>CM077116.1:210405341-215873343 GCA_039619475.1 Icerya purchasi | reverse complement strand
ACACTAGATCGCGTGTTATGCATTTCTCCAGATTTTCCATTGATGCTTTTGTAGAATGTTTCAGTTTGATCATGTCTAAAACATTGACCGGACGTCTGCCCAGCATGGTCGCATAGCTACCCTATATAGGAAGAATATCTTAGACGCCTTAGTAACCACCCCTTCTAAGCTGATTGGGGCAAGGCTCTTCTGCAACCATTTACTAATCACTACTTCATAGGTCATCACCTCAGCTTCAGTCGCTATTGCACTGACATGTAGTAAACGTTTTTCCTCATTTTTAACTAATTATGGTCAATTTACCACTATTTCTCACTGTTTTCTTACATTTCAGCATTTTTACACTATTTTTGGCAACATTTGCTATTTCTCACCATTTTCCTATGTTTTAGCGCTTTTCACACAACTATACTGATCTACATCCTTGATAACCTTCTCTAGGTTTCCTTTCAGCCCCTCCACCTCCACCAATCACATCTCCAGCTTAGAGAACACCACTGCTGTAGAATATTTTATGTATTCCACTACAGTCTGCAGTTGCCTATGGGCTGTATCGCCCGAGTCAGTCATATCTTTGAGTGCCTGATCTAGCGCATCAAACCCAGCTAGGTTTTATCTTTGGTCACCCAATGCTGGAGGATCCACTTGGCAGCTTCCACATGATAATCACACTGATGCTTGATAAGAGCATCCTGCAGAGCAATCACATCCAAGACATCAACTAGATGTCTGCCCAGCATGGTCACATAGCTACTATATGTAAGGAGAATATCTTTAAATGCCTTAGCAACCACCCATTTTAAGCTGGTACAGGCAAGGGCTCTGCATGGTCATTTTCCAATCACCACTTCATCATCCATTGCCTCAGCTTCAGTCACTACTGCACTGTCATATAGTAAACATTTTTTTTTCCCCAAAGTATTTGTAATTAATGTTGAAGTCCAAGTCATATGATTGATAGTAATGATAGTAACAATGGTGGTGGTGATGGTGATGTTAATGACAGCAATGTTGACAATAATGCTAGTAATGATGATAACAATGCAGAAAATTATAATGAGGGTGATGGTAGTAATAACAATGCCAGTGATGCTAGTGCTGATGACAACAACATTGACAATGATAGCACTGCTGATGACAATAACACTGACAATGATGCTTATGATAATGACAACACTAATGATGGTGATGATAATAGCAAGGCTAGTGGTGTGGGCTGTTAGAAGGTTATAGGAATGGTGGTGGTGTCTTTGACATCATGCATTATTGTATATAGTATCAATCAGCATCTTTGTGATAGTAGTGTATACAGCAGTGTGTATTAGTATATATGATGTCTTTGTGATGATGCTGGCAATGATGGTGATGATGGTGGTAGTAAAAATGCCAGTGATGCTTATGACAGTAACATTGACTATGATGATGGTGATGGCAGCAGTGTGCATTAGTGTATATAGTGTCTGTGTTATGGTTAGTAGTGATGGTATAAACAGTGGTATGTATTAGTGTATGTAGTGTCTTTGTGATAGTGTTGGTGCTGCTTGTGTCATCAGAGGGGGTGTAGGGGGTCGCTGGGGCACAGCAGAATGTTAGGCGATAGTATACAGTTGGAATTTCCCAAATAACAAATTGCTTATGCTTTTTGTGTGCACCCACATCCTGCACAGATGGAAGCAATGTACATGTTGGTTTGCTAGCAATTGGTCACTAATTACTAGTCAATTTCTCATTATATCTCATAAGTTTCTTGTGTATTAGCACTTTTTACACTATTTTTCACCAATTTGTGCTATTTCGCATCATTTCTTATGTTTGAACACTTCTTACACATTTTGTTTGATATATTCACCATTTTCTCATATTGTAACACCTTTTACAGGGCTTCCTCAATTTTTACCATCTTTCATCAATAATTCCATTAATTTGACCCTCCAAATCATCGTTCTACCTTATAAGCTAATTTTTACTATACCTCTTGTGCTAATCCTTTAAGTTCCTCAATGTTATATATTTTTGCTATAGTATCCACACAAACATTTGTTTTTTTGTCTTATGTAATTGTATAAATCCAGTTAGGGCCTGCATTATTTCAAGTATATCTCCACTCTGAAATGTGTTGGCGCATCTTTTTGTGTTAAAGACAAATCCATAACATGTTTGTCTGCTATTAATTGCTGTATTGATGCTACATTTGATTGCCTAGTCAATGTAATACTTTCCTAACCAGTTCCTTCTGTTTATGCTGGTGTACACTTATGCATTACTATTGACCGTCTACCATTAAACTTTTCCAACCCCATACCAAATCTGCTGTTTTTTGCATCTGCATGCTTCAGGGATGTGCTCCGCTACATCTATAACCAATCTGTGCTAATATAACTTACTAATCTATGCTACACTGATTTTGGGTGTTTGTGTATGTGTATGTGTATGTGCTTTTGCATGTGCACATGTGCATGTGCCTGCACGTGAGTATGTGTATGTGTGTAACTATGTGTGGATGGGCATGCATGTGTTAATTACATTGTCGTCACCATCGTCGTTATCACAATTATTATAAAAATTGTAAAGTGTACTTGTCACTGCAATAATCAAAATTGACCTTGGTAAATCCCATCAGGCACACCACCACAGCTAAAATAGGCATTAGTGTTAGAGTTAACCTGGGATGTGAGCAGTAGATAAATAGTTGTGTCAGAAATGCCCACTAGATATACAGTTTTTCTTATTAAATTTTAAGAAAATGTATTTTTTTCTATAAGTTGGGAATAGTAGTCTTTTGAATAGTACACAAGACGTCCGAGTATTGGTTATAATGAAAAGTTCCAACAGCAGTAACCTTTTTGCAGATTTTTTTTTTTCTTCCAACTCTGCAAGAACCATTTGTAATTTAGCGTCTAACTCTTTATGGTATCAATCTTCTTCTGTGATAACCTTCTCTATTTTTACCTTTCAGACTCTAGACTTCTGCTAGGCACATCTCCAGCATAGTGATCACAGCGGCTGTAGTATGTTTCAGGGCGTCCATGGCAGTCTTCATGTGAATATGGGGTTTAATGGCTGAATCGGTCACATCTTTAAGCACCTGGTCATGTTTTCTTCCTTTACCATTTTCTTACACTTGAACACTATTACACCATTTTCCTCATTTTTAACTAATTATAGCCAATTTTCCACTATTTCTCACCATCTCCTCACATTTTAGCACTTTTTATGATGTTTTCATCAATTTTTGCTATTTCTCGCCATTTTCCTATGTTTTAAGTGCTTTTCATAAAATTTTCCACATTTTTTCACCATTTGTGTTAGTTTCTCCTTCCAACTCTTTACTACGTCCATGTTCGTCCACAATAACCTTCTACAGGATTCCTTTCAGCCTCTCCACATCTACTAGCCTCATCTACAGCTTAGCAATCGTTGTGGCTGTAGAACACTTTAGGCCTTCTATGGCGGTCTCCAGTTGTCTATAGGGGTTTCCTTGTTGAATCGGGCATAGCTTTGAGCGCCAGGTCTAGCCCATAGAGCCAGGTTTTGTCTTCAGTCGCCCAACTGCTCGAGGTACCATTTGATATCGTCAGTGTAACTATCATGTTGCCATTTAGTAAGAGCGTTCTGAGGAAAGATCATATCTGAGACATTTACTAGACGTTTGCAGAAAGAACTTGATTTTATACATTATTATAATTGTGTGAGCGGTGCATGTGGTAAATTATGCGATAATTATAAGACATATTAAAATATTCAAAGTTATAAACATATACTGTATACCCTGAAGCAGAATAAAATAGTATTAAGCGGTAGTGACGATAAATTCACTTATGGAAATTGTACATATAATGAATTCTATGAAAAGTTTGATATTGTTTTAGCCGAACTAAGAGTGTGTATATTGGAGAAGAATAGGTATATTGCATGAGTGCGCGGAACTCTGTATTATTATATTAAGTGTGACATTAAGCATTATGTATTGTATTTTACTGTGTAATAAAATTCGCTATATCTGAGAATATGTAGGCTTAAAATAGTCTGCATAAACTTAGTTATGGTGTATTGAGATAGCGTCTATTCTAATTAAAATGTATTTGCAATTAGATTGGGAGATTTCCCTAAGAGGGGTCATTTTTCAATATATTTTGTTGTTTTCTACCTAAAATTGAAGCGATTTTAGCCTAAAATGGGGTATTTTGCACTATAATTGCTGTTTTGTGCCTAAAATGACTGTATTTTTGGGCGAGATGAAGTTTATCTCCTAAAATTTGATGTTTTTGTCTAAATGTAGTTATTTTAGTCCTAAATGGAATAATTTTCATGTAAAGAGGAGTGTGTAACCTGAGCTGTATACTTCTTGTTACAGCATTCTATTCATTGTGAAATTATGTTTGAACAGATTGGTGACTGGTTGTGGGAGGTTTATAGAACTTTCTGATGTATTGATTATAGTATAATGGTTGTTGTGTGTTAGTGAGAAGATGTATATTATAGAATTCCTAGGAGTGTGATTGCGTCTGTAGAACAATAAACTGGGATAAGCGATGAAGTGTACCCCATCAGAGGGGTGGGGTGAGTGATACTTGATAATTAACTTGGTCTTTGTGCACATTGCTGGGCGGTTATAATATGTCTGGTCAAAATGAGTTGTTGTATACCATTTTTGTTATTCATTAAACATACACACTGAAAGGTGTGATAGGCCCATCAACATCTAGATTCCTACAATCATCTCAATTTTATAATTGTAATCTGCACTAAACAAGTGTATATTACTATGACTGCATCAAGTCTGTTATGGCTGTTAATGTTAGGAGGGCAGATATTGCACCATGCATTAAAAGATGAATACAGGCATGTACATACCTCTGCAGGCTCACACAGCATCATAATTAACATTGTTACATCACATGTATACATATGTGTACTAAATAAAACATGCATAAGCATGTCATGGGCGTGCACATTACTATGTTGGAAGGTTTTGGCACTTCATTCACTGAAAATTTCATTAAGTCTTACATAATCAGATAGTAGACCCAGGATATGACAAAAGTACCCTCATAAAAGAGTATACATTGAGCGCATCCTTTGCAGCAATTAAACAGGCTGTATATTACTACATGTTAGTGGCCTAAACAGTTTTATTAGTCATCCACTATTTTAAATTAATTAGATCAATCTAAGCTCATTTCCAGAAATATTGTAAAGTGTATATGCCATTGTCATCATATCGTCATCGTCATCACCATTGTTGTAATTATTACAAACAGTGTAAAGCATCCTTCTGACGCACTACCATTCATACAACCATCTTTGATGAAGAAACTTTTACTGTTATCATCTCATGATGAGCGTATTATCACACATGGAAAATGAGCATTGACATGTTGAGAAATGTATTTTTTAGATCTTTTACACTATTTTCATCAAGGTTTGCTATTTCCCACCATTTTCTTATGTTTTTTAGCATTTTTCATGCAATTTTCCTTGTTTTTTCAACATTTTTGTCAGGTTTGCACTAATTCAGCTCTGTCAACCATTATTATAATTTCAAAGTGGCTCCTCTGTTTAATTGTTAGCACTTCTCTTGTATAGATCCTATGATTTCCTGGATGTTGTATATTTTTATTATAATATCCACATCAACGTTTTGTCTTGTTTAATGATGCAATATTAGTTTCCGTCTCTGTGTTAATCATAAATCTCATCGCTCTGGGGTCTAATGGTTCCTCTTTCCATTCACAGATGGAATCCATATACATGTTGGTTTGCTAGCAAGTTGCCACTAATTACAATCAATTTCCTGGTATTTCTTACCAGTTTCTTGTGTTTTAGTACTTTTTATGCTACTTTTTCACCAATTTGTGCTATTTCACATCTTTCTTATGTTTGAACACTTATTGTGCAGTTTTTCAGTAATTTTCACAATTCCTCAGTATTTTCTTATGCTGTAACACCTTGTATACAGTCTTCACCAAATTTTACCATCATTCATCAATAATTTCACTAATTCGGTCCTCCAAACCATTGTTTTACCCTATAAGCGATTGTCTATTTAATTTTTTATGATTAAGAAAGAACATAATGTATATTATAGAATTTTCAGAAGTGTGATTGAGTCTGCAGAATAATAAACACGGGTAAGAGGTGGAGCATGCTCCATCAAGTGGGGTAAGTGATGCTTAGTAATTGACCTGGTTATTATGCACATTGCAAAGCAGTTATAATATGTTTGGCAAAAATTAGTCGTTGTATGTCATTCTTGTTATACATTAAACATTTACACTGAGGAAGATGATTAGCTTGTCAACATCTGGATCCCTGCAATTATTTTGATTGTATAATTGTAATCTGCACTGAGCAAGGGGAATTTCATAAAGACATATAATTAGATAGTAGACACTGCACATGACAAAAGCAGCTCATAAAAGAGTGTACAATGAACACATCCTTTGCAGCAATTCAACAAGTTGTATATTACTACATGTTAGTGACCTAATTAGTTTATCAATCATCCACAATGATTACTTGTATGCAAAGCAGCACAGTAGAAACATATAGGCTAAAACACAAATAAGCCTTGTGAGGGCTAGTACTATGCTTATTTTGGTGTCATATATGGGAATGCCTATGAGACCTATAAGCTAAGACAGATCTCCTCATATACACTGTCATCACAATTATCAACAACACAAATATATAGGCATACAAAGCAATTTGGCAGAGGTTAGCAAGACATATCAGCTTTGGTATATTAGAGGTATAATAAAGCACACCCTGATGTATACACACCCACACATATTTGTACACACACACACACACACACATTCATATGAATACATACACAAATACACATGCAAGCACACACATATCAAGTTTTGAGCATTGTCATTGTTGCTGTCTTTGTCATTATCATCAGTATCATCATCGTCATCATCAGTGGGTACAAAGTTCATAATGCAAAGTAATTTTAATTTTTTCAACAGTTTTACTCACAAATAAATTCATTTAAACAATTTTATTTTTAAAAAGTATTACCACTTGACCGACTTTACCTGAATCCCTAAAATGAAATAAACACCTTTTCCTATATTTTTTAACACTTTTCATACAATTTTTGACCATTGGGGTAATGATGGTAGTAACAATGCCAGTGACACTAGTGCTGATAACAACATTGCCAATGAGATAATGATAGTAATGATGTTGATGCTGATTACAGTAATGTTGAGGGTGATGATAGTAATAAAAATGCCAGTGATGCTGATGTTGATGACAATAGCACTGACAATGGTGGTAGTAAAAATGCTTGTGATAATGACAACACTAATGATGGTAATGATAATAGCAAGGCTAGCAGTGTGGTAGTAGTGTCTCTGACAGCATGCATTATTGTATATAGTATCAATCAGCATCTTTGTGATAGTGCTGGTACTGGCAGCAGTGTGTATTGGTGTTTTCATGATGATGCTGATGGTGATGATGTTGGTAGTAATAATGCCAGTGATGCCGGTGCTTATGACAGCAACATTGACTATGATGCTAGTAATGATGCCAACAATGCTGACAATTAATACAAAGGTGATGTGGTGATGGTAATGACAGCAGTGTGTATTTTTCTATATGGTGTCTTTATGATTGTGTTGGTGCTGGTGCTGACAGCAGCATGTATTAGTGTCCGTGTTATTGTTAGTGGTGATGGTATAAACAGCAGTATATATTAGTGTATATAGTGTCTTTGTGATAGTGTTGATGTTGATGGTGCTGGCAGAGGAGGTGCAGAGGGTTGCTGGGCCAAAGCAGGAAGGTTAGGTGATGGAATACAGTTGGAATTGACTAAATAACAAATTGTTTATGCTTTCAAATTTAGTTTCTTGCACACCTACATCCTGTTATTGATTGTGCTTTGAAATCTGCTCTTATATAGTATTGTCAGGCAGGCTGTGGGTTGAAGGGGGTAGAGGATAGTGCTTAGTGAGTATGTGGGGGTAGCAGGTATTTGATGGGTTACAATACTAATAATAGACCATAGGGAAAGTTTTCAGCTAGGAGTGATGGGAAATAGGTGGTGGATTGTCCTGGAAGGGGTAGTTGGGTTAACCTTAGAGCTCTGGATTAAAAGAAATGTAGGGGTAGTTTTTGGTGGGGGTGAAAAATAATGTGCATTACATAAGTGGTGGTTGCAGGGTAAATTTTAGGGGTAGTTGGGTTAAAAATGAAAGATTTTATAGGTATTTGGGTTAAATTTGTCCTTGGAATAGGGGTAGTTAGGTGGGTTTTGGCCATTTCTACAGCCATTTAGGTTATAACATCATACATACGCCGCATATATGATGTTATAACCTAAATGGCTGTAGAAATGGCCAAAACCCACCTAACTACCCCTATTCCAAGGACAAATTTAACCCAAATACCTATAAAATCTTTCATTTTTAACCCAACTACCCCTAAAATTTACCCTGCAACCACCACTTATGTAATGCACATTATTTTTCACCCCCACCAAAAACTACCCCTACATTTCTTTTAATCCAGAGCTCTAAGGTTAACCCAACTACCCCTTCCAGGACAATCCACCACCTATTTCCCATCACTCCTAGCTGAAAACTTTCCCTATGGTCTATTATTAGTATTGTAACCCATCAAATACCTGCTACCCCCACATACTCACTAAGCACTATCCTCTACCCCCTTCAACCCACAGCCTGCCTGACAATACTATATAAGAGCAGATTTCAAAGCACAATCAATAACAGGATGTAGGTGTGCAAGAAACTAAATTTGAAAGCATAAACAATTTGTTATTTAGTCAATTCCAACTGTATTCCATCACCTAACCTTCCTGCTTTGGCCCAGCAACCCTCTGCACCTCCTCTGCCAGCACCATCAACATCAACACTATCACAAAGACACTATATACACTAATATATACTGCTGTTTATACCATCACCACTAACAATAACACGGACACTAATACATGCTGCTGTCAGCACCAGCACCAACACAATCATAAAGACACCATATAGAAAAATACACACTGCTGTCATTACCATCACCACATCACCTTTGTATTAATTGTCAGCATTGTTGGCATCATTACTAGCATCATAGTCAATGTTGCTGTCATAAGCACCGGCATCACTGGCATTATTACTACCAACATCATCACCATCAGCATCATCATGAAAACACCAATACACACTGCTGCCAGTACCAGCACTATCACAAAGATGCTGATTGATACTATATACAATAATGCATGCTGTCAGAGACACTACTACCACACTGCTAGCCTTGCTATTATCATTACCATCATTAGTGTTGTCATTATCACAAGCATTTTTACTACCACCATTGTCAGTGCTATTGTCATCAACATCAGCATCACTGGCATTTTTATTACTATCATCACCCTCAACATTACTGTAATCAGCATCAACATCATTACTATCATTATCTCATTGGCAATGTTGTTATCAGCACTAGTGTCACTGGCATTGTTACTACCATCATTACCCCAATGGTCAAAAATTGTATGAAAAGTGTTAAAAAATATAGGAAAAGGTGTTTATTTCATTTTAGGGATTCAGGTAAAGTCGGTCAAGTGGTAATACTTTTTAAAAATAAAATTGTTTAAATGAATTTATTTGTGAGTAAAACTGTTGAAAAAATTAAAATTACTTTGCATTATGAACTTTGTACCCACTGATGATGACGATGATGATACTGATGATAATGACAAAGACAGCAACAATGACAATGCTCAAAACTTGATATGTGTGTGCTTGCATGTGTATTTGTGTATGTATTCATATGAATGTGTGTGTGTGTGTGTGTGTACAAATATGTGTGGGTGTGTATACATCAGGGTGTGCTTTATTATACCTCTAATATACCAAAGCTGATATGTCTTGCTAACCTCTGCCAAATTGCTTTGTATGCCTATATATTTGTGTTGTTGATAATTGTGATGACAGTGTATATGAGGAGATCTGTCTTAGCTTATAGGTCTCATAGGCATTCCCATATATGACACCAAAATAAGCATAGTACTAGCCCTCACAAGGCTTATTTGTGTTTTAGCCTATATGTTTCTACTGTGCTGCTTTGCATACAAGTAATCATTGTGGATGATTGATAAACTAATTAGGTCACTAACATGTAGTAATATACAACTTGTTGAATTGCTGCAAAGGATGTGTTCATTGTACACTCTTTTATGAGCTGCTTTTGTCATGTGCAGTGTCTACTATCTAATTATATGTCTTTATGAAATTCCCCTTGCTCAGTGCAGATTACAATTATACAATCAAAATAATTGCAGGGATCCAGATGTTGACAAGCTAATCATCTTCCTCAGTGTAAATGTTTAATGTATAACAAGAATGACATACAACGACTAATTTTTGCCAAACATATTATAACTGCTTTGCAATGTGCATAATAACCAGGTCAATTACTAAGCATCACTTACCCCACTTGATGGAGCATGCTCCACCTCTTACCCGTGTTTATTATTCTGCAGACTCAATCACACTTCTGAAAATTCTATAATATACATTATGTTCTTTCTTAATCATAAAAAATTAAATAGACAATCGCTTATAGGGTAAAACAATGGTTTGGAGGACCGAATTAGTGAAATTATTGATGAATGATGGTAAAATTTGGTGAAGACTGTATACAAGGTGTTACAGCATAAGAAAATACTGAGGAATTGTGAAAATTACTGAAAAACTGCACAATAAGTGTTCAAACATAAGAAAGATGTGAAATAGCACAAATTGGTGAAAAAGTAGCATAAAAAGTACTAAAACACAAGAAACTGGTAAGAAATACCAGGAAATTGATTGTAATTAGTGGCAACTTGCTAGCAAACCAACATGTATATGGATTCCATCTGTGAATGGAAAGAGGAACCATTAGACCCCAGAGCGATGAGATTTATGATTAACACAGAGACGGAAACTAATATTGCATCATTAAACAAGACAAAACGTTGATGTGGATATTATAATAAAAATATACAACATCCAGGAAATCATAGGATCTATACAAGAGAAGTGCTAACAATTAAACAGAGGAGCAACTTTGAAATTATAATAATGGTTGACAGAGCTGAATTAGTGCAAACCTGACAAAAATGTTGAAAAAACAAGGAAAATTGCATGAAAAATGCTAAAAAACATAAGAAAATGGTGGGAAATAGCAAACCTTGATGAAAATAGTGTAAAAGATCTAAAAAATACATTTCTCAACATGTCAATGCTCATTTTCCATGTGTGATAATACGCTCATCATGAGATGATAACAGTAAAAGTTTCTTCATCAAAGATGGTTGTATGAATGGTAGTGCGTCAGAAGGATGCTTTACACTGTTTGTAATAATTACAACAATGGTGATGACGATGACGATATGATGACAATGGCATATACACTTTACAATATTTCTGGAAATGAGCTTAGATTGATCTAATTAATTTAAAATAGTGGATGACTAATAAAACTGTTTAGGCCACTAACATGTAGTAATATACAGCCTGTTTAATTGCTGCAAAGGATGCGCTCAATGTATACTCTTTTATGAGGGTACTTTTGTCATATCCTGGGTCTACTATCTGATTATGTAAGACTTAATGAAATTTTCAGTGAATGAAGTGCCAAAACCTTCCAACATAGTAATGTGCACGCCCATGACATGCTTATGCATGTTTTATTTAGTACACATATGTATACATGTGATGTAACAATGTTAATTATGATGCTGTGTGAGCCTGCAGAGGTATGTACATGCCTGTATTCATCTTTTAATGCATGGTGCAATATCTGCCCTCCTAACATTAACAGCCATAACAGACTTGATGCAGTCATAGTAATATACACTTGTTTAGTGCAGATTACAATTATAAAATTGAGATGATTGTAGGAATCTAGATGTTGATGGGCCTATCACACCTTTCAGTGTGTATGTTTAATGAATAACAAAAATGGTATACAACAACTCATTTTGACCAGACATATTATAACCGCCCAGCAATGTGCACAAAGACCAAGTTAATTATCAAGTATCACTCACCCCACCCCTCTGATGGGGTACACTTCATCGCTTATCCCAGTTTATTGTTCTACAGACGCAATCACACTCCTAGGAATTCTATAATATACATCTTCTCACTAACACACAACAACCATTATACTATAATCAATACATCAGAAAGTTCTATAAACCTCCCACAACCAGTCACCAATCTGTTCAAACATAATTTCACAATGAATAGAATGCTGTAACAAGAAGTATACAGCTCAGGTTACACACTCCTCTTTACATGAAAATTATTCCATTTAGGACTAAAATAACTACATTTAGACAAAAACATCAAATTTTAGGAGATAAACTTCATCTCGCCCAAAAATACAGTCATTTTAGGCACAAAACAGCAATTATAGTGCAAAATACCCCATTTTAGGCTAAAATCGCTTCAATTTTAGGTAGAAAACAACAAAATATATTGAAAAATGACCCCTCTTAGGGAAATCTCCCAATCTAATTGCAAATACATTTTAATTAGAATAGACGCTATCTCAATACACCATAACTAAGTTTATGCAGACTATTTTAAGCCTACATATTCTCAGATATAGCGAATTTTATTACACAGTAAAATACAATACATAATGCTTAATGTCACACTTAATATAATAATACAGAGTTCCGCGCACTCATGCAATATACCTATTCTTCTCCAATATACACACTCTTAGTTCGGCTAAAACAATATCAAACTTTTCATAGAATTCATTATATGTACAATTTCCATAAGTGAATTTATCGTCACTACCGCTTAATACTATTTTATTCTGCTTCAGGGTATACAGTATATGTTTATAACTTTGAATATTTTAATATGTCTTATAATTATCGCATAATTTACCACATGCACCGCTCACACAATTATAATAATGTATAAAATCAAGTTCTTTCTGCAAACGTCTAGTAAATGTCTCAGATATGATCTTTCCTCAGAACGCTCTTACTAAATGGCAACATGATAGTTACACTGACGATATCAAATGGTACCTCGAGCAGTTGGGCGACTGAAGACAAAACCTGGCTCTATGGGCTAGACCTGGCGCTCAAAGCTATGCCCGATTCAACAAGGAAACCCCTATAGACAACTGGAGACCGCCATAGAAGGCCTAAAGTGTTCTACAGCCACAACGATTGCTAAGCTGTAGATGAGGCTAGTAGATGTGGAGAGGCTGAAAGGAATCCTGTAGAAGGTTATTGTGGACGAACATGGACGTAGTAAAGAGTTGGAAGGAGAAACTAACACAAATGGTGAAAAAATGTGGAAAATTTTATGAAAAGCACTTAAAACATAGGAAAATGGCGAGAAATAGCAAAAATTGATGAAAACATCATAAAAAGTGCTAAAATGTGAGGAGATGGTGAGAAATAGTGGAAAATTGGCTATAATTAGTTAAAAATGAGGAAAATGGTGTAATAGTGTTCAAGTGTAAGAAAATGGTAAAGGAAGAAAACATGACCAGGTGCTTAAAGATGTGACCGATTCAGCCATTAAACCCCATATTCACATGAAGACTGCCATGGACGCCCTGAAACATACTACAGCCGCTGTGATCACTATGCTGGAGATGTGCCTAGCAGAAGTCTAGAGTCTGAAAGGTAAAAATAGAGAAGGTTATCACAGAAGAAGATTGATACCATAAAGAGTTAGACGCTAAATTACAAATGGTTCTTGCAGAGTTGGAAGAAAAAAAAAAATCTGCAAAAAGGTTACTGCTGTTGGAACTTTTCATTATAACCAATACTCGGACGTCTTGTGTACTATTCAAAAGACTACTATTCCCAACTTATAGAAAAAAATACATTTTCTTAAAATTTAATAAGAAAAACTGTATATCTAGTGGGCATTTCTGACACAACTATTTATCTACTGCTCACATCCCAGGTTAACTCTAACACTAATGCCTATTTTAGCTGTGGTGGTGTGCCTGATGGGATTTACCAAGGTCAATTTTGATTATTGCAGTGACAAGTACACTTTACAATTTTTATAATAATTGTGATAACGACGATGGTGACGACAATGTAATTAACACATGCATGCCCATCCACACATAGTTACACACATACACATACTCACGTGCAGGCACATGCACATGTGCACATGCAAAAGCACATACACATACACATACACAAACACCCAAAATCAGTGTAGCATAGATTAGTAAGTTATATTAGCACAGATTGGTTATAGATGTAGCGGAGCACATCCCTGAAGCATGCAGATGCAAAAAACAGCAGATTTGGTATGGGGTTGGAAAAGTTTAATGGTAGACGGTCAATAGTAATGCATAAGTGTACACCAGCATAAACAGAAGGAACTGGTTAGGAAAGTATTACATTGACTAGGCAATCAAATGTAGCATCAATACAGCAATTAATAGCAGACAAACATGTTATGGATTTGTCTTTAACACAAAAAGATGCGCCAACACATTTCAGAGTGGAGATATACTTGAAATAATGCAGGCCCTAACTGGATTTATACAATTACATAAGACAAAAAAACAAATGTTTGTGTGGATACTATAGCAAAAATATATAACATTGAGGAACTTAAAGGATTAGCACAAGAGGTATAGTAAAAATTAGCTTATAAGGTAGAACGATGATTTGGAGGGTCAAATTAATGGAATTATTGATGAAAGATGGTAAAAATTGAGGAAGCCCTGTAAAAGGTGTTACAATATGAGAAAATGGTGAATATATCAAACAAAATGTGTAAGAAGTGTTCAAACATAAGAAATGATGCGAAATAGCACAAATTGGTGAAAAATAGTGTAAAAAGTGCTAATACACAAGAAACTTATGAGATATAATGAGAAATTGACTAGTAATTAGTGACCAATTGCTAGCAAACCAACATGTACATTGCTTCCATCTGTGCAGGATGTGGGTGCACACAAAAAGCATAAGCAATTTGTTATTTGGGAAATTCCAACTGTATACTATCGCCTAACATTCCTGCTGTGCCCCAGCGACCCCCTACACCCCCTCTGATGACACAAGCAGCACCAACACTATCACAAAGACACTACATACACTAATACATACCACTGTTTATACCATCACTACTAACCATAACACAGACACTATATACACTAATGCACACTGCTGCCATCACCATCATCATAGTCAATGTTACTGTCATAAGCATCACTGGCATTTTTACTACCACCATCATCACCATCATTGCCAGCATCATCACAAAGACATCATATATACTAATACACACTGCTGTATACACTACTATCACAAAGATGCTGATTGATACTATATACAATAATGCATGATGTCAAAGACACCACCACCATTCCTATAACCTTCTAACAGCCCACACCACTAGCCTTGCTATTATCATCACCATCATTAGTGTTGTCATTATCATAAGCATCATTGTCAGTGTTATTGTCATCAGCAGTGCTATCATTGTCAATGTTGTTGTCATCAGCACTAGCATCACTGGCATTGTTATTACTACCATCACCCTCATTATAATTTTCTGCATTGTTATCATCATTACTAGCATTATTGTCAACATTGCTGTCATTAACATCACCATCACCACCACCATTGTTACTATCATTACTATCAATCATATGACTTGGACTTCAACATTAATTACAAATACTTTGGGGAAAAAAAAATGTTTACTATATGACAGTGCAGTAGTGACTGAAGCTGAGGCAATGGATGATGAAGTGGTGATTGGAAAATGACCATGCAGAGCCCTTGCCTGTACCAGCTTAAAATGGGTGGTTGCTAAGGCATTTAAAGATATTCTCCTTACATATAGTAGCTATGTGACCATGCTGGGCAGACATCTAGTTGATGTCTTGGATGTGATTGCTCTGCAGGATGCTCTTATCAAGCATCAGTGTGATTATCATGTGGAAGCTGCCAAGTGGATCCTCCAGCATTGGGTGACCAAAGATAAAACCTAGCTGGGTTTGATGCGCTAGATCAGGCACTCAAAGATATGACTGACTCGGGCGATACAGCCCATAGGCAACTGCAGACTGTAGTGGAATACATAAAATATTCTACAGCAGTGGTGTTCTCTAAGCTGGAGATGTGATTGGTGGAGGTGGAGGGGCTGAAAGGAAACCTAGAGAAGGTTATCAAGGATGTAGATCAGTATAGTTGTGTGAAAAGCGCTAAAACATAGGAAAATGGTGAGAAATAGCAAATGTTGCCAAAAATAGTGTAAAAATGCTGAAATGTAAGAAAACAGTGAGAAATAGTGGTAAATTGACCATAATTAGTTAAAAATGAGGAAAAACGTTTACTACATGTCAGTGCAATAGCGACTGAAGCTGAGGTGATGACCTATGAAGTAGTGATTAGTAAATGGTTGCAGAAGAGCCTTGCCCCAATCAGCTTAGAAGGGGTGGTTACTAAGGCGTCTAAGATATTCTTCCTATATAGGGTAGCTATGCGACCATGCTGGGCAGACGTCCGGTCAATGTTTTAGACATGATCAAACTGAAACATTCTACAAAAGCATCAATGGAAAATCTGGAGAAATGCATTGGGGAGTTAGATGTGCCACTATGGAAAGGATAATTAAATGGACTGTAGCAGTTAATTTTAGTGTATATGTGTGATGCTGTGTATGTATTGGTACTATCTATCACACTAATATTCATCACATTTTATGCTATGGTCGAGCAGGCTATGGGGTGTAGAGGATAGTACTTAGTGTGTATGTGAGGGTGGTTGGTGGTGGTTAGGTTATAGTATGGGTTGTGTTATATAATTAATGATGAACTGTGGGGTGATGGGTAGTGGTTGGGTTATAGTGTGGGTTGGGTTACAATAGTAATGACAGACTGTAGGGTGAGGGGTGGATTAGATATTAAACTGTTCCAAGAGAATTATGGTAGTTTTGGCAAGGAGGGGTTGAAAACAGTGGGGTTGATTATCCTGGAAAAGGTAGATGAGTTAATTTAGGGCTCTGGATTAAAATAGATGAAGGAGTGTTTTTTTGAGGGTGAGGGGGTGTAAAATAGGGATGGGGTACTGGGAAGAGGGTGATTTGGTTACTTTTAGAGCTCTGGATTAAAATAGATCAAGGGGTAGTTTTTAAGGGTGAGGGGGTGGAAAATAGGGGTGGAATACTAAAAAGGGGGTAGTTTGGTTGTTTTAAGATGTCTAGATTAAATTAGATGAAGGGGTAGTTTTTGAGGGTGTGGGGTGGGACTGGGGGGTAGTTGGGTGGCCTTTGGGCTAGGATAGGGGTAGTTTGGTGACTTTTGGCATTTGCAGGGTAGTTGGGTTAGTTTTCACTGATTTTAAAGGCATTTGGGTTAAATTTTGCCTGGAAATAGGGGTAGTTGGGTGACCTTTGGGCTGGAATAGGGGTAGTTGGGTGACCTTTGGGCTGGAATAGGGGTAGTTGGGGTGTGACGTCACACTTCCTCCCTCACCCCCCCTCACCCACTGGCCCAGAACCCCCATTTTTATACTACTCTCTATTCCGTCTTTTTTTTTTTTTTTTTTTTCCCGTTATTTTAGTAGTTTTCTTCACTTAAGTCGCTTAGTCGGATAGATGAGCTCGTCTAAGGGGGGCCGCTCGGCGGCCTCCTCCATTTCCAACAAACCGTCTCGTGATGGTTTGTCTCTCAGTTTGACGGAGGTGGATTCCTCTAACAAATGGAAACTTCCAAGTCCTTCTTCGCCTAAAGCATCCTTGCCCCCTAAGGAATTTCGATTTTCGCATACCGATTTAAGCGCTTCCGAAAACAATAATAATAATAGTAATAATAACAATAGTAATAATAATAATGATGATATTTGCAATAATAATGATAATTACAGCGAGAGGAGTAATAATGTTACTACTTCCACTGATTCTACTGTTACTCCTTCTCCTACTAATACTTCTACTATTACTACCACCAATAATAATATTAACAATAGTAACAATAATAATTGCAACAACAACAACAATAATAATAATAGTATGAATAATAATAATAATATGAATAATACGAATAACAACAATAATACGAATAATAACAATAATACGAATAATAATAGTAATAACAATAATAATAATAATAGCATCACTAAAGAAAATTTGTTGTTTGCCTCTGATCATCCAGGGCCTTACATCGTTTACGTCGAAGGTTGTTCTTCAGAGGAGAACCTCGGCAATCTTCATCCTTTGGCCCTTGCCAGGCTAATTTATTCTGTATCCTCCTCCCTTACGAGCATTGTCCCTCAAGGTAGGGGCCGTGTCTCAGTTAAATTTCCTTCGGTCTCTTCTGCAAATTCTTTTCTGGCGCAGCCCAATTTCTTCGCATCGCACAATATTAAAGCGTACATTCCCAACGGTGTTCTTTTTAGAATGGGCATCATTTCAGGCGTTCATCCGTCCTTCTCCGAGGAAGAAATTGCTGAAGGAATTGAGTCCTCAATCCCTATTGCCTCAATTCGCCGAATTTACCGTTCTTCCGAAGATTCTAAAATTCCCACCCGCTCAGTCGAGATCAAATTCCATAAAACTACCCTTCCCGAATTTGTCTCAATTTACAGATTACGTTTTCCCGTTTCCCCCGGTGTCCGTTCACCTACGCAGTGTTCAAAATGTTTTCTTTTTGGTTACATTTCAAAACACTGCCGTAGTTCTTCGTATATCTGTTCGCACTGTGCTTCCAAGCACCCAGCCTCAGAATGTAGTTGCCTACAAGTTCCTCCCACCTGCCGAAATTGCAAAGGCTCTCACCGTGCCTATGATCGGTCTTGCCCTGAGTGGATTAGGCAGAAAGAAATAAAACGTATTATGGCTTTCGAGAATATCTCTTTTCAAGAAGCCACACTTATCAAAAAGAACAGCTTAGCTACTCTCATGCCTTTTCGTTTGCTGACCGAGCCTCCTTGCCTTCCTCTTCCCACAATAATATTACTAAATCTCCACCATCACTCCCCTCTCTTCTTTCTAACTCTATTCCTCGTCCCAAATCACCTACATTCCACAAAAAACGGTTCTCTAAACCTATCTACGATTCCTCTCCCCAATTCCCCCCTCTTCCATCTAATCGTATTCCTTTTCCCTCCAATGGATGGGCTCTCAATAAATCCGTTCCTTCTTTTCCTAACTCTACTTCAGAAAGTTGTCTTCCTGCAAATCTTACTAATATAAATCCTGTATCCTCAGCTCCTCTAAACTCTTCCTCTTCGGATCTTTCTCCCTTAATTAATAATATTTCAACAGCGGTTCTAGAGCTTCTTTCTTTAAACAACATTGCTTCCTCCTCATCCTTTGCTGATTCTCTTTCTCGTTTCCTCTCTAATAATATACGTTCTTAATAATTATTCTCCTAATAACAAGGAAAAATCAAATAGGACTAAAAAGGAGTAGAAGTGATAAGATTCAGGGCAGAATTTTCTCTATTTTCTTCTTTTGTCCTTCCTCCTTCCCCCTCTCCTTTCCCGTATCCTCTTGCTTAATCTCTTTCCAATTGCGCAGTATGATTCATCCAAGTCAGTTGGCCATTGACTCAGGTTTAAGCACGGCTTTCTCCTGTTTTACATTTCCTTTTATTATTAAAAGGGCCGTTGCTGTAGTGGCCATACCCACTATTGAGCACTGGTACCTTTTATCTTCTTATTATTTTCTCGAACGGGCTCATGCCGAGTTGACGTACTCAATCTTTGGGCTGAGTTCCATTCGAAGTTGCTTTTTTCCTCACTTTTACTGTTACATTTATACAGTTGTGAGACTAGCTGGCGTGTATAGCTATGGCTTCGTAACACGCAGCTCCAGTTTTAAGTGCAATGGTCTAACTACAACTGACTTTACTTTATTTATTTGGATGTTTTCATACCTATTTCCTGTTTCTCTAAAATCTTCATATATCTCCTTCACTTCTGCTCCCAATTGTGTTTTATCATCTCCCTTTCTACTACGCTCCGTTTCCCTCTATAATCTAGCTGCCCTGACTCACTTCCTCCTGTATTCTAATTATTATAATCGATTGTTCCTTTCTTCTCTATCCACCTATCCTTGCTATTTTAGTATAAATGCTTTGCATTTATACCCTCCTCTGTGCTCTCCTATTGCTTCCTACTCCATTCTCTTACCTCTTTTTTTCCTAATCCCTCTTTAGCTCTACAATGCCGGCTGCGTTTAATCTGCTACAATGGAATTGTCGTAGTCTCAGAGCCAACAAAAATTCATTGGAGGGTTTGTTGGATCTTCATAATATCCAAGTTGCTCTCATCTCGGAAACGTGGCTTCGGTCAGGCGTGGATTTTAACATTAGAGGCTTCAAGGTAATCAGAAGCGATCGCGATGATGGCTACGCTGGTTCTGCGATCCTCGTTAGAAATGACATTCCATTCCGTTCTCACGAGATTTCTCTCAACCTTCCTTCTACTCCTAATATTCCTAATATCGTTCATATCTCCATCAATCCTCCTTCTATGCGTCCTATTAACGTTGTTTCGATTTATGTCCCTCCTACTTACGATCTTCGTCACTTCCCCCTTTCTACATTTTTCTCATCTATCCCGCAATCGTTTATTATCGGCGGCGATTGGAATGCTCATTCCCCTATGTGGGGCTGCACATCCTACAATAGCAATGGTTCCGTCCTTGAGAATACTATCCTTTCTGATAACTTGGTGCTCCTTAATGATCTTTCCCCAACCTATTTTAGGAATGCTTTTGTCTCCAGTTCTCTTGATCTAACTCTTTCTTCCCCTTCAATTGGTCTTAACTTTACCTGGAGAACCCTTTCGGGTTCTTTCGGCAGTGACCATGTTCCCATAATAATTACTACTGATATTTTTCCTTCTCCAACTTATCCCAGGCATCTCCATTCTCCTCGATGGAATCTCAGCAAAACTAATTGGACTCTTTTCCGCTCTTCTGTTGATTCATCACTTCCTGATCCACAGATTAATTGTGATCCCACTTCTCTCTATAATTTCTTTTCCCATTCTATCAGGTCTGCTCTTTCTCTATCTTCGGCCCCTCGTCGTTCTCCTGCATCCACTCATCGTTGTGCGGCCTCATCTCTTTGGTGGAATGAGGAGTGTAACGCTGCATTTAACCATTGTCGTTCGACCTTCAGATCCTATCGCTCTAATCCTACAACCCAAAACTTTCTGGCTCATAAACAAGCCAACGCCAGGGCTAGGTTTATTCTTAAAGCCGTGAAAAAGGCCTCTTGGAAAAAATTCTGTTCTTCCTTTTCTAGAAATACCTCTCTCTCACATATTTGGAGGTTGGCTAGAGCTTTTAAATCTCCAACCTCTGTACGTCCTTCTCTTTCTAATGTATCTGAGGATAGCCTAATATCCTTCATTGATTCTGTCGCTCCTGCCTACGTTCCTTCCTTTGACGAACTGTATTCCAACACCTCTCCGCAAATCTCGTCCCCTCCTTCTCACTTCCTCACTTCGGCTTTCAATCTTAATGAATTATTAGCTGTTTTATCTAAATCTTCCAGCCCTACTCCAGGCCTTGATGATATACCTTATCTAGCTCTTAAAAATCTGTCTGAACTAACCCCTTAACTTTCTTCTCAGTCTTTTCAATTCTTTCCTTTCCAGTGGTTCGATCCCCCCCTCTTGGAATTCTTTCATTATTGTTTCTATTCCTAAGAAAAGTTCTTCCTTACGCCCCATCTCCTTGGCATCCTGCATCAGAAAATTGTTTGAGGGTATGCTAAACAAGCGTCTTGTCTGGTGGTTGGAACACCATAATGTGCTTCCTAACAATATGTTCGGCTTTCGGCCTGGTATCGGCCCTCCTGATTGTATCAGTCTTTTTGTGTCTCATTTATATAAGTCCTTTATCCAAAAACATTATACTCTGGCTTCCTTCATCGATGTTTCCTGTGCTTTCGACAATGTTCATCTCCTAACTTTAAGAGATAAAATGACAGCAATTAACATTCCAGTGAATTTCACTTCCCTTGTTATTAAGCTCATGTCCAATCGTTCTATCCACCTCTCTCCTCCATTATTTGACACTTCTAGAAAGGTTTTCTGCGGTCTTCCTCAAGGTTCCTCCCTCAGTCCTACTCTTTTTAACATTTATACTGCTAGTATCGCTTCCCTTCCTTTAAATTCCCACTCTTTATTCTTTGCCGATGATATTTTGCTTTTTTCCTCTTCCCACGATATTGACGCAGCTAATGATGCTCTCAAATCGTCCCTCAATTTCCTTGAAAGTGCTCTTGCCTCAATTAACCTTTCGATTTCTCCTTCTAAGTCCTCCTGCGTTGTATTTACCCTTCGCCCTTATAACCCTGCTTCTGTTAATTTATCCTTAAATAGCACAGCTATTGCTCGTGTTAATTGCTTTCGTTATCTCGGTATCTTTCTCGATAGTCGTCTGACTTTTTCCGAACATATTAAATATCTTTCCTCCTCCTCTACTAAAACCTGCTGAAGGCCCTGTCTCCGACTAAATGGGGTGGTGACCCTTTCATTCTTATTCTTCTATATAAATCCATCGTCCGCTCCAAGCTTGATTATTGTTCGTTCATTTATGCCTGCGCTTCCAAATCCCGTCTCTCTAAACTTGATGTGATCCAAAATTCTTGTCTTAGACTCTGTCTCGGTGCTCTTAAATCCTCTCCTATTCCAGCATTGCTTGCTGAATCGAATGTTCCTCACCTGTCTATTCGCAGATCTTATTTGGGCTATCGCTTCCTTGCTAAACGTCTTTCTCTCTCATCTTCTTCTCTCATTTTTTCCTACCTTTCAATTTCTCGGAATTGGCGCTTTGTGCCTAGGAAAAATCCTATCCTGTCCCTTATTTCTCTCCGTCTTAGTTCATTTTGGCCGTATACAATTTCCTTTAGTAGTCTGCCTTATTTCTCCTTTAACTTCAGCGATCTCTGCCATCCTCCCAGAGTATTTATTTCGCCTACACTTGCAAAATCTCTCCCTCCAGCTGTAATTAAACAGGAATTCCACAGTATTGTCAATTCTCTCTTCCCTTCTCATGTTACCATTTTCACTGATGGTTCTAAGGGGCCTGATGGGGTTGGTGCTTCTTTTATTCTTCCAGACTATAACTTCTCTGAATCCTTCTGTCTTCCTTCTTTCTGTTCCATATTTACAGCCGAGCTAATGGCTATTTTACGTTCCATTATTTTTATCTCCTCCAATCGTCTTTCTTCCCAGTTTCTGATCATATCCGACTCCATGAGTGCTCTTCAAGCCATCTCTTCTCCTTTTCCTAATCATTCCTGTGATTTTTCTATTCTCCGCATACGTTCTCTCATTTGGACTCTCTCTTCTCTCCATGGAATCCATGTTGACTTGCTGTGGGTTCCTGGTCATTCTGGCATCTCAGGTAATGAGATGGCTGATTCTTTGGCTCGGGTTGCTGCTTCTTCTTCTACATTCTTCTTCAAAAAAATCCCATCCTCTAATCTCTTGCCTTTGTGTAAACATTTTCATCTCAGATTTTGGTCGAATATGTACCCTTCCTCCTTTTCTAATTGTCGCTCCTTTTATCTGTCAGTTCAGCCTAATCTTCCTTCAAATCCTTGGTTCCTTCTGTTTCCTTCACTTCCTCGCTCTGTTGTTGTCTCCATTGTGCGTTTGCGCTTAAACCATTCCTTGCTACCTTCCTCACGCTTTCGCCTCTCGTTGACCTCTTCCCCATGTTGTCCTCTCCATTCAAACGATGCGGTTGTTTGTGACACCGATCACGTGTTCTTTGAGTGCTCTGCTCTTTCGGTGGAGCGCTCGGCTCTATATTCCCACTTGCTTGGGCTGGGGTTTCCTGCTCCTTTTTGTGCTCGTTATATGCTGTCTTTTCCTTCTACACTTATTATCCCCCCCATTGTTTCCTTCTTATTAGCGATATCTGATCGCCTCACTGTATAACTTTCGTTTTCTCTTAATTGTTTCTGGGTGAAGGTCCTCGGTTGACGAGCCCAATTAAAAAAAAAAAAAAAAAAAAAAAAAATCGAAATTCAAAATATAAAACAAAACGCAACACAGCCCTTTCATAAAATTTAAAAATTACGGTTAAAAAATTATTCGAACTCCCCTTTTGGGCCAAAAATAGCAAAAAAAAATGAATTCTCTTCATAATTTTTTTTTTAAATTTTGTATTCTGTTATTCGGGACGGACACGAATCCAACAAATCAAAGATCATAAAAATCGGTCCAGCCGTTGATTTAACTAACCCGACTTTGTTTTATATACAATGCCTGCTCCACAGGAAGTGAGAGTAACTTGGTGTGAGTAGGCACCTACTCACAACGCGTTCGCTCCGGGTACATCTTAAAGCCCATTTAATTATCTATGGAATGCAACAAACCGGGAGTTTCTACCTCCCGGGGGTGTGCCCTGCAGCATCGATTTGAAAAAAGTGTTTCGTCGACCGCCACCGTTTTTTTAGACAAAAAAATTACAACATTTTGAAAAAAACTGTATTTCAAAATTTTTACATAAATTATTACCCATCTTCATCATTCATATTAATCTTCTCGAAATAGGCACATCTGGCTTGTAAAGGTCGCTTTAAACTCGCCGACAGGTGTTCTGTTTAAAATGGTCGTACCGCATTCACGACTTCTTGATCGGTGTCGAATATTTTTCGAAATCGCGCTATGCTATCGAAATATTGTTGAATTACCGAGTCGAATATCATCAGGATACGCTTCTTCTTTTAATAAATCTAACGTCTCTTTAGCCGCTTTTTGCAAAAAACAATATTAACGAATCACATACCGCTGTTCTTGCTCGATACCTTTCTTATCCATGTTGACAACACAAAACTGCACGTGGTTTTCACAATTTGCATCTTACTCTTTCGATTATAAAACACGTAATAATGCTCGTAGAAACGACCGGTTTGTTGCATTTGACAGCTGATGGAATGACCTTTAGGATTGTCTGATTGCGAGACCCGTTACGATCCACTCCGCTTGAAAAAAATTGTAGGGGTTGACAAAACACTTTTTTTTCAAATCGATGCTGTGGGTGTAGGGGTGAGGTATGAACTTCCAATTTGTTGCATTCGATAGCTAATTAAATGGGCTTTAAACGCGCTGTGAGTGGTTGCCTACTTAGAAGACCCGGCCACGCGTTGCTATGGCTCAGTTGTAATACGTTGAATTAATATTATAAAACTAATGTTTACTGATAAAGATAAAAACGTTTTAGCCAATCTAAAAACACACAGGATTGAGCCTTCGAATTCACTTTCCGGATGGTTGGAAAATGTTTTCAATGACTGCACATGTTGATTTTTATAAATATATTTCTATGTGTTTTTTACGGGCATTTAGCAGTCAAAGTGATAGACGTCTTTTTATATATAGCCTTTTTACAACATTTTAAAATTTTTTTTCTTGCTAAGATAAATAATAAATTACAATATTTATACGACTGAAATATAAAATTGGCACTCACCGCACAAATGTGAATATATTCATACAATATTACTGAAAGTTGCGAAAATACCGAACACATTTTAAAAATGAATACACATGGATAATATGCGAGTAACGGACGGGCAGATGAAGCACATTTATCGAAATGAAAACACGAATAGGTCTGAATAACTCGGAACACGAAATATATGCAAAAAATGGTTGATGCACTTATTGTAATGTTTCCGGTCAATCTTTCGATTTCCTGTCGGTTATTAATTTTTCGGATCAATGACCTTTCAGTTATATAAATGTCTCATTGTTGAGACAATCTTTTTGTGCTTCTCAAATTTCTTTCGTTACCTGATTGCCCGACATGTGTTTCATTTTTCTTGATAGTTCTCGCGGTACTTGTGAAGTCGGGTCGTTTATTATTTTCTTTTCTTTTTCCCGATTTAGGGTGTACCATGTTTAAGAGAAATGCAGACCGGTTTGCACTGTACTCGCTAAACGACCATTCGCCTACATTGTTCTGCTACATCTTTTAATTATATTTTTAGTTTATCGTTGCGACCATTTAATGACGGAAAATTTAGTCCACTACTCACAAATGTTAGATGTAAGCACGTCTGTGATCCAACCAATTTGAAAAAATTTCCGACTAAATCGCTGCAAAATGTAATAAAAATATACTGCACATAAGGGGAGTTTTAAAATGTGCACAACATATTCTCAGTAATTCACTTTCACAAACAAATATATAAATACGCAAAACATTTAATATCTGCATATAAATAGGCAAAGTCTTTTTTCGTTTATTAACCGATTTTCTTTTTCATTTTTTGTTTGGTAGCTATTAAAAAACAGTTTTTTATTTTATTTTAATATAAAATTTATACCAAAAAAAATAAAAAAAGAACTGTTTGTTACGATATTTTTGATTCGTTTATATATATATATTTTTTTTTTACTGCATGAGTAGCGCATGATTTCCGGACCGTCATTAAGCGACCGCCCGCTGATCGGCTGATAGTCAAGACCGACACCCTTTTTGGCCTATTCGTTCCTCGCCGTTTCCAGGTAAATTACCCGCTCGTCTGTTTGGCCTACCGCATGTTTTGTTGCTTAGCGTAATCTAGGCGAATTTTGTAATTTCCGTGCAACTTTTTCAAATTTTTTTTATAGGAACCTAATTTAAATCTTAGCCAATATTTTCGAAAAAAAAATCAGCAAAATCGGTCGAGCCGTTCTTGAGTTACAGTTTTTTGCGAATTGTGCAATTTCGGTGCAATTTTTTTAAATTTTTTTTTTTTACAAACCTGCTCCTAAGAACTACGAATACAACAAAAAAAAAATTATTCAAATCGGTTCAGCCGTTTTGGAGGAGAAGCGAGACCCACATAAGGGAACTCATTTTTATACATATATATAAGATGGCCTACTAATTAAGAACAGGAAAAAAAAATGTTATTAATAGGTATTTTAGATTATTAGAAAGTACTGACTGATGTAACACATATTCCTTTCCCGATTTGCTCCATTCAGTTGAAACTTTTTAGAGGTTTCTTCATATTTTCTCTATAATCTTGCGACAAAAATACGTCGATTAAAAAAAGAAATCAACACAGAGCTGGCTATGGAACTTTTTCACATTCTTTTTCTTGCATTTTGAAATGTACATTTTTCGGAACTTCCCGGTCTTTGAATTTTAAAATTTCAAGGATTTCATGGTTTTTATGTATAAAGCGACTCTCTTTAACTGCTACAGAACGAGCTGTAGACTTTTTTTTTTTTATATAAGACACACTCGCACAAACATACATATATAATATATAATGTACGTATGCACATTGGTTTTGCCTATTCAACGGCCATTTTATGCCAGAGACGGTTGAAAACTTTAATAAATAATATTTGTAACTTGGGTTTCACTTGCGCGAACCAGCTTCAGTTCGTCGAGTTCTTCAAAGTTGCAAAGCTGACAGCTGAAATAACTGCGTCAATTATAATTGGCGTTCACGCTACGCTCGTTAGAGAACTGAAAAGTGGATGGTGGAAGAACTAATTAGGCAAGTTATCGACGAACGTCAGGAAAAGAAAAGAAAAAAGAAAAAGAAGACACGAAAATAATAACATAAAAAAGTAGAATCAGAGGGAAGACTAAAGAAAAGTATAGAAAGGCGTATGAACGAAATAAAGCATTCGGACTGTAACTGTTAATTTCTTAAAGAAATGAAAAAAAACAAACATATCGAATAACAATGATTATAAAAAAAAAAGTGGCTTCAGATGTAGACTTTTACGATATCATTACAAGTTACATTAGCAACTGAAATATCTCGGAATAATCCTAAATTAAAATCTAAAGTTCAGTTCACTGGTTACTTACACGTTGAATAAAGTAAAACATTTTACCGTCAAATTGCTGCATTATACAACAACCCATTTATCGCCGGATAATAGAACAATAATATTTAATTCCAATCCATTACTGAATGGGGGAAAGTATTTTTTTTTTTTTTTTATCTTTTGAGCGCGCCAGCGGCTTTGACCCAACAACTACAGAAATTATGGAACGGGTTAAATAGAGAGACAGCTTAGGAAAGATTGGAGTATAGGGATTATATCTGGAGATGGATAGGAAAGGACAAAGGAAGAATTATACGGAGCAAGAAGAACCCAGTGCCAAGATTTTGGAGTAAAAAACAAAGCACTCAGAATCAAGGGCAGGGCATTCAAAGAAGATGTGGTTTGCATCATATATGAGAGGAGAGATGGAACCATGAAAGGAACAATCGGCAGAGGAGGACAGGAAAAAACGAAAACGTGAAGAGGGCAGAAGGGAGTGATTAAAACGCAGTCTGATTAAGGAAATGATCGCGGAGCGTTGATAAGAATGGGATAGGATAGAGAAGCTGATAATACAAATAAGAAAAAAACATTTCAATAAAATTGGGGTTTAGCTTCCAAAGCGGATGAAAAGAAAATTTTTGTACAAAAAAAACGTAACTGATCTGTCTTTAGCTGTACCAGAAAAAAAAAAAAAATAATAAATAAAAGTAGCAAAATGCATGTTACGCTTATTGTCGATTATAAAATAAAATTGCACCGTTGTTTGCATATTGGACCGTTTTAGCGTATATGTATTAATAAATATATATATTTTCAAAAAAAAACAAATTCAAGTTAATCGCAAAAGCTAACAAATTCGACATATTGCAGGGAACCGTTCACAGCGTTAGTATTTTTGATAACTGTGGAAAAGGAGAATTTTACAGTTACAATTAAATGGTATTATTAAACATTTTTGTCGCCGATATCAGGATCAAAAGCGCATAAAAATTTGTATTTATACGCTCGCAAATATTATTATTTTTTGTCGATTTTTTCACCGCGTATTCGTATTTCGTTGTTACTACTCAATTTGTATAATAACAGAAAAGAGATAAAATAAATTAAACATCTGATGCGGTTTGAAGAATTTACCTTCACCTAATTGAGAGAAGTACGTTTCGTTATGGGACTTTCAATGTCTCCTATGTTTTTTCTCTGCCTATTCTCTCAGTTGTTCCTGTTCTAGAGATGTTCCTTGATTTCATTGTCGATAAAATAAAAATATAGTTTCTATTCTGTTTCATGCATCTCTTCCATTTTGTTATTTATTTATTTTTTTTTTTTTTTTTTTTTTAGTGGGCTCGGTGTAAACACTGATCTAACTACATGGACTTAGATCACCTACTCAGATTCTGAGGCAACCAGAGCTAGAGCGTATAAAGGAAAGAAGGAGGGGAATAACGGCTAGAGATGGGAAGGAAAGGATAAAGGAATCATTGAAAGGGGTAGGAAGATACAACGCCAAGAGTTCGGCGTATAGATGAGAGTACTCAGGAAAAAGAGCAGGGCATTCAAAAAGGATATGGTTGGGGTAGCATATAAAGGGAGGATCAGTAGAGTGGAGAGGGCAAAAGGGAGAAGGTGAAAGAGAAAAATAAAAACGAGAAAAGGGAAGGAGGGAATGACCAAGTCTCAGTCTGATTAAAGAAACAATAGCCGGGTACCAAGGCTGTGAATTGGGAGTAGGCTGTAGGAGGAGGTAGAAGGAGGAGCGATTGGCAAAAAAGGAAGGGTAGATGTGAACCCATAGTCTGGTAATGCTCTTTGCTAACAAACCTTTAAGGGGGGTAAAAAAAGAAAGTGTCAGTTTGGTTTAACTGAATTTTTTTTTGATTATAAGACCAGAGTCCTGCTTTTACTACTATTCCCTTTCGAAAGATTTCACAAAAAACAGAAAGTAGTAAGGGGATTTTTAATTTGTTTCCCCCTTTGCAAATAACGTGTATAATTTACAAATTAAAAAAAAAAAAAAATGAAAAAAAACGATGTTCAAATTTCGCAAAAAAATTTTACTCAAACACGTATTATCTTAAAATCGGACATGAAAAGATAAATATTGACACATTATCGAAAAAAAAGTATAGCGTGATAATACCGGTACCTAGTAAATTTTTCATTATTTTTGTATATTCAGAAATTTAAAAAAAAAGAATAATCTAAAATACAATCGTTGGGCGAACGATATAGAGTCCCTCCTACGATAAATCTATATTTACATTAGCTCCGAAACTATTGTACATTGAAATAACTTCAAACCGTAGTGCCCGGTAAATATTTCATTTTGTTGACAATACATCAGCTAGCCGCGCCTATGGCGACCGTTTCACTCATCGCGTGAAATTAATATTGGTTAAAAATAAAACAGGTAACAAAAAAATAGAAAATTAGAAACTAAAAAGAAAGAAAGAAAGAAAGTAATTTACCGACAATAGCGGTACAAAAAGTAATCGATAATTAAATAATAAATTTAATCTCGTTCTACGGTAACACAGATTACTCTAGAACGATTAATTACGTAATTATCGATTATTTTTTGTACTGCTAAGAATCAATTATCTAAAAAAATTTAAATCCGGAAAAGAAGGCTCAACAGAATGTAATCCGATTTTGAGTATAAGTTTGCAGCGATGGTAATCAAACGGAAAATTTTTCACTGAGCGATTACAATCAGTCGGCAATTAATGATTTCTTTATTAGGAAGATAAAATTAATTTTATTATGAAAATATTCGAAATGAATCCCGTTATTTGTAATACAGCTTAAAATAAAAATGCCTACACACTGAAATACAGAGTAATTTCCAACGGAAAATTTGTTGATAAAACTGTTGTGTGACGGAGTGTTTTATTATTTATTTATTTGGTGAATAATAACATAAATACATAGTAATTGAAACATAGCCATGAGTATCTCAGTTAAATGAACACCTCATGGATTGGAAACAATAAAAAGAAAATGAAAGAGACAAAAATTAACCAATATAAAAATTAAAATAAAATTATACATTAAATGAAAAATCTTCAACATCCGAATATTTGGAAGCCATGATAAAATTCGTCGCGTGCAGGAATTTTGATAAATTATCGTTCTTTAATGGAAAACAATTTACGTCTTTAAACAAGAATTTCCATTTGGCGCACTCATTAACGATATGGGTGACAGTTTCAGGAGCATCTCCACAGGAACACAAATCGGTGTCTGCTAGATGGAAACGGTGCAGATAACTTTGGAATCTACCATGTCCAGTAAGAAATTGCGTCACATACGTATTAATATTATTAATTTTGATTGGATTGGTTTTAACCTCGGGGACGAAACTAAATGTTAATCTTCCAGTTGAGCTATTGTTCCAGCTATTTTGCATTTCAATAAATCTATTGTTTAGATCCAACTCCAAATTGAGATTATTTAACCCTTTGAAATACAAAATTTTATGCTGCAATACGGAATGCAGTGGCAATTGTCCATCTATTGATCGCAACGCATCACCGGAAGTAGTTCTATGCGCGCAGAGAATAAACAAAAGAAATTTCCTTTGGGATTTAACTAGTACTTCCTGAATGCTTTTACGCTTTAAAGCCTCTTCAAACATAAATACGCAGTACGTGAATAATGGAACAACTAAATAGGAATTCGTGGTAGAATATTAATTTAGAGATTTTACGAATAATTCTAAAGAAATTGCGCAAACGGGTTCAGGCGAGCAGGAAGGACAGTTTTTGTGCTAAAACCCGGACGTAGTCCTAGTCTTCCATCTTCGTACAGACCGATTGTCTTGTTAAGCGCTTTAGCCAAGGTGTTTGAATATGTTTTGTTGAATCGTATACTGCCGGTTTTACCTCACGATGATCGGCAATTTGGATTTACTAAGTCCCGTTCCACGGCAACGCTTTTTGGCGAATTATCTAAGCAGATTGAGCGTGCGTTAAGTAAAAAGACTGCGATCGGCCTACTAACGTTGAATATTAAAGGCGCCTTTGATAACTGTTCGTGGCCAGTCTTATTCCACAAAATTAGAGCACTCAGGCTCGATTATAGAATAATCTCAATTTTAAGACAATACTTAGATTCCAGAACTATTAAATTTATTTACGAACATCAAACATATTTTCGAAATGTTACTCGCGGATGCCCGCAAGGATCGATTTTGGGCCCGATTTTTTGGAATTTGTATATTTCAGACTTATCGTTGATGGAGTTCCCGTCGGCAGTAACCAGATATTTCTATGCAGATGATCTAGCATTCGCGGTCACTTCTAACCATCGTCCCTCCATTCGTAAATACTTCAAGATTACAATCAACAATATTTTAACCTATATGGAAAAACATCTTCTACAGTTGGACGAAAACAAGACTAATTTATTAATCATGCATAGGAAACGAAAAAGGGACTACTACAATTCGCTACATCTCTCTATACCGAACTTTAAAATTAATATCGTCGAATCACTGAAATATCTTGGTATTACATTAGACTGTCGCTACAGTTTTAATCAACATTTCAAAAATTTGTCCAGTAAAGCTACAACGGTTCTAAATAAATTGCACTCCGTGTCTGGACGCACGTATGGGATGAGCACTAAACACCGTGTGACGGAGTGTTATGATGAAAAAAAAAAATCGATACTTAAATACAATTACATCAATGAAATTATAACTTATATTATTATTTGATTTACGTAAACGATACTTAGTCCTCTGTAAGTTTTGAGACTTCTGAAAAAAAACTGATGTACACACTTCTTAATGCAAAATTCGAAATATGTTTTGTTTTAGAAACTGCGATAATTAGTATTGCATTATTATTACTAACTTCTACCTACTTAAAATCCGGTTAGATTCGGTTGAGCGTAATGTAAACATAAGTAATTTTCATCACCACCGACTGATGGCGCTGTAATCGCCCAGTGAAAAGTTTTCCGTTCAATCACCAACGCTGCAAACTTATACTCCAGATCGGGTTACATTCGTTTAAGCGAAAAGGAGTCTAAGAAAAGTACACTTTGAGTCCGTTTTTATTTAGTAACATATATACAGCGAGGGTGTAATGAAATGAGAAACGGTATTATAACTATGAACAATTTACGATATACCGACGGCATTTCTATCGTTAGGCTGGCAAAAATGAATATATCAGTCTTCCAAAAAGATTCAACATTACGACGAAAACTGTGCGATTAATAATAAATAGAGGTAAAATAAAAATAACAGTTACTGACGGAAATAATTCCGATGATACGGAATATTTAGAAAACATCAAAGCCGTTTGCTGAGTATGTATATCTCTATTAATTATCACAAAAATGGGGAGTTTAGTAAAGTCAAAAGAGAGGGCTAGCAATTACGAAAACAACCACTGTATTACCATGGGCAGGAAAACAAAAGCTCCGTGAAAACCAAAACGTTGAACGCTGAAAGTGGCGGTGTCCATTACTGCGGATCCTATAGAAGGAAAAACACGCGTACCTTTTTTCGTGTGCGCCGGATGAAATCTGTCCGAAGATACGTTTACGGAACGATGCAACCAACACTCAGGTAATTCGGCTGTGTGTATAATGCGCAGAGATAGTTTACAAAAACTGTTTTCCTGTATCAAGCAATGATGGAAGACTCCGATAAGCTATCCGATATTTAGAGGATAGGGACACATGGCGGACAAACGCAGAGTTAAACATCCGTAATTTTACCATGCCCGGATAGAGTCAATGATGAAGAAGAAGAAGAAGAAGTGATAATGCAGATAGCCTTTATACGAAGCAGAAGATGGCATTACATTTATGCTGATTTTGCATTTTCATTCGTACGGTAATTTTTTTACACGAAAAATGAAAATTATTCTATTATAATTTTTATGGTAGGCATGTAGTTGGAACGAGCTACACTTCAATTCTTCATATATTACGATAATCAGACCATAGACAGTATCCACAAAATTCAAATTTAATTTAATTGCTATTGTTGTATATGAAGTAAAAAAAATTAATAAATAAAACTGTAATTAAAAGAAAAGAAATAATTATTTCAAAATTTTAGTAATAAAAATAAAATCGTTAAAAAAATACCGATACTTAAAGGCTTATTCTAAAAACGTAATAAAAACACACTAAAACGTAAAAAATAATATACTTTACAGTTATACGCATATATAGTATATATATGTAGAGAGAGAGAGAGAGAGAAATATTGTTTCTTAAACAACGTTCATAACTTAATTGCAGTCGATATTAAATAATGCAACAATTAAAAAACCGTATTAAATGAATATAGCAACACAATCAGTCGGTTTCTATAAGTCATGTGTTAGAAACAACAAGAATATTTAACGCGGTTTTTAATTATTTTTGAAATTTGAATTTGGTGTACCGTAACTTTAATTTTGGCATGAATATTGTGTTTAAGAATAATATCCTTTATCTATGTATGTTTTACTATAAAATATATTTTTATCAAGTAATTTCTCTTTACTTTTTAATGCGATTTTATTAAATTTGTTAGGTAAATCTTGAAATCTTTTTTTTTTTTTTTTTTAAAAAAAACTGTTTCATATTTCAGTTTTTAGATTAAATTTTTTTAAGTGATACTAAAATTATATGCTACTTTGCATATTCGGATATTGATTTAAGGACATAATGTTCAAATTCCGTTAGTCGTGGACTTATAAACCGCACTTTGGGCATTTCAAAATTACCTTTATTCTGGAATCTACATTTACATAAGAGACTAACGTTAGTAATGCTTTGTCACACGACGCAGTGTTACATTATCAAAAATTTTCTCTGAAAAGTTCCTTCGTTTTTTTTTTTTCAATGTTTATTTCAATTACTACTAAGTATCTGTATTCATTAATATTCATCGATATCATTATAAGACGTCACCTGAATTAAAATTGATTCGCACGGTTTTATGAGCGAACAAAACATATAAAAAAAAAAGAAAGCAACGAACACATAACTCTTCCCCTTTAGCAATGTATATCATTTTTCCTTTAGTGATGAGCTCGTAAGTGATGATATAATTATTTCAATTTTCTACATTCGAATGTTAAAACTCAAAACTCCCCGCTCCTTATTATGCGCCATCCATTATTTCATCCATTAGTTCCTTTGTATTGCCCGTATCTGACTGAATCAAAATTTAACTGACGACCAAACTTCCTATCGTTTCTGGGTCTAGGTCTTTGTTTTGCGTGCCTCCCACCGCCGAAAAAAAAATAAAAAAAAAGAAACTATATTTATTCGAGGCAATTAACACTGATAATATTTCAAGTGTCAATAGCGTTTGTTACAATATTAAAAACATCCTTAAAGAGATACCCCTTTTTTAACGTTTATTTTAATGACTAGATGAGATGAGAGAAGCGTAAATCGGAAAAATGGAACTGAAGATCAAAAACGGATAAATGAGATTAGCTACGCAGACGACGAAGTGTGATAATCGCCGAGACAGAAGCGCAAATGCAAAAAATGATCGACCGAAAAAAACAGCGCCGGGTTAAAATGTGGAATGAAAATCAGTGTAGGTAAAACAAAAGTGATGAAATTTAGAAAGATTGATGACAGGAAGATTACACAATTAAGATCGGAACGCAAGAAATTGAATTCGGATATCTTGTGGAGCATTGATAAATACAACGATGCTGGAGATCACAACGGAAATAAAGACACCAATCAGTACGGCGAAAAATGCCTTCAATAAGCTAAGTAAGGTGCTTAGAAATCGAACAATGAACTTAAACCTACGAAAACGGATAATGCGACGCCATGTATGGTCCGTGCTGAAATATTTCTGTAAAACGTGGACTGTGAGTGCGGAGTTTGAAAAGAAAATATCTGCGCCTTTGCGATGATGCAGTGCTACCGAAGGCTATTACGGGCCTCGTGGAAAAGCTACATAACCAACGAGAGGTAGACTAGAATAGGAGAAGAACGGAAAGTTATGCTGGATGATATTAAAAAAACAGGAAAAAGGAGATATATCACGAGAAGACGTATTTTCATGCTGGTGTTATAAGAAAAAATTCAAGGAAAAACAACAAAAGGAAGAGGGCGATTGGAGTTAATTACAACAAACTCACCGCCGTCCAATTTACTTTGCAAGTCCTTGCGAGAAACCATCGAAGACTCTAGAAACCGTTCGATATAGATGAAGAAAGATGTACGTAATCTCCTGTAAGAGAGAAGTGATCACGATGAGGACAATGATGATACCACTAACGGCTGGTATAATTTTCAGTGAACGAATATTATTAAATTTGTTTTAAATAATCAAAAGTTTTGACGGAACAAACATAAAGAAGAAAGAGAAAAAACGCGTGACCGACGTATAAAATTTAATTTTTTTCTAAGGCCGCTGAAGATGGTACCATTTAACGAAGCGAAGCGTTTGAATTTGATACAAAATTTGTTAAAGTTGTTCGCGGTAATTGTTTGCGAAATTCTAAATGTTAATGGTTTTCGGTACTTCGACTTGACGAATTTCATTGCGGAGTTGTACTAAAAATTTAAATTAGACAGCAGCCAGGTTTATTTAGGTGCGCACTTTGGAATGCGGTACCGGTTGCCAAAACTCAATTGTAGAAATAGGTTTCTGCTGAAATTGAAATACTTAACTCTCTTTTAATAACCCCAACTGGCCTAGCAGCCCTTCCAGCACAGACGATTTTCACTAATACATCAAATAAACGGATTCACAAAACGCGAAAATCTAGCTTTCAAATCTTTAAAGTCCTACACTTTTGGAATCTGCTCATAATTCTTCGAATTTTGTTACTTGGTATTTTTCTAAATTATTTTCTTCGATACTAACTGTATTGCTTTTATTTGTAAAAAACCATTGAATTCTTAAAATTGTAAAGAAAAAGCCGAAGTTTAGATTCAAAATTAAATACAGCTCGTGATAAATCATTATTCTTTTCCATTCCTTCCTTTAGTAAGAAATAAAACAAAATGAGAAAAATAAAGAGACCAAGAGGAAGGGAGAGAGAGATGAAGAAAGAAAAGTTTGTTAGTAAATGTCATTCGTTCTTCATAAAAAAAAAAAAAAAAACAAGAGCATTTTTGTTCGGACGAAACTCTCGACTTTTTGCAACAAACGTGGTATCTTTAATTCAACACGCGAGAACCAAACTCTTGGCCCGCGATAAGCTTATTTCCCAGGTGAAGTATAGAAATCTTTACGAAAATCGGTTAATCAATAAAATAAAAAAATAAAAATGTTCCGGCATATGTTGCGACATATTCAGTTATACGAAACTCAGAACGTTCCAGGTTGACAGCCGTCTCATGACGCATTCTTTATATGTAGTGTACCACAAATCGCTATGAAACGGTACGTTAAGCAATGGCATTATCGAATGCGAAAACGATGAAACACATTTCGGAGCTATCTTAGACATATTAATTACATAACTTACAATGCTTTATTTTCCTTATATCCAATTTTTAATAAAAGTATCAGTAATGAACTCCCTACATGAAAAATCTATCATAAAACCTATTTTTCTTTTGCAAGTCTCGTGTGGTGGTGGTCCAGAACATGATCAAATAACTGTAATACATTCGGAATGAATGCTGTCGAATTATCTTAAAACGAGTATCATGTACTAATATTAGTTCTATAAGTTACATTAAAAATGTAATACACACTCCCGCTACCAAGTTCTTTTATAACAACTGTCCACAAAATTGGCGAATAGGAACCAACCTTTCTACTAGGTAAATACGAGAAATATAAGCGTAAGAGAGCCAAGCACTCCCTTCTCTAGAGAAAATAATACTATTAAAATAAAAGCCAAGAATGTAATGATCAGAGGGGCTAGAAAAAAAAGAAATATTAAAAAATCCGTTTGCAATATCAATACGGAAGTGCAGATAAAAGGTTGAGATACAGTTGAAACACTGTAGATGATTTTTTTTGACATTTTTATGTCTTTGCTTTGGCACATAAACTTGAAAAGCGTTACGAAATGGAAGCGTCGCGAAATGGAGCGTCACGAAATGGATCGTCACGAATTAGACCATTACGAAATTGAGCGTCACGAAATGGATCGTCACGAATTAGACCATTACGAAATTGAGCGTCACGAAATTGAGTGTTACGAAATAGAATGGCGCGCCATAAATATTGAATCCAAATTGATGCATTGTGTCTTCGAGGGTCACGCAGAAAGTAAGGTCCCAAAACCCGTCGCGTTGGCGTAATAATGAACAAAAATTAAATTTAAAACTTACATTTTATTACTTGAACATTTTACAAAGTTTTTGATAGAAGAACCACTAACTTTTCAACACTTACCCTATAACATTTTCCGTCCATTCAGTGACTCGATATTTTTAAGCAATTCATCATCCGCCGGATATATATATGTATATATGTATATACATATATTTTTTTTTGTTTTAATTGAGAAAATAAAGCGTTATCACTTGGGCAAGGTTCGAACTGTAATCAATTGACAACTCGGCGGTAAGTTCTTGGGTAATGTTCGCTGTGAATGGTCGTACATTGTCATGCAACAGTTGAATTGCTTTCTAAATTTTTATCTCTCTCCTTAAATTGATGAGTGTTTCCAGTAGTTTAGGTTGTTAATGGTCTGTCCACGCTCCATGAATTCCATTAAAATAATGTGATCCCTTTGTTGACTCAAAACATCAATATTGGACGGATTTTTTTTTTTTTTTTTTTTGTTTTTTGGGCTCGTCAACTAAGGACCTTTACCCAGAAACAAAAGGTAAGGAAAGATGTCGGTTATATTTTGATTCGATCAGAAATTTTAACTAAAAAGGAACAAATAGCAGGAATAATTAGTGGGAAAGGAAAGGACAGGATATAGGATGCACAATAAGGGGTAGGAAGTCCAAGCTTAAGCAAATAAAAATATAAGGCAGAACGCTAAACGGAGAGGGATGAACACTGGAAGAACACATGATCGGCGCCGCAAATAATTGCATCATCCGGATGGAGAGGACAGTGTGGAGAAGAAATCAAGCAGAAACGAAATCTGGAGAAAGGCATCAAAGAATGGCCAAAGCGCATACGAACAATGGAAACAACATCAGAGCGACAAAGGGAGGGATGCAAAAGAAACCATGAATATGAAGGAAGAGTAGGCTGGACTGACAGGTAAAAGGAACAACTGTTGGAAAAAGAAGAAACATAGGTATCCGACCAAAATCAGATATGAAAGCTTTTACAAATTGATAGCAGGTTATCGGATCGAATTTTTTTTAAAAAAAAGACGAGAGGAAGCAGCAGCAGCCCGAGCCAAGGAATCAGCCGCTTCATTGGGATTTTCTATAAGGTTAAACTAATAACGGCGCAATAACCAAACTAGTCTCGTTTTAAAGGTAAAATTACATTTAATAATTTTTTGTTGCACGGTGGGAGAGAATGACGTTTTTTCATGTCTTTACTTTAGCACATAAACACGAAAAGCGTCACGAAATGGAGCGTCACAGAAAAGCGTTACGAAAATTTCACTTATTTACTTAGATACGACTGATTACTAATAAGAGAGCATTTAATGAGACCGATTTCCCACACACGCGAGTATGCATTCAACAGAAGTAGATAAAAGTGTTACCTATAACGACTTGTAAAGACCTGTGAAGATCGTAGGTTTGTGTATTTCACACGTCATTTCCTCAGTATTACTAACTTCTAACGATAATGATGTAAATAAGGAACCTTGTACTAGCGGTAGTTAGTTGTTAAATGTATATTTTTGCGCATACGTTGCGGTATAATATGTATAAAGGAAATCACAGGTTGCACGGCGACATTCTCATGTCGACGGAGGCCGTGAAGCGAACGACATTCTAATCTCGGTGGATGCCTGAATGGCTGTACAAAGACCAATCTTAAGGGAAAACATGAAAATGTTTCACTGCGTTGCGGACTTGTACGCAAGCTGATTTCAAAGATTCTGGAACAAGTAGGTAGTTTTCTAATGGGGGGTAGCCTAAAAATTACGCTGTAATTAATATTTTAATTTATTTAAAAAATGTCACTATTTTATGTAACGAAATATTTAACGAAAAAATGTCTAAGTTTGTATAATGAAAGTTAAATGTTAGGATAGAATTTTTGTAATTATGTTTTTAATTATCTCGCTAGTACCACACAGGTTAAAAGACGTTCAGTTACCAAACTGGAAGTGGTGTATTTGAAATCTCAACCCAAAGTTTTTAAATCTCTTCCAGCTTTATATCTTCTTCTTCTTCTTCGTCTTCTCGCGTCATACGCAGATATGTACGCGTTAACGATAATTTGTTGGCGAAATATCATATCTCAATATCACCTAATTCAAAATTGGATATTGAGTACCAGAGAAAAATGGAAAGTAAAGATTATTTCCGGGAAACACTAGAACTGACGAAATATTTTCTATTAAGTCATTTTTTCTCAAGGAAATTCGTGATGAACTCTCTCTATTTGATCTTCTTTTTCAACAGCTTCATAGATGTAAAGTTGCAAGATTAAAATTATTACGAGCTATCAATAGTAGCGTAATTTCGACATGCGCAGCGAGTTCGATATTACGTGTATTCACAATGAACGTATAATTACTCTTCTTCTTCTTGTATACGTTTGTCCATTACATCCACCGTCCTGCTTCTAAGCCATCTTCGCAAGTCCTTTATTCATAAATTATAGGTCTTCTTATCGATCTTTTTCCATAAATTCTTCCTTCTACAATAATCCGTAATAATTCGTACTTATCTCCGCGCATCACGTGGCCAAATTATAATAGCCATTTCCTTCTTTTAACAGTTGATAAAAGTTCGGCATTCCTTTTCATCTCATGTGTAGCACTTCTTCGTTCTTCACTTTTTTTTGATCCACGGTATTTGCCACATTCTCCTGTATAAATATATTTCAAACGCCCGAATCTTATTTTCTATGCTAGGATCTAGAGAGTTCAGCACTCACATCCGTATAATAATGCTGAGTATACGTAATAGCGTAACATTCTCATTCGAGTGTTCATATAGTTAAGTCTTGTAAACAAATTTTTCATTTCCAAAAATAGCTTGCTTGATCCTTCCCCGGATTTCTTCCTTATTACTGGATACGATCGTTTAATAATGTGCCCGAATATCTGATCGAGCTGTTTTGTTCGTATAATTACAATTTGAATTTAAATTCGCCAAGTATATGTATATAGTTTTCGGTACGTTCAGATTTGATTTTAAGAGTTAATATTCACTTTGAAATTTCGAATTGAAACCGGTTTTCTCGAAGACGGTTGACATAGGTAATCCGAAAAATGTAATATTCATTTTTCATTTTTAAAACCTTGATGCAAGTCGTTTCGTCCACAAAAAAAAAAAAAAACAACTTTAAAAAAAATTTGATTACCTGTTTCAGGGGGAAACTCTAAATTGTTAGCGAGGAGAATATTACGAACAGAAAAAATTTCAACAGTTAAATCTGCTCGTAGAATTTGTTGGGCTTTTTCGCATTAATTGTTTGCAGAAAGTAGCGACGAAAGTTCGGTCACTAGTAGTAACAACAAAAAATTTGAAAGGCTTCGCCTCTTATCCGAATGATAGAAACCAAAGCAATGCATTTTTATAAATTTACCCCTCTTAACATATGCTCTATTTTGCACGTATTATATATAACTATCATTGTAAAAATTCTTTTATTAACATATCGTTTTTTTAATTCTTTTTCTTTTTTTTTCTAAACCCTATTAACGGAAATAAAAATTGTTTTATGATAAAGAAACGTTCCAAAGGCACAATAACTTATCACTTAGTTCCCATATTGAACGAACGAATGATAAATTTATGTATCTACATCTATATCTAGCGTATATAACTCGGCCATTTTGGCCTCGCAAGGGGCTGTGCCCCTTAACTCCTCTCGGTTTCATTTCTGTCTCCTTCTCTTCTGTAATTTGTATAAAATTATCAAAATTTACAACGTAGTTCTTACTGGCATCAACACAAAACAAAATAACATAATCACAAAAATCCTATCCTAACATTTAACTTCCATTACATAAAATTAAGACATTTTTTCATTAAATTTTCCGTTACATATTTCGTTACATAAAATTGTGGCATTTTTTAAATAACAATCACAAAAATCGTATAAAATATAACAAACGTTACATAAAATTGGGACATTTTTTATGATGGGGGATAGCCTAAGAATTACGTTGTAATTAATAATATATATTAATTACAACGTAATTCTTAGGCTAACCCCCATTAGAAAAATGTCCCAATTTTATGTAACGTTTGTTATATTTTATAGGATTTTTGTGATTATGTTATTATATTCATATGGACCGATTAAGAATTACGCTGTAAATTTTGATCATTTTATACAAAGTATAGAAGAGAAAAAGACAGAAATATAAGCAAAAGTGGTCAAGGGGCACAGTCCCTTGCGAGGCCAAAATGGCCGAGTTATATATATATATATATATATATATATATGTATATATATAAATGAAAGGCGAAAAAAGTGCCTGTCTGCATGTCCGTTTGTGTATGTGTTAGTCTCGCGAACTACCAAACCGATTTTGTTTTTTTGTTTTAGTTTTCATCAATGGCGTGGACTGATTTATACGGATGGTTTTAGTGCACAATTTATAAGTGTAGTGATACGATTTAGTCAATTTACTACAGGGTTTTTTGTTCAAGAAATGAAGAAGACAAAAAGGGAAAGTATTCGCTCAATAAAATAAAAACGTTTAAACAAAATATTTACTTTGAAAAAAAATGTTTTACATATAGCGATTATCACTGTAAATATAAATTAAACGAGAAAATTTAAGTAAAATGATTGCTATAATAAATATAAGTTTGCGGATAACGATACTTTTTTTTTTTGCATCACTCAAAGCATTAAAATGACCGAGTCTAAACAAACAAGCTACACTGTATAGGGCGCTAAGATTTAAAAAATCAGGTGTTTTTTATCGGTTTATGCAGAAAAATAAATAGAAAATTCCTGCAACAGAATTGTTAACAGTTGCTATCAGAAATTTTATTTATTTATTTATTTTATTATTTACGAGGTACATATTGCCAGGGAGGGGGCTATCACCTCGGGTGAGGTTATTTACATTATTTTAAGGTTTGTAATATTTATAAATTTAATAAGTCTGTATAGGTTTTTTTAAATTCGCGGAGTGATCGTCTGTAAGTGTGGATTGTTGGCGTTCGGCACTGTAGATGGGCATTCAGTGATGATGTGTTTGACTGTGATCTGGCAATTGCATTGAGTACAGGCTGGAGGCTCCTGGTGGTCCAGCAGGTATGCATGGGTGGTTAGAGTATTGCCTAGATAGATTCTGTTCAAGGTTGATTCGATATCCCGGTTTGATGCAGCTTTGCCTATAACGTAAGTCCAGTCAGTAATCGTCGGTTTAATTGCCAGTAGTTTGTTCGAATAGCTGCTGTTCCACTCAACCTCCCAATCAGACATTATTTTGTATTTTGCGTATTTCTTCAGTTCGCTTGGGTGTAACACTGGTACGGTGGCGTTGGTCGATAGGGTGGGAAGGTGATCAAAGATCATGATGTAAATGGTCCCTTCATGGTGGTTTGGACTCCACGGTGGATCGGCGGAAGGCATGCGCTTAAGTAGATAATTCGGGATGTCCCGCGTAAATTCGTCATGACATTTGAAGTAGCCTTGGGCAGCGAGGGTACCGTCTCTGTATAATGGGTTTGATGGACTGTAAATGCTGTGGTTTGGATGGTTCAGGTAACTTAAGATTGATAGGGCGTAATCGACCGATAATGTTTGCCGGCGGTATTTCAGGGGAGGAATACCGGCGAGCACGTGCATACTGGAGGCAGGCGTAGTTCGGAAGGCTCGTAGAGCTATACGGAGGCCCGAATTTTGGATCGTGTCAAGACTTTGGAGCAGGCCTTTGGAGGCGGATGAGTAGACGATGCAGCCGTAGTCGAGTTTTGGTCGGATTAAACTTTTGTATACTTTTAGTAATGTGGAACAGCTGGGTCCGAATTTCCTGTTGTTCAGCATCTTCAGTATGTTCAGTGCAGAAAGGCTTCGGTTTTTCAAGGATAGGATGTGGTTTCTCCATCGAAGTTTTTTGTCAAAGATTAATCCAAAAAAACGAGCTTCTTCCGAAAACTTTAGTTGTTGATCGTTGAGTGTTAGACTTACGGGTCGGTGTTTGCGTTTTCTCGTGAAGATGACGCCTTTCGTTTTTTCGACAGAGAATTTGAGTCCCGTGCGTTCACTCCAGTTCGCTAGATTGTCCAAGCATGCTTGGAGAAGGCTCTCTGCGAACTGTAGGTTTGTAGTTTTAACAGTTATGTTTAAGTCGTCAGCGAAAAGTCTGTGGTTAATAGGAAGTGGAATGATTGCAGAGATAGTGTTTATCAGGATTAGGAAGCAGTAGATACTAAGGACACTGCCTTGAGGGACTCCGTTTTCTTGTTGGTATTAATTTGAAAGAGTATTTCCTACTCTGACCATAAACGTGCGATTATTTAAGAAGTTCTTGATAAATTTTGCCAGACGCCCTCTGATTCCAAAACTCGTGAGTTCTTTGAGGATTCCGAATCGCCAGGTGGTGTCGTACGCCTTTTCTATATCGAAGAAGATAGCTACTAGGTATTCATTGTGTTTAAACGACTGCAGGATTTCGTTTTGCAGTTCCAGTAGGTGGTCGGTAGTGCTTCGTTGCTATCTGAATCCACATTGGTTTTTTGATAGAATTTTTTGTTTATCGAAATACCAGGTCAGTCTGATGGCGACTATTTTTTCCAGTAGTTTGCACATGACACAGGTAAGAGAAATGGGTCGATATGATGTTGGTAGGAAGCGGTCCTTTCCTGGTTTCAAGATAGGTATAGTGATGGCCTTGCTCCAGATCTTGGGGAATGTGCCTTCTTTCCATATTGAGTTAAATATACTCAGCAGTTCTGTTCTAAGGGTATCGGGTAGATTTTTTATGAAGGCAGACGGAATATTATCTGGACCAGGTGACGTGTTAGGCTTCAGGCGCTTGATGGCGTTGGAGAGCTCCGGCATGGTGATGGGGGTGTTGAATTCTTCTGAATCGTCACTGTTTAGATTGTAGGAATTTATTTCTTCTGCTTTTTTGAAATTCAGGAACGTCGGGGTGTAGTTTGAATCAGATGAGGTCTGTGTAAAACTTGAGCCAAGTAGGTTAGCGGTTTCGTCAGAGTCTTGCGTGTAAGTATCTCCTTTTTTTAGGGTGATTTCATTCAAGGGCTGTTTAGCACCGTTTAGGATCCTTATTTTCCGCCAGAGTTCGGTTTGGTCAGAGTGCTCGTCTATAGAGGTTATAAAGGAGTTCCAGCTCTGTTTCTTCAGTTGCCTGGATAGTCTACGGGCTACTGCTCGGTAACGGCGGAAGTTGGTGAGATCGCTTGTGAGTCTGGTTCTTCGGAACATAGCAAGGGTCTTATTGCGATTTTTGATGGCTAGTTTGAGGTCTTCATTCCACCAAGGAACATTTTTTGTGGATATTCTGCCGGAGGATTTTGGTATCGAGTTTTCAGCTGCGTGTAGGATGTGTTGGTTGAAGTTTAGGATACAAGAGTCGATGTCTGCTGATGGTTTGGGGAGTGGGAGGGCGCAAATTGATTTGAATTTATTCCAATCCGCCTTTTTTAGAAGCCATCTTTGGGTTGTAGGAAGTTGTTGGTTCATCGAGGTGGCAGAGATGTGAATAAGTATAGGAAAATGGTCACTATTACACAGGTCGGAATGCGTTTTTCAATTGAATCGGTGAGCAATGTCGGAGGAGGTAATTGACAAGTCGATCGCAGAGAAGGTTCCATTAGAGCTGTTGAATCTGGTTTGTTGGCCGTTGTTTAGCAGGATTAGTTGACAGTCGTCCTGGAGGATTATATTGATTATGTATCCTTTGTTGTTATTTCTAGTAGCTCCCCAAGCGGTGTGATGAGCGTTCATATCTCCTAGAATGATGAACGGCTGAGGCAGTTGATGAATGAGGTGGAAGAGGTCGGTGTAAGTTGGGTCTTCATCAGGGGGTATATATATGTTGCAGATTGTCCAGTTCGCAAGTTGAGGACGGCAGCAAATTGTGACTCGAATGGTCACATTTTGGATGTTTGATTGAGTTTGTGAGCAGTGGTTAACGATAACAGAGTCTCGGATGAGGGTAGCTACGCCTCCAGATGCTTTGAGACCACTGCTGCAGTCTTGGCGGTAGATTTGGTAGCCTCTTATCGTCGGTTTGTGTTTTGGTAAGAGGTGGGTTTCTTGGAGGCAAGTGATTATAGGTTGTTTGAGCGAGAGTAGTTGGCGGAGTTCTTCATGTTTGTTGTAGAATCCGTTAATATTCCATTGTGTTATTGACGTCTCCATTCGGGGTCGTTTTCAATTTCGTGATTAGTTTGGTGATACGGATTTTCAATCCTCTATCTGCCACGATGGAGTGAGCCGTATGGAGCTGGATTGATACAGTTTCTATGTTAACTTCTTCGGTGGTGATTGTTTTGACGATTTCTTGTGCTGGAAGGTTTGGTTTGTTCGTTAGGATTAGTTGTAGTAGTTGATCGAAGCTGAGGGCGTTTGGGAGTGTCTTATATTGGCTTTCGATGGCATCCAATGCTGAGAGTAAAGCGTTCCTAGTTTGTGCGGCATCAGTGTCGATCGGTTTTATTTTCTTAACTTTCTGTTTCAAGGAGCTCAAGTTAGTGTCTGTGCTTTCAGGAGAGGAGCTGGCGGATAATACTCTCTTCGTTGAAGTTGGTGTTGCTGGCAATGTTCTATTGAAATTTGAGATAGTCGTTACTCAACTAGTGCGATTTTCTATTTCGGTAATAAATTGATTTCAATAAAACGTTCGGCGGAGAGTTTGCGTAAAACAAATCGGTCATGTAGTTGGAGAAGATATTCTTATAAAAAATATGTTCAACCGATTTATAACCGTCGGCGGGTGGGGGGGGGGGGTTATATGCACATAAGATAAAGAGAATCTCTATGCGTTAGATGTCGATTTTATATGTATGATCTTTATTTCAGCGAAACTTTGTGTTAGAAAGCGATGGGTATGCGGATTATACAAGCTTACAAGGTGTGTTGAGTCGGTCGGTTGTGCTCTCGTGTTCTTGTTTTTTGTTGTTCATTCTTATCGCTTATCTCTACGATTAGTACGAGTTACATTTTATCAATTTGTCTATCACCGCTATCGCATATTGGGGAAAACACCACAATAATCATCATCGGCCAGCTTACTGGCTGATAAACAATGAAATCGAATAATACTACCTTCACCGCTCCACCAAATGCAACAGATATCCGCCCCACCACCAGCCATATGACCAACGTTACGCGATATCCCCCGCTGCCGCAACACCATGACATCAGCCATTCGTTGTCAAAATCAAGTAACCATTTATCGTATCCTATTTCTACACATAATATCCAGATTATCAACAAACCCACACCATCACCATCGTCATCATCAACATACATTCATTAAAAACCCCGATACAACAGAGAGAACAAAACGTGCCCTATCAGACAATTCGTCCACAAAGACTCAACTAGATGAAGACACAACACACATATCAATGAAGCCGAGTTACAAGAAAAGCAAAAAAGCTAAAACAAAGAAGGAGATCACAACGAAACCCGACCACCACAGTTCTCGTGATTCAGAAACACAATCCGATTCAGAAGTAGATAAAATACAACCAAGTGATACTGAAGAATCCCAACAACATCACGCATAGCACAAATCACTTAATCTAATTTACGAGCCTCTAAAAAAGAACATTTATGAAAATGGATCGAGATATCGGCTGTCTCTGCAAAATCTTGCCCTCTTTATAGATATGTGTAAACCAGCCAAAATCGCATGTGATGTTGTCAAGGACTTCACTACCGACATTACAGGACTTGTTTCCATGCTAGATGAGAACTATCAGTTCTTAACTGACCGTGGAACTAAAGCAAAATTTACCAAGATTATGACGGTACTAAAAGATCAAGTACAGTCCATTCCTAACTGAGACCCAACAGTTTACGCAAAGCCATCAGACTGAGCGACCAAACATGGATAAACAATCGCCGCAAGTTGTCATATAAACAAACATAAATGCAGGAAGGTAAATTTATTTCGTGGAATTGTAATGGCATATATCTACACCGTGAAGACCTTAAACTTATAGAACATAATCCGTCTGTCATTTGTCTCCGGGAAACGCATCTTAAAAACAACCAAAATTTCCGTATCCCTGGTCATAAAATAATTTTCACTACAGTACATGACTATGCACATAGTGGTATATTAATAGCTGTTAAATCAAAATATTATTATGAAATAATCGAGTAAAACACTGGACTATTAGCGTTGGCAGTCAAAGTTTGCTTTAAACAACCAATTACAATATGCACTGTGTAGATAATTAGTACGGAACATTTCTTTTCATTGATAAAGCATCTGCCTAAACACTTAGAATCTTAAGATCTCCGTTGCGGGGACGACTCTTCGTTGACGACCTCACGATATCATGCTGGGGGAAAAATATTAAATTCACCTTCCACATCGTTCAAAAAGCTCTTGTAGACCTCCAAACATGGGCCGCCAAATGCGGTCTAAAGTTCTCGGCCACCAAGTCGGAGTACATGATAATAGGCAGCCAGAAACAAGCCGAAGCGAGGAACTGCCAACTGTATCTAAATGACCAAGTCTTAAAAAAAAAGGACTCAATAAAAATCCTGGGCCTCGAGATTGACCGAAAGCTCTCGTGGAAAACTCACATCAAAGCGTTAAAGAAGAATTGCCTTGACCGATTGCGTATACTAAAAATTCTCGCCAACAAACAGTTGGGAAGTAGCTCGAAAGCGCTATTAAAAGTTTACCGCAGTCTTATCCGATCCGTGCTCGATTACGGTGCCATTATATATGATGCAGCCAAGAAATCACTCTTGGACACTCTGCAACCGGTTGTCAATTCCGCATGCCGTATCTGCTTAGGAGCGTTCAGAACAAGTCCAGTCAATAGTTTGCTCGCAGAAGCCAACGAACTGCCACTGGTTATCAGAAGAAAAGAGCTCTGCTTAAAATATGCGGTGAAAATCTCCTCGACACCGGGCAATCCAGCTTATGACAGTATCTTCAAGGTTCCTGTGCACAATATCGACAGAACCACTCAGATCGCGGATAGCCAGATACACAGCAGAACTCGAAATAATACTACCAACGGTTTATGGACGATCGCTAGGGTTCCTACCCCCGTGGTGCCAACCCAATCTAACAATAAATGTTGATCTAAGTGAGCACGAGAAAGTAATCACAAGCTCAGAAACGTTTAGATTACTTTTCCTTGAAATACGCGAAAAATTTCAGCCATGCACGGAATACTATACATACGGTTCAATTCTCAACGGCAAAACAGGTTACGCTATAGTCTCCGACTCTATCACGTTAGCAGCACAACGAACGCACGACAATAATTCAATCTTCACCTGTGAGGCTAAGGCGATTCTCCATACTCTAGAACTAATCCTACTGCGCCAAGACGCAACAAACTGTACCATATTTACTGACTCGTTGTCCTGCTTAAGAGCCATCCAAAATCAGTTTACCGAAAACCCTATCATACAACGCATCCACCTAAAATTGGACCAGCTCCAATCAAAGCATATACAGGTCAGCCTTGTGTGGACACCGGCGCATACAGGAATCCAAGGAAATGAATTGGCGGACCAAGCTGCAAGAACCGCGACGACACAAGATTGCCCGCCTTAAATACTTATGACACCTCATGAAGCTAAAATGGTGATAAGCAACACAGTCAAAAACTACTGGAACACCCTTTGGCTCCAAACGCCGAGCAAACTCCACGAGTTTAGAAAAGATACCTACGAAAACATGCCAACTCTCAGTAGACACGAGCAGTTTGTCCTAACTCGTATCCGCATTGGACACACAAACTTGACCCATTCGTTCCTCATATCTAAAAAACCGCCCAACCTGTGTCAATGCTGCAACATGCCTATATCGGTGAGGCATCTTTTGATCGAGTGTAATCACTACCAGCAGGCCAGACAACAAGTGGGTATTACCAACGGCCTTCCAGAGATGTTTTCGGACGCCGAGAAGTGTAAAAAAATCGTAGCCTTCCTCAAAGACATCTCTGTATTCCAACTGATCTAACTTCCCCAGCCTTCAGCTAATTTTTTGATTATTTTTTGTTTCGTGCATTTTCAAATATTCAATATAAAATTTTATAATTATCTGTAAAATCGTAGTCGCTAATGACCTTGTAGTCCAAAAGCGACTTGTAAATATAATAAATAAATAAATAAATAATAAACCGTTCATTATATTAGGAGATATGAACGCTCATAGCCCTATGTGGTAAAGCAAAAAGCCAAATTCAAGAGGCAAGATCATAGAAAATGCAATTAACGCGTTTAACCTCACATTGCTTAATTTAACGGAGCCAACTGATTATAACTTTTCTTATCGAACATGGTCTAATATTCGAACATGGTCTAATATTGACTTAGCCTTGATCATTTTCCGATTATTATAAAAAGCCAGTTACAACCAGAAACTACTATTTTTTTTTTTTTTTTTTTTCTTGTTTGGGTTTTTCCCTGGGCTTGTCAGCAACGGACGATTACCCATCAACATGTGTTACTACTTATCCCGAAAATAATGTAAATCCGTTGCCGAAGTATAAAAGAACTAACTGGTTAAATTACAAAGCTCGATGTTCGTTACAATGTTATACCATTACATTGAGCAATATTGACACCAGTGTGCAGACGTTTACAAACGCACTCATCGAGCAGGCAAAAAGATGCTCACCACCTAATAAAACTATTATACAAACTGGCAGCGTAAAAGTCCCTTGGTGGTCTAAGGACTGTGCAACTGCAATTAGAAACAGAATATGGAAAACCATCTGAATTTTAGAAGACTACGAGCAAAAGCCAGGTATATTCTCAAACAAGCAAAATTAAACTGCTGAAAAAACTATGTAACAACCTTGAATCCTGGTACACCGATCAAAGTTGTGTGGAAAAAAATTAAATCTATGGAAAAGTCAACGCCATACTTTACACCGACATGTATAAAAATCGGTAGTAACATATGCACTAATATTGACAAAATTAACGCCGCGTTTGCAGAATTTTTTACAATGTCAACTAAAGATGAAAATCAATTTATAAACAATACAGAATTATCCAATACTGGTAAAAATGCTACTTTTGGTCTTGACTTTACCAGCAACAACCATGAACCATATAACCAACCTATCACGATGAATGAACTGTGTACTGCCATTAAACGTACTAAACCGAAAGCAGTCGGTTCGGATAATTTTCACATTTATCTTTTAAAATATGCACCTGACTTTATATAAAAAACTCTGCTTGAAATTTACAATCGAATATGGTTCTCAGGTAATCTCCCATTGCAATGGAAAAATGCCATTATAATCCCACTACTCAAGACAAATAAGAATCCAACACTCCTCGATAGTTAACTACTATGGGAAATCGAAACACGTATTTTATTTACAAATATTCAATATGGATTTCGGTCAGGACGATCTACCATTGATCCGATCCTTGCGTTACAGCGCTCCATAAGTAAAGCTTTTTCAAACAAGCACCACTTATTAGCCGTCTTTTTTGATTTCAAGAAAACATTTGACAACATATGGAGATACAAAATTCTTTTAACCTTACACTCCTGGAACTTCAAAGGTCGCCTTTGTATGTTTATTGCAAACTTCCTGTCTGATCGCCGCTTTCAAGTAAGATTGGGATCCGTTCTGTCTGATCCGCATACGGTACGGACAGAAGTACCCCAGGGATACGTCCTCAGCCCAACACTGTTTAATATCGCGATAAATAATATATTGTAAATCAAGTGAAAAATCCTGTAAAATCACTCCTTTTTTCAGACGATTTATGCATATTCCTTCCATGCACAGGAGAAAACGTTCTGCAGAGCACAATTGATAGACTGCAACAATGGTCAGAAGATAATTGTTTTTCAACAACAAAAACCATAGCAACCCATTTCTGTAGATGGAAAAAGTGCGACCGCATAGTAAGCCTAACTATTAATAACAACCGTGTAGCATCCATAAATAAAGTTAAAATATTTAGGAATGACATTTCACAGCAAACTCACTTGGAAAGCAAACATTAACGCATTGAAAACTAGCTGCAGTGAAAAACTAAACCTACTGCGGAAGCTATCGCATACAACCTACGGCGCAAGCAGACATAATCTATTAATGCTGTATCGTACCCTTGTAAGGTCCAAAATGGATTATGGTGCACCAGCCCATGCTTCTGCTAACATATCGACCTTAAACTGTTTGGATACTATCCATCATACCGCTTTGAGGTTGGCAACTGGAGACTTCCGAACCTCCCCGATACCGAGTCTACTATGTTCTTCAGTAGAGTAGCCATTAGATTTGCGACGAACTTATCTAACCGTGCTGGCTTTCAGCATCATAAGGAGCACAGAGCCAAACTCTCCAGATGATACCACTGAGAACTAGAACGGAACAACAATTGATCACGTTATGCCCATTCTACATTAGCTAAACATCCAAATTCCAGTACTGATCCGGGACCCGATATCTCATATACCACCATGGTGCAACCGAGTCCAGCGCGGCATACAGAGCTTTGAAAATGCGGAAAGCTCCGTTAAAACAATTACCAAACGTGCGTCAACTTCAAACGTAATGGTACCGTTTACCGACTTTAAATAGCAGCTTAAATGATATTTTAATAACATCTGGACCAGCGATTGGCAAAAGTTACCAACAGGAAATAAATTACGCTCCATAAAATCGTCCACGAAACCATGGCTTTCCTCAAGCCGAGAAAGCGGAAAACAGGAGGTAAGGTTATGCAGACTACGACTTGGGCACACTCGCCTTACACACTCATACCTGTTAAATAAACAACCTGCGCCCCAGTGCCAGACATGTGATTGCTAATTAACCGTCGAACACCTACTGATTAAATGCCTAATTGATGATCATTATCGGAAACAACATGGAATACCATCGAATTTAAAGGATTTGCTGTGCGACGAAGAAACCGTGCTTAACCAACTATTTCAGTTTCTAAATTCTTTTAATTTGTTAAAGTTGTTATAATTTTGCTAATCCTTGTTAATTTCTCTTTTTAATTTCCTCCTTTTTTCCTTCCTTTCAACTTTCATAATTTTGTAATTCCTTGCCGTGTCTCTAGCCTAAGTTGCTGTATACGACACGTAAAATAAAATAAAATTAAAAATAAAAAATACAAAGACGGAGATCCTTTAGCTGAACGTAAAGACCATTATTTGTTGGACGGTGGTAAATATGTTTTCCAAAGAAATAATTTTATTAATTAAAAAGCAAAAAAAGAAACAAATAAATATTATTCACATTTAAGGTTCAAGGAATCAAGCGGAAAGGTAGATGATGGGCTGTTTATATGAAATAAGTTGACGATATTACAATGAAAATGGTGAATAAGGAATAAAAAAACAGATGATTATAATGATGAAAGCTATGGGATTTCCAGAAATGGCATTCAGTTAACTCTAACGAATATTTCGACAAACAACATTTTAAAATAAAGTTATAATTTAAAAAAATATTCATATTCACCGCGTAACGTCTACGGCAGTTGTGGTGTCAAAAGAAGTATTACAGAAATGCGCTTGCTGAGAAAGGATAATGAAGGAAGTAACGAGGGGAAGTAGAGTAGTAAAAAATTTAAAGGAACGAATAAAACCAGAATAAAAAAGAAGAGAAAAAAGAAGTAGACACAAATGACGATTATATTTGAAAAAAAGGAAGATGAGAAAATTAGTGCATTATCAGCACGGATTAAAATGGTATCGACCGTGTTTATCGAATATTTTATTGAATATTTTATCGCTATCGTGATTTTCACGTTTCATCGTTGTCCGGTTTACGATAACTGCACGGCTACTTGTTTATCTAACCTGTCGATCAGAAATAGACATTGGTGGTGAGCTCGTTCCTATTATTTATTTAAATCCACTTTAAGCAACTGTGCCTTTTTTTCATTCGCTTATAATGAATTTTATTTACTTGTTTATACATTTTATTTCACGTTTATAATCTTTTTTCCCCTTTTACCTGTTGTTGTTGTTATTAGATGAGTTTGTGTCTAAAGGACACCACCGCTTCAAATGTTTATCTTTCATTAAACAACTTCTTTCTCGGTATCTGTGAACGTGGACTCACCATGTCGGAAACCCTCCAGTCGACTCTCGCCGGAAGGCTCCTAGCTTCCTAAATAATTGAGGCTATTTCAATTGAATTTTTTCATCTAGCTAGTAAACTTTGCCATCTTCATCTAAGTTGACGATTTTCATTCAGGATTTCATTGGAAACGGCTGAGATTATACCATGTTTGTATTGCTAAATTCGTTAATAGAAGCTACTACTTCTAGTAGAAAAAAAGATAAAAAAAAAAAAAATTGGAATATTTAATATGTACACGTGTGTCGGAAAAGTACCCGAACTCTTTTGAAATAAATGAAGTGCAATTGGATGCAGAGTAATTTATTCGAATTCATTTTCAACATACTTCCCGAAGTATAGACGTATTTGAGCGCTTGTACAGCGATTCAAAGCTTCTCTGGTACTCCTTTGAAGTAATGGCTCTGAGGCGCTCGGTACACGAAGTTTCGATGGCGGCTACGTCGTCGAAAAATCGTCTTTTCAGGTGCATTTTAAGCCTCGGGAATAGGAAAAAGTCGGCAGTTGCCAAATCAGACGAATAGGGAGCGTGATTGATCTTTGATTTTTAGCGAGATAACGCTTGACAACGTTCGCCGAATGCGCGGGCTCATTGTCATCCAACAGACTCTACGATCCGGTCTCTTTGTACTCGGGCCGTACGCGCTGAATCCGACTCTTGAGACGTTTTAGGACCTCGACCGAGTCGACAGCGTTTACTGTTTGATTTGGAGGCAGGTATTCGTTCATGAATTAACCCTTTTGCATCAACGTATGCGATGAGCATGGTTTTCACTTTGGGATTTTTGTTGGAGCACTTTCTGAGACCGTCCTTGAACCGCTTATACCATGTGTAAACAGTCGTACGTGATGTTACACCTTCACCGAAAAAACCATGATCGATCAATTTTTGCGTTTCCGATAAACTTTCTCTTTAAATCTAACGCAGAATTTAATCATCCATTTTCAGATTTGTACATACGACCCAAACACACCTTTACTAAAAAATACGTCTAACTCGCTAACCAATCAACGGGGAAACTGCTGAAATTTTATACACACACTCTAGAAGAATTTAGCAATACAGTGCGACTATTGTTTAATAGATCACGTGACTTGTATGCGTACGAGAATAGAAGTTCGGGAACTTTTCCAACACATCACAAATGTTAAACAATCTCTGCGGGAAATTTTTAACATTTAACTTCTTTTACTTATTCCTTTTGATAGTCGGATTTTTTAATCGCTTTTTTTTTCTAGGAATTTCCTTAACCTTAAAAAAAACAAAAAAAAAAAAACGATTGAAAGACACGTACTTCGCTCGAGAATTGTTGAATAGAAGATGCGCGCCAGTGAACATTTGAATTCTAGAGCATCGCGATCAAGAATGTGAAAGTCGACGGCACAAGTAAAAGTTACGAAGATAGGTGATTTCAGTGCAACCTAGAGAATTGTCCTCTTTTTTCAGTAGAAAAGACTAAACGAAAAAAGATGCTGTAATGCTCATAAATTATTCATTGTTCTCGGTACACTGAGGGGGCTTGCCGGCGGCACCATATTTCAAAGGAAAGTCGACGAAAAGTTAAAGCATGGGAAACTTTTAGCAAAACGTACCTGATTCTTTGTCTTATCTGCACATCGGTTGGTAAAAAAAAGCCAAAAAGAAACCAAAAAAAAACGGAATTTTTAATTAATAGCGGAAAACTATCGGCCAGGTGCGTGAACGCAGACATGTTAAATTGGAAAACGGAAAAGTTTCCAGCGAAGCAAGGAAGAACTTACTGCAGATCAAGGCCGCTCGTAATATGCAGGCCGGCGCTGCATCCGTATAAATAAATAGCCGGAAAATCGGCTTTTTATATTAATTTTCCTTTAAATGTTTCTTTGTTACTTTTATTTCGAAATGCCGGCTGCGCTAGCACACCTTCGCCGTTCATTAATTATCGCTGAAGTCTCTTTTGTTCCGAAATTCAAAGTAGGAAAATTTCAGCCACGAATTTTCCGGAGCTTAGCTAGCGTATAGAAATCGTGATAGTCGGACGGTAGAGCAAGCGTTTGCCGTCTGCTTCTTGCTTGCAACTTCGACATCTTTTCAGCAGTCTACGTTACCCTCACTGCGCCTCTATTACCTTTCATTTATCATCGCCGTTCTTTCGGTGCATTCGCGATTTACTCATTTTCCATATCTGTCCGCATGCCATAGCAATCGAAATCTTATATCCATTTTCCGTTCGCGCGCTATTTTACGCAGCTTCCGCTTCCGTGCAATTCAAATTCCTCCGAAACCTGTGCCGTCGAATAAAGCATAATTCGACTAATACTTACCGATTCATCCGGGGATTAACTGAAAATCCGAATTTTTTTGATGGATACGCTTTCGCGTCCACCACAGATGTATCTTATTAAATTCACCAACCGGCAAAGAGTACTATAATTTTTCGTGCTACACCAAGTCCGGCTTAGGTAAACTACAAAATTATAACGAGGGGGAAAAGTGAAATAATAATTTACAAATCTTATAACAAACTCAGGGCTGCCCTTCCGTTTACAGATATTTGATGAAATTCGTGGATTTGAGGTTTTTCGGTGTGTTCCGAAATACGGATTGATTATTCATGCTGTCGAAAAATCCATTAAACGAACAATTTTAAATCATCCGAGATGAATTAGATATTCGTGGATTTGAGGTTTTTCGGTGTTTAGAAGTAGCGATTGATTATTCACTTGTGCCGTAAAGTCCATTAAACGAGCAATTTTTAATCATCGGAGGCGAATTAGGTGATCGCTGTATTTTTAGAATTTCAAGTATTCCGCTTATTTACTTACACTAACACAGCATGATTAAAAGTGAATAGTTAGTAAATAGCGAATTGAAAAAAGGTGTGCGCGATGATTTGTGTACTTATTTGCGATATTTATAAGGAGGGCCGTTTTTATTGTAGAATTATACGGATAGTTTTATTTGCAATGATAATTTTCGCTGCTCGTGAATCGTATTCGGCTTCGATGCGTATGGATAACGCGAGAATATTTGATAGTGCAACTTATTCGAACAGGTGTACCTTTCGCATATCTTGCGCGTATTATTCATACTATAATCACCTGAATAGCCTCCAGGTCCACTGGAATAAAACCGTAAAACTTAGGAATTTCTAATCTACAGCCTTTGCCCATGCAACACAATCGACGAACAGCCGTCAAATTATCCGACAAAGTTACACCGTTAAGATTATTTGAAGTCTTTCTACGTGCCCTGTGACCGCTTCTATAATCACTTCTGTTACATAGAGGGCATTTTTAAATCTCGTTTATGAGAATTTCACTACGGCGGACTCTTCTGAAAGTCCCGATTATTGTTTTTATGATAATTATATTAGTATTTCCGTTGCCAGAGTCGAGCTATATACCTTCTCACCGGAATAATCATAATCTGTTTATAAAGTGAACGTTTATTGTTTATCAAAAGCTGCGAGTTTCTGCCTGATGGCTAGAGCATTTTTCTCGTGTTTTAATATTTCGTTAATTTCCTTTAGTCATGATATATGTTTACGACGTGTAAGTCTGCGATCAAGGTGACTAGATATATTTTACATTTCACTCGTATTTTAGTAGAATTTATTTATTACTTTTATTCTAGTAGACTCAGAAGAACTGCGCATATCTGCTAGTAAATTTTCCGTGATCGTAACTCGAGATAAAATTTTATCAACTATGGCTGTAATTTTCTGATAGATGTGTATGCGGGCATTTATCAGACCCCGTATCATCAGCGAAAGTAGACCGATACTTTTGATACCGGAAAGTATCGGATGGAGATAATGTTCAAAAGAGAGCTCAGCATACTTATCTTGGCACTTATCTGACGTATACTATATTGAATAGTTGAAAGCAAATGTCTTCTATAAATCTTTGTAGTAATCCGTCATGCGAGACTTAGTCAAAAGACATCCGAGAACACTGAGTTACGAGCCCTCCTTTCTTTCAAATCACTTTCTATCAACAATTCTATGCATTCGTTGAATATCCCCTACTCTGAATCGAAATTAATGAGACGGAATCTGTCGGTAGGAGAATTTAATAGCAAAAGGTTTCGAACAATTTCGGTGTTCAACTAGTAATAATAAAATCGGTTCATCTAATGTTAAATCTAATGCGAGCTTGCGAAATGTCGGAATTAATGTTATTCGGAAAAATGTTAACTGAATCGAATATCTAATTACTCCATTGAATTTATAAGTGCAATCATTACAATAATCCCTTGCGCGGCAATTTTTTTAGAGCCCTAGCCGTTATTAAATTACAATCGGGAGTCTATTTCGGATTTGCGTCTTCGAACGGCCGATTTGACTTCTCCAGTGGAAGTCGGTTTGATCGGTGGATATTCATTCATGTTACAAGTAGGATCTCATAAATTTTGCATTTACCGAGCGCGGGAAGAATAAAAATCTGCGAGATATTTACCAAATTCATCAGTTTTTTTTTTGTTTTTTTTTTGTTTTTTTGTTTTTTTTTGTTTTTTTGTTTTTTCTTTTTTTTATTATTATTATACTCTATCTCACTCTTTTGCAGCGTTTGAATTGGTTGTTCTGGCCTATTTAAATTACGCGTATAAGCCTGGCGTATCTTACGCAGGGATTTTTTTTTTATCTATTTCGTACGTTATTTCTGGTGAATAATGTACTACCGGAGAAATAATTTCTTTCACTTCAGGTGTATTAAATGAAACGACCTCATGAATTAACGGAGTGAAAAGCTGTAGTATATTTTCAATACTAATATTACTGAAATATTTCAGATTATTTTATTATTAATAATTTCTGTAATTTATCCCAATCTGTTTTTTTACTACGAATTTTTGGTTTGACTTTTTTAGTTATATAACCACTAGAGGGAATGTGATTTGAAGGGCGATTATGATCGAATTCAATTACAGTATGTATTGTTAGCCTCTTGACGACAAAGAAGTCTAATAATAAGTCTTGCAATTTTTTCCGGTCAGTAGGCAAATAAGTAGATGATTCATTAGTTAGTGCATTACATTTTTTTAAATCTAGGGCTTTCTTCAGCTGCTTTCCTCTCGAATTAATCAACCTTGAGGTAAAATAAGTATTCTTAACATTATAGTCATCACATAAATATGTATATATATATTTATATTAGCTAGCGTTTGTAAGAATACATTGAATTGTTGTTCGGTAATCTTAGGGGAAGACGATATGTTATAAATTGAATTTTTACGCTAGAGATATTCCTGTTGAAATTTTATGATTTCGTAATGTTTAATGTTATCCTTTAATTATTATAGTGGAGCCTCCATATGCAATATCAATGGGGTGGGCAGTATTGTATATACTATATCGTTTAATAGGAAAATAATTATATTTGTTAATTCAGATATTAACATATCGGTATTTGCTTGATGAAAATGAAAGTTCTATTTCAGTTTATGATTCAGAATGCCATCTGCATTCCGTATTACAGCTTTTTAGTAAATTCATTTTTTACAAATTAGGCATGGTATTATTCAGCTCATTTATTATATTCGTTTTTTGATTGATCATTTGAACAAATATTAATTTCTTTAAGAAACTTATTTAATATGATTTCTATACCATTATTACTGTTATAATTGTTTTTAATATGATCACTGCTATTGTTTCTTATCGAGAGTATTAGTATTATGTTATTTATATTACAACTCAACTTTATTTTATTATATAAAGCCTATACAGCCATGAGTGAAGATTAGTTGGTTTTGTAGTATTCTTGCTATAATTGGTTTTATAATGACCTTTACGAAATATCTACGCAGCCTGTGAATTTTTATCTTTATTACTTCTAGACATTTCACTATCCTGTTCACACTCGACGCACTTATAAAGAGTACAATATGATTTCGTGTGACTGTATAGCAGCATGCCCATTGTGTACAAATGTACTCTTTTGCCACAAATTTTACTTTAACATTCGGTATTTAATATTATAAATATGCGTACACTTCTTCATTCGGTTCTCTGTCGAGGAAAAACAAATGGATACTTACCTTATGTTCAATATGATTTCTGTTTCTTCTTTCATATTTCTTTTCATGTAAAACATTAATAATACTTTCCGTCGTAATTGAAATTTCTTAGCTCTACATTGAAAGTTCAGTCGTCTTTTATGTGGTAGAAATGAAATATTGCTTTCTCTTCATTTAGCGTGGTAATTACTCATCTGTGTTGATAGGGGTCACCTGTTGTTATTTTAGTTAACCTGTTTGCATTAACGGTGATGGTATAACGGCTAACAAGACATGAGAGCTTTCCTTTCCTTTAAGGTATCCTGTATAATTTTTCGTCTACACATTTATTTCCCTTCGGACTACTAATTGCAATGATCTTTTTTGACTCCCTTGCTGTCTACATAGTAGTTCTAGCCGTTTCCACCTTCCTCGAATAACTTTCTTAGTGTCCTCAGTTTCCTTTTATTCTACGTTCTTCCTTCTTGATGGGTAATTGTCCGTAGCTGACAAGCCCAATAAAAAAGTAAAAAAAATAATATCGGTGATGTAATTGAAAATTTCGGATTTTAGATTTTTTTCCGATTTTTTATTAAAATTATTGAAAATTATTGACATCTGGTACCGATACCGGAGGCAGTTCTGTTTCTCTTAGCTCGTGTAATTTTAAGTTTAAATCATCATCACATTTTACACCATCAATAATTATTTTCTGCAACGGTGTATGCACATCTATTTTATTGTGATAATTTGTATTTTTTGATCAAGTTTTGGAACAGCAGGGGCGTCTCCAGTTCCTGTCTTATTTTTCTGCTGCAGTGAACTACTTGCTATTCGGGACCGGTTTCAATTTGATCAAGAACTAGTTTAATCGGAGCAATTCGACTCTTTCGAAAATTCCTATGAGATTTATTTAACGATGCGGTCTGAGAATTTTTACTCGAACGTTGTTGCGCGTGGATATTATAAAAACTATTTTACCACTAGTAGAGTTGACTTTGGCGATACGTTTGGTTTAGAAGATACGATTTCGTTAGTAGTAGCTGTTACTTGATAACGATCTACTGCAACGTTGATAATCCATTTTTTCAGGGCTGGCGTTACACGGTATTAGATGTATTAGTAAGATTAGTAAGATTAGTAAGATTAGCTGTAGAGTTTGTTTCGGCATTTGTGAATGGATGTTTCGTCGACCAAGCTCTTTAGGTTTGTCTGACACATATTTATTAGAAGGTTAAAATTTCGAGAAATATTATTTAAAAAGTTTTTATTTTTGGCCGTTATTTTTCGTAAATAAGGCCCATTTTAAAATATAGTACATTTCGAAAATGGCCAAATGCTGAGAACATTCACGAAATAGGTAACGGAAAATAGTAGCGGCCTATGAGAGGATCTGTATGCTAGCACTTGACGGGATTAGCGGAACAAGATACCTTCAATTTAAAAATCCATTTAAACGAATCGTCTAATAGGAACAACTTCAGATTTTGAAAGTAGTACCACCACTCTGTATTCGGTGATTCCTTAAGCGGAACGCGTGTCAGTTACTTTCGTTCATCGTTGCTTTCAAATCATCCCCCATCGCAATCACCTTTATTTCCGGAAATGCCATTTTTTAAAAAAAAAAACAAAAAAAAAACAAAAAAAACCCGTAGCTAACTTTACTAAACCGACTTTTAGTAAATAAATTTTTATCTATACAAGTGGTTAGCGGATTAATTCTATGGAAAAACAGAACGGTGGAAGGAAATTTTCAAATCTACGATACGCAGATAATACCACTCTGGTGGGTTTATTGCGGATAACCATCGAGATGTACTACCTTGACTATTTCAATTATTCAGCGAAGGACAAAATAACCCATCTCGGTACTCGCATATCTAATATGGGGGAATCTTATGAAGAAATTAAAATACGAATAGGGAACAGCTCTAGGAATATATATGCTCGATTTAGTAGAATTTTTTTAAAAATACATCGCAAAGAACAAAAAAAATTTCGAATTTAAACGCTTCATTTTCTAATTGCAACGTACGACTCTGAGTTCTGCGTCTTAAATGTAAAAACGGTGTTGCAAACGTATGCTTCGCAGGCTATGTGAAAAAACAAAGTAACGAATTCACCGTGAATGAACTACCGCATCGATGCTCTAGCACGCCTGTTATAGCCAATATATATATATATATATATATATATATATATATATATAAGGAAGCTTGCTTAGGTTCTCTGGTCGAGTCATAAGGTTTCAAAAGAGAATAGCAAAAACACTATTTATTGCAGAGGTAAAGGAAGACGACAGAGAAGATCACGCTCATTTAACATAACTTCTTGACAGTCAATTTATAGTTATTATATATTTATTAAATTTTTCAGTTTTCTGATGAAATGGATTATTTCCATTCGCACAACAAGTGCTAACTTTTTCGTACGCGCATATATATACAGCTTATTAGCGAAAAATAATAATTAGACGAATTCCGGCGACTGAAATATTTATTTTAGACGAATTATTAAGAATGATCGCTGAAGTGAGACTTTTAAAAAGGCCTGCCGTTTATATAGAAGACGAAACGAAAATATTAGGAATAACGAAAATAAATAGGAAAGAGAATTTTGTAAGGATCGAAGAAATATAACCGACAGAATAACACAAGCGAAATAGAAAAGTAGATAACGAAGAAAATAACGAAAATAACGAAAATGACGAAAAGAACAGGGTACTAATCGCAATTATTAACGAGACCGAAACCGAATAAATAACAGTCATATTGACTTTACATGCTGGACGATTTGATCATCACAGATAATTTAATCAATAGAGCGAACCTCGTGATAAGATGAATATTATAAAAGTGACAAACTTAATAAACTGAATAAATTACGCGTTCGCGCTTTTAAAAGTAACAGTTATCTGCCTAATACTGTTTATTAACGCAGCTTATGACGTAAATTTTTATAGGAGATTCAATTGCACGCTTGTTTTATATGTTTATCACAGTTTCAGGCTGCGCTAATTCGCGTGAGGTCGCATTCGGAGAGGTCTCTAGGTTCCATTTAAGAGTACTTTGGAAGCGATTCACGAAGAACTGTAATGAGAACTTTTCTCCTAGGGGAATGCATGAGAAAAGGTGGATTGCGATATTATTACGTCATCAGACCGGGGACAATGAATTTTAAGAAAGGAAGAAAGAATATATTTATGCAAATTACGATACAACATAACGTTAGCAGTGCGAGTTGAACTAGCATATCGACGAATTGTCTTACCGCACAATGCAACATATAAAAAACGATTATAGGTTATTACAATTAAAAATTTAGCAATAGTGTCATTGTAGGAAAAAATTTAAAAAAAAAACCTACGCGCAGATATGATGAGTAGTTGGGAATAAAGTCTGCTTAAGGAATAAGGATTCAGATACAACAAGTGAGGAACAGGACTGTGAGTGAAAAAATAAAGAAATGATATAATATATACTGGTAAAAGATTATAGAAGATTATGCTTTAGATGCTTGTGCTTATATTTTGAATACATAAATTGGAGTTGCCTGGAATCGTAATTTCCGATGTGGTTAATAAGTGGATTACTGTGGGTCGAGAAATTTTCAAAAAATTTTTTTGCCGAAGAAAGTACATAATTACGAAGATATGGTAGTTTGAGGACATTATGCATCATTCGAATTCTAGAGTAGCGGGATGAGTTTAGTACGCACCTGAGACATCTATTTTGTATGAGCTGTAATTGTTTAAGCGGGCGTTAGAAACTAAGGACCACACAGGCGATGCGTAGGTTAAGATTGGTCTAATAAGTGCCTTATATAGAATTAATTTGTTGTGAATGTTTAGAAACGATCTGCGATGGAACATTGGATAAATAGTGCAGATAGAGCGATTAGTTTTGGCGACTGTATGATCGAGATGTTTATTAAAGTTTAACCTTTTGTCTAATATCACGCCGAGGTATCGAGCTTGATCGGACCAAGGAATATCGGTACCTAGTATATGCAGTTTCTTAGGGGTCAATGGGTACCTACGAGAAAATAGAATTGCCTCAGATTTTGCCGGATTAATAGAGATACGCCATTTTTTAAAAAAACGAAGGACGCGGTCAACCTCATGTTGGAGCTTGTTGGTTATTGCATTCGGTCTGTATGAGCTGCAATACAGCGCAGCATCATCGGCAAAGAGCACCGTGTTAATGAATTTTAATGGCCGCATATCTAAATAGTCCGGTCAAAGTAGACATTTCAATTTATAATAATTCGCATAGAGCTGAAAATTGGTACAAATCCTTGAGATAAACTATTACAAATAAAAAATATCAAAAATCCCCACCGATCCCATATCTGCTAAAAAAATTATTCGAGCTCAAAGGTCAAAAATATTAGTTTTTTTTTTGACTTTTTCTGGTAAACGGATAATCGTTTCATCGTTACTCGTTTATATGAGTAACGATACCGCACGGTGATGGCATCCATTTTTTTTTTATATCATCGGGTTTCGTACAGTTCATCATTTTATACATCATAATCAAAAAGTGTAATACAGTCTTTTTCGGTAGTAAATAAACGGTCTTCGCCACCGCGTACATATATCGAAAAAATCGATATATACGAAATCGATTGTTCTATCGTTTAACTGAATGAACTCCGGTATTTACTTTTAATTAAGCTACTTTTCATGTGAGACACGTAATCAGCCGAACATTCTGAGGTGTTCTCTGTTCATTCTCGTTATTAGATTTTCGATAACGACTAAATTGGACGTGCAATTATTGGCCACGATAATCAACGCAAAGACCTCTTTGGACGAAATTGCAACGTAGGCCTAAAATCATATGTGACACGTGTACTAGCGCGAGCTTCACCAACGCTATAAAGGCTGTATATACACTCTATTGATAAACGATTAAAATCAGTGCATTATTAAACGTTTTCCCGTATTTATAAACTAAATATAAAAGAAGCGCATTGTTCACATAAGAAAAAATTCAAAATTATAAAATGTATTTTTTCTATTCAACTTCGACTTATAGTAAAAAGAGCAAAAATGTAAAAATGATAATTATATCTTGATCGCTTATTTATCCGACTAATTGTTTTTCGGGTAACAACGATGCAAGTGCATTTAGACTGAGAACTGAACAATATTTTAAATAACTTTATTAGTATTTTCACAATTCTATAGTCACTTTTTAACAAGAACAGTCAAGCGTGACATTTCATGCGCTGTTTGGTTCTGTATGTCCAATTAACGAAAACCATAATATTTACGTTTACATAATACTTAATTCAAAACAAAGAAAAGTCTGATTTTTCGCGACGCAAAGAGGGAAAGACACATAGTTTTTTCCGCTTTTCTGGACTTTTCGCCAACTTTGAAAGTTTCGTTAAGCAAATGAAATACAGTTTTTCCGTTTCCAAGCAATAGCGATCTTTCCATCAATCTATATATATATATATATCATCCAAGCCTGGAAAAAAAGTAATTTTTCTTCCAAAAATTACGAGCTTTCGACGCCCCAAGGGCCTGAATAAAAAGTTGCAAGCTCGGCTATAGTTTTTCTATGAAGCGATCCTTTGTGAACAACTTTTGAGATACGTTTTAGTTTCCTCAACTATTCTATTCGGACTGTTGCTTACATGAACATTTTCTTTATTTTTTGTTTTTGACTTATTTTTGATTTTATGAAAGATCTGCGTTTTTTTTTTTTTTTTTTTTATATTCTGAATTTCACTTTTGAAGGGTTATCGTCTCCGGTGATGAGTTACGAATTTTTTTACGAATGATTTTTGAAGTCGTTTTAAATTCGATATTATATATTCTTGATGGTTTTTTTTTTTTTTTTTTGCTGCTCAGGATAATCAGTCATAGTTTGAAGTTATAAATTGTCAAGAAGTTTAATTATAATTAATGATTCAATTTTAAAGTTTATATATGTGAAACCGTTCGTAAGTGATTTTTATTTGATATTTTTGCCGTTTCTGAACCATCCTATTAGGATCATTATATGTGTACGGGGAATCCTAAAAATCAATAAATTGCAGAGTTGGGCTGATGAGAACGGCTCTTGGATGTTTTAACTTGTAGAATCTTAAAAATTGGCAAACTGCAGAGTGGAACTGATAAGAACAGATATATTATCGGATGTTTTATCTATTCTAAAACTGTGTAAATTCCGTAATAAATTCGTGCTAACTCTCTAATGCCCCACCGTAAAACATTTGCCGATGCCATTTGTACTTAATACAAAATTCCTCTGGTCTACAACATTTGACGAGAGACTGTTTTACGTAGACTTCTTACATATTTTTACGCTTAAAAATAGATGTATAAAATCCCCTCGTCTATCAGAAAATGTCCGCCCAATTATACAATACAGATCTGAAACTTTTGATAACAGCATACACAAAAAGCTCTTATTCTAAGTAAATTATCATACGGCTGCCGGTGTGTTCTTCGGCTAGCAAAACACTTCTATTAATCCAATCTGCAATATTTTCTTACGTATTATCACCGAACGAAAGGAAACAAAAAGATAAAAAAAATCCAGAACTTCTAAGTGGTTTCTGACATTTACATGCGCAATGTGCAACGAATCTAATACGAAATTTAAACAACATTTTATTATCACTTTTTTTTTTTTTTTTTGGGCACGTCAACAGTGCAACTTACCCAAAATTATTATCACAGAAACATATATTTTCACGTTCCACTGTTGTCGGAAAAGTAAAAAGAGGAAACAGTTATTGTTTTTTTTGTAAATTAATTTTCTTATCCGAATTTACCAATTTTACTGCTGCGCGTTTTATAGAATTTTCATATTTTTCATATTTTTTTTTTTTTTTTTAATAATTTGCGGGTCCCACAAGACACTAGCCCGTCTGTGGGTTCCCAACATAATTATATCATTTATTTGTACAATAGTTACAGCATAAAAAGTAACAACTTATATATTACTATACTATAAAATCCACACTCTCATTATTTATCATTTATATTACAATTATACCATCATCTAAAATAATATTTCCTATTATAATAAACTTATATATGATAACTTATATATTACAATAATACAATATAATTTTTATACAACTACCACTCTCTCATTAGCAGCTTAAACTGGAGATAGTAACGAGTCCCATGTCAACGTAGTCAATGTTATAAGTGGTTATTACTAGTATCACGATATTTTTCATTTCGAATTTCCTTTGGTATGTTCCCCATTAATTTTATTAATACCTCTTCCTCTACATTGTCTATTTTACTGTTATTCCCCCTAGATCGTACATAGCAAGGTTTATTAAATTATCTTGTATTTTTCGCCCAACAAAAACTATCCAATTCGTGAATTCATTTTTGATTTTTGATTTCAACGCTAACGAGAAAAAATTATACTTTTTCCTTTCAGAATTTCGATCAAAAAAAAAAAAAAACCTTACGTGAACGAAACAGGGCATCCAAGGATTTTCAGTCAACCGAGAAGCATTGAATTTGGCGAATGTGTTGAAAATATTCCTTCTGTGAAAAGGTTACAAAAATTTTGCTGCGGTAAACTGGGAAAAACTGAATGATTATAAAGTTGTTCGAGCAATATGGGAAGATTTTTTTGCTTTTTTTTTTTTTTTTTTTTTTATCGGGCTGGCTGTAAATACCATTTGGCCACTAACTACTCGTTAAATTAAATCAGTCTATTTCTTTTGGGCCGTCGATGGGAATCGCATGACCACTATTTTTTTTTTTTTTTTTTTTTTAATGGCCTGGCGGCTAAGTAGCTTACCATTTGGCCAACACCACTATTTCAACAGTCAAGAGTTCACACTACTAGGCTATCGCGACATCGTACAAGTTTATAGAGAAAAGTTTTCAAAACTCGTCCGTCGAAACGACACTTTTGTAAAACTCTTAACGATTATCAAATGCATACGGTTTTAAAAATTCCCTTACGATGAATTCAAATAAAATATGGCAGTCGCCACGTGAAGGCCTGTTAAGAGGTTTCTTAAATAAGGAAACTGTTTTGAAAGCTGAAAGATTCGACTTTTTTCAAAATTTAAACAGCTCCGAAACGCTGAAAATATGCCGCTCCGAGGTAAACTCTTAACTATGTACCGAACAAAGTTATTTCGGGATATTCTGTGCATTTAGTAAAAATAAAACATCGCTATCGGAAGTAAGGGAAAATTAAAAAAAGATTAATTTACGTAATGACCGAACGAAATGGACGAGATGTCCTTACCGTTACTGCGAATTTTTGTGTTGACATTTGGATATGTAGACGTGTGCAAGTTCAAAAATTAAATATAAGCTAGATATATCTCTTCGTATTTTAATTTCGACGAGTTTTTGTAGAGCGTCAAACAATACTATACTACTGCGGTTAAAAAAAAAGAAAAGAAAAGAACATTCTTTACTTATAATAATCGTCAGCTACTGTACAGAAAAATTTTATTCGTCACGTACAAATCGTGCCGTATTTAATAATAATAATTCTGTAGGCGAACGAAGAATATTATTTAAAAACATTTCTTTTTTTTTCTATTTTTTTCTATTTTTTCTTTAAAGAATAAAAGTGTACTTTGACAAGCTGTGTGTATAATTTTAATAAAATTTTGACAAATGGATGACAATTCAATTTCGAAGAAACATTAACAGTTTTATAGTTGGTTTGGCATGAAGGCTGAAGTGCATGGCATCGTAGAAGTTCTTTTTTATTATTCATAATGTAGAAGAATAGGACGCGATATCTGGCAATTTATCGTAACGCATAAAGACACAGTTTCAGTAAATTGCGCTGAATTCGATACACTAAACGGTATACTACATTCGGTTCTTTTAATTTTCTAATAGAAAAGTACGTTTTTTACAGTTTTATCGCTCAACGCCTTCCTTTTTTTTTTTTTTTTTTTTTTTTTTTATAGGAAGAATTTGAAAACAACAAATAAATGTAAATGTCTGCAAAATTCTTTCATTCAACGAAATTCGAAATTGTTTACGGTTAAATTACGAAAACACGAACTGAGAACAACTCAATTCAACGTTGTTATATGTACACGGATAAAATTTTATTGCACGCATCGATCACTTCTTTTAATTACACTACGCCGGATAAATCATAAACACTTATCGACGATTTCAATTTTTAAAAATATCCGCGACAGCATCATCAAAACGTATCTGATGTTAAGTAGTCTCATATTGTACGAAGGAAGGAACGATATTAAAAATTTTAAATAAGGAATCATACAATTACGAAGCAATACGAGGTTCTCGGGCATTTTCCCAAAGGACAATTTCCCGAACGAAAAATTTCCCAAACGAAAATATCCCGAACGAAAAATATTTTTCCGAATGCCAAATTCACGATATACCGGTTCTGAGGAAGGTAAAGTCGTAGGAAGCGGCTTTGTAACGTAGACATGTTATTGAATTACTGCCTAATTACAAGTATTTATTACACGTAATTCTTTTAATTTTTTTCAAATATTTTGGTACACATAATTATCAAGGTTTGCCCGCAAATAAAGATAAAACTGAGAGACGACATAATAGAACAGGTAAAATCATTCAGATATTTAGGATAGTGCATAACGCATAACATGGCTTGTTCCCAGGAGATTAACAATCGCATAGCAATGGGGATAAAAGCTTTCAACGACAACTATACACTTATTACGCAGAAAACAATGTCCCCCCCCCGTCAGCATACGCAAAAACATGGTTAAAACTTTGGTATGATCAGTTGCGCTATACGGTGCGGAATCATTGGTAACGAAAAAGAGAGATCGCGATAAATTAGAATCATTTGAAATGTGGTGTTGGCGGCGCCTTCGGAAAATTAGTTGGGTCGAGAAAATAAATAACAAACTAGTACTAGAAAGATTAAAGGAAAAAAGAAGTATACTACAAAATATCCGCAAGAGGCGACTTAAGTGGCTATACATTCCGTCGGAACCAAAATATCCTGAAGGATGTTATCGAAGGCAAGATAATGGGGAAAAAGCCATGCGGAAGACCACGAATAACACTCACTGACACAGTGCTAAAAGAAAGTGGAATAACGACTTATCCAGAATTGAAGAAGAAAGCCCGTGACAGGCTTGGATGGAAGCAGTATGGGGCGAACCAGTCGACAGGTTGATACACTGATGATGATGATGATGATGAATTACGCATAATAATATCTTTCAAATTTTTTCAAAAATATTTTACAGGCTGTGCAACTTACAAGGAAAGTACACGAGTTGTCAGACGCCGATTTTGATAAAATTTTGATATATTCTAGAGTATAAAAAAATATTAGACACGTGTTTCTTTTTATCGGTCCGCATGCAGTTTCAAGAGGTAAAAACCACCCCTAAAGTTCACCCCCGAAAATCGTTTTTCCTAAATATCTCGTTTTTAACTCATAAAATGGAAATTATTTCTCGTGCAAAGGACAAGTAATTCGCAGGGATTTAAGCAGTGGAGTTGCATCCCCTATTTTCGAGGGAGTGAAAACAACTTTTTTTGGTCATAATTATGGAATAAAAAATTATAAAAAAATAAGAAAAACATTTTTTTTAAAAAAAATATTGAAAAATAAAGTTGACGTGTTTCGGCATTTTCATGAATTTCACCCTTAAAGGGGGTAAAGCACCTTTTACAAGAAACATCAATAAATACATGTATCAAGTAATCCAAGTACGTAAAAAAATTGTATGTAAGGGTTTTCAAGGTCGCTGATATCCGTCATCAGATTTTATTAATTCGAAATGGCGAATTCAATATGGCGGACAAAAAAGTCAAAAAATTTTTAATTTTAATAACAAATTGTATACGAGGATTTTTGAGGTCGCTGATTACGAATCTGTTATCAGTTTTTTTTAAAATTCGAATTATCCTATGTTTTATAATCATACAGCCCCAAACCCCTAAAACCCAGACAGGCATTCGGCTTATGTTTTTTTAAACCGACAATCCCCAAACTCCTAAACCCCAGTCAGGCCGAAGGCCCGTGTTTTTAAATCGATAAACCCCAGACAGACTGTTTTGACTGAAGTTATAACGAGCAAAATGAACACCACCTTCCCGGACCGGCCAATGTTAAAAGTTAAATACGTTTATTTTTAAAAATATTGATTATTATATTTCAGATTCTCGCAGATTTATTGAGCACGATAGCAGTACGAATTATATCTATAATAGTATTAATATACTGTTTACTGTTTATTGATTGTGAGAATTAGTAATAAATGTTTTGATTTACTCGTTGAATGTAATTCTCCTAATGTATATTAAGGTTCATTATAAAAAAAAAAAAAATTATTATATTACTAATTAACTTTGGCCACTTCTTAATTTATTCTTGTTATTATTTTTGTAAGAAGAGAGTGAGATTCCCTTTAACAAATAGATAAAGAAATAAATAAATACATAAGTTGAACCGTACCGATAATTTTTTTTTTAGTAAGTAAATTATAAGAACGGTTTTCCAGTATACCATAATGAATAGGCCTTTTGTCTTCTTGCAATTTAGGAGTTGTGCGATTTTAGTCATAGGCAATCGGCCTGTCTGATGTTTAGGAGTTTGGGGTTTGTTGGTTTAAAAAACACAGGCTGAATGCCTGCCTGGGTTTTAGGAGTTTTGCGCCTTTATAAAACACAAGATAATTTGAATTTTCAAAAATCGATAACAGATTTGTAATCAGCGACCTCAAAAACCCTTCCATAAAAATATTTTACAAAATTGGATTACTTGATACATGTATTTATTGATGTTTCTTGCAAGGGGTGCTTTACCCCTTTAAAGCGTGAAATTCATGAAAATTCCGAAACACGTCGACTTCATTTTTCAATTGTGTGTGTGTGTGTGTGTTAAAAAATGTTTTTCTTATTTTTTTATGTTATTTTATAATTTTTTATTCTACAATTATGACCAAAAAAAAGAGAAAATAGGGGTTGCAACTCCACTGCTTAAATCCCTGAGTATTACTTGTCCTTTGCACGAGACATAATTTACATTTTGTTTCATAAAAAAATATAGAGTTGAAAACGAGATGTCTAGAAAAAACGATTTTCGGGGGTGAACTTTAGGGGTGTTTTTAACCCCTTGAAACTGCACATGGGCCGATAAAAAAAAAACACCTTTCTAATATTTTTTTATACTCTAGAACATATCAAAATTTCATCAAAATCGGCGTTTGACAACTCGTCGTGTATTTTCCTTGTTAGTAACTATGCACAGCAATTAGTACTACAACAACACATATATTGAAGTTGCAGAGAAATTCCTGCAACGGGAGTTTTAATATTTTCTCTATACTGGAAATACTATTTACTTCCAGATCTTAAAAATACCCGTATGCCAAATTTTTGATACCAATTCCACGAAAAAAGTATTTTCCTGAATTCCGGATTCCCCGAAGATTATATTTACGTTTCCATGGAATATAATGGAAGGTGGATACACTCCGGTACAAACACGTTGGTCATGCATTTCGAAAAGTGCATGAACATGGACGAAATTGGAGGAGAAAAATTGTTCTACGGTGAAAAACTTGCAATGAACCTATGTGTACTGGTACTGTCGACTCGTGGAAGAGCAAGCAGTGTACGGTACGTGCAGTGACGAACGCACCACCGTTGAGTGATAATAACGTTGTCGTGACCATTATTCGATTTTTTTATTAAGATAAAATGAATATTGAAAATGAATTAAGTTCAATAAATGCACAAAAATCAAAATGAAAATTATTTTAATTACATTAAAATGAATGTAATTCACGTGGCAGCAAGGCATTATTCGCCTCAATAACAAAGATCAGTATAATCCAATAAGATGGTTCACAAAAGACAAAATTATTCAATTATACAATAGCTCGGAAACGGTTTGACTTATCAGAATTGGATCATAAATTACTAAAACTTCTATCTATGATAATTTACAACTTTAAGCTGAGCGATTACCCTGGGCGACAAGAAACCGTCTGGAATATATAATATGGAATTTAGAAAGACTTCAAAATTCACCCTTCAAAAATTCATAACTCATCACCAGATAACCCCACCCTTTAAAAGCGAAATTTAAAATATAAAACAAAACATAGAAGCCCTTTCATAAAATCCAAAAATTAAGGTTAAATAATTATTTAAACCTCCCTTTTGGGCCAAAAGGAGCAGAAGAAAAATGAAATTTCTTAATAAAATTAGTTTTAAATTTCTTATTCTGCTATTCGGGGTGGAGGCAAATCCAATAAACCTAAGATGATAAAAATCACTCCAGCTGTTCTTAAGTTATAAGTGGTGTAACTAACACGACTTTCTTTTATGTATATATATATATATATATATATATATATATATATACTAGCTGTGTCTCACGGCTTTGCCTGTGTATTAATGTCCGTTTAAATATGTACTTGGGAATTCATAAAAATTTTTTTGCTTTATCTGGAATTGTATTTATGTTAAGATTTTTTCTCTCATTGGGAAACATATTTATTACCGTCCAACAGAAAATAGTCTTCACGTTCCACGTTTAGCTGAAGATTATCGATCTTTCTTTAACCTGTCGGTCTTGATCTAACAAAAAGTTTTGCTCAACTAAACAGCACACACAGCCATCGGTTTGGAGTTACTCACACGGTGATCTCCCATAATTACACATTTAAGAGAACATCTTCTTCACTCATATCTTCCGAATTCTGTCTCGAGCTTTTTATTAAAATTAATTTATTACCGCAACAACAAACTGCAGTAGTTGAGTAAGAATTTTAATACTCCTGGTAGAAAATTATTAAAAAGAAAGTTAAACAGTTAATTTAAAAAATTTATACAGCGGTTTTGGCCCAATAGTTCGAATATTTGACATATCAGGTAAATACTCTATTTATTTTTATATGTTATCCATTAGTCCAATAGTGTATATGGCTTAAACCTCTTCCAGTTTTTATAAACATATTGTGCAATACATTTTCATATTTCGACTCCTAATCATTCATTATTATACAATAAATAAGATAGAGATGAAAACAAACATGTACCATCCCTATCTATGTATTTAACATAATGGGCAACTATTGTATCCTATTAATTCTACATTCGTAATTACAGTGAGTATTTACCTATATATTAAAATACTCACTTCAATACCGCACAGAATTTACACAAACTGAAAGTAAAATGAAATATTTTTGAATATTAGACACCACGATCGCAGCACCGCTCTCTGCCATTCCAACATCAACAATAATTTTTTTTCCGACCTCCCTGCCTTCAGCATTTTATTAAAATTAATTGATTACCACAACAGCAAACTATATGTAGTTGAGTAAAGATTTCAAATTTGAATATAAATAACGTTCCCGGTAGTAAATTCCGTTGCAGAATATTTTAGAAAAGACCACTTTTTTTTTTAACTCTCCGTAATGAGTACAGCAGCTAGCTAGGAGCGCGCGACTTACATGTTTAGATTATGTCATGGAAGTTTAATGATTGCAATAACGCAAAAAGTGAAGTAACAGAAGCGACGTATTTACTTACACCAGAAACTAATAAAATAACCATAGTAATCATTTTATTTAAATTTTTAGGTTTAGTTTATTTTTACTGCGATAATCATTTTATTTAAAAATTAATTTTTTGTTAATTTCTTTTTATTCGTCCCATATACATTTCTGTGCCCCTGGTCTCATCTCAACTATTTAAAACTCTCATATTTCGTGTAGTGGACCGAATTGTGAATCTAAACCATTCTTGAATACACTTGAACACACACAAAAAATTTCATCAAAATCGGTCCAGCCGTTTAGGAGGAGTTCAGTCACAAACACACGCACAGAAGAATTATATATATATAAGATATATACATAAATATATAGATTATCATTTAAAATAGTATATAGAAAATACCTGAAAGGAAGAAATACGAAATTATATTTTATTCATACTAAGCAAATGCGTGTTTAGGCGTAATGATTTGTAACGATATTCCGGCAGTAGAGTATGATATCTAGTGCACCATTGCGTAGCTGCCCAAAAAGAAATAGGGCTAGTCGTGCGCCCAGATGTGTAATTTTATTTCCTAAATCATACATTGATTTTAAATTTCTTTTCCATACAATTATTAAGTTTCCCAAAGCGCTCCCCGAATGTATTGTTAAATTTCACACATGTCAGCCCAGTATAAACATATTTTTACGTGTCAACTATAATAACTTGTGCAGGATATTGCTCGAGTGATTTTTGCGTATTTTTTTACAATAATAGCTTAGTATTCCATAATTTCTGCAAATGTGGAAAATAATAACACGTATATGTGTGTTTATACGTGTAATCATTTTCTGCGTCTTTACTACAGTTAATCTTTTGACAATAGATTTTTGTTTTACACTGTTATTGAAAGAGATTCATTTTCTATGTGATAAATATGAAACGCAACGAATATTAAAATCACTTAGTAAAATATACCGAATGCAGTCAGCGACTAGTTTCAAATTTCTTAAACTTGCCGTTTATTTATTGTAATTATTTCAGAGTTCTTTTTTCCCGCTACCTCATTAACACAGGCTTCGATGAAAAACACTGATGGCAGCTATGCTTCTAAAATTCTACTTAGCTTCTAAATTTGTCGAAAATTTATCAGTACCGCTCACGGACAAACAGGGAGAAGTTATATCGTAGATAAACAATCGAAGTCATTCGACGCAGGGAAGAAGCTGACATAAGCAAACGAAATAATAGCTTGGAAGAATTTCCGTTGGTCGGTAGATCGGAGAGCCTTAGCGCGAGTATTAAATGCCATGGACTTTAGTCGGTTTTGCTCGAGAATGTGTACTTTTATTTCTAGAAAACGTTAAATGTTATTCATTTTCTACGAATGTTCGCGTTGTTCGTTGTCAGTGAATACCATTGTCCGTAATCCGGGCAGAAATTTAATTTTAATGAGTACCTGATCGTGGACGATGAACGCTGCAGTTGTTGCAGTTACAACAATGCTGTTCTGTTGGTTGCGCTTGTTGATTCTGCAGGAGTTCGTTAGCTTCAGACCGACCAAATGATAACTCTACTACGTCTTCGGCCGGGAAAATGACGTACATCCTTCGAGGCACAACATGGCGATGATGACGTCACAACACCGCCACCACGTTTACAAATGTTTCTTCCCTGAAATAAAAAAATAAATAAATAAAATTTTCAGCGATCTTTTTGCTTTTTTTTTTTTTTACTTTTTTTAAAAACATATCATAGAACAATAGGAGTATGTTAAAAGAAAAGAAAACAAAAAAACACTGGTACTTCAAAATTTACTATAAAAATTTCAATAAGACAATGTTATACAGCGAAGTATCTCCCTTAGGGTAATGTCATGATAACTCTTTTATACAACATTCATATCTTGTTTAGATTAGGCATCAAATTAAATCTACAATATCTGGAAACAATTTAATGAATATTTAATACAGTTTTTAACAGTTATTGCGATTTATGATTTTTGTGCTGACTCTATTTAAGGTGTATGAATGTTCCATAAGAATTACCGTGATAACACCTGAAATTATACCTCACTGTATAAGATATATGATCTTATCATTGTCGAACAGTTACTTTTTACCTTTTAGTGCATTTTTATTAAATTTTGATAATAAACCCTCAAGTTTCGGTATATATATATGTATATATGTTTTTTTTTAAAAAAAAAACATTTTATTTCGCGATTTTTAGTATAATAATTAAATTTTTTTTCTTCCTAAAAATCAACTTTTTTAAAAGTGACGACAAGCTTTTTAATTTAGGCTATGGCGGTTTAAATTCGTTTTCTTTATTCTAATCTCTATATATATATATATATATATATACATATATAGAAGGAGAAAAAGATTCATGGTAATTAACATTGGTAATACTTTAATTTTTTTATATTAATTTTCTATTGATAAAATTTTAAGTCAACCGCGTCTGTTATATTAATAAATAAAAATTATCTGAAGGGACTGAGATCATGTTAAATAAACGGCCTGTCTGGTTTCTCGAACACAATAACTTAATTCCTAACAATATGTTCGGATTCCGTCCCTGTCTTGGTCCTCCCGATTGCATTAGTGTTTCCCTTTCTGACACTGTATAATTCCTATATAAATAAAAATTTTACTATCGCGGCCTTTATTGATGTTTCCAGTGCATTTGTTCACCTCCCTACTCTCAGATATATAATGCTAACAGCAAATAATAAAACATCCTCAAACACAAACATTGTAACCCACTCAATCTCTTTTTCCGACAAACTAAAATCTCAAAAACCTACCCCTCCTATAACAGATTTCGATTTTCCTACAGAAGACCAAGGCGTATTATTTCCATACGTGGAAAATGCGAATCCTTTAGACTTTTTCAACGCCCTTAAAAACCCAGTAGGAGGTCCAAAAAACATAATTGCAGGCTCCAAATTAACAACAATCGAGTCCTCATTTTCTTGAAATCGAAAAACATCACAGACAACCTCTTTCATAAATTGAGCCGTTATTACCGTAAATAATAATACAATCACCGGTTAAAGGTTAAAAAACCCTACTCAAAAAATTATATTATCTAACATATCTCCAACCATCCCAAACTCCGTTATTAAAGCCTATCTTGAGGGACTATTAAATTTAAAATTAGTTTCTGCAATTTCTTTGCTCCGTGTTAAACCCAATGATCCAGAATTCGACCATATAATCAGCCGGAGGAGGCAGCTGTATGTTGATAGCGCCTATCTCCTAATCTTATCCGACTCTTTCATAATAGTTCATAATGAACGTGAACATCGATTATTTATCCAAACGGTTATGCAGAAAATGCCGTCCATTGCCCCATCTGTAGAAGATCGTGTACCCTCCCCCACTACAGACACTAAAGCGGCTTCAGCCCCGCAAAACATAACCGCCCTCACTGAGGAAAACATAACATAACAGTCAGCATCGAGGAATCGTCAGCAGCAACTAAGCGACCCCACCCACAAACCCCTGATGCTACTCAGAAGACTACGGGGCCTAACTTTACAGAGAGCACAAGAGACATTCTTTCAGACCCTCTACAAATCAGAACAAATTTAGAATATTCTAAACTAATTTCTATTTTTATTGTTTTGGGAATTTTTTAAACTGCAGAAATGAGAATAAACCGGTGAACGCGCAACAAGAAACGCCTAAAATTCTGATTTTGTGTTTGAAATTCTGGTTTTACTATGCTGTGGGAAATGAAAAATATGAACGAAATTTTTATATGTTTATCTTCATTCTTTTAGATCAGCACACGGCATAGTATTTCGCATGTATGTATTTCTCGAGTAAAATTCGAACCGGGTAAAATAACATAGTTGATATTAAATGGTTCGAAAGTTTGAATTTTATTCCGATGCCGCACCGATACAATTAAAATATAACGTAAATTAACAGACGTACTGTCTGACTAAAGCGATGTAATTTGGCCAAATTACGTATGTGATAAGAATGATGTGTCGGTGCGACTGGTCGGGCAGTACCGACAGCTGATCGACTAGCGGGGTTTTAGCGATTCTTTTCGGTTCATCAGTTATAAATCAGTTCTTAATCAGTTGAGAATCAGTTTGCTATAGACAGTTACCGTTATCGAAGCGATTGCGTGGTCGGCGGACTCGCATCAACTTTCAAATTAAATTTATTGTCCGTCGTCGTAATAATTAATGCGCGTCGAAGAATTTTTTTAATATTTTTATTTTTGTCGCGAATATACCGAACAATGTGTTGATTTTTATGTTTTGCCCGTTGTTTATCTGTGTTAGATGTCTCGATCAGCTGATTTTTGTTACTCTAGTCACTCTCTACGCGTTGTCTAATTATGTGTGTATATATATTTTATTTTATTAACAATTTAAATTTATTCGCGTCTATTACGCGACCGATAACGCGAGCTGCCAAGCGAGGTTGATCGTTGGGCGGACTCGGCGGCCCAATGAGATAGCTATTTCTTTAGCTTGAGCGGTTTCTCCGTCCTTTTTCTTGATACAATCGTGATACTGGAGGAGTTTCTGCAGAAGCCAGAGTCACGAGCTATCAAAATTAAGTACACGATAATATATTTGCAGCCGCCATTTCACGCCACACTAGTAAAATGGAAAATTTCATCTAATTACCTTCTCGGCGAATGTCTGCGTCCCGATAAAGCTTTAGGCCAAAGTTTTTAACCTTTCAACACGAGACCGAAAAAATCGCGGAATTTAGAATTTTAATTCGTTCCGATTTTTTGTAATTTTCAGAATTCGAATTTTCTCCCTGTCGTTTATAGCGGCCGTTTATCTACAGAAAGATAAATGGCCCGGTGAATTTGCTGCCGGTAATTTCGGTCGGTAGGCATGCCATTTTTCCCGCAGCAATTTATTAAAAAATTAAAATATTTCCAAGCGTACTTTCTTAGCGTAAGCTATTTATACCCTTTTCGACAAACGCATTAATATTAAGCCGGTGACCTGTTATTTTTTTCGTTCAATTTTTTTTACAAAAATTCAAAAATCGCTCTTTACATTCAATTCTTTAACGAGAATAAATATTTGAACGGCGATGTTATGTTTTTTTCCCACTATTAAATCTGCGCATCGGGAAAAAATGATTACATTCACCAAGTCGCTCTAAATTATGCGCATATTTGAAATATTTCGGCGAGAAAAAGGATTAGCACACCGTGCGAAGGGGATTAAAGGATATTTTATAATGCAGTTCGGGCGACGTCCGAGCTACGAGAAAATTTGTCGCGCATGCGCGAATTTAAATTATGCATGTACGCCAACATACACGTATGTTATTTGTTTTGCCGATTATTATTATAAGGTGTCGCACATTGCAAAAATTCAGTATATATGTATGATCTTCTCAGAAACGGCTTTAATGGTTTCGATGAAATTCGTGACCTAAACGGAGAGTCCTCGACCGATTTAAATATTATGTCAATTTTTTTTTCCTCGGGCTCGTCAAGCAAACACCTTTGCCCGGAAGAAACAAATAGAAGGAATGATTAGTAAAAGTAAGGGAGAATATCACAATAAACAGTAGGAAGCCCAAGCCTCAAAAAATATGTCGACTGAAGTATCCATGGGACATAGTTAAAAAACACATGATAATAAGTTGTAATAATACTACCGACTTGTATGAATATGCGTATTCAGTTATTGCAGCGGACTGTCGAATAATGCAATGTACATAAAAATGTAACTTTCATGTACATATTAATGTTTGACTGCTTGTGAAAAATCCGTCGATCGATTTGCAAGTTCAGAATAGATCCGAGCAAAGCTGGGTCTATATTATGATTTATTCTTATGTTCTCGGAGATGGCTCTATCAATTTTGATAAAATTAACGAATTACTCGTAGTACGGAGTTTCTAAGTCTAGAAATCGTTTGTTCCAGAAGAAAATGGAAACGGTGTTCGCGTTAGAGATCAAACGTTTATTTTTAATGAAAAGGAAGTAAAGAAAAGGTTATTCACGACTTTAAACGGAAAACTGAAATCTCACGATGAAATAAATTCGTTCACGATATTTATACGGCGATTTTAAATGTACGAATATTGCACAAACTGAAATACATATTCAAATTGAAATTGTAACTTTCGTACTAGGCGATTATAGTTTTAAATGTTGAAGTTCACGAATAACTCATCTGTAAGATTGCAAGCAAAGCTCGGTTTTACTACTTTTAATAATAAGGATAAAATTAAACGGTATAAGAATTCAGCGATATTATTCGGCTAAGAAATTAATTGATTTAATGTTACTGGGATGGTTTTTTTGAGCTTTAATTAGGTCATCAATATATACACGTATGTGTACGTATAGATTCGAAGCTCCGCCATTGGGAACCTCGCTTTGCTCGTTTCTCCAAACGCCCGGCGTTTACAAACCCATAACGTTCTTTGGAATACGATAAATACCTACAGAATATTAAAAGATAATGGCAACAATATTGCGCAGCTTAAATGGAGATCCCGGGACATAGTGGTGTTGCAGGAAATAGCGTTGCAGACGAACTTACCAGAACGGTTTCAGCCTCGTGGTCGTCGACTGTCAGTGTGTTAGGTATCCTTGGACGGAATTTAGGACTATGGTGCGAATTAATGCTCAAATACAGCGGGAGAATATGTTCGGAGAAAATAGTACCAGTTGCGGTAAGTATGTATTATTATAAGATTCAGAATAATGTTGTCGGAAATAGTTGGATTACACATGACAAGAGACTATATTCACGCTCTGGTTAGGTTGAGATCGGACACCGGAGATGTTAAAAAGATTTAATATGATGTAATCGGGTTTATGTACTTGTGGGGAGAGCGGGGGGCTCTGTTGAACACATGACTCGGAGCTGCAGATTATTATACGATAATAATAGGAGTGCGTTATACAAAAGGAATTGCGTCGAATATACACTACGCTACCCGTTAGTATTCCACAGATGATAATCGCTGACCGAGCACAGATGAACGAGCTGCTGCCATATATGTATATATAAATATATAAAAATGAGCGGATTAGGGCTCTGAAGTGGTAAGTCTGGATTCCGAGAACCCCTATTAATTGCATCTGTTCTTATATATTAGAACAAAGATCAGTTAAACAATGAAATATTTCCAGATAATTGAAGTAGACTGGTTAAATAATGGTTCAATCCGTGCCAAAAAAAAATAAGCAAAAATAAAAAAATGTACTGGTAAAAATTGACGACCGGGAAACAAATAACAAAACAATCAATTGGTAAATCGTTAGAGATAATAAAATATTTTCAATGTATCGAGATATTTTAAGAACTTTAAAAAAAACGTACAAAAAGAAAAAAAAAAGAAGAGAAATGCCACCGAACGAAATTGGAGTCTATCCAATATTTTTTACTACCTTAATACGTGAACGCGCATATGTAATAATAAATATACAAATTAACAAAAAACCGGTAATATTTTATTATAATATTTTTTTTTTAAAAAAAAAAAAGAAAATTTTTCTCCAATCTTTTTCACACATTTCTTATCGCGGTAAAAAGGAATTTTTTTTTCCAATTCCTCCATCTTACAGTTTTAATCACGAAAGCACATTTTATGTATATAGAAAAATTAGTTCCAAATTATATAGTATACAAAATAAATGGCCCGATTTCGACCAAATAATACGTATACATGTAACATTACCAATTTAAACAATTTGCTTTTATACTATAAAATAGACATAAATATAAGGCAACGCGTTCAGAGCTGAAATAATACGAACTATTCATTCTGATAAATTGTAATTAAACTAAATCAATCAATACGTAAAGCAAGTCCCCCTTAGAGGGCGTCGCGGATTGTGAAATTTCCTATAATGTACTACAATGGATCTGATAAGAATACCGGGGTTAGTTCCTTTCTGTTGCCCGCCTTTACTTCCCCAGGTTTCTCGGGTACCAAATTATTTCAGTCCGGGTAAACCCCCGGGTTGGACCCGGAACGAGATTAATCTCGAAAACCCGTGATACCTCCGGTTTGGTAGAGCCAAGCACCTTAACTAACCACTAGAGAGGCTACCACGCTGTCTAAATCAATAAATATTAAATATAATATAAAACTTCTATCATTTTAGATATATTTATTGCGAGTTGTTGTTTCGGTGCAGGGGGATTTTACACGTAAAATGTATTCTCATACAGCAGAAGCGACGCTCACTTTCTACCGTTCACGTCGAAATAAATTCGCGTTTATTCGAGAACTGAAACAACTTCACACAGTCGATATACCCCATCCGAAGAAAAATAAAACAAGATCGAAATAAGAAAACGCTATTTTTGGTTCCGACAGCGTAATCCGGAAACTAGGCCGATTGTTTCCTCGCGTAATTTCGCAAATATGCATGCAGTCATATTTTGGTTAGTTTTATCGTGGTAAGGAAAACGAAGAAGAAGGCAAGACCGGCTTCGGGTTTACATTCTAAAGTACACCATCGTCAACTGTTGGACAAGCGAATGTATCTCGATTTCGTCTCGACTAAATCAATCAGCCGAGCGGGGGAAGTTCAGCCGAGTTCGCGGCGAGATTTATCCGCACAGTGCAGGCGGCACATTTGATGCTCGTTTATTTCGTTGCCATGTTTGAGTTTAACAACTCGGGCAATGGTGTTTGCGAGCTGCCGGGCGGAGGCATCAGTCGGTAATTACTTTTAGCGGGAAGTAGTGTACAATGTACCGAGCAATAAGACGCGTTTGATAATAAATCTTTCGGTTTTCTCGACGAGGCATTCAGCAGCAGATAAATTAGCGCGCGTCCGTTAAGACGGCTCCAGATCTTTGCTTAATTAGAAGCAGCATCCGTTCGGCGGGAGCACTAATTCGCTTAGCAAACTCTAATGAAGCAGCCGGGCAAGTTTCAGCGGCTAATTGATTTAGTCGTTGAACGCGTATCGATCACGCCGCGAATTATAGCATCACACCGGCACGCAATTATAAAGTTTTTACTTAATTGCGCTAGTTGTTGCGGCCGTTTCCGCATCATTCCGGACGATTATTTCGGTGTGTCGGCCAACTTAACGAACCTGTAAGCGGCTTTCTCGGCTTTAATGGAAATGACGTGTTCCTGGCCGGCAGCTTTGAGGACAAAACTGCGCTGAAGAGGCCTAATCTCGGCTTTTCGTTTCGGTCGCTAAGCCCTTCGCCGAATTAAAAGTGGCGCCGCATCATCCCTCACGCGTCGTAAAATTTTTCCGATCGTTTAAAGTGTCTGAAATTTTTTGCATTTTTCGTGAAACACCAGACCACCGCTCGCTAATCCATAAATGACGACATGTTTCCGAACATTGCGCAACGTATAGCACATTTTAATAATGCCGTTGACTGCGTAAAAATCGAATATAGTCTGTCGAGCGAAAGAAGTCCGTTCGGGTTCCGTTGCCGAGTATGATGCTCAAACGTACTAGCAACAGGGAACGTATGAATACTTTTCGATATTACCGACAAAAATCATATTGCCACCCTTTCCTGTCATTTCTCCACTTCTCGGAACCAGTTACCTCGTTTTTGTTTCATCTTGTACGATCATCCGTTCTTTCCTTCCGACTTGTTCTGATCCAGACGGACCAGCCCACATGGTGTTAACAGAGCGACTATTGTATCCGATATGGACTGAAGATTAATCTGAAATCTCCTGATTTCGTGATGTTAGCGCGTTTCGGTTGTTTTATAAACGGACTTATAATTGAGGGTAATGAGTTAGTTGATTCATTCGCTCGGTTATCTTCCTCTTCCGGTAGGTTTCTTCCTGTTTTCTCTTCTTCCAATATAACCCTTTTGTCTTCTGCTGCTCATTGCAATCTATGGTTTGATTCCTACGTCTCCTCTTTCTCCAACCCGGATTCCTTTTTCTTATCTATTCAGCCTTCCCTTCCTAGTTTCCCCTGGTTTCTTGACTTTTCTGCCATGCGTCGCTCCAACATCTCTGCGATTTACCGCCTGAGCTTTGGGCACAGTTTGCTTCCTTCCTCGCTTTTCTGTTTCTCTCTTGCGCCGTCTCCTTTTTGTCCATTACACCCCTCCAATATCCAATTTGTGTGTGATCCCGATCACGTAATGTTCGAGTGTGCATCTCTTGCAACCGATCAAGCTGCTTTCTACTCCTCCCTTTTACAAATTGGTATTCCCACTCCATTCAGTGCTTCGCTCATTCTCTCCCTTCCTTCTCCTTCTGTTGTGCAGGCTCTTGATTCCTTTTTATCGGCTATCTCTGATCGTGTAAAGATCTAAGTTTCTTGCGTCTTTTTTCCTCTGTTCTTGGGCCAATGTCCTTGTAGACGACCCCCCCCCCCCCTATAAAAGAAAAAAAGAAGCTAACTTATTTCGCTTGACAGACTATACCTGCGGAATATGTACAGAATATATGTGTAATATGTATGGAATATGTGTGGAATATGTGTGGAACATGTATGGAATATGTGTGGAATATATATGGAACATGTGTGGAATATGCATGGAATATTTGGAATATGTGTGGAATATGTATGGAATATGTGTGAATTATGTGTGAAATAATGGGGTTGAGCTGCCCCACAACCGGTGTTTTTTAATTACGGACTGCGCTAATCCTACCTACTAACACCGGATCTGAAGCGAACATTATTAATCTGTTTAAATGATCGCCGAAGGTGAATTTCTTTCCGACGAATCACGCTGAAAAGAAAAGAAATAACCGTTGTGTTAAAAACTACAGTGTCTTCCGCGAACAAAGAATAAATGAAGAAATGTGCAATGATTTAGAAATGCTTACAAGAAAACTTTTTATACATCACGGCCAGATAATATCGACTAGAACGCTTCATACTTTTCGGCATAGATATCAATTCTACGAGTACGAGCTGAGATAAGAGCAGCTAACTAGCAGCACACGGAGTTAAATCTTACACACTGATGTGAAAACTCTTTATACAGTGATCAACTGCGAATGTTGCATGAAGAAGTGTCACACTGAGCAGGCATTGTACATACGCAATCAGCTACCGTGGCCTAAGTCTTCTTCGTTCAGGTATCAGGTATAGGAGTTTTTCACTTGCGCTAGGTTAATTAGTTGACGCATCCAACAAAAGAAAAGGAAAAAAAACCAGATAGAATACTTATATATATTTCTATTAGGCTAACTGACGTTTGGATTTAATTTTGGTTTAATTTTATTCCGTTTAAAATTTGTTACGTCACAGCTCGAGCTTTACCGCATATTCAGTATCATATATATATATATATATATATATATATTAGTAATAAAATAATTTTACATTTTAAAAGCCTCTATAAGAGTTCTCTTACGTTACTACTACTGACGCCGCAATATATTTTTCGAGAATTTTATCGCTCCATTAATCTCGTATATTTATCATTAGTATCCACTGTTAACACAGTGGTGAAGTGCTCTTAATTGTTTTTTTTTGTGCGAAAAAGTATTTGTTGGGGCACCGCAAGTACCAAAAAAAAACCCTTTTCTTTCGGCTCTACGGACCCAAAGATTTTTACGTTTTTAATTTTTTTCCGTACGTTCTAGTGATTAAAAAAATTTAGGAAAAATTCATGAGTACTCTTCAACTAATAACATTTTGGTGGAAATTTTTTTAGAATGATCAAGTGTCAACAAGACCTGGAAAAAAAGTTATTTAATATTTGACCACGTTGTGATAGTGGAACGGTCAGTATTGTTTTATTTTCTGATAGAACGGGAAAAAAAACATTGAGAATGTACTTTTTCGGTTTTTTTCTAGTATGTCGAAAAATCCAAAGAATCGCTAAATCGTCTACTTTCAAAGTATCGTCTTTCAAGCGATTATTTTTTTATAGCGTTCTAGTTGCTTCGTATTTTTAACAACGATTCACAAAAACAAAATTTGACTACATTTGACTTTTCGAATAATTTTGTTTAATTTTAAATCACTTAAGAAAAATACTGCATATGTAAATATATAAGACAATTTGATTATAATGGTGCAAAATAATTTTACGAAATGTTTCCTTCATGATAAATAAATTATCTAAATATTGAAAATCATTCTTTAAAATAATTATTAATTAACAATACTAAATTAACCTGATGTAACTCGTAAGATATTTTTAGAATTTTCATTTTTTTTCACGTATTTTGAATTGCGTCAGTCTGGTTATTGTTATCTCTTGAAAACGCTTATTTATCGCTTACTTAATTATATAAAAGTGTACTTCAGTAACATATATTTTATCTTACTTTATTGCAGGGCAACTCATAGTTTAAAAAAAGCCACTACCTTTGTGCTAGAGACCAATAGCATGAACTTTCCAACTTATAAAGGGGAAAGTAGTGGCGTTGTTATTTTTTCGGTTTCAGATTCATTATCTTCTGCTAGTTATTATTGTAATAATATAAGAAACGCCGGATTATGAAAGAGCAAAACTGTGTAAAATCCAATTCTCATAAAAATACACACGTATTTATTCAAAATTATTATTTTAATTTTTAATATTTCATATGTTACATTAATTTTTTTTTTGGCGAATCTTCATGCACAAATATTTTTAAATTTACCAAAAGAAATGTAACTAAAGATCATTTATAGACATTCAAAAAATCTCAGCTGAGATTCTACATATTATGTCTAGATGAGATCTCATGTTAAGATCTCAAGAGAAATATTTTTTAAGAATATCTTACGAGTTGTATAATTCGCAGGTGAATTTAGTGTATTGTTAATTAATAATTAATTATTTTAAAGAATGATTTTCAATATTTAGATAATTTATTTATCATGAAGGAAACATTTCGTAAAATTATTTTGCACCATTATAATCAAATTTTCTTATATATTTACGTATGCAGTATTTTTCTTAAGTGATTTAAAATGAACAAAATTATTCGAAAAGTCATTTATTTGTGAATCTTTGTTAAAAATACGGAGCAACTAGAACGCTATAAAAAAATAATCACTTTAAAGACGATACTTTGAAAGTAGACGATTTAACGGTTCTTTGGATTTTTCGACATACTAGAAAAAAACCGGAAAAAATACATTCTCGATGTTTTTTTTCCCGTTCTACAAGAAAATGAAACAATACTGACCGTTCCACTATCGCAACGTGGTCAAATATTAAATAACTTTTTTTCCAGGTCATGTTGACACCTGATCATTCTAAAAAAATTTCCACCAAATAGTTATGAGTTGAAGAGTACTCATGAATTTTTCCCAAATTTTTTTAATCATTACAACGTACGGAAAAAAATTAAAAACGTAAAAATCTTTGGGTCCGTAGGGCCGAAAAAAAGGGTTTTTTTTTTTGGTACCTGCGGCCCCCGGTTCACTCTTCATTTTGTGCCCCAGCAAATACTTTTTCACACACAAAAAAAAAAAATTATAAAAAATTCAAGAAAATTTAAAAAAGTTAAGGGCATTTTGCCATTGTTAACAGAGGATACCTTTTATTTAATTTTAATTCTATATTAATTTATTATAATTCTTGATAGCGTTTTCTTCGGCGGATGTTAAATTTACCGCATTCTTGCATTATACGCTTTTGCGCGAATTCGTTATTTTGGCAGATGCAGCGCTGACCACTCTGCTCCCATCGGCGCGCGTTTGCGCACTGCGACAACTATTCTTATACGAGCTATTTCCAGTTCTGGCCAGCTTTCCGCCATTTCAGATGTTTAATGGACACGGATTTGTTATTTAGCAGCCATTTCTCGTTCCAGCTATTTAGTGCGACTTCGTCACTGAGGTGTTCTGTCCGAATGTAGATTTTTGGCAAGACTTGGCGTTTCCGTTTATTTTTGAACGGCACCGGTGACATTTATAACACGAATTTCTCTCTACTCTGTTACTCTATACGTGCGTATAGGACGCGCCATTTTGCGTATTTGACAGGTTTGCGGATATGAATCTTTCGAATTTGTTGAATAGACGAAAGTATGGGTAGTATACCTGAAGGGACTGATTTTAAATATAGGATCGACATTAGTACCGATGAATAAAGGGAATGAATATAGAGAAGCAGAAATGCGAAGAAGTGTGCCAGCGTAGTTTACACAGTATGTATGGTATTTGGTTATGGTTATTCGCTATTCTTTAGATCGAATTGCCTCGCTTCCTGATCTACTTCTCGCTAAAATTTCTATTTATAACTTTCTAAATTGCTAAATAAGCAAAGGAAAACAAAAAAAAAAAAAAAAAAAACATATTCTGGTCAAATATCTACGTTCCCTCTTTTGCAAGTTTGTAATGGAATTTTGATATCTATTTTTCACCCACTTCCCGACGTCCGAATGATTTGAAATTTTTACTAATTACCTGGTGACAATGCAATGTTATGCAGAAACAAAGCACCTACACCCACTAATAAATTCCAAAAAAAAAAATGCAAATGATTATAAACGAAATAATGTTTATTTCCCGCGAAAACACGTTGTCTTGATGGAAGCAACTTTAGCCGGTCTAAGTTCTTCTACAATATTAACCTACACAGGTGGATATAAAAATAATTTAAAGGAATGGGGGGGGGGTGATTTTACCTGTAATCGTGCAGTTGCTCAACAAATGTAAACAATATAAAACCATTCCATGCTTTACTTTGTATTGAAATTATTTTTATTAATGTCCATTTCTTCACTTCTACGTTAATATGGTAAGAGAACTTAATTTTTTATTGGGAATTAATTATTAATGCCCACCTCTTTACTTTTAGGTTAATATTGTAAAATGTAAATGAATTTAAATTATTTTAAAATTTTTAGCGCATCTTAAAAACATTTTAAGCTATAATTTAAATTCTGAAAAAATGAAAACCTCTTCATCCAGCCGAGTCCCTAGTCTGACTTAATGATAATTTCGTTCTCTATTATTCATTTACGACTTAATCTATCTTGCTTTTTTTCTCGTTTTAATACTCGCTCAAAACTGCGTTATTCTAATTATTGCAACCCTTATGTCTTTTCGAGATGCTGCTTTCTCTCTCTCTCTCTCTCTCTCTCTCTCTCTCTCTATCTTGCGACTGAGCGTGCTATTCTGTATTCAAATTTGTTGTTTTTTGGACTGCCTAATTCTTATTGCGCCTACTAAATTTTATCCATTCCTTCCCGAGTTCCTTCATTCTGTCAGTTTTCGACACCGGATCAGTTTTGTTTCCCTTCTGGTCGCCTCTTCTTAGATCGAAAATAAGCAAATAAAAAAGGCTGAAGTATTTGTTCACTTTTTGTAGAGTACCGCTCGAAAATCGGATTACTGTTATGATGAGAGTTGCTGCTAGTTCACAAAATCGGATAAAATGGCCGCCGCATAAAGTGGGTATGACGGAAATTCCTGAAAAATTCTGAATTTTCTAATGACAGATAAACATGTCCAATGACAAAGAGTCGGTATCGATTCTGAATAATGTTATGCGAAATGTTTGAGCCGAATCTTTCTGTTTTTTTTTTGTTTTTTTTGTAGGGCGGGGGTTAAAAAAGAGCGTCAAACAACTATTCGGCCTATATTATCGGCGCTGCTCTTAGCAAAGCCACTCGCTTTTTCTTCCGTCGCATCAAAAAAATATTTCCTTCGAAACAAAATGCAAAGACACTTCTTGCTCCGGCAAACTCGTAAAGAGAAATAAGCGATTCTTCCTCAAACGTTACTGAAGATGTTCCGAACAGTGTAGCGCTGGACCTTAGTAGGCGAGTCGAAATGACAAAAAAACAAAAATACAGCATCGTTTCTTTTGCAATGTGCATATGTAATCAGTTAATAACGCAGTGCAGCGTAAATACCACCTGTTTGTTAAAATAACTGAAAAAGGTGTATAAAAATTTCGCATCTCTTTCCTGAAATATATCTTAATTTTCTCAAAATTTCAGCAGCAAATAAAATTTTGGATTTTTTTTTTTTTTCTCTATTTAATTAAACGCGACACATACGCAGCGGCTGGGCTAGACGTACGGCGAAGAGTTTTATCCCACAAGAAGTGATGAAGAGAGTGAAACTTTTGAACTCCGGCTAATCAATGAAGAAGTGTTGGACGGTCAAAATCGATTATTGCAGCAAAAACAATAAGTTGGTGAGTTCCACGAATGAGTGAAGTGTATGATCAATGCGAACACGGCAAGGAGCAGTTTCCTCTCTACGATCTTATTGGGTTGACCATGACTCTGAAGATTGTTCCGTTCTTTTTAATTTATTAGAAGAGGGGGACACCTCCCAGTAGGGGACCAGTCTTTCGGGTGCGACTCTATCGGGCGCAGCCTCTTTCGGGCGCAGGCGAACTCAGACCTTTTTACAGACCAACTACGGTGATTTTCAGATATCATCCGTTAAATGTTATCATCTGTGTTAGTGAGAAATACGAGACACCAAATACTGCTATCAAAAATTCCGTCTAAAACGATTTAGTTTTTCCGCCCGTATAGCATGTTATATAAGCATACATATATATACATATATATATATATATATATATATACTCACAAAACATATATTTTACATGATTTTATTTGGTTATTCACTTTTTTAAAATATTTTCTATTTTTTTTTTTTGAAATAACGACTTCAACGTGAAATACTGATAAACAGACTTTCGCGATGTAAATTTAAGAGTTCTGTTAGTAATAGTGATACGAAACGGACGAAACTTATTAATACTAATAATTGGCCAAATGCATTGTCGGTTTTTTTCATTTTTTTTTTCGCTAATGTATAGTCAACCGTATTTAAAAACTGTATTTATTATTTAAACACATTGCTAACAATATAGTTACGACAAAAAATAAATTTCAACACTTATTAACAATTATATATATAATTGTTAATAAGTGTTGAAATTTGTTTTTTGTCATAACCGTATTTAAAAAATTACAAACTATCAACTCTACGTCATTTAAAGTGTAACATGATTGAATTTGCTTCTGATATATTATCTTTCTTTTTTATTCGTATCTGGCAAGTTTATTTTATACTGAAGTTTTTTCTGTTATCTATGATTTTAATTAAATATTTAATTCCTTGACGAATCAACCGTAGTTTCAAAGAAATATCGAAAAAGACAAACAAAGGCGCAAAAATTTTTAAACATAAACACATTTATGTTAATACTGGGCGAGAAATATATACGATATTACAAATTAAAAAAATTAAATATCTTTGTTTTGAATTTAATATTATGTAAATGTAAATTATGGTAATCTTTAAATTAACTCAAAGAATGTTCAGTACATGAAACATCCTGCCCGGCTAACCTCTTTTCTATTTCTTTAGTTCTTTTAGAAAAATTTTCAATCTTCGAAACACTGGACTAATATTATTTTCGTAAAAATTTTAATAAAGCCAATAAGACTTGCATTTGTTTCAATATTCCCGAAAAAGGAACTGCAGGAAATTCTATTTTAAGAAAAATGGATAATCTTCTTCTGTATATAAATAGGCAAAGACGAAATAGTTCAGTACCTTCTTCTCCACTGTTTAAACCGATTTTCCTGCTTTTTTTTCTTTCTGTTTAGTAACTATTGATGATCTTTAGAGTTATCAGTACACAAAATTTTGGGACCAGTTATACTTTTTTTTTCGTATTTAAATAAAAAAGTAATACAAAAAGTGAAAAAACAAATCGCTGCAGCCAGTAAATCTGTTCTTATTGAAATGTTTTAATTTTTCTTAATAATCATCATTATCGGCTTTTTTACAGTATACTAAATCTTAAGGTGTCATTTAATTTTTGTATTGAAAGTACATATAATGTTCTCAGACATATAATGAACGAATGTATGAGAGTGGGGAAAAAATTTTGGAATTATACAAATTCATATATATATATATATATATATATATATATATATATATATATATATATATTCCTAAAGTTTTTAATGATAATTATGGTCGAATTGGGATCATTGGGGAAACGCTAGTATTAACAAACACGTGACTGAAGTGGCAAACCGTAAATATATGAGATACATCTACATTGTAAAATGATTTAATCAACCCAAAATAACACTCCTACTGAATAGCATGGACTCATCAAACTAAATGACGAATTAAAATTACGGTTTTTATAATCTATTTGTATTTACCTGAAATTGCGCACATTCCCAGTGTTTAGAATTAACTTAAAAATATTAATGACTTAGTAATTATATAATGATTCATTAACTTTAGTGTGGTGAACATTAACGTCCCAAGTCCGAGTAAAAATAGTCAGAAAAAATGAAAAAAACCGACAATGCATTTGGCAGATTATTAATATTAATAATTTTAGTCCGTTTCGTAATTGCTAACAGAACTCTTAAATTTACATCGAGAAAGTCTTGTTTATCAGTATTTCACGCTGAAGTCGTTATTTCAAAAAAAAAAAAAATAGAAAATATTTAAAAAAAGTGAACAATCAAATAAAATCATGTAAAATATGTGTTTTGTGATTAGATATGCATATATAACATGCTATATGCGCGGAAAAACTAAATCGTTAACGAAGAACGGTATTTTTTGGACGGAATTTCTGATAGCAGTATTTGTTAACTCGTGTTTCTTATTAACACAGATGATAACGTTTAACGGATGATACCTGAAAATCACCGTAGGTCGTCTGCAAAAAGGTCTGAGTTCGTCTGCGCCTCAAAGAGGCTGCGCCCTATAAATCGCGCCCGAAAGAGGATGACCCCTCACAGTTATCGTTGCGGAATTTTCGATCTAGACAACTACACCGATATTCTTCTCAAAATCTGTCGTCGTCGATTTTTATTAGGTACTGGGTTGAGGTATGATTTGGCAGCTTGGTCCACTACTAATTCGTTTCTTCGGATATGGCCCGGAGTCCGTTGCAAAGATTATTATAGAAATGATTTCCTTTGCTGTGCTGTTTGAGCAAGCTTTGTAATTTTTGTCCGAGGAAACATTAAGAATGGCGATGAAAATAGTATAAAATTCGGCAAACAAAATGAAGTAAAGCGAAATGAGCACCGAATTGTATCGAGAACTGATCTGATACTACTGCGCAACAGGCTCAATTTTCTATTTTGCATCTATAAGTGAACGTGCTCGATCCTTTGAAACTTCTTATTTCTAAATATAGTCAAGTCAAATTGGATTGAAAGCTCCGAGTCCGATTTTTATTATTTATTCTACACCACTCAAAGAAAATCGAGCACACCGGTTACTGACTGCTTAACTGACATTTATTCTGTCGTGAAGTTATTTCAACATGAAATGTACGATGATGATCGCCTTCTTAATTGGGCACTGTGCAGGAGCAACGTGAAAAAATACCGCGAACTTGGCGGTAATACGTTTTTCAGAGAAAAATTGTGTGAAAAGCCGCCTCAAGTTTGATTTTAACACTTGCGAAAAGAAAACAAAAAGAAAACCGGAAAAAATTGATGAAGAGCTTTCTCTACAGAAATTACAGCGCCCTACATCGACGCAAAGAAACTGTCAAAAGGAAAAAAAGTTCACCGACTAAAAGAGATCATTGAAAGTTTCACTTGAAGAGCGATGAAAATATTTTCGCCATGTTTTCCCTCTTCAACACTCTATAAAACGGGTTGATTTCTTCGTATACTACCTGTTTGGAAAAATTTTATTTTCATCCTAATGCTTTGTTTTTTGCTTTTCTTTTTCCCCGCATCACAGTCTACTTAATTAATTTTTAAAAACCAGCGTGCACTTTGAAGGAACAATCGATTTTCTCGTCGACTATATAGGCCGAAAAATTGTACATTATCGCTTATTGCATACGGTTTTTGATTGACAAAAGACCAACAGAAGTACTGTTGTTTTCTATATAAAGCTCTGCAAGGAATTGGTCTAAGAGAACGATGTTGAAATTTCGTCAGCAGGGTGAGCTCGTAAACCGCTCTTTGGGCGTTTTAAATGTCTTTATTCAAATCTATACACTTGTATGAATTAACGTTATTAATACTGCGGGCGTCGTTCATTATCGTTTTAATTTTAAAATTTGAGAGTTCATATTTTCCGTGCATCCTAATAAAAAATTTTCGGCTAATTTTTATCGAATTCTATTAAATAAAAACAGCATTTCTCTAAGGAAACTCTTTTTTTTTTGTTGTTTTTTGGACTAGTAAGTATTAGCCTTCACCAATACTTATCGGAACTCATGTATAGGACCATCGCTGACATTTTCGAAGAAATAAAGAATAAGTCCAAAACAAGATTAAGTAGGCAGTAAATTACTGTCAGTGATGAGCTTGTAAATGGCGCCGTGAAGATTTCCATTTTTTTTATTCGAATTTGTCCGTAATAATTAACATTGTTAATATTAAGCTTTTTGTCCGCCTATATTCGGAATTACTTTTCTTTCCAACATATATATACATGAAAAAGGAAAAAATTTTATTAGAAATTTGGTTATCGAAAGAAGAAACATTTTTTTTATACATATATCGACGGTTATCGAATCTTTTTGCTAGAATTTTCTGTTCTAGATTATTCTGTCCGAATCTAATATCTTTAAACGAGCAATAATTGTATATATACATATATACATATATATATAAATTTATTTCGCGTATTTCGGAAACGACTCTAACGGTTTGAATGAAATTTGCACACTAGGGGTATTTTGGGCCAATAAATCGATCTGTTAAGGTCTAATCCATGGTAAAATTCGGTTTCGCGAGTTTTAAATGATCTTTAATATTTTCAGTATGATCGAATCAGGGTTGGCGGCGCGATCTTTCGACTTATTTTCGATTTTCGAACGTCGTCGATTATCAGCTCTGGTAGTGTCTTTGTGTACGGGGCGGTGGCGTCAATACTGGTAGTGCAAAGCAGTAAAACCTATGGTAGGCAAAACATACGAGCGGGTAACCCAGATACCTGGAAACGGCGAGCAACAAATAGGCAAAAAAATCATAAGTCTTGGTTATTAGCTGATTAATGGCGGTTTGAAAATCATGCGCTACGCATGCAGTAGAAATATATATATACCTATATATATATATATATATATATGACAAAAAATATATATAACAAAAAAAAATCGTAACGAACAGTTCGTTTTTTAATTTTTTTTTCATTAATTTTATAAATAAGAAAAAAACATCTGCTTTTTAATAGCTACTAAACAAAAAAAGAAAAACGAAAATCGGTTAATAAACAAACGAGGACTTTGCCTATTGATATGCAGATGTTAAGTGTTTTACGTATTTATATATTTGTTTGTGAAAGTGAATTACTGAAAATATGTTGTGCCCATTTTAAAAAAAAACCCTTATGTTCAGTCTTATTATTATATGTCGTAGTAATTTAGTCGGAAATTTTTTCCAATTGTTTGGAAAACAGCTGATCATCATAGGTAAAATTACAAGACGTTATTTATTTGTTTTTATAACGAATAAACGAATAGATAGAGCTGACGACGACCCTATGTATACCTAAAATTTAATTTTTCTAATAAAAAACGCATAGAAATTTACTCATAAAAATCAACGTGTGCAGTCATTGAAAACATTTTCTAACCATCGGGGAAAAGTGAATTCGAAGGACCTCCACATTTTTATTGCGTTCAGTTTGAAAAGCAAAGTTGTACGAAAAGAGGCTTTAAATTCATAAATATGTTCATAAATTAGTTTTACAATATTTCATGTTTTGTGAATATGTATAAGATTGAAATAAAGTTAAGAAGTATGTGATTTGTATCTAAGTATATTTTCTGAAAAAACATGATTTTACAAAAAAAAGTTCCGAGCAAAGCTCGGTCGCCCAGATACTTAATATAAATAATGATAGGATAATCTTCGTTTAGGTCAGTTTTGATACGCGTCGAGCAACTTCGAATTAACCAAGTCGTGAAAACGACAAGTCATCGGTAAATCTTTAGTTTGTAGAAAGTTTTTTTTGTGTGTTTTTGTTATTTCTTTCGTTTTAATAATTTTATTTCGTAGTAAACCATATATGTATATATGTAGTTCTGTATAGTTAGTAATATTTATTAACTGTCACTGGCGTTTGTTATATTAGTAAAAATTCTGCAAGAATAAAAACAAAACAAAACCAAACATTCTTTCACGTTATTTGATGGGAACACGGTATCACCTGTGACCAACGATAGCTATCGTTATGCAGGGTACCATCATCAGCACCACTGATGACAAATACTGCAAAGAAACAAAAAATTAACCTGCTTTTTTTGAAGTACGCTGAAAATGTGGGTAGTTCGCAAGTTCGGTGCTAAAAGTGTAAAACGGTGTAATTCAGGAAGTTTTTAAAATGCGTGGTCAGTAAATTATTTCAATAAATTATTCGAGTGTTACTAAATATATGAGAATCCACTCAACGTTTTCTCGCTTCAACGGAGATATTTGACCTCTTCCGCCGGTTAGCAATATGGAAACAAATTTCAGCGTACTATTTGACAACATAAAAAGGTGAATTTAAAATATTTTAGTCAATGTATTAATTAAAATTTTGCAGTTTTTTTTTATTATTATTTTTTGAAGAAAAGAAAAAGCTTATAAGAATATTTGTCTTGAAAGAAAAATAAAAAAATTTTAATAAGGAATGGGTAAAATCTAAAATTATAAAACAAGAAGAAAAAAAAAAACGGGAGAAATTTATAGAGACTATCGCGATAAAACTTAAAAAAATGAAGGTTCACAATATCCATCATAATAGTATGTATAATGTATGTAAGTGAACTATTTGTGAAAATAGCAATATCCCAACATATATTTAAACGATGTTCACCAAACTTATCGAATATAAAATAAATATTTTGTTTGTCAAAGTACCGAGATAATTCTGTAATTAAATAAAGCATACATCAATTTTAACCGCATTTCATTACTAAACTCCATAGGGAACGGTATATGAAAAGGTTATCAGTGAGCTCTTGATTAATGAAGCTGATGGTAGGAGTATTTTTCATCGGAACCAGTTTCGTTTTCGGAGCGTTTTTTTTTTCTATTCGTGTATAGTTATGTTAAAAAAAAAAAAAAAATAGAAAAGAATCTTATTTTGGTAACCAGCTAACGTGGTGCAGTTGTTTTTTTTGTTTTTTTCCGACCCAGCTTTCGCCTTTTGGCCAGTCTATTAGTTGCTTAGGCAGTGCTGTTTCGCTTATGTAGGATATTCGTTATTGTTAGATCGATGTTAAAACCAATAGTTATAAAATAAAGAACCAGTTTATTAACAAGGATAAAACTAATTGTCAGAGCCCTGAGAAGGACTTATATATATATGCGGCACAACGAACGTAAATCAGTTAATGACGCGATAAAACACAGTGCAAGTCGATGTTAATGAAAATAGCGGATATACAACACGAAAAATGAACGGATTCAGTTAACAACGCATAAAAACACGATATTCTAAAAGTGCCAATAATTAATTTGTACGTTCGCAATTAATAAAATCAAAATTTTCACTATAAAATACGACTGAAAAACAGATTCGGCTCAAACTCGATCGAAAAAGAGAAGTAAATGTGAATATAAAAATTCGGTATCACCTCGTGGAAAGAAAAAAAAAAGCGAAAGCTATATGCGCACCAAAGTTTTTTTTATCGCTATTTGCAAACGGCTATGTAAATTTCTAAATAAAAATGATGAAGAATAAAGGAAAATAAAAACAAAACAACATAAGTAAATTGTAATTGTAATCTAAACAACAGCTGATATTCCGTTACAGCGTATTTTCCGAAAATTTTACTCGCGCCCGGTTCACAGCTGATGCGTCCAACAGAACAAAAAATCTTACATTGCTATTTCCCCTCCACATCGCTATTCAGTCTGTTCCTCTGCGTTACCACTCATAGCTTTCCGATTATATTCTCCGCTTATGACATTTTCTCAGTTTCTCCTTTCTCTTCGTTACGTCATCCTTTTTCACCGGTAATTGGAGTGCGTTCCTGATCGCGTTGCCCATTTTCTTTTTCAAACACTCTTCGCTGTAAACCCCCTATAATTCCCGGTCTCATAATGTTTTGCTTTCGTTCTCCCTTCTCTCGTTTCGCAAATCGTTTCTCTACTTTATTACTTTAGTAATTTTCTATTTCCAGTTGAATCGCAGTTGTGAATAATTCTTCGCAGAACGTGAAAAAAAAGAAATATCCGATTCTATTTTAAACGGCATATCTGTGCGTAATAAATCGTAGTAGATTTTTTCCCCACAATGCCAGTGAAATAAACGACAATACGGACCCTACTGTTCCAGCGATCGCAAAGAAAAAATTTGCATTATAATTATTCAGCGTAGGCTTCCCCCTTTTTTTTTAAGGCATTTGGAAAAACAAAAAACAACCATATATACACATATATATTTATATGTTACCACCAAACGAAAGAATTAAAAATTGCACTAAATTAATAATTAAAAATAGTAAAAGAAGATCGGAAAAAAAGCTGCGTGAAATTTTAATCGCAGCTGAATGAGTGACATCCGGCCGATAATGACGTTGACGAGAAATGTTTTACATCGACTAGCGCGGACGGTGTTGTACGTATCGGTAATTAAAAAGAGAAATTTCTATACAGGTGTTCGGATGCACAGTCGAGAACAGAAACCAAAAAAAAAATCCACCGGTTGCGTTTATTTTTTAAAATTCTACGATATTTAAAAAAATACTTCATCGCAGTTAAATTAAAAATCTAGGATTACAGTCATGGAAGAATAACGCAGTAGACACTATTCCGAAACCTAAGAGAATTTGAATCGAGTCGTACAGTTAGAAATATGTGTAGGTTGTCAGACTACGAGTAACGAAGATTTAATAAATTCAAGTTTAAGATTGATTTAATACCCATCTTCACTAACCGTATTTTCTTTGATTTACATTACATATTTGCCGATTTGGTTTAATTAATTTAATCTATTTATTTATTTACAATTTCAATATACATATATATATAAAATCTAAAATAATTTTTACCTAGTTAATCAAGAACTTTGATGAATAATCTTATTACATTTTACTACTTTATCTTATAATGTTTTTTTATTTGACTAAATTATTGTCACTTGGACTACACCTAATGCTCACTACGCCTCCTTCATTTTATTCATTTTTCCCTGTTCGTTAAACTAGTTCTTAGTTCCTTCATTCCGTCAGTTTTTAACTCCAGATCTAACTGACTCGTCTCATTCTAGTTAATTCAAAACGCGTTAACCTTCTATCCAAAAAAAAAAAAAAAAAAGAAAAGCACAAATAAAATTAAGATGGGGTTTTAGTAGTGAACTAAAGCCTTTATTTATTCGAATCTTGGTGAAAAATTTATGATTAAATGTCTTTATATCTCTCATTCTAAACTCGTGAATTCCTATCACACTATATTCTGGACAATCGGCGTTTCTCTCTACGAAAAATTCCAATTCTTTCTAGCACCTCTTCTCGACTTGTTCTATTTTCTCACTTCATCCTCTCCTATAACAAATCGCCATACTTCACTTAGAAGTTCTCAGAACTTTGGTAATCCTAAGCTGTTCATTCCACTTTTTAAAATTAAATCTCTTCTAATTCCCGTAATACATATTACGAATTTAACCAAACTTTACGGACGGCTCAAAATCTGCTCTAGGTGTCTGAGCTGCTTTTATTCTTCCTGATCTGTCCTTTCAACTTCCTTCCTTATCTTCTAACGTTTTAGCCGAATCCATGGCTATTTTATGTGCGATCTTTTTTTTTATATTTTCAACATCTAATTTATCGAAATTCCTCTTATGCTCAGACTCGAAAAGGATTTTATTAGCCATCTTGTCGCCCTAAACACTCATCGGATCCTGTTATTTTTTATATTCGTTCCTTGATTTCTTATTTATTAGCATTCCGTTCTACCCTAATTGACCTGCTTTGGATTCCGGGCCACTGCAGCATCGCCGGTAACGATCTTGCCGACTCTTTGGCATGTTTAGCTGCAGTAAATAGTCGTTTCATAGGCAGATTCCAAAGTCTTTGCCCTTTCTCTTATCGACTGATCTCTATCCGTTTCTTTTCCTAACTCCTTTTACCTTGCCCAGCAACCCTCTCTCCAGCCGCTTCTTCTTGGTTTAATAATTTTCCCTGATATTACCACTAAACCAACCGCGCGCGCTGGTCACCGGATTACATCGAAGAGCGAGCTTGTCAGCAGTATCCATGTATTGCCGTGCAATGAACACAATCGCACGCTGAAAAAATCGATAGCAGTCAATTTTTTATAGATTCGTAATGAGAAGGCGATTTTTTGACTAAAGCCCCTCCCCCACACTTAGAGTGTATTACGAGTACTTTAAATTTTGTAATTTTCGAGCGACTTCCGGATGACCACTATATTATTTTTCCGGATTTTGATCTGAATTTTTTACACTAAATAAATAATACGAGCTAATCTGAAAATTCGCGTTTACCGCGAATACTGTTAAAAAATATTCGTACGTTTTTGCGAAACACGTTTAAACATAGCCACGATAAATGCCGGAAGTTATACGACGACTGGCTGGAAAAGTTTGTTTTTATCGAATGACTAATGTGTCTCAGGCTACGACGGACAATCTTTGATGGAACCGACATTTTAAAAAATTCCCAATTATGTGTTACACAAAAGACACGCGTATATATCTATATAGAACTTTTGTCTACAGCAACAGGAAAAAGACAACTTAATCAATACCAAATGGTGGTACCGACAATAATATTAGTTGGGGCGTTAATTAATGCTGCCGCTATCGTAGCAACTTTTGTCCTCATTCTAAACAGCTGTTTTTGCACTACATTTCAAAAAGGTGATTTTCATATTCCCCCGTCGGATACAGCATACAAATGTTACGCGATGTTTTCTTCACGTATGGAAGGAAAAGCGATGAAAAAAAAAAAAAAGGAAAAAAAGTATGGAATAGAGATGAAAGAAATTTTACATTTTACTTTTTTTATACCCTCTATTTATTATTTATGTATTAATAATTTTAATTAAAACTACGAGTAATTATAATAAAAAAAAGGGTTTTTGTTTTTATTTTTTTTTTATTTTTTACTACATTATAAGTCTATGGTATTTTTTTTAAGATCAACGTAAGTAATAAAGTACGCGAGCTGCCGCGCAACCTGCCTGCTTTTTCTGTTCATCTTTTTTTTTTTTTTTTTATTTATTTAAGGAGGGGTACTCTAATCCACATACTGCATTTAACTACCTAGGTTATCGCAGTGAGTGGACCCACGTTTTAAATCAGATTCCTCAGCTCGTTCGACTGAACACGAAAGTCATGAAGTTGTTCAAAGGGGTATTTGAGAGGATGTCTGCAAGTGATGTAATCTGGTCGTGCTGCAACTCGTTTAGACGTTTGCATTTCAGCAAGATGTGCGAAACTGATGGGTATTCACCGATAGAACAAAGTGGGCAGCTGTATTTGGCTTTGGAGCTTGTTTGAGGATGTAGTCAAAAATACGTATGTCCCGTTCTTAGGCGATTGACTGCCCAGAACACTCTGCGTTTCGTTCCGACTAGAGGCCACCAGCATGGCTCCGTCGTAGGTTCCAATTCGCTGAGAAAGGTCGATTGAGACTTCCGGTCGTGATTCCACTGTACGATGACTGCATCCGACAGGAAACTTCTCAGGGATAATGGACACCGTAAGCAAATAGCGGCATTGGGCACAACATGGATGACCGAGTGACCAGCAGGTCTCCACCCGCTCATTCCCCAGAATTCCGGCATGACCAGGGACCGGAAAAAAAAACAAAAAACTCGGCATCCTCTTCGGCTCCGCTGGTATAAGGTAGTCAGAACTTCTAAGACCACAGGTGATTCAGGGTGATCCGACTGAAAAGCAATCGGTCACCATTAAGATTCCGAACGGTTGGGGTCTCAGTTCTAAATATGCCTGAAGACAAAACACAACACAGCATGCATTTCAGCTTCCGCGATCGATACAACATTGTTCAACCGTATGCCCTCTGTGACTCCGTCTGGGGCAACCTTGCACTTATCAGCTTTGGATCTATCAGTGTATGCTTTCGAAAATGTGGTGTATTTATTAGTAATGCCTAGCTCCCTGTGCCCTCGCTGTGCTGCTGGGTAATTGTTATCGGTCAGGGTTGTAATAGCTTCTACCTGACAAGGAGCCCAGGGTGGAGGTAGTTTTGAATAGTCCATTCTGGGTGTAAAGTTAAGCTTCATGTTATTTTGCAACAAAATTGCATTGACTTCAGGTAGATTATCTCTTTGGGAAATTCAGGCTCTATAATTACGTTACTGCGATTCTCCGCAGCCGATGAAAGCATATCACGGTAAGTGAAGAATTCTTCTGCTATAAAATAAAGGCGCCCCGCCAGCTAACGAACATAAGCTTTTAGCTCGATGGGCGCTAAGCATCATACGAATAGCGACGTTATGGATTGGATCGGGTGTTTTTGATAAGGAACCACTCGCTGACTAGTACACCTGACTCCCATAATTGATTTTTCTAAATGTAAATATTTAGAAGAAACTTTGGTTTTGGAAGTTAAATTTGCGATTTGACAGGAACTTGATCACCCTTAAAGAATGGAGGAATTTTTAGCTTTTAAATCAGATATACGGGGTTTCCAAGTCAGTTTAGCGTCCATCAAGATGCCGAGGAAAATTTCTGGTGTTTTATAAGGAATTGCGTTACTGTTGTAGTGATGGTGGATTTTGAACGAGACGACCTCCTCCATGGAATACAACATATTGAGACTTCTGAGAGGAGAAATCTAGTCCATTGTTTCCTGACCATTGCTGCAATCTATTAATGGTGTTTTGCAGGATTGACTGGGCCTAGGAAGGAATATTAGATACTACGGATATGTTTAGATCATCTACATATAAGCGATGCAGTCAACAATATCGTTTACATGGAGAATAAAAAGAGTAACACTTAAGGCGGAACCTTGAGGTACCCCATTTTCTATTGGAACGAAATCGATGAGTCAATTAGGATTTGAATCCGTCGGTCGCTCAGATAGTTGTGAATGTAATGTTTACGCATTTTATTATTCTAAATTAATTAAAGGTGTATGTTTTTTGGTTTTTTTTTTTGAAAACACGCTCGGTATGCTGGAAAATTGCGAACAGCGATATCAGTATAATTATTACATCAAAGCACTACCGATGATTAGACAAACATGGTTAGTTTCCATTCGTGATGATAATAGCGAGTCACTGTGAGTGGTTATTTCTACATGTGACGGGTGCGGTTGAAATTTTTTTGAAACTAATTTAACTGCTGCGAGTAGTACTGAGTGTCGGTTTTATCATTATTAACGTATTTCACCGATCAATCGTCGCGCCAAATCAGCGGATAATCAGATTGTAAGTTATTATCGGGCAGCCTTTTGTTGACTTTACGATGATGTGATGTATCCGAAAAACAGATGGATTCGTTTCTTATGAAATTCCTCGACAAATTTAGGAAGTTCAACATTTTCAGTAGTCGTATCGCACATTTCTTATAGTTTTTTCAATGTATTATTAGAAATTGTATACAGGTAAAGTCTCTAAAAAGCTACACGCTAAATACACTGAGTGTCCGACTGATTTTAATTAGATTCACTCTAGGCTTGTATTCGAATTAATTCTGACAGCTTTTACCATTTGATAAATTCGGTCCCTTTTGAAAATCTGTGCCAACCGCGCAATTTACGACTAATTGATTTTTGCGAGACTTTTTCGAGCTTCAAGATTGGCAGTCGTACCTTAATATTAATTAAATATAATAGCTGAATTTCAGCAACGTATCTTATTTCGTCTCCTGGAACGTTACCGAATTACATATTTTTCCGCTTCCAACTCGGTGAGAGTATTTGTATCACCCCGTACTCTTTTCGGGTTACTTAATTCACCGGTTTCAATTCGTTGTTTTTCCTACGTCTCTATCTGTAGATCAAATATTTTGTACAATTCTGAATTTTATTCAACACTATTTCGACGTTTACTTACATAACGTCGAAATACTCGATAAATTTCAATTTTAATAGAGCTTCCCGGTTCGTTTTCTATGTAAAAAGTTTTCATACTTTCGACATTAACTTATCGGACCGGTTTATACGTAATGTTCCGCCGTTTCTTTAACCTTAAGAAAAGAGAGACCATCGACTCTGTTATTTAAAATTCGGCGAAAAATTTACCGTCACCTTTCGAATGTTGTCCTAATTTTTGATTATTCAGTTCAACTTTGAACGCTGTGGTACCGTAGAGTCTACATTATCAGAGGTGAACAATTTCAAATCTCTTTATGAAAACGCTGCAACATCGTCAGCAGGGACTACTTTTCAGCTACCTTCTGACATAGCGTAGAATGATTCCGCTTGGTTACTTGCATACGCAGATCCTATTTTTGTTCTCCATTTCTCACTAATACGACGGTCTTTTGATGTCGTGCAACTGTTTCCATCGCATTTAATATTAGTTTCGTGTGTCAATTAAATTAGGTTTTTAAATTATAAACAAGAATAGCGTAAAATCATTTGAGATAGGATAATAAAATATTTGTCATTAAAATTTTATACATTTCTTTTGTGCCTCACTTGTGTCCGACAGCAGTATATGAGAGAGTTGTTTCATAGTTTGCAGACGTGTCTTATGTGTAATACACTAATCCATAACAGAGTGACTGGTGGTTAATTCGGTTAAATCACCCCCAGGTAACCGTCATGTTATTTTTGTCTTTGTAATATTCTAAGTTACCGATTGTTCCTATTTTTCTGATCAAGGGCCAATCGCAGTCATCTCTCTTAGGATCTGTATAAATTGGAGTTTCAATGATTCTGCAATTACATCTTTATAGCGTCTTCCACATGTTCTAATTTCTCCGTGCAGAATTTACTTTAAGATATTTTCCACCCCATACATATTAACAACCCATTCATTGTACTTGTTTCTTTCCTGTAAGTTCTTTAATCGAGCTGAACCGTGTTGTGTTTAGAATTTTTGCACTAGACATTCCACCTTACTCTTAGTATTATTCTCTTTAAAAGTTTTCAATGGCAATGTTTCGGCCTTTTGTATAAGGTGTTGCAAACATCAATACAGCTTTTCGTTCTATTTTCGCATTGAAACTATTATTTGTTATTAACTAACTGCGAACTAGGCGTATTCAATTCTCACATCGTGTTCTTTATTCCGCGCGCTACTCTTCGTGGCTTGTGCATCTCTGCTAACCTTGTTACCTGAATATTCGAAATTATTTATAGACTCTATATTTCGCGTTTAGTCTAATGGAACAAGACGTACTGGCTCGTTGGAAGATTGCAGTGGCTTAATTTACAAGCAAATATTACATCCTACCCGGACATATGGTTTGCAAATCACCGAGTCCAATGTGCATTGTGTATGCAAGCTAAACAATATTAGTTTCTTCGTGCCGTAACTAGTGTTAAAAACTAGCCTGCCAGACAGTAACCAACGGAATAACTTCATCACGATCTACAGGTTGAACTTGCCGACAGCGTGATTCGTACTATTGCAACTGAACGTGAAAAAATCGTCGACATAGTCACAGAAACTTAATAAGTAATTCTTAAATCAATCTTCGACGCTTTACAAAAACGCGATAGATCTTATAAATCGGCAGATAGCTCTCATAATATGCAGCATTTAAATAATGAGTTAATAAGCTATCATTACATAAGTAACTTATTCAGTTTTACTAAAACTTCGGATAAAAAAGAAAAAAAGTATATGTTTGACACAGTTGTATTATTTCTGTTTTGTCAATGTTTAAACCGTATTTCTTAAAATTGTAATTTAACGGAACAACCGCTGACAAGGGTGCGCAATCATCAGCGTATTTTCTCAGCGTAAATATTTGTACAAAGCGTTTTGATTTAGATAACGTAGCCTTGCATCCAAATCTGTAGGTAGCTTTTACTCCTACATTTATAGTGCATTTTTTTTTTTTTTTTTTTTGGATCCAATGTACGATACCATGGTAAAAATTAAGGTAAATGAGTGTACTGGCACGCAGTCCTGTCCGACCACTATTTTCATTTCATCTGTTTTCAATATTGTAAATCTATTAGTATTTTCAGCATCTTAGGAGAACATTCGACCTTTTTTGCGCATATATGCCGTAATCCTTTTCTGGAAGCATCCCCGACTATTTAACACATACGCGGTGGAAATAAAATAAAGAATGCCAATGTTGGTCACTTAGGGTGTTCTAAAAAAAAAATGCTAAATAATCAATTGCATCAGTTAAGTTGACGATAAGTTCTAATGACGGGACCTAGGCAATGTTAGACTAAATAAAACAGGTGATAAAAGTGTAAGGTATGATTTTATAAACGTGGAAAAAAGTAAAGCGATGAAACTGACGGGTTCGACTAATAAAACTGCAGTAATGAAAATAAGAAATTGACCAGTTCCGCGTTATCATTACTATCGATGAAAAAGACACAACAGAAATCAGGCGCGAGAATTTCTATGACCTCTAACGAAATACCGCGCATTCACGTTAAAAGACAGAAAATTAAACGATAAATTAAAACTGGTCACGTCTATATTAAACTATGCGTGTGATATTGCAGAATAAAACGGATAGAAGCTTTTAAAATGTGTGTCCTAAGGGGTACGTAACAAGTGCCGTGGACGGAAAAATGCAGTGACAAAGAAGTACTGGAGAAATGCAGCTTCAAAATAATAGTGCGAGATATCTTAACCAGAAAAAATGTTCTCTTTACGCGGGCTTTACAGGGGAAATGTAAAGGAAAATTTCCGGAAGGAGGAAGGAAACGTCTTGAAATGTGGTAACCGCCGGCTTCAGAGAAAAGCAAGTAGAAAATATAATCAAGGACGCCAGAGCTAGGAGAAGTACTAGATCTTGACGTAGGCAAAAGCCACTAAAGGAAGAAAAATCCTTCTGAGCGTCTTCGTTACTTCTAAGTGGAGCTTTTTTCTCTCTTGAATTTTCTACAAGTTGACACATCGAGAAAATCGTATCGATTGGGGGCTGCTTTGTTTAAGCCACTCTGCTGTTGGAGTTTACGACTTGTAGGACCTTCTTAAAAGCTCCACCCGCGCTACACAGGGAGCCAACTTTGTTCCGTTTATTTTTACGGATGCTTATTAAATCGCCGTTTCTAAAGTCACTTGATCAAGTTTGTTCTCTTTAGAGTGTATGCCTGGATTGTTCGTTGATTGATTCCCATATCACTTTTTATTACATCTGCCGGTGTCTAACCTGGCAGATTTGATGAGCGATTTGCCATTCGCACTTTTCTTCGACTGCTGCTCCTGCTGAAATATCCCCCGGTTTAATTCATCGAGTTGTTGTGTTCCGTGGCAGAGAATTAACTGTATCGTTATTTAAAATTCGGCCTGTTTTCTAGTAAGTTCCGGTGGATTGCCCGCACGTTATAATTTGTTTTGCTTTATGGAAGTGTCCAGTTTTCTGTCTGCCAGGGACAATATTTTCACTGGCAACTGTTTCTTAAACTTTTCGTTTCACGTTGTAACCAGCTCGGTTATGTGTTTTGCTTTATTTGATTTTTTCAATTTCTGTAAACACTTTCCTTTTCTTCTATTTCTTTTTTAATTTTTTCCCAGCTTCGCTTATAGACCTAATTACTTTTATTCATCAACGCTATCTGAGTAAGTTGCAACAGCCGTTGCGCTAGATTACATCTTCAACTCGTTTAGAAAGCGTTCTATTGAAATTGTCTACGGTAGGTTTACTTTTTAATGGCTGACTGTTGTACTGAGCCGATGTGTCACGCTTTCCGATCTAGAAAATACTTCCAATCTTACCGAAAACTAAGGCGAACCATCACGCGTGGTCTGTATCTCAATCTCCCTATATCCCTCATTGCTTTCGTTATTAGGCGTTTTTTTCTACTTTTTCTTTTCCCCCGTTATTATCTAATCTGTCACGTGTAATCTGATCATCATCCCCGTACCTATATAGGTGTGTCTTGAATTCGAAGTCCGTGTTGGCGATAAACGAACTGCTACTTGCGCAAAACTGAAGTAGATGTTCTCCATCATCGTTTATCCTTGCGATTCTATATGACGTGTGCTTTGATGCACTTACTTCGCACTCTTGCATTATTATAATGAGGTGTTTTCTTTATGTGATGCTTTACTGATAATTCTTTGTGAGTTTCTGCAAAACGGTTCCTTAGTTTTTCAGAAATTTCTAACGCGTATGCGTAAGCAGAAATAACAGTTATTTTTTCGGTTTGTGTAGTTTTATTTCTTCCGTTAGTAGACTCTGGTGCGACATATTGTCCGATTTTCCTTTGTGTCCTCAACTCTTTTCTTCTGCCTATTCTTGCTTCTGTATCGCCGTTACATCTAGCGCAATTCTTACAAGAAAATCGATGTTCAAACTTTCCTATCCAGATTGGTTCTAGTGTTCAATGTCGCAAATGTGCCGAAACTCTTTCTTTTAGTGATATTTTTTAATCCTGAGATATCCTCTAAACATCTGATGAATATCATATCTATACGATGTGGGACGACTAGAGCCATCTAAGGATTTTTTATGTGATCCAGTCCTACTGGGCAGTGTGTTTCCATTAACACTTCAACGTTTACTTTAACTTCTTCAGCTGTGTTGGTGCGGCTTTGTTTGACGCTGAGATAAATAAAAAAAACATCTCGACATTCCGAAGAACAGTTTCATTTTTGATAATTTCATGGATTGGATAAAATATCAAATGGATTTCTGAAAAATTTTAATAGAAAATACCCCCCCGGAAGTGATTACAAAATTAATTAATTTATTATTTCGATATGAAACATTATCCACAAAAATGGAAAATAGCAAAGACGGTAATATTGCCAAAAACGAATAAAAATTTAAAATGATCTGGTTCGTATAGAGCGATCTCGCTTTTATCAAATTATAGTAAAATTTATGAAAAGTGTATATTAAATAAATAAAAAAGTCTTTATTCAACAGCATAACGTAATTAACGAAGACCAGTATGGCGCTTTTACGTGAAAATCAACGAAATTGGTAATACGGAATATTTTAAAGATAGTCTTGCCATAAAAGGAATTATTCCTATTTGTGTTGCCTAATGACACTAGACGCATCGGCTTTCGATAGTCTTCATCTAAATAGTTTAATTAAATTATTAAAGGAAATAAGAATAGATTATAATATAATAAATATTATTAATAACTACTGCGCAAATAGATTTATATTTAAATAGGTAATGCACGAAAGAAACAAAAATTAGATATGGCAGTATTACAAAGATAAATTTAGTGTACATAGAAATAGCGAATTGACTTAACAAATTTAACCTTAAAATTAACGAAACTAAATCAAATTATATGATATTTAATAAAAAAAATAATATAGTAATAGACCATTAAACTTAGAGCAGTACAATTTACAGATCAACTATGTAAAACAAATAAAATATTTGGACGAAATAATAAACGGTAATTTAAAATTTCACGAGCATTTTAATTACATTAGAACCAAAATAAACAAATTCATAATAATATTTAATAAGTTGTATAGCAATCAAAACTGTATAAATTATAAAAAAGAAGTTACGTTGTATAAAAGGGTTTATTTTACCTAACATACTTTATAATAGTATCATATATGTAGAAATGTTAAAAACTAAAAAATTTCAAAATATGTTAAAAAGTTTTCAAAGGCTTTTATAGCTATAAAAATGATTAAATCATATAGAACTATTTGTCGGCCATCGTTATAGCTAGTATTAAGCCAATTGAATATGAAACATACAAGCTTAAAAACAATTATAGGTTATCCCCGATCACTAATGTAATATATAAGACACCATTTTTCGAATATGAAAATAAACTATTCAGAGTAAAACAATTGAAAAAACTTATGGATAAATTTCATATAAATAAATTTTAAGAAATATGGAATAATTATTGTGTAATATGTTAATTTAGAGATGATGATGTTTTTCATATACTGCAAGGATGCAATTATAATAATATTAATAGACACACTCTGTAATTATGATATAAAACAACTTGTACAAAATTATTTTAATGAATTTAACAAGTTTGCAATTGAAGAAATAAAATTCCGAAAAAATAATCTACATTTATATTTAATGTAAATAGTAAAAATACATAGTATATATTGCAAAAAAAAAAAAGCTGTAAAATGGAAATTAATATAACACCAAATATTTAATTAGATGGGTTATATTAATTTCATTATTATAATAAATCAATATTTCAGTAAATAAATGTGCCCTACCAGACGTTTCGGGAATAGGGGGAAAAAAAAACCCCAAAAAAAAACCCCAAAAAAAACCAGCTTCATTCGAAATACGTTGCGTTACTTATTGTTCGAATTTACTAGATAACTACTGTAGGAGAGCATTGACATAAAATTAATGGAATCCGACTATTAGTAACATTAAATCATAATTTCCCGCGACATAGAAAGCAAAAAAAATGACATCGAGGTAAACATAAGAATTTTTCATTCTTCTTCTTCTTATCTACGCCGTCTCCGAACAAAGTTTGGCGATCAATATGGCTAGTTTGTTCTTATTAATGGCCGTTTCCATCAGTTCTGTTTCTGTTTCTCCACTCCAACGTAATAAGTTATCTTTCCATGATGGTTTTCTTCGTCCTGCGCTTCTTTTACCGTCTATTTTTCCTTTTAGAACCAGTTGTAAAGGCTCGTACTTTAGATTTCTGCATACATGCCCATAATATTCCAGTTTACGTTTTTGAATGGTAAAGACTAACTCTCTTCGTTTGGACATTCGTTTTAACACGTCATCTCATTAGTAACCTTTTCTGTCCATGGTATCTTTAACATGCGACAGTGAATGAACATTTCAAACGCGTGTAGTTTTCCTTCTAACTTTTTCGTGAGAGTCCAACTCTCTACTCCGTATAGCAATACTGAGAAAACATAGCACCGTACGAGACGCATACGTAACTCCAAGGTAATGTCCTTTCTTGTTAACAACTTTTTTAGGGTTCCAAAGGTTGCTCTCGCTTTTTCAATTCTTGTTTTGATCTCTACGGTTTGCTCAACTTCTTCCTGAATCCATGTGCCCAAATATAAGCATTTATCGACTCTATCTACTTCCTCCCGACCAATGTAAATTCGGCTTCTATCTACAGTATTATGGAATTTCTTCTTACGTATCAGCATCCACTTCGTTTTTGCTACATTTATTTCTAGCCCGTGTTCAAGACTAGCATCCCGGACTCGGTTAACCATATCCTGCAGACCATTTAGACTGTCCGATACTAATACTGTATCGTCTGCGTATCGTATATTAGATTAATACCATCATCTGCTTTCATGGCAACCTTAAAGATGTTTTCGGGGTATGCATTGAACAATATCGGCGACAAAACACAGCCTTGTCGTACACCTCTTTTTATTTCTATATCCTCTGTAGTGATATCTCCGCAACGAATTACAGCTTTTTGATTCCAGTATAAGTTGCGGATTATCCGCACGTCTGCTACATCTAAGCCAATATTTTCCAAAATTTCAATTAGCTTTTCATGATTTACGCAATCAAAAGCCTTGCTATAATCGATGAAACACAGATAGAAATTACGATGCTCGATTTTTTTCTATTTTAAAACAATTCAATATTTTCACGTTAACAAGTGCGGCCATCTGAAAAATACGTACACACATTATAAATGTGCTAAATGCATGTGTATAATTTTGTGCGTGTAATTAAGGAGAAGAAATTGAAAAAAGTACACATACAGACCCGTATTACCTGTCAATATATATATATATATATATATATATATATATGCGATAGACAGTGTTTATATGTACGCATGTTATTATATTTACAAAAGTAATCGAATTACGGTAACAATTACGAACGCGAAATGAGGTAGCGCTGAAGAAGGCGGGTAACATTTACAAACCGAACAGAATCGTTCTATTTTTAACCTTTTCGCGGAACATTGAAAGTGTTTCCTTATTTTTCTATTCTTAAGAATACTCACCAAAGTTTAAGCCGAACAAATTTCAATTAATAGCACGGAACAAAAAAAAAAAAAAAAAAAAAAAAAAAATTGATAAAAATTATCGCAAATCAAAATCGATTTATTGCAACTATATTTACGCGCGTGTTCGAAGGCGGGACGTGTTTAAAAAAAGGACATAACGTAATAAAAATTAAAAAAAGAAATCCACAATATGGTTGTAAATAAAATTATTACGAAATAGCGCTTGACCCTTACGTTTGTATAAACTTTGAACAGGTGAAAAAGTCCGTAAACTATAAAGTTGCTTCAGCGAATGCCGCGCACGTTCGGTAAAATCACAAAACAGCGGATAACTTTTTGTTCTCGGTGTATTATTCCGAATTCGGCTCTACAGTCTAAATGAATGAAAAAAAACGGTCCTTCGTTCAATATATGTTTGTGCAGATAACGGTAAAAATCTGCTAAAATGAAGTGAATGTGCGAATCTTAAAGAAACTAATGGAGTTCCATGGTTTCCAAATAAGTCAAACTTTAAAAAATTACAGCTTTCCGTATTCCGCGATGAAATTTTACATTTTTCTCTCTACTTTTTATTTTTCTGTCAGACTATCTTAAACCTAATGAGAGAATGAGAAGCAAGTGTACACATATATTTTTTGCAGCAAGCTCATTTGTTTCTTGAACATTTTTTAAGATGTTCAATGCAGATATTTGATGATTTCTAGTGTTTTAGATTAAAATTGTTAACACTGATCCGCGATTCGATTTTTTCTTTTAGCACTATCAAAACTATTTGCCCGTTCATTTAAAATTTCAAAACTTTGCTGAACTTATACACACACACGTATAAAGCTGCAAAGCAAAAATCATAAAACGCATTCTACAATAATCAGAAAGATAATATATTTTTTTTCTTTAAACGGCGTATTTTTTTTCATCATATTAAGAAAACCAATGAAACCACAGAAGTTATAAAATAAAAATCAAGTTTTAAGAAAAAAATGTTTAAAAAATCTACGGAATTGATTTATTTTCTACCGAATATATTTTTGTTCGCAGAATGCTATAAAATACAAAAGTTTAAAAATTTTGAAAGTAAAGGGTGTAAATTTAAGAAAATATACACCTAAAGAGGTACGACGGAAAATTAAGACAAGTTCATAGTCCCTTCGGTGGCAGTCGGAATCAATTTTTTTTTTTTACTAAAGAATCTTTCACCGTTCTGTTTGTTAATTATAAAATATAGTAATAACAAATACAAATATAACAAACAAATTTAAGTATAAAATGATTGCTTACTTAGAAACGTTTTCGGGTATAAACCATCATCAGCTAAAAACATAACTCAATATATGTGATCGGAAACAAATTCTAAATTACACTATGGTCAAATAGGAAATAAAACGATTTATATAGTTTAAATCAACGATTTAAAGTCGATATATATCATAATTGTTAGAACGTGAAGATGTACATAGACTATAATAAATATCTAAGGATATATTAAATTTTTAAATCATATAAATATAAAATATGAAAACTCGCCCTTCGTTACTCGGAAGGGGCAAGCCCCCTCACCACGAGGTTCAGTTCTTCTATAATTTCTATAGAAAAGTAAACTTTTTCATTGGCTACGCCGTTTTTAACTTTTATTACATAAAATTATGACATTTTTTCATTACCCTTTTCCGTTACATATTTCGTTACATAAAATTGTGACTGGGACAAATTTCGTAACTGGGCATTTTTTTCCTGATGACCCCCGGTGTGAAAATGGCATAGCCATTAATATTAAAAATTTTAAAGTTTTATATTAAAAAGTGGGTTATTATAAATTTGGTATTTGGTCGTTTAATGTATTAATTTTGTGTTTATTTATATAATAATTTTCAGCTATTTAAATACCAGGAAGATATTAAATCATTTAAAAATAATCAAACAGAAAAATTTACTTATACCGAACGTTCAATAAGAAATAAACATATACCAAAAATTCATTAGAAAAAACGGTCACAGTTTTAGCTACATATGACAAACATCATGAATATTGCTGAAAATTATTATATAAATAAACACAAAATTAATATATTAAACGACCGAATACCAAATAATAATAACCCACTTTTTAATATAAATATTTTATATTTATATTATTTAAAAATTTATTATATCCTTAGATATTTATTATAAGCTATGTACATCTTCACCTTCTAACAATTATGATATATCGACTTTAAATCGTCGATTTAGTTATATAAACCGTTTTATTTCCTATTTGACCTCAGTGTCATTTAGAATTTGTTTTTGACCACATATATTAAGTTGTGTTTTTTAGCTGATGATGGGTTATACCCGAAAACGTATCTAAGTAAGCAATCATTTTATACTTAAATTTGTTTGTTATATATGTATTTGTTATAATTTACTAATTTTTTTTTTTTTTTTTTTTTTATGGCCACCGGAAGGATGAGAACACAAAAATTTTAAAACTAATGGTCACAAATTTTAGAACGCGTGAGTTGCAAATATAACTTTCTTCCGAAATTCAACAGCTCGTTCTTATGATAGTTATGGAACTGATTTTTTTTAAACGGCGTATTTCTATAGAAGGGGTCGAAATTTGTCAAATTTAGAAAAAAAAGCATCTAAAGTAATAAGGCCGTAAACAAAAAAAAAAAAAAAAAAAAAAACGCTACACAGCTTTTTCCGTTGGAGCCAGAAAGTCAACTTTTATTTTAAATGACGTATTTTCGTTGCTGGAACGTAGGAAAACTATGAAATCCCTAAAATTTTAAAAGTAAAGGACCCAATCAGGCTCTTTAAAAATTAAGAAAAAGCCCGTTCTTCTAAATGGAATTGTTTTTTCTTTTTGTTTATTTTTTTAATTGGCGTATTTTTGTTCGTTGAAAAATACGAAAAAATATCTAAAAGTTTTGGAATTTAAGGGCCCAAATTTCAAAAAATAATGCATTTAAAGCGGGTAGACTGGAAAGGAAAGAAATTCCCCAGCGCCTTCCAGAGTTTCAGAAGTTGCGCAATATACCTCTACAAATCAATACGTAACGTATGAAATAAATTAAAAATTAAAAGCACGATAATGTTTGAAAGAAAAAGAAATAATACTACCTATGAGTACGTTATTGGAAGAAAAAAAGAGTTCAGAGTTCGTTTTATTGTACTTCAAAATTTCCTTATTTCTTTCAAGTGGCATATTTTCAATATTAGAATATAGCAAAAATGCAAGGGCGTCGCCAGCCGATGAGCCCGCGGGAGGAGGGGCAAAAGATGATAAAAAAAGGATATGAGTTATGGGAAAAATAAAATATGTATAAGTTGTGAAGGCTTAATATTTAATTAAATAAGAATAAAATTTTAATTAAAACATAATATTCGTGGGTTTCTGGCAAATTATTCTATATACTACTTTAATATAAAAGTTTACCAAATTGTCCATGATTACGCGTCTATGAATACTCATCATGGCTAGTTGATTAAAAAGTTTCAAGGCTCCGAGGGGGGGGGCAGCTGCTCCCTACCTCCGCTGGCGACGCCCATGGAAAAATGCAAAACCCTTAAATTGTACAATTTAAATGCACAATTTTAAAGATAGTCATCAGTAAATATCATTGCGTAATGAATTTGACTATTTTAACGTAAATTTAATGAAATACTCATTTTAAAAAGGATTGAATTCGACGTATTCTTCACGCACATATTACGATACTAGCGATTTTAGTATTTGAGATATTTTAATCCAAATTTCATTTTTTTTTTTTAATTGACTTGTTCTTGTTTTTTTTCTTTCTTTTATGTAAACGTTGTAATCTTTTTAGAAATTTCCGAACTAAAACAACTAAAAATCCGAAGGTTTGGATCGCGAAATGACCGGTAAGGCCAATCTCCGAATGTTTTACATACATACGTATATACACATATATATATATATATATAAATCTACGAGATCTGATCAAAAAGTCTTTTGACAAAGCCGATTGTGGCACGAGCAGCACACATATGTTGTTCAGCGAGGCGAGAATAGCGTGAACGTTTTTTTTTTTTTTTTTCGAACTAGCCACTGGCCAAATGAGTAGCTCGTGTATGAGGCGTTTTATGCACAGTTGAGGTAGACGGTATCGGTATACTTTTTCGATTTTTCATTTTCGTGCGGTGTGTCGAACGACGCTCGAATATTAAATTTTGCCTGAAATTGAGAAAAGCGTTAAGTGTTTTTAGTCCAATGAAAAACAAGTTTGTAGAGAACCAGTTAAGCGGTTCACTGTCAATTATCGGTATCGAAAATTCGCCGACGTCTAAGAATCCATACGCCGGAGAACCGGCCGACTGAATCATTGCCCAGAGCAAATTTTTCGTTTTTTGACGCTTCAGATGGGGGGCGTCTGACAAATCGAGAAATAAATTCTTCACCAAAATCTCATTTACGGGACTGTTGAAAACAATTTAACGTAGAAGAATTTCGAAACGGAAAGAATTTCAACGGAAATAAAAACACGCAATCGGAATGAAAATTTCTTAAAAATGGCCCATCTTTTCCTGACAGAATTGTTAGACTAAACTTGAGTGTATCGGTGGGATTTTTGGGGCAAAAATGCAATCGGGAATGAAAACCATACGGGGATACTCTGATATCATAAGACAGGTTGTTCATTACCAGTTTTGTACTTCCAAGGCCTTACGGTCAACATTATACCGCGTTGTGCTACGACTTTTGTGTGAAAAAATTCGTTTGAGAAGATTGCATAAATGAAAAAATGGTTTTCTGACGCTCCGTGTTGTCTTCTGATTAGGCAGTATCTGACTAAAAATAAGATTACCATATAGTTTCCCACGCCAGTTTTTTTTACTTCTCCTTAAGATTGAAGTTCATACTGAAAAAAATAATAAGCGTGTAGACGATTCAAGGAAACACCAAAGAGTACGGATGCGTAATATTACCAAGACTGAGTTTGCTCAATGTTTAACTGAACCGAACGATGGGTAAAAGCGATTGCGACTTCGAGGTAGATATAAATATCGATTTTATAATAAAAATGTGTGCGTCTAATTTCCTTTCAAAAACTACCTTTGTCCTAGTAAAAGTGTCTCCATGTTTTGGAAATTGCTTCAAGCGGTGAGATTGACGTATGCTTACTTTAAAGTGGAAGAGACTTTTACATGCCGTAAAGAAAACCGCACTAGGTATAATTAAGTTCAACATAATTACGCTGTTCACGTTAAGTATGGAGATGATTTATTAAATATATATATATATATATATATATATATATATATATATATATCCAATAAAAGCAGGAGTTCGGCAGAAAAGTGTGCTAGGGTCCTTATTCTATCTCATTTACACATCTGATATTCCTAAACATCCGAGTGTAGAGAGGTACCTTTGCTGACGACACCGCGATTTTATGCTCAGGAATCCCATCCAAGTAGCTGTTACTGAAATTTCGTCATAGCTCAACTCATGGAAAATCAAAACCAATGAAAGTAAATCAGCGCGAGTAATCTTCACTAACGGAAAAATTAATCTGACGGAAGATGTAGTTCTGAGCAATGTTGCAATTCGGCGAAAAACAAATGTGAAATATCCGGTGGTGTATACCTTGATCAACGCCTAACATGGAAGAAGAAATATATATAATGACAGTAAAACGGACTGAATTAAATATAAAGTTAAAACAACTATAATACTGGCTACTAAACAGGAAGTCGGGAAATTATCTGCTGAAAATAAATTACTAGTTTATAATGAGATTTTAAAGCTAGTTCAGCGTTACAGCTGTCCGCTATGGGGCTGTTCTAAAACCGGTAACATAGCAATCATACAACGGATGATGATCCAGAACGAAATCCTCCCCGTATGGCTGTAAACGTCCCGTGGTACATTAACAATTTAATAACGCTTCACAAAGACCTCGGAATAAAGTCAAAGAACTATGCCTACAGATTAGAAACGCGCCCGAACAACATGGTAATTAGGTTGCTGGACAGTTCATTAAAAGTTCGGCGGCTTGATAGAATGAAATCGATGGATCTCTAGTCTAAGATAAAAGTAGTTCTAATGAAACTTCTGTTTTAGCAGCTACTATCGCTGGGTAGACTAGCTCTATGTGCACAAGATATTAAAAATAATTGCTAAATAGCTATCTTCGGCTAGGTGCAATTTAGCTATTAAAGAATTAAACAAAACAAAAAGACTTTTTTTGATCATTCCTTATAATAATAGATACATATACGACAGAAAATACATCCCAAAGCCGCTAAAAATGAGAGTAGAAGAATATAAAAATATACTGGATATTCAAACATACGAAATCTGGGAAAGAATTACTCCGACATTCCCGTCTTGGATAAACAGCTCTATCAGAGTCGACTGGCACATGGCATCGTCTTCTAGTAATAAAAACAACACACCAATCGAATACTACAAATTAGCCTTCCAAGAAATGCTGTACAATTACCCTAACCACAATAAACTCTTCACTGATGGTTCCAGTATAGCGGATAAAAAGAGATGCGCCATTATACATAATGATATAGAAAAGATTATAAGACTCCCAGATATGTACTCCTCATTCTCCTGTGAAGCACTGGCAATATACCAAGCGATCATATGGAAATGGACTCGGACAAGGGTTTAATCCTGTCGGACTCCAAATCTGCTCTGGAAGCGATAGAAAATCCAGCAATCAAGAACTCAATAATACACGCCATAAGTGAGCTGATTAAAACAAGTAACCTAGACAATAAAGAGATCACGCCCGCATGGATACCCGCTCATGTTGGAATAAGTGGGAACGAAAAAGCTGATGTTGCTGCCAAAAGGGCCACTAAATTGGAGACTATCACCGAGACTAAAATTCCATTCATCGATCTAAACAGAGCAACACATCACAAAAAAGAGATCTACTGCAATGAGAGGTGGACCAACGATAGAAATAATAAAATAGGAGCTTGTCGGGACAATATATGAGCATCTCACCATAACAACAGAGCTCTACAAACAATAATCACTCGCCTAAGAATTGGGCACACTAATATAACATACAGATACCTAATGGAAAAAATACCACCCCAGAAGATATGCACATTCTGTTCGAGACAACAAGCATCAATCTCACACTGGTTCCTGGAATATACATAGCTGGACCAACAAAGACTGCAGTGTAAAATCCCGGGCATACTCCATGAATGCCTGAACTACTGGGATGGAATAAATAAAGCAATCATGTTCCTAAAATCTATTGAAATATTAAAGCGAATATAAAATGTTAATATGAATTTGTATTTAAGTGTATAAGTAATTTTGTTGCTAATTTCATATTTCTATTGTAAAATAATAATAATAGAATTATGTATTGCGGTCGGTTAATAACCTAGCTGTTGAAGCGACCTAAATTTAATATAAATAAATAAATAACATATATTTATGGTGTATAACTCTGGAAATGCTACGATCTAGCTGATTTGGAGAATTCTAGCACTTCTTTGCGGAATTAATGCCAAAGTTATTTTACTACGAGATACTTTTAAGTGTAAAGTCATTAATTTAATGTTTTTCTTGTGAACAACTGGCAACTTTGGCTGTGCCCGTTTCAGTTACCTTCATTTGCTACATTGTGTATAACCGGTCACTTAAAAAATATCGCAAAGTCGAACTTCTAACCTCTCGTGCACGTGTAATTTTTTGAGACACGTACACCGATTTTGTCGCCTAGTCTGCTTTTTGGTAACGCAGATCGTAACAGTTCATATTAAATAGTGATTTTTGAACGAAATGTACAATTTAGAAAAAAAAAAAAACTCGTATATTTCTTCTTATTGGAGGACGGTTCTTTCTTCTCGAATGCTTAATTTGCCGGAAATCGGTATAGCGCATACGTACACCTTTCTAATTGATAATCTGATTTCGAATATGTTTCTTTTTAGTAGTATAAAAACGTGTATACGTTGTTTCGAAGAGTTTTCCGACGACTATCGTAGAGCTAAATTCTAAAATACGCCCCAGATCAGTTTATTCACAAATTTATTAAATTTGTTATATACATAGTTTTACTAATCCTTGGTATAGAGTTCTTAGTCAGATTCAATTCCTTGTGGCTCCTAATTGTTACTATTTACACGCGTTTTAACCGGTAATCGTTTGTTGCTGACAAGCCCAGTCGAAAACCAGAAAAAGAAAAAAAAAGAGCCCGATCGGAGTTGGGGCGGCATTCTTGTGCCCTCAATTCTTTCATTCTCGGTCTTTTAGACTTCCGTCCTTTTGTTCTGTCTTTACTGCAGAATCTGTTGCCATTCTACAAGCCATTATTTATATTTCCTCTTCTGCAAATCCTTCCAAATTCCTTATTGTTTCTGATTCTTTAAGTATTCTTCTAGCACTATCTCCACCTTCCCTTTCTCCTTCCACTGATGCTATCATCCTTTCTATTCGTTCTCTTCTCCGTGATCTATCCTCATCGACGTCTACCCAGATTGACTTTCTCTGGATTCCGGGACATTCAGGCATTGATGGAAATGTAGCCGTCGACCTCCTTGCTAAAGCTGCTGCTTCCAATGGAAATTTTATTATTAATAGGGTTCCAGCACACAATATTCTTCTTCCAACTAAATCCTGCCATCTTAGGCACTCTGTTTATGTTTCTCTTTTCGCTAATCCTAATTTCTTTTTATCTCTTGATTAATCCTGTTCCTCCTTCTCGTCCTTGGTTCTTTGATTTGTCCAGTTTGCGTCGGTCCATAATTACTAAATTATCTCGCCTCCGTTTCTCGCATAGTCTCCTTCCTTCTTCACTAAATCGTTTTTCTTTGGCTGCATCTCATAATTATCCATTGGATCTTGAAGGTTCTCACTATGTTTGTGATGCGAATCACGTGCTCTTCGAGTGTTTATCTCGCGAGCGTAAGTTACTTTATTATCATCTTTTAAAGCTTCGTCTTCCTGCTCCTTTCAACGCCTCTTATGTTCTTTCTCTACCTATTCTCTCTGTTGTTCCTGTCCTAGGGGTGTTCCTTGATTCCATTGTCCACAGAATAAAAATATAATTTCTATTCTATTCCATGTATCTATCCCTTTTTTCTGGGCTAATGTTCTTTGGTAGCAAACCCAAGGGGGGTAAAAAAAAAAAAAAAAAAAAATAGTTTTACTAATATTTTTTCCAACCAAAATACGAAGCTCCTTTAATTATTGCACTAACACTCAAATTCTCTTTATGCGAAAGAATTCTCGAAATTTTTCCATTTACATCCAGGCGGTAATGTTCGATTGAACGGATAATTCGTGTACACGCGATAAATGAGAAATATTCTCTTTTCATTGTTAGTTGTGCAACAACTCACTGGAATGTTAATTAAACATTTATTATTAACGATTATCGGATGAAGTCGTAGTACGACCATGAAGTTAAATAGAAAAAAATATACATACATTCCTAAATTTTAAAGGAAACCTAATGTTCGGCTATGCTAACCGGCAACAAGTGCTTTTTGTGGTCGTCGCTTTTTTTTTTCTTTTCTTTAAGGATCGGACTTTGCCATTGAGTATCCCTCGAGGTTTTATCCATATTTTAAAATTTAAAAAAACAGAGAAAGTTCCATATCCTTGATAAGGGATTCCGTGGATTGTGAAATTAAGCTTTTCGTAATGCACTAAGGCTGACGACACTAACCAGAGTAGGGGGTCTAGTTCCTTTCTACTTTTGGATTATCCGCCTTTACTTTCCCAGATTTATCTAGTTCCAAATTAAATTCCAGATTAAGTATATACCTGGGAGCGACGACACGAGACAAGTCTCGAAACTAGTCAAGCGCTTTAGTCACTAGATTACCGCGCTACCTCATCTTTTTTTAAAAATTAACTACCGCCTTGATTTAGTGATGTCTAGAAATTATGCGATGGTGGCTATTACCAGATTTTCCGTTAGAATCCTAGTCGAAATGTGCCTAGTTTTAAAGCACCGCTAAATACCCGCTTTTCCGTTCAAAAATGAGTTTATTTTAAAAGTATTAATATACTTGTTTAACACTTTTGTTAGTGGTTTGCTCTATTTTAATTCAATCCGTATCTTTCCCCCGTTTACACATTCTTTTTTTTTTTTTTTTCTCTGTATAAGAGCTGTTTCGGCCTCTTCGTCAGTCTGATAAAGAAAGGTTGTGTAACGCCGATGATGAAGCAAGTCTGACTTTTATCGTTCGTTTCGTGTGTAGGAGTGTGTATATTTATAAGTATTACAAAAAATATCATATATGTACATATATGTTTATAAGTGAGTATTGTATCGTTTATTTTAGTCATAAAAAAGAAAAAATGTTTTTTTTTTTTTTTTTTTTTTTTTTTTTAATGAAAAATGGCGATGAACGGAATTCGTTTCCGGTTGAATTTATTATTATAATTTTTCAAATTGTCGAATCTGAAAAAATAGGGATTTTTAGAAAAAGTAGCAGCGTCCGCTGCACAGTGCCCTGATATTTAAAAAGCTATATGATATTTTTGAGACAAAATTGCACGCTAACAATCTCGTGTTCAATCTTGCAGAAAGAAAATCCTGTTTATATAAGGAAAATTAATTTTCCAAAGTAATATTTTATCCCGGTTATTAAGCGGCGGATAAGTATGATTTATGGGGGGGGTGCAGCATTGCTTTCTCCGATAGTGATGTCTAAAATGATGGATGATTTTCAGATTACGGTAACATTTAAATTCTGCTCAGATTAAAAATGGAAATGTAATAATAGATTCGTTCTAATACATTCCCGCGCCACAAATGCCGAAATTACATTTTCGCTTAATCGCTTGCTTAGCCGTTCTACACCGGTCCTGCTCGTACTTTTATTAAATGTAATTCGACGCGACGTTCGTAATTTTCCGTTCCGAAAATGGGGTTTTTGTTCACTTACATCCTACCCGTTATTGGACGCGCGTAAATTCACTTTTTCCCAGGGAATAAATTGTTTCGTAGTTTTTCATTCGTCGCAAGTCATCTGCCTTTATGTTTTTTTTACATGCGTCTTCTTCGACTTTAACGGTACTATAAACTTTTGGATTTCCTGATATTGTTAAAAAACCGCATATAACTTTTCGTGACATTATACACGAAGATGTATTATTATGTTGCCGATGATGCAGGTTAATTAACTCTGGAAATATCATCAGTAGTGTTTGTAGTTCGGTACTGAAGAATTCTCGGAAGAGAGAAGTGGGGAACAAGTCACTTATCGGGAGCTCAAGTAGTTTTCCAGCATCTCCAAATTCCAGCTGTATGAAACAAAATTCAACTTTGCCGACTTACCGAATACGAAATCGAGCTTTTTCGTCGTTTTAATTGGACTCTTCAAATGAAAAAAATTCCTCCTTCACCGATGCGCTTCACTTTTCCGCCAATTCCTCCTAGCCAAAATCTTAATACAGATTGGTAGTTTTTTACTCTTTCCCCGTTTTAACGAGAGCGAAAAATATCTCTGTGGGAAACGCACGTTTTTGGGACGTACAGAAAAAAGAGAAGAGTTGGCGGTGCGAGCAAGACGATAACGCATTCAGGTATTTGGTCTGTCGACTATTTTGAATGAGGTGAACTTATTCGAATTCAAAAATTAAGTTAGACTTCGTATATATATCGGAATATGAAATGGGACGGTTCCGATGATGACACTGTGGTACAATAGCCACTAATGAGCGTCACTAGGTTTTCTCAGCACGGGAGGCGAGATGAACGGCCAGTGTACTACTATTGCACATACCTCTATCGCCGCTGAGTACGGGCTAAATGAGTGTCGATGCAGTTGAAATGCTCGGGGACATCTGAGAGGAAAAATAATAACGACGTGTTATTAAGACGTGGAAATGACGTACACGATGAAGCGGAAACATCAGTATTCGGTGGGGAACGCGAAAGAAGCTTTTCCGTTGTTTCCTCGAAGAACTGGTTGATTCGGTGGATAAAAAGGCAATCAAAAATGCCGGTTACTCTTGGCTGAAAACCAAATTATTTGAGTGCCGATTCCCCCTCATTTTTGATGCGCGCCGTAGTGTTCACTAGACTGTCAGAAGTTATTTAAGGTATCGTAAGTTATGCGCGCTCGTTGGATGCTAAATATGTAAACGGCAGGGCTTCCCGCTGAAAGATTCGCGTCCTGGAACGGTCGAGATGATTTTCTTGACCTCGATTGACTTTTTTGCTTTGGTAAAAGACACAAATTAGTTACATTCGGACTACGCAAAATCTTTTCTTTTTTTTGGGTTTTTTTTTTTTTTTTTTGTGTACGGAATCGATTAGTTTATAGTCGGTGATGATGTAAATACTTAAAGAAAAGCAATAAGAAATGTGACTAGCCTGGTATTTAAATAACTTTGTTTCCACTAGTTTTATAATCCAAATAAATTCTAAAATATTCATTAAGGCAGCGTGGATACCGTTTTTCGTCTGATGGTTTACACATTAATTACCCGGAAATGCAGTGCGCAACTACTTACTATTTTTAACACGGAACATGCTTTAGCCTTGAACTAACTGTTAGAAAACGTCACAAAATGAGTCACACGGAAGCGACACCAGACTATAGTCTTAGTAAGATTGTGCAATAATCTCAGAGAAATCCCAGACCCTTATTTGCATATTCATTCAGTCGTGTTCGGACCGCGTTCCGGTGATGTTCGTCTATCCCGGGGACCTGATTGTCCTACTACTAGGACCTCTTCAGGTACATGCAGTACCAATACATTTACATCTCTGCGTGTACTCCGACATTAAGTTCTACGTTCGGTGAACGGAATAAGTGGAAGACGTATCGTAAAAGGAAGAAGGAAGAACTTCTTTCCAAGACTGAGCTGATAACTAATGTTGAAAACCGGCAACGGAACGACTCCCAAATCATTCATGGTCGCATTTCCCATTTTATGTCACACAGTTCGACAGGTAAGAGACAGTTAAAGATGTCGCTGAGTACCGTCATCCTCGATGTTAACTTTTTTCAGTTTTTCGATTTTGAACGATTTATTCAGTTCTAGTTCATCCAGTTTCAGCAACGGTGCTTTAGGGAAGTCTACAAGAGCATTTTCTGTAAAAGCGTTGTTTCTCCTATATATTAAAGGTAGGTACTAACTAGTTCCAAATATAGTATTACACCGATACTTCAGCGGTGTCTAAGAAACGAAGAACGATAAATGAACGCTCCTTGAACGTTCTTCAGCGTTTCCCAAACGTTATTTAGCATTATATACGAACGTTGCTCGATTGATGCTTCAACGTTAAACAAACGATAAAAATAAACGCTCCTTGAACACCGGAACGTTCTTTGGTCTTTTGCTAGCGTTATACATATAAACGTTCCTCGATCAATGCTTCAACGATTAGCAAACGTTATTTAGCATCATAGTTATAGGGAAATCAGCATTCAGCAGAATTCAGGGGTTCGCGAGCAGAAAATACAGCAGACAGATAATCAGTAATCAGAAAATCAGATTTCAGAATTTTAGCCGTAGGTTCTAAGCATTTTTTTTTTTTTTTTTTTTATAATTTTACCGAAAAAAACATTTGTTAGATACCAAAACCCGTTCGCAATAATTTTATGAGACATTCTTAAGCCAAAATACCATTTTTAATTTGGAATACGTAGGTTCCTTCTTGAACTTTTTTTACAAAAGCCGAACTTGGGTAAAAGCAAGAATCTGTAGCAGTATAAAAGAATGTGCCCCGTGAAAAAATCGCAGGAAAACGGGCAAGTGGTTAGGCGCGATAGGCTAATTTTGGGACAACCGGTACAACAACCCGTACTCAACTCGCAATTAAAGATTTCTTACATAAAATAGAATGGATTTAACTGCATTTCTTGATTGACATTTCACCTTACTGTATCTCACGCGTAGAAGCACAACAAAAACTTTGTCAGCTGGCGCGTTAGAGATATTTTTCTTAAAGAATGCGACAACCCGCAGCCTCTTTTTCTGTAGTACTCCCTGATGGCTCAGAGGTGAACGAATTTTTTCCTCGCTAATGAAAGTAAAAATTTCATAATACAAAAAGTTATAAACAAGTTGCTATCCATCGTTCAACATAACTGAATTAAATTTTGGTTTCAATACACAGTCAGTGAATATAACCTTCCTTTTCGGCACGTATTTAGTAAGTTTATTAAGTGATATTTCATTAAAGCTTTTTTTTTTTTTTTTTTACTATTTATGATTCTGATTATACATAGTGATCGCATTCGTTATATATATATATATATATATTAATTACAACGTAATTCTTAAGCTATTAAAGAAAATGTCTCCATTTTATGTAACGAAAAATGTTCCAAAAAAATGTTATATTTTATAGGATTTTTATGATTATGTTATTATATTCATATGGGGACCGATTTAGAATTATGTTGTAAATTATGATTGTTTTATACTAATTATAGAAGAGAAAGAGACAGAAATGTAAGCAAGATGGGGTCAAGGGACACAGCCCCTTGCAAAGCCAAAATGGCCAAGTTATATATATATATATATATGTGTGTGTGTGCGTATTTTTTAATTTTTTATTAAAAGTAGTCAAACTGATCATATTACAGATTCAGGTGTACAATATGTCTTTTATTATAATGAAATAAAATAATCAGATTTTGAGATTGTAAAATCCGGAATCTTTCTAGGTTTTAAAACATTTGCAAAAAAAAACAAAAAAAAAAACAATAAAGCTACAAAATAAAATTTTAAACGCATGAATATACGCATCTATGAAAAAATACCGAGCAATGAATGTATACAGGATACTGGAAAAAGGCTGCAATAATTCTAAATGAGATTTCTGCAGTCACTATTTTTAACCTAATAATATCCAAGTCCCTACTCCACGTCTCTTTCGAATAAAACTGTGAAACTTGAGTTTGTTTCTTAAATATACGAAAAAAAAATCAGAATACTGCTCTAATGCTTTAGCTGCTAACAATTGAAAAGGGATTTTTTTTGTCCTCCATTACTCGAATGGCTAGTTTATTCTCATTCGGAAATTGAGTATTATTAGGTTAAAAATAGTGACTGCAGAAATTTCATTTAGAATGATTGCAGCCTTTTTCCGGGCTTTTTTTCATGTTATCATAGAGCAATTTCAGCTGGATACATTTATTTTTACACGCGTGACAGCCTTATTGAGATTTCTTATGAACGGGGCTTATCTTTGGGAGTGAAGAGCTGTTTCCCTTTTATTGTTGCAAGTTTCTTGGTTCTATACGCAAAAAAAATAAATTTATATATGTATCCTTTCATTTTATTTATTATATTTTTTATGACGTTTATTATTTTCTAGTTGAAAAACAAAGTATCACTTTGGAAAGTAATATTCTAAAAATTTAGTACCAACGACGAAATAGATATTATCAATCACTTTGTTTCCCAAACCGTTTTTTTTCTTTACGAAATCACGCTCTGAGTTTATTTTTTCAGAATTTTTTAAGCATTTTTTTTCTTCCGTACCATTTTTTTTTTTCTCGAAAATCGGAACAGAACGACGAATAACCTAACTAAAGAGAATGAAAAAAATAAATAAATAAAAACAGGCATACCGAGCATACTGAGCCTAACCAATAAACAGTTCTGAAGAAATAGGCGAAATAACCATATAAATAGATAAATTTGAAGAAAGTTTTCAATATCAGGAGCTGATACACTTTAATTTATAGTGAACCATTTTTTGTGTGTGAAATTATTATGAGCAGGTTATTTAATTAGTATTGGAGGTGTTAAATAATTCTTCGAGAACCTTTTTTTTCTTTTTCAAAGAAATTATAAGTGAAGTAAGGTGGTTTGGTGAAAGGATAGACAAAAGGCGAGAAGAGATCAGGGGCAATATTTGGCGAGGAGAACAATGTCAGTTATCGAAAATAAATTGATAAGAACTTAGGAGTTTAGAATTAGTAATGGGGAGGTGTTTAATCAGAAATCTTTCACCTAATAAGAGTCTTCAAATGAAAAGAGGAAAAAATCCGGTCTCTGCCAAAATGGCTGGAATTGGAGAGGAATTTTAAGTACTCCGTATAGAGACGAAGACATGAGTTTTGGATACGATCAAGTTTGCGAAAAAATTGTTTGGGAGCACTTGCGTACAGGAATGCGCCGTAGTAAAATTTGGAAAGGATTATCGATTAATATAACATAAGTAAAATATAAGGATCGCTGCTTAATTTACGGAGCGAAAGAACTTTTAGTCAATTTTTCAGGGCGAACGTACGCAGATAATTGATATGCTCCCGAAGGGAAAAAGTGCTGTTAAATATGATACCGAGATAAGAGAAGTAATTGACTAAAGGGATATGGGAAGGTGGCAGAAGGGAAGAGATTAACTAAAGAACAGTTATAAGAACGGAATGTGAAAACCATAGAGGCAGATTTTTCGGGTGGGATAGAAATATGTATGAAAAGAGGATAACGTATTTTCCAAAATGGCAAGAGAATTATTTAGCTCCGCGTTTACCGATGAGATATTATCCGACGAGAAATAAATAAGAATAAATCATCAGCATAGAATAACGACGTGGAGGAACTTCGGAAGATAGCGAAACTGTGAAAATATATATTGAAAAGAGTAGGGCTAGGATCCCCGCGGAAGACCTCGGTAAACTACCCTGAAATCATCAAAAAGGGGAGTAAAAAGATGAACTAACCTGTTGTTACGGAAACGATTAATAACCAGGAGATGAAGTAGACAGGAATATGAGTGGAGAGCATTTTATTATGCAAGAAAGGTAAATGAACATTATCAATGGCAGCGGTGGCATCAATGAACGCAGCAGTAGTAAATTTTTTGAGGATAAGAGATTTATAAATATCAGAGCGGAATAAAGGTAAGCAGTCCATGGAGCCCAGACCCGGACGGAAACCAAACATATTGTCAAGGAGTATATTATGATGTTTTAGCCACCAGACCAGACGTTTATTGATCATGTATTCGAAAAGTTTCCTTAAGCAAGAAGCCAAGGATATTGGAATTAGGTATTTTCTTCGAAAATAAAGGAATTCCATAGAAGCGGATTTGGGCCAGTATATAGGAAACGAATTCGGAAAATTGCTTTAAATGTTTTTATTAACATTGGTTGCGTATTTCTTTTTTTGAATTATTAATTATTATTAATATTAGTATTATTGTTATTTATTTGTAATTTATAATTTTTACGAAAATTTTCCACTACTCTGAAAATTCAAAATCAAATATAACCATAATTTAACATAACTATACTATAAATCACATTCTCCCTAAACATTTATACACATCAGTACACATACATACACAGATAAACAATACGTAGATCGTAATCTAAAGCATAGTTATTTATTTTACATATACATTTAATTTAATAAATTCATATATAAATATAGTAATTTGATTAAGTTTCGAAATAAACATTGAACATAAACTTAAAGTAGGATCGATATAATTTTAAATTTGTATTTAATTCCTTCTCATTATAAAACTGTCGCAGTAAGTATTTAAATTTCTCTACTGCATGTATTGTTTCGTCTTTTATTTTTCCAGGTAATCCGTTATATACATACATTTTCGTTCTCTTAACACGCATATTAGTGAACCGAGAGTATTTTATAAACACACTGATGTCTTACTATTTCAGTTGCCGGGAATAATACGTTTGTGTCCGCATATAATGGTGTGGAGAGTACTCTTTAAATGTCGTAATTTTAACTATATTCAATAATTCACAGTTTGTCAACTACCTTTATTCACCAATTACACTGCTTAATGTATTACGTTGAATGTTATTGTTTTTACCTTATATTCTGGCGAGGAATCCTCCATTTCATTATTCCGTATCTTACAACACTTTCAACCGGAGCTTTATGGATGGCTATTTTTGCCCAATATAGCACAATTTGTAATGCGATAAAACTTATTGGTGTGCCTTTTTTAGTGTACAATATCAGCGTGTTTGTCGGCGCGAATTAACCGGATATTGCGACAATGTAGTTGTGTAGACGGAAGAAGTCGTGCAAGACGTTGTTCAATATCAATGGGAAAAGGCATATTTAAATAATATAAGAGAAAGTTTTCAGTTGAAATTTTCTTCTCATTTTTCACTCAAATTTCTAGCGAAGTATCATAAATCATTTTGAAAATTTATTTAAATTTTTTCATCCGGTAAGTGTTTTCATAGTTAAGGAATTTCTTTTTTATTTGTGTTTATTCATTCATGCGCGCAATCCCTAAACTGTGACAGTTTTCCCGCTAATTTCATAATATTAATATTATTATGAAATCGGCAACAGTACTAAATTCGGTAAATATTACCTCTAGTGTATATTTTTTGTGCATAGTTAAATTTGGTTGTTAGCGAATGCTCGTTAAATTAGTTCCGACTAATACGCTAAATATTTCTGCATGAAAAGAATCGCATTATCCTCTGCACTTCTAGCCGAATAATTTACATGCGATTATTTTCATTCCATTTCCATCGTGTGATCCCAAAGGAACTAGTGACCGATTTTCATGACGTCGCTTGTGCCACTTTCGTCTGTCTTAAATTTTCGGTTCGGCTGCACCCTCCTCACCGACGCTTCTTTCGTTAGTTTACAGGTATCATTATCCGCTTCCGTCTAGTGCAAGGAGACACTTCCGTGAAATTGCCTTTGAACGACTCCATCAGGTTCTTTATAGTATTTCGACTTCGTGGAATACGAAAGCTTCCTATTTCCTTCAAAACTTCACCGAAAAATTCTTTTCTTGACATTAGGCTAACTTAAAAGATGCCCGGTGTTTATTTACCTTTCTACCTTTTTCCCATCTTAAGAGCGGATTTTATTGTCCAATATTTGAACTCTGACCCGGTACTAATCGGTTCGTAACGTGTAATCGAATAATTCACTTCGTTTTTACTTCAGAGCCACTGCCTCTTTTACAGCAAGGAATAAATATATCCATTACCGAGAATAATTTTTAAATGTTTAAAGCTTTCACAGCGATTATTAATCATTTTAAATAAAATATTTAATTTACCGCGGTATCTCTGAAATTTATTCGAAATGAAGGTATACTTCTGTTGATATTACCTAACATTTCAGTTTTTTTAGGTTTATTTCATTATACTCGCCGTATAAACTACTTAGAATCGGAGACAAGACATCCCCTCCTTTTTACATTCTTCAGTTTCTAGACTTTTAGGATAATTTTTATTACCGCTGCAAAATTTATGAATTATAGGAAATGTTTTTTCATGTTTCAGTTAGAATAAATTAAAGTGATTCTTTACGCGATTTTTTTTTTTTTTTTTTGCCGAAACAAAAAACAAAATCGCTAAGATGTTGGTTTTTTCATTTATTTTTTTCGTCTTTATAGTATAATATAAGAACACTATCAAAAAGTATATGACAAAATATGAATGAAATATAGAAAAGTTGACTACGCTTTGATGATCTAGAATTTCACATTTACACGGCGAAAGTGATAAGTTGGCCAATACGGAAAATCTTTCGATGAATTTTTACCCGCCAAAAATAGCTGCTTCTTCATAGTGGTCGGAATGCAAATTCTGCCGATTAATTAGGATTCTAAGCACGACGACATTGTTTTGTAATTTCTGAATCTTTCCTGCCAGTTTTTCAGCCACCGTATCCCCCCGGTCAATTCAAAACTCTAACCAATTCATGTGATCGCTTGTAATATTCAACGATTTTTTTGTACCTCCGACAGATAATAGTTTCTTTCATCTCAGCTTCAGGTACAGGATTTCGAAAACTCAATCCTTCCTAGTAATATTTGTTTATTATTGTTACCAACATCCGTTTTACGACAATATATTATTGCCACCTTCATTTTGTTCGCATTCCATAATATCTTTATCTTAGGCTGTCGTCCAACTTTCCATCCTGAATTCTTTTCAGCGATCGCTGCATTTTTGTCGTTTTTTTTTTTTTTTTATATATATAAATTCGTCTACAAGGACATTGACCCAAGAACAAGGGAAAAAAGTGGAAAGAGACTCAAAGGCTAAAGGTACAGAAAGTTATGATTTTACGTCTGATTTTTGAGATAGACGAATAATTTATTTGTGATGATTTATTTGCCACTCGGAATTTCTTTCGGGAAAGGTGGAAGGAATGTGATGCGCATATGATTTAATTTGCGACAGTCTAATGGGGGATGTGTTAAACAGAGAGAGGAGAGGAACGGATTTCACGGATAGGTGGTAAGAATTTGTTCAGAAAAAATTAGTAATTCGTAGTGTGCGGTCTACGCGCAGTCGAAGTAATGCTGCTTCCTATTTTCTTCTTGACCGGAACGAAGATGGCCGCCATAAATTGGTATCGGCTTTGGTGAAACATGGTTTATTTGATGGCGGGGTATTGAGTGGAATCTTTCCTCTGATCGATTGTTATTTCATAAACAACGTCTGAGGCGGGTATTCTTCGGCACAGGGAAGCGTGACGCTGCATTTCGTAAAAGAATGATCAACTGATTTGTTTTATGAGATACCTTTGAGTCCTGGTATCCAAGCGAATGTGATTCTATAGTCTGCGGTATCTAGTACTGATAATTTCTTTAGCTATCGGGCGTTGGAACTTGTCATTACAGTTTTGTAATTAAAGCAAAAAGTCGGTGCAGATCAGGCAATTTTGTTTCAATTGTATTCGAATTTTAACTGATAGTTTGACTGCAAATAATGTTGCAGAGAGAATGGAGTGAGGATGCGAAAGAACGTAGCGGATAAAGTCTATTTGGCTGGAGGAGACGGCACATTCTACGAGAAAGTTTGATTTAGAGTCATTGCTAAACCGCTTTAGAGTATTTTTTCAGAGCAGTATTTGAAAAGACCCATGCTATTATTAGTAGGAGAATGTTTGTTCGATTCTAATTGTAAGTGGGAAAAAGTTTGTATTTAAATAAAGGTGTGATTTTCTATGGAGGGGGCACTGAGAAGGTTGATTAGTCTAGCAAATTGGGAATGACAAGATAAAAAAAATGATACGATTGAGGATTATTATTGGTAAACAAGGATAAGGGAGGGTGTGTGAAGAGTGTAAAGTACGCATTAATTAACTTGAGTTGAGTCTAGGGACTACTTTAGACGTTCGTGTAACACGCTAATAGTGAAGTTTACAAACGGCTATTGATGTGTTGTAGAACGTCCTAACCGGAAATCGAATTTGTTGATTCGGTAAAAATTTGTTATTTACAATGACCCTTGTTATTAAGCGGAGTGTTGATTATTCTTTCGAGAATTTTGCATAGCACAGATGTTACCGAAATCAGACGAAAACTATCAATAATCCGATTGGGTTTTTGTTTGGCTTTAAGGAAGGAATAACTTTGTTACAAATCTCCAAAAGAGGAAAGAAACTTTCCAAACGTCCCAATTTAGTTGAAGATATCGAGTAAATTTTTACTGATTCCATCCGATGATACGGTTTGGAGAGAAGTGGAAATTGTCTAATCCCACCGCGACTAGTTTTGTAATTTTTATCGCGGATTTCGGTTCGTGAAGTGATATTTATAAATTATGCGGCCCTTAGTGTTAAGTCTTCAGCTTTATTTTACGGAATTCTGGTGAGAAATTTTCATCACTCGAAAAGTCGATATAATGCATAGAAAATTCCTTTCATTATTTTCTTTTCTTCTGCGACCAGAGTTGATCATGCGAGCGCGGATGTCAGGCGTACATGAAAAATCGAATTATTCTCAATCGGTTTAAATCTCCGCTAAACAAGTTTTATCGTAGTTGAGTTTGTCGCTAAAATTAGAATCTGCCGAGAATCGCGATTGGCTTGTTTCAAAATCCGTTTAGTTTTTGCTCGTTACTTTCCGAATTCAGTGTGGATTTTCCGCGCTACGGATTAATTTTACTTTTTTTTAATGCCTTACGGTGGTAATGGCTTCTGAACACTTTTCTGACCAGCAGGGTATTCAGTTGTGACTTTATCATAGCCGGGTTTTTATCGCAATTTCTGCTACATAGTTTTGCAAGTAAAACTAGTTGATTGATGAATGAGATGATCGCTGAATTAATGTCAATGAACTTGAAAACCTTTTAAGCACAGGAATTCTTGTTCCGATCAATTCTATGGAAATTAATTTTGTTAGTGAGAACTGTTGGTTTTTGTTTAAAGTTATCTTTTTCAATAATGTAAAGTTACTTTTTAGACCAAAAACTCGACTAAGAAGAAATCAAAGTAATACCTATTACATTCATCCTAGAGGGGTAAATCTACGAATCGACAATACAGATGATTCGGTTCTAATCGAATTAATGAGTATTATGCCCAGTCACATAATAAACGGGAAAAAAAAATCGGTGTATGTAAGAGGGAAGAGTGAGGAAGTGGTTGAAAGAATGGTGCAAAGATTAAGGAATTTTGCTGCGTCACCTTTTGCATTTGTTAGAGCTTTTTTCGGACTATTCATTTCCATGTTTCATTCCTTTCTCTTTCCTGTACGTTAATGTATGCGACGTCTAATATGTAAGCGGCCCTTATGTAGGGGTGTATTATTGTACTATTTATACATATACTTGCGTGATTGATATATTTTTTGGATTAATATGTTCGGTTTAGGTAGTAAGAATGATTAATTGTAAATTTGATTACTGGAATAAACGATAATAAGAGTGTTGGACACTCACACAACGGGCATACTTGCTCAGTGAGACCCACAACTTATTTACATGAAAAAAAAAAAAAAAATAATAATCATTGGGCTGAGCAAGAGCGTCGCCAGCCGATGAGCCAGGAGGGAGTAAGATGAGTTGCCAGTCGCCAGGGGGGGATATGATAGAAAGAGGATATGAGTTATCGGAAAAATGGAAAATTTTTAAGTTGTAAAGTCTTAATATTTTATTAAACAAGAATAAAATATTAATTAAAACATAATTTTCATGAGTTTCTGGCAAATTGTTCAACTACTTTATTATAAAAGTCTTCCAAATTGTCCATCATTACGCGCTTATGAATAATCATCATAGTTGATTAAAAAGCTTCAAGTCTCCAAGAGGAGGGCAGCTGCCCCCTGACCCGCGCTGGCGACGCCCATGGGGCTGAGGTCCTCTAAATTGGTGTGTGTAAACTAATAACGAATTAAAGTGAGTAAAGCATAATACTGGACTATGTGTATATAGAGTATGGCAGACTGTAACGTGTTGGTGTATTTGTGTTTAACAGCGATAAATCTAGTGAAAGTAATAATTTTGCTAAGATTTTTTCGTTTTTATCGTGTCTCCCGTTAAGATAAACGGTGACGGAATATTTCGAAATAGTACTGTGATCTTTGACCGCGTCTTCATCAGATGAAAATAGGCCGTGCAGATTATTAACGAGTGTTTTAAGAAAATAGTTTCTCTGCCGGTACTTGTAAATCTGTCGGAAAGTTGACTTCATCGAAGTGAATGTTTTACCGCCGCAGCAAGAAGAACGCCTCCTTGAGCTGCATTACCGGTCCTTTTTGACAGTTTAAATTACTATGTTGTGCTTTGATAGGTTATAAAGTTGATCGTCTTTGAAATGGGTTTCTTGTAGACTGATGGTTATGTGTATTGAGAAATTAGCATTTTAAAATCCTTCAACGGACGTTAGCAACCGTTAAAATTCCAAGAGAGTACATCGTAATTAATTGATGAGTGGTAAAGTAAAGTAAGTCCCATACCCTTTACAGGGCGTCGGGGACTGTGAAGTTAAGGTTCACAATATGTGTACAAAATTAATTATATTCCGAGTACTTTTTGAAGTATATGAATGATTTTTGTGAATTTTTTGTAGTTTTCTTTTAATAAGTCTTTTGAAATGTAATCTTTTTTTGTTATTTTCACGGCATACACGTTTTCTTTGCACGTGTCTATGAAACGTTTTAAATTTTCTAAGGATATAGCGTATATATTTACCTTTGTGTTTTCTGTATCTTCTTGAAGTAGCGTAAATACTATTTATTTAAGCTTTAGATTGCCAGTATCTGAAGTATTTTCGATTGATGACGTCTCTATATATCAGAATCATTTGAGTATTGAGCACGCGTTTCTATGTTTCAATCGGTTAGTTAGATATATGGCTTTGTTTTCTTCTCCGGCGTTTAGGTTCGACACACACTTGGAATAACCGAATGCGAAAATATATCACAATAGATGTTTACCGATTGTTAATCGAAATCCGCGCATTTAGTGCATTGTTTTGAATGTAGATCACACACTATTTTTACACGCTAATGCAAAATCAGCATATCCGTGTATAGTGGCTAATTGTTCCCTCCTGTTAAGGGCACAAGCTTTTCAGTGAGAATCATTTTAGCGAGCAGTTGGACCATTTTACGAATTATCTGCTCTATTTTTTTTTTAATTATATTAACTAAACATCGTCATTTTGTGTATTTATCTTTGGCGGACTGTTAATTGTTTGCAGCTGATGATTGTCTGGAAAATGAGTTTTTGGAAAAAGTGGTCGTTTTTGTGAATCAGTATTTAACTGCGAAAAATCCGTTTTATGGTTTAATTCGCTATTTAATGGTTCCGATGTTACATTTTCTGAAAATTGGAGTGTCGGTTCGGAATTTACAGATGTTCAATATTTTGATTCGGATTATATTTTAGGTCGTTTTCAGTATTTGTAGCGCAATCGTTCGATGTCTCTTGGATATTTTAAACATGAACAAACATAGTAATTAATGAATAATCCGCGTTGAGAGTTATTGAATTAAGTTTAAAAAGAGCTCGGTAGGTCTCCTTGTTTGAGTTTTCCTGTTGACGTGAAATCGTTGTAGCCAGGTTATTATGTGACCAAATAAGTGATCGTAGTAGTGTAATCTTAAGAATGGAAGTCAGAAGTAATATTTAGTACTAGAAAGTTTTTTTTTTTTTTTTTTTTTTTTATGGGCGCGTTAGCAGCATTGACCCAACAACAAGAAAACTAAGCTAAGAAATTAAATAATTAAGCGGTCTGAAATGGACGCAACAAAAGACAGCAGTGCGGACACCACAGAAGATGAAGGAAAGGAGAGGATAAAGGAAGAGTTATAGGGAATAGGGAGACCTAATGACAGGAGCTGACTCTGTATAAAAGAGAACTTTCGTTACGAAGAGCAGGACACTCAAAGAAAATGTGATTAGCATCACATGTACGAGGAGGATCACAATCGTGAAGAGAACAATCAGGAGAAGGCGATAGAGCAAATCGAAAGCGAGAGGAGGGGAGCAGAGAATGATTGATCCGGAGACGAATTAGGGAGACAATAGAAGAGCGACGACTGAAAGGAATAGAATGGAACCAAGACAGGGAACGAGGAATTGGCTGAATGAAACGGTAATGAGAATGACGATTAGAAAATAGGGAGGGATAAATATTCTGCCAAAGTCTGGCGTGATTGTGGATAAGGAAAGGATATCTGAAGAAGTGAAATGGTTGAGGAATGAATCAAGGCGAGCAGCAGAACGAGCCAAAGAATCGGCTGCATCATTGCCATCAATTCCGGAATATGACTGGGGACCCATAAAAAATCAATAAGAACTAGAACGGGATGACTGCAGAGTGGAGGCAAGAGAACGAATTGAGAGAATAATATTATCAGAGGAATGTGAAGGAGGAGAGTATAGGGCTTGAAGGACGCCCTTAGAGTCCGAAATAATGAGGAATTGGGAAAGATCGCTTAAAGAGGAAATATAAGAGATAGCCTGAAGGATGGCGATCGGCTCGGCAGAAAAAATAAGAGCAGAAGGAAGGAATCTAATATGTTACGCTTCTTTTGAGCTATTACTTAGATTTCTTGCTTGATTGGGCTGTTGTTCTTCATTAGCGTACCCGAAAATGAAAAAAAATAAAAATTTGAATAGTTTCAGTAATCAACGGTTTTTAGTATAGAAAATCCTTTTTTTTTTTTTTTAATTCCTTTTTTGGGAACACCAACCAAACACAATGATCCACATTGAAGAATTAGGAAGAAACAAAAGGATTTAATTTTAATATATATGCAGAAATGGAGAGAAAATTCTGCTGAAGTTGAAACAACATCTGGTGATACGAAAGGAAAGCATATGGAAAGCACAAAACGGAGTAAGCTGTTTACGATTCAAATACTTACCGTGTAGAGAAGGGAGCACTCCTGTATAGGAAGAGAACATTCAAAGGGAATATGATCCGCATCACAAACGGGGTCGTGATCCGAGGAATGAAAAATGCAATGTGAAGAAAAAACAATAGGAAAACGAAAAAGAGATAAAGGAGGATAAATATGGTTGAAACGAAGAAATAATGGAACGATTGAGAGCAGGAAAATCAGCAAACAAAAACCGCGATGAGGGAAGAAGCTGTAGTAGTTTGTAAAAGGAATGAGGATTAGGAAAATCCGACCACGAAAGTGTGCTGGCTTAAATGGAAAAATGATATTGTTAGCGGGAAATTTATTGATAAATGAGGAATTGGGAAAGATCGCTTAAAGCGGAAATATAAGAGATAGCCTGAAGTATGGCGATCGACTCGGCAGAAAAAATAGAGCAAAAGGAAGGAAGTCGGAAGGACTCATAATACGTACCACCCACGCTGTCCTCACTCTTGGAACCATCAGTAAAGATCAATAAGTTTCGTTATACGTTGTTCCAAAACTGGGTTTGGGATATTAACTTCTTTTTGATAGAACTAGTCATTTTTAAAGCCAACGTTATTTCGAAAAAAATCCATCGGCTATTTGTTTAAATATAAGGTGTATGATTATTCTGTTCCGGGGCTAACTTTAGATACAGCGATTATATTTGCTGGATCGTTGGCGATAATGATAGTGTCTTGTTTGGTAGTCATGCACGCAATTAAAAACAATTCCTTGCTCGAATTTCTGATGCACGATTTTTATTAGTGGTATGATTTTCGATTTTGTTTTGTCGACGTACGATGGAATATGTTGATATTCTGTACATAAGATAGAATCTTGTGAGAAGTATACAGGCATTTTATCAACGAGCTAAGAGCTCGTTTTTTTTTTAAGGGGGACGGGAGGATAGGCGTTAAATATGGATGTTAATCCGGATCAAGTGAAATAACTACCTTTAGAAGTTTCAATGTACAGTATAGCGGGAAATCAGGTTCCACTGGAACAAAATACCACTAGCTAAGCAACTGTGTTGCGGTAACTGGTTTGAGAATTCGTTGGTCTGAAAGGAACGCTAATAAATAACCGAACAGATAAAACTTAGCGCACTGCCGAAGACTGTTCGAAGTGATAAGCTGAAAAGCAGTAATCCGAAGTTACAGATGAAAGAAAATGTGCGAACAAAACACTAGTAGAGTAACACGTTGCTAGTCGAAATATAGTTTTGTTCCTAATCTTCCCATATCAGTGTGATAACACGACTCGAAAAGGGAAATTTATTTCGAAAACTTGGTGCTTTTGGCGCTCCGAGGGTTTAAGTATGAAGTTGTGTAAATTTAGCCTATATTTTTTCTCTAAAGCGCTCTTCTTTTACTAACATGTTTGTGATGTAATTGGCTTCTTCATCGCTCGTACTATTACTTACATTAATATACTTTTTTTGATGTTTTTGCTCAAAAGAGGGGGTTTAAATAATTTTTCATCGATAGCTTTTTTATTTTATGAAAGGTTTCCCGCATTTTATATTTTGAATTTCACTTTTAAAAGATTATCCCCGGTGATGAGATTTTTTAACAGTAATTTTTAAGATCGTTTTAAGTTCCTGGTTTTTTAGGTTTTTTGCCATGCAAGGGTTAGCTAGAAACCGTATCGTAAAGAGGATTTTAGTTGTGATTTATCTTTCAGTTTTCAAGTTTACATGTCAAGCCATGTCTGAAGTATTAAATTTTACTTGGATGTTTTTATTGCCTACGACCCATCCTATTATTAAGGTTCCGTACACATTATATTTGTACGAAATTGAAAAAAAACAAAACAAAAATAGATAAAAAATATTTTAGAGAAATTACTAAATTATACAAAATATGTATTTTTGAATATACAGGGTGATTATAATTAAAGTTCAAGTTTCAAAACGCTATAGGAAAAGAACCACTGATCAGAATGACGTAAAATTTGAACGGAATATTATTGAAGAAGGGGAGAAAAGTGGATGACATTTAAAAAAAATAGTTCTAATATTTTTTTGCTCCTCCGCGTCCAATTTAAACAACAAATTGCGCTACCAGTACCGCTTCATTCTGCAAAGTTTACTGTGTAGTGCGGGTTTACAGCATCATTTATCATACGGTCATATTTTTTCCAGGAGACGGGTGCTTTCTCGGTCTTGTTACTTGTACCGTCACACTGGTAAGCGCTATGTGTCTTTTACGCATCCACGTCATTCCAGTTCTTCAACAACGTGGATATGTAAATGCGATCATTTTTACGCAAGATATCAGGTCTTTAATTGACCTGCCGCCAAAAACCGCATAAAAAGCATCAATCAAATCAGTTTTTAATTGTCCCGAGGGAAAAAACCGCATAAAAAGCATCAAACGAATCGGTTTTTCATTGTCCCGAGGTCAAAAATCGCATAAAGGAAATCCATCAAATCGGTTTTTAAATTTCGTGAAGCTGACGCAAAACATGTTCAATATGCTGTCCACCGTTTTCTGCAATAAGTTGAAATCGAGAAACAGCATGTTCCACAACTGATCGAAGTGTCTCTAGAGTCATGTTCAGAATGTGTTGCGCAATGCGTGCTTTTAATTCAGATAAGTTAGCAATTGGAGCACTGAACACAACAGATAGCCCCCCACAACCAGAATTCACACGGATTGAGATCAGGTAATCGGGACGGCTAGGCTGTAGGGAAATGACGGCTGATCATTCTAGCATTTCCGAAATGCTGCTCCCCACTGGATTTGCAATGTACGAAGGAGCGCCATTTTGCATAAAAATGATCTCATCCACACATCCACGCTGTTGAAGAGCTGGAGAATGCGGTGGTTGCGTAAAAGACACATAGCTCTTACCAGTGAGACGGTACAGGTAACAAGACCGAGAAAGCACACTTCTCCCGGAAAAAATATGGCCGTATGATGATAAATGATACTGTAAATCCGCGCTACACAGAGTAACCTTTGCAGAATGAAGCGGTACTGGTAGCGCAATTTGTTGCTTAAATTGGATGCGGAGGAGCAAAAAAAAATTGGAACTATTTTTTTAAAATGCCATCCACTTTTCCCCTTCTTTAATAATATTCCGTTTAAATATGACGTCATTCTGATCAGTGGTTCTTTTTTTTAGCGTTTTGAAACTTGAACTTTAATTATGATCACCCTGTATTAAATATATATATATATGTGTGTGTATGCATACTAAATACGTGAAAAAATTAAATCATTAACAAGAAACGGTATTTTTTGGGTGAAATTACAGGTAGCAGTGCGAAATGATTGTATTGATATTAAAATAAATTTGCTAATCCAAGTTTCTCACTAACACAAATGACGATGTTTAAATATAATTTAAAAAAAAATAGAGCAGATAATTCGTAAAATGGTCCAACTGCCGTTAAAATGATTCACACTGAAAAGCTTGTGTCCTTAACCGGAGGGAAAAATTAGCCACTATACACGGATATGCTGATTTTGCATCAGCGTATAAAAATAGTGCGTGTTCTACGTTCAAAAATGCGCAGATTTCGATTAACAATCGGTAAACATCTATTGTGATACATTTTCGTATTCGGTTATTCCAAGGATGTGTCGAACCTAAATTACAAGTTAGTTTTAAACTAACATAACCCATTTCCATTAGTGAGTAATTTCTATTTGTCAATGCAAGGACATCGGACAAATTCTTTAATTCGTTGTAATGAAATAGAGATACATCGATTAAACATGTTCAGTCAAGTATGATGTTTCATGCGCCGAGTATTATTCCGTATGCTAAGTGAACGATAAACATAATTTTGTTAAGAAAATGAAATACAATTTCGTTTCCGACAAATTCTCCTAATCGATATCATCACATTTTTTTTTTTTCAAAAATTTCGGGTGTTCTGGGGCCTGATTTTGACGTTGGAAACCCGGATGCTCCAAACTAGAAAAATATACGTAGATGTACACATTTTTAACCTCCCGTTCAAAATGTTTAACTATGATAGTGGCGTCGTCAAGAAAGGGGCACACGTTACCTTTCGCGCTTTTTTAAACTTTTCGGCAAGTTTGAAAATTCCATTGAGGAAATGACTTATGGTTTTTTTCCCCCCGACAATTGGCGAGCTTTCAAACAATAGTATCACATGCCCGAGAAAAAAAAAGTATTTTTTTCAAAATTTTTGAGTTTTCGGAGCGGCCCGATTTGTCTAAATATTAAGCTGTAAGCTTGTCTATATTTTTCCTAGGAAACGGTACTTTATGCATGTGTTTGAAATACCTTTTTGTTTCTCCAACGTTTTTACTCAGGCTATTACTTTTTTTTTTTTTTTTTTTTTTGCTGTTTTTAACCTAAATGGGCTGGGGGCTAAATTACTTTTTAACTGTCACATTTTCATTTAATTGACTCCTGCATTTTATTTTACATTTTGAATTTCACCTTTAAAAGTTTATCTGATGATGAGTTATGATTTTTAAAGTGATTTTTTTTTTGTCGTGTTAAATACCATATTACGTATGTATACATATATATATTCTTCCGGTTTTTTGAATTTTTTGCCGCCTAGCGTAATCGATTATCTTACAAGTTATAGATATGGTTTTAAAGAGAGAATTGTAATTGTAATTTATGTTTCAGATTTCGAAATTAATAAGTCTAACTGTTGGTGAGTTATTGATGTTTATTTGATATTTTTGTCGTTTCCGAACCATCTTACTACCGTAATTGCGTACATATGTTTTCACCATTTATACGAAATAAGTTATAATGAAATTTCAGACATAATTAAGTGTCCTCAGGAATCATTTATTAATATTAGAAGAAAGTTATATTCAATATTTGTCACCCGCAAAAGATATTCATTTGAAAAATACGCGCATCATAAATCCTTCCTAATAGTATCATCATTCGTATAATTCATACTATGTTAAAAGAAGAAGAAGAATAAACGAACCGTCGACGAACAAAAGTCTGGAAATTCGATTTAAAGGAAACCAAAAGAATCTACTCAATTTTTGCTAAAAAGTTTGTCAATATCCAACCTTAAGTGAAAGAGACGTGAAACTATTACTGCCCGACGACTTATTTTTCTGGAATTTCAACAATGATTGTCAGAGGAAATAATTATTAAATGTTAGTTCAACAGTGAAATTAGTTTTAACCGATTCTATTGAAGTGAAAATTTATAAATTAATTAGAAATAGGCAACAACAAATCCTTGAAATATTTGTCTTTAACTTGAAATAATGTCGAGACTGCAATTGTCGCAGAGAGAGTAAAGAACACACTGAACAACTAAAGCCTAATTCTGTACGTATTGTAATGTATAAACTTTTCGAAGCAGTATAATCAATTATGCATAATGTTGAGGATGCAGCGTTCAGTGAAGTCGCTAAAGAAATGCGACATGTTAAACAAACTGCGTATGTGTTTGTAAACGACAATACGTTAATAATGCGAATTCTACTGACCAAGGCCGTGAAAAATTAAACAAAAATTCTCGCGGAAAGCAGTGCACAGCGATAGTACTATTGTCCTGTACTTTTTCATTACCTAACCGAAATATACGGGCTTTTGAATAATTTATTTTTATAAATTTCAGTTTGCATATTCAATACGGAAAAATATTTGACCTAAAAAGGAAATATTTTTCCAGCAATTAAAAAAAACCAAAAGAAAACGGTTTAAATGTTTAAATTCGAAAAATGTTTAATTTTTAATTTGAAAATTATTCTTTCATTATATGTAATCTGAATATATATTGTAGCGATGTAATGACTTTTTTTTTATTTTATGTTACACATTCGAAAATAAACAGTTCGATAGTTGTACAACTTTAAAAAATTGATCTTAAGTCACGCTTCAAATCATGGTCGAGAAACGAAATAGTTTCGAGCGGCTGTTTTGGGTCCCCTATTCTTCGGTGCAACCGGCGAATGAACGGCGATTTGTATTTTGACCCTTTTATAAATTACCCGCGATCGATTTTCAGATTTCACTCAACTTTTATCACTTGTCTTAGTGAAAAATTACTAAAATTATTTTTATACATCGTTATAAAACGACCCCGCTTCTACTATTATGCAATAATATCGTTCTTCGTTGTCGATTTATTTTCTACGTATATTCGTAATAAATACGCTTTGGCAGAGTTCTATTAAAAAATCAAAAAAAATCGCATACTGGAGGCAATTTAAAAACGCGTGACCATGGCGAAAAATTACACGGAAATCGTACACATTTTTACGGTAAAATATTTTTAGAATAATTTACTCTTTTTCCAAAAAAACGCTTGCTAACAAATTGCGTAAAACCATTAAATGTAACAAAGAAAATAAAATTACGACTTTTTATAATTTTTTTTTAATTTTTTTTTTCTGCAATTTCAAATATGTAAAACCGTGTAAATTGAGGCCATTATCTTTTTTTTTTTTTTTATTTTTATTAGACACTTTACTTCTTTTTTATTCTTGTTAGTAATCCGATCAGAATTCTCTTTGTTCAGGAGCAAGTTTAAATATATATATATATATATTTCTCATTGAACTCTATTTTTAATTAATATTACAAAATAAAAATTAAAAAGAAATAAAAATAGTAAAAAATTGATGATAATTACATTTAAAATAGAATAAAAACGTAACATTAATAATCTTACTAATAAACAGTATTTAATATATTAGTTATAATTAAACCCATAGGTGTTAAATTTATACAAATCTTAATGTTTACAGAAATAAATTTTTTTCCATTTTATGAATTTTGCAAAAGCGAAACTTTTAAAATTAAAACATTTTACACAATTTCTGGTTTGACCTAAATTTTTGATTTTCAATTTCGTTACCGTGTGTGATTTTTTTTTTTTTTTTTTTTTGTCCCCAATTCGTAATACGATGGGGTAAATATATTTAGAAAATTTATATTATCTTTTCTATTCGTTTCTTAATTGCCAATCTTCTCTGCCAGTTCGCTCCATTCAAATCAATTTTTTTTTTGAATTCCCAGTCACCGCGAAAACTATCTAGTTGAATCGTTTGCTCTCTCTCTGCATCCGCTAATGGAAAATTTATCAATAAATTTCCCGCTAACAATATCATTTTTCCATTTAAGCCAGCACACTTTCGTGGTCGGATTTTCCTAATCCTCATTCCTTTTACAAACTACTACAGCTTTTTCCCTCATCGCGGTTTTTGTTTGCTGATTTTCCTGCTCTCAATCGTTCCATTATTTCTTCGTTTCAACCATATTTATCCTCCTTTATCTCTTTTTCGTTTTCCTATTGTTTTTTCTTCACATTGCATTTTTCATTCCTCGGATCACGACCCCGTTTGTGATGCGGATCATATTCCCTTTGAATGTTCTCTTCCTATACAGGAGTGCTCCCTTCTCTACACGGTAAGTTTTTGAATCGTAAACAGCCTACTCCTTTTTGTGATAATATTATTCTCTCAATTCGTTCTCTTGCCTCCACTCTGCAGTCATCCCGTTCTAGTTCTTATTGATTTTTTATGGGTCCCCAGTCATATTCCGGAATTGATGGCAATGATGCAGCCGATTCTTTGGCTCGTTCTGCTGCTCGCCTTGATTCATTCCTCAACCATTTCACTTCTTCAGATATCCTTTCCTTATCCACAATCACGCCAGACTTTGGCAGAATATTTATCCCTCCCTATTTTCTAATCGTCATTCTCATTACCGTTTCATTCAGCCAATTCCTCGTTCCCTGTCTTGGTTCCATTCTATTCCTTTCAGTCGTCGCTCTTCTATTGTCTCCCTAATTCGTCTCCGGATCAATCATTCTCTGCTCCCCTCCTCTCGCTTTCGATTTGCTCTATCGCCTTCTCCTGATTGTTCTCTTCACGATTGTGATCCTCCTCGTACATGTGATGCTAATCACATTTTCTTTGAGTGTCCTGCTCTTCGTAACGAAAGTTCTCTTTTATACAGAGTCAGCTCCTGTCATTAGGTCTCCCTATTCCCTATAACTCTTCCTTTATCCTCTCCTTTCCTTCATCTTCTGTGGTGTCCGCACTGCTGTCTTTTGTTGCGTCCATTTCAGACCGCTTAATTATTTAATTTCTTAGCTTAGTTTTCTTGTTGTTGGGTCAATGCTGCTAACGCGCCCATAAAAAAAAAAAAAAAAAAAAAAAACTTTCTAGTACTAAATATTACTTCTGACTTCCATTCTTAAGATTACACTACTACGATCACTTATTTGGTCACATAATAACCTGGCTACAACGATTTCACGTCAACAGGAAAACTCAAACAAGGAGACCTACCGAGCTCTTTTTAAACTTAATTCAATAACTCTCAACGCGGATTATTCATTAATTACTATGTTTGTTCATGTTTAAAATATCCAAGAGACATCGAACGATTGCGCTACAAATACTGAAAACGACCTAAAATATAATCCGAATCAAAATATTGAACATCTGTAAATTCCGAACCGACACTCCAATTTTCAGAAAATGTAACATCGGAACCATTAAATAGCGAATTAAACCATAAAACGGATTTTTCGCAGTTAAATACTGATTCACAAAAACGACCACTTTTTCCAAAAACTCATTTTCCAGACAATCATCAGCTGCAAACAATTAACAGTCCGCCAAAGATAAATACACAAAATGACGATGTTTAGTTAATATAATTAAAAAAAAAATAGAGCAGATAATTCGTAAAATGGTCCAACTGCTCGCTAAAATGATTCTCACTGAAAAGCTTGTGCCCTTAACAGGAGGGAACAATTAGCCACTATACACGGATATGCTGATTTTGCATTAGCGTGTAAAAATAGTGTGTGATCTACATTCAAAACAATGCACTAAATGCGCGGATTTCGATTAACAATCGGTAAACATCTATTGTGATATATTTTCGCATTCGGTTATTCCAAGTGTGTGTCGAACCTAAACGCCGGAGAAGAAAACAAAGCCATATATCTAACTAACCGATTGAAACATAGAAACGCGTGCTCAATACTCAAATGATTCTGATATATAGAGACGTCATCAATCGAAAATACTTCAGATACTGGCAATCTAAAGCTTAAATAAATAGTATTTACGCTACTTCAAGAAGATACAGAAAACACAAAGGTAAATATATACGCTATATCCTTAGAAAATTTAAAACGTTTCATAGACACGTGCAAAGAAAACGTGTATGCCGTGAAAATAACAAAAAAAGATTACATTTCAAAAGACTTATTAAAAGAAAACTACAAAAAATTCACAAAAATCATTTCGCGGCAAAACAACCCCATACTTTAATATTGCCGCCATCGTGTTTTATTGAGGTAGTTATGTTTTTATTTTCGATTGCTGCATTGGGTTTACGCCATACTCTGACTTTCCCATTACTGCCCAACAGGTTGAACTTCGATTCACCCGTAAAAAGGGCATCACGCCAAAACGTTTTCCGAACTGGTACTTTTTTGCAAACTCGATACGTTTTTGTTTGTTCGCTGCACTAATGTGTAGGGTTTTCTACGAGCCGTTCGCGAAAAGTAGCCCATCCTTTTCACTGCTCGGCGTACAGTTACGGCCGAAATTGTTACACCTGCTCTTTGGACTAATTCACGACTTATGGAATAGCAGATTAGCTGTAGGTATTTGTAACAATGAAATTACTACTTCCATCTTTAAACACGTTTTTCTCAAACCTACATTTTACAAATTTGCTGCAGTTCTAACTCCATAAGAAATCATCTGATCGACGTGATTCTTATTTTATCTTATTCAGTACTTGTTTCTCTATACAATGACCTTCCAGTTTTTTGATTGCATAAAAATTGTAATTTTGGCATGCCAAAAACCATCAAATTTTTGAGCAAAATTTAGATTTTTTTTTCAAAACTCCGCCAGTTTTTTAAATTTCAATTTTTTTTTTCTATCTTGGGTCATTGTATAAGTAATATCTTCAAGTTTAACGTGTTTTGTTTTTTTTCGATTTCAGGCACTGTGAAGGGCGCAATCACTGCAGCAGTGGGACAACATTTTTTTTTTACAAGCTGGGGAAATAGCCAATAACTACCGAAAAATTGAAGATTATTATTCTAAGAGAATTGTAATGTTAACTTTAAATATGTATAAATATAGTCTGAAAATTTACAATTGATACAGTAGTTTTCTTTAAAAAAGTTCTCGAAAATTATCTTTTTCGTTTTTAGCCGGTTACACAAGTGGTGCCCCTTAACGAATATTACAGTTCTGTTTCGAATGTATTTTATTACGAAAAAATGATTAAATAGCATTATTGTATTTTAAAATAGTTCTATAGACTAGTGGTGCGTGTAAGAAATCGTCTGGAGCAGCAAAAGTTTGAATAACTTAATGTTATAATGAACGGTTTCCAACATACGCGTCGACAGTTTACACAGTTTTGCATATGGGCAATTTAAGAAAAAATAATAAAATTACATAAAACAGTCGTTTTATTTAATGAGTTCGTGCAATTTGACAGGAGCGTATTTTCGAAAAAAGGAGGTTTAATTATTCTAAACATATTTCGAGGTAGAAATAACTTAGAAGCGTGTGATTGTCTACTAGAGTCGTCAGGTGTTTATACATTGCTTGCAGTATGTGATTTTTTTTCTTTTGAACTGTACCGAATCGCATTATAATCCTGATTTTCTCTTCTTTAATGTTAAAATGGAATCAGATCGCGCACACTGCTACACAAATAAAAACAAAACAAGAAGCAACTTTTCTTTTGGTAAATTTCGAAAAATAAAAAATGATATTCATTTAAGAGGTTACATAAAAAAATTAATAAGTCCATTATAAATAACAAAACCATTTTGAACTGCTTTTAGTGGAATTCACTGAAATAAATGACCTAATGAGAAATAATCTAATGTTTTTAACTTGGAAATAGCTTGCTGCATCCCACGTCAGTGGTAGTTTCATTACTTAACCAGTATTTCGATTGAGCTGATAGTTCTATAAATATTTCGGTTGGAATGGTTACGGAAGTTTCTAACAGATCAAAATCTTTATAACAGAATTCTTTCCGTCACTGTAGGCGCTAGTCTCACGTAGGTTAATAATGTAGAGGAGACCCACAAAAGTCCTATTACCAATGCCATTTTCATTTTACTAATCCGCTTCTTTTTTTCTTTTTTTTTTCTATTAGTTGGACGTCGATATTTTGTAATAAATCAGATGAATTAGACTGATATTTCCGCAAGGGGAATTCACCCGACAATCACCTATCCTGAATGTTCTTTTTTTTTAAATCTTACTCCTTCTTTTATAAAGTCAAATTACGTGAAAAAATTACTCAGGTAAAAGTTTGTATAGGTGGAATGAGCAGTTGTCGACAAAGATTGAATCCATTATATTTTTTACTTTTTACGGTGTTTAACATTTGCAACTATATATATATATATATATATATATATATATATATATATATATATATATATATATATATATATATATATATATATATAAATCGATTTCTCATCTAACAATTTTTCTTCCTTCTGATTTGTTAAGCTGTTGATATGTTGTCGAGAAGAAAAAAATTTATTCTTTCATCGCCAAGATTGGAAATAAGTAAAATTTTTCGGAAGTTTCTGTTTCGATATCGCCTCAAATTAATTTTTTTCTAATCTCGCAGCGCAAAAAAACGCAAAAATTTCTTTTTAAATAAGATTCAAGCGCCGATATATTTACTATGAATTGTAACAAGAATGCTGGAAATAATTATTTTAAGAATCCCGGAGGACTATTTAATAACAGTATCCGGATGTAAATTAAAAAAATGTAATGAATAGGGATTTTTTAAAAGTTTTTGTAATGAGAAAGCACGAATGAAGGAAAACAAAAGGAATTAAGGATACAACTCGATAGGACTTTACAAAGACCAGAAAAATGAAAATAATTGAAATAGCGCGAAATTACCGAACAGTCGCGAAAGAATAAAAAAGCGAATATGAAAATTAACGAAAGCTGGTAAAAAAATTAATACTGCGACGGTTAAATAACTTCACCACCATGGATAAGTGGAAACAATTAAAACTTAACGTTCTAACTCTTGAACCATGAATTAACTCCAAGACTAAAATAAATAAAATGGAATAATAAATAAATAAATAAATGAAAAAGCAATTTAATGAGATTAAACAAAAGTGTAAAATTTCAGCAGTTTACAATCCTAAACTTAAGAAAGAAAGAAAGAAAGAATATATTTATGCAAATTACGATACAACATAACGTTAGCAGTACAAGTTGAACTAGCGTATCGACGAATTGTCTTACCGCACTATGCAACATATAAAAAACGATTATAGATTATTACAATTAAAAATTTAGCAATAGTGTCATTGTAGGAAAAAATTTAAAAAAAAAACCTACGCGCAGATATGATGAGTAGTTGGGAATAAAGTCTGCTTAAGGAATAAGGATTCAGATACAAGTGAGGAGCAGGACTGTGAGTGAAAAAATAAAGAAATGATATAATATATACTGGTAAAAGATTATAGAAGATTATGCTTTAGATGCCTGTGCTTATATTTTGAATACATAAATTGGAGTTGCCTGGAATCGTAATTTCCGATGTGGTTAATAAGTGGATTACTGTGGGTCGAGCAATTTTCAAAAAATTTTTTTGCCGAAGAAAGTACATAATTACGAAGATATGGTAGTTTGAGGACATTATGCATCATTCGAATTCTGGAGTAGCGGGATGAGTTTAGTACGCACCTGAGACATCTATTTTGTATGAGCTGTAATTGTTTAAGCGGGCGTTAGAAACTGAGGACCACACAGGCGATGCGTAGGTTAAGATTGGTCTAATAAGTGCCTTATATAGAATTAATTTGTTGTGAATGTTTAGAAACGATCTGCGATGGAACATTGGATAAATAGTGCAGATAGAGCGATTAGTTTTGGCGACTGTATGATCGAGATGTTTATTAAAGTTTAACCTTTTGTCTAATATCACGCCGAGGTATCGAGCTTGATCGGACCAAGGAATATCGGTACCTAGTATATGCAGTTTCTTAGGGGTCAATGGGTACCTACGAGAAAATAGAATTGCCTCAGATTTTGCCGGATTAATAGAGATACGCCATTTTTAAAAAATCGAAGGACGCGGTCAACCTCATGTTGGAGCTTGTTGACTATTGCATTCGGTCTGTATGAGCTGCAATATAGCGCAGCATCATCGGCAAAGAGCGCCGTGTTAATACGGGGCGATACGGGGAAATCATAAAGGAATATGTTAAATAAAATTGGCCCCAACACACTGCCCTGTGGGACACCAGCTAAGCATGTTTTAAATGACGAGGAGGTATTAGAGATGTGAACAGCGAATGTTCTGTTGCTTGAATAGCTTTTAACTAGTTTAATAAAATAGACCGGGAAATTGGTTTAGCGCAACTATCGTCAAGTATTGTATCCGAGTATTTAATGGAGTTTAACTGTTCCCGTTTAGTTCCTTCTTCATAGCTCTGTGTAGGTTTTCAGAGAACGTTGTTATACCCGTTGTTGTCGACTCATATTAATAGAGAACATCCAAAGGATCTATCATAATCTACAAGTCTATCCATTATTCTTTGCAATTCCTCCTTACTCCTCGGCTGTGATATCTCACATATCTTGTGTTTCCATTGCTTTCACGAAGAGCTCATTTAAATACAGTATACTATATAAGTTAAATAACACAGAAAACATTATATACATTTTTTTTCTCTTAATATCTATCCGACATTGCGTCGTAATCCCTCGAGACGAAAATTTCCGAATGAAAAAAAAGTACATTTAGAAACACAATTACTTTTATAGAAACAAAATAAATGAGAATTACAAAATAAATATGTATTTATACAGATTTTTTTTTATTACGAAAATAAAAATAATAATTAAATCGCTTTAACATAAATGAGAATAACTTTTGAAAACGTTAAATAACATGGTTACAAATTGAGCAAGTGCACGGGTAAGTGTGTACATGGTTTAGGATGGAGTTTAAGTATACTATTGTATGTAACAGTCGTATTGCTCGAATTCGAGCGTCGTGACTACCTATTCGTTCATTCTAGTTGTACAGAATAGGTAGCGCTCATAGCAATTATTATATGCAACGCGCAGGTGTACACACGCAAGAAGACTACATTCGGAACTGATAGTAGCCGCTTGTTATCGCGCCACTAGTGCAGTCCCGTGTGTGTCTGCTGTGTACTGAACTAGCGCGCATATGATGTTGAACGTGGTGGTTTGCCATTGCCTGCCACGTGATTATTAGCGATTATTTATTTATTTATTTAATTCTTGTAATAAGTTTGTCGTAAATACTCTAATAATTTATGCACGATTTAGTCTTTGAACGGTTGAAAAAAAAAAAAATCCTCACTACCGGAAGTAACTTGGATCATAAATATCGAGTTGTCGCGTCGACAACAAATCATTGATATGTACCAGGTAAGTGTCAGGACAAATATGTTCTTCAGACGACCGAGAAGACATCTGCTCGCGGGAAGCAGAGAAGTGAAAGGTCTCTTAGTTGCAGTTGTGTTATCCAACGTTCGTTTCAAATGTTGACATTTCCGACTTGCCATTGTCAAATATTAACATCGTACGAACCCGTATAATATGTAACTATAATTTCATAGAGAAAAATACGAAAATATGCACCGGGAAATAATGAAGCCATAACTTCGAAACTTTTATTAAAACATTTATTCAACATTGAGAACAGAATGAGTGATGCTGAGCAATGGTTTATCGTATGAAAAGTGTGAAATATAATTTTAGTATATAAATGTTCAGCATAATAACGAGCGAAGGCAGCGTAAAAGTCTCTGTTGACGCTGACGCGTCATCAGTGGATGACATCACGACCGGCACTGAACAAAAACTAGCGCGCGGGTAATATTCTGTATGTTGTAAATGATAAAACTTGATTGCATCACCTTAGTTACTTTACCGAGTGATATTGCATTATCTGAAATGTTACATCTTTTTCCGTAAAAAAAACATCATACAAATTTTTGACTGCTCTCCAGCCATAAGGCTTCATGCCAATATCAATAAAAATTTAGAAAACATGTGTAAATATTTTTCTTCTCCTTTGATAGGAAATTCAACATACACTAAGTTTTTCTTTAACATTAAAGTTACTAGTAATTACAAGAAATTTATTGTACTAAAACATTTTTAAAAAAAGGATATAAAGCCAAATTCGTGTTATAAATTAATGGACACATTTACATTTTCCCTTTTTCCAATAATCACTTTTATTTTATGTCCGTTCGACCTCTTTCAACTAATTCAATTTTTTTTTTTGTGTGTTTTTTTTTTTGTTTTTTTAAATTCCTTCACTGCCATTTTTTTCCCCGTTTTCGTATTTTCTTTCTCCTCACATCATCTTCTTCAATCAAATGGTTCACGCTGGTCATGCGATTTTCGGGTATTCATTGTCTTTTGGAGGTCTCCTTTACAATTTCCATTTGCTGAAATTTAAATATGCTGCTGCTTCTTCTCTTTTTTTTTATTTATTTATTTTTTTACTTATTTTTTTTTTTTACATATAAAGATTTAATGTGGTTAGCGGTGGAAACCATGGATATTAAGTTTTGGTTTCCTCCCCTCCACATTGTACAATAATTAATCTCAACATATTATAATATTAATATAAATTGATATTGTATTTTTTCTGTATTCCATTTCCTTTTTAGACAAATTATTGAATATGTTTATTTTCTCCAGTACCAATTCTGCACAATCTCCCGCGATCTCCATATTTAAAATTTTACATCCATTCAGTATATGCGGCACACTGTGGTGCTCATTGCATCTAATACAGTTTTCAGTTTCCGCTATCTTAAATATTTTGAGACAGATTTTGAAATTCCCATGGCCTAGTATACATTAATGAAATTTGGCGTATAATAATTTTGTTTAATTTTTCCTTGGGAAAAAACCTCTCGTTATTCCACTATGATTCGTCCACACCGCTTCAAACTTCTCTACATATTCTCTTCTATGATAAATTTTTTGAATTGTCTGTCGGTTATTATTTTATTCTCTGCCACATATTTTTTGTTTATATATATATATATATATATATATATATATATGATTTTTTCGAAAGTTTGTTCTACCTTTAATTCATTTTTCGAAAGTTTGTTCTACCTTTAATTCATTTTTAATTGCAAATATGTGTGATATATGTTTTTCTATTTCTAAGTATAAATACTCCAGCTATGACTAATGCATTTGTATAATTTATTGTTTTCGGAAGCTTTAATTAGTTTGATCCTGAGATGGTTCTATGTATGCTTGTTAAAAATTTTTGAAATTTATTGAACTTGAGCATATCCTTATAAATAATACTACCATATAATAGATATTTGATAATATCACTGTTCCATATAATATTATTCCCTTTTTGTAATTCATCTGATGACTATTATTGCTAAACAGCTTTTTGTGAATTTATTAATAAATTTCGTAATTTTTTCATTTATGTACTTGCAGTGATTGTAAAATTTAAGGTTTTTATCTATCAGTACTCCAAGGTATTTTACTTTACTGTGAGTCCGTATTTATTTAAGTTCATGTTGATTTTTCTGCAGTTGAATATTATCAAATTTGTTTTACTCATATTGATCTTTAGATTATATATTTCTTGTAAATCTTTTATATTCTTATACACTATTGCTATTTTGTTTTCTAACTTTCTTCTGTATTTCTATCTGCTACTATAATTGCTAAATCATCTACAAATGTTATAATTTTAACATCGTTCGCTAATTCTAACTTATAATATTTATGCAAACAGTATATTCCATAAATATGGGCTTGAAACCGCTCCTTCTTATATACCTGTATCTACATGTACCTGCTGCTCCTTATTGCGCCTTTTACGTTCTATTTTTTTCTTGGGTTGCTTTATTAATCGCGACAGTATCTGAATTGAAATGTGACTTACTCTGTTCTCTTCTAATTGTTTGTAGAAGTAAACACCCCCGGTCGACGATTTCAAGAATAATAATAATAATAATAATAATAAAATAGATACTTCTTCAAGCAGCCTTCTGACGCCAATATTTAACGTAAGCCTCTCTCACATACCGTTGTCTATCCTGAGCTTTGCTTATCCATGTATGGCCGGCTTGCTTTATTATATCATATGACCATCCTCTTGAGGGTAATCGGACTTAATTCGACCAATTTCACATATATAATTATATCTTACTAAGTACTTTGAAAACGATAAGTTTAATTGAAGGTAAAATTAATTGAAGTAGTTCGGACGTGTGTGCTTAAAACATTGTAGCCGGGGATTAGCAGCTCTAGAATAATCATCTTTCTTAAATCTGCCCAGTCGAGCAATGGTGTGAAATAATAAAATTAGGTGACCAAACAGTAGGCTTAGAAATCCTGCTAATAAACTCGTGTTCCATAACGTTTCAGACACCGTGAAATCAAACGAAATAATCACGCTACAGTGCCAAACGCAACTATCTCTTCAATGTCGATAATGCGATTTAATCTTTCCGTACCAGAATTCGGATATATGATCACCCGGAGACGATAGGTCTATCTTGAGAGTGTGAATAGTTTTAACAAGTCCGAATCTTCGCATATATGAGAAGAAGGCATATATCGCATACCCTTCATTTCACAGACCGCATATGCACAAGTTACGAAAACATTGAAGATGCAACGGAGAAGGAAACACACTGAACGTAATCACGACTTAATCAAAAAGATGATCATCCATGATCAAACAAACGTATATCGGCAAACGGTGGTTGATGAAGCGTTTATCATTTACTTATTTTAGGAAGTTAAACCTTGTATTGTTCGTAAGAGTCAGGCTAATATATCGCCATCTACTCTCAGTATTGTAGAGGTTGACTGAACTATTTTTCCGTTTTTTTTTGTTTTTTTTTGTACGGGGAACGCGATACCATTACGTTTTGTTCAATAAATTTCGCATATGTAATTTTTGTGTCAGCGGCATAGTTGTTCGGTGGTGCTGGTCGGTCGAGTACGACCTGATATCCGATTGCCGCCTACTGAAAATAATATATAAAAATTTCACTTACGCTCAGTTAATAACCAAAAGGTATGAAAAAAGCTTAACGAGAATTCAACCAGACTTTTATCGCAAGCGATAAAAGGAAGAGTTTTTAATACGCAAAATTAAATTTTAAATACAAATTAAAAATTAATTTAAGAGACGATACTTGTTCTTGCGTACGTTTCAGCTTTAAAATTTAATTTTTAAAAAACTTCTTAAGCTCTTCTTCTTAAAAAATTTAAAAAAAATTAAATTTTAAAGCTGAAAGGTTTGTGCAAGAGCGAGTAATCACCTCTTTATTCGGACGAGTGTGTTAATTTCTTAAATTAATTTTTAATTTATATTTAAAATTTAATTTTGCGTACTAAAAATTTCCTCTTATCGATTGCGATAAAAGTCTGCTTGAATTTTCGCTAAGCTTTTTGTATACACCTTTTATTTTAGATACCGTGTTAAAAAGTTTCTTTCATCGATTGCAACCCGAAATTCGTAACATTCATAGCGTGCAGCTTAATATAAGAAAGTTTTACCCAAAAATGTGCTTGGCGCTATACAAAATTTTGAGCGTGAGAACCTCTCGAGATTATTTTGTGTTCCGTATCGGAAAGTTGATAACGATGTATGTGCATCCAAAAATGAGTTTGAAAGTTGCTTTTTTCTTGTACGATGTATGTTACTGCATTACCGCAACTTATGTAATATGCAAGTTTAGCTTAGTAGGCAAAAGAAAGAAAAAAACTTGCGACGATGTTCTCGGTAGGGGCTTTTACTAATAAACGATGTACCCCCATAGTAAACTGTTATGATTATTTCGTGAAAAATACTTCCGAATAGGAGGGGGGGGGATAATAATAATAACAATAATAATAATAATAATAATAATAATAATTATTATAATAGAAGATTGGTTGAAAATGATGACAAGACACAAGTTCTATATAATGCGATCCTTAAAAAAATAATAAAAAAAAACAAGATGAGATATAAAACTTTTTACAGCGTGTATTAGCGTAAAACTAAATGCTTTATAAACCGTTGTTTAACATGCTCCTATTGTTATTTTGCGGTTTGAATTTATAAAAATAAGATATTTACGGCACGTATATTAAATGCGGTGAATAAACGAAATAAATAATTTATGAAGTTTAAAAGTCGTCCGTTGGTCCATTTCTGTGTTTATAAATGCAAAATGGGAGACTAAGTAAAGTGCGAAAATGGATATTTGTCGATGGAGAGATGTGGAGATGTGTGTCGGCGGCGGCTCGTACAGTTTCCCAACTAAGCAGAACATTGTCACGTACTTCTGAAAACATTCTGCTATCGAGTGTGCAACTATCGAATAAAACTCGAACCGAATTTTCGTACAAAAGCACCACTCTGTTGAAAAATTCAAAAACTTTTTTCTTTCCCTTTTGCAATGCATCCTCTTCATCTGTGAAAACAAAGAAAATTCTTTTCCCGCTCAAAGTTCCTGTTTCCGTCTTGAAAAGCCGAAGGGAATTTTTCGAATCGTTTTAAGCTGCACGTAAAAATTGAATTTCATGCATAATAGGCGCACATTCCGGATAAGCATTTTATGTAAATTTTATCAAATTGCACATTGTTAGTGTTCCTTATTAACGTTTTTTTTCTCTTTCAATACACATAATATACTCTAAACACACAAATACATACATAGATCTCTCTCTATGTGTTAGCTGAATTCCCGGAAACGCTTTTAAACGATTGTAACGAAATTTAAAGAAGTTTAGATAAAACCATTGATCGAGGTCATTGATCGAGGTCTTTCACTGAAACGATTCTACGAAACCAGCAATTCTAAAAGGGAGGCGACCAATGTTTAAGCGATCATGGTATTTTTGGCGTTTATTAAAAAGTCAATAATTCGCTTATTTATTTATTATTGCTAATTGAAGATAGATAAAGGCATCATGATGCGTACTTTTGTTTCGTGATGAAATACACTTATTTATGTGTTACGCAGCGGATTTAAATATTACGTCAATTCGAATATATAAGAGGTCGTTCTAAAAAATTATACAAACGCAATTTGTAATAACGTTTTCGGCTTACGAATGTTTGTTTTTATTATTTTTAAATCGAGATTATTTCAACGTGAAAACAAAAATAATGCAATGTATAAAAAAATTATGTGTAACTTTTCTGTACAAATGACTGCTAAATGTTTGACTGCTTGTGAGACTTATTAATCCGTTGACTGATTTTCAAGTTCAGACTAGATACAAGTAAAGTTCAGTTAATACGTAAATTATTCAATTATCTATACGTACGCAGCTAGTTTTCTGGGTAACGTTTATTACTAAAATTCACTACTTAGCATTACGGTACTCAACACCATACTTACGAGTATTATATGACAATACAAGGAAGGTCTAACGTAAAACCATCAACGGAAATCTTGGATCATATGATACGTCTAAACCAGATGTGGATAAAGTTCAGTAAAATCATCTTCAAAATTAGCCCGCAATAATCGTTTTAAAAATCATGTCCGAATCAAACCATAATACTCAAAAATTGTAAAAAACAATAATGGGACGAACAAATACTCTGTTAGATTGACTTGGCTGAAAATAATACAAGTATTTACATTCCGCGTGCGTATATCAGATGTTATTCAATTTCGTCAAAATTAGAAATCGCATATTATTCGTTTTACTTCCTTTTTAAATTTTTCTATATTTAACAATAAGCTGTTTGAACATTTAACTATTTCCAAACGTATATTTATTATTATTATTATTATTGATATTATTGATATTATTATGTTCAGATAGGTGATACAAATAATTAAATTCTATTTAATATACAATGCTAATAGGACAATTCGTTTTATCAATTGTAAATATTTTGAATATTGACACGATTTGTTTTTCAGTAGATACATCGATGATTTTCAACTTTGTCTGAAGGTTTTTAGTATTTGTCTTAGCGTGCTAGTGTATAGTTCTTCCGGGGAACTGGGTGAAAGCGGTACTTCGGATCAGTTAGGAATTCTGAACAAAAGGGGCGCGTTCATGAGTTGCGGATTTTTTTAGATATAAAGGTCAGCTAATGATACGAAAGTAAGCAGCAGCGGAATACAAGCGGGCACTGGCCAGATATGTCTAGGAAACAATTGCAGTGGATTCGTTAATAGCAGCTAAGATGTCAGCAAATATCGCTTTAGATTACGCATTAATAAACATAATTTTAATGCTCATTTAGCAGTTACAAACGGCTGACCGTAATATAATTGTACCGCGGATTGAAAGCTACGCCGGAATCCCCTGAAATGTAAGATACCAGGTCCCCTGCCCTCTCGAATTTTGGACGGAATCCAGCTCAATAGTTCAATCTATACATAGCCAACCAGGTAACTTTACTCTCAGTATAACTGAAATAATGATGAGATAAGCGTAGGTTATAAAAAAAATGCCCGCACAAAACTTGGCTAACTTTGTTAACTCAGCCTCAAATCCAGGAACGTTGGTTTCTCCCACGTTAATAAATGAATAATATTTTTATTTTATCGAAGGTAGACAATTTTTCGCACCTCCAAGTTGAAAATTACTTAAAAAGAGCGATATATAAATTTTTTCGACTTCGCAATTCTATCATCAATTGATTCTGTGTAGTCGATCGGACAAATGAGACATTGGTTTTTCAGTTGAATTTTTGCATTTTGCTACGCAACTAAAAACTGTTACAAGCAAAATTTCCCTGTATGAAAGTGGGGCTGGAAAAAGTATAAGTTGGTCATTGGGTAATTCCGTTAAATTAAATTTTTCTCGTTTTCTATAGAAATTTTAAAACGTTATTATTATTGCCGTTCGACCGGGAAAACAAACCCCATATCGTAACTCTGTGACAGAGGAAACATTGGAAAACTCTATATGTATATTCTCCGTGTAGTACCAGTTCTGCGAGTGTCTGAGGAAGCGAAGCATTGGAAAAGATAGTTTTGAAAATAGAAAACTATCGAGTAAATAAATAGGTTTGTTATTGGGCCGCAAACACACATCTGTGACGGATTTAGTTATTTCCTGGAAAAATGGTGGCATTACCTGCGAGTGTAGAAAAATCTTTTTATCCTTGTTTCAGCTAAGGAAAAATTTAATGAAAACGCGAACGGAGAGCTATTTGAATTTTAAATTAAAGCCGAGGAATAGTTCTCGTTTTGATACGGAGTTGTAGAGTTGTAGGTGAAACTTTCATTTACATCACAATGATCAGCCGTTGCTACAGCCAACAATTCATTGCAGTAGTCGATTGGAACCGTCTTGCATATAAGCTTGAAAAAAAAAAAAAAAAAATCGTTGCAGGTTTTTTTAAAATAGAAAGAGGGTGCCTAAATTTTGTTCTGTTTCCAGAAAAAAATATAATAAAACACATTCATAAAAGACAAGAAAAAAATTACAGTTCAAAGTAGATTGAAATAATAACGGATTAATTCGTATTCTTTTCATTTATCTAAGCGATCCCCACGGTCCTATACAAAAGAAATGGTTTTATATTGATTGGAAAGAACTTTTAGAAAATAACGGTTTACATTTTAATGTGCTTTGTTACTACAATCAAAATAATCGATTCTTTTTAACTACCCATATCTGTCGAGATCTATAGGCGATACTTCGAACATTTCAGAATCTGTTGGAAGTAAGTCATTATATCTCCAGTAGGGGTTTATGTTTGAAACAGACGGTGATTACGGACGTCATCGTAATTGTGTGTTACCAAATAAAACAACCTAAAGTTTCGTCTGTCGAAATGGCTCTTAAAAATTAGTGACTTTGCTCGCACAGTGTAAACTGCTCTAACCTACTGCCTCATATAGAAAAATCATCGATACAGATAATTTAGCGAACAATTTGTCTTATGATTTATCTAGGTAGCTAAGTTGTTCAATTTGTTTTAAATCATTTCTTTTTTGTAATGTCAAAATAAAAAAAATAAAAAAACAGAAAAAATTTTAACTGTCACTTACGTTTTAGATAATACTAAATTCAAAACTAAGAAATCTGATTTTTTGCGCAATAAAAAAGGAGAGATACGTCATTTTTCACGCTTTTTTGAACTATTCGTCAACATCGAACGTTTCGTTAAAGATATGAAATACGGTTTTGTTCCCGACAAATAGCTTTCTTTCCGAAGATATATTACACGCCCGGAAAAAAAAGTATTTTTTTCAAAAATTTCGAGCTTTCGATACCCGGAGAGCATAATTTTGAAGTTGAAAATTCGGATGTGTTACGGTGATAAGTAATAAATCTCTCAATATTTTACGATGATTTTCATTGTATTAGTATTCTAATCATTATTTATGTACTAATGAGCTACGGTTTTGTACATCATTTTTCTGTTGTATGTCTAGTTTGGATTTTATGATGATGTTGGTAAATATAATTTTAGTACCCTTATCTGATACACATTTTAGTATTATAATTAAGATTTATGTGATCAAATTTAGAGATATTTTTAATCGTTTTTATTGTTGTTTCCTTTTTTGTTAATTTTATTTATTATTTATATATTTTAAACATCCGAATTCCGTTTTACGCTGGCTTTCTGATGTATTTCTCTAATTGTTGCTGATGCTCTTGCATTACCTCGAGTAAATTTAGCTATCTCGTTAATTCTCTCGGAGTGATTTCCCGTTTAAGTTAAATAAAGGCAACGGAGATAAATAACTTTTCTATAATCTCAGTACATTGTGTGGAATTTTTAGACAAAACTGGTGATTTTACTGTTTTGGAAAAGAGTTTAAAACATTCATTGGATTACTCGGGAAACAACAGAATTACAAGAAATTACGGTTTTTTTTAAATGATTAGGCAAATCGTAGTGTGACGTAAACTTTAGTTGTATTTCGCCGCGATAATTCAAAGTAGTGGTCTTCGCTCTTCTTGGACTTGTGTGAAATATTCAAATAGGACATACTAAAATCTGAAAAGCCATAAAATTTAATCGGAGAGTAGCTAGAGCTAAAAAAATTCAACCAACTTGTAGGAATCGGCGATGAATATCCAACGTCAAAAAAGCGCTACCGTCAGGGGAAATCGTATTTAAATCGAAAAAGAGGAAAAAAAGTTTCTCTTATGTAAACCATTTTAGGCTAATGAGCCGAAATAAGGGAGGCGAAAAAATTCCGAGAGGTTAAATCAGGAAGGATGAAGGAAGCACCAACACCACCAGGTCCCCTCGAACCATCCGTGTAAATGGTAACATGAGAGGAAAATAGAGAATTGATAGTGCTGTAGAATGCCTGTTTAATTACGGCTTGGGGGGGGAGATTTTTTGCAAATGAGGGAAGGATAAATACCTTAGGAGGATGACAGATATCAGTGAAATTGGAGGAAAAATAAGGGAGATTATTGAAAGAGATAATATACGGCCAAAATGAACTGAGACGAAGTGAAATAAATTCCAGAATAGCGGTTTTGCTGGGAGTGAAGCGCCAGCTGTTATAAATCGAAAGGAAAGACTGAACAAGAGTAGAGGATGCATAAGGAACACGTTTAACAAGGAAGCAATAGCCTAAATAAGATCTACGAATGGATAGGAATGACGAATTGGATTCAGCAAGAATATAGCGCGGGTTGGAGATGATTTAAGAGCGCCAAGACAGACACGAAGGCAGGAATTTTGAATTACATCTAGTTCGGAAAGACGTGTCTTGGACGCACTACCATAAATAAAAGAACAATAATCGAATTTGGAACGGATAATAGATTTATAAAGAGAAATAAGGATATAGGGATCGCTATCTCATTTGGTTGGCGACAGGGCTTTCAGCAAGTTTATCCTTCTAATAGTGGAAGCAGAAAGATATTTGTTGTGTTGAGAGAAGGGGACAAACGGCTATCAAGAAAGACATCGAGATAACAAAAGCAATTAATACGAGAAAGAGATACATTGTTTAAGGATAATCAAAGCAGGGTTGTAGGAACGGAGAGTAAAAATAGTATAAGAAGACTTAAAGGGAGAAATTGAAAGATTAATTTAGGAGAGAGTGAACGACGAACCGAGTGCTTCATAGGCTACTAAAATATCCTCAGACGAGGAAAAATATTCACAGCCGAGATGTTGGCTACCCTTCGCTCTATTATTTTCATTTCCTCGAATCAATTTTCCTCTAAAATTTAGTTATATCTGATTCTTTGAGCGCCCTTCAAGCTATATCCTCTTCCCTTCCTGATCATTCCTGTGACACTTCGTTATCCTCCGTATACGTTCACTAATTCACAATCGCTCCCATCTCCGTTCAATCAATATTGATTCGCTGTGGATACCTAGTCACTCGGGCATATTTGGTAATGAAGCGGCTGATTCCTTGGCTCGGTATGCTGCTGCTTCCTCTCGTCTTTATTTTAAATAAATTCCATCCGATAACCTCCTATCAATTTGTAAAAGCGTCCATATCAGATCATGCTATCGGATATTTACGCTTCCTACTTTTCTAATAATTATTCATTTCACCTGTCAGTTAAATTACTCTTCCTGCATATTCATGGTTTCTTTTGCATCCCTCTCTTCTTCGATATTCTGATGTTGCTTCTATTGTTCGTATGCGCTTTGGCCATTCTTTGCCGCCATTATCTAAATTTCGCTTTTCCTTGATCTCTTCTCCGCACTGTCCTCTCCATCCGGATGATGAAATTATTTGCGACGCCAATCACGTGTTCTTCCACAGTGTTTATCTTTTTCTGTGGAGCGTTCTGCCTTGTATTCTTATTTGTTGAAGCTTAGACTTCCTACTCCTTATTGTGCTTTCTACATCCTGTCCTTTCCTTCCCCGCTAATTATTTCTGCTATTTGTTCGTTTTTAAATAAAATTTCTGATCGGATTAAAATATAACTGACTTCTTTCCTTACCTTTTGTTTCTGGGTAAAGGTCCTTGGTTGACGAGCCCAAAAAGAAAAAATAAAAAAAAAAAAAATAGGCTAATGAAAATGATGCTAATGTTTTAGAAAGCTTCTTAGAAAATTCTGCTGATCCTCGCGGTTTTTTTAAAAGCGGCGAAATGTTTGTTCCAAATGGAAGGTTCCGAGAGATGCGATGAAAAAATCATAAGTAAACGAGTTTCGCTTTTTGACGGCAGGCTTGAAGGGTCAACGAAATCAACTTATCGCGGAATAGGTTGACCATTCGCATTATGTAACGATGACACTTGTTAATCGGACCATAATATCACATGACTGGCGTTGACAATATAAATTGATTCGTCTTCAAACGATTTTACCATAAAATTGTTGAATTTTTAAGCAACAATTTTGGAAAAGGCTCGTTTTTTCACACTAAATACTTAAGTAATATGCAAAAACGTCCGGTAATGCGAGACTGCGAAGTTCTAGCAATTAAACTTTAACCGTGATAATAAAGTTTTTTGTGTTTTTAAGACTGCCAACTGAAGTCCTTCAGTGTGAAGTAAGCTTCGAGTTAATTAAATTAATTCCTGTAAGAACTGTCAATAGGTAGCTCGCAAAAGTAATAATAGCTATTATTCTAGCCGCGACGAGTTCGAGATACACGGAAAAAGAGTACGATAATAAGATTTCACAGCAGCTTACGATAAATTTGGCGTTGCGCTATTAGATTTATCGATGTGGCACGCTTAATTATACCGATATTTATATCGTACATATACATTTGTGTACATTTGCGCTGCCAATAGGTTTAATATAAGAAATGCTTGTAACGTTATTTTATCAAGCTGTTGGAGAAATGCCGAGACATTATGTCTCTTTTTCGGACCGGTATAAATGTTTGAAAATCTATAGTTTTTAACAAAATTTTACATGCGGATGTTTTATTCTACTCGGAGAAACTGAAAAATTTGAATTCATCATTTTTTACCCGAATTTTTAATCGATAGTTTTTTCTTTGGAATTAGTTGAATGTTCAGCTTTTTTTAAACTTGCCAATGCGAAATTAACGAAATATCTGGCGAGTAAACTGTTAATGGGCAACTACTATAACAATGTAGTAAGAAAATATTTCTAGTCTGGAGTAAATGAGTCACCAAATGTATACACACTCCCTTCTCGCCTTATACAGAAATAACTACGGATCGCGTCTATTTAAGAAAAACTTTATACACTTTTAAAAGGTTTTATTTATTTGCCCTTTTCTTTCTATTGAATTTCAAAGCTCTACAATTAAGTAGTTCATTTTTGAACAAAAACAGCACGTTAAACTAAGCGTCCAGTGTTAATTTAAGCGAAGAAAAAGTATTATATTACGAGGCACGCGTTTTGGAACGAACGAGTTCCATCGATCGTACTGTACGAATGATAATTTTTTTGAAACGAAACACCTGAAGATAGCTCAGAATATTTTTACCTTACCAAAAAAAAGGAACAAAACAACACAACTTCACATTAAATTTGCAGCGTATGAAAAACTAATTGGTACATAGTTTACATTGCAAACAAGAATCCACCAAATTACCTATTATTTTACCCGAAAACAAAAGATAAAGTAATTTTTAAAAATTAAAAACTAATTTAACTTTTCATTTTTGTTCGCTTTGTTCCTCCCTTTTTTGTTTGTATAAAGTGCGTGCAGTGTGATTAAGAATCAGTTCCGGAAGTTTCTTTCAAGAAAACTTAAAAATAGAACCGACACTATTTGTTCAAGAATAGAAATATGTTTCTTTTCTTTCTTTATCTTTTTTGCAAAAATTCGTCGTTGTGAAATATTGCGTACAAGCGGCGGTAGTGTTTATTTCAAACAGAGATTAAAAATTCCGGTAACGTTAACATATGTTTATTCTGTAACCGACGAGAACCTGGATGGCTAAGGTGGAGAAAATTGTACCCAAGTCGACTTCTTCCTAGAGCGTAAAAGAAAAAAAATTTTTCGAAAATTTTCAGTCTTCTAGTTCCGCGCAGAGGACCACTGTGGGTGATACATTTAAGCGATTTTCAATTTTTTTCACAATTTTTTTTTGATACCGATCTTCTTTCTTTCAGCGATTTTGGCCATCTTTGGACCGCGTATTATAATGCATCCTGTCATTTCTTCTCCGCTCCTTCCAGTACATCTTCATCAGCTTCCCGTGCCGGATCTTTCTTTCACTTGTCCAAACTGCTCCCATTCTTCCATTTTCCTTTACCATGTTCCAATCCTGTACCTTTCTTCGAAATTCGTTTCTATCTTTTATTTCTTCTTCTTTTATTCCCATTTCTGCAAGGTCACTTTTCACCTCCCGAAACCAGTTCAGCTTTGTGTTCGTGTTTTTGTCGAAATAGTCAAACAGTTTCTTCGTCATCCTTTTTCCGTCCATTCTTTTCAAATGTCCGTACAGTTTCACTCTTCTTTTCCGCACGGTGTCTCCTAATTTTTTCAATGTTTTTATAAACTTCTTTATTGCTTCCCAATTTCAATATTTCGTTTTCCTGTTTCGGTCCCAGAATTCTTCTAATAATCTTTCTTTCTTTTCAATTTCTTGCATTTGTTTTGCTATGTTTAGGGTCAAGCATTCAGACGCGTATAAACTTTCTGGTTTTATGACCGAATTGTAGTGTTTTCGATTTTTGCATTGATGGACAGTGATTTCTTATTATACACGTTTCTCGTTAGTTGGAATGCGGTTTCCATCTTTCTCATTCTTAACTTATTAGCTTCTTTGTCTGAGCCGTTAAAGAATTGAAATAATTAGATAATAACATAGTAATTTAAAATAGAAGAATCAAAAATTTTATTAAACACCCGAACCTGGACACCTTACTTCCAAGTATGTATAAATAGACGTCACTTTTACCACTACACCACAAAACATATACAATGTAATTTGTGTTTTTATAGTATATAAATGTAATAAATGACATGTTTAAATTTTTATGAAATTAAAAATTGAATTTTTTAAATTATTTTATTGTTTTTTAATAATTTTTTTGTTTAATGTGCTTCATTTTAGAATAATCAGTCTTCCGAATTATTTGCATAAAATAAATATAAACATAATCTGGAATTTATTGCATATTTTTGTCTAAACGGCTATATATATCATCCGTTAAATTCGGCTTCTAAAAATTTAAATTTCTCGCGTAAATCAAAACGTTGCACTCTAATATTTTACAAAGTTTATATACTCATGGTCTTCTATCGATCTGCAAAGTTTCATCAAAATCGGTGACCCGCAGATCGTGACCTCTCCTTGTAAGATGTTAGTTAGTGACTCTCTGTCTATTGAATCATAAGCTTCCTTTGAAGTCCACAAATGTGATGAACATGCGTTTACTTCTTAGTCTTCTGTAACGGATAGAGTACACTTTAGGTTAAGGATTTGATCCGTGCATGATCTGTTCCGTCTAAAACCTGCTTGATATTCACCCAGCTCAGCATCTATCTGTTGTTCTAGCCTTTTATGTAATGCTTTATATAGTATCTTATAAGTTGTTTGTAACAATGATAATCCCTCTGTAGTTATTCGGATCTGTTTTTTCGTCCTTCTTGTAAATTGGATGTATTAACGCTGTTCGCCAGTCTTCCGGGATAGTTTCCGTCTCCCAAATATATTTCATAAGTTTTTCTAGACTTCTAATTGTGCTATCGCTCGCTAGTTTCCACATCTCTGCCACTATTCCATCTTCTCCTGGAGCCTTTTCATTTTTCAAGTTTTTGATAATTTCGATGATCTCTTCCGCAGTGGGAGGTTTCGAGTCGTCTTGTTTGATTGCTGGTGATCTCTTTTCGAATTTGCAGTTAGTTTCATTGCAATTTAATAGTTTCTTAAAGTAGTTCGTTAATATTTCACAGTTTTCTTTGTTGTTTACAGCCATGTCTCCATTTTCTTTTCTGAAACATAGGTTCGGAGCTTGGTTTTTTTTTTTTTTTCATTACATCATTTATAATTATTTACTCTTTCAATCAACTACCCGTCTTATCGCTGTTCCTTTACTATGGCTATCCATTTCTCATTCTTTGCACCACGCAATCAACCATATTTTTATTTTGTCTTTCCATATATTCAAATTACTTTCGTCTCTTAATTCCTTTGGTAAGTTACCTAGTAAATGACTCATAACTTCCTCGTCAACATTATCAATTTTATTATTAATCCCTTTAGGTCTTATAAAACATAAATTGTCAAAGTTCCTAGTCCCATATACCTTTTCCCTTGTCGGTAATCTTATTTTTTCTGTTTTATACCTTAAAAGTTTACTGTAATAAAAAAACATTTTTGGCGACATTTCTTTATTATTGTCCCACCCGAAGTAGAATTCGTTACAAGATTCGCACTTGTCCAATTCGGTAACAAAATTTTTAAACATCTTTTCTGTATCCTACTAATTTTCCTTAATTCCGTTTTTTTTGCCTCCCCTCAAATTTCAATTCCGTATCTAATCCTAGTCATTATTAATGAGTCAAAATACAGTCTCGTAGTTCTATAATTCATAACTTGTTTTAATTTGTATAACGCCGGCATAGTCTGCCTAATTTTCCTAACAATGTTATCTATGTGAACTCTGGTATTTTTGAATGTGGTTCTTAAAAGTTTTATAAAATGATCTTGTATTTTTATGTTTAAAATCTTCATTTAATAGCTCGTCTCGTTCGTACTTTCTTTTGACTCCTCTAATTATCCTAGCTGCTTCTGATCTTTATTTTTTAAAGCCTTCGTAGTTTTTACTCCATTTTTTCCAAGCTTTCAATCTTTTCTCTATAGTTTCTTCAGAAATTTCATTCCACCATCGATGTTTTCTTGATTTCTTAGAGGTGCTATTTTTCGGGCAGTTGTTATTATTGCATTTTTCATCGCTTCCCAACTTCCCAATTCCTTGTCTAGTTTTCGCACGAATTCACGTTGATTTATTTTCAAGGCTCTTGTACTTTTGCTGTCTTAGGTTTTTGCGAAGTGTTTTTCCTTCCCGGTAAGAATTTCATTTTGATTATTAGATAGTGATCTGTCTCTATGTTCGCTCCTTTTTTAACCTTGGCGTTCATTATTTCTTTTAGACTGTTATATATTATCACCACATGGTCTATTTGATATTCCCCTAGCTTGAAGTTGGAACACTTCCATGTCATTTGTTTCCTTGGTAGTTTTTTGAAGTATGTTGACATAATTTTAAGGTTAAAGGTCTGGCAAAGCTCTATTAATCTTGCTCCATTTTTATTTGTTCGTTTGTGCGCAGGAAAGTCACCTACGACTTTCTTGAATTTTCGCTTTCTCCCTATCTGCGCATTAAAATCTCCTAGCAGTACTTTGATGTTTCCGGCTGGTATTTTGGATATATCGAAGTCTAACGTTTCCCAGAAATGTTCTTTTTTATCAGGATTCTTTCTGTTTTCCTCATTTATCGGAGCGTGACAATTTATCAGGGCCTATGTTTTGTTTAGACTTCTGAACGTAAGCCTAGACAAACGTTCATGCGGTGAGTGAAAACCGACTACTAAATTCATAATTCTCGAGTTGACTGCAAATCCAGTTCCCAAATGTGGGATACCTTTGCCTCCTGCCTTGTTCTATCCTATTTTTCCTTTAAATATCCTATATCCTTCTATATCCGTGGTGTCCTCATCCGTGAATCTGGTTTCTTGTAGAGCTAATATTTCTATATTATATTCGTCCAAAACTTTCGTTAACTGTTTGATTTTTCCTGTTTTTAATGACGAATTTATATTCAGTGTTCCAAATAAATATTTATTTTTCTTTCGAAATTTTGATGCTGGTCTTGAGGTTTGTTGGGGTTTTCATGCTGTTTCGGGCTCCCCAGATTGCATTGATATGATGACCAAAGGCCCGAATGTGTCGCACCTTGTGACAGAGGATTGGATACCTCTTGGGGTAGTTTCTCTCTGTGAATAACTTGACATCATGCGTTATATAATTTTTTGGGGTACCGGTAAGCCGATCCGTTTTTAAAACTGAGATTGTTAGTCCCAGAGTGGTTTTCTGTTGGGGTTTGCTCCCTTCGCCGAGGGGTCCCGGTTTTAAGGCGCCGGGAACTCGCTCTCTCATCCTGAATTAACACTTGTCAATTCGACCTGGGGTATAACGTCACGGATGAGCTGTCGACGGTTCGCTTGCTGGACTTGCGGTTGAATGCTTAACGGCTTTTGTCGGCAAGCACACACTTCGCATGTGCGCCCACCACCGTTTTCCCGTTGACGATGTGAGATCCAATTTAGCTTTCCTGATCAGAGCTAAGCCCTCCGAACAGGAAATTACCACCCCGCACGACTAGGACGTATGGATCTCACGCAGTTGTGTTTCGTGTGTACTGTCAGTGGGGCTAGCACTTATATAACAGTACAATGACTACTTACTAGAGAAGATGACTCTAGCGACACAACCATACCCCGCGGGGTTTTGATACTGATATTATTATTATTTTTTTTTAATTGTAACTAAATTGACGCAAGAATAATTTTTTTAAACTTTTCAGCATCATACTGAAATTCTACAAGTCTTTTTGGAATACTTAATAATGCCGTAAAACACAGAAATGAAAAAAATTTAAGTTGCGCATTTTCGCTTAAAATTGAAGGGTCAATTTTTGCAGATTTTTAAAAATGGCGAGTGTGGTCAGGAATAAGAATTCTCACCCGGATTTCTTCTTAATTACGATTTAATGTAAAAATAAGAATAAAATTACCATACATTTTGGTTTTTTTTACATTACGTTGCGAGTTTTCAGATTTCTGGAAGCGAGGATACGAAAAACAAAAATTAAAACCCCTTTATTTTTTAACAATTTTCAATTTTTAGTAATAATTAAAAGCAAAATGTATGTGATGAATTTCAGTATCAAAAATTACTCTTAGCATTTTTAATCATAAAAATTTTTCAACTGGCGTTACATCCTTTAGTAATTCGTTTTGGTAAATAAATACAAGCGCATTCAAGCAACAGTAGGTTAGGCAGTTGCTTGCAGTGAACTAACCTCAGACTATAAACAGAGCCAGGAACAGCTAAAAGATTTCTTCACAAGAAACTCAAAAGTATAACAGCCTGCTATCGTGGCGTAGTTGATTAGGCAATAGTGTTTCGTTTGATTCAGTCACTTCCAAAAACTTCACTTGCACTGAGTTAATATCTATAGTTGACCCCCCCCCCCCCAAATGAAAAAAGGAAATAATAAATATCTCTCAGTCAACCAAAATGCTTTACTTTTTCTCAAATAATGACGTCGATATGATTACCGTTGTTATTACAATCATAAAGAAGAAATAGAGCAATTTAATGATTGCAAAATTATTGAACATCAGATGTTCCCGTGAAATAATATGACTCAGTAACTGGCGCATAGATAACAAAAGAGAACTGCCGTATACTTTTTGGGCTTAAATTCAAACATATGAGAACCAGTCTAAACCACGGCTCTGTTTGAAAACGTAATATTGTACACTGAATGTTAAGGTTTAATTACCACGGTGGATTTCTTTTTTTTTTTTTGGTTTTTGTTCCTTTTAGCATTTATAATAAAGTCTAGGCAAATAAAATTTAGGATCTGCTTGTTTCGAAGAAATAGGCGAAGCTTGTGTTTGGATAATTCATGTTGCGATGCTAACAAAACTTCTGCCGCTGGGGCATGAGTATTAGAGATGGTTTTTATGAGTAAATTTGAAGTAAGGTAGTCGTGGAACATCGTTGGAGGCCATTCAGATGCTTTACAGAGAAAACTCATGATGGGAGATGTTCGGAAAGCACCAGTAGCGAGTCGAAGCGCTGCATATTGAATCCCGTCCAGTGATGATAGAAGAGATTCGGATGCAGAGTGCGGCTCTATAATCACAAATTGAGTGTATTGTTGATCGATATACAACCATTAAAGAGGAACGATGAGCTCCGTATGATGTGTGAGCCGACTTTTTATGAGTATTGAACTTGTTTATGCACAATTTTTTTGGAATTAGTTATGTGATGCTTCCAAGATAGATTCTGATCGAAAATGGCACCCAAGCACCGAACCGATGGCGATGATTGAATAAGAGAACCATCAAGAAGTATATTCACAGACGAGCACAATGTTTTTGTCTGCTGAAGTGTATACTGTGTCTTAGCTGTTGAAAACCATTCTTCTACGACCGTAGTGAGAGTTTATTTACAGATTCTTGTAAACCCGTTTTTCCAAGCTCCACATTTGAACAGCGTAGAAAAACTGTAATTTCGTTAGCGAAGAGTGCCACTTTAACTAGAGGTGCTTGACGACGTCACATTGATTGTAATGTTGAACAAAGTTGGACTCAACACCGATCCCTGCGGAAATCCATTTCCCAGTTTTCTAGCTGAGGATATTACATTTCCAATTTTAGTCCTGAAACAACGATCTGAGAGGAAATTTTCTACAAACAGGGATGATCTACCATGGAAGCCTCACTTCGGTAATTTTTTTCGTATTATAGATTTAGGTGTAGTATCGAAAGCTTTTGTCAAATAAAAGAACACAGTCAGATGGTGATGATTGCTTGCCATAGCTTGAGAAATGGATTCATGTAGGTATAAGGCTTGATCTATTGTTGATCTGGATTTGTGAAAACCATATTGAAATTTAGATAGGAGATTCCGACTTTGGAGTTCTGACTGCAGTCTTTTATTTATAATTTTTTCAAGAACTTTTCAATTTACTGACGTGAGGGATATAGGTCTAAAACTGTTGGCATAATGAGGGTTTTTGTTTGGTCTTAATAGAAGAATAACTTCCGAAAGGTTTCTAATAAGGGTGAATTTTTTCGAAATTGTGTCCAGACTTTGTTAAATATTGTGAGAATCTGTTGAATTACGTTATCCGGCGAGTTTTTTAACATTAATATGTGAATACCGTCGTGCTCTGGCGATGCCTAATTGCTTCTCTAAGATCTTCTAGGGAAAATAGTTTGTTATACGGTTCAAGGTTTTCAGAAAGTCCGGAGAAGTTGATAGATAAGCTATGTTACACTTCTGGAAGTGAGGGTTAAGATTTTCATCGTAAGAAGCCAGAGCGACAAAGTTTCCGAGAAACTATTATTTTGGGTAAGTTGATTATGACTTTCCCGTTTGTTGTTAAAGATGGCGGAATGAAAGGTTCTGATGAACCTTCTATTACCCTCATTTTTTTCCAAATGTGATTCGATGGCACCACCGATGGTAAGATTGAAGAAATGAACGAGTTCCAAGATGATTTTTTTGCCTGTTTTAAAATACACCTTGCTTTTGCTCTCAAACGTCTGCAGCTGATTAGGTTTGATAAGAAGTTAATTCTCTTGAGTTACTTTAAAGCCTTTTTTTCTTTTTTGAATAACATCTGAACATTCTTTGGATCACCATGGCACACATTTTTAGAAGGGCAATTTACAGCTTTAATTAACGACTCTGTTGTATGCTAAATATCTTGAAATGCGCGAGACGAATTTTTATACGAGATTGTGTTTAAGTTACATAGAACTAATTTGAATTATGACTAGTTTTTGCTTTTTTTTGGGAATCGATTTAGAAAGAAGCGCAGGTCAAGAGCTAAACCGATAGAGGTTGTTATGACTGACGATAATTGGGACATCAAAAAAGCCCGTACTTTTAGTGATTTGGATTAAGTTAAATTTTTTTTTTAGATCGGCTTAGATACGGTCGTGAAAAAAATGAAAAATCGCTTAAATGGAAGAGATGGGGGATTCTCTGTAAGAAAGGAGGCTAAAAGTTTCGGGAAAGATCTTTTTTATTACGCTCCACAATATAAAGTATTTCTTTATTATTGCAAGCGAGGAATGGTGGAGGGGTACTTTATTTCATTCGGGTAGAGTCCCGAAATAACATTTTTATTTTTCAATTTATTGTTAGAGTTATCGTGCTGTTTAAAGACAATTTATCTTACCGGTGTTTATTAGGCTAATACTCGTTTGCGGTCATGGTATTAAGATGCCGGAATATGTAACGGCTTGTGTACAGCGGCTGGAAAGCTTTCGTTACACTTTATTTCAATCATTTACAAGCCTGCACTAACTCCCTTTGTTTTTTCACCCATTCTTCGTCTATTTCTATCCCAGATGATGACTCTTATTTGTCGGCCTCTTTCAATCCTCGATAATATTATATTTGTTCTTTTTCGTTTTCTTTTACCTCACTAAAGAAAGCAATTAGAAAAATTCGAGTAAATCTAAATAAACTAAGTTTAAATTAAATTTCTATATCGCGCAAGACAATAGGAGAAAGAAGAATCCGGAAATAAGTAAATCAATTTAACGTACTTTCCATCAAGATTGTCTTAGTCCACCGGAAGTTATAAACAAAAAAACAAAGATGACGAACAGAAACAAAAAAAGTAAAATTTAAATACGTGAAATTGAAATGTTCCTCTGCGTGCCGATAAGATAATTTCAGAACAATATTATTAAATAAAATTAAAAACGAAAAATAGGACTTTATTTTCGTAACGTATTAATGCGAGGAATACGCAAATATCAAGGGGGATATATTAGTTTTTTTTAAAAAGACTATTTCTATTACCGTCGAATTTTTTACATCCACAAAGATGACGCTTATATGTATATTTTTTTTAACCAACGTGTAATAATTACGTTGCCCTCGCCTATCAGGGTTATAATAAATGCTGGAATTTTAAAACAACATTGACTGCGAAATCTTATTTGTGTAGCTTAATTTTGTGACAGAGATATTCACTTCAACTTGTATCGTGGTCGTTTGAAAAATCTTCGAGAATTAATAATGAAGGCGTAGACGTGTCTTGAAAGAGAACAAAAAATTAACATACTGGATCCGAAATTTATTATTCATTTCCGAAATAAGATTAAGGAATCGACAGAATATTAAAATAATTTAATCTTCTCCCATTTTACCCTGACCCCTCGTGAAACTTAATTAATCGCAATGACGCGAACGAATAAACTTAATTTAGTGTTTTTAATAAAAATTTACAAACTTTCAGCAACTTTCTCGGTGATTTTACGAATATTTGTTTCCCCGCTCGCTTCATTTTCCGTTATTGTATTCGAAAAAGCGAAAATTTAATTGCGTGATAAGGCGACTTCAAAATGAAAATCCAATTTAAATTTTAAATGACGAATAACAAACCGTTTAAAACTCTAATCCAAGTCACCCGATTCAGCTTTACTCTTTCTAACGATTGATTAAAAATCGGCTAATTGCGTACATCTCGTAAAAGTGTGTCAAATATTAGCGATATCAAAAATATGATCAGTAAAATGAAAGAGATAATAATGCCCCCACCCCACCCAAAAAAAAATAGTGTATAGAACATTAGCAAAACATATTTCCGATTAACCGAATAGTCGTCAAAATGCTATTGGTAAACTTAGCGAATGTGAGATACATTAGTGGAAAAAGGTATAAACATTATTGATGTAATTGAAAACGTAATATTAGCACGAGTTGGGATATTGGGGGCATTTTGTTTTTTTTAGCGAATGATAAACGACAAATGGCGTTTAACAAACTGCACGAATGCTTTGGGAAAAATGTTCGTAATGCGGGAAAACTTACTGAAAAAAGAATGTGATTTACGAAAAAAATGAATCGAAAATTTTCGAATTTGAACAGTATTAGCGGAGCGGAGGATGAAATCGAAATGATATAAAACCGTTTATGTAGGACACATTATTAAAAGCAATATAGAGAGGCGGCAACCCCAAGATGTGTAATGCGCAATATAAGTCCACCAGCGGACTGTGCAGCCACATCTACCCCGGCATCTGTCTGCTGGTGGCACCCCTGCTACTTTGAGTAACGGTTGATCAAGGAAGATATGAGATTTCCAGAGAGAGAGAGACCGGTCAACAGGCAAAATTATGTTAGGGGGGTCTGGAGAGGGCAAATATCAAGCCGAACTTAAGAATCGGATGGGAACAGAGGTAGGTTATCCATCCCAGATGCGACAGCGGAAGATCTTATATAAGACAACGGTGGCGTATCCAGCTCAAGTTAGTAGAGCTACTATCTCAACACGAATTGGGTCCTCGTGGGAAGGTGAGACGCAACACCTTCTAAAGATGAAAAGTACGATGGAAGAATTTACAAGAGGTCTACGTCAGTTACTGGGGTCGAAAAGCTACATGAAGAAGAAGAAGAAGAAGATAGAGAAAATCAGGATTGCTGTGTAGCTTCTGTTCAGAGCACCAGATAATAGAGCATTGGCAAGTATTTTTAGTGCTCTAATAGGTAGCCGGTAGAACACGTTGATTCATAGGTGAAGGGCTTACTCAGATCGCTCTTATTGTCAGTTGTCCGTTATGTACTGCTAATACATATAATGTTCAAGCATACTCGTCGCATGCGTTTTCCCGGGAAATTCGAAAATCAAATCGATTACACAGTTTGTAAGTATTAGTTGGCGATGGCCATGCGAAAATGTGAACTAACCGTATAGGTTGTGCTAGTGATGGAACTGAAATTAAGTCTACCGAATCAGGAAAAACCGGTCGAAAGGACGATCATTATAAAGATAGAAACATTGTAAAGTGCTTTAAGAGCTCTAGGCTGCATGTCTGAGGAAATAAGAATGTGTCTAGAACGAGAACGGAACAATATTAAAAAACCGTATATAAAACAAGCATAATACAAAAAATGTGGCAACAACAGAATGCTCGGAAAAAGTGGAAACATTGTTTCTCGCAAAAGACAGTAGGCACGACAGAGACGCGGGGAAGCCTGATTCGCGCGAGTATAAACTATCCAGAGGACAGAAAATTGTCTCTCTATTGTCTAAATTCGTCTACATTTTTCTATATCAATTATCCGGTATTTCTATTATTCTTAACATTTTTTTTCCCCTTACAGTTAACTTCTATTCGATTTCTTCAGTCGTTATTTCACTTCTCTTTTGTTAGATTAGCTAAATGCCAGACACGTCCGACGTGACGGGTAAAACCCGTCCGAAAAAATGCTGTTCTATTGTTAAAACCGAATCCGACGCTATAAAATTACTCAGTAAAGCCAAATCATCTTCAAACCAACCTTCGCCGTCATCTTTTTGTAAAACTCCCTCTGCTGTTTCTTCTAACAACAGCTTTCCAACAGTCTAACTGGCAAACACCATTACACACACTACTAATCAATCTAAATTATTTAACACCGATAAACCAACGAATTGTAATTTCTGTTTAATTACATTCCCCGACCAGCGAGAAAGGCAAAAACATTCCCGTTGAAAGTTTAGAAAGTAAGAATATTGTTTACCTCCATCCAATGTCTTTGTGATAGAACAAATTTCGTAACCGGACACTTTTCCTGATGACCCCTGGCGTAAAAATGGCATAGCCATTAATATATATATATATATATATATATATATTAATTACAACGTAATTCTTAGGCTACCCCCCTTTAGAAAAAATGTCCCAGTTTTATGTAACGTTTGTTGTATTTTATAGGAATTTTGTGATTACGTGATTATATTCATATGGACCGATTTATATTTATGTTGTAAATTTTGATCATTTTATACAAAGTATAGAAGAGAAAAAGACAGAAATATAAGCAAGAGGGGTCAAGGGGCACAGCCTCTTGCGAGACCAAAATTACCAAGTTATATACATATTTTTATTTTTTAATCTAGCGTACTATTTAAGGTGCCGTTTTTCGCCGCCAAGAGTATTATAATAACACGCGAGTACATGGTCAGTATTTAAAGGTATTTAATTAACTTGGTTACTTTAATAACCTGAAGGGCAGATGCCGCTGCTATCGGTGAGTTAATGTTTCATGAGACTCGGTGATCTGTATAGACTAGGGCACATGCACAGTATGTCAGGTACAGTAGGAGCGCTACTTTATAGACAGAATGGGCAGAATATAGGGGGCGGAGCTATGCTCGCAGCTACGCAACCGGTTCAGCAAAACTCTGAATGAGACATATTTCCTACTGTCTATCAAGAAACTCAGTTGTGACTTTAATGGTTATGTTGGAAACGGTCTGGCAGGAGGTCCAGTGCTCTCTGCATGCGGACGAGCATTTGGCCAAGAGCAAAGCTGAAATAGACGGGGTGTTACGAAGGTGTTTTGTTGCATGCGAGAAAACATTGCTAATAATCGAGCAGATATATCGACCAGGTTCATTTCCGCGGATTCCAGCAAGGCTGGGCAGACCACGCTATTGAGAAGTGCCTCTTGGGCAGTCTGTATAACATCTGGTGGATCTGAATCACTATCGGGGATGTTTGGTGCAAAGATTTGTGACATTGCAACTAAAGCGACCGCTGGCGAGTCTATTAGCACTTTTTGAGCCGTAGACTCTAGTGAGAGAAAGTACTGACAACAAATTTTATCATAGACGCCAATAAATTTATTCTCTCTGAAGAAATATATAAAGAGCTAAAAATCCGATCTTGCTATATCGCTCGTTGAATAGAATTTCGACTGGAAATTACGGTCGTCGAAGGGAACGTGAAGATAAATCAACAATACAAAAGGATATATTTAAAGAAGAAGCCATCGGTTTTGTGTTTTTTTTTTTTTTTTAGATTGTCAATTGAAGGGGATATCGTTCAGTCCAGGGAAGAACCATCATCCAGCATTACTGCGTTGATCGATCGGAAAGGGAATGTTAGGAACTTCTGTCAGTAACGGTCGATAGACGGTCGAAAAAAAGGTGCGTCATCCTACATTACGGAAAGTTTTAGTGATCGATGGCGATGGAAAAGAAGGAACTCTGTTGCTCCATCGGGAGAGGAAGAGAGGAAATTTTTGGCAGTGCCTAGAACGCTCGATGGTGGGAGGATTCGCTATCTCACATTAAGAGAGGAATCTCGTGTCAACAGGCGGCTACAATGACCGTTCTCTATCTAACACACCACATGACTATATTGTGACCCAGGGCAATTATTGAGATAGAGAACCGAGGAAAGAAATATTGTCAAGCGCCACTACTGCGCTTACATAACCAGAGCCGGCGTATCACTTTTGTCACCAGAGCATATTATTCTGCCGATTAGCGTGATAGGGATTGAAAATGGAACACTGTTGGAATGATCAGGATCGGAAAGCGTGAGGAGAATTAAAAAACTTGCGAAACTTTTTATTCGCTTAATTGAATTGCCGTCGTTTCGATCGAATAAAAAAAGGTTCAACGACTGTGATGGATAGAAGAAGGATACGGGATTTTTCTTCGCATTAGCCGTTTCCGGATAACGAGCTTTGTTCTGTAATAAAGGAGTAAAAGTTTTTCCTTTCATCGGTAAAATTAGACAGTCTCGCGCAAAACGCGTGCAAATCCGGGGATTCGAAGAAGTATTATCGGATGCCGGAAGAGAATCGAAGGCTGTATAGAGTGGTCGGAAAGAAAGACCAGGGGCGGCTTACGGTGATCGTTGCAGGTAATAAACTTTTAATAACGCATGACCGAGCCAGAGGAGCGACTTATTCTTAACCGAAAGCGAGAATATGCTCGTCGATTATTAAGCAAATAACACGCCCTGACAGACGCGAGCCAGCCCGCTGTATTAATCAAATTACGCTGAAAACTTCTCGCTATAATACATCCATTATACCGAATTTGCATAGAACCTCGCTCAGTATGCATCGCTAGGCAAAGCCGCTCGCATCTGATTTTCTTCTCTAATCCTACGTGAGCAGCAGACAAGCACAGATCTCGGTCAGAATATTGGTCCGAAATTGAAATTGAAATTTTCGCTTAAAAACCACCGTTGCCATTATTAAAAATACACTACACTTTGACCAAAAATGAAGCTTTCGTACATTAAGATACAAAAACACTTCCTCATAGACGTTGAATAACAACTTTATCAAGGATATTTAAAACATTAATCCTGCAGAATTAAAAAATAAAAAAACAACCGTTTTAAAGACTGTTTTAAAGGCCGTTTTAAAAATCGTTTTAAAGATCGTTTTAAAGATCGTTAAAAAGACCGTTTTAAAGACCATTTTAAAGATCGTTTTAAAGATCGTTTTAAAGATCGTTTTAAAGATCGTTAAAACGACCACTAGACAATCACTGAATTAATGAAATATAAATAGCCGTCGTCGACCCGGACTTTGTGAACCATGTTTTTTTTTCCGTCTAAACGTTCACGACTACTGGTGGATTTACCGCGGCAAGTGGAGGTTATTGTAAAATCCCGCGGGATTTCGACGATCCTCTGCTTTTTTTTTTTTTTTTTTTGTTTTCATTATCGATTACATCTTCCTAATATACACTGACGTCTCCAGATTCAGCTACAAACGGTATCGAAATTATTATTAATTGCGTCCCTTTGTAACTTATCTAGATTGCAATCTATCGATTTCGATGCACCAAAACGTTACCGTATTCTGCTAATGCCGATCTTTTTTACACATTTATGCGGTCTGCTTTATGTGCTCCTCGAACCATATGTGCACAATATAATAACAGCGGACTCAACCTCAAGAAATCGTATACGGCTACATGGGCTAAGTCATCGTTTTATTACCACTCGAAAAACTCCTCATTTTTACACAATGTTACATTTTAGTGCTGAAAATGCTCCCGATTCCGATCGTTTAAAGTAAACGAATTGAACACTAGCAATTCGTTGTTCTATTTTTGTTAGACATTTTAAGATTTGTAGTTCCTGCTTTTTACTGTAACCATTGAATCTCTCTTCCATCAGTTATAAAAAATTCCCTGTCTGGTAAATCCCTTTTTCATGGGAAAAATACGTTTCGCACACTGGTCACGTAATATTGTTCGAAGTTAAAAACTGATATTATTCGTCTATTCAACCATTTCCACCTTCACACCTTTGGTTCCTAGATTTTTCACACCTTCGTAGTTCTATTATATACTCTCCTTGTCGCCTTGGTCACAGCTGTCTTCCTGCTTCCCTTTATCGGTTTGCTATTATTCCCTTTCCTATCTGTCCTTTATGCGTAGATAATACATTCGATTGTGGCGCTGATTACATTTTCTTCCGGTGGCATCTTTGTCCTCTGAAAGATCAGTTCTATACATCTACTATCCCTTAATATGCCCACGCCGTACTGTGCATCCTTTATTCTCGCTATTCTCTCACTGTCAGTTGTTCCCCTGCTATTGCTAAATTTTTATCTTTAATCCGCGACCGTATAAACATTTAAGTAATTCTCATCCTCTTCTTATCCTTAATATTCCGGTTTTTCGCACCGCCTTTATCTGGTGTGCATTGTACATCTCATTGTTCGAAGTCAGTATGAATTCCGGGTTATCATTTAGCGATCATGCTGGTCTCCTCCGATGTAGAGTTGGTTTCCTTCTTCTCCTTAATATTTCGTAAGTTTGTCGTGTCTACAACTGCCGTTTGAATGATGGAACAAACAATCTTATTTTGATTTTCTGAACGGAAATTGCGAGTACTGCTTTGCAATCGTCCTTCATAGTGCGAAATAATGATTTCTTGTTTCATCGGGCATTGCGGGCACTGCTTTGCAGTTGCGGCCATATTGTTTAATGAGGATATTTTCCTGGGCGTTGCCCAGCAATCGCAGTCATGGATAAATACTACTAATTTAATGCTGATTACATCGCATTTAGTTTTATATAGATATGATATATCATAAACAGGTAAAACGGCTAGCAAGACATATGGAAAGCTTCCCTTTCCTCTAGGACATTCCTCATACTTTTTTCTCTATACATTTATTTCCCTTCAGACTGTGCTAGTTGTACAAGTATCGATCTCTTTTAACTCCTTTGGTATTTCTTCATAGTAGTTCTGGCCGTGTCCTTCTCTTTCCGAATAACTCTACTTTCCTTTCGTCCTACGTTCCTCTATCCTGATGGGTAATCGTCCGTTGCTGACAAGTCCAACAGATTTATTAAAAAAAAATTAAAAAATCTCTCAGAGCCGTTTATTATTATCCCCCGCAAAGTGTTACTTAAAATCTTCAAAAATTCGAAATAGAGCAATACTAAAAATTACAAGTCGTCCTATAAAATATTCACCGGTAATTAAACGACGTATAAGTGTACATATATTCTTTACGGAGTTATATGTATGTAAATTTACCCATGGAGAAAAATTTAATGTTATTTTTAAACACGGCTGATCAACAAGATCTTCTGTGTATGTTATATTTTTAGATATTCACAGAGTTTCATTCGAGAATCCAAAAATAGAATGCTCTAAGGCTGTTAAAGGTGACTCTTCGCCATTGGATGTGAAATATTATTAAATAATCTTAAATGAAATGTGTAAAATATTGTACTTGACGGAACGGATATTATATTAAAAATAACAAAATTAACCTGCTCTATTCATTTAGCTTTCATCGCACAATGAAATATAATCGTGTGTTTTTGTATCACATGATTTTTGGAATGCAATTATATGGGTTACTTATATTCCATAAGTATTAATGAGTATGCTTATGGTATTGAATGTTAAAACATATAGTCCATGTGTGTTTTTTTGCTGTTTATATGATTTTTAGTATGCGTATATTTATGTATGGGTAGTATTCTGTAAATTAATATTGAAGTATTGATATTTGAACTGAATACGCGTGATTGCGCGCATAAGTGATCGTAAATCTTTACATGAGTTGCATGCAATTGAGCGTATATTATCAGATATTAGATGTTAAAATTAATAAATCAATTAACAAAATTTAGAATACTCTAAAATGTAATTTCGAATAGCCTAATGTGTACTACACTGCTCGCAGTAATCTTGCGCCCAAGTTGAATTTACATTGTAATAAAAGCCGAACTGGTTTCGTTAATTTTACTAATAAAAGGAAATAAACGGTTCGCCTTCGGAGGATACCGACTGGCTTTTTATAGGCGCGTCTGACGTCGCTCCGATTTACTTTCGACAAGTGCAAATTATTCTTCTGCTGAGAAATAGCGTACCGATCCTCGGCAGCCGGGGATTTTGAACACAAATTTGAATTGTCCTAAAAACTGAAAATTTTGCAATACAAACGACGTCATCCATAAATGCTCTACGAGTTTCACAATGTGTACTTTTCGTGCGGAGCCGATGATAACAAAATAGCAGATGCCGCTTCACGATGGCTACGACTTAAAGCTGTCATCTTCAGTACTTCTTCGAAGTGTACAATTATCGTGCCTCGTGACGACGTTGTCTGCCCATAAGTTTTGCACTACGCTACTAGTCGTCATAAGGGTGACATTTTTCTACAAAGAAATTTGTCTTTACTCCGCCACTCACGACGAATTTTGTACGGAATTTAATTTTACTTTCCAATTCGTTTATCTCATAAACAAAAGAAAGCTTCATGCATGTACGTGTACCCTATTATTTATTTATTTCAGTACACATTGGCAACAAGAAAAATACAAAAATTCTTAAGAAACGTTGTTTAAATAGTTTTTCATTTTTAATTTTTTTTTTTTGAGGTATTTCAATCATTGTCTCCATCCCCCCCCCCCTTTCACGAAACTTCGGGTAGGGTACATTTATTTACCATTGAATATCTTGGGTTCATAAAACTATTGCGATTTCCAAGTCCGATCGTTTTTCGGGCAGGCATTATCACCGCAAAGACCAAGTTAGCCGTATTGTGTTAGCGTTTACATATTATTCGATTGATAAGATGCGCATTCACTGTGAGAATTCCACTGTAAAAAACGGAAAAGAAAGTTATTCTTCATATTTTAAAATTGACAAGACCACTTGGCAGTTTAAGTTGTCCGGAATCTGTATCTCGAAATACTTCCGTTAATGAAAATTTAAGCCAGAACAATAGAGCTCCCTTCGATATATTATACACTGCTGAACGCTAATCCGTGTACTTGTGTGAGATTCCGCATCGTCAGCATGCGAAATGGTAGCTGTTTTGTAGGCTTAAGGCTGTTTACAAATTCAACTTCTAAAGAGATTTCTTTTTTGAAATTATTAGCTCCGGAGTTATCCATACACATACACACGCACACTGAAGTCCGATCGAAAGTGCGTCAAATAGCTAAAGGGAGTATACGTATAGCAGTAAACTTTTTTGTTACATTATTTCGTAGTTAACCATACGGATGGAAAAGCTATTTGGAAAAGACGCCTAAAAGAAGTTGGAGACGATGCGTGCAGTCTAAAGAGAACTTTGCTTGAAGATTACTTTAAAATACTGCTTATTCATATTATGAACTCTAATAAGAAGCAATTAAAGTTTGTGCATGAGAAAAATACTAAGCTTAAGAATAGCGTTTTTGAAAATTACCTGATAATGTCAGTTAAATGACATGAAAATATAACCATACTTATCTTCACGACTTGTGCTGTGCACTACCTCCCTCTTCAGTCGTGTTGTCCCCGTTTGCTTATGTCGTGGTCAATCATCATGGATCACCCCACCTTTCGCCGTTTTTCCCCGTTGTTAATGGGGTTTTCATTAGTTCCGACAGAGGCAGTCTTATGACAGATTTAATATAATGCCCCTCATTGGAGGTCAACCTCGATTCCTCTTGCTGTTAATTTCTCATAGATGCGTAAGCAAAAATCGGATATAATGCATTTCCGAATCGAATGTTATTTCACTAAAATAGTTTGAAAAGAGTCTTTTTCAAGTAAACGACGTAGAATAACTGCTAGTTGTTATCATCGAATTTTTACGAAATTTGAAACGAACGGAAAATTAAAAATAAGCAGACAAAACGAATAAAGCCTTACAAAAAACTCGCTGATTTCTATTTATAAATCGGTTTTCTGTGTTATGGGTCTTCATTACGGCAATCCTTCGCAATTCTTCAGATTATGGAGAAAATTGTTATTAGAGCGCTAAAATTGGTTATTTTTCACTAATAATTTTTAAATTAACTTACACACACACACACACACACACACACGGAGTATTTTCGAAAATAGGTGAATATCAATAATTCGTCTGGCTTAAACTCAGAAACATATCAAGTGAGTCCCGTATATAGTTGATAAAGTAAGGTTTGTAATTAAGCTCGACTGCACCGATAAAAGAAGAAGGCCCCGTTTACTTTGTTCGGTCACCTCTTTACTCTTTCAAATTTCTCTGGTGCAGGTAATATTTGATTTCAGATTAAATATATACCTGAGAACGACTTGGATGCCGAACGAGATAATGACAGCTAAGACGAGCATCGTATCTAAACTAGAAAAAAATATGCAACACTTTACTAAGAGCAGAAGAATTTCGTTTAATATATTAGACGGTTTTAATTTCCAAAAAACTTTCTTAATCTAAGTAGTGAGATTATGGTTTTGTATGTATGTACATATATATGTATATATATATATATATATATATATATACATATGTATATGCTTTTTTTAAAACTTATATCTGACATATTTTTTTCATAAGGCTTTCAAATTTTCGATTCGAAATATTGTAATAATACAATTGCATACTTCGGATTGCACACTGAGCACATTGCAAGGGTTTTTGCGTGCGTACCATACATTTTTCTTATTTTAAATATTATTTTTTTCCTCTCATTTTCTATATCAAATATGATATTAGTATCTTACATGCCCTTGATAAGGTATGACGGATTTTGTTACGGAATTAAGCTGTTAATAATATACCTAGCATCTGACAAATATTTTGGGAAGAATAATTTGAGTTCCTCTTGAGACCTGCCTCTTTTTATTGAATAAATTTTCTTCCGTATAATTAATACTCGATTTCAGATTAAAAATATACTTTTAAAGAACGAACTGTGTCGCTCGTGATCTCCATTTGGTAGTTGATTACTTCACCATTAATACCTAGAAAATTCAAAAATTACATAGATATTAGAGCACCAGCAGTCTTGAATAATACGCACTTTGAAATAGAAAAAACCAAAAAAAAAAAAAAAATTAGATCCGGGCAAGCTGTTTTTTTTGTCTGCTTTTACATATATATATATGTATATATATTTTTTCTGCGACCTTGTTGTTGGAAAACATCTATTAACGCTAGACACTGGTTAACAGCGAAAAATCTGCTCTATTCGCTTTAGTTAGAATATACATTTATTAGTTCGTTAAGAAGATGCTAAATAACTACTAAAAATACATATTTAAATGTGTACTAGTGATGTTTTTTTCTTGTTTTACTATTTTTTTATTTCATTAGAAAGAGAACAGAAAAACACATTAAGTATAAATACTACATTTATATTGGTGTTGTTCTTTTATATTTTCTAGTGCTAAAGATATGAGATATTCTTCCGAACATTACCAGCATATTTCGATGTAATATTCAGTTCGTGCGTTTGTAATTTATTCTTAATTAATCTGTTAGATTTGATAATGTTGCCAATGTGTTTCTCGAATTATGTATAAGAATAAATGCGGTATTGGAAAGGCACTATGACCGATAAAAGTAACAACAAAAAAAAAAAAAAACAAACATCCGAATTATATACATGTGTGTTGAGGAAAATTTAGTGGCACCAGAAATAATAAATACGTGAACGTACATTTTAAAGAAAAACTGATTCTTCCATCAGTTTTTTTTTCTCACAATTATATCGATTGATACGAATATCAGCTTTGTATTATGATTATAAGAAAATAACTAAGCGAATATTTTTAATGCTTTTCCTTAAATTACTACTCAAACATGGAGCAACAAATTTTCTCAAAACCTAACAGGGTCAGATTCTACATCAATACGTACGAAATGACATGAAACAGAAAGTAGTTTTAGTCAAAAGTCTGTCTACGGCCAATAATAAGAGTTGGAATTGCCAGTCTCGTTACAGTTATCCATTTCCATCCTTTGAGCCATCAGTAGTTCTTCAAGGGTTCTATGAATTCTTCCGCAAAATGTCTCAACTTTCCATGCGTTCTGCCGACGTTATTTCCCTTCGAATTCCTCTGATACAATCATTTATTAGATTTCTTCACTTCATGACCTATATTTCACTCTACATCACTAAATGATAGATCTTTTTTGATTCCAGGATACGCTGGCATTGTGAAGTTGTTGACCGTTTGCTTTTTTGCATTTTCTAATGTCGACGCCCGTATTCTACAACACAATATTTTTCACCGGACCAAATCCCGTCACCTAAAACTATTCCCCGTTTATATTTCACTACTTTTTTTCTTTTCTAATCCCAGTTTCTTTTGATTAATCCAGTCCGTCTTCTTTCTAATCTCGGTTTTTTAAATTTCTCTTGTTCGTGTCAATTCGTTATTACAAAACTTTCTCATCTACTATAAAGTCTTCTTCTTCTCCAAACCGTGTTTTCCATTTGATCTGATAATTCCAATTATGTCGATAACTCCATAACGTTAAACTATTTATAAATAAACAATCAAATAAATTCCTTTTATTAAGAAAAAAGAAAAGTATGAAATAATTTACACTTTAATAAATTAAAATAAATACTTCAACTTAAACCTTTTTCCAGCTTAGCCCATAATCAGTTTTAACAGCGCAATGTTTATCCTGCTGTTCCCGAAAACGTTTCTAAAGTAAATTATTTTAATTTATTAAAGTGTAAATTACGATATACTTATTTTTGTTCGCTATTAAGGAATTTATTTATTTTACATTTATTAATTGCTGTCATGTTTGCGATACAGATGATATAATTTTAACACATTTTTGCGTGTCTATCCTTGAGTGAGGTTTATTTCGTCGCTTTCTTAAATTTTTCTAGTTCCTTATATTCTCTTTTCCCGCGTATCTTCTTCTCATTGTTCCCGATAATGTCGTTGTATCCGATAAAAAATAAAAATTCAGTCCTTACCCCGTTTTATTTCATTTTTATCATTCGCGTTCCCTGAGAAAAAAAAAAAAAAACCAAAAGAAACGGAAAACACAGAAAAAAAACTGGCCCAATTTTGCTGCAAATCTAACGGTTACGATTTCACATCGCGGTACCTATCGAATGGCACGAATACAGAATAAACACCATTTATTTAACCGCAATCATGCTAAAAGTTTTGTCCGCGACCCGCGTCGTCCTAGTCGCGTCTCTTGTCGCAAGATATAGCATACGTTTCATCTTTCGATTCGTCTGGCTCATCCATCGTTGCTGATGTTTCTCGTAAATTCTGCTTAAAAAGTTTCCATATCTAATCTTTTTATTCTTCTTCTGCGTGGATTTCCTTCAATTCCCTTCTTGAAGAAGGCTTCGCGTTTTCGTCTACCTTTTGAGCTGTATATTTGCTGTTTTTTCCCTTCGCTCGATCTTTATTTCGCCTTTCTCCGTTCTAATTAGTATCGCGTTGCATTTTTGCCTTTAGTCGTGTAATGATCATCGGTAGCGACAAACTTTCAAAAGAATTAATTTCCTTCTTACTATTCCTATTTATGCGGTCCATGCTTTCGGTAAAAGCCTATTGCAGCGCATTGATACCAAAAACGGAGAGCGCATTATATTCTTTTAGGCTTAAGACCTTTTAGGCTTAATCGTGGACTCTTCGGTGCGCTGCTCAAGTTGTTACGGGCTTGCCTCGCCATTCCAATTCTCGATTTTATTTCTCTTTCATCTCTGCCATCGTTAGCGGCAACATTGCCTAGATATCTAAATTCCGTTACATTTTCCGCTTTTTCTCTGTCAATGGTAATGCCCTCTTGCATTCTTGTCTTCAGCTTGTGCAAATGTCTTCCTTAACATTAATCTTCCAGACCTGTTCTATTTATTCTACCATTTTTACCGCAGCTATTCTTCTGTTGCGGCGAATTTTTCGTCCGCTTAGCCCATTTCATTAATACATGTTACTCGTATTTTTCGCCCTATAGTTAATTAATCGTGACTCGTGACGGAATAGGTATCGTTGTCGCGTACACTGTCTTTTTCGAATCTTAATGATTTTTCGCTTTGTTCATCTCCATTTTCAGAATTTTTAAATCCTCTTCGTGAACCATTCGTGATTGGTCGATCGGCAATTCTTTCTCGCCGTCCACGAAGCTAGCGAAACTTGAGCTAATTAATATTTCGAGCAATACCTTTGATGATAATTCGCTTTCTCAGGTGTATATTCGTCAAGTTTTCATCCAACTTTTGTTCGATTTCAGACAGCGGCGACCAATCAACGCTACCAAAATTCTACATTCAGAAAGTACTCGCGAAAAACATTTTTTTTGTTTTTTCTTTTTTCGAAGATCTTCCAACAATCTTTACGAGTTCTATTAAATAGCGTCGGCAGTCCTTTCTAAAAATGTGTGTTTATGTAACACGGTCGAGGCTATTTTCGAATGACACATTTCACCAGTCAAAGCCGCTTGACTGATAGTTCTGTTATTCTGTAGAGCTATCTTTCGTTCTTGCTCGCTCCAGACGACAAAAAAATAACACTTAGTTTTAATTTTTACGAAACAATTACTTCATTTTGAATTTTCTGAAATAATTCAGAACCTCCCGGATCAAATTTGTTCAATATCTTCCACATCATCAATACGCAGTGAATAGCATCATTTGAAATGTTTAACTAAATTCCGTCTGCTTCCTGCATACCATTGCGCACGCATAGACACACACACACACACAAATTTACTTTAAGGAATTTTTTATCTTTTGTTTTTTTTTTTTTTAAAGAGATTTTTATAAGTAAAAACATAAATTATATTGCAGAAAAATTTTAATTCCAGTTTTCACACTGATTAGAGTTCTGAAACATTTAAAAATGTTCTTGGTTTTCTGTCAATCGCTGTACCTTTTTAGAAATCGAAATCATACATTTTTTTCAAGTTAAAAAAATTACTTTTTCAAATAAAAAAAAATTACTTTTTCAAATAAAAAAAAATTATTTATCAACTTAAAAAAAACAAAAAAGTTTCCAATTTAAAAAAATTATTTTCCAAATTAAAAAAAAAAATATTTTCTAGATTACAAAAAAAAAAACAATTTTCCAAATTTAAAAGAATGTCTTCCAAATTAAAAAAAAAATATTTTCCAAGTTAATTTTTTCTTTTTTTTTTCAAATAAACAGAAAAACATTTTAAATTGTTTTCCTGCCGCGTGCTCGTGTCTATTTTAATTATCATTGCAGTACATTACACATCTACATCAAAGTACAATAGTAAAGTTAACAATGCATCCGTTAAAAATTAAGCTACATAACGAATATGCGCTAATATTGAAGCGATATACGTACCTCCGGAAGCGTAATTTTTTTTTTTTCGGAAGATTAGAAAAATATTAAAAATATAGCTGTTGTAAAAACGTACACAGTTTTGCAGAATTGTCAAAATTCGGGCGAATTACATTATAACAAAAGGAGTCTAGGCGCACTATGCGAATATTATTCGTACAAAATAATAATATATTTATGATGAAGAAACAACGTAAGTAGGAATTTTTAAAAAACGGAGCTAGTACGTACTACTTTCGATTTAATAATGAATTAAAAATCGGAAAAAAGTAATTATTACAACGAGAATCGAATTGGTTCAGATTTTGATAAAGAGATCGCAAAAAAAAAAAAAGAAAATAAAAATAAGAATTATACTGGCGGTAAGGATTAGTAAAATATTAGTGTTCTTTTTTTTGTTTTTTTTTTGGGCTCGTCAACCAGGGACCTCCACTCAGAAACGATTGCAAAAAGAGTCAACTAATTAATACTTCATTCGATCGGAAATAGCTGAAATAAAGGAATCAACGGCAAAGACAACAGACTGAGAGGGAAAGGAGAGGATATAGGAAGCACAATAAGGAGCAGGAAGCCTTAATTTTAGGAGTAAATAAAGACAAGAACGTACCGCAGAAAGAGTAGAACACTCTAAGAAAATATTATAACCATCACAGACAACTGCTTCATTAAAATAAGGAAGACAATAAGGAGAGGAAACCAAAGAAAGACGATAGCGAGCAGAGGGCAATAAAGTGTGATTAAAGCGGAGGTGAATGACAATAATTGAAGGTGAAAGGGAAGGGAGAATTCTAAGAACCAAGGATTAGCAGGAAGGTTAGGTTGAATTGAGAGGTAGAAGGAACGATTATTGGTAAAGGAAGACATTTTTTTTTTTTTATTTTATTAGCTTCTCTTATAAAAAGACGTTGCTTCGACCCAGAACTTCTACGTTAGTCAGCATGTTAAATCTCCTGCGTCCTCTCCCCGCTTTTCTGAGTATTCTCCCACTGGAAGCTAGTATAAATAACCGGTCCTTCTGTAGCCTAGCCCTTAGATATTTCGTTTTCCCAGCCGTGATCTTCTTAAACAATAACGATTCCGTGAAATTTAATCTACGCAGCACTTCCTGATTTGTTAATCCACCCATTTTATCCTTTCCCATTATTCGATAACACCACTTTTCAAACGCGTTTATCCGATTTTCTATATATTTCGTGATTATCCACGTTTCTGAGGCGTATCACTGACCAAACATAACTAAAAAAAAAAAAAAAAAAAAAAAAAAAAGGAAAAGAGGAAACATTTTAAGTTATACAGTGCATTCTTAGATTCTTAGATAAGGATATATGCCCGATGACGAAGGTTTGGCCGCGCAGTGCAACCAATATCGCGGCTGCTTCATAGTCTGCAACCGCAGTTACAGATTTCTGATGAAATGCATGTTCTTCGGGATTCATTCAAGAAAAATGTGTTATAATTTTATACTCGCCTCATAATGCGCGTTTGCGGATGAAAATAAAATTGCTTGTTTACGGAACCGCTCACGACTTCTTCGTAGCGTACATTTTTATCGAAAAATGGTATTTGTTTGTAGAAAATCATAGAACAGTTTTACTCAAAGAAATACAAAAGACTTCCCGAAATGTCATTGAAAAATATGCATATTATATTGTGCTATTCTATGCTCTTTAACTTGTACGCAGAATATATAATTAGACTTGTTCTAGAGCAATGGAATGGCGGAATAGTGATAGGAGGACGAAGATTAACAAATCCTAGATTTGCGGATGATACAACACTAATAGCTGCGAATATGAAGGAAATGGAAAAACTTCTAAATAAACTGGAAAAAATTAGTGTGCAGTATGGATTAAATATATAAATAAAAATAAAACAAAAATAATGATCATCGATCGTGGGCTATACCATCTCATGAAAAGGCACTCGCTGGTTATGAAACTGTGGAAAATTTCGTATACTTAGGGTCACTTTTAGAGAACAAAGGAGGCTCCGAAGGTGAAACAAGACAGAGAATCGAAATTGCTAGAAGCGCCGTGATAAGGATGAACAAAATTTTGAAAGATAACTCCATCAGAAAAAAGGGTCAAAATTAAACTTGTCCAAACGCTCGTATTTTCCATTGTGCTATATGCAGCGGAGACGTGGATTTTAAAAAATTGGGACAGAAGAAAAATCGACAGCTTCGAAATATGGTGCTGGAGACGACTCCTTAGAATTCCGTGGACAGCAAAAAGCGTACAAATGAATATCGGTGTTGCACGAAGTCGGTGTCATAAAAAGGTTGTCAACGTTTGTCGCAATGAGAGTGCTGAAATTCTTCGGGCATATAATAAGAAACCAGCAGGGAATGGAACGCACGTTACTCATTGGGAAAGATTAATGAAAAACGGCCACCGGGACGTACACCTAAAAGATGGACAGATATTGTATTACATACAACAAGATTGTCATTTGCACAATGCGTACGTCAATCAAAGGATCGTGACAAATGGCGGAAAATCACAAAATCACTGGCGGATTAAATGTTGATCACGATATCCCACCTGGGGTGACGACTGTAGATGAGATGATGATGCCGATCTAAATTTCCCAGACTAGCTGAACATGAAATAAGGATACATTTTCAATTTTCATTTCTCTTCCAACCGTTTCGATTTTTTTTTCTTTTTATTGTTTATTTCTTACTATGCCAACTATGAGAACATTACAAACCGGTATAAGTGAAATTTGTAAAGTATCGCTGTAGCGGAATATTCCATCGGAACAAAATACGACCAACTAGTCAACTGAGCCGTTCATTTCTAAACAATAAACTTATATACTTACAAAACGCAAAATACCGAATTATTCGTTTTTGTATACTACATTGTTCCGATAGTTGTTAATGGCAAACCACCGCGTACCAGATGATATGCGCGATGGGTCACAGTACACAGGAGGTACACATGAGGGACTGCATTTTCGATAAATCAAACGATTACTAATCAGTTCGGCATGCAGTCTTGCGTGTGGTGTACTCGTATTGCATATAATAATTGCCTAGTGCACAACTTATATCGGTACAGCTAACATGTACGAATATTAAATATAGAGATGATTGTTCCGATATGCATTCCATTCAGCCCGCGGTGTAATTAATTTTCCTTTATTCGTGAAAATGCAAAAATATACGTAGACGCTATTCGGAAATAAATGCGAACTCTAAAGTTGGTAAACTGAATAAAAACACACACTTCTATCGCTATTACTAGTATTATTAATATCGCATATACGTGATGAAAGAAATAACGAAAGAACAGACACAATGGCCACACCAAGTACAATAAACATACTGAAAACCGACTAATAAAAATCGAGGGCTCAAGAGCATCGAGAAGTAGTACTTTCTAGCTCGAATCGGGATCGGTTATTACGCTGGTCATCTGCTGAATGGCGATGCTGCAGCCATCAAGAACTCATACCGTAAATGTTAGTCGAATGCAATCGGACAACGCATTCTGACGGTTGGGGGAAATTACGCTGCGATGTAGAGAGCAACAGCTGATTCATCGTTGGTTTTACGAAGTTACCTAAATTGATTTAATACTTCATAGCGCGCGATATTTACAATCTATTTCTTCCGAAAGGTTACTCGTAACATTAATATGGCATTTAATTAATTATACGGAGATTCTGCGCTTCATAATAATTAAGCGTAAAATCGCCTAAAAATGAAAAACATCTTTTTAACTAATGTCGAACGAAAGAAAGCTAAAACAGGTTCAGTTGCATGCGTAGCTGAAAACAGATCTCTCGTTTCGTTTAGGACACAATTCGGCCTTTTACCGCAGCCTATCATCGTCCGTCAAGTCTACTACTCATTTGTAATCACATCGCGCTAAGTATACACCGGAGGACCGCGTATTGTCCGACCGATATCATTAACCGGTGGTGGGTCGCGGCGTCGTAAGGAGTTTGAAATTTTAGCCGCGTTTTACGGAAGAAACAGTCCGAATTAAAGTTCTCACGCTAAACTTGCAGAATTAATATTTAAAGGCGGGAGCCCGCGAAATGCTGCAATGACCTTTACGGCTGCTAATGGCAGACATAGCAGCGCATGTACTCTGTACTCTAGTATTTTGTTGAAGATAATTCCTCGCTTCATATATTACCGATATGATTATTATCGCCTAGAATAACCGAGTTAATATTTTATCGAGTTGAAAGGGAAAATTCTATAAAATTTCGGCGGGACATTACCATGTTTTATTAATACGGAGCGGTCGGCTGGGAAATTGCACAACGAGCGCTAGTTATAAAATATTTAATAGATCCGTAGGAAAAAATTAAACTGCCCTCGTTTTCGCCGAGTCAGCAATTTCGAGATGGCTTTTCCAGGGGTTTTCTCTTTTATTCTCCGGCAGCTTGTAAAAGTTTCCCTCTTAGGATGAGTTTTTCTGTTTTAAGGAGCCGATAATAAAAGTAACCGAAGGTTATACACAGCAGTACACCTTTCTCGCAACAAACCGGTATCGCGCTACGTTAACAGATCCTTCCTTTCGAAAATTTCTATTTCGTTCCGAATTCCAAGAACGTACCTTTAATTCGCGCTGATTTCATTATAATCGCGGCACCGTCACGAAATGATTAGATTTCGAGCAGGTGGAAATGATATCATTTCTCGGCAATTGTCGAACTGTAGCGGCAATGGGGGGAAAAAAACCCGGGGTGCTAATGCGTACAAATCGCATTAGTAACAGTAACGAACTAATAAAACGCAGACGCCGTGGGAAATTAGTGAAATATTTACGTAAATAAAAATCAGAAAAAAAGAGGTAAAATTGCAACCGATGTCGCCAGGTATTTCCATTTTGGCGCGGATAAATGTAGCACGGCGCTGCGGGCTCGTAATTATCATTATCATTATAATTTCTTGTCACTTCGCGAAAAAACCAGCGCGCACATTTCCGGAGGAAATATTGAAACGGAACTTAAAAATCGCCGTCTATTCAAATTAATCCGTTAATTCTCGCGATAATACAAAATTGAAATTTACGACACTCTTAATGTAAAAAACGAAAAAAAGCTGGTCTAAATTTCTTTAGTTAAATGACATTATTCTCCTTCTGTTTTTTTTTTTTTTTTTTGCACACTGAATTACGCTAATTTATTAAAAGTTACAGAAATTCCTGGGACAATATAAAAGAAAAATTCGAGGTTTTTCCTAATATTTATTTTTTCTTTAGTTTTTTTTTTCTTTTTTCTTTTGAAGGTTTCGGTGTCGTGGACTTGAAATTATCTAATCATACTGCTCTACTTCTAATCGGAAAATTAAGATTTATTCATTGTCTGTTGATAAAATGATTAATATTAGAGTCTCCTTAGAATAATTAGGGACGAATTCGCGTATGCAATGCAATAAGTAAACTGGGGGTACCCGCGGACTACTAACAAATATCGCGGATTACGTAAATAAGTTTCTTTCGTAATATAAACCTTTTTTTTTCTTTATAGTGCCATACTTAATTTCTGAGCGTCGGCGACTACCTATTTGTACATCTCAGCAGTACAGACACAGGCATAGTGTACTAGGCAATTGTTTATGTGCAGTACGAATGTGTACACACGCAAGACTACATTCGGAACTGATAGTAATCGTTTGATTTATCGATGTACAAGTGCAGTCCCGTGTGGGTCTGCTGTGTACTGACCTAGCGCGCATATGATGTTGAACGTGGTGGTTTGCCATTGCCTTCCACGTGACTATTAGCGATTATTTTATTGATTTATTTAATTCTTGTAATAAGTTCGTCGTCGCTCGGGATCGAACCCGTGATCTCCATAACGGAAGTCAAGCGCTCTAACAACTAGGCTATCGCGACGACATAATAGCCGTTTAAAAAGGTTAGTTAGGATGTAAAGATAATATTGGAGGCCAATGTAAAGGTAATATTGGAGGCCAATGTAAAGATAATATTGGAGGCCAATGTAAAGATAATATTGGAGGCCAATGTAAAGATAATATTGGAGGCCAATGTAAAGATAATATTGGAGGCCAATGTAAAGGTAATATTGGAGGCCAATGTAAAGATAATATTGGAGGCCAGTTTCCGTCTCCTTGCGATGATCCGCCTTTGCCCTTTTCCCCTCGTGTAACCGATATTCGAATACTAGGTGTATGCGTACCACACTCAAGACATTCGTAACGAGACGAATATCGTTCATTCGATAGCCCTAGTTTTTGGTTAGCAGAGTCATAATTGTTATTGGATATCTTAACTGCGAGCCTAATTATTTTATAGTAGAAAAATTCACCACGAGTAACTTTAAATGTTAATTCTCATTTTGGTATATACGCACAATTTGGCTAACTTGAATTAGTCTCATATTTAAAAAGGTTGTAAACACAATACCATTCAATAAGTGACAGATTAAAATAACGAGTCGATGAAATAAATATTACAAAAAAAAGTAGCAATTAATTTTACCAGAACTGTTCAATAAGCTTTCATCGTCCAATTAATTAAATTCAATAGTAGCCGGAAAAAAAAAAAAAAAAAAAAAAGAGCTAAAGCCGCTAATGTAAAAACTTAGTTATACGAAGTACCATTAAAATTTTATCTCGTTGAGCAGATGTTAATGAACTCTCCGTAGTACACTGCTAATAACTTACTTCTAATGTCTAAGAAATGCCGTTTTAAATTTTGGTCAGACTCATATCCTTCCTCTTTTTCTAATCAGCTCTCCTTTCATCTATTCAACCGGTTCTTCTATCTTATTCTTAATTTTACAACTTCCATTCTGTAGGACTTTCCTCATATTTTTCTTCTATAAGTTTATCTCCCTTCGGACTGCTGGTTGTACGGGTTTTAGTATCGATCTCTTCTGACTCTTTTGTTATTTCCTCATAGTAGTTCTGGCCGTCTCTTTCTTCCCCCGAATAACAACTCTCCTAGCGACCTCATTTTCCTTTCGTCCTACGTTTTTCTTTCTTGACAGGTAATCGTCCACTGCTGACAAGCCCAACAAATTTATGAAAAAGAAAAAAAAAACTTTTGCGGCGTTACATTATTTCTTCCTTACGTCGATTTATGCCGATTGCGTTTAATCATAGTCTCCTTCCTTCATCTCGCTATCGTTTTTACAAACTCTCCTTATTGTCCTTTGCATCCTCCTAGTGATAAATAATCGAGAATGTAATTCTGAGCACATCTTTTTCGAACGTTCCGCACTGTCATCTGAACATTCCCTTCTTTACTCATAATTCCTTAAATTTAACTTTTCTACCCTCTTATAGCGGTGCATCAGTTCTTTCATTTTCATCGCTTTCTGTCGGTGATAAAACAACCAAATTGATCTTCAAAAAAAGTAAATGAGAAAATCAACTCGAAAATGCAGACAAAATAGGCAACAAGTAATAAACTGAGAAATATTAAAAAAAGAATATTGCCAATGGAACACATCCATCAGGGAAAATAGAAGAGAGGAAATTGTATTATCAAGACTGAGGCATTCCAGGATCACGGACTTTGATAACAGAGGGAACAGTAACAAAATGCAACAATTGCAACACTAAGTTAACAACGAGACATATCATTGTAGAATGTTCAAGATATGCAAAGGAAAGATTTGAATGCGTGGGACGACTACTCGAAGAAGATATGATTCTAGGTAACAATGAAGAAAATGTCCAGAAACTAATCAAATTTTTGAAAAAAATCAAAGTTTATAGTTTAATATGGTTTTATTGATCGTTTGTAGTTTTTTCCCGTATTGCCAGTCATTTACGCTTGTTAAATCTTTTTCTTTGTTATTTATCGAAATGTTATATATCTTTATATAGGTTTCAAAATAGATTTTGTTCGTTAATTGATTTTTTCTCTCCTGTATTGTTGATCTACACTTGTTACGAAAAATATTTACCTTTATCATTATCAAAATGTTATATACTAGATATTGTTAATATGTTTAGTCGACGCAAATGATCAAGACATCGAGCGTTAGATAAATAATTTCACATAAGCAGTACCCGGAAGTAGTTCTTTAAGTAAAAATTAAAAATATAATTGTGAACTATTATTACGTACAATAGAAGAAGCCGTCTTCGTTCACATATCGTACGTAATGTATTCGCGGTAGAGAGTATAAAAGAAAAGAACAGTTGTTCTTTAACGGAAATTATTTGCAGATATAGAGTTAATAAACTGTGTGACTGCAAAACGACTTCATCTGTCTACTCCAGATTCATCTTACACAGTTTAACCAGTTTCCGAGAAAAACCAACATACCGCCTCCCAATCGGACAGCACATCAACATATCCAGGACGAAGAGGAAGAGATCTGAATTTTCTATTAAAATATAAGGACGTTCGAGGTTATTTGGTTTTGGAAACTATTTTCTATTAAAATATAAGGACGTTCGAGGTTATTTGGTTTTGGAAACTTTCATTTAACCAGAAAAAACGAAAAAAAAAAAAAAATTATATATATGTATATAAACAAAGTGTGGAACAAGAAAGAAAAGTGTAATAGGAGCTGTACAAATCTTCCACTGCCAATCTAAGAAGACGGTATTAGAAAAATACTTTTTTCGAAGACTTAACCGATAAAAGGATGTTAGAAATATTGCCGGTAAATCCTTTGCGCGATTAATTAACGAGTATTCGTCGAAATAATGTCTTCCATCGTTGGCAACAGAAATGTTACCTATTCCCTCGTTACAATGCAAATTCGGCCACAGTGAATTGCACTCTTCATCTAATTAGTCACGCGCCGTTTGTATACGCTATTAGACTGAACTTTTTTTTTTTTTCGTTACAGCTGTCGCGAGCTCTTCGCTAAGTTTGTTACAGTTGACACTGGCGACTTATTTTATTTCTTTTTTTCGCCCCGTCAACGGTGGACGATTATCTAACAACAAAAGTATTTTTTTCCTCTTTTTTGAGTACGAACACATCCTAATCAACCAAGGAATCTAAAAAACAGCTCAAAAGGAACACAACATATCCCATTGTAATCTGATGCGCGAGATAGACTGAATGAAAGAAGCTAGAACAGGAACAGCCGATAAGGAAAGGATCGAGAAAACATAAGAGACATTTTATGAGCCAAGATTCATCCAAGGAAACGAGACCTGGGGCGCTGGAAAAGCGAAAAGTACGATGGAAGTAATCAAGAAAAAATGACTGCGCTTAGATTTAAGGAAAAAACTAATGGATCAAACAGGGTAGAAAGTGAAAAAAAAGCTAAATAGTTCTCAAAGAGGAAAGAAGAGAAGGTGGGTTTCACAGTTGCTACAACTTTAGGCGGATAGCCGAAATTAATAGCAGTTGGGGTACTTATCACGCCCCCCACCCCTAATGCGCGATATGTAGTTTAAGCTTGCCGGAGTTTATTAATAATATTGTAAAAGTAGAGCACACAGAACGCGTAAAAACTGCATGAGAGAAAGATTGATAAAAATATTGCAATGTGATAAACAAGAAATTTTAGGTAAGCCGATGACTTCGAACTTTTTCGGATAGTTGACGCGTAATAATGACACGGTGTGTTTTTGCTTTGAAGAAACCCGTTCCTCATCGGTAAATAAATAAAAAAAAAAAACGACAAAAAACAGCGAGTTTGCCTTTGCGTACGCGGTCAATTTTCACCAGTCGAAATTGGTTCTAACGAAATTAATTCTGCTCTTAAGAATGATGCTCGTATTGATTTTCAAAAAAGTAGATGCTAATTATAACGTCAGTTTAACCAGCCATGATTGTAAAATCAAACATTATATTTACCTTCTCGTATAATAAAGCACAATACGCATCCTTGACTCGCCGACCAGGTGAAAGTAAAAATATTTCGATGCCTCCACGTGTATTCGTCGCTTAAACAGGAAGCAGTAGAGTTTGAATTTTAAAAAAAATGACGCAATTTCGTTTAATTTTATTTAATAATTACTTCTTTATTCTACGTAATAGTAAAAGTCATTTAATTTAATTTAATTATTCATCTTTATTTCATTCATTTTCATTTACTAAAACTGACTTTTACCATATTTCGGAGAAAGGTAAATTTACTTGCTATTTTCATTTCATTCATTTTTCTTTCATTTATTTATTAACATTTATTATTTTATTTTAGGTGAGAGATCCAACCCCTCGTAATAATCCCCGAATACAAAACGTTTCTTTCGCGCAGAAACTATGTATGTATGTATGTATATATATTTATTTAAAGACGCTCGACTTCTAGGTCATTTGCGTCTACCGTACATTACAATTTATAGATAATAATTACAAATAATTCTGCCATACGTAAACTAAATCATATCTTCCGAAATAGGTTGACAGCTTTTAGGAATCTAAAAGTACTTTGGACTGCAGCTTCATCATTTCCAAGCGCCTGTTTGACAGTAATTCTTCTTGTACATGCGGATGAAAAAGCTTCCTCGCGCTCCTTTTGGAGTTTTGGACATACGGAGATGACATGTTCGATGGACAGACTTTGAGTGTTACAAAGTGCACATGATGGTGGAGGTTCATTTTGTAGCAAGGATCCGTGTGTTAGTTTTGTGTGGCCGATGCGGATTCTGCTTAACACAATCTCTTCTCGCCTGTTTGCCCGGTGTGATGTTTCCCAATGTTCCAGTTCAACTTTTATTTGCCGTAACTTGTTATTCAATTGCCTATCCCATATGTTTTGGACATTATCCTTGATTGCGACCGTTATCTGTTTTTTTTGCCTTTAGTAAGTCTTTTTCATGTGTTGTTACGGACCGTATTGTGTTATCCCAGGGCGGATTTATAGGTTCGGATGGAGTGGCAGTAAGTCGATTGATATGTAGGTAACTGAGGTAGTCAGTACACCTAACTCCGAACGGTTTGTTTCTGTCGCGATAGATCTTAAGTAGATTCGGATGGAACGTTTTGTAGTAATTTATATGGCTCCTATTACCGCTGATTTTCACATAATATTTCAGTGCCAATAACATTCGACGATGTTTTAGTGACATCATGTTTGTTTCTATGTGCAAACTAATAATTGGACTCGTGTAAAACGCCCCGCTGCTTATTCTGAGTAAATCACCGATCTCTCCCATTTCAAACTTTCAGCATCCCACCGATGAACAGGGAATAATATTTCCCGCTTTGCCGCAAACCGAATTAAAAGACTACCTACAGGCGCTAAAGCAAAAAGTCGGTGGCGCGTGGAATATCATCACCGCATCGAAAATAAGTTTAAACCGCATCATGATATTTCTATCTTCCGAGAGTGTAACGGACAATTTCATGCAAACTGACGGAACCATCTTGCTGAACAACCGACAGATCAAGGCAATAAGACTCAAAAGTCCTTCGCAAAAACTGCTCCTTTCGAATGTCTCCCCGACAATCCCGAACGAAATCATTCGGACGTATTTAACAAACAGCCTCCGACTGAAAATCGTCTCAGCAATATCCTTGCTCCGAGCGAGTCCCGCAGACGAAGAATTTTCGCACGTCATCAGTTGGAGAAGACAGCTATACGTACAGGATACTGTGTGCACGGACCTCCCAGAAAGTTTCGTTATTTCGTTTAAGGACAGAGAATATCGTATTTTCCTACAGCTTCCAAACCACACTTGTCCACAATGTAACACATCCAATTCCGATCCCACACCAGCTGCTCCATCATCCTCTTCCCACCAATCACCAGATCCCCCGAACCCTATTTTATCAGAAATCGTGACGGACATCATACACCGAGGGCTAAACACAACAGAGACGTCAATAGAGCCACCTTCTGCTGCTAAGCGACCTGCACAAAGCGTCTCTATTACCCACTCCGCAGCACAAGACTCCAACGCACCTCTATCTCCAACATCAACTCCGCCGATTTTCAAGAAAGCGAAAAGTATCGAATCAGATTTTCCGCCCAAGAAAGCAAAAAGTGTCGAACCAGATTTTCCCGCATCAGCTGGCGCAGCGGCAACGGAAAGCGAGCACGTTCTTGCAAATCCTCCTACGAACAGTGGTACCGATGAATCCATTCTGAATAAAGATAACGCAGCTCAGCCGGTGGATGTGAGTAAGGATTATAAAGCCATCCAGCAGCAGCCAATTAGTATTATCCGAACAGCGCTCCTTCCGATCAAAGAACTTTACGAACGTGCCTCTCCGCGTTTCTTATTGACCCATGAGCAATTCATATCCTTCATAGAAGCAGCACTAAATTCCAAGAACCCGCTGCCTACTTTCAACAAATTCGCCACAGATCCTAACCATCTGATTACCATTATCAACTTCTGCAAACCACACATCAAAGATCCCCAAATAAAAACAAGATTCACAAAACTCGTCAATAAGGTCACAAAACAGCAACAGTCCAACAGCTAAGGCCGTAATTCGGACGACAGCACTAAACACGTCAAGCGTCAATTACATTGTGTATACCGTTCGTTTATGTTTAAGCACTGTTATATTAATTTAAGTTTTCTCCCTCTTCTTCTCCTTCTTCCTTTTCAATGTATAAGCGAATAGTGGGCACCGAATGAATTGTTGTAATTCTTTAATTATTCAGTGGAACTGCAGAGGTTTCTTTCCCCGTCTCGCCGAATTAGAACTTCTGATCACCCAATATTCCCCAGCTATTATATGCCTGCAGGAAACTTTCCTCAAAAAATCCCAATACCCCTATATTAAATCCTATCATATATACCACAATCCCTATCCCCTTGCAACCAAAGCCAGCGGAGGCACTGCAATATTAGTTCACAATTCCATACATCACAGCCCCCTAACAGCACCAGGCGTCTTTCAGTCAACGGCCGTATCCGTATACCTTCCGTCCCTATCGCGATCACTTATTTCGATTGTGAGTATGTATATTCCTCCCGATATGTCCATATCCACCCACCAGCTTAGCACTTTCTGCACCAGCGTACCCAATCCTGCTATGTTTTTTAGGAATTTTAACAGCCATTCTCCCCATTGGGGATCCAATACCCATAATTCAAGAGGAAACGTCCTCTCCAAATTCATATTAAATAGCTCGCTCCTGCTGCTCAAACCCCCTACACCCACTCACCTCGATGCTTCCTCCGGTTCATTCTCGACTATTGATCTTGCTCTTATATCTCCCTCATTCTATCCTAAAGTTGAATCCACTGTTCTTCCAGACACCTTTTCTAGCGACCATTTTCCCATCCCTATAACTTTTGCTCCCAACACTAATGTAATCCCTCATCCGCCACCCCCAAAATTCAATCTTCAAAAAGCAAACTGGGGTATTTTCACTTCCTTTCTTGAAACCATGCCTCTTCCTTCTCCCTCAGTGCAAGAAAATATTACAATTTTCACAGAAAAATTAACTTCTGCTGCCAATGTATCTATCCCCAAATCCCGACTCTTTTCACTTCCACGCTACATTCCTTGGTGGTGCATCGAAGTTCGCTTAGCAATCACCGCAAGGAAAAAAGCCCTCCGAAGATACAAATCCACTCACCTACCCTCTGATCTCATTGCTTTCAGGAAAGCCCGTGCTGCTGCACGAGATGTAATCCGCCAAAAGAAACAGGAGGCATGGACAGCCTTTATCTCTACCATAACACAGAGCACATGCAACCGAACAATTTGGCGTAAAATTAAATTAATAAACGGCATCCCTACCATCCCACCAATTCCCCCTATCATAATTAACAATAATCCAATAATTGAACCTTCTGTGGTGGCAAATGAATCGTCGTCCTCGGTTTACTCACAAAATTTTCTGACGCACAAATCTAACGAAGAAAAAACTGCGATAACTTTTAATAATAATAACACGGATGGATACGGCAGCCCTATTACATTAAGCGAGCTTAATTATCAGATAAAATTCCACTCTAAAAACTCAGCCCCTGGTGCCGACGGAATTCATTCATTGATGTTAAAGCACTTACCACCACCTGCCCTTTCATATCTCCTAGCAATCTATAACCAAATCTGGGCTCAAGGCTCCATACCGCTATCCTGGAAAAAAGCTATCATAGTCCCTATCCTCAAACGCGGCAAAGATGCCACCCTCCTCTCAAGCTATAGGCCAATTTCTTTGATTTCAGTACTGGCTAAAACTTTGGAAAAAGTGATCAACAGAAGACTGTCGTGGGTCTTAGAAACCCGTAGACTCCTCTCCTCGTGCCAGTCTGGCGGACGGAAAAAAAGATCGACGCTAGAGCATTTATCCAGTTTGCACAACGAAGTCAGAGCAGCTTTCGCTAACAGAGAGCACACCTACTCAATTTTCTTTGACATAGAGAAGGCGTATGATCGGGTCTGGCGCCTGGGATTACTCCAGAAGATTATTAAGAACAATGTAACAGGGAACATGTTTGCGTACTTAAAAGATTTTCTCCATGACAGATCTATCCGGGTAAGAATAATTAATTCCCTTTCATGTCCGCAATTCCCAGAAAACGGACTCCCTCAGGGCTCGGCCCTAAGCGTGACCCTTTTCAACTTATATATCAACGACATCGTGGATCACATCCCCCCTCTGGTAATTGCCCGCCTTTTTGTTGATGACTTGAACATTTCCCTAACAACATCGAATCCTTCCTATGCCCAACACACCTTGCAAAATATGTTAAAAAACTTAGAAGAATGGTCTAGCCTGAATGGGCTCTCCTTCTCTCCATCTAAAACTAAATGTATTGACTTTAATAGGAAAAATAAAATTACTTCTCCTCCAACTCTTTTTTTAGGTAATTCTCTTCTCACATACTCCAGTACAGCAACTTTCCTCGGGATCATTTTCGATAGCAAATTATCCTGGCGGCCTCACCTGCAATCTCTTAAAAAGAAGTGCAGCAAATATATCACTACATTAAAATATCTATCCCACAAAAACCATAACTCTCCCCCCAAGCTTCTGCTAACACTTTTCCAATCCCTTATCCTCAGCCGTCTCTCCTACGGATGCTCATTGTATTCTACCGCCTCCCCATCCCTTCTCAAAATGTTGAACCCACTACAAAATTCTTCTCTTCGATTAATACTAGGTGCGCACCATACGTCCCCCACGCACAGCCTTCAATCCTTATTGGGTTCTCCACCCTTACACTTTCAAAGATTCTTACACTCCTTCCGCGATTCTTTAAGAGTCTTCCTTCTTGGACTTTGTGATCCTTACCCCACACCTCCTAATGGCGCGCTCCCTCGTCTAACAAAAATCCTATTAGACTCCAACATCGACCTCCAACACTTCAAAAACCTCAATACACCACCTCCTCTCCCACCCCGGGCTACCCTACCAGCTGAAATCGATTATTCCCTTGTACATTTCTCCAGGGGAAAAATCTCCTCCTCCCTACTCTGCACCAGAATCTTCGCAACCCTTAAAAAATATTCAAATCACCAAGCCTACTTCACTGACGGCGCGAAATCATGTCCTGTTTCCGAATCGTCTCCTACTGCTTGTTCCTTTCACTCTAACCTAGTTTCGTCGTCCGCCCGCCTCCATGACCACTGTTCCGTTCTCGATGCCGAACTTTATGCCATTTTCCTAGCCCTCGAATCCACAGTTAAATCCCCTCCACCCAACAGCCGCATTTTGATTGTATCTGATTCACTAGCAGCTTTGGAGTCCCTTCCCCAACAATCCCCATCGAATTACATAACCAACTCTATACAATCCCTAATCCTAAAATTAAGATCAAACTCCCACCAAATTACTTTCTTATGGGTGCCAAGCCACACCGGACTTAGGGGTAATTACTTAGCTGACATCGCTGCTAAGTCAATACTGTCGTGCCCCATGCCCTGTTCCCCTCCTCTTCCCACCGACATAGTAAAATCTATAAAAATCCTTGTGCAATCCCAATGGAAGCAAGATTGGCTCACTAGACAATCTTGCTTTCTAAGAGAGATAAAACACGGAATTGACCCTTGGTTCCCTCCTTCTGACCTCCCCAGAACCCACTTTGTGGCTATGGCAAGACTCCGCATTGGTCATATTTCGCTGACTCATGATCATCTCCTACTTAATTGCGAGCCCCCTTTCGAATGCCCCTTTTGCTCCCTTCCTCCCTCTCCTACAGTAAAACACCTGCTCCTGGAGTGCCCATCCATCGCGCTCCAGCGCGCCCAGCACCGGATAGCGTCTTTGCAGTCGTCTTTGGCCAACTCGCCTTTGAACATTGCAGACACTATTCGGTTTCTTCATACAACTAACCTATTTCCAACCATTTAACTCTCCGATTGCCATAGTGTCGTAATAGCCCCGGCAGCTGTACACGACACTTTAAAAAAAAAAAAAAATTCTAGAGTCATCGGGAGCGAACAAATAGTTTTATCGCCATATTCAGAAATGTTCTATGATTTTGGTTTCCTCTGAGAGATTAAAATACTTAATTACAACTTCTTCATTAATAAGTCTGACAGTTTTTTTTTTTTTTTCGATATACTTGTTCAAATTTTTTTAAACTGGTCATTTTAATTTTCTCGATTAATAAGGTGATATTAAAAGAGTAGCGGTAAAATGCGCGCAGTATTATATTCTGAAACCACATGAAGGGGAACAAAATTTCGTTTAAAGGTAGAATATTTATAATGGTAAAAGGAAAATTTCGATTATAATAAATATAATAAAAGATCAGAGATATATATTTCGAACAACAGGTTTCCTTATTGTTATTATTATTATTATTATTATTATATAAAGGAAGAATTCACATGCGTCGTAATAAATTTTCTTTTTCCACTACTTACTGTGCAAGTAAATGGCAAAAATGTGAACAGTAGATAGTCTAGCAACAAATGTGAGTTAGGTTCCAAAATTTTTGAAACAATACCCGAATGGTAAACAAATGAAACTAATAAATAATACTTATCGCAAAAAAGGTGTTTTTAGGCCCGTCTTCAGTCGAACGAATTAAAACACGAACAAAGAATAGAAATATGTGCCGCGAACGAAAAGCAAAACCATATTATTAATACGTTCAGTTCTACATATTTTGTGTTTTAATTTGTCCAGCTGAAGATGGACTTTGCCTAAAACTGTTTCTGCGATAAGTATTATTTATCAGTTTTGTTTAGGTTGCTATTTCGGAAATACACTAATTTAAAAAAAAAGTTATTTCAAGTGAAATGAATTCCACTACTTTCCAGGTTTAAAATATTGTAAATTATTTTTTTTTTTTTTTTTTTTTTTTTTTTAAGTGCCATATATTACAACTTAGGTCAGAGGCACTGAGGCTATTTTGTTAAATGAGCGGATACAAATATTTAATAAAAAATCTTTCAACATCCTGTTTGTTAATTATAAAAAATAATAGTAAGTTGTAACAAATACAATTATAACAAACAAATTTAAGAATAAAATGAAGGCTTACTTAGAAACGTTTTCGAGTACAACAACCCATCATCAGCTATGAGCACAACTCATTGTGTGTGATCGTGATTTAGAATTTGTTTTTTTTTTCATGCCATTTACTGCTGCATAGGCCAGAGGCACGGTAAGGATATAGGCTTAAATATTATTTATGAGGTTAATGATGGAAAGGAAGTGAAGGAGTCTGTTTAGTGACATGGGATCACCTTGAAGACTGGAGAGCAAAGTTGTTGGTAAATTACTTATGATTCTATAGTGAGCGTACAAAGGACATTCGGTGAGAAAATGATTAACCGTTATTTGAGCATGACAATTGGTGGAGGAAAATTTCTAAAGAGATGACCGTGTGTTAGGACAGTGTGACCTATGCGCAGTCTACAAATAATGGTTTGATGTCTACGCGTTGGCGAAGTTGAACTGCCCATGGTTTCGTTGTCAGTTTGACTGCTCGTAGCTTCACCGTGATCGGAGTGTTCCACCATTGTTGCTGTCACTGCTTGTCGAGGGTTGCCTTGACGTGTTTCGCAAAGTCCTTCTGCGGAACTGGTATTGGAGAATTTATTTCTGATCACAAACAGTGAGTTGTGTCCTTAGCTGATGATAGATTAAACCCGAAAATGATTCTAAGTAAGCCTTCATTTTATTCTTAAATTTGCTTGTTATAATTGTATTTGTAATATACAATTACTAAATTTTAGAATATATATATATATATATATATATATATTAGTTGCTTTTAAAAACCAGATAGTCTTTTTAAGTTCCTCTGGGCTATCCGAAAATGCCGTGTGTTTTGAAATGTCGTTAGGATTTCCGGAGTGGTTAGTATGTATTCGACTGTTAGACTGACTGCAGTGGCCAAATTCAAATTACATAACGAGGTTAAGTGTTATACACAACTGCATGCCTTGTTTTCGGCTACATCACGTTGTAATCGATCAAAATTACACTAATTATTATCACGTAACCTGTATTCTCTGTATTTCTTAATATTCAATAATAATATAGCTTCCCCCGCGGATTATGCAATAGCAAAACTACTTTTGCTGATCATTTAAAAATTTATCGTGAAATAAATTGTATTCCTCATCCAAAAGTATTATAAAACGGTATAAAATTGACGGTCTATTCAAAGTAAATTACGATACAAGCAATCGTGTTCGGTAATATCATTTAGAAAGAGAATTAATCGGTTTCGCTTATGATAACATTGTGGATAGAAAAAAAAAAATATTACCGATAGACATTATAAAAGATTTAGGATCGTATATGACGGTAAACTTATAATCGCTTATCACGTGCAATACTGCTTTCAGAGCTTTAAATTTACTTATCGGCAATACTATTCAGAAATGTAACACAATTTAAAAAATTTCATACTCCATCTGGGTACTTTCATATCGGGAATACTGTGTTCCGCTTTTAAAGGGTGGTTATCTGGTGATGAGTTATGAATTTTTCAACGGTGAATTTTGAGGTCTTCCTAAAAATTCCATATTATATATTCCAGACGGTTTCTTATCACCCGGGCTAATCGCTCAGCTTAAAGTTGTAAATTGTCATAGATTTCTAATTGTAATTTATGATCCAATTCCGATAAGTCAAATCGTTTCTGACCTATTGTATAATTGAATATTTTTGTTGTTTCTAAACCATCTTATTCGGATTCCGTACATTATATGTGTACGGAATCCTAAAAATCGGTATAAAATTACTTTAAGAAATTAAATTACTTTAAGAAATTAAATTACTTTAGAAATACGTTAGAATACACACTCTATTAAAAAGTATATAAATTGAGTGTGCACTCTGTGTTGTTAGAAACATGTTTCCAAAGTAATTTACTTTAATTTTTTAAAGTAAATTTATACTGATTTTTGTTATTAAGGGGAATCTTGCTATCACGTGTAATTAAAATACTTTTCAATGTAATTAAAATAATTTTCATTTTGATTTTTGTACATTAATTAAACTTAATTCATTTTGAGTATTTATCTTAATAAAAAACTGAATTTAATTCAGCTAAGTTAACACAACATTTATGTTCGCCGGGTCAGCTAGTACTATATATATATATATATATATACATATATATACCTAATCCGCAACCTTTTGTAATATGTTTAAAGTATTTTTAATTGTTTATGCGACCTTCCACATAATGTAATTTATAAAAGTAAGTCCCATTCCCTTGACATGGAACTGTGAAGTTAAGGTTCACAATGTACTAAGCCCAACAGCACTAATGAGAGTAGGGGAGCCAATTCCTTTCTACTTAGGATCCGCCTTTACTTTCTCATGTTTCTCTGGTATAAACAATTCTATTTCAGATTAGGTATAAACCTGGGAGCGACTTGGATCCGGAACGAGGCTAATCTTAAAAATCGATGATACCTCCGAATTTAGTAGCCAAACAAAACTTAACTACTAAACTTGTTAAACATTTAATTCTTCGAATTGCCTCTTTCGTGCCCTGCATTCACTGCGTAATTATCGACCACCGTTAAATTTCTTCTAAAAACGTTTTACATTCATTTACTTTCCTTCTTTGAAATCATTTCAAAACTTCCCTTACGTGTGTCTATAAGTCCTTCTTCTCGCTCCATCCAGGCTGTCTTTTGCGAATTCCTAGGCTTACCGAGTGATCAGGCTGATCCACAATGGTGAAAATTCCCGCTCAACCTGGTTAGTTTCTTTCAAAAATTCTCTCTTCCTTTAATAATTTCCATCTTTAGAGATCTTTCTACCATTTTTATCCTTCCGTTCATCTATTTTGCCAAATTCGTTTTCTCCAACTATTTCCGCTTGATCTTAGCCAATTGTCTGCTCTATTTGCCATCTTCATTTCGATCGCGATCTAGCGTCTTTTCTATATTTTAAGCCTTTTCGCAGTTTTATTCTTTTCAATTACTCTTACGATGTTTAGCTATGTCCGATGTTGCATTCGACACGTTCTTAACGATTGCTTCTTTTGTATTCTATTAAGAGCTATCAATTTCGAAGACCTCGCATTTCTTAAATGTCTTTTCTTTCTTTCCGTTTGTCGTGTTCGTTTAAGCTCTTCCTTCACCTCTAACTCTAGACGAATTGGAGTATAGTTTTCATTGCGATATTTCGGGTAAAATTAAAAACAAAAAGTTAGTTTGAACTAAAATAACACGAACGGAAAATCAACTGGGATGTGAGGATTTTTCAGACATTCCGATATGAGCCGAGCTGGAAACTGTAAAAAGTAAAATTAATGGTGTGTACAAATCGAACTATTTGTATGCTCGATTACGTGCTTTTGCCAAGTGTTCCGGAACAGATTGAATGTATTTTTACAATATCTTTTGGACGATACTATCTAGTTCCAAGGTGTATTTTTCCATGTGAGAGCGATTACAGTCTCATAAGAAGAGGTGATGTACCTCTTGCTATTACCGAGGCTGACTTCTAAACTTTAATCTTAGTTCGTATCATTCAGATTTTATTTATTCCAAATTCGAAAAATCGTAAAATTTCTTTAAAATTCAAATTTCCTCTTCGTCAGAAATCGCTTCCCTTTTTCATTCGCAGTAACCCGAAAATTGTATTCGGCATCTGAAAACTCGATTTACTCGAACAAAAAAGACGCAACTCAAATTGAAAAATTCCTTTATCCTTATTTACGGTTAATTTCGCAAATGAAATTAATGAAATTTTGAAAATTCATACGAACCGGAAATTAAATGCAGGAAAAGTGTTCAATGGAAAACGTCATTATTCAACTTTTTGTAATAGTCACGTATCTCACAACACTGCAATTTGCCCCGGTGTGCTAGATTATTAAGACGGGCCAGTGGTTTCCGTTCAAATTTCAATCTAGCACCAGCTAAACCAGCTCTCAGATTTTAATAATGCACTATTTATTCTTCAGTCAGTTAAAAGCCCCCCTAAGTGTTCTCGAAATGAACACCAACCTACCGAAACCGCATTATTCGCAAAATAAAATTAACGCTCTTATTAATTAAAAATCGTATAAATTCATAATGCCACGAACACTTCACTGATACCATTTCTCCGTTAAAAATACTGCCGATATACCGAAAAAGCCGTTATCGTAATTTTTTTTTTTTTTTTTTTTTTTTTGGGCGTCGAAAATTCAACCCATCGAAAATGTAATATAAATAATTAACTAATTAACGCTACACATTAATATTACATTGTACTATATAATTATATAATAACTTACATACTGCAGCACTGCCGGTGGCCAGGAGAGAATTGACTCTACATGGCAGAGGGATCTGGAAATTTATTATTGAGTTATACAAAGTAATTCTTTGAGCCGTGTGCAAATTGCATTCGAAGATGAGGTGGTCAGCATCTGCCACTTTGTCCGAGTCTAGTGGATGTTAGCAATAGGGAGAAGAGATTAAACCCATGTTGTACAAAGAAGCGGGGAGACGGTTTACTCCCAGCCGGAGACGACATAAGGTAACAATGTACGATCTGGTACTCGTCGAAAAACAGTCGTAATGTGGTTGAACCAAGCAACGTTTATCGTAATTGATTTAGCATTGAAAACTAATTAAAAAATTGATAATAACGAACATGTCTCCCCTCATCGAGCTGCTCGTAATTTTTGAAATTGTTTTTAATAGAGTATCATATATTTTTTACACGCAGATATTATAATACGATGTTCTAGTTATAAACGAGTTCAGAGTCAAGCATGATGTTTCATACGCTGAGGTTTCCTTAAGTAAGACTATAATTTGCGTTTACATAATACTAAATTCAAAACGAAGAAATCAGATTTTTCGCGCCATAAAGAAGGAGAGATACATCAGTTTTCGCGATCTTTTTTAACTTTTCGCCAACCTTGAAACTTTCGTTAAGGAAATGTAATACAATTTTCTTCCCAACACAAATAGCGCGATCTTCTCATCGATATATTACATACCCCGAAAAGAAATATATATATTTTTCAAAAATTTTGAGCTTTCGGAGTTCCGAGGGTTTAATTTTGGAGAGTTGGAGACCTGAATGTTCCAAACTAGAGAAATATACGAGGATGCGTGTATTTCCGTAATCTTGTTCAAAATTTTTAACTATAATCTTCGCGTTGGGGGGACGTCATTTTTCATAATTATTTAAACTTTGTGACAATTCTGAAAGTTTCGCCAAAGATAATACGGTTTCATTGCCGACAAATAGCACGATCTTTCCATCGATATATCACATGCCCTGAAAAAAACATATATATATTTTTCAAAAATTTTGAGTTTTCGGCACCCCGAGGGTTTAATTTTAAAGTTGTAAGTTCGGCTATAATTTTCCTATAAAGCGGGGTCCGTTATGCATATGCTTGAGATACGATTTGCTTTCATAAACCTTTTTACTCGGACTGTTGCTTACGTAAACATTCTTTTCTTTGCTGTTTTGGGGCTCAAGAGAGGTTGGATGGGGGGGGGGGGTAAATAATTTTTTAACCGGAATTTTCGGATTACACGAAAACGCTTCTGCGTTTTGTTTTATATTTTGAATTTCATTTTTGTTATCCGGCGATGAGTTGTGAATTTTTTAAATGATTTTTGAGGTCGTTTTAGATTCCATATTATAAATGTATTCTTGACGGGTTTTTTTTAAAGTTTTTTGCCGTCTATAGTAATCGGTTAGCCTGAACTTGTAGATTATCTGGAAGAGAAGTTTAATTGCAATTTAATAATTCAAAACCGTTCGTGAGTTATTGATTTTTATTTGATATTTTTTTCTCATTTCTAAACCATCTTATTATTAGCATTCCATACATCATATGTTTCATCAAAAAATCTTGCAGCAGATTTTGAAAACAATGATCCTATGCATATGTGAAAGAAAATTATAGACAAACCATAGAATCTGTAATTCACGAAAATTAAACATTATTAATTGCGCAGAGTACACATCCGAAACAGTACTAAACACAAATCATACTTCATAATAACGAATGCTTACACGAACTTCATGAAACGAATAACTCACTTTCATGTTTATGTCCACCTCTTGAAAATGTAAAAGATTTTAAATATTTGGGAATATTTTTTTTTTTTTTTTTTTTTTTTTTTTTGCTACGCCAGTCTAAGATGACTACTATTGGCACTGCTGACCCTATACTAAAAAGTAGAATATTATCTCTTCTCCCAGCGGATCAGAGATAACAGCGAAACATACGATAGCTACAGCGAGACTTACAATAACTATTAACTAATGCTGTCTTAAATAAACGCATAAGAAAAATTTATATAGATTAATACGTAACGCTAATCGATTATCCGGAGTGCTACATGACGACGTATCTGCTGTTGTAAACTTTCCCTAATCATCCGTTTGCCGAAACGTCTCTACACCATGTCCTTCTCAGTCTTCGGTGTGTGCAACCCGGAAGGCTCATCCGCCTCATACTGGTTATATTCGGGTTATCGTTAACTGCCAACTCGTTGTAGAACTTGATATATAGTTCTTTGTGCACATCTTTGACATACGGAACGTTTAGATCCTCGTGGAGGGTTAGGAATATATATATCGATAAATCCTTGAACTGGAAAAAGCACGTTTAAGGTTTAAGTTCGAAAAAATAAGACAATCAACTCCAGCTTTATATAAATTAAAGCAGGTACTTTCATATAAAACACTACGTATATACTACAATGCAATAATTATGGCTAGAATTCTATATGGAATCCAAATATGGGGAGAGGCTAAGAAAACGGAAATCAATAAAATAGGTAAAAATCAAAAAAGGTGTGTCTTAATACTACCACATTGGAAACGGAGTGACTCGAGATCAATTATGTATAGAAGAAAAATGATGAAATGTCTGCAAAGATGTACTACTTACTACTATTACAGGTTACTCGAATATAATATCAATAATATAAGGTTACCAACTAGGCCAAAAACTACTCGAATAGCAAGAAATCAAAATAATATATATTACATATACCCTAGAGGGGCAAATCTACGAATTGATAACATACGATGATTCGGTTTTAATTAAATTAATGAGCAATATCCCCAATCATATTTTAAATGAAAACAGCATATTGATGTATGGAAAAAGGAGGTGGTGAAATGGCTGAAGGAATGGTGTAAAGAATAAAAACAAACTGCGTCCGAATGACACCTAGATAGTTCAATCATGCAGCTACTGATTATTCACGTATTCTATGTTGTTGTTTTTGCGTCATTCCTTTTTCGTTTAACTCACTGTTTGGAATTCATGAAGACGATATTGTTTACGAACGCTATCATTATATATATATATATGTATATATGACTATTTTGAGCGAATGAATGTATGTGTATGGTTTTTTCTTTATTCTTTATACCTATATATAAGTTATATGTATTTACTAAGGCATTAATTAAGGTTTATATAATTTCGATGTGTATAATAAGTATGTATAAATTTGTAACGTGTACAACCTAAATAAACGATAATAAGAGCGTCGGGCACTCACACAACGGGCATACTTGCCCAGTGAGATCCACAAACTTATTTTAAAATTAAAAAAAAAAAAAAAGAGTGGACCGATCTCTATCTTCTTTTTTCTCCAACTCTAATTTACCTTGCCGTACAGCCCTCTCCACCACCCCATTCTTCCTGGTTTAATCATTTCCCCTGTATCAGCTGTTCTGTTACTTCTTTCATAGTTCGCCTTCGCTTTAATCATAGTCTGCTTCCTGCTTCTCTCTCTCGTTTTGATATTGTCCCTTTCCCTATCTTAAATTTGTCCTGCGATGCAAATTACGTTCTATTTGAATGCTCTTGCATTATTCTAATTTGCTTAGCCATGGCCTCCTGACGCCTTGCTGTGCCAAAATACATTCCTGCTCTTTCAATTCTTTCTGTTGTTCCTGTGATATAGCCACTTCTTACGTATCATCATTCTACTAGTCTTTTGCATTGACTAACGTCCAAAAAAAAATATAAATAAAATAAATAAATAACTGCTCGGAGAAGGCAAAGTAAATCTAGGCAATGAAAATACAGATCAAAAGATATAAAGCTAACGAAATACTCGCGTTTTGCATACAACTTTTATCATCGTTGTGCTGAAACGCTTAACTTTAATCACGCTTTTATTAAACTGAATTACGCGAAATAGTATTCGAAACTATTTCGATGCTGATCGAGAAAACGTGTAATTTGAAGTCGTGTGCAATCAATTTGTAAATTTCACCTTTTTACCGGAGTGGTACCACTGCCGTAGTTTAAGGCTCGGTTATAACTAGAAAATGTTCAAAATACAGTAATCTCGTATATATGTATCATCTTAACGCAAAACCACTTTCACATTGTAAGAATTCAAAGGGCTGTTCTTCCGATCAGCGTATGATAAAGCAAACTGTTTGTTAACAGTGGAATCGTGATGATACACATTACACTTAGCGAATAGCGATGAGTAGGTCCAGAACGATACGTATCTGCAGATATCCTACAGCGCAAACAGTTTTATCGACTCAAGTAGGTTTCCATTAAAATTTCTTTCTCTAACGTGTCACCTATAATTCCTAGTCAGTTTTTAAAAATGCTACCTGCGAAGTAACTTGAAACTCAATCTAGTTTCCTCTGTTTCGAATAGCGATGATAGTTCCTCACACGCAGTTATTTAGTGCCGCTAAGTTTGTATATAAACCATAAGAAACCTCCACCCCGTCCATCTTCCATTCTTTTTGAATTAACAAATCGAACAGAGAGCACACTTATACCCGTGAATCTAATCTGTTTTAAATGTTGCCCACGTTAGCATAAATCTGCAAATTATTATATAGAAATCGATGATGCGACACCATCCTACAAAATTATTCGCTAAATAAGAGTTCGATCGATACCTTTCCAGTTATCCCCTCGGATCCAGATTAACTAAATCCAATTCAAAATTGTGTGTTTATAGAAAATTCTACGTCTATAAAAAACGTTCAATTAGAAAAATACAGATCCGACTCATCCGCAGTTTCATCTCTTAACGGAGCAATTTTCACTCCCCGCTGAAGCAAAAATAACTTTTAATCCTCCCCCCAACATGCAAACTGTGTGCTTCCTACGAAGAACCAAATGCAACAATAAGTTTAAAACAGATCTCTTTATACATGTTGATATCCTCTGTTTACAATTCGCCTATTCCGATTCACTAATTCGATGTACGTGCGTGCGAATATAAATTATTTTCATTAAGTGTGGAAAGAGAAATAATTCAGCAAAACTTATATTCAGGATACCGCGCGACATTCGGTTTTAATAGTTTAGAAAATTAATGTGTTTAAACTGTAAAATCATTCGAAAAGTCCTTCTTGTAGCTGTCCACAGGGCATGCTGGAAACTTCTAAATAGAACAAAAATAAAGAAAACTATTTAAATACGACAGGTAGCAAGGTAAAAAATATCTTTTTGAAAATTCCGAAACGGACCTCTCATGAAGGGGAGCTGCTCGGGGGGATAACGTTAAGCTATCAGACCGTTTGAATGGAGTGATGTACAAAATGAGGGGCGGCTACTCTTCCTACTCGGGAGCTAGTTGAAATGGAGATGCCTAATGTACACTGGAAATTATATTAAATCTACTTATTTCTTCGATGCTTCCTAGTGTTTTTCTCGCCATTAGGAAGGAGGGGGGAAATATTTTTAATACTGAGAATACCGCCAATTTCGCAACAAGACAAAGAGTCGTCATCGAGTAAGAAGAAAACCGGACAGTAAGATCAGACTAAAAGCTAGGTGGTCACGTAAAACGAGATGACAAAAATAAAAGAGAAAAAATCATCGTAATAACTACTGATAAGTGGAAACAAGAAGAGTAACGCGTACAAGCTAATCAAAGAATAATCTTTCGGGCCATGATGTTATTGTTTTCGGCGCAAGTATTTATGGCTTTTTAACGGGGAAAGAGGGATAGAAGACAATTAAAGAGAGCGTTTGAAAAACTAAGCCGGTCTGCGCTATTACTCGGGCTAATAATACCTCTTAAGTGTCCAACTACTTTTCGCAGTACGTTTTGATAATACGGAAGTTTTCCCTTTTCGGGTCTGTCGGCTTTACGCGGTAACGACCAGTCTTGGCTTAAGTTTTCAAGAACAAAATGATTCCACCGAAGCGAACTTTATAGGTGAGTAGGAGAAAAACTGGATACTTTTCAGAGAACGCAAAAGTGGTGGCGGTGGTCCATTTGGTTTTTCGGACCGTTAGAGTGTTGCTGCAGCTTGCAGCGCTGAATGTGCGCAGCGAGGTCTGGCGATGAGTTTGTGTGTAAAATATCGCGTTAGCATTTCTTTGTGCTACGCGGTTTACCAGAAGTGTTAGTCACTTCACTTTGCAAAATTACCAGGCAGAATTTGAATTTTGCAGCTTTTAAATTAAAATTTGGAAAGGGTGGCGCGATGGTTAAACTCTCCGTTATAGAGGATAAGAAATTACAAATGGCAATAGAGAGACGGCTCAATTCCCTTCCGCAACTGTAATACTACAGTCTACACAATTAAAAGCGAAACTAATATTATCGCATAAATGAGAGCGCCTTTTTTCTTAAAGAAGTAATTTTGAATTAACTTAAAAAATGCTTCTTAATAATAGGAAGCGACGAACTGGAAAAAAATTTCCATCTTCAGAAAATTAAGATGAAAAATTTAAAAATCGATTAAACGTTAACGGCAGACGCTTAAATTTCCTGTTTTGGCAGACTGTTTATTTTTCTCAGACGAGACATATTTAAAAGCTCAAAAAAAAAAAAACAGAAAAAACCAACAACAAAAATACAGTTTTAAATATAAAACTTTCGTACAGCCGGTTCTCGTTGAATTAATTATTATTATAAACTAAACACAACTTCGAGGGAAATCGCAATTCAATATCCGATATTTCTTTTTTCTTTTATCGCCTATTGAGCGCGAGAATTGACGACTTAATCCGTTACGGTATCGGCGAAAATCAATATAAAAAAAAAAAAAACAAAAGAAACAAGAAAAGTACGGCGGGAAAATAAAACCGAAGTAACCTTTTTATTTTTGTACGCGTACTTCTATTTAAGCGAAAGAAAAAACAGCGATCGGCACTAAGTATATGTAGTATTTATCCGTGCTGTGTTTGCTAAATTAATAATAACGTCATAACTGAATTCCTTAAAACGGACAAGAGTTTGCAGGCAGACGAACTTTGTCTGAAAACTTTTTTAATTTCTATTATTTATTTCACGGCGACTTTGATTTGATACGAAGTTTGAAATGTTATTAATTTAGAGCAGTTTATCAACAAGAACTCACGGTTATTTTTTAAAAATATTTTCTCTCCCTTTTCACCGCATATACGGTGTTAGAAGCGTGGCTAGCCTATGTGTGACATAGAAGTTTGAACAGCGTAAACAGAAGAACAGACTCTACTCGGTAGGGGCTAGTGAAATATCGACGAAATGAAGTAAGCAGGCAGTATTACAGGTTACGGGAGTATGGCGGAAAATGAGCGATGACGGTAAGGGCAGGAATGGCGAGAAGACTTTGTCAGGTAGAGTCGTGAGTAAGATCGGTCGGTGCGTGCATAATACTGTCCGGCTCTAGCGACTCCTCACCGGCTGAAAATTCCATCTGCGGTGATTTTATCGAATGCGAGCGTGATGAATTTTGTTGGTAAAAGTTTTTCACTGTTACATTATCGGCGTCTGATTGCTGGAGATATTAATAATATTGCTGGCGGAACACATTGCGGATGTTCCCGTTTGCGGCATATTGTAAATGTTTTCATGTCCGGGAATGTAACTTGTGAATTTTTCACACAATGTTATTTTTTGGATGTCGTGTAAGGCTCCAAGCGTTTAACAATCGCTATCATAGGGGGGGGGGGCTGATCGAACATTTTTCATTAATTATTTAATTTGTTATTGTAATTTACGCGAGTGGTTTATGTTTTTTTTTCAACAAAAAATCATTAAACCGGCGAGTTGTTCTCAAAGTACGATAAATTTAACGAGGTTCTAACTAACAAAATTTATTCCCATCAGTATTAAGATTAAACGTCTCTAAATGTGACGTTAACAATGTTGAATATTTAATTTGCATTAAGCTACTTATGCGGAACATAGCTTCTTATTAGTGATTAAATTAGAAATCTCATAAATTTCCTTTGAAAAAAGCGGTAATGACTCTATTTTCTAACGTGGAAGAAGCGATTTTTTTCTTCCTCCTACAAAATCTAATTATCTTTTATTGTAGTTCCTATTAGCTATTTTCTTTTTATTTTCTTTCGCTTCTTAGTTTAAAGAACTAAATGTTTAACTGAACGAATAATTAATAAGAATAGTTTCACATTTACATTACTAAAAAAAGTTAATATTTTCGGTATATTAGACTTTAAGCTTTACGAAAGAACATAAAAAAAAAAAAAAAAAAAAAAAAACTGCCTCTTCTAAACAGTTCATTTCGCAGCGTTATTACATATTCCCCTATTTTCGGTCTTTACTGGTATGTAACGTTCGATTTTAATGAATTAGTTCACATTATCGATGAAATAAAAGGAGTCCATGAATATGTCAAGTTAGACGAAACCGGTAGGACGAATTTTATATATATTTTGTGAATTAATTATGTTTTTTAAAACTTGTATTTAATTTAATTAATAATTTAATATAAATAAAGTTATATGTTTTAATGAATTGAAAGGTATATACTCTGTGTCCGTGCAATATATAAAAATATATAACATTTGTAACGTAATTTAAGGGTTTTTAAAATATAATATTTATAACTTATCATATTATTGAAATAAAAAGAAATTTGAGTTATTTGTAAATATATATATACATATATATATACGTTTTACCGTTGTAAATCGGGCGTTCATTATATTTTATTCGTAAACTACCGCATTAAATCGATTTCCGTGTAGGACTGCGAATTTTTCATTATCTCGGTGAAATGAATATTCCTTAAAATGAAATTTTACATAAGTAAAGAAAAAAGGAAGAATAGAAGACAAGTGAAAAAAATTAAAGTAATATCCTCGGCGTATTGTAAAGCTAAGCTTTTCGTCGAATCAATTGGGGCCAGCCTTGGAATCTACCTTTATTTTCACCGCATTTCTTGGGCAATTACTTCAGGCCGGATAAACCTGGGATCGATTTGAATTTTGAACGCGGAACCGGACAACTCCCCCAGGAAACCTACGATACCTCCAGTTTTGCGGTAGCACCTTAACTACCGCACTATCGCGCTACTTAGAAAATGTGTACTAATAAAATTAAATGCTTTTTACGTAATTATAGTCCTACCCGGTGCGATGTTTAACGGAATTTTCAAATCGTCATCGTAAATTTACTTACTTCCGTCAGCGCTCTCGCGGCCTTATAAGAATATGAAAAAGCTCACTGATTTGCCTTAAAAGCCCAAAAAAAAACAAACAAAACAAAACAAAACAAAGAAATGTTTACTTCTTCTCCAAAGTAACTGCACACTGATAAAGAGTTATTCAACAATAATTTTTCGACTATCGTTCAATCTTATCTTTAGTTTAGATACCTTCGTCAATTTATCTCCCCGTTCATTCATTAAAAGCTGTTGTTAAACGCGTTAAAAGCGACATATACATTTAAAAAAAAAAAAACAAAACAAAAAAATCTAAAAATATTAATAAGGAAAAAAACCGTAATAATTATTACCTACGATAACGGCAAATTTTTGTAAAAATGCTAACAGTCGACTCTTCTTTGTTCATCTAAAGTGGCCATTAACGTTTTTTTGTTTTTTTTTAAAGTTGATTACCGGCCACGAATATATACATTTTCCCACAGCAGCGACGACGCACGGTATAAGGAAAATCAGAAAAGGTCTCCCGGAAAAAACCGCACTTGTTGTAACCTGAAAAAAGGAAAAACTGTTGCTGTAAATAATTAAATTTAAAATTCGCCCATTTTTTATTTTTTTCTCTCACTCGTTCGGTTTTATCAAGAGACGTACGTCATTTTCGAAAAAATTTTCTAACCAAAAAGTAATAACGAAATATTTTTGCGAACGTTTAATTGTAAAAAACCACGCCATTAAACATTATTTAGGCTGTATTGAGATGGATAAAAATACAAAAAACACCGCGTATTTCTTTAAAAGTTAAATGATGGTCGAGAATTTTTGCCAAAACGACCGGCAGCGCTGTTAATTAAAAAAAAATAAAAATCTTCGTTACAACGATGAAATTACATTTCTAATTCTTTTTTTTTTTTGTTTTGAGATATTCCAGGAATTAAAACAGGAATTCGTTCCACCTGGCGGAGGGGAAATAAACAATGCTGACGATAATGGCGGAAAAATAAATTTACAAAATCACGACACGTCCTCCAAATTTCCCTGAAAGGTGTTCCACTTATACTTATCGTAGGTTTTGGTTTCTTTTTTTCTCTTTTTTATTCGGCATAAAATTAATTTAACGAATGTAGAAATCAACCCACTTAAAAATCATAGACATTATTCGTCGTCGTTTTCAGTGTGCACGCATAGAGCAAACCTAAATTCAGTTAGTAGCGTGTCATCCAGAACACATCCGGAACATTGACTTAATGTGTCGTATACACATTATGTCTGCCGCAATGATGTATTTCGTACGGCGCGCATTACGAAAACTTTTTGTATACGAATTTCAAGTTTACCGCCATTTCCACCCCCGCCCTATAACAAATTACAACAAAATTACCATTCCACCGAGTAAACAAAAACCGCTAGATAATTACCCAAGGGACGGTTGATTTACGTCGCGGTATTTATCCTTTTTTCTTAATTTACCTTCTTCTTTATTTTCCCTATTTTATTTATTTATTTATTTATTTATTTATTTATTTATTTATTTATTTATTTATTTATTTATTTATTTTCTTCTAATCATAGCGATTTTCATTTAAGTTTTTTTTCCACAACAAGCTCGCTAAAAATACTTAACTCGTAATATAATTGTCGTCGTCACATTTCTATAAAAATTATTGTCGACAGTGTGCGTAAAAATCTGAAATGGACGAAATATTCAGAAATAATTAATCGTTTAAAATTTGCAATAAAGAGATAACCAATATTACCGGCGGGGAGGGGGGTAGCTAAATCAAACTCCAGATAAAGTATCTGTGAAAATTATATCACGTGTAACATATAATCAAAAGCGTAATTAAAGTAATCTTATGCGAATCAACTATTTGCAATTAATGATGTTGTCTACGAGAAATGTCCTCTCGTAATGTAGTTGAATTATCACAAATTCGGATGTAATAAAGCGTTGATAGGGGGCCAGTCCGGTAACGTAGGAACATTCTTTTTTTTTTTTTACTAAGTTCAAATAACACGTAAGGTTTCTCGTTTCGCTCGACAATGTTTAGCCAATTTTGTACATTCTTCGCGCGTACAAGCGAATGAACATGCTCTACTTGTAATGCCCAGATTACTGTATAGTTCGTATTCTTAGATTCCAATGTCCCCCCCATTCGCTGATTAAATCCTCAGCTCAATTTATGAAACCTATCCGAAAGAGGAATATTAGTCCTTAGCTCGACAAAAAAGGTGTTTGTGTTTTTTTTTTTTTTTTTTTTTTTTTTTTAGTAAATTAACCTGGGAAATATTAACCGAAATATTAACCGAAAAATAAAAATGAATTAAAAAAAGATATCTATGAAACTAAACCGATAACATGCCAGTTTTCATATTGGAAATTATCTTTTCCGAATCGTCTACAGCTCTCATTAAAAAAGAAATGTGATATATAGCAGATAGAATTCGGTGACGATATTTACGATAATGATACTGAATTTTAGATTTTTAGCAAATTTGGCCGACTGTATAATGAAGAAAAAAATAAATAATTTAGTTATTTCCAGTCCCCACGATACTAAATGTGTAGCGTCGATTGTCACGCAATATACCCCAGCGGTAAGTAAAAATAATGACGGCTGTTTTTCCGGGTTTTTTTTTTTTTTTTTTGTTATGTTTTGTTAATAAAACAAATTTTTATGTTTTTTGGTATTCTCGGACGCGGGCATGACAAATATCTACACATCCGCCATGTATAATTTTCGTTTTAAAGTAAAATTTTACGACCTGTACTAAAATTAACCCGTTGCTGGAAAATGTTTTTCCACCGCCAGGCAGACATCTTAACGCGACAGCAAGTTGGAGAGATTTCGACCCGATTAAATAACAAAAATTCTACGATTTAACAAGTTTGTACTGCAGGTAACAGCGTAGTAGTGTAGCAGAACGATGACATACATTTAATTATTCAGTCTTCTCTTTCGGACCTCAACTTTTTATCGTTAAAACCGGTTGAAATTGTTTTACTCGACTCATACGTCAATCTGTTTGATCGGCCGTCTAACGAACTTTTAACCGATGTCGACTCGAAAATTTCCCGACTACTTCAACGTGTCGCGTTTGAAAGCAACGAGCAATTCAATTTTTCTTCGTCCATTGTTGCGCCGATTTATCGTCAGCGCGCTAAAGCAGCTCGGACGATGCTCGGAAATTTGTCGTCGTCTCCCTCTGATTTTGTAAGGCGATTACAGTAAATTTGACATTTTATAAGATTCGCAAGAAAATAGAAATTCGTTCGCTGTGAAATAAAAAGCGTCTCTTGAAAAAGAAAAAAAAAATATCGATCTTTGAAAATTATCCAAAAAAAAAATTTAATAAACCTCCTCGAAAAGTAAAAAATAATTTTATTCAATAAAATATTCCTTTAAGGCGATATTATGATTATTCGATAACTTTAATGGTATTTAAAATTACAATATTCGGGAACAATTTAATTACCTAATGCAATTTTCACTGATTGCTGCAATTTGAAAATCTTATGTACTGCGAAATTTTAAGGTAGCAATGTTTTCAAAGAACTATCGAAATCTTAAAATCTATATTTCACAGTAAAATATATTTTCTTATCAGGAATAATTATTTTTTACTCTTTAGCGCGTTATTATTAATTAATAATAAATCTTCAAGTATCGGTATTTTTTTTAAAAACATTTCATTTCAAGTTCGAAGTGAACTGAAAAGCACATTGTTTTAAATTTTATTTTCAAGTTCAGTTGGTATAGGAACTCTAAAAACTTAAGTCGTTTACAATATGTTTTAAAAGCAAAAATTTGAATCACCCCCCCCCCCCCAAAAAAAAACAAAAAAACAGTAGACTCGAACCGACGGATAGGACGAATATTCGACAAACGCGTTTATTTCCGATTAAAAAACTGAATCAAAAAGTCTGCAAGAACGTTTTACATAGTTTTCAAAAACACGCTTTTTTTTGCATAATATAACTAAAAATACATCAATTACTGGAAAAAAAGAAAAAAAAAACTATTTAGAACTTAAGTATACCTTACGAGTTTTATTTATTTGTAAAGAGAATGCTTTTAACCCATCTGGAATTATAATGTATTAAAATATAATTACGGGAATACCTAACAGAAGCGACATATCACACTTATCCGCAGAAACGTTTTCGTGCTAAGCTTATCATCAGCTGAAAAATGAAAACCTACTTAAGCATATTTAAAAAAAAAAATATATATATATATATATGTATATACATATATAGTTGAATATGGACATTCTGGGCTTGCTGATAAGAAATTTAATTTAAAGGATATAGGAAGACATAGTTTCGAAAAAGTGTGTGTATGTGTTCGGAGGAGGGAATTCTTCCTAATAGATCTTAAAATGGGCTAGGCTCGACTATATACCGTACCAGTAATTATATTTTATTGTTTTTCAGCTTGTTTCTGGTGATGGTAATTGTAAGCTTTCTGAAACGGTAAGTTTTAAAATTAAACTTTTTAGACGCGATGTTACTGTAAATTGTTTTCCTAATTATATTTTAATACTTTATAATATGACCAACAAACAGGTTAGCACGATGTTCCTTATAAGTAAATGTAACTCGAGCCAAGATAAGGTTGTTGAATGGATTCATCATACAAGCAGCTAACCAAAAATCGAGCATCGAAGGAAACCACGATGCCCAACTTTCTCCAGGACACGTTTATGTGTCTCGATTCTAGTGTTTCTATCTTCACTATAATAAAAGTTTTATTGTTGCTTCTTTTGAAATATTAGAGGTCTTCAAAAGGCGCAAATGCGCACAATGTTATGAAAGAAATGGACTGACATTCTTGAAATAAGTGAACACAGGCATTACATATGAGATAAAAAGCTATTCTATTCAGCGACAAAGAAAATGTTATTCTTGGAAAACCGGTTTAAACATCATTGAAATATTCGATAGAATCGTGGTTGTGCAACTAACAGGTCTCAAGCCAAATACTAACATCATCTAAGTATATGTCCCCACCAGTGACATAGAGGATGAAGAAATTGATGCCATGTACGACACCCTGCAAGCAGTAATCGACGGACTAATCATTGGTGATGCTAATGCATAAGTTGGTAACCTTAAAACACTAAACGCTACTGAAAACTTCGAACTCGGGCGGAGAAGGGGAGCGACAAGAAACTGGTTTAATTCTGTCAACAAGAGAAATTAGTTATTAAAAGTACCTTTTTCAAGTTACCGCCAAAACATTTGTATACACGGAAATCACCTCAAGATTCCGAGAAGAAACCAAATTGACTACATCATCGTGAACAGACGGTTTCAAAACGGTATGACAAGAGTCTCAACCTGTCCTGGAGTAGACACTGGATCCGATCACATCCCAGTAAAATTGCTAATGTTAGAGCCAGGGTGAGGAATAAAGTATTACTGAAAATCCAAAAAAAAAAAAAAAATGCGAAAGATTAGATTTAAAAAAATTTTAAAATATGAAATCAAGATTAGCTAAAAAATGCCCGCTAGGTATTATTACTGCGGACTAAATAATCGACGGAGAAATAAATCACGTGCGGGGTAGCATCGAGAACACCAAACAGTAGAGGCTACAACGAACTATAAAACTGGTGAAGAACAAGCGAACTGAAGATATTTTAGGACTTATAGACGAAAGAAGAAAAGTTAAAAATTCGAATGCTAAACAGTACGGAGACCTACATCGTGAAATACGCCAAAAAGTAAAATAGGAAAAGTTAGAGTAAGTGTAAGAATTAAGCGAAGAAGAATTTGGTAGAAGGGAGATCTTATTTGTGCCATTAAGACAGCAATGCCGCGATCACAAGTAAGATGTCTAGTCATGCTTCATAGATTACGGAAAGACTTTTTACGCCATCAGCCACTGATAAAAATTCTTCAAACACCAGGTATTAAAAGGAAAGATATTCGAATATAATAAAACAACTATACCGGAAGCAAAAGGCAAAGGTTCTCTAGTTAGTAGCGCGAATTAGAAACAGAAAACTTCCAAATATCAAAAAATGTCAGACAGGGATGAGTGTATCGTCACCACTTCTATTCAACTTCTACCTCGAATGAAGATGAAAAAACTGGAATAAAGGTCAACGGGAAAAAATAATTTCCAATCTAAGGTATGCGCCGATGGCTCTGCTGCCCTGCCAGGAAGCGCCTGAAAGATCTGCAATTCGTAATGAATAAAACTGACAAAACAGGTTAAAATTAATTTGACTAAAACAAAATTCACGCTCATCTCCTGTAACCAAACACCTGATGATGAATAGTTCTAAATAAACGGGAACCAGGTGGAAAAAGTTGAAAAATTTAAATATCTAGGCTCAGTGATAAATCGTAATCTGGATTACGATGAAGAGATAAAAAAATTCGCTGTGGAATTTCAAAGGTACTGCTCAAAAAACCAAGCCATATATAGTACATATGCTAATGCAGTTAAAGATTCCTACAAGACAGAATTGTTAAATGTCACTTCCGGTCTGTAATGCAGTATGGTGTAGAATCGCGTGGTCTATAAAGAAAAACTCAGTCAAACAATAAAAACCGGAATGTGCGGTTTTTAAGACGATTTCTAAAAAGTGTCAAACGCAGAAGTCCTACAGATGGCGAAAGCTGAAAGAGAACTATGAAATAATATACACGAAATGAAAACCAACATATATTGGCCACACCATTTGAGGAAGAAAGTACCGCATTCTACAAGTCATACTCTACGAGGAAGAACAGAAGGGATTCGATCAAGAGGAAGAATAGCATTCGGATGAATTAACAACATCAAAGAGTTTTTTTTTTTTTTTTTTTTTTTTTATATCTGTTCACGCATAACTCATATTTATATAGACTGATTTTACTGATTCCCCTTATCCATTCGAAATATAAGAAAGACTATCATTCAACTTAGGTACCGCGTGAGTGAAAATCGGTGAACATAAATTGAGTATTCGTCAAAAAAGCGTAAAAAAATGGGGCCACCCTCTTTCGGGCGCGATTTATCGGGCGCAGCTCTATCGGGCGCGACTCTATCGGGCGCGACTCTATCGGGCGCAGCCTCTTTCGGGCGCAGGCAAGCTCAGATCTTTTTACAGACCACCTATGGTGATTTTCAGGTATCATCCGTTAAACGCTGTCATCTGTGTTAGTGAGAAATACGAGTTACCAAATACTGCTATCAGAAATTCCGTCCAAAAAATACCGTTCTTCGTTAACGATTTAGTTTTTCCACGCGTATGGCATGTTATATATGCATAAATATATATATAATCACAAAACACATATTTTACATGATTTTATTTGGTTATTCGCTTTTTTAAATTATTTTCTATTTTTTTTTTTTTTTTTGAAATTACGACTTCAGCGTGAAATACTCATAAACAGACTTTCGCGATGTAAATTTAAGAGTTCTGTTAGCAATAGTGATACGAAACGGACGAAAATTATTAATATTAATAATCGGTCAAATGCATTGTCGGGTTTCTTCATTTTTTTTTTTGCTAATGTATAGTCAACCGTATTTAAAAAATTACAAACTATCAACTCTACGTCATTTAAAGTGTAACATAACTGGATCGAATTTGCTTCTGATACATATTCCTTATATTATCTTTCTATTTTTATTCGTATCTAGCAAATTTATTTGAGGACCGTTTATTGAAGTTTTTTCTGTTATCTATAATTTTAATTATATATTTAATTCCTTGACGAATCAACCCTGGTTTCAAAAATATATCGAAAAAGACAAACAAAGGCGCGAAAGTTTTTAAACATAAACACATTTATGTTAATACTGGGCGAGAAATATATACGATATTACAAATTGAAAATTAAATATCTTTGCTTTTAATTTAATATTATGTAAATGTAAATTACGGTAATCTTTAAATTAACTCACAGAATGTTCAGTACGTGAAACCTCCTGCCCGGCTAACCTTTTTTTTTTCTTTTAGTTCGTTTAGAAAAATTTCCTATCTTCAAAACACTGGACTAATATTATTTTCGTAAAAATTTTAATAAAGCCAATAAGCAAGAAACTTTTCTTGTTTTGTCTAATAATAAAGCGAGCGGCTCATAAAAAAATAATAATAATTAGAAAAATCGACTCGGTAATACTTGATGCATGTTTTGTAAGGAAAAAGAAAAAAGTAAAGAAGTAAGTTGAGAACAAAAGCGATTAAGTAATTTTCCACTGTGAAATAGTGTTTAATAAAAAGAGGAAGAGAACCGTCAATTGCTACAACCACTTTGTAATTTACATGTTTGTTAGTTACAAAACGCGTTTTAACCGATTTTTTTCTTCTAAAATTTCGTTTTTTTACTAACTTATCACACTAAATTGCAATAATACTTTCTAAATATTGTCAGTTCAGGTGGGTTGGATTTGAGTAACACAAAGCTTTAAAAGGAATAATTCGCAGGTATTCGTTATTCGAATCATCGTTCTTTTAATTTACATTAAATATTTATAATAATAACCGTTTTGTCTTCTGTTTCTCATCACGACGGCTTTCTTTACTAAAGGTTTTTTGGTTTTATTTCGAAAAAAAAAATTCTTTAGTGACGGTAGTGAATAATATGAAAGAAGCTACTTATTGGTAATAACTGCAAAACCTAAATGAGAATTACCTTTTTCGACCTCAGTCTTATTTATTTATTTAGTCACGTCAATCAAAGACCTCCATCGTAGACGATGGCACGATAGTTATCCTCTTTTATTCTCGAATCCTGAATCCTTCTACCTTAGCATCCAAACCCATCCTCCTCCGTACCCTTGGTACCTTGACTTCCCTCATCTCTCGCGCTTTCTTATCTCTTCCATTTGCAGGCTTCGTCTAGATCATAGTCGTCTTCCGGCATCTTCTTTTCGCTTTTCTATGTCCTCTTCTCCTTTTTGTTCCTTCCATCCGGATGATTCCGATCTAATCTGTGACACAAATCACATCTTCTTTGAATGCGCGTCTATATCTACAGAACGCTCTCACTTCTATAGGCAACTCCCGAAACTCGGTTTGCCTACTCCATATAGTGTTTCCTTTATTCTTTCCTTTCCATCTCCGGCAATCATTGCTATTATAGCGTCCTTCATATCTTCTATTTGCAGTAATATTCAATTTTAATCAGTTTCTCCCTCTCTCTCACTAACACAAAATTATGCAGCGTAATGCCCTCGACTGGCGATCCCAAAAAAAAAAAAAAAAGGACCTTTACCCGGTTTGCAATTCGATACTTATGATGTGTTGTTGCAAATACAAAATTATCCGTACGCTTGCTTGTTTTCTTTTTGTATTTGCTGAACAGAAAAGTCTCGTTGAGGCAAAATGTGATCAAAAATGAGCACGATAGTCTATTTGTTTTTAGATAGTTATTTCATTAATTTATTCAGAATGATTCGTCAGTTAGCCTTTGTATGTTTGTTTTTATTTTTGTTCGATTCCTTTAGGTTGCTTTTTTAGATTTAACCTTATTGGCCTAAAAGTAAAACGCATAAAAAGAAAAAAATGTTTAATATTTATGAAAAAATGAACTTGCTCCTGCGTGCATGTTTTGTAGTAAACGAAAACATAAAATGTCGCATGAAGTAGATATGAAAGAAAGAAGAGGATAAATTTTGAACATATTTATAAGAAAAATAATATTTTAGTCCGTCGTTTTTTTTTGTTTCTTTTTTTCACATACGGCTTAAACACAACTGTGCCGATATCAAACTGAGCCTGTTAAATTAGCTTACAGCATACTACACAAATTACAATGTTTGGTCGTTTAGTAATAACTGAAATTTTCAAAAACCACAAAAATTGGAACAATATCCTCATTATTCTTCGATAAGGAATCAATCTTTCTTATATGAAATGGATACAGTTTTATTTAATAAATAGGTATTTTCTGTAACACGCATAAACAATATTTAAGTTACCAGCAATTTGAAACCTATAGCATGTATTGCGATAAAACTGTCGCAAAAAAATTATCCCCCCTTTCCGCAGGAATGATAATTTCTCAAACTATATATACCTGCAAGGTACAAGGAGTGTTCATACAACTAGTCGAATTAGAAATTATGTTTTTCCTCTTTCAGGTTTTCCCAACAAAATAAGAGTTTGCAATTATAATATAATAATAATAGCATTAATTACAAATATAGAAATAAACGATTTCGAAATCTTACATATAAGTAATAATAATAGTACCTATAATACATGCAAACACTAAAGGTAACTAATTACTTTATGTGGTACACCACGAAGATAATCTTCAAGCTGGAGGTGATTATAATTTGTTGCGACTTTCAACAAACGTTTGTCACAATCGACATATTTCTTTTTTTTACTCAGTTACTTTTATCAATAAGATTATGTTTTCTTTATTTTGTTGATATTATATCACGTTCATAGACGAATGACAGAAACCATTATATGTCAACATCCTTTGCGGCATTCTTTTTTTTTTTCGGAACAGAAAGGTAAAAATAACAATAATGGCATGTTTTACACGCATTCATTGCACATTTTGTTATGTTCTTCTGTTAGGAAAATTAACCATTTTCTTAAAAATTTAAAACCGAATAGCCAGTCGTACGGGTTATGAACAAGCAGGTAAATAAATTTCACCTCTTATGAAGCTATTCAGGATTTGGTAAAATAAACAAACTAAAGCAGTACACTTATTTACAGAAAATAGTTTCATTCGTTAATTCTCCGTACTACGGTCATCATTAAGAATAGCCTATTCGAAAAATATTCTAGTAATTCTTCTTCCGCCGAAATAATAACAACTGCTTTACAATAAAGTTATGGTCAATTCCAAGAAAAATATACGATTTTTTCCATGACGATTTTATCACTTTTGCTTCTTCTTTTATTCCTACGGATTCGCATATTTGTAAAATATTCGAGGTCCTATTCATTACCTCTTTTCAGTCACTCGCAGGAAATCTCCCATGGTGAGAACCGAACCGACAAAAAAAATTGACGCCCGTTTGAGAAATATGAGCAGTTTACAATATATCCATAAAATTATTTTCCGCATATGTGCTTTTAGTGCTGTTGTATTTTTTAGGAATACTCACTAGCGATCACTATTTACCTGTTTTCTAAAATAATTACATATAACGGTTATAAAACAAATATATACTTTTAAGAATGTCAAATATTTGTTTAAAAATCGGAAAATTTTTGTTACTTAGTTATGTTAATTTTATTACTAATGTTTTTGCATGTTTTAAAAATGAATTTTGGTTTATGTAGGTCATATTTCACAGTAATAAGAAAAACAGATTCCAAGTAATTAATCCGTGTTACTTAACGTGCATGATTAAATATCTAGCTCTAAAATATTTATTTTTGAGGTAACTAGATTTTAGAAAAAATAAATAAATGAATAAAAAATAAATAAAATATAATTTTATCGCAAATACAGCAAAGTGGTTGAGCATAATGGTTGATTAAATCATTTTGCAATGTAATAGTATCTTATATATTTACAGTTTGCCACTTCATTCACGTGTTTATAAATATTAGCGTTCCCTCAATTGTCCAAATTCGACCATAATTATCATTAAAAATTTTAGAAAAATAAATATAAATTTGTATATTTCCAAAATTTATTTCCCACTTTTATACATTAGTTCATTATTACTTGAGAACATATACTTTTATATGTACTTTCAATACAAAAATTAAATGATACCTTAAGATTTAGTACATTGTAAAAAAGCCAATAATGATGATTATTAAGAAAAATTAAAACATTTCAATAAGAACAGATTTACTGGCTGCAGCGATTTCCTTTTTCACTTTTTGTATTACATTTTTATTTAAATACGAAAAAAAAAGTATAACTGTTTCCAAAATTTTGTGTACTGATAGCTCTAAAGATCATCAATAGTTACTAAACAGAAAAAAGAAGCAAGAAAATCGGTTAATAAACAGTGGAGAAGAAGGTACTGAACTGTTTTGTCTTTGCCTATTTATATACAGAAGAAGATTATCCATTATTTTTAAAAAGGATTTCCCGCAGTGCATTTATCGGGAATATTGAAACAAATTCAAGGTTTGAAAGCTTCTTCCTTATTGGCTTTTTTAAAATTTTTACGAAAATAATATTAGTCCAGTGTTTTGAAGATAGGAAATTTTTCTAAACGAACTAAAAGAAAAAAAAAAGGTTAGCCGGGCAGGAGGTTTCACGTACTGAACATTCTGTGAGTTAATTTAAAGATTACCGTAATTTACATTTACATAATATTAAATTAAAAGCAAAGATATTTAATTTTCAATTTGTAATATCGTATATATTTCTCGCCCAGTATTAACATAAATGTGTTTATGTTTAAAAACTTTCGCGCCTTTGTTTGTCTTTTTCGATATATTTTTGAAACCAGGGTTGATTCGTCAAGGAATTAAATATATAATTAAAATTATAGATAACAGAAAAAACTTCAATAAACGGTCCTCAAATAAATTTGCTAGATACGAATAAAAATAGAAAGATAATATAAGGAATATGTATCAGAAGCAAATTCGATCCAGTTATGTTACACTTTAAATGACGTAGAGTTGATAGTTTGTAATTTTTTAAATACGGTTGACTATACATTAGCAAAAAAAAAAATGAAGAAACCCGACAATGCATTTGACCGATTATTAATATTAATAATTTTCGTCCGTTTCGTATCACTATTGCTAACAGAACTCTTAAATTTACATCGCGAAAGTCTGTTTATGAGTATTTCACGCTGAAGTCGTAATTTCAAAAAAAAAAAAAAAATAGAAAATAATTTAAAAAAGCGAATAACCAAATAAAATCATGTAAAATATGTGTTTTGTGATTATATATATATTTATGCATATATAACATGCCATACGCGCGGAAAAACTAAATCGTTAACGAAGAACGGTATTTTTTGGACGGAATTTCTGATAGCAGTATTTGGTAACTCGTATTTCTCACTAACACAGATGACAGCGTTTAACGGATGATACCTGAAAATCACCATAGGTGGTCTGTAAAAAGGTCTGAGCTCGCCTGCGCCCGAAAGAGGCTGCGCCCGATAGAGTCTGCGCCCGAAAGAGTCGCGCCCGCTTTTTCGCGCCCGATCGATCGCGCCCGAAAGAGCGGTCCCCAAAAAAATGTGGTCCTTTTGGATAACTTTTTTTGCTTATTATTTTTCATTAGTATAACAGAGGCGGTTGACTTAAAATATTATCGATTTATAAAATTACCATGAAAATATGGTAGCTTTTTAACTGATTTCCAAAAAAGGGAGAAGGAGATTACACGTTCGCCACGTGTTTAGAATTGTGTTGTAAATTTTGAATACAAATTATAAAAGAGAAACAGACAGAAATGTAAACAAAAGAGGGGTCAAGGGGAACGGCCCCTTGCGAGGCCAAAGTGACCGAATTTATATGTATATGTGTAGTTTTGTAGGTTTCTTCCAGATTTGGTTGATGATGGGCTAGACCCGAAAACGTTCCTACAAATAAGTATGATATATTACCATTTTTAGTATTTCCGTATATACATCTTTAAGAATTATCGAATTTTCATTTGATAGCTCGTCTTCTGTAATCTCGACTCTCGAAACCGATTCTTTATTTTCGTAGTTTAATTTTTATTTAAAACAAAAAGAAAAAAAGATCGTAGAGAAATATTCAAAAATTGACGAAAATTTTGCCTGAAGAAGCTCGTTCGATGACATTTCCCCGTAGCGCTATGATTAAAAGCCATTTTAGTTCCGACACGAAATTGCATCAAAATCTGTCGGCAAAATGAGGCTGGTTTTCGGAACATTTATACGATTCGTAGAAGGAAAGAAAAAAAGAAGAAAGAACTCTCTATTAAAACAAAGCTTTAATTGGGGACGCGCGAACGCCATAATCTCCATTGTTGTTTGAAGCGATCGGAAGCTCGGCCGAAATAAATAATAATTAAGCTCCACTAATTTGGAAAGCAGATTCGCATTAATTACTCGTTATTAATGACTTTTGATTTTCAAATCGGCCTCATCCTCGCTGCTGCGAGATTATCATTATTAATACATTTTCCTTTTTTCCGTCCTCCATGTATTCAAATTAGAACACTGATAATTCGATGACGTCAATCGAAACGATGATAAAGGATTTATACGCTGTTCTTCGTTCTCATCGCCCGCGCTATACTTCATTTCGCTAGTTATAATCGGAACAATTTTTAAAATTAATATCGATTATTAATTTCCAATTAAAATCGAATTCAATCGAATTTCGTCAATCTGTCGTGCATTTTTACCTAAGGCACAGCGATGATATGTGATTTATTCGTTTCATTTAATCCTTTTTCTGTTTCGACTTTATTCGCTAATTTGTAACGGTTTTTACTACGATTATACACCATTTTCAGGTGTCAATTTTTAAAGATATAAAGTGCACATTCGATCGAATAATTACGTGATGCGGAGAATACGTTTACTGGAAAGTATGTAGTTTAGTTGCGTCGACCGAATTCTCGATTGAGGATTGAAACTCGATTCTAGGTAAACTTCGTCTCGTTCAAATAAAAGATGATTCGTCGCTTACAGTGCCAGTATATAGTTCAAAACACATAAGATATTCTTTATAATATACACTGCAATAACACATGTATTTCCGAATTTTACAAATGAACAAATGGAAAATAGTTGCAAGCCCCATGTGCGAATGTGGAGAGCTTCAAACTTTAGATCATTTATATAGTTGCAAGATCTTTTCTTCAAATAATAATATAATTAATAGACATGATGTGCATAACATCACGAATAGCGCGCTCCAGTGGATATTTGGACTCTCGATAGATATTTAAGTTTATTTTCTAGCTTCATACGAACGAACGAACGAACCGCAGTAAGGATTAAAGAGCATCTTCGAACGTCAAATTGTTTACATTTCGATTAAAAAATCAGTCATTTTCTTGAAAAATCACAAATTAGCAATTTTGTACAGTGGCGGACAACAGAGAGTGACGGTTAAGTTTTACTGTATAAGTGTAATCAAAATGTGATAACGTAGACATGGACCGGGTTCAAATCAGCGATAGCACGAGCGATAATTATTATTATTATCTATTCGCGGATAGTCGCTGGGAAGCTAATTTTAATATCGTTATAATTCAGCAGAACTTTACCGTTTCTTCCGGTAGCAGTGGCCATTTATCAAAGTTTTATCAATGAAATCAGAACAGCGGTGCCGTGCAAAACTCGGAAACAGCTATAACACTAGAAATTACAGTTGCCGTGAAACAACGGAATCGTTAACTACAATAAATTACGAAAAACAAACAATTGTCTTTTTGTAGCCGATGTTTCGAAAGAAAAATTTACCTCTACTGATGAATGAAGATTCATTACGTCGAAGCGTAATCTTCCGGGTAAGTGCTTAATAATTAATAATAATAATAATTTATTCGATTAAATTCGATTAAATTCGATTCAATTTATTTCTATAATACCATAAATTTGCATAATTATATGGGGGTAGCGGTGATGACGACAGAGTTCATTTAGGCCTGTTTCAAACTCAGAAAATCACGTTCATCGTTACTAATATATTTTTTTTTTAAATTTTCCTTTCTACCTGTTGCTTCACGCAAATTCAACAACGCGTACGTGCGTCCGATTTATTTTCATTAAATTCATTCCGATTAATCGTCTATACTTTTTATATACGTCCCCCGTAATGTCTAATTTTCCGGCTCAATATGATTTTCACCTTTCTCCCAGTCTCAGATATTCGGGTCTCGATCTTTGAAAGTGAAGATCTTCATCCGATCTGAAATCCGCTCAGTCTACCCAGTGGTTTGATATTCCGCTGTGAAATAAACTTCGTTCAATTCGAGAGTCGCCGCTACCTACCGTAGATAACATCGTTGTTTTCTAACCAGCGGGAGGAAGTTACGATAACGCGATTAGACCACTGCCTTGTTCCAATTACGGTTTCCTATTTTTGATCGGGCTTTTCTTTATTTTCTCAATCACGGTTCATTCGAAATTACTACCTCTCTTTCCGTTCTGAAATACTGTACGACGACCCTTCTACAACGAAACCAGTTTTATCCTTCCTGAAATGAACTAATTTGTTTTAACAACTCTATCATCTCTGTCGTGCCTGTGGGTTATGTAGCAGTACAAGGCACGTTTAAGTAAGGAGTAAGATAATTTTTAGATTGGAATAAAGTATCTACGTTCATTTGAGCGGATAATTCAAGTTTTCGTTCAAATTCATTTCACCTATATTAGTATAATTTCTTCTCTCTTTATTACTACTAAATATGCGGAATATTATCTCTTGAAATAGGGATTGCAAAGTTAAGGTTAACAATGTACTTAGCCCAACGGTACTAATGAGAGCAGGGGAGTCAGTAATTTCTTTCTTTACTTTCCCAGATTTCTTTTCAGGCTGGCTAAACTTGGGAGCGACTTGGGTCCGGGACGAAACAAGTCTCGATAACCTATGACACCTCTGATTGGGTAGCCAAGCACCTGAACCACTAGGCTAAGTACTGGTCGAAATATTGTTCACCTCATTTCAACTTAACGAGAAAAGAAGGCAAAGTAGAGTTTCTTTCGGCCCCGGACTATATGGATACTGCTACAGAAAATGAACAGGTAAATGTGGTCGCTCGGTAGACTATGATATTCCCAAGACCATGTGCATGCATTCACCGTTCTTAACAAAATTCTTATAAGACACAAATTTTCCACAGCAGAATCGCTGCTGGCTCTCTCAGACCGCAGTTATTTCGAAAGATAAAGCCTGGAAATGGAATCGAAGCTGTTCTCGCATGGATCAGAAAGTAACGTTTTGCTCTGCAGTCAAGCATCTTAGAACAGGGCTACTTCTCCCTTCAGCGAATTTCTCCTTAAACGAGCTTCTTGGCTAAATACTTATCCGTTTTGTTCTAACATAGAATATATATCCATTAGTTCCTCACATGGAATCTGCATTTGTTACAGACAGATAACAGTCAACACTAGGTCGCTGTGAGCCCGAAAGCCCTAGCACTCATTCAATCTACCAAGCTCAGATCTAGTTTTGTAAACCGTACAGCGATAGTCAAGGTAGTTACAGGTGGTACACAATATACTCCCTGTAAAAAAAATAAACATTCTAAATACAAAGAAAGAAATTAGTATTTAATGATGGTCGGAGAAAAACATTTTTCATAGAGAGTTCCCTTATCAACCAACAGACAGGACATACAGGCTCATCTCATAATTACATATTCCAACTACGAATGGTTCTTTTAGATCACAAGATATTGCCCCTTTTACACACGTCTTATAAATGTTCAGCACACGGATCTCTTGTAATGACGATGATGTAGTTATTACTATGCTTTCTAATCTCTTGACAGAAATTGCGCCGGACACCTTTAATTTATTAAATCTACCAAAAACCAATCGATTATCTTTAATTATTAACCGTTTGTACATATCTCTGTGTGTTGTAATCCTTCCGCGATAAAAACAAAATATCAGGTGATAAATTAAACAAATTATAATAAATAAAGAAAAAGTATTTAACATAAAACAATAGCAAGTATTTGAAGAATATGAATTTCTGTTTTTTAAATATTTCTAAAGTGTCTAATTTCACCGGTGCAGAAGTGAACCTTTATTTTTCTATTGCAAATAGAAAACATTTTCTAAATTTTCAGCAGAATGTACATCATAATGGGATAGCTCTATACAGGTTAGTTCACAGCTAAAAAACCCGGAATAAACAATAATAATAATCTAAAACAGGGGTGAACAACCCAAATGATCTTGCGGGCCACTTTGGAAATGCATCATAACTCCGCGGGCCGCATATAAAATCATATATGTCCCCATATTAGAGATTTAGACCCACTGTAGACATTTTTTTATAGTGAAAAATTGAAACGTAATGACCGTTATTATTATTGTGTTTACCATTATTCTTACATGTTAGACATAGATAATATAATAATAATGAAACTAAACGCACATTGAAAAGAAATATATATTACACTAAAAATTAAATGTAAGAAATATATAAATATAAATAAAATAAAAATGAAAAATGAAATCATTAAAAAATATTTATTTTACTAGTGCTACTTTTGCCATCTCGCGGGCCGCGGGTTGGCCACCCCTGATCTAAAATTTAAAGTATTCTTATAACTTCATAGTTCCCTTTGAAAAGAAAAAAAACAAAGCAAAAAAAAAAAAAAGCATTATAAATAGAACGTAATAAAGAAGACTGTTGCGATCAAATATCGCTTACCAAAAACGACGTCGCAAGTTTAAAAACAAAGAAATAAACTTGACAAAATACAATATCAATTTCAAGTGTATGACAAGTATGAAATATTTTGGAGTGACAATTCGAAATAACTTGAAATTTTAAAATAAAAAACAAGCAAATTTAATTACATATATATTTAACAAATTATACAATAACAATAATCGATTAAATTATAACAAAGGAATAATACTTTATAAATCTTTAATAATACCGAATATAATTTATAGCAGTAGTATTTATATCGGAATGTTAAAAATTAAAAGTTTTCATACATTAGTAAGATTATTTCAAAGAATCATGTTCATTAATTGATATGATAAAAGTATTTTTTTATATTAATAATTTTGTTATTTGGTTTAAGAATTTTCTTAATAAAGGTTTATTTATTTATTTAATTATTATTAATGACTTCCACTAGTAAATATATCGAATATTGAATCGATTTATAAAATGTCCCTATTAAATTATTTATTTATTAAAATTCACTTACTTAAGTATCAATTTTGCGAACACGGAGAGTGGGCAAGAGCGAATTGTGTTGATTATTAGTTTTTACGATCGGGCGGTGTGCCTTTTTGTTTTTTTAAGAGGTTCCATTTTAACCGAGCTTCGTTTCAGCTATTTCCGAAATAATAGCCTTTCTTAGGATTTGTGCTACCATCTCTGGCACTTTTACGCTTTGATTACTAGCTTTTATTTTTATTTCGCGGGGCCGTTTTTAGGCGCCTCGCAATTTTTCTGTTCGGCTGCAGTTCCGTCCTAGTCATCATTATCATTATTACAGGTGCTTCCCTGAACGGCTAGTAGTAATCCCTTGACATTAATTCCGCTTTGCCTGAAAACTATCCATTTCATAACACAAAAACCTATATTTGTTCGCCTCGTCTGTCATCTTTGGCCGTCTCATTCTTCTTTTATCTTCCCGTTCGCCGCCTCTTCTATAACTGACTAAAATACGTCTTCTATCACACACTTCATGCCCTACATTTATCATCTTTCTTTTCTTCTTTCTTCTTTTGATTTGCGAACACTTTCAAATTGTGTCTGGTGCACGTGCCATTTCAAGAGTTTCCTATGTTGTACCGCTTCTTACAATATTAACGTTTCCAAGTTGATATACTCCGAATTGGTAAAAAAAAATTCCCCCTTTTTTTAACGAAATCTAACGTCTTCTATTTTTAAGTATTTCCATCGTTATTTCGAAAGGAAAAAAAATTAAATAGGTGCATATACTTGTATATAGATATATATATATATATATATATATATATATATATATATTTATATAATATATATACACCGTCTGTCAAAGTAAATTGTATACACGTCAGTGGCGGCTCGTTCATGTGTTCACATTCGCACGTGAACACCCTGGATTCAACTTCAAAAAATTAGAATCCAATGTTTTTATTTATATTTATTATTTATATATCACTATTAGTAAAATTAATGTTAAAAATAAATTGATTTTACATTTTTAAAAAGTAATTAAGTTTTGTCCGGAATTCTTTTAGTGTGAAGGCTACTTGTAGCACGTGCGATCGAAAACCGTGTAAGTACAATGTAGTAGTGTGTCAGAAAGATAAAAATGATGTTGTGTTAGTGCATGTGTTATATAGGCTTGATGGAGCACACTCGAATTGTGAACCAAACGATAGGCGTTGTTATTGCAAGATTATATTTTGTAGTTAGGCAATACTTTAATGAAGTGAATTTGATTGTAAACAGAATTAATCGATAAATTTTCATAAAACGATTATATGTTTACATTTTTTTATTGCTTATACCTATATTTGAATTTTGAGGGAAATGAAGTTTGATTGGAATATATTTATATGTTTATTTTTACTTTTATTTTATAAGAAAAGTGTATTACTGCATCTATATTATATCGGTTGCGTTATTGCGTTGCATACATATACAAGTTAGTACAATATTGTACATTTAAAAACTGTTATGTGTTTAAAATTACTATGGTTCTATTTGTCAACATTATAATTTCCAAATATTGAAATGCAGTAAAAATTGGTTACAACGGCATACCAATTAGCATTTAGTTTTGAAAGATTTATGCAGATGAATTTAACAAAAACATCATCCTCGATCTTTTTCAATGAAGAAATGAAATTTATACAAACAGAACAAATATACCGTTATTTTTTGTTCTGCTTATTTTGTTAGTGTGACATGTAAAATGCTTATTATAAATATAACGTTAACGAAGACCTGTGGTAAGACCATTGCAAAAAATATTAGAAAAAGACTACTAAACTCATTTTGTTATAATAAAAAATCGAAAAATTACAAATTTCTTCAAAAGTAAGAAAATATCAAACCACTTCGGTTTTGGTACAGCTTCTTTTCTCTTACTCTTGCTTTATACTGATTTAAGTTTTTTTATTATCATACTTTTATGTACAAAAAAGAAAGTGTGTTGTTTGTGTATTTGACTAAGAAATATGTGTAGTTATAATTATAAATAAATGATTGCTTATTCAGCGTAATTTATGCCATAAAATATTTCGTGTCATTTTCGTAACGAACTGTTCATTAGTAGTAAATTTTGAACATTAAAAAATTATAATGCTTTATTTGATATGGGATATAACGACCAGATTATTCAGCTTTTTGAATGTTTTTATGACTAATTTCTACTGTATCTTATAATTTGTCATTTTATTATACTCTTTTTAGTGAGACATGCATTGTGTAAAACTGATACTGTTCAAGATGTTGGCTGGATATTTTAGCATAAAAATTTAATTGTTTTTCTTTTTAAGCAAATTCAAAATAATTGTAATAATTGATAAATTAAAATAATGATAAAATATAAATATTACATAGACTTAAAGAACAATAACAACCAACATTTTGCAAAATTTTAACTTTTGTTTGTTTTTAACCCTTGTGTTCGCACCCGGGTACCCGGGTACCCATACGGTGCATTTTTGAATGTAACTTGGTCAAAAGTAGTAATTTCAGGAAATACCTCCGGATCGTCGTTATTTAATTCAATTGTAAGTGGGTAATATGTTTGGAATAAAAAATAACGAAAATTACTAAGAAAAAATCGAGTGTAAAGTATAGATACATCACGGACGCACCCGGATACCCGGGTACCCACCTCAAAAAAAAAAAACTTTTTGACTGGATTATTGATTTTGAATAGTTTTATTTAATTTTTATACATCGAATATGTTTTGGGATGGTACGGAATACAAAAAAAAAAAGTGTGGAAAATTAATTAGCTCCTGCATTTGTGTCATTTCTCGAAGATTGTAGCATGTTCATTGCAGACAGGTTTGCTGCAATCGCTGCATGCCTTTCGTGTTTTTCTCCTTCTCATTATTGTTGCTTTGCAGCAAATATGACAGGAGCCAGTGAGTTTGATCCTCCCTGACTTACCTCGTTCATAAGCAGGATCTGGAACGATTTAAACGGGGTTTAGTGCCTGCCTGATCACGTTTTCAATGGCGATTTTTGTGCTGTAATTTCGCATTATTTGAACGTTTTGCGAGTTGTTCACTCAATTGGCGCATGAATAGTCGTGGTTGGTTTTTTCTCCTCGGAAGCATCTTGTTGTTTTCGTAATAAATCAAATAAGACGCAAGTTAACTAATATCCAGCATGTTGAAAAACATAGCTATCGGCCATCTTAGAGTACGGCGTTGTGTAGTGTATCGAGTGTACATTTGATCCATGGTATCAACGCCAGCTTTATACTTATTGTAGTATGTTACAATGTGAGGTTTTTTACTGCCATCATTTACAGCAGTGTCAGAATGCATAGTCGACAACATAATTACAGCTTTATTTTTCTTTTGCACGTATGAGCACATTGTTACCCTTTCATTAAAAGCAAATTCAGTAGAGTATACTTATCTCGACTTATATCTTCGAACATAAGATTTATTTGGTCTCAAAGTATCAACAGTAGTTAAATTCTATGAAAGCATGTGTTTGGCAAGGGGTAATGTTGTAAAAAAATTATCCATGGTAATATTTCTACCACTGCCTCGGTACGGAGCTGCATGCTCTTTTACGACTCGTTCTCCCTGATACGTAAAGATACCGCGCAATGGATAAGCATTTTTAGTGTCTCAAATCCACCAAATCTTAATGCCATATTTAGCCGGCTTAGAAGGAATATACTGTGTAAATCTTGTGCGACCATGGAAAGACTAAAGTTGTTCATCAATTGTTACATTCTCAGCCAGCTTGTACAGCTGAGATAAATTTGCGTTCAGCATTGTCCAAAGATCACAGATTGCAGCTGCTTTGTCTTCTTTGATACGTTGTATTGGCATCGTCAAACCTAATAAAACGCACAATGTTCCCAAATCTGTTAAGCCCCATCGGCACTCTATAGAGGGGATATGAAGTTCCGTGCCACAAATCACTTGTATGATCAGTATTTGCATTATTCGCACCAAAGCAAATCAAAACAGCTATAAACGAGTACATTTCTTGCACAGTAACGGGCTTCCACTCTCTTTGTGAATTTGGATTCGCCGCACTGAATTCAGCATAGACTGACAAGGCTTTCTTATTCGTATGACAAATTATAATATCTATCATATGCACTGTAAATATCTTCTTGAAAGTGTCGTTTATTGAAAGAGTCCTTGTGCTTCTGTAAGGACCACTTCACTGACGCACTATATTGTGACGTGCCGTTTGATGTTGAAAAGGCGGCGATTTATTCCATACAGTTTTGTCTTTGGCTATCCAAGCGTTTTCTAAGCTACCTGCTCACGCTGCAGTTGCCGTTTGAACCTCACTTTCTGCCTAACTTTCACTGCATTCAGTTTCTCCCTCTTGGTCAGTATTCTCGTCTTCTTCGCCAGATTCATTGCTATCAGAAGTGGGATGCTCGTTTAAAACTTCATCTGGTAACCAATCATCGTCTTCACTGTCAGATTGCACATCGGAATTTATATTGCTTTCTCCTAATATCGCTGTCAAATAAGCCTCTTTCTGTGCCGCATTCAACCCAAGATTTAATTCGTGCATTACTAACTTGTTCAATAGAATCAGAGGATGAAATCGGAATTTATAAATAAAACACTATAAAAAATTGCCTTGCAAATTCTGCTCTCGATAGTTGTTCTCTAGCTTCAAAGTTTTGGATTTTTCGGTATCCAATTAAGTTTTATTTATTTTTTAGTAATAAGAATTACGTCTTCGCTTACAGAACTTCAAAGCACTACTGTTTGGCTCTTGAAATCCAAGCTTACACGACGCACACATTCAGCCTGCCCTTGTTGCCAGGTTCCATTCATCTGTATTGTCAGTGTTGCCAAGTGCCAATCGCATTATCCCCAAAATATTCTAAAATGGGAAGTTGATGGCTCTAAATGATATTGGACAACACGCATGTTTGGGCGCTATCACGAAACACTCACTATGCCCTATGCCGACCCTTCCATACCCCTACTTTTTTGTAACTATAAAAAGGGAACTGAGTTGAAAGGTCCTACCAGACTATATAGTAAGACGGATTTGGAAGCTGCAACATTTTTTATGATGCTGGCCGAGTTAGAAAAGTTAGATATGCAATAGTATTGATAGTGATGATTACAATGATTTCCTGTTAACGTTTTTTAACAATTTTTCCCAGACATCGATTTTATTTTTCAGGCTTCCTTGGACAGCGTGCATACTCAGCATTCTCTGGAAAAAGATGCTAAGCCAGCCAAAAGTGTGAGAACTGACATTTTTTATCAATAGTGACGTTTATTTATAGAAATAAATTTTTAAAAAGCTTTTTCAGCGTCGTAATATTCGAAAAACGGGGAAAAATAAGAGGTGGGTACCCGGGTACCCGGGTGCGTAACAACGTAGGTAAAGTTGAGTGCGAACACAAGAGTTAATGGTCTTAAATAAAAATATATAACGAGTTTTCACAGTTCATATTATTAAAATTAAAATTAAAATATTTGGTAGAAACCACATCACTTTTAAAAATACTAATAACGTTTTGAATATGTGTACACAGTCCATCATTGGGAACACAGTTTAGTTTTTAATGATGGACCGCATATATTCATTCGAATATTTTCAATAGTGACGTAGTTTTTACCTAAAATTGTAATTTTCTTAAGGATAAAAAGTGCTAATTATATTCTTACTGAGTTTTTCGACACTAAAACGAATTAACACATTTTTATGTAGCACAATGTGTGAAGACAGGTTAAATGCTTTAGCTATGTTATCAATTGAAAAACAAATGTTCTACAATATTCCTAACTTTCATGAAACTGTTATAGATTCTTTTTCTTTAAAAAAAGATAGAAGAATAAATTTAGTTTACAAGACTTTTAACTGAAAATTATTAATATGCGCACACACACACAGACACATACATACATACATATATATGTATATAGTTTTTGATAAATTTTTTTCAATAAATATTTGTGTAATATTTAATATATTTAATTGTGAGCCTCCACTTCTGTTACTCACGAGCCGCCACTGATACACGTATAAAGCGGAGTGAAACCTAAATGCGTGATCTTGATTATCTTTGCAGCGACTAGAGCATTCGGAATTCGGAGGCGTACTGTTAAATACTCCTTAAGCTGTTCTGCAAGCACACTAGAAGTCTTCAGGACTGCAACAACACTCAAAAGTGACCAAAAAATTGTATTTCCTTCGTGCGGATCAACATAGTAGAAGAAATGATGAATAGCAAGTGTAGACGAATCCAAGAAACCTATAATCAACGGGATGGAGAAAGTCACTGAACTTTCGGATAATTGTTTACGGACGCTAAGCGCTGTGTTCTATATAGGTTTCGTGCTTGATGGATCTAACTGCTTTTTAAACATCCCGTGTTTCTTCTTCCTTAATTATTTATAGCCAGATTCCTTTGTCCGTTTGTACTGTGGGCTCTGTAATTGCAGATGTGACCATGGTATGGGACAGCTAACTCCTTTTGCTCTTACCTTCGTCATTTCTTTTCTTTTCAGGATACATACGTTTGGCATTTTTCGACGTTGATTGTTATTGTTTCTCCATCTTTGGTATAGCATTCTTTATCAGATTCCATTCCTTGTTACTCCTAATTGCTGCTATGTACACATGTTGATGGGTAATCGTCCGTTGCTGACAAGCCCAGGGAAAAACCCAAACAAGAAAAAAAAAAAAACGGTTATTAAGAATGGGAAAAATACCAGAATTGCGGATTTATGTAAAAACCGGTATTAAATGTCAATTATTGAAAGCCGAAAAGAAAAATAGAACATCATTCGTAAACACTCGTGTAAGCAACTTGAAAATAGGTAGTGTCTATAAACCACCACGTTGCAAATGCCCTGGTTATGTGCTTCCTAGTGTGTAACACTACGGTAGTAGAATGCATTGTGGAGATGTATAGCAAAAATGATGCTACTGCGGACGGGTCCAGACGTCACGCTAATATGTTTCCGATATATGATTCTAAACAAGGTGAAGTTTTTCCTCGGTAAGATGGAAGAAGAGACTATCTTCTGGGTTAGACCAGAATCAGAGTTCTCCTAACAGTCGAACAGTTTTGAGAGCACTCGCTGGAAGCCAACATCAAGCTCTTATTATCAGAGTTTCGGTGATTCGAATTAACTATCTGTATGAGATTTCGATTTAATTCAAATTTATACATTAACATATCGTTCAAGTATGTGTAGCTTTCCTAGTTGATTTCAATGGAAGTACACGATTTATAATTAATACGTCAAATGCTCGGTAAATTTAGTTTAACTCCGATGTACACTGTATAAATATATAACTCCTACGTATATTCTGTTATGTGTAAAGAGAGATTAAACGTGTAATTCCGCGTGTTTGTTGTATCTTCCTAAATTATATTTGAATCAGTATTACATTTCATGATTGTTTCTTTAAACGTTTATTTATTTATTTTTTTTCGGGTTTGTCTACAAGAACAAACTTTTATTAATGCTATTAATTTAGAACAGGCAGATATCGCTAAACACGTTTCATTTGAATATAGCGATAATAATAATTTACTATTCCCTCTGCTACGTAATATGCTGTTCGTATTCGTTTATCATCAGAAATATTACATATTTATACACAACTGTAATGTAGAAAAGACATATAATATTTCCGTTATTCCTTTTTTTTTTTCCCGAAAAATGATTATGTTTAACCATATTCGGCTTAAACCGTACCGCAAATATTTCTTACAGCAAGTAATATTCTAAGCCGTACCGGAGTAGTTGCTAACAAGATAAACGAATTCTTACATAGACTTGGCTGTTAGCAAGACTTCAAAAAATAGAAAAACCTTCTGACCGTTATTGCCTAGAGAATTCTCAGTCTGTTTAACAGATGATTAAAATCGACTGTTTTTATTCGAATCTCGCGTGAATTACTAATTTTGTTGTTTCTTCCGTTCAACTTAACTTGAACGATCCAGTTTTACGGAAAAATTCTTCAAATTTTCATGCTCGGATAGTAATAACCGGTTTTTGAAATTTCTAGCAAATTCTTAAGATAGAGTAATGCGCGATCGGCTCTATTCGATTACTGACTTAATGTTCGGTTAACGAGCTTTCCGACGAGCCTTCGGGAACCGCTGTTGTGGACGAGAAACAAGTTTGCGATTATTATCAAATGATTCGGTCAGGCTATTATTATTAGTCCGGTCGTACTCGATCACCGGATCACGACACCGGTGTTCCTGAGCGTTTTTGCGTCGAGTTTGACTTATCGCTGTGGCGTGTATTATTCACATTTTTAGTTCTGGCGCGGGTTGCCTCTACCATGTACGGAACATTACGCTCGCGACATGCTGTCTGCAACAGTCGTGATATCTGTAATGAAAAAGAGCAGTATGAAATAAAGTTGACGGTGCTATTTCGATATGAGGACTTTGTCCGAGGGGAGAAGGCGATGCTTGTCTGAAAATGATCTTGCATAATACAGAAAGCGGTCGCGTGTGTTTACCTAAAATTTTCCATTATTCCGTTGAACCCCGCCGTCATTTTTTACCGCGGCATACTAAAACGTACAATTTCATTTTGTATAAGCCCTTCTTCTCTACGTTTTCTCATTAATCCGTAGCATGTTCCCCTCCCCACATATGTGCATACATGTATGAGTGTGTAAGTGAGTGTATGTGACGCGCACGAGCCGCGAATGTATATATATATATATATATGTATATATATATATATGTATGTGTGTGTATTTCTATGTTTGTGTGTATGTATACAATATGTATACATGCATACATGTATAAATGTATAAATATAAAAATAAACAAACACGGGAAAAAAAACGAACTTAGTGCATTTACTCAAGTATTTTTAGCGGCATCCATCGCAGCGTCGCGGTACTTAAATTATGCGAATTTGTGCGTTTCCATCAGAGAATCCGGTACATATTCAACAGCTTAAACTCCTTTCCCCGTAGCCGTGCATTTTTTCTTAATAAACAAAATGAGACAGTTTGCCTCGCGAACTCAGGACATTATCATATTCGTGTGATGTTCGAGTCACCGAGATTTTCGTTAGATTCAGCGCGTCATTTACCCAATTAGAAGCTGCCGAAAATAACCGTTTTGGCATTTTTACAGATGTTACTCACTCAGAAGTCGCTATCGCCGATTCTGATAATATTCTTGTAAACTTAAATTATCCACGATATTCTCTTTAGTTAAGGTTTCTTAAATCAACAAAATGCCCCGTCTATTTTAAACCGAATAATATCGTGGTTTCGCTGGTTATTTCTGCTGGACGAGAAATTTTAACTTGCAACATTTCAGGAATTGCGAACATTTTTGGGCGTAAAAATTTGAATTTTTTTATAAAAAATGTGTGCGCGTTCCGGTCTTTAAATAGACGTCAAATATACTTGTTAAATGTTGTAACGATTATGTTTGGTTTTTCTTTTCTTTTTTTTTTTTTCTTTCCACCGCTTCCGTCCTAGGACCACAATTGGCGCTGAAGTTTAATTATCTAAACCTTGACTTATTCTACGTTAAGTTAATACGTCCTCATGTCTCTCCTCATTAGAACAAGACATGACTTTTAATACACTAATAACTTTCTTTTAACAAAGCCGAATTACGTTACGCAAAATGAAAAATATTAATCACCGTAAATAAAAACAACTTTCACGACATAAACACGTTTTATCGCATTGTTCAAATGACCACCAACGTATATAAAGAGGGCTTCCAGCTGACGAACAAGTCTAAATATTAACCGAATATACTATCGTAGTGTATGTCATCGCATTGTCGCTTTGGATTGCATTTAAAATAGTTCGAATATATTTATGTCTTTATTTAGGTTACTTGAGTAGGAAAGAGTGTCTTATTTGTCAAAAGGTATATTATATTGTCTCTAGTCCTTCGAATAACGATGAGGAAAAGCTGAAAGCTTTAAAAGAGCCTTGGAACCTACCGGATCACTTTCAAGTTTCCAGCCATTGGCAAGAGGAATTTTTCTTTTTAACGTCGTTGGACTGCGAAACACTCTTGATTTGTGTATTTAAACGTCATGTAGGAAACACTTAACTATATGTTCTACTTGGAACAACGCAAGGCGGACGTGATTATCAAGATATTGGAGCTTTTATTAATAAGCCATTTACTAGCTGGAAAAAGGGTTTTAAAGAACTTTGGTCATCATGCAAATACAAAATACCACAAATTCGCTTTAGAGCAAGCAGCAAACTCTGTAAAGTTCGCGGAAGACAAATATCTACTGATGTTAATGAGTCTGTGAACCTGGAAGGTCATAAAATTGCTGCAGATAACCGCGAGAGATTAAAGGCTAATATAGAAACAAATCATTTGTGCAGAAAACCGGAAATTATTCTAAGAGGAAGCCATGATTATGGAATAAACGAACCTGCTCAGAATGACGGAAATTTTCGAGTACTCCATTTTCGTGCTCGATCTGGTGATGAAGCGTTTAAAACTCATTTACTTACACAAATCATGCATAGTAAAGCCCTAGTTTATCCGGAACTTAGAATGAAGCGATCGAACTACTATGTGGTAATGCTATTCAAGCGCACGTACTTAAAAGGGTCAAAGAGGCTGGTTTTTTTTACGGTATCGGCAGATGAAACTGAAGACATATTCCGGCGAGAACAACTAGCGTTATGTTTATCATATGTAGACTGCTCATTTGAAAAATCAGTTATCCGCGGGAGGATTTTCTCGAATTTATGTACGTAGAAGATGTTTCAGGTCAAACATTGGCGACAACAATTATAATGTGCGCATCTCTTACTCTATAAGTTGGATATAGATAAATTCATTAGACAATACTTCGATGACGCTGCAGTACTGAGCGGTCGATGACGAGGCGTGAGAACAATAATCGTAGGGAAATACGCGGGAGCGCAATTCGTGCACACTGAGTGGTTCAATATTTTCAACGTAGTTCTAGCGCATTCAAGTAGGGTACTTACTATATAGGGATCATAAAACATGCAATAAACTTTTTTCGAAAAGTTGCGTGTAGGGATATCGTCACTGAAGCATACCGACTGTAAACCGCCATAGAAAATGGTCAGTTTGTTGTGTCACTAGTTATATTGAAAAACATTTTCCCATATACAAGCCTAAACAAAACAATGAAAAAATAGACAAAAAGTATAAAGACGATATTAAAAAATATTTGTCATGAAAGTCAATTCTCAGTCCTTTTCGAGTTGGCAAGGCGGATGAGGTCAAATGGCATAGTTGTTTCAAAAGCGAACAGATAAAAAACACAAATGTACAAAGAAAAACTGCCGAAATATATTACCGCCGAAATGTATTTTACCCGTTTGTGTTGACCATGTCATTACAGAACTCGATGTCCGCTTTAAACCACATAAAAAAAAACGATCGAAGCGATTCAAATGTTTCTACCCGAGAAGACGATTAATGACTCTGGCACACAAGGAAAACTGAAAGTACAAACATTTCTTGGTGAAAATTAAGGCACAATATTTGTAAGTGAATATGGAAATATGTTACGTGAAAACCTAGCACTGCAGTAGAAGCTATTAATCATTAGGATGAACAGCTTTTTCCTTTGATACAAAAGTTTCTTATTATATTAGCCACACTTCCAGTGATCACTGCGACCCCGGAAAGATGTTTCTTCAATTAAGAACTTATATTAGGAAACGAAAAAACATTGGTTTTACCCTTATGAGCATTCACCTTGACTCGGCGGTAATTCTAAAGAAATTGTAAATAAATTGACAATACTGTTCGCGAATTGTCCAAAAACTAGGCACGTTGACACCATAAAATGAATACACATTAGAAGATGACTTCGAACGACCAATAATTCAAACACCAGAACAATGCTAGAGACCGCAGGACTTCATCTTAACCAAAACAAATCAGATCACACCACTCATTTAAACTTTATTAATTGTGCCATATGTCGTAATAACCTATGCAGTTACATATTGTGTAAAACTATAAGCAAAGAATGAAACAAGATGTTATTATTTAATATAATAAATAATATAGCATAATAATATAGAACGACCTACTATTTTATTTTGCTTAAAAAAAAATTATGAAAATTTCAGATTTGAACCTCTCCATTGAAAAAAAGCTATATATACGTCTGTGCAAATGGCCTGTGCTGACTCAGATCAAATTATCATCCGCTGATCTGAATGAGTAATATTACTTTCCGTGGAATGCTCGGTTATCCGGGTAATGCATCTCTACACCGGTATCTCTTAAGTCTTCTACACGGATTCCCAGGGAGAGACGACGAGAACATGCTGGACGCTTGTTTGGTTTTAAAGCCCTCAGAGATGCCACCACGGTCTCGTAAATACCGTCGACAAAAAACGGTTGTTACGATTATTATTATGATTATTATTATGATTATTATTATTTAGAATTTAAAAATTTAAGAACATTTTTGGTTTTGATATTTTGTATTTTCCCGTTACATACAGAGATCTTTCCTTATCGACCGGCCGCTGAAAATACACAAATATGCAATTTACGCAAATACGATAAAACAATGAAAATTAAAAAAAAAGTGAGTTCCATACCCTTGACAGGGCGTTGGGATTGTGAAGTTAAGGTTCACAATGTACTAGGCCCAATGGCACTAACGAGAGTAAATATAAAAGTGTACGTATCACTGTTGTCGGCAATCGGTTGTCAACCCGGCGGCTTTATCGGTGTTGCGACTGTCGTACGGCGGGATCTGTTAATCTGGGGTCCAAACGGAAATGTTCTTCAACAAATCTAAATTGAGCCACGATTCAGGGTAATTTTTATGTCGAAGGACGATACTATTTTGTACACGTTACTCGATACGGTTTGAAACGTTAGCCAAATTTACATTTCTTCTCTTGGCAGTTAAAGACGGTGACTCCTGGCCACGATGATCCAAAGGAGCTAAGAACAATTTAACCGGAGCGAGGTAAAAACAGTAACTAACTCTCCGACCAAGTTTTTTTTTTTTTTTTTTTTTTTGTAAGAAGGGCTATTTCTTTTCCGTTAATTTTTCATTGTTTCCGTGACGACCAATCGCAACCATTTCTTCCGACCGGGTGGACCTTTGGTAATATCTTCCCTGACCGACAACAGGATCTCACACACACTCACATTTACTCTCTCGCTACATTTTCCGAAAAATTTTTAATTTTATATATTTTTTAAATTTTATTATTATGCATTATTATTTATACAATGTAATGAACACATTACAATGTAAGAAAAATAAAAAATCTGACTCTTTTAGAGAACGTATTTATCTAATGAGCTTCTGCAGATTTTAAAATGAACGACTTCATTCTGAAAGATAAAGGAACATACTTTTGCGACGTACAGTGTATATTTAATTGTTCCGCTAATAAGGAACGGATGAAGACAGTTAATATTAACAATCGATGCATTATTCCATGTTTTTTCTTGTTTATATCGAACGCACTTCAGGTAGCAGAAATATTCCGAAAAAATCATATATGTATAAAAATATATCGGAAACAAAAAAAAAAAAAAAATGGTCGTGATTATTCTTCAATATTCTTTGTCACACTTATTCCACGAACTACCGGTCAAAGAACTTTTCTTCCCTTCTATCGGTTATGACGCTTACATTCAAACTTGTGTAGTTTCTCGAACGAACGTTATAAAAAAAAACAAACAAAAAAACAAAAAAAGAACGTGAGTATAGAATACACGAAAGATGAAATTTGGTTTTTGATACGGTAGAAAGTAAATCATATTGAAATATTAAATGTAAAAGTGCACGGAAACAGAGAAACGAAATACATCGCAATGCGAATTAAGAAACACAAGTAGTATCTCTGGAAGAATTGCCGTCTCCGTGTACCTCTGTGGAAAGACGCATGTGCCAATGTTATTAAAAATATTTCCAGAGAGTGCATGAAATGCTCTAGATGTGCGAAATGCGGATCCACGTGATCATGTCGAAAATCAATGAGCTAGTCTATGTGAGTCTATTGTAATATTTTTTATTATTGTTTTCTATTTAGTTGAGTTATAACGTTTTCTGAATAGAGGAAAACGATTGAACCCCCCTCCCAAAAAAAAAAAATAAATTAATTAATAATTCCAATATGAAAAAAACTAAAAGTTAAAATCACAGAAAATAATAGCGTATATTTCAACAAAAAATGTAAATATCGATATTTTTCGGTTATTCAATCAACTTTTACCGTTGTTCGTTTACAGTTTTAACCTTAGTTTACGGTTACCATGAGAGCTGCTATCTCCGAAATAAGTCGGTGTTATCATAACATTTTATTTGTGTTTTCCACGTCGTATGAAAATTATAACGTAGCTCTCTATAAATGACTTGATGATTATAGATAAATTTTCACATGAAGCCCCTTAGAAATACCACTAACGAACAAACAGCGATATGCTTTTGTTCCAATAAAGTTTATTATACTATTATTAGCCATTACGACGAGCAAATTTTTTACAACGACGCAAAATGCTACACCTGAAGTGTCAAGATCCATGCGTACAAACCTAAACCTATCTTTAAGAAAAGGACAGGTTTTTATGACTAAAATCAGTTTCTATCTTTTTCCTTAAAAAGGATCGTTTCGTTTCGGTCTACTACTGAAAAGAAACGAAAAAAAAAAAAAAAGAAAGGAAATACCGCCTAATTTTCTATATGCCAGCTGAATATCGTGATTTCGGCGTATTATTTCTGCTCCTAAAAGTAACAACAGTCACAAAAGCAATAATAGAGAGGAAGATAAAAGTCGAAATATACCTGTCCGCGACATTCAACGAAATCTCCTTTATGCGTCCCCTCTCTTGCCGCCTTAATTAATCAGCGAATTTTAAATTTGTTTCGCGTTCCGGGGGGACCTTTAGATAAATTTTCATTTTTCCGTTTAACTAGAACGGCGCACGCGACTCATTCATTATCTGTATTCGCATTTCGAAACTTTTACTGCGTCTTTTCAGCGTGAATGATAGGAAAAGAAAATTACCGGGCTAATAATAGGAGACCGAAAAACGCTCCGATAACTCACGGACCCCGTTCGTTAATTAGTTTCAAAGGTAAAAGAACAAAAAAAAAAAAAAAGAAAAAAAAGAAAAAAAAAGAATCAAGCGAAAATCGCAAATATTATTACGCAAAATGGTGGACAAGGATTGTGCATTGAATGTTACCGAAAACAAAACTTTTCTACTCCATTTATTGGCCATTAAGTGGACGGAAGATTTTTTATTATCTACTTTATTATGCTCGTAAATTTACTTATGCAACATCCTGCGACCCTGTTGACGAACGATGAAACGTTGTAAAATTTAGCCCCGCTAATTGCGTCTCTTCAGAGCTCACATACCCTTCTTGCGTGTGTTAAAAACCGAATAAAATTTGAAAAATTATTGCAAAGGTTATACGATGAAAAAAAGGATTAAATTGTCGATTTCACATTTTTCGTTAACTTGTCAACTATAAAAATATATGTATATATATTATTTTTAATATCAACATTAGTTTTTTACGGGTATAAGTGTGGACTACTGATGAAAACCATGTCGCCTCCTTGCCGACATCATATCACTTCATCAAAAATTATCCAATCTTCAAAAATAGAAAAGAATTTAGTAAAATAACGTAGTAGTAATAGCCCGACGAAGGTATTTTTTTTTATTTTCAAAAATAAAGTAATTACACAGTATTTCGAACTTCTTTGATAAATTTAGTGTACATAGAAATAGCGAAATGGCTTAACAAATTTAACCTTAAGATTAACGAAACTAAATCTAATTATATGATATTTAATAAAAAAATATACTAATAGACCATTAAATTTAGAACAGTACGGTTTAAAGATCAACTATGTAAAACAAATAAAATACTTGGGAGTAATAATAAACAGTAATTTAAAAATTCACGAGCATTTTAATTACATTAAAACCGAAATAAGCAAATTCATAATAATATTTAATAAGTTGTATATAATAACCAAAACTGTAAAAATCATAAAAAAGAAGTTACGTTGTATAAAAGTATTATTTTAGCCTAACACACTTTATAATAGTGTCATATATGTAGAAATGTTAAAAACTAAAAAATTTCAAAAGATGTTAAAAAGCTTTCAAAGGCTTATACCTATAAAAATGATTAAATCATATAGAACAATCAACTTTATTTGTCGACCATAGTTACATATATGAAACCAATCGAATATGAAATACAAAAACATATAAGCTTGGTCGCAATTAAAAATAATATTAATACAGAGCATCCGTTCAATAACGTAATATATAAGACACCATTTTTTAAATATGAGAATAAACTAATTAATGTAGAACAAATGAATAAATTTATGGATAAATTTTATATAAATAAATTTCAAGAAATATGGAATAATTATAATAGAATAACGTATCAATTTTTCCCAAGTAAAATAGATAGATTTAAAAATAATCAATATACGCCAAATTTTTTTAATGTCCAATTTATAACCGGGCACGGTCTATCTTAAAGATAGATTTATATAAATTTAAGATATCTGATTCTGACAACTGTGTAATATGTAATTTTAGAGATGGTATTTTTCATATGCTACAAGGATGCAATAATAATAATAATAATAATAATAATAATAATAATAATAATAATAATATACTCTGTAATTATGATATAACACAACTTGTTGAAAATTATTTTAATGAATTTAATAAATTTACAATAGAAGAAATAAAATTCCGGAAAAATAATGTACATTTATATTAAGTAAATAGTAAAAATATATGTAGATATTGTAAAAAAAAACAACAACTGTAAAATTATAATACCAAATACTTAATTGGATGGGTTATATTAATTCCATTATTATAATGAATCAATATTTTTATTAAATAAATGTACCCTACCCGAAGTTTCGGGAATAGGGGGAAAAAAAAAAGTATGCAAATTTAAACTATAAAATTCGTGTTGAATTATTTATAAAAAATTATCCAATTTAAAAATTACAAAAAACCTCTCGCCTGATTAACATATAGAGGAAATAATTACCAAGACTTACAAAAAAAAAAAAAAAAGCTGAAAAATATTAAAAACTGACTGAGTTGCCGACACTGCCTAAAAACACCTGGTTTCGAGAAAAAGGTGTTTAAAGTCTCTAGTAGGTACAACGGTACTTCCGGCTAATCTCCCATTCCAGTTTCATACTGTACACCTTCCTCCTCCTCTTGTAACTGCGTGTGTTTTTTATAGTTTTCTTTAATCTCTTGCTAATTCTAGATTCTTTTGTGCATTGAATTGATTGTATCCTGGCGTATTGTAAACGATAGGCATCTTCTTTTTCACAATAATTATTCGCTTCAATCCTAATGTTTACTCCAAGTAATTCTAGCATTTGTAAATAACTGAGAGCTCCGTCGTTAAATGTAGATACTGCAACGCTAGTTACAATTTCTACAATTTTGCGACTTCCTATCGTACACTTAGGAGAGCAAGTTTTAAAATTTTATCATTAAGACTCTCATTATTGTTTTTTGAGTAAACCCATCCAAGCACTTTTTTAATAAATCATCGCTACTCAATGCCTCGTAGATGGGTTTCATTGCCGTTTGTACGATTTCAGCTAATGTGGGAGCTTATGGACAAAAGTTGAACTCTCTGCCTTTTCTGCCAATCACACCAACTGTTACTATCTAGAGGACAATAAGAATTCGGAGGATTTTCGTTAGTGGATATTTTGTGATAAAAGATCGCCCATAATATGGCTTCCTTCATATCATAAAAAAAAAAAATTTATATTATTTCTTATTGTCAATCCGGTAGTAAACGATATTAGTTCATCTATTAATGTCGGTGTCAATTTTCCTTTGTCAACACTGATTTGACGTTCCTGGCTCACTTTTTAGTGAATTCGATTTTTTACTTCCATTGATTAATTTTCAGAGCTGTGAACCTATACACGTTTTGGAATATGCCCAGTACATTCCTTCTTTTATACGTCTACGTCCGAAATTCTGAGATCGCAGAAAATGTTTTGGAATCTCCATTTCCAATGTAGTACTGATATTTTACACCGAGTAACTCTTCTGACCTTTGAAACATTGTAACTACGACATCAGGCTCCATTTTTCATCAAACCATAATTCATATTCTATAGTGCCTTTATCTCTTGAACCATACATTCTTTGCAGCAAAAGCGAAATTAACCACCTTTAAAATGTCCAATGAGTGAAGCTACACCGAAGAGAGATGAAAATCCTGTTTTCATCCATGTGCCATCGCCAGACATAACTATTCCATCACTGGATAATTCTAAATAATTTCATTTTGCAGCTTTTAATAGTTCGTTTTTAGCAACAATCTTCATTGATGCTGTAGCAACAGTTTCCACGGCCTCTTCCACATTACACATGATAGCATCATAAGTTGGCAGATCCACAATACCACCAAAAAACGTTGCATGGCCCTCAATAATTCTTTGCCGAGGAGGCGTACGGTGAAAGCGAATCTTCGGTTTATTTCGTATGCCGATGAGTAGAGTTGATCAGTGGAGATGAATTCATGCTTTTAATATCTTCATTACAATTTGTACAAAATATACATATTAAGTTTGAAACCGAGTCCCCTTATTTTTCTTAAGAAATTTTACGTCACCACCACATTTTCGAAAAACAAGGCACTCAGCGATTCCTAAAAAGATTGCAGCAAACTGAATAATACGGAAGGAAAAAGTTTCATCACACGAAACTTCCACTGATTATCCACGTAATTTTTTTGTAGCTGTACTTGTAAAATCAGTTTCAGATTCCATAGCTTCAGCTGTGCGAAGAAGACCTTTCTTCTTCTTTGGACGAATACGGCCACGCTGATCTCTTGATCCTCTGCGATCGATGGAACGACGTTTAAACATTTTTTAAATTTTCAAAGAAACGAAATACTCTTCTCGAAATACCCAACAGTTAACTAATATACTGGAGTCTGTCAACTTCGCAGAAGATTCGAATAAAGGAAAAAAATTTGAAATCGCCGTAACGCCATTTACACACATCACGGACAGATAATCTTATAAATGTTATCCTACAAACGGTCTTGTTTTCTAAGAAATCGATTTTGCGAACAAAAAAAATACGAAACGCAACACTATCGACTGTGACACGGCAGTTAGCCAGGTAGCCGTTCGAATATCCGGCCACATTTATTAAACTTTGTAACGAGGTGGAATTTTTTTGAATTTTTTTATTTGCAAAAAAAAAATCAATTTTTTGAAAATTTCAGGGAGTCCATAATGTAATAATTGTCTTATTCACACAAGAATCTTTTTTCCCTTTGTTTACGGAGGGTACTCTTTTTTTTTGTTAATACAGAGGGGAAAAAATCAAATAATAATTAGGGTCAGAAATAGATAATATAAAAGCACAAAGTAAGTAGAGGAGAATGACGAGCACAGTAATAGATAGGGACGTTAAGTGCTGAGGGTTGAGGGTAAAAAATTGATCGTTCATTTGACAGAGACGAACATTCAGAATAAATCACAGAAAGCGTCATCATTCGGGTAAAGAGGAGAAATCGAAGAACGAAAAGGAGAAATACATCTTTTCGCTATTTCATATTTATAACCAAAACTTGATTATTTATTTTAGTTACGAAATTAAAGTAAAAATAAAGAACTTTTTCTTCTTTTTCTTCTTTTTTTTTTTTTTTTTCACTTACAGTAAAATACAAATAAACGAAAATCGTCTTTTTTTAAAAATTTTAACGAAATAAATTTATTTATTTAGGCTCGTGAACTGCACGTAATAAAAACTGGTAACGGTAAAAGCCTCCCGGAGACTATACGAAAAAAATAAATAAATAAAAATACATCTAGCGGCGTAAATGATGACACAACTATTTATATTTTAAAGGTGCGACGGATAGTTTTGCTCGAACGCAACACCACCGCTGCTGCCGAGACAATTACGTTTCGGTAGTTGGCACATACGGGTCAGTCGAACTTGGGATTCTAACCAATACAAATATTTATGTTAACATTAAACATGATTTATTCTGAATCTAGGCTTATTCGGTACAGCACCGCATATTATCTATCCTCTTTTAATTGCCCTTATGAAGTTTCAGATCTTTTGTTTTGTTTTACCTTTTTTTTTTCCATTACTTTTATTACAACATACTCTCACCTTTATACACTTCGCGACGTGGAAAATCATTTCTTCTTTGCCTAATCTACAGCATAACATTGTCAATAGTGGTCATAGTTGTCACGCAGCAGGTGTCTCAAAGCGAGCTTATATCGATTAGAGGAATTTTTAATTTTCTTCGCTTTCGATTCTTCTTCTTTGGTGCTGAATCATAGATATAACCCAATTAATTATAACTGTCGTTTCTTACGAATTAGCGGCTAAAAGTTTACGACGAAAGTAAAGAAAGAAAAAAAAAAAGAATAAAATTCATGGATGGACCTTGGTGCAACATTATTTTTACCTATGGCACCGAAGATTTTCTAATTTACTGAGACAGGACGGAAGGACACTCGAGTGTTGATCGGTCTTTAATAACGTTTCGGAGATTTGTGTTGCAAAATCCCTGAATAATAAATAATAATCTGCTAACGACTTCGAAAAGAGACGGTTAAATATTTCTCACATACGGATTTTTTCTGTTTGCTTGCGCGTAGCTTGCGCGCCCACATAATGGACAGATTTTAATGATTCTTTTTGTCCCCATTCAGAAGTATATCAGCCAATGATGGCACCGAATCATCGGTACTGGTGAATTAATACTCGACAGTCATTAAAATAAGCATGAAAAAAAGGGGTTCTTTCATTAAAGATCTTCTTATTAATTTGCTTAAAGTACATTTCATTAGTATCAAGAATAGAAATGCAAGTTGAAAGAAAAAATTAATTTTTAACGTAATCAAACTGAAAAAATTAAAATATTTGTTAATTATCACGGATAAATGCAGATTAGAACAAAAGAAAACAGGGGGTAGCAGCGCTATTTCTCATAACTGACCGGGAAATATTACGTTTTTACTGCGTACAAATTTCGTTCGTGTGGATTGATTCCAGTGCTGATTATTCGAAATTGCATCAACCAGTAAATATATGAGTAGCAACGAGTATCGGTTAGCCAATAAGTTTTCATTAGGATACAGAAAATATACGAGGCGCCAAAATTTTAAAACTCCACCGAGCAAAAAAACACAATTGACTTGAAGTATTAGCAACGTGTTAGTTTACGTAGATTCGAATAAAGGTTTTATTTTTTCAACCGCCAAAAGCGTAATTTATAAGCTTATCATTGACAAAATTTCGATAATTCTCTTAAATAAACACCCCCAACTTTATACAGTAGGAAGAAATCTACCAGAAGAGGAAGATAATGGAGCGAATAAGTGTCAACCAACTCATTTCCCTCGATTCCGGAATGGCCAGGATTCCAAAGGAAATCCGTTTGGATAAAGTGGGAAAGGAAAAGATCGTGAATTAAGGAACGAATAAGGAGAATGATGCAGTCGGTTGAGTGAGAAGGGAGAGAAGATGTGATAGTCTGCAGCACGCTTTGAACATCCGACAGGATAAGGAGATTGCGAGAAGCCGGTGAAGTTTTGATAAAAAGAAGGGCACGCAGAATAGCAGAAGACTCAGCATAAAAGATTGAACAAAAGGAGGGAAGTTTAAAGGACTCGAAATAATTGAGAGAAGAACAGAAGAAGACTGCACCAACACCATTGGGTTCCCCTTAGAGCCACTCAGCTTCTAATATTACCCTTCTGTCTGCAGCTGCTCATTCCAAACTGCGGTCCGACTTCTACGTCTCCTCATTCTCCAACCCGAACTCCCTTTTCTTGTCTATTCAATCTTCCCTTCCACGTTTTCCATGGTTTATTAACTTTCCTTCTATGCGCCGTTCTAATCTCTCTGCGATATGCCGCTTGCGTTTTGGGCATAGTTTGCTCCCTTCCTCATTGTTCCGTTATTCTCTCGTGCCTTCTCCCCTTATTGTCCATTGCACCCTCCCGGCGATCAATGTATTTCTGATCCCGATCATATAATGTTTTCAGTTATTCGTAATTATCAACTGAACAAGCTTATTTTTATTCCTTCCTTTTACAAACCGGTATTCCCGCTCCATACTGTGCTTTATTCTTTCTCTCCCTTCCTTCTCCTTCGGTTATTCTAGCTCTTGATTCCTTTCTGTCGGCTATCTATGATCGTGTAAGGATCTGAGTCTCTCTTTTCTCTCTGTTCCGCTGTTCTTGGGCCAACGTCCATGTTGACGAACCCATTTAAAAAAAAAAAAACAAAAACTTTATACAATAGCAAAAGTGGCCATCATAGTAGTAGCCGTGTAATATATGTCTCGAAAATAATTACATTAGAAATTGCGACATAAAATTCTCTTTTAAAGAAAAAAGGATGCCACGACTTATTTACTTCGAATTTATAAAAATTTAACGCGATTATGTAGTACATGACGACCGCAATACATGTTGACTTTAAATAGTTTGCGAGCTTTTAAATTTTCCACTCAAGTTTGTTTATGTTAATTTAATAATTTAATCGACAAAGAATAATACATTTTACGATAAAACGTAATACTTAACCCTAGATTACGAACCTTATTTTATATACACTTATTACTAACCTTCGTCGATAAGTGGTGTTCTTAAAGATTGAAGGAAATAAAATGTGATTTTTTAAGTTTATTTTATGTTACGAATACATTTCTAATATTTCTATTATTATACAAAAGAAAAAACAAAACACAACTACACACTGTAGGTTATTTCGTCTCTTTATTCAGACTCACTTTTCCATACACAATCAAAAATTTGTTTTTATATTCAAGTCACTCTAATTTAATAAAACAAGAAAGAACTGTGAAAACAAACTTAACATATCTAAGGTAATGAAACAATTTATCAAACAACCGATAATAATATTGGTTATACACTTATAAACTAATACATAATACGTTTGTGACACACTTCTAGTTTGTGTTCTCCACAGAAGGATTTATCGCATTTGGTACGATAACTTTTAGTGATCTTTCGTTTTGCGGAGCGACAAAAGGCACATATCTTTCTTTTCTGTGGTGCATTTGTTTCTGCTGTTTCTTCAATCTGAACAAGACTGGATTTGTTGTCTGATACATTTAGGATTTGCTTAATTGAATCACGCAGACTAGTTTGAAGTGTTGGTTTCGTCAATCTTTTTCGCATGTGTGACTCAACTAATTTGCGGTGCAACTCTTTCTCAAATAATTACGCCGCGATAGAGGTTTCTTATTTGCTTCTATAGTATTTGTGACATATATTACATAACTGTTTATGAATGCAATGTTTAGCATGCCATAAAAAATTGCACAATGGCCAGCGCTTAGTTTTTCGACTGCAAGAAAGCAAAATAACGTTATTACTAACCCTCTTCGATCCGACGAGCCATGTTGCTGTAACGGCACTCAGAGGCTTCGTACAGAAAAAACGCTACTGAACACTACAAGGTCACGGTATCGACTGAGATTAGACAAGCGTTTATCGTCCTGTAATCGCGCACACAAATTTTACAGCACATTTTCGAAATGCGCGTCGTCGAAGTGACGAAGATCGGTAATCTAGGGTTAAATTGGATATCGCGATTAGACGATGTTCATAATTTAGAGTACAACCAGGCACGGATTAAGTGTATGATAGGGGTCCGTGGCTACGGAAATATTGGAGGGGGGGGGGCGTTTTCAGAAGTGACAAAATTATCAATTTCATGGAATAACTAGATTTTCGCTAATTTAATTTAATTATATTATTTCGAATGCACGAATTAACATTATTAATGTAAACAAAACTAAATATCATATAGACACAATGGGTAGAATTTTCGATGCCAAAACAAAAATATATATATATAATTTTAAACAATGAATTTTTCAAAAAATTTCAACCAATGATTTGCATAAAAGGATAATAGTGTTTGTGGGTGTGTTGCGCGTGTACACACGCACACACATTCATACAGACATTTCCTAAAAGCCTATATTCCGACTCACCTTAAAACAAATTTCTGGTACGGTTTTACGAAACTCGAAATATTACTATTACGAAGTTTCCTCCTTCTCTAGGAGGAAATAAAAATGCATACAAAATTATTAACAAATAAATGTATTAAAAATGCACTTGCTCCTGTAAAGTTAATTTTCTATTTATTTAAAAATAAGTTAATGTATATGACAAATGATAGATTAATTTTTTTATTACATGTCATAAGTGGGTGTCTCTTGGGTCCCCTTTATAAGGCGGGGCCCGAGGCTGCAGCCCTCCCTAGACCCCCCTAAATTCAGGCATGAGTACAATTGCAATAATGTGCCAGGATATTCATTGTGTAATATTAACTTAAATAAGCAACGCAAACTTTAAAACAAAATATAGTTAAAATTTTTATAAACCACTGACACACTAGTTTCAGAAATTAGTTCATATTTAATTGTATCGTATTTTAAAGTTTATGTTGCTTGTTTAAATGTTAGACAATAATTTAAAAAATGACATATTAAATATTCCTTAAGTTTCCAGTACTTGCCTTATAGAAAACAAGTGATTTTGTGATACTCCCTTAATAATTATTGTTGAAATGTGTTTTTGTTGCTATCGGGTGCATTGGTTAAAAATAACTACATATATTTGTCGGTAAAGTATATTATCTTTTATTAAGTAATTGTTTTTTACCATTTAGCGCGTTTTTATCAACTTTTCGGTGTTTTTTTTTTCTTTTTTTATAATACAAAAAAAAAAAAAAAAGTAAAAAACTATTTTTTATCATTGTTATGCTGTTTAAAATTTAGAATTCGTTTTACTGCTGTAAGAAAATGTGATGCAGTCGAATTGCAAACGCATCAACCAACCGCGGTTCTGATTGGGGTTGTTATAAACACCATCAATGTTGTAGAATACCACGACTACTTAGAAAGATCAGTTCACGAACTGATAGTTTCATGTTTGGCTAATAAGGCGGTCAGTTTTCGGTTACAGCAGCGCTAATTGATGTGATGGGACAGTTCTTTTCAGAGCAAACTCGGTTCGCCAGTTCGCCACACGGAGCAGTTATTTCAACGGTACCAGACGGTTCTTTACATTAGAACTGCGGTGCGTTCAGCTGTGTTTGCAGTTGTAGGTACGGTAATAGCAACGTTCCCTCTTAGTTGCATTTGTCGTACTCTCGTAATTAGCAATAAAAAGAGCGTTTCTTAAAATCGTTCCTCATTTCGACTGAAAGTTTAAAACCGAAACAGGCCGTATTTAGACTTAAGCAAGTGAAAGTTCTTCGCAAATAATACACCTATCTTATCGACTGAACTCTGCACGTTTACAAATACTTTTAACCGGTGTTAGATTTTAATACTCTTTTAGTTTCTGTCTAAATTCCAAAACTACCCGAATTTTCCTAAATTTTCCTAAATGTTTCCAAATCACTCCAGTCTTAAGAAGCTCCCGTTTTTCGATGGGTATAATGTTATTTCTATCATTCGAGCCCACTTTTTCAGTATTCCAGCATATTGCAAATCTGTTCATAAGGTAGCAGTTATCCACTTTAAACTTCCTTATGTCAGTAGCTTCTTAGTTTATGAATCAGATTACTTTTGTTTCAATATCGCTGAGATTTTACGAACAACCTTTCCCCGTACTAGTACTCGCTACGTAAATGACCAACAAATTTTTTTCCAACTGTCCGACTAATACATAGTATTTCTAATTCTTCACCGGAGAAATAAATTTCTGTCGGCGTTAAAATCAAAAATGTATAATAGCCATTTAGAAGTGTTGTACAGTTATACATACATTTTTGCTCAGTAGCGATATTAAAAAATAAATAAAAATGATTATGCACGCATGCTGTGAAACTGCTAAAGTCTCTTCGTATTGCTCAAGGCCGTGTCCACGGGATGGGCTTTGACGGTTAACCCCACCTCCTCCCGATGAGAACTGAAATAGTTCTAATAAATACACAAAAATTGGGAAAAAATCAAAAATTTAAAATAAATATTGATGAATTTTTAGACCGCTGAAAGAAAAAAAGAAAAAATATGCTTCATATTTTTAGTTACTTCACTAATATATTAAGGAAAATTTTTTTACTACAAGTATAATCAGTGACATGAGTAATTTTTATTAATGTTCATATACGGGGTAATTCATTTATGTAAATTATTAATACAAACAATCAAAATGATGGAAATTATTAATAGTATGAATATTAGTGAAAAATGTGTTGTTACTTATAAAATATGAGCAGAAAATTTTCAACCCCCCTGCCCCCTTTCAAAATTCTGGGCACGGGTCTGGTATTGCTCATTCTCCAGATCAATCCGTCATTTTCAGTGAGACCATTTCCGAGTCGAGCTATTACTATAAACTTTTCAAAAAGATTATCTTTTAAGGAACACTTAAAATACGCTGAAGCGAAAACAAATAGAACCATTGCAGCTTTGTACCCAATTATCAATTGGGGAGATCTTACCCAAACGCCGCAAACAAGCTTATTATCTATAAAAGTATTATTAGACCAATATTGGCTTATTCAGCTCCAGTTTCGTGTTCGATTTCAAACTCCGATTTTAATTAATTTAAATTACTACTAAATAGGTATTGTCGGTGTATTTTAAATGTTCCCCGCTGAACTAAAATAGATAATATGCATGACTGGTTACAATTGCCTTATGTAAACGATTTTATAATTAATACAGCAAAAAAATTCTTTCATGGCTGTTCCTACCCTAGCAATATGCTTATCAGGAATATAGGCGATTATAATTCCGAGCAACTAACCCGGATGTACATTTAAGCATCGTCGGATTAAACACAATTTAGTTAGTTAGTGATATCTCTAGGCTGTTAAGTAATGTTTGCAATGGTAACAGTTGGTTGTAATTTTTGATTATTTGGGGTTTTTTGTTATACTCTTTTTTTTTTTTGCCCTTTGTATTTTTTTTTGTATAGTGTTTATATTTTTGTTAACAATACGTAAATATTCTATTTTATCACTCTAATGTAATGCGGTTAAGTCTCTTTCGGGCTGGTACGCATTTTGTTTATAAATACTGTATTACTGTACTTAGCCAAATATATGTTCTGTTCTGTTCTGTTCAAACATTCGGTAAAGCTTCTTTTAGCACATCGCTAAACAGATCATTCGTAAAACAAAAAAAAAAAGAACAAAACAAAACACGGTTTAATAAGAAAAATTAGAATGTTACAAAATACAGTTTTTCACAATTTTACCCAGTCTAATGGACCTGAAGAGAACGTTGGAAAACCGGTTCCATCTTCTCGGCTTCTACTTTGACATATGAAACGCTGTTAGCATCTTTAATAAATCGTCTATGGTACGTGTCAGTATTGTCAGAACATTAGGAAAATGTGACAGCGGGAATTAAAGTTTTCCCATTGAATTTTTCCGTACAGTCATTGTCAGTTCCAGCGAACGTATTGCGCTGTTCGCGTAATTGCTTAGCGGAGTCCTTTCCAATTTTCCTTATTGAGGTAAACTGACATTTGACAACCGGGTTTAAGAATTACTGTTCAATTTAATTCCTTCGATTTTAGAGAAATATGAAATTTTATCATGTTTCCACATATTCTTCTATAAAAAGTATAAGAAACTACCATACCCGTGAACTTAGAAATCACCGCCGAGCTGCGTTAAAAGGTAAAATTGAACATCGATATGTTCCATTGCTGTTGCTTAAAATAGAAAAAAGAACAAAATTTAAAATTAACGTATATAACGAAAACAATGGTTAGAAAATGTATCGATACTTAAAGATCTACGCTAAGAATTGAATAAAAATGAACTGAGAAGTAGAAAATAGTTTCTTGATAAAAAATAATTTATTTCAGGCGCAATGATTCTTCTTCGTATAGAGAGCTATATCTCTGCTCTCAAATTGTAGCAAGATCTATGAGAAATGCATAATAAATAAATTAAAAGAATTCAGTCGCAGAAATAACGTAATTAATAACGATCAATATGGGGAGCTCTTGAAAACAAGTCGGCCGAGTTAGCCATCTTCAATGTTTTACAAACTATTAAATGTTATAAACAGAAATCGTACAACGTATGCCTATTAACCTTAGAGACATGAAACTTTTGATGGTATAAATTTAAATAAATTATATTGCTATCCGACTTGGGCTTAGACGATAACTTATTAACTATGTTAAATCACTACTTTCGTAAGAGATTTACTTTTATTAATATCGGATCGTGTACCCAGAAATATCCGATTTAGTGACGGGAGTGTTACAAGGATCTGTACTGGAACCGTATTTGTGGAATATAGTTTTTTCTAGACTTTATCATCTTACCTCGACACTGTAAACTAATAACGTTCGTGGATGATATTGCAGTTGTTATAGGAGATAAGTCTGAACACACTCTAAGTAATAAAATATATATAATATATATATATATATAGTACTACTGAAAAATTTCTAAATGAATATGGACTAAAAATTAACGTATCAAAAACAAACTACATGCTATTTAATTCTAGAATTCGTAATAGACAATTAAACTTAGCACAACAGATGGGTTAAATATAAATGAAGTATCAAATACTAAATACTCAGGTATCTTAATTGATAATAACTTGACATTTTACAATCACTTTAATAGTATTAAAAATAAGTTAGCTAAATTTTTGTTTATCTTTAATAAACTTTATAATAATAATTGCAAAGTAAATTACACAAAAGGGATTATTTTATATAAGGCAGTCATTTTACCAAACTTACTATACAGTAGCATAATCTACGCAGATATGATTAAACTTAAAAGATTTCAAAAAATGTTAACAAGTTATCAAAGATTACTAGCCATTAAATTAATTAAATCATATAAAACAGTAAGTTATTTAGCGTCAGTGGTTACAGCTGGAATTATGCCACTGCAGTTTGAAATTAGTAAACACATAAATTTATTTTGCATTAAAAATAATATTACTCGCCTAACTTCAATAATGCCTATTACGAAAATGGTCAATTTACCCATGAGAATAAAACCTTTAACGTAAAGCAGTTTAAAAGATTATTACATGATTATTACCTAACACAATATCAGACCATGTGGGATAATTGTAACAGCGTTATAATTTACACTTTCTTCCCTAACATTAATTAAATAGAATGAATAATATAAATTACATACCAAATTTTTTAACGTACAATTTCTCACTGGTCACGGAAATTTTAAAGACTATCTACACCGATTTCAAATTGTGCTGGTTCGCCAAATTGTATTAAACGTAACTTTCTCGATAATCGTATCGCTCATATCTTAGCTGGATGTAATAGCACACTGATTTCCATTTTCAGTGCTAAGCAGAAGATTTAGTAACTAAGAATTTTCAAATGTTTAACAATTTTACCGTTACAGAAATTAATTTCCCTAAGCAACATATATACACACTTGTATTAATATTAATTAACCGCAATCAATGTTAAGGATGATCTGACACCAAAAACTTCACATTGGATGGGTCGTTTCAATCTCACCATCATAAAATTTATGTAGTACTCTAATGCAAATATATTTGCTTCATCGGTATTATCCGAAGTGAGGACCCAAAAAAAAAAAAAAAAAAAAAAAAAAAATACGCATAAAGATATTAGGATAATTCTTAAATACCCATTAGAACTGGCAGCATATTTAAACTGCAAAAATACTAAGGAACCGTATAAAATGAGTATAACAACACAATCGCCCGTTTTCTAAAAGCTAAATATTAGAAACATCAGGAATATTTAATGCCGGTTTTTAATTGTTCTTATTTGAATTTGGTGTCGACTTTAATTAATATACGAATGTTGTTTGAGAATGATCATAGTATCCCCCCCCCCCTATAAGTACTATACATTTTACTATAAAATACGTATTATTCTTTACCGATTAAAATTTATATTCAATTCTTAAAATAAATCTTGAAATCGGTACCTAAAAAAAAAAAAAAAGAAAAAAGAAGAAATTTTTTATTTTAATTTCTAGTGTAATAGTTTTGAGTGATTATGTGGATAGACCAACCCAAAATGATGCTATATCTCATATACTTTATAGAAAGCTAAATATTGATTCAAAAACATAATGTACAAATTCCATCAGTATGAACTTGAAAATCGCGCTTAGAGAGTGTTTAAATCTACATTTTCGTGGAAAACTAACGTTGGTAATACTTTAAGCCATATTCGCTTTTTATTGCGCTTTTAATTTTAAAATTCCAAGTTAGTTCATATATTTTCCATATATGTATATTCTAGTCAAAATTTTTTTGGTTAATTTTTATACGTTTTTATTAGGCGAAAAATGTTTAATAACTATTGAGTATCGGTACACATTTACCAATACTCATCGATCTATATTGAATCAATATTTAGCTTTCTATAGAGTGTATGAAATGTAGTATTATTTTGGGTTGGTCTATCCACATAACCACTCAAAACTATTACACTAAAAATTGAAATATAAAATTGCTTTTTTTTCTTTTTTTTTTAGGTACCGATTTTAAGATTTACTTCAAAAATTGAATATAAATTTTAATCAAATACGTATTTTATAGTAAAATATATAGTACTTAGAGTGGGGAGGGGGGATACTATGATTACTCTTAAACAACATTCTTATCTTTCGATTCAATTTCAAATAAATAAAGGATATCATTGGAGTCGCTCCATTAAATCGGAGGAGCTATCGGGATCACAAATTTGTTCTGATTGTTTTTGAATCTACATTTATCCATGATGAGTAATATTGATAATATTTTAATATTTTGCCTTATTAAAAATTATTTTTATCCCAACTTACACGTTTACACTGTTTAGTAATTAATTTTAACTGTCCACGGCATTTTTTATACTATTAAGTGTGACGTCACCGAATATATCGTGTTCATCGATATTCGTTAGTACTTGAAACGATACTACTACTAACTGGTACACTTCGTAATGATTAAGAAATCATCAACATCGGTCTATATGAACATAAGTTGCGCGCGAACACAAACATAAAAAAAAAAAACAGAAAAACAAAAACGTGGCGTGTAACTTGTAAAACTTAAATTATTAATAAATGAGTCAGCTACCGTAATGGAGGAGGCGGCAATGTCCGTGTGTAACTTCGTTCAAAAATCTGACCCAAGCCACATCCTATAATATCGTAGCAAACTATCATGTTAATTTATGCGCACATGACGAGTTCAGGGCAATGAGATAGTGGATTATTTAGCCCGTTCGTCCGTTTCCAGTGGTAGATTTTTGGACATCTATTTTGAGCTCATTACTCTTCTTTCCTTAAATGACTCATTTCAAACTACGGACCAACCCCTATTCCACTCATCTTTGTTTTCTAATTCTGATTCCTTTTGCCACTCTATCCAACCATCTTCTTCTCCATTCATGGGTTTGTCCTTTTCATTCCTCTTCCACACATACTGCGTACTTTCCTTGTGACCTAATATCATGTTTAATTTGAAATAATGTTCAGTCTTTTCTGCGGAATCATCGTCCTTTTACTCTTCTATGGTAAAACTTGGTACCCTTACTCCTTACAATGCTGTGCTTATATTCTCTCATTTCCTTCTACATCTCTGTTATTCCTGCTCTTGAATTACTTTTATCCTCTATCTTTAAACGTTTAAGAATAAAACTTCATTTTCTGCGTCTTTCGATTCTTCGGCTAATGTCCTTGTTGACGAACACTGATTAAAAATAAATAATAATTAAATTAAACGTTTTTTAGAAGAAAAAAAAAAATAATACTTTCTTCTAAATTCATTATGAAATTTGAATAAAAGCGCACTAAAAAGTAGAAAATAAATAAAAATAATATATTTTAGGATGATGTTAAGTCGGATATATGATAATTTTTATACATTAACTTTCTGCAGTAGGCACGGAAATCAAAAATTACAATATCTAGAAATAATTTTACGAATATTTAATGCAGTTTTTAATTATTACTGCAATTTGCGGTTTTTGTCACAATTCTAGTTAATATTAATGTTGTATAAGAATTATCATGATATCACCCTAAAGTAGTATATTTCACTGTAAAACATATTTTTCTTATCGAATACTATTAATTGTTTTTTACTTTTTAGTGCATTTTTATTAAATTTTTATATTAATTTTTTTTTAAACATTTTATTTCACAAATTTTTAGCATAACACTTAAATTCTTAGTCTTGCTAAAAAATTAACTTCTTTAAAGTGACAAGCTTGTAAATATGGCAGTTTAAAGCTTATTTTCTTCATTCGAATCTATCTTTATCCATGTGAATATTAACGTCGATAATATCTTAATTTTCTGTTACTATATTATACATAAAAAAGAAGTAGCAAAGTGTAAAAAATATAAAAAAACAATGCAAAAAGGAAAGTTGATACGAATTTTGTTTCAAATTAAACCCACGCCAAAACGTTAAATCCCCTTTTTGGGAAAAAATAAAAAGTATGAAAACAATAAATAACAACCAATATAATAATTCAACGAAACCAAATTGGATCATCCCATTCATAATTCAATACAAATCGGAAGAAAATATATAACGTCCGAATATAGATAACTAAGAAACTGCGGAAAATTATGAATTTTTTAACACTCCATTTACAATGGAAGAATTAAAAATAGAGCTATCAACCATAATAAAAATACTAGTGTAGGAATGGATAAGATACCATATGCAGAAATAAAAAATTTATCATAAGTGAGACTAATATTATTACTGGTTCATTACAAGAAAATTATATCTCAGAATCTTGGAAAGATCAATTAATTTGCTCAATTCTAAAACTTAATAAGGAAAAAAATGTACATACATCGTATAATAGGCCAATAACACTATTATCATGTGTAGGAAAAACTATGAAACTACTAATTAAAAATCGAATGGAGTGGTGGTTATTTAATAGAAATATACTTCCAAAAACTCAATATGGCTTTAAAAAAAAAAGCATCTGTAAGAGACAGCCTAAAAATATTTAATACAGACCTAATATGTCAAAGTTATACAATAGCAGTTTTTTTAGACGTGAAATCTGCATGTAAACTTAAAAATATTATATAGAATAATGAGAGAAATCGGTATCACAGTATGTAACTGGATATTTAACTATTACAGTAACAGAAAGATTGTCGTTAAATATCAAAGAAATATATATATATATATATATATGTATATGTATATGTATATAAGGATACAGTAGTTATACGCAATGAAGGGATACCGCAGGGATCGATATTAAGTCCAATTCTGTACACAATATACACCATATACCTGGATAAAATTAAATTCCAGAAGAAAACAAAAATTTTACAATTTGCAGACGATATAATTCTATATACCACAGCTGCCACATCAAGAACGACTATAATACAAAGAAGCACTGAATCAAGTAATGAATACAATGAATTCTCTAAATTTAACCCTGTCAGTTGATAAAACAAAAGAAATAATATTTATTAGGCACAGAATTAATGCCAGCCCATATTTAAGAATAAACCATGAAACGATAGAAATAACAGAATCCTGCAAATATTTAGGAATTTGCTTTGATACCAAATTAACATTTAAATACGAGAAAGATAAAATAATAAAAAAATGCTACAAAGGACTCAACATACTAAGGGTAATTAATGGATTAAAATGGGACAGTCATCCATTAACCAACCTGATGATCTATAAATCCCTAATAAAAATACATATTGAATATTCAGGAATTATATGCGCTATAATGGCAAAAACAAAATTTAAAGCAATGGAGATGATACAGAACAAAGCGCTCAAATTTGCCTTAGGAACAATGGTCATCTTCACCTAACTATGTAAATCAGGCTGAAGAAGTGAGCTACCACAGTTAGTTTTGTCTTACAAAAAAGTTCGGACAAAGAATTCCTAAAATATAAAGCACAAAGACAACACCGTATTAATAGACAAATAATAACACTGGCAAATATTTCGATGCAGAATAAATATTGGCAGAATAAAAAGATCCCATTATTACTTAAAAGCTATCAAAGATTAAATAATATTAACATATCAACAAATAATGAAACTCTAGCCTATAATGCACAATATTCAAATTGGATAACACCAATATATACGGATGTTGATTCCGACATGCTCCTACTTCGACGAAAAACTCGAAACAGTATATATTTTTTCCTGACCATATAAGCACGGGACGCTATTCCATCAGGGCGTAGGGAGTCGCTTCCCAAGGTAGACAGTCCCTCTCTTTTTGCAGTGCACTGAGTAATACAGAACATTAACAAACTTATCGTATAAGGAAGTATTGTCAGGGTTAGCTTCTAAGAGCTGATTACTTAGGACGTGCAATAAATTGGTAAATTTGTGGACCTAATCATCCGGAAGCACCCAACGGGTACCTATATCCTTGTTAAGGACCGAATATGGACATCTAAAAGTGCATCTAATAAAGATAGGTAGATGATAGCTATCAAGAGGCCATTGCAATACTTGCAGGTGAAAATTGAAAGTAAGATTATAGAAAAAAAAACCCGTTAAATCCAAAGCATTAACGGGTCGCGAAAGAGCTGGAATAGTGGTGTGCGTACCATCATTGCCTAGAAGCAAGTTAGTTTTTTCTAGGATATTAATAATCTGTCGACCCATACGGTTTGAATTGGATGAATACCATTGAAGTCGCCGCAGCATATAATATAGTCGGTATCAGGGATTCCATTAATTAAATCAATAAAGTCATTTTCAGGAAAATATGCATTAGGGAGACGATATATTGAAAAAACATGTATAACTTTATGTCTCAAGAAAACTGTAATTAACAACCCATTAACTGGCGAATTATGAAAAATATAAAAATAATTTAAAATCATTTCGACTTCCAAAACTTTATGCATTATGTAAATAATGGCTATTCAGAAAGCATTAGCAACAATCGGGAAAGTGCAAAATAAATAAATGTTAATATTGACGGATTCCATACCAGCAATACAAAAACTAATTAAAAAAAAATCTACCACTGATAACACAATATGTAATACTGTATTTGTTGTTCTTACACATTGTTAACATTTTTAATTATGATAAAAATATGTAATATATTAGATACAAGCTGCAAGAACCGCGACGACACAAGATTGCCCGCCTGAAGTACTTATGACACCTCATGAAGCTAAAATGGTGATAAGCAACACAGTCAAAAACTACTGGAACACCCTTTGGCTCCAAACGCCGAGCAAACTCCACGAGTTTAGAAAAGATACCTACGAAAACATGCCAACTCTCAGTAGACACGAGCAGTGTATCGTAACTCGTATCCGCATTGGACACACAAACTTGACTCATTCGTTCCTCATATCTCAAAAAACCGCCCAACCTGTGTCAACGCTGTAACATGCCTATATCGGTGAGGCATCTTTTGATCGAGTGTAATCACTACCAGCAGGCCAGACAACAAGCGGGTATTACCAACGGCCTTCCAGAGATGTTTTCGGACGCCTAGAAGTGTAAAAAAATCGTAGCCTTCCTCAAAGACATCTCTGTATTCCAACTGATCTAACTTCCCCAGCCTTCAGATAATTTTTTGATTATTTTTTGTTTCGCGCATTTTCAAATATTCAATATAAAATTTTATAATTATCTGTAAAACCGTAGTCGCTAATGACCTTGTAGTCCAAAAGCGACTTGTAAATATAATAAATAAATAAATAAATAGATATTATTGGTAAACTTCACAAAAAGAAAAATATAATATATTCAGCGGTATCGAAGGAAACGAAATAGCGGACAAAGCAGCTAGAAAAAAAAATCGAAATAATAGAATGGAAAAAAAGTTAAAATACCGTGGATGGAATATATATCCCCCATATTGAACAGATGATAAATGATGAATGGCAAGCGCAATATGAAAAAACCAACGGGAATGTTGGGAAGAAATACTTCAAAATACAAAAAACCATACAGAAGAAGACGTGGTTTACAAATAAAATGAGCGTAGAATTTATACGTTATATATACCAAAAATACGTACGGGTCACACAAGAACTCCGAAAATATTACATAAGCTGGGCATAATAACGAATAATTTATGCGCATGCGGAGAGATTGGCTCAATTGAACACATTATTTGCCAATGTTGAGATACATGATGATCATAGAACAGAATTTAAAAAATATATATTGCCATTCTATAAGATCATGCCGATAACCTTCTTACAGATGGTGCGAGAACCAGATCAGGAACCTGCTCAATTTTGTTGTAACACATAAAACTCAGTAACATATTGTATAAAATGTAATTTATTTTAATAATTTATAAATAATAATAATAATTTAATAAAATAAAATAAAATAGAATAAAAAAATGTTGAATGGCCAAATGGCGAAAAAAAAAAGAAAAAAAAATTTCTGTTATATTAATGAATAAAAAAAAAAAAATAAATAAAACGTTCAATATATTCCATAAAATTATCTAAAATGACTTCCATTTTTCGATCACTACTCCATTTACGTTCGCCGATACTACTTATCGATATACTCATGTGGTACCGTCTACACTTTTAAATGAACGAAAAATCATTAAAATCAGTCCACATGAGTACACAAAGAAACAAAGAAAAATCCGAATTTATGGTTTTACCCGTGTTAACATTGATAGTACTCTTCAATTTTTTCAAATTACGTTTCTAATCGATAATATTTTAAGTTTTTTCACAGCTTTTGATGTCTACTGAGTATCTCTGTATTTGAATTTCGAATGAACAAAGAATCATTAAAATTGGTGTACATGAGTCTACAAATATTAAAAAAAAAAAAACATATATGGCAAACGTGTGAAAAGTATTTTTCATTTTTTTTTTTTTTTTTGAAGTCGGGGGAAAAAAAGTGAATAGTAATAAAAAAAGATGTAGGAATGTTTTTTTTTTATCGAAACGTATAAAAAAAATTGAATGACGTATTACAAAATAATTTTCAGCTCAGACCGGATAACTGTCTCAAATTTTTCCTACGTGACTCTCTTTGACGTTTTAGTCCAAATAACTATTAAAACTGTGTAAGCGTAACTGCATAAAGTTTAACATTTAAATTTACGATTTTCATTCGAAATTTTACGTTTTATTTATTTATGTTTTTCTTTTCCAAAATCACACTCCAATATGAGGCCGTAAATTGCGCGTATTTTATTTCTTCCCTATTCTCGACGAAAAATAAGTTTCGCTTACACACACACACACACATACACACATATAATATATGTTTTATGTTTTTCGAAAATATTAAAAAAGTTGTCTAACTGTAAATATTATATGCTCTAAAGTGATGTAGGAGCAGTGTGAATCACAGTTCGACCACATACAAAAAAAAAAACGGAAATGAACAAAGAACACGGATTCAGAGTAAATAGAATAAAAACTAAAATAATGGCGGAGAATAATAGACCGTCACGCGAGGAGAAACAGAAAAACAGTAATTACGCAAATTGCAGAGAAAAGCGTTTAGAATTTTTAAAATACGGGCATCCGGATAGTCTTGAACAACGAAACGTACAAATACATTTATTTTACGAGACATATAAAAGAAATACTATGCTACAGAAGTACCCTAAAATATTTATTTACCGGATCGGATAATAGCGACATCGTAAGGCATCATGCTGACAATTAAAGGATAGAGACATCGAGGCTGACTAAAAAAAATTGCAATACAAAAAATGGAATATATGCATCAACAAAAAGTTTAACAAAAAAGCCCTAAGCGCAGTAAAAAATATAAGAAAATAAACGACAGTACGAAATAATTATTAAAAAAAAAGAACAAAAAACCCGCTCGTGCGATTCAGTAAAAGAAATGTTTCCATGTGAGCAATAACAGAGTAAGTTTGGAAAGAAATTAACAAAAAAAATAAAATTTTCTTTAATGCTACTAGTATTTTTTGTGCAGCGATATAAACAAGTTTAAGGCTGCGAAAAATTACAACGCTTACCTTATAAGTGGTGAAAAACGGCTGCAACGACAAGGCATTGCCCTTAGAGAATAGATAGATACTTAATTATAGAAATGGTAGCGCGGTAGCCTAGTGATTAAGGCGCTCAGCTACCACCAAACCAAGGTTCGAAGCTTGTCTCGTTCCGGATCGAAGTCTTTCCTAGGTATATACCTAATCCGAAATTGAATTGGGTAGCAGAGAAATCTGGGAAGGTAAAGGCGGATTCCAAGTAGAAAGGAACTGGCCCCAGTATTCTCATCAGATCCATTAGGCTTAGTACCATTATGGAAAGCTTAACTTCACAATCTATGAAACCTTATCAAGGGGGTATGGGACATACTTTTTTAATTATAGAAGGTAAAATTTTGGGCAAACAGCCAGTGTTGGAAAGAGATAGAATTCCTGGTTAAAAGACCCGGCGGAATGGTTAGAAGGCTCATCTGTGGACTTTTATCAGAAGGTACTTCTGAAATCTAAATCGCGTTGCAGTTACCAAAATTACCTTCAAAGAAATGATGTTTAGAAGAAGAAGATGATGATGCGGTAAATTATAAATGCGGGTTTATCTAAATGCAGACATCAAAAACTGATAAAAGAAACCAAAAACGAAAAAAATTTGCTTCCAAACAGTGACAACGTCTACATAATCGTTCGTTTACCCCGAGCATTAACTAGAAAATATCAATTACGCAGTAATTTTCATTTCCATATTAGAAAAGAAAAAAAATTACCCGCTCTCTCGAATATTACAAATGTAAAATCTCTGGGTTTATTATGTGTTCTGGAATACCAGAAAAAAAAAAAAAAAAACGTTGTGGCGTAACTCCATTATTGAAAATAAACAGAAACATCTTGTATAAGTCACAACATCAAATCCATCATCTACTGCACGAGAGAAGATCGAAAAAAATTGCGAATATCCCTGCGGTGATCGGTACAATTAGAACGTTTAAATCTGTAAAAAATTTACTCGACATTTTACATATGTCTTATATTTGCGAAATATTTTTTATTCGGCAAAGTTTTTTTTGAATGATGCCGCATTTTTAATCGACTCCTCGAAACTATCGACATTTAGAGATCAAGAAAACTAGGCGAATTATATACACATTGCAGTCGTAAAAGTCACTTGATAAGAACTATCCGCCGAAATATCGTTGTTCACTAGAGTGCGACTGAACAAAATATACTTTCGTAATTTGGACGGAGCGCTAAAGGGGCCGCTTCAGTTCTTCAACCGAATCGTGAATGACGGTATCTATTGAAATTGAAACGCCTATGCATAAACGTTCAAAAAGTACTGTGAAAGAAATAACGAAAAACCAGAACAATATTGATCATTAAATAATAGAAACTATTTCTAAGGCTTTTCCGAGAAATAAAATTAACTCCGAATATCATTCTAATGCAGCTTCCAAATAGATAATAAAAGGAAGTAAAACCGCTCGCCATGAAAAAGCCAGGTACAAAATTTACGAAAAAAAAAAAAAAACAAAACAAAAAAACAAAAGAAAATTAATAACTTAGTCTGCTCAATTATAATTAAGATTCTTCGAGGTTCTTTTTAAATGTACAAAATATTTATTTATTCGTTCAAACCTTTACTCGCAGAATTTTTCCAATGAACGTGTAGACACATACATAAAAACTCATCGACTGGTAGGCTGAGGTTAAAACTACAGATAAATAAAAAAGGTGTTTTTGTACATTTTCTTTGATTTGTATGTTACTCAAATTTTTCATGTAATTGCCGAAAGAATTTAAGGCTATCTTGAATACATATAGATTTTATAGTTATGTACACTAAATTAAGTAGCTCAAGACGAGATTTATAGAAAACATTGCCGCGCTATGATCTTCTGATTATTCCGTTAAAGTCATTGTCTGGTTGGAAATTTTTTCCTGCTCAACCGTATTAATTAATATCGAAGTTCACAATATTAAAAACAGGAAATGAAACGCGACAATACGCGATTAATCGGCTAAAGCAAACTTGCGCGGCCTAATAAAATGAAAAATCTGAATAACTTTGAATGCCCAATTACGAATAACATGCGAGTTGAAAGAAAAATTCTGTTTCTTTTAATTTTTGATAAACCATTACGAACCTCGAAATTATTTCATAACTTCAGTTTCGTGATAATATTCATTATATAAAACGAAACGTTCAAAAATATTCCATTTCTTTATCGAGCAAAAATATTTGCACATTCAAGCAATAAGTGAGTACTAAGGCACGGAAATTCCCGGCTAGGTATTAAAAATTCCGTGCTGTTGAGCAGCCAACTTGACTAACTGTAAAAGTGTTCCGTTCGATTTTTCCGACAGGATAATTTTTGTTTTGTTTATTTTCCGAGTCATCTCATTTATGTTTCCTCGAAGCAGTGTGCAAAAAAAACTCAGTCGCGAGTTGTGTGTTTACTTTACTAAAATTAATTTTAACTTTTTCCATCGAGGAAAGGAGGTTATGTAATAATTAAAAGAGGGTGATTAAAGGGCATACACATATATATAACATATCTATACACACACACACATATACATATATATATGCATATATTTAACTGTAATTAAATATTAAAACGACTCTAGTGGCGTTGACATTTTTATTCTTACAAGAAATTTGTAACAGCAAAAAATAAAAAATTAAAAAAAACTTTGCGTACAATCGATTGTAATGTGAAAAGCTGAAAATATGGAACATCATTATTTTTGCTGTCAATTAAGTAGTAAAACAAGTTGTCAGTTTGACGCGTAGTTCAAATAAAAAATTTTCAACTAGAATCTCGTTCAATACACGTGTAAACAAACATAGAGAGATACAAAGTTGTTTTATTCATTCGGTACGGTTTAAACCTTTTTTGGGCATTTTTTTACGTTTCAATTTATTTTTTTTATTCTATTGTTCTAAAACGTCTTTTTTCTGTTCGAATAGGAAAAAAAAAAAATAGGAAGTTTTCCAATACGACCTACGGGGAATTATGAAATTAACATGATGGCTGCTGCAATTTTAAGAAAAATTGGACAATTTGTATCTAGTTTCGTTTTAATAATGATAATTTTTCGAACATATGTTTTCCTTTTTTATTTCCCACGTATTTATTAATAAAATAAATTGAAATAGTGGTAAATTTTTTTTTTTGGGGGGGACTTTATGCAATACAACCCATCGGCCATAGTGGTAGTATAATGCGCATTTTAGATCCGTTATTTAACGATATACGATTATTTTTACAATAAGGTAAGATGGGGGGTAATTCCGATAGCGAAATACAAAATTTTTGTATTTTTTGCTTACGTGACCAAATCAATAATATTTTAGAATTGAGACCAGGAGCAAGAAGATTGATCGAACGATTCTCTCTGGTAATTTTAAAAGAGGTTTTCAAGGACGAAAAATCGGAATTACTTCACTTTTGGGGCAATTCTGATACCCCTCTTCAAAATGCATTGTGTTCTCACGAAATATGTTTCGGGGCAATCGTAGATACACTTTAACCTTTCATAATCACTTTTGTTCGGTTTTCAACATTCTGCGAAAATTACCTACTGAGATATTTGTAATTACACCTGAAGGAAAATAATTTCTTACTAATGCTCCTCCGCCCGTCAGTTTTGCCAGCTTGCATTTGTCAAAGTTGTTAAAACCAGGTATCGGACAGCTTACCTTAGTTTTTGTTTTTTTCAGTTTTATTAAAACCATGTACAATAAATCCGCATTGACGGCGGGATCCCATAATAAATACTGGTGTATATGTTTATTTAATAAATATTACAAGCTTTTTTTTTTATGACTTATCATTAATTATCTATAACTAATACATAATTCTTCTTAGCACAGACATTTTATCCTGTAAATATTCGTTGTTTAGTTAATTTAGTTCGGTGTTGTTCGCATATATTATACAATAGTACAAGTGGGTTCGACATAATGCGTTACAAATCATTATTTTTGTTGAGGTATTTATGAAAAAGTTTCTTATTTAAAATAGAGACTAGGCAGCGTTTTTTTTTTTTTTTTTTTTTTTTTTTTTTTTTGGATTTCTTTGCAACGATATTTATATGTTCATTCTATTTAAATAAGTTGTCAACAGTGATACCTAAACATATTTATATACTTCCTCTAGGCTGTTACAATTACGAGTACATACATTTTTTATGTGCAAACGCTGACATTTTAAACTATGATGTTTTATTTTGATCTTATCTACATTATATGTACTGCTTAATTTTTTATCTACTTTAATTTTGATTTGTTTCTGGGTTAAAATATATAATCGCCTATCATGTGTCTATTTTGTTAGCTCATCTAAATTTTTTTTTCTTTCTTGTAGTACGTTCTCCGTTATTTCATAATTTTTATCGAACATTATAATTGTTACATCATCAGCACGTGCAAATATTTTTGAGAATTTTATTGTTTTATTAATATTCCTAATATAGGTTATAAATGGGATCAGAGTTAATATAGATTCTTCCGGTACTTGGATGTTATTTTAATTTTTGTATTTCCTACTATTAGTGCGCCGGATATTTAATATTATAATAAATTCCTTATGTCGCGATCTCTCTTAAATCTTTATTGACAAATTTAAGAACTTTTGCGGATTTTGAATTTCGTTCTCGCACTCTCAGGTTATCTATTCTTAATCAAACTTCTTGCCTTTTGTTCCGTCTTTATTGCTCAATTTATTGTCATTCTATAACTTACATTTCTTCTTCTGGAGGTCCTACCTAATTTCGCATTATCTCTGATTCTTTAAGCATTCTCCCCGACCATTATGTCTGTTAATATCCAGCCAGATAGACTTCGGCTCGGTTTACATTCGGGCGTTAAGGAGAACAAAGCTGTCGACATTTTTCTTCAAATAGACGTTTTATTAGCAAGATAATTCAATATTTTTCTCCCAACGTCATCCTGCAATCATAAGCTACTCCATTAATGTTTTGTTTTTTTTTCTTCTCTAATCCCAGTTCTTTTTGTCTCCTGCTTAATTTCTCTTCTTCTGCATCCTTCCGTAGTGACTAAACTGTCATGTCTTTTGTTTCCTGCCCAGCTCCCTCGCTCTTTCTATAAACTGCTTTTTTCTTGACAACGTCTTCATTTTGTCCATCGCATCCTGAACAATCCTATTGCATTTTCGGGCCCAGATCATCACATATTTTTCGAGTGTTCTTGTCTAATTCATGAGCGTGATTTATTCTATTCTCAACTCTTAAAGCGCTTGTGCTTTCCCTACCCTCAGTTGTTCTCCTGTTGTATAAAAGTGTCCATTGGTTCCGGATTCGTTAAAATAAAAATATACCTCTTATCGCCCCCTCAAACAATAATATCAATATTATATTTTCGATACATTATTTACAAAATCTATTGGAGGGGGAGGGGGGTTAACTCCTCGTGAGAACTGAAATAGTTATTATAAATACATAAAAATTTGAAAGAAATCAAAAATTTAAATTAAATATTGATGATTTTTTAGGGTGTTCGTACCTTTAAAGAAAAAAAAAAAAAAAGATAAAATATACTCTATATTTTTAGGTACTTCATCGATATTTTATGTAAAATTTTTTATTACGAGTATAATCAATAACATATGTGTAATTTTTATTAATGTTTATATACGGGGTGGTAATTCATTTATGTAAATTATTAATACATAAATCAAAATGATGGAAATTATTAATAGTACGAATATTAGTGAAAAATGTATTGTTATTTATAAAATAAATATGTAAAGAAAATCCTAGAATTTACAATTTTTAAATACTATAAACAATATGTTACACAATTAATATAATACGCACGAAACTTACAGACTTGTGAATGTAAATTAAACTGTTCGCCGTAATTATAATTCTATGTAGCTGAAGTAAAGCGAATCTTATCCTGTTGATAAAATATCTTGGACTGTGGAATTAAGCCTTTCACAAAGCACTAAAACTAATGGATCGGAAGAGAACGACCAGTTTCTTTCTACTTATGATCCGCTATTATTTATCCAAATTTCTCTGGTGTTAATCCTCAGTTTCAGATTGTTAGATTTTCTTTTTTTTTGGAATTCCAATTAATGCTGTGATTACGTGATAATGTGTATAAGTGTAAAGTGTGACTGCAACGAAAGAAAACAAATTGAAAAACAAAATTAACGGCGCCGCTTGTGTGTCAGTTCCCTGTAAGATGTACTTAATTGGATGGAGACGGGATGTAAACAAAGTCCCATCATGCACCAAGTTAAGTGTACATTAGTTCGTTAATATGCACGAGATTTATTAATCGTCTGAATTAAATATAAAGTAAAATTGTAATTAAATGAATTTAAGAATCCAGGTGCCGGTCAGACAATTCAGCTACCTTCGATTCATGTTCGAATTAGAGAGTATTGATAAATACTGGTTTATTCGACTTACAGCGTGTCGTCGCTCTTTAAAATCATACCGGACGGAGACACATGGGATTTCTTGACTTTGTAAGGCCTTAAGCCGCACTTTCATTAACGAAGTTCTTCCAATGCATAAGTTTGGCTTTGGATATCAACTTTTTTTGATAAATTCTGTTCGTATTAATGGAAAAAAATAGTTTGATCTTTTCGTGAAGATTTTTAAGATTAATTTTATCTATAAAATGTACTGTCATTTCTCATTCCACCGATCACGCTGGGGAGACGTAAGAGTTCAAATTATTCGATTTTTTTTTAGCCAGAGTCGAACTTAATTCAGTTTATCAGGTATCTATGACGGCGACTTGGATTCGAAACCAGACTACTCCTGAAAGGCCGAGCGCCTTAAAGGTTACCGCGCTACCACCTTATGTAACACTGAAAGTAGAGTGGGCAATCTTTTTTTTTTTTTTTTTTTTTCTATATGAAAGTTGCGTTTTCAAAGTACGTTTGTGAATTTTGTTTCCGGTGAATCGTTTCGTATATTATATTAATTACAGCAATCAAAAGTACACACAATTTGTATAGCGAATCAGCATATCAACATGGTCAACAATTGTAGTATGTTTTATCCGTTGTTGTACTAAATTATTTCGATGTTATGATAATAACAATGACGGGCCTCATCCTTTTTTACATTTATCTAAGAGTGCTTGGTCCGCTTAATTTTTAGCCTGTGTACACTTCCCCGAATAATAAATAATTTCTCGGTTTTAGCTCCTTTTCTTTTATTTATTACACTCCAGTAATACTGTATTTCATTTTAAATGCTCTCTTTTCGTAAAAATCGGAACAATAATGCGATTACACTCGTATGGACATTATTTTAAAACTGTATCTGGGGAAAATTCCGAAAGTGTCTTTAAAAATTATATCAATAATTCAAAGTGTTAGATTTTCTCCGCGAGCTCATTTAATGAAATTACTTCGGCGACGAATCCGTTAATGTTTACACGAAATCACAGGTAGGACACCGTAAGAAGAAGAACACGGGCTATTCATAGAAATTAATCCCTGTTCTGTAATATAATCCATTTATCCGGTTGATGAAAGAAAGTTAAATCGAGGTGAGATTGAAGGCCTATTATTATACGTCGGTTAGAATACAAATATATGTAAATTAATGCAGCCAGTCTATGCGGCTATGCAATTTAAAACGGGAATATGCGATATGTGCAAACACCGCTGAAAGTTTCATTATTACCGGGGTTATCTTGCAAAATGAAGATAAGTTTTCATATATCGATGCTCTGGACCGGCAGCGAAATTAACTCTACACGCAGCGTCGTCCTAGAGAAAACGGTACCTTGAAAAGTTTCACAAAAACGAATTTTGATAGTGTAATTAAGTCGAAAACTGCTGCTCGGACGAAGTCAGTTTAGTTACAGATACTTAGAACACAGCGGCGCACAGTGTCTTCTCTTGTAAAAGGCAAAATTCTTCGAAAAAAATTCTAAACAAATCCGCAATACAATGACGACGAAAAATCGCATCCAACTGCAATGCAGGATAACGCAATATATGACGTAAAATGCAATATTAAATTAACAGACCGACGTGTGTTAAATGGAAACTAAAAAAAAAAAAAAAAGTTTTCTATTAAATATGGTGTTTCTGTTGCTGTGGGTAAATAGGTATCGAAAGGATTTACTAATATATTTCGTAACAATTTCGATGAAATCCACGAATGAAGGCGGGTTTTTAACGGTTTTTAGTGGTTGTTAGCGGTTTTTAGCAGTTTTTAGCGGTTTTTAGCGGTTTTTAGCGGTTTTAGCGGTTTTTAGCGGTTTTTAGCGGTTTTTAGCGGTTTTTAGCGGTTTAGATAAATCGATTTGATGGAAACTTTCTAAAAAAACGACCTGCCGTAAAAGCGACACTAAGTGACCAGTGTTTATAAAAAAGGTCAACAATACACACGCTTATTTACATCGTTCAAATTAAAAATAAATAAACGAGTACGTAATAATACCCCTGTTTCGCGGTTTGAATATATTTATAGTATATCGGCGCTTTACGCAACGGATATTTAAATGTATTATGCCGATTTCAAAGTCTACGGGAGACATCGTTGTTATAGCAGATAATAATAATTGTAATAATATTTTTGGCTCAGGAATATTTTATTTTTACGTCGAGTCAATATGAAAACCGGAAATGGGTAATGTTAAAAAAAATGCAGCGCGATCGCGTTCACAGCTAAATGTGTTTGATTGATTGATTTGCGAGTTCAGATCCGACATTAAATGGACAATTTCTTACATGCGTAATTCTCGTAAATGAATGTAATAATGATCGTCCTTGATAAAATTCGCTAAAATTTCAGATTCAGAAATTAATTTGTACTCTAGGATATCGGTGTGTCTGTTTCGGCGGTTTTAATAGAAACGAAGTTTAAACCGCGTTAAATGGAAAATTGAAATTTCTCGATGAAACAAATTTGTACATACATGCACGAGGCGACTTTAAAAAAAAGCACACTTTATATTTGCAGTTGTAAATGTTTATGTCCATTTTCTGTGCTTTTTCACTTTATTAAAAAAATCTTATAAAAACACGTATTGCAGAAAATTATACTTGAAAAAATATTTAAATAAAGCCGATATGTTTCGGAGTTACGTACCCATGGAATCATGGCATTAATAAATAAAGTTAAAATTTAAATAAACGATATCATATTTGTTAAAAACTAATACAATATATCGCGATATGTTATGATTGTTAATTTTAAATAGTGGGTTATTATTAACTATGAGATGATTATTAATATTAAATTAATCCTTAAATTTATTAATATGTAATATGTTTCGGCGTTATTAAGTAAGTTACAATTATTGATATATTTTATTATTTCTAGGTCTGATCTTTTATGTTTAAAATTTTAATCTATGTTTATTAATAATAATATGTTCTCCTTTTATAAATGATTTATTTTAATATGTCCGTGTTTAATAGCAGCAATATGCTCGTTATAACGGATGCGGAAAGTGCGACGCGTTTGTCCTATATCGTATATTTTGTTGCACGTGCTACATTTAATTTTATATAATATACCCCGGATTCATTATAAATTCGTAAACATAGATAAATATAATAAATCCTGGTGTATATTATATAAAATTAAATGTAGCACGTGCAACAAAATACACGATATAGGACAAAGGGTTAATTTAATTAATAATAATCTTATAAGTTAAAATAATAACCCACTATTTAAAATTAACAATCAATCGTAACATATCGATATATTGTATTAGTTTATAAGATTGACAAATACGATATCGTTTATTTAAATTTTAACTTTATTTATTAATGCCATGATTCCATGGGTACCTAATTCCCAAACATGTCGGCTTTATTTAAATATGTTTAAACTATAATTTTCTGTAATACCCATGTTTCTGTAAGATTTTTAATAAAGTAAAAAACACACTTTCAAAATTGAAAAACAGATTGCACACGCCTACGTCTACTTTCAAATGTAGTCGCGAGAAACTCCCTTACGAGTGATACGTTAATTGATAAATTCGGAATAAATCCGAGCAGTGCTCAATTTTTATTCGATCGATCTGTGGAAATACAAGTCCGGTGAAAAGCTAAAAGTGACGAATCTTACGAATGATTATTTTTCGCAATAAATAAGCTCTATCAGTGTGAATACATCGAAGACGGCCCGAATTCAAACAAAAAAATTTAATTGTGCCGTGAATGTTTTCGGCATCGCAATTTATTTCATTACTGCTGTTGCTACGAAATAATTGAAATAGAACAATTATTTTGCGTGTGGGAGTTTTTGCGTTTTTCATTACGTGTCGAGAACCGATTTCTCTATTACGATAAAAACGTTCGATGCCTATGACGTACTCTGAAAATAGGAGAAATGAAATATGTCACGGAGAACAATATTTACTATGTACACATCCACTTCATCTTTAAATATACATGGAGACTATTGGCTGAAGAAAATTACGGGAGGCCTAATTAGAAGTCTAGTTTTTCTTTTCTCGAATTTCGAATACGATTAAGAAGAATGCGGTGAAACGCATTTAAACCTTTCCCGCTAGTAACGCGTATTTTCGTTTTATTTCACATTATTTAAGCTTTTTTTATCGGTAGCGCATATTTCGTTCCGAAAAGTCTTTCTACGATCTCTTTCCTCTGATACGTATTTACAACAATTTTTAATCGTACGTTTTCCATTGACCCCCCAACCTCCTTGCCCCAAGGGGGGGGGGTGTTTTTTTCTACCGGCCAATCGACCCGACGACACACGTATTATTTGCATTCCGTTTATTATTTTTCGAGTTACGCGAGTTTCAGTTATGAATAACGGATTTAAAAAAAGGATAATCAAGTGCAACAAGTGCCTCAATCGAGAATGAACTTTTAAATACTGATTTGGACCGATTTGGACCGATTTGGAGAAAGATAATTAAATTTATTGTTCCACAAAAACTTTAGACGTGCATTAGTAAGTTTAATCTACTGTATAGAAGAAAAGATAGTCAGTGTTGCAAATGGTTCGTCGCTGATGAGAATGTATCGCGATTTCTTGCCAGTAAAGAAAAATGCGTTTTAAACCGAATTACTTTCAATCGTTGTATTATAGTAATAGTTGTACATTGTGAAAATGTCGCAAACATTCGTGCTAAAATTATTAACTCCATTTACGCAGCAGTTCCAAAATTACCGATAGATTGTTGCGGAATAAAATTTTGCGTTATACTAAGTTTTCGGGGAAGCGCAATGTGCGATTTTCGAGGAATACTCGATTTTTGTTTTAGGATATGATATATATATATAAAGCTCCAGATTTTCCGGAATAAGATACGACTTCGTTTTTTGACCGATTAGACTCGTATTTAAATTTGCAGACTGCGGAATTCACGTTTACCGAGGCATTTCGGTAAAAAACTTGATTTATTTTCGGATGAAGTAAAAATCTCCGAAAGAATGAATATACAGTATGTTTCATAAGAGCGCGTACGGCGAAACTCAAAAATTATTGGGAATAATAACTTGAAAAAGAAATACACACTTACTACATGGTGCAGATCGAGATGCTTTATTATTAATAAGATGTCCAATCGCCTCCATTATTAATTAATAATTGTCTGGCATCTCCGATGTACACTTTCTACTAAATGTTTGGGCGTAATCCAAGACCTCCATATCAATCGAATTTGTCGAAATAACTGCTTGACGGTCCAGATCTTCCTTCCCTCGGAGTTTCAACTTGAGAAGCGCCCACACATTTTCTATTGGATTTGCATCTGGCGACTGTGACGGCCAATCCAGTACGTTAACGTCATTTTCTTGCTTCCATGCAGTACAAAGACGACTTCGATGTTTTGAGTCATTGTCTTCTTGTAGTAGCCGATTTTTATTTTCCCGCATAAACCACCTTTTGGCAGACAGTAATAAAAAGTCTTCTGATATATTTTGATCATTCTGGCAGCGGTCAAATTTTCTGTGAAGATGTGCAAATTGCCAAATCCCTGCTTTGAAAGACAGCTCCAGACATGCACACCTTTACCGGGTGTTTAACGGTGGTCCGCTGGATGAGACTATTGGCGTGATTAGACCCCAGGTAAGAGTGATCGAATAATATGCCCAAAAAGAGGCATCATCCGAAAAAATTACGTTGTCCCAATCGCGTTTCAAATTTTCTTTCGTCCAATTCAGTATTTTTTGACATGTTTTATGGACAGTAGCGGTTTTTTCACTGTGCTCCGAAGTTTCACTTCAGGAGCCGCTAAATGTCTTCTTGTAGTGGCACATGACACATTTAGATCCTTTTTACGCAAAATCGCTTGCCCCCCACGCAGTGATAGACAATGATTCTTCTCAAACACCTGTAAAATCAATTTATCCTCTGTTTTCATTGTTTTTCGTACGGAGCCACGATCCGGTAGATCATCGACGTTTTTTACGTCGGAATAACATTTTACTCACTTACTTACAAATGTATCCGACTTTTTCATGTACTTAGCGACAATTCCGAGCGACATTTTCGGTCTTTTTGGATGTAAACACAGAAACGCGGCTTCGGAACGTGATGCGTACACGGCAGACATGGTGAAATATGTTTTCTACGACCAAGATCGAACGACAACTGAGACATTTTGTACAAAGAATCTAAGGGGGGAAGGTTGTTGCTATCTGCTCAAACTTGGATTTCCCCTGTAACGGTTTCAAGGATAAAGTTTTGCCGTACACGCGCTCTTATGAAACAGACTGTAGCTGAAAATTTCGATAACATTTTAAATCTTCCACCCGATTGTTTCTCTTTTTCCTTCTTTCCTATTTTTGGGACTTTTTTTAGCTCTTTTCGCTTTCTACCTTGTTTTATCTATTAGTTTTCCTTTAATTTACTCCGGGCGCGGTATTTCCTCAACATATTTTGCCTTGACATATTTCCATCATATACGCTTCCTCTTTTCCTGTTTCCCAGCTGTTCTTCTTGTCTTAGACGAATCCCACTGTTGTTGTTGTTGTTGTTGCTGTTGTTGTTGTTGCTGTTGTTGTTGTTGGTTATTCGTCCCCACTGGCAATAAATCCAAAAAAAAAAAAAAGAAAAAGAGGTGGCGTTTGAGAACACCCGGTAGGAACGAAGTTCTTTCTCTTTTTGATAGATATTAGCTATAAAATCACCCGGTAAACTATACGATAAAAAATAGAACAGGTTAAAAGAAAAACCCTGCGCCACTTGTACTTCGCGAAGCTAAGAAGAGGCAGAATTTTAACAGAATTTTACTCTAATCGAGAAAACATCAAATGCTTGATGTTAGAACGTATAAGATAATGTGTCGATGAGCGTCGTTTAGCTTGATGAAAGGAATCGGTGTAATTAAATAATTTAAAAAAACCGCTCCAATTTTCAAATTCAATAAAATGTACACGTGTTTAGTATTGAGCTTATATATAGATGACCGCATACGATGCTGGCACGCACGTACACACACACACACACACACACAACCGTATATAATAGAAAGAGACAGAGTACAAGGGAAAGAGAGCGAAGATCACCTAGAGGATGACGCATAACGCTTTTTCGTTATCTAACAATTTCTGCCAGTTTACCCCTACCAACAAGCCGCGTAAAAGAACTTGGTTCCAAATAAAAAAAAAAAAAAAACAGAGAAAAAAGTTCCATTGGCGTTTGTTTTATTACTAAAAACTTCTCTATAGAGAAACACCTCTAGTTTTAACGTTTAAACCCTAATTCTCATTCTCTTTCCTCTGCGTTTAATATTAATGAATTAAAATCCATTCTCAAAAAATCTTCCAGCCCCACTCCAGGTCGTGATGGTATTCCCTTCTTTGTCCTAAAAAAGTTATCCGATCTTGCTCTCCGAACCCTTCTTTGTATATTCAACTCCTTTTTGTCCAGAGGAGTCACACCTCCTGACTGGAACACCTTTATTATCATTCCTATCCCTAAGAAAAACTCCTCTCTTCGTCCGATCTCCCTAGCATCGTGTCTCAGAAAACTGTTTGAAGGCATGCTTAACAAGCGCCTGGTCTGGTGGCTCGAACACAATAATATTTTTCCTTCTAATATGTTTGGTTTCCGTCCAGGCTTAGGTCCTGCTGACTGCGTCAGTCTGTTTGTTTCCTATATCTATAAATCTTTCATCGATAAACAGTACACTCTAGCTACTTTTATCGATGTTTCCAGTGCTTTTGATAATGTCCATCTCCCTACTCTTCGAGATAGAATGATAGCAATTAACATCCCGACGCATTTTTGTTCCCTCATTGTTAACTTGATGTTAAATCGTACTATTCTCCTGTCTTCTTCTTCGTTCGAGGTTACAAGAGTTGTTTCACGTGGTCTTCCACAAGGATCCTGCCTTAGTCCTACTCTTTTTAATATTTATACTATTTCTGTTGCTTCTCTTTCTATGAACTCCTCTTCCTTATTTTTTGCCGATGACATTCTTCTCTTTTCCTCATCCCGTGATATCGTAGATGTTAACGAAAGTGTTAATTCGTCTCTAGCTACTTTGGAACAATCTCTTTCCTCTTTGAACCTTTCTATTTCCCCTTTAAAATCCTCTTGTATTGTCTTTTCTCTTCGTCCTTTTAATCCCGCTTTAGTCTCTGTATCCTTAAACTCCAATCTTATCCCTCGTAGGGAATGCTTCTGCTATCTCGGTGTATTTCTCAATAGTCGTCTCTCCTTTTATGAACATATTAATTTCCTTTTCTCTTCTGCCCTTAAAAGACTAAACTTACTGAAAGCTCTTTCTCCAACAAAATGGGGAGGCGATCCCTTTCTCCTTATTTCCTTGTACAATTCGATTATCCGTTCCAAATTCGACTACTGTTCCTTTATCTATGGCTCTGCCTCAAAATCACTTCTTTCCAAGCTGGATATAATTCAAAATTCTTGTATTCGTCTTTGCCTTGGTGTTCTTAGATCTTCTCGAGTACTAGCAGTTCTCGCTGAGTCTAACTCGCCTCCCCTTTTCATTCGCAGATCCTATTTAGGTTATCGTTTCTTGTGTAAACTCCTACCGTTATCATCCTCCAAACTTATTCCTTCATATCTTTCTATTCTGCAAAACTGGCGTTTTACTCCCAAGAAAATTCCTACTCTAGCCCACATTGCTTTGCGGCTAAATTCCTTTTTATCCTGCACAATTTCTTATAACAATCTCCCTTACTTTTCTTTCAATTTTGCAGATCTCTCCAATCCTCCCAATGTATTCTACTTTCCTTTTTCCTCCAAATCCCTTTCCTATCCAACAGTTATACAGGAATTCCATAGTTATATAGAATCCCGTTTTCCTTCCCATATTGCTATTTTTACGGATGGTTCGAAGGGGCCTAATGGAGTTGGAGCTTCTTTCATCATTCCGAGCATTAATTTCTCTGAATCTTTTCGTCTCCCTTCCTTTTGTAATATCTTTACGGCCGATTTAACGGCCATTTTACGTGCCATAATCCATATTTCCTCACATCGTTCTTCTTCTAAATTTTTAATTATCTCCGACTCCATGTGTGCTCTTAAAGCTATTTCCTCTCATTTCCCCTCTCACTCCTCTGACCTTTTCATCCTCCGTATTCGCTCTCTCATTCACACTCTCTTCTCACTTCACGCTATCCGCATTGAAATGCTCTGGGTCCCCAGTCATATGGGGATAGAGGGTAACGAAATGGCTGATTCTTTGGCTCAGATTGCTGTATCCTCCCGCTTTTTTTTCTCTAAAATTCCCGTTTCGAATTTACTCCCATTGTGCAAAAAGTTTCATGTTAGATTTTGGTCAGATTTTTACGTTTCCTCCTTTTCTAATCATTCTTCCTTTTATTTTTCCATCCAACCTAATCTTCCCACGCGGCCTTGGTTTTACGATTTTCCTTCGCTTCACCGCTCCGTTATTGTCCCTATTATCCGTTTACGTCTGAATCATACTCTTCTTCCTTCCTCACGTTTTCCTTTTCATCTCGCTCTCTATCCCCTTAATTATCCTCTTTATTCTGACGACGAAGCCGCCTGTGATCCTGACCATATCCTCTTTGAATGTCCATCCCTCGTGAACGAACGCACCTCTTTGTATTCCAATCTGCTGCCACTCAAACTCCCTACTCCTTATTATGCCTCGTATATCTTATCGTTTCCGTCGATCTCCGTTGTTCCTATCCTCAGTTCCTTTATCTTATCAATAGCTGACCGAATCTACATTTAACTGATCCTTCTCCTTCCTTTCGTTTCTGGGCGAAGATCCTTTGTTATTATGCCGAAAGGGGGGTTAATAAAAAAAAAAAAAAAAAAAAAAAAAAATTAAAAAATTAAAAACGTTTATTTTAATCGCTACTCAGTATATCCTCATCGTTATCATCAGCACTGACTGGAATCAAGAAACATTAAAATCGGTTCTCATAATTTACGCAAAAACAAATATAAAAAAGAAAAGAAGTACGTAAAAAACATACGCGAAGTACACTAAAATGAGTTTGTTTAATTGTTCCGGGATTTTAAGCGAACGAGAAAGAATGCGATCCCCTTACCAGTAATTTTACAGCCATTCGGATCTTAACGAGAGGCAACAATTAATCTTCGATCAGGATATTCGCACTAAACAGCGCTTCGCACAGAGCGACTCGATGTAAAGATTCACATTTAAACATCGATAGAGAATTTCATATTAAATCGATCTCTGATAGAGATTCGTATTAAATGTCGCCTTATTAGGAGGACTGAATTCGATTTCTGAAATAACAGCAATCTCAGTCTTTCGTATTAAATGGTCCCCGAACACTGTGGACTCAATATTATTCGTACTACCTCGGTAATCGTACTCACTTTTATTCGAAGCATCCGCGTTGAAACTATTCGATTTCCAGGTAGCGCAGTTCAGCATTAATAAACGAATTGCTTCAAGCATTTAAACGCTTATTAATTCGAACGAATATTAAACACGTAATATACATGATAGATTTGCGGAAATACCGACCGGTTGATCAAGTGTATTCATAACAGAATCCGCCGTACACTATGATAACGAACGTAAGTGACTAGTCCGAATTTTTGAAATTTACAGTTCGTTCAAATTAATTAAAAATCTTATTAACATCTTGGACCTTTGAAGAAGAACGTTTTTATTAGGCTACCGCAATCAATGAACTCTCAAAATATTTACGAAATAAATTTTTTCGATAATATACGTCGAATTTCGCAATCCAGTTAAAATATAGTATTGCTTCGTCGATGAATTGCAACACCTACACACACACACACACACACACACGTTGTGCTACAAGTTTAATCATTTCCAACGCTCTACAATATATTCCCACCAGATTGCGTGAATCACGTGACCTTTTCGCAAGAAGACTTTCGAACATGTGAGACTCGAAACGGCCACATATAGTCTCGATAAAATCCGAGTTTCAGTGTAGTCCCAGTGCTCCGTATAACTTTTTTATTATTTCCGCTTGGCACAGTGTACACATTTTCAGATTCCGTTTAATTAATGCAAGATCAACCACGCGCATTGCGATGAATTCAAATTTGGCCCGCGCGTAAATTCCGCCGGTAATGATGTTTAAAATTGTACATTAACTCCTGTGTCCGACAAAGTTCTAGATAATTTGAAAAATCGTTTAAATTAATCGTAGTCGCACTAAAAGAAGAGCAACTTGTTTAAATTATAATAATACAATCTACAATCCAATAGCGCTCTTGCTGAAAGTTTGAAATTTGAAGGGGAAAGTGCCGAAATATTTCTTCGAAAAATTCACGAAAGAGTGTGGCCTTGATCTGAAATAATGATCGGAAATTAAAAGTAGGTAATATTTTAAATAAGAGAAAGTTGTGCGTCGAACATTTAAATTTTTTTTTTTTCGCGATATTTTCGAGGCTTGTAATTGTTTTTAAATGTGAAAACTCCGAGAGCGATTGTTTGTTGCTTATTCGCACGTTACAATGCCCCTCGCCCGCGGCATAGTTTTGTTTCAAAAAATAGAAAAAAAAAAAAAAAAAAAAGGGAAAAAAAAAGGAAAAAAAAGGGAAAAAAACGTATTTTGCAAAATAAATTCTTTCGCTGAATGAGTTTTAAAGTCACCGATGTAAAAACAAGAATTAATTAGCAAAAAATTGGAATTAAAGCGAAAACGATTTTTTTTTTTTTTTTTTTTTTTTTTGTAAAAGGACGGCAGTGCACGGATGTTGCACGCTGGTTCTTGTAAATTAAATCACTTCGCGGTATCGATTTTTTCCTTTACAATGAATTCTTAAAAGTTGTATATTATTGTAACTAATTGAACGGAAAAATAGGCAAAATCGAAAACATCCTAATTACTCTCCGTCAGCAACTTTTAATTCATAAGAATAGAGCGGGGGGAAAGTCAGGAACCTCCATGTGGTGCCCCTGGACAGCGTTATTCAAGAACTCATCGTGAATAAATTGAAGAATTTTGCCGAGAACTTTAAACTCAAAGCGCTAACTAATCCTGCCTCCACCGAGACGCTGCATACCAAAGGAGGTAGTAAAGGAAAGAAAAGGTATTTTTCAAGGCCAACCGTTAAAGTTTGATCTCGATAAATATCGGGAAGTCTGACAAAAGAGAAAGCTATGCTCCTGTCGGTATTACGCAAACAGAATTGTCGCGATATCCTACCCGGGATAAACGATGAGCTAAAACGCAAGTTGGAATTATATCTGGCGAAATATGAACAAGCACCCTTCGACAAGGAGGCAATAAAACTAGGAGACGAAATTATCGAAGCTTTGTCAGAAGAAAGAAGCAACAAATGGGGTAAATTACTGGAAGAATTAGATGTGAAAACGAACAGCTATAAAGAGCATGGCGCCTACTAAAATGATTGAACGAGGAGCAGACTAAAAGTGCGCACCCAAACGTGATAATGAAATAGCTAGTCTACTCGTTAAAAATGGGAAACCAAAAGACAGAGTTGTTCATAAAACCAAGTTAGTACGTCGCCCCCAGGAAGAAGAATATAGCCACTTCGAAAAACTATTTACACTGCATGAAGTAACTGAAGTAATCAAAAAGATAAAAAATAAGAAGGCAGCTGGAATACATAGAACTTACGCCGAGCAACTGAAGCAATTAAGTTCTAAAGCTGTGGAATGGATCGTGAAAATGTTTAACCTCATTATTAAGCTTGTTTCGGCCCCAAAACTGTGGAAAAAATCTCACGTAGTGGCGATTTTAAAACCGGGAAAGGACTGTGTAATGTTGGGTCGAGTTTCCGACCGATATCATTATTATGCCAACCAATGAAACTGTTCGAAAGATTGCTGCTGAGTCGAATTCAAGGAAAAATTAACGAACACTTAATCCCGGAGCAAGCTGGCTTCCGCAGCGGGAAGTCAAGTGAAAGCCAACTACTAAACCTCATTCAGCACATAGAAGATGGTCACCAGAGAAAGCAAATTACTGGTGCCGTATTTGTGGACCTTAGCGCAGCTTATGAAACAGTAAATCACAGCAGACTTCTTAAGAAAATATACGACTTAAGTAAAGATTTCACTTTCACGAAAGTACTTCGAGCTCTGCTAGAAGTAAGTTCTATGTGTCCCACCAAGGAAAGAATTGCCGATGGAAAAGTCAACGGACTGGGTTGCCACAAGGCAGCGTACTGGCTCCCATGCTATATAACATATATACAAACGATCAACCGATAATAGTAAAGATACAAAACATTTTCTATATGCCGACGACTTGGCAATTACAGCACAATGAGATACACACTCCGATATCCAGGATAAACTACAAAACGTATTGACTAGACAAGTACTATAAGGCTAATAGTTTAAACCCAAACCCAGAGAAAACCCAAGTTTCCGCGTTCCACTTGAAGAATGCCCAATCGAAATGCAGGCTAAGGCTAACATGGCGTGGCCAACTTCTGAACCACTGCGACGAACATCCTAAATATCTGGGCGTAATCCTTGACCGTTCATTAACATATAAGAAGCAATGCGAAAGTTTAAAGATGAAAGTGGCAGCTCGTAACCATGTCATCCGGAAGCTGATCTCATCAAAATGGGGAACTAGACCGGAAGTCCTCAGAACAACCGCTTTGGCACTATGTTTTTCAGCAGGAGACGATATGGGTCGATGGATGTAGCTCTAAACGAAACATGCCGCACAATAACCGGATGTCTTCGTCCAACAAAGACTGGGTCACTATACCTGGCATGCGGTATTGTCCGGCACCTATAAGAAGAACTATTATCGCTGATGTTGAAAGGACGAAAATTGAAACAGACCCCCGCAAATAGTATTGGACCAAAGGCTGAAATCCCAGAAAGCCTTCACGCATAATAGCACTATGTTGACCGGTAATCGAACCGCACTATACGGAAAGAAAGATGGAAGGTTAGTAATATAGGGTCTGTATCTGCAACGGAAGGTATACGACCAAAAAACGCATTAAACTGGCCACAATGGAGAACATTAAACAGACTAAGGTTGCGGCTGTACACAAGTAAATCGCGTTATGCGGAAAACGGACACCAACGACAGATGTCAATGCGGTGAAAGGCAAGATCACAAGCATTTGTTCAAATGCACGCGTGTGGTGTCAACAGTCAGTATGGAAGACCTGTTTGACACATTGCCATCAACGACGATGTTATTAAACTAATAGATGCGCATGGATTTTTTATATATAGAGCGTCTCGGACACGAAAAGAAGAAGAAGAATAGAGCGAAGACATCGGTTATTTCATAAAACAGGCAATAAACCTAATGGCATTTTTTCTCCTTTTTTTTTTCGTTTTGTTTTTATTTATCCTTGTCGTAATATTTAGGCTGAGGTCAGCCATAAATTTCCCCGGTTGGATAGCGGACAAATTTTACGAATACACACATGGATGGTATATATCGCGAATAAGTTAAGTCTTTTTTTTGGGGGGGGCTTGGTTAATGAAGAGTCAATTGACTCGTGTCTCTTTATTTATTCTGATTCTTTTATTTTTTTTAGATCATTTAAATTTTAATGCTATTCGCTATTGAGCAAAGAAAGGATGCGATTATTGGAAAACTTAAAAGGTTTTGGAGAGTATCGATGAAATATTAGAAGGTGTAGGGACGTTGAGTTGTAGTACGGATTGTTCATTGAATAAAGAGAAGCACTCAAAAGAAGTCACGTGGTTAGAGCATTGCGTACGTAATTATTCTCCGATTGGTGAAGTGGATAGAATGAAGGTGACGAAAAAGAGACCCGGTGCCGAGAAGCGGGAAGGAGTGAATGGTCAAATGGAAGACAACATACGGATACAATGGAGTTATCGTTGAAGAACTCAACAGCCATACTAGATTGTCGACCCTTTCATTTCAATCAATTCCAGTAAAAAATCTATTTGACAGGGTGTGTATACAAAGTTAAATTAGAAAAAGTGTAAATCAAATGCGAAGAATTATAGAATCAAAAAATTGGGGCTGACAGTACGACGGGAAAGATATAGCTGTCAATACACTTAGGGAATCTGAAACTATTAGAAACTTACTATTATCCCGAATCGAGGATATGTATAGCAGTTCTTGCAGAATTGCAACTGATTCCGTGTAGTAGAATAAGTTAAGTATTTACGAATATAAAATGCAAAAACTCCGGTTATATTATTTCAGCTCCTAGATTTGTAAATTCAAAAACTGTAACAATACTTTGAAAGAACTCGAAAACGAAAACATCAAAAGGCTAAAAGACGTAAAACTTTTGCAACATAAAATAAAAATTGCAAACTTGCAGGAAGAATTCCTCGAACTGAAAAAGAAATGCGTATTTAAAGAAAAGAATAAATTAGTATACGCGAGCGATGTAAAAAAAAAGCAATAAAAAAAAGCATCGTTCACGTTCACCAGCATTTATTGCTTATAGTATCTGAACATGAAACGTCGACATTTCGGAACCAATTAGGTTTTCTGTTCATATTAAAAGGTACTAGCATTTGTTAATAAACTGGGTAATTCGGTGAAGGCAGACAAATCTTTTGGAGCTGACACTGAAGTACAAAGCGAAAATATTAAACACGTGAGAACCGTTGGTGAAACATGAAAAATAAATTGTAAACTTAAATAAGACCCCGTAACCCTGAAAACGTTAAATCAAATTCGGTTTTTTTGACAGAACCGCGGGTCTGTTTGAAAAATTAACGTTGCCCATCATCAAAATCTAAAACCGACCTCTGTTAATTTCCGCGCGTTCGTTAAATTGTAATGACCCATTTTTTTTCATTTTTTTTTTTTTTCATAACGTAGACGCTCCCTCAGTTATCGCAAAATTTAGAAATTTGCCTTTGTAACATCGTCGCAACTGATGTGTATTTCCATAGTGAATTTAAAAGTGACGCAATAATTTATTAATTATTACTTAAAATATTATAACTTCAAAATTCGCGGATAAATAAGTTTCAATTGTAGGATATACATACATAGGTAATTGTGTATGTGTATACGTAGAATAATAACACAAATAAAATCATTAGTTTGATGTGGAGATGATATTAAAGCTATGAGAAATGCTATAGAGTTCAGCTTTAATCACTACAAATATCATTATATAAATAAAAAGCGTCACTGCATGTTTTTATCCAGTCTGATCATCCGTTAGTGCTGCACATGATTTCAAGCAGATCCGAAAATCACATGCCACATAAATGCATTCTTAAGATACACGGGAGTAAGTATGCGTGAAATGTTTACGTACTAAAAGAATTACGATTAAATTTTGTAATGAACACAGCGGACGTATTAAATACTAGGAAATTGGTTTCGTGTTCCTTCGAACTTAAAATTACATTGCAAATTTTCATAAAGGCAACAACGTTCACATATATTCTTTTTTTTTAAAAAAAGAAGAAATTAATACGTCAATTAAAAAAGTGAAATTTAGATTAAAATAGCTGAAAAACCGCTGGCAGGGTAATATATGTAACAAGAATATATTACATTTAATTCTTTTTGGAGACGTTAGCATGCAGGTTGAAAAGAAAATTAATACTGTAACTCGCAGTAGAGAAGTTTTTAAACATTTTTTGCCTAAAATTTGATTTTCACATTTTTTAAAATTTCGGCTCTTTGATTCTAAAATTTTAGGGTCTTGTATTTTTCCTATATATTGTAGGGATTAATATACATCATTGAAAAAAAACAAAATTAACCCTCCAGCTACTATGGAAAGGGCTGTGGACATTTTTTTTTTTTGCTGTTTTAAGAGTGTATTTTCCCAAATTTTGATCTCTAAATATCAACATTTTTCAAATTTTATATTTTTCCTGCATTCTGGGGACCTAATTATGTAGGTTAATAAGAAAATGAATACGGTAACTCATATAGAACCGGCTGCGTGATTTTTCGAGAAAAAAAATTTTCTTAGAACTTTCACATTTTTCATATAATTTTGAGGGTTTTATAATTTTCTTTTTTCTTTTTGTGATCTCATGAAGAAAATACGTCGATTGAAAAAAAAAAAATTAACTCTCTAGCTACTAGGGAACGGGCTGTACGATTTTTTTTTCTTGCAGCTTTATAAGATAGATAATTTCACTGTCGATAACGATTGCGAGCGAATAAAATTACTGAATATGAATACCGTAAGATCCGGTTATCATTCTAATTTAATAAATCCTCTTTCCGTTATTCTCCACATTACTCAATTTGGAGAATTCACTAATATACTTTTTTCTTCCCGGCTACATATTTCGCGTTAATCTAAACATGCGGAAATCGTAAAAGTTTTATTATCTACGTGTTGATAGGGGCTAATTATTTATTTTCCACAGAAACTAAGAATTCTCGAGTAGAACACCAAGAATTGGTAAGAGTTAATTCAAAAATAATATAAGTATATCCTTTTGTAATTTTGCCGGAATATTTGCACAATAGATAATATTGATGAATTTCTGCATGCGGACACTTAAACCCCGGTACGATTTTAGGTTATTTTAAATTATCTGATATTACGATACTAAACCAATATTGGTCGTAATAAAAATATATAAACAGTATTTAATAATTACAGTTGGAATTATGCGATATATTTAGGTTGGAGGTGTAATAAATGCTTGTCGCATTTCATCAATTATAGCATATTATAAAGTGCGATGGTAATTTGCAATAATATTTCCGAATTCGTAAAGAGGCACGAAAAATCTTTGCTACGTATGGTTTTTTCAATATGCCGTACATTTAATTTAACCGCTGGATTACATCTATGCGGTCGGATAAGACCAGCAAAGCTAGGTGCTTTATTTACATAATACGTAAGTAAAAAGTAAGACGGATATTTTGATACTGTTGACATGGGGTCGACGGTCGCTAATATGTTTAGTTCAACATACTGATGGATGTAGTCCCCCTTTTTTTTTTTTTACTCGGGATATACTTAACTTGGGTTAAATGGAAGCTAAAAAAAAAAAAAAAAAAAAAAAAAAAAAACGGTTTATATTAAATCATTAAGCGGAGGAAATTTAAAATTTTTGTTTTGATACTAGGACGATGATGGTAATCCAACCGCGACCTGGGCGATTATTAGTAATTTTAATAAATATAAAAATAAACCTTTTAACATTTTGTGCGTCATTAATCATCGTTGATATAATGGCCGCGTAGACAGCGACCATCTGCACTCAGTTGAAAAATGTGACAAGCGTACGAGAAACAAAATGATAGCAAATAGCGGACAATAATCAAAATGGATTATACATTACCACCACAAAACCACCAGCAAAGATGGCTTCGCTTTTTCTGCGTACTTTAAATTCAGTAATAACGTACAAGCCTACGTAAAATATATGCATATATATATATATATATATATATGTATATGCATATGTGTATGTGTATACGTAGTAGAAATGGTCAATTCTTTTTCTTAAGTAAACACCGCCTCGTCAACGAAAACTCATAAAAACCAGAAAATGATTAAACAAAGTGGATAAAAAGAGGGGGCCGTTTTTTATTAAATTTCGACCAGAAGCTGCTATCAATTTTTCAATTTAACGATGTTTTAAGAGAGCGAAAAAAGCAATGACAGAACGCAGAGGAAAGTTAAATATGCGCGGAAAAAATGCTAATAAAAATAGAATAACGTCAAACACTTCCTAATTAGGGAAATTATTGCCGCCGTTATGCCTAATGATTTCGGAATTTCTCTATTTTTACCGCGCAGAAGCGTGCTCTATTAGCGACGGGCGGAGCCAATATCTCATGAAGAAAACGATGAATGAAATAATTTTCAATTAAAACCGGACACTATAAGGGTTATATTTGCGTACAAAGTGTGCCCAAATTGCTGGTTGCCATGGCGACGATGCTATGTCAATTCCAACACTAGTTCAAACGAAATATAAGCAACACGAAACAGAAAAAAACAAAAAACCCAATTAACGCACCGCGTTAAACTAGAATATTGCAATTGTAAGTTGGTATAAGTGTTTTTTAAAAATTGTTTAAAGATGTTTCGAACGCTTTTCATATATTGAAAACAACATAGACTCGAACGGGCTAGAACGTCATTGCACGAATACAATTCATCCAAGTTCATTGGACTGTTCGATGATTCTAATCTATCGCTTTCGGGAAAACTTTCGAATTCCACCATACGCGTTAGCTGACAAAACATAAACATACATAAAAACGTACGTGCACACATATGTCGGCAGTGCGCGCATATAAATCGGAACGTTTGCCGAGTTTCGCTGTGTACAAGTCGTGCTCGAGAAATCGCCCACAAAGTGGTCGCAATTTTCAATTTCGTGAATTATGTTAAAAATCATGTCCGCGATCACACTTGTGTTCTAAATCTCTGTCGAGAAGAAGTGTAAAGCATTAAATTTCAGTAAATCTCATCGATCCTATTTAAAATTATCTTTTTCTCGTACATATAATAATCTGTGTTTCACCGTTGTCCCATTTTCGTTCGATTATCTATCCTCTTTTAGTTTATCTTAATTTTTTTTTACGCATTTACATTTAAATATTATTTTATTCGATTTTATTTATCGATTAATTAATTAATTAATTAAATAACTTTTTTGGTTTTCATAAAAATAAATTGCACGGAACTTTTTTTACGGGGGCTCGTTTGAGATTATTATTTTAGGTTTTTGCAACCCGCATGCTAAAGGCGCTAAAGGCGCAGCTAGAAATAAAATATTCAAATCAAAAATGAAGAAGGAAAAACTTTTAAAGGTCAATATTTACAGGGTAGATTACTTGTTAGAAAAATTACTGATGGATTTAATTTTTAACAATATTTGAACTTTTGCTGCAGACTCATCGTGGTGGTTTTTCCGCCGTGTTCGGCCAATGTTTTAATTACGACACGCGGCCGTTTCGTGTAATCTCTATAATTTACTTTTTTTCCCCAACGGCTCTCGTCACAGTTGATGTGCAACTCTTATTTCACAATATTTTTAGCTACGATCCGAACTACTGTTATTACTAAAATTTGTTTTTCGAGATATTTGAAACAGTTTTGCCGACATATGTATGTCGCGGGTTTTTTGTTTTTTTTTTTTTTAAATGGTGTATTTAGAGAGAAAAAAATATGTCTATAAAGGAGCAGGGAACTAGCGTGCTTAAATCAGGAGTGAGTACATGTGCGTGTTTAGCTAAAATAACGTATTAATAAATATAGAATCTTGTGTGTGGTAGTTTCCTGCAAAATGTACTTAAACTAAGGTGGTAAAAGGATGAAAAACATAATCCCTCTACTCACCAAGCGTGTGTGTTGATAGATGAATTTTTTTTTAGAGTATAACTTAAAATAACTTAAACATATTATGTTTGCAATGATTTAATTCTTTTTGGATATTTACAGGAAGTGCGTAAGATGCGGTTTCACGATTGAATTTAAGTTTAGGGAGTTAATAGTGTATTAGTTTCCGTTTATGAACTTCCTGCGAATCGCAGACTCCATATACAATAGGAGATTTGTAGAATTTTCTCTAGTGATGATTAGTGATTGGGAGCTATTAATGTTATATTTCGATCTAAGATCCCCAAATCTGGAACAGTTAAAAATATATTCAATGTTATCTTATACATACATATATTTTTCCGTATATTCGTTTTTTTTTATTATTGTTCTTTTTATTTTTTTCCTTGTCCTGGCATTAAATTTGGCTACTAACTAATTAAATTAATCCGTTATAGCTTGTTTAAATCAAACTATACTTTTTGACCATCGCGCCCATGACTACTATCTTAATAATGAAGCGTTCACGCCACGGGGCTATCGCGACGACGGCAGTGTTTATATTTAATGTAGCTTAACTGTGTCTAGATACTGGCAATGTTGCGCTGCATACACGTGTAAGGTTACGACGAAATATACACATTTCTTCATTCATCAGGTAATATGCATTGTAATGGGCGTAACCTAATAATAATGCACCCCCCGTCGTAGGAGTAGAAAATCGGTAGATAATATAAACCCGGAATGTCGCTTTTTAACTACGTTTCGCCGCGTACCAGAAGCTCGGCTTGTAAATTAGCGAACGCTAACTAGATTAGAAGAAAACGTGAAAAGGAATAATATCTGAGAAGAATAGGTAACGAGAGCATTATCATCGATCGGAGGACGCGCAAAAAAAAAAAAACCCCAGTGTTGACGACAAGTAACTTGGATCGCAGTTGTAGAGTACCATTTCGAAGTACTATATCCATAGAATACATTTTGCTATTGACGAACGAACCCTTTCTACGGACTGCATCATGACGTAGCAAGTTTCAAGCGAGAAACAAGAGCTAATTAATTAAATAAATCACGTAATTTTCGAAAATAACCGGAGGTTCAGCGAGGGAAATGAAAATATAGTTGCGCGTGTTTTTGATATCCGATTCAGTGCCAGTCGGCTTACCTATCGGACTCTCGTGCCGAAGTATAATACGTTATTAACCATTTCGAAAAATTTTTTGTCGTACGATTTAAATTTTCCGGGCTTTTCGACGTAGTTCCCAAAAAAAAATTGTAGAAAAATGAAGAACTTCAAAATGCGACAGTAATGTGCAGAGGAGATATTGCGGATACAGATTTTTCGGCCTAATGCGGATGCAGGTGTTAACTTTTTTTTTCTTCACAGAGATGCTTAATTTAGGCGTGAATAAATTGAATAGAATGGTGATTTTTGATTATTTTTATTACCTCAATCATATTTTAGTAGTGCTTATTTTGTAATCATATTTTTGTTAATCTTTATTTTATAATAAAAATTTTAGTAGATAGATTTAAAAATAGATACGCATTTGATTTAATAAAGAGCAATTTCGACTTTCAGGTTCTTACCCTGTTTTGCAGAGGTTCATAAATTAATCGCGCGCCACTAAATAATTGTTCTGTTTGTCAGTGGAAATACACCGGCAGTCTTTGCAAAGTAGGCGACAAGGCCGCCGGGTGGGGGCGAAAAATATCGAGACACGCTAGTTTCAATTCCGGGGGGCATTTAAACAATTTTGCGACCAGCTCTCATACAAATCGTCTCATCATTGCCCTCTTGTTTAAGTGAAAAAAAGGAAAACTATCGCATCGACATTTCTCAAATGTAGTTAGTTGACAATTTACGCTAGATTCATTTAGCAACAGAGTTAAACCACAAAATGAGACTAATAAATGAATATCATTAAAACCTTGTTCATTGATTTTTTTTTCCTTTTCTTCATCTGCAATTGTTTTTCATTATTTGAGAACTCCAGGTGCATCGATTTCAGATGATTCTTTAAAGATCTAGTATTATACGAAACTTGCTAGAGTGTACGTTTTATCGCGTATTTTACACCACCGAGATTGTTCATATCTGGATGGAAATTAAATTTTGCATCAGTGCTGGCATTCTCACACTCGATAAATTATCACAATAGATTATCCACGGCATCAATTAATAACGAAGTAAATAAAAAAAATCCAAAGACGTCCGTACAATAAGTGCATCGAAACACGTTCAGATTGATTTATAATGCAAACTGCTAAACAAAACAAACCATTGACGGCTAATCCAATATTGGTTAGTCTCCGATTAGTTAATCCAGTGATAATGACTCTAGCTAACCTAACCGCTGCTCCACTATATCTATTACCCTAAGAAAATAGTTATAATCCTTTTAAGTGCTATTTTTGAAGTTCCCTTCCTGCAAAAGAAAAAATAAATGAAGTCTTTATCTCGAGATTTTTCCCAGAATACTATCATCATTGCTAGAAGATATCAGCTTTTGTTCTAAGGCAAAGAGATAGAGACGTATTAATTTCAGAATGGTAGCGCATTAGTTAAAGACTCATTTAAACTGAATCGTGTCACTTGTATGACGCACTCGATTTATTCATGCGTCTTTTTGTCTCTTTCTGCTACTATTTGGCAACAATCGCGCGCGCAAAAGACTACTGCGCAGTTGTTAAAAGGCCGTTTTTATGTCTGATTTTTATTTCATTTTTCTCTAATAATGCTTCAATGCTCATGGGCATACCTAGATTTAAAATAAAAAAAAAAAAAAACATTTACCCAAACGCTTTGTTAATGTCGATGGAAGTTCGGCAGCATTGTTGGCGAATGCGTGTTTTCTTTGTACCCCCAGTTTAAAATTTTAAGCAAATTCAGTGTAATTTGTGAAAAATGTGAAAAATGTTAAAAAAAACAAAAAAAAACGGTTGCGACGATGGGCATAAAAAGTTATTTTCAAATTACTAATTCGAATATAAAGGGTTAAAGCGGTTTAGATTGGAGAAAAGAGATATGGGAATGCGTTTGTAACGATCAAGCTGCCACGTCGAAACTGTTCTACTAATGATACGAAGAAATATGTTGCGAACGTTTACATTTTTCGAATTGGAAAAAGAGGCATGGCGATTGTTCGATAACCTTTTTAGTCCACAGCGTAACTGGAGTTAAGATTGCACGAATATTATATTAAAAAAGTAATTATTAATGAATGGTCCGCACTTAGTTAATCTAAAAAGACAAAATAAATATATACACATAAATCCGACAAAGAAAAATAAGTATAACATCACTTTTAATAAATTAAAATAAATGCCTCAACTTTAAATATACATTTTTTTGGGCATAGCCATCTTACCACATTTTATATTTAAATATTTTTAGTTCCTTCGTCATTGTTCTATTAATTTAAATCAAAAGGAAAATCATTACGTACGTATAAAATTTCTTTTTCAGCTTTACTATTTATAAAAAAAGAAGCCCACGCTGCGTTCATTAAAAGATCCATTCCATACGGATGCTAATCGTACCTTCTTTAACCTACCATTTCTTAGTACTATTATTAAAGGCCTTACTATAAACACTGCACTCATGCCAGCATATTTCTATTACGGCCGCTATAGAGATTAAAAAAGCATCAATTAGCATACAAAAATCATAAGCGTAAGAGGCATAAACACCTCTGGCTATATTATCATCTAGCGTTTCTTCAGCTATGTTTTAGCTAAAGCAGTTGTTCTAAATTTGAAAAAATTTTTATTGTTTTTACAAATTCTTTTCGCTATTATTCAGTTTATTTTTCTGAATAATTATGCATATTTGTTAACTAATGCGAAGAAGAATCAGTCTTTTGGCTTGCCACATGCGACATAAAGGTTAATTGTAATTTGTAACGCAGTTACGGAAAATAAATCTTCCATTCATTCATTCCGGGTGCATGTAAGAAAAAAAAACGGTAACTGGCTTACTGCATATGTCCGATGTTTATAAAAGGGCAATATGCACACTAAATAGAAAAAAATACTGGAAAATCGAAATAAAAAAATCTGATAGCCAAATTTTTAGTAAAGGTTTCCGAAATCCTTGTCAGATAAATTTCTTTTATTTTTATCGCCCATTGACCCGAATACCGTTTTAGAATAAGGACCTATTCCGAAATAACGTAATCAGTTAGAAGCAAAAAAGAAAGAGGTATCTGCAATGTGCAAATATGTTCCTCTGTGGGGTGCTTTAACGTTTGTCATAATTATTATTCTTTTTTAAATTTTGTACTAGCTTCGAAGTGAAAAATGAATTATAACAACATTCAGTGTGCAACACATCCGGTAAATAACTCTACCTGTAGTCTATTTTCTTTATTAATAAATTCTGCTCAAACTGTCGAAAGTTTGTATTAATAAAGAAAACAGACTACAGGTAGTTCTTTACCGGATGTGTTACACACTGAATGTTCTTATAATCCATTCCAACGTTTCACGGAGTTTGGATGACTATGTAAAAAGCACTATATGTATATTTTTTTCCCTTCCGATTACTCACTTGCCATGTATAACTGTCTAGGTTATGACGGCACGACAAATACGGGAATTTTTATAAAGAGTGCCTAAAAGGTTGTTGGTATTAAGAAAAGTTAGAACAGTCCGAAGCGGTTCTCGGAGCTCGGCTAAGATAATTTCGTCGTTAATTCTACTACTAAGACGATTGCATTGCTTTAGGATGTATTGAAACAGAAGACGCCACTGCTGCAGTGCACAGTGTGCAAGAAGTAGGAGACTCCCTGAAAGATACGATTGTGTAATACGGATGTTGTGTGTCAAAATCTCAATCTGTTGAGGGAGGCAGAGAATTATTTTTTTAACATTTACGTTCAACGTTCGATTTAAATTAGAAAGGTTGTTTTTTCGGACCAGGATGAAATCCGAAGTTATTTTCGATAATGGCATGGAGGCAGATAACGCTCCCTTGGCGACCCAGTCTGCACATCTGTTTTCTAGTTCTCCGACATGTGCCGGTGCCCAAAGGAACTCTACCTACTTCTCCCCTTGGGAAAGCGTTGCACCCTTGTTCTTATTTTATATACTAGCGGACCGATTACGGTAAGTGGCCTGATAGTTTGGAGGGAAGTCAGAGAATCTGTAATAATTAGTATATCGCCTGTTACCACGGATTCCTATCTCTGGCATGTTTTCGATCCATGGACGATTCCATATAGAACTCGATTTCCGATGCAGAGCACGATTCTATATAGCTACGCAGCCCGAACTTCACCTGAAATTAAGTAATTAAGTAAGCGCACGCTGCGGGAGAGGTTAAATTGTCCAAGTAGGAGCGAAATTCACTACCGAAGAATTTCTCGGCAAGCTACCACCTTGTATAATGAGCGAATTTGGTGCTTGCGATTAAGGTTTCTGGATGATATACGACCGCGTTACTTCGAAAAATATAAGACAGTTTTTTCTCTGCCGGCTATGATCGTTCCCCCTAATTACGACCTACTTATAAAAAAAAAAAAAAAAAAAAACACAGCAATATTCGGTCAAATAAAATCCGACACATTTATCCTTTTTTTAGGTCTATTATTTTGGCTTTGACCCCAAAACGCAAAGCCAACGTACCTTCAGAAGGTCATTTTACAAGTCACGTGAACAAAAAACGGAAAAATACGTACTACGCTTGGCTGCTCTGGCTTTTACCCACTCATCTAATCCTTTAAAGTCGTGAATAGCATCTAAACATGATAATCTCGCAGTCTTCGCGACCAATCCTTAAAAAGCACTCCGAAACTTGCCTCTTCTTCTTTTTCATTCTTTCTCATCTGTTCTAATTTTCAGCTCTACTCGATTCTGGTGGTAGTGAGCCTCATTTTATTCCTATTACGTTCTATCCGTTAGTTCTTTAAATCACTTTACGTTCTTACCTATGTACTTTATCGTATAATATGCAAGGTTGTTTTCCTCATTAAAAAATTTATGATTTTTTTTCCTGAAAAGGTATTTTGATGATCGGTAACTGTATCTTATCCCCCCCCCCCAAAATAAGTAGAGAAAAAAAAGAAGAGAAATTTGATTCAGAATTAAGCGTTACATATTATTTTTTTATCCGAAATACCCCAATGTAAAAAAAAGTATTTTAATTTCGTTCACTCTGCAAACGTAGAAAAGAACGAGTCCCTACTTCGTTTTTGTTGTTCTCTGAATAATCATATTTATCGGACTTTTAGAACGTTAGAAGATACGAAGAGAAAGATGAAAGCTAATCAGTACTCCGGAACGTTTGAGGGGGTGGTACGTGCCAATTAACAAAATACCTGCGACCGTGCTAACCGCTACCGTCGTTGATGTTGAAGCCGATGATAACGAAGTGGCCTTTGACTAAGCTTACTAATTTGTGTGTTCTTTCATCCTTTTCGCCTTCGTTCATTCTCGCCGAATATTCCGTTCGTAACCAAGCTTAAAGATTTCTGTGTTGCAGATCCGGGGATATATTCGCCTCTTTCGAAAATTTCGCGACTACGCTTATAGTAATTCGGATTGAATCAGACTACTTCGTTAAACATTCTTCAACATTTACGAGTGTCCAGTGCCAAGCTGGACAGGCAGTTTTAGCTATAAATGTTCCGGTAAGAAAAATTGAAATTCCTAGATCTTATAAGGACGTCATACAAATTTTAAATATTGCGTAATACTCCAAAAGCAGTAAAAGTTTTTCGATAGCAATCGTGAGCGCCGACCTCAGTCGGTTTGATGAGCCAGATTGAAACCGAAAGTAAATATTATTAAGTATTAAATGGAAAATGAGATCGATTAAAAAAGTAATATGGTAACTGAATGTAAATAGCGAAAACTGAAACTAGAACTTTTAAATGATAAAAAAAAAAAAAAGAAAAAACTTAAAATATCTACGAAAGTCCTATATGTGAAACACAAAACGAAATGTAAAACATTAACTTGCGCGGTAATTTATTTAAATTACGAAAAGATAATAGAACACCGACTAGTTCCGGATAAACTTGATAAAAGAAAATGTATGAACTCGCGGGAATTTATTTAAATTATATGAATATGTAATAAAATACCCGCTACCGAGAAGATGCAAAACTGGTCGGTATTTTATTATATTTTCGTAATTTAAGTAAATTCCCCGCAGTTCAGATATATTTCGTTTTGAATTAATTTTTAATAAAATTTGGAACTCGAGAAAATGTGGCTTGAATTAATACGAATCTTTCCATCGTACGAAAAAGGAAGATGGGGAAAAACAACAGCGGCTCCCGTAATAGAAATTATGCCGTACATTATATAATGCGTAAATCTTTATTTGCCAGCACAAATTGCAGAAAAGCCAACAGGCTTTTTTGTGTGTCAGCCACAAGAACAGTAAATTATTTCCTAAATTATAAAAGGAAACTTTCTGATAGGACGCGGTAGAATTTATTATGGAAGAAGCTATTAAACTGGTTCTTGTCGTACTTTCGATGGAACAAACTCACTAGGGCACCGCATATACACGATTACAAATATGGTGGAACATGCGAACGTTCGAAAAGTCGGCTTTCGGCAAGAGGATGCGTATTAAAATCGCTATTGTCTAATACTTTTAAAGAGAAAAACTCGGAGTGCTTTTAACGGGGGGAAAAAGTTGCGCGTTATATCTCCGTTTGAAAAATTATCGATGGAAAAACGATCAAAAAAATGAGCTTAGAAAATGAGCTTTGAAATAAAAAGATTATATTCCGTGCGTCGTCAACAGATTCATCTAGACTGGGAAATAGAGTTACGGCAAAAGAGAGATCAAATCAAATTGCTCAGTAACATTCTCGATAGCTAGTTGAAGGTTCTTGCATTCAAACTGAGTCACTTGAAAGGGCGTATTATGGGAAGGTATTTTGAAATCCGGACAAAACACATCGGAAAAATAAGCGAATTTTAAAATACACCCAGATGCAATAAAGGTTTCCTTCTAACGGTACGAGCTATCGAAGTAACCTGTTTGTTAACATTTATAAATATAAAATAAAATAAATAATTTCTCCTTATTATCGAACAAAAATAAGTATAAACTACTTTTGAAAACACCTTAATTTTAAAACCGCGTTTTTTCGGGCTATATCATCAGCTAACACAATACGAGTACACTGCTCAGTTTAGTGTGTTTTCAGTTCTTTAATATTGAGTGTACTCTGTATTGTGTTAGCTGATGATATAGCGCGAAAAATGCGTAGTTTTAAAATTAAGGTGTTTTCAAAAGGCAACTTATACTTAGTAAGGAGAATTTATTTATTGCTGTTTTATATTTATAGGCGCTACTCCCCATTGAAGTGGTTTAACCATAGAGCGTTTCTACGAATGGGGAAAGTTAATAATTCAAGGTAAATAACAGACACTCGATCATGCATGACTTTTCCTAATGATTGTTCGAAATTTGAGAAAAAAAACACAAAAAAAACTCAACTTTATCAGAAAATACAGTGAGTGGCATCAATATCGTTAAACAGTGGGGATCAGAACGAAAGTACACAGAAAAAGGAAAGAAAAAAAGGTATAATCTGAATGTTTGTAGATGAATAACAAAAAGGGAAAATGTCTTATACATGTACAGAAGCAAAAAAGTCAGGGAAAAAAAATGAAATAACACAAAAGTGATGAATTGATGCGTTACAGTAATTGTCGAGCACATTCCAAATCATGGAAAAATTATTTCATCTGGGACAGTGAATGGGAATTGTATATTCGGTACGACCACCTGTGTGGCCTTCGTAATGGTTCTAAGCCTTTGTAGCATGGAAAAAAGCAACCGATCTATGTACTGCACCGGAATCTTTGCTCATTTTTCTTCTGTACGATCTTTCAATTCATGCTTGTTCCAGACCGGCCTCTCTCGCACTTTGCGCTCTAAATAATCCCACACGTGCTCGATTAGGTTACAGTCTGGAGACTGTGACGGCGTTTTGAGGACCTTCGGGCAATTTTATAAGAGCCACTCACGCCTACGATGTATACTTTGAGTTGTTATCCTGGTCCCCGGAGAAATGAACTCAGCATTCCCAACTTCTCCGTACTGCAGTGTAGATTCTTCTATAGGATCTTTGTGGACACATCAGCATCCATGTTCCCAGTGATAAACTTCAATGTTTCTACGCCACCCGCGGCATAAACAACCCCACACCTTAGTATTTCCGTAAACGTGTTTTTCGAACCAGTTAAGTTTTTACTTGCCAGTGCTGTATCGGATTTACACCATACTCCGACTTTCTTATCGCTGACAAGCAGCTTGAACTTCGATTACCCGTTTGAAGCACTGTAAAATCACGTGTACGGCGGTTCGCCGGACATTTAGTAACTTCGATATTTCACCTCCCGATAAACCTTCCTTATAGTTCGAAATTCGCCAGAGGAGAGTATATTGGTCTTTACGCGACATTCTTTTCTATGGCATACACAATTTTTTGAATCGTGACGAATCTACACTATTTTTCTTGCACTGGCTCCTACATAGAGGTACACTTGCACTGTATGAATCTGACGCACCCAGGAAGAACCCATTACTTCGTGCACACTCGATCTTTCTTACCTGCTCAACGATTAATGTAACGCGTCATTTCGTTGCACCATCATACGTGGTGCTGCTCTAATTTCCGACCTATTGCAATGAACTCGCTCAAATTTTAGTGACTCAGACCTCGACATATTCTTTTTCGTTTCACGCAACGGTTACATATTTCATCCAGCCATTACCAAGATACTTTTCCCACCCCTTATTGGTGTGTGCTGTTTAACGATTAATGTCACTCGCTGCATATTTAAAGGAGATTTATATAAATACCGACGCGCTTCGCAAACACTGTCCCATAGAAATCGTAGCATATTACAAATTAAAAAATTTCCGCCTACTAAATATATTTTCTCTTCTTCTTACGCCGCCTCTGAGCGAAGATTGGAGATCCACATGATGTAAGATTTAGACACTGCTGCTCTGGAAATTTCCTCGGAGGGACATTGCAGTCAACGACGCAGTTCTTCCATCCATGAGTCCCGTTTCCTACCTAAAGAAGACCGCTTTCCACACATTTTTCCTTCAAGGACTAATTTCAGTAGTCCGTACCTCCCGCCTTTCATGACATGTCCCAGTCATCTTGCGCTCCTTCATTGTCGTCAGCAGCATCTTTTTTTTCCTGCTAATTCGCCGCAATCTGCATTGGTTACTTTCTACGTCCAAGGTATCCTTAGCATTCTTCTGTACAGGAACATTTCGAAGACGACCAATTTGATCTCTACATCACTCAGACCAAGAATTTTTATTTTAAGTCGATTCATTTCCAGTTCAACATTATTTATCTTCCTTATATATGGACTCCTCACATTCCAGGTAGCTATACGGAAAGTTCCATTCAATAGTTGTATACATTTTACCTTTGATCTTCACTCGCACCGGTCGCATATTTCACATCTTGACCAAATATATGTACACCTATATATAGACTATAGTTTAAATATTAAAGTAAAGTAAAAGTACAAAAACTTCCGGAATCGTTCTTAATAATTCGTTGAACAATGCTTTTTGGAATACCGGTTAGCTCTTCTGCCAACCTGCAGCTTCTGCACTTCGATGTTCTTTCAAAACAGCTGCGACGCGGGCGATGTTTTCATCCGTTTTCGCTATACAAGTCCCCTCGCTTCTCTGTCTGTTTTCAATCGACTCTCTACCAGACGAAAGTCGGTTATACAAGCAAAAACATTTCCAATGTTTCGATAGCATTTTTAACCGCTTTCAAACAGAACAAAATTTTGTTTCAAATTTTTTTCCATATTAAAATTATGACCGCGTGTACCAACAGAGCTTGCATGAACTTTTATTGCGCTGCTAAAAATAATCCGATGGTTCCGGAACTTCGGTACTGGGGATGGAAGAGAGTTGTACGAACTATTTCGCATAACTTCATGAAGATGGCGCGAGTAATATTGATTTTAGAAAGACAGTCACACAACTTATGCGACGAACTGTGCATGTATCGATAAATTAACGAAAGAAAAATACGAATGAGTAAAAAATCGAACATCCGACATGTGAATTGAAAGTTGTGACGGCATTGCGAAAGTTCATCGCGTACGCTGTTTAATCGATCGGTACCATCATTTTGTATCTTTGTTAGAAATGATTTTGATCAATTTACGAAGTGTGATTTTAGTCGATCATAAATAATTGGCATAATTCAAATCAAATCGAACCAAATCAAATCGAATTAATTCAAATCAAAAAACAAACCAAATCTTATTGATATTTGGCGACACAAATATAAATAAAGATAAATTACTAAATTTATAAGCTACTTATGCGCTCCAGTCACGTCTTTAGATTTTTGATGGGGTGTGGTTTTTTTACAAATTTCTTTTACGAATAACAATAAATTTTTCACTAATATTCATACTATTAATAATTTCCATAATTTTGATTTATATGTATTAATAATTTACATAAGTGAATTACCCGGTATATGAGCATTAATAAAAACTACTCATGTCATTGATTATACTCGTAATAAAAAATTTTTCTTTAAGATATTAGTGAAGTACCTAAAAATATGAAGCATATTTTTTCTTTTTTCTTTTAGAGGTAAGAACACCCTAAAAAATCATCAATATTTATTTTAAATTTTTGATTTTTTTTTACATTTTTGTGTATTTATAATAACTATTTCAGTTCTCATGGGGAGGTTTAACCTCCAAAACCCCCCCGTGGACACGGCCTTGATGCTAACGTATATGAGCTAAATAGCCCATATTTATAATATTAATCTGAGTTTATTGCTGGAATTATCTTAAAGTTATAACAACAAACTGAAACTGAACAAAATACAAGAATAATACAATACAAAATCAATTGTATTAAAAATTAAAATTATCAATAAATTTATCTTAAAAATATCTCACCTACACCCAATCACCATTAACTCGTATGTGTGTAATTCAATGATAATGGTTTGATATAATACAATTATATTAATATTAATATCCATTTTAATAAGAATAAATGACGTAAGCAAATTTGAGAATTATAAGCTAATAGAGAAAATTTAATGATAAAAATAATAGCTTTACGACTGATAATAGTGAGATAATGTTAATGCATATAATAAACAAATACAGCCATTAAAGTATAGTGAATATATTGAAAACCACGCATTAACCAGTAATTACTACTACTAATAAGAATATAATAACAGTAATAGTGTATATATGTATATATGTATATTTCGATCACCGTATTACACCATTATTCCACTTAAATTAGTAAGTAATGATTGGCGGCATTTTTAATTACAAAACTATAAAAAGATCGACTCGATTATAAATTTCCATAAATACGGCGAGAGTTCAACTGCAGAGTATGAATATGGGAATTCGTAATAACTAATCGAGGTGTTTCTTTTTTTTTTTTGAAGTGAAAACTTCTTTAGGCGCGTTTAGTGATTTTTGGTAGGGGAAAAACTCATAGTTTCGTGTCACATGTGTCACGAACATGCTATGTTAACAGTATCGACTAGTGCGAGAAATAAAATCGCTAACGCCTCCCCTCTACTTTTCGCTACTCGTACGACTGTGTAATCAGTAGTAAACTACAAAAAGAGACATGAAAATTTAATTTATTAAGACTAATAGGGAATAATAAAAGTTTATGATACCGGTAGTGAATTATCGCGAGCATTATTTAATAATGAAGTATATTGTAAAAATTCGATAATTACTACATTATACTAGATCCATAAAATAAATACTCTGTTGACATTGTCGTCTCTGTTTTTGTCGACATTGTTGTTTGTTATTATTGAAGTGTGGTTGCGCAGCAGTGAAAGTATTTCTTATTTTAATTGTCTGTTGAGATTAGTGTGATGATAATGATGCAAACTATGAAAATAATGTTGAAAATTAAGTTCATTTAAATTTATGTAAACATAAATACCATGTATAAATAACATCAGTGTGTAATAATTATTATTTCAATTAAGTTGTATTTATACTTTTTGCCGAGCTTGCGTAGCCTATCTCACATCATATTTTGACTAATAAACAAACCATATAAAAATGTATATAATTGTTGCTCGGAGTGAGATGTGAAAACTAATGTTAATAATTGTAAGTTACAATTTAGGAAGTGTTAATTTTTAATCTGGAAACTCCAAAAAAAAAAAAAAAAAAAAAAAACAAAAAAAAAAAAACATTGCTATTTCATAGTTTTAATTATTTCTTATTTATTTGTTTCGTAATTGATAATCTTATGAATTATTTTATTTGTTATTGTACAGCCGAACACTGTCTATAAACTGGAACCCGGTTTTGTCCGCTCAATACTGTTTGCGAATTACGGTACTGTGGATACACTAAATTTAACCTCGATAAGTCTCTGTCGCGTTTAAACTGCAAAGTGTGAAAATGAAAGCTAAAAACTTGTAAATGTTTCGGTTTTTTTTCTTATTGACGCTCTTAACGTAATTTTTTTTTCAACTGACTGCGGAATACTTAACCGAGGTCATAGTGAAACACAGGAATGGTTAAACGAGAAAGCATGGTGAACATAGCATTATACGCTCAAAGGCCTATTTAAATGCGGTAATGGACGCTGAAGAGGAGGACTGTGTTAATAGCCTCGCATATAATCACGCATATCGCGTTCAAAAAAAAATAAATAAAAAATGATTGATAACGTCATAGGTAATTTTTAATTTTTTTCTAATGCAGGCTGTTCTTTAAATGAGTGCGTGGCAAAAAAAAAAAGAGTCCGGGAACACGAGAAACTATTTCGAATTTTACGTTCCGGCGAAAAACTTTTGAAAAGAGCCGAAAAGTTTTTCATAGAAAACCGGCAAAAAGTTTCAAACTGATTTTTCGATAAGAGTGGCCGCGCGCAAAGTTACTCGTATAGAGTTCGCACTAACTTTTACAGTGTCAAAGTGTACTGAACTCGTTAGTTTACGGAAATAATAAATCTTCAGGTGAAAAATAGAAGTTCGGATTAATGAAAAAAATCTTCAATTCGATGATAGTTTCAGCAAGCGCGAATCATATCTCACCGTTACCAGAGTTTCAACAGGACCGTTTTGAAACACTGGCTACATCGCGTCACGTACTTCATGCTGTTCGCGTTTACGCTTCCAGAGAAATATTTAGCCTTCACACAGTGGTGCCGAGTCGCAAATTTGTTCTTCGTACAGCAGTAAATCGTTTAGCCTAAAATGAGAAATTTATCAATCTCCTTTTTAATCCTTACAAATCGCCTATTTTTTCTAGAAATTTGATTTATTTCACCCGAAATACGTGCCATTTTCCGCGCTTATACAAACCAGGCCTCCCTCCGCGTTTCGTGATTTTTGTTAATTTCAGACTTTTCTGTCATTAAATGTTTACGGTCAGTTAAACTTCTATTCAGATATTGACGATATGAAGGAACCGATAGCTGAAGTGAAGAATGAAAAGGGGGTTTTAAATATAAGAGATGGAAGCTCTTGAGTTTAGCAAATGAAAATATCGAACAGAACGTTCGCAGACACGAATATGAACATTCAAAGAAAACATTAATCAGTACTACAAATAGTACTGCTTCATCCAGGTGAAGAGGGGGCATTTGCAGAGAAAATAAAGGAAAACCGAAAAGTGAAGACAATAGAGAATGGTTGAAACGCAGGCGACCGATAGAAAGGGCAAAAGAGCAGGACGAAGAGAAGCCGGTTTAATTAGAACAGGTTGAATATAGACTGATAGCCGAATCTGAAATGGATTTTTTTGCATGAAGTGTCAGAATGTGCATTTTTTCAAAGAAAGAAACGACAGATAACGATGAGCCGAAGAATCCGCAAGCAAACCTTAATTGACCCGTGCGATTGGTAAACGTATGCAAGAAATGTAAAATGGGAAGAGTGATGAGAGAGCGAATCACTTGAAAGCCGGTTATGAAGTCGCACATAATTAAGTCGTAGGTAAAAAACCGATCAGAGAAATGAAAAATCCCCCGATTCGGCTCTTTTTATGATAAAAAAAAAAAAAAAAAAAAGAATCAGACTCATTATTTTAGAGAAAATTCTTTCTTCCTCCAATAATCTGATGAATAAATTAAACATCGTTACTTGATCAGTTTGTTTACTTTTTTTCATAGCGAAATATTTTTGTAAGTATTTTATTTCAAATTCGAAAAAAAAAAAAAAAAAAAGAACGTGATCACGATATTGCAGTTTATATAATAATTAACTAAAGTAATAACTTTACTTTCAAACCTAAGTAACAGTCACTCTAGTAGTATGGCTCGCTAAAGCGGTCCCTAAAATTAACTAATTGTACCGGTTTATTTTGATCATTACTTCAGCGTTGTACTCGTGTATTTAGCAAATTCCAAAATGAGCGTTAAAATATTGAGAAATTACCTTTCCACCCGGAGCTGATGGAATTAGTTCTATATTATTAAGTCTTAACGCACTTTTTAATTTAATATAAATTAGTACAAAACAACGCGAAACAGAAAATTTAATAATTCGCAAAATATATGTTGGAATCTATTGTTCAGTTGATACTAAAACCTCATAAAAACCCGCAGAACTTAGCATCTTATAGACCAATTAGTTTATTAAGTGTACTGTCTAAAATATTTGAAATGTTGGTACAGGATAGAATCCAAAAGATCGTGTATGTAACAGTCGTATTGCTCGAATTCGAGCGTCGTGACTACCTATTCGTTCATTCTAGTTGTACAGAATAGGTAGCGCTCATAGCAATTGTTATATGCAACGCAGGTGTACACACGCAAGACTACATTCGGAACTGATTAGTAATCGTTTGATTTATCGCGCCACTAGTGCAGTCCCGTGTGTGTCTGCTGTGTACTGACCTAGCGCGCATATGATGTTGAACGTGGTGGTTTGCCATTGCCTGCCACGTGATTATTAGCGATTATTTATTTATTTAATTCTTGTAATAAGTTTGTCGTCGCTCGGGATCGAACCCGTGACCGCCATATCGGAAGTCAAGCGCTCTAGCAACTAGGCTATCGCGACGACTCCAAAAGATCGTAGCCAGTAACAATTTAATCCCTCACCATCAGTTTGGTTTCCGAATAAAACATTCGACTGTCCACCAAGTTCATCGTATAACTGATCGTATACTTTCAGCATTCGAACGGCGCCAATTTTGTAATGCGGTTTTTCTGGACGTTGAGCAGGCTTTTGACCGCGTATGACACCAGGGTTTATTATACAAACTAAAGTCAATCATGCCAAATGATATATATAAACTTCTTGAATCATACATAACCAGCAGGTATTTTCAAGTTGTTATTAATTCAATGGTCTCCGAAAAATATTTGATTCGTGCGTCCGTTCCACAAGGGAGCATACTTGGGCCAATATTGTTTTCGCTATACATGGCTGACATTCCAGTGTTAAATACTACAGTTATGGCTACTTTCGCGGATGATACGTGTATATTGGCAGCTCATGAAAATCCTTTACATGCTTCAACAATGGTGCAGGAACATCTAAATAAAATCTATAACTAGGCCACGGAATGGAAGATAAAAGTTAATCAAAATAAAAGCCAGCAAGTTACATTTACTTTAAACTCTGGTACCTGCCCCAGATGAGATATGGAAATGAACTAATTCCTCAGTCTAACTCGGTGAAATATTTAGGATTAGTTCTGGACCGCCGACTCACATGGCGATTGCATATAGCGTACGTAAGACAGCAGATCATGGGAAGAGCCAATCAACTGCAGCCTCTAATTGGTAAAAAATCTAAAGTAAACCTTCGCTGCAAAATATTAATTTATCAGACGATACTCGCTCCTATCTGGATGTACCGTATCGAGGTATACGGTTCAGCATCGATCAGCAACCTAAAGCGAATCCAGCAGTTGCAATCAAAGATTCTCCGTATAATAACTGACGCTCCGTACTATGTGTCCAATCTGACCCTACACACCGATCTTCACATTCAGTATATTCAGGAATATTATAAGCAGCGTTATATCCGTTTTTTCAACCGCATGAAAGGGAATAACAACATCAGCGTGGCTGAAATGTACAGACCGAGTCTTCCGGGAAATCCCATAATAAGGCTAAAGAGAAAGCAGCCAAGAGACGTTTTGGGCCTTACCTAGCCGAGATGCAGATACTTCATCGTGCTCCAGCTTATGTCGTAATAACTTGAAAACTCTATATAATAAGCAACCATCGTATAATTTATTCAAAGAAATTTAACAGTAGTAAATAAGGAATAGAATGTATTGTTATAACTAACTATCGATGTAGTCTGTCTTGCTGAAGATGGTCAGCATAGAAAGTCATGTACTTTGTGTCAGCCGTGCCAATAGTGGTCGTTAGACCGGGGTGGTAAGAAAAAAAAAAAAAAAAAAGAATTTGTTTTTAAATATTTAAAAATCCGACATGTTTCATAATCGTGATTACATGAAGTTAAATGATATATATGTATAAATTTAAAAAAATCTATTGTATTCGACGGTATATCGATGTATCACGGAGGTTGTGATTATAGATTTTAAATAGTGGATTATCGTTTAAGATTAGATTTTATCGTTTAGTTAAATTATTCTTAAATTTATTAACATGCTTCTAGACCTACGTTAAACATCGAAATCTCAGAAGACTGCTTCAAGAAGAAGAAGAATGAGAAGAAGAAGAATAAGAAGCATAATTCAATAAATTTTTATCAGTTACATATTTTAATATCTCTAAATCAGAGTGACTATGTAAAGTTAAGTTAGGTTTATTTTTATGTTCCGCCATAGATGATTACAGATATGTCCTCCCGCATCTAACTGCGTCAATATGTTCATTCATTATAACGCATATCACGTTTATCCAATGTATATTTTATTGCAAAACAAAAAAAAAAAAAATTTATGTAATAATTTAATTAATATTATTAAATTAACAATAATAGGTAAATATCGTAAAGCCGGTGTATATGTAAGATCAAATGTGGCATGCGTAATAAAATATACGTCAGACGAACTTTGGAACTTATAAAATTATAAGTAAACATAAATTTTTACTTTATATATTGACACGGATTTAGAAAATTTAAAATATAATATAATACTGATAAACATTTATGAAACTATACAGAAGCTAATAAATTTAAGAATAATTTAACTAAACTCGAGTCTTGAACAATAGTCCACTATTCAAAATCTACAATCAAATTTCACGATATATAGTATCGTTGAATGTTATAATGGATTTTTTTTTTTTTTTTTTTTTTTTTTTTTGTGTTTGTACATCATTTATTTTTAAGTAACCACGATCACTTTCTTAAAAATTCTTAACTTCGCGAATAATTAAATTTTCTGTTTCACGCTATTAGCACTAAAATTATATTGATGCACAAAAAATGGAGACAATTTTAGTACTATTAATGTTAACTTAAAAACGTTATTTTAATTTACTTAATCGATATGAAAGAAGGAAGTGAAATAATTTTAGCGGTAAAATAAATATATTTGAATATTTTACAGTCAGTTCTTGTTTTTAAATTCAAACAGATCATCACTTTTGTCGTCTAATCTGCCGCGATCGATTACGTATGTGTGGCTTTTAGCTTGCGACTTTGATCGTTTTCATTAAATCAATAACAGAGCGCTGCTTAATCGACGACAACCATTTATTATCGACAATATGTGTAACTTATTGCTAACGAGGGATCAAAATCATTTAATTTTTCTCATCTTTTAATTTAGTCGTGAGACTTGCGGTTTCATTTGTGAACTCTCTCGATAAACATGACTTTTCCGTTCTCCTGTTATACTAATTAACGAATTTACGTTTTCCTCGTTTTAAAGAACTAGCCTAAATTTCTGATCTCGGCCATTCTTTTTCGCAGTCGACGAGACTTGTCCCGTCTCGAATTCAAGTCGCTCCCAAGTTTACCCAGCCTGAAATAATTGGATACCAGAGAAATCTGGGAAACTAAAGGCCACCGAGAGAATGGAATTGCCCCCCCCCCCCCACTGCTCTCATTAGTGCCGTTGGGCTTAGTACCATTACGGAAAGCTTAACTTCACTATCCATGATACCTTATCAAGGAAATCCATGGGACTTACTTTTTTATATATATATATATTATGCAAAAGTATCACTTCATAAACAAAAAAAAAAAAAAACGCTTTTTTTGATCTAGGAGAAAATTATCCATTTATATCTTCATGTTTGCTACTTGGTCCGCCGAGGTCAAAATTTTTACAATCTTGCCCTTTCTAAAAAAAAGTTTGCCAACCCTTGTAACTAAGCTCGCTACTGGCAAGTCTTATGTCATTATTTCGAAATGTGTTACATTCATTTTACGAAATCGATAGAAATCCGATTATTAATCATCTATAGAGCGTTTTTTTCTATACGCAGAGATGTTGTTAAAATCTAAAGATTTATCGATGTGTTAGATCATCTGCTATGAAAAAAGCAGGTGAATGCATAATATCATCATCAATGAAAACGAAAAACCGAAAAAGTTTAACAGAGCTGACTGGAATATCAAATACCGAATTTATTAAAAGAAATTTGATTTTTTTCTTTTGCGTTTTTTTTCTGTTTTTTTTTTTTTTTTTGATGATGGAACTTTGAAAAAAAAAAGAAAGCCTACGGCGGAATTTGAAAAATATAAAACGGTAACAGAGGAAATAACGGTGGTAAACGAGTTCGAAATGAACCGGTAAAACCGAGAAACGACACACACTTTTTGGCAACAGATGTTGAACAGCTTTTGAAGTGGCGACACAAATATTTTGAATTTCTGCTGGTCAGCCCCGAATGTTTATCTAGGACAGGCGGCGGCCCGGTCGTCAAAGCGAAGCAGCGGCCAGGTGCGGACAGAGTGCGGAGAGGATTTTACCTGCGTCGTTCGTTAGCCGCTGTACAAACACTATTAGTGTAACGTGTAACGTTAATAGGATTTTCGTTATTGTTATTTTTATAACGGGCAATTCGAGTTATCAAGCTGATAGCGACGCATCGGCCATTCCGCTGCTAATGAAGAATTATTGCATTCGAATGCCGCGCCCGAAACGCTAGCAGACTAGAAGAAATTTCGTTACGCGCAGACCGAGGAAAATATAAATAAAATCGAAAGAAAGATAAAAAATGTTCGCGACAATGGCCTTCTGTTCTCGGTGGATGCAAATGACGATGATTATGTTCGCTATATATGTCATTCACTGCCAACAAATTTCAACATAATCCTTCCCTATGTTCTAGACTAGATGCAATTGACGTCATTTATGACCCACTTGCCAATAAAACTTTTGTCATACACCCTGTCAAGAAAGTATCGGGAATTGTTAAATAAAACGAACAATTTTTAATTTTCATCCAAATTTATTTTGTCACCTTCAAAATAACATCCATTCGAAGCGATGCACATATGCCAACGCTTTTTCCACTCGGCAAAGCACTTCTGATAGGCGGTTTCCGGGATGGCCTTTAGCTCTCGCGTCGCATTCGTCTTGATGTCATCAATCGATTCGAAGCGCATTCCCCGTAGCGGAAATTTGAGTTTTGAGAATAGGAAGAAGTCGCAGGGTGCTAAATCTGGTGAATACGGCGGTTGTTCGATGATATTTACCGAGTGTTTGGCCAAAAACTCATTCACAATTATGGCTTTGTGAGACGGCGCATTATCGTGATGGAGAATCCAAGAATTGTCGACCCACAAATCGTTACGTTTACGACGGATAGCCTCTCTCAAACGTCTCAAAACACTTAAGTAAAACTCTTTGGTGACTGTCTGTCCGGCTGGCACATATTCATAGTGTACCACGCCTCGAATATCGAAGAAAACAATCAACATGATCTTCACTTTCGATCGGCTTTGGCGAGGTTTTTTCGGCTTTGGCGCGCCAATTGGCCGCCATTCGGACGATTGCTGGTTCGTAAGCGTGTCGTACTCGTACACCCATGTCTCGTCACCAGTAATTATCTTTTCCAAGAAGGTAGGATCCAAATTGGCTCGATCCAGCATGTCTGCAGCTACCTGTTCTCGGTACTTTTTTTGAAAGAAATTCAGGTCTTTCGGAACAAGCCGAGCCGCAACGCGTTGCATACCCAATTTTTCGTGCACAATCGTACGTACGCTCTCGTGTGACATGCCCAATCCATGAGCCATCTCTCTCAAGCTCACATGACAATTTTCAGCAACGATTTCCTTGATTTTATCGACGTTATCATCGGTCACACTCGTTGAAGGCCGTCCAGAGCGAGGCATGTCTTCGACCGTCTCCCGACCATCCTTGAACGCTCTGTACCACTCGTAAACCCGCGTTTTTGATAAAGCAGATTCACCAAAAGCCTTCTGTAACATTTTCAGTGTATCGGCACAAGAAATTTCGTTCGAAACACAGAATTTAACACAAGTACGTTGTTCAATATTTTCACTCATTGTAAAACTTCGACAAAACACTTCAAGGTCGACTGATTTTAACAGCTGCTGTAAACACACTGGTTGACAGATCGCGCTAAAAATAGGCATCATAATACAAAACAGTTGTACCAACCTGGAAAAAAAAAATTATCTGCCTAGCTATTACCCGGGAGATTTAAATTGACAATTCCCGATACTTTCTTGACAGGGTGTACATCTTTCATTATTCGCATCATCTGGCATATTCGCCAGTCAATAAAGAAAAATACACTGTGTTTACGAATATGGCGTCGCGGCTCCACTGATCATCTCGATCCGCAGCCACTATTGATTAAATCGCTCCCCCTTCCGATAACTAATCCCATGTACGGGATTCTTTTTTTTTTTTCTTCACGTAAACATAATCATTTTCGCGCTACTTTGCAGAACTTCGCTAACCGGTATGCAGTGTTTGTACCAATTCGAATTATCCTAAAACAGGTGATAGCCAACATCCACCTTTGGAACGATTGAGTTAAATGGTCCTGTCGATAGTGTAACAAGTCCCTATAAGTAGGTCAATATCGAGCACAGCTTGTTACACTCTCATAATATATATATATATATATATATAGCTGGTGACCGAGGGGATTTTCTCAAAAACATTACACTCAAGCATTAAGCAGGTTTCGTTGGTTTATTCCCATTACTTCCTTACATTGAAAATATCGAACATTGTCGCCACGTAAATAGTTAACACTGTTAATGACGAACAAAAAAAGTATAAAAAAAATGTGGGAGCTATAAATAAATTGTAAAAAAAGTTAGAAAAAAACAAAAATTACTGCGTTATAAAGAACGGCGCCTCGTTCGGCGGATTCTTTGGCTCGGCTTGCTGCCTCCTCCTCCTACTCCTTTTTCAACAAAATCCCATCCTCTAATCGCCTGACACCGTTTAAAGAATTCCATCTCAAATTTTGGTCAGATATCTACACTTCTTCTTCCGGTAACCATCGTTTCTTCTGTACAAGCTTTTTTCTTTTTTTTCTTTTTTTTTTTTATTTTTGAACATGTCAGCTAAGGACGTTACTCAATCCAAAGGTATCACAGCATTAATGATTATAAAGGAAAAATATTAGAAATGGAACATACGAATGAAGCTAACAAAGGAATAATCAAGGGAGACGGAAAAGAAAGGATGCTGTGAGCGCTGTAAGGCGTAGGATAAGACGCAAAAAACCGGAATGAAGAAATGGAGGCACATTCAAGAAAAATGTGGTTCGCATCACAAACGAAGTTTGCTTCTGACAGATCAAACGGACAAAGAGGAAACTGAGTGTAATGGGGAAACGGAAGAGCGAACCAGGAAGTAAGCTGTGATTTAACCGAAGTCTGATAATAGATGAGATAGTCGACCACTTCATGTTGGGGAAATTAAGAAACCACGGAAAAGGAGAAGGAGTGGGTTGTATGGATAAGTAAAAGGAAGCAGGATTAGAAAAAGAAGAAAGTCTTGGGGGCAACGAAAGGAGAGAGGAAGAAGACTTTGAGCTGGGAAATGACTAACAAAGCGACCGTCTGAAGCAGCCGAACGTGCCAACGATTCGACTAACTCGTTGCCCTCGAAATTTCACAATAACTAGGATAATCTATAATAGATCAATACGGACAGAGCGGGAATGAAATAGATGTGAAATTAAGGAACGTATGTGAAGCACGATAGGATCAGCGGATGGTTTAAGAAAGGCAGTAGCAATGGCTTGTAAAACGCCTTTGAACCAGAAGATAAGAGAACCTTGGATATATTGTTAGTAGAGCCTATAAAAAGGATTGCTTGTAGGATCGCAATAGATTCGGCTCGGAATATGGAGGAAAAGGAAGGGAGTTTGAACGTCTCAGAATAGCCGAAATCCGGCAGAGTAAAAGCCGCTCCAACTCCCAAACCTGACTTTGAGCCATCTGCAAAAAATTAAAGTATAAGAAGGAAAGAACGAGGATAAAACATAGTACAAATTCGTTATGAGCAGCGGTAGAGGGAAGAGACTTGACATATGAAGGTAGAAAGAGTAAACGGGGAGAGTAAATAAAATCTGGGAAATTATAGGTAAAATAAGGACATTTGGTGTAGGATAAAACAAAAGAAGAAAAGGCCCTGAGACGTGAAGAAATCAAGGAAAGGATTGGGATTTTACTAGGAGAGAAACAAGAAAATTAAAAAATGAGTAGTGGAAGAATAAATCATGTGAAATGCAAAAACTGGCGGATTCAAATGATTCCAGAGGATTTTATAGCGCAATAAGAGCAATTTATGGCCCAAAGTATCAGCAAAAAACCGCCATCAAGGATCAATCAGGCAAACTCTTAAGTGACAGACAGGAAATAAAACGCAGATGGGTAGATTATTATAGGAATCTGCTCAATAGTGATTCAAAAATCAATGAAAGCGTACTAAATACCATAACAAAAACAAAAGTTGACATAAGTCTAGATGAACTGCCGACGAAAGAAGTTTGTAAAGCTATAATGAGTTTAAAAAACAACAAGTCACCGGGCCTGGAGCCATACCATCCGATGTTTACAAAATGGGCGAAGATATGGATGGATGCCTGCATACATTATTTCACAGTATGTGGAAGGAAAAAACTGTGCCTGATGATTTCAAAGAAGCCGCTATAGTATCCATATACAAAAATAAAGGAGATAGAGCTGATTGCGCTAATTATCGAGGTATAGCGCTACTATGTAGCGCAAGTAAGATATTCGGTAAAATACTGCAGGAAAGGCTGAAAACACTGCTGCAGCCGTACCTAACTGAAGAACAATGCGGCTTTCGTGAAAATCGAAGTGTTATAGATATGATCTTCTCCCTGAGACAACTGATGGAGAAAAGCAGAGAACAGATGTCTACTTTATACCTCGCTTTTATCGATGTCAAAAAAGCATTTGATTCCGTTAACAGGGAAGCTTTATGGCAGTACTTAGCAGCTGCTGGCTGTCCACCAACTCTGTTACGGCAGGTACAATTACTGCATAAGAAGACATCAGGAATCGTGTTATGTGACTGCGAACGTTCGGGGAAATTCGAAATAAATACGGGAGTAAAACAGGGCTGCGTTCTCGCACCAACGCTCTTTAATTTTTACACGAGCGTAATACATAGTGAATTTAAGCGGAAACTTGCGGAATCCGGTGTAGAGATAGTGTTTCGATTCGACGATGGTCTGTACAACCTTGCGAAATATAAAGCAAAACGCGCGGTCAAGTCGTTTAAGCTGGGGTGTCTTCAATACGCTGATGATTGCGTACTTGCAAGTGACAAAGCAGAAGAACTTACAGACGTGTTAGTAAAATTGGCAGAAACGTACGCGGACTTCGGACTTGTAATAAACGAAAAAAAGACAGAAGTCAGCCAAGTTAATACTGAAGAGGTTGAGCTCAAACTGAACTGTAAAAATCTGCGAGTAGCTGATACATTCAAATACCTCGGAAGTGTTGTCAGTAAGGATATCACTCTCGAACATGAAATTTCTGCGCGAATCATGAATACTAATGCCGCATACAACACCTGTCGATATCAACCAAGATGGCCACATACAAAGCAATGCTGATTCCAATAATGCTATATGGAAGCGAGACATGGCCAATATGCAGAAAACAAGAAAAACGATTGGAAACGTTGCACTTAAAATTCCTTAGGAAAATTGTACGAGTTTCTTGGAAGGATGGACTTTCAAACGAAGATATACTAAATGCGGCATCATCTGCATCAATAGGGCAACTTCTAGCTGAAAAACGAACTAAATGGATAGGATACGTAATCCGTATGAATGAGGATCGCATACCAAAAAGGATAATGTATAGCGTACTAAAAAACGGAAAGAGGCCTCTAGGTCGCCCTCGATTGCGTTACAAAGACGTTGTTGCTGAAGATTTAAAAAAAGCCGGAACTATACCAGCAAATTGCAGTTGGGAAAACTTGGCCTTAAATCGTAAGCAATGGATTTGGATGGTCCAAAAAGTAAATTAAGGGCGTAAATATACCAAAAGAAAAAAAGAAGGATACAGCAGAAAACAGCGGATAACGATGCTACTCAAAAAAAAATTCTCAGATGTTCTTTATGCAGCTTTACGACACCCCACAAAATATGACTTATATCCCATAACAGACATAAACACAAATAGAGACGTCAGCTAAACTCGGCCACGAGTATGCTAGATGATGATGACATATTAATTACAACGTAATTCTTAGGCTATCCCCCCATTAGAAAAAATGTCACAATTTTATGTAACATTTGTTATATTTTATAGGATTTTTGTTATTGTTATTTAAAAAATGTCACAATTTTATGTAACGAAAAATGTAACGAAAAAATGTGTCTTAATTTTATATAATGAAAGTTATATGTTAGGATAGGATTTTTGTGATTATGTTGTTTTTTTTTGTGTTGATGCCAGTAAGAATTACGTTGCAAATTTTGATCATTTTATACAAAGAATAGAAGAGAAAGAGACAGAAATGTAAGCAAGAGGGATCAAGGGGCTTTAATCTAACTAACTGTGTACAATTACATAACTCCTAATATATAGATATATAAATAATCTTACGCGCATAAAAATACGCATGGGACACTTTTTGAGACTTTTTTTTGTTACATAAAATTGAGACATTTTTTGGGACTTTTTTTTTAATGGAGGCCGGCCTAAGAATTACGTTGAAATTAATATTGTACATATTTTATTAATTACAACGTAATTCTTAGGCTATCCTCCATTAGCAAAAGTGTCCTAAAAAATGTCGCAAAAAAATGCCCCAATTTTATGTAACGTATGTTATATTTTATAGGATTTTTGTTTTTGTTATTTAAAAAATGTCACAATTTTATGTAATGAAATATGTAACGAAAAATGTAACGAAAAAATGTCTTAATTTTATATAACGAAAGTTAAATGTTAGAATAGGATTTTTGTGGTTATGTTATTTTTTGTGTGTATTGATGCCAGTAAGAATTACGTTGTAAATTTTGATCATTTTATAAAAATTATAGAAGAGAAAGAGACAGAAATGAAAGCAAGAGAGATCAAAGGGCACAGCCCCTTGCAAGGCCAAAATGGCCGAGTTTATGTACATATATATATATATATATATACATATTACAAAAATTGTTCATTTAATAATATGCATACGTACCAAGCTTTGCTCAAACTCTGAATAATCAATCAATGCATTAGTAAGTTTCACAAGCAATCGAACATTCAGCAACAATATGTAATTAACACAACAGTTACTCCAGATTTTGAAAAATGTGTACGTATAAAGCTGTAGGACAAATTGTTTGAAAAAACTTAACAGCTTTTCAGTCGGATCAAAAAGAAGAACCAGACGCTTTGACTTTACCTGAATATATTCTGAATTATGTAAAATTAATTCTATTTTAAATTCCTTTTGCATAGAAATCGAACGGAAATAAAACCTCCGGGTGCTCCACCTGCCCTTGAAAAAATTATTTTGCACAATAGACCTACTTATTTGATTTATGTTTACACGATTCGTTTTAGAAATATTACCGGTCGCGCATGCAATTTGTAAGGTTACATCGTACGGTATATAACATTTTCTTTAATTACGTAAGCACTGTTCCTTATATTTTGGAAATTTTTTTGGGGTAGCTTTCTGATCGCGTTACATCATTTAACAGTTAAAATTCGAGCGAGTTTGTCCGAGATATTTGAGCGATGGTAAACTAGGCGACGCGGGATAGTTTTTTTTCTTGCTTAGATTCTTCCTTATAAAATTAATCATTTTACGTTCTGATTGGTGGATACATGCCGGCTGTTTTTTAAAATTTTTCTGTTTTTTTACCGTAAAAAAAGTTATTCATTATTTTTATACAAATACGTTTTATTCTCTGTAACGTGGAGGATACAGCATAATTCGCCGTATTAAGAAAATTGTGAAGTGGATAGAAAAATTTTAGCGAATGCAGATTATCTGAACGCAGCGGTTATGAAAACGATCATCCGGATGCTGTTGAAAAAAATACTTCAGACAAGCAAATATACAGTAATCGAAAATAATAGACTGAAAATTTGTGCTAAATGTAAAAATTTTATGCTAATTATATTCGCGACAATTTTAGCGTGCGTAAAAAACTTTTAATCGAAACTGAATTACCCCCGCTTTTTAATTGCTAAACATGTGTTCAATGAGTAACATAATAAAATTATACACAGTTTTAAGCGTTAAGAATGAATTTCGTCTAGAGTAGAGTACATTTTCATTGTTAAGAAATAATGTAACTTACAACTCTTCTTCCACTAATGTGTAGACCTAAATGTTAACGGCTCTAAAATTAAATTTGAAAAACCAGAAAAAAATGAATCATGGAGCAAAAGATCTTTCGTTTTTTATTTTGTTCAAGTAGTCCATATTACACTGTTCTTTTTTGTTCAAGTATTAAACGTCGTGACACATACGACGTTTTAGATTAAACTCACACGGACCACTTTAGCACCACAGCAGAACCACAAAATAGTGGTGTTAACATAGAAAAAATGATGGGAAAAAAAGGCACAACTACTCAGGCACGGACCACTTCTTGGTGTCAGCTCTAAAAGCAGTCGCAACGTGTGGCTAGTATCGGCCACAAAAGACTGGTCGTCGGTAGTTCAACATAAATTGAGCCACTCGTCAACCACTTTCTAACCACTCAACGCCGTAGTTTTGCTGTTATTAATATTGCGGTCCAAAAGTGGTCATTTCCGACCACAAAATTATGGTCGAAAAGTGGTGGTCCGTGTGAGTTTAGTCTTACAGTATTGAAAATTATGAAATTACACTAGCGCGTATTTTTCAAAAAAAAAAAAAACTCATTTATTTCGGTTAAATTTTGTACAAAAGCGAGATTTTACTGCATTTCATTCAAAAATACTACTCGAGTACAATTTAACAATTACCAAAAAAAAAAAAAAGAGGAAAAAAAAAAGTTGCAAAATTTTAAACAATTTATTATAGTCCGCTTTGTACAATAACAACTGTGTGTGATGAAAAATTAAACTTCACACGAAAAGCAACAACAGAAAAACTGTGGACATATTGAAAATTCAATTAAAAACAATACCTCCAAATTAGTGGAACTAATTAAAATTTAATAATTAATGCGATTGAAAAGACATTCGCTGTTTTGCTGCCCTAGTAAAATTTGTTACTTTTACAGTGCATTTCAAAAGCTAATGCGTGTGATACTTCAGTAACAGTACGTCCAGAAAGGGTGGGAAATGTTCAATAACCGGGGTTGCCTAAGCCATCAGGAACTGTTCTACAAGGTAATTACTTTCTTAAATGAAGGATATTTAAGATACGAAATATCCGGTACATATTCAAGAATATTACACGTGTTTGCTGCGGACCTGTATGAAAAACTTGACACATCAAATCTCGCAGAAGAGCGAATAATCAGCACGGAAAGCTAAATATCAGTCGTAATAAACAAATAAGATGTAAAACATTTTCAAGACTCGAATCGAAATCTAGCGTGGCTTGAGAATATTTAAATTAGCCGGAAAGAAAGAAGGACCCGGCTAATAAGTATTCAGAATTGCAATATGTGTGCGGTTGTAACTTTACATCGGTGGGGGGTGGGGGGGAGGTATGCGCTGGCGATGTCAAAGTACTCTCTAGCCGTCAGTAGTCGTCCCCGCACAAATGACGAAGCTCGGTAAAATTTGAGCTTACTTTGTAAAAGTATTTTAATAAACATGCAAGAAAAATTTCCGGTTTCCGCTCCGACAAACGAAATGGCTTTCCTAGAAAATAGTATGTTTCGAGATGGCTCTGTCGCGATGTCGTTATTCAAATTATTGTGCTGTCATGTTTCCGTTATTAGCTGGGTTTTTTTTTTTTTTTTTGGTTTCCACCTAAAATATTCTTCCAGAATATTGCCATTAAAAGTAATGTCTTTCATCTTTCTTCAAAACACGGATGTTGCAGGGGTAGAGACGATCTTGTTTTTCAGAGAATTTCCCTATGGAGTAGTCACCTTTTTTACTAACGTGCCTTTAGAGTGGCCAGATGTCGGGCCAAAAAAAAGGAAAAAAAAACCAACTTAAGCGGAAAGAAAATTTTTTTGAAGCTACACAGTGATGTAATATTTAGGTCATTTATGGGCACAACCGCTGATTAATTTCCAGTAGCGCTTTCGTGCTCCAGCGTTTCTTGACGTATTTTTGAAGAAAACCCGTGCCTACTGGGGAAATATGCGTGCTTTTTAAAAATCTGAGCAGTCCACACGAAAGGAAACGTGACTTATACTCTCAAAAGAGTCAGTTTTTTAAATAAGGAAAAACGTAACACGTGTAAATGACGCGGATTTCAAGATTTTCATTTGCACGATCCGGTAATTGATTGCAGTAATTTCTTGCGTATGCGCTCTATACTGTCGGGCTCCAAAATACCGGAAAGTCGCCAACATATTGAAACTACTTAAAAGTAAAATTCTATACATTAACGCGAGACAAAGTGAGGAAATGAAGAATCTTTTTTCGTACTGTTTGTTAAATATATATATAAATGTAATAAGTTAATAATAACGAATATGATAAACAATTTTAACAAACGAATAAGATAAATATTCTTACTTAGTAACGTTTTCGGGCATAACCCATCATCAGCTAAACCAATATGTGAACAGATACAAATTCTAAATCGCACTGAGGTCAACAAGGGAATACAGTGGTTTATATATAGGTTTAAAATAACAAATATAGAGTCAATGGTCATAACTATTAAAAGGATGTAAAGTACATACAGACTATAATAAATAATATTTATGAAATTTAATGATCAAATTTAAATAAATATAAAAATATATAACGTATTTTTTAAAATTTTATATTAAATAGGAGGTTATTGTTATTTGGGATTTGATCGTTTAGAATATTACTTTTGCGTTTATTTATATAGTAATTTTCAGCTATGTTCATAGCATTACCTTTATCATATTTAGCTAAGACTGTGACTGTTTTTTTCTGTAGAATTTGGTTTATGTTTATTCTTTATCAAATGCTCGGCATAAGTGGATTTTTCTATTTCATTGTTTTTAAATGATTTTATGCGTTCATCATATCTATATTTAATTTTTCTACCTGTTTGGCCGATGTACATATGTTTTTTCACAGTCATCACAGTTTATTTTATATATGCCACTATTTTCATATATATTATTATTTCGTTTATTTATAGTAATTATTTTATTTTTTAGTTTATTATTGGTTTTAAAAGCTACTTTTAATCCTTATTTTTTAAAAACATTACTTAATTTATACATATTGTTATTTATAAAAGTAAATGTTATCCATCCTTTCTTGTTGTTAATATCATTTTTTTGTTTATATTTCAATTTTGATTTTATTTTGTGTGTTAATTTTTCGATTATTTGGTTCATTGTAATCATTATTTATTTTTTAATATTTTTATTTCATTTTGTTTTTTATTTGAATTCATAGAAGTGTTTATTAAGACTATTTATAGCATGTATGAAGTATGAATGTTTATGTTGATTAGGATGGATTGACATTTTGTTTATTATAGTGTCAGTAGTTGTTTGTTTCCTATATAGGTTGTATATTAGTTTATCAGTTGTTTTGGTTAGTTTATTTTATTGTTTTCTGCTTTTTCCATAGTGTATTGTATATTTTTACGAGTATGTATTTTATTGAAATCGTTTAATATATTATTTTCAGTATTATTATTATTTTCATCGAAGATAATTAGCGTATCATCTACAGATTTAATATATAGTTTTATATTATATTTTTTAATCATATATGTTTCTTCTAAATGTTGTAAAAATATTTCGCTCAAAATTCCTGATAAAGGGGGAACCCATACCTGAACCATTATTTTGAGTGTATGTAGTTTTATTAAAAGTGAAGTAGTTTTGTTCAGTGACTGTTTTAATTATGTTAAGTAATTGGTTATTGTAAATATTGTTGTTTGATGTCTTTTTTATTGATTTTTCAATTATTTCTAAAGTCTCATTTATTGGTACATTAGTATGTAAATTTGATATATCATATGAGATTATTTTAGTTCTGTTATTTATTGTTATGTTTTGTAATTTTTCAAATACATTTATTCTGTTTCTGATTACATATTTATCCTTTAATGTTATATTATTTTTTATTATTTTAGTTATAAATTTGGCTAATTTATATCCAAGGGCTGTTGTGTAATTTATTAAAGGTCTTATTGGTGTTTCAGGTTTATGTATTTTTAATAGTGGATTGAGTATAGGAGCTTTTGGGATCATATTTATAAAGAATTTGGAAATATTATTATTTATTATCAAATCTGATTCTTTTATTATTTTTCTTATGGAGAACGAGGAAAACAGCGGGAAACAGTAAGCAATCAAATTAGAATGATAGAAACATAAGAAACATCTTTGAAGAAGCGCATTTAAAAATCGCGCGGATGAAAATTAACAGGACAAATAAGATTTTATTATTTCGTTTGATTTATTAAAAAAAACAAAAAAACTGTTTCGAGCCTCGTTAAACAGCGGATACAAAAAACCCCTGTTTGTGCCACTGAAATATCTGCGACAGTATAATTCTGAATAATAGTATTTCTTGAAAATATTACCCCGATAACCTTCGTATTTAATTTTTGGCTGAACTGGGGTGCGCTATTTCTTAACACTTCCCGTCAAAAGGGTACTCTTAATGAACCCGGTTTTAAATCGATACCATTTTTCATATTATTATTTATTTACCAATAATATAGCACTCACTGAAATAATACAATTACGCGGCGTTTCGAAGATTCCTCATGATCACGGAATATTTTCAACACAACAAGTCCGCCGGTGATTTTCTTAATTTATTACATCATCTCGAGTAAACGTATCTATTTTCAGTATTTCTGAAAACTCACAAACCACACTACTACTATTTAATTTAATAAAATACAAATCTACATCTTCGGTTGATGACAATCTGAGCAGTAGCGTTGACAAAGAGATCAAAACAGACCCTTTATTATTGATTCTATTAATCTTTATTACATCCTATCGACTAAATTATGATCTTGCTTTTTCACTTTTTGATATGATTTTTTTTTTTTTTTTTTTTGAATTTCCTTCTGTATACTTCCTATTAGGTAGCGTGATAGCCTAATGGTTAAAGTGCTAGGCTACCAAATCAGAGGTGTCATAGATTATCGAGACTTATCTCGTCCCAGATCCAAGTCGCTCCGAGTTTACCCAGCCTGTAATAATTGGGTACCAGAGAAATCTGAGAAAGTAAAAGCGGCCGAAAGAAAGGAACTGGCCCCGGCATTCTCATTTTTTGTGGCCTGTTAATTTTCCTTATTTCTGGTTAGTTTGCGTCACGCCGAATTTTAGTTCCATATTTAATTTTGGACAGCTTAAACGCACTCCTGAAGATAGTATATAATCTTAGATTTCGGTAATCTTGGTTTAATTTGTATTGCACCGGAATAGTTTTCCAGACTTTTTCCGCAATGCTGTCAACGTGGTTCCTCCATGGTGAAGCTCTATTTAATGTTTTTCTGAGATATTGAGCCTAAATTTTCGCAACTGCATATACCTTTGCGATTTTTGTTCCTTTTTTTTTTTTTTTTTTTTGTAGTAATTTTATTAGTTTTGGCAAGTATTAATATTTTTTGTCGTATGTATATCTATTTACGTACATTGTGTTTAGGTATTTTTATAGAAACTTTTCCGCTACCCCTTCGTTAGAGTGTTCAACAGCCAATGCAACATTCAAACATAACATTTGGAGTTCCTTATATATATATATATATATATATATATATATATACAATAAATTAGCGTGTGTGTATAAGTGTGTGTCGTGATTCCAAATGCATGAGTATTTTATTGCCGACCTTTGCGGAACCTGGGTAATTACTTCACAATGCTGGGATATCTATTGGTTGATGTGGGTAGGTTACATGCACTGAGTTAAACTCATTAAGCTTAATTTTTCGGTCACGTGTCCATTTGGATGGCCTTGTTAATATAGCTTTCTGAAGATTCTCAGTAACTTTAGTTTGTCTATTAATTAGCGCCAGAACAGTTGTATCATCAGCAAATACGGCAATAATGACCGTGCTTGCGGTGTACGACATTAGGTAGTATGAGGCAGGTCCAAGAGCACTTATTGTATAAAACACTAATTTAGCCTCTTCCCTGGGCCGTTGTAAATTTTTAATTCAATATATACGATTCAAGCAATCGACGGTAATTACGAGAAAGAAATTTCTTCGAGAGATCAAATTCTTGTGATACGTCAAATAAGGTTGCAAAACAGTATATTTAGCTTCTGGCAGCGCTTTTCTGATCATTGTTGTTATTATCATTTGATGAACCTGATCGATAATGAAATGATTATATTTCTAGAAACCAAATTGATGGTCTGGAATTTTAATCGACAATTTGAGACGCCTAAAGAGAAATTTCTCCGGTAATTTAGATCTTCTTCTTTTGCCTGCGTTACATCATTGATTCGATGTAGGCCTCTCTTAATTTACTCCATCGATACCTATCTTACGCTTCACGAAGCCATTGTTTCCCTGCTGTTGGCACAATATCACCTTCTGAGTGGTCTTCCTTGTGCGCCGTATACGGTCTCCATTGGATCAGTTCCTTTGTCCACCTTCCATCTACTTATCTACCAACATGACTATCCCAGGCCCACTTGTTCAGTGCTTATCCCTATGTCTTCGAATTTTGTTTTACTTCGGATATATTCTGATTTAATCTTATCTCATATATACGAAGTAAAGCTCGTTTCATCCGTCTTTCAGTTTTTCTTAGTTTTTCTACGACTTCCTTCGTTACTAGGTTTCCGCAGCATACGTTAGCACTGCAGTCACGCATTGGTTAAATATTTTCGTTTTATTTTCTGAACTGATTTTGGTATATTGAGTACGTGTTTTTAATTTTACGGTATGCGATCCAACCGTTTGATATTTTCTTTTCAAGGTCTAATTTCATTCCTTGTTTTCCGGTTGTGAAAACTTCACCCAAAAAATATGTGAACTGGTCTGTTTCTTCTATGTTTCCTGCTTGTATTTGTATTTCGTTATGCGTGTGATCGTTGTTCTGATTTTGAATATGTATTTCATGTACTTTGTTTTATTCGGATTTATTCGTAAACCGACGTTGTCTAGTTCCTTTATCATGCATTCTGAATCATCCCGGGTCTGTGCTATAATCGCAATATGCAAAACAGAGGTGGTATAAATATCTGCCATTTATATTTATTCCTCTTTCACTCCAATCCAGTGGTTAATTTAGACACCGCAGGAAATTAGGATATAGCTCGACAGAATTATTGGTTTATCTAATTTTCGGAGTTTAATAGTCTGAGCAGTTTCACAGATGTCTTCGATCAGGGAACAGCCATTGAATATGTTAACATAAAAAATTCCTTTTCTGGATATTACTTTCGGCACTGCTGGTGATATTTCATCAATTGCTGCGAACATTTTCTTTAGGCTGAGGTTACTAGCGACTTTATAAAATTTTTGAAGTTATCAATAATCTCGGTTCTCCGGTTTATTTTTAATTACTGACGGTACCGCTAATGGTGAGGTATCTTCAATTTTGCCTGTATCCAATTTCGGACACGTCTTCTCTCTTACACTCTTTTTTCCATTGTCAACTTCTCCTTTAAGTTGGAAGATCGTCTACAAGCGATCTCCTCTCATTTATTATACCCTTCCTATTACCCTTGCCCTCCTTTCTTTTACTTCAATTTCAGCTCTATCTTCTCCCGCTACTTTTTCTCATTCTTTTAATTCCTCTTCTCCTTTTAACTAGAATGTCGCGGTCTTGCGCCTTAAACATCCTTCAATGGAATTGCCGCAGCTTACGAGCTAATAAACTAAGTGTAGAATGTCTATTAGACTTCTACAATATCCATGTAGCGCTGTTATCTGAAACTTGGCTTAAATCCTCCTCATCTCTTGATTTCAAAGGTTATTCTCTAGTTCGATCTGACCGTATGGATGGGTATGGTGGCGTTGCGATTTTAATTAGACACGATCTATCCTATCACACCCACAATATCCCATTTCTTCCTCCGCCCCTTCCCAACCACCCTAACATGATCCACATTTCACTTGAAAATCTTCTCCCGAATCCTTTACATATTACTTGCGTGTACATCCCTCCCAACTCCAGCGTCTCTAGTCTTCCTTTGTCTTCATTCCTTTCATCCCTATCTGATCCATATATTATTGGTGGAGACTGGAATGCGCACTCTCCTATGTGGGGCTGCACAGGGCGCAATCCTAACGGCGTGACTCTGGAAAATCTCATCCTAAACCATAATCTTTTTCTCCACAACGATCGTTCTCCTACTTTCTTCAAACATCCATCTTCTTCTAGTGCAATCGACCTCTCGTTTTCATCTCCGAATCTTGGTCTTGTAAGCTCCTGGAGAACTCTCGACGGCACTTTTGGTAGTGATCATCTCCCCATTCTCCTAACTCTCAACAACGCTCTTCCTTCTAAACCTTTCAGGCCCTTGCACGCTCCTCACTGGCTTCTCTCCAAAACAGATTGGACTAAATTCCGATCTTTAGTGGATTCCTCACTCCCCCTTATTCTGGATTTTCCCGACCCGCCATCCCAGTACAACTTCTTCATTCAATCTCTATATTCTGCTCTTTCCGCTTCCTCCCCTCCTTCTTCCTTTTCGCGTAGTCGTTCTTCCTCTTGTGCCTCCTCTCTTTGGTGGAATGAAGAGTGTAAAGTTGCCTTCCAAAGAAGCACCGCTACCTTCAAAGCCTTTCGTTCTTGTTCCTCAATACCCAACCTTTTAGCTCACAAAGAAGCCAACGCAAAAGCTCGGTACATTTCAAAATCTACCAAGAGGCTCCAAGAGTGATGGAGGCGTGGGTGGTGCGTATACATCTCCTACGTTCCTACACTCTGAGTCCTTCAGACTTCCTTCTTTCTGCTCTATCTTCTCGGCCGAGTCGATCTAAATTCTTCGTGCAATTCATTTCATATCCTCTACGAGTGGAGTTCACAAATTCCTGATTGTCTCTGATTCCAAAGGCGTTCTTCAAGCCATCTCCTCTCCTCCTTCTTATACTTCTGACGGTATCATCCTCTCTATCTGATCTCTTGTCTCCTCTTTGTTCTCGTTCCGCTCCATTTCCATAGACTTTCTATGGGTCCCTAGTCATTCCAATATTGAGGGAAATGACACAGCTGACTCTTTAGCTCGCTCAGCCGCCCGCACTGGTCCTTTCCTCGACTCTTTCCCTTCCTCAGACATTCTTTCTCTATCACGCTCTAATCATTCCAGACTTTGGTCTGACGTGTATCCATCTTTATTCTCTAATCATTATTCATACTACTGTCTTATTCAACCGGTTCCTAGTTTCCTGCCTTGGTTTCAATCTATTCCTATCTGTCGTCGTTCCACTGTTGTTTCCTTAATTAGGCTTAGAATCAATCATTCTCTACTCCCTTCTTCTCGCTATTGTTTTTCTTTAGCTCTTTCTCCTTTCTGCTTTCTTCGCGCTTCTGAGCCTTCTTGTATTTGTGACACTCAAATCACATCCTATTCGAATGTTCAGCACTCTCTAACGAACGCTCTATTCTCTACACCCAACTTCTAGTTTTGGGTCTTCCTACTCCCTTTAACGCTACCTATATTCTTTCCTTCCCATTGCCTTCAGTTATCCCATTGCTACTGTCCTTTGTCCTCTCCATTTCTGACCGCCTGGTTATTTAGTTATAACTGTTAATTTTTCATGTTGTTGGGTCAAGGCCGCTGGCGCGCCCAGGGTAGGAAAAAAAAAAAAAAAAAAAAAAATCTCGGTTGATACATTTTTGTTTTATCATCGCGTTTTTATGTTTTACTTGTTTTCTGTTTTTTAAATGGCGGCATATGAATATAATTGAACGTTCTGTTTGACGTATTGCTTTCCGCAAAGAATATCTTTGCTTCTGGAGAACACTTTATGCGAATCGTTTTCGCGCTAGTTTATGAACTGATTTAATCGTGTGTTGATTCGATTAAATACAGTCTTACCGACCGGATTTCTTATGCAAAATATGTCGAGTACTACGTGTTTTGCGATTTTCATATATTTCAAATGGATCCCGGCTTGGAAGTTTCAGTATGATTTGAAGTTGCTAAGAAGATTACCGCCTCAGCCGGACTACTGCTCGTATTAAATAGAGTTTTGCGCTTGAATATCCAATTCCCTTTTTTTTTTCTTTTATTTTTACTCTCACTCTTTATGATTGATTCCTAAATCAAATTAATTTCTCGGATATGTATTTTTTTATTGATGAGTTTTCGTTTTTTCTTATAACCGAATTGTCCGAAGTTAATAATAAAATTCACAAAGCTCAATCCAATTGCTTTAGTAAGAAATAATTCAATAACATTAGGAACCCTCCGATTATCTGTGAGTGAGTAGGTTGGCTTTCGGGCAGGCGGAAAGTTACAATGCTGACTATCGCATGCCTAAATTGACTGTTTCTCCTTTTCCGGTTATCCGTCTTGGTCTCCGAACTGAACATTTTATTTCAGATATCGGAGCTATGTCAATGTTATTTTCAAGTTCTTTCTATCGAGCTAGAAGTTCATTCCGAGTGAGAACATGCATGTTGAATCGGTGCTTTTTACTTTTTCTAAAACTGTGACTGAGAGTGGATCGGTTATCTCACTTTTAAGTTACCGAGCCGTGACCCTAGTGAATCTAACGTTAGTATGCTGAAGCAGTTTCCTAACATCGACGAGAGTAATTTATATTCTTGTTTTTGTTACTAAGATATAATTTACTTTAAATGCTCTGACTGTTTTTTCGTTTGACCATTTTGTTTCACTACAGATTAAACAATTTTTCAGCGTGCACTTTTTGTATTCTTTCAAACTCTTTTTTTATTTTATATATTCGACATCCGATTTAATTAGCAAAATGGATTATCACAGTTGGCAACTAATCTGCTTAGATTTTCGACAGGTTATTGATTCATAATTTCGGACACATCTAACTCACCATGTGTCCTTGAAGTGGAAATGTTTTGTACTCGCTATTTTATACATTCTGGAATATCTGCGTGTTAGTTTAGTTTTTTTTCTTTTTGTTGCGTTACATATTGCATGTCATATATATTCTTACCTTTTTTTTCTTTAAAATGGGCTCGGTGTTAACACTAACCAAATACATGGACTAAGATCACCTAGTCAGATTCTGAGGCGATCGGAGATAGAAAGTATAAAGGAAAGAAGGAGGGGAATAACGGCTGAAGATGAGAAGGAAAGGATAAAGGAAGCATCGAAAGGGGTAGGAAGATCCAACGCCAAAAGTTTGGCGTATAATGCCGTTGTGCAAAAAGTTTCATGTTAGATTTTGGTCAGATTTTTACGTTTCCTCCTTTTCTAATCATCCTTCCTTTTATTTTTCCATCCAATCTAATCTTCCCACGCGGCCTTGGTTTTACGATTTTCCTTCGCTTCACCGCTCCGTTATTGTCCCTATTATCCGTTTACGTCTGAATCATACTCTTCTTCCTTCCTCACGTTTTCCTTTTCATCTCGCTCTCTATCCCCTTAATTATCCTCTTTATTCTGACGACGAAGCCGCCTGTGATCCTGACCATATCCTCTTTGAATGTCCATCCCTCGTGAACGAACGCACCTCTTTGTATTCCAATCTGCTGCCACTCAAACTCCCTACTCCTTATTATGCCTCGTATATCTTATCGTTTCCGTCGATCTCCGTTGTTCCTATCCTCAGTTCCTTTATTTTATCAATATTTGACACCGACTATACATCTAACTGATCCTTCTCCTTCCTTTCGTTTCTGGGCGAAGATCCTTTGTTGACATGCCCAAAGGGGGAAAAAAAAAAAAAAAAAAAAAATAGATGAGAGCACTCGGGAAAAATATGGTTGGGATCGCATATAAAGAGAGGATCAGTAGAGTGGAGAAGGCAAAAGGGAGAAGTTGAAAGAGAAAAAGAAAAACGAGAAAAGGGAAGGAGGGAATGACCAAGTCTTAGTCTGATTAAGGAAACAATAGCCGAGCGTCGAGAAAAGGGATTGGTACCAAGGCTGTGAATTGGGAGTAGGCTGTAGGAGAAGGTAGAAGGAGGAGCGATTTCGAACCATGTGCCCTTGAGCTGGAAATTTTTTGTACTCGCTATTCCTTACAGTTTTTACATTCTGGAATATCTGCGTGTTAGTTTAATTTTTTTTCTTTTTGTCATGTATATTCTTACCTCGTTTTCTCTTAGCTGCAGATCATCCACAAAGAGCTGCGGAAAAACGGTCATTTTCTTTCCGCTCTTTTCCGTGTATTATTTCTATTGATCCATTTTTTGTACCTACATTTATGACATGTTGCGGCCGGTATTAAAGAATCCATTTTTATTTATTTTACATTTGCCGTAGCGTAAAGACCGCGAATTTTACTATATCGTTCATCTGTTTTTTACACTGGGAGGTGTGAAAAGTGATTCAGTATGAAAACTATCTTTTTTGCGAATTAGCACTTGCTAGATTTTTTTAATTAGAGCAAATCGTACTCCGAACGCATTGTCAGTTAACATATTAGTTTTAACCTGATTATTAACTAAAGTTTCAAAAACTTATCGTTTCGCTAGTTTCCCTAGTGATTTTTTAAATAAGCACGGTGTCATTTTCAATATTATTTTCAGTGATCAGCGAAGGCTCGACTTTTTTACTTTATTTCTTTTTAGCTTGTGACAACTTGATAAGACAGATAACATTTTTTTATATTAAAATTATCAATATTCGCAAATCCGCGTTATTTATTATTTAATATGTAATTCAGTTTTTATTTAATTTTTTTCTTTTTTTATGTTTATCTGATTTTAATAATCTTATTGTCGCCTTAAATCTGATTGCATCGACATATATTTATTTTTAATCATTTTACGTTTTGTATAACGGTACACCGTGAATAGGCAGTGCCATAGCCTAGTGTATAGTTAGGATGTTCAGCTAAACCAACGCGTTTCAGGTTAAGGTCATTGCCGGGTATATATAACCAATTTAGAGAAATCTAGGAAAGTAAAGGCGTCTGACAGAAAGAAACTGGTCCCTAATATTCTCTTCGGATCTATTAATCTTAATGCACATTGTGAATCTTAGTCTCTATGAATCCTCATCAACGGTATGAAACTTACTCTTCTTACTTACACTGTAAACATTGATTTATATATCCGAAGCTAGTCAATGTTGTGAAAATTTTGTTTCTTTGTTTAATAATCCTTTCTCGTGAAGGTGTTTTATTTGATTCATTTATTTATATTCTAATTATTTACTCGGCCGAAATTTGTGGTAATTCTAACAGACACGCAGGTAATCCGTTCGTCTTCATTTATGATTTTTATTAATTTCGTTTTCCAAGGGGGTTTTTATTTCTCCTAAAAGATAAATATTAGATTAAAAAAAAAAAAAAAAAGTTATTGCACCGGGTGAGGGCAAATTCATCTTGCGGTGATGGTAATTTAGGAAGCGGAAAAACATATGTTGGGCGAAATCGTAAAAATTACACAGTTAAAACCTGATTACAAATCGTATCCTGTTAACACGCATGAAAGGGGCAAAAAAGAAAAAAACCAATCTAAAAGTGTGAATAAAACCTTTTTTACTTTAACTGAAAAGCTTGTACACCTATACGAAATGTAATTTTGTACGAAGCACAATTTTAACGTCGTAAAAAAAAGTAGTTTATTACAGTTATTGTAGCAACTTTAAATACGTAAGCTATAATTCCGCAGATGTTCTTCTATCGCTTTAGTGCGTGACAAAATATTTCCTCAAATAACTGCAGCGTATAATCGGATTTTTCCGCAAATCCTTTCTGAGAATTCAGAAACCTCAGCAGCAAAACTAAACGTCTGATTTTATATTAATAATACAAATGAGCTTTTTCCTATTTCGATCACCTCACTCCGTTTTTATGGTTCCATGCTGACTGTGTCCAATTTATACTTTTTAAACGTTTTTAGGCCCATTTCACTAAAAGAATAATTATAACAATTTCCAAGTACAATTCGTGATAGTAAACCGCAATATTTGGCGACGATTAAAGATTTGAGCGTGAATAATATTTGCTGGTGCAATTATTGAAACTAAGTATTGTTGAAGAATTGTTCGATAATTTCTCTATATAATTTTAATCCTTGAAATATTAATACACAGTGTATTTACTTAATAACGCATCTAAATATTTAAAAAAAAATTAAATATTATTATTATTATTATTATTAAAAAAGTTATTTTTAACGTGGCGGTTTTTCTATAACTAATATATAGTAATATTTAATGCTATGTCTATGTTATATAGCTGTTTCGTCGTGTGCCTTCTTTGCCGAAATGTTCATTAATTCTTGTCTGCGGGTACAATTTCTGGAGATCCCTGTCCCTTTCGTAACTATAATTATGTTTATTATTTTTTCTTCACCGCCCGTTTTTCTCACATCGTTCGTCTACAACTGTCTCCATTCTTGAACTTCAAATATAAATAATTTTGTACAATTTTTGGTTTCATAATTAACAATTTATGCAGAGATTCTCTATCTCTCTGCGAAAACATGTCGAGCAATAATCGGTGTCCTTATGTTCAGACGAAGATTTCCAGCCTCTTAAGGACCTATGTCTGCCGCGATTTAATAATCTCCCTCCTTTACTAAACGCATTGAGTTCATCTTTTTTACCCGATAGATTAAAAATATTTGAAATTTATCGTTAAATTAATAAATATGATTTTTTTCCATCGGAATTTATATTTACTACGGGAAAAATTTTATTTTGATTTTTTTTTTTTATTCTATCGAGGGAATTTCACCTCCCTATTTTCTCCACTTTATTGAAAAACCCCATAAGTCGGCTGAAGAAACTTACAAATCATGCCCTAAAACCTTCCGCGAGAATTAGTCAATTCATTGATGAAAACCGAAACAAAATCGGTCGATAATTTCTGAGATTAGCGCGCACACATAGACAAAATTTAAGGCTTTCATATATTATACAATATATATATATATATATATATATATATATATATATATATATATATATTAGGTGTTACCTACTACTTCATCCGTACATTAATACTCGTTTGAGTGTGTATCTAGAAATTAATGGAAAAAAGTTGCCTTATCTAAAATTCTTGTATTTATAGTAAACATTTTTTAAATCTCTTCTATCCCGCTATTTTAAACTTTTTACCAAAATATTCATTAAAGTGAAAGATGAATGATATTTCTGGAGTCCCATAGCTTTTATCATTGTAATCATCTGTTTTTCATTTCTTATTCAACCATTATATTATTCACTTATTCCATAAATAGTGGCCCCGTTTACCCTTATTCGCTGGGTGTTGCCTGCGGCTTCATCCGTCTTTTAATACCTGTTTAAATTTTTTTTTCTCTCTTTATTTCCACTAGAGATTTGCTTCCTTTATTCAGTTTGCCTTTCTTTTGGGAATATTATTGATATAATTATAAAAGCAAAAACTTTAAGTACATTCCACAACGGCAAACCATAGTAATTGTCAGGGGTTTGAGATTTAAATAAGAACAATATTTTCGGTAGCAACTATTAAACCCCATGTTAAAGAATTCTTTATTAATATTTCTGCGATTTGGATTTTTATAGAACATTAATAATACATTTGTGTATTTAGATATTTAGAAAAATTTAAAAGAAATTGTTTTGTAAAAATTTAAGTATTTATAATGTATTACGATTGCGTGTAATTAATTACCCGCAATAATTTACTATACTCACGTTATAAAGCTGCTTCCCGTGATTCATCGCCTTTGATGAAAAGTGCTTATTAGAATCTCTGAGTTTCGTTTTTGAAAATCGCATTGCTTTCATTACTGCAATCATTTGTTTTTCATTTTTTCTTGACCGTCATACCGCTCATTTATTTCATAATCTGTCTACTTTCTCGCTTCGGCTTTGAATGCGAATAATACTTTTTTTTTTTTTTTTTAATGAATATATTTCAAGATTCTTTCTCACCACTCTGAGAAATAAAGTTCAGCTACAAAATTCCAAGTATTTCTATAACCCGTGTCTGTCTACAAAAGTTTCGTTCAATACTGAAAAGGGCACACGCAGCAGACATCATTTGAAAAATACCTACATGAAATCGACAATTAACATATAAGTAGAGTTTTTTTCTCGCAATCTTACGTGCAAAGAATCTTCTTCCTTTTCCGTCGTATTGCTCGATTCCAAGCGTCATGAAGCTCATCCATGTTTCAATGACCAAATGCGATCATGCCATTTGTCGCGGTCTGCCCGCGAGCATTTTTCCAGTCTTCTTCCTGTTATTTCCGGCATTTCATCTATATATCTATTTGGCGGTCGGCCATGGCCTCTCTTCCTGGGGGACCTTTCCCTGCATAATAATTTTTTCAAGTGACTCTGGTCCGCGGCGCATGAAGAATTGCAAAATGCGGCGATGGATTGTTGGTAACAGTCCTTTTTGTGCCTCGATTTCCAGACTGGTCAGTATATAGACGTGTTTGTGCGCATCTCCGCCCATGCAACCCTTGGCATATTCCATTATAAATCGGTTGTGTATTGATCCCCATAATTAGCTAAGAGAACTACTCTTTAAACACATGCGATCTTCCAAACTCTCCGCCGAACATTTTATTACAATTAATTTATATTAAATAAAAGACACCTTTTTGTTTCTTTAAATCTCAGCGCCCTGTACAGCAGCCAGGCCAGTGTGACATTTACATTTAGATTCTGTGTCATGGAGATTTAACGATTTCTAGTAAGACATAAGGGCCGTCGCAATTACTTGACTTCCGTTACGGAAGTCTCGATCCCGAGCGACGGCACAGAACTTATTACAAAGAATTAAAATTAAAATATTCGCTAATAATCAATCACGTGGAAGGCAATGGCAAACCACCACGTATAATATGCGCGCTAGGTCAGTACACAGCAGGCACACACGGGGGACTGCACTTTTGTAAAACGATGATAAATCAAACAATCACAATATCAGATCGGAATGTAGTCTTGCGTGTTGTGTACACATTCGTACTGTATATAAACCAATTGCCTAGAATATTATGCCTATGTCTGTATAGCTGAGATGTACGAATAGGTAGTCGCCGACGCTCAAGAATTAAGTATGGTACTATAAAGAAGAACGCATAAGGGATCATCGAGATAGAACGCGGTATTCTTACCTGCATCAGAAATTAATAAAGTACTATCTAGAGAGCTTATATATTTACCATGGTTAATTTTTTCTTTTTTTAAATATTTACTATGGTAAATATTTTATTTAAATTTTTACGTTTAACGTCAATCATTGTATTTAAAATATTTACCATTAAAAACAAAAAAAAAAAGAAGAAAATACACACGTATAATTTCAAAATAGCTTAAACTTGAAAAAAAAAAAATAATGACCCACTCGAGGGGTTCAGTCAAATTTAAGCCCAGACATTTTTCGCTTTCTTTTTTCCCCTTTTTCCATGAATATATTTATCCATCGAGGAAGAGTTTTCAGTTCGCTGTGCAAGTAGGATAAAAATTCTGTCTACAATGGGGACATTTTGTCGCCAACTTGTACTAGTTTTCGAGAATTGGCGTTCGAAGATGCAAAGTATTGTACTAATTTTTACAGTGCGTTTTAGGGCAGTGTGAATACTGAATGCAGTTACTCTTCGTTGTGCCATATTCTAGACCCCACTTCTGTCTGGCGCGTAAAGTTTCTATTTTCGAACACACGCATTTTTTACTTCCGAAATGTACGTCTAGACGCGTTTTAACCTTTCCGCAATATTTCATTACGTTGCATTTTCGGCTGACCTAATTTTTCACAATATCACCGATACCCCGTAGATTATTCCACCGTTTATCTGCTTACAGGAGGACACGTAACTGACCCGGAAATATTGACGACGTTTAACCAAATTTTCGCTTCTCCGTTAATCAAAGGTCGTTCCGAACTCAGAAAAGAAATATTATTAGAAACAAACTAAAGTGCCAGCAGATTTCTATTTCGATTACATACTTACGCACTGTATCAAAAACGATTGTTACGTAAGTTAAGAGAACATTTATGAATGTGAAATCTCATCGGCTTTTGTTTTACATAAGTGTATGCGCGATATAAATTCCACGAGAGATAGGGATAGGGGCAGGACATTTTAGTTACTTGTTTATAAACAAATCTCTCTTTATTAAAGAACGCGCTTAAAATCAGGCAAACGTGGAAATTAAAAACAGAAGTTTTAGAAAGTATACCGAAGCGTTATTTTTCCTGGGAAACATTATATAATTCGCTGTATAAAGTACTAATTTCAAATAGCGACTTGGAAAATATTTCATTTCTAACTCGCTTCTTTTCTTCGTGCAGTTCTTAATAAAAGCTCACAACTTTACCTAGAGTAGTTTGTCCACAAGTTCCGTACGTCTAGTCGACACGATTGATAAAAGATATTTTCAAGTACAACTCTTAAATTGCTCTGGCACACAGCTAAAGTTTAAAGAAAGGGAGCTGGCAATTTTTAGCTATAAAGAAGAGGGAAGTGAAGCGGCTTTTTCTAGGAAGCGGGAAATATTTTTTTCGTTTTTCATTAATCAATTCTCCTCATCGTTGATTCCTCGGTAGGTGTAGGTAGCGCGATAGTCTACTGGTTAAAGTGTGTATCGTGGGTTTTCGTTTAGCTGTCTGGTTCGACAAGTCGCGTTCATTTAATCTGAAATTAAATTCAGAGGAATTTGGGAAAGTAAAGGCGCATCTCACACATAAAGAAATCGGGACCCTGCAGCATTTCTTTAGATCCATTAAGCAAAATTAATCCTCTATATCACGGTACTTACTTAATTCCTCGGTATTCCTATTTTATCATAATTAAAATGTTAACAATGTGTATCAACAACAAATACAGTGATTCCTATTTTATTTATACCAGTTTCCACAGAGCTTATTACTGACATAATGCGCTTTCAGAACGATGCTATTATTACAGTGGCTGACACTCGTGTTTCTTTTTTTTTTTTTATTACCGTAATGTACATTATTCTTCCTTACATGCTGGTTACGAATTTATTTTCGTTTTTCCGTCGTTAAATGGTGAAACGCTAACTTTTTTCGTTATCATTCTCTCTTTTTCTTGCTTCTCTTCATTTGCGAATAAATCGTTCAAATCTTTCGCCGTTTATACTAGTTCTTTTTTTTTACATTCTCTTCCGGCGTACGTTATTTCCCGTAATTATCGCTCCGCAGTCATTATTATTCGGGGTCCACCTGATTTATCATTATAGCCGCCTTTTCTGACTTACAACTTATTCTCTTTTCGATTAAATTACCGCGATCAATCATTTATTACGATACTCGATTAACCGCGTGTGTCTCTGACGGTCCACTATCACGTAAAGAAAACTGAAAGTAGGTTTATTCGATTTTACGTGATTTTCTACGTAGCAACAGTTTTTCAGTTTTGCTTTTCTCAGAAAGGTATTATTTTTCTTAATGACCTTTGTATGGTTAAGTTATTTATAACCGTAAGTGTTCAGCTGCTTGTTGGTTTTTCTCTACTACGACCTTCTAAAGGCCGCCGTCATTACGATTGCAATTATGTAGCCGCACCCCTTCCGAACGTTTAACTTGCGAATCTCGAGCCTTCTTCCGCATCTCCTAATAGTCTGTGCGGCTTCGATTATGCGTTTTAACTCCCCCCCTTCTTTCTCTATTTGGATTGCTTCATAGTGAGGCAATTTTGGATGATCGGGTTAGCATTTAGGCGAGTCCGTTCTCTTCAAGTTGCCGCTAAGGTCTCCTCGGCTGACAAATGGAAAATATCCGAAAAGAATCTCGCATTCCACATTTACACTTTTTTTTTGAAACTAGAATTACTTCTGCCGTTTTCGTATGCAAAACCTTGCTTACCTACCGCTGTTCGAATGACCGCACATCCACAACAGGGGAAGCTGGGTCAAACTGTAGTAAAAATTGAAATCTTTATTATGGAAGAAATTCCAGATTAACTCATTAGAATACGCTCCCTAAACTGCGAGAAGAGATGTACCACCTACTGAAGACAGTTAAAGCTGCTGTCATTAGATATAAGGCTTATGTAATATTTATCGTGAAATACAGCAATATTCCAAGCTTTTATATCATCGTCGCTTCTATTTCGCGGCCGCCGCTATTAATCAAAGCAAGCTATCAGAAACCAATCCTAAACATTAGAAAGTATTCCATTTCACAGACCCCTGTGAAACTCGGCCCTGGAAACTTGGAGCTACGAAAGTTGACGCTAATTCTTCAAAGAGTTATCTGAACTAACTTCAAAGTCTGCAGTCGCGAAGTTATCGAATGTTGAAAAAAGTACGTCTGCTTTGTAATTATTTATCCGAAAAAAAGAAAATATTCCACAAATCACAACAGTTTCAAAAAAACAAAAAAGGGTAAAAGATCATCAATAAGATCTGCTCGGTAAAAATAATAGAAGGTTTTAATATTCTGCTGGAGGCATTTTCGCAAAAAAACATACTATACGGATCTTCCATGTAACATGTTGTACGAGGATGCGGGAGTTTTTAGTCGTAATAGTAATTATCGGGATCAATGTTGACCAAAATTAAGTAAAAAATCGTGGAAAAGGCCGAGTTGCGACGACCCGGTTTGGGCGGCGGTGGTTCTTTCGCCGGATTAAACGTCAATCGCTACCCCATCAGAAACATATTCCACTCTCGTCGCGCGTCGTAAAAATATTATGCCGCCGAGGATCAGGCAACACCTTAAAAAAAAAAAAAAAACCCAAGATGGATTCTTCGAAATTGCCGCAAATATTCGAAAATGTTTGTTATCGGGAAAAACGAAAAATTCACAAAAGTACAATTAAAACGAATAAGTTCGGTAACCTTTTCGATGAAGGACCTATAAAAAGTTGACGGTTAATTTGAAGTGTTTTCACTCCATCATTTTGAAATAATAGCGAAAATTACGCAAAAACTCGATAACCGAAATTTTGAAGTCGTTATTCGAAAACATATTCCGACGCATTTGCTACGGTCTGTAATCAGTTTTCCGAAATTGATTACTTTGAACGTAAGAATAACAAAATAACTTTGAAATAACGGCTATCTATGGCTAAAATAAAAAAAATGCACGGTACAGACTTTTCATTTTAAAATTGCTTTTGAAAATGAAATTATCGTTCGCAACATTTTCTTCAGTTGTTAAAGTTGTTTATTTTTCTTCTCAATTCATAACAAAAACCAATGAAATCATTGCACTTTTTTCGATTTTCTTCTAACGAGTTAACATTAAATTTCTGAACAAAAACTGTCTGAAATAAAATTACGAAATATTTAAATAAAAAAAGAACAAACAAAATAAACAACAGTTTTTCTAAAAATTTATTTCGCGAAATTATTTGTTTACTCCGACTATTTATATCACATTTTTACCGGTCTTCATTTTCTTACGATTGTCATTAGCAAACCAGAAAGAGTGAATATATCTTTTAAACTTTTATCTTGTTTTTGACTCAGACGCATTCGTAATTTATTTGCGAACATGGCGTTTGAGCGCCCAAAAAATCAGTGTAATCGCTCTTTCTGCAGGCAAACTGAAAGTAGCAGCTTTCCAAAAAGTAGTTTATGATAGATTTTTGTTGCGACCGTTGAAATTCCGTCGGAATCAGTTTTGTCAAAAACTGGAAAGTTTTAGAAATCTCAGCTTAGCTGTCTGAATAGAGGGAATCCCCTTTAAAAGAAGCGACATGGGATTCGAAAGTTTTGACTGCTCTTTTTAAATATCATAACTTGACACTACGAAAAATACAAGAAAAAAAAAAAACAAAAACCACTAGGAATACCGAATACTTTCTCAATATTCCGCTCTAGTTTCTCCGCTCTACTTTCACAAAGAAAATAAGATACTACATAATTTAACGTACTTTTTAAGCTAGAAAGAAATCGATTCCTAGTGTGCATTTAGTACGATGAGTCCGATTTTTTTTTTTAATTTCATTTTTTTCTCTCGTTCACTTACCCGTTAGAGTTAATTTTTATATGTTCGAGGCATGATGACAGCGGAATTCGAATATCGAACAAAGTCTAATAGGCTATGTCAGCAAGCTATAAAGCAGGAATTAGGCGACCACGGAAGGGCACGTAACAATCTGCAAATATTTTGATTAGCGGCCAAAACTATGGAGTTACTAATCAAATATAATCCATCTCTGACGCGTTTCGAGTTAATTCACAATCACGGTACATATCACTAATTTAATATAAAAACAATGTAAAAATTAGATGCTATATATATATATATATATATATATATATACCGGAGTGAGCAGTTTTTTTTACTCTCATACGGGTATGACTCCAGAAATTTACACTAACTCCTGTCTGCAGCCTTCTCGTGGCAGATCTGTTAAGTCAATCAACATAGTTGGGCGACGACAAATGCGGAAGAAGGCAAGAACAACCCCACTTGTGCAATAACATTCAAGATATTAACCATTAAATCATCAAATAAATAAATGAACAACAATGTGAAAGAAATATATACGCTACCTGATTTTAAAATAAATAAATAAATAACTTCATTATACGGTCCGAATTCAACTGTCCTTCTGCCTAGTTGTATTGCGACTGCCCCGATTGTTGTGCTTCGGCGTACCAGTGGATATGGCATCGTTTAATACTCGCAGATGTGATTGCGGATGTGCAACCGCTTTCTCGATAATTTCGCGCTCTGCAAGGTGCAAATTTCAAGTCCTGCGACGATGGAAAGACGGTGACGGAGGCAGGCCTGATTAGCTAGTTTAGCTGAATTTCTGCACGCAAGGCGGCGTGTGACTTTGGTCGCTTGTCAGCATAGTGGAACTGACGCTCGACAGCATCATACGCGACGAAGCAGCCTCTTCAGGAACGCACTGCTTCCCCTACATCAAGGGAAAGACCTAAGGAACTAGAAAATCGGGTGGATCTAGAGGAAGCGTTAGAAGAATCATATGTTAAGGAATGCAAATTACTCAGAAACTTGGGAAAGCGCCGCCTGCAATCGTGTAAAGTGGAGAAGAGTAGTTGAAGCACTTAACTACTGGACCACTAAAAAGAGGAAGAACAGTCAACGACAGCTCTAGGCCTCTAACGTTTTCTAATGTCATCATTGTGGTCGCATTTGCTATTCCAGGATTGGAATCATCAGCCATCTTCGCACCCACCCTCAGCAGTAACTACGAATGTGCAACCAGTTCACTCGGATGTTTCAGCAGATAGATGTATAGGCAGCATAACTTCGTTTTTTTTAAAACGCGCCACTTCGATTTCCTACTAGATTTTGTTAAAAAGAAATAATAACAGAAAATCGAAATAACGGATACTCTAGATTCTCCATTAGGGCAATATCCCTTCTGGAAGTTTTATTTCGATTTTCTGTTATTATTTCTCTTTAACAAAATCTAGTAGGAAATCGAAGTGGCGCGTTTTAAAAAAAACGAAGTTATGCTGCCGCGTCCTGTATATCGATATTAGTTTTGAAAAAGTCGATTATAATAAACAATATATAAAAAATGGTAAAATGAATAATTAATAATTGAAAATTTTTAATTTGCATTGCAAATAGATAAAATGGGGGTGACAAATTTGGCAATGTAAAAAAAAAAAATTATAGTATACGTACAATGTTAAATTTAGATTAAATATTTTTAAATTTTCTATTATTAGATGGTTTATATTATTTATTGAATAACGGATTATCCTGTGTCGGTAAGTTTAAAGTAAATATTCTTATATTTATTGATGTAAGAGTTTTCAGCAGAATTTAACATATTATATCGATAAATGCAATAATTTTTTTTTTTTTTATATCAAACAACACGGTATAATCAATTATTTAATGTTTAATATAAATTACTACCTAATGTGACAAAATTTAGAAATATTTGCTTTTAATTTAATATGTATACTTTTAAATTATATTTTTCACGTTACCAAATTTTTCGCCGCCATCTTTTATCCATTTACAAGATAATTTTTAATTACTAATTATTTACCCTTTTGTTCTATTTATTTTTTAATTATAATAATAGATCTCATTTATAATCAAAATCGATTAGTATATCTTTCGCATTATTTTCATTTTAAATTAACGTTAGTAATATATACTGTGATGATGAAAATTACCTTCGAAATGCATCAGTGTGTAATAAATTAAATATATTATTATTATTTTATTATAAAAATGGGTTTATATTTTTTTCGTTTGATTTATTTGATAATTAATAGAAATAATGCGCGGAATAAATTTTAACATAATTCATCTTTGCTGGTTCCCTTCGAAAATCTATAATGTCTTCGTCGGTATAATTCGATTTTTTTTTTTCACGTGTTTTTGTATATCAATGGAATAAAGTAGTCTTCCGACAGCAAGATAAAAAATTTACTTGCAGTTTTTTCTCTTATTAAAAATTATCTTCGAGATTTTTTTAATAAGCTTTTATTTTGAGCTTCGTGTTTAAATTTTGGCAAACGTTGGGACGCTAAGATTTCAAAAAAAAAAACTGCAAAGCCAATTTTCATGAATAAAAATTACCATTTAAATCTCGATTTTTTTACAGACACATTTAGATTAGAAAAGACTAATAATGTAGTGCGAATAAAAATCGAAATTTGACCAATTGCTATTATTTCCGGCTATTAAGTAAATCACCGTAATTAAAACTGATAAAATCGTAATACGAAAAATTTCATTCCTTATCACCCATTTTATTCGATAGCACTTTGTAAATAGAGGAACACATATAATATGTAATGTATAAAAATTGTAATATTTCGAAAATAAGGACAACTCTTTTACTCCATAAAATATAACTAAAAATTACAAAATAAAATAATGTAGAAGAATTTAAAAAAATCTTTTGATTTTTAACCGCAATAAAAATAAATTTTTGCAGATCCATCAAAAACATGTGATACTTTAAAAGAACGAAATAAGAGCGTTGGTCCAAAAAAGTAACATTTCATAACAATATCGGGCAAACGTTTTCCTCTTATTCTTTTAAAGTATCCCGATTCGGCAGACCCGCATATTTGCCTTAATAAATGAAGGCTTCAATTTTTTTTAAATTATTTTTTGTTGTGATCTATTCTTGGGTGTACTGAAACTTAATTATATCGTTTATTCATAAATTTCGCAACATCTTACAAATTTATGGTACCAAGACATATAGTATTTTTCGAAAATTTGTATACTTATATTTATCTTAATCCCCATACGCATACACTCGTCCTAAATGCCGTATTTTCTCCTCGGATAAAACTAGCTTATATTACATACATATGTCAATTAGCAGTGAGAACGGAAGAACGCTGTAGGTATCCTTCATTCTTTACCGATCCTCGATCTTTTTACCTTTCTGTTCAGCCCTTTCCTTTCTCTCTTCCTTGGTTTAATCTTTTCCCTTACCCTAGCCGTTCGATTATTTCCTCTATAGTTCGCCTGCGGTTCGATCATATCCGCCGGCTTCTCTTTCCCGGTTTTTCTATTGTTCAGTTTCCTTTGTGTTCTTATGATCCTCCGGAGTTCAATTATATCTGTGATGCGAATCACATTTTGTTCGAATGCCCCTTTATTTCCTCCAAACGTTCTACTCTGTATTCTAGTCTTCTGCGCCTTGGCCTTCCTACTCCTTATAGTGTCCACTCCATTTTTGCATTCCCCTCTCTCAATATAGTTCCTTTGTTGGCCTTCTTTATCTCCTCAATTTCTAATCTTTTCCTTATATAATGTACAATTCTTTTTTGTGTCGGGTAAGTTCCACTGTTGACGTGCCCAAAAAAAAAAAAAAAAAAAAAAAAAATCAGAAATATAAGAAATAAATAATTGAACGTCGACTATTTCTCTTCCGCCTGAATTTTATCTTTCCTTTTTTTTTTCGCACAATGCTATTAGCCTAATATTTTTATTGTATCCTTCCATTCTTTCAAATTTTTTTCACCTTGAATTTCATTATTATATTGACACATTTAGTTCTCATGCGCCATATTTCTCGTCACCGTAATTTCTTCTCTCTGTTGGTAATCTTCTATCCTCTAATTTTATCCTCAGTAGCTTGTAATAATGCGATGAGAAAAGAAAAGGAGCTGATCGACACTGTCAAAAGAAAAAAAATTGAATACTTCGGTCATGTGATGCGTGAGCCGAAGTACACATTACTGTCGAATATATTGATTGGAAGGAAAAAGAAGAGTTGGACGAACAAGATTATCTCGGTTTGAGAACCTACAAACATGGACAGGTTGCAGTGTTGAAGAACTGTTCCACACAGCAAAGGATAGGGGTGCCTACAAAGAATTAATCAAACTTGCCATCAGCTGAGCCTAAGATCGAGAACGGTCATGGCACCGAAAGAGAGAGAATAGAGCTTGTACTAATACAGCATTTTCGATGGCATTTTTATTTAGACGATTACCCTACTCAGCGAATGTATTAACCGGCAAAAATGAACACATATGTAGTATTGACGTCTTTACAATCTGCCCGTGTTTTCGGACGTTAACTCGGCGCAAGTGAAATTTTCGGAAATTGCACTGTGCAGTAGTGAGATCCGAACCAGGGAACCTACCTACCCCAAAAAGGAAGCACCACTGCTTAAACTCAACTACACCACGAACCTTCCCCAGTTGTCTGGTAATTCTGCGCAAAAATGTTATTCCCAATTTGTTTTTTATAGCTGAATTTCTCGGCGAATGAGAAACGTGATAATTGTTTAAAACATTTCGTTGATTGACAACAACATGTGTGTACCGGGTTTGTTTCCCATTAGATTAGGGTGACGGTAAACGGAAGTGGAATTACATGTCAAACATAAAATTTGACCTGACTTCGGTCGTAAACGAAAGGTTTTAATGGATTTGTTTTATACAATTTCGATTTCCGAAAAGAGTTTCATATTACTCTTAGTAATTCATCGTTAAATAGATACGGTGATTAACTATTTCACTGATAATCACATCTGTCGCTGAAATTTAACGTTTGCAGATTCAATATAGAAAGTTTTTTTGTTTTAGCTTATTTCTAAATAAACTAGAAGAAAATTTTTCTTTACAAGCAAAAAACGAGTTGTTAAAGTATTTCTCATAAATATCTATAATTATTATTATTTTCATCTTTGATGGAAGTTCAGAATTTTTGCGGGGAGAGAGAACAGATGAAGTAGAAAACAAAACACCTTAATGTGAAGAGAACTTGTTATTTTATTTTATGAATTAAATAGAAGCGGCTAAGGTAACCGATTTTCACTTATTATCAGATATAATTTAAGAGTTTACCGCATTAAATTTTAGGCTGCGAAAAATAAATTAAATTTCTAAACGAATTATGCTCACAAAAATACAATATCTTCGGCCGAAAGTTTACATTAGTTAATATCATTATCACGGGGATAGTTGAACCAGCTTTCACAGAGTGCAATGTAGGAATGCCCCTCAAGAAAACGTCATCATTAAGTGTTTGTTTTTTCATTTTTCACTTCAACTTTGCGCAGTGTACAAAATCAGATCATATACATCGGAAAGACATATGTCGAGTTTTACCGTACATTATTTACCTCATGAGAAACTTTACATTTGCATAAGCAACAAACATTGTCGAAACAGCGGCTACATTACAAAATGCAGTAGTAATGGAAAGTTTCAATTCCTCATGCATTATTCAGCAGCGCACCATATTGTCCCTATAATTCAGCAAACCCTGTCCTTTATATCGATGACTTGTGTTCTATGCAGTAGGCAAAAAGAGCTCTTGTTTTTAGCGAAGGACAAAAATAATTTAAATCATTTCCCCACTGCATTAGCTAAAAATCAATCCCAGTTTCGAGCGAGATAATATTTAGGTACCTAGGCGAAAAATAACATTCACTTCGGAAAATAATTTTTACATCAATAAATATCTAAAGAAATGCTAAAATGACGTCGGCCAGTGTTAAATTAACAACTGCAATTTGTATTGAACATTTTGAATGCAAACGGCATCTGAAATATAGTTAACTAAAAAAAAAAAAAGTACTTACAAGGGCTGTTAATACTTTCCAACCAGGTCCGGCTGAATCAATTCGTACATCACCGAGCCATTCACTGAACCAGAGACTGATATTTCCATTTTCCGGTAAAAATCATTTCTACGTACGCTCACAACTGACCGTTGTATAAGCATCAAAGCTCAACTTAACACTCTTTATAGTTTTTTTTTTTTTGTGACTGTCGCCTCCACTGTTTTCTGCTCGAAGACGCAATCGCCGGGAACAAGCCATGCTTTGTACATAATTTCACGCGATCACAGAGGGGCGTCGAATTAATAAAACACTTTTATAATTTCGGATCACGAAACTTAAGTCTTTCCCAATACGGGGAATACTTTCTCACGCTCCCGAAAATACTGTCTAAAAAGAATTAATTTCAACGAATTACCTTTTTCTTTTTTTATTTTTTTTTGCCCCTAACAAGTCCCGAAATAACCGAAAAATACATACATACATACACACGTATATATATATATATATATATATGTATGCATGTATACACAGGATGTTCTGAAACTAATTCAGGAAATTTGTTTTATGCTATAAATTGCTGACGATACTGCACTACTGGCGGAAGATGTAACAGACCTACAAAGGCTACTAGACATAGTTGCAGTAGAAAGCAAGAAGAAAGGAGTCAGTATAAATACTAAAAAAACAAAATTCATGGTAGTTGCAAGACAGCCTAATCTAAATGAAAAATTATTTTTAGATAGCGAAGAAATTGAACGGACGGAAAAATATAAATATTTAGGTAGCTGGATAACACAAAGTAATGTGATTCTGATATGGAAATACGTACTCGTATAGAGATGGCCAGAAACACATTTATGAAATTAAAAAACACCCTTTGCGATAGGAAATTAAGCCTAAGGATCAAGAACAAGATATTGCAATGTTACGTATGGTCAGTGCTACTGTATGGAAGCGAGACATGGACCATAAAGGAAAATATGAGGAAGCGTATATCACCATTTGAAATGTGGTGCTACAGAAGAATGTGGAAAATACCGTGGACCAAAAAGTTAAAAAACGAGAAAGTACTGGAACTAATGGGAACGGACCGAATATTAATGACAATAGTAAAAAGAAGGAAGATAAAATTTTTTGGACACTTCATGAGAGGTGAAAAATACAAATTACTACAGACAATAATAATGGGCATGATAGAAGGAAGAAGAAATCCGGGAAGAAGAAAGACCGCTTGGATAGATAATATAAAAAAATGGACCGGAATTAAGAAAACAGAAGATCTAGTCAGAATAGCAAAAGATCGAAATCAATTCCAGCAGATAATCCAATCCATACATGATGATTAAGCAATACCCGAATCGGGTGGCACGAGAAGGAGAAGATAAAACTCGTCAAAATGATTAAGCCTTAAAGGAAAAATCATTTCGCGAACAATTAATAAGTTACAATTAATTTAATTTAAATGAAAAAGTTTTTTTTTTTATAAATCAACATTTTGTAAAATAAAAAGAAAGTAACTATTGAAAAGAAGTAAAATACGTATTAAATGTAGTCGTAAATGTATAATCAACAATGATTTGTCAATGGCCTAGAGATCAATATGTTGACCACTTTGCTGTACCACCAACTCAGCTCTTCGCGTAATATTATTTACGGCCGGTTGCAGAAATTATGCTGGATATGCTGTTTCAACACGATGGAGTATCGGTACACTACAAAAGGGTTGTTAGAAGGCATTTGAATAAAGTCTTCTCGGACAGGTGGATAGGACCCTCGGGCCAATTGAATGGCCAGCAAGAAGGTCTCCCGATATAACTCTTCTGGATTTCTTCTTGTAGGATTTTATTAAGAAATGGGTGTGTCGTAAGCCAACCAACACACGAGACGACCGCATATAGAGTGGGTCGTTGCAGCGTTTGGCGACATCCGACGAACACCAAAACTCCTGCAAACAACGTTACGCGAAGAGCTGAGTTGGTGATACAGCAAAATGGTCAACATATTGAGCATCTAGGCCATTGACAAATCATTGTAGACTATACATTTACGACTACATTTAATACCTACGTATTTTACTTCTTTTCAATAGTTTTTTTTTTTTTTATTTTACAAAATACTGATTTATAAAAAAAATACTTCTTCATTTAAATTAAATAATTAAATTAATTTTAAATTGTTCGCCGAAATGATTTTTCTCTCGAGACTTTTTTGTTCATTTTGACGAGCTCTATATAACGTAAAACAAATTTCCTGAATTAGTTTCAGAACGCCTTGTATATATGTACGGATTTATGTAGGTATGTATTCTGTGTTTTCCGAAACCAGTAGGTTCCCACTGTGTTAACAATATCATCTCTCCATCTCTTGTTTGGCCTTCGTCGGGGTTTCGTTTTTTCGCCGTATGGTCCCCATTCCACCAGTTTTTTTTTTCCCATCTTCCATCAGATTGTCTAACATAGGATAGAAGAGAATGGGAAATATTAAGGGAGGCCTACATCGATACAATGATGTAATACGAGCAAAGAGGAACAAGAAGAATACGAAAAAGATATATATATATATATATATATATATATACTATATACTATAATATTATAAAGAGGAAAGATTTGATTGTTTGTTTGTTTGTTTGTTTACATTGAATAGGCCCCGAAACTACTGGACCGATTTGAAAAATTCTTTCACCGTTGGGAAGCTAAACTATCTCCGGGTGACATAGGCTTTATTATATTTTCAAAAAAATTAGGGATCCTTACTAAAAGTCCAATAATGTAACTCAAGGTGTAAAAAAATGACCTAAACAATTCCTTACATCGCGTGCGCTGCAAAAACTTTTTTTATAAAACATTAAAATATCAATGTTAATTACCATAGAAATTTAAATTCGGATAAACATTGCCTTAGCATCGTTTACAAGCTCATCACCAATGGAAATAGTGGATTAACGTAAGAAATGAAAATTTTCGAGCGTTACCGTTATCTTTTGTAAAAGGTACAAAATGCCCAAAAGATTAAGATCTCAACTTTCTAGAAATAGTTCCCAGGTGAGGGCATCAAAAATACGTCGTAATGGAGAATCTTCATCAGAAACTGAAAATCGTCTTACAAGTCAGAAAGAATACGCGTCGCAATCGCGTGCTAGAGAGTCGAGTATCGAGCGTTTGCAGCGGCTTGAAGAGCAAAATATTAGAAATATACAAGCTCGCACTGGGGAATCGAGCTCTGAGCGTTCCCAACGCCTTTGAGATCAGAGAGAAAGACAACAGACGTCAACGACTAGAGTTCGTAATCGAGTTTTAGCTCACAGTAACAGATCGGATTTCAGATACGATCCACAGACTGATTATGCTCAACAGTCTTCCGTCCAAATCGGAGTCATGATTAAGATCTGCTCTAATTGTTCTGCCAAAAACTGGGCCAATGAACCTAATGGTATCTGCTGTGCTTCTGGAAAAGTTAGTCTCCCCAATATTTACGAGCCGCCACGGTCAATAAAAAATCTTTTGACAAATAATCATTTACTGATACTCTTACACAGTCATGAACTGAATTCCGCGCGGGTGTAATTTAACAAATAAAGTAATTTTTTAGAATCATAATTCACGCGAGCAACGCCGCGGACACAGCTAGTTATTAATATATGAAGGAAAGAATCCGAAAACATTTGAATAGGCCAAAAATTGTTAAACATACTACCGAAACTGACTAATAGGTATAAGTGAAAATCACGTGCACCATAAAATGTACTTACACCGTGCAAAAATAGTTTAAACAAATTAAAATTTTTCGTAGGCGAAAATTACGCCTTTGGAAAAATCAACAATCACGCTACTGCCGAGACCATTTACATTAGATGATTGAAATTCCATATTATTCGCGTACCGAAGATGTCAAATAAGAAGTCATTTCTGAAACTTGGAATTTCAAAGGTTGTAAAACGGTGTTAAAAACTGCTCTTTGAAAAATACATGAAGCTTTATATTTTCAGTACGGTTAAGTTGTAATTTTGCATGTAGAATTCCCTTATGTGATCTACTAAAAGTGTAAAATATTTTCATTAAATCTTCTAAATTTTTAAAATGGATAAAGGCTTCATCCTGTTTTCGGCTTCTTAAAATATTAATCACGCTACAGTTGAAACCATTTAAGCCGAATAATTAAAATTCCATACGAACATTATACCGAAAATATCGAATAAGAAGAATTTTTTGAAAATTTAAGAGGTGAAAGGAAGTTCCAAAAAAAAAAACATACAAGTTTAAAGTGTTCGTAAAAAAGTAGGTTTATCATACTTTTGCATGAAAATCGTTTATATTCCGTCTGAAAGTTGGTAAATTTTTTCTTTGCTTTTTAATACTTCAAAACTTTAAGAACAGAGCAGGGTTGTACTGCCCTATTTTTAGCAAAACATAAAAATATCACGTTACCGACAGAGAGAATGGTGCTTATAGTGGAAAATATTAGTATTTAAATATTTCACATTGTGAGCTTCGTTTCGTGTTAACAACACCGCACGAGTAGTTATTTAAGTAGCCGCAATTACTAGCGGTAAAAGGAGACTACCACTTCAAACTGTACCGCTAGCACCATAAAGAGACAAAACTATATCTCCGTTAAACAGTTTATATCGTACCTTGAAAAAGGAAAAAAAACATATTTATCAAAATGTTAAGTTCCGGTGTGATTATTATTTTCAGGCGTTAAGGGGTTAGGTAGGTTTCGAAGGCTCAAAAAAAACATATTTTTACAAGTTTTTTCCTAATATATCAAATGATATATTTTATTCAAACAAAATTTAACATATCAAAGATACACACATTTGACAAGTACTTTGTGAAATTTCCATTTAAAAATTTTTTAAATTCAGCCATTGGGACCTCATTTGCATTTCCCCTGACCTCTCAAAAAAAAACTTCTCTCACCGTTGTCAGGATAACTCATGACAGATTCATCCGAAATTAAAAAACCAAATATTTTCTGTTAGTATATGTTAATAGCTTGTGCTTTGACGAAGGAAAAAAAAAAATTAAAATTTGAATTTTTAACGGAGTTGTGAAGAAAAAATACCCATTTTTTGATAAAATTTGCACACGTATTGTCTTGTAAAATTAGTTGTAATGAAAAAGAAAAAAAAAAATCCTTCGTTCAAGCACTAGATAATGTTATCTTGAAGAAGTGTGCAAAATTTGAACAAGATCGGTTCGTAATTTTTTGAGAAATCACGACAACCAACTTCAAAAATAAAGTTTTGAGTAAAACGCGATTGAAGTTTTAAATTAAAATAACACGCAGAAATTTTTTTTTTTTCAACTTCCATAGAATCGTCGATTCCGGCATCATCAAGTAAAGAACCTGCGCAGCCACAATATCCAGGGCATCCTTTTTCTCTTACCTATGACGAATTTTTGGTTCTCGAATCACAGAGTCAGTGTTTTTTTCGGCTATGAGTATGCGAATATCCTCTTTTCGGTCATACTCGTGGCTGTTTCAGCCAAGTTTTAAATCTATACCGTGCAAAAAAGTAATGAAGCTGAGATTCCGTCGTTGAAAGCAGCCACAAATGCAACAATCTGGGCTATTTTTGAACCAGCAGGAAGTATTTTTGAAGTAATTTTCCAAATTAACTGGTTCAAACTTTCATTATTATTCTGCATAAAGCCACCGACACACCGCTCAGAAAGATCTTCTTTTCCGAGTTCTTCATAAATGGGCTTGATAGCTGACGAAACGTCACTTGATAATGGATCATAATCGTGCTTGAATGATGAAAGCATGTTCATAGCCGATGCACACTGCCAAGCGCACCATGGGTCAGGTCCGTTTAGACATTTATCGTGCTGTGGGTTTTTTTTTTTCTGTGGAGTTATAGTGAAAGTAAGTTGCCCATACAGCATCTTTCATATTTTATACCGAAGCACAGCTTCTTCTTAAAGCCAGGCCGTAATAAATTGTTAATTTATCGATCAATTTGCTGGTAAGTTTGCCTTTGCCAGAAATAATTTTTTTTTTCTAGTTGTTTTACCTGCCTTGGTTTGTATTTCTTCAACTGTCTTATTGACCAAATCGCGTAAGCGGGTGCCCATCCTCTTTGTACATGTCCCACGTATTCTTTCTTGTTTATTACAAAATTTTCACTATAAGGTTCGACATTGAGAATTCCGGAATATATTGGAAATGCTAAGAAAATAAACCAAAAAAGAAAACCTAATGCCGAGCAAAATTATAAAAAAGCTGCATGTATGTAGGAAAAATTATAAAAAAACTGCAAGTATGTAGGAAAAATTATAAAAAAACTGCATGTATGTAGGCAAAATTATAAAAAAACTGCATATATGTAGACAAAATTATAAAAAAACTGCATGTATGTAGGCAAAATTATAAAAAAACTGCATGTATGTAGACAAAATTATAAAAAAACTGCATGTATGTAGGCAAAATTAAAATCTGGACACAGCAGAAATGTTGCGAATGCACGCACATACAAGACAGGAGGTCGGGTTTCTCAAAAAGGTGAGTAATAATATCCGCTCAGTCATTGCTTATTCATATTGCAGCGAATTGCAGCACACTGTGTCCATTTTGTGTGCTAATCAAAACGGTGAACAATGAAAAATGTCTCGTTTGGGAAAGAACACCACGTGTGAAATGCGCCAACTAGTAATTTTGAGTAATGTACGCGGTAAGCCATTCAGGCAGATTTCAAAATTAGTGAACATTCCCAGAAGTACGGTTTCTGATATTATTTTACATTATAAACGGGATGAAAGTACAAAGTATAAAGGTGTAGTAGAGAAGTTTTAACAGCCCATGACCGGCGTTCTATCCACCGAGAAGTGGGGAAGAACCCCCGGGTAAGTGCCCTCAAACTGGTTATACAGCTACGGGAATGTATTCAAACGGTACGTAATGCAATTCGTAATTTAAGATATAATTCAGGCATTGTACGCTGTAAACCTTATATATCAGTGAAGTCAACCAAAACAAGCGCTTTCGGTTTGCTGAGAAATAACTTTCGCACAACGAAACGTTCTGGCATGATGTAACTATTTACGGACGAGTCTAAATTTAAACAACTAATTTCCCTTAAAAATTAAAAGCAAGCGGGAAAGACGGACAAACAATAGCTAAGCAGCTGCCTCAATATACCTGCGATGCGCCAGGCTAACATGGCCTGATGGGCGGCTCTCTATCTCTTAGAATTTTACTCCAATCGATTTAAAATTTTGGGAGAATATTCTAGACATATTGTACTATTTATTAAGATGAAAAAAAAAAAAAAATCGATTTTTTGAAATTTTCAAACCCACCTAACCTTTTAAGAGGAGTTCAATTTCCCCATTTGATACAGTCGTTGATGATCCCGGGTGACACTAGTGCAGGTTCGCAGGAACACAGAAATCACTGTCTGATAGGCGAAAATGGTACACATAATTTGGAAATATTCCTGTCCAGCGAGAGAAATTGCGTGTTAAATCTGGGGAATAAAAATCTTCCGGTTGCGCTAAAATTACAGTCATATTGCAGACAATATCGTTGTCAGTTAATTGTTCGTAAGAAATAATTTGATGTCGTAGTTCAGGACGCAGCGGCAATAAAACTGTCTTCTGACGATATATTTAAAAAAAAAAAAGAAAAAAACTAAATATTACCATTAATTCGTACAAACTTGAATATATGTGTGAACGTTAACTGTGCACAGTACTCCACTAGACTCGTACAAAAGTGTTCAACGATTTATATGTGATTATTGAACCAGTTTCTAACGAGTCTAATTTATCAGAAACCTATTTTTTGCTTTCCCGACTATTTATTTTCTTCTTCTTCTTCTTCTTTTTAATCGAGAAGACCACAAATAGTTACGATCAACGATTTTAATATTTCTGTTACGATCATAAAAATGTGAATTGATCCAAATCTCTCCAATGAAGGATTAGACACCAATAGAGAGCATCGTTATTACAGATCATCAACAGACTGGAGGAAAGGGTTTATTAACAGAAAGGAATAGAGTGAAAAAGAAGGAGAAGAGCACATAAATAAGACTATGAGGCATTCAGATCGGGATGCAGTACCAGAGATAGTCTTAACATTCTTAAAGGAGAATTTCAAATTAATATGTCTAAAAACTACTATTTGATAGCGATATTCATTAACTTTAAAAATGCATATGACTCTGTGTTAATTTGAAAATATTACGAAATACTCTGGTGCAAAGTGAATATTATATATTGGATAATAAATTATTTTACAGGATAGAAACCTTATGGTAAAATATAACGGGGGGTAAATTATGGAATAGCGTACAATGCAATAAACGAATATGTCAGGAGTCGACATTAAATTCAACTTTATACGCGATATATACAGGAATTTTCGATAAAATATCATCAAGAAATATTCGAGTCATGCAGTATGCAGATGATGTGGTTAGCAGTTTCACTATGTACGGCTATGAAATATATTACTGTAGCCATTACTGTAGCAATAGATAAGATAGAAATACTGAATCAGTGCAACTGAAAGTATCGTGCGATAAAACTAAAAGCATCGGTTTTACTAAGCATGAAATAAATGTTAAACTTTAAAATTAATTTCTGTGTAACTATAAAACACCTAGGAGTAATCTTAGACACAAAGTTGTCTTGGAATGACAGATTATATTAAAGATAAAAGCATACGTGGTTTAAATATTCTTCTCTAAATGGAACTAGGTGGGATAGTCACCTGAAAAACAAAAATATTTTAATATATCGAGCATTGATGCGCTCTCAAGTGGATAATCCGGGACCAACAATAACGTTAATTAGTAAAACAAAAATGAAAATATTAGAAATAGTACAAAACACTTCATTAAAGATCGCATTTTTTTTTCATAGTCGTTTGCGCAATTCATCGTAACCTCTATTTTAATCTACCAAGTATTAATTGTCTCTAGCGACTTCTCTATTCTGGCTGCTTTTCATGGTTCGCGTTTGATCGCTTAATGCTGTTATTGTACCTATCCATCGTGGCCGTCTGTGATCCTTTGTATTCCAATCTGCTGCCACTCAAACTCCCTACTCCTTATTATGCCTCGTATATCTTATCGTTTCCGTCGATCTCAGTTGTTCCTATCCTCAGTTCCTTTATCTTATCAATATTTGATACCGACTCTACATTTAACTGATCCTTCTCCTTCGTTTCGTTTCTGGGCGAAGATCCTTTGTTGACATGCCCAAAGGGGGGTTAGGAAAAAAAAAAGAAAAAATCGTCGAGGCGGTCTTCCACGAGGCCTTGCTTCTTCTATTGGAGCCACTATAATACATTTTTCAAGGCTATCTCATGATTTATGACCACATAGTATTTCATAATTCTCTTCTGACATGTTTAATGTAAACTTTCTGCTGTTCTTTATGATAAAATGCTTAATATTAAAAGTTAAAATCCGTCCGTTATTCATCTGCTGAAAAACGTTAACAGTACAGAATCATGAAAGATTAAAACAAGAAATGTAAAAATATTAATCCTGACAAATTCGTTAGCAGCAATCGCACAAAATTAATGGCGGAGCAGACAAACGCGGTAATATTTTATGGAATATCGTGAAGAACTGCGGTAGACTGAAAGAAAATAATAGTAGAATAGTGTTTAAGTGGATTCCATAGCGGCAAATTATACACTGTTAACCAATTTACGAAGATCATATTAACCAACAACAAGTAAACGTAAAATATCCTCGGAAGGAGTTTAAAAAAGCAGACTAAAAAGCGTAAAAGTTTAATATAGATACAAAAACACTAGCGTAAAATTGCGGAAAATATTACTATAACACCCAAAATGACATATTAAACTTAACCTGGTTCTCGGGAAGCTTAGAGAATTTATTAAAACTATGGTACAATTATGGACAGGGCGTACGTTAATTTTAAAAAAAAATAAAAGAACTAAATATAATTAGCTTAGATATATGTGAATGTGGAGGACAAGAAAGATCTGTTGAACATACGGTTCGGAATTTCACATATTGAAAAACAAATGAAGGAAAAAATTATTTAAAGAAATCGTCCCCGAACATATAATAATAATAGGCTACCAATTCATATTAATCAAATAATCAGTGAACAATCAATAAGCAGCTGTGGAATTACACCGATTTTTAAAAAAAGCAATCGTGTTGATGTTGTAAATTTAAGTTTGAAATAAAAAAATATTATACTTCAATTAAGAAAACTGGCTAAATGGGTAATACCGGGGTCAAAAAAAAAAAAGAACAGAAGCGATACTGAGTTCGCAGGAAGGAAGGATAAATTTTAATTTAATTTGGAGTGTCTGAAGCACAACCATCATGGGATACGAACGATGACTTCTTAACACGTTCTTATTAATGAAAAATAATTAGCTTTTATTAGTCACGTAGATATTAGCGCATTTTAGAGTTACTATGTCGGTTGCTCGATAATATTGCAAAAGGATCTTTCATGTACATGTGTTATTTGACGTTTTGTCTAATTGTTCCGTTAGAATAATCGTATTTAGCGGATATTATGTAAGATTATTTCAAATCAATGTCCATAAACGGAACTGTTTTTTTTTTCTTCAAAACGTGCTAATGTACTGTATAAAAATCTAATCCGATATTTCCGTAACGCGTTAAATAGGTTTATTTCAGTCGGCCGGAACGTTAAACTGACTTTTCCACCGAAAAAATGAAGTCGCATCATCTTCATTACGGAAATATAACCAATTGAAAGACGATAGAAGCATCAACAGAAAGGGACAAAACAAAAAATAATGAAAAAATAACAAAGGAGGGTTTTCTTCGAATGGATAAAGAAAGCGACAGGAAAAGATCACGCTTACAACTAGTACTGTTGAAGCAGTGGAGAAAAGTTAATTCAATCGGCGTATAACTTTGGTCGTACTGAAGGTACACGATAATTTCTTAAACAAAAACACTCAGACAACATCAAAATCGCGAACATTGTAACTTTAGTTCGGAAAAGAAACTGCCAAAACTTTCCTACTTTTTCGAATTTTCACAATCTGACCTTTTGGTCGTTTAAGGGTTCTCCGCTTAGCTGACCTAAGTCTATACAGAGTAGAACTTGAGAGTGATGATAAACAAATGAATCCAATGTGACGACGACGCGTTATTCGTACACTTTCACTTAAATTTACATCACTACTAACAACCGAAATTGATTATCAACTTTTATCCGAAAAGCTATTTTTTTCCCACTAAATACTTATTACGCGATTTTAGATAATTTTAAACCGGCCGAAGGAAATGGCAAATAAATAAAAGCGACATTTTAGCGACACAAGTAAATAAATAAAAAGGAAACAACGTAAAAAATTTGGCAAAGTGTCGTCTATTCGATTTACAAACGTCTGTAGCACACGTCGCTTGATTTCCAAAAACAACTCGTCCTTTTCGGAACATCGTTTTACCTTTATTGATTGCCATTAACTCTGAACGCAAACAAACGCCGGCCCTAATAAAAATCGAACTCCGGAAACCCTGGAAATATTTAAAAGCTACACGAGTAAAGTTCTTTTCCCCCTTTTTGATAAATTACACGAATATTCGCGCCACCAGTAGCGATCTTTCCATACTTCGTCCGTGCTCAGTGATGGGGGGGCTCATTTACAACTTTCAACAAATTTTCCATAGCATCGACCAAACCTTTAGATTCTTTGCAGTACTAAAGCGAGTCCCACTAATTTCTTATCGCATAACAAATTCAACAGGAACAAGTGAGAAATTTTAAAAAAAAAAGGTTTAAAAATCGAATAGCTTAGTTTACACGTGCAGGTGAAAACCACAAATTTAAATAAACTGATAGAATTGCTATATACCAGATACTGTTCGTAACTGGATAAATATGGAGTAAATTAATATTTCAAAAATACATGTGTACATTAAACGCTATGAATAATAAAATTACAATGTATATCGCAGAAATTGGAAACATAAATTTCATGTACTTAAACATTTCACTAATTAAAACAACATATATTGCGAAAAGAGACAACTACTAACACAACTATAAATAACTCGTCTATCGTAACCCTCATAAATTATCAGCATTTCAAGTAAGACTGCGTAAATCTCAAAACTTAATAATAAAAACGTGAAACGAGAAATAAATATTACGAATAGGTAATCTCATGTTGCAAAATATTTAAAAGGAACAAAGATTAAAAATAAAAAAACAATCACATAGCCAAACACTAGACAAACAATGGATTACTTTCACATACATATGTAAAAGCATTTACGAAATAACTAATATATCTTTAAAATAATTTATAAACTAGCCTTTAAGACAACACAACAATTTATTTAATCGATTTATAAGTATCAGTAGTAATACAAATAGTAATAATAATTTTATAATAAATTCAGCATATTTTTTTTTTTTTTACACGTATATTTCAGTACAATCTTATTATAGTAAATAAATTAGCACTACTTTTAAAACAGTGTTACAACTTAATCTAACTAATTTGTAACATGAGCAGAGTAGAAACTATGTACAATTACATAACTCCTAATATACAGATATATACATAATCATACGCGCATATAAATACTCACACGCAGGCACACCAAGTATATGCCCATATCCACAAAATACATACATACGAATATATTACAGAATAAATTAGGTGACTAGTTCATAAGGCTTTGTGCGCTTAAGGCGCCTTAAGTCATCGTCGGAAAGTAGCAGTTCTAAAGCCTCTAGATTTGGGTGACTGTGAAGTCGGTATTCGTGCGCTTCTGCAATATAACGTATGACTTCATCGATCCATGGAATATTTAAATCGGAATGTATTTCTTCGTTTCGTTGATACCAAAAAGCTCCAGTGATGTTTCGGAGACACTTATTTTGAGCGCGCTGAATAATCAACCGATTGGATGTCTTTGCACAGCCCCAGAGTTGAATACCATACATCCATATCGGTCTGATGATTTGACAATAAATCAAACGCTTATTAGACAGATTGAGTTTAGAATAACGCCCAATCAGCCAACAAATCTGTCTTAATTTATGCATGGTTTGTTCCTTTTTCATTTTGACATGCGTCTTCCAATTCAGCCTGGAATCTAAATGCATACCCAGGTATTTAGCAGAGTCCGATCTCGGAATAGGAAGACGATCAAGATATATAGGACAGGTCTTAGATTTACGAAGCGTAAACATAACATGCACTGATTTTTCTTGATTAATCTTGATCTTCCAATCACATGTCCATTTGCTAATTTTTTCTACTGCATGTTGCAAGTTAGTCGTAGCCAATTCTGGGGAATTGCCAACTGACAAGATGGCTGTGTCATCTGCAAAGGTAGCAGTAGTCGTCTTGGCTGTTGTCGGAATGTCAGCTGTATACAATAAATACAGAGAAGGTCCTAAGACACTACCCTGTGGAACACCAGCCTGTATTGGATGAAATTTGGACTTTGCTTCTTCATAAGAAACTCTGAAGGATCTATCAGAGATATATGATTCAAGAAGTTGGCACATATTTTCCGATAGCAGGTTGCTCATTTTATAGATCAGCCCTTCGTGCCAGACTAGATCAAAAGCTTGCGATATGTCTAGAAAAACCGCCGGACAGTATTTTTTTTCTTCAAAGGCTGTTTCAATTAGCTTAGTTATACGATGCACTTGGTCAATCGTAGAGTGCTGATTGCAGAAGCCAAACTGATGATCTGGTATCTTTAATAAGGGCTTGAGTCGCTTAAGGAGTAGTTTTTCAAATAATTTTGATATGGAAGGTAACAAAGAGATTGGTCGATACGAAGTTACTACTTCTGTTGGTTTCCCAGGTTTCGGTAACATGATGATTTGAGCGATTTTGAAACATTTTGGTACGTATCTCATTCTGAAACAGGCATTAAAGAGATATGTCAGCATGATAATTCCTTTACGTGGTAATTCTCTAAGCGCTCCAGGTGAAATTTCATCGATTCCAGGAGCCTTTTTGGGATTCATATTATTATCTAACTCTTGTGCAACTTCAAGAGGAGTTACTGGTTTTATTTGCTGGAAAGGTTGGTAATTTTTCGTTGTATCGATCTGGGAGTTTATATTATGTGTTGTAAAGACTGAAGCTAAATGCGAAGCGAATAGTTCAGCTTTACTGTTGTCGTCGCGAATCCACTGCCCTTGTTCATCCTTGAGAGGAGGAATATGAAGTAGTGGACGTTTGAAGCGTCGCGTTGCACGCCACAATGAATAATTTGTGTCCGCTGCAGGGCTTAAATTTTCTAAGTAGTTTGTGACGCTTTTCTGTTTGAAATCCTTGATTAGCCTATTAACTTTATTGCTAATTCGATTAAATTTTGTTTTATCCGATGGATGACGGGAGCGTTGCCATATTTTCCGTGCACGTCTTCTCTCTTTTATTAGTTTCCTAACTTCGATAGGATACAGTACTTCATTTGGAACGTTTTCTTTAAGAGCTGGAGTAGCCTGGCTAGCAGCTTTTCGCAACAAGTTGATAAAGTGCTGGGCTTGCTGTTCTAAATCACTAATAGTTTTAAGCCTGATTTTAAGTTCAATTGAAGAGTCAAGGCTTTCTCTAAATTGATTCCAATTAGTATATTTATTGGTGAGATTTTGCGGAATTCTTTTTTTAATCACTACAGAACTTAGTGTCATAAGTACCGGAGTATGATCTGACGATAAGTCCGTAATTCCTTCTACTTGCACATAATTGGCAGCGATTCCTTTAGTAATGAAAAAGTCAAGGAGATCAGGATTCTTCGCGCAATCTGTTGGCCAGTAAGTAGGTTTCCGCGATGAAAAGAACTTACACGAACATATGTTGATAGCGTTGAGAAGTTCAGCACCTTTTTTTGGTGTCGTCAAACGTGACCCCCATATGGTGTGTTTTACATTAAAGTCACCTGCAAGTATAAAACGAGGACCGAGTTGATTGAAGATATCAATAAATTGACTTTTTTCAAAATTACTATTGGGCGGACGGTATGCTGCAGCTAGATTGAGGTCTGCGCCATTATAGTTTATTGCTACTACTGTGGCTTGTAGGAAATTCAATTGTATTTCTTCCTGTAAATAGTGTTTGATATTCTGTTTAATTATCACTGCTGTTCCTCCTCGTCCTCTGCCACTTGGGTGGTTAGTCCAATATGTAGTGTAGCCGTGAATTCTGATAAAACTTTTTGTTGTAAAATGTGTTTCTGAGATTAATGCGACGTCAACAACATGTGTGTTAAGAAAAGCCTCGAGTTCTTGAGCTCTCTGACTCAAGCCATTGGCATTCCAGGTTAGTATTCGAAACGAGGAGTCAGTCATTTCACTATTTTTCCTTGGCTTTTTGTGTGTTGGCTCAATGGTTTAGTTTCTAATTGAGTAACACGTATATTTAGCTGGTTAATACTAGTTTGGATACTGTGAAGTATAGCCATAACGTCGTTAATGGTTGGATCTTTTTGTTGTGGAGGAATTTGTATTTGTTCCTGTGATTTTAAATTCAATTTGGTTGCATGCGCAAATGTTTTTCCTGCTTGCACTTTTTCTGCAGGTCTGATTCGTTCCTCTCTAACACGATCTACCACTTTTTTTATAGGCTGGGACTGCGTTTTCGACTTTTGATGGACTTCGCAACCAGCGTAGTTAGCTGTATGTCCTATCATACCGCATAAGACACATTTTGGTTGGTCTTTTTTAAGTTTCTTGCACTCTTTGGTGAGATGGTTACCGGCACATTTGACACATCGAGGAGGATGAGTGCAGTAATTTTTGGTATGCCCTATTCGTTGACAGTGATGACACTGTTTGATTTTATTGTTTTTATGAGGGGGTTCGATAGAGACTTTACAATGTGCAAGATTAGTTATTTCGTATACGTTTTTATTGTTCGCTTTTGGGGAGATTTCGATTTTGAACAGTGGAAAATTCTTGATTTGCCGTCTTCCTTCTGTATCCCTATATACTTTCACTATAGGGCTTATCCGAATAATTTCATGACCAGTTTTTCTTAAGTCATTCTTTATGTCCTCATGGTCGATTGATGGCGGTAATCCACGGATCACAAACGCAAAAGGACGTTCAGATTTCGATTGAAACGTGTGATATGTAATTCCACGTAGTAACTCATTTGACGTACTTGCTGAATTACTATTCAGATCTTTTAAAAAGGCTGTAACCGAGCGGTAATCGTCACTATCACGGACAGATATTTTAATATCTCCACTAGGAAGTCCCTTAAAGGTAGGTTCTTTTTTTGTTTGTGTGATTACTTTATTTTTAAGTAAGTTGAAGTTTTTAACGTTACTCACAAATACAGGTGGCGGAAGTGGAGTAAATTTATTTACCAGCTGATTCTCATTTGTTATGTCAGGCATAGTTTAAATATCTACTGATTTAGAGGGAGTACCGTCACGTGTCGGAGTTTGCAATTCCACACAATGTGACTGATCAATGCAGTTTAACCTTTCGATAAGCTCATTTACCTGCTTTTGCAGTTGAGCTATTTGGTTATCCTTGCTGGCAATTAATTCTTCGTACCGTGTCAGAGTAGAAGTTTCTCGTGTTTCTATTTTTTTCCTTTTGTTTTCCTTTTTTCCATTAACAGTGTTAATATCATTGTCACTGATTTGCCGTTTCGGCTTGTCATTAAGTTTCAATTTTAATGATGAAACTGTTTTATTATTTCCCGCCATCGTATAAGTTTTCTTGAGCGGAAATATTTTGTGTGCGATATATTCTTATTGAATATATGGTAACACCGTTAAGCCAATGCGCTATAACCCCCTTATCGTTTTTCGAACGGTGATGTAAAGAGAAGAAAAAAAAAAAAAAAAAAAAAAGTAGAAGAAGATGAAGAAGAAAAAAAAAAATGAAAATATCCTCACCGACCGGAACAGAGTCCCAACGAAAAATCCGATTAGTCTCAGTTACATTACTCGGCCTTTCTAAAAACCGCGAGAACATAAATGTTTATAATAAGCAATCGCCGCTGCGAGAAATGTTTATACTAAACGGTCGTCGCCGAGAAACCACAGCATAGCACGATACCGTATGTTTTACAGACAAGCACTTTAACGAACGAGCGATGAACACAGAATATACATGTGTATATGTTGGATTTAAAACAGAAACTATAAATTCAGCATATACAAAATTATTTGCGTACATGTGATAAAATACATATATATATATATATATATTTTTATTTTTTTTTAATTATTATTACTTTAATAATGAAATATAACAAACCAGAGTAGCCTGCGAATTAGCTTATGGCTACCAGTAGCGATTATTTGGATATATATGTTTAATTTTAAATAATTCAGAAATGAATACAGGAAATTGTTCTAGTAGAATAATTTCATTTAGTTGAAGTGCACAGTCAATCATATACAATTGTCGCAGGTGGTTATAATTGCTACACGTGTATATTATATGCTGAACATTTTCTATTTCATTACTTTCACAATTATAACATTTACTATCAGCAATAATGTTTAATTTATTTAAATAGTAGCCAATAGGTAACCATGACTAGTGAGTATTTGAGTCATATAATAATTTACTTTAATGTTTTTGTTTTTAAAGCGTTCTATTACGTTAAGAAAAAACTTATTTATTAATTTACCATTCGATAGAGTAATCTTGTTTTAAATTCATTAAAAATTTGTAAATCAAATTGCTTGAAAAGTTCTTGCGACAGAGTCGAGTTACTAGATAAATGTACGTTGTAGACCAAAAGTAAATCATCAGCATTGCTGTATAAACGTAGGCCTGTGTATATATTACTTAATTTTGAATGGATATTAGAATATAAAATATTCCATATGACCAGTCCAAGAACCGAACCTTGTGGAACGCCAAAATTATTTTTAACATCAACAATGTCGTTTTGATAGGCCCACTTTACTCTCCTGTTAGTTAAATAATCGTGTATTAGGGTTATTACGTTAAAATTAAAACCATTGACAATTAATGTATCAATTATCACTCGACGATCACAATTATTAAATGCTCCCTCTATATCAAATGAAATAATAATAGACGGATTATTACGTTGTTTGTTTTGTAATAAATTATCAGTTACATCTGCAATTTCTGTAGAAAAGAATTTTCTAAAACCGTATTGGTATGCAATAAGCACGGATGTGCTGCTAATTTCATTGTTTAAAAATTTAAGAATAATTTTTTCTTAAACTTTATTTAAGGATTCTAATAAGCATATTGGCCTATAGCTACTTTACTCAAATCCTTGTTTGGTTTGTTTAACATAATTATACTAGCACATTTCCAAATGATACGGAAACATATTAAATTGTAATAGTTTATTGTAAAGTGTTAACAATAAATTTGGAAAATAAAAAAATATAATTTTAATAACCTTGTTAGTTATACCATCCGAAGATGGTGCTTTTTTATTAGTAAGATTTTGTATAATTTGTTTAAGTTCAAAATATGTCACTTCAAACTGCAGTTGTTTATTTATATCTGTGATTTTATCTAGCGAAATAGAACCAGTTTCTTTAAAATTAAAAAAATGAATTCATTAATAAACTCATTTTGTCTTTATTGCTAGTAATAGAGGAACAAGAGTCATTATTACCATTAGTTTTTAAATCTGGAAATTTAAATGGTTCAGAATTTAGATTTCCAGCTCAAATTCTCTACTGTCTTTCTTATCGTTCCCACCACGATTTCTGGACCGGATTCTATCCTTCATTCTTTATCAATCCTCGATCTTTTTACCTTTCTGTTCAACCCTTTCCTTCCTCTCTTCCCTGGTTTAATCTTTTTACCTTAGCCGTTCGATTATTTCCTCTATAGTTCGCCTGCGGTTCAATCATAGTCTGCTTTCGGCTTCTCTTTTCCGTTTTTCTCTTGTTTGGTCACCTTTGTGTGTCCTTATGACCCTCCGGAGCTCAATTATACTTGTGATGCGAATCACATTTTGTTCAAATGCCCCTTTATTTCCTCCGAACGTTCTACTCTGTATTCTAGTCTTCTGCGTCTTGGCCTTCCTACTCCTTATAGTGTCCACTCCATTCTTTGCATTCCCCTCTCTCAATATAGTTCCTTTGCTGGCCTTCTTTATCTATCTTCTCAATTTCTAATCTTTTCCTTATATAATGTACTATTCTTTGCGTTGGGTAAGTTTCACTGTTGACGTGCTCAAAAAAAAAAAAAATAAATAAAATAAAAACTATATCTTCATCGATCTTTTTACTTATCGATAATTAATAATTTATTCTCTATTCTTTTATAATAGATTTATTTTTTCTTTACTTTTTTTGTTGCGCCTGATCATTTTATTTTATGTTTATTATTTTTTTTCCATTTCCTTCTTGCTGAAGCCAATCCTTTGTTTTCCTTTCCCCTATTATTTCCTTGGCTATTTTATTCAACATCTGAGTTATAATATATTTGTCCGTCTGCTGCCCCATTGTTGTTGTTACTAACGGCAATTGGCACGTAAGTTTAGTCCTCAACTCGTATTCTTATTTTTTCCTCCAATTCGATTTGATTTTCCGTTAATATGTAAATTCACATATCTTCAGTAATAAGTACATTCCTCTTATGCTCATTCGTCTTCTTTTTTAATTATTTAATTTTTATTTTCCCTCTTTAAGGATTTGCTATTAATTTCAAGCATTTAATTTGCAGCTTATTTATTTTTCGCATATACATTTTTCCTCATCGCCATATCTAATCCTCGAATCTACTAGCTCATAATAAACTACTTTTAATGTTTCATGTGTTGCAATCAACTGCCCACCCACTCGCATAATTAAATTTAAATGTGGTGGAAAATTTGTGATAGATTCGGGTTTGATAGGTCGGTCGGTATGATTTGAACGACGAAAATACTGTTTACAATTAGACGACCGTTTTTCTTTTCGACAAATTTTCCGGCATCCGGAAATTCACTTTTTTGGATCTTTTAGGAAAAATTATTTTGGAATTGGAAAAGAAAAAAAGGTAATAATTTCCAGTCTTCCGGTCGAATGGGAAACAGTGAACGAACATGCGAAATGTGGAAACGATTACTCGAAGTGGCCTGCTCAGGTTGTGTTTCCTTTCGTCAAGTGTGCCCGCATAAGAATATATCAGAGAAAAATGCTTTAATGAGCTCCTGCGACCTTTAAAGGTGTACGCTGGGCAGAAATGGAGAATGTTTGTTTGCAATTCCGTCGGGATTTGGCTCGGTTTGATGCAAAAAAAAAATTCCCGCTCGCCTTTATAAAAATTAAGTCTGTTCGCGGAATAGTTAACGTGATTTCCCACCGTGCTTACAGTTTCTGTTTTATTTGAGGAAAAAAGGAAATTTTTATCCTATAAAAACATGAGGTACGCCTTTTCCAACCGAAAAAAGCCGCAACAAGAAAAGCAAAAAGACTTTGCTTTAAATTTTTCTTTTGAATTTCGCTCTTACTCGGCTTTCGGTTATTGTATTTTGTTCTGTTGCGTTTTTCGTTTTTATTTTTATTTCTTTTTATTTTTTTCTAATTTTTTTAAGTTAAACAAGCGAGACAGTCATTAAAACCGGTCTCTTAAATGATATTTATGAACGATGGCTTCTCGTAATTTGATGCTGAGAAGCCGTGTATATTTTACTTACTGGAGCAAAATGCGATAATGAAAGTATTTTTATGAAAGATCTAAAAATATCTCGAAAGGATGATGGCGGAAATAAAAATAGGTCGTAATAAATCCGGAAAAATATTTAATTACAACAAGAAGTAGTAGTATATTATTTTTTAAAAGGAATTGTAATCGCATTTTGATTTTTTTTAGGAGGGTTGTTTTATCCTCGGGACCAAGACAACAGCTGTAAATGAATTCTGGCGAGATTTATGCAGCAATTATAAAGCAATGTGCCGAAAAAGAAAGAAAAAAAAACAAAATAAATAAAAATAAAAACGCTGATACATATTAATTTTGTGGATTACTAAATAGCACAAAAACAACTGATAACATGCAGCAAGAGCGACGTTTAAACTGTGTATGTTTGCAGAACAGGTGATAAAATTCAAAAGTTGCAGTTGTATAATCTTGCGAATAATAATAAATGCAAAGAGAAATTCTTCCGACACAAACAATTATTGTCCCGGAATAAAATGTTGTTCAAATTGTAATGATCTTAGTCTTATCAGAGTGCGCAGGGGCAATGCAGTCCATCGTTGAACACAAATGCTCAGCCTGCAAGCAACAAGGTATTGAAACTAGAAGAAAAAAAAATTGGACGAGAAAAAATTACTCATGAACAAAGTTACACCCATCGAGTGTACAGTTTTGTCTCAAATGTGATAGATCGAAAATCGGAGTAAACAATAACAACCGTTGCGGAAAGATCAAAAATGAAACATTTTTATTATTATTACTTTACCCAGTCTCTAACTATGGAAATAATGGGGAGCACATTTAAAACGTTCGAAATTACCACTAATCGGATGTTTGCAAGAAGTACGAAAATACGAAAAAGGGAAAAAATAAAAAGAAGGCAATAAAATGTAAGACGTAAAACTTTTTCAATTTGATTCTAATTTCGTTAACTTTGTGATATTTAACAAAAGTAATTGGTAGTAACGGTTAGAATAATTAATCATATTATTGTAAGTTTGGTTGTTCATGCAGGTTTTTTATTACGTAATTTTTCCTGCAAATTAAATCCCGTTAAGTTAATATTAAGTAAATTATTAAATTAAAATGCCAATATCCGCTAAGAATCCTCTTTCGGTACGGATAATTACTTCTATTAAATTTCCGTATTGTACTATATATCGAAGGTGTAGAAATAAATGTTTTTCTTTCTTTCTCTTCCTTTCTTTAGAAATTTTAGCCTGAGAAAAAAAGGAAAAAAAACCTCTATATTCGAGGTTTTTCCGATGCTTTATTGTTCAGAAGAGTGTGTCGGAAGATCAGGCAATACCGAAGTCATCCCCAGTTGTAAAAATGCGCAACGTCCCATGGCGGAATCGAAACATAAAAATAACGACCCGGGGTAACAGAGCGTTGAAAAAATTCCGCGCCACGAAATTGGATATCGATTTAGCCAACTTTCGATTCTACCCAAACCCGACGACAAGTTAGATCAGACAAAGCAAAAGGGAAAGCTGGGACAAATTTATCTCGCAAACTAATTCTGAACCCGATCCTTCTGAAATTTGGCGGAAAATTAATATCTCAAACAGAGCCGAGAGACCCAACAATCACATTAAAAAAGCTCATCAGCTCTCACCTAAGATCCCGCCGAAGTAGCAAATATCTTTGGAAATCTTTTTTGCTCGGATCTTCGCTAATAGCAGTTACTGTGAGGAATTCCAAACTTATAAAGCTAAAGATGAACAAGAGCCTTTGAAAAATGGAGTCGACCATGAAAAGAATTTAACCAGCCATTCACACAGATGGCATTAATAAACTAATCAGCACTACTCCTGGACCAGATCTAATCTCTCCTCTATTTCTCAAACATCTACCTCCTGACTTGAAGAAGCTTTTACTGAATATCATCAACAAAATTTAGATAGAGAATTTATGGAGAACAGCGATTGTTATCCCTGCCCCGAAACTAGGCAAGGAACGCGTAAATCCATCGTCATATCTCACTTATCTGTAGCGCATGTGTAAGTTAATAGAAAAAATGTAGTGGCCAGCCGGCTGTTACGAGAAACTTATAACCTAATTCCCGAAAATCAATCTGGTTTCTGAAAATACAGCAACACTCTCGCTCACCTGTGTAGTTTACAACAGAATATATTAAATACATTTAATAAAAAATCAATATTTATTCTCAATATTTTTTGACATCCGGAAGACATACGAAACACGGCCTGGCGATTCAAAATTATACAGTTTGCTGATAAAAGAATGGGCATGAAAGGCCGATTAATACGGTTTATCAAGAATTTCTTCTCTAACCGTTCGTATGAAGTTAGAGTGGGAGTCAGTTATTCGCAGGATTTCATTATTAAAAATGGAGTACCAGAATTTTTTTTTTTTTAACTCCCCCCTTGGGTTTACTACCAAAGAGCATTAGTCCAGCAAAAAGGAATAGATACATGGAATAGAATAGAAATTATATTTTTATTCTGTGGACAATGGAATCAAGGAACACCCCTAGGACAGGAACAACAGAGAGAATAGGTAGAGAAAGAACATAAGAGGCGTTGAAAGGAGCAGGAACACGAAGCTTTAAAAGATGATAATAAAGTAACTCACGCTCGCGAGATAAACACTCGAAGAGCACGTGATTCGCATCACAAACATAGTGAGAACCTTCAAGATCCAATGGATAATTATGAGATGCAGCCAAAGAAAAGCGATTTAGTGAAGAAGGAAGGAGACTATGCGAGAAACGGAGGCGAGATGATTTAGTAATTATGGACCGACGCAAACTGGACAAATCAAAGAACTAAGGACGAGAAGGAGAAACAGGATTAATCAAGAGATAAAAATAAATTAGGATTAGCGAAAAGAGAAACATAAACAGAGTGCCTAAGATGGCAGGATTTAGTTGGAAGAAGAATATAGTGTGCTGGAACCCTACTAATAATTAAATTTCCATTGGAAGTAGCAGCTTTAGCAAGGAGGACGACGGCTACATTTCCATCAATGCCTGAATGTTCCGGAATCCAGAGAAAGTCAATCTGAGTAGACGTCGATGAGGATAGATCATGAAGAAGAGAACGAATAGAAAGGATAATAGCATCAGTGGAAGGAGAAAGGGAAGGGCAGCATCTTAAGCGTTCATTGCTTCCTCATCCTGATAAACAGTATTATCGAGTACATCTACCTATTACAGTCAGACTCTTTACGGATGATTATCTACCACGCTCAAACTTTTTTTTACAAAAATGTCTAGATAATTTACAGGTGTAGAGTATGACCAGTGGCGCCTACACTTAACGATAAAGCAATCGAAGGAATACAAATTTCATGGATTGCATTTGGACTCGAGACTAACCTGGCAAGACCAGATTTTCGCAATTAAGCACTCTTGCCTACCGCCACTTAATATCCTCAAAATGATGAGCAATAAGATGTTCGGACCGAGAAATTCTATACATTACTCCTCATCTGCTACGCTCTTATCTGTTCCAGACTGAACAACGGTTCTATCATATATATGCATCTACTAGTCGATGACTATTCAAAAAATTGACACAAAATACAACATTACGAAATGTATTACTCCGGCTTCCAGAATCGATTAAATGTTACACAGATGCATCTAAAACAGTATTACATGTAGAGGTGAAGCTTATTATATACAAAACAAAATCCAGTCCTTTAACCTTCCATCCATGCTGTCAGTCCTTTCGGCTGAAACTAGTGTGGCTATTCTTCAGTGTCTACTTCAGATCGCTGATCTTCCGTCTAACCACTACATGTAATATGCTCAGACTCATCGTCGTCTTTAAAATCCAAAGTAGCAGTTGTTAACCAGATACTGTTTTCCATACTGCACTTATTATATATATATATATATATATATATATATATATATATATATATATAAACTTAGTACGAAAATTACCTTTGTTTGGATTCCAACCTATCGAAGTATTTCTTCCCATAGTTCATCGTGCGACTCGATGGCCATCGCAGACTTGCTTGCCGATAACTATAGGAATGGATTACGTGCAGAACTCTATCCAGAATATTTTAAACTCGCGGAGTCGATCATTCCTCATGCGCGACCAGGTATTCTGAGAAACGCGAAAAAAAGATCACTCAGCGTGACCCGAACTGATTGTGTCAAAGCCTGCCTACCAACATTGGAAACAGCCGTAAAAACGAGTATATCTTGGACATACTCTAATATCACGCACTCGTACTTGCTCAGTAATGAACCGCCACCAGTATGCGGCGTGTGTCACAAGCTCCGTTAACGATCCACCATATTGTCACAGTTTGTCAAAAATACGTTCATCTTCGTTCCAAGGAGACAAATTTAGTTATTCCAGATGTTTACATCCTGAGAGGCCTAACAGACATACTTATTAAAATTAAGATTATTAATAGTATTTAGTAATTAGCGTTTCGTTAAAAAAAAAAAAAAGAAAAAACCTTGATTACCTCAGTTGACGTTTATGAAGGCTATCAAACCAGATACAATCTTCTTCTGTGCAGTAGTTTGACTTCAGTTTAGCAATTAAGAAACTTTACATTTTATTCATTTCAGCTGTGCCTACACGTAATGCGTTTTTACGTGTTTCTTTCCGACCGCAGGTTGAAGAATAGACTTTCAGTCTATTACCGTTGCATCACTATAAAACTGCTATCAGTTGTGGAATTTTTAGGGCGCACTCTATTCTGTTCAGGTATTTCGTTCTATCCACGCCACTGGCTTTTCCGATGAAGGTGCGCTTGTTCAACGCTCTGCCGTTAACGGATGTCATCGGTAGGTATTGCTGGTTTCATTACTGTCTATTTCACTTTTATTCTATATCATTATTGTACTATGTGCGTTCTATAGGTGATCGAAAAGTTTTTAGTTCTAAAACCGCTGTACGGATTTTCGGCAGATAAAAATGCTGATTTGGCCATTTTTGATTATTATGCATATTTCTGAACGTCACGAAGATAGCAGATCTGTGGACTTTGATATTAGAAAATCGTGTTAAATTTCTGCTAAAGAGATTGAGTATGTTTTCGTAGGACTGTAACTGGTTTAGAACATATTTCACCAACAGGAAAAAAGGAACTGAAATCAGTGCTGTTCTTATTGTTAGTGACAGGAGTTTTTTCCGGAGTTCCTATATTTAATTTGCATAAACGAACCGCGTGACCTGCGAATGGAAGAATTTTTATTTATGCTGATGACACCGTACTAATTGTGAATGTTCGAAAATTGGAAATGTCCACACCTAGGGGAGTGAATCACCTTTGGTGCAATAACAGAATTCCAGCGGCCTAATTGTACATTACTTATGGCTTTCGGCAAGTCGAGCGAAAAATATTACATGTCGTCCGAGATACCACGAACGAACAAACAACCATAAAAACGGAATCGTCAGGACTAGAGCAATTCTGCAAAGTGTCTCGTAATAATAATAATAATAATATACCGCGGCTACCAACAAAAACATATGTATGTCCGATGGTTTTTTAAATCCGAGAGAACTTCACGCGTATCCGTGTGTCTTTTTTTTTAATAACCCGCCGTCAACGTTGCATTTTTTTTTTTTTTCTTTAAATCGTCGTATACGTATACAAAATTCAATACAGCTCCGGATTTAATCGCCAGGTGTGTAAGCGATAAAATGATTGCCGAGAAAACTATCAAACCGATTTCCTGAAACAATTGCTGGAAAAACCATCGAGTCTACTCTTTTTCCGTTATTATCCCCAGATCCGAGTAGAACGCAATTTCATTCGGGATCAGCAAAAAAAAACGAAACAACCGAAACTGTCGTCCGACTGAAAGATAATAGTGTTGAAATAAGTTGTTCTTATTTTTGCTAAAATGCCCGTTATAAATGTGAAAAATTCGATTTTCGTTCCAGAAATAGCCCGTTTAGGTTTATTTTTATAATAAAACCGAAGGAAACTTAATCGAACCGTGAAAATCACAGAATAACGAGAGAAAAACCACCCGATGTGACGTTCATCATCAAATGTGTGTGTGTGTGTGTGTGTGTAAACACATTTAAATTGCAAGCGGCGCAATTCCTATTGCGGCCATTTTGAAAATATTGTTTATTATTCTCTAGTCTTTAAATTATCGTGTAAATATTGACGCGCGGTTATTATAGCGTTGAAATAACAAACTTTCCACGAGGTCTCATGATAATGGTAATGTTTACCGCGATGGAAATTTGTATTCCGTACGGAATTCGTTATTAGCGTAAACGTGAAAAACGTGTCCCTCGAACTGATCAACGGATAATACGGGAAAATTTTAAATGTTCCCGCCGCTCCCACAAAGAAGAGCCTAAATTCGGTTTAGGCGAGTAGAGTTGCAAGTTAAACAGAAATTAGAAAAGAAAATTCGGTCTGGAATTATTATCGTGAATTTTTCGTATCAGCGTCCTCAGCACGATCTAAAATCTCATCGTTTTACTTTCACCATTTTTCCTCTCGCCTAACCGGCGGGGATATGTAAAAACCCGGTAAAAATTAAAAGCATCCCTTTCGAGCGTTTTAGTTCTTCGACCTTTTTTATTCAAAGTTTATCCAGTGCCCCACTCGGGGCTGCGCTGTGTTTTTTGTAATGAAAACAAAAATTCCGCCAAACCAAAACTGTTAACTAAAACGCAGTTTTTTAAAAATATAATTTCGAAAAAATACAAATCTGAGGGTTTTTTTTTCATTTATGTTTTAGTAGCGGTTTACGCGAAAAACGTGAAAGTGCGAGAATACTTGATGGTAACTTTAAATTAGCGCATCGCGAAAATGTAAAATGTACCCCGAGAGAACACGATTCACGTTAAAAGCCGGAAAAAAAGAACAAGAACAAAAAACATTTCAGATAAATCAACGATAATGAGAAATTAAGGGAAATATATATGGGAATTCGCATGAAACAACTGCGAAATAAATATGAAAAAAAAATCGAAAACGCCCGATCACAAACTTTATTAAACTTTCCCCGTTTCTTCCTCTTCGTAGATATACGGAAAAGGACGGGTAGGGGGGGGGGATTTGAAACCAAAATTTATAATTATTAGTTAACACACAGAGAATTTCCCGTATTGTATAAGTTAATTTCTCGCGAGCTAATTTCAAATTTAATCAATTATAATAATAATTTAGAAGAAATGATCACGAGCACTGACAGAAGAAGGCCAGTATCGTTCTCTCTCTCTCTCTCTCTCTCCCTGAGAGTTCGAAGAAGAAAATAATCAAAGCGAAAAACTGACGAAAATAAGGTTTTCCCGTTTTTTTTTTTTGTTTTTTTTTTTTTTTTTCATAATAAAATCTACAAAACGCGGTATTTGAAGAAACAAATTTCTTTATAAGATGTTGATTTCCGTGCGATAGCGTTATTACCGGCAAAATTAATTTCGCGAGAATCACCGTCGATGTAAGTATTAATATTTTTATTATAAATTTTATTTATTAAAAATTCTTTAAATGTGAATCCGAAATTCTGTAGCCGGAGGAATATACCTTATTCAATTTTACCCGTCTTAAGGAAATGAGTGATGTTTTTTTTTTTTTTTTTCGCTGACCTATGCGACTTTCGACACAGTGCAATTCTAGACCAGAACTGTCCCCCTTCCCCGCCCTAGTAGCGCGGTAACCTACAAACTGCCGGAAGTTGGGGGTTTCGTTTTGGATTCTAGTCACTGTCCCATACATGCGGCTAATATCTGAAAGAGACTAGGGTCCTCCGTCGTGTTAGTATTTAACCAAAAATCTAACATTCTTATTTTAATCGTGTAATAAAACAAAAATAAACGAAAAAGTAACAATAAAACCATGATAATAATCGATCATGAATTTAAAACGAGCAAGCCCTTCGTACGTTTTTGCGCAGCATAGAAAATTGTAACCAAGAAAAGCCGACGAGGTAATTAAGTTTTTCAAAAATATATCTCGGCGCCTATTATACAATGAAATAGCACAAATGATTGATGGCCTCTGAGTAATTATTGTAAATTCGATGGGACGTCTTTGGGTTTTAAAATTTTCGCGCAACTTTTATACGTGTTCCGTAGGAAGCCGACAAATCAAAGTAACAAATTTTCCAGCAAACCGTTCAGAGGTAGCCGAACACACGGATAATACCGTAATTTTAGAATAATCCGTTGAAGAACTACCTAAGTTATCCTTTTTTAATTTTTGAAAATAAGTCGGTAGATAGAATAAAATGAGTCCCGTCCGAAGCAGCTTCTTCCGTTGATTAATGCCATCGTGTTTATCTTTGTTTATAAAATGCACCTCTCTTCACATATGGCAGATTTATTCAATACCGTCCATTATTTTATCGATAGTTGGTATTGTCAGAAACTTCTAATTACAATAGGCTACATTTTCATAAAAAAATTTCTCCGTTATAATAAACATTTTCGGTAATTGTATAATTTACGAGTAAATATTATTATATTATCGGTTGCGCAGTGATTATTATTTCAAATATTCCAATTAATTTTTATTAATTATTAAAATTAATTATTACGACGAAACTATTGATTAATGATGATATTAGAGACATATTAGAAGGAGATGAAACCATCTTTAGATATGAATACGTACCAATAAAGTGTGGCGAGAAAACTGAATGACTAAAAATAGTGTTAGTTTAGCAGAGAATGTTGTTCTTGAATTATTACACGGATGCAAGCTCCTGCATTTGCTACTATGCGTGTATCGTTGTCGCACTCGCATTCGTGTTTTTCAAAAACGGAAAATTTTGTCATTTTTCGAATTTTCCTGAGTACCGGTAATGCATTCTAAGCAAATTTTCGAACGATAGATCAAAAAAAAAAACCTAAGCGCGCAAAAAATTTAAAAAAAAATGCGATTAAAAATACATATAAATTTTAAAAACCGCTATTTTTAACATTTTTCTGAAAATTATGAATGATACAAGACTAAAAGTGTTAATCACTTCGGCCAATCTAAGGAAGTGTGATAAGTTTTATCTTTTTTTTTTTTTGGAAAGGAAGGCTTGTCAAATATGAACATGAATCCAGCGTAGGAAGAATTTATCTGCATTTCGACGTGTAACAGCGGTGAGCCAAGCACCACCGCCTAACACTAACCTACTATAGCTCATTAGTAAATTTTGTCTACTCTCGGTTATTTATTGTCGTTTTTTTTTTTTTTTTTTGATTCAGTGGCCGACGGGTTTGTTGATAAAATGTTCCCCCGCAAGCATTACCACTGTGTCTTAGCCTGCAATCAAAGTAACAACACGGCCCGTCATGTGACCACAAAGCAAAATCGAAAATTAGGCGTTCACTCAAATCGAGCAAAAAAAAAAAACCATTTTAATTACAAAATTGGGGACACTCGACACGCAATCCGGCATCTTTTTTTTCCTTCCCTCCCCCCTCTATGCCTGACTTTCGCCATCTATTCAACAATTTTTTTTTTATTTCTTTTTTACTATTCCATTAAGTTATTATTATTATTTATAAATTATTAAAATAAATTACATTTTATACAATTATGTTAATCATGCATCTTGTAAACGGTGTCCCCCAGAGTTCGGAAAGTTATACATAATCTAAGCAATCGTAAAATTACCATTTCGAAAATTATGTTGGTTTCGAAATTTGGTTCGCTATTACTCCCAACGTACCAGCCTTTTCTGCGAAAAAAAAATTATCCTTCAACTTGTAAATCTTCGCACCTCAAACTTAATATTAAACCCTCATGTGATCGATTAGTCGGTCACATAATTGACTGACGGTGGCAATTTTTATATTAAACCCGTCGAGTTTTAATTTCTTTCATCGAATACAACGATCAACGACACTGAACGTTTCTTAATTATAATGATTTTAGATGATTTAAAAAATCGAATGATCCAATGAATAGCGACCTAGAATAAGATCCGAGCGCAAATTTGATCGATATACCGACTTACTTTCGAACGATAACGTTATAACCATTAGACTCTATAATGAAGTTCCGCAGTTAAAAACTGGTCTGCAAAAACCATCATTTCCATTATTCGTTTACGTCTTTACTCTTCTTCTCCTCTCCGTTTTCCGTAACATCTTCTCCGTTCAACGATTATGAGGCATTACGCTATTTCAACCATATTCTTCTTGAGTGTCCATCCTTCTCAAATGAACGATCTATTTTTCACTCTCAACTCTTAGCACTTAACGTCCCCGCCTCTTACTATGCTTCGTATATCTTCTCATTCTCTTCTTTGTCCTTCACTCCTCCACTTAGTTCTTTTATATTATCTCTGAATTGTTATTTGATTTCGCGACATTTCTTCTGGGCATAGGATTTTGTGATCACGCTTAAAAAAAAAAAAAAAGATTTAGCTCATTTTAGTTATATTAGATACTCACCTCCATGGACACAGGTATCAACCACGAACACCCAACAGTTTATCGCCGAAAAAAAAAAAAAAAAAAGAAACCAGGCTAGATGAAACACATTTGAAAAACTTTGCTGTTTCATATATATCGACGGCTGAAAATTCTTCGTAAACCAGTGGACTTCTTGAAATATTCATTTTCCTTCAAGAAGATATGAAAAAAACACAAAGACGAATAGGCGGCGTTTTTAGAAAATTTAATTTTGTACATTATGCGTGAAGAGAATGCCGTCTGAACAATGACGGATTTTACCTCTAACTTAAGAGAACTTCTCATAAGAATATCATAAATTTATAAATGAACTGATAAAAACAAAAATTAAACATACCAAAAAAAAAACTTGCATTATAATATTAAATCATCGTGAACTAATTAATCGTTGTAACTAAGAATCTGTAACTGTTATTATTGTCACTAAGAACATCTAAAAATGTTCATCTCTCACTACAATCCAATAAGCATTAGTACGCAAGAAAATGTACACTCCTGGAACGATCAGTGATGCAGCTAATGGGAGAGTTCTCGTTATCAAACATTTTGAAAAAGTCAATCCTAGAACTAATTTAAAGGACTAGCAGCAACTATTCTCTTGAAACATTAGTGACCTACCTGCACGGCTTTTAGTTAATGAAGATGCAGCCGAAGTTGGTCACTATTACTTGAAGTATCACCGTTTATCATCTTAATAGGAGATTTTAATGATCACAGTCCTTCTCGGAGCGGTAATCAATAAAATTGGAAGAGCAACGTATAATCTCGCTAATTTATCGTTACTAAACACAACAAACACAAAACATTAGCTTTTCAAAATGCGTTCAGTGGTCCAACTTTGATTTAGTGTCGTGGACCGGTCAGCTGCCTAATTCATTTACAACGGTCTAGCACAGGACACGCGACCAGTTCACAATGATCGCCAGAAAGATAACCTTAAACGAAAACCAGCATTGTCTATTGTAAAAATTAATTACCTTAAAATCGATAGAACAAGTATCGGAAATCCTACTCACAAGATTCCCAATATCGGGAGACTGATATTTTATCAATTAATTCAACTTTTCGAAATGTATAGGAATAAAAATTCGATTACTGCAAATAACTGCTGTTGATCTCCCCCGATGACAGGTGAAGTTGTTTTATAAGCTCTCAGAAATCACTGTGCAACATTACAAAACACCGAAATCAATGTCTAGCGAGAGAAACATATACGAGGGTCGACTGGAAAAGTAATGCACACATGCTTGTAGAACGGGAACGAAATGAGCTACAGAAACACGCCTGGTGGAATTCGTAAGTGTCATTCTTCCGTTATACGCATGCGCAGTTTGAAGTCCTTGCGTCTATCCAGTGTATGCTACGAGCAGCGTAAATATGAAGACGTGTTTTAGTGTTACGTCAACGAAATGGGTTAAACAGCGTGCCGTTATAATGAAAAAGTGACTCTTACTGAAATTCAGCGTCGTTTAAAGAATATGTATATGTTAACGATGCTGCTGATAGGTCTACACTGTCAATTGATGTGTAATAAAATTTCGTAATTGCGAGCCTAGAAAAGCCGTAATTGTTGATGAAACGCGCAGCGGACGTCCGATCATTTCCACAGACGATAAGCATCGTAAACTTGATGATTTGATTCAAAGTGACCGGAAAATCACTCAACGGTGCATCACGAATCGATGTTGAAATATCCGAGGAACCTATCGGCTACATTATTGAACAGTTGGAATACCATAAAATCTGTGCACGATGATGGGTACCACGCCATTTAACAGACGAGAACAAACAGCGTCAATGAGAAAGCTAAAGTTTAAACCGATTCCACACCCACCGTATTCCCCCGATCTTCTTGCGATTTTTATCTTTTTCTTTTATTGAACAGAGAGACCTCAAGGGTAATCTCATTTGTACCTCGAATGATGAAGTGAAAGCAGCTATCAAGTAGTCTTGGATTCGAGAAAAGTCGGAAAAATTTTTCAGTGACCGAATGAAAAAACTTGTTACTCGTTGGGAGAAATGTGTTTTAGTCTTAACGGTGACTATGTTGAGAAATAAATAAATGATTTTAAAGCTTGAGAATTGTACTTTAATTTACTTTTTGCCCGATCTCTCGCTATTTCTTTTCATTTTGCGTTCTACAAGCATGTGTGCATTACTTTTCAGCCGACCCTCGTATATATATATATATACTTAATGAAATATTAAATTGTCCCGAGTTTATGGACACCTTATGATTCGGAAACGTGAGCACCAGAGCAAATTACAGATATTGGAACATTTCCATTGAAGGACTTTACGTGGAATTTTACATATACGTTGGCAAGACCGGAACCGCAGCTACGGCGATCTAATAGTCCGTTAAGTCAACTGTATTGCTTTAAAATAATAACTTGAGACGGTCGGAACATGCAGCAATGCTTTTATTTTCAAATGGAAAAACAAATTAGACGTCCATGCTGAAGATATAGGAATGTATGAGGCTCGCGCTCACCGAATGCGGTATATAGCTTGACAGTTGGAAACAAAATCGTCCAGTTTGAACATGCACAGTGTGGGTGATGTCCTTTTATAATCGCGAAACGAAAGGTAGAAAGAGCGGAAGAAAAGAAATAATAGAAACAGTTGCATAACAGGAAAATGCAAGTCGAACGATGTTTACATTTGTAGCGAGTATGGAAAATGATATGAGGCCGAAATTGGTCTTATCAGACAGGACACGTAATTAACGGTGCCCGATATTCGATACGGAGTGGAAGCATTGGCTAATAAGGATGGATTTCCGAGGCATAATCGAAGCTCAGCCGATATACCATCATCTTCTTGTACATTTCTCGGCATATTTTCATCCACAATATCAAGACGCTCATTGAAAATTACAGTGGTGCAACGTTTATTACTTTTCATTTTTAAACCCTAATTTTGTTTTATCTCGTTGTGCCACCTAATCTATTCTCTTATCTTTCTGGTTTCCGCTTCAGTCTGTCTCCTCTGCCCTTCTTCCCGTAGCTATATGATGTAAATTAGATTTTATTCGAATGCCCTTTCCTACTCCTCACTTTCTTTATTGGACCATCCAACTCTCCATATTGTGCGTGTCTCCTTGTATCTTATCGTGCACAAACATCTGTGATAATAACTCTCCTTTTCTCACTTCTTGGACTATAATGTCTATTTTGCCAAACCCGCAAAAAAAAAAACCCAGCATAATCGAGCGCAGTTTGTCTGACAACAGCTATGGATACTTTTTTAAACCAAGAAAAGGCCTATGCGCCTATATTTCTATTTCCACTTTTTTCAATTTTTATATTAACTTGCTCGTTCCGCAACCGGTAGTATCTTCACAGATCTCACGTACGAAAGGTTTGACATTTTCACAGGTGAAAACCCGATTCTGACCATGTCAAAGTTGAAATTACTCACATTATTCCTATTAATTAAACAAAAAAATACACGTAAGCACTTTTTAGAAAATTTTATAACAAGAGAAAAAATTGAATATACAAAAAACACGGTCGAACGGAATTGATGTAGTGTTAATAAATTTAAAATTCTTGGAGGTTCAGATAAATCGATTAGTCGAGGTGCCTTACTGTCAAGAAAAGTCAACAAAACGAGCGATTTTAAAATAGAGACGACCGATGTTTAAGCGATCATCGTATCTTTAGGGTTCAAATAATTTATATACCACGGTGTAAAAAATAATAAACTTATTTAGCAGGCCTAATGAAATGTGGTTTTGTTTCACCATGAAATATATATATTTACTCTTTACACAACAGATTTAAGAATCTTTTATGTCAATTCTCGAATTTACAAGAGACATTGTATATCCGGATGATAATTTGTAATAATAAAAAGTTCTAATCGAAATAAAATAGAATCGAAAATTTCGTTCATACCGTTTGCGGGAAATAATTATTTCAGATAATACGAGTATTTACCGAATAGCTCTAATGTTGCTTGTTGCTTGGTCGATTTCAAAAAAAAAAAAACCTTTTAATCAATAAAAATATTGATAAAAAGGAAAATTCGACCATATACTAAGGCGTAGTAATCATTAAAGAACATAAGTGCACAGTATACATATGAGAAAAAGCCATGGTGAAGATTGAGGGGAAATGGCTTACCCAGCAAAAAGCATCGCGAAGAGACAGACAAATGGCTGCAAGAACAAGAAATTGTTTTTAGAGGGTTGGTGATGCAGAGCTTATGAATATTTACGTTTTGTAACGCGAGAAGCAACATAAAAACGAACAGTACTATAATATAGCTTTCGTGCGCATATTAAAATATTTGACTGCCAGCGAATTAATCTGTTTTAATTCATGTAAAAGTTCAGATGCGAACAAAACTCGATTAATCGTTTATCCATTAAATAAGCAATTCTTCTAAGTAGATATCTAATTGAGAGCTCGAATCGACAATTTTAATAGAATTCGAAAATTATTGTATCGGGCGTTTTGTACAGTCTAAAAATCAGTTGATTTCTAATAAATGGAGGCAAAAAGTGTACCTAAGAGTTAGTGATTAAAAAACATTTAGGTGTAATAAAAATCTAAATAAAGATAATAAATTCGCTTAAATGCGTCAAATAGAATAATTGCGATGAAATGAATTTGTTCGCGATATGACGATTCTAAATATGGCGCAAACTATAAAATACGCCTTCGAAATGGGAAAAAATCGGAGTTCCGCGACTGTTATTGATTGTTGCATTTCTAAATGTTTCCGAAACTTGTGAATACTTTGATCTGAAAATTAAATCCGAGCAAAGCTCTTCACGACTACATTCCGTGATCATAAAGCCATTAGAGTACGATCACGTATTATTTCATAACAAGAATTTTATATATATATTATATATATTCTAATTTTTGTGGGAGAACAATATCAAAAAAAAAAAAAAGAAAACAAAAAGGAAGAAGTTTACTGCGGATTATTAGAAGCCATGAAAACATTTCAGTTCTAAAAAAGTGGGAGGAGATAACCTAGATGGTTATACCGAAGATTAAGGAGCTAATAAAATTATAATAATTTTTTTAAGAAAAAAAAAATGAAAAGTAAAGTTTGACCGAACTAAACTTATAAACTTTCATTATAAGTAAAAGGCTCCTCCGGGAATTGGCGGTTAATTTTATTAAAAATAAAATTAGAACGGCCGTTGTTTATGCACCATAAAATTGAGCAACCTTTTGTACTAGCGCGTCCTTAATCGGCATAATCAGCAAACGTTATTGCACAAGTTTCTCCTCAGTGATTTACTAAAATTATATTGGCAATCGGTTTCAAAAAAAAAAAAAAAAAGACAAAACAGCAAAAAAAATACAAAACAAAAAAAAAATACAAAACAAGGTTTACGGAGATTTATTACGAATTTTGTGAAATGCAATATCATTTCGACATAGATATGTCTTATGGTTGGGGATTTGAAAATTTGTGTGTCACACTATGGTGAACATTTACATTTAGTTTTGCGATGAACAACTTTCGTTTTTATCGAAACGGAACAGGAAGTCTTATGCACCATCTGAAAAACCTCTATATACATGGAACATTTTGTAGGATGGTCTAATTTTTTTCTCCCACCACATTCAATGTTTTCCTCCGCGATGTTTGCATTAGTCATTTTCTGAGCGTAATTTCCCTAATCATCGTACAGTCTAGTATTTAGATCGGACAAGTGCAAAAAAGTGAAGTGTCGACTAGATTGTGTATAACACATAATTTACCAGGCGCGATTTGAGTGGTTGGAGAAGAAAAATTTGAAAGATGTAATTTTCTGTTTTCTCGGCCGAATATTATGGGATTGCGCGCGAAAGGGAAGGGGGGGTGTTAGAAAAGAAAGGAATATGCGAGTTTTATCGGTATAGACGGTTGAGCCCAAAAGCGCGGTATAACAGGGGAGAAAAAGTATTGTTACGGGGAAGCACAACTGGTCAGAACAGTCAAGAGTGCGAAGGCTGGTACTGAAGCAATTTTCGAATCGCTCATTGTCGTCAGTAGGTATTTGCGTACACCGCTGCTAACTCTTATCTAGGAAGGTAGAGGCGCAATGTCCGCCGCAGACTTTAAAGTAGCAGGAATGTGTGTGGACATCTTTACACAACAGCCTAATGTTATATAGCTACGGAATTCCGAGTAGCGGATGAAATGAAAAGGCACGGAAAAGATATGCGCCACCGTTGTGGTAGGAATTTTAGAAAAACGGCCTTCGAAGTGCGCTCGGAAAATTTCTGTGAAGGAATGCGCAGTCCGGAAAAACGGTCGAACGGTTTCACAGGTAAGACCGCTGTTGCCGACGAGTAATCAATGCGACCAGTGAGCTGGAAAATTGAAATGCCCGCGATATATTTAAATTATCGAACGCGGCTAAATTATATTTATTCTTAACCGGCTGCATTCGTATTTTGTTTGCGAATGATTCATATGTCGAGTATTTAGAAAAGACAACATCTCCCATTAATCAGGTAGCGCGGTGTTTGCGAAAATTTAATTGCACCTGTTTCTCATCTTTTCGCCTAACCTGTATTCCGGTAAAAAGGTTTTTCATCGTTCTTCTTTTAATTTTTCAACTTTTACCGCATCTTTAACAACAGACTCGAGTTTATTTAAGAACAAATAAATAAATACTTTTTCATCGAGCGCACCCACATATTCTTAGCTGTTCAAACAAGGTGGCTGTGCAGAGTACCGCAAATTGAAACGGTTTATAAAAGCATTTATTTACCTACATATATATATATATATATATATAAATATAAAATACATAGAGACAATAATACACGATTTATGAAGAAATGATTATCTGACATAATCATAAATGGGAGTAATCGGGAATACCAGACATCATGCACGGCCGTCTGAACGACCAGAAATAATTTGACCCGCTTAGAAGCTTTCAGCAATGACCCTTTCGAAAACTTCCTGCTTCCGGTCATTTTACGAAATGATATTCATTCTTCCTAATTCCCGTTATCTTTCTATTCTCTTTCTTTACTACTCCTTGGTTCGGTAAGTTTTCTTATTCCTTTTGTCACTGTCATATGTCGCTTTCGATAGGGGATATATTATCGCTTTTAAGGAAAGAAATGAATATCTCCGGTGTATGTAAAATCTTTTTCGAATTTTCGGAGAACGTTTCGTATCGAATTTACAAGAAGTTCGTAAATGTTCAAAATGCCGCAGAAAAATAATCCGTCGAAACTTTCAAGTTGCCCCGTATTCGGTCATCTTTGCGCGTTAAACTTCGAATGATCGATGATAATCATTTTTCGGAAGATAAGAATCGCGGCCATCATCAGATTGATGACTGCATTAAAAGTTTTTCAGACGTATACATACATCGGACGGAGAAAGTGTCTAAATAGTCTTTAAATAAAGCTCCTCCGGTCAGTTGATGATATTTAAAACGACAAATCGGTAAAGAAAAAAAAAAATAGTAAATTATGACCCCCCACATAACACTATTATCATCGTCGCCGTTCGTAAGACTTTCTGTTAGCGTAAAGCTATCACTTTGCGGCAACAAATTTTATTCGATGTAAACGAAAGCGGCTCCCTGGATAAATCTTTCTTTGTTGCTGTGTTTTGACGAGATGCGCGGCAGTGTACGCGTTGAATCGGCTGCATTCGATTTCTTTCAAAAAACTCTGCTCGATCGTATTTCGCATAATTTTTAAAATAAACAGCGATACTCACACAATTATATATAACAAAAAAAAAAAAAAAAAGTACCGTAGAGAAGTTTTTGGAAAAATTTTTGCAGCATTTCTCGAGGGGGAAAAATAGGGGAGAACTCTTCGAATTTGATGCGTGGAACGATGAAGAGGGGCGCAATAATTGTAGAACGAAAAAAACCGGAAATTACTGTCGACGAATAAGTCACGAGGGGCGGCTTTTCCGATTGCTTAAATTTCTTTCGCAAACTGAAACAGTATCGATGAAAAATTTCGATATCGTGCAATTAAAATTCGGGACGAAAATTCAAAATAAAGACGTTACTTGGTGCACGTTAGCGCAATACAGTGTATGCGAAAAAAAAAAATTAAAAAAAAAAAAAAGTGAAAAGTGAAAAGTGAAAAGTGAAAAAACAATTATTAACGCTTACCCAAAAGACTTCGCATACAGAGGATCAAATTTTCTTCGAGAATAAAATAAATCAAAATACTCGGACTGTCGTAGTAAACCCCGGCGTTAATATTTCATCATTATTTCACCATTATTTTCGCGCGGTTTTCATATGTAAACAACCGCGAAAACAATATTCTCGATTTAAAATTCGACCGGAAAAAATTCCGGACAACTCTTTATCTAATATATATATATATTTCCGGTCGCTGTTTATTTACACCGTGCACACGCGTTTATTCAAATTAAAATAATAAGTCGAAAAATCTGCTGCTCTCCTAAAAAATAAAAATAAAAAAAAAAAAAAAAAAGGAAAAAAAACGAACTAAACCAGAAGAAGCGAAATTTTTTTTTGATAAGTGGCGCACTTTTTATCAAACGGACGCGGAACAGATCGGCAAAATATGATAAGAACAGGTATTAAAGTAAAAAAATGAAGTGAACCAAAAACGAAAAATCAACAAAAGAAAAACTCGAAAAATTCCGAAATTCGCTGCTAGGATATATACGAACAGTTGAGCGATAGAAAATTGCCGGGAGCAAAATGACAGAGCAGACGACTTGGAACGGCGGTTTAGACTTTACTGAATAGAAAATCGTACACTTGTCGCTCGGCTGGCTTCCGTCGCGGACACCTCGAAGCCCCTTCTTTAGGCCGACGCGATCAAAACACGCGCCACTCGCCGCGTCTTAAGCTACTCAATTGGCGCGTGCGCAGCCCTGTCTATTTGTGTAAGCCAACGTATTGCTGATTAAATGTACACGGCTTTTCTATTTTTACACCGCTACATACCTCATCGCTTAATTAATAATTCCCTCGAACAATATGTAAAATTAACAATTATTCCGGTCTAACGTTTTACATTCGACCACAATGAGACACCGGTCTGCTGACGTCGATCGCAGTCTAAATCTGAGTACTGACCAGCCCCAGCTAAAACTAATAAACAGTTTTTCAGCGGTGGTAATTTCTGAAACGGTTATTTATTAAAATACTAGTAAACAATAAACAAACATTAAATCTCTACGTATCTTTCCTTTATTGTAGGATGAAGTTCATATTATTTTCCTTAGTATAACATTTTATATGATTTTTAGCAGTTAATTTGATTAAAATCGTTATTAGTACTTTTTTTTATCCAACAATAATAATACTGAAAAAAGCAAATAAAATAGAAACGGTAGCAAGGTAGACTAAATTAGCTACCGAACCGGATCTATTGTAGATTTTCGGAAAGCCGCTAACAGGTTTATCTTAAATCGAATATTACCGGAAAAATCTAGAAAAGTAAAAAGTAGAAAAGAACACAGTATTCTATTCGGATCCATCAGAAGTACATTATAATATCCGCGATACACGGGACTTACTTTTATGTGTACTTTAAACTAAAAAATTCCACCAGTTTCGAGACATCCTCACACCGAAATTATTTCCGATTCATGAGTTACTGTGTGTAACCGGCGATATGCTAATACAGCGCGTGAACTGGCGAGGAGGAAGATCAATTTTGTTTAGAGAACACTGAAGTAAACAGAAATATCGTAAAAAATAGAAGAGCGGGTGCCTTCTAATGTATAATTATGGGGCATTGCCCTATGCGGAGTCTGGAAAGAAATCCTTTTGCGTGAAAAATCTACCGATGGTCTGCACCGTCTTCGGCCACAAGATTATATGCTGATGCTTTAGCGTCCGTCTATTCGTTATCCGCGGCGAGGAGAAAAAGCCAGCCTATAAAAGCTGCCATATCACCGCAAAGCGGGTTTGTAGTTTTCGGTGTGTCCTAATGATAATATTAAACGAATTTTTAAGTTCAAGGTTTAGAAGATGTTTCCCTTGAGGAACAGAAGTCATGAAGCCTTTGGAGCAGGCAACTGGCGAAAACTAGAGTTACAAACGTTTACTTTGCCGTCATTGGTAACGAGGTTCCGGGAAGGGTCGCTTAATGGGAGTGCATGTTTTTGAGATTCTAATCAAGGCGATAGTTTGTTTAGGTCAGCAATCTTTATTTTAATTTTAAACCCATTAACGCGCATTGCTTTTATGCAATCACTCGAAATGTCTATACATACCGAACATTCGTGTCATCATCATTGGCCCTGGCACGGAGACAATTGAAACATTTAAAGGGTTGCCAGCTTTTTTTTCAATATTCTTTGTCTACACGAAGACCCCAAAGTGTAAATGTATTTAGAAATCGTACACGTTATGTAAACAATCGTATCATAAATATTATTATTTTTTTCTTCAACTAGTATTTAATGCCTTACAGCTACTACTCGATGCTTAATTAAACACTATTAATAATCATAATTTTAATAAGGAAGTCTGTAAGGACTTTCAGGTTGTAAACATCTGCGATAGCCGCATTTGTCTCCTTGGAACGATGTTAATCAAAGATGACATAAATATAAATTTATCGGATAACATTAAAAGTCTAAACTATTAACTACCTAAATATATATATTAGGAGCGAACGGTTTCAAAAGTATTCAAAAAATCTGCCTTCTTTTCATAGGAGAAACAATTCATGCATTTTCTGTCTGGATCATGTTCTCGTCCCCGTTGGCTTAAAAATATCAGTATAAAATTAGAAGTTGTGACACCACTGTGTTACTCCCTGCAGTTCTTCCGACAATTCCGTAGTAAATATAAAAATTAAAATAAGTTTTAATTACCGAATTAAGCCTACCAGACGACTTTATTTTGTAGACAAACTGTTGTTACAAAACAATCTTAAAGCGTGTTGTTTAGGATGATATATGTATACAGTAAATCTATGATTCCCATTCCATACAGTGCTTCGTTTATTCTCTCCCTTCCTTCTTCTTCTGTTATCCAAGCTCTTGATTCATTTTTGTCGGCTATCTCTGATCGTGTAAAGATCTGAATCTCTTGCGTCCTTTTTCTTTTGTTTTTGAGCTAATGTCCTTGTAGACGAACCAAAAAAAAAAAAAATTAAATTGACGAAAAGTTCGATTCATTTATCTCAGTTATAAAAGTTGCCTTAGAACTTTCAAAAAGACTAATAAAAGACCATAAGATACAACGTAAAAGATCTGAATGGGTAACAACAGAGGAGGTTATTGCGCACTTTCCGTGGAAAAAAATGCATTATATAAATTCATTAAAACGCATTCGCAAAACTACGATACAATTAAGCGTTTTAAACAGATCTCTAGGGAATTGCAAAGACGAACACGAGTTGTTAAACGAAATTATTACTCGCAAAAATTAAAGAATTACAGTGCCATTGGGGATTAATAAAAAAGGTAGAGTAGGCAGTAAAAAATCTGTGTTAAAATATATCAAAATTAACGATAACACACTGACTTTTAATAATTACTTTTCAAATATAGCTAAAAAAATGAAAATAACATCAAATTTAGACGCAAACACATTGAATACATAGTTGCGTTTGGGTTTGTTGAATTTTCCAGAACTGAGGTTTTTTTGGGGGGGTTTTTTCTCCCCCACCCCCCTTGGCATGTCAACAAAGAATCTTCGCTCAGAAACGAAACGAAGGAGAAGGATCAGTTTAGATGTAGAGTCGGTGTCAAATATTGATAAGATAAAATAACTGAGGACAGGAACAACTGAGATCGACGGAAACGATAAGATATACGAGGCACAATAAGGAGTAGGTAGTTTGAGTGACAGCAAATTGGAGTGCAAAGAAATGCGTTTTTTTCACGAGGGATAGACATTCAAAGAGGATATAGTCAGGATCACAGGCGGCTTCGTTGTCAGGATGAAGAGGATAATTAGAGGACAGTACGAAACGAAAACGATAACGTGAGGGGAAGGAAGAAGAGTATGATTCAGACGTAAACGGATAATAGGGACAATAACGGAGCGGTGAAGCGAAGGAAAATCGTAAAACCAAGGCCGCGTGGGAAGATTAGATTGGATGGAAAAATAAAAGGAAGGATGATTAGAAAAGGAGGAAACGTAAAAATCTGATCAAAATCTAACATGAAACTTTTTGCACAATGGGAGTAAATTCAAAACGGGAATTTTAGAGAAAAAAAGGCGGGAGGATACAGCAATCTGAGCCAAGGAATCTACCATTTCGTTACCCTCTATCCCCATATGACTGGGGACCCAGAAGGTTAGAAATGCAATAATGCCTATTCCAAGTAAATATTCATTTGGGTCCGACGTAATATCATTTGTTTTAGTAATTGAGTTTTTTTTTTTTTTTTTGTAAATCCGCTAACGTCTCTAATAAACGAGTCTGTTATATCCATCAAAATTCCGACTGTGTTAAAACTTGGTATAATTACTCCAGTTTACGAGAGCGGTTTTACCTCCCATGTTTCTAACTATAGACCGATATACTGACGTTCTCAAAAATGTCTAAAAAAAAAAAGTGTTATCCTGTCTATACAATAATATTTTTTTCAGTAAAAATCAATACGGTTTTTTAAGAAATAAATTGTACGGACGATGCTTTGTTTTATCATTTATTACATCCATATTGGAAAATTTAGAATATGGCCGATCGGTGGCAGCTGTGTACCTAGATTTTTTTAAAGAATTTAACATGGTTAATCATGAAATACTCCTAAAAAAGTTGTTTTTTTTTTTTATGGGCGCGCTAGCGGCATTGACCCAACAACAAAAAAAATCTAAGCTAAAGAATAAAGAGCTAAATAGCTAGGCGGTCCAAAATGAACGCAACAAAGGACAGCAGTGCAGACACCACAGAAGATGAAGGAGGGAAGGAGAGGATAAAGGAAGAGTTCTGGAAAGTAAGGAGACCTAATGACAAGAGCTAACTGTATAAAAGGGAGCGTTCATTACGAAGAGCAGAACACTCGAAGAAAATGTAATCAGCATCACATATACGAGGAGGATCCCAATTGAGAACAATAAGCAGAAGGCGACAGAGCAAATCGAAAAGAAGATGCCGAAAGACGACTATGATCTAGTCGAAGCCTGTAAATGGAAGAGATAAGAAAGCACGAGAGATGAGGGAAGTCATAGTACCAAGGGTGCGGAGGAGGATGGGTTTAGATACTAAGATAGAAGGATTCAGGATTCGAGAATAAAAGAGGATAAATATCGTGCCATCGTCTACGATGGCAATTCCTGGAAAGAACGTTAAGATTGCAAGAAGATAATTTGGATAGAAATTGACCAGTCTGAACGGCAGATCGAACTTAATGAATCAACCAATCCATTGCCCTCAATGCCAACATGGCTGGGGGACCACGATAAATCGATTTGAATGGAACGAAAGCTATACAACCTAGTGACAAGAGAACGAATCAGAGGAGAATTATGGAATCTGAAGAATGACGAGGAAGAGGAGAGACGATGGACAGTAGAACACCTTTTGAATCCGAGACTATCAGAAATTTATTGGAGCCGTTGTTGGAAGAAATTTATTGGATAGCACGAAGGATTTCAGAGGACTCCGCGGTAAATATGGGGCAGAAGGAAGGCAGTTTATAAGATCCAAAATAGTTGAGTCACGGGACCAAAAAGGCAGCTCTCGCACTGTCCGTTGTTCCGGAGCCATCAGTAAAGATAACAGTGTGGAAAGGAAATAAGGATTGCATGACATTGTTATATTTCTGTGTCGGACTACATGAGCCGGCAGGTTCTTGTGAAAGGCGGAAAGAGAGTATATCTTAGGCGTACAAAGGAAATTGAAATAATTAAGCGTGAAGTAAGGGAGTTTGTTATAAGAGAAAACGTAAGGAGCGAATAGATTAAGTCGTTTAGATATATGAGAAAGAATAGGGATTTTCCTAGGAGAGAAGCGCCAGTTGTGTAAAGTATGGAAAGATAAGAGTTAATACGATTTGAGGAAGAAATAGGAAGACGCTTAGTCAAGATAAAACCGACGAATATATAGAGAAACCATGTTCGTTTCTGAAAGAACTGCAGCAGTGGGAGACGACTTCAAAGCTCCAAGGCAGCGGTGGAGACAAAGGTTCTACACACGAGCTAGTTTGGAAACCGTTGTGTAGGAAGCACTACCGTACAAAAAGGAACAATAATCTAACTTCGAACGGATAATAGATTTAAACAGGATTATAAGAATACAAGGATCTCGCCTCCAACGGCACGGGGAAAGAGCTTTGAGGAGGTTTAGCCTTTTAGAAATGAATTTGAATAAGTATTTTATTTGTTCCTGAAAAGAAGACGGCTGTTAGAAAGATGCCTAGGTAGCAGAAGGATGAGACAAAAGAGGGATAGCAAAATTATTTACGGACAGGATTATTGAAGATGGATTATAAGGACGCAAAGTAAAAACAACGCATGAAGACTTGGCCGGAGAGATGGAAAGACAAATATTGGAAAGAGCGGCTTCTAAAGAAATCAGGGAATCGTTGAATTAACTTCTGAAATGGACCTAGAAGTGAAATATAGAACGATATCGTCTGCAAAGTATAGGGAAGATGATTTCAGAGGAAGGCGAGCTATATTGGAGATTAAAAAGGGTAGGGCTAAGGCAGGAGCCGCGAAATAAAACGTAGAATTAAATAATAGAACGATTAGACAAACACTAATCAAAAATACTGATAAAGCAAATGAAAAAATTAAAATAATCGGAATAATCTCACCACAGCTGCTCCGCTGAAATAATTAAACGCGATAACATACAACATAACTAACTCAAACGAACCTCCATGTGATAAATAGCAGAGTATCTCTATATTTTATCAAACTTCGAATGTACATAAGTTACGATAAACACAAAATAATTCTCGACTTTTTATTTGCACTGCATAACTTAGCACTATTTTAAATTCAAAATCTAACAATTATAACTTTATAAATAACACTCGTCAGTTATTTCAGAGTTTAAATCCTGCTTAAACTAATAAGGAATAAAAGAGCTGATAATTTAACACTAGTAAAATTATATAGAATATTTTTGGAGAAAAATGTAACATTTCAAAGATAACAGTTCAATTAATTCGTCGGTATAGACGAGTAAACCAGTACGTTATATTTCATTTCTTTTTAAAACTAAAACTAAATATTTAACTTCTTACTTTACAATTGATATTGGTGCAAGTTACGGATTTAGTTGATAAAAGTGTCTAACGCTTACACTTCACAATTTCCGTAACTTTTAAATGTATATCATATACTTCTTATTACACATTTCTAATTTCTAATTTTAATTATTTCACTAGCTGTAGATAGCAATCCGTCACTTAAACCTTCAGTGTAGTGTTATTCATATTTGCAATATATTGTCAGTATTTGATCGTATTCCTTCTGTAATTTTTATGCATTTTTATTTAGTTAAACTTTTTACCTTTCTTTTAATTAAGATACATACCGCTTTCGCTTTTATCTCTACTCCAACTTCATTAGTAATTAAACTTTATCTTACAGTGAGCAGAAAAAAAAATTTAAATGTCAGATATTTCAATTCAAAATTTTTGAGTGAAGTTAATCGTTAGATATATTTAGCTGTAGTTTAAAATAATAATTAATTTAGTACAAAATGTAGATTTGTAAACAGGGGTCAATTTTATGTGTTATCAAATATTAATTAAATATTTCTTCTTTGATCACATTATGTTAATAAAACAGAAGTTGAACCTTGTATTCTTACACATAACATTATAGTCCATTCATCCAAATATAACAATAACCTACTATATATAATAATTTATTTACCACTGATTGTAAATTCATTATTAGTATAAATTATCATTGCTGCTAGCGTTATGATTGGTATTAGTAGCATTAACATTCTTGTTATAAATATTATCATTAGTATTTCAACCATTGTAATTTATTTGTATTTCTATTGTATTTTAGTTGTAGTCTAGTAAGTAACCTTTCCTCATTATGTTTGAAGTTCACTTTTAAAGTACATGGGTTCGGGCTATGAGTGAGGTTAAGGTTCTCTGTAAATACTATAGTTCTTAATATTAGTTTAATTTAATTATTATTTTATTCTTATACACATAAGATGTACTCAATATCAGAAGTAAACACAGGAAAGTTAGTGTTTCCAAAATTGTAAAAAAAAATTTTTCTTAATTTGGATGTATTTTTGGTGTTTTTTTTTTTTTTGTTTGGGTTTTTCTCTGGGCTTGTCAGCAACGGACGATTACCGATCAACACGTGTACATAGCAGCAATTAGGAGTAACAAGGAATGAAATCTGACAAAGACTGCTATACCAAGGATGGAGTAACAATAACAATCAACGTCGAAAAATGCTATGCATCCTGAAAAGAAAAGGAATGACATTGCCGAAGGTAAGAGCAAAAGGAGTTAGCTGTCCCCTACCATGGCCACATCTGCAATTACAGAGCCCATAGTACAAACGGACAAAGGAATCTGGCTACAAATAATTAAGGAAGGAGAAACACGGGATGTTGGATGGTTAAAAGCAAAACTTGGCTTGTGTCTATCTGATAATACTTTCGTTGATCGTGCTATAGTAGCGCATAAGCGAATTTAAATTTATAATCTGTTTTATCTATTCTCTATTATCTACTATTACAAATACAATTTGATTTGATTTGATTTGATTCGATTCTGGACGCATTTTTGACAAACTGTGACAATGTGGTGGACCGTTAACGGAGCTTGTGGCACACGTCGCATACTGATGGTAGCTGATTACTGAGCAAGTACAAGTATGTCCAAGATATACTCTATTTACAGCTGTTTCCAATCTTGGTAAGCAGGCTTTACCAATGAGTTTAGGCCACGCTGACTGGTCTTTATGGGTGTTTTCCAGAACACTTGGACGCGCATGGGGAATGATCGACTCCGCGAGTTTAAAATTTCTGGATAGAGTACTGTACGTAATCCATTCCTATAGTAATCGACAGGCAAGTCTGCGGTGGCCATCGAGTCGCACGATGAACTATGGGAAGAAATACTTCGACGGCTTGGAATCCAAACAAAGGTAATTTTCGTATTGAGCTTATATAACTGCAGTATGGAAAACAAAATATGGTCAACAACTGTTACTTTGAAGTTTAAAGCCTCTGTATATATTTTAAAACTGACGATTAGTCCGAGCATATTACATATAGTGGTTAGACGGAAGATCAGCGATCTGAAGTAGACACTGAAGAATAGCCACACTAGTTTCAGCCGAAAGGACTGACAGCATAGACGGAAGGTTAAAGGACTGGATTTTGTTTTGTATATAATAAGCTCCACCTCTGCATGTAATACTGTTTTGGATGCATCTGTGTAACAAATTATCTATGTTGCATTACCTAGAGCAAATTTTTCAATTATACGCAACTTCGGACATTATATCTAGAATTATACCAACCGACTCTTGCCGATGGGATAATACATTGGGGAGAAGCAGCACAATATCACCTTGCCCCAATAAATTATTTGCAAAAAATTTTAAGTAAAAAATTAAAATCAGTCGGCCATTTATCTAATGACAGAAGTTTACTAAATGTGAAAGATGTCTACACTATCAATCGTATACTTTATGTTTTGAGAAGTAAAGAGAAATTCAATATACGAGTATCCTTCGGAAAAACGAGATTCACAAAACAAAAAAGCTATCTTGCCTTCCTACTACAAAGTACATATAATAGAATTTAGGCTAGTTACATGAGGGCCAAAATATTTAATTCATTACCAGATACGCTAAAAAATAACCTTAAAAATTATAAATATAAAAGAAAAATTTTAATAAGTTACTTCACTTCGTTACCAGATGCGTAATATATACTGAAGTCTGCATCTCTATGAATTGTACAGTAAGAATAAATCCAACACATCAAAAAACACAATCAAAATTAAAATTACCTAGTTCATTGTTGCATCAGTTTAAAAATGTTAATTTTGTAAATAATATATTTGCACATAAACACATATTACGATATATTCAAACAATAACATTAGATTGCACAAAAACCAAATTAGTATACTATCCAATATCCCGCGTTAAACCGTTCGTTTCATTAATAATCATACTGAAATAATTAAACCTCTATAAGAGGGCAAAAATAGAAAAATTATAATACTAAATTAACATCTCACATAATAATTATAATAAAAATTTTACAATAGAAAACGTGATAAAAAGAAAAATATATTTGAAAATGGAAATCCAGCAGGTGCTTAGATCTTTCATTCCAAAATTGAAACCATGCAAAATTACATCCTCCAATAATCCAAAATCAAACACCGTAAAGATGCCGGTTTTAATTTTAATTACAACTATAACAACATCGTCTTGTTTACTTCGTTAAATACAAACGATTAAATCGATTAAATATTGACCTATCATTATTTCTATTAGTTTTTTATTACGATAAATAAAAGTTCTTATTTTAATTTTAAATTTACATTTAGTTTTATTTTAGATTTCATTCCAAGTCTAACGTTTAGATCTTGTTATAAAAACTTATATTGCAAATCTATATTTCATTTCAATCTAGATATAGCCTTCATCCAAATTATATACCAGTTTTTATTTTTATTTAATTCAAGTCTTAAAACATATAATTTCTTTCTTATTAGCTTTTAAAAATATTATCAGATACATTTAAAATTATTTATAAATTCTTAATATTCATATTTTTATACAGAGAAAATAATTTTCTTTTTACTTTATCATTTAATTATTGTTTTTCCTATCTCATGTACACCTTAACTAGTTACTTCTATAATTATTAGTATAAGTAAATACATTACTTTAATCTTTCAAATTATTGTTGAAGTTTCCATGTTAACCACAAGGAACTGGAGAAACATGTGCGATTAGTATTAGACTTAAATTTAGTGAGTTATAATTTAAGGTATTTTGGATCTAATTATTCTACTGTATAAGAAAACAAACAGATTGTAAACACGGGCTATGTAATCTATGATTTATTAATTATCAACAAGAATATGTAGCCCGCGTATTATTATTAATAGGCAAATTAGTTATCAATTATAGTATAGAACCAACGACGTCGCTAGCCGATGAGCCGGGGGAGGGGGAGGGGGGTAAGATGGTAGAAAGAGGATATGAGTTATAGGAAAAATAAAATTTATAAGTTGTAAATGCTTAATATTTTATTAAACAGAATAAAATTTTAATTATAACATAATTTTCGTGGGTTTCTGGCAAATTGTTCACGATTACGCGCCTATGAATACTCATCATGGCCAGTTGATTAAAAAGTTTCAAGGCTCCAGGGGGGCAGCTGCCCTCTTTCCCCCGCTGGCGACGCCCATGTATAGAACACATTCACTAAACCTAAACTTGGGCTATAAAAACCTATGTTGTTCTTTTACTATATTAAATCGACATATAAGTAGCCCTTGTGCAATTAATAATAATAATCCCGCTACTCGTGCTAACTGAGCGCCATTGCGGATTAAGATAAATTTATATTGTAAGTTACATTGTAAAAATTACAAAATAAATTTTGATTTGATTCTGGCAGACGGAGTAATACATTTCGTAAGATCTCTTGCATCTGGTGGTTTGGTTTACTTTTGATTTCTACTGAAGAAAGGTCCCAACAAACATCAGGTCTGAACTGGCTCCATGGCGGGTCGACTATTGGAATCCTTTCTATAATGCCACGTTGAGATATGGGCATGATTTAGATCGAGTTGGTGGCTGGCAATAGTTACTGCATATTTAATGGCAAATAGTTTCTGCCTGTAGCAAAGCGGTAGAGTGCCATTGAAATAAAAGGCCTTCAGTGCTATCCGAAGTCCGGTATTTTGTATTTCGTTCAATTTGTTGAGTAGGCATTGACTAGCAGATGTGTATATGATAGAGCCGTAGTCCAGTCTGGAACGGATAAGGGCGTAGTAGATGTGGAGTAATGTAGAACTTCTTTGCCAGGCTAGTCTCGAGTCCAAATGTAATCTAAGAAATTTGTATTCCTTCGATTGTTTTATCGTTAAGTTACTTATTGTTAAATTTAAATATATCATCGGATCTGATCGTTTTCTAGTAAAAATAATGTAAGTTGTTTTTTTCTCGGAGACAACTCTGTAGTCCAGTGGTCATACTCCACACCTGTGAATTATCTAAACATTTTTGTAAAAAAATTTGAGCGTGGTGGATATCTTCCGTTTCTAATGTGATATTTAAATCATCCGCAAAGAGTCTGGCTGCAATAGGTGAGGTTTTGTAATCAATAATACTGTTCATCAGGATGGGGAAGCAATGAACGCTTAACCTTGTGGTCCTTACCATAGATTAATTTAGAAAATGACGAAAATTTGGCGGTAGAAAAATGAAATACGAAAATTGCTTCTATTGCTCGTAGTCACTCTTTTTTTTTTTTTTTTTTTTTTTTTTTGTTGAAACGTGGACCAGGGGGACTTTAAACAAAAAGAAGTGAAAGAGCTGCCAGTTAAATTTCGATTCGGTTAGATAATGACAGTATAAAGGAATCGAAAGCTGGAATGAAACTGATTTTCATTTGTAAATGAGTTTTTTTTTTGTTTTTTTTTGGTTCCAAGAACAAAGGAAAAAGGATTTATACGATATCAGAGATAGCCGACAAAAAGGAATCAAGAGCCTGAACAACAGAAGGAAAAGGAAGGAAGAGGATGAACGAAGCACTGTTTGGAGTGGGAATACCAATTTATAAAAGGGAGGAGTAGAAAGCAGCTTGATCGGTTACAAGAGATGAACACCCGAACATTATGCGATTGGGATCACACACATAAATGTGTTTTCATCTACGGAGCGACAAAAATTCGGGTCAATGTTAAGTTGATTTATTAAATTTTCTGGTAACAAATCGATACGAAAAGTATACAATTATTATACAGCTGAAAGGTGTTTTTCAATTTCGAGAAAAGATAAAAACATTTTGAAGGAATTCTGTGGAGAGATTATTAATGGTACTAACACGTTATCGGTAGAAAAATAACTGATTAGGGGCGTTGTTGATTTTAATGAAAGATTTCCCTTTTTGAATAAAGTAATTATATTTAATAATTAATTTCATACGTTTTTTCACGTTAAATACGTAAAACTGCGAATATACAGGTGCAACAATCGGCCGAATAATACTGCATAATTAGTTGAAATAATTTTAGCGTGTCTTACTAATGAATCAGAATAATCGCACCATCGGTTATTTCGTATTAAGTTTAATAATCTAAATATGTATTTTAGGAATTTGAACGAATTTGCAGTTAGGAGAAAAAGCTATATATTATGGCACACGACTGATGATAGTTTAAATTTGTTACGCGGTTTCAGGAATTTTAGTTATCCCGATAATGGGAGGGGCATGATTGAGTCTCATTTAAATGGCGCAGCAAATTGAACTTCGTAGAACTAATTGTATAGTTCAAAATCGAAGATTTCCCATTCAGAAGTTAGCACAATATGGAACTTCTATCAGCTTCGGCTGCTATTATTCCAGTTGAATCACTGAATTTTTCATTAGAGTTAATGTAACTTAATTACGCCATTTTCAAATTAAACGACAACGAACTTAATGAAAAAAATTCAATAATGCTCGAAATTATTTAAGTCATTTAGGCTAAGTGAAATTGTTCACATCGAATGAAGCGTCGACCCTGTTACGCATTTTGTTAGACTATAAACGTAGACAAATCTTATTTTTAACGTTTTATTGCAATGTCCAACGCAGAGTCGACCTAACGGGCGCGAGCGAAAATGAAAACTTTTAGCCAGTATTCTTCCTTCTGAAATACATTGACAGAAGTAGTGAAAAAGGCGACATTTTTTGTTGCTTATTTCGCCTAATGGAGCACTCGATTATAAATAATACGCTGCTTACGGACGACGGTACTTCGGCTAGTTTGTGTGTACGTGCGACTCCGTTTGCTCGTTGTGTAGTTACTTAGTAGTGTCGCTTCATAAAAGAGAATGAGACCAACTGACGTATTAATTTTTTGCCAAAAATTACTCATTTGAACGAAAAAAAATTATATAAATATACTCGCGTGCGAAGGAAAAACTATTACGTAAAAACAAACAAACACAGAATGAATAAATAGACCGAGCGTAAAATTAGAGGAAGTTTATTACTTTTAGTTTGTTCGCTTTTTTTTCTTCTGTATTTCATCGTCAACATGCACCCAACGCCGAAAAAGTATTTTTCATCGCAATCAGTGCTAGATGAACGTCAGCATTAATTTCGGATTTATTTGTTTTCCAACTCGATATTTTCTATCCGAATTTCTTGAATGAGCTGTTTTCCAAGGATTTTCTACCGAGATAATCAAATGAATTTTGCAGATTTTGAGTACGCTTTCGGCATTTAGCTTTTAGATATAAATTTTCCCGATTACATCATGGAACGAATTAATAAATCAAAACGGTTCTCGTAAGAATACGATACCGTTTAAATGAGAGCTGCATTCTGATGAAACTCTGTGGTTTTCTATTTGATCTGCACTGGTCGAATTTACTTTAACCGGCCGGGGGGGGGGTTATCTTTTAAAGTATAATGAAGTTCAGATCATCCTTCCTTCACGTTATTTAATTCAATATAATTCGATAATTATAATGTAAGGTAATAAAACTGTTCATTATCTTCATAATTATTGCAATGTTAATTGCAACTTATTTCATCGATAGCAATTAAATATTTCCGAATTAAGATATTGGAAAAACGCAAAAAAATTCTCATTAGGTATCTGAGTAATGAGTTATTTAAAAGTTACTATAATGAATTATTTCGATTGTAATGTTTTGAGCATTCTACAACAAATAGAGCTGTGTATAATTTTATGTCTGTGGGGTAAAACGCGAATAAACACTTCCAAAATATAGTTTATTGAACTTTTTCTGATTAATACAACATTTTACTTTTTTACCGAAATCGTTTATTATTATAATTACAACGTAAACATAATACTATTTATAAGCTTGCTAAACACACTGTCATATAACACATGTTCTTTGGAAAAAAGAAGAAAAATAAAATACTTAAAAATTCGATTACTTTCAATTCCCCTTTATATCCTTCTTAATGCCAATGGAATCTCTTCTGGTACATCGATTTTCGGTTTTGCCTTCAATTCCAACAATCTGCACTTGTTTCGGTCTTTTCAAATACGCTATTTGTCAACGCATTCTGTTGAACTAAACTGTACCTGTATTATTCATCCGTTTCTCATGTATATTATTTTCCAGTGAACTTTTTATTTCTCTCGGGAATTTTAAACTACAAATATCTGAACTTCCTTCTGTAACTGTTCTTTTTTTTTTTTTAATTTGATTAAAATGTCGTTTAAATTTTCCGCCATTTATTTTATCCAGAATATTCACGATTTTTCACACTTTTCCATGATTTTTGATTTGTTGGCCTAGTGTATTCCGGCTGTATCCGAATTTTTTCATCCGCTTCAAAATTTTCCATTTTCGTCCTTAACATGCTACTAAATACTTTTAGACTTCTCTTTTAAAATTGAACAAATTTTCGTTATTAATTTTAATAAATTCAAATCGCGCATTCTAAATACGTACGTTTCCAGGCTTTTTTAAGGCTAATTTCTGGAAACGAGAGTTTTTGATGACGGTGCAAAGACTTACATCACCAAGTCACCATATAATACTGGACTACTCAAATAATTCCGTATTTTCCCTACTTTGAACGCTTTCGAGTATATTTTGTATATTACTAGCTGGCCCGGCGAACTTCGTACCGCGGCAGAATCAATAAATGTTGTTGCGTCGAATTAAATTCAGTGTTTTATTAAAATAAAATTAATACTCAAAATTAATTAAGTTTAATAAATGTACAAAAATCAAAATGAAAAGCATTTTAATTACACTGAAATAAATGTAATTCACGTGGCAGCAAGATTCCCCTTAATAACAAAAATCAGTATAAATTTATTTAAAAAAAATTTAAGTAAATTACATTGGGAACATTTTTTTTTTTTTTTCGGTCTATATCAGGAGCTAATACAACACAGAGTACACACTCAATTTATATACTTTTCAATAAGTGTGTACACTCTGTTGGGTACGAAACCAGAGGTTTCATAGGTTATCGAGACTTGTCTCGTTCCAGATCGAAATCGCTCCCAGGTTTATACCTAATCTGAAATAGAATTGGGTACCAGAGAAATCTGGGAAGGTAAAAGCGGATTCCACGTAAAAAGGAACACTTGCCCCCCTACTTTCATTAGTGCCGTTCGGATTAGTATATTATGAAAAGCTTAACTTCACAATCCATGATACCTTTTATGAAGGATATATGGGACTTTCTTTTACTCTGTGCAGTTAGCTGATGATGGCCTATAGACGAAAGAACGTGTTTCTAAAGTAATTCAGTTTCCAAAAGTAAATTTATACCGCTTTTTAGGATAATATAATGTACGGAATAGTCCGAATAATATGGTTCAGAAACGACAAAAATGTTCAATTATACAATAGAGCTCGGAAACGGTGTGACTTATCTGGATCATAAATTACAATTAAACTTCCGATTTACAACTTTAAGCTGAGCGATTACCCCCTGGACGACAAGTAATCGTCTAGAATATATAATATGGAATTTAGAAAGACCTCAAAAATCACCCTTCAAAAATTCACACCAGATAACCCCACCCTTTAAAAGCGAAATTCAAAATATAGAACAAAACACAGAAGCTCTTTCGTAAAATCCAAAAATTACGGTTAAAAAATTATTTAAACCCCTCTTTTAGGCCAAAAACAGCGAAAAAAAAATGAATTTTCTGCATACATTTTTTTTTTAAATTTCGTATTCTGCTATTCGAGGGGCGAAGACAAATCAAACAAATCAAAGATCATAAAAATCAGTCCAGCCGTTCTTGAGTTATAAATGGTGTAATTAACCCGACTTTGTTTGATATATGTGTGTTTGTATATTATTTAATACATTACATCGTGAAATATTTTTCTCTGAATAAACGGAACGATGCTACTTATTGTTGCACTGAACTGTGATTTTATTATTATAATTATATAGGTATCGTTTTTTGTTTGTTTTTTATTTTTTCGGGTAGGATTACAGTAACACTAATAAATTTAAAATCTAAAAAAAAATCAACTGTAATCCACCTATTTTTTTACAAGCACGGCATAAGATACCAAGTATGGGTGTGATTTTCATTAGTATCTAACCCCTTCCGAAAACAAAATTATATATTTTAGAAAATCGGTTCCTATTGAAAATTCATTACATTATTTTTGTTTTTTTATAACATGTTCAAAAATGTTTTTTTTTTTTTTTTTTGTAATATTTAACGGTCAAATTATTTGATACACCTATTAATATATTAATATATTTCAGAATTTTTTTCTGATTTATGTATTGAGAAAACAATATTATCCTTTAGCAAGCTTGCAAAAGAGAAACGGATTAAAAGAAAGCGTACGACAATGTAAATTTAACAATGTTAATGCAACAGTTAAAAAAAATATACATTTTTAGTAGGTTCCTTCATATTGTAAATCATAATTTTAGTGAAACATAAACCGAAACGCAGTTAATTAATATAAATAATAATATTGCTGACTAGTTTCGATTTTTTTAAAAATCATAATCATACCGAAATTATTGCATATTAATTAATTGTGTTTGTGGTTTGTATGTTTTATTGAAATTTATTATATATACATATTTTTACATAATTTTAATATTAATATCGCGGTTGAGTACAATAATAAACTGAGTCATTGTATTTATTCCAATGTTTATTTCGGGAAAAATGATATCATCTCACAAGGAATTAAACTTTGTCATATGTAACGAATTGAAAAGTTTTCTAAACAATTCACTGCTTTCTGGCGACGATAATTTTTTATCGCCCCAAACCAAGTTAACTGCGAATACTTCTGATGTTTTTACTGTACTCGATGCTATTATTAAAATCGTGTAGATAATGTCTTTGTCGAATAATAATTCTACCGAATCGTCTTTGTTAGTCTCAAATAAGGGGCTTCAGAAATGCCTACAAACGTTTTTTATGTGACCGACGATCAATTTATTAATTCGTGCTTATTTTTAGTTCTCGGGTTTTTAATATATTTCTCTCCTATATACACATATTGGTTTTGGGACTAATATTGAAGCAATGTTTTATCCATTCAGCTGGACCGATTTCATTTCTATGTTTTTATTCGATACAATTTTGCCGTTACGGGTTCACTATTAATTTTATTTAACCCCGCTTATCATTGCAATTAACCGATTGCATTCTTCATTTTAAGTGTGAAAATGATTTATTTATTTTTCCTTTTTTGTTGCTTTTTTAGATCTATACTGTCGAATACGAAAAAACAATTATCTCAATAGAATTTACGATATGGTATACTAGTAGCATATTATGGATGGTTCTGGCGCACAAAGGGATGCCGCCACGCTAATTAGACCCCCCGGAGCGTGAGAACTAGAGCATATTCTTTTCCGCAGTCTGCCTGTAGCCACTGCCGCCACCGCGAAGCGTGCCACTGGTTCCCACACACGCATCGGTCGCTACCGTGCTTTTTCAAAATTCGGGGTGTAAGTATTTTAGCGGGGTTCCAAAAATTATGCTATCCGATCGGGCGCGCATCTCCATGCACCCGCATTCCCACGCACGGCGCGTTCTACTATTATGTGTATGTATTATACAGGAGTCTACATGTAATATATGTATCATAATTTTTAATTTTAATTTCCTGGGGGTTGGGAGGTGTAAAATTTTGGCGGAGTGTTAAAAACGTTCGAAACTCAACACTTAGAACCCAAATTTTGAAGGAATTTTCCGAGTCGTGCTCCGTTCTGGCATTTTTTTTTTTGAAATTTTTATTTTTCAAGAAGAATATCTGATGGTTCCAGCGATCGAATGATGGCAGGCGGGTGTGCTGCTACGAGGGGTGAATTCCGGGCGTTCGTTCGATGTTTTTATTATTACTATTATTTTTAATGGAAATTTTTGAACGTTCCAGAACCGAACGATCGTGATTTTTCGTTGTTTCATTTTTAATGGAAATATTTGAATGTTCCAGCAACCGGTTGAGGGTGGCGCGGGGTGCAGGGGTTGAATTCCAGACGTTCGTTCGAAATTAACTACCCGATCATCTTCGCAGACCCTCGACGCCGTCGATAGAATCCTGATCGCGATCGCTACACGTTCACACACACACACCCACACACACACACACACACGCACACACGCACACGTCTAATATTTTTATTTCCAACGAATATTTTTAAATGCCACCCCCGAGGAATGGCGACTTTTAAATGGCTGATGTATGCATCATCCAGACGGAAGATAGTTACATCAGTCGTTTGTTCACGGCCAAATCTAGACGTGCACTATTTCAACCTGTTTGACTATCTTATTCATTTATACCCTTCGTTTTGTTCGGAGCGGCCGTGTTTGAGCGACATTGCTAAATACATTGTGATAGCAGGTGTTCGAGAGCCATTTTGAACAGTATGTCTGAGAAAGTCTATATTCCCGCGATGAATAACGCCAATCACTATTGTAAAATTTTCTGTTATTTTCGAGTGTTCCAAGAAAGAAATAGAATACTAACCGTGCACTACGCCACCACATTTAATTTATATTCAAACGTCCTTCATGCTACATCGTTTTTAAAATTCGAAGCCTAAGTACAGAAATTTTAAAAATTACCCTAAGTATAATATTTAAAAGCCTGAATGTAACCTAATTAGCGTTCACAACCCACACCTATAGACGATCCTACATACGTTTCAAGTCGACACTGCGCTATTAGTTTCCATATCATTCATAATATTATTTTCTACATCTAAGTATTATAGAATTAGCTTAAGTATTTTTATATTTTTCTGTATTCTCCGATCCCTTTGCAAAAGTGCACCGTCCATTCCTACGCTTCTATTCAACATAACGTTAGCTGCCACGAAAGCGCACGCACCATTCCCACGCACGCATCGTTCGCTCGCACTACCGCGATTTTTTTTTTTTAATATTTCGAAGCCTAAGTCTAATTATTTCAAAGCCAGCAGCCTAAGTATATTTTTTACACTTCCAAACATTTCTTCCAACCGTTCATAATTTTTATTTTTTTTTTTTTTTCCTGACTCTAAAAATAAATCTGTTGAGGCCTTCACCGCTAGGAACGCGCACACATCTTCTATTGTTAGTTTCCATATCATTCATAATAATTTTTTTTTTTCGACTCGTAAGTATTATAGAATTAGCCTAAGTATATTTTTATTTTCTTTCGCTATACAAACATTTTTTTTTTTTTTCTTTTTCAAGATCTTTTGTACTATATTTTTTCTCAAATATATTTAAACACATGCAGGCAAGTTGCCATGCCATTGATTTCGATCGTGTAACGCTGTCATTAAGTCTGCTGGGATATTACCCCTCGTATCTTTTCTTGTAAAATCCGGTTCGCATGTACACACCTACACAATCATACTTAAGCCAAAGAACACCTGACAACGTCATTCATCTGTGTATATAACCAACTAACACCAAAGGAATGTGGTTTTTCTAGTGCAACCCTCCCCTTTCAAAGGCCCCCATCGAGCTAGAAAATCGAACGGATCTGTTCAGGCAGTCAGTATTAGTGTTATGTTAAACGTGTGGAATTTGTTGAAGCTGTGTGCTTCACGCGTTAAAAAAAATTGACAAGAACGTTAAAGTCAATCATTTCATACGTTTTTTCTCTTTTTCTTTCTCTCTTTATTTTTTGTCTTTTTTCTCTCATTTTCATCGTTATTTTTTTCTCTCTTTTTTTCGATCTTTTTTTTAGTAAACATATTAAAATAATAATCAAATATGAATAACAATACCGAATCGATTAATATTAAAGCCGGTGAATTTATTCAGAATTCATTTTCGAGTGTTAGTGGCTCGCATACGATTTCGTCACCTCCAACACCGCAATATGATGGTTATACATCAGAAGAATCCGCATCTTTTGTGAGTAAAGTCGTTGGTTCTGTATTATTATCAGAACAAGCGGATATAGCGGAATATTTTTTAGATATCAGCATCCATATAGATTGTGATTATAGTTTTCGAGTAACCGAACTAGCAATGATCGATATGTCTGGCGGGAAGTGTTTGCATACACTGTATAAGCCAAGCAGAGCATGGCATGCATCAAAAATGCCACATTTGCGATGTTCTTCGGTGAGGCATTACTTGAAAAACCCTCCATTATTTCCCTGTCGGGAAGAAATATTCATGGCACGCGATATATTCACGATATTATCACAAAAACCGAGGGCTCGCGTATATATTTTAACAGTATATGCTAAACTTACACTAATGGAACTTAACGAAAAGTCTTAATTGTTGAGTGATTTAGACTATGAAATCATTAATATGGATCAAGTCTTTCGACTACATAGTATTGAGAATCTACATGAAGAGTATTTTGGTATAAGCAATTTGATAACCTGTAAACATCATAATGAGATTGATAGTTTTCATTGTGCGGTGAAAAACGTTATGGTGATGAAAGCCTGGTACGATCATATTATCCATCCGCTGAAGCTTATGAATAATCTCAATATAAATGATTTAAGCCAGTTGTTCATTACAGCCACCAAAGAAATGATAATTACATTATTTCCCAGTTGCGTTGGAGACATTTATACATCTTTACCAGATAAATTAAAACAGGATGATACGATAAAATCACTTCTACCATGCTACGAACATGAACATGATGAAGAATATTATATCGATGATGATACATTGAGACAGAGTACTCGAAATTGTATGAAAGTAAAAGATTGTATCGATTGTCAACATAAAATTTGCACGGATTAGAAATTCGTTATTTCGATCGTTAAACAATTTTGCGTATATTTGTATATATTTTGTAAATATATTAATGTATATATTTTTCCCCAATCATCCGCCCATTCGTTTTTTTATGTTTTGTTAATCATTTTTTTTGTAAATATATTTTTATACATATGAAAATTTTGTTTGTATATATTTGTGTATATTTTTTCCCTCGATATGTTTCGTTCTATTATATATATTTTTCTTAATTATTTTTCATCTTTTCCCACTCCTTTTCAATTCCGTTTATTTAATTATTTCTCTATCTCTCCCCCCCCCCCCTTAACTTAAAGTACTGGTAATGACGAAATTTACAAAACTTCTGAACCAGTTGTGTATAATGTATATAATTATTGTTTAATTTTCAAATGTAATCCTGCATAATTTGTTCGTATCTTTTTAGATTAAAAAAATTATATTTTTGTCTGTAATGCACCATTTTTCGGTAACAAACGAATCTAACTGTTCAACTTTTTTCACGTACAACAAGTATTTTCCGCAGCTGTGTGAATTTTCATTAATTTGTAAGATACAGCTTCAGACTCTGAGTGTTCTCTCAAAATTTTTAAAATCTTTCGTAATCACAGTTTTATAAAAATACATGTTCAGTTTTAATATTTTTTATTTCGTAAATATTTTTCGCATTATATATGAGTTCGTCTGTGAGGTGCTGGTCAACTGTATAGAGAGAGAAGGAGAAAACCTGGTAGTTCACAAGGCATAGCATGTTCGAAGAAAAAACGCGATAGCAGGAGCAGATCAGGAATTGCATCCGCCGACGCTAGAGTCCCTATAGTTCACAATATTTTTCTCTCTGTGTTATAAAATTAGCTCAAGTATATTTTTATTATTTCGTTACGCAAAAATTTTTTCAAATCTTTTGTAATATGCATTGCACACAAATGTACGCTGCAGACAGCTGTTGCTTCATTACCACGAATATATCTTATAGATTTTCTGGAAATTGTAGAGAAATTCTCTTCGCTCAATTATTCCAAGGTGATATATTTTCAAAATTCAAATCGCGCGTAATTATTTTTTTCCAAAATTAATCATCACTTTACAAATTATTAACACATTTTTCCGATCGTACATAATATTTTTTTTTTATTATTATTATTATTTTATTATGTTTCCGTAAAAATTCTGGATATTATTTGCATTAATCATTGAATTTCACATTATACCATATATCACCCATCAAACAATTTATTTTTAATCTATCATACCTATTATTTTATCACTTAAATTTTCCTCAATTTGCAAATGTATTGATTTATACATGTAATGCGACTCCACCCCTTATAAGTACATTATTAAATAATTTTTTTCTTTATTTCCCCATACATGGCAAAGACAATGAAATCACAGCATCTATGATGTGTACTCTGTACGCCTCCACTAACCTATCATGAATTTTTTAAATTAGCCCAAACGTACTATTTTTCAATATCAAAAATTATCTATTCACTTTTACCACTTTCCCGATCATCTCTGTAATTTATTTTCTATATAATCACTAACCGACGAAAACGTTTCGTTCGTTTTACTCATGCCGATACAATCACTTCTTTTCCCTCATGCTATCGATCTTCAAATTTATTAGTACGACACGAAATTAATCTAAATATATGTTCATGCTAGTAAAATTGATATATCAAAGCCTCTTTCTATTCCTTTATACATTTATGAAAAAAGCCTGCAAAATGTTTTAAAATTAGTCAAAGTATACTATTTTATTACCAAAAAATCAGCTATTCCCTTATACAGTTTTGCCGATCATACATAATCTTTTCTTCTATATTATCATTATAGCAAAGTTGTACAAACCCACAACATAATTTAATCATATTGAAACCTTCATATCATCCCTTTCATGCTGTACACTAACATTCAGTTCAACGATGCGAAAATAGTCTAAATATACATCCATACTAGCAGATTATTATATCACCCCTTTTTCTACTCAATTGTATGTTTCTGAAAAAAAATCTTGTGATATATTTTCAAAATTAAATGTAGTATATGCTACATCGATACCTAAAAATTAACTCAGGCCCGCATATTTATTTTTATGTTTCATTCATTTACAATTTTTTTAATCACATCTGTTACAAGACTCTATAAAAGAATACAATAAGTTCCAGCATACATTAATACAGTTCTTAGGCATTCATTTACTTTATATTTTTAACATATACTTTGTAAGTTCATAATGATCGATCTTCATAACCGTTTAACAGTCATTTTAGATGCAGAGACATACGACTTTTAGTGAAGCAAACAATTCTTTGCTAGACTAATGATTGAAGACATCCTTTTTTTCCAAAAACATGGAATAGCGAAGATTTTTACTCACTCAAAATAGAACGAGATAATTGTAACGCTTAATCACATCTTTCCTTCATTCATCGATTTCAAACTGTGAAGGAACTTTCTACACCATGCATTCCTAAATCCAATCGCTTGAATAGCCTATTATATGTCTGGGAGATAGTAAAGAATTTGATTTTATATGTGAAGAATGGATGAAGCAGCTCAGAATCTGATGTAAATGTACGAGTATAATTATTGAAATATAAAATTGAAGGAAATTTCTGTATTATGCATCATTTTAAAATGTTTATTTTTACATTTTTTTTTTTTTTTTTAAATTTCCCTCACACTAGTATTTTCTTAAATGCATACTGATGTCTATGATTAGTATTCGTGATTAGAGAGAAAGAGAGTAAGATCATATTATGATTGCATATGCGAGACTGTGTAAACATGTGTGAGTACGCATGTATGTAAAATATAAGAATGCACTAATAGAAAACATCAGCTCAAGTGAGAACACAAGTACACATCAAGTTATAAAACAAGAGAGATAAAAATATGTATTTTGTAATGATTGGCGTGTGTGTATGATAAAGAGGTTAACAACATAGACATTGAGTTTACCTTTGTAGTATTTTAAATGTAAAAGCAGTGTACATACCAACACATTTTCATTACTAGAAGAGACTTTTCATTTTTGTTTAACTTCAAATATATAGGTTAGATTCTTTTTTTCATTTGGCAGTGTAAACGTTTTATTTTTCTTTGACTTATTTACAAGGATTCAAATGTATAACACGCACTTCACTCAATATATCACTCTTACATGATATTCAATTGACTTACTTAATAGTGGAAATAAACACACTAGGACAAGTATATTATATTTTATTTCTACATATATACATCTATACAAAGAACATGAAAATATTAGATGCTAAGGATGTGTGATAATATAATTTCAGTTATTAATTTTTTTTTTGTTTTGTACAATCTATAGCAAAATCAGAAGCATGCACAGCTTTTCATTTAAGTTTAAATATTATTTTTCAAATGTATCATGACTTTGAAGATTAAATGTTATTACAGATATTTGAATAGTTTCCCTAGCTCAGATTGAAATGATTCTTCAGTTTCTTCATTCATTTTAGAATTCAGAGCAGTAAATCATTTTTTTTTTTTTTTTTAGCATTCTCCAAAACAGATTATCGACCTCGTATAATAGAAAATTGTTTCACTTGCTACCGTCATTAGTTTCATCCACATCATACATTATACATCTGAATGTGTCGATTAACCATCCCTTAAGTATATTTAATAATTTGATATGATCATAGATAATAACGAAGGAACTAATTCAATATTGTGTACAATTTATTCAATAAATTTTATTACATTCATTATAATCAATGAAAATAAACATTGTTTCAGTGTTAAATTCCAATATATCAGCTGTTAATAATATACAGCATAAAACAGCTAATTTAACTGAATATATCCTTCTTCAACCAACTTTTCTTCTATCATACGAATTTCAGTATCTACACTAGCATTTCCCAATTGTTTAGATGTGTGTAGTATCAATAATCGTTCAACCAGTTCATTAGGGTCGTCAGAATAATTGATATGAGGATCTTCAAGATATACATTGCAGCCAGTACTATATGTATGTTTCTTTTTTATTTTACCAGAAAAACTTTTACACTCTGTATGTTAGATTGAAATAGCGGTAGTATTATTTTTCTGTATTTAGGAAGTGGAGTACCCTTTAATACACCAGTAGCACATAAATGAGCTCTAGTATACTCAAGTATTTGTTTATATAGATCTAAATCATTATTTGTATATTTATTCTCATCAACATTCGTTTCCATTAGTAAATGAATCAGTCCAGACGTGTAGGGGAATTTTATTTGCTTACTTCCTTTTCCTAAATAAATTTCACCGCATTTGCGATCCCAAGAAATTGGTGTTGATCCCATCATGTACTCACAAGTGTTAGCATTATATCGTATTCCATAAACTTGATCATTTGGTACAGGTTCATCACTATCTATTCGAAATGGATCTATTTCACATGTATTAATCGAGTTATATTCAAGCTTATTATCAATATTTTCATAATATTCCTCATTTTTAACATCAGTCTCATCATCATCTTTCGTACTGTCACTAGGAAGTTTCTGCTGTTTTACCATTACCATATCACTTATTCCATCATAATCCTTTTTCATCCTTTTATGTTTTTGTAATGCTTCCTGAATACTCAATAACTGTTTTGTAATAAGTTCAAGCACAACAGCCGAAGTATTTGTACAAGATTTCCACTCGGACCGTAATGCATTATATTTTTTCAATATATCATTGCGTATCCTTTCCAGTTCACTTTTAAGATTTACTTCTTCATTTATTCTGTTATTACTATCATTAGCCATTGCTTTACTCATTGATATCATTATTACAGATAATTAAAAATTCATCAAAACTCACATGTGAATTTTCTCAGTATGTACATTTCAACATTTATATTGATCACAGAGATTTCATGTTTATGCATCAACAGTAATTTATAGAAAGTTTTAAAGGTTTAAAGGTATATACAGTGCTAACATGCTCATTATATACATACTGTATTTCAAACTAATCCTTAATTACACTATTCATGAAACAAATTCTTGTTGGAAATTTTAATGAAATTTAAGAAACACATTATTTATTTTTTAATATATGTACTAATATCTCAAATATGTGATATCATCTAAACTTTTACCAAATGACATTACAAATTTAGTTCAGTGTAATTTACATTACATATATATCTATATATATATATATAACTACATATATATCTATATATATATATAATTGCATATATATCTATATATATATAAGTACATATATATCTATATATATGTATATCTACACATATTATATATTTACATATATATCTACACATATATATCTACACATATATATCTACATATATATATATCAACACATATATATCTACATATATTTTTTTTTTTTTTTGACATTCTACTCAAAGTTACTCAACTGCACTAGACTTTAACTGTTTTTATTGAAATTAAATATACTTTTTTTTTTTAATATATATTATTTTTAATACTTAATATATGCTTTGTGTTATATAAGTTATACAAATTCAATATAAATAGTTAAACTGGATTTGTTATAAATGTAACATTGGGCTAACACAAATTGATGGACTGATAGAAAATTTATCATTGCGACCGTTATTCAAGAGAGGATGGCAAAACGTTTCCAACGTTTTCAAAAACATCTGCAAGAAGAAGCACTTCAGTCTTCAGATATATATCACTATACTCACCAAGTGTTTCGTCTACCAAGGACAGTAATCCAGTTCTGATCATATAGCATTTTAAGCTTTTAGGAAGTCGTTCTTGCTACTCTCCTTTATATTCATCTCTGGATTACTGTCCTTGGTTGACGAAACACTTGGTGAGTATAGTGATATATATCTGAAGACTGAAGTGCTTCTTCTTGCAGATGTTTTTGAAAACGTTGGAAACGTTTTGCCATCCTCTCTTGAATAACAGTCGCAATGATAAATTTTCTATCAGTCCATCAATTTGTGTTAGCCCAATGTTACATTTATAACAAATCCAGTTTAACTATTTATATTGAATTTGTATAACTTATATAATGCAAAGCATATATTAAGTATTAAAAATAATATATATTAAAAAAAAAAAGTATATTTAATTTCGATAAAAACAGTTAAAGTCTAGTGCAGTTGAGTAATTTTGAGTAGAATGTCAAAAAAAAAAAAAAATATATGTAGATATATATGTGTTGATATATATATATATATATATATATATATATATATATATATATATATATATATGTTTGTGATGTGTGGTTTAATTGATTCGCGTTCAGTTTAGCTGATAAGGATTTTAACTTGGTGAGTTCGTTTGATAATTTAAATCTATTGAAGCGGTTTACTTTTGTTTTTATCTAACTTGTACATCGTGTATATGTATACATATCTCTAGTAGCGAATATGACTAGTGTCGAAAATACTTATTTTGACACTAGTATTAAATACATAGATGATGTTAAGCAACTGCTTAATGAATCGCACAATATGAAAGTGAAACTAAAAGAAGGAATTTTTCAAAAAATTGGTAACCTGGTAACAACTTTAGACTTGTTAAAAACGCATGTAAATAAATTAAATAGTAACTTTAATGAGTTAAAGAAAAATACTGAAAAGAACATAACAAATATAGTTTCTGGGGTTATTTCAGATAAAAAACCATCGTATTCTTCCAAATTAAAAACTAAGTTGCTTACAAATAGTAATTTAATAACTAAAAATAAATACAAAACTTTAACCATCGAAGTACAAGTAATTCAGATGATAGGAATTGGAACGATGATTTAAACAAAATCAACACAAGTAAAATCGGAGTTGATGTTGGATTTATAAAACAACATAAACGTAAAGTTATAATTGGTGTTAAAGATGTAAACCAATTTGAAACCTTAAAACAAGAAGTTTCAAACAATATAACAAATATAAAAACCAAAACTGCATTAAAAAAGGACCCAATGATTTCGGTAGTTGGTCTTCATTCCTCAACTACAGAATTAGATATTAGTATGGCGATTAACAACAAAACGGGTAAAAATCCAAAAACTGTTACGTTAAAGAAAACTAATGATGGTAAACTACGTGCATTTGTACGCCTGGATCCTGATGCATACCATATATTAATAGAGGGCGGTTACATGATTGTGAACTGGTCAAAATGCAAAGTATATGATTATATTCCGATCATCCGATGTTTTAATTGCTTCCGGTTCGGCCACATGAAAAATGAATGTAAAACTGATTCAACTCGTAGCAAATATACTCTGGATGAAAATCAACTTAAAGCAAAATGTAATAATTGTTTTTCGCATGCCTGTTTACAGCATGTGAAAGAAAAAGGTAACATTTCTCTAGAAGCTAAGAAAAATATTATTAACAATATTACACACAACACTTTTTCTTATGCTTGTCCATTGTATATTAAAATCGTACATAAAGTAAAACATAATATAAATTATGGCTAATATTAAATTAATTTTGCAAAATGTAAATCACTGCAAGGAAGTGCAATCAGTATTAAATTTAAATAATCAACATAACACTAATTACTTATGTGTCATTTGCGATCCTTATTTATATGGTAATGAAAAACAGTACAACTTCTTATTGCATACTAAGTATGTTGCTATCTGTAGTAATATTAAGAACGTTAGTAGTACCAAAATTTCAGATTACATTATTATAGTTAACGTAAACGATATTGTTATTTTTGGAATATACTTTCCACCTAATTCTGACTTAATTTATCAATTTACACTACTGCTTAAACATATAAAACAAAACTGGAGACATAACGTAATAATACTGGGAGATTTTAATTCAAGATTAAAATTTATGGAAAGCAAAAACTTCCCACACACGCCCAGAAATGCACAATTTGAAAATTTTGTGTACTCAGGGAACTTAACAATTAAAAATGATTATAATATACATACGTTTCAAAACCACAATGGACAAAGCTTGATAGATTATGTTCTAGTAAACATTAACTTTAAGTATAAGTTGTCTAGTGTTATGCTTCAAGATTTTCACTTAAGTGATCATAAAAATATCAGTATTGAAATTTTAGATACAAATATTATTAATAATGATAATATTCTTACCTTGGATACAGATATATTTATTAGTAATCTTAATGCCGACTTAATGTTAAATTTCGAAACGAGCTTAAAACTTGCAAGTACCGAACTTCAAGTAAATCATATTATTGAACAATTTAATGATAATTTAACAAATAATGTAAATAAGTCCAAGGTTAAAAAGCCTAAGACGAACAAATCCTGGTGGAACAGAGATTTAGAATATTTTAAATTACTTGTCAGAAGGCTCAATAATATTAAACACAAAAATTTTATAAATAAACTCATATATAAAGTAACTTTAAAATTGTATAGGAACAAAATTAAATATTTCAAGCAACAGGCTTGGAGAACATTTTGTAGTTCATCCAGGGCCTGGGGTAAACCTTATAAAATTTTAACGAATTCTGAACCATTTAATTTTCCAGATTTAAAAATTAATGGTAATAATGACACTTGTTCCTCTATTACTAGCAATAAAGACAAAATGAGTTTACTAATGAATACATTTTTTAATTTTAAAGAAACTGGTTCTATTTCGCTAGATAAAATCACAGATATAAATAAACAACAACAGTTTGAAGTAACATATTTTGAACTAAAACAAATTATACAAAATCTTACTAATAGAAAAGCACCGTCCTCGGATGGTATAACTAACAAGGTTATTAAAATTATATTTTTTTACTTTCCAAATTTATTATTAACACTTTACAATAAACTATTACAATTTAATATGTTTCCGTCCGCTTGGAAATGTGCTACTTTAATTATGTTAAACAAACCAAACAGGGATTTGAGTAAAGTAAATGGCTATAGGCCAATATGCTTATTAAATTCCTTAAGTAAAGTTTATGAAAAAATTATTCTTAAATTTTTAAACAATGAAATTAGCAGCACATCCGTGCTTAATGCATACCAATACGGTTTTAGAAAATTCTTTTCTACAGAACTTGCTATTGCAGATGTAACTGATAATTTATTACAAAACAAACAATGGAATAATCCGTCTATTATTATTTCATTTGATATAGAGGGAGCATTTAATAATTGTGATCGTCAAGTGATAATTGATACATTAATTGTAAATGGTTTTAGTTTTAATGTAATAACCCTAATATACGATTATTTAACTAACAGGAGAGTAAAGTGGGCCTATCAAAACGACATTGTTGATGTTAAAAATAATTTTGGCGTTCCACAAGGTTCAGTTCTTGGACCGGTCTTGTGGAATATTTTATATTCTAATATCCATTCTAAATTAAGTAAGATATACGCAGGCCTACGTTTATACAGCTATGCTGATGATTTACTTTTGGTCTACAACGTACATTTATCTAGTAACTCGACTCTGTCGTCCCACATTGCTAATTGTAATGAAGTTATTTGTAAACTTAAAACAATAGTAAATGCTTTAAACCTCAAATTCGAGATCACCAAATCTCAAATCATGGTGATATCTGGTTGAGACAAAAACCTTGACCAAATTTGTTACAATAATATTAAAATTAATAATCATACGTTCAGTTCTACTGACCATATTAAATATTTAGGATTCATTTTAGATGATAGATTACAGTACAATAAGCATATACAGTACATAAATAATAAGGTTAATAAATATTATTACATTTTTAAATCCCTTGGCGGTAAGCTGTGGGGACTAAATTATAAATCTAAGATAATACTCTATAAAGGTTTAGTGCAGTCATTATACTCATATTGTGCTGGTGTCTACTATAACTGGTTAACTAAACAACAAATACATAATGTAAACTCCAACTGTTGGAAATTTCTAATTGATTTAACTTCTTCATATGTAACTGCTTCAAATATTGCAATTCAGACCATAGCACGGGTCTTACCTATCGATCTTTACATAAAAAAGAGATCTCTAATTTTTAATGTTAAAAAAGAAAATAATAGTATTATAAGTAAAGAACATCTCAAGCAAGTTGATTTACAAATTTTTAATGAATTTAAAACAAGATACGATACTCTATCAAATGGTAAATTAATAAATAAATTCTTTCCTAACGTAATAAAACGCTTTAAAAATAAAAACATTACAGTAAATTATTATATGACTCAAATACTCACCGGTCATGGTTCCATTGGATACTTTTTAAATAAATTAAATATTATTTCAGACAGTAAATGTTGTAATTGTAAAAGTAATGAAGTAGAAAATGTTCAGCATATAATATACACGTGTAGCAAGTATAACCACCTGCGACAATTGTATGTGATTGACTGTGCACTTCAACTAAATGAAATTATTCTACTAGAACAATTTCCTGTATTCATTTCTGAATTATTTAAAATTAAACATATATACAAATAATCACTACTGGTAGCCATAAGCTAATTCACAGGCTTCTCTAGTTTGTTATATTTCCTTATTAAAGTAATAATAAAAAAAAAAAAAAAAAAAATATATATATATATATATATATATGTGTGTGTGCAGATATATATGTAGATCTATATGTGTAGATATATATGTGTAGATATATATGTAGATCTATATGTGTAGATATATATGTAAATATATATGTGTAGATATATATGTAGATCTATATGTGTAGATATATATATAGATATATATGTGTAGATATATATGTAGTTATATATATATAGATATATATGTAATGTAAATTACACTGAACTAAATTTGTAATGTCATTTGGTAAAAGTTTAGATGATATCACATATTTGAGATATTAGTACATATATTAAAAAATAAATAATGTGTTTCTTAAATTTCATTAAAATTTCCAACAAGAATTTGTTTCATGAATAGTGTAATTAAGGATTAGTTTGAAATACAGTATGTATATAATGAGCATGTTAGCACTGTATATTCCTTTAAACCTTTAAAACTTTCTATAAATTACTGTTGATGCATAAACATGAAATCTCTGTGATCAATATAAATGTTGAAATGTACATACTGAGAAAATTCACATGTGAGTTTTGATGAATTTTTAATTATCTGTAATAATGATATCAATGAGTAAAGCAATGGCTAATGATAGTAATAACAGAATAAATGAAGAAGTAAATCTTAAAAGTGAACTGGAAAGGATACGCAATGATATATTGAAAAAATATAATGCATTACGGTCCGAGTGGAAATCTTGTACAAATACTTCGGCTGTTGTGCTTGAACTTATTACAAAACAGTTATTGAGTATTCAGGAAGCATTACAAAAACATAAAAGGATGAAAAAGGATTATGATGGAATAAGTGATATGGTAATGGTAAAACAGCAGAAACTTCCTAGTGACAGTACGAAAGATGATGATGAGACTGATGTTAAAAATGAGGAATATTATGAAAATATTGATAATAAGCTTGAATATAACTCGATTAATACATGTGAAATAGATCCATTTCGAATAGATAGTGATGAACCTGTACCAAATGATCAAGTTTATGGAATACGATATAATGCTAACACTTGTGAGTACATGATGGGATCAACACCAATTTCTTGGGATCGCAAATGCGGTGAAATTTATTTAGGAAAAGGAAGTAAGCAAATAAAATTCCCCTACACGTCTGGACTGATTCATTTACTAATGGAAACGAATGTTGATGAGAATAAATATACAAATAATGATTTAGATCTATATAAACAAATACTTGAGTATACTAGAGCTCATTTATGTGCTACTGGTGTATTAAAGGGTACTCCACTTCCTAAATACAGAAAAATAATACTACCGCTATTTCAATCTAACATACAGAGTGTAAAAGTTTTTCTGGTAAAATAAAAAAGAAACGTACATATAGTACTGGCTGCAATGTATATCTTGAAGATCCTCATATCAATTATTCTGACGACCCTAATGAACTGGTTGAACGATTATTGATACTACACACATCTAAACAATTGGGAAATGCTAGTGTAGATACTGAAATTCGTATGATAGAAGAAAAGTTGGTTGAAGAAGGATATATTCAGTTAAATTAGCTGTTTTATGCTGTATATTATTAACAGCTGATATATTAGAATTTAACACTGAAACAATGTTTATTTTCATTGATTATAATGAATGTAATAAAATTTATTGAATAAATTGTACACAATATTGAATTAGTTCCTTCGTTATTATCTATGATCATATCAAATTATTAAATATACTTAAGGGATGGTTAATCGACACATTCAGATGTATAATGTATGATGTGGATGAAACTAATGACGGTAGCAAGTGAAACAATTTTCTATTATACGAGGTCGATAATCTGTTTTGGAGAATGCTAAAAAAAAAAAAAAAAATGATTTACTGCTCTGAATTCTAAAATGAATGAAGAAACTGAAGAATCATTTCAATCTGAGCTAGGGAAACTATTCAAATATCTGTAATAACATTTAATCTTCAAAGTCATGATACATTTGAAAAATAATATTTAAACTTAAATGAAAAGCTGTGCATGCTTCTGATTTTGCTATAGATTGTACAAAACAAAAAAAAAATTAATAACTGAAATTATATTATCACACATCCTTAGCATCTAATATTTTCATGTTCTTTGTATAGATGTATATATGTAGAAATAAAATATAATATACTTGTCCTAGTGTGTTTATTTCCACTATTAAGTAAGTCAATTGAATATCATGTAAGAGTGATATATTGAGTGAAGTGCGTGTTATACATTTGAATCCTTGTAAATAAGTCAAAGAAAAATAAAACGTTTACACTGCCAAATGAAAAAAAGAATCTAACCTATATATTTGAAGTTAAACAAAAATGAAAAGTCTCTTCTAGTAATGAAAATGTGTTGGTATGTACACTGCTTTTACATTTAAAATACTACAAAGGTAAACTCAATGTCTATGTTGTTAACCTCTTTATCATACACACACGCCAATCATTACAAAATACATATTTTTATCTCTCTTGTTTTATAACTTGATGTGTACTTGTGTTCTCACTTGAGCTGATGTTTTCTATTAGTGCATTCTTATATTTTACATACATGCGTACTCACACATGTTTACACAGTCTCGCATATGCAATCATAATATGATCTTACTCTCTTTCTCTCTAATCACGAATACTAATCATAGACATCAGTATGCATTTAAGAAAATACTAGTGTGAGGGAAATTTAAAAAAAAAAAAAAAAATGTAAAAATAAACATTTTAAAATGATGCATAATACAGAAATTTCCTTCAATTTTATATTTCAATAATTATACTCGTACATTTACATCAGATTCTGAGCTGCTTCATCCATTCTTCACATATAAAATCAAATTCTTTACTATCTCCCAGACATATAATAGGCTATTCAAGCGATTGGATTTAGGAATACATGGCCTAGAAAGTTCCTTCACAGTTTGAAATCGATGAATGGAGGAAAGATGTGATTAAATGTTACAATTATCTCGTTCTATTTTGAGTGAGTAAAAATCTTCGCTATTCCATGTTTTTGGAAAAAAAGGATGTCTTCAATCATTAGTCTAGCAAAGAATTGTTTGCTTCACTAAAAGTTGTATGTCTCTGCATCTAAAATGACTGTTAAACGGTTATGAAGATCGATCATTATGAACTTACAAAGTATATGTTAAAAATATAAAGTAAATGAATGCCTAAGAACTGTATTAATGTATGCTGGAAGTTATTGTATTCTTTTATAGAGTCTTGTAACAGATGTGATTAAAAAAATTATAAATGAATGAAACATAAAAATAAATATGCGGGCCTAAGTTAATTTCTAGGTATCGATGTAGCGTATACTACACTTAATTTTGAAAAAATATCACAAGATTTTTTTTCAGAAACATACAATTGAGTAGAAAAAGGGGTGATATAATAATCTGCTAGTATGGATGTATATTTAGACTATTTTCGCATCATTGAACTGAATGTTAATGTACAGCATGAAAGGGATGATATGAAGGTTTCAATATGATTAAATTATGTTGTGGTTCTGTACAACTTTGCTATAATGATAATATAGAAGAAAAAATTATGTATGATCGGTAAAACTGTATAAGAGAATAGCTGATTTTTTGGTAATAAAATAGTATACTTTGACTAATTTTAAAACATTTTGCAGGCTTTTTTCATAAATGTATAAAGGAATAGAAAGAGGCTTTGATATATCAATTTTACTAGCATGAACATATATTTAGATTAATTTCGTGTCGTACTAATAAATTTGAAGATCGATAGCATGAGGGAAAAGAAGTGATTGTATCGGCATGAGTAAAACGAACGAAACGTTTTCGTCGGTTAGTGATTATATAGAAAATAAATTACAGAGATGATCGGGAAAGTGGTAAAAGTGAATAGATAATTTTTGATATTGAAAAATAGTACGTTTGGGCTAATTTAAAAAATTCATGATAGGTTAGTGGAGGCGTACAGAGTACACATCATAGATGCTGTGATTTCATTGTCTTTGCCATGTATGGGGAAATAAAGAAAAAAATTATTTAATAATGTACTTATAAGGGGTGGAGTCGCATTACATGTATAAATCAATACATTTGCAAATTGAGGAAAATTTAAGTGATAAAATAATAGGTATGATAGATTAAAAATAAATTGTTTGATGGGTGATATATGGTATAATGTGAAATTCAATGATTAATGCAAATAATATCCAGAATTTTTACGGAAACATAATAAAATAATAATAATAATAAAAAAAAAATATTATGTACGATCGGAAAAATGTGTTAATAATTTGTAAAGTGATGATTAATTTTGGAAAAAAATAATTACGCGCGATTTGAATTTTGAAAATATATCACCTTGGAATAATTGAGCGAAGAGAATTTCTCTACAATTTCCAGAAAATCTATAAGATATATTCGTGGTAATGAAGCAACAGCTGTCTGCAGCGTACATTTGTGTGCAATGCATATTACAAAAGATTTGAAAAAATTTTTGCGTAACGAAATAATAAAAATATACTTGAGCTAATTTTATAACACAGAGAGAAAAATATTGTGAACTATAGGGACTCTAGCGTCGGCGGATGCAATTCCTGATCTGCTCCTGCTATCGCGTTTTTTCTTCGAACATGCTATGCCTTGTGAACTACCAGGTTTTCTCCTTCTCTCTCTATACAGTTGACCAGCACCTCACAGACGAACTCATATATAATGCGAAAAATATTTACGAAATAAAAAATATTAAAACTGAACATGTATTTTTATAAAACTGTGATTACGAAAGATTTTAAAAATTTTGAGAGAACACTCAGAGTCTGAAGCTGTATCTTACAAATTAATGAAAATTCACACAGCTGCGGAAAATACTTGTTGTACGTGAAAAAAGTTGAACAGTTAGATTCGTTTGTTACCGAAAAATGGTGCATTACAGACAAAAATATAATTTTTTTAATCTAAAAAGATACGAACAAATTATGCAGGATTACATTTGAAAATTAAACAATAATTATATACATTATACACAACTGGTTCAGAAGTTTTGTAAATTTCGTCATTACCAGTACTTTAAGTTAAGGGGGGGGGGGGGGGAGAGATAGAGAAATAATTAAATAAACGGAATTGAAAAGGAGTAGGAAAAGATGAAAAATAATTAAGAAAAATATATATAATAGAACGAAACATATCGAGGGAAAAAATATACACAAATATATACAAACAAAATTTTCATATGTATAAAAATATATTTACAAAAAAAATGATTAACAAAACATAAAAAAACGAATGGGCGGATGATTGGGGAAAAATATATACATTAATATATTTACAAAATATATACAAATATACGCAAAATTGTTTAACGATCGAAATAACGAATTTCTAATCCGTGCAAATTTTATGTTGACAATCGATACAATCTTTTACTTTCATACAATTTCGAGTACTCTGTCTCAATGTATCATCATCGATATAATATTCTTCATCATGTTCATGTTCGTAGCATGGTAGAAGTGATTTTATCGTATCATCCTGTTTTAATTTATCTGGTAAAGATGTATAAATGTCTCCAACGCAACTGGGAAATAATGTAATTATCATTTCTTTGGTGGCTGTAATGAACAACTGGCTTAAATCATTTATATTGAGATTATTCATAAGCTTCAGCGGATGGATAATATGATCGTACCAGGCTTTCATCACCATAACGTTTTTCACCGCACAATGAAAACTATCAATCTCATTATGATGTTTACAGGTTATCAAATTGCTTATACCAAAATACTCTTCATGTAGATTCTCAATACTATGTAGTCGAAAGACTTGATCCATATTAATGATTTCATAGTCTAAATCACTCAACAATTAAGACTTTTCGTTAAGTTCCATTAGTGTAAGTTTAGCATATACTGTTAAAATATATACGCGAGCCCTCGGTTTTTGTGATAATATCGTGAATATATCGCGTGCCATGAATATTTCTTCCCGACAGGGAAATAATGGAGGGTTTTTCAAGTAATGCCTCACCGAAGAACATCGCAAATGTGGCATTTTTGATGCATGCCATGCTCTGCTTGGCTTATACAGTGTATGCAAACACTTCCCGCCAGACATATCGATCATTGCTAGTTCGGTTACTCGAAAACTATAATCACAATCTATATGGATGCTGATATCTAAAAAATATTCCGCTATATCCGCTTGTTCTGATAATAATACAGAACCAACGACTTTACTCACAAAAGATGCGGATTCTTCTGATGTATAACCATCATATTGCGGTGTTGGAGGTGACGAAATCGTATGCGAGCCACTAACACTCGAAAATGAATTCTGAATAAATTCACCGGCTTTAATATTAATCGATTCGGTATTGTTATTCATATTTGATTATTATTTTAATATGTTTACTAAAAAAAAGATCGAAAAAAAGAGAGAAAAAAATAACGATGAAAATGAGAGAAAAAAGACAAAAAATAAAGAGAGAAAGAAAAAGAGAAAAAACGTATGAAATGATTGACTTTAACGTTCTTGTCAATTTTTTTTAACGCGTGAAGCACACAGCTTCAACAAATTCCACACGTTTAACATAACACTAATACTGACTGCCTGAACAGATCCGTTCGATTTTCTAGCTCGATGGGGGCCTTTGAAAGGGGAGGGTTGCACTAGAAAAACCACATTCCTTTGGTGTTAGTTGGTTATATACACAGATGAATGACGTTGTCAGGTGTTCTTTGGCTTAAGTATGATTGTGTAGGTGTGTACATGCGAACCGGATTTTACAAGAAAAGATACGAGGGGTAATATCCCAGCAGACTTAATGACAGCGTTACACGATCGAAATCAATGGCATGGCAACTTGCCTGCATGTGTTTAAATATATTTGAGAAAAAATATAGTACAAAAGATCTTGAAAAAGAAAAAAAAAAAAAATGTTTGTATAGCGAAAGAAAATAAAAATATACTTAGGCTAATTCTATAATACTTACGAGTCGAAAAAAAAAAATTATTATGAATGATATGGAAACTAACAATAGAAGATGTGTGCGCGTTCCTAGCGGTGAAGGCCTCAACAGATTTATTTTTAGAGTCAGGAAAAAAAAAAAAAAATAAAAATTATGAACGGTTGGAAGAAATGTTTGGAAGTGTAAAAAATATACTTAGGCTGCTGGCTTTGAAATAATTAGACTTAGGCTTCGAAATATTAAAAAAAAAAAATCGCGGTAGTGCGAGCGAACGATGCGTGCGTGGGAATGGTGCGTGCGCTTTCGCGGCAGCTAACGTTATGTTGAATAGAAGCGTAGGAATGGACGGTGCACTTTTGCAAAGGGATCGGAGAATACAGAAAAATATAAAAATACTTAAGCTAATTCTATAATACTTAGATGTAGAAAATAATATTATGAATGATATGGAAACTAATAGCGCAGTGTCGACTTGAAACGTATGTAGGATCGTCTATAGGTGTGGGTTGTGAACGCTAATTAGGTTACATTCAGGCTTTTAAATATTATACTTAGGGTAATTTTTAAAATTTCTGTACTTAGGCTTCGAATTTTAAAAACGATGTAGCATGAAGGACGTTTGAATATAAATTAAATGTGGTGGCGTAGTGCACGGTTAGTATTCTATTTCTTTCTTGGAACACTCGAAAATAACAGAAAATTTTACAATAGTGATTGGCGTTATTCATCGCGGGAATATAGACTTTCTCAGACATACTGTTCAAAATGGCTCTCGAACACCTGCTATCACAATGTATTTAGCAATGTCGCTCAAACACGGCCGCTCCGAACAAAACGAAGGGTATAAATGAATAAGATAGTCAAAGAGGTTGAAATAGTGCACGTCTAGATTTGGCCGTGAACAAACGACTGATGTAACTATCTTCCGTCTGGATGATGCATACATCAGCCATTTAAAAGTCGCCATTCCTCGGGGGTGGCATTTAAAAATATTCGTTGGAAATAAAAATATTAGACGTGTGCGTGTGTGCGTGTGTGTGTGTGTGTGGGTGTGTGTGTGTGAACGTGTAGCGATCGCGATCAGGATTCTATCGACGGCGTCGAGGGTCTGCGAAGATGATCGGGTAGTTAATTTCGAACGAACGTCTGGAATTCAACCCCTGCACCCCGCGCCACCCTCAACTGGTTGCTGGAACATTCAAATATTTCCATTAAAAATGAAACAACGAAAAATCACGATCGTTCGGTTCTGGAACGTTCAAAAATTTCCATTAAAAATAATAGTAATAATAAAAACATCGAACGAACGCCCGGAATTCACCCCTCGTAGCAGCACACCCGCCTGCCATCATTCGATCGCTGGAACCATCAGATATTCTTCTTGAAAAATAAAAATTTCAAAAAAAAAAATGCCAGAACGGAGCACGACTCGGAAAATTCCTTCAAAATTTGGGTTCTAAGTGTTGAGTTTCGAACGTTTTTAACACTCCGCCAAAATTTTACACCTCCCAACCCCCAGGAAATTAAAATTAAAAATTATGATACATATATTACATGTAGACTCCTGTATAATACATACACATAATAGTAGAACACGCCGTGCGTGGGAATGCGGGTGCATGGAGATGCGCGCCCGATCGGATAGCATAATTTTTGGAACCCCGCTAAAATACTTACACCCCGAATTTTGAAAAAGCACGGTAGCGACCGATGCGTGTGTGGGAACCAGTGGCACGCTTCGCAGTGGCGGCAGCGGCTACAGGCAGACTGCGGAAAAGAATATGCTCTAGTTCTCACGCTCCAGGGGTCTAATTAGCGTGGCGGCATCCCTTTGTGCACCAGAACCATCCATAATATGCTACTTATACTTCTAAATTTGTCAGTAATTTCATCATTTGATAATTTGTTTTGTTCCAGTCTGGAGTTCAATATTTAACGTCGAATTCGTTACTATAGCAGATCTTGCAGATTATTAATATTTCTTTATGATCGCTAAATTGTCTCTTTCATCTTAATCCGATGTTAGGAAAGTATTCCAATATTAATATCTAAATTATTAATTCATAAAACGCGCCAAATGATCTGGATATTCAGAATTGACAAAATACGCAGTTTTGTTTATTTACGAATAATTCTGAAAAACTTTTCCCGCAATATTATCGCAACTCTGTGACGGATGTATCATACTAAAAAGTCATCATCCGTAATTGTAAATGGTTTTTTGTTAAATCTGAAGCTTTATTTCCTCATTTTGCAATAGTTGATTTGTGGCCCCGCGAACAATAGATTTTTTACCTTTTAAATTATATCTGAACTTCACCATATTTCATAATTAATTTGCACTATTACGACAGAGAGTCGCGACGCTATGTTTAATAAAGAAACGAATCGACTCTACTAAAGAATGTTTACGAAAATTTCCTAATGTGCAAAACTAAAAAAAAAAAAATTGCAAAATAAATGAAAAGATACAAAAAAGAACCAATTCGAGAATCTTTTTTAATATTGAAACTTGAAAGCTGTCTAAATATAATAATAACAAAAAGTAGTAAAGTGGCTAAAACGAATTAAAAAAAAAAAAAAAAAAAAACTCGCCAGATTAAACTAAAAAACAGCAAAATACGAATAAAAAAAAAAAAAAATCTGCAAGAATTTAAAGACATTAATCATGCTTATAGCAAAAAGTGACTAAAAACAAAATTACCGCTAAACAACTACCGACCCACATTACTAATATGGCCTGCAAAATACTCCAATAAACGATAAGCAAAAGATTAAGATGGCACCTCGAAGAGAACCAGATTATCGTCCTAATCGAGTCAAACTTAGAAAAGGAAAGTACCGTGTTAGATCACCCGGCAGAACTGAAAAATGACATCATAGGAACTGTGGATGAGATAATTTATGGATATTAAAAAAGCGCAAATCGCGGGTGAGATTTTTTAAGCTAGAATCTGCAATACACTCTAGAGTACACTGGACATTTCAAATGGAATTTAACAATGACCGCACGTATTTGCAAGAAGAAAAGTGGCCATTTTACTTATTTTCTCAGTAAACGGTAATATACTCGGGAAATAAAACGTTAGCAAGCAGTGTATTCGATAGTTCATGTACGAAAATTATCTTACTAAACTGTTTTTATGAAATGTTTAAAAACTCTGATAAAATGGACTAAATGACAACGCTCTACTAATATTATGTCGCCCGTTAATAGGATTCGAAATCGATCGCGCGAGAAATGCGAACCTAAAATGCTGAACGCACCGGAATAAAAATTACATCAGGAACATATGTCCAAATCCAACTGTCAGCGCATTTAAACGATGAACAAGACCATCTAATGTGCAAAACGGCATATACATATATTTGTTCGTAGGCACAGTGTTGACAGTCTAAATACCATGTTCTTCAGTGATGAAACAACATTTCATCGTACAAAGTAGTATATTAACGCGCTGAATTTCTGCTATTAGTCGAGTGAAAACCCACACAGATATGAAGAGAAAATCGGCGTTTGGTGTGCCATCTCATGCATCCAATATTCTTCGAGAAGACAGCTAACACGAAGACGTACCACGATATCATATTGTAATTTATTGCTTCACTGGATAAAGAGGAGAGCTATTATTGGTTCCAGCAAGATGCGCACACTGCTACAGGTTACGCAAATTTTTCAACGATCGAATAATTTCTGTCGGAATTGGCCTCCCCGCAGCCATTTATCGCCCACTGATTTCTTTTGGTGAGTTACTTGAGAAATGAAGTATTCCGTGAACCGGTGGCACCGATCGCAGAATTGAAACGACATATAACTACGGCAATCAACGCCATCCCACCACAGATGCTGAAAAAAGGAATTAACCTTGTCGGACGTGCAGCGCAGTAGTACCGAGAGGAAGGTGCTGAACATCTCCAACATCTGTTGTTAGAAGTAGTGGGGTTCATTTTTTTATACGTATGTTTTCTTCATTGTTGTATTTCATTCGAGTTTGCAAAATAAATGAGACACCCTGTATACCATCTTCCAATTTTCTCGGCTAGGAGATTGGGCCAACTTGTTTTTATTTTTTTTTTTTGTTTTTTTTGTTTTTTTGACTTACCCAAAAAATACCGACAGTCTAGCAGACTTGAAAGATCGTAAAAAGAAGTGGAGAAATATTAAAACCTAATTCGACCGGATACTAAGGACATAAAGTTAGCAGGAGGCTAGGACAAGAACGAGGAAAGTAATAGTTTCAAAGAAGCCCTGTGTAGGGATTCTTAGTTCAAACGCAGTTCCGATTATAAACGCTCAGATAAAAGAGAACATAGGATATATGATTTAGGTTACATACGCTGAATGGCAATTAAGAGAGTGTAAAATTATAACGAGAGAGAATCTGTGAAGAGCGGAAAGCGGTATGTAGACGACAAATAGCGCAAATCACTGAACGACGAAAAGATGGAAAATTATGAAGGTATGGATAGGTACAACGAAAAGCGGGATTAGAGAAAATGAAGAGTAACTATCAGACAGCATTATCGGAAATGATAAGCAGAAGAGAAGGAGAGAAGATTAAAATCTGAAAGCTTTTCGATAAGGGAACACCAATTTGTACTGAGGTTCAAGAGAATCGGCTAATTCGTTTCCGGCAATACCACCATGACCAGGCACCTAAAATAAAATTCGATATTTCGATAGGATATTTATAGAAAAGAGATCATAAATCGTAGATTAAGTTCGGATACTAAAAGAATAATCGCCTAAGTAGGAAAGAGAAGGAGAGAAGATAAGGAAACACTTTTAGAGACAAATATTGTTATGTATTTACTGGAATTGCGAGAAGACGGGAAATTGAATAAAAGATTACAGATAGTTTCGCGGCGGGGCAAAGACCGGACAAAAGGACAACAGTTTAAATGACTCCGATTAGCTCGAAACTGGAACAACGAACGAGGCACCAACACCACTTGAGGGCTTTGAGACCCCGCCCGTAAAGATAGTGGTATGAGAGCAAAATAGACATAGTGTTGGTAAATTTATGTTTAATAACTTCAAGTAAGAGAAACTTTGTAAAGACTGGAAGGGAAGATAGACTAGGGAAGGTGAGAAACAGGAAAAATCGAAAAAACGTGGTACCGGTAGAATTAAGTAATAGGTAATCTATATATATATAAAAATCAAACGGTGTTTGTTTGTTACCACAAAACTCAAAAAGTAGTGGACGGATTGACTTGAAATTTTTACACAATGTTGCATTTCTATACAAGATGGGTTGTATAATTTTTTTATCACTAAGTTTCCCCGGGAACAGGAAATTTCAAGCTTTCGTAAGGGGCGCGATCTATAATTTGCTTTCGGCGTTATAGTGAGGAATTTCAGAAAAGCGTATTGCGGCTATGTATGCGGGAAGCTCTGTTATTGCATAAGTGTGTGTAAATCAAATACGCGGCGACAGTCTGCAGTAAGCGATGTGATGAGTGACGAAGAATATATATCGATGAGAGAGAGAGAAAGCGTGCAACAACAGTTTCCTGGAAAGGAACCGATCATCGCCGTCGAGCCGCTAGAAAAACAAAAACGTTTTTTATGACACTGTTCGTGATTTCGATGGGTAGAGTGCTGGAGAATGTTGAACCGCATGGCATTTGAAATTGTGATCTACGCTGTGCATATTGTTTTGTTTCCCAAGCAGTGGTTATTTTTGCGTTGCTATTTAAAATTTCAACCACGTGGTCTGATTATTCATCCATCGTTTATGTTTATTGTGGTAAGTACTATCACACATTGTTTATTTTATTTGTTATATTTTATGTTTTATGCAATATTATTTATATTCCGTAATAAACTTTTTGTCTAAATCTAACTATCCGCTTAAAATATATGCTCAAGTAAACATTACCAAATTTTACAAAATATGTACAGTAACAATTTTAATACATTACTAATTTTTTATGTACACGATGGCAATCAATAATGTACAGAAATGAAATAATAGTTTATCACTTCTTTTTCTCATAGATGTCTAAAATTTATATTTTAACTTTTAATATATGTCGATGAAATTTAGTTCCTTCACATTTATTTTCGTACAGCATACATTTTTATTTTTTAAAAACAGTTTTAATATAATATTTTTATGAAATCAGTAATGGATACTACTAGATATTTAGAAAAAGAAAAAAAGAAAGAAAAGATTTTTTCACGTCATTTACAGAGTAGCAAATTATACTTTTACAACATTATTAATTAAACGATATGTATACATATTTATTTCTTCTATTTTTTATTTTACTTTACGAAATCTATAGTTATCGCACTGGCAGCAGTTCAGTTAGATACAAGAAAAAACCATACACCAACTTGACATTTTCCAGATATCTTTTACTGTTCGGTAAGTACATGAAATTATTTTATTTACTTGTGTGTAAAACAAATATATATTTGAAGTCTAATGAAAATAAATTTAAAATATTGTTTTTATATCAAATTTGTAATCAACCATTTATTTCTTTTTCCCTCCGAAACATCTATTTTATAAAGCATTACATTTTAGATTTAGATTTTTTTATTGAATTTTGTAAATTTCATTTACTTCATGGTTTCGTTTTCATTTCATACATTCTCAAAATTGAAAAAGGCTTATTTATTTTACGTCACAATTTATTTTTTTATCCCCATTTTAATTTTGTGCTCATTTCAATCGTTCCGATCGCATATTTTTCAATCACTTTATTCTCTCCGTTACATTTTCTCCATGATTTATTTTTTTCATACAAATTTATTAACCTGATTTTTCAGGCATGGTATATATTTTATATATTTAATTTATTATTGATGCTACATATTTATTTAACTTTGTGCACATTTAAATAAAAGAAAACTGGTTGTGTATCTATTTCTATATATACGTACATATATGTTTACATATACAATTTATGAAACTGAATTCTAAAATTAATTTCATTATGATTTCTTTTTTGGTTCAAGCTTATTTTAAAGACACTCAAGCAATCGCATTGCAATTTAAAAAAGAAATTACATGTTTATATTTTCGGCTATAATAATGCTCAAGTAAACATACTACCAAATTTTACAAAGCATGTAGCGTAACAATTTTTTTAATACACTACTAATTTTTTATGTACACAATGGCAATCAATACTATACAGAAATAAAATAATAGTTTTTTATTTCTTTTTCTCACAGCATACATGTCTTGAATAGATATTTTTGTTTTTTGTCAGCGAAGGAAAAATTTAATACAAAGTATATTTTAATTTTTTAACATATATCGATGAAATTTATTTCCTTCACATTTACTTTCATACATCATACATTTTTATTTTAAAAAAAAAACGTTTTAATGTAATATTCTTATGAAATCAGTAATGGATACTGTGGGAACCACAAACTCCTTCCTGGTAACACTGATCAAAATCCTTTCCTCCCCCCCAACAGGTCTCGGACGAGCCGTGATCCTGTGTCGACTCGTCTGGGCCAAGATTATTCGAGATAATGATAGTTCGGTATCACACGTTTTAATGACGGTCTATTCGATTCAATGTCGCTTCGTCCGCACTTTTATGAAATAAATTACTTTTGCCGTGTACTTTTGTTTTTGGAGTCGACAGAGGTTATGTGACAAAATTGGTGACCCCGACGTGATCGAATTCGGTAACACCTTTCGATTTCCAAAATTTGTGTGCATTTTTTTATACTTTTACTATGATTTTTTTTTTACGGGCGAATGTGTAGACCGTTTTACATATGTCCCCAGCCGCGAAACGACGGGCGCCGAGACGCTGGATTCGTAAACACGCTATAGTCGCTTTACAGTACGTCCGCTCGGTGGACGGCGCCATGATGACGAGACACTGTTCGCCGATCAACCGCGTGATCGAACACTGTCGCTAAGATCGTGTAATAAATAGTACAACGCGTCCTCTAAATTTTCCGTTCTGTCCGAAATTTGAAATGAACGTACTATCCTTTCGGGGTAGTATAAGACCACAATCATTAAAATCAAACTATTATTCTGATGTAATTTTGTTTTATTTTCAATTTAATTTTTTGATACCCTTTTTCTCGTTATCGTATTTTAATTTTTTTCATGTTCTTCAACTTTATCGAATATGGCAAATAGAACGACACTTCTTTGCCGAATCAAACTTTTAATTGTCCAAATCATGCCAACTTCCCCAGTTTAATACGATTTCCCCCCTTTTCAAGACGAGATCCTCAATTATGGTTCATCCAAATTGACGCTCAGTTTTTCGTCAACAACATAGTTGATGAAAAAGTAAAAGCTGACATCTTTATTGCCAATGTAGATAGCGACCTGTTACATAGTATTCGGCATGATATTAAACGTTTGCCTACCCACGACCGGTATTCTTATATCAAATCCATTGTTTTAAAATTATACGACCAGCCGGACCATACTCGCCTTCGGCGACTATTAACCGATCTTAATATCGGAGATCGTTTGCCGTCTCATTTGTTGTCAGAAATGTTAGATCTTGCTGGTAATCACTTAGACGAAGCGACTGTGAAAATCATTTGGGAAGAACGATTACCATTTAGTATTCAATCATTGTTGACTACCCTCCCTATAAATACGTCGATCGCTGAATTAGCCGCAACGGCCGATCGCCTTATGTTGCTACATCGTTTTAGAACATCCTCGAATCCATCTCAAAACTATTCTTCCAGCTCTGGTACCGAATATACCAATGCCTTATCCTTATCTCCGAGTTCTTCGACCTCAATCAGTTATCATCCATTTAAAAAACACAATCGTCCACTCAGTCAAACACACTTCCAGCCAAGCTCTACTTCTACTCCCATCCGTCGACAGTCGCCACCATTTTCTTCCGATAAGATACCGCGACTAGATTCCTCGACTCTGTGTTGGTATCACAATACCTATGGAAGAGATGCTCGCCAATGCCGCCCACCTTGTATTTGGGATGAAAAACCTAGCCGAGCGATCATGAAAACGCCAACTACACATGCCTCAATTGAATTATATAGACTCGTTATCAAGGACAAAATCACTGGATTTGACTTCCTCATCGATTCAGGTGCGCAATGTTCGGTAGTCCCAATTAAGTTAGTCACGAATTATAACAAAATGTCTTCGGGCGTTTTAACAGCAGTTAACGGTACCAATTTCAGAATATTAGGTAGCAAAAGATTATCTTTAGATTTTAACCTTGAACAAAATTTTATCTGGACCTTTAAAGTAGCGGATATCGCCCAGCCAATCATCGGCGCTGAATTTTTATAGTATTTTGAATTATTAGAGGACGTCGCGAATAAAAGATTACTAACTCGTAATAATTTGCAATCGAATAAACCTTCTGCAAGCGACGTGACTCCTGCCGCCTCATCTATCGCTACCCTTGCTATGCAAGACTCAGTTACATCCATTGTAAATAATTTCAAAGATTTATTTTCCAGAACTTTTTATAACACCTCTCAATTATCCCCTGTTCAACACCGGATAATTACTAATGGGCACCCCGCTCATTCGAAGCCTCGTCGTTTACCACCAGAAAAATTTCAATATGCTCGTTGCATATTCAATGAATGGATGGACCTTGGATTTTGTCGTCAATCCGAATCTCCCTGGTCTTCACCTTTAACACTCGTCCCAAAAGGCTATGGTTGGCGTGTATGCGGAGATTATCGTCAGGTGAATCACATCACAATCGCTGACCTATATCCTATTCCACACTTACATGACATGAACTCAGATCTGCATGGAACAACCGTGTTTTCAAAGCTTGATCTTGAAGGAGCTTACTACCAGATTCCCATGTATCCTCCGGACATCGAAAAAACTGCTGTCACGACGCCGTTTGGGTTATTCGAGTTTCAGGTAATGCCGTTTGGTTTAAAAAACACGGGTGCCACCTTCCAAAGGGCCATCGACCATGTATTGAAAGACTTACCATTCGCGCGCGCCTACCTAGATGATGTTTTAATTTTTTTCTACGGATCTAAAACAACATATGTCAGATTTGTATGCCGTGCTCAAGCAGTTATTGCTTCATAACTTGAAGCTGAGTGAAAATAAATGTATTTTCGCTGTACCCAAAAATTACATTTGTTGGATATGAAATATCTCATGTAGGCATACGTCCCGACCCGAAACGTGTTGAAACGATAGTAACGCTGCCACGCCCAGTCACCATAAAGGATTTGAGAAGTTACCTCGGCGTTATAAATTTTTATCATCGCTTCTGTAAGCAAGGAGCCGAAGTATTAGCCCCATTGAATTCCCTCCTTTTGGGGAGCAAGAAGAAAGATTTGACGCAGATTGCATGGACTGAGGAACTCGATAAATACTTTCGATTATCGAAGAAACTTATAGCTGAGGCAGCAATACTGGCGCATCCGTCAGCTGACGCCGATATCGTCATCATGACCGACGCTTTGTCTACCACGATCGAATCAGTCATCAACCAGAGAGTTAACGATTTATTGCAGCCCATTTCATTCCACTCACGTAAGCTTTCACCAGCAGAATGTAAATATAGCACCTACGACCTCGAGTTATTATCAGTGTACAATACAATTCGGGGATTTAAGGACCTTATTGAGGGCCCCAGAAGTACTGTACTTACTGACCATCGACTGCTTACCCACGCATTACATCAGCCCGCAGAGAAGCTGTTCACCCATCAATCGCGTCATTTGAGCTTTATTGCTGAGTATGTCGAAGACATTTATTACATAAAAAGTGCAGATAACGTAGCCGCCGATTATTTATCACGAATAGATGCGTTCATGTTAGACGAGTACAGTTTCGATACAAAACAATTTCGGACCTTACAGGAAGGAGACGAGGACATAACAACAATATGCAAAAATAGGTCGTCAAAGATTGAAGTATCTGAGAAAGCGATCGACGATATTATGATTTACATAGATCAGAAGGAAAGACCAATTGTGCCGATATTGTCACGCCAAAAGATTTATCAGGCAATTCACAACATGGACCACCCGTCTCCCAAACGTACGCTGTACAAAATTAAGCAATGATTTGTTTGGCCACATATGTCCACAGATATTAAACATTGTGCGCGTACTTGTAATTTGTGTCAGCACAATAAAGTTTACCGACATATGAAACCACCGTATGGCGAATTTCCCCCAAGTTCTCGTTTTCAACATGTACACTGCAATTTAGTTGGACCTTTACCTCGTTCAGGTGAATATCAGTATATTCTCACGATTATTGACCGATACACACGGCTGGCTGGTGGCTGTTCCAGTCAAAGATATATCAACAGATACAATTGTAAACATCTTCATTGAAACATGGATTTGCCGATTCGGTTGCCCTTCGATTATCACAACAGATCGTGGAAACCAATTTACGTCACAGTTATTCAAACAACTCGTACAACGATTTGGTATAACCCACATAAATACGACAGCTTACAACCCAAAATCAAATGGAAAAGTGGAAAGAATCCATCGTACTTTGAAAGCCGCTATCCGCTGCCAGGAAACTGAACATTGGCACAAAGCCCTTCCGATTGTATTATTCGGCATAAGAACTTCGATCAACCACACTGACCATTCGCCGGCCGAACTTATGTACGTCACTCCGCTATCACTACCGTGCGAGATGATCGACGCTTTACCGCCGGTCGAAAACGAATCGAATCTAGTTAATAAATTATCCGATACTATCAATAATGTTTTCCTAAAGCCAGCACGCACTAATAAACGCTCAGGATTTTTTCAAAAGGGCATCGATAGCTGCACTCATGTTTATGTCCGTCGAGATCGACATCGGACAGCTTTACAACCTGTCTACGACGGTTCGTTTAAAGTTATAAACCGTTATCCGCAATGCTACGAATTGAAATTTGGCGCAAAGATTGACAGAGTTAGTCTGGATAGACTGAAGCCAGCATTCATTTTAGAAGACAACTCTGAAAATGACGAATGGATTGACACATCACCCTGCAATGATCCAGACCTTCTATTAACTGATTTTGATTGTCCCCTCGACACGATACCTTCAAGCAAAGATATGGACGATTCAGTTTCCGATTCCGATTTTTATGGCTTTCCCGATGATGACGCCTCACCTTCTGACGACTCCGAATACCTAGATAGGGATGCCGATTCTGATAAGGAATTATTTCCGACGATATCGAAATCGCAGTATGGACGCCCCATCAGGCGACCAGTTCGATTTAATGAGACCGTGACCTTCATTCATTAGTTTCCCAGATGAATCCGATTCCCGATTTGGTATAGAACTACACTCGAGTAACGCCGACAGGTTTTTACTATGTTATGCAATTAATTTTATTTGTGTTACTCGAATAACGTATATCGAATCACACTCGGCCCTATTCATCTCTCTCTCTCTCAAGTGCCGTACGCTACATAGCGTGTGGGCGCAACCTATTCGTACATTTAGCTGTACCGATATAGGTTGTGTACCAGATAATTGTAATATGCAACGCAGGTGTACACACGCAAGACTACATTCGGGACTGATTGAAGCCGCTTGTTATCGTGCTACAAGTGCAGTCCGTCCGGTGTGGGTCTGCTGTGATGTTGTACGTGGTGGTTGCCATTGCCTTCCACGTGACTATTAGCGATTATTTATTTATTTAATTCTTGTAATAAGTTTGTCGTCGCTCGGGATCGAACCCGTGACCGCCATATTGGAAGTCAAGCGTTCTAGCAACTAGGCTATCGCTCTCTAGTACTACTATAATCAGTTTTTTTGAATTCATGCCGTGTGCGAAAGTAATATTTACTTTTTACAAAATTGTATGATCGTAAATTTTTTTGTTTTTATTAGTTTAGTTTAGTTTAATCATTTTTCTGGATCGTTGTTCAACGCCGCTTTATTATTCCTTCTTATTCTGATCTCTTTAAAATAAAATAAATATCCGTCCTTCTTTAGATTGGCTTCTATGTCCTCTCCCGCTTTCATTTTGCACTCATCTCGCCTGAAACTTTTACGCTGCTTCCAATCGATATAATTAGTCTACATTCACTTTCGAGCATTCCAATTCCGCTAAACGAAGCAACTCTCCGACCGAGTTTCATCCCTCAATTTTGTCAATTATGTACACTCGTTACTCCTGCGATTCCAATTTCGTCTATCCCTCAAACTCATTTCGCTCTTAGTTCCTCTTCCAACCTCCTCATACTAACGATTAGGTGCCATTCTGCCACTTTAGCATAATAATTTCGTTTTCCCTATTCCTTGAGCGCTTATTGCGATATTTCTTCCATTGTTATGATATTTTGAATCCGGTGTACACTATTCAGTTCTTTATATCCGTTTGATACAACCGCGTACTTATTTGTGTAATTATCGCATATTCATTATCTTGCATGCTGTATCCCATTTTACCTTCTTTACACATGGTAATTTAGTTTAATTTACCTACACCATTTTTATTATTCCGCATAAACGACCTTATTATGTGTTAATTTTTACTACTTATCTTCTGTTCATACTACATATAATTAATATCCATGTAAAACTTTTATTTTTGCTTTCCTTTGTTTTATTCCGCAACTTCACCTCACTGGGGCTCAGTCTCCAAGAGGGAGAGCCATGTGGGAACCACAAACTCCTTCCTGGTCACACTGATCAAAATCCTCTCCTCCCCCTAACAGGTCTCGGACGAGCCGTGATCCTGTGTCGACTCGTCCGGGCCAAGATTATTCGAGATAATGATAGTTCAGTATCGCACGTTTTAATGACGGTCTATTCGATTCGATGTCGCTTCGTCCGCACTTTTATGAAATAAATTACTTTTCCGTGTACTTTTGTTTTTGGAGTCGACAGAGGTTATGCGACAATACTACTAGATATTTAGAAAAAGAAAGAAAGAAAGAAAAAAAATGTTCACGCCATCTGTGGAATAACAAATTATACTTTTTACAACATTATTATTTAAGTGATATGTACACGTATTTATTTCTTCTATTTTTTATTTTACTTTACAATATCTATAGGTATCGCACCTAGCAGCAGCTCAATTATATATGAAAAAGGCCCATACAGCAATTTTACATTTTCCAGATATTTTTTACTGTTCGGTAAGTACATGAAATTATTTTATTTACTTATGTGTAAAACAAATATCACATATTTTAAGTCCAATGAAAATCAATTTAATATTATTTTTATATCAAATTTCTAATCAACTATTTAATTCTTTTTCCCCCAAAAACATTTATTTTCTAAAGCATTTAATTTCATATTTTTCGAATTTTTTTATTGAATTTTTAAGTTTCATTCACTTCATGATGTGGTTTTCATTTCATACGTTCTCTGATAATTTAAATAGGCGTATTTATTTTACATTGCAATTTTATTTTTTCATCCTTATTTTAATTTTATTTGCTCATTTCAATCGTTCAGATCAGGGTCGTATCTGAGAGGGGTTTTCTGTGTTCAAACCTCCCCCAAAATGTCTGCGAAATAATAATTGCTTGAATTAAATAGGCCAAAATTCAGAATAAATTTATTTCTTTTCAATTTATGACAAAAGAAAAGAAAATTAAAATTTTTATGAACTGTACGGAAATTACTATTTTTTATTTGTTTTTATTTTAGTGTTCAAATATTGCATATACAATAATTGACTACAAGGCCTTAATGTACCATTTATGAATGAATATATTATATGATGACATACATACATACATATATGTATATATATATATATAGAAAAAATCCCCCCTCCCCCGAAATATTTCTAAGTGCATCAGTAGATACTGAAGCTCAAATATCATTTTTATTTTTCATTTTATAACTGTAAGATATAACTGATTATTTCTTTAACCTATTACTTCCTACAGATTTTAATTACTTAATGTAGATTTTAATTAACCGACTGTAAATAGGTAAATTGGTGTATGGAAGAGAGAAGTGAAGAAGTAGTTGAAAGAATGGTGCAAAGATTAAGGAATTTTGCTGCATTCCCTTTTCCCTTTATTATTATTGTTGCATTTTTAGGGTTTCTTTAGACCATCTATTTACCAATTTCCTTCCTTTTTCTTTCCTGTACGTTAATGTATGCGACGTTTAATATGTAAACGGTCCCTATGTATGGATGTATTATTGTGCTATTTATATATATATATATATATATATATATATATGTATATGTATATTTGCGTTGATTGATATATATTTATTTATTTTTTGGTTTAATACGTTCAGTTTAGGTAGTAAGAATGATTAACTGTAATTTTGTTGACTAGAATAAACGATAATAAGAGTGTTGGGCACTCACACAACGAGCATACCTGTTCAATGAGGCCCAAAACTTATTTATTTATATAAAAAAAAAAATTCAAACAATCTGCAGCGATTTAAAAAAAATGACTCTTAATACTCAAAAAATAAGTGCAACCAGGCCGAAATAATATACATAGAAGTAAAGATGATATTTAAAAAATAGAAACAGTTTTATTCCTACTGTTTAAAAATTTTAAATGTAACATGACTTAAAAATATCACATAATTTTAAAAAATGTTAGATTTCAGTTTATAGCAGGATGGGAAGCAATAAAAATGTTACAATTTTTATATCACCATCATTGGAAATATATGCAAAATATGTAAAATATAATTCTAGGCTTTCAGAATGTACTGCAATGTAAAAGTAGAACAAAAAACAATTGTAAAAATCAGATTTTTCGCTGATATTTGAACGTGTTATATTAAAACTCCTTATTAAAATAATATCATCATAAAGAGCGGGAAAACAAAATGTTATTTAAGATAATTGTAACATAACCTACTTAAAATGTAAGAAAAGGACGAAAAAGTTAGTTTTTGGCCAAAATCGGGGTGGCCACCAGTTTTGTTTTTTTTTTTGAGTAAGTAGTAGCACCACTGTAAAGAACGGGAAAAAACATCAAAATCGTGCATTTAAAAAGCGGAATCTGAATTTAAGAGTGGAAAAAATGATTTAAAACTTAAATAATTTTTTTAGGGGCCAATTTTGAGGTTATGAGATTTAAAAAATATTTAGTTATTTCTTATGTGGAAGCCCACCAGTGAATTTTTTCAGAATTTTCCGATTGAAAGACGTTTCAAAAAAAAATCAATTAAAAAAAAATGTTTCTTGACTTTACTATGCATTCATGGGGGATAGGGAGCTGAACATTTGGCTGTAAGAGTTTTTTCAACTCCTATTGAATGGTGTATGATAAATACATTTTTAAGAGAGGTAATTTTACTATAGTAATCCGGCTATAGCCTTCATTATCCTGATGTTTCTAATATGGCATATTTTATTCATTTGATTATATTATTGATGATTTTACTACGCGCACATTTAAAGAAAAGACAACTGTGGTTGTATACTTATTTCTATATTCATATATGTTTACATATACAACTTGTGAAACTGAATTCTAAAATTAATCTCATTATGATCTCTTTTTCCATTTTTACTTATTTTAAAAACACTCAAGGAATCACATTGAAATTTAAAAAAGAAATTACATGTTTATATTTTCGGCTATATAAGTAGTGTCTTTTTATAGGTTGTCAGCCAGTGGGCGGGAGGGGGTGTTGTTATGAGGGGGGAAATATGCATTCGGTACCGCGATTCGGTTAGTTAATTAGGATGGCGCGGTTCGCGGGGTTGAATTCCAGGCATTTTTTCGATGTTTTATTTTTATTTTTATTTGTTAACGGAAATATTTGAACGTTCCAGAACCGAACGAACCACGATTATTATTATTATTATTATAATTATAATTATAATTATTAATTATTATTATTATTATTTTTAACGGAAATATTTGAACGTTCCAGCAACAGGTTGCTAGCGGCGCGGCGTGCAGCGCCTTCTACTATTATATGTATGTATTGTACAGGAGTCTATTTGTAATATATGTAGCGTAATTTTTAATTTTTAATTTTCGGAGGTTGGGAGGGGTAAAATTTTGACAGAGTGTCAAAAACGTTCGAAACTCAACACTTAGAACCCAAATTTTGAAGGAATTTTCCGTATCGTGCTCCGTTCCGGCATTTTTTTTTAAAAAAAATTTAATTTTTAAGAAGAATATCCGATCGTTTTATCAATCGAATGAGGGCAGGCGGGTGTGCTGCTACGAGGGTGTAATGTAAACGCGAGCGCACAGTTGTAACGGAAAAATATTTGAATGTTCCAGCAACTGGTTACGAGCTGCGCGGGGTGCAGGGTGAATTATTATTATTATTATTATTATTTTAACGGAAATTTTTGAACGTTCCAGAACCGAATGAACCGTGATTTTTCGATGTTCTTGTTTTATTTCTATTTTTAACAGAAATATTTGAATGTTCCAGCAACCGGTTGATGGCGGTGCGGATGCAGGGGGTGAATTCTAGACGTTCGTTCGAAATTAACTACCCGATCATCTTCGCACACTCTGACACACCACCGATGAATTCCTGATCGCGATCGCTACGCTTTCACACACACACACACGTCTAATATTTTTATTTCCAACGAATATTTTTAAATGCCACCCCCGAGAAATGGCGACTTTTAAGTGATGGTCGATTGCATCATCCAGACGGAAGATAGTTACATCGATCGTTTGTTCACGGCCAAATCTAGACGTGTATTATTTCAACCTGTTCGACTATCTCATTCATTTATACCCCTCGTTTTGTTCGGAGCGGCTGTGTTTGAGCGACGTTGCTAAATACATTGTGATAGCAGGTGTTCGAGAGCCATTTTGAACAGTATGTCTGAGAAAGTCTATATTCCCGCGATGTATAACACTAATCACTATCTTTAACTTTTTTTGTTATTTTCGAGAGTTTACATCAAAGAATAAAATACTAGCTGTGCACTACACCACCACATTTAATTTAGATTCAAACATCGTTTTTCAAATTCGAAGCCTAAGTATAGAAATTTCAAAAATTACCCTAAGTATAATATTTAAACGCCTGAATCTAACCTAAGCACCATTCACAACCCACACCTATAGACGATCCTGCATACATTTAAATCGACACCGCTGCGATAGAGTAAAAGTCGTTCCATTGCCCACATCTTCTGCCATTAGTTTCCATATCATTCATAATATTATTTTCCACGTCTAAGTATTATACAATTAGCTTAAGTATTTTTATATTTTTCCGTATTCCCCGATCCCATTGCAAAAGTGCACCGTCCATTCCTACACTTATATTTAATATAACGTTAGCCACCGTGAAAACGCACGCACCGTTCCCGCGCACGACTCATTTGTTTAAACTACCATGTTTTTTCTTTCTTTCTTTTTTTTTTAATATTTAGAAGTCTAAGTATAATATTTAAAGCTTGAATCTAACATAAGTCTCCGCTCGTCCTTTCCCACCTATAGTTGGATCCCACACATATATCCAACATAGCGTTAGCATCCGCGAAAACGCACGCATCGTTCATTCGCGCTACCGCGATTTTTTTTTTCTTTTTAAATATTTCGAAGCCTAAGTCTAATTATTTTAAAGCCAGCAGCCTAAGTACATATTTTACGCTTCTAAACATTTCTTCCGACCGTTCATAATTTTTTATTTATTTTTTTCTGACTCTAAAAATAAATCTGTTGAAGTCTTCACCGCTATGAATGCACACAGCATGTTGCCGCATACTCGTCTGCTGACGATAGTTTTCCTATCCATTTGTAATAATTTTTCAAGTCTAAGTATTATAAAATTAGCCTAAGTATATTTTTATTTTCTTTCGTTATACAAACATTTTTTTCGAGATCTTTCGTGCTATATTTTTTCTCAGATATATTTACACACATGCAGGCAAATTGCCTTGCCGTTGATTTCGATCGTGCAACGCTGTCATTAAGTCTGCTGGGATCTTACCCTTCGCATCTTCTTTTTGTAGAATCCATTTCGCATGTACACACTTACACAATCATACTTAAGTCAAAGATCACCTGACACGTCATTCATCTGTATATATAACCAACTATCACCGAAGGAATGTGGTTTTTCTAGTGCACCCCTCCCATTTCAAAGGCCTCCATCGAGCTAGAAAATCGAACGGATCTGTTCAGGCAGTCAGTATTAGTGTTATGTTAAACGTGTGGAATTTGTTGAAGCTGTGCGCTTCACGCGTTATTAAAAAATTTACAAGAACGTTAAAGTCAATCATTTCATACGTTTTTTCTCTTTTTCTTTCTTTCTTTATTTTTTGTCTTTTTTCTCTCATTTTCATCTTTATTTTTTTCTCTCTTTTTTTCGCTCTTTTTTTTTTTAGTAAAAATATTAAAATAATAGTCAAATATGAATAACAATACCGAATCGATTGATATTAAAGCCGACGAATTTATTCAGAATTCATTTTCGAGTGATAGTGGCTCGCATACGATTTCGTCACCTCCGACACCGCAATATGATGGTTATACATCGGAAGAATCCACATCTTTTGTGCGTAAAGTCGTTGGTCCTGTATTATTATCAGAACAAGTGGATATAACGGAATATTTTTTAGATATCAGCATCCATATAGATTGTGATTATAGTTTTCCAGTAACCGAACTAGCAATGATTGATATGTCTGGCGGGAAGTGTTTGCATACACTGTATAAGCCAAGCAGAGCATGGCATGCATCAAAAATGCCACATTTGCGATGTTCTTCGGTGAGGCATTACTTGAAAATCCCTTCATTATTTCCCTGTCGGGAAGAAATATTCATGGCACGCGATATATTCACGATATTATCTCAAAAACCGAGAGCTCGCATATATATTTTAACAGTATATGCTAAACTTACACTAATGGAACTTAACGAAAAGTCTTAATTGTTGAGTGATTTAGACTATGAAATCATTAATATGGATCAAGTCTTTCGACTACATAGTATTGAGAATCTACATGAAGAGTATTTTGGTATAAGCAATTTGATAACCTGTAAACATCATAATGAGAATGATAGTTTTCATTGTGCAGCGAAAAACGTTATGATGATGAAGGCCTGGTATGATCATGTTATCCATCCGCTGAAGCTTATGAATAATCTCAATATAAATGATTTAAGACAGTTGTTCATTACGGCCACCAAAGAAATGATAATTACATTATTTCCCAGTTGCGTTGGAGACATTTATGCATTTCTACCAGATAGATTAAAACAGGATGATACGATAAAATCACTTCTACCATGTTACGAGCATGAGCATGATGAAGAATATTATATCGATGATGGTACATTGCGACAGAGTACTCGAAATTGTATAAAAGTAAAAGATTGTATCGATTGTCAATGTAAAATTTTCACGGATTAGAAATTCATTATTTAGATCGTTTAACAATTTTGTGTATATATATTTTGTATATTAATGTATATATTTTTCCCCAATCATCCGCTCGTTCGTTTTTTATGTTTTATTAATCATTTGTAAATATATTTTTATACATATGAAAATTTTGTTTGTATATATTTGTGTATATTTTTTTCCCTCGATATGTTTCATTCTATTATATATATTTTTTTCTTAATTATTTTTCATCTTTTTCCTTTCCTTTTCAATTCCGTTTATATAATTATTTCTCTATCTCTCTTTCCCCCTCTTAACTTAAAGTACTGGTAATGATGAATATTACAAAAACCTGAACCAGTTGTGTAAAGTGTACATATAATTATTGTCTAATTTTCGAATATAATCCCACATAATTTGTTCATATCTTTTTAGATTAAAAAATTATATTTTTTTTTCTTTCTATAACAAACGAATCTAACTGTTCAACTTTTTCAGGTACATCATGTACATCAAGTATTTTCCGCAGCTGCGTGAATTTTCATTAATTTGTAAGATACAGCTTCAGACCCTGAGTGTTCTCTCAAAATTTTTAAAATCTTTCGTAATCACAGTTTTATAAAAATACGTGTTCAGTTTTAATATTTTTTTTATTTCATAAATATTTTTCGCATTATATATGAGTTCGTCTATGAGGTGTTGGTCACTGTATAGAGAGAGAAGGAGAAAACCTGGTAGTTCACAAGGCATAGCATGTTCGAAGAAAAAACGCGATAGCAGGAGCAGATCAGGAATTGCATCCGCCGACACTAGAGTCCCTATAGTTCACATTATTTTTCTCTCTGTATTATAAAATTAGCTCAAGTATATTTTTATTATTTCGTTACGCAAAAATTTTTCAAATCTTTTGTAATATGCATTGCACACAAATGTACTCTGCAGACAGCTGTTGCTTCATTACCACGAATATATCTCACAGTTTTTCTGGAAATTGTAGAGAAATTCTCTTCGCTCAATTCTTCCAAGGTGATCTATTTTCAAAATTCAAATCGTGCGTAATTATTTTTTCCAAAATTAATCATCACTTTACAAATTATTAACGCATTTTTCTGATAGTACATAATATTTTTTATTATTATTTTATTATGTTTCCGTAAAAATTCTGGATATTATTTGCATTAATCATTGAATTTCACATTATACCATATATCCCCCATCAAACAATTTATTTTTAATCTATCATACCTATTACGTTATCGCTTAAATTTTCCTCAATTTGCAAATGTATTATTCTATACATGTAATACGACTCCACTCCTTATAAGTACATTATTAAATAATTTTTCTTTATTTCCCATACACGGCAAAGACAATGAAATCACAGCATCTATAAATGTGTACTCTGTACGCCTCCACTAACCTATCATGAATTTTTTAAATTAGCCCAAACGTACTATTTTTCAATATCAAAAATTATCTATTCACTTTTACCACTTTCCCGATCATCTCTATAATTTATTTTCTATATAATAACTAACCGACGAAAACGCTTCATTCGTTTTTTACTCATACCGATACAATCACTTCTTTTCCCTCATGCTATCGATCTTCAAATTTATTAGTACGACACGAAATTAATCTAAATATATGTTCATGCTAGTAAAATTGATATATCAAAGCCCCTTTCTATTCCTTTATACATTTATGAAAAAAGCCTGCAAAATGTTTTAAAATTAGTCAAAGTATACTATTTTATTACCAAAAAATCAGCTATTCCCTTATACAGTTTTGCCGATCATACATAATCTTTTCTTCTATATTATCATTATAGCAAAGTTGTACAAACCCACAACATAATTTAATCATATTGAAACCTTCATATCATCCCTTTCATGCTGTACACTAACATTCAGTTCAACGATGCGAAAATAGTCTAAATATACATCCATACTAGCAGATTATTATATCACCCCTTTTTCTACTCAATTGTATGTTTCTGAAAAAAAATCTTGTGATATATTTTCAAAATTAAATGTAGTATATGCTACATCGATACCTAAAAATTAACTCAGGCCCGCATATTTATTTTTATGTTTCATTCATTTACAATTTTTTTAATCACATCTGTTACAAGACTCTATAAAAGAATACAATAAGTTCCAGCATACATTAATACAGTTCTTAGGCATTCATTTACTTTATATTTTTAACATATACTTTGTAAGTTCATAATGATCGATCTTCATAACCGTTTAACAGTCATTTTAGATGCAGAGACATACGACTTTTAGTGAAGCAAACAATTCTTTGCTAGACTAATGATTGAAGACATCCTTTTTTTCCAAAAACATGGAATAGCGAAGATTTTTACTCACTCAAAATAGAACGAGATAATTGTAACGCTTAATCACATCTTTCCTTCATTCATCGATTTCAAACTGTGAAGGAACTTTCTACACCATGCATTCCTAAATCCAATCGCTTGAATAGCCTATTATATGTCTGGGAGATAGTAAAGAATTTGATTTTATATGTGAAGAATGGATGAAGCAGCTCAGAATCCGATGTAAATGTACGAGTCTAATTATTGAAATATAAAATTGAAGGAAATTTCTGTATTATGCATCATTTTAAAATGTTTATTTTTACATTTTTTTTTTTTTTTTAAATTTCCCTCACACTAGTATTTTCTTAAATGCATACTGATGTCTATGATTAGTATTCGAGATTAGAGAGAAAGAGAGTAAGATCGTATTATGATTGCATATGCGAGACTGTGTGAACATGTGTGACTATGCATGTATGTAAAATATAAGAATGCACTAATAGAAAACATCAGCTCAAGCGAGAACACAGGTACACATCAAGTTATAAAACAAGAGAGATAAAAATATGTATTTTGTAATGATTGGCGTGTGTGTATGATAAAGAGGTTAACAACATAGACATTGAGTTTACCTTTGTAGTATTTTAAATGTAAAAGCAGTGTACATACCAACACATTTTCATTACTAGAAGAGACTTTTCATTTTTGTTTAACTTCAAATATATAGGTTAGATTCTTTTATTTATTTGGCAGTGTAAACGTTTTATTTTTCTTTGACTTATTCACAAGGATTCAAATGTATAACACGCACTTCACTCAATATATCACTCTTACATGATATTCAATTGACTTACTTAATAGTGGAAATAAACTCACTAGGACAAGTATATTATATTTTATTTCTACATATATACATCTATACAAAGCACATGAAAATATTAGATGCTAAGAATGTGTGATAATATAATTTCAATTATTATTTTTTTTTTTTTGTTTTGTACAATCTGTAGTAAAATCAGAAGCATGCACAGCTTTTCATTTAAGTTTAAATATTATTTTTCAAATGTATCATGACTTTGAAGATTAAATGTTATTACAGATATTTGAATAGTTTCCCTAGCTCAGATTAAAATGATTCTTCAGTGACCTCGTATAATAGAAAATTGTTTCATTTGCTACCGTCATTAGTTTCATCCACATCATACATTATATGTCTGAATGTGTCGATTAACCATCCCTTAAGTATATTTAATAATTTGATATGATCGTAGATAATAACAAAGGAACTAATTCAATATTGTGTACAATTTATTCAATAAATTTTATTACATTCATCGTAATCAATAAAAATAAACATTGTTTCAGTGTTAAATTCTAATATATCAGCTGTTAATAATATACAGCATAAAACAGCTAATTTAACTGAATATATCCTTCTTCAACCAACTTTTCTTCTATCATGCGAATTTCAGTATCTACACTAGCATTTTCCGATTGTTTAGATGTGTGTAGTATCAATAATCGTTCAACCAGTTCATTAGGGTCGTCAGAATAATTGATATGAGGATCTTCAAGATATACATTGCGGCCAGTACTATATGTACGTTTCTTTTTTATTTTACCAGAATAAACTTTTACACTCTGTATGTTAGATTGAAACAGCGGTCGTATTATTTTTCTGTATTTAGGAAGCGGAGTACCCTTTAATACACCAGTAGCACGTAAATGAGCTCTAGTATACTCAAGCATTTGTTTATATAGATCTAAATCATTATTTGTATATTTATTCTCATCAACATTCGTTTCCATTAGTAAATGAATCAGTCCAGACGTGTAGGGGAATTTTATTTGCTTACTTCCTTTTCCTAAATAAATTTCACCGCATTTGCGATCCCAAGAAATCGGTGTTGATCCCATCATGTACTCACAAGTGCTAGCATTATATTGTATTCCATAAACTTGATCATTTGGTACAGGTTCATCACTATCTCTTTGAAATCGATCTATTTCACATGAATTAATTGAGTTATATCCAAGCTTATTATCAATATTTTCATAATATTCCTCATTTTTAACATCAGTCTCATCATCATCTTTCATACTGCCACTAGGAAGTTTCTGCTGTTTTACCATTACCATATCACTTATTCCATCATAATCCTTTTTTGTCCTTTTATGTTTTTGTAATGCTTCCTGAATACTCAATAACTGTTTTGTAATAGGTTCAAGCACAACAGCCGAAGTATTTGTACAAGATTTCCACTCGGACTGTAATGCATTATATTTTTTCAATATATCATTGCGTATCCTTTCCAGTTCACTTTTAAGATTTACTTCTTCATTTATTCTGTTATAACTATCATTAGCCATTGCTTTATTCATTGATATCATTATTACAGATAATTAAAAATTCATCAAAACTCACATGTGAATTTTCTCTGTATGTACATTTCAACATTTATATTGATCACAGAGATTTCATGTTTATTCATCAACAGTAATTTATAGAAAGTTTTAAAGGTTTAAAGGAATATACAGTGCTAACATGCTCATTATATACATACTGTATTTCAAACTAATCCTTAATTACACTATTCATGAAACAAATTCTTGTTGGAAATTTTAATGAAATTTAAGAAACACATTATTTATTTTTTAATATACATACTAATATCTCAAATATGTGATATCATCTAAACATTTACCAAATGACATTACAAATTTAGTTCAGTGTAATTTACACATAGGATATATACATCTACATATATCTCTCTCTATATATATATATATATATATAACTACATATATATCTATATATATATATATCTATATATATATATATCTACACATATAGATCTACATATATATCTACACATATATATCGATATATATATATCTACACATATATATCTACACATATATATCTATATATACATATATATATATATATACATATATATATCTACACATATATATCTACGCATATATATCTACATATCTATATATATCTACATACTTCTCTACATATATATCTACATATCTATATATATCTACATACTTCTCTACATATATATCAATACATATATATCTACATATATATCTACATATATATATTTTTTTTTTTTGACATTATACTCAAAATTACTCAACTGTACTAGACTTTAACTGTTTTTATCGAAATTAAATATACTTTTTTTTTTAATATATATATTTTTTTTAATACTTAATATATACTTTGTGTTATATAAGTTATGCAAATTCAATATAAATAGTTAGACTGGATTTGCTATAAATGTAACATTGGGCTAATACAAATTGATGGACTGATAGGAAATTTATCATTGTGACTGTTCCAAAGTTTTCAAAACCATCTGCAAGAAGAAGCACTTAAGTCTTCCGATATATATCACTATACTCACCAAGTGTTTTGTCAACCAAGGACAGTAATGCATTTCTGATCATATAGCATTTTAAGCTTTTAGGAAGTCGTTCATGCTACTTTCCTTTATATTCATCTCTGGATTACTGTCCTTGGTTGACAAAACACTTGGTGAGTATAATGATATATATCGGAAGACTTAAGTGCTTCTTCTTGCAGATGGTTTTGAAAACTTTGGAACAGTCGCAATGATAAATTTCCTATCAGTCCATCAATTTGTATTAGCCCAATGTTACATTTATAGCAAATCCAGTCTAACTATTTATATTGAATTTGCATAACTTATATAACACAAAGTATATATTAAGTATTAAAAAAAATATATATATTAAAAAAAAAAGTATATTTAATTTCGATAAAAACAGTTAAAGTCTAGTACAGTTGAGTAATTTTGAGTATAATGTCAAAAAAAAAATATATATATATGTAGATATATATGTAGATATATATGTAGATATATATGTATTGATATATATGTAGAGAAGTATGTAGATATATATAGATATGTAGATATATATGTAGAGAAGTATGTAGATATATATAGATATGTAGATATATATGCGTAGATATATATGTGTAGATATATATATGTATATATATATATATATATATATATATATATATATATATATATGTATATATAGATATATATGTGTAGATATATATGTGTAGATATATATATATCGATATATATGTGTAGATATATATGTAGATCTATATGTGTAGATATATATATATATAGATATATATATATATAGATATATATGTAGTTATATATATATATATATAGAGAGAGAGATATATGTAGATGTATATATCCTATGTGTAAATTACACTGAACTAAATTTGTAATGTCATTTGGTAAATGTTTAGATGATATCACATATTTGAGATATTAGTATGTATATTAAAAAATAAATAATGTGTTTCTTAAATTTCATTAAAATTTCCAACAAGAATTTGTTTCATGAATAGTGTAATTAAGGATTAGTTTGAAATACAGTATGTATATAATGAGCATGTTAGCACTGTATATTCCTTTAAACCTTTAAAACTTTCTATAAATTACTGTTGATGAATAAACATGAAATCTCTGTGATCAATATAAATGTTGAAATGTACATACAGAGAAAATTCACATGTGAGTTTTGATGAATTTTTAATTATCTGTAATAATGATATCAATGAATAAAGCAATGGCTAATGATAGTTATAACAGAATAAATGAAGAAGTAAATCTTAAAAGTGAACTGGAAAGGATACGCAATGATATATTGAAAAAATATAATGCATTACAGTCCGAGTGGAAATCTTGTACAAATACTTCGGCTGTTGTGCTTGAACCTATTACAAAACAGTTATTGAGTATTCAGGAAGCATTACAAAAACATAAAAGGACAAAAAAGGATTATGATGGAATAAGTGATATGGTAATGGTAAAACAGCAGAAACTTCCTAGTGGCAGTATGAAAGATGATGATGAGACTGATGTTAAAAATGAGGAATATTATGAAAATATTGATAATAAGCTTGGATATAACTCGATTAATTCATGTGAAATAGATCGATTTCAAAGAGATAGTGATGAACCTGTACCAAATGATCAAGTTTATGGAATACAATATAATGCTAGCACTTGTGAGTACATGATGGGATCAACACCGATTTCTTGGGATCGCAAATGCGGTGAAATTTATTTAGGAAAAGGAAGTAAGCAAATAAAATTCCCCTACACGTCTGGACTGATTCATTTACTAATGGAAACGAATGTTGATGAGAATAAATATACAAATAATGATTTAGATCTATATAAACAAATGCTTGAGTATACTAGAGCTCATTTACGTGCTACTGGTGTATTAAAGGGTACTCCGCTTCCTAAATACAGAAAAATAATACGACCGCTGTTTCAATCTAACATACAGAGTGTAAAAGTTTATTCTGGTAAAATAAAAAAGAAACGTACATATAGTACTGGCCGCAATGTATATCTTGAAGATCCTCATATCAATTATTCTGACGACCCTAATGAACTGGTTGAACGATTATTGATACTACACACATCTAAACAATCGGAAAATGCTAGTGTAGATACTGAAATTCGCATGATAGAAGAAAAGTTGGTTGAAGAAGGATATATTCAGTTAAATTAGCTGTTTTATGCTGTATATTATTAACAGCTGATATATTAGAATTTAACACTGAAACAATGTTTATTTTTATTGATTACGATGAATGTAATAAAATTTATTGAATAAATTGTACACAATATTGAATTAGTTCCTTTGTTATTATCTACGATCATATCAAATTATTAAATATACTTAAGGGATGGTTAATCGACACATTCAGACATATAATGTATGATGTGGATGAAACTAATGACGGTAGCAAATGAAACAATTTTCTATTATACGAGGTCACTGAAGAATCATTTTAATCTGAGCTAGGGAAACTATTCAAATATCTGTAATAACATTTAATCTTCAAAGTCATGATACATTTGAAAAATAATATTTAAACTTAAATGAAAAGCTGTGCATGCTTCTGATTTTACTACAGATTGTACAAAACAAAAAAAAAAAAATAATAATTGAAATTATATTATCACACATTCTTAGCATCTAATATTTTCATGTGCTTTGTATAGATGTATATATGTAGAAATAAAATATAATATACTTGTCCTAGTGAGTTTATTTCCACTATTAAGTAAGTCAATTGAATATCATGTAAGAGTGATATATTGAGTGAAGTGCGTGTTATACATTTGAATCCTTGTGAATAAGTCAAAGAAAAATAAAACGTTTACACTGCCAAATAAATAAAAGAATCTAACCTATATATTTGAAGTTAAACAAAAATGAAAAGTCTCTTCTAGTAATGAAAATGTGTTGGTATGTACACTGCTTTTACATTTAAAATACTACAAAGGTAAACTCAATGTCTATGTTGTTAACCTCTTTATCATACACACACGCCAATCATTACAAAATACATATTTTTATCTCTCTTGTTTTATAACTTGATGTGTACCTGTGTTCTCGCTTGAGCTGATGTTTTCTATTAGTGCATTCTTATATTTTACATACATGCATAGTCACACATGTTCACACAGTCTCGCATATGCAATCATAATACGATCTTACTCTCTTTCTCTCTAATCTCGAATACTAATCATAGACATCAGTATGCATTTAAGAAAATACTAGTGTGAGGGAAATTTAAAAAAAAAAAAAAAATGTAAAAATAAACATTTTAAAATGATGCATAATACAGAAATTTCCTTCAATTTTATATTTCAATAATTAGACTCGTACATTTACATCGGATTCTGAGCTGCTTCATCCATTCTTCACATATAAAATCAAATTCTTTACTATCTCCCAGACATATAATAGGCTATTCAAGCGATTGGATTTAGGAATGCATGGTGTAGAAAGTTCCTTCACAGTTTGAAATCGATGAATGAAGGAAAGATGTGATTAAGCGTTACAATTATCTCGTTCTATTTTGAGTGAGTAAAAATCTTCGCTATTCCATGTTTTTGGAAAAAAAGGATGTCTTCAATCATTAGTCTAGCAAAGAATTGTTTGCTTCACTAAAAGTCGTATGTCTCTGCATCTAAAATGACTGTTAAACGGTTATGAAGATCGATCATTATGAACTTACAAAGTATATGTTAAAAATATAAAGTAAATGAATGCCTAAGAACTGTATTAATGTATGCTGGAACTTATTGTATTCTTTTATAGAGTCTTGTAACAGATGTGATTAAAAAAATTGTAAATGAATGAAACATAAAAATAAATATGCGGGCCTGAGTTAATTTTTAGGTATCGATGTAGCATATACTACATTTAATTTTGAAAATATATCACAAGATTTTTTTTCAGAAACATACAATTGAGTAGAAAAAGGGGTGATATAATAATCTGCTAGTATGGATGTATATTTAGACTATTTTCGCATCGTTGAACTGAATGTTAGTGTACAGCATGAAAGGGATGATATGAAGGTTTCAATATGATTAAATTATGTTGTGGGTTTGTACAACTTTGCTATAATGATAATATAGAAGAAAAGATTATGTATGATCGGCAAAACTGTATAAGGGAATAGCTGATTTTTTGGTAATAAAATAGTATACTTTGACTAATTTTAAAACATTTTGCAGGCTTTTTTCATAAATGTATAAAGGAATAGAAAGGGGCTTTGATATATCAATTTTACTAGCATGAACATATATTTAGATTAATTTCGTGTCGTACTAATAAATTTGAAGATCGATAGCATGAGGGAAAAGAAGTGATTGTATCGGTATGAGTAAAAAACGAATGAAGCGTTTTCGTCGGTTAGTTATTATATAGAAAATAAATTATAGAGATGATCGGGAAAGTGGTAAAAGTGAATAGATAATTTTTGATATTGAAAAATAGTACGTTTGGGCTAATTTAAAAAATTCATGATAGGTTAGTGGAGGCGTACAGAGTACACATTTATAGATGCTGTGATTTCATTGTCTTTGCCGTGTATGGGAAATAAAGAAAAATTATTTAATAATGTACTTATAAGGAGTGGAGTCGTATTACATGTATAGAATAATACATTTGCAAATTGAGGAAAATTTAAGCGATAACGTAATAGGTATGATAGATTAAAAATAAATTGTTTGATGGGGGATATATGGTATAATGTGAAATTCAATGATTAATGCAAATAATATCCAGAATTTTTACGGAAACATAATAAAATAATAATAAAAAATATTATGTACTATCAGAAAAATGCGTTAATAATTTGTAAAGTGATGATTAATTTTGGAAAAAATAATTACGCACGATTTGAATTTTGAAAATAGATCACCTTGGAAGAATTGAGCGAAGAGAATTTCTCTACAATTTCCAGAAAAACTGTGAGATATATTCGTGGTAATGAAGCAACAGCTGTCTGCAGAGTACATTTGTGTGCAATGCATATTACAAAAGATTTGAAAAATTTTTGCGTAACGAAATAATAAAAATATACTTGAGCTAATTTTATAATACAGAGAGAAAAATAATGTGAACTATAGGGACTCTAGTGTCGGCGGATGCAATTCCTGATCTGCTCCTGCTATCGCGTTTTTTCTTCGAACATGCTATGCCTTGTGAACTACCAGGTTTTCTCCTTCTCTCTCTATACAGTGACCAACACCTCATAGACGAACTCATATATAATGCGAAAAATATTTATGAAATAAAAAAAATATTAAAACTGAACACGTATTTTTATAAAACTGTGATTACGAAAGATTTTAAAAATTTTGAGAGAACACTCAGGGTCTGAAGCTGTATCTTACAAATTAATGAAAATTCACGCAGCTGCGGAAAATACTTGATGTACATGATGTACCTGAAAAAGTTGAACAGTTAGATTCGTTTGTTATAGAAAGAAAAAAAAATATAATTTTTTAATCTAAAAAGATATGAACAAATTATGTGGGATTATATTCGAAAATTAGACAATAATTATATGTACACTTTACACAACTGGTTCAGGTTTTTGTAATATTCATCATTACCAGTACTTTAAGTTAAGAGGGGGAAAGAGAGATAGAGAAATAATTATATAAACGGAATTGAAAAGGAAAGGAAAAAGATGAAAAATAATTAAGAAAAAAATATATATAATAGAATGAAACATATCGAGGGAAAAAAATATACACAAATATATACAAACAAAATTTTCATATGTATAAAAATATATTTACAAATGATTAATAAAACATAAAAAACGAACGAGCGGATGATTGGGGAAAAATATATACATTAATATACAAAATATATATACACAAAATTGTTAAACGATCTAAATAATGAATTTCTAATCCGTGAAAATTTTACATTGACAATCGATACAATCTTTTACTTTTATACAATTTCGAGTACTCTGTCGCAATGTACCATCATCGATATAATATTCTTCATCATGCTCATGCTCGTAACATGGTAGAAGTGATTTTATCGTATCATCCTGTTTTAATCTATCTGGTAGAAATGCATAAATGTCTCCAACGCAACTGGGAAATAATGTAATTATCATTTCTTTGGTGGCCGTAATGAACAACTGTCTTAAATCATTTATATTGAGATTATTCATAAGCTTCAGCGGATGGATAACATGATCATACCAGGCCTTCATCATCATAACGTTTTTCGCTGCACAATGAAAACTATCATTCTCATTATGATGTTTACAGGTTATCAAATTGCTTATACCAAAATACTCTTCATGTAGATTCTCAATACTATGTAGTCGAAAGACTTGATCCATATTAATGATTTCATAGTCTAAATCACTCAACAATTAAGACTTTTCGTTAAGTTCCATTAGTGTAAGTTTAGCATATACTGTTAAAATATATATGCGAGCTCTCGGTTTTTGAGATAATATCGTGAATATATCGCGTGCCATGAATATTTCTTCCCGACAGGGAAATAATGAAGGGATTTTCAAGTAATGCCTCACCGAAGAACATCGCAAATGTGGCATTTTTGATGCATGCCATGCTCTGCTTGGCTTATACAGTGTATGCAAACACTTCCCGCCAGACATATCAATCATTGCTAGTTCGGTTACTGGAAAACTATAATCACAATCTATATGGATGCTGATATCTAAAAAATATTCCGTTATATCCACTTGTTCTGATAATAATACAGGACCAACGACTTTACGCACAAAAGATGTGGATTCTTCCGATGTATAACCATCATATTGCGGTGTCGGAGGTGACGAAATCGTATGCGAGCCACTATCACTCGAAAATGAATTCTGAATAAATTCGTCGGCTTTAATATCAATCGATTCGGTATTGTTATTCATATTTGACTATTATTTTAATATTTTTACTAAAAAAAAAAAGAGCGAAAAAAAGAGAGAAAAAAATAAAGATGAAAATGAGAGAAAAAAGACAAAAAATAAAGAAAGAAAGAAAAAGAGAAAAAACGTATGAAATGATTGACTTTAACGTTCTTGTAAATTTTTTAATAACGCGTGAAGCGCACAGCTTCAACAAATTCCACACGTTTAACATAACACTAATACTGACTGCCTGAACAGATCCGTTCGATTTTCTAGCTCGATGGAGGCCTTTGAAATGGGAGGGGTGCACTAGAAAAACCACATTCCTTCGGTGATAGTTGGTTATATATACAGATGAATGACGTGTCAGGTGATCTTTGACTTAAGTATGATTGTGTAAGTGTGTACATGCGAAATGGATTCTACAAAAAGAAGATGCGAAGGGTAAGATCCCAGCAGACTTAATGACAGCGTTGCACGATCGAAATCAACGGCAAGGCAATTTGCCTGCATGTGTGTAAATATATCTGAGAAAAAATATAGCACGAAAGATCTCGAAAAAAATGTTTGTATAACGAAAGAAAATAAAAATATACTTAGGCTAATTTTATAATACTTAGACTTGAAAAATTATTACAAATGGATAGGAAAACTATCGTCAGCAGACGAGTATGCGGCAACATGCTGTGTGCATTCATAGCGGTGAAGACTTCAACAGATTTATTTTTAGAGTCAGAAAAAAATAAATAAAAAATTATGAACGGTCGGAAGAAATGTTTAGAAGCGTAAAATATGTACTTAGGCTGCTGGCTTTAAAATAATTAGACTTAGGCTTCGAAATATTTAAAAAGAAAAAAAAAATCGCGGTAGCGCGAATGAACGATGCGTGCGTTTTCGCGGATGCTAACGCTATGTTGGATATATGTGTGGGATCCAACTATAGGTGGGAAAGGACGAGCGGAGACTTATGTTAGATTCAAGCTTTAAATATTATACTTAGACTTCTAAATATTAAAAAAAAAAGAAAGAAAGAAAAAACATGGTAGTTTAAACAAATGAGTCGTGCGCGGGAACGGTGCGTGCGCTTTCACGGTGGCTAACGTTATATTAAATATAAGTGTAGGAATGGACGGTGCACTTTTGCAATGGGATCGGGGAATACGGAAAAATATAAAAATACTTAAGCTAATTGTATAATACTTAGACGTGGAAAATAATATTATGAATGATATGGAAACTAATGGCAGAAGATGTGTGCAATGGAACGACTTTTACTCTATCGCAGCGGTGTCGATTTAAATGTATGCAGGATCGTCTATAGGTGTGGGTTGTGAATGGTGCTTAGGTTAGATTCAGGCGTTTAAATATTATACTTAGGGTAATTTTTGAAATTTCTATACTTAGGCTTCGAATTTGAAAAACGATGTTTGAATCTAAATTAAATGTGGTGGTGTAGTGCACAGCTAGTATTTTATTCTTTGATGTAAACTCTCGAAAATAACAAAAAAAGTTAAAGATAGTGATTAGTGTTATACATCGCGGGAATATAGACTTTCTCAGACATACTGTTCAAAATGGCTCTCGAACACCTGCTATCACAATGTATTTAGCAACGTCGCTCAAACACAGCCGCTCCGAACAAAACGAGGGGTATAAATGAATGAGATAGTCGAACAGGTTGAAATAATACACGTCTAGATTTGGCCGTGAACAAACGATCGATGTAACTATCTTCCGTCTGGATGATGCAATCGACCATCACTTAAAAGTCGCCATTTCTCGGGGGTGGCATTTAAAAATATTCGTTGGAAATAAAAATATTAGACGTGTGTGTGTGTGTGAAAGCGTAGCGATCGCGATCAGGAATTCATCGGTGGTGTGTCAGAGTGTGCGAAGATGATCGGGTAGTTAATTTCGAACGAACGTCTAGAATTCACCCCCTGCATCCGCACCGCCATCAACCGGTTGCTGGAACATTCAAATATTTCTGTTAAAAATAGAAATAAAACAAGAACATCGAAAAATCACGGTTCATTCGGTTCTGGAACGTTCAAAAATTTCCGTTAAAATAATAATAATAATAATAATAATTCACCCTGCACCCCGCGCAGCTCGTAACCAGTTGCTGGAACATTCAAATATTTTTCCGTTACAACTGTGCGCTCGCGTTTACATTACACCCTCGTAGCAGCACACCCGCCTGCCCTCATTCGATTGATAAAACGATCGGATATTCTTCTTAAAAATTAAATTTTTTTTAAAAAAAAATGCCGGAACGGAGCACGATACGGAAAATTCCTTCAAAATTTGGGTTCTAAGTGTTGAGTTTCGAACGTTTTTGACACTCTGTCAAAATTTTACCCCTCCCAACCTCCGAAAATTAAAAATTAAAAATTACGCTACATATATTACAAATAGACTCCTGTACAATACATACATATAATAGTAGAAGGCGCTGCACGCCGCGCCGCTAGCAACCTGTTGCTGGAACGTTCAAATATTTCCGTTAAAAATAATAATAATAATAATTAATAATTATAATTATAATTATAATAATAATAATAATAATCGTGGTTCGTTCGGTTCTGGAACGTTCAAATATTTCCGTTAACAAATAAAAATAAAAATAAAACATCGAAAAAATGCCTGGAATTCAACCCCGCGAACCGCGCCATCCTAATTAACTAACCGAATCGCGGTACCGAATGCATATTTCCCCCCTCATAACAACACCCCCTCCCGCCCACTGGCTGACAACCTATAAAAAGACACTACTTATATATTATGTTACTTTATTTAATGTGTGTCCTTACAGTTAATTACAATCTATAGGCAGAGTATACATACATTTGCATAAATATCATTTAAATATATACATGCAGATATACAAAGGTGAATGATTTATTTATATCGAACACTTAACCGGCATTTTCAAAGTCCTTGGTAAAAATGAAAATGTAACTGTATGTTAATCTTTTAATTAGTGATTGTATTTCAAAAAATACAATAAAAAACTAATAAAGAGGAAAAAGTGAAGAAAATAAGTTAGAATTGATTTGATTATATGTTGATTTCATATAGAATGTTTTGAAAATTATCTAATTGTCTGTTCTCGAAAAACAAAGTGTGAGTACTCAATTCACTTCTTTCATTTTTATATAGTTACTCATCATCTGTGTCTCCGCCATCCGTAGTACAAGTCACATTCATTAATCATCTGTAATGCTTTGACAACGTGCAAACATAAAGCGCCGTTCTCGACACACAATCATAGACGTCAGAAAAGATCAATCCGCACTGATCAAGAACGTTTAGACAATAATGAACATGTTAGAATCAGAACTTCTCGATGGCGAGCAGAATAATTAACAGATCAGTGGGCAGAAAAACTTGAAGTCTTACGGGTAAAAGCGAGAAGAAGAAGAGCAGCACGTTCGTCTCACCAACGCCAAGAAGCAGTAGATCAACGGCGAAGACGTATTCGTATGCAATATCTAATTATGCAAGCATGAAATTCATCAGCGAGATATCTCTGGAAGCGTTTGCTTAAAATCACCGGACAGTGCTCCATCAAATGAAACCTGATTATTTCGCAAATCGTTCAATTTATGGTCTAAATTTTCAGGGAAACATTTTTTCTATCTTTCCTTTTATTTCCATTTCACTATTCTTTGTTTATATTTTTCTCCTTACAATTTCTACGAATGTAATTATATCTATATTATTTGCTCGGCCTCATTTTTATGAATAGGATTGTTTTCATGGGCATGCACATTATTTTTATAGTACCTACAATAGAAGTATTATTTGCATTTACATAACGGTAATTTTTACTTTTTATTGGGTTATTTTATATTACTTTTACACGATTATTTAATTTCACTTTGTTATTTTGTGTATAATTTCAATTATTCCTTCCCGCCCGGCTGTTTAATTTCATTTTGTTTCACTGTTTTGTTGTTTTTTTGTATATAATAATTTCAATATTTGTTAGTAACTTCTAAATTAAAATATCCACATTTCGCGCAATGTTGCATGTTGTAGTCAAAACGTGTAATAATAATAATAATAATAATAATAATAATAAAGATTTTTTCAGTGAATCTATGTTTACTACAATACTTTTATCTACTTCCCCAATCGTTAATATCATTCTAAGCCACAGCGAAGCGTGACCGGGTTCATCTAGTTATTTAATAAAGAAGAAAGTTTAGATGTTGTTAAAAGTTATTTCGTCGGCAGGTAAAGAAATTAATTTACAAGTGATGTCGAGTAAAAATTTTTTGCTATTTTAAAAATAAAACTTTGAAACATTATTAATTTAGCGTAGCGGATAGCATAGTAGTTAAGGTGCTCGGCCACCAAAGCCTAGGTCACGAGTTCGAGACTTATCTCGTTATCTCAGTCGCTCTTTGGTTTACTACCGCCGTGACCAGGCACCTAAAATAAAATTCGATATTTCGATAGGATATTTATAGAAAAGAAATCATAAATCGTAGGTTAAGTTTGGATACTAAAAGAATAATCACCTAAGTAGGAAAGAGAAGGAGAGAAGATAAGGGAACACTTTTAGAGACAAATATTGTTATGTATTTACTGGAATTTCGAGACGACGGGAAATTGAATAAAAGATTACAGATAGTTCCGCGGCGGGGCAAAGACCGAACGAAAGGACAGCAATTTAAATGACTCTGAATAGTCTGAAACTGGAACAACGAACGAGTCTCCAACACCACATGATGGCTTTGAGACCTGCCCGTAAAGATAGTAGTGGTATGAGAGCAAAATAGACTGTCAATAGTGTGGGTAAATTCCTGTTTAGCAATTTTAGCTAAGAGAAACTTTGTAGAGACAGAAAGGCCAACTTTTTGCACCGGGGAATGCCTACATCGAATTAGGCATATCGTGATGAATATATAAAGAGAGTGAGAGAGAGAGTAAGAGAGAGAGTAAAAGAATATAATATTTACATAATATTTCTGTGGCTGTCGAGTTACTTGAAAATAAATGGAAATACCGGGGAGTCGCTTGTCAGTTAAATTCAGCCAACAACATCTTCATAATAACTCATATCAATATGCAAAAAGTAATAAGATAACGTATATACTAAAAAGATCGAATGAAAAATGGCTCTGTAAACGGACAAATCCGTTAAATCGAACATCAAACCGCGAACAACTATCGAACAGGAAAGTCTGAAATTGGAAATGGCTCACATAAGAATAGTTTACCCTAACACGTCGCTATTTAGTAGAAGAAGACTAACCCCAATGACATGTACCGAACCCGTAGCAAAAAAGGTGTAATACAAGATTTAACATCCGCCAAAAAAACAAAAAATAGCGCGATATTTCAAACAGGATCAAGTTAACAACAATCAGATAATCAGAATAATTTTATCGACTTAATTTATTTAAATAAGTTTATAAACACATATATCTATATCGTAAATAACGATATAGTGAAGTGGAAAACTAATTTAAACAAAAAAAAAAATATGTATAAACATAGTCCACAACTGAATCAAACTTTATTTTTTTCAGTTACGTTTACTGTTTTTTTTTTTTTTTTTTTTAGTTCTCACATATCATTTGCCTACATGATTTTATTATCGGATGAACTTATCGGCTATTTTTAAAAATACTTGTTTAATGTAGATTACTTTTTTCCTGTCAGTCGGGTAACCAATCATTAATACGTATTTAAAAACACAATATAAATAAAAATAAATAAAAACGAATAAAAATGAATAAAAATAAATAAAAAAATCAAGAAGCATAAAAACCACACACAACTAAAGCAAAAGGCATCGGAACAATAAAAAAAAATTAAAAACTAACGAAACTTCTTCGTTTTAATGCGATACATTACGGAGTTTAAAATGTATCATTCTTCGCATACGCTGTCTTATCCATCTTCTTTCCTCTCACTACTCCATCTGTGTTGATTTTCTGTGGATTCCCAGTCGTATGGGCATTAAAGGTAATGAAATGAATGACTCCTTGGCTCGAGTTCCTTTTCTTAAGAAAAATTCCATCCTCCAACTTGAATTCCCTATGTACTAAATTTCATCTTAAATTTTGGTCAGATATTTACCCTTCCTCCTTCCGTAACGATCAATCCTTTTATCTGTCTGTACAGCCTAGTCTTCCTTCTAATGTCTGGTGTTCTTTGAGTTACTTTAACTTCCCCGTTCTGTTGTCATTTATATGATTCGCTTGCGTTTTGGCCATTCTGCTCTTCCTTCCTCTCGTTTTCGCTTTTCCCTTGTTTCTTCTCCAGATTGTCCTCTTCACTCTAATGAGGCGGCGAATTACGACGCCAATCACATCTTTTTTGAATGTCCATCTCTTTCTGTTGAACGCGGTATCCTATATTCTTGTTTGATGAAACTCAAGCTCCCCGCTCCTTATTGTGCATCTTATATTCTGTCTTTCTCTTCACCGTCCATTATCTCATCCGTCAGTTCCTTTATATTATCCATATCTGACCGAATCAAAATTTAACTGACGGCTCTTTTCTTTTTTGTTGTTTCTGGGTGTAGGTCCTTAGCTGACGTTCCCAAAGGGGGGATCTAAAAAAAAAAAAAAAAAATGTAACTATCGATTAACCGTAAAGCATTCTTAGCACAAAAAAGTAAATAACGAAGTGAATGTGGCAGAAAAAAATACGATGTGCGTTATTGTTTTAGCCTCTTCTCGCCCGGTTTAGTTTTTCACATTTTTTCTTTAATAATCGCGATACGCGCAGTATCCTCTCCATAAATGGCCAACCGACGACCATCCTCCCATTGTGAGTTATTAATATAACTTTGAACGTGGGGCGAATCATCTCGGCGTATTTCTCTAATTTGGGTTTTCCACTGATATAGTGGCTTTTGTATATTTTATTACTTGAATATCAACTTACTGATCATCGTCTTGAGCGTTGCTGAAGTTTTTAAATAGCCATGAACCTTTTCAAAATCCAAAATTCTAAACATTCATCTGGTTTTTGCTAATAGTTTCAGCGCGTGTGCAATTATTACGCAGTCTGGTCGTGCAAATGTTCACCGATCAGAGAAGCTTTCATTTACCGTTTCGCTCTGTAATAACTTTTCGTAAATTTTTTTGCCACTGCAAACTTGCCGGGGATAATTTTTAATTTCTTTCTCAATTTTGTAATTTCGTTCGAATTAACAAAATTCAAGCGCTAAATTTACATAAATTAATTTTTGTAAGACACGTTATAGTCTACTTGAATTCGTTTTTCAAAATATAACAGTTTGCTAATTGTAATTTTAGCAAATGGTTTTTTTTTTTTGTTTTTTTTTTTTTTTTTATCGTTTACTTACAATTGACTTTCAGTATTAAAACATTTACTACAGCGCCCACAATATAGTAGATTAAAACTTCATCGAAAAATAACACTTTTTTTTTTCTTTTTAAACCTCTGAACGGTTGTTGTAAATGGATATCCACATCCTGCAGCAACGCTCGCTTTCATCACTTTTGTCCAATAGTTTCCGGTAACATCTTTATCTCACTTCCTACAATTTGCACGTTACATATGTTACATGTTCCAAACTCAAACATAAAAGAGGAGATACGCTTGTCCTTTTTTTTTTTCTTCTTCTACTAATTGTTCCTTGGGAGATTTACGATCAGTCTAACCCCGGCGGAAAAGCGAAAAATAAGAAAAAATCTAATCGATAAGGTACCGAATATTTCCTTTAGAACGGTTAAAAGAATGACGACGGGGGGGGGGGGGGATAAGATTAAACGGCTACAGTAAAAAATTATCCGCCAAGATTATTTACAGCGACACGCTATCTAGTGTTTCGCAAGCATTTTTTAATGTAGCTTTAATGTGATTTAAATGTTTTCCTTTTTTTAAAAACAAGCTTATATATTGGTACATTATTTACTTTTCAAATCGTATTCTTCATCTAAACTGCGTGCGAATGTCTTAAAGTAAATTCCGAAAAATTATTACAGTTACACGAATGGAAAATATCTCCATATTCGTTACCGGATATTTTCGTTTATTTGATTATTATAAGTAGCTACGAATGATGAATTTCTCAACCAATTTGAATGTACATATTAGTTCGAATCGGAGAGACAGTTGAAGCAATTTTCTTATCTTATTTTCCCACCTGCAACTTATCGTTATTTTCTAAATTAATTTATGGTACATTGTTTACAGAGAAAGAGTAAGGTTTCTACAAATATTTACACATTTCTGTCTTTTCACATAGACAGAGAATATTGCCAAAAAAAAAGAAAAAACAGAACTGGCAATACTTTAAATGTTTCAACCGTCTCTGCGCACAAGGGGCAATTGAAACGATAGTGATATATTATGTGCAACTATTTGAAATATTTGTTTTTTATATATTATAAACAATAATATATAGATTAACTGACACCTGTTTACATCATTCATGCACTCGTATTACTATAAAATACTATAAAATACTAAATCACTATATCAAAATAAAAAATTAATATTTATTAATTAATTAGTAAAGATTGCTTAATTGTAATTACTTCATAAATTATTCAGAAAGATAATTACGGCACATGAATTTATTACTAATCAGGCACATAAAAATTTCTAGCAGCAGATGTAAAGAAATACTTTGTTCCCGACTACCTTCGTTTCTTTTTATTCTTTTTTCGAAATGTTCACTCGTTATCAGCCTTGAACCAAAATATTCAAACTATTAATAGAATACCGACTCTGATCGTCGACTGTTTATTACAGGCAGTCGGTGTATTGTGAAGTATTTCAAATGTAATTGATAAATCTAGCGAAAAAATATTTCGAAATATAGAAAATCAGACAAACGAGGACGCGGTTTTTAAACGAAATAAGTGAGGAGATTGCGCGTCCCATACGTGTCGAATCCATGCCGGCCACATAAGAACTTCGAAAGTGTCTCAGTATAATTTTAAACAATTCACGCACCAATGAGGAGAAATGGGCTTAATTGTAGTGTGAAATACATAATACTAATCGTAGACCGACGACCAAAAGGAATAGAATGGAATCAAGACAGGGAACGAGGAATCGGCTGAATAAAACGGTAATACAAATGACGATTAGAAAAGAGGGAGGAATAAATATAATTCGCCAAAGTCTGGTGTGATTGTAGGTGGATCTTCTATTGTCTCCCTAATTCGTCTCCGGATCGATCATTCTCTCCTCCCCTCCTCGCGCTTTCGATTTGCTCTGTCGCCTTCTCCTGATTGTTCTCTTCATGATATTGTAATCCTCTTCGTATATATGTGATGCTGATCACATTTTCTTCGAATGTCCTGCTCTTCGTAACGAACTCTCGCTTTTATTTATACTCTCCTTTCCTTCATCTTCAGTGGTGTCCGCACTGCTGTCCTTTGTTGCGTCCATTTCGGACCGCCTAGTTATTTAGTTTTTTAGCTTAGTTTTTCCTGTTGTTGAGTCAATGTCGCTAACGCGCCGACAAAAAAGAAAGAAAAAAAAAAAGAAATCGCAAACCGGCTTTTATTGACAAAACAGACCATGCCAATAACAATATTACAGACTGTAGAGAAAAGAGCAGAAGCCCCTACTTATACCCTTTATCAATATGTAAAATATAGTAATATAATCGTATATGTAAATACAAATTTGTAACAATAAAAATAAAAATAAAAAAACAAGCCGAATGACATTAGAAATTTTGTTTTTAATCAATTTTCCAACGTGCGAATGGAGAAGTTTTATATCGAAAAATTCAAAAAATCGGGGGAAAAAAGAATAAAAAAAGCAGTTAAAAAATACCGAATTCAATATTCGCTCTAAAAGTTTATCGTAAATGCGCTACAAAGTAAAAAAAAAAAAATTATTAGTCGACAAAAAAAATAATATATTTTTGGTTAATATTATGGCGTTTTAGCCGTAACAGGATGTAACAGGAATTTATAAAAATGATAAGGCATTAAGTATATCTTAGAAGCTCAGGAAATTATCGAAGTGTAAGACTATTACATATTACCGGTAATCAGGCCCGGATTAGTCGTATAACAGGATATAACAGGAATTTATAAAAATGATAAGGTATTAAGTATATCTTAGAAGCTCAGGAAATTCTCGGGGTGTGAGACTATTACATATTACCGGTAATCAAGCCTGGATTAATCGTATGATAGGCCAGGGGCTACAGAAATATTAGGAACCCATTTCAGAAGTGACAAAATTATCAGTTTTATAGAATAACTAAATTTTCTTTAATTTAATTTAATTATATTATTTCGAATTTACGAATTAACATATAATTATTAATGTAAACAAAACTTCTATGCCAAAGAAAAAAAAATTATATATATAATTTTAAACAATGAATTTTTCAGCAAATTTTAACCAAAGATTTGCATAAAAATATAGTGTGTGTACGCGTGTTGCGCGTGTACACACGCACGTACATTCATACAGACATTTCCTAAAAACGTGTTTCTGATCACACATAGTGTTCTTAGCTGATGATGGGTTATAATCGAATTTCTGAGTAAGCATTCATTTTATTCTTAAATTTGTTTGTTACGTTTGTATTTGTTATAAATTTACTATAGTTGAACTTTCTTTCTCTGGCTATATTAAAAATTACTTTTTTTTTTTTTTTCTATTTACGATTTCATGATAAATTACTATTCTAAGTGTCAGCGACGTTTATTGTATCGCTAAAAAGTTATCTAAAGAAATCATATTTTTTCCCATTTTTTGATCGTTACTCCGTCTGTGTTCGCCGATATTCAACAGTGGATTCACATGGTGGTACCCACCGCTGATAGCTACACTTTCGAGTGGAAAAAAAATCATTCAAATCGGTCCGATAACGTAAATAAAGATAAAAAAAAAAAAAAAAAAAAACCAGCAAAAAGAACAAAACAGAAAACATTACGCAATTTGAGAATATACACACACCCTTCTTTTTGAAGTCGGTAGAAGGCACGTCAAACTGAATTAATTTCATTTTTTCAAAACACCTGGTCGAAAGTTGGTACTTTCTTTAGACAGTTTCCGGTGAATTAGGACGGTAGAGCGTAAACGAGTACGACTACTTTTAGGATATGACGCTTACGAACTTTGTGATTAATTTTTTATCAAGCCACACGCTAGAAGACAATATATCGATTTATTACGACAACAAAGGCAACGCAAAGTAATATATTTTTGCTGAAACAAATACTAGCCGTTGTTATTATTAACACAATTTATTTTAACCGGCTCCGAATTTTCCAAAAATAGGCCAGATTTTTTGATTTTTTCCACGCTGAAAACTTTACAATTTTTAGCATTCTGTCGAAACAGGCACTACCTTCCTTCTTCTAAGAGATACAGTTTACACTAGGAGTATTTTTTTTTTTTTTTGCTCTGCGTCGGTCTACGAAAAATTTCATCTGGAACTATTCTCACTCAAGTCTTATCGCTTCAATCAGTACAATGGTCGATAATTAAATAAGTTAAAACAAATCCACCGCGGAATATTTAATGCTATCTCACCGCGTATCAAATCATAAAATAATAGTGCATCATTTATGCTATTTTCAATGAAGAAACATTATTTTGGTAAGCTTTTGCCGCTTATCTATCGTTATTTACTGCGTTTTATCTCTTAAAGAAGAAAGTAATGATAAAAAATTTAAATTACATTTAAATATTTTTAAGTGATTGTTTTAAAGGAAGAAATATATTGGTAAATTCGGAGCAGAGTATTTTACATCGACAGTAAACTAATATTTTATATAAATTAAAATGATTTGTCTAATAGTTTAATTCCCGCTTATTTCCACCTGGTTCGGCGCTTTGTCTTCAATTTAAATTTTCGTAAACTACAATTACGGTAAAATGAAAAAAGAGGAAAATGTTTTCTATAGCGGTGCATTTTCGAATAACACTTTTTTAATTTCTAAAGCGTTTTCTTTTTTAAAGGACCCGTCTTCTATTTACTGACGTTCGTGTCTAACCACATTTCCGATTAGCAATATGTATTCACATAATTGTGCTTTTTATTTTACTTTTTTCCAAGGCAGCGGGATAATATTGCACCGTCGGCTTAATGAATTATCTTTTTTAATGCCAACGAAAGACGATTTAGTATTAACACGTGCTACGCTTTTTGTATAGCACTTCGATTGTGTACTACGGGGATGTCGAATGGAGTTCGTTCGTCGCTAGTTTACGGCAGCAGTTCTATAGATTGGTTGCCACTTGAAAGTCGAACTCTCAAAAGTGATGCTAAAGTTTATCTACAAGCCGTTTTAAGTATTATTTTTATGGTTTCCAGTGGCAACCTTCATCCTAATTGAATTTGCTATTTTTCGCTCTATTAGAAACAATGCGGCCGTAGTTACAGAGGTGTGTATGTATAAAAGTTAATGTATACCTCTGTATTTTTAAGAACACCGGTACTCTTCATTTAATATAATGAAATGAAGAAAATTGTGTAATTTACAGTTTTTAAAAAAATTAAAATCTACGTATATATTAAATAATAATAATAATAACAATACTAATAATCAAATCAAATCAAATCAAATAAACTTTATTAGAATACAGAAATCATTACAGAAATTATTTAATTTAACCACTAATGCGCAAAAAACAAAACTGCGCTAAGTTGTGGCTATGCATGTACAAAATTATTACATTTTTACTGTAAATGTAAATATTATCCGACAGGCGATGGATGTATAATAAACGTATCTACTGATGTACAAATAGACATAGGTTTGCTTGTGAGTATACTATATAATATCTCACATAATAGCTCACACAAAGATGTATGTATTTGAATCACATAGTAGTCCACATATATACACTTATTTACATTCCAGCATACACACACAAACATATATATCTATATTAATTACAACGTAATTCTTCATTCGAAAAAATGTCCCAATTTTATGTAACGCTAAATGTCCCAAAAAAATGTCCCAATTTTATGTAACGCTAAATGTCCCAAAAAATGTCCCAAAAAAATGTCCCAATTTTATGTAACGCTAAATGTCCCAATTTTATGTAACGTTTGTTATATTTTGTAGGATTTTTGTTATTGTTATTTAAAAAATGCCACAATTTTATGTAATGAAATATGTAACGAAAAATGTAACGCAGAAATGTCTTAATTTTATATAATGAAAGTTAAATGTTAGAATAGGATTTTTGTGGTTATGTTATTTTTTTTGTGTGTGTTGATGCCAGTAAGAATTACGTTGTAAATTTTGATCATTTTATACAAAGTATAGAAGAGAAAGAGACAGAAATGAAAGCAAGAGGGGTCAAGGGGCACAGCCCCTTGCGAGGCCAAAATGGCCGAGTTTATATATATATATACATACATATATATATACATATATATATATATATATACACACATACATATACATATCCATGTGCATACACAGATATATAGGCATATACTTTTTTTCTTTTAATTTCTTTTTAATTAAATTACGAGTATATTACAATCTTAAGAATAATCTTAAGTAAGTAATAAGAATAAGTGTTTTCTTTTACACAAATTTCTCGTTGAAGAGACGTAGCCCACTGGTACGCTCTATCAAATTATTTAAGTTCTTAATAAATCACATGATGGCTTTAAACGCTTAAGCCTACATTTTAGTAGCGCAGTATTCAGCAACTGCTGTGCTTCTGTATTTCCATGGACCTGCAGACGCTGTTCATGCATAAGTGCGGATTCATTTATTGGCGTCGTTCACTTTCTTCAGCTGCAAGTCTCGATGTAAATCGTCGTTGCGCTGAAACCATCTCGCTCCAGTTATCAGCCGTATGATTTTATTCTGCGACTTTTGGAGTTGGATGGTGAAGAACATCCCCACAACTGCAAACCGTATGTCCAAATAGTCTTAATGATGGTTAGATAAATGAGCCTCTTATGGTAAAGACTCAGCTTTGAATGTCGTTCTAGTAACCAGTACAGCTGACGAATTCTGGCGTTAATCTGGTGTCACGCTTAGCTTTAATATGTGCCTGCCAGGTTAATCTTGCATCTAGGTACATTCGTAAATATTTAGCTGATGCAAATATTGGCACTTGCTTACTATTGATGTAGACACCAAGATGCATATTTATTGGACGCAAGCTATACATAACGTGAACTGATTTCGTTTCGTTAACTTTGATTTTCTAGTTCTTCACCCACATGACTGAATTTTTTGGTACATCGGACGTGAACAAAAGGTAGAGTAGAGACCCGAGTACGCTACCCTGAGGTACGCCCGCCTGTATCCCGTAGAAGTTTGATTTTGCCTGCTCGTGAGAAACGCGAAACTTTCTATCCGATAGGTATGACCGCAGCAGTTCGACATAATTACCTGGCAAGTAAGTGCTAAGCTTGAACATATCAGCCCTTCGTTCCACACTCGATCGAAGGCTTGGGCTACGTCTAAATATACTACCGAACATTATTTCTTTTCTTCTAAGGCATTGCTCATTACTGCCCATACTCGATGTACTTGTTGAATTGTGGAGTGTTTGCATCGGAAACCAAATTGTTCTTTTTGGTATTACGGCCTCTGAAAATGGTTGAAATCTCTTCGAGAATAGTTTTTCAAACAATTTCGAAATTATAGACAGCAGGGAGATAGACCTGTATGATTCCACTTTCCCTTCCGGCTTATTAGACTTCTTTAGCATAATTATTTAAGCTGTCTTGAAACTTTTCGGTATGTACTTAAGACGAAGGCAGGCATTGAACAAATATGTTAACAGTACTACTCCTTTACGTGTTGGAGAGATTCCATCAATTCCAGGTGATTTCTTATGATTTATCTTTGAATCGATTTCTACTGCGACCTCGTGAGGCGAGAATAACTTAAACTGTTCCTCTGGTAACAGTATTATTCTTGGTATGATGTTAGATGAAAGTTCATGTGGTTTAAATGTTCCCGAAAGATGCCTGGCAAAGAGTTCAAGTTTCTCATCTTCTTTTCTTAACCAGTTTCCAGACTCATCCTTAAGTGGAGGAATACGTTCTACTGGTCTCTGTAGTCGATGTGTCGCTTTCCATAACGAGTAATATTTGTCAGCTTCCACACTAAGATTTTCCAGGTAGTCTTCCATACACTCTTGTGCTTAATGTCTTTGATCATCCTATTACTAAGCCAATTAAATACATTTTTATCAGTTGGATCACGAGAGTTGTGCCAGATTCGCCTCGCAGTGCGTCTATTCTTCACAGTTGTCTAATTACAGCAAGATAGCACTATACTTGGAATGTACAGTTCTTAATTGAGGGAGTAGCGTCAGCAGCCGCTTCGCTAATTGCCTTTATGAACTGCTGACACTGTGTTTCTAATTCCAAAGCTGTTTTCAAACTTATTTTAAGATTAATGTTTTTATCAAAATTGTTGCGGAAACAATCCCAGTCAGTTTTCTTATTTGTAAGTGCAGCTCTTGGTTGCTTCCGAATCACAGTATCACTCAGAGTAAGCCATACTGGGATGTAATCTGAGCATAAATCAGTATGGTTCGTTACTTCCAAGTAATTTGATGCGATGCCTTTGCAAATGTAGAAGTCTAGTAAATCGGGGTTACAATCAGGATTAGTAGGCCAGTAAGTAGGACTTCCACCGGAAAGGCTGATACAGCCTATGGTATTGATCGCCCTTAGCAAGTTTCTTCCTCGCGTTAAATCTTCTCTTGACCCCCAGGACCTATGTTTTGCGTTAAAGTCTCCGCCTATGATAAATTGATTACCAAGTTGTTGAAACAAATTGATACAATCTTCTGTTGCAATCTTGAGACCGGGTTTACTACTTGGTGGAAAGTAGGCGGCAGCCAAGTTTAGCTCACAGCTGTTGCGAAACACTGTTACGACGGTGACTTGCATATTGTGCTGCTGAATCGAGTCACCTTGGTAGTACTTGATATTATTTCGAATGATTATTCCAGAACCGCGCCACTGACCGCCACCGGGATGCGGCGTGTAGTATAGTATATAATTATGAAATTTTATTTTATCACCGTATTTAAGGTGTGTTTCAGATATACGGGCAATATCGATATTATTGTGATTTAGATAAACGTCAAGTTCATTTTTTCGCTTGAGAAGACTGTCAGCATTCCAAGTCATTGTTCTTAGAGATGTTTCCGTCATTGTGATTTCCCAGGCTGATGTTGTTCCTGCTGGTTAATTTTATTTTCCGGACGAGAAATTCTTGTATTCACTGACTGAAGTAACTTCCAAATATCAACTGCAGTTGGCTGAACTACGGACTGATTTGAGGATGTTTCAGTCGTAGATGAGTCTAAACTTTCCTCATTGCTTTTATTATTATTACGACCACGATAGGCATATACTTGTATCTATAAAAAAACATGTTTTCAGATTTACTCTCTGGCATTTTAATTTTTTGTTTTATAGAATTAATGTAGAATAAACTATATATGTGTTAAAGGTATGTTTTGGAATTTCAGATTTATGAATTTCGCGTAATGTACTCTATAATTTTTTTACGGCGTTTTTTATAGTTCCAGAGAGGTACTTTTACACTACTTGGAAGCTCATTATATATCTTGCAACCTATATATACATCCTGTATTCTAGTGTGGTATTTAAAGAAATTTGATAATTGAAGTGATTCAGAATGTGCATATAATAATAATAATAATAATAATAATAATAATAATAATAATAATAATAATAATAATAATAATAATAATAATAATAATAATAATAATAATAATAATAATAATAATAATAATTTATTTATTTAATTTTAACACTGTACTGACGTCGTATTGATATTTGATTCGTACTGATTGTAATTAATTGCAAAACTGAATCGTAAAATTAAAACGAAAATTTTGTTGTACCCGTTTATTTTTACCAACGTCAAATGAGATTGTATGTTCGTTGTATATATTTTTCGGATTTCCTTTTTTCTGTTTATTCGTGCATAACTTGTGATTACTCTGACCGATTTTAATGGCTGTTCGTTGGAAATTGTACCAACAATGATGGTACCGTCATTAATAAATCTATAAGTATCGTTGAACAAATATACTCAGTAGTCATTAAAGTAAAAGTGAGAAAATATGGTTTCTTTAGTTAAGTTTTCAGTATTATTATAAACGCCACTGACACTTAAAATATTAATTTACCATGGAAACGTAAATAGGAGAAAAAAAAGTAATTTTTAATATAGCCAAAAAAAAACTATTATCAATGTTAATTACCATTGCGTCCAAGGAAAAAAAAAAAAAAACAATTACGAAAGCCCCATGGAACCATTTAGTAGTTTATTAATGTAAATATTAGGTGTGGTAATATTACAGCGGGTAACTTTCGACCGATTCCAATGACACCGCTTGTTCATTAGAAACTGTACTGTTCCAGTAGTGGTCACATATAAAAGTGTACCAAAATGAGTATCGGTAGATGCTAATATTCAGTAGTTACGAAAATAAATGTTGAAAAAAAAAACGTTTCCATAGAGATATACTTTTTCTGCTTAATATAACTCTCTACACAAAAATTAGCAAAAAAGTTTTCATTAAAATGTGGGAAAAATATGAATATCTAAAATTTTAAAATTAAAAGGACGCGAATGACTCAAAGCATTATTAATGTTAAATAAAGAAAATTAATTTAAAATAAGGCGCGATTTACAGACTCATCACAGACACTGGACTTAAATATAATATTCTTAGGTAACCAGCTCTTTGTGGAATACCCAAGCATCATTTTATGTTGGTTTACCTACTTCAAAATGTTTACGTTAAAAATTTTATAATAAAATATTTAAAAAAAAAAAAAAAACACTAATACTTAAAGGTTTACTTTAAAAATGTAATAAAAATTCACTAAAAAGTAAAAAAAAAAGGTTACTCGCATTTTATGGTAAAATATACATAAGCATATTTTACGATTATTCTACTAAAGTCGGTACCAAATTCAAATTGTTCATCACTGACGGAATTTGAACATTACATTCTTAAAAAGCGGCAGCGCGTTAGCCTAGTAGTTAAAATTCTTGACTACTAAACCAGATGTCTCGGTTTTCAGACCTGACTCGTTATCTAAGTCACACCCAAATTTACCCAGCCTGAAACATAGGATAGCAGAGATATCTGAGAAAGAAAAGAAAGAAGGAATTGGCCCCCTACTCTTATCAGTGTTGTTGGACTTGGCACATTGTAAACCTTAACTTCACAATTCCCGACAACCACTTATGTATTTTTAAACCAATACTCAGCTTCCTATAAAGTATCGGAAGTAGTATTATTTTACGTTAATCTTTGCTATGTTACCACTTCAAAATATTTACACTGAAAATTGAATAATAAAATAGTTCTAAAAAAAATACGAATATTTAAAAACTTAACCAAAACGAGCTAAAAAGTAAAAAGTTATTCTTAAACAGTACTAATACTTCAATTTTAAGTTTTCAAAAAGCTTTGGCAGTGGTAAGGAGGGACAAGTCACTCAACACTGGCTGTAAGATAGTATTCTCACGTGTTTCTTGCGTCCAACTTTGCTTTGTCCGATTTTTGTGAAAATAAAACGGGTAATCTACAATTACCGTTTAAATCAGAATATTTCATTAAAGCCCTTTTTTCAGCGTATTCAGTAATAGCATTTCTGATGTTTGTTTTGCACGTCCCGAAATTATTAAATATTCTTAAGCTTGTGACAGTCAGGTCGCATCGCATCCGATCTCTTATAGCATTCGCTACACCGGTTCTCTTTCGGCGCTGTTGACATTCCAAATTACATCAGCATAGATTCGCGGCGGAGTATTTATCTCGACCGGTAAAGTAAGCTCGTTCCGTTATTTTGTTATATTTAATCTGATCAGCAAAGGCTCTAGACAAGTTCTGCAGAATGAATCTCTTAAAAAAAGATCCGAGCAATTTTACAAAACATCAATAATAAAACTAACGAGTCGAAAGGGCAACTAAGCGAATTTTAAACGTGAGCAGAAAGATCAAACTATACGAAATCTTAATTCCACCGATACTGATATCGGCGGTTACGCTGGAAGAACTTACCAACGTACTTAAAACAAAAGTTACTGAAACCACTACTATTGTTAAGAATGTCCTCCCCAATGGAATCACACCCAATTAACGTACGTTTCCCGACGTAGTAAATAATAAAAAAACTCTCCTGAAGAGCAGAATTATTATTAAATCAGATAATATCGATTCTTTTTTGGATAAAAATCTAAAAGCAAAAATATGTCCATATAAATCTGATATTCGCGTTACTTTTTATAAAAAAATCATCAAAAATACCGCTATTATTAATACGACGTCTAAAGATGATACTAACAAGTTGCATCACCGACAAAATAAATGATGTTACTACCCACATGGAAAAACTCCGAGATCCAACTATTCTAATATTCCGAACTAATACCATAACGGAAAAGACGTCGAAAATTACTTCCTCAATGTGTTTGACGAGAAGCCTATTTCAATTAGCAAAGTTAACAATGAGAGGGCTAGTCGAATATACGGCTCGCTCCTCAAATCTATCAAAAACTACTAACTGAAAGGAGGATTAGAATTAATCGTGAGTCTCTCGCTTTCGTGGATGCCATTTCTGCGAGGTTTTGCAATATGTGTCACAAGTATGGTCACTCTGAAACAATTTGCCGTTCAGATGAATCTTATATCAATTTTATTAGTAAATACAAACAAGATACATGCACCGACTGTCTGCATTTTAAATTACAACCAAATTTCTCGTCTAATATCACTAATGTTGAACGCGTAAATAAAGCTGTGGGCAAAATTGACCACAAAACCGGTGCCAGAAATTGTCCTGTTTACGTCAAAGCTCTCAATAACATCAAGGCTAGGACTGACCATGGTCAGTAATTTATCATATCTTAATGTTAACAACGCTTACGCTTGTCAATTATCGTTTTTAAAAGAAATTTATGACGAGTTTATGGATATCGCAATTCTTGCTGAACCGTATGCTCCATCTGGTGCTCTTTCCGTTAACTCCTAACTCTATACTTCCTACTTAAATTCCTAAATTGCCGTTATTATTAACAACCATAGGCTCCTATCTTTTAGTAATAGTATTGTTGCTTTATGCATCGGTCAATTAATAATTATTAACGTTTATATTTCCCCTAATAAACCAAAATTCAATCACCATTATCGACAATCTTTGTAAAAAATAGAACAATTATTCTTTACTGTTAGTAGGCGACTTTAATATTAGATTGTCCACATTCGAATCTAAAATTAAACCTAACTCAGAGAACATCAATTTTTCTGAATTAATTTACAGTAACAGTCGATGTATTCTAAATAATAATTAATTCGCATTCACTAACCTCAGCGGTAGTTAAAAACAAATCAACTGAGCTAGCAATAAAAAAGTTATGCAATTACATTGAAAAATATAAAAAACAAACAAGACATACGTTACTAATCAGCTTTGACATATCCGGAGCATTTGATCAAATAAAAATTGATGAAATCTTAAAAATAATGAAAAGAAAAAATATATCTGGTACAATACAAACTATAATTCGTAACTACTTAACAGATAGAAGAATTGGATTATTTAATCAAGAAAACAAAATCCTATACAACAGGAGTGTCAACTCAGGAGTGCCACAAGGTTCGGTTCTAGGGCCAGTACTCTTCAACATATCAATGAGCGAAGTACATAATTTGCATTTCAGTCAACACTGCAATATGATAAGCTACGCAGACAATATAATGTTAGTAGCAGGAATTAATAAAAACGACGAAGTTTACAATATAAATGAAACAATAAAAAAATTGAGTAAAAACATTCAAAACTTAGGCTTACAATTCAACATAAATAAAACCCAAGCACTACTAATAAGTAGAAAACAAGACAGGGAAGAAATGATACATTGCATTGAACAGCACTTACGCATAAATAACGACAAAATAAAAATAGTAAAAGAAATAAAATACTTGGGAATAATCATACGACACAAATTTAAATTTTGGAAAACCCATCGAATTCATAATAGACAAGGTTAAGATTAATTTCAAATTAAGATCACTATATTCAAATATGTTCGGTTTCAAATATAAAGATAGAATAGTACTCTACAAAGCCACTTTTGGATCTATAATACTGCAGTATATTTTCCAGTTTTACGAGAAAAAGACAAGAATAAGCTGTTGAAATTACAATGGAAAATATTAATAGGAACAATCTCTGGTTATCGCACAATATCGTATACTTCAGTCAACATCATAGCAGGAATAATAATACCTATAGACTTAGAAACTGTAAACCAAATCAAAACATGCAAACAAGAAGAACTAAAATTTTAGACAAAAAAGGGTTACGAAAACAGATCAATAAAATTAATTCAAGTAGTATACGACACTCTGGCAACACTCAGGTGTGATAAATCAAAAACTGGCAAAGTAACAACACGGGAAATAGTAGTTCCAAACATAGAAGAAAGACTACAAATGAAACATTTTTATACCGATTATAACTTCACTCAATTTTTAACCGGACATGGACATAATAATGGGGTGTCTATATGTTAAAATTAAGAATTGCTGAATCGGACATCTGTAAAGAGACTGTACAGAGGAAACAGACGATTAACATTTGATCTTTGAATGCAACAAGTTTATAAACGAAAGAGAAAAACGGAAAGTAATAAAAAAACCAATAACCGAAATACGTAAAAAAAACTTTTTTAATTTGATCAGCGTTGTCAACTATGTAATGAATAACAAAACAAAACACACCAACAACAAATAATAACAGTAACAATCAGAAACTCTGGCTGAAAAACCGCAAGGTACAGCGGAGTAAATAAATAAATAAATAATAAAAAAAAAAAAAAAAAAAACCTCAACGGTAGTAGTGTATTATTGATTATCGCTTATGATTTCCCACAGAATTTCACCTAGCGTTACATTTTCGCTAAATGAATATAAAATCTACCATATATATTTCCTTTCCTATCTGTGAAAACCAATCACAAAACAAAATTGATATAAACGTTTATTTTGTGAAAATGTTGACCGTGATTTTCTATACGAAATTGCGAACAGGGTTATTCATTGTGCTTGCGGTTCACAGCTGGACCGCACTATCACTCGATTAAGCACATATCCAAAACTATTTATCGTTCGTTAATTACTGTAAAATATCCATCAGTAGATTGGTGGAATAAAGATTTGCAGTTTTTAAAAACCAAAATTAATACGTTTCGTAGGAAAAAAACAAAATGCAAGAGCAGTTATGTGTTATTTTTTATCAACAGTACACTCAAGACTGTTAATAAGGAATATAAAAATTGAATATCTAAGTCCAAGTTGAATAAATGGAAAGAACTAGTTCGAAATAGCACTGCATGAGGTAGACTATACAACATTCTGACGTCTAAAAATCGGGACACTACTATTCCCGATATTAAAATTAATTATAATAAAACCTTAACAGAGAAAAATGCAATGCGTGCCTCGCAAACTTCTTTCCACATGTTACAGATAGAGTTTTTAAACATACAAGAAATTTCGGCTGTCACGGTCATGGCTGTCTACACTCTGAATGTAAAATTCCATTAGTTGACACAAAATTCGTTAATAACATTATTAAGCAAACTAAATAATAGGAAAGCTCCCTGTGAAGATACAAAATTATTAATAAAATTATCAAACTGATTAATCTTTTATTTAAAACTCGTTTTCAATAAATGTTTATGATTTCAAATCTTTCCAACTTGTTAGAAAGTTGCAAATATTATACTTCTAAAAAAACGGGGTAAAGATAATCTCGAAATTTTTGCTTAAATTTCTCTGTTAAATTCTATTGGTAAATTTTATGAAAAAATCATTAATGAATTTATATTAAAAGAAGTCACGGAGAATTTTCATGATTGCCATTTCGGTTTTAGACGTCATGTGTCAGCAGCAGAAAATTCGGTGTACTTATTAGTTTCTAAGATTAGAAAGGAACTACATATTGGCTCATCGACATTTGCCATATTATACGATATCAAAGGTGCATTTGGTAACTGTCGTTGGTCCTCCATCATCCAAATTTTAAGGCCTTATTAATATTATCATTGGTTACTTTAATGATAGACAGACCACCTTATCAATCAATGATGTAACCGACCTACTCTTTGGAACATTTTATATTCCAAGGTACAACACGATATAGAGGAATTCTATGGGCTATTTAATAATTCATGCAACGTCATTTCCTACGCAGATGACCTATGTATTCAGTTCAGCGTCAATAAGTATACTGATTTCTCGCAAATAGAATTAATTTGCAAATAACTAGAAAATACCATAACTTCCTTAAGTCTTGCATTTTCGGTTCCTAAATGTCAATATATCGTGTTTGGAGATCGGAAAATTGTTGATATCATAAAAAATCTTAAACTTGTGTCAAATCAACCTATTGCACACATGAAATATCTTAGTGTACTTATAGACTTTTTCCCCTCATATACTTTATTTGCACAGGAGATGTGATTCACTCGATGCTAAATTTAAACGACTTCAGCTAAACGTTAATAAGGGTCTGAGATGTAGAGAAAGGGTCATACTATATAAAGGACTTATTCAATCCCGTTATGCGTATTGCTTATATGGTCTCTCCATCTATTTTGAAATCAGTCAATAAACTATAACGCAAATTTCTACATGGCTCTCTATATAGAACAACTCCAACATCAGATACAAATATTATTTGTCGTATTCTCCCTTTTGATTTACTTATAATTAAATCTGGCATTATTTCAGGATATGCAATATCATTAAGACTACTAAACTTCTCACAAATGCAGTATATTTAAGTCCTGATCTGTTTGATAAATTCAGACATGTCCTACCAATCAGAAACTACTTTAAATCTATTGTTAAGGATGCTATAATCTCTAAATGGCGTGACACGGCTCGCAAAACATATCAATTTTATCCTAGTATAGCAATTAGATTTAAAGATGGAAATATTAATTTTTATAGTGCGCAGGTGCTCTTTGGGCAAAGTTTGGTGAATATCTGCACAGATTTCATCTTGCTAGTGGGCCAGAGTGTACGCTTTATAGTACTACTCCCGATAATATTAAGCACCTTCTATACGACTGTCCGGCTATCAGTACTTTACGTAGCTTGCATCGCATTTCCTCTTCTTCCGAGCTTACACTAACACTTGATCGTAATATTGAAAGCTTTCTTTTATTTTCTGAAGCAGCAATGAAGCTGAAATTGTCGATTAGCTAATAATTAATTATTTATTTGGCATATTATTGAAGTCAACCGTGAATCAAATTTTTGTGGAAAACTTAATCAATTCTGCGTTGCCGGAGTGCTTCGCCCACAACTTTATCATTAACTATACGGATGATCCACAAATCATTGACTAACACTGTACACTCACAATTTATTTCGTATTGTTATTATTAACATTTATCGTATTTATTAACATTGCTATACATGCGTATCTAGACTCGCGGCAGCGTGTCAAGCCAAGTTCAAGCCGAGTAAGAGGAATGGCGACGACGCAGCGTGTGTATATTTACACGACCATTTGGAGTTAACCCCTTAATAACTTAATATTTAATTAAACATAAACACATGAAATTTCGTTTATTTATTAAACGCCCTTAGATTAACTAGAATCCTAAATGTCACAAATACAACTCAAACGGTTATTGAGATATTAACGTCTGAAAATCGGTATTTTTATCACTGACTGACATGTAGATTAAAAACCCGAACCTACTTCCAGGCGACCCAGAATGTTGAAATTTGGCGTCCAGCTGGGTAATTGTGTGTATACAAAGGAAAAAATAAGGAAACAGTGAAATTTTTACGATTTGAAATATTTTCCACACAATCGATTTTTATTAACAGCTAGAGCACTTTAAGGTTATCTGTGAGTTTTTATAATAAAATTCCAATCGAGATACTAGACCTACCGGAAAATAAATTTAAAATTGCCGTGAAGCAAGTTCTACTTGACAAAGCTTATTATAAAATACATGACTATCTTAATGATAAATATATATTATGGAGCCCAGGAAACGAACATCATATTGTGCATACTGATCTGGACATATACTTGTAAAAAAAGAGATGAAAATAACATGACGTGTTTGTAGGGCGCTGTGTGCTGCAGTAAGGGTTTCTTGTTGCCACTTCTTCCCCTCGGCCATATAGGTCCGAAGTGATGGTAGTTTTAGAGTTAGGGGACAGACGGACTAAAAAACGTCTTTCAAAAAGTGCTCACTTTGTAAGCCTATTTTGAAGAATAAACGATTTGAATTTGAATGAATAATAATTTTCTTTACAAAAAGTAAGGATATCCTATCAAAAACATAAATGTAAAAATGGGAGCCAAGTTCAATATTAAGAATATTCGTAGTTATCGACTTCGCCGACAAATGAATTGAGATCTAAATGGGTGCCAAGTTCTGTAGATGATCCTGAAATTTATTTATAAGAACATACAACATTCTAAAATTAAAACACTATTTCTTGTTTTTTTCTATTACAACTATGTTTGCTATTTAAAAATATAACTTCTTAAATTTGAACAGTCGAATTATTTACACAAAGCAGATATTTAGGATAAATTAAAGCTCCTGAGTTCTTAAGTATAAAGTGGTAAAACGATAATTCAATACTCAGTATGTTTATTTGCCATCTATAGGTTACAAATTATGTTAGTGTTTAATAGTAAAGTAGATTACAATAGTCCCTGTTGGTCTTTCACAAGTACAAATTGCCCTGGAAATTTAGAATAATTTTGATAAAAAACTAACATTTTAAAACTTACGATTAATAACGACGAACTTTTATTATTTGTTAAACTTTTACAAAGTAACTTTTCCAGATTTAATGTGGGCGAATTTAGAGATAATACCATTCGTATCAATTTCTCTGAGCAAATCATATTCTATATTCATCAAAGGGAGACAATTCAGACGTTCTTGACTCATCATGTTTCACCTTAATTAATTTTTTATACGCTTCAATGTCGAAAATGAATGTTCGTCACTGCAGTTAGTCATCATGAGAGACAAATAAATGTGCAGAGCAATTTCTAAATTGGGCAAACACGATTCTAATGAATTTTCCATTAGGAATTTATAATATTGAATTTCCAGAGCTTCGTTTTTTTAAGTGTCACTTGCACCAGCCACATCCGTTTTCAGTAACTCAGAAAACTGCACTAATTCGTCGTTTAGATTGCCTTCCAAATCATTTGCATAAGCACTGACCATAATTAGAATTTTTTTCAAAATCTCTTCCGCTGTAATAGATTTTAATGATGGAAAAATTCCAAAAACACTACTAAGTTTTTGGTATACTTTCATGTGTTTATCTAAAGCAGATAGTGTGTTATCAATAATGACAACAAACACCTCAATTTCAAACTGTTTACAAGGTGTTTCATTTTAAACAAATTCGTCAAGTGTACTAGAACCGCTAAAATGGTCATACTTTGTGTTTCGTTTGCGTCGTCTTGAAATCTGTTGCTGATATTCATGGCAGCCTGCCGCATCTTTGGCTTTTGCTTCATCCATATAATGATTCATAAAGGGCGTACCCTGTATTAAGGTCTATATTACAGGAATGCAGCGACCCACTAGTCGCTTGCACGCGTTCTAGGATACCATTCCACGTAATTGCCATTATTCCCGTTTCCAACTTATCTATCATTAAAACTATTCCGTAAGCTCGATTACGACACTCTGTCCTTTTGATCTATATTATTGCAAATGTCACTCAACACTTGCTTGATAGTGAAAAAACCACATAAAAGTGCCTTCGTTGTATCAGTTCTGGCGGACCACCTAATATCCGACAACCTTTTCAAAATCAGAATTTTCGAAGTAAGAACTTTCGTAAGAGGACCCCAACGATATTTAGAAGCAGAAAAAAAATTATAAAGGCCTTTTTTCGGGTCGCTTGTAATTTCAAGTTTGTGAACGTTATGGCATAGTCTGAACGTTGTTTGATTCATGGCAACAACCCGCTTTAGTATCGTATACATAACCCCTAAATATTTATATGCTTTGCAAAACTGAATTGATTTATTTTGAATTTGTATACGCAGAGACGTTAAATTATACCTTCTTGTAATCGCAATCCCCTTGTTCTTTTCTATATTAATTTTAGGCTTAGTTTCCTAATTATTCTTAGCTGTGTTTTTTTGGGCTGCTGCAGAGGCATAAATCACCACTTGTACTTGCCCTCTATGTATCTTCTATATTACTATACCAAAAAGACGTAAGTCATAGAAGTGGTGGAGTAAGCATGTCTTATTGCCTTTGTCCTGTTTTGTAGCATTAATGTAAAAATCTAATCCTCAAGATAAGCAGATAGAAAACCTATGTTCTAAGACATAATTCCACTTTTCACCACTAAAGGATGTGGGGGCACTAGTGTCGCATTGGTGTTATAGCAGTACAAGGGATTACACCTCTGCAATGAAACCTCTACAGTACTAAATTATAAACGCTAGTATTGCATTAGTGTTGCGCTAGTACAAGAAACTGTACCCTTACAATGAAGTCTCTAGGACATAAAAGTATGTAAGAGCGCTAATGTCACATCAGTATATTATTGTAGTACATGAAGCTATCTCAGCGAAATAAATCTTCTTGGTCCATTATGCTTTCTATGCAGACAACAGTGCAAGGATATTGCTCACTAATGGCACTCAACCGAAACAAGAATTAGGGGAATAGTTTTAACTAGCCAATTATAATTTTGCTAGCCTGTAGTAAATTGCTTTGTGTGCTTGTGTGTTTGTATGTGTTTTAATGATACACCTACGACTGTATTACTAATGTAATAGTTATCAAACCTGTACTAAGTTGCCTTCTGTGCTTGTGTGCTGCATGCATGTTGATGATACATCTACCATTGCCTAACCGATGTAAACCAAGTAGTGAAGAATGCTGTATGTTGACTAGCCATCTTCAAATTTTTTCTAACCCCTCCCAAATCTGCTGTTTTTGTGTACGCATGTTTTGGGGTTGTGCTTTAACTAGCCAATGCTAATATAACTTGCTAAGCCAGCATTACTACGCCTCCCATGTTTGTTCTAACGAATATTCCATTGAAAATGGTTTGATGTATTGATTAATTCAAATTAGGATAAACTTTGGTAGTAATATTTGTTTGTGTGTATATAATTTAATGTATATTTCACCTATGTTTGTAGGTTGTGTTTATACAATTTACAAGATGCATCGATGTGTATCTAAGTGAAATAATTATGATGACAATGTATATGAAAAGATATGTCTCAGCTTATAGATTTTAGTAGGTTTTTTCACATATATCCAATCGAAATAATCACAATACTAATCTCAACAAGGTTTATTATTGTTCTGGCCTATATGTTTCTAGTGTGATGTTATGCATATCAGTAATCAAAGTGGATGATTGATAAAAAAAGCTCATTAGTATACCAACCTATAGTAAAAAACAACCATTTTAATTGCTACAAAGTATGCACTCAATATACATTCTTTTTATGATTGCTTTTTGGCATGTGATGGGTCTGTCACTTAATTACAAGGTGTGACAATTGTATTTGTATGGTTGTTTCATAGCGCGACTTGTGGCAACACTGCAATATTTCTGAGTCAGTATATCTAGTTTTCATAACGGTAGCATGTATATCTTGCGTTCTGTGGTCCTTTAAACAAAGTAAGATTTTTACACGTGTCGTGAAAATGTGCAATGTAAATACTGAGCAACGTATCGTGATCAAATTCTTGGTAAAATGCGGAGTAAAACCGCCGTCGGAAATTCTCGTACAGTTACAAAGCGTATTTAAGGAAGACGCTATGAAACAACCGACTCTGTTTTCAACTGGGCTAAGCGGTTTAAAGACAGCCGTAAATCATTCGCGGACGATCCGTGCTCCCGCGGTCCTTCTATCGCAAAAACGGCGACAAATGTTGAAGTGTGCGCATGCGAGTGCTCCAAGATCGACGAGTGAGTTGTCGAATGTTAGAAGAAGAGTTAAACATCAACCGTGATACCATTCGGCAGATTTTAAATGACGATCTAGGCATGCGCAAACTATGTGCTAAGATGGTTCCAAAACTGCTCACAGCTGAGCAAAAAGAACTCTCTGGAGATCCATCTGTTAGGACATGTTTGATTGAATTGACGCTGAAAGAAACCAGTAGATGTCGTCCATTATCACGGGGGACGAATCTTAGGTGTTCGAATATGACTCTGAGAGCGAAAAACAGGGCATGCAGTGGATCGAGAAGGACGGGAAGTGTCCGAAAAAAGCTTGCATGTCCAAATCAAGAATTAAGTCTCTCTCTTTCTTCGACATCAGCGGCGTTGCTCATCGCGAATACGTTCCCGCAGGCCAGGCAGTTAATGCAGCATTCTACATAAAAGTTTTGAAGTGGTTACAAACCTGCACGTACTGTGCACGACCCGAATTGGCCGAGAATGGTTGGTTGCTGCATCACGACAACGCTCTGGCACACTCGTCCTTCGTAGTACACCAGTTTTTGAGGCTCCACAGCATCCCCCCTATAGCTCGGACCTGGCTCCGTGTGACTATCATTTGTTCCGTCAACTCAAAAATTACTTGAAAGGAAACCGATATAACGGCATTACTGAAGTTGAAAGTGACACGAGGATGACTGCATGGATTAAGATGTCGATGAAGTATACACATCTGCTGGTGCGAACGTTTAATGTATAACAAAATAGAACTAATTTTGTCTGATCATAGTATAACTGCCTTGGAATGAGGACAATGATTAATTTAATTACCAACTAGCAGTCATCTGTTTGATGGAGCACGCATTCTACCTCTCATCCAAAGTTTTTATTATTTGACAAACATAATTACATTTCCAGGAATTCTATAATACACAGCTTCTCAACCAAATAACACCACCATCTCAATTCTCAAATCTAATAAATTAAAGGAATAAACACAATTGTTAATATAAAATTATATTGAACAATAAAAAATACACAATGTCTATATTACACTTAGTAATAACAAACCGCTCAGTGCAATCATGCAATACATATTCTTATCCGATATACACGCTCTTAATTCGGCTAAAACAATATTAAACTTTAACAAAGAATCGTTTACCATCCTGTTTGTTAATTATAGAATATATTAATATTGAACTTTGTACGAAATTTATTATACATAGAGTTTCCAAAGCTATTGTATCTACATTATTACTACATACAAAGGCGCACTCAGGATTTTTTGTTGGTCGGAGCTAGAATTTAGAAGATGAGTTAGGGGGTGGTAACTCGGTACCTCGACTAAGTACCTACCTATTTCCGTGGTTTGTAAATTAAAATTAAAAAAAGTAAAAAAAAAATACAAAATTAACGATTATTTTTAAAAAAATTACAAAACTGACGAATTTTATTTAAAAAATAATAATAATAACGTATAACATTATGTTTATAATAAGCACAAATTAGATAAGTATCCGAATTTTATTTTTTAAAAATTAGCTAAAAGTATATAACATTATACTTGTAATATAAGTAAAAAGTAGATATGTATGTTTTTAAAAAAAAATTAAGTAAAACAAAACATTACAAAACAAAATTAAGATTTCAAAGATTTTTTGGGGAAGCAATGGCCCCGTGGCACCCCCCTTGAGTACGTCAATGACTACATATTATTACTTTAACATTGTTGCCACTTAATACTACTTTATTGTGCTCCATGGTATACATTATATGCTTCCGACTTTGAATATTGTAATATGTCTTATAATTATCGCTTAATTTACCACACACACCACTCACACAATTATAATAATCTATAAAATTCAGCTCTTTCTTAATTATAGAAGAGTGTACATCTTTATATTTTTTAATTTTTCTATTATCAAAAATACTTATAAACATTTCCAATCTGCTAATGTCTAAAATAGACATACCAATATAAATTGCCTTATTAAATTTAATTGTTGAAGGATTTAAATGTCCTGCAGCCAAAAACGATCGCTCACTAAATATTGTTCGGTTCTTAAAATTACTTTTACCGACCAGCTTAGTAAATTTTACTTTATTGGCAATAAGCTGCATATTAATTCTATGCCTGACATTTTCCATCATTTTACTGGAAACACTATTATTCATAAGCTTCCAATAGTTCTCAAATTCATTAGTAGCCTGTTTCTGTTGTATCATGTTTAAATCATGATAAGGCTTCAATCATGCCGACTGATTGAAACAAATGGCTCGATGCACATGCTGTAGTTTTATCCCTAATGCAATTGCTTGTTTTAGATTTCTATAATGAATAATATAATCGCACATATTTTCTAGTGTATTAACTAATTTCATACATTTTCTAGTCGATTTAGCCTCATGACATTCAAGGTAAATCCTTGTGTGCTAAATATAAATTTGTAAGGAACTTCAAATTCACCTCAAGCACATAACTGATAGATCCAACATCAATTGTCTCCATAATATTTAATTCCATTACTTTATTCTGACTAAGCCATCTGAAGCCATTCATAGGAAGTGCTTCACTCATAGTCCAACCATATAAGTTATTCACGTCCAAATATGCTACGAATGTATTATCTGCGTCATTTCTACCTAGAATTATCATCAATACTAAGCACTATTATCATCACCACTAAAACTATTTTTACAGCTGTTGATGTAGGAATTTTTTGCCTTACTATATCGTTTTACACATTGGCACATACCATCACATTATTCTAGCTTCGAAGAATAATACCATATCATAATCTCCAATTTAACCTTTGTTAACTTTAACATTACTTAGAAGGCTAATGCAGGAGTGGTAAAACTCAATACAGAATCCAATTTGTAAATTTTATAGCAAACACTTCTAAAATTTTCAAAAACATCTGCCAGTAAAGGTATATCTCTGTCTTTAGAAATATATCACTGCACTCCCTGAGTGTTTGAACATTTAATGTATTCCACACATTCAGTGCATGTGAGTACTATTCTTCACCAATATCCAATTTTGTTAATGAATTGTAGAAATAATCCTTTGCAGGCAAACTTTTTTCTTATAATTTTTCCCATGGTGACACATGAATATGGGAAAACTCCCTTTCTACAAAATAAAAGAAGCACATTAGGTGATGCAATGCTTCCGATGGTATGATTAAGTGAACTATCATTCAAATCTCAAGACTTGACACTATGAAATGAAATGTGTCAATGAATCAGATTTTCATTTTTTCTGAAATATATGTTGAGAATGGTATGTAGCGTTTTTCACTATTTGGTTTACATTGGTTATGCAGTGGTAGGTGTATCATTAAAACACATACAAACACAAAAGCACACAAAGCAACTTACTATAAGCTAGCAAATTATAATTGACCGGTTAAAGCCATTCCCCTAATCCCTGTTTCGGTTAAGTGCCGTTAGTGAGCAATATTTCTGCACTGTTGTCTACAGAGAAAGCATGAAGGACCAAGAAGGTTTATTTTGCTGAGATAGCTTCATGTACTACAATAATAATGTTGTGACATTAGCACTCTTGCATACTTTTATGTCCTAGAGACTTCATTGTAAGGGTACAGTTTCTTGTACTAGCGCAACACTAATGCAATACTAGCGTTTATAATTTAGTACTGTAGAGGTTTCATTGCAGAGGTGTAGTCCCTTGTACTGCTATAACACCAATGCGACACTAGTGCCCCCACATCCTTTAGTGGTGAAAAGTGGAATTATGTCCTAGAACATAGGTTTTCTATCTACTATAATATTTATCATACTGGACTATTTTGTTATCAATGCAGAGAAAAAAAATATAAATGCATGTACATGCGCAGTTATTAGTATGCTTGCCACACACCGTTAATTGTGACCCTGATTTAAAAACTGGACCCAAGTGTATTTGAAATACTCCATGCTGCATTTGACTTGATCCATTATGTATTGTATTTCGTCGCATGCTTTTCAACTAAAGCAAAACTTTTTTATATAAAAAAGTGCAGCTACGCTTCTATTAATTACAGTACTTGTAAAGCTTCGTTAGCACGGTTGTTTTTGTATGCTTGTTTAAAGTTATCATTTTTATTAAATTCTTATTGGAATATTTTGTTCCAAAAAATTCTGCAAAAAATTGGATTCTTGTAAACAGCCGTTATTCATTTTTTTCATATTTACAAGAGTTGCTGTCAAATTAAGGCATAAAATTATGAATAATCAATTATCATTTTTTAGGAGGATTTTTTTTATAATTCTGATGTAATGCATTGAGTATATTAAATTATCAAAACCATTTTTTACACGAAGATACCGAATAAGAACTCGTTTACTAGTGAGGAATTGTTTAATTTTGGAGCTGACATAATTTATGGAGCACAATACTTCGCTGGGGAGACATTTCTAAATCAAAATTATCTTTTACTTAAAAAATTACGATCGGTTTATATGCGTATTAATATGTATTATTTAATAATTGCTAAAACATTCCACCAGTGCTAAAAAGGCAAACGATGGAGCCTGTATGAATACTAACAACTTCTTTGATTTTTCCTTGGTTTGTAAAAGAATTACGTTTAGTGCTTGCAGAGTAAACAATGAGAATAATATTTACGATACACATTATGTATAACTCTTAGAAGTGTATGTTATTTTCTTAGCGAAATTCGGACACACATACAGTATCCTCCCCGTTAATGCATTCAAATGTCAGTTTAGGTTATTACACGTTTATTTAGCTGAATATTTATTTTCTGTTTTTTGAAAGCGTGTTTATCATTCAAAGCTGCTGCAGTTTAGTTCTGCGCAGAAATTTTTCCACGAGGTAATTTTTTAACCATGTTTATTTTTAATTTTTATGGATTTTTCGCTAGTAAATATGAGTTGACGGTTCGCACGTGTAACTGGGTACTTAATTTTTTTATGTAGCCGACGATGTTTCTCTTTTTTTTTTAAGAAAGAACTATATAATATTTCATTTCGCTGTTTCGCTGGTAATTTATATTTATCGCCGCTTTATATATGTTAAATTTAATGTGTTCCTAAAGAATGTTTACAAAATTTCTTGATTCGCATTTTTCATTTCTTCACGAAGTTACTCGTCAATATCAGATATGCGATTTGGAAATGTAATTGTTGTAATTAAAGATTCTAATATTTATTCAAGTATAAAATATTACATTTGAAGGAAACGTCGTGATAATCGGAAAGCGTGTGGCACATTAACTGTCAACTGTTTCTAGGTAGAGTTGAATTTATTCGTTGAGTAAGAAATTTACAAGCACACCCTTGCTATTATATTGACCATGTTATACATCATATGAAACGCTTTTAGGACTTAATGTGCTTGATAATTATGCAGCGCAGAATTCTTAATAATTTTATACTTAAAATCATTTTTTTAAAGTAGTGCCCGATAAAATTAAAACAGTATCAAAATTATTTTTAAAGCATAATAGTTTGTTGTTTAATGGAAATTTTGAATTGTTATTCGAAATTCATTAAAGAATTTTTTAACATATTCTTTAATATTCGTAACAGCTACAGTTGTAGCTTTCTGCGTCCATTAATAATTTCAATAACATACAATGAATAAATGACACTAATGGAAACAATTAATTTATATTAGTGCCGTTGCGCTTAGTACTATTATGGAAAGCTTAACTTCACAATCCATGATACCTTATCAAAGATATATACGGGATTTACTTTACTTTACTTCATAAACCCATCGCGTTTCGATGTCAATGCTTCATGATTACGGGATGTTATTAAAAGTTGCATAATCATGAAGCATTGACTTCGAAACGTGTTGGGTTACATAAATATAAATTAATTGTTTCATATTAGTGTCATTCATTTATTATATGTTAAACTAACAGAAACAATAAGTTATAAATATTTATTTAATGATAATAATTTCAATGGTAACATTTGTTTTGATATTGTTATTTTAACTATGTATAAATATTTTTTAATTAAATTAAACAAGTTAAGCACCAGACTACCTGTTAATTGGTGTCGTCTACTGAAATCATACCTCTCAGACAGACAATTCGGTGTAGTTTATGGAGATGCGAGATCATCCTTCCATTCAATACAGGCAGACGTACCACAGGGTAGCGTCCTCGGGCCTATTCTGTATCTTCTGTATACAATAGACATACCAACAACAGCAAATACTGCGATTGCAATGTTCGCTCTGACGATACCGCAATACTGTCAGTAAGCAGCTCACAGACGGAAGCAACTAAAAACCTTCAGTATGCTTTAGACCGTGTATCAAACTGGACAGAAAATTGGAAAATCAAGCTCAATGAGCAAAAATCTATCCACACCACTTTCGCCCTTCGTAAACGAGATCCGCGTCATGTAGTGTTCATAAATAGACAACAAGTGCCAATCTCTGATTCAGCAAAATACTTGGGTGTGCATCTAGATGCGAAACTGACTTGGAAAACTCACATTTTGTCAAAAGCTCAGCAGATTCGAGAAAAAAAACGTGAAATGTATTGGCTTGTCGGACGACATTCCAAAATGAAACTTGAAAACAAACGTCTCATTTATCAAACCCCATCATAAGACCGATTTGGACTTATGGGGTACAGATATGGGGATGTACCAAAACATCAAATAGAAATATTATTCAAGTAGCCCAAAATAAATTCCTCCGTATGATAACCAATGTTCCGATGGTTTAGACAATACGAATCTCTACATACCGATTTAAGGATCAAATGGGTGGACGAAGTCATTAAAGACTTTGCCCATCGTCACGAAGAAAGACTCCATATGAACCCGGAAGCACTGCACCTTTTGCTTACTACAGAAGATGCAAGACGGCTTAAACGTTTTAAACCGAGCGACCTAGTCGTTTTGTAAATGTTTATTGTTTTATTGTATGTATATGTATATAAATAGCAAAGAATAGATAGTGATCTATTATTTTGCAACATTTTAATTTACTTTTAGTTATAAACGTTACTTATTTAGAAATAGTTCTAAGATTGTAATAACCATACAGTTCCCACTTAAAAGGGCTGTTTTACAAAAAAAAAAAAAAAAAATTAAATTAAACAATAATATGCTTTAAAAAAAGCGTAATGATCAATTCAGTTTCCGATAAAACACCGAAAAAACATCAGATAACAAATAAACATTTTTTTCTGCATACCGGAAGTTTTTTTTTCATTTTTTATATACATATTTACTTTCGTTTTCTTTTACGAGTGGTAACGTAAACGTAAGCGCACTCTACCGTAATTTTAAGTACAAATCAGCCGCTAGTACTTAAAACTGGTGAAAGATGGCGCTGCCATTACAATAAATATGACAAAAAATATGTTTATGCGAAAAATGTAAATTACATTCTACGAGTAAGTGGCCAATGTAACATGAAGCCTGTTTCCAAACATTGAAATTTATGCTATTCAGTTTCTATTGTTTTTAGATAAGAGTTATTTAAAATCGAAGAAGAGACTGCATTGTTTTCCTCTTTCTGTTTTCTCTTATTGCTTATCTTTAATTAAGATATAAACTAAATTGTATTATGTTAGTTATTGTCTCCGATCCACTGGGAATAATATTTAATGTTAATTTCGTTCGTTTTTTTCTTATTTTAATTTTCGTGTCAGCATTGCTGTTTAATCGGTGAAGCAAAAAGAAAAGAATAACTACATACATATTTATTCGCTAACATATTAGGACTTTACCATTTATTATGTAGTTCTTTAGATTTTGTTTATAACCACTTGTAACGGACGATTTATTTTTTAATAACTGAACTAGAAACGACTTACTTTGATAACGAAAATGCGATTTTTTTTTTTCTATACCTTATGTCTCCTTGATTTGCGAATTAACTAAAAAGACGCTTCGTCAGAATTAGCGCTCATTATATAGCTTATAATTTTATATTTATACAGTTTTTGTCGCATGTGATACTGCATATATAATGAATAGAAGATACAGTGGGAAGAGCAAATTTATTTGTGGAATAATTTATTGTGCCATATTTTTACAAAAACCGTAAACACGTGCAAATTAGAAAATTTTTAAAACTCACTGAACTATGATAACCATATTTGCCGTGTTAATCTTCGCTAATTAAAATATGGATATACGTAACGAAAGTAGAAAGAGAAGTTTGAGACTAAAGAAAGTATAGACAAAAATTATAATAATATCCACTGTAAAACTGACCATTGCAACAAAGACGATAAAAAGTGTGTTGTGACCTAAAATGACAAATGGGGAATTGCAATTGGTAAACTAATCAATAAGTAAGTAACATGAGCCCTATACCCTCGATAGGACGTTGGGAATTGTACTAAAGTCCCATGGAACTGATGAAAGCGGAAGGCAGTGTTCCTTCCTTTCGGCCGCCTTTACTTTTCCGGATATTTCAAGCTGAATAAACCAAAGAGTGACTGGGATAACGAGATAAGTCTCGAACTCGTGACCTAGGCTGTGGTAGCCGAGCACCTTAACTACTATGCTATCCGCTACGCTAAATTATTAATGTTTCAAAGTTTTATTTTTAAAATAGCAAAAATTTTTACTCGACATCACTTGTAAATTAATTTCTTCACCTGCCGACGAAATAACTTTTAACAACATCTAAACTTTCTTCTTTATTAAATAATTACCCATTACTTATTTCTACCGGTACCACGTTTTTTCGATTTTTCCTGTTTCTCACCTAGTCTATCTTCCCTTCCAGTCTTTACAAAGTTTCTCTTACTTGAAGTTATTAAACATAAATTTACCAACACTATGTCTATTTTGCTCTCATACCACTATCTTTACGGGCGGGGTCTCAAAGCCCTCAAGTGGTGTTGGTGCCTCGTTCGTTGTTCCAGTTTCGAGCTAATCGGAGTCATTTAAACTGTCGTCCTTTTGTCCGGTCTTTGCTCCGCCGCGAAACTATCTGTAATCTTTTATTCAATTTCCCGTCTTCTCGCAATTCCAGTAAATACATAACAATATTTGTCTCTAAAAGTGTTTCCTTATCTTCTCTCCTTCTCTTTCCTACTTAGGCGATTATTCTTTTAGTATCCGAACTTAATCTACGATTTATGATCTCTTTTCTATAAATATCCTATCGAAATATCGAATTTTATTTTAGGTGCCTGGTCATGGTGGTATTGCCGGAAACGAATTAGCCGATTCTCTTGAACCTCAGTACAAATTGGTGTTCCCTTATCGAAAAGCTTTCAGATTTTAATCTTCTCTCCTTCTCTTCTGCTTATCATTTCCGATAATGCTGTCTGATAGTTACTCTTCATTTTCTCTAATCCCGCTTTTCGTTGTACCTATCCATACCTTCATAATTTTCCATCTTTTCGTCGTTCAGTGATTTGCGCTATTTGTCGTCTACGTACCGCTTTCCGCTCTTCATAGATTCTCTCCGGCTATATCTACTTTTATTTATTTTATTTTCTTTTTAATATATATATGAAAAATAAAATAGAATAAAAATGTTGGGTTTGTCAAAAAAGACATTAGCTTAAAAGGAGAGGGAAAAGAATGAGATATTTATGCGATTAGATATGGAGGATAGAAAAGACTCAATTGCTGGAATGATTGAAGATGATGGTAAGGAGAGAACAAAAGTTGCACAATACGGAGTTGGAAGACTAATTGACAGAAGAGAAGAGTAGAAGGAAGAACGTTCGGAAGCGATATAGGCGCACTCAAACAAAATGTGATTAGCGTCACCTATAAAGTTGCGAGAAGAAGGCTGAAGGGGACAGAGAGGAGAGGGTACTAGAGAGAAGCGAAATAAGGAAACAAGAAGTAAATTGTGCCCAAAGCGCAGGCGACAGATTGCGAAGAGATATAAACGCCGTAAAGAGGGGAAATTAAAAAACCAGGGATAAGCCGGTAGATTAGGCTGGATAAAGAGATAAAAGTAATCCGGATTTGAGAATATCTCCTTATTGTCCGTTACACTCTTATAATTGTCATTTGGTATGTGACCTCAATCATATGCCATTTGAATGGTATTACCCTTTACCTGTGAGGGTTTATATTTTTACTCAGGAAATTAAGAATCTCCATTCCGTTCAGTGCTTCTTTCATACGCTAGCTTTCCTCGTTCTTGTCCTAACCTCTTGCTACCTGTATTTCCCTAGCATCCAATCGAATTCGGATCTAATATTTTTCTACTTCCGTTTATCATCTTTTAAGTCTGTTGAAATGGCGCCACATTTTGACGACTTCAAAAAAAAAAGAAAGAAAAGAAACTCAAAACACTTTTTTTACTTGTTTCTTTACTGCTTTCGCTACCTTTCTTTATTCGCTATATAACTTCATCGTTCTTTATTAATTTTTTTGTTTTCTAAATAAATATTGTTGTTCTTTACCTAAGTTGAATGGTACTCTTTCTGATAGACAAAGAATCAGTAAAATCATATGAATGCGTGTTATGCGCGAAAAAATATAAAAAATAAAAACACACATACGCGACGAACGAATAACCTCCGATTTTTTGGAAGTCGGTAGAAAGGAAAATAATAATAAAGCCACAATGTTAATGACTAATAAGCAGAGATTGCCCCGACGCTAGAGAATTACAGCATTATTAGATAGTCTAAAATTGTGGCGAAACCTTGTTAACAAGTTTAGTAAGCTTTATTTTTAGTTGAAGATTGTTTGATAGACGGTTTGTAGGAGTTGATAATGGAAATTATGAGGTTAGAATCTTTAGTGAATTTATTGAAAGTGGGCAGAGCGGATCCTTAAAATTTATTGCAGCTTTTACGAAGAATACGAGAACTACTCAGAGTCGGGGGGAAGAGACGCACATTCGAAAAGTTCCTTAAGCAGTAGGTGCATTGTTACAATTAGGTTCATAGGCTGAACTGGATTGCTTCAATTTATCCTAGGTACATCATTACTTTACACTGCTAGAGTGTTTTTTGGAGTATGCGGAGATTCCTTCGCTTCTATGTTAGCAGATGAGTGACCCTTTAGTTCACCGTTTTCCGGTTTCTTAGAAATATAAGTGATGTTGAAGATAGAAGTATGTTAAGACTTGGAGATGCTGTATGGGATGCAGTAACATTCCGCGCTGTTCGCTTGAAATAGCTTAACCCTTTATAAATCAAGTTTTTGGAAAGTTATAAATGTATATTTTTTGGAAAGGTTTTTGCAAATAAAAAAAAAACAAAACAAAATGAATAATTTTTCGATGCATTTATTATTTACTTTAAAATTCGAAGAAACGTGGTACGTTACAGATATGTCACACATTGCTCTGCAAAGAGTTAACATAACTCTGTCGGTGCCACTGTCGCGTGTCGTTCTTTATGCACGATGTTTGTTACTATTTCTAGTAAGGGAAGAGTAGAGACGTGTTTGTGGGGTCAGGTGATCGATTAGAAATAGAGAATGACGAGACATGGCATCAAAATCGGATGAATTACAATTTCGAAAACATGGTTTGATAGCTAAAGGAAAATTCAAAATATTCTCGGCCCCTGAAAGAAGTAATAAAATTTTCCGCTCTATCTGTACACTTGGCATAGTTATCTCCTTCAACTGATGACGTGCGATAATTCTTCATGGGGTGACTCACTCGGAGCAAAGTTGAAACAATTTTTAGCCGCAAGTTGTTCGTCAAATATGCTTGAATGATTTCATTCGGAATCGTCGTAGAGACATTCCGAACTAGCCGTTTTTGTGAAGGATATTGTAGTCTTACTACCGTGACCTCTTGATACTTCAGCTTTATGGTGTCGTCAGTTGACATAAAATTTCCACTCATGCTTTCTGAAGATAAAAACATCAAAATGCAGTTCAAGCTTATTTTTTTTAGTACGACGATAATAGTCCGTACTCCTCTAACCTTTTTTGCTTTAAAGCCAACTGTTATAATCTTTTCTAATTCGGTCTACGGTAGGGCGGGATATATTGTTCTCCGTTTGTCTCTTAACTGGGGGGATTGATAATTTTAATTTATCAACGAAGGAATAGTTCTCTGTTTGCTCGCGTTCTTGTCCGGCTTATCAGCTCGCATTGTTAACGGCATATCGGTAAGATCGTTTCTTTTGTTTATTTATAATACGCTAAATCTTCTCTATTCATACATAGATTTGATTTTATTTCGAAGAGTAATACGTGTTATTTCGAACAGTATTTATTTTTATTTATTTATTTTATTCTATTTTATTATTTTTTAATTTGTCTTTCTTTTACTATCATTTATTTATTTCTTTTTTTTCTCCTTCCACTTTTTTTTGGATTAACCGATGAGTACGTCTAGTGGGGGCCGCCCTGCGGCCTCCGCCAAAGATACTAAACCGGCAAAAACGAATTTAACCCTTCAAATGGACATGGACGCTTCAACCAAGCGTAAACCAACCGGTCCCCTTTCACCGGTCGCGTCGATCCCTAGCAAAGATCTGCGACTATCAGAATCTGATTTATCAAAACTTTCCGGCAGTAATAATAATAATAATCTTAGTAAAAATAATTCTAATGATAATGCTATCGAAGCTATTAAAAATTTCAATATAAAAACTTCCCACGACATTATCGATAATAGTACAAAAATTAATAATAAAAATGAGGTAATTCTTTTCCCTGTAGAGTATAATGGTTCTATACACATTATACTGCAATCGCTCTCTGAGCTTAATATAGGAAATTTACATCCCTTTGCTGCTGCTAAAATTCTCTTTAAAAGAACTAAATCAATCACAGAAATCCTCCGAGCGGGCAGTAATAGACTTAGACTCTTTTTTAGGGATATTAGCTCAGCAAATAATTTTCTTCTTGATTCTGACTTCATTAATAAAAATGACTTTAAGGCCTTTATTCCTAATAATCTATTGTTCTCTTTTGGCATTATTCGTAATGTACCTGTAGATATTACCGAAGAAGAATTATTGGAAGATATTTCAGCGGAAGTGCCGGTAGCTTCAATTCGACGACTCAAGAAAAGAGATGACGATAAATTTCGTCCAATTCCCCTAATTGAAATTAAATTCAAATCACCTTTCCTTCCCAGTTATGTTCATTTTTTTCATCTTCGTTGTGCAGTGGAACCCAGCGTAAGACCTCCTATCCAATGCCGAGCTTGTTTTCGTTTTGGCCACACCGACAAGTTTTGTCGCAGTAAACCACGTTGTCCTAAATGTAATGAGTTGCATTCCTTGGATTCTTGTTCAGCTCCGCAGCCGTCAGATTCTAAATGCCTCAACTGCAAGGGTAATCATTTAGCCACCGATAGACAGTGTCCTGTTTTTCAAGACCAGCTTCATCTTCGTAAAATCATGGCTTACGAAAACGTGTCCTATAATGAAGCTAGTATAATTAAAAAATCCAATCTTACCAACTCAGCTTTTTCTTTTTCCGATATAGCTCAAAAAAACCTGCATTCTTCTCCTTCCAAGTTTCCTCGCCGACCCAATCGGTCACGATCTCCCAAATCTCTTCCCGTTCCTAATCAGCATTTCCCTCCTCTTCCGTCAAACAATCGTAATTATCGTAACGGCCTCTTCTTCCCCGAATCAACGCACAGTGCATCGTCTCATAACGTTCCTTCTTATTCTCTTCCCAACTCACCTAACTCTTGCTTGCAACAACAGGTACCAACTACTCTAATTTTTCCTAATCCCAACTCCTCCGTTCCCATGTCAGCAGAAGAAGCTGTCGATAGGCTAGACTTCAGCTTAAACCTTCAAAATACCCCTCCTAACCTACGTCAAAATCCTGAATTTCGCTTGGCATCGCTCAAGCTTTTCCAACTGTTATTTGCTCACTGTCCTCCAAATTCTACGGCTACGTAACTGGTCAACTTCCTGTATTTCCGTTAATGGTCCTTATGATTGTGAAATTCCATTCTAATTTCTTCTCTTGCATATGTGTAAAATTCGCTATGGTTCTTGTCATTGAATTTTATGTTTTTTCCCAAATTTCTACTCTGTCGTTCTCTTGCCATATTCCTTTATCTAGGCTAACCAGCATTCCGGAGCTCAGGCCGTTAATTCCTATCACATTTTCTTCTGTAATCTTATGTTTCTCCCGGATTGCATTACTGAGAATACAGACATCATACGCCTTATTCCAAAAATATATGTTTCCTATTCCTGTTATCACCATTGTCTCGTCTCGCAACTTGAAACCTGCGGGTGATGAGAGCGGTGGAGAATTGTTCATAATTTTTGTTTGGATCAATTTTCTTTTCTCAGCTATACTGTTAAAAGCGAGAAAAGTTAACAGATGTTTCTGTTCGGATCTATATGCTTTGCATTATTTTTATGACCATTGCCTCTTTCTGCGAACTTCGATTGGGTCCGACAGTAGTCGAGGACGGTGTATGGTTGATTGCAATGCACAATTGTATAAAACTTCTTCTTTCTTCGGTTTTAAACCGTGCAAATCAATACTAATTATTAGATGCATGATTCTCATCCTCAAATATCTGACTTTTTCCTTTTTTCATCTTTCCTTCGGTCTTCTTTCAAACACGCTGGGCTACGGTAAAGAAAGACGGTTAGTCTGTTTCAATTTAATCATTTTCAAAGTCCTTTTCGTTCCAGTTATGACCATTTTTAAAGCGAATTTAATCTCTAATTATTCCTTGCTTAATCTTAATTTCTTCACTTTGACCCGCAGCCCTTTCCTCATCATTCCATACCTAATTAAGTTGGTAAGCAAGCGAGAGAGGAAGTGGTTTTTCCTCAGTGAGCATCGCAATAAGTTTTCATATTCCTCATTCGTAAGTTATCTGGGAAAATAGATGTCTCTCCATTGTCTTTTTTTGCATCCTTTCTTCTGCCGTATCTTTCCTTGTCTTTATTCAATACTTTCAACTGGCTTTGCGTGGACTACCCGAGCCTACACTTATTCCTTCTCCGATTTTCCTCTCTCTTCCAAATCTGCAAGCTGTAAGGTATTATTTCGCTTCCTCTTCTACACTTACATGGTTCCTTCCCCTCCAACTATTTTTCTGTACTTTAAATGATGTCAAACAGGCTAAATATTCTTCAATGGAACTGTAGAAGTCTTAATGCCAATAAATGCTCTCTCGAAGGTTTGTTGGATCAATATAACATTCAGGTTGCTCTCCTGTCAGAAACTTGGCTCAAACAATCTTCCAATATTCGAAGTCGAGGATACTCCTTAGTCAGTTCGAATCGGGACGACGGCTATGGCGGAGCTGCTATTCTTATAAGAAAAGATGTACATTTCATCCATCATGATAGTTTTTCCTTCCTTTCTTCCAGTCCTCTTAATCCGAATTTAGTTCACGTCTCAATCCCATTGTGTCACGGTAAAAGTTTTAATCTTGTCTCCTCCTACATCCCACCGTCCTATAACTTACGCGATTTCCCATTTGACTTGTTCTTGAATTCTATTCCTCGCCCTTTCATGGTCGGCGGCGACTGGAACTCCCACTCGCCTCTATGGGGTTGTTCCAGTTATAACAGGAATGGCACAATTATAGAGGAAGTAATTTTCAATTATAGTTTAGTTCTCCTAAATGATGGTTCTTACACCTTCTTCAAATCATCGTCTACTTCTAGTTCTATCGATCTATCTTTTGTTTCCTCCGACACAGCTCTTAAATCCTCGTGGAAAACTCTAGATAGTACCTTCGGCAGTGATAACGTTCCGATCCTCATTGTTCTTAATGACTTCCATCTCCCTTCTCTTTCATCTTCATTTACGCCTTTGCATTATGCTGATTGGAACCTGCATAAAACTGATTGGAATAGATTTCGGTTTATTGTGGACTCAGACCTTCCTGCAATACAAGTAGAAAACTATGCTATTTCACAATATTCATCCTTTACTAATTCTATCTCCTCTGCTCTAACACTGTCTTCCCCACTCTATCCTCAAGCCCGGAAAAGTCATTCTTTAAGGGCTTCATCACTGTGGTGGAATGGGGACTGCACAGCTGCTGTCAATTAAAGTTTGTCTAACTTTAAATCATTCCGCTCTCAACCTACTTTTAATAATTTCTTGACTTACAAGAGTTCGAACGCTAGACCCAGATATATTCTCAAAAACGCCAAGAAAAATGCTTGGAAATCCTTTTGCTCTTCCTTTTCTCGATTGATTCCTATTTCCAAAGTGTGGAAGTTGGCTAAAGCTTTTAGAAATTCTATTTCCGAACGCCTGTCTAGCTCCAGTCTTCCTAAGGATACTCTTTCTTCTTTCTTTGACTCCATAGCTTCTGATTATGTCCCTAACTATGATGAAGTGGATTCTTTAATTCCTCCTTACCAATTATCACCTCATTTCCTTTCCTCTAACTTTTCCCTCTCTGAACTTCTTTCTTCCTTGAAAAACTCCTCCAACTCCTGTCCGGGCCATGATAAAATTTCTTACTCCATCCTCAAAAACCTATCTGTAAAGTCTCTCCAAATTCTTTTAATAATTTTTAATTCCTTCCTGCAATCTGGTTCTATTCCTGATTCATGGAACACATTCGTTGTTGTCCCAATTCCCAAGAATAATTCCTCTGCCTTTCGGCCCATTTCTTTAGCTTCTTGCCTGAGAAAACTCTTTGAGAGCATGCTTAACAAACGGCTGGTCTGGTGGCTGGAACACAATAACTTGCTTCCAGACAACCAGTTTGGTTTTCGTCCTGGCTTAGGCCCTCCAGATTGTATCAGTCTTTTCCTTGCTGACATTTACAAATCATTTATTTCCAAAGAATTCACAATTGCAGCTTTTATTGATGTAGCCAGTGCATACGAAAGCGTCCATCTTCCCACGCTCAAAAACGTTATGATGTCTTTAAATATCCCTGCATCCATATCCTTCCTAATTAAAAATCTTTTTCAAATTAGAACTCTCCTCCTTTCTGCTCCTTCCTTTTTCGCCTCAAGGAAGGTCTTCCAGGGCCTTCCGCAAGGTTCTTGCCTTAGCCCTACTTTATTTAATTTATATGTTTCCAAAATTGGTTTTCTCTCCTTAAAATCCAAAACTTTATTTTTTGCACATGATATCCTTGTTTACTCTTCTTCCCGTAATCTTCTAGTTGCCAATGAGGAACTAAACAGATCCTTAAGTACTCTAGAAGAGGCCCTTTCTAACATTCATCTCTTCATTTCCGTCCCAAAATCAGCAGTTGTAGTCTTCACCCTTCGACCTTACAACCCGGGCTCATTTGAAATAAATCTAAAAAATCATTCCATTCCAATAGTCAGTTCTTTTCGTTATCTGGGTATCACTTTATCCCCTCGTCTGTCTTTCCATAATCATATCAGCCATTTATATGCTTCCTCGCTTAAAGTCTTTAACCTTCTTAAAGCTCTCTCACCTACGAGATGGAGAGGCGATCCTTCTGTGTTAATAATGTTGTATAAATCTCTCATACGCTCTAGATTGGATTATTGCAGTTTCTTATATGGCAACGCTTCCAAATCCGTTCTCTACAAATTAGATCGTCTCCAAAACAGTTGCCTTCGGCTTTGTCTCGGAGCTCTGAGGTCATCTCCTATCCCAGCCATTCTATCTGAATCCAATATCTGTCCTCTGTTCATCCGAAGATCTTATTTGGGTTATCACTTTCTCATTAAACGTTTTTCCACTTCCTCGTCAAATATCAGTACCTCTTATTCTTTTATCCTTCGTCACTGGCGTTTTTCCTCCAATAAAATTCCTATACTATCTCATATATCGTTTCGCCTTTCTAAATTTTCCCCTTTTGTCATTCCTCATCACAAGCTTCCATTTTTTTCTTACGTCTATTCCAAATTGTTAAAGCCACCAAATGTCATCTTCATGCCATGCTTCCTTAAATCCTCTCCCTCTCATATCGTCAGTATGGAATTTAATAATACAATAAACTCTCTATTCCGTGATCATTCTTTAATTTTTACTGACGGATCGAAGAGCCCGATCGGAGTTGGGGCGGCATTCTTGTGCCCTCAGTTCTTTCATTCTCGGTCCTTTAGACTTCCGTCCTTTTGTTCTGTCTTTACTGCAGAATCTGTTGCCATTCTACAAGCCATTATTTATATTTCCTCTTCTGCAAGTTCTTCCAAATTCCTTATTGTTTCTGATTCTTTAAGTGTTCTTCTAGCGCTATCTCCACCTTCCCTTTCTCCTTCCACTGATGCTATTATCCTTTCTATTCGTTCTCTTCTTCATGATCTATCCTCATCGACGTGTACTCAGATTGACTTTCTTTGGATTCCAGGACATGCAAGCATTGATGGAAATGTAGCCGTCGACCTCCTTGCTAAAGCTGCTGTTTCCAATGGGAATTTTATTAGTAGGGTTCCAGCACACAATATTCTTCTTCCAACTAAATCCTGCCATCTTAGACTTTGGCATTCTGTTTATGTATCTCTTTTCGCTAATCCTAATTCCTTTTATCTCTTGATTAATCCTGTTCCTCCCCCTCGTCCTTGGTTCTATGAGTTTCCCAGTTTGCATCGGTCCATAATTACTAAATTATCTCGCCTCCGTTTCTGGCATAGTCTCCTTCCTTCTTCACTAAATCGCTTCTCTTTGGCTGATTCTCCTTTTTGTCCATTGGATCCTGAAGGTTCCCAGTATGTTTGCGATGCGAATCACGTGCTCTCTTCGAGTGCTCCGGTTTATCTCGCGAGCGTGAGTTACTTTATTGTCATCTTTTAAAGCTTGGTCTTCCTGCTCCTTTCAACGCCTCTTATGTTCTTTCTCTACCTACTATCTCTGTTGTTCCTGTCCTAGGGGTGTTCCTTGATTCCATTGTCGACAGAATAAAAATATAATTTCTATTCTATTCCATGTGTCTATTCCTTTTTGCTGGGCTAATGCTCTTTGCTAGCAAACCCAAGGGGGGGTAAAAAAAAAAAAAAAAAAAAAAAAAACGAAGGAGGTACTTTTCATTTCAGGAATATTATTAGAGGTTGGCGTGGTTTCTATCTGATTCTGTATATTGCTAGTGAGGGCGAAGGTATTAGGCGAAATGTTAGTACCAATCGAATTAGAGCCGGTCTTACTTATCGAAAGCGGTGAACCGGATTTTTTTGGGAAGACTGTTGTCATGAGTATAGTTGTTAATAGCGGTGGCGGCATTGCTGACCGTTGCAAAAGGAAGCACGAGGAAGCGTATCGTTCTTGATGACGTTGAGCACTGCTGGATTCAAGCAAAAGCTCTAATTGATAAACAGGATTATCGAAAATATAGAACAAATGTTTTTTTTTGTTTTTTTTTTTTTTGTTTCTTTTTAGTTGCTGTTTTTTAAAATTATTAATAAATCATATGTTTTCTTTATCTGTTGGCTAATATTTTAGGAGTTTTTTGTTTTTTTTTAGTTCGGGTTATATATTTCTTCCGCTTTAAAACTGATCGCGGTTTTGAGGTTATAAACCTCGTTAATTTTTTTTTTTTTTTTTTTTTTTTTTGTGAAAGCAACATACTGTACCGTGTTTAACTGCTGTGGCTATTACAGTACGAAGATGCGCAGTTTGTTTTTATAGATATCTGATTATTCCGCTAGTTCTGATAAATTGTGTTATGGATAAAATTGCATCGGGGGAATTCTCAAGAATGTTGGTGACTGTTTTGTTATTAATTGAAGGGGGCCGGTGAGGTGATAATGCTGGACAGTCGCATAGTATACGAGGAGTTGAGGGAGCAACATCTTGGCCACAGAAAGGACAATTCATAGGAGAGGGAGTTCTTTGCAAAATAAAATTATGCAACATGGCCGTATGGCCTGTGCGCAAGCGGCTAAGTGCTCAGAAATCTCTGCGGGAAATTCTTTTCTCCGGCCACCATGGTTCGGTTGAGGGTTTAATTAACCTCGAGAAAGTCTGACACGAGGACAAATGGGTTTTCCATAAGGACGTGAGATTATTAAAGATTATGTTCGAGAGATAAGGTGGAGGTGGGCTGTTACTAGGCGAGGGGCAATATATTTCTGCTCGGGCGGATGTATCGACGCGTTCATTTCCAGGAATTCCTGCATGGCTGGGCGCCCACAGAAAGGATACGGAGCACTGTCTCTTAATAAGTTCGTATAATACCTGCTGGGTTCGAATTGCTACAGGATGTTTGGTGAGGGGATTAGAAATTGTCAATAAAGCTGCGGATGAATCAGATACCAGCAGGGCTTTCTGTGATGTAGGCTCTGTAGAAAGAAAATATTCCAAACAGAAAAATACTGCATATATTTCAGCATCCAGTACCGAGCAATTGTCATTCAGTCGAATGCTTCGAATCACGTCGCAGACTTCAAAGGAACAGGCGGTTGGGGATGAACCTGGGGTAGCCTTGGCAGCATCCGTGTAGAAAAAGAGGTGGTTGAGGTATTTTTGCATTGTTGCTGTTGTCAACTGAACGATATTCGGATTATTCGGATGCAGGGGTTTATTATACTTCGTCAGGGAAAAGTTAACATCAATGTTTAAAGGGGCCCACGGCGGAATTATGATGTTAGGAGCTAGGTTAGGGAAAGGGATTACGCTCACGTTGTGTTGCGATAGGAGAGCCAGGATTTTTGGGAGAGGGTCATTAGGGAACTCTGGGGTGTTGGGGAGGTCATTTGTGTCGATAGGACAGGCACGTTTACTAGAGAAAAGAGCAAGGGTCTCACGGTGGTAATAATAAGTTCGGAAATACTTTAGTGGGGGAGTGCCTAACAAGGCACACAAACTTACAGACGGTGAAGTTCTATGTGCGCCAAGTATCGTGCGGAGCGCCGTGTGGTGTATTGAATCAAGGGATTTAAGTAAATAGGGACTGGCTGACGCATACGCCTGGGACCCGTAGTTTATTCTGGAAATGACTAAGGATTTGTATATGGAGAGGAGAGTTTTCGGAGGTAGATTATACTTTGTGTTTGATACATATTTAAGAATAGATAGGAATTTATGACATTTAACTTTAAGATTTGATATGTGGGATCGCCAAGTTAGCTTTTAATCGAACAGTAGTCCAAGGAAAGTAGCAGTAGGGTGGAAATGAAGTGAGGAATTTTCTAGATTGAGGCGAATGCTGGAAGAGTTTTGACGTCCCCTATAGAAATCAACACAGATAGACTTAGATGGAGAAAACACAAGACCGTTATTATTACACCAGGATTGTAGATTTGAAATAGTTTTTTGTAGGATTTTTTGAGCATTTGCTGGAAAATTGGAAGACAGGAAAATGTTCAAGTCGTCAAAGTAGAACCGGGCGTTTACAGGCGGAGCAATACAATCATTTATATCGTTGATATAAAAAATAAACAAGGTTGCACTAAGGGCAGATCCTTGTGGTAAGCTATTCTCAGTTTGAATGGTTTCCCATGTTGACGAACCAATCTTAACATGGAACGTTCTGTTTGTTAAAAAATTATTCAGATACTTGGCCATGTTTCCACTTATACCAGCTGTTGTCAGCTTGGATAAGAGGCCGTATCGCCATACTCTGTCGAACGCCTTTTCTATATCGAAAAAGATGGAGTATACATGTTGGCGTCTGTGAAATGCTGTTAATATTTGCCTTTGTAGGCTCAGCAGATGATTAAATGTAGTACGCTTCTTACGCCCTCCGGCTTGTGACGAGGATAGGAGATTATTCTGTTCAAGGAAGAAAAGGAGACGCCGATTAACCATTTTTTCCAGCGTTTTTGAGAGGACACTTATGAGGGATATAGGCCTGTAGTTTTGTGGAAAAAGAGGATCTTTATTTTGCTTCAGAATAGGAATAACAACTGCTAATTTCCATGGCTCAGGGATCGATCCGGAGAACCATATTTGGTTATAGATATGTAAGAGGAAGTTTTTCGCTGATGGAGGTAAGTGTTTTAACATATATGGATGGATGGAATCGGACCCAGGCGCGCTGTTTGCAGTATGGTACTGGAGTTGATAGTCTAGTTCAGAAATGGTGAAATGGCAATTGTAGGAAAGTTAGGAGTCAGAGATGATAGTTATAGGTTGTTGTTCCGTGGAATATTTCTTTAAAGAGAAGGCAGACGAATATGACAATGAGGATGACTCCATTGCAAAATGATTCGCAAAAGCATTTGCGACTTCCAACGGGTCAGATAACATGGAACCATTCTGATTTATCGAAAAGGAAGGGGTCGCACGATTAATACCGTTCAGTGCCTTAATTTTGTGCCAAATATTGTGACTAGAAGTATTTATGGAGATTGAATGCATAAATTGCTGCCAAGATTCCTGTTTTTTGCGCCTAATGAGGCTCCTCGCAGCTGCACGGCGTTTTTTAAATTCGATTAAATCAGGATATAAGCCCGTTGATTTAAACTTCCTAAGGGCATGTTTACGTTGGTGTATGGCTGTTCCTATTTCGGGGCACCACCATGGGACCCGTCGGGATCTGTTTGTTGGGACAGACCTAGGAATAGATGCAAGAGCAGCATTCGTAATAGCGTCGATAAAGGAGTTGATGTTCTCTGATAAAGATTCGGATGGCTCGCTGGGAACGTTTACTTTAACTGAAAACATATCCCAATCCGCCTTGTGGAATAGAAATTGGGGATTAGGTGGGGGGGGGTTGGGTAGGGAGGGCTTTGGACGGGCATATGAGTATAGGAAAATGGTCGCTAGAGCATAAGTCCTGTAGCACAAAAGTGCTCAGGTGAGGGAAGATGGAAGTGGAAACAAGTTGTAGGTCGATTGTTGAGAAAGTATTATGGGACAGATTGAAATGGGTGTAACCTGGGGAGGGAAGCAGTGTCAGATCGTTATCTAGGACCAGTTTATTTATGACAGAGCCATGTCTGTTTTCCAGTGTTGCTCCCCACAAAAGTGAGTGGGCATTAAAATCACCGAGTAATATTAGTGGCGGGCTGACCTGTGATAGTACTGACTGAAACATATCTGCAGTGATTATATAATTCGGAGGCACATAGCAGTTACATAGAGTTATCGGGGTGGCAGATATCTGAGGAAGATGGACGACCACTGCAACCATTTGTAAGGGGGTACTAAAATTCAACTGTGTTGCTGGGACAGTGGAGTGGACCATAATGATAACCCCTCCGTTTGCTCTAAACCCTTGATCATTGCTGAAAGTGAAAAGGGAATAGTTTTGTAGGGCTGGGTTATCTGTGGGCTTCAAATGAGTTTCCTGTAGACATACCACAGCAGGAGAGTGATTTGAAATAAGTAGCTTTAATTCAGTAAGTTGAGGGTAGAATCCTCGACAGTTCCACTGCATGATAATGTTACGAACCATGACCACTATTAGCTTTTCAAATATGTTTAGTCTGCTGTTTGATCTGAATCCGACTGTCTAGCAAGTTTGTTGATTAGCTTAGTGAAACGTGTCTTCATTGATCGGTTTTGAAGTAAGGAGTAATTATCTGAGAGCATGTGAATAAATCCATCTATGTCTTCAGTGAAGTTGGCTACTATACTCGCCGGGTCGTGTTGTCCTTGAATCGTTTCCATTAAGGCTATGAAGTCATTGAAAGACAATGGATAGTCTTTATTGTTGATGTTGCTTTCTGCGGGCTTTAGGAGTTCAACAGTAGGCAATTTTTGTTTTTTCAGTTTTGATGGTGGAGGTTTGAAATCTACGTTTGCTCCATTGTCTTTGGTTTCTACCGCATTTGGATTTTCTCTGTTTTCTGGTTCGTTTGTCTGCATTTGTAGAGGGAAAAGAATAGCTCTTGTGCTATTTGTAAAGTCGGGCTCCGTAGTATTTTGAGAAGCATCAGGGGTTTGTGGGTGGGGTCGCTTAGTTGCTGCTGGGGTTTCTTCGGTGCTGACTGTTGTGTTATTTTCAAAGATAGAGGCTTGAGTGTTTTCCTCAGCGATGGCGGTTATGTTTTGCGGGGCTGGAGCGGCTTTAGTGTCTGTAGCGGGGTAAATACTATCTTCTACAGATGGGGCAATGGACGGCATGTTCCGCACACCCGTTTGGATAAATATTCGATGTTCACGTTCATTATGAACTATTAAGAAAGAGTCGGGTAAGGGTGGGAGATTGGCGCTATCAACATACAGCTGCCTCCTCCAGCTGATTATATGGTCAAACTCTGGATCATCGGGTTTAACACGGAGCAGAGAAATTGCCGAGACTAATTTTAAATTTAATATTCCCTCAAGATAGGCTTTGACAACAGAGTTTGGGATGGTTGGAGATACGTTAGATAATATAATTTTTTGAGTAGGGTTTTTTAACCTTTGACCGGTGATTGTATTATTATTTACGGTAATAACGGCTCCGTTATGAAAGAGGTTTTCTGTGATGTTTTTCGATTTCAAAAAAATGAGGACTCGATTGTTGCTAATTTTGGAGCCTGCAATTATGTTTTTTGGACCTCCTACTAGGTTTTTAAGGGCGTTAAAATAGTCTAAAGGATTCGCATTTTCGATGTATGGAAATAATACGCCTTGGTCTTCTGTAGGAATATCGAAATCTGTTATAGGAGGAGTAGGTATTCGAGATTTTAGTTTGTCGGAAAAACAGATTGAGTTGGTCACGATGTTTGTGCTTGGGGATGTTTTATTTATTGCTGTTAAGTTTATTGTAGTAGCGGTTGGAGTGTGTGAAATAGGTGTATCGAGCTTGTTTTTTAAGTTTGCAGGCTTACTTGTTTCATTTGGCGTTAAATTTGTTTTTGGAAAGGCGGAAGAGTTTTGCGGGTTAGAAATATTTAGCGGAACGATCTTACTTGTATTTGATGAAGAAGCCGCGTTTTTATTTTTCTTGTTATCGGACGCTACAGGTGTAACTGTCCGGCCGGTTTGTACAAGAAGAGATGCTGCTGTTGTCTTTGTAGGTAATGTCTGCGACGTTGATAAGCTCGCTTCACCGGGCATCGTTAATTGTTTCCGGGTTGGCGGGGGGGTCCGCTGCGTACTGATAGCGATGCGCTGAGTTTATAATAATACGAAATCCGATAACGGTCGAGGTAAATTAAAATCAATTAACAGATATACTAGATAAAACCGAAACGCACGAAAACGACCGATTGAATCGAACACATTATGTTAATGAATGTTTCGTTACCACAAATTCTTACATGCGCCGATACACGAACGAGGTAGCAGTGTTCTGTTCTTTGAAAATCCGTTAGAACTGAAAAGCTTTTTATTTTTTCCACCCTGATATATACTCTATTGGCACAGAAACTGCATCTAGTTCCATCACGTAAAAGAAGTCCCGTTTCGTAAACTTTAGATATATTTTTACTTGCGTAATAAAAACTTCTAAATATCTTCCCTCTGATTTATCTTCCGACAATATATATATAATTTCATAATCTTGAAATTGAGATTCTGTTATCCCACCAAACTAAATTATATTTGGCTCGTTATCTATTAAACAGATCTCGTCTCTTTTTATATCAATATTTAATGGAATTCATAACTCCCTCCAATTCAGCTGACGTTGAGGAAGTCTTTTGGATACTATCATTAAATGTGAAAATGGTTAAAAGCTATTATTATTAGAATTGCATTTTTTTTTAAATCAAAATTCGCTATGCCTTTTACTATTTAATTTTTGAATTTGTTTCGCGGTGGGATAAAATCTCTGTTCTTTAAATGTAATGAAATTTTTGTCTGCAATAAATTGTAGACATAAATTTATAGGTAATTCGGCCATTTTGCTGGTTTGCAGGGAATATGGGTAGACATTATAAGAATAACCTTAATGTTTTGTTTTAAGTAGTTCGCATTTCCTATTGTTAGTTTTATCGGATTTCATGAACAGGCCAATATATTCCATGTACGATCGTACCATGACACTTTATAAATTGTTAATTCTGAGTTGGAGTGAGTTCTCCATTTAGTACCAGTGATGCTCGAAGCATATTTAAACCTCTTCCACCTTTATTCGTTAAGTACTTTGTTTCTTCGGACAACAATTCGTTTTTTGAATCGTAAGTGGCTCTAGATATTTACACAAGTATTTGGTATTTTACGAATCTATCATTTATTTTAATTAAAGGCGAGCAACAGTTTGTTTTCCCAACGTATAAGTTTTTTCGATATTAATTTTAAATTATTTAGTAAATATTGTAATTTATTAAAATTGCCTATTGAGTTTTTTTATAGTTACGAATACATTAATATAAGGTGTAGAGGCATTTACAACTATATCATCCCCGTATTATTTTATACAGATACACACCTAGGTGCACATTTTCCAAATGTAAAACGAGGAGTCAGACAGGGCTGTGTTCTGTCTCCTATTTTATTTAACATTTATGCTGAGCAGATTTTCAAGGAGGCCTTGGAAAGCGCTGAAGAGGGCATCAAAATAGGAGGAGTTAAAATTAACAATATACGATACGCCGACGATACAGTGCTCATTGCAGAAAGTTTAAAAGATCTTAAAGCACTTCTTGAAAGAGTTGAAAATGTCAGCTGCACATATGAGATCTCATTGAACGCAAGAAAGACTAAAATAATGGTTGTTTCTCAGACAGAAGAAGCAGTTCGAAATGTTGCTATTCGCGGCGGAGTAATAGAAAGCGTACAAAAATTTAGGTACCTCGGTACTCAAGTGAATAATAAAGGCAACACTGATGCCAAACTTAGGTGTAGAATTGAACAAGAAAGAAAGGTCTTCAGCAAGATGAGAAGAACACTCACAACACACGATTTAAATTTAGAACTGCCTATAAGAATTCTTAAGTGCTACGTGTGGAGTACGTTGTTATATGGATGCGAATGCTGGACCTTAAAGAAGAGCAATATGAATCGTTTGGCGGCTTTCGAAATGTGGTGCTATCGAAGGATCCTAAGAATCCGATGAACAGCAAAGAAAACGAATCAGGAAGTGCTGCAGATGATGGGAAATAAGGATATGGAATTAAGAGGCATCATAAATTACAGGAAGAGGAAATATTTTGGCCATTTTATACGTGGATCCAAATATTCATTGTTGCATGTAATATTATTAGGAAAAATATCGGGCAAGAGGAAGGTCGGACGAAGGAGGCGCTCATGGATGTGCGACATAAAGGCATGGTTGGGGATGAATACCGAACAATTAGTCCACCTTGCACACGAAAGATTTCTTTAATAAGGTCACCTACGATCGAAAACGGTCGGAACTCGAAGAAGAAGAAGGTGTGTACATAAACTGCCTCGAGGTAGGTCTTTTCCTGAATATACATGTTAATGAATTTTTGCATTGAAACGACTATTGATTTCTTATCATAAGGAACCGCGAATTTTTCCATTTGTTGAGTTAATATTAACAAGTTGACATTGTCGTACACCGATTTTAAATTTATTTTATGCCAAATAAATAAGAATGTCGTTGGCAAAAAAGACGGATAAATAATTTAACAGCATATAAGCATTCTTAATGAGGTAGATGTTGAACTTAGTTAAATTAAGACAAGAGCCTTCACATGAAGAAATGTAGAAGAGGGGAGAAGAAGGAATGACGGTTCTCGATTGAGAGCACAAGGAAAGAAAAAAAAAAGCGAAGACCGGAATATTAAAGGAGAGCATAAATCAAACAGAATGGGCAGTTAAACATTATCAAAGGCAGCCGTGACGTCAATAATTTTTTTGATAAATGATGTATATACGTCTGGCAGAAATATACTATCGTAATCGGAAGAAGCGTGCCTAGGACAAAAACCAAACATACTGTTTTTGGTAACAGATTACTGCGATCAAGTTACCTGGACGTTTGTTGATGAAACTTTGAAAGAGTTTTCCGAAGGGAGCAAAACAGATTGAGCCATGTAAGAAAGAGTAAAACTTCGGAGTCAGGATGGCAATGAAATAATTCACGCGCAAGAAGTACAATCGGTTAGAAGAAAAAAATTAAACATACTTAAAACGAGCCGATGAGAACAGCTGAAAAAACTTTTTTTAGTATAGGGCAGAAAATTTCATTTATACCTAGAGATGAATTACAAAAATTGTGTAGGACCGTTTATGATTTAGTATGGGCAAAATGAGAAACCGGAAAATGTAAAGAGGTAAAAGCAGCCTGAATGTAATAGTATTCTTGGAAGTTGGAGACTTAACTAGGATGTAATAACAAATGGAATTAATCTATGGAAAAAAGTATATGATTTGAAGAATGTTGAACAAAAGAGTATTTAAAGGTCATCGCCATCTTCGAAATATATGTAGGAGGAGTGAAGTGTGGGAAAGAGGCGCTAACGCTTCCCTACGAGATTCTTTTTGCCATTTTAAACGTACACCCAGCTCAAGCGTTGAAATTTTTACGAGGGTTATAGTTGGAAGGATTACACAACACAAGGAGGAAGCGAATTTGGATCGGAGCTAGAGAGTTAAACATGGATTTTATAGAAAGGTTTTATTAAGGAAGAGGGATTTGGATAGAGAAAATTGAAGGGATTCGTCTGCAAGACTGAATAAAATTGTGCGGAGTAAAATACGGAAATTAATTTTAGAAAATGATGATAAGAACGAGTCTTCCAACGATGCCGTCTAGAGCATATCATAAAAAACAGCAATCAAGATTAATGAAAAATGAAAGATAGATCCGCGGAATTATAAATTAAAGGATTGCTGACAGAAGTGAGAAAAGAACTAGGTGATTCTGAAAAACGCAATTTTCTAGGATTGCACTACTGCTATTGTAACTATCGTATCCCCAGAAAGAGGAATGGACATTCCAGTCTCCACCTATGGCAAAAGGAGAGATAGTGAATTAACGAAATTAAGAAAGGTGAAGTGGCACAGATCAAAGTTAAAAGGAATGTGTAGGCAGAGATGAAATTAAATGGACTACTGGCGTTGTTAGGAACCGAAACATGAATAAGATTATGATAGCGTGGATTAGGAGGAAACGATTAAACATTACGAGTAGAAATTAGGTGTAATTTATGATTGGGATAGATGGGTGTAAGAGTTCGGTTTTTCGATGTTTTTCAGAATATAGGCATGTGGGGTATCATTTTCTATGTAATTTCGGACGCTGAATCGATTGTAATTTATTATGATTTTTATGATTTTGTTAAATGAACGCGATAAAACAAGAAAAACAGAAATGTAATAGGTTGATTATTTTAAAGTTAAATAATTAATATTGTATGCGGATTGATATATTTCAATAAAGATTTTTCGAAGAAAAAGCTGAATAAAAGTCAGATCGTTATGATATACAGTTCCAGACGATAAAAATCAAAGGACGTGAGTATATATATATATATATATATCGCTCTTCGATTGTCGGAGAGTAGCGTATTTCTCAAGATATTAGATAGTTTTTTAAGCGCTTCAAAATATTAACGTGAACGGAAGATAATAAAATTTATATTAATATATGTAAATAAATATTAATTTAATTTTGTTGTAGTTTACCGAAAAATTTTTGTAAATAAATATTATGTTAGGTTTGTCGTTATTTAAGTCAATTTATTTTTGAAGAATAGAGGAATATTTCACAACTCGATCGTATTTATTATTCTCATACCCAAACATAGACTATTGCGTTGATAAGTGTATACCTACCGGTAGCAACTGAAAAAATTAACCAAAAATGGTGTTCAGAAACTTGGAAGTTGCAGTGTACTTAAGTATAGTGAAAAAGTAAAAGAAGAGAATGATGAATGAACAGAGAATTATTTTCAACCAGACTATTTAAAAACTGGGTAAAGTTTACACAGAAATCCTATGTGAGAGAAAATCTCACGCGCCAGTATTGGCGTCCTGCTATACCTAGCGAGTACTGGCGGGTTAATATAATTCTAAAAAGACATGTAGTCTGCTAACTGAAAATTATTTCACAGATCCTACTTTTCTAATCCTTGCTCACATTATTCATCCATACGATTCCATCCATCCGTGGTTTCTTCATTTCCCTCAGTTACCGTCGCTCAGTCATTTTCTCTCTTTGCCCTCTTCGTTTTGACCATAGTCGCCTTCCCCATTATACACAGTTTCCTTCTTTCCCTCTTTACCTCCATAACTCAATTCTATGCGATTCGGATCATACATTTTTCGAGTTACCCCCCTACTATCGAAACATAATGCGTTTGTAGAATGGAAATAACATAGAAATAATAAACATGCGAATTGGAAGAAGAACGACTCGAAAAGACATGATAATGCAAAAACTAAGTGCTTAAAAAATGACGACAACAAAAAAAACAAGTAAACGAGTGGCAACCTAAAGGTGTGTGAATGTAGAAGTCACGTGTATTTTGCAAAAATAAATTTAAACAAACAGTCGCATTGATTATAATTTTAACTACTTACGATAATTATACTATTGTATCACCTCTCGTAGGTATGAATATCGTCGTGTTGATTTCATTTAATGTACTTTGTTTCTGCAACTTAATAATGACGCTGTACTGGTAATATTCCCGATTGATCCAGTAAAATAAAAATGCTAGGAAAAGCGGCACTCGCAATTACTAAGAAACAAGCTTTCAAATTCCTCTAAACATTCAGATCCGGGGTCCTGCTCTATGGCGAATACAAAAAGTTTTTTTTTTTTTTTTTTTTTTTATATACTAGGGTGGTTCAAATATAAACCGGAATTTCGTCATAAAAATTTTTATTCTATACTTAGTGCTCATATTTTTTACAATTTTTCGAGATAACCCCCCTCGCACGCTACGCACTTTTTCCACCTCTCCGGCAATTTTTTTATTCCTTTCTCGTAAAAATTTCGCGGCTTGTCACATAGCCATTTGCGCACGAACGATTCCACCTCATCGTTGCTGTCAAAACGTTGTCCACCAAGTGCTTCTTTCAACGGGCCAAACAAATAATAATCACAAGGCGACAAATCTGGACTGTAAGGAGAATGTTCAAGTGTTTCCCAGCCCAATTCGGCCAATGTCTCCATCGTTTCTCAACGAGTGAATTTCTGTTCAAAATTCAGAAGTCTTGGCATCCATCTGGCTGCAATTTTGCGATAACGTAGCTGATCATGAATTATTGTCTCAATACTACCTATGCTGATGCCCAATTCGTCGGTCATATCGCGTACACGGACGCGTCGGTCAGCCAAAATGAGTTGTTCGATGGCTTTGACGTGTTCATCTGTAATGCTGGTTTTTGGGCGCCGCGCATGTGGTATGTTTGACACCACTTCACGTCCTTTTCGAAACGCGGAACACCACTCGTACACTTGAGTTTTGGAGAGACACTCATCCCCGAACTGTTCGCGTAATTTTCGGCAAATTTCCACGGATTTTACGTCGTCTTTGACTAAAAAACGAATAATGATGCGTTGCGCAACAGACACTGGTACTTCTTTTTCACTCATGGCTCTAACTACACTAAAAAGTGAGGTTACGCGGTTCTAATTGCTCTACACGCTTCGTAACAAACCGGTCTAACTGCCAGTGCAACCACTTTTTCCACAATAAATTTTTCGCGCGTTTATTTAAAAATTCCGGTTTATATTTGAACCACCCTCGTAAATAAGTTGTGGGTCTCACTGGGCAAGTATGCCCGTTGCGTGAGGGCTCAATACTCTTATTATCGTTTATTCTAGTAAACAAAATTACAATTAATCATTCTTACTACTTAGATCGAACGTATTAAACCAAAAAAAATAAAAATAAAATATATCAATCGACGCAAATATATATATATGAATTACACAATAATACGCCCATACACAGGAGCCGCTTATATATTGGACATTGCATACATTAATGTACAGGAAAGAAAAAAGGAAACTGGTAAATAGATGGTCTAAAAGAGCCCTAAAAAATGCAACAATAAAAATAATAAAGGGAAAAGAGGATGCAGCAAAATTCCTTAAACTTTGTACCATTCTTTCAACCACTTCCTCACTTCCCTCTTCCATTCACCGATTTGTTTTTCGTTTATTATGTGACTATGGTAGTCATTAATTGCAATTTAAACTCGGTAATCATTTGTATTGTCGATTCGTAGATTTACCCCTCTAGGATGAATAGGTATTATTTTGATTCCTTGTTAGTCGAATTTTTGGTCTGAAAAGTAACCCTTTACGTTATTGCATTTAAATTCAAGTAGTCTGTAATAATTTATAATAGTGCATTTTAGGGGAGACATTTCATTATTTTCCTCGAGCCATAATTAATTCGATGGCTTGATTTTAAAATATTCCCGAAAATCAATAAAAAAGATTTATTTCTTTTCATAAATATTTGTGTTCTTTCGACCTTGATAAATGTATCAATTCATATATAATTATATATACGCATAAAAGTGCGAAACGGTGTTCGTGTATGTACATATTTTACATTGGCACTGGTAGGCGCAGGTGCCATGTCGCGTAAAACTACTCTATTTGGAGGAATTAATTTAAACTAATAACGGTAGCACAGTGAAGCGTCTGTTTTCGAATGTAGTACACAAGTATGATGCATGTGTGTATGTTGATTCAGCTGTTGAAAACGAAATAACACAAAAAAAAGAAAACGAAATGAACATCGTGACACACGGCAGCTACGAAGAGAAAATTAGTACCATGTGCGACTGGTGAGGAAACGGTTTTTTTTCTCCAATTTTTTCGGGTGTTAAGTTTTATTTAGTCCGATTACGTTTCTAATAAAATTACTGAGATAATGGAAAAATTACTTTAATCCGTCATACGTGCCATGAAATGGGCGAATATTTAATATTAAGAAATGATTATCATTACAATATGAAAAAGGTAAGTTATTAGCGCATGAACAAGGTTATCTATTTTTAAATTGTTTTTTTATTTTGTCATTTTTGCTTTTCTTCCTTTTTTTTTTTTTTTCGATGCTACCATGATGCGGCCGGTCGAAAAGACCGCACTAATGACGCATCTAGTATCTTCTACGATTAAATCGAGCTTAGTGAAAACATAATATCGATTTTCAAGTAATAAGCGTAGTATTGCTACTGCTAAATGTGTCTGACTGATTTGCAAGTGTTCAAATCTGAGCGAAGATCAGTGAATTAAATTATTAGCAATATTAGTGCACGAAATGGTTGTAACGATTTTGATCAAATTCACGAACTAGCGAGTTTTAAAAATCAGTTGTTCTGTGAAATGAAAACAAATAGTATTCGCATTAGTGCTTGTACTTTGCGTTTAATAAAAATAAAAATTTTACACAATCCGCTATTTATTCGATTAAATAGAAAATTGAAATTTCCCGATGAAATAAATTTCTTCCGATATTCGAAATATTCTTCTTCTTCTTCTTCTTCTTGATGTGCCGTACTCTTCCCAGAGCGTTATCAGATGACAGCTAAAAGTTGCGTTCTCTTGCTCCTTGGATGAGATCATGGATTGAGATGATGCCCCAGTCCAGTTCTTAATGTTTTGTATTCGGTCTGTTCTCCGTCTTCCTGCACTTCTTTTTCCCCCTCTATTTTCCCCTGGATAATAAGCTGTAGGATCTCAAATTTTTGTCCTCTTCTGATGTGGCCAAAATATTTTTAACTTTTCTATCTATTATCCATTTAATCGGCATTCTTTCGGTCTTTGCCATTTCTAGTACTCTTTTATTGAATGTTTTGGTTATCATCCACGAAATCTTTAACATTCTCCTATGTAGCCATATCTCCACTGCTTCTAGTCGCTTCGAAATGTTACGTAAACTAAAATTCCGATTAAAAGTTGAAAATACAATTACGAACTTTTGTACTAGATGCGTATTATTGTTGCGTTTTTGTAAATATTTCCTGAATATATAGCTTCAATCATCTGAAAGATCGGAATGAATGTTTCAATCGCCAATCTATAATTATTATGCAGTTTAGCGTGTAAGAAATTGATAAAAATTTTTTGCTGAACAATGAAATAGCTAAATTTTTCGAAGATCATATTTAAACGACCGGAACACGCTGGACTATACAGCGGAATTCTGTAATTGAGTGATAGAAACGAATTAATCGCCTAGTAACTGCGGGATCTATTTGTCTAGCATCATCTGTTTATGTTTTCCAGATGAATTATTTTATAATTTTTGAAAAAGCGAAGAGAACTAAAAAAAATTATCCGTGTTCAAGCGAACACAAGGTAAATTAATGGCGGTGGAGAAATTTTTCATCCTGGGCAAAAGTTGATTACAAGGCTAGCAAAGAATAATTACCCCATGCCGAGCGGTTACGGTTAGACAAAGGTAAAGCGGTTTTTTTTTTTTTTTTATAATGCGTTTCGTTCGGCTCACAAATAGCGCTTCGCTTCAAGATAACAATGTTTTTCATCAAACGGTATTACGACGACTATCTTCTTTTAAAAAGTATAAAAAAGAAAACCTTTCATTTCATCAAATAAATGAAAGCAGTCTCTTTAGCACAAACGCGCCAACTCTTTACAATTTATATTTGTTGACTTTTTACAGTTTCAAAATAATGTTTTCGAGACATTTTCATTTGTTTCCTTTTCTTAACAAATGCATAAACAATCTAAAGCTCGCTTAAATGTATTTTATTGACAAAAAAATTAAACATGCCAAAATTACACACACATATATATATATATATATATATATTGATAGAATCCTATTGACGACGTTTTAGCTAGAAAATATTATTCGATTAAAATCCACTCACGATTTCTCAAACGTCGTTCAACAGTGCTTCATCACTGGTTTTGGTTGTGTTTTTTTGCCTCTCGACCTCATCGCTTCGCTACGTGACGAAAACGCGGCGCTGAAGCGACAAAATCACAAAGGCTAAGCAGTCGTGTAGGTGAATTAGAACAATACAAGAGAAGAAACCATGGTTTATCATCAGTCGTCTGTCGGTGCAGCCACATGAAGATGTAGAAAATATTATGTTAAAAATCGGTGAGTAGGCAGTAGGAGTTCTGATAAACAGTACCGATATCGACTGCTGCCATCGGTTGTCGAAGAGTAGAAAAGTGCCATGTGAAATTCTGCCATAGGGTAATCAAAGCGCCGGATAAAGCGGCCTACATCAGCCGTATTAAATTACACTGGCTCCGATGTGGCTTCGCGAATCTTTGTAAATGAACATCTTACTGCAGCCAATTCACGTCTTTTTTCAGCTGCGAGGCAACTGAGTGACAACGTATGGACAAGAGATGGTAAAAAATTTTGCGAAGACCAATGAGAACACATCAGTCAATGTCCTTAGTAGAACAAAATAGTCGGTCTAAAGAAATTAAACCAATGACTAAGATTATCTATATTTGTAATATTTACAGAAAATTATACATTATGGTACAGGTTATATTATGATAAGCTTCGTATGCTGCATATTCGTTGTAGAACTTCCGCATATTCGTTTTTTGCACGTTTAAGCGTAATAAGTAGTCGGTAACTGAGAATTTCTATTTTCCTATGTTGATTGTATATTCTACGCCAAGTTCTCGGCTCTTGAATGCTTCATCGATGATTTTTAAGACAAAGTTACTTATCGTTCGTTATCAGTATTTTATCATTATTATTACTGACAGTACTGTTAATTAATTTCATTACTACGTGCTTCGTTACTGATGGTAGTTAAATTTAGTTCCGGTTTCTTTTACTTCCATTATCATTCTTATTACTATTATTATTCGAGTTTATTTATTATTTAAACTTTTGTGCAGATGAACAAACAAAATGTAGGTAAACAGGTTAAGATGTTAACGGTAAATATTCGCAGTCTCCGAAAGCACTATAATGATCTGTTAATTTTACTAAGACAATAACGTATGATATGAATTATTATAACTGAAATTTTGGATCTATACTGACGAGGTTCCCAGATACAATATCCCCGGATATAAAATACTTTTTTCAATGCAAAGATAAAAATAGATCAGGAAGGCTAGCCATTTATGTATCTGAGGACATCAAATGTTAAAAACCTGGAGTTTGATGAGTGGGAATGTGTCTGTATATATGCAAATACAAAACCAGGATCAACTTATCCATAACAGGAATATATAGATTCTGTGATAGCTCACGTTCAGACCTTTTTCTTTCAGCTTGAAAATATAGTTGATAAACAAGAAACACTAGCAGTTATAAAACAACTGGGGGCATTAATATAAATCTATTTGAGGAACAAAACAGTAGCAATTACTTAAATGTTATGTATGCACACGGGTTTACTAGTATGGTAAATGAATCGACATATTTACGACCCAGCGGTAATTATTTTTCCTGTCTAGACCATGTGTTCATTCGAGGTATGAATTGTAATATTTTGCGAGAGAGTAAAATATCGTGTTGTAAACTTGTAGAAGTTGACTTCTCTGATCACGTAGAGGTATATGGCACATTCTAATCGCCTTTATACTATGAAAAATTCACAGCTGATGATTATTATTATTTAAATAAAAAATGATTCCAAGAGAAGTTAGTTAAATTAGATGTTTCTGTATTTACACTAGTATAGCTACAATAAACGAAAAATGTAACTGGTTTATAGCCAGAATTCAGGATATTTTGCAGTGTTGTAAGGAAAATACCAAATGTAGATTTTTGAGGCGTAAAATTGGATCAACTCTGAAGTCATAAAAAATTGACCAGTGGTAAAAAAAACAGTACCTACAAACTAATTAAATTACACACCCGAATAATACTGAACTATTAGACAAATATAAAGCAGCCTCAAAATTAGGGCAACAAGCGGTGAGGAGAGCTAAAATCAATTATTACTCAGGCTTTCTTAACAAGAATCGCAGTAATCCAAAAAATTATTGGGCGCTTGTAGTAAAGCAGACTCCCGGTAAAAAGACGAGTGCACTTGAACATATTTGTATAGGAGGCGAAGTAATTCGCGTCAGTCGTAATGAAAAGTATATTTTCGAATGTTTTAATGGATATATTCGTGACAGTGTCTCGAGAGTAGTCAATCAATGATGGTGACATGTTTGGTAGAGAAATCGAAAGCGTACACTTGGAATGAAACAGTAATTCTTTCGCTTTCATCGGATTTTCCGCCAATGATATGAAAAAAGCAAAATTATCCTTGCCCCGCAAGAGATCGTTTGGTACAGATGGGTTATCTCTATTAGCCTCACAGAGGAATACAGAGAGTTTTTCGCTGACACTTATCACGTTACCGACCCCCAGAGGTAGCCAGTTACGTGATAAAATCATTTGGTACATTAATTTATTAATTTAATTTACCCTTTTACTCTTTTCATGTTTTCTCCATTGTTTATCTCTTTAGTTGGTATTTATTTATTCTTAATTTATTGTCGATAATCCTCCCTCAGTCTCCCGCAAATTACTTTACTCACTCACAAGAAGCAATAAAACACTTCTTAAACAAAATTTTCTTTTATATGCTTTATATCATCACACATCATTTATAGCCCGAAGCTTAGGAAACAATCTCAGCGTTATAGCCGTTTATTTCGACATCAGAAAGGCCTTCGACGCAGTAAATCACTTCATTCTTCTGAATAAATTATTTGCTTGCGGTTTCCCCGTGGTAATGTGTCCAAATAATATCTTACAAACACGAAATATCGCGCTAAGGCCAATGGAGTACTCAGTGAAAGTTTTTATGGTGCGCTCCAGGGGAGTATTCTCATATTTATTTCTTATATATATATATATGTATATAAATGATCTTTATGACTTGAAGGTGAATAGAAAAATTATCAGCTACGTCGCTTGTGTAGGAGGATACGGCTGAAATTACAACGTGGTTAAGGCAAAACAAATTACCTGTCAACGTTACTAAAACTAAGTACATATTATACACATATCAGAATTTAAAGTTATGGAGCGATGTGAAAGTCTATTTGAACACCACCTCCACCATAGAAGGAGTTTATGAATATAAATATTTAGAGGTTATGTTAGTAAATTATATTGGGATATATACCTGAATAAATTACTTCGAAAAATGAATTTTCTCTTCTATTATTAGAAACAACATTTTATATGTACACAATTATATAGATTATACATGGCATTATATCAACCATTCTTGACTTATGGTATTATGCATTGGGGGCGAACTGCTCAATATATATATATATATATATATAATTGGACCTTTGGAAAATCTACATAAAGCATTATTTAAAGTTGTCTTAAAGTCGCTCGCAAACAACATGACACCCATCCACTTACTGTAAAACAGCTATATGAAATGCAGCTACTTAATTATGTTTGTAAAAATGGAGGATTATTATTTAGCATGAAAATACATGTCGGAATGAAATCTTCTGAAAAGATAGCGTTATCACCTCGTTTTAATAAGTCCCATACACGAATGCATGCAGCATGTAAGGGAACTTTATACTTATCTAACGACCGTGATGAAAACCAACTTACAGAATTATAACATCTCGATGAGGGATAATTTTTAAGATGTAAGAATAACCACATTACAATTAATTGATTATCCAGCCAATCTCTTTTTGATTATTGTTATTATTAGCCATATTTAGGAAGTGTACATAGTTATGTATGTATAGTCTAGATGAGTGTTATGTGTGGGTGTGCGTGTACGGATGTACATACTTTCCATGGAATCCATATGTATATATATATATATGTGGTACATATGTTGACGTTTTGTACTGTTAATATGTAACTCTTAGTTCGATGTATATTTATAGTCAAAACAATAGTACAGGTTTATGTGTGGTGTGTATGCATATGTATGTGTAATCTGTGTATGAATGTGTACATACATATATAAATATCGCCTTATTTTTATTAATACTATTTTCATTCGCTTATTTATAGTTGTAGATCATCAATTTGCTATTTTGTCTCTTATTTACTCATATTTATTTTCTTATTTTATTTTTTCTCCCTTTTTCTTTTTCTTCTTTCTTTTAAAATCACAGGTTGCGTTTCATTTTTCTGCTTATTTCTATCGTTAATTAATCTTACTTTTTTCAGTATATAATTGTTCATGTTTATATACTTTTAAAATTGCAAGCTGCGTTTTATTTTATTTTCTGCTCATTTATTTTGTTAATTAATTTTACTTATTTTACTTCGTACCTGTTCATGTGTATTTACATCTTTCTTTAATTGTACTACTTTCCACTACTCGCACTTTATAGCTCATCTGTGGACCTTGTATAACAATAATGATAATGATAATGATAATGATAATGATAATGATAATGATAATGATAATAATAATAATAATAATAATAATAATAATAATAATAATAATAATAATAATAATAAACATTGATTGATTGATTGATTGATTGATAAAATATTTCAAGCTTGCTTACGCGGACAAAAACCGTAATTCCTGTACGTATGATCGAACGTTCGAGAATATTCTGGGGCTAACACAGTCAAAGTGTGTTAATGCTAGCGGTCGAGTACAGCGACAGCGGCTGTCAGTGGCGAATAATGCTATGTATATAATGTACCGAGTATTAGCAAACAGAGGGCAGATTTTGTAATTATCCGAAATACCCAGGCAGGGTAGAGCGGGTGGTGTAAAGGAAGACAAAGTAAATTGTAGCCGCTCGCTCTGTCTTATGTTCGCATCCCCGTGCCAAAGAATCAGGGACCATTCGCGTATTAAAATTTATCTAGTCGAAGCCACGTTTTTTCTATTTTTTTTTTTTTTTTTTTTGGTTTTGTGTCGTTAAATGCAATGAGAATTTGCCGGTTTTTTTTTTTATATTTAAAAAATAAATAAATAAATTAATTAAAAAAATAATAAACAAAAAGCCTAATGTTCGTAAAAAGAAACTAAAAAAAAGGAATTAAGACGTTTTGTTTTGCTGGCACCGCGAAATCGGAACATCGAACGAAAATTGTTTCAATATATACGCATATCAATGAGTATGTCGTTCTCAGTTCCGGGTACACTACGTTTTTTCTCCCATGGTTAGGTCCCGTGTTAATAATTGTGTCCCGTTACCTTATGTAAGATAACAAAAGTTAAATGCCGTGTTGCACAATTGCTAAGAACTTTTTTTTTAAAATAAATAACAGGGAAAAATAACGTTGTCAATTTAAAACGATTTTTCTAAATGAATTTTAGATCAAAGAAGATTGGGATCGAGTGAGCAGAAGTATAAGGTGTAAAATAATCAATTATTTGTATGTTTTAAAGTTTACTTACAAGTTTAACAAAATCCTGAGTTAATAATTATGATTATATAAGAACTTAAATGGCTTCTCTTTTTTGTTGGCCTTGGCGTTTATTTTGAGTTGATCAACTAATATTTAAATTTTTTTTTTTGCTTCGTAACACTTCGGAGCTCTTTACATTTGTATATTTTTTTGGTTAACAATTAAAAAGCTACACAATATGCTGATAAATGTTGATGTTATCTGAAAGTATTTTCCGTCCGAAGAAAAACATACCGAAATATACTGTTTCTGTTTTTTATTTTTTCATTTTACACTGTAATGGCTCGATAAAAATAAATAAATAAAACGGAAAAGAAAGAAATACATAAATAGATAAATGAATAAATATATAATAATATAAACATGAATTTTATAATTATCGAAAACGTGGTGCGAGTGAAAATGCGTGTGTGAATGGTGACCAGTTGCCGGCTGCGGGTGATTACTGTCATCGATGTCGCCTTTAAGGAATGTGCGCGATGATGGATGATCGAACGGCACTGATTGGCTCATCGAACGCCGCGAAGGGGACTTAACAGAAGAAATAGAAAAGTAGAAAATTCGCAAAGGAGGATGCAAGCATAGAATTTGGAGTTGATCAACAATAGAGCTCGAGTCAACGATAGATCTCCAGTAAAGGAAGAGGGCCTCAAGTAAAGATCGAATTTGATAGACTGATAGCAGTCGTCAAAAGTACCGACCGTTTCATTTTTGTTGTTCTCGGAACGCAATAGTTTAAATCACGGAAAAGTCCGATCAATTAAGATTAGTATATTACTATACAGTCATCTTCCGCAGCATAGATGGAATCAAATACAAATAAAATCGTAAGATAACTATCTGATAGAGAGAGTGTATAATGTAAAATATTTAGGATTATATTTGGATTATAAACTCCTATGGGGTAATCACCTTTCTTACTTATCTAAAAAATTAAGAAAGTTAAATTACCTATTTTATTATTTAGGACAATTCTTTAACAATAAACAGATCCGTACTTTGTACTTGGCATTATATCAACCTTCACTGACCTATGGTATCATACACTGGTGAATAGCTGCGAATTATCACCTTGCACCAATAATTTATTTGCAAAAATCACTATGCAAAAAAATTAACCAGGGTATATATCCTACCATAGACAGAAGCATGCTGGATGTTAAAAAACTATTTGCAGTGCATTTACTACTTTATGTATTAAAAAATAAAGAAAAATTCAATATACAAAGTTGCACCGGAATAACAAGGGAGGGGCCACCATGACTCTACGGATTTCTTTATATTCTGGTGGTGGGACGGGGCGGAGCTGTGTTCTTGTTTCCACTGTTCCATCATTTGTCTTTTTACTGCTTCTGATATTTGAGGGGGCCCAAGTATGCTTTGCGGACTGGGAGCTATAATAGTTGAGTGAGCTGCTGTGTTCACCCTTTCATTTCCTGGGATTCCCGCGTGACTTGGGACCCACAACACTATTAGATTATATCCCTTCGATTGTAGCTCCATGATGAGTGCCAAAACGTGGTTTGTTAACCCCCTCCCTGGGGCTCTCCCCCCTAACATCTTAGCCGCCACTAATGAGTCTGTTATCAATAGGATGTCATGGATTGGCTCTGTGGACGCCAGGATCATTTCCAGACATAAGCATATTGCATATAATTCGGCATCTAGGATTGAGCAGTAATCGTTCAGACGGATGGTTGTTATTGCTCCCTTCACTTCGAAGGCGCACGCAGTTGGTGACATGCCCTCGACGGGTGCTACTTTTGCTCCATCTGTATAACATTGGATAGCGCTGCTGTACTGTCTTATTGTTTCACACGCGTCTTGGGTAAGTTGCTCTGACATGCCGTAGGACTTATACTTTTGTAGAACCGATAGGTTAACTGCTACAGGCTCAAGTTGCCATAAATGTATCGATCTGGTGGCTGCTGCCTGGCATTCTGTGGAATCGTTGACTACACAGATACTCCTACATGGTGTTGTATAATGGGCTTCGGCGATGATTCGTAGTGCAGAGTGGTGAATTGCGTCCAGTTTTTTCAGGTTACTTAGAGATGCTGAGGAGTACACCTGACACCCATAATTTATTTTACTTAGGACCAAGGCTTTGTAAACATTAGAGATTAATTAGGGATGAATATTGAGTTGAGGATTGGAGAGGTGTCAGATTATTCACAGTAACTTTATACTTTCAGATTTCAGCTTATTAATGTGTAGGCGCCAAGTTAATCTGCTATCAAACTCCAGGCCTAGGAACCTGGTTGAAATACAGTTCGGAATTGTGGTGTTGTTTATTTGGAAAGGAATCCTGTTGGTCACAAGCCGTCCCCTATAGAAATCGACCCATACCGTCTTTGCGGAGGAAAAGTTTGGACCATTGACTTCTGACCATTTTTGGAGATAGTTTTCTGAAGGATTTTGTGAGATATTTGTGGATCACGAGACGCTAGGGAAATGCTAAGGTCGTCAATGAAGAACCGGGCCGTTACTGGTGGCTGAACACAATCAGCAATGTCATTGATGTACATTATGAACAAGGTTACGCTAAGCGCGGAGCCTTGAGGTATGCCGTTCTCGATGCTCATTGCACCAGAGACTTGAGAGTCGATTCTCACCCGTATAGTTTGGTTTGACAAGTAGTTTTGAATGAATCGTATCATTCTACCTGTCACCTGCCATCTTCGTAGTTTGTTTATAAGGCCTTGCCGCCAGAGGCGGTCATAGGTTTTTTCAATATCGAAGAATATGGTTACGTTTTTTTTTTTTTCATATGAGTGTTCAAGCACACAATTCCGAACGGTAGAGTTCCAAATAGAAAAATACTTCAGGTGAGAATTAAGTAATAAAAACTTTTAGAATATTTAAAAAAAAAAAAAATCCTGTAATTTCTATGTTAATGATTTTATTTTACTTTTCCATTTTGGACCTTTCTTTCTAAACTTGTTGCAATTTTCACGGATGTGCTATACTATCCAATCTAAAAAATATTCCTTTCGAGAATCTACCAAAAGCGAGAATTTTCTCAAAAATTTTAAATATCACATATATATATTTTCTAAAAAAGTCCCGAAAATGCTCTCTGAGAAATTTTAGTACGATAATATCTTGACCACTTTTTGTCGGCAACGAAAATTTCATTATAAGGTTGTTCCTTTTATACGCATGTGTGTTCCGAATTAATAAAATAATATAAGCACTTCACTGACTAGACTAGAAAACAATTAGTATATATATATTAAAAAAAAAAATTAATACATCGACGTGCTTCGGAGACACTGCTCCATAATTAATTTTTCTAATATATATATATATATATTAATTGATTTCTAGTTTACTCAGTGAATTCCTTAAATTACTTTGATAATTTCGTTATTATAAATTCAGCATTCATTACTAATGCCGTCTGCAAACATTTTTGCGTGAAATAAAATCGATTCTGGTCTCGCGACTGATGCAAATCGATCTGGATTTTTTTTATTCTGCGAATGTCCTGTTTAAAAAACCGCAAAATACACGGAGAACGAATGAGAAATATCGGGGGAAAAAAGGGGAAAAAAAAATTAAAAAGGTTACTTGAAGACATGAATGAGGTTGTACTTCATCCACGCGTTGTTTCCCCTAGTGGAAGGTTAAATCTCACAGCCATATTTTTTTTTATAGTTTCATATTAAATTAATTAAATCGTTTCATTTATATTTCGACAGAATCTTACAAATCGATTACTTTTATCTAATCTAACTGCTAGCCTTGCTCAACTTTATTACCCAAATACATTAATTACATATGTGTCAAAGTATAATAATTACCTATGAGAATAATAAACCATTTAAAATTAAGATTTTTTTTAAATTTTGTTTTCCTATTCACTTTTCGCCTCTTTTAAAACCATTCTCTTGCTCACTTTTTGCGCCATGCTATTAGAGCCATATTTGTCATTTTGTTCTTCTGTCGCCTCCCTGTGATTTCGTTCAGTACCGATTAATTTTATCAAAAACTTCGATTCTTCGTAGTTTCCGTTGCTACAAGTTTTTGTTTTCCTTGTCGATCTCCGTTTTTCATTTTATACTTCGGCAAAACACTGAAAAATGTATAAAAACCAAAAAAAAAATTTTTCAAGTTATCGAGTATTTCAGCGAAATTTTAGATTAGTTTTATGAATTTTATTTTCGATAATAACGTTCGTCAGAAATAATCATATTGACATATGTTTTTGGTTCGATCGCGAAGACATTTTTCCGGAATAGCGTTCAAACCGAAAGCCGCGCCGGGTTATGGAAATTAGCGCGGTGTAATTTAAAAGATTCGATAATGTTGTTCGCATCTTTAACCCACTTTAAAATAGAGTCGCCTCTTCCTCTTCGCTCTCGTTATCAGTGATAACATCGACAGGATGCTTGCAGCGGCACGTTTATGATAATTCATCGAGCGAGTACATGTAGGTTCACTTTGTTTCTCGATAACATATCGACTCCGAGTTTTAAAATTCGCCACGAATTTTCGGAAAAAGATACATTTTCCGCGATGTTTGACGAAAGTTAAGTGTTTACAATTTTGCTTTTCATCGTTCAATTATTTCTAGGAAATGTTTTACTGGACACCACCTTGGGTATGTTGAACGTTATTTCAATTTTCCTTCACATTTTCCCTATAGGACGGTTTTTTTTTTAAATTTTATGCATTTATAAAGTCGACGCGCCTACTCGATTCGGTGATTAAAACAAAATCAAAGTTTTATATTTGAAGAAGAAACGATTTTCGTTTCGCGTCGTTTTTAATAAGTCGAATAGCAAAAATTAAGTAACTTTTTTTTTCTCTTTTTCGTATTACAAATGTCTGAGAAATAATGAAAATTTACTTATTAAAATAAAACGGATCAGTTTCGCATTGCGACAAACTTCGTCAGATATAAATTACACTGTCAACTACTATAACGACCGGGGAAACATCTCTACAAGGAGACGTTTAGCTTTTTTCGTTTTTCACACTATAACGGAATTATAATAATAATAATGACATTGTTAATTATAAATAAGAATTAATTGTAGTCCAGTTTTTTATTTATTTATTTATTTATTTATTTATGTATTTACTCCGCTGTACGTTTTTCAGCCAGAGTTTCTGATTGTTACTGTTATTATTTGTTGTTGGTGTGTTTTGTTTTGTTATTCATTACATAGTTGACAACGCTGATCAAATTAAAAAAGTTTCTTTTACGTATTTATTGGTTTTATTATTATTTTCCGTTTTTCTCTTTCGTTTTTAAACTTATTGCATTCGAAGATCAAATGTTAATCACCTGTTTTCTCTTTACAGTCTCTTTACAGATGTCTGATTCAGCAATTTTAAATCGTTTCATATAGACACCCCATTATATTTCCATGTCCGGTTAAAAATTGAGCGAAAGTTTACGTGCATATACTTTGATGAATTACTTAAATCGTAATTGTTTTCTGAGAATTGTGCTGTGGCATCATCTCCTACTCATCTGACGGGATTTCCTGTATAAATATTCGGGGATTTTAAGTTTTTTCTTTATAATTTTTTACGATACGCGAACATCCTTAACAGAAGAAAAATTGTAAACCTCCGTTTGGAAACGTGCTTGCGTCCCCTATCGTACGAAGAATCTTACACTTCTTTCGCTGACACACAGAAATTGACTATTGGTAATTTCGGATTCCATGCTTCCAAATTGACGCCGTATAATCGTGTTTGATGTACACACATCATATTTTCCCTAATGACTATTCGATTTTGTTCCGTTTGGATTCATCCAATTCAGATATACCCTCGGAGCTGTTTCACAGTGTTGGTCCTGGATTTAACTGTTTAGTACACGTAATATGTCTCTAATAGTGAACGTGATTATTATAATACGTTGAAATTGTTTTTTTATTAGTGTAAACTTTGTTCTTCACAACGGTTTAGCCGAAAGTCACCAAGATGGTACGATTATAAACAAATATATTCGCGCCGCGGCACATACCGCGGTAGAATATTCGGCCTATTGACTTGCCTGTGAAACGGAGTCTACTATCTTCCTGTCTTCAAAAAGCAGCTTTATTTTTACTGCTAATGTTCTATTGGTCGAGTTCAAAGTAACGAATAAGGGGATTTAATATTTTTGCTTTAGTGTTTAAATAGTGTAATGTGTCCATTGCTGGTGCAAAATAATAAAATAATAAAATAATTAAATAATTAAATAAAATTAAGAATAATTTGGAAAAAGTGTTGCGAGTGTAGATGTGCGTGTGTGTGTAAGATCCATTTTGTCGGTTTTGTAGCCCATCAACGACCATTGCAAAAAGAAATACACGAAAAGGTGAAGATCTCAGAAGATTTTAGATATTAATCGTGCTTTTACTTTCGGTCAAGAAATTTCTCATTTTGGAAGCAGTTCCTGTCGTCAGCAGAAGAAGTAGTTTTGCCGTTAATGTAGCAAGTCGCTTATTTTTGTCTTGCTTCGGAAATTACTTTCATCGGTATAAGTGTTAACGCTTTGCCGAATAGTTATTGTCGCGTATAAAAAAGTTTTTCAGACACGGTTAATCAAAAGTGCGTTAAAGTATCGTTCGCGTTGGCCGCAAAATTTAAAAATATAAAAAGTATTCTTTTCCATAATCGAGATCCTGGACGTCGTAACAGCAACGGATTCCATCGTATCCCGCTGCCATCGGATTCGCCGTCGACAACAGCGATACCGTATCATTTTATTTTTATTTTTTCTTGTAATCGTTGTTTTTCGCTATCGTACACTTAGAATAATTATAATTGATAATTTTGCTTTTCAGCGGTCGACCTCGGGGTAGCGAAAGATTTGTGTAGGGTATATTGGTGAATACATGTATATAGATAACAATTTAAATCGATCATATTGTCTCAACAACAACAATAATAATAATAATAATAATAATAATAATAATAAATTAATCAATTTTTTTCGTTCGCGGTAATAAAGGGGCCGTGGTGGAAACCCTGCTGAGGCTCCTTAGGAAATATTACAATAGCAATACTACATACCGGCCAGACATCCAAAAATACCGCAGAACGTATCCACTTTTTCTCAATCTACGAATCTACGAGACATTGTTGCATATGATGTCCAGGTCGAAAACCAGATGATGTGAAGTTACCATTTTATCTTCGGGAGACCACCCGACATTCGAAATCAGAACTTAGCCGTGTAAAAAGGCTGCTCTTATGAAATTTATTTTTCGTTTTATCCTTCGATATTTTTAACGATCCCCGCAAATATAACCAAATTCGATCTGACCGTCGAGTAATATAAATTATATCTTCACTGGACGATTGAAAATCAAAATTACGAACTCCCACATATTTCGACGTCGGGAAGATTAATAAATTTGAGATGGGCGAATGATTTCTTCAGAATGATTTCGTTGTTACTCGAAATGATTTTTTATTTTTTTTTCAAAACATGTAGAAATAATCCTGTGGAGCAGCATTAAATTCACGGCAGTCTAGTAGGATCATGGAAATAGGAGATGAACGACGGAATAAATATTCGGCAGTTTATATAGCCGCATATCGAATAGTTCAGCAGATTACGTTAGGTGTTCGGTTAGTCGGTAGGAAGACGACGATGCGTCTCTCACGGCACGGTCGGCTGTTTCGTTTAATTATTGATAACTCCGGGCTCGTAAGTAAAAGTAAAGTGAGAGTTCCATACCCTTGACAGGGCCTTGGGATTGTGAAGTTAAAGTTCACAATGTACTAAGCCCGAATAATGCGTAAGTAGGCAGATGTTAATTTTGTTTCGCCATGGGGATTCGGCATGAAACGTTTCTGTAGGACCATTTTAATTTCAACCGTTAGCGTTTGCCTGCAAACGGTTCGGTAGAAAGAATACGATGCGGAAGAGCGTAGCGGACCTTACGTATAATACGATCACAGATGACCGCCGCAAATCCTACGGCCGAATTTGATTCAGAGCTGTCAACGGGAGTCTCTGAAAATGGTTCATCGTTGGCGTAATATTTTATCAATTCTAAAACAGAAAAAATCGAGATTTAAAGAGAGAGGTGTGTAAGTTTCCATGGAGGAAGTAAATTTTGTCGCAAGTGCCACGGAATGAAATCCGACACATACGTATGTCAACGTTAAGAGCGTTTTAATTATCCTCGTAATAATGTCGAATTTTTAATGAGCCTATCTCATTTCGTTACTCTACTAAATATTATTGAAAAGTTGTAAATATACAAACTTGACAGAAAATTAGCATCGAAATTTCACGAATGCACGAAGCGCAAATATTTTCGCAAATGTTTTCACGTATATATGTATATACTTTTTGTTATTAAATTTTTCCGATAAAACTGTGGTCGGATTGCGAAGATGAAACTGTTTAAGAAAGGGTAAAACCTTGAAGAATATTAGTACGACTTTCAGGAAAAATATGAGACATATTGAAAAATAATCGGAACGGGTCACGGAGCAGCTGGTACAGTTCGTATAGGCGGATGCGTCTGGACATTCTGGCAGCAATTTCAGTTTTCAACGGACGAAGGAAAAGGTCGATAAGGAGTATTTACACCGGATGCCCTTTGCACTGGTAGGCGTAAAAATGCGTCAAAAGAAGACAAAGACGACGACAACGACGACGGGAAAAAAACGGGCGTAGGTGGAACGGGGAAATTCGTCTTCTGTTATCTCGTTTTCGGGAAATTCATGCCCCCTACCCCACCCCAAAAAAAATCAGCAATACCGGAAACTATTCACATGACCGCTAGAGATGAGACAAAAACATGGCCAGACTTTAATTGCGCCATTTCAGAAGTTGTTCCGAGTGACCGCTCAATTGCATCCTTCCCTTCGTTTCGTAACATGGCCGTTACTTCATGATAGAAGGCCTTGCCCCTATTTGAGAGTTGAATTTATTAAATCTTTCCCCGGTCTTGAGGTAACCCCCACGGATTAGACTTCTGACATCCCGAATCTCAGTTGATTATTTTAAAAGTCGCATTTTATACGGATCTCTTTTATCCGAAACTATTAGTCGGCGATATTTAATTCATTTTGAATTATAATTATTTTTTGTAAATATTTTAAAAGTCGCATTTTATTTTTAACATTTTATCGCATTCTCAATAGCAAACATCTTGAGACGGAATATTGTAATGGTTTCTAATGATTGCCGCCCCGTCATTTTCGGCGCGCTGGAGGAAAAAAAACCACATATAATAGATCGGTATAAAAATAAAATCTGAATATTTAAAGGCGAGCTGGTATTAAATAAGGGAAGAACAAAGAACGTTAGTAGAGATGAACATGAAAAATTGGAGGAAATTCCATTTTTAGACTCAGCTTTATATACATTTCACGTTCTCATCTCTACTAATATCATTCTTTGCTCCTCTCTTAGAAGGTAGACGATTAATGGCTTCAGATATTCAGATATTTATGCTACATCAACCTTTTTGTACTATTAACGATGGGCGAATATTCTCGACAAAACAATTATCCGCCGCCCTATTTTATTTAATATTTAGTCTTATTATTATTACCGACTTTGAAGAGTTTATATAGTTTTTTTTTTTTTTTTTTTTTTTGTTTCCGTTTTTCTATCTTATGTTTGTTGCAGAAAAACTTGTGATTGTTTAAGCTGATGGTTAATGATTGTTCTCATTATCAGTCGGTGGTGGTACCGTATAAATATATTCGATGAGTATTGCTGATTTCCTTGAAGGAAACGTTAAAAATAGCGCAAGTGCCGTTGATAAAATATTATCAATATTAATCGTGAAAACGTTAAGTTTAAAAAAAGGGAATAGACAAAAAATTAAAATATCATCAATATTAATTTCCACTGATAAATATCAAAAAAAAATAAGTGAAATCCACATATATCTATTTAGAAACTCATCATCGCTGATCACGTGTCTTCTCATTACTGCAAATATAATTTTTGACCACCTGAACTCTGATTATACCTTCTTTGTTTATAATAATACCGATCAGCCAGGTGGTGGTCGCATGTAAGTATTATTAATGCAACTTACAAAATAACTTTCATCGGAAAATATATTTAAAAATATTTCTATAAACACCGACACACATGTTTCGGGAACAAACATGGTTTTCTTTCTGTCATTTTTTAAAATTTTGTAATATACCATGACTGGACTATGGGTGCCCGAAACATGCGGTGTTTATATAAAAATTTTTAAATATATGTTTTAATGAGCAAGTTTTTTTCTCCAATTTCGAACAATCATCGTGGTGAATAATCAAAAATGATTAGGCGGTAAATTACGAATATTAAAGAATATTACTGCGAAGTCCATCACTTTTTTTCATAAGACTGCGCTTGAAACTCTAGTTGAAATTCGATACCTGAATTTTAAATAGTCGCCAAGGAAATTTGTTTTCATTAAGTGTACCTTTTTAAAAGTCCAGGTATAAATGTCCTTTCGAGCCTTTTATATTTCCTTTATCACGGTTCATTTAAATTTCGAAATTTCTTTCAAATAAATGTGTCCGCCAAAAATATGTTATACCGAAAAGCGTTAGCCGGAGTTTTCCCATTATCGCTGCAAAAATTTCTACACTCCGAATCAATTTAAATGTACATATTATTATAATGATGGCTGCCGAAAGTCCTAACGAATCTCGCAAACATTAGAAAAGCCGGACTGAAATGCAGACACGCACCGGGCGGAAATCCATGTTACAATATGTGCTTTTGCGTCGCAGTGATAGTGCCTTCAATTTCCTTCGTTACACTTTCTTCCGTAAGATGAGGTAAAAAAGTTTTAACATTTAAAATAACTCTATTCTCGCCAAAAGATGTTATCTTCATAGAGATAATTCTTATATCGTTATGTCTAACGATACCGCAGTAATAAATAAGAAATACTCGCTTATAAACAATTACGAGTATGTCATTCCCCACGTTGATGTCTAAATTAGCCCCTAATCATTTGATTTTTAATCGTTATACCTGAGCGTTTGTGCCGCGTGACTTACGTGCTGGTTTTCCCCGTTGCCTTCCGCGCGACTGGATATTTCCTTTTAATCGTTTTTACTGATTGCACCGATAATTTCCAAATTCGGGACTTCGAAGCTTTATCTAATCGTGCCCCCGCCGCAGCGATTACCATTAAAAATTCGTTGTTCTTTTTCGGTTTTATCTCGCCACAAATCATAAATAACATACGTGACATTTGGCAGACTGCCCACTTCATCATCGTCATCCCAAAAATCTTCCCTTTTAAATATTTCATTTTCGCAGAGAGTCCTGTAGATTTTTTCTTGCTCTTTTCTATTCCGTTTTTGTTTTTCGCATTATCGTGTTCTTTTCGTTATCCGATTAAGGGATTTTTTAGGCTTAAAAAGAAAAAAAGAAGAGATTGCGGCTCTGTAGCAGTGGCATTACAAACTGTATTCGGAAATATTGCTAGCGGCGAGGTAATTTTTTTGCGCGCGACATGTATTTCTACGCGGCAGTCCTGTTCAACCTATCACAACAATCATATTCGGTCTCCGAGGCCGCTGATGGCAAACTTTTAATCGATCATTCTAAAATCGAGTGCTCCATAAGCGTTCTGGTGGGTAGTGGCTAGTCTTCTTCGGGGCATACTCATTATCGTTGCGCGAGTATTACGATAAATTTCTAAGAATGACCGTCATTTAACTATGTATGTGTGTCGGTTCTTCTACCGTAGGATTTTTGACTAATTATGTCTCTAAAAATTTTCATATCGAAATTTTCGTTGGCGTGACGAAATAGAAAAATTTAATAAATTAGCGGTGAAACAAGAGTACACTTTTTGGTAAATTCAACGGTCGTACTTTACATATTTCCTTTTTACCGTGAACAATTATTCGCATGCATATTCACGGAATTCAATAAAAAACGTGCGCTTTCGTCAGCGGAATGTTCGCTCTGGACTGAAAACAGAGGGCGGTCTATATGTCGAATATTTCGCTAATCCCGTTGGATAAATTTTTTTCGCTAGTGTAATTCTGAATGCGATCGGTTTCCGACGTGTAAATGAACGGCAGCAGAAGCTCTATCAGAATGCCATGGTAACTGAATCGGTCGAGTCTAAGGCTAAGCGCGTACATTTTTGTTCACTTTGACGTTACCGGAGACCGCTAAAACGCCAAGACTGATAATCTTGTTGCATTATTCTTTTTTCTTTTTTTTTTTTACATTGCACCGGAAAACCATAAGCAATGCTGATCACAAGTTATGCTTAAAGGGAGTAGAGTGAAAGGGAGGAAAAGGGAATAGGAAACTGGGAACACCAAGGAAAAAGAAATAATTGGAAGGCCGATGATAAGTCTGGTGACCCCTATGGGACAACAGACTAAGTTTAAAGAAGAACAGACTCTAGTCATGGAGAGGTAACATCAGGAGACAGTGATATCTAGTCGGCAATCCGTATTTACTAGGTGATCGGAAGTGCATCCCGACACCATTTTCTTCGTTTGAAACGTCTGGGCGGATTTCCTGGTACATTTGGTTGATACATACGGCTGATGTTCGGATTTGTACTGCACTTCAGCTTGTCGAAAAACTTCCTGTACTGCTCCACATAAATATCTTTTACAAATGGCACTTGCAAATCCGTGTGTAGTGTTAAGTTCGACACGTATCTTGGCGCGGAAGTAATAATCCGAAGTATCTTTGACTGCTCCCTTTGAATCTTCAATAGATTTGATGTTGCAGTTGTCCCGTACAGTTCCAGCCCGTACCTCCAAATGGGCGCTATCATTGTTAAATATAGTTGACGCTTGACATTTAAGCTCAAGGTCGATTTTCTTCCTATTAATGGATATAATAACCTACATCGATTAGAGACTGCTTTCTTAGTCTGAATGACATGATGCCGCCATGTAAGCCGTCTGTCCAAATGCATCCCAAGATAACGAGCTGAGTCAACTTGTGGGATTGTTGAATTACAAATTTTCAAAACAGGACAGGTAACGCGTGTCTATTCGTAAATGTGACATGCTGGCTTTTAGCTAGGTTAAAACTTATACCCCAAAGCCGTGCCCAGTCTGCCATTCGATTTATATGACTCTGAACTGCAGCATTAGCATATACTGAATTTGTGTTTGATGCTAGTATCGCTATGTCATCAGCAAATGTGGCGAGCACAGTCTGATTCGATCCAGGCATGTCAGCTGTGTAAACCGAGTATTCTTTACGGTTGTGTTGCCATATCCGAGTATTATTTCGTTTTGTTTTTGTTTTTTTTTTGACGAAAGATAAAGTTATTTGTTTACTGTTCTAAATAATTTCATTTTATAACTAATTATTTCACGAAACTGTGTCGCGATTTATGCGAAGACACGATTTACTTTTCTTTTTTCGTTCGAGCGGTAAAAATAATTATTTATGTATATAGCGCATACACTCGTACTGTATGTAACAACAAAGATTAGTGTATAGAGGTTGATAGCATTGTTTTTTGTTACAAAAATAAATAAATAATCAAATGTAAAAGATAATGTGACTCGATGGGAGGGGGGCACAGGTTAACTAGAGGCGATGGTACCTAATCAGTAGTCGCTCGACTGTCGTGTAAGCTAGTCTTACCATGGCAGAAGAATTCACTGCTATTAAACGCACGATTAATGTTGAAAGTTTAAAAGGTAAAAATGGAAACACTATCCTAGAGAAAGATTCGAGAATTTCGTGCTGGAGCGAATATGTAGCCAGTTTATTTGAAAACTCCAGAATTAAAGATATAGCGTAACGGACGATTCTGGTCAAGATACGAAAGATTCTAGAAATGGTATCCAAGTAAAAAGAGGGGTTTATCTATGCGATGAAGAATTTAAAATCTGGCAAAGTTTAAAATATTTAGTTAAATTTTTCAACTGCGTGCTAGGCGCACTCTACCATTACATTGTTTGAAGTTCGTATTTATCACGTTACTAAAGAAGAATAATACTTTTCACTATGTAATGATTATCGCGCAATAAGTCTCATATCACACATCTTGAAAATCTTCCTCAAAGTATTTCACATAAGAATGGTGAAAATCGATTTGGATTTAGGAAAGGATATCGAACACGTGAAGCAATATATGTATATGTTCACTTAATGTCGTAGCCCAAAGACGTCAAGATGTAAATCACAGACCTTACTTATGTTTCACTGACGACTAGCGCAAGTCTTTCGACCGTGTAAAACATGTTAAGTTGATGAAAATACTGAGGAATTTTGAAATAGACTGGAAAATCAGAAAATTAACCGGGAAACTTTACTAGAACCAAACTGTAAAAATCGAAAGTGTGGAATCAGAAGAAATACCAATTAAAAAAAACCCATCGAAGAAAACTATAAATTGAAAGAGAATGAATATCCTATTTCTTTCGCAAACTTCCGGCTAATGATGGACATGGTCAAAGGCCAAAGAAACCCTCTCGAAACGGTTTTACAGTTCACCGAGAATATTGAAGCAGTAATTCAAATTTTGGAACAAAACTACCCGCTCATAAAAACTAGAACAATGAAAACCAGATTCACTAAATTAAGGAAAAAACTAATAAACCAACACGTCGATTCAAATAAAGAAGAATTGTCTGATAACAAAACAGATGAATACGGATCTACATACGAGTCAGACACACAAACATAATAAAAACAATCTTATCGCAATTAGTAGAGAGCGCATCGATTGTACCGCTTTATTCCGATTTACAGTAGATCATATTGTTAATAGAGTACGCGAAACCGAAAATCACATCATCGAATTATCACCATTGTACATATAGTTATATTTTATAGATAAGCTGTAACTTTTATGCTAAATAACGTTTGTAAGTAGATAGATTGTCATACGCGCGTGTTTAAAAAAAAAAAAAAAAAAAAAAAAAAAAAAAAAATGCTCATCGCTTCTAACAATACCCCTAAATTTTAATTTTTCATTTAAAAAAAAAAAAAAAAAAAAAAAAAAAAAAAAACAAAAAACATGCAGTTAATTCAATGGAATATAAGTGGCGTAAAAACGCATTTCGGTGAACTAATAACGATACTAGTCAAACACAACCCAACAGTAGTTGCTATCCAAGAAACTCGCCTACGACCGCATCACAAATTTAAACTCAAAAATTATAATATATACCGTTTTGATTACCCGGGAGGAGAAATATCCTGTGGTGGAACCGCCCTGTTGGTAAAAAATACTACAACATCTACCCAGATAAATCTTCAATTAGGAAATTTTCAAGCAATAGCCATCTCTATTGACACATCTTACTTTTTTCCCAAGAAACTCACTATTTGTAGTATCTATATCCCTCCCCATCAACAAATAACGGTCGACGAGCTAGAGCGACTATTTAAGCAACTCCCTTCTCCATATATAGTGTTAGGTGACTTTAACGCACACTCATACACATGGGGATCAAGCTCTTCAAATAATCGCGGAAATATTATCGATAAATTCTTAACAAAAAATAATACATTTCTTTTAAATAATGGCTCCCACACGCATTTCAACTTATCAAACGGCAATACATCGGCAATCGATCTGTCATTTTCTTCTATAAATATAGCACATTTGCTACAATGGTCAGTACAAGATGATTTGTACTTTAGTGATCACTTTCCCATTAGTATTTGCATGCCATTTCAAACCCAAAACCAAACTCCACGTAAACAACCCAAATGGCAAATAAATAAAGCAAATTGGAACCTTTATAGAGATTTATTTCAACAATCAGAGTTTTCAAACGAAACTCCTGAATTTTTTGAGGTGAACGAGGTTGAAACTATTGTCAAAACGTTTACTGATTCCGTTATAAAAACAGCCCAAGATAGCATTCCAAAATCATCCAATAAAACTCCAAAAAAAACAGTACCATGGTGGTGCGATGAACTAAAAATAGCAATTAATGACAGGAAAAAAGCTTTACGTAAGTTTAAAAGAAATTCCTCACAAGAAAATTTAATAAACTTTAAGATAAAACGCGCCCGTGCACGCCAAATAAATTTACTCAAACAAAGAGAAAGCTGGACAAATTTGATGAAGTCAATTGTACAAAACTCTAACATTAATCTGACGTGGGAAAAAATACGTCATTTCAAAGGTTCCTTCACATCTTTAAATATCCCATATATCCAACTGGAAAACAATATTTTAACTAGTACAAATGATATTGTAAATCACCTAGTACAAAATTTTGCGAAAGCTTCCGCGACAAATTCATATCATCCCACATTCCAACATCTCAAATCGGCCATAGAATCAAGTCCATTAAATTTTCAGTCAAATAACTCAGAAGAATACAACGCTGCCTTTTCTATTGAAGAACTTAACCAGGTATTAAATCACAACATGAAAAACTCCTCTCCCGGGCCAGACGACATCCACCCGTTCATGCTAAAACATCTGTCAGACCAATCGAAAATAAACCTTTTAAATCTTTACAATAAAATCTGGACGTCTGATTCCTTCCCTTCCTCTTGAAGAACAGCTACGATAATTCCGATCCTGAAACCTGGAAAAAATAACTCCCTTGCGTCTAGTTATCGTCCAATATCCCTAACACCAGTTCCGTGCAAAATATTAGAAAAAATGGTTAGTAAACGTCTAATCTGGTACATCGACAAAAATAAAGCGTTAAGCACCTGCCAAAGTGGTTTTAGGAAAAAAAGGTCAACCGTAGATCATCTATTCAGCCTCCAAAACGAAGTCCTGAATGCATTCCACAGCAAACAAAGCGTACTGTCTATCTTCTTCGACCTCGAAAAAGCCTATGACAAAGCTTGGCGTTTCAAAATTATTCAAAAACTTCATCTTATTGGAATAAGAGGACACCTCGGATTCTTCATTATAAACTTTCTCACTGACCGAACGTTTAGAGTAAGAGTTAATAATACATATTCCCACTTACACACTATTGAAAACGGTGTTCCACAAGGATCAGTGTTAAGCACTATCTTATTCATACTACTTATAGACAGCATAAAAGAAATTGTCCCACGTCCAGTGTCACTTAAGAATTTTTGCCGACGACATAAACATCTCAATATGTACAAATAACTTAAACATTGCTCAAAAAGTTATACAAGACACCTTAGATCTCCTCCAAAAATGGGCGGATATAAATGGATTAGTCTTCTCAGAATCTAAAACCCACTGTGTTTTATTTACTAGAAAGTATAAATCCCAAAAACCAACTCTTAAATTCAATGGACGTACTCTCGAAGTCAAACCATGTACTAAATTTCTTGGGCTAACCTTTGACAGTAAATTATCTTGGACTCTTCACTATCTAGGACTTAAAAAAGACTTAATGAAAACCCTCAATATAATTAAAACTATTAATAAGCCCAAATACGATCCATCCAGAAAATTACTAATGCAATTATATAGATCTCTCATTCGGAGTAAAATCGAATATGGATATCCAGCTCTCAATAACGTATCCGACAAAACCTTGGCCATCATAAAACCAATACAAAACGCAGCCATACGAATGTGTATTGGAGCTTTACGATCCTCACCAATAGATAGTATTTTCTGCGAAGCAGCTGAACTTCCCCCACAATTTAGGAAAAATTTGATCACAAACAGGTTCCTCCTATCTGCTATAACTAACCCAACAAATCCAATACAAAACTTGATAAATTCGTACAATAAAAACCCTTCGCGGCAGGCTGAAAAACCAATCACCGATTTTCTGTCTTTTCTAAAAAATAATGAGCTCAATTTTTCAAACCTGAACCAAGAATATCCAAAATTTCCATTCTGGTTATTACAAACCCCAGACATAGATTTTTCTTTAATAAACTACAGTAAATCCGAAGTCCCACACTATATAATTAAAAATCGTTATCACGAAAAAATTACTAATTTTCCAAATTATGTGCCATGTTTTACAGATGGGTCAAAAATCGGAAATCAATATACTGGATATGCTTTTTCTATCAATGGAGAGGTTAAAAACTTCAAACTTCATAAATGCTCTTCTAACTATACAGCTGAATTAATAGCAATTTTTCACTGTTTGAAAAGCATAAAAACGAAAAGAAAAAGCAAAAATTACCTAATCCAAAGCGACTCAGTATGCTCACTAACATCTATTCTGAACATTTTTTCAACAGACAAATTTGTCCAAGATATTCACCAACAACTAAACAAGCTAAAATCTCGAAATATTAATATCAAATTAATGTATATACCTAGTCATATCGGAATCCAGGGAAACGAAATAGTAGATAACCTGGCCAAAACCGCCTCTACACCCTCTCCTGTAACCTCCACCACAGCCATGGACATCAAACATTTACTAAATCAAACCGAAATATCAAATTGGCAAACATCATGGAACACAAAATCCCATAACAAATTATTTCAACACAAAAAATCCGTACAACCTTGGAAAAACCTCTCCCAACTAAATCGTCAAGAAGAATTAATAATCACCAGGCTTAGAATTGGACATACGAAACTAACCCATAATTACCTCTTCCAAAAAGTCGATAAACCCCCTTGTCAGTTCTGCAACTCCACCCCCATCACAGTCAAACACCTTCTTTACGAATGCCCTAACATTAATCAAATGCGTCTAGAACTAAAAATCCCTTTAAATAATACAACCATCCCTGACGACCAAGACGAAATTAAAAAAATTCTTACCCTGATTAGAAAACTAAACTTAACAACCAGCATTTAAAATATCTACCTGACACTGGGTGTAATAATCATAGCAATTAAAAACACCTAGTATAAAAAAAAAAAATAATAATAAAAAAAAAAAAAAAAAAAAAAAAAAGGAGTGCATATTATCACCGTTACTTTTGAATATATATATATATATATATATATATATATTCAAAAGATATTTTCAAGCAAGCACTCATAGACGACAATGATATTCGTATTTCAAATATAAGACATGCCGATAATACCTAATCTGTGATAACATTATTAAGTTACAAGTGTAATGCTTGATTGAGTCACTATAATAAGCAAACAATGTGGCCTAGAAATAAATATCAACAAAACAAAATGTCTAGCAGGACAGAGAAAGAGTGAGACTGGGACTATTTCAAAAATGAAGCTAACAATAAATGATTAGATCATCGACAGAGTTTCGAAGTTACAATATCTTGGAACCTGGTTTCACCGAGATACGGATCAGTCGACTGAAATTAAATCTCGTATAGAAAGAAACTGACCTCCCTACTCTCATTAGCGCCGTTGAGCTTAGTACCATTATGGAAAGTTTAACTTCACAATCCATGATACCCCTTATCAAGGATATCCATGGGACTAACTTTACTTTATAGAAAAAGCAAGAAATGTCTTTTTAAACATGAAAAATCGAATAACCCGGGATGACATTTGTAACTAAAACTGCGACTAGTGCAATGTTAAGTGTGATCGGTACTATTCTACGCTATGAAAAGTTCGATTCTCACATGCATGCTTAGGAAAAAAATCAAAGTACTGGAGATACACATATGTCGCGCCGTATGTGGAAGATTTCATACAGAGAGATCATATAACGAATACAGAAATATGCTGCGAAGAATGTTGAAACAAACCGAACATACACTATACGTTCTAGAAAATTAAAATATTACGGCCATATAAATAACCATTGAAAGAAGTGTATTACTTACTCTAAAACTCGTCTTGAATGGCACCACCATTGAGGGACATCGGAAGCCAGGCCGAAGAGAGATGTCATGGGGAGTAGACATGCGCCATTGGTGCAACCATTAGCACAGGCGTCTGAGGACAAAGACGGAGTAGCTGTGTTGATCGTCTAATTCGGATTGGAGTTGGCGTAAAAAGAAATAGAAGAAGATACAATGATAACAGATATGTTACAAACTATGCCTCATCTGTAACGCGGCCCGGTCAACGAGTAACTGAGGTAGGAACGAAAGAAGTAAATAGAATGTTAGAAGTAGTGGATGATGGTTAGAAGGAGTTGTTTGTATGCGTGTTGATCATTCTTTGCTGCCTTCCCCCAGAGTTCGTTTTTCCCTGATTTCCTCCTCTCCATCCTAATGATGCAGCTATTTGCGACGCCGATCATGTGTTCTTTCAGTGTTCATCTCTTTCCGTGGAGCGTTTTGTATTCCTATTTGTTGACGCTTGCTACTCCTTATTGTGCTTCCTATATCCTATCTTTTCCTTTCCAAATTAATTATTCCTGCTATTTGTTCCTTTTTAGCAATGATTTCCGATCGGATTAAAATATAACCGATTTGTTTCCTTACTATTTGTTTCTCGGTGAAAGTCCTTTGTTGACGAGCCCAATAGTAAAAAAAGAAGTGCAGTAATAGCAATGGGAGAAATAAAACACTGCAAAGATACATGAGGAATAAGTGGCAGTATAAAAGGAGCTGAGCCGTTGTTGTGGAAAAATTGATTGATACGAGTACGCTTGGTAAGAATTTGACGGCCAACGTTCCATGTCTGGCACTTCTTCAAAGATAGATCGGAGCCGATTGTTGATAAACAAAATTTACTTCGAGTTGTTACGTTCTAAATGCGTAAAATGTAAAATACAGTCACAACGCGCAGCTAAACGTTTAATTCGTATTATCACTAAATCACGGTGATCACAGGTCAGATGGCTGAAAGTTACTACCGCAAGTAGACCAAACAAAGAGCATTTCACCAAAAATGAAAATTGTCGGATTTCAAAAGACTCTAGTATTCGAATTCCAGTAAAAGAGGTGCACTCTTAAACGTTTGAAATTGTTTTTCTTTTTATCTATAAGCCGTAGTGGGGGGTGGGGGGGAGGGGGAGTTAAATTTTATTAACTGCAATAAAAAAAAGGGGAGTCAGCGGAAAGTCAATAAAAGTCTACAACTATATTTTATCATTGATATTATGCTCGAGTTCGATTGTTACCTGTAATTTCTGCAGTAACAAAATCCAGAAAAACGTCAACGTTACATAAAAACTGAATGTCTTCTCGTTACTGAAACACGCGTTATGCTGCAGTGCAATAGCGATTTTTGAAAAATGAAGTTAAAACTCGAATCAAGGTGTAAATGAAATATATACGTAATACACGTTCAGGAAGGTTAAATGGAATCGTTACTAAAGTGTGCGAAGCATTATATCACGCAAATTAGAAATTAAATAGTATCGCATGTGCAACAAAACTCGAGTCGCAGTTAAATTCAAATTATTAATTGGCAACAGTAATAAATTTAAAATATTAATTTATTACTATAAACTATGGTCTTACGAAAAATTTTATTACGGTAAATTTCGTTTTACTGAGAATATATACGTGATATTATTTAGTAATTATTTCTAATACGAGGCGGCATGGATAACTGCATAAAAAACGTTTAGCATAATTAATTATTATTATTAAAGATCCCTCTCGGGCCAATAATGAAACACGTAAAACTTACACGACAGAAGAATAAACTTTAAAAAATCATAGCGACGGTCACCATTAATCGCATTCAATTTAAAAGTATATCAAAATCAATACAAAAACCATCTAAAAAAAGAAAGCTAGAGTGGATTATTGCAATAAATTGCTAGGTAACTGCGGTTATAATGAGATATTGGGCAGTAATTAAATATTTGTTAATAGGATTAAGGGATCTCAGTTGATGGTTCTTAAACTAATATTACGGGTAATTAATGTGCACACTGAAACTGTATAACTGCGCAAGTAATTAACTAAAATGTAATCTTTAAAATTTTCACTATACTTGCTACGGGAATTTTTTTAAGTTTTACTTTTACTTTTACATTTGTTTTATACTAGCTGTGCCCGCGGCGTTGCTCGCGTGAATTATGATTCTAAAAAATTACTTTATTTGTTAAATTACACCCGCGCGGAATTCAGTCCATGACTGTGTAAGAGTATCAGTAAATGATTATTTGTCAAAAGATTTTTTATTGACCATGGCGGCTCGTAAATATTAGGGAGACTAACTTTTCCAGAAGCACAGCACATACCATTAGGTTCATTGGCCCATTTTTTTTTGGCAGAACACTTGGAGCAGACTTTATTCATGGGTCCGATTTAGACGATCAATCTGTGGATCGTATCTGAAAACCGATCTGTTACTGTGAGCTAAAACTCGATTACAAACTCTAGTCGTTGACGTCTGTTGTCTTTCTCTCTGATCTCGAAGGCGTTGGGAACGCTCAGAGCTCGATTCCCCAGTGCGAGCTTGTATATTTCTAATATTTTGTTCTTCAAGCCGCTGCGAACGCTCGATACTCGACTCTCTGGCACGCGATTGCGACGCGTATTCTCTCTGACTAGCAAAACGATTTTCAGTTTCTGATGAAGATTCTCCATTACGACGTATTTTTGATGCCCTCGCCTGGGAACTATTTCTAGAAAGTTGAGATCTTAATCTTTTGGGCATTTTGTACCTTTTACAAAAGGTAACGGTAACGCTCGAAAATTTTCATTCTTTACGTTAACACACTATTTCCATTGGTGATGAGCTTGCAAACGATGCTAAGGCAATGTTTATCCGAATTTAAATTTCCATGGTAATTAACATTGATATTTTAATGTTTTATAAAAAAAGTTTTTGCAGCGCGCGCGATGTAAGGAATTGTTTAGGTCATTTTTTTACACCTTGAGTTACATTATTGGACTTTTAGTAAGGATCGCTAATTTTTTTGGAAATATAATATAGCCTATGTCACCCGGAGATAGCGTAGTTTCCCAACGGTGAAAGAATTTTTCAAATCGGTCCAGTAGTTTCGGAGCCTATTCAATGTAAACAAACAAACAAACAAACAATAAAATCTTTCCTCTTTATAATATTAGTATAGATTTGCTTTTTTCGTTTGTCTGGTTTTGATAAATACTTTTTTTTTTTTTTTTTTTTTTTTTATGGGTACGCCAACGAAGAGCAACAGCCCAATCAGCCAAGGAATCTAAGTAATAGTTCAAAAGGAGAATAAAATATTAGATTTCAATCTGGTGCGAGATTAAATGAATAAAAGAAGCTAGCATAGGAACAACTGACAAGGAAGGAAATGCGGGAACATAATAGTCATTGTATGGAGTAGGAAGACGAAGATCCAAAAGCCGAGAATAAAAGAGAGAACGTTCTGAAGAGAGTGAGGAACATTCGAAGAAGACGTGATTGATATCACACAGAAAAAAGGAGTCCTCTGGGTGAAGAGGGCACCGCGGAGAAGAGACGAGGGGAAATCGATAAAGTGACGAAGGAAGAAAGGTATGACCGAAACGAAGACGACATATAGCGGTGATCAGGGGACGACAAAGGGAAGGAAACATGTCGAACCATCTGGTCAAAGAAGGTAAGGGCTGAACGGAAAGATAAAAGGAATTCGGATTTGAGAAAAGGGAAAAATAAATATCCTTCCATAATCTAAGGTGAAACTGTTTGGAAATATGATTAATATTGTGAGCGGAAAATTTATGAAGAGGATGTCCATTGGAAGCTCCTGAGCGAGCCAAGGAATCAGCCACCTCATTACCCTCAATTCCAGCATGGCTAGGAATCTACAATAAATCAATTTGGATCGAACGGAACAGGAATAATTCGTGAATTAAATTGCGAATAAGAAGAATGAAAGGATCAAAAGAGGGCAACGGTAAGGGAGAAGAGACCGCCTTCAAGACACTTTCAGAGTCAGCTATTAAGAGAAATTTATCCGAGAGGATAGAAGAGGAAGAGATAAAAAGAATTGCATGAAGCATGGCAGCAGATTCAGCAGTAAATATAGAGCAGCAGGAAGGAAGTTTAAAGGATTCGGAGTAGTTGTGAGAAGGAAAAACAAAGGCGGCACCAACCCCATCAGCACTCTTAGAACCATCAGTAAAAATAACGGAATGATTGGGATATAAAAAGCTTAAAACCATGTGAAATTCAGATCTAACTATAGAGTGAGGAAGGAATTTGGCGGAACTTGACAAATGAAATACGTGAGGAGGATGTAAGAGACTGAAATAATTAAGAGAAAAGTACGGAGATTTATCATAGGAGAAAATATAAGGAGAAAAATTGGCAAGACGAACAGAAATGAAAGATAAAATTCGAATTCTGTTGGGAGTAAAACGCCAGTTGTGAAAAATAGAGCAATAGGCAGCTATGATTCTAGAAGAAAAGGAGGGAAGGCGTTTGATTAGGAAACGATAGCCTAGATAGGATCTGCGGATGAACAAAGGGAGTGATTTGGATTCAGAGAGGATGGCAGGAATTGGAGTAGATTTACGTGCACCCAGACAAAGACGAAGACAGGAATTTAGAATGCGGTCAAGCTTTAACAGAAGAGATTTAGAAGCGTTGCCGTATATATAGGAACAGTAGTCCAACTTAGAAAAAATTAGAGACTTATACAATAAGGAAAGAATGTAAGGATCACCACCCCACCTGTACGATGAGAGTGATTTTAAAAGATTAATCCTTTTAAGACAAGAAGTATACAGGCGACTAATATGTTCGTGAAAGGAAAGACGGCCGTTAAGAAGCACACTCAAATAACAGAAACTCTCCACCAGAGGGACAGGATAATGACTTAAGGTTAGATTGATTGAGGAAGGATTATATGAACGGAAAGTAAAAACCATGGCCGCGGATTTATGAGGAGAGACAAAAAGATGAATATTGGAAAGAGCATTTTCTATAGTGGCTAATAACCTATTTAGTTCTAAGACAGCATCTGTTAAGTTGCGAGAAGAAGAGTAAATAAGGATATCATCAGCATAGAATAGAGACGATGAATTTAATGAAAGAGAGGCAATATGAGAAGTATAGATGTTGAAGAGAGTAGGACTAAGACAGGAACCCTGAGGAAGACCACAAAAAACTTTTCTTGAAGTGGAATAACAAGAAGTGGATAGATGTACAGTCCGGCTTTGGAAGAGATTAATAATAAGGGAAACAACACAGTCCGAAAGATGCAGTGACAGCATTATATTTCTGAGAGTAGGGAGGTGAACATTGTCAAATGCACTGGAAACATCAATAAAGGCTGCGATAGTAAAATTTTTGTTTATATAGGAATTATAAATGTCAGAAAGGAAAACACTAATGCAATCAGGAGGACCAAGACAGGGACGGAAACCGAACATATTATTAGGAATTAAGTTATTGTGTTCGAGAAACCAGACAAGCCGTTTATTTAACATCCTCTCAAAGAGCTTCCGTAAACAGGGAGCAAGTGTGATAGGACGAAAAGAAGAGGAGTTTTTCTTTGGTATGGGTATAACGATAAAGACATTCCAAGAAGGAGGAGTGGAACAAGAAAGAAGAAAAGAATTATATATACTAAGAAGAGTCTCAAGAGATTGAATAGAGAGGTTTTTTATAATGAGAAAAGATATACCATCAATACCAGGGGAGGATTTGGAGGAGGACTTACTTAAAGAAGCACGAAGTTCATTAAGACTAAAGCTAGAAGATAAAAAGTGAGAAGTAGAATTAATAGAAGGAGAATGAAACTCTTCGAGGCTAGGGACATAGGAAGGAGCTACGGAGTCCATGAATGAAATGAGGCTATCTTTCGGGATATTAAGATAAGAAGGTCGTTCCGATAAAGGAGTTCTAAACGCTTTAGCCATTTTCCAGACATGAGTCATTGGAGTAGTGCGGGAGAAAGAAGAACAGAACTTTTACACTCGTAGATATTATTATAACCGATGTTGTTGTTGTTTTTTTTTTGTTGTTCTATCGCTTTCCTTAATATAATACCTTATTTTTGATTTTAAATTAAATTTTTTTTCAAAATACTATGTAACACCGCAATTACTCGTATTTTTTTTTTTCGCGCTGTATTTGAACAATTATATTTACACGTATAATTCTGCGTAAACCTATTGCGTCATATGTTTTTCGTATTTGTATATTACTTATGCACCATCGGTATATCTATATACTGTATTATTAAACCATGCGGTAGACGCATAAAGTAAAGTGTATTCCATATACCCTTAATAAGGTATCAATGATTGTGAAGTTAAGCTTTCCATAATAGTACTAAGCTCAACGGCATTAATAAGAGTAGCCCTGCCAGTTTCTTTCTGTCGGTCACCTTTACTGTCCCAGATTATTGTATAATAATAATAAAACTCATTCTCGATTACTTATTTGACTATTATTATCGTTATTATTACTTTTCGACTCGACGCCAAACAGCATGCAGTAGCCTAGTAGTTAAGCTGCTAAGATAAAAGACACTAATGATCAAATGGTTCGAGAATATTCTAGAAAAGGTTCATCTAGTAGACGGAACAGTCCGTTCATGAATTTTATATTATTTTTAATTTATCGTATACAAACATGTATACAACATCAAAAGTTACCAGTAAAAATATAAAATTAGCCAATTTTATTCTACATTTAACTCGGCAGGTAGCGGAAGAAATGTGTGTTCATTTTGATTAAAAATAAGGTCCAGCTTTTTGCCCTATGGACACATTATAATAACCCTAGCAGAAGAGAAAGGAAAACGTATAATTTGTTTTGTGTAAGCATCATTTTCTTTCAGATAGAGTTCAATTTTTAAATTTAGAGTGACATGAAAGACCAAAAAAGCAATTGTGTTGTTAACAAATTTGCCACCCCTGGAGTTCTCAGAAAATTCTTCTACCACTACGTTGTTCTTTTTTTATGCAAAAAATAAAATTTTAACAACTCTACTTATTGAAAGAGTTGTCAAAAATATTTCCATCGACTTTTTTTTTCATTTTCAATATTGTGTATAACTTTACCTAGGTTGTTATACGATGCTATCGCGGTAAAATATTGCTAAACGATGTGAAATAAACTGGTTGAGAAGAAAAATTGAATAGTGATTTCTTTTTTTTTTTTTTTTTTTTTTTTTTTTTTTAATTGGGCTCGTCAGCCGAGGACCTTCACCCAAAAACAATTAAGGGAAAACGAAAGTTATACAGTGAGGCGATCAGCTATCGCTAATAAGAAGGAAACAATGGAGGGGATAATAAGTGTAGAAGGAAAAGACAGGATATAACGAGCACAAAAAGGAGCAGGAAGCCCCAGCCCAAGCAAGTGGGAATATAGAGCCGAGCGCTCCACCGAAAGAGCAGAGCACTCAAAGAACACGTGATCGGTGTCACAAACAACCGCATCGTTTGAATGGAGAGGACAACATGGGGAAGAGGTCAACGAGAGGCGAAAGCGTGAGGAAGGTAGCAAGGAATGGTTTAAGCGCAAACGCACAATGGAGACAACAACAGAGCGAGGAAGTGAAGGAAACAGAAGGAACCAAGGATTTGAAGGAAGATTAGGCTGAACAAAAGGAGGAAGGGTACATATTCGACCAAAATCTGAGATGAAAATGTTTACACAAAGGCAAGAGATTAGAGGATGGGATTTTTTTGAAGAAGAATGTAGAAGAAGCAGCAACCCGAGCCAAAGAATCAGCCATCTCATTACCTGAGATGCCAGAAAGAACCAGGAACCCACAGCAAGTCAACATGGATTCCATGGAGAGAAGAGAGAGTCCAAATGAGAGAACGTATGCGGAGAACAGAAAAATCACAGGAATGATTAGAAAGAGGAGAAGAGATGGCTTGAAGAGCACTCATGGAGTCGGATATGATCAGAAACTGGGAAGAAAGACGATTGGAGGAGATAAAAATAATGGAACGTAAAATAGCCATTAGCTCGGCTGTAAATATGGAACAGAAAGAAGGAAGACAGAAGGATTCAGAGAAGTTATAGTCTGGAAGAATAAAAGAAGCACCAACCCCATCAGGCCCCTTAGAACCATCAGTGAAAATGGTAACATGAGAAGGGAAGAGAGAATTGACAATACTGTGGAATTCCTGTTTAATTACAGCTGGAGGGAGAGATTTTGTAAGTGTAGGCGAAATAAATACTCTGGGAGGATGGCAGAGATCGCTGAAGTTAAAGGAGAAATAAGGCAGACTATTAAAGGAAATTGTATACTGCCAAAATGAACTAAGACGGAGAGAAATAAGGGACAGGATAGGAATTTTCCTAGGCACAAAGCGCCAATTCCGAGAAATTGAAAGGTAGGAAAAAATGAGAGAAGAAGATGAGAAAGAAAGCCGTTTAGCAAGGAAGCGATAGCCCAAATAAGATCTGCGAATAGACAGGGGAGGAACATTCGATTCAGCAAGCAGTACTGGAATAGGAGAGGATTTAAGAGCACCGAGACAGAGTCTAAGACAAGAATTTTGGATCACATCAAGTTTAGAGAGACGGGATTTGGAAGCGCAGGCATAAATGAACGAACAATAATCAAGCTTGGAGCGGACGATGGATTTATATAGAAGAATAAGAATGAAAGGGTCACCACCCCATTTAGTCGGAGACAGGGCCTTCAGCAGGTTTTAGTAGAGGAGGAGGAAAGATATTTAATATGTTCGGAAAAAGTCAGACGACTATCGAGAAAGATACCGAGATAACGAAAGCAATTAACACGAGCAATAGCTATGCTATTTAAGGATAAATTAACAGAAGCAGGGTTATAAGGGCGAAGGGTAAATACAACGCAGGAGGACTTAGAAGGAGAAATCGAAAGGTTAATTGAGGCAAGAGCACTTTCAAGGAAATTGAGGGACGATTTGAGAGCATCATTAGCTGCGTCAATATCGTGGGAAGAGGAAAAAAAGCAAAATATCATCGGCAAAGAATAAAGAGTGGGAATTTAAAGGAAGGGAATCGATACTAGCAGTATAAATGTTAAAAAGAGTAGAACTGAGGGAGGAACCTTGAGGAAGACCGCAGAAAACCTTTCTAGAAGTGTCAAATAATGGAGGAGAGAGGTGGATAGAACGATTGGACATGAGCTTAATAACAAGGGAAGTGAAATTCACTGGAATGTTAATTGCTGTCATTTTATCTCTTAAAGTTGGGAGATGAACATTGTCGAAAGCACAGGAAACATCGATGAAGGAAGCCAGAGTATAATGTTTTTGGATAAAGGACTTATATAAATGAGACACAAAAAGACTGATACAATCAGGAGGGCCGATACCAGGCCGAAAGCCGAACATATTGTTAGGAAGCACATTATGGTGTTCCAACCACCAGACAAGACGCTTGTTTAGCATACCCTCAAACAATTTTCTGATGCAGGATGCCAAGGAGATGGGGCGTAAGGAAGAACTTTTCTTAGGAATAGGGACAATAATGAAAGAATTCCAAGAGGGGGGGATCGAACCCCTGGAAAGGAAAGAATTGAAAAGACTGAGAAGAAAGTTAAGGGATAGTTCAGACAGATTTTTAAGAGCAAGATAAGGTATACCATCAAGGCCTAGGGTAGGGCTGGAAGATTTAGATAAAACAGCTAATAATTCATTAAGATTGAAAGCCGAAGTGAGGAAGTGAGAAGGAGGGGACGAGATTTGCGGAGAGGTGTTGGAATACAGTTCGTCAAAGGAAGGAACGTAGGCAGGAGCGACAGAATCAATGAAGGATATTAGGCTATCCTCAGATACATTAGAAAGAGAAGGGCGTTCAGAGGATGGAGATTTAAAAGCTCTAGCTAACCTCCAAATATGTGAGAGAGAGGTATTTCTAGAAAAGGAAGAACAGAATTTTTTCCAAGAGGCCTTTTTCACGGCTTTAAGAATAAACCTAGCCCTGGCGTTGGCTTGTTTATGAGCCAGAAAGTTTTGGGTTGTAGGATTAGAGCGATAGGATCTGAAAGTCGAACGACAATGGTTAAATGCAGCGTTACACTCCTCATTCCACCAAAGAGATGAGGCCGCACAACGATGAGTGGATGCAGGAGAACGACGAGGGAGAGAAGATAGAGAAAGAGCAGACCTGATAGAATGGGAAAAGAAATTATAGAGAGAAATGGGATCACAATTAATCTGTGGATCAGCAAGTGATGAATCAACAGAAGAGCGGAAAAGAGTCCAATTAGTTTTGCTGAGATTCCATCGAGGAGAATGGAGATGCCTGGGATAAGTTGGAGAAGGAAAAATATCAGTAGTAATTATTATGGGAACATGGTCACTGCCGAAAGAACCCGAAAGGGTTCTCCAGGTAAAGTTAAGACCAATTGAAGGGGAAGAAAGAGTTAGATCAAGAGAACTGGAGACAAAAGCATTCCTAAAATAGGTTGGGGAAAGATCATTAAGGAGCACCAAGTTATCAGAAAGGATAGTATTCTCAAGGATGGAACCATTGCTATTGTAGGATGTGCAGCCCCACATAGGGGAATGAGCATTCCAATCGCCACCGATAATAAACGGTTGCGGGATAGATGAGAAAAATGTAGAAAGGGGGAAGTGACGAAGATCGTCACTAGGAGGGACATAAATCGAAACAACGTTAATAGGACGCATAGAAGGAGGATTGATGGAGATATGAACGATATTAGGAATATTAGGAGTAGAAGGAAGGTTGAGAGAAATCTCGTGAGAACGGAATGGAATGTCATTTCTAACGAGGATCGCAGAACCAGCATAGCCATCATCGCGATCGCTTCTGATTACCTTGAAGCCTCTAATGTTAAAATCCACGCCTGACCGAAGCCACGTTTCCGAGATGAGAGCAACTTGGATATTATGAAGATCCAACAAACCCTCCAATGAATTTTTGTTAGCTCTGAGACTACGACAATTCCATTGTAGCAGATTAAACGCAGCCGGCATTGTAGAGCTAAAGAGGGATTAGGAAAAAAAGAGGTAAGAGAATGGAGTAGGAAGCAATAGGAGAGCACAGAGGAGGGTATAAATGCAAAGCAATTATACTAAAATAGCAAGGATAGGTGGATAGAGAAGAAAGGAACAATCGACTATAATAATTAGAATACAGGAGGAAGTGAGTCAGGGCAGCTAGATTATAGAGGGAAACGGAGCGTAGTAGAAAGGGAGATGATAAAACACAATTGGGAGCAGAAGTGAAGGAGATATATTACTTGTAGTTGAGTTAGATAGAGATGACTGCAAAAACGCTATGTAGAAATTAGAGTGTTGAAGAGCAAAAGAAGAACACTCGAAGAGAGAGCGTTTTACCGAGGAAGTAAGAAGAAGAGAACGAAAGAGGCAAGCAACGAAAAGCTCGAGGTTAAATAAAGGATGGTTGTAAAATCAAGGAAGTATATCCGATGCAGAAACATGTGATAGCTACGAAATTGGTTCTATCGGGGTCAGAAAACCTGAGGTCGATACAATATCTTTTATCTCTCTCAGAAAGCAAGTTTATTAGGAGAGCCAATCTTGCTTCCATCGGGACCGCACGTAATTGTTCCGATGTTTTGTTAGGTCAGAAGGCAATAACAAAACTGACTTAGCAACAGTGTCAACTAAAAAGCTTACTTAACGACCTAGTGGGCCAGATGCCTACAGGAAACTGATTTGATGGGAGGATGATGCCAACTGATAAATTAAGGATCAGATTAAAGTAGCCATACTATTAACGATCTGTAGGGAAAGGTCATTCAAAGAAGCGCGTGAATCAGATGCAATAAGGATACGATAGCTAGGCGGAGCGATTGAGATTCCATGACTCGGGTTATACCATAGAGCTCGGAATCGAACAATGGTTACAGAGGTAGCAAGACGATGAAATCAAGTCAGAATAGTAGGAGCATGCAGTAGGGGAGGATTCGGAATTACAGTAAGATTTCGTTACATCGGTAAAGTAGGTTTGATGATTTGAATCATTTTGTAGAATCAAGGAAATGCTGTCGTGTAGCGCGGACGGGAAAAGAGAACCAGTTAAGTGAATAATCCATGTCGATGAAAGTTTCGAATTTTTTTAATCTTTGAATATCGATTTCTCTAGAATAGGATGGGCCTTTCTCGAATTCGGGTAAATAGAGTGTTAACACATTATAATTAATCTTTTTCGGATTTTTTAAGTTCTTTTTTTTCTTTTCGCTATGCGGCATTAATTTAGTAATACGTGTTAAACTCGAAATTTATTTTTGGAACGAAGTTCTTTAAGGCGGCTTGCCGGTAGGAGTAAACTGGCAGAAAAGGCGAGGACACGAAAATCGCGTTATGCGTCCTCCAAGCGATCTTCACTCTATTTCTCTTTCACTCTGTCCCTTTCTATTATATATATATATATATATTATAAACCCGACAATTTTGTCCTCGCCCCTTTTGCTTTCATTTCTGTCTCTTTCTCTTCTATACCATGTATAAAATGATCAAAATTTATAACGTAATTCTTACTGGCATCAACACAAAAAAAATAACATAACCACAAAAATCCAATTCTAACATTTAACTTTCATTATATAAAATTAAGACATTTTTTCGTTATATTTTTCGTTACATATTTCATTAGATAAAATTGTGACACTTTTTAAATAACAATAACAAAAATCCTATAAAATATAACAAACGTTACATAAAATTGGGACATTTTGCGTTTCATAATTTTTTTGAATAAGGGGTAGCCTAAGAATTTCGTTTTAATTAATATATATATGTATGTATGTGCGTGCGAGTATCGAGATTCGAGCAGCAAGCATTGTGTGCGGTCAGCTGTATAAGCTCAATTCTAAACACATGTAAATTTTATTGAATTTGAAAATTGGCGCTGTTTTTTTGTGCGACGTTATCACATTTCAACGAGTCTGATGATTTATTTATTGTTTTTGTTTTAATTAATTCATACGGAATTTATTTTTTGTTGTTTTTGTTTTAATTCATACGGGATTTATATATTGTGTGTTATTTTTTATCGTATACTTTACGAATGACTTTATACTTGTATATCTACCAAAAAGTGGTGAAAATAACTTCGTTCCTACCGGGTGTCCTCCCCTCTTGATACCACTTCTCTTTTTTTACGACTAGCTACGAGCATAGTAATTAATATAACTTTCCGGTTTAATAATTCCTTAACAAATCGATTCTTTTAATATTTAGAGGGGGGCCTAGGGTTCTCTTTCTTGCACATTCCTGGCTACACCCATTTATTCAGTATTTCTGCCTTCCGATAAAGGACCTAAATAAATTTTGTCGCTTTTCTACACTTAAACATGCAATATACACAGTCGTTCGAGAGAGAAACGTGAATGATATAAATTAATTTGCGATATCTTTCTAACTATTTCTGTTCTGTGAGCAATAAAATGATGAAGTTTGGAAGCGATTCATTAAAACTCGAATAATATGCAGACAGAAATTGATATTTACACGTATAAATGAAAACAGAGTTAAGAAGTATATTGTAGGATGCAACACAATCATTTTTATTTTAAATTCCGCATTACTAGCGTATTAAATATTTTGTCGGTTTATTCAGAAAATGGTATTATCCTTAACTACTATCGCTGGATTACACAAATGACCGGCTAGAAAATAAACATCTACCTGATTTCCCATGGCAGTTGAAGTTGGTACGAGTATGTGCAATCTCCTAAAATAGTACACTCACATTGACGTCGTATTCACACCAGTTCGTAGTGTTTGTTTTTGATGTACTAATAGGAAACCCGAGTGAAAAACAAGCCGGCGATACTAGTTAAGTGACTGTTATCCAATCTTCCATGCATTCATTGCGACAAATAATGTTACAACGTGCTTTCATATGAAATATTTTTCTTCTCTTATTCTGCGACAATTATCCTGTCAGTTTAGTTCCAGCATTTTTCTAACATGTCTTTTTAGGATTTTTTTTTTGTTATACTTTGGTAAGAAACCCTTACTGACGCACACAGGGCCCTACAAATATGTCATATGTTATTTTCATCTCTTTCTTTACAAGTATGTCAAAATCAGTATACAATGTTCATTTCCTGTGCTGTGCTGGAATCGCATTGCTCCATAATATATAGGTTTTGTCATTAAGATAGTCATCTATTTGATAATAAGCTTCGCAGCAATTTTAAATTTATTTTCCATTGGAATTTTATTATAAAAACACACAGATAGCCTTAAAGTATGCCAGCTGTTAATAAAAATCGTAAAAATTTCATTGTTTCCTTATTTTTTCCTTTGTATACACACAATTAACCAACTGGACGCCAAATGTCAACTTTCTAGGTCACCTGGAAGTGGGTTCGAGTTTTTAATCTACATGTCAGTCAGTGATAAAAATGCCGATTTTTAGACGTTAATATCTCAATAACCGTTTGAGTTGTATTTGTGAAATTTAGGATTCTAGTTAATCTAATGGGGTTTAATAAATAAACCAAATTTCATGTGTTTATGTTTAATTAAATATTAAGTTATTAAATGGTTAACTTTATCCCATTTATGCTTAATAATCTTAGGTTCGCAGACGACGTAGTGATTATGCCCGACGACATAAACGAACTACAGAACATGCTAAATGATTTAAACAAGGTGGGAAAGAAGGCTGGTTTAATTATAAATTTAGATAAGACAAAAATACTATCGACAGACGAAAATAAAACAAGAATTACAATAGACAACACAGAAATCGAAAAGGCAGAGAGTATAATTTATTTAGGACAACTAATATCTCTAAAAAATAAAACAAAAAAAGAAGTAGAGCGTAGAATAGCACTCACTTGGAAAAAATACTGGTCGCTGAAACATATTTTTAAGGGACCTTACAGAAAAGAAATAAAAAGGGAAATTCTAAACGCGTGCGTCCTGCCTACTTTAACATATGGAGGTCAGACATGGACAATAACAAATAATATCATGAATAAAATTGAGATATATCAAAATGCATTGGAGAGATCTATGATTGGAGTTAAATTAAGAGACAAAATAAACTCAAAAAAAATCAAAAACAAATTAAAAGTTAAATACAATTTCACATGGGCAATAAGAAGGAAAATATGGGACTGGGCAGGACATATTGCAAGAATGGATTCCACCACAAGATGGACTAAAAAAATAACAGATTGGACAATATACGCGAAGAGAAAAAGAGGAAGACCGGAAAACAAGTGGGAAGATAGTTTCGCTAAAATGTTAAAGCACAAACAATACCATCAGGTGGCTTATGGCAGACTAGAGTGGGCTCGGTTGAGGGAGGCCTTTGCTCGTTTTCAGGGCTAAATTAAATTATACAATAGTTGATTTACTTCAATGTATATTGTGTAACGTTATATCACTAAGGCTAATAATAATAATAATAATAATAATAATAACAAGGGGTTAACCCCAAATGGTTCGTGTAAATATACACACGCTGCGTCGTCGCTAGTTCCTTTTACTCGGCTTGACACGCTGCCGCGTGTTCAGATAATAAAAAAATTTAAATATTTATTATATTTATATTTTCATTTTATTGGTCTGGCTTTCACCTTATTATATTTATATAATTATGTATAAAGAATTAAATAATTAAAAATACAAAATCAAAAAAATTTTACGTGAGACATTGGAGAGATTCAAACCCGCGCACCTTTTTTTAATTTTTTTTTTTTTTTCCTTGGGCTTGTTAACCAAGGACCTTTACCCAAAATCAAATAGTAAGAAAAGAAGTCGGTTATATTTAATCCGATTAGAAATCTTTGCTAAAAAGGAACAAATAGCGGGAATAATTAATTTGGAAAGGACAGGATATAGGAAGAAAAATAAAGAGCAGGAAGCCCAAGCCTCAACAAATAGAAATACAAAACAGAACGCTTCGCAGAAAGAGATGAACACTGGAAGAACACATGATCAGCGTCGCAAATAACTGCATCATCAGTGTGGGGAGGAAATTAGGGAAAAGTGAAATCTGGAGGAAGGCAGCTAAGAATGGCCACAGCGCATACGAACAATGGAAACAACATCAGAACGTCGAAGAGAGGAATGCAAGAGAAACCATGAATAGGGAGAAAGAGTAGGCTGAACAGACAGATGAAATGAATAATTATTAGAAAAGGAGAAAGCGTAAATATCCAATACCATGATCTGATACGAAAGCTTTTACATATCGATAGGAGGTTAGCAAATGGATTTTTTTTTTTAAAAAAATAGTGAGAGGACGCAGCAGCCTAAGACAAGGAATCGGTCGCTTCATTACCAAACATGCCCGAGTGACTAGGTACCAACAGCAAATCAATTTTAATGGAATGGAGAGAAGAAAGAGTATGAATGTGTGAACATATACGGAGGATAACAAAGTCGCACGAATAATCAAAAAGGGGAGATGATATGGCCTGAAGAGCGTTCAAGGAATCAGAGATAATTAAAAAGTTAAAGAAAGGGTGATTCCAGGAAATGAAAATAATAGAACGTAAGATAGTCGATAATTCATTTATGAATATGGAATAGAAATAAGAAAGACGAAAAGATTCTGATAGGACAAAATCAAGAGGGATGAAGGAAGCACCACACCACCAGGCCCCCTCGAACCATCCGTGTAAATGGTGACATGAGACGGAAATAGGGAATTTATAGTTTTTTTTAGTTGTACAAATAGACATCATTTTTACCACTGCACCATGAAACAAGTTTGTCATGAGTTGCCATTTTTATACTATATAAATGTAATAAATGACGTGTTTAAATTTTTATTAAATTAAAAAAAGGATTTTTTTAAAATTATTTTATCACTTTTTTAATAATTTTTTTGTTTAATATACTTCATTTTAGAATAGTCAGTCTTCCGAACCATTTGCACAAGGTAAATAAACATAATCTGGAACTTTTTGCGTATTTTTGTCTAAACAACTATATACGAGTATGTATACTATCCGTTAAATGCGGCTGCTAAAAATTTAAATTTCTCGCGTAAATCAAAAAGTTGCGTTCTAATATTTTACTCAGTTTATATACTCATGGTCTTCTATTGATCTGCAAAATTTCATCAAAATTGGTGACCCGCAGATCGTGACCTCTCCTTGTAAGATAGATATCTGTTTATTTATTGGATGAAAGCGATACTCTTTAGAAGTTAATGTTTGAAAACACTATTAAGCTGCCTTCACAGAAAATATTTAAATCCATCTTAAATAAGTGTATATTAGATCTCTAATTGTATTCATTAAAGCTGGGCAGGACCGTATCTGGACCAAAATTTCGGGAGGGGTTGGAAAATATTTTTATACATATATATATATATATATATGTATAGGTAGCGTTGTAGCCTAGTGGTTAAGGCACTTGGCTACTAAATCAGAGGTCACTGGTTCGAGACTTGTCTCGTTCCGGATCTGAATCGCTCCCAAGCTTACCCATCCTGAAATAATTGGGTACCAGAGAAATCTGGGAAAGTAAAGGCGGCCGAGAGAAAGGAACTGGCCCCCCTACTCTCCATTAGTGCCGTTGGGCTTAGTACACTGTGAACCTTAACTTCACAACCCCCGACACCCTGCTAAAGGGTATGGGACCTACTTTACTTTATATATATGTATGCGACGCGTTCTGAGAAATCATACCTTAGGGTGAAAAACATAATTTCGCATTAGACGCGAAAAACGGTCAAAAAGTTGATTTTTATCGAAATTGAGTTTTTAGTGGGAAGTTATTCTATCATATTTTGACTACACTGTGGCGAAGTTTCATAACCGTAGGTACATGGGAAGGCATGTAATACACGACCAACCGAAGCAGGTTTGGGATAGCTGTTTCTTACACAATGGAGAGAAGAGAAGAGAGAATGAACCGCTACAAACGAACGAGCAACTTAGGCCGCTGTATTTCTTATGCCTTTATAAAATTAGATTGTTTGGTGTTATGAACGACACTCTCAATGATCAAGGAAATTATTTAATTCCCGAGAGTGTCGTCACCATTTGAAACATCTTGCCATGTGCAAAAATAACTTGGCCAAACAAATGAGAAATCGACTCTCGATTCAAAACTTAATGTCAGATGATACTGTTGCAAAAAAAAAAAAAAAGAGTTGTACGCGGAGTAAAACACCGGGTCTGCATAAAACTCGTTTTTACATGGAATGATTTTTCTTAAATAAAACGGTAGCCTGTATTCAAAATATGCTAAAACATGCTAAACGGAAGATGGGGAAAATTTTAAATTATTCCGTTTTGCCATTTGAAAAATATTATGTAAAAATTAATCCACCTGGAGGAACGCGACCTCTCACGGTTAACAAAGTAAAGCAAGAAACCACGGAAAATAATAATATTCCGATAAGCGGCTAAATAATAACTTTGAAGAATAATTTTTTTTCTTCCCGCTGTTGGCATATATGAATATGCAATCAGTAGCTTTTTTTTTAACTTTTAAAATACGTACATCTGACCAGGAAGATGTTCAGAAGTGTTCTCCATGTATTTCTTAACTAATTTAAAACAAAAATCGACCGTTTTGTTTCTTTTCAACCTACATATCTGCAAACTCCTACCTAGCAAGTTAATCGCAAATGCATTTGCGTGAGATTCTAAACGGTTTATATTTTGGGCAGAGCAACAGCTCGTTTGGTCTCACCTTTTAAATATGTGGAATATTAAAGTCTTGAAATATAAAGTATGATTAATCATAGAGAAGAGGCGATTAGTCTGGTGGCCTTGATTTTAAATCGTTATTGATATGCGTGACTTAAGCACAATTCCGCAATGGACATTAGTATTATTTTATAAATTACGAACTTTTTTCCCAATGATAGGTTCATAAATAGTAGAGTTTAACATTGAAGTAACTACACAATGTAAAATAATTTCATATTTAAGATTTTTTTTTTTTTTTTTTTTTTTTTTTTTTTTGTGTAATCTACTCGTTGGCCATGTATAACTGCCAGGGTCATTACGGCACAACGAGTATCGGATTTATTACAATTTGTTTATTAAATTATTTCGGTTAAGGAAGATTAGCATTGTCTGAACCTGTTCTGGACGGTTATCTAAAAGAAGGTGTAGTGGTTCGTCCTTGATTATTGTTAAGTTTTGACATTGTTTCAGGATGTGTTCCACCGAAGGTAGCACTGCTGCATTACAGAATGGGCAGGAAATCGGTGGAGGGGCTCCCTGGAGGACATGGTTGTGAGATATCGATGTGTGTCCCAGTCTCAATCTATTAAGGGCAGAGAATTCTTTTTTGGACATTTGGATCGGTGGCCACCAAGGATCAACATTTGGTTTAATATTCCTTAGGAAAGTTGCATGTTGGGACCAGGATGAGATCCAATGTTCTTTCATATTTTTGTGGAAGAAGGGAGTGATTTCTGGTGGTGGGACATTGGGTGGCATAGGGACAGACAACATTGACTTGGCGGCCCGGTCTACACATTCGTTTCCGGGTATTCCAACATGTGCCGGCACCCACAAGAAGCCTACTTGTATCCCCTCTTGGGTAAGGCGATGTACTGTAGATCTTATTTTATAGACTAATGAGCTGGTTATAGTAAGTGACTGAATAGTTTGAAGGGAGGCCAGTGAATCTGTGATAATTATGTATTGTTTGTTCTCAGATTTACAACACGCACATGCTTCCAATCCAAAGAGAATTCCGTATAGCTCGGCTTCTAATGCGGAGCTGTCATCATGTAGCCTCACTGCTTCGGCTTCACCTGAGATTAGGTAGGCACATGCTGTGGGAGTGGACAGTGTGCCAGCGACATTTGCTTTAGCTCCATCTGTATAAACGTGTGTATCATGTGTGTAAGTTTGTATTTTTTCGATACTTTTTTGGCGAGCTGTATATTTGTCCTCGTTAGATGTACGGTAGATAAAGAGTGATAAGTCTACCATCAATGGGGGGTATTCCCATGGTGGTTCTTTTGGGAACAGGAGGAGATCCGGATTGTATTTGATGTTTTTCTCAGTCAAAAAATTTAGAATATTAGGTATTGGATCATTTTGAAAGGCTGGAGGAGGAATGACAGTGCTCCTCGAAGAGAAGTGATATTGTTGGTACCAGTATAGATGATCACGGGAGGTGTAGAAGTCAAATATATAGGATAATGGCGGAATTCCTGATAGCACACAGACACCCTGCGTGGGAGATGTTCGATGCGCCCCAAGGATGGACCGTAAGGCAGCGTGATGGATTGATTCAAGTGATTTTATGAGCTGCTTACTAGCCGAATAGAACACCTGGCAGCCGTAGGTTAATCTGCTTAGAATAAGTGATCTGTATACAGATAGAAGTAGTTTTGGATTATTGTTATATTTATGATGTGATAAACATTTTAGGATAGCTATGATTTTATTACATTTGCGTTTGAGTTCTTTAATATGAGGAGACCATGTCAGATGGGAGTCAAATGTTAGACCCAAGAATTTAGCTAAGGATGTGACTGGAAGAGGAAGTCCATTTAGGGTAAGGGAAAAATCATGGTTTGGGTTTACTCGACGACTTTTCTGGAATTTTACACAAGAAGTTTTATTTAAGGAGAAATTAAGGCCGTTACTTTCGGTCCACGAATATAACCTATTGATTGTGGATTGTAGTATAGATTTGGCGTTGGAAGGAAAGTTTGATGCTAAGGATATATTGAGGTCGTCTATAAACAATCGGGATGTTACCGGCGGCTGTATGCAGTCCGCCACATCATTTATGTATAGGATAAAGAGTGTTACACTTAGAGGAGAGCCTTGAGGAATACCATTCTCTATTAGGACAGGAGAGGATACAGTTGAGCCAATTTTTACTTGAATGTGTCTATTTGACAAATAATTCATTATATAGTTGCCCATATTGCCTTTTATATTGGCGTTCTTCAGCTTTGTAAGCACTTTATATCGCCATATCCGGTCGAATGCTTTCTCTATGTCAAAAAAGACAGTATAGAGAGCTTGTGACCTCTTTTGGGCTTCAAGTATTTGTCTTTTTAGGCTCAGGAGATGTAACATTGGGGATTTTGATTTGCGACCTCCAATTTGTATTGGGGAGAGAACGTTTGAAGATTCTAGGAAAGAGGATAGTCGTCTGTTCACCATTTTTTCCATGATTTTGGAGAGTGAAGATAGTAAGGAGATAGGTCTGTAATTTTGAGGAATGAAGGTTTCTTTATTAGGTTTGAGGATAGGAATAATTAAAGCTGCTTTCCAGGATTTTGGGATGGAGGAAGTTGTCCAAATTTTGTTGTATACGTCAAGGAGTAGTTGTTTAGCTAGATTAGGTAGGTATCTGATCATGAATGGATGAATGGAGTCGGCTCCAGGTGCACTGTTTTTTAGCTTTTTATCGAGCTGGTAATTTAGTTCAGACATTGAAAAAGGATCATTGTATTTTTCTTTTTGATCTGGAGGAAAGGATATTTTTTGCTCCTCTAGTCTCGCTTTGTGTTCTAGGAAGGAATCGGTGTAGGATGCTGAGGAAGATACTTTAGCAAAATGTTGCGCAAAGGCATCTGCCACTTCTTTGGTGTCTGTGAGCAGGACATTGTTAATGAGTAAGGAAGGGGTAGTTGGAGGACGATAATTACCACACAACGACTTGATTCTTCTCCAAACCACCGTCGCAGGCATATCTTTTGAGATAGATGATACAAATGCTGTCCAGCACTCCTGTTTTCTCATTTTGATAAGTAGCCTGGCTCGAGCTCTAAATCTTCTGAATTCAATCAGGTCTGTAAGTGACTTCGTTGTTTTATACTTCCTCAATGCTCGTTTCCGTTGTGCGATCGCCATTTTGATTTCGGGGCACCACCATGGTACTCGCTTTTTCCGAGGAGCTGTTGTTTTCGGTATTGTTGCTGTCGCTGCTTCATTCATCGCGTTGATGAGAATTTTCAGATTTTCCTCTACCGATTCCGTTTGAATTTTAGGGATAGTAACCTTTGTTTTGTAACCCTTCCAATCTGCTTTATGGAATGCAAATTTTTTTGTTACCTGGGCTGAGTGCAATTTTTGCAACTGGTGGGGAAAGTGTATGAAAATAGGGAAATGGTCACTTGAACACAGATCACCATGTACATCTATGTTCAAGTAAGGAAATAGTGAAACGGATGCAAATGCTAAATCTATTATTGAAAAAGTGTTATGAGTTGTGTTGAAATGTGTATGTGATGGAGGAGGGAGGAGTACCAGGTCACTATTACGGATGCTATTTGAAATCATATTTCCTCGTCTATTTGGCTGTGTTGAACCCCACTCAGAAGAGTGGGCATTGAAATCTCCCAGTAATAACACTGGGTCCCGCAGTTGAAATAGTAATGTATCAAAGTCTATTTTGGTTACGTTTGTAGCGGGTGGGAAGTAGCAATTACAGATTGTAATGGATGAGAGCGGAAGGGACGGGATTTTCACCTTCACCGCTACCGCTTGAAACATGGTACTTAACCTTATTTCATGTGATGGAATCGCTTCATGCACTAGTATCGAGACTCCTCCACATGCTGCTTGTCCCTGTGTGTAGTCAGAGCGAAATATTCTGTAGCCTTTAATAAGTGGTGAATGGGGAGAGTTTAAGTGCGTTTCTTGTAAACAAATGATTATTGGATTGTAGTTATTAATGAGTAATCTCAGTTCGTCTATACGTTTATAAAACCCTCTGCAATTCCATTGCAGAATACTGAGATTTGCAGCCATTTTCTCTAATTATTGTTGACAGTGTTACTTAAGATGACTAGTTTTATATCTTAGTTTCAGGGTCATCCTTGCTAAGGAGAGGTTTTAATTTATTAATTATGCGAGTACATCTGTTCTTAAGTCCTACGCTGCCTAATAATGGTCTTACTTGAGAAAGCATGTGTAAAAGGTTATCCCTATCTTCTGTGAAAGTCAGTGCGTAATTAACAAAATCCTGACTTGTGGCCACCTGTCTTATGAATTCTTGAAATTCTTGATAGTCTAAGAAGAACGGAGTCTGGCCGCTAGTAAATAGATGTAATGTTCCTTCTGTTAATAGGTTAATATCAACTCCTTTGTTTGCTTCTTTAGAGGCTGGTTTGGCCGCATTGTCCATGACGTTAATTTCTACATTGTGCGCCGTAGAATTTTGATTTTCTAGGTTTATTCGCTTAGTAGCAGTTTTATCTGGAAATGGCGGTTGAGTTGAATTGTATGTTTCATCGGGACTAATGGGGTGTGGTCGTTTTTGAAGGGGGTTGTTATTATCAATGTTCATTACAGTAGAGGTATTGTCGGTAAAAGGGGCAATATTTAATTGTAATTGATTGCGTGTTTCTTCTATGTTTTGGTGCTGCTCCTGTCGGACAGTTTGCTCAGTTACCATTGTCTTAGTTTGTTTGGTGTATGTTGCATCTTGTTTGTCGCTATTCGTTGTTGGTTGATATCTCTGTTGATTATTATCAGCACAGGCATTTTCGACCGGCGCTGGAAATGTCGTTATGGTTTCGGAAAAAAACTTCTTGATTAACTGTTCCTTCTTTCTTCTTGCAATTTTCACATGAATGGTCATTGAGCTGCGTGTAGATCCTGTATTCGTAGTCGTTGTGCCTCAATGTGAAGGAATCGGGGATATTTTTGCAATTAAACTGTTCGACGTAAAGCTGCCGCCTGAAACTTACTACGTGAGCAAATTCATCATCCACCGGATTCACACGTAAAATGGAAATTTGCGAAAGGATTTTTATTGGATAAACTTCTTGCAAATGTCGAACTAATATTTCGTTCGGGATGGTTGGACAGACATTTGATAGAATGAGTTTATTCGCCGGTTGTTTAAGTCTCCGGGCAGTAATTGTTCTATTATTTATGGTGATCCGGCCACCTTTTGCTAGAAATTCGTCTGTTATTTGTCTGGATTTTAAAAATATTAGAATTCTATCACCGCTAATACGGGAGCCTGCTACAATGTTTAAGCTGCCTGCTACATGGTTTTTAAGCGCGACAAAATAATCACGTATAACGTAGGGTGCGATATAATCAAAAATAATTCCGCATTCACGGGAAGGGTAGTTGAAATTAATTAATGGGGCGATCTTTTTATTCGATTTGATTTTATCTGCGAAGGTATGTTTTGAATTTCTATTTTGTTGGTTTAAATTATTTGGAATTTCGTCATTTATCAGTGCGGGAAACTGATAATTGTAATCAGTCGTATTACAAGAAGCGGTAGTTAATTCGGAGATAGATTTTATCGCATCGCTGTGTACGACCGCGGTATCATCGTTATCAGCGGTATTGTGCATGTGTGAGGTGTGTGTTGTGTTTCGATTCGCCGTTGGCTTACCTGAAGTCTGCGATTTACCACCATACTTACCGTCCGGCGCTAATGCAGTCGTTGCGGCTGTCAGCTGTTTTTGAGGGGTAGGAGGGCGCGAAGGTGGTGAATCGGTTTGGTTTTGTTCACCGATCGGTTCCGATGTTGGAACGGTCTGCCTTCGGTGAGAGGCAGGGGACGATGGCATTATCAATAGATAATGCCTCTAAACACGAGACAATCTCTTTAATAGACGCGAAAAACGAACGCGAGACAATTAAACTTTATCACTTCGTATATTGCATTAGATTAATTTCCAGTCAAGCAATACAACAAGTATCTCAGTAACTCTAGATTCCCTCAATTATCTAAATATATTTATCATAATACGGAGAATCCCACATGACAGACAAATATTCTAGCTGAGATCTTACTGAAGTATCGTAATTTGGAAAAAAAACTTTTCAGATTACGGAATTTGGATAAATTCCTTATAATAAAACTCAATGTTCGATGAGCCCGCTGAACCGTATAATTAACATGAAACAAAAATTTGAGTTCACTTTCAATGTAGACTCCCAGATCATGCACATAGTCCACAGCGGCCGTAGTGTAATTTTAACCTCATTTAACTCGATTACGATCAAATAACATTCGAGAACGTTTCTTATAGTTAAAAGGTAAATTATTATTTTTACTTCATAACACAAGTTCGTCAAGATCTGCTTGCAATATTGTACACTTAATCACGGAATGTATTGGTGCATAGATTTTTAATTCATCTATAAATTTAAAAAATCTGGATTTAGGATTAGACCCTACATCTTTACAAAGGTGGTAAATAACAACGAATCTAAATTCGAACCCTGAGGGATACCAGAAGTAGGTGTATATTCTTTGGAACAGTAACGATTTTATACTACGTAAGATAGACGTGCTTAAAGATACAAACTAAGCAGCTGTAACTCGGTGAACGTCCGCAACTAGCGAGAGTAGTTTATGTAACAGTACTCTGTGATTAACTTTATCGAATGCTTTACTGAAATCAGTGTTAACAGCATCAACTTGATGATAACCACATTACATCTAATCTATTATTTAAGTTACATATTTTGTTAGATTTGTTTCAGTTGACTTACATTTCATAAAACCGTGCTGTTCAGGGATAATTTTAGGTCGCAAGTGTTTATACGGTCTAGCATGCAATATAGATTCCAATAACTTAGCAAGAGTAAATATTATGGCAATGGGGCGATAATTCTCAATTAAACGACAATCACCAGAGATTTGAATATAGGAGTAATTCTAGCAATTTTAAGTAACACATGCCAGATGCCTGTTCTTACAATTATATTAAATAAGTAAAGCAATGGTTTTTCTAAGCTGAATAAACATAATTTTTTTTTTTTTTTTAAATTGTTATTGTATTACAAACTGGCCATCTAGGCCATTTAGCAATATTCTTAACAGGGAAATATTTAGCATGAAGGGAGAAGTACCCAATAGTACCTACCCGATAAACTTTACCTTAAACAAGGTCATGAGGTTTCTTACGCTTCAGCCGCCTCCTATCATTATCAGTATGTAGCAGTCCAGCAACAAGTTTATTCGGGGATGACTTTCAAGTCTTTCTGCGTGTCTTCGGGCATGAGTTTTAATAACATCTGCCACATACTCTATCCCTAAATCTTGATGCAAAGTTTGATTTGATACATACCATGACGCCTTGGTTACGAGCCTAAGGATTTTATTCTGCGCGATCTGTATTATCTTCAGATTTGTAGGTTTAGCACAACCCCAAAGCTGTACGCCGTAGGTCCAAATAGGCTTCAAGATACTTGTGTATATCAAACGTTTATTATCAATAGTTAAAACGCTATTTTTTCCTAGAAGCCAGCACATTTTTTTAACACGAATATCTATTTCTCTACTCTTTGTCTGAATGTGCTGCTTCCACGTTAAACGACTATCTAGGTGTAATCCCAAGTACTTAACTGTTGTTCTCACAGGCAATTCCAGTCCATTTATCTTAACAGTTAGGGTTATGACTTTTCTATTCGTGAAATGAACGTTTACCGATTTACTTTCGTTGATCTGAACTTTCCACTTTTTAAACCAGCTTTCTGCTTCGATAAGGGCCTTCTGAAGATTGTCGCTTGCTATCTTCGGATCTGAATGTGACGCAAGTAATGCCGTGTCGTCAGCAAATGTAGCTACCTGAACATTTTCCGGTACAGGAAAGGCTGCTGTATGTATCAAGTACAGCGTGGGTCCCAGAACTGATCCCTGGGGCACTCCTGCTTGAACTGGATATAGTTCTGAAAACGTGTGTTTATAGCGCACCTGGAAATATCGGTTATGTAGATATGAACTCAACAAGAGATATAACCTAGTTGGTAACAGAATTTTTAATTTATATAATAGACCATTATGCCAAACTTTATCAAAAGCCTGTTGGACATCGAGAAATGCCGCTATACACACATTTTTTGTTTCCAAACTTTTTTCTATTACACTTACCACTCTGTGCAGCTGATCCACCGTGGAGTGCTGTTTTAAGAAACCGAATTGATGTATAATGAAAAAGGTATACTGGTAAATTATCAGGACCTTCATTTCGCTTAAGTTTTAACTGCTTTATTGATTCACGATACTTCTTTTCTGATACTGGAGAGAGTTTCAGGGAACTGATATCACTATTCGAGTTAAAAGTCGTAGTATTGTATGAGATGATATGATTATTTGTTTGCACCGATGTAAAGTGCTGAGCAAAAGCATTAGATATATCCTTACTAGAGGTGAGATGCATATTTTTGTTAGAACTATTGTTGTAATGCACGTGTGCCTCTTTTATGTTTAACATAGACCACAACTTAGAATGCTGTCCTCACTCCCCACAATATAATTATTAAACGATTCCCTAATCAACCTCTTAAACAGGATGTCATGCGTTTTCGAGGGCTTGCTTTACATCCAAAAACGTACATTTGAACACTTTTTAACACCAAAAGGTTCTATTCAATGATCGAAGGTTTTTTACGGAATTGAAACTGATGTTGTAGAATAATTTCATCAGTGGGATAATTGGATTTATCCGCTCTAAAGTTATTTCCTCGAATACTTTCGGAAGGACATGGGTAACGAGAAAATAGGTCTGCAAGATTTAACCTCGTCTCAACCTTTACCTGGTTCTGGTATCACTACTGTTTGTGCCAGTTTCCGAGCTTGTGAAAAGTATTGCGGGTGAAATACAGCATTAAAAATTAAACAGATACCTCCATGCCTACTATGGGGAATTACATTTTGGCATGGATATAATCTTTCGGCTTGTATTATATTTCATCATTTTGGTAAAAAGATAAACTAAAACTATTGATGATAAAATGAATAAAACGTTTACACTGTGGCGTAAATATAAAATAGCAAAAATATAAATAAAACTTCTTAGTAAAAACGTGAAATAAAACCGTTAGTCATGCAATCGCGGTGATGACGTAACCGTAGTAACACTTTTGCGTAAGCAAATATCAAAATATTTGCCATAGATAATATCGCCTTGTTAGACAATGCAGATAACAGTTTAACAGTAATCAGAACGAAACCGATAGTTTTTTATTGTTGAAATTTCGAATTATACATTTAACTTTCTCTGGAGCCGTTGATGCAATAGAAACCCTTAATTCGGTAATGGTACACATAAGAATTTAAATACAGGTTTCGGCCTAAACCATTTCGACCTCGTCCTTTTTCCAAGTAATCCTAGTTTAGTGTTAGTGAGTTTTTAATTTTTTTTTTTTTTTTCAGTTAATATCAAATTTAAGGCGGAAAATAATCATTGAATCAGACAAACACCCGCGTGAAATTAGGAGTTAATTTACTTAGAAAATAAATCAGCGGTTTTCGATACTTTTTTTTCGTTCATATATTGCTAAAAAAATTATTTCCTGTTACAAAGACACTTGAAATGCTGATTATATATTCATTTAACCGGCTATTTCAATAAAAAAATTCTGAAAAAAATTAGTCAATCACGGTAATAATTTTCCATTATGTCATATTTTTTTTTGCTTTCAAGGAAAAAAAATGTGCTTTATAGTAAATTTTTACATGCACAAAAAATTAAAATTAATTTAATTTTAATGATTATGAAAAACTGCTAATTTGAAAAAAGAAAAATCTATGTAGAATTTGAATTTTATTGAAAAAATTTGTTGGTTATTCTTTTTTTTCCTACCAAGGGCGCACCAGCGGCTTTGACCCAAAAACATGATAAATCAAGAAATAGAACTAAATAGCCAGGCGGTCAGAAATGGAAAAAACAAAGGACAGCAGCAACGGAATAACTGAAGGCAATAGGATGGAAAGGATATAGGTAGCATTAAAGGGAGTAGGAATACCCACATCTAAAAGTTGGGCGTAAAGAAAGGAGCGTCCGATAAGGAGCGCAGAACATTCGAAAAGAATATGATTTGGGTCACAAATACAAGGAGGCTCAGAAGCGTGAAGAGAGCATAAAGGAGAAAGAGCTAAAGAAAAACGAAAGAAAGAAGAAGGGAGTAGAGAATGATTGATTCTGAGTCTAATTAAGGAAACAAAAGTGGAACGACGACAAACAGGAATAAAATGAAACCAAGGCAGGAAACGAGTAACCGGTTGAATAAGACAGTAGTATGAATAATGATTAGAGAATAAAGATGGATACATGTCAGACCAAAGTCTGAAATGATTAGAGCGTGATAGAGAAAGAATGTCTGAGGAAGGGAAAGAGTTGAGGAAAGGACCAATGCGGACGGCTGAGCGAGCTAAAGAGTCAGCTGAGTCATTGTCTTCTATATTCGAATGACTAGAAACCCATAGAAAGTCTATGAAAATGGAACGGGACGAGAACAAAGAGGAGACGAGAGATCGATTAGAGAGAATGACACCGTCAGAAGGATGAGAAGGAGGAAAGGAGATGGCTTGAAGAATGCGTTTGAAATCGAATACGATCAGAAATTTGTGAACCCCACTTGTAGAGGATATAAAATAAATGGCACGAAGAATTGAGATCGATTCAGCCGAGAAGATAGGTCAGAAAGAAGGAAGTCTGAAGGACTCAGAGTACAAGAACGTAGGAGACGTAAACGCACCACATGAAGTTATTCTCAAATTTTCATGTTTATTTTTAACAAGAACCATTCGTTTGGGCTTAATTGACTGTCTCCTGATTGGATAGGCCTTAAAGAAAATTATTTTGAAAAACTTTACAGGAAATATTTGTTTTTAATTTAGTATTATGTAAATTGAAATTACGGTAATTCATCCTTATCACACAAAATCCTTGGCGGTTGACACATGATGCTCAACTGCTTTGTTGTATACGTAATAAAAATTATCTTTTTTATTATTTTTTATTTATTTAATTTTCTTCTAGAATATAGTCACATAAGAAATAAATAGTTTAGAGCTAGATATATAATCCTGCACGTTCAAGCTTTTGGACACTGTTATTCTTATTAGTGTGAAATACGACTATTCACTTTTAAACTATACGAAAATATCAATAAAGCAGCTTGTTTAGTAATAAAATTGAATAAATTGAACAAAGTAAATTAATAAAAATTTTCCGATTTTTAAGTAACTATTTGACCCTCTCAAAATTATTATATGTCGTTACTTTAGAAAAGAAAATTAATGATCACCGGTGAATATTTAAAAAAAATAAAACAGCACTAAAAGCATACATGCGAAAATAAATTTTATAAAAATATCGTAATCTGTTCATGTCATTGACATAAAAAAATTTAATTTTGTACTCTTAAAGTTTTCTTTGATTTTTTCCTTGTCGTGAAAAAATATTTTATTCCTAATTTGTTAAATAAGGTAACGAGTGTATTTATTTTTGAAAAAATGTATATTTTAAAATATATTTCAAATTATGTTAAATAAATAACAGCTATACTTGAAATAGAACAGTGCATATCATGTAGTAACTCTTTAACTAATAGCTGGATTTAGAAGAACCGTTCTTTTTTGTTCTACTCAAAAAATTCTTTTTCCCTTTATTATGCGCTAATTTTGAACACGAATTAGTCAGCCATACAAATAATTAAATATTTCTTCAGCATCACGTTTGTTTCTATTTTTTTTTTTCATTTACTTCTTGTATATTGTAGTGACAGGTACCTGAAATTAGTACATTGTTTTTTGTTTTTTTTTAATTTGTGTCAATTACTTTTTTGGTCCGGCTCTCACCCTTTAATCAGTTTACTTCGGATTCGCTGGAATTGATCGAAAAGAAGTGATGAATAGGATCTTGAAAGTTTAATATACATATACATATATATATGTGTCTGTAGAAATAAAGAAGCAAAAGTGGTAAAATTATCATGGAACAGTGTCTTTTTTTTGTTGTTTTCTTTTTTTCTTCCGCGCTGTGTACAGCAGCTAGGGTAGGAGCTCTACAAGTTTATTATATTTTGTAAAATAGGTTTACTGATTTGAAAAGATCGAGAAGGGATGCGACCGATGGCGAATCCTGGGATAGGGGTGACAAAGGGGGGATATTGCGAAGGGAAGCTAGAGCATAGGTTAAGGATCTTTGGACATTCGGCTAGAAGGTGGGTGATGGTGATAGGAACTTTACATCTGTCACATATTGGTATAGCAAGCTTCTGAAATATATATGCACGTGTGAGGACGGAATGGCCGATACGTAGGCGGCACAGCACCACTCGATCCTTCGACCTTTTGGCTGAAATCTCCAATCGCGAACTGACGGTTTGACTGCATGTCTTGTTTGGAACTCTGACTGTTTATAAGTTGTTAATACTTCAGAATTACTAGCAAGGAAACTAAAGATATTTATCGCAAATATAATATTTTTCGAACAGATTATTCTTATCAATCACCGTAATGCGTGGAAGATGATGAATGAAGCTGTTTCCTATGAATTTCCTGAACGGTTAAATAGAAAATTAAGTTTCGGGGGTTTGTATATTTTTTTTTTTTTAGACCTTGGTCCAGCTGAAGAGAATGTAACTAATTTACGATTCTCTCCCTTGTTAAAAAACTTACGTGGGCAAGAGTACGATAATGGAAGTAACATGAAAGTGATGTTCAACAAAGGATTTCGTATATATAAATCTACGTACTGCAGTTCACACACACTATAAATCTTGTCGTGAATGTGTGCTGCTAAATGTTGTCCAGCAGCAGCTACATCCACTTTTTTAACTTGGTCCTTAATGTATATGTAAATTTTTCTGCTTTAACCCACCGTTAGAAAGTCCTATCGTGTCATGTGGCTAGTTTAACACTGAAACCATTGAGCGATACAAGATAGGAAAGTCGGATTGATGCTTTGCGTTCATTACGTTACCAACTAGTTGATATGCACGATGCGCTCATGGACATTTACGAAAATCATACTCTGATTGATTCATCTGGAAATCAAACACGAATTGAGACTCAGTCTATTGCTTAAAAATCGCAGATTTTAAGTTCATTGCCCCTCTTGTCCCATGGTACAATACATTGTTCCAAATTAATCTGACTAGCCTCTTCTAAAAGCAAAAATCTTTCTCCGAAGCTGTAGAGGTGATTTAGAATTCGAAAAAATATACTGGTAGAAGCAAGTGAAATTTCTGAAAAAGCCAACATTCCCTCATCATTCGCATCAGAATCGAAGCCAGACCGCTTAAGAAAACATAAAAGTATGAAGCAGAAGATGAGCTTATACACGATGAGAAAAACCAGTTCAAAATTAATTTTTATTTTGCCGTACTGGATATTGCGATAAATTCAATCGATGAGAGGTTTACCCAAATAAAAAATATTAACCATGTTTTCGGATGTCTCTATGACGTTCATGAAACGCAGAAGAAAACTTCCCAAGCTGTTCTGCTGTAAAGTTGGAAGAATCTTCTTAGTCATGCAGACTCTAAGGATGTTGATGCAACTGAGTTATATAGCGAATTACATGCTATTGCAAGAAGAATACCATATCGCACCTGGCCGCCAGAAGTTTTAAATTACATTTGTGAAAATAAGCTAGTAGATGGTGTACCTAATTTAGTAATTCCAATAAGGGCGTTGCTTACACTTGCTATGTTTTGGCCAGTGTTGATAGCAGTTTTTCTAAATTAAAGCTAATTAAAACCTATCTGCGTTCTGCAATGACTTAAGAAAAACTTGTAGTAGGGTGTCAACTTCATCTGCAGAACAAGAAATAGCTGAAAAAGTTGACTTAAAGCAGATCATTTCGACTTTTGCTGAAATCGAAGCAAGAAAAATAAATTTTACACAACTTTATGCTCTATTTAGTGTTCTTTTCAAAAGTTTTCATATTACACTCTTCTATATACAGCAAAAGAAGGTGTACATGCTCTACTTCATGTCCCTAAATGACATCTGCACTTTACTTATTTGATTAAAAATTACACACTTCCTCTGTCTAAATTAGAGTTTCATTTTGTCGGAAATTTTCTTAAAAGAGCGCCGTTCCAGTCTTTCGCTTAGAGCGCCAAGATTGCTCGGGCCGGCGCTGCATAATATTAAATTCAAGACAGAAAAAAAATATCAGATTTTTCGCGCTTCAGAGGCGCGTCATTTTTCATGCTTTTTTGAACTTTTCGCCAACTTTGAAAATTTCGTCGGCGAAATGAAACACGATTTTGTTTCTGACAAAAAGCGATCTTCCCGCCAACACATGTCCGAAAAATAATATATATACAATACTTTTCAAAAATTTCGACCTTTCGGTGTCCAGAGGGTCTACTTTTAATGCTGGAAACCCGGATGTTCCAAACTAGAGGAATATACGGAAGGGTGCGCATAGTTTTAACCAAAACTTTTAACTATAATACTCGCGTCGCAAATGGAGGGCTACACATCGCTTTTTTGCGCTTTTTGAACTATTCGCTAACTTCAAAAGTTTCGTTAAAGAAATGAAATACGGTTTCGTTCTCGACATATAGCGATCTCCCAATTGATATAAATCACATGCTAGGGGGAAAAAATATTTTTTCAAAACTTTCGACCATTCGGCGCCCCGAGGGCTTGAATATAAAGTTATTAGCACATGGCTATGATTTTCCTATATTAGCGGTTTAAAGAGGGCCGTGAATCAGTCGCGGACGATCCGCGCTGCGGCAGTCCTTCTACCGCAAAAACGGCGGCAAATGTTGAACGTATCCGCATGCGCGTGCTCCAAGACCGTCTAGTGAGTTGTCGAATGTTAGAAGAAGAGTTAAAACATCAACCGCGAGACCATTCGGCAGGTTTTAAATGACGATCTAGGGATGCGCAAACTGTGCGGCAAGGTGGTTCCAGAAGTGCTCACGGCTGAGCAAAAAGAGCTCTCCGGAGATCCATCTGTTAGGACAAGATTGATCGAATTGACGCTGAGGGAAACCAGTGGATGTCGTCCATTATCACGGGGGACGAGTCTTGAATGTTCAAATATGACCCTGAAACCAAGAGACAGATCGTGCAGTGGATGGCGGGGAGCGTCCGAAGAAAGCTTGCATGTCCAAATCAAGAAGCAAGTCTCTATTGATCGCTTTCTTCGACATCAACGGCGTTGTTCATCACGAATACGCTCCCGCAGGCCAAACAGTCAATGCAGCATTCTACATCGAAGTTTTGAAACGATTATGAACACGCGTGTACCGCACACGACCCGAATTGGCCGAGTATGGTTGGGTGCTGCATCACGACAATGCTCCAATACACTCGTCCTTTGCGGTACGCCAGCTTTTTACGTTCCACAGCATTCACCCCCACAGCCCGCACCTGGCTCCGTGCGACTTTCATTTGTTCCCTCAACTCAAAAGTTACTTAAAGGAAAACCGATAGGACGACATTAACGAAGTCGAAAGTGTCACGACAAAGGTCCTGATGAACTTATCTTCGGAGGGGTTTGCGGGGTGCTTTCAAAAATGGTTTGAACGTTGGCGGCGGTGCGCTGACCTCAGAGGAGACTGCTGTGAAGCTGTTTCGAGTAGTTTCCCACTCCCGCTATTTTTAGGCCCTCCGGGGCAAAATTCTACGATTACAATTGTCACACCTCGTATTATATATTCTTGACTGTTTTGGGGTTTTTTGCGCACAAGATAATCGGTTAGTTTGAAATTACAGATACGATTTTAAAGAGAGTTTGAATTATAATTTACGATCCAATTTCGAAGTTTATAAATCAATCCGTTTGTGGGTTATTGATTTTAATTTGATATTTTTGCCGTTTCTGAACTATTTTATTACGATGCCGCACATTATATGTGTACAGAATGCTAATAAAATAGAATACTTTCTTCGTATAATTTGTTTTAAAGTAAAAGAAAAGCAACATTTTTATTTTAACGTGTTTTACGGTTGGAAGTCAGTTAAAAATTTTGCGTCACGCTCTTTTTGAACAAACATGTGGAACGATATGGAGATCCTAGATGACTGAATAAATCATACTTCTTCTGCTTGTTACGCCATCTGCGGTCGAAGGTCGGCAATCGTCATAGCTATTCATTCCTTAATCTTGGATGCGTCTTGAAATTCGGACGTTGACATTTTGTACATCTTCTCATATCCGCTACCCAGGATAGTTTGCGTCCAGCAGGTCTTCTGTGGCCAGTAATTTCTCCATATTGCACGAGATGAAAGAGACGATATTTCTCAGGGTGTCCGTGTAAATGACCATAATATTTTAATTTCCTTGTTCGGATTATAACTTCTTTGTTGGTCACTCGGTCACGATAAGAAATTTTTTGCAGAATAAATCATTAAATTGCCTTAATCAGTTTTTTTTTTTTTTTTGACTCAGCCTTCACCATTTAGTCCAGTTTTTGCTTAATTAATTAAAATAAAATAATACGGTAAACAAAATAAGTGTATTTTACCAACACCCACAATTTTTGGTTTTTGAATTTTCCGTTGCACAAATTATTTGCGCTGCTTTCTGTCCGCAGACGAGATTAGTAGAGCTGGGAAAATGTTTGCTTGGCTATTTCAATTTTTGAAAAAAAATTTATACCGGTTTTTTTTTTTTTTTTCTTTTTTTGGGCTCGCTAACCAAGAGCATTGACCCATGTCTGCTCTTTTTGCGCGAATTTCGTTGCTCGCATTCGTCGACTGAAATAAGGAATTTCTTAAAGTTTCAAGTGGAATCATTTTCAAATATGAATTAGGAACGAAAAAAAAGAAAACGAATTAACAACAGTGTTCGTCAAAGTGCGCACAATACTACCGTCCGACATGCGCCTAGACAGTTTTCTTTCAATCCGCACGGCGGGACACCGCAGAGCTCCTAGTGCGAACCACAATTCGTGTTGCGAAAGAAGGATTTTCTGTTGCTTCAAGAAAGTAGTAAATTGACAGCAGAGAGAGAAAAGGAAATGTTCGCGAGCATCATGCGAAATGGGTCATATTTTTCTAACACGTGCCAACTGTATTCTCCAACTAATATTTATTAGAAGGATCTCGTTAATTTTTGATTTCTGTAAATAGAATTGTCTAGTACATTGAATGAATAGAAGTTTATATCTGAGTATTGTTCAGTTTAATGTTGGTGTCACGTGTATGGACACCAGTGTCCGCATATCATTTTCGAAGTTTGTTACGGCTGAATGTTGCATAGTTAACTATATAACCATAAACATTAGAGTGGTTCGACCGAACACATATAAGTTACCTCCATATATGTATGTGCCGTAATAACCTTAGTAATTACAAACGGCGCATATGAAAAAGGTGAGGAGGAGAATTAAAATAAATAAATAAATAAATAATAATATATAAATACTAAAGTTGTAATTAAGTTAAAACTGATTCATTTTACATGTATTTGTCTCTTTTATTAATTTCGTCGTTCATTTTCATCTGGAATTAGTTGATTTTTAAAAGATACACTTCATACATAGAAAATATAATAATATTAAAATTATAATATTCTTATATGTCAATTAGAATTTTTCTTTTTTTCCGTATTTTATTATTTTTGATTTGATTTATTTTTAGGGTGCCTCCGCACGAGTCTGACCCTTGTTTTTTAAGTATTATGACCTAAATGCATAAATTTAAAGTGAATTAAATAATAAAGGGTAAACCGATGCAAATTTAAAAGCACCTTTTCTACATTAAATACTGTATGAAATAAAATATTGGATTTATTTTGTATTAAATTTAAACTTAATTACAATCAAAACCTACGAGAAACGTAAAAGATTTATAAAAAATTTACATAGTAATTTTTAAATGATATAATTTCTGGTTAAAATTTTTTTTTAATATTTTCGACAAGCCCCCTTGCACCCAATCTTATTTCTTTTAAACTTGCTTCTAAGAAACCTTTTCCAATGGACTACGTGTCATTATTACTTTTATTTAAGAAAAAACGAAAATAGCAATTCTACAACACATGTAAAATAACGGAATATAATCATGGTGCAAAAAAGTTAACTGGAAATGATCGTGGGACAAAAAGTATAACGTACCCCGGGCCTAAGAGTGAGTTAGTTCAATAACGATTGTGATAAAGTTTATTAGAGTCGCGTTTAATTGTTCTTGAAGAAGCCGGTGAGACCGTTGCATTTATTTGTCCTTATTTATTCATCTCCATTACCGCCGTTTATGTTTATTTCTATAGTTTTATTTAATTTCGCGCGTTCCTGACGTTTTCATTGCTCTCTTCGTCGTTATCTAATTTTTGTTTTTATTTTAATTATCTATTTAATTTATCAGAAAATTTCGCGTCAAATGTAGTGATGACTACTCTCAGCTGCATCCAATCACGTCTGGCGTTCCGCAGGGTAGTGTATTAGGGCCGATTCTGTATAATATCTACGCAGCAGACCTTCCCACCGAAGGAAATATTGAAGTGGCTACATTTGCCGATGACACAATGCTAATTTCGCAAGACAAGAGGGCTGATATTGCAGTTGCTGAGCTACAGAAAAGCGCGAATACGGTTCTACAGTGGGCTCAAACGTGGAAACTCGAAGTGAACCTGGAAAAGTGTAGTCATGTATCATTTACCAAGAGAGCTGAGCACCAGCTCCACCTAACACTGGGTGGTAACACTATACCAAGAAGCAATAGTGACAGATACCTAGGAGTTCACTTAGACCGTACCTTAAGCTGGAGGACACACGTACAGAAATTAAGGAATAAGCTTGATATTAAATTAAGATCGCTATATTGGCTAATAGGATATCATTCGAACCTCTCCTTAGCTAATAGGGTCTTAATATACAATGCTATCCTTAAACCTACGTGGACTTATGCAGCACCAATTTGGGGCTGTGCAAAGAAGTCAAACAGAAATGTGATACAGCGATTCCAGAATAAAACGCTACGGTTGATATACAGAATGCCGTGGTATGTTACCAATGAGGCTATTCATCGAGACCTAAGAGTCTGTACTGTCGATGAGGCTATAAAGCAACGCGCTCGTAGTCATGCGTTACGCCTCTGTGGACATAGTAACGAGCTAGTAGCTGCCCTTCCGGACAATGCAATAACAAGAAGACTGGAAAGAACTAGGATCCGTGATCTAGTATAAGTGATGGGCTGAATACATCAATGGATGTATTCTCCACTCAACTGAATACATTGAGTCCATTCGCAGATAGCCAAATAGGCTAGGCACGAATCGGCAGAAGTAGTAAAAAAAAAAAAAAAAAAAAAAATTTATATTAATGCCTGATTTGTCTGATGCGGGAGGTAAACCTCCCTGCAATTCTCTTCGTTCTGCTTCTAAAGGCGTCAATAATTCGCCCACTAACAAATCAAAATAAAACCTCGCAACAATTATCTTTTTGCCCGCATCTATTTCATATGCCTTAAAAAACAATAATTTTCCGGTACAGAATTATTTCTTCTTCCTCCCTTGTTAATTCCCTATTCCTCTATCGTCCGCAACTGGAGATTTGCCATCAACAAAACTCCATTATTATCTGTCATTTCCATCCGCCCCTCTCAGTTTCCTCCATATATTTATTCATACGACAGGCCGCGATACTTTTCTTTCAATTTTTCCACCCTCCTGCACCCTATTAATTGCCTATTCTTAATTCCAAACCTATCCTTCATCATGTTGTCAAATCGGAATCCCTTTTCCTTAATTACGCGCAATTCTCACTGATGGCTCCAATGGAGTTGATTCAGCCTTCTTTTGTCGTTCCTTAAATTATTCAGAAACCTTCTTCCTTCTACTCAGTTTTTTATGCCGAGCTTACTGCTATCCTGTTGCTTCTTCCCTAGTTTCTCACAAAGTCCCTATTATATCAGATCCCCATAGTGTCCTACAAGCCATCTCCTCTTCCTTTCCTTCTCCCTCTGCCGATTACGTAATTCTTCACATGCGCTCTCTTATCCGTAACATTTTCCTTTTTCACTCTATCCAAATTGACCTACTACAGTAGATCTCTGGGCAATCTGAAATCGAAGACAACGACTCAGTCGATATACCGAGCTGTTCATCCTCTTCTACCGGTAAATTTCTCGGCATTTTTCCATCACATAATATTAATCTCCTCTCCACTTCAGCTCATTTCAAACTACGGTTGAACTCCGTATTCCTCCTCATTCTCAAATTCGGATTTCTTTTATCTCTTTATCCAGCCTAATCTACCATTTTATCCCTGGTTTTTCAATTCTCCCTCCATGCAGCGTTCAACTCTCCGTGCAATCTGTCGCCTACGTTTTGGGCACAGTTTGCTTCCTGCTTCTTTATTACATTTCTCGGTCTAGTCCCCTTTTCACTTTGTCCCCTTCACCCTTGCTTTCACAACTTTATAGGTGACACTAATCACATTTTGTTTGAGTGCCGCTGTAAACTCTGTCACAACGGTTTCCGTTTTGGTCTCTTTAATGCTTTACGCCGCAGCAAAAGTACTTGGACCATTTTTGCTAATAGCCATTCTTCCGAAGAATGTTTCATGGCTTAACAAAACAACTCCTCTTCATACCTTTGCGTCCACTGCGACGGCAACCATTTTTCGATAGACTCTTCTTGCCCGACTTTTAAGGAGAAAGCTAAAATTAACAAAATAACGGTTCTGAAAAATATCTCCTACTCCGAGACCAGAAACATTGGCAAAGGCTCGATGTGGTTTCTCCTGCCTTTACGTTTGCTGAGGTTTCAAACCCCGCTAATTTCCCGGCCATACGTAATTCTTCTTCCACTGTCAAAATTATTTTAGCAGTTCTTTTTTCTCGTATGTCGGGATTCGGTCTCGAAAATGCCATTCTAACTCGAAATCTTCCAATCCTCTCGATTTTTACTTTTCAGATCCAGCTCTAAACGCTGGCATTAAAGGCTGCTATCCCGTTATTCCTATTCACACTTCGAAATTCTTCCATAGCTTTCCATCTTCCTCTGATGCTACGAATGGCCAGACGATTTCAGTCATTATTAACGTTTCTCCTAATAACGATGTCACTCCTCTCTCAGCTCTATTGATCTATCTTTTACTTCTTCTAATGTCGGCCTTAGTTATTCATGGTGTACTTTAGATGGCACCTTTCGAAGTAACCACGTTTCTATTTTTATTCCAAATCTCCTCCTCGTCTTTCTCTGTCTTCCTGATCCTCCGAAATGGGTTCTTTCCAAAGTTGACTAGCTTAAATTCCGTTCTTCCGTCGATTCCTCACTCTTTCCTATCCTCACTGACTTGAATTCTTCTATATCTGTTTATTTCACTCATTGTTTCTTTTTGTGTTGCACAGTAATTAATTTTAAACACCAATTTAAAACAATTATTTAATCTATCAAATAACCCGACGTGATTCGAAGACAAAGCTCACAATGATCGCGGGAGTTATTATAAATATATAAATTTAATAAAGTCGATGCCAAAATAAGATTATTGCACGGTTAAAATTAAATTATGAAAAATTACTAACAAAAATAAAATTAAAGTATTTAAAAGTCTAAAATATTTTTAAAAAGTTTTGATAAAAATTTAAGCAACGTTTAATAAAATATAAAAGTTAAAATCGAATATAAATTAAAATCGCAAATGAACAAATTAAATCACACAATAAGCAACCAGTATAAAAATTATATCTAATCACAATTACATAAGAAAATAACGGCTATTAAATTTATTTTTTATTGTTTATATTTTGGCATCATCTTTATAAAATTTATATATTATAATAACTCCCGTGATCATGAAGCTTTGTCTTCGGAACGCGTCGGGGTATTTGATAAATTAAATAATTGTTTTAAATTTGTGTTTGAATTCTTCTTCCAAATATGAATTCTTCAGAGATTCTATCCTTTTCCTTAATTTACTTTTCTTCTCCTGTCCGTCATTCATCTCGTAAAAAGAAAGTGAAATCGTCTTCCGCTTTGTGGAGAAATTAGTATTGTATGGTTGATTTTGATTTCAATTTAACTACTTTCAGAGACTTTTTCGCTCTAGTCCGACGTTCAGAAACTTTCTTTCTCATAAAAGAACCAATGTGTTAGGGCCAAATTTATTCTCAAAATGGTGAAAATAAATATATAAAAAAATTCTATTCCTCCTCCTCAAGTTCTACTCCTACTTTTCAGATTTGAAAAATGGCCAAGGATTTCAAGTCCCCCTTTTCCCATTATCCCCCTGCTGATAAATTAATCTCTTTTATTGATTCTATAGCTCCCCTTGTTACGTTCCTAACTTTAATGAATCATGTCGCACTCCGTCTTCTTCCACCTCCTCACATTTTCTGGTCACTTCTTTTACCTTCACGGATTTAACAACATTCATACGTAATTCTTCAGAGTCTGCTTCCGGAGTAGACGGTATTTTCTTCTCTATTCCCAAAAATGTAAAAGTGAGATGAGCCATTATTGAGAAAGTTTTGATGAGTAAGGCGTGCCCCACGATGAAGGACTACACCAATTTTGCGCTGATGATCTACTTCGAGCTCCATGTCCATTACTTTGATGAAAATGGATTGGTGTAGTCCGTGATTTTTTGACCTCCCCATCTTTTCTACCATTCTGCAGTGATTCTGAGTTTTATTTTCGTCATAGCATCTGAATATGATACAGTTATTACTTTTTTTTTTTGTTCACAATGCAAACGGTGGGACGAAATAAATGAAACAAATTGAAACTTGAATTAACAAACAAAAAATTTAACAAATAATATAATTAAATTAAAACCAGAACATAACGTAACTTCCTACAACTAACAAGGAGAGGTCACGATCTGTGAGTCACTGATTTTGATGAAATTTTGCAGATCGATAGAAGACCATGAGTATATGAACTGTGTAAAATATTAGAATGTAACTTTTTGATTTACGCGAGAAATTTAAATTTTTAGCAGCCGCATTTAATGGATAATATATATATAGCCGTTTAGCAAAAGAATAAGCAACAAATTACGGATTATGTTTATTTACCTTGTGCAAATGATTCGGAAGGCTGATTATTCTAAAATAGAGTATATCAAATAAAAAAAATTATTACAAAACAATAAAAAAGTTTAAAAAAGATCAATTTATAATTTATTAAAAATTCAACTCGTCACATTTATATAGTATAATAACACAAGTCGTAACAAACTTATTTTGTGGTGCATCTCTTATATTTTAAATTACTAATTTTTATTATCTAATTATTTCAATTCTTTATACAGAACTGCGTAAATAAAATAACGATTTTTAAACATTTAAATTATTTAACGACGGTTTTTATGAATGGTTTTCCTCTAAACTTTCAGATAAACATGGAATATTTTCAAAAACATAAATGAAATTTGTTTTTCCATTGAAAAATTAAAAGAACTTTGCTCTAGTGGTAATAATTCATTTATATGCTGTAGTAAATTTCGCAGGAATTGCTGTTTTATTTGCTTTTATGATTTATATCACCCTAAATTATGTAAATAAAGGTTAAATTTGTTGCATTTTAATTATAATTAATATTCATTAACAATCTTATTTTATATGTAAATGAGTATATTTGTTTATATACATCCTTTTTTATTTATATTTATATCTTCTTGATGTGCCGTGCTCTTCCCAGTGCGTTGACGATCAGATGGCAGCTAAAACTTGCGTTCTCTTGCTTCTTGGATGAGATCATGGATTGAGCAGATGCCAGTCCAGTTCTTAATGTTAGACGTGTGTATTATCGTAAGAAAAGGTCAAAGAACGTAATATACCGAAGAAGGAAAAATAACATACAGTATAAGAGAAAGTAACTCCATTACGTCAAGTATAAAGTATTCATTAATTAAAACGATTAACCGCCCATATTTTGTTTGACGAAACAAAAATTGCTATTATTACACGTGTAAAAACGTGAAACAGGTTCTTTAAAGGATATTTAAAATGTGCGGACTAAACTCTTTTTTCCTCCCTTCTTTGGACTTGTCAACAATCGACGCTTTGGCTCAGGTTGCTGCTCATTTTCGCTCTTACTTAAAACAAAAATCCTTAGTACTAATCTATTATCCGTAAGTAAGAAAATTCACTTTAAATTTTTGTCGGATATATGTACCATTCCTCCTTTACCAATAGTCGTTCTTTCCAGCTCTCAATTCAGCCTAGCTCTTTGGTTCTCACAGTTTCCTTCTCTTCCACATTCTATTATTGTCTGTATTATTCGCCTACGCTTTAATCGCACTTTATTGTCCTCTTCCCGCTATCGTCTCTCTTTCGTTTCCTCTCCTTATTGCCCTTCGCAACAGTTATCTGCGATGCTAATCACATTTTCCTCGAGTGCTCTAATCTTTCTGCTGAAAGTTCTTCTCTTTATTTACTCCTCTTAAAGGCTTCCTGCTACCTAATATGTTTCCTATATTCTGCCCTTACTTTCTCAGTCTGTTGTCCCTGACGTTGGTTCCTTTATTTCAGACCATTTCCGATCGACTTAAATTCTAAATAGTTGGCTTTTCTCCATGTCATTTCTGGTTGCAGGACCCTGGATAATGAGTTCAGAAATAAAAAAAAAATAAATAAAAGAAGTAGCAGCGGACTATTACCCAACAATAAAAGTAAGATTCATTCAAGAAAAGGTGGGGCGTAAAATCGCAAAGGGGATGGACTAAACTTATGAACGTCCGCATGATCGAAAAATGTAGTCACTTTTTAAATAAATTAAAATATTTAACTAATTATTTTCTCTTTAGAATTTACGTGTGTTTATGTGTTTCAATAGGTTACCATTGATTTTAACTCTAAAAAGACACTAGTCAAAAGTCTTACTTGACGTATTTACGGGTACAGGAAAATCCACTTTTTCCCGTATATACATATAATGTTCAGATTTCGATTTTTGTTCATCCTTTCATATACTTTTTTTCGCTTATTTCAATTTTTTTGTCTTCTTGAAGCATTTTATACATATTTTTTTAATGGAACTGATAACTTAATACGCATATATATATATATATATATATATATATATATATATATATATATATATATATTAATTACAACGTAATTCTTAAGCCGATTCCCATTAGAAAAATTGTCCTATATTTAATGTAACGAAAAAATGTCCCAAAAAGGTCCCAATTTTATGTAACGTTTTTGTTATATTTTAACGCTTCAAACTTTTCTACATCTGTCGTTTTCAAACCGAAAGGTGTGTATCATGTATAAATGTGGCAAATTCTTTGCTATTGCACAGATATATATATATATATATATATTGATTACATCGTAATTCTTAGGCCGGCCGCCATTAGATTTGGAACCAAAAAAAACTGTCCCAATTTTATGTATTTGATTTAAAAGAAATAAAGACAGGATTTTTTTGATTACGTTATATTTTTTTGTATCGATGCCGGTAAGAATGACGTAAATTTTAATCATTTTATACAAAGTATAGAAGAGAAAGTGACAGAAATGTAAGCAAGAGGGGTTAAGGAGCAAAGGCCCTTGCGAGGCCAAAATGACCGAGTTTTATATATACACACATATATATATAAATTTATATAGAACAGATTAGCTACACCAATCAAATAACCGTACAATAAAAATCAGTGGAAAATATAAATTCTTTTGTGAATTTTGTTACAAAGAAATCAAAAGCCGGACACGAATAATATAAAATTTCATTAAGTGATAATAAATTTTGGTTCTTAATTTTTAAATTAAAATGGTGTAAGAAATACAAAAAAAATGTATACATATATAAAATATAAAGAAAAATGTATACATATATAAAATACAAAAAAAAATGTATACATATATAAAATACAAAAAAGAATGTATACATATATAAAATACAAAAAAATTAACATGTATGTAAGTTTAAGCGTAACTTTAAAATTAATTGTATGAAGTTACTTGACATTATTTAATTTATTCAATATGAACGCATGTTCATTAATAAATTTAATAAAAATATAGGGAAATTAATAATTATAATCAAATATATAGCGACCATTTTGGCATTTTGGCATTTTGGCATTTTGGCATTTTGGCATTTTGGCATTTTGGCACTTTGGATTGAGTTAAATAAGAAAATAAAACAGCTTAAATTTATTCTGTTTTCGGTTCTCAGGTTGATTGCAATAAAATCGTTTTATTCAGAAAGAGGTAATCGAATAGTAATTTAAGCAGATATCTTGCGAATATTACCTTATAATAATACACATAACCGGTATAAATTCTAATTTTTGATGTGAAATGAAGTTTTCCGTTATGATTACGTTAAAAATACTAAGCGGAATGGAATTTATTTAAGAAGGTAATGGCTTCGCTCGAGTCAAGTCTTTATCGGCAAAGCCTCTTCCAAATTAGCAGGAATTTTGTGTACACAGTGGAAATCGATATTAGAAGGGCATGAATAATTTGGTCGTTGCCAAAGCCAATTTGTCGTTTATCGAGTAAATTGACTTTTTAATGCCTAATCATTGAACAGTCACACTCCGTTATAAATGTTTTTCGCCGATTAAACAAATAAACATTTATTTATAATCATTGCGGTGCAGGATTTTGTTTAATCAATTTAAAACTACAAACACCGAATTCAGATTTTCGCTTTATACATGAAAGTGTGCGCAGTCGTGAAAAATTCAAAACCTAAATCGATATATAAAACAAGTACGAAGTAGAGAAAAAAATGACGATCAGTAGTTCGATTTTTCTTCATTTTTGAAACAAATTTGTAGTTTTCAGTTTTTTATCGTAGCGAGATGTGGCGTTTTTCCGATATATTTTATAATGTAACGAGGAGGTTTTCATCGATTGTATCGATATGAGTAACTGCGACATAGCTTGTAAAAATTTATTGTTTTTGGACTTATTTCTCGGAATGTTTAAGATTTCCTACTAGAGTTACTCGCGGTTCTTGGAGGAAAAATATTAAAATTAATTTTTTTTTTTTAAGACTAGTAAAATTTAGCGCGCAGTCAAAATCATCGGCGAGCTGCATCTAGGTGCGGAGCAAGAAAGACAAGGGAAACGGTTAAAACGAAAATAATGAAAAAATTAATTTAATTACCGATATGTAAAATTAAAAATTTCCCGCCGAAATTAATTTTTAAATTGTAGTCGTTTTTATGGATCTACACTATAAAGATTGCGCAAACTTTTACGAATTTCCCTCGATGTTGTTTTCGTTCAGGTTAATGCGAAACATAAATATCGATGATACCATTGTGCTGCTAACGAGATAGCTGAGGCCGAGTGTAGCACAGCAGCGAGAATTCGCGCTCACCTGAGAGAAAGGACGTTTTTTTTTTAATCTCGCACATCACAGGCGTTTCTGTGTGCCGATGCGTAGGTCTGTGTGGGTAGGGGACAAAAATTTCACTTTGTTTGTGTAAGGTGTAAAGTTTAGTGTTTGCTTTTCAGGGTAACGAAGCGTTCGGAATTAAATAAGTCGACGGTGCACGAGAAACAGCGTAGAGAACCGAACACGCCTTCGCCTTCCTTCGTAGTGTACGCACCGAACGGAAGGAGAGCTTTTAGGCTCGTGCGAGTATTTTACGTTTACGAGTGGAAACGATAATTTCTCTTGTGTGTGGGTAATGCGAAAGTTTAAGTTCAGCCTGGCCCAGTGTGGATGTGAACAGAGGGTCGCGCTGTGCCGAGGATGCGTTTGTTGCCACAGCGAAGAAGAAGCCGGTATAGGAGGCACAAAGCGGAACCGAGGAGACAGCGTAGAACGCGGCCGCGAATAGTGTCTGCGTGTGCGAGTACTCGCTTGTGGGTGATAAAATCGATAAATGAAAAATATATGACGCTAGCGATGTTGCTTATTGTGGGCCAGTATTATACAGTGACTGGTCCGATGTTCCAATTTTATTTTGTCTTGGCTCGCGTATAAACGACTATCCGTGTGGCGTGGTCGCAGGCTTTTCGATTGTGTTTTGTCGTCAATTGTTGGGCTAGAAGAACGAGCAGTGCCTCTGTGCAGTATTTTTTCCGCCAAAACAGAATCCTAATTACTCGCAGAAAGTCGGTATAACTGTATAGAGAAGTAAGTAACAAATACTTTGCGTTCACACGTACTCATGCGGTAGGTATGCACGCCGAACTTCTTTTTAACTACATATTTTGATAAATTAATTTTCCTAATCCATATGGTGCTGCTGCTCCATTTCTCGTAGAAATATTCCGATATCCGGATAGAAGAGAAATCGATTTGTCTTATGAGAATACATCAAAGTTCACTGTGAGATAAGATAGACGGAATTGAATAATCTGTCAGTGTTTACTTTGTTTTTTATTTTTGTAATCGTCGGAAATGACAGTGGAGTTTCGAAAAAAAAAAACATATAAATAAATAAATAAAAAATAAAAAAAAAAAAAAAAAATAAAGGAAATAGGAAATAGAATGCAAAAGATATTTTAATAATGTACTGATTTCATCCAATGGTTTCCAATCGATTAAATAACACTCCCGCGGAATTCGAAATTCCGAAGTATTGACTTAATTGTACCTCGCCGGCAGCTTAAAAGTTTACCTGTTTTCGAGTGAATTAATATTGTAAGTTTACCTCTTCGTCTTTTACCCATATAAAGAGTATTTTCAACGATTTTTGTCTCCATTATTTTAAATCGGAACTCCATTAGCGAATTTTTATAAAATGTTAACCAAATGTTGAGGCTGTTACTTAATTAATCTATTTATGTAAATATTTTCACAAATCTTTATTCGCTATTTTCATCCTTCAATCGTATCGAAAACCAGTATAAACTAAATTCGTCGATAAAAATTGTACTAACGATTTATTCCATAAGTGATTATACCTACTATTAATGTATATATATATATATATATATATATATATATATATATATATGTATCGACAAGATTGGAGTAATAACTTAAAGATAATTGTAAAAAATAAAAAAAAAGTAAATATTACCACTACCTTAGCCTAAGATATTATTCTTAAAAATGCACTAAAAATGCCTAACGTGTTCAGTTGTTGAGCTTTGGTTCTGTTGCTTCTGAATTTAGACGTGCAGTTTCAATTATGCTCTGTAAGCACTAAATTTTGTGAGCATTCATAGCAGTTAGCAAAAATTATCCGGACTGTACAATAAATGTTTAGTCCGATTGCTCGATTTAAAATTCATCTATAATGTGTGTTTGAGTGGCAATGATTAATAGTTAGAGGAGAGGTCTTTAGAGTAGCCTACGACGAGATGGAAGCGATAGCACTCGCTTGATAATTTGACCATCGTAGAATTAAGTGATACAACTACAGTACCTCTCCTTTTCTCTTTAGCCGTTCTTAATCAAGGGATACACCTGTGTACAATATAATAACGAACTGATTGAAAGCAAGAATAAACGTAAATATTTACTGTCACTGGCAGAATGGTCGTTAAAAAGTGATTATTTTACTGATTACTCTGCTGTCAAGCATCTTTGTTTATTTCTCATCTATTGAAAGTGTGACTAAGGTACTTGGCTACTAATACAGTGGCATCATGGATTTTCGGAAGTTGTATCATAGTGGCTCCTAGGTTTACCCAGTCTGAAATAATTGAGTACCAAAGAAATTTGAGGAAGTAAAGGCGGAGAGGGCAAATAGTATATTGTGTGAACGTTAACTTCACAATCCATGATACTTTAGGAAGGGTACTTACTTCACTTTTATTGCATTTTCGGCATACTTAACAAACAGCCATACGAAATTGTAGAAATATTACGAACTGATGAATCGTGCATGTCAAACCAGGACAACGATAGAAATGTCAAAAATAGCGCGGCATTATTTAAGAAGTTAGTGCGTGAACATTTCCTTTTAAATGAACTCCGCACTTTACTCTAGGAAGCGTGTTGGCTGTGTTACATTTAGAAAATTTCTGAAGGAACATTCGGAAAAGTTTCTTCTCGGGTTCTCGCTCTCATTTCTTACTTCATTTCATGGTGCAGCGTAATTTCGGCGTGCAGTCATCGTCTTGGATTTACATTTAGGAAGAAAAAGGTTTTGCTAATTTTCGTATAAAACGACCGAAATGTTGTGGCTCATTCGGTACGAGAGTCCACTAAGGAACCTTTTTGTATTTTTCAAACTGCCCTATAAACAAACAGGTGTTATCGAGCAAATGTGTCATCCAAGTTCATTTCTTTGTTAAACGTTGGCGCTGCTCACTGTCGAGATGACAGGGGTTTTGTTGGTTTTTGGTAGGTGTAGGGTTCTAAATGATGCAATCCTCGAATTCCCTTTCCCAAGAAAAATATAGAAATGTGATATTTATTTATTTTTTTATTTTTTTTTTTTTGTAAGTTCGGATGGAACTTTAAACGTTTTTAAATTATTTTAATGTATCTATTTAAATTCAACGTTCGTGGTACTTTATACAATGATGGCGAATGAAACGTATTCGACAATAATTCAGAGTAATAAAGGCGGTACGAAAAATTTCGTTATACCCGGTTAAAAGCGAAAGTAATAAATAAAACCTTGTAAATATTCGCTAATACGAATTTATCAACGAGCAGACTAAGACGTTCCGATGGAGAGTACACGATGACATGTTGTTTTTTTTACATATTCTCGATAGTTTACAAAAATCTCAATATACAGCGAACATTAACGATCCCATCACCGCCGTTTTATTCCATTTCAATGGTGCGTTATTTTATTTGATTTGAAAAAAAGAAAATAATAAAAGCGGAAAAAACGAAAAATCAATCGATATTTCTGTTTACACGCGTCACGTATTTCAAACATTTCTTCAAAATAGAATCGGTCGCCCGATTGCTAAATGAGCTAATCGAAAAGTTGTGGCCTTGAAAAGTAGCTAAACCCTATATCCCATTTCGTACGATAATCGATATTCTATACCGACAACGATGAAGGAGACCCCTTACCCGAAACCAATTTCAATTTAAATAGGCGAGTAATTACCATTTTTATTTACGTCTGCTCTGCTTTTTTCCTTTGTTTTTCTTTTTCTTTCTTTACATCTATATTGCGTAAGAGAGAAGTTCAAAAGCGTATATTTCGTTAAATCGTGACAATACGATCTGAGTTTATCAAGAAAATTCAGCAGACGTGTGAAGTAAATTTCAGAAAATTTTCGGAATCCTTAAGCTGCATCTTGATGCATGCGGCTAATTTTGTAATGAATCTCGAATGTATCCGAGGATTAGGAATCGGAAATAAAACTCGGTTTGTAACGGAAGTTACTCCTAAGAGATTGACTTCTTCAGCTGGAGTTTTAGAAGGCGCTGTTTCATACGAATAGAATTCGAATCCCGCTCGCCGAACGTACAGAATTGACATTATCGTTGGATTAACGTATTTCAAAAAAGAAACCGAAATCACAGATCTTATCCACTATCGAACGAACCATCTGTTCATGGTACGGCTATCCCTTAAAAAAAAAGAGCGGATAATTGCGCTTTTTTGGTTATTTTTAAAATAAGCGTTAAAAATGTTTCATTATGTTCGCTTTCTCCAAAAAACTGCTAGAACTTCGATAGTTGACTATTATATTCATTCCGGCGAATAAACCAATTTTCCCCTTCCATCAGAAAACTACAATATAGCAATGCAGACATGATGGGCGCTGGTTTTGAATCTTTTTCTTTTTTCATGCAAATGTATGGGAGGTGACAAATTCTTTTAGGCGTTATATCTGCTATTCCTACAAAAAGTAAAAAAAAAAAAATAGTATCTACGCTTCACGCAGATACATTAATACATGAATATACCTTATGAGCAGCTCCGTCTTTCTTTTATTGTCTTTCACTGGACATAAGAATTTTATCTAGATTACTTTTATGAACCAGCATTAGGCTAGCTTTGTATCTTACGGGCAGCAACGAGTGTAAAAGCAGACCGTCTGTTTATGATTTTTACTGTACAAAAAGTGATTCTTTCGAATCGAATATACGTTATTTACACTTACATCGTTGACAGTATTTATAACATTATTAAACTTGGTTTGCATTATTTATATCATCTGTCACGCCGCTTACACCATTTACAACATTGACATTGGAGGTATGCGTCATTAAAAGGAGAGGACGAAGCATACTAAAGTAGGGAGATGATATAGTGGCACGTTCCAAGTGCGTCGACGTGTCGTGAAAATACGGCGTCAATTGAAATTGCGTGATATGGAAATGGTTGGTTCATTCTTTAGTTCGAAACCGAATAAATTCCACGAATGTGGGAGACCCTTGTAAATCCAAGTTAAAATGTACGGAATCTACGTTAAACTGATCGCCGTCTACCATGCTGTAGAAGAGGATTAAAGGCCGGAGAGAACCACGATCCGAGAAACGAGACTCGATCATCACTTTCTCCTCTGGAAGCTGACCGTGTTTTGGTTAGTACAGATGAAAAGGCGATATTAGCTAGTCGCATCACTTGCACGAGCGGCTGGTAATGTAGCCGACCGCTGGATAATTTCGCAGCAGAACTTTTTTACTCGATCGCCTTTAAATCTGTGTCTAGCAAACGGGCGCTAGTTGACGGCGGTCACCGGTAAATATCATGTCCACACAAGTCGATAATTTATCTGCCCGAGGAGAGCGGATCCGATCATACTCTCTACACTCATCGACGAAAACGATGTGAATATTTGCGATCGCTGTGCGAAACACGTTCAGTGCTTCCACTGGGAGGGCCGTCATCTTTTCTGAGTTCCCCTGATACGAAAGATAGCGTGTACAGTAGATCATCCGATATATGTATAAATAATACTTTTTTTTTTTTGCGTTTCCATGGTAACATTTTGTGCTAAAATTCGTGGGACATTTCGTGGAATGGACAAATTTTTGGAATGACCACCAGCCGCAAAACACATATTCGTTTTAATAGATGTTTTGCAGGCTTTTTCATGTTTCAAAGTGAAATTTTCGACATTCCTTTCGGACTAAGGATGACAATATCACATTAGGAGGTAATGGTAAACAAAGACCGCAAATACAATTCCTCCTTGAATGTACATCATTCAAGGATGTTTTTCTCTTTCTCGTATCCGGTCGATGGTTATATTGCTTTTAAGACCGGGAAACTGAATATACCGCTCGGTACCGGATTAGTAACTCCATCGTTTCGATAATAAAAATACTCGTCGCTCTCTATCTCATGACGTAGCTTCATTTGTAAAGTACACGTCGAAAACTAGTCGCAACCTTTTTCGCCATATTCCTATCAGGTTACTTTTTTTTTTCGAAAATAAACTTTAAACGGTGCACAAAGCAAGAACCGCCTGCTACGATCGAATATCTCTTAAATTTCGGACAATAAAGAGAAATAAGTAAATACGTACGCGTTTTTCTAGTGCGTAATTGTTATAACTTCGTATAAGCTTAAAAAATTTGCGATATTAACAAAACTTTACTTTTTCGAATTTTTCCGAACGATCCCCTATCATGGACACCCCCTCAACGGTAATCGCAGACTAGGCCGATTCTCAGCCTTCTCGATATTGACCTGGGAAATTGCTTCATTGACTAAGACATCTGATGCCTCGTATACAAAGTCACGTGTAGTTCTTCAACCATTTCCAAAAAATTATCCCCCTGTATCTATGGTTAACACAGCCTTTCATCGCACTTTCTCTTTTCTATACTTCGCCTCTACTGATGGAGCGATACATCGCTTAACTAGTAAAATTTCGTAGACAGCTTGGTTACTTATTCTTCGTTCAAGGTCACATTCGCCCTATTCGCGTGAGCAGAACGTCTGCTGCAGATAGTAGACGCATGTTCGGTCTTTAGCGTCTTGTTTATTTAATTGTAACTTTACGAATCCGCAGCTTTACCCGGCCGATTTCATTTCGTAGGCCGCAAAATACTTTTGATAAGCGCTCCAGCCACGCATAATCGGTGTCTCTATTTGTATAAGTGTTGCAGTTATGTACTCGTCCTCATTATGGCATCCCTCGTAACAAGAGTTATAGCAAACGTCTTCATTCCTTCTTTAGATTATTGTACTATAATTCTTCTTTCCTCGATCGGTTATCTTGCCTTGCCCCAGCATGACGTGTATATTGTGTGTCGATGATTTCTTTAACTGTCGCTCTTCTAAAAATTTCAACTAATAACATGCATCGACTTGTTGCTTCTGCGTCGATATATTTCACAGTATCTTTGACTTTCTCAAAGATATCTTGTTCGGCGGATAGGGCGAGATGAAGTAATCGTTTTGACTTGGACGTTTCAGTGTACCGGTCTCGTGAGCGTTTTCTGTTGTTCCCTCCCTCCCGTGGCAGTTACCTTTAAAAAATATATAATCAATCGTTCGATAACATAAGACCGCGGCGCAAACGCAGTGCCGGACTTCACGTCAAACTGACCCCGTAACCAAGGCAATGTTAACGAGCGATCATTTTTTATGCCAAGTTGCTTTGCAAATGTTCTTAAATGTCATCATGAATTTAACCGCTGCTTGTGTAGAAAATATTTCAGCGCTTGTTTGCTTTGCGGTGGCGACCTAGTTATGCTTACATATCGACGACGGTGTTTAGTCGGCAAGCTCAAAAACTTATACAAATCGATTCTGTTTCGACTCCGAGTGATCACCTACGTTTCAACCGCGACATAAAAACACTGCATTAGTGAGGATAGAGTCATACATGACGGAAAAAAAAGAAGAAAACACCACCCATTAATATCAAAACATGTAAAGGTTGAAGTTTTGAAGTTGCACGTTTGATTTGTTCACAAATGTGTTTATTAATTGATCTAAAAATGTAGAATTCTCCAGTTCTACTCTACAGGCAGCAGCAGAAATTTATGTAACATAGAGCTCGTTTTCTTTATGCACATTCCGACCGGTATTTTAAAGGATCTGTATGAAACTGGGACTAGCAAGAATATCTTCGCATCACGAGATTATTAAATTGCCGATAACTTTAGCGGAAAATAAGTATATATCCAAATTATTGTTGTTTTTTTCTTTTTTCCTTAACATTAAAATGTTACATATATATATATATATATATAACTCGGCCATTTTGGCCCCGCAAGGGGCTGTGTCCCTTGACCCCTGTTGCTGTCATTTCTGTCTCTTTCTCTTCTATACTTTGTATAAAATGATCAAAATTTACAACGTAATTCTTACTGGCATCAACACACACAAAAAAATAACATAACCACAAAAGTCCTATTCTAACATTTAACTTTCATTATATAAAATTAAGACATTTTTTCGTTACATTTTTCGTTACATTTTTCGTTACATATTTCATTACATAAAATTGTGACATTTTTTAAATAACAATAACAAAAATCCTACAAAATATAACAAACGTTACATAAAATTGGGACATTTTTTTGGGATATTTTGCGTTACATAAAATTGGGACATTTTTTTGGGACATTTTTTCGAATGGGGGGTAGCCTAAGAATTACGTTGTAATTAATAAATATATATGTGTGTGTGTGTGTGTGTATATATCTCACATAGTAGTGTCGTTATACAATTCATGAAATATATACATTTTCTTGTTCACTTAGTAAAAGTTGTGCGATTTTATCAGCTGTGTGTAACATATTAATGTAATGTTTGGAAAAAAAAGCACGATAAAATTATAAATAATCGCTATTTTATCTTTGCCGCTGTTGGGCTTGCCCTTGTTAGAGACGACCCACTTTTTTGATCGACTAAAGGAGTTCAGCCGGCGGCGCGATTGCGTTTTATTGCAATTTAAGAAAATCAGTGTTTTACAAAACCTTTTTGACGACTAATACGCCATGTATTACAGAGTGAGCCTGTGCGGTAATGAAGGCAAAATCAGTAGTAATTATTTGAACATCTTTAAAACATACAACAAACAATAACGTAAATGAAACTCGATTATTATTGTAAAATGTTAGATATAATAACGGAAATTATGGAAATAAACTAAATTTTTAATTTATTGGAACAAGTACAAACTTTAATTTTAAAAAATTAATATTTTCTAATAATATTTGTCATTCATTTATGCTACTATTTATTATATATCAAATAACAACGCTCAATAGTAAAATTGATTACTACATCTTTTTAAAAAATGTTTCGTACCACTACTATTACTACTATATTACTACTACTAACTACTCATATAGAAAATTATTTTATTTTTAATCACATTAGCCAATCGAAATGTTTCAACAGTATCATTAAAAAAGGTGTTGTGTCGTGTTTCAGCATGAAACCGAATGAACAATCTTACGTACCAAACTTAATTATAAAGATAATCGTTTCATTTTGTATGTTTTGTGTTTATAATTTATTTATTATCAAGTTATGCGATATAAATTTTAATTTCATTTTGAATTCGGATTTATTTCTTTTATTTTAATCCATGCCTATCAACTATTGTGTGGAATTTTTTAATGCGAAATTTTCGTCCAAGTTCCCTGATCATCATAAACGGCACGAATCTTAAAACACTTTCAAGAGCATATCTGTCATTTAGCCAAACACCGAATGGAGGAGGTCCTTTTTTATGCTCAATAATAAAATTTCTCAGCAATATATACACTTAAAACCGTGAGCAGTCACCGATAGAGCTGAACCTTTGAGCCGGATAATTAAATAAATGTAAATTTAATAATTTTTCATCAGAAATCTCGAAAGGCGAAAAAGCGATACTTTTAAACATGTTAATCGGTGTGATGCATCATCGACATTTATAAATTACGAGCGTAAAAATAATTCTCCGCTTCGACATATTCTATTCTATCCGATGTGATGTTCACTTTCCGTTCAAATAAACGACTATCAAACACCGATAGAAAGATCTTCTCTTAAGCTTCCGCGTCTGATTGAACTGAATCGAAATAAGTCGCGGCAGACGTCATTTTTAGTTAAATTAACGTAAATATGTTTTTTCCGGAAGAGAATTTTCGATACTACTGCAAATTTTTTTTCTTTTTTTTTTTTTTTTATGGCCTGGCTGTAAATACCATTTGGCTAATACACAGATGTTCGGGGCTGCTTGTAAATTAGGCCCGTCCTCCGATGATCAGTATTTCGCCGGAAGATGGAAACCTGTATAGTAAAACCTAATCAGAAAGTTATATAGCTATATTTTAATTTATTCCTTTTTTTTCAGATTTAAACTACTAATTCGGTTTTTTTAAGGACAAGAATCGAGTATTTTGTAGTCCTTATGAAAAAAAAAAAACTAGCCAAAAAACAATTTCGAAAACGACAAATTTAAAAGTTTTTTTTCTCGATTACGTTCGAGTTTATTATCGATTCGGTTGGAAAGCTGAATAGTCCACAGTTTAGCCATTCTAAAATGGTATTTCTTTTAAACTTTCAGATGGCGGTGCAGGATGGAAAATGGCAAAAGGACGGTCCGGATCAGAATTTCGACTATATGTTCAAGTTGCTGATAATTGGGAACAGCAGCGTAGGCAAAACATCGTTCCTTTTTCGTTACGCTGATGATCAATTTACCTCGGCTTTCGTCTCAACAGTCGGCATTGACTTCAAAGTGAAAACCGTATTTCGTCACGATAAACGAGTCAAACTCCAAATTTGGGTGCGTTAATACTTTTGATCACCATCCTAATCGATTTATCCGTTGCGAGCTAAACCGATTTCAATCGATCTAATCGATCAATTGATTAAAACAGCGCGTACTTTTAATTAATTTTCAATACCCGCCGTTGTGATATTTTCCTTCGTTCCTCAATTAATTCTGCGAACTTTGGAAAAAAAAAAGAGATTACTCAGAAAATAGAAAAGTGAAAATTTTGGGCATTGCATTAGCGTCTTTTGCCAGGATATCCGTGTCAGTTTAGAGTATGGGTCCCTATAAAAATCGAATAATGGGATATTTTAAACATTTCAATTAAAAGTTCACACCGTGCGAAAGTAGTTTTGATCGAAAATTTGTCAAATTCTTTTGGATACTGGACAGGTGCAGAGAAATAAATTGTTTACCTGTCCGTTCAATTTTTCTTCTTTAGTCCCACGCGATCATTTTCATTTTAATTTTTTTGTTATTTCAAAGTGATACTTTTTTACTACTCTCAACAGAGAGAGAGACCTTCTTGAACTTTTCTTTTAAAAATACACTAGTTTCTTCAATATTTCCTTTTTAGATAATACCGCTAACGTATTTAGGCATTTTTTTTCTCGTCTTTTCCTATCGTTTTTCATCATCGGCTCTCTATCAAAGAATTTGTTAAATTCTTTAAAATTTCATTGAACATTATGTAAATGTTTTTATATTGCGCCAAAGAATTTTCCATATATGCAAATTTGTTTTACCAAGTGGTTTATTGTATATCACTTTATTTACTGAAAACCCCAATTTAATAGTTTATTTAGTCATATTATTTTGTACACAATAAAGAAAGAAAAAAAAGAAAAAAATCCTTTGACTAGCTTGCAAACATAAGACACATATGAATGTCAAAAAGAGAATACAGAAAACAACTAGACGTGATAGATAAAAGCTTCCTACTGAGCTGCAGTCAGCAGCACTCAAGGTAAAAGGAAATCATCGGAAAGTAGTTCCATAGTAATGATGAGTAGGTCTGGAAGGACACGTATTCCACAGCGGAGTTGATGGTGCAACTCGCGACGACTACAGTTCCGGACCCTCCGACGAATATTGGAATCGATGAATGTTATACAGGTTCTTTCTGCTATAGAATTTTTTTGCATACGGTAAATGAATATCGGAGCAAAAATGTGCTAGATCAGCTAGAAAAGTGAAAAAGAATAATTAGAAAGAAATTTTTTTTCTATGATTACATTAGCTGTTTTGCAATTTCCTGCTCAATTGCTAGAACATGTAATATAATCTAACACACAGGTATACTTCCAATATTTTCGAGCGTGCTGCGTATGTAAACAGCGGATGATCCATATAAGTTCGTTAGGGGTACGTATCCCGGATAGCGCGATTCACAGTTTCGGATCTGTACCGAAAGAAATAACGAACTTACCCATCACTATTCTACAGAATTTAAGTATAGTAATAACGATAGAGCCAAAAGGATAATCACCGTAACCATACAGATAAAACCAGCGTGTTTCTTTTGTTTTTTCAGTCGCAAAGGAGTACCTCTTGATCACAAAGATCAGCTACATTGACTTTGCACTGCCGTTTATTCCCATCCAGCCGTAGGTGGATTATTCGGCAGCTGGTTCTCGAACATTGTCTACCTTTGAACATTATTTTACACTACTTTGCCCTAAATCAAGGTTTTCTTCGTCCGTTTTTCCTTTTTTTAAGAACCAGTATTTATGTTGCATATATCATATTTCTCCTAAAACCGGTTGATTATCGCATCTACAGCATAATAGATCTAGCACAATTTATTAAAGTTATCAATGCGCATTCCTTTTCACATTTTTTTAATGCCTATTGGACCCGCGCAAACGATGAAAATTTTGAAACCAACTTTATCTTTGTTTTCTGACGAAATTGTCTCTTCCGATTTTATTCGGTTCAGTCACAACGAAGAAACTTGTAACAGGTGGTTTTTCATTCTATTAACGAATAAATAATCTATACACAGTTTCATATTCATCAATATTACATTTTTCTCTCTTCAGGATCATGTTTTCTTCTAGTTGTTGTCTTTGTTTCATTGTTGCTAACTTCCAGATGGTATTGGCTACTGATTATTTTGAAAGCACCATTTTCGTCTAACAGATAGCAGGTTGGAGATTTTTAATTCTCCGTATACGGTATCATTGTCGCCCTGTTCAACGATCACTCTCATTACCTGTTCTTCATAAGCGGTCTAATAACAGATACATCTCAGGAAATCCACAGTTTTATCAATTCTCCATTTCCGTCGCACGCAACCGTTTTTACATATGGATCGAAGAGTTACCGGGTAGTGTGCCTCTTTTATCCACCCAGATTTTACTCCTTCCTGTTCAGCATTCATAAACGAATTAATGACTATTTTACGTTCCATCATTTTCATTTCGTTCAATCACCGTTCTTCTAAATTCTTAATTATATCAGATTCCATGTCTGCCCTTCAATTCATTCTCCCCTACCTGATCATTCCTGTGATTTTATCATACTCCGCATACGCTCACTTATCCACGTTCTTTCTTCCCTTCGTTCCATTTATATTGATATTTACTGTAGGTTCCTAGTCATTCGGGCATCTTCGGTAACGAAGCGACGGATTCGTTGACCCTCGGGTTGCCGCGTCTTCTCATTTCTTCTGTAAAATAGTCCCTTCGTCCAATCTCCTTCCGCTGTGCAGAGGTTTTCATCTCAGACTTTGGTATCGGATGTATACATTTCCTCTTTCTCTAGCAATTTTGTTCTTTTTATCTGTCTGTTCAACCTAGTCTTCCTGTTAACCTATGGTTCTCTTTGTTTCCTTCACTTCGTCGTTCTGATGTTGTCTCCCTTGCGCTCTCAAACCATACTTTATTATCTTCCTCCTGTTTTCGTTTTTCGTTGATTGCCTCTCCATATTGTCTTCTCCGCCCGAACGAAGAATATGTTTGCGATGCAGATCGTATGTTTATTAAGTGTCCATCTCTTTCTGCTGAAGGTTCTGCTTTCTACTTCAGTCTGCTGCGACTTGGACTTCCTCCTCAATATTGCGGCTCTTATGTTCTATCTCTTCCCTCTGCACAAATTGTTCCTATTATTCGTTCCTTTCTCCTAAAACAATATCTGACCGTATCAAGATACGAGTATAAGTGATTCCTTCCTATTCTAATTGTTTCTGGGTAAAGGTCCCCTCGGTTGAGAAGCCCAAAAAAAAAAAAAAAAAGATACATCTTTGTCCTAAACACCTTTTCTAAAAACATTCGATTTTGCGTGGGCATCAACTTTGACAACATTGCAGTTCTTAATATATCCTATTTCGATAAAAATGTGAAACACTTTTAGATAACTGTTATTTAATACATTCGCTAAAACACGTGCAAATCATATACGAAACACAGAAAAATAAATTTCTTTCTTTCTTTTATTAATTCTATAATTTCTTTATTCTTACACGAATTTTTATTTTTATTTTTTTTAGTTTTAATTTACGATTGCCTACTGTTCTTTCTATCTCCTATTATCGCCTCGGAATCTAATTTCCTAGCATAATGCATTCAAGTAGTTGAATCAAAGTCGTGGGCGAGACCCCCCCTCAAATATTTTTTTCAATTGCTTGTCACGGTGTTTTTTTCTCGCATTTAAATTCATTATCCGCTTAACCACCGTCTTATTTTTGGTTCTTTCGGTGTTAATTTTTTCCGCTTAGCTAGTTGAAATTTTTTTAGCTTTAAATCACATTTTGCTATTACTGCATTTTTGTTTTGTTCCATATTAATTCCGTATTCCATTCCAAATCAAATAACAGAAAAAGAAAAATCCTCTCAAAAACGGTGGAAATGAAGTAAAATAAACCGCGGACTACAGAAAGAATGAAAAGCTGCGGGAATAAGAACAAAATTTCTGCAGAACTCTCGGAGATGCAGAAGACAAAAAATTCAATAGAATCCACAAAATACTCGATAATGAAAACGGCAGCAATAAAAAACCGGCACTAATACTATGTATAGGGTGATTTTTTAAGAGTTAAGTTTTTCAGGTTGGCAGCACTGGTTGGTATTGGCGTCCAAACGTCATCTGTCAAAGTGAAAAGTTTTCAGTATACTCTGCCATTTCAACATGGAAAGACTTACAAACGAGCAACGATTGTGATATGGTTGAAATTTATTATCAAAAACCAGTGCTCTGTAAAAAATGTGCATCGTTTGTATCGACCTGGTGAATCAACAATTCGTGCTGTTATCACCAAATTTGGTGATAACAGCACGAATTGTTGATTCACCAGGTCGATTATGACGACCATAATATGGTCGTAACAAACGATGCACATTTTTCACAGAGCACTGGTTTTTGATAATAAATTTCAACAATTTGCAATCATTGCTCGTTTGTAAGTCTTTCCATGATGAAATGGCAGAGTATACTGAAAACTTTTCACTTTGACAGATGACGTTTGGACGCCAATACCAACCAGTGCTGCCAACCTGAAAAACTTAACTCTTAAAAAATCACCCTATATATATATATATATATATATACAAATATTCACAGAAGGAAAAACATATTCTAAAATCTATCACGTGATTTTTCTCATTCTCTATGCAAGTGGAATTATGTGATATTCGAAAGTTCGGCATTTAAGAAGCAAAATTTCAAACGAGCAGTCCGAGTTTATAAGTGGAATAGACTCGATAAATACCAGATGCCGTTGATTGTTTCGCGGATTAAGGTAAAAAAAACCAACGTCAGATAGGGCAAGGTCCAGACTGAAATGAACGCAGTAAAGAATAGTTTTTCTTTTAATATATTTAATAATACACATAAAGAAACGCAGAAAATTAGTTAATTAGTTAAAATAGTATCGACATGCTCCGAAATATATCGATATAAAGTGTAAGCAGGTAAAATATATTGTAATAGGAGGGACATTTGGACCGTGGGGACTGAAAGGCTTTTGCCATTTTCCAAAGATGAAAGATGGAGGTCGGTCTAGAGAATGATGAACAGAATTTCTTCCACGCGTTCTTTTTGCTCCTTTTGAGAATGAATCTGGCCTTACCATTAGCTTCCTTATGAAATTTTCGAAGAAAGAGCAGGACCGGAAGGTCCTAAAATTCAAAGAACTGTCTCTAAAAGCGATGGAACAATCGTTGTTCCACCATAGGGAAGAAGCAAGAAGATTAACGTTCCTTTTAGAGAAACAGATTGGAGAAGTAGAAGTCGACAACGCCGAGGTAATCGAGTCGATGAACCTATTGCATTGAAGAACAGGATCTGCGTGGGAATGTATGTTGGAGAGGACCGAATCGACCCCAGTCCGAAATTTATCCCAATCAACTTTGGTTAGGGACCATTTGGGAGCGTAGGGAACTCTGGAACAACTAGGATCAGGAGGAGGACGAAGATTGTGAAAGGAAAGAATAATGGGAACATGGTCACTACCGAAGGTAGCCTGCAAGGTTCTCCAATGACAGCTGAGACCAAAGTTGGGAGAAGTGAAGGAAATGTCAACCGAACTGCGAATCTGCACGCCTCTATAGAACGTCAGAGAGTGATCATTAAGAATAACGAAGCTATTGTTAGTGATGAAATTTTCAAGAACACAACCATTACTGTTATAACCAACTGAGCCCCATAGAGGAGAGTGAGCGTTCCAGTCACCACCAATAATAAAGGGAAGAAAGACAGAATCGGACAATAATGTAAAAGGAAAATTGTGGAGATCGAAATGCGGAGGGACGTATGTTGAGATAATATGAACTGGTTGAGGATGAATATTAGGAACAGAGATATATGCACCACGTTGGGTGATCGGACGCCAGAAGGAAAATAAGCGGGGTGATCGTGAACGTGAAAATAAATAACGTTCCTTATTAATATGGCGACGCCGCTATATCCATTCGCACGATCAGATTAAATCCACGAATGGATATACTCATAGACTCAGTAAGCCAAGTTTTGGACAACAGAGCAATATGGATGGAATAAGAGTCAAGAATCCCTTCCAAGGACTGTTTGTTGGCTCTCAGGCTCCGACAATTCCATTGGAGAATATTCAATTTATGAGTCATAGGAAGAATTCATAGGATGAGACGAATGGTTGAGAAGCAGAAGCCAACGGCAAGGGTGAGCCATGCAGCCGACAGAAAATGAATCAGCGGCAATCCAGCAAAGAATAAATTCAGGAGAGACATACTAAAGGTTAGAGAGGACTTGACCTCGATCTAGGAAATTACTGTCAGTTTGCACCACAAGACAATCCACAGTACAGCATAATGATCCTTATTTTCGGGTGCCTGTCGAAGACGTAACGGTACGAATTCGCGGTTAGTTAATAGAACCGTCGCCCAGAAAGGCAAATCGTTATAAATAAGATTAACTGTTACCATGGAGAAATTCTCCAAACTAGAAATATTCTTGATGAGCCTATGCTTCTGGTAACTTGTCATATAAGCATAATCGAATGCGATTAGCTTTGCAATGGCTATCCTCGTGAGGCACCACTGTGCGAAAATGGGGTTAGGCCATCCCACAGCGGCTCTCACGACCAAAGTACCATTGATATTTTAATTCAATTATATTAATAATTTTAAAAAATGATCTGAAGTGACCACATTTTTAACGTTAACCTAATTTCAAGCAGTATCGAAAAAACGTAAAATAAAATTACTAGGGCATATAGTAAGGTGAAATAATTTCATAGAAAGTGTTACAGAGGATTAAATTGTGGGAAAAAGGGGCCGGAACTTCTATAATGAATTTTTGACCCAGGAGGATGTAAGTAAATATAAGGAACTTCGGGAAATGGCTTTCGATAGGACACGATGGCTACTGGCATAATTGACTTCAACGATGAATGTGCAAAATGTTCCATGTTGTTTTTCTGCATAATTTCTGCCAATATTTTTGGCCGACTTTTGTCATTTCATTCTAGTGTCTACACTTTTTGATCCTTCTTTTATCTTCTGTTATTTCGTTCTTCGCCTTCAAGTGGTATTTGCACGGGATTCCTCTATTCTTTCCTTCTCTGCATTAAATACTCGGTAATTTATTACTCGTTTATAGTTCGTTGATATACTTTTGTTTGAGACTTCTACTGTTAAACGGTTCTTTGATTTTTCTTCCTTTCATCCAATCTTCTATCTGGTTTATAGTCTTCTCTCGGATAACCGGCATTTCCATCTCTCTATCCGTTGTTCGGTTGAATTATGTGAACCGTCTGAGTTCAGTGTAATCAAGTCGATCGCATTGCCGACATTTCTCTTTTGCGGATGTTACTTACAATTAGTTTGTTCCCTCGCTCACATCTTCGTAGTTGCATCTGCCATATTTAGCGCTATTTTTTTTTTTTTTGTCTTTAACCCGATTATTATAACTCGGCCACATTTTATAAACTACTGGCTAAATGATTTCAGCTGCTACTCGTAACCACTTCATTTACGCGTCCTTCGCGACATCAGGCCCCAGCGTATTGTATGAAAAATCTGTTTTGCGTCTTGCAGCGCAGTGAGAGCCAAGTTCAATGTCTATACTGCAGGATTATTCGAACTTTACTAGAATACAGATGGTACTGCGATGAAAAAGCACGGCACAGCTTCGGCTGTAGTCTTAATGTCCGCTGTCTGAGCAGGCAACACTTCCTTTAAATGGCGGATAAGTGTTAGCGATCCGTACATTTAATAGCCATATTGGTTTTAGTTGTTATGACCGTTTTCACTGGAAAGACTTTAGACCGTCACCGATGCTTCGAAAGCGACCAAAGTTTCAGGGTTTTTATAAAACTTCTGGGAAGCACTTTGTATTGAACGATGCGTATTTTTTGCGTTTTTCGTCATTTTTCTGAGCTGAACACAGTTTGTGATCGTTGCTTACGCAGTTGACAAACATTCTGGCTAAAAACTACAATGTAAATCATTTTTGCGGCACATTTTCTATTATCAGAACAGATTTTAAACTGAAAAATGTGCAGTTTCTGTATTATATTTTTACAAGTTAAGTTCTTAAAAAAGAAAAAAAAGGAAACGGGAACGTGAAAAAGTTCGAAACGTTGTAGAACACGATTGAAACTCTGCAGAAACATGCAGGCAAACTAATTGAGTGCTGAAAAAAAACATGATTAGGATATTATTGCCGAAAGAAGAATCTCAGAACTAGAGAATAGGTGGAGTAAAGATTATTATAATAAATGACGAAGCAGCTGGAAAATCAATTTTTCTCTTTTTTTTGAAACGCACTCAGATAGGAGAAATTATGAAACCTGCTCTTAGTTTACAGTTCATTTTGTTATCCACCAATCCTTAGACAAGAAGACGACAAAAGTGTCGTGGAGCGTGCTTTCAGCTTTTCCATTATACCGATTAGGGTTACTGAAAACTTTGCGTAATTATGAACACGTGAAGAAACCTTTAAGACCGCAGCATTTAATTCTCAAGTAGGCGTGCATGGTGTACGTAAATTATCGGAGTTTTTTAAGCATCGCTTTAGCTCATTTCTATTATCTTTCATTTATTTTTTTCCAGATATTTTAGCCGCTAAAATAAATCATATTAATTCGTTTCTCATATCCTCTTGGAATAGATGGTTTGTAGCACGAACAGATAGCATCGCCGACCGGCAACAAATCCGCTCTAATCAAACGCGTATCATTTGAGTTGAAAAGTTTGGTTTAGTAAACTTAAGGTTCAGCCTTAGCCGCTTATAAAAAAACAAAACAAAAACACGACAGAAATTGCTACTAAAAAATATATTAAATATTACTTCACCGAGCGCATTATAAAAAAACGAAATAAATCAATATTGTTCCACGATCGCAGTATACCTTTGTCAATCTGCTATGGGATGAAGGCTTTCTCTACTGTCTTCCATCCACTTTTGTTCTGTGCATATTTCACCCAATTCTTTCCAGCTACCTTTACTATATCATCCTGCCAACGCGTCATCGATCTTGCTGGGTTTCTTTTTTTTCCTATTGGCCACCATTGCAAGACACGCTTCGACCATTTATTATCGCTTCTTCCAGCTACGTGACCAACCCAACTCCATTTCATTCTGGCCGTCTGATCCACTGAATTGTCTAGCCTTGTTTGTTCGCGTATCCATGTATTACGAATACGACCCGACTGCCTTATATTTAGCATTTTCCTTTCATGCACAGTTTGTGTTTTTCTGATGCTTTTTATACCAGTTTTTGTGAATGGCCATGTTTCCAAACTGTATGTCAGGACCGAAAGTACACATTGGTTATACAATTTCCTTTTCAAGTTAATCGGTATTTGTTTATTCTAGAATACACCGCTCAATTTTCCATACGCAACCCACGATAGTGATATTCTCCTCGCTATTTCCGCTTTCGTTGTGTTCTATTTATTCATCGTGATTTTCTAATTTAAATAAATGTGTAACTATCCACCTGTTCTATTTCTTCCGAATTTATTGTTATTCTTATTCGTCTTTCGGTGTTTATCATTATTTTCGTTTTGTCTAGATTTATTTTTAATCCTATTTTGTTAGAGTGTAGATTCAGGTCTGTTATCATCGTCTGTAGTTCTTCTGCGGTTGTGCTCACCAACGCTATGCCATCTGCAAAACTGAACTGATTCAGATATTCACCGTCTATTTCGTTACCTGTCGTATGCCAATTCGCAGATATAAAATTTCGGCGAGATGGTATCACCTTGCCTAACTCCTCGTTTTACTGCAATTTTTTTTCGTTTCGTTTCATAGATTTATTCGCATTGTAGCGGAACTATAAATCTTCTTTATAATTTTAGTATACTTGTTATTGATCTTAATAAAATTTAACGAATTTAGTACTGCCCAGACCTCTATTGAATAGAACGCTTTCTCATAATCTACGAAAGCCTTATGTATAATTCCATATTTTACTCACCTCTGTCTCGATGTTGTAATTGTTAACAGGTGGTCATTTGTACCAAATCCTCGCCTAAAGCCAACCTGCTCTCTCGGTTGGTTAAAGTCAATTTATTGTGCCAGTCGGTTCATTATTACACAAATAAATAATTTAGATATTTTCGACAATAACCTAATTGGTCTATAATTATTCAAATTTTGCGCATCTATAAGCACTCCTTCCGCTTCGGTCTATGTTGTTGGGGAAATGTTTCTTTCTAAACATCGATTGAAAAACTGACCAATAGCATTTAGCAGCATATTTCCACCATTTTTAATCATCTCTGCCAGGATCCGGTCTGGTTCCGATGCTTTGTTATTTTTTAATACTCGGAACGCATTTCTTACTTCATCTTTATTTATCTTAGGGATACTTGCAATGTTTTCATCCTGACTTTGTGTACAAGTATTTATCATTATATTTGGCTGTATTATTGTACTGTATTTATCACGAACATAGGGATATTTAAGTTGAATTATTGTGAGAATAATTCAATGTAACTATCACCATGTTCATGATAAATAAAATTTTCGCAGCTATTGCACGCACTGATAATGTAAATTTATTCCTTAATAAGCAGCATATTATGCGAAGCCAACGAATGGCCTTTAAACGTTCGTCGAGATTATTTAGCGGTGAAGTTTTTAATTTACCTAAAAAGTACAGATAATATCCCTGATGTTCTACTGACGCCTGAGGTCTCGTACCGTTCTAGTCATTTAGCAGAACTTCTAAACAATCGCGCATATTTTGCTGCTGACACCAGAAATATTAATGTACCGAACAATATCCTTCATAAAAGAATCTCCGCTCTTCCACCAACACATAATTCGGAAATATGGTGCAACGTAGTGTTGACCAACAGCTCAAAATCTGACATACTCTTGTCATATACGAACGCATTGAGAGAATACAGTGCATATGAAAAGTATTACACAGATGCTGCAAAAAATATCGAAGGCACTGGATGTTCCTTTGTACATCGACAGCAAATCATCAGCTATGCGCTTCCAATGGAATTGTCGGTAATGTCGGCCGAATTAATTGCGATCAAATTAGCCATCGAATCCGCCATAGATCAGAATTATGATCGTATTATCGTATTTACAGACTCATTACAGGCCGTCAATGCGATTAATGAATGGCATGCTACCCTGAAAAACCCGATTGTTCAACAGATACATTACTTGGGTATTAGCTCGACTATGAACATAGTAATATGTTGGCTACCAGGACATTCAAAGATAAGTGGAAACACTACAGCCGACTTAGCTGCGAAACAAGCAATAGGGAAATCCACATTATTATCGGTTGCAGTTCCAAGGAAGGATCTTTACAAAGTTACTAAAACCCAGTTTCAGCTACAATGGAACCGTTCCTGGGAAGAATTGTCGCTTGAAAATAAGCTGAGAAGAGTCAAGCCTACTACTGCGCCTTGGAACATCATCATGGCATCAAGACGTGACGACGTTGTATTAACAAGACTACGCATCGGCCATACAGCACTAACGCACAAGCACCTTTTGGATCGTGCCGTCGCTCCACTCTGCCAATACTGTGGCCAAGGTCCTTTAACAATAGAGCATATCCTTTCCGACTGCACCCAACATTCAATCTATCCTCATACTACTATCCAAACTGCCTTATCCGATGATCCCCATGAAATCAGAAAAACACTATCTTTCCTCAAACAAAATAATATCTATAGCTTAATTTAATAATATCTTAATATTTGGTGTCTTTGGCCACAGTAGCAGACACGGCACCACAAAAAAAAAAAAAAAAAAAAAAAATTATTCCTTTGTCGTCCATGTGCAACGTCAGCATTTATTTTCAAAGTTTAAGATTTTCTCTCTAAATTTCATTGATAAGTTTTTGATAGAGTTTATTTTTTTAATTTTTAAATTATACTTCTGATATAATATATGTATATATATATATATGTGTGTATTTATATATAAATATATATATATATATATAAGTATATATGTATATATAAGTATATATGTATATTTGCTACACTTCGATTTATTGAAGGATAACAAAGATATTGTGTGTATCTCAGAACCGTATCTTATTCAAAAGGTAATCCCAGATATTACCAATGCTTATACTCAAACTACAAAGCAGTTCGTGTCAATTTTAGTTAACTCAGCATTACCATTTAAAGAGGTAGAATTCTTCGAACGTTGCGAATATATCGTGGCAGTTCAATTGGAAGAAATTTTTATTATCTCCTGTTACTTTCCGCCTTCACAAGATCTAACTAACTTCTTAGATTTGTTATCGCAATTTATTACTTTCCACCAGAAGAAATCGATTATCTTATGCGGTGACTTTAATGTCCGAAATAAGATCTGGGACAGTCGGGCTTTTCACTCGAGAAGATCTAACATTTTTGAACAATTTATTCTTAGTAATAATCTTTTTGTCGCCAATGAACGAGATGAAATTACTTTTTCTAACGCCAATGGTTTCAGCGTTATTGACTTGACTTTGATCTACGGTCGACCTAACGTAATCAGTGACTGGAAGGTAGATAATAAAGCAATTTATTCAGACCACAGTCCGATTCAGTTTAAATTATCAGTAAAAATGAATATTACTAATAGCTTAACGCATCGCATTATAAATTATAAGAAATTCAATAAAATCGTTGTAGAACATTCGCACTTAAACTACGATTTTAAAACTGCTAATGATTCCCACCAACTGAAAATAATGTTAGAAAATTTCCGTAACACACTTCATGATACTATTAGTAGCAGCACTGAAACGATTCAATTAAATAGGAATTCGTGGTGGAATATTAATTTAGAGATTTTACGAATAATTCTAAGGAAATTGCGCAAACGGGTTCAACGCTCACACAAGCGGGGAGCTAATGATCACAATGCGCGCCTGGTTATGAATTTGGTACGAAAAATTTTTAATAAAGAAATGCGAAACGCGAAAACCAAAAATTGGAAAAAAATTTGTTCCGATTCGAAACTATGGGGCCTTCCTTACAAGACTATTTTCAAAAATAAACGCCAGTTACAGATTCCTTCGTATTTTTTAGACCAGAATAATCAAAAAATTTTCGATAAGGATTCAAAGATAAAGGCCCTTCTTGATCATTTTTATCAAGTAAACTCAAACACAAATGGGGACGAAACCTTCCCATACAAGTTGCAAGAATTCCAGAGATTTGAACTATTTATTTCCAAAGCGGAAATTAAGGATATTCTTCGCCGGACTAAAAATAAAGCTCCTGGCTTAGACCAGCTGACGAATAAATGTTTGAAGATCTTGAATTTCCACTATCCTAATTTACTTCAGAGCTTATTCATCGCTCTGTTGAGGTTCGGAGTCTTCCCGGAAGCCTGGCGAGCAGGAAGGACAGTTTTTGTGCTAAAACCCGGACGTAGTCCTAGTCTTCCATCTTCGTACAGACCGATTGTCTTGTTAAGCGCTTTAGCCAAGGTGTTTGAATATGTTTTGTTGAATCGTATACTGCCGGTTTTACCTCACGATGACCGGCAATTTGGATTTACTAAGTCCCGTTCCACGGCAACGCTTTTTGGCGAATTATCTAAGCAAATTGAGCGTGCGTTAAGTAAAAAGACTGCGATCGGCCTGCTGACGTTGGATATTAAAGGCGCCTTTGATAACTGTTCGTGGCCAGTCTTATTCCACAAAATTAGAGCACTCAGGCTCGATTATAGAATAATCTCAATTTTAAGACAATACTTAGATTCCAGAACTATTCAATTTATTTACGAACATCAAACATATTTTCGAAATGTTACTCGTGGATGCCCGCAAGGATCGATTTTGGGCCCGATTTTTTGGAATTTGTATATTTCAGACTTATCGTTGATGGAGTTCCCGTCGGCAGTAACCAGATATTTCTATGCAGATGATCTAGCATTCGCGGTCACTTCTAACCATCGTCCCTCCATTTGTAAATACTTCAAGATTACAATCAACAATATTTTAACCTATATGGAAAAACATCTTCTACAGTTGGACGAAAACAAGACTAATTTATTAATCATGCACAGGAAACGAAAAAGGGACTACTACAATTCGCTACATCTCTCTGTACCGAACTTTAAAATGAATATCGTCGAATCACTGAAATATCTTGGTATTACATTAGACTGTCGCTACAGTTTTAATCAACATTTCAAAAATTTGTCCAGTAAAGCTACAACGGTTCTAAATAAATTGCACTCCGTGTCTGGACGCACGTATGGGATGAGCACTAAACACCGTTTAATAATTTATAATATGCTAGTTGTTCCATTATTCACCTACTGCGTATTTATGTTTGAAGAGGCTTTAAAGCGTAAAAGCATTCAGGAAGTACTAGTTAAATCCCAAAGGAAATTTCTTTTGTTTATTCTCCGCGCGCATAGAACTACTTCCGGTGATGCGTTGCGAACAATAGCAGGACAATTGCCACTGCATTCCGTATTGCAGCATAAAATCTTGTATTTCAAAGGGTTAAATAATCTCAATTTGGAGTTGGATCTAAACAATAGATTTATTGAAATGCAAAATAGCTGGAACAATAGCTCAACTGGAAGATTAACATTTAGTTTTGTCCCCGAGGTTAAAACCAATCCAATCAAAATTAATAATATTAATACGTATGTGACGCAATTTCTCACTGGACATGGTAGATTTCAAAGTTATCTGCACCGTTTCCATCTAGCAGACACCGATTTGTGTTCCTGTGGAGATGCTCCTGAAACTGTCACCCATATCGTTAATGAGTGCGCCAAATGGAAATTCTTGTTTAAAGACGTAAATTGTTTTCCATTAAACAACGATAATTTATCAAAATTCCTACACGCGGCGAATTTTATCATGGCTTCCAAATATTCGGATCTTGAAGATTTTTCATTTAATATATAATTTTATTTTAATTTTTATATCGGTTAAATTTTGTCTTTTTCATTTTCTTTTTATTGTTTCCAATCCATGAGGTGTTCATTCAACTGAGATACTCATGGCTATGTTTCAATTACTATGTATTTATAAAAAAAAAAAAAGTATATATGTATATACATGCATTAATTAGATTAAGATCAAACCATTTTCTTCTTGTTTTCGATTTTCTCTTTCACCTTCCCTCTATTATCCTCTCCATGTTACTGATCCTCCTCTTGTATGCGGCTCCAATCACGTCCCCAGAGTGCTCTCCTCTTTGTACTTAATGATCTCTTCTACACTCGCAACTCTTAGCACTGAACCTTCCTGCTGCTATTAATGCTTCCTTTATCCTTTCCTTTCCAACTTCATCTGTTATCTGTTACTTTCCTTCATGTTTTCCATTTCTAATCGTATAACTTTTTAACCGTTTAGGTAGTTGTTCTTGCTGTTGGATCAAAACCGCCTCCCCCCAAAAAAAACTTTTAAAACTTTAGCGTTTATTTCAGTAAAATAAAGAATTGTATAAAAAAAAAGGTTAGTACGTGAAACACAGTAAATGTTACATGACTACTGTATCCGTAATATTTTTTTCTAAAATACTTACAATCTGTTTCGATGCATTATAAAAATTAAAGCTGCCGCTTTTAATTAACCATAATTATTTCCTTCTGAAATCCATGAATCTTTTGCATTTACGACTTAATTTTTTTTCCACATCGTAGTTATTTGGTTAGTTAGTTTGTTCTTTGAAAAGCGTACATTATAAATGATAACCCGTGTACAAATTATCCACTGTTGCATTTCTGTTTTGACGTTTTGGTGCTTCCAATTATGGCTTTTATTGTTATTACACTAGAGTTTTGTTGCTCCCGTTTGGCGTTGAGTCGCTAAATACGAAAATTTTCAAGATGCATTTGGATTCTCGAAGTATGTATTGAACGGAACTGAATTTACCTCTTGATGGTTCTAATTTTCCACCTATAGTTACAAAAATTTCTTTCGGTTTACGAAGAAGAAAACTAACTCTTTTCTTTAAATCACGTTAAAACGCAAATTTTTAAAAATGCTACAAATATTCAAGACGTTTTTTAGTAAAAAAAAATTTCACGAAAAAAAACAACTTTTTATAGTTGTAATAAAATGCACATATGTTACATACACCCTGATAGTTAGCAGCAAATGTGGCAATACCGATCGAAAATGATATCGGTATTCGGATTTAAATACATAGTTTTAGTTAGGTGAATAAACGTTCCTCGTATAGTATAAGACATTGAATCTGCTGCGCGTGCAAAATTGTTAAAATTTGCAACTGGTAATTTTTGCCAGGGGGCTTGCTCGAGAGTAAAAATCATTTTATATTATTACCGGTGAAAATTTGTTTTTGGCATTATAGAGACAGTAGAAGGTAAGGTTTTGCTCTGAAGTAAGGGTGATTTGTAACGGTGGCCATGATTAGTTTTAAAAATAATTCAATGTTTATTCGACTCTTAACTGTATTGCAAATTTTCACTAAACGTATACATTTATCCGATTAAAGTGTAAAATATCTGTAAAATTTTTCGTTATATTTTAATTTCAGTGCCATGATTACAGTTCTACGTAATCGATACATTTTTTTTAGAAAATAAAATCGGTTTTATCGATATTTGTAAACGTCATTTATTATAGTTGCATTTGTCGGTTGTGCCCTATGTTCTTATACCGGTTTGTTGCCGTCAAAAATCATTCTTTTTTTCTATTCGAACTTTGCTTATTTCCCGAAAACTGTCGACGATATGTTCCTTCGATTGCGTAGTCTTTAAGCCGCGTGCCATTTTCATTCGTTGTTTAGCTTTCGAATAGTACAGTGTTTACCATGCCCTATTTCAAATACGCCTCCTTCAGTTTCCTTCACATTTGCAAACTAAAAGTTACATGTAAATTTTGTCGAACTCATCGGTTCACTTTCATATCAATTTCATCATGTTTTCTTACCGGGGATGGTGTGATAAATTGTATTTCTTTTTCGTGAGAAAAGATAATCGAAAATTTCAGCACCGGCCGTTTTAGGAACACAACCGCAAACGAAATATCAGCATTAAAAATAATTTTTAAAACTAACCTCCAGAGCTATTATAATCGGTATCGTACGGAAAAACGAATATTTTTTTCATGATGTCACATTTATAACGCAATTTAAGAAGATTTTAAGATCGTAATTTATAATAAGTGTCAATTCGCGCCATCTTTTTCAAACGAAACGAAGAATTTAGCAAATATATTTCTATAAGAAAATTTTTTTTGATACGAATTTTTTAGTCTCGCGATTTATTAGTCCCTCGTATATTTCCCGAATTAACCTTATGAAATTTTCTGGGACCCCTTGCTTGTACAGTGCTTTAAGTATGTATTTATGCTTTAAAGAGTCGAATGCTTTTTTGTAGTCAACTAGGGCTAAATATGTATTTATCTGATATTCTTTACTTTTTTCTATTATTTGGTTTATTGTATGGAGGTAGGCAATTGTTGAAAATGTCTTTCGAAAGTTGGCTTGTTCATTCGGTTGCTGGGATTCTAAAAAATATTTTAATCTAATTTCTAGTAATTTTGAGAACAATTTCGAAATACTTAAGCTTAAAGTAATGGAGCGATAATTTTCGATTTTACGTCTATCGCCTTTCTTAAACAATATTATTATATCTGAACATTTCCATTCTTCTGGTATATTACCCATTCTTAAGATATTGTTGAAAAGTATTGCTAGAGATTTAATTAAATGGTTTCCTCCTGTTTTGATATGTTCGCTAGCTATACTATCGTGGCCTGGGCTTCTATTAGACTTTAGTTTTTCTACTATTATTTTTATTTCGTTAATTATGAATTTGGGCTCTGGTTCGAAACTTGTCGTTATATTCTCGTAATTGTTTTCGCCCTCGTATAATTTTCTATAGTAGTTAGTTACTAAATTATTTATCTCTTTTCTGTCGTATCTTTTTTGACCTATAGAATTTACGAAGTATAAATTCCACAGGGTATCTATACTTAGTTGTTTATTTAGTTTCTTAATATTTTTACTCCCTTCTAATATTTCTTTTATTATTTCATTTTTCTTGAGTTCATTCTTATTTCTTATCTCTTTCCTTAACAATTTAGAAATTAGATTTAATTCGATTTTATCCTTGGACGTTTTATTTCTTATTTTTATAATTGCAGCCCTATTCTTATATAGATTAATTACATCTTGATGTGTTGTTGCATCATGCTGTTTATTTTTATCGAAATCGTCGGCTGATTGTGATATAGCGGTTATTATTGTTCTTGATATGTTACTATATAATCTATTAATGTCGTTGTCATCTAGATAGTTTATTTTTTCACGTAGTTCATCTGTTTTATTTTTGTATAACGCAGAATTCATTTTATTGCATCTTTCCTTATTATGTATCTTATTATTTATTCGTCTATTGAACTTTATTGTAATAGTGAGTAACCTATGGTCAGTATAAAAGTTAAATAAGTTCATGCTGTAAACTTCGTAATTAGTTATTGTATTATTTTTATTTTCGGGAGCTAATATATAATCGACTAATAGTTTACATTCATGGTTTGGTGATATCCATGTCCAGCGTTTTCCCTTCCTCTTTTTAAATAAACTATTTATTATTTTAAAGTTAAATTGCTGACAGAACCTTATTAATCTCCATCCTCTTTTGTTTCGTTTACCATCACCATGCCAGTGCTCCCAAATCCCTCCTTACCAAACTTGATCGCATCCAAAACTCTTGTCTTCGCCTCTGTATTGGTGCTCTGAATTCGTATCCAACTCCTGCTCTCCTGGCCGAAACTGGCTTCCTTCCTTTATTTATTCGAAGACTTTATCTTGGTAAAAGATTTATGATTAAACGTCTTCATATTCCTCATTCGGAACTGTTAATTCCTATCAATATATTCTGGACAACTGGCGTTTCTCCCCTAGAAAAATTCCAATTCTTTCACACATATCCTCCCGACTTGTCCTATTTTCTCACTTCATTCTCTCCTGTAACAAATCCCCGTACTTCACTTACAACTTCTTAGAACTGTCGTTTTCTCCCAAGCTATTTTCTCTTCCCTCGAACATAAAATCTCTTCCGTTTCCTGTAATACATAACGAATTTAACCAAACTCTACATTCACTTTTTCCAGCTCACAGCATGGTTTTTACAGATGGCTCAAAATCTGCTTCGGGTGTCTGAGCTACTTTTATTCTCTTCCTGATCTCAACTATTCTGAGTCATTTCAACTTCCTTCCTTTTCTTCTATCTTTTTAGCCGAATCCATGGCTATTTTACGTGCTATCCTTTTTATATCCTCAACATCGAATTTATCAAAATTCATCATATGCTCTGAATCGAAAAGCATTTTATCAGCCATCTCATCTCCGTTCCCTAAACCATCGTTAGATCCTATTATTCTTTACATTCGTTTCTTAATTTATAATTTATTAACATCCCGTTCTATCCTAATTGACCTCTTCTGAATTCCGGGCCACTGCGGCATCGTTGGTAACGATCATACCGATTTATTGGCATGTCTAGCTGCAGTAAATGGCCGTTTCATAGACAGATCCCCTCCCGCGATGTCTCTGTCCACTCTCTTATCGTTTTCACCATGACTTTTGAACTGATCTTCATCCGTCTCTTTTCTCCAATCCTAACTCCTTTTATCTTGCTATACAACCCTCTCCACCCACTTCTTCCTGGTTTAATAATTTTCCCTGCATCAGCCGTTCTGTTATTTCTTCCATAATTCGCCTCCGCTTTAATCACAGTCTGCTTCCTGCTTCCCTCTTTCATTTTAATATTGTTCAGTCTCCCTTGTGTCCCTTCCATCCTATCTTAAATTTGACCTGTGATGCAAATCACCTCCTATTCAAATGCTCATCTATCTCCTCAGAACGAGCCGTCCTTTATTCTAATTTGCTTAGCCTTGGCCTCCCGACCCCTTACTGTGTCCACTAAATTCTTGCTGTTCCTTTTCCTTCTGTTGTTCCTGTATTGGCTACCTTCATTTCTTCTGTTTCTAATCGCTTCCTGATATAACTTTCAAGTCCCTACGTTTCATTATTTGTTAGTCCTTTGTATTGGGTAAATGTCCTGTGTTGACGCGCCCAAAAAAAAAAAAAAAGTTACCCATTATGTTTTTTTCTCCCTTATTCCTTTATCCAATTTGATTAATATTAAATTATTATCATTTATTCTAAGTTCGTTTATTGTATTACTTAACATTCCATAGTATTCCTCTATTTCATTTTCTTCAGCCGAAGAGGTCGGAGCATATACTTGGATAAAGTCAAATTGAGTATTATTTATATTGCTTTTTAAAATAGCCATCCTATCGTTAATTCCCCTAAATTCCTCAATTTATTTATATAGTTTGGTTTTATAAAAAAAACCTACTCCTATTTGTCCCATATTGTTCCCAATGTAACAAAATAGATTTCGTTTTTGCGTAATTATAATTTTTTCGCCTGTTCTTCGAATTTCTAACAGACTTAGAATTTGATTGTCCATTTTGCAAAAAACTTCTTCTAGTTCTGATAGGTTTTCTTCTCTTTTAAGTGTTCTAACACATTCACTGTGCCAACTTTTATTGTACATTTATTCTTATTAATGATATTTGCTTTATTATTTTTTATTTTTAATTTATTATTTACGTTATTTTTACTTTTAACATTTAGGGGAACGGTTAAAGGAATAGTGTACTCACCCTCGTTTACCAGACTTTCTGGGTGAGGACATGCCAATATATATATAGTATCGAGAGATGATAACGAACTTGAAATTTAATGAAAAAAGGAAATAAGTACGTGAAGTATCAAAATAAGCAGACTGGATCTTTGGTGATTTTGCGATTAGATCTTACCGCATTTTTTCTTTCCTTTTTTTCACTGGACAGCTGTAATTGTTACGTGTTTTTTGGGTAGATTATAATTATATCTCCTTAAAATAGATTCTAAGCTAGAAAATTTAGTTAATACATCTGATGATTACGTTCAAATCATAAAGACCGATCGAAAAAACACTTTAATATAAATAAAGTGTTCAAATTTTTTACCAACAAAAAATCAGTATACCCACCGAATAAACAAAGTGTTCGATAATTAAGAAGTTATTTGTAACGTTTCAAGTTACTCCCTCAACATCCCACATACTGTGCGACTGTCCAGCACTCTCGCCCCACCGGCCCCCTTATATTAATAACAAAACAGTCGCCAACATTCGTGAGAATTCCCCCCATGCAATTTTATCTGTAACAACATAGTTTATCAAAACTAGCGGAATAAGCAGATATCTATAAAAACAAACTGCGCATCTTCGTACTGTAATAGCCATAGCAGTTAAACACGGTACAGGATGTTGCTTTCACAAAAAAAAATACCTTTTTGAATTACTTTTTTCTTTCGAACAATGTGTATCGTTTTGTACACGCTATTTGATAAAATTAAAATTATTTTAAAATTCCACACGGTAATCTTTAATATTATACTCTATTATTACGAATTATGATTTCACGAACGTTAATTTGAAATCCCACGTCATGAGTCGTGGGTCATGAGTAGGGTAATAAAAACGAGAAGAATACCGAGAATGTGTAAAGGTTTTGAAAGATTCGATGCTTCTTTTTTTTTTGGGGGGGGGGTCGTTAACCAGGGACCTCACCCAGAAACAATAGGAAGACGAGTTAACTAATTAAAACTTAATTCGATCGGAAGTAACAAAAATGATTACATTTTCTTCGAAGGTCCTGTGCTCTTCTTAATGAACGCTTCCTTTTATACGGCCAGCTCTTGACATTAGGTCTCCCTGCTCCCTATAACGCTCTCCTTTCCTTCATCTTCTGTGATGCGTGCACTGCTGTCATTTGTTGCGTCCATTCCTAACCGCCTAGCTATTTCGTTTTTTAGCTTAACTTCTCACATTGTTGAGTCAATGCCTCTGAAGCACCTATAGAAGAAAAAAAAGGGTTTTGAAAGATTTCAAGATTTTCCTGATCTATTTTTGTCAAGACGATCAAAAGCTCGGTTATAGGCCGAAAAAAAAGAAGAAAAAACAAATAAAGCATTTTTGCATCGAAGAAAACAATCAAAAAAAAATGAAAAGAAAACGAAGAAGACGAAATGAACAAAAAGCATTATCCGAAAAAGCGACAGAAACAGAAACGTCTTCGCCTCAGTTTGTTGTCATCTAATTACTGATATCAGCGAGTCTCAAACGCAATACCCGGTGCTCAAAATTGTTTCACATCAGATCCTGCTTGAACTAAATGCTGCTGCGCCTAACCAATTATGCCACACGGTAGCCGGTATTCAAAAATAGTAAGAATGTAAAAAATATAAACGTTTTGAACAGGAACGATTTGAACTTCAGCCGGAAGACACTGGGTGCTGGGAGTTTATCGATGTGTTTAATATATATGACCCATTTATAATTTCTACTAACCGCGATAACATATCAATGTTCAGTATGTCGTGTTAAATGTTGAAAACACGAGATTACACTTCGTTAAAATCTTCTTTATTACAAATACATAAATTAATTAATTAAATAATAGTCCAACGTTGCAGTTACTCGATGTTATATTCACTATTCACACACACATATATATATATATATTAATTACAACGTAATTCTTAGGCTACCCCCCCATTCGAAAAAATGTCCCAATTTTATGTAACGTTTGTTATATTTTGCAGGATTTTTGTTATTGTTATTTAAAAAATGTCACAATCTTATGTAATGAAATATGTAACGAAAAATGTAACGAAAAAATGTCTTAATTTTATATAACGGAAGGTAAATGATAGAATAGGACTTTTGTGGTTATGTTATTTTTTGTGTGTGTTGATGCCAGTAAGAATTACGTTGTAAATTTTGATCATTTTATATAAAGTATAGAAGAGAATGAGACAGAAATGACAGCAAGAGGGATCAAGGGGCACAGCCCCTTGCGAGGCCAAAATGGCCAAGTTTTTATATATATATATATAAAACATTGATTATTTTGTAATTAGAAACGTAAAATGATTTCATTAAAACTTCTGTTATAATTATAAAACTTAAACATTTTTGAAAAGCAATTAAAACATTTGAAAAACAAAAATTATTTAAAAAATACTTTTAAAAATTATTGTTCGACTGGCTTCGCCCGGATTATACAGACGTAATTATGGACTAAAATTTATTGGATTTGTTGTTGATGTATTGTCGTTACTATAGCTTGAATTTAATAAACAAAAAGGCAAAAGGAACATTATTTAAATAATAATTAATCTATTGATATTTCGAATAATGGATTTTTATTATTTGATTATATGTTTTTAAAATTATTTATATAATATTCTTCTGTAATATTTAACAGTTTATTATTGTTTATAATTTTTTAATATAGACATTTCATTTTCTACATTGTCGATTACACTGTACTTTTCATTTGTTATATGATCAGCATAAGTTGACTTTTCTAAATACTTGCATTTAATTGCGTATGTATATATATATATATATATGTTTTTTTTTATCCCCCCTTTGGGCACGTCAGCTAAGGACCTACACCCAGAAACAACAAAAAAGAAAAGAGCCGTCAGTTAAATTTTGATTCGGTCAAACTAACGGATGAGATAATGGATGGTGAAGAGAAGGACAGAATATAAGATGCACAATAAGGAGTGGAGAGCTTGAGTTTCAGCAAACAAGAATATAGGATACCGCGTTCAACAGAAAGAGATGGACATTCAAAAAAGATGCGATTGGCGTCGCAATTCGCCGCCTCATTAGGGTGAAGAGGAAAATTTGGAAAAGAAACAAGGGAAAAGCGAAAACGAGAGGAAGGAAGAGCAGAATGGCCAAAACGCAAGCGAATCATAGAAATGACAACGGAACGGGGAAATGAAGGAAACTCAAAGAACCAGGGGTTTATATATGTTCGTTTATGTCTCGTTTTAAAATTTCTCTTCACCATTACAATGAAGATCTCCTTTATTAACCAACTCCGCAAATTATACAAAATCCATCTCTGCGTACGAACAATTTTACTTTCTAATAAAAACTGATTGCCTCTATTGCACACTTCATGGGTTTTTTACCTCTGGAAAGTAATAAAAGTGATTTTTCAGTCGCATTATACTGGTCCTGCGTCCGAACAACGTCCATCAACTAATAATGCACGGCCGGTTTTTTAAAAGGCAAATTCGTAATACAGGTGTTCTCAAGATTTACATATTTCTCTCGAAAAAGGAATAATTTATTATCCCAAAATGATAAAATTAAAAATTTCACTCGCGCTGTGCGATTTGAATCGGCATAATTACAAAAATATTCTAAAAACTCCGCTAAAGGTTACGAATTTTTTTTCTTTTCTTTCACTAGAACTTATCTAACCAATGCGCTCTTATTTTACAGTAAAACGGAGAAACTGTGGCCCGTTGCAATTACATTCGTATACCGATTAAAATAGCAACGATGTCGATAGGTTAATAACGGGAGGAAGCCCCATAGGGACCATCGATGCACATTTCCATGTTTGCGAGGAAATTCGATGCTGTCGGGAAGTTATTAAATTTCAGTCGGAGAATGAAAATGGCCTTGGTAGACCTAATATTTTACATTCTGAAAATTGAACAATGAGCAATTGTAGGCGCGCTAAGGAAAACTTCAGCGGAAATTTTTCACGGTTGTCTGCTTGATATAAAAATGATACTTTAAATTTTTATCTCGCTTTTGATTCGTAATTATCCGAGTCTTGATATATTTATCGATCAATTTGAAAACTGTTCGCTTCACTGTACAGCGTGAATGTTAAATTTTTTTTTGTCGTTAAAGATTCTCTGCCCCGTGTTTTGATCGCATCGCTGAAATATTTTTACACGTGCACACATATCATCCCCGATTACTCAGATTTCCCTGTTGTTTTTTGTTTTTTTTTAATTTTCTCTTTTCAAAATTTTCTTTCTCTTTTCGAATTTGAGAATAAATTATACTAGTTGCTAAACTCCGAGCGTGCAATATTCTCGAAACTTTTATTATGTAAAAACATATTAAAAATATAAAATTTATTATTGAAATTACAACTGCCGACTAGTTTCGGACAGCTCGGTCCACAATCGCAGCTCTATGTCCCCGTAACTAGTCGGCAATTTTAATTTCAATAATAAATTTTATATTTTTAATATGTTTTTACTTAACAAAGTGTTTCGCATATAAAAAGTATATTTTAGTTCCTCATTATGGAACACCGAATTAAATTAAAATTCTCGAAATTGTTAACCGCACATTTCTAAATTTTAATTTACGAAATAAGTTATTTTAAATTTTAGGACACTGCCGGACAAGAACGATACAGAACAATTACAACCGCTTATTATCGCGGCGCGATGGGCTTCATTTTAATGTACGATATTACTAACGAAGAATCTTATAATAGTGTTCAAGACTGGTACGTGTAATCATTTTATTTTTTATTTTTTCGATAAACATGTTCTCTTTCAAAAGCGGAATCGGAAAGCTATTTTATGTGAAATTTCCGAAAATAAAACACTTGTAATTAATCCCCCCCCCCCACACACACACACCTATTTCCGTATGTCGTACAAAAACAATTAAGATCTGTAAACGAAATCTGTACACGTTTGTAATGGCTGAAGAAAAACTTTAGCAGAAATAGCTGCAAAACTTTTTTCTCCTCATTCATTTCTCCCAAGCGTACTGTGATATACATTGAACAAGTTTCGCGATAGAAATGGCAATATTTACACACACGGCAGAGTTCTTGGAACAACATCTCATCATTAGCGAATCGGGGACTACGTGACCGGCGGTAGGAGACCATTTTTAAAGATGCCACAGTAATCATTAATAGTCGCGTGAAAGGCAATGAAAATTTATCATGTACGCGAGGATATCGACGTGTACAGAGAACGCTTTATGGCTCAAAATCGAAACGGTTACAGTCGTCAGATGTGTTTCGGTGTACACTTGCCCGGCATCCACTATATAAGCACGAGCGGCAAACTTTCACGCGACGAAAAGTACAAGAACGCGCCAACAACCCAATGTTCGAAGTCGATAATAAGAAAATTTGCGCCTTGCAATAATGGCTGCAGAGTTTCAGCGTTCTCGAGAATTTAAATGCTTTTGAAAATATTTCATAGTAATCTTATACTTATCAACGGGAAATTGCGTTACTTTTAAAGTTTTTTTGAAGAATGTTTTTGCTTTTTCCTCTTGTCAATGTCTTCTTTTAAAGTGCTTATGAGATTCATTAATTTTTCGGGCTTCTGTTAACGATACTCCATGTACACAACTCTGCACTAGTAATTTATGAGCAGCTTTTCTGTTTAGCAAATGGTGCTCGTAACCTCCGCCGAGATATGACTTGAAACGTGGAAATGTAAAAAGTTTAAAGAAGTTACACGTATGATGTACTCCGCAGTCGGAGATGTCATCGCCAAACAAGCAGAATTACTTATCCATCAAGAACCCCACCGTAATCTAAATTCGGCTACTTCAAATTTCTATTCTAGGCTTGAAGCTCGAAGCTACACCGGTTGCAGCGCTATTATTTTTTCAGAGAAGACTACATATCGGAAAATTTTTGTACGCCATAGTACGCTTTTCCCTTCAATTTCCATAGGACCTCATTACTTGATTTTTAAGAATTGCACACTTAAAGGTTCGCGTTGAAGTTTACAGTAATTTTCCATCAGTAGCAACACGAGATAGCGCCGCAGAGGACATGATTTTTCATCGACCCTAGAAAATCTACAAACTATCGCTATGAATGAAAAAAGAAAAGTAGTCACGTACAAAAGTAAACAACAGAGCTAAACTATATTCACCAGCAGAAGGACCGCCGTCATAATATGGGAGCATTACAGTTCGTCAACATGTAATTTTCATCTACTGTGTCGAACGCACCAGAGATTTTGTAAAGCCAAATCTTTCGAGCACTGAATAATTTTTTTTCGACGGCCGCCATTCCCTTTGGTGTCACCGCACGAAACTAATCTTGTCCCTGATATTCGACAAGAGCTCCAGGCAGACGTGTATTGATGTAGGAAGAGATTTCGTCAAGGAATTTAGAACGGCTGAACACAGATTGCTCATAACGGCAGTCGAGCTATATATAATATTATACGGAAATTTAAGATTTGAAAAAATGATTTATTTACTTCATTGAAAAATTCAAAATTTTCTATCCTAACGAAAATCTAAAGCATAAATTGCCCCTCTTCACATTTTTCGTCTGCATAGTTAAAAAAAAAAAAATATATAATAGTATCGTTTCAGCAATAAGAAGAAAATACATACAGGCGCTATAACAAACTTGTATTTATCCTTACCAGATTTATCACGTTTTAATACCGAACCTATTCAGCACTATAGAACAACAACGTACAGTTAAATTTACCAATTAAACGCGTAAACAGAAATATGTTCAGTTACAAAATAAAGAATAAAAAACCAGCAGCATACACATAATCAATAAGGAATGATTCAAATCGTAACATTACTAAATGATGGGATTATTGTTTTCATTGATATTAGCGGAATTAGTAAACAAAAAGTTCATGGTCTCGCTATGACCATAAACAATGAAAATATTGAAAGGTTCGGTAGGTTCAAATATCTTGGTTGCTATGTCACCGCCAATCTAGACACGGATACTAGAGCGAGTTGCAAGTACGCTCGAACAGCCTTTAATAATATGAAACATTTATTATGTAATCGATCACTTGGCCTTATAATAAAAGGCAAAACATTGTTCGATGTTATATTCAATCAATTTTGTTACGCGGCATTAAGGCAGTGCCTTTGAATAAAAAGAAATTAAAAGTAGGGCTCCTCCATCGAGAGATGTAGAGGGTACACCTTGGACGGTTAAAATGTCAAAAAAAAAAACAAAAAAAAACGTGTTTTAAAAAAAGCTGGAACAGAGTATAGTAAAAAATTACACTATACGGAGAGAAATCATGTCCATACTTTGGCCATATTGTAACTGGTACAAAATATGAAATACTCCAAATTATTATACATAAACAGCTGAAAGGGAAGTGTTGAAAGAAGGAAGAATAACAAATTGGACTAACACGTCCTTCTCCCTACAAAAACATCACTGACAGACGATAGATAGCGTAAAATCTGATCGGCAGATTATTGGTCGCCTTCGCTTCCGGACGAGTAGTATGGTACTATGATGACGGTGAATATTAACAGAATGCGTACAAATCACTTCTTTCGTTAATTTAGCGTATCACCAGTTTTAATGGGAACCCCTCTGATGAAAAGTTTTTGAATTAACACTGCTGCTGTACATAAATATATAAACGAAACGAGGACAGCTCTCCGATTCAGCGTCGGCCACATTAATCACGTAAACTGTCGACAGACAGGTGCTGTCGCCACATAAGATTCTCGCTCTAACCGAGTAATTTTTGGGTTAAAATAATACGAACAACATTCTTCACTGCAGTTCAAAAAAGCTTACGACATTTTGATGTTGGGAAAAGAAACAGACAGAAACAACTTTTTTTATGTTACATTTTGGGAAATTTATCGAGAAAGCTTTATACACCGATTCAAGATCAATGTGTGTGCGTCTACACAATTCCGCCTACGATTCCTGAATGCGCTTTCTTAATTTTCTCGACCCGAATTTGTACAGCATCCCACAAGCTAGTAAAATCAATAGTTACCGTAAAGAGGAAGTCCAATATACCGAATGTCGCGCCAGCCATCAATCATTCGTTTTGCTCAATCCGAAAAGGTGAATAAATCGACATTGCCTGACAGAGGAGAACTCTAATTTAAGCTTGATTTTTATTTTTAGAAAAGAATGAAGGCGCTTTCGTTACTAACCGGCGCGAACTTAAAAGAAGCCAGTATATGCCTACGTGTTCGGTTGCGACAAAAGAACTAAAAAAGGTTCACCTCAGTTAGTCGCATCAATCAGAGTTGTTCGCTCAAGTGACAGGAAAAAAATGCGAAATTTTGTGAAAACGTGTTTTTCTAATTTATTATTGTTTACGGTGACGTCGGTTAGTGGGAAACATCTAAATTCTTTTACCTGCGGAGCTATTAATTACCGTACAAAATCAAGTAATAAAAATGGAGTCGTCGTGGTGAATCAATTAACCAAACTGCGTTCTTACTTCGTTCCTCTATTTCACTTATTGACAGCTACGTCACAATCCTCGTCGATTCAATAATAAACGAGGCGGCGGCACTATCTTCTACAATGTTTATTTGAAACATTTTTTTTATACCGATTTTAAAGTAGTTCTCGAATTACTCCGCAGAAAATGTTGCAAAACGTTCTGTTTTCCCGTTTTTTGGCTTTAATTCCGTATTGAAGCGTTTCCGGTTTCATGTTTATAAAAACGTTTTACTCCCCCCCCCGCGCGTTTTCCGAACCTCCGAAGTAGTATATTTCACGATCTCCATGTTTTGATCGTGTCTGTTGAAAAATTTCCTTCATCGGATTATATCAAAAGAAGAGAAAAGATTTCGTTGTTGAGCAATTATTTTCCAAATAGATTTCGAAAATTTTTGTTCCGTTTAATTACGAAATTCTATTCAGAATTAAAAATTCCAGATTTCGTTTTATTTCCACTTCATTTTCGATAAGGGCAATTTCGAAAAAATTAAAAAGTCAATTCGGTTCGAGATTTCTGCCTTGTATAATTATTACATTCCCGCTAAAAATGCTTTACCGGTGTAATATCGGTGAATTTTTTTTCGTTTTTTTTTATTTTTCGTTTTTTTTTATTTTTCAACCCATTACACACTCTCAGGTAAAAAATTTAGATCCGCTCCGTGTAAAACTTAAACGTATCGAAATAGTGGAAATATTGCGTTTGTACGGAATATTAACAAAGTGTCGAAAATATTCAAACAATGTTCTCTCACGTCGTACCTCAAATATAGCGAAGCAATCTGACGGAAAAAAATTTTCAAGTATCGAGAGCCATTATGCGTGACCTCGAAAATTTCAAAAAAAAAAAAAAAAAACGAATACGATTAGGGTAATTGGAACACAAAAATACCAAGAATATTGACGATAATTATTATTTTTTTATAGAGCAAAATGAAATTTTGGGCCTATTCGTAAATTTTGAATATAAACAGGGTCCAACTTTAGCGAAACTTTGCCATTTTTGCTGAATTGCAAACACTGATTTCTTAACTGAATTCATAATGCCTCCGAGAGTTAACAATTATGAGAACATCTCTCTTCCCATATGATTTATATCCGAACAGAAGAATCGATTTTTGCTAAAATTGCGCCTACATAGAAAAAAAAAAAACTCTAGACAATTCATCGATGCCACTTTTTTCAATAATCGATATGGTTACAGACCGTCTACAAAAATAATAGAAAGAAAAATTTACATTTTCTTCTACAAAGGGAAATTGTAATTAGGGTCTCCGTTTGCCGATTGACAGTACGGGATAATAACACGTAACACGGCAATTGCCGGTCAAAGAAAAAAAAAAAAAAAAACCTTTTCTAACAGCTAAAATTTCATAAAATCATTTAGTTAGTATATTTAAAAAAAAAAAAACTTAATAATCAACAGATATTACTTAGCTGAGGCCGAAATTAATACAATGGAATATTTCAGACACACAGGCTCTAGCGGGGGGGAATCTTATGACGCGTAATATGCGCAGATTCGCTAGATGGGCCACCCATGACTGAGATCGGTCGGGGCAGCAAGAAGATGAAGAAGTTTTGTTAATCAAAACATTATTACGGGAAGGTTGTATTAATTTATTTGATAGTAGAGAAAACTAAAAATTGTTCTAAACCGTTGATAACCGGCATATGAACTTTTATGTAAAGAGTAGTACTTTAAATAACTAGGTAACTCGACTAGCGAAGATATCAACGGTTCTTCTCGGCAGTAGTCTCGTTCCGAATCTAAGTCGCTCGCGGGTATATACTTGAAATTGAATAATACCAGAGAAATCTGGCAAAAGTAAAAGCGGCCGAGAAAAGAAAGAAACTGGCCCCAATCTTCAGATCCACTAGGCTTAGTGACACATTATGAACTTTAATATTTCAGAAGCCCGGACGCCCTGTCGAGGTTTTATCACTTATTTTACTTTAGTACTTTAACTAGTGGCATTTAAACAAATCCGAGCATAGGTATCGTTTGACGGGACCAGACGAGAAAAAGCTGCTTTATTTTTCTAGACTGGATAATGTTTCGTAATCGAAATATAAAAGTACAACATTTTTTTACGTGCCAAATAATTAGAAATAGTCCTAATTTGCCTAATTGTTCTTAACCTTTTTTTCAACCTGTTTTCGGACATTTGATTAAGGACTGTGTCATCAGATTATCTGTCATTAGATTATTCCGCATTTCTCGCTATAATTCCTCATTATTTTTTGTTCTATTTTTCTATTTCGTTCTTCATTCTCTGCTTTATCGTAACAACGTAGCTCAGTACCAGTTTTAACAACTGCTTGTGATCTCTTCTCTAACCTGGAGAATAAACGACGTATAAAAAAAGAAAATGATTGCCCGAAAATTATTTTGCCTCTACAAAGTCTACATCGACGTATCGGAATAATAATAATGGGATTTTATCTCTAGCGATTTTAATGTATTTAAAACATGATCATCTATGTAAAGGAATAATCTCTGTGTTTAAAATGCTACTTTATGTAAAAACAAAAAAGGCAATATGTATACTCGCAGCAATTTAGAATAATTTTTAGATACCTCTGTTATCGAATTAATAAAGCACTTTTAATAAAAACGCTTTCATATTATAATTAAAAACTTTTGCGCAAGTGTGCATTGTCATCGGATGATTGTGTTTAGACCTCCTTGACTAACTCATTCCTGAACATTAGAAAATCTATTATCCATTATCGGTTAATGCACGAAACTCTTTGAAATATATAATTATTATATTAATCTTGAATCGCTTCCATTTTAGGGTTCAACAAATTAAAACGTATTCGTGGGATAATGCCCAAGTAGTGCTAGTTGGAAATAAATGTGACATGGAACAAGACCGAGTTATCTCATATGAACGCGGAAAACAGCTTGCTGAACAGCTGGGCATTGAATTTTTCGAAACCTCAGCCAAGGATAATATTAATGTTAAGGTTTGTACTAGTGTAAAAGTTAAATATTCAATTTTTAAATTTCTTTTAAAATATTTTCTTTAAATAAAATAACGAAATTTCGTAATCCGATTAAACTAATCTACGAAACGGAATTTTAAAAAAGGAAAATAAACTTCCTATCTGTATTTACAATGGTTGCTGCAATTCACTTTAACTTCCTTTAAACTGAATTATTTCAATACGGTTCATAAAGATAATCATCGTGTAATTGGCCACCAAATTCAATATAATTTCTTTTAGAAGAGTGTAATTCACTACAGAAATAAAACTAGAGTTACGGAGTAGACAAAAAAAAAGCAAAAAAATTACACGCAAGTGTGACAAATCGAAATTCTTTGCATCTGTTCTACGTAATAACCGTGACTAAAAGTAAATTATAGCATAAAATTCGGTTTTAAAAAAAGAGTAGAACTCGGAAGGATGCAACAGAAACATAAACACTAGACGAACTATATACTTGAACTTTCCAATTGTAATCTTCGCTGCAAAGGCATTTGCTATAGCTGAGTTAAAATCGGTTGACGTTTTCAGAATTTTAACATACAAGCCCCATGCTAAGAATATCTCGGATGGACCGTCAATGCAAGCATTCCAATAAAGTTAAATATTCGAACAATGCTACTAGAAATTTTCCATTACATTTCACCGGTATCGGATTCGTTAAAGCGCGCATCGGAGAGGAAATGGAAAATAATCCGCAGGCGACACCGCATATTTATACGATAATTTGCAATCGCACGAAACAGATTAGCCTAAAAGTCACACCAGATGGCGTTGCTTTTTATGACATTATTATCCTATTTTTAGGATAAAAGCAGAAAAAAGAAACAATTCAATTATTTTTGATCGAAAAAGGTGTACTACGCTTCCATAATTTTCAAGTACATACCAACGGTATAGACATGCAAGTCGATAATAACAAATCGATTACCGTAATTTATTCGGATAAAAGGGAAAATTTACAATATGGCCTTGAAAATAATGCGAACAAAAGTTAATTTTATCCGTTGACGGGCAATATAGTTTTAGAAAGTCAATCACATTTTAAAAAAATCAATAATAATAACGGTTCCGCTAATAATAAACGGAATTTTCAATAGAAGTTTTTAAATTATTTGTACATAAAAATTTAATTTCTTTTTTTGCGCATACATATATATATATATATAAATCGGCTATTTCGGCCTCGCAAAGGACTATGCTCCTTGACCCCTTTTGCTTATATTTCTGTCTCTTTCTCTTCTATACTTTATATCAAAATTTACAACGTAATTCTAAATCGTTCCATATGAATATAATAACATAATCACAAAAATCCTATAAAATATAACAAACGTTACATAAAATTGGGACATTTTTTTAGGACATTTTTTCTAATGGGGGGTAGCCTAAGAATTACGTATATAAAGGAATTAACTAAATTTATCATATTTTTTAAAAGGTAAAAAGTTTAGAAGTATTTAAATTTTCGGATAGAGTAACAAATTGTTTGCTGACAAGCTAAAGTATATTATTAAATAAGTTCACAGTAAAGTGTGATTAATCTGAAAATGACATAGTAGTGTAGAATCGGAAATTTTTATCTATTGTTCAATTTTTTATCGATTTATTGTGGTTCTTTAATTGCTCGGAGCCTTTCATTGCGTTTTTTTGCATTTAACGAACATTTCACATATTGTAAATGTTCCAAAGTCTTCCTACCGCATTGAATAATTTGGCGAGTGTAAGCCGGACCAGTTTACAATAGTGAAAACACTACTTCAACAAGTGCATTAATATCAAAAAGTTGTAAGTATGGTATAACACCAACGAGTAAGACATATGCGTACATACATAAAACAGGACTTTGTACTTCGTCTAAACTGTTCAGCCTTACTGACAAAACGCCATTATCGCATTTAAACACTCAAACACACATCATTTTAAAGTAACATTACATCAATCACGTGTAATAAGCAAAAATTAACCGTTATAGGCAATCAAAGTTATCAACAAACCATCTCAAATACACACTAAATTAAAACAACCAATAAATGAAACTCGTTCTCTTACCTCCACTCTGCAGTCATCCCGTTCTATTCTTATTGATTTTTTATGGATCCCCAGTCATTCCGGAATTGATGGCAATGACACAGCCGATTCTTTGGCTCGTTCTTCAGATATCCTTTCCTTATCCACCCTCAATCACGCCAGACTTTGGCGGGATATTTATCCCTGCCTATTTTCTAATGGTCATTCCCGCATTACCGCTCTTTATTCAGCCGATTCCTCGTCCTCTGTCTTTGTTCTATTCTATTCCTTTCGGTCGTCGCTCTTCTATTTTTATCTCCCTAATTTGTCTCTGGATCAATTATCGCGCTCACAAAAAAAAAAAAAAAAAAAAAAAAAAAAAACTAAATAAAAATCTTGATTGCAAAGAAAAGCAAAACAAGTTTTTCTTATCCTAAGTACGAGGAAAACCTTAATCTTCCTTATGTTTCCCCTACTTTTTATGAGATTACTTCGTAGCGACTGAAAACCTCAACAGAAAACGTATTTAATAATATCCATAGGTCCACGTTTAAAATCGCAAACAACAGCTAATATAATTTTTTACCGACAGAGACATACATATAATCCTACTACAGACCAACAAACTAACTGAGAGATTTAACATCCAGTTTAATTTCTCCTCCAACATGCATTCTATGCTTCATATGACAATTAATAATTTACATTAGTGGAAAAAAAATAATTGCTTAATCTTAAATATTTAAAGCTTTCACAATGATAACTCATAATAATATTATCTCTGATGATAGCCCGTGTAAGCTGGTCGAAACGTTAAGCGAATAAATATCTTTTAAAACACAGTTGTTTCCGAAAATTATTATGAATTGCTTAATCTTTTCCTCTTTGAAAACCGTTTGTGTTTAATTTTCTAGGAGACATTCTGTTAATTCCAGAAATAAAATTTCCCTTAATTTCAATGATATACCACTTCTTCTTTGTTCTTCGATAAAATATTTTTCTTTTTTCAACGAATATCAAATTTTTTAGAAACATTAAGTAATTTTGCCCCGACATTACTAAATAAAATATGAACAATATCAGAATATTCTTGCGCAAATTAGTTAATTTCTAAAATGTGTCATTTTAAAAATCACATATTTAGTTATTTAAAATTAGCTCGCGTTTTTACACAAAAAAAATAATGAAAATTTAACTTTTCGCGACCATTCATTTTGACAATTCAAATAAACGATAATATCTGGGCGCCTACAGAATAGGCTTCGGTCTGGTGGGATCCCTTGACAGTTATTTAAAAATAAAAAATAGAAAAAGAAAAAAAATTGAGTTAAAACAGTATCTCTACTCATTACCGAAAATTCGCAATAGACGAAGGATACAATTTTGAGTCAATTAGATACCGATTCGAACAAAAACTGACAGAATGAAGGAACTACAAAATAGAATCATGGGCATGGAACGAATGGATAAGATGCAGGAGGCACAATAGCAAGTCCAAGGGACAACAAAGTAGAATACGAAGCAGCACGCTCAGTAGAAAGGAAAAAATATACAACAAAAATGTAGTTAAGATCGCAAATGGCTTTGTAATTGGAATAAAAATGGTAGTACGAGGAGGACATTAAACGAAAACGGAAGAAGGTAGCAGCGGGAATAAGACGTAGATGAATAATGGAGACCTCAACGATACGACGTAATAAGGGGAAATCGTTAAACCAGAGGAAGGTAGGATAACTCGATTGAATGGATGGGTAAAAGGAAAATTTGTTAGAAAAAAAAAGGGAACGTAGATATCCGACCATGATATAGAATTTTTCTTGCATAGAGGAAACAAGTTAGAAACAGAAATTTTAGAAAACTAGAAGTAAGAAGGCGCAACAATACGAACCAAAGAATCCGCCCATTTCACATTGTCCTCTAGTTGTCCACCAACCGAATGGTTGAGGATATAATGATGATGATCCATGTGACTAGGGATCCGAAAGTAATCGACGTAGATAAAATAGGGTGTGAAAAGATTGTAAATGAGGGAATGTATGCGCTGGATGATAAACTCGCAGGAGCGGGAGAGAATATAGGAGGAAATAGGCAGAGATATAGTTGAAAAAGGTCCGTTGAGGAGTGATATACATAATAGAACAAAGGATAGCTATTAGTTCAACAGTAGTGATAGTAAAGAAGGGAGACGAAAAGATTCAGAAAAACTGGTGCCCCAGAGAATGAAGGAGGCTCCAACTCCATTAATCCCTCTTGAACTCCATCTGTAAAACTGGTTCTATAAGAAGAAAATAAAGTCTTGATAGTGCAGTAGAAATCATGTCCGGCTACTGTGGAGCAGGAAGAGATTTGGAAGAAGAGATAGAAAATTTTGGGAGGATGAGAGAGATCGTCAAAGTTTAAGGAAAATTGTGAGAAAAAGTAATATAAAATGAAAAAGAACTCAGACATCAGGATGTCTATAAAAAAGTAAGAATTTTCTTAATAGTAAAGCGCTAGTTCTACAAAATGAAGAGGTAATAAGGAATAAGATCAGAGGACGTTAATTGTAGACGTTCAAAAGGGGAACTATGTTACAAGCAGGATCTGCGAATAAAAAAAAAAGGAGGAGTATTTGACTCGGCAAAAGATGCCAGTTCTGGAAAAGATTTAAAAGCACTAAGGCAGAAACAAAGGTAGGAATCGTAGATAATATTCAATTTAGAAAGAAGCGATTTAAAAACACAGTATTACACAGAGAAGCAATAGTCAAATTTAAAACGAACTGTGGATTTGTAAAAGAATCGTCTCTCCGCTTTGTGGCAGAAAGGACTTGCAGTAGATTCAGTCTTTTAAAAGCGGACGTGGAGAGAAAATTAATATGTTCGTGGAAGGACAAATAACCGTTAAAGAATACACTGAGACAGGAGAAACAATTTTTGCGGAGGGTTAGTGTAGAACTTTCATGGACTATTGCTGGATTATACAGTAAGAGAGGAAAAAAGCAGTACGTCGATGACAAAAAACAAAATACTGAAGTTCGGCAGCGAAAGTGGTATAAAAATATTAAAAAGAACAGGATGAAGAGAAAGAAACCATAAGGAAGACCGCGAGAAAGAATCCTTGTAGCCTGAAATAAAGGAAAAAAGAAATGAATAGAACGATTCAGCATAATAATAGGGGAAGTGAATTGCATGATAATATTGTTTGCTACCATTCTATCTCACAGAATAGGAAGATGTACATTACCGAAGGGAGCATCACTAAAAAAACTCTTTGAAAATGGTAGACGTGTTTTTTTTTTTGCTATTTCAACGTGAGAGTTTTTCAAACAGATATAAAATTCGCTGAGAGGGAAAAAAGATCCAGACTCTGCATGTTTTTTTTTGAAAAATATTTGCAAGTGCTTAAATTTTTCGGTTATATAATCATTAAAATCGCGAGATAGAGTAAACTTTCCAAAGCTTTTTTTTTCTTTCTTTAATTTAAAAAAAAAAAAAAAAAAAAAAAGGAAAAAAATGGCTATGCTCGTATTATTCCATTAAAAAAAAAAAAAAAGTAAATAAATAAATAAAATGAAATTAAAGAAAATTACGTTTTATAAAAGAGTAAGTGAAGTTTGATAAATGACGGGGGAAACTTTCGTTTTAGACGTGATGATGTACATAAATATACAATAACGAATTATCTTACGCTAAGATTTTTGTTCCGAAATAAAACTGCAGTCTTCCTTCTCTTTTTAATCACTTTCGTAACCAATTTCATCGGCTTGTTAAAGGATTTCCCATGCAAAATGCTTCAAATCTTTCTCAGCAATGTTTCGACTTTCTCTGTTATCTTTAAATCTTTCATATATCCACAGCGGGATATCTATTAATAAAGGAGTTGGTAAGATCTCCGCAGTGAAAAATGTTTACGTGTTATTAATTTCAATAAATTTGTTATTTTTCGCGATTTAAAATCGGATCTTGGCAAAGGAAAATGATAGATAACAAAGACGAAAAATAAAAACTATCACAGATAACGAGCGCACAGCACTGACTTTGCCACTGCTTCCAGTATGATCGTATTTGAATACGTATCAAATATTTCCTCGAGCGTACTCAATCCGTTACAATGTGAAATATGTTAGCTACAACATTCGAAACTTAGCCATTAAATACGAATTGTAACTATTGTTTTTAATTGTCGGTTAATATTCTCACTTTTTATACGCTTACGCAAAAGAGTGATTAGAGCACTTTGATGCTTTATACTCGTACATAACTGTAAAAAACTTCAAACAAATTTTGCCGTCCGATGATTTAAAAATTCAAAACTAAAATTAATTTTTAAATGAAATTTTTAATAAATGATTACGCGCTTATAATGAGAATTTTACGAAAAATTCATAAAAATTACAACTACTCTAATGATCATTTAATCAGGAAGACGCGGAACTAGCCGATCAAATTCGAAATCCGTGATACGAATTATTTTGCTTTTCGCTTCAACCAAATCTCGCTTTTCTCTCTATTTCACCTCCAATTTCTTTTTTCTCTTCTTTTTTTTCGTATTCTCACTTCTTTTAAGAATCTGTTTTCGGACGAAGCTTCATCACTAAATGATCTTTAATAATGAAAAAATTTGTTATAGCAAAGAGGTTTAATTTATGTTACAATGAACACCTACGGACTTAATTGTAGTTAAATGCTTCGTTATTTAGTTTTATATCTCATGATTTTACTACTTAATAATAAAAAAAAAAAAAGTGCTACTGAAAAATGAATAGCATTACTCAATTTTAACAAAATTTTATAAAAAATTCTACGCTGACCGCCTCCTCAAAAGTAATTTACAGACTCTGGACGATATGTGCAAATTGTAAAAAAAGAATTGACGCCTTTGAAACGTGAGCATACAGACACGTATGCTAAAAATCCCGTGGACGGATTTCATAACAAACCGTCAGGTGATGAATAGGTGTAAAGTAGATTTTACTTCAAATGTGCGAGTATAAAAATATAATTTACGTTGAAATATAAGGTATTCAACAATTTCCAGTAACACAAATGTATTATAATTGAATCTAAGGCAATAAAATTAGTATTCAACATTTGAAAATACTTTAAACTTTATCAGAAAAATGTATTAAAATTATTTACATAACTACCGATATGTTTCGGGAACACAGTCCCGTAATCATGGTATATTACAAATTTATACCGTGTTTTTTGGTTTTTTTTTATATTATTAAAAATAAGTTGTGGGTCCGCAAGGGATACTGCCCATCTGCGGGTGCCCAACACGCTTATCATCGTTTATTCAAAAAATATGTTACAATAATTCTTTAGAATTATACTATTAATTTTCATACTTATAAATAGTGAGAAAAAATCAACTAAAAATAAAATAATAATAATAAAACAAAACTAAAAAAGATAAAAACAAAGAAGAACTACTTGTTTATACAATTTCATACCACATGTTCGACAAATATATAGGAATGGTCGATTCCACAGCCAGTTCCCAATTTATCTAATTTAATTTCACTCATTAATGTTATCAACCAACCATTGCTTAATTAATACTTTCCAAGTACCTACATATCTCTTTTTGCATTATATCTTCTGGAATTCGTTCTAGCATCTTAATTAAAACAATTTCATTCGTATTATCAATCTTACTCTGTTTATGACTTTCGGTCGAATAAAATATACCTCCTCCTCATTATTATACCCCGTGGTCCTGCTTCTTGTCATTGTAGCTATTGATATATATTTGTGAAGTCTTATATTCAAGCAATCGGTGATAAAAGTAGCACATCCTTGGAGACATTTCATTTTTCTCTCTCCACCAGCTAATATTACTGTTAACCTGATCTTTATTAGGGAATATTATCTTTAAGCATTTATTTTGCTGACTACTAACCTTTTTAATTATCGTCCTTTTTGCTTCCCCCCAAATTGATATCCCATACATGATTCTAGACAATATTATAGCGTTATAATATACACGCAAACTATCATACGGTATTGAAAGAGCCAATTTATAAAGTGCGGATGATAAATTCATTACATGCTTGTACCAGGATAATGTGTCCTGGCAATAATTGATCCTAAATATTTAGTCTCTTCTGTCGTTTCCAGTTGTGTACACCCACAGTTCGAAGTAGAAGTCAAGTAATTATGTAAACAATTATTGTTATGTATTTTAATAGATGGTTTATATGTTTTCTATATCTACTGGACGTTCTTATATACAAAGCCTTCGCGATTTTTTTATATTAATAGTTAAATGTTTAATCATGCGTCCACCGACATATACTATTCACATCTTCTTGTAAGAGTTTTTCGACCTCAAGGATGTCGCGGTGCTCGATAACGAGTGCTATATCATCAGCCGCATAAGCAAAGGCTGTCGAGTTTTTAACAAATTTATGAAGGATTGTGGGACTGTGGTTCCGAAACACGTCGATAATTATATAAATAATTTTAATATATTTCTCTGATAAAGTTTAAAGTTTTTTTTTTGAATTCGAATCATCAGAAAAAGTCATGAATGATCAAGTGTCCGGCATTCGATATGTTTATTCGCAGCGGCCGGCATGGGCGTAGCTGAAAATTTTTCCTGGGGAGGGGCAGCTGACCAGCTGAATATATATATATATATATATGTATATGTGTGTGCGCACATACAATCGTATTATATTAAAAAGTTAATATAAAATTAATAACTTAAATAAATATACAACCGAAAATATTAACAGCTTATTTAAAAAGAGACTTTACAGAATTTTTAAATACTATGCAAATCCGTACCAAAAAATCAAAATAAGATACAGTTTATTATAATATACTTTACTGATTTATAAATTTCTTATATAAGTTGCAATTTTCTGTGTTTTTCGCTGAACCGATTAAAGACTACCTCAGAAGTTATTACTATCTTCATAAATAGTGTAAACCTCCTGCAGCATACAAGAGCCGCAACTTCAGCGTTATATTAATTTAACTAAAATATATATTTATTGTTCCGAGGACTAATTATGATATCGTGCTACTCAGGAAGCATACTAAACATTAATATATCGCGACTAGAGTATGTTTAAGTAAAAATATTAAACATTGGTACTGCGGAGTGACAATTATCAAAATAAATTTTAACACATTAAATCGATTCGGGAAAAAATTATTTAATCAATTACGTGATGATTATAAAATGGTGTTAATTTTGGCAAGCGTGTGCTCGTAAATTTATCTACCTCAAACCGTAACATTATAAAAGGAATAACGTGTCCACAGGCGGTTTTCGAAACACTAGTCGATATAATTTGCGACAAAATGTCAGAAAGTTTAGACGCTGATCCGAACTTAATTGCCGGCACAAAAGGAACTCGGTTAACAGAGCAACCGCAACAGCAACAGAATCAAAACTGTAATTGTTAAATATCACGAAAACGGTATAACATTTATAAAAATGACGACGTGCTAATTGTTGTTTTAGCTTAAGCAACTAACTATTGTTATAGTAATAATATGCCCCTCTATCTCTCTCTCTCTCTTTCATATATATATATATATATATATATTTATATGTATTATATTCTTGTATAAAATATTTATTTCATTACTATTTACTTTTAATGACCCATTTTTTGCACGATTATACGTATATACATATACATATAGTATATGTGTATTTATTTATACGTTTATATAATACATGTACGTGTAACAAAACGGTGATAATAATAACGTTATTTAATCTAGGTAAATAATAGATAATTACCGATTTTTTTTTTTTTTTTTAATGATTTATTTAAAACGATCTTTTACAATAACATGGCTTCCTGTGTATATTTATTAATTTTAAGAACGGATTTTTAGTTAAATCACGTATTAATTTTTGTAAATGTAAGTATTTCTTCGAGAAAATTTGTCACCGAATAGTGCAAAAAAAATTCGGAATATTTTAAGGTTCTCGTCGGTGATTTATACTTTAACTTATATCTAAACACTTCTGCCTTTCGGTTTAGTAAGTGTATTTTATATAGAAATTTATATAGATATGTGGAAAGCGGTAAAGTGTTTAGTTTACTAAAGTTATTAATGAAAATGTCTTTTAATTTTAGAAAAAAAAAACCACTATTTCAGCGTTACAACTACAAACAATATTAAACGTTTCTACCGACTGTAATTTAAAAACGCTTAAATATATAGTAGTTAACATTCATTTTCAGGCTGCACGATTTTTTTAAGCTAATCGAAATTGAGTAATAGCGATTTTTTCAAGCTAGAATTTTGTCGATTGTTCGTTAGTAGCGAGGTTTTAATAAATCGTTGCTCCCTTCCGTTACGAGTTTTCGTTATATTCGTATCTCAAATTCGTGTGCCATTAGCCGAGAACGAGGAAAATTATTATTCTACACATTAATTAAGTTTTATTCTATTTCCAACAGTAGGGGTATATGTTAAAAGATTACTCGTATAACATTTTACACGTGAAATTACAAAACAAACTTAAAGTTTTACATTGTTGTGTGAATTACCAATTTAACTGCGCATAGCTTACTTAAATTTGAAAAGAAATAAAGTATTATTCTGAAAATGGGGCCAAAAATCATCGATGTTATTTTTCGGTTCAATGTTCCCGAGTGGTCTGACGTTTCTTCATATCGAGTATTATAATATTAAAATACCGGGAGAAATTTCAAAACTTCGGAGTGTTCTAACAAACTTACATATCAGTAAATACGCATAAAGTGCGAAATAGTCACTTCTAGACATAACGTTAATAGTATAATTACTTAGTTGCAACGCAATAGAGAGTAAAAATATTTTTACGAACATCGTGAACGTTCTCCCGATTCTATACCGCGATTAACTGCCCGATTGTAATTATAAATTGCCGGTTAATAAAAATGAAATTACTCTTCTTTATAAGTATTATTTCATAACATTTAAGGCAAATTAAAGGTAATGTTGATTACAAACGTACAACGAAAATTATTTACCGCCGATTTATAATACACATATATACAAATGATAAATGCGCTTATTTTTTAATAATTACTACATGTATTTACATTCGTTAAAAACGAAAATATTTGTATACGTAATTTTCTGCAATAAAACATTTAGCTAATTCTTATTTGTTTTTCTTTCTTTTTATGTCGGAGAATTTTGTACCGTTATTATTGCTTAAACTATGTCTCTCATTTAAATCTATGCACTAAATCAATCACCAGCGAGCCGGGGAAAAAATCAATTAACAATCGGTACTTTAGACTCGGCCCAAAAAAGTCTGTGAAATCCCGGTCATTAATAATAATCGTAATTGAAATTAATAAAATTGAAAGGAAAAACATGAAAGGTATAATTTTTAGTTAGCACGTTTAACCTTTTTACATCGACGTTAATTTTCTCCGGTACAGAATACATTTTTTTTACAAAGAACCCTACGTCCGTATTACGTACTATGTCATTGCGTAAATTTTCACTACACGTTTTTTCTTTCACGATAATAAATCGCAAAATGTTTAAACCACCGATGAAAATGCAACTGATGCGGTAATGAAAAAAAAAGTATATACAATTATAAGTGAACTTGACCGTAAAAAAACCGTAACCTTTTTTTAATTATGTTTTGGAACAATATCGGTAACCAACCCGCTCGAAAAGCATTTCTATCAATAGGGCGATATGTTAATTTTTCATACTAATAGAGAACGTATTTCCACTTTAATCATAATCATTCTACTGTTAGTTTCGAGCAAACAAAAAACAAAAGAAAAAAATACGTTCAAAAATGTATTTTTTGCCTACGTTTTTAGCTTTGGAAAAATTGCTAAAAAGATTAAGCCGTTTATCATTATTAATGAACTGTAACCAGTAAGAGGACAATGACCGCTCCGTACAGTTTACTTAAATAACATCTTTCCTAGTTTGCATAGAAAAAAAAAAGGAACAATACCAACTTTACGTGTAATAATTTATATTAAAAGAATTAATGCGTCTTAAAAATATATAAAAAATCGTTAACGAAGTAATGCGAGTTCATTTTTCATGCGCAATTCGTACCGTTACGTAATACAAATCTGAGCACGTCGAATATCTGCTTCCTTACACAGCGTGTAATGGTAGTACAAACGGAATATCAGATTTTAATTTTTCGGCGAAAATTAATTCAATGAAACTTTTTCACGCAGATTAAACGATTGTCTAAACATACAGCAACACCACAAGGCAAACAGATAGAATGTGTAAGCTGCACCGCGAGACCAGAAAAAAGAATCGAATAAACTACAAAAATTAAACATCACAATAATAAAAATATATCTAATAGCCGGCTAAGAAATTTCTTTCCGAACACATGCTCGTAATTTTTCCCATAAAGGGTAGTACACAAACGGATAAGATCTGCCCCCTACAGCGTTTTCTATCAACACTTGGGAGACAAAAAAAAAAAATAATAAAAAATATAGCACCAAGTTTCAGCTTTTAATCAGAAAATTTGCAGCGTGATTTTTTTTAAAAACTCGATTTTAGTTTTTTTTCCCAGAGTAAAAATGTAAATTTACGAATGGTGGTGAGTTTTTTCCAAATCCTAGCTAACAAAAGACATGAAAACAAAATGTTTTTACGTTAGTCAAATATAAACCGAATTTTTCATAGAACAAATAAAACTAAAATATATGTTTTTTAACTGCGCTTTTCCATACAATCACTAAAAATGTTAACAGTAAACGTTATACTCGAGATTTTCTTTTAATTGGTACAACTTCGTGAAAAAAATTAAAACCGGATTTTTTGGAAAACTTTTGTGTTTCGACGTCACAGCAGTATTTTATTGATAAAAAATTATATGTTTAATCCTTTTCTTATTAATCGAAACGTATTGTACCACGAAGATATCAATAAAATTAATAAACATAAAAAAATAAACTAAATGTAATCAGTCTTTATCACTATCCTTATTAATTGTAACGCAGCTTCGGGAATATTGTTGAAAATACTACTGAAAATTTTTGTTGCCTTTAAAATTTTCAACAAATACCCAACGATATACCTCTTAATAAAGGGAATAGTCGTAAAATTTAAACTACAAAAACTGCTAACCTTAATATTTTAATAAAAAAAAATTCGGCACTAGTCAAGAATTAACCGATTATGGCAGTTTCGATCACTTGTGAGAAGAGGCGTTATTAAAAACGGTAAATAAATTACAAATAATATATATACACCAAAAAAAAAAAAAAAGAATTATTATAATAAAAAAATGATGGAACCGAAAAGGAACATAAAAAAAAAAAAAAGTATCGCCTTATTCGGTTTAGTATTAGCGCAGAATTCATGAATACTTTGCACGAAAACAGTATTTGTAACTGTCCAACTTTGCTGATAAACGATGTTTGTTGTCAAAACTGTCTTCAAATAAATTTAAAATTTATCTCAAATATTAATTATCAATTCGTTTGAATATCTTCTTATAAAAAACTAAAAATCAAATCTGTAAATAAAAAGTCCTCAATAAAAATTAGTTTTTAATTTTTCTTTTTCACAAGTTGGACCAAATCGAAAAACTTTGAAAAAATTCCTGCGTATGATATAAAAGGTGTTTACCGTTAAAATTTGGTGATTGTATGAAGGAACACAGTTAATTAAAATATTTTAGTTTTATTTGTTCTATAAAAAATTGGGTTTAGATTTGAGGATCGAAGTAATATTTTATTTTCATGTCTTTTACTTCCGAAGGTACCCCCAAATGTCTACCCCTTCTGTGGTCAACCGAGCGCCCCATCCACCTTTCACCTACTTCTCAAATGTTCATTCACATTACTACCTCCTCTATTTCTAAGATACTACGAAATGCTCCGTTCGCGGTCGCAGCTGTATTAGCTTTCACGCGGAGCAGCGGTCTGTACTATCGCTTTTAATCCTCCTAAGTAGGCTCCATGTGCTGTAATAGCCCCAGTAGTTAAACACGGTACATGGAAACTCTCATATTTAGTTAATAAACTTCTGAGGATTTGGAATAAAATCACCGTTCGTTAATTTATATTTTACCGTTAAAAAAGAAAAAAAGAAAAACTAAAAATAAGTTCGGTAAATATTTTAAAATTAAAAGCTGTAAGTTAATGTGATTTTTTTTTATTTGGTACCAAAATGATCTCTGAAGTGTCGACAACGTTGTAGAGGCATATTCAGCATTCTTATCCGCCTATTCCTTTTAACTTCCCTTATTATACATTTTTCGAACGATTCGTAATGAAAAAATTTGAAAATATTCAAAATCAAATAAAACCGATACGTTTTGTAAATCATTTAAAATGTTTCGCGTAATTTTGTATCGCGTTAAAAAATAGTAGCATAAAAAAAAACAACAGAAAATTTGCAATTTTCGAAAGCTATATGTATTATTAAAATATTAAGGCTTCACCATCGGTTCTGATTAATAACAAGAAACGCTCAATGTTCCAAGATATTGGGAAACCGGTAATAAAGTGCAAATTGTTTAATAAAAACTGTATCAAAAATTATCTTGTTTTTTCGAGTTATTAGCAAATGTAATGGAAATGTAATAATACAAAAAACAAATTATTCTTTTGTAATGTACTTTAACGAATAAGCTATTTCTAAAAAAAAGTCGGCATTTAAAAAGAAAAAAGGTCTCGCAAAATGTGCAAGACTAATTATTTCTTACAAATTTCTTTTTTTCCGTTAAACATACCTTTAAAAAATAATCTAACGATAGCTTACATTAAATACCGAAAGGAACGTTACAAACACAAATCTTCAGTCTACAAAAATAGATTAACGCTAATACCCGGTGATTTTTCGTTACAACGCCTTTGTGGCTGCATGGTAACACTGCTTCCCGATACGCTTTTTTTCCGTTTGCACGTGTAATGTTTATCTATTACAAGATAAACGAAAAAGCCGTGTCGATTGTAGATGACTTTAGTTTATCGGCACTATGTCTGATGTATTAATTCTTGTTTCTCGTCACGTAGACGCACAAGTTCAGTTGAGCTGCAACAAAACCTTCCTTTCATATGTTCTATAATCGTATCTATCCTTAAATGGTGTACGCGAATAGTGTTATAATGTATAGGATACGTTTTTTAGTTGCTTTAATAGGGGAAAAGTTATTTAGTCGGGTTCTAAATTATAATGCAAAGGTGACTCGACTCTGGGGCTATGGACAAAGCTACTAGTTAATGAAATACACTCACATAACTTTCAAACTGCAGTCTAATACCGTTTCTGAAGAAATGTGTTAGGTTCGATTCGAAATTTGACGTTAAACATTGTAATTTAACTTAATGCGCGTATCTGTATATAAATATCGCTTACTGAGATCATTGATCTGCCCACGTTACATGTCTTGGCTGGAAATCAGTGTGTAAGCTGACTTGATCACTTAACTTCTGATGGTGACTTTGTAAAATGTAACAGCAACCGGCTAATATCAAAATGTGTAGCAATCCTAATATCAGCATTGAAGTTAAAATCATCGGCCAACTGGCGCATATGACTTCTTTATCACCTAAGAATGTACGAAAATAGGAAATTAACGATATTAATTGTAGACGTATATTTCATTGCACGATATAGCACGGAATATTAACTGAAAATATCGACGTCCATTACTTTCTTCTGACTGATGCGCCATCGATTCAATTTCATCAGTATCATTGCGTTCCGGAGATCTAACTATAATGGTGAGTTGTAATGGAACTTCTTGTTTTATAAGTTGCTCATTTGTCTGCCGTTTTCTACGACCCCAAGAATTCAAACCGTTTCCACAATCGGTCTAGTACATTTACAAATTAATCCTTATCAAAGCTATATCAAACTTGAGTGATAATTATTCAATAAAACGAAAAAATAAAAAAAAAAAACACAAATTTCTGCTAAAACAAAATTTTGCATCAGCGTTAATAGTTTAATTTTTTCAACGGGTTTTTCGAAACCGAAAAAACTAAATTTGTCGTACATCTAATTATGCATTTTCCGTTATCAAAACTAGCACTTTAATATTTAGAATAACAGATAGATTAAGAAAACATAATCAACATGCAGGTCATAAAAAATAAAAATTCAACGACACATCTCCAAGACGATCTGTATTATATAAATATTGGCTTGTTGCCTATAGCTTTTGAATTATCAAAAAAATCTTCTTCTCTTCCGAATGCATGTCATTAGAGTCAGTTTTTATTGACATTGATTATCAGCAGCTACAATGAAATATGCCTAGACGTTATTTCACATTTGTCGTAATACAATAATTCGACGAAGCAGGATATGAATTAACGAAAAATCATGAACAATTGATCTGGAAATATTCTAATTTTCAAACTATTCCAGAGAAAACGGTACAGTCTCTGTCACCATCTTAACTGGTTTTCAAAAGTTTAAACGGTCGCAGAAATTAACTGTTTTACTTTGTTTGGAAATTCACTTTTTCTTTTAGAAAAAAAAAAAAAAAAAAAAAATTCTACGCATACTTGAAAACTTGGTAATTTTTATACTTCAATATTCCTTTCATTTTATTATTTTCTATAATAATACACCGTTTGTCCGAAAAGTAAGGGGACTAATGCTATAAAAAATCGACAAATTCAGATAGGAAAATTTATTCTCGGCTAGTTTCTACATAATCCTCCCCCACCACAATGCACCTTTCAGATCGTTCGTACAACCATCGGAAGGCTTCTGGAGAACGCTTCTTTTGCAATCCTTCCCAATGCACGTGTCACAGCTGCTTTAATCGATAGAATGTCGTCAAAACGGATTCCTTTCATGGCAGATTTCAATTTAGGGAACAGGAAGAAGTCGCACGGGGCCAGGTCCGGTGAGTAGGGCGGGTGGTGCAACACTGGGATACATTTTTTGGTCAAAAACTGGATCACTGATCCGGCGGTATGAGCTGGCGCGTTGTCATGGAACAGGAAAAAATCTCGGGACTCCCATCTTTCTGGTTGTACGCGTTGAATCCGTTTGCAAAGGCGATTCAGAGTTCCCAAATAGTAGTTGGCAGTCACGGTGGTGCCTGGAGGCACGAATTCCTTATGTACGATGCCTTTAGAATCGAAAAATGTGATGAGCATGGTCTTGGTTTTCGATTTTGTCGCGCGAACCTTCGTCGGCCGTGGCTCTCCACTGCTCACCCATTCACTCGATTGCTTCTTGGTGGTAGGGCCATACTGATAAACCCATAACTCATCACCGGTAATAATTTTATCGAGCAGCGAAGCGTCTTCATCGATCAAATCAATGAAATTCTGCGACGAGTTCAGGCGCTGTTCTTTTTGCTCCGGCGTTAAAGAATGAGGAACGAATTTAGAACAGATCTTCCGCTTGTGTAAAACGTTTCGAATCAGCTCGTGAACGGTTGATTTGGGTATTCCCGACTCATCTTCGAGCATTCGGCATGATAAGTGGCGGTCTGCGGCGAGAAGGGTTCGGATTTTGTCGGTTTTACCATCGGTACTCGTCGTCGACGGCCGCCCACTTCTTATCTCGTCTTGCACCGACTCTCTCCCCTCCTTAAATTGTTTATACCACTCGAATACCTTCGAAAGGGCTAGACATTCATTACCATACACTTTTTTTAAATCGTTAAACGTTTGGGTAGCAGTTTTACCGAGTTTAAAATAAAATTTAATTACCGATCGTTGTTCCATTACGAAAAACGTGACACGTTGAAAGAACACGCAAATTACAAGACCGTATCTCACCAAGAAATAATCACACTACTGACCAACAAAAAATCATACGCTATGTCAAAACATAGTACTACGTCACTGTAATAGTTTCCCTCAGATAGCGCCACTCGTTTCTTCAGAAAAAAATCAGTCCCCTTACTTTTCGGACAAACGGTGTATATTTTTATTTAAAATGTTAGCTTGTTCACTTATTATAAGTTCGTTGGATATCATTTATCCAAGTTATAAAACAAAATGTTCAATAATACCAACCGAAAAATACCGTTTCAAATTTCTTCGAAAAAACTATGACCAAAAAAATATTAAACATTTCAGCCAATGGTAGCGATCGCCGATGTTCTGAAAGAAGTCGGGATGTCGTACAACGTATTTTATCATGGAATAAGAAATTTTTTCGAAATTTTAGATAACGAATTTTCAGTTTGTTAAAACTATCACCTTATAAAACCGGAAAAAAGCACTTTAAAACGAGTTCTATTGTTAAATGTACGGTTGTTGTAATAATTTCACTCCGATTACAAAATTTAATTCAGTCATTTATAATCTTACCGGCTGACATACGGTTTCGCAGATTGTAAGTATTAAGCTGAACCGTAGTATCGGCGAGGAAGGAAATCGAAATGCTTTAAAAATTGCGTAAAGAGTACGATCATCTTTTGGAATTAAAGCTGGAAATGCGGTAGCGTCTGGCGGACATCCTCTCCAGTCTAGTAGCAGTAAAGATTCCCTACCATCGCCTGAGCTAGCTACTAAATGACCAGCTCTGAGTACCGATACATCTAAACAAAAACATTACGTAGCAATACCAATACGGAAACTAAACAAGTTTTCGCATAAGATTCGATCGCGTAATTAGCGACTCTTATAATGCGGCCGCGAAGCTCTAGTTTACCCGAGCCAATTTTTTACAAATTTCAAATGTACAACCAAAACGTTTTCCTTAAATCAAATAAAAATTGAACAACACAAAACAGCGAATAAAATATATTTACTACGGAACGCTTTCGGATCGTCCCTTTTTTACCATACTCATATTTATTGCCAATTTTGAGAATAAATGTATTAACTCGCGTTATTCATTCCATTTATCAGTATTATTAATAAAACGAAAACAAATAAATGAAAACTTACTGAAAGGTGGAAATATTTCGACTCGCAATTCCAATTCTTCTCCAAGAATCGTTTCGGAAGCTTCTGTTCCACCTCGTGATATATCCACTATTTTCAAACGGGCCGTAGGAGAAATACTGCTAACATTTCCAAATCCTTCACTAGTTATGGAAGATTGTATGCTGAGCAACAAAAAACATTTTTATAAATTCCAATTAGAATTGAATTTAAGTAAACTTGAAAACTGTTTATTTTTTTGGATAACTTATTTTTAGTACTCATACTAGGCTACTTTGGTAAATTCATTTATCAGGCTATAATTTAAAAAGATAAGAGATCCAGTGATAGGAATTCCATCCAAACACGTACGTGTACGCAACATTATACCAACCGATCTAACCGCAGCATAAAATTGTTTAAATGATTTTAACGTTTGTTACGAATTTTTTTTGTAAAATAGACATTAGACTTTTTAATTTTCGCGCGACATACAATTATTTACTGCAAACATCGACAGCAGATTTGAAAATATCGTTTCCAATTAGAACGCCGTAATAATAATGTATTTTTTTTTGTTTTTTTTTTTTTTTTTTTTTATATATAGCCAATAGGTTGTGTCTTGCATATAAGCCCCCCCCCCCAAAAAAAAAAAAAAAATGTGTTTTTTTCATTGAACTACGTTACTAATATTGAAAACTTTGTACTGCTTACGTAATAGTGCGGCTCTTCCAGGTATTTATAATTTTTTTTCTAATGGTGAAAACACATTTCTAGCTTAGCAGTTCAATAACTGAATTTCATTATTGCGCATATTTTCAGTTGTCATACAAATAAACTTCGCGATATTTAATTTCTTCGGTGTTATCGTTTAGATTATCAACAATATCTGTAACTTTATATACAGATATGACAATGACCGTAATTTAACAGAAAAAGGCAACTTGTTTTTAGCATTTAAAGCATATACGTTGCTTGTAAGATGGTTTATATCGATAAAATAGCCTATTTATGATATATATGTTTGAGTACAGCAATTTTTGTTACACATACGCGTAGCATAAGTGTTTACGTTGCAATAGGATCGAGAACTTATATGTGAAATGGCAAAATGCTTCAAAAATATATAAATGCAAATACACTAATCGGAGTCCATTACGACGCAAAAGAGGTATCAACTGAAAAACATAGCACAGGTAACAGAACAGAGTAAAAAATTTAGCCCGTTTCTTTGGCATCTAAAGATTATAACTTATGAATACATTTTAAAGTGAAAAATAAACACAGAAATGGATACGAGTTTAAATTTTAAATACAAAAATGAAATAAACTATACCATCTCTAGTGCATAAGGCAATATGTTTCAGTCGGAAATAACTTTAAAATCTATTTTTAGTCAAATATAAAACGGTTAATTTTAGATGGGCCGAAAACAAATTTCTCGCACAATTTATTGCAATACCTCCTTCGTGCAGCTTACCAAAAAAGATCTTAATTAACTATCAAGAACATGCTAACACGGAATCCGTGTAAAAAATGAGTAACGTAAAGAAATTTTTCAAAATACAAAATACATCACAGCTACCATCAATTTATGGTACTTCTACTGAATTAGTGTTACCGTTTTTACATTTCAACCAGAATTCAAATTCGTAATTAACAATACAGTTAAATTTTACAAAATCGTTATTAATTAAAGCAGCACTATTTACTCGGGTTCTGCAACTCCAAATGTAGCATCTAAAGTTATATTATTAAACAGTGGTCTTGGTATTCTATCTGATGCATCTTCGGCTACACAGGTAACTTTTATAATTCGATCACCGACAGTTTGTATTATCGGATGCCTCTGAACAACTATAACGGCACTGGCCATTTTTCTAAAAATTATACAGTTATAATAAATGAACAAAAATAAATTTCATTTCAATATTATAATTCGCTATTACATATTAAAAGTTGTATGAAATACGAACCTATTACCGTAGCCGACAGAATGTGCGACAAACACTCCGCACTTATTCAAAGCCCTTGCATCAGTTGGTATTGGTAAGATAAATGTGGTTGCATCCTCATTGTGGCCGGTTACTGAACACTCTTCTGAGTGTCCTAAGGAAAAAATTCTTCCACTAAATCCTTTGTAATTTAGCTGAATTGACATTGTATTCGAATTACAGTCTACTTTTACTGAAAGTTGACATAATTTAAACTAATAATCTCCGTAAGTAGTACATATATGCTAACTAGTGAAAAAGTTTCAATTGAAACTTTTTAATTTTAAAATTCGCAACAAATAGTTAATTATAAAATAAGTGAATAGAGCAGCGTTGGAAATTCAAATCTTCAAAATTTAAAAAAAGCGAATTAATTCAAATGACTCGCATTTTACAGTAGATTCATAATGTTTAATCTTAAACATTGATACAAAGTAATGGAACTTTTCAAATAAATAAAAATAATTTATTTTCATGTAATAATTTTTACATTAATTTTCCACACCGGTTAAACTGCATATACGCAGTCTTTGTTATATGCGCCGTGTCTATTCATTTATTAATCTCTCGTATAAATTTAATGTTTAACTCTACACTTTCCATTACTTTTATTATTTCATTGCTGGCATTCACATTTTCTCCTTGTATTTTCGTTTCATAATTCCTTAAATATTTCGTTTAATCGTTTGATTCGGTAAATTTAAAAATTTCAATTCCCATTGTCACACAATTAAACCCTAGATTTATTTATAAGTATAATTTACTAAAAAAAAATAAAACGGCGAGAAATTAAAATAAATTTTACAACTGAATATATTAAAACAAGATCAGGCAAGCATGATGATTTGTTCACTCAGCATTTTGTACGTTAAATTACAGATACATGTATATAATACCAAGTATAAAACAAATATTTCTAATTTTAAGTTGTAACACCGTATATATTTTGCGCCAGCATTCCTGTAAATATTTGTATTTATGAGTATTCAAAATTTGTTGTCATTGTCGCTCTTTTTCGAAATTTCTTTTCGAACATGAAAAGTTTTATCTTTTTGTTTTCAAACATACTAAACATTGGATCGCCCTCTTCCTTCAAAAAAAGAAGGTAATAAAAAATAAATAAAAAACTTCCATAGACCAGGAAAACCTTCCATATAAAACTGTATAAAACTGTAAATTCACAAATCTAAAGGTCCATAAAGTAAATTAAATGAATACAAAAAAATCATACGGATAAAAGACAAAAAAATAAAACTACAATAACTACACCTGGCAGATAGGGATAAAATGCATCTTCCAACACGATTGGTCAACACAGAAGATTAGACCAAAACCCCCCAAACATATGAAAAAACAACGAAAATTAGGCTGTAACTGACAAGGCCAGAATGGACAAACTGATAAAAATAATATAAAAATAACAGATGAAATTCGAAAATTCAGAGCAAACTGGCAGGAAGAAGCACAAGATCGCAGCGTTTGAAAAAAATTAGGGGAAACCTTTGTCCAGCAGTGTAATGATAATGGCTAACGAAGAAGAAGAAGAAAATATCGCTGGCCAACAGAATACAGCCATAAATATATACGATGTTACGTTACAAAATTATTTTTATCAATTCAGGAATTTTTTATTTATTTTAATGCGGTACAGTTCCTAATAGAGTTATTAATTTTTACCACTTAGGAATAAAATTATCACATTCTTAACCACTCACAGCCAAAGCATGGTAAAAGAAAGGTTGAGAATAACCACTGATCTAGAGAAATGAATTGACCGTCTTCAGTGAACAGTTGCCTTATGTATTGAAGTCTTGCACTGTTTTGTTTTTTTTCATTTTTGAATTGGCATTTCTTCCTTAATTATTTTTAAAATTTAGTTACCGTTTGGTTAATTCCTGGTAAAACATATTTTTGGTCAAAAGATACTACTTTGATATTTTTGTTAGAATTCCTTTACCGCTAAATAAAAAAAATGATCTCCTTTTACAATAAATAAGAGATACAGTTTTTGTCAGTATCTTATTGGCATTTGTTTTTTAATGAATAGTAAAACAACATTTTCATATTTTTCAATGAAAAATCAAGACTGAATAACGGAACGAACGAAATAATTTCTTTTATTTACTTTACATTTTTTCTAAGAAGATTCAAAACCGACTTGATGTTTCTTTCTGATAGTCACGAGTGAATAACAGAGCCTAGGACTTTTACAATTTTCATCTTCCACCGCCAGGAGTATTTTGTGTTATTTTTCATTTTGTACCTTTTTTTTGTAATTTATCTTGCATATATTTTAGCTGGTGGATATATTTCTTCGGTGTGTTTTTTATATTGATCCGTTTCTGCATTATTTCTATTAGTTTCTAAACAATTTTAAATAGATTTTTTATTTTTATACCTCTAATACTAAAGAAGTTTTATATTGCTATGGGCTCTTGTCCGTGTGAGCATTTATTACAGTACGTATTATTCCATGTCTGCTTTTGTTCTTGTGCAATTTTGTACTACGCGCTTTTGTCCGAAAACCCTTGATAATTCAGTTAAAATATTTTAAACATTTAATGTCTGCTGCACATAAATCTTTCGTAACCTTTCATCATTTCGTATAGATGCTGGTAATGAAAATTTATCTTACACTTGTAGTCGGAATAACACTGCGGCTAGTAAAACTATTCAAAACGAAGTATTACAATATATTACTGGAACTATATGTTCTTCAACAACATGAAATATTAAAAAATCAAGTACCAAGGAAGAAATACCATTTCCTATCAGATATATAAAATATTGACATAGTTGACAGAAAAGAAAATTTTACAGCATTCTCAAAATCTATATCGACGATTGGTAACAATATCAAAAAAACTATACCAAGAATTAGAAAATTTTTGATTCAGCTATTTATGGACGAGATTACAACAGAAGATTCAACCTCAGCTAGTAAATATAATGGAGTCCAAGCTTTTATTCTAACTCAACATTCTTCAACTATCTACGCTCTTTGTTTCATCCACTCTTCAAATTTATGCACATATATATATATATATATATATATATATATATAACTCGCAAAGTTGTCCGCTATTGGAAATATTTTGCAAATTAAATAAATCGGTTACATGAACAAAAAAGAGTATTTGAATCAGATTACATTTCAAAAATAATTAGTAATTAAACTAGTAATGAATTGTCTAGCTAAATATCGCAACACTAGCGTACTAGGGTACTGAATCAGAATATATTTTAAAAAGTTTTATTTATTAAACCAGTTTGAAATTATTGCACTGCAGTTGCCACCTATAAGATTATAGATGTGCCGCGTTATTTTTAAGACGCTTATTGTTAGAAAAGTAATTTTTCTACCTATAGAGATTTATTCTACTGCATATAAACCTTTATCCCTACTCCACTATTACATGCTTACTAATAAAAACTATAAATTCGATAATTACAAGAAAAAAAGTTTTAATTTGTATCACCCATTATACTAACTAAGGATCACCTTAAATCAGTAGCGACACCAAATTGTTTTTGGGAAGCACTCCGAAATGTTTTTTGTAATTTCTTAATTTGTGGTAAATTTACGCAAGATAATTAATGATTTAATCCTCAATACTTTTTGTTTCTCGTTTAAATGTTATGTTTCGGTAATTCTCTTGCCTTTGTGTAAATATTTCCATCTCAGATTTTGGTCGGATATGTACCCTTCCTCCTTTTCTGATTGTCGCTCTTTTTATCTGTCCATTCAGCCTAATCTTCCTTCAAATCCTTGGTTCCTTCTGTTTCCTTCACTTCCTCGTTCTGTTGTTGTCTCCATTGTGCGTTTGCACTTTAACCATTCCTTGCTACCTTCCTCACGCTTTCGCCTCTCGTTAACCTCTTCCCCATGTTATCCTCTCCATTCAAATGATGCGGTTGTTTGTAACGCCGATCACGTGTTCTTTGAGTGCTCTGCTCTTTCGGTGGAGCGCTCGGCTCTATATTCCCACTTGCTTCGGCTGGGGCTTCCTGCTTCTTTTTGTGCTCGTTATATCCTGTCTTTTCCTTCTACACTTATTATCCCCTCCATTGCTTCCTTCTTATTAACGATAGCTGATCGCCTCACTATATAACTTTCGTTTTCCCTTAATTGTTTCTGGGTAAAAGTCCTCGGTTGACAAGCCCAATTAAAAAAAAAAAAAAAAATTCTATGTTAAAAAACGTTTACTTTATTTTTTTTTCTTTTTGATTACACTGAAGGTTCGTGTTCAACCAAATGGGTTTTTAAAGAACTATTTATTCTTACTGTTACATTACTGAATGGAATGGTAATTAGTAGTAATTTGATTTCGATAAATCAAATTTATGTCCATGTTAACTACATGTTTAATCACTTGAATCAAATTTATTCTATTGAATTTCCATTTGATTTTTTTGTATCATAATTTTTTTATTAGAAGTACTATAAGTTTGGTACGGATTACTGATACTGATATAAACATTAATTTAATTTTCTTGATTTTTTTTTAAAATCAAACAAACTATAAAATATATCAACGTTTTTTGTTCAAAGTTTTGAATAACTTTTACAATAGAAAATCTTAAGTTAATAAGCCTATTTTTGAAGTAGAATTAACCATAAGATACTACTGTTTACTATAGAGCGTTAAAGAAGTAGATTTGAGCATATTAGGCGTACGATGTACACTAAGTAACAGTTCCCGGTTGATTCTTAAACAGAATTAATAAAATAATGTAGATTTAAAAACTGAATCTATTAAAAGAATAAACGTTTTAAATTTTTTAAAAAAAAAAAACAACTAAACAACCCAATTTTAATGTAATATTAATGCTTTTATATACCTACGTCTAAAAAATTTAAATCTAAAATAAATAAAACAGTTACTAACAATCTATACAGGTTAGTCTTTCCACATATACTGCACAAACAGCAGGTATGGGAGGTCCCTCTGTTAGCGTATCATCACTATGCAGATAACAGACTGGTTCTGAATACTGCCCTACTGCTCCTGCACATCTATGCGTATAACCTCTGCAATTGAAATATTGTTCTTTGATGCATTTATCCCTGCACTAATAACGTTTATAAGTAATATTTTAGGAAAAAAATCTTATAAAATTTTTATTATAACTTTTATATCAAATATATATATATATATATATATATATATATATATATATCTACATATCTCTAATATTCGAGAACGTTTTCATGAACTCCTCGTCTATTTCGCTAATTAATTTTTAGCATATATGAACAATGATTTTCTTATTAATGGCAAATAAAAGAAAAACTAGGCAAGTCACAAGAATGTACAATCAGAATTGGTGTTTAAATAAAGAAACCAGAAGGCACTACTTTATTCTGGTACAAAAATTATCAAAGAAATTCAGTTAAAAGTTTAGTTTCTTAAAAAAGTGTAAAATGACAAGAAATTTTTTGCAGAAAGTAAAAACCTAAAAATCAATTCCTGCTATTATTGATAGCAAAAGAAATAATTCATAGGGAAGTATTATTTTTATAAATGAAAATATTGATTAAATGCGAACAATTTATCAGGGAAAAGTAAATGGTAGCTTATACAGATTAACTAAAATTGATAACGATATAAAAAAGGGAGTGAATACTATTTTATATTATAATGATATTCAATATGGAATAAAGGCTTGGTAATATTCTAGAAAAGCTTTATCAAAAATCGGCAGTCTCGTGTATTTTACAGTATTTTTGATCTTGCATATATAAACACGTGCATTACATGTAAAACAAATTAGTAGTTAAAATATGAAACAACATGACTTTATTTTACATTTAGTTCAGCAGTTAGCAGAAAAATATGTTCAAAACCAGCCGCAGATTATGAAATAAATTACTACTGTAGTTATCCGACGAAAAAAATGTAAAACTAAACATCGTAGTCATGTCAAACTACAAATGTGAAAATAAAACTTTCCTGTTTTGTAGAAAACAAAAAATATATTTTTGGGAAGTGCAGTAAAAAAAACTGTGATCTAAATTCCTATATTGCATAAAATATAATCTAATTTTTTATAATCTTTTGTGCGCTATATGTTAAATAAATATTTTTTAATGAGTCAATATGATACATGTATATATGAACGCGCACATGTGCGTCGTGTTTTTTTATTTTACAGCTCTTCTGGAACAATATCTTAATTTTATATTCCTATTATTAATTAATTTTAATATTTCGAAGTACGAACTGCTTTTAATAGAAATAGATATGCTTTATTTAATTGCACCTATTTTTATTGCTCAAATTTATTTAGCGTAGTGTAGAATAAAATATTTCCTATAATCGTTCATTTTGATCGATTACCGCAGCTTCAAATATTACGAAAGTTCAACGGTTCTTGTGTTAAAGTATATTTACACACCGACAAGTTTAGTGCAGATGATTCGTTTTTCATTTAGTGAATCCAAAAATGTCTGTTAACACAAGTTATAGTTGTTTGTTTAAAAAAATGTTTTAATTAAACATAATGTTTATAAAATAAAAGATATCAGTCTGAATTCATTTCCACTATTCAAAAGATTACAACTACATTACTTAAATGGTAAAAAAAATGAATCGACTTTCTTTTTAAATTTGTTATAAAGATGCAGTTAGGTATTTATTGTTGTAATATAAGTTGAAAAATCAGGGAATACTATGGAACTTTATTTAGAAAGGATAAGCCGTATAAAGAGAATGAAAATTTGATTAAAAATTCTACTGCGTAACAGACTGCGCGAGTTCCAACTGAAAAATTATTAAAGGATGAATTTTATTTATGATGAATGTCAAATCTAAATATGTAAAAACAAGTTCAGTTAAGCATGATGTTTCATGCGCTAAGAATTCTGTACGTTAAGATAACGATAACTATAATTTACATTTACATAATACTAAATTCCAAAAAAAAAATAAGGAATCTGATTTTTCCCGTTGCAAAAAAGGAAGAGGCACGTGGTTTTTTGAGCTTTTTTGAACGTTTCGCCAACTTTGAAAGTTTCATTAAGGAAATTAAATGCGGGTTCCTTCCCGACAAATAGCGGTCTTTCCAACAATATATCACGTGCCCGGAAAACACAATATTTTTTCCAAAACTTTCGAACTTTCGGCGCCCCAAAGGGCTGAACATAAAGTTGTAAGCTTGGTTAAATTTTTCTTATGAAGCGGTCCTTTATGCATATGTTTGAGATACGTTTTAGTTTCTCCAACGTTTTTACTCGGGCTATTACTTACGTAAACTTCCTTTTTTTTGCTGTTTTTGGACCGAAAGGGGGTGGTTAAATAATTTTTTAACCGTAATTTTTTGATTTCGTGAAAGGACTTCTGCATTCTATCTCATATATTGAATTTTAATTTTAAAGGGTTATCTGGTGATGAGTTATGAATTTTTTAAGGGTGATTTTCGAGGTCGTTTTAAATTTCATCTTCATAAAAAAATATCATTTAATCAATTAGGATTAATAAATAAAATTGATATAATCAACCTGTATATTCATGACGGTTTTTCGGGATTTTTGCCGCTCAGGGTAATCAAAATAAGCTTGAAGTTATAGATTGTTTTAAAGAGAATTTTAATTATAATTTCTGATTCGAATTCGAAGTTTATAGGTTAAACAGTTCGTGAGTTATTGATTTTTATTTGATACTTTTGTCGTTTCTGAACCAACTTATTAAGATGCCATACATTATATGTGTACGGAATCCTAAAAAAAATAGAAATGGTTTGCGAAGATACAATATTCAACTTAATTTCCGTTTTGAAAGTTCCTGCTTATTGTGTATTTCTTCCAATCATTGGCATCAGTTTGTCATACTCTTGAAGAGCAAAAGTTAAACGAATTCTTCGAATAAAATATGTGAATATAACTGATTTTAAAATAACAAAAAAGTAGTTTAGTTCTGAACTATATGAAAACTATTATATGCTCTTTTAATCATAAATTTTGAAAAATAAATTATATAAATAATTAAAAGTTATCAATAAAAGTAAAGTAAAATTAAAATATATTTGAAAAAAAAACATTTAATGGAATTAGGTGTAATCAGGCCAGTGCCAACCTTAATATTCTATGTAAGGAAAGGGCTTTAATTTTTAGAAAGAAATAAGAAATTCCATTATATTGTATTTTATATATAATTTATAATTTTATTTACTAATTATAAGAAAACAAAAAGTGCCTTCAAAAATGAAAATTAAAGGACTTCATGTTTAAAATAAAAATAATTATTTTCTTTATCTCATAATTTTGATCAACTCATTTTTTTACCAAATCACTTTATGGGTCAAAAAAACTAGCTAGTGAAGGTAAAATAAAAACTAACTTAGGAAAGCTTATAAATTAAAGTAATATTTTCAAAGCCATAAAGAGGAACAGCCACGGCTTTTTTTAAAAAAGGCATTATTATTATTTCATTCGTATTAATCTATTTCGTTTCTGTTTTGTTTTTTTTTTTTTTTGTAATAATGACACTCTGTTAGCTTGCCCAAAAAATAGATAGTATATATATATATATATATATATATATTTCGCTTAACAATAAGAACGATCTATCTAGGAACACGCAAATGTTCAATCTATTACCTGTTCGATATTAATATTCGGGATTTGTAAATCAATATCTGTCAATGTATAATTATAAACAGGTTCATGCCAGCAAACACCTTCATTCGGCTCTAAAAATTTTAAAAACTTTATTTATTAAAAAAGTAATGTGGATAATCTGGAATACATAATGCATATATTTTAACTATTTTAAACATTAATCCGCTTTTTTAAACCGAAAAAAACATCTGAAAATAAACTAAAAGCAAGGAATAAATCCTGTCCTTTCCTTCCCCACTAATTATTCCTGCTTTTTGTTCCTTTTTAGATAAAATTTCTGATCAAATTAAAATATAAGCGACTTCTTTCCTTACCTTTTGTTTCTGGGTTAAAGGTCCTTGGTTGACGTGCCAAAAAAAAAAAAAATACTGATCTGCCACATAGGAAAATATTAATAATACGAATAAAAACAAAATAGAAACTAAAAATAAAAAAAATAATTCAATAAAGAAAAAATTTATTAAAAAATTTCGTTAAATGTAAAATTTTATATAAATCTTGATTACACTTTATTAAAAATAAAAATGTATAATTTTACATTAATAGATTTGAAAAATTGATAAAATAAAAAGGTTTTAAATTAACTATTAAGTTGGTTCATCAATGTCAGCAGTAATGATCAAAATCAACGAAACAATAAGGAAAATACAAGATATTTTAACAAAATTAAAAGTGAATATTAACAAGAAAGAATTGCGAATTTCCATATGTCACAGTATTCTAAATTAATGTCCTGCTTGTATTTCAAATTTAGAAATATGAGGTATAATAATCCATTATATTATGACTCTTTTGATTTTACTGAATTTTATTAAATTTCTGGTTTAATTTTGGGTTATTCTTAAATTTTGGAACCTGCAAGATTTATTAAAACCTGATATCTGTCGAATATATTATGTGTTAATTTTTTTTATAAGGAGTTATACTTTTTCGTATGTTTTTTTGATGGGGAGAATGGTCACACAATGCGAGCAAGTTTGATATTTTTATGTACCCAATATGTATATTACTAAAATTTTCATTAAAAATAAATACTTGTGGCTATAAACAAATATATTTGTGATCCGGGTAAAAAATACTCGCCTAGTGTAACATGCTACTACAACACCTTGTGTAAGAAGGGTTAAAAGTGTAGTTGATAATGAAGTACATTACTGGTAGCTACGTTACAACTGTAGCTTAGTTCTGAAGTCATTTCAGTCTGTTAAAAAATGTAGTATGAAAACATACGTTTCGTATAAATTTTAACTAGTACTTAATTAGGAGCTTTATATTAAAAAATGGTTTTAAAACGTTGATTAATCTTCTAAGTTATACTTGGTCTTATTAAACAATAAGAAAATTCGGTGGGGATGGAAAAAGTGAAAACTAAAAGCAGAAGAAAAAAAATATATACTCATTTGTGCGTCTCTGTGTTATTAGGTGATGATGGGTCATGTCGAAACCGTTTCTTTAAATTGAAGTATTTATTTTAATTTATTAACAGAAAATTTACTTATACTTATTTTTTACTTGTTATTAAGAAATTTATTTATTGTATATTTGTATATATCTACATTCTTTTTTCTTTACGGTAATGTGTTGGAATATTTTTATTAAAGATTAATTTACCAGCAATGCATTGATTTTCTATGTAATCTGTGCCACGATGCAGACTAGGACCAAAAGCTTCTGGTTTAGTTCTTCTATTTTCATAACTAATAGTGCAAGTTTTAGACCAAGACTGATACTGTGCAGAGTAACAAACCGACGATGACCCGTAACGAAACTGTGTAGTACCGGTTAAACATAATTGAGCACACTGCCATTTGTCCGCTACGTTTGGAACAACATTTTGTTGATAACCGACTAATTCCATATTTGGAGAAAATTCAACCGGCCAAGCTTTTTGAGTACAATTGGAAGGAACTTTAAACATAAGAACAAAAAAATTAAATTAAAATAATTACCTCCTTGTAACAACGAAACTATTTCTGTAATTAAAAAAAAAATTGTGAATCAATTAATTTTAATATTAAAGATCATTGAGGTTTTGTTTTGATACTAAATTCCAGATATTGCTGTTAATACATTAATTTTTTTTTTTTAAGGCTAAAAATTATTTTTTCTAACTTCAGTGTATAAACGAAAAAGTTAACAAAATATCAACTAGTATTTTATGAAATAAAATGAAAAGATCTTTTTTCCTTAAATCTGAACCAAAAACATTTTTTTCTCCTTTTTTTCCCACTCATTTTTGTTAGATTTGGACATTATTAGACAAGATTTTCATTATGTAGAAAATGTATAAAATTACAGAAATTCAAATTAAGACAAAATTTTTAGCCAGAAATTCAATCACTGTGAAACATGTAAGGTTAAACATTTTACTTTAATTGTAGCTTTTTATTATCGTTTTACATGCATATACACACATGTACCATCGTCTTCAGGAAGTATTTTTTTAAATTATTTTAATAATATGTAACGAAGAATTATTTTTTTACAAAAAAATCTCTAATTTTATCTTTAAATTTGTCTACATGCGCCATATATTATATACAGCGTAATTTTGTTTTATAAAAAAATTCTGTTAATCACTGAGAAAACAAAGAAAGAAAACTATTTCTTCAAATTCTAATATTTTACTGAGTATGTACGAAATATACATAGTGTACTTTTTATATTTTGTTTGTTAATTATTTAATAAAAGTAATGTGCACCATAAAACAATAGCAGGCATTAAATAAGCATAAATGAATAATCTAAAAATGTTTTCGAATATGTATTATCTTTAGCTAGATAAAAGTATATTAGAAAAGATAAATTGTGCAAAAATTGCTGAAATCTGAACAAGACCTAATTCATCTATTTTCAATTATAAAACAAAACGTTTATCTGTAAACTACATTTGTAATTAAATCATGAATTTTCCCAGATAAATAACCGCGAATTTGTTGGTAAAATGAGGAGGTTGTTAAAACAGAACACAATTTATGAAATATGAATTTTCGTGAATATTTGACCAGAAAAAAACAAAAAAAAAAGAACTAACAGTAGTAAAGGTATCGGTGTTAACCTTCAAAAAGACTTTGAAAAATTAATAATAAATAAAAAAGAGACTAAAACGAGAAATAAGGAAAATACAATTAATAAAGTGCTATATGGAAAGATATATTATTTAAGGACATAAAAATAAAAGAAATAATAAAAAAAATTGCTTAAAAAAATAAAAACATATGCTCATTGAAATTAAAGAATAAAGTACATGAATTAAAATCGGTACTATTATTAGCGTATAATGAAAGAAATATTACTAAACTGTCAACGGATGGCGCCACAATCGCGCTGTCGATGAAACGTTATTTCGAACAAAACTGTATACTTATTCTACACACTTTGTCGTTCACTTGCGACATCGGATAAATTCTTGCATTACCATCGATGGTTCTCAAAATAGAAGTATTTAATTTCAAAATACTCACCTATCATATATGCACATTGAAATAAATGCAACATAACGTTTGTGTAATTTAACCAATCTATTTCAAAGAAATCTTTACCAAATGATTGTTATTTTCTAATCATCTACTGTAATTTATTAAATCTATAGTCTTTACAAAAAATAATCTCTAACCTTATTGTAAAACACATTTAATTATTGATCGGTAATTCAAAAATGATAATAAACACACTTTTTTTATAAATTCGCTTAATTGGACAACTAACGTGAAATTAAATTTTTTAACTCTTTGAAATCAGAAAACAAAAATAATTTGTTTTTTTACTATAACATCTCTACAGGATAATGAAAAAATCAAAATTTTTTAAAAAATCGAAGAGAGGCTTTGCAAATATAATAATTCTATAATCAACCACAGAAGGAAAAGAAAAGTTACTAATAAAATCCATCAAAGTAAACGAAAAAATGTCCAATCCTAGTTGTAATTCCGATAATGCTAAAATTTAAATGTAATATCAGAAATCCCCATTGACAAATTTTTTGCTCAAAAATTACATCAGGAGTCAAAAGAACAAACCATTTTTTGTACGAATGATCTTTCATGAAATGTATTTATATTTTGCAATATATTCACTCATTTCCACACTCCCTTAGGAGCAGGTATATTTCTAATTAGCTATTAAAATAGCTCAGTTACTTCTTCCTATTAAATTAGTGATCAACTGTATGTAGTTGTATTTCTCGATATTGTTTCAACTTAATTTTACAACTTTGTGTTAAATTTAGTTTTCTCAAACGTAGTTTTATCATTGACCTTTAAAATTTTTATCATAAAATTCATTTAATAGTAATGAAAATTTTTTGACAATGTAACATCTCTTTATGTCTTAGAGGAAATAAAAATAATTCACATTTCATTCTTGATTAAAAACTTTTTCAGTCAGTATTTTACCTTGTAAACAAACTTTAAAAAAAAAATTGCTGTTTTTAGCCGATATCATATCATTTAATGTATTTTTGCTTTCTGGAATTCGAAAACATGATGCCCTTTCGTAGTCAACAATAAAGCCAGCACAATCTGTTGAACCTCTGCACCTAAAAAAAAAAAAAAAAATGTTAAATGCTACAGGGAATAAATAATATAAAAAATAAATTTATATCTTTTATGCATAATCTTATTGGTAATCTGCATTATTATGTCAGAAGCTATCCTTTATTCTTTTCAATACATAAATTAATTTAAAATAACGCATAAAATATCCAATTAGTATAGCTTATTTGTTTAATTAGAATTTTAAATTACAAAAATACTTAATTTGTATTCTATAATTGCTTGAAAATAATTAATACAATGTATACTGTTATAGTTTAACTTCCTGAATTTTGCCTAATTTTTTATCTGCAAATAAATTTATAAATGATCAGAACAGCAGCCAGTTGACAACTATTAATCAAATCTTCAACTGTCAGTTCATTAGGAAGACTGCATTAATCGACTAAGAAGCAAAATTTATTAATTTTTTTTTTTCATTTAATTTATTTGTGAAACTTTATAATTTTATTTGTTTACTTATTTTTCAATATACATAATTCCATTTTTATAGAAGTCGATTAAGCGAACGAATATAAAGTGAAGTACTAAAATTTATATCAAAATTTATGCGTATTACTAAACATTAGTTGATCAGATCTCAAATTCATAGCGCTGTGTCACAATTTAAAATTGCTGGGTTCCAAAATTGTGATAGTGATCAGTAAATTGTATAAAATTTCGAGCGACTTGTCAAATTAATATAATATAGGTTGACGGTCCATAAATCTAATACGCTTTTTTTACAATATTTTTTTCTTTAAATACGTTCACTTCGTATAAATAAACAGTTAATCTCAAAAGTAATGGACAACTAGCTTCTTTCCGACAGGATCACTTTATATTGAGAAAAAAAAGAAGAAAGAAATAAAGAAAGAACAAAATACTGTTTCTATTAGCGAATAATTTCTACCGCCAGGCGAATCGATAATTATTACTTTTTCACATTTCGCTGATTAATTTCCTTTTTTAATATTATTTTTATTTGAATTTTTTTTTTTTTTATGAATATAGTTTTATGTCTTAAATTATTAAATTTTCGATATTATAAAATAAGTAATTCGTTTAATTTTTCAAGAAAGAGAACGTTTACGTGGAATTAATTTTTAATACTACCGTTTTTAAGTAACTAGGAAAACTCAGTCTGAAGTCAGTTGATAAACTCTAATTATTTATGTAAAGTGATCAGTCTTTGAACACAACTATAAAGTAACAGGTGGAAGTGCAAGGGATATGCAGTTATATTTTTGCAGGTTAAATTAATATAATTCCTATAGCTCAATTAATTAGGCTTGTTTGGCTCTTTTGTAATTTCGCACAATCCTCAGCTATAGAAATCTTACAATATAATTTACCTTCACATTCCGTCCTTATAACCGTTCTTTAATCTTTCCTTGCGCCACCTTCCCATCCCTTTAGTCAGTTCCTTCTTTTATCTCTGCATCATACTTAATAGCACCTTATCTTTTCGTATCTGTGTACGTCCGCTCTCAAAAAGCTCAATTTACTAAAAGCTCTTTCGCCCCGTAAATGGGGCGGGAATCCTTATATTTTACTTATGTTATATAGAGCGATAATCCTTTTCAAATTTGACTATGGCGCATTCCTGTATACAAGTGCTCCCAAACAATTTCTTCGTAAACTTGATCGTATACAAAGCTCATGTCTTCGTCTCTGTATCGGAGCACTTAATTCCTCTCCAATTCCAGCCATTTTGGCAGAGATCGGATTCCTTTTACTTTTCATTCGAAGACTCTTATTAGGTGAACGATTTCTGATTAAACGCCTCCCTATTATTAATTCTAAACTCCTAAATTCTTATCAATTCATTTTCAATAACTGGCGTTTTTCTCCTCGCAAAATTCCTATATTATCCTCGATCTCTTCTCGCCTTTTGTTCTCCCTTTCACCAAACCACCTTACTTCACTTATAATTTCTTTGAATTCAGGCACCTAGCGAAGTTATTTGTTCTCCCCTCAGACATTAAATCTCTTCCTCATCCTGTGCGTTCATTATTCTCGCGCTTATCTATTCCGAATCCTTTTGGTTGTCTTCCTTTTCCTCTATTTTCCTTTCCGAATCCATGGCTATCTTGCATGCAGTCCTTTTTATATCCTTGACAAACAACATGTCTAGATTCCTCCTATCCTCGGACTCGGAAAAGTGTTTTATTGGCTACCTCTTCTCCCTTTCCTACTCATGTTACTGATCCCATTATTATCCATATTCGCTCCTTAATTTCTAATTTATTTGCATCCCGTTCCATCGTAATCCATCTACTATGGATTCCCGGTGATTTTCAGCATTCCTGGCAACGAGTTGGTTGACTCGTTGTCACGTTCGGCGGCGATTAATGGTCTATTTTTATTAGTAGTTTTCCTGTTTAAACTCTTTACTGTCTCTCTTATCGCTCCTATCACGATTTCTGGACCGAATTCTATCCTTCATTCTTTACCGATCCTCGATCTTTTTACCTTTCTATACAGCCCTTTTCTTCCTATCTTCCTTCCGTTTTTCTCTTGTTCAATCACCTTTGGGTCCCTATGACCCTTCAGAACTCAATTATACCTGCGATGCGAATCACGTCTTGTTCGAATGACCTTTTATTTCCACTGAACGTGGTACCCTCTTGTATTCTAATCTTCTGCGCCTTAGTCTCCCTACTCCTTATAGTGTCGACGTTATTCTTGCAATCTCCTCTCTCAATATAATTCATTTGTTAGCTCCTTTATCTTCTCAATTTCTAATATTTTTCTTACATAATGTACAATTCTCTGCGTTAGGTAAATTCCACTGTTGACGTGTCAAAAAAATGAATAAGAAAAAAAAAATCAACATGAAATATTCAAATTTATGATATTTTTAGTATTAGAAGTAAAAAATAAAAATTCTCTCAGATTTGACCTCTACAGAACAACTAACGTACACTGAATTATATACGATCTACTCCCCATGAAGGTAAAAAATTATTTTCAATTATATAAGTACAGCACAACAAAAAGCCACTATCCAATCTGAAAACCGAAACTGATAAATTTCTGAATTAAAACCTTATTGTTTACATTATTAACCGTTTTTTTTTAAAATTTAAATGAATTACATCAACGAGACATCTATGCCCGATGTAACGAAACGAGGAATTAATCAGATTGATAACGATCAATTATGTTAGTATTAGTAAATACACTTTTAACCTGATTATACTAACTTCTGTGAATGATAAATTTAAATATTTTTGTCCGCGGATTAACGATTAAGACAGGCCTATAAATTATAACTCACATTTTACTATGTGTTTTATAAATTAAGATTAATTTAGAAATATTTACATACCAACCTAGATTATACTATACATTCTAATGCTGAATTATAAATAAGCGACAGTGACGAAACTATGAATTTTGTACACTTTTTGAAATTTAGGTGGAACTTTATTCTGGCCCATAGATTTTGCTTCTATTTTTCTTTTAAATTCGTTATTAGAAATTTTTGCGAAATTATTATCTGTAAAGCGTAAATTACAGCACAATTGCGTTTGATAAATATTTTTTCTATAACTATTCTGGATGTATATGATATTTTAGAAGACTTTATCAATTTCACACTAACAAAAATTTCTCGAAACATCTAATAGATTTCTTCACTTCATTTATATATGAACAATAGCATGATTTAATTGGGATTTTATTTAAATATTTTTATTCCCTAAATTATATTTTGTATTTTACACAGACGTTTGTTAAAATCATTTTAAGAATATGTTTTTTAATTTCGAAATTTTTGAAGATGATAAAACCCTGAAGAGAATATTTTAGTACTTACTTTTAGGTAATTACGTTAACTTGTTTTAATAAAATATGTATATTTGCATTAGAAAATAAAATAAAAACTTAAGTCAATAACTAATATTTTTTTTTTTGGCAAATATATATATATAAAGGCGCATTCAAGATTTTGTTCGGGGCTAGAATTTAGAAGATGAGTTAGGGAGTGGTAACTCGATAACTCGACTAAGTACCTATCTATTTCCGTGGTCTGTAAATTAAAATAAAAAATAAAAAAATAAATAATTACAAAAGCAATGAATTTTATTAAAAAAAAAAAAAGTCAAAATTAACGAATTTTATTTTTAAAAAAATAATAATAATAGAAACGTAACATTATGTTTGTAATAAGCACAAATTAGGTAAGCATACGAATTTAATTAAAAAAAAAATTAGATAAAGGTATATAACATTAAGCAAAAAGTAAATATGTATGTTTTTTTTAAAAAAATTAAGTAAAACAAAACACTATAAAACGAAATTAAGTTTTCGAGGATTTTTTATAAATATACCTAATACTTCGTCGGAAATTATACTTATTTCATGGTGTATATTCAAGAACACAAACTAGTGTTAGTGTTGAGTGTAAAATGTCAGATTTATTTGGGTCCGCTGGATACGTATCCGGGATGCAGTTCCGGAACCTGTAATTCAGTTCCGGATCCGTATCTGAAGAAATAACGAACTTACCCGTCACTACTACATACAACGCAACGAAGCAATGTAAAACAAAATTATTTTACATTTCTACATCGAATTCATTTCTTTTTTCTGTACTATGCCGCATTACGCTATAAAATTAATTTTGGAAAAAATTTCGAAGATTATTTGGGGGGGAGCAATGACCCCGTGGCACCCCCCTTGAGTGCGCCAATATATATATATTTTCAATGTTACAAAGCGCAATGATAATAAATCGTAGTGTTGGAGTTGGAAAGCGGAGCGAGCAAGGGCGAAGTCATCTAGTTTAATTTTAAAAAAAAATATATACATGGTCCAATTATGTTTATTTTTCGTTTTTCAAAAAATAAATGCATTAAATAAATAATACACATATTGCAATCAAGATAAAATGTGGAATTTAGTGTAAGGGGGGCTTTAATTTTAAGTCAAATTTTAATTTTGAATCAACTAAAAGAATTTAAAAAACTTTTCAACATACATCTTTAATATAACCAAAACTTTAGTAAAAATCACTTGAACGACTTTCCATAATAAATTATTTATAAAGTCAGTTCCCAGAACAATATAAACAAAAACGTTCGAAAAAAGCTCATATATACTACATGTTTTATTGTGTTTATGTATATATCCTTGTAGTATTTATAGTCTAATTGTTATCAGACAATACAACAGCGATTCGCTTTTAACTCGACTTTATCAGCTAATGTTGTAACTTATTGTAACGCAACTAAATGTCACTGAATATATGACCAAAATGAGTGTTAGAAGTATTTCAGTAGACTAATTATGTAATAACAGACTGTTCAAGGTAACGCACAGTTCATTAGCTCACCTATTATAACATTCAGCTGTAATAGCAGTTCCTCTGGAGGAAGCGTACATTAGTACAGGCTGCGTCACCGTTTTCGGTATCATAGACGAAGCTTTTGCAAATGTCGCAGGTAAACCGCCAGGGCACACTTGTCCTGCGCAAGAGAATATTTAAAAAATTATTTTTGTATCGAATAGGAAGTTTCAAATGAAAAATAAAATAAAACGAAATACAATGATTTATATGTTTATTTTTCACGAAGCATATTTGCTTTTATACATACATACATACATATATATATATATATATATATGTATAAGCTTTTTAATAAGTAAAAATAAAAAGAATAATAATTAACATAGAAAAAAATCTTGGTACAAACGTTTAAAAGAATTACTAACAATTAACTTTAATTCGTAGTATGGAAGCTTTGAAAAATACTTCAAAATTATTGGTAAGAAACAGACTTACTTTTAAAGATTTAAACATCTCAAAGTAAATTCTTTTATATAAATTTATAATTATTATTGTTACTCTTTTACTACGCTATTAAAAGTGAAGAATTACAGGTTAATACAAATTAAATTTTAATCATATATAGGAATACTTGTGTATGCCAAAACATAGTTGACACATTAATCATTTGTTTTTTTTTAAGTTTTATCGAAAATTAAAACTATTTTTCAGTAATCGCTGAATCGTCTTTTGTTTAACATTACAAAAAAATAAACAGATTATTTGAAAAATTATTTTTTATTATATAAAAAAAGGCACCGTTTTGTTAATAGTAAAATCCACTACATATACTTGTTATAGAAAATGAGCAAATTTTTTACTAAGCGGTACATTTTTTTACATGTGCACAAAGATATGTAACAGACTAATCCAGATGCAATTGAGATTGTAATAAGACTACAGCATCTGCGGCAAATGATAATATACGGATGATTTGCTGTTAATCCCTGCACAGACTAATAGTGGCATTTAAATAATACGCTAAATTCTAACTCGAATATCTGTGTACTACATTGAAGAACGCCAGAATATTTTTGAATCCTCATTTTCAGGTGTTTATTCATCTGTTGGGATGAGGGGCATATAAAAGACTGTAAAATTAATCTGTGAGATATAAAGCAGCGCTCGTTTAATTGTAATAAAAAAATATCTAAAAATGGAACAAATACAGGAGTTCGAAAATACTGTTCTGGAGGCATGCATTTCTATATTTAGGGATTTGTTAAACGAGGAATGGATTTGTGAATGTAGTTTAGACACTTTTTCATTTGTTTTTGTGACATTCTTTTAAATTCATGCTCCATATTTTCTCGGATCGTGGAAATTCTATCCCACCCCACATCATCGTAATGCTTTTATATTACCCAATTTTTCATTTTGAGAAAATCTGCTAAATGTCGGGCTTATTATACTGAAAATTTTATTTAGTTCGCATCTAGAAATAAAAAGTTATGAATTTTATATAGCGGGTAATAAACGTTGCGCATTAGTAGAGGCTTCATAATCATACCAGTGAGAATGTTTTCAAAACTATCAATAATAACATCAAATAAATCTAAGAAAGTTTCAATAGTATTGTAGTTTTCTAGTACCTTGTTGGACATAATGTCTCGAGTTTCAATACATTTAACGTTTTGGGATACCTGAAAAATGAAAAAATACTCTCAAAATTTTGAAAATTTTAAACTGCCTGAGCCAAGCATTCATGAGTAATAACAAAATTGGGAACATGTGAACTGCAAAACATGTGCATAGGTAATTGATATATTCCTTTTATAGCTGACTGAATACCATTAAATTTTCCACTCATTGTTCTAGCTCCATCATATTCTCATTTCAAATAGTTTGAGTTAATTTCAATTTTCTTCATTAAATTAATCTTTTTGACTGATTGACAAAAACTTAAAGAAATTCTCCTGAACTTTTTGTTGCTCAGGGTCAATATAACGAACGGAAAATGGCATTTATTTAATTCCAGATATATCACTTGTTTTGTCGACCAGTACCGGAAAACAATGTGATCTGTTATCTCTGAATTCAATACTTCTGACAATAAATCTACTGCATAATCAATAATCGCACTTCGATTTTTCCGATTTACATACATGACATCAATCGAAATGGGCTTTTAAATTTTCATTTCCATTTCTTCTCCGAACGAATAAAAGCTCTAAAATTACCATTATTTTCACTAAGCTCTTGTCATTCGGTTGGTTCATAGTTACAATATCATCTCAGAAGTATTCTCATCGACCACATAAAATGACTGTTTCTATTACAGGAATAACTTTTTTTTTTTTTCTGTTATCTTTCACTTCTTTATACTTTTGTTAACCGGTATGATGACATCTTGCGCATTCTCATGGGTAGGTTTCTGAACTAGATTTTAAGCGTTGCATTCGAAATATTTAAAAACTTAAACTTGATTCTAAAGACCAGCAGACTGAATGGGGATACTAGAAGTTTGGTCACAACGAATGAAGTGCTTGAAACGATGTCGATTAGTTATGTAATCTGTTCAAAACGCAAAACAACATTAAATTATCGCAAAAAAAATAAAAATTATTAAGTATAATATTTATTTTAAGTCTTCATTCATTTTATTCAAAAAAACATCGCTTCAGATATATTTTAGAAATTAAAGCTTATCGCAGGTAATAACGGGATGTGCTGAAATTTTTAAAATGAAGTGTTCTAAAAACATAAAAGACAGATATGAAATAAAAAAATTACATATTTATTGTAAGTCTTTAACAAGCGATGTTTTAACCATATTTTTTTTAATGGTTCATTATGGTTACCGCATGATTTGAAAAATAACAGTTCGTCACTTCTTCAGGATTTTTATGAGAAAAATGATGATTTTGTTGGTAAAACAAAATTTTAAATTTGCTCTACATACTGCTGTTTGAAAAAATAAAATAATTAGGTTATCGACAAATTCATGCATGAAAATTAAAAATAACAATTAGTTTCTTTCGTAAATTATCATTATTTTCTTATCTATGCTTTTCGCGGCTCAATGCGCATTTTCAATTAACCTTTTTTTCATTTTAAGAACTTTCTTCTATAATTTGAATTCTACTTTTAACACATTCTGTCAAAAATAGAATTCAAATCATAGAAGAAAGGAAGTGCTGCATCGGGAATGATAATGGAAGATACTTTTTTTTCCAACAGCGCTAATAAAAACATGTATGCAATAAATGCGACTTTTTGGTGCCCAATTAATAAGGGCAAGTGAACTTACATAATTGTATAAAGTGTACCCGATGAAGAGTCATTTCATTCGAAAAGAATAATTGAATCCGTGGGGTTCTTGTAATGAAATAAATAAGTATTGAATTTTTGGAAGTTATAAAAATAATATTGTAATTTAAAAAAAAATACGGTATATTAAGAAATTTAGGGTTAAATGTATTTTAAAATAATTATTAGTGTGTATCATCTATGATTAAACAGAAATATTTGATAAAAGAATACTTTTTTTGTAAACTATTTTAATAAATATACGGCATAATTAAAAATAATCACTTTGTTTCAGTAATATTTAACGCGAATACTTTGGAAATGAATAGAATACGTTGTTGCTTGATCGCGTCTAATAAAAATCCCACAAAGGGTACACCCCTCGTTAAGATAGATGAAATGCTCCTATTCTGGAATTTTTAAAATTAACTTAAGCTAACGTTTTTGAAGTATTTAAGATAAGGTTGGGCCGTATTAGTAGCTTCAGACGTTTTGTGTGACCTGTATACAACCTTTTTTTTTTTTTTTTTTTTTTTTTTTTTCTATTTTTTGAGCATGTCAGCTTAGGACGTTATTCAATCCAACGGTATGATAGTATCCATGATTATAAAGGAAAAATATTAGAAATGGAACGTACGAAAGAAGCTAACAACGGAATAACCAAGGGAGACGGAAAAGAAAGGATGCTGTGAGCGCTGTAGGGCGTAGGAAGGCCAAGACGCAAAAGACCGGAATATAGTATGGCGCGTTCTGAAGAAATGGAAGGACATTCAAGCAAAATGTGGTTTACATCACAAACGAAGTTTGCTTTTGCCCGATTAAACGGACAAAGAGGAGACTGAGTAATGGAGAAACGGAAGAGCGAAGCAGGAAGCAAGTTGTGGTTTAATCGAAGTCTAATTATGAATGAAATAGTTGACCGCCTCATGTTGGGGAAATTAACAAACCACGGAAAAAGAGGAGGAATGGGTTGCATGGATACGTAAAATGAAGCAGGATTGAAAAAAGAAGAAGGATAGAGATCAGAACAACAGTCGCGGTGGCAACGAGAGGAAAGAGGAAGAAGGCTTTGAGCTGAGAAATGCCTAATAAAGCGACCGTCTAAAGCAGCCGAACGTGCCACCTAAAAACCATAATTTAAAAAAAAATACGGTATATTAAGAAATTTAGGGTTAAATGTATTTTAAAATAATTATTAGTGTGTATCATCTATGATTAAACAGAAATATTTGATAAAAGAATACTTTTTTTGTAAACTATTTTAATAAATATACGGCATAATTAAAAATAATCACTTTGTTTCAGTAATATTTAACGCGAATACTTTGGAAATGAATAGAATACGTTGTTGCTTGATCGCGTCTAATAAAAATCCCACAAAGGGTACACCCCTCGTTAAGATAGATGAAATGCTCCTATTCTGGAATTTTTAAAATTAACTTAAGCTAACGTTTTTGAAGTATTTAAGATAAGGTTGGGCCGTATTAGTAGCTTCAGACGTTTTGTGTGACCTGTATACAACCTTTTTTTTTTTTTTTTTTTTTTTTTTTTTCTATTTTTTGAGCATGTCAGCTTAGGACGTTATTCAATCCAACGGTATGATAGTATCCATGATTATAAAGGAAAAATATTAGAAATGGAACGTACGAAAGAAGCTAACAACGGAATAACCAAGGGAGACGGAAAAGAAAGGATGCTGTGAGCGCTGTAGGGCGTAGGAAGGCCAAGACGCAAAAGACCGGAATATAGTATGGCGCGTTCTGAAGAAATGGAAGGACATTCAAGCAAAATGTGGTTTACATCACAAACGAAGTTTGCTTTTGCCCGATTAAACGGACAAAGAGGAGACTGAGTAATGGAGAAACGGAAGAGCGAAGCAGGAAGCAAGTTGTGGTTTAATCGAAGTCTAATTATGAATGAAATAGTTGACCGCCTCATGTTGGGGAAATTAACAAACCACGGAAAAAGAGGAGGAATGGGTTGCATGGATACGTAAAATGAAGCAGGATTGAAAAAAGAAGAAGGATAGAGATCAGAACAACAGTCGCGGTGGCAACGAGAGGAAAGAGGAAGAAGGCTTTGAGCTGAGAAATGCCTAATAAAGCGACCGTCTAAAGCAGCCGAACGTGCCACCTAAAAACCATAATTTAAAAAAAAAAAAAATTTTCTCTGGAAATAAAAATATCTTTATGAAAAAAATCGGGCTTATGTGTGAATTTTTTAAAATCGTATAATGCAGTTTGTCTACTTTTAATACACTTCCAAAGTATTTAAAATGCAAAAAGTTCATTTATCAAAAGGGCTGTGAGTGTAATTTTGAGTAAAATTGATAACGCCATCAATGTATTACACTTTTTAGGAATAATACTGGATAGTCATTGAAAAATTCAGCAAATAAAATAATTCAAGACAAGTCGGTCCAGCTCATAGTATACATTCGAAAATCTGGCTCAATTTGAACTCAGACGCTTATTTATTCATTTGATTCGCTGATTTAAAGTTATATAAATCTTCCGAAATATGAAAAGTAGATAATACATATATTATATTGTAAGTAAAGTAAAGTAAGTCCCATACTCTTGACAGGGCGTCGGGAATTGTGAAGTTAAGGTTCACAGTGTACTTAGCCCAACGGAACTAATGAGAGCAGGGGATCCAGTAATTCCTTTCTCTTGGCCACCTTTACTTTCCCAGATTTCTGTGGTATCCAATTATTTCAATTATGTTGTATGATGTCAGTCAACATGATAGCTGATTAACCCTAACATAGAACGTATTCTATGATTTTACATTGAAACTAAAGGACTAAGAGATGTGTTCGAATGAAGTCTTGTTTATCGCGTTCGTGCATGTTAATTCCTTGCTATTGTTCTCATGCATATTTCGGGTCTTCTGATAGTATTCGCACATCGGTAATTATTGTTTCTGCGTCGCATCTTATCTCATCGCTCGATCGAACAGAAATACACAGTCTACCGCTGATAACGCAGGTGAGATTTTTCCTTTATTGGCTGGCTCTGCCACACCGCTTATATTTATTTTATTTATTTATTTTAAGCGCGATAACACTCTCTATACGAGCCAAAAAGTCGAATAAACGAACTTATCATGTCACCACCGACCCCTCCTACTTAGGACAATGGGGTAAGTCTTGTTAAAATTATTTGTAAACACGATAATACCAACTATACCATCAAGAGACAGCACTGTAATACACAACAAGCGGCAATGATGATACTTGCCAAACACCACAACATACGTAGAAATTAATTAAAACTACTACTGCTTCCACTCATAATATTAAACCGGCTAAATTTACCGAAATCCAATTTTCTCATTAAGCTATTGTATTTACCATAAAAAAATTGTAGTTTGGAAAAAAATTACACTCACAGCCCTTTTGATAAACGATCTTTTTGCATTTTAAATACTCTGTGGAAGTGTTTTAAAAGTGGATAAACTGCATTATATGACTTTAAAAAATTCACACATAACGGTCCTGACATGTTATATAAGGCTTATTTTTTTTCATAAAGATATTTTTATTTCCAGAGAATTTTTCTTTTTTTTATATTATGGTTTTTAGGTTCTACACGGGTCATGCCAAAACGTCTAAAGCTACTAATACGGCCCAACCTTATCTTAAATATTTAAAAAACATTAGCCTAAGTTAATTTTAAAATTCCGGAGTAGAAGCATTTCATCTATCTTAACGAGGGTACCCTTTAATGATACTTTCCGAATTAATCTTCTCCTCATCGAGTACATTTTAGATGCTTCTGTGAACTTACAACCTGTTAGCACTTTATATTTTTAAAAGTGTAAATCAGGTTGAGCAATTGATGAAAACCAAGTATTCGAAAATATGTATCCTGTTTTAATGAAATAAAATATAATTTTGTATTCATACAGTGTTTTTGAGATTCCACTTTAGGTTTTCATCTAAAATTTAGACTAAACGGAGAGCCAAGGCTACACCGATTTTACATAAAATCCATGATATTTTCATAATCATTCCAAGTAAATGAAATTAAATGACTCTTTTAGATCTTGTATATTGTTGCTTTTATAATATATTATAAAGGTATATTAACAGACAAAAATAAAGAAAAGTCCAAAATTTTGAAATCTGCCATTAATAACTTAGCCGATACGCCTTGTTAATTTGCTGTGTCTTTTTTGTTTTTATTGTCCATTTTCTTCTGACACTATGCTTATTTATGATAATAGTGCAATATTAATAGTTGGTCAATGGCGAATGTATAGACGGGCAGTAATTGGGCATTCTTCTTTTTTTAAAAGTCTAAATGCAAGTCTTATCGAACTTTTTACATTTCTCTCTTTTTTGTAATTATTTAAATTTCAAAACTTCAAAACTTCTGGATTCCTTTTCATTATATTTTTTCTGTGAAATGAGTTGAAAAATGTTTTATATTTAAAATTGATTGTTGCCAGAGCTCTATTACCTTAAGTGACTTTCAACTGGAAAGAATATAGACTGTATCAGGTAATATCATTCTTATTGCTGATATTAGTAATAACAAATATTTACTTATAAATAATTTTATTACCCACTGAGAGCTAAATCCGCCTCTGTATTCAATGAACCCAAATTGGCCAAGTAAGAAATTGACCGCTCTTCTTTGTAAATACCTGAATTAGTACAAAAGAAACAATCCTTCTGTTTCTTTGTTTCTTTCTCCCGTTTTCACCATATTTTCATTTTATCTATTCTCCCATCACATACTTTCCTTTTTACCCGCTTTCTGGTTTTCTCTCTTTTCCTTTCCACGTTATCTCTTACAAGGACCAGATTTCGAACAGATTATTGCAATAAACATTTATAAAATTAGTAGCTTTTTATTATTTCTGAATTCATATTTCTACTTAACTAGTGTTGATTTTGTAATTAAGGTCGTTTCATTTGCAATGTTGGATTTGGAGGGATCAGCAGAAAATAGTGCACTCTTGGCCTTTTTATAAAATGTTGGAATGCAAATGAGCTAGTATTTCAAAAGTTAAGTGAAAAAAAATTTAACATGACGATTTTTTAATATTATTTTGTAGAACAAGGCTAAATGGCCACTTGTCAACAAGATATTTCAATTATTGCTGCTTCATAACAACTAAATTAAACATTCTGAATCTATTTTTTAACGGACAATTACGATTACATATTTAAACAATGAAATACCTCGTTCTCAAAACTTTGACAGATGAACAGTGATAAGAATGATCAATCATATCATATTTCACAAAAACTTACCGTGCGATGACATGGGTAGATTAATGATGAAAAGGATAATTAGGTAGCGGTAATGATGATAATATTTCATCGTTCGGATATTCCATTTTCTGTTTTCGGTATGTAATGACGATAGACCGGAACACATCACGAATTTATGGCGGCGCAGCGGAATTAGCACGCTGCCTCCAATTCGACGTCTTCAAGCAATATTTCGGATAAAAGATTAATAAAAGTATTCGCTGACAATTGCTACTCTGCCGCACTCAGCAGTTCCATTGATATTCACAATATTTACCTAAACATAAGTGGTTATTCAGTCAGGAACATATTTATACGGAATAAAGGATGCCTTATTTTAATATTTAAGAGTAAAATATTCTATCAATTACTGCATAAAATAAATTAAATCGGGAAAAATTAGAAAAGTCTCAACTCATAAATGAAAGTAACATATTACTCTTTCTTTTATCTTTGATAAAAACAGTGGTGCTCAATGATTTACAAGTGGAGTAAAAATGTATTTTTCCACTATGCTAGACGTGCAACTGTACCTCAAAAATATAAGTATAATTCTGCTTATCTGATTTCTTAAATAACACAAAATCACACAAAATCGTGGCACCCATTTAAAAATATGTCTTGCCGGTTAGAGTTCGGTCTCACGAACTAAAGAAAAATATCAAAATCGTCAAAAAGTATAAAACGTTCAATCTAAAAATTTAAAAAACCCAGATTATACACTTTTTTATTGTTTAAAAAATATAAATTAAAGAAATTAAAATACAAATGGCAATAACGAAATTACTAATTTTGGAGGAAGATGGGTGTACCGAATATTGCCAGTCAGACATAGCAATTCATAATTACCGACGAATTTACAACATTGATTATGCCAATTCTCATTTAACATCACAGAAATTAAACAACGATAACAAGAGTTAAAAATTGAATAAGTGACCTGTGAAGGAAATTGTCAATAATAATTTGTTTTTTTTTTTTTTTACCAAGTTTTTACTCCATAGTATTAAAGAAAAAATGTTTTTTTTCCAAAAAAAAATAATAACTTCAAAATTTATTATAAAAATTTAATAAAAGTGCACTAAAAAGTAAAGATAATTTAATAAAAATGTACTAAAAAGTAAAAAATTATTCAATAAAATATATATTTCAGAGTGATATAATTTAGTGATATGGTAATTCTTATGCAACATTAACTTTTTAGAGTCGGTATCAAATACATACCCAGGCCAGTTTTTCGGGATGGGTCGATCCATTAAAAAAAAAAAAACAAAAAAACACTTGACAGAAAAAAGGATTTTACTTAGTAATTATATTTTATTAATAATCTCTTGTACAATAGTTCTAAATGCGTAAGGATTAGGATTACATTTCTATTCGTTTTCATTTTAAGAATAATTTAGACTAATCCATAGTTAGTTGTACTGTCAGAATGCCTGGTACCAAGACATCCTACGGGCGTAAAGTAACAATACAGCAACGTAAAAATCCATTTCGGGAGAGGTTTGAACCCCCAAATCCCCCCCCCCCTCGGTACGCCTATGAATTGAATGGATATCTAATGCAATTTTTAATTATTATTTTAATATGAATTTGATTGTGCAAGATGATAGAAAATGGATATGAGTTATAAAAAAAAATAAAATTTATAAGCTGTAAAGGCTCAATATTTTATTAAACAAGAATAAAATCTTAATTAAAACATAATTTTCGTGGGTTTCTGGCAAATTATTCATGATTACGCGCCTATGAATGCTCATTATGGCCAGTTGATTAAAAAGTTTCAATGCTCCAAGGGGTAGCTGCCCCCCCCCCCCACGCTAGCGACGCTCGTGTTTACTAATATTATGATTTATTGAATAAGTTAAGATAATTTGTAATTTTTGTATTTTTTTTTTTTTTTTGTTAATAAACGTTAATAAGAGTGTCGGACACTCACAGAACGGGCATATTTTCCCTGTAAGACCCACAACTTATTTTAAAAAAAATACTAAGTTTGTAAAATACTAAATAAAGTTCAATTATATTTTTCTTGTTTAGGAAAAAATTTATAATTATTAAAGAATCTTTCAACATCCTGTTTGTTAATTAATAAAATATAGTAATTTATTACAAATACAAATATAACAAACAAAGTAAGCCTTCATTTTATTGTTATATTTGTATATGTAATAAAGTACTATAATTTATAATTATTTATTTTATGTTCAAAATTTATATTTTCACATCATACAATTTAAAACCTAGTTTTTACCTTGTATTCCAGAAGTCTATTTGTTTAATTTTTTTTTATAATACGACTAATCGTAATCAGCTTTCTCAGCGGGAGAGTGTAATTCACGAAAGAAGAGTGTTTGAGTTTCTACTATCCAGAATTTGTAAAACGTTGCTACGGATAAAAAATTAAAAATACAGTAATCTTTATTTCAGTGATCGAGTAGTTACAGAATCCGACTTCCTGTTTCATCATCAGCATAACAACTTAGGTGAAAAGTGAAATTCGCATTCACTGATAACACCCGCGTAACTATTTAACGTTATTGTGTTTACGTCTCCGTGGTAAGTAATTAGCTGGACAAGGAAAACACGATGTTTGCGTTTGTTTACATTTCGGACCTACCATTATATTTCAGAATTATTTGCTTTAACACGAATTGAGTGTGTAACTCGTCTAATGCGAGGTGATCATCAAGTACACAATTTTCACATTAACTTTTTCACAGAACTATTTTAGACTTTCAGTCTGAACGAAAAGTGAAATAATTTCTTCTTTTATTTGGAGGGGGCTTGGTTTTACAGCTTTTTAAAGATTTTTTGCCATTCTTTTTAATATTTCCCTTTCTTTAAACATAAAAAATGCACTAGAACAAAGTATACTCCGAAATTATTACACTTTACATTTAAAATTTGCTAAACTATATTAAAGAAATATTTCGCGTATTATTTTAAAGTAAAGAATTAATATTAAATTTAAAAATTACTACTATATAAAGGCTATTAAACAGATCAGAATCATCGGCATAATAATTGCAAATAACACATGAAATTATTGCAAAGTTGACAAATTTTTCTACTTCATTTTCCCTTTTTTTACACGATTAGAAATTAATTTATTCGATTATATATTTCGTAATGTAATTATATTTGATAATTTGTAAGAAATTTTATTTTATTACAACCTAGCCGAGCTAATTAATATTTCCCGAATTATTTTAAAACGAAAAAAAAAATTATATTGATTTTGTAATCATTAGATTAATTAATGTACAAGTACCTATAAGACAGATTACCTACAAAAAACTGAATATAGATATCGAATTGTCATACAAACCTTAAATGCATCGGCGGGGAAATCATCGAGGAATTAATCGAGATGCCGGTTGGAAGGAGTTACTGACAGTGACGATCATTTATCATAAATATGATTTCATTACAGATTTTACTGTCAAGACTAATAGCGTATTTTTTTCGGTATACTCCGACGAACTTCATAAAATCAAAATTCGTTGAAAATTTTTTATCTGCAGTTTCCAATACGAAATACAACAACTACAGTAAATTTCTAACAGACAATAGGAAATCTTTAAAAAAGTTTACAGACTTTCAATTTTTTTTCCTCTTAAGTTCCATTATGGCGCTAATTGGAACAGTTTCTTACGCTAATCAAATTAACCCAATTTCTTCCTGTGTAAATAAATTTCATTCTGTCGCCACATAAAAAACTACCAGGCACTCGTGAACACAAGACGCTTTTTTTTTTTATATTATTTATTCACTGCTACTTCATCACTTTATGCAGAACTAAATTTATAAACAGCGGATGGTTTAGAAATTTTAAAAGTAATAAAAAACAACACAAAAAGTTAAATTAATGAAACATTTATTTCCTAATAATCGCAAGAATTTAAATAACCGCGTAAAATTTCTAACCAAAACAATTCGAACTCATTATAACGTTTTTATTTCTGTTTTTACCATGCTGCCGCAAATTCTAACGTGTAAAGAATGCGTAAGCAGTGTTACTTTTTGGGAGTCATACAAACGCAGTCTTAGATTTAAGCTCGTTGTAACGTGTGAAAAGTGCGAAAGTGTTCTTATTGACAGTAGCCCTCTCAATAATGGCCATGCTTACGATTTAAATAGATGCTTAACTTTTGTTATGAGATTAATCGGAATTAGGATTAATGGAATAAATAAATTCTATGCGTTTATGTGTCTCCCAAAACCAATGTTTCAAAATGTCCTGTAGGATCAGATTCTTGATGCACTTGACAAAAAACGAAAGCCTTACTCATAAACCAGCTATGCTAATGACATATTTGACGCTGTTCAAAGGATTTATAAAGATTTAACGGGAGAAGATCTTTTCTCCAATCGCCTTGCATATGATTCACACAAATTACAAATGAAAGTTTGAATGCCATCGTTGGACGATAACATCGAAAGCTATATACAGTGGAAAAAGCATGGTTGATATTGCAACTGACGTAGCCGTAATTACGTACAATGACGGTTTTCGAAGACTGCTCTAGATGTTATGAACATACTTCAACTGAAAGTTAATACAGAATTGTACCGTTTTACCGTGGAAGTTGGTCAATGTCCAGTTGAAGCCGCAAACTGCTCAGCATCGAAACATCAGCAAAGCACCGGGGAGACCTTATGTCGCTCAGAAAGGAGGCTGAAGAGCAAAATTCAGCTTAGAAGGATAATTATACGGTGCTGGGGTAGCAGAGTAAAAGTAAAAGAATTGGCAGACTATATTTTGGATATTTCATGTAGTAAATACGTTTTAAAAACGCGTTTTTCTCGAAACTATGTTTTTCAAATTGGCGTGCAGCATAACTCGATCAATTTTTATTCGATTGGCTTGAAATTTTTACTGCACCTTCTTCGATAGTTTGTTTATCAAAGCAGACACAATTTGCTAAATAATTACATTTGCAATAAACAATTTAAGGTCATCTTTTTATCAAAAAATAATAATAAAAAAAAAAAAAACGGATGCCAATTTATGAATTGTCAAACAAAAATTATTCCAAAGAAAAACGAATGTAGATTAAGAGAAAAAAAGAATCCCCTAAGTTCTATACGGAGACTGTTACCTTGCGCGCCGTTTTCCTCGTCGAAAAAAAAACATTCGTTCCAATTACCTAGTGCTGCCACGACGCCATTTTATATCTTAAATGTTAATAAAAAACATTTCTATACACCTTAATACATATACAATAAAGTCCCAAAACTTTATTTTGATTCATTGTTTAGTAAACGAAAAAAAAAATTCCCAAAAATTACTCCATTTTTCAGCATGCTATTATAACTCTAATCTAGATAAATCCATAACTTGTTTGTTAAAATTTATAAATATGAAATAAATAAATTCCCTAATAACAAACAAAAATAAGTATAAATTAATTTACACTTTAACAAATTAAAATAAATACCTTAATTTTAAAAATACGTTTTTTCGGGCATAGTCCATCATCAGCTAACAATAGAGAGTACACTCAATGCGTTTTCGATAGGTTTTGCCCGAAAACGTTTCTCTAAACTGAGGTATTATTTTAATTTATTAAAATATAAATTTGTGCTTATTTTTATTCGTTGTTAAGGAATTCGTTTATTTCAATTTTACACTTTTACTATTATCTATTCCATCAGCAATATTATGTCAAATATAGTATGCATTAACAAAAATCTAGACACGGGCAGCGTGTCGAGCCAAGTTCAAGCCGAGAAAAAGAAACTGGCGACAACGCAGCAGCCGTGTGTATATTTACACGAACCATTTGAAGCTACATTTAACCCCTTAATAACTTAATATTTAATTAAACATAAACACATTAAATTTAGTTTATTTATTAAAACTCCTTAGATTAACTAGAACCCCTAATTTCATAAATACAACTCAAACGGTTATTATTGAGATATTAACGTCTAAAAATCGTAATTTTTATCACTGACTGTCATATAGATCAAAAACCTAACCCACTTCCAAGTGACTTAGAAAGTTGAAATTTGGTGTCCAGCTGGCTAATTGTGTGTATACAAAGGAAAAAATCTCAGAAAACCGTGAAATTTTCATATTTTTTACGTAATTCCGTTTACTTTAATTCAGTTTATATCACAGTTAGATTGTGCTAGATGTAAAGTTATCAAAATTTTAGAAAGGCCGGGAATTGACAAGTTTCGATGCATTACGAAAATAACTGACTCGCTGATCTTTCAAACGTCAACATGTTATTGTTTAACTTCGTTTCTTCAGTATGTCACTTCGAAAAACGCTGTTTTGCATCTCGTCATTTCGTATGTTTGTCAGTCTTTGCATCGCAGTTTATGTTATATTTGCCCCTGTTGTCTTTTTTGAAGACTTTTAATCAATATCGAGTATTTCATCTTATTTCGATAATAAACAATTGATTAATCGACCGGTGGTACACATTGTGTTAAACATCGTTCGAAAACATTTTAGTCCTTCAGAACATTATACGAATTAATATCGTGATGGTAGTTTTAGAGTTAGGGGACAGACGGACTCGATAATTTGATTTTCAAAAAGTGCTCACTTTGTAAGCCTATTTTGAAAAATAAACGATTTGAATTTGAAAATTAAATGAATAATAATAATAAATTCTTTACAAAAAGTAATAATAATCCTATAAAAAACATAAATGTAAAAATGGGAACCAAGTGTTCAATATTAAGAATATGCGTGGTTATCGACTTGGCCGACAAAAGAATTGAGATCTAAATGGGTGCCAAGTTCTGTAGATGATCCTGAAATTTATTTATAAGGACACACAACATTCTAAAATAAACTTTTAAAAGCACGGTTTCTTATTTTTTTCTGCTACAATAATGTTTGCTATTTTGAAAATATATAATTTGTTAAATTTCAACAGTCGAATTATTTACACAAAGCAGATAATTTAGGATAAATTCTAACGATTTAACTTGGCTAGTTTTTACCAGCAAACCAAATTTTTAATATATGTTGACCTTACAATATAAAAACAATTTCAACAGTTTCCCCTTCACTATGATTTTATGCAGACATTCGCGGACTATGTTGAAGCATTTGTGGCCAAATCGTTTGTTATAAATATTGAATATATGATGATTGTGATTCCTGTTCGATTAATTTTCTGATCAGTCAAGTACAGGTACACTCTATGTATCTTGGGCTCAGTCCGGCCAATTTCTCTTTCCTAAAGATTTTATTCAGCTATCTGTGGGTAATGTTGAACATTTACGGCCATGGTTGTCTGTAACCTTTTTCCTAATTAATTATTATGTATCTTTCACATAGTTGGAATTATTTCTATATTAACTGGTTAGTGCTGAAATGGCTTGATAGTTAACTGAAGCCGGGCCAAAAAAAAAAAAAAAAAAAGTGTGTATAACATGAAGAAGATAAGTTGATTAGCCAAATATCAGATAGCTTGTATGTGAAAACTATCCAAGTTAAATCGTTAGAATTTATCCTAAATATCTGCTTTGTGTAAATAATTCGACTGTTCAAATTTAAGAAGTTACATTTTCAAAATAGCATACATTATTGTAGCAGAAATAAAATAAGAAACTGTGCTTTTAAAAGTTTATTTTAGAATGTTGTATGTTCTTATAAATAAATTTCAGTGGATCATCTACATGGCACCCATTTAGATATGAATTCTTTTATCGGCCAAGTCGATAACCACGCATATTCTTAATATTGAACACTTGGTTCCCATTTTTACATTTTTCGTTTTTTATACGATCATTATTATTATTGTCCAATAAGTAAATTTAAATGCACCAATATAAAACAATTATTTAATTTTTTTATTAAATACACAACGGCGTTTCGAAGATAAAGCTTCATGATCACGGGAGGAAACGCGTCGGGTATTTAATAAACAAATTAAATAATTGTTTTACATTGGTGTATTTAAATTTATTTACTGTACAATAAACATAAACAGTAAGTGTAATTAACAGATATATTACTGTCCAAATTACGTTTTTATAATTGTACGAAGGAAATTTCATTAGAAACGAATAGAGAGAGTTATGCTAGAACTTATTATTGTCATTTACATTGTAGAATTTTAGAAAATTTTTCATATTAAAGAATTCGTAAGATTACAGGTAGAATATGCAGGCAAGTTGACCTGTAATTCCTTTATCAAGGGTAGCGTACAAAAATATCTTCGTTATAAATTCAACAGTGGCAATTCCAAACAGTATTTAAAAAAAATAAAAACAACTATTTCCGGTAACAGAAAAGAATCTGTTCAATTTAGTAAATATTTTCATTAATAATGACTTCTACTATTCGAAGGTAGGTTTACGAATGACCAAACATACAAGAAATGTAAGGGTATTATAAAATTTATAATAAAGTAAAATTTCTTAAAATAAATATTAGAGAGAATTTTTTTTTAAATATTAAAAAAAAAAAAAAATAAAAACAACTATTTAAGTAAAACCTATTTTCAGCTAAACAGATACGAAACAACGAAAGTATCTGCTAAGTTGAAAATTGGCTTTGCCTGAAAACCTGACTTTGTAATACTTATTTAAAAAAATTTTAATCCAAGTTTCTTCGTACTGTTATTATTTTATTTTTACTAATGTTAACAGAATGAACTTTTATTGTAATTGTTTTATCATGGAAATACTATTTTCAGCAAGTTAGCCAGCCGTTAATTTTTGCAGCTGCCGCAAATAATGGGGCATTGACTATAGCAGATTTTTTTTATTTTTTTAACTTAAATTTTATTAAATCCTATCCATACAATTCTCTCATTTATGTTGTTTATATCTTACAGCGGATCGAGCGCAAAAACCGCTTTACATTTAAATTACTTGAATACTGTAGCAACTGGAAGTCAGTTTCAATTAAAACACGATAAGAACGTGTAAGAGATCAACAGAAAGCAATAATTTCTTTTAAACGATCATCGATAATCCGATATTCGTGAAGAAATAATTAATAGTCACCACCCGGAATTATTATCAGCAACCGTTAGGACGGATTATTCCGATTAAATCGCTAGAAGATAGATTTAACGTATTATCAAGTGCAGTGATAAATATTATTTAATTGAATGGGAAATGCCGTCGAGGTCGTCGGTGGAACAATGAAGAAGCTAAAAGATGGGTTTGTTAGTTAGTTGGCAAAAAAACAAGCATGGACACCCATATCATCATTCATGTAGGAGCGGCAATAAGAGTTCCTATCTTTCCATAGCATTCTTCAAGGTCGAAGAAGTTGGTATTATAAAATAATGATATTTTTCGGTCTCAACGAAATAGTAAGTCGCTAACTTCGAGAATTGAGTAACCAGTTCACGTCACGAACTGAATTGCGCACGAAGGCTGAACCGATTGACGAATAAAAGCGTACTAGCTTCCGTCGCTATTAATTACACATGCACCAGCTCGACTTTTTTCTAAACCGAATCGTTCCAAAATTATTTACTAGGTCAAGTTTAAACCCCAGTTAAACCAATGAATATATTATTACTTTATAATTTGCGACGCGGAGAAAAAATAAAAATCTCAACGCCGTGAATTCTTATTTTTGTTAACTATTAGACACACCAGTTCGGATGATTTTCGGGGCGGAAAAGTTCAAAAAAAAATACCGAGAAGACATACGGCAGAAAATTCCCTTTTTTTTTAATTTCACCCTTCCTTTTTCTTAGTCGTTTTTCGATTTCTCGGTAAATATGCGGTCTGTCCTAGAATGGTTTAAATGTTTACAAATGAAATAAGATGAAATCTATGATTACATTAAAGTAACATTCCGGAAACACTTTCTTCTTGGAATTACACATATGTTTTACAAAAAGAACTGTGGGAATCATGAGCTGGTTAAAGCAATTAGAAATTTTGACTCTAGGCAATTAGCGCATGATTATACTAAATATAAACACCATAGGCTTCAGCATATTATTGAAAAAATATATGTACATGTCAGTGGGTGCGTAGATAAAACCTAATTGCATATTTTCTACTTTTCAAGGTTGGTTTTTTTTTTTTGTAATTTATTTTGTCTGCAACTGTAATACTTGTTTTATGCATTTTAAATTTTAGTGTATATACGAAATACGGGTATTGTATTGAGGCGCATGGCTAATACGCAACAAATATAATTCATGATATTTAGTTATTTGGGGGGGGGGGGGGGGGTCGTCAACAACGAACATAGTACGAAAGAAATTTTTCTAAATTTTCAATGTGCAGTAACGGGATTCAAACTAGGCTTTACCACTAAACAAAACATCACCGCCTAAATTTTTATCTTCCAATGACGTAATTTATATCGGAAATAAATACTTTAATTTATGCTCACACGCTTTTATGTATTTAAGAGGAAGGAAAGTACAGATAGAATTATTATATATATTTTTTGAGCCCAAAATTTATTTATTTGTCCAGTTTTTAACATAATGCTGGTTAATTTAGACCGATAATAAGATTTTACTTGTTTTCATATTTTTATTTTCTTTAAGGGGGGCGATACATGTAAAATTTAAAAAAAAAAAAAATTTTCTTTTTTTGCATAAACAGTTAGTATAACATCTCAAAAATATACCTGTAAATTTTCAAAATTAAATTCTTATTATTTTTCGATTTATAACTCATTAAAGTGCCCCGCCTCAACTCAGCGCTCGAGTGCTATTAGATCTGTATTAGAGCGGTTGGCTTTTAATACCTGCTTCTCGGATTCCTGACCTTGGGACCTTCTATATTGAAGACCTGAGTAAGCAGATGTTTAGAAACTCTTTTGTTTCTTGATTTCGAGAAAAGAACACCCGTATAGTGATACAATCTCATGACGACGTTTGAGTTAGAAATTAATCTTTGATTGTTCATTAATTCACGATCTTTCAAACGTCGTTCTAGGTGGCATCGCTGCTTTGTCGTGTCAAAGATGCTTACTTGGCCAATACCACAAATCCCCGTGCTCGGTAGTAAGTCCGGTCGTTTGCATAGTCGCATCAGGGTAGAGACGCGTTAGTGTTTGAATGGTAGTGATCGAGGGCTAAGACAGTGACTTGTGCTTGTGAAACGGATACTGAAGAATATCGCGAATGGTATGAAGAACATAAACCAAATTGCCAAGAAAACCCCGTAAAGGCTCTTCAGGCACAATGGAAGCCGAAGCTGTGAAAGAGATGTTTTCACGACCCCAAGATGTATTTGGCGTAAAATACGGAAACTATATAGGAGATGAGATTCGAAAACCTTCACGGGAATTCTTAATTTGAATCCGTATGGCGACGACTTTCAAGTCATTAAAAGTGAATGATGCATTGGCCACGTGCAGAAGAGGACGGGTACTCGTCTTCGAAAAACTGGAACAGACAACCAGCTGGGAGGAAGAGGCAAACTCACCGAAACTTTGATCAAAAAATTATCTTTGTTCTACGGTTTAGCTATTCGGAGGAACATTAACTGCGTCAAGGATATGAAAGTTACAATTATAGTCACGTACTATCATATGTGCTCCACAGATGACAACCCAAGATATGAGTTGGCCACACGCAGAATGCAAATAAGAGTTTCAACTCTACCATCTAGAGTATTCTAGAGTCTCTGTCCAAAGCACTTGAATTCAGGACTAAAAATTGTTGAACTTAGCGCGTATATCTCAGCTGGACTGTTCAATGATGGATATACATATCTTTTGCAAGTAACGAACTCCTTACAAATAGTAATTGACCGCCAATGCATGTCATATCAATAAAAAATCGATGAACAAAGAAAGAGTCGAGAAAATCGGCGCAGCTCTTTGACGACTAAAAAAGCTCGTTAAGCATGTCAAGAAGAGCTCAACAAGAGAAATGAGTTCTACAAACGCACTGAAGAACTGTTATATGGCCCTGGAATCGTTGACTAGCTGACTAGTAGTTGGGAAGTCGCTGCAATTAGACAGTTTCTGTGTGTTAAAACTTTAAACGCGTCTTTCTGGAAACTACTTTTTTGAAATTAGCGGGCGTGATTACTCAAAAGGTTCTTAACCGGTTTCAATGAAATTTGGTACATATCTTCTCTGTAATATTAGTTTTTAGTTAAACCTCTAAAATTCAAAAAAAAAAAATTCAAAAACTACTATTTTTGACCCAAAATCATCAATAAAATGAGTGAAAAATTAAACATTTTTTTCTGAAGCGCGTCATTTTTTTTTCACTTTTTTGATTTTTTATAGGTTCAACTGGAAAATACATGTTTTCTGAACACTCTACAAGTTGAATTTTTGATTTCGGATCACTACAACAGACGCTAGAACTCCCCCCGATCGGCGTCGTTTACTACGAGGGTCTCAGGAGACTGGTCAGTACGGCGGCCATTTTGTAAAAAAAAAATAAAAAATCATTGTGCCTTGTATTTAAATATATGACGAATAAATGTGCTTACTTTCAAAAATATTTACTTATTCCTTCCATATAAAATAAGCCTCTGAAAAACGGCCAAAATTTAGGCGGTTATATTTATCGCCCCCCTTAATAAGCTTATATAACGCTACACCCTCACTTGGTCGGTTACAAAATATCTATGTAATGCTCACTGGAAGCGATTATATTTCATAATGATTTCGTTACAGAACTTTGGTTACCCAATTCATACAACTACCAATTCATTGTGCCAAACTTTTTCAGTAATTGCATTGTGGTTCCGGCCTCAGTCCTATGATACACCAAGTATAATCCTGGAAACATTTATCAGGGACATGCGACCGGAATTTCGGTTTCGGTTTTAACCAAACGAGAATTCGGAAAGAGGCCCGCAGTTGAGTAAAAGATGATCGTGCATCAGAGAAATATGCCCGATACGGAGCCTTGTCATAGCGACAAAATAAGTTCTAGGAAGGTCGGAAGGAGGGAACCAGGAGTCAATATCGTGTTTCATCCCCCTCAGAAAGCAAGCATGTTTGAAGAGCCAATCTTGCTTCCACCGAGATCGCGCAAAAATTTTTACGGACTTTATTATGTCAGAGGGCGGACGATGAGAACAAGGCATAGGGCACAACAGAGCTGACTTAACAGCAGTGTCAGCTAACAAATTACCTGAGTCCAGTGTGGCCTGCCATCCACAGGAAAGTAATTTGGTGGGAGGATTAGGGATCGGATTAAAGTAGTTATATAGTTCAATGGGGTTTGTTGGGAAAGGGTATCCAGAGCTGCACGCTAATCGGATACAATCAAAACGTAACTACTGGGTGGAGGAGATTTAACTATAGATTTAAGGGCTAGGAATATGCCATAAAGTTCGGCATCGAGAACGGAACAATGGCCATGGAGCCAAGAGGACAACAAAACCTGGTCGGAGTAAAAGGAACAAGTAGTAGGGGATGATTCCGAACCAGGGCACGATTTCGCACTATCAGTAAAGTAGGGCTGATGGTTTGAATAGCTTTGTAGGGCCGAGAAAATTGTGTCGTGGAGGGAGGAAGGGGAAATATTTCCCGTGGAGTACTGGGCAAGGAAATAATTAATCTCGGCTGGTAGTGTAGTCCAGGGTGGAAGAGGAGATGGTACATTAATATTTTTTAAGTGCCGAGGATCGATGTTGGAGTCTAATAGAATTTTCGATAGACGGAGGACAGCAGCACTAAGAGGTGAGAGTGTGGATAACAAAGTCTGAGAAGGAAAACTCTTAGAGATTCACGAAAGGAGTAAAAGGATCTCTAAAAGTGCATGGGTGAAGAACCCAATAAGGGTTGAAGGCTATGAGCGGGGGACGTGTGCTGCGCAGTTAGTATTAATCGGAGAGAAGAATTCTGCAGTCGATTCGACATTTTAAAAAGGGATGAGGAAGCGGTGGCGTATAATGAGCATCTGTAGGAGAGACGGCTGAGGATAAGGGACTGAAAAAGTGTTAAAAAAATCTTAGGAGAAGAGTTATGGCTTTTGTAGGATAGATATTTCAATGTAGCGATATTCACTGCACTTCTTTTTAACGAATAACAACAGGTGAGGACGCCAGGATAATTTGCTATCAAAACTGATCCCAAGGAAAGTGGCTATACAGGAAAACGTAAGAAGGGAATTGTCTAAGAAAAAGGTTGGAGGAGAAGGAGGTTTTTTTTTTTCTATTAAAGTCGACACATTTAGTTTTGGATGGAGAAAAGGACAGCCTATACAAGCTTGACCATATTCTTTTATGTTTGTTAACACTTTTTGTAAAGTTTGTTGGGCATAGGAAGGATCCGATGATTTTAATGAAATGCTTAGATCATCGACGAAAAGACAGGAAGCTACCAGAGGGGGAATGCATTCAACGATGTCGATTACTTATAACTTAAAAAAAGTCACGCTTAGTGCACAGTCCGTTTTCAGGGAATAGTGAACGTGAAAGGGAATGACTTATTCTCACCCGAATAGATCTGTCATGGAGAAAATCTTTTAAATACATAATCATGTTTCCCGTTATATTGCTCTTAACCATCTTCCGGAGTAATCCCAGGCGCCAGACCCGATCGTACGCCTTCTCTATGTCATAAAATTTTGAATTGATATGCTTCTTGCTAGCGAAAGCTGCTCTGATTTCATTATGCAAGCTGGATAAGTGCTCTATCGTTGATCTTCTTTTCCGTCCGCCAGACCGGCAAGGGGAGAAGAGTCTACGGGTTTCTAAGACCCAAGTGAGCCTTCTGTTGATCACTTTTTCCAATATTCTAGGCAGTATTGAAATCAAATAAATTGGCCTGTTGAAATAAAGGAAAATCATAGAAGCATAATTTAGAAGGAAGATTAGGTTAGACGGACGAGCAGATAGTTTATTCGAAAAGAACGAAGCAAAAATATCAGACCGGAACCTAGAATGCAACTTTTTACAAAGCGAAAGGAAGTTCGAACCTGGGATTTTAGATTTCAATTTTTATGTCGATCTTCTTAGTATTTAGAGGAAAATTTTGTTTTTTAACATTGAAGTCTTTAACTAGATATTTTAAATTGTTTCTTACATGTCAGTTAATTGGTAACCTAATTTTGCATCCAATACATACTTTTGTAAACGAGCGCTACGAATCGTTGCGACAGTAATCTTTATTGCTCTTTTCCATAAACAATCTATTACCAGCATTTTATATAACGGTGCCTTCTGGTGTCTCATAAGTGAAAGTGCCTCTGCGATGTATCATTAGTTTTTATGATGTTAGAATTGTATGAAGTTAAAAATAATATCTTTGATAATTATTTATAGTGAATAGTTATCAGGTAACAATGAATATGTTATAATCGAAATAAAAATTTTTTTTTGACACTGCTCGATTCTAAAGTAATGTAAAGGTGCTAAACGTTGAATGAAGCAGTCATTAAAAATAATTTAGATTATTTTAAGTGTGATTTAAAATGGTGCGTAAACATTGAAAATTATATTTAATTTCTTTTTATACATGTACAATTTTAATGCAAAGTACACAACTACCTATGTTTACACATTAGACATATTGTTTTATTAAATACAAATCATTTTTATAAATTTCATTCAAATCAACGAAAACCGCGCTTGAAAAAGTATAAATCAACTAAATAAATCCGAACAGGGCATGATTAAATTTAAGAAGTGTAGATCATCTTCTCGTTGCTATATCCAACTGAAAAAGCATGAAACGTGGATCTTTTATATGACATCTGCTAATAACTCTTCTCTATACATAAGTGCTTTAATACGGCAAAAAATCAAAAATCCTTCCATAGAATTCAGCAATCACCAACTCCTATCCAAATTAAAATCAATAATAATATTATAACAAGAACTACCGCAGTTGCAACTGCATTCGAAAATTACTTCACTGAAGTTTCCTCATCAAATGTGTAAAGATGCAATAGGAAAGGTTCTTCCTTATGAGAATGTGGTTCAAAATGACTTCTTGTTCTCAATATCTCAGTCAAATTTTACAATGATAAACTGTGAGCAAGTGCACCCGGTGCGAACTTCATTCACCCATTAATGCTAAAATGTCTTTCCACGGATGCTAAGTTGTAACTTTTACGCATTTTCAATCAGATTCGGGATCATATGAGTGACTCTTAAAAACAAGCAACTATTATAAAACGAGGACTCTTCGTCATTTCGCAACTACCATTCAATCTCTTTACTAAGCTCCTTGTACAAAATACTAAAAAATGATTTTTTTGAATCCAATAATATCCCTTTTCTATACAAGTTGAAGACCGTAAAGTTACATCGTGTCATCTGTTAAATGTTTAAAAGCAGATTTCGTTGTTTGTCCCAAAGTCATAGCACCTAATAACCATTATCTTTGAAGAAAAAACCTCTGACCGTATTTAGCGGAAAGGCCTTGTAAACAAATTACGACGAATGAAGGTGCTGGCCGAATAATGAGATTTGTTTAAAATTATTCAATAGACTGAACATCAAGAGTTAAAGTGGAATCGCAATTTTCTCATATTGTTGCACTGAAAATAACATACTACAAGGCTTAGCACAACCTTGTTTATTATGAATATCAATGATATAGCTGAATATATTTAAGCGGCAGTAATTGCCAGGCCTGGGAGTATTGGCTTAACTTCCTTTGATCTAAGTTATCTCAGCCTATTCTTAAGAAAACTGTTTCCAAACTTATGGCCTAGAGTTGATAGTTTGAACTTTTCTTTCTGAAAAACATTATGTGCTAACTTCAATAAAGGACGATCTGTTGCTGTCAACGGAATTTCCTTCGATCTAAACAAAACGGTTATTTCGAATCGTCTGTCAAGTTTCTAAATCTGATACCTGATGGCATATTTTGGCATCATCTTAAAACCTCATTATATAAGATTACTCACAATTATTCGATACATTTCTAACATTTAAATTAATAACTATCCAAAATGACTTTACCAATGGGTGTAGTTCCTCAATATGTTCTAAGAAAATTGGATGTCATGTACAACTCCGCACTAAAAATTATTTCGTAAATCTACTGATTTTGGCTTTCCCTTCAGAGCAAATTCCCGCTCCTGGAACTTTCTTATTGGCATTTTGAAATCCCCTTCCTTTTAATTTTTAATAATAATCCGCTGCCTAAAATTACCGAGTTATTTCTTTCTCTTAATGTTGGTGTTTCTGCAGATTTGAGGATAGTGGTCAACGATAACCTTCAACTGTGGCAACTTAGCTTGTAACAATTAGAGCTTTGTAATTCTGTAGAAGTCTCGAAAAGTTGATTCAGAGCACATATAAAATAATAAGACAGTATTACGATACTATTCATAGTTTTATCGGCGAAGCGAAAGTAACCGGCTTCAAAGGCTCATCATCTAATGCAGGCGCCCTTGAAGTGGTCGACACAATATTCACCAGCCATCTTAGCAATTACTGTCCCAATCTAATCACTTAATTGTGTGCAGTAATCTTAAGAATGAAAAATATTTCGCTTTTGGTAGTCCCGATCGAGAATATACTTCTAGTAACAGATTTGTTAATAACAGTCAAGGCGTCAAAGAATGATACTTCTGATCGCCAACTAATAAACTAAATTTTAACCGTGATTATGTAATTAAAGTAAATGACACAATATTATTATTCCGTAGATCCCAGGTCACGAATCCACCACAATGCGAAGTTAACACAGCAGTCCAGAAACTATTACAGTTCTCAATCAATCCACCACGCTGCCCTCTTTAAATATTAGATAGGTTGTAACATTTTATACAGCACCATTGGGGAGCCAAGAGTACCTTTGGACTTCCCTTTTTTTTTTCTAAACATCAATAAGTCTGTCGAGCTATGATGCCTTTCCAGTGGGACCACTGCGAAAGTAAATTATTGTGCACTTAGCGATCTACGTTCGGGTTACATGCGGCTACCCCACAACAACTTATTAGAAGGTGATAATTTCGTAACCGTTGTCCGTTTTTCTTCGCCCGAATTCTTTCATCCACTGAGCATATTTTCATGCGACGTCCTAAATTCTTGTCTTCCCGAACGAAATTCAAGTTTTCTAATTTACAATTTGCCCTCCGGAATTATATTTCAATTTATAAGGGACAACGATTTAAGACCTGCCCTATAACCTAAAGTTTACTATATCCTGTCTTTCTCGTTCACAGTCAGTAGTCACTGATTTCTTTTGAATCTCTGGTCATGTTAAGGTTACGGGTAATGAAAAGGCAGACTATCTTGCCTGCTCGAATATTACCTCTGGGTGTCCTGTCGGACGATACCCTTCTCACAAATTAGTAAACATAGTAAAAAATATCCAAACTGCTAACTGGAGAACCTTTTACAGTTCATACTTCTCAAATCCAAATTCACAATATATATATATATATATATATATATATATATTTATCCCAGTCCACTTGTTCAACTATGATATTTAGATTTGCCGCGCCTTCGTCGCTGTTATTTCTACCATCTGTCATCTCCAACATCGTCACAGTCAATTTCCTGCTTCATCGTATCGTTCTCCATTGTGTATTCCCATATTTATCTGCTTCGTCTCAATAACACTGTCGTATGTGACTCTGATCATACCTTATTTGAGTGTTTTGCTCTATCACCTGAAAGGGCAGCAATACGAGTATATCTCGAGCTGCTTTCTCCCGATAACGTGTGTCCTTTATTTTTTCCTTACAGTTAGCGCTAACCATTTCAATTATTTTTATCCTCTATAAATCATTACATTAAGATTTAATTGTCGCGTTAGTTTTTTCTATATTCTACAGGTAAAGTCTTCTTTCGTTGATTAAAGAGCCCAAAGGGGAAGAAAAGAAGAACAAAAACACCTTTTTTTTTTTTTTTTTTTAATGAGCTCGGTGTCAACACTGACCCAACTACAAAAAAAAAAAAAGAAAACCATAATTATTATTAAAATTTTAATTGTACACAGAAAATCTGGATTAAATCAATTAACCTTATAAATAAAACAATTCTATTAAATGTGACGTCACGATACACGAAATTCACGGAAACGTCAAAATATTTTCATTCATAGGGCCATAGACGCTCATTTTAATACTGTCTTTATTGAGTACTAGAATTACGAAGACAAATGTCTTCATTACTCCGAAATTCTTCTCTATTGTGCCATTAAAATATTTTAACATTTACCATCTATTTAGCATACTCGCAGCAGTGTTAAAGTTTATTTTCTGTTACACATTGACTAATTAATAGAACGGCTTTCCATGTCACCAATACTTAGCGGAGATCAAAACCATTCTCAACCTTTTTCTTTTGCACTTAGGGCTTTCTGGTTTTCCAGAGCTTTTTTAAATTTCGAACTTCATTCGTTTACTTGATTTTCAGCATCCTATTCCACACTGCATTCCAAAAGTGTTAAATTTTTGTTACTCTTGTAACTTAAACTTCTAATCTTTCACCCTCGCTAAACCTCATTTATTGTTTTTATTTTTCTGAACATTAGCAAGGCCAGACACGCTTTATCACTTTCCTTCCACTTTGTATTTCTTATTTTTAATGAAACTTTCCCATTTTTTGTGTAACTATGAATCAATTATTTTTCCAATGTATTTGTTCATTTATTTTTTATTTTATTTTTTAATACCCATCAACTTTTTATATTTCATAATTTATTAACAAACCACAACATTCATATGTGTATAGCAATACGGATAAAATGAAGAAAAAAAGTAAAATATAAATTACGAAATAAGATAACATATTTGATATTTTTTTAAAAATAAAGGTGCTTCAACAAAAATGCAAGTAAACACATATACACACTAGACAATGTATACATGATCAGAAGTTAAGCAAAAAAAACAATATTTATATAACCTGAACGTGAAACAGAAAAAGATGAAATGAAAATAAATACTTTGGCAATACAACCAGAATTAAAGCGACCATTAAGCAGAAAAAAAGTAATGCGGATATAATAAAAATTTGTGTAAGATTGTTCGTTGGCAAAAAGTTAGAAAATATATGAAAATTTTCTTCTTCTTTAATGTTGGCTAAGCTTTTCACTTTAGTTGTAGAAATATCTATCATACGAATAATTAAACAAAATTTAGAATTTAGAATAATGCATAACAGATTTTATCACCAAAATAAACTACAAAAATCATTAAACAGTACAAGTTATTTCTTTTCCTTTATATTACATTACAATAACTTGCGCAGAAGTTTCAAAGAAAAGATACAGTTTCCTTAAAAATAATAAGGAATTTAATTTAAATAGAGCTTAAACCATAAACTTAAATAATTTTAGTTTTGCTGTAATATTTTTAAATTATGATGGAGTTGTTCCTAATTTTAAATTTTTAAACGATTCACGAGTCCAAAGATAATCGAAATTTTTGTCTTTATTGGATCGAGACTGAAAAATTATTCCCAATAGCATGGAAATATTATGTAATCGTCTTTATGTATAATTTAGCATGGAATAATATTTATTTAAAAACTCTTAAATTATTTTTTACACTCATAATAACTTTATGCAGGATATGTCTTAGTTTTTTATGGTTTTCTTTGTTTTTTCTCTGGTAAAATTTTATTTTCGTTAAAAAAATTATTTTTATGAGTTTTTTAGCATTAAAAAATATTTAAATTTGTTTAAACGCAAAATTATGAAAAAAATTACTTTTTAACTGTTTTCGTATTGTTCCATCACTTTAAAAATTTCGAAAAAATTCCTGATTATAGAGGAGTATAAAAGACATTTTCTGACAAAATTTGGTGAGCGACACTTTTCAGGAAAGCATTGAAAAAAAAAAATTTAATTTTATTTCCGTCCCCAAAAATTGGCTTTTTGTTTAAAAATTATGACCATAATATTTTTTCATGTATTTTATTCCTAAGAATAAGGAAAAAAATCACCATTCATTAATTTTGAATTTTACTATGAAAAAAAAAAAAAAAAATCAAATCAAAAAAACAGTTTTTTTTTTTTGAAAAACTCGAAGGTCGTTTGAGATAAAGAGCTGAAAATTTGGCTAAATTTTTTTTATTCGACACCAAAATGATCCCCCCCAAGTACGAACCGAAAAAGCCGCAAGGGCAGATTTCCCATATAAACCCGGCTATACCCTTTATAACGTTTTAAAAAACAATGGACTACATAGAAGTTGCGTCCATTTCTGACCGCCTTTAGCTTTCCGTGTTGTTGGGTCAATGCCGCTGGCGCTTCATATAATAAATAAAAAAAAATAAATAAATAAAATTTCACTGTAATATTGCTTTCAAAAAATTTTAAGACACTGTTAAAGAAAAATTCATTAAACAGCGACGAATCCTGAAAAATATATTACGAACTTAAAAGAAATATTTAGGTTATGCATACTTACTGTACGCCTCAAGACCTTAACTTCATCGTAAACCAAAAAAAGACTGTTTTGTTACGTTAGAAGTTATCAACACTTTAAAACAAACCAGTCGAAAAGTCCTAAGATATAAACATTTCAACTAACTGGACACCGCTCGCTTTATTATTGTTTATGTGATAAGAAATTGTTACCATTACACTGAAAAAACTAATGAATTTTGAATTCTTTGTTATTACCTATTACGAAAAGTTTTAAATGTAGCGCATTTTTCCTTTAGAAAAAGTTGTCTCAAATTAGAAAACGATATTCATGGTATTGATCTTTAATAATTTCAGTCATGATTAGATTTTTGGTGATCGATTTTAAGTATATAATCTATCATACTACCAGTAAAATGTTAGAAGAAAAGTTCTTTAAAGATAGAATAAATTTTAAAACTTCTTTTAATATCGCCGGATTAATGAAATAGTTTACATGTTCTATACTCGTTTAGATTGATTAGATGTTTTATTTACATTGGGGTTGCTTTTGTTAGATTTTAATAAATTTCTGTATTTCTACATATTTTTTTTTTAAAACAAATTTAATTTTGTAGCTCCCGGCTACCCGATTTTTTGTTTAAAATGTTTAAAAATTGCCCGAAAAGTTAGGTTCTTTTCCTTTAATTACGTAATTAAAAAATAATAAAATAACACCAAGTGTTTTCTTGGAAAATTCATTTGTAACTTAACTTCGATGATTGAATGAGAATCGGTATATTCAACGTTGTTAGTTCGTTGTTAATTATTAAAATGAGTAACCTGGTTGTCCGTTTATAATCTGGCAATGTTATCATCACACGTGTCCGTGAAGAGCATCCACGTTCAGTTAAGTACAGACGACTATATGTTTTTTTAAACAGTAATTCTGCAGTGTGAGCGGATAGAAAATATGAGGCACGTGTACTGTTATGCCCGAATTTTTTAAACCATTTTTCACTAAAACGGAATTAGTGGAAATGGCACTGTAAAGAATATCAAGCATTAGTTAAGTAACTAAAAAATCTTTCTGACCGCAGTATTGCGTGTGCATACGTGTTTGTGTACGGGTCAGGTGGAACCATTTGTAGCGACATAAATAAATAATTAATATAATAATATAAAACTGCGTAAATTCAAGTGGCACATTATTAGTTTTTTCGATCTGATCATGTTTCATCTACATTATTATTCATTTTATCCATTTTTCGAGCTTCATTTACTTAAACATGTATTCTTCCTAATCCCGATATCGTTTCTATCGTAAATCATATGTATCGGCACTTTCGATATATTATTATGGTAGGATCTAAGGGTCGTGATTGGAAAAGTCACGATGCATTTAAACACCCCTATCTATGCAACTAAACTGATCTTTCAAATTAGTCAGGGAAATAGTTTATTACACGAATTACAGTGAAAACCAAAACCGTTGTCTGTACAATATCTTCAAAGTCAACTTACATAGATCTTATTCAAAAATAAATATTACATTGTATTAAACAATGAAATATGGAATTTTGTATTCGAGAAAACTTGATTTTAAATTTTAATTTTTTCAAATTTATCATATAGTTTGTTTTTTTTTTTGTTTTTATAAACTTAGTTTTCTTCCGTTATTTTATTGTCCTGAACAATATATAAATTACGTTTTAAAATAAATAAATTTCTTTAAAAAATATATTTTAACAATACTGTATTTCGTACATTCCAAACATTTCTATTTTTTATTAAAGAAAACTCGTTTATGTAAAATAATTATTTTCCTAGTTTTATATTTTTTGAAATATATGTACCAACGTCGTTGAGTTTCAACGAGTAGATAATATAATCACTTTTAAAATTATATAAAAAAAAAAAAAAAAAAGAAAAAAAAGAAAAATACACCTATGTACCATATTAAAGTAAGCATTCAAACAAATTTCAATTTTACTTATTTAAAAAATGTATATATTTTTTTTTAAATATAGATTAATAAAAGTAGAGAATATCTAGATGAAGGAACCCGTCAATTATTTAAAAAAAAAACAAAAAAAAAAACTAGAAATTCAAAATCGTACAATAATAAATACAGGAAAAATAAATAAAATTACCTTATAACCGATATTCCGAACATAGTTTCAAGTGATCGGAATTAAGCTGAAATGATAGAATTTTCGAATAGGTACCGGTGAATTTTCTGAATTTTAATAGACGACGGCGTTTCGATTCACTTTCACTGCAGCGGAAACGTGCGATGCGCACATACGTGTCGGCGGACGATGTGATAAACTTTAACTGTTTGTGTATGACTGCGGGACTATCGTTTTCAAGTCTGCTACGCCGTTTGCATAATACAATCGCTAGCCGATGGTGTTCAGCAAATCGGTCCGGTATTGTAGGAGTTGCAACGGCAGCTACATTTATCTTCTTCGAGAAGAATCGTTCGAAAATATTTTTTGTTAGTCATTTAGAGAAGGGTGACGTTAAACTCGCTAATTGACATTCACCTGACAATAAACTGTCATCACTTTATTACACTACACTCGACTTCATCAAAAGACTATGACGACACGTTTTCGTCTTTTTTGGTTCTTAACATATAAATACGGATAATTACATAACTTTTCACCGATCATCATTACTTCATCAACTGTGTACCCTTTTCAAACCAAAAATATGACACAAATATTATCACATTTTAATTATTTTCACTTTACAAATATACACAACCGCTGATTAATTAAAATATTATAATATATGTCACAATATTGTTACATTAAAGATCGTCGCTTAAGTTGCCGGGCTATTTTAAAACGAATTAAAAACATTTTAGAATTTTCTTTTATTTCCAGATTCATTATAAGAAATTATTCATCAAACATATATTTTAACACTTTTTTGTTTGCATACCTACTTTATTTAAAGTTCCAATTACAAAAATAGATTTTATAACATTATAAAATAAACACCTACAGAATAAAAATAGTAACGTAAAATATATAAATAAAAAATATACAAGAATCATAATGTCTGATACAAAATGTAACTTCAGCGTAAATAGCTAGTGTTTGTATATGAAAATTTATCCAGTTTAAGCTGCGCACTATTTACAATATTTTTTTCAATGCTTTTTTTCCCCCCCTTGTAAATGGAATATTCAAGAGTATTGCTTATTGAAACTACTATTTTTTGTAGAAGTACTAGCTATTACCCACGGCTTTTCTCGTGTATTAATACCCGTTTAAATTTGTACTTGGAAATTCATAAAAAATTTTTTGTTTCATCTGGAATTATATTTATGTAAAGATTTTTTTTATTTCTTTGGGAAACATGTTTATCACCGTCCAACAAAAAATGGTCTTCGTGTTTCACGTTAAGCTGAAGATTATCGATCCTTCTATAACTTGTCTGTTGTGATCTAATAAAAAGTTTCGCTCAACTAAACAATACACATAGCCATCATTTTGAAAGAGCTTAGTTATTCACACGGTGATCACCCATACAAGGGCGTCGCCAGCCGATGGGTCAGGGGGGGGGGGGGCAAGATGATAGAAAAAGGATATAAGTTATAGAAAAAATAAAATTTATAAGTTGTAAAGGCTTAATATTTTATTAAACAAGAATAAAATTTTAATTAAAACATAATTTTCGTGGGTTTCTGGCAAATTATTCATAATTACGCGCCTATGAATACTCATTATGGCCAGTTGTTTAAAAAGTTTCAAGGCTCCAGGGGGGGAGCTGCCCCCTGCCCGCCGCTGGCGACGCCCATGCACCCATAATTACACATTTAAAAGAACATTTTTTTATTAAAGTTAATTTATTACCATAACAGCAAACTACAGTAGTTAAGTAAAGATTTCAAATATAAGAATAAATAACATTCCCAGAAGCAAATATTAAAAATTCCTTTGCAGGATTTTTTATTTCTCTGAAAAATTACAGAAAATACTACTTTTTTTAACTCTCCGCAATGAGTACAACAGCTAGGCTAGGTGCGCGACTTGTATATTTAGATCATATCATGGAAGTTTAATGATTTCAGTAACGCAAAAATTGAAATAACATAACGCGGTGTATTTACTTATGCCGGAAATTAACAAAACGTCATCTAAAGTTTATTAGTAATCATTTTATTTGAAATTTGATAAAAGTTAATTTTTTTTTTATTCGTCTCGTATGCATTTCTATATACCGCTGGTCTCATCTCAACTACTTAAAACCTCATATTTCGTAAAGGAGAAGGGGTAGAAAACTCAGCCACACCTTAAAACCTTCGTGTGGATAACACGAATACACCCTGAAAATTTTAGCGTGATCCGTACAGCGGTACAGGAACGCATATGAGCCAAACATTCACTTTTACGTATATACAGATATGAAAAATTAGGGATGATCATATTAATTACAAATATGAACATTTTTAACATTTTTAAAATTTTATTTTTCGCTTAGCTGAATACGCATGCAATTCAATTTCGAACACTACGTTGATTAAAAATAAAGTTTATGCTAACACTTAAAAAATAAAATTGATTAGAAGTAAAGCACCAAACAGGTGAAAAACTAATGTCTTACTTTCAATCTGATTTTAATATGCATTTACAGAAACTTTTAATAAATGAACATACACCACTTCGCACTACAATCTCTTTCTTCTTCTTCTCTAGCCATTATCTGGACGAAAGACTCCCTCAATTTTTTTCAATCTTGTGCTTCTTCCCACCAATTTGCCCCAAATTTTTAAATTTCATTTATCAGCGTTTTTTCGGTCATTCTAATTAATTATTCATTATTTATAATCCAATCATTGAGCACCTACATACAATGACGATGATCGCTGGCGTAATTTTATTTCAAAGAAAATGAAAAAAAATACCTGCAATATACATTGAAGAAGTCTAAATTTTTGTTTTCAATAACAATTTGAAAAAGGTATATAAAAAAAAATCTACCGAAAATCATTAATATATCTTAATCGTTAACAAAATATAAATGCTACGCTTCTAACAAAAATTTATTAAAACGGAAACAAACTTTTAAACATTTAGCTAATTATTAATAACAAGCAATGATCAAAATATAACATTCATTTTTTTTGTAAAATTATAACTTTTCGACTTCTGCAACATGCATACAAATTTTATAAATATTTAATGTTGTGTAATCAAAACAAACGTAATGTATAAGCACTTAGAATTAGTAAATTTAAGCATTTGTTTTAAAAAATTAGTATCACGTTTGATAATTAGGCTTTATCTACTCATTATCTGAAGCATAATGTATCTTTTGAAATATCGATCGTTGACTAATACTGTTTTAATATAAGACATAGTATTATAATTTTTATATTTATATATATGTATGTATACATATATATATATAAATGGTAAAATCGACATAGTATATTAATTTCTGCATTTTTTTACATTTACTATTTCTTCGATTGCTGATACGTTACTTGTTTTTTTTTTTTTAATTTATCGCTCATGTTACAGAAGTAAATTAAGCATATTCTTAAGGCGTCATTCGTTTATTTTAGCTTATATAAGGTGATGCAGCGTTATTATTGCAATTATTTCAAAACCATTTGTATCCTTAAGAAAAGTAATATAGAGACACGGCATTTAAAATATCTTTATTTTCATCTATGTTACACACACTTCTTAAATTTCATATTTAGTTCACCTTTTTAAAATGTTTATTTTGAAAATTCTGGCGCTATAAAACGCGAATATAAATTAAAATAATCATCCGTTCGAAGAAAAATTATCGAAAATGAATGAATGTATTCGATTTCAAATCATGAAAATTATTAACTTATATTATCGCTATTATTCGCTGAAATTGAGTTTTGTCTATATCTAAAAAACAAGAAAGCACAAAAAAAGATTCGACAAATGCTTACTGAATATGAGACGGTTGAGGAAAAAATACGGAAAGTTCACGACTTTACAATGTACTCCCGTCGAAAAAGTTGAAAATATAGTTTTTAATCCTAAAAAAAGTGATTCAAGGGTTAATAATGAATTTAAATAATAAAATTATAAAATGTTGCACAAGATTAATTTGAAAAGTAATACAAACAAAATATATCGTTGTTTTGTAATGTTTGTACCGATGAAAAAAAAAAAAGTAGTTCATACTACAATTCAAACAAACTATAAAAGTAACGTTAAAACTGTTTTATATATAATTTTACCAAATAAATTTATTCGATGCGTACTGAAAAAATAGTTATCCGCAGATTTTGTTATAGAACTCATACAGAACATAAAAAGAAAACTAGACTGAACAACGATAATTGTGTATATATATATGAATAAAACGAAAAATTACAAGAGGCATCGATGATACTTACTCAAACATATGTTCTATAAAACTAATAAATTTTGCAAATTTCATTGTAAGTTGTAACCAAAATTTAACGAATGACTACAAAATTCCCATCGTATAGTGGCGGCAAAAAGAGAATGATCAAATCGATTCATTTCGATATAACTATTATAGACATCGATTTAATTATTTATTTTTTACATTGTTATTATATTATCATTTAATATTAATAAGCGTCTTAAAAAATAATCATAAATCACCGTAAAATACTTGCAAAATTTCAAAAATAAATTTCAATTGAAGGTTATATAAACATACCAAAACCTAAAACTTAAATTTAAAAAATAACACATCTACTTACGATCTTAAAGTAGTTTTAAATCATGATTAATATTTTTGCACACTAATTATAAATTTTCCTATTATCGTGCAAACAAACAGGATAAAAACAATAAATATGAATACTTATAGAGAGTGATTCTCTTTTGATCTGTAGTGTTTTTTTTGTTGTTCTTAATTAAAAATTTAAAAATTCCATATGGATGATATTAGAAATAAAAGGGTATTGCTATGTCGACAACGAGTTAGGAGAATAACAGGTTCTTACAATGTCTGTTATTTTTGATTACTATCAAGTTTGTTCTTTTTAACATTCGTTCTATTATTTTAAATCTCACAACTTTACTCATCTATAAATTTTAGTTTCGCTATTTAGTATTTTTCATCGTTTGTTGTTATTGTTCTAAAGTTGTTTTTTCGTTTTTAAATAAAATGTTTAAAAATGAAGAAATTTTTTAAATCCTAAACAACTTTATTGAAAACATAAATTCGTATTTATCCTTTATTGAAGGAGAACGTAATTGTCAAATTTTTAATAACTTCTTATTATCAAAAGCTTTTATTTACCGACTTCAAAAAAGGAGGAGGTATTCAATTCGACTGTATTTTTTTTTTTTTTTTTTTTTTTTTTTTTTTATGTGTGTTACCACAGAACTTTCTTCTAGATGAACCGATTTTGATGATTCTTCTTTTATTTGAAAGGTGGTGTTTGTCATGTGGTCCCATTTAAATTTGATCAAGGTCTGACCGATAGTTTTTGAGTTATCCTTAATAATGCGGGAGATTGAAGCTTTTTGGATGCTTTTCATTCATGATTGTTTTCACCGTCGGATTAGATTTTTGACTTAAAATACTATAAATTTGCCAAATTACCATGGAAATGTAACTTTTGGTGTTTTTACCGTGGAAATATCTGTTCTTATTAAAATGTTTTAATTTAATTGAATAAAAATACACTAAAAAGTAAAAAATAAAATGCTTTTTTACAAAAAATAAATACCGACTTCAAGGTTTATTATAAAAATTTAAAAATGCACTAAAAAGTAAAAAATAATTACTCCCGATAAAATATATATATCAGAGTGATATAACTTAAGGTGATATCGTAATTCTTATACAACATTAATTTTTTGGAGTTGGCATCAAATTCATATTAAAAGAATAATTAAAAACTGCATTAAATGTTGATTAAATTGTTCCTAACATGAATTTAATTCCAACTCCAAAAAGTTAATGTTGTATAAGAATTACGATATCACCTTAAGTTATATCACTCTGATATATATATTTTATCGGGAGTAATTATTTTTTACTTTTTAGTGCATTTTTAAATTTTTATAATAAACCTTGAAGTCGGTATTTATTTTTTGTAAAAAAGCATTTTTGTTTTTTATTAGGACTTCACAATAAAATAAAAGTATGTTGTATTCTAGAAATAGTATTTTCTGTATCATGTACCTAATGGAAATGAGATTTTATTAACAATTTCTGTAAATTTAAATATATAGGCGATAAATTGGCATGGATATTCTTGTTTGGAGTCATTTATAATCTTACCACATTATTTTTTTAATTATTTCGTTTATTTCAGATGTATCTTTAATTTACAGAGTTATATAATGGAGATAACTGACCCTGCAGCGCCGTTTTGGCTTAATCACAGTCAGTAACCTCTTACATAAAGTTCCTTAAGACTAAAATATAAAATTTATTTTGAGGGATACACACTCTCAGTTGTGCGGGTTATGTCCTACAACATTCACACTCACACATATGTAGAAATTATAAATAAATGAAAAAAGGAGAAGACAGTTCTGAAGATAGTCTAAATGTGCATATGCCCAAAGTAAGACAAACTATGAAAAAGAAAAAAATCAGCGATTATGTTATTTATACAAATGGTGTCAAATTATTATATATATGAAGAATAAAAATAAAGTAAGGTAAAGTAAAATAAAGGTAAATAGAGGTAAATAGAGGTAGAATAAAAAGTAAAATTACCACTGTGTGTAGCTCTAAGTTTTGGTGAATTTGGGCCGCATGATTTGGTAAGCATAGGTCTCGAATAATTTGGCAGTACTTTTATCATTTAAGTCAAATGTTGTTGAGAATTTTCGAAAATTATTGTAGTTGGGACATTGAAATATTATGTGTTCGGCCGTTTCTGTCTGTCCACATGTGCAGTTGTCAGTGTCATTTAGTCCCAGTTTATGAAGATATTTATTTATTTTCCCATGACCTGTGAGGAGTTGGGTGGAGTAGAAATCAGGTGATATTTTTATTTTGTGTCTGTCAATAGTATTGGGTATTAGATTGTGGGTATGTTGGGCAACTGTATCGCAGTTCCATTCTTGGTTCCAAACCTCATAGTAGTGTTCTTTTATTTTATCTTTAACTGTTTTCCTGTTGTGCAGGATATTTGCTGGGTAGGCATAAAGAAATTCATAGTCATGGGTCAGGTCATTGTATAAATGTTGGAAACCCGATTTACTTTGTATAAAGTTGAAGGTTGTTGCTCTGTTCAGGATGAGCAGTTTGATAGGTAAAACATCGCTCAGAACTAATGCAGCGCTCAATGAGAAGGTTCTGTAAGCTCTTATTACATTTAATAGGAATTTTCTTTGAATTGAGTGAAGTTTCTTTAACACTGATTTGTGCTTTAGTCTATGACAAAAGATGGAGCTGCAGTAAGCGAGGGTATTTTCAATTAGGGATTTATAAATGATTTTTCTGTAGTCGAAATTATAGCCCCATGTATTTTGGCAGACGCGTAGTAATTGATAGTATTTTATATTTAGTTTTTCAAAAATTTGGTCAAAATGTGCGTTAAAGGAGAGTTTATTGTCTATTGTAATGCCAAGATATTTGAAATTTTCTACCACTTGTAGGAAGGTGTTTCGATAGCGAACTTTGATATTTTTTCGTTTCATTTTTAATGATCTGGAGAAAAATGATGTAAAACATTTGTCTACAAAGAGATTTAGTTTGACACTGATTAGCCATTCATCTAATTTGTTGAGAGTGTTTGTTGCTATTTCCTCTAATTCTTTTTTAGTGTTTCCTGTGATTATGTAAAGTAAATCGTCAGCATATGCACATAAGTCAACTTTTTGATTATAGGGCAGTTTGAGTGCTTGATTGAAGATTAAGTTCCAGAGTAGTGGGCCTAACACACTGCCTTGGGGGCAACCCATATTTATGTTTTTGTGAATTGTTTTTGTTCCTAATTGTAGTTTAACTTTCCTGTCGCATAGATAATGAAGTAGAGTTAGCAGTAGGGGTTTGTTGTCGGTTATTAATACTTCTAGGCTTTTATAAACGGCTGGGTGCCAGCAGTTGTCAAAAGCTCCTTTTATGTCGATGCCTATGACCAAGACATGCTGGTTTTGACGGAGACTTGTGTTTATTTTAGACAAAGCATAATTTATTGCATGTTCTGTTGAGAACCTTTTTCTGAACCCGAATTGGCGATCGTCAAAGTGATTAGTTTTATTTATGTAATGACTGATTTCGTTGTGAAGTAGTTTTTCATAGATCTTGCTAAGGGTATTTAAGAGGCAGATAGGACGATGGGATTTTGGATCTTTATGGTCTTTGTTTGGCTTTTGCAGAAGTATTACATTAGCTTCACGCCAGGGGTTTGGAAAGTAGGCAAGAGAAGAAATTTTGTGAAATAGTAGTGGAAAGAGTTCTGGGAGATGGTGATGTATAAGTTTTACCACTTTGTTTGTGATATTATCAGGTCCAGAGGCTTTGCCATTTACTAATTTTTTTATAATGTTGTTTAAAGGTGTCAGATCTATTTTCAGTGAGTATTTTTTTTCGAGATCTTGTAAATTATTTTTCTGGTAACAGAAGTGAGTCCGCAGTTTAGTATGTTCTGAGTTATCTGAGATGATGTGGTCATTAGGAAATAAGGAAGAGATGCAGTAGTTTAAATTCTCATAAGGGTCGATTATAATAGTGCCATCCTCTTTTGTAAGAGGAGGTACTGTATTTGTGCGCTTAAGTTTCTGAAAAGCTATTTTATAACTAAGCCCCCAAGGTTTGACGTTTTCTGAGCAAAAAGTTCTCCATGAGTTAACTTTTGCCTGACCAATTTTGTATCTTAAGATTTTTCTGTATGTATTGTAAACTGTTTTACGATTCTCTCTGATTGTAGGATTTTTACACCTTTGATATAGGCAGCGAACTTTTTTGGTTAAGCGACTAAAAAGTTTGATGTCTGAATTCCACCAGTAATTTGTTTTGTTTATTTCTTTATATAAGGTATTTTTTTCAGTTAATTGGTTTATATATTCAGAGAATTGTGTAATCCATAGATCACAAGACCTATGGTCATGTATGTTTTTACAGTTATGAAGAAGGGAGTTGCAATCAGTATTTAGTTGAGCAAGAACGTTGTTGTAGTTTATACCCTTTATTATTTTTATGTTTGGTGAAAGAGTGGTGGCTAATTTAAAAGAAACATATTCGTGATCAGAGAGGGATTTACCATCAAGAACTATCAAGTCAGTTATGCTTGTGGCAACACTTTGTGTGGCAATAACGAGATCAATTACACTATTCCCATTTGCGTTTTTGAAAGTAAATTTATTTTTTTCGTTGAGTACAAATAAATGATGGGTTGTTAGAAATTCAAGAAATAGTTTAGATTTATGACCTGAGTCCTTGATGTCCCATAGTTTTGATCTCACGTTTGCATCTCCAGTTATTAATATTTTTTTGAAAGAGAAGCTAGACAGTAAGTTTCCTATTGATGTTAAGTAAGAATTGATTGTTTTATTTGGGGAAAAATATAGGTTTATTATGAGGATGTCGTCTAATAGGATGGCAATATAGTTTTCATTATTTTTTATTTCTTGATACTGTAAGTTGGCAGCAGTGCAAATGGCTACAAAGTTATTTTTAATTATGTTATAGTTTGAGAAGCCTGCGAGATTGTTGTTTTTAAAGTAGGGTTCAGTAATTAAGATTAAGTTATAGTTATTTTTAAGTGCATAGTTATATAGTGTGGCCTGAGCTGTCACACAGTGGTTTACATTGTTTAGAATTATGTTAATGTGTTTGTTCATAAGTGTAATTTATGTGTTTTTTGAGAAATTCTTTATTTTTGATTATGATTGGGCACTTAAAGCTATTTGGGTGGTGACTGTAATTTGCATTGTGTGTGTCTGTGTTGGTTTCGTTTTTTTTATGTATATTAGAGTTTAAACAGTTTGTACATAACCCGCTTTTTAATGTGCTGTTGATGAGCTCGATGTCTTCCTGATTTTGTCTGCAGTCTGCTGTTTTATGGCCAATCTTCCAGCATTTGAAACATTGTCTTATGCTGATGTACTCGTAGACTCTGCAACGTGCCCATCCTACGTTTATAGTATTTGGATCCATGAGTAAATTGAAAGCCTTAGGGGTAACTTCACATGTTGCACGGGTGGTTTTTCCTTTTATTATTTTGGTGTAGAGAGGATTATCGCCAGTTTTTGATGAGACAGCTTCATTTATTTCGTCATTAGTGGTCTCATCTGAGAAGACAGTAATAGTGATTTGTGGATTGCGAGGACATCGCTCCAGTGCTGTTAGGTTGGCACACTTTTCTTCTATCTGGTTTTTTATTTTTTGAGCTTCCTCTTTAGTTGCACATCCCACAACAACATTGCCTGTGTTGAGTTTTTTAAACGATCTGATGTTAACGCCAATTTTTGCAGGATTGATATTGCTTTTCAATGATGATTCTGGGTTGCTGTCGTTATTTTTGCCTTTGACCATGATGTAGGTTAGAGGAGGCCGGTTGATTTTTGTCTCTTTTTTATTGGAATTGGTGATATCAGCATAGCTTTTTTTGGGGAGGTATTTTTTAAGTAACTCATTTTCCTTTCTAAGTTGAGCAATTTCTTTTTTTAGTACTGTGATGTCTTCCCTTTCCTGTAGAAGCATGTCCAATTTATTTTTGATTATGGTTACTTCTTCACGAAGAAGTTGAATAGTCTGATCTGCAAGGTTATCATGAGTGAGTTTATTCTTGCTAGCGTTTATTTGGCATCCACTGCAGGTAAAGTCTGAGGTGTATGGTGGTAAACACCGCAGGTGTGATCTGATCCCGCAGTCATTGCTGCAAAGGATGTATTTCTGTTTGCCAAAAAATTGAAGTGAACACTCCGAGCAAAGGTCACTTGATGGGGCCATTTATACCCACAAGCAAGCTGCAGCTCAGCAGTGTCAAATATATGCAAATATACTATCACACTATAACTACTTCAAGTGCAACTTCAGGCAGCAAGTATAGTAACCCAGAAATAAAAAAAAAAAAATAAATAAAAAGTTTTCATAAAAACGACACGACGACAGGCGACAGGCGACATGCGACAGGCGACACGGCGACAAGTCGACTTTGAGTAATGCTGCCCAATGGACAGTAGGAAGCCAAATTACTTTCCAACAATTTATTTTGCAGAAGTTTCGCACAGATTAAACAATAAAAATATTGAAATAAAACAGAAAACTGAAGTATTAACTTGTAAAAGGTTAAAGAAACATAACAGCGGAATAAAAACTCACCTTTTTGCCATAAAAAAGGGCAGAAACGTGTCCATCAAACACTTTAAATTCACACTTAGAGATAGAGCAAAAAACAAACGTGCACATTCGAACCATCTTACCACATTATTAATGCAATGTACTCTTGGACCACAATGTAATAAGAGAAAATCACAAGAAACCTCTGAATTAGTAAATTTTTAATTTTTATATTATAAACAAACATTACTTAAATAATAAAATATAAGTTTGTTACTTATATTTTAAAACATTTTGCAGAATGATCATTCAGTAAGGAAAAAAATATTTCGATTACAGCCTACAAAAAAAGTTAGTTGTAAAGCTGAAATAATAATTAAGAAAATTAAGTGCTTTCCTGATTACAGTGTCCAGAATGTTTCAAAAAATATTCGTGATAGGAAAACTGAAGCATGCACAATTATTATGTTTTGCTTTGATAAGCTTTCAATATACCATATATCAATTTATTACCATTGGCGCATCCAGGATTTGCCCCTGAAAGGGGGGGAGGGATAAAAGAGTAGCACAGTGCCGGATTAACCATGTAGCAAGAGTAACAATTGCTACGGGCCCCGCGCAGAAAGGGGCCCCACGTATCCAGACCCGCCTCCGCCTGAGCGTAATTTTTTGAGTGAAACTTATTAAGTCGTAGTATATTAAATTTACTTTATGTCGCTAAAACGTGAAACGTTACACCTTTTTAACCAAAACAATTCATTGCAGACAATCGATAACCGATTATTTCGTTGGCGAAAATAAAACACATAATTTCATAAAGTAAACGCACAAGTTCTACAAAAAGTCGCTCATATAAATGTATAGAATTTTAATCGGCCTGATAATTGGCTCTACAAAAAGTCTGACGTGTGCGAGCACTCTTATTCGACACTCAGTGTAGATGCATAGTAGAATTGAAATAGCTCGATTCAAAATGTTGAAATTGTCTATTTATTTGTAAGACTTACAGTTCACATTATTTTTATTATAATTTAGCAATCATATACCAAAAAAATTATTTTCTAGTAATAAGTCTATGTAAGTTATAAAAGTAATGAGAGATTTCTTGCAATTAAATTTCTCATAACCACTTCGTAATCCTGACATAGTAAGATAGTTACCAATTTTGTTCACAAATAATTTGCGGTGTGCCCGGTTCAAATTTTTAGAAAGGATTGTGACATGTTCCATTGTGGTTAAAATAAGCTAAATATTTTTTTAACTGGCATAAATATATATATATATTTTTTTTTTTTCTCGAAAAGAACTCTCAAAGGACATGTTCTATTTTGGTATTAAAATAAGCTGAATATTGAGACGGATTCGGCCGCCATGACGATATATGATCACGCTGTCTGTGTTAGAAAATAATGATAATAATTATGATAAATTTCAGACTACGTTTTTTGACAATTTCCAAGGTAGATCATTTTAATTTCTCGGGCTTCTTCGGGCAGTGTGCAAACGTCGCATTCTCCGGCAAGGATGCTAAATCGGCAAACTTTGACAGAGATTATTGGATTGCAAAAGAAAGCAGCGAACTGCAACATATGAACAGTGACTTCTTAAGTTCAAAGAAAATGTATGAAAAAGAAATTAGTCTACGATTCTGTCAAAAGTCATTTTTCACTTATAAACATAAACCTACTAATAAAACTCACGTCAGAAATCGGTTGTGTTATTCAGAAACTAAAGGGCGACTTTTCTGTTTTGTTTGCAAAGTTATAGATTCAGATATTAATCAGTCGGCACGGTTTACGAAAGATGGGTTCGATGACTGGAAGAATACGAACAATTTGTTGAAAAGGCATGAAGAAAGAACTCCGCATAGAAAAGATATAATTTCACTGTTAAATCGCAAAAACAAGAATGCGTGTGTCGATTCTCAACTTTTGAGCCAAATTCTGACTGAACAAAATTATTGGCAGATGCTTTTAAAACGAATTATTTGCAGTAATAAAGTTTTTAACAGAACGAGGTCTTGCGTTTCGGGGTAGTAATGAAATTATTGATTCAACACATGATGGGAATTACTTAGGTTTATTAAAATTACTTTCCGAATTTAACATTTTTATGACCCAACATATTAAAACCTATGTCCATAAAGAAAAAGTACACACGCCATATTTATCTAAAACAACATGCGAGGAATTTACCAAATTAGTTGCATCAAGCATGCTAGATCAAATTATTTGCGAAATTAAGAGATCCAAGTACCATTCAGTGTCATTAGATTCTACTCCAGATATATCGCATGTAGATCGACTGACTCTGATAGTGCACCATGTTCTACCCCATCTGGGCCAGTTAAGAGATTTTTTAAGTTTTTAGACATGGAAGGCCATACTACTGAACAACTTGCCCAAAGTTTACTAGATTTTTTAAGTAAGAATGGCATTGATATCAAAGATTTTCGTGGAAAAAGCTACGATAATGCCAGCAACGTGAGCGGAAAATACAGCGGCTTGCAAGCACGAATTAAAGGAATAAGTAAGTATGCAGAATACATATTCTGTCTTGCACATTCATTAAATTTAGTTGCTACATGCACTGCAGACTGTTGTACAGAAGCATTATTTTATTCGATTTTATTGAAAATCTTTATAATTTTTTTCCTGCTTCTACACTTCGTTGGGGTTTTCTTATGACAGCTCTTACTTCGAAAATTTCGATTTTGAAAAGGTTGTCGGATACTAGGTGTCCGCCAGAGGTGATGCTACGAAGGGACTTTTATGTGGTTTTACCACTATCGAGCAAGTGTTGGATGACATTTGCAACAATATAGATCAAAAGACAGAGTGTCGTAATCAAGCTTACGGACTAGTTTCAAAGATGAATAAGTTGGAAACGGGAATAATGGCAGTTACGTGGAATGGTATCCTAAAACGCGTGCAAGCGACTAGTGCATCGCTGCAATCGTCTAATATAGACCTTAATACAGGGTACGCCCTTTATGAAGGATATGTCCAAACAATGCGATCCATATTTTCAGATATTGAAGCAAACCCAAAGATCTGACAGGCTGTCATGAATATCAGCAACACACTTCAAGATGACGCAAGCGAAACACAAAATATGACCATTTTAGCGGTTCTAGTACACTTGACGAATTTGTTGAAAATGAAACACCTGGTAAACAGTTTGAAATTGAGGTGTTTGTTGTCATTATTGATAACACAATATCTGCTTTAGATAAACGCATGAAAGCATACCAAAAACTTAATAGTGTTTTCAGAATATTTCGACAGTTGAAATCTATTACAGCAGAAGAAATTTTGAAAAAAATTCTAATTATGGTCAGTGCTTATGCAAATGATTTGGAAGGCAATCTAAACGACGAATTAGTGCAGTTTTCTGAGTTACTGAAAACGAATGTGGCTGGTGCAAGTGACACTTAAAAAAACGAAGCTCTGGAAATTTAATATTATAAATTCCTAATGGAAAATTCATTAGAATCATATTTGTCCAATTTAGAAATTGCTTTGCGCATTTATTTGTTTCTCATTACCACTTTAGTCAGTGGCGAACGTTCATTTTCGACATTGAAGCGTATAAAAAATGAATTAAGGTGGAAAACGATGAGTCCAGAACGTCTGAATTATTTCTCTTTGATGAATATAGAATATGATTTGCTCAGAGAAATTGATATTCGTATCGTATTATCTCTAAATTCGCCCGCATTAAAGCTAGAAAAGTTACTTTTTAAAAGTTTAAAAAACAATAAAAGTTCTTCGTTATTAATCGTCAGTTTTAAAATGTTAGTTTTTTATCAAAATTACATTAAATTGCCAGGGCAATCTCAACCTGGCATTTTGTACTTATCGAAGGACAACAGGGCCTATTGTAATCTACTTTACTATTAAACATTAACATAATTTTAACCTATAGGCAGCAAATAAACATATTGAGTAGTGAATTATTGTTTTACCACTTTATACTTAAGAACTCAGTAGATCAAGGGCCCCTCAATAGAATTTGCTGCGGGCCCCGCGCTTGCTTAATCCGGCACTGGAGTAGCATATAGGAAAATGCAAAGGCGGAGGTTGAACATGTTGGGTATATTTATATATCTCTCTCTATTCTTTCATTTATATATTTATTTTTGTGTGAAATATATTATTTAAAAAAACTTAATATTTTTATCAAATATTAATTTTTACTGTCAAAAATTTTGCCAGTAACAAATTTAGCCATTATTAACAGTATCCGTTTAATGAAAATATAATAGCTGGAATTAGTTTAGAATTGGGAATGAATTCTTCATGATTAATTATATAAACTTTATCTGAGATGTGTGTTGAAGCATTGTTTTTTCTAGATTTTACTCGGATTTACAAAAGCAGTACATAGCATACAATTTTATTTGGCGAAAGGGCTTAACAATTTATTGGAAGCGAAGTGAAATTTCACATTATGATAAAATTACAATAAAATCCGTACATTTTTCAAAACAACATTTTAAGTTTCTAACTTGAGTCTTTAAAATGACCAATCTTAGATATTAGTTTTTTAAATTTAAGTAATTGTAATTAGACAATATAAAAATTTTATTGATATATTTCAGATATATAAAAGAAACATAATTTGTAATAATATCTTATATAATATCAACAATTTTAATTCAGTTATAATTATTATTCATTAGCGATTTGCGGTTACTCTATATTTTGTTTTTAAATATCACCTGCTACTAGATCAAAAGTAACAGTAATCATAGGAACCTGTTATTCTCCTAACTCGTTGTCGACATAGCAATACCCGAAATAAAATTAATAAAATTACTTGATTGACGTTTCAGGTAGCTCACCATTAGAATAACAAAATAGTAAACAAGATCTTGAATAATAACCAGTAAATAAAAGGATGCATACAAAATAATAAAATAAAAATAAACAAAACGTTGAAAGTTGAATATTAAAGGTGATCCCTATTTATAAAATAAGATTCTTATTTTGGTTTATTCAACGGTTGAAAAGAAACGCGAGAGCGAAAATTTTAGAATAATGTTAAGATGTGGAATAAAGAAAGCAGATCATACAGCATATCCTCATGTTTTTATCCGGCTGTGAAAACGAGATGAAATTCTGGTCAGTGGTTAAATATAATACTATTGAAAATGCTATTAAAGTCTTGAACGTGGATTTGATCTAGTGATGTGTAAAAACTCGCTAAGATTGATACAAATATTTATAACGTTGAGAGGATACGAGTGATCAAAGTAAGCAGATAGGGCGGGAGGAAACGTAATCGATTTATATTTATTTATGCAGAGACCGCTTGAGCCTTGAGCACATTAGAAGGACTTTTCGGGGACTAAATCTCCATTAACTTTTGATGTTTAGGAATTTTAAGGCTACATTATCCGGCGAGGAATTTTTGCACAAATTTATCGACTAAAAGTGAAAATCTAACGGGAAGTGGAACAATTTTTGTCTGGACGTCTAAGGTGAGAATTGGAGAATAATACAAAGCACCATATGGATGCAAATGTTTTGTATTGTATTTAGTTTGTGCAAGTTCCTTAAAGTTCAGTTACCGAAGAAGATGCAACCGTAATATATTATGCTTCTTGTACATGATTCGTAAATGGAACCCATGATTAGGGGGTTTCCGCTTCAATTAGTGTTACTTACCATTTTATGTAGATTCATGCGTTTACAAATCTTGGAACAAATATATACCCAATATGAAAAGTTTTTTTTTTTTTTTCTACTTTTTTATTGGGCTTGTCAGCTACGGACGATTACCCATCAAGAAGGAAGAACGTAGGACAAAAGGAAACTGAGGACACTAAGTAAGTTATTCGGGGAAGAAGGAGATAGCCAGAACTATTATGGAGAGATAGCAATGGAGTCAAAAAAGGTCGGTACTAGAACTCGTGCAATTAGCAGTCCGAAGGGAAATAAATGTGTAGACGAAAAAATATAAAGGATACCTTAAAGGAAAGGAAAGCTCTCCTGTCTTGTTAGCCGTTATACCTGATTATAATATATTATATCTATTTAAACTAAATGTGCGATGTAACCAGCATAAAGAGAAAAGTATTTTTATTCGAAAAGTTCACATTAGTCTGAGTCGGGACTAATACCCAAGTACATATCATATAGTGTTGACTAAATAACCTCCAATTGAAATTGTGCATCAGCCGGGATTAACAGGGGCCGATAAGTGAAGATCATGGATGTACATTTTTGAGAAGCGATCGAAAGTCCCATTTTAAATAAATGATTGTCTGCTTTTTCCAGTTGTAAATTTAGAGTCCTAGACGCGTATTGGAGACTGCTGTCTCTACAGAAAACTACTAAATCATCTGCACAGGGCAGCATATCACAATTGGGATCCAAATTTATGCTATATAGTCCTAAAATATAGATGTCAAATAAAATTGGACTTACTATCGATCCCTGACATGGACTCATATATTATACCGATCTACCATCTGCCTTTATACTGGATACATTAGGGTAACCTGCCTCTCAGTAAATAAGTTGAAAATGGTTCTAGAATGTAATTTTTAGTATGGAACATGCTTTAGTCGTGACCTAACTAGCAAAAACGTCACATTAAAATGGAAAGAATACAGCCTTTTCTTCTAGTTGTCTTAAGTCAGTCGTGTTCGGACCGCACTCTAATAATGTTCGTCTGCTATGGTGATGATTGTCGTTTATCGACGTCTATATGTAAATTTATACTATACGTTATAATGGTACATCTACAGAAAAAAAAAGAAAGATATAAAACAGTTGTCGAATGAATGAAAGAAATGTGATTACGTGGAAGTATTGAAGAGTAGGGTTTTGATGAAATGTATGAAATAAAGAAAACGAAAACCTTTAATGAATGAAATAAAACATTGAAATTACCCAAATCTATAGAAGTGAAAGAAAACATGAAAATTGCGCAAATCTCTCGAAAAAACAATTTCCAACGAAAATTGTCTTATCGGTTTACAGTCTTATACATTTACATATCCAGTCAGTAGTATTCGGACCGCACTCTGATGAGGTTCGTCTTTAAGTTTCATCAAGCTTGTGGTAAAGTAAATATCAAGTTGAGGAGCAAGTTTGATCGTTTGAAAAATCATCGACTTCACACAATTAGCGACAAGTGCAGAGAATTCTTACGCTGTGCCGGTCCCAGGAATTTGTCGTTACTCACACTCAACGTCCGGAGTTTGAGAGCATATAAGGAAGATTTCATTAGTGATTTCCTGTTGCCTGAAACCAAGATCACGGCGTTAACCGAAAAAGTTGACTTAATAACGACGACGAGGTTGGACACTGAGAGGGATATAGATGTGTTACTCGGTTCAAACGTGAAAAAGTGCGAGCTGGGTGGGTCGCCAAGTACGAAAAAGAAGGCTGCGTGTTTTTTCACCTCCGCATATTCTGTTGAGATTTGACAAACAATCGTTGTTTATTGATAGCATTAATGCTGTCAGTGAGGAAGATGGGAAAATTTGCGCCATCGAAAGCACTATAAACGGTCAACGAGTTCTACTTGTGACTGTTTACATCTCGCCAGACACTTTAATTGACGATATTGAAGATTTCTTCGGGTTAAATTTATTGATATACACAGCCAAAGTAGTAGAAATTGTTAACGTAAGCAAGAAGAGAAAATACGACACGGTACCTAAAATTATATCAGGGGATATCAACGTTGATCTCAAGGAACCTGAAAATGGGCGATTATTTCGGTTCACGGAAGAAACCTTTGAATTACAACTTAAAACGAATCCAGCTCTATCAACTGCTTGTGGGGGATCGTGCATCGATTTCATCTTGTCAAAAATCGATTCTAAAAATTACTTAAGTTACTTCAGCTATCATAAATCCATATTGTCCATTACTTCTAAGGATCACGTGACACAAGAATAAAAAAAATAATTTAAAATAAAATCGTTTATATTATCATTTTCTTTCGAATTCTCTTTAATTTTAACATATCGTACAGAGACAGTTGAAAGTATCAAAGATATTAACAGACAGCAAACGGCTAAAGTATGTCCAATGTTTTTTGAATTTTAGCCATAGGCTCTAAACAAAGAGCATTGGGGGGCCCGGGGGTCTCCAACGGAGAGGCATCCAGCGCCGATTTTTTATTTCAAACAATACGGTAGACAAGACTCATGATATAGTGTCAAAGTAGGTTAAATTCGAAGAATAAAAACGTAAATTGAAATTGAATTTTCTAATTAATTTGTACTAAAAAATATTATATACGTATCGTTTTTTTAGTACGCGTTCGATTGTTCTTTTTTGGGATCGGTCCGTGCAGAAAGAGTTTTGTTGGTTTTATTAAAATACGTACATCTGGAGTCGGATTCATCAAATTCAAAAGTCATATTTTAATTAAAATCTTATATTTCACATAGAAAAATGTAACTATCTTTGTTGTATGTAGTAGTAAAATTCCTTATCTTCTACATATATCTTTTCCCCGCATTTATGAACTACTTATTGGCTACCACTACCTACTGCAAAAAAAAAGTACAATAATAAAATTATAGTTTTCTAAAAGTGGAATAGCAGCTCTGAATGAAAATAAAGTAAATGCACACGTTCAACTTGACATCACTAATGAAAATAATACTATTAAAATGCTAGGAAATTTCGCTCCCCAGGTTCGCTTTACTTGACAAATAAATGAAAATTAAAAATTAAAAATCTTTAAACCCACATGAATGTTTTGTGAATATGAAACGTTGTTGTTCAAAACATCATCATCATCATCATCATCATTATAGTGCTGTACTTAATTCCTGAACGTCGGCGATTACCTATTCGTACGTTTTGGTTGTACCGAACAGGTAGTGTCCATAGCAATTGTTCATATACAGTATGAATGTGTACGCACGCAAGACTAGACTTGCAACTAGTATTGTAACTGCTCGATTTATATCGATATACAAATGCAGATCGATTTATGTCTGCTGTGTACTAACTAGCGCGCGTATGATGGTATGCATGTTTGCCATTGACTTCCCAACGTGATTATTAGCGATTATTTTATTTAATTTTCATAAAATGTAACAGAAACCAAGCGCTTTAGCAGCGCAATATGATGGTGTACGTGATGGTTTACCATTGTCTTCCACGTGACTATTAGCGATTATTTCATTTAATTTTTCGTAATAATTTCTGTGGTCACTCAGGGTCAAATTCGCGACTTCCGTAACGGAAGCCAAGCGCTCTGGCGACTATAGGCTATCGCAACTGTCAGGATAAAATTAAATTATGAATACTTTTTAATAAATTCTGTCATAAATGTTTTAATTTTTGAATTGTTGATGAATAGAAGTGTTGAATTTGATTATTTTCACGCTTCTCCAAAGATGATGTTCTAAATCAAATTTTTCTCATCCTATATGGGATATTTACGATCTCATCGTAACTTAAATTTCTGAAGTATTTTAATGAAATTGACTTTTTTTAAACCAAAACTACTAATACGCGGCGTAATACTGCATAGTGTCAAATATTTTAGATTTCTTTTGTTTATGTTTTAGGTCCGTCAATGTAGCTCAGCAACAACGCAGTATAAATATTTTTAATGTTTATATTGGTCTACAGCTAAGGTCGAGTACTTCTTGATAACGGCCAAGCACCGCGCGATTAGGCGCTATTACAACAAATTTCAGAAATTTAAAGATAAGCACACACTGGAACTGCTTAATATGAATATAATTAATATGAAATACGAATTTGGTTCCAAATTAAACCATTTAACCATTATTTTTATATGGTATGCGTTTAATATGCAAGTTTAATGTTTTGCGTAACAAAAAAAAAAGAATTTACGTTTTTCATAAAATCGGACTGACGACCAGGTAGTTTTTTGTCAATTAAACGAATACCTCTCAACGTTGACGAAAATGTTATAATGACTGCTGCTTTAATTGACAACGAGATTGTGAGACAAATGTACAAGAAAGCATTGAAATAAACAATAACGATGAAAACGATTATAGCCGGTATTAAGCTAATTGCACATGAAATACAAAAACAGATGAGCGCTTGGTCGCAATCAAAAAAATATAATTATAGATCATTCTTTCAATAACGTAAAATATATGACGCTATTGTTCAAATATGAAGATGCAGTTTTTAATTAAAACAAATGAAGAAACTTACGGATAAATTGTATATAAATACGAGTAAGTTTCAAGAGATACGGAATAATTATAATGGCTTATCAATTTTTCCCATGTATTAGATTTAAAAATAATCAGTGTACGCCGAATTTTTTTAATGTCTAATTTATAACAGGATACAGTCTATTTAAAGTATGTTTATATAAATTTAAGATCAACGGTTCTAAAAATTGTGTACTAATATGTAATTTTAGGGATGATGTTTTTCACAGATTTGCAAGGATGCAATTATAATAATAGTAATAGACCTTATAACTATGATATGAAACAACTTGTTTTAACAAATTTAACAAATTTGAAATAGCAGAAATCAAATTTCGGAAAAATGATGTATACACTTATATTAAGTAACATCTGGAAATACGAGGTCTGTCAATTAAGTTCCCGGAAGTTTGCCCGGACGTCCGGAAAGTGACAAAATCTTCAAAAATTGGTTACAATCCTTCGCAGTAGTCTCCCTCGAGTTCGTTGCACCGGCGCCAGCGATGAATTCATAATTGGAAGCCCCCCTCCCCGAAGAAAGGTCCCTCAGGACGTTCGTCGTGACGGTTTGGTCTTCATTTACTCCATCACATCGGTTTCCCTTGAGGTAGGTTTTCAATTGTGGGAAGAGGTAGAAGTCACAGGGTGCTAGGTTCGGGCTGGGGGGGGGGGGATGCCGTTACGGGTCAAAAAATCGCGAACAGCGAAGGACGAGTGTGCAGGTGCATTGTCGTGATACAACACCCAACCTCGTTCGGCTAATTCAGGTCGTGCACGAAACAAACGGGTCTTCAAACGTTTCAAAACTTCGATATAGAATGCTGCGTTGACTGTCTCATCTGCTGGCACGTATTCGTGGTGTACAATTCCGTTGATATCGCAAAATGCGATGAGTAACGACTTCACTTTCGATTTTGACATTCGTGCTTTCGTAGGGCGTTTTCCCCCCTTCTCCACCCACTGCATGCTCTGTCTTTTGGTCTCAGGGTCATATTCGAATACCCACGACTCGTCTCCAGTGATAATATTCGACATCCAGTCGCTTCCTTCATCGTCAAATCGCGAAATCATGTCTTGACAGAAAGACAAATGGAGCTCTTTCTGTATTTTGCAAAGAACTGTAAAATGACGATTAATATAATAGCATATACTTAATTGGATGGGTTATATTAATTTCATTATTATAATAAATAAATATTTCAGTAAATAAATGTACCCTACGCAAAGTTTTGGAAATAGGGACAAAAAAATCATGAAAACGATGAAGAATAAATAAGCAAACAAAGGGATGAGCATATATAAATGCCAAATACGGCGAAAACTTTTTCCGTATTATCGAAGAGCTGTAGATTTTTTATTGCTAATTTGGACGCCGAAATTTTTAGAAACAATTGGGACCAATTAAAACAATTTATAAAAAACAAGTTAGTACCTATATAACACAGTGTGCAAAAGAAAGTTAACACGCTTTTTTGGAAAAAACGAAGCATAAATCCTGCTAATCTGTAAATAATTATGATACCTATATATATATATATATTTCAATTTTTTTTATAACAAACTCTTGCGTAATTGTCATGTGCCAATTTTCGGAAAAAAACTACATAAATAAAACTACATAAATAAAACTATTCATTAAACTTGGAAGTTATATTAAGTCTTCGCCAAACTAACTCGGGCGTTCTCATAAAATTTCAGCCCACGGATGCACTGTAGGAATAATAACCAAAGTAATAAATAAAAAAATAAAATAACTCCAATGAAAATATTAACTGAAATATTATCAGTATTGTTTCACAAAAAATCTAATAATTAACCAATAAAAATAATAGAAATTTTACTGGAAATGATGACCGATACATTATTAACAATGTTATCTGAAGGACATTACAATTAAAAAAAATTAAATAGTACTATATAGACATTATTTTGATTTGTTTAACCCGACTATTTTGATAATATACATATATACAGTGTAAGTAATGTATTTTATTTTATTTGTTTGCATTATTTTTTATTTTCTCATATTAACGATTTTCGCAAACATTTGACGATTTTTGAAAACAAACTGTCGCAATTAATTTTGTTAACTACCCGGAAATGGAACTTATTGTAATCACGCTGAAAATCAAAGTTAGTGCGTTTATGTATCTTTGTATGTATGTATCGGTAAATTTTGTAACATGCTTGAGCTCAGTAATATACCCATGATCGACAGAGAGGAGAGTGCCGGTCATAGCGATAAATTGTGAAGTTGCTCATACGGTATTTTTGCAACGTGTGTACGGATTAATGCAAATGATCGTAATGTTTGTAATTATATAAATTATATTGAAATGTTATTAAGGAAATATTAAAAATAATATTCCTGACTTTTTATGTAATATTACGAAGATTTTTTAAGAATCGTAATGATTTCCTACTTTCCCATCCTGCGGAGAACGACAATGGTTTGCGTAGATGATAGTTTTTTGCTTATAGAGCCGATAGTCTTTATTTTCGTTTATGATTCATTTTTTTACGTTTTCCGAAATTGTTAATTTATTTTTTGAGCTTTAAAAATTAATTTCTCACAGTGCAGCGGTACAAAAGTTCTTTATATTATTATTAATCTTTTATTTTTCTTTCGCATTTTTCTGGCTGTTTTAAGAATGTTGAAATCTTTTTTATACTTCTGAATCACTTTAGCTCCTTTGAATTTTCTTGTCTATTCTATTTTCACAGTCAACTAATGAACGATGGACATGCGTGATTATTATTTTAAATTATTCCAACTACGGTTTCAACAATTATATGTAATTATTTTTTTGAAATTATAAAAGTGCTTTTCAAATTCCTGCAATTTCACTTATACCCTTCCACTGATAAATTTTTTTTACGCCAATTCTATTTAGTCGATTCTGTAATTACTGGCCGTATAAATTTTCGTTTCAACCGATATTTTTCTGGAAAATTTAACCAACATCTGAAATATATCGTCTAAATTCTGCTCGAATTATTATATATTTCCTCACGATACTACCTAACGTCCCCTTCTTTTAACCTCTGTTTGATTTTCCCTCACTCGGTCGCTCTGTCTATTTATTTTGAATTTTCTGTGTTCTTCTTCGTGTTTTTGTCTTTCTTTCGCATTATATGTTTTCCGTATCCGAATGATTAATCTATCTGCGATCTCCGTTACAGTATCTTTCAGTGTATTTAGTTTTTTTGTTGTAATTTGTATCTGCGTGGAAAAACAATAACAGTTTCTCGCTATATAACAAATACGCTACATAATATTATATATATGAAACTAAACGATAATTAAAAGAAGTAAGTGGCGCATAGATAATTGAACGATCGGAATTGAACGTGTGATTCGAAAACGTCTATATTTTATACGAATACGGTACACGAACAAAGTGACTGAACTACTTAGTTTATTTCGTTGAAGATACCATTTATTCTACAATGGCAGATGGTTACCATGTACGCCAGCGGTGACAAAGTTGATAATAATCTCGTTTTGTTATGTAACAGAAATATTTCGGGGTCGTAGACCTCATTCGCGATATTTTATTTATGTATGTAATACGTCTTTGTTATATTTAAAGTGAAAAAACGAAAAAAAAAAAAAAGGAAAAATAAAAGAAGTGTACCTAGAAATATATTCCCTTTTTTATTAGGACGTTTTTTAGAAAATGTTAAAACAAAAGAAACAATGTGTGTATGGTAAACATTCAATTGGAGAAGGACAATAGCTCAAGTAGCGGACAGTTTAAGAGTCCGAAAGAATAGAATTAAATTATTATTCTAGATAAAAATAAAAAGAATTGCCAGACAATAACGAAGCTGGAAACTTCAACAATAACCGGTAATCATTGTGCTAGGAGTGGAACAATTTTTGTACAGAGAATATTAATGAAAGATAGCAAGTTAGAAGCGGGATTTCATACCTGTATGCAGACAGGTAGAAAAGAGAATAAGTAATTATCCTACGACAGCACGAGGTGTTTTATTTTAAATGCTACTTAGCCGCATTTATTTATTATATTTAATTACAGAGTTTTAAAATGCATTCTTGCGCACTACGCATGTCAGTTGAGCCGCAGCAAACATTTAATTAGTCTTATATTTTTACCGGCTCCATCGGAAAAGAAAATTCGTATTTTACCTCGAATGAAAGTTACAATCATGATTCTATACTGTTTTCCGAGAAGATGAGAGTGGAAGCCCATCGAATGAGGAAGAATAGCGGTCTGAATTAAATAGCAGGAGTAGTGCCGTACATGTCGAATATAAATTGGATTCAGTTCTGTGTATAAATATTTTAAAAGTCATTCGAAATGGTAAAAACTAGTTAAGCAATAAACAGACCGTTAATTTAGTAGACGTGGAAATTTATAATAAACGGGTTTTTGCGATTTCCTGCCAATTTTAGGGGGGTAATAATTTGAAATTCATACCGAAAAGTTGGAACAAAAAACAACTTGTTTTTTCTAGTTTTTCTTTGCTTTTGGATTATAATAAAATCTATATGTATCCGCCGTATTCACTGCATGATCTGCTAGAATGCGGAGAGCAAGTCCAATTTTTGATTTTTAAGTTTATTTTTCAAAATAATATTTTTATATAAGTGTTTTGTGTATTATTTTGATTCGGTGTATTTCTATTCTTATTTATTTACTTTATCTTTTTTTGTAGATACTTTTTTTTCTCCCTTTTTTCCGGTAGATAAATCCTTTTCCTTCTCGCTGTAATGTACAAAATTTAGGATAAATTTTTAGTGTCTCTTCATTTTTTCTCCCTTAAGGCAGTTCAGTTCTTTTAACCGGGTTCTTTATAATTGCGTATAATTTTGCTTTTCTCATGCAATCTGTTTGTTTTCCACTAACAATAATTGCGACAACTTACATCTATGTTGATAGAGATCAATTTACGAGGATCACATTGTTCAAATTGTGTGTGCCTTAATGTAACGGGCATAATGGCAATTTATATTCCATTCCCGGAGAAGCGGTCTGGCCAGCTCATTTCTCGAAATGACTCTATGCAGGCAGGCATGGGTAATGTTAAAACATTTGCGTTCATGGTTGTCTGATAATTTATATTTCGATACTAATAATTAACTTATTCAAATGGCTTCAATAGATGGTTGACGAATTTTCCCTGCCATTGCGTATCCCTTTTTCTTCCTTTCCTGTACGATTCACATATGAAAAAAAAAAAGAGGAAAAAAAGAGGAAAAAAAGAAATATTAGCGAGGAGGAACAAAACGCCAATCTTGTTTTAATCTAGATCTATATTAACGTAATAGTGACCAAACGCCAGGGCAAAAAAAAAAAAAAAAGCTGACGATACGTTTTCCGGTACCTTGTTGAATTTTAAGATGCAGAAATGTCTTTGGCCATATCGACGACGATTTGAAAATTTTTAAAAACTTCGTACGCGTCAGCATTATTCGATAAAAGGCTCATTCATGGCTATATCTTGTGAAGAAAAAATCGATGAAAAATCGTTCCACGTTATTTAAAACAATGACATTTAATACTTCTATATTTTTAATTTTCATTGGTTTCTTTTGTTAAATTTATTGATTTTTTCTAATGTCCATTTCATATTTTCGATATTTGCGACTTGTTATGGGATAAAGAAGATGAAATTGACTCTAGACACATCGATTTTATATGTTAATTCCCCAGAACAAAGTTTATCTTAAAACAGTAAAGAGAAGTTTCCGGAAGCTTTATACTGACATTATATGCAACGAAGTTCCATCGGTTGAAGAGAGACCAACATTCATATACATATTACCGCTGTCTATTATCAGACGGTTTTCGTACTGTTTATTTTAATACAGAGAAGACGTTTGATTACTTTAATAAATGCGATACCTCAAGTGTACGATTGCTAACGTCTGCTTCGGGGGGGGGGGGGTGATTTCGACAAGGAAGAAAATAACTCCGGTTTTATCGCAAAAATCATATTATTTAGTTCAGAGGACTGTTGAGGCATGCGTTGTCACAGGATTCAATATTTACCAGACCTTTATAACTGTCTACAGGCAACTAGCAGCATACCAATAAAGATTTCGACACTATCTGGAGAGAGGGAAACACAAAAATTTTGAACGTAGATTATCTGTTTAAGCTAGCGTGGTCTATTTATAAGGATTTGAAAATGATACGGTTATGAGCATTAATTAAATTAACGTAACATCGTAATTCGTTAGACGCGTGCATTCAAAGTGTCGTATTCTTTGCTAACCATCTTGTCGTATACGTCGCTTAGCGGACAGTATCGTTTGCTGAAAAGCAGTTACAGGGGAAATTGTTGTTCGTCTCCAGCGGTGGATCGATCGAAAAAACGCTTGAAGTTTTCTACGGTAAATCCAACGCGGTGGTGTGCTTCTGTAGATCGCAGAAATTCGATCGCCCGTCGAACGTTAAACAATTCAATAATTCTAGTGACATCGATGACGAAATATCTTGTGCTTTCTGTATATTCAAGCATTCTCACTTGCAAGAATCGAAAAAGAAGTTGACTATAAAAAATCGATGTTATCAAGAAATCGGTGAAATTTGGCGCAGAGTTCAAGAAAATTTTCTCGTACGTTAATAAAATCAAAATTTTATTACAATTTTACTTGTGCCGCCTCGACAACATCAAAAACGCTGTAATCGTTATCAAAAATCTTTTTCAATACACACCTCGCTTATTAGCAGACTCTGTTGCGCCATGTTCGAATTTTTACTTCCCATACAACGAGATCTTCCATTAGATCTTTGCGGAAATTTCAAACTGTTGCACAATTCGCATCCAGGTACTACAACTCAGTCTGACAACGTTTTCATCGTTAGTATTTCTCGAACTTTTGTGAAAAAATGCTTTCGGTATATCGGATGACGTTAGATTCACTTAATGTACACAATAACAGTCAGATTCTTTTTGAAAAAGTTCAAAACTATTATCCAGCTTCGATTTCTTTTCATTGGTGCGATTGAAATTCAGATTATTAGCCAATAACGCTGAGTTGTTGTTATTTTCGGTCATACCCTTTCTGAAAATACACTCGCGTTTTTCATATTATTTTTTTTTTTTTTTACGACGGTCGATCGTAGTACTGCCTTTTTACGCTTTATGGTTATTCCTAAATGTCCTTTGTCTTTTTTTTTTTTTCATATACATTCGCTACGCAGACGATACTGCTATTATTGCAGAGAATGGAAGAGATCTTCAATATCTCCTCAATGAACTCAATGCAGTTGGAAAATCATATAATTTGAATATAAGCGTGAAGAAAACGAAATGGATGGTGGTCAGCAAGGAAAACAACTTTAATCAAATCTCTGTTATGTTAAACAGTGAGAAGATTGAACGAGTTGGAAAATTCAAATACTCGGGCTGTTATATTACTGAAAACTTGGACCCAGATACAGAAATAAAAATGAGATGTAGTTATGCTCGGAGTGCCTTCACCAGCATGAGAAATCTGCTTTGTGATAGATGCTTACGTCTAGATATACGGCAAAACATTGTGCAATGTCATATTTATTCTATCTTATTGTATGGAATTAAGGCAACAACACTCAATAAAAGACAGGTAAATCGATTGGAGGCTGTAGAAATGTGGATCCACAGAAAGATGTTGAAAATACCATGGATAAGTAGAACGTCGAATCAAAAGGTTCTAGAGATGGCCAAAACAGAAAGAATATTAATAAAACCTATCATACACAGAAAGATAAAATATTTCGGTCATATAATCAGAGGAGAGAAATATCAACTCCTGCAACTAATCCCCTTGAGGGAAAAATAGACGGAAAGAGAGGCCTAGGAAGACGGAAAACGACTTGGCTAGATAACATCAAGGAATGGACGAGAACTTGATCGATAGGAAGACTCATGCAAAATGCCAGAAACAGAAGTTTTTGATGCTGACATTTGTGATCGTCAACGCTCTTCGAAGAGTATGACACCAAAAGAAGATCGTACTATTTACTAGTTCTGCTTCAAATTATGTCGATTAGAAAGCGGGCTATTTTTCAATTCAATTGTTACAAACCCGTAAAACCGTCTTTGTTTTACCTAGCGCGAGATTATTTAAAAAAAACTTAATACGCGATATGTGAATTGCAGAGACTCGATGGTACGGTCACATCGTGAGAAAAATAGACAATAGCCCTGTGAGGATCCGTTAATGGATTATAACCCTGGAGGAAAGCGACCACTAGGAAAACCGAGAAGACAATGGATAAACTCCGTCAACAACGACATGGTAGAAGTCGGTGTTGGGATAGAGGATGCCGAGGACCGAAGAAAATGGAGAAGAAAGTACCACCAAACAGACCCCGCACCGGAAAATCGATAGGAAAGAAGAAGATGTGAATTAAAAATTTTTTCTACCAGAGCTATCATAATTATGCATAATTTTTTATATTACATTCTCGCTAACTCTCATGTACTTGTTCACACGCGTGCAGTGTAATATAATATTCATAAAATACACTAATGTAATATATATATATATATTTTTTTTATCTATAAAATTCAGTCTGGCCATATTCTTTTAGCGGGGGGGGGATAGGTGTAGGACGGCGTTTTTACAGTGATTTTCATGAATTTTTTTTAACACATAAAGAGAATTTATATAATTTATTGATATTGTATGGTCACTTTATAGGTGCATATATTTAATAATGTATTCTTGAAAATTTTCAAAAATTTTCCTCGAAAATTAACGGAGATATCAGTTGTCAGGTCACCATCATCCGACTGAGCAGTTGCTGTACATCTTGGAGGTCGAAATTTTCATCCGAAATCAATTGCACAAAGAATATACCTTTTTTTTTTTATATTATGTGTCTCTTCTATGTGAACACCTCACTCCCGCCAAAAAAAAAGTGAAAATTAGTAGTTTTTAGAGGGGTGTGGAGCATGATTTTTTACCATTTTTTCGTACTTTATTTACGATAAAAAAATACTTGATATTATTTAAGGTTCAAATAGAGCGTATTTATGTAAAGAAAATATATGCCAAATATTAAATTAATCGATCAAAAACTTTTTAAGCTAGAGTGTACACAAATTCGAAAAAAGTCGTTTCGAGAAAAATGCATATGCCACGCGCATAAACTTTTGTTAACGAATGACACTCACTTAATCGGTTATAAAAATTTTAGAACGAATTGGAATTTTGTTTTGAAATTTTAAGAGTATATTTTTTAATGGTTTTACAACCGACTTGTGAAGAAGAAAAAAATTGAATTTTTTGAAGCTTCTACACCTATTTCCTCCCTTAAACAATTTATTCTATTTTACACTTACGTTTTTAAATATTCTCAGCAATATAAGTGTTACGATATTTTCGTTAATATTCCGGAATTATATTTTTCGAATGATTTTTCAAACCGGTCAATTAGTAAATTGTATTTTAATCGAATACGATTGAACGAGAATAGAAGTCTTAAAAGTCGACTGTTTCTAAAATAATTTCAAAAAGGGTAAGAACGAAATAACGAAATACGAAAAAAAGGAGACGCTAAAAGCGTATAACGACGCGACATAATAAAGAACTAGACGAACGAAAGGCGACTAGCGAAGACGAACAACACGCCAAAGAGCGCTGGTCAGCGATTTATTTTATATTGTTTACATAACGAACATCTGGCTGCGTAAAATGAAAAGTCTAACGAACGAATAATGACAAAATTAATAAATATCGACTTAATTAATATTTATTAACATACTCCCCCCCCCATGAGCTTGGGCTCATCATTAAACAAACGAACCAATTTGCAGATGGATCTACGCTTGATTCCGGTGTGAGATTTCACATCCGCAACACGAACGTCACCATTTGGATCAGGGTAAGTCGTGACTACTACGCCCATGTTCCAGTCACCGGGACGTAATTGATCATCTTTAATTAATACTACATCTCCGACTTGTAGATTATTTTTCCGAGTAAACCATTTGTTACGAACTTGTAAGTCATTTAAATAATCCTTTCTCCAACTGTGCCAGAATGAGTTTAACACAGCCCTATGGGATTTCCATAATTCCATTAAATCTATTGATTCAGGTGGAACAATTGGATCAGAATCCATAGTTTCGGAAATTAAAGGTTTACCGATCAAAAAATGCGAAAGGGTTAAAATCGCTGGACCGTCATCCGTATGAACTTTGTATGAAATAGGACGACTATTCAAAATCGATTCTATTGCGGCAAAGATCGTAGAATAATCTTCATAGGACATAGTTGAATTTTTAATTGCTCGATTCGGATGATACTTTCCTATCCGGACAGCAGCTTCCCAAATGCCTCCATGATGTGGGCTACGAGGTGGTATAAATACCCATTCTATTCCACGGAAACTAGAAAAATTCAGCGAATCTGCAGTATTCAGACACAATTGATTTTTCGCGCCGACAAAATTTGTAGCGTTGTCAGAATGCACACGAGTAGGTGTGCCTCTTCGTGCAATAAAACGACTAAAACTATCGAGAAATTTTGCACTCGATAAATCCGAAACGATTTCGACATGAACGGCTCGTGTTACTAAGCAAATGAAAAAAGCGGCATAGCATTTTCTAAATTTATAAGAGCGATGAGCGATACACTTGGTTCTGAACGAACCACAAAAATCGATGCCTATGAAATCGAACGGCCTCGAATACGAAGTGCGCTCCTTTGGCAGCTGACCCATTATCTGCTCCATAGTGACTCCTTTAAAGCGGGTGCATATCATACACTGAAATAGGATTTTCTTTACAGTTTTGTTTAATCCATCAGTTACCCAGAAACGCGACTTTACGAAATTAACGATGAATGTACGAGCAGCATGAAAATAAGTTTCATGTATAAATCGAATGTATAATTTAAAAATGTGACTTTTTGACGAACGGATAATCGGATGTTTTACGTTGGCGGAAAAATCGGAACGCATTAACCGACCGCCTACACGAAGAATATTATTTTCGTCCAAAACGGGACATAACCGTTTCAACGAGCTGTTTTTGACTAGATTGCCAAATACTTTTAATGAATGAATTTCCGTTGCGAAGGATACTAATTGAGAATTACGAACGAGCGAGACGAACGCCTGCTTTCTTTCAGCAACTGACAATATACTTGACTTAATTCGTTGGTCAGGCGCTACTTTACAATTCGAATAAAATCTTAATAAATAACCGATAACGTTCAAAACTTTCGAGTACGAAGAAAAATTTTCGAAACATAAAGTTGGCTTATTAACGTTAACTGTATTAGTGCACACTTAGTTAATTCGATATAATCGATCGACTTCTGTTTTAGCATTTAATTTAAGTGCATCAAAATCACTATGATTTTTAATAAAACTAGGTCCTTGTAGCCACAAGACGTTATTTAAAAATTTAGGCGGAGAAATTCCTCTTGTACCTAAATCAGCAGGGTTTTCGCGTGTATTCACATAAAACCAACGGTCTACTGAAACTAATTTCGAAATGCTGGAAACACGATTTGCTACGAATTGGTTCCATCTTTCGAACGGGTGGTTCAACCAGTTCAATACGACAGTAGAATCAGAGAAGAAAAAAACATATTACTCGAATTGATTTTTAAAGTACGCGAAACTCGAACTATTAATTTTGATAATAATAATGCGCTTTGCAGTTCGAGACGAGGTACAGTTATTTGCTTAATCGAAGCAACACGAGTTTTAGCGCAAATTAGCCTGGAAGATGATTCATGCGAATCGCCAAATCTAACGAGGAAAATTGCAGCACAGTATGCCTTTTCGCTGGCATCACAGAACCCAATTAAACGATCTTCACATTTACTAAGAGATGAAAAGGTGCGTGCAATTTTAAAATCTCTCAAATGAGCTAATTCATTATAATACGAACGAAACCTTTGACTAAACTGTTCTGGAATTGGTTCGTCCCAATTTAGTCCGAGTCTCCAAAAGTCTTGAAGAAAAATTTTCGAACTAACGGTAACTGGTGACGCTAAACCTAACGGATCAAAAATGCGACTTATTTCACTTAATAAAATTCTTTTGATAATAACCTCAGGTAATGTATTTAAGTTTATCCTGATCTGAAATACGTCATCCAGAGGGTTCCAAGTCAATCCTAAAACGTGTATGCTGTTTTCAGAAAATTCGGAGTTCTGTGTGGTTTCAACGAGCGAAGGTTTCAACGAATTTAAAAATATTGCAGAATTGCTCATGTATTTACGAAGAAAAAAATGAGCACTCTCCCGAGTAGCATGTATAGATTTTTGTAGATGCATTACCGAATCCAAATTATCACCTCCCGTTAGAAGATCGTCCATATAAAAATCTTCTTTTAAGGCTCGTGAAGCTTCAGAATCTGATTCTCGGATATCCTCGCTTAATATGCTTAAACACTGTTGCGCTAAGAACGAGGCAGACGCGGTTCCGTATGTCACTGTAGTTAATCGAAACTCTTGTATGGGTTCTTTAGTCGATTCTCGCCAAACGATTCTTTGCAAGTCGCGATCTTCTGGATGTATGAGAACCTGACGATACATTTTCTCTATATCGGCTACGAAGGCGAATTTATGAAAACGAAATTTAATAAGTAGATCGAATAAATCGGATTGAATTTTCGGACCTGTAGCAAGCAAGTCATTTAATGAAAGTCCTGAGTCTGATTTTCTGGACGCATTAAACACGACACGAAGTTTTGTGGTCATACTAGATGGACGAAGGACCTCACGATGTGGAATATAATATGTCACTTTACAATTATCGAGTATAGGTTTAACAGGTTCCATATGACCTAATTCTAAGTATTCTCGCATAAATTTTATATACTCAATTTTAATTTCTGGTTTCAACGATTTTTCAATACGGATTAACGAACGAATAGCGTGATTACGAGAATTAGATAATTTTTTACGATCATTTTTTAAAGGTAACCGAACGATAAAACGACCATCGGTTGATCGCGAAAACGTTGTTTTAAAATGTTCTATGCACATATCGTGCTCGGGGTTTATTTCCTTTTGTGGATTAACTTCTTCGATTTCCCAAAACTCAGTAATTTGTAAATCGATTAATTTTGTAGATATGTGACAAAATAACGGAAAGCTCGATTTAAATTTTTCACAACCGGAAATTATCCATCCAAAATGAGTATTGCGAATAAAAAGATCGTCGAATGATTTTCTCTAATTAAGAATACATTTTTCGAAATATTCTGCTCCTATCAAGATATCGATATTATTATGGCTGAGCGATTCGTCCGCCATACGTAAGTCTTAAAATTTATTAGCCGTTTCACGAATAACGTTTGCGGGTGATTTATACGATATAAAAATGGAACGATATCTGGTTCTATGCGAATTTCAAATTTCGAAAATCGAAAGCGAATATTAAAGAAACTAGATTTGCTGCAATCGAGAATGTCTGAAGTTATACCAACTATAGACGTTTCACTCGAGTTGTGAAAACACGGTAAATTGTTTTTTCGAACGAAATTTTCGGTAACTGGCGTAATTTATGGAGCAGAGTCAAGAAGTGCTCTTGCTAATACGTAACGATTATTTCGGACCTTAACTTTTAAAACTGCCGTTGGTAATATTACCAGATTATTTGTTGAAACTTGTTGGCAAGTTTTATTAGAGGAACTGACTAATTCAACTGATATCTGTGAGTTTGGATTACTCTCGACTGTTGAAGGATTTTCGATTTTAAAACATTCCGCCGAATTGTTTTTGAAATGCGATTTAAAATTGTTGCGGTGTAACATTGTATTATGATTTTGATTACAATTTGTGCATTTTCGATTTCTGCACTCCGAAACGCGATGATCTTTCGCAAAACATAAAATGCATAGACGATTAGCTTTTACGATATCGTAACGTTCAATCGGAGTTCGTTTAATAAATTCTGGACATCTCCAAAGTGGATGTAAGTTTTTACAAATTACGCACGAGGCTGTGGAAGACGCTACGAACGTCGATTTATTTTTTGAATAACTACTAAACGACTGCGTTTTCTCGGTTTTTTTAGAGACATCATTGCAACGAAAGTGCTGACTTTCAATCGCTTGAACTCGAGTTTCAAGGAACTTTTTTTGATTTCCTCATACGTAGGATACTTAGTATTATCCGTTAAAGACTTTACCCAGTCGCGACGTGTTTCGTCGTCCAATTTCATCGATATCAAAAATGAAATCCAAGATTGCCAATTGTCGCGACCTTCATTCGCGACTTTCAAGCCTCGAAGTGTTACATTTATACAGTCTAATAATTCCTGAATGTCAGAGTCGTTTTTGATGCGGCGCAAATGAAAAAGATCGAGAAAATGCGATTCGATTATCGCTCGTTTATTTTCGTAACGATTTAAAACGGTCGACCAAGCTTCGCCGAAAGAATGATCGTTAATTTCGAAATCTCGAACTATCGGAGCTGCTTTATCTTTTAGAGCTTGTTTTAAAAAATATAATTTTTTGACATTACCTATGTCAGGATTATCAACGACAAGATTCGAAAATAAATTTTTCCAATTTAAAAAATCGCGAGAGTTGCCGTTAAATTCGGGTATATCAATTTAAGGAAGCCTCGGCTGAGCCGAAAGAACAATCGATGTGGAATTTAATATCGAATCTCTATCGCTTTGCGTTGAGAACTTATCTTTAGCGACTGCGATCGCGGTTTTAATCGAATTCAGTGTAGATACTAATTCTTCGCATTCTTTAAAAAGAGCGTTTTCCAGCTGTTCTTCATTTTTTGGATTTGATTCGACACCAAATTCGAGAATTTGTTCGGAAATCTCTTCAAATTGCGCATGATAAGTTTTAAATGATTCGAATTCGTTCTCAGCTTTTACTACGACCGTGCTATTTGAAGCTTCTTTTAAGAAATCTCAGATACGAGCTCGAATTGATGCTAGTTGCTTTTTTATATAGCGACGGTTTCTTTCTAACTTATCCATTTCAATCGAACGGATAATATGTGAAAAATCTTAATGACCGGAATGGACAACGAATACGAAACGACTTTAGTTTAAACAAATTTTTTAATCGTATATAAATTGGAACGGACTTACTTAATTTTACGATGAAAAGTCTTTGTTCGACGTTATCCGGCTCGGGAAGGACCAAAATGTTACGATATTTTCGTTAATATTCCGGAATTATATTTTTCGAATGATTTTTCAAACCGGTCAATTAGTAAATTGTATTTTAATCGAATACGATTGAACGAGAATAGAAGTCTTAAAAGTCGACTGTTTCTAAAATAATTTCAAAAAGGGTAAGAACGAAATAATTACAACGAAATAACGACATACGAAAAAAAGGAGACGCTAAAAGCGTATAACGAAGCGACATAATAAAGAACTAGACGAACGAAAGGCGACTAGCGAAGACGAACAACACGCCGACGAGCGCTGGCCAGCGATTTATTTTATATTGTTTACATAACGACTGGCTGCGTAAAATGAAAAGTCTAACGAACGAATAATGACAAAATTAATAAATATCGACTTAATTAATTAATATTTATTAACAATAAGTGTATATACCGCATAAAAAAATTATTATAATAAAAGAAAAAACAAAAATTTTTTTGTATTTTCTCTTTTCTTTTTTCTGTTTAGATGCTGCACACACTGCCGCTAACGGGGCTAGAAGCATTGATAACGAAATTTAATGATTATTTTATAGAAGGTAGAATATAGTTCTTCCGTTTTTCTTTTTGAAACTGCGATGTGTGATGGCGGCATCAAATGTATTACGATCATGTAAATAATATGCGATGGAATGTTACGGGCGCGCTTGATAGCTCTATAGTATGTGAGTGTAATTAGCGAGCGAACACCTACCAAATTGTTTCGTAAACCAGATACCATGGCACAGTTGGTTAGGTTGGGCAGTGCTGTTTCGTTCGGATAGAACAACCGGCTTCGAATCGTGCTCCGTTAATGTGTCTATAGTTAATGCGTTCAAAATAGTAAAATAGAAATAGATAAGCCGCTAAGGGTGCGCTTTCGTAGTAAACTGAACAAACTGAATTTCGAAAATCGGCCCCATTTCGGAAATAACATTTAAAATATTAATAGCAACAATATAAAAATATTTCGCTGTTTAAGATACGCGCGCTAATTACAGGATAATATTGTTTGCGTCATAATCTTGAATCACGTGTCCCTGTTAAACAAACATACGCGAATAATTCGATTCATTTTTTAATTTTCTTCGAAATAGTTTAATTATTTATTTACTCATAAAACGGTTTCGTCATCGCACTGATATTTAGGTTTTCAGTGAAACACGTTTATTTAATCAGTGCAACGAGATTATGAAATTTAAAGCGTATTCTACGAAGGCTCATCACACCGTGTAATTACGAAGAATACTAATAATCTATACGGCCCGGGTAAGAAGAAGATACATCTCTGCTTGATGCCATCTGATTCGCTGTTTAATCTTTGAATTATACATTGCGGTCTGCAATTTTTTAAGGTTGGCGAAATTAATCTCCTTTCGGCCAGTTTTTCTGTATAAATTTCTTCTTATTACGCTCTGCTGTTCGATTACCTTCGTTAAATTTTATTTTTCAAATCGTTAGCTGATGTGTCCGTGCTACTACGACGAAATAGAGCGATCAATTTCAACGTTTATAAACATCAAACCGGAATTAATTCGGTTCACGAACATCGGAAACGTGTAAAATAACTTTCAAATATGCTAAACATTTTGCCACTTGGCAGTTCTCAGATTTTCCGAATCCGGCTACAATCTGAATTTAAAACACGGATTTATAATGTAACGTAAAGCGACCAAAATGAAACGTTTTTGTAATTTAATACATTAAATAAATAGCGAAATTAAACCGGATCGAGAGTTTGTTATTAATTTTTAGCGCGGCCTTGCAGTTTGTTTTGAAACTTTCAGTCTTCGGTTAGTCTTTTACATCATTCGGGCTGAGACGAAGTAATTATCAATCGATTCGCACCATGGGACTCTCGTGATCATTAACCGATGTTTCGTTGTTGTACGCGTTTTATCATCGTTTAACAAATAACTGGGTCGACCGCAATCGCGCCCAATATAATTTTGATTAATAAGTAGCTGTGCGTAAGAGTGAAAATTTACATACATAAGCGTGCTTACATCGAATTTCCCGGTAAAAGAATTATAAAAGTCCTTTAAATTGCTTTTCTTTTAAGTATCTGTCCTTTTTATTAAACGCTACAAATTCTTTTTCGTTTATTTGTTTTTTGGGTGGCTCGTCAACTAGGTGGACTTTTACTCAGAAACAATCAGACAGGGAAGGAATCAACTATATATCCTTATAGGATATTAAATGTTGTTAGCAGAAAGTGATCAATATAGTGGGAACAATGTGCGGATTAAAGAAAGAACATAAGAGGCGTAGTATGGAGTAAGAAGATCTAGTCTCGGCAAATTATAATACAGAGTAGAACCAGGGGTGGATCCAGAATGACATTTGGGGGGGGGGGGATTATATAATTACCTAAAATCTTCTACGATAGGCCGTAGATTTGAAAAATACCCCTTGTTTCATACAGAAAATTAAATAGCGACCACCTTTTTAAAAATTCATAAAAATGTGTTTTAAAAATACGTAATTATTACAATTTTTAATTTAACTCTCGTCTTATATTTAGCAGTGAAAAATGAAACGAACTTATAAAATTATACCTTAAATATGCTAGTTTAGAAATAGTATAATGTGACCTTTGCCAATCTTCCTTATTTCATTTTTAATTTCGCCGATCTCTATCCTCCAAATCTCTAAGTTTTTTCTATACGCCCTAATCAGGCAGGAATTCCACAGTTTTATCAATTCTCAATTTCCTTCGCATGGAATCGTGTTTACAGGTAGTTCGGAGAGACCGGATGATGTCGGTGCCGTTTTTATACTCCCAGATTTTGGCTTTACAGAATCTTTTCGTCTGCCTCTTCTTTCTGTTCTACATTCATAAACGTATTAATTACTATCCCCTACATTCCATTTATTTCCTTTACTCCTGATCACCTTTCATCTAAATTCTTGATTATATCTGACTCCATGACCGCCCTTTAATTTATTCTCCCCTACCTGATCATTCCTGTGATTTTATCATAATCCGCATACGCTCACTTATCCACGTTCTTTCTTCCCTTCATTCCATTTATATTGATATTTACTGTAGGTTCCTAGTCATTCGGGCATCTTCGGTAATGAAGCGACGGGTTCGTTGACCCTCGGGTTGCCCCGTCTTCTCATTTCTTCTGTAAAATAGTATCATCGGCCAATCTCCTTCCGCTATGCAAAGGTTTTCATCTTAGGTTTTCGTCAGATATGTACGCTTCCTCTTTCTCTAACAATTTTTCTTTTTATCTGTCTGTTCAACCTAGTCTTCCTGCCAATCCGTGATTCTCTTTGTTTCTTTTACTTCGTCGTTCTGTTTTTATCTTCGTTATTCGCTCGCGCTTTAACCATTCTCTGTTGCCTTCCTCCCGATTTCGTTTTCCATTAGTTACCTCTCCATATTATCTTCTCCACTCAAACGAAGAGCAAGTTTGCGATGTGGACCATATGTTTGTTAAGTGTTGACCTCGTTCTGTTGAGTGCTCTGCTTTCTGCTTCAGTTTGCTGAGACTTGGTCTTCCTACGCCATATTGCGCCTCTTATGTCCTATCTTTTCTCTCTCCACAGATTGCTCCTATTATTAGTTATTTTAACCGTATCAAAATATAATTGACTCCTTCCTATTCTAATTGTTTCTAGGTAAAAGTCCACGGTTGACGAGCTCAAAAAAAAAAAAAAAAAAAAAAAAAAAGAAGAAAGAGTATATTTATTAGACTTTACTTCTTTTTTATTTTTGTTAGTAATCCGACCCGAATTCTTTGTTCATGAGCAAGTTTAAATATATATATACATATTTCTCATTGAACTATTTCCATTTACATTACAAAATTAAAATTAAAAATAAATAAAAATGGAAAAATATCGACGACATTTAAAATAGAATAAAAATAATAGTTTTACTAGAAAATAGTATTAAATATTAATTATTAAAATCCGTAGGTAAAATTTATACAAATCTTTCATAGCATAAATTACGTTTCTCTGTTATAACAAATTTTTTCATAGAGGTTTTGGTTCTTGGGGGGGATGTCCCCTATTTCCCCCGCCCGTGGATCGGCCACTGGTAGAACGCTTAAAAAAAGGAAGAAATGAACACTTAATAAACATTATATCAGTATTTGTTCTATCGTAAACCGCTCCATACATTATAAATGTCAACAATGGAAAATAACCGTTAACATTCGGTTACTAATGTTATATTTTTTATATTACTCGAACGATCATAACTCAAATGTCAAACTATCCAAAGACACATAAATATGCAACCTTTAAAACATACATAGAATATACAATACCTCTATGAGTGACAAAAATAAAAATAATGAAATAAATTCAATAAAACAAATAGTAAAAAATAACAACTACAATCCTAACATTATAGACAAATGAAATCAAAAAATAATAAACAACTTGAAATAATGGAGTAGAAATATAATGAATAAATCAAAAACAAAAGAACAAAAATGTGGTTAAAATTTACATACATCAATTAAAATTGTGCATATTTTAACGAACATTTTCAAAAATAATAATATTGGCTACAAAACAAACAATAAATTATTTAACAAATTAATAACACTAAATTCAGAGAATAATAACAATGAAAGTAAATTTGGAAAACCAGGTATATTTTTTTTTGAAAATGTAACAGTTGTAATAACCTTTATATGGACCAAACTAAAAAAAATTTTAAAACAAGATATAAGGAACATGTATATGTAATTAAATATAAGCATCCTGAAAAATCAACATTTTCTGACCACATAATCAAAGAAACCCGTACACAATAACATATAATATATAAACAGATATGATAATTTTAAAAATAGTTACCAACTATTTAAACTTTTAAACACAGCAGAAGATTATTATATTAATAAATACAAAGAAATAACATTAAACATACAACAAACAATACCAAAGATCATTCTATTTAATATCAAAACTTAATAAAATTAAATATTTAATTAAAATTTTTTATATTTTTTAAATTTTATTTAATTTTATTATTTTCAATTTTTATACACCTTTTCCACATTCACGTAGACCAGCTAATATAATATATCGATCTATATCTTAATAATGACTAAACAACGTAAATAACAACAAAATAAAATTCAGCCCACGAATATGTCGCACAAATGACGAAACCGGTTATTTATTGTGTTTTCATATACATATATTAATCGTTTCGTTCATTTTTAATGTGTTGTGGACAAGTTCACAGTTTATTACAGTATAAATAATGTTATATATTTTTTGTGAATTGTGGATGTCGTTCGAGTAATATAAAAACCAGAGGCGTAGCTACCGCCGTATCAGCCGTATCAATGATACGGGGCCCCTAAATTCGTAAACAAGTAGTATGACTTTCAGAAAACCAGTATTTTACTGAGTAATCTTTTAAATAGACTGAACGAAATAAGAAATCAAAATTCGTTCTACCCTTTACTAAACGAGTCCAGAGATTTAGCAAACGAGTGGGGGGTAGCTAATGTTTTGAAAAATAAAAGACGGAAGATAATGAAGCGATTTTTCGATGAGCTAGCAGAAGATGAGAGAATTTCAGACCCGGAATCATACTTCAAAGTCAATATGTACTATTACTCTTTAGATATATTAATTTCCGAAACTAAACAAAGATTTCAGAGCCTCTGTGACCTGAGACGTTCGAAGTGTTACAACCGGAAAAATTCTTCTCTTTTTCAAACGAAATGATAAAAAAGTATGCCGGAAAACTGTCATTTAAAATACGGTAAGGACATGTCAGTTGATCTGTATTGTTCACAATTAATTGCTTTGAAAACATATGCTTAAAATCTGAAATTCAGAAAATTCACTCCATTTTAATAGAACTCACGGAATTATTACCAATAAAATTCAATAGCCTTGCATCCCCAGTTTTCCGAAGGTAATAATAGCATGCTGTCTATTCTTGACGCTTCCGGTTACAACTGCCACAGCTGAAAGAAGTTCCTCGAAATTAAAACTGATAAAAAATCATCTTAGGACTTCAATAGGAACGGCTTTCAGACTTGTCTTTATTTGGACTCCATAGAGGCAGGCAATCTAGAAAAGCTGAAATCGTCTTCATCTATGGATGATTTAATAAAAATAAGTTCGCCGAAAAAAAGGCGAGAAAAGTGTATGATTTGATTGAAGTGGAATTGTTTAGATTGAATTGTAACTTAGCTCCTAGAAGCATTTATTGTAAGTAATAACTTATAATCGATAAATAATTATTTTAATTTAATGCGAGCGTTTTTGCTTCTTTTGTGAAAAATCTTTACACTTTATTAGGGCCTCCCGACAAATTTTGATACAGGGCCCGTCTAAGGCAAGCCACGCCACTGATAAAAACTATAACACTAGTAACCGAATGTTAGCGGTCATTTTCCATTATTTATATTCATAACTTAATAAACACATGATCAGCGCCGCCACAAACACGCACTTCATTTGAGTACCGGAAGGAAATAACTGTGAACGAAAACGGGAGGAAAAAGGCACAGAATGGCTTAAGAAGGTAGGCGAAAATAATGGAGGCAACAACAGAACGACGAAGTTAAGGAAATTAAGAGGAGCCACCTATTAGCAGGAAGACTAGTTTGAACAGATGGAAAATGAATAATTATTAGAAAAAGGGGAAGCATATATATCCAACACCAACATCTGAGATGAAAACTTTTACATAGCGGACGAAAATTAGGAACTTTTCTGAAAGAAAGAAAGCGGGAAGAAGCAGCAGCAACCAAGCCAAAGAATGAACTGTTTCATTACGAAAGATGCCTGAATAGGTTAGAACCTGCAGCAAATCAATGTGAATAGAATGGAGGAAAAATTGAACGCGGATTAGTAGACGTGTAAGAAGAATAATAAAATTAGAGGAATGATCACAGATGGCCCGAAAAATGCTGATAAAGTCAGAAATAATCGGAAATCTGATAAAAAGGTAATGAGAGGAAATGAGAATAATAAAAGGTAGGATGGTACACACAAATGGAGGAAAATGAAAAGATTCTGGAAAGTTAAAATGTAGGAGGATAAAAGAGGCATCGTCACTATCCGGCCTCTTGGAACCAACCAGTAAAAACGATTACTTGAAAAAAGTTAAGAATCACCGTGGAATTCCCGTTTAATTAAAGCTCGAGGAGGAAGAAATGTCGAGTAATCTTATTTACGGTTAGTTCTGAAACGGTGCTGGAGTCTTAAGTAAACATCCGGATTTTGATTTCCAGAAAATGTTTTTATTTTTATTTATTTATTTTATCGGGTTTGTGTTAGATGATTACCTCCATAAACAGGAAAAGCAATGGAAAAATAAAGAAAAAACAATTGAAAGAGGAGTTATATCACTGACAGACAGGAAGAAGGATGACAACTAAGAAGATGGAAAGAGCGGTGATAAAAATGAAAGCACGGACAAAAACAACGCTAAAGGAAAGTTGTTACGTCTTTGCTATCCACTTACTTATTTATCGGTAGCTGCACAAAACCAAGTGTACCACAGCCAACCGGATACAGGAAAAAAGAATTCTCACTTCAGCATGAATGAGTGATCATTCAAAGGTGTAAGACTAGTTCTTAATAAATGCGGCAAGAAGTGTTTAATGAGGGAAAGAATTTTGAATATTGTACAATACGGGGTTGGTAATGGTTGTTCAATTACAGTTTTAATTTTAACCACTTTTTCATCGGAAAATTTGCTTCTTGCAATTAAATCGGAAAAAAAAAAAAAGGTTTTGTCTAGACTTTATTTGCCCGCTTTGGGCAGTTAAGAATTGCATAGTTTTTAGTGCTTTACAATGGTTTTCTTGATACCTTCTCTTAAACGCTCTACGATCTCTCTGCTATTCTTCGCTTTATCCGCAGTCTCCTTCCTGCATCATTTTCTCGGTTTTCATCTGCATCTACTCCATTTTGTCCTTTTCATTCTCCTTCTAATTACTTTCCTTGTGACCTTGATACTATGTTTCATCCGAATGTCCAACCTCTTCTATTGCGCAATCGTCCCTCTATTCTTCCCTATTAAAAAACTCGATCGACTCCTTGTAATGCTGCTTGTACTTTGTTATTTCCTTCGTTATGCTCTTGAATTATTTTTATCGTTCTTCTTCCTCCCATCTCCTAAGCTAATGTCGTCGTTGACATGAAACCTAGTCTATTACAAGAATCTTTAAACACCGCTATTACGAGGATATTATAAAAATATGTACTCGTCTGTTATTTTCGATACGCGCAATTTTTTCGCGTAATACGGAAGTTCGTTTATTTACATTTTTCTACTTTGCAGCTCAGTATTTGGCTCGGTTCTTCAAATCGAATTAAAGTTCAACTCAAAAACGCCATTACTTTACCAAAAACTGTGGACAAAAATTATTATTAAATTGAAGCGATCGTTTTTATTCATAGAAGATTTTTATTATCTAACAAAATAAACGTTACCGGGGATCAAATTTCGGCATTATAATGATCAATAATATAAATGAAATATTATTTATGATCTGAGCTGCATTATTGTTCGTCAGCCACTTCCATTTTTAAATTCCAAATATATCCTGGAATTCTGATCCACAAGCCGCCGAAAATGTATTTGAAATTGTTAACTTAACCCAAGATATTTTCTCATCTTCTTGGCGTCGCAAATTTCTCTCGTCCACGAGTTACCTCGGTATCCCATATCTGTTATCTTCATTTCTTTTTATTAGCAATTTGGGATCTCTGTTGTTTATTATGGTTAAACTCAATATGTATATCTGATAAACTCCGATGTATCTTCCGCCGTATTGTTTCTAATTTCATTACAGGTGTTTTTTTTTTTTTTTAGTTAGACACCAAAAGTCTGACAACCATAGAAGAGGCGTGCATAATTTCCGAATTGAATAATTTTTTCTCGGTTATTATAACTATTAAAACCCGGTTTAAGAGTCCAATGTTTCTTCCACGTCGACGCTAGTTCTTGTTTCCACTTCTTTGCTTGTTTGTTTTTTAAAGGATATCATTTCACCCATTGGGTTCGAAATCGTTTATTTCAATTCTATCCCCAGGTCCGTTGCACTTTAGTTCTATTTCTGTTAATATTTAATCGTACGAAGTTGTCTTCCTTTTTTAGTGAGCTGGTGGGCTCGGGGCTGCTTCCAATTTTGCTATACTTTTGGCGACAATATCGTCCGTGAATAATGGGTTAAATATTTTTGAAAATCTCATTGAAAACACTGTTTAAAATCGTCGACGAAAGCTCCTTGATTTACGACTATTAAAACTTTTATTTTTATCTTCTTCCAAAAATCACTCTTGTCAACATTTTCGATTAATATGCAGCTTTCTAGGACGCATTAATGAAAATTGAGTCTAACTTGGTCAAAAGTTCTAATGAAATCCATAAAACCATGATGTGCAGGTAGTTTCCGTATTTATTAGTTTTTTTTTTTCTGAGAGTTGCTGCATTACTCGAAGCTGGTAAACGTTGTGTTTAAATTTTTCTTAAAATCCGTTTGTTCCGTATTCGGTTTTGTTGTTTCTCTTTTAAATCTCGATTCGATAATTTTTGAATATGACCTGTCTATAAAGTCGTTTGATTACTAATTGGCTGCACGTAGTAGACTTATCTCTGATTCTTATTTTGCACGTTAAAACGACTTTCAGCTGGTTTTTCGTTATTTTGTCGAATAATCGGATCGACGATTTCGTTTCTTTGAGAATAATGTCATTTCATTATTTATACTATCCAAAGCTCACCATTTTATCATTTTGGAGTCTTGATAAATGGTACTTTATTTATCGTACGATAATATTTGGCACGCACCATTGATTTATAATTTTTCGGCATTTTTCTAAATTTTTATCGGATTTTCTATTTTCATCTTCATATAAGTTCTTGTAAAATAATGATACCGTGAGTGTATGTGTAGAGCTTTTGTTACAAAACACATTGGTAGGTTCCTTTAAATTAAATAATATATTTTTATTTCAGTCAATTACAAAACACGTTACCGAAATTAATGGTAATAATTTTACATTGTAACTTAAAAAGTTTTAATGTCAACGGCGTTTATGATTTTGAAACCCTGCTTGTTTTTAAAAGCTAATTTCCAGTTTTTACTGAGACGAGGGTTATTTTTTTTATTCCTTATTAGTATTTAGATGATTTTTTTTTTTTGAACCGAATGATGTTCTATCAGAACATGCTGTATCCCAGATCTGTTTAACTTAGAGAATAACTTATATTTCAGTTTTCCTTTTCAAAGCTGCCTTATTTCGATAGTATTCCTAATAATTCTGGATTTTTTCTTACTCTTTCGAAATATTTTCTATCTTAATACTCATCAGTCTCTATGATTTGATCATGTTGTTGAATGATATCTGACTGTGCCAAATTCTGCAACTCCAAAGGGCCTCATTAAATTTGAAACTTTTCAAATTCCTATTGTTTAAATTGAATTTAAATTGATTTTCCTTTCTCCTTTCTCAGTTTTACACGTAAACATGCACGCAACGATCTCATCGGAAAGGAAACTTTTGCTAACAGTCCCTCTACATTCTGAATTTTTATTTTTCCAAGCAATATACAGAGGTACAATTTCGTAAACACTCTCTATCACATGTAGTTTGAAAGTACATTTATTAAATTATAAAAAATATCGCAAAATACTTAATCATGTATGTTAAAAAATATTATATTATAATGTGATCTTCTTAATAGACAATTACACAACATTTCATAAGCCGTTTCTTCTTTCATGTATATTTTAGTATTGAAGAGTGGATGAGTGGAAATATACGATACAGATCATGCGAATGCAAGGCTGCCTGTGTAAGTAGGTGATAATCCGGTACAGTTTAATCTTTACTGTTATTCATACTTTTACTGTTATAATGCTTACTGATTTCTATTGAAAACTTGTTGTTAAAATATTTCTACAGCTATTATCGGTATTAATATATTGTTACCGATATCATTATTATATTATTCTTACTATTATAACTAGTTTGTTATGTCTGGAGAACGCGAATAAGTATGAATGTGTAATTACAGTACACCTAATCTTAATAACTGCGCAAATGAAATATTGTAAGCGTGTGCTAACAATAAAGAACATAATTCGAAAATAATTGAAGAAGAGAGGAAAAGAGAAAGAGAAGGTAAGACTAAAAGGGTGAGGAAAAATTTTTGATCATATACAAGGGTGGCATATATGTATATACATGTCAAATTGTATATTTCTTTTAAATATCATTCTTAAATAATTGAATATTATTATTAATGGAGTTATATCAACAACTAATAGATGCAGTAGTTTCGTAAGATGAGCTAGATTATTTTATTTTTATCTGAAAGATTTTAATTTATTTTATTTTTTTAATATACCGTTCTATAACGCGCTATTTTATGTTATTTTATAAAACCACTGTTCACACAACACTGCGTATTTGTGGTTGTTTTTGTATTGTACTATATTGTAAATAAATTATTATTATTGTCATTATATAAAGATAATATATTTATTTACTGTTGTAATTTTAAAAAAAGGCATAACATCTCTTTGTTTGGTGATGAAATATCTTACCCCAGCGTGTATTATAATATGAGTAAAAATTATATATATATACATATGTATATGTATATATGTAATCGGGTTCATGGAAACAACTCTAACTATTTTCGTGAAATTCATCAATTAGGGGCTTTTAGGATGTGGGAATCGATTGTTCGAGGTTTTATCGTCGAGAAAATTTTATGAATATAAAGGGGAGGGGACCAGTGTTTGACTTAAAAACAAAAATTTATGCCAAAATATTATTACAAAATAATCATACTTCCGTGGTAATGAATTTTTGCAAATTTTCAGAAAAAAAAAAAAGATTTATAAAAATACACAGGTCGCACTGATTTGTTATTGAATTTTCATTATTTTGGGTATAATGATAAAAAGAATAATTCGTTTATTTCCCGCGTTAAGTAGAAAATTAAAATTCGAGATGAAATAAATTTATTTACGATATTTATAAGGCGATTTTAAATAGAAACTAAAATATACATTCAAAATTGAAAAATAATTCTAACTTTCTTATTACGTGTGTAGCATTGTTTTATTTTTAAACGTTTATGAAGCTCATGAATATACTTTGATTAATCTGCAATTCGAAATAAATTTGGACAAGGCTTGTTTTCAAGTACCATTACAAAATCAGAAATAAATAATATAAAAAAATCTATATATATGTGTATATATGCAAATATGTGTGTATTATATATATATATATATATATATAAACTCGGCCACTTTGACCTCGCAAGGGGCTGTGCCCCTTGACCCCTCCTGCTTTCATTTCTGTCTCTTTCTCTTCTATACTTTGTATAAAATGATCAAAATTTACAACGTAATTCTTACTGGCATCAACACACACAAAAAATAACATAACCACAAAAATCCTATTCTAACATTTACCTTCCGTTATATAAAATTAAGACATTTTTTCGTTACATTTTTCGTTACATTTTTCATTACATAAAATTGTGACATTTTTTAAATAACAATAACAAAAATCCTACAAAATATAAGAAACGTTACATAAAATTGGGACATTTTTTTGCGACATTTAGCGTTACATAAAATTGGGACATTTTTCTGGGACATTTTTCTGGGACATTTTTTTGGGACATTTTTTCGAATGGGGGGTAGCCTAAGAATTACATTGTAATTAATATATATATATATATATATATATATATATATATATATATATATATATGTATATGTATATATATATATATGTATATGTATATATATATATATATATATATATATATGTATATGTATATATATATATATATATATGTATATGTATATATATATATATATATATGTATATGTATATATATGTGTGTGTGTGTGTGTTGTGTACACGTATATGTATACATAGATATGTGTATCGCACCTGAAGTCTTGCTCAAATTTATTTCGAACGTGTAGATAATTTAAAGTGTATTCATGAATTTCATAAATCTTTAAAAATAAAACAATAATACACATATAATGCAAAAGTTACAATTGCATTCGGTGGTGTCTTATTTTTCAATTTCGAATATGTATTTCAGTTTACGTAATATTTAAAAGCGCCATGTAAACATCGTAAATAAATTTATTCAACGCGAAATTGCAATTTCCTATTTAACATGGTAAAAAGCGAACTATTCTTTATTCACTATTAAAACTGGAATAAAAAAGTTCAAATTTCATAAGCTAGAAATATTATGACAAATCATCACGACTTCTGTAAGTTCATTAATTTTTTTTATCGAAAATTTGTCAGAAGTGCGATTACTTCAGAAATATGATAATTTCTAATATTACTTTCCTGGCTTAGAGATCTTAAATTCGTTTTTATTTATCGCTAAAGCGGACAAACTGCTGCTGTTCGGTAGAATTTTCTAAATGATGAAACCTTAACCAATCGATTTCTGGACCCTAAAAATTCAAAATTCGTGAATTTCAGCAAAACCTTTAGAGCCGTTTCCGAAAACCCAATTAAATATGTGTGTGTCAATAATTACACACACACACACATTTTTAATTAGGTTTTCCTGTCTAACGATTTTGATGAATTGACAAATAAGGGGATTTTTCGGGACCAGAAATCGGTTGGTGGAGGTTTTATCGTTGAAAAAATTCTACGAAATGAGCAGTTGCAAAGGGCAGTCTCACCTAATCATCAGAGTATGTAGCGCATGCCATCCGGCATTTAGAGGTGGAGGCGTGTGAATAGTGAGATAAAATGATCGGAAATAGTCTTTACTTCAGAGAGTGATAAGAGCATTCGTGCAGGATTCGGATTTTCGAGTAATTAAAAAAGAAGGTTAAAAATGAAAAGTGTGTTGAAAACGCAGATTACTTCAACGTAAGTCGAACGATAATTAGGCGATGATGTTTATTTCAAAATGAAGACACGGTCGACTCGATGATTTTCAGTATTTTATTACTCGTCAAGTTAATCGTTTTCGGCAAATATCAACTGGTTTTCTTACATCGGTGCATCTGCTTTTAATTGGACTAGTGGCTACCGTTTCCAGTTTCAGTTGGCGTGATACCGCAATTCACAATGCGTAAAAGTCATCAGGATTGTTAAAAAAAGCGACGATATTTATTAAAATATCAATACGGTCGTACGGATTACATAATTCAGCGATTTTTTTTGTTTTTTTTTGTTTGGGGTAGCGCGCCATCTTAACCTAGAAATAAAATTTTTGTAAGTTTCAATGTGTGACAACATCAGGTTGCACAGGAACGAAACACAATCAACTAACCAACTATGATGCTCTTCGGTAGGCAACATTGAAAAAAACAAAACAATCCATATTGCACCGAATTTTTGAACAATACAGTTTCTCCATTGGCAGTACTTTGATTTTATAGAATTAGAAGTTCGCAAAATATTTTATAATTTTCTTTTTATTTATTTTTTCTTCAGGTATGTTTTATTGTTACTTAATGCGTCGTAGAAGAAAAAAATAATAATACATAATAAAAGCGTAATTGAAAAGCAAATTAATAGTTTTCGTTAAATTAATGATAATGTAAACATTTTTCAAAAACAATCTAATTCAATTTCCAGCGACGATTTCGAAGTTTATGACAAAAACATTAATATTCCTTCCTCTAATATGAACGTGCTTATTCTTCTACGTATTTTTTTTTTTTTTTTTATGCCGCTCCACATATGTTTTGTAATTTCGAAAGTGATATTTAAGCTGCCATCTATCGAGTGAATAGTGAAAATGTTCACGCAGCTCTCGTTGTTCCGCTGAAGCGAATTAAAAATTAAATCAGGCGTCGATCAGTTCAAATTCAGTCAGCGCAAGTCCAATTTTCCGCTTAAAAAGATTCTCTTCCGAATAGCAGATAACGTATTTGTTCGCAATTATTAGGAGTCTGTTCGCTAAGTAGACAATTTTATTATTAGTTAAAAATTAAAACATTGCCATAGTTGTCATTTAAGAGATTCATCGCAGTAAAACTAACCAAAAACCTAGAAAAAGTGACTAGAAAATAGTGATCTCGCACGAAACATGGCAAGGCTGTATCCGGAACAATATAAAAAAAACCAAAAAGAAACAAACTATCAAGACACATCTAAAAGCTCGCCGCACATTTAATCCCGCCCACGTACAACCCATGTAGATTTTATTCTATGAAACACGTATTTAAATGAAGTATCACATATCGAATCTAGTCCACGCAAAACCCACGCTCACGCGTGGGTCGCATATGCGAAGAACACAGTTTCGGTGGGTGCGTGGGTTGTGTGTACTGGTTTAAAACTTTTAGTTGTTAAAAATTTTCAGTTGTTAAAAATTTTGATTTGTTCGTTACGTTTGAAATGCTTTATGTACAAAAACGTGGGCGTGTGGGCTGTGCGTGGGTTGAGTTTAATATGCGGCGGGCTTAACGGATAATGGTCGTGATGTATAATAATTAATTTTAAACAGCAATTTAAAACAATTATTTAATTTATCAAATACCCCGACGCGTTTCTGTTATGAAGCTCTTTGTCTTCGAAACGCGTCGGGGTATTTGATAAATTAAATAATTGTTTTAAATTGGTGTTTAAATGAATTACTGTGGAACATAAAAGAAACAATGAGTGAAATAAACAGATATATCGTGATGTATAAGCCAGCCGAAGCAGTCTACGTCGACTGTGACAGTGGAAACAGCTGAAATCGAGTACCGGGACTGGTGAAAATTATATTAACCAGGGTAAAATTCAGGAATCATGTTCGGCTACAAATACGAGTAACATTATTTTCACGAGCACCGAGAGAATTTGCTATAGCACATACTCGGTACAGACGAATAACGTGAGAGGCGGATTCCGCTGCGAAACTAACTATAATTACGAAATAAAATTGTGTGATCACTTTAAAAAAGTTTAACTAGACTCCAGAACTGGGAAATAACGGAAAAATGTGAAATAATGTTCGAATCTGAAAATAGCATATATGAAAACATCTTCAAGAACAATAAAAAAAATTTAATGTCTGGAAATTCAACAGCTGTCCAATGTTGAAATTATTTGAAATTGCGGAAGAGACCGAAAACAGACTTTTTATGTGGAAATACTTAGACCTCAACAAAGACAGCAGGAAATTAAAATGGTTGCTGAGAAAATGAAAAAATAGCCCCGGGAAAAAATAATTATTAAGGAACGTTCTAAATTCCAAAATTATAATTCATAAGTCTTTTTTTTTCTTGTTTTTGGTTAATTTTTGACACCCACACTTATATTCCAAAGCTACACACACTGCCTTAAAGAGCATTTTAGATTTTGTGCGCACAATTTCGAAACGAATAAGTCGAACTGTTCTTGAGTTAGTGGGTATTTTGGTATTTCCGTACTATCTTACATATATACTGGTTGTTGTTTCCTATATATATATATATATATATCCTCGAAAAAAAAAAAAGGAAAGCATTGGATCTCTTCCATAAATTTCGTCTGAAAAAAAATCGTTCCATGACTGTCCTAGCATGTCCTTCACACTCGGTCATTTTTTCTTCTTCTTTAAATAAAGTATTTATATTTCAATTGGGAAATTAAACGAAAAAAAAAAAAATTGACCCATTTTTACAGATATCTTATAATTCTCGTAAACGGTAATCACCGAAATTGCGATTAACGCGATCAATCAAGCGTAATATTAGTGCAGTTGGCGGCCCTCAGTACATATCGGTTCTTTATTTTTTATATTCTATTAAGCGTGGTTTAATGTATTGCAAGATCATTTACGATTTTATTTCGAATTTTAATTACTGCATTTATAACATCTAATATTTAATTTCAATATTTATTTATACGGGATAGTATTTAATTGTTCAAATATTATAATAAATGTTTTCGACATAAAAATTAAAATAGGCGTCAGATTCGATTAACTTTTCATCAATAATCAGTATTTTTAATTAATCGTGTTATAATACTTTCTTCGTACTAATATAAATGCGTACTAGACAATATTAACGATTTTTTTTTTTTTTTATTATTAATGATTTTAACTCTCTGCTGCATAAACATTTGCTCGAACGCATTATTCTATTAATTAATTATACAACTCGTTAAAGAGACAACAATTTAATAATTCGGATTAATAATTTAATATTTACGCTATTCGGAAGTTTATGTGTATGTAATGTAAACGGACAAATTGCACAAACAAGTTTTAGTACCTATATAACAGTGTGCAAAAGAAAGTTAACACGCTTTTTTGGAAAAAACGAAGCATATGTTAATCTGTAAATAATTATGATACCTATATATATATATATATATATATATATATTTCTTTTTTTTTTTCTTTGGACATGCCGAGAGAAGCAATTAGAAGAGTTAGATACTGATTCAGTCAGTAAATTCAAAGAATACCGGACCCGAGAACACGGTGGTCAGGGAGAGAAGGAATTATTGTGGGAGGCGCAATAGAGGAAGTCTGAGGGAGGACATAACAAAAAATCAGAATGCAGAGTAGCATGTCCAATCGAAAGAAAGAGTGGTATTCGAATAAAATATAGTTTGGATTACAGATAATACAGATAGCTTCGTAATTAGGATGAAGACGGCAGTTTACAAAAACAAAAAAAAAAGAGAAGAAAATGCGAAGATTAAAGCGTAGATGAATAGTAGAGATGACAGAAGAAAACCATTAAACCAGGGGGTGGAGAGCAGGATTGGATAGATAAATATTTATTGAAAAAAAAAAAAAAAAAAGGAATGTGATCGGAATATTGTACAGGGAAGCGAGTTAGAAACAAGAATTTCGGGAAAATAGAGATAGACGGATGCAGAGAAATCTAGGAGTTGAAAATGGACCGTTTAATACCTATATAGCTAGGGACCTAATCGGCACACTCGACGAAAGACAATAAAGTTCCAGGAGTGGGTGGGAATACGGGAGGAAATAGCTTATTGGACGCTTGTCGGGGATACTTAGATAAAAAAATTATTCGGAAAAATTCATGTACGGCACAGAATGAAGACGGCTCAACTACACTAGGCTCCCTTAAACTAGCTCCGTAAAAATAGTCCTCCTACGAGAGAGAAATAGGAATCCGGTAGTATTATAAAAATCCTGCAACCGCCTGTAGAAGCAATATAGAGATTTGGAAGAAGAAGAGAGGTATCCTGGGTGGATGAGAATTAACAAATTTTATCAGCCCAGGCATGTGTGATTAACGTTAGGACTAGCTAATACCGCGAAGAAATAATAAGTAAGGCGTAAATATTTTTTTTTTGTTTTTCGTTCAAAATCAACCGCCAAAAGTTGTTACGTATCACTTGGAATGAAAATAAAATCAAGTGCGAATTTCAGAAAAACGCAAAACCGGCAAATTCACGAATATTATTGCGTGCATCGTCGAAGCAGGCTTGCAAATTCGCATTTTTCTCTGTTGGGTGCGGAACGGTCGTCAAATGAGGCTCTTTCAGCGAAACAAAACTGTTTCGATTTCAGTTCGTCTATTCGTTAATTAGATGACAATGGTGGCGCGTAAGCGATATTACGTGTATTACCGCAGCGCAGGTACGCGGAATTATAAAGAGGAGGACGATTTTACAGGAAGCAACAATGGCGAATAGAAGGCGTTGGCCGACGCGGCGGAAGTACGTCTGAATGTCCGAAACACGTCTGAAATATACGCCTGAAGTACATTTAAAATATCACTTTTGTCCAGAGTTATTCGGTTCTGTTAAGTTCATCAGTTGTATAAGTGTTATTACGTAAGTTCGTGTCGATACGCTGCTGAAATATGATGTTTTCCGTTGATTTATCTTTCGGCCGTTTTCTACCTATTGCTTATTTAAACTAGCAACATTCACGTTCTCGACCTGCTCACGAACCAGAGTGGAAATAATCTGGCCATTACCGAAAATGGCCTAAACTAGCGCCGACCATTAGGTCGTTTGTGTTTTTGGGGGGGAAAAAAAAATGCCATCAACTGATAATCCAAACGGCAGCCATTTCACAAGTGTTGCCGCGTTATAATGCATTAAACAGGTAACAGTGTAATAGGCTCATTGTCCGGGCAACAAAAGATCAAAACGACTACTTGACAGTATTAACGAATGATATTGTGTTCTTCGAAAACCGGCCGAGTGTTTCTCGCCCCCCCCCCTAAGGACTCTTACGAGATATCCAACAAAACACTTTCACCGTTCTATCGGGCTAATTAAACCGATCTGTGTTTGTAAATTTTCCAAAATACCAATCGAATGTATCTCCTACGCGATGATGATGATGATATATGGTTTCTTCAATAACGGGTTAAAGTAAAAAAATATTTTTTTTCGTTTTCTTTTTCATCGCAGGACCATAATTGCCGTCGAAGTTCAGTTTCCTAAATTTCTCTTTTTTTTTTTTTCTTTTTGATTTAAAAATAGGTTAATAACTTTCACGTGTCTTTTGTGACGAAGTGAGTTTATATAGAACTATAATAAAGGAAAATTGGGGAAAGGATGAAAATTGAACACAGGTAAAACTAAAAGTCAAAATTTAAGTGAAGAAGAAAGATTCTAGATGAGAGCTTTCGAACACCGCCGTTGAGCCTAAATCGTGTGCCATATAATAAGAAATTCGGTTGATTCGAGCAAGAGAATTTATTGGAATGCTGTGCTCCAATTTTCGGGCTGGGTTATCCAATGCATCTCACATCTGGCAAATCTCGGTAAGCTTTAATTCGTTAAAGAATTTGCCGCGTACTATAGTTTTAGTGATAGAGTCTTGAGCCGAGGGAATGTTTAAAAATCGCAATGGAGTGTTCTGTTTGACACGTAAAAAGGCCCGTTATTTATTTCTATATTTTCGACCGAAGCTGTCTTCGGTTGATGTGCTCTTGGATGTTAATACACTCCGCCTCTCCATACGGCTCAATTAGCTTTCTTACAACTTACAGCGGACTTTCTTCTTCCAATGATATATTAAGATTTTTAATTTTCACGTTATACGTCGGTCCGTGGTTGATCCTAGGTATTTATGTTTTGCGAAAGAATGTTATTACGTGTTTATTTTTACGCGTGGACGGGACAGATTATTTAATGCGAAGGTCAAAGCTTTTAAAATGGTTTATTTTAACCTTTCGTTTCTTCTTTTGATTTCGTTCAAGCGTCGCTGCAGCAGTAACGTAGCATTTTGTAACCACATTTCGCACGTTTCTTAATGAACGTCGCAACTTTTACACACCGTATAAAAATGAAATCTGATTACTTATCAAGAGTTGTTTACACTTTTTTTACTTTTTTTAGGGGAGGGGGGGGGGATTGCCCTTTACGCCAAAATCTAAATTCCCAAGTTACAACAGCTCGTGTATGTGTAAATTTAGTTCAACTTCGCTCTCAATTACTAGGATGTTTCATTGTCTTCACGGCTGACTATTGTAAATTTAATTCTATTCGCCTCGATTCATAGTCCATATTTTCGCCGCTATGGTTCACTTTTTATCCGGCTACTATTGATCTACGCGCCAGTTTGTGCCATCAACAGCGTATCATCCGTGTGGTAAATACTAATTTTCCCATTAATTCCAGTCTATATAAATATATATATATATATATATGCAGTTTCATTGAAAATCCGGTTAGCGTCTTTATCTTAAAAAGCAAAGACGATAATTTCTCTTATAGCTTGAGAAAAAAAATAATAAAGTTTTATCAGATTTGATAGACTTTAAGTTGAACTTTAATCGCTGGTTTTTAGCATAAAAACCACGTCACAATTTCTTTCTTCTATTAAATTCGCAAATGGTTAATGGAAAAAAAAAATTGTGACGTGGTTTTTACTGAAAATAATAGACGAATGATAAATCAAAAAAGCCACGAAAGTTCAAAATTTTCTATGAATTTTTCTTAGTTGTACTCGGTTATTGTAGAATTGCTGTCAATGATTTTTTCACTTCACCGGGGACTACCGACCGTTTGATTTTACGGTTTTTTATATTTACAAAGTTTAAAAATTAATAAAAGCTTTTACTTTTTTTTGTTTTTACGATTTGAGCTTAAGAGCTAAAATAATTGATAGAAAAAAAGCAAACCGAAATCACAAAAACTAAATGCAGAATATTTTTAAAATTCGGTAAAGAGCACACTAGAAATAAATTTCAAAAAAAAAAAAGGCTGACAACGCTGAAAGTTACACGAGAAATCAACCTCTCGTTTAAATTTGAACGTTTTTTACTTTCAACGATAATAGACGGCGAATGAATATAACAGATCTCATAGTAGCTCGATTAGAGTTTTTTTTTTTTCCCATTTTAAGTGGGTTTGTCAGCAAAGAAATCAGTCCAAGAAATAGGAAGGAGCTATAAATTTATATTCTTACGCGTTTTTTATGGACAGAGGATACAGAAATAATTCAAGAGCAGTAATAACCGAATAGCTGAGAATATAAGAAGCGCTCTTAAGGAGAGTAGGAATACCGAGTTTTAATAGGAAAGAAGGACGATTGCAGGATAGGCCGGAAATTTAAAATAAAACATGATCGCAGGGTCACACAAGGAAAGTAATTAGAAGGGGAGCGGACAAAATGGAGTAGATGAAAATGAAAACCGAGAAGATGACGCGGGAAGGAGACTGTGGATAAAGCGAAGAATAGCAGAGACATTGTAGAGCGTTTAGGGCAGAGTAAGTATCAAAAGATGAACACTATGGATGAAGTTGAGAAGAGATGGCTGAACAGAGAAGGGTAAAAGGAGGCAGGACTAGAAAATGAAGAAGAATGAGCGTTGAGCCACCAGTTTAAAACGAGTCATTTAAAGAGGAGAAAATGGAGCAATATTATACGATGTGCCCAAAAACTTGAAATGGAAGAACGGTCTAATGAATACGTACACTAAAATTCATTACGCTTAATGCCCAAAAATGGTATTTCGTCGAAAAATGTGACTGCAAACCAAACAACATTTAAACCTTCCACGGTGAATATAATTAGGGGGAAACAATTTACGGTAGACACACGATGTTTAAACAGTTTATAATCTTAAAAAGCTGTTTCGGAAAGCCTCTTCCTTCCGTACTTTCGGGTCTCTATTTTCGCGGATTTTAGGTGTTTTTGTTTTTTTTTTGTATTTCTGCCATTTTACTATATTTTTCCACTTGTTAGTTCAGTTTTTGTTTCTGACGATGGGAAATATTAAGATTAAATTTTTCAAATGCCCGGTATTTACTGAAAATCGTTTTTTTCAGTTATTGAAAACTACCAAATGCACATACGGTAGACGAGCCTAAATAAGCATGAACGAATATAGAGCAATTTGAGATACATAGTATATGTCAAAATATTCGTGTTTTTTTTTTTTTGCGATAATCGTTTAAGCGGGGTGAGTGTTTTCCCGGCCAAGTCAGCAAGAATTCAGTAAAATCAAGTGTCTATTTCACTGGTATTGTTAAGGAATTCGGCAAAGTCACGTGATGTACACGTTAGAAAAGCACCGTCCCTCTGATAGCGACGTAAAATTAAAGTTATTACGGAAAATTTTTAATTTTCAATCTTTCTCCCGATTTCATTAATAACTATCGAGAGCTAGTTAGGCCGATTTATTTTTCAACTACAGTATTCGAATTTAGCCGTCGAACACAAATAGCAATACAAAAAAAAAAAAAACAAACAAAAAAAAACCCTATCGATTTTCAAATGGAAAAAAAAAAAAAAACGCTGAGTGCAATTCACGTTATAACCGTAGAATTAAGTGGCCGAAAGTCGATATGTTTCAAAGTTAAATAAATTTCATTAAAACGATAACCCCCCCGTTAGCTGTAACAGTTTTGACAATGTCGCACACTTTCATCTCGGTAAGGTTTTCAGTTAACGTTAAAATATTGAACATAAATTTACACAAATTATTTATTGCCGAAATATAACAGAACTAGCGTCTAATTTATCGATATAAACACGACGACATCTTATCACTACTGTCGACCATTAGCGAAGACCAATCGTTGAATTAATCTACATTTATTATGTATGTGTGTGTGTGTGTGCGCGCGCGCGTATTTAAAATGTTTTAAATGGACGAGTACAAGTTGTTTAATAGTGAAAAAGTAAATATAAACTGTATTTAGGCGCGCAAAGAGGATAATACGTTTGGTCTTTGTTAAATGCAACGTGTAATGAGCAACAAATACGGAAGAGAAGGACTGGTAATTTTCCGGGGAAAAAACGAAAGAAAAAAACAAGACACACACTCGTTATGATATTAAAAACATCCGTAACAGTTGATTACTTCGTTAAATGTTTCCGGTAAACGTACGAAAATGCAACGGCTCGTTTCGCGGTGAAAAATTATACTTAAAAACATTTATAATACTAGGCCGTTAGAACCGGGCAGTAGTATGGCGGGAGCTGCGACTAAACGGCTTTTACGCGTCAAGTTCTAGAATTAAGCCGAAATATATATTAAGGATATATTGCCGATAAATTTCCGAAAATCCTCTACAGATCACGCGTCGTAAAAGTTGACAATAATCTCCGAGTTACATCGACAGCAGCTTCGCAGATTTCCTTTTAAAAGCGACATTTTGCTCGCTCGTCTATCACAGTCTTTCCACGCTTTCGTCGAACAGAACAATCGGGTAACTATGGGGTCCCAGCGTGTAGTAGTACTTCCGAGGATATAAACGAAGAAGGTGGTGAGAATGATTATTCCAAGCGAGCGAACTAACACGCAGTAGAGATTACGCGCGCGAGCAAGTTAAAATTGATAACGAATCGTATATAGTGCGAGCTTTTCAAATGTTCCGAAGCTAAAACTGGCAACAGTTAAACTGGAGTAAGAAACTCGAAAAAAATCAGATTGCCGCTAGTCACTTCTTCTTACGGGAAGTAGTTCATTGAGGGGCGCCTGCAACGTTCGACGTTTCGTAAATATTACACGAAGAAAATCAAACAAGCATCGTCGAAGTGAAAATGTTGACGAAATTTTCCAGCTGAGACAAATTTTGAAATAGCCGAAAAGCATCGTCGAGCGAATGAAGTAAGGGTATTACGCGTCAAAAATACTTAACCGATATAATGCGACATCCGAATTATTTCGTACCGCATATCTGCAGGATACCGCAGGTATTTTGGTCATGTGATCAGAGCGGACAGTTTGGAAACGCTGCTCATCCAAGGAAAGGTCAACGGAAGAAGAAGTCGAGGTGGTGCGCCGACTAGATGATCGGACGCGGTGTGCAAAGCTGCTGGGCGTACCTTTCAGGATTGTGTACAGATCATCGCAAGGGATCGGAATTGTTGGCGCAGTCTGATTAACCGGATTATATTATAAATGAAATCGATAACGGAAAATTTACCATCAATAACCGAAAAAAAAAAATAACGTAGCGCCAACAACGAATATGTCTCAATAGAAATGAATCTAGTTCTCATCTCCGCGACTAGGAATTTAGAGCGCACTACACATTGTGAGTACATATATACTTGACGGCCAGTAAGAAAATGATAAGCGTTGATTTATAGCGATCCTATAGGAGAGAACCGATGAAATTCTTAAACGAATTCCGAGAAATTGGGAAAAATACTACGAGAAAATTGTTCATAATGAATAGAGAATTATAAATAAAGCAGATAAATCGACGACGAATGACAATTGATAATAGCATCGCATTTAAAACGAGATCCTATTTCGTCGATGATCCATCCGGTTATCTCAGAGAATAGTGTGAACATTTATTTATGAAACTCTTTTATCTTTTGCACTGTCCTATATCGCACTCAAAACCGAAATTACAGTAGATGGCGAGGGTGTTTGATTTGTAAATGTATTTCAAGGATGATTTTTAGTGCTTCGCATAAATATGCATGGGATAGGATCGAATCTGCAGGGAGAATGAATATACTTTACGGGCGGAATTATTCGACGGCCAAAGAAAAATGTCATCATTGGCCGTAAAGAAGTTCTCTCGTCGCAGTTAATGGGAACATTCTGACGAAAGCTGCGCAAAAAATTAAAAAAAAAAAAAAAATTATAACTAATACAAACCCGCGAACAATATGCCAGGACAAATAGACAAAGAGTGTAGCAATATCAGCTACAACCGAGGGAAAGGTTCGAAGACGAATGGTACAGTGAAAAAAAAAGAAAACAAAAAGGAGGAAAAAATACACATAAATAACAAAGGGAACTTTGACCGGATGGGCGAATGTGCGTCAGCAATTAGACATTACTTTTAATGAAAACAATAATAGAAATTGAAACAATCTAAAAATTCTGAATCTCGATGAGGAATTTGATATTTATATATAAACGGACAGAATTACAGATGCCGATCGAAAGAATTAACATCGATTAATAGAAAAAAAAGTGCTAAAGTGTAAGAAAAATGGAATAAAAACGTTCAAATGGAAAAGAAATAAAATCAGTGCCGGGGCGAAATGATGCTAACGTGAGCCAAAAAAAAAAAAGTGGGATATAAAATTCCTTTTTTTTTTTCCTTTTTCTCTTAGGCTGATCAACTGAAAGCATTAATCGCCAGCAGTTCAAGATCTTAGAAGGAAAAAAAAAAATAGAAAACGACATCCTAATGCGATTAAAAATTGGGGAAAGGAAAGTAATAGGAACTATAGTGTAGAGGGATAAGAGCGAAGAATGCGGTATAGGGTTTAAGTCTTAAGAGTTAGAAATACAAACGTTCAGCGGAGATACAAATATGTCATCGGTGTCGCAAATTAAACTGTTGTCGTTAGGGTGCATTTGACATAAAGGAGAGGTTCTTAGAAAAACGATAAAAAAAAAAAAAAAAAAAAAAAGATGAAGGAAATTATTGCCAAAATGCAAACGACAAATGGAAGAAAAAACGACTGAATTAATCAAGTCGGGTAAAAAGATTTTTTTTTTTTTTTTTTTTCGGATGGGGGGCATTGAACACCATTTGGCCACTAGGTAAAAAGATGGACAATTAGAAAAAAGCGGGAGGAGAAATATACTGCCAAAATTTATATTAGTTATATTAGCAAAAAAAAAACGAGTAAAACGGTTATTTCTTTATAGTTCATAGTTTTTTTCTTGATTCCCAAGATTCTGCTCACTGTGTCAATTTCAAAACAAGATTAAAAACATCAAATAATAAAAGATCTCATAGTCAAAACCAATTCTGTATAGTAATAAGTGTGTTCTTTCGTTAAATAAAAAGGAGTCGGAACTTCAGAGGAAGTCTCAAACACCGGCATGAACATGTGATTGCTTTACGGCCGTATTTAGCGAAGAAAGCTCTGTTTTAGTCACCTCTCCGTGCTTTTGCGAAGTCTACGGGCTAAAAAGAACACCACAAAGCATTCAGAGAGGCCACTGTATAGAGAAAAAAAAAAATTTAGCGACACTAATTCGCCGTAACATTAAATCACGGATATGTTTTCGAGGATTAGGGATTGTATTTAGAAAATATTACGCTTCGCTATTATTTTAAACGGATGGTTAAAAAAAAATGGACTATCTACGTTAATTTAAGGAAAAAAATGCGAAAAAGTAAAAAATTCTTTAGTTTGAGTAAAATTTGTAAACGAATTTTGAATTCTATGAGAGAGTTCAATCACAGAATACCATAGAAACACGCGTATTCACAATCTCAAATCGCGCTGAGAGGTAAACGTTGGGAGCTATAGATCTAGAATTACAAGGGGCTATTCATTAATTCGTCTATACCCGATTTGCCAACGATTTTGTACGGTTAAAAGGTGAAAGATATCGCGATTCAACTGAGATATGTATCATTGAGTAGGCGCCAAACTTCGGCGATAGATTAATTCAATTGAGAAATGCCGTCATAAAGTTGGCAAACTTTAACGCACTGTTTGCTAGAAAAAAATATTCAAGATTATTAGGTAAATGAATTCGCGAACAAACGAACGAACGCGTTCGTTTTTATAGAGAGCGATACTTGCAACATTGTCTTCATCGCTTGTTTAATATTATTCAAGATTCGAGTTATTAGTTCATATAAATATTTAGCGCCAGAGCATTTGAAAGAGTACATTTTATTACGAATTACGCGAAAAAGTTTTTCGATAGTTAATTTCTTTCAGACAAATTCGTAGCCTATCTTTCTTTTTTTCCCTTGAAATGATTAATGACTTACAAAAACACATCCAACTTCGATCGAATTAAATGTTACCATATAATAATAGTTCACGTGTAATTCTAAATGAAGTAACACAGTGATAGTAGAGGAACTACGACGATTGAATTCTAGCAAAGATCAGTATAATTAAAGCGAAATTTTATTTATAATTAAAAATAAATAAAATTGCTCGAGATTACTAATCAACAGCCTGAAATGTTCGAAGGCGGTTGCTGAAATTTTTGATATTTACAAATTAAAAATGTTCGATAAGAATGCGGAGAATTTATTACTCCGATTATTACGAGTGAAATCGTTAATTCGAACATTATTTCACTTCGGTAAAGTACGAGCTTAAATGACGCGCCTTAATTATTTTGCCATATTCAAAAATGATTGCGCTTCTAAAGTTCTTCACTAGTGTTATTAATTTGCTTAGTTAATATAACCTTTCTTTTTTTCTTTCCGTTTCTTTGCAGATAGATTAAAGGTGTGTCTTACGTATTTTTGTATAATGCGCTCTTCTACTATTAGTAAGAGAAAAATTTAAAGAGGTTTAAAAGTTATTTCCTTAAAATCATTTTACGAGCCGCTACCGGTGTTCAGAAGACAAAAGTAGTGTAAACGTAAAAATAATAGTTCGTAAAAAAAGATATATAATAATATATATATATAATGTTTACGAGTATGTAACATATTTTTTAAATTTATAAATATAGAATTTTAAAATCAGAGATAGATCCGCTTGCCCGGAAATCCCGTTAGAAATACATCAAACCGAATAGAAACCAAAAACCAATGGTAATAGCTGTTGCAAGAAACAGTCATCGAAGTTACGGAGCTTTCTTTTACGACGCAAACATTATTACACTCATTAAACGGTTTTCCTGTAAAAGGAAATTACATCGATGATGTTGTCGAAAGTATATCTGCACATTTTAGTCGAGTTAACTGAATGGCATGAGCGGTTTTCATCAGTAACGTTGAAATTTAAATAAAACGGGAAAAAGGCGTTTAAAAAATCGATAAAATCAGTAAAATCGGTCTATTTTGAATATATAATAAAAAGTGAGTTCCCAAATCGATGAATATGACACCAACGCAACAAGAAAAAGCGGATTCTTATGACGAAAATACTGCGCGGAACATTTACAGTTTGATAAAAGTTTAAAAGCTGAAATTTACGAAAACCTAAAATTTGAGAGAAGCGTAACGAAAACAAAAAGTGACCGAAATCGGGACAATCGGTAGTGTTTTTATAGAAAGAAAATAAAATAGTGTCTAAGGCTAATTCGACAGAAAACTGATTTAGTTGATGTTTATTAAGAAATGCATCTTCGAAAATGTTATTTCATTATTGTAAACTATTAAAGTGCAAGATCACGAATGAAAAATGATCGATAAAAATAGAAAAAAAAGACCAAGTAGAAGTGTTCAGTGTTTGTTATTAACTAATTTTTATAATGTAATCCGCTCTGATAAAGTTATAATAAAAAATCTTACAAAAACAACAAAAATTGAAAAAAATTGAAATACGCAAGAAAGAAAATAAAAAGAAGGTGAGGAAAAATGCGATAATGCGGCGATTATTTGAATAACTGAAATACTCTTTACAATAAAAAACCTAAAAAGATTCCCCGGACGTTACTGAAGTCTACTAAAATATGTGAAATCCTGACCGTTGAATACATTATTACTTTTCACCGCCTGATTCTATTGTTAATCATACACGATTTATAATCTGTTACCTTGTAAACAGAGCATTTACTTCTTCTTGTCGATATTCCCCCACATTACTATATTTACCTTATTATTTTGTACAGTATCTGCGGTTAGAATAATCTGCAATACGTTCCCTATATCGTTGATTCTCGTTTATCTTTTATTATCTCGTTACTTTGAGATCACTTAATTAAAATGTATAATTCATTTTACGCTCTCTATCGGATTTTCACATAACTTGCGAAATGTTTATCTTCTGGAACACCTTCAAAGTGAGAGGTCGTCTCATCATGTGTTCGCGTTCTTACGGGTGACGCTTCGATTTTATGTGTATCTTATAATTTTAAACATTCTGTCCTTTAAAACTACTTACTTCTATACAATGCTAGACCGGTTTCTCAATCAGCACATTTATTGTATACATACTGGTATTGTGAAATAATTTTTTTCTCTTAATTTGCTGCTAAATTTTGATCTTTCAGCTTGGGATGCCCACTTGTACTTTCGGTCTTGCTTTCCTCCTTCTTTACACTTTTATGAACCTGCTCTTGTTCTCGTAGATAGCGCTACTTAAAACGTATAAATATATAGGAGAAGAGCGACGAAAAAAAAAAAAAAAAAAAAAGGGTGATTTTAAACTAAGAAAAAGACACACAACTTTTTGATAAGATTCGGTTATAAGATCAAATTAAATGTGGTCTATCGATCTTAAGTATTATTATCGTACAAAATATGTATATGTTGCATTCATCTTACATGTGGCGCAGGGTTAAGACCATTTTATAGCAAGTTAAAAAAGGTTTCTATCTCCGATTTTAAAAAGATAACGAATCTACGGCATTAATGTTGCAACGTACGAACGTATATCTAATCAATAAAATATGTAATGATAACAATAATTATTTTTATATTTATATCATAAACAATTTACACTGAGCAATTCGTTTTTATATAATTATACTACATATTCGTTTCGCACTAATCTATATTTTATCGCTTTCGAAACAGTTACTTCGGTTATACCGAATTCTATTTAAAATTTCAACTACGTTTTTTCCGTCTAAGTACAAAAAAAATTATTCGCCAACATTCTCTTATATATGTACAACATCGTTTCTCTCGCTAAAAAACATTCCGAAGAAGTATTATAGTATCTTTTTCCGTCGACACTATCTACCACTATGTAGCCAGTGCGTGTTCTCTACTGGCCGAATTATATTTCTATTTCGCATCGATTGTGAAAGACATAATGCGGTAACATCTAGTTGTGTTAGTTCACACACAAAAAAAAACAACAAAAAAACAAGGAAGTTACATTATTTAAATATCGCTAAAATTAAGAAAATTAATACTACACACACACACACACACACACACAGACAGACAGAGTTTATTTTTCCTCTCTAACAAACATCAACAACGTCAAATTGATCATCAGAAATTGGTGTTAAATAATGTAACGGTTATATTATAAATAAAATTGCCTAAAAATTACGAACTTTTGGTGTTTTCTAGTTAACGAGATAAATTCATATTGAACGCAAATGATATTTACCTTTTATCGAAAGTTTTTTAAGCCGCCGTTACCGATTTAGTATCCGCCAGAATTAAATTAACGACGTATCTGCACGGAAAAATATAGAAGATATAGTTTTAATTTTCTAAAGACTTTTAAAACATATTTCCGTATAATATAACAGCACACGTGTTAATGGCCATTGGTTCGTAGTATTTAATATCTGCGCAATTTGCATAACACAAACACATATAAAATATATGTCGCTTCGTCTATTACTTGGTTACTTTTATTCGTAAAATTACGTTACATAAGTGTGACCTTTTAAAGGTTTATGCTGTACATATATATATATATATATATATATATATATATATATATATATAGGTATATATATAAAAAAAAAACACCAAAAAACGAAAAAAGACGGTAAATAAAAATAAAATTATCGCGATTAAGTCTGTTCACCGTTCGCGCAGAAAACTCTGGTAAGTAAGGAGATAGTTTTTGTAAAACAACTGTTGTTAGTCTTCCCACGGGGTAGCGAGATATTCCTTATCATTATTATTAATCACGGAGTCTGCTATGCGACATTCGAAATATCGCCGCGACTAAGAAAGCGCCTTATGACTTCGTTGATGTCTGAAGAAAAACAACCGGGATACGTTGAAACTGCGCGCTGGTCTACGTAGTTCGGGTAATTTTTCGATGTTCGACAACGAACATCGAAAACTATTATACTAACCTGCGACATATAAACCGTGTGTAGAGTTCCTTTTCAAACGGTCGGTGGATTTCCCGCCGTAGATAAAGTTTCGGGCACGCCACACGATCAGCTAGATTCGGTCTCTTTAATTGCCTGCCGTATTCTATCTTTTAGTTCCTTCTCCGGAAGTTGCGACAGCGACAGTAAATCGCTTCGAGAGAGCTTTTTGAGCGGATCAGTTCTGGAATCGTTATTGTTCTCGGACGAGTTGTTGAGGCGTGATTCGCGATTCGAAAGGTGATCGTCGGCCGACGAGTCGCTTTTAAATTTGTATTTGTGCTTTTTCGGCATGTGGAGGATTATCTTCGGCTTCACCGAAACAGCGGCTCCGTCTTTGATCAAGTCGCCGCTGGCGCACCGTTCGTCGATCGGACTGAGCACTTCGACTTGGTCGCACTCGGAATCGCTGAACGATTTCGTGCCAGTCTGTTCGTCCTCTGTGCACCAGCGATCGTCTTTGTCGTCCGACTCGGACGTAGACGGTATGACGATTTCTATGAAATGGTCGGTGGATTTGACGGAATCGGTCCTCCGGTCGCTGGTCGGACGTCGATAGCATTCTTCGTTCTCGACAATACCACCGTCCGTGTCGAGTCGCAGTTTACCGCTGCGGCCCTGTTCGATTTCGCCGTTATTCAAGGTCAACTTTGGCGTTGTCGCTCTAGACTGAACCTTTACCGTTCGGCCCTTAAACGAAGAATTGTCGATGTTGGTGAACTTCCTGGCCGCTATCGGGCCGATATCTCTGGACAGAATCGAATTCGATATTCGACTAGGGGAAAATATCAACGGCGAAAGCGACGAACACGGACTCTTCAGCAGTAAACTATTTGCGGCGCTGCTCTTCGGCGAAGTGACCGCCAGCGATTTCGGACAACTGACAGAAGGACCTGTCGGCTCTGACTGTTGTGATTCCGATTCGACCGGACTTAAATTTGTACCGTCCTCGTCCTTCTTCGTCACTAATTGACTGGATCTCCTAGTATGGATATCGGGCGGACTGCTTTCCGTGGCACCGTGGCTCAGTCGGCGACCGATAATTTCAGCACTCTGAAAGTCGAACAATCTGCCGGCGGCGATATTGATATCCGAACTGATTCTTCTGACATCTAGATTACCGGAACTTTTCGAGCGAAACACATCTTTGCTCAGCCGTCTAGCGAAGTCTAGCCTAAAAGGACGGGGAAAGAAAACAAAAAACGAAAGGAATAACGTTATCAGAAACATAATAATAAAAATTACAACTTCAAGCCGGATTAAAGTGTAAAAGTTCGTCAATTAAACACGTTTAGTTCATTTTATTTGTTGAGCAGCTGCTTGTTCCGCATTTGATCGAAACATGCGCTTTTCATATTTTCGAATAAGACGATTTCTCACGTGTTTTTGTTTATTTTTAATTTTCCATTCTATTTTCCATTCTATTTTTCTTTTTTCGATTCATTCGTTTGATTTTCTACAATATTTAAACCGATGTTTCTTCTTAATTTTTACTTTTCCTTACATTAATGATCTCATATACATATTAAGTATATCGCAATTTGATCAATTAGTGCAGTGGTTCTTTTAACCGGTGGTGATCCCTGAAAGCACTCAGAATGGTCCGCGAAGCCATCCAAAAAATATTAAAGCTATAAAATTCATTAAAAAGAGTAGCGCACTTAATACTCGTCTCTTCAAACAATTGTGCTTTGATATGAATTCTGAACACCAAAATTCGGCTTTTCCATACGGAAGTGAGTCGGCATTCCAAAGGAAATATGCTGCTGTCGGAGTTTTACGAGCTGAAAGAGGAAGTACAAATATTATTAATTAAACTAAGAAGGAGAACAAAGATCAGTTCTGCGAGTCCAAATTTCAAATGTGTTTTGCTTATTTGGTTGATTTTTTCGCGCAACTAAATAAATTGAACTTTGCAAGGGTCGTGAAATTTGATGTTGCAAGGCGCCAGCAATAAATTTGCATATGAGGATAAAATTAATGAATTTATCACTAACAATCGAGCTATATGGATCAACAAGGTGTTGGAAGAAAAAAGTTTTCTGCGTTTGATACGCTGAATCGAATTATTGACAGGCAGCGTGCTGAGATTAAAGGAGAAATACAAAAGAACATGATAGTTTTCATTTGAAAAATTGAAAAAGTGAATTCAGTCGCTATTTTCCTAACTATTGCGAGGACGAAGGTGTGTCCGTAAAAATGATTAACGTTTCTAAGGTGCCTGATGAAATTTAAGAAGAAGCGATTGAAATGCAACACAATAGTAACTAGAAAGATATATTCGTGACAGGAATTAATTTTGAAAATTTTTGGAGCCAAAAGGGAATTTCTTTCCCAAAGATTCGAGAAATTTCTGTACGTTACCGAACTTTGTTATCGTCATCTATGCGAGCAGGGGTTTTCGGCGCTTTTGATAATTAATAGCAAGCACCGAAATCGGTTACATGCCAGTGCCGATATGGCTTTCAGTAGCAGTGAACCAAGGATTCAGAAGTTAATAAAAAGTATGCAGTCACAGAAATCGCATTAAAATAATATATTTACTTCTCTATTCTGTAAAATTTTCGTAAAAAAAATTAAAATACAGTTGGCTTTGAACAATTTTATGCGTGTCTTATTTATAGATAGATAGAACAACCCTTTATTTATTTTGACACTTACTGTGTATATTACCATTAAACTGTTGGTGGTCCATGGCAGACAGAAATTTTGTCAAATGGTCCCTCACAACCTAAAGGTTAAGAACCACTGTGTTCCTCTAGGTTCTTCAGAGCCTTTTGAATATAGCTTAATATTTTATAAAATCCGTATTTTGCTAGTGTCATTATTATTATTATTATTATTATTGTTATTATTATTCATATGTGTTCTTAGTGTCCTACTATTACAGTGATTTGTATATGATATAGCAAAACTTATACGCCAAATTCATATTAATTCGTCTGCTATAGGTACGTTATATACATATATTATAGTTCACATTTATACTTATTTAATTATTAAAAATTAAAAGCGTTTGTATTACGTCACTAATTTGGAATTCATTTACTACCGTTTGATCGTTAAATGTATTAGTGCATAATAGAAGGAAACTGTAGCGAATGTTGCCAAATTTTACCGATATGAATTTCTGATATGCTCTGTATACGAGGGAGAGTTGCATTTTGATTGTGTGGCCGTGTTGCTCGTCGAACACGGGGGCGCATGGGTAAACCGACAAAAGATGCTTGGAGCTGTCCATCTTGCAAACGAACTACAAGAGAACAAATCAAAGTTGTCTAAAAGGAAAAAATGCACACCCCGTTTTGTACAATCGGATCGACACCTTAGTAAAAAAGTTGGAAAATGTAAAAACATCGTATCAGAGGAGTCGCAAACTAAACTAGCTGAAACAGTGGAAATGTTACAGATTGTAAGAAATAAAAATGCCGATTTAAGGGAACAAAACAATGAGCTGCAACGGCGAATTGACCGGCTGGAGCAGCAAACCAGAAGTGTAATTATTTCCAACGTACCAACCATACGACAAGAAAATTGAAACAACTTAACGGTCAAAATTGGAGAAGCTATTGGCATTGAAATTATAGAATCCGACATAGACATTTTCCATCGACTGCAAAAGTCTCCCAAAAACAACAATTTGCAAATATTGTGGTCCGTCTGTGCTGCAGAGATAAGTTTGAGTTGCTTCGAAATTTCCGTGTTAAGCGGCCTACATTAAATGATCTTCACGGGCGTCGCAATAAGGAACTCAATTTTTTATTTCCGAGCACCTCAACAAACTCCAAACTTTTGCAGGAAGAAGAACACTCAAGCTAAATAGCAACTGGAAATTTGTTTAGGTAAAGGACGGGAATAATTTTTTGCCCGAAGAGATGAAATGGCTCCAGTTATAAGGATCACATCCTTCGAGCAGATATCAGAATTGTGTTTCGGGCTAACTTTTTGAGAAGTTCAAAATAATTCGGCCATCTATACCTGTATTTATAAATGTAAGTTCGTTTATGCTATGTTTTGTAATATTGTTAAATAGGGTAATTACTTTACATTTTACTTCATCTGGACTCGTAGGAACTCCGGGGATAAACTATATACTTATTTATAAACTTAATTGTTACTTCGATGTTTACTTCTATTTGGTATTACTTAAAATCAGTTATCATTCATTTTCCTCTTTGTTTCATTCCTAATCACAAATATTCATACATTATCCAAGTTTTCCATTATTCGAATGTATGTTTTCATTTCGATTTTACTTTCCTCTAATGAATATACCTACAGTACAATGTTTAATCTTATTTCCAACTGCATTAAGATACATATTCATCAAGTGCTTAACTTTTATACTTAAGTCTTCATACTTATCTTAATTTCAACATCATAATCTTAATATTGGAAGCATGTTTACTTTTACTTTGGTATCACATAAAATTTGTTCTACATCATTTTCCGTTCTTTTTCATCCCTAAATACAAATATTATTTGACCTTATCCAAGTTTTCCGCTTTTCAAACTATAGGTATGTATCTTTTCATTTCAACCTCAATTTCTTTTAATGAATATACATATGTATGTATATCTCCGGTGTACTTAATTTTATTTTTAACTGCGTTAACATGCATATTTATTAAGAGCTTAATTTTTATACTTAAGTCCTTAACTTTCCCTAATCTTAATATAATAATTTTAATGTTAAAAGCAAGTTTATACTACTATTTTGGTATCATTTAAAATCTGTTCTACATCATTTTTCGCTCAGTGTCGTTTCTAAATACAAATATCATTTTATGTTTGGTAAGTTTTCCATCATTAGAATTATATGCATCTTTTGATTTCAAATTCAATTTCAATCTTCTTTAATGATTAAACACCTACAGTAAACTTTACTTTTAATTGCGTTATAATATATACATATATATGTATATATTTATCCTGCGCTTAATTCTTATTCTTAATTGCGTTAATGTACATACTTATTGTTTACTTACACTAATTGCATTTTTTATTTTACTTAATTCTGATATTAATGCATTTTTCCAAACACTTTAACTCGTTGCGTAAGTGTTTCAAAACCTGTAATTTTATCTATATAAAACATGGTAAAAATTTAAACTTTACTTATTTAACATATTATTAAATGGGAAAAGTAGGTTAATTTTAGTTTTATAATTCAAGCGAACAGTACAAATTACGGCGTATTATCAACGTTTAATTAAAGTGCAAATTACTCTGAACTAAATTATAAGTATGTATCATCATAATCGCCAATTCTCAGCATTACCTGATTACCTATCTTTCAATAATTTTGTAAGTATTTTTGTTAGATTCTTTTACAAGTGTTACACGTAGTATGGCCAAGCATTCAGTTAACCAATGGTTTAAATTTTTATTTTCATTGCTAATCTACTTTCGTAATCTATTTTTTGCTGAGCGTAATGTGAGGAAATGTATGTATATTTATATATATATACAACTCATTTTTATATATAAGATATATGTTATACATTTATTTTAGTAACAGAATATTTCTCGCATTGTTACTTAACAGTGGTTATTTATGTATATCTTACAATTAGATGTGAAATAAGCAAATAAAGAATGAAAATGCAGAATAACATTTTACGAGTAGGTTACTTTAAACGTAAGCAGTCTAAGAGTGCACTTCAATAAACTATTACTGTTAATGAACGAGTCTAATATAGATTACGATATTATAGTGTTTAATGAAACTTGCTTAACGAAAGATGAAGTGGCACGGTACGAAATTCCTGAATACATTTGCCGTGAGAATTGTAGAATAAATAAAAGATCGGGAGCAATATTCATTTATATCAAAGAGGACATTAAAATTTCCGATATAAATGTACAAATCTCAACCGGTAATACTGTTTGTTTAAATATAATGCTCGATAATAATCTCTTCACTGGTAGGTATTTTTATAGTTTCTGCAAATCGCAAAATACAGAATTTCTCTCTGATCTAAACAATATTATAAGCCTTTTAGGCATTAATCGCCGGTGACATAAATATAAATTTATTGGACAACTCCAAAAGTCCAGACTATCTAAATTTACCGAACTCGACTAGATTTAAAAGCATACAGAGTCAACCAACTATTCATAGGGGAAAGTATTCTTCCTGTTTGGATTATGTCCTTGTTCGGGGAATTAATAATGCAAACACAAAGTCGGAGATTAGCAATTAGTCCTTGTGCCTTTTTGCGACCGCTCCATTTTAAGCAATGACATTAAATTAGACTGCTATTTCAGACAAAAAACTAGCGAGCTTACCCATCTCGTTGATAGATTTTTCTTTCGAGAAAAAATTTAACGTCAATTAATATAAGTTAAAAATATACGAGTCCACGTCCATCGATGCGAAGTGTGTGACACATTTATATCAACTATAATGAATGTCGTAAAGCAGTCCAAACGTCACAACGACAGAACTGCAAATTACAAAATAAAAGAACGGAGTGGGTCACCGAAAAGGTGATTAAATTATCGTTAGAGAAAAAGTCTCGATTAAAAAGTATCCTGCCGACGATGAATTAATTGTACGCTTTATAAACAAGTTTTGAGAGAGTTACAAAAATTAATTTGAATAACGAAAAGAGAATATTACTCGCAGAAGTTACAGGACTGCAATAATAACCCAAATAAATATTGAGCATTAGTTTGGAAAGGTAATATAGGTAACAACAACATCTATTCTAAAAGTCAACGATACGATTTTAGCTGTAAAGAGGAGAATGAATACGCAGTAGCCAATCATTTTAATAATTACTTTCTAAATATTGTCAAAACAGTGAAAGAGAATTCTTTAATTTTGAAAACTCAACGTTTTTATTATTAAATGAGAGCAATTTTTGTACATACATAATTGGGTTCTCAGAAGCGGCTCTAGCGATTTTAATAGAATTCATCTATTGATATAGTTTTGTTCATGCTGCTAGTGATAAAAATTCTATTTTAAATTGAACAATTTGTTTATTTCACCGAATGGTAAATAGAAAATTGAAATTTTGCAGTGAAATAGATTTGACCACGATATATATATATAATATATATTACTTACGCGATTTCAAAATGTTGCGTTAAGCTAAACTTCTAATATTGAAGATAATATTGTAACTATTATATTACGTACGTATTACTGTTCTGTATTTTTTTAAAATGTTTATGAAACTCGTGAATTCTTCTACAAGTCAAATTCGAGCAAACGGCTTGTTCACTCCGGGAGGGACTGTCATCGAATTGTGATGAAACCTTGTATATATAAAGCAGCATTACAACTGAAGAAATTTTTTCTATTTTTTCATCGATATTTATAACATGTTTTAATACAATTATGCCGTACAATAGTAATTACATTTTGAAATAGACATCCGCGAGAAACAAACAAGTAACCCCTAAACAGGAACCAGGCTCGGATTAAGTATCTTTTCGGAAGTGACAAGATTATCAGTTTTATAGAATAACTAAATTTTCTTTAATTTAATTCAAAATATATTATTTTGAATTCACGAATTAACATATAGTTATTAATGTAAACAAAACTAAATATCATATAGAGACAATGGGTGGAATTTTCAATGCCAAAAAAAAAAAAAATATATACATACATATATAATAATTTTAAACAATGAATTTTTTTTTTTTTTTTTTTTTTGAAAATTCTTGTATAAAATATCATTAAAATCTACTGAACGGAGAAATTTCGAAGTTGGTTGCGATACTTGGTGGTATCGGCGACATTATTATGCGATGATCAATTTGCTCTGAGTGATTGATGTTCAAGATGCCGAGGATATTTACAACATGAGATTGAAATAATTCTGTTGGGTGGGGAAGACGACGTGATGCATTTGTTTTTCTGTATATTTCGTGTAGGTTTTCTGCTTTTCAGGTACGTGTCGTCGGGTTTGATCAGTATTCTCTGCGCAATTTTAGCGACCGAGTGAAAACTTGCTTTTCTTTGTTTCCCTTAAAACAAGGTTGAATTTTGAAGTTTACAAATACACAGGGAGAAAAGAAAAGGAAAAATGAAAAATCTAACGACCAGCTTCAATTAACTTGTTAATAAATAAATAATTTTCATTTGGACTTATCATGGTAATTCTTGTACAACGAGAACAATGATTCGCTTTATTTATTTTCGGATGTGTATCTTTTACACGTCTGAAAAGCTAAGCATAATTAAAAATATATGTATGTACGTATATATATATATATATATATATATATATATATATATATATATATATATATATTATGAATTTATATAAGATATTCATATTGAAATTTTACCTTCCTGGAGAAAATTTGTTTCTGTTGTACAATAATCCGGTAGGGCTTAATAATTGGGGGCTTTTGTGTTTGTGATAATACCTGCGACGTGGACTTGGTTTCCCAATACTATCCAAAGCCAGATCTTTCCGTTCTTCCTGCTGCACTCTGTGGTTTAAACCGTAAACCGACATTAACATAAGTACGAATATTATAGCCGCTACATGTACTATAAAAAGTGTCGAGTTCGTTTTAATCCTGTATACCCCGTTAACAGCTTCGATTTATCAACCGTTAGAACATTTTATGAAATATTACCACAATAATATGTATAAATAAGACGGTGTAAAATGTTCACACTCACAAAATGATGGAATCATCTCTGTTATCATTTTTTGACGGTAGGAGTTTGACTATTCGGAAAATTTTCATGAATTTTTGATTTTTTTTTTAAGTTCTTTTCTAATCTATTTTTAGACTGATGTAACATGTTTGCTCGGTACTAAATTAAACAAATACGAGTACGACTTCAGGGTGTTTGTTCGGTTTCATTTCGAAAATGTTTTGGAAAGTGTCAAAATTTTGATAAAGACGATGATTCTACTTTTGACACTCCAGTTTCCGTATAAATTCCGTAATAATTCAATTACGAACTAAATACGCGTACAGATTAATGTATGAACTATACGATATATTGAACGAACGAAAAGAATCACCGGCACTGAAATGTACACGTTAAAACTCGTATAATTTAAGCATTACCTACTTTCAAAAGTATGACGAACGACTTTGAAAATATTAAATTTAACCGAAGCGACGAACTTTTTTTCTACATTTTTTTCCGTTCAGTATTCAACTGAACTCTTATTACGAAAGAACAAAAATGTGAACTGTAAACGGAAGCACACGTCCAGTTTAAATTAGCAACACCAATCTTTCTCGTGAACAATGCGAACTAAATATAAACTCTCCGGACAATATAATTTTCATCGAGGAATTGTTTAAATTATTTCAGTTTATATTTCGTCTTAAGAAAACATCAGATAAAAAAAGATTATTTATGCTTACAACGAAGGAGGTAGTACACAATCTGTAGAGTATCTCGATGATTCAAATGGCGTTCTGTAGTATGCTATTTTTGTTTGTTTCGACGTAACTCTGTTAAGTTTTTAATTAATGCATCGTAATTATTAAAAGTGAACCGTCGTATGTCGTATGTAAAGTAAAGTGAGTTCCATACCCTTTTGACAGGGCGTCGGGATTGTGAAGTTCACAATGTACTAAGCCTAATGGATCTGATGAGAATATTGGGGCCAGTGTTCCTTTCTCTCGGCCGCCTTTACTTTCCCCCAGATAATTCTCTGGTACCCAATTATTTCAGGCTGGATAAGCTTGGGAGCGAGTTGGATCCGGGACGAGACAAGTCTCGAACCCGTGACCTCCGACTTGGTAGCCAAGCACCTTAACCACTAGGCTACCACGCTGCCTTGTGTATGTACCTATATATTATTATTTTTTCGCTTACTATTAGTAATAGGCCGAATTTAACCACCTGTCCGTAGCAACCAAAACGCCTGAAAATGTTGCACTCTTAAAACGGGGAAAGTAATAAAGTAATGTTTTTGAATTTCTTAAAAATGAAAAAAATAAAATAAAACAATAATAACTAGTTACCGTGGAAGGCGAGAGAGGCATTTTTCCATTAATCGAAGTGAGGGGGGTACTACTATTATGATTTCCTATTAAAATCATTTCTGCATCTTATCCATTTCAAATTATTAAATATTTTGTAACTTAAACCATTTTTACCCGCTAAATTCCCATGGAAATTTCATCGTGTACTACTTTTTGTATCCAGTTTCGTTTTAAATTAAATTTTCATTTTTAAATTGTGAATTCTTCAAAAACAACAGTTTCCGGCTAAAAACAGGAGACATCCTTGATAATATGTATAAAATCCGAAAACAGGAAAGCTCAAAAGCGGCCACGTAAGAACTGTACCCGAAATCATCATTGCTGATACATTTCAAGAATGTGTTCGAGACGTGGCTCAAGTGGGAATGTGAAATTTCTGCTCGGGTAAATGTATAAAGAGGAGTTTACTATAATATTTATGCGAATTTTTAACAATATGTGTGTGGTGTGAAAAGTAATCTGCGCAGTTTTGAAGGCAAGTTTTCAGTTTAGTCTACTTTTTCTGCGGGCTTAGTGAAACTGTCAGATAATTCAGGTTTATTGAAGATCGGCTCTTTAGCCGGTAAAAAAAAAAACAAAAAACAAAAAACAAAAAACAAAAAACAAAAAACAAAAAACAAAAAACAAAAAACAAAAAACGATGGTTTTCCCTTGACAGGATCGGAAACAAATGTTTGTCAGACGTTTTTCATATTACTGCTAGGCACTTTTTTTTTTTTTCCCCTGATATATTAATAAACAAAGTCCTAAATGCAAGGTTGTAGTTATAATAAAGCCGAGGTATTTGTTATTAATTAGTACGACCGGTAAGCCAAATTCGTACGGAAGCTAGGATTTTCAGTGCGGCTAAACTGTTTACGCACAGAAAGATACACATAGTCCGGGTTTAGCAGTCGACTACTGCAAAAGTAAGGAATACATGTCGGGACAATAGTATTTTATCATACCTGCCATCCGACTCGATAACTTGGGCCTGGCTTTTTATGATAGAAGATAGTGCCCTGGTAAAGAAAAATTACGGAATTATTTTTAAATTATTAGTTGGAGGATTCTGATTTTGAAAACGCGAAACATAAGCCACCGATGACGTGGACAAAGAATAAAATAGTATTGAAGGCTGGAATGTTAAACTTAACTAATCAAACGAGCCGAACATATTAAAATAAATATTCATCATTAAACATGGAGAAGTGGTAAAAATATGACAGCGGATTGAAAATATTTTACCAGAACTCGGAGCGAACTAAAGATATAAAAAATCATTTAAATGTCTTTGGTCCCGTTAATAAGTTTAATTAGAACATTTTTAAAACAACTAAAAATCAGGTTAAAGATTAAAATTAAAAGTTTGCTAATCTTCGTTTCGGAATAGAGGCTTTTATGGGTATTAAATATAAAAGAACGGAGAAAACAGTACTGGGGAATAATCGCTGTTTGTTAGTCTTTCGAAAAACTGATGGCCGCTTTTTGAGTTCGGTAGTTGATCACTTACGAAATCATGCTTTTTTTGTTTTTTTTTTGTTGTTTTTGACCTAAAACGATAGCGGGAGGCAGGGGGGGGATTAAATTAACTGGTTACCGTAGTTGGTGTTTTTACGTTGTGTGAAATATTTCAATTGTTGCGAATTTGCAAGGGGGATTTTTCACGTAGTTTTAAATTCCAATATTATATATTTTTGATGGTTTTTTCGTAATTTTACCCAGGAGTTTTACAATCAATGTCTCAACGAGAGTTTTAATTGCGCTACTTACGCATACAATTTCAAGTTTACACACTGTTCCGCAACTGTCGAGTTTTACTTAATTTTTACGCGATTTCCGAAACATCTTAGTAGGAGATTGTTCAAGCTGAACAGAATATTGCGAGCAATCGGTAACAAATTTGAAAATTATAATCGAAAGAGATTTTGACTTTATTCATTCTTAATTACTTCATCGATTTTATATAATTCGATAATTACCTTTAAAAATTGTTGCGGGCGATATCGGTGCTACTGTGACATATATCGAGGAAAAAGTAATCAATGCTGTAGGTGCAAAATAAACAAACAAAAATAAAAGAGAGTTAATCGGTTGCTACGTTCACTCGATATTCCGAAATAAATGGCGATCGGAAAGGAAGTGAAACAAAATTCCACCATGTTTTTCGAAATAGCGTATCACGAAATAAAATAAATCATCTCGAAATTAATATTTCCTCGCGAGTGTAAAAAGAAAAGTCGATTTTGTTATCGAAGCAAATAAATCGAGTAATCGGAAGATTGTTAAAAAGGAATAAAACAAACACATCAGAATGCGTTCATAGGTGAACAGATGATTAAAACGACCCGATTAATTTTAATTTGTAATTTTAACAATTATTTCAATAACGGCGACGTCATGCAGTTCTTTGCTTGTAAGATATCTCACTCTGGCAGCAATGCGTATTTAAAGGAAATTAATATAACAAAACAATTACAATACCTTCTAATTTCTTGTATCATTTCAAAAAATTGCGTTTTACTCCGGTGTTGTTGTCTCTGCTCGTGCTCTTTCTGAAATCAGAACGCAAAAAAAAATCTTATTAGATAGATCCAACAGTTGAACTTTCATCAAAATTGCAACTTTAATAATATGGAACATTACGTTAATAATAATAAGTTATAGAAACTAAGTACGTATTTATTAAATAAATATACTCATGTGTATCTATTTTGAGAACTCGCCGACAAGTCATGCGGAGACTATGGTATCGCACATAGTTTAAAAAAAAAAAAAAAAACCGTAAAAACTGATTGATTATAAATTTCCTTAAACAAATCAAACTTTTCCATCTCATTTAATCCCATTTCCTTCCTAATTGTGACTATGTGGCTCATTAATTGGTTAATAAAAAAAAGAAAAAAAAAAAAAAAAAAAGTATCGCTCTGCTCCTAATTCCAGTATTATAACGAAAGAAGATTTTTTACCAGATGCGAACAGGATAATAATATTACACTTCAGATCGAGTTTATTATTTTTTTTTTTTTTTTAGACTTTCTAACCAGGGACAAAAAACAGTAGGGCGGGAAGAGTGAACTTTCTTTTGAACTTATTTTACGTTGTAAAGCGGTGTTCCACTGCATGGGATGATATTACGGTAAGTTGAAGAGGTTCTAGAGAGAATGATGCAGGAAGACGTTTAAATTAAACGATGAATGGCAAAAAAATTTAAGGCAGATAGAGGAAGAGCATATTATGATGAATCGACGAATAACAACACAGTTGGGAACGAACAGGTAGAGTTCTGTGGAACACGTAATCATGGGAGAAAGATATGTGTCCGATTTTCAAATGGTTATTGATTGTCTCGACGAGACGTATCGTCAGCCACCAGAGCTGACGGTTTAATACCTTTTTTTTTTTTTTTTAAAATGTTTATTTCGGCAGCCAAGTGTGAACTCCTTTCCGGTTAAATTTCGATTTGGTTAGATATAATGTGAAGGAACTAGCCGAAGGGGGGCGATGTAAAATGTAAACAGGACGATAAGGGAGATATATGATATAGAAGGAGTTAAGGTTTTAACAAAAAAAAGAGAAAGTACGGAAAGAACGTTAAGAGCAATCAGAGAAAACTCGGTTAACGTCGTAGACAAGGCTCGCTTTAAGAGTTGGCAAGTCAAACAACTGCCTACGGGTTCGCGTTTAATATTACAAATTAAAACTAAAAAGTTGCCTCTGTTCCAAGGCAATTTTAAATGTAAACATTTTCCATTCAGACGTACTTAAGGATATCTACAAATAACTTTTATCCAGAATGACGAACGGTATTAATTATAAATTATATTACTATACCGGTAAGGAATTACTAATTTTTTTAATGAAAGTGTTCTTTTAATTAGCTTATGAAAATGCACATTGCTGAGTACTCGAACGACAAACAGACCCCGGTGTAATTAAGTGCCCGATAAAATATAAAATTAATTTTGTACACGAGTTTTTTTTTTTTGTTTTTTTTTTTTTTTTTTTTGCAATTTCGTACATGGTTTTACAAAATAATTATAAAAATATCAGTCGGAATAAATGTTGCTGGCAACTGGCAAACGTAATATTTGTAGTACTTTAGTTTAGAAACACATTTAAAGGAAAAAATATAATAACTAAAGTAATTTTAATGGTATGAAATATTTTCATTATAATTATAGTAATTATTGTCGGATATTGTACGGTAAGAGTAGATTTTTTACACACACCGATATAAAACAATTATTTAATTTTCACGTATTCAATAAAAATTAAATAATTGTTTTATATTGGTGTATTTAAATTTACTTGCTGTACAATATAAGTGTAATAAACAGATATATTATCGGAGATTTTATTGCATAAAATAATGATAAACAAACATTTTTTCTTACCCGTTTCACACTTTTCTGGAATAGACTAGTTATTTGTCCTTGTCTTAAGGTGTGCACGAGTTCTCTAGCAGCATGATGCGGCGATACCAATTCAACGCAATTAATGAATCGGTATAATTTCTGAAATAGTTAAAAGACTTTTTGAAATTGAAAACGCATGAATTCACACGAAAAGCGAAATAACTTCAATTTTAATTGAAAATAATAATAATAATGATAATGATAATGATAATAATAATGATAATAATAACTAGTGTTTTGAAATGGTGGGGTTTAGCTTGTGATCCTCCTTATACTCTGTTTGTCCAAGGAGAATTGAGAAATTTTTTAAAAAGAAACATAATTTTATATCGCTCTTTTTACATGAGCAATTATTTGTTCCGCTAATATTCGGTGTAATTTCGAGGGTTTTTAAAATACTACACTATTTCAGTTTTATTGATTATCGTGAAAAGACCATGCTATCGGTGAATCGGAAGGCGCTGAGAGACATGGAAATTGCACTAAATAGCTGAACGAATCAAGTAGCTAATTAGCGAATGAAACAAGACGCGTGTCGGTAAGCGCTTTTAAGCAGAATGAATTGCGCGCTAACATCTTTTTTCTAAATAAGAGAAAACTAATTGTAAAAAATAAAATAACGAACTGAAAATGCAGAGATAATGATAATAAAAAAAATTCCGAGTAATTTAAAAACATACACATACACAGATTCTCCTTCCCGATATGACAGCTACGGAGGATTTTTACGCTACATCATTAATTTTAATGATAACAAAGTATCATTTCCAGCGGATATTTAAATGACTTTTAATTTAAAAAACTTCTTCAACAGAATCGACTTTTAAATAGTTAAAAATTATTGTACTTGCAGATTGCCGTTCGAAAAAATTTCATTCAATATCTGTTAAAATGATCAGATTTACAAATAAAACAAAAACTATCGAGACGCCCATTCTATCGAAATCCCGATAATTAATGTTACTATTGTCTCCTACTATTCGTAGTTTCACACAATGTTTTCATAGATCATCCGTTCTTTTGTTAAAGTTTTTATTGTGTGTGCTTCTTTTAAATGTAGCCGTTCCTAATCGGAGACATTTTAAGAGCTTTATAATTAGTGAGCGGCTGTAAAAGTTACGAATGCCGATTGTTACCATTATCCATGACGAAAAAGGTTAGCAAAACGGTACGATTTATGGGATTTTCATCGATTATCATATCAAAGTTTTGTTTACCTTCTTTTAATTAGCCGGCTTAGTAAATGAAAAGTTTTTCGGTAATAATCTTTCAGCTGAAACCGAAAATCCAATAAAATTAAAAAGAACCAAAAAACGGAACTGATTTAGAACTTTGTGCCAAAAACTAAACCTGTTCCAAAAGTGTCGACTGAAAAAATCTTTTGAGGGGCACTGGGAACGCTGGAAATAAGTTAATTTTTATTGTTAAGTTTTTATTTTTTTTTCTTTTTTTTTTTTTTTAATATATATATATATATATATATATATATATATATATATATATATATATAAAACTTGCCCTTCGGGCCTCGGATTGGGGCCGGCCCCCTTCACCGCCCCCCAGATCTAGTTCTTATATAATTCTTATAGAAGAGTAAATAGGCTACGCCGTTCGACAGAAAAAAATCTTTCAGTTCCAATTTTCACCACCATGGGATATAGGAGCGCTAATATCGCATTAAAGTCTTATATATAGGACAAATTTCATAACAGGTTACTTTTCCTGATGATCACTGGAGTAAAAGTGGCATAGCCATTAATATATATATGTATATATATATATGGCATACTGCCCAAAGTACTGTTTTTAGCCATTAAGGCTATTACAGCACAAGGATGTGCGGTTAGTATTTAGAGATAATTAAATAATTTGGTTACTTTAATAAACTGAAGGACAGTTGCCGTTGCTGTCGATGAATTAGCAGGGATACTGTTATCGGTGCTGTTCCGTGAGACCCAATCATCTGAAAAAGCTGGGCACATGCATAGTTTGTGGGCGACGGTAGGGGCGATGTTTTGTAGCAAGAAAGGACACATTGTAGGGAGCAGAGCTCCTCGGAACATAAAGTCGTGGGACAGGGCTAGTGTCCCGTTCACAGTGCAGAACGCAGCACGAGACATGTTTCCTCTGGCCACTACCGTTCAGTTGCTGCTTTGATAGTTCTTAGAAAAGTCTGATAGGAGGTCCGGTGATCATTTCATGCGGACGAGCATTTGGCCATAAACAAGACCGAAGTGGACGGTGTTACAAAGGCGCTTTCAGTCATGGGAGAAAAAACTGCTGATCGAGCAGATATATCGACTCGCTCACTTCCGGAGATACCAGCATGATTGGGCATAGCCACGCTATTGAGCAGTGCCTCTTGAACAGTCTATATAGCATGTGGTGAATTTCACTATCTAATGTATGGCGCAAAAGTTTGATATTGCAGCTCTGGAGCAGCTGACGAGTCTCAAGCAGTGGGGTTCACAGAGAGAAAGTTAGTACTTTAGGAGAATAACCCGTAGATTTCCGAGTTCACAACCATACAGTCGTCATTTAGTCGTATTGCTGTGATGCATTACATGCTTCAAATGAACAGGCAATAGGCGATGAGCAGTAAGTTGCATGAGCTTTAGCTGCATCTGTGTAAAATGTTACATAGTTTGAATATTTCTGTATTGTAGTTCGTGCTATTTGTGCGAAATCAGGGTGCTGGGGTGTATTTTATTAGGGAGGAATCAACACGGGTAGCCAAGCTATGGCGGTATTAGGCTGTTAAGCGTTTGTTCGGGGAATCTAATTACGCTTGCTCTCCGGTTTGACAAGAGTTTCAGAATTTCTAGTAGTGGATCGTAAAAAAAATTTCCAGTCGCCGATGAGGTTCTTTGTGTGGCTGGGGAGAGGCAGATTACACGTGAAATGCCGACACATTCTTGGTAAGTGTAAAGCTCTCTGATTTATTTTAATGGAGGAATAGGGAGCATGTTCGTGTAAAATTGCGCGAAGAGCGGCGTGGTGAACTGCATCAAAGGATTTTAACAAAGAACGGCTGGCTGATGAATTGGCTTGTGACCCGTAATTGATTCTAGAGAAGACCGAAGACTTGTAGCTGGAAAGAAGGGTTTTAGGGGAAGGGGGGGAGTATTTTATATTTGCCAAGTACTTGAGGATTGATAACAATTTATGACTCTGAGGTCGAATACACCAAGACGCCACATTCGTTTATTATCGAACTGTATGCCGAGGAACTTAGCAGCAGGCTGGAAGAAGATTGGAGAGTTTTCAAGTTTTAAGGAAATACTAGGAGTAGTTCGACGCCTCCTATGAAACTCACCGCAACACAGTTTGATTTTGATAAGATCGTTATCACCACATCAGGACTGCAGTTTATTGACACTTTTTTGTAGGATCTTTTGAGCATTAGCTGGAGGGGAGGAGATCATGGAAATGTTTCAATCGTCAATTCAGAGCCGGTCAATAACAGCAGGCTGTGCGATATATTCAGTTTTCCGTTAATATGGAAACTCAACAAGGTTGCAGTCAGAGCAGAGCCTTGTGGTACACCTCTCAGTTTGAATAGTTACCATCGTTACCAAATCAGTTTTAAAGTGGATCGCAGGCCCGGATTAAGTATGTGATAGGCCCGGGGCTACGGAAATATTATTTTCTTTAATTTAATTTAATTATATTATTTTGAATTCACGAATTAACATATAATTTTATTAATGTAAAGAAAACTAAATATCATATAGAGGCAATGGGTAGAATTTTTGATGCCAAAAAAAAAAAAATTATATATCATATATAGAGGTATACATATATAATTTTAAACAATGAATTTTTCAGCAAATTTTAACCAAAGATTTGCATAAAAGGATAGTGTGTGTGCGTGTGTTGCGCGTGTACACACGCATACACATTCATACAGACATTTCCTAAATTTATGAAAAAAACATCTTTTCTCTTTTCACTGCATGTATATTAGAGAGAAAAATTTCCTCACTGCTGTTTGCAGTATAAAATTCTTCATTACCTAAATGTTACTGATAATATCAAAAGTAACACTTAGTAAAATAATAAGTACAATTTCGATACCTTTTTTCAAAGCCTAAGATTTCGTAATAGCAGAATCCATCTACAGTATTCAAGCGTCAGTCACCTTACAATATTTTTATAACTTGCCTACATATTATTATTGAAAATAGTACCATTTCTTGTAACGCTTATTACTTATTTTCACATTCCCCTTTTTTCACAGCATAACTGAAACCGAATCATTGATTTACATGCAAATTTTCTAATGATTTGAAATTGTTAATTTTTAACTTCAAATTAGTTTTAGTACGACGTTTTTAAGTAGGTATGTATTTTATTTAGAAAAGGGGGAAAAAATGATATCTCAATACGGGTGTTAAAACATTAAACGATTAATTTTTACAAACATATTTCAAAGTTAGAACAGAGTTTTTTTTGCTTACTTGACTGAAGAACATAACGTTTCTACTACGCCAAATTGAATCTTTTGGTTTCCGGCGTAATGATGGCAGTGTATAACGGTAAAATAAATGCTCTGAGAATAATAGTAGACAACCGATAACTACTCCTAATCCTAACATTAAAAATACGCCTGAAATAAAGAATGGAAAATACAATCAATAAAAATGGTACTGTAAGTGTATTCAGCCGTCGAGCATCTGTATAGAAAATTTCTAAACAATAACTATAAAAAAAAAAAATAATAATAAACATACAAGTTAAAAAATTTATTAAACATGCAGATAGAAGTCGGTAATAAAAAAAATTTACCAGCTACAGCAGCAACACCGAGCGGCCTCGGTTGAGCCATGTCGGTAATAAATTTGAAGCACGGTAGACCTCCATACCATTTTTCTTGTAGTATGTCAATATAACCATTTGTGGAGTATTTGGCAATGACCGCAGATATGCTATCCTAACACAAAAATTGGCAAATTTTCACATTAATTTTTTTTTCTTCAACGCGCGCATTATTCAGTTTTATTAGTTTAACGAGCAAAACAATGTAGTAAAATAAAACATAATAATAATAATAATCATAATAATAATAATAATAATAATAATAATAATAATAATAATAATAATAATAATAATAATAATAATAATAATAAAAACAGCGTGCTCTTTTTTCTATCGATAATTACGTTTACCAAAACAGAATTGTAATTAGTTTAACAATAGTCGTCAGGTGTGATAATCGAGGAGAAAAATATGAAGCAGCCGAAATTTTTCCCGGAATATTTTTTGTATGACAAATGAAGAAAAAATGTAATACTTTATTATAGGATTATTAGCAATTAAATATTATGGGAAATTTGAAAATATATTTTCTTATGGTGAGGAATTTTTAGATTTTAGTTTCTTTATAGAAAATAAGCGAATAGAACCGAACATGCAACAATTTAAAAATAAATACATCATTTAACAAGAAAAATGACCAGCAGTATTTATGTCATTAATTATTTCTTCAAATTTGATTACAGGAGTCTTAATTGATCTCATCGGGAATATGTCGATGACTTGGTTGTAGATGTGTGGAAAAACATAATTTTTGGACGATTATTATTGTAATCTACTGTGCAAAATCATTCGCCGAAAAAATCTTGCAATTCGTATGGCAAGAAATGGGTGTGAATTTTTAAATCTGAATTCGTCAAATGCGGCGTACACCTCTCTACACAAAGTTTTTTCACCATAACATCCTCGAAGACACTTTTATAATTAACGATAAAAATTATTTTAAAAATCACTATTTTCCAAGCGCATCCGAACAATTAATTTATTAAAGCGCAAATAGTTACTGTTATTACAGTTTGGCTAAATCGATATTAAATATTTACATTTTTACAGATACGTGTAATCTGGAGCCACTCTCTGAGGCTTGAATTACCGTTATCCGTTATTATTTTAGATTCTTACGAACTATTACTAAAACTCTGCTCTGGACTAATTATTTTGACTAACCAATCCTTAAACTAACTTCCTGATTTGGTTTCAAGTACGCATTTAAATTTAACCGTTTTTTCACGATGTTTTAAAATCAAATTCAGTTTTTATATCCGAATTATTAATTTTATCCTTTTTTTTAATGTACTTCTAAGAATTCAGCTGGCGGGAAACTTACAATTTTTGTATAATACATGCACCTTAATAAAGGGAATATGATTAATCCCGAGTATTAAGAGAACAACAGTGGAATGACGACAGAAAGAAATAGAATGGAACTAGGACAGAGAATAAGGAACCGGTTGAACAAGGCGGTAATGCGAATAACGATTAGAGAATAGAGATGAATATTTAGTCAAAGTCTGCAATGACTGGAGGTGCATAAGAAAAGAATGTCTGAAGAAGGGAAATTGTCGTGGAATACCGATGCTTATTAGAGCAAGGTTAAAGGGGCGGAGAAGAGAGAAAGTGATACGAGAAAACTTGGAAGGGGAAAGAATGAGGTCTATCAATAGACAACGAATTATTTATTGACGGTAGACAGATCATCTCTGAGATGGAATAAACACTCGAATGTCATCGGCAAAAATGAGAGAGAAAGAGCAAATGGAAAGAGAGACATATCAAGGGCGTAAATATTAAAAAAAATTCGGAATACGAGATAGAAAACCTGGAGAAGTCCGTGTGATAAACGCATCTGAAGGTGAAAAGAGAAGAAAAAGAAAGAAGAGTTCAATTTTGGAAAGACTGTGTCCCAGAGTGATAGAGACCGGAGGGAAGTTAAGAGAACGGAGTTTGGAATCCAGAGAGGAAAAATGTACATTAACAAAAGGCAGAAGAGACATCAACAACCGAAACTATAGTGAATTTCATCGAAAGGAAAGATTTATAAACGCCTGAGAGGAAATAACTGATGCAATCAACCGGGACAAGTTCAGGACGAAAACTGAAAATATCGGAAGAGATTAGAGATTACTGTGATCCAGCCACCAGACGAGACGACTGTTTATCAAGTATTCAAAGAGTTTACGTAGACAAGAGTTGCGGGAAATAGGACGAAACTCATTAAACTTTCCGAAATAGCTCTCATATTGAAAGAGACCGGGTCGTCTGGTTTAATGTTTCTATTTAATTGAATTTTTTCATATCTGTACAAGTCCCTCCTATATAAAATATACTCTTCAACACGTTAATGACATCACGACGTACAATATTTTTTAACGTTAGCTAAACATAAAATATGCCCCAGGCTGTGTATTTCCTGCCTTTCATATTATAACTTGGTTAACTGTAAATTTATACACGATTGCTAAGGGCCCACTCACTGCAGTTTGCTTGCTCAAGGTTGAAGGCGCGATCAATTCGTAATTTAATAAATTTTAAAAATATTTAATTTGAACTGAAAAACTAATCGGCCTATTTAATTCGCAGTCGTTCACATTTTCTGTGTAATAAGATAATGTCCGAGATATGTTACATGGTGTTATTGCGGAAATCGAGAATTCGCCGAGTGAATCTGTAAGAAATTTGAATGTATTATTTTCGATTTTATTTAGTCGCGCAATCTTGGAGCTTTTTAATTTTTTAAAATTGCTAATCGCTCATCTTTTTGAATTGCAGACTTTTTTTTTTTCATTAACAACTTTAATAATTAATTATTAAAAATCAAAATATCTGGCTGCTCTACGCGAAATGGGAATACGATACATTAAAGAATAACGGAGAAGCGATCATTAAAATGTTAATTAACTTCTACACCAGATTATGTACGAAGAAAGATGTCGGCAAAGAGTGATTGAGCATTTCATCCAAAACGATTTAAAATAACTCAACACATACGTAGTTTTAAATAGAATTAACAGTTACTAATATATATACATTATATATATACACTATATATATATATATAGACAGTTCGTATTTCCGCGTTAAAGAAAACATTCTGTGTATTTTAAAGTGTATTCCATTACAGTTCTATAAAAGCTGTTGATAATTTTCATTGTTCACTACAATATCTTCAATTATAAATAGCAGTATATAATATTCCTTAAGTTGAAAGTAAGTTCGTTTAAAATAAAAAGTATTTAATATACTGATGAATAAATTACAATTTTTTATATTTATTCTTTTACGCAATTAAAACTTAAACTTAAATATAAAGAATATTATTTTTTACTTATCACTTATTTGTAATAAAAATAAAAATAATAATAAAAATAATAATAATAATAATAATAATAATAAAGCCTTTATTTCGCCAAATATCGTTCAGTGGATTCCTATTCATGTACAAATCATAATTAATCTTTCTATTTTTCGTATAATTTTCAAGCCTTCGGTGAAAAAAGTTCTATCAGAATTCAACGTTACCATCTAAATACGATAAAGTTTATTTCTGCGTTCTGTTCTTGAATATTCATTTTATCTGATTTGACATAATTATTTTTTATTAAATACTCCCTTTTCACGAGTTCTTCTAGTTCTTTACGTTATTTCGTTTTTCTATTATCCACATTTTACATTTTTATTTTGTTTTACTTGTTGACTATGATTTTGCACTGCTCGAGATACATGAGTTTTTATTGAAATTTATTCGAAATTTTTTATTAATTATTACAATTAAGTATTCGAAAAATCTAGAAAAGTAAATCTGGTTCGAAGAATGAAACCACTTTACATTTATTATCGTTTGGTTTAGTAAACTTACAGAAGTATATGTACACGTCTTATTGTACGTTACATAAATGTAATAAAGGAACTGCCACCTAAATACGAAAAAAGTTACAAACACTATCCTTTTACGCGTTTTACTAAATTTTGATCGTTAGTTAGAAACAATGTTACCCTGAAAGTAAATGTACGGTCTAAGAAAAAAACAAACTATTTTTTAAATTCATTTTAGCAACAAGAAAAAAAAGACTACTTTTAATGAATATAACACAGTTACCTTTAGAGGGAATCCCTTGGTCATACCGATAGCATATGTGTCTTCATTTATAGTGTCGCCGATTTTTTGCAATTTACATCCGTGATCGGTTGCTCTATAATAATCTAAAATAGGTGTATCGGCAATCAAGATGTCTAAACTTCCGTTTCTAGAACAGTTTTGAACAATCAATTATATATTACCGGGTTTTTGGTAAATCTTTTAAACTAAAATTGAACGTACTTAATTAATTAAAAATAGGTAATATTTGCCTCCATTCGGATGAACGGCAATAATGTATTAGTGAAGAAAAACAAAACAATAAATAAAAATAACAGAATCTAGAAGCTCGGTCTGCTATGTTATCCCCCCGATGCCGCATAAATCTCAAGGCCCAAACGTTCCTCTCCTATGGGAGAAAGAATAACTAGGCAGTGGAGCAAAGAATGGATGTCCAAGACTACATTCTTACACGCCAAATAAAGCCGATTAATAGCCCGCGTGTCAAATACCCAACAATCAATAATAGGGCATATAAAAGTCGTGACCACATACTGCAAAGGATAACTCTCCCTAACGCATGTCCACACTGTGCTGAATTAAAATATCCTTCGGTACAACATATCCGTAATTGAATGCCGCAGTCTTAATGCAGTCCGCCTGAGTTCATATCGTTAGTAAAAATATTAAACGATAAATAACCGTATAACACTTTGAAGAAGTACATTCAGGATGGCGGACTGTTGGGTGGACTTTAAGCAGCTTAGGCGGCTCTCGCTGCGATAACACCTTAGTAGTTAAAAGCGGTAATTCAACGAAGAAGCAAAACATTAATTGCGAATTAAGTCTCTTTCAGATTCAAACTATGTAGTTATTCATATTTATTTTTGATTTTTTTTTCTAACTGAAATTAAACGAATTAGGTCTCTCAATTTCAGTATTTATCTTTACTGAGTGATGATATATTTTTCTTTTCTCTTTTCTAACTAAAAATAGGATATTATTCCCGAAAATACTTACACAGCGTATTCATTTAAGTTTAGTTAACGTTTGCTATTTATTTTTATAGTTTTTCATTATTTTTATTAACTAATTAATAAATCGGGGATAGCTACAGCGCATTTAAATAATACGTTTAAATACGAAAGTGATTTTTTCCATTCGCAATTCCTCAAACATGTACTATGAATTTAGCGCGTATGTAACATATATGTATTGTATTTTTGTTATCATAAATTAGAAAAAATTAAACGAATGTAATTTCTCTCTGTCTATAAAACTAACATATATTATGAGTAATTATGTGTAAACTGATATATTAATAAATAATTGTTGTTCTAACTTTGAACTTCTATCCTGAAAAATTTGTGTTTTTTATCTTCCGATACACTTATCTCAAGATCTATTAGAGCTAGAGTGCTCACTTTTTTTTTTTTAAATACTCAAAACAATGAGATTATTAATGTTAACTAACTTAAAATACCAGAAAATGAAATATTTTTCCTATGGAATGAAAACCCATGCAAAATATTAGCAAATTTTGAACAAATACTTTAATAATTTTCAATTTCCTCAAATTTTATCCTTTCTGGTTAAAAGTTAGTTAACATTGTTCCGAAAGACCTTAAATAAACCTCAGAAAAATTTCAGAGACCTAAAAGGTATACTTTCAGAGAAAATGGTACCCAAAGTTGAGTAGTTTTAACATTGTTAGCTACAATCTCCCCTTAATGTTGGAAAGCCGGATGTTCCAAACTAGAAAAATATACAGTGAGGCGCATATATTTAACTTCGTTCAAAATTTTTATCTATGATTGTCGCATCGCTAGGGGGGGGGGGCACGTAATTTTTCGCGCTTTTTTGAATGTTTCGGTCAACTCTGAAAGTTTCGTTAAGCAAATTTCGAGCTTTTGGTCAGTTATAAAAGCTCGGCTATATTTTTTCGGTAAAGCGATCTTTTATGCATATGTTTGAGATACGTTTTGGTCTCCCCAGCATATTTTGACTCGGGCTATTACTTCCGTGAACTTTCTTATTTTGCTGTTTTTAGCCGGACTAGTTGGAGGGAGCTGGGATAATTCTTTACCTGAACCGATGAAAGGGCTTCTACGATTTGTTTTATATTTCGAATTTCACTAGTGATGAGTTATGAACTTTTTAAGGGTGATTTTTGAGCTAATTTTAAATACCACATTATATATTCTTGACAGTTTTTTTTGGGTCTTTTACCGCCCAAGGTAATCGGTTAGGTTGAGAAGTTAAAGATATGGTTTTAACGAGATTTTAAATATAACGTATATGTTTCAGATTTCGAAATGTTCAACTATTCGCGAGTTATTGCATATTTTAATTGAATGTTTTTGTCCTTTCTGAACTATCTCTTATCAGGATTATTCCGTTCATTGTCTGTGTGTGAAATTCTAAAAATTAAAACGACGCCCCATTTAAAACTCTCAGTTTAGCTAATAAACCTATTATTAACAAGTTAATTGACATGTGGAAATTTTTTTTGAGGCAAAATATCGAGCGTAAAAAAATTGATCGTGGAATCATCGGAATGAACATAGGAAAAGCGATAGATCAGAATTATTCTGAATTTTCTACCCCAGCTATTCTAGCAAGTAATGCGTTTCGTTTCGTAATGTAGCAAATGTTGCGAAAGAAGCAAAAAAAAAAAAAAAAAAAAAAAAATTCAACACTACCGCCAGTCTGTTAGAAAAAGCTCCTTTTCCAAACTGTGAACCGGTACAGCAGAGTTAGCCGTAAAACAAATTGAGCGTGTCGAGAAAATTTCTGATAGTGTTGCAGGCGAAAGTTTTAAACCTACACCGGGAATCGGGAAGTGGAGGAAATGATTTAGTCAAACTGGCGCGTACGGAAAAGGATGCACCGGAAGAAGCTTGAAAAGAATGAATTCCAAGTTTATGAACGCCAAAGATAGTTTACAAGGTTCCATGCGGATATTGAAAGGTGTTTAAAATTTCAACGAAAAATCTGTTACAGCGGTGATAGTAATAATGTGTAAAGACTTTCAAATCTGGTTTTAATGCTCGACAAAAAAAAAAAAAAAACAAAAAACTTGCTGCTTTTCAAAAAATGACAAAGTTCGATGATTATTTAAATATAGGACTGTTTCGAATTGTTACATGTAGTATTTTTATGGAGGGGTTAGATTGATTAAAAGTGCAACCAGAGGACAAATAAGAGGAGAAAGAACCACAAAATCGTAGACTGGTAAGATAATTTTTATAAGAGTTTCAGCGAACATAAAGTAGTACCAAGTATTATTAACACGAAAATAATTCGTTCAGTTAGCCATTTAGGAGTGACAGTAAAAAAGTAAATTAAATTTAACATTTAACAAACAAAAAAGTATAAATGATAGTCTATATTAAGCTGTGAAATAAATCTGTATGATTTGCGGGAGGTTAACAGAGGAGCAGATGTGAGTTATTAACGAATATGAAGAAAATTTTGAGCAAGTTCTATGAGGAGTGCGCATGTATTAAAAAACAAATAGCAGTGTGAAAAGAGCTAATTAATGAATAGATGAGTAGGAAAATACTATAGATTCATCCGTATTAGAGAGTTCGCTGTTACAAACGATGTAAAGGAAACCATTCAAACGAAAGATATGTTACATTATATAAGATGTATAGAGTCAAAAAGGAAATAAGCGAAGGGAAACTATTATTATTATTATCATTAAATATGATAAGGTTGGAAACAGAGGACATAAAATTACCAACAAGAAAAGGTATTTATAGAACAAAATTTTTGTTATACGTACGTTCAAGAGGTGTTAGACAATGCGGAAGAAAATATAAACTAATGGAAATGATAATAATAATAATATTAGTGATGAGGATAAGCTTCCGATTCTTTGTTACACCTTGATTATCTTCTTTGCTTGTGGCTATTATTTCCATTTTGCTTGTTTCTCACGTTCCCTTTGAACTTCCAGTTTAATTTGAGGTTTGGAAGGTTGCTACGAGAGTTACCGGTTTTTCCAATTGGTAAATGTATAAATAACGTACTATAGACGCTTAAGGGTCTCGTATTTTATTAGATATAATTAATGTTAAGCTGATGTAGATGAATAAATGATATCATTATGATGAGAACAAACGTGAGTCTTGCGGAACCCGCAAATTAGTTAAAAATAAAAAAAGACCAAAAAAAAAAAAAACCAGTTACCTTTCGAATTTTTCAAAGAATTAATTTCGACTTACGAATTAATGGGGGTTTAAAAGAAAATTATGTTATTTTTTTTTAGCCCTGTCAATCATTATACCGACATAATGCAAACAGCAGACTAGTTAATATGCGTGAAGAAATTTTTGAACGCACTCGCCAGCGTTAATTGTATACGCAATTACGGTTTTCCAAATTTAGTTTTCGGAAGAAAATTGCGCGCGTCTGTCAAGTTAAAAAGTCGAACGCTTACAAGACCGCGAATTATATTAATTTCTCTGAAAAAATTGTTATTATTATTATTATTTAAAAATTTCACATTTTCTTTAATGCAAAAATTAATGAAATCGAAGTGGGACAGAATTTCGGAAATTTACGATACGGAAATTAGTACGAACAAAGTTTGAAGAAGTTTAAAAGTTGCAAAGCAACCGTTATTTCAGCAGGCAGGTAGACATACATCACAAAGATACGTAGCTGAAATTTAAATTATTCTTCGTAGTCGTTCCAATAATAACTTTTTGCCACTTTCACACATGGAAACAGAAATAAAGGACGCGGCTGTAATTGATTTTTCTACTTGCGCGCTATGTTCGCAAGACAAGCGGCGTAGGCAGCGCATTCGAACGTTATACCGTTTGTTCGGATTACGGTAGCGAAGGTTGTGTTATAAGTCCCCAGGGCGAAGTATTATTTCGTGCACTTTGATTCACTTCGTTAGTCTTCGCGCCGCCAACTAGACGGAAAAACTAACATAAAGTCATTTCCATTTGGTTTTATGGATGATTGTCTGTGCGTATCGCGGTCCATATATATTCCTCGGCGCAATTTTCTGTAACACACTTTAGCGTCGACGGAAGTTGTTCCATTCGGAGAAATCGGAGGTTTGGATTGAGCGTCACTGCATCGGACTTGACTTCGAATTCGACCTGTGCTCTCTAAATAAAAATGAACTTATTATAAGGATCGCCAGTTTCGTCTTTCAGTCAGTTCGACATCTTCGTGTAGCTCGATAATTTCCATCGCTACTGCCTTCACCTTATATTATTCACCGAGCAATCAATTTTATTTTTCTCGCCAATTCAGTTTGAATTCGCAGAGAATGTGCTTTCTCCCGCTGAACTAATGACTTCTCTATTCCCTAAAAACCGTATCACAAAATTCAATACATCTAATGATGCGTTCTTTTTTTTTTTTTTTTTTTGAGATATTACTTCGAAACGATCCTTATTCATCAATTTAGGACATTTCACGGGGGGCTGAGGCTAATTTACCCCGGTGGGTAACCAAAAAAAAAAACGTTGTCCCCTCGTCCGAAAAATCTTGATGATCGTAAAAACATTAATCATCAAATGTATTGCTTTTGTTTTCTTTCATTCTGTTTTACGAGGTGTCGCCATTAAATAACGAGACTGATTTTCAAAAACGGCTTTATTGTTAAAATTATTCGACAGCCGGTCCTTTCCCCTCAGTATATACTCACCTCTCCTCTGCACACACCGTTCCATTCGTTTTTTGTTCATTATTCGAAACAGTGCTGTAAGTATTTTTCTATAAGGCCGTTCAAACCTTCTTTGTTTTACCTCTTCCATTGATTCAAAATGAGTTCCTTTTAGAATAGACTTTACCTTTTCGGAAACAAAAAGAAATCGCACGGAGCCAGGTGAATAGAGCGCGTGTTCGAGCACTGGAATGTTTTTATCAGCTAAAAACTACTTCACAGACACAGCGCGTTGTCTTGATGCAGGACATCCACGACTTGTTTCGCCACAACTCCGATCTTCTTCTACAAACTCGCTCTCGCAGGGTTGCCAACACTGGCCAATAATAATCTTGGTTCACAGTTTGTGACCCTCTGAAACCCATTCGATCATCACATTTCCATCGATGTGGACAAAAATGATTAATATTGTTTTGAATTTTTGACAACTTCGCTTTTTTCATTCTGCAAGAAGCGAGCGTTTTCCAGTGCATCGATTGCTTCTTAGTTCCAACATTGTACTAAAAAATCCATGTTTCGTCGAACGATTCTATTCATCGAATCCCCCGGCTCTTTAACCGCCCAAGAATGTCAGAACAAACCTGTTGACGTCACAGCTTTTGATTAGTACTCAAGTTTTTCGGTGCCAGCTTTGCACAGACTTCAGACATGTTTAATTCTCTTCGTGTAAAATTCTTCTGACGGTTTCTTTATCGGCATTTGCTATCTCCGCGATCATACGGATAGTCAAACGACGATCTGCACGCACAATTTCATTCGATTTTGGCAACCGTTGAAGGAATTGAAATCGAGACAGATCGACTTGGACGTTGGTCATCTTTAATACTCCATCTACCTTTAGAAAATCGTCGACGCAAAAAAAAACAACAAAAAAAACACATGCACTTGACAGAGAATTCTCACCATAAGTTTTTTTCAGTAATGCATAATACTCATTGTCAGCTGGAGTTTTCTCCAATTTCATGAGAAACTTCAGATTGATACGCTGTTCGTGTTTTTCGTCACACATTGAAAAATCACGTACTCTTCAACACCCCATAAAAAAAAATACCGCTATAGCTACGAAAACGTGGTTTGCAACTGTGCTAGTGTGGACACTTCAAGCTTTTCCCTGCCGTACTTGTTTCTGTCCTTACTTCTCTAGGGCACCCATAGCGCGCGCAGTCTCGTTACTTAATAGTCACACCTCGTATCTTTGTCTTTTAAAAAGTTATCCCCCGATATAAAATCTACGTCGAAGACTTGTAATTTCCCTCTCATTACTAAAAGTAAATTGAAACAAACACTTTTACACGTAAACTATATTCATTATAAACATTATAAAAATAGCCGACAAGTTCCGGGTGTTAATAAGCCATATGATTATGGATCGTTAATATCCGGAATATCAATGATCCATAATCATATGGCTTATTGACACTTAAATCCGAAACTAGTCGGCTATTTTTTTTAATTTTTATAATGAATATATTTTGCGTGCGTTTCAATTTATTTTTAGTAATCAGACCACAAAAAAACTTTAATTTCCGCTCATTATTATACCTATTTTCGTTTGCGTATTAATTGTTTATTCCGTAAATGACCCGTAATTAAAGTTTATACGATTCTAGTGATTTAAATAAGATTTTACATATTAAACGAAAGAAAACAATCAAACCGCACGCAGTATTTGCAGGCATTATAGATGACGAATGTTTATTTGGCGCATATTGAATGCTTTCGAGAATAAGTTACATACGAACGTGAGAATGTACTTTCTTTTTCTGGTTTTCTTTACGGAATGAAAAATTCAATAACACGTATGCAATTTTATCATAGCGAAAATTCGAGTTTTAAACCTTGCGATTTTGAAAAGAGCACAATTTGTTCATTGCAATCGTACTGAACGAAATCTTTTTATACAACCGAGGTAGCAGGATAGCCAGAATATTATTTATAGAAAGGCCGAACTGAATTATACGTCCTGGATATATTTCTGAACAATAATGTTAAATGAACTTCCAGCAGTACTAGGATACTTAAAACCTTCTTTTACAGTGACATCGAGCTTTTGCTGTTGTTCGCAAATTTAAATTACGAGTGCGTTATTTTCTTCATTCATCTATTTCTTTTTGACGTTAAATTCATTTAATTAATACGAGGCTCATCCGGAAAGTAGTCCCCGTTTTTTCACCGTGTGGAGCGTTGGCGTGTAGGGAAGCCGCCGGACAAGTACTAACACGTTCAGTTGTGTTTCAGCTGTCTGTGTGCAAAGTTTCGTCTTGTTGTTGTTAATTGTTTTGATTCTGTGAGTGTTTATAATGTTTGCAAGAAAAAAAAATACGCCGCCAGTTGTGAAGTTAGGACTGTAATTAAATTTCCCAACGCGAGAAATGTGCGACCATGTGACATTCATCGTCAATTGAAGGAGCTGCATGGAGACAATGTTATGGATGAGTCTCAACTGTTCGGCGCTGGCGTCGTAATTTCAACTTGGGAATAAGTGGCGTTCGTGACTGTCATCAGTCATTACAGACGAACGGCTGAGTTCAATGAACGAATTCGTGAAGAACGATATTGATTGTCTTTTATTCTCAGGTGTTGCATAAGTAATCCATGTTTCGTCACCAGTGACTATGCGAGTCAAGAACGAGTCTTCTTCACAAGAAAAACGTTCCCAGAACTTCAATGCTGCAGCCATACGCGTGGCCTTGTGTTCATTAGTAAGCATGAGAGAAACCTACTTCGCACAAATTTTTCAAATAATGCAGGTGGTCTTTAAAAAATTTCATGAATAACTGTTTGTGAAACATTAGGAAAGTGTTTACAGATCTCATGAGTTATAACACGCCGATCGTTCTTCACGAATTCGTTCATTGAACTCAGCCGTTCATCTGTAATGACTGATGACAGTCCCGAACGCCCCTTATCATGAGTGTTCTCTCTTCCCAAGTTGAAATTACGACGCCAGCTCCGAACAGGCGAGGCTCATCCATAACATTGTCGCCATGCAGCTCCTTCAGTTGACGATGAATGTCACAAGGTCACGCATTTCTCGCGTTGGGAAATTTAATTACAGTCCTAACTTTACAACTGGCGGCGTATTTTTTTTTTTCTTGCAAACATTATAAACACTCACAGAATCAAAACAATTAACAACAACAAGACGAAACTTTGCACACAAACAGCTGAAACGCAACTGAACGTGTTAGTACTTGTCCGGCGGCTTCCTTAGACGCCAACGCTCCGCACGGCGCAAACGGGTACTACTTTCCGGATGACGCTCGTATTTCTGAATAATAAACGTTTTTTTTTTCTTCTTTTGTATAAAAAGGTTTCCATTCGACTTCAGGATTTCGTGCACGATAACTACTAGTACGAGCTGACAGGTTAACAGACCCTTAATGTCCCTTATGAATTAAAAATATCGAGACTATTAAGCCGAGAATCTCTCCTGCATTTGAGAAGGATTAAAAAATTCGAATTTCGTTCGGGAAGGAAGGGATTTAGAGCACTGAAGAAGAATCTGCTGAATAGGTGAGAGTCTGGGAGTGCAGCAAAACGGGAAAGCAGTTGGGGCATTACCGTCTTTCAACGGGTAATTACGGGACAGCTACGCATATGACCTAGGTACCGACGGCTAAGTATACAATGGTTTTCCGTCGTCAATGTCCCATTGAGGAGTTATCGTGGTTTAACAGACTTCTTAATGGTTTGGTGAAATGAGGGGATCTATTGTTGCACCTATTGATGCTCTTTAAGGTGTTACGCTACATCTAATATTTCGAGAGGACCTGGAAGGTTGACTAGGAACTGTAATGGTTGCTTCGGCGTCCACATTGTGTACTGCGATCACTTGCTTTTAATTGCATAATGAGTGTTAAAGTTCTGCTTATTAATCGGCAGAGTGCTTAACTCCCAGGGTTATCGGCTAACTTCCCGTTAACAAAGTCTAGACTGAAACAGTAATAAACGAAATCAGCTATATTGAGGCAGCGATGATTTCGCATTCCTCCATTGAAAATATCGAAAAATTATCATTTGCACTGCCTTAACGTGTCCCTCGGTGTTTTGATAAACCCAAATTAAAACAGAAAAAAAAAAAAGCAAGAGAAAAAACGATCTGCGAAAATTTTAAATTCACCCCGGTGGAGATTTACACTAATTTCATGGTTTAATTATATTATTAATTAAAAAAATAGTTACACTCACTGACACGGAACACTTTAAAGTAAAAGTTTAAAACTACTAGACTTGGCTTAAATGTGCGTGCAATAAATAATCGGAGTAAATTATAAACTTTTTCTAATATTGCTTACTTCAATAGTTGTACTCCGTCACCGATAGAAGACAAAGAATATTTCTGCATGTGATCCCAAAGCATTTGATTGGTTCGCTTAATGTAGTATTCGGCTGCTGATGATTTCGGCGCTCCAACACGCTGCGATAGTAACTGGAAAATTGACCAAATACTATCGTTAATTACAAAAAAAAAAAAAAAAAAAAAAAAGTTTCACAAGTTTGTTTATTTTTTTTTGGTAATTTTTTTGACTTATTTTAAATAGCTCGCATCAAAATTTTAATTAATGGTTTTCGGAAGCTAAATTTCACGTGCGCTTTTAAAAGTTGATTATTCTTTTCAAGGATAAAGTTAAATAGGCATAGCCTGCAAGTTCATAAATATTAAACACAGAAGCTGGCGCTTAAACATTTAGCTGTTAATGTACCGCTGAGGGTGATGAAAGGTAGCAATAAAGTACATCAGTTGTGTATATTAGAATCATGTAATGTTTTTTTGTTTTTTTTTGGGTTCGTCTACACGGGCATTGGCCCAAGAACAAAGGAAAAAAGAACGCAAGAGACTCAGATCTTTACACGATCAGAGGTAGCCGACAAAAAGGAATCAAGAGCCTGGAAAACAGAAGGAGAAGAGAACGAACGAAGCACTGTATGGAGTGGAAATACCAATTTGTAAAAGGGAGGAATAGAAAGAAGCTTAATCGGTTACAAGAGATGAACACCTGAACATTATGTGATCGGGATCACACGCAAATTAGATATTGGAGGGGTGCAATGGACAAAAAGGAAACGGCACAAGAGAGTAACGGAAAAGCGAGGAAGGAAGCAAACTGTGCCCAAAGCGTAGGCGGCAAATAGCAGCGATGTTGGAGCGACGCATGGAAGGAAAGTCCTGAAACCAAGGGAAACGAGGAAGGGAAGGCTGAATAGATAAGAAAAAGGAATGCGGGTTGGAGAAAGAGGAGACGTAGGAATCAAACCGTAGATTGGAATGAGTAGCTGCAGACAGAAGGGTAATATTGGAAGAAACCTACCAGAAGAGGAAAATAACCGAGCGAATGAGTCAACTAACTCATTACCCTCAATTCCGGCATAACCCGGTATCCAAAAGAAGTCCGATCGGATTAAGTGTGAAAGGAAAAGATCACGAATCAAGGGGCTAATAAGAAGAATAACGTAATCGGTAGAGTGAAGAGGGAAAGGAGTTGCGATAGTTTGCAGCACGCTTTGAGCATCCGACAGGATAAGGATATTACGAGAAACAGGAGAGGACCTAATAAAAAGAAGGGCACGCGGAATAGCAGATGATTCCGCATAGAAGATTGAGCAAAAGGAGGGAAGTTTAAAAGACTCGACATAATTTAGGGAAGGACAGAAAAAAGCTGCACCAACGCCATTGGGTCCCTTAGAGCCATCGGTGAAAATCCAAAAAATGGTTAAGGAAAGAAGAACTTAGAATCAGTAAAAATTCTGATCTAACAACATTATGAATTAGGTTTAGGAGGAGTCGGGGAATAAGAGCGGTTAATAAGATGAAGAAAAGAGGAAAAATTGAAGGAGAAATATGGGAGTTCATCATGAATGTATATATACGGACAAAACTGAACAAGACGGACAGCGATAATAGAATGGGAATTTTGTTGACAGAAAAACGTCAGCTGCGTAAGATGGAAGAACTAGAAGGAATAAGAGGAGAAGAAGAAATCGGCAACCGTTTGATGAGGAAACGATAACCCAAGAAGGAACGTCGAAGAAAAAGAGGAGGAATGTGAGATTCCGCGTGCAGAGCTGGGATAGTAGACTTTCGGGCTCCAAGGCAGAGGCGGAGGCATGCATTTTGGACTCGATCGAGCGTAGACAGAAGGGATCTAGAAGAATTTCCGTAAATGTAGGAACAGTAATCAAGAATAGAGCGGATAAAAGATTTGTTAAACATAAGCAGGATCACAGGATCACCACCCCAATAAGTATGAGAAAGCGATTTAATGAGGTTGAGCCTTTTGCAGGCGGACATGAATAGAGATGATTGATATGGTCATCGAATGAAAGTCGACTATCCAGCAAAACACCCAAATAACGAAAGGAGGAACAAAGAGGGATTAGGCCATTATTTAAAACGAGGATGATTAAGGAAGGAATAAAACGGCGCAAAGACAACAGTAGAAGATTTAATAGATGAGATGAAAAGATGGATGTTGGATAAAGCGTTTTGCAATGGAATTAGTTGGGAGTTAGACTGCGCGATGTAGCGATAAGAGGAATAAATAAGGATGTCGTCAGTAAAGAAGAGGGAAGAGAAACTCAAAGACAAAGAGGCAATTTTGATTAAATAAATATTGAAAAAGGTTGGGCTGAGGCAGAAGCCATGCGGTAATTCACGAAAGATTTGTCGAGTAGCAACATGAGGGGGAACAGAAGGAGTGACAGTTCGGCAAAGGAAAAGATTAATAATAAGCGAAGAAAAATGAGCCGGAATGTAAAAGGAAAGCAATAAATCAAAAAAGAGTAGGAAAGTGGACATTGTCGAAGGCTGCCGAGATATCAAGGAAGGAAGCAATAAGAAATTTTTTGTCGATGAATGACTTGTAAACGTCTGCAAAGAATACGCTAATACAATCAGGAGGGCCGCGACCCGGGTGGAAACCAAACATATTACTAGGCAATAAGTTGGGATGTTCCAGCTACCAAACAAGACGTCTGTTGATTAGGTTTTCGAAAAGCTTCCTGACACAAGACGTAAGAGAAACTGGACGAAGTGTGGAAGAGTTGGGTTTAGGGATAGGAATAACGATGAAGGTATTCGAAGATAAAGGAGCACAACCAAAGCGAAGAAAGGAGTTAGTTTAAGAGGAATCGAAGAGAAAAATCAGAAAGATTTTTAAGAATAGAGAATGTAATTCCATCTACTCCGCGAGCAGGGTCTGGAGAATTCCGTAAGGAAGTTTCTAATTCCGTGAAGGTAAAAGGAGTGAGCAGAAAATGTGAGGAGGTGGAAGAGGACAGAATGCGACATGATTCATTAAAGTTAGGAACGTAACAAGGAGCAATAGAGTCAAAAAAGGAGATTAACTTCTCATCTGGAAGATGATAGGCAAAAGGATGGCGGGAAAGAGAGGACTTGAATGCCTTGGCCATTCTCCAATCCTGAGAAATAGGAGGAGAGCGAGAGAAGGAGGAACAGAAGTTTTTCCATACATTTTTCTTTGCCGATTTGAGGATAAATCTGGCCCTAGCGCTGGCTCCTTTATGAGAACGATAGTTAATGAAAGTTGGGCTAGAGCGAAAAGCTCTAAAAGTAGTTGAACTACGATCAAAAGCAGCCTTACAAACTTGATTCCACCACAAAGCGGAAGACGATTTCTCCTTTTTATGAGATGAATGACGGACAGGGGAAGAAGGACAAGTTAAGGACAAAGAGATCGAATCAATGAAGAATATTCATATTGGGAAAAACAATGCAAGGAAGCAGGGATAGAAGAGAGTGCGCAATCGACGGAAGAACGGAATTTAGGCCACAATCAACTTTAGAAAGAACCCACTTCGGATGATTAGAAGAAGTGTATGGAAAGACGAGGAAGAGACTTCATTCATTGAGATCACAATAGGAACATGGCCACTTCCAAACGCGCCGTCTCAGTTAAACCATGAAACACTGAAGCCAAGATTAGGAGAGGTAACGGATAGATCAATGGAGCTGAGAGAGGAGTGACTTCTGATGTACGTAGGAGAACCATCATTGAGAAGGACTAGAGATCATTTTGAAGGATGAAATTCTCTAAGACCGTGCCATTGCCATTGTAATTAGAACAGCTCCAAAGAGGAGAGTGGGCGTTACAATCACCGCCTATGAGAAAAGGAGGGAAAAGGGAATTGATTAAAGTTAGAAAGGGGAAATCACGCAAATCAAAAGTAGGTGTGGAATGTAAGCGGAAATGAAATGAAAGGGCCTAGAAGAATAGTTGGGAATTGAGATATGTACTAAGCCGGGAAACGGAGGATTAAGAATGTTCGCTTATGATCAATTTTTGATCAATTTTTTGTCTAAGACCGAGTTTATGTTATACATTAAGAAACCGATTTTACCGGATTTTTGCAGCTTGTGGCGGTTACACGTATTCCTTTCTCCTATTTGTCTTTCGATCTTTTTTTATCGTTTCATTTTTAAGTATTTGTCGCTATTTTTATTTATTTTTACGGACGCTATTCTTTTTTTTTAATAGATTAACGAGGACATTAACTCAAGATGTGGGAAGAAAGAGAAAATAATAAAGTTGTATTCTTAAACGTTCAAGGATAGATGACAAAAATAATTCAAGAGCAGGAATAACAGAAGTAGAAGGAAATGAGAGAATATGAGAAGCGCTGATAAAAGGGGCGTGGTGATAATACCAAATTACAGTTGAAAAGAGTGGACGGGGACGATTGGTCAGCGGAAAAGGATTTTATTGATAAATTTTTGTTTACAAATATAGCGAAGCGACGAAATGACAACGTTATACATTTGAAGGGATTTATAAAACAACAATTTTAAACAGTCTCGGGTGCGCTATTTACCATATACCACATATATATATATATATATATATATATCATAAATGGGACTAATTAATCAATAGAAACTAGGAAGCGAAAAAAAAAAAAAGGGATAAATAAATAATGAAGAGGATTTGCAAATATTGTTTTTTTTGGTTTTTTTCGTTTTTTTTGGTTTTTTGTTTTTTTATGGTCGACACAATAGAAAAAAAAACCCGCTAACAGAATCCAATATTTTTTAAAATTATTTAATTAAATTCAATTAAACTATAGCCGATTTACATATTTATGTGTGTGTACGTGTGTATTTATGCATAAGCTGATTAAACGAAAAAAAAAAAAAGAAAAAGTATATACTAACGCTTCTGTCATGGTGGTCACCGACGGTATTATGGAAAAATAATCCAGCGATTAGAGCGGCGATGTTTGCTGTATAGCTAGCGATAAATATCACGCTGAAGCCTCCCCATACGTTTATTAAAAACTTATTCGGCCATGACTTGGGCGCCTTAAACTGTACCAAATGGCCGCACAGTAAACCCCACATAACCCACAGCGCAGACGCCATCCTACATTATCGAAGAACATTTTCCGTTTGTAATTGCAGCCATATATCATATCGCAGACACACGTAAACGCACATACACAGAAACCGTATTCGTCGCGGCGAATATCGATGAAAAACATGCAAATGAATTATGGAAAAGAGATTTTATCTTTTCGAAAACACATCCCGTCCGAACTTATTTCTGCAGATTTTAAACTTCTGCATTATCCGCTTTCATCGAAATGCAAACTAAATTAGTTAAAGCCGCTATTTCGACTTTAACGTTCGCTTCGGAGAATTTTTATTATAATTTTATCGATTATTGGCGTCATACGTATCTACGATATAAACAAGCACACTTCGATGTTAAGTACTGTATTGCCGTTGCCAGCGTCACAAAACTCTCCTTATAACTGGGAAGTTCGAAACGACGATGCTATATATGTACATAGATTTAAGGACAACACAGTCTTTGTCGGAAACAGATGTGATAGCGGTCGGGAAATAATCACGGCTGAACTCAACTATTTAAAAGTTAACGGATGAAAACAGATCTAATTCAGAAATGCAAGCTGTGAAAGAAAAAAAAGCAACATTTAATTCTGCCGCTAAGAGAAGAATTTTAAACTACTTTTTTTCGTTATGAAGGATTAGAATGGATTAAAAACCACGATAGTTAAACATGTGAAGAACGTAGACTCTATTAAAGTCTTTCTTCACTTAGCCGAACTATTATTATGCATATATTTTAATTTACCGGTTTTTTTTTTTTTTCTTTTTTTCGGACCGAGGAACATCTTGCCAAGTTACGTATTATTTATATTTTTCTTAGTCGCCGTTAACTAACTAGGCTATTTACCTAAATACCGATAGCGCTTAACCTTGCACGCAAGGGTCCTAATGATTCCATAGTGTTTTAATTAGTACGAGTTACAGTGAAACCTAGTTAACTCTGTTGACTTTACAATCTCGATAGGTTTAAATTTTTTCTATTATTTATATTTTATTTTTCCCCTTTTGACCCGGATGTCGATAAATCGGAAAACAATTACAACGCTACTTCTGATCTTATAGGCTGGTTATTTTTACGCGTTCGACAAGAAGAAATTATTTCCTTTGTCCCGGCAATCAAATAATTCCTTTAAAACGGATGATCTCTCAAAAATGTACCTTAAGTTTTAGTTGCGGAGTCAAGTAATTCTCTCTGCGTGCACGTTAGAAGACATCGGACTAGAGAACATGATCCATCAAATATGTGAAAATATTAAAATGAAAAAAAGTATTAGATAGAACAATTCTCTACTAGCGAATCATTTTTGTCCTCTCTCTGATATTATGAAGTATGCAATAGGAGACGGATAATTTTCCTCGCGCAATCACACACACACACACACACACACACACACACACACTTTCCCGTTTTTCGAGTTTTCAATAAATCATTCTCGGTCGAAATTTTTTTTTTAACTTGAAAATATGACATAATTTCGGTCCTCCTAGATTTTCTACTGACAGGACTGAATCTCTTTTAGATAACTTTACACGGAGGAATTCGTGTTCCCTTAATCGTTTATCGATACTTGAATGGTCTGAACTGTTTTTCAAACTGCGGAACCTCGAACAATTAGGAGACATTCCTTTATTTTAACACCCGACCACCAGGAACCGTATTCCGACATTTTCTTAATTTTGCTATCAGTCGCTCTCGAACGGCGTTCACATTTGATTAATTTTAAATGTTCAAGAGCTATGTAATTCTAATAAATCATACGTTACTTCTTGCACCGTCTTGTCCCGACACACTACTACACTGGTCCCCCCTCGGGGGGGGGAGCTCTTTTCAGCTATAGACCCTTGGAAATAATGTAATCTGGTTTTCTTCATTGCCAATCAATATCGCTTACTAATATGAAATTATCCACCTTCAACAGACTAGGTTAGGTTCCCGGTACGAAACTGATTCGCTTTACTTTTTACCTCATCTCTCTCTTCGTAATCTAGCGCCGCATCACCTATTTCATTCTTTCCATTTCTTCTATTCCAACTGTTATAATTTTAGACTTGGTGTTCCTCCCTCGCCCACGAAAAATCTATTTAATAATTCCGAATTTTCAGTGTTCTTCTTCGTAGGCTTCCGTTTTGCACGATTAAAGTACATAAGCTGTTAAATTCTTCGTTCTATTAAAGATTTCCCATTAAGTGTAGCCTTTTAACATTTCACAGATTTTAAAGTCTCTTAATTTTATACCATTGGTTTCGTTCATTTGACACAACAACAGTTCGCGCTAAACTTTCAACTTACCACCGATAATCGTCCTAGACGTATAAATTTCCTCACAATAAAGGAGCTTACCGCAAAACTTAGCGTACAAACCCATAGCTGCGCATAGCACGGTAATTACCGTTAATTGACGAATTCAAAAGAAAAGAATAAGCGCACACATACACACTCTAGACTCTGCTGTGAATTCAGAGGGAGAAATAGAGCCGAACCTAATTATCAGTTTTTCGTTTAAACGTGGAGTAACTCGGTTGTTTCGTACGTTATTTTGTTTGTTTAAACCGGTTGATCGACGTGCTCCTAACTTCGGTTAAGTCAATCACAACACACGTTCATTACTCCACACATTCTTATACACACATACCCCATATCACACACTTTTTTACACACTTTAATTGCAGCGAATTGTACTCCTTGTAATTATTTGTACTAGTTTTCATTGTGTTAACCGATGATTCCCGATCGTAGCTCTATTGTTAACGATGATTTTATCTCTAATTGTACTACTGATAACAAGTTTGCAGAATTATCTACTGAAAGCGATATGATTACAGATGTAGACGTTGTAAGACATCTGAGATAATGAGTATTTTATGGGAAATTAATTAATGAGGAAACAAAAAGAACAGCGCCTAAATTAGCAAAAGATTCTGCATAGAAAATTGAACAAAAGGAAGGAAGCTTAAAAGATCCAGAAACTAATTGAAAGCAGGACAAAAAAGGCAGATCCAACTCCGCTTGGCCCTTTAGAACCATCCGTACAGATACAGTGAAATGTGAAGGAAAAAAAGAACCTAAAGCAAAGGAGAATTCAGCTCTGGTAACTTGTTGAGGAACAGATTTAGAATAGATCGGTTAAAAAAAGACATTTAATAGGATGAAAGTAACTAAAAGAGAAATAGGGAAGTTTTTATCATTGCACTATAAATAAAAGGTGAAAATTGACGAAGGCGAACAAATATAAGGGGGATAAAATTGGATTTGTATTAGAGGAAAATCGCCATTTATGAAGTATAGAAGAGTAGGAAAGCGAAGAGGCGTAATAAATAGGCAGGCGCTTAATCAAAAAGCGATAATTTAATTTTAGGGGATGTCTGCGAATGAAGAGAGGGCTTCTTAATATCGCACTGAACACGACATTCATTGTATACTATCAAAAACGGATTATTCACGTTGTCTAGAGGCGCATTCATTGAAATTCGATTCACTTAATTTGAAAATAAAAGTTAGCCCACTGTGCGATGAATTGATATTTAAAACCTAGCCAAGATGATAAGGAATTGATTACAAATAGTCATGGAATTTGTAAACACAGCCGAGAGCTAACAATTCTACAAATATCCAAACTGCGAAGAAACAACTTTTCAAAAATTTGAGAGCAAATAAAAAATTTAGCTTTAAAATGGTAAATCGAGGTTAATTTAAATACTGAAAAACGATTCGAGCTCTCAGAAGATATATATGTATATATATTTTGCTGCAAATCACAGTTAGTATCCCGTCTGTCTTGCTCTAAATTATTACACCGAATACAAAAAGACTAGAGGGCTTCACCTTAACTTTTCGTAATTTACGGCGACTTTAATGCAAATTTCTCCTTGAGGTTTAGGATCCAAACAAAAAAAAGCAGATAAACTTCCGAAAGAAATAATTACAAATCGTGACTTCGGTCTTCTCTTTATTAATGTCAATGCATTAAAACTTAGACAAACCTGGCCTACGCAGCGGAATCTACAGAATTCCAGCTGAAATTAGCGACCTATAAAGTATGCGGTGGTAACATTTATCCTTCAGAGTAATTCTTTACCATTGAACTAAACAGAAAATCATGACATCAGATCAAAAAGGAAATTATCTGCAAGATTTTAGATGTCGAAATTTCTCCGCAAGTTGCAACGAGATTTACTAATCGAATTGTCAAGCATGCAAATTCGCTTTCGATGAAAATTAAGAATAATAAAGTTTAATTTCCTTTTTTCCTTTCTAATTAATGGAAAGAGCTTCTCGCGGAAGGCCGAAGAAATTAAAAAGAGAAACTCGATCTTTTGTAAACGATTGGAACTCGCACCAATACTTAAATCGAAGTAAGCTCCGATGTTAGATCGATTTTGTTAACTTAATAGATGAATATGTTTCTTCGAATGCAGTTTTCTAGTTAGCTCTTGAAAAAAAATGTAATCACCGGATAAAAAGTACTGTCCCCCTCATTCATAACTCCGCAGGAAATAGCCAAAAACGGCACTAACGAGGTTTTACCAGAAATCATTCAATTCTTAGCAGGCAAATTTCGAAAATCTGTGCCCCTCTCTAGATTTCGTGAAAATAGCAAATTCGAAATTGTCTTCGAAAATAAAGAATCTCATAACACCGTATTTAACTGCACCGGAAGAAGTACAGAATGCAAATTTATCAAAAACAAACTCGCCCGGGGCTCAGACCATATTCTAATATCGATGTTATTTCTAAATTCGTGCCCCTACATTTATCCGCAATCTTGTACAGGCCTGTCTTAAATCATCGAAATAATAATACCAACTAAGAAACTAAATACAAATCCTCTGTAAGCAGACTTCTTTTGATGTAGTTTCTCATGGAAAAATTTAAAAATTCTACGAAATCCGACCGGTTCTTAATAGACGCCTCTAATGTAACTTCAGAATGGCACGTGCAAATTTACATTAACAGAGAAACTTACAAAGTGGAATTAACCATTCAATCGAAATCTCTGACATTGCTTAAGAGCTCTCAATTTAACATCACCTTCAATGATTCCGCCAGCAAGTTTGCAACATGTTAAGCTCGGTTAACTTGTTAAGTTCTATATCTATTTTGTATAGCAGTATCACAACTTTCAAGGCTATACGTTGTGAATTTCATACAACTAGGTCGTGGTAATAAACTTTTATATGTATATTGTATATATATATATATATATATATATATATATATACAAGGGCGTCGCTAGCCGATGAGCCAGGTGGGGAGGCAAGATGAGTTTCCAACCGCCAGACAAGATGATAATAAGAGGATATGAGTTATAGAAAAAATAAAATTTATAATTTTTAAAAACTCAGTGTGTATTTCATTAAACAAGAATAAAATCTTAATTGAAATATGGCAAATTGTTATAATGAAATTATAAAAGTCTTCCAAACTGTCCATGATTACGCACCTATGAATACTCATCATAGCCAGTTGATTAAAAAGTTTTAAGGCTTCAGGGGAGGAGAGGGCAGTTGCCCCCTTGCCCCCCCCGGCGACGCCCATGTATATATATGTCTAATTAATTTGCTTGCGTTTATTTTCATAATGAGGTCAGAAATATACGTAATAAATTAAAAAAATTAAAATATCGAAAAAATAATTTGCAAACGTTTGATCGATCACATGTGAGAATGCAACACTAGAGTAAGATAGAACCTTTGGTCGATTTTGGCACATACAAATTCCAAGTAACCACCTTAAAAGGTAACGATATTAAAATTTAATTACATCACAATCGTAAACTCTATAAAGACATTAAATATAACTCGCGTAAAAATATATACGCTATTAAAGAAATTAATTGACGCATATTAAATTTGAAATCGGCCATTTAAACGGACACAGAACCGAAATGGCCGTTATTAATAGCACATTCTTACTTGTACACGTACATTTCGGTTTTTATTCAAGTGTCTTCTTGGGCACTATGCAGAATGATGAATTATTCTACATATTACATATATGGTAACGCCGCTTCAAACGTCAACGAGAATAAAATCCGTCTATTTTTTCTATATTTACCCGAAATTTTTGCTACGCTGCCGTCCCCATGGATTCAGACCGAACGGACTTCGCCATTCGTAGATAGCTACAGCAATGGCGGTCATGTGCAGCGATGTAAATATCGCTATCCATAAGTACGGGCTGAATGGAAGCAGGAACGCTAACAAAGGTATGTCGGTGCTTTCCTTCGGAGCAGCTAGAAAAGAGACACCACTGAAGAAATATGGAACTGAAAAATCGATCTCCTTCGCCCTGCAAACGAACGTTAAACATCTGATAAATAGACGCCCAAAAAACTATTACCATTAGTTTTCTTATTTAAAAAATACCCCGCCGATATTAGACGACGACCTTCCCAGCATTGTTTTTTTTTTCTTGAATTCTCGAAAATTTACATTTTCTTGTAAAAGGTTTTTTTCAAAATCAGCGTTTCTCATATCACATCACCCCCTTTTAAAAATGACGCTCAACGCCCGTTTAAAGAACAGTAATTATTACCGAGAAAAATGCCAAAAGTATTTAAAGTGATTTTTGGCTAGTACAAATATGGAGCAAAAAAAAAAAGCTAACTCGAAAATAAAACACTTTTTAATTGAAATTAAAAAAAAACAACAAAACAACGACATTTATAAAATACTGATTCCGATTAAAAATAGATCTGAATCAAAGTTAATAGCTCTATCGATTAAAACGCGATTAAATTTTTTTTAACGAAGGAAAATTATTTTTTATTTTTATTATTTTCGGGTAGAACTTAAGATAATTATGTAATCAAAACCGTTATTACGTTTCTACTCATATCAGCTACGTCCCCCCCCCCACCCGACGGATATTTTTATTTAACAGTGTTTTACACGTTACCCCGGTGTTACCAAGAGACGTTACACAACACCGGTAACTTCGATATAGTTTCATCCGATTATTAAACAGTTCCGCAAATTTTTTTTAAAAAAACTTAATTTCAAGTGATCATAACTATAGATTGTTAAAATTGAAATATTTTTTCCTATTAATTAAAAGAAGGAAAACAAGAGATAACTAAATATTTTAAAATAAAAAAAAAAATTATAACTAGTATTCAGTAACAATTGTGTGCTTTTAAAGAAGCTCTTCTCTCTGAATATTTTCTGGATCCATTACTACAGCGCAACGTTCTTCTGTTAAGCTGGGCGCAATAGTAAAGGTGTTGAAATTATTATTTTCCGAGTGAAAAATCAAATTCGAAACAAATCCTTTTTCAAATTCAAAGAAAAGGTAAAAAAGTGATTTGTATTGTTTACAGTGTTAAATGTTTAGACTAAATAGATAGGTGTCTACGTGTAAATTCACTGTGTCGGCTGAACGATGAAAACTGTTTTGAAAAAGCAACGGAAAAAGGGAGTTAAATTTAAAAATGTGGGTAAAAACTGAATTATAAACTAAAAACTTAATTTATAAGAATAATTCCATTAGCCCTAATTCGTTGATTTTATGCAAAAAGTAAAATGTTCCACATAAACGAACGTTTTAATTTTTTAATCGACATTTTCAGTTTTTGGTAGCTGGAAGCGATTAAAAATTTTATAATACGTTCTCCCTTTTTTTGTTGAAAAGAATCCGAAAAAAAAAAAAATCCACGCAAATGCGTGCGCGGGCTTGTATAGGGTGGGCCAAAAGAACATTCCGAATTTCAAACGCTCATCAAAATCATACACTGTGAGTTAGCGTGGCGATTATAACGCCATCTGGCGCTAAATAATGTGCCGTTTAATATAAATATAGTTGGTTAGTAGTCATGATGTCGTGGATGCGTAAACAACGCTCTTTTGTTGTCGAGTACTTTGTGAAAAACGGTGAAAGTGTAATCGCGGTACAACGCGCGTTTAAAAAACAATTTGATTTAAAACGTCATGACAATCCCCCCGACCGTAAATGTATCCTCAAATGGGTAAAAAACTTCCGAGAATACGGTAGTGTGGTGGCGGTCAACCATCGAGGTCGCCGTCGATCGTCTAGAACCCGGACAAACATCGAAAAAGTGCGCCGAGCATTGTCGCGAATTCCGCGCAGATCCGTTCGTCGCCAGGCTTCCGCCTTGAAAATTCCCCGTACTTAACTCAGAAGAATAATTCGAAACGACCGCAATATGCACCCATACAAGATACAACTAACCCAAGAATTGATACCAACAGATAAGCCAAGAAGGTTAGAATTTTGTAATAAATTTTTGGATATGCTGGAGGAAGAAGACGTCGATTTATCCATTATGTTTTTTTTAGCGACGAGGCGCATTTCGATTTAAATGGTAACGTTAATAAACAAAACATGCGGTATTATGCTACTGAGAACCCTCGAATCGTTCACCCGGCGGTACCCTTGCACTCCCCTCGTATCACGGTATGGTGCGCAGTCAGTGCGAAAGCGATAATCGGTCCCTACTTCTTCGAGGAGGAGGACGGAGCGAATGTTACTGTGAACGGCGACCGCTACATCCAAATGTTAAACGAGTTTTTTCTACCGGAGCTCAGACGGAAGAGGATTGCATTATCTAAAACGTGGTTTCAACAAGACGGGGCCACACCACATATTCGTAACGATGTTTTGCGGTTATTAAGAGAGAAGTTTCAGGACCGCTTGATTTCGCGAAACTGTGAGCTGTTTTGGCCTCCGCGCAGTCCGGATTTAACACCGACAGATTTTTACCTATGGGGCTACTTGAAAAGCAAGGTGTACGAGGGTAAACCAGCAACAACCGACGAGATGAAATTGGCCATTCAGAAGGAAATTGCGGCGATTAAAAAACCAACTCTTAAAAAAGTAATGCATAATTTTGAGGAAAGATTGTAACAATGTAAAAATCAAAATGGTGACTATTCATACGGAGTATTGTTCAAAACTATATAATAAATGGCGTTCTTTTTGAAGTATTTCAACGTTTGTTTTATTTCCGTAAGTATATTAGTCTTTATTTGACGAGCATTTAAAATTCGGGATGTTCTTTTGGCCCACCCTGTACTTACGTCTGATGATTCGTTAACAAACTTGGTCCAAAATTTTTTGAGAATTCATCATCGAACACGTGTTAGTAGCCTAATAAGTGTAAAAGGGAAGAAAAAAAATGTTGTATTTTTAAATGTATAAGGATAGAGAATAAAAACAACGCTTCGCTAGCGGAAATAATATAAGAAACGCTATAAAACGGGAGTGAGAATATCGAGTTTCAATGAGAGTGGAATAAAAGAACGAGATTGTTCATCGGAAAAGAGCAACCATTCAAATAAAACCTAATCTCACGAAAAGGGGTGCGTGGGAAATCCCATAGTGAACAGAACAAAATAGATATGTACGAACAAGGAACGATAATGTAGAATCTTTTCGTCTGCCTTCTTTCTGTTCCGTATCCATAAACGTATTATAATGACTATCCTGCGTTCCGTTATTTTCATTTCTTCCAATCACCTTTCCTCTAAATTTTTAATTATACCTAACTCCACGAGCGCCGTTCAATTCATTCTCCTCTTCCTGATCGTTCCTGTAATTTTATTATACTCCGTCTCACTTATCCACATTATTTCTTCTATTCATTTCATTCGAATTGATATATTCCTAACACCATTCGGGGACATCTTCGGTAATGAAGCGGCGGACTCCTTGGCTTGCGTTGTTACCTTTTCTTAGTTCATCGTCAAATCTCCTTCCGCTGTGTAAAAGTTTTCATCTCAGATTATGGTATCGGATATGTACGTTTTCTCTAGCAATTGTTCTTTCTATCTGTTTGTTCACCCTAGTTTTCCTTCCAATTCGTGGTTCTCTTTGCTTCCTTCAATTAATCGTCTGCGTTCTTAAGCCATACTTATTATTTTCCTCTCCTTTTCGTTTTTCATTGTTTGCCTCTCTATATTGTGTCCTCTCCACTCAAACGAAGAACGGGTTTACGGATCATGTGTTTATTAAGTATTCATTTCTTTCTGTCGAGTGTTCTCTGCTTTCTACTCCAGTTTCTTAGTCTTCCTACTCCAGTTTCTTGGTCTTCCTACTCCAGATTGCGTTATATTCTATCTTTTCATTCGGCACACATTGTTTTCTGAGTAAAGATCTCCGGTTGACGAGCCCCCCCACGAAAAAAAAAAAATTAATAAAAAAAAAATGTAGGAAGAAAAAGAACGGTTAATAAATAACCGTGATTACGGCAAAGATCCAGAAAACCAAATGACGCGAGGAAGAGTGGTTGAATAAAAGGATAAAAAGAGCCGGAATGGAAAACTGAAAAAAAAAAAAAAAAGAATCGAACCAAAATTTGAAACGAGCAACTGAAAAAAAACGAGCAATATTGCTAAAATCTGCTACTAATGAATCCACCAGTTTATTGCAATGCTCGAATGGCCGGGAACATGCAGAAAATTTCGATCCGAAACTGGATTCGATTTCAGAGGAGGACAACTATCTCGAATGCGATGTAATTTTTAAAGGAGAGACCTGCAAGGAAACAGCGGGGATATCTGTAGCAGGTAACTTCGGAAAATGCCAAAAAAAAAGATATGTAGTTCAAAGATCGACAAAAATTTTCAACAAATACCGGATACGCCAGCTAATTATTTTGGAATATTACGTTTGTTTTACGTTAAACTACATACGTAAGAATTCTTTTTAAATATTGTCAATATTGTGACGAAATTAATTATCGGCAACGGGGCTGACTTTCGAACGTTATCAGCTCGCATTATGACTACTTTCGTAATTTACTCAGTCCGATCTGTCTCCTTTTTTTTTTTTTTTTTACCATCAGGTAATTCCTAAATTATTATTGGTTTTTGTTTTGTAATACCATTTCATTTCTCTTACTGATTTTTTTCTTCATAATATGTTGCCGAATATATTGTTTTTCGTTGTCCGTATTCTTTCTTTTTTCAAGTAATATTAATTAAATTACGATTCATTTTTGCATCGACAAGTAACGTAGAATAAGCCGAAAAAAGAGCGAAAGCAGCGGAATCAATGGCGTTCGTAAAACCTTATAGTATTTAATGGTTACGATTATAATGAAAAATCGTTATTACTACGATCAAAATTTTCGTATTATGGCGAACGTTTTTTATCGAGAAAAAAAAAAGAAAAAAATGTTCATCTCTTTCTAAGAAAGCATAAACTTTGTCTGAATGAAATTATTCTTTGTACTGCGTTCACTTTTGGCGCGGCTAACGAAACTGGATAAAACCCGCGCGATATTATAAAAAGTGTATGAGAAAAAGACAAACTCTGGTTACAGTAAAGACCCGAAAATTTCTTCAAAATGTTCGTACGTGGTAATTTTTTCCCCTTTTTTATTCGTATATTGACTTCGAGGTGTTATGATTATTATTATTTCGTGTACAAAGAAAACATTCGTTTCTTTCGCTTTTGTAAATGAACGAGTATTTGCTTAATCGGTGATAGCGGTTAAAGTTGAAAAAAAATTTACAACGAAATTATAAAAATCTCGACGTTAAAAAATAGAATGATTTATTTGTTGTTGTAGGATATTTTACGACGAACCGGATAACGGTCAGATTATGTTCATGCTCCCTTCGGTGTCGTCGTAACCGATTTTCTTATTAATTCGCGAAATTAAACTGAACTTCGTAAATATAACGCGCGTGATCATAATCATGCAGTAAATAACTGTGAATACTCCCGAAAATCGTTCTCTTTTTCTTTTGTGTGATTTTCATCTGCTTCTTCTCTTCATTCGAATACCTCCAATTTTTTTTTCTTCAACGTCCATCAGATGTTCATTAATCCTCAGACCATCGATGATCGTTCTATTAAATTTTTTAGCGATCATCCGAGCCGTTAAGATACTTCACGTTTAACCTTTTCCTTATGTTTATTTAACTTTTTTTTTTTTAAGTAATAAACCTCTTCTAATAAATGCGTTTTTACTACCTTAATATATCATTTTTTCTTCGATGCGTTATCATTTTACCCGGTTATTTAAATTGTTCTAATCGGTCCAAAATTTTCTTAATTTAGCCGCATTTTCTTTTCATTGTTTACACTAGTATTTTTCTTTTAATTTTCTTTTAATTTTCTTTTAACGTTCAATTTTTTGCTGAGAGTTTTTGTAATGCTGATAATTTTTATGTTGCAATTATTTTTCGTTTTTTGCCATTAATGCTATATCATAATCCGCTCGTGTTCTGAATTTACTATTGCGGCCTTAGAGTATTTTCTTTCATTTTCACTATTCTGAAAATTGCACATACTGCTTACACACCTGTATTTATTTTCGTTTTTTCTTCTAACAGTTCATATTTCAAGCATTTCTGTTTATAATTTCTACATTATTTTTCTACTCTTATCAATTTAACGCTGTTCCTTTTAATTTCGATACGTCTTTTCCAGTTTTAATTTTCTTTTTTATAATTAATGCTAATGATGAAACAGAGTCTCGGTTCCCTTTCTCCTTTCTAAATCCGAATTGGTCGTTATTATTTAGTTAGTGTTTTCTCTATTATTCGTCCTATTCTTTTCGTTACATCGTTTATTATTCACACATGCAGCATTAAAAGCTGAAAAAATCTGTACTTAAGTGGTTCGCTATTGTACTGCTGTTTTTTTTGTTTTTTGTTTGTTTTTAAAATTTGCATGCAATTTACCCAAACTGGTAGCATCTTCTATTTTTAAATTCTTGATTTGTTTCATCAGCCATTTTTTGGTCGGTATGTTTAAGCCGCCCGGTGCTTTTCCCCGTCGCAATGTCTTTCGTCACTTTCCTCTTCTCTGTTTATTCATTTACCTTTGTTCCCATCGTTTTTATATGAATTTTCCAGATGCTTTTTTCTTCTTCTACAAAAAGCTTCTCTTCTTTTGCCGGTATCCTGTTCGTCATTTATGATATTGCCAGAGTTACTATTTGACGTTTTCGATATATGATACGCTTCTTCAACTTTATTTTCTCCAAATTTCTTTTCTAAATATTTATCCAATTTTCGTTTTTTTTCCCGAGACATCTTCCGGCGATTCTGTTCTGAATTTCTTTACATCTTCGTGTTTATCCTTCTTTCGTTCTTATTAATGGTTATTTTTATCTATTGCTTTAATTGTGTACTACATTCCACTACCCTCTGTCGAACTTGTAGAACAATAATGATAATAAACATTGATCGATTGAAATTTTCCTTCTTTCGCATCTCTATATCTTGTATTATTACTACATCTGTTTCTGTTCGGTTTTTTTTTTATGTTTCTCTTCTTTTTATCCACCGGGTCTTCTGCCGCGCTTGCGATTGCTCGCTTCATCGTTTGCCCTTTCTCCTCTATGTCGCTTATTTGTTTCATTCGTTTAATTCGTGTAACTCATTCAGAAGCTCCTTTCTTTACGCCCAACTTCTAGTTTTGGGTCTTCCTACTCCCTTTAACGATACCTATATTCTTTCCTTCCCATTGCCTTCAGTTATTCCATTGCTGCTGTCCTTTGTCTTTTCCATTTCTGGCCGTTTGGCTATTTAGTTATAACTCTTAACTTTTCATGTTGTTGGGTCAAGGCTGCTGGCGCGCCCAGGGTAGGAAAAAAAAAAAAAAAAAAAAGAAGCTGTAATGAAGGTATAATTTTTTTAGACAATATTTTTTAGATATAGACAAGCTGGAAGAAGTATAGAATCATCGCCGCTTATAATTTCTTGCAGTTTATGTTCAAAGATTGGCTCGTTTGTCTTTTTCTTCTTCTTCTTCTTCTTTTGCCTGCGTTACATCATTGATTCGATGTAGGGGTATCCCCCTTAATTTACTCCATTGATATTTATCTTGCGCTCCACAAAGCCATTGTTTCCCTGCTATTGCCGCAATATCATCCGTCCACCTTTGCTTGTGCGCGTTTTCCCTTATACGGTCTCCATTGGATCAGTTCCTTTGTCCACCTTCCATCTACTTGCCTACCAACATGACCAGGCCAGGCCCATTTCTTCAGGGCTACCTTTGTCTCGAAGTCTTCAAATTTTGTCTTATAGTTCCGAAACCGGTGAATATCATCATTTTCAGGCTTCTGCGTAACCTATCCGTTTGTGCGGAATTTCAAGAGATTTATTAATAAATATCAAAAAAAAAAGAAAAAAAAAATTGAATCTACTACTAATGCGATAATAATACGATGTTTTTTTGTTTGTTTTTTTTTTTTTTTGTTTCGTTTTGTTTCTTTCTAATATTTGTTTTCGTTTTTGTGTACAGTACGTGTAAAAATAATAAGCGAACAATCAAAAAATGTAAAAGCTATTGATATATTCGTCTTTCGGACTACTGTCACTTCAGTTATACCGCCGGAGAAAAAGTTCGGATGAACATGATGGAATACTTTTCAAAATATGTGCGAATCGTTGACAATAAATGCAAACGAAATTGAGATTACCGAACGTGAATTTTAAATCTAAAAAGAGACTAATGGAGACATTAATATTCTCAATAGCAAGCTACGGCTCCGAATCATGGACGCTGAACAAAACGTTGTTCCGAAGAATAGAGACATTCGAAATGATATGTTACAGACGAATGCTCCGGATACCATGGATCAAGCACCGCTCTAATGCTTCAATATTAGAGGAACTGGGAATAGATCGGAAAGACAGATTAGTGCAAGTGTTGAAAAGGCGGGCCCTGAGATTCTTCGGCCATGTGATGCGCCGAGAAGGATTGGAAAAAATGGTCATACAGGGAATAATAGAAGGTAAAAGGAATAGAGGACGACCTCCGACCAGGTTCATTGATTATATTAGAAACACAACAGGCCTATCAACACAACAGCTGATGGAAGCAGCTCGAAATCGAGAGAAATGGAGAAAAATTGTTGAAATATGTTCATGATTGGTCACGACGTCTGAACACAGACAACGACATAGAAGAAGAAGAAGAAGAACCAGCTTCAAGTAGACTGGACATAATTTTTACCCCCGATCGATATCCTTGATAAAAGGTATCATGGATTGTGAAGTTAAGCTTTTCATAATGTACTAATCCGAACGGCACTAATGAGAGTGGGGGCGCGGGCAGTTCCTTTCTACTTGGAATCCGCCTTTACCTTCCCAGATTTCTCTGGTACCCAATTCTATTTCAGATTAGGTATATTAACCTGGGAGCGACTTTGATCGTTGCACGCGGTAATTAATATTTGAAAAAACATCAAACACTTTGCAAAATCAGTTTATGCTAAAATAGCACAGAGCCTTTAATTCGAACGTATTAAGAACAAACAAGAAATGCATACAAGTCTTGTTTGTCAATTAACCTTAAATAAAATGTTAAATTATCGACAAAAATTCAATTTTTGTCCTATTAATTAATAACCGGTACGTGTCCTTTTAATTAATTGTTAAAGGCTTTCTCCCCTCCTTACCCTTTCTTTTTGATTGGTTACTTATTTACGGTAAATTGAAATTATATATATATATTTTTTTTTTTTTCGGCGCAATTATTAATTCCTATTCGACGTAGTAGTAGTGGGAGCGCGCAAAACTCGATGAATTGCCCGCCGCACACGTGTGCGAATGTATGCCAGATGAATCAGGGTGACAAAAGCGAAAGGGAAAGGATGGTTTTACACACACGTAATGAGGAGGCATAAAATGGTTCGTTTAAGTCGGGAAAGAAAGAATGCAGATACGATAATGCCGAAAAGAGATAGGTTGTAAATGATTTTTAAGCTGTCTTTCATTTCTAGGGGAATAAACTATTTATAAACAGCTGCAACTGTTAGGCTGGCAATGATTGAATTCGGCTGAAACTGCTGGAATTTTTTTAATAATTTCCAAAAAAATTTCGGCATAAGCCCGGATATTATTTTAAATAATTTCCAGCTGAGTACCCCGTTACTAATATTTTTATAGTATTATACGTTGTTTCTTTTATATAAAAAAAAAGAAAAAAAAAAGAAGCGCCTATTCAATATAATAGGAAAAAAATATTTACGCATACACAGGAGTGAATGTATAAAATTTTTTTGTTTTGTTTGTATAAGTATACTCTGTGCTCTTTGTATAAAGCGAATATGACGCTGCGCGTGCGTTCGTGTGCGCGCCATTCCCAAAAGGTTGCTTATTTTCTGGTGGTATTTTCAGTGAGGAAAATCGGGTTTAAAGGAATATAAATTTGTACAGAGTACCCAGAGATTTAATTTCGTCCCAAAAATGAGGAAAACTGTTTGCTGTTTATTAACATAAAATAACCATTCGCTCAAGCTCAAAATTTAGTTACCGCTTAACGCGGCTCCTACACAAGTTTTCGTCAGTGTAGACCGCTTTTAAAGTGTCAGCCGCGTTTTTTTTTTTTTTTATTCTATTTTGCGTTCTTTTTATCATTATTACTTTTATTTCCGCCCGGACAACGGGCTTGTGTTTATTCGTACCTGCTTGCTTTTTTTGTTTTTTTTTATAATTCTTTTTTTTTTTTGTTCTACGCAAAACTTTATCTTCAGCAAAACGATCCCAGTTTTTAACCGAACACAGTAACAAAGTAGATATTTTGTTCCACGTTCGGTTAGTGAGCGCTGAATTTTATTGTGAAATCGTGAATTATAAATTTTAAATATTTTCTTTTTTTCCCTTTTTAACGAAAAATTATGTATATTTCTCTGTTTTAAAGAATTTCTTCCACAATTTCAAACATTTCGAATACTCGTAGTATTCTTTATTGTTATGTTTTACTTTCTTCGGAGAATTGTCGAAAAAACTTCTTTACGCTCCCCGTGCCGTTTCTTAATATAAAAAAACTTTAAAAGCCCTTAAAAGCCGCTTTTTAAAAACGAATCCGTCACTAGGCTGTTTACCAAAGTACCATTTTCTTCAGAATGTTTCGCATTACCTTTCTGTTAGAAGCTAATGATTTTACGTATTATTTTCGATATTTTAGACTAACTTTGTTTTTCTCAACAGTGCACACCGGTGTCAGTGAAAATGGATACTTAAAATTTCTTAACACGCCTAAACAGTGTGTTAAGAAATTTTATGTGAACAACTAAGGCCGATAAAAAAAAGAAAAAAACATTAACGTTGCTTAAGAAGCAAAAGGAGTTTATATTGTGCGTGATTATAAAATGGAAGCATTAGATGCACTGCGTGGTAGAGATATTACGGGCCGTATCGGTGGATTGCCAAAATACTACACTTAAACGAAATCTTTCCGAAAGGTCGCAATAAAAAGACCTAGTTTCGGAATTTATTTGTAACGACTTACATCGAAACAAACGATAGTTGTTTTGTTAGGTGTTTTCGAGTTTAGGAAGAAGTTAATTATCGTCTTCAGTGTGTAATTTATCGTTATAAATATTTTTAAAAATCAGAAATAAAATTGTCCGAGCCGGTACTGTAAAAGAGTACTTTTATTTTTTGTTTTCTCATAAAAATGTCTTAAGCGATCTATACTTTATGCCTTACTAATGGAAATAATGGAAAATAATTATAAATGGCAAACATTTTAATTAATGTAATATACATGTGCTAGAAACGCTTTCGGGAGTATCACATCAGCCGGAATAGAGAGAGAAAAAAACAAACACTAGTCAACATAAATGCATTTTATAATATTGAATCGAAAAAAAAAAAAAAGATCAAAGCGTTTTATTATATATACGCAGTGTCTGAAAACTAAATCGCAATAGACGCGCGGATACTTCTAAAAACGTTTCTAACATATTCATTTTGTTCCCTCCTTCATATTTAGATATATAACTGTTGACGATTTGGCCGAGCTAGTGCTTGTTGTCGCAGCGAGATCCGGGAATATATACTAAACTAAAAAAGTATTACATCCTGATCTTATGATGCTTAAATTCTGATTTGGATTTGAAGATAACTGTACATTTTACGATATTCAATTTAAATCGTTGTTAAATATTTCTATTATTTTGGTTAATCAGTTGATTTGCAGACATAGTGCATCATCATGTTTTACTATTGCTATTATTTTCGAGTTATGGAAAACCTTTCTGGACGAATTAATAGAGATCACCGTAAAAGAATTAACTATAGAAAGGCGTCAACAGAGGGAGAAGAAAAGAAAATCTACAGTTCCACGTAGAGGGTACTCTGATTCGATTTGATTCAGTACACGATACTCGGCGGTTCTGTGTTGATTTCAAAATTTCGAAATTCGTTTTTAGCAAACTGAATACGAGCGCAACGGTAGATTTAGTTTTTTAACAACACTGAAAGAGCATTTTTTGGAAAATAGAAAAATAAGTAAAATAATTAAAATATTTAATTTACAAAGTTATAAGGGGAATTATCTACATTGTATCTATTTAAAAAGAGCCTACATATATATATATATAAATATATAAATTATTATTATTATTATTCTATCTCCCTCGTTGCCGAGTATGAGTGCTGCTTTACTGTTATTGATGTTTGTGTCGAAGATGGAACATTAAGCCAATACGATGACTTACCCGGAAGCCACATATATGACAGACTGTCTGATGTTGGCTACTTGTGGACGCTCCATGATTAATTGACGTTGCTTTTTTCTTCTTGTTTTTACGTGCCATTGCTAGCTCCTGTATTATATTCTCCGCAATGGATCTCCATTCGTTCCTGTTTTGTGCAATTGTTTCCCACTCAGTTTTCCTTGGGTTTATTTTCATAGTTTTTAAATCGTTTGCCAGTACATCCTTATAGCGCAACTTAGGTCTACCAACTTGTCGCTTTCCAGCTTCTAATACGCCATATAGCACTTTCTTTGGTATGCGGTCATCTTTCATTCGTATTACATGTCCAACCCATCTCAGGCGCCTTACAGCCAGGATTTGTTCAATAGACTGAACTGTTGCTAGGTTTAGCACCTTTTCATTTGAGACATGGTGTTTCCAGCTTATTTTCAGTATTCTTCTTATTACACTTTGATGGAAGACCTCCAACTTTTTGATGTGTCTTTTCATGATCGGCCATGTTTCGCTTCCATATAATAATGTTGGCAGTATTATAGCTTTGTATACTGCAACCTTAGTTGTTGTACTTAAGTCTTTATTTTTGAAAACCCTCTGCGAAAGCTTGCCATACGCCGAATTTGCATTTTTAATTCGATAAGCAATTTCGTCATCTAAGTTCGCGTCTTTGCTTACATAACTTCCAAGATACTTGAAGGTATTTACATTTCTCAGCTATTTGTCTTCCATATATAGATCAGCTATGTCGTTAGCGTTTATGTTTACTTGCAGAATCTCAATTTTTTCACAATTTACCCTTAAGCCGAATTGACGATATGCTTTCCCCAAGTAAGTTATGACATTTTGTAGTATATCAGGCTTTTCACATATTAAAGCACAGTCGTTCGCGTACTGCAGGGTTTTGATCGTAAAATGTTTAGTCGCTTTTTTTGAATTGAATTTGGCTAAATTATATAGACCACCATCGAAGCGAAACTTTATTCTTATTTATATATATATAAATATATATATATATATATATATATATATATATATATACACTATATTTATAACATAAACGGAACATGAATCCGCTGGTTTCTGAATTCTCTCTAATGGGAATTTCTTCAATGGGAATTTAGAAAACTATATTGACCTTCGATGCTTTCTGCCGAAATCCAGTCAAGCCCGATTCTTTATACTACAGCAAGTAGATAACACCACGTCAGACCCGGCAAATCTAATAACCGATGATCATTGATTGTTAAATGAATGACAGCTTTTTTCTCTTACTAAACCTCGATATGATTCGAATGCAGACTATCAAAATAACGCGAATATAAACGTTCAAATATTAAAATATTACAAACACACCGACACATGTTTCGTAGAAATTATATAATCACGGCTTACGGAGTTTTAATATTTTAATATTTTAACATTTATGAAATATATGTTTTTGATTTCAATACAAGTATATTACCATGAATAAACACAGAAATGTAGGCACCATTAATTACTAATCTTGACAAACATTTAGTCAAATTTGCTATTTCAATTATGTTTTTTACCGTTCCTAATGTTTAATGAATCACGATATTCCGACATTTCCGGCGAATAAAAACAAAAATAAACATAAACACCACATGTTCGGAGTCGAACATTAATGACAAAAATCACAGCTCATACCGTTAAATTCCCGTCGTCGGGGATGCCTACTTTGTGTTTGTGGTGCTGCGATAATAAATGTTTACAATCGGTCTAAAATGTGTCGTGTACATACATTTACTATACGAAAGAGGCGCGAGCAGTATTTATCTTGCAGGATTTCGAATGTGCGACAGCAAAGTACCCTGCGGGGAAAGCTAACGAAGAAGATGAAACGAAAAAAAAATCCCGGTACGCACAGTTTCATAAAACCGGCTATTATCGCGGAAAAACGCCGCTGGAATGTTACGGCTATCGTGTTTGCTTTTACTAGCATCTGTAGAAATGGTTGCGTCTTCCATCTATACAGGCTCATGAAACAATGCCGCTTTTATTAATTAAACTTTGCTGACGAAATATAATTTTCATTTCGCATTTGAAAAATTTAAAAGGTGCATAATATTACCTTATTACCTTTATTATTATTATTATTATTATTATGCCAAAGGATCTCGGCACTGCCGGTTAGATTTTAATTGCAGCCAATGTACTTAGTAAGCGTTACAAATTTTCTCCATGTTGATGATTGAGGAAGGTCCGTGCATATTGGTGTTCGGTGAAACTGATTTTTATATATGATATATATATTTGTTTAATGACACTCGACTACTGTGGTCATTTGCGTCCACGATACTTTTATATATGATATATATATATATATATATATATATATACATATACATACATACATACTTATACATATACGTACACATGCACATACATACACACGCGCGCACACACACCACCCACACACACACACACACGCGCGCGCGTACACACACATACATATATATATATATATGGCTCAACTCTAGGATACTTAATCATTAAACAAACTATTTGGTATTATTCCTTTTTTACCAATAACTAGCGGTGTTATTTTAACTGTACCAAGTTTCAACATATTTTCCATCTGCTCGCTAAGTTTATTTAATTACTATTATCGTTATTATTCATCATTAACCGCGAATATGAGAATGCAAATGATAATAATGAAAATCAAAAAAAAAAACAACAAAAAACAATATATATTGATAAAAATACAAACCGTGAAGTACTGACACTTAAAGGAGCAAAAGACATATGAGCAGCTCCGGATACCAAATCTCCCATAATTCCATTCCATTTTACTTCTCCATTTTCAGTGATTATCCGAGAGCCAAACAGTCCGTCAGCTACCACGTAGAGCTGAAAGTCAAACTCTAATTCTACCGCGACGTTTTCCAACAAGTCCATCGACAAACCGTAGCAACAATTTGTCGCAAATTTATGTCTACACAGGGAAATACAGTAGTGTTTAAACATTGAAATCGTTCACGCATCAGCTAGTGTAATCTCGTAATGTATTAACTACTTTTAAATCTTTAAAAATAACGTTCGCTGAAAACATTGCGCTGTCATTCTCTCTTGGAAACCAGTGTAAACACCGGTCACGTTCAAGTCTACACGACTTAATGCACTTACCTGCAGTTTTCGTGAGCGCACGCAACCGCAATCATTAATGTGTTACGCGGGTGGATTTTACTTCAGAAAAATTGCAAATAAAATGTAGTCGACGAGATGCCGCTGTTCGGTTTTCAAAGTATCATTAAATTTGCCGGGTCTTTGTTAGACGTGATCAGACAACAGCACATATACCGTCTGTTTCTTAAATATCCGTATTAAATATCAATCAAAAACAAACGCGATTATTTTCAATTACGCCCCATATTTTTAATACAGTTTATAAAAGAAATAATTTTTGATCGAAGTATTTTCCTTTAATCATAGTTGCTACACACTGATAATTGTTTATATGCAACGCGAATGTACACACACACACACACGCACACAAGACTGCACTTGCAACTGTTATTGTAACTGCTTGATTTATAACGATATACAAATGCAGTCTCTCCCGTGTCAGTCGTCTACTCTGTACTAAACTGGCGCGCATATTAGGACGGTATGCATGTTTGTCATTGCCGTCCACGTGAAATAGCGAGTATTTTCGTAATAATTTCAACCTGAAGCCTCCGAACGGTAGTCAAACGCTGTAGCAACATTGCGACGAATATTATTTTTATAACTTTCAAAAATTCAATACTTACAAGAACCTCAAACATTCAGTGATACTTTGGAAATGAAACGGCACCTCATCGGCGGCTACATTTTAGATTACTGGGGAAATTTACGGGGTCATACCAACTGACTAAAAAATAAAAAAAAAAAAAAAAAAAAAAAAGTATTATATATCGGCCAAGTCGTACATATAACAATGTAGAAAATTCGCTTTAAATAATAGCAGTGTAATTATTTTACTTCGTTGAGAAAGATCGAGGTCTAACTCCGCTCAAGTTTATCGCGTTCAAATCGAAAGTTCGATTTTTTCGAACTGATTTCAAAGTAGAGCTATCGAAATGACTGTTCGTTTAATCAACGGAAAACCGATTTCGTAATCGGAGTTTTCGTGAAAGCTCTCCGCCGAAAAGATTAACTGTTTAATAACAGAGTAAACTTCGGACTTGAAAAATTGTTCTCGACAGCGATTTTAACAGCGGATGAGTTATAGCCGATTAAATTCTCAGCCACCTTCGATGTGCCGATTTTCGTTGCAGTAAAATGAAATTGGCAATACTCGGAGAAATTAAATTTAACGAGAAATTCGTTTTATGAGAGGATATTAAACAAGTCTCGGTAAAAGATTTTTTAATCTGATGCCGGAGTGCTCTTCACAACCGATATTTATATAAATATATATAAATATATATATAAATATATATAAATATATATAAATATATATATATATATGTGTATAATGTATAGGTAATGTAGGGACCTATAATAAAATAAACTTTAATAACAAACAATATAGTTCAATAAATTAGATAAATACCTATTTAGAAACGTTTTCGGGCATAACCCATCATCAGCTAACACTAACTTAAAGGAAACTTAAAAGTATGTTTTAAGTTTCCTTTAAGTTAGTGTTAGCTGATGATGGGTTATGCCCGAAAACGTTTCTAAATAGGTATTTATCTAATTTATTGAACTATATTGTTTGTTATTAAAGTTTATTTTATTATACCATTTTAACAAACAGGATGTATTCACCTACATTTAATGTAGGGACCATTTAAAAATTGATGTAATTTAGCATTTCAGTCGATTTCGCAAAACAATTTTCAGAGCTGGTAGAGGTGGAATTTCGAAAAAGAACCTTGCGACAGGCACACTTCTAACGGTTAATTTTTTTTTTCTTTTACCGACAAATACATGTTAATTCCACATTTTAGGAGAATTAAAGCGACATTAGGATCGTCGCGACACATTTATACGCTTTTAACGGTACATTTTTCGAGATAACCGATATGGAAATTTCACAACCGTGAACGGAAAATCGGTGAAATATCACTAATGCATGTGTAGAAAATTGTTCTTACGGGAACCGTTAATTTTGAACTGGTTTCTGTTATTAGCCGGTTTGCGTAGAACAAAAGCGCCGACCATCTAGTTAATAGTCAATTAAAAAGCTTACAAGTATTTCGAAAAATTGATGCTTATTGCACAAAATATATAAGCGCATTCGAATAGCTAAATGCGAAAATTACGCGACGTTTATTTAGAAGGAATTCGAAAACGTATTTCGAACCATTTTTGATTAACTAAGCCGCGCAGAAATTCGTTTACATCGATTTTCAATTTTGCCTATTGAACAGTTTCTGTGTGTCTATTCATATCCGTTTTTTAGTTTTACTTTTTTCGATTTCCAGTTGATCCTTTTTCCGTTTTTCCTTTTTCTATAAACTAAACTTAAGCCGTCCAGCTAGTGTCTAGTGTGGTGTAGTTATTTAGTTAATTGGGTTTCGTTTAGGACCGGGTTCGATTTTCGCTGCCGTACATTGACAAAAATTTCACTTACGCTGCAGGTTAATGTGTCGGTGATTGACGCGCCTAAAAATAAAGCTAAAAAAATATATAAACTTAACTTTCGGATTTTTTACCTCTGCTGCTGTTTTTAAAAATAGAAAAAAAAAAGAAAAGTGTTAACCGGTTTCCCGTAAAAACCGTTTCGGTTTTTAAATTACGACACAAAAATATTACACACACACAAAAAAAAAGAAATAAGAATTACCCGAAATGGCGATGTCTAATGTCTATGTCTCCCCACATTTCTTTCATCTTTTCCAACTGTAATCTGTCTAACTCGTCCGCTTCTTCGGTGCGTTCAATTTCATTGACCAACAGCGTCAGGTTATCCTTATCGGAAGTCAGAAACCGATGGCATTCGATACCTATGAAATGTCGCACAGAAGTAAAAGTAGCCGATTTTATTACGCGCAGTTTAATAATATATTACGTGTAAGCGGGAAGATTAAAACTTTTTTACTTTATTTACTTTTTGTTTCATTTTCCAACGAAAACCTATCTGTTTTGGAAATTAAATCGGGTACCACAGGACACCGCCGGACAATTAGTAAGAAAAAGCTAATTAGAGGAGCCCCTTATATATAAATTAAAATTACTATTCTCACGAAGAAAGTGGAAGTGCAGAATATTCTTTTCGGTGATTTTCCGAATGTGATCATTACAAACAGGCAAGAAAATAATTAACATGAAAAACCACTGAAAAAATCTTAATTAAAAAGAACGTATACCGTAGCCTCTTCTCGATTAACCGAGCTGGTTAATCGGGGGGATGAGGGAAACTCGGATACCAGAAAAAGTCGGTTAAACCGAAGTCATATTTTTTTTAAAAGGAAAAATGTACCCTTGATACAAGATGGAACGTTAATTCTTCAAAAAAAAAAAAAAAAACACAAAATTATACGAACAATCAGAACACAAGAAATTACTCCTTGAAAAAAAATCAGTCAAAATGGTTTGTTTCTTCGATGGAAATCGTTGAAAAGCGGCAATGTCTCTCCACTTTCACAAAATTAAAATTTGATGCCCTTTTACGTCTTTCAGCCTTTTCCGGTGAAGTCCAACGATGTTTTTTGCAAAGCCGAATACACGCTTGATCAGTTGTGAAATTTTCAACTCATTTTCTTCTTGAACATCTTCCGATGAGCTGTTCTCTTGAGATAACACGAATGCCACGATGTTTTGGTCACTCATTAATTCAGACTCATCTTCGGTGACCCATTTCTCAAATTTGTCAGAAGTAACGTCACTAAAACCGGGGATGTTTTTTCAAAAACTATCCCTAATTTTGGATGGTCTTTTTTGATCGGTTCATCTTCGTAACTGATACCCAGAAGAGGATACCACGCTTTTCGAAGGTAAGATACAGTAATTGTATTCTAGGCCTTAGCTGCCCAGAAAACGACGTCTTTCATATTGTTTGTTTTTTTTTCTTCTTTTTTTTTGAGCATTCCGTCAAATTAACGTAATTTTCGTCGTCGGAATTCAATAAAATTTCTTGAAGAAGGTTTCTTCGATATTATTCTTCGAACGAAACAATAATTCCTTGGTTCACTGGTCGAATAATACTCGTGAGTTTGGCAGTAAAAGCACACCGGTAATAATTCCTTGACTTTCTATGGAGTGTGATCAGTAAAATAGCTTTTTGAGGGAGGTCACTCTCTTCCAAAAATTTCTCGACGAGAGGTACACGAATTGCTGAAAAAACGTAAGTCTCAAAAAGTTGAACATCCGTTCATGGAGAGCATTAAAAATCTCGTCCAAAACAAAAATGAAATTAAGAACACACAACTTTTTTAGCCGATGGATTAGAACAAAATCTCATGATATGAACAGAAAAACGTTTCACATCGCGTATCAATTTCGCACACGCATCGCTCAACAAAAAACAACATGCGTCTCCTACTCGAATATAGCGATTAATATGTATAATGGAAGAAAATGGCAGTTCTCTTTCTCACGTACACCTGTCGTCGTGTTTATCAACATAATCAGTGGCGCAATGTAAAGATAAGCGTATTCTAATCGTTCACAATCGTTTTTCCGTAGTTAAGCGGATGGTTCGAAGTCTGATGTTGGCGTTGGGGCTGCGTTCATTATCCACGTATTCCGAATCCTTTCAGTTGCCCTCCTTTTCCTCTATTTTTCTTGCCGAATCCATGACTATCCTGCAGGCAGTCCTTTTCATATCCTCGACAAATAACATCTCTAGATTCCTCCTATCCTCGGACTACTCGAAAAGTGTTTCATTGGCTATCTCCTCTCCTTTTCCTACTCATGTCACTGATACCATTATTCTCCAAATTCGCTTCTTAATTTCTAATTTATTTGCATCCCGTTCTGTTGTAATCGATGTTCGGCGGCGACCAATGGTCTATTCATTAGTAGATTTCCTGCTCAAACTCTCTACTGTCTTTCTTATCGTTCCCATCACGATTTCTGGACCAAATTCTATCCTTCATTCTTTATCCTCGATCTTTTTACCTTTCTGTTCAACCCTTTTCTTCCTCTCTTCCCTGGTTTAATCTTTTTACCTTAGCCGTTCGATTATTTACTCTATAGTTCGCCTGCCGGTTCAATCATAGTTTTCTTCCGGCTTCTCTTTTCCGTTTTTCTATTGTTCAATCTCCTTTGTGTCCTTATGACCCTCCAGAGCTCAATTATACCTGTGATGCGAATCACATTTTGTTCGAATGCCCCTTTATTTCCTCCGAACGTTCTACTCTGTTCTGCGCCTTGGCCTTCCTACTCCTTATAGCGCCCACTCCATTCTTGCACTCCCCTCTCTCAATATAGTTCCTTTGTTGGCCTTCTTTATCTCCTCAATTTCTAATCTTTTCCTTATATAAGGTACAATTCCTTGCGTTGGGTAAGTTCCATTGTTGACGTGCCCCAAAAAAAAAAAAAAAAAAAAAAAAAAACGATTAAATGGGATGAAAAATAATTAACTGGCATTTTTGCACCGGTTGAACCGGAAAAATCGGATGCATTTTTTTGCTCGGTTGAAAATCGGATAATCGGGAGGCTACTGTACTGATGAATTTTAAAAAGGCTAATAGCACTGTAGCTTCGATTTTTTTTAAATTTTTTTTGACTTTTGAAAACGATTAGCGTGCAAGGCGATATTAAGTGATTACCAAGTATCTGTGAGCGAAAAATACGAAATGGAAAAAGAAAATGTAAGATGGTCTGTTCCTGCGATTATGTACCATTTATTTTGGTTACTGCGACGACAATATGACAATTATGTACCTGGTCTAACCGGCTGCAAAACGTTTTCCATTAACCCTGTGTCTCAGTCGACTGAAAAAAATGCGGAATTTTATAACGACGTCACTGAAAATAACTGCAAACCCTGTACTTTAAAGAGGGCGCATTTTGGGAATAGTAATAGATGCGCTTTGCATGTTCTTTTCGTTAAATTTTAAACAGTGGATGGATTTCGATGTTTTTATTATGTTTTTTTCCTCCAAATATAACAGTCGGTATTTTTGCATATAAGAATTATTAAAATTTTTCATTTTCACCGAAATAATGTTTTGTCTAAAGTTCGTACATCTAATAGTTCATTTTCGTGATATTCGCTTTTCGCGATATTTTTACGTATTATATTTTGCATTTTTGTGGTCGACCGCAACACTTCTGTACAGGGAAACGTTTACAGGGTGACTTTTTACTATTTCCAACTAACAAAGAATAAACAGAGAAAACTGAAGAAAAAAAAACCAACAATAAAGCAGCATGTAAGCGATATGCTTCGTGCAATTTTGGTATTATTTCATCGTAAAAATTAAGTATAAGGGAAATAAAAAAATACGGGTATAATGCAAGCTGTTATTGCTTCGGCTAAGGCATAATCCAATATTTCTATTGCCGTTTTGCTAGAAATGTAGCGACGAGAAATGTTATATAGTCGCGCGAATCATAATAACCTGATCGTAGCCCGGATAAAAATAACTCTAGAATTGGACCTGAAACAGGTCTGGGGAGTATCTGCAACGGAAATTGTAGCTGAAATAGTTTGTTTTTTAACAGTTAACAACGCAGAACAACCGTTTACCTCGTACCTGGTATTTTTTTCACATCAGGTACACAACGTAATGCCCTGATAGCTAAGATAAAATTAAAATTAAAAATCACATACAACAAATCGATGGGAGCTCGGCACCAATAAACAATATCAGGAGCGGGTGGTAAATTCCCTGAAATCAATCACTACAGAAGAAATACATAATTCATCAGCGGAGGAACTATGGAGTAATATGAAATCAAAAATATAGAGAAAGCGGCAAAAACCTGCAAATCAAAAAACAGAAGGACCAATAAGCCGTGGATATCGCAACAAACGTGGACATTAATAAAAGAGCGGCAGAAGATAAAAACCAAAGGATTGAATAGCACTAGAAATGCTGCAAAATGGAAAACATTAACGGTAGAAATAAAAAGCGCCTTAAAGAAAGATAAAAACAAATACATCACATCGATATGTAGTGAGATAGAAGATCATATAAAATAATCCAAAAGATTTATTTCGAAAGGTGAAAATGATAACCGGAAAATTCAAACTAGGTTACTCTCCAATTAAGAATGAGACCGGAAATCTTCTTACTGAAACGAGCAAAATATTAAATAGACGGAGACAATACTGCGATAAGCTCATGCATCGTGATGAGAATGTTCAGGAGCACGAACCTATTAACCAATTAAATGAACCGTCGATTATGAGAAGTGAGCTTATAACGGCCATACAGAAGCTTTCTAATAACAAGTCAGGAGGAACTGTGACGGCTTAGTAGCAGAAATTATAAAAGTCACGGGAGATCCAGGAGTTGATATACTGCACCAAGTCTGTGAAAAAATATGAAACACGCAGAAATGGCCACCCGAATGGAGAGAATCCCTGTATATTCCTCTATAAAAAAAAGGAGATAAACATATGTGTCCAAATTACAGAACAATCTCGCTAATAAACCATATGCCAGCAAGGTAATATTATATATAATACAAGAGCGGTTGAATTCATATATACATACTTCCATATATATTCAAAGAACAAGCTGGTTTTACGCCAGGTCGAGGAACAAGGGATCAAGTACTGAATATAAGGCAAATAATAGAAAAATGCTTCGAACACAACGTACCCACAATTATATGCTTCCTTGATTATACTAAAGCTTTTGACAATGTCAGATGGGATCAACTGTGGAAGATACTTCAGAAAATAGGAGTGCCAAGTCATCTAATAAAAATAATGACAGCTCTATACACAAATAATAAGGCATACATAAGGATTGATGGAGCTGCTATTTCAGAGCAATTTCAAATAAGAAAGGCTGTTAGACAGGGATGTATCTTGTCGCCAATCCTCTTCAATGTCTACGGAGAATGGATAATCAGGAAAGCCATGGAAAACTGGAAGGGCGGTGTCACGATAGGAGGCAGGAGGATATCGAATCTCAGATATGCCGACGACACGGTGCTTTTTGCAACATCAGAAATAGAGATGATGGAAATTCTTAATCGGACAGAGGAGTGCAGTAAAGAAATAGGATTAAAACTGAACCGATCCAAATGTTGTTTAATGGTAATCGATGGGCAAAATAAAATCCCCCAACCACTACACAATACCTAACAGATATTGCAATAACAGACAAGGTAATCTATCTTGGAGTCCAAAATATCGCAAAGAGGTCAATGTGAAAATTAAATAAAAAGAAGAATAGGGATGGCTAAAAGTGTTCTAGCTAATTTAGAAAAGTTATGGAAGGATCATGGAATAAGCAAACATACGAAATTGCATTTGATCCGGACGCTGGTATTTCCGGTCGCCACTTACGAATCCGAGTCATGGATAATCAACGTCACTTGCCAGAAACGAATTGAAGGCTTCGAAATGACATGCTACCGACATGCGCTACGGATACCATGGACAGGGAGAAGAACCAACGCATCTGTATTAAATGAATTTGATATTAGAGAACAGGAAAACTTACTTCCTGCAATCCGTAAACAGGTGGCACGGTTCTCCGGAATTGTGATCAGAACAGACTCTATAGAAAAATTCAAGGAAAAGTGGACGGAAAAAGGAGAAGAGGACGTGCTCCAAACCGATATGTGGACCAGATGAAGAAATGGACGGGCTTATCAATGGAGAATTTGATGCGAGCGGCGGGGGAGAAGCCTGGAGACTAATCATACATAACATTAGATGATAGATCTCGATGCTCGGCAATGACAGCGAAGAAGAAGACACAACCTCTTAACGCTATTTAATAGACCAGCATTAATATAAACCCTATTTCCCTATATATACGACGGGCATTTCAAAACTCTGCGCCACGCTCTCAGATCTCAGTAACTGGTAAAAATGTCAAGGTTCTAATAGCACGCCGGCAATGTTCGTTTAACCATGCAGCTACCACTACAGTGCGCATCCGGTTTTTGTGAACAACGTGCAGTTTTACCTCGTTACGAAAAATTTTTCGTCTAAAAAAGTACACGACGAGTTGAAAAATAAGTATGCCCGATATAATGCAATATCAAACTGATCCGTTTGTGAGAATGAATTCAGCACTTTGAACCACAAAAATGGATACCATGGTGCGGAAACGAGTTAATTCATTGCGCCCGAAAAAATGCAAGACAGAGAAGTCTGCAAAGAAGCTTATGGCTTTTGGAACTGCTACGGGCCTCTTTCTATCAAATTTATGCCTCGAGGTACCACCATAAACTTCTATATTTACTGCCACGCGTTGGATAATTTGAAAAAAGCCATAAAAAACAAACGACGAAAAAACCAATTTTGATTTACGATCGGGACGCTCCAGCACATGGAAAAATGGAAATGGTTGGTCTTCGAACACGCAGCATATTTCCCCAGACCTTGCGCCGTCTGATTTTCATCTTTTCCTCTTGTTGAAACGGTTTTTGGGTACACAACGATTCAACGAAGATGACAAACTCAGGAACAACATGAAAATCTAGTTACAAAAGTTGGACGCGCAGCGGTATCAGCTTGGCATAGAAAAACTCGTTTATCGTTACGACAAATGTTTAAATAATAATGACGATTATATCGAAAAATAAAGAATTTCATGACGAATCGAATGCTGAGTTCATTTTTTTTTTTTTGGTAGCTCAGTTAGGGACTTCTCCACAGAGTAGCGACAGAGATTTTTGAAACGCCCCTATAGTATGTATGTATACTACGTATGGTCTAAACAGTTTTTCGAGAGGGTGAAATAAAAACTACGAACGGAAATTTGGAATCCTAACGTGTTTCGAAAAAAAGGTTTTTAATATTTTAAGATGCTATATAATTAAGGTGAGGTAAAAAAAATTTAACAGTATAAATTATTATGGAAAGGTAATGCTGTGTCGTCACCGGCGATCACAACAGCCCTGAACAGTGAAAGTCCTGCAACGAAATAAGCCCTAATTATTCATCTGTACGTTTCTACAAAATAGTTTTTTAGATCTGTACTGTTCACAATTTTAATCTAGTTCAGAGCACGTAACTATTGACTTTTTGTACGGAAAGCTTGCAATTCGTATTTTATCCTTTCGAATATCTTCAATTCGTACGTTATCGAATTTTTTTGATAAAATTGTTTAAAAATTTCTTAACGTGTGATAACGAAAATAAAAAACCGCGTGCGATATATTTAAGATTCAGTTTTTGAAACCGTCAAAGTAAATTCAATAAGTCGGTAAAACGAAAAATTGCAAAAAACCGCATTATACATTAGAAAAATCGTTTTAATTAAAAACGCATGAATACTGATGGAAATATACGAAAATAAAACTACAAAATACAATTATAAATAAAATAGTTCCGGTTACATGGAACCATAATCACAGCATAAACTAAAACTTTATGGCGTGATTATGATTCCATCGAAATATTTTATTTATAATTAATTGCATTTTGTAGGTTGTTTTTTTTTTTTTTGTATACTTCTGTTAATTATGAGTAATATTACACAATTTGCATCATGGATCATGTATATATATATATATATGTATAATTTTTTTTTACTTTAATCGAACCACCGTTTTATCAGTACCTCGTAAACACTGGCCATCTTCGTCAAGTTCACCGAGCATAACGAAAGGTGGAGCGAATGCAGTCACTACACGAAAAAGACTGCGGGAACCTCTTCCCGTGGAAACTGGAATAATGTCTCCGCCGGGCCAAACTACAGTATCCAAGTTTACAGATTGTTCTCCAATGATGTCGCCGATGACACGCCATTTCATGGATTCATCTGTTTATAAAACCAAAAAGGGGAAAAAAAAGCAGAGAAAATATTAAAGGTTTTTAAAAATCAGATAAAAAACCGTTTATTAAACTGACGTAAAAATATCGTTTAAGGAAAAAATTTTTATTAAGATTTTTCGAATAAAGTTTTAAGTTTTTTCAACGGGAGCGGTGAAAAATTTCAGCTACAAGAGCAGACCGTTTAAAATACAAAAAAACATGTATCACAGCGGTGATGATAATGTTTATTAACATATTTGCCAAAAATTTTCCATTACCAAAACACAAAATTTGTTTTTTTTTTAGAATCCAAGTATTTTGGCGGAGGGAGGAGAGTAAAACTTGATGAAAAGTGATTTCTTGAAATTCACTGTTAAACATGTATAGATATCGCATGATCTTTGTTCTTGACAGCCGTTGCTTTGAATTAATTGTTCTTTTTGTGCGTTTATCTCTGCTGGAGCGCTTTGTGTTTTCTGCCAGCTTAAGAAATTAAAAAGAGCGATCAATTTAAAATTCTTTTTGACTTGCCAACTGAGCGGTTTATAATAGTAACCAACAGGAAAATTATATTCTAATGAGGTGTAGAAATCAAATTTTCTTTTCCCATTTTTTGTTTGTTTTTCTTTTCTTTTTTTTTTCATTTTTGTTTTGTTTGTTAGTCGTTAAAGGTTCAGATTCTATCCCACTGTGCATACGTTTTTCTGATTTCATAATCGGCAGAATTAAAAAAATGGTGGATCAGAAAACAGCTGTATGTATAACATACAAGTATGGCTTCAAGTTATGAAAAAAAACTCACAAGTCCCTGTTCGGGCGTCAAATTTATTATTTAAAATTTTGCTTAAAATTTTTTTGTTTCTTTTTCACTTTATAATAATGAGTAATATGTTCACACAAACATAAAAAATTTGCTTTACTAAATATACATAAAACCGATGTATTACAGAAAATAATAATCATTATATATAAGAAATATACAATACAGCTGACATGTTTCGGAGTTACATACTCCATAATCATGGCACACATACAACAAAATATATATAGGACAAACGCATCGCACATTCCATATCCATTATAAGGAACATATTGCCACTATTAAACATGGACATGTAAATAAATCATCTGTCGTGCAACATATCAGTATTAATAAATACAGATTAAAATTAAACATACAGGACGACTTAGAAATAATAAAATATATTAATAATAATAATTTACTTAACAGTGCCGAAACATATTATATTAATAAATTTAAGGATAACTTAATTAATAAGAATCTAATTATAAATAATTACCCACTATTTTAAATTAATAGTCAATTATAATGCATTGATATATATATTGAACATCTTCCTTCAAATCCTTGGTTCCTTCTGTTTCCTTCACTTCCTCGCTCTGTTGTTGTCTCCATTGTGCGTTTGCGCTTAAACCATTCCTTGCTACCTTCCTCACGCTTTCGCCTCTCGTTGACCTCTTCCCCATGTTGTCCTCTCCATTCAAACGATGCGGTTGTTTGTGACACCGATCACGTGTTCTTTGAGTGCTCCGCTCTTTCGGTGGAGCGCTCGGCTCTATATTCCCACTTGCTTGGGCTGGGGCTTCCTGCTCCTTTTTGTGCTCGTTATATCCTGCCTTTTCCTTCTACACTTATTATCCCCTCCATTGTTTCCTTCTTATTAGCGATAGCTGATCGCCTCACTGTATAACTTTCGTTTTCCCTTAATTGTTTCTGGGTGAAGGTCCTCGGTTGACGAGCCCAATTAATAAAAAAAAAAAAAAAAAAAAAAAATCAATTTATTGTAAGGAAGACACATATATTATCGTTTATTTACTACTTATTAACTCTTTTTAATTATTGCCATGATTTATGTAACTCCGAAACATGTTGGCTGTATTTTATATTTTTTATAACATTTATAGGGGGGCCAGTTCCTTTCTACTTGGAATTTGCCTTTACCTTCCCAGATTTCTCTGGTACCCAATTATTTCAGGCTGGGTAAGCTTGGGAGCGATTCCGATCCGGAACGAGACAAGTCTCGAACCAACGACCTCTGATTTAGTAACCAAGTGCCTTAACCACTAGGCTACCACGTTTTTAGTCGTCGCGATAGCCTAGTTGCTGTAGTGCTTGACTTCCATTACGGAGGTCACGGGTTCGATCCCAGGAGACGACAGAACTTATTACAAAGAACTAAATTAAATACTCGCTAATAATCACGTGGAAGGCAATGGAAAACATGCATACCATCATATGCGTGCTAGTTTAGTACAAACAGCAGACATAAATAGGACTGCACTTGCATATCGATAAATCAAACTATTACCAATCAGTTCTGGGTGTGGTCTTGCGCGTGTGCACTCGCGTTGCGTATAGCAATTGCCATGAGCGCTGCCTATTCTGTACAACAAGAATGCACAAATAGGCAGTCACGATGCTCGAAATCGAGCGATACGACTCAGATATATATATATATATATATATAACATTTATTATTTTCTGTAATACGTGTGTTTTATGTATATTTAATAAATTGATAAAACAGAAAATGCATTCGAACATTTATGTTTCAAATTTATAAAAAATTTCGTGAAAAAGAAAAAGAAAAAGACAGTATGTAATGTAATTAAATCAATACAATTCAGTATTATCAAAAAAAAAAAAAACAAAAAAACCCAGTAATTGAATAGTATTACAAACATTTATGCTGTTGAAAGCGATTTTAATAAAATAGCCAATGATTTCATTGCTATCATCTTCCCCAAGATCTGCTTCTTTTCTGTTTGCATTGCACAAGTGCATTTTTATTAGTTTTCGTTATATTACGGTCCGATTGAACCGTAATTTACTCAGACGGTAATCATTTATTTATTGGATAAACTCTGGATTATTACACGATTTTTAATAACCCGTTTCGACCAAAAATACTATCGAATCTGGTTTCTCATTTAAAATTAAAATTCTATTCTAGACCTATATTTTAGAGCGCCGTATTAAAACTCTATAATATTCCATACCCTTTCCCGTTTCTGATCATTCGTGTGACTTTGTTATCCTCTGTATACGTTCACTCATTCACAATCTTTCCTATCTCCGTTCAATCACTATTGATTTGCTGTGGGTACCTAGTCACTCCGGCATATTTGCTAATGAAGCGGCTGATTCCTTGGCTCGGTCTGCTGCTGCTTCCTCTCGTCTTTTTTTTAAAAAAATTCCATCCGATAACTTATCAATTTCTAAAAGCTTTCATATCAGATCATGCTATCGGATATTTACGCTTCCTTTTTTTCTAATAATTTTTCATTTCATCTGTCTGTTCAACCTACTCTTCCTGCATATTCATAGTTTCTTTTTCATCCCTCCCTTCGGCGTTCTGATGTTGTTTCCATTGTTCGTATGCGCTTTGCCCATTCTTTGCTGCCATTATCTTAATTTCGTTTTCCTTGATTTTTTCTCCACACTGTCCTCTCCATCCGGATGATGCAGTTATTTGCGACGCCGATCATTGTTTTTTCACAGTGTTTAACTTTTTCTGTGGAGCGTTCTGTCTTATATTCTTATTTGCCAAAGCTTGGACTTCCTACTCCTTATTGTGCTTCCTATATGTCCTTCCCCACTAATTATTCCTGATATTTGTTCCTTTTTAGATGAAACCCGATCGGATCAAAATATAATTGATTTCTTTCCTTACCTTTTGTTTGTGGGTAAAGGTCCTTGGTTGACAAGCCCCCCCCCCCCCCAAAAAAAAAAAACTATAAAATTCAAAAACTAGCTGAATTTTATTTTCCAAATCGCCATTTGTACTAAAAACTTGTAACTCTTTTCTTTCTTCCAGTTCATCATAAAATGATGTGGGAAATATGCGTTTTGTTTATCTCTACCAGTTTAGCAAGTATTAATTTTTCTTTCAGCGGTATTTTCACCGTTAAACCCCTATTTATTATTAATGTTTTCGACAAAATCCTCGTCGCGTTCAAAACGTCAACACGTAACATGCTTGACGTGGGTTTTACCGAAAATATATTTTAACACAGCTGTGCACCGTTGAACCACGAAAGTTTAAAATCATATTCCTATCACTCTCATTTAACCGAAACCAATTTTTCGCTCCTTTTTTAACGATTGCTTTATTCTCCTCTACATATATAAAACTAGCTAGGTTATTAACGCTTTATTCGTTAACAGTCACACCGATTAAGTGACGAAAAAGCTCATCGCGCCAAGACCGCCCGACTAATTTGACCTTTTAATAATTCGTAAGCTATTCGTCGCGGCAGCAGCAGAACCGGTGAAAGGTGAAAAGGAATTAGAGAATCGGTTTCTCCTGCTACGAGCGCGCAAAATGTTATGCAGACATTAAAGGTTATTTTATTATATCAGGCTGCGGGCAAAAATGCGCGCCAAGAAAAGTTCTCAAGGGCTAGGAAGATGAAAGGAAAAAGAAGAGGAGGCGATATTGAAAAGCTCCGACGACGCGAACGATGCCTTTATTAATTAACTGTCAACCGGAGCGCGCCTGGAAAATTAATTTAACGTTTCGGTTTCAGTTTCAGCTTATAGTCGTAGTTGAGATTTCCTTGCACTTTTCTTTTTTCCTCTTTTTTTTTTCTTTCTCTTCCTCTTGCTCGACATACTGCACAATCAGCCGCCAGAGTAGTAGCACGGACAACGGGCGTAGAGCGGGACGGCTTGAGCACAATGGAATTGCTTAGCGATTCTAAAGTGACTAGTTTTGACAGATTGTGCGGGTTATATGGGCTAAACTGGAAGATTGGTTTCTGCCTGCGGCGACTTTCTAGTTTGCTTAGTATGTGCGAACAGATGGGGAGCATTAATTTCGAAGGACAGAAATGGCCTCCTCGAAAGAAAAGACCTTCGACAAGACCCATTAGCGGTTAGTCTACGACTGCTGAAATTTTTTATAGGCCCGTTCAGCGGAGGACCAAAGTTGAGGGCTACAAAAAAGAAAATTCTCTCATAAACGTTCTGCTGCCGCTCTGGAACAACGTGTTTGCCGAGATACAATCGAATATATTCCGTTCTTTCTGAATCTCTCTCTTTCACCGGAGCTGCTCTTTTTCCGCTACTTACCACGAGTGACAGTCCAGAAGAACGCTTTGTTCTTTTCCCTTTGCCGTTCTTATTTGTAATTCTAAAGCAGTGTCGGTCTGGTTTTTGTTTCGGTAGCCTTCTTTGTTCTAAAATGTAGCAATTTTATAAATTTCAGTGTGATGCTTTTTTTCTTAATAAAACCCGTCCTATTCCGATCACAAGTATATGTCGCAGCCGGTAGTACCCGTTTCAATTTCCACCTTAGGGCAATATATATATATATATATATATATATATATTTATTTATATGTAGCGAAGAGATCTGGAAATTAAACGAGTGCCCACGTAAAATTAGAAAAAGAATTCGGGCAGGAATGACTTCGGCGAAAACAATGAAGTCACTAAATTTATTCTCTCTATCGACAAATCAGTGACAGAGCGAACAACTTATCTTCCGGATAAATATAATGCATCATCTTCAACTAATCCAGCACACGTTGTGTAGACAGGCTTATTCTTTTTTTGTTTTTGTTTTCGTTTTACCTCTATTTATTTTGCGCTTATTTTTATTCGCCTTCGTCACCTAAACGAACATCTAATGATGGTAAAATTTTCGGTACTTTTAATGAGGCTCCCTAATGCTGGATACCACTAAAAGGACGCTGGATTTCCGACAAGTGTGAATACTGGTCCGTTTCCTTTTTTTAAATTCAGTTTACGAGAGCCGGAGAGAGACTGTCTTTCCAAAGCGGCCTGAGTATATCGTAAAACTTTTTATGCAAAGTTCTGAGTGAAAGGCTAACGTCCGAGCTTCGGTAAGTTGGCCCATTAATTTGAGTAAAAAAATTTCAACTTATTTATTCGTATAACCATGATTTCGGAGTGACTACGAAATATGTCGGATATTCGTAATTTTTATTGATTTCACGGAATTTATGATATTTCTATTTTTCACGTGAATTTCTATACGGAAAATAGACTATTTTAGTTATTAAAATCCTTCTGTTTCCTTTTTCCAATACTATTTACTCGCTTCGTATTTATTAATTCGGTTAAATGCAGTTAATTCTTTGACTTCTACAAATTATCTCCAGCTTCGGTTTAAAAAGAAATTCGAACGATTCGAATTATCCACTACAGAAACCGATTAAAAATGGTTCTCTACCGTTGATCGACTCATATACCGTTCGGTTGGTAGCCTAACATATTGCAACCAAATCATTTTGTAGACTCCGTTAAGCTATTTATTTTAGAATCGTTAAAAAGCTTGTCTTATCTTAGAGACCTAGCGCAACCATTACGAAAGCGGGTGCACCCATAAAACCTGCATTATACCTGTAGTGGATGGCTTGTCGCTATTCCCGTCCCTTTTTCGGTAGATCACTGAAACAGCTATCGCAGCATATGCATACCTAGGCAACCGTTGATTAACTACCAAAACCCTTGGAGGCTTCATTAAGCTGGCCCCTGCATTTATTTTAGAACTGTAAAAAAGCTAACACATTTGTGACCTAGTGCGCAACCATTATGAAAACAGAAACATTGTTATACAAAAACCCAAGGGGTGGAGGGAACAACTTAACGCTATTTTTCTGTCCACCGGTGGCAGATCGTTAAAACAGCCAACCTACATATCTAGCGCAACCTTTAAGTACGTCAGCGCACCCCTCATTAACCGTCAGAACCGCAATATACTTATAAGTAACTATTTTTGTATTGATAAGTATATTGTTCCTACGTATGTTATTAATTTAAATTGTTTATATGTCAGTAATCTAGATAGTTTGTTGTAGGACTAATACCTTTGCACATATGTTGTTGGGGTAAGGCAGGAACCTCCACGCCGTGTTTCAAGAATTGAAGAACTGTCACCAAAAATTCAAGCTAGTGCGTACCAATGCTGCCGAAGACTTCGATTCCGTCCGAAAATAATTTTTAAGTCCATGGACGCGAAGAAAAAAAAAAGGCACATATGTGGAAATGAAATAAAATGAAAATATTTTCTACGAAGAAAATAAAGAAAATATATAAAAAATATTCTTACAAGCTCAGTTCACATAATGTAGTGCAATTATCCCTTACGGCATCCACATACATGTATCACGAACTAAAATTTGAAGTGATGTTATTTTTAATTTTTACACTGACATATTCGTGGTAGAAGTTTTTGAGCTCTGAACGATACTTTTTCATGAAATAAAATAAGAAAAACATTTGAAATATGTGCACTTGTATTTTAATTTTTATTAAAATTAATCTCTATAAAATAATAATACACGTTTTATCGCACTAAAAGGAGAGAGATGAAAAGCGTAAATAAATAAGAGAAATGAACAGGTCGATAAAGAGTTTTCTCGGTGCGTTGAAGATGTGAAAAAGCAGAAAGAATTGTACATACACAAGAGAAAACTGAGGAAGAATTTTAGTGCGGAACAATCGAAAACTTCAGAATAGAATTTCGATCGCGCACCTGAGAAGGGTCGACGAACAGCTTTAATTATATTGAATTTTTTATTTTAAAATGTGCGAAAGCCTCGCAGGAGAGCACAGCCAGTTAAAAAAAGGGTAACTTTTTCAAACATGATACACAAGGTAGTATAAAAAGTTATTGTAATATTAAAAGCATAATTACTTCCTTCCTTTTGAAGGAATATATTTAATCGTTGAATCAAAAAAAAAAAAAAAAGTAAAAAAAAAAGAACCACAAGTGTCAATACGAGTAGACACCATATCGTAAAGGTTTGAAATATAAACGGTTAACCTGCTGCGAGTGATACACTAGACACACAAGTATTGGGATTTTTGCAAAATAAATATCGATCGTAACATCATTATAAGCTATTTTATAATGACAAAAAGAAGCAAAAAAAAAACAGAGGTAGTCAGTGTCATAAAAGGAGGAAGTATATCAATCCACGGCTCCGCCGCGTACAATAAAACTGAAAAAATTAACATACGGACTAGTTTTATTTCAGTACATTTCGTTATGGATTCATCTTTCAATATCTTCTTCAATTTCGACACCGCCCCCCGGATGGACATTTCCAAAAAATTTTCATTCTTTCTCTCTGTTACAGAAATATTAAGAAAATTATTATTCAAATTTACGTTAGCATTATTCATTTGTGCAAAGGCGAAAAAAGTATGTTCGTTCAGGTTAATAAACAGATCGCTTTCTCGCATTCTCCGGCGGGTTTTTCACGTTCGGCTTCTATGCTACGACATCTGGCTGTCTTGTAAATGTCTATTACTAAAGCTTTTTTTTTTTCTTCTTTTTTTTTAGTAAAGCTTTATAAATATCGCAATGCCAAAACTCAAATTTCCATCGATAAAAAGTATTAATGTAATTTTTTTCGCCTGTTGCATCTTTAATATAAGCTTAATAAATAATCCTATCTTTCCGCAGTCCTGCCCGGCTGACGTTATTTTTGAACAGTTTTGTCCACATTTATAATGATAAAAAAATTGTCATTTATATAAATATTTAATTTTCATGCCACGCCGACTGCATTAAAAACTTAATCCGAGTCGGCTAAATAAAAATAAAAGTTGAATTTTTTTCAGTTATTTTCAGATGTAGAACATGCTAATGGATCATGGCAATAACACAGTTAATGGTTGCGCTAGGTGTACAGGTACTGGTTACAAAAGGCAACAATAAATTGCAGACCAATATCACCAGGGTTTGTGTCATCTCACGTATACGTGATTATTTTCGGGTTTTACAGAAGTTTGACGATTAACGTGGGATACAATAAAGAGCTGCAAAAAGGATGTAGACGCTGTGTTAGCTATTTAAAAAATGAAAAAAAGGTGAGAAATAAATAAAGTTAATGTTTTCACATTTGGTGCTGATCGCGTGCTTAAGTTAATTGGAAGTATTTTGGGGTTTTGGCAGTTAATGAGGAGCCTGCTAGCTCGGTTAAAGTTTATGCTATAGTGCATTAGATATATAGATGCTGTGTTGGCTGTTTCCACAATCTGTCACTAATGGAGAAAGAAATAGTGTTAAATTGCTCTACATTTATTTTTGATATAACGCTGTTTCTATAGATGCGCTATCTTCTTTACGGTTCTATAACAAATGGGGGGGGGCTAGCTTAATGAAGCCCCCACGAGGTTTGCTGGTTAATGATGCGCTTGTTCAGTTAAGAGTTGAGCTAGGTATATAGGTGCTGTGCCGGTCGCTTAACACAGGACTTTAAGTTTCCCCCTCCCATTTCTATAGGCGCGCGCGAGGTTTTTAACGATTCTACAACAAATGGAAGCTGGCGCGGTAGCCAAGTGGTTGTAGGTGCTTAGTTACTAAACCCCAGACGTCACGGATTCGAGACTTGACTCGTTCCGGATCGAAGCCGCTCCCAGGTTTACACCTAATCTGAAATAGAATTGGTTACCAGAGAAATCTGGGATGGTAAAGGCGGATTCCAAGTAGAAAGGAACTGGCCCCACACTCTCATTAGTGCCGTTGGGCTTTGTACTATTGAACCTTAACTTCACAGTCCCCGACGCCCTGTCAAGGGTATGGGACTTACTAAAACAAATGGAGTAGGAGACTAGCTTAACAGTGTCGATTTCGTAGCTACACGGTTAAATTATGAATGGGGACACCTTTTCCACATTTACTGTATAAATAAAAAACATTTTTTTCGGAGGTACTTATTAATAGATGAAGACCGCTACCTATTGCAAATGCAAAAAGAGTGAAGTGTTCGTAAACAAGAAGAATGTTTTTAGCTGTGTCCCGGCTTACCCGATCCATGTGGAAATAGTGATACGGCCATAAAGTCCTTGCATAAATGCGGTTGTTGTTATTCAGCGAGGTGGACCTGTCTGCGAAAAGATTAGCATATTTACTACGAGTTTTATGCGCAGTCGGTGTAGTTGTAGTTTTCCGACTGTCAACTGTTGAACAATGCGCGAACATCAAATTCTGAAACTGGGAAAAACATCTGGCGAATGCTTCAATCGAATGAAAAACACATTTATGATGAAAATTAATTACGATCCATTTTTGGTATCGAAAATTCGCCGACAGAATCCATATGACGCGGTTTCGACCAAATACAACTCGTTTTCGTAGAGCGCATTTTTCGCTTTTTGGTGTGTTGAGATAGGCGTCTGACAATTCGATAAATCATTATTTTCTCATTCTCATTCGAAAAATTTTAACGGAGGATTTGGAAATGGCAAGAGATGCGTAATATCACCAAGACGCAGTTCGACGCTTCCAAGGACGTTAAACGGCAGAGAAATTGCGAGAAAAGAGGAATACTTTGAGGGAAAGAAACGTATTTTAGAAAAAAAAATCACTCACGATTTCACAGTAAACGGGGTTTCGAATTTTTAAATAAAAAATCTATTTTTTCGAAAACGTTTTGAGAACGGCGTTAATCGGTTTAAAGAGGATTCTTTACGCCCAACGTTCAGCTTTTTGGGTCTCCCTGCTCCCTTTAACGCTACCTATATCCTTTCCATTACATTGTTTTCAGTTGTTCCGCTCCTGCTGTCCTTTGTGAGTTACATTTCTGACTCTTAATTTACCGTGTTGTTGGGTTAAGGCCGCTGGCGCACCCAGGGTAGGAAAAGAAAATAGAACACTCATTTCCCGTAAAAAGAAGGCCGCTAGATATAATTCAAAGTTTTTTTTTATCTGTCCCCATCCATTCCGCGGTTGAAATGAAATCGTTAATAACCGGTATAATCAGAGAAGAGAGTGATATCTCCGAACGGATCTACCAACCCGATTATCAAAATATTCTTTCCTATTGGTCTTCTCCGAATTATTTGATTATTTTTGACTTTGATTGATTGATTGAATAAAGTTTATTTACTAAATTTACAAAACAAAGAAAATAACAGTACGTTTAAACATTTTAAATTTTACGCGTATCGAGCAATTTACCCTCGCCAGCGTGCATCAAAAATACATTTATGCTTAAATTACAATATGAAAAAAGAAAAACTTTACATTTGTTATAATATTAGGAAAAAAAACCAACAAAAAACCTAGCTTCGGAAAAAATAAATAAAGTGTAATTTGTAAAAAAAGTAGAAGTATGATGGTTATTGGAGTGTCATTGCGCGTGTGTGCTTCAACACCTTGTTTAACGCTTGCGGACGGATCGGTGCACTATAAGATTTAAAATAGCATATGTTTAATGCGTTTGTGTTTGTACTTTTTATATTTTAGCTGCAAAGAGGTTCTCGTGTAGTCTCCTATTCTTTTAACAAACACGTGATCACTAGTAGAGCAATCATCAAAGAATTTCTTAGCTTGCGTACGGATTATGTTTACAATAAAGGGCAGTTTTAATACAGCGTGCATACTATTTATGTTAGTATACGCCGGAGCGCTTTGAATAATTCAACAGCATTTATTTTGGAATCGCTGTACTTTTTGAAATGTAGATCTCGAGACATTAGACCACATTGGCGAGCTGTAAAGGAGCACAGGCCTAATGATAGCTTTGTATAGAAGTAATTTATTTTCTGTTGTTAATTTGCATTTTTTGTTGAAGATGTGCCTCAACATAAAATTTCTTGCATGCGCTTTATTTATAGCGTGATCAACGTGTTTGTTGAAAGTTAGCCGCCGATCTAGGATGACCCCCAGATATTTAACTTCATTTTTAAAAGGGCAGACTTGATTTCCCAGGTTTAATTCCGGGGAAAAAGCGGGCCTTCTTTTTGTAAATAGGATAGCCTGCGTTTTTGCATCATTCACTTTAACTTTCCACTTTGTAAGGTACTTTTTTATTTTTAAAAAACTTTCTGATAATCTACGTTTAATTGTGTCGACTCTAAAAGAAGCGCAGTAAATGGCTGTGTCATCAGCGAATAGCGCTAGCTCGGAGTGTTTAGGTTTAGGAAGATCATTTAAGAACAAAATAAATAGGAATGGACCAAGTATGCTTCCTTGCGGAACTCCCATCGTCGCTGTTTTTGGAGAAGATATAGCGTCGTTAATTTTTACTGAAAATTTCCTTTCTACCAGGTAATCATTTATAAGAGTAATGAGAAATTTAGGGAACTGATATTTAAGCAATTTGTATATTAATCCTTGATGCCAGACGGTATCAAAGGCTTTTTCGATGTCAAGTAATAACAGTCCGGTATGTTTGTTTAGGTTAAAATTGTCAGTTACAAACTCGGTTAGCCTACTTAACTGCATCGCAGTCGACAAATTCCGCAGAAACCCGAATTGGTGGGGGGTGATGATCTTTTTTTCGTTACAATGATCTATCATCTTGGAAGGAATAAGTTTCTCCGCTATTTTACTTAAACAGTTTATTAACGAGATAGGTCTGTAGTTAATAGCCATTGCTTGATCCTTTCCTGATTTTGGTATAGGAATAATAATGGACTCTTTCCAGCAGGTAGGAAAGTGTCCCGAAAGGATACTAGAGTTTATTATAATAGTTAGATTGATCTTAGCTTTTTCGGGTAGATTCTTAATCATGGTAATGGAGATATTGTCTGGACCGGTGGAGTGTTTATTTTTTAATTTTTTTATGATTTTGTTAACTTCATTTGGTGAGAAGAGCTTAGGGTAGTTGGTAGTGACCGTTGGGGTGGCTAGGAACTTCTGTACAGTAGTATTTATTTTGTTTGTGTGCCATTTGGTGGAAGAGTTTTTGTTTTGATTTTGTATATCTAGAAATATATTTGAGAGTAACTCAGTTTTGCCTTTGTTTGTGTATTCGGTCTGATTAGCATGTGTTAAAGGTGGAATAGATGTGTCCGTGCTTTTTTTAAATATTTTTGCTATTTTCCAGATCGACTGGTCTTTTGCACTTAGATTTATTAGTTTGTTATTCCATGTTGTGTTTCGGTATTCATTTAGTTTGTATTTAACTAGTTTAGCGAATAAGTTGTAAATGATGTGAGAGGAATGGTTACGAATCTTTTGACTTCAGAAGTACCCTTCAAGCCTTCATATTTTGTTTTCCTTCTCCTTCAGTCATACCGCCCTTTGGATCTTTTCTGTTACTTTTGGCATCGTATAAATATATATATGTAATTCTACTTTCTTCCCTAGTTCGTAGGCTATTAAAAAAACATCCGACGTGCTGATTTTTGAAATGTAGAGAGCAATTTCAGCGATATAATTTTGACCCCCCCCCCCAATCATATACCATCACATATATCGGGAGTTCGTCTTACATTTCGTAGTTTTCTTAATCGGTGTTTTATCACGTCGTATTTCATTTCATCCACTTTCGTAGTGTCGAAGCAGCATCTTATTATAACTCTTAACATTTTTACGTATATTTAATACGCTGAATCCAGACTCCAGTTCGATATTATTATAAATGCCGATAAATAAAATGAAATGAAATTCATTTAGCATACATATACGCAACAAAAAACAAAATAATAATGCAGATTAAAAGGAAATATATATTATATACTTACACATACACGCAGGTGCACGCCCATACACACTCACACATTCACACACCTATTGAGTACACATGCTCTAACACCGATTTATATATACAATGTCCGTCTATGCGCTGCAGGCGCACGAGCAGCAGAACATATTCTCTTTTACATGTCTGCATGCTACATAGGCTCTGATTAATATTGTTTTGAGTAATATCAAAGATAGTGATTTGGATTCAATTGAATTATATTCACATAAATTAACTCACGTCTACACTGCTGAATAATTATTATTTAAACTATTTGTAATTTCTAATAAAATATTAACCCATTGTGCTCACTTATGTAAATAGAAGTTAAAAATACTACTACTACTAATAATAATGATAATAATGCTAACAATAATTATTTTAATTATAATAATAACAATCATAATAATACCTGTACTAATAACAAATGGTAATAACCATTTTAACAACAATAGCCAAAATAATAAAGATATCAAGAATCATGATACTTATATTCTGCTAAAAATGTACCGGGAATTTTTAAATAAAACACAAACTTTATATGCAATTGTGAAAATTTATTTTGTTGCCTTCAAAGTATTCCCCCTTGGAGGCTATACACATATTCCAGCGCTTTGTCCAATCTTCGAAACCTTTTTTTTTCATAGGCACCTTCCAACACGGCCTTTAACGTTTTCCACGAATTTTTGTTTTATGGCTTTAATGGACTCAAAACGGGTTCTACGGAGCGGCAATTTGAATTTTGGAGGAACAAGAAAAGGTCGCACGGAGCTAAATCAGGTGACAATGGTGGCTGATCGATGGTAGCTATTACGTTTTTGATCTTAAATTCGTTTACAATCGTGGTTCTGAGCAATGGCGTGTTATCGTCGTGAAAAATTCACGAGTTGTTCTTCCATAATTCTAGTCGTTTTTGATGAACTTTCTCATGAAAACGCCTTAGTATGTCCACATAGTACTTGCTACTGACCGTTTGTCCCTTCAGAATCAATTCATGATGTACCAGAGCGTGGATATCGAAAAAATAAAAGTGATCACTGTTTTGACTTTTGAGCGACTTTGGCGTGGTTTTTTCGGTTTCGGCTCGTTTTTTTGCCCCTTCATTTCGATGACTGTTGACGCTTGTTTGTACGTCATACTCGTAAACTCGAGTCTCAGCATCAGTTATGATGCGTTCCGTGAACGTTTGATTGGAATTCGCACGATCAAGATGTCCAAAGAGATTTGCTCACCGGTGTACTGTTTCTGAAGAAAATTCAACTCTTTTGGAACAAGCCATGTAGCGGGACGTATCATGCCCAAATTTTCAGTCGGAATGGTACGAACTGACTCGTGAGAGATGTTAAAGTTACGTGCTATCTCTCTTAAGCTGGTACGGCGATTTTCAAACGCAATTTTTTCCCCTGCGTTATTGATCAGTTCGGCGGTAGAGTTCGAAAGTAGTCACTGACATAACATCTACAGATACTATTACATAAATCGTAAATACACCTATTTCTCCGTGAAATATTACAGACAGCCTATTTCAAATTACGGATATGTACATATATATATATATATATACATATATAAACATCGGATTGTTATTCAAATAACAAATATTGTATTTTATCAGGAAGTGAAATTATAGGTACACGAAAAAATAAAAAGTTTCTTTATTAAATGAATAAATAATTTTAAAACGCCCTTAATCCTCTGTTCAGTATCAAATATAATTAGAAAAAGGAAGCTACTTCAATACTGTGTGAGAATAAATTTTATCACTGTCATTTATTTAGAAATTGCACTACACAGTGAATTAATTGAGTCAAAGAATTATATGCGGTCTTTTCAATGATGGCACATAATCATTGTAAATTTAAAATTATGTACGGCCAATCTCTAAGTTAATACAAGTTAGTAATTAAAATATAATGTGACTTAAATTTTCTAATATTATTTTTGTCTCGTATATTTATTGATCTGAAACTTAAGATCCGAAAACAAAAACTAAAGTATTTACCTTCCTAATATATACGCTTCAAGGCAAAATTTTGAAGTATGCGATGTAAGATAAAAATTCTGCGATATACTTTTAACAACAAATTTTTCGCACTACTTTAAGTTAAATCAATGTTATTAATAACTTGGTAATAATGTAACTTATAAATATTACGAAAAAAAATGTCAGTAAACATACCATTAGTCGCATTGGTTTCTTTAATATTCCCTTCGGGAACTAAATTCAGAATTTTAAACTTCGCAGCTAAACTATCATCTTCGTGCTCATCTACGTACGATCCGTTACTTCTACGGGAAGCTAAGACGTTTCGAATGGAAAGTTTTAGGTTTCTAAAACATAGAGAACAAATTATGTCACACTATAGATTGACCTCGGAACATTTAAGTTTACGACATATTATTTTATTTGGTAAAACCATTAAGTCATTTAACTATTAAATAACGGAAATATATCAACAGATTCTTTGTCAGCATCTGAAACTTTCATCCGGTCTTTTGAAAGTTAATTGGAAAAAAACTTCATTCCCCTAACAAAACGATTAATTTAATACAGCAATATATTTTTTAATGAGATCACTGACATTACATTACAATGATCAAAGGTTTCCATTTTTATAAACTGTATTTAATAAATATGCGTGAAATACTGCGGGTTTTCAAACGATATGCTGTATTGCGAGTGATAAATTACTTAAAAAACTGTTAAAAGAGGAGCCAATCACTAGCGAGCATGCTTGGTAACGTGGCTACTAGCAACAAATTTACCTCCACACGGTTGTAAGCACATGCTGTCACCTTACAAACTCGCCTGAAAATTCCTAGCAACTACAACACGAGTTGATTTTGCTATCTAGTACGTGGTAGCCAACGCGTCAATAACATGTACAATAGTTAATCACAGCAGTAGAGTAATTTCTTATTTTCACATTTGGAACACTGCGTAGCTGGACGAACACCGGGGGAAACAGGAAAACGGAGTTTGTAAATCGAAATAAATTCCGGAAGGACGGCGTTATGGAACTAAATTCTACAGATCTAGTAGGGATTTTAACACCCTCAGAAGAACGATATATACGGCGAATAGAAGATATTGGAACCGACGACTCGATTCCCTTCAATATATCATCCTCTGAAAAGCAAGGGTGGACTCCTGATATAACGCTCAGCTGATATGAAATACTACTGGGAATATAAGCCCTGATGTTATGGGACGAAAAAAAGTTAGGGTGAGCCAAAAAAGCGTTAGCGGTCGAAGCAGAAGGAAACTTGACCGATACTCGGCCCCTGCCTTGGGGAACAATACTGGAAAGAGAAGAGGAAACAGAATTTAATAGCTTGGCAAGGGTCAATGGGTGTAGGTTTCCTATGTTTTGACCAGATAAACAATTTTCAATATAATCAGTAAATGGTCCCGGATGATCGGGAGAAAAAATTACATTGTCTATATTATTATTATTATTATTGTTACTGTTATTATTGTTGTTGTTTTTATCGTTGTTATTTTTATTGTTGATATTATTTTTACCATTATTTTCACTATTGTTATTACTGTTATTACCAAGATTACTATCAGAATTATTATGGTTCTTATTGTTATTACTATTGCCATTTTTTTGAAGAAGAATGTAGAAGAAGCAGCAATCCGAGCCAAAGAATCAGCCATCTCATTACCTGAGATGCCAGAATGGCCAGGAACCCACAGCAAGTCAATCCCATTCTCTAATCTCTTGCCTTTGTGAGTAGCATATATATATATGTTCTGGGACACAAAGGGATGCCGCCAGCACCCATAGCACCCATAGCACCCAAGAGTCATTCCCAGAGGCGAAATTTCACCTTATTGTCTTGATTAATTCATAAAATTAACCTAATTAATAGTATCGGAGGTCAAAAACTAACCCGAATACCCCGATTATTGCAGAAAATTAACCCAATTAAGGGTCCCAAGCACCCATGTGTCCCTAATTAATTACGCAATCAATTTAATCGTTGAATTATTAATTATGCAATCAATTTAATCGTTGAATTATTAATTATGCAATCAATTTAATCGTTGAATTATTAATTATGCAATCAATTTAATCGTTGAATTATTAATTATGCAATCAATTTAATCGTTGAATTCTTAATTATGCAATCAATTTAATCGTTGAATTATTAATTATGCAATCAATTTAATCGTTGAATTATTAATTATGCAATCAATTTAATCGTTGAATTATTAATTATGCAATCAATTTAATCGTTGAATTATTAATTATGCAATCAATTTAATCGTTGAATTATTAGAAAGTTAATCCAAGTCCCCCCGCTCGCCCTCCTAGCATACTTAGAAGGCGCACGCGCCGTTCCCGCGCACTCGTCGATCGTTCGCGATACCGCGATTTTCCAAAATTCTGCGTGTAAGTATAAAAATTCCGAATTTAACCAAAGTATAATATTTAAAGCCAGAAACTAACCTAAACCCCCCTTCTTCCTCTTTTTCCATTCGTACGTATTTTTTATTTTTCAGGGTGTAAGTATTATAAAATTACCCTAAGATTTTTTTTTATTTTTTTATTTCTACACACTCGCTTCAACCATCACTACATGTGACGTTGCATGCAAACACTTTCAAAACCGTTGAAACAGGATCTTAATATTCTTATAATTTCTATTCCAGTCGATACATTATTACGGAACCACGCCCCACATGTACACACTAACATAAACACACTTATACCCACATCCTTGACTACTTTGTTCGTATACACATATGTAACCGACTTTCTCCGAAAGAACGACATTTTTCTGACGCAACATTTCCACTGCCACAACCGATTCAAATGTAGTAAAAGCGCACGCATCGTTCTCGCACACGTGTCGATCGTTCGCGATATCGTGATTTTTTTAAATTAACCAAAGTATAATATTTAAAGCATGAAACTAACCTGAGCTCCCCGTTCACCCACTTTGTACCATTCAAATGTATTTTTTTATTTTTTTATTTTTTTTCACGCCTAAGCATTATACAAATTAGTCTAAGTATATTTCTCATTTTCTACGGTTCCAAAAATTTTTCTTCATTCTCCGATCGTTAGAAAAGCACACTGACAGATCACACACTTATATCTATCATATATTATTTTTTCTCACTTACGATTATTTTTCCATCTGTAAGTATTTATGTATGTTTCCTCCAGTTCTAAAAATAAATCCTTCGATGTCTCGCCCCTCAGCGAATGCACACCGTCCGATCCCGCACACATTCCGCTGTCAATAGTTTCTCTGTCGTTTATAATATTTTTTTTTTCCGTCCGTAAGTATTATAAAATTAGTCAAAATATATTTTTTCAATTTCTACGGTTCCAAAAAATTTTCCTTATTCTCCGATCGTTACAAAAGCGCACTGACTAGTGATGGGCAACTTCGAAATGTTTCATTCGAATTATTCGATTGTTCGATAACTTCAAATGCATTCGATTGTTCCACAGTTGCATTCGAAATGTTATTTCATTCGTATAATTCATTCGTATTCACAACAATCATTCGAAATGTTATTTCATTCGTATAATTCATTCGTATTCACAACAATCATTCGAAATGTTATTTCATTCGTATTCACAACAATCATTCGAAATGTTATTTCATTCGTATAATTCATTCGTATTCACAACAATCATTCGAAATGTTATTTCATTCGTATTCACAATAATCATTCGAAATGTTATTTCATTCGTATAATTCATTCGTATTCACAACAATCATTCGAAATTTTATTTCATTCGTATAATTCATTCGTATTCACAACAATCATTCGAATTAAAATCATTCGAATCAAAATCATTCGAATCAAACTCATTCGAATTAAAATCATTCGAATCAAAATCATTCGAATTAAAATCATTCGAATCAAAATCATTTGATTGTTTTTTTTTTTTTGACGATTGTTGATTATTTCGTTTGTAAAAACATTTCGAAATCGCACATCACTAGCACTGACAGATCACACGCTTATATCTACCATAGCGTTAGCCACCGCGAAAGCGAATCATTCGATCCCGTGCACACTCTGCTCTCAATAGTTTCCCTATCGTTCATAATAATTTTTCCAAGCCTAAGTATTATAGAATTAGTCTAAGTATATTTATTATTTTTTCTCACTTACGATTACTTTTCCATCCGTAAGTATTTATGTATGTTTTCCCCAGTTTTAAAAATAAATCTATCGATGTCTCGCCCCTCAACGAAAGCACACGCATCATTCTCGCGCACGTATCATTCGTTCGCGTTACCACTTTTTTTTTCAAAATTAGTTCAAGTATATTTTGTTATTTTTCTCATTACGATTATTTTTCAGTCCGTAAGTATTTCTGTATGTTTTCCGAGGTTTTAAAAATTAATCCGAACAGACATTCAGACTGTTGTGAAAGCATACTATCTATCAACCGCACAGATTCTACATTATACGTTACTCTATTACGAGTTCTTCAAAAAATTGATTCGAATGTGTTTTTCATTTTTTTTTTTTTTTCAATCCTAAAAATTCATTCTTTCTACCCCCGCCCCCTCACATCTAAAATTGCTTATCTTTCATAATCTTTATTTATTTTATCGATTCTAAAAATTAATCAATGGTTCACTCGAAAGCGTACCGCACATTCCCACACACTTATCTTCTATCACGAATTTCCGTATTGATCATGAACATTTTTTCAACGTTAGACACAATAGCATATCACATTGGTCTCGCATACACACCACATGCAGTTCTATATGTCTAATTTTTATTAACGATCTTTATTTTTTTTTGTACTGGTATTACTTTTTCCTACACAGTCATGTCATCATATACAATTAACATTGTCAAAATAATTTTAACCTTTCGAGAAAGAAAAATCTCCGACCAATAAAAAAATGTTTATCAACATCACAATTATTTTTAATATTAATCGTTCGCTACAAACATAATTTTTTCGATCGTTTCAAGACATTATTGTTTCGAACGTCAATACCTGTTTTCCAAGAATCGATAACCTCTGCAGGTATATATCTCGTCATCGCAACAACCTTTACCTGCATGACTCGCATACCTTCAAGACCACTTGTACATTGCTCGCACGCTATTTCCCATTATTCGGTACAAGAATATTTTTCACACTCCCTCACATATGAGTATACACTCAAAGTCCTCGATTACTTTGTTTGTATACAAATATATTCAGCTTTCTCCGACGTAACAACATTTTTCTGACGTAACATTTCCACTGCCACAACCGATTCAAAGGTAGCTAATGAGATAGACTATCGAACGGAATCATTCAAGCAGTCAGTATTAGTTTTATGATAAACATGTATATTTTGTCGAATCTGTGTTCACGCATTATTAAAAAATTTACGTCAACATTAAAGAAAATAATTTCCTATGTTTTTTCTCTTTTTTTCTCTATCATTTATTTTTGTCTTTTATCTTTCCTTTTTCTCTTTCTTTTTCTCTGTCTTTTTTTTAGTGAAAAGTTTGAAATACATATTATTCAATCATGAACGCTAATATAGTTAACATAAGCAGCAACTCAAAATCAATTAAAGACGCCGAATTTATTCAGAATTTATTTGCGAGTGATAGCGACTCGCATACGTCTTCGTCACTTCAATTACCACAATCAGATGGTGGTTATTCTTCAACAGAATCAACATCTTCTACACATAAAATCGTTGGTCCAGTATTATTGTCAGATCAGATGGATATAGCGGAATATTTTGTAGATTTCAGCTTCCATAAGGATTCTGATTATGGTTTTCTAGTAACCGAACTAGCGATGATTGAGATGTCTGGCGGGGGGTATTTACATACGCTATACAAGCCAAGCAGAGCATGGTCTGCATCAAAAATGCCTCATTTACAATGCTCTTCCGTGAGTCATTACTTGAAAAACCCCTCATTATTTCCCTGTCGGGAAGAAATATTCATGGCACGCGATATATTCACAATACTGTCTGAAAAACCGAAGGTTCGCGTATATATTTTAACCACTTATGCAAAACTTATATTATGGGAACTTAACGAAAAGTCTGAATTGTTGCGTGACTTGGACTACGAACTCGTTAATATGGAGAAAGTCTTTCGAGTACCTAATATCGATGATTTATATCAAGAATACTCTGGTATAAGCAATTTGCTAACTTGTAAACACCATTATGGGAATGATATTTTTCATTGTGCGGTGAAAAATGTTATGGTGATGAGGACATGGCACGATCACGTTATCCGTCCGCTGAAGCTTATGAACAATCTCAATATAAATGATTTAAGCCAGTTATTCATTACAGCCACCAAAGAAATGATAATTACATTATTTCCAAGTTGCATCGGGGACATTTATATATTTTTACCGGACAGATTAAAACAGGATGATACGATAAAATCATTTCTACCATGCTACGATCACGAACATGATAAAGAATATTATATCGACGGTGATACATTACGCAGGAGTACTCGAAATTGTGTCAAAGTAAAAGATTGCGATGACTGTCAACATTCAATTCATACGGATTAAAAATTCAATAAAAGGCGCGGAATTTGAAAGATGGAGTTGTCTAGATCCTACGAAAGTTGAATATGAACATAACAATTACCTTTCAATGTACCAAAGTCAGCTTTCGCGCAGTATGTATAATATGTGAAATAAAACCATATTTTTTTCTTTTACTCGCATTTTTATTTTTATTATTTCAAAATCTTTTACATTGTTTCACATAAATTATAATGTATGTATGTATATATGTATGGAATTTTAATATGTAATAATATACATTTCCTACATTTTATTTTATTTCATGGTCATATAATTACTTTAAAATTATTTAGATACACCGCAGATATTATAGTACCGAACACATCATTTATTATTTCATTCTATTTCAATTAATATGTTGTATGGATGAAATCGAATCAATTTATGTAACTGTTTATTTAAATTTAAATAATCTTTTTCTTTTTCTTTTTTTTTATCTCTCAGCATATGCATGCGTGTGATTGCATATACAAGTATGAAAAAAATTATTTTTTTATTTTTTCATCGATATGAATGGTAAATCTACGACTTTATTTGAAAAACGGTCAAAACTTAATACATAGATTTCAAACTTTGATGGAAATTTCCGTAAAACGTTCAATTTACACTTATTATCTTTAAAAAAAAAATTTTCATTATTATTATTCATATCATTTAAATAGACTGATACGACAGAGAGAGAAAATAAAAAGCTAAATTTTTACATGTGAGGGAGGGAGCTGATGAAAACGTACGGGTCTTATTATTTGGAATACAGATTACGAAGGAAATTTTTATTCTATGTTTCATTTTAAGATTTTTCATTTTTTACATTTAAAATTTTTCAATACGAAAATATTTCGAAATCTACAGGAACGTCTACGAATAGTCTTCGTCATTATAGAAGCACTTGCAGATCATGTATCGACACTGCATGCGCGTAAGGGTGAGTAAATATGTGTGAATATGTGTGAACATGTGTGTGTATGTATGCTTGAAATGTGCGAAATGGCTAATAAGAAACAACCGTTGAATCGCAACGACAGGTAGAGATCCGCTTATAGACTAAGAGAGTGAGAGTGAGATAAATTATGTACCTTTATTATTGCAGAACTGCACTGCAGTGGCAGACATGAAATATCCGTTAGCATCCTTTTCGAGGCAGTTTTATAAAAAAGACCGAAAATTAGCTTTAAAACTGGATGAATGAGATAGTTGATAATAAACATACCATTAAGACCGGTATACATGTATGTGGGCATGTGTGTGAGCGCACGGTTAAATGAATGACAAAAGATTATTAACTGCATAGGCATTGTTAAATACAACTATACTGATTTATCCGTAAAACTAACAAATTTTACCGTTGTTTTCTTTCCTTTTTTTCTTTCGCGTTTTACAAAAAATTCATGTTAGTTCTAAAAATATTGCTAAATTCAAATTAAATCGATCATGTTATTTTATTTTTTATTTTTGTTTCTTTAAACAATGTGTTACGATCGTATTTATCTTACTCAATCTTTTACTTAATATTCTAACGGTTTTAGACAACAGCAGAAATATGCAAGTTACCTTGGATGTATTATATTTTATTCGTGTATATGTGTATACACGCTTTCTATACAATCACATGCAAACATCGGATGCCGGAAATGTATGATAATATAATTTTTAAATCAATGATTAACGTATTATTATTATTTTTTTTGTTTTCACCCTGTGATATACAAAATAACATCATACTTGCTTTTACAACAATATTTAAATTCTACAAAAATAAATTGTCCCCAGGGTGGGGAGTAAAAATATCATGAAGAATCACTGTTTTTTGCTTTTTTTCTTTCTTTGCTTCACAATCTTTTTTCTTTATATTATTCTTTATTTCAGAGATTTTTTTAAATAGTTTTCTTTACACTCCAATATGGAATCTGTTAATTTATTGTACATGTCATATAATATGATAAATGCTAAAATTCGGAAAGTTTTTTTAAAGAAGTAATTGACAGAAGAGTATACTTTTGAAAACAAGAGAGTGAAGAGGCTATACATAAAAAGCAATATGATGCATTAAACATAACGAAAAAAAAAAACAAAAAAAAACAGAAGAAACGTAAACACAAAGACTATTATGTTTTTTCATTAATCTATTCAATTACAACTTTTTTTTCATTCATCTATATTCTAAGTTCCATCATAAGTTTTAATTTTTTTATATGATGCCTACTAATTTCTATGTTTACTTAATTTATTTACTTTTCCACGAATGTTTTTAGAATTAAATTTTGAAAAAATTAAACATATTTTCGCACCTGCGTCAACTATCACATTAAATACATGTAGAAATTTTCATTTCAAACGCCGCCGGAAAATAACATGGGTTTTTTTGATATTTTTTAAAAATTTATTCATACTCTCTCTAATTATAGCTATTTTTACTCATTTTTATATTCTACATACAATGCTTGAGGTATTAGATGATGCAAATTCTAAATACACCATATTGCTATCACTCTGTTTATTATTTTTTTATTTGTTACTCGTTTTTTTTATTATTTTCTTATGTATATGTATTAGAATTAGTGATGTGCGATTTCGAAATGTTTTTACAATCGAAACAACCGATAATCGTCAAAAAAAAAACAAAAAACAATTGAATGATTTTTGTGAATACGAATGAATTATTCGAATAAAAACCGAAACTATCCGAACACAAACGAATGAAGTATTCGTTAAACATTGACTAGATTCTTCCGAGAGAAATAGCATTTCGAATGATTGTTGTGAATACGAATGAATTATTCGAATGAAATAACATTTCGAATGCAACCACGGAACAATCGAATGCATTCAAAGTCATCGAATAATCAAATAATTCGAATGAATCATTTCGAAGTTGCCCATCACTAATTAGAACCCATATGATTTTACAATAAAAAAAAGTGTTTATACTCATTATTGAAGTTGAATATAGATAATATTTACATTTAAAGGAAAAAGAAAAAGTTATTTTTATTATTCCATTCGCACGCGAAAAAAATTATGAAATGTAAAATATATATATAATTCATGTAATATATTTACAAACGATTAACAAGAATAAAAGAAAATTAATTTAAAAAATAAATAAATATCACAAAAAATTTAAAGATGGAAAAATTACAAGATTATGATTCGTACAATGCTCACAAATTGGCTCCTTTGATCGGGTTATGTTGGAATTCGAACAAACTTGCATGGTTGCATTGCGGACAATCTTTGATTAAGGTGGGATGTACTGCACTGAGTGGAAAGGAATCTGGAATATCATAGCTATGATGTTTAAAACACGGTAAGAAGCGTTTGATACGTCGATCATTCTTCAGTGCTACAGGTAATTTATTGTAAAAATCGCAAATTTTTTGAGGGCATACATTAATTAATATCTCTGCAGTAATATTTTGCATCAAGTCGCACGTAGAATATTTTACTAATGATAATATAGGTCTAACATTTACATTGTACCATTTCATCATCACATATACATTCTGCAATGAACACCTATGTATGTTTTTATCCGTGTGTGCATCACATTTTACAACTCTTGATATTCCTTTATACATATTATTTAATTTCCTTAAATTGGGTATACCGAATTCTTTTTCTAAATTAATAATCTTGAATCTTGAAAGTGATGTTTCAAATAGTTTTATCCATATAGTGGTAATTTTTTCATTTCCTTTAATGTAAATATTCAATGGTTCAAAATCTTCCAACACATTTTCTATATCACCAGCAATAGATTCGTAATTGTAATCTCCTGCATTCCACGGAATTGAATGACAGTTTTGAATTATCCTCATGTTTTCTTGTTTTTTATTATTGGATAATACATCCCATTCGAATGGAGGCTTGTAAATTCTATGAAATTGAATTTCACCATCGATACTTATTATTGAAAGTTCCTTAATGATGTACGTATCATTATCATATTTAAAACATTGAATATCGATAATTACCTCACGTGCTACTATCATTGTTACAGTTGTTATTAAAGAGAAAAGAAAAAAAAACTAAAACTTTTAATAGTAACTAAAATTTAAACGTGTGAAGAACACTAATTCGTGAAACTAATAACAAGCGAGCGAATACAGTTATTCAGAGAGTTGACATAATGTCTACCTTTGAATTAGATGCATTCGATGAAATGTTGCATCAGAAAAATGCCCCTCAAACGGAGAAAGTTGATTGCATACATTGATGAATGAAGTTGTTAAGAACTTGTACATACATATACATTTTGTTTGTGGTAGTGTATGCATGTACACATGAGATCTTACATATAAGTAAGGGTCAAGATCCAGTTTTAACAGCTGTATCAGACGATCTTAACGTGCAGCTATGTACATGCAGGGATAGACTTTAATATAATCATTATCGATGGTAAACGAGAACATTAATTCATTTTTAAATTTTAATATATCGTCTTCCATCACTAATAAGATAACATAAAAAACTACTAACTTAACTGAATATATCCTTCTTCAACCAACTTTTCCTCAATCATTCGAATTTCATCATCTACACCAACATTTCACACTTTTTTAGATGTATGCGATAACAATAATCACTCAACCAATTCATTAGGATCGTCTGAATAATCGATCGGTGTATCTTCATGACATACTCCGCCATCAGCACAATGCTTAGTCTTTGCTCCATCATAGTAAATTTTTACACTTGATCCATTAGACTGAAACATCGGACGTACTATTTTTCTATATTTAGGAAATGTAGTACCCTTTAATACACCAGTAGCATGTAAATGAGCTCTAGTACACTCAAGTATTTATTTATACAGATCTAAATCATTATTTTGTATATTTATTCTCATCTATATGCGATACCATTAGTAAATGAAAGAGTCCGGGTGTGTAAGGAAATTTTATTTGCTTACTTCCTTTTCCTAAATAAATTTCACCATATTTGCAGTCCCAAGAAATCAATGTCGATCCTATCAGATACTCATCAATGTTTGTATCATAGTGTATTCCATATACTTGATCATTCGGAACAAGTTCATCAAAATCTGTATGAAATGAATCTACTTCACTTATGTTAAACGACTTAGCTTTGAGTTTGTTTTTTAATATTTTCATCTTTAATTTCAGACTCAGCGTCACTTCTCTGTTTACTATTAGACAATCATGCGATAGTGATTCATTATTTAGAGGCTGTAGGATACACTCGAAATAATCAAATATAACAAATGATACAAATTCTTGCTGTTTATGTTGTTGAAATCTCGATATTTTATTCTCCTTTGTTGGCATAACAACTGTAGCAGGAGTATTGGGTTAGTTTTACTTTCAGTCCAGAAATTTGTCAGGCCAATGTTACGTTTAGAGAAAATCTGCTCTATCTATTTATATTGAATTTTAATAACTTATATATAACATGAAGTATATTTTAAGTATTTAAAATAATATGAAATTCACAGTGATTGATATGTATGGTGAAATGTATGTATAAAGGAAGATTTACTCACAAGTTTTGATGAAATTCTAGTTATTTAAAATGTTGTTATCAAAGAGTAAATCATTGGTTAATACTGATAACAACAATAATGGAATGAATAAGGAAGCAAGACTGAAAAAATGAACTAGACAGGATATGTAGCGATATAATGTAAAAATATAACCTATTGAAGTCCGAGTGGAAACCAATTACAAGTACTTCAGCCGCCATATTGGAACCTATTATGAAACCATTATTGGAAATTCATGAAGCATTACAAAAATCTGAAAGATTAAAATGGATTCTTATGGAATAAATGATACATCAATGGTAAAAACGTCAAAAACGGTCTAATAGTAAACAGAGAAGTGACGCTGAGTCTGAAATTAAAGATGAAAATATTAAAAAACAAACTCAAAGCTAAGTCGTTTAACATAAGTGAAGTAGATTCATTTCATACAGATTTTGATGAACTTGTTCCGAATGATCAAGTATATGGAATACACTATGATACAAACATTGATGAGTATCTGATAGGATCGACATTGATTTCTTGGGACTGCAAATATGGTGAAATTTATTTAGGAAAAGGAAGTAAGCAAATAAAATTTCCTTACACACCCGGACTCTTTCATTTACTAATGGTATCGCATATAGATGAGAATAAATATACAAAATAATGATTTAGATCTGTATAAATAAATACTTGAGTGTACTAGAGCTCATTTACATGCTACTGGTGTATTAAAGGGTACTACATTTCCTAAATATAGAAAAATAATACGTCCGATGTTTCAGTCTAATGGATCAAGTGTAAAAATTTACTATGATGGAGCAAAGACTAAGCATTGTGCTGATGGCGGAGTATGTCATGAAGATACACCGATCGATTATTCAGACGATCCTAATGAATTGGTTGAGTGATTATTGTTATCGCATACATCTAAAAAAGTGTGAAATGTTGGTGTAGATGATGAAATTCGAATGATTGAGGAAAAGTTGGTTGAAGAAGGATATATTCAGTTAAGTTAGTAGTTTTTTATGTTATCTTATTAGTGATGGAAGACGATATATTAAAATTTAAAAATGAATTAATGTTCTCGTTTACCATCGATAATGATTATATTAAAGTCTATCCCTGCATGTACATAGCTGCACGTTAAGATCGTCTGATACAGCTGTTAAAACCGGATCTTGACCCTTACTTATATGTAAGATCTCATGTGTACATGCATACACTACCACAAACAAAATGTATATGTATGTACAAGTTCTTAACAACTTCATTCATCAATGTATGCAATCAACTTTCTCCGTTTGAGGGGCATTTTTCTGATGCAACATTTCATCGAATGCATCTAATTCAAAGGTAGACATTATGTCAACTCTCTGAATAACTGTATTCGCTCGCTTGTTATTAGTTTCACGAATTAGTGTTCTTCACACGTTTAAATTTTAGTTACTATTAAAAGTTTTAGTTTTTTTTTCTTTTCTCTTTAATAACAACTGTAACAATGATAGTAGCACGTGAGGTAATTATCGATATTCAATGTTTTAAATATGATAATGATACGTACATCATTAAGGAACTTTCAATAATAAGTATCAATGGTGAAATTCAATTTCATAGAATTTACAAGCCTCCATTCGAATGGGATGTATTATCCAATAATAAAAAACAAGAAAACATGAGGATAATTCAAAACTGTCATTCAATTCCGTGGAATGCAGGAGATTACAATTACGAATCTATTGCTGGTGATATAGAAAATGTGTTGGAAGATTTTGAACCATTGAATATTTACATTAAAGGAAATGAAAAAATTACCACTATATGGATAAAACTATTTGAAACATCACTTTCAAGATTCAAGATTATTAATTTAGAAAAAGAATTCGGTATACCCAATTTAAGGAAATTAAATAATATGTATAAAGGAATATCAAGAGTTGTAAAATGTGATGCACACACGGATAAAAACATACATAGGTGTTCATTGCAGAATGTATATGTGATGATGAAATGGTACAATGTAAATGTTAGACCTATATTATCATTAGTAAAATATTCTACGTGCGACTTGATGCAAAATATTACTGCAGAGATATTAATTAATGTATGCCCTCAAAAAATTTGCGATTTTTACAATAAATTACCTGTAGCACTGAAGAATGATCGACGTATCAAACGCTTCTTACCGTGTTTTAAACATCATAGCTATGATATTCCAGATTCCTTTCCACTCAGTGCAGTACATCCCACCTTAATCAAAGATTGTCCGCAATGCAACCATGCAAGTTTGTTCGAATTCCAACATAACCCGATCAAAGGAGCCAATTTGTGAGCATTGTACGAATCATAATCTTGTAATTTTTCCATCTTTAAATTTTTTGTGATATTTATTTATTTTTTAAATTAATTTTCTTTTATTCTTGTTAATCGTTTGTAAATATATTACATGAATTATATATATATTTTACATTTCATAATTTTTTTCGCGTGCGAATGGAATAATAAAAATAACTTTTTCTTTTTCCTTTAAATGTAAATATTATCTATATTCAACTTCAATAATGAGTATAAACACTTTTTTTTATTGTAAAATCATATGGGTTCTAATTAGTGATGGGCAACTTCGAAATGATTCATTCGAATTATTTGATTGTTCGATGACTTTGAATGCATTCGATTGTTCCGTGGTTGCATTCGAAATGTTATTTCATTCGAATAATTCATTCGTATTCACAACAATCATTCGAAATGCTATTTCTCTCGGAAGAATCTAGTCAATGTTTAACGAATACTTCATTCGTTTGTGTTCGGATAGTTTCGGTTTTTATTCGAATAATTCATTCGTATTCACAAAAATCATTCAATTGTTTTTTGTTTTTTTTTTGACGATTATCGGTTGTTTCGATTGTAAAAACATTTCGAAATCGCACATCACTAATTCTAATACATATACATAAGAAAATAATAAAAAAAACGAGTAACAAATAAAAAAATAATAAACAGAGTGATAGCAATATGGTGTATTTAGAATTTGCATCATCTAATACCTCAAGCATTGTATGTAGAATATAAAAATGAGTAAAAATAGCTATAATTAGAGAGAGTATGAATAAATTTTTAAAAAATATCAAAAAAACCCATGTTATTTTCCGGCGGCGTTTGAAATGAAAATTTCTACATGTATTTAATGTGATAGTTGACGCAGGTGCGAAAATATGTTTAATTTTTTCAAAATTTAATTCTAAAAACATTCGTGGAAAAGTAAATAAATTAAGTAAACATAGAAATTAGTAGGCATCATATAAAAAAATTAAAACTTATGATGGAACTTAGAATATAGATGAATGAAAAAAAAGTTGTAATTGAATAGATTAATGAAAAAACATAATAGTCTTTGTGTTTACGTTTCTTCTGTTTTTTTTGTTTTTTTCGTTATGTTTAATGCATCATATTGCTTTTTATGTATAGCCTCTTCACTCTCTTGTTTTCAAAAGTATACTCTTCTGTCAATTACTTCTTTAAAAAAACTTTCCGAATTTTAGCATTTATCATATTATATGACATGTACAATAAATTAACAGATTCCATATTGGAGTGTAAAGAAAACTATTTAAAAAAATCTCTGAAATAAAGAATAATATAAAGAAAAAAGATTGTGAAGCAAAGAAAGAAAAAAAGCAAAAAACAGTGATTCTTCATGATATTTTTACTCCCCACCCTGGGGACAATTTATTTTTGTAGAATTTAAATATTGTTGTAAAAGCAAGTATGATGTTATTTTGTATATCACAGGGTGAAAAAAAAAAAAATAATAATAATACGTTAATCATTGATTTAAAAATTATATTATCATACATTTCCGGCATCCGATGTTTGCATGTGATTGTATAGAAAGCGTGTATACACATATACACGAATAAAATATAATACATCCAAGGTAACTTGCATATTTCTGCTGTTGTCTAAAACCGTTAGAATATTAAGTAAAAGATTGAGTAAGATAAATACGATCGTAACACATTGTTTAAAGAAACAAAAATAAAAAATAAAATAACATGATCGATTTAATTTGAATTTAGCAATATTTTTAGAACTAACATGAATTTTTTGTAAAACGCGAAAGAAAAAAAGGAAAGAAAACAACGGTAAAATTTGTTAGTTTTACGGATAAATCAGTATAGTTGTATTTAACAATGCCTATGCAGTTAATAATCTTTTGTCATTCATTTAACCGTGCGCTCACACACATGCCCACATACATGTATACCGGTCTTAATGGTATGTTTATTATCAACTATCTCATTCATCCAGTTTTAAAGCTAATTTTCGGTCTTTTTTATAAAACTGCCTCGAAAAGGATGCTAACGGATATTTCATGTCTGCCACTGCAGTGCAGTTCTGCAATAATAAAGGTACATAATTTATCTCACTCTCACTCTCTTAGTCTATAAGCGGATCTCTACCTGTCGTTGCGATTCAACGGTTGTTTCTTATTAGCCATTTCGCACATTTCAAGCATACATACACACACATGTTCACACATATTCACACATATTTACTCACCCTTACGCGCATGCAGTGTCGATACATGATCTGCAAGTGCTTCTATAATGACGAAGACTATTCGTAGACGTTCCTGTAGATTTCGAAATATTTTCGTATTGAAAAATTTTAAATGTAAAAAATGAAAAATCTTAAAATGAAACATAGAATAAAAATTTCCTTCGTAATCTGTATTCCAAATAATAAGACCCGTACGTTTTCATCAGCTCCCTCCCTCACATGTAAAAATTTAGCTTTTTATTTTCTCTCTCTGTCGTATCAGTCTATTTAAATGATATGAATAATAATAATGAAAATTTTTTTTTTAAAGATAATAAGTGTAAATTGAACGTTTTACGGAAATTTCCATCAAAGTTTGAAATCTATGTATTAAGTTTTGACCGTTTTTCAAATAAAGTCGTAGATTTACCATTCATATCGATGAAAAAATAAAAAAATAATTTTTTTCATACTTGTATATGCAATCACACGCATGCATATGCTGAGAGATAAAAAAAAAGAAAAAGAAAAAGATTATTTAAATTTAAATAAACAGTTACATAAATTGATTCGATTTCATCCATACAACATATTAATTGAAATAGAATGAAATAATAAATGATGTGTTCGGTACTATAATATCTGCGGTGTATCTAAATAATTTTAAAGTAATTATATGACCATGAAATAAAATAAAATGTAGGAAATGTATATTATTACATATTAAAATTCCATACATATATACATACATACATTATAATTTATGTGAAACAATGTAAAAGATTTTGAAATAATAAAAATAAAAATGCGAGTAAAAGAAAAAAATATGGTTTTATTTCACATATTATACATACTGCGCGAAAGCTGACTTTGGTACATTGAAAGGTAATTGTTATGTTCATATTCAACTTTCGTAGGATCTAGACAACTCCATCTTTCAAATTCCGCGCCTTTTATTGAATTTTTAATCCGTATGAATTGAATGTTGACAGTCATCGCAATCTTTTACTTTGACACAATTTCGAGTACTCCTGCGTAATGTATCACCGTCGATATAATATTCTTTATCATGTTCGTGATCGTAGCATGGTAGAAATGATTTTATCGTATCATCCTGTTTTAATCTGTCCGGTAAAAATATATAAATGTCCCCGATGCAACTTGGAAATAATGTAATTATCATTTCTTTGGTGGCTGTAATGAATAACTGGCTTAAATCATTTATATTGAGATTGTTCATAAGCTTCAGCGGACGGATAACGTGATCGTGCCATGTCCTCATCACCATAACATTTTTCACCGCACAATGAAAAATATCATTCCCATAATGGTGTTTACAAGTTAGCAAATTGCTTATACCAGAGTATTCTTGATATAAATCATCGATATTAGGTACTCGAAAGACTTTCTCCATATTAACGAGTTCGTAGTCCAAGTCACGCAACAATTCAGACTTTTCGTTAAGTTCCCATAATATAAGTTTTGCATAAGTGGTTAAAATATATACGCGAACCTTCGGTTTTTCAGACAGTATTGTGAATATATCGCGTGCCATGAATATTTCTTCCCGACAGGGAAATAATGAGGGGTTTTTCAAGTAATGACTCACGGAAGAGCATTGTAAATGAGGCATTTTTGATGCAGACCATGCTCTGCTTGGCTTGTATAGCGTATGTAAATACCCCCCGCCAGACATCTCAATCATCGCTAGTTCGGTTACTAGAAAACCATAATCAGAATCCTTATGGAAGCTGAAATCTACAAAATATTCCGCTATATCCATCTGATCTGACAATAATACTGGACCAACGATTTTATGTGTAGAAGATGTTGATTCTGTTGAAGAATAACCACCATCTGATTGTGGTAATTGAAGTGACGAAGACGTATGCGAGTCGCTATCACTCGCAAATAAATTCTGAATAAATTCGGCGTCTTTAATTGATTTTGAGTTGCTGCTTATGTTAACTATATTAGCGTTCATGATTGAATAATATGTATTTCAAACTTTTCACTAAAAAAAAGACAGAGAAAAAGAAAGAGAAAAAGGAAAGATAAAAGACAAAAATAAATGATAGAGAAAAAAAGAGAAAAAACATAGGAAATTATTTTCTTTAATGTTGACGTAAATTTTTTAATAATGCGTGAACACAGATTCGACAAAATATACATGTTTATCATAAAACTAATACTGACTGCTTGAATGATTCCGTTCGATAGTCTATCTCATTAGCTACCTTTGAATCGGTTGTGGCAGTGGAAATGTTACGTCAGAAAAATGTTGTTACGTCGGAGAAAGCTGAATATATTTGTATACAAACAAAGTAATCGAGGACTTTGAGTGTATACTCATATGTGAGGGAGTGTGAAAAATATTCTTGTACCGAATAATGGGAAATAGCGTGCGAGCAATGTACAAGTGGTCTTGAAGGTATGCGAGTCATGCAGGTAAAGGTTGTTGCGATGACGAGATATATACCTGCAGAGGTTATCGATTCTTGGAAAACAGGTATTGACGTTCGAAACAATAATGTCTTGAAACGATCGAAAAAATTATGTTTGTAGCGAACGATTAATATTAAAAATAATTGTGATGTTGATAAACATTTTTTTATTGGTCGGAGATTTTTCTTTCTCGAAAGGTTAAAATTATTTTGACAATGTTAATTGTATATGATGACATGACTGTGTAGGAAAAAGTAATACCAGTACAAAAAAAAATAAAGATCGTTAATAAAAATTAGACATATAGAACTGCATGTGGTGTGTATGCGAGACCAATGTGATATGCTATTGTGTCTAACGTTGAAAAAATGTTCATGATCAATACGGAAATTCGTGATAGAAGATAAGTGTGTGGGAATGTGCGGTACGCTTTCGAGTGAACCATTGATTAATTTTTAGAATCGATAAAATAAATAAAGATTATGAAAGATAAGCAATTTTAGATGTGAGGGGGCGGGGGTAGAAAGAATGAATTTTTAGGATTGAAAAAAAAAAAAAAATGAAAAACACATTCGAATCAATTTTTTGAAGAACTCGTAATAGAGTAACGTATAATGTAGAATCTGTGCGGTTGATAGATAGTATGCTTTCACAACAGTCTGAATGTCTGTTCGGATTAATTTTTAAAACCTCGGAAAACATACAGAAATACTTACGGACTGAAAAATAATCGTAATGAGAAAAATAACAAAATATACTTGAACTAATTTTGAAAAAAAAAGTGGTAACGCGAACGAATGATACGTGCGCGAGAATGATGCGTGTGCTTTCGTTGAGGGGCGAGACATCGATAGATTTATTTTTAAAACTGGGGAAAACATACATAAATACTTACGGATGGAAAAGTAATCGTAAGTGAGAAAAAATAATAAATATACTTAGACTAATTCTATAATACTTAGGCTTGGAAAAATTATTATGAACGATAGGGAAACTATTGAGAGCAGAGTGTGCACGGGATCGAATGATTCGCTTTCGCGGTGGCTAACGCTATGGTAGATATAAGCGTGTGATCTGTCAGTGCTAGTGATGTGCGATTTCGAAATGTTTTTACAAACGAAATAATCAACAATCGTCAAAAAAAAAAAAAACAATCAAATGATTTTGATTCGAATGATTTTAATTCGAATGATTTTGATTCGAATGATTTTAATTCGAATGAGTTTGATTCGAATGATTTTGATTCGAATGATTTTAATTCGAATGATTGTTGTGAATACGAATGAATTATACGAATGAAATAAAATTTCGAATGATTGTTGTGAATACGAATGAATTATACGAATGAAATAACATTTCGAATGATTATTGTGAATACGAATGAAATAACATTTCGAATGATTGTTGTGAATACGAATGAATTATACGAATGAAATAACATTTCGAATGATTGTTGTGAATACGAATGAAATAACATTTCGAATGATTGTTGTGAATACGAATGAATTATACGAATGAAATAACATTTCGAATGATTGTTGTGAATACGAATGAATTATACGAATGAAATAACATTTCGAATGCAACTGTGGAACAATCGAATGCATTTGAAGTTATCGAACAATCGAATAATTCGAATGAAACATTTCGAAGTTGCCCATCACTAGTCAGTGCGCTTTTGTAACGATCGGAGAATAAGGAAAATTTTTTGGAACCGTAGAAATTGAAAAAATATATTTTGACTAATTTTATAATACTTACGGACGGAAAAAAAAAAATATTATAAACGACAGAGAAACTATTGACAGCGGAATGTGTGCGGGATCGGACGGTGTGCATTCGCTGAGGGGCGAGACATCGAAGGATTTATTTTTAGAACTGGGGGAAACATACATAAATACTTACAGATGGAAAAATAATCGTAAGTGAGAAAAAATAATATATGATAGATATAAGTGTGTGATCTGTCAGTGTGCTTTTCTAACGATCGGAGAATGAAGAAAAATTTTTGGAACCGTAGAAAATGAGAAATATACTTAGACTAATTTGTATAATGCTTAGGCGTGAAAAAAAATAAAAAAATAAAAAAATACATTTGAATGGTACAAAGTGGGTGAACGGGGAGCTCAGGTTAGTTTCATGCTTTAAATATTATACTTTGGTTAATTTAAAAAAATCACGATATCGCGAACGATCGACACGTGTGCGAGAACGATGCGTGCGCTTTTACTACATTTGAATCGGTTGTGGCAGTGGAAATGTTGCGTCAGAAAAATGTCGTTCTTTCGGAGAAAGTCGGTTACATATGTGTATACGAACAAAGTAGTCAAGGATGTGGGTATAAGTGTGTTTATGTTAGTGTGTACATGTGGGGCGTGGTTCCGTAATAATGTATCGACTGGAATAGAAATTATAAGAATATTAAGATCCTGTTTCAACGGTTTTGAAAGTGTTTGCATGCAACGTCACATGTAGTGATGGTTGAAGCGAGTGTGTAGAAATAAAAAAATAAAAAAAAATCTTAGGGTAATTTTATAATACTTACACCCTGAAAAATAAAAAATACGTACGAATGGAAAAAGAGGAAGAAGGGGGGTTTAGGTTAGTTTCTGGCTTTAAATATTATACTTTGGTTAAATTCGGAATTTTTATACTTACACGCAGAATTTTGGAAAATCGCGGTATCGCGAACGATCGACGAGTGCGCGGGAACGGCGCGTGCGCCTTCTAAGTATGCTAGGAGGGCGAGCGGGGGGACTTGGATTAACTTTCTAATAATTCAACGATTAAATTGATTGCATAATTAATAATTCAACGATTAAATTGATTGCATAATTAATAATTCAACGATTAAATTGATTGCATAATTAATAATTCAACGATTAAATTGATTGCATAATTAATAATTCAACGATTAAATTGATTGCATAATTAAGAATTCAACGATTAAATTGATTGCATAATTAATAATTCAACGATTAAATTGATTACATAATTAATAATTCAACGATTAAATTGATTGCATAATTAATAATTCAACGATTAAATTGATTGCATAATTAATAATTCAACGATTAAATTGATTGCGTAATTAATTAGGGACACATGGGTGCTTGGGACCCTTAATTGGGTTAATTTTCTGCAATAATCGGGGTATTCGGGTTAGTTTTTGACCTCTGATACTATTAATTAGGTTAATTTTACGAATTAATCAAGACAATAAGGTGAAATTTCGCCTCTGAGAATGACTCTTGGGTGCTATGGGTGCTATGGGTGCTGGCGGCATCCTTTGTGCGCCAGAACATATATATATATGCTACTTTTGTGTAAATATTTCCATCTCAGATTTTGGTCGGATATGTACCCTTCCTCCTTTTCTAATTGTCGCTCTTTTTATTTGTGCGTTCAGCCTAATCTTCCTTCAAATGCTTGGTTCCTTCTGTTTCCTTCACTTGCTCGTTCTGTTGTTGTCTCCATTGTGCGTTTGCGTTTTAACCATTCCTTGCTGCCTTCCTCACGCTTTCGCTTCTCGTTGACCTCTTCCCCATGTTGTCCTTTCCATTCAAATGATGTGGTTATTTGTGACGCCGATCACGTGTTCTTTGAGTGCTCTGCTCTTTCGGTGGAGCGTTCGGTTCTGTATTCCCACTTGCTTGGGCTGGGGCTTCCTGCTCCTTTTTGTGCTCGTTATATCCTGTCTTTTCCTTCTACACTTATTACCCCCCCCCCATTGGTTCCTTCTTATTAACGATAGCTGATCGTTTCACTATATAACTTTCGTTTTCCTTTAATTGTTTCTGGGTGAAGGTCCTTGGTTGACAAGCCCAATTAAAAAAAAAAAAAAAAGAAAAAAATACTAATGCCGTTACTATTACTACTAGTAGGTTCAGCCTGAAACTTAATCTTTTTCGGCTGAGTTGCTAGAACGAGTGAAAGGGAGTCCGCTGATTTACGCTTAGCATTGGTATATCTACGTCCATAATTATGGATAGACTGAACGGCTTGTTTAATTTGATGGGAGCAGGGGGAGGCAGCTGAGCGACACTCTTTGGACACGCTCGTATAACAGAAAAAAAAAAGGGAAAGGAGAAAAATAAATAAATAAAATTTATAAATAAATATATGAATAAATAAAATAAAAAACAAATAAATAATAAATAAAACAGACGAATGGCAACGAAATTAGAAACTTCTGAATTGACGGGAAACAAATGAAAACGATAAATCGAACGGACGAACAGATAAAACAAATAAAAAGTAAACAATCTACCGGATTATCAATTGCGACGAAATCGAACAATAGAGCACCGATAAGCAACGCGATATAACAATTTTATCACACGAATTCAACTCCAACTCGAACAAAATTATCTAGGGTGAAGATTTCCTAAGAGGAAAGTGATAAGAGAGTTCACAAAGTTTGAAAAGGAGTCAGTATTAAAGGAAGATATATAAAAACATTTCATTTTTACTTTGTGTTTATCATTTCTTTTTTTGTCAAATGCAAAATCGCTCTAAGCAACAAAAATTTGTAAACTTTTTGTTAAATAATGGTTATGTTTGTTTTAAGTAGTTGTAACAGAACGATTTTTTTGAAATCAAAAATAAATAACAAAAATATGAGCATAAAAGTGCTCAAATTTCTTTACCATTTTTCTTGAATAAAGCTGATTAGAGCTTAGGACTCTTATACCCTCAACCGCCAACTGATTATTAATATTAAAACCAAAATTTTCAACACCTTGCTGCCTATGTAGTACTACTACGTTCGCCTTACATCATTTTTAGTATTGTACGTGTTCTTTATTAATAATAATAATTATTAAGTAAACTATTACATCAAGCACCCCAGTTCATTCTGATTTTTTACAGTTCATATTTTGGTTTGGTGGCTTGTTTATTTTCTTTTTAAATATATTGTATTTTAAACAATTTTTACTGGCTTCTACTTTACACTATTAGTTTGGTTTGGTGACTTATTTTCTTTTTAATTTTATTTGTATTTACTAGCTGTCACGTTATACTACTCTTATCCGACTGCTTTTATATTCTTTCATTCATGAATAACAGCGAAAATGAACAAACTAAAATTACGACCAAAAATGAACTGAGGTACTTAATGTTACAGCTTACCAGTTGTTGAAAAAAAAGTTATTATTAATAAATAAAACAAAGGACCAAAATCTATTGAAATAGTTAATTCAAGATAACCCTTTAATAATGGTAGTATTTCATATTTAACAAACCATCCAACTGCGATCATAATCAATGATGTAACTATAAATAGTGGATGCGGCAAAGGTTCTAAAGAAATTATGTTTTTACGTTCCAGGTCACTGTGGGGTACTGCTTGGTGACCGAGTTGATTTAATCGCAAAAGAAGGTGTTAGATCAGGTATTAAGTTTCCATTTATCCCATCCTTCGATCTTCTAGATAAAGCCAAAAGAGATAATCATACGGATTGGGTAAAAGTCTTATTTGTAGAGAGCAAGGGCCTGGTAAATATTTTCATACGGTCCAACCATCTCTGCCGTCCACACCTTGGTTTTATCGCATTAGTGTCCCAGTTAGTTTAACCCGTAGGTTTGTGACCGTTGTGTGTAGGCTCCGCTCCGGCCATTGTCGTTTGGGTTTAAATTTTTCAAACACCGGGTACTGCACGGGTTGTAATATTTATTGTCGACAAAATTTTAGAGAAGACACTAACCACTTGTTATTTAATTGCGCCCAGTTCGATAACACGAGACTTGCGTTTTCTAAAGACCTCATGTCCTGCTGTGTTTATCCTCCATTGTGTGTTTTTTATCTTCTCTGTTCCAGTGATAAAATTTTATTTGTTCTTTTTAGGTTTATTGAAAGAAACAGGATTGTTATTTGATTTTTTTTCCCCATTATTTTTACTTATTTTTTCTTACATTGTAGTCTTTGTCCAGTGTGGCTGTGACTACTTCCTTTTTCTCATAATGCATTGTGAGCATTGCCGGGCAACTGTGGTCATAATGTGAGATAGAAATATATGTATCTATTTATATATTTTTTCTTTTGCTCCTTTTTCCAGAATGAAAAAATCTTGTTTATGTTTGTTTTGTTTCATTGAGCATTGTGGGCACTGCTAGCAGTTGTGGCCATACTGTAGAATGAAATTTCTCTTCCTGAATTTTCTATTATTAGTAATTTTTAATATCTAGTCGTGGCGTAGTTTGCTGGCCAAATGAACTGTTCTGTTCGGGCCAAAAAAAAAAAAAAAAATTTTTACATATACAGTGCGTTCTAAAATTATGTTAACAGTTAAACAGTGATTTCACAACAAACCGTCGAGAGAGGGGAAAGGATACATTTTTGGGTTTTACTGTAAATATATGAAATGTAGCTCGAATCTTGTTCTACACAATGCCATCAAGAGAGTAAGGCTACCGAGCATAGGAAAGAACAGATGACAAAAAGAATATCGCAAATCACAGGGTTTCATAACAAAGAACAGTATGCAAAGCGTATGAAAAACGTATTTACCATAAAAATGGAAATGATACGAAGAAAAACGAAGAATAAAGTGTGCACGACGTTTCTCTTCGGAACATTTCCATTTTTTTAGTAAGTACGTTTTTCACACGCTTTGCGCATTGTTCTTTGTTATGAAATGCTGTGATTTGCGATATTCTTTTTGTAATCTGTTCTTTCCTGTGTCCGACAGCTTTACTCTTGAAGCGAGTAATTTTGTAAATTTGAATTAAAATGACTGAATAGCAAAATTAACTTACTTAGCTCACCATCAGCGTGAGACGTTCAATGTAAATATTTTTGCTAAGAACCTGCATCACACACCATTTTCAGTAGTTGCGATGTTACTAACTACTGGCGTACACTATTAAAAGTATTTTAACTGATTGTATTAGTAGCAATAATTTATTTAGTATATATGTAAACTTGACAGTTTACATAAAAAAATACTGGCCATTATTTTTTGAAGTGAAACTTTTTTTAAACATTAAAAGGCATTTTAGAAGCATTTCTTAAATGTGCAATTTATTAGCTGTAAGAAAATTAATAAAATAAAGATGAAGTTTTCACAACTAATTCTAAATAACTAATGTAAAAACGGACATAATAAGTATGAAATGTATTTATATCTTCATGAAGATACATAAATATCTTTCCAACAAAAAATAGGTATAAATTAAGAGTTAAAAAAGAAACTGTTCCTTCAGTATCATTTGCTGGAATAAAAGAAAAGCAACAAGTTCACCAACATAATTAAGAACGAGTGTATTAATCGTTTAGGTAGCGCGGTAGCCTAATGGTTGAGGTGTTTGGCTACCAAATCAGAAGTTACAGGTTTCAGACTTGTCTTGTTTTGGACCTAAGTCGCTCTCGGGTTTATTCAGCCTGAAATAATCTGCTACTAGAGAAATGTGGAAAAGTAAAGGCGTCCGGGAGAAGAGAACTAGGTGGCCCCCTATTCTCGCCGTTCGGCTTAGTAAATCGTAAATCTTAATTTCACAATCCCCGACGTCCTGTCAAGGGTATGGAACTCACTTTCTCATATTAATTTATTTCCAGCATTTAAGAAATGAGTTTGCAGTGGTACTTTAATTTAATTTTAGATGTAAAATTATTACTGCATTCGCTGCAAGTAAATATTTGTGACAGCTTAATAAAATAATTGTGTTCTACACAATAATGTCTATATAAAATTTTGTTATTATTATAAACTAAAAAAAAAAAAATACAATTTATTTTCTTTAAAAATGCAAATTAACAATAAAATGTTTTACAAAGAAAATACCGACTTCAGGATTTATTAAAAAAAATTAATAAAACCACGTTGAAAATTAAAAAATAATAACTTCGTAAAAATGGACTAAAAAGTAAAAAATAATTATTTGATGAAAAATATATTTCAGAATGATATAATGTTTTTGAAGAAAAATGTAATTTTGTTTATTTGAATGAAACAACAGTGTGCGAACGAATAATAAATCACAGAATTAAAAATTTATCGTCCATGAATATGTCTAAAATAAGCAGACGAAACCGGTCGGGCTGCAATATTATTTTACGTTTTTGCATTTTTATATATATATATATATATATTATAATGTGATTTTACGTTTCTTACAATTCAATTTAATTAATGTTATTATTGTGAACTTTGATTTATAATTCATGTAACGAAAGTATGCATATATCGGGCGATTTACTTTGTCATTATTAATATTGAACATTTATGTGTTTAATAACTCCAAGAGTTGTATCTTATTATTAATAAAAAAACCTTAATTTGCCTTCTATTTGTCTCGTTCACTAACCCCTCCAAGGAAGTTCCTTCCTTGCTCACTTCGATTGCACCCTGCAGGATTATTAATTGTTAAATTATCAAAGCATTACATGTTTATACTCCTGTGGACTATAGAGCGAGTACTGCCGATAAATTGTAATTTATGATAAAAATATGCAGATATCTTTGTAAAATTATTTCTTTGTAAAACGAATTTTTTCTGATGCTCAATTATCAACCGACGTTGTCGGTAAGCTATGACGCAGGATTTTCAAATAGACTTCTTCTTCTTTCGGTGCCATGGCCGTTCTCGATCTTGGGCTCATCTGATGGCAAGCTTGGTTAATTCTTTGTAGGCACCCCTATCCTTTACCGTGTGGAACAGTTCTTCAACACTGCAACCTGTCCATGTCTGTAGGTTCTTGAACCAAGATAATCTTGTTCGTCCATTCAGATAGACTACCTAACCGTTTTCAATTTTTGGTTATCACTGGCAATCTATGTTAAAATAATTTTCCAATTTTTGAATAAAACATATAAAAAAAAAAAAAAAAAAAAAGAGAGAAAAGAAAATAACATAAAAGGATTGATCAAGACTAAATATGCGTATCTCTTAAATCGAACTTGTATTTCAACAGCGTAAATATTAAGCCAAAAGAATAATTTAAACATAATTTACAACAGTTCGTGCGATTAAAACTTTATATTTAATGCTGAAAAATAAAAAGCGAAACGAGTAGGAATGAATAAGTTATAATTACTGGTAAAGTTGTGATGCTTACACAGTTCTGATAGTTATGAGAAATTAAACGAATACGATACGTTCAGTGGAGTCGGCAACGTTCATTCTAGAGAAAGAAATATTCGAGTAGCACAGCAGGATCGAGAGAATAATTACAGGAAAAAAATATTAGAAAATTAGAAAAGAATAAGTTGAAATCAGGCTATAATTGAAACGGGGGAGAATTGTAAGGAAAATAGCGAACTCGGTAAAATAATGGGAAAATATGAAACAAGGTCGAGCGGAAGAGAAAAGATTGAACTTGGACACTAACATATTAGGTATAAAGAAGAATCAGTAATACACGTCAAATTAGATATAATCTAAAGTGCCGACATATCAAGAAAATTAGTATATTATTAGCAGGAAATTTATTAATAAATCCACCACTCGTAGAAGTCGGAATATCGATTACGTCATTGTCAACGGTGCCAAAATGATTAGTACTTTTTAGAAAATCAGTTTCGTTGGGAATATACTAAGAACAGATTAACGATAAGAAAAAAGAGAGAAATAAATTATGAAGTCAAAGGAGATTGGAGCGGGGATGTGGTCTGCAAAGCGCTCGTGAAGTCGCAGAGGAAATATGAAGTTTATTAACAATGTTGAAAATTGAGAGTAAGTGGAGGGTACAAGAGATGGCATCAGATTAGTCAGTGTAAGAAGACTAGAAGGAAGTTTATTGTATTCAGAAGGCGAAACAACGACCAACTTTGAAAACAACGAATAAAATTATGCAATACTTTTAATACAGTATAATTTAGTTTACATGGTATCAGTAAATTAAATGCGTATAACAGAAACTGCCCGAGTAAGCAGAAGTACGTAAATAAAATATTATGCATGGTTCGAGTAGCTTTAAATATGGAAACAAGAAAAAAGTGAAATCTGTTTTCTTTCGACTCGAGTGCATTTTAATTTTAAGAAAAGCGAAACTTTTAATCTTAATTAAATTACACCCCCATTGCATAAAACATTTTGAATTTGCATATTTCACTTATAATCTATGTAAAAGCATAATGTAAAACTTAATAAGTTTAAAAACTGCGCGCATCTACGAAGAAAAATTCGGCCGTATCTTTTTCGCGCGGTATGTAGAATTGTAATCTTTTTTTTTTTTTATAAATTATCATTAATACTTTCCGGCAAAATAGTCGGTTAATGGAGTAGTTGGTTAAGATTCAATCGACTCGACTTTCAAATAGAATCAAGAAATATCGTAAATAATTGTTTGCAAGTCTTTCCCGAAAACTTTAAAACAAAATATTCTCAGCTTTTAACGTTTTCTTGAAACATTAAGGGTTCATCTAAAACACAGAAATTTTGTAAAATTTGTATTGATAATTTTTGGATAAAGTAAGTATAGTATCACTGACAGTAAAACGCGGTAGATTTACTTGCCGAAGGTGTTCTTACTGTAAATATTGCGTAGCTATATCTGCATCTTCAGCTAAACCGCCACAGCAAGTCGTTTGTTAACTGCATGCCACCGTCTAAATCGTCTAAATTGATAAATATTATTCTGGAAGAGTTGGCAAACATTCGACACCTTCTCACATTCAGCTACGAGAATAAACCATTAAATAAAAAATTTTACACGACAGGCAATCGAAAACAAGGAAACTATCCATATTGCTCAATAACAACATGATAAGTAGAAATACAACGACCAGTACCGGCAAATTTAATAACAGAATAAGTTTTCCAGTGTTGTGCCTAATGCAAGGAGTTTCTCCAATTGTCCTCAAGCAAAAAGAAACTAATCTGAAAGATACGTATCATGCTTCAAGTTGGACAGCTCGAAACTGTTAAAGGAGAAGCGGAAAAATAATAAATTTTAGGATTATTTACGATTAGCCGGGATATGTTGGAAAGATGAAAAAGAATTTATTGCAGACAAGCGCAGACAGCAAACTAGTACTTGGTAGAAGTTATAAAAACCTAGCTGGTGTAAAGATAATTCTTAAGGATCCGCCGCCGGTAACAGATTTGTCAGATGTTAAAATTATAGAAAATAACTTTTTTGTATATCCGGTAGATTTAGATGCAGGTCTGCTGTGTCAATATTCGGCAGCGATAAAATCAAAACTAGAGAAATATATCTAAAATTGGAAGAGTTATTAAAAAGGACAAGGGCAAGAGATGATAAAGTTTGCGATGAGGGAATGAAAGGCATTGGTGAGAGAATCCAAAGGAAGGAATAATTAGGCCTCGGAATTAGAATTTTAAACAAAAACAATATCTTATTATTAATATGTAGTATAAAACGATGTCAATGGAAGAAAATCTATTTATAAAATTATCAAAACGGATGTCAAATTAATTTATCATAGTATCATAAAACACAGCCGTACATCTCCAAGTAAAAATTAATGCCGTATCTTGGTTATATTAAAAAAAGTCTTCAGTTATTGTTTTTCCAGATTTTGAAACGCGGCTTGTTTAATTTCCTCTCCACTGATTAACATGGCTTTCATGTGATATTTAATATTTATATCATCCGTTTAAGTATCTTAGGAAACGCTGCAACTGTAGTTTGCTTTGAAATCTTGCCTGCTATGCATATTCCATAAACTGCCATTGTTATCGTTATTCTAAGTACTAGTTCTGCAAATATGTTCAAAAAATATTGCAAACATCAGACAGTAACAGACACCTGACTCTCATATGCGACATATATATATATACATATATATATATCAATGTGCGCTAAGACAGTGGCGAATCTAAAGAGACAAGGGTGGGGATATAATTACATAATATCTTCTACGGTAGGCAGTAGATTTGAGAAATACTCCTTGTTTCATAAAGAAAATAAAATAGCGACCTCTTTAGAAATTCATAAAAATGTGTTTTAAAAATACATGATTATTACAATTTTTAATCTAACTTTTGTTTTATTTTTAGTTATGAAAAAAATAAAACGAAATTATAAAATTATACCTTAAATATGGTAGTTTAGAAATGGTACGAAAGATAGTATTTTTATTAGACACTTTACTTCTTTTTTATTTTTGTTAGTAATCCGATCCGAATTCTCTTTGTTCGTGAGCAAGTTTAAATATATATATTTCTCATTGAACTATTTTTAATTAAGATTACAAAATAAAAATTAAAAATAAATAAAAATGGCATTTAAAATCGAATAAAAACGTAACATTAATAGTTTTACCAGAAAGTAGTATTAAATATTAATTATTAAAATCGGTAGTTATACAAATATTTTATAGTATAAATTAAGTTTCTCTGTTATAATAAACTTTTTTATAGACGCTTTGGTTCTTTGGGGGGAATTCCCTTGACCACTGTGGATCCGCCACCGGCTAATAACATCTTTCTTATGACGACAAAATAAATTTTTAACGCACGTAATTAAACAATTATATATATATAATTTTTATATCCCCGACGCGTTTCGAAGTAAACACGTCATGTTCACGGGAGTAATTGTAAATATAAATAATGAAGACGATAACTATATTTAAAATTAAACTTAAAAAGGTCGATATTAAAAGTCGATTATTGAATAAATATAAAATGTATAAAATTTAAAAAATAAAATAGTCTTCATTAATTTTAATTTAATATTGTAATAACTGTAGATTTGTTTCATCAGATTGATGTTATTATCACTGTATTTATTATTTGGACTCATTTTTAAATATATTCACGACAAAATAAATTTTAACGCTATATTAAATTAAAATTAGATGAAGAGTATTTTATTTTTTAAATTTTATACATTTTATATTTATTCAATAATCGACTTTCAATGTCGACCTTTTTCAGTTTAATTTTAAATATAGTTACCGTCTTCATTATTTATATTTACAATTACTCCCGTGAACATGAAGTGTTTGCTTCGAAACGCGTCGGGGATATAAAAATTATATATATATATATATATATATATATATATAATTGTTTAATTAAATGTGTTCAAAATTTATTTTATCGTGAATATATTTAACAATGAGTCCAAATAATAAATAAAGTGACCTCTCTTATCAACCAACCAGATTAAAAGATTTAATGTAATTAACGAAACATATGTAATTAATTTCGTCTTCATGCTTCCTTTAACGTTTCATAATACCCTTATATTGCGCCTTGACATGTTTTTGCAATATGTTTTCACGATACTTTTCTTAAAACTACTTCAAAACTGTTTTTCATGAGCTTTCCTTTCACTCATTTGTAAGGGTTCTTCAAGAATGTCATCGATGCCAGGTGCTTTATTGTTCCTAATGAGGTACATCAAATTCATTTATCAAGCTCTCTTTTGGATTGTTTATCTGTCATTGAAGATGTGCCCTTTATAATAGGACATCCTCATTTATAGACTTTTCAAATCAGCTTTTTCCCTGACGGAACCATTATTATTTCATAGTGGTTCTTTAATGGTACGGTTTTAGTTCCTTTATGCTTCCTACTTATCGCTTTTATTCGTTTACGTACTATTCTTTAGGTTTCATTGAGCTTCTTACAAGTTCCTGATACTTGCGGTTCCACCATTCCCGCTTTTCCATCCTATAAAGTCTATTTATAAGAATACTCAGAAACCGGTATTTTTCCTAACCTTACTGACTTCACTTTTATTTGATCATATGAAGTATTTATCTATATAGTTTATTCACGTGTAGTTAACTCCGTTTTACCAATAATTTTCCGCATGTAATTTGCTAATATTGATTTAACAGCATTCAATGTTTACTCTATGTTATTATTATCACACAGTTCTTCTTCTAGTGGCTCATCCGATTCTGACTGATATATAACTGTTATTTTTCATTCTTTAATTTATTGAAATTCTATTTCGCTACCGATTTTTTTTTTTTTTTGTTTTGGCACCACGCTTTTAAACTTCAGATCTACTTTTATAATTATCACAGTGTGATATTTGATATCCGTTTGGTGATCTTACAATTATATATCTTTTTTTTTCGTTGTCGCTTTATATATACCATGCATTAGTAATAATAGATTGTTTTCGTTTAAATCAGTGCGATTATATTCCTTGCTATTTCTAATTTCTAGGCTTAATTACCAGCTATTCTCTTTCATTTGAATTCTTTCGCTAATACATGGTGCGTCCAGGAAGTCATGAAACACCTTGTTTTTTTTGTCGCGGCCTCCTTGCATTCGGCGTGCTCGAACCGATTTGGTTAGGTGTGTAGCTGACTCTCAGCTTCACAGCGCACCGTAGTTCAGTTTGTTCCGAGCATCGATAGCGTCGCCATCGGTCTGTTTGGCCCGAGGGGCGCGACAAAGAAACATATTTCATCACTTTCTCGACACAACATGTACGTTTCATTTCCTCCGTCATTATTGACTTCAAACCTTTTGCCATTGTTTTTTTTTCTGTTTTTGTTTTCTTTTTTGATAAATTTATAAAGAGAAATACGAGAAAAAAAAGGGTAATAAAAAGCACAGAGAAATATAATAAAACATTTTAAAAAGTTATATAAAAAAATAAATAAAAACATAAGCATAAACTGACGGCAAAATGATTACAATAAAGATATAGATTGGAAACCGAAAAATCGATAAAAAATATTAAGTTAGAAAAAAAATTTAATCATACTGCGGTCAGTTTTTGTTACTGTTTTTATATCATTTTATATCATTTTTTATGTAATTTTTTATGTAATTTTTCTATTTTTCTATCTGTTTTTTATCACGTTCTTCTATGGCATAAACCTTCCGCCTCTTTTTCTTTGACGTTCCTTTTTGGGTTATCGTTTCCTCATCAAACGGTTGCCGATTTCCTCTTCTCCATTTATTTCTTCTTATTCCCCCATTTTACATAGCTGGCGTTTTTCTGTCAACAAAACTCCCATTCTATCTCTTATCGCTGCCCGTCTTGTTCAGTTTCCTCCGTATATCTACATTCATGATAAACTTCAATATATCTTCTTTTCTTCATCCCATTAACTGCTCTTATTCCCCGATTCCTCCTAAACCTAATTCATAATGTTGTTAGATCAGAATTTTTACAGAATCTGCACTCTTCTTTTCCTAATCATTTTTTGATTTTCACCGATGGCTCCAAGGGACCCAATGGTGTTGGTGCAGCTTTTTTCTGTCCTTCCCTAAATTATGTCGAGCCTTTTAAACTTCCCTCCTTTTGTTCAATCTTCTATGCGGAGTCTTCTACTATTCTGCGTGCCCTTCTTTTTATTAGGTCCTCTTTTGCCTCTCGTAATATCCTTATCCTGTCGGATGCTCAAAGCGTGCTGAGGACTATCGCATCTCCTCTCCCTCCTCACTCTACCGATTACATTATTCTTTGTATTCGCTCCTTGATTCGTGATCTTTTCCTTTCACACTTAATCCAAACGGACTTCTATTGGATACCGGGTCATGCCGGACTTGAGGGTAATGAGTTAGTTGATTCATTCGCTCGGTTATCTTCCTCTTCCGGTAGGTTTCTTCCTGTTTTCTCTTCTTCCAATATTACTCTTCTGTCTGCAGCCGCTTACTTCTCTTTTTCCAACCCGGATTCCTTTTTCTTGTCTATTCAGCCTTCCCTTCCTCGTTTCCCCTGGTTTCTTGACTTTCCTTCCTTGCGTCGCTCCAACATCTCTGCGATTTGCCGCCTGCGCTTTGGGTGCAGTTTGCTTCCTTCCTCGCTTTCCGTTACTCTCTTGTTCCATTGCACCTCTCCAATATCCAATTTGTGTGTGATCCCGATCACATAATGTTCAGATGTTCATCTTTTATAACCGATCAAGCTGATTTCTATTACTCCCTTTTACAAATTGGTATTCCCGTCTCCATACAGTGTGCTTCGTTCATTCTCTCTCTTCCTTCTCCTTCTGTTGTCCAGGCTCTGATTCATTTTTCTCAGCTATCTCTGATCGTGTAAAGATCTGAGTCTCTTACGCCCTTTTTTTTTTGTTCTTGAGCCAATGTCCTTGTAAACGAACCCTCAAAAAGAAAGAAAAAAAAAAAACGTTTTTCCTTTATTTTTCTTTATAAATACCTCGCGAGCTGTTCTAATTGTTAATATTTCGTTCGGGGCACATATTTCTGTTCTGTGTTCGTGTTTTTAAAATTTCTGTTTTCCAGCTGAACTTGTCTGAATAGATTTCCGCGGTAAGTGTACTTTTGTTATATCTCGCTATTTCTTGTGCTATTTAACGTATGTATTATTTGAAAAAAGTTACTAGGAAACTGGAATGCATAAGAGTACTACTTTCAACTATTGAAGACCCTCTCAAAATAAATAAAAAAATTAACCAGTTACTCTGAAAACAAAAAAGTATAAACTTACGTGTCACCCGAAAAAAACTGTACTGAAAACGTTAACCTTAAATAAATGAAACCTCCAAAAAGCATGGGCCTTTGAGATGTGATGCTGAAAGAAAAAGGAACGGACAAGTTGGATTGAAAAATTCACGAATAGTAGTAAATTCTGAACAAAATCTATAAGAAAAGGTTCATTGAGACGAATGGGTCACGTTCTCCAACACGATGGATTACTCTGGTGTGTAATAAGAGAAAAAATTCAAAGAACTAATGGACTAGTTCGACGAAAAGCACTTTTGTCGTCCCATTATTAACGAGCACAGGTGTAAACAGATAAAAAGAGTTGTGGGGAATCAGTTGGGAATTCATTTATCGTAGGAAGGGAACAGTTTCAGGACCGTGTAGTGCTGATGATGATGAATCATACGGCGACAAAAAACTTTCACAGCGTATGGTTTATTCGATAAAAAATTCTTAAGCGCTGTAAACGACTTTTTCCTTTTTTCATTGTACCGTTCAGTTAAGTTTTTATTCCGGTTTCTAATTTACTTTAGAAAATCAGCCTTAATTTATGCGTTAACTAGCAGTCTCCACCCACTCTACTCTTAACTTGAACATAAAAAATGATAAAAAAGTTACGCACAACGTTTTTCTTTTGTTTGAATACATTTTTACGGTTTAACTTTTTGGCTATATTTATTCTTTTTAAGGAAAAGAAAAAGCGCTAGAGAGTGAAACGAACTGAAATCGAAATTATAATGTATCTGAAATACCAAATAAAATCAGACAGATAGACAAGTTGTAACTATTAATTAAAAACTATTACTTGGGTAATAACTATTTTTCTCTTCGCGGATGAAAAAGAAAATAACTCGAAAAGTACATTTACTTTCAAAAAAGGTATATAACTTCATTGCTATAAATAATTAATCACGAGGGAAACATAGAAAGTAAGAAAAACAAACAAAGAAATATTATTAGACAGCAAAAGTGGAGGAAACAAGGCCGTGTCGACGGGGGGGGTAAACTGCCTACCCCCATGAAAACTGAAATAGTTATTATAAATACACAAAAATCTGAAAAAAATCAAAAATTTTGAATAACCGAACATTTATAGTTAAAGTCAACGACTGAAACTCTGAAGAAAAGAAAATTCGTGCATCCGTTTCGCAGGGTGGCTACCTATGCTGTATACTATTTACGCAGCTGATATGCCTACATCAAACCAGATAATATTAGCTAGGTTTGCTGATGATGTGGCCATCTTATCCGCCGATGTTAATCCAACGTTTGCGACTATGGCGGTACAGAAAAAAGTAAACAGGATTCGGGAATGGGTCAGAGATTGGCGTATCCGGTTTAACGAGCAGAAATGCAAACAGGTTTTGTTTGCAGAAATGAACGGGCAGTGTGCCCAAGTTAAAAAATTAACAATATGGAACAACAACAATCGGAAATGGCGAAGTACTTAGGAATTACATATATTTTGGATAGGCGGCTCACATGGCGATATCATATAGCACATGTGCGAACAAAGATGATGTTTCGTGCCGTTATATTTGCTACTAAGTTGTTACTCACCACTAAGTCTGAAGTTAAAAAGGCAAATATACTTAACCTACATCGCACCGATATGGAAGTAAGGAATTGAGACGGTAGTGCTAGCAGATCAAACTTGCAACGGATACAACGACAACAGCCTAAGATTTTGCGAACGTGTTGACAGCAGCCCCGAAGTATGTATCTAACGAGACCCTGCACAATGATCTAAGGGTGATACCATTCGCCGAAGAAACCCATAAAGAACAGTATGAAAAATTCTTCAACAAATTATCACATGTAATCCGAACATTAGAAAAATGTATAGAAGCACGCTGCTGGCAAATCCAGCCAGGAGGCTAAAATGAAAATGGTGCCGAGATCCGATTCCAATTACCTAACTTTCGTTTTCATAAAACCTAGTAAGAAGAAAGAAATTAATCATGTACTCCGGTTGTCTAAAATGGTTCTCTATAATATGTTACAAATACCGCTGTTTGTAGTATTCGAATGCATACCGGTACAGGGTAAAAAAAAAAAATTAATATTGATGATTTTTTAAGGTGTTCTTACCTTTAAAAGAAAAAAGAAAAAATATGGGCTATATTTTTAGGTACTTCATTAATATTTTATGCAAAAACTTTTTTATTACTAGTATAATCATTAATAAACACGGAGTAATTCATTTATGTAAATTATTAATATATAAATCAAAATAATGGAAATAATCAATCGTTATGAATATTAGTGAAAAATTTTAGTCGTTCAAGTGAATTTGAAAGCAAGGATTTTATCCTAATCGCTTTGTATGTTGCCCAACTTCCACGGAATATAACCGCATTTGCATATATCGATAAATCAATCACAATATCAGTTTCGAGTATAGTTTTGCGTGTACATTTGCCTTTTGAACGTAACAATTGCCACGAACGCTATGCCTCTGTGTCTGTACAACTGGAATAATGTACAATTAAGTGTAGTCACGATGCTCGTTATCGAGCAGTACGACTTAGGCGGAACTATGGAAAAAGTATTGCGCAGCAGTCTGTTTTTGTATATTTTTGGTAATGCACAATACAATTATTCCACATTGAAACTAAAATAGTAAACTTACGTATGAAATTCGATATGAATGAAAATTATAAATGTAAATACGAAACTAGACGAAATTTTTTAAATATAATTATTTCATTTTGTATGTTTTTCGTGCTTACAATTTGTTTATGTCAAATGTAAATATTATTTGTTTCACGGGATTAGCGAGCACTAAAAGTCAGCGGAAGCTCACTAGTTAGAGTTTAATAAATGAAATATTAACTACTGACGACAAAAACTGAAGGCACGCACAACTACTATTTCAATTTTTACGGCGGAAAAACGGAAAGGAAGAAAAAGGTTGGAAAATAACGAAATAGACGATTAAATTTTTTACCGGAAGTGCAATTGAAAAATACCTCGCTGATGTAAAGATCAATTTCGAGTGCAAAACCGGCATTTGTAAAAATTCATCCCGAATAATTAAATGTTTCTGCTTATTAGTTAAATCATTACAATTACTCGGCAATTATCTTTTTGTTTTTGTAGTGAACGTTGCAAAAGAAACATAAAACACCCATATTCGTTCTCACGTGTACAAAAATGTACGGCGTAAGGTAGAGCGTTCAAAGGCTTACGAGTAGACGAATCGTGATGGGATTCTATCAATATGGAAAATAAAACAACCAATGAAAGACTTGTAAGATTTACTGCGGAGTTAAAGGACATATTGAATGCTGAATTTTTGAATAAAATAAAATAAAATCTTTCAGAATTAAGTGCATCACCGTTCACCAAAGGCTACAAAGAATTTTTTTTTTTTTTTATCACGTACAAAAGGAGTTGTCGAAATGAACGTAATAATTATTTAACGTAAAAATTACCTTTAAGTAATTTATATTTTCCAACATCGATCTTCTTCTAAATATTTAACTATCTCTGACTCCATGTGTGTACTCTTAAAGCTTTTTCCCCACATTTCCCCTCTCTCTCCCCCCTGATTTTTTTACGCCCTCCCACTTTTAAGTTGCTTCCACTGTGTAAAAAGTTTCATGCTAGATTTTGGACAGATTTTTACGTCTCCTCCTTTTCCAGTCAATTTTCCTTTTATTTTCCCATCGAACCTAATCTTCCTATCCGGCCTTGGTTTTACAATTTTCCTTCGCTTCACCGTTCCGTTATTGTCGCTATTATCCGTTTACGTCTTAATCATACCCACACAATATCCCCTAGTTGCCCTTTCCATCCCCTAACGACGAAGCATATCTTTCTTGAATGTCCATCTCTCGTGAACGAACGTACTTCTGTGTACTCCGATCTATTATCACTTAAGCTCTCTGATCTTTATTGCGCTTCGTATATCTTTTCGTTTCCGTCGATCTCCATCGTTCCAATCCTCAGTTCTTTTATTCCATCAATATCTGACCGAATCTACATCCAACTGATTCTTTACTCGCTTGTCGTTTCTGGGCGAAGGTCCCCCTGTTGCTGGCGTACCCCCCCCCAAAAAACAACAAAAAAACCTTCAAGTAATACAAATAATCGACTTTAGGTCTTTCTATCTAATATAGAGTTTGCAACAAAAGTACGCGGTTAAAAAGCGGTACAAGAAGAAATTTCCAAAAACAGATGTAAAAACAATGGGCACCCAGTTAATACGCAGTTTAAAATGAAACTGCGAAGAAATGGCGAGTTTGGGAAGTAATAAATCAAATTCGCGTTAATTAACAGATGATGAAAAAGGTATTTCAAACTTTTTCCGAGTCTTTGAAATTTCTATTTTAATTCGAATTTTCATGAAATGCAGTTTTTTAATACATTTCTTTTTTTTTTTTCGATTTCAGCCTCTTTGGACTATGCTAAACAACTAAGTTTTCATTTTACATCTTTTCCTTCTTTCTTTCTTAACATCTTACCAGTATTTCTTTTTCTTTTTTTTTTGGGTTCGTCATAAAGTCATTGGCTCAAGAAGAGGGGGAAGGATGAGAAGTGGAATCAGATGTTTATGCGATCAGATATGGAAGATAGGAAAAACTTAAGTGCTGGAATGACCGAGGGTGATTTCTTGAGAACCCCCATCAAGGCATTTTTATGGCTTATCGAAAGCGACCTCTTCCGGTTAACTTGTTCCATTTTAAAGAATTTTTGGAAAAAATAAATTTTTCTATAATCGTTATGAAACGATCGATATAAGTGCTTCCCAATTACGTCATCAATATCCGTTAGTAAAAAAGCATCACGTTATTTGCGTATTGGCCACTCAAAAAGTATCCTACATTCTTAAAACAGACCGCTCTTATCCGTTACAGGTGATTCGTTTCACCATTCCAGGGCATCGTTCAGATTTCACCGATTTTTCCTTCCTAAAATGCTTACAAGGTAATGAACCAAAAAAAGTTCAACTGCTTTTCAGATTTTCATGACATAACACCCTTAAGAGGGAACCTCCTCCAGATATTATTTTTGTTGCTTTAAAAATTTATTTAATACCCGAAGAACGCATTTACAATATTTTAAGCCCAACAACAAAAGGTCCTAAAGTTTCTTAAGAAGTCACCGAAGTGATGCCCTCCAAAAGTACACCGAGAGCAGGTAGGCGAGCGCGCGCCCTTCACGGCTACTACCCTTTCTTTCTTAGCCAAACAAGTTTGTTAGTTTACTTTTTGAATAATATCGGGGGGGGGGGGTACTTTCGACGATTCCTAAAGAAAAATTCGATCTGTGCGACTGTTGTTTTTCGTACAATCGAGAGCAGAGATGAGTAAATCAACTCCGTTGTTAGAGGAGTTGGACATGTATACGTATTCTTTCCGATGTGATTTTCTCAAAATGCATTTTTTTCCACGAGTAATGAACCAAAAAATTATTACGATAAATATTGTTTTTAAAAAAAGTGTTTTTTGTTTGTCCTCAATTTTTTTTTTTTTTTTTGCTAAACTTAGGTTCATTCAAAGAAAAATAACTTATTTTAATGAAAAAAATTTGTTTCGTTGATTTTAGTTAACTACAAGGCCCCTCTGGGCGTTGCACGATACAAACTTTAGGGGAGCCAAATTCGAGGACCTATAGCGCCGCCATTTTGTTTTTTTCGCTCATAAAAAAATGTTTTTGTATTTATTCGAATGCCATTATTATTAAGTAATTTGTTTCTTTGCAATAAATACTCCCAATTTTTTGTAAGAAATTATTGAAAAACTTGTTGTCTGCAGCAAGTTCCTCCCGTAATGAAAAACAATTAACCGGAGGGGGGGGGTATTCGTAGGCGCCACTGGACAATGTTGCCGGGCGCGCTAATGTATTAAAGTAACTGCGGGAACTTTGAAAAAGAGAAAAGGAAAGAAATTAAATTTATGTCCGAAAGTGTAAGCTTACCGACTGAGCTCCTCGGATAGGGAATTTCCGCTCCTGTGAATGACCGGCTTGAAATCGAAACAAGAAATCCTCGGCAGTCCCAGTATCCGGGACAGTTTTTTATCGCCGTATTTCGACAGAACCGTCCTCAAACTGTTCACCAGTAATTTCAAGGCCGCCTTCACGTAGTACTTGTCGAATTTCGCCGGTAGCAGTTGCAACGCTAGCAGACCGACTGGCATGCTCGGCACGTGCGACGAATTCCTCAAGATCGCTTTCCTGGACGGATTATTTTCCATAAAGGTTAACAGCGGATTTATGCTATATTTGTTGGTCGGGTAGACGCGCCTCTTCACAATATTCGCCGTCTGAAACCGGTGATTTCCCAGCAATTTTGAGAACAACTCGGTCCGCTTCAGATTCAGTTCGCCGGATTTCCGTGAATCGTCGTTGTCGTTGTTGTCGTCGCCGTCGTTCGAAAATCCGGCCGTATGCTTGAGACGGATTGAACGATTCTCTTTCCGCTGCTGCTGCTGCTGCTGTTGTTGATCGTTGTACGTGCTGCGATTGCCGATGCCGTCGCTAATGTCGGCCGATCGATTTTCCGCCACTCCGTCGTGCAGAAAAGAGGACGGATACTTTTTACCGTACTGGATTTTCTCTTTGCCACCGACGGTGTTTCGGTTGTTCGCTTGTTGCGGAGGTGCAGGAGAGGTCGCAAGCTGGTGTTGTTGGCGCGACTGATCAGATCTGCGAGTTTTCAGTTTTTTATTCGACGGCGCCGGACGAGGGTCCGAATCGATATCAGGCTTGTTCAGTTCTTCGACAATCGACCGACTGCCGTCGTTATCGATTAATCGTTTGACTTTGACATCTTCGCGATCATCCGATTCCACGACTGATGTCTGACGGGTTCTCCTGGTCTCCGGCGGATAGTTAATTTCGGCAGATTTTTTATCCGACTGACTCTCCAGAACGCTGACATCCATATCGGCCAACGTGTTCTGCGTATCGATCCAAAGCCAAACGAAATCTCCGTTTATCATGTTCAATTTTTTGCTTTCTTCCATTACACGTTTCACATTCTTTACGTTGCATATCAGAATGATTACGCCTTTGGTCGATTTCGAAATATCCGACAATAAGCTGCGAACGAAAGAAAAAAAACGAACAATTACAATTTTTAAATGAGAATTTTAAAATTTTGTAAATATTCCACGACGTAATAAGATCTATTTCGAGTACGGCACACTTTGGAATTCCGAACACGCCAATTGACGCTCAATTTTGGACAGTCGACTATATTGCATGTCTATATGTATATATAAAATGTATGTCATTATGTATGTATGTAGGTTTGTATGTCTCCGATGAACTCCGAAACTATCCATCCGATTTTTATGAAATTTAGACAGTTTATTTGTGGGGTCACGGGGAACAATGTAGGCTATATAAAAGTCAAAAAGAAAAAAAAAAAATAAATTACAAAATAAATAAAAATTGATCGAAAGTGTGGCCACCTATTTAAACAGCGATTACCAACATTGCCGATAGATGGCGCCACAGTAAAAAATTATTCCGATATGCGTTATTTACGCGGTTACGATATAAATAAACGTGGAAAACGTGGTACTTTTCACTGTTCTTCGGTATTCAATCGCGGTCGTGAATTCTGTCGTTCATCGGGTTCCAACGGGCTCCTTTAATATAATATATATAAAGTAAAGTAAAGTGAGTTCCATACCCTTGAGAGGGCGTTGGGATTGTGAAGTTAAGGTTCAGAATGTACTAAGCCTAATGGATCTGATGAGAATATTGGGGCCAGTTCCTTTCTACTTGGGATCCGCCTTTACTTTCCCAGATTTCTCTGGACCCAATTATTTCAGACTGGGTAAACTTGCATGTATAAAAGATCATAACTTGAGAACAGCTCCACCGATTTGGCTGTTTATTTTTTGTTTTTTTTTTTTTTTGTTGAGTTCGTAATTGTCAGGGGTTTGTATGAAATAAAATTTTTGGAAAATTCCATCGAAAAAGTCGGAACAATAAAAAAAATTGCTAAAACGGCTTCGCGATATGACGTTCAGTTTGACAGTTCTGCTGTCACATGATTTTATAACAACAACAAATTCCGCATTGAATATTGATATTTTGAATTAAATTGAAAGCGATAGTTTAGTGTGTTACTGGTGGTGAACATGTCTTTAGTGCATTCAAAACCATAAAACTCATCAATTACAATTTAAATAAAATGATTTTACTTTGGTAAATAATAAATTCTAAATAACATTTTATTAATTTTTGACGTAATTGTAATAAATAGGTCGCGTTGCGTTACTTCTCTTTTTGCGCTACTGAAATCATCAAAGCTCCATGACACGATCTAAACAAACAAGTCGCACTCCTAGCCTAATTACTGTACTTATTGCAGAGGGTTAAAAAACAGGTAGAGTTTTCTATTCGCTTTTTACAGAGAAATAAAAATCCTGCAACGGAATTTTTAATATTTGCCACTACCGGGGGAATGTTATTCACAGTCAAATTCTAAACCCTTATATGCAACTACAGTAATGCGGCGGTGCTACAATTGATGAAAACGGATGCGGTACTAATGAACATAATTAGAAAACGGAAAACAAATTTCATTGGACATTTTATGAGAGGACCAACACAAATCACCTTCTTTAAACAAGAATGATGGAAGCGGTAGAAGAGAAAAGAGGACGAGGAAAAAGAATTCCTCGACTCTAAAATATTAAGACACGGACTGGAGTTACAATATTAGGAGAATTATTCCAGGTCGCAAGAAGTCGAGACGCATTTCGTCAAATGGTGGAGTCCATAACGAGTGGTTAAACTATAACCCGAGTCGGGTTACACGAAGAAGAAGAAAAATACACCGGTGAAGCCGTGGGTCGCTTCTAGCCTAGCTGCTGTACTCATTGCGGAGAGTTAAAAAAAAGTATTGTTTTCTATTATTTTTTACGGAGAAATAAAAATTCCTACGCGGAATTTTTAATATTTGCTACCGGGAATGTGTTATTTATACTCTAATTTGAAATTTTTACTCAACTAGTGTTATTTTGATTTTATCGTAACAAATTATGTTTTAATAAGGTGCTCGAAACCGAGAGATTGAAAGATATGAGTATTCTCCTAAATACGTAATTATGGGAGATAATTGAATAACTTGCCCCCTTCAAAATGATGGCTGTGTGCGCTGTTCAGTTGAGCGAAACTTTTTGTTAGATCACGACAGACAGGTTATGGAAGAACTGATAATCTTTAATTAAACGTGAAGCGTGATGAAGACTATTTTATGTTGGACGGCGATAAACATGTTTCCCCAAAAAGAGAGAAAGAATCTTTTTTTTTTTTTTTTCTTTTCTTTTTGGGCGCATCAACTATGGACCATTGCCCAGACACAATGGGAAGAAGAGACAACTAACTAGAACCTAATTCGATTGGAGACAGCTGAAATAAAGGAACCAAGGACAAGAACAACAGACTGGGAAGGAAGGGACAAGATGTAAGACGCACAGTAAGGAGTGGGAAGCTCCAGCTTTATAAGGTGAAGATAGAAAAGAGAACGCTCCGCAGAAAGAGCAGAGCACTCGAAGAAAATGTGATCAGCATCACAGACAGCTGCTTCATCTGGATGCAACGGACAATGAGGAGAGGGAAGCAAAGAGAAACGATAGCGTGAAGAGGGCAGCAGTGTGTGATTAAAGCGCAGGCGGACAATAGAGGAAATTATAAAGAATCTTTACATAAATACAATTCCAGATAGAACAAACAATTTTTTTTAAATTTCCAAGTACAGATTTAAACGGGTATTAATATACGGGCGAAGCCGTAGGTAACAACTAGTTCAAATGTTTAAGATTTAAGGACGCTTCGAGTGAGCGTAAATTTGTACGTTCGCACTTAAAAAGTGTCGCTTATTAAATTATTTTGAATTTCACGCCTTTTTTTTTGTTTCCGTTCATGCTGTATCATTCAACCTCAAATTATTTAGATAACGGCCACATTTATTGAAAACTGAATGCCAGTTGATGTTGCGTCGACATTTAGAAAAAAACGGAAGATATTCGAAAATGCGCAGATTGATTTCGAGCTACATAAATAATAGAATCGCTACGATTATGATTTTTTTCCTTTTTCTTGGCCCGATATTGCACACCATTTGGCTGCTAATTAATTAAATTAATCGTTCAGTTTGTTTTAAGTCAATCTATACTTTTTAGCCGTCGCTGGTAATCCCAACCAATGACTACTATCTTAATAATAAAATGTTCACGCCACTAGGCTTTCGCAACGATACCGGCTTAATCGAAACCGGCCAGCGAGTTTTATATGTTCATTAATTAATTGTGTTTTGCGATTTTATGAATTTATTAATCAAACCGCAACACGAAGAGAGCGCAAACTGCTGCAAACTATAAATGTGGAAAGTGTTTCTATTTTTGTTTTTTCGCTTAATGAAATGGTAAGTTTTAGTCGATATTTGTTTTAAAGAGAGAAAAGTGATGAAGAGATACCGGGTTATTTTCTCGAGAAGTCGACAGGACGAACTGATTATTCCGGCAGACCATTTGATAAGAAAAATTACGATGCGGAAGATGGATGGTTAGTGTTTTTGGCAAACACTTTCAAACGGAAAATATAATAAAAGTTAGTTTTTACATTCGAATGCGGTATTGAGTAGGGCGGGAAAAGTAAGAGAAGCCGGGGATATTACGTGTACAAGTGTATATAAAGTTAGACGAACAGGAGCGATAAATTTTACTGAATAATCCATTAGAATTACGGAATACTTATTAAAGCAATCAGTCACACCGGTGTGTAGAGAGTCGCCTCTGATTAAAGAAGTCCGTTGGTAATCTTTCTTCTTTACGAGCATTTTTAGTTATTTCATTTACCACTCTTTACCTTGGCACTGTCAGCGCGCTGAAATATCATCGCGACTGATAGTTATGACACAGATCTGTGCATTTCTATTTCCGAAAATTAAGAAAAAATACCTTAGCTATGCGGTTGTCGTTTATTACTATTCGAAATGAAGCTATTACGTTAATCATTAAAACTTTGAACAATTAACCGCACGTTCATGCGCTTTTTAATGGTCACTAAGCAGCATATTTTTCATCCTTGTTTGTTTCTTTTTTCGTTTTTTTTTTTCTTTTTTTAATTTTGAACACCTTTGGAAAGCATTTTGTTGTTTGCCCGCTTGTTTTTATATATTATATTATTCCGTTTTCTGCCGTCACAGTAATTGTTAATAGTACAAATTCGTTAATTTTTTGTTATTCCGATTGTTTTCTTAATTTTTATTTTTAAGTTGAAATAAAATTTCGCAAGTAGCAATTTTGGGGCTCATATTTCACAATTTATTATCAGTATAATTTGGTTTCCCTTCTGTGTTTTAGTATCGGTATATTTTTGATCCGTGCTCAAAAATTCTCCCTTTCCTTTTTTTCCTTCTTTTCATATTTTTCTTTTTTTCCTTCTTTTCCTGTTATTTTAGAAAATTGTTGTTATTCGTTATCAATTCGTTTCGTTTCATTTGCCACAGTTTGGACGCGTCCCGTATCACGTCCTCGTGGTGCGCCTGGTAACACTTTAAAGTGGCCAAGAGGAAACCGTCAGCGAACTTGTCAACGTACTATACAGGGTATCAACGATAATGGTGAAGTTAAAAGAAGAACAGCGAACTTAGAACTCAGATCGAAATAGCCCTGATGCTCCCGGACAAGGAATATAAAATATGCGGATAATACAAATGTAGAAGCAATAACAAACTTATGCGCTATTATTGGTTAATTTTTTTAAGTAATAGTAATTTTTTCGCTGTTTCAAATCCCCCTCATTTTCGATACCTGTAGACATTCGTAGTATTATACTGTTTTCCGATAAACCGAGTTTCATTATTTTAACCGGTCAAGTTAGTCTTGTCTATTAACTGTAATAAAAAAAAGAAGAGATAGTAAAACGGGAAAAAATTAAATTCCAAGTAAAAAACGATAAAAGTAAACAAATATAAGGAAGATTCGTGTCAGTGGAAGGTACAAGTAAGAGCGTTTAGCAGAAGCAAAAGAGAATATCCGAAGAATATTATACGACTACTTCACGGACCATAAGAATATGATACGGAAGAAGTCGGAAAGGAATGGAAAAGAGGTGTCGGAACTAAAACGAGAACAACGTCGCGGAGCAGGTGGAATTAATAATAAGGCGAGAACACGGTAAAGAAAGAAGATAAACATACTGATAAAAAAATTGAGAATGATTATAAATTACATGAAGGCAAGTTTAATAGAAATCGGCCGCTCTTGTTAAATTCTTTTCATAATCAGTAATCCGAAAAATATCAATTTTGATAGCCAGGAGAGATGGTTGAGGAAGAAGAATTTGAATAAGGAAAAACCAGTGAGATCTGTGGGGGAGAAGTGGAGGAAAAAGAGTTCTTATAGAATGCGGAGAAACACTTTTAGAGTCTTAAACTTACGGTTAGTAAAAGAAATGTAGCGAGAAAAACAAAATCGTATCGTTTTTTCGGAGAGCTTTTAATGGTGAAAGAGAGATCGGTCGAAAAAGTACAAGGAAGGATAAATATTTTAAAGTATCAGCTCTCAGATAACGGTCGAAAGAGCAATAAGAAATGGGTTTTTTTAGACAAAGGTACGTGTAGTAACGCATCGGAACTGCGCAATTTTGTTTACCTGTACGAAGGGTTAGAAAAAGGTCACTAATCTCCGTAACTGAATTGCGCACTAGACTGTTTTATAGGTATAAACTGTAATGAAAAAAGCGGACAAAAACAGTACTCGAAAAATCATTCGGCATAGCTTCCCAAAAATTAATAAAATTTTTAATGTTTGACAGTTCTTATTACGTATCGTATTTTTCAAGAAGCATTTTTAATCCGGTAATACCGATTATTCATTAAAAATATTCTTACCGTAACGCGATTTATTTAAGAATGTAAAATTGTTCAAACTTTTCATTTTTGCTTACAAAGCGTTATACTTTCGATAGACAACTATTATGTTCTCATTTACTTTTCTCAATGATTAAAAATCTGCTTTTGCAATTCGCGACGGTTAGCTCAACTTGCAACGATTTAACGTACTATTAACTTTCTATTTGAATCGTTCTTTAGCTCCCTCGCAACGATAGTGTTCAATTTGTTAATTTTACTTTCAGCGGTTACGAGTAAACAAAGAAAAAAAGCGCAATGATGATAATTATATTAATACCAATAATATCAACAATAGCGGTTTTAAGTTTTTTTTTTCTTTTTTTTTTTTTTTTGAGCATGTGAGCTAAGGACGTTACCCAATCCAAAGGTGTGACAGCATTAATGATTATAAAGGAGAAACATTAGAAATGGAAAATATGAATGAAGCTAACAAAGGAATAACCAAGGGAGACGGAAAAGAAAGGATGCTGTGAGCGCTGTAAGGCATAGGATAAAACGTAAAAGACCGGAATACAGTATCGCGCGTTCTGAAGAAATGGAAGGACATTCAAGCAAAATGTGATTCGCATCACAAACGAAGTTTGCTTCTGACGGATCAAACGGATAAAAAAAGGAGACTGAGTAATGGAGAAACTGAAGAGCGAAGCAGGAAGCAAGTTGTGATTTAACCGAAGTCTAATTATAGATGAAATAGTTGACCATCTTATGTTGGGGAAATTAAGAAACCACGGAAAAAGAGGAGGAATGGGTTGTATGGATAAGTAAAAGGAAACAGGATTAGAAAATGAAGGATAGAGATCAGACCAACAGTCGCGGTGGCAACGAAAGAAAAGAGGAAGAAGTTTGAGCTGGAAAATGACTAATAAAGCGACCGTCTAAAGCAGCCGAACGTGCCAACGAGTCGGCTAACTCGTTGCCCGTAATTCCACAATAACTAGGATAATCTATAATAGATCAATACGGACAGAACGGGAATGAAATATATGTGAAATTAAGGAGCGTATGTGAAACACGATAGAATCAGCGGATGGTTTAGGAAGGCAGTAGCAATGGCTTGTAAAACGCCTTTGGAATCCGAAGATAAGAGAACCTTGGATATATTGTTAGTAGAGGCTATAAAAAGGATTGCTTGTAGGATCGCAATAGATTCGGCTAGGAATATGAAGGAAAAGGAAGGGAGTTTGAACGTCTCGGAATAGCCGAAATCCGGCAGAGTAAAAGCCGCTCCAACCGCCAAAGCTGAGCCATCTGCAAAATATTAAAGTATAAAAAGGAAAAAGCGAGGATAAAACATAGTTAAATTCGTTATGAGCAGCGGTAGAGGGAAGATACTTGACATACGAAGGAAGAAAGAGTAAACTGGGCGAGTAAATAAAATCTGGAAAATTATAGGTGAAATAAGGGCATTTGGTGTAGGATAGAACAAAAGGAAGTCGTTGCGATAGCCTAGTTGCCAGAGCGCTTGACTTCCGTTACGGAGATCACGGGTTCGATCCCGAGCGACGACGAACTTATTACAAGAATTAAATAAATAAATAAATAATCGCTAATAATCACGTGGTGGGCAATGGAAAACCACCACGTATACCATCATATGCGCGTTAGTTTAGTACACACAGAAGACACACGCGGGGCTGCACTTGTAGCGCGATAACAAGCGACTGCAATCAGTTCCGGGTGTGGTCTTGCGTACGTACATTCGCGTTCCGTATAGCACTTGCCATGAGAGCTGCCTATTCAGTACAATTTGAATGTACAAATAGGTAGTCACGACGCTCGGAATCGAGCGATACGACTCAGAGAACAGAGAGAACAAAAGGAGAGAAGGCCCTGAGTCGTGAAGAAATCAAGGAAAGGATTGGGGTTTTACGAGGAGAGAAACGCCAGTTGTTGAATATAAACCAGTAGGAATTAAGCAAGTAGGAATTGGAAATATGAAGACGTTTAATCAGAAACCGTTCACCTAAATAAAGTCTTCGGATGAATAAAGGACAGGAACCAGTTTCTGCCAAAATAGCTGCAATAGGAGAGGAGTTCAAGGCACCGATACAAAGACGGAGACACATATTATGGATTTTATCAAGTTTAAGGAGAAGATATTTAGGAGCACTGGCGTAAAGGAACGAGCAATAATCGAATTTAGAAAGGATAGTGGCCCTGTATAGCATCAGAAGGATATAAGGATCCCCACCCCAATTACGGAAAGAGAGAGCCTTCAACCAATTAATCCTCTTGAGAGCCGACGTATAGAGATAATTTATGTGATGATGAAAGGACAAGTTACTGCTAAGAACAATGCCAAGGTAGGAGACAGAACTAACTAAAGGAATAGGAAGATGGCACACCGATAGATTGACTGAGGAACGACTATAAGGACGATAAGTGAAAACCTTTCCCACGATAAATAGAAAGATGAATTTCGGATAATACATTATCAAGAGAGAAAAGAGAGTTGTTAAACTCCTCGCGGCTGCGGAAGAAAGATTAACTGAGGAAGAGTAGATGAGTATATCGTCGGCAAAGAATAAGGAAGTAGACGATATCTGAAAAGTAGCTAGGCTATGGAAATAGATGTTAAATAGAGTAGGGCTAAGACATGAGCCTTGCGGAAGACCTCAAAAGACCCCTCTAGACTCTGAGAAGAAGGGAGTGGAAAGCTGAATTGATCTATTGTAGAAAAGCTTGAAAATTAAGGAAGCGAATTGTAAAGGAACATTAATGGAACACATTTTATGTAGAAGAGAAGGTAAGTGAACGTGATCAAAAACGGAGGTAACATCATTGAAAGCAGAAATAGTGTATTCTTTGCGAATAAGAGATTTGTACACGTCAGATAGAAACAACGATAAACAGTCCGCCGTCCACAGTCCCATACGGAAACCGAACATGTTACCGGGAAGAATATTATTGAATTCCAGCCACCAGACTAGGCGTCTATTAATCATTTGTTCAAATAATTTTTTAAAACACGAAGCTAAGAAAATAGGACGAAAGGAATTAGGATTCTTGTTCGGAAAAGGGATAACGATGAAGGACAGGTGTGCAAGAAAGAGTTATAAATAGAAAGCAAGGTATTCAGTGCGGAGATTGATAAGCTCTTAATAACCGGGAAAGGAATGCCGTTCACTCCCGGACTAGAGGAGGAGGAATTATTTAAGGAAGAATGGAGTTCATTGATGTTAGAATCGGAAGCCAGAAAGTGCGTAGAGAATTAGGTGGAAACGCCGGAGGGCATATTTCCTCCAAAGATGGAGCATATAAGGGAGCAATTGAGTCCAGAAAAGAGATGAGCATCTCCGAAGGAAGGTTGTAATAGGAGGGACGTTCGGGCCATGGAGACTGAAAGGCTTTTGCAATTTTCCAAAGATGGGAGATGGAGGTGGATCTAGATGATGAACAGAATTTCTTCCACGCGTTCTTTTTGCTCTTTTTGAGAACAAATCTGACCTTAGCATTATTGGCTTCGCTATAAGCTATGAAATTTTCGAAGGAAGAGAAGGACCGGAAGGTCCTGAACTTCAAAGAACTGTCTCTAAAAGTGATGGAACAATCGTTGTTCCACCATAGGGAAGAAGCGAGAAGATTAGGGTTCCTTTTAGAGAAGCGGATTGGAGGAGAAGAGGCCGACAACGCCGAGGTAATCGAGTCGATGAACATATTGTATTGAAGAACAGGATCTCTGCGTGGGAATGTATGTTGGGGAGGGCCTAATTGACCCCAGTCCGAAATTTATCCCAATCAACTTTGGTTAGGGACCATTCGAGAGCATGGGGAGCTCTGAAACAACTGGGATCAGGAGGAGAACGAAGATCGTGAAAGGAAAGAATAATGGGAACATGGTCACTACCGAAGGTACCCTGCAAGGTTCTCCAATGACAGCTGAGACCAAAGTTGGGAGAAGTGACGGAAATGTCAACCGAACTGCGAGTCTGCACGTCTCTATAGAACGTCGGAGAATGATAATTAAGAATAACGAAGCTATTGTTAGCGATGAAATTTTCAAGAACACGACCATTACTGTTATAACCAACCGAGCCCCATAGAAGAGAGTGAGCGTTCCAGTCACCACCAATAATAAAAGGAAGAGAGTGAGAATTGGACAATAATGTAAAAGGAAAATGATGGAGATCAAAATGCGGAGGGACGTATGTTGAGATAATATGAACTGGTTGAGGATGAATATTAGGAACAGAGATATGCGCCAGGTTGGATGACCGGACGCCAGAAGGAAAATAAGCGGAGTGATCGTGAACGTGAAAGTAAATATCGTTCCTTATCAATATGGCGGCGCCGCCATATCCATTCCCACGATCAGATTAAATCCACGAATGGATATACTCATAGACTCAGTAAGCCAAGTTTTGGACAACAGAGCAATATGGATGGAATAAGAGTCAAGAATCCCTTCCAAGGACTGTTTGTTGGCTCTCAGGCTCCGACAATTCCATTGGAGGATATTCAATTTATGAGTCATAAGAAAAATTCGTAGGATGAGACGAATGGCTGAACCAGAACGCTAATGCAAGAAGCAGAAGCCAACGGCAAAGGCGAGCCATGCAGCCAACAGGAAAACGGCAGGAACATATCATAGACAAATACTGGAAGAAGAATGAATCAGCAGCAATTCAGCAAAGAATAATTTGAGGGGAGACATACCAAAGGTTAGGGGCCTTGACCTCGATCTTGGAAGTTACTGTCAGTTTGTACCACAAGACAATCCATAGTACAGCATATTGATCCTTATTTTCGGATGCCTGTCGAAGACGTAACGGAACGCATATGCGGCTGGTTAATAGAACCGCCGCTCAGAGAGACAAATCATTATAAATAAGATTAACTGTTACCATGGAGAAATTATCCAAACGAGAGATATTCTTAATGAGTCTATGCTTCTGGTAACTTGTCATATAAGCATAATCGAATGCGATTAGCTTTGCAGTGGCTATCCTCGAGAGGCTTCACTGTGCGAAAATGGGGTTAGGCCATCCCACAGCGGCTCTCCCGACCAAAATACCATAGCGGAGAAAAAGTTCAGAAGAAATACCTATAATACTGTGGATGCTCGATAGTAGAACATAGCAATTATCCAGAGGGAAACAACAAGGAAGAAAGTAGAATAGGAATTAGCAGAAATGTAAGTTACCCGAGAGAAATGCAGAAAAAGATGTGGCAAAGTTAGGAGAGGAAACTATATTGTGAGAAAAAAGCAGATCTAAAATTGCTACTGATAGGTTATTAACGGATCTCGTCCGATGATGAGGAAGGTAAGGCTATATTTAAGTTAGCATAGGAGGAATTGTCGCTTGAATTGTTATGTTGAGTGAGATTCCAGCCCCTGAAAGGGGAAGGAATTTGATTGGAAGGGAGAGGGGGAAATTGAGGATGAGATTTATGAGACGTCTTCGTTTTGATCTGTTTACGAACAGTGGGAGACTTGAGGGAAGGTTGTGAATTATGGACAGAAATATTGGGTGGAACACTGGCTTTAGAAGAAGGGATAGAAGCTCGGTTGGCATATGAGAAAACTTGTGTGGAATAAGAATTGCTTCCAATGACGGAAGCCTCCTGAAAGGAAACGTTTTCATAGGACATAATCTTTTCGATGTTCCTTTGTTTAGTCGATTCCGGACAACCACGGTCATTGGAACAATGTGCGCCATTGCAGTTTCGGCATAAGGGGGGGTTATGAAGATCAGTGCATTCTGAGAGGGAATGTTTTTGAGAACAATGGGAACAAACAACTGAGGAGCTCCGGCAGTGTCCAGCAATATGTCCGAAAAGGACACACTTGGCACACTGCATAGGAGGTTTAGTACTCGAAGAAACAGGAAAACGAAGTTTAAAGATGGAAATTAAGTTAGGAAGGAAGTCTTTCGAGAACTTAAGTTCAACCGAATTCGTTGGAACCTTATGGCCTTCGATAGTACGCAGGATTCTTCTGACTGAGATTACCGGGACAGGTGATTCCGGGGCCTCTAAAATATCACTTTCAGAGAAGGAAGAATGAATGCTTGAGATCACGCCTAACCTATATAATGAGATGACAGGGACAAATGCTTTAAGATTATGTCTAGTAAAAAATTTAAGGTTTTGAAAAAAAGAGTTGGCTCCGGAAGTCGAAGAGAAAATGACAGCAACGCGATTTTTTCCTCGCGGGGTAATATCCGTAAAAAAAGAAGAAACAGAACTAATAAGTTTGGCCAAAGCCTGGTAGTTACCTATATTTGAGCCAGCCGAGGTGTGCTCAACTATGACTGAATACGGACCCGGATGGTCTTGAGGATAAGTCTCAGCGGGATTAGGGCTAATATTGGGATTATCTCCATCTTTATTGCTGACGTTTGCGGAAATATTATTATTATTACTGATGATATTATTCTTAGATTCGAAAGTTTCAATAACGAGATCGCTACTCTTAATGACAATGTCATTATTTAGAAGTGTATTCTCACTGCTAGAAGTACTGTTATTTTTTTTTTTTTTTTTTGGGCTCGCTAACCAAGAGCATTGACCCATGTCTACATATATATATATATATATTTTTTTTAAATAACTTAAATTTTAATGCTATTCGCTATTGAATAAAGGAAGGATGCAATTATTGGAAAAATGGCCTGGTTTGGGAACGACAGTATCGACGAAATATTGTAAGGTGCGGGAGCATTGAGTTGTAATAAATTAGAGTATAGTACGGATTGTTCATTGAATAATGCCGAGCACTCAAAAAACACATGGTTAGCGTCACAGATGTAATTATTCCCTGGTAGGTGAAGAGGACAAAGAGGAGATAAAGACGGAAAAAACCGGTGTCGTGAATCGGGAAGGAGTGAATGGTTAAATCGAAGACGACATATGGAAACAATAGAGTTACGTTGAAGAACTTGACAGCTATGGAACCATGGTTTACGAGGAATGGAAGGTTGAATAGAAAGATAGAAGGAATGCGGATTGGAAAACGATCGGGCATACATGTCGGACCAAAATTTTGAGTGTAATTTTTTTGAGAAAGAAAGAATATTGTTGGCTGGATAAAGATTGACGTAATTACCATTCGTGCTGGCTATGTATGCTAACTTGTCGACTCTTTCATTTCCCTCAATTCCAATATGTCCTGGTATCCATAAAAATTCTATTTGACAAGGTGTACGTAAAGTTAGATTAGATACCACAGACCGAATGTGAAGAATTTTTTTTTTTTTTTTTTTTTTTTTTACGGTGCCATGTACTGCTACTATGGCCAGAGACACCGGTTGTAAAATTTATATTAGGGGAAAAAGTTTAGTACGTTTGAGGAATTGGAAAGTTTGATCGATCATTTTAGGATTATCAGAGATGGTGGATGAGAACGTAGAGGGCCAATTCATACGATAGGACTGAAAGACGGAACATTCATGGAGGACATGGACAACCGTTATTGGTTGCTGGCCGCAATAGCAGCATAGCGGAGCATCTTTCCGATCTAGAATATGCTTGTGAGTGAGAGTTGTATGTCCGATGCGGAGCCGGGCCAAAACTACTTCTTCACGACGCGATGGTTGAATCGACGTTTTCCAAGGAAGTATGTCTGCCTTTATGCTTCGTAGCTTATTTGTGGTCGGTGTATCGATCCAGATCTGCTTCCACGTGTCTCGGAACTGATGTCTTAGATAATGGATGGCATCCTTTGCTGGAATAGGGACGGCTGGAATTGGAAACATGGTTGTTGCCTGCTTTGCTGCCTGGTCAGCTAAGTCGTTGTACATGATATCAGTATGACTTGGTATCCAGCAGAAGGTTACACTCAAATTGGATCCGTAGACGGCAGCGTGGATATCTTGACTTATGGGATGGTGTTTTGTTTTTGTTGGCTGCTGGGCGTTGATACTTTGTATCGCTGCGAGTGAGTCTGTGAAGATGACGGTCTTGGTGTATTGCAGATCTGTCGCTTGCTGCACAGCTAACTTTAATGCCATTAGTTCCGCTGACAGAACGGAAAAGACATGCGGTACAGTATATCTGATAGCGTCGCCTTCGTGTACTACCGAGCATCCTGTTCCTTCTTTCGTTTTGGACGCATCTGTGTAGAATTTTTTAAAGGATGCATAGGATAGTAACAGTTGTGCATATGCTTTGGAGATTATTTGTGCGGAGTCTTTGTTATGTTTTGTAAGAGAGACATCCGTGAAGATATTTGCCAGGACCGCCGGTGGCAAAAGATGTACTTTGTATTGTACAATATTTCCTGGAACATCAATTTGACGTTTCGATCTAATCGAGTAGATTATTTGATGGAGGAGTCCCGTTGCGTGGGGACGGTTTCGCGTTGAATCAGTTTCGCATGACCGGAATGAATTATGTCTGCACTGGAGATGGACGGAAAATTTTAACATAAGAAATTCCCGACGGAGATTCAACGGCCATTCATTAGCTTCACAGAGGATACTCATGGTCGGACTCGTGTAAAAAGCTCCCAACGCTATCCTAAGTGCGGTGTGATGCACTGGGTTCAGTGTGGCTAAGATGGAGGGGTTCGCTGTGCCATATATGGGGACTCCGTAATCTAGCGACGACCGTATAAGGGTTCGATAAATTTTCAGCAATGTTGTTCTGTCCGCTCCATAGGATGTATGCGAGAGTTTTCTTATTATATTCATTTTCCTTTGACATGTCCGTTTTAGGTGCTGGATGTGTTGTTTCCACGAGAGAGTATCGTCGAAGATTATTCCTAGGTGAGTCACCGTGCGAGATTGCGGTATAGCATTGTTGTCAAGTGTAAGGCATAATTCTTTATTGCATGTTCGTAGCCGACAAAAGTGGATGCATTCAGTTTTTGAAGGTGAGAACTCCAGGCCATTTTGGGAGGCCCACTGTTGCGCTCGGTTCACTGAGGTTTGTAGTATTCGCTTTCCAGCTTCTAGGTTATCACAGCTGATGGATATCGAAAAGTCATCCGCGAATAGTGTAGCGCTCACAGGCGATGGTATACTTGAGATTAGTTCGTTAATTGCAACGATAAACAGTGTCGGACTAATCACGGATCCTTGAGGGACGCCATTTGTCAGCTTTTTGGATGATGATAGTGATGAGCCTATACGAACTCGAAAATAACGGGACGATAAGAAATTTTGGATGAAGTGCATGATTCTTCCTTTGAATCCCCATTTGTGTAAGCTGACCAGGACTTTGCATCTCCATATACGGTCAAAGGCCTTCGTGATATCGAAAAATACTGCCAACAAGTGCATACGTCGGGTAAAGCTCTCTTGTATTTTAGTCTGAAGAAGGTTCAACTGATCTAGTGTCGAGCAAGATGGTCTAAATCCATATTGTGTTGGTGATAGCAGGTTTCTGTTCTCCAGTTCCCATATTAAGCGATGGTTGATAATTTTCTCAAATAATTTGCAGAGTACTGATGTTAATGATATTGGGCGATAGTTATCCGGATGTGTTGGATTTTTATTAGGTTTTTGAATCGGGACAATTATGGATTCTCGCCATTGTTGAGGGAAGGTATGGGTGTGCCAGATACGGTTGAAGATTAAAAGTAACTTGTCGTAGACACAGTCTGGAGCGTGCTTTAGGAAAAGAATGTTAAATTCGTCGGGTCCGGGCGCAGATATTTTCATTAGACTAATCGCATTGTATAATTCCGTTTTGTTAATATTCCTATTATAAACCTCATTATTTGGAGAGGAAAAGTTGAATTGGACATTCTCGATCTTGTTTTTGATTTCTATTGAAGACGGCGGCTGCTCCTTGTCACTGGATATATTTTCGAAAAGTTCCGCAAAAACCTCTGCTATTTGCGCGGCTTCTGTGTGCAGTTGGTCGTTTGCTAATATAGAGCTAGGTTCACCAGGATAATGTATTTTATTGATTGATCTGATTTTGCCCCATAGCTGTGTAACTGGTGTTTTGCACGTTATCGTTGATATGTAGTCCGCCCAAGATTTCCTTTTTTCTTGTTTGAGTATCCACCTGGTTTTTGCACGTGCGTGCTGAAAGGAAATGTGATTTTTTAGGGTTGGATTTTGTTTAAGTAGCTTGAGGGCTTTTCTCCTGTTTTTTATAGCTTCAGAACACTTATCTGACCACCATGGTACTGGAGTTCGAAATTTTGGGAGAGGCTTCGTTCTGGGTATGGCTTTCTCGGCACATTGCTTTATTTGATTGGTGAAGGAAGACACGATCGTATTTACTTCTTGACCAAAGTCTATTTTTATTTCGGATTGACATAATTGCTTATAAAGATTCCAGTTTGCTTTATTAAAGTTTAGCTTAGGTTTTTCTACGGGCCTTTTAGCCTTTGTTTTCACTGTGATTATTAGTGGGAAGTGGTCACTATTACCCATGTCATCGTGATGGTGTACATCTATTAGGTGGGACATCTGGGCTGAACTAAGTACGTAATCTATTGTACTCCACATTCTATGCGTCGCACTATAGTGAGTTGGCTCCAGTGTGTTGTGTATCGTAAGATCGTATTTATCTATTATATCGTTTAGTAGTCTACCTCTTGCGTCAGTAGTAGCGCTTCCACAATACTCACTGTGAGAATTAAAGTCTCCAGTAAATATAAACGGTTGTGGAAGACGGGATGTTATGGTATTGTAGTCGCACGCTTCAATTTTTGTGTATTGTGGAAGGTAAATTGAGCATACCGAAAACGGAGTGTCAGTATTTATACGCACAGCCAGAGTTTGTATGTGTTCTAATTTAAGATCTAATTCTGTATAACTGACGTCTTTCCTTATGGCTAGGAAGATTCCAGCATGCGCCTTCGTTGCTGGATTAACACTTTTATATATCATATTATAGGAGGTTAGATTTATTATTTGGTTTGGCCTCAAATGCGATTCTTGAATGCACACGATCATTGGATTGTACGTGGACAAAAGCAGTTTAAAGTCTTCAAAATGTAGCAAAATTCCATTGCAGTTCCAGTTTATGATTGTAATATTTTGATTTGCGGTACCCATTTCAAGATTTTTTACTTCTATACGTCTTCTTGTTGCGAGGAGGGGTAATCCGAGATTTCGTTATCATTATTGTTAAGCCTCTGGAGTTTGTTTATGATTTTTGTGAATCTACTTTTTATATATTTTTGTTCTAGCGACGGTTTTATTAATTGCATAATGGTTATCAGCTCGGCTGTGTTTATGTCTAACATATTTGCGACCTGGCCAGGGTTTAATGATTGTTTTGTTCCATCTAGGAATTGAATAAATTTGTTATATGTTAAATCACTTGTGCTATTTGAGTCTGTAGCGAAGTATTTTTGTAGGTTAGATAATTGTTGACGTTTTATTTGTGAGTCTTTTATTGGGGTTTTTGCCCGAGCTTGTAATGTTAGAGTGCATGTGGGTGGCTTAAAGGTATTGATATCGGTCTCAGATTCAGATCCACTATTATCGGTATATTGTAAACAGTCCATCTTTTCTTCATCGGGGCCATCTACTGTGTTTTTTTGCGAAGTTAAGTTTTTCTTTTTTTTTCGTCTTCTTCTATGATTTTTATTAGCGCTATCTTCTTCGTTTGCTAACTCAGGCGATTTTCCTGTGGTTTTAGACGAAGATTCGGACATCTGACGTTTTAAGTTTAGTTTTAGCGCATCGTTTGTAGTTGTCGATACTGTAGGGTTCTCGCAGGTTGGTGTTGGTTGTGTGCCATGACCATTGGACGCTGGAAGAGACAAACTTGTACCCGGGATATCGGTATCTTCGGTGAAATTGTCGAAAGTAGGAGTTATTTTACAGTTGTCTGCTTTATGACCAGAGGAATTGCATTTGAAACAGACCAGTGCATCTGGCGAAATGAAGATACGAAAACTTTTTTCTTCGGAGCTTAGTACGAAGGAATTTGGTAAATTTAAGTCTTCGTAGTTAGCGATGTATACTTGGCGACGCCAACTAACAATATGTCCGAATTCTGGATCGAGAGGTTTTATTCTCAGAAGAGATATATGCGAGGCCAATTTCATATTTAGGTTGGAGGTTAGGTGGTGCTCTAAGATTTCATTGGTAACTGTTGGGGGTATGTTGGATAATATAATTTTTGTCGCGGCTGATTTAAGCTTGCGTGCTTTGACGAAGTGTCCGTCGATATTAATACCTCCGTGTGTTGAGATGAATGAATGGACTTTGTGGGCGGAGGAGAGAAAAACGATTACTCTATTTCCGCTAACTCGAGAAGCTGCTATGATGTTTCTGGCCCCATCAACGAGATCTTTTAATGCCGATAAATAGTCAATTATTTTGTATTCTAGAATATGGCTGAAGACGATTCCCTGTTCTTCCGTGGGATATCAGAAGTTTTGGATTGGTGTTATTTTATTTTGTTGAACTTTACTGGCGTACGTATTATTAGTGTGAGGCGTAATTATGCGCGGTGTTACGATAGATTGAATTGAAACATTATTACCTGAAGCTGCTGTCATCGCAACCGGAGGCGCAGATAACGTTGTCGCGGTGTTGGATAATGGCTGGTCGGCCATGCCGACCGGCTTAATTGATAACGCCGATAACTAAGTTCGATAACGCGGCGAAACTCGAGTAGCGAGTCGAAAGAGAGATAAGATTAGGCAGTTATTACAAGTTATCACTTGAAAGAGAGCAACACGAACGCGAACAACAACCGACGTTACAACATTTATTTCTCATTATCGAATGTGAAGAATTATGGAATCAAAATATGTGGACTGTTATTCGAATCGGAAAGGTTACTGATAACGCGAGAGAATCGAAGACAGCAATCAACGCACGAAAAATCGACTTGTTCGAAACTAATTTCACTGCAAGAGGTTTTAGCTATCCGGAGAGGTGTTCAAAGAAAAAAAAAAAAAACGAAACCAATTTTTTTTACCAGAAAATTGAGATATAAATAAAATTGAACAATACTCGCGGCGATACGTTCTAATCGAGGTGGGCCGCGATAAATTAAACGTTGAAAGATGTTTCTCCAACATTTAATTTTCATGGAAACGCTCCATGTTGGAAAGGTGAGGTTAACTTGTTTGATAACAGAGCATATATGTGATAGGTGTATATTAAAACTAACGGTAGCTACACTAGACGTGTTTTGTAAGTCTTTGACAAATGGCGGACGCGCGTGAAAATGACCTCGTCAGTAATTTTCCGAACCGGTTTAGTTCGAATTAAGTAATTATTTTATAAATGTTGGGCAAGAAAGATGGAACAGTCATAGATGCATCCATTAAGTTGCAATACGATCCCGACTTAAAAGTAAGGAAAATGCGTAAATTTTGATTTCAGCCGTGACAGTTTTGGTAAATACTTGGAACACACCACGTAGCAAGATTATTCTCGCTAGAACACATGCAAAATTGCGCGAATACAATTTTTTATTTTTTATTTAGTGCACTGCCTTTACACTGAGGAGGGATGTTCGAAATATTGTTCCGGTGGTTCTATCAGTGATGACGCAATTACTATTAATGAGGTGAACGATATATCTAATTGTAAACCATTCGTTAATGAGGAAACGTATTTCTAAGTGGTGTACCTCAATATGTTAAGCCTGGTTGTACAATTACCAATTAAACAGCGCATCGCGGTCATATAAATAGTAAACCGTAATTGCTCTAATGATATTCCGCGTGTGGTTTTAATTAAAGTTAAAGAAAATGCCGACAATAATTAAGGTAGCAACTCAAGTCACAGATGTAACTGAATTATTTTGCTTTGTCCGACAATTTTTTTTTCTTTTTTTGTACACTAATTATATCGCATTTTACTTCGGAATACTTTTTTTTTTTTTGCTTCTCAAAAATTCGTTCTTGTAAGATATTTATATTTTAACTCGATAGCACATGCGAATTATTCGCTTCGTTTCCTTGCATATTCAGTTTACCTACCGGTAATTTATTAATATTTTTTATTTTGCATTCTTACAGTTTCGAATATTTTCGTAAATTATATAATATATTTATTGTGGCGACCACTTTTTGGTCTTTTGTTAACGTAAAAAATATTGTTTTAAAATACAAAAAAAATTAAATAACGTAATAGATTTTTTAAATTTATTTAATATGTTTTGCCTTTGAGAAATTTAGATTATTTAATCTAAATTAATATTAGGATCCTAGTAATTGCCTAGCTATTCATAGTATTTATCTGCTACAGATTCGAATTAATTGGATAAATTTGTTTTTTTTTTCTATTCACTAAAGGCACTTGTCGCTGAAGTCGTTGTATCCTATCGATAGTCATTCTTCTAAATTCTTGGCATTTATTTATATTCAACCGATCACATACACACTATCCATTGTAGATGCGTTCTTAACTTTTTTTTCATTATATTTTATATGAAATATTGTTACTCTATAATATGTTCTAGCAGTATTTTATTTTCCGAATATGGGGTTTAATAAACTTCTTTTTTTATCTATTTCTTCGAGGATTCCGTTATTCGTTTTCATTTCTTTACAAGACATTTTCGCCATTCTGCGCCATATCATCCACATTTCCATTGAATTCAGTTTTTATTTTTTTTCTTACGCTGTTAAATACCAATTTTCACAGCCGTAATTGAGCACACTGCAAATGTATGTGTTTTTGCAGATTTTTTACGGACGTCTATATACACCCTGTCAAGAAAGTATCGGGAATTGTCAATTTAAATCTCCCGGGTAATAGCTAGGCAGATAATTTTTTTTTTCCAGGTTGGTACAACTGTTTTGTATTATGATGCCTATTTTTAGCGCGATCTGTCAACCAGTGTGTTTACAGCAGCTGTTAAAATCAGTCGACTTGAAGTGTTTTGTCGAAGTTTTACAATGAGTGAAAATATTGAACAACGTACTTGTGTTAAATTCTGTGTTTCGAACGAAATTTCTTGTGCCGATACACTGAAAATGTTACAGAAGGCTTTTGGTGAATCTGCTTTATCAAAAACGCGGGTTTACGAGTGGTACAGAGCGTTCAAGGATGGTCGGGAGACGGTCGAAGACATGCCTCGCTTTGGACGGCCTTCAACGAGTGTGACCGATGATAACGTCGATAAAATCAAGGAAATCGTTGCTGAAAATTGTCATGTGAGCTTGAGAGAGATGGCTCATGGATTGGGCATGTCACACGAGAGCGTACGTACGATTGTGCACGAAAAATTGGGTATGCAACGCGTTGCGGCTCGGCTTGTTCCGAAAGACCTGAATTTCTTTCAAAAAAAGTACCGAGAACAGGTAGCTGCAGACATGCTGGATCGAGCCAATTTGGATCCTACCTTCTTGGAAAAGATAATTACTGGTGACGAGACATGGGTGTACGAGTACGACACGCTTACGAACCAGCAATCGTCCGAATGGCGGCCAAAGCCGAAAAAACCTCGCCAAAGCCGATCGAAAGTGAAGATCATGTTGATTGTTTTCTTCGATATTCGAGGCGTGGTACACTATGAATATGTGCCAGCCGGACAGACAGTCACCAAAGAGTTTTACTTAAGTGTTTTGAGACGTTTGAGAGAGGCTATCCGTCGTAAACGTAACGATTTGTGGGTCGACAATTCTTGGATTCTCCATCACGATAATGCGCCGTCTCACAAAGCCATAATTGTGAATGAGTTTTTGGCCAAACACTCGGTAAATATCATCGAACAACCGCCGTATTCACCAGATTTAGCACCCTGCGACTTCTTCCTATTCTCAAAACTCAAATTTCCGCTACGGGGAATGCGCTTCGAATCGATTGATGACATCAAGACGAATGCGACGCGAGAGCTAAAGGCCATCCCGGAAACCGCCTATCAGAAGTGCTTTGCCGAGTGGAAAAAGCGTTGGCATATGTGCATCGCTTCGAATGGATGTTATTTTGAAGGTGACAAAATAAATTTGGATGAAAATTAAAAATTGTTCGTTTTATTTAACAATTCCCGATACTTTCTTGACAGGGTGTACTGATACTCTTATTTGCTATTATTTTTTTTTTTTTACTATTACATGCAAGTTTTGCTTGTCCTATTCGTTTTTCCATATTTATTATACTCCTATTTTTATTACACTTCTCAGGTAACGTGTTTCTGTTGCTTGTTCTAATTAAGTATTATTTACTTTTTTATACTTGCCTATTCATCTGTGTTAAATTTCTACTAATCTTCATTCCTCTTTTTTTTCTTTTTTTTTCTTTTTTTTTTTATTAATATTTATATTTTATTTAGTTAGTTCTTCTGACAAAATTGCTAGTATCGTATTCATATTCTCTTTCAATACTCCGCTAATAGAGCGATATCATCCGTAAAACGTATGCACTGGGTTTGTATCCCATTTGTTTTCATTCCTTTCGATTTCTTTTTCATCTTTTAAATTGCCTTTTCTATGCAGGCGTTAAATAGATACAGTGACAGAGCTTGCTTAACTTCTCTCCTTGTTTTAGCTTCTAGTTTGTGTCCACTAACATCTATTATTACTGCGTTATTTGTGATTATAAAAATTTAATATTAACCTTCTATCTCTTTCCAATCTACATGCCTTTCTTTTAATGTTCTAAATAGTATTTTCCAGTCAATGATGACGAAAGCTTTTTCTACAGACGCAAATTCGAATTAATCGGTTGAAATGTTAAGATGTTTAGATTTATCTTACCGTCAAACGAATACTAACGCGGTTGAAGAGGTAGAAAGTGAATGCTAAAGTGTCGCTGAAAACAGTTAGCCAATAGGAGTAATGCGACAACATCGCAAAAATTTATTAGATGATGAGTAGTGTGTGTACAATGCTAAGTTAGTGAGACTGCTCGAGAAGTATTTGCAACTGTCCGTTATCAAGGTATTTTGGCTCACATTCTTTTCAAGAGGTAATTGCGTGTTATCGGACAGAAGTTTTTGTTATTTTTGTTCGTCCTCGCTTTCTATGATAGATCGAATTCTAAGTTTAAGCTTAATATTTTTTTATCCATTAGTCAAAAAAAAAAAATAAAAAAAAAAAACTATAATAAAATAACAAATTAAGTGTTAAAGTAAGTATATATCCTCTATAAGGTGTCTTGCGTAATTAAGCTTTTCATAATATACTTAAGAGCCACTAATAGGGATCTGAAAATAGTATTGGGGTCAGTTCCTTTCTACACTCCAGATTCACTTGGTACGACAAAAATATCCAATTTCGGATTAGGTAAATTTTGGGAGCGATTTGGATCTAGAAGGAAACTATGACATCTCTGGTAGCTAATTACTTTAACTACTAAACTTCATGTTTAACATCATAATTCGTGAACGCAACGTTGGTTAGCGAAATTTCATTTACGTGTACCGAATTATTGCATCGAAATCACAATTTTTTCGTTCTGGTCGGAAAATAAAATTGATTTTAAACGTTTAAAAATTTTTGTATTTTTCAGAGTGATACATTACAACTTTCCATCCTACCTAGTTACTCTAATATGTTTCTACCATTATTCGTGAACGATCTTCTTCAAAGGGTATAGCCGGGTTTATATGGGAAATTTGCGCCCATGGATTTTTCGATTTACACTTAGGGCATAATCGTTTTAACATCAAATAAGAATAATTCAGCCAAATTTTCAGCTATTTATTTCAAACGGTTCAAGGTGTATTTCAAAAAAACCACCTCGTTTTTTGATTTTATTTTCTTTTTAATAGTAAAATTCGAAATATATGAATAGCGATTTTTTCCCCTAATTCTTAGCAGTAAAAGACATAAAAAAATACTATTACTATCAATCCCAGGTGGAAAGTCGATTTTTAAGGACGGAAATAAAATTAAAATCAATTTTTTGACCGCGTTTTTGAAAAGTGTCCTGCGCCAAACTTTGTCAGAAAATGTATTTTTTACTCCTTTACACTTTCACTTTTTTTTTGAAGTGGTGAAACATAATGAAAAAAAATAAAAACTAATTTTTTTTTCTCAAAATACCGTGTTTAAACACGCCAACACTTTTTTGCTGGTAGAGAAATATATAGAAAATAATTTTTCAACTGAAAATATACATTTTACTCATAAAAATATTTAGAAAATTAAGAAATGCTCTTCTTCAAATAATTAAAGGCATTAATAATTTTTGAATTGACGTTAAAAATTTGTTAAAATCTTGGTATCTCTTATTTTGATTTCTGTTGTCTTCGGAAATTCATTAAATTCAGTGCTAGATTAACTCGCTAGCGCCATCTACTGGAACTTTTAGAACTCCTATTTTTTCTCTATAGTGGTTGCTGCTTAAACAAATGTAACCCGATTTTGAGTATAAATTTGCAGTGTTAGTAATTATAAACAAAAAAGTTAATGCTGTAGTGAATGATGGCAGTGACAAAGACTAACTGATATTATTTAAAGTAGTTTTTCATATATATCTAACGCGAAATCATTTCATTTATTGAAAATAATTAATGATACCTTTTTTTGAAAATATAAATAATACATATAACTTATCAAATAAAAATTTTCATTTTTATTTCTTAACAATGTAAAGTTATTACGGCTCATAATAGCACAGAAAAATTATATCCTTTTTTATTTCAATGAATTTTTGCATTAAAAAAAAAAGTTTTTAACACCAATTTCTTAATTTTTTAAATAATTTTGAGTAAAATGTATATTTTTAGTTGAAAAATTATTTTCTATATATTTCTCTACCAGCAATAAAGGGTTGGTATGTTTAAACACGATATTTTGTGAAAAAAATTGGTTTTTATTTTTTTTCGTTATGTTCCACCACTTCAAAAAAAAAGTGAAAAAATCCCCAAGTGTAAAGGAGTAAAAAATACATTTTCTGACAAAATTTGGCGCAGTACACTTTTCAAAAACGCGGTCAAAAAATTGATTTTAATTTTATTTCCGTTCTTAAAAATCGGCTTTCCACCTGAGATTCATAGTAATAGTATTTCTTTATGTCTTTTACTGCTAAGAATTAGGGGAAAAAATCGCTATTCGTATATTTTGAATTTGACTATTAAAAATCCACGAGGCCGAAAAACTCTTGCAAGAGAATGTGAATAGTATGTGTAGGTGGGCGCATGATAAACATCTAACTATTAATATAAAAAAATCGAAGGCTTTGTATATAAGAACGTCCAGTAGATATAGAAAACATATAAACCATCTATTAAAATACATAACAATAATTGTTTACATAATTACTTGACTTTTACTTCGAACGGTGGGTGTACGCAACTGGAAACGACAGAAGAGACGAAATATTTAGCATCAATCATTGACAGAACATTATCCTGGGACAAGCATGTTATAAATTTATCATCCGCACTTTATAAATTGGCTCTTTCAATACCATATGATAGTTTGCGTGTATATTATAACGCTATAGGTATTGTCTAGAATCATGTAGGGGATATCAATTTGCGGTGAAGCAAAACGGACGATAATCAAACAGATTAGTAGTCGGCAAAAGAAATGCTTAAAGATAATATTACCTAATAAAGATCAGGTTGACAGCAATATTAGCTGGTGGAGAGAGAAAAATGAAATGTCTCCAATGATGTGCTACTTTTATCATCGATTGCTTGAATATAAGACTTCACAAATATATATCAATAGCTACAATGACAAGAAGCAGGACCACGGGGAATAATAATGAGGAGGTATATTTTATTCGACCGAAAGCCATAAACAGAGTAAGATTGATAACACCGATGAAATAGTTTTAATTAAGCTTCTAGAACGAATCCCAGAAGATATAATGCTAAAAGAAATATGAATCTGAATATTATTAATTAAGCAATGGTTGGTTGATAACACTGAGTGACATTAGATTATTTTATTTATTTATTATATTTTTATTTATGGTCGCTATATGACATCTTGGCCTTTAGGTCGCTGAAGGCCAAGATGTCATATAGCGACCATAAATAAAAATATAATAAATACATAAAATAATCTAATGTCACTCAGTGCTATCAGCCAACCATTGCTTAATTAATAATATCCAGATAAATTGGGAACTGGCTGTGGAATCGACCATTCTTATATATATATTTGTCGAACATGTGGTTATGAAATTGTATAAATAAGTAGTTTTTCTTTGTTTTTATCTTTTTTAGTCTTGTTTTATTATTATTATTTTATTTTTAGTTTATATTTTCTCACTATGAAAATTAATAGTATAATTGTAAAGAATTATTGTAACACATTTTTTCTTGAATAAACGATGATAAGCGTGTTGGGTACCCGCAGACGGGCAGTATGCCTTGCGGGACCCACAACTTATTTTTTTAATAATAAAAAAAATGGAAAATAAAATCGATAAACAAGGTGTTTTTTTTGAAATACACCTTAAACCATTCGAGATAAATAGCTGAAAATTTTGCTGAATTATTTTTATTTGATATCGGAACAATTAAAAACCCCGTAGGGGCAAATTTCCCATATAAACCCGGCTATACCCTTTCTAATGCTGTATTAGATTGATTTCTTTAGAGATGACAGAATTTTCGGTTGTTTTAAAAACAGCTTTATCGAATCTCGGAAATTTTTTCATAAACGGAGGATTTCGCTTCCATGGATGTCGGTACATCTTAGCTAGTTAGAGTAATTATATATTACAGATATGTATTTATATATATATATATATATATATATATATATATATATATATAAGTTAATGTGCTTTAAATTGACAAAGGGTAGTCGTGGAGCTAAAAAAAAAAAAAAAAAGTAAATAAAAGTAAAGGAAAGTGATATTAAAATGCGTACTGGGAAAAGATTACTTCTTTCCAAGGTTAAGACTGGCGGCTGCTATCAACATTTTTCTTTATAACGATGGAAAATAAAAGCTAAAGGGGCAAACCTTTGAAAAAATTTCAGATAGATAAATTAAGTCATTCAATCCTTTAATAGATGCGCGCTGGTCTTGTGGAAAAAAACGCGTATCGGGACAATGTCACAAAACGAATTATTTCATTTTATTGTGATCGTAATGTGATAAAGACTATTTTTTTAATAGATACCCTAATTATTAGTTTCTTAAAATTTGTTGCACCAATATTACGTCATATTAACTTTGTCGATTAACTTTATAAAATACGTTATTTTCCTTTTAAATGTTAATACGGATAATCCGTTGAAATAACGGAAACATCAGTTAAAATTAGCAACAATTTTTATTATTTTAAATTCAGCTCGATCGAAAAATCCGTTTTATTGTTCGATATATTCACAATGTCCTTCAACTCATACCGGCGTATTCTGGAAAATGATTTTAAACATTGTATAATCGTTTATTATTATTAAGCTTTATAATTAAGTTATTAATTATTAACAGGAGGATGCTTAAAGTTTTTAATCGTTCGCTTGTTCTGATAACTTCTTTACGAAAATTTCTTAAACTAGCGGCCGATCGCAAGCGTGAGGATTTAGTGTATGAATCCGTCTAGTTTTATCCGTCTGCCTAAAAGAGAAGTCATTTGTTTGAGATGTATATTGCATTTATAAAAAGGATTTTCCACTTTATTTTACAATATCGTTCGAAAAGGTTTAACTCGATCGGGGCTAGTGCTTTGTCAGAGATTCAACGCTGGTTACTTTAAGAAAAAGACAGTAAAAATCGATTCTACGAGGTGCTCTACGAATTTTTCAAAGTAATATCTTCGCATTTTACATAAATTTACATAAAAAAGGGTATCGCAAATTTCACTCTTTTTTTCCCCGTTGCTTTTCGAAATTTGTTTAAACTGATGCGCGGTGCGGTTTGTCTGAAAACATTGATGCAGATCAATGGAAAAAGACGGTACATAAATCGGTCGATACACTTCCTAGACCAGCAGACAAACGGCTTTACGCAAAAAAAAAAAAAAACGATGAAAAAGAGTTTCCCAGGTCGCGTAACTGTCACATTTAAAAAATCGTTTTTCGGTATTTTCCAGAGACGCTGAATTTCGTTTCCTTGTGCAAAAAAAAAACCCCAATGTTATAATGTACGCGCAGAACAATTTTTTTTTCTCGCTTTTACTGTTATTACCAAATTTTGATTTTATGTTATGTCTGAATTATAAAATGCTCAAATCTCGTAAATCTATTACCATCATGTTTTTAACAATATTTATATAGTTTTCAGGCAATTAATTTAAAATTATTCCACGGTACACTGATATCTTTTTACGTTACCGACTCCTGTTTTTTTTTTGTTTTTTAAATATAGCGCGTGAAATAATGAGATAGTTCTGCACAACGATATAGAAATCGGACACTTAAAAAATGGCGAATCCTGTAAAAAAAAAAAAAAAAAAAAAAAAAAAGGAATCAGGGAAAATTATTAGACTAAAAAAGTACACGATAATTAGTAATTTTAACAAAATAATTGAAAAAGTAATATTAATACGGAAAACTTTCCGATAATCGCCCTATTATTAACAGATAATGTTTTAAACTTAATTTTGAACGCAGCTGTGTGTAGTATTCCAAAATCTATACAGTAAAAATGAATCCGAAAAAATGTTTTTTTTTGTTGCATTTGAAATTGTCAGGAGAAGGTTTGTGTGAAAAAATAAGTTAGAAAAGTTCCAAGGAAAATGGCCAAATTCGCGAAAATAAATCATTACAACATTGCGCCAAATGAGTAATTAAAATAATAACATATTAAAATCAACGAATAGCTGGCCACGTGTGAATTATAATGTATAATTCGATATTATTTATTTATTTATTTATTTATTATTAAAAAAAAATCAAAAACAATCGCAACTATAGGAATATTCTATCAGATAAAGTACGATACTTGAACGAATTATTGGAAAAATTTGTTTGTTTTCTGCGTTGCCTTTTAAATGAGACACGGATATTTATTTAAATTTCAAATAAAGTTCCCCAAAAATATGTCAGTGTAATAAATTCGTTAATTTTTATGGATTTAATCAAATAATTTCCGAAAATACTTTTACGCCTTTAATTTCAGAAATCAATTGCCTAACGAAAATATTGAACGGGTTGGGAAGTTCGTGGTTTGTTATATATCACGGACAACCTAGATCTTGACACAGAGGTAAAAAAACAAGATGTAGACGTGCACGGTCTGTTTTAAATACGAGAAATCTGCTTTGTGATCGGCCCTTATGTTTAAAAATAAAACAGTATACAATTAAAGTCTATCGAATATTACTCTACGGTATAGAAGCAACAAGAGACCCAGCATAGGACAAATGAAACGATCTGAGGCGAAGCGCATGCGGCTTCATAGGAGAATGTTTAAACCGTTTCTTCGGTTTCCAAATCATTAAATAAACAAATCATAGAAATATGGCTAAGGCCGAAAGAAAACTTGTAAAATGGATTAAAGACACGAGAACAAAATACTTTTTGGCCCTATCATGAGAGCAAAGAGATATAACGCTTTAAAGTCCGTTGTTCAAGGAAAGGTTCAAGGTAAAAGAAGTTCGGGAAAAAGGAGAACTGATTGGCTACACAGAACATCCAGGCCCGGACTACTGGCAATACTAGAGTGATGTATAATGTAAGATGCACAGAGGACCGAAAGATTCGGAACCGCTACCGAACGTGATAGCTTGCGTTCTAGAGAAGTATAAGAGAATTGTATAATAATATTTGGGTATCCAGACGATTAACCAATACAAATATTCTTAAAAGTCACAAATAGAAAGAAATAGTACCACTAATAACAAAATTTATAAATTTTTATTATTAAACTAAAGAAACCAACTACGAGTATGTTGCAGTTTTTTTTGTTTGTTTTTTTTTTTTTTTTTTTTTTTTTTTTTTGGGGTTTGTCTACAAGGACATTGGCCTAAGAACAGAGGAAAAAGGACGAAGAAACTTAAATCTTTATACGATCAGAGATAGCCGACAAAAAGGAATCAAGAGCCTGAACAACAGAAGGAGAAAGAAGGGAGAGAATGAACGAAGCACTGTATGAAGTGGGAATACCAATTTGTAAAAGGGAGGAGTAGAAAGCAGCTTGATCGGTTGCAAGAGATGCACACTCGAACATTACGTGATCGGGATCACACACAAATTGGATATTGGAGGGGTGCAATGGACAAAAAGGAGACGGCACAACAGAGTAACGGAAAAGCGAGAAAGGAAGCAAACTCAAAGCGCAGCCGGATAATCGCAGAGATGTTGGAGCGGCGCATCTAAGGAAAGTCAAGAAACCAGGGGAAACGAGGAAGGGAAGGCTGAATAGATAAGAAAAAGGAATCCGGGTTGGAGAAAGAGGAGACGTAGGAATCAAACCATAGATTGGAATGAGCAGCAGCAGCAGACAGAAGGGTTATATTGGAAGAAGAGAAAACAGGAAGAAACCTACCGGAAGAGGAAGATAACCGAGCGAATGAATCAACTAACTCATTACCCTCAAGTCCGGCATGACCCGGTATCCAATAGAAGTCCGTTTGGATTAAGTGTGAAAGGAAAAGATCATGAATCAAGGAGCGAATAACGTAATCGGCTGAGTGAGGAGGAAGAGGAGATGCGATAGTTACAATGAATCACCCGGATGTTTAGTTGTTCTTTTAATGGCCACCATTCAATGATAACAAAGGTAATGCCGATGATATTTCCATAGTTTGTGTCGTGATTTGAGATAAGCGCTGTTTTACTGATCGAATACTTCTATAGCAAAAAAAGTCCCACGTGGTTTACAGTTTGTGACGAGCAATCATACAAAATCGCGATTGTTAATACTTCTTTTCATCGTAGATAGAACTATCTCTCAAAGAGAATCTTTCTACCGTTGATCTGCTTATTTCAAATCTTATCAATTGTTGCCTAGTTTCGTGAATTTCTTTTTTTACTTTTCATTTTACCCTCTACGCTTCGTATTTTGCGATAATAATTCTTTCGTATTTATCGAGTGTTTTCAAATAAAAATTACAGTTTTTCTTTTTAATTGCTGCTTTTCATTTCGTTTATTTTTGCTTTTACCGCTTCTTACAATTCAAGTACACCCTCTGATATTTATACGTATTTATTTATCAGAGTCGCTACATCAGAATGTGTGATTATTCAATTTTTACAACCGTAGCGAAAGTTGCTCGAGCTGTAGATGAGCGCCGGTACGTTTACTGGTTTAATGTATAAAATACAGTGTAACTTTTTCCCGTTAAAACTGTACATCATCGAAATATCGAGCAACGTTCTCTTTTCATAATGAAATTTGTTTAACTACATACATATTTGTTCCTACCGCCGGCATTCAACACGTTCAAAGCGAATCTAAAAGATTGATAGTTTTCTCCTTTGAGGGTGGGTGGGTGGGGGGGGGGGCTACCAACTATGGACATTAATCCAGCAGCGTGCAAGTGATATTTCTCAAGTGTCAATTTAGCGGGGGTTATTCTACGCAAAGAAAATATCACTGCCTAACCAGCTACGCCACATGGGTAGCAGATGCTTGATAAGTTTTTCTTAAATGATGTTTACGTAATTCCCCTTAAACTCGTTCCATTCGTCGATTCATAAACCTCAACAATGAGACGAATTAACAATTTTTGTTTTTTTGGCGCTACTTGCAGTTAATGAAAATTCGAAATTAAAATTTGTGTTTAAATATAAAATATTTCACGAGCTTCTTCTGTTTCCTACATGCAAACAACTTTATTAAAAACGAAAAAAAAAAAAAAAGCCAAAATTTTTATAACGCGTGTTTTATCAAAGGAATTTTTCCTTTTTCGTACCGTTTCTCCCGCAGTTCAGTTGTTCAACTTGCTTACCGCACTTATCGATAGAAATTATTTCATTCGGTTTTTACATTTTACAAAGGCTGATTAGTTTAAAAATTTCATTTGTCAGCTTCTTATCGGAATCCTCGTTAAAAGCGATGTAATTAACGGGTGGCGGGGGTGGGGTACTATTTAGCGGAATTAAAGAAAGCCTAATGTGTTCAGTCTCTGAACTCGGCTATCATTAAAGGTATTATCCGAAGTAGTGAGGTTCGGTTAAATTTGTCAGTGTCTCCGAGTAGCGGTGATGAAAAAGTCCCAGTAAAACTTTATTCATTTATTATATTCCGAATTTAAAAAACACAAAAGTGTCAAGACGTTCGGCGTTTCGGAGACTAGAGAAATTAAAATGTTCCTTAATTCAACATGGAAGAAGAGAAATAAAATATTAATAATCTCTCTAATTAATTCAAGATGAGAGGACAGAAGTTTTACGTTCGCCACTGCTCCGTTCGAACGAATTAAAATAGCCCCACTCACGCGTTAACGCATATTTCGATAGCGACTCTTAGAAAAATAAAAAAAGCTACATCTTTTATTCTGCGATAAAATCTCTTCGTCTTTCTGCGTCTTACACACACACAGATATATATATATATATATATATTATGTATTTTTTATTTCGTTCGCAGGGTCCCAGCGGAGCATAAAAAGTTCTATTACAGCATTTTATCTTTCCTTTTTTTCCCCTGTATTGCTCTTCTGATTTTCTTTCTTTCTTTCGTTATTATTCCACTGTTACTAGTTCATCTTGCAGATGATACTTTGAGATTTTTTGTGTAGTCAACCGCGAGCGAAAAACTAGGTTATCATTTGAACTGATGAAAAAAAAAAGGTTTTCGCATTTCCTCCTAAACGCACTACTAAATAATCAAATTCAGCATCTGCTTACTTAATATGCTAAGCCACTCCCCGACAAAACTTTATGCTGCAAGCTACCGTTACCAAATAATTGATAAGCTAAAGTTGTTATCATTACGACGTTAAATCATTTTCTTCCTAATTCTTTCTCGTTGCGTTATATCGTATTTCCGAATTTCCGTGCGTTTTCTTATTTTTTTGCAATTATGATATATGTTAATTTGTACAATTTAAATTTAGTTAAACGGAAAAAGAGCAATCTATTCTCGTTTCCGTTATTTTCTATCCGTTGCAGCAAAATTATTCCGCTCGCCTAATTATCGAAATTTCAAACGTATAATCTCTCAAAAAGACTTGTGTACCCCTCGATAGAGAGTTTACGAGATATTGTCTAGTTTCTTCAGTACCCATCATCTGGAACTAGTTTGATAGATTGAAAATTTTGCGACCAAAAACGAATGTAGTTGGTTCGCCGGTTTTTTAATCATGCACTTTTATATCAAAATGCACTAATATTCTGAAAGATGTTCTTTGCTGATGCACTACGTACATATATCGCAACTTTAATAGTGAACAATTTCAAACTAGCTGTTAAAACGCTTTTTATCATCGTTAAAGACGGACTACTGCATTGCAACGGTGGATTTTAGTTTCGTTCAGATATTCTGCCGCAAGAAAATTATCTCGAAGGAGGAGGATATTAAAAAAAAAAATAAATAAAAATAATAAATTCTCCCGATAATATGGAAACTCTGAACAGTATAACTCGGTAATCTCTCATTGACTCCTATCACATTCCCTATCCTTAATTTTCAATCTTCCTTTTCTAAGAGTCTTCTACTGTTTCTTCGTTTCGTCCTTATGGATATCCTTATTTATCATCGTAGAGTTTTCCTTAACAGATCGCCTAGCGTATTTTTACGTTTTTGTTCTTAGTTATTAAATTGCTCTGGTTTTGTATTGTATAATATGAGCCCACGCTGTAATTGGCTACACTTAGCTCTTGAATGGGTTCCTTTAAACTAAATGGAGAAATAATGAAATAAAGAAATATGGAATATCTTTCTTTTCCTGCTATTAAAAGGCTTGGCTTATTGAAAACTCTATCCCCCCCAAACCAATTAAGATCGCGTGATCCTTACATACTGATATCTCTTTATATAAATTATCCGTTCCAAATTCGATTACTATTCTTTTTTAACTACGATGCTCAATAATCCGAAAATGCGTGTCTCCGGCTCTGCCTCGGTACTCTCCAATTCCAACAATTCTCGCAGAATCTAATACGCCACAGCGTGTCTCTTCGCAGATCTGGTTTAGGCTACCGTTCTCAGTCACGTTCTTTTTACTCTTATCCATTCGTATCTTTTCACTTAAAAGAACTGGCGTTTTACGTCTAGAAAAATAATCCCTATTTTATTTTTTATTTCTCTTCGTTTTGGTCCATTTTGGTCGTATGTAATTTCAGATTTGCTCCGTTAAATAAGAATCTACGACACTACCGATCTGTAGGTTCCTATTTACACGGACAATGAGGCTAATGGGATTCCGGACTTTATTGCAGATTCTTTGGCTCGATTTGCGTTTCCAAAACAAGAGAAAATAGAAAACAAAAAAAAAAGTTTATCCTCTAGTCTCAGTACCTTATATGTGTATGTATAAACAGTTTCATCTAGAGTTACGGGGTCATCTTCCTCCGTTCGCAACGATTGCTCCTTTTATCTATCTGAATCTTCTTCTTCTTTGAGAGTTTGTTTCCTTCGCTTCTGCTGCCATTTCTACCATTCGTTTGCGTTTTAACTCTCCGCCTTCCTGTCTTTCCCTTGTTTCCGTCCTAAATTTCCACCGACGAAATTACAGAGATACACAATGCTGATCACATCTTCTTCGATGTTCATTCCTTTCTGTAGGGCGCGTTTTGCTCCCTATTTGAAACTGAAGCTCCTTATTCCCTTATTACGTGTCATATACATATATTCCGCCTGTTAGTTCCTTTATAATATTGCGAATATCTGACCAAAGTAAAATGTGACGCGGGGCTCTTTCCTCGATCTAGGTCCCCCGATGCTCCTGAAAGAAGCGAAAAGAGAAATAATTCTCTTCGCGAAACCAAAGAGAGAGGGACAATGTGTCACTCTATTGAAATGCAGTTAATTTTCGTGTCTGCGAGCGAATGTGTCTCTATATGTGTTGTTACGAGTGAAGCAACGATTTCTTCGCTGCTCAACTTGCGGACTACATTTGGAAAATTCGTTTAGGCGAAAGTTCGGGGGGATAAGGCGAACAAAGTTATGAGCTAGAAAGAGGCGAAACTGTAGGAGAGAAGCGCAGCCGTCAAAGCGAAAATAGTAAAATGACAATTCGGCGCTGATTAATGAACTGTATTATAAATAGCGTTTTAGTGTTTCTGTTTTTGTTGCGTGAATTAATTTTTCAAGCGGCCATTCTCAAACGGCAGTTAATTACTCAGTGTCAGCGAAGCGCTGCGTTCGCAGACCAAGTGTAAAAATGAAAACCTACACCCGTTCAAAAGTACCATTCAAATAATCGGTTTTGCAATTGAAATTACGAGTTTCACACGGCTTTCGCACGATAAATAGACTGCTGTCGCCGATTCTTTGTATCGATACTCGAACCGAGTATTGCAAGAAGAAAGAGCTCCGTCGAAAAGACTGTTCTCGATGGTTTCAGTTGCGTCATACCATTTTCTACGTTATTCGCAAAACTATCGGAATTATGCACATGGTTTTTCAGGATTACAACTTTTTCATATTTAGAATGCTACAGTGACAATTTCGAAAATATCGTAGTAGTTCATGTCACAAAAAAAAAAAAAAAATTCTCGTTAGCAGTCTTTAAATGAAATTTTTCTATATGCACATACATTTTTTATTTACAATAGTGTAAATGCGATGAGAATTTTAAGCGGAATAAAGATTTTGGAATGTGTGCTGATGTAGAAACATTGACCGCTTATTTATGAACATTTTATTGAAATCTGTGATCAAAATTTTACGTTCATGTTTTTTACTAAAACGGAAACCACGTGTGTGTGATCGTTCTGTGCATCGTCCGAAAGACGCATCCCACTTCTATGCATACGCTGGTTTTTGAATTAAACCAGTATTTTATTTTTCGACAGCAGCAGTCCACGATACGAGCAGGCCCGGATTAAGTGTACGATGGGCCCGGAGCTATGGAAATATTAGGTGCTCTTTTCGGAAGTGACAAAATTATCAGTTTTATATAGTAACTAAATTTTCTTTAATTTAATTATATTATTTTGAATTCACGAATTAACACATATAATTATTAATGTTAACAAAACTAAATATCATATAGATAATAGGTAGAATTTTCTATGCCAAAAAAAATATACATATATGTACATATATAATGTATAATTTTAAAAAATGAATTTTTTTCTTGCTTTTTTTTGTCTGCAAATTCTTGCATAATATCGTTGTAAATCTACTGAACGGAGAAAACCTGTTTAGATCATTAATCTTGATAATGCCAATAATCGTTGATCTGTTGTAGTACATCTTTTCTGTTCTTTTTAATATCGAAAAAGATCTTTCCGTCTTACAATTTGTAATCTGTATAGTTACAAATATTCTATATGCAATATAAATGTTTGGAAAAAAAAACGTCTATTATTGCACAGTTAAAACTATCCATGTCGGAGGTGGAAGCCTTTTGGGGGCCCCTTTATAAGGTGGAGCTCGGGGCTGCAGTCCCCCTAGCCTTCCTCTAAATCCAGGCCTGCATATGAGAAATACGATATGCATCGTTGCGTAATAGTCAGTATAATTTCCAAGAGCAGATAATGTTGGATCGTTATTTAATTCTAAGCAAAATTATTCTTTCGTAAATTCTCTACGTGTAAATTCAACGTCATTACTTCGATTCGGATTGATATATTCTAAAAAACTGCAATATATACGCACAAAAAAACCTCAAAATATGCACTAGAAATATACACGAAAGTAAAAGTTCATAATAGATAGTATATATTGGAAAAATAAAATCTTTCGTTTTTCACTTCAAATGTTTATTCTCATGCTGCTTTTTCTTCGATTACATTAATTTATATTAAAAAACCATTAAATTATAAATCTAAATTTAAAGATTATTACATTTAACAATAAGAATTTTTTCTAAATTTTTAACACGAAAATTACGTTTTGTGTCTGTTAATTTTCATTACGGAAAACGACCTCTCCACATCGCAAGACAAATTGGTCTAAATATTTATATGTGGCCACTTCAGATGGAAAGTAGGAGATTTTGTTTTTATCTTGCACTCCATTCCAATTGAATCGAAACTGCAAATAATGTGCTAGAAATTGAAGAGAGCATGTCTAGACATATCAAATTTGTGCCACAAGTCAGGCCCGAGCCCAGAATTTTGAAAGAGACGGAGGGGGTGAAAATTTTCTTTACATATTTATTTTATAAATAACAATACATTTTTCACTAATATTCATACTATTAATAATTTTTATCATTTTGATTTATATATTAATAATTTACATAAATGAATTACCCCGTATATGAACATTAATAAAAATTACATATGTTATTAATTATACTCGTAATAAAAAAATTTTCAGAAAATTAGTAATGAAGTACCTAAAAATATGAAGCATATTTTTTGCTTTTTCTTTTAAAGGTAAGAACAGCCTAAATTTTAAATTTTTGATTTTTTTCAGATTTGTATGTATTTATAATAACTATTTCAATTCTCATGGGGGGGGGGGGGTTCCCATGGACACGGCCTTGCCACAAATATATATACATGTATATATGTAGATGTGCATGGTTCGAAGGATATTTACCCATCATAAGGTCGAAGGTAAGTAGTACTCTTAATTATTTTATTTATATAAAATAATTAAGATGAATCAAAAACAATGCAGCACTGTTAACTAGCGTTGGCGGGATATTTATCCCTCGCTATTTTCTAATCGTCATTCGCATTACCGTTTTATTCAGTCGATTCTTCGTTCCTTGTCTTGGTTCCATTCTATTCCTTTCGGTCGTCGCTCTTCTATTGTTTACACCTTTATTCGCCTCCGGATCAATCATTTTCTTCTTCCCCCTCTCTTTTTCGATTTGCTCTGTCGCATTTTCCTTATTCTTGTCTTCACAGTTGTGATCCTACTCGTATATGTGATGCTGATCACATTTTCTGCGAGAGTCCTGTGCTCTTCGTAATGAACGCTCCCTTTTATACGGCCAGCTCTTATCATTAGGTCTCCCTACTCCCTATGTCGCTTCCTTTTATCCTTTGTTGCGTCCATTAGCCTAGCTATTTAGTTTTATAGCTTAGCTTTTCCTGTTGTTGGATCAATGCCGCTGGCGCGCTCACAAAAGAAAAAAAACAAAACTGGCGATTAATCACATATTAGGGTGAAAAAGATCGATCAAGAATATTTGATTTCGTTTGCCGGCACTATTGTTCGGCACAGGCAATTGACAATATAAATATAAAATCCTAAAAGGTCAAAACGACGTAAATGCTTTGTTCAAATTCATTTCATTTATAAAGGAGACAAAGAAGAGACTTTTATTTGTAGAAAGGTATCCTGTCTGTAAAGAGAGACAACAGTGGTAATCACACGATCAATAAAGTGAAATGAATATAAATAATCGGCAAGAGGCTATTATCGAACAATGGGCTTGAAAAAAAAAAAATAAAAAAATTATAGCACCTTGTTTTTTAAATATGTAATTATGTGTCTATATTTATGCGTTTATGCGTGCTTTTCTCTATATGTAATTACGAAAAATATGTAAAAATCCTCAAAATAGGCATAATATGCGCGGAACGTCCAAAATATGCATTTATATGCACTATTAACTTTGTGTATTTCGAGTCTACAACCCTCGAAGCGACTGGATACGAAATATCAAAGCGTTAGTTACAAGCAAAAAAAATATGCATTATATGCAAAATCCAAACCCTAGTCATCACACAAGATTTTTTTTTTTTTTTTTTTTTTCTTTTTCCCCTAAATTTATATGGTCCATGTGCTGTGTGTAATTTCCGGGATTATTACAGCACACGGATCAGTGCAGGATCAGAAGTGTTTTAATAGGTTAGCCGCTTTAATATGGTTTAGCATATCCTGGGCCTGTTTTGGTTCGTTTGACAACGCAACCGTCGGTAAGTTGGAGGTGCCTGTAGGTAGGCAATGTTCCGGAACATGTTCAGCGGTTGGTGAAATTGGAGAACTGCATATGGAACAGGCAGAGGGAAGAGATGTTCCTTGCAGCAAATAGTTGTGGGATACTGCTATGTGCCCTATGCGGAGTCTAGTTATTGCTGCAAACTCTCTGCGGGACATGGATATCGGTGGCCACCAAGGCTCAGTGCTCACCTTAATGGATCGCAGCCAACAAGATTCAAGATCGATATACCACACAAACTAGTAGTACTCTTATCGAATTAAGTTGCAATCTTTGAAAATTCTACAGATAGTTTACGTATACCGTTAAATGTATAATGGAAAATTTTTCGAAGACGTACCACATTACACACTCGATGTATGCAATATAAATAGAAACCATTAATACTTCTTCTTCTTCATCCGCTGTCTGCGTTACGAAGGTTGGCGATCAACACGGCAATGTCTTTTCTAGACATGGCAGATCTGAACATTCCAATGGGCGAACAAACGATGAAAATCATTTGTCCACGAATTTTGTGGGCGCCCTTTTAATCTGTTGCCCAAAAGCTTTCCTTCCATAATGAGACGTAAAATCTCATATTTTTGGCTTCTCATGATGTGGCCTAGATAACGTAGTTTACTTTCCTTAATCAAACGTAATAATTCCGGACGTTTATTGATTCTTCTGAGGACTTCTTTATTAGTAACTTTTAAGATCCACAGAATTTTCAGCATAGGCCTATACGAATATAATTCAAAGGCCTGTACACTTCTTTCTGATGAAGCATCTAACGTCCAACTCTCGTTGCCATACACTAAGACTGAGAAAACGTAGCAGCGCAGAATTCTAATTCGTAATCCAAGATTTAATTCCCCTCTGCTGAGCAGGTTCTTTATTTTTATGAGCACCGCTCTCGATTGCTTTATTCGCGATCGGATTTCTTTCTTACAGCTACAGCTGTCGTCGAGAAAGATACCCAGGTATGTAATTGATTTGATCTGTTCTAGTTTTGTCCCATCTGCTTTTATCATTCATTATACAGGCTTCTTAGAGAACACTATTACTTTTGATTTAGAGCTGTTGATGGTGAGCCTATAAGCTTTGCTATAGTATATAAGTTTGTTCATTATTTTTTGCAGTTCCTCCTGACCATCAGCTATAATGAGATAGTCATCTGCGTATCGAATATTATTAATTGTGACTCTATTTACCTTGATCAACCCGTCATCCTCATCAAGCGTCCCTCTGAATATTGCTTCGGCATGTAAATTGAAAAGCAGAGGAGACAGTATCGCTTTCAAACTCCTTTTTTAATTTCTATATCCTCCGATGTTACGCTTTCGATTCGTATCTCAGCCGTTTGCTTCCAGTACAGCTGACTTATTATGTACAAGTCCTTCCTGTCTCTAAAATTTCCATCAATTTTCCATGTTGCACACAATTGAAAGCTTTATCGTAATCTATGGCGCACTTAATACTTACCTATCATTAATTATAGTATTTCTATAGTGAGAAAATATCACCTACTCAAGCTGTGCTGTGCAATGTACTCGAACATTTTTCCGATCAAATTTAAATAATTCGCTTTCATTAGTTAACATGTGTGTCTTCATCTTGAGATATTTCAACATCAAAACACTATTTCCTCCAAAACGCGATACTATTACAAAACCTGGGCTATTTTTAGTTATTTATCCGGGTTCTACACCATAATGGCACTATTTTAAACTTTGCCAACATACGAAACTGCGGCAGTTAAATCGACAAAAAATTGGCTACAAAGAGACTGGTAACATTAAATGTAACTCTAAAGTCGCAGACGTTTCATGTTTGGCCACGAAACTATCACTGCTAAAACGAAATATCTTAAGATGGTGTGTGCGTGAACGTTTGAATTCGCGTCATGTAGTTCTTTATTTTCTCTACCGTGAAAACGGTAAAAGTTATCATCTTTGTCTTTATTCGTTATAAATAACGGCGTATCTCCAAACTACCGTCTGTAGTCATTGTGAGAACCACCATCACCACCACTTCGCCTACATACTCATCCGGGGTTACACCATGGTAACAGATTGCTCTAGGTTAATTGAAAAAAAAAAAAAAGAAAAAAATACGCAAAATAAAGTAAAACTTTTTTAGTGTACTTCCAGCAAAATTTCGAAATAATTTAAAGCAATATTGATGTTGTCGTCGTAAGACATTTTTTGTCGACTAAAAAAACATGTATCTACGTTAAAAATCGAATCCAGACTGTGTAATCTTTTTTGAAAGTTCCATCTTCGTCTCTCTCTCACTCTCTCTCTGTGTTTAATGTTTTTTAGCGTGTCTCCTACATCGTCGCCGTAGCTTTAACTCTGATTTTAATAATAATTTCAATTAATTGTTGGCGAGAAATAACAACAGGAGAAAATAGTCAGAAACAATTCGTACGAATTTTTTAGGTATTTACGAATAAGGAAAAAGATTGCACATTTTTGGCACGGGGCAATAACTCGCGGTGTTCTCGATTCCGTTCGATGATTCTATGATGCATTTGATGGCACATAAAAGCCATACATTGTTATACCTTTTTGAAACTTTAAAATGTTAAACACATTAATTTTCTGACATTACCTATTTGTGAAGAAAAAAAACGATAAGGAAAGAAGAAAAAGGAAAAATAATTTTAATTTATTGTTATATATTTAAAAGTCGTTACTTGGAAAAATTAAACGGAAAAGTAATATATAGAAATCGGTTCGTAAGATAACGTGCCCGACACAGAAGGAAATCATTGAGTAGTGGTTGATCATCGGTAGAAAAAATAAAAATGGACGAGCGGATGATTTAACCCGGAGGACTACACGTCTTAACGATATAGTTAACGCAAAAACTTTGTCCGTGAAGGAGAAACCAGCGACACTTACATACACCAGCATTAAGATATTGCTTCCGAGTACATTTTTAAAATACTCCCACGACACATAGAAAATATTTAAAAGTTTTAAATAAACTTTACCACTGAGTGGGGTTCCCACCTAAACTGCAAGGATGATAATTTTTTTATTGTTCGCAATCATCGCCGCGATTCGTAATGAAGCAAAAGGGAAAATGACAGCTATGCTACCGACCCGACTTTTGATAAAATAAAGGATATATCAGTTTGGCGCTTGAAGCTCGTGCTTTTTTTTTTTTTGTAGACACAACATCCTGCACTAGTGGCGGATCCACGGGGGGGGGAGCACCATTTTCCTTTCCAAAGAACCAAAGCCTCTATGAAAAAAAATTTGTTATAACAGAGAAACTTAATTTATGCTGTAAAAAATTTGTATGAATTTTACCTACGGATTTTAATAATGAATATTTAATACTATTTTCTAGTAAAACTATTAATGTTTCTTTTTTATTCTATTTTAAACGCAACTGTCGTCGATCTTTTGCCATTTTTATTTATTTTTAATTTTTATTTTATAATCTTAATTAAAAATAGAGTTCAATGACAAATATATTGTATATTTAAACTTCCCCATGGGGACGAAGAGAATTCGGATCGGATTACTAACAAAAATAAAAAAGAAGTAAAGTGTCTAATAAGAATACTTACTATTTCTAAACTACCATATTTAAGGTATAATTTTATAATTTCCTTTTACTTTTCACCCCTAAAAGTAAAACAAAAGTTAAATTAAAAATTGTAATAATTATGCATTATTAAAACCTTTTTGAAGTTCTGTAAAAGTCGCTATTTGATTTTACTGTCTACCGTAGAAGATATTTATAATTCCCCCTCCCTCGAACGATTTACGAATTGAAGAAATCGATTGACTCTCTCGTCTTATCTTTTTCTGTCGTTAGAAAGTTGTTTTTGTTTTGTTTTTGTTTTTTTTTAGTTTTTTCTTTTTTTGTGTGTTTTTTTTTTTTTTTTCATATTACTTAGCTCTGAATCTTAAATACGAAAGTATTTACTAACAAGTACGTGAAATAGAAATAATAGAAAAAGTCTTTAATTATGTGAACTTTTCTCCATATCAAAAACATCGATATTTTGTAGAATAAGTTAGCTTATTTCGATGTTTATGTGAGGATGAATTAGTGTTTTTTCAAATAGTCGATATTAATAGCGAAGTAATAAAAAAATATTATTTTAAAAACCGCTAAACGATATTGACCATTAAAATTACAAAACTTAATTCTTCTTTTAATGAAAAGTAATTTTATGCGTTTCCATTAAATGTTTCCGAAGTTTCTAGAAAATAATAACTCGCAACTTTAGTCATTTTATTTTACAAGTTCTTAGATTTTTATGACTTTCAGGAAAACTCTTTTCTTGTGTGATTTCCCGCTCAAAAAAAAAAAAAAAAAAAAACAATTAAAAAAAAAATAAAGTAAAATTAGACAATTTTGAATTAGAACGTTTAAATAAAATCGCAGTTATTTTAAAATATCGTAGAAAACATACAGCGAAACGTCGATTGATTCTGATCGATAGTTAAAACCGAATGTCTAGACGTTCGTGTCTTCGATATATTCATCGGAGCTGTTCGAGATGACTATATTCTCCTATTCGTGTATTCGTGGAGCGGTACTAAACAAATCCAGTTTTCGTTGATAAAGATTGGAGGGGATGATCGAGCTCCACGTCAATGTTACTACTTTATTAAATAAGTAATCAATTTAAACCGATTAACACACAAAAATGTGTATGCTGAACTTCATCGATGTATGTTTTTAACAAATTATGTTTTATTTCGTTGCACGTGATTAACATTATTTAAATTTTTTTCTTTCCTTCTTCCGTTTCATTCTTCATTGATTAATAATGCACAGTGTTTAAGAGAAGTCAACATTAAATGAACACATAATGTCAGAGTTCGAAATTTTCCGATTTAGTTGTTACATATTTATTATACAATAAAATAGACGCCTTCGTTAAAAAATTCGAACCCCTTTTTAACGCAGGGTTAAAACTAGTTTCTATCATTTTCACAAATGGTTGAGGATAAAATTATGACAAAACTGCAAATGCATGTTGCATACAGAATCATTATTTGTTACAAGTTAAAAGTTTATTCAATATTTCCTATCTGGAGAAGTAATTCGTTTACGGAGAAAATATTGTTGGTTCGTAAATTTTGTTTCTAATAGCGCCATTCGCATAATTCAAATACATCGAAAAAAAAAAAAAAAAATAGAAAAATTAATCGAATCGAAAAATTTTGAAGTTAAACGAGAAACCGGAAAAATTTGTTTAAATTCTGGTTATAAAGTCGGGATAAATAGCCCCTACCCTGAGTGAAAAGCCGGTAAAATTTTTACTCGCATTTGCAACGATTTATCTCTTGTTGAAAATACGAGATTTTCAACAATGATTGTTAGGAAAAGTAAGTTGAGAAACCGATTCGATTTTAATTTACCCATAAGATGATTTCTAATTTTAATTCTGTTGAAATAAGAATTGATCAATTTCTCGGGAAAAAAAAAAGGTTTTTTCCTAAGAATTAACCCTTAAATGCCCCCACATAGAAAAATCAAAGTGAAAATTATTTTGTATACTTTATTTTGCTATTTGGGATACATTTAACAATAAAACTTAATATTTCAGTTCCGCGATCCCATAGAAACTAAATTACGTCATGTTCTTTATAATGCACACTGAGCGCTTTACAGAAAACCATTGACGTTTAGAAATGTTCTTTATAGTGCACACTGAGCGCTTTACTGAAAACAACCAACATTTAGAAATGTGCATTATAATGCACACTGAGCGCTTTACTGAAAACAACCAACATTTAGCTATATGCATTATAATTAAGGACAAAACTATGGAGAGGGTGGATATGAGGGTGTGACACCACTTAATAATTTTAAATTGCGAATTATTCGTCAAAATCAGAAAATATTCGGTTAATTCGGCAAAATTGGAAGTATCTTTTGGTTATTTTAGCCTACGAATAATTTTCTTTTTTTATTTATTTATATTTCATTCGGTCATGCGGAAAATTGAGTGATCCTCACCCCCAAAATAATAGGCTATGAGTGTTACATAGAGAAGTACTGATAGATAATAATGTACACTGAGAAAAACATGAAACCACTAATAAAATGTAAATCACAACAAATTAACAGAAATATTGATTATTCTCACCTGCTTCAATTGCATATATTACTTTGCACAACATTACACCTTACTAAAATAAATAATTTCACAGAATTCAGTGAATAACAAATTTATTACGTTTCCTTTTAAAGGTGCGAAACAAAAAAGAAATTATGCTGTGTATATGTAATATTGGAGTGCATTTGTATTGTGTGCGCATCTGTGTATGTTATTTATTTTTCTTTGTGATATTTAAAGAAACAATTACGGTTTTTTAAAATACATAATCTATGTTACACTTTGAACACAGTATTGTGGTTTTATTCTCTGTACATGATCTACATCGTCCGATAGTTGTGAAAATGGGAAAATGATCTAAGTTGTCCAATCTTGAATCACTTGGTGGAAGAGGTTGTTTGTTATTTTTCAGACACTTATTTTTCGTAGTGGAATAGTGCTCGGCTACATTTAACGGCCTTCCAATTCTAAGTTTATTCTTAGTATTTAGAATATTGCCAATAGTATACCTAAATTCCTTCAGAGGTGAACATGTTTTTACTTGTTGATGTTCTAAGTCACGCTTATATAATAACCAAGCATTATTTACACAGATATCGATATCATTTGTGTGAAAATAATGATAAATACCATCGATGAGATTTCATTGCAGTTCTGTATAATGCGACAAGCATATCGGCTTCATCATCCATACATAACATAAATCGGTTATAATCTTTTACAATTTTCGGGCACGGCACTGAAACTTTTGTGCTGTTTTCTTTACTATACCGTTTTACTTCTTCTAAAGGTTCTGCACCGACATACGAACTAACTAAAGATACACATCTATTATCATACCATTTTATAACATTAATTTTTTTCTCGTTATCTGTATTGTAATCAAAACTACCGCGACCTAATTTCTTTAACTGTTTATCTTCCTTTAATTTACAATTTCTTAGTCGATTATTTAGTACTGTACCAGATGAAAAAATTCCATATGAGTCCTATACGCAAATAAATAAGAACGCTTGGAAAATAAATTTCTTTGCAGTTGTAAATGCGCGTATATTTACTGCAAACACCACGGCATAGGAAAAAAGTGATGATTCCTTCATTTCATGGCTGACATCTGAACTGTATAATATTTCCTTTAAATAAAGCGAAGTTTCCATATCACGACCGGTGTGCATTACCGAGAACATTTTTTACTAATGTCAAATTTCTACATCACGGTCGGTGTGCATAACAGAGAACATTCTTTACTAACATCAAATTTCTACATCACGGCCGGTGTGCATTATAAGGAACATTCTTTACTAACACCAAATTTCTACATCACGGCCGGTGTGCATTATAAGGAACATGATTTTTAAATGCTTACACAGCGAAAAAAATACACTTATTATTTTAAATAATAACATCATTTGAATTTTTACACTTTATTTTGTGTACTAACAAAAACAATTACTGAAGTAACATTCTTTCAAGTCATATTTTACAACGGAGAAATTTTATCATTTTAGTAAACTGAAATTTATGAAAATGTCAAGTATTCATCATTATATAGGAAGCTTTTGAAAACGCACAGAAACCCCAAATTTGGATATATTTAAAACAAAATACGGTATTATACATCACTATAATTTTTTCGTATCAATTTAACACAGAAGTATTTAAAAATGACTTCAAAGTTGATGTTCCTTATAATGCACATGGGACGTTTAAGGGTTAACCAAAAATGTATCAAAGTTTTAAATTAAAAATACTCGTTTAACAACTTTTTAGTTATTATCTGTTTATTACAAGCGCTATCAAGTTAATCCGAGAAATGCATCATATAACTGCTGGTATATCGCGTTCTTATTTTTCATTATGAATTACAAAATAAACAGTTAGGTCGCAGTGGTGTCGTGTTCAGAGCGACCGTGTTCACAGCGACCCTTCAAGAACACCATCGGATTCTTTTTATTATTATTATATTCGACTTGGACGACCCCGTGATCAGACATTTTCATTACTACTATTATTATATACGAACTAGAGCGGCCAAGTTATTTTGTCAAAACTGCTAGAAATGATAATACATGACTAGAAGCGTACTCATGTTTAATCATTGATATTTTATTTTCAACTGAAACTATATCGAGCATTTAGACAACGGTGCGTTTTACTAGATTTTGCATTAAATTACGTTTTTATAATATTGTATACTTTAACGTTTATATAGAAATATCAAGTTTAAAGTAAATAACGAATTTAGAAATTACATAATTTATAAGAGAACCGTAACAGAATATGATCGCAGTTCATTGTAGTAGTATATCAGAGATTTCCAGGAAATGACCTTCCTTTGCGCGGTCTCATTTGGTCGCTTTGAACACGTAACAGGTCGCAGTGCGATCCAAAAAAAAAAAAAAAAAAAAAAACGTTTCGCTACAAAAAGGTTTTTTTTTTTTAGATCCCCCCTTTGGGCACGTCAGCCAAGGACCTACACCCAGAAACAACAAAAATGAAAAGAGCCGTCAGTTAAATTTTGATTCGGTCAGATATGGACAATATAAAGGAACTAACGGATGAGATAATGGATGGTGAAGAGGACAGAACATAAGATGCACAATAAGGAGCGGGGAGCTTGAGTTTCAGCAAATGAGAATATAGGATACCGCGTTCAACAGAAAGAGATGGACATTCAAAAAAGATGCGATTGGCGTCGCAATTCGCCGCCTCATTAGGATGAAGAGGACAATTTGGAGAAGAAACAAGGGAAAAGCGAAAACGAGAGGAAGGAAGAACAGAATGGCCAAAACGCAAGCGAATCATAGAAATGACAACAGAACAGGGAAGTTAAAGTAGCTCCAAGAACACCAGATATTAGAAGGAAGACTAGGCTGTACAGACAGATAAAAGGATTGATCGTTACGGAAGGAGGAAGAGTAAATATCTGAGCAAAGTTTAAGATGAAATTTAGTACATAGGGAATTCAAGTTGGAGGATGGAATTTTTCTTAAGAAAAGGAACGAGAGAAAGTAGGAACTCGAGCCAAGGAATCATTCATTTCATTACCTTTAGTACCCATATGGCAGGGAATCCACAGAAAATCAACACAGATGGAGTAGTGAGAGGAAAGAAGATGGATAAGACAGCGTATGCGAAAAATGATGAAATCAGAAGAGTTATCAGGAAAAGGGGAGCTGATCGCTTGAAGAACACTCATGGAGTCTGAGATAATCAAAAGGTTGAGAAACGCTATATAGATTATCATTGTTTTTTTTTTAAGGTTTAATTGCGGACAAAGTCTAAAAGACTGAAATAAAACGCCAAAAGTCAAAGAAATGCACACAATGTACAAAGCGGCGTAAAAACATTTAATTATGTTTCGGCCTTAAGCTTGTTTTTGAGGGATACTTCGATGTAACCCGTTTATATTTACTGAGATTAATATAATTTCACGCTAAAAAAACAATCTTCTCCGCCTAAAGCTTTTAATGTTGGGCAATGCCCTCGACTGGCGATCCCCCCCCCCAAAAAAAATAAAGCTTTTCTGATTTCTGTCGCGGTTTTCCCCTTTCTTTTCGGTATGATTTTCGTTAATCGGCTAATTTTTTTTTTGATTTGGTTCCGTCAGACATATCTGCACTTTTAAGTATGACGCATGCCCCTTCCTTAGCTCATTTTAGATCGTACGAGCCCGATTAAAGTGCGAAAGCATAATTAACATATATAATAATTGCTATAACGACAAAAATAATCGTTCAAAATGCAACAGTGTGAAGAACATGCGGTGCGCATTAATTGCAAAGACAACGTTTTCCCAACGCTTAAAAAGTATCAGACAGACGCTAAGAAATTAATGACCTCCGAAAATATAATGTGTAAACTCTCTTAAAAAAATATTGATTATATTCCATTCGTACTAGAAAAATTAGAGAGGCCCTTTAGTATCGTCTGGACCAAACATATCATTTTAAATTGACGATCAAATAATTGATAATTATCAAGGTGCAGCCAATGGTATATCTATAATATCGGTACGAATTGGAGATTTGCGTCATCTAGAGTGCTGTTAAGAATTATGCTGTAGCTTAAATTCAGCCCAGTATTAATACTCGCGCATCCCTCTACAATGTTTCCCATCAAAAACGCAAGTCATCTGCGCTTAAAGATAAATACATCGATATAAGCTTGTTTGTGCACCTTTCGTCATTTTAGATGATTATTTCATTAACTCGATCGATGCAAAGTCTACAATTTTATTAAAGTCTTAACAAACAGTTCTAAGTCGCGTTTAGAAAACAGTTTTGGCAGTGAGGCTTTTATCGTACCACCGTTTTAAGGTGTAATGGGACAGTTCGATTTAATGGTACAGGTAAATTCGTAGTATTTCGTGATAATGGTAGTATTTTATAGCGGTTCTTCAGAAATTTTATTTAAACATAAATGTCTCTCAATTGTCGGGTGATTATGGCGAAAATGTATTAAAATTATTGACCAAGGGGGGAGCAATTTCGCTAAACGCGTGGTCGTTCTCGATGTAAATGGCGAACTGCTAAGGCGTGTTGCCTAGTGCACTTCTAATTCATTTAAAGATTAAAGAATCAAAGTTAAAAACGTACGGCTAGCGGTAAGTACAATGAACTGATTCAACGTAGATTATCGTTAATTCTGAGCACTGTGAGCTGTTGATTCCTACCTGTCTGTCTGGCTGGTAAAATTATTATTTTTGCTTATTTTGACATTGTTTACTGAATAGATATATCGAATTAAACTGCAGAGCTCAACTGGTTCTAAATTTATACGAAATATTTAAATTTAGAAAAATGTACGCCAAGAAGTCTGATCCTTTATTTTTTTTTTCACGTTTTCTCTTATTCTATCTTCCATACCTCAGCTGTAAAAGCCACCAAGTGCTTCTTCGCAAATTTATTCCAATTCGGCCATTTATACATTTCGCTAGAGGTCTGGCCGCGTGCATATTGCTCTTTTTCTTTCTTTCTGATAATTTCCTTAAGTGTGAGCATTTCCTTTTATTGTTTTCGACTGTCTCTTTTGCAAACTACCTTTTAGTCGGCTAGTACGCGCCAAAAAGCAGCATTCCTTAACTGACTCCGCCCATATCCTCTCTGCACATCCTTTATTGGGCTATTTGATAGTAGCGGGCGCTAGTTTCAACCACTATTAGTAATTTTTTACCTAGTTATGATCGAAAGGTGATCTCCCTTTTTAGCTATTCGTGATTTTCTTATTATTTCAGTTTTGATCATTTCCTTAGAGTAAGTTCGATTTTTTATTAATTTCAACTGCCCTTTTGCACACTGCTTTTCGATAAGTTAATGTGTGCAAAAAATAATTGCACATCTTCTTATCTGACTCTATTCAACCCCTTAATTAGGCTAGCTGGAAGTAAGGGGTGATGGATTATATTTTTCGAATGCGTTCTGTTCTTTACTCATAATTATTTTAAGTTAACATTTCTGCTTTTTCGTTTTGGTTCATTCATTGTCTCTATTGCTGATCGCATACGAATTTAATTAAATAATCGATTTTTACTTTTTGTCGAACATGGGTCACAATGGCACATTGCTAGCAGGCCCAAGGAAAACAAATTTACAAAAGGTCGAATATAGTTTATCTCAGTTTTAAATAGCTGATATGCACAACATGTTACATTGGCTGGGAAAACTAGAATAAAGTAGCATATGTAGTAGAGCCGATACGCGCGCGGTAGATGTACCAGCGTTGGCTGAGCATCGAGCGAACAGCAAACGGCCTATTTTGTTTGAAAAATATACCGGTTACTTACAGAAAACTATACAAAGAAAGAAAAAAAGCAAAAAGATTACTCGGAGCAAAGCCTCCAAAATTAATTTCAGCAGCCAAGACGGTTCCTGTAATTCCTTTAGTGAAGTGGAAAATGATATCAGTATATCAAATTCGAATTGGAAACGAACAGCTCTCCTCGCTCTGCCCGAGAGTACACACTTCTTTGTGCAACCATGAATGGTATTTTAGCTATTTTCCTTTTCGTTCTCTTTCATATCGACCGGCTGCTGTAGCTGTTCAACTGCTTTTCTTTCCCCTTTTTATATTTACTCTTAATTTTACTTCTTCATTATTTTTATCGCACAGTCCCAATAATATCCCTACACGATTTATCCAGCTTCGAATTTGTTTATACAATCGACACATCCAGTATCAGTAAGAAAACGCTGCGTCAATAATCTCAGAGTGTATACATCGAATTCACACGGATTCAGTAGGGATATGTATTCAGGATTCGGTTCCTAAATTTGCAAATCAGTATATTCTAATATCTCCGCCGGTATTAAAATACAGATCTAGGAGTGAGGGAGTAAACTTTTGGGATGATCACGCTCATTGGTTGATTACTTTTTGTTACTTTCATGTTTTCAATATATCGCAGAAAAAACTATGGCAAACACGGTATTAAGGGGGGGGGGGTATTATTCTTTTATTTCGATTATTATTATTTTGTCTATTTTCTTGGACGGTACCTCGATTATGCTTTTTTGCCGGATTACCACAACTTACCCGTAGGCACCAATAGAAAAAAAAAAAAAACAGAAATCTTCCGGTACTTTTTTAAGTGGGGAAGACGATTTTTAGTTTTCCTGCAGAAATCTAAGTTTGGACATCCGAAGAAAAGTGAGCTAGTCGCTCTGTCTATGTGAGCAAGTAGTTGAGTTTCGATTTGATGATCTACTCACTTTCCTGTTGCGTTCGTCAGACGCTGCGGGTACTCTTCCGATGCGTTAGTGAGTCAGTAAGAATGTATTAAAAACACACTCGAACACACATGTAACAACAGCGTAAACAGCCAATTTAACTGACCAAGTATTTCTCTATTCTTTAGCATCTACATGGTGCGCTTATTTTCCATCCAGGGAACAGCATCCTATACCAGTGAATATCTCGTATGGTGTTTTCATATTTATTTATTTATTTTTAAGTTCGTTTTGCATTAATTTACTGAAAATTATTTACAGTAGATTTGTTAATTTTTCTTTATCTATAAATATTAGTTTCTTTTAAATAAATTTAATTTTTTTAATTAAAAAAAATAGTGATTTGTTAATTTGCTTCTCTAGTAGTTTGGGTGATTGTATGTCAAATTAATTTTTCTGTCTTCGAAAAGTACCGGAGAAAAAATCAGGATTCACCCCACTGCTAGAAACATAATTGCTCATCATTAGTCATCAGTCCCGAGCAAATTATGTGATTTCGTTGCTCCAGATAAAACTCAAATCGCGAAAAGTAAACCATTTTCATACTCTCGTAATCCTTTTTCACTTTTGCATTGTCCTTTATTACTTTCTGTTCTGATGTTTTTTTTTTTCTTTCCTGTTTTGTGTAAACTGGTTGGTGAGGTGCTTCGTACCATTTGTCTCCGTTTTGATCCTCTATCTTATGATGTTGCTTAACGCTATTGTTTACGATATCATGATAGCACGATACGCCTACATCAACCCGCTGCTGGGTGTAGGCACTCCCCAGACATCTCTAATGTTTTCTATCCTGTGCAGTTCGAAGCCAATTAATTGCTGTCCATTTGACAATATCGGCACCACCTAGTCGTGGATATTCCTTGCGTCGACCATCTATCAATCGGCCATCATTGCAACATACGCTCGGTTCATCTATTGTCGTCTTGTCTTGAAATATGTCCTGCCCAACTCTATACTTTAACCTGGCGATTCGTTCCACCGCATTCATTAATTTTTGTTTTGTTGTCTGATCCATGTAATCGTCTTGTGAGGTCCTTGAGTCTGATATTAAGAATAATTCTTTCGTGCGCGTTTCACAATTCGATGTAGAAATTTTTCCCGAATTAAATTAAAACTATCGTCTTCTAAGTCGCTGTTACGAGTGAATACCTCCTCCCCCTTGTTTGATTCCAATCATTTTCAGTGGTGATTTAAATTTCAAGATGTGGTCGCGGAAACACTTGGTGTTCGCCGGTCATCGAATTTTCATTGGCATCGGAAGTGCGGACGGTTTTTCGTATTTAGCTTTCGGAAGTGTTCGGAACAAAACGGAAATAACTTTAGGAAGCTGCTTGGCGGTAGGAGTAAACTAGTATAAATCGTCAGGGAACGAAAAAGCGTTATGCGTCCTCCAGGCGCGACCTCCACTGTCTTTCTGTTTCACTCTGTCTCTTTCTATTACATACGGGTCTGTGTGTGTGTGTGTGCGTGTGCGTGTGTGTGCGTGCACGTGCGAGTATCGAGATTCGAGCAGCAAGCATTGTACGCGATCAGCTGTATAAGCTCAATTCTAAACACGTGTAAATTTTATTGAATTTGAAAATTAGCGCGTTTGCTATTTTTTATTTTTGTTGTTTATGTTTTAATTCGTATACGGGTTTTATATATTGTGTCATTTTTTATGGTATACTTTATGAATGACTTTATACACTTGTATATCTACCAAAAAATTGGTGAAAGAAACTTCGTTCCTACCGGGTGACCCCTCTAGACACCACTTCTCTTATTTTTTTAGTCGCGCGGTGACAAACCGCGGATACATCATTTGACTATGAAATGAACTAAAGAAAATTACGAACACCGCTAGTCGCATTATTGATTTTCATCTAGATTTATGCTTATTCGCTAATAATATACGGAATATTTGAAATACGGAGCGCACCATGTAAAGGTATTCGATATTTAAATATTTCTCCTTGATGAAGAGGAAATTTTTCGCAGCCAGTTTAATTAATCATTCTTTTTTGAGCGTCGAGGAATCTTTTTTTTTTTTTTTCCCATATATATTTATTATTAATCCGTTGAATAATGTCAATCTTCCTATTTCAGTTCTATTTCAGTGTACTCTGTGCTGTTCGTTGATGGATAGGCTATGTCCGAGAAAACGTTTCTTTATTTCTTTAAATTGGGGCACTTATTTTAATCTATTTAAATATAAATTAATTTATACTTCTTATTTAACTATTGCTATTTTTCAGACTTAAGACGCTGTTTACATTTAAAACTATTAAATAAAATAGATATTCATTCTTATTAATTAATTATCGAGGGAACAAGATGTAGTACACCTATTCATCTTATCGAGAATTTTCAGATGGTGCTTTGAAAATAAGGCGAGGTATGCTTTACCCCAGGTGTGATACATCGGTACGAATAAGTTAAAAGTAAAATTAACATTTTAAAGTGGACTTGAGGATGCCGCTCGTCAGAAACAGTATTAACGCGTTTGCGTGATGGTGTATAATTTTATAATTTCGCCAAAACGGATGTTCCACGGATCATATAACGTTTCTACCGTTCGATATCGTGCGTGTCCTTTTTTCAGGGATTTTTCTGTTCCACTATTATTAGTTCAATTATCACGAAACTATATCGATTTACTGCTCTGTTCGTTTCTTAATATGTAACCGTCTTTAAGGGTGCTGCACAAGTTTAGCGTATTCATTGATACTGCGACAGCAAACAGTCTAATGTATATTTTTGTTAGTTTGTTCAGATTAAGACATATCCCCAACCATTATGTATCAGTCCGAATATGCACAAAAGACATTCTATTTGTTTACAAAGTGAAAAATGCTTATGCTAATTAGTCCGGTCGCAGCTATCAGGTGAAACATGTATACATATTTTTCGATTTACGTTCATCATTATTGTACGTTTCTCTAGTTGGCATGTTTCCTCGACAAAAAAAATTTTGTTTTGCCCGAAATTGTTCTATACATCGTTCGAGAAGATTTTGTTTTTTTATTATTTGCAATAATATTTTTGATGCGTAAGGCATATATAGTTCTATGTAGTTTTTTTTTCAAATCGACATGAGCACAGAGTGTTTCTTTGGCCGTTTGCCTTCGCGACACATCGAACTCAGAAAATTTTTCCCGAGTATTCTCCACTGATTTTTTACGAGTTTTTCAAGAAGGAATGCTTGGATGCTTTGTTATTTCCGATGTATTAATGACCTCATGGAATTTGTCTCACATTATATCGCTATCAAGTTGTTTATCCGAGGAATCTATTTTAAAAAAGCATCCTCTTATAAATTTTCAATATAGGCTTCCTAAGTTAGCATTTTCTCGATAGGTCCATTATTTCGCCGTTATTTTACCCTGTTAATGCAACCTCTTTAATTTCTTTTATGTCTCTTCGGCATGCCTTTCGTACTTTTAAATACAAATTCTGGTTTTTTCTAGTTCTTCAAGTTCCGGACACTTCAGGCCCTGCCAAACCGCCTTATTGCTTCTATAATTCCGTTTTAAAAGATTTTTCAGAAACCTCTAGTTTGTTTCCCTTTTTCCATTATATTTTTCCTCTTTTCGCCTATTGCAAAATTTTTCTTCTATTATGCATGATATATAACTTTTTCCGATTTACCAACCATCTTTTGAGCGCTGTTTGTCATTTTTGACTCATTGCAGTTTCATTTGACCTATGTTATTACTATCGCGTATAGTATTTTTCCTTTTCTCCTCATACATGAATCTGTAAAGGTTCCATTCTGTTACGGTTGTTTTTTTAGGATTCCGTGTACGGAATCCTAATAAGACGGTTTAGAATCGACAAAAATATCAAAAAAAAATCAATGAATGGTTTGACTTATAAATTTCAAAATTGGATCATAAATTACAATTAAACTTCTCTTTAAGAAAATCTATAATTTAAAATTAACCGATTACCCTGGGCGGCATAAAGCCAAAAAAAAAAAACAACCGTCAAGAATATATAGGTACTTTTTGTGTTCTTCTTTTAATTGCTAATTTATAACTAGCTTAATGGTGAGGCTATCTAATAAATGTTCTCAATAAATCGCAAGTAGAAGCTGCATCCATTGATGCTTTCCCCTCAAAACAGATTATGAAATTATGTCTCTTATTGTAATTAGTTTAAGTCGTGATGTAGACGACGCATCCGTGTGTAAAAGCGCGACTCTGTCAGCTGGTTTGGGTAGTTTTGTAACCGAGTCAGATGCTTTTGTGCGAGCCTCCGGATAATTTATTCCACTGTGTTTATTTTTAAGTGATCCCGATGGATGACTTCACTGGACACGTACCACGGCATTCGATAAATTAAGCGCAACACCTTATTCGGAAATCGCTGAATAACTAGCTAATTAGACACGTCTTTGCGCATCCCCACAGTTGCGCTGCGTAAGTCCATACTGGTCGCAATACAGTTTTATGTGTATTAGCAAACGATTTTTTAGTGACAACTTAAAGCGATTATTATCCAGTAAAATTGTTTCATTCTGATATTGAGTATTCTTTTCTTTTGGATGTGAGTCCTCCATGTTAGTCTTTGATCTAAATAGATCCTCCTAAGTATATCTTAATTCCTTTTTTGTTTTTTTTTTTTGGAAGCTCTTTATTATCAATTAGTACTCGTTTGTTGTGTGATTAGACACTCGGCGGGGCGCTCGAAAATTTCGAGATTTTTTTTTTTTTCCGAACATGTGATATATCGTTGGAAAGACCGCTATTTGTTGGGAACGAAACCGTATTTCATTTCCATACCGAAACTTTCCAAGTTGCCAAAAAGTTCAAAATAGCGCGAAAAATGACGTATCCCCTCTCTTAGCGCCGCATGTATTATAGCTAGAAATTTTGAACAGGGTTAGAAATATGCGCATCCCTGTATATTTCTCTGGTTTGGAACATCCGGGTTTCCAACTTTAAAATCAGCCCTTCAGAGCGCCGAAAGCTCGAAAGATTTAAAAAAAATATTTTTTTTTTTCCCGGTCATGTGATATATCGTTGGAAAGAAAGCTATTTGTTGGGGTGCGTAACTGTATTTCATTGTTTTAACGAAAAGTTCGAGTTGACGAATAGTTCAAAAAAGCTGGAAATATGACGTACTCTCTTTCTTTATGGTGCAAAAAATCGGATTTCTTTGTTTTTTAGTATTGTGTAGATATAAATTATAGTTTTACATACGGAATCGTCAATGTAACATCATGCTGGACTGAACTTGTTTCTTTTTGCTCTCTATGAATTTTTTGCGTGTAAGATCCGCTTTCATAATTACACGCTGTAGTCTGGATCAATACGTCTGTTCCCCGGGTATGACACGGATTTTTTCGATTTATTTTCGGTATCTATATTTTATTAGTATCATATCCATCTTTGTCACCCGGAAATTTCCGTACACGCTTTATTTTCACTTCTTCAGGAACAACGTACTGTTTACGCTCACAAAAACCAATGAGCCCCGATTACCGTTGCTATAATCCCCTATGTTTATACTTTCCAGTTATTATTTGGCTGCGAGTTCTCTTCTATGTTTCCATTCCTTATGCTATCTTTTGCTTTTGTCGTTTGGAATAGCTCTTCTAATTTCTAATGTGCTTCTTTACTCTGCTAAACATATATTCCTGTATGACTTACTAAATCGAAAACCGCGCAAAAAAATAAATTTCTTCATTATTATTTTAATATCCGGCAATACAGAGCCGATAGTTTATTTAGGATCATTGCCATGTCATCTTAACTTTTAGAACCTGCACTAGTTGTTACTCTTGGTACCTTGTCCTTTCTGAAACTTTAGGAAATCCGTCCATCACTAGATTTAGCTTATAATGTGTGGTTTTTTTTTTTATTTGGTGGTCATTTATCAAATAATGATCTGTTTGATGGGCAAAAGTTCGCTCGATATATCAGTAAATTCGGCAAATTTGATTGGATTTCCTTTTCGACATGCTCGTGTTCTGCGATGGAATACTTTTCTGTCTGACAATAAGCGCCAAACAATTCTTCTGGAAATGTTTAATTTTAATGAAAAACCTACTCATGCAAAAAGAGAACTTTGCAGAAATTATTTATTATTTTCTTTTAGAAAATTTCATCTCTGTCGTGTATATTACGAGAAAAGTCGTTTCACGTTCAGCCGCAACAAATTATTTCAAATTGCGTCATGGAACTCATAAAATTCATCAGTTTTTCCGTATCGATATCGTTCGGGGCGGTCATCTACAGCTGCCGGACACAATCTGAAGAAACAGAGAAGGTAACTGTAAAATAGCCTAATACGGTTCGTAATTTCATGTTTTCCGGATAGAGAGAATAATGTTTGTTTGCAACTCTTAATGCGATACTCATGTCATCTTCCACTTTAATAGCTGATTGCGCACGTGTCCAGACGTTTGTTCAGAACGATATTATAAACTGGATTAAAATTCCATTGTCAAGGTTGCTATTTTGTATTCTGTCCGCGCGAACTTGAAATTGTTTTGAATTTTTTTTTTTTTACCGATTTCGGATCCATCTGAATCTACATTGAAATAAAAACATTGCAGTTTTCGAAAACTTGTAAAGCTTTTTTTTAAAGTAAATTTTCACCTGCCAACAGAACGTAATTCGGAGTTTATTTTTTTGTTGTCGGTTCGAGGAAGAGGCATTTTTTAATACTAATAAAAGAAAAGTATTTTAGTTGTTTTTACGATTTTTATCGACAAAAAAAATATATAAGTATACACATATATAGTTTTGTTAAAATACGTGTTTTTGACGTTTGCGGAGTTTTATTCTGTTGACGTTTCCGCGCCTTATTCTAGACCGGTGACAAAGGAGGAAAGGTTAATAGTTTTACGGCAGCAAAAATCTTTGAATATCATTAGGAGAGGACATTTGAGAAATCGAAAGAGGGAAGTTTAAAAGGAGCTTCGCTTCGGCAAAGCAGACAGGAAACTGCGACGGAAGAATCGCACGGTAAACGCACGGAGGGTAGGTTTGTTAAATGGTGAAGACAGGCGCGTGATTCAGGTGAAGTTCAATGATCAGAAGTTCTTAATTTTCGATACGTATTGGTGGAAACTCTATCGACGGAGCCATCTTTGACAAAAGAACTTCACTACATCAGTCCATGAACACGGATTATGTTGTCGAAATTTTAAAATCATGTAAAAGAATTTGACACCTATGTTTTTCTGTCGAAAAATGAAATTTTTTTTTCATACACAGTCCGCTAAATCGAGAAAGGATACGAATGTATATCTGTTTAAATCCGTTCGCGTGCGAATAGTCTCAGGCATAATAACAGCGGGCAGTAAAAGATTGCAAAAATTAATTTGATATTCGACAGAGGTGCAAACTAACAAAGCGGTAGATAACATGTCGACCGTTTTATATTTGTCTGTAATTAGGTGTTTTTATGTGTTTTTAATAAAAAACATACTAGATGAAAGAACTTCAGTGAGGAGGCAGTATGGTACATGCTGCATACCATTCTCTGGAAAAATCGTTTTTCGTGATTACAGTAACGGGATGAAATTTTAGCGATAATGGAATATTTTGCGGCGTGGATTGTTTCGCACACTCCGTGGTGAGAGCGCTACGAAAAGATAAAGAAGAGCTAATGTCTAAAGAGAAGAGCTGACGTATAGAGGGATAAAAGTTTGTAATCGTCAGAATGTTTAGTATTCGAATGTGGAAGAATCAGTTTAATTTGATTTGTGGTTAAGACTGAGAAGTAGGCACGAGTAATTGCGGACTCAGTTATATTTTCCGGAAAAATATCCGTGTTGGGACACAGCCGGATATATCTCCGACGATGGAACCGCCGGCGGGAAGAATTGGATTAGGAAGGCGCGAAAGATCTGAACGAGTAAAACAACCTCGGGGGAAAACCTACGTTCAGCAGTAGTTTGATATAGGCTAAATCGTAAATCGTAATTTAATATATGTAAACTCTGAAAGACGTCATACAACGAACAAATGTTGTCATTGCGGACACACAATCGGATTTACCTCTGGCGCGGTAATTTAATGTATCACAACTCTGAAAGACATTAGGCATGCGCATCGTATTCAATTTTGTTGCTTTGCGCGTTGAGAGTGCCACGCGGAGTTGAAGTTGGATACGCAGACGAAGATTGCGATTATACACTAGATATGATATATCCCCGCCAGTCGAAAAGGACACACATATATATACCCAAAACTGCTCCAGCGAGGTTGATTTACGCATCTTTACTGAGAAGGAAAGAGTAACAAATCTATCAGATCCTTCCGCATTGAGATAGTAAATGCGCGCGGACTTTGATTTGCCGCTTCCTTATTTGTAGAGGATTTAGCGGTTGCTCCTAGGTCCGCCTATCGTATCGGATAACTGATCCTTTTCCTGTCGGTTTTTTCGGGAAGTACACAGTTTTGCTTTACTGCATGTCCGACGCATCCCGCTAAGAATTAATTAGACAGTCTATCAGTAGGCTTATTTCTGTAAAAATGAGATTAATTTCCACTATCCAGAGAATACACCTAAGAGGTACTTTTCATTTCGAAGTTGTCGATGAATTTTTATAAGGAATGAGCCTCTTTATCTTCAACTGTTTCTTGCTGGTGGAAGCGTCGTTCCGGACCTTATTCACTTGAGTATAACCAAATGCGCGAGCTTTTGACGCTGTTTTTCTATTAACGACGCTGGTAAAAAAAAACTTTTTCTAAAGTTTCATACTTATTCATTTCAATTTCACCATCATCATGTTGTTTCAGCCGCTGTTACACGCAGCAAAAAAAACAAAAAACAAAGAAATGTTTAAAGATTGCAACTGATACAAAATAGAACTTTGCTCTATTTACTAACTCGAAATTTTAGGTGACACCTTTTTTCGGAACCATTCCATTGTTAATTTCTTGTATACATATAAAAATGACTAATTAATAACCAACTTTCGTCCCCCGAATTGCCACTATTATTGTAAATTTTCAATCGCTAGAGTTCATTACTTACAAGTTTTGATCCGAGTAAGCAATTTATGGTAACATCGAAAGAACATCAAATATAGACTTTTATCGCTTTTCCGACTGTACATTAAGCTAGATTTTAAAATATTCTTCAAATATTGATCAGATATTCGAGCTGTAATATTTATCTTCATGTCAGATTAACGGATTCATCTCAAAGTACATTAGTGACAGTTTATCTACTACACTCCAAAAAGTTAAATCTGCTGAGAAAAACTTCTCGTGCGACACCGTGCAATGAAAATGTTCAATATACTTGGAATACACTAAAACTTGAATATTAGCGATAACGATGCACTCCGCTATTACAAAAAACACAAGTCGTAAATTTTAATTAAAAACAACGAGGAAAACTTTCCCCGTACGGCCTCACGCAAAGCGGAATGAAGGATATCACTTGAAATGAACGAATAGTCTGCGAATGAAAATTTAACGAATTTTTCTCAGATTTCTGTTGCAGAATTAACAAAGTACAGTAATGTCCCTGTATCCGTGGCTGAAGAACATTAAACAAATTGCGTTAATATACAAATACTACATCTACAGACACATTTATGGTACTCTATATAGATATATATACGTAAATTGCTTAAGTACGCTATAATCTTGAAAGTTATTACAGTGCATGGTCTACATATCGTTCATTAAATACAATAACGTCATAAATCAAAAAAAAAAAAAAAGCTGCTATTTCGCAGAAAACGCAAATTAACATTTACTATAATTTTTTTTTTTTTTTTTTTTTTTTTTTTTTTATGCATGCAATCTGTAATTAAACAATAAGCAGCAGTGAGGAAATGTTATTATCAGAAATAAATAACTAGAAAGGAGGATAGCCTCCCAATGGAAGCTGATCCTATTTTTTGATGATTACTCGTTAAATTATGTGATTAAAGACTCAGGATCGATGTTGAAGCTGCAACGGATGGAATCTGTGAATACGATTGAATTTTGTGCAGTTAGACAGCAGATTCTTTGCTAATATGTTTAAATGTTGGTTAAGCCTTTCCTTGTATCTTGCACTTGAGCTGCGAATCTCTTCTTTAACCGAAATGACCTTCAAATCCCTAGAGATGTCGTCGTTTCGTACAAACCAAGGAGCGTTTACAATCCTACGCAGGGTTTTTGCTTGTGTCCTTTCTAGAAGGGCTATATTGGAGTTCGATGCAGTGCCCCATAGCTCAATGCCATATGCCCAAATTGGCTTTATTATTGATTTATAGACTAGCACTTTGTTTTCCAGTGAAAGGACCGAATTTTTTCCAATCATCCAGTCCATATTTCTCAGTTTCAGTCTGATTTGTGTACGTTTGGTGGCTATGTGTTTATTCCAAGTCAATCTCTGGTCAAGATGCAATCCAAGGTATTTCGCACTACTTGCTGTTGGAATTTGTTTATTGTTGAGGTATATCGGACTGACTGTTCCGGTTTTCAATGTAAATAAAACATTGAGGCACTTATTTTCGTTAACTTTTATTCTCCACTGATTGAACCAGTTTGTTAGGTGGTTTAGATGATCTTGAACGTAACTGGCAGCGGTACCAATGTCATCGTGTATTGCTAAAATTGCAGTATCATCGGCAAACAAGGCAGTTGTAGTATTTTCATTTACCGGAAAATCACTGGTGTAAATCTGGTACAAAGTAGGTGCTAGAACACTGCCCTGCGGAACTCCTGCCTTGATCGGAAATATGGATGACCGCGAACCGTTAAAATTTACTTGAAAATATCTTTCTGAGAGGTAAGATCTTATTATTAGGTAATACTGGTAAGGCAGCATAAGCTTTAATTTGTATAGAATACCTAGGTGCCAGACTTTATCGAAAGCCTTCTCGATGTCGAAAAATGCGGCAGAACAATATTTTTTCTCCTCAAAGCATTTATTCATAACCTCGACTACTCTATGAATCTGTTCGATGGTACTGTGATTATTTCGGAATCCGAACTGGAAATCTGGAAGTATTGAATATTCAATGAGTAAAGGCTTTAATCTTTTCAATAGCAGTGTTTCGAAGAGTTTAGCTAAAATTGGGAGTAAGCTAATGGGTCTATACGATGACATCTCCTCAGTTGGCTTACCAGGTTTATGTATCACTTTAACTACTGCAAATTTCCATTGCGCCGGGAAGTAAGATGTCCTGAGGATTGCATTGAACAGATATGTGAGAAATACTATAGCTTTCCGGGGTAGTTGTTTAACCATACTGACTGTAATAGCGTCGTACCCGTCGGCTTTCCTTATATTTAACTTTTTTATATGGTACTTGATTTCTGTAGGAGAGAAAAACGGAATCGGGGGAGACATCTGATAGGGGCTTTGCAGGAACTTGTTTATTTCCCCTTCAATGTCAGTGGTCGCATTGTTTTCGTGCGGTTTGAAAATATCTGAAAAGTGTTCCGCAAAGGCGTCAGCTTTATCTCGGTTACTCCTTAACCATTCAGAGTCTTTCTTTAGCGGAAAGTTTTGGACCTTATAGTTCTTTTTTACTTTTCTTACTGCCTTCCATAATGAGTAGTCTGATGATGCAAAAGGAGATAGATTTGCCATGTAATTTCGGAAAGAGGAATTTTTTATTTCGATTATTTTATTTTTCAGGGCTTTATTAGCTTGATTTAGCGTCCTCTTATCCAACGGATTTCTCGTGTAATGCCACTTACGGCTTAGCTTTCCTTTTTTCTCGAATCATTTCTCGAATTATTTTCGGTTGACTTACGGTTTTGTTGAGATCTTTTTTCCACGCTGATGCAAAGAATGCTGAGTCTTGAATGTTTTTGTTAAGATTTTCTATTGCAATTTCAATGTCTTGTTCTGTTTTTAATGGAATATTCAAGTTTATCTTACAATCTAGTGAATGTTGGAATTCGCATCAATTAGTGTATCTGTTACAGAAAACTGCTTCTGAGTCCGTACTAATAGTTATGGCGCTCACATTTAGTATTACTGGTGAGTGATCACCAGAGCTGTCTAACGAGGATTCGGCGAGGACGTTGTCATTGTCTATTCCACAGCAGAGGAAAAAATCGAGTAAGTCCGGAATTGTGTTCGGGTCCGTCGGCCAGTAAGTGGGATCTCCTGCCGATATACTTTCGTACCTGTTTGATCGGCTAGAATGTAGTAACTGCTTTGCTCTCGGTGTTATTAATCTTGATCCGGAAGCAGTATGCTTGGCATTATAATCGCCGCCGGAAATGAATTTTTGTCCAAGTGAACGGAAGTATTCGTTAAAGTGTTCCTGTTTTATATAATGTTTCGGTGGACAGTAAACCGAAGAGATAACGATAGGAGCTAAAGTCGATTTTATGCACGCAGAGGTTGCCTGTATGTGCTCTTTGCAGAATTTGTTCATCTCGTATCGAAGATTTGATAATTATTACCGTTCCTCCGTGAGCAGTGCCGTCTGGATGCGGAGTAGAGTATATTGAATAGAAGGGAATTTTGATGAAACTTTCGGCTGTAAAATGCGATTCGCTGATTAATAAAATATCTATATTATTGTACGTTAGAAACGGTTCGATTTGATGATAATGGCGCATCAGGCCGTTGATGTTCCATGTTGCAATTCTCGTGAATTGGTTCATTATGGCAACAATTTATTTATAATTTGTGATAAAATAGCTATAATTGTATTATTCTGTTCGGATAATTTTTTAAACATGTATTTAAATTCATTGAGAAAATCTGTGAATTGATTTGCGTTAGACGTATATATGTTATTATAGCTGATTTCGTCAATATTGTTATTTGAATCATTTAAAGATTTGTTATTTTTTGTACTAATCGATGCAGGGAAGGGTACACTATGGTGATTTTTATTTCCATTTTCTGTTACCTGCGCGTAAGTTAAGGAAGACTTGCTCGGAACGCGAGAGTTGTTATGCCGGTGCGTCATTGGAAGGACGTTTTCGGACACTTCGTTTTGTCTTTGGTTGGAGACAAGATTTTGGAAGCGTGGGATATAATTTTTGCTTCTTTGCATGAGTATTTGTTTGTATACTGTACACCCCTTGTAACTTGACGGGTGACTTCCGTCACAGTGCACGCATTTAGGTGGGACGTCATGTGGTTTGCTACAGTTTTTTGACGGATGGTACTCTCCGCATTTTACGCAACAGTATGGTAATGTGCAATAGGCTTTAGTATGACCATACGCCTGGCATCTGGTACATTGAAGTAGTCCTTTATTTTTAATTGGCGGTACCACTTGGATCTTCATGTTAAGTAGATATTGAAGATCATATATTTTTTTTATTATTTTCGCTAGGCTCCAGATCTACAAAAAACATCGGTAGCGGTTGTTTAGTTGCATATTTTATGATGTTTGTTATATTTCTTGTCTGGAAGCCTGCTTCCTGGAGCGCCATTTTAATTTCCTCTATCGGCATTGTATGGTGAATGTTTTTTAATACTACTCTATACGCTCGCTCAGTTTTTAGTTGATATGTATGATAAGCTATATTTTTATCTTTCAAATTATTTATTGTTTTCCTGAAGTTTTCAATGTTGTTTATTTTTAATTTAACTTTATTGTCATTAAGCGTTTGACATATAAATTGTTCTTTGCGGAGGAACGAGGATAGAAAATTTTCCATTTGTTTATAATTTATTATTCCATATAGAAATATTGGTGGCGGATTTACTTTAGTTTCTGTAAAGGAATTTTTACTTATTGTATTTGCACACATCTCGTTACTAGCTTCGGATTCTTTGATATCGGAATCGGGATGATCAGAGAGAGGCCAAAATCTATTAGATTTGTTATTATGTATTTCGGGAGACGTAGTAGGAGTTTGTAATCGCCTTCTTTTCTCTATAAGGTACGACCTGCCACGAGTTAGATGCGTTTTGAATTAATGTAATAGGAGGAACAGTGTTTGACGTAGTCATTTCTACATCAGATGAATACGGTTTATCAATACGCGCGTACGAAGAAGAGCATGGAACGAACTCACCGGTTTTATGCAGCTGAGTTGGATCGTTATCTAAATCGCATGGCGTGTTATCAGCGGTGTTAACCGCAAGCGCCGGGATGTTACTGGTAGCGGTGATGGTGGAGGCGGCGGTGATGGTGGAGGCGGCGGTGACCGGAAGGGTTTGAATTACGCTGGCGGCTGACGAGTTGTCGTGCGCGATAAACGGCTTATCATTGCTTCGCGACGGCGCTTTATTTTTCTCTTTGTCTTTCTGTTTTGATGGGATCATTTCTGTCCTCTCCACGTGTGAACGACTCGGTGTCTCGCACGTAGGAGAGGGGAAAGTAACTTACGTAAATTACTAGCGAAACTGCCGGAGAGTAGGAATATGTTCGATTAAACAAGCAATGCAACGCGGTAGAACGAACTGAACACAACAATGATTATACTATAATTTAAACACTTTCCAAGAGCAATGGTTATTTTATCGAGTTTCTTATTTTCAAATACGGCCTTCTAACCCGTAATTGTACTTATAAAATGCATTCCAACTATACACATAACTGAAATACGCTATTTTTCGAGTCATTATTGTATTTAATAAGCGAAATGTATAGTATTGTGATTATGTACTCGCCATTAATGTGTAACTGCATTCTCCTTGTTGCTGCCAACATGAGATTGTGACGGTGATCGAACGGCGCCCGATGGCAATTTTTTAACGATATTTTTAAAAGTTATTTAACAGTATTGCATCACTAAAACTATAGTTTACCCACTTTAAATGAATTACACTACGTATGATGAAAAGTTGAAACTGAGAAGAGCAAGAAAACTTCAGTCAGAAACAGTTTCATCTGAAAGTGGAAAAGGCACTGTGTTCGAAAAAAATCGGTCTATTAAGCTTGGCGATGCAGATGACGTTATTCGGGATAGGATTATAGTTGGCACTTGTTTTTTTCTACTTGAAAAATCACGCTGATAACCGGTTGTGTTTTCTTCTTCTTTTCATTTCGTTGCGAAAACTTGCCAGAGAAGCTGCGTGGCATCCGTCGTGGTCATTCTGGTTAATTCCTCCACGTTTTCCTTAAGTGGGTCGTAATTCATTACATTTTTCTTTTACACTTTGTACCACGCGGAAAACTTCTCTACATATTATTCCAGTGTCCATTCGCTTGTGAATTAACTTCTTCTCCTCTTTGCTCCCTATATTCCACGGAAGATGATTTAATTATTTCTTCTAAATCATTATTTTCCAACGTTTCTTGGCGTTCTTCTATACGCTCTTTCGTGTCGGCAACATTTAAATGCTCGTTTTGTTTGTTTGTTTGTTTGTTTGTTTTTTATTAGCCGCGCCGTAATATACTACAGATATTTGAAATCGCGAATACCGATATTACAGGAGTGCCACTGTAATCTTAACAAACTCAGTCGATGCGAGGAACGAAATATTTTACAATATGAAAAAAAGCGTACAGCACGAAAATTGCAATTCAAGAGATCCAAAAAAACCTCCACACAGAGACCGTATAATAACATTAACTTGGAAATAGATGATCCTTAGCACACAATAGATATATGCGTGCGAACGCTTAAAACTTCTCATTACTGAATCCCGCCCAACATCCGCCGAGAGAGCTTCGAATCCTCGGTGGCAATAATGATCGCACACTCGAAGGTAATAAACGTCAAAGTAAAGAGTTCATTTTAAGCTTGTGACAAAATGGTACGCAGAAGTGAAACCTTACGCAACGTGTTGCGACAGCTAAGTTCCGAAAAGTGTATACAGAAGCTACCTCCGACGATTTTTCACCTCTAAATATCTTTCAATTCGTCTGATTACTAGTAATTGAACCGCTGGCTATCGGTTTTGGTCACTAATTGTCTGCTACACAACCGGTGTGTTCATCCCATGACTCGACGCACTAGCAATAGTTCGGAATGCTACACCTACATCCGGGAACCATTTACCGCCTAACGCAACAAACAGCGAAGTTACTGTCAATTCGAGGTAGCAATTCTCGAAACCATCCAGCTAGCGACATTACTCCCAACGGCGGGGGCACAGCTGACCAGAGTGATATCATTAACGGAAGAATGCAAAAAAAAAAAAAAAAAAAAAAGAGAATTGGAGGAGTACTACGATTAGCAAACAGAGCCGAATTGAGAAAGAAAATAGTTCAGAAATCGGTATTAGGCGGTGTAAATTCAAATTATGGGGCACATTTAATGTAACTTTTTTAAATACTACGATACGGAGAAATAAGAAATTCAACAAGACGTTTCACAATAGGTCAGTCGAACAACAATTATACTGACCAATTAACAAATAATACTAAAAATCACATCATTTCTTTGCTAGCGAGTTAAATTAAAATATGTCCACGTGTACAACTTATACCACAATTTTCCTTTCGGCAGGGTGGCTTGTATACCTGTCTAGCTGATGATGCCCCAGTATAATGCAAAAACAGTAGTAAAACTAATTGACACACATACACATATATTTGTGCATCGACGTAACTCATACTACACAATCGGTTGCGAAATCGACTTACTCTCTAGGCGGAACTACTTTCATACATCCCTTTTAATGTGCTAAAATATTTCTATGCATAAATAAAAAGAAAAAAGGAAAATCGTTTAATCGCTAATTCTTAATTTTAATTATTTTTCAAGTAACTTCTATTTTTTCTCTGAAGCCGTTAATTTTAGCTGGTCAACGCGCGCTGGTATACACATATATTTTACTAGTTCGTGTGAATCTTTTACACTGCAGCTAATTTCAGTTTGTAAGTAAATATATTTATACCGTTCGGATAAGACATCAGCGATTACACATATCCGAATCGAATTCATTCCAGTTTTGGATAATTGTTCGTTATAACGGTTATACGCATTTTCTGTTCCAGCCGGCGAAACCAATTTTGAGTGTTCGTGTATGTGTGTGTGTGTGTGTGTGCTAAAACAGAGAATGGGAAAAGTGCATTCGAGTTGAAAAAGGGTTTGTTGACCAGCGACCGAACAAAACATTCCGTTGTTTACAGTCGATTACGTATTGTCGTAGAGCGAAATGGACTGAATCTGATGGCACGGTTAAATAGTTTGGAATAATTTCGATTATTATCTGAGGCGACTTTCTCGGAATACACTACGCGCTGTCGTCTTATACGCTCAGTAATAAACGGCAAAAAGCGGTAACACTTACCTAAATATATAGTACGTACTGGAATCTGATCGAAATGGTAGTATCGAAGGCAGCAACGGAGGCTGTGTCAAGATGGTTTTGTACAATTGACTGGATAATACTGACGTGGTGTGCATCACGGTAAACGAATGCCAGTGCGTAGCCAGTAGCAAAGATCGCAAAGAGCGCAACACCTCGTACGATCCGGCATCTAACCTGATCTCGAAACGACTTAGAGGAACCTGAAACAGATGAAATCATTTAAAATTCCACCCTAAATTTGAAAGTCACTTAAAATTATTGCCCCCCGCCCGCTCCGTGCTCCGTTACAAGTTACAAAATTCATTTTTTTGAAAGGCACGCCGACCGAATACAGATAGCCCGGTAAAAAGAAAAGCAAACTGTAGCGGAGATACAATAACCGGGCTGGATAATAAGCTTGGTTCGTATCGATGTTTTTAACAACACCCGAATACGATTGTGAATCATTCTTCGCCGTAAGAATCAAAAGAAAAGCTGACTCTTTTCAGTGAAAAAGCTCTTGAAAATATTTCAGTTGTTCAGTTTAAATTAATACCGGACGCGATTTATTCTGCGCACAATTTAATTACCGAATAAAAGTGGAGCTCTAAAATCTTTCCGAAATAATTCTTACATTTTTTCAGCGAAGAATAACTACTTTTCATGGAACAGGCAAGTCTCCAATTTATATACGGTCGGTCGCAGAATAATCGCGTTTAAGATGAGCTCTTCTCTTCTCACCGTTTATTTTTCTTCGCCATAAAGCGAAGCAAATTTAATCTCGAAAAAATTCTTTCGTTAAATTAGGAGAATTCTTTCGTATCGGCTCATCCTTTTCTCACTGAAATGGAAAAATCAGAAAGAGAATTCCACTTACAGTAGAAGCGCATGCACATTAAACACAGCTTTCCCCACATTTCTGCCACGGATACACAGCCTTAATGAAACTGGACGTGTTTGAAAATAATATCACAGTCGATCTAAACAATTACAAATTCTTTACCAACGCGTTTTACTAGAAACGAAATTCTTTCCATTCAAAACATCCCGATATTGTTGTTGATTGATAGTTCTGGAATACTAAAAAAGTTTTTTTTTTTTTGTTTTTTTTTTGTCTTCTTTAATAAATAAATAAGTTTCGGGTCTTACGTGGAGTTAATTTTGCCCGTTACGTGAGTGCCCGACGACACTCTTATTATCATCGTTTATTCAAATTGAACACATTACAAACTTATTCACGTTTATTATATAAATCGTAATAGTAACAAAATCTAAATTAAAAATATAAAAACATGCGCATATATACATTCACTCTAGATACGCATCTATACACAAATACATAAAGATAGCCTTATATATATTCAAATTCGCATCGTGATCTTCTTTATGAAGTACAAACAGAAAAGTAACGAAAAAGGAACGATGCAAAAAAACAAAAGAAGAAAATATATATAATTAATGCATAACTAATCGACATAAAAAGAAAAATTCGAGATGTATATAGCTTGGTTTTTGGTATCTTTATACCACTCTTACTTTTCATAGTTAAAGCTGTTGTTATCAGACGATCATTCTTTTAGCGTAATCGTGTGTTTCTAATTGATATGTAAATTCAAAATACACTTTTTGTATTTGTGTCACGTCAAGTATAATAGTCTAGTGCGAGTAGTGAAAACATTTCGCCGACTACACAATTCGTTATAATTCTTGCGATAATAATGATTTTTTTTTCGAATAATACGGAATAAGCGTGTATGGTCTGGCAGGAATAATCCTCCACATTCCAGTAGGCATTAGTATCTACGCGAGAAAAGTACAAAGCAAAATATGTTCACAGTAAGAAACTATATATATATATATATATATATATATATATTGTTAATTGGGATTATCATTTTTAATTCAATGTTCCACAGTCCACGACGGGATTCACGAAAAGAATGAATCGCAATCATTTTATTTTAATTTTTTTTATTATATTTAGTACCTCATTAAATAAACTATGATACTAGTGAATGCACAAGACCATTCTGGCATCGAGGGCAACGAGATAACGGATATTTTAGCCCGTTCGGCCGCCTGCGATGGTCCTTTACTCTATAATTTTCCTACCTCGGATATCCTCCTTCTTTCCTTAGCTAATCATTCCCGACTATAGTCGGATATCTATCCTTCTCTATTTTCTAATCTCACATCTCATTATCTTCAAATTCAGCCGGTTCCCTATTCTCAGCCGTGGTTTCAATCCTATTCTTATCAACGCTCCGCGATCGTTTCCTTAATGAGACTGCGTTTTAATCACTCCCTTCTACCCTCTTCACGTTTTCGTTTTTCCCTGTCCTCCTCTCCTGATTGTCCCCTTCATTTTTTTTTTTTTTTTTTTTTTGGGAACGCCAACCAAGGGCAATGACCCATCATCAAAGAATTACGAAAACAGGATTAAATTTTGATATATAAAGAAATAGAGGAAATGAACTCCGCTAAGATTGGAACAACATCTGGTGAAGGAAAGGAAAGTATGTAGGAAGCACAAAAAGGAGTAGGTAGTTTTAGGTGGAGGAGCTTAGTGTAGAGGAGGGAACGCTGCTGTACAAGAAGAGAGCATTCAAAAAGGATATGATTTGCATCACAAACACAGTCATGATCCGAGGGATGAAAATTACAGTATGGGAAAGAAACAATAGAAAAACGAAAGAGAGACGAAGGAAGACAATTATGGTTGAGACGAAGACGTGTTATGGAGGAAATAACGGAACGACTGGAACCAGGGAAATCAGCAAACCAGGAACGTGATGAAGGAAGAGGTTGCAAGAGTTTGTAAAAGGAATGAGGATTGGAAAAGGAGGTAATGTAGGTATCCGACCATGATTTGAGGTGTGCTCGTTTGGATGGAAAGAGGATATTATTGGCAGGAAATTTATTGACAAATTTGCCGTTATAGGAAGCAGAGCGAGCAAACGAGTCAACTAGGTTATTGCCTGCGATGCCGCTATGACTGGGAATCCAAAGAAGATCGATTTGAATGGAACGAACTAAGAGGAGATTTGCAATTAAGGAACGAATGGAAAGGATAATGTAGTCGCATGAAGAGGATGGAAAAGGGGAGGATATAGCCTGCAAGACGCTCATGGAGTCAGAACAAATAAGGTATTTATTATTATAGGAGGAAAGTGCAATGAACAGAACTGCACGGAGTATTGCATACGATTCTGCAGTGAAAATGGAACAGAAGGAAGGAAGTTTATAAAGTTTGTAGTGTGGAAGAGAAGAAATAAGAAAGGAAGCTCCGACCCCCTCATCGCTTTTGGAACCATCCGTAAAGAGGACAGACGAAGAAGGAAATAGAGACCTCAAAGCTCCGTTGTACTCGCTTAAAGCGATAGAAGGTGAATATTTAGTATGAGAAGGAAGGAAAAACAAATTAGGAGGATATAAAAAATCTATAAAGCTGAATGTAAAGAACGGGAGTTTATGATATGTGTAGATAAATGAAGAATAAGGAGCAAGGCGTCGAGAGACATGAGAAAGAATAGGAATCTTCAGGGGAGAAAATCGCCAATTGGCCAGGATGTAGGAATAAGCAGAAACTAATTTAGAAGACTTAATAGGAAGACGTTTTATGAGGAAGCGATCCCCAAGAAAGGATCTACGAATGTGTAAAGGATGAATGTTGGCTTCTGAAAGTACTGCAGGAATGGGGGAGGATTTCAGAACACCGAGGCAAAGACGAAGACATGAATTTTGGACTTTATCGAGTTTGGAAAGAAGATGTTTAGGAGCATTGCCATAAATGAAGGAACAGTAATCAAGTTTGGAACGAATAGTAGATTTATATAGAATAAGAAGAACACTGGGGTCACCACCCGATTTGTGTGGAGAAAGAGCCTTTAATAAATTAGTTCTCTTAAGACAGGAAGTATATAGGTAGGAAATATGTTCGTGAAAGGATAAACGACTGTCTAGGAAAACGCCAAGATAGCAGAAGGACCTAACTAATGGAATAGATAAATTGTTCAAAGAGACATTAATTAAGGAAGTATTATAGGGACGAAAGGAAAAAACCATACAAACAGATTTAGAGGATGAAATGGTTAGATGGATGTTGGATAGAGCGGATTCAAGCAAGTTCAACGAATTATTGAGTTCATCTTTAGCAGAGAAGATGGAAGTTGAGGAGTAATAAATAAGAATATCATCCGCGAAAAGGAGTGTAGAGGCTGAGACGGGAAGAGAAGCTATTTCAAGCGAATAGATATTAAAAAGAGTAGGACTCAAACATGACCCTTGAGGAAGGCCACGGAATACACATCTAGAGCCAGAGAAGGAAGAAGTGGAAAGATAAATGGTTCTACTTTGAAAGAGCTGAATTATCAGGGAAGAAAGTTGAACAGGAATGCCAATAGAAATCATTTTATTTTTAAGGGATGGAAGATGAACCTTATCGAAAGCAGAAACTACATCAACAAAGGCAGCGATCGTGTATTTTCTTTCAAGAAGAGCTTTATATATGTCAGAAAGAAAAAGGCTGATGCAGTCAGAAGGACCAAGACCAGGACGAAAACCGAACATATTGTAGGAGACGAGATTATTGTGTTCCAGCTACCAAACAAGGCGCCGGTTTAGCATACTCCCGAATAGTTTTCTTAAACAAGGAGCCAAAGAAATAGGTCGAAAAGAATTTGGAATTTTCTTAAGAATTGGGATAATTATAAATGAATTCCAAATAGGAGGTGTAAGTCCTGAGAGAAGAAAAGAATTGAAAATTTCGAGGAGAATTTTGAGTGAGAAATTAGAGAGATTTTTAAGAAAAAGGAAGGAAATTTTGTCGATTCCTGAAGTCGAATTGGAGGATTTTTGCAACGAAAAGAGGAGTTCATTGAAGTGGAATTCTGAAGTGAGGAAGTGAGATGAATTTGGAAGAGAAGAAGAAGGAGAACTTACTTCGTCAAAGGAAGGAACATAACTGGGAGCTAGATTGTCAATAAAGGATTCAAGTATGTCAGAAGAGATGTTATGATAAGAAGGGTGTTCGGATTTGGGAGTTTTGAAGGCTTTGGCCATTCTCCGAATTTGGGAAATAGACGCGGTCCGGGAAAAGGAAGAGCAAAATTTTTTCCAAGGCTTGTTTTAGGATGTATCTGGCTCTAGCGTTAGCTTTTCTATGGTCAATAAAATTTGAAAAGGAGGAACAGTGACGGAAGGTTCTAAAAGTAGCGACGCTGGCATCAAAAGCCACCTTGCAGTTATTATTCCACCATAAGGATGAAGCTGCATGACGGCGATGTTTAGAAGGCACTGGTGGTGATGAGGAAGAAAGGGCGAGTAAGATGGAATCTGTAAAGTATTTGTACTTTGAAATAGGATCTAAGTTATGATGCAAAAGGGAAAGAGAAGAGTCAACAGAACGACTAAATTGTTCCCAATTAGTTTTGGGGATACACCATTTGGAGGCATAGAGGGGCTTGAAGTAAATGGATGATGGGGGAAGACTTTTGAACGATACAATAATAGGGACATGGTCACTTCCAAAAGTACCATCAAGAGTTTTCCAGGAACAGTTAAGAGCAAGATCAGGAGAAGAAAAGGAGAGATCGACTGCGCTAAAAATGGAAGGGCTTTTGTACAAAGTAGGAGATTGATCATTAAGGAGGATAAGATTATGTCCGAGGATAATGTTTTCAAGAACCACTCCATTACTGTTTCGACTAGAACAACCCCAAAGAGGAGAATGAGCGGTCCAATCACCTCCAATAATGAAGGGGGGAGGAATACTATTAAGAAAGGAGGGAGAGGGAAAATTATTGGGATTAAAATTCGGAGGAAAGTACGTACAGACTATGTTTAATGGGCGGGGAAAAATGGAAGGAATAGAAATGTGGACTACATTCGAATCACGAGAAGATGGCACAGAAGAGAAGAGTACATTTTGAGATTGGAAATGTATATTATTTCTAATAAGGATGGCAGCACCGCCGTAGCCGTCTATTCTATCAGAACGAACCACGGAGAAATCTTTAAGATGAAACGTTTCAGATTGTTTGAGCCATGATTCGGAAATTAAGGCAATGTGAATTTGATGTATTTCAAGTAAACTCTCCAAGGCAAGTCTATTAGCTTTAAGGCTGCGACAATTCCACTGGAGAATGTTAAATTTGAAGGACATATTGAAAAATTAAAAAGAGGGAGAGAAACATAAAAGAAAAGGAGAATGAGTAAGAAGAGAATTAAGATAAAACATAGTTAAAGTTTACGTAGAAGGTGAAGGAGAATGTATTTGCGAGTGCAAAGGTGAAGCAAAGAATAAGGATTATTTAAGGTGAAGGTTACTGGAAAGAAAAGCAGAAAGAGAATTAGCAAAGTTTGAAGAGGAGTCAACGTTAAATGATGATATTAAGTTCAAAATGGCTGTTGAAAGATTATTAATGGAAGGAGAAAATTCAGAAGAAGAAGAGAGGTTAGAAGGATTGTTAGAAGAATCGTTACTAGAGGATGGGTAGGGTTTGCTTAGTGCCCATCCATTTGTGGGAGAAGGAATATGATAGACAGGAAGAGAAGGAAAATGGGGAGTAGGCTTAGAAGAGAATTTAGGCGATTTTGTTTTACGGAACGTTAAAGATTTAGTTGGAGGTGAAGAATGAATAGTAGGAAAATTGTGAGTGTTATGAAGAGGAACAGAAACAGATGCGCGATTTGCATATGAAAAGGCTTGAGACACTAAGGAATTATCCTTGTGCTTTGATGCTTCATGGAAAGATAGGTTTTCATACGACATGATTCTTTTGATGTCCTTTTGTCTAATCCATTCAGGACATCTACGGTCATAGGAACAGTGGTCACCTTTGCAACTACGACAAACAGGAGGATTTTGAGTATTTGGACAGTCTGATAAGGAATGCCTAGAAGAGCAGTGAGAACAGACAGTATTAGAACTACGACAGTGCCTCGCAATATGACCAAATAAGAAACACTTGGAACATTGTGTAGGAGGACTGACGCTAGGCAGAACTTGGAAACGGAGTTTAAAAATAGTGATAAATTCTGGAAGGAAGGATTTAGTAAATTTAATTTCAACTGATCTAGTAGGTGTCTTTTTACCTTCGACGGTTTTTAAGATGCGCCTGATAGAGGAAAAGGGTATAGAAGATTCAAGCCCCTCCAGTATTTCTTCTTCAGAGAAGGAAGGATCAACTCCAGAAATAACTCCCAATTTGTAAATGGAATTAACTGGGATAAAAGCTTTTAAATTATGAGAAGAAAAAAAGGATGAGTTCTGAAGGAAGGAGTTAGCAGAAAGAACTGAAGGGAAGAAAACAGATATTCGATTTCTACCTAGGGTAGTAATGTTAGAATAGGAAGAGGAGACTGTACCAAGGAGTCGGGCCACCGCCAATGGATGATAATTCCCAATGTTATTTTGTGTTGAATTATATTCTACAATTATAGAATAGGGTCCTGGATGGTCGGAGGGGTAGACCTCGGGACTACTGTGAATTAAACTATTATTATTATTATTATTGTTATTATTATTATCATCATCATTATTGTTATTATTATTATTATTATTATCGTTGGCATTATTATTATTATTATCATTAGCATTATTATTATTATTGCTGTTACTATGTTCACTACTACCGTTTTTAACATGGTTATTATTGTTGTTATTGATAATACTCTTACTTTCGTTGTTATTACTATTTTTAATACTAACATTTTCAACGGCTTTAGTGACGGTTTCATTATTATTATTATTTTTATTGTTACTATTATTGATTATATTAGTGGGAGCGTTGAGATCAGTTTGAGACAGCCTTAGATCCTTGCTAGGCAGAGACACGGTCGGTGAAAGGGGGCCGGAAGGTTTACGCTTTACGGCAGCGTCGGTTTCCATCAGGTTGAGACTTAAATTGTTCTTATTGGTATTGAATTTCGTATCTTTGGAGGAGGCCGCCGGGCGGCCCCCACTGGACGAACTCATCGATCGATTAAATTAAAATAAATAAATAAATAATAATTGGAAAAGGAAAAAAAAAACACGACAGAATTCGAGTGTCTGAAGTACCGAAAGACGAACTAAAATTGTCAGCTGTCGAAGTGAGCAGGCGAAATACGCGCACGAAATAGTAAAATCAGAACAATCTCACCGGTTTTATCGCTACGATGATAACGAAAATGCCGAAGAAATCGAAGATGATTTTGTTATCGGAGAACAATTGTTATCTATTAAACAACGCGAACGAACAACCGCTTATCACTATTCGTTCTACACTCTTGTCCCCTTCATAGTTAGTTCGATCTCTCCTCTCATATGTGATGCAAACCACATCTTCTTTGAATTACCTTCCCTTGATTCTGAGCGCTCTGTTTTGTACTCCAAAATCATGGCACTGGGACTTCCTACTCCGTATAATTCTCCATTTGTCCTTTCCTTTCCATCTCCAGAAATAATCCCTCTACTCCAATCTTTCCTAAGCTCTATTTCTCATCGTCTCTCTATTTATCAACCCTTTCCATAATTTCTGTAGTTGTTAGGTGAAAGCCGCTGGCGCGCCCAAAAGATAAAAAAAAAAAAAAAATACACAAGACCTAAAGGCAATAATTTGGAGATTTACAAATCTAGTCGGTGACAACTTTCGGCCGGGTAACAGGGTTCGATAATAGCCGAAGATCAGGAAATGTAATCAAAATGAATTTAGTAGCTGCGCGCAAGTGAGATTAATTCCCATTAGCTTTTTTCGCGCATTTATATACACTTATAGTAACATGTCGTTTTTGATAAGAAATTTAAAAAGCACGTAATGAAACGTATATCTGAGTGCATGTCGAACGTGGGCAAGTACGTATTGTTAATTAACTTTGTTTCTTATCAAAAGTTCCTTGTTAATACATTATAATTGCAGATTTATAGTTCATTCATTGTTGTATAGAGAAACTAACAAAATAATCTATATATTGATAAAAGAAAGTCATGTTAGTTACACCACTTATAACCCAAGAACGGCTGGACCGATTTTAATGATCTTCGATTTGTTGGATTTATCTCCACTCCGAATAGCAGAATACAAATTTTAAAACAATATTCATGAAGAAAATTCATTTTTTTGAGAGAGGTTTAAATAGTTATTTAACTTTAAATTTTGGATTTTATGAAAGGGCTTCTGTGTTTTGTTTTATATTTAGAATTTCGCTTTTAAAGGGTAATTATCTGGTGATGAGTTTTGAATTTTTTAAAGGTGATTTTTCAGGTCGTTCTAAATTCCATATTATATATTCGAGACGATTTCTTGTCGCTCAGAGTAATCGCTCCACTTAAAGTTGTAATGGAAGGTTAATTGTAATTTATGATCCAATTCTGATAAGTCAAACCGTTTCCGAGCTCTACTGTATAATTGAATATTTTTGTCGTTTGTGAACCATCTTTTTGGGTATACTGATTTTTGTTGTTAAGGAGAATAATGTCTTGCTGCGACATGAATTAGATTCATTTTAATGTAATTAAAATACTTTTCATTTTGATTATTGTTCATTTATGGAACTTAATTAATTTTGAGTATTAATTTTACCTTAATAAAATTCGGCTAATAAGTTAACACAACATTTATTTTTTAAGGCGGTACGAAGTTCGCCGGGTCAGCTAATATATGATAAAAAATAGCAATATTAATAATATAAATCAGATTTGTACAGCAAATACTCCTAAAGTGGTGGAAAACATCACAATGTATATTTATATATATATATAAAACTAGGCCATTTTGGCCTCGCAAGAGGCTGTGCCCCTTGACCCCTCTTGCTTTCATTTCTGTCTCTTTCTTTTCTATACTTTGTATAAAATGATTAAAATTTACAACGTAATTCTTACTAACGTCAACACAAAAAAAATAACATAATCACAAAAATCCTATCCTAACATTTAACTTTCATTGTATAAAATTAAGAAATTTTTTCATTACATTTTTCATTACATATTTCGTTACATAAAATTGTGACATTTTTTAAGTGGTGTAACTAATCCGACTTTGTTTTATATCCCGATAACCCTTTAAAAGCGAAATTCAAAATGTAAAACAAGACACAGGAGCCCTTTCATGAAATTCAAAAATTACGGATACAAAATTATTTAAACCCTCCTTTTGGACCAAAAAAAAAATGAATCTTGTTCATAAATTCGTAAAAACATTTTGTAGTAGACCGAATTGTGAATCTAAACCATTCTCTAATCCACTGGAACACACACAACAAATTTCATCAAAATTGGTCCAGCCGTTTAGAAGGAGTTCAGTTACATACGGGCGCACAGAAGAATTATATATATAAAGATATATATATATATTTTTTTTTAAAATTATTATTACTTTAATAATGAAATATAACAAACCAGAGTAGCCTGCGAATTAGCTTATGGCTACCAGTGGCGATTATTTGTATATATGTTTAATTTTAAATAATTCAGAAATGAATACAGGAAATTGTTCTAGTAGAATAATTTCATTTAGTTGAAGTTCACAGTCAATCATATACAATTGTCGCAGGTGATTATACTTGCTACACGTGTATATTATATGCTGAACATTTTCTACTTCATTACTTTCACAATTACAACATTTACTATCAGCAATAATGTTTAATTTATTCAAAAAGTATCCAATGGAACCATCACCAGTGAGTATTTGGGTCATGTAATAATTTACTTCAATGTTTTTGTTTTTAAAGCGTTCTATTACGTTAGATATATATATATATATATATATATATATATATATATATATATGTATATATAAGAATTAAAAAATTTCTGTTTGTTATCAACGGATGATTACATAAATTAGTTCAATCCACAAAATCTTAAGCAACACATATAACATTAATTTATTCCAGTTTCAATCCTTTATGTTGAGATTTTGCGTTAATTCCTTTTAAAACATGATGAATGATGAATGGACAAATATTTGAGTTTTTTTGAGTCGGCAGTACATCATTTAACCACTGTTAATATGACAATGTTCACGACGACTATCTCTTTGATCTACACAAATAATAGAAGTTTAAATTTATTAAATAAACTGGGAATAAAAAAACAGCAAAGAAGCGAGAGGAAAACAAAAGTAAAAAGGCAGAAAGAAGAGAAAAGAAAGGAAATTGATTAATAGCTTTTTATTCGACTCGTAGGCGGGCTGGGCAGAAGCCATCTCGCGAAAAACAAGACAATTCAATTTTGTAAGATGAGAGTTTTTTTGTTCTTTAAATTTTAATGCGCTGTTTTTAATACAAGAATTTTCGAAAATTATCAAGTTTTCCGTTAAGGCTTTTCCTCGTCATGCAACTGCAATATTTCTGATGATAAAACCAGATAAGATTACGCTGAAAGAAAAAAAAAGAAACCTTCCGCTTTTTATTTTCCAAGGGAATTTAAGCCAATAAATTAGTATTAGTTTGAGTAATTTTTTAGAAATTTCGAGTTGATTTACTTTTCTTACTAGCAAGCTCTCCTGATTTTGTGAATTTAGTCATCACACTATGACCCATAGACTTGTATATTTCCCCGATGTTAAAAACTAGGTGATTCTCTGTACAGGCGCATTCTTAAAATTTAAAGAAACCCTATTTGCCGACACCGTTTTACATTATTTACTTATGTTTAATATCTTGCTAGAAGATTTAAGTCACAAAAAAGGGAAAAATTAAGCGGCAATCTGGAGGAATGGTTCGCAAATACTTCAGAAAAAACAATTAAATTCGGGCAATTTTGTTCATATATGTTTTTAAACTAACCGTTTTCTGGGAAATACATCACTGATAAAATAAGGTTCTACAATTAAAATATGTGATGTTTTTCCGCTAAATTACTTTTAAAGAAACGGCTGTGTGCTCGGATACAAAAGATATTCTTTATTTTACCGGCTTCTTGCTTTTATTTTTTTTTTTTTTTTTTTTGACCAGGAAAGGGGCTAAAAATTAATCCGCTAAAAGTTAAACGAGTTTTTTGATTCTAGATAAAATTAGTACAAGTGAAAAATGCAGACGGTATAAAAAGCCTAACAGGATTTCTAACTGCAAAAGAGCGGATAATAAAGAACAACGATAATAGTCATAATGAAGGTTGCACGTAACTTGTGTTTTTCTGCGGGAACAAAAAAAAAAAAAAGAAAAAAAATGGTAGCAGGCAATGGAACGTAAAAAAGTTTATATGCTTGAATTGAGAGCTGAATATGTAAAAGCTCTCTAGTAAATTAGTATACTACTAAAGGGACAACTGCAGCAGGTAAATCCTTATTTAAAGAATTTCGCTTTCATCTATACTTGAGCAAACACTGGCAGACCTCATTATAAAAAGGGTTCTTTATATTACGTTCTTGGACTTATAGCAAAAAGCCGAAAAAAACCATCGAGCTATTTTATTTTTCTATTATAAGGTTATTCTATTATCTCAGCTTGCTCATATAGCTACCGTAATCATCGATTTATTATTAAACCGCAACCTCTATTAGTAATGCTATACTACTGTCGTTTTTTTATATTTTATTTATTTATGTGGGACCATCGAAAAGGAGTTACGAAGTTTACAGCGTGAATTTTTAGTTCTTCGCAAAATACCGAAGGAAGATATGGCGTACTATGCTTTAGTTAAGAGCACTCGGATAAATGTTTATTATTACTGGAATCATACTCCAGGTTGCCGGCGACGAGTCTCCTCTTCCAAAAATGAAAATTAAAAAACGAAGAAACAAGATGGCGACTTTATACCTAAAGGAAAACATTATCGTTTATAAGATTGTTTTCTTTCTTTACAGAAAAAAAGTAAAATCAACCTAAAAATTTACTCTAAAAATTTAATAAAAATTCGCTAAAAGGTAAAAAATAATGACCCGGTAAAAGAGGATATTATATTTTACGGTAAAATATACTTGAAGATGATGTTATGATTATTCTTAAACAATATTAATACTAAAATATATATTAAATTGTAACAAATACACGTATAACAAACAAATTTAAATATATAAACGATTGTGTATACTACCTAGAAAAGTGTATACATGTATATTTAAATTTGTTATACTTGTATCCGTTACAATTTAACAGATTTTTAAATTTTAACAAACAGCACGTGTTTTTTTTTTTGTTTTTTTTTTCTTGTTTGGGCTTTTCCCTGGGTTTGCCAATCAACACGTGTACATAGCAGCAATTAGGAGTAACAAGGAGTGGAATCTGACAAAGAATGCTATACCAAGAATGGAGAAACGATAACAATCAACGTCGAAAAATGCCAAACGTATGCATCCTGAAAAGAAAAGGAATGACATTGCTGAAAGTAAGAGCAAAAGGAGTTAGCTGTCTCATACCATGGCCACATCTGCAATTACAGAGCCCACAGTACAAACGGACAAAGGAATCTGGCTACAAATAATTAAGGAAGAAGAAGCACGGGATATTTAAAAAACAGTTAGAGCCACCAAGCACCACAGTTATATAAAACACAGAAACAGTACGTGTTAAAGGATTCTATGTTAACATTAATACACTAATTAAACTCTCTGAACACAAAAATTCAAATTGTAACAATTAAAAAAAAAAACATATTAATTAAATGCGTATAATTCATTATCACAATTTTTAGTTAAATATTTTTTTGGGTAATGATAGAGCATCGTTCTCCTTAATTTCAGAATTTTGTATTTTTGTATTTTTCTTATATTCAATTTTTTCGATTAGTTTTGTATTTAGATCATGTTAAGCAACGAAAGCATATCGCTGAAGAAACTTATCCCTTTTTTCAACATTTATTTTAATGGCTACTGAGTATCGGCATTCACCGACGCTGATCGGTATGTTTGCATTGGACCACAACTGACCGGTGCAACATTTTAAGTAGACAAGAAGAGTACCCATTGAATATCATTCCATACGGTCAAAAATTACACGCAGTAATGTTAGGACAGGTAATATTTCCGTCAGTGAAGAGCTTGAAAATTTAGTTCTGGCCGGTATTAAAGGCGTTCTCGTTATTCGAACTTATATTTATTCGAGGTAATTAAAATTGTTAATATTTAAAATTTTCGTTTATTAAAAATAATTTTTGTTTCAACTTACCTTTCCACGTTTAATATTGATAATATTTTTTTAAGAGTTAATGAAGTTTGTTATGTTACTAAAATCTACTCTAAAGAAAGGACTCCTTTCTTCACATTACTTGACAACTACTTAGCATTTGTGTTCACCGGTGCTCATCGGTATACTTATCTGGCACGACAACTGACTATTACACTTTCGAATAATAATTCTTCATGGACACAAGTTATGCAAAAAAAAAAAAAAAAAAAAAAAAGGAAACACGCGACAACGTATAACCTCCTCTTTTTAAAGTGGGTGAAAAGACAGCGTTACTAGAATTTAAAATTTTCCTTATTCTTTTAGCGTTCATATTTAAAAATAAAAAAACAAAAAAAAAACAAACAGAAATAGGTGTAATTTATTCAAAATAAATGTGGTATGTTGAAATTCCTATGTAAGTATTCTTGAGAAGCGATCCGTGTGATCCGATAAACCTCACTTTGAATTTAGATGATGCAAATTCAAAGCGTAAACTTCTAATCCTCTGTCTCCTCTAAGTGCTTTGCCTCAGAAAGAACTTAAATTTTCCCTTTCTCCATCGGAACCATCTGATATTGCGATGTCTTATATTTCAGCATCGAATATTACAATTTATAATTTTTTTTATCCTTCTAGTACTAATAAAAGTGATAGTAATAATAGTAATAATAATGAAAATAAAAGTAAAATAAAACGAATCGAACAATTTTACCGTCAATATTAATAATAATGGACTCCAACAATAATCATAATAATAACAATGATGGTCGTAATAATGGTTATGGTAGTAATGAAGTGAAATAAAATGTAATTCTTATTATTATCATTATTACATATTTAGGCTACTATAATCATAGCTACGCGAGGCTCAGTTGATGTTACAAAACAATTTTTAAATTTAAATACAGGATATATATATATGTATATATGAACAAAAAAAAGTTAAACATATATATACATATATATATGTGTGTATATATATATATATATATATATATTTAAGCAAATAAGAAATGGATTTTTTTTTTTTCTTTTTAAATGGGCACGTCAGCACAGGACATTTACCCAACACAAAAGATTAAAAGAATAGAAGGACATATGGAGCGAAAAGTTATATCAAGAAACGATTAGAGACAGAGGAAATGAAGGCGGCTAACAAGGGAACAACAGAAGGAGATGGAAAAGTGAGAATATAGAGAGCACTGTAAGGAGTAGGGAGGCCAAGGCTAAGCAAATTGGAATAAAGGATCGCGCGTTCTGTAGAAATAAAGGAACATTCAAATAGTACGTGGTTTGCATCACACGTGCCATTTAAGGTAGGAGGATGAAAGGGACACAAATGAGATTGAACCAGAGCAAAGCGGAAACGAGAAGCCGGGAGTAGACTATGATTAAAACGAAGGCGAACTATGGAAGAAATGACAGAACGGCTGATACTAGGAAAGTTATTAAACCAAGGAGAAACGGATGGAGAAGGCTGTAAAGCAAGGTAAAAGGAGTCAGGGTTGGAAAAAAAGGACGGATAGAGCACGGTGAGAACGAAAGGAGAGAGAGTAAAGACTTTGGGAAGGAAATCTGCCTATGAAACGACCATTTACTGCGGCCGAGCAAGCTAACGAGTCAGCAAGATCGTTACCAGCTATACCACAGTTGCCAGGAATCCAAAGCAGGTCAATATGGATAGAGCGGGAGGCTAATAAATTGAAAATCAAGGAGCGAATATAAAGAATAATAGGACAGGAAGAGGGTTCAGGAAGGGGAGACGCGATAGCTACTAAAACACTCTTCGAGTCGGAGCATAGAAGGAAATTCACTAAACTGGAAGTTGAAGATATAAAAAGGACCGCACGCAAAATAGCCGTGGATTCGGCTAGGAAGATCGAAGAGAAGGAGGGAAGTTGAAATGATTCAGAGTAGTTGAGAACAGGAAGAATAAAAGCGGCACCGACCCCCGAAACAGATTTCGAGCCATCCGTAAAAATCGTGATGTGAGCAGGAAATAGTGAGGAAAGAGTGTGATTAAATTCTTCCTGAATGGCAGGACGAGGAAGAGACTTAATATTAGAAGGTAAAGAGAATAACTTAGGCGGATGAGACAGTTCAGAGAAGTTAAAGGTAAAGTATGGAGATTTGTTCTGGGAGAGGACAAAGTGAGAAAGTGGAACGAGTCGAGAAGAGATGAGAGAAAGAATTGGAATCTTACGAGGAGAAAAACGCCAGTTATGGAATTGGTTCAAAGAAACAGAGCAGGATATGAGGGAAATCACAATTAAAGATATTCATAACCGGGTGTAATCTGAGAGATTTAATAGGAGGAAAGAAATTTAAAAAAAAACCGAAAATACGAAAGCGTACATCATGGACGCTGGAAAGAAAGAAAACCCGTAGTGAACGAATACAATTGGGCGCAAATAAAGGCCAAAAAAAAGAACGACAACTGAAATTACGTAGTCCATAGTTAGCCGAAACGAGAAGAAGAAGAATAGCCAGAATATAAATAATATTAATGGACTAGAATGTAACTCAGTTTGGGAACAATAACAGTAGCAGCTTAACAAAGATAATAGAATATCCAACACTGATAAGACGATTAGCACGTATAAAAACGAACAAAAATAACAACAATCGAGATTATGTTTTGATTTTTTTTCATACGTGCTTACAACATCATAGGCTAGCAGCATGACAATAAGAAGTGGTTTAAATTTGGTCGTAGAGGTTGGTATCTTGGAGAAACTTAAAGAGGGCAGAAACAGAATTGTCTGAGTCTTCTAGGAGCGATGTGGCGGGGAAGCTTTTGTATGATTTCTGACGTTGTGAAAATGTGCCTGCGCAGTCAAGTAGAAGATGACGAATAGAAATCGGAGCTGCTGAGCAATTTGGGCAGACTGGGTGAGGGGTGCGAGTAAAGAGATGGCCATGTGTGAGAAGAGTATGGCCGCGGCGGACACGTGCGAAAACAACTTGGTGTCTTCTGTCAAATGAGAGGTTTGATTTCCATTTTTCAATAGAGGATTTTATAGAGCGAAAATGGCAGTGACCGAAGCTAGTCTACTGTTTCTGTCATTGTTCTTTTAGTCTAAGTTTAACGGTGCGTCGGAAATCGACTAAGGGAACTGGAAAGTTTTAGCACCTTGTTTTGCGGTTTTGTCAGACAGGTTGTTGCCCAGTATGCCTTTGCTGCCGGCAAAACGGGTTTGAGAAGAGCAGCCGGGTGATTATTTTGGCAAGGGAGTGTTGTTGATTTGCCCATTGGTTTTGTAGACTGAATAGTGAAGATAGAGAGTCGGTTAGTAGCAGATATTTCTGGTTGCAGTTTTCTTTAGAGGCTATGCAGTTTACAGCTAGGTAAAGGGCATAAAGTTCCGCAGATAAAATAGAGAAAGATAGAGTGGCAGCGCATCCAACTGATGTTGAAGAAACAGAGCCGTCCGTTAAAACAATTGAATATCCATGGAACCGATGAAGTAATTCTCGGAAGTTTTAGCGAAGTTCGAGCGCTGAAGTTTCTTTTGAAAGAACAGCAAGAGAAAGATCGATGTTAATGCAAAAGTTGGACCATGCGGGTGTGACTGCGAGGTGAAAGTGTGTTAGCGGGGGTAGTTGAAGATCGAGAGAGTATTAAATATTTCTGTTTGTTTTGAAGTAGAAGTTAGAAGCGGCATACGGGGAAAATGATAGAATTCTGGTAGTGGCTTTAATTAGCAGACAGTTGGCCGTACTGATATGTAGGAGGCGGTTAAGAGCTACATATTGACGATGCATGGTTAGTGGAAGTTGATTGACATCAACATGAAAACTGGATATAGAAAAAAAAACCGAAGAGATTTTAAAGCTATCTGGAGAGCTCCGTTTTCTACTACGCTCAATTTGTGCAGCAAGTATTTTGCGGCGCAGAAGTAGCTTGAAGACCATAGTCCAGTTCGGATCGAATCAATGTATTACAGAGTTGGAGAAGGGTGGTACGGTGTGCTCCAAATCTTACAACAATCGATTAATATGGATATAGCCGACAGGGAAACATACTTGTATAATGGCAAATACAGCAAATATAAAATAATCATTCAACCGATCGATATAAATAAACGGCCATCGACATTATATTTGGCAAAAATTTTAAAAAACAATTCAAATCTACGTATTAACATGTTTGTGGTCTATGCTTAGATATACTGTACAAACCCAGCACAGGGTTTGGTTTTCATCAAAATTGCTGCATTTACAGTACAAACCGAAGACGTGACTAGTTGAAGAACTCTTTCCTATTTCCATATTGGTAAGGAATATTTATGGCACGTGATATAGTCACCATATCGTCTCGGTAGCTAAGAGCACGTTTACACGTTTTGACTGCAATTGGACAAAAAGTGTCAGAACTATTGCGTTATCTGGAAGAGAAAAGCTTTTCGGTTAGTTGTATCGGTGACCCACGTTCAGAGTATTTTTTGATATACGCGATTTGGTAACTTGTCAGCATCACAATAGGAATACTATTTCTCGTTGCATTGCGAAAAGTGGCGTGGCAAAAAACGTTGGCTATTATGTACTGATCTGTTGTTACAACACCCTAAATTCTGATGATTGAAATCGTATTTAAGGTTGGTCTAACTTGGTTCCACACCATATTAATTGCAGTGAACGCATTTATTTCCGATATTAATTTAATCCACGAGTTTTTCTTGGAATCTCTGATGATACGCCTACATTTAGTCCTTGCTATCTTAAATCTTGATAGGAGCTTATTTTTTTGTTTGACTGCATCTTAACATTGGTCAGACACCACCAGGCCGCTTGTTTCCGCGAAAGGTTAGTTTTCAGGATAGAGATCGAGTTCTTCACAATTTTAAATATTACATTTACGATAAATTGATTGATTTGGTTAACACATCTGTGATATTATTTCCCAATCTTAAGGTTAGCTGCGATGAATACAGTGACTAATTTGCTTTTTCAACATTCCAGAATGGAAGTCTCTGGTTCAGGCGGCGAATATTTTGAATAGGATCGATAAGGATATGTTGGGGGAAAATGGTCGCTACCATATAAACGGTTGAGTGTACCCCACTTCATTAAATGTGCTAAGCTGTGACTACATAACGATAGGTCAATTACAGAAAAATTTTCAGAGTATACATTAAAGTGTGTCATTGTTATTTAGTAAAATTAGATGATTTGCATTGATCCATTTTTCGAGTTCTTTCCCACGTGTATACCTTAGAGCCCCATAATTGATTGTGAGCATTGAAATTACCCCTAATTATAAATTGTTTATAGCAGCTGCTTTATGAGGTTATTGGGAGTATTTGCTGAGACTGCGTCATCTTTATGTAGATATACAGTGCAAATCGTAATACGGAATAAAATTTTGCTTATAATACCAATTGCTTGTAGTCCGGTTTGTAGATGCAATATTTCCGTATATATATATATATATATATATATATATATATATATATATATATATAACTGGGTTATTTTGGCCTCGCAAGGGGTTGTGCCCCTTGACCCCTCTTACCTTCATTTCTGTCTCTTTCTCTTCTATATTTTGTATGAAATTATCAAAATGTACAACGTAATTCTTACTGGCATCAACACAAAAAAAATAACATAATCACAAAAATCCTATCCTAACATTTAACTTTTGTTATATAAAATTAAGACATTTTTTCGTTACATATTTCATTACATAAAATTGTGACATTTTTAAAATAACAATTACAAAAATTCTATAAAATATAACAAACGTTACATAAAATTAGGACATTTTTCGCAATACATAAATTTGGAACATTTTTTTTTGGGACATTTAAGAATTACGTTGTAATTAATATATTGTTTTTATGGGCATTTAATACACCTGCACTGGCTATTGAGTGATAAGGAAAATCTTGCCTGTATAAGTTATAGTTTTTCCGATGAATATTGCCAGCTAGTTTTAGTTTAGTTTCCTGTAGGAGTATAATATCCGGATGTTCGTTTTGAGCAAGTATTACTTGAAGTTCGGCGAGAAATTTACTTTTTAGACTGTTAAGATTGCAATTTATGATTTTAGCCATGGTGATTTAATTTTTTTTATGATGTATTTCGCAATTTATTAGCGAGTTTTATAAATTTATAGTTTGCTTTTCTGTTGGTTAAGAATGGGTGGTTGCCACCTAGAATTCTAATTAGACCCACAGTGTTTTCCGTGAAGTTTTTAGAAATTTCGAACGCATTTGTTGAACTTTTGCACATATCAAAGTCTTATCATAAAGTTGGTGAACGTTAGACGTGGGAATTTTGTTCTGTCATCGCGGAGGGGAAGGAATTTTAAAGATGTGCTGTATTCGTGTTCATTATTTGAGCTGCTGATTTCTTCATCCTCTTCAGAACTGAATGCAGAATTTTGTTTATATGATGTAGATTGCTTATAACTTTCATCAGCAAACCAGTTGTTATTATGTTTATTCAAGGTTTTTAGATTAACTCCTGTAAACTGAAATAAAATTAACATCTCAGTTTTTTTTATTTTGTTTTTTTTTTTTTTTTGTTTATTAGGCGTTCTGTAGTATAATAAGGATAATATTTTTTACATATATTCGTATGATATAAAAAATCAATTGTTGAAAAACATCACTTATTGGCGGTATTATTTTAATCATTTAAAAATAAAAAAAAATGTACCTAGATGCATGCTCGTTCAGGTAATTTTTTAATGTGCGTCTATCGGCGACTTAAAACAAGAATCGATAGTTGTTTCAGCTTCAATGCTGTTATTTGCAAAGAACCCTACACCAAGTATGCAGAAAGGAAGAAAGTGAGGAAGTGATAAATGAAGATTAACCGCTTACTGTCAAATATAATAGTTTTCTTAGTTTACACTTTTATAACATTTTTACTGCGATTTATGTATTTTAAAGCTAAGTTTATACATTTTATAACTGTTTCTATTTTATTTGGTCAGTTCTTTTATTTGTCTTTTTTTTGTGGAAAAAATTGCCGAACATTTTTTTCAATTTGTTTTATCATTATATTTGTTCTCATTTATTATTCTATTATTTAAAAATACTTCCAGTTTAACTTTTTCCAGCACAGCGGGAAAAGATTTTAGTAGCAAATATTTGGAAAACTTTGAAAATAAAAGAAATGACTAATTCAGCGAGTGAATAATTGATTGATTCATACTGAAATTGAAAAAAAAAAAGTCGATAAAGCGAAATATACCATAAAAAGGCAGCATATATGACATAAACGTGCATAATGTTTTAAATTCCTTCAGCTAAAGATTATATATATATAGATATATATAATTATGTTCGTTAAACAAAAGAAACGCCCAAAACGTGATTATTATTAACGCTACTTTTCCAACGCGATCGTTTCCGGGTTAATCGTCTTTATTTTTCTTGTCATCTTAAAATCACTTTCATGGTATAGTTGGTGACTCATATTTTTGCATTCCGAGTCCCTTATTTAATCTGCGACAGACTTGAAATTTTTTTTTTAAAATAGCCTTTTATTTATGCACTATAAAGTTAAAAAGATAACTCTTTATTAATGTGCGACTACCAGATACGCATCTTAACATTAAAATCTGAAACTACAAAATATTCTGAAAAATAAAAGGGGGGGTCGCAGTTACAAAAATATTCGGTGTATGTGGTATTGTAAGGCACAACAATGGAACAACATTAAATAGTGATTGTAGTTTTGGCTTAGGACGTATTATTAATATTAATATTTAATTATTAATCTGTGGCCCCCACTTTTATTTTTTAGAATATTTTATAGTTTCAGATTTTAATGTTAAGATGCGTATCTGCTAGTCGCACACTAATAAAGAGTTACTTTGTACTTTTTAGTGCATAAATAAAAGGCTATTTTTTTTAAAAATTTTTCTTTTTTCTTTTTTAGTCTCGACTTTTTACCATATATTTAAAAAAAAACAAAAAAACAATAAATTTAGAATTGTATTTTATTTTATTCAATATCTTGATTATAGGACATTTGCAGAAATTTGTGTTACATTTTATTATTAAATAATGAATCGCATTCTTTCAATTATATTGTCTTTTGTTTTTCATACAATACATACAGAATCCTCAGAATGTAAAACGCAATGTTTGACTAATAGCGATCTTTCCATTAATATATATTACATAACCGGGAAAAACATTTTTTTTTTGAAACTTTCGAGCTTTCGGCGCCCCAAGGGTCCGATTTTCAAGCTGGAAAACCAAATGTTCCAAAGTAAAGAAATACACAAGGATGCGCATTTTTTTAATCTTGTTCAAAATTTTTAGCTATAAAGCTCGTCATTTCTGGTGCTTTTTTTTAAACTGTTTGTAAACTTCCAATGTTTTGTTAAGAAAATGAAATGCGAGTTTACTCCCGACAAATCGCTTTCCAACGGTATATCATATGCTGGGGAAAAAAAATTTTTTTCCCAAAAGTTCGAGTTTTCAAAGCCCCGAGGGTCTAATTTTAAAATTTGAACCCTAGATGTTCCAAACCAAAGAAATATACGTGCATGTGCATATTTTCAACCTTGTTCGAAATTTTTAGCTATAATACTTGCGCCGTAAAGAGAGAGAGTTACATATTAGATCTCGCGTTTTTTTGAACTTTTTGTAAACTTCGAAAGTTTCATTAAAGAAATAAAATATGGTTTTGTTCTCGACAAATAACAATCTTTCCAACGATATATCACATGCCCGAAAAAAAAAAAAAAATTATTTTCTTCCAAAATTCTCCTTAGTTCGGCGCCCTTAGGGTCTAATTTTAAAGTTGGAAACCCGGATGTTGCATAATGTTACATTGTCATCTCTATAAAACAAGCGTTTCTGTAAAAGGATACTACTTTTTTAATTCATCGGGAAATAGGTGAAAGATCGTTAGCAAGATTCCCCCCGGTTGACAGACAGAATGACAAACCGAGTTAAATAAAAGGCTATAAAAGATTCGCGTCATAAATAAATGTGAACGAAAATTATATGTTTTTAGATCCATTTGTGAAAAGGTTTTCGGAAACAGGTAGAGATGTGAATACAGCGAGGGGAAAAATTTGTATTTCGCGTATTTAAGAGGACGAAACCGATTGAAACCTAAAGTTTTCTTTCGGGAACTGCAGCGGATTTCCTTCATAAAGACGAATTCTACGGAATTGACAGGAACTCAACTAAGGAGTAAAGGAAGATGGCGAAAAATTTGTTGCTTTAAAAGTTGGTACTGAAAGTTGCCGGTAAGGTGAAGTAAACGTTGAAGTAAATTTAAGGGAACATGGAAACTAAAAATTTGTTCTGTGCACATTTATAGTGGCAGAGGATTCAGGCGCGAAGTTTAATGAGTAGCGAGTTCGAGCAATTTGACTATTTAAATATGCGACAATAATTTCTGTCTAAGATGTTTTAGGCGCCGCGCCCGACATATTTCGAGAGTTTTTGTTGACAGCGACAAAGTGAAAATTTCATATCACAAGTAAGGCATAAAGACAAAAATACTAGGCAAATAAGAGAGCACAGGGTCTTTGAAGCTATCGAATTTAGTTTTAAGTTACCAAAAGGAAAATTTATTTTACCATGCCTGCTTCCTGAGAGACGGGCTGTAGTTTTCCTACAGGCATTTTTGAACGTTATTCCCATATTTTCGACCGGGAACAGAAACCGTTTGATTCTAATGGGAAAGAAAAATGGCTGTCTTGGAAACGACAGAAAATGGTTGTAGCATTGGTAAATGTGCAAAAGATAGTACGGAAACTGCTTGCGAGAAAACAGTCCGAAAACAAAAAATGAATTCTCGATGCTGCTGATGTAGTTGAAAAATGATTCATTGATCTATATAGGTCGCAGGTTTAACGGCAGACGGGGTTTAAAAAGTATTTTGAAATTTTTCCGAATAAAGTAACAGATTAAAGAGGTGTGTGGACAATTATTATTAAAGGTCATTCAGCTGCACCGTAATTTATCATTCGATACATTTCGCTAAACACCATATTGTAAATAATTTTTGCTACACCAGATAAAAACAGAAAAAAAAAAAACACGTAAATAATTATGTTTCCAACTGAATTATTTAAATTTAGACTAACTATTGGCTAGTTCTGATTGTAAATATCCATAATTACAGTACGAACGTTAACACACACTCTTAACTCGGGAACATGTCGCTATTTAAACGAGAATACCCGAAGAGCGCGATAATTCGGAAGAAACGACAAATAGCGGAATAAAACGCAGGAAAATACATAATAACGCAAAAGCCAATGTTAATAAAAGTAACCGAAATTGCACACCGCAGAACGAAAAATTAACGCTTATCTGCAAGTTTTCGGCAGCACTATAAAGACAGAGGATAAAAATAATTCAAGGGCAGGAATAGCAGAAACAGAAGGAAATAAGAGAATGTAGGAAACATCGATAAGGGGAGTAGGGATATCAAGTTTTAATAGAGATGCTCGGTAGAGAAGGCCACACATTCAGACATAATGTGATCATCACCGCAAGGAATGATAAACAAAAATGTTATTATCGCAGCCTTTATTGATGTTTCCAGTGCATTTGACAATGTTCACCTCCCTACTGTCAGAAATATAATGCTGTCATTGCATCTTCCGGTCGTCCATGCTGTTACCCTTATTATTAGTCTCTTCCAAAACCGGACTGTACATCTATCCACTTCATTCCACTTCAAGAAAAGCTCTTCGTGGTCTTCCTCAGGGTTCCTGTCTCAGTCCCATTCTCTTCAACGTCTGTACTTCTCAAATTGCGTCTTTTCCATTAAATTCAACGTCTCTATTCTATGCCGGTGATATCCTTATTTACCTTTCTTTTAACAACGTAACAGATAACCACTATATCCAATCTTCTCGTTTCTCCTCTTAAATCCGCGGCCATGGTTTTTACTTTCCGTTCGTATAATCCTTCCTCAATCAATCTAACCTAAAGCGTTATTATTCTGTCCCTCTTGTGCAGCGCTTCTGTTACTTGGGCGTGATCTTTAACGGGGTCGTTTGTCCTCTCAGGAGCGTATTAGTCGCCTGTATGGTTCTTATCTTAAATGGATTAATCTTTTAAAGTCACTCTCATCGTACAGGTGAGATGGTGACCCTTACATTCTTTCTTTATCGGATAAGTCCCTCATTCTTTCTAAGTTGGACTACTGTTCCTATATATATATATATATATGCACGGAAACTCTTCAAAACTTCACCGCATTCTAAATTCTGGTTTTCGACTTTGACCGAGTGCACGTAAATCTACTCCAATTCTTGCCATCCTCTCCGAATCAAAATCACTTTCTTTGTTCATTCGCAGATCTTATCTAGGCTATCGTTTCTTATTTAAACGTCTTCCTTCTTTTTCCTCTAGGATTACAGCTACTTACTGCTCTATTTTTCACAACTGGCGTTTTACTCCTAACAGAATCCCAATTTTATCTTTCATTTCTGTTCGTCTTGCCAATTTTTCTCCCTATATTTTCTCCTATGATAAATCTCCGTACTTTTCTTGCCTAATTATATTTCAGTCTCTTAGGGAGAGCGCCCACCGAAGCGATACGATTCCGATACGATAGCAACTAAATGTAGTTCAGAATATAACCCACGTTATTATATGAGTTAGCGCCCACTGACGCGATGCGACAAGCAACCGATAAGCAACTATCGTATCGCCGTCGCTCGAGTGCTACATGTTTTATATTTAGTTGCTTGAGCAAGCGATTGTTTGTTTACATTCTGAATTTTTATGCGTAATATGAATAATCGGCAAAAATAACAATTTAAAATCGGTGTTTTAAATTTATTTCAGAATATTTTTAAAAACAATTCATATTTATGAAATAAATATTAATATTTACATTTTCTTATTTTGTTATGTAATATAAATTAACAGCAATATATATGTATATGGTATAGAAAATGTTTCTAAACATTTAAATATAGATAATTAACAAATGTATTTCCCGTAATGTGATTAAAATACGTTTCTGCGGTGTATAAATGTTCTAAAATGGGTGTTTTTTTTACAATTTTTGGCCAGTTTTCTCTACTAACCAATTAAACGTTTCCTTATTCATTCCATAAAAACTTTAGAACTTTTCCGAGTATATATTCAGTTTTTTATAAACATTAAAGCGTTTATTTTGTTACTCTTTTGAAAAAATGGATGTACTCAATAACGTTGTTTTCTTTTTTGATTTAAATTGTTAAGATTTACTAACGATACATTGCTTCTTCACTAAAAAAAGAACAGGAAAACGAAGAAAAATATGACATTTTTTGCACTATCACACCACATCATAAATTAAGTTGCTTCTCCAGCGGATAAATCGCGTTGCTTCAGTGGGCGTTACGTCGTATCGGAATCGTGTTGCTATCGCTTACGATTTAAAATCGCTGTCGTATCGGAATCGTATCGCTTAGATGGGCGCTCTCCCTTACATCTTCCTCACGTATATTTCATATGAATCAAGTTCCGTTAAATACCTTCCTCACTCTATAATTAGATCTGAATTTCGCATGGTTTTAAATTCTTTATATCCCAATCATTCCGTTATTTTTAACCCGATGGTTCTAGGAGGGCTGGTGGGGTTGGTGCCGCCTTTGTTCTTCCTTCTCATAACTACCCTGAATCCTTTAAACTTCCTTCCTTCTGTTTTATATTTACTGCTGAATCTGATGCCGTACTTCATGAAATTCTTTTCATCTCTTCCTCTTCTATCCTCTCGGATAAATTTCCTTAAATAGCCGACCCTGAAAGTGTCTTGCAGTCGATTTTTTCTCCCTTACCGGTGCTGTTGAACAACCTTTCATTCTTCTTACTCGCAGTCTAATTCACAAATTATTCCTGTTCCGTTCTAGCCAAACAGCTCTATTGTGGATCCCTGACCATGCTGGAACTGGATGGCTGATTCCTTGGCTCGCTCAGGAGCTCCAATGGACATCCTCTTCATAAATATCCTGCTCACAATATTAATCGTATTTCCAGACAGTTCCATATTACATTGTGGAATGATAAGACAGAAATCTTTACCTTTTAATTTATGAGTTTTTTTTTTGTTTTTTTTTTTGAGCACGTCAACTATAGACATTAGTCCGGCGCAAGTGAAATTTTTGCTATGTGTGGCGGAAAGACTGAAACCGGGTCGCCCTAAACAAGACGTCACCGCCCAAAAAATATGACATCAGCATCAAAAGGAAAGTAATCAGGAGGGGGATGAAATGGTCAAAATGGAGTAGAAACAGATGAAGACCGAAAAAATGATGTTCAAAGCAAATTAAATATGTTATTTTTTTTAAAAAGGTATCAGCTATTCACTATCGGCCGCCACGGATGAACAAAAGTTTCTCTTCACACAAGCCGACTGATTTTGATTTTTTCATAGTAAAACATTTAATTTTCACTAGAACGAAAAAAGCATACGCGCTCCGCAGTAATTACGACAAAACGATATTATTCCGAGCATAACCGAATTAACGAAAAATTCGTATAAACATTTTCTTCTTAAGTAAACTAGTAAAATTCTAAATCTCGTTTTTCAGAAACATAAAAACGACTTACTTCAACACTATCGTCATTATTATTATTATTATTATTATTATTATTATTATTATTATTATTATTATTTTTTATTTTATTTTTTCCGAAAAAAGAAAAAAAAAAGAAGCAACATTACATTCCATCTTGATTATGAAAAAAGTAAGACGTAAAGGTGTAATTTTATAGCAGTGTAAACTGCAAAAGAAAACCTTTCAGAAGGGAAATGATTGATGAAGGCATGTACAAAGCTTTTTAAGTGTATGCTGTTTACAGAAAGATGGTTATCCGAGTCGTGTTATTAAATTAATGTCACTTCAACGGTTTCACGATAAAACTATCCCGAGTCAGCCCCAGCAGAAACATTTCTATCCGACCATACTTCCAACCGACCGCTAATCTCGCGCAATGCAACCACTATGCCGCTTTCATGCAGCTTCCCTAACAAAACGCGCTACTTGTTGGAAATGTAGGCTTACACGTTTTCTAGTACATTGCATACGTGCTAGTAAATAAAAGCAGCATTATTCCCCTCCTTATTTCTGATCGGAAGTTGAACTGATAAACCCCGCAGTCCTGCACCGCCGAATGTAAGGAAAAGTTCCAAGTTGCGGTATTTTCCGGGTATTGGTGCATAGCGATAGATTTTCGATCAGATTTTTCGATAACGGCTACACACGGATAGTATTATAACGAAAAGATCCTGGCCAGGCTGGTTTTCCGACAGTTGCGCAAGGACTAAATTATCAAAGATCGACCGATTTAATTTTTATTGCTTTCGCTTAGCTCCTACCAAAGACTTTTCGCAGCGGCTGTACCTGTTGCGCTGACATAATTAAACGGTATCTTATAGAAACAAACCTTAATCGTTTCGAGTCCCGCTTGTTTATTAAAAAATCGATATACGTTAACCTCACATAAGCTCTGAACGTTTCTTTTAGAACAACGCACTTCATTCAACTGTATTTTATTCCACCCGGAATTCCGTAATTATTTGGGGGTTCAGGTGTAGTCAAATCAAATCAAATAACGTTTATTATTATTATTATTATTATTATCACATATATATATATATATATATTCCCCATCTACGCGCAATGATACGCGAGCGATAGACCATTCTCAAGCAAATTATCTAAATCTAATATAACTATTTACAAAATAAAGAACAACGATTTTATGTACCGAACATAATAAAATGAAAGAATTAACATTTTTACATATTTACAACAATAACCTCTAAAAATCGCTTCGTAAGAAAATAACTGAAACAATAAAAATTTCTTATATAGAAATAATAGAAATAACTTCTGAAAATTCATTCTTCTTCTTCTTCTTGTGTCTTACGCATGACTGCACGTAGACGATCCTTGGTATTTCAAATTTTCAAATTTTTCGCCCTTCTGCAGCCCTCATTAGATCTTCCACTGATTTTATCCCAGTCCATTGATGTACATATGTTACTTAACCATGACATCTTCCTTCTCCCTGGACCTCTTCGACCTTCAAGTATTGTTTCGACTACATTTCGTTCAGTCTTGGCTAATTGCAATACTCATTACATATACAAATAACTAACACAATAAATATATTCTTAAATGTGCAAAATGAAATATTAACCGAAAACTAAAATTATAAACCAATTAAGCGCAATAATTTCCACAAATCGCTACATATAAAATACTGAAAACAAAAAAAAAATTCTCTGAACCGTTTAAAATTATGAAATATTGAAATTAAAATTTTTGAAATTATAAATTATAAACCCACCTACCGGTTTAATACCATCACCTTGTAACAGGCAAATTCTATTTCACATTCCATAAAATAAAACCCATTTAATTTGTTCCCGGATTATTCAAGAGTAACGGTCAAAGGAGTAAGCAATCGTCACAGGAAATGATATGTATGTAAAAGATAATCTTTTAACTGGAAGTTAGCTGAAGAGATATTTGAAACCTTAAGGCGCCGCGTATAATTTAACGAGCAAGTTCAGGTAAGAATTAAAAACAGTTGCACCCGAATATCTCACCTATAATCTTGTATGATATTTAAAGGACCTGGGAATTGAGGCAAGTTCCAAATCTTTCTCTTCTTCTTATAAGTTCTACAATATTTTCTTCCGCCACTCTGTTTTGCGACCGTTAGCAGATCGGCTATCTCGTTAAGAGACTTATTGGTGTTTTCGAAACCCACAGCATTCTCCGCAGCTGCTCATTCTAAATTACGGAGTAACTTTATTCCTCTTCGATATTCAAATCTGTGGTTTTATGCAAACAGTTTGCTTCCCTCGTCGTTCTTTTTCGTTTATATTTTCTCTCCGTTTTGTCCACTCCACCGTTGTTCTACTACTTTTTTTTTGTACAGGACTCGTTGATTGTACAAAGTCTGATAATTAAATACTGAGATCAGTCGCAACAAACACGCGTGTAATTAATAAATAAGGTATACCAATATCTTCATGATTCCAGCGCTTTTTCCAGTTTTCGCAATACTTCTGGAAAGCTTCAACTGACACCTCTCTGAGTAACTCCGTCATGAGACTGTGCTGTATGTCAGCTACCGACTCAAAATGCCTTCTTTCCACGACTTGTTTGCAAACGGGAAAAAGTCGCGCACAACGACATGCCCGGTGAACGCAGGGAGCTGGGGCAGCCACTGGAATGCCAAGAACTAGGTCAAATGAAGGTGCGATGGCGTATTGCCGTCATGAAGGCTTCTTCTCTCTGATCGGACGCTACTGAAAAGTCCGAGTTTCGTCGCCGATAATTCCACAATTTAGAAGGAACGGGATCGTTTTTCAAGGCGATCTCGCGCGACGGACATTCGTTCATATTACGGATTTTTAAAACTATCTTTTCACAAAGTGTTTTCGATGAACAAACTTCAACTGAAATCTTTCCAACTTGTTTTTCGGTCAAAATGAAACATTCGAACGGTTAACTTGACACGCAACGGTACGCATGCGATGCACGTTGTCGTGAACTTCAATCGGTAGCATCTTCGATGCTTTCTCAACCGTTTCTAAATTTTTATAGTACCCGAGTATGACTCGTTTCACCAGCGAACACTTTATCCGCTTTTTCAAACGTTCCCTCAGCAGACCGGGCGAATTACTTTTTATCGTGTAGCCCCGCTCAAAATTAACATAGCACGTACAAAAGAAGCTCCAGCAACACAATATGAAACTGGAGGTACGAAGCTGGCTAGAATTATCCATCGATAAAGGGATAGAATGCGCCATCGCTTCGAAAATAGAAGCAACCACGATGAAAACGAAAAAAGGGAGTTAACCACTTCCGAAGTTTCAGGTTCCCCGTGTGGTGGTAACACGCGAGAAAGAAACCAGTCTCATTACTTAATTTGAAGAATAGCTTTCTACCGCTGCTGAGTGTGTTCATCTATTCGTCACTTTCACTAATGGACTTGTTCATTTTATTCGGTCCTTTCCCTCTCCTCCTGTTATCGTGTATCCTTTCGGTGGTCAGCTATTTTTCTTTTTTCGCGCAAAAATCTAATCACATTTTCCCAGCCCAGTTCTCAGACCAATTAGACATGTCGACGAATCCGAAAGTAAAGAGAGGAAGAGAATTAAAAAGGGAGGAAGAAAATATAGTCCGTCGGTACGGCACGTTTACTTACAATTAACTTGGCTAGTAATTTTAGCGAGTGTGACGTCATTAGATTATTTTCGTCTTTCAGTTGAAAAAGAGGCGAGGAACCTCGTAATCTGAATAGCAATTTAGCAACTTTATACCGGGAAAACATATTCAAGAGCGAAATCTAATTTCAAAAAGCGCTGCGCTTTCGTACCTCTTACCGAAAGAGGCGCGAATCCTTTTACAACGTAGCGAAGTCACGATACTTTTTTTTAAGTTCTTCCTTTCTCGAGTTAATCAACCGTACACTTTCCGTGCCGTAAACTCGAATTTTAACGAGAAAAATTATCCTTGCCGACAGATTTTGATACTCCATAGAATTCGAACTTTTCTATCTCAGGGTTAAAAATAGATTTCCGCGTACGCAACGTTTCACGCAGTCCAGACTTGGTAGACCGTTCATGTCAAAAATAATATGTATTCCCCATGCCCAGTTAGATATTTTTATTTTAAATCTATCTTTTCCAAGCTGGAGAGCACAAAACAAGAAATACCATTGATCACCTGCTTATTAGCCTATGTATTTTGTGGTCACGATAAAATATGAAATAGCTTTACGTCAGGGCCTTTTTTTCATTCGGAAAAAGGCTTTGATCAGGCATACGGTATATAACATAATACGGGCAATTATTTAGGCAGTTTTTTAATCGCTTCGTGAGACTGAATCATTAACGTCAACAGCGATTTAAGCAAAAAGAAAAAAATGAAAGGCTCAGTGCAATCTCTTTATCGTATTACCTCTATTAATTACGGATTTAAATTTTCAACCGCATATCAACGGTCCTTCTTTTAATTGGTAAATTGTTCGGAAAATTATTAACCGATTAAACGTCGTCGACGATCGCGGCTTTTGTCCGTTCCTATTGTGTTTTATGTGATTAAGAATCGGACATCTTACGGTGTGCTTCTTTAACTTGAAAAAACACACCGGAAAAACCGAAAAGTTTATTATTTAACTTTAAACTTTTAAGCGGCGAAACATAATTACCTTTTTTTTTTTTAATGTAATTTGTGTGTTATAAAATTATTGACATCAACAGCAACTGCGCATTCAATACAACTATATGCGTTTATTAAAGTTCATAGTTATCCTTTTAGTAACCCCGAAATTAATCGTCATTTTAATATTAATTATAATGTAGCATTGGTATTTCCTCAATTAAACGTAAATATCTTCAACGTTATGTGTCCATTACATGGGACTAATAAAATTCTAGAAAATAAAATAAAAACATTATAAAAAATAAATAAATAAATAAAAATAAAAATAATTTGGAATATGTGGTGCGAGTGCGAGTGTGCGCGTGCCTGGAACTGTTGTCGGTGGGACCAGCCAATCAGCATCCCGCAGGAAACAAAAAGGATCTACCTGATTCGGCCAAGTCCAGCGGTCACGGTCGAGTAGGCGGTCGAAATTTTGGAAAATCGAGATGAAGATTTTAAGGAGAAAGGCAGTGGCAGCCTGATAGGCAGTTGCAGTCAGTTAGTTGTTCTTCTACCGCCACTGAGTTATGTCTCGTACCTCCGAAGAGTTCGTGTCATAAGAAATTGTTTACCTATCGTTGATTAAAGTGTTCAGTCTGACCAAAAATCGGTAATAACGAAAATTGTTAAATTCCAAAAAAAACATAAACGAATCGCGGAATTCGAACATAAAGGCCCGACTATTGGAATTCATCAGCCAGTCAACACACCGCAGATTCACGGACACCACGGACCACCGCCGATAATTACGCACTATTTTGTTTTATCGTTAATTAATTATGTATATTATTATTGTTGCCGTATTCATAAATTAATATGGTTTTTCAGCGATCGACCGGTAAAGAAAGATCGGTGTCCTTTTTATATAATATATTGTTCATTTTAAAAAAATGCAAAAAGTAATCTGTTCAAACCCCGCATATTTTAAAATTTTGATAAAAACTAAAAATTAAATCAAATCCAGGAGCGTAAAACCTCGTGGTTGGCATCCCTGATTACCAAGTTAACGTCTAGAACCGTTACAAGGGCCTTCCACCGATACAAAATGAATCCGAAATTTCTCCTTAAGGTCGATAAATCGTTTAATCTTTCTCCGCAGAATTAACTAAGCGAATTCGAAATATCTTATATGATGATTCGTCACCACGCTTTTCGAACTCTATCCCCTCGCAGCACATTCATCCGCTCCTTTTGATATGCAGCCTGATCTACAGTATCGCTGGAAGAAAAATATACAAAACGTATCGATACTTCCATCGATTATCCGGCTACGATTATTCATCTCTCTAGTTCATACGTGTCCGGTCCAAAACTTTATATTGCAAAAACGATGCTACATTTTGCGTGAATCTGTAACTCGTTCACTACATCGGTACTTGCGCGGAATGCGCTTTAGATGTGCACATTAATTCATCCCTCGCAAAGCGCAAAAAAAGTACGCCTCCTAACAACGTACAACGAAGGATATCTGGTATTCAGTTTCTACGGCTATTGTAACACTACCGATAAACCGGCATGAACTCGATAATATATCGCGATATATATAGGCTTTAGACTTAATTACGCGAGATATTAAAGATAACGGTCTCAGTAGTGCTTATACCAAAACGGCATCGGTTACGTGACCGCGAGAAAGTCGCCAAAATTGTAGATACTGCGCAAAAATAAATGTCAAGTTTTTTTTTTTTGATTTCGAGTCACGCGTCAAGTTGGAAACAACAATCAGCCCCGCCTACATGACTAACCGCTCACTTCTTCCGTTCTCGTACTAAAGCTATATATTTCTATTGAAAGATCGAAATAGCCGAACATAGTTTGGCCTTTGCAAATAACCCGTTTTAAAAGCTATAAAAGTCTATTGACTTCTTTTGTTTGACATTCAGGCCGTCGTTACAAGGATTATTCAATACTGAATTGCCTCCGGGTCAGTCCGAGCCCCGTAACTACCTGTACACTAGAACTAACGCAAAAAATTGTCATTTATACGCGCACGCTTGCCTACTGTGAAGTTACTGCGACACGTTTTATTTCAGACCGGCAAAAGTTTTACCGACTGATTAGGTAACGGCGACACTTTCTGCCACATTCACTGGGCTATTTACTAGCGAACGCAAATTCGGCTAACACATACTACGCTCTAATTCGTTAAAATACGACATATTTCAAATGCTTCGCGAAAAAATTCCCGAAAAATACAATAAGGAATGACGAAATTTAATTTGAAAATTACGCAGTATCCGAAAGTTATTTCTTGAACTACCAGCATCTTGCATTATAGAATTTAAAAGAAAAATAAAGAATTACACCATCGTCTCAAGTAGCGCCATATGAAAATCGTCAGATACAGTCGACCAGAAAATTGTTTACAGTTATTGTAGAAAGAATATTTATGGATATAATAGCCTATTCTTCTTCCACACTCGTGATATTTCGTTATTAATCGAAGTTTTATATTATTTTTAACAGTATTATCAATCAATCTTCCTATTCTGTTTTCTTACATATTATACACTATAAAATAGTCTATTCTGACATAAGTAAAGCCTTCGTTTTGTTCAGGCCGCAGACTTCTACTTTTAATTATGTTTTTTTTCTTTACTTCTATTATTTATACTTACCGACTGTGTTTATCCATTATTTCGTCTACGTTTTTCCAGATTATGAACATTATTTTAGTTAATTATCTAGCATTTACAATTTCTCTTTAAGATTAAGTTTTCTACTTATTGAATAGATTGAGAGTTGTAAGTAAAGAAACAAATCAAATCAACGAGTGTATTATCCACACATAGAAAATGATCATTTGACACAATGAGAAATGTGTGTTTTTTTTTATGCTATTTTCATCAATTTTTGCCATTTCCCACCATTTTCTTATGTTTTTAGTACCTTTCACACCATTTGCCTCAATTTTTCACCATCATTGTTAGGTTTGTACTAATGCGTCTCTCTCAACCAGTATGGTGACGTCATAACTAAAAAGTGCGCCTACAACAAACTGGTATGCAACTTGCACACTGTGCTGAAACAAATCATTTCTACCTACTTTCGAGTATGGTGTAGTCGAACTATGGGGGTTTTTGTCAATAAAGTGTGGAAATTTAAAAGGTGAAATACACTTGATAAAATAAAAAAAAATTTGAATAAAATATTTTCTACGGTAAATATTTAAAAAAAAAAAATGACTACTATGGTAATCTTGATCAATTGTTTTCTATTATTTTTTTTTTACGAAGAAATAAAAAATCCAGCGTTACGTGACGTGACGTTACGTGACGATTTCGCCATTTAGGTAGCCGCGTTAAAGAACTTCGTCCCAAAAAAAAAAAAAAAACAAATAACTGAAATGCCCCGAGACCATCTTTTAGTAAATGAATATACTTTTAATCACCGTTGACAAATTTAAAATTCCAGCGTACAGAATGCATGAAGAATTTTTAATGCAAAAAAAAATGAACTAATGCAAAGAAGAATGAATAGTCAACGCATTTTGTCCTGATTACACGCGAAAAAAGGAAAAAAATAAATAAAAGAAGGGGGATACTGGAATGGTTGTATTGATTTATTTGTCACACGAATATACAGATTTTAAAATTGTTTTTACGCTGTCCTATTGAAAGCCAAACGTTTAAATAAATAAGTACAAATAAACAAATCGGTAAATATCCGAATCTCGGTGAAAGTTCAAATATAGTGTACTTGAAACAAGTTTGGCGGAAACGAACAACTGATAAGAATTCTGTTCTCCCACACTCAAATTCGCTAAATTCGAATGGTTAATCTTAATGGGGTAGAGTAACACTATTACTTCGGTTCATTTATAAAATTAAATATTCCACGTACGCAAACAGTAAAAACTTTTCAGGGAAGTTGAATGCAGGATAACATATAAAATGATCAAAAAAGGCGGCAGCAGCTATGGAGTGGTCCGCTAGAATTATAATGTTTACTGGGACTTTTAGCTCTCTGATATAATGCATTTAAGTTGCGTGCGAGCATAATCATCAGCTGCCATTTCCTAATTTCAGCAAAAGACGATAACCGACAGTGTAACGACCCCGTGAAAAACATTTACCGCTTACACATCATCCAGTGCCTCTCTTTCGGCTATTAAACTGTATTTCAAATTACCCTTGCAGCGAGCTCGTAAAGGTACGTTAATGATGAAGTCACGAGTGTTTTATCTATAAAACGCATGACGTCATTGTTCAGAAAGCAGCTCAGATTTTTAAATATCAAAGCCGCTTCAACTGAACAATTCGGTTTACGAGATTTGCCAAAGAAAATATCATTATATCAGCCTGTCTCAATTCTAGCAGCGGCAAAGATGCGTTAGTTCTTAATTTTAATTTCTATCGTAACATACATAGCACTTTTTGGCAGTAAGAGGTGGTAATTCGGAATTAATAATGAGATTCCTCCCCGAGGTGGAACAAACTTACATTCTATTAAAAATGCATCTTCCGAAAGAGGAGTTAGTGAATTTTCAGCAAGTCTTTGCCTACGATCCCGAACGATGTCCAATTGCCTTAGATTAGTTCCAAATGTGAAGGCGAAAATTTTCGTTTCAACTTTAAATAACGTTACACATTACAATTTTAACCGTTTCGTCAAACATTTTTGACGTTTTCAAAACATTTTTTTCCAAAATAATTTATTATTTCGTTTTCGCTTTTCATCAACTTTTTCCACACATTCTCTTATTTTGAAATATGCAGTTGTCTAAAAAGTATGCGTTCTTCAAAGTAGAGCATTCTATGCAGATGTATTTTTTTTTTTTTTTTTATTATTTTTCACTCATTATTCTCCTGCATTTTTTTCCTTTCCTATTAACAGTTTTCAATCTGAGTAAAATTTACAACTGGGTCCTGTTCTGTTTAATGTTAATTTCTGCGCAATAAAAAAAAAAGAATATACTATACATACACGTATATAAGATGGAAGAAAAAAAAGCAACGGTAAATTCTAGAACCGCTTGTATCTCTGATAAAGAATTTTTCTCGTAATTTCAGTTATCGTGAGGAATTCCAGTAAAATTCGCTTTTTTATGTGAATTAGTTGACGGTTATGCGCTACTACTCTATGACAGTTTAATGTTGTTATATTCTCTTTGTGCTGTGATTTTTGAATCCATAATATAGTATTATGCGCATATTGTGACCCCCCCCCCCCCCCCCCTCTTCCTCGTTTATTGTTTTTTGCATAAAAACATCATGCGACTGTTCAATCTACTTTTTTTTCTCCAGTAAACTAATTAAAAACTGTGTTACACTAATATAATATTGTTCACCGTATTCTAGAAACCTCGTAATAACTACCTGCATATTTGAACAGCATCACCTACCTTAAATTAGACTCAGTTGACTCCCCTTACGACTACTACTACTACTACTACTCTTACAGATCAAACCGAGCGATATTTTATTTCTTCAGAATATTCCTTTCATTCATCCTATTAATTACAACGTAATTCTTAGGCTATCCCCCATTAGAAAAAATGTCCCAATTTTATGTAATGCAAAATGTTGCAATTTTATGTAACGTTTGTTATATTTTATAGGATTTTTGTTATTGTTATTTAAAAAATGTCACAATTTTATCTAACGAAATATGTAACGAAAACATTTTTTAATTTTATTTTATGTTTATGTTATTTTTTTTGTGTTGATGCCAGTAAGAATTACGTTGTAAATTTTGATCATTTTATACAAAGTATAGAAGAGAAAGGGACAGAAATGAAAGCAAGAGGGGTCAAGGGGCAGAGCCCCATGCGAGGCCAAAATGGCCGAGTTTATATATATATATATAGTTCATAATTTACTTCGATCCTTGTGTATACTCAACCTGAATGTTCCTCATTTCCTTATAACCTAAACAACCTTCATCTTTCCGTAACTATTATTAATATCTGCTATGTCTGGCCAGTATTACTCTATGGCATGGAAAGTTGGATCGTCACTAAAGCCTAGAGAGGAAATTAACTACCTTTGAAGTGTACGGATACCGACGGATGCCCAAAATCTCATATAGAGACCATGTCACGAACTCGGAAGTTCTCAATGGAATGACCAAAGAAACCGAACTGCTAAAAATTATACAAGCCCAAAAACTCGAATATTTTGGCTATATCTCCAGACATCCGGAAAAATACCATCTTCTGCAGTTAGTACGAGAGAGTGAAACTGAAGGGAAGAGAAGACCAGGTAGAAGATAAATGTCCCTGCTACCAGATATGAGAGGGTGGTATGGATGTACCACAGCCGAACTATAAGAGGCTGTACAATCACAATCAACAATAGCCATGATGATCGCCGAACTTCGGACGGAGATGGCTGAATGAGGAAGAAGAAGGTGTGATCGTAAATGAATCTCTAACTATTCAAATACTTCTCGTGTACAATTTCAATTTTTTGGTACTTATACGCATACTTGAAAAACTAAATGAATTCAATTATCGAGAGTTAAGCAATTACAAATGTTTTAATTTCCGGCGGGAAACATCAGAAAATTAATATTAAGAAAAAGAAAAAAAGACAAATAAAGGAAAAACTGATAGTGTCAAGAAATTAAAAATTTTCACAATAGTGTTCTGCTATTGATCTGAAGTAGCCTCGTGGAATACGCAGTTACTCGCTATATATTCTGCGCATAAATCACAGCCAAAAGAGACCTTAATTATATTGTGTACTTGGCGTTTATTCGACTTCGGAATGGATATATTTCTACGGATTAACCGAGCAAAATAGTGTATCTGATTTTTAACGCCATATCGCACAGGATCATGTAGTTGGTTTTTTGAAGAATTTGTAACAACCCGGATTAAGAAATTTTTGAGCGACCTTCCTCAAAACGCTATTTCGTTGAGAGATTGATAAAATGACCCGTCGTCACACATCGCGCAGTTCGATCGTTAGAACGCGAAATTGTCAAATTTTTATCCGCAAGTACAAAAAACATTATTCAAAGAATAATCGTATCATTCGAAAGATATTATCCCGCTAGAAATTTTCTTTGAGGAGGACGACATTCACTTGATAAACTGTTTGCAAAAGACTACGATGATGGATGCCGTTCTCTCGGGACAGCTGATAAAAGTAGGATGTCGCTACGTTAACCATTCTTCGTAAACAAATAAAATTCACACACAAAATCACTTTCCGTAAAATAATATTTCATTATTATACATATTCCGATGCATTTCAAAGAACTTAGTACGAGAAACTAAAATGGTAGTTAAATATTATTTTATAAAAAGTGTACTTTATCTGAATTTTATTTGTTAACCAAAAGAGAGAAATAATGTATGTTTTAGACCCTTCGTATGGGGATGTTCGCTTCTGCATATCATCTATGAAAACGACCGAGTAGGGAAAGATGTGGTGTGAAAAAATTCTAAAGAAAATATCCGGGTATAAAGAGGTTACTGTTTAACTGTCTGAAGATTAGGGAGACAGCGGAAGCCGTTCTATCAGCGAATAACCGCAACCTTTACTGTAATAATCGGACAGTACTAATCGGTGTCCAAAAAAAAAAAAGGGCCTTGTTTATGATAAGAAAACAAATTTTATGCCATCTGAGAGGAATCATAAAGAAAAGCAGGGTTGCGGGTGCGTTTCGAATGATTTTTATCCATTTTCAATATTTCGTAAACGCTACCACCGATAGAAATTTACACGGAAAATTTTCAAATATATATTTATAATATGTATATATACATATGTGCGTGTGTGTGTGTGTGTGTGTAGCGGCGCGGATAGAACAGTGTGCTAGAGAAGGGAAAATAGCAAACAGTTTGCAGAGAGAACAACTAGTTCGACCAGTTCGTCGTAATTCTCTTTCTAGAGCATGGTGCGAGCGTGTACATGTTTACACAGAGAGATGGAGCTTTTTAAGACAAATTTTGTGCAATTCGGATGTTATAGGAGCGAGAGGCATTAGCCTCTCCACTGGCGTTCAACACACAAAGCTCTTCTTCCGTAACTAAATTAATTATCTTCCATTTTCTTATCAAGTTGTGAACCGGCACGCTTCTAATTCCAACTGCTCTTTCGGATATCATCATTAATCATTGAAATTAAGAGAAATGGCAGCAGACTTTATTTATACGCCGAAAAAATCTACCGGTGCCCTTTCGTTACTTCCTTCGTTCTTCGGCGCTTCTGTTTGTTTATTCCGTTCCTTCGAACTTCTTTTCACGTTCAATTTTGGATTAATTTTCCCATCAGAACCGTCGGGCTTTTTAATCGTTTAGAATTTCGGGTAAATATATTTCGTAAATTTCAGTTAATCGATAAAACGCCTTTTCGGCAATTACAGTTTTAAACTCGATTTCGGCATTCGGCATTACGAAAAAATTAAACATATAATATTTAAAAAACGAATTTTTACCGCGGAAAAATTAATAGTTTCGAAAATAAAACTGAAAGAGTGGACCGTGCGCGGTCTGCAAGAATGAAGCTCACCGGAATTACAAAAATCCTTTTAACGATTTATTGTGAATTGTTTACCACCGTTCAAATTTATTGAATAATGACAGTTGAACGGTTTTGCCAATTAATTTTATTCTTTTAAATTATAAAATTATCGACTGTATCAAAATCGCTGTTATGCTTGTCGATTACGGCGAAAGCGACGAATACATTATTGATTCAAGCTGAAACATACTTTACACAATGATTTATTTTTATTTATTTATTTATTTATTTATTTATTTATTATTTTTTTTTTTTTTTTTTGGCGAGGATTGAACCATTTAGCCCGTCTACTTCAATTATCTTGAAATATTTTATTGCTTAACTGATCTCTGCTCTAATATAAAGAGGAGCTATCCGCTATCAATAAGTTCACGAAATCCAGACTTACCACTTCAAATCCGTTCATTTTTATACATTTACATACAACAACAGATCCTTCGCCTGCTGGGTCAATGATTATCAGCTGCGGAATATATATTTTTTTTTATTATCAAAAAAAATAAGTTGTGGGTCCCGCATGGCATACTGCCCTCTGCGGGTGCCCAACACGCTTATCATCGTTTATTCAAGAAAAAATATGTGTTACAATAGTTCTTTACAATTCTACTATTAATTTTCGTACTTATAAATAATGAGAAAATATAAACTAAAAAATAGAGTAATAATAATAATAAAACATGACCAAAAAAGATGAAAACAAAGAAAAACTACTTATCGTTATACAATTTTATAACCACGTGTTCGACAAATATACAGGAATGGTCGATTCTCCACCATAGCCAGAGTTCCCAGTTTATCTAATCTAATGTCACTCAATGCTATCAACCAACCATTGCTTAATTAATAATTTCCACTAGACTGTTATATAATAATAATCACCACTGCTCACGCAGCTATGCGCACTTTGTGGTAAATATATTTTAGTTATATTAATATTTAAGCATGTATATAATTGAATTAAATAAATTGATTGATTGAAAAAAAATTAATTGATTATTTTTATCGTGTACCTAGTTGACTATACGACAGCTCGTCCAATATTCTGAACAATAACAATAACGACGATCGAATTATGAACACCGCCCAAATGCAGCTGGCGCCCCCCAGGTAGCGGTGTCCATACACCCGCAAATCATCCCATCACCGGTTAACATTAATGAATAATATCTCAACCCCGGGTTAAAAAGGCCCTTTTCAAGGCGACCATAGACGAAAAAATCATTTCGAATTATGTCTGTAAACATATGTGTAGGATTCAAAATATCAGTAACAAACCTCGTTCAAACTCACAAGACCATTGAACGAACGCACATGGAAGTGCTCTGCCAGCTAATTATACACACTGCAATAAGAGCACAATCATACGTCCGAGCGGCATCTGTATGCTGGTATTTTCGGCGAAATTTGACTAATATGATTTTCTACATCACTCCCACGGAAGGCATGCGATGTCGCAGTTATTCGCACTGTTTCCCTATAACGGCTTGCTCACATTGTCGTATTTTCGTTTTTTGTTTTTTTTATCTTTCTCCGTTTACATTCTTCCCACTTCAGCTTCTAGTAAAACTTCAGCACCTGCTCCCGGCCCTTAGAAGGTGATTTGTTTCTCTATCTTTTTATATTTTCCTTAATTTGTAATCTTAACTAGCTGTATTTTATTCATCGTTCTAAATGCATACTTAAAAATAGCTTAAGAACTGAGGAAAAAAGAAGGGAACGAGATTCAGATCTTTATATAATCGGAAATGGCCGACAAATGCGAATCAAGATCGTGGATGATCAAGGAAAAGTAATCGAGAGAATGAAACGCGGCAGGATGTGGAAATGCGGTTATTTTTTTTTAAAAAAGGGAGCAGTAGGAAGGAGGCTTTCAACTAAAAACGACGAGGATTCAAACGTGGTTGAGGTCGCACATAAGGTGGTAGTTAAAGGGGTGCAAAGGACATTACGGAGAGACTCGAGAGAAAAACTGAAAAGCCACAAAGGATGAAGGGAGCAAACTTTAGGCGCTGAAACGATGTTGAGATAGAGAGGATTAAGCAGGAAGATTGGATGTTATGAGAATAGCTGAAATAACCGTCTATACGATTAGAACTAATAAGGGAGAAATATCGGAAACTAAAGTCGGATAAATTCTGAAAGTAAAGCTGTAACATTTTGCTGATCCAACAACCCTCCGAGAGATGTTTATTTATCCTCCGTAAACTCATTCGACATTTTCCTTTTTCGTGAAATTAAAGCAAGATTATCTTTTAAAGTGAAAGCATTGTTTTCGTCTGCTCTAGCAGTTAGTTCTTTGGTATTTCCTTTTTAAAATACTTGTTTTTTTGTTGTTTTGTTTGCTCTTCTTTATACCTACGCTAACGATACGATATGCCAGGTATACAAGTACAGTCAGTTTGATTATAAAAAAAAACAAAAAAAAAAAGTAGTCAGATTCACAACAAATAACAAAAGAATACTAGGCACTATGATGATATGAATTTGTGTGTGTAATTGTATTCGCAACCGCTATCGATCTCACATTCATCATATCCCGCCATTAACTCCGTATCATATTGCTCACCGTGAACTTGAATTGATAACTGTTTCTCCGCGATGTTACCGAAAGTTTTCATTAGTAGTTTTATCTATTCGTTTATTTTATTTCTTATGAAATCCGTAAATTTGATATATTCGCGTATTGCAGCTGTCTCGTTACTTCCTTTACGTGCTACATATAGCGCGGTATGCCGCGTTAAATGATAATTTAAACGAAAACCTACGCCTAATGTTTGTTTGAAACTGATAATTATTGGAAATTACACTTAATTTTTGCATACACGCAAATAAACAAAAAAATATGAAAGAAAAATTAGCTAGGCTTAACCGAATCGTGCTCCCCCGTTGTTGAATTGGTAGTGGAAGCGATCGATAGACGTTCCGAAAATAAATATACTGTGGCAATGGTTGTTTGTTTGAAATGGAAAACACGCAAGAACTAGTTTGACGTAATATACTTTTTTCGGTAGAATAATGCATTTCACTGTGACGCATATGTGAGACCAGCCATTTTATGTAAATAAACTGTGTCAATATTAAACGAATAATTAAAACTGGTGGAAAAAAACAACAATAACAATATTAACCCTTAAAAGGTAACGTCATTTTCGGCACCTAAATTTTAAATGGTAACCGACCCATCGTTACCATTTAAGGGTTAATAACTATCTAAATTTAAATTTACCGGCTCGTTTCGGTTTCAGTAAACAATGATGGCGGTTAAAAGCAGTTAATAAGGTCGCGTATTTACATGTTCGAAATGCTCCGAACGCACAAAACAGCGGAATATTCTTGAACAGAACGTTCATGCACAATTTCTGATGGAAAACATTTGCACGTTCGGCGCGTATTATTTTTGAACCTTCTTCTCTGCGCCTGTTCCGTTTATTTTGGCGCAGCTACTGCGTGTAAGTTAATACGCAGCCTAACATGAACAAAAATATGTACAATAATGGTTTGAAAACAAATGATTGTTGATTAAATATATATATATATATATATATATATATATATATATATATATATGATATATAATATAATAAATTAAGGAATAATAAAGAAAATAAAAATAAATGAATAAGTGCATAGTAATTACATATTAAATTGACTGAATTATACTCGAATCTATTCTCAACTTACAAATCGATCAAAATATTAACGAGTTTAATAAGCATTTAAAAACACACTTGTATTTGCATCGCTGCATTTTTATAGTTTCAAACATTCTCGCGTTACACGATGTAATCTCCTGTCCGTTGCCGAATGAAACGAATCTACGCATATTACAGTAATTTGGAATAAAAGTAAGATAAAAGTATCGTCATCATAATCACAGTGCCATATTTGTCGGATGTCGATCAGATTTTACGTTATCTTTCGTCTGTTAGTAATTGTTGTAGGAAAGACGTACGTGTTGGTCCAGTTTTTAATATTTGCAACCAATCAGTTCTCTTCCTTCCAGCACTTCTCTTCCCTCCCATCTGTCCATGTATCATAATTTGGAACATTTCATATTTTGTACCCCTCAAAAATAAACGAATTAAAGTATAATCTGAATATACTACTTAAAAACGTTTTCAGGCAATGTTCATCTTCAGGTGGAAAGTAGAATGACAACATATTTGTACATTATTTTTGTGCCAAGTTATTATATTTATATTTAACAAACGTTATGATAAACAATTCTATATTGAAATATACATCACTCCTAAACAACCATTTTGAAATATTGATCCGGGAAAGGCTTTTCTGGCAAATCTTTCTGTTTTTCAATGTTTCAATTATATGCAACAGCTCTGTCTTTTTTCAAATAACTTTATTACAACGTAATTCTTAGACTACCCCCATTCGAAAAAATGTCCTAAAAAAATGTCCCAATTTTATGTGTAACGTTTGTTATATTTTATAGGATTTCTATGATTATGTTATTATATTTATATGAACCGATTTAGAATTATCTTGTAAATTTTAATCATTTTGTACAAAGTATAGAAGAGAAAGAGATAGAAATGAAAGCAAGCGGAGTCAAGGGGCACAGCCCTTTGCGAGGCCAAAATGGCCAAGTTTTTTTTTTGTTTTTTTTTACCCCCCTTGGGTTTGTTACCAAAGAGCATTAGCCCAGCAAAAAGGAATAGATACATGGAATAGAATAGAAATTATATTTTTATTCTGTCGACAATGGAATCAAGGAACAGCCCTAGGACAGGAACAACAGAGAGAATAGGTAGAGAAAGAACATAAGAGGCGTTGAAAGGAGCAGGAAGACCAAGCTTTAAAAGATGATAATAAACTAAACTCACGCTCGCGAGAAAAACCGGAGTAGTCGAAGAGCACGTGATTCACATCACAAACATACTTGGAACCTTCAGGATCCAATAGACAAAAAGGAGATGCAGCCAAAGAAAAGCGATTTAGTGAAGAAGGAAGGGGACTATGCGAGATGGACTGACGCAAACTGGGAAATTCATAGAACCAAGGACGCGGAGGAGGAACAGGATTAATCAAGAGATAAAAGGAATTAGGAATAGCGAAAATAGATACATAAACAGAATATATACACATACACACACATATATATATATATACTATACTTATCACAGTTTTTTTTTCATTATTTTCAATGATATGTTATTTATAATTTCACTTCCAACTTTGTCACCTTCAGAAGCTATTTATTAAATCCTCTCCAAATATTATGTCCGGCGACAGAACGCCTAATATTGCGTTCAATTTTAATCTGACATTTTTCCGTTATCTAATATCGCCGTTACCATATCTGCAACATCTAAGCCAGTTCGTCGTAATGTGTTAAAATAATTGTACGGTACTCTGTGGAAGGATTTTCCAAAATCTATAAAACACATTAATTTTGGTCGTTGGAATTCTTTTAATAATGCATCTCTAGTTCGCAGCCCACATGGAAAACCACCAAGCAGTGGTATTTTTTTCATTTAGTTTTTAGTAAATCCTAGATACAAACGTGATTACGAAAAACGAACACTATTCGCCTCTATTTAAAGAATTTCCTTCTTAGTCAAATTTTTTAGAAGATTTCTTAGTCGTAAAAACGACTAATTCGTGAATTTCACAAGAACTGTTCAAGTCGTTTCCGAAAATCGATTGCAATATATATTTCATTCAAATCAGACTCAAATTTATTTGTAAACTCCCTATATTAATCCGTATGTAAATTAAAACTTTAGCTTAAAGTCGCTTATGCACTCGGTTAGCGCAAATAACGGAAGTATTAATAGACGAACATCGGCTACGGCAATGTAAAAATCATAATATCCTTAAAGACTTTTTCTCTTTTTATTTTTTTATTATTATTCTTTTAAACGTATAATTTATAAATTTAACATCATTAGGTATCCCATGTTTACATAAGTGTCCTTAGACGATAGACTACTTGGTTTAAATTAAACATTATAAGAATAATATAATATAAAATCTAGCTAGAATAAAAATAAAAACAAACACGCATTATACCCCAATCGCTCTGCAGTTGGCGCGTAAGCATCAATTATAATATAAAAACTAATTATAGGGTATGAAATAATAATAGACTAATAGTAACGATTATTAACAATAATATATAAAGGTAGTTTATATAATTTATATAACGATGCAAATATAAAATAAACCATATTTAACTAATAACACTAGCTGGAGGTGTAATATAACGATATTGATAGAAATAACAAAGACCAAAACCTAAAATAGACATACTTTAAACATATATTAATTGTTTAAAGAAGAAGGATGAGTTGACTTGTAAAAACTGTCTCAGAAAATTTATTACACTTAATTGTAGCGAAATTACAAAATTAAACTGAATTATAAACTAGGTTTATGAAATTTATTCGATGTAATAAATGTAGTAAAATTTAATATTTAGGCGTTGTAATAATAGAAAAATTATAAATTTTTTAATAAGTTTCACGAATGTAACAATATCATGAACATGGTATAAAAACTATATTTTCCTAAACATTAGAATTCATTTTAATATTGAAGCACTTGCGCATTACACGAAATAAAGCCAAATATCCGTAAAGCTGAAATATTATTATTACTATGAACTATCACCCGCGTAACTTACAATGACCTTTCCACCTTAATTGGCACATCGCGTAAGTCGTAATTAACATATTCCACCACGAAATAAAGACATTAAATCTTCATCTATTTCCAGTATGCCATTTGCATAAGTGTATTACTTTTTAATAAACACTAACGGTACAACGAACCCACTTCAGGTCGTCTGAAGCTGCGCGTTTCATGGAGTTTTTTGAATAATCGATTTTTAGCCGCCTCGTACGAACCCTTAGTTCATGAATTTTATCAAAATCGCTAGATTGGCCATCAGTTTATTATCAGCTATCGATTTATTTCCAAATCAGTATATATATATATATATATATATGTGTGTGTGTGTGTGTGTGTGTGTGTGTATATATATATATATATATATATATATTGTAACGGTTCTAAACGTTAGCTTGGTCCTCAGGGATGATGCCAACCAAGAGGTTTTATCCTCGTGGATTTTCTTTTCTTTTTAGTTTTAACAAAATTTTAAAATATGCGGTTTTAAACAGATTACTATCAGAGCTTTTTATAACGAACAATATATGTATTATTAAAAAGGACACCTATCTTTCTTTGCCGGTCGACCGCTGAAAAACAATATTAATTTATGAATACAGCAACAATAATATATATAATGAATTAACGATAAAATAAAATGGTACGTAATTATCGGCGGTGGTCCGTGGTCCGTGAGTTTGCGGTGCGTTGAATGGCTGATGAATTCCAATAGTCGCGATTCGTTTGTTTTTTCCCGAATTTAACAATTTCCGTTATTAACGATTTTTTGTCACCTTTACCGGTACGATCGAACACTTTTCAACGATAGGTAAAAAACTTCTTATAATACGAACTCTTCGGAGGTACGAGACATAACTCAGTGGCGGTAGAAAAAGAACTAACTGACTCAAGGTAAAAACTGCGACTGACTGACCGAAGGTAAAAACTGCGACTCTCGCTAAAATCTTCATCTCGATTTTCCAAAATCTCGACCGCCTACTCGACCGTGACCGCTGGACTTGGCCGAATCAGGTAGATCCTTTTTGTTTCCTGCGGGATGCTGATTGGCTGGTCCCACCGACAACAGTTCCAGGCACGCGCACACTCGCACCCGCACCACACATTCAAAATTATTTTTATTTTTATTTATTGTTGTTTATTATTATTTTTAAGAAATATATATGAGTTCCATGTAATGGACACATTACAATATGTAGCTGTTCTCTCCAATCTTATTTAATTGTAGGTTAGAAGAAGTTTTTAGAGAAATGAACTGGGAAAATCAGGGAATAAATATAAATGGTAAGAAATTATTAAATTTAAGATTTACAGATGACATTGTCCTTCTTTCCTCTTCCTTAGAAGAACTGAGGGAAATACTATTGGAGCTAGACATGAAAGGATCAAAAGTCGGACTATCTATTAACACCGTAAAAACTAAAATATTAACTAAGACTACAACCCAGAGAGAAATACAGGTAAATAATAATTTAATAGAAATAGTGAGAGCGAAGCGATATACTTAGGTCAACAATTATCATTTGAGAATAAGATGGAAAAAGAAATAAACACGAGAATTACTAAGACGTGGAATAAGTATTGGTCGCTAAAAAGCATATTCAAAGGACCTTTCAGTAATCATCAGAAAAGTCAAATTTTTAGCATGTGCATACTACCTGTTTTAACTTATGGGTGCCAAATTTGGACATTGAACACAAAAATTATAAATAAACTAAGGGTAACGCAAAACACACTAGAGAGATCAATGCTTAATATAAGGATAAGAAATCGAATAAGAATAAAAGAAATAAAACGGCTTTTAGGTAATAATATTGACGTGGTGAACTATAATAGAAGAAGAAAATGGGAATGGACTGGCCATGTAATAAGACCAAGAGACGACCGTTGGACATATAAGTCCACTTTTTGGTATCTTTCATATTACAGACGTAAACGAGGTCATCAAAAAGGTAGATGGAAAGACGAAATAAACCAATTTTTAAATAATAATAACTTCGAAAAAATAGCAGTTAATAGATCAGAATGAGAACGGTTAAGGGATACCTTTGCTCTTCATGGGCCTAGGAAATTTTACTTATAAATAATTAATTTTATGCAATATCTTAATCATGCATAATTTTCTCATAAAGGTATTTTGATTTGATTTGATATGTAAACTGTTTATGTTAAAAGTTGTTTTTCATTTAATAGCATAGTTCATTGAAATCGAGAAATAGTTGACAAATTTATACTTATGTAATTAATTGCTTACTTTTTTTCTTTTTTTTTTTAATGTAAGTTATAACTAATATTTAATATAATCCGGTTGCAGATGATTTCTATTTCATTTTTAAAAATACATTATTAAAGTTGAAGGAATTTAAGATTTATATAATACCAAAGAATAAGACACAAGTAAAATGGCAAGACGTCCAGGGTTTTCCGGGTACATCAAGAAAAATAATGTTTTTAATTTTTTGAGTAATTTATATTAAATTCAATAGTTAAAATGCAGCTTTCGGAGAAACTTTATACTTTAAAAAGTTGCAGCGGAACTTCTATTACTACTTTAAACGATAATTCGGTTAACACATTCTTACAAGCGTAAAAATTTGCTGCAGACGAAATGAACTGCCGTTAAATATGTAATTTATATCGCTGTTCAAACTAAAAAATTTTAGATAGACCATCTTCCGGTCTAATAATAATAATGAAAACAAGTTCAGTCAAGCATGACGTTTCATGCGCTAAGGATTCCGTATGTTAAGTTAAACCTAACTATAATTTACACTTACATAATAATAAATTTAAAACAAAGAAATCAGATTTTTTGCGCTGCACAGAGAGAGGGACATGTCATTTTTCATGCTTTTTTGAACTTAATTCTATTTCTTTAAGGTGCTTGGCTACCAAATCAGAGGTCACGGGTTCAAGACTTGTCTCGTTCCGGATCCGAATCGCTCCCAGGTTTACCCAGCCTTAAATAATTGGGTCCCAGGGAAATCTGGGAAAGTAAAGACGGTCGAGAGAAAGGAACTGGCCCCAGTATCCTTATCAGATCTATTAGACTAAGTATATTGTGAACCTTAACTTCCTCAGTCCCCGACGCCCCGTCAAGGGTATGGGACTTACTTTACTTATCTGCTCAGTTGACTAACGCTCACCTCAATCGTCTCACTTATGTGTGCCATTAAACTAGGTGACGTCTTTCTAACGGACGTAGGTGTAGACGTGCAACTACACTTCCGATAAGCATACGCACTGCAAGATGCACATCTAAAGTCTTACGGCGGTGGAGTAAAGGTGACGGAAGCAGGTTTCGTTGGCCGGAAGCTTTTAGCTGGAGCTCTGCACGCAGGCGGCGCATAACTTTCGTCGCTCGCTAATAAAAGTGGCGAATTTAACGTTCGGCAGCATTATGTGTGGCGAAGCAGCCTTTTTAAGATGCACTGCTTCCCCTACGCCAAGGGAAAGATCTAGAAAAGGTGACCTAAAAAAAACCCCGCTACACCCTCACCGACGAAGTTACCGCGTTCAGGAATGACCCCCCCCCGCGGTCGAAATATTAAGAAAAATAATAGTAAACGCACAAAAATTAGACCTAAAAATAGCCGCTTGGGACGTTCGGACGCTACTAGATACAACCGCGGAAAGTCCACGATGGAGAACTGAAATAATTGCACATGAGCTCAAAAAATATGACGTTGATATTGCAGCACTATGTGAAACCAGACGAAAGGACCAAGGATTCATGGAGTTGGCTTTTTTATAACAACTCATCTGGTAGAACTCTTATCAGAACTTCCGACAGGCATAAATGGAAGATTAATAAAGATGAGAATCTTACTTAGCCAAGGTAGACATGCGTCAATTATCATTGCATATGTTCCCACACTTAAGGCAGATTATAACTCTAAGGAAAATTTCTACAAGGATCTTCAGGGTATATTGGACAGTATCTCCAAGTCGGATAAAATCATCCTCCTTGGTGATTTCAATGCTCAGATGGGTGAAGACAACGGTATACGACGGAGAGTACTTAGAAAACACGACATCGGCAATATGAATAACAATGATCTACTTCTTTTCAACTTCTGTGCAGCAAACGAACTTACCATCGTCAACACAATATTCAGACTAAAAGCGACATGAAGACACCGCCGCTCAGGTCACTGGTATTTCTCATTGATTATGTAATTATAAGACGCTCGAATTTACGGGATGTCAAGATTATAAGAGTCATGCGCGAGCAAAGGCAGACACATACCACCAAATGGTGCTATCCAAAATGCGCCCACATTAACAACCGCGAGTCAAGTATATGTCGGCTAATGAAAAATCTTGAAAACTCTATAGTTCACGATAAACTCAAGTGTGAACTTCGGACGGCATTTCACCGCATTAATATCGATTCACAATCCGCACCGGAAGTGACTTGGAAAGCAATCAAGAATATAATCGATCCGTTCTCCCTTTCAATGTGCGAAACACAAGGAAAGAAGGTAAGAAATGATTGGTTTAAAGATTATTTATTCATCAGGGGGCATTGTTAGCCTAATACAAGAGAAACAGGTCTCATATCTCTAATATCTGAACAATGAAACCAAAAATAAAACAAAGAGAGATTGACGAAAGCAAAGGCACTCCTCCAAAAGACTACAAGAAGTTTAAAGAATGAATGGTAGATAGCTAAATCAACTGAAACAATTTATTAGCTCAAATGACGGAAGAAATTTCTTTTATGCGCTTAAGGAAATCTACGGTCCCACTTGCAATATTGTAATGCCAATTAGAGATGGTAATATGGGATCTCATTGAACGCAGGAAAGACTAAAATAATGGTTGTTTCTCAGACAGAAGAAACAGTTCCAAATGTTGCTATTCGCGGCAGAAAGCGTACAAAAATTTAGGTACCTCGGTACTCGAGTGAACAATAATAAAGGTAACACTGATGCTGAACTTAGGTGTAGAATTGAACAGGAAGGAAGGTCTTCAGCAAGATGAGAAGAACACTCACAATAAACTATTTAAATTTAGAACTGCGTATAAGAATTCTTCAGTGCTACGTGTGGAGTACATTGTTATATGGATGCGAATGTTGGACCTTAAAGAAGAGAAATATGAATCACTTGGCGGCTTTCGAAATGTGGTGCTATCGAAGGATCCTAAGAATCCCATGGACAGCAAAGAAGACGAATCAGAAAGTGCTGCAGATAATGGGAAATAAGGATATGGAACTAATATAGGTATCATAAAAGACAGGAAGAAGAAATACTTTGGCCATTTTATACGTGGATCCAAATACTCACTGTTGCAAATAATATTATTAGGAAAAATATTGGGCAAGAGGAAGGTCGGACGAAGGAGGCGCTCATGGATGTGCGACATCAAGGCATGGTCGGGGATGAATACACCGAAAACAATTAGTCCACCTTGCATACGAAAGATTTTTTTTAATAAGGTCACCTTCGATCGAGAACGGTCGGGACTCGAAGAAGAAGAATGCTAACAGAATCGTCAATAATGATAAAATACTTGAAACACGGTGGGAGTACTACTACTACTCGGACCTACTTAACCAGAACCCAAAAATAAATAATGAAGTAATCAGTTTACTTCCACGCTATCCAACTCTCATAGCACTCAGCAAGAACCGGAAGATTCACGAAGTTGCGAAAGCAATCTGAGAACTAAAAAATGAAAAAGCGCCAGGACCGGACAATATTCCAGCAGAAATGCTAAAATTGTAGGAATCAGTTCTAGCAAAACGTTTATGCAGTCTCTTTCTGACAATTTTTTGTAAGGCAACGATCGTAAATATCTATAAAAGAAACGGAAACAATGGTGGACTGTTCTAATTACCGTGACATCTCTCTGATATCTGTAACTGGAAAAGCATTAGCCAGGTTAATATACAATCGGATTGCTCCAGAGTACTTGATCAAATGATACCTGAATCACAAGCTGGATTTCGTCAAAACCGCAGCCGCATTAACATGATCCTTGTCGCTAGGTAATTTCACAAGAAATTGGCGGTAGAGCAACACACAGACCTGCTTTATAGCTTTTATCGACCCGACCGGGGAATTCGACTCAGTTAACAGGAACAATGTGCTCTTCCAAATACTTATCTAACTAGGCTGTCCAAAAAAAATTAGTCAACATTATAGCCGCCCTACACAAAGACAATGAAGCCAAAGTTCTGATTCAAAGCAAGTTAACGAAACCGGTGAATACACCTGCGCTGGCGTAAAGCACGGATGTGTGTCTTGGCTCGGATTATTTTCAACGTCTCTTTGACAGCTCTACTCACCTTATCGATAAGAAATTCAAGTGGAATCAGCATAAACTAACAAAAAAGACGGTAAATTATTGAACTTATCCCCCGTCTCAACGCTAAAACTAAAACAGCTAGGTGCACAATATGCAGACGACTGCACGATCCTAGCATATTCCGAAGGCGAATTACAGGCTATATTACATGTCTTTGCTGAAACCTATAAAGATTTCAGTTTATGCGTTAACATTAAAGAAACCAAAACATTGTCAAGTAAAAATGCCGAGAACAACATACAAATTCGAGGCAAAACCCTGGAGGAGAATGTTACAAGCTTTCAGTATCTTTGATCTCACATTAGTCGGGATAATACACAACGAAATACACGGTCGAATTAAAAGTGCTGCGTCAGCATTCGCGAAATTAAAACCAGAATATTCCACAACAGAAACTTAACCATATTCACAAAATCCGCAGTCTTCTGCGCTGTGATTATTCCACCATTGTTATATAGATCTGAAACACGGACACTATACAATATCTGTAAGCTTGAACAATTCCATCAGCGTCTAATTCGATACGTACTGAAAATTAAATGGACAGACTTTATTATTACCAATGAAGAAGTTTTCAGGCGCTTCGTTGTGGAATGAATAGAGACACTGATGGTAACATGGCAACTAAGGTGGGATAGGTCATGTTGTGCGAATGCAAGATCACCGCTTGCCTAAACGCGTATTCTACGGTGAACTGATGGAAAAGCGCAGGACTCGTGGAAGACCAAAGAAACGCTACAAAGATCATATCGCCACCACGCGTCCAGATGCGAATATCAACAAGGACTGAGAAAATGCTGCGCAAAGCTGGCAGGAATGAGAAAAGGTGTCTCCTCAAAAGGCGGTAGAAAATAACCATAAGAAACGGCGGAAGAAAAAGAAAAAGGAACGAGATACTAGTCCGGATCAGCTTATTCGAATGGCACCACTGCGGGGAAACGTGTACTGCTAAAATTGGACCAATCAGGCTAAAGAAATATATGTACATCTGAGCTACTCGAAAAGAAAAAAAGAAATTTATGTCTGCAGGTATTTTTAGCACCTTATGACAATTGTAATAACTGTGCGTTAATTGCCCCATATTCATCTTCTTAAAAATACGGAAGATTTCATTATCCAAATTAGTCGGAACTAAAGTATTGCATTTATTCGGTATTTCACTTTTAAGTTCTGTTTTGATTTATTAAACGAGATTTAGCTTTTTTATTATTCTTTTCCTATTTCTTTTTTTTTTTTTTTTTGTTTTAATTGGACTCGTCAACCGAGGACCTTCACCCAGAAAAAATTAAGGGAAAACGAAAGTTATACAGTGAGGCGATCAGCTATCGCTAATAAGAAGGAAACAATGGAGGGGATAATAAGTGTAGAAGGAAAAGACAGGATATAACGAGCACAAAAAGAAGCAGGAAGCCCCAGCCGAAGCAAGTGGGAATATAGAGCCGAGCGCTCCACCGAAAGAGCAGAGCACTCAAAGAACACGTGATCGGTGTCACAAACAACCGCATCGTTTGAATGGAGAGGACAACATGGGGAAGAGGTCAACGAGAGGCGAAAGCGTGAGGAAGGTAGCAAGGAATGGTTTAAGCGCAAACGCACAATGGAGACAACAACAAAGCGAGGAATATTTCACTCTTGCTTATTTTTGAAGCAGGTGTTCAAGTATCTGAGTAGATAGTGGCAAACTGAGCTAATGTCCCCTAACTGTTACAGAAAAAAAAAAAAAATCCAAAAAAGAACAAAAAAAGGACGTTGGAGTTAAATTTGAAAACTAACATAAAAACATAAAAACGCCTAAACTGTTTTGAAGACGGAAAAAAAAAGGGTATGCATTTATAAAAAGTTTTTTTTTTTTTTGGAATGTTAAAAATAAAGAAAAAGACCTTTCCCCCATTTTGGCAGAATGTCGGTCAAGTTAAGGCTTTTAGCGCACTTTCGCTTCGAAATATTAGGGGTAAAAATGTAGACGTTCGAAAAAGGCGAACGGCAGAAGTGAGATTTGATTGAGTGATTTTCTTCTTAATTCAGATTTACCTGTATTATTATAGTGAAGGTATTTTAAAAGATTTTATTTATTTGAATTTCGTGTCTTTTAATGCGTCAATGAAAATCAGTTTCACGTCATATCATGTCCGTTCGGTAACAAAATCGACAAAGATCAAACCGAACACGAATTGAGTGAGAAAAAAATAATCGGTTTCTTCCAGTTTTTCTCTAAGAATGTTCTTTTTTGGTGAAATGAAATTATTCAATTGCAAAAAATGAAAATTGCTTTCGCTTTATGTATAGATATCGCTGTTCCGGTAAATAACCTGTTATATAAGTGACGCGTTGACATTTACTGTTTGAATAACAATCGGCTAGACGGTCTTATTTATTCTGACGACGGCGAATGACTTGTTGCGATAGTAGTGAAAATATACAAATTTCTAACCTACAGCTCGATTACTGAAATCAAGTTACTTCCCCCATAGTCGCCGTTAAACAATAACGTTAGGCAGCGTGAAATTTACAAAATACCCTCCTATATCCGAAGCAAAGTGTCGAATTTATTTATGTTTCTTCGAGTTTATCAAGAACAGCCGTCTCAATAAAACGACAGTTAGCTCTGCTACGCTTATAGAATTATCCCTTATACTCTCGTCAAAGATAAGTGTGCAGATCGCTCGGCATATGTCGTTAACTCTTCCGGACGTCTTATTCCCCGCGAGCAACTGCGTTACTGATAAAGTTCTCTATGCGAACACCGGCTTGAATACTAAACGCGTTCGAAGTTTTAGACGCTAAATTTTTAATTCCTTCTTGAGAGTAGTACTGGTGGGGTACTCTATAGGTAATCGTTGCTGATCGGCTATGAAAACGAAACATTTGCAGTTTCGTTTTAAGTGAAACCCGTTGTCGGTTAAACATAAATTTCTCTCAAAATTGCAAAATTCCAATTCGCTTCAGATTAATATTACAATCTGCTTCCGGAAGCAATAATGTTCCGGAAACGTTTTGCACCATTAGAAACAAACTTGACAACGTGTATAAATATAGGTTTCATATAGACAGCATTAAAGAAAAATGCATAAATTTCAAATAAGGTTGAATTGATAATTAATTAATTCAATAAATACCGATTTTCGGAAATGTATATTTAATTTGTAATTTCATACCGGCATGTTAAACTCTACTCCCCCGCAATCATGATGTGTATAGATTTCGATTTGCTAATAATGTCCAGCTTGTATGTACCTGTCATTCGGTAGACGCTATAGATCACGTGAATAACTTTATCTTTGGGTGCCTTACACCATTTTACGTATAAAATTCAATTTAAAAAACAAATAAAAACAAACCGGATCTTTCCTGCTTTCCTCTAAAAATCATTTCAACGCTTCCTCAACTTCGCTGATAATTTTAAGTTTCCACTAATTTAGTTTTAGCTGATGATGGGTTATGCCCGAAAACGTTTCTAAATAAGGTATTTATCTAATTTATTGTTATAAATTATTTTGCCCTTATTGTTTGTTATTAAAGGTTGTTTTTATTACACAGTTCTAACAAACAAGTATGTATTCACCTACATTTATACAAATATAACTTCCGCTAACTCCGTCCTATGCTAGATAAAAATTAGGAAAATAGATATATATGTAAATGTATATATCTTTATATATTATAAAAATATGTATGCATCGTCGTTATTATTAGCCAGTTTCATTTAGCAGCGAGATTTATAACGTGAAACGAGTATTCGAACTTTTAGGCAAATACGATATGAAAAATGTGCACGGACTATTTCGAGTAAATTGCGGCTAACTGGTCAAATTGATTGCATTAGAAAATCGTACGGGACATGCGCGCACGCACACTCGCGCACCCGCGCAAACTCTTCAACAGACGCGAGGTAAACAGTGAGGAAAATCGGTCGAGTACGGAAAAGTTTAACAACCAAAGGGCTACGTGACTTGGAAAGTATTCGAAACTGGAGCATCGCGAGAACCATTTAACCGAATCCGACAGACTTTGCGATAATTTTAAATCTATATTGTACGCGGACGAAGTGCTGTTTGCGGTTCACATCTCTCTTTCTCCTCATCTTCCGGCACGCTGATTAATAAACGAAATAAATTTCTCTTTTTTTTTTTTTTTTTTGACTTTCATTACGGTCAAATTTAAAACGGTAAAACAGTAAGAGAAATAAATCGTTCTATCCGGAATAACCTGCGCCGATTCGGGAATATTTTAAAGTCTACAACGGCTTCCGTAACGTAGATCAATGGAAATAATTAAATAACGCCGAACGGCGGCTGCAATTCGAATAAAGATAAGTTCAAAATTATGTATTAAGCCGATCTTGCGCAGTTTAATCCATCGTGGTCTGTGACATTTTCGAGAGTGCCAAAAATTTAGTCGATCATTTTGAAAATTCCGATATGTTATATCGAAATGTACGTACGTGGAAAATTTCTCTGCGCGATCGTTCTATCATTCTAGAGACGGAGTTAAAAACAACGTGATAAAATCGTTTCTTATTTCGCTAGTATTAGCGTAAATCGGTACCGTTTTAATGATCATTCATCACGGGAAAAAAAATAATTTGGAACGTTTAAAATTTTAAACTGCCTTTTCATCTGTCGAAATACAGAAAAAATTTGGCGAAGCATATTATAAGGAAAAAATTAGTGTGTGTTCCGGAGAGGTGAAAGTTAAATAGGAAGGCTATGTAATTAATAAAGACGGATCGGTAAAATTTTTTATTCGCCGAGTATGTGAAAGGAAAAGCGAAATATATATATATATATATAAGTTAGCCTTAATGAAGACCACTTTGAACTCGGCGAACTATTTCACAAAGATTCAAAAGAAATAACATTCATTTTTCATAGTCGCGAACTTCGAAATGTACTACAAATTAGCGTAAGCTCTTTTTCTTTCCATTCGCAGTGCAATATAACACGAACACATTGTTGTTCAACTTAACGAACTCGCCATTAAGATTCTTCTTTTTGTTTTTTAGAAGTTTAAATATAACCTTTACAACACGAACGGAAGATATAAATTATCTAGAAATTTTAAAACTAAAAAACAAATGTAAAAATAAATATAATTAAAAAAAGAAAAAGTCCAAAAAAAAAATGATTATAAAAATTGAATAAAAAAGCATTAAAAAATAAAACGTAATTACTCTGTAAGAAAATGACATACCTTACCAGTAAAATTTAAAAAGAGTGATTATTCTCAAACAATATTAATATTTATTTAGAATCGCATTAAATTCAAATCATAAAAATTAAAAAACATATTAAACGAGTATAAAAACGAAATCATTCGGTTTCTATAAAAGTCAAACATTGAAAACGTCAAGTTTTAGTTATTGCCGAAATTTTAATTCGTATTTTAGTGTCGATTAAGAATACTCATAATATCCCTTTTAAATATACAAATATGTTATTTTTTATCATGCAATTATTTTTTACTTTGGAGCTCATTTTTATTCAATTTTTATAATAGTGAATCTTCAAGTAATCTTTTTTTTTTGGAACTATTTCGTTGTACAACTTTTAGTTAAATATTTTTAAGCAAAATTACCGACCAATTATTTACTAAACTAGGAACTCTTTTTTTTTACTTTTTTTTCTTTCTTTCTTTCTAGTTTGGTTTTTTCTCTGGGCTTGTCAATAATAGGCGATTACCCATCAACATGTGTACATAGCAGTAATTAGGAGTAACAAGGAATGGAATCTGACAAAGAACGCTGTACCAACGATGGAGAAACAATGACAATCAACGTCGAAAAGTTTCCATACTTAATATTGATAATATTGTGTCAACGGCATTTGTTACGCTACCAGAAACTTTAAAGAGACCTAATTTTTTCACGTTTTCCTTATCACCACTTAGCCTGCGTTCTCCGCTATTTATCATCACTTTTTACCGACTTCGAACGAAATGTAGGTTACACACACGTTATTGGCGTATATATAGTTTTTTGTTTGTTCGTGCATAACTCATAGCTATGTGGACCGATTTTAATGATTCGTTGTTCATTCGGGTGTCTATTCAGCAGTGGTGTGCCGTATGAGTGTATTGATAAATATCGATGAGAACACTGATGCTCACTAGTCATCACTCTTAGATAATTTTTTTTATTTATTAATATAACAAACGCGATTGACTTAAAGTGATATCAATTTATCATAAACAACTAAAAAAATTAAAATACCATCAATGATAATTACATATTCGAATAAGAAAAAACTAATTTTAAACCGTCATAGAGCAAATTAAAAAGCCTGCCACTTTTCAAAAAGCTGATTTCTGCTAAAACAAAAAATAAATACAAAAAATTACGAAAAAATTTTTTTTTAACAAAAAAAAGAAAAGGTATGCTTGAAGATTCACTATAAAAATCTAACAGAAATGCACTAAAAGGTAAATAATAATTATTCCATAAAAAATAATATATTTTACAGTGAAATATACCTTAAAGTGATATCACGGTAATTCGTATACAACATTCATACCTTAATTAGAGTCGGCACGGAAATCACAAATCGCAATAATAATTAAAAGCTGCATTAAATATTTGTTAAATTTTTTCTAGATATTGCGATTTTATTTCGTTGCCGACTCTAATAAGTATTAATGTTGTTTAATTAAAAATTATCGTATTATCACTTTAAGATATGCCTCACTGTACAAGATATATCTTGTTATCGAATAATTATTTTTCACTGTTTAGTGCACACTTTTATAAAATTTTTACAGTAAATTTTGAAGTCGGCATTTTTTTTTTTTTTCGAAGAAAATATTTTACTGAATGTGTATAAAGAGATGAATAAACGACAAAAAAACAAAAAAACAAAAAAAAACACGAGAAACACGTGTATGACCTTTACTTTTTGAAGTCGGTAATAAGCCCAGTAGTTAAGATGTTTGGCTACCAAAGCAGGGGTCACGCAGGTTTGAAACTTGTCTCGTTCCGGATCCAAGTCGCTCCCAGGTTAATCCAGCCTGAAATAATTAGGTACCAAAGAAATCTCGGATAGTAACGGCGGATCGCAAGTAGAAAGAAAATGGTACTCCTACACTGATTAGTGCCGTTGAGCTTAGTACATTGTGAACCTTAACTTCACAATTCATGATACTCTCACCAAGGAGTGTCGGACTTACTCTTTACTTTTAATAAATACTACCTGAAATTACGATGAAATTTTAAAATGTTAAATTAAATATTAAATAACGAGTTTCCTATTTGGTTTGATACGATTCCTTAGCAAACTGTTTAAAATACCATAGTAGATTTTGAAAAAATGCTTGAACTAGTCGTCACCATTTATTTTTAGAATTCTTACCTCTACGAGTCTAGACTATCGTATAAGGTTGTATTTATTAGCGACAGGCCTGGATCTAGGAGGGCAAACCGGGGCACCTGCCTTGGGCGGCAGTTTCAGGGGGCACCAAAATCATAATATAATATGTTTGAAAAAAAATACGAGTGCCTGGATCAGTGTGTACACGCGTAAGAAGTGAAACTTCTATAGGTTATATATACTTTTTTATGTGTTTTATTCGATGCTTGAAATAAATAGGATAAGGAGAGACAACAACAAAAGAAAATTTTTATTCGTTTTTAATATAGGATCTATTTTATTATTTAGATATTTATAAATGGTATTTTTAATTTATTTATCACTCTCAGACCGCTCTCATACCGATCTTAAAGAAGTTTCACTTTTTAAATAAACTTGTTTCTTAAAGCGCTTAGCATCCAGCGCGATGTTCTATCGATTATTCATTTGATTTTAAAACGTCCAGTTGGTTTTTGAACACATCCTAATAAATTGATTTATGAACGTATCCTAATTTTTTTTCCCCAAGTCGATTTTTGAATGCGTACACTATGTACGTGATGTCTCTGCCGGGGGAGAATCCCTGTCACATTAAAAATAACAGAAACTGGATATGCAATAAAGGAAAGCTTTATTAATTTTATTGAAGTTGACGGGAAGACTGGGGAATATATCACACAGCGAATTCTAGAAAAACTAGAAGCTGATGGTTTGGATGTGCAAAAATGTCGTAGACAATCTTACGACAACGGATCTCTTATGGTTGGTATATATATGGAGTCCAATACAGAGTTATGCAAATTAACGAGCTGGCAGAGTTTGTACCATGTCTAGCACACTCTTTAAGGCGTGCCTTATCATGCCCAGAAGCAGGTAACCTCTTGTACAAAAACGTTATTGTTTCTTTGTTGGATCCAGCACGTGGTGGAAAATAATGCAAAAGTGTACAAAAACAAACTTAAAAGGAAGTAGTGAAACCAGATGGTCGGCTAAACAGCAAGCTGTTACTGCTCTATTAAATAACTTACCGGAAGTTTCTAAAGCTCTAGAAGAAATTGAAGAATCCTCTCTAGCCGCAGAACCGTAAGTATGAAGCTGGTCATTTACTACATGCGGTGATGGGTTTTAAATTTATCCTCAACTTATCAATTTGGAATAACATTCTTCGAGAGATAAATAGAGTGAGCGTTGAAATACAAAAAGAGGAGATTATCATTTCGCATTCTGTGGCGATAATGCAAGCTGGTCTTGTTAAGATCTTCCAAGGAATGAGAGAATAACCGATAGAACATTCGATCAAAGAAGCAGCACCTGTATCAGAAAAGTTGAAAATCGAGCCAGTCCTTAAAAACAAAAGAATTTCCAAAAAGAAAAGGCAACACGATGAAATCTGCGAAGACGAATCAAGAACGCTAAATCTGACTGGGCTATTTTCCAAAGATATGGAATTAGTGTTTGACAAAATTTTAACAGAAACAGAAACAAGCGTAAAGAGCGCAAAAATTCTACATAAAAATTTCGCCTTTCCACTCGTTTTGAAATCTGTCGACTGAGGATCGACAGAAAAATGAAGCCGATCTAGCACGAAAATATTCAAAAGTCTTGAATGCAGTTGATTTTTGTCGGGAACTTGTCCCGTATTCAAAGAGCTAGTAACCAAAATTAATGAAAAATCAAGTGCATTCGACCTGTTACAACACATCTGTGTAAGCGTGACTTGCAAGAAGCGTTTCCTAATGTTAGTAGAGCTTTAAGGGGATATAGTGCACACATTACTGAGGACATGTGTAAGCTGTGAGCGAAGTTTCAGCAAACTGAAAATAATTAAAACCTATTTACGTTCAATAATGAGTGACGAACGTATCCGGCCTCGCGATCCTAGCCATTGAACATAAAACTACCTACTGAGACGGACTTTGATGAGCTGATAGATTTTTTCGCATAAAAGATAGCACGCCGCGTAAACCTGTAGCAAGATTAGGGAGAAAAAAATGCTGGGACCTAAAGATGTCTTGATTGTCTGTTGTCTTTCCTGGTTATATGTTTTTGTATATTTAATTTGATGTCACACAAATGAAAAAGTTATTAGCCAATAGATAATAAAGAGTGCAAATTTATTAAAGCGTACTTATTCTCCCGATCGCAAAAAATAACACCCATTATATATTTGTGAGTTTTTTTAACAATTTATCTGAAACGCCGGAGAGAGAGGGGGCGCCTTTATCAAGTTCTTGCCCCGGTTCGAAAAAATCGTAAATCAGAGGTTGATTAGCGATCAAATGATCGCCGAATGTCAAACATTCTATTAGGCATTTTCTAGTGTGTCTGAATATTTTTTTTTTTTTATAAAGAACACGTGGACGAAGTTATTACCATTTGTTACGGTTCAGTTTGTACTCTTTTTTTTTTTTTTTCGTAGCTTTCCGAATATTACATTATCACGTGCTACATATTTTTTTAGAGGTTTTTAACAATGTTGGCTAATCTTAAATATTTCGTATATTCTTCTTTCCGGTAAACGCTTACTTAAGACTTTCATGACCAAAAATATTAAAATTCCAACGGATTCCTCCAATAGCGGAGGGAATTAAATGGAGAACACTAGCTCACACAACATCGTAGTTTCCAATTTCTTTACATCAAAATTTCCAATCGAAAAGTTTCTTGCAAAAATGATACTTGCGTAACTAATTTCCATTCAATATAAAACCTTAGTTTCGCAGTGTCTGTTACATTTATTAATCGGTAAATTACCCGATAATAACTGCTATTTCAGAACGGGATTTACAGGCAATCTCTGTTTTCCTTTTCATTCTGAGGTTACCACGAGGAGGACATCAGTCGTTTTCCGCTTTTACTTTTAAACAGATTTTAGTACTACAGCGGATTACGAGAATACTTCTTACATATTTTTTTGTCTTATTCCGTACTTTACTCTTTTCATCGATAATATTTATGTGTACAAGGCCGTACAATTTTATAGGACTGTATCCGCAGTAAAATATTTGTTATTACATACCCGAGTGGAATGATTGGCTTACTGCCAGCGGAAGCTCATTAAAAAAAAAATACAAAAAAGAAAATATTGTCACGTTTTCGTTTATTTTTTTGTATGATTTGGAGAGTTGTCGAATGTCGAAAATTTGCATCCCAATAAATCAAGATGTAATCTAATTTTGGTAATGTTTCAGTGGCATGACCTAAAAAAGAAGAAAAAAAAAAACGGTTTATAGGCAGTAAGCCAAATAAGCAATATAATCTTCACACTGTCCTCTTCATCATCCGGATGATGCATTTATTTGCGACGCCGATCATGTGTTTTTCCAGTGTTCATTTCTCTCCATGTAGCGTTCTGCCTTGTACATATTCTTATTTGCTGAAGCTTGGACTTCCTACTCCTTATTGTGCTTCCTATATCCTGTCCTTTCCTTCCCCACTAATTATTCCTGCTATTTATTCCTTTTTAGATAAAATTTCTGATCGGATGAAAATATAACCAACTTATTTCCTTACCTTTTGTTTCTGGGTAAAGGTCTTTGATTGACGAGCCCAAAAAATAAAAAGAGGAAATTAAACACAAATATTTTGCGAAAACCAGTTGAGAGGTACAAAAAATATTTCTCGAAGATTTATTTATAGATTAATGTTGAATTTTTTGATAGCAAACAAGGCGATTTGTTACATTTTTTTTGCATTAGTATTCGATTTCGGCGGTTTTACGGTCATAATACTCAGCCGCAACATGATTGTATCTTCGAAAGCCGTACAGCAGTCGATGCCGTTTTACAGAATGTTTTTATATTTTTGGTTCTTTCATTATTTTAATTCCACAGCCAAAATTTTTGTAAACGATTCTATATTCCACTAATTAGGCTTATTGACGTGATGACGTTACCACGATTTATTGTTACGAAAGCTACTGTAGTTTTCGGTTTTTTAACTCAATTAGCCGCTAATATGGCGCATCCATTTGTTTTCAAAGTATAGGACGGAATTGCGTAGATTCTTTGAAATTCAAACTAGGCGCTTAAAACACTTCTCTCGCTCTTGTTTTAGTTGTAATACACAGGCGCAAGTTCTTTCTTATAGTTTTGAACGGTTTTTTTTTTTAATTAAACTTTCAACCGCGGGAAAAAAATCAGGCGTCCAAAATTAACCATCCCACGCCACAAACTTGCCGATAAAAAGTGGATTCCTTATTATTGACAGAATAAAAAATTTTTGAACTGACCTAATTCAATTTCTCGATATATATAGACATACATACATATATATGCGGGAAGTAGATCGTTTCCTGAACTGAATAAGATTTTCTTCTTTCGCAGTCAACCTTTCTCGTACTAAAGTTGTTCCTACAATTAAATCTGCGAACAAGTGGCAAAGTAATAAAAGTTTATCTGTTGCTCCTCGACGTTCATTTCTTGTACAGATATTGTCAAAATGTTAACAATAACAAAAGTATCGGGGAACCGTTCTATAGTCGTTGTTGCCGTGAATATTTCGACAACTGCGCCGCCCCGAGAAGTCCTTTCACGGTCAAGTTTCTACGCTAAATTGAACGCTAGTCGAATATAAAATAATCATAATAGTCCCTTATTTTCGTGTCACTAGGATTTAAAAAGTTTTAAGATACCCCAAACAAATATAGTTATTTGTACACCTAACAAAAAAAACACTTAACGATTTTTTTATTTATTTATCATCTCTGCAGTGTGATAAATAAGACCCGGATCAAGTTGCCTTTTTCTTTTTTTAATATTATTTTCGACATCAACTGATTGTATATCGAAATTTTCTTATTTAATTTTTTGTCTACATAAAAAATTAGTGGTTGACGGATGAATTACTCGTTTCGGCCGGTATTTTTATGTTTAAATGTCATCTTAAACATTCGAAAAAGTCGATTACTTCGCTGATATCAGGCAAAATTTGAAGTTTTAAAATTAAAGTGCATATAAAACGAAAAACACCCTATAAAAATAAATGTAGTTACAAATGTTGCAAAAACAGTAGGATACGTCTATAAAACTATGTACTCAGGCTTCGAAACTTTTTCGGGGCCCTAGCCTCCACCATCAACTGAAATGGTTAATTATCCTATTTTTCTTTATACATCTGAAATTACATTTTTTCATAAATTATCCTTGTAACCTTTAACTCTGCATTGGCAACCTTGATTTTTATCGGTCATTGCCAATCATACGTCTCTGAGACGTACATGCGATTAGAATTTAAATTCCAACGGATTAGAGTATTTTTATGAATTCTGTCCTTCTGAAATTTATATAGCATCATCTAGATTTTGTTTTTTAAATAAATATTTAACGAAATGATATATATCTATGAGCGGAATAGATACGGAAATAACATTTCTTCTAATATTTTCTAAACCAGTAATTAAATCATATTATTCACGGTATTATTATTATTATTATTATTACTTTATTATTTTATTATTATTATAATTATTACTAATCATTTCGAGGAACGTTATAAATAAATGATTCAGGATTATAGATTATGATATGATATATAAATATAAATAGAGTACTGCGGTTGTAAGCTCATATATATATATATATATCTTTTATTTTATTTTATTTGTATAAGTTTACGTATTAAATAAATTTATACTACACATTCGGCACACGTTTATATCATCAACTTATATAAAAAACTCTGTACTGTTTACTTTTATTGTATTTTATTTTCATGTTTTATTTATAATTTTAAGGGTTTTGTATTTTGTAGAAGTTTTTATTGTTTTTTTAATGCCCATCGCTCGCGTAAATATGCGCTTAGATGGGCTGTGTATGGTAATAATAATAATAATAAACGCGATTTGATTTGATTTGATTTGATTATTACTATTATTATTATTATTATTAGATAACATTAAAAAATTTGTTCACAACATCGTACACAAACTTTAAGATGGTGATCACCATAGACAGATTTTTGACAATTGTGGCATTTCATTTTCGACATCAATAGGTACAATATTGCCTGCTCGATGGTTCACTTTTCTGCACCGACGGTTCTTCTATTTCTGGTATTTTTAAACATTTTTGAATGATTATCTTTTCAATTCATTTGGTATTTGTAACTTCAACTGTTTTTATAACCATGGGTTAAAAATTTGATCAACAAAGCTGAGTAAAAAGTCAAACCTGTTTATCGGCTTTGAAGTAGAATTTTGCTCGAAAAAAGTTATGTAAATATACGACATAGCACTATCGACAATAGTTATATTCAGCGTATTATAAAAAACTAAAAAAATCGAATAGCCACCTTCTCGTCATTCGTTCACAATTGATAATTTGGTAAAGTTGTGGTCGAAGGTACATCTTCTTTAGTCGCATTACAATTTAATACGATCTCCGGCTTTCCATTTGAAGCGTTGATCGCCTTATCATCGTGTAACGTCGACAAAAGCGTAACTATTTCATTTGGTCAACGTAGTAAAAATTAACCTACAATGCCAACAACATGCTTGGTAGGCGTATTAACATTTACAGCGAATGCCAATAATACGCTTCTGAGGCGTGCTGACTTTTACAAAAAAAAAGTAATTACTTACCAACGAAACACGAACAAAAACTGTTCACACTTAATACACGCTGTTTACAGAAGGCATATATGAACGACAAGAACGATATTGCGACATTTGGCGTAAAAATGTTTAGTTTAATAACGGTACACGCCTCAGAAGCGTGTATGGATTGCTAATGCAGAGTTAACGTAGAGAACGATTTTTGACAATTGCAAGCATTCGTAGATTACAAAAATATTGCAACGAGAGAATGTAAAATTATATCTCATTCCTTTATTACATTCCTGATAGAAAAGCAGGAATAACGTCGGGGAACTCTGCGGTAAAGCCTTGTTCATAAATATTTCTGCAATAACTGTTGTTTATATTAATACCATCCAGCAGATGATGGTCCATAAAAAGAGAAAAGAAAAAAAATTCTTCAGTTCATTAAATGCTGGACAGAAAGCATTGCAAATGGGAGGAGACCATTAACACACAAGAAAAAAAATGAATTACCCATCGACTTAGAAATAGTTCATTATATAACACTGGTATTATACTCTTTACCGTAACGAATAAAAGAAAAAAGAAAAAAAAGTAATAAATTTCAGCAAATAAAAACACTTTCGGTTATTCTCAGACATTATTTGTGTGATAGCAAATGCGCACAGAGAGTTGCATTTAAAAATGATGCAGGATTTTACAGAGTTTTTTTCGTGCAGTTTGACAATTACAAAAAATGTAACAGCTCACGCGTGCGAATCAGTAGCATAAAAAAGTTCCTTGCAGAGGCATGAAAAAAAGCACCGTTACAAGTTCATGCTGCATCGGATTTCGTTAAAACGACCGCGACAGGACAAAACGAAATAGTTCAAAATTATTATGCTCCAAATTTTTTGTTATCGCTACTTTTAATGAAAAATTTGTGTTAATTTCTGCCATATTTTCGTAACTCAAAAACAAACGTAAATTTAACGAAAAATAAGAAAAAAAAAAAAGTCAACATATGTATTGAAAAAAAAAATATTTATAACATGAAGCAAATGACGCTACACGAATTCGTGTCGCTATTAAGCGATGTAATAGTACATATTTCTTGAAAATGTTTTTTTCGAATTGTTCTTAAGTATTGTTAAATCTTACCTTGTGCAGAGTAGTGTAACAAAATCTTCGAATTTTATAATGAATACAAAATTTTTTACTTGAAACATATTAAATTCATATTTCGATCAAAATCTGCCGGTTCCCTATTTTAATTGAAATTTTTTCAAATTTTATTTTAAGGAAATATCAATTTTTTTACTAAATTTTTAATTATTTCTTTTAATTTAATACGATCAGTTTTATTTGTAGGATAAAACTAGCTTGAAAATGCTTACGACGAAGAAAACCATTTTAAAAGAATTTAAGAAAAACAAAAATACGACAAAGTTACACTTATATATGTATATATTAACGAAGTTTTGAAAGTATTAAATTGACATAAGTATTGCAATACACGGAAGTATTGTATTGGATTAGATCGAAATTCATCAGAAAAGTGTCGCGGTATTTTTTTCTATCGACTGAGAAGATTATAGAATAAACGTAAACGAACCAGAGATAGAAAGATGACGTTGTTAGTTTAGTGAAATCGGTGTCGTTTTCATTTTTTGTCGGATAACTTCCGACTCTGTCAGCGCTGTCATATTCATTTTTGAGTTTTGATGTAACTGTACATAAATAAAAGTACCGTAGCACAGTGTCGGACCTAAATCATGTTTTCTGGTAGTGTCCAAAATATGACGTTCAACGTTCATCTCTGTTAACTGCTTCGAAGCGTCGTCCCCCAAGCACCGATCAATATTATTTCAATTCTTGTCGATGCTCTAATCAATGTTTTTAAAGCGTTATTTCGATTTTTATCAGATTACAATTTAAAAATTTTAATTATATACGTTAAGTAAAAATTGTTATATAAGTTTATGTATGCAAATTGTTTTTGGTCGCATAATAACCTCGCTGGAGTGAAAAAATAAATATATAGCCGGCGAATGATTACGATTTCCCCCCGTTTTATTTACTACATCCTGTACCGCTTATTAATTTTATTTACTTGCTATACTGTCTTACAGAAGACCAGTGTGGCGACTCACGTATTTTAAAAAGTCTACAATTTAAGTAAACACATCGCATACTATGCTGAAATACATTTGAATCTGAATATTAATGATTACTTTTTACTAATAAACTATTGGCTTTTACAGTTTAGACGTTTACTTAGCGTGTTTATACTTCCAGTCCTTCCATCTTTTTGAACTGAAAAAAGTATCTATGACAGAATCATAAAAATCTAAAGTTTCTTCGCCGACCTAAACAATTATTTTTTTTTGATAGATATGGAGATGCTGAATAATACTAACAGTGATTATCGTACCAACTAAAGTAATAATACTACTAACGGTAACATTTTTTAACTGCGCAGTATCCATCTTTTCGCCTGCAATTTCACCAGCTCTATTCGAATTATGTTAGAATCTCCTTCCGATAGAAATGCCGGTAGTCTACATCCATTTTTAGCTGCTTAAATTTTTATTGCACGAACCAACTGCAATCAGTGAAATTGTGCGTGCCGGCAGGAACATGATAATCATTTAACGATATTTCTTTAACTAATGAATTTCAATTAAGTACTAAGTAAAGTAAGTCTCACACCAAGGCCGTGTCCACGGGGAGAACTAAAATAGTTATTATAAATTTTAAAAAAAATCTGAAAAAATCCGAAAAAATCAACAATTTAAAATAAATATTGATGATTTTTTAGGGTGTTCTTACCTACCATTAAAAGAAAAAAGAAAAAATATGATCCATACTTTCAGGTACTTCATTAATATTTTATGAAAAATTTTTTACCACTATAATAAATTACATAAGTAATTTTTATTAATATACACGGTTATTCATATATGTAAATTATTAACATATAAATCAAAATGATGGAAAATATTAATAATATGAATTTTAGTGAAAAATGTATCGTTATTTATAAACTAAATATGTGAAGAAAATTCCTCCGCTCAAAATTCTGGCCACGCGTCTGTCCCATTCCCTTGATAGAGCGTCGGGGATTGTGAAGTTAAGGTTCACAATGAACTAAGCCCACCGGCACCAATGACAGGGGGGGGGGCAGTTCCTTTCTCTCGGAATAAGGTATTAGTTTTTTTTCTGGAAAAATACAAATTCAAGACATTTATTCCGAGTACGCTTTTATTTTCGTTTATTATTGTTCGCGATATTCCGATCAACATCTCAAAAAATGGCCCTTTTTCAATGTTACATCATTGCTGGTTTTAGCTATTTCCATACTCGCTTAAAATTTTATTTCCATTTATGTTCCTCCCAGCTGTAATCCTCGTCATTTTCTTATCGCTCCATTTTTTTTACTATTCCTATTCATCATAGTGGTATTGACTGGAATGCTCCCTTACGGGGCTGCAGAAACTGTGCTATCAACGGCACTGTTCTCGAAACCCTCTTCCGTAATGTAGTTTTCCTCAATGATCTTTCTCCTATTACAAGAGACTTTCTTGACTCGGCTCCTTTGATCTTACATTTTCATCTCCCTCTATTGATTTCGACTGCAACTGGTCAATCCTTGCGGGCTCCTTCTGTCGTGGCCACATTCCGATTCTAATCAGTCCTCAGAATTTTCCTTTTTCAACTTACTTCGAACTTCCCTATTACTCTCTTGGTGGAATATTATATTCAATAAAAAATTAGGCTCTCTTTTCTGTTCCTTAGTTGATTCTACGCTTCCTATACTTTCACATATTTCTCTACCTACATGTCAATATAATTTATTCTTAAATATTACTAATGTTTGATGTGTTTCCATTTCCTTCCTTTATATGTTTTAATAATAGAAACACAACTTGTTTTTATTGTCTTAGATGCCACTTCAGCTGCGCTCCTCCTTCAGTGGATCTTCGTTCTTTGTCCACGATATTCTGCTTTTCTCCCCCTCCCAAGCTATATTATAGACGCGAATGAGAAAGTTAATTCGCCTCTCAGTGTTGGAACAATCTCCTTCTTCGTGCAACATCTTTCGATTGTTCCTTTAAAATCTTCTTGCATTTCTTTTTTCCTTCGACCTTCCAATCGAACAAGTTCTGCTGCTACCTCAGTGTTTCCTTAACTATGAGAATATTAATTTTCTTTCCTTCAAAAGCGCTTTATCCTACTAAATGGGGAAGCGATCCATTCTTCCTTATTTCCTTTTACAAATCCATCATTCGTTTCAGATTTGATTATTGCTCCTTTATTTATGGTCGCGCCTCGAAATTTTTTTCTTTGCAAGCTAGATATAATTCAAAAAATCCCTCTGCGTTCGTCTCTGTCCTGGATCTCTTAAATTTCCTCCCAATGTCTTACAAAATCGTATACTGGTTTCCTTAGTTATACACTGTTTCTTACTCTTTAACAATCGTACCTTAAAGTATACAGTCGACCAAACGGATCTGTTCGTCCGTTCCCGAATCTCTCGTGGAAAATTATTTTCCCCTAAATTTTCAAACTTCATTGTTAAACATAGCGCTTGCAAATCGCTTACAAACAAAATAACGTTCTTTATAGACAATAAAGTACACATGTTATATGTGTGCAATTTGAATTCGGGGAAGTTTCGGAATAAAACTATTTCAAATCTCTTACGAATAAGGCGAAGAAAGAACACGCGCTAGAACCTCAAAACGTTTTAAAATATTCTTAATCATTTTCAGCGATAGAACCAAATTAATGCGTACGCCGATTCGGATTTCGAGAATTATCGGAGCAAATTTCGTCATGTGTCATTCATCGAATAGGGGAGTAAAAATACCGGACATACTCTATAAAGTCGAAATAAAAAGTAGACCTTTGCTATTTCCGGATTTTACGACGTGCTATAATACGACTCCATTCAACGTCAGTCGTAAAAGATAAGACGACCCGTGCAGCGAAAACGTGAAATTTCTTTGTAAGTTGGCCTTTTTTCAATCAAATGTCGAGCAAAAATAAAGTTTCTCCGGACGAAGCAATAAAAAAGCCCCATCATTCGATGTATTTTTCATTAAGCAATCAACTTTTAATGTTTATTAACTAAATAAGTCGTTACTTTGTCGTATACATCGCCGGTGCAATGGAAAATAGTAACTATTTATTATGGTAATCAGTATTACGATTTCGTTGGCTTATTATTACGAGAGAGGAGAACTTAAAAATTATCATCCGAACATATTTCGTAATAATACATAATGCCGGCTCAAATTTATTTGCAAATTATACGTAAGTACACGCACTAAAGCTAATCAAATAGCGTTCCACAAGCTCAGTTCCTAGGCCCCGCCCTTTTCATCATAGCCGTTAATAATATTTCCATCCGAGTTCCGGCTCCAGTTTTATTTGCCGGTGATTTCGTTATTTTCGTTTTCTGTTCAAAAATGAGAATCTAGCTTAAGGAATTGCAACAAATTACAGTAAAGAGGCTATCAAATTTGTCTGCAACATTCTGAGCCTTAGTTTCGGCGCAACTAACACTACTCGCGGTTCATTTCTGCACACTTAGAAAACCATCTTCTCCTCATTAACTAACGTGTCTAGTCACTGCAACATATAGGCCCTTTTCTCGTATTTTCTGTCCGTTTTTTCTTCGCTCGTTCTCGTTCTCTCTTTCTTTTGTTTTTTCATCAATCAAAATTTTCAACGTTCCAAGATGGAAAATTCCAGCGCCGAATTAAAATTCACATTGTAACCGCTATCCTAGAGTACGCTATCAAATTCCTACACCCAATATTCGATGCCTTAGTTGGAAATTCCGAATTAATCCAGTCGAATTAAAATGCACAAAGTAAGCTAATCGGAAATTGTCGAGCACATAGTAAAGATCCGATATATAATTAAATCTGAATGTTACAGAGAGCGTTTTGTACGGATCAGCAATTTCACTTCTAGCTTCACTGCAAAAGCGTTATATTCTCAAGAATTTCGATTTTACTAAACTGACCCATCGAAACATTCCACCGGAAGTTCGAAACGCTATAAACTCTACGCTCATTTCATAAATCCCTGTCAATTTTCAGTAGACACTACCCCGATCGAATCTCAAATCGCCATTGATCTATAAATTACGAAGAATTCTAAAAACAGCCATCTACCGACGAACTATTATGCCTACGTCACTCCTATTTATAAATTCACGGATGCGTTAAAATCCTCAAATATGTTAATAAGGTAGGCTACAGCATCGCCGCCACCGAAAACATTATCTTCCGTTTCTCTCTTTTACCGCATTTTACAATTTTACTAGCCGGGGTTGAATGCACTAATAACAGCGAGATATTTGTTTCCTCGTCTAATCCGTTTAGACTCGTTGAGTGCTTGCTCCCCTATTCAAAAAATATCGCGAAATTCATCGACATCCACTATCAAAAGATGTTACACGCTTTTTATCGTATCGTTTGTCTTGAATTATATCACATATTGCCAATCTGGACATTTTATTTGTAGTCTACATATCTATCCATGGCTATCTATATATTTTCCGACTATTGCGCGCCACTAGAATACACAAGGACAAAGAAAAATATGCATGTAAGGAAAAAATGACTACGTGAAAAAATACGAAAATAATAATTATGCCGAAAGAAATTTAAACATTCACCGTGATAAAACTCTGACGACATGCGACGTGGTAAGCGGTAATCGGGCGGCCGACTATTAATTATCAAGCGAGCAACGATAAAAACTAAACAACTAACCGGCTACCTAATCGACGCGACTAGAAGCGAAAAAAGATAATACTGATAACAAAACAAAAGATTCTCTCTCCACGATTTACTGTCATTACAATATTTCATTAATTCTCGTAACTCAATGCTACTCGGCGAGAACACCACCAACACAAGTAAATATATACGTACCGAGTCCGTATCAATATATAAAATTATATATATATATATATATATATATATATGTATATCTGAGAGAAAACAGGAAGCAGGATTAACAGTCTTATTACCCCTGCTTCTACAATAATGCCACTACATTAACAAATTAAAAAGAAATAACTTTGCAATATGATATATAAATCCGAACCAATAAAAATATAGAAATAATGACAATAATATGGACAGTAGGAACAATTACGGTAACGGAACCCTGGCAGGAGGAATAAAATGCATCTGCCAACGTGCTTGGTCAGCATGGGAGATTAATGCCAACTCCACCGCAATAGCTAAGGCCATAATGGGCAACCTGAATTAACTTCTGCCTCCTTCCGCTGAGTAGAAATAGAAATAAAAGAGGCAAATAGCGGATTAATATCACCTGAATTTGATAAAAACATCAACAAAATGCAAAAAATAAGGATTGTCCGATGCATATTGGCACATTATAATGTGCGACTACTTCTGAAGAAAAGCTTTTTTGAATACAATGAAATGGGATATAATCGGGTTAAGCGAAGTCCGCAAAAAAAAAACAAAAACGAAAATGTCATAAAGTTACAGTCACGATCTGTATTATTTTACAAAGGAGATTCGGAATAACATTAAAACGGAGTAAGATTTGTAATAAATAAACAGTGGTACAATAATGTCGTTAAATATGTTGATGTTACAGACAGAACTGCGTATATAATATATATATATTAATTACAACGTAATTCTTAGGCTACCCCCCATTCGAAAAAATGTCCCAATTTTATGTAACGCTAAATGTCCCAATTTTATGTAACGATTGTTATATTTTGTAGGATTTTTGTTATTGTTATTTAAAAAATGTCACAATTTTATGTAATGAAATATGTAACGAAAAATGTAACGAAAAAATGTTTTAAATTTATATAACGGAAGGTAAATGTTAGAATAGGATTTTAGTGGTTATGTTATTTTTTGTGTGTGTTGATGCCAGTAAGAATTACGTTGTAAATTTTGATCATTTTATACAAAGTATAGAAGAGAAAGAGACAGGAATGAAAGCAGGAGGGGTCAAGGGGCACAGCCCCTTGCGAGGCCAAAATGGCCGAGTTATATATATATATATATATAATAGTGCAGTTCGGTTAGAACAGCACCTTAAAGATAGTGCAAATATAATGCACCGACAGAATCACATGCAGAGGAAGAATTAGAATGTTTTTATGATGAATTAGAAGATACGATAAATGAAGGTAGATGTAAATATACTTTGATAATAAGCGACTTTAATGCCAATATTGGGACCCGACAAGACGTACGAGAAACGTCAGTAGGCAACCATGGAGTACGTAAAAATAACAAAAGAGGAGAAATGATAATTTTTTTTGTAATCTTCAATTTATTTTATCACGCTCTTTTTAGTTCATTTTTTGAAAAATATTCATTAGGGTCAACTCAGCGACATTTCTGGAGGTCCCATAGCTTGGTCCGTTGCAGCGGGCCTGCGAAATATATGCGTAAAATCAAAAATTTATTCTAGACAAATAAGTTTTGTGAAATCGTAAATTTATTGTAAGTCGATAATACTAACATGTATGTACATAATAACATCGATAAAAATATTAATTTATCAAATTTATTCAAAAAATTTAAGGTTACCACAACAGCAAACTACGGTAGTTGAGTAAGGATTTCGAATTTGAGTATAGACAACATTCCCGGTAACAAATATTAAAAATTCTGTTGCCATGATTTTTTATTTCTCTGCAGAAAAAAAATAAAGAACACTACTTCTTTTTAACAATCCGCAATGAGTACAGCAGCTAGGCTAGGAACAAGACCAATGTGTTTAGATCATGTTGTGGAGGTTTAAAAGTAACAGAACGCAGTGTATTTACTAATTTTATCTATTTACCATAATAGTTATTTTATTTAAATATTTACGTTTAATTTTTAACGTGGTAATCATTTTATTGAAAATTTGATAATAATTTTTTTTTTTATATACGATCCATATGCATTTTTGTACCGCTGGTTGCAAAAGAATAGGGGGAAGAAAACTCAGTCGTAAAACCCTCGCTGGGACATCACGAATACATCCTGAAAATTTCAGCATGATCCGTCCATTGGTACCGGAATGCATGTAAGAAAAACAAACAAACAAACATACATTTATTAATTACAACGTAATTCTTAGGCTACCCCCCATTCAAAAAAATGTCCCAATTTTATGTAACGTTTGTTATATTTTATAGGATTTTTGTTATTGTTATTTAAAAAATGTCAATTTTATGTAATGAAATATGTAACGAAAAATATAACGAAAAAGTGTCTTAATTTTATATAATGAAAGTTAAATGTTAGAATAGGACTTTTGTGGTTATGTTATTTTTTTTTTTGTGTTGATGCCAGTAAGAATTACGTTGTAAATTTTGATCATTATATAAAAAATGTATAGAAGAAAAAGAGACAGAAATGAAAGCAAGAGAGGTCAAAGGGCACAGCCTCTTAACACATTTCTGTCTTTTTCTCTTCTATACTTTGTATAAAATGACAAAATTTACAACGTAATTCTAAATCTGTTCATATGAATATAATAACATAATCACAAAAATTCTATAAAATATAACAAACGTTACATAAAATTGGGACATTTTTTCTAATGTGGGGTAGCCTAAGAATTACGTTTTAATTAATATACATATATATGGATTTATGAATAACTAAATTAAACAAATTTTCTATAAACGTTATAGGTATCTCTACGGGTCTAGGTTGGCAAGTTTCGAAGGACATGTATGCAATATTATGCATATTCTTTTAGAAGAACTTTTGTGATAGCATTGCGAAGAAAGTAGGTGATGGAGTTTGGAAAAAAATATTTAGTCGCGAAAAAGAGAGTTGGAATGGTTCCTAGCAACCAGTATGACGGAACAGCGCGCACGCGGTTTAAACTGATGGTTTCGGTTTGCGACTAAAATTGGCGAAAATTATTCAAGAAGTTAACAAAGTTAACCGATGTAGTTTGGGATAGTTATAGGTTTGTTTTACGGTCTACGGCAATGTACACGTTTACCCAGTAGTTTACGATGGCGGTAGAATTTCCCGGTTGTGTCTGAAATCCCGGACAAAGAAGCACATTTTGCGTTGTGTAGGCGAGGACAATCTAATGGGAATACGGAAAATGGAAAATATATATCGCAGCCCGTAGAAGAGGGTGTATGAAATGACCCGGCCGTTCTTTTGCAAAACTGAAATTTTAACTGCTGACTTGTTTGGCACAAACGAACGAACACATCTCTACACCAGTTTCCGGGTTAATCTGAAAGATGTTTATCTGCAACCCGACCGACAGAGAATGAGAAGAATATTTCGTTCTAACTTTACTCCGCTAAACGAAATGAAAAAAATAAAAACCTACCTGCTGAAGTTAAATTATAAATATCCGGTTTGTTTGTAGAAAGGAAATTTTAGAAACAAAGTCGTAACTCTTTTAACCGTCATCGGGAGAAGAAGTTAATAGTTACTATTTAATTGCCAGTCTACTATGAAATAAGCTTGCAAATCGGTTTTCGCAAACGCTTGTTATGGCGAATCTGCTAGGATGTCCACAAGGATCTAGATCTATTTCCTTTGCTGGGTTGACTTAACGTAACGATGTTACACCGATTTGTTTACAGTTCTGAGCTAAAACCCCGTCTGTCTTATATTCAATATCGTTTCTTCAAAAATCCGACATAGTTCTCTAATCAATATTTCCGAAAATTAATTACCATCGTTACATTTATTTCTATCGACATTAGTATCCGGTTTTCGTTTGACTAGTTTACTTAGTTGAGTAAGGCGACAAAATAAGCGCTTAACTGTTTGACAAAATGATTTAATTTCTTTTCAGTTATCGTCACGTCATTATTAAAAAATAAGTAAATTTTTGCTCGAATGATTCCGGTTAGCGGTAAATTTAATATACCGCTGTCCGCGATGAAGGAAAATCCGCGGTGACGGCTAACAAAACCATCGATCGATGTAGTTTCCCGATAGAGCAATGTCTCATCTCTGTTCATCTTTAACTGCTTTAGAGCGGGTTATCACTTTTCTGCACCATTTCACCATTTTTTCACAATCACTTTGAACTAGACATACATCTCTAACCGCTATATATGCCTACCATATCTACCTTTTATTTCCTAGAAGTTGTAAAGAATCCTTAACGGCTTTTAGGCACAGTAACGGAGCACGGATATTTCGTATGAAAATGATAAAAGAAAAACAAAAACTGAAAACAGCTTATAGATAACGGAATTCGCACTAAAACGAAAAAGTACATTTTGAGTTTTTCATTTTAATTGGTTATCCGTTCTAAATGAAAAGAAAACTTTCTGCCTTATTCCTTTCCCGTTATTTATAATCCATTGCTAAGAACCAAGTGAAACGCAAAAAGGAATTACAAAGTCAAAAAAAAAAGTATTTTTTTTTTCCATCAAAACTTTTAGCGTGCATAGGTGAGAAAGTGCTAAACCGAACTTTTTTTTTTTTTATTTCTCCGTGTAATTTATTCGCTGATATGTTTCATTCCGTTTTTCGTTTAACATTGAATTTCCCCTCAGCTCCATAATTATCCCATCAACTCAAAGGTGGAATTGAACAATTATTGTTCTTATATAAAACGTGAAAAATAAGTAATAGTTATCTGAGTGTCACTTAAACGAAATACATCAAACAATGAATATCTCGCTTAATATAATTTGCACCGGCTGTCTGTGCATTCGAGGCAATTCGGTGGGGAGGGGGCGGACGACTAAACGATATAGTACGTCGCTTCCATTTTTGATCCAAAGAAACATACGAAATTCTGTTTATTCAAAATCAAAATAACGCTTGAAGCGTGGCGATCTGGCAAGAGGTAGAGTATACTAAAGAAGCGGAAACAATAGGATAAAGGAAAGAAATATAAATAGGATCGGAGGAAGGATGATAATTAGGAAGTGAGAAATAAACGATAGAACGGACCTTCTAGAAAAATTCTATGCAGGAGAATAGGGAGGCCTGAAAGGAGAGCAGAAAGAAAATTAAAGGGCCTCGAACATGATTCCCGTAAGGGTCCGTAAGTTTCAGTTTAGGCTGGCATTATTGAGAGACGGAAAAGTTAAGTCAATGGAGAGCCGTCTTTTGAAAGAGGTAGGAGAAAGGAATAATATTAGAAAAAAAAAAAAAGTTTTCAAGTATAACACTACTGAAATTGTAGGTCGCGCAGTCTTACGAAGGAAACCGCGATTATTGCAATCGCCGCTAATGAAGAAAAGTTGTGGAAGAGAATCGAACAAAGAAGACATCTTAACCGTTAAGTTGACGGGTGAGGTTAGAAATGTTTACGATATTGAATAAGGTTCGGGCAACAGAGAGTGACAAAGAATGACATTTCTAAAAAGGGGAGCTAGTAGCTACTCTATATCGTAGCCATCATCATAACGGTAAACCTTAATAATGGTAGTCGAAATAGTGTCTATCATAAATATACACAAAAAAGTACGTCAGACAGTGTTAAGCGCTAAGCCATGCCGGTGCCCCGGGAAATAAGCGAATAAACTTCGTGACCCAATTAACCATTCCGATGGCATGTATGTATATCAGAGATTTTTAATAAAATTCTCGTGTAGAATTTTTCGCTTCCTCTGCCAAAGCCTGCGACAGAAGAACGAGCATTTCTCGGCAGTTGACCGCCCAAGCGACGTCCAGGTACGCCTTTCTTTTCCACGTCTTATAAATAAGTTCTCCTTAACTTGCAGCGATCTGGTGCTTAAGTACCAAAGAATTTCGGACCAATGGAGGTTTTCTTTAACTCGACTCCCTATGTTAGCGATTAGTTTCCGTCGACTTTGCAAATTTCGCCAGGTAGGAATCAATTTTTTCCCGGCAAAATATTTCTTAGACCCCTTTAAATTTAACGAATTAGAGGCTGAAGTCCATCTTTCAGAGTTTTACATAATTAATAACTGCGCAAATAGCCGGTCAGTAAATAATATTTTCAATAATATTCTTAAGAGCAATCGGTCTATTTATCTCTCTCTCTCTCTCTCTCTATATATATATATATATATATATACGGATGGTTCAAAAAAGAAGGATGTTGTTGGTGCGGCATTTATCATTCCGCAACTGGGCGTCATTAAAAAATTTCTGCTACCTCGTTTGACTTCAATTTATACGGCGGAATGCATAGCGGTAGCACGAGCTTTAACGTTCCTGTTAACTATTGCTGACGGCAAAAATATTTTGATTTTATCGGACTCGAAAAGCTGTTTGATGTCTATATCAAAAATGACATTTGATTATAAATTAAATTATATATTAGCCTCTGTTAAATCATCTGTCTTTTCTTTGAAAACTTCCGGCCAGTCAGTGCAGTTTGCATGGATTCCAGCATATGCGGGTATATATGGGAATGAGGTAGCCAACAACTGGGCGAAGAACGCGGCTGGGAATTGTAGGATTCTACGGCATATTCCATCCGGAGACTTACTGAGTATAATAAGGTTAATGCATACAGAATATTGGAAAGCTCTGTGGCACAACCCGTATACTGATAAATTCTACAAAAATATTCACAGAAATATCCCTACCAAACCCTGGTATTCCCGGTTATCATACTCTAACTTCTATTCAAGAAATTTCTATCTAGCAATCTGTAGGACATCGGTACAAATATGCTGCCTGCTCTTCTATATAAAATCCGGTGGATTGATTCCCCGTTCTGTGCCCATCCAAGGGACGTTGGTAAAGTGGCTAATGCGGATCACATGTTCTTAGAATGCTCTTATTATATACTTCGCACAGTTCTGATCTGCATCGAGCATTATTATTACTGAATATCCCATATCCATATAATATGAACTATATTCTCTCACTACCGATTACATGCAATCTGATTTTGTAACAAGAAGTAGGATATTGACATATAGGCATAACACAACGAACAATTGAGATTAGTAATCGAAGGGTGGAATTTGAGTTTAAAGCCCAAAAAAAAAAAAAAAATAATAAAGTTCGCAGCCAAAGAGTTCCTTTATTTTGTTCTGAAGCAAGGTATATATCCTCTTGGAGTGCACAAATGTTTTGATAAATCATCCTTAACGAACGCCGGGAGTGCAATCATTCAAACGGAGAAACCCTTTGTTGAATGATTGCACTCCCGGCGTTCATTCGATCTGCCGACGTGGGGAGTCTGGTTTAACTAGATTCCGAGATAGCTAAAAGGCAGGGTGTACCCCCCATCTTAAACAAAAAAAGGAAGAAAAAAAAACCGGCAATTTTCATTGGACAAAGATGAAGAATTGATGCGCCTAATTTTCCGTAAGCGAAGGACGGTTCAATTTAATTTTTCCCGTTACCGGAAAATGGCTCGGCTAGCTCGTTCTGCTGGAAAAATCTATAAAGCGCGAGAGACCGAAGCACGATGACAAGAGGAATGCTCAAAGTGTGCGCCTCCACGCTGAACTAAATTGTTGCAGATAGGAGACGCGCGCCGAGGGGAAAAATCGAATTATCGCAGACAGGATATATTTAAAGAGCTACGTCATTATAAATTGGCCGCTCATCGAGGTTAATAACGCGATTAATTTTTGCGTTGACACATACCATATACCGAACATAACATTCTCAATTACGATGTGAGAATGCGCACGCCGACAGAAATTAAGAGAAAGCTAACGGCTTGACTTCTACTGTCTCTTTTAGGAAGGGGCCAACGAAAATATTTCCGATTTAACGAATTAGAATTTAGAAGCAGCTATGTTGAGAGGGTACGTTCCGCATATCAATGCATGATCAGCAAATATGACAGTTGCAAAATAGTTTTTACTGACGGCTCCAAAACACCTCGAGGCACAGGTTGTGGAGTAGCATCCGATAAAAATATTATTCTTCGTTACTCTCTTCCGGCACTATTCAGTATTCTTTCGGCGGAACTATTTGCTATAAAACTTGCAATAGAAAATGTAATAAATTCCGATCCTCATTCCCCACACCTCATATGTACAGACTCATTAAACGCGATCACATCAGTTCAAAAATACAACTCTCCTCACCAACACCCAATAGCCAAGGAAATTATTCGCATTCTTTGTAGTACAAGTACCCGTATTTCGTTCGCATGGATCCCATCACACGTTGAGATTCAGGGGAATTCATTCGCGGATACGGCAGCAAAAGAAGGCTCATTGTTCTTTCCGGTACCGAACATTGAAATTCCGCCAATGGATCTAAAAGCCCATATACTGCAAAAATCACTTCAAACATGGCAAAAAAAGTGGACCGACATCCCAAACACGAACAAGCTGCGCTCAATTCGAGATACTATTCGACCATGGAAAACTTCATTATTCACCAATCGAAGAAATGAAATCGTTGTCACAAAACTCCGCCTAGGTCATTCCAAAATTACTCATAGTCACCTCTTGTCCAGACAACCTATTCCACTGTGTTCCAATTGCAATTCTCCTGTCACAATCCAACATTTACTCGTCAGCTGTCCAACCTATAATTCATACAGAGTACAAATTCTCCAGTCGTCCAACCTTTCCGAAATCCTATCTGACCGCCACGACAAAATTGAACGCCTCCTACGTTTTCTCAAGACCACTAATCTATTCCACTCCATCTAACTCTTATCTTATCCGTGCCTCTGGCCTAGGCGGCAGTACACGGCACGTTAATCAAAGAAGGAGAAGAAGAAGAAGAGAGGGCATTTATCTAAAATTTCCTCCGTTTCGTCTGACATTTGTCTAACTTTCTACTGTGTTATACTCTTCCGGCAGACTATTATTTTCCATCGTATTAAGGCCGAGTTCGATGATGTCCTGGACGACTAAAAAAAACTTTACGATACCTCGGCAACTTATTGCCGATCATTTTGTTCTTTAAAGAAAATTTAAATTAAATCTACGAAGGGGAGATTGCGAACAAAAAGAACAAATGCGATACAAAAAAAAACAAACTACGAATACGAATTAGCGGATAGAAAAACGGTGTTTATTGAACAAAACAAAAAAAAATGATTATAAGTATTATTTTTCTGGTTGGGGTTATTTTCTTTTTTTTTTGGAATATTCGGTATAAAAATGTTTATGTATTTTCGATAATTATTCATCATTAACTAGAGTTAATAAATAAGAATATACGGAGACGGCGCTGTAACCTGGTAGTTAATGTGCTTGGAGCTTTTTGGAGGTATCATAGATTTACTGTTGTCTCGGACTCATGTCGCTGTCAGGAATTCCCTTGAAACTGAATATTGGTTACAACTTTGTCATTTGGCAGCAAATTAGATGAGTTTTTTACGTTCCTAAATACATTTCATAAAAATATTCTGTTCACTAAGGAAGAACAATGCAATGGAGAGTTAGCTTTCCTCGATGTCCGCATCATGCGTAATAGTCTGGGTGACATTTTCACATCTGTGGACCGAAAAGATACATACACACAGATAAATATTTGCATAAGACGTCTCACCACTTGCCGAGCCAGAGAGTTGGTGTGTTTAAGACCCCTGTACGTAAAGCACAGAAGGTGTCGATAGTCTCCAAGAGGAGTTTAGACATCTTAAAGGTGTTATGGTCAAGAACGGGTCACGGATGAAGCAGGTAGATATATCAATAAGTTCAGCAGCGACGGTCGTGATAGAATCAGTGAAACGGAACGGTTTGCTACTAGTGTTGTGCTGCCGTTCATCAAAGGCGTCACGGAAAAGATTGGAAGGATTTTACGTGAAAACAATGTAAAACCAGTGTTCGGAACGTGCGTGAAAATAAAGAACATGTTAAGAAGTGCTAAAGATGGTTTACCTCGGTTGCACTGCGCCGGTGTATACAAAATACTTTGTTCGTGTAGGTTGAGCTATATCGGACAGAGGTTCGTCAGAGAAGCCATCGAAATTGAGGAATGGCCAAATTTCAACAGAGAAGGTCATACGGTTGACGAACTTGCATCTATTGGCCAGGTAGGTTTCATTTTTCTCCTCTATCTCAGGGTTACTCGGTTTTAATTTTGAGTGTTTTTAGGTACCTTGACATCCGCCGCCGCATTTAACTCCTTCTTGGTTTTTTGTTTCCCTTTCCCTCCGGGTCCGAGTGGTTTCTTCTTCTGTTTTGGATTTTTCATGATTTTCAGTTCTTATTTTATTGTTATTGTCGATTGCAATTTTCGCTCCGTTCTTTAGTTTGCGTCTGATGATGGCCAGCGTAAGCTGGTCGAAACGTTAAGCGAATTAAATTTCTTTTTAAACACAGTTGTTTATCTATTACGAATAATCATTGTGGTGAAGCTTTAAATATTTATACCTTTACAAATTTCGTAAAAATGACCTTTAAAAGTAAATAATTCCTCCGTTATAACGAGAAAATATTCTAATAAGTTTGATTTTTTTTATTTTTATTATACTAAAACATAATACTTCAATATCAATAGCAGAGAACAAAAAAAAAAAAAAAAATAAATGAACGCTAAAGTAGAAAATAATTTTTCCGAGGTTACAATAAAATGATATCAAAACAGGGAGTTTTTCAAAATACCGGTAAATATTTTTGTAACACATTGCAGCGAGAAAAAGATGATATGGCGCGCCCAAAGTAATTTATTATAACAAAAAAGGAACGGAAAAAATGCTTAAACGCGTGCATCAATTAAGCATCTCCTAAATTAATATCATCCTTAAAGAAATGGAATATTCCCAGAAGGTAAAGAGACGCCCACGCTTATATTCAAAGCGCTCAATTGTTGCGATCGAAAAAATTATTTTCAACTTTTTCGTTCATCTTTTTCGCACGACTATAGAAGTATTACATTTCGGTAGAAGTAAAATTATATGCCGCCTCGGTTTACAATTCCATCGTTTAAATTATAACGTGTAAAAGGATTTTCCCGGTACATTTCGAATTTTGAAAAACAAAAAGAAAAAAAAATTATTTATTTCGTAAATTTTTTATAGCGACAATCGACACGAATGCACTCGAATTTTAGGGTCGTAGTGAACGAACAATTTTTTTCTATCAAATTTTTCAATGTTTATTACTATTATTATTATATACGCGCGCAGAATTACATTTTTAAAATAGAAAAAGGCCAACCAACGTCGTTTAGTTGCTTAGGCTAGTGCTCGGACATAGAACCTGGTTGGTATCCTACCGACGGTGCGCAATGAAAAAATACAGAGAAATTCCACTTGCGCTGGCTTAACGTTCACGGTTGACCTCCTCCGAACAAAACTAAAAAACCTATAGAACAATATAAAACTGGCCAACTGGGAGTCGTTGTTAAAAATAATAGCAATAATTTACAATTTGGACGGAAATTTCTATTAAAACAGTTCAATGTGCCCCTCCACCCTTTTTTTCCATAACAGTTTTTTGTAGCGTATTAAAATTTAATTTGACACTCGTAGAGTTTAATGAAATGTATTTTTTTTTTTCTTATTTACCGTATTACACACTCAGCCCATCTGGGTCAATTAGCGATATATTTAATGGAGGGGAGTATTGAGCATGAAGGGGGAGAGAAGTGATCTACCTAATAGTGTCCTAAAACTCATGAGTTTCCTTACGCTTCAAATGGTATCTAGCAGCAAGTTCGTTTTCCTGTCTTGTTGCGTGTGTCTTTAATTATGAGCTTGAATAACATTTGCCACACATATTCTATACCTAAATCCTGATGCAAGGTTAAGTTTGTTATGGCGCTCCTTGGATACGAGCCGAAGGATTTTATTCTGCGCCGCAGCCTGCATTGTCCTCAGATTTGTTATAAGTTTACCTTCGAAGCTGTACTTCATATAAGTCTAGATAGGTTTTAAGATACTTACGTATATTAAACATTTCACGCTATTCCTTTCTATGAGCCGATAAATTGAAAATATCTAATTCTCTTTTCTTGGCCGCGTGTGTGCTGCTTCCATTTTAAGCGAGACTATCTCCATGTGTAATCCTTAAGTACACTTAATTATTGTTTTCACGGGGGCAACTCCGTGCTTTTTTTCTCTCCACAGTGTCGTGATTTTTCTATTTGTGAATTGAACGTTTAGGATAATTCGAATTTTCCACGTGTTTTAAACCAGCTTTCCACCTCCCCCTTTGGTAAGAGCCTTTTACAGACCGTCACTTGTTACCTTCGGATATATGCGATGCAAATAATGTCGTGTCGTCGGAAATGGCGGAATAGTTTTCTTCCGAATGACACCAATTAACTTGTTTTTTAATTAATTGTTCGTTGAACGCAAAACAAAATAAAACTGACGGAAAAACACAGTTAAAATATTTTCTACGATAATCGCCAGATTCAATTAGAAAGTCCAGTCCAACTATACTTCGGGAACCACTTAGATTGCAAAAGTAAACCAGAGCAAAGTACGATGATCCTTAAAATACCCGGAAGACATTCATCTCAGCACTCAACACAAATGTGTCTAGAATTAAGCGATCCAAACGATGTTCAACTCTTCACATATAATTATTCTTCGTCCTGGAACAACAATTCTTCATATCAAATACATTGCAAGTTAACGGGTGATAGTTTCAATGCGAATTTCGAAATGATTACAAATCTCAAAATGACTACAAATCTCGAAATTATTACAAATTCACAAAATGATTACAAATCTCGAAATGATTACAAATCTCGAAATGATTACAAGTCTCGAAATGATTACAAATCTCGAAATGATTACAAATCTCGAAATGATTACAAATCTCGAAATGATTACAAATCTCGAAATGATTACAAATTTTGAAATGATTACAAAACTTGAAATGATTCTAACAGAAAAAAAAAACCCCTACTTTCAGATATATCCGTAAAATTGGTTTTAGGAAAAATTTCGGAAACAGTTAATAACGCTAGAATGTGAGAGCTGGAGAGTAATCGATATGTGTAAACAAGATAGTAGCTTTCGTTTCGGATGAGACATGTAGGACACAACCTCGCGACTCGTACAAAATACACAATAAACGAGAGCATCGGCAGTCCTCTTTGCCCGTAATCCGAAGCGACACGAAAATGCAAGAATTCCTAAATACTTTGCATAAGTTCGAATTTTGTAGACGCCTACCAATTTTCATTGGATACTTCTTAACTAGTCGTCACTTCGAAGCGCGCTTAACAAAGGACCGATGATACTCAGCCCTATCTGCTTTAACCTACAACACACGCACGCACACACACATACACACACACCAAAAAAAAAAATGTGTTCCGGTAAAATGTTCGCTGTTTGCTGACGATTATTTATCTCACCTATATAAACGGGTAACGGAAAATAGCGAAAACTTGCCTCTTCATTTTCATAGCGAACTGCAATATTGAAAACATGGAACAGCTAAACATTCGTATCAAAGTTAATTATACGGAGCGCCGATAAACCAACACATTATTTATCCACGGAGCAGTAGTTCGATCAGCAAAGAAAAACATTTCAAGTCGGGGCTAAATGTCATTCAGCATAGTTCGATTTTTCGCACCTAACTGTCAGCCTTCTATGCGAGAGCGGCGAGCAGTCTATTTCCGCCGAGTTGCATTATAATTTAACTCATCTAAATCCCGACAAGACTTCACTTAACGGCTTCCATTTTACACACATCTTACGCGAGAAAAATTTCAAACTCCATTTATTTCTCAATCAAGCTAAAACAGTTCGACTATACATCGCCGTGGATTAACCGAAAACATCTCCTGTATTCTAAAGAAAACTTCTCGTCCCATCTGCGATACAATTTTCCCTTAACACATCCTGTCGGTGCGCTCCAATTTTTCCCGCATTCGGCTCAACCGGCTCTCGGCCACTTCCCTTTTCTCGTGAGCCGTCATGAAATATGTAGCCTTCACGGAAACATCTAGAGCACATTTAACGGGCAATGGTAAAAAATATAGTAAATTTGTCAGCGAATAAAATAAAAATGAAAATACACTTCTCTACGAAGAGAGAGTAAACACACATGACGTAATATAAAATCTGGAGTTGGAATAGAGGAAGGCTGCCGTTCCGAATTCGGGCTCCTGGCAGGAACACAGCTGCGCAAGATACACAAGACGGCCATATTAATATGTTTATGGAAAATAAAATTCGTACGATGGTCGTTTCTTCCCCCACGGCGATGAACGGAATATATGTGTATTTCTTTAACGAGCATCCTATTAGACGGCGTAAGAAAAAACAGTTTCGTTTTTTCGTTGCGTGCGTCGAAAGGAAATTTTCAGAACGGTGGACACATCGGCGTTACGTCGAATCGGATGATAATGGCGAACAGCGACTAAAGTGTTTCCTGCTGATACAAATCTATCCGGAAGCTGTAAAGGAAAGAGGGCGATAACAAGGACGTTTCAGGCGTTGAACTCGGTGCTTATGTGTTGGAATTAAAATGAAAGGAAACGGTTGCAGGAAAAATACCGGGGCCGCCTAGATTTCGGCATTGTTCTTCGGCGACCGGCTTGAAGGAGAAGGGGGGGGGATTAAAGGGAACACCGTTGCGTTGTTGTGCTGCTAGTTCTCGCAAGAGACAATATGTACTGAAGTGTGTATTGAATAAAAGCTGCCGTCGGATTCAGATAAGAAAAAAGCGCTCAGCTTGTTCTGTTACAAATTTACAACATCCTATCGGCTTTGAAGAGACACGCGGATACATTTCCAATTATAACTATACTCCAGCGTTACCGAATAATAAACTATTCCCGATAACGGTTCTCTTCCATTCGATGCATCGCCGAGTCCAGCAATAATCGCGTCTTTTATTTACCCCCCCCCCCCTCCGCGATAAAAATTAAATCTTTCGAAGCGGTTTTTGCTCGCGTCCAATAAATCAAACATTTCCTGCCCCTCACCGCTGCCCGCCGCGTCCGAACGTCCGATCGTCCAACCGTCCCCCTTTTTACACTCGTTTTATAATTATTTTTTTCCATTAGCCTTATTATTATCTCAGATTAGCTCGCCGTAAATTTTCAGGGAGTCGTTTATAAATTCCCTCAGGATGTACCCCCGCTCTAATGTACCCCGGATAAATTATACCGGTGAACAAATGGAAAAAAAAAAAGCCCCTTTTTACGAAAGAAGAAAAAGAATTTCCGCCAGCGACTAATTTCTCCGAAATCCCGGATAAATAAAGAAAAGAAAACACGAAAGAATAGCCAAAATATTTACTAAGTAGCAAAAACAAAAACTATAACTATGCCCCCCCCCACCCACCGTGCTAAACATTTATACGCTCCACCGTTATGTCCGTAATTATACGATTTCATAAGGAAAATTTAGTTTTTTCCCGAAAGAATGTTGCAAAAATTTTAATAGTCGACCGACTAGACTCGGGTAAGCCTTCATCGAGATGTGTCTGCGAGTAGGAACGCGAAACGTATTTATTTTTGGCTTTTTATCCGTGCCACACTCAATACCGACCGACCACGTCATGTACTACTAGCGCGTCGGCTCTGACCCTTAATTGAAATTTCTAACCCGGAGCAAAGTTACAAATCCGTGAACGTTTGTTTACCCCAGTGACGGAACTATCAAGTAATACGAACTACCCCCGGGCATACAATCTCGCAAATGACTAGTCCCGTAATCGGGCCGAAATTAACTTTGCCAGATCGTCCTCAGATCGTACTTACAGATGAAGAGTGCAAAAAGACGGTCGTGACCTCTAGCACTCTTTACGTATCAGCCGTGCAGATGATACAGCTGTTACAAGCAAGAAGATCGCACTAAAATACAACCAAACACCCTTTTTAGTTCGTGTTCAGCGAAGTTGTCTTACTGCGTTTGAATGCGAGCTTTTACAAAGAGTTTTTTCAGTGGTTCGTTTTACGATCACGATGAGCATCACGGACTAGGCCACCGAGAAATTTACGATGGAGAGATTGGCTCAGTTCAGCATATTATCTGACAACGTGAAGTATATGATAATAATAATAATAATAATAATAATAATAATAATCATGGAACGTATTTTATTAATAAAATATTGCCATTCTATAAGACCGTGCCGATAATTGTGGATTGTACGGGAACCGGAACAGTAATTATATCCTTCATCGCGGCGTATAAAATAACGCAGTATTATACAAAATACAAACTCGTCAAAAGAAAAATAATAAGTTGAGCGACCAATCACGGAAGTTTGATGCAAACAAAAAAAGAAAAAAACAAAAAAAAAACAAAAAGAGACGAATACAGCAACTATTACTCGGACGAGAACGGTGTGCCTCGAAATCAATATCATCGTGGTTAAAACCACTACCGTATCAGCAGCAGCGGCTTAATTTCAAACTGATCTATTTCCCGCCGAACGCTAGCGACATCGCCAGTTCATTAAACGAACCTATTTTAAGAATTAACCTCACCAGCATTGCAGGATTTCGAGCTTCTGTTTGTTTCTTATCTTCTTTTTTCCGCATGTGTGTTTGTCAGTTTTGTTTGCGTGTGCTTTTTCGTAGGATTACTTATTTATTGATTTTTTTTAAACCTATTTTTCATTTGAATTATTCAATATTCGAATTTTTTTTAAAAATAATAAAATAGTGGGATCAATCGTTGACAAATTCTTCCTTTAAGTAATCGGTAATTTTTATTATTATTATTAAATTAGATTTACATGCCATGTGCAGCAACTACGGCTAGAGGAATGGGACGAGAAGAAGGTTTAGATTAGTGAGTAGAGGCCGGACCTATGAAGGAAAAGAATTAAATTGGACAGTAAAGAAGAGTTATCTACAAGGATGAGGTGAAGAGAAGAAGGCAGATTGAAAGATTTCTTATCCAAGGAGTATATGTGAATGGTGAATATGACATTACACACGGCACACTGAGCAGCTTCAGTTCCATTTAGTAAATGTTCATAGGTAAGCCGTGCGTGACCCAATCGGAGTCTGGTGATGACTACATCATCCCTTCGATTCAGAAGTGATATATTCCACGGTGATACCGAAGACTTGATCGATCGAAGCTTATTCGTTTGTACGTTTGCTGCCATTTCCTCTGCCATCAAACATCACAAACGAATAAACTTCGATCGATCAAGTCTTCAGTTAAATTAACAGCTCTATATCATCTTTCGCAGTAAACACGTACATTTAAAAGTGACCGTATTCTAGTTGACAAATTACAATTTTCCAACTATGCGCTAAATTTTTAATTGTGTTCGTTTTTCCAAGTTGTCCTGCAATACAGTAAAACGTGTGCGTTTTTAAATATTTATGATAAAAATTTATCTACACAATTAACGTAAATTTTGTGAATCATTGAATACGACTTATTTACTAATTGCTCGAGAAAAAATGGATTAGTTTGAAATTGAGTTTTTTGCGCTAGGTCAATTACACACCTTTGATTCTAATGACCCCGAACGGGTAACTGTAGCAATAACGTCGCGCAGGAAAAATTTCAGCCAGTAGTATACACACATCGCTGGAATAATAAGTTCAACAACAATGTCTTTACAAGCGAGTCTCGGAAAATTAAGAGGAAAAATCGAGTCATTTACAATATATATATACATATATATATATAAACTCCGCCATTTTGGCCTCGTAAGGGGCTGTGCCCCTTGACCCCTCTTGCTTACATATCTGTCTCTTTCTCTTCTATACTTTGTAAAAAATGATCAAAATTTACAACGTAATTATAAATAGGTCCATATGAATATAATAACATAATCAAAAAAATCCTATAAGATATAACAAACGTTACATAAAACTGGGACATTTCTTCTAATGGGAGGTAGCCTAGGAATTACGTTGTAATTAATATATATATATATCTTGGCTGCTAAATCGAATCGCTCAAAAGTTTACTCAACCTGAAATAATTATATACCAGAGAAAACTGGTAAAGCAAGGGCGGTCGAGAGAAAGGAACTAGCCCCCCTACTCTCATTGGTGCCGCTGGGTCTTAGTTCACTGTGAACCTTAACTACGCAATCCCCGACGCTCTGTCAAGGGTAATACGACTTACTTTACTTTTAATGGCTATGCCATTTTTACGCCAGGGGTCATCAGGAAAAGTGTCCTGTCACGAAATTTTTTCTGAAAAAAATGTCACAATTTTATGTAACAAAAAAATGTTGTCGAACAAATTACAACGTAATTCTTAGGCTATCTCCCATTAGAAAAAATGTCCCAATTTTATGTAACGTTTGTTATATTTAATAGGATTTTGTGATTATGTCATTATATTCATATGGACCGATTTAGAATTACGTTGTAAATTTTGATCATTTGATACAAGAATGTAAGCAAGAGGGGTCAAGTGGCACAGTCCCTTGCGGGGCCAAAATGGCCGAGTTTTATATATATATATATATATATACAAGTATATGATGGTTTTTTTTTCGTTTTTTTTGTTTGTTTTTTTTTTTTTTTTTTTGTTTTAAATACATCATAAAATTTTAAAATTGAAATAACCTGCAGTGTAGTTTAACTAGTCCAGTTATTTGTGTAGATGATTTGAAAACAATTCACATACGAACCTTTAAAATTTTGGTCCAATAGATACCATTAAATTGCGAAAAGCAAACAGTATCGCACATCAATCTTAATTCGTTATATTTAGGACACACAGCAGTGTTAATGTGCTTGGCTACCAAGCTGGAAATGCCATGGGTTTTCAGGAGCTGTCTCGTTTCCGATCCATGTCGCTCCCAGATTTACACAAGTGTAATAATTGAGTACCAGAGAAATCGGAAGAAGTAAAGGCAAATCCGAAATAGAAGGAAACTGGCCCCAATATTCTTCAAAAATTCATTAGGCTGAATGCATAATGAAAAACCTTAACTTCGCAATCAATAATACTCCATCAAGGATATATGGGACTTACTCTAGTTTTGTATATTATGAGATAAACGTTTTCGGTTTCGTTAGTTACAGCATATGTGTACTGTTATTAATTATTTATAATTTAAGTAAATAATATGTAATAGAACCGTGTGTACCTATTAAATATTTCGAACGTGTCGCCCTAACAACATTTTTATCGTTAAAACGTGTTATCATATGAGGAAAAAAGCTTTCAATTGCCATTATCTTCTCCATCACATCTAGATTGAAATTCTGCAAGTACGAGATCATTCATTTGTTTAAGTATACTGTTATTTATTTATTTTGCCGCAGTAAGTTAATTTACTTTTAAATATAAGTAGATAAATCTATTGGACGCAGCGCGCTAGAGCTTATAAAAAAAAGTCTTAAATGAGCTAATGTAAAAAGATATTACATGTCTGTGAGAAATTTTCTTGCAGTCAGAATTAATATTACGAATTAATTATATCTACTTAGATTTGGGCACTGTGCACCGGAGCAACATGAATATAGGGGGACTGTACTAATCCTCTATTCAACATGATTTCGCTTTACACTTTAAATCGCATGGTTTTTCTCCGAGTGATTTAAAATAACAATGATATTTATTAGCTTCATTATTTATGTGCTGTTACTCTCACGAACAGGTGTAATGTGGTGAAGAATAAGTAGCTTCGTGGTTTTGTTTTTTTCTCGGCGCTTCAGGGCATTATTTACGCGTGTACAAACGAATTTTCCTCGGGCTTCACAAATTTGTGATTGTAATTTCAGCTGGTCGCGAATGTATTAATTAGTCTTCCCCACCACTTCCTAATTCTGTCGTCCGTAATGGCAAAGATCACCGGTGATCAATAGCAATTGTAAATCTAGTGTCAGCGTAAATGTAAGAAAAGCGCTATCCTCTCTTAAGTTCATGCCTCCACCAATTGTAAGTGAACACATTTTACCATTCGATGTACTAAAGGGAGATATAATCAATCTGATAGAGTGTACACAGTGTTCGGAAACAGGGATGGTCTTGTTAGAATATACGATATTAGCAATGTCTTTAAATTTCTGAAAGAAGCACAAAGTAAGTTGTTAATGTCTATTGCAAAAGTTTCGGCTATTACACATACTCTGTTAAGTCAACAAAACCATACAAGGTGGTAATCCGAGGGCCTGCCTTTGACACAGACCCCGACGAAATAATAGAATATTTCGCCTACAGCATGCAAGGTCACAAACATCCCTAAAACGATTAAAATTAGAGACAAAAACACAATCAGGCGATCGATTGTCCCCATATGAGAGCATTCCCTCTATTTTATGTCGATCTAATAACAAAACTGAATAATAAAAAAATAAATAACGTACATCACACGCTACAGTGCAAGATCAACGTCGAGCTACCAGTTTAAAAAAAAAAAAGACAATTCCCCAATGTAAACGTTGCTAGCAATGGAATCACATCAGGGCAAACAATTATCGACAAATTGTTTGCTTCAAATGTGCAGAAAGACATAATTGAACCTAATGTAAAATTAAAGAGCCCGGGCAATTCAAATGCGCAAATATTTTTTAATTTTTTTATTTATTTTCTTTTTTTGAAAATATCACTCTCGACTTCTTCATCTATCGGTTTCGTTGTGTTACTTTTCGGTTCGTTTCTTTGCATCAAATCACATACGCACCTTTTCCTTCGTTACGATATCACTAATCGCTTTCGACATTATTATAAGCTTTTTTCTTTTCAATCTTGCAATATTTTATTGATTAAATAGATTAGGTCGGTTTCCGTTTGCTAGAAAACGGGTAAACGCTTGATTCGAATTCTTCTTCTTCTTCATCCGCTGCTTCGGAAGTCAGCGATCTGCAGAGCAATGACGGTTCTCTTGATGCAGCTGACCTGAGTATATCTATCGACGTGCAACCGAACCATCGTTTAAAATCGTTCATCCGTAAAGTTAAATATATATATATATATATATGTCGGAGTTCCCGATTAATTATGCCCAGGAGAGCTGGTTATAATTGATTTTTAAGTGGCGGTCTTTCGGTTGTCCACAGAGAGCGGATCCGTTCATCGGCGGACGTTGTTACAAAAGTGCAAATAGTTTTTTTCTATTTTTTCTTTATTTCGTTACATAGTTCACTTTTTAGTCAGCGACTTTTGCCGATAAAAGCTAGTTATTTTGATGCTGATTCGAACACATCTTCCTATTTTGTGTCCAAATGATATCCGTTATATTGTTTCGTATTATTTATTCAGGAATCAAAAGCTAAAAAGAGGCATAAAAATAATGAGGCCGCCGAAAAACATTAGTGTTTACCGAACATAAACTGAATTCGACTATAAAAAATACCGCGTTCTAGGTTGCTTTTTTTACTATCAAAAAATTCAGGCGTGCATATTAATAATGTATTCGCTTTTCTTATTTACTTTTTTTGTTAAATTACTTATAAGATTTACTCGGTTCAGTGATAACCTTTTAAGCTTCCAAAGCGTGAGATTTGACCGACTCGATCGAAACATCTGCTCCCGGTTAATACGATTTTTTACAAATTTTTCCGTTAGTGCATTTCAATTGGAAATGTGCCGACGTTCTGGTAAATCAACATCTTGTAAGGAAATGATTCACTCTTTCAGGGCACACGAGCTAGCTATGGCATTATAGAAACAAAGTCAAATTGGTACTGTGTATTTTTCTGTTGCCGAAACAAAAATGCCGTTCAATCAATATGTTCATAGAAAAAAATTCTCAAACGGGACGAATAAAAACATTCGCATTTCCTTCTAGGATTTTATCTTCCGAACTCTTTCAGTATGTACGAATATCCCCGATGTCGCCGCCGCTTGATTAATTATTATTTTCACGTAAAAAGCCAATATGGAAAAATAAGAACTATAAAAGGAATCGTGTTTTTATCGTTTGGCGTCGCAATATAATACGAGTAGGTACACAAGGAACGGATTATGCAATAAACTAATACAATAGTAGGCATAAATAATTCGATAAAAAATAATCAATACTTAATACAATCGATTAAAACAAAAAATAAAACAATAATAAGTTACACATATCGAATTTTAAATTTCTCAGACAATTTACAGCTTCGTTGTCCTCTAAGCTGTACAATTTCTCCATTTTGAGTCCCAGACGAGAATATACTACCGGGCACTCTTCCACAATATGCTGGGCAGTTTGATGCGTGTTTCCACATTGGCAGTCGGAAGGGCGAACTCGAAGGTGAACACCGTTTGTCACGCGTTGAAATGAAGTTCATTAATAAGGCACTAGTGAACGTTTTGTTTTATTTACGAGAAAAGAAACATTAAGTACAGTAGTGTGTAAATAAACACGTTACATTTTCAAATGAAAACTAGCGTGGTGTAACTACAAAAAGAGTAATTAAAACAGACACATAGCGATGATGATGTCAGAGACCTAGTAAACCGCAGCTACCAGGCTGGCGATCGTAGCCAGAGTTGAAGCGTAGCCAAAAACAGTTATCGCGTGTCTGATAAACACCGTTCGATTACTGTATTCATTGTTTGGCCACGCTTCCAGCTAGGCCGCCACTTTTCCTGTGATTACAGTCCTTAACCCACCGGCATATCCTTCTAACCATTAGTCCTGGAGTATTTCTGAAAATTAACCGCTCGCGCATTGTCCAACAGAAAAGTGTTTTTGCATTTAATAATGGCGAAATTATAAGGATTGAATATATTCCTGCAACATTGTGTCACTGTGAAAATTCGTCGTCGCAACCGATTCGACAATTTCGAAAACTACTCTATATCTTGCACATGAGCTGAAATAACATCAGCGTTAACGTGCTGCTTAACGTCGCTTCAGTAAACAAGGAAATAACCAGACAGTTGGGGTATTTTCATCGATCCTTCTAATCGCGAATGGGTAGAATTTTTTGGCGGGTAGTTACGAATAAGGCGATTAAAGGTAGATTACGGACTAGAGAAACGTACACGCATTTTATTACACTTCACTCTTATCGTTGGTTTTATTAAAAACCAAGAAGGAAAAAAAAAAAAACTCGAAAAATGAAAGCGCTTATTTCTAAATTTATTTGCGGTCGATTAAGAATTTCGTTCGCAGCATACTAAACAGTTTGGCGCTTATTAACGAGCAATAAGGAACATCGTTCCAAAAGCGTTTTTTTTGTTTATTTCGGTTTTTGGTTTCTTTAATTCGTATTATTTTTCGAAATATTAGCTAAGCGAATTTTTAAAAAATTATTTTTCTCGGAAAAACAAAGGGAAGCTCGACGACCGGTTCACCGAATAATAATAATGTTTAAGGTCAACTTTAGATTTATCGTTTGATTTGGTTAACGGGAAATAAAACAAAAACAAAAACAAAAACAAAAAAAAAAAAAAATGTGTATTCCCGTAATACGAATCGTCGAACTCTATCGAAAAACACTTTGGAAATTAATTCCGTTTAATAAATTATTCAAATGAGCGCGAATTATTAATTTCTTATTTGCTTACTCAAAATGAGTTTGCAAGCTTTCAAATATATATATAAATTCTTCTTCGGACGAAAATCTGGAATTAGAGACGGTTTGGCGACCAGCTTGCTTTAAGTATTCTGTTCTATGTGAAATGTTCGCGATGTATTCTCGATATAGCGTTTTAAAATTTGTAGATTTCCTAATATCACCACCGGTGGCGGCCAATGGTCGAAACTATTTACGTATACGACACGATTTTAATATTGGATTGCGTCGGTACTTGCTGTGTTGCGTTCACTTTGAAACAGACCGATTCATTTTTCGTGTTTTGTTTATTCATTTATTTATTTTACTTTTTTTTTTTATTTTTGAATTTCGGGATTACTAATTGTTTAGCTCTCTTCGTACGTCGGTACCAACAAACATACTGCTAGTGCCATTATTTCGAAATAGAACCGGTCGTAAGTTTTTGCAACCGACCCTAATGACACTGATATTTTGTTGATTTTGAAAGACCGATTCAAATTTAAAATATTTTTCGACAGTATTTTCCAACATCTCCCCGCCTTAAACAAAGATCAAAAAATCAAAGTAACAGCTTAGAAGAAATATGTAAATTTAATCGAAATAGTACGCGAGACAGTGTTTGTTCAGCGTTTCGACGATTTCGACAAATTCGATAACTCAAACATTAAGTTCACGAGGCGATTCGTCGTAGCACCAGCTAACGTTACCCTCTCTTTACCGAATCTTTCACCGGTTTAAAATTAGCCGCAAAAAATTTCTCGCGTTAAGTGAAAGTCTCATGAGTCGTGATGCACTTTCGAAAAAAAAAAAAAAAAAAAAAAAATACAGCGCATTTACTGTCGCAGTTATTATCTCGCACTTTTACCGAATTTTTTAAAAATGAATATAACATGATTACCAGCGATATTCCGTGAATATGCGAATGTATATGTGAGATAATTTAGACGTCAGCGCGAACTGTATTCCGTCGTGCAAAGATTACGATAAAAGTAAATGCCAGCCGTAACTGTTCCGCGGTCAGTATAATAATACGATATAAAAGTGTTAAACAACATCTTCGCGGCAAAAAATTGACCCCCCCCCCCCGAACAAAATAAGTTGTGGGTCCCGTTGAGCCATATTGCCGGTGTAGTGCGTATACACGCGTTTTAACGTTACCATCAAAGATTAATTACGTTACACAAGTAAAACTACATAATTTGAAAGTGAGCTATGAGTTCTGTGTCGGTAATTAGGCGGCACAGGGCAACATATGTTAGTAGTAGTGAATTATTAGATTTATAAATACCTAATTGATTACTTCGGAAAGAAAAACGAAACACGCAAGATTGTCCAGCATACCGAGAGATGCTCGATCCATTTCTCACCACATTTTGCTCTTCCGCAGTACCAATTTCTTTTCTTTTCTGTATTCTTTAGCATGACTTTTATTAGTTTCATATCAGCTCGGCTTCCTTTTCAGTATTTTATTCTTTCAGGCGATACAAAATATGTGTACCCCCTTAGAACTTCTTATTGCTCGTTCTTTAGAGCTCCGTTAAGCACCTTATGCATTTCGTATTCGTAAGGCCTACAAATCGCTTTTTCATAACTAACTGACTCAGAAAACAAAGTTCACCTTGCTTTTATTGGTTGAAAAAAATGGTTTAGTCCCCTTGATCATTAATTTCTTTTAAAATCATTGAGACGACCGATTTAGTTTTGCTAAATAATACACCTTCGAGAAAATTATAAAGGGAGGTACAAACAGGGAGACCGCCGACTCATGGTTGCGATAATTTTCTATTTTACCTTGAACGAAATATTTCGAGAATTAAGCTAGAGAAAAATAAAAAAAGGAACATGCGAAAAATATTTAAACAACCTAATATTTGACGATGGCGTAGCTCGTATAGTAGAAAAAGAAATAATATAAAGAATCACGAAATGATATCCGAGTTCCTTCAAAAAAAGTGGAAGAAGACACTTTTGACACCATGAATATCCAGTTCAAAAATAATGTAAAAAAAATTCTAAATTACAACAAAGAACGAAAGACAGTATCCAAACTAAAAAAAAAAAAAGATTGTCATGTACTTAAGACCACACGACAAAAGTAAAAACTTCATTAAGGCGAGGTTAATAAACGAAATACAACTATTTCTTTTTTGTTCTATATTCATTAAGACGAATAATACTTACAATATATATATATATATATATATATATATATATATTGTCATGAGCCTACAGTGAGTAACGTAAATAAAATATTGATTTTGTGTTTGGAATTCTGGCTTTACTATGCTGTGGGAAATGAAAAACATAGATTAAATTTTATATTCCTTATTTTATTTATTATCGATCAACACAGCATAGTATTTCGTATATAATTCTCTCGTAATGTTCGAACCGAGTAAAGTAAAGTAGCTGATTAAATGGTTCGAACGGTTGGGAAGTTGGAATATAATTCCGATGCCGTACCAACACAATTATAATAACGTAGAATTAAATAAGGCTAGACGCGGATACACTGCCCGACTAAAGCGACGTAATTTTGCCAAAAATTACGCGTTTGATAAGCATGATGTGTCGTTGCGAGTGGTCGGGCAGTACCGACAGCTGATCGACTACCTGGGTTTTCGAGAGTCTTGCGCTCGTTCGTCAAGAGAGGGTATCCGTTTTTGCTCTAAAAAGAGTGCTCGTAATTTGAAGCGTTGCGTGGTCAGCGGACCCGCATCAATTTATAAATTAAATTATTTGTCCGTCGACATAATCATTAATTAATACGTGTGAAGAATTTTTAATATTTTCATATTCGCGTTGTTTATCTGTTAAATGTGTCGATCACCTGCTTTGTTAAAAAATACTCTAGTCACCGACGCGTGGTCTAATTGTGTGAATACATATATCTTTTATCAATAAATTGAATTCATTCTCGTCTATTACGTGACATCAGAATTGAGCACACGACAAATTGGCGCCCGAACAGGGACGCGATTTGTCCAGAAAGGACCCCTGGCAAAGAAAAGGATTACGAAAGAAAATTTTGGTCTCCGATCAAACGGAGTGGCGCCCGATAAAACCAGTTCATCTCATAGTTAGTCACAAAACATCGTATTAAATTTGTCACTGGGCCACTGGGAGAAGACGCGATGCAGTAAGTCTATAAAAAAAAAAAAAATAAAAAAAATAATAGTTATTCGTTGTTTTGTGTGTCGATGTATTATAATTATTAATCGTTGTTTTGTCGTATTTGTAAGCACTCGCAATACTAGTCAACATCAATTTTGATATTCTTTTTTACTAGTCAAAAAAAAAAAAAAAAAAAAAAAAAAAAAAGTATTAGCGTATATTTGTAGAAATTATTAAAAGTAGCGGAATAATCATATTACTAGAAAAAATAAAAAATAAAATAATAATAATAATAACAAATAAATAAAATTAATAATGAGCTATAACAACATAAATATACAAAGAGGTACCGAGTTTCCGGAAATGTCGGATATCGAATTAGATGTTCCGACAACTTCCTCGCCGGAACCCAATCGCGAGACTCCTACAAGAAGGCAGTCTATAAAAAAAGAATTAGAGGAGTCTCGCATGGAATGTATGATTAGGTTACTACTGGATCTGAAGGACTCAAGTGAAAAAAAATTAACGGATATTAGAGATTCGATTGATGGAATAAGACTGTCGAATGAGAACACTTGGAAAGAAATAAATGAGTTGAAAGAGGATATTAGAGAAACCTGCAGTACTTTAGAGCTCAGAGTTGAGGCGGAGCTGGACATGGAAATAGTGTTTAGTGCGAAGAGAATAGAAGCGGATATCTCGATCTTGAATTCGGAGGTTGAGAACAAATTAGAGAAAGAGGAAGATGAGAAAGATGAGAATAAAAGTCGAATCAACATCAATGTAAAAAATAATAATAATAATAACAGCAACACGGATAGTAATAATTACAGTAAAAGTACTATTAAGAAAAATAATAATAATAACAGCTATAGTAGTATAAATAATAGAAGAAGGTTTAGATCAGTTAGAACTTATACAAATATTAATAATAAGAAAGCGAAAAATTATGATTATCGGAGGACTAAAAATAATTATAAAAATAATAAGAAAAAGAATAATAAAGGAAATATTAAGAATAATAATCAGAATAACGAAAAACAGAATATGAGTCGTAAAAATGAGCTGAAAATTGTTAAAAATAAAAATAAAAATAAAAACAAAAATAGACATAAAGGTAAAATGAATAATAATAAGTTGTATCATAAATATTTAAATAGCAGCCATATAAAAAACGCAATTAAATCGGTACATCGATCGTATATGATTTTTCGATTGTGTCGATCTTGTACGGTTTTCCGGTCGTGGAAGTACCGGAGAAAGAGATCTACTGGCTTGCTTAATACCGATTATTTAAACGCGGTGTTTAGTTTTATTTTAAGTGTTTACATTACGTTATTATTGCGTTATTTTTGTAATAAAAAAAAAAGATAAATAAATAGATAAATAAATAAAATAAAATAAGATGAAAAAAATAAAAAATAATAAAAATAAATGTATACGTTTTGTTTGAAATTTTCACGTGCTCGTGACTGTTTTCATCGTATCTTGTAGTCAGTAAATGTGATATATTGGTAGAGAAAATGTTTCTGTAATTACTTTATACCTCTCAATTTGTGTGCTGATAACGTTTATCAATCAATTAAGTAGCGCTATCTATGGTTTATTATTATTATTACAGTGTCTTATATAGATATGTTTGATGGCGTTCTTGTCAATTAGGTAGATTCATAGGTATGTGAATAGCGATGTGCGTGTACGAATGTTTTTATTATATACTTGGAAAGCTGCATTTGTAAATAAAAAAAAAAAAATAATAATAATAATAATAATAAAATAAAAAATACGTATATATATATATATAAAAAAAAAAAAAAAAAAAAAAACATATTTTGCGAAATTGGAGAAAAAAGAGTTCAGTGAGAACTGAGGTAGAGATCGGATCCTATTAGCGGCGAATAGGTCTGACTTAATATGATTCAAGATCTTACGAGTCCTGAATCATATTAAGGGGGGGGCAGCTGTCATGAGCCTACAGTGAGTAACGTAAATAAAATATTGATTTTGTGTTTGGAATTCTGGCTTTACTATGCTGTGGGAAATGAAAAACATAGATTAAATTTTATATTCCTTATTTTATTTATTATCGATCAACACAGCATAGTATTTCGTATATAATTCTCTCGTAATGTTCGAACCGAGTAAAGTAAAGTAGCTGATTAAATGGTTCGAACGGTTGGGAAGTTGGAATATAATTCCGATGCCGTACCAACACAATTATAATAACGTAGAATTAAATAAGGCTAGACGCGGATACACTGCCCGACTAAAGCGACGTAATTTTGCCAAAAATTACGCGTTTGATAAGCATGATGTGTCGTTGCGAGTGGTCGGGCAGTACCGACAGCTGATCGACTACCTGGGTTTTCGAGAGTCTTGCGCTCGTTCGTCAAGAGAGGGTATCCGTTTTTGCTCTAAAAAGAGTGCTCGTAATTTGAAGCGTTGCGTGGTCAGCGGACCCGCATCAATTTATAAATTAAATTATTTGTCCGTCGACATAATCATTAATTAATACGTGTGAAGAATTTTTAATATTTTCATATTCGCGTTGTTTATCTGTTAAATGTGTCGATCACCTGCTTTGTTAAAAAATACTCTAGTCACCGACGCGTGGTCTAATTGTGTGAATACATATATCTTTTATCAATAAATTGAATTCATTCTCGTCTATTACGTGACATCAGAATTGAGCACACGACAATATATATATATATATATATATTTATTATACTTGTGTGTAAATTATTTTTGTTCTATATTCATTATGCATACCTACCTTATGTTTAACGTTTCCCTACCGGTGCTACAAGAAGTTTCACTTCAATAAACAATTATTACGGTTTTATTATTTTGGTAGTAAAATTTTGCATAATATAAACCTTTTTCCCATTTTAACAATATAATATATTTTATAACTTTAATTTCGACACTTATACATACTTACACATACACACAAATACATACTTACGTTTAACGCGTAACCAAAATTTTTTTCTACCGTATCAAAATTTTTCCCTACTGCGCGATAAGAAGTTTTACTTCAAAAATGACACACAATATATAAACCCCGTATGAATTAAAACAAAAACAAAAAATACGAATTCCGTATGAATTAATTAACACAAAAACAACAAATAAATCATCAGACTGGTTGAAATGTGCTAACGTCGCACAAAAACACCGCGCGAATTTTCCATTCAATAATATGTACCCGTGTTTAGAATTGAGCTTAAACAGCTGACCGCGTACGATGCTTGCTGCCTGAATCTCGATACTCGCTCGATCGCACGCACACACACACACACACACACACACGCACCCGTATATAATAGAAAGGGACAGAGTGAAGGTCACCTGCCGGACGACGTACAGCGCGGCCAGTTTACTCCTACCCACAAGCTGCGTGTAACGCGTAACGCGTAACGAAAATTCTTTTCTACCGAATCAAAATTTTTCCCTGCCATGCGATAAGAAGTTTTAGTTCAAAAATTTTTGTAGGCAGACAATCGAAAAAAGAAATCAATAACAGAAGTCGCAGGGATGTTAAAAATTCTGAGCTTTAAAGGATATACTTAAAAAGAAAAATTCTAAAATTAAAAGCTGAATAGTCGATAACTGTATATAGTATCTGTAATTATTCACGGTGCTCAGTGTTGGGAAGATTACGAACAACACAAAAGTGCCGTGATCCGATCCGTTTTCAAAGAAAGACAAAGGAAAAGGATAGGAATTTGCAAAAAAAGAACAAGAACAGAGAGATATTATCTGCGAGATAAGTAAATAGGGATGGACGGATCACATATTCGGAAAATAAGAGACGTAAGGTGTGGCCATAAAGTTTTAAATCGGTTTCCAGTAAACACAAAGAAAGCGGTTAGACAGAAGGATCATTTTAAGAAAAACAATTAATTCAACAACGGTCTTAAAAAAATTGATCATTGATTTGTTATCACGTGTATATATTTATTATTAGATAAATTATTGTATTTAGTTATAGGACGAGTTATGACCGATAAAAGAAGCCCGAGGAAGTGCGTGACCAGTCCTACATACACCGTGTTGATATTTCTATTGCCAATCAACAGCAGCTATGTTCGCAGATGACATGACATCGATATTGCGATCAATGAATCTTTAAGAGCGGTTAAAAAAATGAAAAAATGAAAATACGAAATTAGTGCACTCGCATTAATAAAAAATGATAACCAAAAAAATTCTGACAATGGTTTCTCTGACAGCGAGCAATAATAAACTTTTGGTATGTAATTAGATGTGTCGTTGCGATAAGTTGCCAGAGTGCTCGGCTTCCGTTGCAGAAGTCTTCACAGTTCGATCCCAGGCGACCACAGAAATTATCATAAAAAATGAAATTAAAATATCCACTTCTAGTCTCACGTGGAAGGCAGTAGCAATCCACCGGGTATATACAAGCGCTAGTTAGTACAGAGACGGACGCATTTGACTGCGTTTGTTTAAATCAGACAATTACAATCAGTTCCAAGTGTAGAAAGTCGAAACGATATATGATACTTAGAATCATCATCAATGCCAGACACTACGACAGATCTACCGAGCTTTTAATATATCAAGGGTATCATCATAGGTGATAAAGGCAGGAGCGTCGCATTCGAAAGAGCAAGATAATACGCGTTTCGAAGCAACTGTTCAAAAATGAAATCCTACGGCTGAAACGAACTACAACTCACGAGCTAATTAAAATAATATGAAATAAAATAAAAAGTGCCACAGAGAACGTTCTGCACTAGGATTTTTGTTTTTGTATAATACGCGTAGTAGCGTAAGGCCTTTTTATATTAACCACTCGGGTATTTTTATTTTTTAGTTTATATCATTTGTTTTATTTATTTATTTTATTTTCTTTTTTTGCGAAAGAATTGCAGGATAAAAAATATTCGTTCTTAACGCAATTCTAGTTCGATAAATTCTTTGCGATTGTTGTGTCGTTTTTTTCCTTTTAATTCTTCTTTTTGCAGCTCGCTTGGGCCATGTGGCAGTTTCTCGCCACGTGCTGGAAATTTCCAAATGGGACAATCGTTTGTGCTGGTCTAAAATTTTGTTATCGTTATTTTCATATTCAAAAAAGCCTAATGTATGATCCACGACAGTTAGAACATTTTGAAATTTTTTCGGAATAGCGTAATTATTTTTTATCAATTTTTTTGCTACCATCTTGAACGGAAATAATGCAAAATATTGACGATTTTCAACGTGAATATCGACGAAGAAATTTTCTTAAATTTTTACCATATTCTTTTTTTCCATTTACGCCGCAAATAAAAGCAATACAATATTTCGATCATTTTACTTTTTCATTGTTTCCGGAAAATTCAATTTTTCAACATTTTTAACCGTAGCATATACTAAAACGCGAGCTATTTTTTCATTTCCATTAATGCCAAACATCTCGGAACTGAAAATCGGAATTTTTTAATCGTTTTCGAATTTCATTAATTTCTGAGACCTGCCGTGTCATCGAGAATTCTTATCGGCCACTGTTAGACACTCTATCAAAATGAAATAAATATCTTGTGAATGTGATGCAAAAAAGGATGTTTCGTTACAGAATTTTTGTCGCTAATAGGATTTTCATATTACTTCTAAAGCCTATGAGTGGTCATTAATTAATGATCGTAATAGAAAAAATCTCCTAATGAAATTTGTTACTACGCTTTTACATCACGCTTATAGGATACCCTATCAACATGAGAACTACAACTGGTACCGTTAAAATCCAATTTGAACGAGCTCGTGAAAATCGACTCCGTAAAAAGAGTAATTATCGAGCAAAGACATCGCCGAGCGTTCTTTATTTCATTTTTTCAAAGAATGGCGTAGTTAATGGAAATTGAGTCTTCTATAAGGATTATTGGAAATCAGCATGGTGAGGGGGGGGGGGGGCTAACGAGTTCCTAAAAGACTGAGTTTTACATATGTATATATATGTATATATTAATTACAACGTAATTCTTAGGCTACCCACCATTCGAAAAAATGTCAACAAAAAAATGTCCCAGAAAAATGTCCCAATTTTATGTACCGTTTGTTATATTTTGTAGGATTTTTGTTATTGTTATTTAAAAAATGTCACAATTTTATGTAATGAAATATGTAACGAAAAATGTAACGAAAAAATGTTTTAAATTTATATAACGGAAGGTAAATGTTAGAATAGGATTTTTGTGGTTATGTTATTTTTTGTGTGTGTTGATGCCAGTAAGAATTACGTTGTAAATTTTGATCATTTTATACAAAGTATAGAAGAGAAAGAGATTGGAATGAAAGCAGGAGGGGTCAAGGGGCACAGCCCCTTGCGAGGCCAAAGTTGCCGAGTTTATATATATATATATATATATATATATATATATATATATATATATATATATATATTTGGTCGATGGGGGCAACCTATTCGTACATTTTTCAGCTGTACAGATATAACTAGGCAGTTACTATATGCAACGCGAGTGTACACAGGCAAGACTCCATTCGGAACTGATTAATAATCGTTTGATTTATCGATATACAAATCAGGCCCGTGCCCAGAATTGTGAATAAAGGGAGGGGGGGGGGGGGTGAAAATTTTCTTCGCATATTTATTTCATAAATAACAATACCTTTTTCACTAATATCCCCATACTATTAATAATTTCCATAATTTTGATTTATATATTAATAATTTACCTAAATTAATTATCCCGTATAAACACATTAAAAAAAAAATTATTACATATGTTATTGATTATGCTCGTAATAAAAAATTTTACATAAAATATTAATGAAATACTTAAATATTTTTTCTTTTTTCTTTTAAAAATAAGAACACCATAAAAAAATCATCAATATTTATTTGAAATTTTTGATTTTTTTCAGATTTTTGTGTATTTATAATAACTATTTCAGTTCTCACGGGGGGAGGGTTAACCCCCAAAACCGACCTCGGGGACACGACCTTGATACAAATGCAATCCCTCATGTGTGTCTGCTGTGTACTGACCTAGCGCGCATATGTATATACAAATACTCTGGTCGCAAGTACTGTCGGTATTTCGAATTCCATAATTCGAAAGTGAAAAATTATGGAGATTTTCAGCGCTGTTTCGTCGACTATTTTTTCGCGCAAACCCGAATCATTCTCCAAGTTAATCCGTTAATCGTAACTGAAAAGATTCAGATCGAGATTTACGGAGCGCAAAATCTAAACCCTGGAATATTACTTTGTTCGACGAGTATTTTTTTCCGTGGGAGTCTTTTAAGGAATTCAATCTATTCCTTTGAATAAAATATAACTCAAAATATTCATCACGGATCTTATTGACGTGAACATTTCCTGAACTAGTTTGAAAACGATGTTGCAGGCTTCATCAGGCTTTTCGATTTTTCTTACAGAGACCCCGATCTGAGTCCGTTCAGTTATGAACTTTTACGAATCGGAATAGAATCTGTGTAACGTAAAAAAAAACTATAGCAACGCAAATTCCCTTGAAAATAATAATACGTACATGTTCGAACAGTGGCCGAAACCTTTGCATCTCTTTTAATTTAAAAGGGATAATTTGAATGAAAAAGTTTTATAAATTAGAAGTTTTCTACGTTATCTAAATAAAATTTTTTGTTTTATGCCGATTTTTATTGCAGAGAAAATCGGTAATTTAGCATTAGTACCATTTATAACTTGACCTCAAAATTTACGACAATAGTTATCAAAAGAGCGTTTAATTTATGTTGTTAGTCTGCGGCCAGATTTATTTAAGCATCGGTAGAAAAATACCAAATAGTACCGAAAGAAATAGAAGTAATTTAGTAATACTGCGGTATAGCTTTTATACGGTCGACTGACGAAATCGAAAAAACCAAAAAAAAAAATGTACAACAGCGAGAGGATTAAAAGAAATAGATGGACTAAAGTAGTACGATAAAATTTTAAATTCAGTTACGCCCGTCAGATATTTCAGGACCACACCGGATGTTTAATAACCCGAGGTAACCGAGTGACTAGAATGATCAGATTATCAAAAATCGAAAACCCATGAATTGTGCGACGGCTGATAAGTAAAAATTATTGAAAATAAATAGTAAAAGTCAATGGGAAACAATAGCACCATAATTGCAGAACGATGTGCAGACACGTACGCGTAGTAACACGATAAACACTTATAGTTAGTTACACAAATACATTATTTGTGTTGTATGTATAAACATTGAATCTATATAGGAAGAATAAATCGTCGTTACGGAGTTGATCGGGTAAGATTTGGAACTTGTACCGACTATGAATCAGGTAACACGCGAATCTGGATACTTCGTGGCAAGCAGGTAATACACTTCACCAAGTGTACTTTCTGGTTACCGATAAGCAATGGAAACTTCGAAAAAGTCGATTATAGCGAAAGTTTTTTTTTTTTTCTTTTTTTGGATTTGCCGAAAGATTGCGTTTATCTAGCAAACTTGGAAGATTATAAAAGAAAGTAGAGAAATATTAGTACCCGGTTCGATTAGATACTGCGGAAATAGAGAAAGGGGGACAGGAAACAAGGAAAACGGGAGTATAAAAGAAGCATTGAACGGAGACTCTTAGTTTCAACGGCTCAGAGTAAAAGTATAAACGCTCAGGTAAAAGGGAAGAACATTCAAACAAGATAGGATTGAGAACACGTACCGAATGACAATTATGAACAGACAATAAGGAGATCTAGCGACTAATGAACGTTAATTCCAATTTTCTCATTTTATTAACCAGCTTTATGAATTAATTTTATTAACCGATTTTACTCATTAATTTTGTTAATCAATTTCATTAACCGATCTTATTAACCAGTTTTATGAAATTATTCACATAAATCTATCTTACCTCCCCATGCGTATATTTTACGTTCTATTTCAGGTATTTCACGATTTATTATTACTAAAACTTTCCCAAACACTGTATGACACTGGTTAAACTAGGCGATACATAGAGACACTTAGAATAGAATTTGTTTTATTTTGGACTAAATTATATATGCAGGGTGTTTGAAAAGTAAGTATACACATTTTCGTTCTCCATTCACGGTAACACTGAAGCGATGAAACTGAGTAGGCATGTTTCTCAAGGTTACTACAATGTATGTTATCAAAGGTTGGAATGTAAATTACGTGTTTTAAAGCGAAAAAACGACGAGTACGACACCAGCTGATGCCGTCCAAATGTGAGTTACGTGCACAGTAATCAAATTTTTAACTATTGAAAAGATCCCTGGTGCCGAAATTTATCGACGTTTATGTACAGCGTATGGAGACAAAAATGTGATAACAAGAGTCATATCGCTGGGTAAAACAATTTGAAGAGGGAAGAACGGACACACACGACGACGCGCGGAGCAGTCGGCCTTCTGATGGCATGAACGACGAAACAATTAACATTGTACGCACTCTCCGGGACGAAGATCGCCGCTATGTAGTATCTGATCTTCGCCATGAGTTAGCGAAACGGTTCTCTTATGTTAGCACGGGTCCGTTTTTTAACATTTGCACATGACTAAGGTGCCTGCGCGGTGGGTACCACGCAGCCTTACCATGTTGCAGCTCAAGTGAGGTCCCTGCTCGCTGATTTTCGGTGGGACGTTTTTGGATATCCCCCGTACTCACCAGATCTCGCCCCATGTGACTACCATGCCTTCTTTGGCTCGAGGAGAGATCTTGCTGGACGGCGTTTTCCAGATACATCATTTTTGAAGGGGAAGCGGTCGCTTCGTTCTTCCAAAATTTTTACGTTACACGGTATGCGACTGGAATAGAAAAGTTGATCTCAGTTATAACAAATGCTTGCAGCGGCAATATGGCCATTATGTAGAAAAGTAGAGTAAGACTTCGTAAATAATAAAATATATTTTTTGCGATTTTGGTTTGTCCGTTTTTTCTCGTTTCCTGGGGATTGTATACTTACTTTTCAAACGCCCCTAGTAGTTTTATCACGGTCTTATGTATTGCCAGTTTAATATATGAATGTTTCTCATTAATTGAATTTTTATTGGCATTCAGCGGGGTTATAGAGATTGAAAATTGAATTAACGGTAGACAGGCATAAAAAATACGTTTTTTCTTCGAATTGATCGTATTTATTTGCAATCGTGATAACAACGATAAAAGTAATATTTGAAATAAGAAGAATAAAGAAAACCGATTAAAAAAAATCTCTAAGCACACCTGTTACAATCGATGTATAAAGAAAATAAAATGGGGAAATTCCATCAGAAGCAGACTGGAATTGTAATGGAAAGAAATAAACTTGTATTTTTATGTAATAATTCAAAAGAGATACTTACAATTAGAAAAGAGCGAGAAAAAGCGGTTTACATGTAATAAAACCAAGAAGAAGAAAAAAAAAAAGAAAAAAGGAAAAGGGAAAAAGTATGAGCAAACAAGGTGTCGAAAAAGGAATTTTCCACTTACCGGAAATCGTCGCTGAAACAATCGGACGAACGAACCGAGGAGGTATCGCGCCAGTAATAAAAGGAACACTGGACTGCACTTTTGTTGCGATGGAACAAACATTTACAATCGGTTACAAATTATCCTGCATGTACAGCCGAGTTGCAGATAAAATCACTGCGAGTATCCGTATAGCGAGAATTTTTTAAATGAGTAGTAAAGACGCTGAAAATCGAGCAACGCGACTGATAGAATCTACTCGGAAGAGCTATGGGAGTTTTGGGGACAACTTATTAATTAGATGACTGTGCAATTAATTAAACAGTCGCTGGGTAAAAATAGTAATTACAAAAACCACATGTGCTTCTCAGCTTTACCATCAAGTTTTTGTAATTACTGTATTGATGGAGTTGTATTATTATGCCTATGTTGCGAATTGCAAACGATTTTGACGAAATGTTTGTTAAATTAATTGAGCCAAAGAACGAAAATTACTACAAATCTATAAGGCAACTAGGTGATATCGGAACCGGATTCAGAAACTTTATGCCCGCAGACGTAAATTTTAATTTTTAACGACAAAAATGGAACGCTGTAAAATCTCTTTTTTTTTTCATTTGTATAGTGTTTTAAGCATTGGTCGTTTGCTTTAAATCAAAGCGAGTTACGATTTAATTATAATTTAATTAAAAAGAATCAATTTTTTTCAAGTATACCGTGCAGTTCAAGAACTGAATCTAAAACGAGCACACTGACGTCTGACAGTACACACCTCTGTGGACATTAATTCAAAGTTTGTCGCTGATTTCTTATTAATTCACACAATTTTCCCTTTTTACGCATACATAAATGAGTGAGTGACGCGATATTCAATTTATTCGGTTTTCAAATCATACTTTTCGTTACATTCATTAGCGCCACACTTGAAGGAATATTAACCTCTTCAGGATTCGACCAGACTTCTTCATCTCAAGATTGAGCTGGTTATCGGGAATACATTATACCAGGGGAAAAACCATGTAACGATTTTAACTCTACATCGGAAATAGAATATATCGAAAATGCCATTGATCCTCTCATGATTGAGCAGCTTTGAACGGCCGGAAGTTCGCAATACAATGGAAATTTATTTTAGTTGATAAATGAATTTGTTTTAACATGTTCAACGGCTCAAAATCGGCTTGATGATAATCTCGTGATTACTTGCGCGCTATTCGATTAATTATTGTCCCACTGACTAACGTGTTCATCTTAATCCTGCCAGAGACATCATCAGAACAAGCTAGGATCGAGAAATCCGGGATTAATTATGACACATTAGTTACAGATCTAATTCATTTTTTTATAAGGTAATTCCTGCCGTTGAATCGTTTTCATATGTACCCCACTCCTCGCGCCGTTTTACTGCAGTTTCGGTAATAAAAATGATAAAAGTTTATTTATCTTAAACACAAAAAAAAAAAATGTAGAACTGTTACAAAAATATGTACGTTTAAATTAAAAAGTAACAACTTCTCTTTACCAGATTTCCAGAGAGTTGCCAATTTGATAATTACGGACTATATATGACTTTTAAGTCAATCTTTACAACGGACTTTTAAAAAGGGGTGTTGGTTAAGTCGATCATACAATTCAATTGAAACAAACCTGATTTTGCTTATCATCAGCCTTTATTCGCACACTTAAAAGTTATCCCCCCAAACGGTCTATAACTGATGAACTTAAATAATTATATTTCTCTTATTTTGCGGAAATTTACAATTTACACACACACACATATATATATATATTAATTACAACGTAATTATTAGAAGCTAAGTCGGCAGCAAAGTAGTAACGTTACAAACGATGGAAACAGCACCGCTAATAATACAAGTAAGAGAAAAGGCATTAAAATTCGGATATTTGCAGAAGTGTAAGGGGAAAAAAAGGAAACAGTCGGAAAATCGTTATCAAGTGCGCCTATCTGAATAATATTCGTGCAAGAGCGGCGCTCTACCGATAGGAAAGGAAAAGCTAACGAAAATATACGAAATTGAAAAATCAGCTCAACTGTTAAAATTTCAACATTTTCTCTCTATCCCGGAAAATTACTCGACAATCGTCCCCATATCATTCTCTCTCTCGAACCTCCGAATATCGTCCGGGGTGTACTCTTATTAAATTTTCAACTGGAAAGAAATTACTTTAGCTCGCTAATAACGTGTACACGCTGCTAACTCGGTGTAATCACTTTTTATTTACCGACGTGGGCGAAGAACAGTAAACGAATACAATATTATTTCTTCGCTACAGCTCGATTTCCGATAATAAAATTTTAAAACTTTTCCAGGATATTCGTCTATCGCGGGTCACGCAAACCCGAACAGCGCCCCAACTTCCAGTTCTTTTCTCCTGCTGCAGCGCATTAATAGATTAACAATAGCGACTTTGTTTGCGCCAGTTGACCGGGGCCAAGTGCTTGTCAGTGCCGTCTACTTCGGTAGTTCAACGGAAATGACTGGTGTCCGGTATTAATTTTTGCCGAAATAAGAAATATAGCGCCGGTACGTGTTCCGAACACTGCGTTGTCAAAATGTAACAAGAAAATGTCGAAAAGATCAGGGGTCCACTATAATGAACTTTCTAGAACGCTGATTAGGCCAATAATTAGGTAATTGTGAAAGAATATTTAGAACGCCTCTGAAATGAACGAGAAATCAAGTTTAATTCAAACAAAATTCAGTTCATCCTTTCCACTGAATAGAAGAGACCGATTCCCCGATTTAAGTAACCAGATTATACATATTGAACGCTTCGAAGTTTGGCTCTTTTTCTATTTTACTCGTAGGCAACACGTTTAAACCTTTGCAAAGTACGATTTAATCATTCTTTAATAACTATCACGCTCTAAATTCGAGAAAACACAAGAGGCCACTTTCTATTAAATAAATTTAAACTTGCTCGGATTTTTCTAACGTAGCCTTTAAAAAAGGAAAGAAAGAATGCGATTGCGAGCAGAACATTCGAAACTAGTCGCATAATTTTTTTCACTGCATAATTGAATATGATGACATAATTTTAGGCGTATTCTGCGCCAAATAAACAGCTCTTTTTAGGTAATAAGATGGTTCAGAAACCACGCAAATATCAAATATCAATAACTCATGAACGGGGTTAGACTTTTAAACGTTCAAAATCGGGGTCATAAATGACAATTAAAATTCTGTTTTTTAAAACCATATCTATAATTTGCGAGATAATTAATTTCCCCGGATAGCGAAAAAAAGAAGCGCCAGAAATCGTTAAGAATATATAATATGGACTTTTAAAACGACCTCAAAAATCACGGTTAAAAAATTCGTAATATATATATATATATATATTTTTTTTTTTGGCATCGAAAATTCTACCTATTGTATATATGATATTTGGTTTTGTTTACATTAAGTAATTCTATGTTAATTCGTGAATTCAAAAAAAATATAATTAAATGAAATTAAAGACGCTAATATTTCCGTAGCCCCGGGCCTATCATACACTTAATCCCCGGGTCTGTACGTTATCTAGCAGCATTTTGGTTATTGCAGTACTTAAACCACCGATGAAAATGGAAATTAAAAAACATATTATATTACATTGTTTAGTATAAAGAATAACATCAAGCTGAATAATGAATTTAGTAACGTGAAAAATATATTCAGTCAAAATCAATTAACGCAAAAATATTTTGGAAAATTATTATGTACCTAGATGAATTTTAGAAAATTTGGAATAATTACAACGGTGTCAGTATTTTCCGGATATTATCAGAAGAATAAATAGTCAAATTTGTTTTACCCTACAGTTCTTTTGTTTTTTTTTTTGGCGTACAGTTCATAACTGCACATGGAATATTTAAAGTGTACTTATATAGGATGTTGGAAAATTGTGTTAGGTGCAATTTTCAGGAGTATCGTGTTTTATTTTCGAAGGTGATACGGAACAACTGGTAACGAATAAATTCAACAACTTTAATAAATTTACAATGAAAGTGGTAATAAATCGTAAAAGTAATATTCATTTATATTAAGATAATAATTAATATTAACAATTATACTTTTATTTAATAATTTTAAAACAGAATTAAATTATATATATATATATATGTGTGTGTGTGTAATTAACATTTAATGGAAAAAATGAAAGACGCATTTTATAAATCATACGTAATTTATTTACAAATATTCAATATGGATTTCGGTCAGGACGATCTACCATTGATCCGATCATTGCGTTACAGCGCTCCATAAGTAAAGCTTTCTCAAACAAGCACCACTTATTAGCCGTCTTTTTCGATTTCAAGAAAGTATTTGACAACATATGGAGATACAAAATTCTTTTAACCTTACACTCCTGAAACTTCAAAGGTCGCCTTTGTATGTTTATTGCAAACTTCCTGTCTGATCGCCGCTTTCAAGTAAGATTGGGATCCGTTCTGTCTGATCCGCATACGGTACGGACAGAAGTAGCCCAGGGATACGTCCTCAGCCCAACACTGTTTAATATCGCGATAAATAATATATTGTAAATCAAGTGAAAAATCCTGTAAAATCACTCCTTTTTTCAGACGATTTATGCATATTTCTTCCATGCACAGGAGAAAACGTTCTGCAGAGCACAATTGATAGACTGCAACAATGGTCAGAAGATAATTGTTTTTCAACAACAAAAACCATAGCAACCCATTTCTGTAGATGGAAAAAGTGCGACCGCATAGTAAGCCTAACTATTAATAACAACCGTGTAGCATCCATAAATAAAGTTAAAATATTTAGGAATGACATTTGACAGCAAATTCACTTGGAAAACGCACATTAACGCATTGGAAACTAGCTGTGATAAAACACTGAAACCTACTGCGGAAGCTATCGCATACAACCTACGGCGCAAGCAGATATAATCTATTAATGCTGTATCGTACCCTTGTAAGGTCCAAAATGGATTATGGTGCACCAGCCTATGCTTCCGCTAACATATCGACCCTAAAATGTTTGGATGCTATCCATCATACCGCTTTGAGGTTGGCAACTGGAGCTTTCCGAACCTCCCCGATACCGAGTCTACTATGTGATTCAGCGGAGTGGCCATTAGATTTGCGACGAACTTATCTAACCGTGCTGGCTTTCAGCATCATAAGGAGCACAGAGCCAAACTCTCCAGATGATACCACTGAGAACCAGAACGGAACAACAATTGATCACGTTATTTCCATTCTACATTAGCTAAACATCCAAATTCCAGTACTAGCCCGGGACCCGATATTTCCTATACCACCATGGTGCAACCGAGCCCAGGGCGGCATACAGAGCTTTGAAAATGCGGAAATCTCCGTTAAAACGATTAACAAACGTGCGTCAACTTCAAACGTAACGGTACCGTTTACCGACTTTAAACATCAGCTTAAATGCCATTTTAACGACATCTGGAACAGCGATTGGCAAAAGTTACCAATAGGAAATAAATTACGCTCCGTAAAATCATCCACGAAACCATGGCTTTCCTCAAGCCGAGAAAGCAGAAAACAGGAGGTAACGTTATGCAGACTACGACTTGGGCACATTCGCCTTACGCACTTATACCTGTTAAATAAACAACCTGCGCCCCGGTGCCAGACATGTGATTGCTAATTAACCGTCGAACACCTACTGATTAAATGCCTAATTGATGATCATTATCGGAAACAACATGGAATACCATCGAATTTAAAGGATTTTCTGTGCGACGAAGAAACCGTGCTTAACCAACTATTTCAGTTTCTAAATTCTTCTAATTTATTAAAGTTGTTATAATTTTGCTAATCCTTGTTAATTTCTGTTTATTTTCCTTTTTTCCTTTCTTTCAACTTTCATAATTTTGTAATTTCTTAGCCTAAGTTTCTGTGTACGACACGTAAAATAAATAAATAAATAAAGAATTGGTTTAAATTGTGATAACCTAATGAAACGTCGACGATACTGGTTTCGGCAATCCGTGTATATATTCGGTGTTTTATTTGACTTTCTTAATTGAATTCATACAAGTTATAAAGTGTGTTTTATATTTCGTTTTCTATCGTAGGACAATATGGAAAATTATACGATTAAACATCGTTTCAGTTCAAGTACTGTAAGAATATTTGCGCCCTATTTGTTCTTTTATACATACATATAGACACGATGATATTGCGATAGTTTTTATTTAAATTTTTCGTCTTGTCAAGCGCACTGCCCAGCGTTAGACTATAATATAAATAAAGCACGATAGAAGGAATAAATGTAGAACTGAATATTTCTAAAGATGGAAGAAACGTGACGTGATATTACCGGGGAATTGCCGTGCCGAAGGTGAAATCGCAAAAAAGGAGAAGCGATTTGTAGGGCGTGGGTAAATCAAAATTCAAGAGCTCTAAATAAAAGTGGCAACGTTCTGCAGGCACAGATGAATAATCAGGATGCATAGAAGAAAAGTCTGAGAAAGACATAGAAAAACGAAAATACTGCAAGCCGACTATGATCAAAGTGAGGTCGGCAATGAAACAAAAAGAGACAGTGGAGATAGTTGTAGCAAAGGTCGGAGAATTTTATTTGTTAGGAGATAATTACCGGGAAGATGACAATTTTCCTCTTCTAAGATTATTATTCTTTGCAGAAATTTTCACCTTTACGAAATGGATCTCTCATTTTCACAGTTTTTCCTAAAGGTTTCGGTGACTTTAAGAACGCTAATAGAAAATCGAATTATTTGTTTATCCGTGTTTTCCCTCAAATACTTTATAGCGTAATTATCATTCGCACTGTTATAGGTTGCTTAAGTTAAAAATCTACACGGGACGCATGTTGTTTACATAAAAATAGCCTCTAAACGATTTGGCCTGACGAATTTTCCTTTCTAGAGATGTTGCGATAATTTTTAAGAGGGCCTTTTAGTAATAACTCTGGATTTTTTTTTATTTTCGTGACGTTGTGTTTTGTACGGATAGGATGCAACTTAAAAATTTTCCTAAGCAAGATGGGCAAGATAATTTTGCATGAAAAGAGTCATCGGTTTACCACTTTTCGGAGCAGGTAATTTTGTATTATTGTACCCACTAAACTTTTATCTTGTACGTCAGTTTCCCGACACGCGAAGTTTGCTGCTAAATTTGATAGTATTCAAGCTCGCTTAAAAACGCAAAAAAAGTGATAACCGAAAACCAAAAAAAAAAAAAGCAAAACTAAATAAATTTGACGTTTCCAAAAAGACAGCCTGTACAACTTTAAAAACCGGCGTCTAAAAATTATTGTGCATCTTCGTCTACCTAATTTATAATTCTCATTATTCCGAAAATTATCTTTCTCTTGTTTAACGTACAAATTACAAGGTATATAAATAGAGAAGTTTCGACGCTTCCGAAGAATTTCGATCATGGAATCAGTAAAAATCGATGAATGGAAGATATCACGCTGAGGAATTTATGAAGTGGAATTTAAAAAAAAAAAAACGGTAAAAATATAAAAAATACGAAATTTATTACAAAGATAGAAAGAAGCATGTTAATAAAAAACAGGGACATTTCTTTTAGGTTTATTGCTAAAATGTACAAACTATTTCATATCAAATATATTCGTTCATTTCGTAGGCGTTCCAGATAAGAAACGAGTTAATCGGGCAGCTGACAGTCTGCAATTTTCTCTCCAGTACCATCTTTCCCTACACGAGCTTTTTTACTTTATCACGTGAGAATAGAAAAAATGGAGATCTACAAATACATTCCTCCGAAGAATACAACCAACTACCGAGTCCTACTGGCCTACAAAGGGAGGAGTTTCTCATAGAGACTTTTTTATTTTGAATCGCTTCCGTATAGGTAAGATAGCCCTCTCGCATAGTTGTACAAGAGCTGCCCCTTTAGCACTCAGTCGCACCAACCAGCCTACATTTAATTCTCGAGTGTTCCAGCTTTGCAGCGTCTCGATCTGTGCTTATTACACCAAGTCCTACCAGTTACCATTTAACAACCTCGCCTGCAGCCGTATGAGCTTTTATGCGATACAGCGACCTGTATATATGACCCTTCTAAAAAGTCCTTAACAGTTACACATAGCGCGTGGATGACCCTTAAAGTTCTAATTAGAAAAAAAAAAAAAATAATCAATCGTTTACTACACACACTTTATGTAATAAAAAAAATAGTCGACATATCTATATTCAACATATAAAACCGTCGTCTCCCGACGGTGTTCGATTTGCAATTTCATTCTCTGGTTGTCTCAGAGAACGTCTTTTGTTCGGTTTATCTCCATCCGGTTCGTGCTGATTAGATTGAGCAACATTGAGCGGCGAACGACTTATTTAATATCCTGTGTGTGTCGCCAGCGTAATTTTTATAAAATTAATTACTATTCGCTCTTTCATGTTTGAATAAATTATTTATTTTTTTATCGAGCCAACATTTTGTTTTTCGTTTTTGTTTGTTTTTTTTTTTTAGTTTTTTTCATTACCATCTAGACATTTACAGAATTTACCGTTTTTCTTTTTTCGCGAAACACATTGAGATCCATGTTCATAGTGTTCCTGTTCAACAGATTCTAAAAGCTCAAAATAAATCAGAAGGAGTTGGTTTTGTTAATTTCATTATGTATATATCGGGAGTCTATGGTCTTTCGGATTATCAATTGTTTTAAATCGTGGATTTTTGCAATAAAAAAGTTCCGCAGCGCCGCAAAGGGCTCTTAGTTTATTAATTAAAACGATATGAGTACAATTAAAAACATGAACACACTTAATTAAAATATCTAGAAAATAAAAACAATTAACGGATATGGCAGAAATAATTTAAATCTAACACTCTTTAAAATAAGATATCAACGATACATATTTCTTTAAATTTATATTTCAATAGTAACACTGATAATATTTTAAATTCGTTACGTTTCTTGCAATAAGACAGATACTACCGCTATCTGCTTCAAACACTAAGGTGATTGTAGGAAAGATGTCGTGATTTGCAGGCTCATGATTTTAATGAAAATTTACAATAAATTACCCATACATTAATTACAACGTAATTCTTAGGCTACCCCCCGTTAGAAAAAATGTCCCAATTTTATGTAACGTTTGTTATATTTTATAGGATTTTTGTGATTATGTTACTATATTCATATGGACCGATTTAGAATTACGTTATAAATTTCATCATTTTATACAAAGTATAAAAGAGAAAGAGACAGAAATATAAGCAAGAGGCCAAAATGGTCGAGTTATATATATATATATATGATCGGGTAATAAAAGTGACGCACTTTATCACCTACATGAATAATAAGTTAACAGAAGTAAGTTTAACAAGCGTGGAAAATAAAATACAATTGCTTTTGAGTATTCACAATTGTTATACCAAATACCTGGACTTTTAAACGATCAAAACGGCAAAAATATTGTTCAGAGTTTAATTGTGAATTAGTATAAAATAAGCAAATATGGTACTACTCACAGTTACATTTCGCATAAACACCGACAACTATTATACGATCGTTGACGACCGGGAACTTTAAAAGGACCTGTTTCTTAATTCGAACGAATGCGATAAAAACGGGAAATTAATGATTAGGAATGAAAAATCAAGGGGCAACGGGAATAAAAGGAATCGAAAGAAATTGAGTAAATGAGATATACGCAAAAATCGGGATTTAAAATTGTTTTCGTGAACCAAAAATCGAACAAGCAAGTTATAGTTTCTAAATAAAACGCAATAACGGGCAGAAACTTAAAACTAGCAGCTTGGAAAGAAATCGTAGCAGCTACAACTAAGCAACTAAAATCTTGACAGCAATTAACCATAGATTATATCTTAAATAATGTGCACAAAATGAAATAAACTTTAAATAAAAAATGTATCTAAATAAAAGTGAATTCCCTTAATTAATAATATTTGGCGTATCTACGCCAAAAATACACATTAAAAACTAAATGTAATGAATATGTTGATCTGAATAATAACTCTGAACACGAACGAAATGCGACAAAGAAGTGAAAATACGATTTTTCAAAGATGGACTACTAATTTCAAAGAACAAAAAAAATGTTATAAATAGGCATGTTCGATTAGAAACATTAAATAATCTTAGACCTCGAAATACTCCAGGAGTGGACGACATTCCAAGTGAAATCATTAAAATACTCGGAGATAAAACAAAAACCGCGTTATATCAGCTGATAAGGGATATTTACGAATCCGGGAAAATTCCTGTAAAGATTTTCAGATAAGCCGTTTGATTGCCATTCCAAAAAATAGTAATGCTTAGAGATGTGAGCAATATCGCACTATAAGCCTACTACCCCACATACAGAAAATTCTAACTAAAATAATTTACGAACGAATAAAAAGAAAAATAGAAGAGAACATCTCAGAGAATCAATTTGGATTCAGAAGAAATAGGGGAACAAGGGAATCTATCTATTTTGGCTCTAAGGATATTAATAGAAATAATGATGGAGAAGAATAGGACCTTGTATTTAGCCTTTATCGACATAGAGAAGGCATTTGATAATGTCAAATGGGACATTATGTTCCGATGCCTAAAATAAGCAAAAAATATAGATTTCAGAGACTGAAGATGACATACTCGAATTGTATAAAAATCAACAAATAAGGATAAATGGAAAAATCAGCGCGAAAATAAAAAAAGGAGTCAGACAAGGCTGCTGCCTTTCACCTTTTCTGTTTAACATTTATGTGGAAAAGGCAGTGAGGTGCTTCTTAGACAGAGAGAATGGAGGAATAAAAGTAAATGGAATAAGATATAAAACGATTAGATATGCTGATGACATAGTGCTGGTGGCGGACAGCGAAGCAAAATTGCAAAAGGAGCTGAACGAACTAAACAGATTGTTAAATATCAAATGTCATATGAGAATCAATGAAACGAAAATTAAAGTACTAAGATGTGACAAAAAAGTAGATGATAAGTTGAACATAATAATAAATGGGAAACCGGTACAACAAGTAAAAGAATTTGAATATTTAGGTAGCCTAATAACAAAGGATGGAAATAGTATAGATTTCTGCATAATAAAATCAAGCATCTGCTTGCACATAGTCTCATGCTCGATTCTTACAGATAAAACAAATTCAATGAACGAAAATCAATCACTGACTATTATAGAGCCGGTCGTTGTTTTCGATCGATAAATAATCGGATATGTTCCCGAGTTAAGTGCGTTTATAATAAATTTAGCGCAATTAAGCATTTTTCATTGTTCGGAAAAGCCAAACACACTGTCACCGTAATATTTCGGTAGAAAATATTAAACTTTAACATACAGAAGCCAATCATCCCGTAGCGAGTTGACAGAGGTGACTCGACTAAGTGGTAACGAGACTGATTTATAAATAATCCACGCACGTTAAAAGGCTGCTGCCAACTGTACGAAATATTTCAAGAGGAAAAGGTCGAAACAGAATGTAATCCGGATAAAGGTTTCCTCTGCTAGTAATAAAAGATGAAAGACGTTATCTTACTTTTACTAGACTAATGGCAGTTTCTTTTACCGGTTTCCTGCTGTCCTGTCACCAGAAAACGCCTACTTCAGAACCGAAATACTTTTCCGGCGTATATGCGCAGAATCAGAAATCCACGAATTTTTTTCAGTTTCCTCAATTGCTGAACCAATTAATATCGAGGGGAGAATCTTTGTAGCGCAAAGATTTTAATTTAGCCGATTGAAGTTTATCGGTCACTGCAATTTTCCTGCTGATACTTGCCGAAGATAATCGCTCAACTATGAAAGATTTTATATTTTTTCATTAAATGTAGATAAATCCATATCCGTTTGTTAATAATTATATATATATATATATATATATATATATATAAGTGGCGGATCCACGGGGGGAGGTGATAGGGGACATTTCACCCCAAAGAACCAAAGCCTCTATGAAAATTTTTTTTTTTTTTACCCCCCTTGGGTTTGCTACCAAAGCGCACTAGCCCAGCAAAAAGGAATACATACATGTAATAGAATAGAAATTATATTTTTATTTTAGCGACAATGGAATCAAGGAACACCCCTAGAACAGGAACAAGTAAGAGAATAGTTAGAGAAAGAACATAAGAGACATTAAAAGGAGCAGGAATACCAATCTATAAAAGTGTTGATAATAAAGGAACTCACACTCGCGAGATAAACCAGAACACTCGAAGAGCACGTGATTCGCATCACAAACATAGTGAGAACCTTCAAGATCCAATGGATACTTATGAGATGCAGCCAAAGAAAAGCAATTTAGTGAAGAAGGAAGGAGACTATGCGAGAAACGGAGGCGAGATAATTTAGTAATTATGGACCGACGCAAACTGGGAATCTCATAGAACCAAGGACGCGAAGGAGGAACAGGATTAATCAAGAGATAAAAAGAATTAGGATTAGCGAAAAGAGAAACATAAACAGAGTGCCTAAGATGGCAGGATTTAGTTGGAAGGAGAATATTGTGTGCTGGAACCCTATTAATGAAATTCCCATTGGAAACGGCAGCTTTAGCAAGGAGGTCGACGGCTACATTTCCATCAATACCTGAATGTCCCGAAATCCAAAGAAAGTCAATCTGGGTAGACGTCGATGAGGATAGATCATGAAGAAGAGAACGAATAGAAAGGATAAAGCACCAGTGGAAGGAGAAAGGGAAGGTGGAGATAGCCCTAGAAGAACACTTAAAGAATCAGAAACAATAAAGAATTTGGAAGGACTTGCAGAAGAGGAAATATAAATAATGGCTTGTAGAATGGCAACAGATTCTGCAGTAAAGACAGAACAAAAGGACGGAAGTCTAAAGGGCCGAGAATGAAAGAACTGAGGGCACAAGAATGTCGTCCTAACTCCGCTCGGGCTCTTCGATCCGTCAGTAAAAATTAAAGACTGATCACGGAATAGAGAATTTATTGTATTATTAAATTCCATACTGACGAGATGAGAGGGAGAGCATTTAAGGAAGCATGGCATGAAGATGATATTTGGTGGCTTTAACAATTTGGAATAGACGTAAGAAAAAAATGGAAGCTTGTGATGAGGAATGACAAAAGGGGAATATTTAGAAAGGCGAAACGATATATGAGATAGTATAGAAATTTTATTGGAGGAAAAACGCCAGTGACGAAGGATAAAAGAATAAGAGGTACTGATATTTGACGAGGAAGTGGAAAAACGTTTGATGAGAAAGCGATAACCCAAATAAGATCTTCGGATGAACAGAGGACAGATATTGGATTCAGATAGAATGGCTGGAATAGGAGATGACCTCAGAGCTCCGAGACAAAGCCGAATGCAACTGTTTTGGAGACGATCTAATTTGTAGAGAACGGATTTGGAAGCGTTGCCGTATAAGAAACTGCAATAATCCAATCTAGAGCGTATGAGAGATTTGTACAACATTATTAACACAATTTGTTATAACAGAGAAACTTAATTTATGCTATAAAACGATTTGTATGAATTTTACCTACGGATTTCAATAGTTAATATTTAATACTATTTTCTAGTAAAACTATTATTATTCCTTCTTTATTCTATTTTAAATGTCGTCGATCTTTTGCCATTTTTATTTATTTTTAATTTTTATTTTATAATTATAATTAAATATATTTCAATGAGAAATATATATATATATATATATATATATATATATATTTAAACGTGCTCATGAACATTGCTGACAGAAATAAAAAAGAAGTAAAGTGTCTAATAAGAATACCATCTTTCTTACTATTTCTAAACTGGATTTAAGGTATAATTTTATAATTTCGTTTTATTTTTCCTCCCTAAATATAAGACAAAAGTTAAATTAAAAATTGTAATAATTATGTATTTTTAAAACATTTTTATGAATGTCTATAAAAGTCGCTATTTGATTTTCTTTATGAAACAAGGGGTATTTCTCAAAATCTACTGCCTACTGTAAAGGATTTTACATAATTATATAATTCACCCCCTCTCCCAAATGTCCTTCTGGATCCGCCCCTGTATATATATATAAACTCGGCCATTTTGGCCTCGCAAGGGGCTATGCCCCTCGACCCCTCTTTCTTTCATTTCTGTCTCTTTCTCTTCTATACTTTGTATAAAATGATCAAAATTTACAACGTAATTCTTACTAGCATCAACACACACAGAAATCCTATTCTTACATTTACCTTCCGTTATATAAAATTAAGACATTTTTTCGTTACATTTTTCGTTACATATTTCATTACATAAAATTGTGACATTTTTTAAATAACAATAACAAAAATCCTACAAAATATAACAAACGTTACATAAAATTGGGACATTTTTTGGGACATTTTAAGAATTACGTTATAATTAATATATATATGTATATCATAAATAAATACTCCGATAACAGACACAAAAAAAACTATTGAGTGGATTCGGTACTTGTTGCGTTATCTTTTGACGACGTTCGAGCTAGAGTGGTGTAATTAATTCACGTTCATCGATTTCGCATCGCAGCATCGTCTTGTCAAGGATGCTTATTCGACCGAAGCCGAAAAGTCCTGTGCACGGTCGTACATTAGATTGCGCCAGGGTAGAGACCACGTTATTGTCCAGCTGTGAATGGTCGAAAGCTAAGACAATGACATGTGCTTGCGGAGGAAAGGTATCTGTGCTGTGTGCCGAGTAACATCGAGCCAAGCAAAGATTATGGAAAAATCGCTCGAAAATCCGTCAGGCTAGCTAGTGCAGTGATCTGTGCGGAAGTATTCTTCTAAAAATTTCTTCTATGTAGCCTTCGCTACATTGTCACAGGCCAGACATTGTTTTAGTCATCGTTAGCTGACATGGCAGCATCAATCTAGTCGTGACGTTGTCGCGTTCCACGCGTGATTTAAGCGCCACGTTGTGAGCGATTACAAGAACACCTCTGCGTATTCATAAGAGTAAACGTTATGCAGAGTGAAGTGTAAATTTAGCGTACCTTCTATCTGCTAGGAGTTCTTACGTGTACTATTTATTGTTATATTTCTATCACGAAGCAACCTGTTTAAAAATTTTTCAACAATTTCGACAGTACTTCGACCGGTATACCAAAATTACTTCAAAATTTAGTTTTTCAGTGACTTTCATGGTGATTTTTCTATATATTTGTTCACTAACAACTTAGGAAATCACACAGCGTTACTCTATATTAATCTGTGACGACGATAGTGCGGATATATGATCAGATATCCTAAAAATGTTCATTTAATAGATTTCTTCGACTCGGTCGACGAGAAATTTTAATGATCAAACGATGACGCAGATCCGGCAGTTGGGACTTTACTATTCAAGCGATGGTATATGCGCTCAGCTGGAGTACGAAATTTGTTTGTTCGGGGATCACTTGCGAATTCATTACAACTCAATCAGTTCATCATGCATTTCCATTCTCGAAGGCACTGTACGTAACGTGTGAGTATGTGAAAATGAACATTCTGGTGTAAAATTGGAACGTACACAAAAAATTACCGTCTTGCATGTAAAAGTGTACATGCTCGCCTACAGACACGCACACATATTACATTAATAGACGGCAGAGGCAGAGCGGTAGGTGTGAGTGAATGAGGTCTAGTAGGCGCGGTGGAATAGGGTCGTTTATCATCAGATGTGGGGAAAAGGATTTAAACGGCTATAATTAATCTATTCACCGTCACTGAGATATCACTGTGTCAGGTTGCTCGTTCCGTTCATGTCAGCTGACTGCTCGTTCGTCCTAAGACAGCCGCAAATGCTTAACGTCACCCTCAATTCCAGCTACACCACCTCCTTTCCAAGGCCAGCTGAACCATTTTACAGATTTGGCTCGTTTTTCATCTTTTTTTTTTCCTTCGTTTATATTCGTTTATCCATTTCTCATCTTTTGCGTTTACCACTGAAAACCGTACCCCCGCGACGAATATATATCTGGAAAAGAAAGACCCGCTACGCGCATGATGCAGAATCGATGGGCGGAGAGACGCCACCGGCAGCTTTTACCCCCCGTTAGCTTTTTGTTACAATAAAACAAATTGGCTCGTCTACTCCAACGCCCTCTGTTTCATATCGCTACCGCAAAAATATGTGTACTTTCTCATTCCGTGTGTGTGTGTGTGTGTGTGTGTATGTGTACATGTACACATCTTTAGGGAAAGAGAAGTGCATTTTTTTCCACTTAAATTTCGGCAATGATACCAGCGGTGTTAATAAGTGATAATATTGACGGAAAATGCGACAGCGGTACAATGTGTCGGGTGATAAAAATCGGGTGAATACCTGAATGCGTCGGCCGGATTAATTATGATTGAAAAGTCTAAAGTAGAAACATTTCAGTGTTTCTGCAGCGTGACCTGAAGAGCTGTGAATTTATGGAAGATTCTCAAGGATTATTCTGGAGCAACGAAAGTGCATATTCAGATCACGAAAAATAAACAAAGGTAGACTAAAGGAAAAAGCAAACCTGATAATAGGATAAAGGTGAAAAAACCGCTGTAACCGTAATTAAATTAAACGCAATAGATATTAATAATTACCTACTCTGTGAATCAAATTATACGAAAATTACTGAAAGTGAATTGGATTATAAGAAAGCTTCGCAGACTGAACTTTAATTCGATAATAAAATTAAAAATACCGACTGAAACTCCGCCTTTTTTTTTCGTTTTTATTTTTTTTTCCTATTTTCCTAAAATCCACTTTATCTTCGTCCTTCAATAGTTTTTTTTTTTTTTTCATTGACCCGCAATTTATCAGGCCGATCCCCTAAAATTTTTTTTCTTTTGTTTTTTTTTTTTAATGACCTCCGTCCCGAAACGATAAGAACGCAAAAAGTTAGTTAAGTACTGATTTGGTCAGAAGTCGATGGAATAAGGTAATATCTAACGGACAGAGAAATGGCAAAATTCCCCAAATAAGGACTAAAAAGGTAAAAAATTAAAACAAAGAATACACGTTCAGTCGAGGGGCATAGACATTCAAAGGAAAGATGTGATCGGGGCCACACGAACTGTTTCATAATTAGCATGAAGATGACAGTTTCGAGAAGATATCAACGGAAGAGGTAACTACGGCTCAGGTAAATAATGATGAAATTTTGATCGTTAACGCTGCTCGGTACTTCGTTTTTTCGCATTCTTGGCCATATTAGCATTTTTGTCAGATAATCAACTAATGCGGTTTAAAAATTATATAAAAAACAGGAAAAGCGTAGTAAAAATCTAAGGGAATAATAGTAATGTAAAAAATATTCGATTTGGGGTAGGTCTGGGAACTATCTCCTATCCTATTTCTAATATACACTAACTCATTATACAGGCACATTAAAAATGACAGGGTATATGTTTTTGCTGATGACATTGTGCTGTTAATTGAAAATAAAAAGTTAGAAATGGCGGGAAAATTACTGCAAAAGGATATAGATAATTTTAGTAAATCGGCACATGATCAGAGGTTATGTGTAAATGGAAATAAATCTAAATTGTTACATATCCAAAACAGTACTTAAACATAAGAGTATCATTCTTCATAATAACGAATGCTTACACGAACTTCATGAAACGAATAACTCACTTTTCATGTCCACCTCTTCAAAATGTAAAATATTTTAAATATTTGGGAATATATATCGATAAATCATTGAACTGGAAAAAGCACGTTCAAGGTTTAAGTTCGAAAAAATAAAACAGTCAACTCCAGCTTTATATAAATTAAAGCAGGTGCTATTATATGAAACATTACGCATATAGTACAATGCAATAATTATGTCTAGAATTCTATATGGAATCTAAATATAGAGAGAGGCTAAGAAAACGGAAATCAATAAAGTAGGTAAAAATCAAAAAAGGTGTCTTAAACTTATACTAACCTACTGGATGCGAACTCGAGATCAACATGGTGGAAGTAAAATGATGAAATGTCTCCAAAGATGTACTACTACCCTTACAGGTTACTCGAATATAATAGCGATAATGTTACCAAGTAGGTCAAAAACTACTCGAATAACAAGAAATCAAAATAATATATATTAGATATGTCCTAGAGGGGCAAATCTACGAATTGATAACACAGGTGATATTCGGTTTTAATTAAATTAATCAGTATTATCCTCAATCGCATTATAAATGAAACCAGCATATTGATGTGTGGAAAAAGCAAGTTGAAATGGCTGAAGGAATGGTGCAAAGAATAAAAACAAACTGCGTCCGAATTCCTCACACCAAGATAGTTCAATCGTGCAGCTACTGATTATATACAAAATTCTATGTTGTTGTTTTTGTGTCGTTCCTTTTTCGTTTAACTCACTGTTTGGAATTCATAAAGACGATTTTGTGAACGCTATCATTATATATTTGTATATATGCCTATCTAGAGCGAATGCATGTATGCGTATGATTTTTCTTTTTTTTTATATCTATATATAATTTAAATATATTTACTAAACCGTATATTAATTAAGGTTTATATAATTTCGATGTATATAATAGGCATATATAAATTTGTAATATGTACAGTATGATAACGGGCATGCTGGCCCTGTGAGATCCAGAAACTTATTTTAAAATTTAAAAAAAAAAAAAAAAAAAAATGATACTGCAGCTTAATTAACTTCTCTTTTCTTCCTTTTAGCATCATCTTCTTTCCACTTGATTAATTTTGTCATATTCGACTATATTGAATCCGGTTGAATAATACCAATTTTCTCGGAATTATAAAATCTCTTTCGCATCATGTTTCATTTTTGTACAGATTTCGATTCAAACGCTTCCAAATGATCGCGGTAAATCCGAATTTTTCAACTGAGCGGAATTCCCTATTGTTTGTGTTCCGAAACAGCAGTTTTTTTACCAATCAGTGTTCGATAGCTCTGAAGAGGAAGGAAAAATTGTCGAAAAACACAAATATACCGCTTGCGTACAGTCGATCTAAACTTTCGACACGATATAATTATGCGTTCCTATCGTAAACTAGTACCTACCTATAAAAACACTTACAATCCAAAGTACGTCGGACCATGCGCAATTAAAACTAACAAATCGAAAAACCAGTTGGCATCAGATGCGGATTATATTTTGAAAAATTAAACTGCAATCCTCGAACCAGACTCTAAACCACCTAATAAACGCATCCTTGGGAATTCAAAAAAGTCTATTAAAATCTGAATTCAAAAAAATCGTAACCTCTCGGTGGAAAATCGATGGCAGGCAGAATGGGACACTGCAAATAACAATAAACTACATCAAATAAAATCCAATATCGGAAAGAGGTCATCCTCGTTCAGGACGGCAAGAAAGGAGGAAACTATCCTAGCCGGGCTAAGAATAGGTCGCAGCGTCATATTCAGTGTATCACATTTTATCATCAATGTTAACCGCAATCGGATGTTACATGTGGTTCAGGAGTGTATTTGCATTTGCGCTGCGACAAATCACGAGTGGCAACGGATCCATAATTCCAGTGAATTCCGTCCCGATGCCCGAAATTTCGTTCTCGCAAAAATGTATTCGCGTCGAATCTGCGATGTTGTAACACTAATTCTTCCATTAGGCCGTCCGGAAAATGATTTCATTAAACGTAACGCATCGTGATTTCCGTGAATAATGATCGTGTGGTTGGAGCGGCCGGATTTCGCTGCTAATTACGTTTTACTGAAATCGATTTTGACGGTAAGACAGATGTCCAGTTGAAACTGAGAAAGTTTGGTTTGATGGAAATACTTATCCTCATTAATCTTTCCACTTAATGATTATGTCTCTGGCCTAATTTTGAACCTGATGCCATCAATGATTTACAGTTACCAATGCAGTGACCAGGTTGCGCGGTGATACTGTAAAACGCTGTTTATTATACCAACGAGAATAGCGCGAGTTCGTTCTTAAAGGCTATATGATATATTTGTATAAAGGTTGCATCATCCGAAAAACTTCCAAATTCTGTATAAAAGTCTTTTACCTTCCGGTTGCAGGGTATTTTTATTCGAAGGGAACTGTATGACATTTTGGTCGCAGCAGCGGAAGAAAACAATATCTGATCATTAACATAAAATGCATCATCGCTGATGGTTCCTGATTAATTACATCAGATTGGCTAATGGTTCTCCGACTGACGATTAACGTGGACATTTTAATTTTTGTAGCGAACAATGAGGAGACAGTCGGTGAATAGTTATCGAACAATTGTCTGACGTACATATTTGCTACCAGAGAACGCAAACGCACACGCTTCGAGATGAGAAAAAATGTTCAGATTAAACCGATGAACTAAATATGATGTGAAGATGCCGTGTACCGAGTATAATTGGGCATATTATTACATCGCATCAACCGACTATTGTGCAGCTACTACGAAGATCATCGAACCGGGTAATTAACTTGTGAGTTAATCCGATAGTGTCCTGGACGGGTCCATTGTTTCTCTTCGCACAATCCAGTTTTTAATCCGCCATCTTCTTTTTCGTCATTTTCTTTTGAATACCTCATTTGTTCCAGAAAACGAAAGTCATAAACAAACCTTTCATTATAGATCGTGAAACAATACTGATAAACTGTGGTATAGAAGCTTATGAGCAGCCGTGGAATGCGACCGAAACCTTCAAGAGTTTACAACATTGAGTAATGAGTTTACGAGGCTGAGGAATAAGCGTGAGAATACGCCATTTCCAGGCTTGGTCACGGCTCATCTTCACGCTTCGAATGTAGCCGTAGTAGCACGCTCATGTAAACACCGCTTTATTTCTTTTTCGGTCTGAATAAGTTTCACCCTTCCGTTACTAACAAACATATTTCTAAACGCTTAAAGCTTCAACTGAAAATTTTCATTATACGAGCAAGTAAATATTTCGGCTAATAGTTACAAATTTCTCGTATTCCGTCGCTTCACCGTAGTATTTCACATCTTTCTTCGTTTTAAAATGTAATAACAGGTATAACCGGAAAAGCGCAAATCTACCTGGATAAAAATGCAGTCATATATAAATAAACGCAAATACGTCAAGTCCGCAGACGCTTTCCGTTCATTTTTCCATTATCATCCTGCACCGTTATGCGATTCTAAGTAGAGTTGACCGAAGTTCACTTTTCTATTTCGATGACTTCTATGACCAATTTTCCTTTGTTATAATTAATTCTTAATTAGAACTAATAATCGGTCTTCAGGTGATGTTTTGCTAATTTCTCAGTGTCATTGCATTTTCATTAATTTTGGTATCGATAGTGCTGCGATTTTAATGGTGTCAAAAAAAAAAGGATCAATGATGCCATCGTTTAGTATGTTCTTCTTATTACTGCAGGTTAGTAAAGTTTTATAATATATTTTGTTTGGTTAGGAGAAATTCTTCCGAAATTTCGATCATACTTCCCATAACGCAACTCGCAACCGTTTATAGAAAAATACTAACAGACGAATCGGCGTTGTTTGATATGGGAAAAAAAGCTGCTGAAAAGGCGACAAGATCAATTCGTTTAGTTCCAAAAAGTGATGGATAGCCGCAGTTTGCGAAAAGTTGTTAGAAAGAGTCTATTATCGAAGTATGGCTCTATTTTGGTGGTTGGACATGGGATTTAGTGAGCTAATTGAATGAGCCATTAGACGAACATCTGTGGCCTCATGAATGAAAAAGCCTGCGTGATGTTTCTGCAAACTTCACATATCAGTGGGATTATTTTCATTTATGAAGTTAGAAGCATCGTGTTTACTTTTCCGCTCAATTTGTCTCTTTTTTGATTACAAATTTTCGAAAAAGTTTTTTATCATTATTATTATTCCGTTTAAATTTCGTTAAAAAATGTAGTCTGTGTGATGGTGTTAGACGTGACAGTTAATCTACAAGCAAACAATGATACTAGCAAAAAAAAAAGTAATATAACAGAAGAACAATTTTATTTTTAAACTTCCGATCAATTTTACATTATTATGTAGTTTCGTAATAACATTTACTCTTCATTGAAAACAGTTTTTAATTATAATTATAAAAAAAAAAAAGCATATTTATAAAGGAAAAATACTGGTAACGAGCAGGGAAGGCAAGAGTTACTTTCGGAAAAGGACCAAAATAATTACAATAAATCCAAAAAACGGAAGAAAATATCGAAAAAATCCTAATTTTCAGCCAAGTTAAAGGCTGTTTTACAGTTATTTTCAGTAATGATTATAATTTTTAACGCTACAGTTACTTCAGGTAAATGCTAGAAGAATTAATTTTTCATCAAAGTAAAAATATTTCGCGAGGGAGGATTCAAGCCACCCTGATTTTCCTTCGATTAAACTTTGATTTTGAATTTGTATTCGAAAACAGCTGTATTTCCGTTTCATTTTTAAATGAAGTACGAACAATTATTAGTAAAATTACGAAACGGCTGATATCGTTTTAATTCCATTTTTGCGAACTCTGTTATAAACGTTAAACAATAATGAAAAACACTAAATATTTATTTATATAACTCAACACGTTTCAGTGTCATAGCACCGTATTCATGATCACTATGATCATGAATACAGTGCTATGACACAGTAAAACATGTCCAATTCTATAAGTAAAGATTAATATATTTATTTAATGTTTATTAGAAAACGGTACTGAAAACATTACTAATAAAACACTGTCATCAGGACTTCTTAGTTCGGCAAAAATAAATAGAAAAAATGTTTATTTCTACAATTGACGAAATCTCATTTTATTAACGAAAAATTGCCAAAATACTCGGTGTTTCGATATTAGAATTATACAAAATTAATAATAACCAGTAGGGTCCCGGTGGCTGAGTTTTCTTCAGGGATTTATTACGAACAAGCAATTAAGTCAAAGTATATTCATGAGTTGCACAATTTCAATTTTCAAAGTGTATTTCAGGTGGCATAATATTTAAACTCGCGCCATGTAAATATCTCGAACAAATTTATTTCATCGCGAAAATTCGATTTTCTATTTAACATATATAAACGAATTATTCCTTATTTACTTTTTTCATTAAACCCGCGAAATACAAGTTTGATCACTAAGACGAACATCTTTTTTCCCTGAATTTTCTAAAACAACCGATTTTCAGACCATAATTATGTCTATCTACATATATATATATATCTAAATATCCAAGCTCTCTTAATGTTTAAATTGGTTCGAGCGCCTGTTACAAAAGTTCCGTATCTTCGGTTTCGGTACATTTATTGCTAACATAAAATATATACACGGAAACTATTCAGATTTCTTTATTTTCTTTCTTTGAATTAATTGGTTAATTATTATTATTTCTATGCCTATTATTACTATTATTTTTTCTTCTTACTTATGTATAATATTTAAATTAGAAACCAACCCATTTGGTTCGTTACAATATATATTATCATATCATCATATAGTGCCATACTTAATTCCTGAGCGTCGGCGACTCTACATTTCAGCTGTACAGACATAGGCATTGAGTGTACGCACACAACACTACATTTGCAGCTGGTATTGTAACTGCTCGACTTATATCGAGATACAAATGCAGTCCCGTGTGTGTCTGCTATGTACTAACTAGCGCGCATATGATGATATGTATGTTTGCCATTGCCTTCCACGTGAATTAGCGAGTATTTAATTTAATTTTTCGTAATAATTTCTGTCGTCGCCCGAGATCGAACCCAAGACCTCCAAAACGGAAACCAAATGCTCTAGCAACTAGACTATCGCGACGACATTATATATGTTAATTTAATGAAATATTGCCTGTAAATTTAAGAAATAAATTTTGATTTTGATTTTTGATATATATATATATATATATATATTAATTACAACATAATTCTTAGGCCCCTCATTAGAAAAAATGTCCCAATTTTATGTAACGTTTGTTATATATTATAAGATTTTTGTTATTGTTATTTAAAAAATGTCACAATTTAATGTAATAAAATATGAAACGAAAAATGTGACGAAAAAATGTCTTAATTTTATATAATGAAAGCTAAATGGTAGGATAGGATTTTTGTTATTATGTTATTTTTTTTATGTCAATGCCAGTAAGAATGACGTTGTAAATTTTGATCATTTTATGCAAAGTATAGAAGAGAAAGAGACAGAAATGAAAGCAAGAGGGGTCAAGGGGCACCTTGCGAGGCCAAAATGGCCAAGCTTTATATATATATATATATATATATAATATTTTTTTACCCGGCATAAGACACTGAAGTAGATTTACAATATACATAATGAGATTATGTCATAATAAGAAATTCCGTTACATTTTTTCACTATTTAGAAATAACGATACGGAAGTGCGTTATAAAAGTTGTAATAGAAATTCCTCTGTAAACCGTAAATTAAATTGATTCAGAAAAGTTTTTTTGATTACAATGAACAGAAAAAATATATATTGAATCCGATTGTTTTGGAAGAATTTAAAAAGTCTCTCTCCTCGCTGGATAACAGATTGGGTGCTTCGTAAATAGTGAAAAGAATTATACTAGCGTATACATATATATATATATATATATACCAGGGATAATTTCATAGCTACAACCACCGATCGATTTAAGAGCATTGCCTGTAAGTACAAATCCAGTATGTACCTTTCATTCAAATGACCGTAATATCAAAATTTAAAATACTTCACTTTCAAATTGTAAAGGATAAAAGCGTGTTCGTAACGTATTGTAAATGGAAATAATCCACGCGTCTCACCTGTACACAAAACCCGCGCAGCGGGAATATCGTCGAGGCATTTACATTTGTAAGATATAGCAGACACACTCGTTAACTAATCTTGTGACTGGCACAGCACGCGTAGGTGCTGCATTTGAAATATTTCTTTTTCCGCTATTTGACTAGTTGAAAAAATATTTCAAGCGAAAAATTTTCAAATCGCGCATTTATTGATGATTTCCATATTTTTACTGCGCAAATTATTCCGAAAATTACACATTGGTTTATGAAGCATGAAACTGGGTTAAATATGTCCGAGCGAACTAAAAATATAGAAACTGACGAGAAAGTTAGTAAAAGTTGGAAGTAGAGAGTTCTAGAACAGCCTACTCTTAATTTGAATGCCGATTAGTAAGAAGATGGCCTAGTAAATTACGACACAATGTAAGTAACAAACAGCGCTCCTCGTAGTAAAAAGAAAAATCTGCAAGTAAGGAAGTTGCTACATTGCGAGAGTTTATGTGCGATTAACTCTCCCTAACTGAAACTGGGCTGGAAACAATGAAATCCACGATTTCCTCTAGTCATTTAGCTTGGTCATTTTAATCATCCTGCTGATAAAAGGTATTTTCCCCTCGTTATTTTTGGAAGACGCAAAAAAGGGCGTTTTATAATTTTTTTTTTTTTTTTTTGTTACCTCTAGTATCATTCGGAAATTGATTTTTACATACCGTTTTTGCTCGTTTGCTACCTTGACGCATTATACACAAACCAAAAATCATCCCCCCTTTCAGTCTAATTATTGACTTCTTTTCATTCCAATTCAGTTGTCATTTAACCACCGTTACATGTACGATTAATTCTGAATTACCAGTTTTGCGGTACCGCTGCGGTAATTTTAAGATATATCGGGAAAAGGTGAAAAGCGCAAATCTGAAAATAATTCGTTCGAAGATGTATAAAGAAAATTCCTCTAGAGATAACGTTCGTGTTTGATTTTGTCCGTTCCTAAAAGAACTCTGCGTATGCATCAACTAATTTACCTAATTGTAATTATCGTAGCTTAGCATGCACGGAAAAAATACGAAAATGATTAAAATAACTGAAATTATTACACGACGGGAAAAAGTTAGTTTACGTGTGTTAGTCTAAAAGTTGATTTTTAATGTCATACGAATATCGCAGCGATCATCGTCAAGTGACTAGAACAGGAGTTCCCACCTAGGGAGGCATAGAGAGATGTCAAGGGAGGCGCGAAAGAAAAATTAATTTAACGCGTAAATTAAACATCCGACGGGGGTGTTCAATAAATAATGTGACATGCCCTCGAAAATGACCTTTCAGGCATCTGAAAGTTTTCACAAATAATCAACAAAGAAAAATTATCACCATTTTCTGCATTAGTTGCGATGAATCCACCGACATCGTTAATTGGGCACAGTTAATAGTTTATGTTCATTACGTCAGTGTAGATCACATTGAAGAAGAGGAGATTTTGTACTCTTAATCTTTGACGGCAGGCACTGAATCTCAAGATATATTTAATTCAATATCTGATTTTATCGAAAAAAATTATTTGGATTGGAATAAACTCATTGGACTTTGCACAGATGGTGCCCCTGCAGTGATAGGTGTACGATCAGGCTTAGCTCAAAAGCTCAAAAAAAAGAATTCCGCGATAGTGTGTACTAATTGTTTTATTCATCGACAAGCTTTGGCTTCCAAAACATTGCCACAGAAATTACGCCAAACTTTGGATTTCGCTATAAAGATCGTAAACTACATCAAGAGTAGCGCTTTGAATAGTCGATTATTTAGCTTACTTTGCGAGGATCTTGATTCTGATCACAGAGTCCTTCTATTTCACACGCAGAAGTACGCTAGTTGTCTAAGGGCAACATGTTGGCTCGCCTTTATGAATTTTAAAAAAGAGGTCATACCTCTTTCTTGAGTTCAAAGAAAAAAAGAGATTTTTTGCAAATGTTCAACAATGAACAATTTCAATGGAGGTTGACCTATTTAACTGATATATTTGATGCCTTTAATCAGCTAAACTTGAAGCTTCAAGGCAGAAACGGCACTGTAATAAGTAACTATGATCATATTCAAGGGTTCATATCTAAGCTTCAACTTTGGAATCAAATGGTATCTGTTAAAAAATGTAATAATATCTTTTTCTCGACTATTCAAAGCAATTGAAAATAAAAAACTGGACGAAGATTTCAAAGTTGAAATATAAACTCATTTGCAAGCGCTGGAAAACGAATTTCACCGATACTATCGAGACATTAATTCAGAGTCATCAATATGTCACATGACCAGAAACTCATTTGTTGTTGATGTCTTATAATTACCAGAACAAGTTCAGAAAGAATTTCTAGAAATGAAGGTTGATTCGACAACGAAAGAAGACTTTCACCTCTTGACATTGGAGAAATTTTGGATCAAATGATTCCTTGTTAATTCCAAAGTTGTCTCTCTTGCTTTCGGAATACTTGTTCCTTTTTCTTCGACTTACTTATGTGAGACAGGGTTTTCAGCTCTGGTTTTAATTAAAACTAAACAGCAAAATCGTCTTGCCATTAATGGTGACCTGACGATAGCTCTGGCAGAAACTGAACCTAGAATCAACCAACTGGTGCAGAACATGCAAGCTCAAGTATCTCATTAGTATTTTAATTATAATAAATTATTTTGATAAAAACGTTTTAAAGTTGGTTAAAGTTTATTTTCTACAACTTAGAATTAAAATAAATGTCATTAAAACAATGTGCGTTTTTTTTTTTAATGAAAAAATTAGGGGGGAGCATAATAATGTTATTTATAATTCGAGGAGGCTCGACGAAAAAAAGGTTGGGAAACTCTGGACTAGAACGATCGACCCATTGGCATCTTAAATTATCACGGTCTAGCGGTGACGGGAAGAAATGATTAATAAATAATTACTAATAGTCAAGTGAAATTGCAAACCACCGCATGCTGCCTAAAACACTGTAGTAAAAATGTGAAATTTTAAGACTGTCCATTCCCAGTCAGCGATGATCTCGATGTTCAGAAGAGATGGTTGAGCTGTATCAGAGAGCTCTCTCGACACAATATCCGAATTTACCCAATTTCAAATATATCCCCCCCCCCCCCCCTGTACACGATATTCGCGTTCACGTTAAAAGTCACAAACGGGTTTTTTTGGATAAATGATCAGATTTTTATATGCGAATTGGTTTACCCTTGCTGAAAAGACATAAAATCTATCGAAATATCCGTTGTTTTATTGTTTTTTTTTTTTTTTTATGCAGCACGCGGCTTTTACAACTAGCTCAATGCGGGTAATTAAGAAACCAACCAAGTTATCATCGAAGGAAAAGGGCTTGTCGTTAAAAATCTTATAAGATAGTAGGGTCCGTAAAGAATTTTTTTGTTTTTCTTCGGCTAAAATCCCCGGAAATCGTCACAATTCGTGAGGAACTTTTCGGTGTAACGAAATGGTTACTGCCTTTTTCTTTTGTTTTTTTGTTGTTTTTTTTCTTTTAGTTAACGGTTGAAAGAATTCCGAAAAATATTGAACCCATCACAGTCCGCATATTACCAAAAAAAGAAAAAAATTAAAAATCGTTACGAATTTTTTTAGGAATAAAATCTTTTTCTTGGAAACATTCGAATAAAGTTGTCTCAATTCTATTGTATATTATAAATTTATCATAAATTCCAAGACAGAATTTTCTGCTTTCTTGCACTGCCCTCCAACCTGTCGGTTGTTGCGACCAATTGAATCATCGCGTAACCATTTTCTTCCATCAATCATTGTCTTTTCGACTTCGGCACCGATAATTCACAGTCATCGCTTCGGTGTTGTCAAAAGAAATCGGACTGGTAATCCTCCTTTTTTGCTCTTTATTTTTCCTTGTATTTCTCCAATCCATCTAGCCGGCATGATAAGATGAGGGGAATTTTTAAAATACGTTTTCTCTTTATTATTGTCGCTAATTCGCTTCCGTTTTTACTTCTAACTTTTTCAGCATTCGGGAATTGCTTTTATGCGCTACCGATGGAGTAGTCTACCCTCTCTTTCAAAATTTCTTTCACAAATCTTAATTAAACAGGAATTTCGCATTACCCTGAATTCCCTATTTCCGTCTCAAGTAACCGTGTTTTCTAGATGATTCGAAAAAGCCGACTAGTGTCGCTGTCTCTTCTTTCCTCGCAAATTTTAATACTTCAGGATCATTTCGTCTTCCTCCTTTCTCTACCACATTCGTAAATTTTTCCTTTAATTACTTTTTTTTGTTTAATTTTTCGATCATTTCCGACCTCTTGAGCCCCTTTAGTTTATTTTCCGCTACCTGATCATTCCTGTGATATTATTGTTTTCCTTATATATGTATATATATATATATATATATATGTATATATACGTTCACTTAAACATGCTTTTTCTCCGCGCTCTATTCTCTATTTACACTGATTTACCGAGGCAGATACTAATGAAACGGAGGGTTCTTCGGCTCGGGTTGTTGCCGTTTTTTTTACTTTCTTTCTTAACAGAAATCCCACATCTAATCTCCCATTGTGTAAAAGTTTTCATTTCAGTTTTTTTTAAAATAACTATTCATTTGTTATCCGTTCTAGTCTTTCTGCTAATCCGTACTTCCTCTTAATTTCCTTAATTTCGTCATTTTGTTAATATTTCCATTATTCACGTAGTTCTTAAGCCATACGATATTTCTTCTCTCCTGTTTTCGCTTTTTCTTAGAGCTTCCTCTATATATTTTGCTCTCTTCGTATTCAAATTATGCAGTTGTCCGAAATGATTATCACGCGTTTATTAAGTATTCATCTCTTTCTGCTGAATGAAGAACCTCTTTTGTAGCTGAAACGTACCAAACCTTTGACAGGTGATGTTAATTTTTATCGTTCCAGTGAGAAAATGAAAGTTGTTGCTTTTGTTAATGGTATTTTTCCAAACTTTTGTCAACTTTTTATTTGATTGCTTCGATACATAGTGTACGGATCTGACTTGTCTCCGTGTTACGATGGTGTGACAACAAAATAGCATCTACTCATTCACAGAAAATCAATCGAAATATCTACCCCGCTTCTGTTTTGTAATACTAACGCGTCAGTAGACGTAATATTGCGTAAAAAATAAAATAACAATAAAATCTCTACGATAGAGAAGCGCCATGGAGAAAGGTACTGTGAAAAAATTATAAAAGCTCTTTTGTTCAGAAGCTAGTGAAATAATCAGGTAAAAAAACGGGACAGCAGCGCACGCCCTGCTGGTTGAGTCATCCGTAAATTTTACGGAGAACCTTGACCGTTGAAGGTAAACTTGCATAAACTAACGTATGTATGAAAACGAAACTGGGACATCGTTTCTGATGTGACGAGTAATCAAAGACTGGAAAGTCTGCCAAAGATGGCTGTAAAAGGGGGATGCTGTTTTTCTTTTTTTTTCTTGGCTGGAGTTGCTTAAGATATACCAGAAACTGCTCTCCAATGTGAGCTCCGGATAACTTCGAGAGCTAAATATAATACTGGACCGATTTCACCAGTCTCAATTCTTCTTTCATTTCTTCGCTAGTATCGCAGTTGCGCGAAAGTAAAATTTTGGTACAGCATCTCCTAATTTCTCCAAAAATGAACTATACGGAATGATAAAGTGTTTCGTACGGATACGGGTTAAACGTCGCTTTGGATTATTTTGTTTTATCTTATTTTCCGTATCGAAACATTCGTTAATTCATGCTGCTACCTACCGTCCCCAGTAGAGTGCCCTATAAACTTTAATCAGTGTCGCGAGAGTGCGTATTATTATCGTTATATTTTGTTCCCTTCGAATTTATTCGGTACTCCTGTATTCATTGCATGTATTTTTTTTTCATGGCTGACGTAAAAGATTTTAGTTCACATCAGCGCTTCCTGTCGATGACAGGGATAAAATATTTTCACCTTCAATATTTAATGTTCGCCTGAAAATCTGATCCGTACAGATTGTAATGGAGATTAAAACGGTGATAACCATTTCTGACGAACTCTTGCATCAGTTTTATCGCATCCTCTGTTACACCGGTTCATGTTTGCTGGTCTTTTTTGTTCCATATACCGGCGGCCTCTTTCGATGTAACTGATAGAACACGTGTTATATCTCCTGAGCTCGCTTTGAAACACTTTTTTCTTTTATTTCGGAATGCATGATTTTAAAAAAGTAGCGCGGTATAGCCTATAGTGTTGATTGGCTACCAAGCCAGAGGTGCCATTTTAGAAGTTGTCTCGACACCCGGATACCCCAGTCGTATATGGCTAATTCTAAATTGAATTATGACGACGATACAAACATTAAAACCCTAAAACACTTTTATTTTTCATTTTTTTTTTTTTTTTTTTTGAAATTCAAAAATCCTGGAAGAGACTAAGTAGAGAAATGTTACAGGAAGTTAAAACGTGTACAGCCGAATGATTTTTCTTGTACACTGGCCTAACGATTAAATTTAAAAATGGTTACGAGCCTCTGGGGTGGGCTTTTTTTTTTTAATTTTTCGAACCTCAACGCCGCATTTAATTGGACTTTCAAAAATTTTTCGACGTACCGGTAGAAAAAAAAGTAGGAAAAAACGCGCTACGCAAGAAAATTTTAACCGGCATCTCGATAATAATGTGCCCTTACGTCATGGCATTAGTTGTAATCCATCTTATTTCAACTGTTTTCCGAGACTGCGGTGCTTCCGATGTTTTCCTCGTAATTTTCCGGTCTTCTTTGCTTCCTAAGTTACATACCGGTTTGTTGACGATTTTCAGTTGTAATTCTGTTTTATATTTATCATCACCTTTAATATTTTTTCTCCCTTCTTCCGTTTATTCTCGTACTAATCCGGTTAATATTTTTACTTGACGAGATTTCTCACGCTTACAACAATTGAAAAAAGTTGAAGTGAAATAATTAATATTGTAACGAAGTACGCGCTGGAAACGGTTAATTTTATTAACCTAATACGGTACACGTTTTCGTTTACAATATTTCAAAATGAAATTACAATAATACGTTACGTTATTTTTGATTTTGGAAAAAAAAAAAAAAAAGGTACTTTTACAGATTTTATGTTTAAATTTTGTTTCTGAACGGATATTTAAACAAACAAATATTTCGCATTTTTCTTAAAAATATTTAACAAAATATAAACCACATATCGGTGACAGCCTTAGAGTTAAGGTGTTCAGCTACTAAACCACCGGCGAGGTATCATGGGTTTTTTCGATAGTCGTCTCTCGTTCCGGCTAATATAACTAATCTGGAATTCATATCAGAGAAAGCTAGGAAAGTAAAAGCGGATCCTAAGTAGAGAAAGGAACTGGCTTCCTGTATTCTCTTCAGATCCGTTTATGAACGTTATGAAAAAATCTTAATAGCCGAAATCGCCTGCGATCTGTCGAGGTTATTTTACTTTATTGTTTAAACCATGTTACGGATGTTAAGATTATTTCCAAGTTCAAACGCAGCAAAAACACTTTGCGAGGCGCCTTCAAAAAAATATCGGTTTTCTCTTAAATCACACATACATTTCAAATCGATAGTAGGGACGAATAAAGTATGTGTCAGTTAATTGAAACGTAAACGGAGATAAGAAACCAATTTGCAGAGAAACTTAATGAAAATATGCAAAATATCATATCCACGGGAACAGCAAGCATGGCAAAAATTAAAGGAAAGCATGAAAAAAAAAGCAGCGGAAAATTATTTAGGCTTTTATCGACGACAATATAAACAGAAGCACTGGAGAAGTTTATCAACAAATGAATAAACGAAGAAATTATAAAAACACAGTAGAATATGAAAGCATAGATGAACAAATAAGCGCTAAGATTAGGGAAGATAAAGAAAAGTGAATAAAGGAAAAGTGTGTCAAGAAGTTGAAGATCTCCAAAAGCAATACGGTTCATTGCACTTGCCCAAGAAAATAAAGGAATTTACGCATACATATAGAAAGATAACACACGGCATAATCAGTGAAGGAAATAATAAACTGATAATTGAGCAATAAGAGCAATTAAGAACTATGTAAAAAAAGCTGTTTGCAGATGACCGCGAGAACAAGTGGCAGAATTCAGGACAGATGCAGAAAGCCCCGCTATTATGAAAGATGAAGTCTAAAAAGCGATTAAAGGTGCAAAGGTCGACAAGACAACTGGACACCGGATGAAATTGATCTAGAACTTTTGAAATATTTAAACGATGAAAATTTGAAAGAATTATTACAACAAGATTTACACAGTACCGGAATCATTTCAACAGATTGGTTGAAATGCAACTTTATTCCAATTCCAAAAAAAGTCCGGGAACACCAACAAGTGCAAAGAATATCGATTAATAAGCCCGATGAGTCATGCAGTGAAAATACTTTTAAAAATCATTTACAACAGAATATATACATATGAAAATAAACTGGGAAATTGGTAACTGACAGTTTGGATTAAGAAGGATGATTTTAGTAATTTTTTATTTAACAAAAATTTTCAAAAAGTAACCGCAGGCAGGGTTCGAATGGAACAGGTTACGGAAAACCTTTGCTCACAATCGGACGAGGAAATTTAATATTAGGGATTTTTATTATATTAATCATTCTATTTTTAATAATTGCCTTAATAAATGTTTATTTATTTACTTATTTATTTATTTATTTATTTATTTATTTATTTATTTATGTATTAATTAATTAATTTATTTATTTATTTACTTAAAATGGCACGCGATTATCAGAGAAAAAAGTTGGTCATACCGAAATGTCTGTTAGGTAATTGAAAAGAACTGTAATAATATAATATAAATGAACAAATCTATTTCTATGATAACAATATGTAGACACAAAAATACAATAATTTAGTAGACTAATACGAATTATTGTACTTAATTTTTGAACAGGTCGCTTTCTGTATTATTCACGTTTGTTATTGCAATAATGCACACCAGAAAATACCTTTCTTTACAAAAAAGTTAATTTTTTACGCACAAATTTTTACATCGATCTGAACAGGAAAATTTTAATTAATTTTAATAGTTCCATTTCTTTTTGGAAAGTTGAAAATGTGGACAAGCGTTCACTTTTGTTAGAAAAATACTTGTACACAACTCTGTTATGGTGTTTGTAATATTATCTAAAAGCAACTACATGAGCATATTAGAAATTCCCGAACAGTAAACTTCGGCAGAGTAAACCTAATCTATAGACGCGCTTGTGTAGGCAATCGATATAGCTGACCGCACAGAATACCATTGAGCGTTGGAAACAGAATTTCCATTCGGGCAAAGATATAATCCTCTTTCTTTCAAACAAAGCTATTTCTATTCACTTCCACCGTTATTAATTAGACAGGTAATAAATGGAAAGGAATAAACGAAAAATACACTTATATTCCGCACCTATCGAATATTGCTTTATAACCCGAAACTAGTCAATGTTTCTATCGCTTTATCTATTTATTTTTGTAATTAAAATTTTCCCGAATAGTGTAATTCCAGTTAGGAGTAATAAATTACCGCATAAACGGAAAATGTATTATTTAAACTAACATAGCAGCGGGTTTCGTAATAATAACGTAGTGCATTTTAAAAAACATTCATCTCATAACCAGAAACGTATTATTTATTACGAAAAAAATGGTGCACATTTTTCATAATAATATATTTCAATTTCTTTATAAAGTTAGCCCCCCCCCCCTCCCCTCCGTCAATGATGGAATTTTGAAATCAAGTTTAACTAAGCAAAATCTGCTCGTTTTGTGTCGAATTGAAAATTACAAATCTTGTGTCGTACACGCGGAGTTTTAAACACTCTATCCCCTACAGAAAAAAAAAAAAAAAAACTTAAGATTTTTAAATAGCGATTATATTTTGCAGATATTAATAATTTCTGAATAATAAAAACTTTTGTGGCCCACCAAAGCGAGAAATTTTTTCAAAAGTATGTTATAACTTAACAAAAACTTCTTCAAAATTTTCAAAAACTCTTCACATCCGAAAGCCACAATCTTTTCATGCCGAATTGTCTTATAGATAGCATAGGTCTCACAATTGTCTACCAGTTTACCCAAAACTGTCACAACTCATGTCGAAATTCATTTCACAATAAATTCTCGTGAAATAATAATAAGGTGATCGGCCACAGCTCACCTTAAAATAAAAATATAATTACTGAAACAACTGTACCGTACGAATCATAAAAGGATAGCATATTTTTGCTAATTCATATTTTGCTTGCATCTCTTTTCGATACTGATTGTTTCTCATAATTTTTTCCGTAGCTCTTTTGTTTATTTAAAAGCCTGGAGAACAAATGAAGGGACCATTTTAAAGCATCCGTTATAACGTCACCACTCCCACTCCGGCTTCCGAACTCGTATTTGCGATGCTAGAAGATCGCATCGCTGTCTGCAAGCATGCAACTCGGTTACAAAAAAGGCTTTCCGCGACCAGGCCATCGCGTTTCGCCACGGGCAACACCACGCCAAACAGTTCGCCGCCGACATTACAATAAACGGCTGTTTATTTTTAATGTGGAGGGAGAATTTTAAATTTCGCTAATGTTTTAAACTTATTCTATTTTTTCACTCGATTAGTGCGTTGAATGGACTCATTACGATAAATAATAAAAGTAAATTTTTTTCTATTTTAAAATTATATTTACATTCTAATTTGATTTTTAGTAATGACTTTATCATAAAATGTTCTTACGACTCCGTAAGAGTCCGTTCAACACACTAATCGAATGAACAAATAAAATAAGACATTATCGAAATTAAAAATTTTCCTTCAGTTTTAAAAACAAACACTTGTTTATCGTAACGTGTGGTGTAATACGCAACGACCACAAAGATTAATCGATGAACCGTGGCTTTTGATGTTATGTTTCTCGCGACGAACCGTGGTGGCGATAGAATGTGACGCAGTGAACTATGGTAGATCCCCGGTGGCCGTACTCAGACGGGGGTATAAGTGTTAGACCGAAACTGGGAATCTATTTCGGTAAATCCACGATCGGACATGATTGTGCAAAACTGAATCTTCAATTTGTTTTACATAATAAAAATTCTTAGCGGAAAATCGGTTATTTCGAAACTTCAACTTATAATATAACCCCATAGTGCATTACAAACCAGCTGCACACAGTTCCAGGCCAGCTGGATGTGTCACATTTGCTACTCACTATTTTGGCTCTTCGACTTAGCTAAAATTTTTACTTATAGTGCTCGTTATCGCCATAACTAACAGCCGCTAAAGGAGTTGCAACTGCAGAAATTTATCGCACACTGTGCGCAGTATATGGTGCAAACAACACGTTATGACGCGTAAGTGTGTGTACAAATGGATCACGATTGTGGCCTACAGTCCAGAGGAGTAGTGCTTTTGTACGATAATGTGTGACCGCACGCGTTTGTTCTCGTCCGAACGTCCCGTCCTGGTCAATGCACGCTCTAAGGCGCTGCGGCAAAATCAAGAATTAGGCTATTCAAAAATTTTTTTCCACTATAAGACGAAGTGAATATCGTATTGTTTAAGTTAAAAAAAAACAAAAACGAACAACCTGATAATAAGGTACATATATATTATAAAATAATAACATAAATCCAGAGAGAATATTTCCTATTTATATGACACAGTTTTTCATCGACAATGTAGAAAACCGGCGAAAATTATAACAAAAATACCACCGCTAATTGTTTTAATATAATAATACTGTAACATAATAATGATGGCATCGATAATTACAATGAGAATATTGCAATTCCTACACATTAAATTACCTAGTAACACTGAATTTCAAAATTGCCATTTAGAAAATTAATTTTAATTTATTACGCGATTATATTACTTCTTTAATACTTTAAAAATTTCCCTTTTACGTGACTGCAGGAAGCGAATTGAGCAATACGACGCTTATGTATTGTAACCGGGTTCTTAAAACAACGGGAAGCGTCGTTTTTTTTTTTTTCGGACACACGGGAAAATTATTTTTACGTTTCAAAACAAAATCGAATAAATTGAATTCGAATTTTTTATTACTCCGTTTCTTACAACTGCTTTCGTGGATTAACAAATTATTATCTATCTCTATCTATCTTTCTCGCTCTAAATATATATATATATATATATATATATATACATATATATATATATATATACATATATATATATTATAGATACGAATCAGGGTTTGTGGCGCTATCTTTCATTAAATAAGCGACAAAAATAAATATGCTTTACTGTTTTTGGTAATAAACATATAATTTCGCTCACTATTAGCACCGCGCATTAACTAAAGAAGCTTTGTCGGGAGATTAGTGTGCGTATATGTGTAGTCATGAAAAGATATTCGTGATTTACGATCGAACAATGTCGATGAAGAATAGCCAGCGAACGGAGTTCATGAAATATACTCAGGCCTCATATTAAAATTTTAATTTCACAAGCTAGCAATTTAAAAAGAGATAGCCTAGTGCATTAGTCGATATAGTTTAATCTTTCCGGTTCCATCTTATGAGACGTAACGTTAATTTTATTCGTTTGTGTTGAACTTGATAAATCTTTTGGATAAATAATTATCTTTTATATGCTACAACCACTGATAGATAAATCGTATTTTTTCCTCGAATTTGTCGCGGAGAAATATTGAGCCACATAATTAGCTCTGACGCCCGGCCAGTTTATTAGCAATTTCAAAGATCAACTTTCATACTAAATGTCCTTCCGAAGAAGTAATCAAAGAGACTCAACATCTGTTAAATAACGCTTTGAACAGGGACTCTCGATAAAGATTCATCCTCTAGCATAACAGAAAATCTCAAAGATAGAATATTCATATTAATATATATGATATATATATATATATATATATATATATATATATATATATTAATTACAACGTAGTTCTTAGGCAACAGGGATTAGAAAGAATGTCCCAATTTTATGCAACGCAAAAATGTCCTAATTTGATGTAATGAAAGTTAAATGTTAGGATAGAATATTGTGATTATGTTATATTCATTTGGACCGATTTAGAATTCGTTGTAAATTTTGATCATCTTATACAAAGTATAGAAGAGGAAGAGGCAGAAATGTAAGCAAGAGGGGTCAAGACGCACAGCGCCTTGCGAGGCCAAAATGACCGATTCTATGTATATATATACATATATGCATATATAGGTAGATAGATAGATAGATAGATTGTTTTTTTAACTACATAAAATAAAAGAATAATATTCAAAAAAAAAAACAAATGATAACTATAAATTTCTAAAAACATTATCAGAAAGAAACGTGTTCAAGCTATAAAACGTTGCATTGTATTCCATATATTAGCTGAAAATAATTGGCTTTGGCTGAAAACGTGTCCTCATGCATAATAAATAAATTTCGGACGCAACTGTGTTAGAAAGAATTATATTGGCTGAACGTTTCGGCCAGCTTACACTGACCATCGTCAGAAGTGAATGTAATTCGTTCTAATACAGTTTATTTATTATGAGTATTTACTGTGAAAGCTTTAAACATTTATAAGTTTTCTCATGTATTAAAAGTACTTTTCAATTTTCATAATTTCAGTTTAAATTGTTGTGGAGGCTAAACGAGATATTTTCTCAATTACTATATATTGAAATGTATGTTATAAATTTAAATTTGCAACCGGAGATTAACTTGAATAAAGATCAAACTCAGATATTTCTCTCTACCTAGAATTTTCTTCGGATATATCTGCAAATTAAGGCTGAAAATATTTAAACTTTTTCGAGATTCCTTGTCTACGAATGCGTGAAGCTCGACGTAAGACGACCAGAAGTCAACCGCGAATACTGACTAAATGAAATCGCCCCCTATGTATTCGGACAACATATTAAGTGCCCGGTTTGTGAAATAGATGTCGATAAACGAGAAGAACATCTGCTTAGTCCAAGCCTGCGCACTACCGCTGAAGCCAAACGTTACTTTTATACGTGTACCGTTAAAGTTGTTTTTAGACCACCGACTGCTACGTTCGATTGTTCTTGTTTTACCCCCCCCCCCCTGTTTGTTTTTACCTTATTATAACGTCGTCCGTTAGATTAACTATATCACATGAGCTGGATGCGTGTTAATGGAATTTGAGGGCACAGAACACGGCCTAGCGCGGAGAGGACTAAAAGTACGGCATACCATTAACAAAGGAACACAGGGCGAACGAGAGGAGCTTTCTTCCTCGTCAGAAATAATCGATAATAAATCAACCTGGAATTATTTCAGCCTATTTCCAAAAAAAAAAAAAAAAAAAAAAACAAAAAAAAACTTCGAAACCGGCAAAAACGAAAGCATTCGCGCTGCTTCTCAGCTCATTTTGATTGCCGAAATAAATTGGTTATTTAAGCGAACCACGGAACGTTTTTTTTCCTTAGTTTCCCGTGTTTTAACCTGTATACTTTACGAGTTTTTAATAATATCCGGGCTCGTACGTCCCCCTGTAGCACTCCTAGCACGCAGTTGACAATTCGACAGTTGCTCGACGGAAATTCCTTTACAACTCCAATTGCTACGTAAAAGTTATTAATAGAGAAGCTGTGACTTAATTTTGAAAAAAAAACAAAAAAAAAAGCGCAAAATAAAAAACGATTATATCGGTGACTTACTCTATCAAAATAACCGGCTTGAACTTGTCCAGTTGTCCATAGTACTGGAATGTTATTATGCAGAGCTGCCAAAACGTGGCCAAAGGCTAGCTGGAAGGGCGCGAGAACGAGTACAGCCACGATAGGTTTGTTGTCCCACTCCCTGCACATTTCTTCTACCTGTAATATTCCGTCGCTGTTCGGTACATTCGGATCATCCGAAAGTGCGGTGTATTGTGCAACGACCTTTAGGTTGGTAGCTGAGGTGAACTGTTCCGATAAGGATGCCATGGTTTGCTTCACAATTCGACTGAATACCGGTTCCTTCGATTTCTGATAAATCACCGCAACGAATATTTCCGCTACCTGAACCGTTTCGGTTCCGTCCCTAGAGAGAACAATTTAAACAATTTTAAAAAGTTTTTTCGAAACTCCACATAGCGAAGATGCAATTGTATTCCAACGAAGCAAAACTACATATTTAACATACATCGATAGGAGAAAGTTTACGGTTGCAGTCCTTAAAACACACTTTTATCACATAACGCGTAATAAGTGAAACTTGAATCACTTCGCGATGAACGCGTTATTTTTCAGAAATAATAATCGATAATCAATTACCGAACGGAATTTAAAATATAGTCATCGGACGCGATAATTTTATCGATCGGCCCTTGCAATTACTCTATTCGAAGACGACTGAAATTCCTGAATAGAAGCGCATTTTATACACTTTGTACGTAGCTTGTCAGATAAATCCATAAACAGGTTGACAACATTTCCGAATAAACCTATTAAATAATTGATCGTTTAATTTTCGGTCTTTTATTTTTGATTTTTCCGTTTTTTTAAGTTTTCTGAAATTCGAAGAATTTTAGACTTATTATTTAACGATAATGCTCCATACTTCTTCTTGATCTGTTCACGGAGGCACGTTCATCCTTCGAAAAGCATTAATAATACGTCTGCGCAAAAACAACTGCTGTTTCCGACATCTCGGATTTCATACATTACTATTTAATGAAACGGGTTAATCTTTTTTTGATGCTTTTTTTTTTTCGGATTTTCATTAAGATTCTACGTATTTTATCTACTAAACAAATCGATACCGAACTAGTATTTAGCCATTTTTATATATACACTATACCGTGCAAGGAACGTAAATCGTAAAATTAATTTTTTTCCACTGACCATTGTTAAACGGGGAAATGGTAATTTTTAATTTTTCTATTGTTTACAATCGTTTTTTAGCGTTTTACTTTCTTTCTTTTTTTTCGTAATTTCGGTAAATGCAATTTGCCTTTTTCTTCTTCTTCTTCTTCTTTGATTAACGTGCCATGTACTGCCGCCCAGGCCAGAGGCACTGATAAGTCAGAAGTTAGATGGTATGGAATAAGTTAGTAATTTTGAGGAAAAGGAGGAGATGTTCCACTTTGTCGTGATGGTCAGATAAGATTTTGGAAAGGTTAGACGACCGGGGAGAGTTTGTGTTCGGCATGTATTGTAAGTAGGACAGTTGATGAGTAAGTGTTGGACTGCGATGGGAGAATTGCAATTGGAACATAGTGGGATGGGTTGTCTGGACAGGAGGTGACTGCGCGTGATTTTGGTGTGGCCTAGACAGAGTCTTGTGACAACTATTTCGTTCCTTCGATTTGTTGATAGTGAAGTTTTCCATGGATGAATGGTGTCACGAATTGAGCGAAGCTTTTTATTTATACCGTTTGAGTGATTAAATATCGAAAAATTTCATCTATTTTTTTCACTGTACCGGCATGAAGTGTTGAAAATAAAGCGATCTTTTTATTTTAGAAAAAATCCTAATTTCAAATAGCTTCAGTTAATTTTTCTTCAAGTTTTCAACGAAAACAGCGATATAATGGTGTAGAGCGTGTATAAAATGACAATGTCGATCGGGATAAGTAAAGAAATCCGAATGAAACACATCGAAGTGTTTAAACTTTGAACATTTCGCGTGAGATAAAAAAAAACACGTGATCCGAACGAGGAATGGCCTTTTTTTCGCTCACCGACTACCGCTCGCCTGAAGGGACAGCGTTGTAAATACACGATAATCAGAAAACTCATTACGTGTTTCACATTTTGCATTCCTCGCTGCGATGCACAATGCGCCTAAAGCCAAGGCTTAATTTTTTCGGTGATTTTTTCGTTTTTTGTTTCATTTTAGTTGCATGCGCGTCACTATAAGTGAACACACGTCTTCATTTCTTATTTGGTTAATATAATACGATTGTTATCTTTTTTCTTTTTTTAAACCCCCCTTTGGGCATGTCAACAAAGGGTCTTCGCCCAGAAACGAAACGAGGGAAAAGGATCAGTTAAATGTAGAGTCGGTGTCAAATATTGATAAGAGAAAAGAACTGAAGATAGGAACAACGGAGATCGACGGAAACGATAAGATATACGAAGCACAATAAGGAGTAGGGAGTTTGAGTGATAGCAGATTGGAGTACAAAGAAGTAGATTACGTTAACGAAGGATGGACATTCAAAGAGGATATGGTCAGGATCACAGACGGCTTCGTCGTCAGAATAAAGAGGATAATTAAGGGGATAGAGAGCGAGATGAAAACGAAAACGTGAGGGGAAGGAAGAAGAGTATGATTCAGACGTAAACAGATAATAGGGACAATAACGGAGCGGCGAAGCGAAGGAAAATCGTAAAACCAAGGCCGCGTGGGAAGATTAGGTTGGAAATCCTTGGTTCAGATTGCTGTATCCTCCCGCTTTTTTTCTCGAAAATTCCCGTTTCTAATTTACTCCCATTGTGCAAAAAGTTCCATGTTAGATTTTGGTTAGATTTTTACGTTTCTTCCTTTTCTAATCAACACCTTCCTTTTATATTTAACATTTAAAGGAGGGAATACTGAACACGAAGGGAGAGGAGTTCCTACCCGCGATAGTCGTAATATTAAACACAAGGTCATGAAGTTTCTTTTTCAACTGGCTCACATAGCTAATACACGGTTGTTACTAAAAGTTCCCGGACTACCGCTATGTCCGAAATTCACGGTACTTATAGTTCAATGTGTTGCGAGAAGAGACGACGAAAGTTTCAGCTCGCTACCTACATTAGTTTACCCAGGAGACCGCTAATTATGACTGAACATCTGTGTACTATCTCACGTTAGCGAACAAAGAGTCGTGATTAAATTTTGTTTCTAGTGTGCATCAGAAATGTGTACAATTTAATGACAAAACGCATACAAGGATGTAAGCCGTACAACGTGTTTTGTATCGCCAATTTAAAAGCGGACGGAGCTCGATGGAAGACGATCAGCGCGAAAGACGACCGAGTACAACGACTAGCGACGAAAACATGGCTCGTATGCAAGCTGTGTACTTGCTGAAAATCGGCGAGCGACGTGTCGGTTCATCGCAAATGAACTGTAACCGTGAGTACTATCGACCTTTGAAACGCATTCGACAAGTTAGGCCCGAGCTGTACGAAACGGTGGACATTGCTTCGTGATAATACGCCACGATCGATCACCGAGAAAGAAATTTTCGACGAAACATCAGCTCACTGAGCTTCTTCACCCCCTTACTCAATCTCGCTCCGGCTGACTATTTCTTCTTCTCTAAACTGAAAACTGCTACGAAAGGGACTCAATCTGACAGCATTGAGGACATCCAACATGCAGTGACCTAGCGTTTGAAGGCGATACCGGCGGAAGACTTCGATAGCGCATTTCACAACTTGTACGGATGTGCGAAGCGGTGTGTAGATCGTAATGAGTTGTACATTGATCAGTAAATACGTTTCAATCTATTCTCTCTTCATTTTCTTTCTTTTTTTTTTTTTATCGGTAGTCCGGGAACTTTTTGTACCAATCGTGTAGTATCAACAGTCCAGCAGTAAGTTCATCCGGATGACTTTCCAGTCTTCCTGCGTATGGAGCTTTAATAGCATCTGTCACACATACACTCTATACCTAACACCTGATGCAAGGTTAAGTTTGTTACATAAAATGGCTCCTTGGTTACACGAGCCTAAGGATTTTATTCTGCGCAGCCTGTACTATCCTCAGATTTGTAGGTTTAGCCTCAAAGCTGTACTCCGTAAAATGGGTTTTAAAATACTCGCGTATATTAAACGTTTGTTATGTACATTTATAGTATTCCTCTGAGCCGACACATTAACATGAATATCTAATTATATTTTCTTGCCTGTATGTGTTGCTTCCATGTTAAGAGACTGTCTACGACGTGTTAAGTTCTGCTATTTATCTTGACAGTGCCGTAACTGCTTTTCTTTTTTTTTTTTGTAAATTGAACGTTTACTGAACACCTGATTTGAATTTTCCACTTTCTTCTCCCGTTTAATTCTTAGCCGATAAGAAATGTTTAACGCGCTAGTAATAATGTGTTCTTTGCTGCTGTTTTTTCAACAGAAGAGGGGACAAATTGGGCCGTTAAAGTATTTTTCGATCACTTTCGCAGTCTTTTTCAGGAGAACTGATATAAAGCCCTCTATCACAGCGCAGTCTATTCTTGGTAAAATATTGCCTCGGGAGAGCATTAAGTAAATAAGTGCACATCGGTATAATGGCGACAATGAAATGTACAAGTACTTCTTTACGCCGAAGTTGGCAACTGTTACTTTTATTTCCTGTTTAATTGTTCTGCTAGTCTCGAGTCGATGCGCGGACAGTGATAATATGAAAAATTTCATATTCCGTAAAAAAAACAACAGAGGCATAGATTATACCGACTACTGTTAGCGTTTTTTTTAATTTTCAATAACACGACGAGGTTTAAAATTCGTTTCTGCTCCAGTGAAAATATTTTCATTTTAAAATATTTTTTTTTAATTACGGAAACCGCGAAGTTCTGGGAATTATTTAAAAAAGCCGCGATATTTTTCGGGTAAAAATTGTCAAATTTTTCCGATAGAATTATGTAAAATGAAAGAAAAGTGCGCAATACGGCGCGCTTTATGTAACAGTTTGAAACTAGCGCTTGAAGAGAGATTAAACTTGGTTGTAAAATTGAATTTTAAGCACCGGCCTTTTCACATTTTACCGCACCATAAATGCCTCTTATCGCTTTCGTCATTTTTTCTTTTCCACACAATTCATCAGTTATCTAATCTTTTTCCCTTCTCTTTTTTTCAAAATTTCGTACACATGTAATGTACGGAATCGTAATAAGATGGTTCAGAAATATTAAAATTAACTTATTAATTCCGAAATTGCATCATAAATTCTATTTAAAATTCCCTTTAAACCCGTATTTATAACTTCAAGCTAACAATCACCGTGGGTGCCAAAAAAAAAAAAAAAAAAAAAAAAAAACCAAAAACCGCCAAGAATATATAATATAGAAGCTAAAACTACCTCAAAAACCACGTAAAAGTTCATAACTCATCACCGGATCCAAACCTATAAAAGTGAAATTCTCGAAATATAAATGTAGAAGCAGTTTTATGAAAGCAAAAAAAATTACGGTTTATTATATGGACCACCCTCCGGTTTAAGTTCAAAAGCAGCAAAAAAAATTATGTTCACGTAAACAATAGCTCGAGAGTAAAAAAGTAGAGAAAACCAAAAGGTATCCTTAAACTTATGCACAAAGGAGCACTTTACATGAAAATCATAGCCGAGCTTACAACTTTATATTTAAACCCTCGGGGCGCCGAAAGCTCGAAAGTTTGGGAAAACAATTTTTTTTCTTCCCCCGAGCATGTGACATATTGTCGGAAAGATCGCTATTTGTCGGAAACGAAACCGTATTTCACATTTCCTTAACAAAACTTCCAAGTTTGAAAAAGCGCAAAAAACGACGTGTAGCCCACACCCTTGCGGCGCAAGTGTTATAGTTGAGAATTTTGAACAAAGTTAAAAATACGCACATCACCGCGTATATTCTTTAGTTTGAACGTCCGGGTTTCCAAGCTCAAAATTAGACCCTCGGGGGGCGCTGAATGCTCAACATTTTTTCTTTTTTTTTTTTTTTTTTTTCTTTTCCGAGCATGTGATCGATCGGTGGACACACTCTATTTGTCAGGAACGAAATCGAATTTCATTTCTTTAACGAAACTTTTGAGGTCGCTGGAAAGTTCAAAAAATCACGTTTCCATCAGTATTATAGTTAAGAATTTTAAACAAGGCAAAAAATGTGCGCATCCCCGTTTATTTCTCTAGTTTGTGTAGCATGCGGGGTTTCAACTTTATATTAAGACCCTCCTCGGGGCGCCAAAAGTTCGAAATTTAAAAAAAAAAAAATGTTTTCCGAACGATCGCTATTAGCCGAGAACGAAACCGTATTGTATTTCCTTAGCGAGACTTTCAAAGTTGGCGAACCTTCAAAAAAAGTATGGAAAATGACGTATCTCTTCCTCTATGTAGCGCGAAAAATCTGATTTGTTTCTTTCGAATTTAATATTATGTAAATATTAATATTATAGTTAACGATTTAACCGGGCAGACGAAATCCTCAGCGCATGACAAGAATAATAAGCAAATAAAAGAAGATTTAGAAGGAAACAAATCGATAGATAATGTATTATCAATAATAACTATAGAGGAATTTGAAAAAGCCTTAGAGGAACTTAAGATAAGGAAAGCGCCTGGATATGACAATATTAACAGCGAATTACTAAAAGCTTTAGATGAAGACACAAAAGGAAGGATATATAAGTTAATCAAAGAAATATACGAAAGTGGGGAAATCCCCAATGATTTTAATACAAGTAGGCTAATAATGATACCTAAAAGAAACGGAACGAGAAAATGCAAAGAACACCGCGCAATCAGTTTAATAACACACAGTTCAAAGATATATTAACAAAAATTATACTAGATAGAATTAAACATAAAAATCGTACAAGAGCTAAATGAAGATCAATATGGCTTCAGGAAGTGTAAAGGAACCAGGGAAGCAATACTGGGTTTAAGATTAGTAATAGAAAAGAAAATAGCATAAAAAAAAAAAAAAAAAAATAGAAATAAACCGGCCAATTTATATTGCCTTTGTGGATCTTGAAAAAGCGTTTGATAGATGTAACTGGAAGTTGCTTAATGAAATACTGGAAACAATACATATAGACAACAAAGATAGAAGGATAAGAGAAGCATTATATGAAAATCAGAAAACAGTAATAAGGATAAAAGATATAGAAAAAGAAGCAAAGATAAAAAAAGGGGTCAGGCAAGATTGCAACTTATCTCCTACACTTAAGCGATAAAAGAATGGAAACACAAATGTAATAACGGTGTTTCCGTAGGCAGTATAAAAATAAGTATGTTTAGATTCGCAGATGATATCGCAATAATAGCAGACAGCGAACAAGAACTAAGGTGCTCACTAGATCAGATGAACCAAATATTTAAAACATATAATATGAAAATAAATAAAAAAAAAAAACAACAATAATGAGATGTAGTAAAGAAAAAGATAGTAAAGAAATAGATATAAAAATAGACGGCTCTTCTCCCGATTGTCCCTTTCATAATTCTATCTCTCCTCTCATATGTGGTGCAAACCACATCTTCTTTGAATGCTCTGCCCTTGATTGCAAGCGCTCTGTTTTGTACTCCAAAATCTTGGCACTGGGTCTTCCTGCTCCGTATAATTCTTCCTTTGTCCTTTCCTTTCCATCTCCAGATATAATCTCTGTACTCCAATCTTTCCTAAGCTCTATTTGTCTCTTTATTTAACCCTATCCTTAATTTCTGTTGTTGTTGGGTCAATGCCGCTGGCGCGCCCAAAAAAAAAAAAAAAAAATAGACGGAGAAAAATTAAAACAGGTAAAAAAGCAAAGATATCTGGGAAGTATAATAACAGAAGATGGAAGAAGTGATCAAGATATAAAGGAAAGAATAGCAATGGCAAAATTAGCATTCAAGAAAAAAAGAAACCTCCTGACATCTAGAAATATTCAAAGAGAAATAAAGAAAAAATTTATTAAAGTATTCGTACGGAGTATAGTACTATATGGTTCAGAAACTTGGAATTTGAATCAACAGTTGAGCAATCAACTGGAAGCATTCGAAATGTGGTGCTGGAGAAAAATGGAGAGAATATCATAGAAGGAAAAAATAATAAATGAAGTATTAGATAAAGTTAAAGAGAAAATAAGTCTATTAAGGAAATTAAAGGGGAAAGAAGATCTAAATAGATTGGACATATATATATATATATATATATATAGAAATAATGAATATCTAACACAAATAATAGAAGGAACCATGGAAGGGAAAAGAGCAAGAGGAAGGCCAAGACAGAAATACATAAAACAAATAAAGGAAGATGTGAAAGCAAACGAATAGGGGAGAAATGAAGAAAATGGCTTTATCCAGGAACTTTTAGAACATAGCTGTCCACCAATCTATCATATAGATTAAGGAATTAAGAAGACATACTGAGTATAGTTATTTTTCAATTTTTAATTCAAAAAGTTATTTGCTCAAATCTGCGATGATATATTCGCCATAAGGGAATTTTAACATATTAAAACAAATCAGATCGACCCTGTCATTTAAACTCTAGGAATTGCTATATGCCATAATGACCTATGCAGTTATACATGGTAAGAAAAAAAGAAAAAAAAAAAAAATTATATATGCTAATATTAATCTGTGTAAAATAAGTGAATTTTATATTACTTCAGCCCGAATGACAAAAGGAATCACACTTACTATCAGACGTACAATAATACCTTTGAAACCCCTTAAAATAATTTAAAACAGAAAAATAAAATACATACAAGAACTAAGTATAGCACGAATTAAATAGGTGAAAAATAGTTGATTTTATTACCATCGGTCCAATAGGAAATATATTAGTAAAGGAGATGACAGTTTTATTTTTAAATAGTCGGGTTATTGATACTATAGTAATCTGCTCTTTAAGATAAAAATACTTTCATTATTCGTATGAATATTTTTAAAATTGAAAAATAAAAAAAGTTACCAATTAATTGTTGGAGATATTTCACTTTGAAATTGCTGAAAATAATAGATCATGTTTATTATGCTTCACATTTTTACTTATGATTTTTCGATGTAATTTTTTTCGGTGATCTTTATATTTGTTTTTATAAATATTTTTTTTGACGTATAAAATATAATTATTTTCATTTTAGAAATATATATTTCACGGAACACAATTTGCGAGCCGTCACGAAGTTATGCTTTTAGCTAGTTAATAGTATTTTTTACTACCGTTCTTCTCTATCGTGCTTAATAATACATTAACCGACATTGGCAATTTTTTTTGTTTTACAAAGCAACTGATTAGTTTTTATTGCCACTCTATATGAGCTGTCAGTATTACAAGAACTGTCAAAAACTTCCTCGAGTCTATATCCATTTCCTTCCAAAAAAAGGATAGTGTTTAGCATGTAATCCCGAATTAGTGTAAAATAAGAGAGTATAGAGTACCGATGGCTTATTTTTCGTGAAAATAACGACAACTATACGGGCACTGATAACCCCCGGGGAGCTCTGAAAAAAAGCTGTTTCTATATTTTAGCTGGAAAACAGAGATTTAATTGTTAAAAACGAGAAATTAAGTTGAAGAAAATAAATAGAAAAAGGAACTAAATGGACGAGATATGCGCGAAAACTGCGATTACAAAAATCTTTTCGCAATCAAAAATCAAACATATTTTTTAAAAACATAATAACGGACACATACACTTACAAAACTTATGTAGCAGCGAAGAACGAACAACGTAGCAGCGACAGCTGAAACATTTCGATTGCAAATTAAACACAAATTAGACATATATTAAATAGCTGGCACGAAATAAAAGCAACTTTAAATAAAAAATGTATACAACTGGAAGTAAAATAAAACAAACATTAAATAAAATTACGCTCGGGCGAAAATAATTATAAAATAAACATTGAGCAGAAATATTCTCATAATTAAATATTTACCGTATCTACACCAAACAGACAGGTGCTATGCGAACATCTACAAAAAAAAAAATCTTACTTCGCACATCACGACATACATATGATGCATAGGTGTATGCAAGAAGTACAGAGTGGTATCGGCGAGTAGCTATCTATGCGACTGAATGTACCGGAGATTCAGCTTAATTTAATCCGTAGAGTGTACACTAATTTTGTTTTCTGATAATTCCAAAAATTTTGAACTATTCGTGTAAGCTGGTGCGTATCTCGCCTGTGATTTCAACGGAATTTATATTTACCGTATTTTTGATTATTCAAGCGAGAGAATCTGTTAAAAATCTGTAGGCGGGAAACTTGGAAATTTGATTTTTACTTCTCAACTATTTAAACCACCATTTTGCACGCGACAAATTTAAAATTGTAATAATTCAGATTCACTGCACCACGAATAAGAAAAACCCGCAGATTCATAAAACTCGTCGGATATCAAATTTTTTAACCGTGAGTACCGATTAAAAAGTGTCTTAAACAGACAATTTAACGGACGACGCAATCAGATAAAATGAAGTGGAAATTATCCTGCAGAATTGCTCAAACCAATAAACGACTTCTTCTTCTGGCAACTCTCATCGACATGATATTATCTTTAAATGCAGGAACGTCGACGAAACGACACTAGTACCTGGAAGTAGGTACAAAACGACGCCTTTAACCAGACAAATGAAGCGACACTTTGGTTCAAGTATTCCTATCATCCTATAATATGAACGAAAATTATATACGCGTATGTAACTGGGAAACGGCTTTAACGATTTTAACGAAATTCGAGAGTTTTTTTTTTTTTTTGGATGAAACGATTGATCAAAGTCTCCTTTGCGACAAAAAAAATCTGCGAAACGGGTAATTTTAAAAGGAAGGCGACCGAAAACAAAAAAAAAAAAAACGTCTTAGCGATCAATTGTCATTGTAGGGAGTTATACGGACAATAGTTTGTAATAATATTTCTGCCTTACGGATTTTGTTTTCCCTTTTGTCTGACGCGGGAATACTTTAATATAAAAACCAAGAACGGCTGTATGAGAAACTGTATGTAGCTCTTATTCGTACGCTCGAGTACTGATCGGAATGAGTTCGAGCATAGCTCCGTCTCCGCTGGTAATGTGATTATATTGCGATAATATTTCGTATTTAAATTCCAGCGGATATTTTAGGCTACTTGCAGATATGGACCGGACTAATGAAGTCGGTCCCCGCTTAGTAGCTGAAAAGCGGGGAGACCCGCTTCAAGCTGAAAAACTACAATGGCCAGAGAGCGGACATGTTGAAAGTCTACAGAAAACCCTTTATGCATAATTCATAATTGAACGAAATTAAATGCATAATTAGAGGAAATTAAAAAATGCACAATTTGAGGAATTCAAAAAAAAAGGCATAGTCAGAGGAAATTAATGCGCAAAAGCTAAGGAAATAGGAAAAGGATGTACAGACTGCATTATAGTGGTAGTAAGGATATAAAATAATAATTGACTTTAATAAATATTTGACTTTAATAAATAATTGACTTTAATAAATATTTAACTTTAATAAATAATTGACTTTAATAAATAATTGACTTTAATAAATAATTGACTTTAATAAATAATTGACTTTAAATCGTCTTTCAAGTTCTTCCATTTTAACTTGGCAACTCTAGCGAAAGAAATGAAAAAATTTCTTTGGCGGATTAATTTTTCCGAACAACCATTAAACCGAAGAAGAAATATTTGAAAATCACCGGTGATATATAAATATAAACACGTAGTAGTAACCCGAATATCGGGCTGCTGTGTTGAAGCTTACGGCTCCGTTGCAGTAAATGAATTTTTCAAAAAGAAAAATAATGAAAACTTACATGTACAGTCGTAAACAAGTAAGTCGATGGTGGGGAAAAATGGATTTGTAATTTAAAAATATTGTCTCTCCAGAAGTTAATTAAGTGTCCTCTGTCGTGCACGATTTTCGTCGAACTCAGAATTGTAGGAATCCAATTGATCACTGTTGTCAATTTAATTGCGGACAGAGATTAACATTAATCATGCAGGGCAAAGTAATTTTACGATTAAGCAATTGCCCGGTTCTCTGGAAAGTCGAAGAAAGCAGCAATTAGTGTTGCTAAATGTTTACAATGATAAAAATCGAAGACACTCATTTGGTCTGCATGATGAACTGAAACACTAAAAGAAACAGAAATCTAAAAACACCGCGTCGAAGTTGTACACGTCGCTGAATTATTTATAGAAGAACACCGTAAAATATCATATGTGTTTCTGCAGCTGCAGAAAGGTCTGGCCAAACAACGTCAACTAATCACTCTTAAAAATTCGCAATTTTCCGCCAACGTAACACGACTTGAAATATTAAATATGTGTATTACAAAAATTAAAATCTTTAAAACAAAAAATAAAAAGATCGAAGAAAAAACAATAAAAAAGCCATGCTTTCATAAAAATCAAAACACATCTTAAATATTGTAACGTTTAGTGTTAGTTATTTAGCTAATAATTTTTTCTTTTTTTTAAATCCAGGAATGCCAACCACAAGTTCCTATCGAGCTCGTGGATTTATGTTAGAAAAATTACTACTTTTTATCCATGATTATTTACACAAGTGACCCGAATAGAATTTAAAACTGTCTATTAAGAAAGTTACTCACATCAATTCTTATTGATCGGTCGACCGCTGCAAATGACAATTACTAACAAATACGTATATATACAACGAATGTAAATATAAATATGAATATAAATAAGAATCGATATACGTTTGACTGTTTGTCGGCGGTGGACGCAGGAATGATGAACGGTCGCGGAAGAGTGGGAACGAAACACGAATTTCGGACAAACGTTTTTTTTTTTTTTTTTTTTTTTTTTTACACGTATATTTCAGTACAATCTTATTATAGTAAATAAATTAGCACTACTTTTAAAACAGTGTTACAACTTAATCTAACTAATTTGTAACATGAGCAGAGTAGAAACTATGTACAATTACATAACTCCTAATATACAGATATATACATAATCATACGCGCATATAAATACTCACACGCACGCACACCAAGTATATGCCCATACCCACAAAATACATACATACGAATATATTACAGAATAAATTAGGTGACTAGTTCATAAGGCTTTGTGCGCTTAAGGCGCCTTAAGTCATCATCGGAAAGTAGCAGTTCTAAAGCCTCTAGATTTGGGTGACTGTGAAGTCGGTATTCGTGCGCTTCTGCAATATAACGTATGACTTCATCGATCCATGGAATATTTAAATCGGAATGTATTTCTTCGTTTCGTTGATACCAAAAAGCTCCAGTGATGTTTCGGAGACACTTATTTTGAGCGCGCTGAATAATCAACCGATTGGATGTCTTTGCACAGCCCCAGAGTTGAATACCATACATCCATATCGGTCTGATGATTTGACAATAAATCAAACGCTTATTAGACAGATTGAGTTTAGAATAACGCCCAATCAGCCAACAAATCTGTCTTAATTTATGCATGGTTTGTTCCTTTTTCATTTTGACATGCGTCTTCCAATTCAGCCTGGAATCTAAATGCATACCCAGGTATTTAGCAGAGTCCGATCTCGGAATAGGAAGACGATCAAGATATATAGGACAGGTCTTAGATTTACGAAGCGTAAACATAACATGCACTGATTTTTCTTGATTAATCTTGATCTTCCAATCACATGTCCATTTGCTAATTTTTTCTACTGCATGTTGCAAGTTAGTCGTAGCCAATTCTGGGGAATTGCCAACTGACAAGATGGCTGTGTCATCTGCAAAGGTAGCAGTAGTCGTCTTGGCTGTTGTTGGAATGTCAGCTGTATACAATAAATACAGAGAAGGTCCTAAGACACTACCCTGTGGAACACCAGCCTGTATTGGATGAAATTTGGACTTTGCTTCTTCATAAGAAACTCTGAAGGATCTATCAGAGATATATGATTCAAGAAGTTGGCACATATTTTCCGATAGAAGGTTGCTCATTTTATAGATCAGCCCTTCGTGCCAGACTCGATCAAAAGCTTGCGATATGTCTAGAAAAACCGCCGGACAGTATTTTTTTTCTTCAAAGGCTGTTTCAATTAGCTTAGTTATACGATGCACTTGGTCAATCGTAGAGTGCTGATTGCGGAAGCCAAACTGATGATCTGGTATCTTTAATAAGGGCTTGAGTCGCTTAAGGAGTAGTTTTTCAAATAATTTTGATATGGAAGGTAACAAAGAGATTGGTCGATACGAAGTTACTACTTCTGTTGGTTTCCCAGGTTTCGGTAACATGATGATTTGAGCGATTTTGAAACATTTTGGTACGTATCTCATTCTGAAACAGGCATTAAAGAGATATGTCAGCATGATAATTCCTTTACGTGGTAATTCTCTAAGCGCTCCAGGTGAAATTTCATCGATTCCAGGAGCCTTTTTGGGATTCATATTATTATCTAACTCTTGTGCAACTTCAAGAGGAGTTACTGGTTTTATTTGCTGGAAAGGTTGGTAATTTTTCGTTGTATCGATCTGGGAGTTTATATTATGTGTTGTAAAGACTGAAGCTAAATGCGAAGCGAATAGTTCAGCTTTACTGTTGTCGTCGCGAATCCACTGCCCTTGTTCATCCTTGAGAGGAGGAATATGAAGTAGTGGACGTTTGAAGCGTCGCGTTGCACGCCACAATGAATAATTTGTGTCCGCTGCAGGGCTTAAATTTTCTAAGTAGTTTGTGACGCTTTTCTGTTTGAAATCCTTGATTAGCCTATTAACTTTATTGCTAATTCGATTAAATTTTGTTTTATCCGATGGATGACGGGAGCGTTGCCATATTTTCCGTGCACGTCTTCTCTCTTTTATTAGTTTCCTAACTTCGATAGGATACAGTACTTCATTTGGAACGTTTTCTTTAAGAGCTGGAGTAGCCTGGCTAGCAGCTTTTCGCAACAAGTTGATAAAGTGCTGGGCTTGCTGTTCTAAATCACTAATAGTTTTAAGCCTGATTTTAAGTTCAATTGAAGAGTCAAGGCTTTCTCTAAATTGATTCCAATTAGTATATTTATTGGTGAGATTTTGCGGAATTCTTTTTTTAATCACTACAGAACTTAGTGTCATAAGTACCGGAGTATGATCTGACGATAAGTCCGTAATTCCTTCTACTTGCACATAATTGGCAGCGATTCCTTTAGTAATGAAAAAGTCAAGGAGATCAGGATTCTTCGCGCAATCTGTTGGCCAGTAAGTAGGTTTCCGCGATGAAAAGAACTTACACGAACATATGTTGATAGCGTTGAGAAGTTCAGCACCTTTTTTTGGTGTCGTCAAACGTGACCCCCATATGGTGTGTTTTACATTAAAGTCACCTGCAAGTATAAAACGAGGACCGAGTTGATTGAAGATATCAATAAATTGACTTTTTTCAAAATTACTATTGGGCGGACGGTATGCTGCAGCTAGATTGAGGTCTGCGCCATTATAGTTTATTGCTACTACTGTGGCTTGTAGGAAATTCAATTGTATTTCTTCCTGTAAATAGTGTTTGATATTCTGTTTAATTATCACTGCTGTTCCTCCTCGTTCTCTGCCACTTGGTTGGTTAGTCCAATATGTAGTGTAGCCGTGAATTCTGATAAAACTTTTTGTTGTAAAATGTGTTTCTGAGATTAATGCGACGTCAACAACATGTGTGTTAAGAAAAGCCTCGAGTTCTTGAGCTCTCTGACTCAAGCCATTGGCATTCCAGGTTAGTATTCGAAACGAGGAGTCAGTCATTTCACTATTTTTCCTTGGCTTTTTGTGTGTTGGCTCAATGGTTTAGTTTCTAATTGAGTAACACGTATATTTAGCTGGTTAATACTAGTTTGGATACTGTGAAGTATAGCCATAACGTCGTTAATGGTTGGATCTTTTTGTTGTGGAGGAATTTGTATTTGTTCCTGTGATTTTAAATTCAATTTGGTTGCATGCGCAAATGTTTTTCCTGCTTGCACTTTTTCTGCAGGTCTGATTCGTTCCTCTCTAACACGATCTACCACTTTTTTTATAGGCTGGGACTGCGTTTTCGACTTTTGATGGACTTCGCAACCAGCGTAGTTAGCTGTATGTCCTATCATACCGCATAAGACACATTTTGGTTGGTCTTTTTTAAGTTTCTTGCACTCTTTGGTGAGATGGTTACCGGCACATTTGACACATCGAGGAGGATGAGTGCAGTAATTTTTGGTATGCCCTATTCGTTGACAGTGATGACACTGTTTGATTTTATTGTTTTTATGAGGGGGTTCGATAGAGACTTTACAATGTGCAAGATTAGTTATTTCGTATACGTTTTTATTGTTCGCTTTTGGGGAGATTTCGATTTTGAACAGTGGAAAATTCTTGATTTGCCGTCTTCCTTCTGTATCCCTATATACTTTCACTATAGGGCTTATCCGAATAATTTCATGACCAGTTTTTCTTAAGTCATTCTTTATGTCCTCATGGTCGATTGATGGCGGTAATCCACGGATCACAAACGCAAAAGGACGTTCAGATTTCGGTTGAAACGTGTGATATGTAATTCCATGTAGTAACTCATTTGACGTACTTGCTGAATTACTATTCAGATCTTTTAAAAAGGCTGTAACCGAGCGGTAATCGTCACTATCACGGACAGATATTTTAATATCTCCACTAGGAAGTCCCTTAAAGGTAGGTTCTTTTTTTGTTTGTGTGATTACTTTATTTTTAAGTAAGTTGAAGTTTTTAACGTTACTCACAAATACAGGTGGCGGAAGTGGAGTAAATTTATTTACCAGCTGATTCTCATTTGTTATGTCAGGCATAGTTGAAATATCTACTGATTTAGAGGGAGTACCGTCACGTGTCGGAGTTTGCAATTCCACACAATGTGACTGATCAATGCTGTTTAACCTTTCGATAAGCTCATTTACCTGCTTTTGCAGTTGAGCTATTTGGTTATCCTTGCTGGCAATTAATTCTTCGTACCGTGTCAGAGTAGAAGTTTCTCGTGTTTCTATTTTTTTCCTTTTGTTTTCCTTTTTTCCATTAACAGTGTTAATATCATTGTCACTGATTTGCCGTTTCGGCTTGTCATTAAGTTTTAATTTTAATGATGAAACTGTTTTATTATTTCCCGCCATCGTATAAGTTTTCTTGAGCGGAAATATTTTGTGTGCGATATATTCTTATTGAATATATGGTAACACCGTTAAGCCAATGCGCTATAACCCCCTTATCGTTTTTCAAACGGTGATGTAAAGAGAAGAAAAAAAAAAAAAAAAAAGTAGAAGAAGATGAAGAAGAAAAAAAAAATGAAAATATCCTCACCGACCGGAACAGAGTCCCAACGAAAAATCCGATTAGCCTCAGTTACATTACTCGGCCTTTCTAAAAACCGCGAGAACATAAATGTTTATAATAAGCAATCGCCGCTGCGAGAAATGTTTATACTAAACGGTCGTCGCCGAGAAACCACAGCATAGCACGATACCGTATGTTTTACAGACAAGCACTTTAACGAACGAGCGATGAACACAGAATGCACAATCGAACCCGACGGGAATGTGGCTTAAAAAAAAAAATCGGACAAACGTTAAATAAAATTTTACGAATCTTTACACGATTTACTTTCGCAACGGGACGGAGTTTATTTAAACCGATCTGACGGGCGAATTAACGATTGCGCGCTGCAGAGGTTGTCTTTGATTCTCGTCGTCTGCTACCAAAAGTTCTTCCGATGGATGATCAAGATCGACTGCTCACCTTTTTACCATTTTGTTCCGCTCCTATCTCTACGAACCTTTCTTCCTTTGTCTTCGCCTCGGCTAATCACCGTTCGTTTTCCTTTGCGGGTGGACATTTCTCCAATGACCGCGTGATGTATTCGCCCCCCCAAAACCGACAAACATGATTCCAATTACACTCCCCCATTCTCACTCGCACCACGTTTTCGATAATTATTTACATTTAATTTTATTTTCATATTTTTTATTTAATTTATTTCAAATTTTATTTTTGTCTTGTTTTTCTCTGATTTATTTACGGTTGCCCATGTAATGGACACATTACAATATGTACATTAAAAAAAGCTCAAAAGAAACATTATAGCCCAAAAAGAAATATTCTCTAACTTGGTATTTCAATCCTCATTTCCTTTCCATTGTTTCAAGCTATAAGAAGTGTTTGTCTGTGGTGCCATTAATTTTCTTGCTCCGCTTTTTTTCTTTCTTTTTTTTTTTTTTTTTTTACTTTTTTATTGGGCTTGTCAGCTGCGGACGATTACCCATCAAGAAAGAAGAACGTAGGACAAAAGGAAACTGAGGACATTAAGAAAGTTATTCAGGGAAGGTGGAGATGGCCAGAACTACTATGGAGAGACAGCAAGAGAGTCAAAAAAGATCGGTACTAGAACTCGTGCAATTAGCAGTCCGAAGGGAAATAAATTTGTAGACGAAAAAATAAGACTGAACTTGCTGAAATCCTTATCACCAACCAAATGGAGAGGTTATCCTCTTGTAGTTATTTCCTTGTATAGGTTCATTATTAAGTTCGATTACTGTTCATTTATCTACGGCTGTGCCCCCAAATATGCCTTCTTTCCAGATTGGATAGAAAATAGAATTCTCGTCTCCGTCTATGCCTCGGTGTTCTTAAATCGTCTACTATTTCAGCGTTGCTTGCTGAATCTAATTCACCTCCTCTCCAGTTTGAAGATCATACTTGGGCTATCTCGTTTTTTTTTTCTAACGTGTTTCTTTTATTTCCTCTTTCCTTCCTTCATTTCCGTCACCAGAAACTGGTCTGCTCCTAATAAAGTTTCCCAATCTTATCCCGTATCTCTGGTCTTAGTTATTTTTCGTCCTATACAATTCCCCATATAATCTCGCTTACTTTTTTCTTAATTATTTTGATTTCTCATACCCTTTCAAAGTATATTTTCTCTCTAATTCCTCCAGGGTTCTACCCCGGGGGGTTTTTTTTTGTTTTTTTTTTATTATTATTTTTTTTTTTTTGAGCATGTCAGCTAAGGACGTTACTCAATTCAACGGTATGATAGTATTAATAATTATAAAGGAAAAATATTACAAATGGAACATACGAAAGAAGCTAACAAAGGAATAACCAAAGGAGACGGAAAAGAAAGGATGCTGTGAGCGCTGTAAGGCATAGGATAAAACGCAAAAGACCGGAATACAGTATCGCGCGTTCTGAAGAAATGGAAGGACATTCAAGCAAAATGTGATTCGCATCACAAACGAAGTTTGCTTCTGACGGATCAAACGGATAAAAAAAGGAGACTGAGTAATGGAGAAACGGAAGAGCGAAGCAGGAAGCAAGTTGTGATTTAACCGAAGTCTAATTATGGATGAAATAGTTGACCGCCTCATGTTGGGGAAATCAAGAAACCACGGAAAAAGAGGAGGAGTGGGTTGTATGGATAAGTAAAAGGAAGCAGGATTGGAAAAAGAAGAAGGATAGAGATCAGACCAACAGTCACGGTGGCAACGCGAGGAAAGAGTAAGAAGACTTTGAGCTGGGAAATGCCTAATAAAGCGACCGTTTAAAGCAGCCGAACGTGCCAACGAGTCGACTAACTGGTTGCCCGAAATTCTACAATAACTAGGATAATCGATAATAGATCAATACGGACAGAGTGGGAATGAGATAGATGTGAAATTAAGGAACGTTTGTGAAGCACGATAGGATCAGCGGATGGTTTGGGAAAGGGAGTAGCAATGGCTTGTAAAACGCCTTTTGAATCAGAAGATAAGAGAACCTTGGATATATTGTTAGAGGAGGCTATAAAAAGAATTGCCTGTAAGATCGCAATAGATTCGGCTAGGAATATGGAGGAGAACGAGGGGAGTTTGAACGACTCAGAATAGCCGAAATCCGGCAAAGTAAAAGCCGCCCCAACCCCCAAAGCTGACTTTGAGCCATCTGTAAAAATTAAGTTATAAGAAGGAAAGAGCGAGGATAAAACATAGTTAAATTCGTTATGAGCTGCGGGAGAGGGAAGAGACTTGACATACGAAGGAAGAAAAAGTAAACCAGATGAGTAAATAAAATCTTGGAAATTATAGGTAAAATAAGGGCATTTGTTGTAGGATAGAACAAAAGGAGAGAAGGCCCTGAGTCGTGAAGAAATCAAGGAAAGGATTGGGGTTTTACGAGGAGAGAAACGCCAGTTGTTGAATATAAACCAGTAGGAATTAAGCAAGTAGGAATTGGAAATATGAAGACGTTTAATCAGAAACCGTTCACCTAAATAAAGTCTTCGGATGAATAAAGGACAGGAACCAGTTTCTGCCAAAATAGCTGCAATAGGAGAGGAGTTCAAGGCACCGATACAAAGACGGAGACACATATTATGGATTTTATCAAGTTTAAGGAGAAGATATTTAGGAGCACTGGCGTAAAGGAACGAGCAATAATCGAATTTAGAAAGGATAGTGGCCCTGTATAGCATCAGAAGGATATAAGGATCCCCACCCCAATTACGGAAAGAGAGAGCCTTCAACCAATTAATCCTCTTGAGAGCCGACGTATAGAGATAATTTATGTGATGATGAAAGGACAAGTTACTGTTAAGAACAATGCCAAGGTAGGAGACAGAACTAACTAAAGGAATAGGAAGATGGCACACGGATAGATTGACTGAGGAACGACTATAAGGACGATAAGTGAAAACCATAGCTGCTGATTTCTCAGGATAAGTAAAAAGGTGATTAAACAGGAATTTCACAGTACTATCAGTTCCATTTTTATTTCTCATGTACGCATCTTCACTGATGGCTCGCCAGCCTTCCTTTATTCTCCCCGATTTAAATTTTTCCGAGTCCTTTCGTCTTTCGCCTTTCTGTTCTATTTTCACTAATTAATTCATTACTATGCTATGCGAGATTATTTATATTTCCTCGAATCGTAACTTCTCCGAATATCTGATAATTTCCGATTCCATGAGTGTACCACCCTTTACGCTATCAGTTTACTTTCGACTTCATTATTCCATCTCTCATTCGCAATGTTTCCTTTCATCACTCTATCCACGTTGATTTGCTGTGGGTTCCTGGTCATAAAGGCGTGTGCACTCGATGAGTAGTAAAATGGCGGATGCTTTAGCTCAGGTTGCTGCTCGTTGCCGCTTTTACTTTTAAAAAATACCAAGTATTATTATCCTTAAGTAGGAAATTTTACATTTTGGTCGGATATGTATCCTTCCTTCTGCATCTAACCTTTCTGCTAATCCTTGGTACTCAAAATTCTCTTCTCTTCCATGTTCTTTTATTGTCCGCCTACGCTTTAATCGTACATTATATTGTCCTCTGTCCGCTATCGTCTCTCTTTGGTTTCCTCGCCTTATTGTCCTCTTCATTCTATTGAAGCAACTGTCTGCATTGCTAATCACATTTTCTTAGCTATTTCCGATAGTTTTGATTAATTAACTTTTCTTCCTATCGTTTCATCTGAGCGAAAGTCCCTGGTTAACTAGCCCCAAAAAAAAAAAAAAATCTAAAATCGGAATTTTCATTTATTTCCAGGGATTACGGCGGTTACAAATTTTAAACTAGCGTGTCATTCAGAAGAATTTTTGTATGAAAATGTAAAAAAAAAAAATCCAACTTCATAAATCCTGAAATAAATAGTACTTTTCTCTATTTTGATCGTAACGGAACTATATTCTCATTAGCCTGAAATGTATATATTGCTATAATTATTACAGTTGAAAACGTTCATGATGGCGGCCGTTCTTTCGATTCGTATTTAGCCGATTGTTTGATGACACGTTGTTGGAAGTTTATAATTTGATTTTATCGTTCATTGCATATTTCGATCGTTTGTGTATATTTTAATTTTAAGTTAATTTTTAAGACAAGTTAAACTTGTCACGTATCAATTAAGTCACTCTTTTTTGTTCATTATAATTTAATATTACGAGGCAAGAAAACCGCATTTTAATTGCTTGACGGAATTTTCGAAGTTTGAAGAAATACCGGAACAGAACGATAATGAATGTATAATGAATGTATATACCCCCCCCCGTCTTACTAAAAAATGTTTCAACATTCATATTTACTGAAACGTCATGCTTGACTGACCCCCATTACTTCTCCCGCGTTAATATTTTCGCTCTCAGTTTCCTATCATTTAATTGTTGTACCATCTCCGCCACATTAATCCTAAATTCAGTTTTTATTCTCCCCTCTCCCGATGGTTCATCTTTTCCCACGCGGAATTATTTTCATAATTCTTTTTTTTTCTTCTCAGTAACTTGCTCCTTTTTTTATTAAAACAAAAAAAAAAAAAAACTTGACCCAATCACTCGTTTGTGAAGAATTTCATTTTTACTCAATTTATCCTCTTCCCTGTCACTTCCAAGCTTCTCTCTGCAACTTATTCTCGACCTCTCCCAAAATATCTTTCTTTGTGCAGGCCATTTTTTCTACTTTTATACGCTGCTCTTTATTGTCACTTCTCCGGTTATGATCGTTGCTTTGATTCATTCGCATTGTTGCCTACTTTCTAAATAATCACAACTTTTCTTTCATGTCCGCGAAAACGCTTTTTCCTTATTTTCCCTCTACCATTCAAAGTCTAAACCAAAACTAACGATCGCTATATTTTGAGTACCGTATTTTTTTCATTTCGTTTTGAAATTTCCGTTTAGAAAAATTAAACTACATTCCCTTTTCCATCTGTTCCGCTACCTATTTGTCTACAGTTTTCCTTTTTCGATTGCTCTACAACCGTATAGTATTAATTTCTCTTTGCCTTACAAAATTCTGTCGACCCGTGTCTCATTTTTTTTCAACACTCTAAAATACCTTTACACGACGCAACTCTCCTTCCCTACTTGTTCGTTCAATATCCGTTTTCTCATTAATTTTCTCGGCCTCTTCACTTTCATCTTTCTTCGTTTTCCTATACACTTCCGGAATTGAAAAGTATTCTTATACTTTTTACTTTCGCGTTAATATTTTTTTACCGACACTAACCCATTATTACGGGAATGTGTCTGATTAGAAAAAAAGAAAAAAAAAAGACAAACACACCAGTTTTCAAAAAAATTCGAAAAAAAACAATTAAGAACATTACAAATCGTTTTGCAATCTATCAAAAATTTAAAATGAAAAAAAAAAGAATATTACGCAAAAGAGTGGTACGTATAATCGCCAAAAAAGAAAAAAAGGATGAAAATTCGAAAATGGAATAGATACAAGAGGAATAGCAGAAAGAGTGAGAAAATCATCACAAAATTTGTAGAGAAAGTGATCGTTTGAATGCGTCAGAGGAAAGCGACCGATCTATACCATACGACTCGCAAAACTACACTAACTGCGCACTCAAATTTACGGAGAAAATTATTTAAAAGAATATCACAGAAAAGAAAATGAATATGAAAATCCGGATAAGAGCCGGTTAGTAGAGCGAGAATCGAAGAATCATTTTATCTCGCGGAACAACTATAGTCTCAGCTTTATGGATGGGTGAAAGGGTATTCAATTCCTATTGAAGATGTGCAAAACCTGAAAATTTCCATCATCGGTTGTATTAGTTTTACTGCGTAAAGAGCAGAGAGTTGGCGGCCGGGCATAGTTTAGAAATCTTCGGCGTTACACATCTGACGCGTGGATTTATTTCCGATAACAGGCCTATTATCAATGTCGGAAATTTCACACGTGCCAAAAAGACGGCGTATTACGCGCGCTGAATATCTTTTTCTTTTTTTTTTTTTTTTGTTATTTCGCGACGCGAGCAAAGATATATAAAAAGAGAGAGAGGATCAAGGTTTCTTCTTCTGAAAAGGAAAATTCTGATCTTCGTTTACGATGGAACGTGTCTGTTGAAGGGCGTTGGGGAGGGAACGTGTAGTAATGCGGAATATTAGGCTGAGTGTTGGCTAATTTGCATTTAGGTCGTTGGCTGGTATCGATTTCTGCCGATTTTGTCAATCCGTCAGAAACAGTCCAAATTTTTTTTAGCGCGCGCCTCTACCCGGGAATCATCCGAAAACCGCCTTTTATAAGATTTTTTAGGAAAATTTCTTCACCTTCTATTACACCGACACTAGCTTTCAGCGCAATTTTTTTGCGCGCGATAATTAATATAGCGTAAAAAAGTCGTATCGGGCTAGCAATTTTTTTATCCGTAAATTTCATTCGCTTTCTTACAACCTAGCGAGAAAATAAAAAAAATTCGACTCATTTAACGGAACGTGTTTCGAACGGATTAAATGGAAAAGTACGTTTTCAATTTTGCCGCGAATGCGAACTGATTTAGCCACCGAATGAGGAAATAAATAAATAAATAAATTCTTGTACAGAATGACATTTTGTCACGATGTGTGTCTTTCAGGCCGATGTATAAAGTGTTTTACGACTATTATACACGCAGAGCATTTCGAAAGTATTGCACATGACCTTCTTACGCAGTCTGTATGCATTTAGGAGGGGGGAACAACAGAAGGGATGTACACTATGAAGTTTTGCGAACGCGCAGTGTGCATTGCGATTGGTTTCAAGTGAATTACGCGTGCGCACAAACGTTTTTTTGTAATGATGGATGACCATTCGGGTCACGTTACAAATCTCGAAAAGCGGTCGTACATGAAAATCGAAACTTTTCGTGATCAGAAATTCATTCTACATTTGAAGTGATCCCATGGGGACTGTATCAGTATTTCCCGCTAGGCAAAAAAATTTAAAGAAATTTGATTGGAAATGCAACTTGTACTGGTCGTCCAAGAACTTCTCGTGACTACACAGACATCGCTGATCGATGAAGATCGTCGTATGATGTGCGAAGAGATAGAGGTCATTCAGCTGGTATCCGAAAACTTGTCGGCCACCAGCACTAAAATATCAGTAAATTGCGTGCATCCCTATTTAATCGCGGAGTTCTCATCTCTTGCATTATAATCATGCACGCCCTCATGACAATGATGAAATTTGAGCAATTTTTTTGGAATACGGCTAGAAATTGTTACTACATCCATTCGCCGAATATGGCTCCTTGTGATTATGACCTGTTCGGCAAATTCAAGAGCCGGTGGTGCGAGGTTTTCCGGATTTAGGGGCCTTAAATAGTGCTATGACCGGACGGATTCATAAACTAAACTTCAAACGCTTTCTCTGGAAGGCATCCGGAACCTCCCCTGACCCTGGGAACATATTATTGAGGAGGAGCATGATTATATCGAAAGATTATATAATATTTATACGACTCAAATAAACTTTTACTTTTGAAATGCAATACGTAGGTATATTTCGTTTTAGTAAAAGCACGAATGCAATAACTCCGCATCACAAAGTAAATAAAATGTTAACACTCTATCGGGGGAAAATATAAACGTAAACGCGAAACTTTTAATCATTATAAAATTTCACGATACTGCACCCCGTGAGGGAAAAAAATTTTATCGAGCCCGACCAAAATAGCAGTGTGTACAAATGCCTTTTTTTTGCCTGAAGGAAGTTCGTCTTAGCGTGAAACATTTAAGTAATATCAGAAAAACAAATTTGTTTAAATCGTTCGGATGGAATTTTAACGGATTTTCCATTTTCCATCGCAAACCCGTTGTTGAGAACCTTGAACCGCAATTTCGACGTCATCTAATCGTAATTATCTCCTTTTTTTACTATCTCTCAACTGATTTTCGTGGTCGCATTTAATTTTCTTCGAATCTTCGATGACAGTTTTCCGTGTTTCACCATATTTCGCCATTCTCACATATTTTGGTAATAAAAATGTTTTTTATTACCAAAATATCTCATCACATCGTCTGTATTTTTTCTCTTCGTAGTGTATCTCTCCTTGTACCGTGCGATTTTTCGTTTTTTTTTTTGTTTTCGAAGTAGACGGCTGCAGAAGAATCCCTGAAAAAAAAAAAAAAAAAAACATTTTTTACGACGAAATAAGACAGGATCGTGTACTATTTTTGATACTTTCAATAGCAGGCCCCCCGACTTCTATACGAACATCATCAGTGTAGCTCGTTTTTGGAATTTTCTTCCTTTTCCTGAACTCAAGACCAAGATTAAGAAAAGAAAAAAAAAACGGTTATACTTTAATCCGATATCGGATATGGTTAATAAGAAGCAATCGGTGTAGCAAGAATGGCGAGTGAACGAGGAAACAACAAAATACAGGAAATGCTGTAAAAACTCCAGTCTCAGCAAACTGCAGTAGAAAGCAGAGCACTCAAGACAGATGAGAGCACTCAATAAACACGCAATAATCGTTTCAGACAACTGCGTCATTTGAACGAAGGAGACTAGAAGCGGTTCTTTGAACCAAAAAGTTAATGTACCATTAATTCGTTTGTTTTTCCGATCGCTTAAAGGATTTGAAGCATTCTTCTACGGTTTCTTTTTCTTTTTTAACTGGATTTATCAAGAAGGATGTTAGCCAAAGAAATGTAAAGGAGGAGCAATACATTTATATTCTTACGAGTTTAAAAAGTACTTCAAGGGTAGAAATAACCGAAACAAAAGGAAATGTGAAAATATAAAATATATAAAGCATTCCTTTTTTTTTTTTTTTTTTTTTAATGAAAAAAAGAAGAAAATTGGGCTCGTTAACCAGGCACATCCTTTGAAGACATTTCATTTTTTTCTCTCCATCAGCTGATATTACTGTTAACCTGATCTTTATTAGGGAATATTATCTTTAAAGCATTTCTTTCGCTGACTACTAAACTTTTTGATTATCGCGTCCTTTTTGCTTCCCACCAAATTGATATCCCATACATGCGTCTAGACGATACTATAGCGCGTTATAATATACACGAAAACCAGCATATGTCATTGAAAGAGCCAATTTATAAAATGCCGGTATCATTTGCCTCTATTTTACTAGATAAATTTATAACATGCTTGTCCCAGGATAACAATGATTAATTCTAAATATTTAACCTCTTTTGTCGTTTCCAGTTGTGTACACCCACAGTTCAAAGTAGAAGTCAGGTAATTATGTAAACAATTAGTGTTATGCACTGTAATAGGTGGTTTATCTATATCTACTGGACGTTCTTATATACAAAGCCTTCGCGATTTTTTTATATTAATAGTTAGATGTTTACCATGCGCCCACCTACTCATACTATTCACATACACCCCTGTAAGAGTTTTCATGGATGTCGCGGTATTTGATAATGAGTGCTATATCATCAGCCGCAGAAGCAGACTGTCGAGTTTTTAACAAATAATTTATGAAGGGAGTTGGTATAGATCAAAAATAACAACGGAGCCAAAATAGTTCCTTTTGCCACCCGTGTTGATGGAATTTTTCCTCTCTACTTAATTCTTCATCGATTTTTACTACGCTTTTTCCATTATACAAATAACTCTTTCAAAGCATTTATTTCGCCTACCTATGGATTCCTATTCGTTTCATATCTCGCAAGAATATTTGATGGTTTACCGAATCGATTTACTGATGTCTATAACAAATTATAATAAATCGTTTGCCGTCAGGTGTTTGTCTGTAGCAGGAATGAAACCAACTCTTGTACTGCTATGTAAAGTCGTTATATAGTCTTCGAATTTTTCGCATGCGTAATGAATTGCGTTAAAAGGCAGCGGAGACTGATTTGCCTTTCATGGCTCTTTTACGAAGTCACAAGTAGAACTTTTGCCGAACATCAAAATAAGATTTATTCCATATCCTCTTTCTGTCGATTAAAAAAATAGAAAAGGCTACAAGATTGCGTAATAGGTCAAAAACATGGAATCTAGAAAGAGAAAGAATAAGAATTTCTTTTACGTTGCTCCTGTTTCTCTTTTTAACGACTGCAGAAAACCAACGACCGAATACAAAAAAGACCAGCCACGATCAACTCTTAGGTTCTAAACATGGCTCCATAATGATGATACCTAATCGATATTTAGGGGGAGGATTAGATCTGCAAATTCTACAGAACCATGAAATACGGGAAAAAATAAAAGAGCAGCTGAACGATCAAATACGAAATATGAGAGACACTGGAAATATTGAAGAAGACTGGAGACAAATAAAATCTGCAATTAATACGATAACAAAAGAGCAACTTACAAGGAAACAAAACAGAAAACACAAAAATTAACAAAAGCATCAGAAAAAAGATCATAGAAGCAAAGTTAGAATGGTTTAATGAACAGTGTAAAGAGATTGAGCAAGTACATAGCAAACATGATGAATTTAACATACATAGGAAGATTAGAGAAACGACGCATACGTATAAAAAAAGACATATAACTTTTCTAAGGAAGGAGAACGGAGATATCATAACGGATACACTGATAAAAAGGTAAAAACATGGGAGCAATATGTGAAAACGCTGTTTGATGATCAAGAAGAAAGGATACCGCAGGAAGAAGGGGATACGTTGCCAATCTTGGAATCTGAGATGGAGATGGCAATCAAGCAAGCTAAAATGCGGAAGGCGGCAAGACCTGATGAGGTGCCAATAGAGATATTAAAAATGTTGGGTCCTATGGAAATCAAGAAAGTTACTGGCTTCTTTAATGTAATCTATAAAAATGGGAAAATACCGGAAGATTGGCTAGAGGATCAAGGTTCATTACCATACCAAAAGCAACAAATGCATATAGATGTGATGAATATAGATTAATTAGTCTAATGAGCCACATTTTAAAAACATTTCTGCGTGTAAAAATATGCGAAGAAAACATGAAATGGAACCAGTTCGGTTTCCGTAACGGAATGGGTACAAGAGAAGCGTTATTTTGTATGAAAACATTAATCCAACGACAACTGGAGTTCGAAAAATCAGTATACATTTGTTTTATAGACTATTACAAAGCTTTCGACAAAGTACGGCGCGTGGAATTTATTAAAACATTAAAAGATATAGGTATCTCTACCAGTAGACGGATATTAACATTATACAAACGCTTTATGAAAAACAACATGCAAGAATATTAATAGATGAGCAATTAACAGATCAAATACCAATAAAACGAGGGGTTAGGCAAGGATGCGTATTGTCGCCGGTACTATTCAATCTGTATTCTGAGGCAATTTTTGTCCAAGCTTTAGATGGACGTAGTGAAGGGATAAAAATTGCAGGCGAAAGAATTTCAGTGATTCGCTTTGCTGACGATACTGCACTACTGGCGGAAAATGTAGCAGACCTACAAAGTCTACTAGACATAGTTACAGTAGAAAACAAGAAGAAAGGAGTCAGTATAAATACTAAAAAAAACAAAATTCATAGTAGTTGCAAGACAGCCTAAATGAAAAATTATTTTTCGATAGCGAAGATATTGAACGAACGGAAAAATATAAATATTTAGGTAGCTGGATAATACAAAGTAATGATTCTGATATGGAAATATGTACTCGTATAGAGATGGCCAGAAACACATTTATGAAATTAAAAAACACCCGTTGCGATAGGAAATTAAGCCTAAGGATCAAGAACAAGATATTACAATGTTACTTATGGTCAGTTCTACTGTATGGAAGCGAGACATGGACCATAAAGGAAAATATGAGGAAACGTATATCATCATTCGAAATGTGGTGCTACAGAAGAATGTGGAAAATACCGTGGACGAAAAAGTTAAAAAATGATTAAAGTATTGGAACTAATGAGGACTGTGACCGAATATTAATGGCAATAGTAAAAAGAAGGAAGATAAAATTTTTTGGACACTTCATGAGAGGTGAAAAATACAAATTACTACAGACAATAATAATGGGCATGATAGAAGGAAGAAGAAAGACCGCTTGGATAGATAATATAAAAAAATGGACCGGAATTAAGAGAACAGAATAGTCAGAATAGCAGAAGATCGCAATCAATTTCAGCAGATAATCCAATCCATACATGATGATTAAGCAATACCCGAATCGGGTGGCACGAGAAGAAGTACTCAATGAAAAATTGACTCCAGAAAAATGTAAGCGTAGTAAGAAGAGGTAAAGGCCCGTAAAGTTCAAATTCCGTAACGGTGGCGCGGAGTATACGGTGAGATTTGAGACAGCGCACTTATAGCTAAATAGTGAATTCAGACGCGAGCAATTGCGGTATCATATACCAGTTCGTATGGACCGAAGTTATTAAAAATCAGAACTCGAATTAAAAGGCTGCTAGCGGTAAAAATATAGAAAAATGAATGGGAAAATAATTAATGGACCGAATTTGATTTGTAGGCGACACGGAGCTGAACGTAACTTTCGTTTATTAAAGGTAATTTCAGAGATAGAACAGATTTTTCATTATTATTATTATTAATTTTGGGGGACAGATCAAATTCCCTTTTTTGATACTTTCCTAAACATATACAGAGCCCGACTGGATTGCCATCGTTTTTAAATTAAAAATTTCGATAGGACGAGTGATTGTGCTGTGTTATCCCTAAGGGGTTTGTCTTTACTAAGCTGGCATATTGCTGCTCGACGGCGGCGAACACGCACGTTTTACTAATCATTTTTAACCAAAATTCCGAATTTTATTAATCGCAAACGGAATTATCGAAATTCGATTCGCCGTATTTTAGCAACAAAATGCATTACGTCGAAATTTTAGCTTACCCTCGCTGATGGATGACGACGACACGGTGAGTACTGAAGGTGTGCTCAAGTTTCGATACTGAACCGAATTTAAACTGTTTCAAACGGCCATTTCGGATCGATTTTTATTTTTTTTCAAATTATCTTTCGGTCTCGTCAAAACTATCGGCATTAATGCCGCGCAGCTGAAATTTTTATATCAATCTGCGCGATATCCGAACCGAACGAAATACAATTAATTAATCTAACGCCACGGCAGCTAGCTGACTCACTTGAAACAACGCTGAAACCGACTTCCTTTTCTTTAATTTTATTATACTCGCTAGTACCGTGAAATTTAAACAAGCTCTAACATGTGTCTCCCGATCATTATGTACACACGTTAGAGCATTATTACCGAATCGCACTAAAATACAATTTCGCTGCAATTACTTTCAGCTAGAATTAAATTGAAATTAAAGCAAAATATTTCGGCAGGACATTTTATGAATATTAATTACGTTTCAAAAAAAAATCGCCCGCTGCTCTCTATAATAATGTTAAATTTTGTGTCAAATTGTACATGTTGCAAGTAGTTTACTTAAAAGAGGCAGCGGCAATTTAATTCGGTGAAAAGTTAAAATAATTTCTAAATATAACTGTGTGCCATACATAATTAGTGTGTTCTGTTTTCTTTTTTTTTCCCCCTTTTTTTTTAATTAGGCCACGCACTGTGTATTTCCTTTTACACTAAGATATAGCCAATAATTAAAAATACCATAACCGAATTATAAGAAGAAAAGAGAATCGAAAACTACAACTGACAACCCCGAAAAACAAAAGAAAAAAAGAAAAAAAATGGCAACGAAACCTTTTTTTTGCGTAAATTACTTACATTATTGTTTAAAATAAAACTAGCGACTAAACCCGCTGTCTTCTCGCCGTAAGAAAATACAACGGAAAAATCTTCACTTCTAATAACATAATGTAAAACATCGCCCATAATAAATGGTTGGTATAATAGATAAACGACGCTAATATGAAATAATTCATGCGTATATAATGCAATGCGTTTCGAAGTCAATGCTTCGTCATCCCGTAATCATGAAACATGGACTTCGAAAATGGGTGTTATATAAATATAAATTATTTCATAATTTATTTATTATACGTTAAAATAACAGTAACAACGAGAAATACCTATTTAATAATAAATGATTGGTATTCTCTACGAATTTTAAGATATGATTATAAGGTCGCTAACATAATTAAGAGCTATGAGTAATGCGAGAATAGTCTATACAGCGTTGTAACGAATTTACGCATCAATCGCACGACCATCGACTGTCCACGATGACCAATAGGAGTCCACATTGAACCATTTTAATATCCATCTCTATCACATTGTTTTCCCAATGTTCATTCCGGTTTATCGTTGATGTAACTTTCGCTTTCACATCTTCAGTAGAGACAAACGGGAACCAACCAACGTCGACCTCTCTAGTTGCGTTATTTAGGATAATATACATCCAGCATAAGTCAAGTATACCCATTAAAACTGGATTACTTTTCCACAATCAGCGATTTTTTAATAGATTTATCTCCAACCGCTCCCATATGGGTTCGATGGCTTTCTACATGAAGAGTTTTGAACAGCTGACAACAAACTGAGGCTAACACTGCGAACCACGTATTTACCCGAGAACTATGAAGGACATTAAGAATGTATTCTCACAAGCCTTGTGTCTACAGCAAGAAGCTCCACTACTGGAAAAAACCGAAGCTTCCGATGGGAGCCTAAAACGCCGAATACGCTGGCTGTTATTTCGAAACCATCTGTGAAAATTCTGATTATAATTCTCGGAAATTTTTCATTGACCGAATTAATAAAATACACGTAATCGTTAATGGTGTTGAAAGGAAGGTGACTACATCCGGAGAATGGCACTGTGTGTGTTTATCTCTTTAACTGTAGGAGATTTATTTTATACGGCCCGCGGAAAACATTGTGGAGGGATTAATGCTGGGCTGTACTTGTATTGGAACATAATTCTTGCTGCTAATTATTTGGATTGTATAAATCTGCAACGTGCGGATCGCGCCTATTGTGTCGTTCTTTTCCGTTTTTGGAAGAAGTGGTGGATACCTTGAAAATCGATCATCGTTAAACCGATAATAAAACGCGCCATATGCGGCGTTAAATAAATTATTATAATTTTTTAATGTCCGGCATTTTTAAAACTTCTATAAAGTATATTTTGCCATATCGCTGAATAAGTAAATAATCAATCATAAGCAACGCGTGTTTTTGTTATTAAATTCATTAATTTTCTTTCTAAATGAAAGTAGGTTGGTTAAAAAGTTACTAAATGCATATAGAAAAAGGTTTTTAAAAACGATTTTTCGTTACATTATCGATTTCGTTAAATTTATAATAAGCATTTAGCACTGTAATCGATAACCGACGAAGATTCTGTTCAGTTTTTGTAGCAAATTTCTTTTTTCACAAAGAAAATAAAATGCGCTAAATAATTTCTTGTCAAATTCATCGAAATCGATCAAGGACAAATTTTGTACCGTCGTCGCGTCTTTACCAGCAACAACGTTTTAATCTGCGTGCCAGAATTTTGCCTGGAACAGTCTCTATTATTCCAATGAACTAATAAACAGAGTTTCCCGGTTTGCTACCGGATGCAACAAAATTCGTTTCTGTAAATGTTTTCACCGCGATTAATAAATAAATGTCGCGCCAGCTTTAAACTAAAATGAGAACGGCAAAAAATTCCATTTACTTTAAAAATTCAGTCGCAATTGTAATCAAACAAAAATTCTCTTAACTATTGCGCGAAATCATTAAAGTACGATATGACTGATCCGGGAATTCCGAGCAGCGACCACGAATAAGATAGTATTCCAGCAAACAGGTATGAAATCATATTACTACTTCAAAGTAGGCTGATACGGTAATTCCTGTGTAAGGGACACAAGGGAAACTGAACAATAGTAAAACGAAAGAGGGAGGCAGGAAGCAGACTGTGATTAAAGCGGAGGCGAATTATGGAAGAAATAACAGAACGGTTGATGCAGGGAAATTATTAAACCAGGAAGAAGTGGTTGCAGAGGGTCTCCTATCTTAAATTTGACCCGTGATGTAAATCACCTACTATTCGAGTGCTCATTTATCTCCTCAGAATGCGCAATCTTTCATTCTAATTTGCTTGGCCTTGGTCTCCCGACCCCTTACTGTGCCCACTACATTCTTGCTCTTACTTCTCCTTCTGTTGTTTCTTTTTTTTTTTTTTTTTTTTTTTTTTTTGGACACGTCAACAGTGGAACTTACCCAACGCAAGAAATTGTACATTATATAAGGAAAAGATTAAAAATTGAGGAGATAAAGAAGGCCAACAAAGGAATTATATTGAGAGAGGGGAGTGCAAGAATGGAGTGAACACTATAAGGAGTAGGAAAAGGTGCAGAAGACTAGAATACAGAATAGAACGTTCGGAGGAAATAAAGGGGCATTCGAACAAAATGTGATTCGCGTCACAGGTATAATTAAGCTCTGGGGGGTCATAAGGACACAAAGGAGATTGAACAATAGGAAAATAACGGAAAAGAGAAGCCGGAAGCAAACTATGATTGAACCGCAGGCGAACTATAGAGTAAATAATCGAACGGCTAAGGTAAAAAGATTAAACCAGGGAAGAGAGGAAGGAAAGGGTTGAACAGAAAGATAAAAAGATCGAGGATAAAGAATGAAGGATAGAATCCGGTCCAGAAATCGTGGTGGGAACGATAAGAAAGATAGTAGAGAGTTTGAGCAGGAAATCTACTAATGAATAGACCATTGGTCGCCGCCGAACGTGCCAACGAGTTAATCAACTCGTTGCCAGGAATAATGACCAGGAATCCATAGTAGATCAATTACAATAGAACGGGATGCAAATAAATTAGAAATTAAGAAGCGAATTTGGAGAATAATGGGATCAGTGACATTAGGAAAAGGAGAGGAGATAGCCAATGAAATACTTTTCGAGTAGTCCGAGGATAGGAGGAATCTAGCGAGATGTTATTTGTCGAGGATATGAAAAGGACTGCCTGCAGGATAGCCATGGATTCGGCAAGAAAAATAGAGGAAAAGGAGGGCAACCGAAAGGATTCGGAATTTGTTTCTGTATTGGCTACCTTCATTTCTTCTGTTTCTAATCGCTTCCTGATATAACTTTCAAATCCCTACGTTTCATCATTCTCTGTTAGTCCTTTATGTTGGGTAAATGTCCTGACGCGCCTAAAGAAAAAAAAAAGAAAAAAAAATTCCTTATTTTCTTCTCTTTCTGTTTCTATATCGATCTTATATATAAACTCGTCACGGTTGATTTTTATTAGTTTTCGTTAATGTTTTTATATGTCTTTTTATGTACTTTGAGGTTTTTTCGGATACTCTTTGGCCTTCCTCTACGTTTACATTTTCAAATTTTTCTGTTATAATTAAATTTCAGTGTGATTTTGCTCTTCTTCGGCGCGATATTCTTCGTTCGAATTTTAAACTTTCATAATTTCTTCGCAGCTTAATTTGCTTTTGTAATTTCCATTTCTTTTTTTCCAGCGCCGAAGATTTGCCCGAAAACGTTTCTGAAGGAAAATATTTTTTTAACCGGTGGTATTTGGTATACAGAGATTATTTCAAAATATAAAGTTGTACAGCTAGAACGAGATGTGTTGTTTGAATTTCTAGGAAATAAGTCTTTCTTAAGAGTGGAAAAAGAAGTAACATTTTTCTATGCGCTTTGTTAAAACTACTTATAAAGAATATTCTGTTTTCCGCTTCCCCCTTATTAATTCATTCATTTTGCATCGATCGAATTTTCTGATTTACTAAAAATCAGACTCTTATTAAATAAATCGTTTTTTTCTTTACTTTTTTTTTTTTTTTTTTCATAACCAATATTAATTTTTTAAAGGCAAGCGAGAGGATTCGATTTTTTTTTACAATCCATTTAACCGTCGTAACGGACCGTGTTTTATTTTCGGTTAAAACAAAATTTGTGTAGGGGTGTAAATTGCAATCGACCATTTAAAGGACATTTCCGAATTAGCGAGCGGGAAAAATTGAATTCGTCATTTTATAAATTGGCGGCGCCCTTTACGAAATTCTCGCTTCACCGAGCATACCTCGTCGTCAGTCGGCACATCCTAATTCGCCGACTGTCTCAGTTGAATAAACCAAAGAATTCCACTGTTCCAGCGAAAAAACTTGTTTTCATAATTTCACTTTTTTGCAATTTCAACCATTTTACACGAAACTGACGAAACTCTTTCGACGAGACTAATTTTTTAGAAAAATTTCTCGTACACGATGCGCGTACGTTACACGAACGATACAAATTTCAGCTTGTCTTTTGTTCAAAATGAAAATATTAACCCCATAGAAAAAAAAAAAAAAAAAAAAAGCAGATTTAAGACTATTTATGTCGTCATTAGTATACATCGTGTGTTCAGCTGAATGTGTGTTTCACCTTTGGCAGCCGCTGAGAAAGGACTTTATTACACGGCCCCGATCACATCGACCGATATCGCACTCTTATCTGTAGTTCTAATTCAAAATCGGAAGGAGCTCACCATTTAAACGTGTTTTAAATGTTTTCTCGGAAACAGCGCTACAATTCCACGTAATTGCGTGTGCTCAATTTGTGTACATTTCGTAGTAAAGTAAGCATACCCTTGACATAAGGTATCACGGATGGGTGAAGTTAAGCTTTCCATAATGGTACTAAGCCTAACGGCACTAATGTGCATTACGGAATTTGTGCACATTCTGTCACGCCCGTTACACTGTAATAAAAACAAGTTTGGAGTGGCCGGAAAAATTGTATATCCCTCGATGCATAAGGTGAAATTTACGGGAAGATATCACTACGCGACTGTATACAATTTGTACAAATTGTGTATCGCGATAAGCTAGAATTTTTGTACACACACCCCCTTTCCAACTATTTGCGAGAAATATATGGCATAGCTGCAATTTGCCGCTGTATACAGCACCCCGGTACAAACCATCGTAAAAATAATTAAAACATAATTTGTAAACGCCTATTTACGTCAGAAAGTAAAAGTGAAATTTTTCTATACATAAAAGATGTTCTCGGCATGGCGCTTAAATGTACACGTACAGGCGCGGGTTTATTAAAACAATCAAACGTATTATCGCTAATGATTTTTAATCGAACTCGACACTCTTAATATCGAATATTCGATTATCGTAATTCAGTTATAGCTCAATGCGGCAGCATTATTTGAGTTTAGCCTCCCGCCGATGGATTACGAACATCAGATTTAGGTATTCCGCAACGGTCGCACGCTGAACCACATTACAGCCATTTCAAATCGAACCATTTAAAATGCTGAAACTTTTTTTTTCTAATTTTTTTTTTCTATTTTTTTTTTTTTTTTTAAATAAGTTGTGGGTGTTACAGGGCAAATATGCCCGTTGTGTGAATGCCCGACACTCTTATTAACGTTTATTTAAAAAATATATACAATACAAAAAATTATAATTTATCTTAACTTATTCTATACTCATAATATTAGAACTCTAACGTTCGTCGTCGTCGGGGTCGCATCTCTTGCCTCAAGAGGTTGCGTACATCTATATTCTTCGATTCCTGGCGTATCTAATCGTGTCTTGTATACTTTTGCATGGGAAGTTGGCTGGTGCATTCGTAGTTGCTAGCTCCAATCTTCTTCTTCCTTTAATGGGTTTTCCCTGAACTCGTCCTTGCAATGCCAACATGAAAACACCGTTTTCTCCCGGATTTTATGTGCTATGTATTTCAGCTTTCGGTGCTTAATATTTTCAACTATCGTTTTGTTTTCTTCATTTACTTTTGTTAAGACTGATACGTTTGTTGCAAAATCACTCCAAGGTATTTTTAATAATCTTCGATAACACCACATTATTTCAAAGGCGTTCAGTCTTCTTACAATATCCGCACTCATTGTCCAGGTTTCACACGCATATTTTAATACCGTCCAAACGTAGCATCTCATTATTCTCTTCCGCAGGCCCATGCTTAAGGTTCTGTTTTTTAAGACGTTGATAAGGTTATTAAAGGCGGTCCTTGCCATACCGATTCTACTTTTGACTTCTTTTAGGTCTCTTCCGTCCTTACTTATGAGAGCACCTAAATATCTAAACTCAGTGACATTCTCGATTTTTTTCATTGTCTATCATGATTACTGCTTTTTTGTTATTGGTTCTCGAAAATCTCATGACTTTCGTTTTTTCCGTGTTTATTTTCATTCCGAATTTCCTTCCCGCACGGTTTATCCTATCGATCATTTTCTGCATTTGAGCTTCTGTTTCGGCTATAAATACCTTATCGTCCGCATAGCTTATTTCATTGATTCTTTGTCCATTGATCTTCAGACCCATTCCTTCAATTCGTGCCTCTTTTATTATTTCGTCTGCGTAGATGTTAAATAACCATGGAGAGAGTGGGCATCCTTGTCTTACACCCCCTTGTCTTACACCCCTCTTTATACTGCGTTGCCCAGTAGAGTATTCTGCGCCTATCTTGATATTCATGTACTGTTCCCAGTATAAATCCTTTATTACCTGTAAATCTTTGTCGTCAATATTGTATTTCTTCAATATCTTGATTCATTTTTCATGTTTTACACTATCAAAAGCTTATTCGTAATCAATGAAACACGCGACGATATCTCTGTTTGCATTCAAAGCTCTTTGTATAACTATTTTCAGGAGCACAATGGCGTCTCTGGTTCCTCTTTTTGAAACAAATCCGTATTGTGTTTCGCTTAGGTTTTCGTCGATTTTCCGTTTAATTAAGACTAAATATAAATATATATATATATATACGCATGCAACTACGTAACACGCCCCGTAATACGTAGCTGTACATTATTACATGCCGACAGTTCAATATTTAAAATGGGAAACATAATCTTCTTTACGACTTAATGTCCGGTAAAGACACTAGGAAGTCAAAAACAAAAACGTATAAAGAAAGGAGCATTAAAAGGTAGAGAGTTTCAGCACGTAGGTTGTTGTTCAATCTTTGCACCATTCCTTTAACCAATTTTCTACCTCCTTTTTCCACACACCGATTCTTTTTTCCTCTAATACATGGTTCGGTATTGTACTTATTAATTTAATTACATCTGAAAATCATTAGTGTTATCAATTCGCAGATTTACCCCATGAGGATAGATGTAGTATGTATTACTTTGGTTTCTTGTCAATCGAGTTTTTTGCCTAGATGGTAATTTTATATTATTGACGTTAAGTTCTAGTAGTCTGTAATAGTAATAGTACACATTTTGAAAGACATTTCGTTGTTTTCCTTCCATACATAATTGATCCAGGGACGTTTTGCTTCCAATGAGGGAGTATGAGTTTCAAACACTTCTTCTGTATTTTACTTATTTTATTTATTTGTACTCACTAGTACCGTGAAATTTAAACAAGCTCTAACACGTGTAGCTCTGTCTCCCGATCATTACGTGTACTATAGAAATATTACCGAATCGTGCTAAAATATAATTTCCCCGCAACTAATTTCAGCTACAATAATTAAATTAACCCAATATTTCGGCGGAAAATTTTATGAATATTAATTATGTTTCAAAATTTGAACAAGATAATAATGTTAAGTTCAACGGCAAATTTCGGTGAAATTATAAAGTAGTTTATTTAATAAAAAAAAAAGTAACGACAATTTTGAAAATAAAAGTAGTTGCTAAATATAACTGCGCCATAAATAATTAACGTGTACTTATTGCGCGTACATCGCTTCTTTTTTTTTTTTTCCTTTTCGGAAGTGTACATTCAGCGAAAATCGGTTTTTATAATGACATTAAATAACTAATTATAATATTTCAACGTTCGGCATTTATAATAAAATTTCTATAAAATACAAATATATTTTGTCCTATCACCGACCATTATAAATAACTAACTTTTTACTCTCGTACGTTTATTGATAATTTTTAAAAAACACACCAACTGTTTTGTTTTACAACGGGAAAGTACGATGATGAAAAAAGAAAGTCCAAAGCAATTATTGCTTACACTTTTGAAGAGAAATTGATAATTTTTCATTTTTTCATGACGAAATGAATAGAGCATCATTTTTCAATATCTTCTGTGTAATGATCTATTGCGGTTTTATCAAAAAATTTACATGTAAACGTTTATATGATACGTTCGCACAAAATTAATTCTTTTGAGGGAACAATTTTTTTTTTTTTTTTTTTTTTGAACACATCCGCTAATTCATCTGCAGACCAAAATTTTGCTCGCCATAACCGATTTTTCATTATAATCATTGCAACCGTTAGAGATTATAGTTTTATGCTAATCGCTATCGGTTATTCCAGCAGTATTTCTCCCTGTAACCGGTATGTCACTATAATAATGTCGTCACAACCGATTTTCATATATACATATTATATATGTTTATATATATATGACGTAGAGTGATAGAAAAACAGTAACAAAGTGGGTTAGTTAAAATGTCAAATTTTTGAAACAGCAACAGGAATAGATAGAATAACATTGTACGTTCATTCGTATTTTTACATGGTTCGTGTGCCACCTAATTGAAACATTTTTTTTTCTTTTTTTTTCTTTTTGTGTTTATATTATTTTTGTTACAAATACGTCGAAGTTTTAACGTACAAGTGTACCTATCACTGTATTAACTATGAATTAAAGAGCAGCAGTATGTTTTCTGGAATGCAGGCAAACTCTGCGATTAACTTGCACAAATTACGTACAATTACATAACACTACATGAAGAAGTAAATTTTAGCGCATTGTTTCTCCACCCTCTACCAGTTCGTTGATAGCAGAGAGAAGGAATGCATACAGATTAATGAATAAAGTAAAAGTAAGTAAAGTAATATCCCCTTGATAAGGTATCGTGGATTGGGCAATTAAGCTTTTTTCATAATGTATCATAAGCATAATGGACCTGATGAGAATACTGGGGCCAGTTCCTTTCTCGCAGCCGTCTTCACTTGGCACCAGATAGTTCTCTGGAACGCAGTTATTACAGGCTGGGTAAACCTGGGAGCGACTTGGATCCGGAACGAAATGAATACCGATACATAATTTACATAAATTGTACATCGATTATCGCGTCATTATTTTCACCTTAAATTCCATCTTTTCGGGGCTGGAGATATCCGATATAGAATAAAGTACTACCAGAGAAATCCTATTTAGAGGCGGCAGCCGACAGAATGAAACTGGCCACCCTCTTCGTGTCAGTATCATCGGGATTAGTGCATTATAAAACGTTTAATTTCACAATCAGTGATACTTCATTAAAGATGTATGGGTATTATTTTACTTTAACGTCTGCTAGTGAGCCTGCTGTAATCTTCAAATGTGATCAATGGGAGAGGTTTTTTCTGTATGTTTTTTTTTTTTTTTTTCTTTTAAATAAAATAAAGGGTGTATGTATTAGACTGATCAAAAAGTTTTGCAGCAATAAAACATATTGTACCGATGCTATTGTAGTGGTTTTCTTCAAATTTATTATTGATAACGGCATTACTATTTAGTGGTAAAAGGCCGATTTCTGAGTTCCAATGTAGCTAATAACTGGCACCTTCGGAAATCTTGCTACTACCTTGCTAATAACTCGGTTCTAAACCTATATCCTTAATCTACTGTAGTACACTTGAGATGTGATATGGTCAGTGTTTATATTCCATCCTTCTTGGCACTCGTGGGCTATGTCATATCATTGCGGCCATTTCTGTTCGAATAGTATTTTGTAAACGTTTAATTATTAGTGTTAATTCCATATCCTTCTTTTCGACATACGTGGGCTACGTTAGGTCATTGCAGCCATGTTTGCTCGAATTGTATTGCTGACCGGTACTCTTTGCTTTTATTCCATGACGTTTTAGGATTCAATCTACTTATTTATACACACTATTCTGTTAGTCTAACTTATTTGTAGAAGTTGTTAGTGGCCAGATGGTTTCTCACCGAGCTAAAAAAAAAAAAAAAAAAAAAAGATCTGCATTATACAATATATTATCCTCATATATACAAACAGTAAAAATGCAAAACCGCGCCGCCGGTAATTATCCCACATTTTTCGGGGTTTTTTTATCAGTTGATTTAATTTAAAAAGAAAAAAAGCGACATTATATCCGTTATTAAAGAAGTTCAATTAATTCGACTTGAAAACTAGGCGAAGAACAAAATCCTACAGAATGATAGGAACAATAAGGTGCTGGTAATAATTTCGTAATTTGAGATAACTAATAGGCCATAATGGCGCGTGTCGCGACTGCTTAGCGTTATCTAAAGGCGGGTAATGGGTTGTTATCATTAATCATTATTTATAAACTGAGCGAAACTATTTCGCGCTTGCGGTCCATTAAGTTCTGTTCGATCGTAACCGCAACCGGTAAATTAAACGGAAATGAAGAAAACCCAACCCCTTCGCAGAAACACGTCTGCCGCTAGTCGCGCTAAAATTATCACGAGATACATCCTCAACGACATTATTAGATTCGCACAAATTTCCCTAACACTCTGTATCAGAAAAGCGCGCTGAGAACAACTGAAGCTACCGCGGCTTAGTTGACTGGTTAATTGTGTTTCATTCAGGCGGGATACTGCGCTGCCGCGCACGTTGACACTTTCAAAAATTTCACTTGCGCTGGGCTAATACCCGTAGCTGATGCGCCCAAAAAAAACAAAACAAAAAAAACAACAGAAAACCAAAAAAAAAAAAAAAAAAGAACAAGCAACCCCTGGTGTGCTTTGATTAAAAAAACGTCTACCCGAAAAATAATACGACGAAAATATCTTCTCTACAATTGTTAACTGAGGTCAAACGAATAAGACGGGTTTTCTAATTAACTGAGGTCAAACGAATAAGATGGGTTTCCCAATTAGGTATGCCCAATATCAAGTCTAGGAGCGTGCACACCACTGATTGCTTCAGTTCCATTTTTATTTCTCATGTACGCATCTTCACTGATGGCTCGCCAGCCTTCCTTTATTCTCCCCGATTTAAATTTTTCCGAGTCCTTTCGTTTTTCGCCTTTCTGTTCTATTTTCACTAATTAATTAATTACTATGCTATGCGAGATTATTTATATTTCCTCTAATCGTAACTTCTCCGAATATCTGATAATTTCCGATTCCATGAGTGTACCACCCTTTACGCGATCAGTTTACTTTCGACTTCATTATTCCATCTCTCATTCGCAATGTTTCTTTTCATCACTCTATCCACGTTGATTTGCTGTGGGTTCCTGGTCATAAAGGCGTGTGCACTCGATGAGTAGTAAAATGGCGGATGCTTTAGCTCAGGTTGCTGCTCGTTGCCGCTTTTACTTTTAAAAAATACCAAGTATTATTATCCTTAAGTAGGAAATTTTACATTTTGGTCGAATATATATCCTTCCTTCTGCATCTAACCTTCCTGCTAATCCTTGGTACTCAAAATTCCCTTCTCTTCCTTGTTCTTTTATTGTCCGCCTACGCTTTAATCGTACATTATATTGTCCTCTGTCCGCTATCGTCTCTCTTTGGTTTCCTCGCCTTATTGTCCTCTTCATTCTAATGAAGCAGCTGTCTGCGATGCTAATACATTTCCTTTAAGTGTTCTGCTCTTTATTTACCTATCCTAAAGGCTTCCTGCTCCTTATTGTGCTTCCTATATACTGTCCTTTCCATCTCAGTCGGTGTTATCCCTGCCATTGGTTCCTCTATTTTAGCTATTTCCAGTCGAATTAAGTTCTAATTAGTTGACTCATCTTCTTTCTATCGTTTCTGGGCGAGGTCTACGGTTGACGAGCCCTTCCAAAAAAGAAAAAAAACAAAATCTCAATCTTGTAAACTGCCAACTACGCATCGACCAGATTCCTCATTACATCCCTTTTATTTTTCGAAGCCTACGTTTTGTGCCGACCAGGGGACAGTTTTTAACATTCTACCGAAACTATCAAAGTCGTAATTTATTTTCGTGCCTTTTTACTTGCATTCTGCAACGACACACGCGACTAAACATTGAATATTACTAAAAAAGTTCAACCACTGTAGAATACGATGTTTTGTTTTTTTTTTTGTTTTTAGTGCGAATTTCCATCTATTTATCGCGACCATCTGATTATCTCGGGTGGTACTGAATTAACCGCGAGTAAAAATTTCCGAAAAACGAAATAATTGTTAATTGTCATGTGGAACGGCAAGCATGTCATCCATAGTTGATTGGTCATGTGTACAAAGGCGCGAACACCAGCATTAATTAAATAAAGATCGCAGTTTCAAGTTGTTGCACATAGAATTTCGGTTACATAACCAAAATAATACGTAGTACTCACTGAAATAATGTCAATATAGCGCAGCCGAATAGTGATGGCGATACTGGAAAGAAACGAAAATTTTGCAGAAAAAACCAAGTATTTAACATCGAAATGATTTAGGAACAAACGTTGTAATGGGAAAATTAGCGAGGAATTATGTCGAAATTGTGTTCGATAAAGCCCCTCTGTATATGTCACGAAAGAGTAACGCTTAAAAGAATTGCAAATAAAAATATTAATAAACAAAAAATACGTCTTTGTTATGAACTTGAAAAATAATTATAGAAACTTCTTTCATCATATTAATTAAGAATTAGTATAATCATATCACATTTTTCAAAAGAAATATAACGAGTATACTTTGGTCATATTTTTTTTTGGCGACACAATAAATGACGGGTAGCACCGGACATAGTCGTCCTATTTTCCTCTTTCACCTATTCTTCCCTTGAATTTCGTCATATTTCAGGTCTTTCTGCAGCAATAGTGTAACACCCGTTAAAAATACTTTCCATAAATAAGCAAATTGACAAAACAATTGAAGTTTGTTAAAATAATGTTGCAAAATTCAAAACGTAAAAAGATCTCTCCGGAGGTGTTATCAAGCAACATTTTAAAACACATCTCTTAAATTGTACAAGAAATGTTGCAAATACCATTAAAACCGGTGTAAATTTATACTATTTCCAACAATATTAAACGATAGAAAATTTTAAACATATTACGTATTGTGCTTAAAAATCTTCAATTGAGTTTGTCAGGATTTTTTAGCCAGGAGCAAAACACTCTCGCACGGTTAACTTACTCGGTGCCCACGCCGCGACTGAGCTGAATTTGTTTCTACTCTAGAAGACGTATGTATATTCACAACAACGCTTTACATACGCGACGGATTAAGTTTCTTAGAAATTCAAATGTCCGCGGTTACCCGCCGTTCGAAGCTACCCCCGACCTTCCGCTACAATACGCGTTTAAATTACACGTTGCAATAAGATCCGTAAACTTCATAACCGCGTCTAGTTAAATCGCGAGAAACTTTACCAAGCAAACGAAACCGGAATTATGGGAACAAATTAAAAGTGGAAGTTGAAATTTTCGAAATTTATTCACGTAAAGGCGGATAAGCGATAAAACAAGCGTGGAGACGCAGTCGACAGATTAAAGTACACATATGCTTTCGCGGACCACTTTCGCGTCGATAACAAATGAAATAGGACCGAAAATGTGTAGACGAATCGATGAAGCGGCTAACATATTGTAGAAATTTGATTTATAACCACCGTATTTCCGCTGCTCCATTGGATCGAAACCGGGTTCCTGAAAAGTCGTTGCCGAATTTATTTCATTCCTGTCTGACCCGGAATCCGAAAAAAAATCCTTTTTTCTTGGCGCGCTGTTTAGTTTCAAAACCAACTGCTTTACTTAAATAATCCGGAATCGAAGATGAACTAGCAAAATTGTTAGTGACCGATTTTTTTACGGTTTTACAGTTTTCGAATATATCGATATTTTGAATTTCATTATTTCCGTGAAGGTCATATCAGTGTTGTGCGCGTGTCTTAGTTTCCGGATAAACGAAAAAATGTCCCATTCTTCAGAGACCCTCGGATCTGACGCGGTTCTACTCTTTTTTTTCCATTCATCAACTTCTGCTGGACCGCCCGAAAATTGAACCTATTCAGGTCTCGATTCTCTAGTTCCCTTTTCGAAGTTCCCGAAGACAACGAACAAAAAGTGCAGTTGCTCCTCAGATTCCTAAAACTGTCAAATATCCCAGATGTCATCTGAACTCTATTCATCCGTACTTCTTACCAGTGTGATGTAGTGCACGTTAATGATTAAAGAAATCGTACAGCACACTTAGTATATATTGTATATATATATATATATATATATATATATATATATATATATCTTCGGGTGCCGTACGCTACATATATATATATATATTTCAAGAATTTAGTTATCATTAACATATGTATTATATCTCGACGCACGGTATTCTGAAAATTTACGATGTACGAGATAGGAAAATAGGAGATTAAAGCTTCATTCTAAATAATTTCCAAATACAACTTTAAAACATAAACCATTTTTGTAATTTTCAAGTGTGTACATTTTAAATTGCGAAAATGATTAGGTGGGGGAACGCAGTGTAAAAGTTTTAAAAGTGCAAAAAGACGTAAAAAACCTTATTATTTAAAAAAAGTTTATTTAGCGAATTCGTACCTTACACATGTCTCTCCCCACGTACATAAGGAGAATTTTGTATGGATCAGAATCGGAATTAGTGAAAAGCTCTTGTTTTATTTCGGGAAAAAATTAGCTTTAGAAGAGTAACTTCCTCTGTATCTATAAAAACAGTTTGTGAATGCATTGATATCAGCGTTTAAATGTTCACGAAGATTTAGTAAAAAATGACCTTTTCGAAGCAAGCAGCTTATTCGCATCATTTATCTTCCCTATCGTTATCAGCAGAGCTTTCAGACGCGCCAACAAAAGATACAAAAGACGGTGATGTTTCTCGATTTTTTTTTCTTTTTTTTTTTTTTCTTTTTTCGGCTATTTAAAAATGGAATTTTTATAAAAATAAACGCAGATAACGCGAAACGGAGCATAAAGAGAGGCCGATGAAAAGAAAAAGCAATCTATATAGATGATAAACAGAAGACAGAAAAAACAAAAAAAAAAACCAGCTAATGCCGCTTTATTTTAGTTTTAATAAATGTTCTCATAACCGACATTATTAATAATCAAAAATTAACCTTCGACATTTTAAATTTAAACATTTATAGTAGACATATTTTCCGTGTTAATAATTTTTCGTTTTTTTTTTTTGTCTTTAATTAACAGAAATAGCATTATTCATAACCGGAAAAGGTCGATACTGATTTAGATTTAAATTTGTGAAATTTTTTAAAATTCGCGTACATACGATGGTGTATATTTTTCGGAGAATTTTATGAATTACACTTTCGGCTGTTGCGAAAATAGTTTTTGAACATTTCAGTGTCGATTTAAATTCACGGAGCGAATGAAAAGGAATGGAAATGATTTATTTTTCTTAAATTTGATTTATTTTATGAAATTCGTCATTCGTCCATTGAGTTTTTTAGTGTATGTGCGTTGCGCGTTAACGGTATTATCGCAGTGAGCCTATCTTATCTCGTAAACAAAAGAGAATATATTTAATTTACGATCGTATCGGTGAGATTATTCCGTTTATTACTTTGTCGTACGGCATTAGCCGAGCCAAACTAACAATTAGATTAAGAATATTATGTTACTAACATTTAATTGACGCGGTAATATAATTATGAAAATTACATTAAGTGCTGCACCTGCATCTGCAGTGCAGTCACCTACGATTGTGACACAGAATGAACAATTACTTCAACAGAATAAAAAGCTTCAAAAGCAGAATGAGAAGTTACAGATACAAATTAGCAAGCCGCTGAATGAAATAGAGAAAATGCAGAAAACGATAGAATTACTGTCGACTAGTAAAATAAATTCAGAGAAGTCCGAAGTTGATAAACAGTATTATACCGATGAAGATGAAATAGTCAAAGAAACTGAATGGTTAGTCAAAAAAAATAAAACTAATAATAAAAGGAAGGGAAGTGAAATTACACCTCCGCAGAGAAAGGATAAAAAAAGAGGTATAAGAACACCGGAAAATATACAAACCGATGTTCCTCATTTTCGCTATCAATGTAAACCAAAACCATTTTTTGTGGCTAATGTTTCGGATTTTAAAAAACTAGCAAATGTAATCACGCAAGTTGTAGGTGATGAATTTGTGTGTAAACAACTGCCGGCAAATCAAGTTAGAGTAAACGTTGAAACGGTAGAAAATTATAAAAAATTAGAAAAACATTTATCTGAAAATAACTTTGAATACCATACTTACTTATTAGATAGTGTGAAACCAATTAAAGTAGTAATTAAAGGATTGCCATCAAATATGGAAGAAAACACTATAAGAGAAGACTTATTAAAGCAAGGGTTTAATGTATTAAAAATCAGCAATATATGGAAAACAGTAAGTGATGCTGAAACAAGGATAAAAACTAGAGTACCAACACCGATGTTTGTGATTGATTTTGATGTCAAGTGTGACGTTGAAAAAATTAAAAATATTAAAAAAATATGCCATATTTTTGTTCAAAATGAACCGTGGAGAAATCCCAAAGGCATGCCACAATGTAAGAGATGTCAGGCCTATGGCCATGTAAAAAATAGATGTTGTCGTAAACCTAGATACGTCAAATGTGCAGGCTCCCATTTAACAGAAGAATGTACAAAAAAGCCAGAAGAAGAGTGCAAATGTGCATTGTGTGGGAAACAACATCCTGCTATTTATAGAGGATGCGAAGTAGCAGTTGCTCTCCAAAAGAGAAATAAACTGCCCATTGTTAATAAAGAACAAAACACATTACCACAAAGAAATAAGGTAAATGATCAAAAAAATAGTGATGTGATTAGAGATCGTTCTAATAAAGACAATCAAAAAGAGTCCAAGAATCATCAGGTAATTAACGCTGATGATAATGATGAAAACGAAAAATCGCCAGAAAACCTTGTTAAAAGACTAGAAATAATCTTAGAAAAACAAGAAAAGAGAATAAATAGAATTTTCGATAGATTAAATTCGATAGAAAGGAAGTTGAATAAATCTAACAATAAATGAACTTGATAAAGATAGCAACATTTAATGTAAATGGGCTCAAACATAGACGTCAGGAAGTTGAAATATTCTTATTAAAAGAAAAAATCGATGTATTATTAATATCTGAACCGAATATTGCGGAAAATACTTTTATCAAATTTAATGGCTATTGTTTGTACAATACTATGCATCCTGATGGAGGTGGGCGCAGAGGTGCAGCAATACTAATTAAGAATAGCATAAAGCACCATGTACTAGGAGAAATAAGCACAAAACATATTCAAGCTACAAATGTTAAAATATATACTAAGAATGGAGGTTTAGTGTTATCAGCGGTTTACTGCCCTCCTGGTAACCAGATAAAATTTGACTTGTTTGCTGATTATTTTAACATGCTTGGCCCTCGATTTATCATAGGAGGTGATTTTAATTCAAAGCACACATATTGGGGTTCAAGAGTTACCACAGGAAGAGGAAAACAGTTGCTACAGGCAATAAATAAGTTGGGATGCAAATGTTATTCAACAGGGAAACCAACTTATTGGCCGACTGACCAGAAAAAGTTACCTGATTTGCTAGACTTCTTTATTGCTAAGGGAATTACTGAAGGAAACATAGATATCGACGACAATAATGATTTTGTGTCTGATCATTCTCCAGTGATCATGACTGTGTAAGTAAATCGATAATCCTAAAGCAACCATATGCTACACTTACCAATAATAAAATCGATTGGGATCTTTTCAGGAAGCAGTTGGACGAAAACATTGATTTAAAAGTATCGCTGAAATCTAAGGACGAGATTGATATAGCTTTCATGCAGCTTAATGATGCAATACAGCAGGCTGCATGGAACTCTACACCCGTAAAAAATTATAGTAGTAAAAAACAAAATTTACCGTTTTATATTTTAGAAAAAATCAAGGAAAGGAGGAAGTTTAGAAAAACTTTTCATAGAACTCAGGAAAAAACAGATAAAGCCAAGCTGAACAAACTAAGTCAGGAAATTAAAAGATTGATAATTAAATTCAAACAAAAAACGTTTAAAACCTATACAGAGAATCTCTCCCCTACACAAGAGACGAACTATTCTTTATGGAAAGCTACAAAATGCATTAATAGACCACAACAGCAAAATTTCCCTATTAAAAGAGGCAATAACGAATGGATAAGAAGTGACAGAGATAAAGCTAATGCATTTGCGAATTATTTAAAACAAGTATTTACACTTGATACGACAGATGATGATAAAAACATTGTGTATCAGCAAGGGAAAGATGGATCTCTGAGACATTTTAAACCTAGAGAGATATATAATGAAATAAAAACAAATATGTGTGTAAAGAAATCTCCCGGTTTTGATTTAATTTCGGTAAAAATACTAAAGGATTTTTCAAAAAGAGGCATAATGGCATTAACCCAAATATTTAATGCTGTAATAAGAATTGGATATTTTCCCCAACTTTGGAAAGTAGCTCAAATAATTATGCTACCTAAACCCGGGAAATTACAGACAGATATTAAATCATATAGACCAATTAGCTTGCTACCCGTTATTTCTAAGTTGTTTGAAAAATTATTATTGAAGCGACTGAACCCAATAATAGAGAACTATATACCCAATCATCAGTTCGGATTTCGAAAAGCACACTCCACAATAGATCAGATCCATAGAATAACAAAAATAATTGAAAAAAGTCTTGAAGAAAAGAAGATCTGTACAGCTCTATTCCTTGACGTGGAGCGAGCGTTTGATAAGGTATGGTACAAGGGATTGATAATTAAACTTAAGAAAATATTACCAATTAAAGTTTGCAGAATTATTGAATCGTACCTAACTGACAGATATTTTAGAATAAAACATAATGATGAATACTCTGAATTGCAAGACATACAAGCAGGAGTACCGCAAGGAAGCGTCCTCGGACCAATTTTATATTTATTATATACCGCTGATATTCCTGTTAACGAGCATGTCACGACGGCCATGTTTGCAGACGACACAGCTGTGATGGCTATGGGAAATAATATAGAAGAATCAACAATGAACGTGCAGTCCCACATCAAAAATATTTGGAAGTGGACAAGGAAATGGAAAATAAGCCTTAATGAAGAAAAATCTGTACATATTAATTTTACGAATCGAAGAATCCAGTACTGTCCGATTGAAATCAATTCAAAAATTGTACCCAATATAAAATTCGTGAAATATTTAAGTATGCATTTGGATTCGGGATTGAACTGGTCTATGCATATTAATAAAAAAGTAGAACAATTAAAGTTGAAAATGCTGCAGATGAAATGGCTTATTGGAAGACAAAGTATCCTGTCACTGAGCAATAAATTGTTGGTATATAATCAAATACTAAAACCAGCGTGGAGTTATGGTTGCCAGCTTTGGGGTTGTGCTAAAGTAGTCAACATAAAAAAAATCCAAATGTTCCAGAACAAAGTGCTTAGGACTATCACTAATGCCAGGCAATATGAAAGAAACGATGATATTCATCGGGATCTTCATGTGCCAGAAGTTTCACAGGTGATAAAGGAACTGGCAAGAATGCACGATTTAAGGCTGCAAAAGCATATAAACGCAGAGGCGAGGCAGCTTCTGACTCATCAGGATGAAGTCAGGCGGTTGAAAAGAACTAAACCTCATGAATTAACCGAAGAAAAAATATAATGCAAGAACATGCAGGATCGTCCATTGGGAATCCTAGTGTATATATAATAATTACAACTAATTTAGAGTATTACTGAATGTTCGTGAACTGAACAGATTGTAATAAAAACCACTTAAGTGGGGTTCTTTTTATATATAAAAAAAAATAATAATAATAATATTGCTCGGTTAATGTTTCCAACTAGTACTTTTTTCAAAGTTTTTTTTTGTTTTTTTTTTTTTTTTCTGTAGGGCCGAGCGGCTTGACTTTGAACCAACCAGTTGAATGTATTATGTTAGAAATTTAAATTTTGAATCGATAGAAGATGAAAAGATTCCCCTCCCAATGTCTCTGTCCACTCTCTTATCGTTTTCACCATGACTTTTAGATTGATCTTTATCCGTCTCTTTTCTCCAATCCTAACTCTTTTTACCGTGCTATGCAACCCTCTCCACCTATTTCTTCCTGGTTTAATAAAATTTTCCCTGCATCAGCCGTTCTGTTATTTCTTCCATAATTCGCCTCCGCTTTAATCACAGTCTGCTTCCTGCTTCCCTCTTTCGTTTTAATATTGTTCAGTTTCTCCTTTATGTCTCTGTCATCCTCCTATCTTAAATTTGACCTGTGATGTAAATCACCTTCATTATTCGAATGCTCTTGTATTTCCTCAGAACGCGCAGTCCTTTATTCTAATTTGCTTGGCCTTGGTCTCCCGACCCCTTTCTGTGCCCACTACATTCTTGCTCTTCCTTCTATTTCTGTTGTTCCTATATTGGCTATCTTTATTTCTTCTGTTTCTAATCGCTTCCTGATTTAACTTTCAAGTCCCTACGTTTCATTATTTGTTAGTCCTTTGTGCTGGGTAAATGTTCTGAGTTGACGTGCCCAAAGGGGGAAAAAAAGATGAAAAGAACGAAAATAAATGTATGGGAATTATATTTATTTCGCGTTTTGTATATAATATTTAAAAAATATTTTTCCGATTTTTCTATTAATTTAATAATTATCGTTGGAGGAAGGCTAGAATCACTGCTATCTAACTATATTTTTTTCGCACAGTTCTTATACCGAACGTTCTATTTTTTCCAAATTATTGATGAAAGAACCGACGAACTCATCGTCTTCCGGGTCGGGTTTACGGTTAAGACTGTTTTTGAGTTCTTTTTCTTTTTACTTTGGTACTTATTATTATTATTATTACTATTATTATACGAGAGACTGATCAGTTACTAAAAATGAGCATTTCTCTCGATTAAAAGTAGTTTAACATTGATTTAGAAACTAACAATTTAGTTTGCATCAAGTGATTAAAAACAACGTGGAAGGACGATCTACACCAGCAGCAGTTGTACAGAAATTTAATGGGCAAATTCAATACGCTTAGACCGAAAATCCCTTAAGCTTATACCGTCCGGAAATGTTCTTACACGCTGGGAATTTTAAACTCTCCGCATGTCACAAACTCTTCTCATTTTCTTGATGGCTTTTTCTCCGTCGTCGAATATGTTTCTTCAACGTGGTCAAGAGAAACGTTACATTCTCGTCGATGTATCGTTAACCAATATTACCGAACTTATCAGCCATAATTCCTAGGAATACACACATCTTTTCCGAAATTAACTGTTCATCGATAGGGGTTAACAGTTTTAGTATGAAACGAAATTTATAATTCCAATTAAAATTTAATTTCGAACGTTAATCGTGGAGATAGTTTGAATTTACTTAAAGTCGAGTGTCGCTTAAACTGCGAAGCTAAAATTTTAAAGTGGACAGCAATTTACGCGTTCTCGTTAAAATTTAAATACGATACTTGGAGCTTATTCAAACTTCCCTTTCTCTACGTCTGCAAATGTTTCCGGATGCTCGGTAATTATTTCATCGACACGAAGTGCACTCACTACGGTGTACGGTAGAAGCGAAATTCTATCGCGATAATTCCAGGCGGAACCGAATCATGTAAGAGAGCGTTCAATATATACTTACATAAGAAACGATGAAGCGGAGGTAAGGTTAAGGTGATCGGATGATTTTTCGGTCGAAGTGGCTGCAGCAGTGTCGTGGTCTGAAGATGCATCTGCGTAGAGCAATAAACGAAACATGAAGAGGAAAAAGAACGATTGTGGCGGTATCTGGCGGCAATGAGGAATTATGGTGCGACGCGATGATTTATTCATCAACAACATAATACAACGGCAGCAAAGAGCAAATACTGGTCACACCGATCATCACATTTTGCCGACGATTAATCGCTGCCCGATTTTATTTCCACTTAAATCAGCCTCCGGCGCCCGGTTACTCTTGAATGGCTGCAATCGTCACCGATCGATCGCATAGGAGAAATTTCACGACAACAACTCGATGACCAGCGCAGGCCGCCTTCTCATTGTTCCCACTTTCGCCTGTAACGTGCAGATGCAGAACATTATACATTTTCATCGATATTAATTAACGCAAAATACGCGCGGAATAGTACAAATCGCACTGTTCGCAGCGACGTTACACAAATAAAATACCAGTACCGGACATTGAACCTTTTTTTTTCCCCGCCCAAAATCGGTCAATCCGAATGAAACGAGGGTGCGCGGAGTGGCGCACATCAGCTATTTCGCGAGCATTTTTATCGGCTAACCTCTACAAACAACTTTTCAAAATTCGTTCGGATTAAAACACATCCGTCAAAAATCCAGCCAGTTCCATCGAAGTTCTCTCGGAACGTAGAGTCATCCGCTGAGCTCTTACACTTCTAATTTCCGATTCTTCACATTTGTGTGTATGAAAATAACTTTGCCGATGTAACCATTCGATTCTTCGTAAAACTTTCTTTTATATATTGTTTTTGACGTGAACTCTTGCTAAATGTTACCTTTATGTTTTTCTCCCCGCTTCTTATTATTAAATTACAACTGCCCGAGGAAGGGCCATCCAGAAATTTTTATTTGAAATGCGAAAGAACGTGTTAAGGGTCAACAGCGATTATCGTTGCCCAGTGAATTCCGGTAAAATTTTGAGAAAATCGAAAGTCCTAGTTTGTTTTAATCGGCGTACATCGAGACTGCTATCAAGCCAGTTTTGGTGGACCAATGCGTTTAGATGTGATTCTAAGCGCCTTATATATGCTGTGATTTTGTCTTTAACATAAAGTCTCGATGTAACTCTACGGTTAGATAGATATAAATACCCGGGAGATGAGATGAGAAATCCTTATTTTGGAACCGCTGAATCTTGTTGATATGACCCTATTTTTTGCGCAGCCCCACAACATCAGGCATATGCCCATGTAGGCTTTAATACTATTTCATACATACATATATTTATATATATATATATATATATATATATATATATATATACTCGTATATATTAATTACAACGTAATTCTTAGGCTACCACTCATTAGAAAAAATGTCCCAATTTTATGTAACGTTTGTTATATTTTATAGGATTTTTGTTATTGTTATTTAAAAAATGTCACAATTTTATGTAATGAAAGTTAAGGATTTTTGTGATTATGTTATCTTTTTGTATTGATGCCAGTAAGAATTACGTTGTAAATTTTGATCATTTTATACAAAGTGTAGAAAAGAAAGAGACAGAAATGAAAGCAAGAGGGGTCAAGGGGCACAGCCCCTTGCGAGATCAAAATAGTCGAGTTATATATATATATATATATATATCAAAAGTATATTTTCCAGATTGTGGCTGGAATGCCTGTCAAGAAATTAACTCTGTTTAAATTTAATGTCGGGTCGATTTCTCCTGTGATATTCGCGTCTGCTCCACGTTAAATTTTTTTTTTGGGCTTGGCCGACTAAGGGCAGCTACCCAGGACAATTCGACTAGATTAGAGATTAAATTTTAATCCGGTCAGAGATCGATGACAGAAAAGAGACAAGAATAGGAACCACATTGGATGACGGCAAAGCTACGATATAGGAAGCACTATATGGAGTAGGATAATTCAGCTTTAACAACTGAACGTACAGGATATTACGCTCGGAGGAAAGACTGGAACATTTAAACAGCACGTGGTCAGGATCACAAACGAAGGAACAGTCGCCAGAGTGCAAAGGACAATAAGGGGATGGGAAAAGAGCAAAACAATGCCGAGAGGATGGGAGCAAAGTATGATTGAACCGCAGACGGCAGATGGCAATGATGAACAAACGTTTAAGAGTAGGAAAATGATAGAACCAAGAACAAAATACTTGACGTAATTCTGTTGAGTAATTATAATTCCTCATTCAATTTTTTTAAGTTTCACAAAGTAAATGTGATTTGCGTACATTTACTTCCATTCAATTATAGTTTTTTTGTTTTTTTTACATTGCACCGGAAAACCATAAGCAATGCTGATCACAAGACATGCTTAAAGGGAGTAGAGTGAAAGGGAGGAAAAGGGAATAGGAAACTGGGAACACCAAGGAAAAATAAATAATTGGAAGGCCGATGATAAGTCTGGTGACCCCTATGGGACAACAGACTAAGTTTAAGGAAGATCAGACTCTAGTCATGGAGAGGTAACATCAGGAGACAGTGATATCTAGTCGGCAATCCGTATTTACTAGGTGATTGGAAGTGCATCCCGACACCATTTTCTTCGTTTGAAACGTCTGGGCGGATTTCCTGGTACATTTGGTTGATACATACGGCTGATGTTCGGATTTGTACTGCACTTCAGCTTGTCGAAAAACTTCCTGTACTGCTCCACATAAATATCTTTTACAAATGGCACTTGCAAATCTGTGTGTAGTGTTAAGTTCGACACGTATCTTGGCGCGGAAGTAATAATCCGAAGTATCTTTGACTGCTCCCTTTGAATCTTCAATAGATTTGATGTTGCAGTTGTCCCGTACAGTTCCAGCCCGTACCTCCAAATGGGCGCTATCATTGTTAAATATAGTTGACGCTTGACATTTAAGCTCAAGGTCGATTTTCTTCCTATTAATGGATATAATAACCTACATCGATTAGAGACTGTTTTCTTAGTCTGAATGACATGATGCCGCCATGTAAGCCGTCTGTCCAAATGCATCCCAAGATAACGAGCTGAGTCAACTTGTGGGATTGTTGAATTACAAATTTTCAAAACAGGACAGGTAACGTGTCTATTCGTAAATGTGACATGCTGGCTTTTAGCTGGGTTAAAACTTATACCCCAAAGCCGTGCCCAGTCTGCCATTCGATTTATATGACTCTGAACTGCAGCATTAGCATATACTGAATTTGTGTTTGATGCTAGTATCGCTATGTCATCAGCAAATGTGGCGAGCACAGTCTGATTCGATCCAGGCATGTCAGCTGTGTAAACCGAGTATAATACTGGGCCAAGTATGCTCCCTTGCGGGACCGACGACTGAATGTTATGTTCTTCCGAGATTGAATCATTAACTCTGACGGTAAATGTTCTACCATTTAAATACGATGTTAATAGCTTGTGCAGGTCAGAAGGAACGAACTGTTTGAGTTTGTATAGCAACCCTGCGTGCCATACCTTATCGAAAGCCTGGGCAGTGTCGAGGAAGACCGCCGAGCATACTTCATTTCTTTCAAATGTCGAAGAGATAGCGTCAACCAATCTATGGCATTGTTCAATAGTAGAATGTTCAGAACGGAAGCCAAATTGGTGATCCGGGATTATATGATATTTATTCAAAATTGGATGTAGACGACTTAAGATAAGCTTTTCGAAGACCTTTGAGAGAGAACAAAGTAAGCTAACTGGTCGGTAGGAGAATACATCTGTTTCAGGTTTTCCAACTTTACGAACCATTATAATCTCCGATTTCTTCCACATATTTGGAAAGTAGCCGATTCTAAGCGAGCTGTTGTATACATAACACAGCAGGATGGCCGCTTTACGCGGGAAGTGTCGGACAATTTCCGCCGTAATCTTGTCGCATCCAGGAGATTTCCTTAAAGGTGTATTTTGGAGGAGTTCAAAAACCTCTCTCGGCGCAAATACTTTAGTCCTATTATGAGCCTGCGAGCGTTCCTTCAAGACCCTCTGCACTGCTGTATGTGGTCTTGATCAGCATCTAACTGAGGTGAGAAGACTATAGACAAGTGATTTGCAAAAGCATTTGCCTTGTCTTTATCCGTTTTTACCCAGTTACTATTCACTTTTAAATTAAAAGGTTCTTCCTTCGTCTTCATCAGCTTCTTTGCTTTATACCATAGAGATCTATTATCATCGTTAAATTGGTGCAACTTATAAGTAAGAATTTGATTCTTATATTCACTTAGTGCAGCTTTCAACTTGGCTTGTAAGGTAATGTACCTAAGCTTAAACGAGGGATAACGATTACGTTGCCATTTCTTTCTGGCCGCCCGGGTATCTCTAATTAATTTCCTTAACCCGATTGGGATAAAGATGTTATATCCAAATTTATTAAGATCATAATTTGTAGCCTTATTGCATGCATCTTGCACCAGAGAAGTGAAATCCTTCACTGCAGCATCAATGTCATTTGTACTTTTTAGCCTAATCTTCAGGTTGGTATTATTCTCTATTATATTTGAGAAGATGGTCCAGTTTGTAGTTTTGTTGACGAGTGTCCGTTGTTGCGATATCATTTTGGGATGCGAGTTTACCACAGCAATAACAGGCACGTGATCTGAGGATAGATCAACAAGTTAAAGAAAGAATAGAAATAAATAAATAAAGGAAAAAGTTATTAATAGAAATCGAGTGTGCCGGAGGGGTGTTAGTGCGGGCGAATGAAAACCAGTTATCGGCTGGGGTATTCGAATCCCGATCGAGTTTGCCTACGAGGAGAAATGCGCGCGGTGATTTGTAAAAACCCGCGGATTGGCACGTCAGTTACGAGGCAGGATAGAACGGATAGAAAAGAGAAAAAAAAAAAAGATAGATTTTTAGGGAAAAAAAGCGGGATCAGTTGTGGAATTCAGCAGCGGTAGAAGACCGATCTTTTTGCTATATTAGTTCGATCGTTTCGGTATTCTAATCGTAGAAAAAATTCGAAAAAAGTAACGAAACGAAGTTAAATCGAAAACATATTTAAAAAATCGATTATCGCTTCTCTTCCGTTCAAATCTAGTTGTATTATCAACGTGCACCAGCCGACCCCAACAGGAAGTTCGATTACCCAGCCGCAGCAACTGCGTTGCTTATATTTCGTTAAATTTTTTTTTTTTTTTTTTTTTTTTTTTTATTGGGCTCGTCAACCGAGGACCTTCACCCAGAAACAATTAAGGGAAAACGAAAGTTATACAGTGAGGTGATCAGCTATCGCTAATAAGAAGGAAACAATGGAGGAGATAATAAGTGTAGAAGGAATTTCGTTTAATTAAACATTGTAATTTTTTGTATAGCATTTATTATCTTTGTCTTTTTAATCGATGTAAGAATATTTCGGAATATACATACGTATAATTTAAATACGAGATCATCTATCTTAATACAATAACATAATAATATTAATCGTATTAAAACTCGAGCAATTATAATTTCAATAACAATTTAGATAACAATTAGTAATTAAAATCGGCAAATATCGAAAGATAGCGTGGTCGGCACCGCTGAAGATATCAAAAACAAAATTAAACACCGTTTCACACTCTGATACGCCAACGTCTCAATACGAATTTGTTAATAAATATATTAAATTAATATTTATTAATTTTCGTACTTTTTATTTAATTTAGTTCATTCATTTTAATCTATTGTCCAGTAGTTAAGTAATTAAAAAAATGTTAGTAGTATATTCGCGACAAGCTTCGCTTCGTCATCTTAAAATAGCTGACAATGTGGCTCGATCGCCGTTTGACCTGAAAGGAGCATATTAAGATCAAGAGGCCAAAGAAAAAAAAACTTGAAGCTGAGCGAGGTGTACACTGGCTTCTGAGCAAAACTTCCGTGTTATCGCTGAAGTCGAAATTGTTGTGATATAATGCAGCTATCAAACCGGTCTGGTCGACCCATGGTATTACTACGAGTACTATATCTCTTTTTGAGGAACAACATCAGCGTCTAATCGCGAATTTTTCCCTTCTCTCACGCCTGCACGTTTTTACGAACCGTCGCGCAATACTGAAAAACTAAAGCAACTTATTGTAACTTGCGCGCTAATTGTGAACTCGTCCGGGAACGGATCACCGACAATTCTACGACCGGTACGGGATACTAGCGATGGGAGAACAGCGTTTTGCGAGAAAAAAAAACAGTTCCGAGCGCAGCAAAGTCTTTTAAATAACAACATTATCAAGAGCAAGCGACTACGTCCGATGTGGAAACAGCAGCTACGCACGACAGACCCTACTAGAGGTCAGTGAGTTTAGTATTCATCGTTGGCCGTTCATTACGGAAAACTGCTCTTAAACTGATAGTGAAAAAGCTTCTAAGGTGTACAGAATTATTAACCGGTACAACAACTTTAGCAAGAGACTCGAAACAGTGTAAGACGGTGGAAATTGGAAAAAATAATTTAGTGCCGTGGCATGGAAGTTGCGAGCAAACGAAGCAGGGGTAGGGGAAAATTAAAATGCTGAGGAAACAGAATCGGGCTTGCCGTTAATAGTAGCTGTAATGATGATGAGTAATGTCTTTACCTGCAACAAATTCTTTTCGCGGAAAATACACTCCGACTAATTTGCATAACAATTGCTTCTGCTTGTTTTTTTCCAGGAAAGCAACTACATTAAAGAGAGTTCGCTGGCAGACACATTCGAAACGTTTCAACGAAACAGCGCCAGCGACGCGCGCATCCGCTTTCAGGCGAAATATACTCTCTTTATTGATATTGAAATTCGCCCCGATTGCTGCAACGAATACGCAGCACCGTTCAGCTATCACATCCCTTTTCCATCTAATGCCGCAAAAAGGCAACGAAATCGGCACATGTTTCCGCGACAGAATTTCGCTAGCTGTCACCGGTCTCGACGCTATTAACTTTGTTTAGAAATAAGATTGCATCGGACAAACTTGAAATCTTATATTACATTTTAGCGCTGTCACGTTTTTTCCCTGCTTTACCTGTTCCTTAAATGCCCCCTTTTCGGTTGCATTTTGAAATAGCTCGGATCCGCGCTCATTCACCTGGACTGGGTTATGTTCACAACGCAGTCCGCTGATTTTAACCGACGAAAATATTAAGTTCACGAGAATTTATCAACTTTGTCGGACGGAGAACACTCTAAAATGCTATAAAATACAAAAACTAAGCCCTCATTTTCCGAATAACGTTTACAAAAATTTTCAAACCCGTTCCGCTCCGAATTTTCCCTTTACAGTAATCTGGGCTTTTTATTTATCTTTCGGTTCGTAATCTATCATAAACCAGCTGTCACCAGTGCTCCGCCCGTATATTCCGTTTAAATCTGTTTTCAGAAATTAATAAAAATTCCTTTTTCACTCGGAATTTATTCGTGTCGTGGAAAATATTTTTTTAAGTACGTTTTCTTGATTTATCACACTTTCTTACATTTTTGTACACCCTTTGCCAACATATTCATTAGGGTCAATTGAGATTTCTGGAAGTCTAACACAATCATCATCGTAGTCATCTGCTTTTTCATTCCTTATTCACCACTTTCGTATCATTCGCTTATTCTATATTACCCAGGGCTTCCCTCTTCGCGTATTTAATACCTTTTAAATCTCTTTAATTTTTCCCCTCTTTTCATATAATAAAAGCTCTCTCTCCCTATATGTATATATATATATACACATATATAAGTAAAGTAAAGTAAGTTCCATACCCTTGACAGGGCATCGGGGATTGTGAAGTTAAGGTTCACAATGAACTAAGCCCAACGGCATAATGAGAGTAGGGGGGCCAGTTCCTTTCTCTTGGCCGCCTTTACTTTCCCAGATTTCTCTGGTATCCAATTATTTCAGGCTGAGTAAACCTGGGAGCGATTCGGATCTGGAACAAGACAAGTCTCGAACCCGTGTCCTCTGGTTTAGTAGCCAAGCGCACTAACCAGTAGGCTACCGCGCTACCTATATATATATATATATATATATATACAGGGTGCTCCATGTCAGGAGTAATTGTAGAGCAGATTCGAGTAATAACTTCTCGCAACCCGGTCTAAATTCTGATGTATTTCGGCATAATCGCGATCCATCTGCACACGCCACAACCAAAAATCACATGCGGCTAAATCTGGACTATAGCCTGGCCAAGAAGTAGGAGTAGAATTATGACCGATTCAGCGCTTAGGAATGTGACGATTCAGAAACTCTCTCACAGTTAACGTAAAATGACAAGGAGCTCAGGTTATAGTCTAAATTTAACCGCGTGTAATTTTTGATTGTAGAGTGTGCTGAAGGATCGCGTTTATGCCAAAAATAACAAAATTTAGACCATTTGCGAAAAGTTATTACTCGAATCTGATTTAAAGTTACTCCTGACATGTATCAAAAAGCAACTTTGTCAGCGATTGAACGATTTGATGTATGTATGTAGGTGAAAGGGGATCAAATAGAATCGTTTCTTTATCAATTTTTGCATCGTTTTTGTAACTTTTTCTGCCGATTTTGTGTGTTTGAATTTAATTATTAAATTTTTCGTATAAAATGTTGTTTTTTTTGATCGATTTCATTTTACAAAATTCACAATGTCTCGAGAACAAACAACGATAATGCGGTTTACGGCGTTCTATAGGGGAAGGATGCCTGAACATTTAGTCGATTTTAACTTGGGATCTAGGAGTTGATGGTTCGACGCTATTTCAGATTTAGCGCTAAAACTCGTAAGACCGTTAACATCATTTTGGGACACCCGGTATATATATATATATATATAAACTCGCCCCTTCGGGCCTTGGAATAGGGCAAGCACCCTTCACCTTCAGGTCTAGTTCTTCTATAATTCTTATAGAAGAGTAAACTTTTTTATTGGCTACGCCGTTCGACAGAAAAAACTATTTCAGTTCCAATTTTCACCACCAAGAGATGCAGGAGCGCTAATATCGCATTAAAGTCTCATATATGGGACAAATTTTGTGACAGGACAATTTTTCCAATGACCCCTGGCGTAAAAATGTCATAGCTATTAATATATATACATATATATGTATCACATATACATATATATATGTAAATGTACGTATATGTATATATACATATATATATGTAAATGTACGTATATGTATATATACATATATATATGTAAATGTACATATATATATGTAAATGTACGTATATGTATATATACATATATATATGTAAATGTACGTATATGTATATATACATATATATATGCTAGCTGTAAGAGTATCAATAAAAAATCGGTATACAAAATTATATCACTCTCCTCAACTAAGTAATTTTATTCAAAAATCACATAAATTTTGAAATCAGATGAGTAGTTTCGGAGATTACCTCCTACATCCAAACTTACAAACATTGCCTCTGTATAATATTAGTGCGATGCATCGCTCGACCATTTTTTCGTCGACTTTAATTCAAAAATTGGTCGCCAAAATAAGCCCTTCTATTTTAACGGGATAATATCTAGGTACTATATTTTTTTAACTGAATTTTTATTATAATTATATTTCTGGGTTTTATCACCATTATGTCGAAATCACTTAAAAAAACGAAAAAACCCGTGTGATCCGTCGCTCGATCATTTTTTCGTCGCCTTTTATTTTAACGGGATTAATAGGATAATATGAAAAATTAGTCGTCACGAAAAACCCCCCTTATGTTAGCAAGATAATATATAGCCTATGTCCAATCTGAAAGTCCGTCCTAAATATGGATGAAAAAATTTTTGAAATCGGATGAGTAGTTTTGGAGATTACCTTCTATATCCAAACTTATAAACATTACCTCTTTATATATTCGTATTAATTACAACGTAATTCTTAGGTTACCCCTCATTAGAAAAAATGTCTCAATTTTATGTAACGTTTGTTATATTTCATAGGATTTTTGTGATTGTTATTTAAAAAATGGTACAATTTGATGTAACGAAATATATAACGAAAAATGTGACGAAAAAATGTCTTAATTTTATATAACGAAAGTTAAATGTTAGGATAGGATTTTTGTGGTTATGTTATTTTTTTTCGTGTTGATGCCAGTAAGAATTACGTTGTAAATTTTGATCATTTTATACAAAGTATAGAAGAGAAAGAAACAGAAATGAAAGCAAGAGGGGTCAAGGGGCGCAGCCCCTTGCGAGACCAAAATGGCCGAGTTATATATATATATATATATATATATATATACATATATACTTTATATACACACACACATATATACCTACTCAAGGGCGTTGCCAACCGATGATCCAGGGGGGTAGAAAGATGATAGAAAGAGGATATGGGTTATAGGAAAAATAAAACTTATTAATTGTAAAGGCTTAATATTTTATTAAACAAGAATAAAATCTTAATTAAAATATAATGTTCGCGGGTTTCTGGCAAAATTGTCCTTGATTGCACGCCTATGAGTACTCATCATGTTGATTAAAAAGTGTCAAGGCTCCAAGGGAAGCAGCTGCCCCGTGGCCCCCACTGGCGACGCCCATGTACCTACTAAAGATTTATTTGCTCTATTCAGATTTCCTTTTTTTTAAAAATACTAATTAAAACCAAAAATGACACTCTACAACAACAAAAAGCAATAGTTAGCAAGCGTTTAAGATTTGAATGTAAATAATACTTCCAGTCTTTCAACTATTTCCTGTTTCCTATAATTTCAATTTTTCAAATATTTTAGTGAAATATATTTTTTTACGGAATATTACTTAGATCGGGTAGTTATTAGTTTGCGTATACTTAGAAAAAAATAAATTATATCATTATAAAGAATTATTTATAACATTTTAATGTAATTCATACTCGTGATTGTGCGATAATTCGATCTACTTACTACGCCTAGGTAATGAAATTGCTCCTGCGACTTTATCTTCTTTGCCGAAATAATTCTTGTTAGGTCAACTGAGCTTCACTTCTGAAAAACATTCTCATACCATTCGTTTATTCTAGAACTTGCTTCCTCGGGCTCCGAATGCGAATAATTTTTATTTTATTTAATTTTTTTTCTGTGGATTTTAAATCACCGCTCAAAAGAAAACCACACTTGTCTGAAGATTCACGTTTTTTGGTTTTTTTTTTTGATCTATATACGATGTAACAAAAAGTTTCGCTTAACTAAAGATCGCAGCGTCATCACTTTAAAAATACATATGAAATTAACTGATAATTCTCTCCTCTTTACTTTACATAAATTCACACAACAGTAATTTCCCAGGATCACATATTTACGAAAGAGATCATGTTCTCTCTACGAGCATGTTTGTTTTCAAGGCTGTATCTGTAGGGAGATTTTCCGGGTTCAGATCCCGTTCGAAATGTCTGCGAAATCATAACTGCTTGAATTAAATGGACCGAAATTCAGAATAAATTTCATTTCAATTTTTGACAAAAGAAAAGAAAAAGAAAATTTTTATGAATTCTATGGAAACGACTATTTTTTATTTGTTTTTATTTTATTGTGTTCAAATATTGCATATACAATAATTGAAACTACAAGGCTTTAGTGTACCATTTATAAATAAATATATTTCATGATAATACACACACACATACATACATATATATGTCCTTCTTTGTTCTAAAGGCTTCGCGAGTGTCGGTGCGACTGATCGTCGGCGACTTCCTATTCGTACATCTCAGCTGTACAGACAAAGGCATAGTGTACTAGGCAATTGTTATATGCAACGCAGGTGTACAAACGCAAGACCACATTCGGAACTGATTAGTAATCGTTTGACTTATCGATATGCAAGTGCAGTCCGTCCGGTGTGGGTCTGCTGTGTACTAACCTAGCGCGCATATTATACATGGTGGTTTACCATTGCCTTCTACGTGATTGATTATTAGCGAGTATTTATTTATTTTATTTAATTCTTGTAATAAGTTCGTCGTCGCTCGGGATCGAACCCGTGACCTCCATATCGGAAGTCAAGCGCTCTAGCAACTAGGCTATCGCGACGACACATATATATGTATGATTATAAAAATATTTTCGTACCCCCCCCCCCCAAATTTTGGTCTAGATTCGGACCTGCTTGTTTTGTTCTTCATCTTTCAACCTCTTCGTCGAGCCTTTTTCTTAAAAACTAATTTATTGCCGCAATAATTGGGCAAGAATTTAAAATTGGAATTGCATTTTTGATACACACAAAGAACGCGTTTTTTTTTTTTTGTTTTTAAATCTTCGCGTTTTTTGTACAGCTAGGCTACACGATTTGTATATGTTTAAATCTGGTCATAGAAGTTTAACGATTTGAGTAACGCAAAAAGCGGGAGAAACGGAACGTTGGTCAGAAAATCATTGAAACCGTAAAAAAAAATCAATGCTGTGAAGTATTAAATTAAACAGTACATATTACCGGAAGTAATGTGATTTTTCTTAGTAACGACGTAAATGAGGACGTTTACGAAGAAAAATACAAGTTCGTCACAAGAGTAACTCGACGAGCTTCAAACAGACAAATGATCAACGTTACGATGAAAGACTAAAATATGGCATCAGAAATCACAAAATGATGTGAGAGTCACGAAACTAGAAATACACCGAACTATTCAAGACGAATAGGAGAATGACACAATCCAAACTATGTGAATATCAAAAAAGCAAAAGAAAATCGGAGATGGGGTAGATTGGCGAAATCACGGAAAAAAAACAAAACAAGATAGATAAAAACTGCGCTCGATAGAAATTAGAAGAGGCCTATATCCGGAAATGGTAGTAAAGGCTGACGAAGGAGAAAAAAAAGAACCTTTTTAACGGACCTCTCTATTTATTCGAAAGAGAGTTCATCATTTGCGCCTTTTTCTATGACATTTCGTGAAGGTGTACCCGTTATAATTAATCCGCTACAGAACGATTGGACTAGCAACAATAGAAAATTATTGAACTAGTCGCCTGAAAAGTAATGGCAGACTGGCGGGCCACAGGCGGGTAACGTCGACATGTCGGGTACACACAGACACATTCGGATCGCTATCGTAAATTGACGAAAGTATTCGATATTTTTCACGTTTAATCTTGCATACGTTCGCGTTCGCATTATTTCACTGCGCTCACCGCCTGTAATTTTACGACAAGCCCATACAGTCAAGAAACCCGAAATCGAATAATGCGTCTAATAGAACACTTGCTTATTTTGAATTTGTCGGTCGCAAACCTTTACTCGGAAACAATTAGGAGCAGAACGAGTCGTTCTTAATGCGATGTCTCGGTAATAAGAAAAAATCGATGTAGCAAAATTGACGAGTGGGGAAAGATAGAACAAGATATAAGAAGCGCTTTATGAAGCCCGAATTTCAGCGAAAAGTAGTCTGCAGATGAAGATGAACACTTAGTTAAGTATAATCGTTTCGAATAACTGTATCATTTAAATGGAGAGGATAAAGTGCGAGGAAAGAGATTAAAAAAAGGAAACGAGAAGGAAATAGTAGAATACGGCGAAAAGCAGACGAATAATGGAGACAACATAGGGGCGAAATAAAAAATAAAAAATGAGCGGAACCTTAAAGTGAAATTTTTCTATATCCTTAATTTACAGAATCAAGATTCGAGCTACAGCTGAATAAAGCATCGCAGTCTAACACGCTATAGCTGGGTTGTAACAAAAGAAGAAACGTAAGTGTATCCGACCAAAAGGTGTGGTTAAAAGATGAGGCGCTTAATTAGCTTCAGAGGGAAGACTTTGAATGTGAAGTTTTATGTTTAGTAAATGAGTCATAATAGGAATGCAGAGTAAATAGTAATTGTTAATGGATAGAAATTAACGAAAAAGTATTTTATATTAATGCTCTCTACCGTATACAGTGTTATAGGTTTCGTCATCACAGGTGCTGAACTATACAGTTAGAAAAGGCGTGAAACATATGGTTTTAACAAACGGATGCCAACATATATATTAGAGTTTGTCCTTGAAGTTTGTCAATAGTGAATATTAATAATTGTACTCTGATTGGAGAGTGCTTGATATCAGGAATTACATCTAATTAACGCTACACTGTAAGCACGACACTATCTCCTTTAATAATCTTCCCAATTTTTTCCCTTCAACTACACTGATCTCTGTCATTCTTCTAGGGTATTTATTTTTCCCACATTTCCTAAAAACGTCCCCCAAGCCGTAATTAAATAGCTATTCTACAGCCACTATCAATTCCCTTTTTCCTCTTCATATATACACAGATGGGTCGACGGAGGTCTGGTGGGGCATTAGAACTTCCTTCATCTTTTCTAATTTTAACCAGAACTTTTTCACCTTCCTTCATTCTGTTCCATATTCATAAACGAATTATTGACTGTTCTCTTCATTGTTTCGAATTACCTTTCCTCCGATTTTTTTAATTATCTCCGACTCCTCCTTGAGCGTCCTTCAGATCATACCTCCCCTTCCTGATCATTCGTGTGACTTTGTTATCCTCCGTATACGTTCACTCATTCATAATCTTTTCTCTCTCTTTTCGATTAACATTGATTTGCTGTCGGTACCTAACCACTCGGGCATACGTGATAATGAAGCAGCTGATTCTTTAACTCGGGTTGCTGCTTCTTCCCCTGCCTTCTTTTTAAAAACATTCAATCCGCTAACTTCCTATCGATATGTAAAAGCTTTCATATCAGATCATGGTACCGAACACCTACGCTCCCTCCATTTCTGATAATTATTCATTTCACCTGTCTGTTCAACCTACTCTTCCTTCCTATTTTCGTGGTTTCTTTTGTATCATTCTCTTCGACGTTCTGATGTTGTTTCCGTTGTTCGTATGCGTTGTGGCCATTTTCTGCTGCCTTTCTCCGGATTTCGCTTTTCTCTGATTTCCTCCCCACATTGTCCTCTCCATCCTGATGATGCAGTTATTTGAAAGGCCGATCATGTACTCATCGAAAGTTCATCTCTTTCTGTGGAACATTTTGTATTCCTATATGTTGAGGTTTGGGCTTCCTACTCCTTATTATGCCTCATACATCCTGTCTTTGTCTTCCCCACTAATAATTCCTTTTTATCAATTATTAAAATATAACCGACTTCTTTCCTTTCTATTTTTTACTGGGTAAAGGGCCTTAATTGACAAGCCCAAAAAAAAAAACAAAAAAAAACGGTCGCGTTACCTTTAAACTATCATTTTCGGTGTTTCCCACTTATTCAACCTTCAATTTTTTTTAGGAACATTTTCAGCCAATAATATTGCTCTTCTTTCTTCAGTCTCTCATTCTAAACTATGGCTCAACTCCTATTTATCTTCATTTTCTAATCCTGCCTCCTTTTACCTGTTCAGAGCCATCTCTTCAGCTTCATCCATAATTTTCTTGATAGTTGCTCTCCTCTCTTAAAGCCTCTACAATATCTGCTATTTATCGCTTTCGCTTTAACAGTCTCCTTCCTGCATCGGTTTTTTCCGTTTTCATCTACACTATTTTGTCCTTTTCACTCCCCTTTTAATTACTTTCCTTGTGATCCTGATAATTTTAATGTGTGGCCTTTTCTGCTGAGTAATCGTCCTTCTACTCTTTTCTATTAAAACTACCGATTCCTACTCCCCTTAATCTTGTATCCTCTCATTTCTTTCTGTTTCGGTTATTCCTGTCCTTGAACTATTTTTATTCTCTGTCCTTAAACGCATAAGAATATTAATTTATTGCCGCTCCTTCCCATTTCTTAATGTTCTTGCTGGTAAACTCACTTAAAAGAAAGGAAAAAAAAAACGTTCAAATTTTTACAAAAAATACTCTTTTTCGAAGACCGAATTCGATAGAAAAATATATATTTCCAAACAATTAACCGGTTTAAAATCTACTTGCATGCGAACTTCTTTTTCAACTTGTGGGCTACGTAAAGCTACACCGTTGCTATTATTCGACACATTGTGTACACTTACGAACAGGCGGTTGGAAGAACATGTACAGTTTACAGTTTTTTGAGGAAATGAGTTTTTTGTCTTTAACTGATGTAGGTAATGTGCAACAATTTGGTTGATTTATTACTTTGCAAATGGCACGGTAACAGTTGAAAGATGTTTCTTCGTTGTTTTCTTACTGGAAAAACGTTGCACGTTTTATTGTTGTACGTTGCGATTCGCGTACACGCTTCGTACATTATGTTCTAGGTGAGATGTTATTAACGATATTTTTCATAAAATGTACCGCCTCCTGCATAAAACATGAACTCAATGTATTTTTTCTTGCTTTCACTAAAGTTTATTAACAGAATATTTCTATTTCGGCGCGCCAACTTCTTTCTAATGAACCGCGAAATACTCCACTTATTACTATTTAGTTTCTTTCTTTTTAGAATTAGTGAAATGTATCGCAGCCTTCTTTCACCGGTCCTTTTTTCACATCTGGATATACATAGGAGACTAGCGCGAAAGATAGCTGGAAAGAGAAGGAAAACCCATTAATCGCTTCAGATACGCAGATAGGCATAATTATAAGTAAAAAATATAGGCGGTCTCAGCTAAAACCTAATAAAAATTAACCGAGATTACAATTGTATACAATCGTCAGAATAGACATTTTGTATATACACCGATACAGGTATGAAAGATAGTCAAGCCGGTATTAAAGCCAGATTACGAAAAGTCTTCGAGAAAACTATTTTCGGCTTAATCAAAACAATGATACGCGAGATCAAAGTTTTTTTTTGGGGGGGGGCGTAACCAGGGACCTCACCCAGAAACAATAGGAAGAAGAGTTAACTAGTTAAAGCTTGATTCGATCGGAAATGGCAAAAATAAAGGAACCAATGGCAGGAACAACAGACTGTAACGGAGTAGATATTTGTATATTATCGGAAACACATAGAGAGTGGAACTTGTTCTCGAGTTAGTTCGTTCAAAAGAACTTAAGAAATTTAGAAGATACACAGGCACGCGAATGGAAAGAATTTCCCCTAGGTGGCGAGAATGTGAAACTATCAATTCGCGCAACACCGGTAAATTGCAGTTTGGAATAAGCGGCTGTTAAAATCGTTCCGTCGCATTTTCGGTGATTCCGTTAAATTTAATACTATGGAAAACATGCCGGAACAAGATCATTGATTCCGAGATACGAAATCCATGTAAAAACTGAACGACTTTACACGAGCAGTCTATACTGAAAGAGACAGAGATGGAAGAGAGAGATTTGTAATGAAGGTATATTTCAACATGCTTCCACATAAACACTTTTCTTTTAATATTCACAGGGAGTCTCTATCGTTTCGGCCTCAACGATTCGGCCTTAACGTTTTGGCCTCGTCCTTTTTCCAAGTAGATCTAATTTAGTGTCAGCGAGTATTTTTATTTCCAGTAAAATCCAGAATTCACATCAATTTCGCTTTTTTCCAAATTAAGTAATTTTTTCGTAATCGTTAAAGGTAAATTATTTTTCACTTTTTAAGGCGCGTGCTTTTTTTTAAAATCAAAAGTTCTGTTACAGTGGGAAATTATTTTCCGAGATCGACTAATTTTTTCCGAAAATGTTCATTGTAAATATATTTTTTTAAATGATATATGAACGGAAAAAAACATTTCTAAGCAAATTCGCGGGTAATTTTCTGATTAAATGATTATTTTACACTTTAAATATGGGATGTGATATTAAAGAAGAAAAAAATTTAAAAAATTCACTAAGACTGAACTAGATCTACTTGGAAAAAAGACGAAGCCGAAATGATCTAAGCCGAAACGATATACGACCCCTTTTCAGATACCGTGAGCAGTCGTTGAAATTACGGATATTCAAACGATGTGTAAGGGGGTATATTTAAACATTTAAAACTTCCATCGCAGGTGTAATAAGAAATACAATTTACGGTAGACACCGCGTGTTTTAAAATTTTTATATTTGACGTTTCGGAATGCTTTCGTTGGCCATCATCAGAAACAAACTACAACAACACGCAATCGTGGGGAACAATGAAAAAGAATTGGAAGAAACATTTCAATATTTAACAAAAATACGACGATAAACGAAGAGAAGACAGCGGTGATGAAATGTGATAAGAAACAGAGAACAGTAAACATAAAAATTAATGGAAAAACGCAAAAACAAGTTAATAGCCGCATATATCTTGGACAGGACGGCAGAACCGATAGAGAGATAGTAACGAGAATTAATCTAGCAAAGACAGCGTTCAATAAAAAGAAATCATTACTGACGTCAAAAAGTATAAGCTAGGAAACTAAGAAGCGTTTTGCGAAAGCATATATATATATATATATATATATATATATATATATATATATATATATATGGAGTATACTACTGGATAGGTCAGAAACATGGACGATGAACAAGCAAATGTATAATCGAATAATCGAAGGCTTCGAAATATGGTGCTGGCGAAGGAGCCAAAAAATTAGCTGGATGGAGAAAATAACAAATGAAAAGGTACTAAAAGAAATACACGAATTGAATAATTCTAATGAATACATTAAAAATAAAAAGAGTTAAGTGGATAGGACATTTATTGCGTCATAATCAGACGCTAGTACAAATATTGGAAGGTATTTAATGGAAGGCAAACGATACAGAGGAAAAACATTCATCGAGCAAATAATAAAAGATACAGCGGCAATTAATTATACAAATTTAAAAAGAAAGACCGAATTCTAATGCTTAGTTCAATTAACAGGATCAAACATCATAAGAGGATACATCCACCGATCTACCGATTGAGGACAAGAAGAAGAAGATCAGTCACTTAATATTTAATTACCGCCGGTTCAACAATCGCCGATATGCCGTCATGAATGAACTAACAGCTGATAGTATATTTCCGTCCTTTTTCTATAAATAATTAGGCATTAGTAGCGCTGTTGAATTTTAAGTATATAAATAAGATTGTGACTTAATTAAATGGTAGCGCGCATTTTAGTTATTCTTTTGTTTCCTTTTCTTTTAAATAGTTTTTATTCCTCTTCTTTTTTTCTTTCAAAAATTTTTATGTCATTTAAGGTATAGACTGAACCAATTTCAACCGTACACGATAATGTAGATGAGCTGACCTAATGGATGTCTCTCTCCGAGCAAAAAAAAATATTAAAATAAAAAGCATAAACCTTAAACTTCTACGCTTAATTAAAAATCTGCAACTTCCACCATGGTCAGTACTAATAATTTAAACTATTTTTGGAAAACATCGTGTTGAATTACTTGACATTTCGGATAGCTTATGCACAAACTACCTTAACATAGTTGATTCTGATGGTGGTTAGTCTAAGCTGAATGGTGATTTTATTAAATTATTTTGAATTCTAATTTATATGTCTTTTTTTGGTTTATCCGAAGAACTGAAAAGCCAGCATTCGAACTGTTGTTCTTAATTTAAATCCGTTTTCTCGAATGATTCCCTTTAAATGTTGTGACAGTCAGTTGTTTATTAAGCCCTCGACTATGCCACTACGGTCCCTCCCTAGCTAGCGCAGACATAAAATTCCATGTATTTATAATTATTATGGTTATTATTAATCCGTCAATGAAATGACGAAGTTAACATTTTACAATTTGTATTATATCATACAGAAATATTTAACTATCGCTCGACCTAACAAATGTCCGTAAACATATATACATAAAGTATAAATGAATTGAAAATGTGTACAGTTATTATATGTTTTTATTACTTCCATAAACCATAAATATATATATATATATATATGTTATAAGTACAAATGAAATGTCTATTGAACGGTTACTAATGTTATATTTTATTTTTACACGAACATATATTATTCACAAATTCACAAATATAACATTGTTAAATACTAATTAATTATGTTAAAATAAATCAAATCAAATAATTACAATATTTTTCTTTCGATGTTGTTTCTGTTATTGTTGGATTTTTTGTTTGCGTATACTGGTGTTATGTTGTTCCATAAACATTGTTTATTAAAATATATATTTGCGATGGTTTTTTGTAGTCTTATTTGTTCTTGTTGGTAATCATGGATTAAATACATTGTTTTGATGTTATTCATTATATGTTTTTATTTCTTCCATAAACCGTAAATATATATATATATATGTTATAAGTACAAATGAAATGTCTATTGAACGGTTACTAATGTTATATTTTATTTTTACACGAACATATGTATATTATTCACAAATTCACAAATATAACATGGTTAAATACTAATTAATTATGTTAAAATAAATCAAATCAAATAATTACAATATTTTTCTTTCGATGTTGTTTCTGTTATTGTTGAATTTCTTGTTTGCATATACTGGTGTTATTATGGAAATAATAAAAACATATAATGAATAACATCAAAACGATGTATTTAATCCATGATTACCAACAAGAACAAATAAGACTACAAAAAACCATCGCAAATAAAACTTAATGACAAGCCGAAACGGCAAATCAGTGACAATGATATTAACACTGTTAATGAAAAAAAGGAAAACAAAAGGAAAAAAATAGAAACACGAGAAACTTCTACTCTGACACGGTACGAAGAATTAATTGCCAGCAAGGATAACCAAATAGCTCAACTGCAAAAGCAGGTAAATGAGCTTATCGAAAGGTTAAACTGCATTGATCAGTCACATTGTGTGGAATTGCAAACTCTGACACGGGACGGTACTCCCTCTAAATCAGTAGATATTTCAACTATGCCTGACATAACAAATGAGAATCAGCTGGTAAATAAATTTACTCCACTTCCGCCACCTGTATTTGTGAGTAACGTTAAAAACTTCAACTTACTTAAAAATAAAGTAATCACACAAACAAAAAAAGAACCTACCTTTAAGGGACTTCCTAGTGGAGATATTAAAATATCTGTCCGTGATAGTGACGATTACCGCTCGGTTACAGCCTTTTTAAAAGATCTGAATAGTAATTCAGCAAGTACGTCAAATGAGTTACTACATGGAATTACATATCACACGTTTCAACCGAAATCTGAACGTCCTTTTGCGTTTGTGATCCGTGGATTACCGCCATCAATCGACCATGAGGACATAAAGAATGACTTAAGGAAAACTGGTCATGAAATTATTCGGATAAGCCCTATAGTGAAAGTATATAGGGATACAGAAGGAAGACGGCAAATCAAGAATTTTCCACTGTTCAAAATCGAAATCTCCCCAAAAGCGAACAATAAAAACGTATACGAAATAACTAATCTTGCACATTGTAAAGTCTCTATCGAACCCCCTCATAAAAACAATAAAATCAAACAGTGTCATCACTGTCAACGAATAGGGCATACCAAAAATTACTGCACTCATCCTCCTCGATGTGTCAAATGTGCCGGTAACCATCTCACCAAAGAGTGCAAGAAACTTAAAAAAGACCAACCAAAATGTGTCTTATGCGGTATGATAGGACATACAGCTAACTACGCTGGTTGCGAAGTCCATCAAAAGTCGAAAACGCAGTCCCAGCCTATAAAAAAAGTGGTAGATCGTGTTAGAGAGGAACGAATCAGACCTGCAGAAAAAGTGCAAGCAGGAAAAACATTTGCGCATGCAACCAAATTGAATTTAAAATCACAGGAACAAATACAAATTCCTCCACAACAAAAAGATCCAACCATTAACGACGTTATGGCTATACTTCACAGTATCCAAACTAGTATTAACCAGCTAAATATACGTGTTACTCAATTAGAAACTAAACCATTGAGCCAACACACAAAAAGCCAAGGAAAAATAGTGAAATGACTGACTCCTCGTTTCGAATACTAACCTGGAATGCCAATGGCTTGAGTCAGAGAGCTCAAGAACTCGAGGCTTTTCTTAACACACATGTTGTTGACGTCGCATTAATCTCAGAAACACATTTTACAACAAAAAGTTTTATCAGAATTCACGGCTACACTACATATTGGACTAACCAACCAAGTGGCAGAGAACGAGGAGGAACAGCAGTGATAATTAAACAGAATATCAAACACTATTTACAGGAAGAAATACAATTGAATTTCCTACAAGCCACAGTAGTAGCAATAAACTATAATGGCGCAGACCTCAATCTAGCTGCAGCATACCGTCCGCCCAATAGTAATTTTGAAAAAAGTCAATTTATTGATATCTTCAATCAACTCGGTCCTCGTTTTATACTTGCAGGTGACTTTAATGTAAAACACACCATATGGGGGTCACGTTTGACGACACCAAAAAAAGGTGCTGAACTTCTCAACGCTATCAACATATGTTCGTGTAAGTTCTTTTCATCGCGGAAACCTACTTACTGGCCAACAGATTGCGCGAAGAATCCTGATCTCCTTGACTTTTTCATTACTAAAGGAATCGCTGCCAATTATGTGCAAGTAGAAGGAATTACGGACTTATCGTCAGATCATACTCCGGTACTTATGACACTAAGTTCTGTAGTGATTAAAAAAAGAATTCCGCAAAATCTCACCAATAAATATACTAATTGGAATCAATTTAGAGAAAGCCTGGACTCTTCAATTGAACTTAAAATCAGGCTTAAAACTATTAGTGATTTAGAACAGCAAGCCCAGCACTTTATCAACTTGTTGCGAAAAGCTGCTAGCCAGGCTACTCCAGCTCTTAAAGAAAACGTTCCAAATGAAGTACTGTATCCTATCGAAGTTAGGAAACTAATAAAAGAGAGAAGACGTGCACGGAAAATATGGCAACGCTCCCGTCATCCATCGGATAAAACAAAATTTAATCGAATTAGCAATAAAGTTAATAGGCTAATCAAGGATTTCAAACAGAAAAGCGTCACAAACTACTTAGAAAATTTAAGCCCTGCAGCGGACACAAATTATTCATTGTGGCGTGCAACGCGACGCTTCAAACGTCCACTACTTCATATTCCTCCTCTCAAGGATGAACAAGGGCAGTGGATTCGCGACGACAACAGTAAAGCTGAACTATTCGCTTCGCATTTAGCTTCAGTCTTTACAACACATAATATAAACTCCCAGATCGATACAACGAAAAATTACCAACCTTTCCAGCAAATAAAACCAGTAACTCCTCTTGAAGTTGCACAAGAGTTAGATAATAATATGAATCCCAAAAAGGCTCCTGGAATCGATGAAATTTCACCTGGAGCGCTTAGAGAATTACCACGTAAAGGAATTATCATGCTGACATATCTCTTTAATGCCTGTTTCAGAATGAGATACGTACCAAAATGTTTCAAAATCGCTCAAATCATCATGTTACTGAAACCTGGGAAACCAACAGAAGTAGTAACTTCGTATCGACCAATCTCTTTGTTACCTTCCATATCAAAATTATTTGAAAAACTACTCCTTAAGCGACTCAAGCCCTTATTAAAGATACCAGATCATCAGTTTGGCTTCCGCAATCAGCACTCTACGATTGACCAAGTGCATCGTATAACTAAGCTAATTGAAACAGCCTTTGAAGAAAAAAAATACTCTCCGGCGGTTTTTCTAGGCATATCGCAAGCTTTTGATCGAGTCTGGCACGAAGGGCTGATCTATAAAATGAGCAACCTGCTATCGGAAAATATGTGCCAACTTCTTGAATCATATATCTCTGATAGATCCTTCAGAGTTTCTTATGAAGAAGCAAAGTCCAAATTTCATCCAATACAGGCTGGTGTTCCACAGGGTAGTGTCTTAGGACCTTCTCTGTATTTATTGTATACAGCTGACATTCCAACAACAGCCAAGACGACTACTGCTACCTTTGCAGATGACACAGCCATCTTGTCAGTTGGCAATTCCCCAGAATTGGCTACGACTAACTTGCAACATGCAGTAGAAAAAATTAGCAAATGGACATGTGATTGGAAGATCAAGATTAATCAAGAAAAATCAGTGCATGTTATGTTTACGCTTCGTAAATCTAAGACCTGTCCTATATATCTTGATCGTCTTCCTATTCCGAGATCGGACTCTGCTAAATACCTGGGTATGCATTTAGATTCCAGGCTGAATTGGAAGACGCATGTCAAAATGAAAAAGGAACAAACCATGCATAAATTAAGACAGATTTGTTGGCTGATTGGGCGTTATTCTAAACTCAATCTGTCTAATAAGCGTTTGATTTATTGTCAAATCATCAGACCGATATGGATGTATGGTATTCAACTCTGGGGCTGTGCAAAGACATCCAATCGGTTGATTATTCAGCGCGCTCAAAATAAGTGTCTCCGAAACATCACTGGAGCTTTTTGGTATCAACGAAACGAAGAAATACATTCCTATTTAAATATTCCATAGATCGATGAAGGCATACGTTATATTGCAGAAGCGCACGAATACCGACTTCACAGTCACCCAAATCTAGAGGCTTTAGAACTGCTACTTTCCGATGATGACTTAAGGCGCCTTAAGCGCACAAAGCCTTATGAACTAGTCACCTAATTTATTCTGTAATATATTCGTATGTATTTTGTGGATATGGGCATATACTTGGTGTGCGTGCGTGTGAGTATTTATATGCGCGTATGATTATGTATATATCTGTATATTAGGAGTTATGTAATTGTACATAGTTTCTACTCTGCTCATGTTACAAATTAGTTAGATTAAGTTGTAACACTGTTTTAAAAGTAGTGCTAATTTATTTACTATAATAAGATTGTACTGAAATATACGTGTAAAAAAAAAAAAAAAAAAAAAAATATATTTTAATAAACAATGTTTATTGAACAACATAACACCAGTATACGCAAACAAGAAATTCAACAATAACAGAAACAACATCGAAAGAAAAATATTGTAATTATTTGATTTGATTTATTTTAACATAATTAATTAGTATTTAACAATGTTATATTTGTGAATTTGTGAATAATATATGTTCGTGTAAAAATAAAATATAACATTAGTAACCGTTCAATAGACATTTCATTTGTACTTATAACATATATATGTAAGTTAGTTGATGTGTGCCACTCTGCTGCGGATACGTTGATCGGAATTGCTTGTAGGCAGGCAAGTGTAATTCCAGACCAGGCTCCTGAAGAAAGTGAGGGAAGGTGCGCTAATCGAGTTTATTTAATTCGACTTTCTTGGCGATCTGATCATTTGAAAACGCCACTGGATCGTGAATTAATTCGCATATTCGAACACCTGGTATACTGTGTGTTACCGAAATATATTCTCCTGGTTGATTTTACGAATACTGTCTTCGCTCATCCTCCGTATGTTTTCACTCGGTTTTTTGACACTAAACCGACTCGCCCACTACCGATATCCAAAAAATCAGTTCACTCTCTGACCGGTCATCACGCTCACTCTTTGATGGCTACGATAGATCTCTCGGTGTGTCAAACGCTAACCAGCAACTAGTTTGCTCTCAAGACGAACTAATATTATTTAGAGCGTTCATTTTTTACTTTACATCAAATCTACATGTGCTTCGTAGACTATGAAAACGCTTGTGACAAAATGAATTACGGTCATCTTATTTCTACAGCAAATCGGTTTTTCTCAAAATTACCCTCGTCTAAAATTTATATAATAGACAACAAGCTGTAATTCGAACCAGAGATGGTGAAACTGAACCAGTAAAAATCAGAAGAGGAGTACGACAAGACTGTCGCCTAATTTATTTAATATTGTAGAATTCTACTAGAATCTTTTGATAATACAACATATGACATACACGTGGGAGATGATGTGACCTTACTAGCAGATAGTTCACGTATGCTGCAGAAAATGATAAATAAAATGAATACATCAGCAAAAAAGTTGTGGTGCTGGAGACGGATAGACAAAATAAGCTGGACAGAAAAGAGAACTAACCAAGAAATCTTAAATCGAATCGGCGAAATATGACAGGTACTGAATTAACAGTCGAAAACTACGTTGGATGAGCCACGTGCTCCGACATGGAGAATTTCTGCGGAATATAATTGAAGGATACATCCCAGAAAAACGTGTAAGAAATAGGCCACAATTAAGCTGGCTAGATAAACTGACAAGGGATTCCGGCTGCGCCAGTTACTCAGAAATGAAAAGGATGGCCGATAACCGATGCGAATAGAAAAGACGAATCGTAGTGGCGAACCAGTCCACGGACTGCTGCACCAGATGATGATGATGATGATGATGTTGTATTTATTAATTACAGCATAATTCTTAGGCTGGTCCCCACTAGAAAAAATGCCCTAATTTTATGTAATGAATGTTTTTTTGTTTTTCTTTTTTATATCGATGCCGGTAAAAATGACGCTGTAAATTTTGATCATTTTATACAAAGTATAGAAGAGAAAGAAATAAGCAAGAGAGGTCAAGCAATTGTGAAGCCAGAGTGGCCGAGTCATATATATATTCATTATTATTATTATTATTATTATTATTATTATTATTATTGTTGTTGTTGTTGTTGTTGTTGTTGTTATTGTTGTATTCCGTTGCAATGTCTGATCTAAGCTTACATCTGAACAGAGGAAGTGCACATGTTTAGTTAAAACGTACCGCTATGGCAAATATTATTAGGCAGTGCGTTGAACGTTCAAAAAAACTCAATGGAGTACCATAAAAGAAAGTCTAGCCAACCAAACAGCATCGTTACAATTTGATCACTGACCCGAAAAACAACCTCTTGACTTTTACGATCCTTTCTTAAGGGTATCATTTTTTATTTACCGCTTCTATCAGTCTCTGAAAGGAACACTGTTAAAAGCAAGCGAATTCAAACTGACATCAGCCCACTCAAAACCTATAAGAAATTCAGCTGACTTATTTGCATCGGCGTTCACCGCTACAAAAATCTAATGGCGATATAGTGTATATAAGATGACAGTTGTTCTCCCTTTTAAAACTGAGTTGGAAAAGGCGTCACTCCCGATAGAAAAATTATTCCCCCTCCGCGGATGATGAGTAAATGACATGAAGCTAACATCTCGCATACTCCTGGCTAAATGAATTATAAATTAAAACGACAAAAAAATTAAAAATTGCAAATGTACGCTCACACGAATATATTTAAAAATACGCACACCCGCCCATTTCTTCCGCCTTGTGATTTTCTATGCAATATCTGCTCACAAACAATCACTCCTGGTGATATTTATTTAGCATTCAGTTTTCTTCCAATTGACTGACACGACTGATCTTATAATGTTTATCTTTTTCTATGTCCTTTTCTATCTTTACTTGATCCATAAATTAAAATTGTAACCGTTTATAACCTTCAATAATATATTTTAAAATTCTCTTTAATATTTTTGGTTTTTTCAATAACATATAATATTTTGTGGTTTCCGCGTTAACTCACTTCAACACTTCTTCAAACCTCATCTTCTGTATTCACGTTATTTTCTTTTTTTCTACTGTGCAGCATTTCACACAATTCGAAATACTTTTGCGTCATTTTTGTTGTGTAGTTCCGTAAATGAGATAAAATACGTGCATCTTTTATAAAATTCCGTCTAATTTTTTAAATTTAATAAGCCGTCTAGGACCAGTTTTCTCATATTTTCAACGGTTGCTTTCATACGATTGATCCGCCTTTCGATTTTGATATTTGAATTACACAATATAGCAAACTCAGTATCGTTAATTTTTATATTAGCTAATTGATGTTTTCAAATGTGACTGAAGTTCGCATTCTTTTCTACTCAATAATAATCGCACGGGACTGAATGCAGGAATATATATGCTGCTCTGTATGGTTTACAATAGTTTCTTCCCTTCAACTTATCGATAAAAAAATGCTTACGTTACAGGCATTCTCTGCCAGAGTACTAGAATATCATAAAACGAACAATACACTATCCACATAAATTATCCACAATTTTATCAACGTAAGAAGATAGAATTCCAGATTCGGTTAATGTAGGTCGTCCCTATGCGAATATGATAGCACCGCTTGCTTATGATTAATCGAATGATTGCAAAAACGTAATATTTCTATTAAGACTTAAGAAGTTCTTTTTCGAATATGGAACGATAATGAGGAAAATATTAAAAGCGAAATTCTTTAGAATGAATGAAAGACCAGAAAGAACAGTCAGCAATAATCGAATAATAGACTTAAATTATTTTAACTAATTTCATATGAAAAAAAAAAAAAAAAAAAAAAAAAAAGAGGTAAATAAATAAAAATAAATAAATAACTTTCAACATTTTTTCCGGGCGCTCGAGTTCAATGTGCCTCGAAATTTATTGGAAGCATCACTAACTATGAAATAGCTCGTTTACGAATTATTCCATTCGAACACCTATTACATCGATATTAGATTTTTATCTTTGCCAACATGAAGAGTGCCTATAGACAAATCAAACGGTTTTGTAATTTCGTTTCTTTTTCTCTTTTTTCATCAGTACAATTTTCCTTCTTTAACTATATTTTCCGTTCGTGTTTTTTCACACTGCATCTTATTAATGCAGATTCTTTTAACTAGATTTTCCAAAGTCATTGATTCGATCTTGTATACACCACCTTCAAGATTTATTCAACGAAGGAGATGAACCTTCGGAAAGATTTTGATGATAACAATATCGATTCATTGAATTATGAAATGAGCAGAAGTCAAAGATTCCGATTCATTCGGTACACTTTCGTAGTAACGTAACGCGGCCGAGAATTAAGTATCCCGCTTCAATTAAAAAAAGAAAAAAGTGAAATATCCTTCGGAAGTAAATACATTTCTCCGAGTAATGAGTAATTTCTTTTCCGTAGGCTTTACCGCTACTTCCAATATTCCGCAAAAAGAGGGGAGCTTTTAGAAAAATGGAGCTCCACCGACAGTTTTGTATGAAAATGTATTTTTTTTAAATTTTCGATCTGTTAAATGAAAAGTTCCGAGTTCCTACAGAATTTGTAACACTGTCGGAATATATGGTGTATTCCTAGTAATGATTTATATATATATATTAAATATAAAATATGGCGAATATAACTGTAGTAAGTTAAAAAAAAAAACTGAGTCAAAAATTCATCATAATTCATGTAGAATCAGTGATGCAAAAGTCCTTGAAAAAAAAAATGCTCCAATAAAACACTAAAAGTAATAAAACATTGAGAAACATTTTACAGAGAATGGAAAAGTGAAAAAGATTGTTTCGAAATATATAAAATACGGAAAATACATAAAAAAGTAAATTCACAAAAAATAATTATTGCATATAATGCATTAATATCAAATGATTAAAGAATATTTTATCCTCCTGTTTGTTAGTAACTATAGTATAAAAAATAAATGCTAAAATAACAAACTAATACGTAAGTAACAAAATTAATATAAGAATATCAAACTTGTTATCTTAGGAACGTTTTCGGGCATAACCCATCTTCAGCTAAAATAATCGAACTAAATAAAAACATAGTGTAACAGTGAACACAATTTAAAACTTCACTTTGAAGCTAAAATAAAATTAAATTAAAAATAAATTAAAATGAAAATAACATGAAACATAGCACACATGTGAATTGAACTACAGTCTAACACATATTGAAACTAAAAATTAAATCACAAGTTTAAAAACGGTAATTAATGTGAAATAAAACAAGAAATAAAGTTGAAAAAAATTGAAATAAAAAATGAATGATAAACATATTTGGAGATTAGATAAGAAATAAATAATAGAACCTGTCTAAGAAGGGCTAGTTTAAAATTTTTTTAAAGTATTATATTAAAGAGTGGGTTTTGATTGTGTGGATTTTGGTCATTTAATATATTGTTTATTACATATACCCAAAATAGTGGTTTAGATATTCATTTGTAGGCATTTTTTATTGAAGTAGATGTTATTAATAGTTTTTTTCAATTTTAATGTTAAGTAATAATATTTTTGGATATGTATTGCTATATCAGCAGAATTCATTAAAGAATATTTTATCCTCCTGTTTGTTAGTAACTATAGTATAAAAAATAAATGCTAAAATAACAAACTAATACGTAAGTAACAAAATTAATATAAGAATATCAAACTTGTTATCTTAGGAACGTTTTCGGGCATAACCCATCTTCAGCTAAAATAATCGAACTAAATAAAAACATAGTGTAACAGTGAACACAATTTAAAACTTCACTTTGAAGCTAAAATAAAATTAAATTAAAAATAAATTAAAATGAAAATAACATGAAACATAGCACACATGTGAATTGAACTACAGTCTAACACATATTGAAACTAAAAATTAAATCACAAGTTTAAAAACGGTAATTAATGTGAAATAAAACAAGAAATAAAGTTGAAAAAAATTGAAATAAAAAATGAATGATAAACATATTTGGAGATTAGATAAGAAATAAATAATAGAACCTGTCTAAGAAGGGCTAGTTTAAAATTTTTTTTTAAAGTATTATATTAAAGAGTGGGTTTTGATTGTGTGGATTTTGGTCATTTAATATATTGTTTATTACATATACCCAAAATAGTGGTTTAGATATTCATTTGTAGGCATTTTTTATTGAAGTAGATGTTATTAATAGTTTTTTTCAATTTTAATGTTAAGTAATAATATTTTTGGATATGTATTGCTATATCAGCAGAATTCATTAAAGAATATTTTATCCTCCTGTTTGTTAGTAACTATAGTATAAAAAATAAATGCTAAAATAACAAACTAATACGTAAGTAACAAAATTAATATAAGAATATCAAACTTGTTATCTTAGGAACGTTTTCGGGCATAACCCATCTTCAGCTAAAATAATCGAACTAAATAAAAACATAGTGTAACAGTGAACACAATTTAAAACTTCACTTTGAAGCTAAAATAAAATTAAATTAAAAATAAATTAAAATGAAAATAACATGAAACATAGCACACATGTGAATTGAACTACAGTCTAACACATATTGAAACTAAAAATTAAATCACAAGTTTAAAAACGGTAATTAATGTGAAATAAAACAAGAAATAAAGTTGCAAAAAATTGAAATAAAAATTGAATGATAAACATATTTGGAGATTAGATAAGAAATAAATAATAGAACCTGTCTAAGAAGGGCTAGTTTAAAATTTTTTTTTTAAAGTATTATATTAAAGAGTGGGTTTTGATTGTGTGGATTTTGGTCATTTAATATATTGTTTATTACATATACCCAAAATAGTGGTTTAGATATTCATTTGTAGGCATTTTTTATTGAAGTAGATGTTATTAATAGTTTTTTTCAATTTTAATGTTAAGTAATAATATTTTTGGATATGTATTGCTATATCAGCAGAATTCATTAAAGAATATTTTATCCTCCTGTTTGTTAGTAACTATAGTATAAAAAATAAATGCTAAAATAACAAACTAATACGTAAGTAACAAAATTAATATAAGAATATCAAACTTGTTATCTTAGGAACGTTTTCGGGCATAACCCATCTTCAGCTAAAATAATCGAACTAAATAAAAACATAGTGTAACAGTGAACACAATTTAAAACTTCACTTTGAAGCTAAAATAAAATTAAATTAAAAATAAATTAAAATGAAAATAACATGAAACATAGCACACATGTGAATTGAACTACAGTCTAACACATATTGAAACTAAAAATTAAATCACAAGTTTAAAAACGGTAATTAATGTGAAATAAAACAAGAAATAAAGTTGAAAAAAATTGAAATAAAAAATGAATGATAAACATATTTGGAGATTAGATAAGAAATAAATAATAGAACCTGTCTAAGAAGGGCTAGTTTAAAATTTTTTTTAAAGTATTATATTAAAGAGTGGGTTTTGATTGTGTGGATTTTGGTCATTTAATATATTGTTTATTACATATACCCAAAATAGTGGTTTAGATATTCATTTGTAGGCATTTTTTATTGAAGTAGATGTTATTAATAGTTTTTTTCAATTTTAATGTTAAGTAATAATATTTTTGGATATGTATTGCTATATCAGCAGAATTCATTAAAGAATATTTTATCCTCCTGTTTGTTAGTAACTGTAGTATAAAAAATAAATGCTAAAATAACAAACTAATACGTAAGTAACAAAATTAATATAAGAATATCAAACTTGTTATCTTAGGAACGTTTTCGGGCATAACCCATCTTCAGCTAAAATAATCGAACTAAATAAAAACATAGTGTAACAGTGAACACAATTTAAAACTTCACTTTGAAGCTAAAATAAAATTAAATTAAAAATAAATTAAAATGAAAATAACATGAAACATAGCACACATGTGAATTGAACTACAGTCTAACACATATTCAAACTAAAAATTAAATCACAAGTTTAAAAACGGTAATTAATGTGAAATAAAACAAGAAATAAAGTTGAAAAAAATTGAAATAAAAAATGAATGATAAACATATTTGGAGATTAGATAAGAAATAAATAATAGAACCTGTCTAAGAAGGGCTAGTTTAAAATTTTTTTTTAAAGTATTATATTAAAGAGTGGGTTTTGATTGTGTGGATTTTGGTCATTTAATATATTGTTTATTACATATACCCAAAATAGTGGTTTAGATATTCATTTGTAGGCATTTTTTATTGAAGTAGATGTTATTAATAGTTTTTTTCAATTTTAATGTTAAGTAATAATATTTTTGGATATGTATTGCTATATCAGCAGAATTCATTAAAGAATATTTTATCCTCCTGTTTGTTAGTAACTATAGTATAAAAAATAAATGCTAAAATAACAAACTAATACGTAAGTAACAAAATTAATATAAGAATATCAAACTTGTTATCTTAGGAACGTTTTCGGGCATAACCCATCTTCAGCTAAAATAATCGAACTAAATAAAAACATAGTGTAACAGTGAACACAATTTAAAACTTCACTTTGAAGCTACAATAAAATTAAATTAAAAATAAATTAAAATGAAAATAACATGAAACATAGCACACATGTGAATTGAACTACAGTCTAACACATATTGAAACTAAAAATTAAATCACAAGTTTAAAAACGGTAATTAATGTGAAATAAAACAAGAAATAAAGTTGAAAAAAATTGAAATAAAAAATGAATGATAAACATATTTGGAGATTAGATAAGAAATAAATAATAGAACCTGTCTAAGAAGGGCTAGTTTAAAATTTTTTTTAAAGTATTATATTAAAGAGTGGGTTTTGATTGTGTGGATTTTGGTCATTTAATATATTGTTTATTACATATACCCAAAATAGTGGTTTAGATATTCATTTGTAGGCATTTTTTATTGAAGTAGATGTTATTAATAGTTTTTTTCAATTTTAATGTTAAGTAATAATATTTTTGGATATGTATTGCTATATCAGCAGAATTCATTAAAGAATATTTTATCCTCCTGTTTGTTAGTAACTATAGTATAAAAAATAAATGCTAAAATAACAAACTAATACGTAAGTAACAAAATTAATATAAGAATATCAAACTTGTTATCTTAGGAACGTTTTCGGCATAACCCATCTTCAGCTAAAATAATCGAACTAAATAAAAACATAGTGTAACAGTGAACACAATTTAAAACTTCACTTTGAAGCTAAAATAAAATTAAATTAAAAATAAATTAAAATGAAAATAACATGAAACATAGCACACATGTGAATTGAACTACAGTCTAACACATATTGAAACTAAAAATTAAATCACAAGTTTAAAAACGGTAATTAATGTGAAATAAAACAAGAAATAAAGTTGAAAAAAATTGAAATAAAAAATGAATGATAAACATATTTGGAGATTAGATAAGAAATAAATAATAGAACCTGTCTAAGAAGGGCTAGTTTAAAATTTTTTTTAAAGTATTATATTAAAGAGTGGGTTTTGATTGTGTGGATTTTGGTCATTTAATATATTGTTTATTACATATACCCAAAATAGTGGTTTAGATATTCATTTGTAGGCATTTTTTATTGAAGTAGATGTTATTAATAGTTTTTTTCAATTTTAATGTTAAGTAATAATATTTTTGGATATGTATTGCTATATCAGCAGAATTCATTAAAGAATATTTTATCCTCCTGTTTGTTAGTAACTATAGTATAAAAAATAAATGCTAAAATAACAAACTAATACGTAAGTAACAAAATTAATATAAGAATATCAAACTTGTTATCTTAGGAACGTTTTCGGGCATAACCCATCTTCAGCTAAAATAATCGAACTAAATAAAAACATAGTGTAACAGTGAACACAATTTAAAACTTCACTTTGAAGCTAAAATAAAATTAAATTAAAAATAAATTAAAATGAAAATAACATGAAACATAGCACACATGTGAATTGAACTACAGTCTAACACATATTGAAACTAAAAATTAAATCACAAGTTTAAAAACGGTAATTAATGTGAAATAAAACAAGAAATAAAGTTGAAAAAAATTGAAATAAAAAATGAATGATAAACATATTTGGAGATTAGATAAGAAATAAATAATAGAACCTGTCTAAGAAGGGCTAGTTTAAAATTTTTTTTAAAGTATTATATTAAAGAGTGGGTTTTGATTGTGTGGATTTTGGTCATTTAATATATTGTTTATTACATATACCCAAAATAGTGGTTTAGATATTCATTTGTAGGCATTTTTTATTGAAGTAGATGTTATTAATAGTTTTTTTCAATTTTAATGTTAAGTAATAATATTTTTGGATATGTATTGCTATATCAGCAGAATTCATTAAAGAATATTTTATCCTCCTGTTTGTTAGTAACTGTAGTATAAAAAATAAATGCTAAAATAACAAACTAATACGTAAGTAACAAAATTAATATAAGAATATCAAACTTGTTATCTTAGGAACGTTTTCGGGCATAACCCATCTTCAGCTAAAATAATCGAACTAAATAAAAACATAGTGTAACAGTGAACACAATTTAAAACTTCACTTTGAAGCTAAAATAAAATTAAATTAAAAATAAATTAAAATGAAAATAACATGAAACATAGCACACATGTGAATTGAACTACAGTCTAACACATATTGAAACTAAAAATTAAATCACAAGTTTAAAAACGGTAATTAATGTGAAATAAAACAAGAAATAAAGTTGAAAAAAATTGAAATAAAAAATGAATGATAAACATATATGGAGATTAGATAAGAAATAAATAATAGAACCTGTCTAAGAAGGGCTAGTTTAAAATTTTTTTTTAAAGTATTATATTAAAGAGTGGGTTTTGATTGTGTGGATTTTGGTCATTTAATATATTGTTTATTACATATACCCAAAATAGTGGTTTAGATATTCATTTGTAGGCATTTTTTATTGAAGTAGATGTTATTAATAGTTTTTTTCAATTTTAATGTTAAGTAATAATATTTTTGGATATGTATTGCTATATCAGCAGAATTCATTAAAGAATATTTTATCCTCCTGTTTGTTAGTAACTATAGTATAAAAAATAAATGCTAAAATAACAAACTAATACGTAAGTAACAAAATTAATATAAGAATATCAAACTTGTTATCTTAGGAACGTTTTCGGGCATAACCCATCTTCAGCTAAAATAATCGAACTAAATAAAAACATAGTGTAACAGTGAACACAATTTAAAACTTCACTTTGAAGCTACAATAAAATTAAATTAAAAATAAATTAAAATGAAAATAACATGAAACATAGCACACATGTGAATTGAACTACAGTCTAACACATATTGAAACTAAAAATTAAATCACAAGTTTAAAAACGGTAATTAATGTGAAATAAAACAAGAAATAAAGTTGAAAAAAATTGAAATAAAAAATGAATGATAAACATATTTGGAGATTAGATAAGAAATAAATAATAGAACCTGTCTAAGAAGGGCTAGTTTAAAATTTTTTTTAAAGTATTATATTAAAGAGTGGGTTTTGATTGTGTGGATTTTGGTCATTTAATATATTGTTTATTACATATACCCAAAATAGTGGTTTAGATATTCATTTGTAGGCATTTTTTATTGAAGTAGATGTTATTAATAGTTTTTTTCAATTTTAATGTTAAGTAATAATATTTTTGGATATGTATTGCTATATCAGCAGAATTCATTAAAGAATATTTTATCCTCCTGTTTGTTAGTAACTATAGTATAAAAAATAAATGCTAAAATAACAAACTAATACGTAAGTAACAAAATTAATATAAGAATATCAAACTTGTTATCTTAGGAACGTTTTCGGCATAACCCATCTTCAGCTAAAATAATCGAACTAAATAAAAACATAGTGTAACAGTGAACACAATTTAAAACTTCACTTTGAAGCTAAAATAAAATTAAATTAAAAATAAATTAAAATGAAAATAACATGAAACATAGCACACATGTGAATTGAACTACAGTCTAACACATATTGAAACTAAAAATTAAATCACAAGTTTAAAAACGGTAATTAATGTGAAATAAAACAAGAAATAAAGTTGAAAAAAATTGAAATAAAAAATGAATGATAAACATATTTGGAGATTAGATAAGAAATAAATAATAGAACCTGTCTAAGAAGGGCTAGTTTAAAATTTTTTTTAAAGTATTATATTAAAGAGTGGGTTTTGATTGTGTGGATTTTGGTCATTTAATATATTGTTTATTACATATACCCAAAATAGTGGTTTAGATATTCATTTGTAGGCATTTTTTATTGAAGTAGATGTTATTAATAGTTTTTTTCAATTTTAATGTTAAGTAATAATATTTTTGGATATGTATTGCTATATCAGCAGAATTCATTAAAGAATATTTTATCCTCCTGTTTGTTAGTAACTATAGTATAAAAAATAAATGCTAAAATAACAAACTAATACGTAAGTAACAAAATTAATATAAGAATATCAAACTTGTTATCTTAGGAACGTTTTCGGGCATAACCCATCTTCAGCTAAAATAATCGAACTAAATAAAAACATAGTGTAACAGTGAACACAATTTAAAACTTCACTTTGAAGCTAAAATAAAATTAAATTAAAAATAAATTAAAATGAAAATAACATGAAACATAGCACACATGTGAATTGAACTACAGTCTAACACATATTGAAACTAAAAATTAAATCACAAGTTTAAAAACGGTAATTAATGTGAAATAAAACAAGAAATAAAGTTGAAAAAAATTGAAATAAAAAATGAATGATAAACATATTTGGAGATTAGATAAGAAATAAATAATAGAACCTGTCTAAGAAGGGCTAGTTTAAAATTTTTTTAAAGTATTATATTAAAGAGTGGGTTTTGATTGTGTGGATTTTGGTCATTTAATATATTGTTTATTACATATACCCAAAATAGTGGTTTAGATATTCATTTGTAGGCATTTTTTATTGAAGTAGATGTTATTAATAGTTTTTTTCAATTTTAATGTTAAGTAATAATATTTTTGGATATGTATTGCTATATCAGCAGAATTCATTAAAGAATATTTTATCCTCCTGTTTGTTAGTAACTATAGTATAAAAAATAAATGCTAAAATAACAAACTAATACGTAAGTAACAAAATTAATATAAGAATATCAAACTTGTTATCTTAGGAACGTTTTCGGGCATAACCCATCTTCAGCTAAAATAATCGAACTAAATAAAAACATAGTGTAACAGTGAACACAATTTAAAACTTCACTTTGAAGCTAAAATAAAATTAAATTAAAAATAAATTAAAATGAAAATAACATGAAACATAGCACACATGTGAATTGAACTACAGTCTAACACATATTGAAACTAAAAATTAAATCACAAGTTTAAAAACGGTAATTAATGTGAAATAAAACAAGAAATAAAGTTGAAAAAAATTGAAATAAAAAATGAATGATAAACATATTTGGAGATTAGATAAGAAATAAATAATAGAACCTGTCTAAGAAGGGCTAGTTTAAAATTTTTTTAAAGTATTATATTAAAGAGTGGGTTTTGATTGTGTGGATTTTGGTCATTTAATATATTGTTTATTACATATACCCAAAATAGTGGTTTAGATATTCATTTGTAGGCATTTTTTATTGAAGTAGATGTTATTAATAGTTTTTTTCAATTTTAATGTTAAGTAATAATATTTTTGGATATGTATTGCTATATCAGCAGAATTCATTAAAGAATATTTTATCCTCCTGTTTGTTAGTAACTATAGTATAAAAAATAAATGCTAAAATAACAAACTAATACGTAAGTAACAAAATTAATATAAGAATATCAAACTTGTTATCTTAGGAACGTTTTCGGGCATAACCCATCTTCAGCTAAAATAATCGAACTAAATAAAAACATAGTGTAACAGTGAACACAATTTAAAACTTCACTTTGAAGCTAAAATAAAATTAAATTAAAAATAAATTAAAATGAAAATAACATGAAACATAGCACACATGTGAATTGAACTACAGTCTAACACATATTGAAACTAAAAATTAAATCACAAGTTTAAAAACGGTAATTAATGTGAAATAAAACAAGAAATAAAGTTGAAAAAAATTGAAATAAAAAATGAATGATAAACATATTTGGAGATTAGATAAGAAATAAATAATAGAACCTGTCTAAGAAGGGCTAGTTTAAAATTTTTTTAAAGTATTATATTAAAGAGTGGGTTTTGATTGTGCTAAAATAACAAACTAATACGTAAGTAACAAAATTTTATTTCTTGTTTTATTTCACATTAATTACCGTTTTTAAACTTGTGATTTAATTTTTAGTTTCAATATGTGTTAGACTGTAGTTCAATTCACATGTGTGCTATGTTTCATGTTATTTTCATTTTAATTTATTTTTAATTTAATTTTATTTTAGCTTCAAAGTGAAGTTTTAAATTGTGTTCACTGTTACACTATGTTTTTATTTAGTTCGATTATTTTAGCTGAAGATGGGTTATGCCCGAAAACGTTCCTAAGATAACAAGTTTGATATTCTTATATTAATTTTGTTACTTACGTATTAGTTTGTTATTTTAGCATTTATTTTTTATACTATAGTTACTAACAAACAGGAGGATAAAATATTCTTTAATGAATTCTGCTGATATAGCAATACATATCCAAAAATATTATTACTTAACATTAAAATTGAAAAAAACTATTAATAACATCTACTTCAATAAAAAATGCCTACAAATGAATATCTAAACCACTATTTTGGGTATATTTAATAAACAATATATTAAATGACCAAAATCCACACAATCAAAACCCACTCTTTAATATAATACTTTAAAAAAAATTTTAAACTAGCCCTTCTTAGACAGGTTCTATTATTTATTTCTTATCTAATCTCCAAATATGTTTATCATTCATTTTTTATTTCAATTTTTTTCAACTTTATTTCTTGTTTTATTTCACATTAATTACCGTTTTTAAACTTGTGATTTAATTTTTAGTTTCAATATGTGTTAGACTGTAGTTCAATTCACATGTGTGCTATGTTTCATGTTATTTTCATTTTAATTTATTTTTAATTTAATTTTATTTTAGCTTCAAAGTGAAGTTTTAAATTGTGTTCACTGTTACACTATGTTTTTATTTAGTTCGATTATTTTAGCTGAAGATGGGTTATGCCCGAAAACGTTCCTAAGATAACAAGTTTGATATTCTTATATTAATTTTGTTACTTACGTATTAGTTTGTTATTTTAGCATTTATTTTTTATACTATAGTTACTAACAAACAGGAGGATAAAATATTCTTTAATGAATTCTGCTGATATAGCAATACATATCCAAAAATATTATTACTTAACATTAAAATTGAAAAAAACTATTAATAACATCTACTTCAATAAAAAATGCCTACAAATGAATATCTAAACCACTATTTTGGGTATATGTAATAAACAATATATTAAATGACCAAAATCCACACAATCAAAACCCACTCTTTAATATAATACTTTAAAAAAAAATTTTAAACTAGCCCTTCTTAGACAGGTTCTATTATTTATTTCTTATCTAATCTCCAAATATGTTTATCATTCATTTTTTATTTCAATTTTTTTCAACTTTATTTCTTGTTTTATTTCACATTAATTACCGTTTTTAAACTTGTGATTTAATTTTTAGTTTCAATATGTGTTAGACTGTAGTTCAATTCACATGTGTGCTATGTTTCATGTTATTTTCATTTTAATTTATTTTTAATTTAATTTTATTTTAGCTTCAAAGTGAAGTTTTAAATTGTGTTCACTGTTACACTATGTTTTTATTTAGTTCGATTATTTTAGCTGAAGATGGGTTATGCCCGAAAACGTTCCTAAGATAACAAGTTTGATATTCTTATATTAATTTTGTTACTTACGTATTAGTTTGTTATTTTAGCATTTATTTTTTATACTATAGTTACTAACAAACAGGAGGATAAAATATTCTTTAATGAATTCTGCTGATATAGCAATACATATCCAAAAATATTATTACTTAACATTAAAATTGAAAAAAACTATTAATAACATCTACTTCAATAAAAAATGCCTACAAATGAATATCTAAACCACTATTTTGGGTATATGTAATAAACAATATATTAAATGACCAAAATCCACACAATCAAAACCCACTCTTTAATATAATACTTTAAAAAAAATTTTAAACTAGCCCTTCTTAGACAGGTTCTATTATTTATTTCTTATCTAATCTCCAAATATGTTTATCATTCATTTTTTATTTCAATTTTTTTCAACTTTATTTCTTGTTTTATTTCACATTAATTACCGTTTTTAAACTTGTGATTTAATTTTTAGTTTCAATATGTGTTAGACTGTAGTTCAATTCACATGTGTGCTATGTTTCATGTTATTTTCATTTTAATTTATTTTTAATTTAATTTTATTTTAGCTTCAAAGTGAAGTTTTAAATTGTGTTCACTGTTACACTATGTTTTTATTTAGTTCGATTATTTTAGCTGAAGATGGGTTATGCCCGAAAACGTTCCTAAGATAACAAGTTTGATATTCTTCTATTAATTTTGTTACTTACGTATTAGTTTGTTATTTTAGCATTTATTTTTTATACTATAGTTACTAACAAACAGGAGGATAAAATATTCTTTAATGAATTCTGCTGATATAGCAATACATATCCAAAAATATTATTACTTAACATTAAAATTGAAAAAAACTATTAATAACATCTACTTCAATAAAAAATGCCTACAAATGAATATCTAAACCACTATTTTGGGTATATGTAATAAACAATATATTAAATGACCAAAATCCACACAATCAAAACCCACTCTTTAATATAATACTTTAAAAAAAATTTTAAACTAGCCCTTCTTAGACAGGTTCTATTATTTATTTCTTATCTAATCTCCAAATATGTTTATCATTCATTTTTTATTTCAATTTTTTTCAACTTTATTTCTTGTTTTATTTCACATTAATTACCGTTTTTAAACTTGTGATTTAATTTTTAGTTTCAATATGTGTTAGACTGTAGTTCAATTCACATGTGTGCTATGTTTCATGTTATTTTCATTTTAATTTATTTTTAATTTAATTTTATTTTAGCTTCAAAGTGAAGTTTTAAATTGTGTTCACTGTTACACTATGTTTTTATTTAGTTCGATTATTTTAGCTGAAGATGGGTTATGCCCGAAAACGTTCCTAAGATAACAAGTTTGATATTCTTATATTAATTTTGTTACTTACGTATTAGTTTGTTATTTTAGCATTTATTTTTTATACTATAATATCAAATGATCTAAAGAATACAAAAAAAATTCACACAGTCCGCATAACTACAGTACATTATTGATGAAATACGTCATTTTGTGGAAATTTTCTCATACTAATAAAAACATTAGTTCCCTACAACAGAATTGTAAATGAAACGAAAAATTATTAAATGAGGATAATAGATGTATTAATCAAATTTCTTTTATATACCATGCGCTTGGATGGAGAATTTTGCCAAAATAATAGGGTTAATAAAAGACAATAAGGCCCCGAGGTAATGATGGAATTAAAATTAGCGATTTAAAATGTAACCGCATGAAAGCCGATAATTGCTTAGTTAACTTTTCGATACATTGTTTAGCTAATATACAGGGGCGGCTCGTCCTAGGGGGCTCAAGGGCGCGAGCCTCCCTGTGTGTTTTTAAAAAATACATAATATTTAATTACTTCAAGAAAAAAAAAAATCAGCGTTACGAATTTTTTATTTCAAAATAATTTTTTTTTGCAAGAGTGCATTTTAAAAATAATTGCAAAATAAGCATTTTGCGCGATTTGTTAAACGAACAGCTGAAACATCCGATAGCAGTTGTCGGGTTCATGCTTACTGCGCTGGAACTGTACGATCTACTCGTAGTGTAGTATACTGTCAAGGTCGTTAACAGCTGATTTTTTGATCACATGATATTAACAACCAATAATATAGTACGTGGGCTCAGAATATTTGAGCCTCCAAGCCGCATATAAAATACACACGAAAAACGAATAAAGCCGAAGTTTCCCGAGCGTAACTTAAAGGCGTCTGAGGGCTCTCGACAAGTGAGCCCTCGTCAATTTTACACGTGATTATAGCCGGTTTTAACAATACATCCGCGTCGCGCGCTGCGTCGTCCGTTTATCCGGTGAAGCACGCTGTTTAAATTTGCTGCTTTTTTTGTTCTGTTTCTATCCTTGGCTTTTCTTCTTTAAATAATACATTTTGCGATCTGGATTTTGTTACTTTTGAATGCAAGAAGCACTGCTTTTTGTCGACACTTGCTTTACACGGTGATTTTTCAAACGTTCAACATTTTAGAAACTGAATTAGATAAATTAATTGGAGAGACTAACCTTTTAAGCTAATTACTTAAACTTACGATGGAGCATAATGAGCGATTCTACAAATGGCGTATAGGCGAAGATAAAACAAAAATATAAATACTATCATTTTATTCATTGTTATGCGCACCAGTTGAATTTAATTATGCAAAAAACAACAAGCCAGGATTCTAAAATTAAAATCTTTTTTTCAAATTTGTCCGCTGTAGCAAGCTTTTTTTTCAAATTCTGCTCATAGATGTGATCTACTGCAAGAAATTGTAAATCGTAAATTACCTAGAATACACGTTGAAACTATAATATGCGTACAGTGAATATTGTTTTCGAAAATCGAGAAAAATTAATAGAATATTTCGAAGAACTAGAAGAAAAATGTAATAAAAATATTACATGCAAGGAAGCATATATAGTTTACGAAGAACCTTAGAAGACCCGGATTTTATATTTTGGCTTACCTTATTTCACAAAATTATGCCACATGTAATTTTTTTTTTTTTTTTTTTTTTTTTGTGGACACGTCAACAGTGAAACTTACTCAACGCAAAGGATTGTACATTATATAAGGAAAAGATTAGAAAATATTATTTAATAAATTTCAATCTAAATACAAAATGCATTCACATCTTTTTTTTTTAATTAAATCAGAACTTGAATGCATTAAACCAGTTTTATTTAGTTTAAAATGTAGACAAAAAAGCAAGATAAGTTTATGTCATTACACTTTTCAAATTATTGTAATTTTACATTAGAGCCCCCCAGATTTACTTGTCACGAGCCGCCACTGCTAATATATAAATATATATTAATTACAACGTAATTCTTAGGCTACCCCCCATTCGAAAAAATGTCCCGAGTTTATGTAACGCTCGCTAAATGTCCCAAAAAAATGTCCCAATTTTATGTAACGAAATATGTAACGATAAATGTAACGAAAAATGTCTTAATTTTATATAACGGAAGTTAGATGTTAGAATAGGATTTTTGTGGTTATGTTATTTTTTGTGTGTATTGATGCCAGTAAGAATTATGTTGTAAATTTTGATCATTTTATACAAAGTATAGAAGAGAAAGAGACAGAAATGAAAGCAAGAGGGGTCGAGGGGCACAGCTCCTTGTGAGGCCAAAATGGCCGAGTTATATATATATATATATATACAAGGGCGTCGCCAGCCGATGGGCCGGGGGGGGGGGCAAGATGATAGAAAAAGGATACGAATTATAAAAAAAATTAAATTTATAGGTTGTAAAGGCTTAATATTTTATTAAGCAAGAATAAAATCTTAATTGAAACATAATTTTCGCGGGTTTCTGGCAAATTATTCATGATTACGCGTCTATGAATACTCATTATGGCCAGTTGATTAAAAAGTTTCGAGGCTCCAGGGGGCAGCTGCCCCCCGCCCCCTGCCGGCGACGCCCATGTATATATATATCATATTGATTATTGCTAAAATAACGGAGCACTGTGTAGCGAAACATTGACGAGACTAGAAAAGAACCTTGTAATCAGTGAAAGCCATTTTGAGTTCAGAAAAAGGGCAGATCAACGTAGAATTCTCTAAAAAGTTCAATGGATCAGCTGTATTGGCGAGTGTAAATCAGTTTTTAGTGGCGTTTATTGACTTAAAGCATTAGATAGAACATGAACAGTTAAACATTGATGTTAACTTTTCCCTGACGAAGTATAATAAACCCCTGCACCCGAATATCGCTCAGTTGACAACAGCAACAATGCAAAAATACCCCGACCACCTCCTTTTCTACACGGATGCTGCCAAGGCTACCCCAGAGGCTACTTCTTCCCCAACCGCCTGTTCCTTTGAAGTCTTCGACGTGATTCGAAGTATTCGATTGAATGACAATTGCTCGGTACTGGATGCTGAAATATACGCAGTATTTTTCTGTTTGGAATATTTTCTTTCTACAGAGCCTACATCACAGAAAGCCCTGCTGGTATCTGATTCATCCGCGGCCTTATTGACAATTTCTAATCCCCTCACCAAACATCCTGTAGCAATTCGAACCCAGCAGGTATTATACGAACTTATTAAGAGACAGTGCTCCGTATCCTTTCTGTGGGCGCCCAGCCATGCAGGGATTCCTGGAAATGAACGCGTCGATACATCCTCCCGAGCAGAAATATATTGCCCCTCGCCTAGTAACAGCCCACCTCCACCTTATCTCTCGAACATAATCTTCAATAATCTCACGTCCTTATGGAAAACCCATTGGTCCTCGTGTCAGACTTTCTCGAGGTTAATTAAACCCTCAACGGAACCATGGTGGCCAGAAAAAAGCATTTCCCGCAGAGATTTCTGTGCACTTAGCCGCTTGCGCATAGGCCATACGGCCATGTCGCATAATTTTATTTTGCAAAGAACCCCCTCTCCTACAAATTGTCCTTTCTGTGGCCAAGATGTTGCTCCCTCAACTCCTCATATACTATGCGACTGTCTAGCATTATCACCTCACCGGCCCCCTTCAATTAATAACAAAACAGTCACCAACATTCTTGAGAATTCCCCCGATGCAATTTTATCCATAACACAATTTATCAGAACTAGCGGAATAATCAGATATTTATAAAAACAAACTGCGCATCTTCGTACTGTAATAGCCACAGCAGTTAAACACAGTACAAGATGTTGCTTTCACAAAAAAAAAAAACAAAAAAAAAACAGCTCATTAAAAAAATCTAAAAAATATCACCATCGTAAACAAAAAAAATAAAAAGAAAGAAAAAAAAACGAATGTATCAAAAGCTATCTGTCAAATAGGAAAATAAAAGTAAAAATTAATGAAAATTACAGTAGGGAGAAGAAAGATTACCGATGGGTCGTATTTATGGCATCGTTACTATTCCTAATTTATACAGATGCGGTGTATTAACTGATGAAGGACTCAAAGAGATTTGTTCTTTCGCGATTGACTTTGTCAACTGAAACCGCGAATATAAAAAAAAAAAAAAACCAAAAGAATAATGCAATCCGATTTAAATTCGATTTCGCGATGGGGGCGCGCGGCTTTAACGATAAATATGCTAGTAAAAGTAACATAAGGAATCGACCTCAAATTTGGACCTAATGTTCAAGCTGGACGCATTTGTAAAACGATGTCTTTTGTAATAGTGAAAGTATTATGAAAACCTTTAAATGTCTCGGGGTAGTAATAGAACTTGGAAAGAACGTACACAGAAAGTATCATAACAATATAGGCTAAATCCTACTTAAAGTCTTAAAAATATTCTTCCGATCAATGGCATCATCTAGTATAGAATACGCCTTACCAGTACAGAGCAAATAACTCAATTCATAATAAAATGATATATTTCAAAAAAAAAAACGGGCGGGGGGGCAATGTTAAAAAATTACGATTATAACGTAAAAAATATTAAAGTAGATTGCTGGAAGGAAATTAATGAACTTCCTGCTAAACTGATCTATTATTTAGAAATTGTGAAAGAATATAAATCGAATCGCGTAGAAATGCCGATACAAGCGAAAATATAAATATAGAAGGGCAGCAACAAACGCGCGTATATTTCAAATCGGAAAGTAAGACCAAAACAAAGCAAATACGAATCAACACCTATAAAATTGTTCGAGATATCTCCAGCGGACATCTTAAATAATTTAAAATTACGGAAAGTTACTGGCTTTTACGTAATTACGCTAACATAAATATCAAAACGATGGCGGGTTATTACTTATTGATTTTTCAGTTTACGTATCTAACATGTCAATTACCTTACAATTGAATATGTAAGAGGTCGTTTATTCGTTTGTTATTAAGCTCTTAAAAGATAAGATGCATTGTATTTTTTATAAACATATTGCACAATTAGGCTTTACCTTGCGAGTTCCCTAAGGATTGTCTAAATATGAAAAAAAATCATTATAAATCTTTCATTAATTACGTATTTTACAAAACATATTCTATAACCTCGCGAATTCTCTAAAATTGATCTAAATATAAAAAGAAATCTTCATAAATATTTCACGAACTTTTCAGTAGGCAATATGATCCTATTTGCCAGTATCTTGCATCTTGCGGTTAAACATGCGAGGACTGCGAGATATACTTTATAGTAATTCCGGGTAGCGTGATGCCAGACGCAGAAATCGACTGCGGCGTATGCGAACGGACAACTAATCATTAAGCTTTCTTCAGACAATTGTTCCATAAATTGAGCATTGGTTTCGGCTTTGAGTTACAAATTTAATTAAATACGCACATCTGTCTCTTATCCAATATTATAAGCGAATAAAAGAATTATGGACGAATGTCTAATTAATAATCGAGTAGAGCACGATTTTACTACCATCAACGTAATCAAATGCTTTTGTAAAACAATTATTTTTGAAGTTCAGTCGAGAAATCTTACACTTTTCTGTTCCAGGCATAATTATTTCTTTTACTAGTAAAAAACCTCTGTTTAATAAGGGCGGCTTCACGAATGACGTTAATCTTGATTTTCAAAAATCAAATCGTTCGTATAAAAATTTCCCAAAAACTAACCGACAATGTACTAATTTTACTTCTTCAGATATTTACGAACCGGATAGAAGAATAAGTTCATCATAGAATAAATTTTGCTCATTAAAACATATATTAAAAGGTCCGTTTTCGCTGTATCTTAAAAGCCGAATTTTTAACATTTGTTTACCTCCTATCCTTTCATATGGCTCCCGAAAATAGTCGTTAACTCAAAAGGATATTAATAAGCTGGTGGTCCACCAAAACTGTTTAAGGAGAAACGTTGGTCGGGTCACGTGACGCGCATTAAGGATAAAAGGTGAACGCACAAAAGTACTTTCTGGTTTTCGAGTTACAAAAAGAGGAAAATAGGAAAGCACAAGACACTAGATGGATAGATGACGCAGCTGAATTTATAAAATATCAGCATTGTCATAGAGTAGCTGTAGACAGGAAAGAATGGGATCGACTAAGCCTACGCCCAAAATAACGGCTTTGTATAACATTAATAATTAAGCTTGTGAAACGAGGAAAAAATTTAATTATCCCGCAGACTAATAATCAAATCGAATCAAATTATTTATTACTCCAAGTTAATTAGTATGAAGAACAAAATGTATATATCACAGATGCGCACAAATTTGCGCGAGTAGAGGGATTATTGTTGTATAAAATACCGAATAAAAATCTTGAATGTACAGTAAAGCACAGTACAATTGTCAATGGTTGTTGAATTTGAAATGTAATATATTCTGTAACAAATTTGTATAATTGCATCAATCACCATTGGCCATTGTTTACAGAATTAAACGTGTATAATTAGTTTTAAGTAAAAGAATAAGTGTACACATTACTGAAACAGTTATGCTTACACGTATTTTAAACAATCACATCATCCACCTACACAATCATGTAAATACTAACATGCATTCAAAAATAAAAAAGTAACAATTGTACATACATTCATATCATTCATACCCTGACACATACTTAAGATTACATTCATCTTAATAGATATTTAAATATAACTATCTTTAATATAGAGAAGACTAGAAGAAACGAACAGAATTTAGATCCACAAAGAATCCCTTGTTCATCATCAATTGTATTTCAGTAGTAATAATGAAATGATAAGTAATACTGATAATAAATAATACCAATAATAATAATAATTTTATAGAGATCACTTGTGACTTAACGACTCTCTAAAATCACGCGATAGACAATGAAAAAAGTACTGTTTGCTATTCTCGCCACTTTGTCTATAAATTGATAGTGCCAATCACGGTAAAGGAAAAATAAATTTCATCGATGCTGCTGCACGTTCAAGAAAAACTTTTCTGATATTACTTGTGGAATTTCGCTTCACTGGTATAATTTCAAAATCGATATATCCGTTCTAGCATTAAACATTTTGAATGATTAGAATACTTTTGTGATGCGCATCATAGCCTTTTTGAATGTTCTCTTCTTGCGTAGCAGCGCTCCCCCTTCTCTACACTAAGTTCTTACACCTTAAACTATCTACTCCTTTTTGTGTCTCCTACATAGTTTCCTTTCCTTCACCAGATGTTGTTCCAGCGTTAGCAGAGTTCATTTCCTCTATTTCTCTATATATTAAAATTTAATCCTTGTTCGTAATTCTTAGGTCACGCCCCCTTGGTTGGCGTTCCCAAAAAAAAAAATAAAAAAAAAAAAAAATCCTTTACTGCGTACAAGGAAGTAAAAGGTCTTCGATACAATTTAAGGCCAAGAGTATCCTTGTTATCTGACGATGCGCAATTACTGAATTTATTTATCGTTATATTCAAAGACTGATCGTTCGGAAGTTTACGCATTTTATTATCCTTGAGCAAAGCGAAAAACACAATAAACCCGATTAACTCTCTTGATAGCAGATTATTTTCAGTTACCAAGGAGGAGTGTATTACGGATTAGTATGTTAACACTATTCGATCGGCTCGATTTATTCTAGTCAAAATAAAGGCGGCACAATGCAGACTCCCTAAAACACTGCTCAAAAATACGATTCGCTCTAGGTGAGTTCTGGATTTGTAGAAAGATAAAACGCGGAGAGAGGCACTTTCGGATAAATAATGCGTTTTCGTATTTACCGACGAGTTGACGTTATAAATTTCAAAAAGTAATTAGAAAAGGCGGCTACATTCGACTTTACTGACTGACTCGTAAACTTTCGACGCGGCAAATCCACATAGTATAACAGGAAGGCCACTACGATATATGTATTAAAGGAAAAAGAGGATCGCGCTTACAGTCATCCCGATTATCCATGGCTGGTACTTCGGTGTAGCTGGACATCCGTAAGAATCCTTAACTTTGTCCTTGATGCCGAACAAATATGCGGGACGGGAAATGTCTACATTAAAGACGACAGAAAACAGCCGGAACGGATTTCCCAATAGGTTTTTTTAAACTTTCATCATTGTAATTACCGCGTTAGTTATTAATTTATTGAATTCGCCGTTCTTACTGCGTAGCTGTTGTCAAAAATGTCAAAAGTTTTCTATAAATTTTCTTTCGTGAGAGATACCTTTTTCAGAAGAAACTGACAGATATTATCCTATTAAGAGTGACATGCACGGTGTCTTTTAAATACTGCTAGGATCATTCCGTGGATCGTGTCAAGAACATTCTCTAACCTGAACGGTTTAAATTTTACCGCTGCTGAAAACGAAAAAATATCTTTCGCAAATAGTCGACATTAAGGCTAAGGCAGGCCGCTAACAGCGCAAGAAATGACGGCAATGTTTAGCGAAAGTTCGAGAAGATGGCCAATGTGTTAACCGTCGATGGCTTTTTCTTAGCGATTCTATTAAAGCAAGCGGAAGAATCGAACAAAATTCATTATGGACGTCACTGGCCACCGATAAGTACCAAAGTGGGGCAAGGCAGAAACCTCCAAGTGGGGCCCCTGGAACGAGCTTTTCAAGAATTGAAGAACTTTCACCAAAAATTCAAGTTAACGCATACCAATTCTGTCGAAACTAGGACTTCGACTGTATGTCCGAAAATAATTTTTGGAGTCGAGCGAAGAAGTCCATGCGCACACGAAGAAAAGAAAAAAAAAGTACCAAAGTGGAAAGTCCCGTGTGAGCGACTAATAGTTTTGAGAATGGCAACTTCAAATGGGAAGGTTCATATTTTTAGGTCAGAAGAAACTGTGAACACCTACAGAACAAAGGAGGTCTTTCATTATTGGTAGATTCATCTGCGCAGTTCTTAAAATCCTTAAAATCGAATTTTATTTATCGATCGCGACGAGAATAAGTTAACTCGAGAGCTAAAATTTCTAGGCTTTTTTGTTATCGGTTTTTTTTTTTTTTGTTTTTGTCTAAAATGCTAGAAAAGTAGAATCGGTTTAATGTCTTTCCGTGAATAGCTCTCATCCGCGGTTCATAAAACAAACAGAATGCGGGGTAGAGCGTGGTTTTTTTTTGTGCAGCTTGCCAGTGTTAAAGTTTAACGGTTATTTTGACACGGATAGATGGCTGGGGGGGGGGGGGGTCGTTCCACAAAATGCAGACTTCATGCAAAAATGCCTACGTCATTCAAAGTGTTACCTTGATGACGTCATCGCTACGACTAATCAACAATTTCAGTTTGTGTTTTTACTAAAACGAAAGCGTCTACCTGAGTTTCCTACCAATTAACAACGCGTTTCTTATCGTTTATCCTATCGTTCTAGCCAGCTACCGTTGTGGCGCTAGGTAAGTTAATTGTGTTTCGTTCGGGTAGAATAATTGTAACTTTTTAAAAATTCACTTACGTCGGGTATATGTCGACAGTGACGCGCCCCAAAAAAGAAAAAAAAAAACGAAAAAAAGAGAGCGGTGATAGTTCAAAAAAGTAAAACCAAATTAATTAATCTCGCAAACGTACACGAGAATAACAGATTGAAATGCTTTTCGGATGTTCCGTTTCATAGAACCGATGAAGAAATTTAAAATTCTCACTATCTATAATAGGTTGAGTTCGTACGTTTACCGAAACGGAACACCTGCCTACTACCCCTGAATATGTTGTAAGTCTTTCTACGACTAACGACGTTGTTCTATTACTGTTTGTATTCTTCTTTCCAGTCATGATGACGAACTATTTGTACATTGTAGCTGTACAGATTAGAGCTCATGGAAACTGTGGTACGCGACGCAAGTGTACACACGCAAGACTACACATTCGAAACTTATTGTAGCCGCTTTTACCAGTGCGCAGTCCTGTGTGTGTCTGCCGTGTATTGACTAGCGCGCATATGAGGCTATGCATGTTTGCCATTTTACCTTCCATATGATTCTATTAGCGAGTATTTAAATTTGTCGCAATAATTTCAGTCGTCGCCCGGGATCAAATCCAAGACTTCCGTTAGAGGAGACAAACGCTCTAGTAACTAAGCCATCGCGACCATTGTGTTTGTGTACGCGCAACGCGATTAAATGTTAATTTCACCTCAAGATGTCGAATTCCTGCAATTTGTGCGTAAAATGCAAAATTTAGAACTCGACCCGCATCGTCGCAGTCTTCGACAATTGAAAACCTGTCAATATATATCGTGCTTTAGTTATCGTCTTTCGGCTGGTGCGTATTGATACGAGAGTATCCTTTCAAAAACAGTTGAGTACCAGTCACCGCGAAAAAGATTCAACAAAATCAACGTATTACACTTTACGCACCATCTGAAAGACATTAGAGTGTATATAGTATTAGCGAGATGTGTTTTAGGGCTAGGGTAGGAATATTTTTTGCGTCATCGTTTGGCGTATTTTCGCGATGCGGTTATATCCGGAAGAGTAAATCTTGAAGTCCGCATTATAAATTGCTACGCAAACCGTAAATGATGATGATGGCGCACACTCGAACGTGGTCTATAAGAATTGTAGAATTGCGTTCATTTCGTATCCTTCAATTTAACAAGTTCTCACTGTTGCTCACATGCTGAAAAGCGTTTTACCGCGAAAGTAAAAGCACCGAGAATATGAACGTCGCAACAAGTTGGAACCATTTTTTAATCGGTGCGCCATTCAGTTTGTCAACGACCGAAGAGGGAAAATTCGGAACATTCAAATCTCGACGTCAACACGACAGAGACTATCGAAGGGTTCGGTTCTATTTCGCCTAATTCCCATTTCGCCCGAATTTAGGGTTCCGTTTATTCAGTAGGTAAAAAAAGAAAAGAAAAAAAAAAGGGGGAAGCGTACAGATGATTTCGTATTGGCAACATCGCGTCATAATTGTCAAAATCAAATTGATGTCTAAAAGGTGATTTTGAATCGGGTTCCGCGGTCATTGAGCAAATTTGATTCCCCGATATTATTATATAATACTTTTACGGCAGCTAATGGCGATAGTATGTGCAGAAGTGAACAAATACTGTTCAAAACGCTTAATGTTTAACTTACAAAACGACCACATTTCAGTAATGAATATTTGCAAGTTATTGCGTTCAAAGTTCCGTGCCGTGTTAAACCCCGTCTATCAGTATACAGAAAGTTTTGGTGTTTTTTTTTTTTTTATTTGGCTACCAAACCAGAGGTAACGCGGGACTTGTTTCGTTCCGGATCGAAGTCCCAGGTTTATGCCTAATCTGAAATTGAACTGGGTACCGGAGAAGTCTGCGAAGGTAAAGTAGAAAGAAACTGCCCCCCCCCTTATTCTTATTAGGTTCATTAGGCTTAGTACCATTATGGAAAGCTTAAATTCACAATCCACGATACCTTATCAAGGGGATATATGGGACTTACTTTAATTTTTACTTTTTTTTTTTTTCTCCATTAAATTACCGCTTTTAACTCTACTAGTCACGGTATAAGAGCTGCCTAGGCTACTTAAAGACCGCTCAACAATCCGCCATCCTGAATGTACTTCTTCAAAGTATTATACGATTTGTTGTCCAATACTTCTGTTAACGTTGTGCAAGTGCTTGGGCGAACTGCATTAAAACTACGACAATCAATAAGGAATATACTAACGGATATTTTAATTCTGCACAGTATGGACACGTGTGTCAGGAGGAATTACTTTTTTGCAGTATGTGGTTATGGCGTTTAGCTATTCGTAACCGATTGCTATATAAATCGGCGGCTATCACGGTGTTCGATCATCAGTTTTATTTGGCATAAGAACGTAGTCGTGGACAGACGTTCTTTGCTCCACTGCTTAGTTATTCTTTCTCGTAGAAACACGTCAAACGTTATATGGGGGCCCTTGAGATTTATGCCACATCGGGGATAACGTAGCAGACCGAGCTGCTATTGATATCTAGAATATTATTCATTAAAATACGGAGTGTTCCCGAAATGAACAAAGGAAAAATACTTTAAAGAACGATTTCTACAAGTAACGAACGAATGCTTTGGATACAAACTGGAAACATCATGTATATAGTGCTATGTTTTAACTGAGAATTCCTTATTGAATTTATTTTCTTTTTCTTAATTTGTTTTCCGTTCCGGAAATTTTAATATTCTCTTTTTCACTTATAAAAGCAAGCAAAAAAAGAGGTATTTCCAAAAATTAATCAATTAGCGGAAAAAGATAAGTTGGATTTTTTTAATTTAATCGTATATTTTGGATGTTTTTTATAAACCAATAAAAACTTATCTGTAATTCGTAATTTTTTTTTTTTTTTTTTTTTTTATTTGAGTTAAAATTAAAATCGTTACAGTTAATGTATAACATAATTTTTATAAAAGAAATGATTAAAAATTAATCGGCCGTTATGAATAACATATTCATTTGTAGCCAAATAAAGACACCCTTTCTAGCGACCATTTTCCCATCCTTATAACTTTTGTTCCCAACACCAGTGTAACCCCTCATCCGCCACCTCCAAAATTCAATCTTCAAAAAGCAAACTGGGGTATTTTCACTTCCTTCCTCGAAACCATGCCTCTTCCTTCTCCCTCAGTGCAAGAAAATATTACAATTTTCACAGAAAAATTAACTTCTGCTGCCAATGTATCTATCCCCAAATCCCGACCCTTTTCACTTCCACGCTACATTCCTTGGTGGTACATCGAAGTTCGCTTAGCAATCACCGCAAGGAAAAAAGCCCTCCGAAGATACAAATCCACCCACCTATCCTCTGATCTCATTGCTTTCAGGAAAGCCCGTGCTGCTGCACGAGATGTAATCCGCCAAAAGAAACAGGAGGCATGGACAGCCTTTATCTCTACCATAACACAAAGCACATGCAACCGAACAATTTGGCATAAAATTAAATTAATAAACGGCATCCATACGATCCCACCAATTCCCCCTATCATAATTAACAATATTCCAATAATTGAACCTTCTGTAGTGGCAAATGTGTTTGCCACACACTTCAGCCACGAATCGTCGTCCTCGGTTTACTCACAAAATTTTCTGACGCACAAATCTAACGAAGAAAAAACTGCGATAACTTTTAATATTAATAACACGGAGGGATACAGCAGCCCTATTACATTAAGCGAGCTTAATTATCAGATAAAATTCCACTCTAAAAACTCAGCCCCCGGTGCCGACGGAATTCATTCATTGATGTTAAAGCACTTACCACCACCTGCCCTTTCATATCTTCTAGCAATCTATAACCAAATCTGGGCTCAAGGCTCCATACCGCTATCCTGGAAAGAAGCTATCATAGTCCCTATCCTCAAACGCGGCAAAGATCCCACCCTCCTCTCAAGCTACAGGCCAATTTCTTTGATTTCGGTACTGGCTAAAACTTTGGAAAAAGTGATCAACAGAAGACTGTCGTGGGTCTTAGAAATCCGTGGACTCCTCTCCCCGTGCCAGTCTGGCGGACGGAAAAAAAGATCGACGCTAGAGCATTTATCCAGTTTGCACAACGAAGTCAAAGCAGCTTTCGCTAACAGAGAGCACACCTACTCAATTTTCTTTGACATAGAGAAGGCGTATGATCGGGTCTGGCGCTTGGGATTACTTGAGAAGATTATTAAGAACAATATAACAGGGACCATGTTTGCGTAATTAAAAGATTTTCTCCATGACAGATCTATCCGGGTAAGAATAATTAATTCCCTTTCATGTACGCAATTTCCAGAAAACGAACTCCCTCAGGGCTCATCCCTAAACGTGACCCTTTTTAACTTATATATCAACGAAATCGTGGATCACATCCCCCCTCCGGTAATTGCCCGCCTTTTTGTTGATGACCTGAACATTTCCCTAACATCATCGAATCCGTCCTATGCCCAACACACCTTGCAAAAAGTGTTAACAAACTTAGAAGAATGGTCTAGCCTGAATGGGCTCTCCTTCTCTCCATCTAAAACTAAATGTATTGACTTTAATAGGAAAAATAAAATTACTTCTCCTCCAACTCTTTTTTTAGATAATTCTCTTCTCACATACTCCAGTACAGCAACTTTCCTCGGGATCATTTTCGATAGCAAATTATCCTGGCGGCCTCACCTGCAATCTCTTAAAAAGAAGTGCAGCAAATATATCACTACATTAAAATATCTATCCCACAAAAACCATAACTCTCCCCCCAAGCTTCTGCTAACACTTTTCCAATCCCTTATCCTCAGCCGTCTCTCCTACGGATGCTCATTGTATTCTACCGCCTCCCCATCCCTTCTTAAAATGTTGAACCCACTACAAAATCCTTCTCTTCGATTAATACTAGGTGCGCATCATACGTCCCCCCCGCACAGCCTCCAATCCTTATTGGGTTCTCCACCCTTACACGTTCAAAGATCCTTACACTCCTTCCGCGATTCTTTAAGAGTCTTCCTTCTTGGACTTTGTGATCCTTACCCCACACCTCCTAATGGCGCACTCCCTCGTCTAACAAAAATCCTATTAGACTCCAACATCGACCTCCAACACTTCAAAAACCTCAATACACCACCTCCTCTTCTACCCTGGGCTACCCTACCAGCTGAAATCGATTATTCCCTTGTACATTTCTCCAGGGGAAAAATCTCCTCCTCCCTCCTCTGCACCAGAATCTTCGCAACCTTTAAAAAATATTCAAATCACCAAGCCTACTTCACTGACGGCGCGAAATCATGCCCTGTTTCCCAATCGTCTCCTACTGCTTGTTCCTTTCACTCTAACCTAGTTTCGTCGTCCGCCCGCCTCCATGACCACTGTTCCGTTCTCGATGCCGAACTTTATGCCATTTTCCTAGCCCTCGAATCCACAATTAAATCCCCTCCACCCAACAACCGCATTTTGATTGTATCTGATTCACTAGCAGCTTTGGAGTCCCTTCCCCAACAATCCCCATCGAATTACATAACCAACTCTATACAATCCCTAATCCTAAAATTAAGATCATCCTCCCATCAAATTACTTTCTTATGGGTGCCAAGCCACACCGGACTTAGGGGTAATTACTTAGCTGACATCGCTGCTAAGTCAACACTGTCGTGCCCCATGCCCTGTTCCCCTCCTCTTCCCGCCGACATAGTAAAATCTATAAAAATTCTTGGGCTCACTAGACAATCTTGCTTTCTAAGAGAGATAAAACACGGAATTGACCCTTGGTTCCCTCCTTCTGACCTCCCCAGACCCCACTTTGTGGCTATGGCAAGACTCCGCATTGGACATATTTCGCTGACTCATGATCATCTCTTACTTAATTGCGAGCCCCCTTTCGAATGCCCCTTTTGCTCCCTTCCCCCCTCTCCTACACTAAAACACCTGCTCCTGGAGTGCCCCTTCTTCGCGCTCCAGCGCGCCAAGCACCGGATAGCGTCTTTGCAGTCGTCTTTGGCCAACTCGCCTTTGAACATTGCAGACACTATTCGGTTTCTTTATACAACTAACCTATTTCGAACCATTTAACTCTCCGATTGCCATAGTGTCGTAATAGCCCCGGCAGCTGTACACGGCACTCAAAAAAAAAAAAAAAAAAAAAAAAATGTTGTTAGGTGGAAGTAGGAACGATGTGCGCCGGAAGGAAAAGATACAGCATGTAAGAAGCGCAATATGGAGTAGGAAGACCGCAAACTGGAGTGTAGAAAGCAGAACACTCAGAGCAGAAAGAGATGAAATGAACACATGATCCGCAAACACGCTCTTCGTTTGAGAGGACAATATGGGGAAGCAACCAGCCAAAAACGATAACGGAAGTAAGGCATTACTTCTCTTCATTTGCGAATAAATCTTTCGTCTATTACTGAAATAAATTTATATTCTTATACGTTTAAGAGGACGACAGAGGAGAAAAATAATTCAAGGGCAGGAATAACAGATACAGAGGGAAATTAGAGAACATAAGGAGCACCGATAGGGAGAGAAGGGATATCAAGTTTTAACAGCGAAGAATAAAAGAACGAGATTGCTCAGCGGAGCAGGCCGCGTATTCAAATTAATTGATGAAAGGGTCAAAATGGAATAGATACAGATGAAAACCGAAAAAGTGATGCAGGAAGAGGAGACTGTTAAAGTGAAGGCGACAAATAGCACTGTGATTGTAGAACGTGTAAGGCAAGTATCAAGAAAACCGTGAATGAAGTTGAAAATGAATACAGAGGTAAAAGGATTAAAAAAAGGAGAAGAGTAAGTTTGGAACGAATCATTTAAAGAAAGAAGAGCAATATTATGGACAAGAAATGCGCCGAGAAATAAGGGATGACTTTTCTTAACTTATCTGCGATTTGGGCACAGTTTTGACCCCTTTTTCACTTTTCCGTTATTCACTAGTGCCGTTTTTTTATTTTACACCCCTCCAGTAACTAAATTTATTTACAATCCCGATCACATAATGTTCAGCTAACTGAACAAACTTTTTTCTATATTCCTACTCGATTCAGTGCTTCGTTCATAGTTCTTAATTCTCTTTTGTCGGCTATCCCTGATCGTATAAGGTCTCTTAACGAATTTAACCAAACTTTACATTCACTTTTTCCAGCTCACAGCATGGTTTTTACGGATGGCTCAAAATCTGCTTCAGGTGTCGGAGCTGTTTTTATCCTTCCTAATATCAACTATTCTGAGTCTTTTCAACTCCCTCCCGTTTCTTCTATCTTCTTAACCGAATCCATGGCTATTTTACGTGCTATTCTTTTTATATCCTCAACATCGAATTTATCGAAATTCGTCATATGCTCTGATTCGAAAAGCGTTTTATCAGCCATCTCATCTCCGTTCCCTAAACCGTCGTCAGATCCTATTATTCTTTACATTCGTTTCTTAATTTATAATTTATTAACATCCCGTTCTATCCTAATTTACCTCTTCTGGATTCCGGGCCACCGCGGCATCGTTGGTAACGATCTTGCCGATTCATTGGCATGTCTAACTGCAGTAAATGGCCGTTTCATAGACAGATTCCCCTCCCGCGATGTCTCTGTCCACTCTCTTATCGTTTTCACCATGACTTTTGAACTGATCTTCATCCGTCTCTTTTCTCCAATCCTAACTCCTTTTATCTTGCTATACAACCCTCTCCACCTGCTTCTTCCTGGTTTAATAATTTTCCCTGCATCAGCCGTTCTGTTATTTCTTCCATAATTCGACTCCGCTTTAATCATAGTCTGCTTCCTGCTTCCCTCTTTCGTTTTAATATTGTTCAGTCTCCCGTGTGTCCCTTCCATCCTCCTATCTTAAATTTGAACTGTGATGTAAATCACCTCCTATTCGAATGCTCATCTAAACGCGCAGACCTTTATTCTAATTTGCTTGGCCTTGGCCTACCGACCCCTCACTGTGCCCACTGCATTCTTGCTCTTCCTTCTCTTTCTGTTGTTCCTATATTGGCTATCTTTATTTCTTCTGTTTCTAATCGCTTCCTGATTTAACTTTCAAGTCCCTGCGTTTCATTATTTGTTAGTCCTTTGTGCTGGGTAAATGTCCTGAGTTGACGTGTCCAAAGAAAAAAAAGTAATATTAATAAGGTCTCTTGCCTCTCTCTCTATTTCTTTGTTCTTGGGCCAATGTCCATTTTGATGAACCCATAAAAAAATAAAATAAAAAAATAAAATATAAAAATGAAAATAGAAGAACGGGCTAAGAAATCGACCATCTCATTGCCTTCAGTACCCAAATGACCATTGTCAATCGTTTTTGTTAACTTTATTTTCCTGCCTTACGGAATACGTTTTTCCAATCATTATTATTTTTTTCATTTTTAGACGAAATGGGAAGCCACCAATAATTGAAAATGCAAAGACGACGAACGAAAATATAACACAAAATGGCCGATATAGAAACGAAGTCAAATGCCAAAAAGGGTAAATCGTAGACGCGTACTGATACGTGGATTTGTCGAGGAATTATGAATAGCGTTCGAGCCGAAAAACACATCGATATTTCGATGTTTTTAGCGGAAAAATTACAAAATGCTGATATTTGATGATTTGTTTTTTTTCTTTTTTTTTGCATAGCGTTCCGCCGTCATTTATATACATATATTAATAGAAACACACTGCTAGGCAAAACGGTAAATTTTTTGTGTTTGCGAGTTTCTGGAAAATGTTGAAGAACACGACGCGAAGATAAGGAAAAATTCGGATTTAATATTGGAAGGGAGAATTTCAGCCTCGATCGCGAACCCGATTTCGAGGAAATAAACCAGGCTGGCCTAGATTGCGTTCTACGACGTAAAAGAAACCCGGACGAACGAAGACGCGGCGTAAATTATTTACAAGGGAGAATTAACGCGGCTTGTGGCGCGGGGAGCATCAGTGCTGAATTCGGACGGTGATTAATAACAACGGCGAATACATTTCAATTTGACCGGGATAATTAATAACGCCAAAAACGGTGACAAAATTTTGCCAGGAGAACGAGTGTGTGTTCGCGGCGGGTGTGGAAAAGCGATGAAAAGGCGGGAAAAAGAGTGTTGTAAAAAAGTTTTAATTAAAAATATTACATACTGAGGCCGCCCCGTTGAAGCTGGCCTCCGAGTAATTTTCGCGCTAAGATTTTTTCACGGCAACTTGCTTCCGGACTTTTCCGCGAATGTCCGGACGAATTTATAATGTTTTCTTTTAAATGATTAACGCGCGCCAAAATCAGTACTTCAAAAGGGTACGCTGAATCTGGACCAAGATGCCGAGTTTGAGTTTCAGCTAAAGTGTAAACGAGTTAGCAATTTGGCGCGAAATTTGACTTTTGTTTTAATATTACTACTGCTATTATTATTATCATCATTATTATTATTATTATTATTATTATTATTATTATTATTATTATTATTATTATTTTGTTGGTTTTGAAGTAAGAAGGTATCAGCGCGGTGATAAACATAATCGTCAAGCGGTAGTACGTTGATTTATCGGATATTATTATTTTATATCTTTTCGCAACACAGAGGAGAGAAATTGAAGATAAAAAATTACACTGGTTTCAACTTTAAACTGTTTAGACAGCTGCCGGTAGAGTGGGTCTTAAAAGTAATCGTTAAAATGGAATCATTTTAGTTCCGTTCGTTCAAACACCGCGGGATAAATTTCGGAGTGGATTATTATTATTATTATTATTATTATTAGTATTAGTATTATTATTATTATTATTGTCATTGTTATTATCATTATCATTATCATTTTTTTGGGTCGACGAATGTAAATTGTTTTCAAGGAAAACAGAAGGAAATTTAAGGAATTGTGTTGTGGGTGAAAAGTGGAGCGAAAATAAAAGCTATATAATACTACTGCTACTGAGCGGTTAGAGCGGAGAAGCCGTTCTAAAGGAGAGTATCGTTGCGCAAGGAAAGAGCTTCATCCTTCTTTTGTAGGTTAAGGTAATTTTCCTTGGCCATGCTGTTATTATTATTACGGAACAGTTTTTCGTTTGTCAGTGTGTGTATTTTGAATGTGTTACCGGATATGTAAATAAAGATGTGCCGGCCAGTGCAGAAATTATCGTTAATAACCCGTAAGTAGTTACCGAGCTTACATTCCTTATTTACTTTTTATCGCACTAACATAAATTTTTCCAACTTTCTTTACAAAAAGCGATTTACAAGACTCTTCGCGTACACTCTCTTTCCTTATTTATGTCATTTTTCAAACTTATTTCTTAGTCGGAAACACCATTTTTGATTTTCTCTTTTTATTTCTCATTCGCGCGTGTTTGTGTGTTTTCCGTTTTCTCTTTTCTCCCTCACGCTTCATCGCATTTTTCCCGGGCTACGTACGGTTAGTGTCGAACAACCAGGTCAAAGTTTCCTATTTTAGTAGTGCCGTACGAGAAAAGTTGGAGCCGTCAAAGCGACACGGATAACGTTTTCCAAAGGAACTACTCTGTTTTATCGATAACTTAACCGCGAAAGCAGGCAAAATCAAAATCCGACTTGCTGAACGTAAATAATAAAACTGTCCGGCCTAATCAAATACGATGCAAGAGGCGCGGAAATCGTCTGATAAATCGAAATCTCGAAAAACTTTCACAAACTTAACCAAAAAAAAAAAAAAAAAAACCTTTCCGTCAATTAATGGCCCTGCAAACTAATTGTATCCGGTGAAATGTAGAGTCTCTATTTAAATCACCTAAATTAACCGCTTAAAAATTCAAATATTATCTTATATTCTCCGAAAACCGCACACTTTCGGTACTTCCAGCAAATGAGCAAATCGAAGAAGGAGAATACCCCCGATCAGCTCGTATAAGAAATGTTCAGCGTGGTTTAACAATACTCGCACCGTGTGTGTATGACTACTGTACTGGCGAAATTCAAAAAAATGATCGAAGTAATTTTCGATTTAATATGGGGCGGGGAGGAGTCGTTACTTTTAGAACGCAAGCCATATTCCTCAAATAATCAAATAATCTAATTTCAACTGTAGCATGAAAATAACGTTCCGTGAGGCTCATTTTTGAACTAGTTCTTTTGAACATCCATCGCCCCTAATACAACTCTGCCGGTCGAGTTTAACTTTTTCGTAAATTCGAAAACGAAAACTAAAAATAAATCATCGTTAACGCTTCCCCGGATCTCTACGATAATTTTAATAGATCGCGTTTCCGTCCAATAAACAGATCCATCGACTACCAATGGAAAAACACAGTAGCTGCGCATTAAATTAACCCTATCTTAAAGAAACATCCATTCTATAAAATTTAACATCCCCTTTCAGACTACTTACTTTACCATGTCCACGGATACTCTCATCGCTATCTCCTTTCTAACGGTCGAAATAAAAATGTTTACCATTCTCCTTGTCAAGCGATCTGTTTCTCCAAATTTAAATCCTGAAACTTCACGCCTAAGCGACAGTAAGCCGCAGACATACTAAATAAATAATTTAGTAAAAAATGTGTATGAAAAAAGAATAACAATCTGAAACTTCCTTTCGAAGCTTAATTCGCAGAAATTTATATTCTTCAACCTACTTATATTACACATATACCACTCTAATAATCGCTGACCAGTTAGATTTACACGAAAAGGCTTTTTTTTTTTTTTATTTTTTTTTTTTTTTTTAGAAAATTTTACGTTTATTCAAATTTGTTTTACTCCCACCGTAAATTGTTAAGCGTCGCAAACAGTTGTTATTTAAAATCGAAATTTTTTACTTTTCTCGTTGCATTTAAAAATATGACGTCATTACCGATCATTGTTTCACTACACACTGCTGAAGCAACGTATCGAGGCCAGCAAGTTTTTCGTTCAACCTTAATAAGAACAAATCACTTACGGACAGTTGTCCACAACGTCATCACTGACAATAACTACCGGATGGTAGTAAACAAGTAGAATTTTGGAAAAATTCCATATCCTATTGAACGAGATCCGGTTTTGTCGAAAGTGCAAGTCCGTTGAATCATCGAATTCGTGCAACTCATAACTTGCCGCAATTGTCACAGAGGTTATAGTCAAGGACGCCGCCAGCTGATGAGCCAGAGGAGCAAGATGATAGAAAGAGAATAGGAGTTATGGGAAAAACAAAATGTATAATTTGTAAAAAGACCTAATATTTTATTAAACAAGGATCTTAATTAAAACACATAATTTTCCTGGGTTTCCGACAAATTGTTCTACTACTTTATTACAAAAGTCTTTCCCAAATTGTCCGTGATTACGCGCTTATGAATACTAAAGTTTCGATGCTGCAGGCATGGATCTAGTCACAGTCGCACTGTCGCCTTCAACGAAAAATTAAATAGGTCCTCTAGTATGCTGCAGCTTAAACACAACATCGCGTAAAAGGTCCCTCTAACAACGGGAATTTATTCTGTCCAGTAAGTACCGGAAATTTAGTTTCTTCACAGCACCCCCCCCCCACCCCCAGATAGGAAAATGTGTTTTAACGCTGCGTGGCAAAATAAAAAAGGAAAAAAAAAGAAATATATAAAAAATAAAAAGTTTTGCAATTCTGTAAGATGTTCGCAGTTTGTTACGTTTAATTACTTTTTAATGTTCGAAGGAAATTTTAAAAATAACCTCGATTAAAAATTATCGCTTAATTCCATTAAAAAAGGTTTATTAAAGGCTTCGAATTGCTTTGAATTTGACAGCAAACAAACAGAGTTAACAAATAATGATAATTCTAGTTTCGGAGAAGAAAGGATTTTGCAGCTTCGAAAGGTAATTCGGATTGATCGGTTGATTTGAGATAATCAGCGTGATTTCTACGTTGTTTGAAAATTCCGTGATTATGATACGAGCTTCCTCGAATTCCGTTCTCTTCGATTCTTACGTAATCATCCGTCTGCGCGAAAGCATTCTAAAATATGAACGAAGAATTCGTCCCACCGTTTGACAAGAAAAGCCCATAGGGGAGAGAGCAGTCTCCGTTTCCAGCGTGTTCAATCGGTAGTTGTTCAATCGGTACCCGCGTGTTCAATCGGTAGTTGTTCAATCGGTACCCGCGTGTTCAATCGGTAGTTGTTCAATCGGTACCCGCGTGTTTCTAGTATTCTGTGAACGCGACCATTTCATGATTTCCCGTTTTTCGAGCAAGCACCGCATAAATCGAGAATGGAACTCGAGGCAGCTCGGTCTATCATAATTACAGAATTTTCAAACAACGTAGAAATCACGCTGATTACCTCAATTTAACCGATCAGTCCGAATTAGTACCTTTCTAGACTGAAATTTTTCTTATTTATTAGGCCTGCTCATTTTCTTTCCGATTCAAATTCTGATTTAAATCAGTTTAAAACAATCTAGAGCGATTTGAAACTTTTACAAGTTTTTAAGGGGAATTAAGCGATAATTTTTAATCGGGCTTATTTTCGAGAAATTTTCTTCGAGAAAATTAAAGTAATTAAACGCGCGTTAAGGAATAAAATTTAAAGCGTAAGCCGGATTTTTTTCCTTCGACAGTGGCGCGACCGAACGCAGACACTAGATGAAAAGTTGTGGAAAATACGGTGGAAATTTTGGCAAACTAGCTGCTGAACATTTGGTGCGGAAAAAGAAGTGGGCCAGTAATGGCCGAATGGCAGCATCTGAGACAAGTAGTTGGGCAGTCGGCCAACCTTGCTGCAATTTCTATTTATTTCGTTTAACCGTAGCTCTATTTAAACAGTTCCTGATTATACATCAGTTGGCAACTTTAATCAAATAACACAGTTCTTTGTCTTTTATAGTCGCTCTTCTTTTGCAGTCCAGAATGATGATGCGATTAATACACGCTGTGATAAATGCGATGTAACCGGAGAATTTATCTCGCATCGGACGAATGAAAAGTTTTTCTCGGCAAGCACACCTATCAGAAATCATTAACTTTTCCAGATGGTTGTTTTAATCGTAAGCATCATTTTCAGCGAATTGGCGATTTTTCAAACAAGAAGGGCTACTTTCATCGTTTTACAATAAATCGAAGGATACTTTACGAGCAATGGAAAAATACGAACTGGTATTAGCCAGGACTCGAGGTGAATACAAGAGACCCGCCAAACTGTTTACATACTTTAAATTCTAAATTTTTTCATTCGCGAACGAGTCACATTTTTTTTTACCGTGATTTTTTTGCGATGCTCAAATTTTCGATGTTATTCAAAAAAAAAAAAAAAAATCGCATTTGCCAATGCCTTCCTCTACACCGTCGTATTTTTTTGTAATATATTTCTATGTAAATATCCCTCTATATTCCATTGATCACCACTACATGTAGAAAAGGCAATATAGGCCATGCGTGTAGTAAAGTTCACAATAAAATGCTCAAAAACAGATGCAACTAGAATATAAAAGACAATTCCCTTTCTTCTTTTTTTTTCTTTTTTTTTTTTTTTGTGAAATTCGACTGTGTATCTTTATCAAGATTTCTTTTTTTGTACCGAGTTAACTAAAAAGCTTACAAAGTGAGGTAAATTTCAAAAAGTGGCACCCGAACATCTTATCAGCCAGATGAAAACGATAATAAATATTAAATATTCGAAAGATAAATGAAATATAAAGAACACGATTAAAACTTTGTCTTCACTAACTGTAACTTTTACACGAACATTTCGGTCTCGCAACAATTTCACTAAGATCGATGAAAGTGTAACTCCTTCAAATAGGACAACCTTCATTCCACCTCCATCAAAGGTGGTAACATTACTTTTACATGATAACGCTAAATCGAAATATTTTCGAATATGTAAATAATTCGGTAACCTTTTTGTTAATATTTATAAATATCAATCAATTAATGTTTAATTAACGTCTATTATCATTATTGTTACACCAGGTCCATAGATGCGCTATATAAAGCATTCAGGAAATATATAAATAAACATGAATACTGAATAGGTACATAATGAAATAAATAAAATTAATTAACAAAATAAATCAACGGAAAAATAAAACGCAACTCGTAATTTTAAATATATATCTATATCTATATATATATATATATATATATATATTTATATATACATGAGTAGGGCATACTGAAATAAGTAAGATTAAGTAACAAAAGAAAAAAGAAACAAATAAATACCTTAATAACAAACAAAAATAAGCATAAAATAATTTATTTTAATTTAAATAAATACGATTATATTATACCTATTTTCGTTTGTTATTAAGGTATTTATTTATTTTATATTTATTTTCAAATATTTTTTTGTTTCCCGGATTCGCTAGACCGCTACTTTAAAGAATCGAAACTCCATTACTTCCAGTACATTCGTTATACCGTTCCCTCTATTCTTTCATCGATTCTTCTGTTTCTTCATATACACATTCTATCTTTTCATTGTTTTATTGCGACAGCTAGTCATGAGCATTTTTGGTTTAATAAATTGGCCGACGACTGTCGGAATTTAATTATAATAAAATCGTCGCCATTTTTCAGAAATTTATTCTGTTTCCTTTTTTTTTTTTTTTTTTTTTTTCATTGCGCCGAGAGGTATCATAAGCAATGAGGATCTCTGGTGTACTTAAAGGTGGAAAAGAAGGGAGGAGGAAATAGGGAAGGGAGAGGAGTGAGGAAGGCGTGTGGATAAGGCAAGGTAGGACAGTGAATAATGTGGTGGCCTCAGTAGGACAACAGATTAGGATTGAGGAAAAGCGGACGCTTCGTCACAGAGAGGTTACATTAAACGACGAAATCTACATAAGAGCGATAGTCAATAGTTCGAGTTTACTAGGTGATCGGAAGCGCATCCCGACACCACTTTCTTCGTTTGAGCCGTCTGGGAGGATTTCCAGGAATATTTAACTGGTACATTCGGCTGATATACGGATTTGAGCTCCATTGCAGCTTCTCGAAGAATTTTTTGTACTGCTCATCATAGGTGTTCCTGACGAAGGATACCTGTAGATCCGTGTGCAGCGTTAAATTTGAGACATATCTAGGCGCGGAAGCAATGATCCGAAGTATCTTCGACTGCTCCCTTTGGATTTTGGCTAAGTTGGATTTTGCTGTTGTACCGTACAGTTCAAGTCCATACTTCCAAATGGGCGCTATCATCGTTAGATAAAGTTGTCGCTTGATATTTAATTTTAAAGTTGATTTATGACCTAATAGAGGATATAATAATCTACAACGACTGGAGACGGTCTTCTTCGTTTGAAGGACATGATGACGCCAAGTGAGTCGCCTATCCATATGTAATCCCAGGTAACGGACTGAGTCGACTTGAGGAATTTTTGTATTATAAATTTTTAAGGCAGGACAAGTGACGTGTCGGTTCGTATATGTGACATGTTGGCACTTTGCTGGGTTGAAGTGTATACCCCAAAGCTGTGCCCAGTCTGCTATTTGGTTTAAGTGGCTCTGTACTGCAGCATTAGCATATTCTGGATCTTCATTTGTTGCAAGTATGGCCATGTCGTCAGCAAATGTGGCGAGGATTGTTAGATTAGACTTAGGCACATCAGATGTATAAACGGAGTACAATAGTGGTCCAAGTAGGCTCCCTTGCGGTACCGACGACTGAATGAGATGCTCTTCCGAAAGCGAATTGTTGACTCGGACAATAAAGGTTCTATCGTTTAGGTAAGATGATAATAGCCTATGTAGATCTGAAGGAACCAACGGTTTTAGCTTAAATAGTAGGCCTGCGTGCCATACCTTGTCAAAAGCCTGGGCAACATCAAGGAAAACCGCCGAGCAAACTTCCTTCTTTTCGAGTGCGAAAGAGATGGCATCAACTAACCTGTGGCATTGTTGTATGGTTGAGTGCTCTGATCTAAAACCAAATTGATGGTCCGGAATTACATGAAGGCTTTCCATTATTGGATGGAATCGATTTAAAATAAGTTTCTCGAAGACCTTTGAGAGAGAACTCAATAAGCTGATTGGCCGGTAGGAGGATACCTCTATTTCTGGTTTTCCTGGTTTACGAATCATAATGATGACTGATTTCTTCCACATGTTTGGAAAGTATCCGATTCTGAGCGAGCTGTTGAATATATAGCACAATAGGATGGCCGCTTTACGCGGAAAGTGTCGGATGATCTCCGGTGTAATCTTGTCGCATCCAGGAGATTTCTTCAAAGCTACTTCCTGGAGATGCTGAAACACCTCTCTGGGCGAAAAGAGTTTAGTCCTAGTTGTAGACTGCGAGGCTTCCTGTAAGCCATTACACACCATTTGTGTATGAGCCTGATCCATATCTAGCTGGGGTGTGAAGACTGCGGACAAGTGACTAGCAAAAGCATCCGCTTTATCCTTATCGGTTTTTGCCCAGCATCCATTCACTTTCAAGTTGAAGGGCTCCTCAGTGGGCTTCGTCAACTTTCTAGCTTTATGCCATAAGGATCTGTTATCGTTATTTAACTGGTTTAACTTGTAGGTCACGATTTCATTTTTATAGTCTCTGAGTGCAGTCTTCAGCCTAGATTGTAAGGTATTGTAGATGAGCTTGAGCGAGGGGTAACGATTTCGCTGCCACTTCTTCCTGGCCGCCCGAGTGTCTCTAATTAATCTTCTTATTTCAATCGGGACGAAAGTACTATGTACATATTTATTACTGTTGTAGCTGGTAGATTCGTTGCATGCAGATTTCACCATAGAAGTGAAATCGGCAACTGCATTATCAATATCATTCGCGTCTTTTAACCTGATATTCAGATCAATATCGTTTTCTAATATGTCTGAAAAGAGAGTCCAGTTAGTAGTATTATTGACCAGCTTTTGATGTTGCGATATAGTTTTTGGGTGAGAGCTTACCACGGCAATAACAGGCACGTGATCGGAGGATAAGTCGGCTAAAGTGTTGCACGATCTGCCGTAAGATTGAAGTCCACGAATAATAAAGAAGTCCAGAATATCCGGTCGCCTGTCGCAGTGGCTAGGCCAATACGTCGGAGACATCGGAGAAAGAATGCTAAGAGAATTTTCTTGTATTGCCTTGACAAGCCTTTTCCCGGATTGGTTAGTTATCTGTTTCCTACGTTGATAATTTTTTCACTTATTGTTGTGGCATTCTTTGCACTTTTTTTTTTCCAGCGTAATCGTCAACATTGACTGCTGTTGTCGTTTTACCTCGTCGTCGAGTTTCCGGGAGTTCACTTACGTCCATCGTGTTGTTTTTCACTACTCGCTTCATAATATTACTTAGCTTTTCTTCTTTATCTCCTTATTCTATCAGTTTTCCTTTCGTATTTTCGTATTTTGTCGAGAATTCCATTACGCCGCAGCAGAGTAGCCCCCCCGGTGACCACCTCCGCGCACCGAAATTTCCTTCTTCCGTAATACGTTTATGTCGTCGAAATGTACCGATTTAATGTTCTCCTTCTTATTATCATTTTCCGATTGGTGCGAAGCTGAAAATCGGAAATTATTCGTAGGAAATAACCGAGCAAATAGCAATTACTTTCTGGTATAAAAATAAAGAAACAGTCTGATGTCGTCATTTTTTTAATCGAATAAGTCTTACACTGTTCCAAGTTTGGTGTCAAAAACTTACCTAACGATAAGACGAGTAATTGATAGAAAAAGTAAATAATTATAAATTATGTAATAATAATGTTTGGTGCTCATGTTCTAGCTGCATTACTTATGGCTTATGCGAAAATATCGTGGCATGATGTGCGATGGGTATAAATGTTTTGAATTAAAATTAGACCTAGAATAGTAAAAATAGAAGTTAAGTTGAATTAAGTCATAAGACGAATATAATGTATTAGGTTTAAGATGTATTAAATAAACGATATAATTATGTTGGGAACCCACAGACGGGCAATTGCCTTGTGGGACCCGCAAATTACTTTTAAATACAAAAAAAAAAGAAAAAATAAATGCAATTTTTCCGGAAAATCTGCTTACAGCGTCGTCATACGACTTTGGGGTTTCGTAATAATTTATTTCTCTTCTTTTATGAAATATTGAACGAGTCTTTTAACATAAACCCGAACACGGGTCATCAGAAAAAGTGGGAACACTTTAGAAATTCGTCTTATTTTCGGCCCTCTTTGCTATGATAACAAAAGTTTAAAACTATTCGCTACACTTGTAAGCTGTTTCCGAAAAAGGATAAACCAAATCGATAGCGTGTAAAAAGCCGTTACTTATAAATGTACGACTTTAGAAATACGACGATATTTACAAAAACAAGAATACATTACAAGCTAGCATTAAAAAGAAGTTTCAGAAACGCGTGAAAAATATAAAACTTATTTAGAAGTGACAAATTTTCGAAGACCATCAATCGATTAACAAAATGACGACGTAAAAATTGAGCGGAATTAGAAAAGTTTCTTATTTGTAACATTCTTTTTCTGTCTTACGAAATAAAAATATTAACCGTAAAAAATTTCTCACGAAATAATCACAATGACGAAAATGCTGAATATAAATTATCAACAGTATTGCTTTTAAATGAGCGGAGAAATGATAATTTCGAAAATATTATTACCGAGCCAAAGATGGCTAATTAAAAAGTTTACCCGTTCGAGTGAAAGTATCGTTTTAAACTTCAAATTAATAATCAAAGATAAAAAAGGAAATATCCCTTAACTCGAACATACACTCGAAAGTGAAAGTGAAATTTTTCGCCTTTCCCGTTTTCAAAAATCTTTCGGCGCTTTTTAACAATCATTCAGGATCACGTTGTTTTCTCTTAAAGCATATTTATCTTAAATTAAAAATGATTATAGTCTAAAATAGGGATTTAACCGATAAGCTCGACAGAGAGTCCTTTGTAAAATGAAAATATCGCAAGTAATTCTTAGATGTTTTAGAAGAAATGAAGGTGTCTCATAACGCTGGTGTTTGACGAAAACTGATAAAATCCGTCTGACCATGGTGACGATTCAAACGAGAGCGCGCACTTAACAGCAATATAGCAAATTAGACTTCCGATGTGTTCTGAGTAATGCTAAAGATAAGTGTCCAAAAAACACATCGGAGCGGATCAAAGAATAAACAATTTTACTTATTAATCGGATGTCGTGAACATATTTAACGTGTTCACTTTCGCCAGAGACTATGTTTGATTTCTTGAAAATAGTTACATTTCGTGGGATGTCAAACAATCCACACCAAACATAAAAGTAGTTCATTAATTCTTTAAAATTTCACCATTGTTCATCTATATCTGTGCCCCCAAATTCGCACCCTCCAAATTGGATTTACTCTAAAATTCTTAATTATTTATTGCGTCTCGGTACTTTTTAAATCCTTTCCGATTCTCCACCAGTTCTTGCTGAATCTAATACACCACCTCTGCCGATTCACAGATTTTATTTAGGCTTTGTTGTTTTTCGCTCTCGTCCTCTACATTCATTCCTACCAATTCATCTCTAAAAACTGACGTTGTTTTATTGCTATTGAAATCCCTACTTTATCCCTTATTTCTCTTTGCCTAAGTACACTTTCCTTCCATAATATCCCCTACTTTTCGTTCAACCTCACCGATTTCCACCATCCCTCTAAGTTAAGCCTACAGTTCTCTGAGACAGTGTGAAGCGGCTAACTCTTTCGTTCGTGTTGCTGCTTCCTTCCGTTTTTATTCTTGGAAAATAATCTCATTCTTTAATTTCCTTTCGCTGAACAAAAATTTTCATCTCAATCTGATCATTTCCAAGACTCTAATAATTTTTAAAGATGAGATCAAACGCGCTACTCTGCAATATATGAACCGTTTAGAAAGAAGAAAGAAAGATTTATTTGCATAAACAATAACATTACACTCATGATATAGTTATTAATATGTGTACCGACACGAGTCTTACCACATAACGAAATTAATGAATATATGTACATATAAATAAGACATGATATGCGACGTTTAAGTTAGTAGGAAAAGAACCAAAAACCTACTACAGGAGGGGAGGACTAGGTAGCTAGTGCCACATTACATAGATATTTACACAGTGATTATCAAATAGAATAATTTTAAAATTAAAAACTAAAACTAAATACTAGTACTAACGTTAAATAATTCAGAATAATATATTATGCTTAAGTCTACGATGTTTATACTTAGTATACATAGTGCGTAGTTGCCTGGAATCATAGTTACCAATAGAGCTGATAAGTAAGTTCTCGTGCCCTATACATTTATCACAGAACTTAGTAGTTGCACTCAAAACATAATCTCTGATTTGCGGTAACTCTAAAATGTTATGCATATATGCTACTCTTGTGTATCTATTTGCTCCAAGAATACATATCTTAAGCATCGATTTTGGATTACCTGTAGCTTGTTATAATGCGCCCTACTAACAGAAGACCACACTGGACAAAAGTATGTGATAAAATAGGTGTTATAAATGACACTTGTAGATGACAAATTTGTTACTAGCACTTAAATAGGATTTGCGATTGAGCAAGGGATATACTAGCGAGATAGCTCTGTTTGTTTTAACCGAGATGTACTCGATATGTTTGCTGTAAGTTAATTTGCTGTCTAATATTAAGCCAAGATATTTGATGTGATTAGACGAGACAATGTCATTTCCAGAAATGATTAGTTTTCTTGGCAATTGCGGTTGCCGGCGGGTGAAGAATATCGCTTGGGTCTTTGATGGATTAATATTAATCTGCCATCGGGTAAAGTATTTTAGAACGCGTGTCGAGGCTCTCTGAAGTCTGTTACTTATGGTACTAGGTCTATAAGAACTAGAATAGAGGGCAACATCGGCAGCATATAAAGCGACCTCAATGTTAGAAATTTTAGGAAAGTCGCTGAGAAACAATATAAAGAGGAAGGGCCCGAGAACACTACCTTGCGGTACGCCTGCAAGGACAGTTTTATTTGTGGATTGATAGTTATTAAGAGTTACGTAAAACAGTCGGTTGTTAAGGTAGTTTATAATTATTTTAATTAAGTAAGCAGAAAATTTAGAATTTATTAGTTTGTATATAAGTCCTCGATGCCAGCTAGTATCGAAAGCTTTAGCCACATCAAAGAGTACTAACCCAGAATGTTTATTTCGATTAAAATTGTCCGTGATGAATTCGGTTATTCTGGCAACTTGCTGAGTAGTAGAGTGACGAGGTTGGAACCCAAATTGACTTATTGGGATTAAATTATTAATATTCGAGTGTTCTCTTAATCTCTTGAGCAGTACTCTTTCAGCAATTTTACTCATATTGCACAAAAGACTAATGGGTCTAATATTAGCAATATTTGACGCATCTTTACCAAGCTTGGGTATTGGAACTACTTTTGCAATTTTCCATGCTTGAGGAAAGTATCCAGCTTTTTAGGATGCCATTTATTACATTATTTAACTCTACGATACCTTTATTTCGGATATTTTTTAAAACAATGTTGTGGGAATATTATCGTTCCCGACGGACATGCTGGAATTAAGTTTTTTGATATAATTACGAATTTCTTTGGGCGTAGAAAGTTTCACCTGGGTTAGGCTAATACTAGCATTCTCTAAAAAACGAGCGACATGATCTCTGATTTTATTTCGTTGGTAATTAATTGCAAGATGAGAATTTTGACCGTGTACGGAAAAGTAATGCGCTGAAAGCAATTCAGCTTTATTTCGGTCTTGATACACGTAGCAGTTGGAGTTCAAGTCGAGCAGCGGAGGAATGGAGCAAGGCTGTCTACTATACTGTTTACATACTTTCCACAAACTCTTATCTTTTATATTAAGACTAGAAAGGACCTGTTTAAAGCAATTATTTCTGTGATTGCGAAGCATATAGCGCACTAGTTTCAATGTAAAGTTATATAGAGTTCTAATATGTTTAGCATATTATTATTGAGAAATCTTCTGACGTAATTTTTAAATTTTATAGCCGTTAAGATAGTAGTGGGTAGAGGTGTTTTTTTCAGAATGGGTACGAGTATTAGTTGGAACAGAAAGAGTGGTAGCATCATTGATTAATTTTGTGAAAGATACAAGTCGAGACTCTACGTTAGAAGAATCGACTATAGGATCGTTTAGGTTAACGTTATCTGAAATATACTGTTTGAAGTAATCCCAATTAGCCCTACTATAGTTAAAATAGGATACATTCGATATATACTGTCGATTATCAGTAATAGCAGTGTAGATGGGATTGTGGTCTGAAGATAGACAGTTTAGAGAGATTGGAGAAGTCATGCTTAAGTTTTTTACGACAGCAGTATCTAAGACGCTTGGCCTTAACCGGAGTATCGATGGAAAATATGTTGGTTCTCTAGGAGCAAGAATTTTTTTAGTTTTTCACGTATAGATAATTGATATAACATATTACCAGCTGCATTGTTGGAAAAACAGTTCCAGATTTTGTTTTTACAATTGTGATCACCGATTAGAAGCACGTGATTATTAGATCTGGTTAGTGAAAGGATATCATTACAGAAATTATGCATTGATCTAGGCGGTTTGTAAACAGCATAAATAAATACGCTGCTTCGAGCGTTATAATTTTGTGATGCGCTATTATAGACTTGAACTCCAACAGCTTGTAAACAACCTAACGGTGGTAAGTAAACGGTATTATGCTTTATTCTTTTATCAATTAGTATAGCGACTCCTCCGCTCCTACGAGAAATGTCATTCCTGTAAATATAATAACCAGGAAATACAGTTTTACAGGTAATATCCAGTCTGGTCTCTGATAGGGCAGCTACGTGTATTTTGTTCGAAATTAAGAAATTATGAAGCTCGTTATGTTTGTCAGCTATAGAACAACAATTCCAGGCAACTATATTTAAGTTATTCATAACAATAGTTCAATACATGTTTCAAAAATAATAATTAGCTTAGACATAACATCGTTATTTACATTAATTTTAAGTTTATTACTGATTATTTGAATAACTTTTAAAATCTTGGGCAAATTGAATTCTTTTAAGAATGAAAGCATAGAAAGAAGGGAAGAATTATCTGACGTGGTATTAATTTTAGCGGAGGTATTATGAACACCACCAGCCACCTGAGCATAAGTAATGTGATCCTGCTTCCGATTTTTAGGTAAATCAGTAGTAAGGTTATGCGTCAGCAAGGCTAGTATCAGATAATTTTCTGCTCGGACATAGCTGAAGCAGTCGTTTGTAGAGTGAGCAATCACTGGAATTAGCGGCATGAAACCCCTCGCAGTTGACGCATTTAGGCATATTTAACTTTTTACAAGGTTCATTAGGGTGGTACAGGCCACATGAAACACATCTTGGTGGAAGGTTACAATTTTGAGATACATGTCCAAATTTTTGACAATTATAACATTGTACTAAGACACTTTTACGGACATATTTATCCCAGTGAACTACGCAGTGAAATAAGTGTTTAATTTTTAATACATCGGCAATTTTGGTAGCAGAAGGAAAGGTAACTAAGAAGATCGGCAGTAAGGTAGGCTGATTAGATAGGTTTTGTTTCTTGGTAAATTGTCTAATAGACTCAAGATTGCAAATTGTTTTTAATTCGCTCTCAATCTCAGCTACTGAGAATGAAAGAGGAAGTCCTTTTAGTACCATTTTTGAGTCCCACTCGAACGCATTAATAATTAACTTATCCGATAACAGTCTCGCGGTATGTCGGTTAAAGTGCAAACGTTTGACTTGTCCTAAACTGTACAAGAAATAGATGTGAGCAACACTGCTAGATGCCGACTTCTCACAAGTTGCATCACGTTCCAAATCAATATTAATAGATGGCCATTTCGTCAGCTATAATTCAAAAACTTACTATCGAAAATAAATAATAATTGATCACAATTATCTTACGTGTGAACCATGTAGGACGATAATCGATACCGCCAGCTATGAAAATAAATCAACAGTAAAAATAATAGTCTACTTAATACACATACTACAGCGGAAATGTGAATATTCGAGATTTTAAGAGGTAAAATCAAAAAACGACCCTGATTGTTTCGTTCGGCGTGAAACAAAATAAATAAAAAAGAAAAAAAAAAGGAAACCCGCTTATATCTTAAAGCAGGTTGAAGTGAAGAAATTTAAATTGTACACGCTTTCCAAGAAAAAAAATGTTATACTATCAGGTTAATAAATCAAATTTCGTATTTAGAAACTTAGAAAAAAATCTTACCGGAACAAACTCAGCACTGGATACAACTGATTTCTCCTAACTTGCTCCATCCGTCCTGTGATGGTGGTTCTTGCAATCACATACGGCATCTAAATATAAAAAATTCGGATAAAATGTGATATTTCGTTAAACGTTATTAAACAGTTCTTCATAGCACGATATTTCAGATTTACTATCAGTGAAGTTTCATAATCACATGACGCACGTATTATTAACAATAAAAATATTAATATTAATAATAATAATAATAATAATAATAATAATAATTCCTTTAAAAGCTAAGCATAAAGACAAAAGTATTAGGTCAATCAACATATAACAATAACTGAATTAAAATTAATATGTGTACATATCAACAGAACTAGATTGAAATAAGACAAAGTATAGGTCCATAGTCCGAAATCGCTACCTCTAACTACTTATTGACATATTTTTCTTTTATATAGGTAATTAAATATTTGCGATGGGTTTTTCTTGTTTTTAATAAATCGATTAAGTTAGCAGGGATTGAGTTAAATAGTACTGCTCGCATATAAATAGCTTGTATCCTCGCACGGTACTTTTTAAAATTCGTTACGGTAGCTTGCTCTTTATTGTAATGTCTAGTAACCCCCTCTTTCATAGATATTTTGAGTAAGTGTTTATTTTTAATCACATATTGCAATAAGTGAACTTCATACAATTCACGTATATGTAAAGATTGGTATAAAACAAACCCTATTAGTGTTCAGAACTAGTTTCTGAAACCTCAATAGTTGATTTACATGTAAATTATAGCTGCCTTTCCCCAATGAATAGTACCATATACGACTACTGGCTGATATAGGGAATAATAAAGGCGGAGTAAATTTTTACTATTAAATACTTGGCTTAAGTAGAAAAATTTATAATTTCCTTAGTTTGCTTCCTAAATATGAAATGTGCTTTTCCCATCTCAATTTGTGATCTAGGAGCAATCCCAAATATTTTGTGTCATAAACTCTATTTAGGTAAACATTGTTACTCAGGTTTATTTTTATCTCCTCACTAAAATTAACCCCGAGGGTAACTGCATAATATAAAATTAGTTTTATTCCTATTTATTACTAAACGGTTCTTCTTGAACCAATTCTAAATGTTATTTTTATATTCTCCTGAATTAGTTGCTATAAAATGCTAGGATTACGAGAACTAGTTACTATGACGGTATCATCTGCATAAGTACACAACTTTCCATTAGTCTTTGATTAAAACAATCTATTAATGTAAATTAAGAATAAAAATGGACCCGGTATACTCCCCTAAGGTACCCTATAATTTTGTACTACATGGTCACTGTATACATTTTTTATTTTAGTAATATATTTCCTATTAATTTTAGGTATGACTTCAACCAGTCTAAGAAGTTACCACGGAAACCACAAAAGTTCAATTTACTCAATAAATTTTTATGATCAACCAAATAAAATGCCTTCCGTAAATCAATGTATACAGCAACTGAAGCTTTGCCCAACTCTAAATTTTTAGTAACATACGAAATATATTGAAAAAGTGCATCATTAGTTCCCTCTCCCTTCTTGGAACCCGTATTGATTTACACTAAAGAAATTTATTTTTTTAAGGAAACTTGTAATTTTATGCTTAATGAATTTTTCAAATACCTTGGCAATTGTGGGGAGAAGAAGTATTGGCCTATAGTTTGATTCTTCTACTCTACTACCTCTTTCGTACACTGGTATAATACTGCCTATGTTTAATATCTCTGAGTGACTCGTTAAATAAATATTTCAAAGGTTTCAAAAGAAGAAAATAATTTTTTTCAATAAGAGTAGCTGAGATCTCATTAGAACCAAAAAAGGATTTATTAGGAAATGTCATGATAGTCTTCTTAACATCTTCTTCAAAAAAATCCATAAACCCAAATGAATTTACCGATATGTTCTCACAATTATTTGTCCGATCATCAAATTTTTCATTTTATATTAAAACCCCTTACTGATTCTAGGAAGTAACCATTAAAGTGCGATGCAACTTCCTTTTCATGTCCATTTACATTTTGCCTCACTCCATTTAATACAATTTCATCCATTGATGGCTTCTTCCTACCCAGAACTGAGTTAACTAATGACCAGTATTTATTATGATTATGGCTACATTTAGATAGCTGTTCTCGATAGCCTCTGCACCTCTCTCGACAGCTGATAACTCAAACGTTATTTGTACTGGCTGCTTTAGATAACTTATAAACTCTATTGTTTTCCTACGATGAATTATCTCATTCGTATTCCAAGGTGTTTTCCGTTGTGATTTCGAATTGGGTTTTAGTACTTTTGAACAATTTAAAATATTCTTAATTCCGTTAATAAACTATTCGAATTTTGTATCAATATTTGCTTGACTATCATATAACCTATCCAAGTTGAGATTTAACAAATGATATTGAAATTTCAATTTATCTAAACTGTAGAATGGTTGCAACTATTTACGTTCTAGCCCAAATTCTAGCGAAACTCTGCACAATGGTCTCACAAAGTATTCTGCAAAATTTCGAAATTAGTATGTAATGTTGGTCTACATTTTCCAAAACCCCTTAAAAATGCATGATCCAGACTGAAAATGCGATATAGCTTTATAAAAATGGATCCGTTAACTAAACTAAACTAAACTAATAATAATAATAATAATAACGACTGTTCTTCTACTTATTTTAAAGACCTAGAGCTTTCTCGACTTAAAATTTTCTACGCCATTTGTAGTCTAAAAAAGTAACTGCCACACTCTAGTCCGTACACATATGGCAGTAATCACGCTCCCATTCTTTTAACTTCTTTCAATGTTCCTTCTTCTACTTTGTTCAGGCCTTTCTATTTGCTTCGGTAAATTTTTTTATAAACGAACCGGACTCTGTTATTTTCTATTGTCGATTCTCGGCTTCCTAATTATCTTACTTTCTTTGATCCCGTATCATTTCGCAGTTATTTTCTTCACCACAATCTCTCTGTTTCCGCCCTCTCTTTCCCGCCATCTAGTAACCCACCAAACGTCGTGTTCGGGCTTTATCTGTTTTTGACAAAATGAGGAATACGACGCAATCGTTCAACCGAGAGTTTTCTCATTCCAAAACACGCTTACAGCCAAAACTTTTTTTCTTCCATTCCTCGATTTACCCTTCTTATACGTGTTTTTAAGTGACTCAAGTTTTTAAATTTTCATTCTCTGAACGTCTTCTTAACTTCAGCCTTTCTCTCGATCATGTCTATTTTACTTTGCTGAATCTACTGTACGTGGATGGATTTGACGAACTTTATTCTCTTTCTTCCTTACGTACGAAATTCTCCCGCTCATTTTCTAACATACACTTCCAATATCAAAATTTTTTAAATTTTTCTTTTTGATTCTTTCAGCTCTACTGTGCATTTTGATGATGTATCTTTCTTTGCTTTTGGAAATTTATTTGAGTCTCTTTAATTCTTTTCCGCTTGCAGAAATATAATAATCGGGGAGCCGAGCGACAAAAAAATGCAACAGTTTCAGAAAGGCTGGTTTTTTGATACAATGTGGTATTTAAGGTGAGTAAGATGCTATAGTCTACCAGATGGTGCTAGAAAAAGCCCCGCCACAACCACATCGCCGACAGCATGTGCGTTCATAGTATTAGATAAAGCGTTTTCTTTCCGACTCAATGATGGCTGCACAGTACTGAACGGAGAAATGTATGCCATCCTATACGGGCTACAATATATTTCATCTTGCAAATCTAACAAAAAGACATTAATAATTACAATTAGAAGCCATATCCAGCCCCAAAACCAGAAATATGATATTTACTGAAATCCTTCGTATTGTCATCGATATACAGAAGTCCGAGAGCCACGTGACGTTTATGTGGGTTCCCGATCACGCGGGAATACCGGGGAATGAACAGGCGAACATAATGGCACAGTCAGCACTACGAGCTCCGCAGAACAGATATTCACCTCCCCCTTCATCCATGGCACAATTCTTTTTAGCGAAAAGCAAACAAGAATGGAAGGAACAATGGACCGCGTGTCAGACTTTTCTGTCTCAAGTAAAGTCAACGATCAAGCCATGATGGCTCCTAATGAATTTTTCCCGCAGAGGCTTCAGTGTAATCAGCCGACTGCAGACAGGTCATACCGCAAATCTCGCACGACCATCTTCTAAATGGGTCAATTTCTCCAACGCAGTGCCCTTTCTGTATGAGCAGTTTCATCCCAACCGTCCAGCACATATTAGTAGATTGCACAGTATTCGCATCAACACGGACGTTCCTACCACCCCAAAGTCAGAAACATACTCAATCATTAATTTTCTTACAATAAACAGAAAAGCTAAAGTAATATAGTCACAAACCCCGCACAGTATATAGCCGCAGCAGTCAAATACGGCACACTGAAGCTTAGGGAATTCAATAAAATAAAAAAAAAAAAAAGGTGAGTAAGAATAGCCTGCCGTCAGTCAGCCAGTTTCATTAACGTTTGGCGCGGGGACGGCTTCAAAGTTGTAAAAATACCTAGCATGACGCAACTGTTTTAGAAAATCTGAAATTTCGTTTATTGGTAGTAAAATAACTAAAAAACAGTGTGGAAATAATCAGCCTTAAAAATACTGTAACGGGTCGCGTCAAATTCATCAGAAAAATACCTAGTATGTCGCAAGTGTTTTAGAAAATCTGAACTTTGGTCTACTGATAATAGGTAACAATATAAAAAATCAAAAAAACACAGTCAGCTGCCGATATAAGAGCGCGCACAACATTTATACAGAGCGCTTAATCGCTAAATGATGTATAAGCGTCGGCCGAGACCAGTGCAGCCAGATCGTTTGAAAAACGTACCCCCACTACCAGTACCTTTTACGTTGTATGCTATGCTAAAGTGACCTAGTCGAATCACAGCATAGGTGGAGATCAGTTTATACTTATTACAGTGTTCGTGTAAAAATGGACGCACGTCCTATTTGCATTATTTGTTTAAAAAAAGATGTTGAAGTTAAATTGTTTGAGAAACAAAAATATTTTATAAATTCGTAAAGAATTCAAACTGAACATAAAAACATTAATAAAAAGAATATTTTTTCTATATTATAAATGTATTTTTATTATAAATATAAATTCTATTATTTAATATAATATAATAAGCCCGCGCCATCGAACGCGTTGTAATATAAATGAGGCGCACGGCGCTCGCTCTTATATCAGCAGCTGCGGCCTTTGTTAAATAAAAATTCGGGCTGACTATGTTTTTTTTGATTTTTTATATTGTTACCTATTATCAGCAGACCAAATTTCAGATTTTCTAAAACAGTTGCGACATACTGGATATTTTTTTTATGAGTTTGACGTGCTGCTGACGCGACCCGTTATGTTATTTTTAAGGCTGACTATATCCACACTATTTTTTTGAGTTATTTTACTAGCAATAAACGAATTTTCAGATTTTATAAAACAATTGCGACATGCTAGGTATTTTTACAACTTTGAAGCCGCCTCCCGCGCCAAATTAAACTGGCTGACTGACGGCAAGCTATTCTTACACACCCTACGTATCAAAAAACCAGCCTTTCTAAAACCGTTGCATTTCTTTGTCGCTCAGCTCCCCGACTATAACGTCTCTTTCATGAAACTTCCTTTTTAGTTGTTCCTATTCCTGAGAAAAGCTCTTTTTACATCTTGTTTGAAGGTACGCTAAACACAGCGTCTTATTTTGTGGCTGGAACATATCTATCCTCATAATATGTTTGACTTTCAGTCACATGCTGACGATTGTATTAGCCTTTTTATTCTCCATATATTTGTATGTATGTATATATGTATATAAATCCTTCGAAAACATTACGCATTAGTTTCCTTTAACGATATCACCTCTGCTTTTGACAATGTTGTTCATCTGCCACCGCTGAGAAGTAACAATTAATCTCCCGGTCGGTCAAATTCACTAATTATTAATCTAATGCTTTGTTGTCATCTCCTAGCAATCTCTTTTCTTAATTTCATCTCCCTATTCTTCCGCGCCATGTTTTCTTCGAATTCTCTTCTCTGTCCGTTGAATGTTCTGTTCTATTTTCACACTGATTTCTTATTGTGCTTCTTACATTTTATCATTAAGTGCTATTTCGGCTATTAATTTTTTTTAAATTAAAAATTTCCGACTAGAGCTACCTCTCTTTCCCATCGATTACACGAGGTCTGCCTTAGAACTATCTCACTGGCGTTCGTAATTCCGCCGAATAAATATTTTATTTATTAAGTGTAAAATGGATAAAAAATAGTAACAAAGGAAGTGCTGTGCGTCCAGATATATAAAAAAAAAGAACATTTAGACTGTCAAGCGGGACGCAACTCGGATTGAACGTTCTGAAATCCGAGCTTCTGATGCTTCAAAGGAAGCTAGGACTGCTCGTTTAGTAGAAAGGACTTCAGAAAATGTACAATTTGAAGTAGAAAATGGTCTCCATTGTATGAAGCAGGAATCGCTGATTAAGAAAATGCAAGTATAACGTACCGTTCTATGAATTGGTCTCCCTGAAACTTTACTTGAATCTTTCGAAACTTAAAACGCGTTTTTCTCGAAACTACTTTTTTCAACACGGTTGACATGATATCTCAAGTTCTAATAAACCGATTTACTTGAAATTATGGGTATGGATCTTCTTTATATATCCCTCTATATCCCCTACCAGAATAAAGGCAAAATTTTGATTTTTACTATTTTTAAAAAATTTAGAAAAGTCACAAAGCAGTAAAAAATCGACTTCTTTTTTCAAACAGTTACCATTTTACGAAAAAAAATTGTTTTTTCTTCTCTGAGGTAGGGGTTATGACCACATTCCTACTAATTAAGAATCTTTTTTTTTTTTTCTGTTTCAGATGACTAGAAGGTTTTTTTTTTATTTCTTCTTATTTGGGTTTTTCCCTGTGTTTGCCAATAATAGACCATTACCTATTAACACGTGTACATAACAGCAATTAGAAGTAACAAGGAATGGAATCTGACAAAGAATGCTATACCAAGGATGGAGAAACAATGACAATCAACGTCGAAAAATTCCAAACATATGCATCTTAAAAAGAGAAGGAATTGCCGAAGATAAGTGCAAAAAGATTTAGCTGCCCCATACCATGGCCACATCTGCAATTACAGAGCCCAAAGTACAAACGGACAAAGGAATCAGCTTAGAAATAATTAAGGAAGAAGAAACACGGAATGTTTAAAAAGTAGTTAGAGCCACCCCAAGCACCACACCGAAATAATTCGGAAAGTATTTTTTCAAAGCTGCACACTCGGAGTACCTTTGTTTTTTACAACAACTGAGGATGTAACAGCATCATCATAATCTTATCCCGCTTTAGTTTGTACACACTATTTAGCGCAGCACTAATCCGAATATCGGCTTGACGTTTTAAATTTCAACAATTTACACAACCGCGAAATAACCCTAATTTTATTATGCACCCGCTCTTATATTAAATTTATCCTTTAATAGTATACTACTTATTAGCAATAATAATAATAATAATAATAATAATGATAGCATAGAGAATGAAAAAAATTGCGTACTACAAAAATTAATGACCATAATTCCGCCTTGTTTTAGTACATCGAGGAAGCAGAATGTAAAAGGGACCAGTTGTTAGCGAATGTGTTACAGTAAACGATTCTTGGTTTAGTGGAAGATTCGCCTAGAAAAACTTTACGATATATATTCATTGGAACTTTGTTGAACAGTAACAGCGTCTGCCTGGCTGGCACCGTTTGACGTACACACTACTTTGTACTTTATCTCTCAGCTTAATTCAGTTTCGATTCTTTTGATTTACTTCTTCAACACCCTACACCGAATCTTTACACATACACTTCTCGACAAACAACATGTTTCAGATCGTAAGCGCTTTTTCTCTGACTCTTTTTATCCTTCAAAAAACTTATAAATTCTCTCTCATTATCCCGAAACAATTACCCAATTAGCGCGAGATAATCGAATTTATAAAAAACGACTTTTTTGATTATTTTACGTTTGTTTTTCGTCTTCTTCGCTGTATTCGCTGTGTCGCATACCAAAAAGAAAGTTACCATTTACAGTACTCGGCGCATTCATTTCTTTTCCATTGTAGCCGGTGAAAATGGCGCGCAACTAAATTATTTCTTTCTCTCATTTTTTTAATTTTTGAAACAAATTAACATTGTCGTTCGAAAAATCTGAATGAGTAATAACTGTGCTAAAAGTCTAGCAGTTGGAGAGTTGTTTTTTAAATCGACACATTTTCGTCGTTACATCATCCTAATGATGCCATACTCAGCTTCTGAGCGTGGTTGCCTATCGCGATTCATACATTTCAGCTGTACAAACATAACAGTGTTCATGATAATTGTCATATAGTCACGTGAAAGGCAATGGTAAACATGCATACCATCATATGCACGCCAGTTAGTACACAGCAGACAGACACAAGACTGCACTTGCAACTGATATTGTAATTGTTCGACTTATCGCGCTATAAGTGCAGTCCCGTGTATGTCTGCTGTGTTGCCATTTCCTTTCACGTGACTATTAACGAGTATTTAATTTAATGTTTTTTTTTCTGTCGTCGCCCGGGATCGAACCCGAGACTTCCATATCGAAACGAACGTTTCCCAGCAAAGATCTCGACTCTAGATTAAAGGATCCCATTGTAGATCAGCTGGACCAACAAACTAACGAACCACGGATCACCGCCGACAACAGTGCCCCGTACAATTTGTTTACTTGTATTATCTAATTTATATCGATTTATTTTGTTTGTGTTCAATATAATGTTTTTCAGGACCGACACCGAAAGGTTAGCATAGGTAGATTTCATTAATATACAGCGTACAAAATTCAGATAATATTTTTCTAATAATAATAAATAATTAACTTTTTTCGTCCACAGTAATTAAGGGACCGTGAACATTACAGTATAAATCAAGACTGAATCACGCGCAGCTTTAGCTACCCTTCCACCAGCATACCTCATTGAACTCTATATAACTACTTTAATCCAATCCCTAGTTCTAAAGCTGATATCACCCTCCCATCAGATTAGTTTCCTGTGATTGTCAGGCCACACTGTACCCATGGGTAATTTGTTAGCTGACACCGCTGCTAAATTATCCCTTTTGTGCCCTATGCCTTGTTCTCTTCCTTCCCCCTCTGACATAATAAAGTCTATAAAAAATTTATGTGCAATCCCAATGGAGCAAGATTAGTTCTCTCAACTAGCTTGCTTTCCCCGACAGATAAAACGCAGCATTGACCTCTGATTCCCTCCGTCTGACCTTCCTAGAACCAATTTCGTTGCCATGACAAGGCTCCGCATCGGACATATTTCTCTCTAACACACACACACCTATCTTTTACTTAACTGCGAGCCTCTTGTTGAATGCCCCTTTTGTTCTCTCTCTCTCCTGCTCCCTCAATATAACCTCCGCTCCTGGAGTACCCTTCTTTTGTCCTTCAGCGTTCTAATTTCCACATAGTGTCTCTACAATCATCTCTGGCTAACTCGTAATTTAATATCATAGACACTATCCAATTTCTCTATGCAACTAGTTTGTTCGCGACATTTAGCGATCCCACCGCGATAGTGGCGTAATATCCCCCAGGGGTAGCTGCCCACGAAACTAAAAAAAAAAAAAAAAAAATGACGCGAGGCAATTTTAAGAGGAATTCTACGGCCCATTCTGTAGCGGTTAAAAAGTTGATTTTTTCTTTAAGCGATTTGTTTTCACCACTACAAACATATAATAAAAACCTTCTGAATTTTAAAATTAGCTTGAATTTCGAACAATGCATTCAGATATAAAAATGTCTCGAAAAAATTCTAAAGCCTATTCTACAAAAGCCGGAACGTTGTTTATTTTTCAATCGGTACATTTTCGTCTCAAAAGCGTACAAAAAAAATTTGAAATGTTCAAAAATTTTAAATTTAAAGAACCAGATCATGAAAAAAAGATAAGTTCGATCGCAGCTCTTTTTACTAAATTAACATACTTGTTTATATATTTTTTCTTATCCTAATTAGTAGAACAGAGTTTTAAAACAATTTCCTTCTTTCCTTTTCTACATTTGTTACACCTCTTCTTGCTCAGAGTTGTGTTCAAACCTACAAAATCTTTAATTCCGTTTAAAAAGGAAATATTTTCTTTTCGGTAGGGTTTTTTTACGTTCACGATTTTTCACCGCGTTCAAAATACTGAGTGTTTTCGGCATAACTGACCTGGTTGCGTAAAAATTATTTTAATTTTCGCGTGTGCTGAATTTTTTTCATTACACTTATTCGTGTAAGCGAAAAGCCGAGTTCCTGCTTACTCTCTATTCATAAATGTACAGCCTAGTTAACGGCAAAATTTTCTTTAAAATTATGAAACATCCTTCTAGTGCTTAAAACACGGTGTAAATAAATTTATTATCTATTTTATTCTAAGAAAGGAAACGAATTTAAAATATTACCTGCGCGTTAGTGTTACCATTAAAAAAAATAAATTTGAAAAAACGAGTTCCTCGATTTAAAGAACGCTAAAACTCCGCTTATTGTTTTAATTTTCTGGAACTTCTTGTCAATAACTGAATGTGTTCCTTTTTCTGTAATTTTTATATAGTTTTAGATTTACTCCAATGAGAATCTATAATACCGCTTTCGCTTCTAATTTAACTCTATTTTTCATTATTAATTACACTTTACCTCGCAGTAAGCTATATATGTATAGATTAAAATGTCAAGTATATCGGTTTAATTAATATAAAATGTAGATTTGTAAACAGGCGTTAATTTGATGTCTCCTATTTGAACTAAATTTTCTCTCTAATTAAACTGAGCTAGTTAAAGCAGAAGTTGACCTCTGTACTCCTACATATAGTATTATAATATTAGAGTGAGTTAATTCATCGCAGACTGTACATTTATTATCACTATAAATTATCATGTAACTAATAATACAATTAGTATTAGTATCATTAATATTACTATTATAAATATTATTACTAATACTTCGATCATTGTAATTTATCTGTATTTTTATTGCAATTTTAACGCTAGTTTAGTAAGTAATTTTTACGCATTATGATTGAAGCTCACTTTTCATTAATCGAGGGATTGGGGTATGAGTGAGATTAATGTTAGCAGTAAATAGTCTAATTGTTAATATTAGATTAAGCTGTTTAATTGTTGTTATATTGTTTACAGTGAACTCAATATCAGAAATGTGTAAACACAGGCCAACTAGTTTTTTCAATAATTGTAAATTCTATTATTAAGAGAGTTAAAAAAAAACAACAAACTGATAACACTCCCGCTGTTCGTGCTATCTTAGCGCATAAGCGAATTCGAATTTATATGATGTATTTCTACTCTGTATTACCTACTTATAAAAATAAATTTGATTGATTGATTTTCGGGTATTTTAATCCAATCCCGTGTTTTTTGCGCTGCTATACCGTTTTATTTTAAAAATTCACGAAAATTAAAGAAAATTAAAAATTTGAATAACTGAGCTTCAAGGCGGCCAGTGGACTCAGATGGACATATATACATAATTATATTAGTTACAACGTAATTTTTAGGACGACCCCCGTTAGAAAAGATGTTCCAAAAAGTGTACTAAAACATGTCTCAAAAAATGTCCCAATTTTATGTAACGTTTGTTATATTTTAATTTTTACCGACATCCCAAAAGAAGGAGGTTATACGTTCGTTGTGTATGTTGTTTTTTTTTATGTTTGCTCGCGCATAACTCATATTTATATAGACCGATTTTACTGATTGTACATTAGAAAGAGTACCACCATTCAATTTAGGTAAGATATAAGTAATGATGGAAATCGGTGAACATAAATTGAGTATTCGTCAAAAAACCGTGAAAAAATCTGATGGTCCCTTTGGATAATTTTTTTTCTTATTATTTTTCACTAGTATAACAGCGGCGGTTGATTTAGAATGCTATCAAACGCTTCAAACTTTTCTACACCTGTCATTTTCGAACCAAAAGACGTATCATCACGTACAAATGTGGCAAATTCTTCGCTATTGCACAGTTCGTCGTCCCGTTCTCGTTTCCGCAATTCACGTTTGTATTCGATGGCGCTTTTCGTTTTCGAAAACATAATGAATACACTTCTTATTATACAGTGCAGGTTGCTAAATAGGAATTCCCACCATAATAGGGAGAAACAAGTAAAGACTATATTGCTAATTTAGTAATACCATGAAAATTCAAAAAAATTATTATTCATATGTGTGTTGGTAGTATGTTAAGTTGTTTCGGTAGTTTAATTAAATTTATGGTATAAATTATTATTAGTTATATATTATATTTTTTTTTATTATATAAAACTGGGACATTTTTTCGTTATAATATATATGTATATCCCCATTAGAAAAAATGTCCCAATTTTATGTAACGCAAAATGTCCCAAAGAAATATCCTAATTTTATGTAACGTTTATTATATTTTATAGGATTTTTGTTATTGTTATTTAAAAAATGTCACAATTTTATGTAACGAAAAAATGTTTTAATTTTATATAATGAAAGCTAAATGTTAGGACAGGATTTTTGTGATTATGTTGTTTTTTTGTTTTTTTTTTGTTGATACCAGCAAGAATTACGTTGTAAATTTTGATCATTTTATACAAAGTATAGAAAAGAAAGGGACAGAAATGAAAGCAAGAGAGGTCAAGGGGCACAGCCCCTTGCGAGGCCAAAATGGCCGAGTTTATATATATATATATATATATATATATATATATATACAAGGTGGGTTCAGAAAGTCATGAAATATTTTTTTTAAAAAGATTTATTGGCGATACCTGCAGTACGGAGTGTTAATATTCTTCAAAGTAGGCACCATTATCATCTATAACCCATGGTTAGAATAAAAACCGCGCTCAAAAGACGCCGTTTTGAAAGCGTTAAGGTCATCCAAGCGGCTGTGATAACAGATTTTGTGGAAGTTCCCGTCGAGGATTTCCAGGTGGCTTACCAAGCAAGGGTGAACCAGGTGGAAAAAATGTATAGATGCTAATGGTGCCTACTTTGAAGAGTATTAACACTCTGTATTGAAGGTATTGCTAATAAATTATTTTTTTAAAACTATTTCATGACTTTCTGGACCCACCCTGTATATATATATATATATATCAGTATTTATTTTTTATGGTCTGAGAAATTATGTGACATCTGGGTTATTATGCAGGTCAAGAAAGAAAGCTTTTAAACTTATTTAAACATTTCAGCATAGGTGATTTCAGTGAAATAGCATAAAATAACTGATAATCAGAAAGAAACGGAACAAAATTAAACAAAACTACCGTGAAAACTGTAAAAATATGAACGGACAAGTGACCGTCATTGACGGTTCACTAGAGGGATAGATAGTGGAGGAGACTGTAAAGGTGGTAATTAAGCGGCGGCTGGATTATCGCAAAAACAGAAAAATCCCTGAAATAGTCAACTGCGTTACCGCGCGAACAACTTAAAGCATAGATATTCAATGTATCACTGCAACAGACAATTCGTAGAATATCTATTACGGCGAAATTATACAACCGTAATGGCTACATCACTTAAGCGTAATTTCCAGTGGGCGACACCACCACTCCCCCTAGAACACTTTATGACCAAGTTTATTCGCGTTAGTGCGACTTTTACGTATCGTAGTGTACCTCGCGACATCTATAACAGTTTTATCTGATTTACATTATCCATGTTTTCGGAGTTTCTGAGACTAGTAAATAAAGCATAAATCAAATACGGAATTATTGGACTTTTTTATTATCGAGCCAGCGGTGAATGCGGCCACCGTGAAAAGTACAAAACGTGTTGGCACCTAGCAGTTACGTAGGTTACAAAATTACAAAAGTGCTTATTTTCTCACCTTATTTTCAGGTAAAACCAGCAGCGGTTTCGTGGCACAGCCTTCTAGCCGGTAGTTGGAATTTTTGATAATGACAAGACTCTGTTCCTAACCAAAACTAAAGTGTCATCGTGTTCATTTCGTTCTTTACTTTCGCATTAAAGCCACCTTCTCGCTTACAACCTACCCAAAATCAGACTACACACCTTTCATAATTAAAAATCACTTCATTGATCAATTATCGGGATACAGTGGCCATATACACTGCTTCACAGACGGCTCAAAAAGAAAAACACACCACGTAGGATACGCCTTTTCCATAGAGCAATCATCATTTCACTCCTCTCTTCGCTCGTTCTCTTCAAACAACACAGCGGAATTAATGGCCATCTACCATTGTATATTTCATATCAGCGAAACTTATCAGTCTGGCAAATTTTTAATTATGCCCGATTCCTTAAGTTCCTTAGTTTCTTTCCAAAACACTTCTAAAAACAATCCTCTTATTCAGAAAATACTCAACTTACACAACATCTTATTCCAATCACAAATAAAAATCAGCTTCATGTATATCCCGAGTCACATCGGCATCTCCGGTAACGAAAATGTTGATAATCTTGCAAAAACCGCACACCGTTCTTCTCCGCTTCTTCCCTTCCTACCGCAAGACCTCCAGTCATATATATGTGTACAAACTCAAAACAAATGGCAATTAGAATGGTCCCAACAACACACCAACAAACTTCATACTTTCAAAAAATCAATTTTCCCTTGGAAACATTTATCAAGCCTCAATAGGACCGACGAAATTATCAAAATTACCCACGGTCACCTATATCAAGGAATTCGAAAAAAATCCCACTTGTACCTACTGCTCCTCAGACATCATGACAATAAAACACCTTCTTTTCTCTTGTCCTTCCTTCTCTGCCCAACGATTACAACATAAAATAACCCCTCAGTCAATATCTGATGACCCAGAACAACTAAATTCATAGATCACCTTTCTCAAAAAAACCCACCTTTACTCCCTAATCTAAAACCTATCCGATGGGCGCAATAATCCTGGCAATTAAAAAAAAAAAAAAAAAGTCACCTATGGCAGCAACGATGTTTAAAAGCCAAGAGAGCCTATTACGATGATACCCGTGTAAAAGCTTTTTCATCATTCGGCTTTATAAACAACAATTATACCTTAAATAATAGGTTTCGGTTTTATACAGGGCATAATTATGAAACTGTTTTCTTAACTGCAGCCGTAACAACTATGACAAGTGACAAGTATCTTTTATGGTAAGATGTTGTATCACAAAAGTAATATATCAAGATTCAAGTCGCATATATTCGACTACAATTATTTCACATCATTATTTGTGATACCCGTAGACAATCTGGTTTTTCTTGAATCAGTTATATACATACATACACGCTTAAACTTTTGGTCTCCCACATACTTACACGTTTGATATTAGTACGGAGAGCTAATCCGTAGATGCTGTTATCTCTATTTTTTGCAACCATCACACTGCTCGCTTGTCGTTGTGAATAATACGATAATTCGTAGTTGAAATTCTCGGCGTAATTACTGTAATTAGATGGAAAAAAATGAAATTCGTTCAAAATGATCACGTTAGCTCCGATGTTAAAGCTTTAAACCGATTTAGGTCCCCCCAGACACAGTCGTCTGCAATAATTTTATATTTTCAATTTTTCCTCACCAAATTCTTCTCTAAATCAGTAGCAATTTTCTATATAATCCTCAAATGTCTCGATTTAGTGCGCACTTATTTTAAGATTTATTTTTTAAAACTACAATCCAACGAATATTCCATACGTTGTTCGCGCTATACCGAATTAGTTTAGAACAACTTTTTTTAAAATAAATACACTGTAACATCTCGCACAGAATTAAACGTTTTAAATAGCTCATTCGGAATTCAAAAATGATACAGAAAAAAATAAATAAAGTTGAATCAACAGTACCAATTACTTTTTTATCGCCAACCGCGTACATCCTTCAACCAGCACCGCCGCTAATCCTTGTGTAGTTAACTAAAATCATCGAAACAACGTTTTTTTAAATTAAAATAAGTCATTCCGTTCCTTCATATGAAACCTAAATTTAGCAAAAAAAAAAAACGGAACAAGCGAAAAAAAATATATAAAAATTTGTAGATAAAAAGAAAAAATACCCTTTTTTTTTTATATAAACAAATCGTTAAAAACAATATTTATAGTAACAATTTATACGAAATTTTAGGTTTGTTCAAATATAGTTTAGAGTGATTTATCTAAGCTTAGCCCAGGACCATAAAGCATGAGCCTTCTTCCAAGGAAATCACTAATCAAACAACAGTTACACCGGCCGAATTTTTACAATCGTCGGGAAGTGCTCACTATTATTCAAAAAGTAAACTAGCAAAAAAGTAGCAAACTCGTTTTGTTAAAAAATTAAAAGTAGAGGATGTACCGGTGTTCCCGGTACTTTCGTAGTGCCGCACTACTTCGGTGACTAGGGGACTTTTAGGACTTTCTGTTGGGTTTGAAACTTTTGAAATATATTCTTCCGATACTGAATGAATTTTAAAAGCAATAAAAAAAAAAAAAAAAAAAAAAAAAACTGAAAAAAAAAGATTATTTACGGGAAGTTCCCCTCTTAAAATACTTTTATTTTACGGGGTGATATTTCTGGTTTACCTCAATTCGTAAGTCTAGCTAGATAGAAATACTTTTTATTTATTTTGTTATTTAGTACTGCCGGCTAGTTAATCACTCTGTCTTCGACATAACCGGAAAGTAAAAAGAAATTTATAAGTACAAAAACGAAACATTTTTGTTATCAACATGATTCAAAACTGTCGCCGTCTGCGGATACAATCACTTTTTAAAAATCGTTCAATTTTTGGGTGGTTATCGTCAAGGTAGCCCCCTCCTAGTAGTCTAAGAGCTGGCTACAATGCCTCGAATGCGTGAAAAATTTTACCGGGAAAAGGTTCGATTGCTGACAACGAAGCGAAAGCCCGACCATCAGAAGCCGCACTAGAAGCTAGGGGTGCGGACGCGATCGATCAAACGTGTGTGTAAATTTTTGCACGGCTGAAAATTTACACACGATATCGAAAGAATCGTGAGAAAAAGCAGTAAAAAATTTGTCAGAAAGGTAAATATGGAAGCTAAAGGCTTGTCGAAATCTGCCGAAGTTGCGAAAAAGTTCGAAAAAAAATTACATTTAAAGAAAACTTCTGACAATTTATTAAATTTACACCGTTCACGTACAGAGACAGTGAAGTATGTGTAAAGTGTTTAAAGTAGAAGAGATTATGAGAAAATCGTGTGCGAAGTGCCATAGCGTATTTCGGCGTGCGGTGCAGCGCCGATCGCTTTTCTTTTGATTTTCGCACTGTACGCGTATTTTAGAACATTTCTGATTATTTACCTGATTAATCAATGAGGAGACTTGAGAAACTTTTATCGAAAATTCAGAAGTCTATCAAGAAGAATTCATGAACTTAATTAATAATTTATTGTAACGTTTGCAAATATTCTGCGTGATTTTTATTACGTTTAAATAACGCATAATACCGCCAATATTGAACACAATGGAAAGAGAATCAACGCAATCTACATCTATGTGTCTGTTGACATGGAAGAGGATAGAGCAAGTGGCACACGTGTGCGATAGAAGCGAGTGACGACTGTGAAGCGAATGGCGATGATCATAGTCAGGGGGAAGCACGCTTTCGTAGGGGATCGAGACGCCAGCTTGACTTGTAATTTGGAGCCTACAACATAGCGGATTTAGTTTCTTACTTTAATTTTGTACTCTTCAAAACGACAAAATGAGTTCTAAGTAAGTTTTGAAGGCCCGCCAGTTGCCTCCATCAATAGAAGATGTTATTTTTTGGATAGTCAGGATTCGGAAAAGGTAATTTTCGATCTGTGGCTCTTAATCGTATATAATATGATTTATTTAGTTTATTTAAATATTTATTATTTTCAGTTGATAGCGAGCAGTTGGACTACGGTAGCGATAAGAATCCGGAAATTGAAGAAAATGTACCACATACAGAATATGAAACCCCAACTGATTATTTTAAAATTTGCTACGAATAAAATTTATTTTTTTCTTATAAAAATTAATAGTTTTCAAGTTGATTTCTGACTTTTTGGTGAATAGTTTCCCCCTTTAATTAATATCAGCGAAATTGTCAGAAATGCTCTAAAATATGTACATGATGGGAAAATAAAAAGCGATCGGTGCTGCTGTGCACACCGATATGCGCTCTTGCACTTATCCTTCTAACGAATTTCTTTACTGCTTTTTCTCACGATACTTGCGATATCTGTGTACATTTTCAGCGGTGCGCTTTGATAATTTTTTCAGTTGGAAAATTTACACGTTTGATCGATCGCGCCTGCACACTTAGCTTCTAGTTCGTGACGGCCGAGCTTTCGCCTTGCCGACAGCAATGGAACCTTTTCCAGGTAAAATATTTCACGCACCGAGGCATGTCCCCCCCCCATGTAGTTCCGTCGATAGCTGAATTTTTGCTACAACTCCGTGTTATAGTGTGGCCCCCTACATTTTCAATTACCAGTACAATTCGATTCAAAACGAGCACAATTTGTTTAATATCTTTGATTTTACCGCATTAATGTCAAAGACAAAACAGAAATATGTGAGAAATCATCTTTAGAAGAGTGCAAAACCGAGCTACCTCGCTCTTCTTAAATATCATTGGGTGGTCAAAGTATTAGCTTTACAAAGAAACAGGATAAACTCCCCAAAAAACTCAGGCTCATGCTTACCCGTAAATCTTTTATTTTCACGCCTTGAAATTATTTAGAACCAGCAAAATAACAGCTGCCCAATTTTTACCGAGTTCTTTCGAATAAACTATCGAAATTTTCGTGATTAAATATCCGATTTTGTTTTTAAGACAAAAAAAATTACGTGTTTGTTACAAAAACTTGTATTTCAGCACTTCGTACAAATTTCTTTTAGAAAAAATTGACCGTCTGAGGAATAAAGGCGCCTGATTGGCTGCGGTTCACTTTAAAAATAACGGTACTGCAAACGAAATAAATCGTCACGCTTTCCGTTTGAATAAGCAGCGGAAACAAAACAGAACGAATCAGTGCGACTCTGAAAAGACCAAGTTGGTTTCCTTTTCGCGATTTATTTTAACCGTTTCTCCTTCTGCGAATCCCACGAAGTTAATCAATCCTAGCACCGTTGTCGATTTGATCGTTCGGCAAACAGCCGATTAATAATATGTACCATTAAACGTTCGACCGCTCGTTGATATGTCGAATATTATAATGGATCTTAGCGGAAAATAACGAAAACGACAAATTTAAATTATATATTTTTTTTAATCGAAAGATTTATCGGGGGAGTTTTATTCAGTAATTCCAAATAATTATAAACCGTACTGATGTGTTTTTTTTTTGTTTGTTTTTTTTTGTAATTTTTATTAAGTAAATATTATTTTTGATATAAATATATTAAATATAGCAACTTTATTCACTTTCAGTTACAGATATATAATATTATATTATTATTATCTTTATATCTTTATATATATAATTCTTCTGGGCGTGTGTTTGTGACTGAACTTCTCCTAAACGGCTGGACCGATTTTGATGAAATTTTTTGTGTGTGTTCAAGTGGATTCAAGAATGGTTTAGATTCACAATTCGGTCCACTACACGAAATATGAGGGTTTTAAAGCGGCACAGAAACGTATACGGGACGAATAAAAAAAAATTAATAAAAAATTAATTTTTATAAAATTATAAATAAAATGATTACCACGGTAAAAATAAACTAAACCTGAAAATTTAAATAAAATGATTACTATTATTAATTTCTGGTGTAAGTAAATACACCGCTTCTGTTACTTCACTTTTTGCATTATTGAAAAATATACCTGTTATGAAAATAGCTTGAGTTTTATCTTTTTTGCCCTTTAATTAAAACAAGTTTTTTAGTTTCTATTCAACATAGCTTCTATATTCAACAGAGCATTGATATTAAAATTTATAATCAAAAAATTACAGTTTCTAAACAGGTTAAATATTTGGGTATATACTTGGATTCCAGATTAACTTGGAAGTTCCATTTACAATCATTAATACAACTGGTAGCCAAGGCATTTAATCCGCTGAAAGCTATTAGCAATACCTTTTGGGGAGGTAATTCAGTAATTTCAAGTCTTCTTTATAAAACATTCATTAGGTCCAGACTTGATTACGGTGCAGTTTTTTATGGATCTGCCTCAAAATCACTCTTGAGAAGAGTAGACGTTATGCAGAATCTCGGACTGAGACTTATAACCGGAAATGTAAGGTCGTCTCCTTCTATAAGTCTCCAAAGGGAGACTAAGATCCCTCCCCTTCATATAAGAAGATCTCTTTTGGCAGACAGATTTTTAAATAAATATTGCAACTACCAACTTCCGTCAATATTAGATAAGATAAGTAAAATATCCAAGGAATGGAGGTTTGTTCAACAGAATAAGCCGCTTTTAGTCAAAAGAGCCAATATTTACATTCAATATTGTGAAGCTCTTATTCCCATGCTGCCATCTGGCTATTTTAGTCTACCGTATGGTATTAATCTATGCAGCATTGATGTAAATATAAATCTTTTCAACAACTTAAATAGAGATTCTCTTCCAAACCAAGCAATAAACTCCTATTTTTTACAAACAACAGAAACTCAATATCTTTCCTTTTTAAAAATATTCACAGACGGAGCTAAGTTCCGGGGTGCTAACAGTAGAGTGGGTGCTGCATTCATTGTGGAGAATAACTTAATATTTAAATTTAAACTCTCTCCTGAGGCGTCGATCTTTACAGCTGAGCTGCTTGCTATTGATAACGCTTGTAACTTTATACTGGAGTCATTGGATGTTAAGAGAAAATCTTTAATATGCTCAGACAGCCTTAGTAGCCTCTTAGCGCTCAGTAATAGTAGTTTTAATTATCGCTGCCACCCACTGATCTACGATATTAAGTTTAAATACACACAAATTATAGATAAAGGAGGTACCGTAAAATTCTGTTGGATTCCTGGTCATCACGGAATCATTCTTAATGATTTAGCTGATCAAGCGGCTAAGGAAGCGGCATTAAACGGGGTAGTATACCCCTTTATACCATCTACGGACCTTTTGGACATGATTAAAAGGAACAGCTGTACTGATTGGAAGGACTTCGTTAATAGTTCGCCTAGTTTAGGCAAGACATACGAAAATGTCCAATCGTCTTTACCAAGTATGCCTTGGTATAATAATATTACTTGTATCCCACCTAACTTAATTCGACGTTTTGTCACTACTATCTGCAAACTTCGTTCAGGTCATACTAGAGTGCGGCTTAATTTTTTCGATGGTAACCATTGTCATTCAAATTGTAGCGATCATGTAAGCACAGCGTATCGCGAGGATATCAACCACTTGTTATTCAGTTGTGAGGCCCTATCTACGGATAGAGTTCTCCTTTTTGATCAGCTGCTGTGCTGTGGTTTATATCCTCCATTCTGCATTTTTCAATTACTTGTTTGTGGTGATCACACATTGTTTATTCTTTTCTCATTTATCAAAAGAAATGGAATCACAATTTAAAAATCCAAACTTTTTTTTTTTTTTTTTTTTTTTAATTTTATTTTGTCTACTCTGGGCGGAGTGATTACTCCATTTATATTGGCGTTATTGTTGATTATCGAGCTTATTTCATCGAGCATTGTGGGCGCTGCTCTGCAGTTGTGGCCATATTGCGAGATGTGATCATTGTTAATTTGTATTTTCTTTTTCTTTCTGTTTCTTTAAATTTCATCTGAGCATTGTGGGCTCTGCTCTGCAGTTGCGGCCATATTGCAAGATGTGGTTAAGGGTAATTTATATATATAATTTTTTTTTTTTTTTTTTCTCTTTCTATTTTCTTAAATTTCATCTGAGCATTATGGGCACTGCACTGCAGTTGCGGCCATATTGCAGGACGAAGTTACTTCCTTTATACTGATTAGCCAGTAGTATAAGTAAGGTTTAAATAATTAGATAAAAACAAGAAAATGTCTTCTTATTTTTTTTTTTTTTTTTTTATTTTGTTTTGTTTCCGTGAATTTAGTATGATCTGAACGTTAGCTTGCTGGCCAAATGAATTTATATTGTTCAGGCCAAAAAAAAAAACTTAGCTCGTGGTATACACATGCTCATATGCCATCGAAAGGTCGAATTGTGGTAACTGTTCACGTTATGACGTCAGTTATTGTAATAGCTTTTTTTATAAAAATTTTCATCAAAACGGTCCAGATTGTTACAACTTATTCAAAAAAATTTGAAATTTTCGGATTTAAGACGAATTTATGAAGAAAATTCATTTTTTCTTTGCCGTTTGGCTGGACAGATTTTTATAATCTTTGATTTCTTGAATTTGTCTCCGCTCCAAATAGCAGAGTACGAAATAAAAAAAATATTTATGAAGAAAATTCATTTTTTTTTTGCTGTTTTTGGGCCAAAAGGGGGGTTTAAATAATTTTTTAACCGTAATTTTTGAATTTCCATAAAGGGCTCCTGTGTTTTGTTTTATATTTTGAATTTTGCTTTTAAAGAATTATCTGGTGACGAATTACGATTTTTTTAGGGGTATTTTTGAGGTCGTTCTAAATTCCATATTATATATTCTAGACGGTTTTTTGCGGCCCAGGATAATCGCTCAGTTTAAAGTTGTAAATTGTCACAGATAAAAGTTTAATTGTAATTTATGATCCAATTGCGATAAGTCGTCAAACTGTTTCCAAACTATTGTAGAAATAAATATTTTTGTCGTTTCTGAACTATCTTATTGTAATTCCGTATTTTATATACGGAATCTTAAAAATCGGCATAAATTTACTTTAAGAAATTAGAGGTCATTAGAAACATGTTGTTTTTTCGTGTATAGCCCATCATCAGCTAACTGCATAGAGGACACACTTTATTAAAAAGTATATATAAATTGTGAGTGTGTACTCTGTGTTGTTAGCTGATGATATAGCCCGAAAAAACATGTTTCCAAAGTAATTTATTTCAAATTTTTAATATAAATTTATACTGATTTTTGTTATTAAGGTGAATAATGTGTCTTGCTGCCACGTGAATTACATTCATTTCAATGTAATTAAAATACTTGTCTTTTTGGTTTTTGCACATTTATTGAACTTGATTCATTTTGAGTATTAATTTTTTCTTAGTAAAAAACTAAATTTAATTCAGCTAATAAGTTAACACAAAATTTATTGTTTCTGCGCCGGGTCAGCTAGTAATAATATAATATTACATATCTGTAACTGAAAGTAAATAGTAATATTATATACTTTGCGATAAAAATTATTCGACGAACTTAATATTTTAAATGAATTTTTAAAATATATAACCCTACAGCTTTGTTACTTTTATTTATTTTATTCGTTTATCTGCAATCTTTAAAGACCGAAAAAAGAACTTGTAATATTATTGCCGGTATCGAAATTGGCAGATGTTTTTGAAGATTGAAATAAATTTTAATTGATAATTCGTGAGTTATGAAGTACTTTTTCTTGTCTTTCGTACGCATATTACATATCGCGTATTTATAGAGTAATAATTATATGCGCTCAAAAGTATCACTTCAGCTCGTTGATATCGTAAATATACGCTGTATTTATTCTTTTTAATTTATACTAACGTTTTACAACTCATTAACGGAAGAAAACAATAATTATTACCATACATGGGTGAATGTGATTAAACAAGAAAGAATTTTGGTAATTATTTAATTGTACTAACTAAAAAAACGAAATGGCTGGTTGCAACAAACATTCAGATATGAAGAGGATGGTAATGGAAAGAGAGGAATGGAAACTAAAATTCGCACCCCGCAAGGCTAAGCCTTTAGAATGAAGAAAAAGAACTAATAAACCGATTATTTCGAGATCGCTTTTTCGGTTTGTTTTGCCAATCGATTTATTAGTCTCACGGCTACACGAGAAGTCTTTACGATTTTAATGAAAAGAAGATAGGATTAATGTCTGGGGATTAAATAAGATGAGAAAGATTAATCTCTTCAAAGAAAGTTAATAAGTTATCTACCGTACGAGGAGAACCAATGAGAGCTTGGGTAGGAGGATCACATGCAGGAAAGTTAAGACTTTAAGCGTGTAAACAAATGAGCAAGTCGTTAAGCCCCCGCGCCTCAATGCGAATAATAGCCAAGCGGAAAGATAATGGACAACCGATAGGCGTAAATCCACTTCCAACTATCTCTTTTAACGTGACAGAGACGTTCAAGGTATTATTCGGTTTTCATTCACGAAGCTTCTTAGTAATATTCGAATCAGTGCCGATGCTACCAAAGGAAGAATCTCAATCGTTTATAGTGCCGCTCACTTCGGAAAGAAGAAGAATGAGGATAGAGATTTTTTTTTTTTTTGTTTGTATACCCCCCTTGTGTTTGCTACCAGAGAGCATTAGTCCGGCAGAATGGAATAGATGCGTGGAACAGAATAGAAATTATATTTTTATTCTAGCGACAATGGAATCAAGGAACAACCCTAGAACAGGAACAAGTGAGAGAATAGGTAGCGAGAGAACATAAGAGACATTAAAAGGAGCAGGAAGACCAAGCTTTAAAAGATGACAATAAAGTAACTCACGCTCGCGAGATAAACCAGAACACTCGAAGAGCACGTGATTCGCATCACAAACATACTGGGAACCTTCAGGATCCAATGGATAATTAGGAGATGCAGCCAAGGAAAATCGATTTAGAGAAGAAGGAAGAAGTCTATTCGCGAGAAACGGAGGCGAGATAATTTAGTAATTATGGACCGACCCAAACTGGGTAAATCATCGAACCAAGGACGAGAAGGAGGAACACGATTAATCGAGAGATAAAAGGAATTAGGTTTTATGATCTGATCGACGTCTGCCCAGATTGACTTTCTTTGGACTCCCGGATATTCAGGCACTGATGGAAATGTAGTCATCGATCTCCTTGCTAAAGCTGCTGCTTCCAATGGAAATTTTATTAGTAGGGTTCCAGCACACATGGAAAAAAAATTTAATAATATATTATTAGAGTTCTGGTATATTACGTTAAACTTCTCATTATGCAAATCATATATATATATATATATAATTATTATTTTTTTATTTGAACTTATATTGCATAGATAAAAATTACCGTCTGTATATTTTATATGAGCCAACTATACGTCATGATTAATATTATTCTTAATTAAAAATAAGTCTATATGTCTTCTAATTTCTAATTCTAAAGGTTGTACACCGGCTAATATTATTGCCGACATGTGTTTTATATGCTTTGCACATTCTTATAACTAATATTCTCTGATAACTTTGGAGCATCTTAACAAATTTATGAACCGTCAAAGTTGTGTAGAAAAAAATTAAATCCATCGTAAAATCAACATCACACTTTACATCGACATGTATAAAAATCGGCAGTATCGTATGCAGTAATATTAACGAAATAAACGCTTTGTTTACAGAATTTTTTACGTTGTCAACTAAAGATGGAGACCAATCCGTAAATAATACCGAGTTATCGCCAATGCCAGTATAAATGCTATTTTTGATCTTAATTTCACCAGCAACAACCGAGAACTGTATAATAATCAATCTACCAAAGTTTACGGCCATCAAACTTAGTAAACCGAAATCAGTTGGTTCAAATAATTTTCACATTTACTTTTTAACATACGCACCTGACTTTATATTAGAAACTCTGCCAGTAATTTTAAATTATGGTTCTCAGTTAATAATCTCCCGTTACAATGGAAAAATTACATTATACTCAAGGCAAATAAGAATCCAACACTGCTTGATAGTTACAGGCCAATATCTCTTACATCAGTTCTATGTAAACTGTTAGAAAACATGATCAATGGTAGACTACTAGCGGAAAATTTTCAAACATTCAATATGAATTTCGGTCAGGACGATGTACGATCCGATCCGTGCGTTACAGCGCGCCATAAATAAAGCTTTCTCAAACAAGCACCACTTATTAGCCGTCTTTTTTTTATTTTAAGAAAGCATCTAACAACGTATGGAGATATAAAATTCTTTTAACCTTACACTTCTAGAACTTCAAAGATGGGGTCGCCTTTGTATGATTATTGCGAACTTGCTCCCTGACCGCCACTTTCAAGTGAGATTGGGATCCGTTCTGTCTGATTCACGTAATAGGCAGGAGTTCCTTAAGGATCTGTCCTCAGCCCAGCACTGTTCAATATTGCGATAAAACCGCTCGTTTTCGCAGATAATTTATGTATATTTCTTCCACGCACCGATACCAACTTAGGAGAAAACGTTCTGCAGAGCACAATTAATAGACTGCAACAATGGTCTGAAAATAATTTTGTTTTTTTAAAAGCAACAGCAAAACCATTTCTATAGGCGAAAAAACTGCGTACGGTAAGCCTAATTCTTAATAACAACCGTATAGCATCCGTATAATCACCTACGAAACTGTGGCTTCCCTCAAGTCGAGAAAGTAGAAAACAGGAGGTAACGTTATGTAGACTGCGACTTACTCGTCTTACACACTCGTATCTATTAAATAAAGAACCTGCGCCCCAGTGTCAGATATGTGATTGCCAATTAACCGTCGAGCACCTACTGATTAAATGCCTAATTGATGATCATTGTCGAAAACAATACAGAATATCACCGAATTCGAAAGGATTTGTTGTGCGATGAAGAAACCGTGCTTAACCGATTATTTCAATTTCTAAAATGTTCTCATTTGCTAAATTTATTGTAATTTTGCTAATCTTCGTTAATTTCTCCGTTTTTTTTTCTTTTTCTTTTTCTTTTCTTTTCTTTGTTTTCAATTTTCGTAATTTTGTAATTGTTTACGCTGTCTCTAGCCTCAGTTGCTGTATATGGCACGCGTGAATAAATAAATAAGAAATCCAGAAAAAAGTTCGAGTGCCAATAATAGTGATCCTCGGAAATTTTAACAATATGATAATTACTTTTTTCTTATTTAAATTTTCAAATAATCCCCCCGAAGAAATTTCAGTTTTCTTTAAATAAGCTATTTAAGTCTTTTTTTCCTTTCAAATTGGAAACTGCGAGGGTAACCACCTAGCTAATTATAAAGGATGCACTACTTACAAGGAATTGCTCAAAATGCGAAGCAATAAAATAAATATCAACACATTACGAACTGACAACAATGATAAACAACAAACTGATCTGGCCACCAGAAATTCCCCTCAACATTCGAATAAAGAACATTTTAATCGAACTGCTCCAGAAAGAAAACTTACCTATTCGGCAGCAGTCCGCAGTAATAGGTCTCTAACAGGAGTAAACTCGAAATCAGAACCAAATAATAATAATCAGCTTACTGAACTCCTCGCGGAATTTAAAAATATGTTTAACCAGTTAATTCAACAGAATAGCATGCTAATAAACATGCTATCCGCGGTATTAAATAAATTACTTCCTAAATGAACCTGCTTCTAAGAATCGCAACATGGAATATCAATGGTATGGTTCAATAACGTCATGAAATTGAATTATTCCCAAGGAACAATAAAATTGATATACTAACGGTATCGGAAACGCATCTCACTAGTAGTAGCTTCATTAAAATACCCCGCTACACTATTTATCATACAAATCATCCTGATGATAGAACACACGGTGGGGCAGCGATCGTTATAAGAGCGACCGTGAAACATCACATTATGAATAGTTTTGAGAAAGACTACTTACAGGCCTGCACCATCAAAATAGATAGCTCGCTCGGTCCAGTAGTGATCTCTTCCATATACTGCCCCCCGAGGCACAACATCAAACAAAAGCAGTTTCATGAATACTTCAAAACACCGGGCGCTAAATTTATCTCCGGTGGCGACTTCAACGCGAAACATACCTCATGGGGCTCGCGTTTGATAACACCGCGCGGAAACCAGTTACACAGTTGCATTGAAAAAAACCGATATAATAGCCTATCAACTGGCAAACCAACATATTGGCCAACCGACATGGGAAAAATACCGGACTTATTAGATTTCTTTATTTGCAATGGAATCAGTACCTATCAAATGTCTGTTGAATCATCATGCGACGGTACTTCAGATCATTCACCAGTAATTCTAAATATCAGTAGCACTCTCATGGATTCAGGGAAAAAACCAAGACTGTATAACAATAAAACTAACTGGGACATCTTCCATCTGTTACTTGAAAATATAATAAATCTCAACATTCCACTGAAAACAGCGGAGGATATAGAAATCAGTATAGAAAACCTCACTAAATACATTCAAGAAGCGGCCCACTTAGCAACACCGAGAGAAAATCACAGTGGGAGAACCCGTAATTCTAACACTAAAAATCATCCAAAAATAATAAAGGACATGATTCAAGAGAAAAGACGTTTAAGACGCATATGGCAGAACACAAGAAATCCAACTGACAAAACGAAATTCAACAGAGTGTGCAGAGAGCTAAAAAATAAAATTGTTGAAATGAAAAATGTTGCTTTCAAAAACTATGTTAGTACATTAACACCAACCGAAGCTACCGATTACTCCTTATGGAAGGCTGTACGAACCGTGAAAAAAGATAATCAATTATATCGATCACCTATAAAGAAAAACAATCGGTAGATAAGAGGTGACGAGGAAAAGGCTGAAGCATTCGCCGAATACCTAGCGGAGGTGTTTCGTCCTACTGAAACCTGCACGGACAGAACCCTAAATGCAGAAGTAGAAAGTTACCTGCAGGCTCCGAATCAAATGTCACTTCCGATAAAACCAGTATCACCGATGGAAGTAAACAAGTATATACAAAAGCATCTAAACCCGAAAAAAGCACCCGGATATCCCCAAAAATAATAAAGGAATTACCACGAAAAGCAATAATTTTACTAACATTCATATACAACGCAATTATTAGAACCGGATACTTCCCGATACAATGGAAATTCGCCACTATAATATTAATACAAAAACCAGGGAAACCTCCTGAAGATTTAGCCTCTTACAGGCCAATAAGTTTACTACCAGTTTTATCGAAGCTGTTTGAAAAATTACTACTGAACAGATTAAAACCTCTATTAGCCCAGAATAAAATTATACCAGACTACCAATTTGGCTTTAGGGAACAACATAGCACTGCAGAACAAATACATAGAGTCGTTGATGTAATAAATCGAAGTTTTGAAGAAAAAAAGTATTGCGCAGCGGTGTTCCTAGACATCGAAAAAGCATTCGATAAAGTGTGGCACAATGCGTTGTTATTCAAAATAAAACAACTACTACCCCACCGATACTATCTACTAATCAAATCTTACCTCCAAGAAAGATTTTTTAAGATAAACTTTAACGAATCATATTCGAGCATTCGATCCATCAATTCAGGAGTCCCACAGGGCAGTGTGCTTGGACCCACGCTGTATCAGATATACACCCACGATTTCCCGCTTAATGCGAACACGACTACAGCTATGTTCGCAGATGATACCGCGATATTATCCTCTCACTATGATGCGGCATCGGCATCAAAGCGGCTGCAGAAGCACTTAGACGTTCTAGAAAAATGGTACAAATCTTGGAAAATTAAAATTAATGAACAAAAAAGTATACATATTATATTTACGCTGAAGAGAGGGGACAGGTATCCTCTAATAAAGTTAAACGAAAAAGCAATCCCTACATCGAGTAGCGTAAAATATCTCGGCTTACACCTCGACGAAAGATTAACATGGAGAAAGCACAAGCAGATAAATGTTAAGTTTCGAAAAATGTATTGGATAATCGAAAAGAATTCAGTACTATCCATAGAAAATAAATTGCTGCTTTATAACATAATGCTGAAGCCTATATGGTCGTATGGAATCCCACTGTGGGGAACGGCGAGCAAGTCTAATATAGCGATCATCCAAAGAACGCAATCCAAAATTCTGCGAACGATAGCCGGTGCGCCATGGTATGTGCGCAATGATGAGATACATAAAGATCTGCGAATGCCTACGGTTAAAGAAGAGATCGAGGCAGCCAGCACACGATATATAGAACGGCTACAGAATCATTGCAATCAGTTGGCACACAGTCTCATCGAAGACGGTACCCGATTCAAACGGCTGAATCGGTCGAATATAATTGGGTAAATTGTATAATACATCATCAGCAACAAGGAATCGCGACCGCTGGGAAGCATTCCATACTTATTAACTAATTCCCCCTTAACACTGCCGCTTATTGTTTATTAGACAAATTGCGTGCAATAATAAATGAAAAAAAAAAAAAATTGGAAACTTAGAAACTACGGAAATTTTTAAAAATTAGAAAAATATTTATATTTTAATATGCATATAAACCGAGTAAACAAACGCGGCTAACAACTGTTGATAAGGAAATGTGTGTCACGCAGTAAGCGATAGAAAGTCGCAAACTAAAGAATTGGAAGTGGACAATTGAGCGCTCCTGAAAAAGAAAAAGGCACTCAAAAATAACGTAGTCAGTGTTGTAAATAAAATTATGATCTGCAGGAACACAGTAAGGAAATGTCGCAATGCGAAATCAATAATCATAATAATCAAACCAATTTATTATTATTATTGCAAAGTTTCACAAATGCGCTCTGTAGCGCGAGTAGTGAAAACAAAACGTAAATTAAACATAATATCTACAAATTACAAATTAAGTGCGAATATAGGGGGATAAACGCAAAAAGTAAATAAAATAAAAATAAATACAATTTAAAGGAAAAATTAATAATAATAACAAATAAAATTAGATGCAATCTGGATATTCAGAGCTTGGTGAAACTAAAATCATAGGTTTTACTTTAAAAAATAACTATACTTATAATAACTTATTAATCTTAAAATAAATTTATATATATTAACAGATTTGGAACTTACATATACTAACCTGGTAGATCATTCCTCTCCTCACCTATTTTCTTTCTATTTGCCTGTTTTCCAAAAAAAAAAAAAAAACTTAACTATCTAATTTATTTATACTATGGTTAGTATATGTTTACAATTTACACTTATATATATATATATATATATACACATATATACATATATATACATATATATATATATATATATACATATATATACATACATATACATATATATACATATATACATATATATACATATATATATACATATATATATACATATATATACATACATATACATATATATACATATGTATATATATATATATATATATATATATATATATATGTATATATATATTAAACGCAGTGCTATAAGCGATACTAACTGTACGATAAATATAAAACAATTTCATTATTTATATACTCACCCTCACCAGATGTGAAAGCCTGATTATGTTTTATGTTAATTAAAGTAATAATAAAACTAATAACACTAATAATAACAGTACAGTTAATAATAATAGTAAAATAATAATAATAATGTTAATAGTAATATTGATAGTAATGATAACAAAACAATAATAGTAATGATAATGAAAACAATAATAATAATAAATATAAAACAAAGATACTGATAGCAGTAGTGACAAATAACCATGATTAAAATAGGGATAGTAATAAGCTGGTAAAGGATAACGAAGAATTTACTACTTCTGTAAGAATAAGATTTATTCAGTCCCATAATTCTGATATATTTAACTAAGTATTTATGTCTTTATTTGTAGTTCAGTAGGTGTATTTTTAATTTATGTGGCAAGGAATTGAATAGAATAGCTCCTTTATAAACTGCTTGTATACGGGTGAGGAATTTTTTGAAATCTGGAACAGGAGCAATTTCTGTATTTGCCGACCTAGTTTTCCCGCAGGACACTGTAAGATTGAATCTGTCTTTATATTTGAACACAAAATTCAGAATTTGTAAAGTATATTTACAGATAAAATATCATTATTTGACGAAGAATTAATGGTCCGTTTCACTCTTCTTTATAAAACTTCAATGGGACTTACATGGTTGCACCTACCCAGTGCGCAATTCCACATCCAAGCACAGGCTGGTACAGTCCTAAATATATTCTATATAAATGTTCTGAAGAAAAATGACTACTTAAATAATAAAAAATATAATTCAATTTTCTCAATTTTTCCTCATAATGTTTAGTGTGGTTGCACCATGTAAGTTTACTATCCAGAATTAGTCCCAGGTATTTTATTTCATAAACCCTTACAATTGAAATATTGTTACCATATGACACGTGAAAGTTTCCCCAAATTTTTTGGCCTTGGTAACCACAAATCATAAATTTTGTCTTATTTTCATTTAGGGAAAGTTTATTACATTACAGCCAACTATAAATTTCATTTATATCTTCTTGAATTCACATTTGTAATTTTTCTGGAAAACGTGAATTGATAACTAGTACAGTGTCATCAGCGTAAGTAAATATTTTCCCATTTACAGGCAAATCATATAATTCATTTATATACACCAAAAATAGGTAGATACCTAATATGCTGCCCTGTGGGACGCCAGTTTCTTGCATAATAATAATAATAAAATAATATTAAAAAAAATGAATAAGGAAAAAAGTACGATCGTGACGAAGACTTATTATGACTATGTTTTTTTGATTTTTTATATTGTCACCTATTAGTAGATAAAATTTCATATTTTCTAAAACAATTACGACATACTAGGTATCTTTTTTATGAGTTTGACGCGACCCGTTACATTATTTTTAAAGCTGACTATATTCGCATTGTTTTTTAGTTATTTTACTACTAAAAGTGATGGCGCTACTGTGTGATAGGGGAAAGACAGAAAGTTGTGAAAATGATTAACATTTCCATCTAAAAAGGATGTGAGCAACACTCCAAGCAACATAAAACTGTCTTAAAAATTTAAAACCATACTGAATCGACCCTGGCCAATTTCTAAAATATCCTGATTAAATATTTATCGTTCGCCTTCCAGTATTTATATTCGGGAAACAGTGAAATACGTCGTTTAAAATAAAATTTTAATATAAACAAAAATGGAACAGCCACCGTACTACTACAAGATATAGTAGGTTTCGATACTAATAAATGAATTCATTAATGCGGGTAATGACAGAACACCGAAAATGGATGTCAAGAGCACACTTCTTAGGAAGCGTGAACTTCGTTCGTGTCAGTTTTTTAACTTAATGCGGCGAAATATTTATTTGTGAACTTTTTAACTTTTTTCAGTAACAAAAACTTTTTTACTTCAAAAGCAAGTATAAACGATAGGAACGAAAATGGCAAACAAGTAGAATGTTGAGCAAACGCGGAACGCGTTAGTCTTTCTAATGCAAATTAAAGTTGAAGGTAACAACACAGTTAATAAAAAAGAGAATCAATTTTCCGAATACACAGAGTGCGATAGAAAATGAAAAGTATTAAAGCGATTGCAGCTGTGAGAGCATAGCGGAAGGAATAGGATGCCGGCGTACGGTAAATGGTATTTCACATGAAGAGAATGCATCGATTTATAAAGTGACGGATATACAATCGAAATGAATTTTTGCAATTGAAATCAACGCAATGAGTAACTCTTGAAATTCTTCAAATTATCATAAAGTCTGTGATAAGCGCTGTGCAGAGAATAACACAGCAACCGAAAGTAGCGTCGTCCACATATAAATCACGTTGTTTAAGCAGCAAAAAGGATCGCGCATTTTTCACCACAATCAAATCAACAATGCAGGAATTTGTCCTTTTATTCGTTTAAATTGATTTATTTATTCATTTGTTTAGTTTTACGCTATTTTCTCTGTTTTGTTTTATAATCCTGCCAAATCTTTGTTTATACATATATTTCTGGCCTTCGTATATTTTTTACTTTTCCTTTCAAGAACTATTTCAGAAAAGTAATATTACTTGCTGTTGATATTGTTCTTACCCTATCGGTAAATATTTAAGGGGATTTTTTTTTTTTCATTTATAGTCACATCTATGTAATTTACGCGACTGCTTCAAATAAACGTATACTTAATTAAATAACCTTTCTCTCTATTCTTTTATTACTTCCTAATACGTAGTAAGGGCAGTATAATGAATAATCTTTAATGCCATATTTCAACCGGTATATCATTTTGACCATCACTGATTACTTCCCCCTTTTTATAGATGATAAAATGGGAAGTACGCTATTCGCGGTGTATTTTAAATCATCCATTGTAAGCACCCCTGAATACATTTTTTAGTCGTTTTTCGTGACGTGTGTAGGTTAGGTATGTATCCGGCATAACTCAAAAACGGCTAGTCATAGAAAGTTTGAATTTTGAATTTAGAGCTCTTCTAACATCTGGTTGTGCACCTCTCTCCCTTATCGGTTACAATCGGTTGGGCCAAAGGAATACTTCTCTTGGAGGGTTTTATGGACTTTTTCTTATAATCCAAAAACGTGTAGCTGAAGAAAGTCGAAATTTTGCATTCGGGAATACTTGCGATTTTGGTTACAATCGGTTGTGCCAAAAGGGCACTTCTCTTTTGGGGAGGGTTTTGTAAATTTCTTCTTTCCTTTTCTTATAAGAAAATAATGTTTTAAATTAAATTCCCCCTGCCGGTTTTATTTATTTCATATATTTCAGCTGCGCTACTCGTTTGTTTTTTTGGTATTTAATAGTTGTACAAGGAAGTAATTTGCTCACCTCAATCTGTGTTTTTCTTTGAATTCGCAAAAACGATTTAAATGCGGACAAAGTTTTTTATTAATTATGCGCTTTAATTTTATAATATTTTATACTATTTTATGGATTACGTTGGAAAAAATTATTATTATTTTTGAATGAATTGTTAATTCTTAATATGGTATAAAATTTAGTCGTGATTAATATTAGTCATTTGTATTTTGTTTACGATTTTGGACTTTTGTAATCTTTGTAGGAAAAATGTTTTTGTTTCAGCTCTTTCTTATTTAGAAGGAACTTATATAAATACTCAGTCCTGAATACTAACTTCCTGTTATTTACAAGCTATTTAAATTTTGTATTGTTTAGCTTTTGTTTTATGGCAACTTGATGTTTGTTGTTTTTTGTTTTTTTTTTGCCAACTGCATATTTTCGTTATTAGAATATAGGAAAAATACAAAACACGTAAATTATAAAGTTTTTGAGCACAAATTTTGAAGTGATCGGCTGTCACTAGTGACTTAAGATGGTTAGATTTTAAGAAAAAATGCGAATTTGACCATTGCAGCGTAAATTTAATGAAATAAATATTTGCTAATATTTAATTTTACAAAGAATTAAACGTAACGTATTCCTCTCACATGTATTACGATGTTAGCGATTTTTAGTTCTGAGATATTCCTTTAATTTCACTTTTTTAATCAACATATTCATATCCCTTTTAAAATTTAAAAAAAAACTTTTGCGGAAGCTACAGTATTTTTTAAAAATTTGAAAAGTAAGAAAAATAAAAACCCGGAAGTTTGGGCCGCAAAGCGGCTAGCGAATCCGATTCCCTAGTATGCACACACACACACATATATATATATATATATATATATATATACTAGGGAACACGACCCGTTAGCCGCTTTGAAACCCAAACTTTTGGGTTATATACATGTATATATATATATTTACATATGTGTAACTAAAATGAAATTCATTCGGATAAAGTTAACTTTATAGAATAAAATTAATAAATCAAAAAGATTAATTAAATTATTATACGTCTACTTATAAATTTATAAACGAAAAAAAAATTTTGAAACAAAACATGGACATATTTACTTAGAAAATCGAAGAATTGAAGTGCGGAATTTTTTTTTTAGTTGTTTTGTTGAATTATTTGCACACATTCTCGTTATTCAGACCTCACAGTTCAATGCGTAATGCAAATGTACACGAAACGAAGATTATATAAATAATTGCCTTATCGCTATACAAGTGAAGTCTAAACGTACCTACTTGCTTGACAGTGCATTCAAGTCCGATAAGAACTGGCTGGCACTGCCATGTTGATACCGAAGCACTCATGAATAGAATTTTAAATGTGTTGTAACTTTTGTCCTGATATAGATGAAAACATAATCTTCAAAATTTGTCGCAGCCTATAAAAAATCGACAAATTACCCAAATTTAAACCTTTAAAAATTAACTGCGATGAAAATCGGACATTCAATTTAGTAAAAAATTGCCTGACATATCATATTTAGGTAGATCAAAATAGCGCCTGGCCGAAGAAAGCTGAATTAATACAATAAGCACTAACCATGCGTAATGAACAAAAATGAAATTATAAAATTGAAAAATTTTCAATCGAGACCCTTCAAATAAAAGGCGAAAATTGTGAAATTTTGAAATCTTAAAAATAAACATTCACGACGACACGTCTGTTTAAATTGAAAAATTGAAATTCATAGCAAACAACGTTCTGAACTTGAAAAGTACAAGCAAATAATAAAATCCTAAAATTCTTAATAACAATTACCCTAAATGGGTCGAAAACCGCAAATTTTTAAATATTTCTACTGAAATAATCAATATAGGCAGCGATAATACGAGAGGTAGACAACTGATATTCGGCATATGCCGCACTCCGAGCTTATAAATAACGTGAAAATTAAAAAACCGCAAAAATTCTACTTACGAGAATAAGCCAAAATTTTAAAGTTTCCAAGTATTTTCACAAAAATGAAAATACCCAGTAAAAAATACGGAAGGTAAAAAAAACCGTGTCGTTTTTAAAAACGGGGAAACTACAAAACTTAAAACATTCGAATTACAAAACACAAAAGGAGCCAATTTTTCAAAATTATCAATTATTTTAAAATATCAAATTACGCGCGCAAGTTGAACCAGCCTATTTCGTAGGCTAGGAATAAGGACTGAAAATTATCAATTCTAAGCGAAATTCGTTCCTTTATAGAATTACCATATAAACTTACAACACTGATTCGCGTACAATCATAAAAAATTAACGAGGCAACAGTAACAAAAATCATTATAATAAATTTATGAAAAAGGAAAATTGCGAATTTTCATTTCCGAAAAAAAAAAAATGGAAAATGAGAACAAAAATTAAAAGGTTTGTGTGTGAAAAAAATTGAATAAAGGATGAAATTGGAAGGTAAATATTTCCGATGAAAAATAGCTCGAATAATATCAGTGAATGACACATAGACGAGTAGGAATAGACGGTTCTAGTTTTGAAAATAAGAAAACGATGCAACATTTATATCTATAAATAGTCTGCTATGCTATAGAATCGGAAACTGCTTAACTTTAAAGAACTTGTTTGAGAAGAGAATGTTGGTTAGCTATTTTTTGTCAACATTTTCATCCACTGCTCGTTGGAAAGGAAATATTACTTGCCACCCTATCCAGTCCAATTCCATCCAACTTCTCCGTTCCACTTCCCGCATACGCATTATATTTCATTTAAACGCGCCACTTTTGTGTACTTATTTTTCCTTCGCCGGCTTCGAGCAATTATTTTCCTTTAACCGTTAAGCTGGTTTACCCCAACAAAAATGGCCGTAGCGCTTACCATTTCCCGTTCCGTCCAACCATAAATACAATATATATATATATATATATATATATATATATATACATAAATATATATATATATATATATATATACATAAATATATATATATATATATATATGTATATATATATAAATATCTGAGCGACAACCTACCTTCTTAATAACATTCTTCATTTCAGTTCGTACTTGTGGAGAGTATCTACTCATTCATTTTACTAAATCCAACCGAACAGCTGTCAGATATTAAATGTCGCAAACTAGGACGGTATCTATTTTTGTTATATTACTGTCGCCATCATTTAACCCCAAAATATCGTTTTCTTTCATCATTTAGCGCTTTTCTTTTTTGTTTCCATGTTTTTTTCATCTTTTTCTGCTTACGGGTTTAGATATGGAGTACGAGGAAAACTAATTTATATTTGTATAATAGAAAACACACTACTTCAAATAAAGAAGATATTATTTTCCGGCTTTTTTAATCAGGATAAGCTAAAATAAATCGAGTGTACTATTAATATAAATATTACCAGGTATATATTGAAACCGACCTAAGTGAAAACAGTTTTTCAAAAATAAGTTTCCTCATAATCCGGCAAATCTATTGGGCTCGAACATTTTGTTAAATATTTTAAGGTGAAAAATTAAAACATTTTCAGATTTCAAACAAAATACGCGAATACCAGCTTTAGAAATAGATCAGAAGAATATGAACGCAATAATTATAAGAGTAAAAAAATGATTAGTTTATTGCGTTGATTCAATTTTAAATGTTAAATTTTTGGCGTCCCACTTGGTAATTATTAATAAATTAATAAATACTACGGAACTTAATAACAGACGATTCAGGTATAACGTTTTCGGTATTATTCTACAACCAGTTAAAGAACATGTAAACGCAAGAAAGATCTACAGTCTGTTTTACGATGGCGAGATAGATCTAAAAGTCCCTTGGGTGAAAATTTATTATATTCGTCTTTTGCTCGTTTGTTACAGAGTTTTCTAATATTTGTTAATTTTTGTGTTATTTCGTTACGTAATCAGTAATTTATTTAAATTAAACATTTTTCAGTATTATTTTTTAATTGCTATACGAAATATTTTGTAACGTGTAAAAGTGGTTTTACTTTTTCGGCAACTTGACTCGTAACAACTGTATCGTAAATTCGAATATTAGTTTGAAATAAAGAATTAAATGTATATAAATAAGAACTATTTTTTACAATTCAAAATTACCGACAGACACTACAAGTTTCTATATAAAATTAGTAAACGGGTATTTTTTTCTTTAAATTACAAAAGACTGGAAAGCGGAAAAATAAATTCTCCTGGCGTCAATAACTCAGCACGAATACTTCGCATTCTATATTTAAAATTGAAATAAAATTATTAACGCATATATCGAACAAAAAAGTAAAAAGGAATCAACAACATTCAAAATTACAACAAAATGAAAAAATCAGTTTCTCATCCTACTTTTCACTTTTTGTTGCACTGGGTATGAGGCTCATTTTACTTTCTCAAAGAATAAAATTTATTCTGCTTTACATTTATAACTGGTAAAAGTATTCCCACTGTTATATACATATACTGGTGGGTTTAGCCTCCTGTTCGCTTCGATCGCCCACTCCCCAACCCAAATCCTCCTTCAGCTTGCTTCAATCGCACCTATGCAGCATTTTTCCTGTTAAACTATTAAAAATGCTATTCACCCCGGTGTTGACGTTATTATTTCTAACTATTTTATTCTCGTCGCTTTTCCGATTCTCTCTCGCGGCATCTCCGTATTGTCCATTACATCCTCTTAACAGTCAACATGTATGTGATCCTGATCACATAATGTTCGAATGTTCATCACTTTCATCTGAACAATCTTCCTTTTACTCCTCTCTCTTATCAAACAATGTTCCTACTCCCTATTGTGCTGCATTTATTCTTTCCCTTCCTTCTCCTTCTGTCATCCAGGCGCTTGATACATTCTTGTTGAATGTTTCACGCCTCATAAAAATCTGATTTTTTCTCTATTCCCATTTCTTGGGCTAATGTCCTCGCTGACGAACCCATAGTAAATATTAAAAAAAAAAAAAAAAAAAAAAAACTATTTTATTAATTCTAAAATATTTTACAATTTCTGTATTACAAAATAAAGTCGGAAAAAAAAATTAAGACACTAAAAAGTGAAAAAAATTTTTTTGTATTTATACAGATACATCTCTCTCTCCCTCTGTCTTTCTATATATATATATATATATATGTATATATATATATATATATCAAAAAAGAAAACGTAATGAACATAAGAGGAATGTACTTATTACTGAAGATATGGGAGTACATATCAGCAGAAAAGAAAATTGAATTGGAGGAAAGAATAAACACAGAATACGAATTGAGAGAAAAACTTTCGTACCAATTGCCGTTAGCAAGAACAAAGATGGGGGAGCAAACGGATAAATATATTATAACTCAGATGTTGAATAAAATACCCAAAGAAATAATAAAGAAAGAAAAAATAGGGGAAAGAAAAAGGAAAATAAAGGAATGGCTTCAGGAAGAAGAAAATATAAAAAAAATAATAAACATAAAATAAAAAGACAAAGCGCAACAAAAAAAGCTAGGAAAAAAAAACAAAAAAAAACTGAATATAGAAAATAGAAATAGATTAGTAATTATTGATAAGTAAAATAGATAGATTAAGTAAATATTACACGATCATGTATATGTATAAGTTAATTTAAGATGGTAAAATGTCAAATAGGATAATTCGTCGACAAGCGTTTTAGCTTGACGAAAATTTTTGTATGTAAAAAATTATAAATACATATTTTTTCAAAAAAAAAAAAAAATCGGTCATTCGTGCCTCGCAAGGAGCTTGTCTCTTGACCCTGATGGGAACACCCCCGACCCCCAGCTTTATCACTTCTGTACTTCGCATAGAACGAGGAAAATTGACAACGGCATTCTTTCCGAATTCGCGATAAAAAAAAGTAAACCTTTATTTAATGTCACATTTTGTGACAAGAAAAAAAATGTTCGTGACATAAAAACTAATGGAGGTCGAGCGAAGAATAACGTTGTCATTAATATATTATTCAATTCATACGCATTATGAAAAGACACTGCAGACCCCAGGTGAGACAGTCTTCATCAATTTTTAGAGAAAATCTAGTGTAGCTGAAGTCCACTAATGCACTATTTTTACGATTTTAAATTATTCTACGCGTGAGTATTCGAATTAGTCTCTTTCATAATTCTAAGGGAAACTTTTGGAGATCCCTTGTTTTGTAGTTACTCCGTTAGTAACTATGGCATTTATATTTATTTTAAAGATAATAAAAATTAGCAGTAAATTTAGATGGAAGCTTTTAAAAGCCGTTACATATGTACATTACTTTGTTTTACATGATAATAATCAGTATGTTCCGTAATAATTTAAATTAGATTGAGCGCGCTTTCTCCATTCCATCTAGATCAATCAGACCATATTCAACTGGAACGAATAAATTGTATTATACATATATGTTCGTAATTATAATAAGTATTAATCCATCTGCAACGCTAACGAAGTTAAAAATTAACCGTTGAACTGTATCGGATAATTTAAAATATTTGCCGCATTCGATTTATTTTGCAGCAAAGATAAGCTTTTTATTATTTCGAACAAATTTAATACCGGAAAAAAGGAACACGGAAAATATTCGCTATTTCCGCATTTCTGACCGATCTTTACATTTTATTGAATCACAGTATTTAGTCATTTTCAATTTTCACTGAAATTGTTCAAACCTATTCGCCACAGGACTATTTCAGGGAATTTACTAGAGCGGAAAATTGAATGAATAGCATTTTTTTAGTTGCATATGCATTAAGTTTGAGGATCCTGCCGAGCTCTGTAGCTTGTCAGCGGGGTCCTAGAAATGAACGCGTGCGTCCATTCTTTATTTTGTTAATGTAATACAATCAATGCTTACGGTGAGTTCGGAAACATGTTATCAGGTATCAGTAATACTATTAGTTTTGTGTTTAATAATTCTGTGAATTCTAAGCATTTCCTTAAAATTACGAATATTTTAACATTATTATTATTATTATTATTATTATTATTATTATTATTATTATTATATAAAATATTATTACCTCTTGCTAAACTGAAACATTTTTATGTCTAAATAATTGAGATGAAACCAGGGTCGGATAGTGTTTTAAATATTTAATTTTTATCATTTTTTAATCATTTTTAGAAATTTCAATGTTTAATCTTTAGTGATAAAAATGCTGTACACATATATGTATGGATTGAGAATTTTAGTTTGTATAACGAAAAATATTACATCAAAAAAGATTGCATCGCATGGATTATTGTTTATTTATTTAGTATAAATCAAGCAGTTTACGATAAGCGAAAACCTTTATAGAGCGAAGTTTTGTAATGCTGGACGGCACCTAGTATCGGACACCCGTACTATCTTAGGCCGCGGTTACACTGGATCAGAATTCGTACGAAAAATATGTTTATGCAGAAGTTGCATTTTTGTTTATTTTTTTTGATTTTAAAATTTGTTGACTTAATTAATAATTCTTAAATAAAGTTACATTTCTCGAAGTAGTTTTTATTTTACTTTTTTGAAAACCTTACGTGTCCACCACTAGAAGACCCCCCCCCCCCACAATAACTTTATCGTTACATGCTACGGGGCTCGCAAAGTTACCTGCAATTCCAATAAAACGATCCTTTTCCATTGTTCGTTTCGAATTCACGTTATATTTGTATTCACCTGTGTTACCGAATTCCAAATAAAAAACAAGGTTATACGTCGCGTATGTTTTTTTTTTATTTTTTACGTTTGTTTACGCGTAAATTGTACCAGCCATGTAGATCAATTTGAATGAATCGTTGTCCATTCGATAGTGTACTATTCATCAGTGGTACCGCATGAGTATAAATATCGGTAAACACAGATACTCACAGTAGTCGTCGAAAAAAGATGAAAAAATGTGGTCCTTTTAGATAACTTTTTTAAATTTATATATAACAGACGTGATTGACCTAAAACATTATCAATATTTGCATGGAAACGTAATTTGATATAATTAAAAGTATTAGCAATGTCAATTACGACAGATATGTAAATATAGATTCAAGTAAAGAAAACGAGAATTATTTTAAAAGAAACAACCTTGAAAATAATTCTCGTTTTCAGCATTATATGTTGTTGTTTTTTTAAAAAAAAAAAAAAGTACCGATACTCGAAGATTTATTATAAAAATTTAATAAAAATGCACTAAAAAATAAAAAATTTCGATAAAAAATAATGTATTTCAAAAATACCTTAAGGTGATACCATGATAATTCTTATGCAACATTAACATATAGTCTGTCAAGCGAAAGAAATCCGTTCTAGTTTCGTGTCGAGTAGGATGCTCAAAGTAATGCACTGACAACAGGGCGCTTACTAATAACGCGTATTTCAATATTACCGAAAAAAATCATACTGCTACCCTCTCTTGTTATTCTTCCCCTTCGCGGAAGCAGTAACCTCGTTTTTCTTTCATCTCTGTACGTGTTCATCCGTTCTTTTTTTCCCGACCTGTTCTGATCCAGACGGAGGATCATGTGGTGTTAACAGAGCGTCTGTTGTATCTGACATGGACTGAAGGTTAATCTGAAGTCCCCTGATTTCGTGACGTTTATGAGCGGACTTCTTTCGCTTGACAGACTATATTTATTACGGTCGGCACGGACATCACAAACTCGAATAATAACCAAAAAATCGCATTATATATTCACTAAATTTCTTCTAGATGTCGTAATTTTAATTTGGTGCCTACTCTAATTAAGGTATGAATGTCGCCTAAGAATTATCATAATACCACACCTCTTTAAGGGAGTATATTTTATTTCACTGTAAAATATATATTATTATTACCTTCTTATCAGATAATTTCTTTTTACTTTTCAGTACGTTTTTATTAAATTTTTATAGCAAATCGTCAAATATCGGTATTTTATTTTTTAAAAAAACACTTTTTTTAAGATTTTTTTTACATATTTTTGCGTATTTTACGTTTTTCCGTACGCACCGATAAATTCTTTGGTATTAATAAACGACAACTTCTTCATATTCAACTTTTAGCCATTAAGCTCGCCCCACACATTCTCGACTAGCCGACCGAAGCAAAAAAAAAAAAGCAGTCTCCGGATGGATCCGACGTGTAATAAACCACTTCTTAAAATAGTTAATTTTTTTTTAATAAAATAATAGTGAGGATTTCCATGCGCTGTGTTTAACTACTGAGGCTATTACAGCACATGGAGCCTACTTAGGAAGGTTAAACTCTATGGTATAGGCCGCTGCTACGCACGAAAGCCAACATAGCTGCGACCGCAGACGGAACGTTCGATAAGATCTTAGAGATAGAGGTGGTAGTAAAATAGGTGGATCTTGGTGCCGCAAAAGAGAAACATTCGAGAAGGAGGTGAGATGTAGACGGGGCGCTTGGTTGACCACAGAAGAAGCAGACATTTGGGGGTGCTTGCCCCGTGAAGATATACCCGTGCGAAAGGGTTGTGTGACCTGTTCGGAGGCGATTCAAGACAGAAAAATCTCTGCGAGAAATTTCGTCTATGGGCCACCAGGGTTCTGTGGTTGATTTTATGCTTCGGAGGAATGTACTTGCGGATTTCCATTCCCGCTGCCATTCTTCTCCAGTTTGGTGCATAAATAAATGGGCCATTGTGGGGGGGAAGAGGGGGATTACATGGCATTGGAGAGAATAGTGTCGCCTGAGCTGCTCGATTGACGCGCTCATTACCTGGGACTCCTACATGGGCCGGCACCGATAGGAAGGATATTTCAGAGTTTAGGTGGGATAGTCTGTATAGTAGGTAGTGGACTTTTCTTATCAGGGGGTTTTTGGGTTTTATTTCTGAAATAAGTTGAAGGGAATTTAAGGAGTCAGTTATAAGTAGGGCCTTTTGTGACTGGGGGTTAGTATCAGTATAGTGTTGAATGCAGAATACAATCGCATATATTTCAGCGTCCAGTGCTGTGCAGCAATCATGCAGTCTGACTGACTCTGCTGTTTTTGATACTTCGAAGGAGCATGCCGCCGGTGACTGATAACCTTTTGCCTTCGCTCCATCTGTGTAGAGGCATACATGATCGGTGTAGCTCGCTATGGTGTTTTTTACTATTTGTACTACGTTTGGGGGATATTGTGCTTTATTGAATTTTGTGAGAGATATGTTTATATTTGTGATCGGCTGACTCCAGGGAGGTACAGTTATTGCGAAATCTGGTAAAGCTCTTGGGATTGAGGGGATTTGGAAATGATCCATAACTGAAAAAATTTCAGGCGCTGGATCGTTCCCAAAACTCCCATTAGGGGATATGGTGGCCGGCTCGAGTGACGGGGTCTTAGTATTACTAAGGAGGGAGCTCAGTTCTTTAAAGTTGTAATATTTCCTATAATAGGATAGTGGGGGACAACCTGCCAGTGCACACAAACTTACAACAGGAGTAGAGGGATGAGTGGAAAGAATAGACCGGAGGGCCGCAAAATGTACAGGATCTAAGGATCTTAGCACACTATTGGCGGCTGAGGAGTATACGTGGCACCCGTAATTGATTCGCGAAAGGATGATTGATCTATATATTGTAAGGAGTAGTTTTGGATTTATGTTGTATTTGTAATTCGACAGATATTTTAGGATGGACAAGGATTTTAGACAGTTAGCTTTGAGCTCACGTATGTGATCGCGCCAGGAGAGTTTTTTATCAAATATTAAGCCTAGAAACTTAACTGATGGACGGTTTGGGATAGGAACACCATTTAGTCTCAGGAATATGCTGGAAAGTGCGTTTTGGCGTCCCCTGTGGAAATCAACGCATATTGTTTTTGTTGAGGAGAAGGTCAAACCGTTGTCATTGGACCACTTTTGGAGCTTTTTTATGGATTTTTGTAGGATATTTTGAGCGTTTATAGGATGGTTGGATGATAGGGAGATGTTTAGGTCGTCCACATAGAGCCGGGACGTTACAGGGGCGGCAAGACAGTCAGTTAAGTCGTTAATGTAGTATATGAACAAGGTTGCACTTAAAGCAGAGCCTTGTGGTACACCATTTTCCAACAGCATCAGTTCAGACGTTGACGAACCAGTCGTAACTTGGATCGTTCTATTGTCTAAGAAGCTGTGTAGGTATTTACCCATTTTTCCGGCGATTCCCGCCGTTCGCAGTTTTAGTAGTAGGCCATGACGCCAGAGGCGATCAAAAGCTTTCTCTAAATCGAAAAATACTGCATAGAGATGCTGTTGACGCTGAAACGCCGAGAGTATCTGCCTTTGCAGGCTAAGTAGTTGGCTGACTGTTGATCTGGCCTCTCGCCCGCCGGCTTGGTTAGGAGAAAGAAGACTTTTCTGTTCGAGAAAAAACAGGAGACGCCTATTAACCATCTTCTCCAGCGTTTTGGAAAGGACACTCAATAACGAGATAGGACGGTAACTTTCGGGAAGGGAAGGGTCTTTGTTTTCCTTTAGTATTGGGATTATATTTGCCGACTTAATAGTTAATTGATAAGTAGCAAAGCTATATTAAAAATATCGGGGATCTATTGCAGTAGACCTACAGTTAATACTGACTAACCGCAATATACAGTAACATAAAATGAAAAATTCAGTTTTGTTCTATTACTGAAATTTTTTTTTGAAAATTACGTTGTGTCGGAGATTAAAAAAGAATAACTCTGTAGACGAGCTGCTGTAATGGAAGTTTTTTTTACAGTCACGAAATGATCGACATTGATAAAAAAAAAAAAAAAAAAACAAGACGAAGAGAGAAAAATGAAACAGATAATAAACTGTAAAAATATTTCAGTTGGTATTGAAAAGTGTCTGATTTTTGTAACGTATCTGAAAGAATAAATTGTAAACGGGAAACGTGTGATTTGCACGCCCCGATATTCTTAACAAAATTATACATATATCACTTAATGTATAATACGACGCGTAATTGCTATTTTCATATTTACTTTAACATTAGTAAGCATCTTCGCAATTAAAAGTTTTCACTTATAATAGGCCAATCTCAAAAAGTAGGAGAAACATTCAGGAACAGGTCAAATGAGGAAATATATAAGAAAGTAGAAAAACTATCCGACGTAATGAGGAAAAGAAGGTTGGCATTTTATGCGTATATCCAGAGAATGGATGATACCCGGTTAACTAAAAGAATCTTTCAACATTTTGATAGATTGAAGTCCAGGCCGAGGTGGTTCTCGAACGCGAAAAAAGATCCATAATGAAGATACATATATCAACTATTGAAAACAGAATAGAATTTAGGAAGAAAATTAAAGAATTCAATGGCTTCAATGAAATCAAAAGGAAGAGAATCGGGCAGAAATGGACAGAGATGATCGGAAGAAAAAGCACAGTGAAATAATGAAGAAATACTGGGAAGAACGAAAAAGGAAAAGTTTGCTGTTTTCACGCGGTCCATAGATGGCCAAATTCGAAGAGAAGAAGGCCAATTTTATAACCGAATCGTATCAAATTTGAAGCAAAGTGAGTTTTCTTCATACTCGAGGAAGATACTGTAGGAGGAAGAGGAGTCTTTGCAAAGGCCGCAAAAAAATTCAACAGAGTACCACTTTTTTGGTTTGGGAAAGTTAAATTCGTATTTTCCCTTATAATACTGACACTCAGCTTTACGCGGATTGTTCGATTCTCATCGACGCAGTGGGTGCATTACGAACCTTCGTAATCACTGACGTCCTGTGAAGGGACCCGTTCTACTTTTCTTCACTTTTTCCAATTGCTCTACTGTCAGCCGAATTCGTTTATATACGCAAAAATAAATAATAATACCAATAGTAAACATAAACAGAGTTTACAGTTTGGGGTAACACTGGCAGATGGACTTTTAAAAGTTGCACATTGAGTCTAGAATTTTATTAGCAATAATAAGTTTGTAAAGTAAATGTTTTTTGGAGGGAATTTAAGAATTGCCGAAGATGTTGCAATAAACTTAAATCGACTTCGAACCTCTAGGTAAATCCGAGCAACGCGCCACCGTTGATGTAAATTTCGTACACCACTAAGGGATTCCGGACTTGCTCGAATCTCTGTAGAATGACCCACTAACAGTAGGAGAATATTCCTGCGGACATACTAGAATTTCTACGGATTACGCATTGAACTTCCCCTCAGCAGTTTGGCTAAAACGCAACCAGGGAATTAGCGGACAACAAAATTACGCGGAATATAATTAGAACAACCGATGCAGTTTAAATGTGTAATTCAACGGGAAAAGAAAAATCAAACTTAATAGGAACGTCTTTCTTTTTAATCCGGAATAATAATGAGACAAAGTGAGAAAATTCGATCTATATTCGTCGAAATGTAAATGCACCGCTAGAAGAATTAATCGGGCACAATGTTCACTTCTTTTACACGAAGTATCATCTCGTAAAGACGTTCGTATTTTTCAGTTGACGTTGCCGGATGGGAAATATTCCGTTTGTTCGATATGAAATTTAACCGCCCAGGCCGAGTTAACACGAAGGCGCCGTAATATTTTAAAAGCAATAGCGAGTAAGGCTGGCTTAGACGTGTGTCCTCGCACGTAGAAAGCTCCCTAAAAGCGTTTTCTGTCGAAATTTATGTTCGGTATCGTTCAAACTCACAGGAGACCCGCTATGTATAAACTACTGGTAAGGTAGAAATGTGCGAAATATGTTAATTCGATAGCACAGTACGGGGTCAACAGGTAACTCGCTCTAGACAATTTTCGCAAGCATCTCGCGGACAGGACGTCATCATCCGATCTTCAAACGAAATTCAATTTCCATCCGCAGTGTTCAATATAGATCTGTACGAAACGGCGTAACTATCAGGACACTTTTCAGATACGAAACGTTTTTCAATAGGTCTTTTATATTATTTTCCGTCAATTCCGGTATGTTTTTTGTCAGCACTTTTTTTTTATTTTCCTTTCTTTCCTTCCAATTTATTATTATTTAAAACGGTAATTTTCACTTTCAGCGGCTGGGTTGAATATTACAAAAAGGAAAAATGCTCTTTCTTTAAGAAGCAGTGGGAATTTTTTTTTTTTTTTTCCTATATACACCTCAACCCTGACTCCAAGCCGTGTACAACATCTAGACTATTACGGCCAAGAGTCCCGGTTACAACGCTTAAGCCATTGTCACTGACGAATTAGAATACTACGCTCTGATTCCTTTCTGAATTCGAGAGGACATGGCTGAGATCAGCAAATCCGTGTCTCGTTCTGCAAGGTCGGAATGTAGGGCAATTTATGAGAATATGATCAACGGATGGTGGCTTTTCTGCGCAGCAGAACGGACAAGTGGTTGGAGGGTAACCGCCCTCCAACAAGAAGTCGTGGGATAGTCGTGTGTGACCGAGGCGTAAACGGTTGAGCGCACGATAATGTACTCGTAGGATCGCCTAGGGGGAAGTTAGCATGGATCCACAGACTTCTTAATATTCAAGAAGTGATACAGGGTGAAGATGTATTCTTGGTTTCACTGTTCCATTATTTGACGTTGCATTACATCTCATATTTGAGGAGGCCCCTGTGGACCGAGGACTGTACCGATTGAGTGAGCTGCTGTGCCTTTCATTCTTTGAAATTCCAGCATAATTTGGGAGCCACAGCACTAATTAAATTATGACCGTCTTTGACTGCAACTCCATGATGAGTGTCAGGATTTGGTTTGTTAACCTTTTCCCCGGGGTTCCACTTCCTATCATCCTAGCCGCCACTAGAGTGAGTCTGTTGTCAATAGTATGTCACGAGTTGGTTCCGTGGACGCCCTAGGATCATTTCCAGACAAAAGCGTATCGCGTATGATTCTGCATCTGAAATTGAGCGAAATAATCGCTCAGACGAATGGTTGTCATTGGTTCCTTCACTTCGAAGGCGCAAGCGGTTGATGACATCCCTTTAGCGGGTGCTGCTTTTGCTCAGTTTTTGTCTAACATTGGACGGCGTTGCCGTACTGTATTATTGTTTCGTACGCGTCTTGAGTAAATTATTCCGACATGCCGTTAGATTTATACTTTTGCAGAACCGTTAACTGCTACAGACTCGAGTGGCCACAAATGTAACGAACTGGTTTCTAAGGAGTCACTGTGACATTCCGGAGTAGCTTGGTGAGACCCGGTAGCGGGTGCCGTTAATGAACGCTGCATGTAAGGGGGAGTTTCGGGATGCGTGTAAGGCAGCTTTAGAAATGGGATTTCAGTGGGGGAGCGCCCGTCAGTGTACAGATACTCCTACACGATGTTATCTGAGATGATTCGCAATGCAGAGTGGTCGATGACGTCTAGTTTTTTTTAGGTTACTTAGTGAAGCTGAGGAGTACACCTGGCACCCGTAATTTGTTTTACTTAGGATCAAGGATTTGAAGGGGAAAAAAAAACATTGGAGAGAAATTTGGGGTGAACATCGAGTTGAGGATTGGAAAAGTATGAGGTATTTACAGCGATTTGGCAAAAACTATTTCGATGTTTAAAACTAGTAGGAACATTTTAAAGAGATTCAGGAATATAGCGTTACCACTTTTTACAAATGAAAAATAAATACAATGAGTCGACACGGTAGAAATACATAATATTTCCACTTTATCGAGCTTATTACGTGAATACTAGATTTGGTAACGAATAAATACAAAAAAATGGATTAAAGGACAATAAAGTGAACACTGCAATAAAATGAATTTAAAATCAACTTGAAAGTTACATAACTGGATTACTGACATAATCCGTTTCGCTTATTTCGATATATATATATATATATATATATATATTATATATGTGTGTATGTATGTATATATATATATATTTGGGTATATATCGTAAAATGATGATTTAATAATTCTTTCATGACGGTGAAATGAGTGAATGTTAATAAAATTGTCCAATATAGGACCTTTATTTACCAGGTAAATACGAGAAATATAAACGAAAGCGAATTTCATTAGAACGCCAGTTTCCCCGTTTCTCAGAATAATTTAGCGCATACACTTAGATAATTAATTGAATTAATCAGTTAACTGCCGCTTTAATTTCACGGATTTCTTTAGCGGTACGCTTTTTTTTTTTTTATTTTTCCGCCTTCCTTTTGTTATATTTATTTAGATTAATTTTTTGAATTAAACTTATATACTCTCCAAGTAAATTCGGCTAATATTATTCAATTTGTATTCTATATTTATTTCGATAAATCATTTATTTATTTTATTTATTTACAATAGTATACGCGCAATATGTCACGCGCAAAAGAAGATATTAAATTCGAATAGCTCTACACCTATTTGCACCTTTTTTCGAAAGGCTTGACGAACACTACTACTACAGCGGGAATGTTAAGTGTGTACTGACTGCGTGTTCGTTTGAGATAGACGGCTTACGCGACCGAATGCCGTCGCTGCTGTTTTTCAGATGGCAGAATGTACGCGTAAGGTTTATTTGAAATCGAAATCCCAGTCGCGGCGAATTTTACTTGTTTAGTGGAAAATCGATTATCCCCAAAACCGCAACGGTAGTCGAAATATTTTCCGCCCGATTTTAATTTTACGAAAAAGGATAGTGCTATTTCCTTGAGCTAGGTCGCCACTGTAGCGGAGGAATGAACGAGCGGTTGACAATGGATATGCCCTATAAAGCATATATAGACCGTCTTTAATAAAATGTTTTTCCTTTAAACCGTTTTATCACAGTGAAATCACCGGATTGGCTTTCAAGCGCGATAGCTCCCAAGTCGCTTGTTTAACACAGTCGCGAAAATATCGTTTTGTTTACTCGTATATTGTTAGCAGCGCACGTAAGTTGAAACTTTCTCCGGTGCTGGGACAGACTTCTCTATCCGCTGTTAGCTTAATTCAGGACTCGTCGTTAGAATCTTAATAAACACCGCAAACAAGTGCAAAACAAGAGAAGAGCGCATTAAAATCGTCTAGCTCACTTCCAGTCGAGTCCGAACAAGACCGGACTACCTTTATATTAAAATGCATAGGTACACACCGTGGGGAGCCTTAAGTTTCGGAGGCGGGAAACCAAAAATAGACAACTGAAAACCGTGGCAGTGTGTTCTGCAGCGGATTAAAATAGCGCAAATTGTCAACGCGACAGGATAGAAAAGGGTGAAAAATATTAAGGGAGGCTTACCATCAATACCGTGAGGTAATACATCGGTCGGTGTGGAATATATACGAGAGTCAGCACAGAAATGCGAGTTTGGACACGGGAGCTACGTTTTAAATGGAAGAGCTGGGAAATTCGAAAAAAGTTGACTTGAAATGCATTACATTACAGGAATTCATGGGAACTAGTTGCAATCAGTCAGCGTTGCTATGCCGGGGGGAATATTACTTCGGAATGGAACGACACACCCTATAACTTTATTAAATCAAAGGAAAAACTTGGGTCGAATCTAAACAACATACATCGGTTCTGTTAAAAACAAACGCAGATTTCCCGTTCGGTTGATACGAATGTAGAAACAGCAATTTTTATGTTCAATAACAATCTAAACGTCGCGCTGTTAATATCACCGCCAGAGAAAGGTTAATACCGAGCAGCTGAATCAATTAGTCAAACTACGGAAATTTTTATGCCAACATTTTACAATAACAAATACGTTTCATACGTTGCTCCATCATAAGAAAGCAACCAATTGTATGTTACCTGCGCTGCATCGCCATCGTCAACATTAACCTGGTGGTGTGTAAGTGAAATTTCTGAAATCGTCAATGCGCAGTAGTCGGATTCGAATCACCCGGACGAAACGTGGCAGCCTAACTAACTACAGCCACAGCAGCTGGCTGAGATAGAAGGTTTTCGTATTTTCTTCTTTTTTTTTTTTTTTTCGGGTTCGCTTGGCATTGACCCAGCGCCGCAGTTTAGAAAATCATTAGTAGGAGAAGAAACTAAATTTCAATGCGATTACAAATTGTGCAAAGGGAGGAATTACAGGAACTGTAGAAGATACAGGAATCGAAAGAATGATGGAACGCCCTATAGAGGGGGGCTAGGAAGAGAAAGGCTTAAGAAGCACGAGTACTCGACAGAAAGAGCGGAGGAACATTCGATAAAAACATGATATCGGCGTCGCAAATTAAACTGCAATCATCTTGTTAGGAAGGACAAAATGAAGGGGAAATGAGAGAAAAACAGAGGAATTACGATTAAAATGGGTAGACGAGACTACAGATGACAGAAATGACAGAACAACGGAGATGTGGAATATCCACGGTCGTGTAGAAGCAGAAACTAAGAGGGGTATTTATATACTCGAATGTTGAACATTGATAAAATATGAATGGATAATATATTATCAAAGAGAACGTGAAATCAGAGACGAAAGGAATATTTGAAAATGTGGAAAACAATGTAAAATTTCGATCTCAGAGTGCAAGGAAAGAAGTAGAACAACGAAGAAAAAGAAAAAAATCTCCCATTTGATCCTTCGAATTCACGTCAGTTTTTACACATTGGCACGATGTGTATTTAAGACACGTGGATGTATTTGGAAAATAATAAAATTAGGCTGGAAATTGCAGTTAGAGGATATCGAATGTAATAATTTTGTAAGATTTTGTCAAAATATGAATAATCGATGTAACATTGTCAGAAATAGAGAGATGACTTCCCGCAAATTATTTAAAATAAAAAAAAAAAAAAAAAAAAATGGCAAAAATAAAGACAAAAAAGAAAACAAAAGGTCACAACTTAAATATGACTTTTCGAATAATTTCAAGAGGACAAGCTGAGGAAAGGTCGGGCGTGACAATAAAGAAAGACCAGTAGTACACATTTGATCGCTCAATCAGCTTTTAAGCGTAACGCACTAGTATTTTGTTGTTAACAATGGTGACCGAAATGTCTACACAGCTGTATGATTCTTTAACCGAAATACTGTATGATTGCTCGAATATTTAAGCAAACCTGTACCGAGAATGAAATGAATTTTGTTTTTTTTTTTGTTAAATTTTACGCGGAATGCGTATTAGCTATACTGAAAAAAAACGTGCCTGCTACTGTCATTTTTCTCGGCTCAAGAACTAATATTCGAACTGTATTTGTTTATTTATTTATATTAAATTTAAGTCTCTTCAACAGCTAGGTTATTAGCGACCGCAATACATAATTATATTATTATTATTATTTTACAATAGAAATATGAAATTAGCAACAAAATTACTTATACACTTAAATACAAAAATTCATATTAACATTCTATATATTCGCTTTAATATTTCAATGGATTTTAGGAACATGATTGCTTTATTTATTCGCAATCCGAGTCGTTCAGGCATTCTTGGAGTGTGCCCGGGATTTTACACTGCAGTCTTTGTTGGTCCAGCTGTGTACATTCCAGGAACCAGTGTGAGATTGATGCTTGTTGTCTCGAACAGAATGTGCATAACTTCTGAGGTGGTATTTTTTCCATTAGGTATCTGTGTGTTATATTAGTGTGCCCAATTCTTAGGCGAGTGATTATTGTTTGTAGAGCTCTGTTGTTATGGTGAGGTGCTATTTGCCATATATTGTCCCGACAAGCTGCTATTTTATTATTTCTATCGTTGGTCCACCTATCATTTTTTAGTCTCGGTGATAGTCTCCAATTTAGTGGAACTTTTGACAGCAACATCAGCTTTTTCGTTCCCACTTATTCGAACATGAGCGGGTATCCATGCGGGGCGTGATTTCTTTATTGTCTTATTTGTGTTTTGTAATATTTTAAGTTTGGCGAGATAGAAAGTATTTATAATTTCATCCGGTCTTTGTAATTGTGTGTATTTTTTGTTTTTGTATTTAAAACATTTTTATTTATACGTTGCTCTTTTAGCGTCTGTTTGACTGATGTTGTGAAATATTTAACGTTATTTTTTTTTTTTCGGGACTAAAAAAGGAAACGCAAAATAAACAATCAGTTACTTTGACGATGACGTAACGATGATATTTTTTCACGCAGGTATAAATAAAAATAGAAATCTCGTTAAATGTGGTTAGGCGAACGCGGTATTTTATAGAGGACGGTTGCGTTCATCAGCCCAATCGGGTTAAATGAAACGTTAGAACGACCAGCGAAAAGTATTATCGACTGAATAGGATTTGCAGGAAACCGATGTTGGTATCATCGAAACTCCGTGCAACTGTGAAGTAGCATTTTCACCGGTTAAAACAAAAATAAAAAGGAAAACCGAAGAGACAGGAAAAAAAAAAAAGAAAGAAAGAACAAACTTTCCACGACATAAAACGATCTGACTTACAAACAATCGGCCGTAAAGATTCTGAAGCTTTCTTTGCGAGACTCGATTCTTTGTCCGCTTAAATTTTTTTTTTCCCCCTATTCTTTGGTTTGTTTTCAAAAGGTAACTTCCGAAGAAAGCTGTAAACCGAAAAAAATTGAGCGGAAATTTGAGGACAAGAATTTTAGCGAGTTTATAAAAGCTGCACTTATTGCAATTTACAGTTTTTTACTGCGCTCCTAATATTCTCTTCACTAGTTTATTCGTCGCCTACGTCACACGCTGGCTTCCAGAAAGTGCCACTAGCAAGAACTTTTGCACAAGTTAATATATATGCTGTCCGCTTAAAAATATTCCGTTTCCAAGACTCTGAGAGACTACCGTGTCGAAATAATAATTGTTCACAAAAAAATTACGCAACCAGTTATTAAAACCTAATTGCGTCAAAAGTAAAATGCAAAAAAAAAGAGAAAAACACAGACTGAGTGTTGTAAAAAATGAATATTAAAAGCGCGGAACTTTCGAAAGAAGTGACACACCATCGATGGAAACTGTTCAAAAAGAATAAGTCGCTTTATTTGCCTTCAGTCAATCGTCCGATCTAAGAATTCGTAATAATATTTCAACATCTGTGGTTAAAGTAAGATTAGAACAGAGATTCCAGGAAGAATCGTAAAATCGAAAGAGTCCGTGAAAAAAGCAATAATAAATGTCCGTATAAGGAACCCATTTTGTCATTATAATCGACAGAAAAACTGAACAAAGGCAGAGATAAATCTCTAGATCTAGCGTGAGAAAATTTATCATTGAAAGTTTACTGCTCTCTACTAAATATAACAGCTGTAGGACGGCACACAGCTGATTAAATTTTTCTTTGACAGTTCCGGCAGTTCCGGCAGTTTCGGCAGTTTCGGCAGTTTCGGCGTTGTGTCCACGATACAAGAAGCTTAAAAGAAGTAAATATTACACATTTTTCTGAACAAAAAAGTAATAATCTTCTTAAAAACTCTGAAGCTCCAAAAGAGTTTTTTAACAAGTGAAAATCGAATAATAATAATAATAATAATAATAATACTTGAGGAAAGTGAAACGTAAGCCCACAAATAAGAACAATGATGAAGTTTTTTTTCTTCTTTTTGTCGGGTTTTTTTTCTTCTTTGAGTGAGGGCACACTGAACGAGTGACAATAAATTAGATTTTTACGTAACTGGAAATGGAATATCTAAAAGGCTGCAGGGGTTGTTAAAAAAGAAAGGAAAGGAACCAATTTCGAGCAAACGGAAAAACCCGGTTGAAGTAAAGTAGAATATAAAATATGTCATTCGAAAGAAAGATTGAAAAAATTCCAAAAGAATACGATTAGAATAGTGGATGTGTAGAGAGGCGTTGAAATGATAACACGACGACAATGACTAAAAGTGGCAAAACCGGAAATAGTTTGAAACGTAGAAAGAATCGAAGTAAATTTTTAGGTGAAATGATATTTGTAAAGCAGAGTGAAATTAGAAAAATGCGAAGCGTCTGCGGCAGTTTCATTATTAGGCGGATTTAGATGAATTCAGAAAGGGATTTCGTTCGGATAGGACCTAGTTCGAATCCCATTTTCACACGTATCGGAAATGTAGAAAAATTTTATTTGCGCTAGGTTAATATTTCTAGTTCCGAGGCCAAAAAACAATCAAGGAAAAAAAGAAAAACGAAATAGAAGATGGAGAATGAACGATTAATATAATAGAAAATCGAAAGAGTGAAAAGGGAAATGAAGAATCGGAAAAAGGTAAGGAATTTAGTAGGGCCAATAGGGAAAATGAGGATGAAAATGCGACGGAAGACGTCAAACGAGAAAATGAAGCTAATATAGTAGACGATTTTAAAACAGGATTTGAAAAACTATAAATCGCACGAAAGTAAGGACTTGCAGTAAAAATAGTACGGCGCTGAAGGAAAAAAGAATTATGAACAGAAACTAATGATCAACGTACTACTATTGTCATTTCTATTAATTTCTTCTGCAGTGCACAATCGAATTCGGAAGATAATAATTTACATCAACGGGCTGCTGCTGAAGATAATGTACATCTTCAAAGATCCAGTTTTGTCTAAAAGGGGCGTTCTGTTAATTCCAGAAATAAAAAGTCTCTTTATCTATACGACAATTCGAATTGCCTTGTCCGAGATTCCATTTGTATGTATGTATCTTCTATGCTGCGTGGCAATGGCAGCAATAAGCAAGAACGTACTGAGTCGCATGTACACATAAACAATAGAGCGTAAATAGCCAATTAGATCGAGCCTTTAGAGATTCTACTTTGACCGAACTGCCAGTAGTACGTTGTACATTTATCGCTGTGAAACTGCGATACTTGGCTGCGCTGCTGACTATAGCGACATCACGTTCATAAATGCACTAGGTGAACTATACTGTTAGCAAAACTGGTTCTTTAAACGCTCAATCTGGCTGGCTATTTACGCTATTGTAAATGTACACACGCTTCTCAATGCGTTCTTCTTGCCCATTGCTGCCATTGCGATGCAGTATAGAAGATACGAGGTCTGTTCAAAAAATAAGATGACTTTTTAAATTTCGCAGGCTACGGTACATTCGATTTGGGTTTTTTTTGGTTTTTTTTTGTTACGCTGTTACACATGTCCCCAACATATTTTGACACTATCAGCTGTTTCGCAATTTTAGTTCGTATTTAACAGGTTATAAAAGTTAGACGTATTTTTATGTGTTTGGCGATTTTTTTTATATCGTAAAATATGGATCAACTGTATTAAATGTTGTGTGAAAAATAAAATTAAGTGCTCCGGCGCACTTGAAATGCGGACTGCAACATTTGGTGAGTCTACTTTAAGCAAAAAAAATGTTTATACGTGGTACAAGCTCTTCACGGAAGGTCGAAAAGATGTTAATGACAATGCTCGCTCTGGACGTCCCAGCACGGCAACAACCGATGAAAACATTGAAACGGTAAACGAAATTGTTACGGAGAACCGTCGACACACACTATTAGAGAAGTTGCTGAGAATGTCGGCATATCGTTTGGCCTATGCCATGCAATTTCTTCGGATGTTTTGGGCATGAAACGTGTGTCGGCGCAGTTTGCTCCGAAATTGCTAAATTTCGGAACCAAAAGAACCGTTGCATGAGCATCGCTCAGGATCTGTTGAATGACTTCAACAACGATCCAGATTTGCCGAAAAGGGTCTCATTATATGGTTATGACGTCGAAACCAAAGCCCAATCATCCCAATGGAAGCGGTCAGAAGAGCCAAGACCGAAAAGAGCACGACAAGTTCGGTCAAATGTGAAGGTTTTTCTCACTGCTTTTTTGATTACAATGGCGTGGTGTATCACGAAGAAGAAGGTTGTACAGTCAATAAGGAATATTACCTTGAAGTTATGCGCCGTTTTGCATGAAGAAATACGAAGAAAACGCCCGGATTTGTGGAAAAAGAATTCACGGCTTTTGCATCACGATAATGCCCCTGCTCGCACATCGTCGCTTGTTCGTGATTTTTCAGCCAAAAACAACACCGTAATCATGCTCGTCACCGTAATCATGTTTGTCGCCGTATTCTCCGGACTTGGACTTCTGTAACTTTTTCTTGTTCCAAAAAATTGAAAAGACCCATGAAATGACGGAGGTTTACCACGATTGAGGAGATAAAGACCGCATCGCTTGAAGAACTCAACGCCATACCGAAAAGCGCATATCAGAAGTGCTTCGAGGATTCGAAAAAACGCTGGCACGAGTTATCATATTACTTCGAAGGGATATTGATGAATAAATAAATATTTTTCGAGGAAAATAAAAAAAGTCACCTTATTTTTTGAACAGACTTCGTATGACTAGTATAAATGGAATTTCGGACAAGAAAATTCAAAACCGCCCGTTCCCGCTATATGCGCGGTAACCACACATTAATTATATATAGTTTTCAGGTATTGATTAAAATAATTCGATATTCACGATCTTTTACTTATTTATTTTTTATTGCGCTTACGAGAAAAAAATCAAATAACCCAAATTGAAATGCGCAAATACATGAAAAAAAAATTAATTTTTAACTCTTATTTCATTTATTTTTTTACTTGCTTTCAAATCAAACCATGCGAGTTTTAAACAGATCTCCCATTGCACGTACTCATATGTAAATACAAATACAAAAAAAATATCGTGTTTATCACTTCCCTTTCGTTCTGCTATAAAATTTTTAGTAACATCGGATCGAAAACCGTCCGAGTTCAGTCATGCTTGAAACCTCAAAAAAAAAAACAGAGCTGCGTCAATGTCAGCGCTTAAATGTTTATCCCAAAAGTCATCCAAAACGCCCGTTAACGTCTAGAAAAACTTGCAAAAGCTTTTCTACGACACTGTCAAATGTATCCTTGCAAGGAAGCTCTTCGAAACACTTGATTCCATTCATCATGTATCTCTCCGTTCAATCCTTTGCGTGCATACGACAACACATCTAGAGAATGTATGTGTGTATTCAACGGAAAGAATGGGAAGCGATCCAATAAACGAAAGGAAAATTAACCTGGAAAAGAGCATAAATAATATAAGACCGCTAAATGAAATGAACTTTAGCGAAATTTAAAAAATGTGGATATTATCTAACAAATTCGTTTTTAGAGTAATTGAAACAGGAGACTCTGTTAACAATTAAAACGGAATAAGACTGAAAACCGGAAAAACAGTTCGGATAGCATTCGGGCCAGAACTTCTGCAATTAGATACTTCTGGATAAGTTGTATGGAAATTTTTATTAAACTCTGCAAAAAAAAAAAAAAAAAAAACGCGTGATCAAAATGGTAGCATTTTTATTAATGAAAATTTTACCAATATTGTAGAGGAAGCGCGCGAGAGTGAGTAAGGGAGAGAGGGGGAGAAACATTTATACAACCGGAAAAGGTGATAAAGTTGCACGTTCATGTGTGAGTCAACTATCTCGCTGAGTATTTGACAGTCTGCTCCGTTATAAATTGACGGCCTCAAGAAAGAACTCCAGCATGGCATTAGCTGCGTGCAGTTTCCGGTGACAACAATTTATTGATAGTGCAGCAACGACTACCACTGACGACCGCGAAATAGACGAACAGATTTAGAATAGTCGACGGAAACGTAAACTAGCAATAAATAGTTGTCGCAAGAATCTGCAGCGAACAACAATGGACGCTATTACACCTCTGCCTCATCCATTATCGACCGCAGATGTGACATATTTCCCGCAAGCCAACGAACGAGAATAATTTTTTTTACAGTCAGCGTCAATAAAGTTGTACACACGCAATTATTGATTCGGGCAATATTAACAAAAACAACATCTCCTACACTAGAATAAAGAACAAAATACAATTGACAGAAATTATTATTATAAAATATTGCGACACCAACATGTATAGGAGTGACAAACTACATATTCATGAGTTACATCGTGAATACTTTGTCACTATAAGGAACACGTCGGCGTTGTAATATTTTAATTATTAATTTCTGTCAATTATACTGTTTTTTATTTTATTATACGCATAAGCACAGAAATGGTTTCGATTTCCTTTCCACTACCATATATAGTTAATTACACCTAATTTTCACCTGAATTTTTTTTTTTTTTTTGAAGGATTCAAAAAAATGCGTTTTACACCCTTTTCAAAGGGAGTTTGATTTTTTTTATCTCTTGTTTTACGATTGTTGGTGAAATTGTGGACTGATTTTAATTTGCTCATTCGGAAATGTACCGATCAACGGCCGTACCGTAGAATTTCGATGAACACAAATAATCAGCAGCTATCTCGAATAACATAAAAAATGATACTTTCTGTAGAAAAGTTTTTAGTAATACGATAAACGCGATTGACTCTTAAAATATTCTAGTAATTTTCCACAGAAATATAAGTTTAAAAAAAAAAAAAAAAATCAATTAATCAAACAAAGCCGATAAATTTAGATAAATTAAAGGAAACAATGTAGATTTTACAAGCTTTATCGCTCGACGGAATTTGAACGTTCTTCAACCAATACTCAGTTTTTATAAAGAGATTAATAAACAATTTGCCGCTTGAATAATTAAGTTCGCTTTACTTAAAAATGTTCCAAACCTATTTAATAGTATAATAATTTAGTGAAATCGGAGCGCGAATAAATTAATAAAGGCAAAAATCGAAGCAATAAAAAAGAATGAAGTTAAAAACGTGTTGAAATGAGAGAATATTTTGCAAGAGAAATGCATTTAACGCTCGTAGAAAAGTGAAAAAAAAAAGCAAGCATATATGAGAAGAAGAGAATAACGAAGTTAACAGCAAAGAACGGGACCCTCATAATAATAATAATAATAATAATAATAATAATAATAAGAGATACACTGCATTAGACAAAAAAAGTTTTTAGAAATGATATGTCGGAATTGCGTTTAGAGACAAAATAAAGAAAATGGATATACAACTGCAGACGAAAAATAAACTCGGTAATTTGAAGGAATAAACGCTGTCAAACCGACTAAACTCAGAACAACCGCAAATACAAAACGAAATTACAAAACTGTTTGATCGCAATAGTGTTAAAAAAATAGCTAGCCCGCGGGTGGTTGATCGGCGGAATTTACGCAACGGAAGAAATTCCAGACGAGTGCTCGGTTTTTTTCTTTTTTTAACGAGGGCATCGAACCAACGTTACACTTTAAGATATTGGAAGAAAGCAAAATTCAGAAAAACAAACTGCGGAAGGTGAAAAAGGCGTAAAAACAAAGTACACAGTAGAAAGGGAAGAAATAAAAGTAAAAACATGAACGCCCCCAATGGAAAGAGACATTCAGATATCACAATTTTAGAGAAAAACGAAAAAAACAAGAGAAGGAAATAAATTTAAAGCGAAGACAAAAAGTGGAAGAAAAAACAGAATGACGTAGATCAGCAAAATCACGGTCAGGAAAGGCTGAATGGAGAGGTAAAAAAATCGAAGACTGGAAAAAAGGAATCAATGCTAACCCCACGCCATCAGGGAAAAGAAAAGCTAAAAAAAAACCCAAGGAGGAAAACAAATAATTCCTCTTTGGGGTTTTTTTAGATTTTTTTTTTTTTTGGTCGAGGTATTCTTATTAGGAAAACCCGCGTCCGAGTAAGGAGAGCTAATTTAATTTGCTCCCTCCACAATTGTTACACTAATGAAAAGTCCAGACCAGAGAACAGATGACTTCTCATTTTCGCTACTTGAACCATGGGAAAAAGATCCTCGTCAGTGTGAAACATGAGAAATATCGAAAAAATGAAAATATAAGCAATTTAAATGAAGAGGTTTATTGCTTTTGAAATATACGCAGATCGAATTGTTATAAAGGCGGTAACAGTCGCGGAGCTAAAATAAATAAAAAAAATTAGAGTCCTAGTTGTTACAAAAATCTACAGGGAATTATAGACGAAGTAAATTATCGGTCTCCGATTATTAAAGTATTTAAAATTAAACGAGCAGTAAAAATTAAACACCTACCAAGAAGAACCAAAACTAATAATTAATAGAGAGAAGGAAATTAATAATACGAAAATAGCAATTGTTAAAATAATACATGTTTTCTACATAAAATTTACGAAGCTTGAGGCTTTACAATCATATTACGATTCCACGATAATCGTCCGAATTATACAATAAATTATTTTAAATAAGCGTGTACTTAGTCATTATTAGTAAGGACAAAAAATTGATCGAATTAATTTGAATACCCTCAAGGGGCTTTCATAATAGAAGAGTGTATGCCAAGTTAGCGATGGAAAATGAACTTTTGAACATAAATTCGTTGTATCTAAGTGTATAGTAAAGTCAGGATCTTTAAATACAAATGTTTAAAAACGGAAGATAATAGAAAAAACAATAACCGAAATACATGAGACTTTTTTAATTTGATCAGATTTATTAACCATGTAAATAATAAAACGCAATAATTATCAATAAATAATAGCCGTAACAATTAGAAACTCTGGCTGAGAAGCTGCTGAGTTAAAAAAAAAAAAGTAATAATAATAAAAAATAATAATAATAATAATAAATAATAGTAATAAAAAAGTGTATGGTATGTAGCCGAAGTATAAACAACCCATCTAAAAATAAACAAAAAAGAAAAAAAAAAACAAGAATAATTAAAAATTTTATAATTTAACAAAAAATTTCTCAACCGGTCTTTTAATGGGTACAGCCTTAATTGATGCGGGGTAAATTCAAATTGAACTGGTAATTTTTTAAACAGAGGAATTACGTAAGTCTTTCCTTTCTTATTTGCAGGGTGCTGATTAGCTGTATAACATTTTTTTCATATTTCCGAATGTGTACAGTAACGAAATCGAAACTACTCAACCAAACACTGTGTGACCAGCAAGCTTAAAAATAAAATTTATCTTTATTTGATGTACCACTGCTTTGCATTAAAATCAATTTTACATTATTCGCCCAACTATTTTTAACGAACGACATCATTACTATTATATTTAAAATATTTACGCTTAAATTGTTTCTAAAAAATGTATTTTCTAATTAAGGTATGAATGTTGTTTAAGAATTATCATAATACAGTCTTAAAATATATGTAACATTAAATCTATATTATCTTCTTGTCGTCGGATAGTTTTTTTTTAATTTTTGGTACAGATTTTTTTTCATTTTCTTACTACTAAATCTTAAAGAATTGGGTCTTTTTTTTTTTTTCTAAAAATTTTATTTAAATTCCTTTTTACATGTTTCCCCCTTATTCGATAGTCCTAAAAAACAATAAAAACACATTTTACACTAAGCAAGAGCAAGAAATAAACCGAATTTTATTCACTAGTTCGTTCAGACTACTGGCAGTTCTGTTTTCGGTTAATCAGATATTCTGAGTGAGTTTAATTCGATTAAAGTAATTTAAAAGACGCGAGAATTAAAATTTAAAATTTTTTAAGTTATGCAAATAGGTGCGTCATCTGTATCGGTGATTAGTAAAAAAGTAAAGCAGAACTTTAGAAATTTCGTAAAAATAAATTTAATCAATTTGAGAAAAAAAAATCTTAATCAAAGCAGCAACTAAATAGGCAAAAGCGTTACAAGGAAAATTCAAAAAATTTTAATTTAAGTCAACTATCTATCTATCTATATATATATATATGTATATATATATGTGTGCATTGTGTGTCTGAAATAAAATTCAAATATAACAAATAAATTTAAAATGTATAAACGATATACACTAATTAGAAACATTTTCGGGCATAACCTATCGTCAGCCGTTTTTATTGATGTTGAAATGAGAATATAGAGATAACGACTTTTAGCAAATTGATGATCAACCAACTAAAATTTTTCTGAAACTTCAATGTCACGCGAGAATAGGACTAAAAAATGTTAAACAGTAAATAAAAATGACCAGTGCAAATCTTTATTTGTTTTTATTTTTTTTTTTTTTTGAACATCGTTACATATTCGCCATTTATTTATTTTCATAATCAAAATATTTTTTGACAATTTTGTGTAACACGTATCGTATAATTATTACCAGATGACCTGGAACCAAATTGTGAAATTCCGGGAAAAAATAAAGCCTTCCGCCAAAATACAAAAACATCGAGAATTGCAAAAAAAATAAATAAAAAAAAATGGCACAACAGTGGCGGAATTAAACGGCAGTCAGGTCAAGCGACAACTCGGAAGGGCTCACAAAATCTGAAGTTAAAATATGAAAATATTATTTTATATTTTTATTTTGAAAAGCAATTTTTTAATTGAATAATTCTTAACTTTTTAATATTTTTAAATTTTTTTTTCTTATTAAAAAGTAGCCCCATCTTTCAGATTACATTTCCATACTAAATATTAATAATACACTTTAATTGGAATATAGAAAAATTACGAAATTCATGGAATTTTTAAAATTCAGGGCATACCTATGGTAACTTAAAACATTATTATGTACATTCTAAGAAATAAAACGAATTCGAAACATCAATTTCGATTATTATTAGAACAAAAATTTGAAGAAACAAATAAAAGAACATTCAATTTAAAATAATATTTTTCTCGCGTACGTTAGCTTGCGAGCAGTTTTTCAGTTTTTAAGATATTTCAATTCAAAAATTTCTTTTTTTTTAATTGAAATATTGGTACTGTTTTTTTTTTTTTTTAAAATAAATACATATACAATATGGACGCTGCAGTGACCTTAAAGCAATTAAATTGAAAATGCGACGAGTCGAACCATAAATCCTAGTTTACTCAAAATTAAGTTGTTAATAATTGAATCGCAATTATTATTCTGACGATTTAGAGATGGCAGATGATTGTTTCAATTTCCGACTCCAGCTTGGAAATGTTAAATGTTTGTATAAAAAATTTGCGTTAATTTTGAGTTACCTAATAATATGCGCAGAATTTACTATTTATTGTTCTATTTTATTTTATTTTATTTTATTTTTTTTTTTTTGGTCATCATTAAATTTTAAAGTAGGTGAACGAAGTTCTATCGCACTTTCTCAAATTAACTAACAATGTGAAAAAAACTTTTTTTTTTTGTTGTATCCTTCCACCGTACTGTCCTAAATGAAATCCCGAAAATTCTCATCAATCAGTTTGAAAGTTTTACTGCCAATTATAGAAAATGTCTTTTTCTCTCTTTTAATATCTCGCACCGTTAAAGGTTGCTGCTCCGGTAAAAATAGTTGGTGCGTGTCACAAATTTATTGTAATTTTTAGGGAAAAATAAAAAAAAATACCGAACGATTTTTCCCACCTTAAGATTGATTATTACCGATAAAAAGAAGTACTCGTCGAAGTGAAAAGAAAAGCCGTAACTAGCGCAAAGATTTTTTTTTATGGAGGGCACGTCACTATGGGCATTAATTCGGCGCAAGGAAAACTTTTGGAAAGTTCAATGCAGCGGGATGGACGAGACACCACTAACTAACCAACTACGTTGCGATAGCAGACTAACAAGGAACAACGGAAGCCATGTGCACGAATTTATATTAATACAAACGATTATCGATGCAAAAAAGGAGGAAAGACCTCGAACATAAACTAATCGAATAATGTGTAAGAGACGCAAAGAACGGCAAGTGAAATTATCGAAACTTCTCGCAAACAGAAATGAATCCAGAGACACGTGCTAAAATTGAAAAAAACGTGAAAAGATAAACACACTAGTTCCAAAACAGAACGATATCACAAATTTCGAAAAAGTATTACGCTGAAATGTTTTAAATTCGCTCGAAGAAAGTCACGGAAGAGAAAATTCTGAAAAATCAAAATAATGTTCGGATAGACAACAGCCGAAATTTCGAAAAAAATCCAAATAATATTATTCGGATAGACAACAGCCGAAATTTTGATAAATCGTCGTAACATTCCATGCAAAAATTTAAACGATTAATTTCAATAATTCCAAGTCACTCGAGCCACGTAATAGCCCGTTTTTAAATCTTCTAGGAAAGCAGGTAAAACTTAAGAAAGACTTCATTGCCAATTGATCGAGTAACATTTAATTAAATTTACCGGTAGAAGTAGAATCGGAGCTGCACCAGATCCAAGCAGGTGTACACAGTAGCAAGGCAGCATATGCTGGGGTACCAGTACTGTATTTAATATACACTGCCGATGTTCCAACTTGGAAAACACACGTAGGAAAAAAAAGGAATAAACTGAACTTAAAATATAGAAACCTACACTGTGGCTTTTGAGAAGGAGATCAGAACTACTGTCCCTGAAAAATAAACTATTACTATACAAATAAATACCGAAACTAACCTGGACATGCGCGGATGTCAACTCTGGGAATGTGCTAAGCCGAGTAACATTGCGCAGATGTAACTTTTTCGAAATAACATCCTGAGAAAAATTACAGATGCTCCGCGTGATACATCACCACAATCTCATACGAGTACATACAGATGTGCATACATAAGTACAATCAGTGAAGAAATCAAAAAAAGTTTCAAAACAGCAGTACGGTCGAAAGCTAGGACTCCACACAAATAACCGGGGCGTTGCATTACTAGATAATTCCAATGAAATCAGACGCTTAAAGCGGATAAAGCCAACGGACTGCCGTAGGGTTCAAATATAGATTAAATCTGATACCAGATGAAACTCGTATCGCTGAATAGGAGTTTCTGCAAATTATCATCATCCACGCGTCACAAGTGCTAGATAGCCCCAGCGGGCCAGTCACATACTCACGGAAGGAAAAAAGAGAAGAAAAAAAAACAGCACCTTACTAAAATCGCACTTTTCATTGAAAAACACGTGCTTTGAGAACTGGGCATTGAGAAAACTTTAAACTTCTCTCTGAGGATTTCAATTGAGTCTTCCACTAGGTGATCCGGGAAATCAGTATAATTTAATACGATTCGTATAGATTAGAATTTCAAAAACTTAACGAATTATTGAACCGTGAAAACTAACAGCGTATAGGTCAACCGCGATAATGGCGGTAAATAATCACTGCAGTACTGAAAAATGCACGTCGTGGCACTTGCAAATATATATTTATATATATGTATATATATAAATATACATTAGTCTTCGGAAACGGTAATATTTGCCGCCAATGAGAGGAAAAATTAAAACGTGGGCGAGAATCAATTGAAAGTCGACACATACTACTTCGCTTTCGACGGTACAGTTGAGTAGAGCCGGTGCTCGGTCTATAACTTCAGAATAGTAGAAGATCGAAATCCGAAATTTATTTACAAAATAAAAACAAGGGGAATGGGGTCGCCGCAATAGTTATAGATTTTCTAAGCTGATTAGGAATGCAGAGAATATTTCCCCCTTTCGGGTTGAAAATTTTTGTTAAATTTTTGCAAAACGATAAAATAAAATACGAGAGAAGATTAATAAGAAGGGAGAAAAAAAACACGACTATCGGAAAACGCGAGGGCGACTGGCGTGCGGTACGGAGAGATAAACAATGACAAACTGGAACAAAAGTGAGTACTTAACGAAAAGTTCGTTTTGAATCGATAAGCTACTCGTCCACAATGACCAATTTTTTATTCCACTATTTTACGGCAAATTTATTATTCTTCCCAATCCGATTTTTTTTTTTTTTTGTTTTTTATTCTTATTTTATTTTTCTTCTTATCAACTTTTACTCTTCACACCTCTTCACACACGTCCCCCACACATGTAGCAGTAATACCGATTTTATTTTCGCTTTTATAATCGAACGGGTCAAATACGTTAATATTTTTTTATAAACTGCGCGTAAAATTTTTTAACATAGAGGTGAAGCAGCTTTTTAACGTATAAAACCACCGGGTCTTACGTTGAATACGTTTTCACGCGGTAAGTGGATTATATGTATATAACAGTTGGACCGACGGAAAGCGGATAGCACGATGCGTGTTAATTATTTGTAATAAAAGTTTTCTAAAATTTTAGCAGCCTGACGTGAATTTTTGGCCGAGATAATGGCCAGTTTTCGAAATTCTTCATTTTACATTTCTCTGTAAAAATATAGTCAAGCGACCTGTTATAATTTAATTTTTTTCATCGTTCATTAGGTGTGCCGAAACATTTTTAGTCAATTTCCATCTTTCCCCACATGTGTTTTTATCGTACTAAATACCAATTAGTTAAACTGAAGGACTGCGCAGCCATCTCGTGCATTCCAAAATGACCCTGAGCGGATAGTTAACCATGAGGTTTCGTACGATCACTCGCTTTAGGAACGGTCTACTTTTTTTTTTTTAGAAAATACCCGATCGATTCGCTGTAACTAAACCCCGTTTTTCATTCGTCCGGGGCTTTCTTACGAGGATTTTTTCAAAAAATAAAGTCGAAACATGCACTGCATTTTTAGACAATACGACAAAAGGCCAAACTCTCCGTTATATGTGAGCAAAATTTACGGAGAATCATTGTAGAGGAACACATACGAAGTTCCCGGTTTCACAATTCTTTTTCACACCGATTACAACACGTAATTTATATATATGTATCATCATTACGAAAATTATGATAATATAAATTATTTCTAATATTGTAATATCACAGCTCCGGATTATTTATTTATTTTCAACTATGACTGTTTAATTAAATATATATTTATATTGTATATGTATAAATATAGTTTTTAAATAATTAAGCAATTGATGCTAGTCTAGAGTCTCTCAAAAAATTCATAAACAGTTTTTTTCCGAGCCAATATTGCCATACAAAATACGCAGTCGCTCAAAAAAAAGGGGTGATTGGTTTTTTTTACATTTTAATTTCAATTCATACACGCCTTATGTGTTTACCAAAGGTACAAGCTTCGGTATGAATTGCGGTATTTCGGTCGACCTATACGACTTGGTAATGAAGAATTGAGTAAAAAATTTTACAAAGTTCTTTGTTCGACTTTAGTATCTATTGGGCATACAAATTGAACTTTCGTTGTGCAATATAATTCTGATCAAGCGGAAAAAGTGTAAAATATTAGTATTCCAGGCTTAAAATACTCTTAATACTTCGATACGTTGTTGTTCTAACTGCAGTATTTTGTTACGTTCTAAAAGTTTGTTTCATTTTTCTCGGTTAACCTGCAATTTAAACACGGTAACAAACTTACCTTTATCGATTATTTAGATTACGTACAGAAATGGTGCCATTTATTACAAGCGTTTAAATAATAGTGTTTACATCGAATTTCCCTAGCTCCTTTTAATCTGATCGATTGTATTCAACGTAATTTTTATGTCCTCTTCGAATTTAGTGAGCAGCAATTCCAACAATCTTTGTTTTTTTTTTAAATTACCACTTAGTAATTACTTCCTAAAGTTCGGTATTTTATTAAATATATCTAACGCCACTTTTTGCAATTTAATTATTTTATCTGCAGTTGAAAAGGCGTACTTATTTCAGGTGCAAACAAGTTTGTTTATAAATTTTCAAAGCAACACACACACACATATATATATATATATATAAACTCGGCCCTCCGTGCCTCGAAAGGAGCTCTGTCCCTTCTCCTCTCCTAGGAGCACTTCCAAATCCCCAACCTTATTACTTCTGTACTTCGCATAGAACGAGAGAAATTGACAACGTGATTCTTAGCCCGACCCATGTGTAACGTTTTGGGACAAAAAATGTGATAGAGGTCGGCCTAAGAATGACATTATCATTAATATATCTATATATATATATATACAGTAGAACCCCGGTTATCCGAAATAAAGGGGGGATGGCCGTTTCGGATAATCGATTTTTTCGGTTAAGAACAACTAAAATAAGTACATATGTAAGAGAAATGGATTACAAACTATTTCTGAGGGTTACAGTAATGCTTTTTCTATTTTAAAATGATATTTACAACATTGTTATACATGTATGTATAAAAATTTACGTAATTAACATTATTATACATGTATGTATTTATGACAGAAAATCTGTGATTTTTTTTTTGCGTTTTGCGTCCCTTATGACGTTTTCAAGCAGCGATATCCCTCCATCTTTTTATTAACAAGACGTGAGCAGGCGTTGACTCGGTGCACTGCTCAACAAATCTGAGTGCAACCTAAAATACATAACAACTTACGTACTGTACTGACTGACGACATACTGTATGTAGGCATGCAATGCTTGACTTACGTAAGGCATATTGAAACCATCGTCAGCTGCCACTTTTTCTCATCCGTCATTGTCGCCGTTATCTGCTTCAATATTTTCTGTAGTGTTATTAGCTGGCTGCAAAACTGCCTCTATAATAGTATCTTGGTCCGTGAGTTCTTCGGAATCATCTGCGACGATCCCTTCATCCACGTCACTTTCATTCATATCTTCGCATGCAGGGATTGTACGAATCATCTCTGACAAGTTTTCAAAACTATCTGTTCCCTCTTCCCCTTTTAGCCCATCGTAAAATTTTCTTCGGCACCTTTGAAGTGTTTCATTTTGAATCTTGTCCTATGCTTGCGTACGCCAATAAATCATATGTTTCATATTCACTGATTTCAGCGCTTCATTCATTTCATTATTCTGTGTTTCGCAATCTTGTAGAATGGTTCTCAGCAACATCCCTCGGTAGTGTCGTTTAAACGTTTCTATGATATCCTGATCCAGAGGCTGAATCAGGCTAGTAAAATTTGGGAGAAGAAAGCGAACCACAATACCGCCAATTTTTAATTCTCAAGGGTGTGCAGGCACCATGTCAATCAATAAAATCGCTTTTTAGGCAGTGCTTTTTCAGCTAAAAACTTCTCAACTTTCGTCACAAAATGATCAAGAAACCATTCGGAAAACAGCTCGGAAGAAATCCAAGCATTTTTTTGTGCTCTATGAAAAACCGATAAAGCATTTGGTGCAATGTCCTTTAAGGCTCGGGGTTTTTTTGATTTGGTGATGCATATTGGTGGCAGTCTATGAGTCCCCCGGAGGCATTTCAAGCTAAAAGAACTGTTATGCGTTCTTTATTCATTTTGTGACCTGGGGCGGAATACATAGCATGAGAAAGGGACACAGGAAGTCGTTCACCACCGTGATGAGTCACGTGCCCGTTTCTCGTCGTTTTAACTTTGAAATCACGGTATGCGTCATAGTCGGAAACGTTTCGGTTAACCCGAGTTCGGATAACCGGGGTTCTACTGTATATATATATATATATATATATATATAATAAAAGTAATTCTAGTGCCCTTAATAACCTTGACAGGGTGTCGGGGATCGGGAATTTATGGTTCACAATGTACTAAGCCTAATGGATCCGAAGAGAATATTGGGGACCGGTTCCTTCCTTTCGACCGCCTTTTCTTTTCCAGATTTTTACGGTACCCAATTATTTCAGACTGGGTAAACCTGAGAACAACTTGAATCGGAACGAAACAAGTCTCGAACTCGTGACCTCTGATTTGATAGCCAAACACCTTAACTATATGTATTACAAATTAACCGATATTAGTCCACTATCGCTGAACGTAGCCTATCTGCAGTTTCTTCAAATTATTTCTAATTTCTAGCTATCTTATCAAACTCCCCCTCCTGGGCTCCTCTGACCTATCTTGCCAACAAATTAATCTATCTATTCTTCTTTTTCTAACTATCGAGCCACCACTTAATATTTTTACTATTATATATTATTTTTATCTTCCGGTGTTGCCTTAACTGCACTTCACTTATTGTCAGCCATAAACTTGGCTTCTTCATCGATTTGCATTAGCGATTTGTTTTGGAGTTTCCTTTAATAACTCTTCTCAGTATCCTGTTATATTTTGATGAATATCCCTGAACCTGTATTCGTTTTTGGATCTTTCTGCGTTGACTCGTATAGATCAATTTTCAGTTTAGCTCTTAGTAGTCTGTGATTACTATCCGCATTAACGTCGTTCACCACTGAAACATCTTGCGTGTACATTAAACTAGAACTAATATAATTAATTTCATTTTTGTATTTCAAATTTGGACTTCATCTTCTTTTCTGGGTTTCCTTTTTCCTTAAAAATGCATCATGGCGGATCATTTTTAGGCTTCAAGTAAACAAGCTCATTTTTCCCTCTTTCGTTTCTGATATATACACCACGTTCTCCGCTGAAATTTCGCTCGCTTCGTAACTGACTTTAATTTTTACATTGAATTTTTCATCTATCAATGTGTATTTAGGATTATTTTTTTAAGATGTTTCGAAAATTGATCCGTAAATCCTCTACTCTTCAAGTATGCTTCTGTTTGAGGCACATACCGGCACTATTTTAAGTTCCTGCTTTTAATCTAGTTGTGTTACAACATATGCTACCTCCTTCAATATTCCAGCATATTTTTCAACGTTTCCATCCTCTCTTTTTATTATCGAAAATCCTACTCCACTTATATGCTTCGGCTCTTGTCCCATGGAGTAGAGTATTTGTTTGGATTGTAATTTTATTACTTCCTTGCCAGTTCTTCCCATCTCACTTTATAATATGAATTTTATCTTCTGTACTTCCTCTTCTTTCTATCAATTTGCTCTTCATAACAAGGGTTGAACATTTAAGTACCTATATACATTTTTTCCATTTTTCATCTGTCATCTTTGATGTTTTTCCGTTTACAAATAGTTCCTTTAGTTACTTTAATATCCGTTAACCTACCTTCGTCCCCTCAATTTATATTTATTCTAAGCAGTAAAGAGGCGTGCGTTAAATCTCAATTTCCATTACAGCCCTGGCTGCTACACTAACATATCTAAGGGAAAAAATTTAATCTCCTATACTGGCTAAGCGAATTAGACAATATATTTTATCCTTACGACCAGGCTGATTTTACTACACTGTCATTGAGCAGATGTTGTTTTTTATTTTCTTACATTTTATTTCTGGTCCTAATATGATTTTACTTGCTTGGTGATTCTTTAAGTGACACTAAAGAAACAGGGATGGTTAATTTGTTACCCACCCCTTACCATGTTACGGTTTACAATTTATTGTAACTTTCCACTTAACAGCAGTCCCACGAAAAGGTGAAGGTAAGTGTAAGATGTTATCGGCCAATGTCTAGCTCTTCTACTGGTTTTTTTTTTTCATTGCACATAATATCTTATTTAATATATATATGTATGTATAGCAGCTTTGTAACCGAGTAATTAAGGTACTCGATTACCACGCTCTCACGTTTATCCAATTTTAAATTATTGGGTACAAAGAAATCTGAAAAGTAAAAACAAATCGTTCCATAAAGAAAAATGAACTGGACTCCCTACTTTCAAAATTAACGTTGGGCTTAGTACATTATGAAAAGATTAATTTCCCAATCCTCAACGCCCTACTAAAGATATAAAATTCACTTTTATATATACATACATACATACACACCCACACACATATATATATATAATTATTATTATTATACTAACTCTGTTATTATCAGTTTTGAGAAATTCGGAGTTCCACCAGAAAAATTTACAGTTTCCATAACATTTCACTTCACTTCTGTGGCTGTATTATCCAATTTTGGCAGAAGCGTTTTAAAAACAAATAAAATGTTAGGCCGGAAATGTTTTTGTGGTGTACCAAATTAAAAACGCATAAGCAACTGCTTTGTGCTCTTTTTAAAATTCAATTCAAACCCGTAAGGCTTGGTAGACAGAAACATTTTCAATGGAAATCTCGCTACGGTTCACAGGGGTTAAAGTAAATTTAATAATGCCGCAGGTTGATATTAAACTTAAATTGACAGCATTTACGCAATATCAATTCTTTTTGTTTATATGTGTCCGCACATATTCACACGTATTTACAAAATAGTTTTAAAAAAATACCGACTTCAAAATTTACTCCAAAAACTTAATAAAAATGCATTAAAAAGTAAAAATAATTATTTGATAAAAAATAATACATATTTGAGTCATATACTTGAGGATCTTATAATAATTCTTAAACAACATAAACTTTTTGTAGCCGGTACCAAATTCGAAATGCAATTATAATTAAAAATCGCATTAAATATTCTTGATGTTTTCAATATTGAACTTATAGAAAACGAACGACTGCGCTGATATACTCATTAAATTTCTTCTGGATACTGCAATTTGAATTTAGTGCCGCCTCTAATAAGTATTAATGTTATTCAAGAATCATCGTAATACTACCTTAAAGTATATCAGTCTGGAATATATTATTTTTCACTAAACAATTATTTTTTACTATGCATTTTGAGTAAATTTTTGCTGCAAATCTTTTATTCGGTGTTATTTTTTAAACTATTTTATTTCATAGTTTTTAGTGTAAATATTTTTAAGGGTAATATGGATAGATCAAATTAAAATGATGCTACTTTCATTACTGCAAAAAGAGCTGAACATTGATTTTAGAATACAATTGGGCTTGTAAACTACGCTTTGAGGATTTCAAATTCGTGATCTTCATTTAAATCTACATTTTCATAAATAACATTTTTATAATATAAATAGAATTGTCTTTTGCAGTTACTTGATGTTATAATTTGTTACCTGAACTTCACACCCGTTATTTACAAATAAACAAGATTTTAAACATATAAAATTATATAAAAAACGTTAATTGAAGAAATTAAACTAATAACTTATTATAAATTGTCTGAAATATATAAAAAACATATGAGTATTATTAAAGATATAAACTGTTCGACGGGTTTTATCTATTTTAACATATGTATATTCATGGACTAAATTTATTGGCTTTGTTTTGGATACATTGTTAGTATATTATTAATTATGAATTAACGATATAATTAATTTAATTTTAATGTGTGTTTAAATTAAATAATGAATTTTTGTCTGGCTGCTGTATTTTTAAATTTGTTTACATAGAATTCTCCCGCAGTTTTTAGTATTTTATTATTATTTATTATTTTTAAAATAAAAATGTATGTTATATGTCATAATATGATTTTCTTTTATTATGTAATCGGCATAAGTTAACTTATCCACATATTTATATTTGATTGCGTATATGTGCTCTTTACGCCTTGTTTTGAAATTTCTTTTTGTTTGACCCATATAGATTTTATTGTGATTATTACATTTTTCATATATGCCGTAATTCATATTACTGTTATGATTAATTATTAATAATTTGTTGAATCATTTATTGTGTTTTTAATTTGTTTTCTCTGTTTTTATATTTTATGTTTTTTATTATTTTATAATTCAGTTTATATCGAATGCTTAGATTGCAATTATTATTTATTGCTATTTTTTTAATGAATCTATTTCGTTATTGTTATTTTTGTTATTTATAGGAGTATTATATATTCCATCTAAGTATGTTTTGAAAGTTGCATTATTGAATCTATTTGAATAGCTGGATATTTTCTGTCTGATTGTATTTCTTTATAATATATATTAAATCTTATAGGTTTAAATCTTACTAATTTATTTGATAGGACAAACATCTAACAGTCCAAATACACACAAAAATGCAATTTTCAAAACACACTTATATTTCACTGTTCATATTTTTCCCTGTATTCTAATGAAAATTTGTTGGCTAATTTTTATCTGGTTATATTAAATAAAAACACTAATCCATTTTAACGTTATTTTCGATTAATTTTTTTAAAATGATATTAAGTAAAGAAAATATGTAGATCTCTAATTTGAACGTTTATTTTAATGATTAGGTACTCAGTATTTACTGATACCGAATATAATCTTATGGGATCACCATTAACCAGCAAAATTTCTAATAAATAAAGAAGCATTCGAATGTCAGTCTACATGGTCGAAAGCTACAAGCATCTGTTATGTTTACCGATATTTATACTCACATAGTATCACCGGTATATGGTACAATTTCGAATAAACAAAGAATCATTCAAATCGGTGCACACATGAGTACAAGTTATGCGTAAGTAAGAATTAAAAAAACAAAACAACAAACGAGACAAACCTGTAACTTTCTCCTTTTTGAAGTCGGTAATCAAGAAAAGTAACCGTCAAATAAAAAAAAAATGAATAACTTTCCTTTTCTAAAATTCTAACCCATTTTTAAAATCAGAAAGGTGAGAAGTAACAAATTGGAATTGAAGTGCGAGAAGTAGAAACAACAATTATCCAGCTTAGATATGTCCTAAGCCGTTTTCCGGCAAACAAATGTAATAATTCTCATTCTGCGAAAAAAAAAAACCGAACAAAACTAAACAGTTATTATGAGTCAAGCTCTTCAGCTTCTACATAAAATGGACTTTTAATTATTGAATTTTGATTTTTTGCTTATAAACAGCTAGTTAAAAAAACACGGTATTTTGTTACTTTGTTTTTATCATTGTCATATAAACATTAAACATTTTTTTTTTGTTTTTGGTTTGTCGTCCGCTGCTCTCTAGATCGACTAATTCGACTACAATTATTCCTAATGTGACCCAGTAGAAAAGATGTTTTTATAAAAATAAAAATTTTCCTTTTAACGGATTTTAACAGAAGTGGTTTTTAATTCGGAGACTACACTATTTTTACTTTCTGTTTGCTTTTAAAATGGAAAAAGAGAATATTAAAATTCCGGGAACGGAAAAAAAATTATTCGCTGTTATTTAATAAGAAATTTCGATAAAACATATAGCATATACATAATGTTTCCAGCTGGTATCGAAAGAGCATTTGTTCACATGTATAAATATCGCTCTTTAAAGTATTTTTCTTTCCACTCTTCTGGGAAACACTCCGTATTTCAATGTACATATTCTAGATATCAAGAAGACTTTTTCTATATACCGTTCCACGGAATTTCGAACGGAATGACTTGCAAATATATTCATTACTGGAGTGGTTGTTCGGTATGTTTACGTTAAGTATTTTTAACTATATTTGTTCATTTCTGCATATACTTCCGCTCTGAGCTCCCCCCCCCCCCCGGGGGGGAAAGAAAAATAATAGCGCAAGAATCAAATAGCACGAAAAAGATGCTGCGTCCTCCGGTCTGCCTAATGACCGCGGAACACCGAATTCAGTATTATTACCTTCTTCGACCCGAGTCCCAATTTCGACATTTACGACGCGTCGTTGCCGATCGCCTGTTGTTCTGCCTTTTTTTATCTGCCGAATAAACGAAATAATGCTAAATTCGGCTAAAATGAGACCAAACCAAAATAGGCGATTGAAGTGTGACTGAATAATAGATTTGAGAAAATGTCGAGAAAATTTAGAATGATCGGATAGTGAAACGGCAAAGAAGTCAAGCAGTCTAAGAAAGTAGAGTTTTATTGCGGAAGGAGCGCTGAGAGAAAGAAGAAAGGGCATGATGATTCGGAACGAGAAAAGGGGTGCAGCTAGAAGGAACAAAAAAAGGAAAGATACCGAAATTCATTTTTGCATCGTTACTTCAACGATCATGAATAATATGATCCGCGAATGCTGTTTGAAACGCAGTTCGTGATATATCCTCCTAAATGAAATTGCTCTTTAACCGTTTCGATTTAGCGAAATATTATCCTAATGTTGCAGTTTTGAACGCGCTTGTCGGTTCCATTTAACCAGCTCATCCAAAAGTTGCACGATAAAATTAACCCGGGTGCTTGCGATTACTTTCGTCATGATTGCGTAGCAAAAACCATCCGTAAAACAGTGTACGCAGCAGATTTATCCAAACTTTCATTCGTTCCGTACGGGGAACAACATTATAGAAATAGCGACAGAGCAAGAGCCGACGGAAATAATCGATTATGCGACACTGAGGGCATTATCCGAGGGGAAAACCGCTAGGGAACAATGAAAAGAAATTACGCATTGCTAAAAGTTGGCGGCGCGGGAAGCGGCAACGTTTGAAATCGATGTTTTGTTTTAATAATGGTCGCGGAATAAATTAATGGTGGAGAAGTAAGATGGGGGGGGAGCAAGAAAAAAAAATGGAGGAGCTGGCAATTGATGAAAAAGTGAAAAGAAGAGAGTGAACGTTAAAAAGCGGGAAAAAAAAAGGAACTTTAACATCGTCTTAAGAGTGTAACAAATTAAATTTTTTTTTCGAGCAGTTTAAAATAATCGCGTCGGGAAAAGGAAAAAGTCGGATGGCTGGACGGATCGATTGTCTCTATTATCGCCACAGTAAGCTAAGTGCGCAACCACGAAATGAATAATGTTCGGGATGAGATGTTGAATGCGCGGTGCGCGCGATAGGCGACCGTGCAAAAAAGACGCTCATTCATTTTTCACCATTAACGCCGGCTGCGAATGTATGGCGAACACGCTGGCAAATGCTCGAAGTGCGCGCTCGCTGCGAATCTGTCTTGTCGGATCGGCCCAGACGAGATGACATCCGTTTTGTTTTTATTGCGCACTCGACGCGCTAGCCTGGCCAGCAATAGAGGCCGACAGGAAATTTGTCGGAAAATAACGGACGAAAATGTCGACCGCTCTTTCATTCTTTATTTCGTTCGCTGTCGTTGGCTCGACTAAAAAGTGCCTTACAGGCGAAAGCGAGGCTGCACTTAAGTTTCCAGTCACGTTACGGACCGCGATTAGTCTCAAGGGTCCCACGAAATATCTCATAACTTCTCGCTAAACCAGACCGATCAAACGCACGCTAATCTGCTAAGAAAGAAATCGGCATCTTCTGCGGAATATCGAGCTTCGCGAATGAAATCAAAAATAAACCATTAAAGAATTTCCTAGAATCATCTAGCCATTACTTACGATTCGTTTGCTTCTTTTTTACACATACATATAATATATATATGTATACATTCCTTTGTTAAAAAACACTACTATTGCTACTATCCAAGCTAACTGTTTACGACTTTTTAAAGATTATCTACAAATCCCATTACATACATACGTAGTTTTTTAGTTTTTTCTTTTTTCTTTTTTTTTTTCAATAAAAATATATTTTTATAGTAATTTAGAACAAAATACAAATATAGCAAACAAATTTAGATGTTACCAAATTAGAGATCACGGGTTCGAGACTTGTCTAGTTCGGGATCCAGTTTGCTCCCAAGTTTTTACCCAGCGTGAAATAATAATTGGGTACCAGAGAAATTTGAGGAAGTAAAGGCGGATCCCAGGTAGAAAGGAACTGGCCCCAGTATTCTCCTTAGATCCATTAGGCTTAGTGCATTATGAATAGCTTAATTTCACAATCCATGATACCTTATCAAGATACATGGGACCTACTTTACTTTACTTTTTTTTAGAAGGTATTTTATATATATACTAATTAGAAAACGATTTCGGGAATATATGATTAGCTAAAAACTATTAATACAAATAGAACCACGCAAAGTGTGTGATCGGAACTCTAAAAATGTTTGGCTTTTAGAAATGTGTCGGCGAAGGAGAATTAAAACTACAAAAGAAATTTCGACGAAATATGCAATGTGTTTGTATTTTTTTTTTTGTGAATAATGATAAAAAAATCGAATAATCGGCAGCGATGCGAAAAAGCAGCGTACTACGGACGTTGAATAGTGTAAAAGAGAGTATTCATAGCATCTAGGGTAGAAAACGATGCGGTAAACAATCGATATTTAGATCAGCCGGGTACATTTATCGGGCACTATCGCCATCGTAGAGTGTAGAATGTAGCTGCTCACTGCACGTCGTTCGTGAACAGATTTCTCGGCCCTTCCAAATCAAACTCGCCGTTATTTTTCGAATTCAGCTCTTCAGTCGTAGCGCAGTTAGGCCTTAAAGGTAAATTTAACGACACCGTTCCGCGCACCGGCCTAAAAGTTTTTAAACTTTCTTAAATTGTTGTTAGCAGAGACAACCTTTCCCGGGCGACTCGAATTCTACAGTTACGCTTCAAACGTCGTGCCACATTAATGAAGCAATATGTAAATAAAGATTCGGAAAATTTTTTATTTACCCACCCACGCGCGCTGACTCCACAAACAATATCACGCAAGTTTTGCGAATGATGTATATACTAAACATTAATAGTGCACAGTACACCACTAGAGACCGTACATACTATGCATTGTAAGACGTGGTGGCGCCCCTAGTTCCAGTAGCGAGCAATCATGCATATTCGCCTAGACTTGTCACTTGTTCACCTACATGGTAAGGCTGTGAAACCCATCTTCACTTCTCTTTTTTCTTCTTTCCTCTTTAGAAATTTGTTTAGCTCTTTCCACTTTGTCTTATCCATTACTTTCCCTCAGGTGTACTACTGCAGTCTTCCTCCATGTATTCTTTCTTGACATATTTGTATTCTTCACCTTATTTTTGTTATTTGGTAAATGTCTAACATTGTGACAAGCCTCTAAAAAAGGAGGAAAAAAAGTTTCCATGTTTTGGTGAGCAATAAAAACATTTCGGAAGTCCATAAAAATCACAATCAATGGAAGTCTACAATTTGAAAGTTGTTTACTCTTATTGGTTTTAGTAAAAATAAAAAAAAAAAGAGAGGAATTTTTAATAATAATAGACGATCGTGTGTAGAGTTACACATGCAACATTCGCTGCAAATTTTTTATGTTTTCTTTTTATCATGGTCCGTCTGCAGTGCACTATTTTTTCAACATTTTATCGCACTTTTTTTTTCTTCTTTCTGCGAAACTGAATTATTCAGGAATTTACAATAATTTGGCATCAGCATTTATGTTTATTCGTGTAAATATTATTACTTTTCGTCTGAGAATGTGATATGGTTAGGTGTAATATAGCTCAACATGTCGCAACATATCCGCTCACAAAAGGTTAGTCCTCTAGGATTTGATTACATATATTTGAAATGCCTAACAAAAACTGCGTAGCTAAAACATGCTCCCCTCACATACGTTGTTTAGATATACATGTACATCAACATACCTTTTAAATTACATGAACGTAACAGATACTTGCAATGATAACGAAGCTTAATATACTATAGTCTAATTTGAATTATCGCCGCATCAAAGCCATTCTCAGAGACATATTTACTCAAACTTGAAACACGGGGCAATGTTAGTAAGTTATTGTCATTAGTTATAGACGCAATAAACACATTCTCAAAAGCATGCACACATAAACAAAGTTTTAGTATGAATTAGAAAAGTGTTAAAATTGGTTAGTCAGAAACGAACGTATCGTCAAAAACAGATGCAAACATACAAAACAACCATATGTACAACAGTGCGTAGTTAGACAATAGCAGATGCACTGTCCAAAGCACATGCAGACATGCAAACTTATTAAACAATTTAGTATGGTTTAGAAAATTATCTTGATTAATTAAAACCGTTCTTCTAACCCCTGTTATTGTGTCTACAGAGAAAGCAATTCAAGAAGGTTTGACGGTTTCAGAGTAGTCACTTTTTAAAATTAAAACCAAATATAGACCGAAAAAAAGAAAAATGTCAGCGTGACGATTAACTGTAAATGTAACTAAATATTCACTTCTGCCTGGGCAATGTCAGGTATATATATATATATATATACTACTGCAAAGATTATACGATGGTATCACTATACTTCCGCTGCAATTGGCCCTTTCAATTTATTTATCACTGAACACAATACGCCAATTCCTGGTAACTGCGTGTGCAGTCCCGTAGTGTTTCTCAGTGGTAACCGATTCTTTTCCAAACATGTTAATCACCTTTCCTCCTCTGCTATTAAGGGGCTACATCTGTTGAAAACTTTACCACCGCCTTCTAGAATTTTTCCTCCATAAATTAAACAAAATCCAAAATGTTTCCCTTCGCCTCTAACACGGAACTCTGATCTTATTCCAGCAATTTTTCAAAAAGTCCATACAACTTTCCCATCTATAGTCGCATTTTCTAAAATTGTTCACTTCTATATTTCCATTTGTAGTAATTTGCGTTTTATTGCTATGAAAATTCTCATTCAGCTTATACTTCGCGTTGTTTTATCTCGATCTCGTTTTGTACAATTAACTAACTTCCAATATTCCTCCTTCAACTTTGCCGAACTTTCTCATACTCTCCCGACATATTATTCTTGCCTTCTTGTTCTTGTTCTTTCTTTTTTTTTTTTTTTTTTGTCAACACGAAACCGCCCCTTAAAAGCGATTAGAAAGGAAAACGTCAGTTAAGTGTAAGCTGACAGAACGGAGAAACTAAGAACTGGAATAATAAACGGGAAACGAATAGATACGACGTAGGAAGAATTAGGAAATCAAAAGGATAACAAATTAGAATACGAAGCAAGACGTTCAATCGAAAGAGAATCATCGACATTTAAGGAAAATATTATTAAAATCTATACGATTGGCAAGTTCACAGTGAAAACATAAATATTCAAAAAAATAAAAATAAATAAATAAAAAACATACTACATAAAAATGATAATCCCCCAATTGTTGATTAATAATGAAAAAATGCAGAAAATAGGCTTTTTTGACGAAATTTCGCCTCTAACTTTGAACCTCTGCGCAATTGATTATACCGCTACGCCGTAAGATTCGTGTCAATTTTATTAAATCGACATCGTGTTCTTTTATTTCCATCATATCTGTAATGTATACGTACATATGTAAATTTTACTCAATCTTACAGCGATCTTTTCCATACATGCTTAATTTCACTCTGCCTTTGTCGATACGGTAAATTTGATGAAAGTTACACCTGTAAACGTCGTAAGGTATTGTAAGGATAATTAACCGAAAAAAAAAAAAAACAAAAAAAACAAACAAAAACTAAGTTTTCTTTAACAAGATAGAATAAAAATAAAGTCTGTGCCAACCTTAAAAAAATGATTAAAATACGATTAGGCAAGCCAAATTTGGAAAATAAATACCGATGAATAAACAAGCTGGCTGAAAGAGGAAGAGAGGGACAAAAAAACCAAGTGGTTCCACGATACGGTGTTAAATTTTTAAGAAGTAAAATCGAGCTCGGCAGAAAGAAATCAACGCCAGTTGGTAAGAGAAGCGATTAAAATACAAGCACATTTAATTACACTTTATGACTTATATGTTAAAATTTTAATTACGTTTTACGAGACGTATAGTAATAATAATAATAATAAGAAGAAGAAGAATTAATTAAATTATAGGTGTATTTTTAAGGGAATAAAAGGAGACAATTAAATAATGTTAACAGAAACGGCAAAGGAACACGCACGTAACAATTATTCATCGGTCCGCTGAGTTTATAATTGGACTCGTTTCCAGTAATTTAGCTTATAAATCTGAACATTCCTAAACGCGGATAATTCTTGCCCCGAAATGTACGTTTTGCACGATGCAAGCGGTACGTAATTTGCTTCGGCCAAATGGAAACCATTAACATCTAATTTACTGCGACCATATATTGCAGTCGGAAATTCGAATTCAATATATCATTTTTCGTTCCTCCGTTACCTTGCCCTAGTATTCAAACCTATAACACCCATTAACGTACACAATTCATTACGCCCCCATGAATCCGCCCTTACATTACGTAGATATAAAAAAATAATACGAGTTTTCGTCTTTTTCTCGATGATTTTAACTCTTGCTACAAAGGCCCCGAATATATAGACACGCCGGTTTCGTGATTAGCTTCGCTGGGATGTTCAAATTAACACCTTTAACTTTAAATTAACAACGAAAATGTTCTTTTTCAATTAAAACCGCAACATTTCGGCAGCTTAATTTGATGCTTCTCGAATCGTGCACACGAAACCATTGCGCTCAAATACCGTACGGTACGAAGTTCAAATACAATTCTGAACAATACAGTTTATAAAGACATTTTTAGCGGGCGTATGCACCAGAAAATATCTTCGAATTCTATAGAGTCTCTTCTCCTTCTGAAATCAACTAAAAAAAAACAACAAAACTTCGCATTAACGCTCTGCTATCAAAACAAAATCGAATTTTCCTAAGTAAACATGACTGGTAATAATCGAAATCCAACATACAAAATTGTACAAAAACTGCTCGGGAAAAACTCTACTATCTAGTTTTGTTTTATACCTAAGCGTGTCGCGAAACACTTCGATATGTTCATTCGGTTCCGCGCCTAATAACGCACTCCTCGTCGCTTTTTTTTTTTTTTTTTTTTTTTTTTTTTTTAAATATACAGTCGTCAACTTTCATGAGCTGGGTTCAGTTCTCGCTTTGTCAAAAAGCATCAGCGCGATCTAATCTCTTGCGAGATTTTTGATTGCATATGCAACACAAACACGTTATCCCGAAGTGCGCTATTTTTTTCTAAGATTACGCCTGATGTAAATTGTCCATTTTGTTCTAAAAGCATCGCTTCTTCTAGCTCCCACTTATTCCCTCGTTGCCCAACATTCTCGCTATAGCGGAAACACTTTAAAATAACGGTACACGATCATCTCTTACCGAAAAATCCGTCATAATCGAGTACCTTGGGGGAAATCAATCGTATATTTCCTAACCGCTCTGTGTAGAGTTAAGCACGATGAGCTGTAAAAAATAAGTAACACAGTTAAAACATTAAAAATTGCGTCAAATGGACGATGGCGTAAAAGTTTATTTTCAGATTGCAATTTTATCGATTATTGCATGCAGCATGGTAAAAAATGATACTGTTACTTGTAAAAAAGAACATTTTAGAAAACCCCGAAATTATGAAATACTATAGAGAACTCCTCTCATCAGCGGAGCATGTTTTTTTTCTTATTATAGGTTTGTATCGTGACTTTACCGCTTTAACTAAAACAACCGATTTCGTTTATCTCTGTACGCAACACCAGAAAATATCTACAATCTTTTTATCACTTCAATAATATACCAGCTGCCGTCAATGGCTTTTCCCATACGCTCGTTTAAATCTTTACCTAAAAAATTATGTAAAAACATCTCTGGTTTCATCTAGAATTTATTTTATTGTCAGTGTAAATATTTTATTTTTATTCGTTTTTGTCTCATCTCGAGGTTGTTTGTTTCTTTTTTTTTGGGGGGGGGGGGTCGTCAACGACCTCACCCACAGAAACAATAACTCTAATTAAAACTTGATTTGATCGGAAATGACAGAAATAAATGAACAATGGCAGGAACAACAGACTGAGATGGAATGGACAGGATACAGAAGGAAAATAGGGAACAGGAAGCCTTAACTTCAAGAGGAGTAAATAAAGGGAAGAGCGTTCCGCAGAAAGAGCAGAACACTCAAAGAAAATGTGATTAGCATCACGGATAAATACTTCATCAGGATGTGGAGGATAATAAGGAGAGAGGAAACCAAGGAGAGACGATAGCGGGAAGAGGGCAATAAAGTGTGACTGAAGCTTAAGCGAAACAATAGCAGAACGTGGAAGAAAAGAAAATTCTGAGAACCAAGAATTAGTAGGAAGGTTAGGTTGAAGTGAGAGGTAGAAGGAACTACCATCGGTAAAAGAAGAGAGGTACATGTATCCGACCAAAATTTAAAGTGAAATTTCTTACTTAAGGATAACAGATTAGTATTAGGGATCTTTTTAAAGTAAAAGTGGGAGGAACGGGCAGAAACCTAAAAGCTAGGACAGCCGCCATTTCGTTACCCTCAGATGCCTTTATGACACCAGGAACTCACAGCAGATCAATGCGGATAGAGTGATGAAAGGAAAGATTGAAAATGAGAGATCTTATACAAAGAATGATAAAGTCAGAAGAGGGAGGAGGAAGAGGTAAACTGATAACCTGAAGGGTACTCATGTAGTCGGATATTACCAGATAGTGGGAAAAGTTACGATTAAGAAAGATATAAATAATCGTAAATAGAATAGTCATTAATTCATTTGTGAAAATAGAACAGAAATCCGGAAGACGAAAGGATTCGGAAAAATTAAAAACGGGGATGATAAAGAAAGCCGCGACGCCATCAGGCCCCCTAGAGCCATCAGTGAAGATGAGTACATGATAGAAGGAAAGAGGGAACTGATAATGCTGTGAAATTCCTGTTTAATAATCGCCCGAGACATAGACCCGGAAGAATTAGAAAGAAAATATACTACTTTTGGAAGGTGTATGAGATCAAAATAATTAAAGGAAAAGCATAAGGGGGAATATTACTGGAAATTATATGGGACGAAAAATAACTAATACGGCGAGATATAAGGGCTAAGGTCGGAATTTTATTATGGAAAAAACGCCAGTTTCTGGCAATGGAAATGTAGAAAGGGATGTAAGTTGAGAGGAAATGTAAGGGGTACACGTTTAGAAAGAAAACGATAGCCCAAATAAGATCTTCGAACTGAAAGAGCGATATTTCCACTTCATTGACCGAAAATTCTCTTCTAGATCTCGGTTAAATTACGGAGTTGACCGTGCAAACAACATCGAGTACTAAGGTCTAAATTAGCACCGGTTAATGTCCGTGCGTCTTGGTGTGATAGTCATGGACATAATTTTATGGGTAAATTTAGTAATCGGGATTCGGTAAATGAAAACAGTTTCTTCGGCTGCGCAGCCAGTCGAGATTTTGTACGTTCTCAATAATAAATTTTTTTATAATCTTTTGTGAAATATATTATTGAAGCGCCGCCACTCTTAAGATCAATCTTGTGTGAAATGTATACATTCTATCCAGCATTGTGTCTAGCGAATAGTGAACTTTTATCTGTTCATGAAACTCCGTAAATTCCGATTTATCCGCTTGCTCATTACTAGATAGCGACGCCTGATCGTTAACTCAACAGCTGATAAATATATTAGACTTTAGGCGATATACATTGAACCAAGTCTTTGACAATTATTAATGGAATAAATTTTTCCATTTCTATTAAAGACCATTCCCTACTGTTAGCAAAATATCAGCGAACAAAACTTACTATCTAGCCCTAAGATTACAGTAATCCTAATTCAGTAATATGTGGCCAAGGGCCAGATCTGTCCCCTTTAAATATGCATTTACTTCATCACTTCTCTAGCCCTGTTGCTACAGCTGGCACGAAAATCCCCAGAGAACGGTGCAGCTACCGTTCGAAATGTTCCCGTTACACATATCTCGCATTGTTCTGTTTCTCGGCAAAAGTTTTATGTTACACGTGGAAAACACGTACCAAGCAATTACGGCGTAACCTCTTTTTAATTTCCCGATATTTCGAAATATTACAGAAGTTGGTAGTGTCGTTAATGAAAATTTTCAGGGGGGGGGGGGGATTTCGAATGTGACGTGTGCAGTCCGAGCGCCTTCTAAAAGTGTAGGTGAAATGCGGGGCGATACCGCAGCGAAAACAATTTTTCCGAAACAGATCTTTGACGGGCGATGAAAAATGTTTTTTTCTTTTTTTCCATTTTCACCAAGGACATTGAGGGAAAACCTTTTTTGTTAAACATTTTGTCTTCATTGTCATTTATACTGAAGACATTATTGAATTATAAACATTATTCTGATCGCAATTTAAAATGATTTCCTTGACACCCCTCTCGCGTTTAAACCTTTAAATTGTAATCAATTTAGAATTTTAAATCATTTAATTTTTTTTTAAATAAAAATTAATTAAAAAAGGAAACAAAAACTAACCAAAATCCTATAGCATGGCCCTGTGATAATCAATCATGGCCCATTGCAAAACCGATCCAAAATTATATTAAACCTAGCTACAGTGTGAATAGGGAGATCCATTAGTAAAAGTAAGGAGTGGAAAATAAAATACGATTGTAATGACCCCGGAACATATTCCTAAGTTGTACATATCCTAAGTAAAATCTGTGAGAGCAGTTTAAGATGATACGGGCATGTACTATGTGCTCACAAAACCGAAAGTGGCTTTATGAGTCACGCATTCATTCAAAGTCCCAGACAGAAGACCGGTTGGAAGGCCAAGGCGAAGATGGCTCGATGTAATCACTGTGGATCTCATTGAAGCCGATATCGATTCAGGCTTAGCGGTAAAATCCAGCTGGAAACGATCAATTTGCACGGCAGACCCCGCACCAACGGGAAATTGTCAACGGTGAAGAAGTCGAAATACAGAGTAGACATTTCTCTCTAATATATATAAAGGTATTATATATTTATAAGGAAAAAATTAGACAAATCCGTATAAAAAGCCAAATTGAACCGCATGGCGGCAATATTATGGATTGTAAAAAATGTATTTTAGTATTTAATTTTAAAAACGGATAAAAAAATTAGAACATTTTTTTACATATAAATATACACTATATATGTAGCGGATTATACCGTTTGAAACTAACTACCCTGGCTATCGCGTAATATAGACACACCCAAAGTTTATTAAATTCAATTATTCAACTTGGAAATCCTAATATATTTCAGGAATCTGATCATAGCGGGAACGGGAGAATGACAGTTAATGACGGTTATCGTCTAGCTGCGACGTAAGCCATCAAAGCCTGTGCATTTAAGAAGTCTGTGAAAGAACCGAAGGATATTCTACGTCAGAACGGAAGGACAAGCACTTGGGACCAGGGAACTTTCCGAAGAAGGTGGTCGTGAGATCGTTCTAAAATGGTTAATTGCTGAAAAATCACTCTACTTCTCATGGACTCCGCCATGGTTTCGTTATAGGTTTTGCCTTTCGGGAAAGTGTGGTTTGAGAAAGTCCGACGTGATTCCACTACGTAAAAACTGTGTCCAACAGGAATATTTATAACAACGATGAACCCCCCTTGTACGTAGCAGAGCACTGGGTAAATCTCGTGATTGTACAAACATTGGTATTTCGGCGTGAGCAGTTTACAAGACACGAATGGAATGCAAGGAATCTCGGCTGCAAGTGTAAGACCGGAATTTTTATTTTAAATAAAGAACAGAACCACGTGTATTTCGGTGTCCAAAACGGATACGGCATCGCTCAGTTGCATTTTATCTCGAACAAACACGCAGCCGATACATTAATTTAGAATTAAAATTCTTTGAATACTCGTAAATCGACTATATAGATCATTAATGCCCAGTGCCCTCTGTCTAAATGGAGTGCTCATAGATGATGTCCGTAAAGTTGTAATGGCATTTATCTCCAAAAAGGGAAAAAAAAAAACCCAAAGCAGAAAAGAACAAGAATAAATAATTTTGAAGCGCGAGCTAGCTTATATTATACCGGAAGAAACTGGTATTGTGATTTCTATTAGAGGATCTTTCGGGCTCTATGATTGCGTCATTATATTTCTCGGCAAAACATGAAACTATATCGCGATAAGTGAATTGTATCTTCTGCTTCATGATGATAATGGTCGGATAATACCACAGCTAAGAGCGCAATAATTGGCACCCAGGATAATACGAAGAGCAGCATTGTGAATTAAATCAAGCATTTTTATCATTTGCGGAAGAGTATCCATAATTGACTTTACTGCGGGGGAACCATTGCTTTATATAAATAAATAAATATATGTATATATATATATACTTAAAAGGGGAGAAATTCGGAAGAATGTTAATTTTTGAAAGGAATTTAATTACATGTACGAATTGAAATGGTCTAGCTTTTAATTTTGTTATCTAAAGTTTCAATTTAATCACCATTGCAAGATAGCAAGGAAAGTTGCGATTGTTTTAAAAGCAATTAATTTATTATTCAGTTTCTGCATCGAACGACCTCAGCGGACAACAATATATATATATATATTTCAAGGCGGCAGGAATTTATGGTCTATTGTTTTCGGACGAACGTTGTAATATTTTAATTGTTCGTTGTAGTACAGACTGAGCTAAGGAAGAGATATTAAGTATTAAGGATACTTTTAGATCTATGCTATTACTCTGAAAGTCTTAAATAAAATAGCGCTTCAGGTACACACTATATTGTGTGTCGCGAAAATTTCTGTTAGAAATTGATGAGCCAATTCAGGATCAAATCCATCGATTTTTTAAGTAATTGTGAGCGTATCGCCCACAGCCCCCTATATTTTGTTATTTTATATTGTAAAGCGGAAGATGGACTCTGTCTGAAAATGCTTTTTTTTTCCAAATTTGTTTTTGATATTCGTTATACTTTGTTATAATTTATTGTTAAAATAATATATTAAAAACAAACTTATTAAAGCATTTCAGGAGAATAAGTACACGTTCTTAGTTTTAAAAAGTTTGTAAGGATCGCTAACCGTATAAAAAATGCATTCGTGTTAAAAATAAAATCGCTAATAGTACTATTATAAACTTTATATTTAATCGGTAAATATCAGATCGCGAATTTCGATAAAAAGAAAAAATGTCCACCGTAAATTACGATGAAAATTATTAATTAAAAATGCTCATTTTCGCGGCATTCATAAATGTGTATCGTTTGAATTAAATCGAGCGCTTTAATGATATTTGAAGTTCCGTTTAAAAATTTGAAGATTTAATTTGCGGAAGTAATAATTTTATCTGCAGAAGGGCAAATTCGATTACTAAATTTATTTTCGAATTCGCTTCGGATTTAGTCGAATTCGATGAACTGAAAATTGCTTAATCTCTATTCAGTATTCTGCTGCGTAAAATTTTAACAACAAAATCGTTTAGAAAATTTTCACCCGAACAAAATTAAACTATCTGAAAACTGTTTCGCGATTTCGTTTACAAAAACTTACAAGCTATCCAAGCAATCAGCCTGCTTTTTCTAATCGATTGCCTCTTGCCCGCGCTCCACTCCGTAAAGCATTCCTTATTTACCGGCTCCTCCTTTTAAATCACTTTAAGCCAAAACGTGACTAAAACGTAAATTGCCATCACTTAATAACGAACCCTCTACATCGTCGTCGTTCTAAAGTAAAAATCCCATCGTAACATCCTCACCTAAAATATCACGAACGCAGTTTAAAATTAAGTTGTTAGGTCGTCAATGAAAATTTTGTTTAAATAACTATCAAGCTGGGACAATGCAAACGTTTTTGTTTTTTTTTTTTGGAGCTTTTTTTCTTAATTTTTGATAGACAGCTTTAATCACTTTTCTTTAAAATTATACAGTTAAAGCAGTATTCCGGAACGGGGAAGAAAATACGGCTTAAACATATTAGAGGAGATATAACGAATAGTTTAAAAAGATGCTTTCAAAATAATTTAAATCGAACAAACACAATTGTAAATGTATTGGAAAGTGTAAAAAAGGAGATGATGTAGGAGTACTGCAGGATAGGTTTAGCGCCAATACTGTTCATTATATATATATATTCACAAATGGTCTATATGGAGAATTGAATTATAGTGATGTAATCTCGTTCGGAGATGGTATCGCAATAGAGTTACATCATAAAAAGATATTAGAGAAGTAGAAATAATATTACAAAAAGATTTAATAACAATAAATAAACGGGGGGCACATGATACATAAGAATTATTGGTAGAAAGACTAAAAAGCAATGGTATTACGAAAAGAAACGGACGACAGGTAGAATTCGTATTGTCCAAATATAATAATAATGCACTCAAACGAATGGGTACGCCGGATGCGAGAAAGAAATAAACGTGAAATGAAAAACTACCAGAAATTAGAAATAGTAAACTAAGCGTAAACATTTAAAGGTAATGATGGACCAACATTTAAGATGGAGCGTACATAAGGAACACATATTGCAAAGAAAATTGAAAATTAACAGCTTTATATATGTACATTAAAAAAATATTATGCGCAACACATAAAACATTAAAAATAGTTTATTATGCGCTGGTAGATTCGAGAATCAGATTCCGGAATTCAGGTACAATTGTGAGGAAAGTATACTCGGGGAAAATAAATAAACTGCAAATAAAATGTATAATGTAAAACAAAATCAACTAGTACTAAAGGCATAAATATTACACGGGTCAAAAGTAATGCACACATGCTTGTAGAACGCAAACGAAAAGAAATAGCGGGAGATTGAGCAAAAAGTAAATTAAAGTACAATTCTTAAGCTTCGAAATCATTTATTTATTTCTCAACATAGTCACCGTTAAGACTAATACACATTTCTCCCAACGAGTAACAAGTTTTTTCATTCGGTCACTGAAAAATTTTTCCGACTTTTCTCGAATCCAAGACTACTTGATAGCTGCTTTCACTTCATCATTCGAGGTACAAATGAGATTACCCTTGAGGTCTCTCTGTTCAATAAAAGAAAAAGATAAAAATCGCAAGAAGATCGGGGGAATACGGTGGGTGTGGAATCGGTTTAAACTTTAGCTTTCTCATTGACGCTGTTTGTTCTCGTCTGTTAAACGGTGTAGTACCCATCATCGTGCACAGATTTTACGGTATCCCAATTGTTCAATAATGAAGCCGACGACACGTTCCTCGCATATTCCAACATGATTTGCGATACGCTGTTGAGTGATTCGCCGGCCATTTTGAATCAAATCATCATCAAGTTTGCGATGCTTATCGTCTGTGGCAATGATCGGACGTCCGCTGCGCGTTTCACGACAATTATGGCTCTGCCAGGCTCGCAATCACGAAATTTTATTACACATCGGTTGACAGTGTAGACAAATACCCTTTAAACGACGATGAATTTCAGTAAAAGTCACTTTTTGATTATAACGGCACGCTGTTAACCCATCTCGTTGACGTAACACTAAAACACGTCTTCATATTTACGCTGCCCGCAGCACACACTGGATGGACGCAAGGACTTCAAACTGCGTAGTATACGTGTAAAGGAGGAATGTCACTTACGAATGCCACCAGGCACGCTTCTGTAGCTCATTTCGTTCGCATTCTACAAGCATGTACGCATTACTTTTCAGCCGACCTACGTATATAAAAGTATATACTATTACAAAAAAAAAAATAATAATTATAAATCACAGTAATATGTTATTAAATTCAAAACGTAAAAAAACTTATTAATAAAATACCGACTAGTGTATCGAAGAATTATGATACCGTCATTATCAAGGCATAAAATGTGCGTAAATGGTTAATATCAATCAAGCAATGCACTTGGAAGATCATTGAGCACAGGCCGCTCGGCTCAAATTAGGCTTGGATACAGACCACAAGCCGTGTATCTGCTTCGACGGTTCACGAGATGGGCAAATCAACTCCGCTAAAGGAGTTGGATGTATATGTGCCCGTTCCGACTGCGGATATACGTATATCCGCTTCTCAACTCCAACTCCGATCGAGTTATGTATCTCATATTGTCGCCTTTCGCAGTGGAGATATATCAAATCACTCCGCCAGGGGTAAATTCAACTGTGTCCGGAATGATAACATTTGTGTGACGTTTTTTAGAGTTTAAAAAACGTCGTCGGAAATATATCCGACTGTGTTCGACCGCGGATATGTATTCGAGGATATAAGGAAAACATAGCGCGGATGGGGTTTTTAGCTGTGGGACGACAAACGGACGTACCGGCGATTCTTAAGGCAGCTATCACTTTTGCGACTGTGTATATATACGAGTCTACCGTAGCGCTGCATACTGAAGGATTGTATGGTAAATATGCAGCGAAGACCGTGATAGCGGCTTAGTTGATGAACGAAGGTAAAACTGGGATATGGTGGCGGCGGCGTGAATAGGTGAGAAGAAGTAATCGAAACAGTGTCGAAACTGTTACAATACAACACACGAACTAAAAAACACTCTACTGCTAAAATCTCGATATTACCTGGTAATCCTTCTAACGGCATTTTCAGTCATTTTGTAAGTCAGCGCCGTCAATACCAGCACGATATTTAGTATCGTTCGAATCATTACTAAGAAACAGAAATACAAAATATTCATAATTTTGATGAATTTACTCGCTTCACATGCAGTAATAAGGGATTACACAGTTGAAGAATGCCCATCACTCACTAACAGTGTCACCACTAATCTACCGGGAAAGGATTAATTTCGTACCCTTAATCAACATACAGGGCTGCTCTGCCTACAGAGCTGATCACTGTTCAATATCGATAAAGATTTTAGTCTTCCTCTTTGAGCCTATACAAATATACCTTTTCAAACACAAAAAAAAACAGATGTTTCGAACGAAAAACTTAAAACATAAATAATATACAATTCTTTAATCGATGGAATAGAATCTCACTGTTCGAACCATCAAACATCCCCTTTCACGAAGTTCTACACGTTCAAGTTTGAACAGTCCTATTGTAAAAGTCGAAAATAAAAGGAGGAGATTGATGACGCAAAAAACTTCGAACAGCGAAATATTTTCTCCCTTAATAATACGGGTATTTTTTTTATTTTTTTTTTTTTTTTATCTTGGGCGCGTCAACTTAGGACATTTACCCAGCACAAAGGACTAACAAATAGTGAAACGTAGGGACTTGAAAGTTAAATCAGGAAGCGATTAGAAACAGAAGAAATAAAGATAGCCAATATAGGAACAACAGAAAGAGAAGGAAGAGAAAGAATGTAGTGGGCACAGTAAGGGGTCGGGAGGCCAAGGCCAAGCAAATTAGAATAAAGAGCTGCACGTTCTGAGGAGATAGATGAGCATTCGAATAGGAGGTGATTTACATCACAGGTCAAATTTAAGATAGGAGGATGGAAGGGACACAAGGGCGACTGAACAATATTAAAACCAAAGAGGGAAGCAGGAAGCAGACTGTGATTAAAGCGGAGGCGAATTATGGAAGAAATAACAGAACGGCTGATGCAGGGAAAATGATTAAACCAGGAAGAAGTAGGTGGAGAGGGTTGTATAGCGAGGTAAAAAGAGTTAGAATTGGAGAAAAGAGACGGATAAAGATCAGTCCAAAAGTCATGGTGGAAACGATAAGAGAGTGGACAAAGACATTGGGAGGGGAATCTGTCTATGAAACGGCCATTTACTGCAGCTTGACATGCCAATGAATCGGCAAGATTGTTACCAACGATGCCGCAGTGGCCCGGAATCCAGAACAGGTCAATTAGGATAGAACGGGATGTTAATAAATTATAAATTAAAGAACGAATGTAAAGAATAATAGGATCTGACGATGGTTTAGGGAAGGGAGATGCGATGGCTGATAAAACGCTTTTCGAATCAGAGCATATGACGAATTTTGATAAATTGGATGATGAGGAGATAAAAAGGATAGCACGTAAAATAGCCATGGATTCTGCTAAGAAGATAGAAGAAAAGGGAGGGAGTTGAAAAGACTCAGAATAGTTGATATTAAGAAGGATAAAAGCAGCTCCGACACCTGAAGCAGATTTTGAGCCATCCGTAAAAACTACGCTGTGAGCTGGAAAAAGTGAATGTATAGTTTGGTTGAATTCGTTGTGCATTACAGGAAACGGAAGAGATTTAATGTTCGAGGGAAGAGAAAATAGCTTGGGAGAAAACGACAGTTCTACGAAGTTGTAAGTGAAGTATGGGGATTTATTATAGGAGTGGATAAACTGAGAGAATAGGACAAGTCGGGAGGATATGTGTGAAAGGATTGGAATTTTTCTAGGAGAGAAACGCCAGTTGTCCAGAATATATTGATAGGAATTCACGAGTTTCGAGTGAGGAATATGAAGACGTTTAATCAAAAATCTTTCACCGAGATAAAGACTTCGAATAAATAAAGGAAGGAAGCCAGTTTCGGCCAGGAGAGCAGGAGTTGGAGAAGAATTCAGAGCACCAATACAGAGGCGAAGACAAGAGTTTTGGATGGGATCAAGTTTGATAAGGAGGGATTTGGGAGCACTGGCACAAAGAAAAGAGCAATAGTCTAATTTAGAAAGAATAATGGATCTGTAAAGTATGAGAAGAATATACGGATCGCCACCCCAATTCCGGGGGGACAACGCTTTTAGGAAATTTAATCTCTTGAGAGCAGATGTACATAGATAGTTGATATGATCGGAAAAAGATAAATTACTATTAAGAATGACACCAAGGTAGGAGAAAGAATTAACTAGAGGAATAGGGAGTTGACATAGGAAAAGGTTAATTAAGGCACGGTTAAAAGGACGAAATGTAAAAACTACAGAGGCAGACTTCTCAGGAGAAATAGAAAGATGAAGAGAAGACAACGATAATTCCAGAATAGCAAGGTAGGAATTAAGCTCCTCATTGGCAGAAGAAAGATTATTAGAGGAGGAATAGACGAGAATATCGTCAGCGAAGAATAAGGACTTAGACGGGATGTTAAGAGTAGCAAGACTGTGAAAGTAAATGTTAAAAAGAGTAGGACTCAAGCACGATCCTTGCGGAAGGCCTCGAAAAATTGATCTGGAATCGTCGAAGAAGGGAGTAGAAAGACGAATTGTTCTATTCCAGAAAAGATTGATAATTAAGGAAGTAAACTGAAGAGGGATGTTAATGGAAAGCATTTTATTTTGTAAAGAAGGTAAGTGAACATTGTCAAAGGCAGCAGTGACATCAACAAACGCAGCGATGGTAAATTTCCTATGAATGAAGGATTTATAGATGTCGGAAAGGAACAAGGATATACAGTCACTAGCACCAAGGCCAGAACGGAAACCAAACATATTATCGGGAAAAATATTGTTATATTCTAGCCACCAGACCAGGCGTTTATTAATCGTGTGTTCAAAAAGTTTTCTTAAACACGAGGCTAAAGAAATTGGACGGAAGGAGTTAGGCTTCTTTTTCGGAATAGGAATAATAATAAAGGAATTCCAAAGTGGTGGAGTTGCAGAAGTGTACAGGAAGGAATTATAGATTGACAGAAGTGTTTTGAGTGCTAACTCAGAGAGGTTCTTGAGGACAAGGATAGGTGCCGTCTATACCTGGGCTAGAATTAGAAGAACTGATCAAGGAATCGTAGAGTTCATTGAAGCTGAAGGAAGAAGAGAAAAAGTGAGAAGGAGATGTGACAGGTAGGTGAGGAGCCAATGATTTCACGAGGGAAGGTACATAGGAAGGAGCAATTAAATCAAGAAAAGTAGAGAGCTTCTCTGAAGGAAGGTTGTAGTGTGAGGGGCGTTCGGAGCTGGTACGGGTAAACTCGACGATCGTTATCCGATGCCTCTAAAAAAACTTTAATACGACATCGATATCAGTGTAAAGGTGATAAATTTATAGCTCAAATTTCCAGAAAATTAACTGATGACCTTAGGTTATCTCAATATAATGCTCCAAGAACTTTATCAATTTTCGAAAGCCGAAGAACTAAAAATTTGCTTAACCGAATATAAACTAGAAAAAGAACTGTCGAAGCTATATACCTACCCTAAAAACTTAACACGATGCCTCCGATAACTTTATCGTAAAAACTGTAACGGACTTCCTCTCCAGCTAGAGAGCTTAAAATATAACTAGCTTATACTTGTACAAGTCATCTGTCGTATGCCTAAAAAAGAATCACATCTCAAAGCAGCTTTTCAGACTACGTAATCAACGGAGATATGTACCATCGCAGTCATTCGGTCCGACCTTTATTTTCAAAAGTTTCACTTCAGAACAACATACAGATGATCGGTGTTATTACCATTTGTACATGAAAAATCCAGTCACAATCTGTACAGCATACCTTGCAACAATAGAAAATGTCGTTGTAGAATTTCATCGCACATTATAAAAAACTCTCTTGCCATTTTATCTTAGCGGCGATTTTAATTTATGCAGTCCTGTTTGGAAAAGACCGAGTAACAGAAAAATGTTAGAAGCTCTGTTGCTAAACCACTCCTTCACCATTCTTAATATACAACCTCAAGCTCACTATAATTTAATTAATCGAAAATGGTCAAATTTGTAATAAACTTAGCGTAGGTTAGTAAAATCTGTCCGCAACCGGCTTATCAGAGAGCACAACTTTTTTCAAACCCAAAATACACTTCAATGTGGTCTCCAACAAAAAAAAAATACTTTTGCTGTTATTTAAAAGAACCCAACATTAAAATTAACAGGACACCAATGAACACTAGTGTTCAGTCGTTTACAAACCAGTTTGTAATTGCGTGCAGCGTAGTACACTGAATAAAAGGAAGAATGAATATCAAAGGAAAAAATAGAAAGGAAATAAAACGTTGTTAAAATAATAAAATATTATAGTTTTAGGTTGCTTTTTTTGTTAATAATATTTAATTCTGTAAGATTAGTGCTAAAAAAATAAAACTATAATTTACAACATTTTTCTTTGTGAATTATATATTTCCGTGATTTTGTTATTTTATATATTTAGATACGTTTCGATGGGAATTTCTTCGGAGTTGTGTGTTTTGGCGAAAAAAATGAAGGAGAATCAATTACAATAAGGAGCTCTGGTGTTATTCACGGGCAAAATATGTTTTCCTCGGGAGAGATCGAAAAGAAAGAAAAGTTACGGTTTTGATCACAGTATGGGCATTTTTGTCACTCCTCTTTAGTTATATGATGTATGCGCTATGCTCTGATGTGGCCAGTTCTAAGTCTAGTAATTATACATTGGCCTTGGTGAGTGTATATCTTGTCTTACCGAATGGAGCTTAGAGCTGATGGCTTTCCATCTTTTGTTCGAGTGGTTTTTCACAGTTTCGTGGATACTTTTTTTTTTGCTTCATGGAGTTGGACTGACTTCTTAGGATTTAGACATGGTTGTAGCCATTTTGGCTAAGGTATCGGCTCTGTCATTGCCTGTGATCCCTTGGTGTGTCGGTATCCATAGTAGCATAAGGCTTGTTCCTCGAGTTTGAAGATCATTGATTAGGACTTGAACTGATTGGACTATTGGATTCTTGGTACTATAGTTTTTTAGTGCTGTTAGACTAGACAGTGAATCAGAGCATATGACGTATTTGGTGTCAACGGGGCCACATTTAATACGTTCTAAGACTTGGCATATAGCATATAACTCACAGCTACAGATTGAGAATTGACTAGGGAGCCTGATCGATATGCAGTCCTCGGTCTCTGTGGTAAGTGCGCATCCTGCTTGGCTTTCTTTGACTGATCCATCTGTGGTGTGGTCTTCATATCTTCTTTTACTTTCCAGGAATAATTGCTGATATGTGAGGCTTAACCGATTTATAGTTTTATGTATTAGTACTATATTAGCAGGGATCTTTTGAGTTAACCAAGGTGGTAACGGATGTTGAACCCTTTGATAAGTTAGCATCAGCTCGGTTTTTAATGTGTTTAGCATGCAGTCTGATTTTTAGTGGTCTACTGTTTTATTACTTCTTGAAAATACAGTGAAAGTCGATTTAGTTTTTGAGAATTTAAAGCCGTTTGTATTGGCCCAGTTGTGTGGATTGCTTCCAGTGCTTCCTGGAACAATTTTTAAATGGTATCGGAACTATTGCTAGATCGTCAGAAAATACGTGAGCTTTGACGGGTCTTTTGGTTTCAGATAGGATGCTATTTATTACAATAATAAATAAAATTACGCTTATAACCGAACCTTGTGGGAGCCCATTCCTGATATCTACGGATTCCGACAGCTTGTTGTTAATTCTAACTTTTAATTTTCGGTGAGTTAGGAAATTGATGATATAGGAGATAATGTTTCCCTTTAAACCTAGTGATATACAAACCTCAATAACTTTAACTATCGGCGCCGTTTCATATGCTTTTCCCAAGTCCATTGAGACTGAAATAAGCTGGAGTCCATTGGCAAAGGCAGTGCATATTTCTTCGTCGATACTGCCGAGATGGTCAAGAGTGGATCTGAATTCTCTAAATCCGATTTGGTGTGGCGAGATATGTTGATTTGTTTCTAGTTTCCAGCGTAGGCGGCGTCGAATTATTTTTTCAAGGATCTTTCAGAGGTTACAGGTAAGAGAGATTGGTCTATAGTTACTTGCTTTTGAGGTATATTTGCGTGGCTTGGGAATAGGTATCACTAGTGCTTCTCGCCATTGATCGGGGAAGGTCTGTTTTACCAAAACATAGTTAAAGTTATCGAGCAGGTACTTAATTCCTGCGTCTGGCAGGTTTTTGATGAGACCATTAGGTATGTGTCATCAGGACCTGGCGAAGAGTTGTTACAATTCGAAAGTATATGCTTGAGTTCTTCCACGGTTATTGGGTAATTGATTTGTTTGTCGCCATATGGCGCAATGCATCTAAAGATGTTTGAGGCTGTGTTGTCTGTGGTTGCCCTGCAGCTGTTGTAGGATGAATTATCAGCGAAGGTTTTGGCTAAGATTTTGCATTTATCAGAGGTTGTGGTAGCTCTATTATGCAGGTTATCTTCAATAACCGGAGGATAATAATCGGTCGACTTCTTTGAAAGTTGTCTAATTTTTTTCCAAACTAGACCTTGTAGACATGAAGTCGCGCCAGGTTTGTCTTTCTTTTCCTTTGATGGCTTGTCTTGCCTCCGCTCTGGCTTTTTTAAATTCTATTTTATCTGTTTCACTTTTAAATTTCGTATACTGTCTGAACAGCTTCTTATAATTTCTGATTTTTCCAAGGCATGTTGTGTCCAACCAAGCGATTTTCTTAAGAGATTTTTTACCAAGTGATCGAGGAATGGCTTGGTTAGCTGATTTGAGTATCAATGATGTAAATTCCAGGAGAACTTTGTTAACTTGACTAGCTTCGGTAGATGGCTCTATTGGTTTCTGGAGTTCCGGCAGTCCTTCTTCTCTGATTTTTTTATACTGGTACCACTTAGCTTTATCTAAAATCCACTTAGGTTGGAATGTTGTATCGTCGACTACTTTGGCATCTGGTCAGGATTGAGTAATGGTCGCTGTCATAGGGATTATCCAGTGTTTCCCATTTGAAGTTTAGTGGTAGTCCTACTGATATTACAGATAGGTCAATTGCATTAGTTAATCCGTTGTTGGTATTAAAGTAGGTGAGTTGGCCGTTGTTAAGAATTGTAAGATCGATATGACAATCTAGCCATTTCTCGATTATTCTGCCTCGAAGGTCGGTTGATCATTATCAAGTTTAGTTCAGTGGGGAACGTTTAAAATACACCGGCAATACCTATTTTGTAGTAATTTAAATCGGAGTTTGAAATCGAGCACCAAACTAGAGCTGAATAAGCCATTATATCGGTCTAATAATGCTTTTATAGATAATAAGCTTGTTTGTAATGTTTTCGTAAAATTTTCGATTAATAATTGGGTACAAGGCTGCAATAGCTCTATTTGTGCGCCAGCGTGTTTCAAGTTTCCTTAAAAGATAATCTCTTATGTAGGATTACACCTAGATATCAAACATGATCAGCTAGTCCTGGTACCATTAATATTCAGTTGCCTTGGGAGAATGGAGTATCTACGAGTAAAAAGTATGGCTTCCGTTTTAGTTGGATTAATTTCGATTTTCCGTTTTTTCAAAAATTTTAAAATCCAGAAACTGTGAAACTGCAGACGATTATAAATAGTAGACGTTTTATATGAGCTACAATATATAGCCGTATCATCAGCATATAAAATCATACTCGTGTGTTGCAACTTAGGCAGATCTGACAAGTAGACTGAAAAGAGAAAAGGCTCCAGCACACTACCTTGAGGAACCCCTGTGACGGCAGTTCTGGTCATTGATTTAGCATCTCGTAGTGAACCGTAAAAGGTTCTATTGCGTAAATAGCTTCTAGTACAACGAAAATACAAAAGTAATGCGACCAATTCGAAGTCCTTCTTTTTTTTTTTTTAATTTGTTGGGCTTGTCAGCAACTTACCTATCAAAAAAGAAAAACGTAGGACAAAAGAAAAATGAGGTCGCTAGGAGAGCTGGGAAGAAGCAGACGGTCAGAACTACTATGAGAAAACAACAAAGGAGTCAAAAGAGATCGATACTAGTACAACTAGCAGTCCGAAGGGAATAAATGTATAGAGAAAAAATATGAGGAATGTCCTAGAGGAAAGAGAAGCTATGAATGCTAGCCGTTTTACCTGTTTAAGATATATCTTATCTATATAAAACTAAATGCGATATAATCAGCATCAAAAGAGAACTAGTTATCCATGATTACGATTGCTGGGCAGCGCCCATAAAAAGATCCTCATCAAACAATATGGCCACAACTGCAAAGCAGTGTTCGCAATTCCCGTCCAGAAAAGCAAAGTGATTGTTTATCCATCATTCAAAAACGGCAGCTACAGACGACAAGCTTACGAAATATTAAGGAGAAGAAAGAACGCAACTCTACATCGGAGGAGACCAGCAAAAACAGCGATACTGATACGATAGTTTATTGTGTACATAGTGGCATAGTTACATGAAGAACAGAAATGCTCATTAGGACGCACAAGTCTAATAAACGATCTGTAATTGGATAATTCACTCATTTATATACAAATAACAATTTTTTTTTTTTTTTTGTATTACACAAGTGCAGAACTTATTTCAAGGTTAGACAAATAAAAATATAATACATAAAATGATAAAGAAAAAAAAAAAGAAAAAAAAAAAGAAAAAAAAAGTTTTTTAAAAATAATGAACGGGGAAGTAACAGTTATTAGGCATACTGAATTTGCGTCGCATTCGGTTATATTTACATATGTTAATTACCCCGTGTAAGCAGGTGATGGTAGCTTTTGAAGCCTAAAGTTCAGCATATAAATGCAAATTACATTCCAAACAGCATACTGTTAATTCTAGTCACCGGCATTCCGTAAAAAATAGGTCATAATACCTGAGCGTGAATACCCTGCTAATTAAATTTCACGATTTAATTAAGATGGCAAAACGTGGGTCGGTTTGTAAAAATTACAATGTGCCAGCTCTAACACTGTATGTAAGATGCATTTTTCGACCGAAAATTGAAAAAATAACAAAGCAAGTTTACAGTTAAAAGATAAACGAAGATGCAGTCGCCCTTTGAAGGGGTTATTGGCGGAACGTGGGTAAACGATGGTTTGTATGATTAAAAAATACATTAACAATAAATACAATCTATCAAAAAATAATAATAATAATAATAATAACAATAATAATAATAATACTACTGATAATAATAATAATAACTTTACCTCTATGAAAATATTAATATTAATAAAATTAGATGACGAATAGCCCCGTATCGAAAAAAAAATAATAACATGTTTGAATAATCTAGTGATTTTATTACACTCTCTCTATGCTAAACATGTTAAAAATTAGGATGAAGCGTATTCTATTAAAATCAAAGCAGGACATTGACAAGAAATATAATGAAAAATAAATGAATAATTTAGAAGACAGAAAGTAGGGAGAAAATTAAATGCGAACAATAAAATATTTTTAATTACGCATATTTTTCTTTTTTCATTTTAGAGCTCCTGTTTTGTTTATAACACTCTAAAGACCATTCTGATTTATACTTGGATTTATATGAATCTGTTTGTCTACTTTTCTAATAAATCATTTTACACTTTTTTTCCTTGCTCGGAGATCTTGGACCAATGTCCATGTTGATACCCCCCCCCCCCCCGCCCCCTCCAAAAACTAAAAAATCCACATGCCGATATTTTCAATTAATCATTAATAATTTATATATATATAAAAAAAAAAATACCGTCATTTGATCTTTTTCTTTCAAGCGAAACTGTAGGAGTTTATGTAATGTAAATATAAATATTGCTTATAATTACATAAACAGAAATATATTAATTTTCAAAATGGGCAATAAAACCGATACGTTTCAGAATTACATCGTGGTAACTAATAATAATGTTAATATTAAAGTATAAAAGCATCAGTCTAAATCTCCGCTATAGAATGGGGAAACGTTGTGTTTATTCAATGTTATTATATGAAGTGGAAGTATAGGCGCTAAAAAAGGTAATGATGAACCGGCTACATACCTGTGAAATGTAAATTTTTAGAAAGTAGCATATGTCGACTAATAAGGGTTATCTAAAACGAACCGGTCCAAACCAAGAGCTAGTTACAACTATAAAAGAAAAGAAACTGCTTACACCTGAGTATCATGCGCAAGGAGAAGTACATGGCACGTTACAGTACTGGAAGGGAAGAAGGAGGTTAGCACGATCCGAGAAAAAGAAGGCGGATATCCTGGTTAGAAAATATACTACAATGTACAACTGATACATTTAAATATAAACAAAAGCGACTATTCAGAAGTTGTAGGCAACCTTCGATAACGCAGAAGGCGCTAAAAGAAGAATATTGAAATCTAAATAACGGTATACAAGAATTAAGCACATTATAATGAGTATGTCTCTGCTATTAAATATCGGCGAATTGAAGAACCCTCAATAATTTCGGGACACATATGGCAAAAAGAATAAAAATTAACGTTTAACATTGATGCGAGTATCTTAAAATACGTAAAAGGAAAACGATTGTTAAATTACGCCGAAACTCATTTATATTAATAAATTTGAAAATATTTCAATTCAAATTTTTTTATTCTAAACAACAATCTCCGTAATTTGAACTAATAGTTATTTTTTATTCATTATTTCGTTATGATTTTTAATTATAAACTATAGTCGATTTTCCTATATTATCACTTACATTTTAACCAGTAACTCCAAAATTAATGTCCAAATGGCGCCCCAATGTTCTTCCTTGATTCAGTTCCAGCAGTGAGGCTTATACCGTATAACCGTTCGCATTTATACAAACATTACCTACGGATTTAATAATAATTAATCCGTTAATGGCACACACTTTTATTTCTAGTACAATTTTTTAATTTTATTAGAAGCATTGCCGCGAAATTCTTTCTTTTTTTTTTATTTTTTATATATATATATATATATATATATATATATATTTTTTAATACCAATAAAAATAATTCGGGGAGAAGTATTTTTCTCTTCTCTAATAGAAAAATTCAAAATTAAAATATATGTATTACATAATTGTTTCATTCTTTAACTTCTTTTATTACTGATAAAATTATTTTACGAATTTATGCTATTCCTGTTTATGTGTTTCTTTGCAGGTCGTTCTTTTATCAACACAAACTTAGAACATTATACCAACCCTATACAAACTATAGTTAGGTATATTTTCATGTTCACCTTAAATCACTTATGAACTAAATTTCCCACTCTCCCACCAAAACAATATCATTTTTTCATTACGATGCTAAATTTCGTAAATACCTAACTGTATATTAGAAAAAACAAACATTAATAATTATAGACGGCCCTTTATTTACCATATCGAAAACGTAAATGCTTTTGTGATATTTTTTTTAAAACTGATTCGTAGCGCATAATTTGAATTTATCCTTTTCCCCACTGCTGAATCTAAAATTATAGAATTAAATCTACACCGACTGACCGAATAATTAATTAGCGGCTTGAAACTTTTTGCCCCTGCAAAATTTCACCTTGTTCTCTTAACTTCTATTTCACTAATTTTTTCCCGGCCAACTATACTACTAGAAGTGACTCTAGCCTCAAAAGCACAACAATTTAATTCTGAATGTAACTAAAAATGAAATTTCACAATCGTTTTCGTTCTTTTTTTCTAGATTAATTTCGACAATGCCGAATAATTGCCAAAGATGTGGGACTCGCTTTACATTACCGTCTGAACGTAGGGCAATAAAAACCGCCATCATAAAACACACCTGATAAAAAAATCGGTATCATCAGAAACTCTACCGTATTGTAGTCGGTTAGGCGGTGTGATGTGTTCCGTTCGTCTACAGACTGGTTCGAATGCCACCCCGCTGCACCTTGAAAATATGCAAAAACTGCGCCAAGTTAATGTCCAAAGTTAACGAGCCCCCATAAAAACAGGGGAAAAAAAAATAGTAACAGTTTACAGTATGTGACGGTTTGCGCACAGTTCTCTATATCTTTTATTAGATGTTTTAATATCGTTATTTAAATATAGTAATTTGGAACAAAATACAAACATATTTAAAATGTATAAAAGATATCATGTACTATAATTAGAAAAAGTTTTCGGGCATAGATGATCAACTAAAAATTAACAATACAAACGAAACCATACAAAAGTTGCGTGTGAACAGAACAAACTCTAATGGAAAACAGAGTATTTCGATATACGAGGGTGGTTCAAATATAAACCGGAATTTTTAAATAAACGTGCGAAAAATTTATTGCGGAAAAAGTGGTTGCACTGGCAGTTAGACCGGTTTGTTACGAAGCGTGTAGAGCAATTAGAACAGCGTAACGTCACTTTTTAGTGTAGTTAGAGCCATGAATGAAAAAGAAGTACCAGTGTCTGTTGCGCAACGCATCATTATTCGTTTACGTAGTCAAAGACGACGTAAAATCCGTGGAAATTTACCGAAAATTACGCGAACAGTTCGGGGATGAGTGTCTCTCCAAAACTCAAGTGTACGAGTGGTATTCCTCGTTTCGAAAAGGACGTGAAGTGGTGTCAAACATACCACATGCGCGGCGCCCAAAAACCAGCATTACAGATGAACACGTCAAAGCCATCGAACAACTCATTTTGGCTGACCGACGCGTCCGTGTACGCGATATGACCGACGAATTGGGCATCAGCATAGGTAGTATCGAGACAATAATTCATGATCGGCTAGGTTATCGCAAAATTTCAGCCGGATGGGTGCCAAGACTTCTGAATTTTGAACAGAAATTCACTCGTTGGGAAGTTTGTACGCGTCTCCTGCAGCGGTATGAAGAGGAAGGAGAGAATTTATTGCGGCGAATATTCACCACGGACGAAACTTGGGTACACTACTATACGCCGAAGAGTAAACGCTCGTCTATGGAGTGGCGGAAGAAAAAAGAGGGAGCGCCAGTCAAAGCGAAGGTTACACAGTCAGCTGGGAAGGTGTTGTGTACCGTGTTTTTTGTGACATGAAGGGAGTGATCGCAGTCGATTTCCTAACTGAACAACGTACTGTGACGGCGCAGTATTACAGTAACCTCCTAAAAAACACAGTCAAACCGGCCTATCGAACAAAAAGGCGCGAAATTCCGATCCGTAGTGCGATACTGCTTCAAGACAACGCCAGGCCACATACCGCTCGGCTCACGATGGAGACATTGGCCGAATTGGGCTGGGAAACACTTGAACATCCTCCTTACAGTCCAGATTTGTCGCCTTGTGATTATTATTTGTTTGGCCCGTTGAAAGAAGTACCTGGTGGACAACGTTTCGACAGCAACGATGAGGTGGAATCGTTCGTGCGCAAATGGCTGTGTGACAAGCCGCGAGATTTTTACGAAAAAGGAATAAAAAAATTTCCGGAGAGGTGGAAAAAGTGCGTAGCGTGCGAGGGGAGTTATCTCGAAAAATTGTAAAAAATATGAGCACTGTAAGTATAAAATAAAAATTTTTATGACGAAATTCCGGTTTATATTTGAACCACCCTCGTTGTTCAAATTTGAAGGCGCTAGGAAGAAATTTCAATGTGGGCGTGAAGTAATTTACCAAAGGCTCCGGATGTTCACAGTATTAGTAGACTTTTTTACGTAGGTAAATAACGAATTTTAACGGTACACGTCAAGAACAGTAACATTAAAGATCTAAAATACACAGAAAAACTACGGACGAATAAATGTAGAACAATTTAAAATTTTTTTTCAAAGAGGAATATTAAATTTTTACATTTTTACATTTGGCATATACAAAATAATACACTGGTGAAACGGGTAAAAATATCAAACGTAGATACCATGAAAATTTAATGACTGGAAAAATCAACTAATGCAGAACATTTAATAAAAAAACAAACATAAACCGAATTCACTAGGGAAAAACTGTGTCTCTGAGCTACACACATATGAAATAAAGGAAATATCGTGAAATAAGTATAAATGTAATATATTAAATGACCAAAATATCCTAGATAATAATAACCCCTTTTCTAATAACAAAATTTGAAAATTCTAATATTCCTATTCAATAAGTTGTCTCATATTTATTCGTGTGTAGTTTTTTTCTGTGTGCTTTATATCGTTCATATTACTACTGCTCTTAACACGTACCGTTAAAGTTCGTTATTTACCTCGTAAACAATCTACTAATAATATTGTAAACATCATCCCGCTTTGGGTTTCACGCCCACATTGAAATTTGTTCATATCACCTTCAAATTTGAACTGTATGAAAATACCCTGTTTTCCGTATACATTGACTTCAACGTATTTTTAGAGTTTGTTCTGTTCGCACACACACACACACACACACACTTTGTGTGGTTTCGTTTGTACTTGCTACTGGTTTCTAGCGGATCATCTATGCCCAGAAACGTTTTTGTAATCAGTATATAATAATCCTCTTTTATACATTTTAAATTTGTTTTGTATTTTGTTCCAAATTACTTAATTTATATTTAACAAAATGATTATATTACATTATTTAAATATTTACCCATAAAATACAAAAGTGCTCTATAAAAAATACACTCATACGATATTTTTCACAAAATTAAATGGCCCAAAAAAAAAAAATGGACCCATTGCTTTTCAAACGGTCAGAATGATATATAGCTGTACCTAAAAGCTAATTCTGACTAGGAAGTTCAAAAAAAAAAAAAAAAAAAAAGATTAAATAGACGCATTAAAATGCAACGTCATAATCAGTGGCGATGTCAGAAATTGGTATTTCCGCTTCAAAATTTCATTCAAACCCAAAATAATTAATAATTTACTATGTACTATGTAGTCGATATTTTTTGCGTCGCCCGTTTAAATACGCGTCGAGTTAATAGAGTTGTTATTCCCCATTAATAAAGTTCACAAAATTTTTTTTTTTTTACCCCCCTTGGGTTTGCTACCAAAGAGCATTAGCCCAGCAAAAAGTAATAGATGCATGGAATAAAATAGAAATTATATATTTATTTTGTCGACAATGAAATCAAGCAACACCCCTACGACAGGAACAACAGAGAGAATAGGTAGAGAAAGAACATAAGAGGCGTTGAAAGGAGCAGGAAAACCAAGATTTAAAAGATGATAATAAGTTCACAAAAGGTCTCATGGCTAAATATCACCTTCCCTAAATCCACCGCCGGTCCCTAAGTTAAAAAGAAAACATTCTTTTCCAGCATATGCGAAAAAATTAAGCACACAAAGAATGACAAAAAGAGAACACTTTACACAAGAAATTCGAATAATCGTGAAAGAATTTTCAAGGCTCAGAAACAGATTATTGCTTGCGAAAATGATGTAGTATACAAAATATAGCTGAAAAAAATAAGAAAAATACCGTGCAAAAACTATGCATGAAAATTTGAGCAAACGCCATGTATAGAGGAATCAACTATATTATTCGACAAATTATTGCAATGTGTCCATTACAGTGTAAATAAAAATAATAAAAATAAATACAAATTATCAGAACAGTTTGCAAAAAATATTATGATCGGAGTAAAATTCCGTGTGCGCGCCCGAAATCCTATTGTCAGTCGGGGTAACCAATCAGCAATCAACGCAAGAGGAAGCGTGTACCGAATTCGGTCAATTTCCAGCGGTCATGGGCCTGAGACGCGAAAAAAAGGATCCGAGAGAGATTTTTTTTTCGACTATATTATATGCTGCGGCGATTTCAATGGTATTCATCCACTATGGGGTTGCTATAATTCAAACCGTATGGGTCGACAGATTATTAATATCCTAGAAAAAACTAACTTGATTCTAGGCAATGATGGTACGCACACCACTATTCCAGCTCTTTCGCGACCCACTAATGCTTTGGATTTAACGTTTTTTTTTTTCTAACCTTACTTTCAATTTTCACTGGCAAGTATTGCAATGGCTTCTTGACAGCGATCATCTGCCTATCTTTATGAGATGCACTTTTAGATGTCCATATTCGGTCCTTAACAAGGATATAGGTACCCGTTGGATGCTTCCGGATGATAAGGTGCCCAAATTTACCAATTTATTGCACGTCCTAAGTAATCAGCTCTTAGAATCTAACCCTGACAATACTTCCTTATACGATAAGTTTGTTAATGTTCTGTACTACTCAGTGCACTGCAAAGAGAGGGACTGTCTACCTTGGTAAGCGACTCCCTACGCCCTGGTGGAATAGCGTCCTGTGCTGATATGGTCAGGAAAAAAAATATACTGTTTCGAGTTTTTCGTCGAAGTAGGAGCATATCGGACTATCTGGAATTTAAGAAGCAGGAGGCTCTTACTCGTAGGTACTTGTTGCAGTGTAAGGCGCTATGTTGGAAAAGTTTTGTTTGTAATATCAATCGAAATACGCCTATTTCGTTAGTTTGGTCAAAAATTTAAAAAATTAAAAGAAGATTTGAAGGGGACAGTTCATATAATACTGCTTCACCGGAATGCTGTGATAGATTTATAAACAACATCGCACCATCATATGTACCGAATTTGCCGGAAATTACTCAAACTCCAAGTTCGATGATACTATCTAATAGCAATAGTCACTTTCTCTCTAGAACTATTGATATACAAGAATTGAAAATGGCATTATCCTTTAATGAAATATCGTGTCCTGGCATGGACGGCGTAACCTACCATATACTGAACAACCTACCGGAGTCTGCTGTTAAGATACTACTAAATACTTTTACTTACATTCTAACCACTAATCACATTCCGCGGGAATGGAAGAAATTTAAGATCTCCGCTTTTCTGAAACCCAGTAAACCACCGCACCTGTTCTCTTCATATAGACCCATTACCGTTGCGTCATGTATTCGCAAAACCTTTGAACGGATCCTGAATAATAGACTCTCCTGATGGACTGAGCACAACAACATCTTCCCAAACAACTTATTTGGCTTCCATCACGGAATAAGCGGTTTGGACTGTGTAGTCAACCTGCTAGCTAACATCTATCAGTCTTACATCAAGAAGGGAATATCTAATCGCGTGCTTATATCAAGGGGGCATTTGATAATGTTCGATTGGACATCTTATCTAAGATACTAGTGGAATTAAGCATATCTAAGAACATTTCAAACCTAATACACAATTTGTTTTCGGAGAAAACGTTGTGTTTCCAACAACCCACACAAGGGCCAGTGGACAGAACTGTCTACGCTGGTTTATGTCAAGGATCAGTGTTAAGCCCGCAGCTATTTAACATATATATCTTGAAAATCCTTAATATAGAATTGGCGAATAACGGTTTTCTATTGTCTTATGTAGATGACATTTTGTTCTTTTTAGTCGCAGTAGAAACCTATCTAAAGTTTCTACCTTGCGTAATTGCGATATCATACGAGTTTGCAATATCCTAAATGATCTTGATTTGTCGATTGCTCCTTCAAAGTGTTCAGCAGTAGTGTTCTCATATCGCTCAATTAACCCAACTCGCAGTGTTATTTCCATTGCCGGTGCTACCGTCCCCATTTTGTCGGCACATAAGTATTTAGGTTTTATTCTCGATTCTAAATTAAACTGGAACCAGCATATAGAGTACATGTATAACAAACTTCTAAAACGGTTACCCCTACTCAAGGCCCTCTGTAATGACAATTGGGGTAGCGATCCTTGCACAATGAGTAAGTTATACAAAGCATACTATCGCAGTATTTTAAACTATGATTGTTACTTCTTTCATAATTCCTCAGCAACCAATCGTAACAAATTAGGGAGGATACAGAACTCATGATTACGGCTTATAATTGGTGCTTGCTTACCTACTTCTATTGCTGCTTTGCTAGCTGAAACCAAGATCCCTCCTCTCTCTGTTAGATCATCGTACCTAGCAGACAGGTTTCTTATGAAATACTGTCCTCTAGCCAGCTTCAATTTACTCAAACCCTATTTGGATGTTAAAGACAATTGGAGATTTAAGACCTCCAAAATGCCTCTATTATCTTTAAGTGCTGTTAGGCTTCAGCGATATTCTTTTATTACCATACCGCCGTATCTTTCATTGATCTTTAAATACCCATAATAACTGCTTTAAGTTACAGGTAGATTTGGATTCTTTGCAGTTAGTTAATAGGCACAACGCTAGCAAAGTATTCAATGCCATAATTTCAGGCCATTGGCCGAATTTCCAAGCGGTTTTTACTGATGGTTCTAAATCTTCGAATTCTGCCAGTGCTGCTTTTTTTATACCATGTCTTAACTTAACTAAAAAATTCTCTCTTCCTCGTTTTACCTCTGTGTTTAGTGTCGAATGTGTTGCGATTTCCAAGGCTTTGTCCTTTTTAAATTCACATACCTTCTCCGAAAATATCATTATCATGTCTGATTCTATGAGTTGTGTTTATCAGCTTTGAAACTCTTATCGTTCAACACAAAATCCCATCCATACCTCTATAAAATCAGAAGCCTGGTAGTGTCCCTTTCTGAATCTGGCGTAGTAGTTAACTTTGATTGGATACCAGGCAATGCGGATATAAACGGTAACGAAATGGCAGACATGGCTGCCAAAGATACATGGATGAATAGTTTAGTTCCATACTTTCCAAACAGAGACCTATTCGATCTCATTAGATATGCTCATAAAGAATATTGGGAGGCTGCATGGGCAAATCCATTTTGCGCGCAACAGTACACAAAAGAGTTCAACCCAATATTCCTAGCGTTCCTTGGTTCAATTATATTACGACTATTTCGATGAGTTCCAGATCGTTCATCGTTACCTTATGTCGCTTCCGGCTGAATATGAACTGCCTCCCCGCTTCTTTGTACAACATGGGTTTAATCTCTTCTTCCTATTGCCAACATCCACTAGACTCGGACAAAGTGGCGGACGCTGATCACCTCATCTTCGAATGCAATTTGCACACGGCGCAAACAATTATTTTGTATAACTTGATAATAAATTTCCAGATCCCTCTGCCGTGTAGTGTTAATTCTCTCCTGGCCACCGGGAGTGCTGCAATATATAAATTATAATTTAATTATATAGTACAATGCAATATTACTGTGTAGCGTTAATTATTTAATTAGTTATATTACATTGTCGATGGGTTAAATTTTTTTAATAACATTCTATATCACTGTATTCTTTGTTTCCGGGTTGCAATTTTTCCATACCTTTATACCTATTGATTTGTATTATTAGTCAGTCGCATTTTTACCATCAAAGAAAGTCATTTCTCCGTTATATTAAACAGAGTTAGTCAATATTGTATCTTGGATGAGCAGTGTCGATCGTTTTTAATTAACGGTCCTCTTAACACGAAATATCGGGTCGTCTAGGAAAGAACAAGAAATAACCCCACTGCAGCATGGAAATAATGTCAGATCGCTCGACAGAGATCGGTTAAAGTATTAATTTCATTCACAAAAGTAATGGTGCCAAGTTCGGCTAAAGTTACGAGTTAAAATTCATGCCCAAAACCCGATTCTCGTCAATCATCAAAACGAAACGCAGCCACACATTGGAGATTGGGGGAAGCCGTCGAACAATAAAGATACGTATACTTGTGTCTATTTTACGATATTCAATTATTTATTTTAATGTTGTCTTTATAACGGTAGTCGACCGATAACGAAAGATTGATGGGTATATAGATTTTCTTTGATAGACTACATAAAATTTCATCGAGTAATTTTATTTAAATGATAATAATGAAAACAATAAAATTTCGTCCGCGGTAAATCCGAGACTGTGGTGGCATCCCGGGATAAAATAAAAATTTGAAGTTAGCACATACCGTTTCAATATGTAATAAGAAGGGAAAAGTTCAGACTGCATCGCAGCGGAAATCTTCGAAATCTCATTTCATCATTAAACTAAGCAACTCTAAATGAAAAAAGAGCACCTCGAGATCAATCTCTGGAGAGTTTCGCAAAAATGTTACTCCGAAAAATGAAAAATCGCTAATGTCCCCCCACAGCGTTGAAAATCATATTGTACCATACTACAAAACCAGATTAAGAACGAGCACGCCTTTAAAAAATGCGAAATCGGCTTTCGTAATGAACCTACTGATAAAAAAAAACGCTGGGACCGTAATAATGCAGAAGTAATTCCATATTTTGTTGACAGAGCAGTGAAACAGAATGGAGAAAAGTTGGTAAACTGGAATTTCTGCACGATCTATGCAACGGCAGCGAGGAGGATACGATTTCCGATTAGGCGCAGCTGTCTGCACTTCTGTAAATGAAACCATTCCAATATACTACCATCTTACGAAACAAGTGAATTTAAACTTAAAATGATCCGTTGAATAAGTATGGACGAGTAGTAGTTTCTGTTCAGCTAACTTCAGCCTATACAAATTGTCTTGATAGCGAATACCATTTCTCCGGTCTATGAAGAATTTTCATAAAACACTACGAACGTACGGATTTTTATTTAGTAAATACAGGGGACTGGTTTCGACGGAAGCGAAATTGATGAGAACGTGTTATTGTTTTTAATAGCACTTACGGGGTCATTCGTGACCACATTTTCCGGCGATCTGATTAGGATGTTCTTATCGATTAGGAAAGTATGACAGCGGTATACCAGACGCTTCAAATGGAGCAAACATACTGATTCGTCCATAGGCCGAACAAAAAAAAAAGTGCCTCTGTATATACGAAGTTAAAACGAAAGAAAGAAAAGCCATCAGCAGAATTTCAAAGTGATCTTTCCGAAAACGCGCTTTGCCGCATTCTATCAAAATTTCGTTCGAGACCAAATAAAACCGTAGAAATGGTCGCACAAATCGCGACCGTAATTTTTATACCGTTAATTTAGTTATGCGAATTAAACATTCTCACCGGAGATTACGAAAATTTTAATTAACCCGGTAAATTTTGCGACGGTAAATTTATAGGAACGCCTTTTATTGGTAAATTTTCATTAATTCTTAAATTTAAGTAAAATTATCATCAGCATGCGTACGATAGCATTAATTCGCCTTATCGCCAGTGTGTAGTCATTAACTTTCTGGCACGTACGTGTGCGCCCGCCTGTAGGCGAATATTCGGAATAATGTACATAGTCGCAATAATATCGTTACCACTAGACAACAGCACATTAATATTGAAAGTACTTCTCTCTGCTGGTAAAATCAATTTTCCTTACTGCATCGTACTACTGTTAGATAACAACACATTAATATTGAAAGTACTTCCCTCTGCTGGTAAAATCAATTTTCTTTAACAAGTTCGAGCGAACAGCTGTTCGACATTGTACGCGGCCGCTTTTATTAATCTAATGGATAAACTTGCTTGAAAAAAGCGAATCATCCACCGCGCAATGGTTTTAAACTAATGGAACTGTAACGCGCGACAACAAACACAGATATAGTAGCACAAAGCGAACGCAACTTACAACTTTTTAATTAAAAACTTTAAACCAACAACACTTTCGCCGCTTCATAATTATTACGGCATCGGCGAACGAATTACATTGTACGCTCCGCATAAGCAACTATGACAGAAAAACCGACAAAACCGAAACAGGATTTATTAACAGTCTTACTTTGTTGTGGTTGTTGTTGTTGTTGTTTTCGAATGCCAGCAGACCAGCTACTTAGAATCAAATAAAAATGATAAATACGAAATAGAAGTGCCACTTTTTTTTAGCTATACATATGTTCATGCTTGTCTCTACCAAAACACACTGTGTGTCATACACTTCGGTGCAGCTCGGACGGTGGCCGGATGACATCTTAAGAAGTGTCGAAAGCCGTTCACATCAGAGACATTTTCTAAATCGCACAAGTATGACATCGTTTTATTGATATTTTTGTGTAAGACAGCGGAGCACAGTTCATCATTATCACCCCCCCCCCCCGGTGAGCGTGTAATATTTCTTACCGATTTACACAATTAATATCTTATTGGAAAATCTTATTGGAAAGTCTTATTGGAAAATCTTATTGGGAAATCTTATTGGAAAATCTGATTGGAATATCTTATTTGAAAATCTTATTGGTTTCAATTTTTCTCCCACGCCGATTTCTCGTTTGTATTTACATTTACGGTATATTCTCTATTTATTTATCTCGCTTTTTTAAAAGCTCCCTATCTTTGTAGTATAAAAAACACAGAGCACCATAATTGTGATAGCTCCCATCAATTTTAACTACACTATAATTACGGACTAATTTTTACAAAAAACGTATAATACACTTATATTAACATAATATTTTAAAAGGTAAAATTAACGGACCAGTTTTGAACACTACATTCACAATTTACAATAACAATTAATTGATTTACTTGAGATTATTGGATTGTTATTTATGTGTGCAGAGATTTGGTATTGACAGAGTGACGAGTTCTATAGAAGTGCACAACAGTAGTTTTTGAAGGTGAGAATTGAAATCCGTTTTTGAGTGACCAACAATGAATTTACAGTATTTTATAGTATTTCTTGCCCAATTTGGAGGTTGGTACAGTTGAGGAGGATCGTGAAATCGCCAGCAAAGAGTGCTGGTCTTACTGGAAGGTGAACTGCTGTTACAATGTCGTTTATAGCGATATTGAATAGGATTAGGCTGATTACAGAGTCTTGTGGGACTCCATTAATTAATTCATAAGAATTTGATAAGGCTGTGCCTATACGGACTTGGAATTTGCGGTTTGATAAAAAAGCAGCAACAAAGTGGGCCATATTTCCTTCGATTTTCCAATCACGCAGGGTTACCAAAATTGTGTACTTCCAAGTAGTGTTGGTATGATATTTGACGAAACTCTCATTTGGAAGCCCCATATACAACAGCTGAAGCAAATTTGCACCAACAAATAAATACTCATGAAGAAATTATCTCATACGACTTATGACGCAGATAAATTATCACTCACACATATCAATAGAGCTGTCATTAGAGCAAAGTTAGACCACGGAGCAGGAATCTATGGCATAGCACGACGCAGTATCACAAATTCACCGAACTCTCTTCACCACAATGCAATACGAATTGCCACTTTTCGAACAAGCCCAACAATTAGTCCTTATGTGATGCAGAAGAATTGCCGCCAAACCTCAGGAGGCAATATTTAGTTATAACCACATTAGCGTACTTCAAAATTGGAAGAAACTTGCCAATTAAAACGCATACAACCCCATACAACCCCATACCAGTAGGTGCTCCACATGTTAATAAAATCTGCCATGTCTTTACCCAAAACATCCTTGAATCCTTAAATCTTACTCAACCGCCACCATTTTCCAGCAGCCTCCCTCTTGACCCTCTGTGGATCGAAAACGCTGTTACCGGTATTCTACGATCAAATATATATATAACATATATATATATATAAAACGAATAAAAATGACGCTTCACCAGAAATTGTCCAAAATTTGAACAGATATACCACTCACAAACAAACTACGCCGTATCTGTGACTCTACCGCTTGAAAAACACAGACGTGAGGAAATGGTCCTAGCCAGAGTCAGAATTAGACATACAAAAGTTACACACGCCTACCTTCTTGAAAAAACACAACCGCCGGAGTGTGAGGAATGCGGTTGCCGTCTGTCTGTTGAACATCTCCTGCTCACTTTTTGTAAATACAGTTGGCAGATAAACCTTAACCTTGCCGAAGCGCTAGCTGATGAAGAGGATCATAGCCTACAAGTACTACAGATTTTACAGAATATGCGACATGTATAATTTAGTATAAATATAATAATGTAACTTATGTATCCGTAAAATAATATAGTTCCTACTTTTAGCACATAAGTTTGTACACACGCGCTTCACAAATAAATAAATAAATAAAATAATATCAAACAATATTAGCAGAGAACATAATGAAATTGTAACAAAAGTCGACATATGTAAGCAATATATCGAGATTACAAATAAAATAAGTTGTTATAAATACGCGTTTTTAAATAAATATTATAATATTAAAATTAAAACGATCCGTTTTCCGTATATCAATGTGTATAAAAACACCGAAAACAGAAAATATATATTATAACATTTACCGAAAATCTTACGAAATTACTAAATTTACAAAAACCGACATACGTTTCGGAGCAGTGATTCTCCAAAACGTGTTCCTTTTTGGTAAATTTAGTAATTTTTTAAGATTCTCCGGTGAATATAACTTTTCTGTTTTTATGTTTTTACACTCATTTATATCAATGTTATAAATTAAAATTTAAAAAAAAAAGTAATGGGAATCCTTCGTTCAATGTGAAATGTGAAGAAAAATAAATTAAATGATGAATTACGCATCTCCGAAATTTTTGGTATATCCTGATTCTGTGCGTAGACAAGTAGCAATTAAAAGACAGCTGAGGAGACGCTGGATGCGAATAAGATGCCCAACCGATAAAGCAGCTTTAAATAGAGAGATCAGAAATCTTAAGTCGCTATTACAAAACTATAAAAACACTTCATTTAGAGAATATATCACAAATCTGGCGCTAACAAAAGACAGTAATTATTCGTTATGGAGAGCAATTAGGTACAGAAATAAACCAATACGTAGAAATGAAAAAAGCAGTTGATGTTAGTTGGACTATAGATGATGCTGCTAAAGCAGATCTGTTCGCTATACACTTATCAGGAATTTTTAAACCGCACAATATAATATCGCCTGTCGAAAACGTCGTCCGTAATTATTAAAATCAAAGTTCAAATAATCCACCAAATAAAATCAATTTAACTTCGCCAGGCGAAATTAATGGAGTAATAAAGAAATTGAGTAACAAGAAGGGTACGATCTCGTAACGGGGCGTACTCTGAAAGAGTTATCACAGGGAAAGCGTTAGTAATGTTAACTTATATCTACAATGCGATTTTACGGCTTTAATATGTTCCTATATTGTGGAAATTCGCCAATGTTATGCTGATTTTAAAACCAGGTAAACCTTCTCAAAGTGCCTCTTCTTATCGGTCAATTTCACTTTTATCAATTCTAGCCAGAGTTTTCGAAAAACTTTTAAAAATAGATAAGAAAGAAATGATACTAAATCACCAATTTGGCTTCCGAATTAGGCACTCAACAGTACAACAAGTGCACCGGCTGGTTAACAGAATTGAAGAAAGGCCGTCTTCCTTGATGTACAACAGGCATTTGATAAAGTATGGCATCCGGCAAGAATACTTTACAAATGCAAAAAAGTACTACAAATTCAGTATTACAATATTTTGAAATCCTACTTACAAGTCAGATCTTGTTCCGAGTTGTAGTAAATGGAACAGAATCATCCATATATAAAATTGAGGCAGGTGTACCTCAGGGTATGTGTCCAACCCAACACTACATCAAGATTTGCAAGTGAAGAGTATGTTACTGAAGAAATAAATCTGGCAGTTAAAAATCACTTGTCGAGGTTGAAATGAAAACGCTAACGAATTTACTGCAACCACCAGCAAGTTGCAACTGGCTGAAAAGAAGAAACGTTATTGACCTAGCGTGATTATTCGATAAATAAATTCGGAATCGGCTAATGATCTTGAAATTCACGATCTTATTACCATTAAAATCTAGTAAATGACTACATAGTCAATTCTAGATGTAAAGGGGAAAAAAAAAATTTAATTTATGACATAGTTAAAAACTTATTTTATTATTTATAACACATGCATAATTTAAATTTCTGTGTATCGATTTATTGCTTATATCATCGGCTTTTGTTACAATTATGTCCTATTTTTATTATAGCCTTTTATTTAACTCGGTTTGTCATTCTGTCTGTCTGAGGGGAATCTTACGATCGATTTTTCGCCTACTTCACGATGAATTAAAAAAGCGTCCATTTGCAGAAACGCTTGTTATAGATGACAATACAATATTATGCAACATCCGGATTTTCAGCTTTAAAATTAGACCATCGGGGCGCCGAAAGCTTGAAATTTTGGAAAAAAATATATTTCTTTTCGGGCATGTGATGTATCGCTGGAAAGATCGTTTTTCTTTAATTAAACTTTCGAAGTTTACGAAAAGTTCAAAAAAGCGCGAGATCTAATATGTAGCTGTATTTTATAGCTCAAAATTTTGAACAAGGTTGAAAATATGCATATGCACGTATATTTCTTTGGTTTGGAACATCTAGGTTTCCAACTTTAAAATTAGCCTTTCGGGGCTTCAAAAACTCGAACATTCGGAATAAAATTTTTTTTTTTCCGGGTATATGATATACCGTTGGAAAGAGCGTTATTTTTCGGGATCAAACTCGTATTTCATTTTCTTAACGAAACATTGGAAGTTTAGTAAAAGTTTAAAAAAGCACAAAAAATGAAGTGTAGCCAACGTTTGTGGTTCAGTTTTATAGCTAAAAATTTTGAACAAGGTTAAAAAAAAAAGCATTCTTGTGTATTTCTTTAATTTGGAACATTTCGGTTTCCAACTTAAATCCGGACCCTTGGGACGCCGAAAGCTCGAAATTTTGGGAAAAAATATTTTTTCTTTTCAGTCATGTGATATATCAATGGAAAGATCGCTGTTAGTCAAATATTGTGTTTTACATGCTGAGGATTCCGTATGTATTGTATGAAAAACAAAAGACAATATCATTGAAAGAATGCGATCATCCATTATTTAATAATAAAATGTAAAACAAATTTCTGTAAATATCCTACGATCAAGATATTGAATAAAATAAAGCAAAATAAAATAAAATTCTAAATTTTTTTTTTTTTTTATTGTAATACATAGTAAAATGTCCAGACTAAAAAATAAAAAATTAAAAATTTTTTTCTTTAAAAAAAATAACCTTTTATTTATTCACTAAATTGAAATACAAAATAACTTTATTAATGTGCGATTAGCAGATACGCATGTTAACATTAAATTCTGAAACTACAAAATATTCTGAAAAATAAAAGCGGAGGCCGCAGATTAATAATTAAATATTATATAATATATCCTGAGCCAAAATTACAATCATTACGATTATTTAATGTTGTTCCATTGTTGCGCATCACAGTACCACACGCACCGAATATTTTCGTAACTGCGGCCCCCGCTTTTATTTTTCAGAATATATTGTAGTTTCAGATTTTAATGTTAAGATGTGTATCTGCTAATCGCACACTAATAAAGTTATTTTGTATTTCTTTTTAGTGCATAAATAGAAGGTTATTTTTTTTTTTAAAAAAAAAATTTTCATTTTTTACTGGTAATAAAGTTATTTTGTACTTTTTAGTGCATAAATAAAAGGCTATTTTTAAAAAAGTTTTTTTTATTTTTTTTAATAAAATTTTATTATTATGCTGTTTGTTGTACACTTTGCGATCATAAACCTCGAAGCTAGTCAGAGTGTTTTCGAATTTTTTTTACGTTTTACGATACTTTTATTATATTTTGCGCGCGTGAATTAATTTTCGTTATTTTAAGTATCACTTCAATTAGAATTAACCGATAACAACAATTGCGCTCATTAATTCTTGCCAATATTATTAATTAATAAACGGAACGGAAAAAATATCATATACGCTCGACACATTCGAAATGCTGCGAATAATTAATAGAATCAGTCTCCGCCCTACCCTTCGTATGAATATCAGTGGCAGGTTAATCGACAAACCTTTCAATTTCTATTGTTTCACCCGTTGTAACTGGCCAACGGACGACAGGCATAAAACAATTAACTGGCAAAAAAAAAAAAGAGGTATTCCATTAATCCGGTCGAAAATACGATTCTACGGAACCGAAGCGAATCTTGCTGCGCCCTATCATATTTAATTAATTGAACCGAAAATTTTTAACTTAAAATAATTTTTAAAAATTACAATTCCTACAGTATATGAAATCAGGTGATATTCCAAGAGATGTCTAAAAAAGAACGACATCCGAGTACCGTCTTTCTGTTCTAGACGCGTACTCAATCGATTAATGTGTGTAATAAGCGGTAAGACTTAAGTTTCGATAAAATTTACCTTCACTCAATGTTTCTATTTTTTTTTAACAAAAAAAATCACTTTCCAATATTTGTTCGTTTCTTTAAAATTGTTTACAATAATATCTTCGTTAATTAAGTATCTTCCTCAGCATCCTACACCGATTCCTTCCTAGAACACAAATCGAGACTAGAGGAGCAAAAAATATCCTTTCCTCCAGATCAAAAAGAAAAATACAATGATCCTTTTTCAATGTCTGAACTAAATTACCAGCTCGATAAAAAGCTAAAAAACAGTGCACCTGGAGCCGACTCCATTCATCCATTCATGATCAGATACCTACCTAATCCAGCTAAACAACTACTCCTTGACGTATACAACAAAATTTGGACAACTTCCTCCATCCCAAAATCCTGGAAAGCAGCTTTAATTATTCCTATCCTCAAACCTAATAAAGAAACCTTCATTCCTCAAAATTACAGACCTATCTCCTTACTATCTTCACTCTCCAAAATCATGGAAAAAATGGTGAACAGACGACTATCCTCTTTCCTAGAATCTTCAAACGTTCTCTCCCCAATACAAAATCGAGACTAGAGGAGCAAAAAATATCCTTTCCTCCAGATCAAAAAGAAAAATACAATGATCCTTTTTCAATGTCTGAACTAAATTACCAGCTCGATAAAAAGCTAAAAAACAGTGCACCTGGAGCCGACTCCATTCATCCATTCATGATCAGATACCTACCTAATCCAGCTAAACAACTACTCCTTGACGTATACAACAAAATTTGGACAACTTCCTCCATCCCAAAATCCTGGAAAGCAGCTTTAATTATTCCTATCCTCAAACCTAATAAAGAAACCTTCATTCCTCAAAATTACAGACCTATCTCCTTACTATCTTCACTCTCCAAAATCATGGAAAAAATGGTGAACAGACGACTATCCTCTTTCCTAGAATCTTCAAACGTTCTCTCCCCAATACAAATTGAAGGTCGCAAATCAAAATCCCCAATGTTACATCTCCCGAGCCTAAAAAGACAAATACTTGAAGCCCAAAAGAGGTCACAAGCTCTCTGTACTGTCTTTTTTGACATAGAGAAAGCATTCGACCGGAAATGGCGATATAAAGTGCTTACAAAGCTGAAGAACGCCAATATAAAAGGCAATATGGGCAACTATATAATGAATTATTTGTCAAACAGACACATTTAAGTAAAAATTAGCTCAACTGTATCCTCTCCTGTCCTTAATAGAGAATGGTATTCCTCAAGGCTCTCCTCTAAGTGTAACACTCTTTATCCTATACATAAATGATGTGGCGGACTGCATACAGCCGCCGATAACATCCCGATTGTTTATAGACGACCTCAATATATCCTTAGCATCAAACTTTCCTTCCAACGCCAAATCCATACTACAATCCACAATCAATAGGTTATATGCGTGGACCGAAAGTAACGGCCTTACTTTCTCCTTAAATAAAACTTCTTGTGTAAAATTCCAGAAAAGTCGTCGAGTAAATCCAAACCATGATTTTTCCCTTACCCTAAATCGACTTTCTCTTCCAGTCACATCCTCAGCTAAATTCTTGGGTCTAACATTTGACTCCCATCTGACATGGTCTCCTCATATTAAAGAACTCAAACACAAATGTAATAAAACCATAGCTATCCTAAAATGTTTATCACATCATAAATATAACAATAATCCAAAACTACTTCTATCTGTATACAGATCACTTATCCTAAGCAGATTAACCTACGGCTGCCAGGTGTTCTATTCGGCTAGTAAGCAGCTCATAAAATCACTTGAATCAATCCATCACGCTGCCTTAAGGACCATCCTTGGGGCGCATCGAACATCTCCCACGCAGGGTGTCTGTGTGCTATCAGGAATTCCGCCATTATCCTATATATTTGACTTCTACACCTCCCGTGATCATCTATACTGGTACCAACAATATCACTTCTCTTCGATGAGCACTGTCATTCCTCCTCCAGCCTTTCAAAATAATCCAATACCTAATATTCTAAATTTTTTGACTGAGAAAAACATCAAATACAATCCGGATCTCCTCCTGTTCCCAAAAGAACCAACATGGGAATACCCCCCATTGATGGTAGACTTATCACTCTTCATCCACCGTACATCTAACGAGAACCAATATACAGCTCGACAAAAAAGTATCGAAAAAATACAAACTTACACACATGATACACACGTCTATACAGATGGAGCTAAAGCAAATGTTGCTGGCACACTGTACACTCCCACAGCATGTGCCTACCTAATCTCAGGTGAAGCCGAAGCAGTGAGGCTACATGATGACAGCTCCGCATTAGAAGCCGAGCTATACGGAATTCTCTTTGGATTGGAAGCATGTGCGTGGTGTAAATCTGAGAACAAACAATACATAATTATCACAGGTTCACTGGCCTCCCTTCAAACTATTCAGTCACTTACTATAACCAGTTCATTAGTCTATAAAATAAGATCTACAGCACATCGCCTTACCCAAGAGGGGATACAAGTAGGCTTCTTGTGGGTGCCGGCACATGTTGGAATACCCGGAAACGAATGTGTAGACCGAGCCGCCAAGTCAGTGTTGTCTTCCCCTATGCCACCCAAAGTCCCATCACCAGAAATCACTCCCTTCTTCCACAGAAATATGAAAGAACATTGGATCTCATCCTGGTCCCAACATGTAACTTTCCTAAGGAACATTAAACCAAATGTTGAGATCCAAATGTCCAAAAAAGAATTCTCTGCCCTTAATAGGTTGAGACTGGGACACACATCGATATCTCACAACCATGTCCTCCAGGGAGCCCCTCCACCGATTTCCTGCCCATTCTGTAATGCAGCAGTGCTACCTTCGGTGGAGCACATCCTGAAACAATGTCAAAACTTAACAAGAATCAAGGACGAACCACTACACCTTCTTTTAGATAACCGTCCAGAACAGGTTCAGACAATGCTAATCTTCCTTAACAGAAATAATCTAATAAACAAATTGTAATAAATCCGATACTCGTTGTGTCGTAAAGACCCTGGCAGTTATACATGGCCAACGAGTAGATTACACACAAAAAAAAAAAAAAAAATCTGTTACATTTCTCTATTGTATGTACAAATAAATATTTTTCTTTCTTCTTTCTTATCTTTTATTTGTTGAAGTAACTTTTACCAACACAGATTACAGCGAGTGATGGTATCCAGAAACTAAATTGGTAATTTTGATTCTATTTGAAAAACACATCTTAGAGGTCACGAGCATAAATTTATAAAATACATGTATAAAAAAAAAAAAGAAAAAAGTCTACTAATAAAGTCTCGGAATTCTTTTTCCCACTTCAAACGTAAAAAAAAATCAATGGAAATACAACGAGAAAACAAGTTAAGCAGTGCTCTAGTAAAATTGCATTCATTCGCTGTAGATCGACTGTCGAAAATAAACATTTTGAAATTCGTTTACGATTACGGATTTTTTGAATTTCATTTGATTTTTCGCGCACCCCGAATAGCGTATATTAGTGATATTATTTTATTCACTTCTGCTTGTATGTGCTGTGTGTAACTGCTCTGGTCATTGCAGTGTAATTTAAATACGCTGAGTTTTAACCGCTCGTTGTAACGAAAGCAACAACCCCGAGGATGGATGTTGCAGCATTTGAGAGGATTTCCTCTATGTTTCTTGCTAGGCCAAGTTGTTTCCGTAACATGATGAATATTAAATGAACGAGCAAAACCGTTGGTATACTTGTGTGGCCTCATAAGGAACACATATCCGGAGGCGGCATTTCGTCGATTATCTGTTTACGGGAGATAGCGATGTGGCCGATTCGCAGCCAGCTGTGGAAAGCCGTAACGGGCTGTTCCTTCCGGTAGCCACCATGGTTTTTAATGATTTTTAAGAATAGCTACCCGTATTCAGTTTTCACTGATTTTCACATGCCTTTAAAAATGCATATGCCATTGCGGACGGTAGCTCTGCGTTCTCTGGCATTGGCAAGAACAAGCTGGAACGTGCTGCTCCGTCGACCCTCTCATTGCATCAAGCACCGGATGCGCCCGGAAACTCACAGCAGCGACATAAGTGATGGTATAATAATTTCAATAATAGCCGGTTGTTGTATTTTTGGTTTTACTTCGTGTTTTTAAAGATCGTGAAGAATCAATGTAACTTAGAGGAAATTATTCGCTTTAGTGTGTGAATTATAACGATGTGATAGAGGCAGCTTGTAATCGCATGCAGTGTTCTGCAGCCAGTGCGGAACACGGGCATCGTTGAATGTGACTTTGCCTGAAACGTCATCGGGACCTTCAAATGCGCAGGCTGCCTCATCAACTGTCTTAGTTCCATCAGTATAGTAAATAAAGTGGTCCGAATATTTATTAATTGCTCTAACAACTGCCACCTCCACTGTATAGAGAGGACTTATCGTGTCTGGATTAGGTCGACATTTATCATATCCAAGAAGAAATAAGAATATTAGGTTTCGGTGCGTGTGGTATTGTGATGCACAACAATGGAACAACATTAAATAGTAATTGTAATTTTGGCTTAGGATATATTATATAATATTTAATTATTAATCTGCGCACGCTTTTATTTTTCAGAATATTTTGTAGTTTCAGATTTTAATGTTAAGAATCTGTTAATCGCACACTAATATAGAGTTATTTTGTATTTCTTTTTAGTGCATAAATAGAAGGTTATTTTTTTTAAAACAAAATTTTTTTCATTTTTTATTTTTTAGTCTGGACTTTTTACTATGTATTACAATAAAAAAAAAAAAAAAAAATAGACTTTTATTTTATTTTGCTTTATTTTATTCAATATCTTGATCGTAGGACATTTACAGAAATTTGTTTGACAAAAAACGTATAGACGCATTCGAAATGTGGTACTGGAGGCGTATGCTGCGTGTCCCATGGACAGCCAGGAGGACCAATGTCTCCATAATAAATGAGATTGATAACCAGAAGAGGCTATCATCTGTGGTGCTCTGCAGGATACTGCGGTATTTTGGTCATGTGATCAGAGCGAACAATTTGGAAACGTTGCTCGTCCAAGGAAAGGTCAACGTAAAAAGGAGTCGAGGTCGTGCGCCGACTAGATGGACGGACGCGGTGTGCACAGCTGCTGGTCATACCTTTCAGGATTGTGTACACATCGCAAGGGATCGGAATTGTTGGCGCAGTCTGATCAACCGGGTGACAGATCATGGTCATCAAACCCGTACATGGGGTGAAACGATTCGATGATGAGTGTGACCTTTGTATTGGCGTGGTGCCAAATCTTCGCGGGGCGCTATCTTTAGTGATATTATTTGCGTATAGAGTTCTAAAAATTACAGTGGGGAAAACGGCCCAATTGATCATTACCGAGCAAACTGTTAAATAAATAGATGGGCTTTTTTTTCTTTTTTTTTTCTTTCTTTTTATTTACTGCTAAAAATTAATATGTGAGTCGATGTAGAAGAAAAACTCAGTGAAGGTAGAAAAAAACAGCAGGTAGTTCGATCGGCCGTCAAGTTCACACCCAACGGCTAGTTCAACCTACCGTGAAATAATGATTCTACATCAGCGGTGGAAAAATTTTACCAATTCTAACGAGCAGATTTATTTAGTATTGTTTTTGGGTTTTTTTTCTCGTTTTTTTCGATTTATTTGACTGAACAAATCTTTTAATATATCATAAATCCACAAAAAGCGACAAATATAACACAAACTTTATCGCCTTCCTCTACATTTTCTCTTTTCATAAAACCGCAATTTAAATGTTTTAGCCGCACATATAAAAAAAAAACAAAAAAAAAACATCAAACAGTTCGGTGTAAATTTATAAAGGTTTTCTCCTGATCTAAAAGAATTGCGGTTGCCCTGCTCGCACTCCCATTCTGGCAAAATTTCTTAATTGCTTAACCTCTTATAGAACTTTGTAAACCAACATTCCTAGTTGACAGCCCGTTGCCATTCAACAATACCTGGCGCACACCGAACGATTATTTCTCCACTTTATAAACATAAAACTGACAATTTCTTTTTCTACAAAAACGACTGCATCGTTTTTTGTTTCTTTTTTTTCTTATCATTTAGTTCTTCTTTCGTCAATGTATAAAATAAAATTTCTTTCAATTCTTTCCGCTAAATAACGACCATAAAAATTGTGCTTCCATCATCCCCTATAATATTCTATAAATCTGGCAACTTTTCCATGAGACAGATTTATCTGCGTACTTTTAAATCTTAAAGCTCGCAGATTATCGTTAGACATAAACTTTTTGAAGTTAAAACTACAGTGTATAATACTACTCTGGCTCGCGAATAAATATTATATTTTACAACATCCCCGCTGTTTTATGCGAGATGATATTCTTTTAGAGTTTTAATAATAATAAACCGTTCGTTCAGCAAATCGATGTTATTCTTCGACATAAAATTTTTCCATCGTATTTTAATTATCCATAAATTATATCGCGTAATTAATTTCTTTCTTTCTTTTTTAGCGCGTCAACTTTGGCGATAGTAACTGAACGCAAAAATCTGTATTATCATTCAAATTCATCGATTTTAAAGTTCTACAGTGGCCGACTAATTTCGAAAAGTTTCAACATTATTAAAGTCCTCATTATAAAAATGTAAACAATTTAAATTGATAAAAAATGTCTAATATAGAGTGGTTTACGGCAGAAAAATACTCTTATAATTACTTATTCTTGTCGATGCGTAGAATTTGAAAAAAATGACAAAAAAGGAAGAACAAAAAAAAAAAAAGAAAAAAAAAACATTCCCAATAGAAACAGAAAAACGTTTTTACACGATTTTTTGTTCTGGCTTCAAAAAAGGAAGGAAAAAAAAATAAAAGGTCGGGCGTAATAATTTTTTACTACTAGAAATAAAGAGAAAAGGATTAGGTAGATTGGAAAATTGTGATTATTTTTCGCGCTAAAATATTAGACGGCGACGCCTTCGAAAAAGATCGCTCTTGCCTATTCACATTCTTCGAAGAATTTAAGCCTGAACTCAGCTTGTCTGTGCAATTTAGAAAACGTTTCATTCAACTTTCCGGCTGAAAAAACAGTCACCGTAGCAAATCAGTCGTCCGCATTACTTACAAAGTTTAAAATTAGTCTCACGAAGTGACGCCAGGTAACTGTAATTCGACTGAAAAGCAGCCCCGTTAGACAAATCTTCTCCATTTTCAAAATACCATCTTCGCCATTTTTTCTTTTTATTTCCCCCGTCCGCACTCCCTACTCAGACTGTTTAAAATACAACTGCAGTCAGTTGCTGCTCTTCAAAAACAAATTAATTTCCACGCCGCCCGATTGCGCTGTTTATTCGAATGCAGAGAATAGAAAAAAGAAAAAGAAAAAAAGGCCCTCTCAGACAATGCAGAATACCCTATATTCCGCGAATTATTCCGCTTTCTGATTATATTTCATTCGCTTTTTTGCTTTACCTTTTTGTCGTTTTCTCTTTTCATTTTTCGCATTTTCTCCTGCTCAACGCAAAACCTTCTATAAAACAAAGACCAATTAAAGGAATTACGATTTAATTACTTTAACGGGACTCTAAAATATTTAGCACGTAGAATCGTCGATCCGATGAAATGTTCAAATAACTTTGATGATCCTCCCGGAAATGATTACAGAAGTTAATGAAATTGGACGCGCCGATGATGATTAATGTTTGCTCCGGTATCTCGTTAGGGCGCCGCTAAAAATATTTCAATCTCTTCCTTACCTGATGGTGTCAATTGCTCACTCAGTGTAGACGTGAACTAATGTAATTTTCGAAATTACGACAACAGATGATAACGAAACAGAGCAAAACATCATCTCCACAGTTACTACATCGGAGTATCTGAATGTGTGCGTGATTAACGTTTTTTTCCGCAATCACATTCGACATAAATAGCTCACCACCTTCTACGCTGATGTATTCCACAATGTGTCTCATAGAATCTGCTAACCGTAAAAATTCTTTAATTATTACACACATATATACATACATTATATATATATATATATATATGTATACGCAAAAGGTAGTTTATTTAAACCGAGAACGATCAGGCTCTGTCACCTTTCTATGAACACTTAATTTAATATATAGCTAACCTGCTGACTAATTTTCCTTATTCAACATAAATAATAAGCACCCTGCGAAGCCCCAGATAGAATAAAAGATTTCATTCGCCACGACATCGACAAAAGTAATTACCGTTTTTAAGGATTCCAACAGAGCGAAATTATCCTCTCCTAAAGTAAGCACTTTACACATCTAAATAGGACAATAATAAAGATTTAACCGTAGATAAAATTTCGACATGATTAATAGAAGGAAAATCTAACACTTACGCAATCGCTGTAAAATGACAAATTCAGCACACACGCATTCGGATAAACACACATGGCAGTAAATTATCTCTAATGTACATTTCAAATTCAACTGGTAATTTAAGCTGTAGCATATGATCCAGCTTTATGGATATAATGACACAAGAGTAACTAGCTTAAAAGACTTACGCATATGGAAAATGTTTAAATACAGTTTGCAATAAAGCCTATATCTAGAACAGATTTTCAACACTGCCTCCTCTGGGTTGAACTTGAGTACTACAATAAATGACAGAATATTTAACAATATTCGCTACGCAGATGATACGCCATTCTATCGGAAAATCGACGTGTAATTTGCAAACGCTGATACATAAACTAAATGCAGCTGTGAAACAATGTAGTTTGGACATTAACGTCAGCAAAAACTAAATGGATGGCGGTAAATAGAAACGATATCCGAAGCGCAGGAAAACGGGGAATTGGGCGGAAGCGGCACTCATGGCTCAGAAATCTGCGTCAATGGAATGGAATTGAAGACGCGGAGACCATTTTCCGACGGGCGGTGACCGGCGAACTACGTGGACAAATGGGACAGTGATCGCCAACGCGCTATGTAGCGTACGGCACCGGAAGAAGAAGAAGATCCGAAGCGCAGATACGTAAATAAATAATGAAAAAGTTCAAAGAGTCGACAAACTGAAATATGTGAATTATTTCCTAACAAAGTGCTTAGACCCAGATTATAAAATAAAAAATCGCGTGTATATGCTGGAGCTGCTTTCGATAACATGTCTAGAGTCTTTTATAACTGGCAGATGATTTAGTCTCAAAATTCGACAAAATGTTGCGAGATCCTATATTCAATCAGTTCTGCTTTATGACATAGAAGCATCTACGCGCTAGACAAGAAACAAACGAACAGACTAGAGGCGATAGAAATGTGATTTCACGAACGAATGCTACGAATACCGTGGACTAACGAATTCTCGAATGTAACTGTTCTGAATAGGATAGGGGGCAAACTCTCACAGAATGCTGATGTGCGAGATAACAGGAAGAAAAATTAAATTCTTCGCACATATCGCTTAGAGGAATAGAAATGTCAAAAGTACACACACTTATTCTACAACGAAAAATCAATGGAAGGAGGGGCGAAGAAGGAAGAAAGACTAGATAGTATCAAGCAGGCCCGTGGAATTAGTTCCACACAGCAGCTATTTCATACTACACAAAAAAGACGTCTTTAGTCACCGCCATTTGTGATTATCTCACGCTCAGTATCGAGTAAGATACTAAAGAAGAACAAGAACAAGAAGACAATAAATCCGTTCTATTTACCAAATCCTCGCATTACAATTCCAAATTAGCTGCAGATCGAATTTCGAAATATTTTCAATAAAATATAAATTAATCATCTTAAAATGGAGACCATCTTCCCCACTGCACGTACTAAACGATACGAGAGAGATTTTTTAAAATTATATATATATTTTTTTCTTTATTCTTAATTGAACTCTTCAACTAGCATAATAATAATTTCTTGTACCTTTTAAGGTACGAGGTAGCGGGATTGAAACCAGCTTCGAACGAAACACCACTTTGTCTAACGTACGGTGGTTAGCTAATTGTAAAAATATGTATATATCACTAACCATGTCGCTGGTAGTTTGAAAAATTTGATCAAAAAAAAAAAAACCTCATACTGTTTAAAGTAGTAAGCTGCCCGTGACCGTCTTGAACATTTCGAACGAACTCCCCCGTTGTACATTGAGAGGCGTACCGCTTAACGGTCTCGTTACTAGTGGCGTCTCCCATTAGCCAACTCTCATTTAGAGACGAAATCCTCGGATATGCAATGTAACACGATTTCAGCAGGGTTTTTTTCTAAACAGTATAATTGTCGCCATAGCCTAATTGCTAGGACCCTCAACATCAACTCAAGGTGGTCTTGGTTTGATTCACTGCGACGACGACGAGAAATTATTATTAGAGAAATCAACCAATCACAAATACACGCTGGTTTTAACACCGAGCTAGCACACTAACTGAAACTGTTTTTCGCTTTATTAAAATGGTGTACGCATTTGCTCTTACGTCGCATACTTCTAATTAACGTGATTTAAGTAACCACTACTGTGGCTGGTAGTAGTAATCCAGGAGCATGGATTTTTTGCCGTCTTGTTCGTTCGCGTTTAGTTATTCTTTCTTCGCATCACGTGATCAAAATATTTTAGAGTCAATTTTTCAATTGCTTAATTGAGTCTATCATCCGCTCTGATTTTTCTATTATGTTTGCAGTCCGCCAGTTCTTAGCATACATTTCAAAAGAATTTATTTTTTTTTATTTTTTATTCGCTATCTTAATGTACACGATACTATCGGAACACTATCAAAGATATCATCACTATAATCATTTTAGTAGTTTTTTTTTTATTAATACCGCGCAATTGTTTTCCTAAACGAGGGTTAATTTAGGTACTGCCGACCTCCCCACCGCTATTCTTCTTTTTATTTCCCGCGCATAGTCACCGACATTTGATACTTTAACCCAGCTGAATACAATATGCATTCTTTAACCACTCGGAAGCTATTAACTGTATCCATATGATGTCCCATTGATTTTGTTTCTGTCTATTTTTCGAACCGGCTCCCTTAGCAATATTATTAATTTGCTTAGCAGCTCATTTTCCGATAACTCTAATAGAACTGTGTGCCGTCTGTACGTCGTAAATTGCATATTTATTTTCCGTCCATTGATAGTCCGTCAACTGCTTTCCGCAATATCCATTTATACTGTAAAGGATGAATAGAATCGGCGATAATACACATCCTCGCCCTACCCGTTCCTGTCTCCTAAAAGGATCGGATGGTTCTTTCCGCCTACTCCTATTTGATCTATTGACGGGGTCTGTGAAGATTTAATATACACGAACCAAATGTTTACGTGTGCACGTCCATTTCCTATCAACATTTCCCGTCTAGTTCGCTACTTTTTAAATCAATATGAAAATAATGATAATTGAATTCGAAAATCATCCAGGTATATTCGAGAACTATTAAACAGTGTGTTTTAATGAACGAAAGCGGCACGATGCAAACGTTCGATTTCGTTTTTAATGTACGCGCGTGAAAATTAAGCGAAATTAATAACTCTAATCGAAAAATTAAAAACATCTTTCTTACGGTAATATATCAAATTAATCCGATAAAAAAAAATTTTACCCAAATTTTCTTTTACATTTGTCTAAAAAATTTTTTGTCTATTTTAAAAAGATCCTTAAAATTCCGCATAATAAGACTGGAAGAAAACTTTCCCTTGTCGTGAAAAATAATCGTTCGAATATATGTACTAGAGGCTGCACGAATGACCATCGATTGCACAAGTTGGAAATCGATAAATTTCAAGAAAACTCGCAACACCGTATCGAATCGTAATTCATTTTTAAATTTCCAGGAACGGAGAAAGTTTACATTGCAAAAATAATTTTTCAAATACATTTAAAATCGACAATTTGCCAAAAGCTCATCATTCGCTAATTTTTCTTCGCGAAACTTCAATCGGTAAACAAATCGGTTGCACTACTAGTATGTACTGCCGTGGTGAAACTTTAAAATAACCGTTAAAATCCGGCTACACCGTGCTCGCAATTATCATACAAAATTGATAAACAATTCGAAAAATGTATTCTAAATGATATAGGTGTTATATTTCGTGATCTATTATGTTAAAATAGTTATTTTTTTAATGTTTTTTTGTTTTGTTTTTTTTTGGGGGGAGATTTTTTTTTTCCAGTTTTATTTAAAAAGTGATTGTGTAAGATTTCCAGATTATGACGCAATTCGTTGTCTGAATCGTATAAAAAAATTGTTAAATCCAAAATCGAATAATGCGCGTAAAATTCATACACGAATACAGAGTTTCAACAAAGACGCCTGGAATCTCGAATAACCTATATTCCGGTTAATTTCAAAATAGCTTATTATCTATTTCCTCTTCGTTCATCTTTCGTACAGCAACCAATGTTTAGTTCTCAATGATTTCAGTCGAAACCAAATTTTAAAATTTTTCTGTAAATGATCTGCTCATTTGCAAGTCTTCTAATTGAGTTATATAAAACTAATTTTACGTGTACTTATCGGCGATGTAGAAAAAAACAAGAAAATCGCTCAACTTACCAATAAACGGAACATTTGAAAAAAAAAAAAAAAAAAAAAAATAGCTAATAATCAAATAATTCTATTTAATTTAAATAGTAATGTGCTCGCTTCTTTTTCGACGAAATAAACTTTTTACATTTTTTCAGTGAAAATATAATCAAATTATATCTGAAAGCTAAAAGATTGTGCATGGTAACGCAAGGAAATAATTTAAAGTCCGTACAATTCGTCTAACAAAAATCTAACATTCAAAATTTGAAAAGCTTCGCTTTGTTCTGCAGAAGAAAAGAAAAAAATAGTAATTTGGAAACACCGTTTTAAATTTATCGGAACATTCGATCATAAAAAAGTTAAAAAACTTTGCTGATATATAAATATTTTAAGATCGGATTAGAATCTTTAATTGAATTTATTCCGATGGAAATAAACTTAAACTCGCCACCACCTGCAACTTTTACAGAACGCTTACCAGGGCGCGAAGTAAGTTTCATCTTCGATATCAGAGGAATCGGTACCGTTTCGAAAATAGTTCCCCGGGAATTTACGCAGACACGTATTGAATTAAAATGAACCAGTTCCACGATAATCGGATAAAAGATTTGTTCACATATTACACAATTCGTTAGCATTTCGGAATAATTTTAAAACTTGCGCTTTTTACTCGTTGTCCTCAACGGGGGTGAAAGAATCGTGCAATCGGATTTTCCGACGCCAATGGAAAAACATATTACGCCGTCGTATAGTGTGTAATGTGTCCATTACATGGAAAACGGAATAATTGGTGAGAGTGTGAATGTGTGGACGAATGACATCCTATTGTCGGTTAGGTGGCCAATCACCGGGGACCAAGGAAGAAAGGATCGATCTGATTCGATCGCCTGCCGGTGTGGTAAGCGGAAAGACGGGAGAAATGTTGAGTGGTAAAAAACGATTTTTGAGAAGAAGATCAGTTCCGTTTGTACCTTTGAAAAAATCAGTTCCGTTTTCTTCGTGAAGAATTTTGGGTTTTTATTATACCTGCGCTGAGAAAAGGAGTTTTTTATCTACCTCCGCTAAGAAGTTGTTCGTTGCTCGGAAGTTTTTTCACGTGTCTATCTACGTAAGAAACCAGTTGTAATTTTGATTCTTTAAATAATTCGAGATTCGCGACGGTAAAAGAAAAATCGAAAAACAATCGAAAGTCCAGAAAAATAACACGCCGTTGAGTCCGATTTCTCCGTGCCGATTGACAGCCGCATCACCAACCTACGGATCCCACATAAATACCGGCAATAGTGATACGTAGTGTTTAATATTATATTTTCTAATTAATCGTTATTTTCGAGATAAATTTTGTGTTTTTTCAGCGGTCGACCGATCCCGAAAGATGGGTGTGAGCTTTTCTTAATATATCGTTTTTTTTTTTTTGTCAAATTTCAGTAAATAGTTTTCCTTTTATCATAATAGTAAGAACATTCTCAGATAAATTCAAATCAAATTTGAACTAAATCAAATCCACGAGCTTAAAACCTCGTGGTTGGCATCCCTAAGGACCAAAGAGAACGTCTAGAATCGTTACAAGTGTCAGTGAAAGGTGCCCTGAAAAATTCACAAAACACGCGTTCAATAAATGCCCATATTGCCACCTTTTGAACTTCAAAGCGCGTTATATCACTTATCATCGTATAGTAAAAGAGTAGTAAGTCCCGTATATATCCCCTTGATAAGATATCATGGATCGCGAAGTTAAGCATAATGGTACTAAACCTAATGGATCTAATGAGAATACCGGGGCCAGTTCTTTTCTACTTTTGGATTATCCGCCTTTACCTTCCCAGATTTCTACCCAATTCAATTTCAGATTAGGTATAAACCTGGAAGCGACTTCGATCCGAAACGAGACAAGTCGCGTGACCTCTGGTTTGGTAGCCAAACTTAATTCCTCTGACCGTCGGCGATTACCTCTATTCGTACATTTCGGCTGCACATCCATCGGTACATACAGTGTACAGCAGGCAATTGTTTATGTGCAGTGCGAATGTGTACGCACGCAAGACGGGCATTCGGAACCGATTAGTAATCGTTTGATTTTTATCGATATACTAATGCAGTCCCTCGAGTGTATCTGCCGTGTACTGACTAGATGATGGTATGCATATTTGCCATTGCCTTCAACATGAAATAGCGAACATTTGATAATTCAGTTCAATCTTCCGTTTACCGATGATGAATTAATAGATGCCTTGAATCATGTGACATCCTCAGCTCCCGAGCCGGATGGCCTACATATCGATATGATCGGAATCCCCTAGCACAGTTCTCCAATTCTACAATTTAATTTGGACATCGAGGAACATTCCGAATTCTCGGAAAATGGCTCACTCAATTCCAGTTTTAAAGCCCGGAAAAAACCCCACCTCCCTGGCAGTTACCGCCCCATTTCCCGGACCAGTTCTTTACGTAAATATCTGAAGAAAATGACTAAACGCTCATCTAATATGGATACTGGAACAAAAGTAACTTCTTGATCCAATGCAGTATGCAGTTCGGGTTCAGATCGCAGAGATGCACGATGGACCTTCTAATAAAACTCCACCACCAAATTTGTGACAGCTTTGTTTCGAATCAGTCCATAATGCTCATAAGCTATAACCTGGAGAAGGTTTTTGATTGTATATATGGCGACATAAAATCATTCAAACCCTGGTAAACTGGAATGCCACTGGGAACATGCTTTATTTCGTGAAGGCATTCTTGACAGACCGCACGTTTCAGGCTCGGATAGAAGATATCTTGTCGTCCCCTAAAAGTCAAGAAAACGGAACGTCTCAAGGCTCGATAATTAGTCCAACCTTATTCATAGTAAGCATTTCCGACCTGACCAAAATCATTGAACCGCCCGCAAAATACAATCTTTTCGCTGACGATCTCACACAATATATACATGACATCTGCAAATCTGGAAAGTTTAAGAGTTCCGTCTTCAAAACACGATCGATAAATTACAAGAGTGGTCTGCAAAACCAGGGGGCTTAGCCTTCTCAGCGGAAAAAACAGCTAGCATTTTTTTCAGCAATAAACAGAAATCCTCTTCGTACTGCAAAATAACTCTGGGCAAATGCTCCATTAGATCAGCCTCAACGGTCAAAGTACTCGGATTGGTATTCGACAGGAAGCTGTCTTTTGTTCCAGGCACATCGATGAACTTTGAACGAAATGTCAAAAATCTCCCAACGTCCTCAAAATGACAGCTCATACAAAATGGGGCGGAGATAGGAAATGCCTGCAGAACCTTTACTCCGCTCTTATGCTGTTTAAAATGGATTACGCTTCAATCATATACAGATCTGCTAAATCTAATGTGCCGAACAGGTTAAACACTGTTCAAAATTCCGCATAAAGACTAATCTCAGGCGCATTACACTACGCAGTCCAATTGATAGCTTTCGTGCAGAAACTAATGCGTCCTGCCACTCAAACGCAGAAGGTTATTTCCGTCTCTGAAATATTTCTTTAATCTAGCCTCAAATCCATCTAACCCCTCTCATCAAAAAACGTTTGCCCCGAATATTATATACATTTATATAAGAAAAAAAAAAAAAAAATGTGCAAGGCAATGGCAAACCACCACGTATACTATCATATGCGCGCTAGGTCAGTACACAGCAGACACTCACAGGACTGCACTTGTATATGCCGATATAAATCAAACAATTACTATCAGTTCCGAATGAAGTCTTAAAGAATTGCTATGAACACTATACCTATGTCTGTACAGCTGAGATGTACGAATAGGTAGTCGCCGATGCTCAGCGATTAAGTATGGCACTATAAAAAATAATATGAAAAAAATCCAAAAAGTCCAAAGCCCCTGCGGATCGAGTGTCGGAGTGCTGTTAGCAGTCTTCAATGGACGGCTACGGTCCATCAACGTACGGTTAAAGCCCCTCCGTGGAACACCAGTATACAGCAATTAACAAAATTTAGAGGCCAGAATAAGTAAAACAGCCAAAATCTGAAATGGGAACAAAACTGTCGCTCTCAGAAACTGTTCAAAGTCAATGGAAACACCTTCGGCGATGGAGCACCTCATACAGACAGGACCGACATGAGGAAACAATACTAGCTCGCCTGCGCATAACTGCCTCCACACACATAGCCACCTGTTTCAAAAACAATCGAAACCGACATGTGAAATTTGCGGAGTGCCGGTTACGGCCGAACATCTCCTCATCTCGTGCCGCAAATTTCGACAAGAGAGAGTCGCCTGTTTCAAAAAGGATGCTGGTTTGGCCGAAATTCTGGCGAATAACGAAAAGTCCTTTGTAAACATTTTCAAATTTTTAAAGCTTACCCGACTTTTCACTTTTATATATATTTTTATCATTCAGCAGCGTTTTCCTCCTTTCTTTTCCTTTCCTTTCCTTTCCTTTTTTTTTCTTTCTATTGTTTATTTTTAATTTCCTTTTTTCTACTTTTCATGTTTTAATCTATTACTTATAAGAGGTAACTTTTCGGACTCGCAAATGGCCCTACCTGCCGAGCGACTTTAAATAAATAAATTATATATAAAACCTGAAAATTCTATTTAAGTAAATAGGTTCGATTTTTTTTTATTATTTAAGGAAACTTCGTTTTTTTTGTTTTATTTGTTGTTTTTTTTATTATTAAAAATAAGTTGTGGATTCAACAAAGCATACCACCCGCCTGCGGGTGCCCAACACGCTTATCATCGTTTATTCAAAAAATATCTTACAATATTTCATTACAATTATACGATTAATTTTCATAATTATAAATAGTGAAAAAAATTTAAAAAAAATAATAATAATTAAACAAAAAATAAAAAAGATAAAAACAAAAAAGAACTTACAAATAATTTCATACCACATGTTCGACAAATACGAATGGTCGATTCTCCGCCACAGCCAATTCCCAATTTATCTAACTTAATTTCATTCATTAATGTTATTAACCGCGTGTCCAGTTATTTCTAATGAACTCCTCTCTAAACGAAGAGCACGCACTGATGTTGCAGTTATAGTTACAAACAGGCACAGTTTGCAGTTAATTTTACGGGCTCTCTGTCACATTTGCGGCCCTAACAGTAGATAGGTGAACTCCTTGTCAGCCGGCACTGCGGGCGCTGCTGTTGCAGTGTGGCCATAGTGTGTTGGGTGTAAATTCTACTCATTTTACCAGAATGGTAGGCGCTGTTTTCGCAGTGGTCGCCATAAATATTATTCAATTTTAATAATTAAGAACTATAAACTTTGCTTTATAGTGATGGAGAAAGTCATTGAACTTTCGGATAATTTTTTTTTTTTTTTTTTTTTTTTATGGAAATAAGTTTTGGGTCTCACTGAGCAAGTATGCCCGTTATGTGAGTGCCCGATTCCTTTGTCCGTTTGTACTGCGGGCTCTGTAATTGCAGATGTGGCCATGGTATGGGACAGCTAACTCCTTTTGCTCTTACCTTCGGCAATGTCATTCCTTTTCTTTTCAGGGTGCATAGTATTTTTCGACGTTGATTGTTATTGTTTCTCCATTTTTGGTATAGCATTCTTTGTCAGATTCCATTCCTTGTTACTCCTAATTGCTGCTATGTACACGTATTGATGGGTAATCGTCTATTATTGGCAAACCCAAGGAAAAACCCAAACAAGAAAAAAAACCGACCATTGCTTAATTAATGCTTTCCAAGTTCCCGTCTCTTTTTGCATTATATCTTCCGGGTTTCGTTCCAGGAGCTTAATTAAAACTATTTCATCCGTATTACTTTATTATTTATGCCTTTCGGTCGAATAAAACATATCTCCCTGTTATTCCTCGTTGTTCTGCTTCTTGTCATCGTAGCTATTGATATATATATACATATATATATATATATGTATATATATATTTATTATGTCTTATATTCAAGCAATCGCTGATAAAAGTAGCACATCCTTGAAGACATTTCATTTCTCACTCTCCACCAGCTAATATTACTGTTAACCTGATGTTTATTACGGAATATTACCTTTAAGCATTTCTTTTGCTGACTACTAATCTTTTTGATTATCGTCCTTTTTGCTTCCCTCAAAATTGATACCCTATACATGATTCTAGACGATGTATAATAAACACGAAAAATGGTATTGAAAGAGCCAATTTACAAAGTGCCGGGGTATCTATCATCTGCGTGATTTTATTAGACAAAATTTATAACATGCTTGCCCCAAAATAAGGTTCTGTCGACGATTAATCCTAAATATTTAACCTCTTCTGTCGTTTCCAGTTGTGTGTACACCCACAGTTCGAAGTAGAAGTCAAGCAGTTATATAAACAATTACTGTTATGCACTGTGATTAGCTGATAAAGTAAAAATGGCTTTTACCTAGGTAAAAAATTTAGAAAAAAAGCGGGTCTTTGCTTGTTGATAATAATTTTACGCTTCATCGTTTAAAAAAAAAAAATCTTCTCGCCTTTGATTTCTCCATTTCGGTTGGTCCGATTATCTTCAATCTGGAACTTTGCGTTATACTTCCAAAATACGCATATGTCAATTATTAACGAACTAGCTGGGAACACTTTAACTCTATGCATCGGACAATTTCGATTCAAATAACACATAACGAAAAGCACATTTTAATTTTGAGCTTAACTAATTTAATCAAAACCATTAATAATTAAACTAGCAGGCCAAAAAAGGGGATAATTCTGTTTTTCCGTTAAACTCGGTACCATAACTGAAATTATGAAAATTAAGCATTAGATCTCAAAAGAGTGATCGTTTTCATCGCAAAATATTTAAAAAGTCATTATTCGCTTACGGTTATGCGCAACCTTAAAAAGCTTTTGGAAAATTTACCAAACCTCTTCACTACTACCGCTCTTTAACATCCAATACACGTACACTCCGACATGAATAAGGCTAAACCGCGCTAAATCAAATCTACTCCACTCTTCGTACATTACTTACATCGTATTTTCAATACTCCAACCGCGAGATACGTAGCATTTTAAATCACTTAGAATAAAAAATCTCCCAACATTAACTCTATAGCTGAAATAATTTCCTTAGTATAATAAATGCTATGTTTAAATTTCACCATTATTTGGCTACTTGCTCCAACGATAAAATATTGTTACGCTGCCTAAGCTTGGAAAAGATTCTTGATGTATCGAAAGCCTGCCCTATTAATAGCCTGTTTAGCAACGTAGCGAAGTTGTGCGGGAAAAATTATATTAAATCGTCTTACATTGTAAGCTGATTGGAATATCGAAGTTAGTAAAATAGAACATTGATTTAAAAAATATACAAAAATATAAAACAGCGCCCAGTTTCGGATACTACAATCCATCTTCACGGTGTGTATAAGTAATTGAAAATAGTTTGGGTTCACGTCTGGACACTTTAAAGTGCAGCGGATTGCCGGAATTCGACAATTTATAACTCTCAACTTTAGATCAGGCAATCTTTACCGGCGATTTATAGACTTAGGCCATTGTTGTTACCTTCAAAAATTCTAAGACAATATTATAATGCTCTGATAACATCAAGGATATCTTACTCTATACAAGCATGGGGAGGAGCAAAGAAATCTGAACATAATAAAAAAAGCTTAAAACTCATAGTAAAAAAGGATTTATGTGTCAAAGAAGGGCTAATCTTAATTGGTGGAAGGAAATGGAAGAATTACCGGCTAAACTGAGGGGTATTATTTATTTATTTTATATGATTATGAAACCTCCCGACCTTAAGACTAGGAATATAGTGAAGATAACTAGAGCTTCGTCAAAAATTACATATATTAAGCCTAAAGGTGTATAAATAATTATATTGATAAAACAAAGGACGCTTTACTAATTGACTTGTTAGGGAAAATTTCGACGGATATTATAAAAATAAAGAATAAAAAAAAATGCCTCGTAGAAATTAAAAATTGGCTGTTGAGCAACTACAATAATTGCAACTAAGAGAGGTGGAAGGAGTATGTGATAAGTGATTTTTTTTTTTTAATTTTTTTTTATCTTTATCTTTTTTCAGTTATTTATATATATATATATTTTTTTTTTTTTATTTTACATTTTTCTTGCATTGGGTTTCCATACGAATTGCTTTTATGTTTTGCTTTATTTTGTTTAGATTTTTTTTTTTTTTTCCTGGTGGCGCCTATGCACCATTTTTAACTACAATGGTTATTACAGCACATGGGCCAGGGTAGAAAGGCTATTTCATAATTTAGTTATTAAGTTGTTGGTCCTAGGAAAAGCGAGTAGCATTTGTATGCACGCTGGGTCATTTGACAGTATTGTTGACAGAGGAATACCGGCAAAAGCGGAGTGGTCGAACGCCATACATTGTAGCAGTAGGTGTTCTACCGAAAGGTAAGAAGGGCCGGAAGAGAAAGGGCACGTGGGTGGGAGAGGGGTACCCTCAAGTATATAATTGTGTGAGAACGCCGTATGCCCAACTCGCAACCGATTTAGCACAGCATATTCTCGACGCGTAAGGTAAAGTGAAGGGAATCATGGATCAGCCGTAAATTTTATGCTCTTCATAAAAGATCGATCCCTTTGCCACTGGCTGATCCACTCAGCCATCATACGTTCATGAAAATAAATCTTCACTTTGCAGATTGGTGGCGCTGCAAACGGCATTGAATTATGCGTTATGCTGTTATTTTTAGTGGAAATTTATATTACGTTTGTTTTTACGTTTGTTTTGTGACACATTTGTTAGTTAAGTGGTTAATTGTATATGATCGATTGTAACTTTATTACAAATAAACGCTGTAACTGTGACGAGAACATACAGACGGGCGGTTGCCTTGTGGGTTCTCCATATGTTATTTAATAAAAAAAAAAAAAAATGATATTATTAGATGTAACCAAAATCACATGGTCTTATTAGAAGATGTTACGATTTAAAACCAAATTTCCAGATTATTTAACTCGGGCTTAACAGTTACTTAAGCAAAAGTTCGCACCTTTTTTGAAGAAGTGTTTATTGTTAAATATTATTCAATATATCCGGCGTATCTAGAAAATTTTTTTCTACAAATCGTATTATTACGCAAATACGTTTACGTTAATGACATTTTTTACGCGTCACAATTCTAGACGAAAATTTTTCATCATGCAAGTGCGCAAAATTTTTCTTTTCCCAATAATAAAATGATGCACAATTTTAATCGATTAAAGGCAAAATGGCGCCGTTTTAAAATTTCAAACTTCTCTCTCTGAAAGTTCTTTATTAAAATTTACCATTTTCGAATCACGAATATAATCCGTTAACAAGCTGCAATGCTCGTTACTAGTATCCGCCTCCTTTCCGAATACCTGCAAAGTGTCACTCGATATTCAAATCTTACTACGGGAAACCTTTCAATTTTTGTTTTCTATATAAACTACCTACAACGATTGCACTTTTCGATAGAATTAAATACAAAGTCGCACATTAAAACTGCTTATCGCTGTCAAAAATGAACTTCTTAATTCGCACGCTGACGTATAAAAACGAGCTACGTCACAATATATGGTAATAATAATTTTTTCTTAAATTTTTCGATGATTACCGTAAATGTACAAAATCCCATTTTTCCGGAAATATATCGCCGTGACAATACCGATAATGCTCACTTATTACGCAAATATTTCTGTTTTAATTTAGTATCCTTGTATAGCGGAGGCCGGCAGAACGGACGCTGGCCGCTGTAAAAAGCGGCTTATCAATTTCAGGGAATTTTTCAAAAATGATTAACCGTGTAAATCGATCAAATCTCTAATTCCGATTTAAAACTGAAATTAAATTACGTAGCAAATTACTTCGATTTTGATTGTTTTTCTTGCTGTCTTGTTAAGCTAATACAAAAAAAAAAAAAAAAAAAAAGAATAAAAAACCGAGGGGTAGGGAGGACATTTTAAAATCGTATTATACAGAGAGCAGTGTGTGCAGTGGAAATAGTAATCGTGCATAAATCGTAGTTCACGTCTGCTACTGACATTTAATCCGAATAGATGGGACGGAGACCTTCTCGCATTTTTCGTATTTTGGGAAACAAAAAATATTGTATATTTTCAGCGCATTATTTTTTGTCAGCTGTTACCGAATTTATTTCGGGGCTGTGATGTTTGTCAAAAAACCCCGAACACAACGCTGCGCTTTTGTTTTATGACCCTAACGGTACAGAATATTTCCAACAGAACTAACTAGAGCAAACAGCAACAAAGGCTATATCCGCACATTGGTTCTTTATTAAATGCTTTTCACCGGCGATCGTTATTAACAACCTGTTTTTACAGCCGGCCGTCTAGTTAATTTCTACGATGATCGGTGTTTTCCAAACCGAATTAACGAGACGGGAGCTGTTTCCGAAAAACGCATTATTGAAAATTTCTTTACAGCTTTTTTTTTCTTTTTTCTTTTTTTTTTTGTGTGTGTTTAAAAACGAAATATTTCACAAAAGTTTGAAAAATAAAATTTTACAGTTTATATATTCTTCAAAACCACGAAAATATCTTCACTGTGATTTATATTATTAGCTAATGCAGACCTGTTTCAAGATCGGGATTGTTTTCAAATTTATACGCGAAACACGAATTAAACTAATTAAAAAAAAATCGTTAAAAACTATAATAGTTTCGGGAGGGACACGCTTGTTTTCGATGAGAATAATATTGTCGAAACTTCAAAGTGTTTTTTTAATTAATTTATTTATTTATTTAGATTTTTACTGCCTACGTAGGCTTTAATCTACTTAGTCTAGTTTGTAGTACGGTACACATAGTTTTATAAAACTCGAAGTGTAGCATTGTACGTTTAAGAAATTTGATTAATTGAGGTTCTTGATGTCCAAAAAAGCGTTGAGGTCCGTGGCAGTTGGTTGGTTGGCGGTGAACTTGGAGCAGCATAGTAGCAGATGTTGTATAGGTAATTCTTTCACCAGAGCATGTTTCACAAATCGGTGGCTCTTTCCTCTCGAGAATGAACTTATGCGTCAGCTGTGTATGACCCAGGGGTATAGCCTGATAATAGCTGATTTAACAAGATATTCCATGTGAACACAAACGGGAAAAAGTATGAAAAATTTATTTTACCTTCAAAAAAAAATAAATAAATAAAATAAAAGCAATTTTTGTAATTAAATTATTAGACACAAACATGATAAATTTTATATATACGTAAAAAAAAAAAGGTCGAAAAATGAATTTTTTTTTTCATTTCTTTCTTTAGACATTCGCCATTTCGTGAAAAAATAAAATTCCGTTTTCTCTTTGGTAGCGGCTATAACGGCATTCTTACTAATTAAGATTTTTTTTTTTTTGATTTTATTTTAGATGACCAGAAGGGCTGCTGTGTAATCTTTTTTTTTTTACCCTCAACTTTACTTTACCAACTTGTAGTAACTTTTTTAACTGTAAATTTTTTTTCCCCGATTCTTGTTATTTGCATATTTTTAAAATATCAATAAATATCTTGCAAAAAATGAATAGTAAAAATATTCTTATCGAGCTCAACAAAACGCTCAAAATTTACGCCTCTAGACCGGAATACCGCCTTAAATAATACGATTTAGAACTAATAAAATTCGTAAATTTTTAAGCATTACGTGAAATTACCGTATACGTTCGAAGTACAAAATTAGAAAAAAATCTTTTATTCTTAAGCTTATTGATCGCTTAGGGTCGAATTATACGCACACATAGGCACACATACACGTGTCGATTGTTTAAATACCCGCTCAGCTAAAAAAAAGGCCCAACTCCTCGCTACTATTTCAACCTTAGTATTCAAGTAATTGTTTCGAATTAAAACGTTTCATCACCTGTGTAAAACTAATTTCTTTCTAAACAATAAACGTACCGCACAGGTACTTTCCTTACTATCGCTGGATTCGACCTTTTTTCATTACCTTTTTGTCGGTGAGTTTTCAAGTGAAAACTTCGTGTTAGGTGTCTTTAACGATTTTTGCTGGGGAAATAGCGTACGATGGTTCGCGCCACACGCGTCACGATCATCACAGACATATGCTAATGTTAACAGTATCGCGACTGGTACGAGAAATAAAACCGCTAACACCTTGACGGCATAACCCCTCTACTTTACCTGTCACTATCCCCACGACCATATAAGCAGTAATAAACTTCAAAAAGAGACGTAATTAATTATATTCGGACTACTAATAAGGAATAATAAAAATTTACGATGCCAATAAATATTATTGTCAATATTATTTAATAATGAAGTATATTGTAAAAATTCCGTAACTACTATACTAATTCCATAAAATGATAAATACTCTGTTGACATAGGTCGTCTTTGTTTGTTTGTCAAGATTGTTGTTTGTTATTACTGAAATGTGGTTGCGCAGCGGTGAAAGTATTTATTATTTTAATTGTTTGTTGAAATTAATGATGATAATGATGCAAACAATGAAAATAATGTTGAAAGTTAAGTTCATTTGTAAATTTAAACTTATGTAAATATACATACTGTGTATAAATAATATAAGTGTATAATAACTATTATTTCAATTAAGTTGTATTTATGTTTTTTATTACGCTTGCGAAGCCCATCATCAACATATTATGTTTTGACTAATAAACAGACCATACAAAAATGTATTTAATTGTTGCTCGGGGTGAGACGCGAAAACCAGAGACACTAATGTTAATAATTTCAAGTTACAAATTAGGAAATTTAAATTTTTGATACATTTTTATCTAACAAAGCACTGCATTTCGTATTCAATTTTGATACTGTGTTTTAGATTCTAAATGCATGTCTAAGGTGAAAACTGATATACATACTCGGAAATCGGATCGCAGCCGCATCGCCTAATTCGTGATTACGACAGGTAGCCTATAAATGCTATCGGTCGGATATCGTCAGATATCATTACCAATATTTCGGCACGATTACGGCTTATTGATTTATGCAAGTTCTCTAACAGTGCATATTAACGATGCTACAAAATATACACCTTCATTGGATGTAAGGCGCTCACATTTTTTCTTCAACAACGCGTGTTCTGTGCCCACCGAAATTTATGTTCTTTCGAATGTGTATGGTAACGAATGTTTCTTTTCGAATTAATGCCGATTCCATTTTATCGGAATTTTTGCAAATCAACCGAAACAGAAAATGTCGCATCATAAAATACTTCTTTCACTCGAACATTCCACCGAATCACTGAGTTAATAAATATTTCAACAATAATTGACACTTTGATTTTTCTATCCACTAGCGAATCAACAAGTCACAAAACGTTTAAACAATTTGAAAATGGCGGAGCGATTTAATTCGTTACAGAAAATAATCTTTCGGAGTAATCCATTGATTTTGAAATCATTTTGTTTCGGTTGTATTGTATATATATATATATATATATATATATATATATATATATATATATAGGACGAAAAAGCAAAATGACTCCAGGTGTTAATTTTTTGCTCTTTTCCATAATAAAACCGATGGAGGTGTGGTTTATTTATTCTATAACTTGTTCTGTCCTTTTTTTCGATGTATTAAATCATATGCGAGAGGTTAAACGAACAACTCGATTTCCTAAACATCATCGATTTGCGCGTTTCGTAAACACTGCAAAATTCCTACTCGTGCGAAAAAAAATATCGGAAGGTGGTTGATAATTTCCGAAAAATGAGAACGTCAATAAGATCAGAAACAAAAGGTGTCGTACGGACTATAAGGAGGCTTTCGGCAATCCATGATCAATAATCCGTGTCGTTTTGTTTTAAAAAACATGCTACCAGTCTGAGTATGTGGGCTGCTCGAACTAACCTTCAAATTCTTCGTGCCGATCTTAATTTTATCCGTATAAAGTGTTAATCACACAAAAAATTCGAAACAATTTTATGAAGAGATGATTTACAGAATTAAAAATACATAAAAATTTTATTTAACAAAAACTACCGACACTGAAACGACAAAATCCACCCTAATAATACGTACACAAGAAGCCCCGCCATCAGACACAGAGAGTCACAGTTTTGGGTGGGATTCCAAAATACGGAGTTATCGGACCTTAATTTTTTACTGAAACCGTTGATCAAATACGTTATATGCCCGCACTAGAACGAAGATAACGGCTAAAATGTACATGATTCTAACAGAATAGATCACCATATCATACAGAGACGGAAACATTGAACTTAATTCGTGAATACCTCAGGGAGCATACTTAGGCAGCAAAAAGTTTCGGTCGCTACCGCGCTTATCGTCCAATTGTGATTTTTTTTATGAAGTCACCTAAAACGCTGCGTATATATTCATGATTCACAAACCTCGAAGATGTTAAAAATCAATACTCAAGTTGAAGTTGATGCGATTTCAAAAAATACATTGAAAAAAATATTCATTAATTTTGTGAAGGAAACATCGAAAATAAAGGTGATCACTTAAATTGTCTAATTTTTATTGAATTATTTTTATGGCTTTCTTTTGTATCCGATATTGCCGCATTCGCTGTCGATGTTGCTCTTTTCTTTCTTCAGTCCACTGTTTTCCCCTTCCTAATTTCAGTTTAACCTTAAAGCTGACATATTCTGCTAACTTCTTTCTCAATTACATATATAAGTAAGTAAAATAAGTCTCATATATCCTTAATAAGGTATCATGGATTGTGAAGTTAAGATTCACAATGAACTCAACACGGCACTAATGAGAGTAGGAGGACCAGTTCCTTTCTCTTGGCCGCCTTTACTTTCTCAGATTTCTCTGGTACCCAATTATTTCAGCAGGCTGGGTAAACGAACGAGACATGTCTCGAACCCGTGTCCTCTGGTTTAGTAGCCAAGCGCCTTAACCACTAGGCTACCGCGCTACCTTATACTAAAATTTAAATCAGTTCAACGGGTATCTCTTTACCCTTTTTTTGTTTATGGAAATTAATATTTACCTCGACTGATAAAGTTAAGAAACGCGACAGCCGATACACAATACACAGATATCAAATTAAATTGATGCAGGGACTATATGGTAGAAAACTGATAGAAGCCACAATAGACAGAAAAGTATAGCGAAAAATTAAAAGTCACTATGTTCAGACTCATTTCTGCAAATGAAGAACTCAGCAATTCTTTATTTAAAACAGTTTCTCTGATTTATAGCTGTTTGTCTTACTATCTAAATACGGCATAGCAATAAATTTCTAATCATCTTTGATGCGAAAATTATTTTACAATCTCATCTTCATTTCTCCGCGCTTCGTACGATCTTATCGATATACTCGTTCTCAATTATAACCTTTTCTTAACCACATTTAAATTGATTTTCGATTTCGAGCCATGTTAATATAAAAGAAAACTAAAAGATTGACCGTTTGTCTCATGATGCAACTTTTAATGGACCCGCCATTGACGAAATTCAATGCCAATATAACTTCTACAATTTTTTAAGAAATTCCATTCAAAACCCAAACCCTTTGTCCTTTTCTAACCAGCACCGATTTTTTTATTCTACCCATTCTTCGTTCTTCCACCTAGTTTATGGTTTCATAACTTTCTCTTTTTACGGTGCTGTATTATTTTTTCCTTATGTCGGATGCATTTTAACAGTCTACTTCTACATCCTTACTGTTCTTTGCATCGTATAAGCGGAAATCAAGAACGCACACTTCCACGTTCTGTCGTCTGGCTTCCATTTACCAATAATTCCTTTAACATAATTGCACCATTTTTTTCATTTCAATCACTCTCTTTTGTTCGACCATTTGGCTTCTTTATTGCCAACGCCGCTGATGGTTTACGAATATGAATAATCTCTTGTAGTTTTTGTCGAACGTGGAAGATGAGCTCCCCAAAAGAAAATCACTGAAACAAAATAAAGAACTTAAATGTAAGAATATAAAAGTGGCCGATTAAAAATTTTCTCCCCATAAGCAGTAAAAATACAAAGGCGGTGGTAATTGCAAAATAAAAGTAGTAAATTAAAGGTACGCAAACGTTTAGAACTACGCGAATGAGTACACTGAACTCACAGGGAAAGTCGGTTTATAAGGAATGCCTATAGTTATAATGATATATTAGAAATTTATAATTGACATAATGTATTAAATTTTAATAAATTAAACGAAGAAATAAAACTGCAATGTAGGATATATCGAACAAGCTAGTAATTGACATCTAAACAATACACATCTACAGAGATAATTGGTATGCATTATTTTGTTGAACCGGAAAATAGTAAGTGGAATATTAAAAAAACTTTTTATATTTTCGAATGCAGTGCGATAATCGTTACGTTAATGCGCATACTTTCAAGCTTAAAAGAGAACTTGATTCTAACGGTACGTGACACAATGATTTCTCTTAAGTTGCAAAAATCTTAACGAAATCGGTTACGTCTCTGTAGCCTTATTATCGGTAAAAGAACTTTGCGAATTTCTTTAAATCGATTTTCGCGGTTCGGGATGCGGATAAGTACAATTCGAAAAATTAATTACTAAAAGATAAAAGAAGAATATTAAAATGTCCGATTAAGTAAATCTGGTGATAAAGGAAGAATGACAGGAAGGATATAAATAAATTTTCGAAGAATTTATGAACTTAGTACATTAGATTAGTTCAAGTTAATTAAAAGATCCGCTGTATTTTTTCATCGGCGGAAAGCTCGGAATTTTTATAGCTGCGAAGCAACTCTTTAACGAGCCAAGGAATTTTCTGTGGGAAAGTTCAAAAGAATTTCTGCTGCATCTTTTCGCATTAACCGCAGACGCGTTTCCTTTTCTTGTTCGTTCTCTGCGCGCCCTAAAACTTTTCAAGAAGCTATTTAAAAGTCGATAATTTTCTTCATAACCTTCCGTTGTTCCGTACGAAAGCGAACACACACCGACGACCAATATTCCGTTAAACCATTAGTCAGCATAAAATTAAGTCACTTTCATTTACTTAATTAAGAAAAAATAAAATCACTACTTTTTAAGTATCGCAATTGCTTCAGCAACTTGTTCCAAGCCCCCCCCCCCCCCGTATGAAACGTTAATTCCTGACGTCGACAATATTCCAGAATACGCCTAGCTTATCGTATTTTCCTTTATTTGGGAAAGCCTTCTCATATTTTCTCACGCCAATAAGCAGCCACTCTATTCGTCATTAGAAATAATAATAGGCTAAGAGAGAGTATAATTTATTGCGAAGCCAGTGGTACAATCGTATATTTCGGGAAAATAAAAATAAAGAATAGTATTCTCGATGCGGTTAACTATGTAAATCTCCTTCGGTACGTTCAATACGATTAAGCTTAGAAAATATCGTAAGGCAGCTACGGAAAATCAGTAAGAATTAGGCAACGAGGGGAGATAATTATACGAAAACAGTATTCCAGTAGTTACTCTATTTAATCTGGATATTTCGTACGATCTGAATAGTAATAAGCTTTAATTCCGAAATACAAATCAGAAGATCGGATGAGAGGCTGGTTCCAAGTTTATCTTAGGCAACTGCCTTGACAGCAACTCTGTGTCGCATTTCATCAGACGTCCAGCAGGAGTCCATAGTGCCCTACGATTGTTTCAGTTTTCGAGATCTTTCATTTCTTATAGGCTACAGGTACATGTTTAAATGGAACGGCAATACGGAACGGATTGCAAACTATCACTGCATATTGCGATACTTGATTTCTGCCGTCACTTTGATTCAGATAGTAAAGATGGAAACAACAAATTCCTAAAACACTGGCAGTATTATGAACCTGGCTCGACGAAAAAAATTTCGAAGCCAAAAACAGTAAAAACAATCGTGAATATTTTGTTCTCAAAACGAAAAGTTAATTCATTCGTTTAAATGTATTTTTATAAGTTAGAAAGGCGCCGAAAACTAACAAGAAGGTATTGGGAACAAAGACCCTATTGTTTTTTGTTTTTTTTTTTTTGTTCAAACTTACTAATTAGAAACGAAATTTTAGCGACTTAACTTAAAATGTAATACGATGTCGAGGAGATAGGGGAAGTGAGAACTGAAATATGCCCAGGCAACGTTGAAAGTAAGAAAATATTATAATGAGACGATCCGATTATAAGCGTGGAATAAGGGGAGGTTTATTTTTTATTTTTTTTTGGAGGGGGGCGTACCAATTATGGATATTAACCCAGTCCAAATGAATTTTTTAAAAGTCTCAACGTGCGATAACGAGATTCGAACCCGGTTCTACGAAACACTACTAACTAACCACCTACCGCCCCACAATAGCTGGCTAGAAAGTTTACTCGGAAAACAGCCTTGAAGAAAAAGTTGAAGTTAGAAGGACGAAGTGAGTGAAAAAAGGAAAACTATATTGAAAAGAGAAAATGAAATTTCGGACGAAACGTAACCTGCCAAAGATTACTAGAAATCGACAAATAGATAGAGGCAGTCATAAAAAGGGTGGTTTCTGTGAAGAAGTAGCATAGGTTGATGTAGAAAAAAGTTTAAAAAACCATAGCTACACTTACAATATAAAAAAATATTCTCCACCGGCTAATAATAGTATTTTAGAAGAACTAATTTCAAAATAGAATTAATTATATCAGTATCCGCGGAAGGTGATTAAAATATTTCTTCCGATGAATAAAAATATCATATTAATTCGCAAGTATTTTTGCGCAAAACAATCGTTTTCGACGTTTTTCCAGATTTTGGAAGACCTATGTTTTTCTGGAATTCCTTTTTTTTTTTTCAAATTATGAAATATGAATCTGCAATTGTGTCTGAATAAGGAATTAAAGATTCATACAGCACAATCCGGCTTTCAAAGAATTTTTTTTTTTTTACTATTTCACGCAAAATTTCTATATACAGTGAGAAGTCTAATATAGAGACCTGAAGCATTTAATACGTAACGCTAGTAAGTGTGTACAACTTTAGAAAAGTTTCATCGATATTATAGTAAAAATTGGGTAGTAAGCCGTAACATCTAAGGCAAATCTTCACGCTGTCAAGAATGATGTATCAGTATAAATTACGACTAGGGCTTAAAATTCGTAGATTAGGATGATAAAACAGGAAATAAAAATTGACACCGGAAGATAAAGGCTCGGCTCTTGTTGGCGAACGTTCTCTTCTGTTTTCGCAAATCTTAGCTCTAGGCTTTCTTACTCCTTGCGATGCTGGTTTTACCCTTTCCGTCCCGTCGCCATCGGTAGTTCTCTCACTTCAGTCCTCTGTACTTTCCGTCCCCTATCACCTCAAAATCTAAATTTTTAACGTAATCGTTCGATTTTTACATCGAAGCTGGATGCGCTCAAAAGAATATAAATAGGTAAAAATATAATTTAAAACAAAAAAAAACCAACAAATTATACTTTAAGAAGAAAAAAAATATGTTTCTATTATAACGTAATACGAATTAATAATAATATCAAAAAATGGCATAAAACAATAGAAAAATAAAATGTTCCAGCCTTCGTTGTAATATGTTTTAGCTGGTGTCGGGATATTGCGAAAAACCTTTTCAAAATGAAGTATTTATTATATACTTAAATTGTTAAAAAGCTAATATAAAAAAAAAGAACAAATGAGCAATCTGCATTGTTACGTAGTAATTAATAGGTGTACGAGAAAAATAAATTGTGAAATAAACAAAAAATAACAAAGAAACGTTTAATGAATTTTTTAGTATTTCTTGGAGTTTTTTTCATGTAGCACAAAAAGAAACATCTAAAAAATGGAATAAATTAAACATACGGTAGTTTTAAAAGTTAAGTTAATTTCAATACAATTAATTGAGCGGTTATAATTAAAAGAAGGCATTGCTAGAGTAGAAAATTTACTTTCCCAAAAAATCTTAAATGCCATTAACACTAAACCTACCGACATTTCTGTATACCTATTCCTACCATGAGCGGTCGAATGACCGGTTTCAAAAAAATATATCTATCTTAATATAGAAAGGGATTTTAGTCAATTAAACAAGGTGAGGAGTAAAGTAAACAAAATATTTTTTATATATTTAGAAAAGTTTTATTTAAATTTATGCATTTTGAATACATTCTTTACAAATTATATAATATTTTGTAAAGCACATTTTCCACATACGTATCTTTTACAACTTACGCAAATTTTATTAGTCTTCTGTCTTTACGATATTTTCTTTGATAAGTTTTCCGCTAAGATGAATTTATAGTTGTAGGGGTTTTTGTTATTTTTTCTGATGAACATTCTTTGCGCCATATTGCTGATATTCGGCCCGAAGCTCTTCTGCCAATTGAAATAGAAATGCCTGCCTCGATACTTTTTTCACCAGTCGTTTCCTTCTATAAAATCCAAGCATTTATTACGGCTAAATCCGAGATATTGAAAAATACCTGTATAGGCCATCTTTGGCATTTAGATTTTACGCTATATTTTCTGGCCATTTGATCGGTTACATCCACAGCGAATTTCGTGCTATTGTAAAGTCTAATTGTCTCTGGTATTATCACTTTCTTCAATTTCAACGGATGAATGTATTGAGCTAAGCATCAGCACTTTTTTTTATATTAGATTTAGCTTTTTGTAAATTGTGAATCATTAGATTTGTATATTATTGCGGAGAAGCGTGCCATACTATTATTTGGCTCTCCAGCTAATTTTTGTAGGTTCCTTTTATTTCTGCGCATAGTTCCGACAAGCGTAGCTTTTTTTTGCTCGAAGTTTTCTTGCTAATAACATGCTTGTGAAAAAATTATCAGCAGTAATATTTCTCCCATGGTCTGTATGTGGTTCTGCTAATTTCAAAGCTACAAACTCCCCAAGTGGAACCAATGATTTTCTTCGCTCATCTTTTCCCAAATATGTGAAGCCGTTTATTATATACCCACTATTTGCAGCGGAAGCCAAGCAGAATTTTATGCCAAATATTTATCTGGTTTATGGGACATGTATTGAGTAAATCTGCAACGTGCTTTTGTTGGAAACAACTGTTCATCTATAGAGATATATGCTTCTGGTTTTTGTAACAGTTTTGACTGTTTTCGATACATTTGTACTTCAGACATCAAAGCGAACTTATCGTTTTGTAAGCGTTTGCTTCGTTGATTTCTGCTGTCGAACCGAATAAATTTCATGACTTCGGTAAACTCATTTCGACTCGTAGTTGTCGAGACAAGTGACGGACGACCCCATTTCTGATCCGATAAATAAGATAAATCCATATTTTTAGCCTCATATGCACCGCGTGCATGTAAAAGTCCAATAAATGCACTTAATTTTGCAGCAGATAGATTCCATTTCGTTTCCAGCACTCGAAATGCTTCCTATTCCGATTATATTCTTGATGAATAATCAAGGAAAATGCCGAGTCAACTTTGCCCTTCATAATATTTCGTTTAGCGTATCCTGTCGGCCCTGACATTTTCTTGAAAATATTATACATATCGGTGCTCTTCCGCGGTTAGACTCTTCCCTTATTTTTTGCCAAACAGTTCCGTCCGTATTAGTTTCAATCTCTTCCCCATTTTCAATTTTGGAATTGTTTATAGTTCTCTTTCTTTTTTGTCCTCTTGGTACATCCACAATATCCTCTTCGTCGCTACCGCTATCAAATAAATTATCCGCTGTATCAATATCGGAAACTTCCTAGCCATCTTCCGAACAATCCTCGTCAGTACTATTTATTTCGTCCAACAAATTGATATTTTTCGCGTGTCTTGACATTTTTGGAGATGAATATACAAATGATGAAGTAAAAATGAAAAAAAAAAAAAACATAAATCAAACGGGTCATAAATAAGAAATCAAATGTAAATCATGTCATAAAATATTGTTATATCACCTTGCTGAAACCAGCGCTTATGACACACGTAGCACAATAATTGTACTGCACAATTTTTATAACGACACGTGGGCGATGCGCGACGACCGTTCACAGAGAGAGACGAAACAGGAAGAGAGAGAGAGAGAGAAGAAAGTATATGTACTTTGGGAATTTCCTCTTTAGAATTAGCGCTTTGAAATTAAATTTTTGTTTGGACGGCTCGACTCCGGGAACGTGTTTTTACTGCATGAACACTGAACAGAAACTGACAGTACGAGCACATTTTTGATCTTGGTAACCGGCTGTTACCGGTGTTGTTACGCTGTTTCATTTCTGTACAGGGTTGTATTTGTCGTTGCTGCTGTTGTCAGGTAGCAGTTCCTACGCTGCTACACATGACTCGAAATTTCCTCTCTTATTTCCTCTTAGTGTTATGTCCTTGGTTGCCGGATATACATATACCCGGTAAAATGTTGATGATATAACATGAATTCCTCAACCGGTCAGATTCACGCTAGACTAGGGATATTATGAATTTTTCTAAAAAAAAAAAAAGTGAACAATAAAGAAATTCGTGAATATTGAAAAATGGGTTGTATATATATTATAGAAAATGTCAAAAAATTACATGGCGATACGGTAACATACACGAAAATCGAAACTAAATTTCAAAAACGGTCAATTGACCGCGTTTGGTAGGTTTAAATGTATTGTTGCACGTCGTAACACATGCACTCATTATGGTCACCGTTAAATTCACGCTTATTACGCATACCATGATCATCGCGGGTTCAACAATAACTTCCAAAAAATTATAACTTTATCACTGTATTTATTATTTAAACTCATTGTTAAATATATTTACGACCAAAATAATAACTTCGTTAATATACCGGATAGAAATGATACGGTTGCCTCGCTTTATAGCTAGCAATTTCACGTGTAAAAAATAAAAAAGAAAATGCGAATGCACCTATCTCTGACATGGACGGCGAAAGCTGCAACTATTTTTAATTTTTACTAGCACCGCCTTTCCTTTGTCAGATTTTTTCGGCGCGCAATTAATTTACAGATATTAGGGATTTATGACAAGTTTCGAATCTGTAACAGTTTGTTTAATAGTGAAGCGCTTTATTAATTATTGGCTGGCTATACGACGCTCTGGACTTCAAATTTTAACGCGAAATTATCGCAGTACTTCGTAATATTATTTAAAATTAATTATTATACGTTTCATTTATTGTTAAAAAATACGTTAAAAAAAAAAGTAAAATCATCTGGCCTAATATTAAACGGAATTTTTACTAATAGGCATTAACTTTTGGTCCCTTTTTTTTTTCTTTTCTTTTTTCACTGTCGAAACACTACGAACAATCTAAAAGACGCCGATCGTGGGGTCAATATCAAAATATTTAGGAAAAAGAAATTAGAGCGTACTTGCTATCATCGCATAGTTGGCGGAACAGACGAATGTCTCCGCATTAATGTAACTAGTTGATGAAAAGAGCCTATCGGTGTGGTGATACTTGAGCGAATGCCAGGATGTTTTGGCCATACAGTTCGTCCAGGTAAAGAGGTGGAGAAAGACACGATGGTCCATCTACACGGTGGGAAGAGGTCGTCATCTGTAAAACCGCCGATTGCACTTTTCAAAAACGTCGATACTTATAGCCTCCGTTTATCGAGCAACGAATCACGATCACTGGTACTTAAGCGATAGGAAACCGTAATAATAGCGGAAGAGACGGATATAAACTCCATGACATTCTGCTTCAGTTTGCAGTTTACCTGACGCCGTCTTAAATTTAAAATTTTTCCCGACAATTGCGATTGATATGTGTTGATAGAAATAGTTCAATGTGTCTTACCTAAAAAGTTACAGAATTATTACAGTACAAAGAAAAATACAATGAGTCATTTTCGGAATTACATAAAAAAATAGATAAAAAATATGGCAAAAAAAACAACAACATAGAAAACAACTAAAATAATGACAAACGTAATGAAAATAGTAGAACGGAATAAATGGAGATGGGCAGGACGACATATAACAAGAAGTGAAGAAGAAAGGTGGATTAACAAAATGGCTCGACCGGAAGGAAAAATTAAAAATAGGACGTTCGCGTAAAAGGTGGAAAGATGATCTAAAATCGGTGGTCGAAAATAAAATTGAGACAAGAAGCCCAAAAACGAATTAGATGGAAATCAGATGGGGCAGTTATCGTGACGTAGTTGATTTATGTTTCGTTCGCGTATATCTCGCTGCCGCACATTGAAAATTTTCCTTACGCCGTGTTCTTAACTAACGCCCCCCCCCCAAAAAAAGACACAAATAAACAAATGGAGATTCCTTCGTCCAGAAATGGACTGATAAATAAAGGAAAATAAGAGAGAAGAGAAATAGCACCAGGTAAAACATTAAATAAAATACAATAGAACAATAATAAATTCCGTGAAAATGGACTGAATTTAATTGCCGCTTCCGATTAGGATAAATAAGTTTCAAATTCACTCACAGGCATGCTAGGTAAAGTTGATTGTTCGGAAAAGCCTGATTTTCCAGTCGGCGTTAGAATTGGATCTTACAGTTCACTTCTGATTATTGCAAGGCACGAAAATACTAACTGAAAATTGACGCTTATTAAATTAAAATGACACGATTTATCGCTGTCGAGAGAGCGTGTGGTATAAACAAATACTGCTCCATCGACACTGCAGTTGGCTACGGCCCCTCGACGTCATTGCCGAGAAAGCTTTTCACCTCCAAACCGTATTATACAAATTTGGTAGAATTTATTATCAGAACTTTATTTTTCAACTATATAATTGATAATAGTGGACTATTTAATAATTGTATCGGCTATCGGACTGCTTTAACCCGGTTTAAGGCGCGATATTAATCTATGTATACCTTTCTCATGTCATCCCGAATGATTATTAATTAATAGCCCGACCGTTTCTTAAGAATAAGGCTGCTGGTACATGCTCATAAAGCCAACCATTTTACAACGGAATATTTCAATCGCGTCAGTGAGAACGCCCTCTAAACCGGGGATACCTTTTGGCGGAATTATTTCAAATGATTTCAATTAATTTCAAAAGTGTGCCGGAAAATCCTTTGTCGTTTTCATTCCTATTCACGCATTAATCGTGACGGATACTTCCTTTTTTCTACCTTACAACCTAGATTATTCAATTGGCGCGTTCACTTTATCAGTCTTCTTCGTTCTCGTGATTACTGGCAATAATGTCTGAAATTACGTGAAAAAAAACAATTGTTACTCCTCCCACTATATGGTCATGATAAGGTCATCAAATAATTCAAGCAATTTACACGCTTCTTTAGCAGTTTCACCTACTTTTGAAATCGAAGCATACTTAACGTAACCATTTATTTTTTGACTCAAAACAGGATACCGTTTTTTTTTTTTTTTTTTTACATCAGTTAGGAAGTTCTCAATGGAAAAAGCACACTTTTATAATAAGTTTTATTTTATTTATCAAAACAGTATTTATTAAAAAATTTAAAAAGTTACGAAACATAGATGTTCAGTTAGTTTTATATTTGTCTTCTTCTTCTTCTTCTTCTTGTGTCTTACGCATGACTAGACGATCCTTGGTATTTCAAATTTTTCGCCCTTCTGCAGCCCTCATTAGATCTTCCACTGATTTTATCCCAGTCCATTGATGTATGTTACTTAACCATGACATCTTCCTTCTCCCTGGACCTTTTCGACCTTCAATTTGTCCTTGTATAATCAGAGTTTTAATAATTTGTATTTCTTTCCTCGTATAACGTGCGCGAAGTATTTGGAGGAAAAAATTTGTTTTAATACAGCTGATGATGATTTTAAGTAGGAATAAAATTCTTGACATATTTTTTTTTAATATTTATCTTAGTTATCAATATAAGGACCGGAACCTTTAACTTTCAGACGTCTACAATTTGTTCGTTAAAGAGAAGACAGGACCACTGGTGCATCTGTGCCAGGCGGACATAAAATATATTCAATTAAAATACAAAAGTTTTCATGTTTAAGATTGTCGGTGTGTGGAAGTGTTTTTTGATATTTCCACCCAACGAGTTTCTGTTTAAACGTTTAGATTGTTCCACTCGGGCACTTTTTCCGTTGGGATGTAGTTAGAAATTAATGAAAATTCGTCAAAAACTTCTGTATCTTTATTACAACCAATTATCTCCCTTTTCGATCAATACATCCGATGCTTTTCAACGTCTTCCCATGCAGGTACTTTCTTCAGAACTGCCCAATAAAATAACTCCAGTTCTTTATGTAAAAAACCAATTCCACCGTTTCAAGTATTCAAGACTCGTTTTATAAAATTCTGTAGCCGTACTTTTCACAAATTCTTGAGTCAACATCAGAGCAACTATATTTCAGTTTCACCATTAAACTACGAACTGTAAACGGAAGAAACTGATTAGTCTGCGATTCTGAGTCGAATTGTCTAATTTCTTTTGCAGCTTCAATTGCCGATAAAGTTTGACCTTCAACTTTCCACGAGAAACACTAAATTCTGTGCGACACTTTTCGCATCTGACATCCGAGGAAGTATTTGTTTCCTTAATGAACGGGTATTTTACTTGTAAACTAACATTGAACGTACACACTTCCGTTTCGGCGTAGTTAGATAAAATTCCAACACACGAGAAACTTTAAATCAATTTACAAATATTACGCGAGTATCACACAACTGAAGACCAGAACAAATCGCGGCAAGTGCGCCTGCCCATCAGCTAATGAATAAATAAAATTACGCAATCATGGTTATTACAATCAGCACCCGCGGGCGACGAATCGCCTGTAGTCGACGCGCTTCCGCGCCGCCAGCGCCCGGCCGACCCGCTAATTTTTACGTGATTTGGGAAAACGGAGCAATTTTACGTCACGAAGATTTTTTTCTGGGACACCGGGACGGAAAACCGAAACAGGACGTATGGTCACGTTAAGCATACTGCGCTTTTCTCGTGATATCCAGATTTTAGAATACTGTCGGAGAAGAAGCTCACTAATTTAATTATTTTTTTCGTAGTTTTAATAATGCAAGTCTGAGTTTAAAAAATAATTTCCATGCTCGGCACGTGGAAAATAATAACCAACGAAAAGATGATCTGAATGCACGACAGATATAGATTTTTATTATGCAACGTAGCCATTTATACCTTTCAGATTACGCGCTGATTCGTACAATCTATAATTCCAATACGAAACAGATCGAATTTTAAGGTATAATCAATTTTTAAAATAAGCCAGAATGTTGTTTTTTTGGGCTAAAATTAGACCGGTCATATTTGCTTTTAACATTCGAGATTGAAAACACATTTTCATCATAACTGATTTGTTCTCTAGTGGCAGGAAAATGTTTAAAAATGTTATAAGCAAAAATGATTAGTTTTAACCTAAAAAAAAAAAAAAAAAAAAATTAGGAAGACAATACAAGTTACATTTTTGAGGCCTCAAGTTGACACCGTTACAAATTAAAAAGATAAAATTCGCATTATAGAAAATTTGTACGCAAAAATTAGTAAAGGCCAGAAATGCTAGTCTATTCTAGACTTCTTCCTTCGCCTATTATGCACTCATTATTGCTCCTTAATCGACTGGTTACATTTTGATTGTTGGAGCAGACAACCTTTACCAAACAGATAGTACGCACACAATATAAACACACATATTTACATAATGATCACACAACTATACATGATACAGAAGTGATTTTATCAATCTGCCGTATATGTGACCAATATCTTTTAAGCAAATTAATTATAATTATTAGGCATAGAGATTTATAATAATTACTAATGCTTAATCTATCTTACATTATTGTAATTATTATTTAGCCCTAATAAAAGCCTCCCTCAAACCAGTCCCAAGCTACTCTATGGTAACATTATTTTTCTAAGCATTTTAGTGATATCGTCCTCGCATTTTTCCCGGTTTTCTTTTATTATAAATACACCGGTCTGTTACTATTTTTGTCCATTTATCATTTTTAGCTCTAGCTACCTGTTCAATCCCATTTTAGATCACGCATAATCAAATCCTGGGTCCGTGCATGGAAGTCCAACCATCAAAATCAACTCCTCCCCGTGAAACCTAATCCTCTATCACACATATCCTCTCCGTTCCGATCAAGAAAGAATAATATTATTTTTACCAGACTCCGCATATCCCACACGAATCTTACCCACTTTTACCTTCTACAACGCATGGATTCTCCTCTCTGTCCCTTTTGCCTAACAACTCAACTCCTTATCCCCCATATTCTAACATCCTGCCAGGCACTTACAGCACTCAGAACCCAGCACAGCCTCCCCGCCTCCCTACCTCAGCTTATATCTCAATCTTCCTCACATATCCATAGTGTTTTCCGGTTCTTGCAGTCGCTTAAGCTATTAAATCTCATCTAGACTCTAGCCAGCCCCTGGGTGCATATGGCCCGTTAGTGCAGCCTGCACCCGTTCAATCGTATAATAATAATAATAATAATCCCATTTTAATCTTTTTATTACTCCGATAAACTTATATATTTCCGTTCATTTATAATCATTTTTAAGTTTATTCTATCCTTTTAAGCTCTTTATATCCCAATCATTCCGTTATTTTTACTGATGGGTCTAAGAGGGCTGATGGGGTTGGTGCCGCCTTTGTTTTTCCTTCTCCCAACTACTCGGAATCCTTTAAACTTCCTTCCTACTGCTCTATATTTACTGCTGAATCTGCTGCTATACCCTTCATGCAATTCTTTTTATCTCTTCCTCTTCTATCCTCTCGGATAAATTTCTTTTAATAGCTGACTCTGAAAGTGTCTCGCAGGCGGTTTATTTTCCCTTACCGTCGTTGCCCTCTTTTGAACCTTTCATTCTCCTTATTCGCAATCTAATTCACGAATTATTCCTGTTCCGTTCGATCCAAATTGATTTATTGTGGATTCCTAGCCATGCTGGAATTGAGGGTAATGAGATAGCTGATTCTTTGGCTCGCTCAGGAGCTTCCAACGGACATCCTCTTCATAAATTATCCGCTCACAATATTGATCATATTTCCAGACAGTTCCATATTACATTGTGGAATGATATTTATTATTCTCTTTTTTCCAATCCGATTTTCTTTTATCTTTCCGTTCAGCCCTTACCTTCTTTGACCAGATGGTTCGACATGTTTCCTTCCCCTTGTCGTCCCCTGATCACCGCTATATGTCGTCTTCGTTTCGGTCATACCTTTCTCCTACTTTTTTAGTGTCGCAGGCAAAAATCTGTGGTTAGAGACGCGCCAAAAAAAAAAAAAAAAAAAAAAGGCTTTTGTATAATTTATAAAAATTATGTTTAAAGCTACTTGAAAAGCAAAAATTAATAATCCTTATTTACGAGTAAATATTATTTCTATATGCTTTTTTTTTTTCTTAGTTCCAAACTTTAAATGTATAAAACGCGAATCAATACGCGTATATGTTAAATCTGACGAGTTTTCCAAAAACCAATGAAAAAACCAATTAAATTAGAAATAAAAAGCTCTCTCGAGTGAACTGTCAAAAAACCAGTGTACTATTTTTTTTCTTTTAGTTTTAACGTCTCATGCGATAAAGATTATTCGCGTGCGTTCAATTATCCGTTGAAGAGATCAGTGAGATCGTTTAATTTATCTGTATTATCTTATTTTATTTCTATTGTTTCATTTTCTCTCGTTCGTTTCCTTCTTATCGATTTCATTTCTCGTTCCGTCGCTTTATATGTGATTTCGGAATTTATCGCGCTAGTTTAAATTAATGTCGGATTCATCTGATAAGGGAGGTAAATCTCACCCGAATCTTCCCTGTGCTGCTACTAAAAGCATCATCGACCCTGCTGCGCAGATTAAACGCGCCAACGAAACAAATAAAATTACTCAACAACCATCTTCCCTGCTCTCGTTCAATTTATTTACTTCGAAAGGCAATAATGTTTCAGCAGAGAATATTAATAAGCCCGTCTGCATAAATATTTCTAGTTCCGTCCAAGCAGTCTACTTCAACTAATTCCTCAGATGTACTTAACGAACCCAGCCTTACTTTTCCTGAACACCATGTTAGACAAATTGTCGTCTTAGTCGAAAATTTCTAAAAAAAAATATTGCCCATCTTCATCTCATGCCATTGTTTCGGAAGTTCCGTAATAAAATCAGTTGGATCTCTCTTATCTTTCGCTCCGATAAAAACTTGATTTAATTAAATTTTATATCAACGGCGGCTGCTAATGAATTTTTGCTCTCCGACAATATCCATAATGAACTCATTGATCTCTCTTATTTCGTATAGTCCGTGATATCGCAGTCGATCTTACTCGTGAAGAACTTTTTGTAGTTTCATCTAATATTCCGATTTCTAATATTCGCCGACTGCACAGACATACAACCGATAATTCTTACATTCCTATTCCGGTTGTTGTAATTAAATGTATGAGTTCTATTATTTCCATCCTTTATTCCCTTTTTACGATTCGTACCGAGTTAAGGTTGAACCGATGATCTGTAAACCTAAATTCTGTCACAACTGTCTCTGGTTTGGCTACTAACGTTCCCTGTGCACTGGCATCATTCCTCTACAGAATGTTTTCCATTTTTCAACAAAACGACCCTCCTACTTACGTTTGCGTCCGCTGTAGCGGTAACCATTCGGCACTCTTGTCAACTTTTTTAAAGATTAAGATTCGCACAAATCATGAGTCTTCAAAACGTTTCTTACTCGGCGAATAGAAATATTAACGTGGCCATGATACGTTTCTCCCGTCCTCGACTTTGCAGATAATTCAAACCCTGCTAATTTTTCCGTTTTACCTAAATCATCGGCCACTACAGAGAAAAGACGACAACACTGTTCTAGCAGTTAATCTTCTTCTTACAACTGGATTCCACCTGAAAATCACTATTCTATTCTGAAGTGTCTAAATTTTTTCAATTTGTACTATTCCAATTTTATCCTCAACGCTGACACTAAATGCTAACGCGCTCCATCATGCCTAAACATCCTCCAAATTCTTCTACAGATTTACCTTCAATATACATCATGAATGCCAGATTCGACCTCAGTTACAAATAACGTTTCCTTTGATAACTCTTCTTCTCTTTCTTCTGAAACTTGTTTGCTCTCTATGTTGCTATCCGCCTTCAATAACATTGATATAAACAATTTGAAAAATAAAGTCTTGCGCTACAATCATAGATATGACGGAAGTCGCAGTTTCCTTTACACTAAGTTTTTATTTCGATCGTTCTTCTTCCTATTCGCCTTTCTCTAATTTCGTTTATGCGTCTTTTTTTTTTTTTCATTTCCATTATACCAACGCTTCTCGCCTCCATAGCCGACTTTTATTATTTTGTAGTGCATTCTTTCGGTGTTGCTTGCTTCTTTTAACCAGGTTGCTTGAAAGCATACGAGGACCGAGACGCGATGATTGTTTTGAACGCTGGGAGCTACTTTCATGGAGGTTACCTCTTCTTCCATCTTCCCTCTACTTGCGAATTCACTATGCCCTGTCAATTCAAGATTTTACAACGGAAAAACCAACAAATTATAATAACTCCCGTAATCATGATGTCTTCGAAACGCGTCAATAATAATTAAATAATTGTTTTATATTGGTGTAAAAATTACTTACTGTACTTTAAGGCTACTTTTACCTTCAGTTTCAGCACTCCCAGAACTTTTCGCTCTTTTCTAACTCTCGGCAATATTCTTCCTGGTAAAAGAGCAAATGCTTGAGCCAGAGTTACTCTTAAAGCAGCTTACTCTATGAAAACCAACACGGTTTTAGAGAAAAAATATCCACAATAACATTATTGAGAACAATTGTAAATAGGATAAATACAGGACTGTCGATGGGGAACCAATTTTTAATTTCATTTATTGACCTATCCAAAGCGTTTGATTTAGTTGATCATGAATTACTGATCGAGGACTTAGAAAATCTAGGCATTAAAAACAATTAACTTAAGTGGTTTAAGAATTATATAGCAAATAGGAAAATCAAGGTCAAAATTGCAGGGAATATAAGTAATGAAAAAAATATTCATTATGGAGTAGGTCAGGGTATCATATTGGCCCTGATTCTTTTTCTTATTTATACCAGCTCGTTTCACAAACATATTAAAAATGCAAAGGTATATGTTTTTGCTCATGATATTGCTTCGTTAATCGAGCACAACTATATGGAATTCAAATATATTATGTGAGGCTAAGAAAACTGAAATAAATAAAATAAGTAAAATACAGAAGAGGTATTTGAAACTCATACTCCCTCATTGGAAGCAAAACGTCTCTGGATCAACATGGTGGAAGGAAAACAACGAAATGTCTTTCAAAATGTGTACTATTACTATTACAGACTACTAGAATTTAACGTCAATAATATAAAATTACCATCTAGGTAAAAAACTCGATTGACAAGAAACCAAAGTAATACATACTACATCTATCCTCGTGGGGTAAATCTGCGAATTGATAATACGGATGATTCGGTTTTAATTAAATTAATAAGTACAATCCCGAACCATATATTAAAGGGGAAAAAAATTGGTGTGGAAAAAGGAGGTGGAAAATTGGTTAAAGGAATGGTGCAAAGATTGAATAACAAGCTACGTCCTGAATCTCTCTACCTTTTAATGCTCCTTTCTTTATATGTTTTGTTTTTGAATTCCTAGTGTCTTTCCCGGACATTAAGTCGCAAAAAAGATTATGTTTTCCCATTTTAAATATTGAACTGTCGGCATGTGATAATGCACAGGTACGTATTACGGGGCGTGTTACATAGTTGCATGGGTATATATATGTTTATACTTAATCTTAACGCTAGAGTACTAATATTATGAGTATAGAATAAGTTAAGATAAATTATAATTTTTGTATTTTATATATTTTTTGAATAAACGTTAATAAGAGTGTTGGACACTCACACAACGGGCATATTTGCCCTGTGAGACCCACAACTTATTTAAATATATAAAAAAACAAAAAACAAAACACGTGGAAAAGCTGTTTTTCTTTTTCACGCTCTACTCTCATTTCTCAAATTTAAAGGATGGCCAAGGCTTTTAAATCTCCCTTATCTCGCAATTAGTCCTCCTCCCGTTAAATTAATCACTTTCATTGAGAATCCTTCCTACGTTGCTAGCTTTAATGAATCATATCGCTTTCCGTCTTCTTTCACCTCCTTACACTTTTTGGTCATTCCTTTTACCTTCGTGGAACTGAAAACATCGTTACGTAATTCTAATTCCGTTCCCGGGTTAGATAGGATTTCCATTCTCAAAAATCTGTCTGATATTTCTCTTCGGTTCCTCTTAAACTTGTTTAACTTCTTTCTTCGCAGTTCTGTTCCTTTGTCTTAGAATACCTTTATCGTTATCTCCATCCCTAAATCCAATTTCGACATATTTAGTCCAATTTCGCTTACTTCCTGCATTAAAATGCTTTTGATAAATTTAATAGTCGTCTTGTTTGGTGCTTGGAACGTAATATTCTGTTACCTAACAGTATGTTCGATTTTCACCCTGGACACGGCCCTTCCGATTGCATTAGTACATTTTTAATAACTGTTTACACGTTATTCATCAACAAAAAAATTCCTTACTACTTCCGTTCTTGATACTCTACAGCTTTGAATAATGTCCACCTCTCCTCTCTCTTTCATATAATGCTTTCTTTTAACATCCCCGTTCTCTTTTTTTTTCTTGTTAATAATCGTTTGCGGTGCAGAATGTTATGTTTTCTCTCCTTTACAGAACCAGTAGATTAATCTTTCGTGGATTACCGCAGAAACTCCTGCTTCAGCCTAACTTTGCTCAACATCTACTTTATCAAAATTGCTTCTCTGATCCTAAATTCCTGTTTCCTTTTTTTCTTTTTTGTCGATACATCCTTATTTATTCTTCCCATCGAAATAATACTTTAAAAGGTTTGGTCTCATTAGATTCCTTTCCGACATTAATTGGAGATATAATAGATCTTGCCTTCATACTCTGGTTTTATTTATGAAAATTCTTCTAGATCAAATACACATCTCTGCCTCTGCATTGAAACCCGAAAATCTACTCCAATTCTGTTCTCCCATGCGGAATTTCAAATTCTGCCACTTTTCATTCAAATATTTCGTCATTAAGCGTATATCTATACTGTCGTCCACTCTTATGTCTTCTTACTCTTCTTTCGCAACTGGCACTTTACCGCCGATAAAACTCCAATACTATCTCTCATCTCTGTGCCCGCCTCCTTCGGCTTTCATCGTATACCTTCACTCACGATATGCCGCCATACTTTTCTTCCAGTTTTTCTCCGTATTTGCGTTTTTATCTCATCGAAACCCCTACTCCTTGGTATGTTATTAAAACGGAACTCTTAGATACCTTAAGCTCCATTTTCCGAAACCGCTTTACAATCTTCACTGAAGGCTCGATGGAGTTGATTCAGCCTTTTAGTTCTCCTTCGCTAAGCTATTCTGAATCTTTTAAATTCCCGTCTTTCTGTTCAGCTTATCTACGCCGAGTCAATTTTAAGAGTCATTCGTTTTATTCCTTTCTCTCTTATATCTCAGAATATCATTATTATATCAAATTCCCAAAGTGTTCCACAGATCACCTTATTTCCTTTTCCTTCTTGCTCTACTGACTACGTAATTCTTCTAGTACGTTCTCTACTTCATAATTATTTCCTCTGTCACTACTTCCAAATTGATTTCTTACGAGAATACCTAGACACTTAGGGATCGCAGACAATGACTTAGCAGATTAGCTAGCTCGTTTAGTTTCTTCTACTCGCAGTCTTCTTAGCGTTTTTGAATCCCACAGCATCACATTTCTCTCTACAGCTGCTAATTTTAAATTACGGAGTAACTATTTATTCTTAAATCTTGATTCCTATTTATCCATTTAACCGGATCTTCTTTCTCATCCTTGGTTATTCAACTTCTTTTTCCTTTTATGCAGCGTTTCAAGAAGAACAAGAGGATGACAAGCTACTAGAAGAAGTAACACAAGAAGAAAAAGAAATAAAATTAACATCACCAAAAGAAATTAAGGATGAAATTAAACACAACATCAACCATAGGAAGGCTCCAGGCTATGACCTTATAACTGGAGAAGTATTGAAACAATTGCCGAGGAAAGCTATCGTAAAGCTTACAAATTTAATTAATGCAGCATTTAGGTTAAAGTGTGTACCCAGATTATGGAAGGTGGCGGAGGTTATTATGATACTAAAACCTGGTAAGCCTCCATATGACACAACCTCTTATAGACCAATTTCATTATTGTCCACAATATCAAAACTTTTTGAAAAAATATTACTTAAAAGGATAAAACCAATTATTAAGAAAAAAAGGATAATCCCTAATCACCAGTTTGGATTTAGGGAAAAACACTCGACAATAGAGCAGGTACATAGGGTAGTCAATGTTATTGAAAACACACTGGAAGAAAAAAAGGTGTGCTCTGCAGTCTTCCTAGATGTAGCAAAGGCTTTCGATAAAGTCTGGCATAAAGGGCTATTGTATAAAATTAAAACTATTTTACCGAGGCAATTCTCTGAAATATTAGAATCATACTTAAAAGAGAGATATTTCAGAGTTAAGCAGGAAGACGCTTATTCCGACTTCAAAGAAATAAAAGCTGGAGTTCCTCAAGGAAGTGTTTTGGGACCAGTACTTTACCTTCTATATACTAGTGACCTACCAGAATTTGACAGCAGCACCTTAGCAACGTTTGCAGATGATACGGCCATACTAGCGGTAGGAAAAAGCCATGAGGAGTCATTGAAAAAATTGCAGACTACATTATCAAAAATTGAAGAATGGACCAAAAAATGGCGCATTAAACTAAACGAACAAAAGTCAACACATGTTACTTTTACAAATAAAAAAGTATATTACATACCAGCAATTATCAATAACAAAATAATACCACATGAAAACAAAGCTAAATACCTTGGCATGACTTTAGACGCCAAGCTTCGTTGGAAAGCTCATGTGAAAAAAAAAAGAGAAGAACTCGGATTGAGATATAAAAAGATGTACTGGTTATTGGGAAGAAATTCTCAGCTATCATCATACAATAAAACGCTAATATACAAACAGATACTTAAACCTGTATGGACTTACGGATTACAGTTATGGGGGTGCACTAAGCCAACCAACATTGCAATAATACAGAGATTCCAAAATAAAGTGCTCAGAAATATTGTTGGAGCACCGTGGTATATTAGAAATAATGATCTCCATAGAGACCTGAAATTTGAAACCGTGACTAGTGAAATAAAGAAGTCCGCAAAGAAGCATGAAGAAAAGCTTCGTTATCATACCAACGAAGAAGCCAAGCAGCTACTACAAAATAATGATTTAGTGAGAAGACTCAAAAGGGTAAAACCTTTTGAGCTCATATGAATGTGTCTGTGATTACATGGGTGTATCGGTATGTATATTTGTGTGTATGTATGCGTGCATATGAGTGTCTGTGAAGTAAATTCATTATATACATAAGGTATTATGCCTATGCATAAGTGCGTGCCTATGTAATTATTGTATCTATTATATATGTTTGTACGTTAAAAATAACTAAGTCATACAAATGTGTAGAAGAGTCTTAGTATGTGTAATATATTTAATAAGTTAAGTCAGTAATACACTGCTCATTAGTCCGTTTAGACTAGATTGTAGTTTTTAAATAATAAAGAAAATTATTATTATCTAAAAAAAAAAAAAAAAAAATGCAGCGTTTACCTCCCACTGCAATCTGTTCTCTACATTGCTTCCCTCGTCATTTTCTCACTTATATATTTTCCATGTTGTTTTCAACGTCCTTTTGCTTCTCTTTTTATATACGATGCTGATCATATCTTTCCTGAAGGCTCTTTTATCACCACTGAGTTTACTAATGGATCTCCTTACTCCTTATAACGCGTTTTTCATTCTTTCCTTTTCTTCTTTAGAAAAAGAAAAAAAAAAACAAAACCTGTATGAATTTAAAACTTAAATGAATGTCTAAATGCAAATTAGTGGACTTGCTTTAGAAAACGGCTTTCTTCTTCCGAATAAATATGTTCACAAAATGAAAAAAGGAATTAACTTTATATTATGCAAAAAAGTAAACAAAAATAAAAAAAATTTTAAATTGTAACTAATTCTTTTTTTCTGCAATAAAATTAATATTACGACTCATCCACAAATTTCAATCTACATAAACAAAAATTAATAATATATTATTGGTTTTATTTTTTCTTAGTACCTACGGACAGTGACCAAACGCAAGAAACATTTTTCTACATATTTTTTTTTATTCCCCCTTTGGGCACGTCAGCTAAGAACCTACACTGAGAAACAACAAGAAAGCAAAGGGCTGTCAGATAAATTGTGATCGGCCAAATATGGACATTATAAAGGAACCAATGGATGAAATAATGAATAACGAGGGGAAGGACAAAATATAAGATGCACAGTAAGGAGTAGGTTGAGTTTCAGCAGACAAGAATATAGAATACAAAGATCGACAGAAAGGAATGGACATTCAAAAAAGATGTGATTAGCGTTACAAACCACCGCTTCGTTGAGGTGGAGAGGAAACAAGCGAATAGCGAAAACGAGAGGACGGTAGAGGAGAATAGTCAAAACGCGAGCGAATCATAAAAATGACAATAGAACGGGGGGGGAGTTAAAGAAACTCCAATAACACCAGATATTAGAAGGAAGATTAGGTTGTACAGATGGATATAAAGATTGATCGTTACAAAAGGAGGAAGGGATAAATATCTGACCAAAATTTAAGGTGAAGTTTTGTACATAGGGAATTCAGGTTAGAAGATGAAATTTTTTTAAAAAAGGAACGGAAAGGAGCAACAACCCAAGCCAAGAAATCCGTCGCCTCATTACCGTTAATGCCCATGTGAGTGAGAACCCACAGCAAATCAACATAGGTGGAATAGCGAGAAAAAATAAAACGAATAAGACAGCATATGCGAAGAATGATCAGGAAAAAGGGAGCTGATCGTTTGAAGAGCACTCATGGAGTCTGAAATAACCAAATAATTAGAAAACAGACGACTGGAGAAAATGAAGATAATAGAGCGTGAATAGGAATAATGATAAAAGAGTTCCAACAGGGAAGAGTTATACCTCTAGAAAAAAAGGCATTAAAAAGATTGAGGAGAGCATTAATAGATAATTCAGATAGGTTTTTAAGAACAAGATAAGATATGCTGTCGAGACCTGAAGAGGGGCTGGAAGATTTTGAAAGAGCAGATTTTTAATTCATTAATGTTGAAGGCGAAGGTAAGGAAATAAAGAGAAGAGTCTTGTGGAAAAGAAGCGGGATAAAATTCATCAAAGTTAGGAACGTAAGTGGGAACAACAGAATCAATAAAGAATAATAGGCAATCGTCAGAAATGTTAGAATTAATAGGACGTTCAAAGGTGTGAAAGGGGGGTAGTTCTGACGAAAATAAAAAACAGTAATTCTTCCATGAGGACTTCTTCGAGGCTTTTAGTACATACCGAGCTCTTCCACTCGCCCGTTTATGAGCAAGAAAATTTTTGGTGTAGGGTTCGCACGGAAAGTTCTAAAAGTAGTTTGACTATGATCAAATACAGCGTTTGCACTCCTCGTTCCACCAAAGAGAAGAGGACACAACACACCGATTGATAGAAGAATGAGAGAAAAGATTTTAAAAACATCTGTATGGACAGTACAGCGCCACTATATGTTAAATTGCAGCTATTAAAGCCGATTGATATGCATCTAGCACTGTAGGCACCAGTATTACTTTGCGATAGTTGCTTACGTAAAACAACAAAAAATAGCGCTCAGATCGGAGATGGTGTGTAAGCCTTCTCAGCGCGAGTGCATTTATATAAAGGTGGAATGTAGCAAATATACCTGCGCCCGAAAGTAGCTATAACTACCTCAACATTGGTATATTTAATAAATAGAAGAAAAATCAAAAAGGGAACAATAAAAGCTAAAATTATACATCCGGGGAATTGACCCAGATGTTTTATAATATATAAAAGAGAAATAAATAGCCGGATAAGCAGAAGAGAGGTTACGTGAGAAAGAGGAGAGTTTGGGGGAAAAAGAGAAAAGATAGCCCTGCGCTTTTCCATCTTTTTCTTTTTCTTTTTTTTTTTCGCCAATGATTTTAGAGGAAATCCAGCTGGAATGAATGTTATTCGAAAGGAAGGAAGATAGAGAATCGACAAAGCAAGATGAAGAGATGATGTTATTGGAAGCCAGGAACTCCATAATGGCTGTGGAAATAGTTTTAATTACGGGGGAAGAAACAAAGGAAGAAGCATTAAGAGTAATCAAAAAAATTATGTTATTATTGGTTGATGTAGACGGGAGAAAGTTTTCCTTATTAAAATGGACCGGAATAGAAGCAGATCTATTTAGGGTCCATTCATTAAAGGGGAATGGAAACGGTTAGATGGAAAGGAAGAAAATTGAGGCGATAGATTAGGAGGTGTTTTTATATTACAGGATTTGTGAAAAGTATTGGATTTAGGACGAGAGTAAAAGTTAAATAGAGGAGCAGAAATTGTGGACTTGGAAGAAATATTGCAAGGAGGAGAAGGTACCGAGGCTCGATCAGCATATGAGAAATCATTAGAAACTAAACTGGATGTTTTAAATTTAGAATCCTCCTAGAAGAAGATGTTTTCAAAGGCCATCATGCGTTTAATATCCTTTTGCCTTATCCATTCTCACCGTGCGAGCCTTTACAATTGCGACAGAGGGGGGAAGCTTGAAGGTTGCTGCATTCCGCGATAGTACACCGAGAGGTGCAGTGAGAACAAATGGAAAAAGAACTTCGCAAAAGAAGACATTTGGAGCACTGCGTAGGAAGACGAACACCAGGGGAAACAGGAAAACGGAGTTTGCAAATCGAAATAAATTCCGGAAGGACAGCGTTATGGAACTTAAGTTCCACAGATCTAGTAGGGATTTTAACGCCCTCGGAAGAATACGGTGAATAGAATATATTGAAACCGACGACTCGATTCCCTCCAATATATCATCTTCTAAAAAAGAAGGGTGAACCCCTAATATAACTCCCAGCCGGTATGAAATACTATTTGGATATAAGCCCCGATGTTATGGAACGAAAAAAAGTTAGAGTGAGCCAGAAAAGCATTAACGGTTGAAGCAGAAAGAATACTCGGCCCCTGTCTTGAGGAACAATACTGGAAAGAGAAGAGGAAACAGAATTTAATAGCTTGACAAGGGCCATGTAGGTTTCCTATGTTTTGACCAGACGAACAATTTTCAACATAAACAGTAAATGGTCTCGGATGATCAGGAGGAAAGATTACATGGTCTATATTATTATTATTATTATTATTATATTGTATTGTGTTGTATGTATGTAAATAAATTTCAATTTCAATTTCAATTACTGCTGCTTTTTATTGTTATTATTTTTATTTTTGATACTATTTTTACTATTATTTTCACTATTATTTATTATTATTGTTACCAAGATTACTATTAGAATTATTATGGTTACCATTACGGTTATTATTATCAACACTAATGTCATTACTATTAGTGCTAAAAGGTGGTTCAGCCTGAGACAACCTAATCTCTTTCGGCTGAGTTGCGGTAACGGGTGAAAGGGGATCCGCCGATTTACGTTTAGCGTTAGTATCTACGTCCATAATTATGGGTAGATTGGATGGCTTGTTTAATTTGGTGGAAACAGGCGGGAAAGCCGCTGAGCGGCCCCCTTTAGACACGCTCATCTAGCCGAGGACAGAGGAAAGGGAAAAAAGAAAGAAAGAGAAAAAAAATATATAAATAAATATATGAATAAATAAAATAAAATCGACAGTTTTAATTAAGGTTTGCGGAAATCATTTTTCGATAATCCGGACACACCGGTTAAAACTGTTAATGGTGCGCGCACACATCTTCTCGAACCGATTTTTAATTTTAACAATTTGAATCAGATGAAACTGAGATTGAAAGTTGATAAACGAATGAATTAACATATTAGTTACACACAAGCGGCCAGTATCCGCTGCTAAACTATTGTTATTCTACCGCAACATTTAAACCTACTGTACACATATAAATATACATTAAAGGATATTGCGTTAAAAGATGTTAAGATACCGGAGGTAAAAATTATTTAAACCGAAAAAGCAACATCTGCCAAAAGTAAAAGAGCGAATAACGGTAACCACTTGAATAGAAAATATTACTGGATTTTAAAAAAGGTAAGATGAACAAAAAGTGTAGAATTCTGAAAAACGAATACTAAAATTGAACACTCGAAAATAAATAGCGTATAACGAATAAAAAACTTACAGAGCGTTTAAATTTAAGGAAGAAAATCGAGTGAAAGCGCTTTTCAAAGCCTCTGTGAAAATCCGGAACAGACTGTCGCGAGACTGCTTCTAAAACCGTTTCCAAAGGAGCAAGATGGCCGCTGAAGGACGACTGATTAACAGGGAAGCCGGCGAGTCGAAAACTGTAGTCGTTTCTCTCGAAACCGTTTAAAGACTATGCAGTAAATCTTCGACTAATTCAAAAGTTTGCCGCTAAATTCAAAATTTCCTCCATTCATTTCTGTCTGCGAGAGCTTCCTTAGAATTATAAAACAGTCTGCTTAGCAAACTCCACCGATACCCTTTCGTCTTGTCATAGATGATATTATCGTAAACGATTTAAAACGCCATTATCGGAAGAACAGTACGCTCCACTTGGTCTCCCTAATAACGGAACAGTGACGACAGATCTCCCCCGTCTGCGAGCCTAGTCGTTAGAAAAAAAAAATTCAACCATACTCCGTCCAAGTATAAATACCATCAACATTAAACATACACACATTTGCGTTGCATTCCAATGACACGCAATAAAAGCACCCGGCAGTTCAAAATTCAAACGGAGAATGAGATAAATAAGTTATTTTTATTGGCGCCGGCTCTTCGCCTAGAAAATTCGCAAAAGAATCGCGTTCTTTGCACTTAATTTTTGCAATGCTCTGAGGCTATACTTAAAATTATCATAAAAAAACTACACAAATAAAAAGTTTGCAACCGACAATACAAGATACGCTGAAATTTCGGTTTCTCGAAACTTAATCGAATTAAAAACGGACATCAGTTTGCGGCACGCCGCTAATTAAAAAGAAAAAAAAAAATCGAAAGCACCAGTGCTTTTTTGGCTTATTAACCAGAGAGCTCTCTAGTTAGAAAGAGTCAGTTATTGTTCAGAAGAAGAGACAAACGACGTGAATAATATGTGAGAAGGAAAAGACCGAAAATAAAAGCAGCAATAAAGATGTCTCAGCGAATCGGAACACCACGGAACGAAAAGAGTCAAGCTCAATGTCGCAGTCAGTTGCATCGTTTGATTGGAAAGAGTAACGTGGAGAGATAAAGTGAAAACGAGAAAAAGTCGGTAGAAAATACTTGTAATAAACAAATAATGGAAACAGTAGCGGAATAGTAGATAGTAAGAAACTCAATAATCAAAAAGGGAAATAACGAAAATTAAATTTAAAACCCCAAAAGCAAGAAGAAGCAGCTGCTTCATTACTACAGTTTTCCGAATGGCTAGGGGACTTCACATTAAATATCAATAAACACACAACAAAGGAAATGAAGGTGATCAGAGGATATGATAATAACGGGCCGCGGAATGGTACATTAATTTAGAAGGAAGACTGAAAGATCACGAAAACATAAAAGATATACCATCACTCTCCGAAGATTCGTCATTAAAAATAAGGTTACGTAAGAAGGAGATAAGGAATTGATAGCGTTGTGGAATTCCCCCGATTGATTTCGAACTGCGAATAGGAAATTTTGAAAATGAAACTGGAAAAAATAACTCGACAGAATGACAGAGATCGGAAAAAAAGAGCAAAGTATAGATTATTAAAGAAAATTCTGTGTAATAAGGTCTGGCATCCAGGATTGCAATTGCGGCAAATTCTTAATGAGGATATTTATCTATTACTCAAATCGTACTTGTCCGAACGCTCGTTTGTGGTTAAAATAAAGGATTCACTCTCGGAAATACATTCAATCAGATCGTCAGTACCTCAAGGCAGTTTGCTAGGGCCTTTATTGTATTCCATCTATACCGCGGACGTACCAATTTCTAATCTAACGTTACTAGCTACATTCGCTGATGACATTGCGATACTCGCATCTAATACGAATGTTACGTATGCAAACGCTGCTGTTCAAAATCATCTGAATAGGCTAGAGAAATGGGCATGCCTCTGGCGCATATCGTTCAACCCAACTAAATGTCGTCACATTTTATTCACAAACAGACGAGTAAGATGTTCACACTTGAAATTTGAGAACTCGCAAATTCCAAAAGTAGACTCCGTGCGCTATCTTGGAATGCATATGGATAGACGATTAACGTGGCGTGATCACGTGGAAAATACAAGAAAATCTATAATAATTAGGGCTAGGTTGCTATGGCCGCTGCTAGGACGAAAATCAGTTCTAAACCTGGCCGTAAAGCGGAATGTATATTTATCGGTTATCGCTCCAATATAGAGATATGGATTAGAGCTATATATATGGAACAACATGTCGAAGCAACCTCCTTAGGATACAGCAACAGCAGTCCAAGATTCTCCGTACAATGGTATCTGCGCCTTATTTCGTATCCAACGACACATTGCATGCGGACTTGAATGTTCCATACGTGAAGGATGTTTATGCGGAACAGTAGAAAAAGTTTTTTGAGAAACTTCAGTTTAGCTCGAATCCACTTATATACCGAATGTTCACTATTGATCTTCCAGCCAGATCCAGCCGGCGACTGAAAAGGAAAAAGTGGTGCCGGGATGCACTTCCGATAACTTAAGCGCTATTATATTGCTCTCGGAGACACTACGCATAATCGTTATGTAGTGTGAAAATAAATAAATTAATAAAATAAAATAAAAAAAAAAAAAAAAAAGAAATAAATAAATAAAAAAAGCATAAATAAACCATTTTCTTCTTAAGACCTGAATCGGGCATTTCGTTGGAACTGTCAGGTTAATATTCGTTTCCTTTTCCTTTTCTATTTATTCCACTTTTCCCCAATTTTTCCCCCCTTTCCTTATATTCTTATATCACCATTGTTTATGGCAGAATGCTGTCGGTACAATGGAAAAAAAAAAAAAAAAAAAAAAAATGAAAGTCCAAAACAAACTAAAAACGAAATCGGGTTAAAGTTTTCCTAAGGTCAGTCCGTCCAAAGGGAGAAATCGGTACGAATAGAAGTGAGCGAAAGACATCTAGTGAGAAAATGATAGCCTAAATAACATCTGTGAATAGACCAGACTTTTATTGAATTCAACGAGAATTAATGAAATCGGAAAGCATTTAAGAGTAGCGAGGCAGAGAGAATACTAGATTCTATCTAGATTCGAGAGATGGAAAAGCCTCAGTCATAATAATTTCGCGTAGGTAAAATAAAAATTAAGAAATCATCAACGCTCCGTTTAGTTTTGCATAGAGCTTTCAGCAAATCTGCGCCTTTGACACACAATATTCACCTGCCAACTCGAAAAAAAACAACGACAGTGCAATCAACATTCCCCTTCAATCTTCTATTATCAGTCTCACAATAGATACCCATCACTTCTCTTCTCAATTTCTTTGGATCACGAGAATCCACGGCATTTTTTAAGCTCTTACTCCTCTACCATTTTTAATTGCCCACTCCTTTTCCTTTGTAGTTTTATTCATTTCTTATAATATATTTGTCTCTCCTCCTCTCACGAAATTGTACCAGTCAACGAGTACATTTATTCCGCGTCTCTAACTGATTCCGTCTAATTCGATTTTGTCCCTTCAAAGTCTCCTTATGTTTTGTATTCATCCGTCGACCTTGTAGTCCTGCTTTAGTTAATCTGCCTTTAAGTCTCCGTCTCCTGTTCATTACTCCCCCCCCGCTATGTTTTAGTATATTCCTAAAAAGGCTCCGAACGTATTCCTTCCTCTAAAAAAAAAACAAAAAACAACGAAATCTTACCTTACTTTTTTCTTATATTGATTTTCTTATCACTTAGCCCAAAAACACAATTTAGGAAAAATAGGATAGAATAGAGATCACAAAAAAATAGTGTGTGTGGGGGGGGGGGCTGAGATGAAATAGATATTACATTAAAAGTTGAAACGTATTGATAATGGAACTGTGCCTCTGAACATAGCTCCAGTTACATAACGCTAATATTCCGATTGTATGCGAACATAGACTACGTCATTACTGTTACACTTAATTTTCAGCAAATTCAAGTGTAAACATAAAACTCGGACCTGGTCATGCGAGAACCTGCTGAAGCACGTCAGATGCGATATAATCCTTACAGAAGAATCGGTTCGATTACGTTATTCCCCGTAAAATCAAATAGAGACATGTTCTAAAACGAAAAAATAAATTGATCGACTTTTAATATTGCGCGTTAATTAATTCGTGAAATAAACGAGAAAACCGACATATTTCTGAGTTGCAAGCTTTACTGGCATGCATATGACAGTGCGACAGAACTTATAGGAAATCCGATTAAATATCGCAGAATAATTTATTAAAGAAACAAGCTGATAAATGACGACATCGGTCGCCTAGTAATTATTTAAGTTTACTATTTTATTGAAAGTACGTAAAAATAATGAAAAATTCGTCTTACTTGCCGGTAAATATTTTAATCTGCTATGCCTTTCTAATAAACCCCTTTTTTCCCCTCCAAATGTTCTTCCTAAAGATTATCTCGCACTTCTCATTTAAAATTCGCTAAACTTGTCACTCTACTTTTAGAGAAATCAATACCGTTTTTCATATTTGTGACGAGAATATTAATTATCTATCTCCCTTCGTAACGGTATTTAAACTCCCTTTCTCTTCAGTCTGATAAAAATATACAAATATAGTAAAAATTAACCTAAAATCGCTTCCAGACACTTTAACCGGATTTCGCTTTAAATCGATTTAGCATTTTTCTCGAAAAAGTTGAGCAGACGAAAGAAAAAAAAAAAAAAAAGCGAACGGTACAAAAACCGGCGCCCCTCTTTTACAGCTATTATTAAAATGAAACAAACCTCCTCCATGTATATTTACACCACAACACCAGAAAACTGTAACGATAATACCGATTAGATAAATTACGAAAGATGATTATAGAATTTTATAACGAAGAAATAATACAATTTAAACCCGTGTACGATTTCGTTCGCAGTTGCATTAGAGTAAATGAACAAAAAAGAAAGGAACCATCTAAACCAGATGCATCTGCCTACATAAAAACAAAGCAAAACAGATATTCATCATTTTTTTTATCGCTTTTCATCCATAATCTTGTGCTTTATTTATTTTCAACGATATAATATACATATATATATATATATATATAAACTCGGTTATTTTGGCCTAGTCTTGCTTACATTTCTGTCTCGTTCTCTTTTATAATTTGTATAAAATAATCAAAATTTACAACGTAATTCTAAATCGACCAATATAAATATAATAACATAATCACAAAAATCCTATAAAATATAACAAACGTTATATAAGGGACATTTTGCGTTACATAAAATTGGGACATTTTTTCTAATGGGGAGTAGCCTAAGAATTACGTTGTAATTAATATATATTAATGACTACGTCATTCCTAGAGCATAATGCTCAAGAATGTGAAGACTACAGAACACTGAATATATTACCTCGTGTTCTCAAATATCATCGAATAGAAGCCAAAATTGAAAACAACCTAAAGCATAATCAGTTTGGTTTTCGGAAGAATAAAGGCGTTAGTAGGGAAGCTATACTTTCTCCACGTTCGATCATTGAAAAAACTGTGGAAATAGGAAAAACGGTTTATATTGCGTTTGTAGACATATAGAAAGCCTTCGACTACATATAGACCGGAATATACTATTCAGTTCATTGAAGAAACAAGACATAGACTTCAAAGATCGACGGCTACTTTTTCAACAGTTATATTCGAGCAGGCTATGGAATATTAGTTAGAAAAGAATAAAAATGGAATCAATATAAATGGTAGAATATATAAAACAATAAGACTTGCCGACGATATAGCAATAATAGCGGAAACCGAGGAAGGACTGCAAGAATCTTTAAATGCGTTAAATAAAAGTCTGCAAGGAAGATGTAAAATAATCATTAGTATCAAAAAAAAAAAAACCAAAGCGCGACTTTGCACAAAAAGCGGAAAAGAAAGTAAAAGTATTCTCTTGCATGAGCAGAGCATAAATCAAGTAACTGAGTTTCCCTAATTAGGAAGTATAATATCAGCAGACGGTCGAAGCACGAAGGAAATTAGGAGAAGAATAGCTCTCACGAAAAACGCTTTCATGAAAAAACCTTTCATTGCAGATCAAAAAACTTATCAATTAATACCATTTTATGAAAAGCTTTATCCGAAGTGTGGCGTTATATGGAACAGAGACATGGACGATTTTAAAAAGAGAAAATGATAAGCTCCAAGCGTTCGATATTCGAAATATGGTGTGTTGCCGTCGGATGTTAAAGATACCTTGAACGAGCAAAATTACTAATGACGAAGTCTTGCATAACATAAATGAACAACCCGAAATCCGGAATAATAAGATCAACATGCGAAGAAATGGAATAGTTGGATATCCGATCATCAGACATTTGGAATGGATGACAACATTAATCGAAGGAATGATGAAAGGCAAACCAAGACTTAGATATATGGATCAAGTAAAAAACAGTGAAAGTTATGTCACCATAAAAGCATGTGCCTGCTCCCGAATACGGATCTAACATGGTCATGATATATATATATACATATATATACATATATACATATTGAGATGGATTCGGCAGTTGTAGCGTTTTTAATTACGCTTTATACGCTTTCAGATAATGCTGACAAAGATAGAAATTATTATTTCGATTTTAAAATCATTTATATTTCGGTTTTTTTTTTTCGGGCAGCAGAAATGACGGTGAATTGCGATCGGAGAAGCTATTTCGACCGAGAAGCGTGGTTATCCCGAACGCAGCCGTTCTGTCGGCTATGTTGCGGGAACGAACTGGTTTCGCGGAGTGTAGCGCGGTCGAAAAACGCGGAGATATAGCGTTTACCGTCGAAGCGTACAAATATGGATCGTATAGCTACGAGAGTCGCAAGAGAATTTTTATAAAATCCCGAAAAGACAGGGTAGTTGCCGCTTTAAGATACATATAAAATATATATAAAAATGTTCTAGAAAAATCGGCGGCGTTCGAATTAATTGATAAGGTACCGGGTAATTTCAGCGATTCGACTATGTCGTTCGGTCAAAGCCCATCGTGTACCGAAATCTTCGTGCGTGCATCTTGCACTATAAAGCGATAATGTGTATTAATTAATTGTTCACTCGATATAGTCGGATTAATTCGTTGTTCAGTCGATGATGGTCGTCGGCTTAATTCTTCGTTGAATTGTTGTTGCTTGTCGTCGTCGCGTTTACATTTTAAATATATGTCAGCCTTTCGCCGTGCTGCACATTTAGAATTGTTTTTTTTGTGTTAATTATTCTTTAGTTTCTTTTTGTTCACGTTATCTCTTCGTGGTTTTAAAAAAGCCTAGTGTTCTGCCGCTAACAGAGCTTTTCCGGTGGTGGCAAGCCGTTGTCTCTTGCCACTGGCGCCCGCAACAACGTTTGTTTTTTTTATTATTTATTTTTTTACTTTTTTTTTCTTCGTAAAGTTTAAAGCAAGAGTCCAATTCGTATCAAATGGCGGCCCGAACGAACAGGGACCTCGAATAGCCGAGAAGGAGGCGTTCCTTGGAGGATCAATCGAAGAACAGAAACCGCGGAGGAAACAGCAGATAGCGTTTATATTTTTTAGTCACCCTCTGGGCTTGCTTTAGGGTTAACGTTTTGCGAATTTATATATGTATATGTATATATTTAACAATTTTTTTGGTTCTCTTTCATGTTTTTTCTCTCGATAAATACGAACAAAATTTTTTTTCCGTTACTATTTATTATTTTTGTCGTCTGTAGATCGGCCCAATTATGTAATTTTTATTTCGCGTAGCTACCCTGTCTAGAAATATGGAGAAAGGGGACATGTTCAGAGTACGTGCAATGTACGGAAATTATCGGGAGGTGGAACCCATCCCCGATAATTCAAGCGCGGAAGGTGATCAGCAGAACGAGATTCTGGACCGTCTCTCTGAAACGTGACCAGAGGGTTATACGCCGCCCAGTCCGACCAGGAGAGAGTTTGAGGATCCCGGGACATCTTTCGCGCAAGCTCCTGTCTCTGGGCTAGAAAAAATTATGGTGGAATTCATGCGTCAAAGCAAGGAAGATAGCGACAGGTTTAACAACGGACTCGACAGTCTAAAAGAAGATTATAAAAGTTTAAAAGAAGAACTAAAAGAAAGGAATAAGGAAATTCTGAAAGATATGGATGAATGCTTTAAGGAACTGGATAATACTATCGATGAGGGCTTTAAGAATTGAGTAAGACTATCGAGAATTTCGGCAAAGACATGTTTGAAGAAAATACGGAAAATGCTGACAAGGAAAATAATAATGTTAATAATACGCATGACGAGTTTAAGAATAGTGAAGACGATAATTTTAAATATAACGATAATGTAAACAACAATGTTAATGACAATAAAGTCAATAATAGTAGTAATAATTTTAATAATTGTGATAATAATAATCATAGCAATAAGGAAAATTTTGTAAAAATAACTGAAGCGAGTAGAATTAGAAGGTCGAGGAGTAAACGTGGAACATGTCGCAAGAAGAAACTGGAAAACAAGATAAATAAACATTACGTTGAAATAAATAAGAAATTAAGATTAATCAAGTTAAGGTATTCCAGTGCATAAGAAAAGAAAAAGAAAATTAAACCGAAAACCCGAAGGAAGAAGCTAGAACCAAAATTAAAAGCTTAATGCCCGCAAGGGTAAAATTGATAAAAATAAATAATAATTCTCGTCGAGTGGGACACGGCTCCCGTTGCGGTTTCCGGTCCTGGAAGTATCGTCGGAAATAATCCAGAAATCAAGAGATTAGCCGTTTACCCGGATTCGACGCAACATCGTGTGCAAACTAACGCGAAATAAATTCTAGTCAAAATCTCGTTCAAACAGCAAATAAATTTAAACTATATTCTAGTCGCGTAAAATTTAAGTTAACCGTAAAAATAAATTTATTACAAAATAGCCTAAGGACGAGTGTGAGTAGTCGTTGTTGAAGTGATCAGTCTGATAGGTGTACTGCGTCTCGAGTTGCTTCGATCGAGGTTGCGATGTTGTGTGCCGTTTCGTTCGTTTGGTTCCGATAGTATAGGTTGATTCTGCGTCCTGTTTAATAGCGTAGAATGCACTTTTTTTCGTTTCGTCACATGTTCCTTCGGATATCTATGTATGTAGGTTTATGTTATCTATCTAGTCATCCGATTAGTGTAGCCCCAAATTAGATCTAGTTAGGTAATTTTCTTTTATTGATTTTCCGCAATTTGCATATTTATTATTATTATTTTTCCAGTCAATTTTGTCGGTTATCTTAGGTAGTTTTGGACGAGTTTGTGTTGGTTTTTGCAGTGGAGTTAAGATCGTTGAGACTTTTGGTAGAATTTATTTTGTTTCGAGAATTATGGAAACACGGAGACGAACTCTTTTGCTTGTTTTCCGTTTATGAAATTTTGTTTGATTTTTTTTCTTCACCATTTAAATTTTTCTTCGATTTTTTGTATTTCGTTTGGTTGGTGACCTGGTATAGCGTTGCGGTTAGCGTGTGTTTTGAGCTTTGCGTCGTGTGTTAGCGAGTTTGCTGCCGAGTGCCGAGATTGTAGTTGTTTTTGTTTACATTTGAAAGTTCTGAGGCAAAGTGCATTCGATTCACCTGAATGGGCTCGATTTGTTCCGAGTTCGACCTGAGGCGTGCTCATCTCCTCGCTTACGAAATTTACATTTTTTTTTTTGAAATCCAAAATTTATTTTTTTTTTTGTATTTATTTTTTTCTGGGCATTTGTGCTTCGGAGTTCGGTTTTTTTTTGTAGTTTTTTCTCGATTAAGAAAAAAAAAACTTGTTTTCCCGTTTTAACATCTTTGAAACTTTTAACCCTTGTGCTTGTTACTCTGGCCCCCAGCTCTCGCGTTTACGTGAGGTGTGGATGAGCATACATGGTTAGCTATAAAATTGTGAATAAAATTTATAACCGGCGTGATATATATATATATATATTATCGTCGCGATGTAGTTTGTTTCAGCTGGTCGCGGTTTCCGATAAGATTATAGCTATTCGCTATGTAACGGCAGTAGATTTGACTCCGTGTATATATGTATATTATTATATTTTTATTTATGTTTATCAATGTCTATGAATCAATCTATAGTGTAAAATGTTATTGTATAGTTAATGTAAATTTGTATTCTAGTTGTGTAGCCGAATAAACTTGACTGGGCGCTAGCTCATATTGTTCAATTTATTTGTTTGTTGTTGGGTACGCGTTCGAGTTATAATTTGTTTTAGGCCCGGTATGATGTTGCGTGGCAACTATATATGTTTTTTATGTTTTTCTATAATGTATTTTTGGTCTTTCGCGGGTTTCGCGGACTATTGGCTCCAGATATAATTTATTATTTTTTTTGTATTCTTCTTTCATTTCTCTTTCTCCGCTTCTACCACTGAAGTCGGAAATTCTGGCTCGTTGTCTGCAGTTTTCAGTACAGGGTTTAAACCATCGAATTTTTGTTTTCTTATTCCAATCCATTCGGGTTCCTTCGATCGGATTATTCCGTTTCCGTTTTTTCCTAATTTCCCCTCCTACATTCCTTAAATTACTTTTCCCCTTCTTTTTCTCATTCGTTCTTATCCTCAATATTTCATTCTCTTCTTGGATCGTTCATTTGATGGATCGTAAGGGGGCTCTGGTCGACACGTTGACTTTGTGGGCGCTATGAAAGCAGACGCGGCCATATGGTTCGCGGAAGAGAAGGGTATACCTGGTACTCCGGCAGTTTTTTATTTATTTTTTTATTATATATATTTTTTTTTTATTATTATATATTTTTATTATCTTGTGGTCCGAGCAGTTGGTGTTGTGAGTAGCAGATAATTCATACGGCCATAGTATCCGATGGAAGTATTGGGTGCGCCACAGAGTAGGAACAATTTTAAATCGATTGGATTTGATGGTCACCGATTACAGTAGGCGATCTATGAGAACCCGATTCCGGCACAGACCGTTGAACTCGACCGAAAGACACATGATTGCCATTGAGCCGTTCGTGCTTATCAACGCGGAGTACCCAGGAAAAATTATACAAAATATGGTAGAAATACGCGACTGGGATCTCTATCCGTGATCGCGATTTAACAGTGCGGTTGATATGTTTGTCTTTTCTCTTTTCCTACCATCGCCTCAATATATATATTTTTCTCGATGCTTCTTTTTCTACCGAGGAACCCGCGTTTTAAGAGAGAAAGACTGTAGCAGTGGACGAATACACAGAACTCCGTTCTCTCAGTGGTAGAGTCCTTCATTTTTTCTTCTAAATTTTATTTTTTTTCATTACCATATTCATCAATTTTCTCCTCAATTTTAATCGGGAGGCACGAAGGCGTCCCGCGAGCCCATGTACATAGTCCCGCTACCTGTTTTCTTTATGTGTATTTTTCGTTCTTGATTATGGCAATTTGTTCGTGAATACCATGCTACCCGGCATCCTATGTTTCGATTTATTGTTTTGTGCAGGGTATTGTTTTTTTGTGCTTTTCTGTAGCTCGACATATGGTCGATTTATTTTATAATTCTGTATTATCCAAATTTTGTTTATGTTGCGGTCGATTTTGGTAATTTTTGTTGTTGTCTCGTTACCACTGGGACAATGTGTGAGTGTAATTGTGCGACCTCGGGTGCAATTATATATATCGTTTGCGGTATCCTGAGGTCGGGGTACCTTTGAGTTTTACGTGCACACCAGGTCCCCATAAGAAAATATTGTAATTAATTAAATTAATTTTTTTTACATTTTCGCGAGTTTCGATATGCTGTCATCATGTCTTTATATTTTTTTATTCCCAATTAATTTTGTTGGTGTCTCTGTTCCCTTTTCTTCTTTTTCCCATCCTAATGGGTGGTGTGCGCCCTGGAAAGGCACACAAGGTAGCTCCGGCGCCTATGGAAGGCCGAGGACTGGCGAGATGTCCGGTTGACCATGATGGATTCATGGAAAAATGGTCTGTCTTTTTAGATGATAGGGGGCCCCACTGTTTTTTTTATTTTTTTTGTTTTTTTTATTAGAGAGTTCCACTAGGTAAGCCAAGTTGAGGTCCCTCGCACGGTCCGATCGTTTGTTGTTTTTTTTTTATGAATTTTGTTGATTTTTGGTGGTTCGTACCGTCGCGGGGACATGTTTTTCGCCCCATGAAATAAGATGGTGGTCGCACTCAGGGGTTGTCTAAAGAGGGTTCCCAGTCTGATTAGGTTCAGTAGGCCAGGTAGGAGGGAAGGTGCCGCGTGGGACGTGACTGTGGTGTACTATCAGATATTATACAGATGACCCAGTTTGCATGTTCCTGCGCCATATTGTGACAGGGGTTGTCGAAATATTTTTTTATTTTTTTTATGGAGTTGTTCCAAAGGGGTGCCGGTCTCGTCTGCCGGGCCTCTCACTCTCTCTCTGTTAGGAAAATTTCTTTTGATGTTCCTTAAGTGTTCCTAAATCTATATTTGAGTACAGTGAACTCGCGAGAGCATAGGACTTTTATCGAATTTCATAATTTTTATTACCTAGTCAATTATTTAAATTCGAGTTTTCACACAGATTTTCGGTTTTTTTCAACGTAATGATGTTTTGTTTTTTTTCATTTGATATACTGTTTTGTTTTTTTTCATTTGATATACTGTTTTGTTTTTTTTCATTTGATATACTGTTTTGTTTTTTTCTAGTCCCTATTCCGGCATTTAGGCCGATGTTAGGAAGATGCTCATTCCGATATTTTCTTTAGTTGTGGTTGTCTCTGTCGGGTGCCCCGTACTTGATTTTTGACGGGTGTCCCGCGTTGATTTTTTTGACGCGGTGAGTCCCGCGTCGTTCGGAATGGGTACCGACGATTTATTGAATTTATGTTGAATTCGAGTTTTTAATTGCTTTTCAGCAGATTGAATTTTTTAAATTTTTTTAAGGTTTATGTTTTGAGCCTTAAGCTCTTGAAGCCTCTATTCTGGTTATGCCCTGGTGTGGTCCCAGTGGTGTATTCGAATGTGATGTACGTTTCAGTAACTTTAAGGTACGATGTGTGGCGTACGTAAGTGGGATAGAATGGCGGAGATATGTTCAGGACTCCGTAGTTCAGCAACGGCTAGTCCGAATCCTCTCGTATTTTGATACCTGGATTCTGATCCAAAACTTCTGTTTTGGATGAAAATAAGGGCGGGACAGTGAGACGGATTCGGCAGTTGTAGCGTTTTCAATTACGTTTTATACGTTTTCAGATAATGCTGTCCGAGGTAGAAATTATTATTTCGGTTTTAAAATCATTTATATTTCGGGTTTTTCTCGGGCAGCAGAGATGACGGTGAATTGCGATCGGAGAAGCTATTTCGACCGAGAAGCGTGGTTATCCCGAACGCAGCCGTTCTGTCGGCTATGTTGCGGGAACGAACTGGTTTCGCGGAGTGTAGCGCGGTCGAAAAACGCGGAGATATAGCGTTTACCGTCGAAGCGTACAAATATGGATCGTATAGCTACGAGAGTCGCAAGAGAATTTTTATAAAATCCCGAAAAGACAGGGTAGTTGCCGCTTTAAGATACATATAAAATATATATAAAAATGTTCTAGAAAAATCGGCGGCGTTCGAATTAATTGATAAGGTACCGGGTAATTTCAGCGATTCGACTATGTCGTTCGGTCAAAGCCCATCGTGTACCGAAATCTTCGTGCGTGCATCTTGCACTATAAAGCGATAATGTGTATTAATTAATTGTTCACTCGATATAGTCGGATTAATTCGTTGTTCAGTCGATGATGGTCGTCGGCTTAATTCTTCGTTGAATTGTTGTTGCTTGTCGTCGTCGCGTTTACATTTTAAATATATGTCAGCCTTTCGCCGTGCTGCACATTTAGAATTGTTTTTTTTGTGTTAATTATTCTTTAGTTTCTTTTTGTTCACGTTATCTCTTCGTGGTTTTAAAAAAGCCTAGTGTTCTGCCGCTAACAGAGCTTTTCCGGTGGTGGCAAGCCGTTGTCTCTTGCCACTGGCGCCCGCAACAACGTTTGTTTTTTTTATTATTTATTTTTTTACTTTTTTTTTCTTCGTAAAGTTTAAAGCAAGAGTCCAATTCGTATCAATATATAACTCGGCCATTTTGGCCTCGCAAGGGGTTGTGCCCCTTGACCCCGCTTGCTTTCATTTCCATCTCCTTCTCTTCTATACTTTGTATAAAATGATCAAAATTTACACAGTAATTCTTACTTGCATCAACATAAAAAAAAATAATATAATTACAAAAATCCTATTCTAACATTTAACTTTCATTATATAAAATTAAGATATTTTTTCGTTACATATTTCATTACATAAAATTGTGACATTTTTTAAATAACAATAACAAAAATCCTATAAAATATTACAAACGTTATATTTTTTTGGGTCATTTTTTCTAATAGGGGTTAGCCTAAGAATTACGTTGTAATTAATATATATTATATAACATATATATGTGTATATATATATATATATATATATATATATATATATATATAATTTATATTAAATTAATTCAATTTATTTCGGATGTTTTAAAATAAAATTGTAGCGGCACTTATCTGACATATTGTCTATAAGCGAGCATGCCCGATTCAAGCATGTGAATAAAAAAACCCACACTTGGAAACAAAAATTAATTCAGATGGCTATTTGTTTTCTTCGAATAATTTTTGGTTCAAAATAGAAGCAATTAAAATAACGCAGATTCTATTAATACAAAAAAAAAGGAAGATGAAGAAAAAACTCAATTATTTGAAAAACTGTCACCAGATTTTTAAAAAAAAAAAATGAAGTTACATGGAAAATTCATGACTTAGATAGTGCTTTAAAAGGAAATGCATTTTTTAGCCAGCTCCACGGCAGTGGTGTATGGTTTTCTGTCGCCCATAATGTACCGTTGCTGCACACTGAAAATATACAAAAAAATTCCACTTGCTCTAGATTAATGACTATAGTTGGCGCCCCACTTGGCAAAAAAAAACCGTATACCTTTTCGTTAGTGTGCGCCGTACCCACGCGTCGAATATGTGCGTTTCATGAATGTATGTTCCGCTCAGCGTTCGGCAGTGCCCGAAATTTCCGGGCAGGGAATGTACGACGATTTCGCTAATGAAGTTATTGCAAGCCGCACGCTTCGCAAAAACCCCGTCAAGCTAAATGGTAAAAGTTTTACATTTTCCGAGTTTATGCAAGTTCCTGTATTAGACGTTTAGTTTCTTAAAGGGATAACACGTTAAGAAAGAACAAAACTCATTAATCCCGGTTAGGCGGAATTTATATCTGCTTTAGTCTGTTAGCACAATTAGAAAACTCTGCCCCAGTTAAATGTCGTTGGTTTTCGGAATATGTTCGAAAAAATTACCGTAAAGCCTTTTATTATCCAGCTCGTCTATTACTGTTGTTATCTACTAATGAAAATGTTCCTTTTTCGATTTTCCAGCACATCTAAAAGAACCGAGAAACAATCGGTCCAATGACAGAAAAGAAAGCGCGCGCCAACAATTCTCTTAAGGAATGCTCTGTGCGGCTGCGTTATGTGCTTTGCCAAATCCAATGGATAAACGCGCACGTAGCTGAAGATAATTTCTTCGCAATTTTCATTCGATTTTGCAAAACTGATTATTGTGATATTTATAGTTCAAGGACAAGAAGACTAATTTTAATCGAAATTCTTCAGACGCTAGACTACGCCAGCTCACCGCTGTGTGTACCTTTTCCATTTATTTCGAATTAATTTCAAGAAGAATTCTGTGTCCGCAAAGTTGGTTTAAGATCGCCGCCACTTTTGGTATCTCTAATACCATTTCGGAAATAATGGCATTAAATATTTTTATATAATATACAATTTTATTTATTACAAAAATCTAATTGAAAGTATTTTCCGGAATTAGCAATTATAATTAGGAAGCAATGCCAAAAAAAAAAAAAAAAAAGAATATTTTAGTACAATCTTTAGTAAATAAATAATTTTTCGAATTTTTCGATAATTGCTTCATTAATTTTCACATTCCACCGTACAAACGTCACCATCGTACGGCGGACCTATATTTTTTGCGGTGTGCGCCTTTTGTTATTAACTTATTTCCTATTTTTCCTCTATAATAATAGACACTTATTATTAGACGTAATCGCAGATCCGCTAGTTTATAGGCGTATATATTAATAACCATGTTATTTCGTTTTGTTTTTTTTTCAAATTAAATATAAATTTTATACTTCGTCAATTTAAAAATAATCTTAATAGAAAAAATATAATATCGATTAAGTAATTAATTAATCCCTTAACATATTATTATTTACTAATTTTCATTTTGTTTTTCCTACATACATATATATAGTTTTTCAGCTTATTTCCAGTTTTTATTGTTACACTCTAGTTGTTTTTTTTCCCTTTTTTTTTTTCTTTTAAAATTTAAAAATTAGGTTACATTGTTTTCGTTTCACCGAAGAGTTACGTTAGTACGCGTTATGAAAAATTTCTATGGAGAATTATTATTATTAAATTTTCTTCTTTTTTTAACTGACAACTCTTTTATAGGAATTATAGAAACCTGGGCCCGCAGGGAGTATGTATCCAAAAATCAGGATTAATAGCTGTGCCCTTAATTGGATTTTACGGTTATTGACGGTTTTTTTTTTTGGTTTTTTTATAGTATTAACACTTTTTTAAAAATGACGGATTCAATTTAATTTCCACCGAGACGCGTTTTCAAGTCTATACACTTAAAAAAGACCGGATGATACACGAAGTTACAATAAACTTCGTTAAATACATTGTTTTTTGAAAGGTAGTTTAAAATTATTTCTAAACAGTTAATATGCATAAAAAAGTAACGTCGTAGTCAAAGAAGTGACGTGTGAAATTTGTACAAATTCCGCTAAAAATAATCTAAAAAGCGCCGACGACAGAGGGTTCTCGCCGTATCATATCGAGCACAGAACGGCAAAGAAGGCCAACCCTCCCGTCTGTTCTACTTCCCGCTGGATTTTTCGTATGCAGATTCGGAAGAGCTCAGCTTGAGATGATTGTACGGTTATCGCTTTTTAAGCCGGAAAGCGCGCCAAAGCAAAAAAAAAAAAAAAAGGTACGACTAGTTTCCCAGCTCTCTTACCTCCATCTAGTAACCGCTGAATTCCATGTGCGCGGCAGTTCCGCAGACGTTTCGACGGCACACACTTAAAAATGATAGCTAACCGATTCGCGAAAATTACTTTTTACAAAGGTCGCTGAGCGGGAAAAACGAAACCGGGAAAAAAAGAACCGAAAAACAGAAAACCGTTTCCACGCTGCAGTAAGGAGAACTAAAACAATGTGACATATAAACGAAATTCGGCACGCAAGCGAACACGGACGTGCAACGAAAACCGGGCTAGATGACGCTTTCACAGTGACTGTCTGAGATCTCGGAGCAAGGCGAAATCAGATGCCGCCATCCGGAACCGCATCCGAGCGAATGGTAAAAATCGCCAGCCCCGAGCCGCAGATATGTTACTGGGCTGCCTTCTGTTCGCGCTGTTCCGTTTCATCTTTGGCCCTGGCTGGCCCGGAATAGGGCGCGAAAAATTTCGCCCAGATGCCTGCGCATGCCACACTATTCAAACGTTACTCTACGTAATAACCTTTTATCTTGCCGCCGCCCTCGCCCGAACGCGCCTGCAGCAGCCTCGTTTTAGAGTATTCTATTTCGTTGTAGTTTTTGAGCGACCGAGCCGAAGAAGCTCATGCTTCTTTGTGGAGCTGCTGCTGCTGCCGCCGGGCGGCGAAGCGACGTCCGCGCGCCATTGTGTGCTGGTGGATTTGGCCGAATTCACAGTTGCCACAGGCTGCGACAATTACCGAGCATTAAGGGCATCGCTGTCGGAGACCGGCTCGCACACCAATCTCGTTTGCCGATGTACACGTATCGTCGGAATCGGTTTAAAAAATTTGGCACATAACACCTAGTGCGCTCGCTGCAATTTCGCAGCGACGCCACTACCGACTGACAAGTCAACTTTACGTTTCCACCTCTATACTTCTATCGAGCCACAACAGTGGGCTTTTTTATGGATGTTTTTTTTTTTTCGTTTTTGTGGGTTTTTCTTATGTACTTCTCTCAAACTCATTAGAGCCGAAGATCAGATAACGCCGCGAATCTCAGGTCCTATTAATTTTCAAATTCGGCATTTTGTAATTTTATTCGCTATTCGGGAATTTCCGTACAGTCTTCGTCGCTCCGTTGAAGCGACTTCCCAATTTTGCGTCGCATCATCGCGATTACTAGTCCAAGGAAGATAATCCCGAGGAGTAAGCGGACTGCCCCGGCCAATCAGCGCTGAAGTTTGTTCCTTTCACCGGTTCTCCGCTGAAATGTAGGAGAACACGTTTGGGACGGCATTTTTCTTTCTCCCCCCCCCCCCCCCCATTCCCGACAACTATCTAGTGCCTGGTCTTGGTTTCTTCTTTCCGTTGATGAAATAAAAATACTCGATTTCCTATAGATTTCGTCACGAAGACGGTGACACGGGACAGGACGGAAAAGTTGACTATTACTTTAGACGGTACGTTATTTCGCGATTACGTCGAATCTGTGATGAACGGCGATCAATGAGTAACAGAAAAAACGATTAGGCATTGAAACGGAAAATTTAAAACATCAACTTACTGAAAAAAAGTTTTCAGAGACACGTTTTGTATCGTGAATTAATAACACCGCTCAGCCGTGTAAATATAGTAATCGCGAAATACATTGGATAATAACGGCCATAATGAAAAGTTGATGAAATAATAATAGTAGTTATTTATTCTACAATAGCGGAGTAATGTAGTAGTTGAGGTGTTCCGTTTCTAAACCGAAGGTGTCACGGGGTTTCGGTAGTTGTACAAATCACTTCCATAATCCGAAACTGAATATCGATTGTAACAGGAAAATATAGAAAAGGTGGCCCGAGAAAGGAACTGGTCCCAATATTTTCTTCAAATCCGTTGGGCTCTTGGCACATTATAGGAAGCTTAACTTTACAATATCCATTATATACCTTATCGATATGGAAGGACTTGATAAAAGATGTGATCCATTCAGAACGATTTCGAAGGAGATTCGAGCAGTCCGCTTTTAAACAGTCGAACGTTTATATATTTCGCATTATTTCATAACAATTCCGCGCATATTTTGTAATTTTATGATACTAAAGTAAAGTAAAGCAAGTCCCATGTGTGCTTGATACAGTGCCATGGATTGTGGGATTAAGCTTTTCACAATGTACTTAAGGACCTAATGGATCTGATGAGAATTCCCTCAGCCGCCTTTACTTTCCCGAAATTCTCTGGTACCCAATTCTATTTCATTCTAGATACACACCATATCTGAGAGCAACGTGGATCCGGAACGAGACAAATCTCGATAACCGATGACGCCTCTAATTTGGTAGCCAAGCACACATATCTATAATTGCGTGCTTGTACGTTTTGGATTTTGCTAGACCACAAACGCAACCGAGTCTGCTACATGCCATGAAGAGAATTTAAAATATCTTCTTATAAAATATCGACTCGTTAGAATATTTCGTTAAATTTTTAGTCTTTATTCAATTATAATCTTCTTGTGCTTCTTTCGTGTCATCTCCCAATTAATCCGATTCCGACTATTTTCGGCCCGCATATCTTTCCATAATTTTACACATTCTGCGAAATATATTAAAACCGGGCGATTTTGTAACTAAATTAGCTATCCCCGATCGGGAGATCTTCTTCTCTTTAAATACTGTCTTCTCAAAGAAGACTGCGAGACCATACGATGATATTATTCCTGACCAATTCGCTGAAGATTTCCGACCCGTTCTCAATACGAAATGCAAATTTTTTCAGCTACCGATTCTTCTTCTTTTACTTCATTTTTCTCCGCTGTTCCCTTGCCCGATTAATCGCGATAGCTCGTGTTTATCCTAACGACAAAGATATGCGCACTTTCTTTTCAACATGCTTATTCACTTATTTCATTCTTTGCAAGATTTCGTTACCGGACACTTACTCTTACGGATATTCTCATTATTTTCTTTTGTATATATCCGTAATGTTTTCCACAGGCTAAATCGTAAGCAACGCGAATATGAATGGTCATTTTAAGACTCCGAAGGTAACCTTGTGTACATATATATATATATATATATATGAATAGCAATGAAAAATAGAACGGTAATAAAATGAACATGCTGCAACTAGAACGAGAATAATACCAGATTTTGGTGTTAAGCACTGATACAAAACCAACTCTTACGAATGCTGTATACATCATATAAGTTATTTGCAAAAACAAAACTACTGTTAATTCTAAGGTGAAATATTGTTATATTGGACAAATTCATCTCTACTAAAATGACCTTGCAGGACCCACCCATTTGTTAATCACTTAAGATAAAAATCAGTTAGTTCCAGTTACCAAGAGTGGTACTGATAACAGGTGTGATTTTAATACAAGGGGCGAACTCGACAATGTAAATGGTGAATTCTATGCAGTTGTCGGCGGCTTTAGACTGGGCACGTGCAACGAACCATGAGAAAATCTGCTAAAATTTTGCGCTAACCAGAACATGATTGTAACAAACACGTGGTTTTCAAACAGCACAAAAAGGCGACGTACACGATAAACTCCTAAGGATAAGTATCAAGCTTCCTGATACGTAAGCACTAGAAATGTTCAATCTCTCAGAGTACCCATACGGATCAAGATGCAGGATTTGATTGTCTTATACACAGATTTAAGATACGCAAAATCACTCAGAAAGTCAATGTACATATTCATTGTAAGTGCTGATGGTTCGCTTGTAGCATGAGACCAAATAAAAAAGTAGAAATGAAAAAAAAATCAAAACCAAGCAAGGCAATCTGGACTTATTTTATGAAGGAAAGCGAAATCGAGAAGCGACGGTGGAATATAGGAACTCAAATTGAATAGTCAGAAAGCATGCCGTGAGCATCGTGCCGCGTTCATAGATCAAATGTATCAATAGAGATACAAAAAATTGACGGTAGAAGATCAATACAAGAGCGTCAAGCAACTTTCTAGGAACTTCAAACAACAAACATGCGAAATAAGAAGCGCGGATGGTAATGCGGCATAGGATAAAGAAAGCGTAACTTTTACTGACCAGATCTAATAATCATGTACTTCTGCTGTTAGTAGGGTGCATTATAACAAACTACAGCTAATCCAAAATTGTATCATCTATGCATGACATTTTAGAGTTACCACACATCAGAGATTATGTTCTAAATGCAACAACTAAGTTCTGCACTAAATGTACAGCGCACGAGAATGTATCTACCAGCTCTATTGGTAATTATTTATACTAAATACAAACATCGAAGACTTAAACATACTATTCTGAATTGTATATTAGTACTATGTAGTTATTTAGTTTTAGTTTTATTTATAAAGTTTATTTCACTTCATAATCATTCTACTAATATCTACGTAATGTGGCACTAGCAACTGAGTCCTCCCCTCATGCAAGTAGGTTTTTGTTTACTTTTTCCTACTAAGTTAAATGTCGCATATCATGTCGTATTTATATTCATTAATTTAGTTACGTGGTAAGACTCGCGTCGGTACGCATATTAGCAATTATTTTATGAGGGTAACGTTCTTATTTATGTAAATAAATTCTTTCTCTTTCTCTGTAAATGCTCACAAGACTAGATATCAATTCCTGCGTCCCAGAAATTATAATATTGGGGAAAATAGAAACTGGTATTGTGAAAATGTCAAAACGGGGATCAGGGTTCTGGGGAAAAAACGATTTATCTGTTTTTCGTATTAATTGCTTCTGCTATAATCTCCCTTGATGGTCGTTTGCCTTTTTTCGCACATATCAAATATCTTTCTGTTTCTTTTATTAAAAACCTAAACTTGTTGAAAACCCTGTCGCCAACTAAATGCAATGGAGCTCCCTACATTCCGATCTCTCTCGCCAATGTTCTTTTATTTACGGCTGTGCCTCCAAGTCATAACCCTCTAAACTAAATGTAATCCAAAATTCTCATCTTCGATCTGTCTTATTGCTCTTAAGTTTTGTCCGATTTCAGCTGTTCTTGCTTCTAATACGCCACCCCTTTCCATTCATAGATCTTATTTATGATATCGTTTTCTTATTAAACCGTCTTCCACGCATGTCTTCTATTCTTATCTCCTTCCTTTTGATTTCTAAGAGCTAGTCTTTTACACTTAAGAAAACCGGTATCCTACTCTTTATTTCTCTTCCTCTTGCTCCTATTTTTCCTTCGACTACTCCGATCTGCGTTATCCTCCGAAAGTATTTATACTATCCTCATTTACTAAACTCTTTCCTCAAATTGTAAACAGATACACTACAGTACTATCAATTCTATATTTCCTTTTCATGTGACTATTTTCACTGATGATTCAGAGAGGAGGCTTAATAATGTTGTCGTAGCTTCTCTTTTATTCTTCGAGATTTTAACTTTTCGATATCTTTTCGTTTTCCTTCTTTCTGTTCCACATTCACGACTGAGTTAATGTCTATCCATCATTTCCATGATCTCTAATGGCCTTTCTTTCAATTATTTAATTATTTCTAATCCATGAGCGCTCTCATCAGATATCTCCTTCCTGATCATTCTTGTAACTTTATTATTCTCCGTACATGTTCACTCTCAATCATATTTTTTCTTCACTCCATTCGAAACACATTGATTTACTGCGGGTACCAAACCATTCAAGCATCTCTGATAATAAAGCGGCTGATTCTAGTTGCAGCTTTGCTCGCTTGTTTTTTTTAAACCCCATCCGCTAAGCTTCTATCGCTATGTAAAGGTTTCCACTACAGATTCTGATCAGATATTCATGCTGTGCATTCTGCAACTAATGGAGTAAAATATATATTTTCCCAAGATATTGCTTATAATTAAATGGTCAAAGAGTTGAAAGTTAGAAGGGGAAAAAACCGTAAAAAATATTCTTTAGTGACGATAATGTGAAAGAAGGAATTCATTAAATTCGTGTCAGGAAGGGACAAACATTATATCAGAGAACTGCTCTGCATTGTGTCCATTTATATTTTTCTTAATTTATTGTGAATAATAAACTATTTTTTTGTTTTTTAAATAACTATAACATTTTCATTTTCAGATAATTAAATTTTAATAAATCACCGACACAAAATTATTTGCGAACTAGAATAAACCTGGAAATAATTTATACCATATATATTCTTAACTCGTTCAATATCTTCCTCCTAACTGACAGTACGGGGAGTCTTCCCATCAGTCTACTAAATACGCCCCTAATATTTCCTTTTGTCACACACAGACTAGTGTCATGGTCATCTTTTATTATAAATTGCACAGGGCCCGTCATAGCCCTATACTGATAAAACTACTACGTACAGCCTTACACAGAGCTCATAATTCTTCGCGTAGAAACTATTTCGTCATCGCTTGCCTTCAATTCCTGTCACTATCTCTCCTTTACCATTCTTCCTTTTGTTAGATGTTCATTCTTACCTTTTTTTTTTCATAATCATTTCCCTTTTAGTCAACTCCCTTTTTGTATTTCTCCTCTCTTCACTTGCAAAAGCTACTGTAGTGTACGCGCTTACTCTATATATTATAGCAATCACCCCAGCGGTTGCACTTATGCTGACTCAACAACAGTTGCCAGAACAAACATTGTCCGAATCAGAACATTCAACAGGATTACTTGCAAGCTGTAGTGGGTTAACTATGTAATACCGAAATAAATGCATACTCTGATTATTGCCCGCCACGTTTCACCATGAAAAAAGATGAGTTTCAGGAATCTTTCAACTGTTAGACAATCATTTCATCTGTGGAAATGGCTACATCGCAAAGCTCACCACCTAAAGGGGAATAGGGATATCAGGTTTTAATAGAGAAGAATAGATGGGTAATTGCTTAGCAGAAAAAGTCGCACATTCATATAAAACATGATATAAAAGCCACAAGGAGTGTATGTGGAAGGGGGAGAAACGGACAAAAATGGAGTAGATGCGGATGAAAACTGAAAAAAATGGTGCAGGAAGGAAACTATGGTCAAAGCGAAGGCAACAAATAGTAGTGAGTGTAGAGCATTCAAGAGAGGGCAAGTATCAAGAAAACTATGAGCAAGGAGGAAGAGATGGCTGAATAGTAAAAGGGGGCAGGATTAGAAAAGTAAAAAAAATAAGAGTTGAGCTATAGTGTAGAACGTGTCATTTAAGAGAAGAAGAGCAGTGTTATGGACTGAAAATGTGCCCAAAAATACGCCCCTGGAAATAGAAGAACGGGCTAAGGAATGGACCATCTCATTGTCTTCGATACCCAAATGATCCCTGTCAATCGCTTTTGTTAACCGATTTTTTCGTACTGTTGTCATTATTTTGGGAATTTTAAATTAATTTATCTATTTTTGAGCATTAGCCATATTTTCCATAGTCCTAAAAGCAACAAGAATCTAAGAATGTAACTTTCTCAACTATAAATAATTTCTAAAAAAGGCATTTGTCTGGAAATAAAATTTAAAAGGGACGACTGTAAACTGTTATATCAATTCTAACTTTATTATTTTTTAGCCTTAATAAGTAGCGCTAATCGAGAAATTGCTGAATACATCTTCAGCTATTATTAATATTGTTTTAATAACTTCATACAGTGTTCAATTACTCTCCATTCCTCTTATTGAGACATCCTGTTTTACGTTTAATACCTGATGGCTCATTTTCTCTTATATTTCTCATAACTTATAAGCTGCCAAATTACTTTGTTTAAAAGAAACAACAATGAAATAACATTTTCATAGAAAACCTATAAGTTGTTCACTTTCCTTAATCCCATCTTAAACCGCCAAATGAATGATGGCATATTTTAGTAACTCTGAAGTTGATTTTTTCCTATTCAGTATACTATCTGTTCCGATAGTCACAATTTTGTTTGTTACTTTTTACTGACCGAAAATATTTAACAATGTCCTAATAATATATATTCCTGAGGTGTCAGTTTGTATTTCTTCAGCAGACAAAATTATTGATTTTAAATTTGCGAATAAAATTGGCAATAACTGTAATATAAGATCTGTTAACTATCAGATGTCCATATATCTGTGATTGTAAAATTATATTTAATGTTACTTAACATACTACTAAGATAAGAGCGTAAAGAATTATATACATTAGGTAACACAGCTTCTGTTACTTTCTAAATGAAAGTTTATAATGAGAAATGAATTTTTTTTTGTAAAAAAGTGGAAAGCTCGACTTTCATCTAAAGATAACAGCTGAATGGCAATGACAATCGCATGTAAAAATTTTGAAATCCGTGAGTTTTATCTTCATAAGTATAGACATTTTATTGCTTGCCGTGCACAACCTTATTTCCTTTTTTTTTCACGGGTAAATTTGAATTTAATACAGATTTCGTTTCACTATTAGTATTCATACTGCTGGATTCTGAAACGGTAGAAATTGCTGTGCATAATGCGGCATCCAAAGGATTATCTTCACAAATTGGATTCTGTTGTCTGAGCTGCTAATTGTATAGGATGTTTTCTTTTTAAATAGTCCTTTAAATTGATTGTATTACCATAATATTTATAAACTGATTTACATTATTTTCATTGAGCTGATATAAGTTCTCGTTTTTCTGCTTTTTGTAAAATTTTCAAATAAAACACGATTAATATATATATAGATATATATACAAATATCTATAAAAACGTATCACTAACTAGTAAAATTTTTATTTGAACATACAAAAAGTTTAAATAAATGTAATTCAATTCGAATAGTTTATTGTAATAACTTACCACTAATACCAAATAGTAAAATTTCACATTTATCGCCCTCCCTAAAAAAAAAAATTGTATCTTCCAGTGTAAGAATTTTAAAATGATAATTCTGATGTCACATACGTTAAAGATTTTCCTGCGAATAATTCACACGCGGATCACTAAATGCTGTAAGAAAGAAATTAATAAAATGCTATTTGATTTCCATGAATACTGTTTATATTTGCAACGAATATAACAGTTCAACGTTGAAGAGATGCAAACTATGAATATTTATGCATCTTTCACGAACTGTGAAAAATCCTCCGACCATGCGCAACAAGACATAATGATCAAAACGCTGAAGAACACCAGGGTTGATTATGACGTTATACGTATTATAAAAAAATCGTATTGGAACCGGGAAACAGCAGTAAAAATAGAACACTGAGACAAGGTTATATTTAATCACCACTCTATTTTAACCATTACTCTGAATATATATTTCGCGAAAATACCTCAGCCAGGATTGCAATTAATGGGAAACGAATTAAAAACGTAAGATTCATCATTAATGCGTAATTCTAGCCACTATATAAATCGAACTTCAAGAAATAATAGCTTACGTAGCCAACGAAAATGCAAAATATAGCCTGTATATGAACACTAATAAAACAAAAGAAACGATTTTTTCCAAACGATATCATTCAGTGCTTTTAATTATAACCGGAATAACTGTTGAGAAAATCAAAACCTTTAAATACTTCGACACCTTCATAACCAAAGATTGCATTCAAAAAAAAAAAAAAACTAAAGTTAAACCGATAAGAAAAACCTTTTTTAAATTGAAAAAATTGAATTTAAAAATACGACTGCGGATGTTTTGCTGCTAAATTTCCTTCATTCTTCTACATGGATTTAAAGTCTGGACACTTCGTCCGTACAAAAAGAAATCAAATCATTAAATCATTCGTAGACTAAACAAGAGAAAGGAAATGATGCAAACTATCAAAATAAGGAAAACTACATATCTTAAACACATATGAAGTCTTCAGGCTAGCGTTAAACGGAAAAGAATCTGTTGGCAAACCCCGAAACACATGGTTAAAAGATTTTAAAGGTAATTCTAGCCAAAATTCACAATGTCAAATGGATCACAAACTTTCGGATGAAGAAGAAGAAAAAGTACTCAAAACAGGATCTTATTTTTACAGAAAACTATAACTTAAATGAAATTTTCGACATTTACAAAACGGTTGCAATGTTAATTAACTAGGGTGCCAAAAAGTACATAGTAAAAAACAATCGATTTATATAGTTCTTAAAAATAAAAAAATAACAATATCAATACTCAAGTATAATAAAATATTACAAAAGGTTCCATTAAATACTTAGCTTTTATTTTAATGAAAAATTAATAAAAATCTAATATATTTCAAAATATATATATATATATAAACTCGGCCATTTTGGCTCGCAAGGGGCTGCGCCCCTCGACCCCTCTTGTTTTCATTTCTGTCTCTTTCTCTTCTATACTTTGTATAAAATGATCAAAATTTACAACGTAATTCTTACTGGCATCAACACACACAAAAAATAACATAACCACAAAAATCCTATTCTAACATTTAACTTCCGTTATATAAAATTAAGACATTTTTTCGTTACATATTTCATTACATAAAATTGTAACATTTTTTAAATAACAATAACAAAAATCCTATAAAATATAACAAACGTTACATAAAATTGGGACATTTTTTCGAATGGGGGGTAGCCTAAGAAAGACGTTGTAATTAATATAAGATTCTAACGTCTTAATCGGAAAATAAGCCTATAAGGATCTAATAAAACTATTTTGGTTAAAAAATTCACCAACATTTTAACGTATTTTAAAAAATTAAAAAAAATATCTTATACGTTACTCGTGAAATATTTCTAAAAAATCTCATATTGCGAATTTAAATATTCCAAATAAGTAAAGTAAGAAAATTGTCATAAAATAATGAGATCTATAAAATTTATTTGCAATTTATCTTCTACATTATAAATATTTGTATACGTAATGCGTCGAAACAATAATTACTTTTTTGAAACACACATAATTCTGTCACTGAATTTTGAGGATATAAAACAAAATAAGCAAGTGATAGCAATACCTTAAATTTCTTTTTTAATCTTTCAACAAATCTGGAATTTGCAAGATAATGCAAATAGTTTGTGTAAAGTTATTACTAAGTTTAAAAAAGAAATGAAAAACAAATTTTTCTTTTTTTTACTTTTGCCGCCATTTTTGATCACTACAAATATTTTTCACTGACCAAAAAATCCTTTTGAAGTATTTTACAATGTTTTCAGCCGTGGATGAAATTCGTACACTTTGAATCCTAATACTCTTCGCCGTTATTATACATGATTACTGAACACACAAAATTAGAGGATGCAATTTCTGAGGTTGTTATCATACTTTACACTAAATACTGAAAAAAGTGTTAAAACACTATCATTACAAACAATAGTGCTCATTATTATGTTTAAGCTGTTGGTCTTATTTTATCTGAATCCCAAAACCAGCTATGAATCACGTGACTAATTTAAATTAGAAATACAAATCTTACTTTGATAACCTTCCTAGATACTATGCACAATTCTTAGCTCGTAATTCTATAATTACCTAAAAACAAACCAAATTTAAAATAAAAAAAAAAAAAAGAAAAAAAAAGAAAATGTCTGCAGTTATTTATTCGGTATGTTAACTTTTGGTATAAAAAATGGCAATTTCGAATAAGGTAGCTTTGAGGTAATGACGTTTTTGTAATATCATAAAATAAATCGCAATCTCTCAACTCTTCTTAAAAGCGAAAAATTACTGAAACAATAATAAATTAACAGATAATAATTTTGCATATAAAACGTTGTTCACTTAATACAAATGCTATCCTGGCTCATGTTAACTTTAAAACACACAGCGTATAACAATACTTTTAGTTTACTCGAAAATGTACATTTTACGCAAGTACACATTTTTACCCTTATTCTGAACACTAAATTTAATCACCTGTAAATAAGAATTTCATCGAAGAAACTGTTTTTTAAAATTATGCATAAAACATATATTTGCACAAGACAATTTTGGTAACACAGAACAGTACGCAACGAGGACTCGATAAAAAAAAATTATATAATTTATCTTATAAAATTAAGTATAAAATTAATTATACTTGTAAAATAAAACGTTTGCAAATAAGAGTTCATCAACGTTGTTTTTAAATGTTCCCTTCAAGAATTTTCCGACTCCGTATATCTGCAGAAATAAAATGAATACAAAATATTACATATAACGAAATAATAAACATTAACAAATTTACTCAATCAGTGAAATACCGAAATTGTATACACTTACAAACATTTATATATACCCCTTTAGTAAACTGGAGAAGAGGTGAAAATTGCGCAAAATAAAGAAAAATGTACATCTAAATTAGATAACTATGCACTACTTTTCAATTCTAAAAATTACATTTTCAATCAGATAAAATGTACATAAATGTAAACACTACAACTACTGCTGATACCAATTTCAAAAGTGCTAAAAGTACATTATATATAACTCGGCCATTTTGGCTCGCAAGGGGCTGCGCCAATCGACCCTTCTTGCTTTCATTTCTGTCTCTTTCTCTTCTATACTTTGTATAAAATGATCAAAATTTACAACGTAATTCTTACTGGCATCAACACACACAAAAAACAACATAACCACAAAAATCCTATTCTAACATTTAACTTCCGTTATGTAAAAATAAGACATTTTTTCGTTACATATTTCATTACATAAAATTGTGACATTTTTTAAATAACAATAACAAAAATCCTATAAAATATAACAAACGTTACATAAAATTGGGACATTTTTTCGAATGGGGGGTAGCCTAAGAATTACGTTGTAATTAATATATATATATATATATATATATATACATTTTTTTAAAACCTTCTTGAACACAATTTTCTATTATTCCATAATAAAAATATTCCCCGTTAAAAATACAACAATATAAAATTCAATGTAACACAAACAAGTATTGAATACTTTTAACAACTTACTTGCAATTCGTGCACGTAAAAAACACAGTTTGTCCTTCATCAGCAGATCTTAATTGAACAGTAGCATATGACATTTCATTATTTCCACATTTCGGACATTTCCTTTCAACAATCGGGCCTAATGCTTCATTATTATTTGTCTCTTTATTCACTATAACTGTATTCTGTAAAGAATTAAAATGTATAACATATTCCAATTTTTTTGTCGCTGTAAACAATAACCATAATTTAAGTAACAAACAAAATCAAACTTTAATAAATACTTTTAAAATAAAATAGTTTGTAAATTTAAAAAAATTACAACGCCTATTACAACATTCACGTAATAAAATATTATAATATACCTTGTACAGGAACAAATGTTTTACAAAGGTAACATTCAACAGTTCCTTTCAAAGCTATAGGTGGCAATATATTTTTGCAATTTGGACAAAATTCGCTGTCTTCTTCCATATTATGGATTCCTAATAATACATATCATTTTAATATATAAATAAACGCACGAATTTATACATATAGAGTTAATTCATCTTTTAAATTAATTAAAACAATCGAAATTAATAACAATATCTAATAAAATTGAAAAATTATAAAAACAGACTATTCTCCAGAAATGTAATTTTTCTTAAATAATTTTATGTAAATTTCTATGTATATATATTTTTTTAAATGTAATAATTATACACGAAAAAAGTAATCAATTCTTAGTATTACTGAAAGTTTCATGTTTATGAACATTTGAATATCACAGTCATTAGTTTACCGAGTGATTAAAAAGTACTGTACGCGTTGTAATTCACGTAGGCGGCTGGTTTTGATGGAGATATGACAACAACACTATCCTCTATTGAACGATCATCGCTGAAACCGGTAACTGCAATACACTTAGTATATGAGAGTGTTAAAGGGTTCAGTCTACGAGGCGATTTTTTGTTTTTAATGATGTCGATAGTAGAACAAAGCTCTATTTGAAGATTAGTAAAACACATACTGTCATTTAAATTGATGAGGTCAATGGAGCTGCAGTTAAACGTTCTACTGTACAGCTGTGATGCAATAATTTTAAATATCACCATGAGTAGATCGGCGACGAGGAAAGAAGTGGCCGACCTGTGATTATCGCGACACCCAGACAACATGTTTCGCGTTCACGCTCTCATTCGTCAAACCGGCAACTGACCATCCGAGAAATGAGTTGTACGTTGAATTTATCGTTCGTTTCAATTCTGTCAGTGTTGACGCACAACTTGAAAATGTCACGAGCATATGTCAAATTTGTGCCGCGAATCCTGTCTCAAGATTAAAGGGAAAAATTCGTCGCAGATAACCTGCCAAATTGAAGAATGACTGGTCCTTGCATCATGATAACGTTCCCTATAGCGTCGATTTTAATCAGAGAACTTTCGACAAAAAAGTTCTATCACCATGGCACTTTTTAATACAAGATTGTCTCTTTTCTTTTTTTTTCTAATGAACTTTCTACCTATTACAGAACACGCACAATAATAATAGTCCATATACCTTTTAATCACCCCTTGTGTATTTAACTGTTACCTTTGACAAGTTTATATAATTATATTATAAACACTCATGAAAGTTATCCTATATTATATAACTGGAAGTTATCTTACATTGATAATAAATTTACGTCTAATAACAGCCATTCATTCATAAAGAAACGGTTAATAAAAAGAATTTACAGCTGAAAAAAGGATCAATAAAATGCGATATACATATTTTATATGCGTTAAATTAAAACCGGAACACTGACAGGGGTGAACGATTTTTTAAAATTAATATTAACTGAATGCAGCGAAGAAAGATTGTGGTCGAGCGAGCAAATACGTGAATGATAAAGTTCCAAGAGTAAACAGGAAAAGGAGCAGATATGCTCGAAGGACATATCTGGAATCAGAAATAATCAAATTAGTAGAAGAAGCCCGAAAGGAGAAAATATAAATCTAGGAATGGAGCCATGCGCTCAACGTAAATATTGTATAAAAGGAAGGAACTCGGGAAAATTCATAGAACATGATCATCGGAATAATAAAAAAATCTCCGGCTCCATCAAAACTCCTCGAGCCATCAGTAAAGATATACACGTGTGAAGGAAATAGGGCATTACAAATGTTACGGAACTGCTGCCCAGCCACACTCTGAGCAAGAAATTTGGAAGATAACAGCAAGAAAGGAGCCTTAGTAGGACGAGTAAAGTTATCAAAATTAAAAAAGAAGTAGAGCAAGTTGTAGGAAGTAATTACAACGCGAAGTAGAAACTGAGATGAGATGTATAAAGGTAGGGATTTTCTTTGCCGTAAAACGCCAGTTCTTCTTAATAGAGAGAATTTTAAAAAGAAAACAATAACCTAAATAAAATCTAAGGGGAGGCGTATTTGACTCAGCCAGTAACACTGAAAATAGAGAAGACTTAAGAGCGCCAAGACAAAATTTTGGATATCTCAAAATTGAAAAGAAAACATTTTAAGGCATTACCATAAATAAAGCAACAATAGTCAAATTTAAAGTACAGAGAGGTAAGTTCGTAGGGACTGCTTTCCAAATTTGTAAGAAATATGGATTTTAACAGGTTTAACGGGTTTAGCCATTTTTTTTTTTTTTTTAAATTTGTTGGGCTTGTCAGCAACGGACGATTACCCATCAAGAAAGAATCGCATAGGACGAAAGAAAAATGAGGTCGCTAGGAGAGTTATTCAGGGAAGGAGACGATCAGAACTACTATGAGGAAATAACAAAGGAGCCAAAAGAGGCGATACTAGAACCCGTACAACTAGCAGTCCGAAGGGAATAAATGTATAGAGAAAAAATATGAGGAATGTTCTAGAGGGAAGAGAAGCTTTCATGTCTTGCTAGCCGTTTTACCTGTTTAAGATATATCTTATCTATATAAAGTTAAATGCGATGTAATCACCACCAAAAGAGAAGAAGTTATCCATGATTGCGATTACTGGGCAGCGCCCACAAAAAGATCCTCATCAAAACAATATGGCCGCAACTGTAAACCATTTAAAAGCCGAGGAGGGGGAATTGATATGTTCAAAAAAAAAAAAAAAAAAATCTACTATTAAAAAATGCACCAAGATAGCAGAAGCAATCTCTATTCAAGGGATAATGCAACTGTTTAAATATATATATATATTAACTGTATAATTTTAAAAGGACAATAGAAAAGTTTAAAGGACAAAGAATGATCCAGTATAGCAAGAGACTGATTGATATCATCAATCGCGGTTTCGATATTTTGAAAGGAATAGAAGATATACTGACAGAAAGAGACACGATAAAAAAGTTGTAAATACTGAAAAGTGTAGGACTAAAACAGGAGCATTGCAGGAAGCCGCGGAAGCCTAGAAGCCTGGAGCAAAGGAAAAGTGAAATGGATTGTGTGATTCCACATAAGATTAATAAAAAGCGTAGTGAAGTGTAAAGGAATGCTGACTGTTAACAAACTATTTCTGTGAGTAGAAAAATGCATGTTGTCAAAGGCGCTGAAAATATCAATCAGTGCAGCCAAGGTAAACTACTTATTAATGAAAGATTGATATATACTAGAAACAAAGAAGCTATTAAAAAGTGAGGGAATACTATCTATTGAAAAAGAAAGAAACTGACGAGAAGATTTATGAGATTTTTGATTAGGAGGTTTGCGGAAGATGGAGTATCTGGAACAAATCGTGCGTTAGGATATGAAGATAGAGAAACCTAAAGAAGCTGGAAGGAAGAGTGGTGAAAAGACACAATCGGTTTATGAAAACGCATGTATGACTAAAATTATTTGATTTAAATTTTAAGGCTTCGTGAAAGGAAACATTCTCATACGTTATTATCTGTTTAAATTTCTTTTTTTTTAGCTCATTCGGGAAATAAACGATCATTGGCGCAATGAAATCTTAGAGGAAGCCTTCGATATTAATGCATTGTTGACAACAGAATACTTTGAAGCACAAAATGTGAACATGTACTCGAGGAGTAGCGATAATACTTCGCGATATGATCAAAAAAATAATATTTCACGCATTGTGTAGATGACCAAACACTGAGTGCGTCAGAAAAATGGTTTTTGAATATGGAAACAAATTCTGGAAGAACAGGTTTCGATGATAACGCGAAGAAGCAACAATTCATTACGAATCGAGCGAATACAAGTTCCATCGATCAAATTAATAAACGAACTGCGTTAAATATAAAGCAACTAAATTAATTTTTAAAAAAAATCGACATTCAATAGTGGTGAAGTCGAGAATATGAAGAATTAAAAAATCTCAAAATAAAATTCCAAACAAAAAAACCACTACAGAAAAAAGAACAACCTACTATTTAAAACAATTGAAAATGAGAACATTTAACAGAGAAAAAATAAAATCACCTCTATTTTTTCATTTATAAAAATATTATAAATATTAAAAAATTTAAACCATTTAAAATTAAATGGATATAATAACAAAGAATATTCTGGAGATTAAATTATTAAAACAACTAAAGTTCGTTATTGAACTTAAAAAAAATATTGAAAAAAAGATTTAAATATCTTACTTAAATAACAAGAAAGTAGATGATAATAAAATAACGAAAGAACAATTAAAATCGAGTTGAGTAAAGAGTTAGAGTTATCTTCTAACAAACTTATTTAACGAAATTTTCTCATTCAATAAATTCCCTTTGAACCGAAAAAAAAAACCGAAATTGTACTAAAACAAAAAATAGATAACTAAGTAAACTCTAGTTCTATGACATTAAAACTATCTTAGAAACTTATAGAAAAAATAATAAAGGACCCATTCGTTAGTCAACAACCACACGATCAATGGTATAAATTATAGGTAACAAACAAAAATTCAATCGACATGTCAAATATTTAAAAGGGGCAAAATCAATAAAGTATTATGTATGCTACTAAAACTTCAATCAAACATTGGCGGTATTAAATACAGAGAAAGAGTTATTATGTACAAGGGTATCGTGCAATCAATCTACACTCTAAAACTAAATGGAACAGCGTTTAATTCTATTATAAATAAACAGGAAAAAATACTTTTCAGCGTGGGTTTATTATATAGAATGAAGTCGATTGCAGTGGCACCAGTGCTCACCGGTCTTTACCCGATAGATTTATGCATACTCAAATCGGCTGTAATCTCCGAATTGAAGTTTTATAAGTCAGGCAGAATTAACAACTTTTAATTAACGAATCTTTTTGTTCAGCTTTATGAAACTAACGCAATGTATAATGGTTTCACTGGAGTTTTAAAAAGTACATTAACATAATGGTTATCAACATATGACGAAACAGACAGAATGATCAATCTACTGGTCGACAAACATACATGTTTTTATCTAAGCTAAAAAAAATATTAAGTTTTAAAAATATTTGGAAATCACCTACTTTTCCGATGATGGTAATTTCTGCCTTTATAAGAAAATATTTAACATTATCAGCGATGATAATTGTGTTCTTTGTGATATGAAGATATATTTCAATGTTCTTATTTAAACAATGTTCGTGCAAAATACAAGATTCTGGGTATAAAAATGGTTAAATATTGTAACTACCTTGAAATTTTTGCTATTATGATTAGAAGTAAAAATTGCAATTAATTTTAGCTAAGTACATTGCGCATATCACGACGACCATGCCTAGTTGTTATCGTGGTCGCCAAAAAAAAAAAAAACATTGCAAATAATTTTTGGCTATGTAGAATGACCCCAATGATACCCACCCTCTTTGTTTATTAGAAACTGTATCGGCCAGTGATGAACTCATATGAGTATATCGGTAAGTGCCGGCGAAACGACTTCATAGACTTTAGGAGCCCCAGCCGAAGTAATTTCTTTCACTATATATAATACTTTCAAAAAGTATAAATTACACACGATACAATACTAAAAAAAAATACTTTTATTTTCCACTTTATTCTCTTGTCTAAAACATCTTTCGGCTATTCTTACTTTCCCTAATTTCACAATATTCTCGGTTGAGGAGGCACCCTGAAAATGACATTTTCATTCATGCATCATTTTAGATGTTTAATTATTATAACATTAGAAAAGTAAAGTTCCTAAATGAAATTTACAACAGCCAGTTAAGAAAGGAATATTGCACTGATCTATTTTAAGCCATTCGTTGTATACCATTTATAGGATGATAATTAAGAGAGGAATTTCAAATAATACTATCAAGCTATTCTAGCATACACCTTCAAAGTAATCGTATAGTAACAACAACAAAAATTACTTTAGCATACTGCTGACTAGCTAATAAAACACATTCAAAAGCACTAAAATTTAATTAAATTTAAACATAGATCAATCTCTTAATATAAATAAATTATAAATTTACTAAACTCAAAGAAAATAAATAATAAACATAAATTTATCTCAATACTAAAAAGTTAGAAACGTAGAAAAAAAAATATAATCGAAATAAAATATATGATAAATTTACCAATGAAATTAGACAAACCACTGAGGTAAAGTGGGATTTTTAATCATCGGTTACACTGATAATATATTACCTGTATCACATTCAGTATTAGGCAATAACCATTAGTTTTACCGTGTCGTCTAACATTTTCTACACTGATTCAATTTAATTTCCTCATATCAACAATATACATCAAATAAATATTACTTAAAGAGGTGTTAAAAATCATTGATAAATATTTAATGAGCTACAGAGATTATAATGAAAATACTTGAATATTAAACGAAAATTAACATCAATAATTTATAATTTACGGAAATAAAAGGCCTAAACTTAACACTAAACCTACCAAGTCCGGTCAAATGACCGTTTTTGAAATTCAGTTTCGACTTTCGTGTATGCAGCGTTACCGTATTGCCATGTGATTTTTTGACTTTTTCTATAATATGCATACAACCCATTTTTCAATATTCACGAATTTCTTTGTTGCACGCTTTTTGAAAAAAATTTATAATATCTCTAGTCTAGCGTGAATTTGACCGGTTGAGGAATAAGGTGAATATAGAACATTTATGCCCCGTTTGATTGTTTTTCTTTTTTTTTCATTTTTACTTCATCATTTGTATATTCATCTCCAAAAATGTCAAGACACGCGAAAAATATCAATTTGTTGGACGAAATAAATAGTACTGACGAGGATTGTTCGGAAGATGACTAGAAAGTTTCCGTTATTGATACAGTGGAGAACTTATTTGACAGCGGTAGCGACGAAGAGGATATTGTGGATGTACCAAGAGGACAAAAAAGAAAGAGAACCATAAACAACTTCAAAATTGAAAATGGGGAAGAGATTGAAACTAATACGGACGGAATTGTTTGGTAAAAAATAAGGGAAGAGTCTAACCGCGGAAGAGCACCGATATGTATAATATTTTCAAGAAAATGTCAGGGCCGACAGGATACGCTAAACGAAATATTATGAAGGGCAAAGTTGACTCGGCATTTTCCTTGATTATTCATCAAGAATATAATCGGAATAGGAAGCATTTCGAGTGCTGGAAACGAAATGGAATCTATCTGCTGCAAAATTAAGTGCATTTATTGGACTTTTACATGCACGCGGTGCATATGAGGCTAAAAATATGGATTTATCTTATTTATCGGATCAGAAATGGGGTCGTCCGTCACTTGTCTCGACAACTACGAGTCGAAATGAGTTTACCGAAGTCATGAAATTTATTCGGTTCGACAGCAGAAATCAACGAAGCAAACGCTTACAAAACGATAAGTTCGCTTTGATGTCTGAAGTACAAATGTATCGAAAACAGTCAAAACTGTTACAAAAACCAGAAGCATATATCTCTATAGATGAACAGTTGTTTCCAACAAAAGCACGTTGCAGATTTACTCAATACATGTCCCATAAACCAGATAAATATTTGGCATAAAATTCTGCTTGGCTTCCGCTGCAAATAGTGGGTATATAATAAACGGCTTCACATATTTGGGAAAAGATGAGCGAAGAAAATCATTGGTTCCACTTGGGGAGTTTGTAGCTTTGAAATTAGCAGAACCACATACAGACCATGGGAGAAATATTACTGCTGATAATTTTTTCACAAGCATGTTATTAGCAAGAAAACTTCGAGCAAAAAAAAGCTACGCTTGTCGGAACTATGCGCAGAAATAAAAGGAACCTACAAAAATTAGCTGGAGAGCCAAATAATAGTATGGCACGCTTCTCCGCAATAATATACAAATCTAATGATTCACAATTTACAAAAAGCTAAATCTAATATAAAAAAAAGTGCTGATGCTTAGCTCAATACATTCATCCGTTGAAATTGAAGAAAGTGATAATACCAGAGACAATTAGACTTTACAATAGCACGAAATTCGCTGTGGATGTAACCGATCAAATGGCCAGAAAATATAGCGTAAAATCTAAATGCCAAAGATGGCCTATACAGGTATTTTTCAATATCTCGGATTTAGCCGTAATAAATGCTTGGATTTTATAGAAGGAAACGACTGGTGAAAAAAGTATCGAGGCAGGCATTTCTATTTCAATTGGCAGAAGAGCTTCGGGCCGAATATCAGCAATATGGCGCAAAGAATGTTCATCAGAAAAAATAACAAAAACCCCTACAACTATAAATTCATCTTAGCGGAAAACTTATCAAAGAAAATATCGTAAAGACAGAAGACTAATAAAATTTGCGTAAGTTGTAAAAGATACGTATGTGGAAAATGTGCTTTACAAAATACTATAATTTGTAAAGAATGTATTCAAAATGCATAAATTTAAATAAAACTTTTCTAAATATAAAAAATATTTTGTTTACTTTACTCCTCACCTTGTTTAATTAACTAAAATCCCTTTCTAAATTAAGATACATATATTTTTGTGAAACCGATCATTTGACCGCTCATGGTAGGAATAGGTATACAGAAATGTCGGTAGGTTTAGTGTTAAATAAGTTTATCCATAAGGAGTTAAGAAAATAGCTTCTAAATAAAACTTTTTAAAATTCAAAACAAGGAAATTTTAATTCAATAAGAAATATTATAACACTTGAATCCGTAATTCTTTCTAATTTTATATTACATAAATGTAAAATTTTATGTGAAAGCAACATTTTATTGTAATTAAATGAACAAATTTTATTACATGATTTAAAAGAAATAATAATTTCTGCGAAGATTCAACTTTTGTTTCCACTTTTCGTTTAAATTAACAAATAGTGTATCACACGCTGAACGAAAAAACATCCATTTATTCCTTCGTAAAAAAACGTAAGATAACAAAACTTTTTAAAATAATGTAATATAAACAAGAATAGAAAAAATGAGGAATTACATCGTACAAGTGAAAAACAAGTAATAAAATCAAAACCTTCATTTACGGAATATATCAATAGAAATTTAATAGGTGAACTGGAATTATGTTGTCCGGCGTGCAACATATGGTCAATTAAATAAAATAAATATAGAAACAATCAATACACGTATAAAACTCGGCCCTTTGGACCTCGCAAGAAGGCAAGACCCCTTTACTCCCAACTTATTTTCTTTTAAATTTCTTTTAGAAAAATCATTTTCAGTTGACTACGTTATTCTTCTCCGCCTTTTACTAAAAAAAAAAATCTTAGCAACTGTACACACAGCATTCAACCTTTGTTATTATATACAAAGTAAGGACTCATAATCACGGAACAAAAAATGTAGTGTACCCTAGGCTAAGAATGATGCGGTCATTAATATATATTATGATTAAAAAACATAAAAATTACGATTTTCCAATATTATATTCATAATAATTATCAATCATAAATATAAAACTAGTAACCGGGGATTTTTATGCTTTTCATTCCTTAATTATAATACATTGTTTTTTATTTTATTTAACTCTTTTTTTTTTTTTTTTTGAACATTAAATGACAAACATTCAGTCTATTGTAAATTAAAGAAACATAAAAAATTCAAGATTAGATGAGCGATATTAAAAATAGCTAAACGCACAATGAAATAGAAAAACCAAAAAGCAGTCTAATTAAAATAGATGAATTATAGCTAATTTTGTCGATAATACTGAACTTAAACACAAGAATAATTGGACCAAAAATTAGTTAAAAATAACTATATAGAACTATTATAAATATTCCTTTCATACACGTGATACATAAAATACTAATTCCCCGTTTGTAAAAATATTTTAAACGGTTCATATAACTAATTAAATCAAACAATTTCATTTTAATCTTCATAATGTTACTTCTACCATTTAAACTTAACAAAAAATACCATGCTGATTATGGTATAAGTTCTATTTCAACCAAACATTAATATATCATTAAAATTAAACATTTTAGGAATAAAAAATGAATATATTTTTTCTGAAGTTGAATATTAAACATGCGACATACCTAATTTCACAAAATTTATCCGGTACAATAATCTGAATAACCAATAAGCCTTTCGGGAGCAGATATACGCAAATACAGAAATACTCAAAAAGTATTGCAAGAAATCGATAATCATGTGGTATTATCCATCACTTTAAATTTAAATAGTATCAAAAATTAATAATTATTTTATTTTTGTTTGTAATATCCGGCCTTTAAAAAACGTCTTTATGCTACCTGAGTACAATATAATTATTGCTTTTAACTTAATCACTTTACATTATTAAATTTTAACGGACATTTTTCTGAAGTTTAAAATTTTCTTTACAAAAATAAATTATAAAACTAATAAAAATTTTCTAAATGATATTTAAATTCTTCTATATAATCATAAAATTCAAAACAACAAATTTTAAAACTGCATGTAAAGTTAAATACAGACGAAAAATAATTTACCATCTTGCAATTAGTTTCTGTGTAATTACAGACCAAATATCATCTTTCATATATTTACATTTTCAAAATCTTTGTGTTCTGTATTGAAAAAAATTCATATTTCCTAAATCCTGATCATTTCAATTAGTTTTTTTTATTATATAGGAATTAAATAAAAAAAGAGACAAATATTAATACAAATTACAAACAAAAAATGTATATATTTAAATTAAAAATGACAAAAAAATGCTATATAAAAAATATGTTTATGAAAAGGCATTTCGATTTACCATGTATTGACTTAATTTTAGCAATCGGCGCATGCGAAGTAGATTTTTTAACGTAGTACTTTTTTTTTAATTAAAGGCTTTAAACATTTGTAGGTTAAGTATAAAGTTCATTTGCAAAGGTCTACAATCAGCCTACAAAAGTTGGCATAAAAAATTGAAAAAGACGACTACATTAACTAAATACTATATTATATTAAAATACAAAATTATTTGGTGTAAAGAATGGAAATGTACACATGGGGTAACAGTTATCAAGTGTTTGTTATCAGTGAGAACGCATTAAATCTTTGTTTACGTATGTTTTTTGGTGTAATGTTTATTAAGTGTTTATGTAAACTGGGAAGTTTTTATTTATTACAGTAAATTTCATTTTAAGATGAGGTTCATTTAAGTAAAAATATTTTGAATATGTGATTAAATTTAATTTTATGCGATAACTGGAAACATATAATTATTGAAGTAGCATAAATATGATTTCAGTAAGAATGGTCTATTAACTCTATTCGAATTTAATTTATTTTGAATAATGAAAACTGATTAATAAGAGATTGTGTTTTTTTTGTTATAATTATTTAAATATTTTATTTCATTTGTTTCTCCGAAACGTAATAGTTGAATATTATTCAATAATGAAATAGCTTAAGTGTCGACAATGAAGATACAGAAACAATTATGCAAAAGGAAAGTTTTGATGAAAATGAAACATCAGTTAAACAAATCACAAACGACTATCATACAGATAAACTGACAGTTAATGACAGTTTATCTAAAAATATAAATAAAGATGTAGTAGATGTTAATGAAATTCAAGTCTGTTTAGATAATGTTAGTAATAGTATTACAGAAGCAGGGAGATTTTCATTAGCTTCATTGTGTGCATTAGCTTTAAATTATTTATTCAAGGAAGAGTTCAATCGGGATTTCAATATAAAATGTATTCATCGAATAGTAGAACACTTGCAGCTGCCACAAAGGGTATGTTACTGATAGATTTATATTGCACTGTTAATTAAATTTAATTGATTATTACAATTTTAAAATTATTACTATTCCATATAAATCAAAAGATTCATTCAGCTAACGAATATTGTCAAGTATAGTGTTCTAGTTAATTGTACAAATTAAATGTTATTGGTAATTTTGAAACATAACAAAGAGGATGCAGTGTAATTTTTAGTCATTTTGACTACGTCGTATCTGTTACTGTAAACATTTTTGAAATGATTAATAAATATATTTTTTCGAAACCAATAAGGAATATCTGTTGAATTTTTGATTAGCATATTAATATATGTATTTCGTAAACTGTCTACATAAATTTATGTTTGACTAATAATGTGTACTTTGTAAAATAATAGGAATAATAATTTGACGCATTTTTTTTGTAAACAAGTATTTATCACATATTTTATATTTACGTTTTTACTTTTTATAAATTAGGTGGAGTCGATGTTGAATGAATTAATCGAAAATAACCTAATACATTCATATGAACCATATTTAATTTTATTGCGTAAAGAATCATTGTTTGCGAATAACAGTGATTTTAAACCTGTTATCCAGGATCTTATAACGTTGGCAGTCCATGACGGTAAGTTCTATTTGTTCTGTAATATATTAAAAAATTTATTTCAATAATTATAGCTATTGTTTAATGATAATACATTTTTGATTACATGCTGCGAAGGATTTGCAACTGGTAAGTTATATGATATTTGAAAATAGTAAATTAAAAAATTTTAAGCGTCTCTTGGGACCCTTGGAAGATGTGAAAACATACATATGAGCCCTTACTCTTTTGCCTAATAATTAAGAACAGATCTCTTTTACGTAACGATCACACACGGAATTGGGGATAGTTTTAAGAAAAGACAGATTAGTTTCTAAGCAATCGTGTATATTCTGCCGATTCAACCTGTTTTCGAATAATGTAATTATTTTTTCCATCATGTTTAAATGCTACCGTTAATGAATCACAAACCCTAATTCGAAGAATTTTCATGGCTAAATATAGAAAATGGTGTGGGGTTACACTGCGTCGGTCCTTTCTCCGAAGTTCACTAATAGCCATCATTTGGAATGGAATAACAGTAAGCCCTTCTGAAAACTTTCAAAACTGGCCCAAGAAAATAGTTGGAAAAGACAACTCGTAGGCGTGCTCGTCAAAAAGAAATATTTTTCATTGTTCCGTAGAAGAGTCTCTTGTTAAGCAATAATACTATCTTCTAGAGCAGTGGTTCTTAACCGGTGGTCCCTGGAAGTACTCAAAGTGGTCCGCGAAGCCATTCTAAAAATATTAAAGATACTCGTCTCTTCAAACAATTGTACTTTGACATAAACTCTGAACACGAAACTCGGCCTTTCCATACGAAAGTGCGTCGGCTTTCCAAAGGAAATATGCTGTCGGGGTTGTACGAACTGAAAGAGGAAGTACAAATATTATTAACTAACAAGAAGAACAAAGAGAGTTGCCGGATCAGTTCTGCGAGTCTAAATTTCAAATGTGTTTTGCTTATTTGGTTGATTTTTTCACGCGACTAAATATATTGAACATTCAACTGCAAGGGTCATGAAATTTGAAGTTGCAAGACGCAAGCAATAAATTTGCATATGAAGATAAAATTAATGAATTTATCACTAAAATCGAGCTATGGATCGATAAGGTTGGAAGAAAAAAATTTTTACGTTTGGTACGCTGAATCGAATTATTGACAGGCAGCGTGCTGAATTAAAGGAGAAATACAGAAGAACATGATACTTAATTTGAAAAATTTTAAAAGTGAATTCAATCGCTATTTTCCTGACTACTGTGAGGACGCGAATGTGTTTGGAAGATGATCAACGTTTCTGAGGGGCCTGATGAAATTCAAGAAGTGATTGAAATGCAACACAATAGTAACTTGAAAGATATATTCGTGACAGGAATTAGTTTTGAAAATTTTTGGAGCCAAAAAGCAATTTCTTTTCCGAAGATTCAAGAAATTGCTGTCGAACTTTATCATCGACATATCTATGCGAGCAAGGGTTCACGATGCTTTTGATAATTAAAAGCAAGCACCGAAATCGGTTGGATGCTAGTGCCGACATGTGCTTGGCTTTGAGTAGCACTGAACCAAGGATTCAGAAGTTAATAAAGAGTATGCAGTCACAAAAATCGCATTAAAATAATGTATTTACCTCTATTCTGTAAAATTTTCGTTAAAAAAATTAAAATACTGTTGGCCTTGAACAATTTTATGCGTGTCTTATTTATAGATAGATAGAACAACCCTTTATTTATTTACATTTACTGTATATTACCTTCAAACAGTTGGTGGTCCATGGTAGACAGAAATTTTGTCAAATGGTCCCTCATCGCTTAAAGGTTAAGAACCATTGTTCTAGAGGAATGCCTTCTGAAAGTTCATTGATATTATCATTCTGAAAAAGTTCTTCAGGTTCCAGTTGTGTTTGTTTAAATGTATTATCGTTGAAAAATGAATCATCAATTGTGATATTATAAAATTTATAAAGTGCCGTTGTTACAACGTATTCCACAATTGAATATGATTTTTGTTTACTAAACCATGAACAAAACTCGAGTTGTGAATTTTTTTTCTGTTAATGTATACGTAGAACTGAATGGTCGTCCTTGATATTTCTTGGCAATTTATTAACGCTCGAAAATTTTCACTCCGCAAGCGAAACACGCCGTATAAGTAACGTTAATATACCTGCTATTTCCATCAGTGATGAGCTTGTAAATGATACTATGGCTATTTCAATTTTCTTTATTCGAATTTACATTTCGATGGTAATTAACATTGATATTTTAATGTTTTATAAAAAAATAGTTTTTTTTCCAAATTATGTTTCCTCATAGGGTAAATTAATAATATTTTAATTTAATCACGTTTGTTATGTTGCTAAACGCTCGAAAGAGGTAACGGAAACGTTTGAAAATTTTTACTTCCCAAGCGAAAAACGCTGTATATGATGTTTTCACGTGAAAAATTAAAAACCAGACATTCAAAATATGCCATAATTATTATTGTCACTACACATTTATTTAAAAACAATTGTAACATTACCAAGATTTTGATAATTACCGTTATTATATTGTAAGCCTAATTACATTTTAGGCAGTTACGATGCTCGTTGGCGAGTTCTAATTCACTATTTAAGTTCCCAATTCGGTACTGATACGTCCGAAGTTCGTGAATATGAAGGAAATCTGGTTGAACATCTTTTACATCATACCGCAGAACAGACAAAGTAAGTAATTTAATATTAAAATTTGTATATCGTATCAAATAAAATTAAATAAAATCTCATAATGGTATGATTTTATTCCAGCGAAGAAAAAAAAGATGAAAAGCACAGAAACTTAGTTCGCCGAACTAAGCGTGTGGCCTTAATTAGTTTAGCGGCAGCAGGTGGTGGCGCCTTAATTGGTCTGACTGGTGGTTTGGCAGCTCCTTTAATCGGTGCTGGTCTCACCAGTGTTATTGGCTCGTCGGCAATATTTACAGCAATTGCCTCGACAGCTGGGTCCGCAGTTGTTGGCTCATTGTTTGGCGTTGCCGGAGGTGGACTGACTGGTTTGTATTACAACTATTATTGAAATTACATAAATCTGTTAGCAAAACGGTTACAGTACAATTTCGAATATCCGAAATCTTGATTACCTGAATTTGATCTCTCAAAAAAAAACAGGACTCAGTTTGAGTGATTTTTTTGGAATTAAACGTAACAAAGTTCTGTTTATCGTTTTTGTTTTACCATTTTTAACTAACTTCCCATGTGTACACCTTTTCTTTAGGTGCTCGTACTCAGAGTGCTTTGAGAGGATTCTTTTTAAATTTAGGAAGTAAAACTTTGCTTGATATGTGATTTTAGACGACTTTTAAATAAAAGTTAATGTATAAATCAATTCAATTAAATGAAATACATTCAGAACTTTAAAATATTTGTAACTTCTGTAAAACGCGGTTGATAAAATACATATAAAAATTTCACTAACACACGCTACTTTAAAAATTTTTAAATTAAATACACGCGCTTAAATTTTTATTTAACTGTTAAATTTGGAGTTATAAATTTGTCAGATAAAAAGTAAATATTTGTTTTCGATCATAACTGGATACTGGAATCCTATTAGGCGTAGTTTATGTATGCACTGTACAGTATACAATAATTTAACATCAAGGTGGCCGCTTTTTGGAAAACCGAGAAAAATTATGGAATTTGAAGGACGCGCAGAAGTACCTGTGTGTCGTATAATGTAAAGAACTTGATAGTACAAAAGTTGTCTGTAAAATTCTAATATGTGTATGATACTCGATATAGATAATAAAACATCTTATTAAATTTTGCTAGTAATTTAAAAAACAGGAGATTAAGGAGGTAACGAATCTTATTCATTTTTTAGCAAAAAGTTGAAATTTTAAGCGATTCGAGATTTTATCATTAGGATTAAACTGTATCGAGATATGATCAAGAAACATATTGTGAAATATATAGAAACTATGTACTGTTTTTGTCTACTGGTTTTTAAATCGGAGAAAAATCTCGAAAACTGGAAAAGTCGGAGAAATTTATTTTGTAATATAGTAGCTACCATGTACACTCTGTTATCAGTCGTTACTAAAATAATGCATTATTCAGAATATACGTAATGTTTTAGAATGTTTTTTTTTGAAAATACGTTGAAAAGTACATTATTTAAATGTTTTATATGCAGCATCAGTATTATTTGATTATTATACTTCTTTTCTTTAGCTAATTCTTATTTTCTATTTTGTTTCTTTTTCTTTTATTTCAAAGAGTAATATTTAAATTTTACACATTTGAGTATTTAAAAGAAAAAAAAAAATATTATATTTTTTATTGTTCATTGTAAGGTATACTCTTTTAAAATTGGGGATAAAACTTCAACTAGTACTCAAAATTATTTAAAATATCAGAATTTAATTCATTTATTTGTTCTTGACTGATTTTTTATAGGTTATAAAATGCATAAAAGGGTAGGTGATATTGAGGAATTTGAGTTTCATTTATTAAATCCGTTGTGGACTCCTGAAAATGAAAAAACCAAAAAAGTTGATAGCAATGATGATTTGCAAAATTCAATTAACTGCATTCAACAGCTTCATATTACAATCGCGATATCTGGTTGGATTAAAGATAAAAGGTGATTAAGAATAAATGAAAACTAAATATAATAAAAACATCTAATCGTATTAGAAATTAATGAAATCCATCGCTTTAATTTTGATAAAAGTATTTAAAACCTGGTGTTTTTAATAGTATTTTGCACAGGGGGCACCAACCTAAATAGTAGCCCTTAAAAAACGCAGACAAAAATCATATTTCGTTGCAAGGAAATTGTAAAACTCATAATTATTTAATTAACTGATTGTTTGTTTCCTCTCTTTCACCAAACTGGCCATTTTTCGACTACGATTGTTTCAAGTGATTCTTTAGGTTGATTTTTCCCTTCTTTCTTTTTTTCTCTTATAATATTCTATCACTTGTTTACAGTGTTGTTTCTTTTTTTTTTCCGATATTTAATTTCTGTTTTTCTTGAAAACCTCGATGTTTATTCAGTTTGTTCTTTAATAAGATGTGTACCTCGATATCACTAGATTCAGTTCCAACCTCCTTTAAGTCTTCATCCAATTCTGTAGACCAATTCTATCTACTGTTTTTTTTTTGTTTTTTTTTTTCATATATATGTACAAGGGTCATCCGGAAAGTAGTCCCCGTTTGCGCCGTGCGGAGCGCTGGCGTATAGGGGAGCCGCCGGACAAGTAATAACACGTTCAGTTGTATTTCAGCCGTCTGTGTGCAAAGTTACGTCTCGCTGGTGTTAACTGTGTTGATTCTGTGAGTGTTTATAATGTTCAAGAAAATAAAAACCGGCGCCAGTTGTGAAGTTAGGGCTGTGATTAAATTTCTCAACGCAAGAAATGTGCGATCTTGCGACATTCATCGTCAATTGAAGGAGCTGTATGGAGACAATGTTATGGATGAGCCTCACCTGTTCGGCGCTGGCGTTGTAATTTCAGTTTGGGAAGAGAGAATATCCATGATAAGGGGCATTCAGGACGGCCATCAGTTATTACGGACGAACTGCTGAGTTCAATGAACGAATTCGTGAAGAACGTTCGGCGCGTTACAATTCATGAAATCTGTGAACACTTACAGTTATTAATGAAATTGTTAAGGACCACCTGCATTATTCGAAAATTTGTGCGAGGTGGGTCCCTCGCATGCTTACTGATGAACACAAGGCCACGCGTATGGCTGCAGCATTGACGTTCTTGGAACGTTATTCTTGTGAAGAAGACTCTTTCTTGACTCGCATAGTCACTGGTGACGAAACATGGAGTTCTTATGCAAGAGACAATCAATATCGTTCTTTACGAATTCGTTCATTGAATTCAGAAGTTCGTCCGTAATGGCTGATGGCCGTCCCGAATGCCCCTTATCATGGATATTCTCTCTTCCCAAACTGAAATTACGACGCCAGCGCCGAACAGGTGAGGCTCATCCATAACATTGTCTCCATACAGCTCCTTCAATTGACGATGAATGTCGCAAGGTCGCACATTTCTTGCGTTGAGAAATTTAATCACAGCCCTAACTTCACAACTGGCGCCGTTTTTTATTTTCTTGAACATTATAAACACTCACAGAATCAACACAGTTAACACCAGCGTGACGTAACTTTGCACACAGACGACTGAAATACAACTGAACGTGTTATTACTTGTCCGGCGGCTCCCCTATACGCCAGCGCTCCGCGCGGCGCAAACGGATACTGCTTTCCGAATAGCCCTCGTATATATTTATATATATATATATATTAAGGAAGGTACATATTCTTTAAGTATTCTTGCGTAATCGAAGACATGATTCTTCTTTTTTCTGCATATTTGTTCCTTCTTTTGTATTATTTTTTTTTTTAGTCTGAAAATTTTTCTTTTTTTAATTTGTAATTTTTCTATTAAACTTTGCCTACTCGTTACGAAGCGCGCGTATAGTAGTTCCAGTTCGATGACTGTATATTGTAATGACAAACTTTTGCAGTAAATTATAATGACTTTATTGTACGCATTCCATGTTAATTGGTAGGCTATTTCTAGTTTACTTATTTTTGATGATAATGCTGCTTTTTCTGAAACATTTGGTTTGATCCCTTCGTTCAAGTATTTATATTTTATTGTATTAACAAATAATTCTACGAAAGAATATTTTATATGAAAGATTATTTTTCAAGTTTTAAAAGTATTTAAATTTTACCATTGTTTATCAAACGTCAGCAATAATTTACATATCTCTTCCATCGTATGCTAATATACTAACACATGTTATGAATAAAATGTAACTTGTTAAACTATAGTTTTTTTTTAATCTAACCTAATGTTTTTTCTTTTAGCGATGACAATTACATTCGTCCATGGTTTGGCTTAATGCAAAGCAAAGAGCAGTACTATTTGCGTTATGAGAGTTCATATCTTTTAGAATTAGGACAAGCGATGAATTACATGGTTAGTTTTGTGGCATCTGCAGCTGCTCAAGAAACTTTAAAATACATTGGTCTTTCTGGTAATTAATATTGAAATTAAAGTAATTTTTAATATTTGTTATTCAGTGATATCAGAAAACAGACTATTATAATTTTCCACATCAACCAATAGCACAATAAAGTAGGAGGAATATATGCTCTAACATACATATGGCACTTGTTGGTTTGAAAAAATTAAAGCTAAAAAAGTGTTCTTAATCTAAGATGATAAATTTTAATGATTAAAATAGTTTTTAAAATTCAGCAAAAGTGTTAAAGTTTTTTAGTTACAAACTGTTATTCCGAAAACAAGGTGTAAATAAAAGTTACAACAAATGAATCCAACAGTTTAAAATGCACATTAAAAATGTCGTTACTAAACTAAAATAATATTAATAAATTCAGTTTTTTAAAAACGAAGGGTCGAGCCGCATGGTGTGATACATTAAAAGATAATTAATGGGGAGCAAACCTTGAAAATGTAAGTACAAATGAACTAATAATATTAGGTTGCAAATTAAAGTAAACTGACTTAGATTTAATTAATGCAAAAAAAAAAAAAAAAAAAATGGGTTTTAAAATTATAACTTTAAAAAACCTGTCGAAGATGCCTGTTTTACGTGGGCTATCTTAAAGAAGGTAAGACTAAATTCTGTATAGACAGTCAGCTTTACCTATCGACTGGAAAACATACTAGGAGGAATGTTTGATTCATTACTTATCGATTGAGTGCTTGACAAGCTCAGTTCGTTGAAAACGAGCTACCTACGGCTGCGTAAAAATAAGTACGTATGCGAACCCCTCCAAGATTTTTAACAGCGAAAAAAAAAAAAATGAATGAAATTTTTATTCAGAATCATTAGCGGCAAGTAATCAAATGCTCCCTTCACAGGGGTAGTAAACTAAATATTCATTCTTGTATGTTTTCCAGTTGATAGACTGTTTCCTTCTTTGCGACAGCTTATGTAAAATAATAACGTGAAGAGTGTGTTGGTACCTGATTATTTCAGTTTATTGTCGACGGTGGAAAGTTAATCGTTTCTGGAACTCTAAATATGAATACTTTACGATATATTTTCTATCAAAAAACTTAGTTATAATTGTCATCACCATTTACGTGATTATATCATATATATTCTTTTAAAAAGTGATTACGTTACCACACACGTACAGTTTAAAAATTAAAATTGCAGGATTGGTGAGTGCAGTAGCATGGCCGGCATGGTTGATTGGTTTATCTTCAGTGATTGATAATCCATGGGGTGTTTGTTTAAGAAGATCGGCACAGGTAGGAAAGCAGCTAGCTGAAATATTAGTATCTAGAAATCACGGAAATCGCCCGGTGACATTAGTAGGTTACAGTTTAGGTGCTAGAGTAATATTTTATTGCCTAAGAGTAAGTAAAATGATATTCTTTTTTCTTTTTTTTTGTTGATATGTATTATAACAAGATTAGTCAGTAGAAACTTATAAAAATTGTTTAATAACAAGAAGAAGTTTGTAGAAATTTCTTTTTACACAAAAAAAGAACTGTTTCACTTTAAATAATTTTAGTTGGTTGTATAGCAAAATTTGCTATTTCTTACAACGCATTATATTAAATAATGAAATTATTTCGCAATTAACGATAAAATTATACAGTAAATGTATAATTGTGAAACTAGATTAAACGTATATTTTTATATATTGAAATTTATAAAGTTTAATCAAAGCTACAAAAATTAAAATACACTAGAAAAGTTGCATTCGAATTTAAGTATGTCAATTTTTCGATCTATTTTGTCCTTATTGTGGTAGCCATTTTTGAACATGGTAAGCTATGAACTAGAATCGAGTCTAAAATAAGAAATTATAATTTCCTAGAGTCTTTGTTCGTGGGTGGCGATCACTAAAAAACTAATAACGTAGATTTTGATTTTTTTTCCCGGAAACGCAATAAAATTTTTTCTAAAAAACTTCAAATTTCATTTTTTCCCAACATTAGTAATAAAAAGGAACAAAATAAATAAAAATAAAGAACTCTCACCTGTCTTAAAATGAACCTTCGCGAAATGTTAATTGTTATATATATACATATTTAATTTAATGATATTCTTCTTCTTCTCCTCAACCCAAGGGTTGGTGGGTAATATGGCCACGTGCCAGATCTTCGCATGCTCTGGCTGATGCTTTAACTTCCGCATATGACCTCCTTCCTTTTGTTTCATCTATAAATCTCCTTCGAGACCTTCCTTTTTGAGTCTTCCCTGTTGTTTTTCCTTCTAATAATTTTGTGAACGGGAGGTAATAAAATTTATATTAATATATGTAAACAAATATTATTTTAGTTTTGTTGTAGTTTACAACAATATATATATATATATTGTTGTAAACTACAACAAAACTAAAATAATATTTGTTTACATATATTAATATAAATTTTATTACCTCCCGTTCACATTAATACTTTGAAGCGCTTGAAAATCTATCTAATATCTTAAGAAATTCGCTACTCTATTCTCTGATAATGAAGAGCGATATATATACTCACGTCCTTTGATTTTTATTGTGTAGAACTGAACACCGCAACGATCTGACTTTCGTTCAGCTTTTTCTTCAAAGAATCTTTATTGAAATATGTCAATCCGCATGCAATATTAATTTTTTTAACTTTAAAATAATAACTTATTATACTTCTGATTTTTATTTTATTACGTTAATTTAACAAAATCATAATAAATTGTAAATAAAGTAATAAAAACTTACTAACATAATAAACGTTATGAACGTAAAAGCATATAATGAATGTAATACATAATTAAATAAATAATACGTCAAGTGCCTTAGCAACCGTAATATCAGCCAGTAATAACTTAATACGCGTTGTCTAGAAAAAACGTAAGCCAGAAATAATCAAATAGTCTGGAGGATTTACATCCGGCGAGTACGGGGGGTGGTTGAGCGCCGGGACCATTTTTCTTGCCAGAAATTGTGTGTGTTAGTTGCAGCGGTGTGCTATCAACCTGCAAACTGCACTTCGGTGTTCTTTCAAAACAACTGCTACGCGAGCGATGTTTTCATCCGTTTTCGCTGTTCAAGACCTCCCACTTTTCTCTTTGCCTTCAATCGAATCTCTACCCAACGAAAATCGGTTATACCAACGAAACATGCTAGTACGAGACATTACGGACTCAGAATAAGAAGCCACCTTTAACATTTCGAATGTTTCGGTAACATTTTTAACCGCTTTAAAAGAAAACAAAATGTTGTTCCAAATTTTTTTCCACATTAAAATTATGACCACGTATACCAAGAGACGCTTGCACAAACTGTTACCGCGCTGCTACAAATAATCTGATTGTTCCGAAACTTCAGTCGGAGAGAGAAAAGGATTCTACGAACTAGTTCCCAAAATTTCATGAAGATGGCGCAAGTAGTATTGATTTTAGAATGGCAATCTCAAAACTTATTGGACGCACTGTGTTTACATAGAGGCGGATTTGGTACTCGTAGCGTCTATCTTTTGACGATGTTCGAGGTAGAAAATATTCCCCGGTGTTTTATTAATTTACGATCTCTCGGAATCGTTCTAATTAGCCGTAGCTTTTTCTTGCCAAGAACGCTTACTTGGCTAAAACCAAAAAATCCCGTACCTGTTCGTTTGAACAGATGTATCGAGTTGAGACTACATCAATGTCTGTGTGGTAGTGGTCGAGGGTTAAGGCATTGACATGTGCTTGCGGCGAAAGCGCGCATCCGTGCTTTGTGTCGAGTGTCATTGAGCTGAGAGAAGATTTTATACATATCCCGCTAAAAGTTTGGCAGGGCAGTTAGTGCAGTGATCTACGCAGAAGTATTTTAAAAACTTCTGCGCAGCCTTTGTTGCATTGTCGCGTGTGGTACATGCAGTTAGTCTACAAGAAACTGCCACCGAGTTTTATTCTAGTTTCTGCATCGTCGGTACGTATAGATCTTATAGCGCGCTTTGCCGTTTAATTGCGCTGTTTCAGCCATTTTTAGTTGATTTCTGTGTTGTATTTTTTTCGTTCTGCCGTATCTGGTTATCGATAAATTAGTCTTGATCGTTCATCCATGTATCGTGACCCGTTTTACGTTTTTTGATGTAATTTTTTCTTGAAAATATGCGTGTTTTTGGAGCATTTTGCATTATTAGAACACGTGGTGCGCTACCATCGTGAGATCTCCCATGCGGGAGAGACATTTCGCGATTGAGAAATTTCCGGGTTTCTTGCTTTTGCGAAAATTAATTTCTGTATTTAAATTTTATTTTATTCAAAAGCTTAATGTTCTCCGGCAGCACGCTGTTCGAAGTGTGACACAACAGGTATCACTGGCGCTCGTTTTGTCGAAGGAATTTATTTGTTTACGTTTTTTTTTCTTTTTTTTTTGTCTTGAGTTTAAGTGTTTTCGTGTGCCCGGTAATTTTTACAAAATAAGAATCAATTTATCTACAAAACCGAATTCATTAATAGTGACTCCCGTAATAAGAGGGTCCCAATTCGTATCAATATATCCATCCATCCATGTATTTAAGAGTTTTGCTCTTGTCGTTCTATTCCTTCCGGTTGCCTGCTATGTTCTTCATCTCTTTATACGTCATTTGCGTCCTTATTTTTACTTGATCCATCCATGTTATCCTAGGTCTTCCCCTTTTTCTTCTTCCTTCCAATTTTCCCTCGATGATTATGATCTTCATAAAGGCGTTGTGCCGCAGTGTGAAGCCTTTCTCGTCTTTGTTGTATTGTTTCTATTAGTTTCCTTTTTTTTCTTTACCATTTCCAACACATCTGAATTCTTCTTCTTCTGCGTCCGTAATATATTCATAATGCGGCGCCATCCCCACATTTCAAAGGCCTCCAAACATTCTTTTAGATTTTTCGTTAACATCCACGCTTCCGAACCGCATAGTAATATATTCCATATGTATGATTTCAATAATTTTTTCCTTGTTTCTATTTTTCTATTGAATAAATCTCTTCTTTTTATAAATGATTGTTTAGCTATTGCAATTCTTGTTTTTACTTCCGTGTCACTTCTTCCTGTATTCATCATTGTATTTCCCAAGTATTTGAATTCTTCGACTTGGTCTAAGGTCTTATTATCTAAATTTATCTTTATTTTCTTTTCATCTTTTGCCGCCACTAGGATTTTTGTTTTACTTTGGCTTATGTTTAAATTTATTTGCTTTAAGTATTTTTCTAATATTGATGTTTGTTGTTGTAGTTGTTGTTCATTGTCTGCTATTAATGCAATATCATCTGTAAATCGTATACAGTGTACGTGTTCCCCATTTATTTTTACACCTGTAGTGTCTTCTTTCATTTTCCGTATTGGTTCTTCTATCGCCAAGTTAAAAAATATAGGTAATAATGGACATCCTTGTCTTATTTCTCTTTGTATTTTCACTTTTTCTTTTGAATTGCCGACTTTTATCTCCGCTGTTTGTGCTTTGTATAACTCCCATACTATCTTCCTATCCTTGTAATCTAATCCTATTTCCTCCAATTTTGCGAATAATACACCTTATGTTACACAGTCAAACGCCATTTCTATGTCTATGAATGCTATACACAATTCTTCCCCAATTTCTATCTTCTTTTCGATAATTAATCTTAATGCCAATATGGCTTCTCGAGTACCTTTTTCTCTACTGAACCCAAATGGGTCATCGCTTAATGTTTCCTCTATCCTTTGTCTTATTCTATTCATTACAATTTTTATTATTATTTTTGATACATGTGGTATCAAGCTTATTGTTCTATATTCGAAGCATTCTTTTGTGTTTATTTTTTTTTTTTTTGGAATGTTATTATTGCCGTGTTTTTAAATTCTGTAGACAAAATTTACCCTATTCATAACACCTTTTCGTTAAGCAATTCCTCCATAAATTCTTCATCCCCCATTTGTAATAATTCCGCTGGTATGTTATCCAAGCCCGGTGCTTTTTTCTTCGTGAGTTGTTTCAATCCCATTCAAATTCTCCTTTTATTATTTTGCGTCCTTTAACATCATCTTCTTTGTTTTCATTTATTATTATTTCTTCTATATTCTCTCCCGCCCTATATAGCGCTTCCAAATGTTCTTTCCATCTTTCACATATTGCGATTATTGAAAGACAACCATCAAATGACTAGATATTTCGAACATTAATTTTCGCAAAATTTTCTGAGAAAATATTGACGGTCAGTATCACAGGAAATTACAAAAGTCCTCACTGACCGGCCGCGACACTTCACCAGCACACATCTATGTTACTTGTTTCATACTATTAATAAGGGCTTCGCAATACTATAGTTTTTTCTACATCTGTCGTCCTGTTTTGTTACTTAGTATTTAATATTAATCTTTCCATTTCAAATTTTAATGAACAATGATAGTATTTTTATAATAAGCTATTTAACTTTGTACAAAATTTGATCAAAAGCCTAATGTCTGTAATTTCTAAAAATATAAGCAACTTTTTTGTGTATCGAAATTAAGTATAAGACAGTTTTATGGTTAATGAATAAACAACAAATTAATAAGATGTTATAATTCAGGAATCGTTAATAAGAGAAAAATTTATTATTTACCCCTAAGTTACTTTTTTATATAAATAGTTTTTTCTTAAGTTGTAGTTGTTTAGGTAATTTATGAGTATTTGATTATGCGAATATTTCACTGTACTCTATTCCGGGGGAAATAATTTTATCACCTTAGAAATAGTGAAGATTCTCAAATCTTATTTCATATTTTGAATTCAATTATCTTCATATATATATATATATATGTACTAAAGGAAATGTCCGGAAAGAAATCGTGCGAAGGAATTATACAAGATGTAATCTTAATCGGAGCACCGTGTACTGGAAATATTGAAGATTGGAAAAAATTTACAAAAGTAGTAGCAGGTCGAATTGTTAATGGATACTGTAGGTAAATACTTCTTTTGATTACAAAAAAAATATTTTTATCACGTATACGTAACGAGTAAAAGGTAACGTATTTGTCTTTAAATTTTTCGGCAGTTACCAAAACAGAAATAAAATTTATTTCTAAAAAAAAACTCTATCAAGAAAATATGTTATCAATTAATATGCCGTATGAATATGTTTCAATTACAATAAATTATATTTAAAGATAAAGAAAAATTGAGTGGTTTTGTGTCGTTGTCTACACTTTAATATTGTTATTGCAGTAATATTAGATTTAATAAGTAAATTTCATTATTTGAAATAGGGGTGATTGGTTATTGAAATTTTTATATCGCACTTTGTCAATTGCTGTTGGTGGTGTAGCCGGATTACAACCAATAGAATTAAGTGATAGACGTATGCAAAATGTTGATCTCACTGATTTAGTATCAGGTATGATTTATTATCAAGTAGGATATAGTGCTTCAATTTTTTTTTTTTATTTATAATATTAGTTTTACAGAAATTACAGGAATTTAAAAAAAAATCTGGGTTTGTTAAATATCTTAAAAGCCTAAAAACTTTACTGAAAAACTATTTTCCTACACTAAATTCAGAAAGTGAATAGATTAACTACTTTTTAATTATATATCTGATTTACGTAATTTAACGAAATGAGATTATGATTAATTTACAGGATTTTTGTACATTTAATTTGTGAAATAAAATTGTCAAATTAAAACTTTCGGAATTTTTAAGCATTAGGATTAAGGAAGTACGCACATTATTGGAAAGAAATTGATAGTTTTTGTTGTTCTTTTACCAACAAATTTTTTTTACGATAATGTATCGAAAATATAAATGTATTGCACGGGGGACCTGTAGTTAGTTCCAAAATTGTTATAAAAAAATTCCATAAATTACGTAATTTTTATTTCTTTGATAATTGATTTGAATTTTAATATGTTTATATATATATATAAATTCTTTAAACATCGTGAATACTACGAAATATCGCGTAAGAATATTTCGCATACGGCATATTCTACAATGTATTTATTCCATCTTCCTAACAAGCATTATTATGAGAACTTAATATGCGCGATAATAATTCATTTCTTTTTTTGTAAAGTGATAGATTTGTGTTGGAAATTAAATTAACGAAGAAATTTAGAATAATAATAAAAAGTTAATGTTATTTACATTTAATTTTATATCAATTTTCATTATTATATTATATGTTTTCTAATTCACAAAATTATATTTTTATATTTATAGGAAAAATAATATATTACTGTAATGTTTTTGCTAAAAAATAACGTACTTATTTCTTTAAAATCAAAATTAGATGAAAGAATCCATCAGAAATTAAATTCTTACCGAACAGAATTATCAAAATTATAAATTTTAAGAACTGTTTTTATATAAACCACATTTATTCCTTTAAATTTACAAAAACTAAAATTTTTCAAGCGAAATATTTTACCTGTATAAATTTGTATTAAAATTAAGTAGAATTACTATAGTTAGAGATGTATTAATTTAATTGTCGTTAACGTATTTGCAGGTCACAGCGAATATCCAGAAAAAATGCGTGAAGTAATGACACGTGTCGGGATATCGGTGATGACGTTAGAATCAGAATAATAAAACATTGGCCTTATTTAAATTTTTTTTCATAAACTCTATGGTAAGTTTGTATACAGGTAAAAAATTTATTTTGTTTCTAATGTCTTGAAAAGGTTTACAACGACCCCGCTGTTTTATAGTCGTTTATGACGTATATATGAATCATGAAAGTATTTGTTAATTTTTTTCTTTCAAAAAAGCAATCTAACAAGGGCGGATACAAATTCAACCAGTTAGTTTCTCGCAAGAGAGAACACATTCATCAAAAAGCTGATTGCATTAGGGATATTAAAACATTATCAACAACAGAAAAATTGTTAAATTCAAAAAAAAAAAAAAGAAAAAAAAAGAAATTTGGAGAAATAAAATGTATTTTTTATATCTGAGTAATATTAATGAGTTGTAAATGTGAATAACATCGTAGGTGATAATTTTAAGGTATAGTAAAAGACTATTATTTATATTATCTGTTCTTAGTCATATTATTTAATTTCGAGCAGTACAACTATCTTTTTGTTCAGGGCTTGTACAAATTTAGGGCTCATGTCCTACATACAGCATGAGTGTGGTCAAGACCGCACTTAAAAGTGGTTGTAAATCGTTGCTCTATCATTGCATAAATACAGTTCAAATATGCATGTTTATATACTGACTCACATGCACATGGTGGTATGCGTGGTGGTTTGCTGTGTACTGTAGTCAATAATAACATTAATGATTTTATTATAAAAGTACTTTATAAGAGAAACAGTTATTGAAATAAGTTATAACACAACAGGACACTTGATGATTTTATAAATGTACCTACCAGCGAGTGAATATGAAGATGAAGTAATTAACGAAGCGTGTAATGAAATAAGCGAAATAATACACAAGGGGAGGGGGGAATATTGGATTACCTAACCGGAATACAGAATTACGAAATTAAAAACAAAATAAAAAAAGAAAAGGAAAGAAAACGATAGTATTTTTTGAATGTGAAAGAAAAAATGAGATAGAAGTCAATGGAATTTATGAGAGAAATATTAATGAATATCCGTTCAAAGATCATAAAAGCAAGCTGTTCTCGGAAAGCATTGGCGGGTAAAAAATAAATTGTTTTTACTTTTATTTTTATTTAAAAACAGATTTTAAAATGCAATAAAATAAACATCTACTCCGAGAGAAATAAAGACTGCTATTAAACTCTGCATAAAATTTAAATACATCTAAATGTTAAAATACTCCGGCAATTTTAGCAACTGTATTTTCGGAAAAAGTTAAGCACCATCTTTTGAATCATCAAAAATAAAAAGAAAAAGACTTATTTGTAGTCAATTAAAAAAGTACTAATTTTGAATTATTTCAAACAATTAGAACCTTACGAACTTTACTTTAAAAAGGAATTACTTGATTTTTAGTTCGCTTTCTTGTTTTCTGGAATACATCGGATCTTTGATCTAATTTGGACAGAATTGATTAATCAACTGCATGTATAAATTTTTTTCGAATATTTGATGGGGCTGCAATGAAATCAAGAATTTACCAAAAAATCAAATACAAGCAAATAGAGTGGATAAAGGCAGGGAAAAAAATGTTATAAAGCCTGTTGCCTCGTAGTAAAAAAAATAAAACACCCGGTGAAATGAGTTAATAAAAACAAATGAAAAAAAAAAAGTGGATTTGTAATTATTCGGAAAAAAATAGATTGTATGAAGTTAGCATAGAAAAAATACCGAAAGAAATAAACAGATAAACGGAAAAGGAATGAAGATAACAGGAAAAGTAAATAAACGCAGCAACGAGTGAATAAAAGAAGTTTGATACCAAGAAATTGCCGAATAGAAAACAGTAATTAATCATGTTAAATGAAATAAATTAAGCATTGTGAAGTTAATATTCGCAATGTACTAAGCTAATAGCATTGAAACATCAATTGCTGTTTCTGGCCGCCTTTGCCTTCTCAGGTTTCTTTGCTACCGAATTTGACTTCAGTCTGGCAATTAACGGTTTAAGTCTAAAGTAACCTGAGTCTCGAAAGCAAGATTTCAACTTTGATAGCCAACACTTTAATTATCCGGCTACCGCGCTACCTTGATATTAATAAGGACAAAATATATTTTGCGATGAACTCAAAGCCCCTGATTCCAGTCGCCACTTGTTAGGGTTTTCTCGATTTCACTGTTGTAAAAACCACTTATAAGGGATTTCTTTTCGATGTCACTCTTCTGGGAAGCCGATGCCGCGGATTCACCCAATTTTCTATGTAATTTTGTTTTTCTTTTACCATCCGAGCCAATCGCGTTTTTAGAAACTCTTCTTTCTTTTTACTGAAGTTTTGATAATTTCGCGTGGATTTTATCATGTAAAATAAAAAACTACCTGTTATATCATCGGGCGCCAGCGAGGATAGGCCTCGCACCTTTCGCGTAATTTATCGAGCTTAAAAAAAACGCTGAAAAGAAAATAATATTCATAAAGAAATAATTTTATTAATTGAAACGAAACAAAAAGACCGATGTTCAGATAAACGAGCTGCACACAGCGTATCAACGACGTTTCGTGTGATATATCGGCTAGACAAAACCAATAGCGACATATAGCGTTACCGGGCAAAACTAAACCGAACGGTAACTCAACGATTCCTAATGATCCGAGCGACGGTAAAAACAAACAATTAACCGATCTTGTCAACTGTTCTTCTCTGCCAGCTGAGCTACTCACACTCTTATGTATCTGTAACAATCAGTCAACAGATAGATAATTGTCATCCAAAACGCGGAGCCGCTTATATATCAACAATGTATATGTGATCTAATCCAAAGGAAAATAAAAGAAAAACTATCAGAAGATCAATTCGATTTTAGAAGGAAGACAGGAACAGTTGAGAAGCGATTTTGTCTCTTAGATTACTGATGGAAAAAATGCTGGAAATGAATAAAAACAAATGTGCATAGCCTTCATTGACATAGAAAAAGCGATCGAAATAGTGTTAATTTCGAACTCATGTTTAGATGTTTAAAAGAAGTGAATATCGACACTTCAAGCGGGCCGAAGAATATTATTCGAATTACGTAAAAATCAAAAAATTATTATAAACGGAAAAATTAACGCAAAAGTAAGGAAAGAAGTAGGACAAGGATGTTGCTCATCACCGTTGCTATTTAACATTTATGTTGAAAAGGCGTTAAAATGTTTCTCAGGCATCGAGGATGATGGAATAAAAATAAGTGGCGTATGACATAAAACAATTAAATATGCAGATGACATAGCACTGACAGCGGAAAACGAATCAAAGCTGCAGAAACCGATTAACGATTTAAACGGGTTGTTAAACACCGAATATAAAATGGAAACAAAAATAAAACCAAAGTGGTAAAGTGTAGTAAAAAAAAAAAGGAAAGGCGGACAGTTGAAGATATCCGTGAATAGACAAACACTAGAACAAGTAAATGAATTCGTGTGTCTAAGTAACTTAATAACAAACGATGGTAGAATCGAACGAGAAATAAGGAAAAAAATAGCCCAAGCTAAAAATGTCTTCAGCAAAAAACGAACCTTCCTTTCATCAAGAAATGTATCGGTAGACATTAGAAAACAATTTATATAAGAGTCTCGTTTGCAGTGTATGCAATTGCGAATAAATACTAAAAAAACATCTCACTCTCTTTTATTACAATTCGTTTACAACCAATATACCCAGAATTAATGTATAACCAGTCCCTCGTACTAATTAACACGCTTCTCATACTCACTGGGAACCTACATATTTAAACCTATCGACCCAGATACACACTCATGGTCTTACTTACCGAAAAAGTAAGTTTTCCATGTCGACCAAAACGCAGAATAATTCTCTTCTTAAATCAAATGTACAAAACTTCGTCTCTAAGAAAAGAAAAATCACCAATTTCAATGCCAAAATAATAATAATATACAATATCTGACGTTTCATTATGAAGCTAAATAAGAAATTTAAAACTAGCCGGCATTTATTAAATGTATTTTTTTTATTTTTTGTGTTTATTATCAAATTTATAATATAAATATATACAGTGAAACTTCTACTAATGGTCACTTCTAAACAGCGGACATTTTCTAATAGCGGACAATTTTAAAATTCCCGGCATTTTCCCATAAAACACAGTATAAAAATATTTCTCAATTACGGACGCGGACACTTTAAAAAGTATAATTTCGGAAATTCGATTTCTGTTAAACGGACAAAATTTGTCAAAAAAAGTTCAATTAGTGGCCCAAATTATTGTTTAATAGACGATGGATTGCAGTTTATGATGGCGAAAAAGACACAACTCCTGAAGTTGACTGTGGAACTTTAAATAACGTTGACTCGTTACTTGTTATTGGAAATTTAAAAAAAAAATGTATTTCATTCATAAAGCTGATGCTGAAGGTTTAAAAATGATATCCGAACTGCACATGCATCTCGAATCGCGGATTTTAAATGAAAGAAATAAAGTAATATTACCGATTTTTTTTCACAGAAAACTGAAATATTTTCGATACACTGTAGTAAAAAATATATATTTTGAACATAAGTGATTAAAATTATAGATTATCTTACGTTACTAAAAACAAAAAGTGATTTATACTCTATTGCCTAACTTGTTTATCAACTAATCCTGGAATACAAACATGAGTACTGTAGTAGTACTGTACATACATACATATTTTTATATTATACGAACATTTTTTTTTAAATTTTAGACGCATGTATGTCTTTAAGTGTAAATATGTACTGTACTTTTTTATATTACGTACCATATTTTATATTCTTGTTAAATACGTAACAATACATAATAATGTAAATTTCAGTAAACTGTACATTATTTCCCATTAGCTGACACTTCCTAATACCGGACAAAGGTTTTGATCTCGCGACTGTCCGTTATTCAGATGTTTTACTGTATATATATGTGTGGTTATGTGTGTGCGTGTATAGTTCAATTATATCATAGACAAATAAAAATAAACTTTCAAAATATTAACTCGGTATTTTTTACATAAAATTGAAAAAATAGTTTACTCGAAATGTAAATGAAATATTTTTTGCCCGGTTTTTTACGTATTATTTTACAGTGGAGAATATATTAAATATATATATTTACCGACATTCATTAATGTTAATAAAATGATACAAAAAAGGAAATACGATCGCGCGAGTTATTAACAACTTATGATAATGATTAAGCTAAAGGCTAATTTTATTAACTCTTATTGAAACAAGTTAATACGTTTCAACAAGAAAACGGTCATGAGAATATTCAATGAGAAATATAAATTTGATTTATCTTTAGTGAACTAAGGCGGCATTGTTAATCGAAAAGAAGAGACATCTGAAATGCGAACTTTTATTGGAAGTGAAAATAAACTTAGGAATTAGTTGGCTTCGCTGTAGTCGTTCCATTGGCTCGGCTATTTCTTTCGAAAATGGCCAGCGTTCTATTTAAACATGCAATGTTCAATTTTCGCATCTCATGCTTATTCCGGCAGATAATAACATTACTCGGAACACGTCAGTGTAACACACCTCTTTATAATTTTTAAGAAATTGTTGTCTACCTTTTTATGGTAAGAATTTTAAGAAACACACATATAATATAATATAATGTAATATAATATCATATCATATAATATAATATAATATAATATCATATCATATAATATAATATAATATATTCGTTCAATTATTAACAGAGGTATATAAAAGCGTACAATATATTATGATAATCAAAAAATAAATTTGAAAAAAAAAACAACACTAGTTTCGAACTACAGAGTTTGAAACTAGTACGGTATGTTTTTTGATTATCATAATATGTTGTACGTTTTTATATACCTCTGTTATTAATTATGTTTTTATATTTAAAGCGAATTATTCTTAAAACTAATCATTTTGTTTTTTTCCACTGTTCCGTTTTAGTACTTTACAGCTTGAAAGTACGAGGCACGTTCAGTAAGTAAGGTCCGTTATTTTATGAATAGTGTGATGTGGCATCACTGGCTGTAGGAGTGGTCGGTAGGTTTAACTGATATCGCGTACCGAGTTTTAGCGTTGTAAGTCGCATACAGATGAATCCCGAGTACAGTGAAGGTAGAATTGCTATACGCGTGTACGTCCAAATGTGAGATCGCGCACTAATACATTTTTTAACAGCCAAGAATGTTGCCCGCCTATGATTTATCGTTGGCTGGTAAGTGTGTACGGTGTAAATGCTATTAGCATTGAGAAGTTTCGAAGATGGGTAAAAGAATTCCTTGCGGGAAAACAGGAGACGCACGGACCATCTGAAAGTGTTAATGTTGATTTGGTAACTGCTGTACGTGTTCGTCTCCATCAAAAAAAAAAAAAAATGGTTTACGTTTGACGTGACGAACATTTTATGAAGTTATCGCCAGGTACGCTGCACATGATCTTGTAGAAGGTGCGTGCACGCTGGTGCCACGGCGGCTTGAAAAGTTCGACATTAATTGGCAATTAGGCGCTGCGTTCAAATTTTTGATCCGTTATGAACGTGAAGGCTGAGGATTTCTTTCGCAAATCGTTACCAGAGATGAGTTATTAAGTTCACCACATCGCGCCTAAAATGAAGGCGCAGTCGAAGATTTACCAAAAGATGGGCAAACCGAAGACTAAGAAATTCGAAAGAGTACGGTGGGCGAGAAAATTCATGTTGATCTGTTCCCGGCATGTCCAGGGTGTTACTTCAGGAAGAGTATTTGCCAGCAGGAACCACGACTACGTCTTATTGTGAGATCCTGTCAAGGCTTTTAGCCCAAAAGAACAAACGCCCAGAAATGCTGTGCCGCAACATCATTCTCTTGCACAACGCAAATACGACCAAAATTCCACTCGGACGGTTCAGATGCGAAGTTTGGAACATCCGCCTTACCCCGTGTCAAATTTCAAGTCGTTCCCGCAGATGAAAACATTTTAGGCGATCGACATTTTAAAGCAGAAGCGAAAGTGCAAAATTTTCTTATGCACCAGAACGCCGGTTTCTTTGCTAAAGGCATCTTGCAATAAACGTTTAGATCTTGGTGGCATGTATGTAGAGAAATAGAATATATATCTTTAGAAATTCGTAAGTGTGCCAATCTGCTGTTTGTTTATTTCCGATGGGGTCGCAGCTTACCTAATGAACTCGTCTCGTATCTTACAAAAGACTTCCTGATTTTTTTGTATTCAGTTTTTATACGGTTTTTATTAGTTTTCAAGGTTCTAATAATCATTTTGCTATTGCAAAAAATCAATTTTTTCTCCTTTTATAATTTTTATGTGCGTGATGTGACAGTTCCTGTTAAGTATAAATATTTTTACACATTGATTGTTTTTTTGTTTTTTTTTTAAATGAGTTGTTTGACTTTTTAACAATTTTAGTGACACCGTAACGATATCTCATTTTCTTATGCACTTCTTAAATGAATCTTCGTAATTTAACTTGCATAATAATAATTTTATTTAAAATGGTTCTAAATTAAGCTTTTATTTTGTTTCAGATATTACTACTGGGTTGATTCAGTAACAATTTTGACCAAATATGGATTGATTATATTCTAAATTCGTGACTTATAATAATTCATAATTTTACCTATAGAGATTCTCTATTTATAGAAATTAAGGGATCATATAATTCCAGAATGTACTTATGATTTTTGTGATATAAGTTTACTAAATAAGATATTGTACTCGACTGTGATATATTTGTCAGTAATTTTAGTTACATAAATTCATTATCGCCCACATATAATGGTTAGGTTTTCATAAAATATTTTATACCAGTTTGGTAGTATTGATCGTAGTTAGTAAACACCATTAAAGGTAATTTTTTGATTTTCTAAAAAAACAAGTGATTTCAATGTATTTAAAGTATTCAACTGTGTTCTTTATTGCGCTAACTGCATTTAACGTTCTTAGTTCCTTTCTAACATTTTAGCCGTAGATTATTGTACCAAAGCTTTCGTGTGTAAACACTTTCTTTTTAAAAGTAACTAAATTGAATTTAACCTTCACTAACATTACTTGCACGAATATTGTATATTTAATCTAAGGGAGAGCGCCCATCTAAGCGATACGATTCCGATACGACAGCGATTTTAAATCGTAAGCGATAGCAACACGATTCCGACACGACGTAACGCCCACTGAAGCAACGCGATTTATCCGCTGGAGAAGCAACTTAATTTATGATGTGGTGTGATAGTGCAAAAAATGTCATATTTTTCTTCGTTTTCCTGTTCTTTTTTTAGTGAAGAAGCAATGTATCGTTAGTAAATCTTAACAATTTAAATCAAAAAAGAAAACAACGTTATTGAGTACATCCATTTTTTCAAAAGAGTAACAAAATAAACGCTTTAATGTTTATAAAAAACTGAATATATACTCGGAAAAGTTCTAAAGTTTTTATGGAATGAATAAGGAAACGTTTAATTGGTTAGTAGAGAAAATTGGCCAAAAATTGTAAAAAAAACACCCATTTTAGAACATTTATACACTGCAGAAACGTATTTTAATCACATTACGGGAAATACATTTGTTAATTATGTATATCTAAATGTTTAGAAACATTTTCTATACCATATACATATATATTGCTGTTAATTTATATTACATAACAAAATAAGAAAATGTAAATATTAATATTTATTTCATAAATATGAATTGTTTTTAAAAATATTCTGAAATAAATTTAAAACATCCATTTTAAATTGTTATTTTTGCCGATTATTCATATTACGCATAAAAATTCAGAATGTAAACAAACAATCGCTTGCTCAAGCAACTAAATATAAAACATGTAGCACTCGAGCGACGGCGATACGATAGTTGCTTATCGGTTGCTTGTCGCATCGCGTCAGTGGGCGCTAACTCATATAATAACGTGGGTTATATTCTGAACTACATTTAGTTGCTATCGTATCGGAATCGTATCGCTTCGGTGGGCACTCTCCCTAAAATTTTTTGATTATTTTTCGTGTTATTAAAAAGTGCAATATCAGTATAAAAGCTCCTAATTAAAATTCTTCCTACAATTTTGAGTATTGAAAACAATGTTACAAAATAACCGTAATAATGTTACTTTTTTTAAGTTCTGCGTCACAATTTTTGCTTTTAAGTTCTGTAATAAAGTTTTAAATAAACATTATCTCTAAGATAAGTATCACTTGAATTGTGTTTTTCGTTATTTATTGTGTTTAAATTAAAATGCTTTATATCATCCTACGTTTTGCAATGAAGCTTGAATTATTTCTTCATTCGAATACTCAAAATAATTTTCAGAAAATCCGAAGGAGTTTCATAAAACAAGAGCTGTTCCTTTTTATTTGTAACATATTTATGAACGCAAAACTTGTCTGGAAGATTTTTTTTTCTCATCCGGCAGACTGTCTTAAATAATAAAAAAAAAAAAACGCATTTTACGCAACATTTTTTACCGTTATTTTTTATGGTGGCATTGTACATACTTTAATTATGACCTTAATATTTTTTTTTTTTTTTTTATTATTTAACTTAATTAACATTCCCGCGTACACGCATAAATGCACTATGCAACAAACACTTTTTTGCATCGACAATAATTGATAAAAAATTATAGAAATATTGATCTCCGTCGACGCATAACAATTTCTGGAAATGTTCTATTAAAATAGTGCAATAAACTATACAAAAAAAGTAAGCTTTTGTAATTGTGTCAGCTACTCTACTACCATAGCGGACTTTAATCACTTATTTTTTTTTAGAAATTTATTCTGTAATCAATTTTGTACTCTTATATGTGATGTACTTGGATGAGGCATCTGGACTCATCATCAACCACATTATCTTTCTACATTCCACCGAGTGAAGAATATTCCGATTTACAAATATACATGATTACACAAATTCAGTAAACCAGAAAATTTCAGCACTAAGAATTATGTTTATAACGATGATTTTATGACTCCGTCGATTATTGGCTATAGCATTTTTTTTCTAATTGTTTAGTTTTCGACCGGTCATTGTTTAATTGGACAAAAGCTTGACCTTTCCGGCAGCTGTAGAGTGTTTTTGGAAAACATTATTACCGAAGAGTGAAATTCAAAATCTGCGACAACTGACTGTAAATTTGTGCTTTCACAAACTACGACATCTGTTTTCACACTTGTTTAATCCGAATGGCGCTGTCGTAAGCCACGCTCTACCATACCACTATTGATGATCAATAATGGCATTCCGGACTACTCGCCAACATTTTTCCTTAGCGCTACAAGAATTTCCGGCATAAATTCTGTTAATCTGTTTTTAAATTTCTCTTTAATTATGAAGAGTTTTTTATCGGTAAAAAAACCTTTTTAAACTCACTTTGTGCATATATTTGTAAAATTCTTTTTGGAGCGTTCTTTAGGAATTTCCCACAATTTACGGGTCAATAAATAACTCGTACAATTGAAAGTCAAACAGCTGTACGGAATAAGGTAGGGATTTTTTGAAGAACAAAGCACCGATGATCCTTTATTTAAAAAATAGCGGGAGATAATTTTGGACTGAAAAATAGGACGACGCCCAATTAAAAAGTGATATCGAAGGTAGAATCTGCCGATTTATTCATTTGATAATTCTAATTTTTTTAAAGAGATAATTCTGTAATTTCGTTCACATTCGTTGTTGAATCAATTTTTTCTAACAAAAAAAAAAAAAAATGGAATTGATCAAATCATCCAGACTAAAATTATTTCTTAATGTTACTGATTTTTTTGGATATTTAATTTTCATAGTTGGCTACGATAAAAGAGGAAAGTATTGAATATTTATTCTTTAAATTGCTTTAAGTTTTCAAAAAATGGCGTGTGAAAATGTATCAAAAATATTTCGAATTGAAAAGATGTTCCTACATTAAATAGTGTTTATAATACAGGTTGCTTAGAGGATTTCCTATCTCTGCTGTACAGCATTATTTTTTTTCTTTACTATCCTCTAATCATATTCAAATACTTATCGCACAATTTTCTTGAATTCTATGCTAAATTTATATTCTTCTTTTTGTTCACCAATTTTTAAATAAGCGAGATCATTCATTAAAAAAAATTACATTTTTAGAAAAAAAATATGACACGAAATGAAACTAAAAATGTGATGCACGCCGACGGCAAAAGTCGGGTGAAAAAAACAATTTTAATACTTATTTTAAATTCTAATAATGGCCGTATTAGTTCGTATGGCGAAATTCGGGGAAACGCATCATGTTGCGAGGATTTTGTAAACCTATAAAAATTAATATAATACGTATAAATGCCTACGCCGGAACCGACCGCAATAATTTTTGAAATTTTCCATAATTTTAGCAAAGATGCACCTAAACTTAAAATTAAAAATTTCCGTTTAGTCTAACAAGGTTTGCAGTTGTGTTTTAAAATCCTTAAAAAATATATTACTCTGTTTTAATTGGCCATGAAGAAATTAAGAATTATCGCGAAAGTACAGACGCGTATTTTGTTACATTACAATTTTATTTTTGGCTTTTTTCTTAGCTGATGCGACTCTTTTACCACTTGATCTTATACAAATTTGCGTTGCGAAAGTTATTTGTTCCGTATCAAGAATATCTAATAAACCTTAACCTTTTCTTATTTTTGCAGCTTTATTGAAATGACTTCTTAAGGCAATCAGTATTCATTGTGAACCTTACTTGTTCATTTTTTGTACGAGCCGAGTTTTATATGTTATCATAAACAAGTGAAAACGTATATTTTAAGTTCCACTTAAATCATACTGTTCTCATTTATTTGTTACAAGTATGATGGTTTAAAACAATTTTCTACCACCTCGTAGAGTTCTCCTCCAGATGCAATAATGTTTTAATAAAATTATTAATAGTTGTTCTAGGTTCAGCAGAGCGTCCAATGTTAAAAATTACAAGGCGCTTTCGTCTGTGTATACAATACTGAAATATAACATACTCTTAATCGCAGAAAATCGCATTTATAGCCTATACTAATTTTAAAAGACACAATTCAAAATAACTAGAAGAATCAATATTACAACGCGCGATTGCATATGACAAAAAATTAGCAGTCTCGAAACACTTTTTTTGCAAATATTTTTTTAAATCTATATTGCATAGAAAATAATACGTATTTTAAAAAATAATACTTGAAAATCATAATAGATACCAGTAGATGAAGATAACTTCTTCGTATAGCTTTTTTAAAGTACTTAACATTTCTGAAGAAATAAAAATGCTACAATTCTCTAGATCATACTTAACACCATTATAAACTAAAATAAAACCTATTAATTAAGTTTAGCTCCGTATTTTCACGTTTAATGAAGTTGAAAAATAATTTCTGCTACTGATTACCAGTTGAGAGGATAAAAAAAACTGGTATAAAAGTCATGTGAACGAATAATCAACTGTTAAATATTTCGATTTTTGTTTACCCAATTTGGCTAAATGGCATACAGCGCAGCATCATAGGGTATTTTAAAAATATCGAATCAGTTATCGCATAACGATTATTTTACTCTCATTTTTAGGTTAGCATTGATGTATATTTTTGCTTCTCGAGTTTCTTCATGTTCATTAGATTAACTACAATTAGGTCCGAATAGGTAGATAGTTATTTAAACAGCTTTCCTAATGTGTGCACAAAAAAAAAAAAAAAGAAAATTAATGAATTGAGCACAATACAGGCGAAATATTCGTATATGTTTATGATGAGAAGTGCATTATAGCGTGCATTGTTTTTACCAGATAATTAGAAGCATTTGTGTAACTGGCTGTGTATTAGAAACAATTTTTCATTAAAGTCTTTTTAAATTTTTCAAACAAATAACATTTATGTTTAAACAGCAATAACAAAAACTTCATTCTGTAAAATTCATTTTATCGCCATAACATACCAGTTGTTATTAAGATTCTCACATTTTGCACGAAATTAATTTGAAAAAAATGATACAATCTTAACGCAGCATTTAATACGAATATATAAATTTGGCCCAACGGTTTGTATTTTACAAAAAAAAAACGTCATTAAAATTATAATTTTTGAAATACTCTTAATCAACATTCTATTTGTATCTCTTTCAGCTCATCCAAACTCCTTGCCATGATTTTTCAGTTTTTCTCTTTTTGATAATCCGTGCTTACTCTTTCAATCATATCTTTATTCCCATCGTCATGTTATTTTTTCCTTCTCTTCTGCCGTGTTGTAGCTTCTAAGTAATTCTACCAAAAAATATTTCTTAAATACTTTTCATTCGAATTGTCTCCACTCGGATATATAGTTTTTAAATAAATAATTATACAAACTAAAAATAATAATCACAACTTTTGTCTACGTAAACTATTAAAGAAGATTTTTTTTTTTATGTTTAAAAAACGAACGCCCCATTTTTTTAAAATAATTGCACTATATAAGGCCTATGTCAAAACACAGCTATAGACATTCAATTTTATATTACGATAAGTTTTTACGAAATAACTAAAATACCATTTCCTGCGTTTTTTTTTAAATTACTCAAAAATCCTGGGACTAATTTTACGATCCCACATCGAATACGCGTTGAATTACTCAGCACCATTTATTGAAATGCGTAACAAAATTCTCACATACTTGCTGAAAAAGTATATTTTGTCCATAATTGAAAACATTATCGTGTAAGTTTCAATTTCGATTTTCAGAGTGATTACAATAATAACTTGTCTATGAAAAGTTAATATATATATATTTAAAAAAAAAAAAAAAAAAAGAATAAAAATTTGAAGTAAATGTACTACCGGTTTGATTAATAAACTAGTAAAGATGCCGTGAAATCAATGTTAAAGTAAAATATTTTGCGATCATTTCTTTCAATCGGCGTCAACATATTTTACAAGTTCTACAGCATAACTTTTATGCGATTTTGATGTTTTTATCTTAATAAAATTAAATAATTTTTTTACGAATAAGAAATGTGTATCTAAATTTCCCGAGTTTTCATTTAAGACAACTTGAACAGGGTATATTTTTTTTCTTCAATTATATTCCAAATATTGGCAAGGTTAAAATATTTACTTTTCAGGGTTATTCATAAACTGTATTACATAATATTAGTTTATAATTAACGTGCTAAGTAAGAATGAAATGAAAGCGTGAATATTAAAACCTTCCTCAAAATAATTATATTTCATACATTTAACAGTTTTTAGAATTGAGAAAATGATTTTTTTAATTTTTTGATTAATTACGATAATCTAATACATAGTTTATATTTAATAACTTAAAATTAGTAATTTGATTTACTTTAACAATTCGAAACGAACACATTAGTATGACTATTGAATAAAAAAAAAAAAACAATACACACATTCTTTTTACGATTTCTTTTTTTTTAAATTATAAAATATTAACTTATTCTATCAATTTAACGATACATTTATTCTATATAGTTTATTTTTAAATCTTATAACACTTTAAATTAAATTTCTCAATGTTTCAAAACAATAAAGTAAAGTGAATAAAAACGTCGCTTCCAATCATTACAACATAAACACATCAAGTTACAACACATCGCCGTCTATTTATACCCGTTTTTTTTTTGTTTTTTTTTTGACTTCGACAATACATCTTTCGGGTTCATTTAGAAATTTGGCGAATTAGCAATGAATACTAAACTGAAAAACCGTGAACGTAAACAGTATGAATTATTAAAGAGCAATCTATAGTGAGAAATCGAAAGAAATCATCTAAAACAAATCAAAAGGTTAAAGAAGCCGAGACTAATTAACCAGTCTTTATTTAATTTCATATGACATTGCCGAAATTATACGATCTGCACAAAATGCGCATGAACAAATGCGATATGAGATCGAATAACAGTTCCTTTTATTTTGAGAATAATATTGTTAATTAATGAAATTAGTATTAGAATAACCGAGTTTAAAGAACAAATAGAACATGGTGGTTTAGATAGATGATGCGAAGAATTGGAAAGCTGGGTAAAACTGGAATAAAATGTCGATTTCCTGCTAATAAAATTAAGTATAAATAGAATCAGTAGTACGTTGTGAAAAACTAAAATTTTCATTTAAAATTTATAGAAAATGTTTAAAATGTGTTGATTAGCGAAGTTTTGTATCAAATTTTCATAATTCGGCCAAGATATATAATAATGCAAGATAGCTGCACTGTTTAGAACACACCGGATTGACTAAAGATCAACAACTGAAAATTTCTTTTATATTTATTATAATTACGATTTTTATTTTATCGGTAGCGTTTAATCTAAGTAAATCGTCATGATCACCGAGCGCTTAAAATAATCAAACAAATCTAATAATAATGGTGACAAGTAAAAATCTATTAAAAATAAGCGTCACTTACAGTCACGCAAATAATCAAGCGCGAGTTTATGTATAGACACGCACGCTTAAATTGCACTTGTATAATGATAAATCGTACATTTACAATCAGTTTCAATTTCAAGTCATAGACCTGGTTGCATACAGAATTATAATATAAACAAGAATGTACGAATACGTAGCCATGACGCTCGATATTAAGCAATAAGGCTAAGGTAAAGTTATAAGTTATGTAAATAAATCAATGACGGTATTTATGAAATTATGTTAATGATTGAACGGCCAAATCGCTTAATCGTCTAAATGGTAAATCCAAGTTCTACCTCTGGATATTCCAAACCACTACAAATGTCATCATAATTAAGCTGAGTTTGTACTGGAATTTACAATTACTCTAAAATATGATCTGCATCACGCATTCGTTTGTACTAAGACACTTTCAAATTTGCACAATACGAACGTTTAACAAACTGGTACCTTATACCCGAAATAGAATATGACACTTCAAAAAAAAAAAAAAAAAAAAAAAAAAAAAATACATCTTAATATGTGTTTGGTTTCTTTATTTTATTTTTCAATAAAAATGAAATTCGATACAGTTTCCACCAAAAATTTCATTTCTAAAACAAATATCAGTTAAAGAAACAACATAACAATAAGAAATGATCTAGATTTTAGTAAGGAAAATCGAACAGAAAACGTTCAAAGAAATAAAAAGAGTAAATTAATGAAAAAAAAAAAAAAAAATCCACGGCAGTTTTCTATTTTGTAAATCCATCAACAATTTCTCTTTCTTCGGTATAATTGAAATGAGCAATCGTCGAGACCTCAACTTACTTAAAAAATAAATAGTCATAATTAATCATTTCTTCAGTGCTGTAAAGAAATATGATATTAAAATTTTGCTCTTCCATTACTATAAAGGTCCAAAATAATATATTAATTGTAATTGGCAATATAACAAAACTTTGTAATAATAAAAGTCATTACTATGATCTAAATAATGTACCGTATGCAGCAAAGACATGGTAGCCTTTCAAATATAATTTTTAAATTCCCGGTTTGTTCCCAGTTTTCCCAGTCCAAATCCTCCCGATTTCCTAATTACTAGAATTATACAAATGGTAGAATGAATTTTTTTGTTACTATTGGTAATATTTAACTGGCGCAGCATACTTGTTATATGAATAAAACAGAACTTTTCGTGATCCATTTTTAAGTGTGAAGTACATTAAAAAATGCATTCACTTTTTAACGTTTCAAATGAATTTTTTTATTAAAACTATCGTTTTTGGCTATTTTTACTTTTTTCCCCAGTTTTACAACAAAATTCCCGGTTTATTCCCGGCTGGGTGGCCAGCCTGAAAGATTATAAAACAGACGTCTAAGAAATATACTAAATAATTATTTACACCAAAAAGTTGCACGACCACGCAGACTGGATAGCGATTAACTTATGTATATTTCTATAGAAACCAAAAAACGATAAATTGTTGAAGAACTCTCCTTTCAAACGGATTACGACCGTCGGAGATGACTACTTCATCGCAATACTACACCATTGATAATCGATAGGCTAAGTGCAAATGAAAAGAAAAATGTATTGAAATTCAAATGACAGAAAGCAGTTGCTCTCATGAAAAATTAATCAATTTCATTTTAGTAATACTTTTTTATTTATTTTTCAGTCTTCATAATTTATTCATCTTTGAATTAAAGTCAAAAAATTAACAATCTGTTGATAATTTTTTAACGGTAAATAAATAACTTTTAAATACAAAAACGCGCACACATTAATACGCAAGTGTAGTGAGCATCCGTGTAACACACCAGTATGCGTGTGGTCATTGAAAAAGTAATCCATATTATCTACGTAAAAAATATATGTATTAAAGAAAAACGTAACGAGTAAAAAATCGGTCTTGTATAAAAATTAACTTAGAGTACGAATAATACTTGCATAAATAATTGGCGGAACGTGCAAAAAATTAAGTGCTGTCAACTATACAACGTGTGATGTAGAACCAGTGCTATACGGAGTGGTTGGTCGAGATCCGGCTAATGAATGTGTCGTAGAAGCATTGAGCGAGCTCATTGGCACCTAAAAATACAACACTCATAAATTATAATAAACACGCTAAAAGTATAATTTATTAATTTACACAATTATATTCTGAACTATGTGATGTTATGTAATTATATGTAACTAGATGTAATAGAAACATCTTCGTTTATAACTGCATTAGTCAGTAACAGGTCATTTTTCCGCCTGCCGAGCTAAACAATCAAAATAAACGAGCAAATAAATAACAAACTTCAAAGTATGTAAATTTATATCATTTTAGGTGCCAAGTACTAAATATTAATTACAAAATAAGCACCAATCGCACACATAGACAAATGCGCACACATATTTCAATTTTTAATTTAATTTATGCAATTAAAATGCAAAAGTATTAATGGCTACGCCATTTTTACGCCAGGGGTCATCAAAAAAAGTGTGCTGTCACGAAATTTGTTCCAAAAAAATATCACAATTTCATGTAACGAAAATGTAAAGCAAGCCCCCTTCACCCCCTGGTCTAGTTCTTCTATAATTCTTTTAGAAGAGTTAAATTTTTCATGGCTTACCTTTTTTCGTTACATTTGCGTTACATAAAATTGTGACATTTTTTTTTAATGAGGGATAACCTAAGAATTATGTTGTAATTAATATATATACAGTAAAACTTCTACTAACGGACACTTCTAAATAGTGGACAATTTTAAAATACCCGGAATTTTCCCATAAGACACAATATAAAAATATTTCCCAATAACGGAACTACCCAATCACGGACGCGGACACTTAAATAAGTATGAATTTGGAAATTCGATTTCTGTTAAACGGACAAAGTTTGTCAAAAAAAGTTCAATTAGTGCCCCAGACTATTGCTTGAGGGATTGCATGTGGAAGATCCATGTACCGACATAAATTAATTAGTAGCTGAATTCATGTAACAACAAAATCCATCCGATGCATGATGAAGTAGACTGTGATGACAATAATGTTTTTGATGGCGAAAAAGACACAACTCCTGAAGTTGACTGTGAAACTTTAAATAATGTTGACTCGTTAGTTGTTATTGGAAAACTAAAAAAAAAAATTATTTCATATTCATAAAGCTGATGCTGAAGGGCTTTAAAAATGATATCCGAACTGCAAGTACATCTCGAATCGCGGATTTTAAATGAAAGAAAGAAATAAAGTAAAATTACCGATTTTTTCATACAAAACTGAAATATGTTCGATACACTAAGATTTACAGTATGTATTAAAAAATATATATTTTGAACATAAGTGATTAAAATTATAGATTATCTTACGTTCCTAAAAACAAAAAGTGATTTATACTCTCTATTGACTAACTTGTTTATCAACTAATCCTGGAATACAAACATAAGTACTGTAGTAGTACTGTACATACATACTAGTACTTATTTTTATATTATACGAACATTTTTTTTTATATTTTAAACGCATGCATGTCTTTAAGTGTAAATATGTACTGTATTTTTTTATATTACGTACTATCTTTTATATTCTTGTTAAATACGTTACAATACACAATAATGTAAATTTCAGTAAACTGTGCATACATTATTATTTCCCATTAGCTGACACTTCTTAATACCAGACAAATTTTTTGGTCCCGCGACTATCCGTTATTCAGAAGTTTCACTGTATATATATATTATAAACTAGAAAAACAGAAAGCGAGTAAAAGTCCGCGTTTTTATTAGAATATGGAAAACAACTTGGAAACCCTCTAAATTATAAAATTCGAAGACTCACATTTTGAAAAATGTACATTAAACTGACCGATAAATAATTTTAAAAAATTCCACAGTTGCTCTGCGGTAGCTAAAAAGTTGGTATGTTTAAACTGATGTATTTTCGGTATTAAAATATAGAAAAGATATGAAACTTTCAAAATTTTAAAATACACTAAGTTATAAGGCCAAAAATTTAAAAAAAAACGCGGTGTGTTCTATAGCAACTAGAGAAGAATCGATTCCTATGACATTTCTAAAGTTGTACTTTTTAAGCCACTAAATTTTTAAAAATATATACATCAATTTTGTAAAAAAAAAAAAAAATACCACAGAAAGTCCACAATTCATTTTATAGTAGCTCGTTTTTTTTTTGTTTTTCTTCTTTAAATCGGCGTATTTGTGTCATTAGAATACAAGAAAAAAATACAAAACCACTAGAATTTTAAAATTTAGCTGTCAAATTTTTGAACTGAGGCGAACGATTTACACGACTGACATAAATTATTATTAGTATTCTTTTCTCCCCATTCCCGAATAGGGTACATTTATTGATCTAAATATTTGTTTATTAAAATAATGGAATTAATGTAACCATTCCAATTAAGTGTTTAGTATTATATTAATCTCCATGTTACAGTTCTTTACAAGATATACTATTATGTTTCTACAAGTTATTTAATATAAATGCACATTATTTTTTCAAAATTCGATTTCTTCTATTGCAAATTTATTAGATTCATTAAAATAATTTTGTACAAATCGTTTCGTATCATAATTACAGAGTCTATACTATTATTATAAATGCATCCTTGTAGTATATGAAAAACGTCATCGCTAAAATTACATATTACACAGTTTTCAGAATCGGAAATCTTAAATTTATATAAATATACCTTAAATAGACCATGTCCTGTTATAAATTGGACATTACAAAAATTCGGCATATATTGACCGTTTTTAAATCTATCTTGATAGGTCATATCGTTAAAATCATTCCATATCTCTTGAAGCTTAATTATTTACAATTTTTTATCCGTAAGTTTCTTCATTTATTTTTTACATTAAGTACTTTATCTTCATATTTGAACAATGGTGTCATATATTTTACGTTATTGAAAGGATAATCTATATTAGTATTATTTTTAATTGTGACCAAGCTTATATTTTTATATTTCATATTCAAGTGGCTTAATACCAGCTATAACGACGGCCGACAAATAACTGATTGTTCTATATAATTTAATCATTTTTATAGCTATAAGCCTTTGAAAAACTTTTAACGTCTTTTGAAACTTTTTAGTTTTTAACATTTCGACATATACGAAACTATTATAAAGTATGTTAAGTAAAATTATACTTTTATATAGCGTACCTCCTATTTTATAATTTATACACTTTTGACTATTATATAACTTATTAAACATTATTATAAATTTGTTTATTTTGTTTTTAATGTCATTAAAATTCACATGGAATTTTAAATTACTATTTATTATTACGCCGAAGTATTTTATTTGTTTTACATAGTTGACATTTAAACCATAACGTTCCAAATTTAGTAATCTATTGCTTATTTTTTATTAAATAGCATATACAGTAAAACCCCGATTATCCGTGTTAATTGGGGATTCATCATGCACCAATACGCGAAAACACGGTTAACCCGCAACCGTCTGTTCCACGAGTTTTTATGTATCCCAAACAAGGAATAGAATAACCTAGACTAGATACTAATTTTTATTAAAAATGTCAGTTAGTTTCTTCTGTCTGCAAGAATCTCTTTCTCTTTGCCGTATATTCGTCTGGAAATTTGGGAACTGCAGAACCTTTTTTACAGGAAGCACGCGAATTTAAAAAGATGCACGGTTAAACCGCCAACCGGTTAAAACACACACGGATAATCGCGGTTTTACTGTAATTTGATTTAGTTTCGTTAATATTAAGGTTAAATTTGTTAAGTCATTTCAATATTTCTACGTAAACTAAATTTATCTTATTTTCTAATACGTTTTCATTTCTGTCTGCAAGTACTACTGCAATATCATCTACAAAGGTATAAATCTTAACATCGTTAGGTAATGTTATCTTATATAATTGAGAGAAAACTACATTCCATAAATACGGACCCTTGCAGTGCTCCCGTATTTAATTTTTGTTTCCTTTGTATCTTATCTATTTCAATATAACTATATCTATTTGCGCACTATTTATTAATATTTAATATATTATAATCTACATGTATTTCTATTTCCTCTAATAGTTTAATTAAACTATTTAAATCAAGACTATCGAAAGTCTTTATTATGTCTAGTGTCATTAGACAACACAAATAAGAATTCTTTATTACAATAAGTTATTGTCTATAAAATATTTCAAATTGCCAATTCTGTTAAGTTACTCGGCAAAGTCCCATACTAGTCTTCGCTAATTACGCTATGATGTTGAATAAAATCTTTTAATTTATTTAATATACACTTTTCATAAATTTTACTATAATTTGATAACAGTAAAATAGCTCTAAGAACTGGATAATTTAAAATTTTTATCAGTATTAGTTATCATTGAAACAGAGATCACCCAAATTAACTAGTTTTTTTCATGTTAAAAAGAGAGGTATGGCAATTCGATTTTTTTTTTTTATTGCGATTTCTTCTTCTTAACTTAACAGTGGCCATTTAAATAATTAAATAGAATGGTTTGTCCGAAAAAAAATTACCCCTTTGAAAATTTATCAATTTTGAACAAACACATCAAATTTGTTTAGTTTTTATTGTTGAAAGTGCGTTAAAATAATAGAGCAAAAAAATATAAATTGTATTTACCCTTAGATTTGCTAAGTCTTCCATTCTTGTCAAATTACTCAATTCCAAATATAGAGAATACATCAGCATCCAACTATAAACATTCATAACGGTAAAAATGCCCCACAGAAGCAGCATTGTTATATTGTATCCAAATATTTGGTCGTTAACGGTGGATACAAATATCCATGATATAAACTTAAATATCGCAAATGCGGCAAACGTATATAACCACGGCACAACTTTTTTTTCATGTTCCTGTTAACAGAAATGAAATATTCAATTTTATCTTTAAGTTTTATATCTATTTACATATATAAAAGTCTTATACCATAACTAACTCAAAAGAGTATTATTTATTTCCCATTAAATTGAAAAACTATCACTTAAAAACAAATTCTAAAAATAATGGATAAAACTGCTATCAAAACAACACTATTTTAAAATGCTCCCCTGAATTCAATATTAGAAATTACGCTATTTAATACCTAAAATAAAAAACAACACCATTCGTCTACTTCTGATGAACAACATAAGATATTTATGTTATATTTCTAAGTATTTGTGACAAGTGTTACCTTTAAAAACTTTTACATTAAGATGAAATTATAAATATATTTTTAGCGAAATTTCTATCGCTTACGTTTCAGCAATAATTTCTTATTAAAAAGTATTTGTTTACATAGATTATTCATTAACTTAACAATGTCCAGAAACACTATAAAATAACTTCGGTATTTCGAAAAATAGCAGAAGAATGAAATAATTATTTTTCGTAATTTAAAAAAATTATATAAAAATACCCCAAAATTTTATTTTAAAATAGTATTAAAATTATGAAACGTTTAAAACTTTCGCAGTGATTAATCATAGTGAAATAAATTTACGGACAACTGCGTAAAAAATGTAATATATTTAATTCAATAATACATTACATTTTTTACGCAGTTGTCCGTAAATTTATTTCACTAGTATTAAAATTATCAATGGTTAAGTTGTTTCGGTTACAAATGTCATTATTGTTATTTATTCTTAATTAAGCTTTTTGATACTCACTGTCTCGAGTAGTTGTAAACACAAATTAAGTGAATAGCGAATGGAAGCGCAGTAAATAGAAATTAGGGAATAATACATGAGATAACAGAAAAGAAATAGACTTTAGTTCGAAGTTGAATAATTAAATGGTGAACCGTATTAAAGTGGATAAGAGAATGAATAATAAAGATAGGATTATTAGTAATGAAAATAAAGAAATGATAGCAGAGCGAAATGGGATAAATTTTGGTCTGGACATTAACGATAATAATTATAATAGCAAGGACTATTTGAAATTAATAATAAAGAAACTTGGTAGGAGTACAACAAGGTGGAGTTCTGTTTTCTCGTTGTAGTTTGTTGTTTTTTTTGGGGGGGGGGGGGAGATTAATAGACAATGTCGCCACAAAAAGAACAAAAAAGAAAGAAAAAGATTTATCTTCTATTTGAATTTAACCGAGGAGTTGAATATTGATATAGAGAAACAGATAAGGAGAGGAATATCAGGAAGAAAAGAAGATGGGGCACCAACTGAATATCATTGACAATAGAAAGTTTCGGTTTCATATGAAATAGAAAAAATAAATACACTTTCAACGCAAATATTTAATTTAAAAACAAAAAAAATACAACTTCCTTTTTTTGTTAATTTAAAAAAGTTTGGAATAGTATATAAAAAATTAGTTTTAATGATCAGAAACTGAACCGAAAAAAAAAAAAACGATATTCTTGTTCGCAAATATAAAACCAAACACATTCAAATGAATACAGATAAAAAACGTTCATGTACAAATACAATATTCTCCAAACTACATAGGTAGATCAATAAGTAAGGTTCCCTGTGCTCTCTCTTAGCGAAAAATGAAGTTAGAAAATCAGTTTTTACCTTAAAAGAAAGGAAATTGTATTCTGTTAATGTTCTACATAATCCCCTTCCCAATTGATGCACTTTTGACAACGTTCCGACAATTTTAACAAACATTCGTTCCAAAAATTCCGTCCAACTTGTTGCATCCATTATTTAACTGCAGCTTTGACCTCATCGTCCGTCGTGAAACGTCTTCCCTGCAGAAATTTCTCCAGGCTGCCGAAAATTTGGTAATCGCAGGGGCTCAAGTCCGGGGAGTATGCTGGATGCGGATTGACTTCTCTCGAGAAAGTTTACAACAGTGATGTGGTTGCAGCAGCAGTACGCACATAAGTCTTGTCGTGTAGCAGTACGAGCAGATTTTTTTGAATTTCAACTGCGTGGTTACGATTTTCAGTACTGTACCATACGCGACATTCAGAATTGATGCAATGAAAGAGAGGCGAACGTTTCGATTTTCTTGAATCATGTCGTCAATCTTCTCCTGCAGACCTCTGGTGGAATCATTCCGCTACTCATTCTTCATCATCAATATACGTTCTGCCACTTTAGAACAGATGTATCCACTTTCTAACAGGTTAGATGCTCATGACACCATTTCCACATCAGCTTTCATCCGGACATGAATTTCAGACGCTTCTTTATTTTCGAGCATTAAAACCAAATCACAGCGCGCTGTTTTAACTCGGACGGTAAGCTAAAAGAAGCATACATGATTACATACCCGCCAAACGCGTTATACTGAGCTGATGGCTTTCACACTTCGTACACTTGTAGTTTTGTCACTTTATATACATATTTATTTAATGATTTTAACATATGCCCGAGAGATGCAGTCGTTACTTTCATTTCTCGTCAAGAGGGAGCGTACGGAACCTTACTTATTGATCTACATATGTACTGTCCAGACTGCTACGGAAACATCTCATCATGGTTATTTTATCAAAAAGTAGTTTTGTCACTTTATATACGTATTCATTTAATGATTTTGACGCGACGACAGGATTCTACGTGTATATGCACTTCAAATGTTTTTGAAAGTACCAGCGAATAAAGATCCATCCAACTCTTATTTTTTTGAATTCTATTATCCTTAATAGGAATTTGGGCAGTAAATCCATCTTTTCAGGCAATCTACGCCGATATAAAAGGAAATTTTTCTCATTAGTGATTGTTTCACAGATTAAATGCTTTGGATATTCTTTAGAACATTTTCCATCTTTCATGTACTTTGACTGAGGATTAATTACACCCCATGGTCCACGAATTATGTTATTTTACTATTTCGAATAATTAAATAAGTATTTGGATTTGGTGATTCCGTAAACACGTAAACTTCACTATTTACAAAAAAAAAAAAAAAAAAAAATCTGACGACACCAAAACCAAATCGATTTTTTTTTTTTTTTTTAATATATATATATCTTGCTATTTTATACCTAGTCTTATCAACTATTTGGTAATCTATGGAATAAGTTAAAATAACATGAATAAGCAACCCAATCAGCGAAGGGTGCTAAAATTAACTTATATATGTATACACAAAATGCATACACACACTTTTGCATTCTCACGGACACATACATACCATCACACACGCACACGCACATACACCCTCACACATCAGCACACACACATATTATTTATACATTTTTAATTTATACGAGATCTTGAGGTCGTTTCCTATTCAGCCTACGTCCCTCGCTTGGGTTGTTCAGCAGTTCTCTTGTTGTACTATTAGGATGTTCTTTCAATCTGGCAGCATATCGTCGAGCAGCAGTTTCTATTTCATTTTTTACAAATTTAACTCCAAGATCTTCATGAATCGTGATGTTGGTTATGTACCATGGAGCAAAGATGATCGTGCGTAGTAATTTATTCTGTACTCTTTGCATAATTGAAATGTTGCTATTTTTGGCACAGCCGCATAATTGGCAGCCGTATTGCCAGACGGGTTTAAGAATTTGCTTACAAAGAAGCAACTTGTTTTCAAGAGATACTATTGATCTCTTACCCAACAGCCAGTACAGTTGCCGCAGCTTGGTGTTCAACTCATTTCGCTATAATGTGCTTCCCCTCCAAGTCAACCGTTTGTCGAGGTGAATACCAAGATAATTTACATCTTCTTTCTGAGGGATCTCCACTCCATTCATCATTATATTTCCGGATGAATCGATTCCTCGGTTAGTGAAAACTACTCGAGATGATTTACCTTCATTAATCTTTATCTTCCATAATTTGCACCAAGATGTTGCTTTATTGACTGCTGTCTGCAGGTATTTACGCGCAACTTTTGGACATTTATTTGAACATAAGATCGCTGTATCATCAGCGAAAGTTGCTATATCAACGTGCGATGTAATAGGAATATCCGCTGTGTAGATAAGGTAGAGAAGCGGTCCAAGTACACTCCCCTGAGGAACACCTGCTCGAACCGGATATATACTTGATTCGTCATCACCATATTTAATGTAGAAATATCTTTCGTTTAAATATGACCGGAATAATTCAGCTAGTTGATAGGGAAAATGACGTCGAAGTTTTTGCAATAGACCATCGAAAGACTGTACTACCAATATACAAATCTATATATATACATTTGTTCAAATGATCTCTAACGGTTTTAGAATTAATAATTAAAAATTACATAAATTACGTAAGTAAATCGTTCAATTATAACAATAAACTAACTGCGAAGCCGCAAATAACAGATTATATATATTACTATAACTGGTAATTTAATAAAAATTATCAAAATAATCTATAATATAAATACGAAAATTAGAAATAACATGATTAATTTTCATTTGTCGTACTTCCATAAATACTAAAAACTTTTATGTAAACCAAATATAAAAGTTATTTGTGGAATATTGATATAATACATATGATTTAATATGCTACCAAACTGCAATACATAACAGGTAATGACCGAAAACCGATTCTATTATATTCAGTTATTTTCGAAAAATATCTTTTTAATCATGTGTTTATTAATTATCCTAATTATAAAAATATGTATGGATATGAAATTTACTTACTTTACGAAGAGCATTTATTAAAATAATACTGGTAACAAATATTACTGCGCCAAAAAGAAACGAAAACAGACCAAACAATATAAGCAGATTTCTCACTGTAAAATAATAGAACATTTTTAATCATGTAAAGTACACTTAAATTTGTTCTAATTTTTAAACATCTCTAAAATGCTATTACTAAATATTTACGTAATATATAAAATAAAATATAAAATGCATTTAAAATAAATACCCCATGCGCTGCCGACGTACACAAACTGGTAATTGATTATGTTATATCCATAATGAACAGAACCTGGAGCTGCCATTGCCAGACAATATACATCAAAAATCGAAGTTCCAATGGTAAATATACTTAAAAACTGAAAATACATAATGAATAATTAAAATTTTTCTATACTTGAATATTATGAGCAGTAAAACAAAATAAAACAAAATGGTATTAGTAAGAATCGAATAAAAATGTTTACAGAGCATTAATGTAGAAAGACAAAATGATTAATATAAAGTACAATACAGGGTCACTTACAAATGAATAAAACGCTCCTAAAAGCGAAGCACGCTGCAAATCAAGAAAATATGCGCTCTTTAAAATCGGCCTGCGATACCATGGTATTTTAAGAGACCTTAATGATCTGGAAGATCTTAAATTGGCAGTCGATCTCGAGGTAACGTAAGAATATATGGAAGGAGTCCCAACACTTGGTGTTCTTTTACCGTAATTCATATTTTAACAATCTGTATTAGCGAGCTAAATGTAGAAATTAGTTTTCATTATTAAAAACTGAATTGTCAATCAAATTTTAAAAAATATCACATTTAGTTAGATTAATTGCGATTTTTAAAAGCTACTGATATTTAATAATCAATTTTCATTACCACAGTTAAATTTCATACTTCTGAATTTATTAAATCATGATCAACAAAATTAAACAACTCCGTTAAATTTACAAATATCAATACAAATTTCAAGTGAACGCCCAAAACAAAACTTCACAGATAATAAGTTAGCGTAGAGTATGTGCGTAATAAATTTCTTTAATCGATTTAAAAATTGAGATGACTAAATAATTATTTAAATAATGTAAAACAGTTAAGTTTTATGAATATAAATATAATTTAAAAAAATAATTTTCGAAGTAAAAAATTAAACACTATAATACTGTAAAAACGTATTTAAGAACAGAGCTTGAAAGTCAGCAAAAAGCCAAAATTCAAAAGCGAATTACTTTTTAGGTGTCATCATTTTAATTCAAAAACCGCACTGAAGTTATCATAGCTTAAAAGCTTAAAGCTTTCACTATATTCAAAAAGTTTGTAAATAGTTTAAAAACAAATGAAAATTAATGTTTGCCCTCGTGGCCATATCTAGACCAAAATTTCGGGAGAGCTTATTGGGCCGATTCGGATAATTGGATGTAGCTCAGGAATAAAGCAAAACAGTGTACATATGTACAATCATACACTGAAATGAACGGAATTTTATTGATAAAAGTAGAGTAATGTATAAGCAACTACATAAGTATTACAAATGAAGTTCATAACATGTATATCTCACGCAGAGCTTGAAAGCCAGCCGAAAGCCAAAAGCTAAAAGCTGAAAGCCAATCATTTTTAGATGTCATAAGCTTAATCCAAAAGCCATATTTAAATTTCCATAAGCTAAATGCCTAAAGCTTAAGCTATATTCAAAATTTAAACAGCCGAAAGACAAAAACTTAAGCTATATTTTTGAAAAAGCTAAATTAAGCTTTTTATTTAAATTTCTTGATTTTGCATTTTTGACATAATTATTTGCATAAGAAATTGTTTTTAAAAACTTTTATTTTTGTGCGTAAAGAAAAAAGTTAAAGTTTCAATAATAATGCTTAATAGTTTGATGCATAGTAATTAGAGTAAATGATTTTAATTAATTTCTATTGAAATTCATTTCATAAGCCGAAAGCTGAAAGCTTGAGCCGTATTTTAAATTTAAACAGCCAACAGCCGAAAGCCTAAGCCATATTTCAAATTTAAACAGCCAAAAGCCGAAAGCTTAAGCTGTACTTTTCAAGTACATGAGCCGTATTAAGTTTAATCCGTATTATTATTCAGCTTTCAAGCCCTGATCTTACGTCCCGGGACCTCTCTGCCACAACCTCTAACCCTCTCGCTCTAAAATTTTATTTTCTTGATTTCAATTCAGATAATTGCGATTCGGATAATTGGATTTCTACTGTATTTATAAATAATACACTAAATCCTTGTAGTCAATTATTGTATGTGCAATATTTGAACATTACAATAAAAACAAATAAAAAGTAGTCGTTTCCACAAAATTTCAATTTTCTTTTCTTTTGACAAAAATTGAAAAAAAATCTATTTATTTTGAGTTTCAGTCCATTTAATTCAAGCAGTTGACATCAGATACAGCCCGATTTGCCCTCTTTTCTAAAATGTAAAAAAATATATTTTTTCCCCAATATGACATGAAATGTATTGATGAAAAGCTCATAATGGAAATACATGAAAAATATATACAATAATACAGCTTTAAAATTGGAAATATTTGTTTTGAATTTAGGTTTATGTAAATGTAAAGTATGATTATATTTACCTTAACATACAGAATCTTGACCACATACATATGTTTAATTAACTATTTTTTTTTTTTTTAATTTTTTCAACAAACCTGTTCTTCATTTAATGTTAAATTTTTTTTATAATGCTATGTTTCTAAATAATTTATGGAACAGTGGTATTTAGATAATCAGCAGTTCAATATACTGTGAATATTAAAGTTTAATTCAGGGGCTAAATGTTCATATTACATAATCTGAAGTATTTTGTATAAGGTTTTTTCTTATTATTTGCAGTAAGAAGTATTGGTTGGTATTGTATTACACAATTTACTGGTGTTTTTCTTCTGCTACCTAAGTTTATCAGGATTATTTTAAGAAATAATTTTGTATATAGGTATATTTTTATTTTCCTTTCTCTAATTTTTTTGTTTTTTGACATGGATATGTTTTACCGCTGGGGGTCAGCCAAATTGTTCGTCACGCTTTTTTTAAGAACTAAAAATGTAACGCTATTTAATTAAAACATATGAGTTATTTTAACTGAACCATGTGATGTTAATTATATAGGTAATCAAAATAACTGCTGCTACCATAGTAAGTACATAGTAGTAGCAACTATTTTGCTGACGCTGTTATCATAAGTGTTAGTTACAATGTCTTCCACCGAGTGTGTTAAACGTCTTCATCACCGTCAACGTGAAGAGAGAAATTTACAAGAATTTAATGAATTTTTAATTAATATGCCTTTTTCCTCGAGTATAACTGTAAAAGAAAAATTTCAGCCATTTCAGAGGAGGAAAAAGAAGAAAAGAAACAAAATAAGAAATATTACCAGAGTAAAAAACTCAAGAGGGAACAAGATGAACCTACTGTGTCGACAAAAGACCAAAAGAAGAAAGCAGCCGCAGAACGTAGTAGGCAGTATCGGTTACATAAGAAACTCGAGCAGGAAGCAAAAAGAACGCGGGAAGTTGAAGGAGAACCAGAAGATGAATCTCAACGTGAACCAGTACCAAAGACATTCATTTCCGAGAGTATCGTTGCCGATGTGGAATTCGCTGAATGTTTTCATGGAAATCCTTTCGGTGTTGCCTATATAGTTTGTGATCGTTTGAGGTATAGTCACACTACTGTAATTAGTTTCGTTATTGCTCAAACAATACATCAATCCGTTTTCTGTTGCAAAATATTCCGTTTTGTGTCGACAGAAGACCAAAAGAAGAAGGCAGCCGCAGAACGTAGTAGGCAGTATCGTTTACATAAGAAACTTGAACAGGAAGGAAAAAGAACGCGGGAAGTTGAAGGAGAGCTAGAAGATGAATCTCAATGTGAACCAGTACCAACAAGGCCGTGTCCACGTGGGGCGGGTACCCCCCCATGAGAACTGAAATAGTTATTATGAATACACAAAAATCTGAAAAAAATCACAAATTTAAAATAAATATTGATGATTTTTTAGGTTGTTGTTACCTACCTTTAAAAGAAAAAAGAAAAAATATGCTCCATATTTTTAGATACTTCATTATTATCTTATGCAAAATTTTTTATTACGAGTATAATTAATAACATATGTAATTTTTATTAATGTTCGTATACGGGGTAATTCATTTATGTAAATTATTAATATGTAAATCAAAATGATGGAAATTATTAATAGTACGAATATTAGTGAAAAATGTATTGTTATTTATGATATTTCATTTATATATGCGTACATACCTACATATTTAAAGGAAAAAGTAAGTAGTTTAAATTTTGAAACGTGTAATCCATGCGTAGAATAAAATCGTTTAAACAAAACACATCTTGCTACGTATGCGCTACAGTATTAATTCTTTATCCTATAGCAGCATAGAATAACGTTTGTAAATGATGGGCTAAACACTACAATTTTATTTCGATTGCATTTGGCTGTTTTGTAGTTTGCTTTTTGATTTTTTAATATTAAATTATCGTATTACAAAATAATAACATGCAAAGGCGCACTCAGGATTTTTTTTTGGTCGGGGCTAAAATTTAGAAGATGGGTTAGGGAGTGGTAACTTGATAACTCGACTAAGTACCTATCTATTTCCGTGGTCTGTAAATTATAATAAAAAAAAAAAATACAAAATTAACAAATTTTATTTTTAAAAAAATTACAAAACTAACGTATTTTATTTAAAAAAAAATAATAATAATAATAACAGAAACGTAACGTTTGTAATAAGCACAAATTAGATAAGTATAGAATTTAATTTAAAAAAAATTAGGTAAAGGTATATAACATTAAGCAAAAAGTAAATATGTATGTTTTTTAAAAAAAATTAAGTAAAACGAAATTATGTTTTCGAAGATTTTTTATGAAGATATCTAATACCTTAACGGCAATTATACTTATTTCACGGTGTATATTCAAAAGCGCAAACTAGTGTTAATGTTGAGTGTAAAATGTCAGATCCATTTGGGTCGGCTGGGGATACGTATCTGGGATGCAGTTCCGGAACCTATGATTCAGTTCCGGATCCGAATCCGAAGAAATAACGAACTTCCCGTCACTACTACATACAGCCCAACGAAGCAACGTAAAACAAAATTACTTTACATTTCTACATCGAATTTATTTATTTTTTCTGTACTATCCCGCATTACGCTATAAAATTAATTTTGGAAAAAATTTCGGAGATTTTTTGGGGGGAGTAATGGGTCCGTGGCACCCCCCTTGAGTGCGCCAATGATAACATGTCTAAAAAAATCAAGTGCCCGTTTTGTTTGAACGATTACTCGGAAGTATTTATTATCAGAATGGTCATGAAGATGAGAAAAAAATATGCATAAAACCCAAGCAATGTATTAAATGTTCATTTTGTTTGTAATACCATAGAAAAGCTCTTTTAAAAAAATACATAAAGAAAGAATATAATAATTTTGAAGAAAGAAATAACAAAATTGTTTGTTGTATATACAAAGGAAAGTTGAAAGTTCGAAAAGATTCTCGGAGTCATTTTTACCGAGTTTATGAAAAAAGTAATTGAAATTGTATTCGAGCGAGATGAACTGTATAAAAATTTTGTTTAGCTACGTCCGTAAAACATTGAAGAATAATTTTAATTAAATTTTGTGGCATTAAATTTAAATAAATTTTTATAACATATTCATTACAGACTTTTTATGTTTAAATGATTGACATTTATATTGTAGAAAGCAAAAAACAAAGTGTTTGCAAACTTATAAAACTATTGAACATTCCTATAATCCTATTATATGATTTACTTGACATCGTTCAAATACTTCTCAAAACCAAAAGATGAACTAATATTTTGTATGTGCATAAGAGTTTTTAAAACTTGGCGCTGGACTTATTTTTTGTTAATGTTATGTTAAAAATATACATTTAACGTGAAATGCAACATTTTTCATTCGATTCTATTCAACAGACGTGTTATATTCATAGACATAAATAGATAGAGTAGATGGGTTGCATGTTCCCGTCATAAATGGAAGTGTCCTACCGAAAAATATCAAGAGAATCGTTTCATTTCTTCTGGGTTTTTATTTTTTCAGTTCGTTCGAGAAATATGGAGTTTTAATTAAAATAAAACTTCAATTTTTTATTTAATTTTCGTTTTTTTCTTTTTGCAATTGAGTTACAGTTATTTAGAAAAGGGGAAAATTTACCACGAATTATTTAGAGTGATAAAATACAGTAATACACGGCTATATTTTTGTTAGCAAATTAATACAAAAACATGTTAATTTTTACATATTTACTCTTAAAGAAGTAACCATTAATAACCAAGTTAGAAAATTGTCGTGGCAATGGCTGATTTCTGTAATAAGGTTCCCAAGATAATGTTCATGAATGGAGTTTGGTGCCCGGTTTTAGCTTTAGGTACATACGAGGTAAATTAACCATTTCGCAACAAAGTACCATAAAAGATTTAAAATGTTTTAATGTTCCGTGATGTGTTAATTTTAGGTTTTCCGAAATAATTTCCAGTTTGAAAGTATTTATTATTACAGATAAAAGAACGCGAGACGGTATAATTAATAAATTGATACAAATGTGATGAACTGTGATTGATTATGATTTTCATCAGGAGGTCTATTGAGACATAACACTTAAAATTTCTCAATCAGTGGCTATGTTTAAGATGCTCTTAGGAGTAACGTGAATTCATTATCCATCTAGGTAAAGGACAATACCATTGGGGACGTTTAAAAAAGAAGGAAGTTTACTCATTAGCAAAAGAAAACAAGTAGATTATTAAAATTCAACAATTTCTTTAAAAAGGGCTATTTATACGAAGTATAATTAGACAAACTAGATGATACACGTTCTACATTTGACGCAGAGAAAATAATACCCGTGTTTTTTGTGACGTGAGAAAACGGAGCCGTGTCAATGAAGATGTTATATAATACGTAATTAACAAAAAATATATCGTAAGAAGACGTGATTTGCAAATGAAATGAGAGAATGCACGTGTGCCAAATGATCCACACAGGAACTGAGGAAATATTATATATAAACTTGGTATAATATCAAGCAGTTTCTGCGAATGCGGAGAGATTAGCTCAGTTGAATATATTATTTGGCATTATGGAATATGTAATAATAATTATGGGGCGGATTTTATTAATAAAATATGACCATTCTATAAGACCATGCTGATAATATTGCACACTATACAGGAACCCGAGTAGGAGCTTACTTATATCCTTTATCAATATATAAAACGTAGTAATATAATTATATAAAATACAGACTTCTAAAATAAAAATATAAATTGAATGTGCAGATGGCGAGAGGTAGGCGCAAAAAAGAGGGAATAGAATTACTAAAAGTACATACGTCGATTGATGGGAAAATACATTTCCTTTACATCACCGATAGCTAAAGCTCAATTAGTTCAATCTAACGATGTCGAAGAGGTACAGATAACAAATCGTGGGCAATTATAAAGTATAACGAAGTGTTCGATTAAATTTTAAACAATAATACAGTAAAATAAACATTCCTAAAAAGTAAATTTTATCTTGTTGTAGTTCGAAAATTAAATTCCTATCTAAGATATGAACACGATAATCGTATAAAATTATGTTAAAAAATTATGATCTCATTTTAGGCCTCTAATTTGTATTAAAATTAACAATTCTTTTTTCTACTAATTATGGAGCAGCATTTAATCTTTGACGTGGAAAATCATTCGAGGATAATTTAAAACTTTTATCCACTTTCTTTTGAAATAATTTAATTTGGAAACAATCAATTACGTACCAATTTGCACAAGCATATCCCTCAGTAGCTTATATTTTTTAAAGAAAATAGTATTTGTGAGTCATGTCTTTGAATAATTAACAGTTCATTTTTACATTATCACGTTTTACAAATAAAAACTGGTAATAAAATAACTTATTTACAATCACATTAAATATTTGCCGTCAAGCATCTCTGGGGCCTCTATAACAAGCTTCTTAAATTGTTTAATTCTCTTAAAGCTAATAGTAATTTTTCTTTGGGTGGTGACCGAGCGCTCTGGACTTGCTCGATAAATGCTTAATAAGATCTAAGTTGGATTACAAACTTTTCCCGTTATTCGCTTTTATGTAGAAACCAAAGTTCCTTCATTAAGCGTTAGAAAAATGGCTTTAGAAGATAAGTGTGTGATTTATTTTGTTTTCGGATAGTCTTAGCACGTTAAAAGCTCTTAGAAAGAATAATTTTGTTTATAAAGATTATCCTTTTATTGACGGTATTAAAGAAAAGTAGATATCTTAAGACAAGGAGGAGTGCTGCGATTTAATCTAATTCTGGCACGTTACAGCGCCCTTTGTCTTTCGTTATGGCGTGATTAATGGTGTAGCAAAAAAACAAAACAAAACAAAAAAACCATGTTTAATGGAATTTTGTTTCTGCCATCATAAGAAAGTAATTCCAACTTATAAAAGAATGAAACCGCGAGTTTAAGTAAAATAATCTCGATTACAAATATTATACAACATACGCAACAACCTAGCTTAATTAAAGGAACGCATTGCGTACTACTGACTCGCAAATTAATCAGATTAACTAATCAAGTACGCGTCACAGAGGTAATTGGAAAATATTTGAATTACATACACTGTTGCACGGGAATGGAGAAATAGCAGTAAGATAGTAAAGGATCCTTCATTAGTAGCGAATACAGTGAAATAACAACCACACTATTATGAACACACCTTTATTTGTTTTTATCCAGGAAGTTGGTTTTTCATTATTTAACCTTAAACTTACGCCGGTGCTATATTAAATATATAATGGATGGTTTTACATTTTTATCTTTCTTTTACTTTTGATTATATACATTTTATCAAATACATATATAAAACTCAACACACACATTCATCCGATTATTGTTTTTTCTAAACTCTGAGTTATGTAGAATCTTATTTTGTTTGGAAACGTGTTTTTCTTCTTTACATTAAACCTACGAATTACTAAATTTCGGCGATTCAATCTGCAAACCATACATCACAGCTTCGTTTGATTATTCACTGCTACATCAAAAAGGATCCAAGTTCTTATTTGTTCATAAGCTATTGTAGTTCAGAAGAAAGAAAGTTTACTGCACTAATTGATCCAGTTCGGAAAGCGTAGCAGGATATGCTTTGGCGTGTAAAAACACAATCATATTTAGGTTTCCTTTACCACCTTCTATCTCATTTTTGTTCGCAGAACTGTATGGTGTGTTCTTGGCTCTGACAAGCACGTCAGATATACATCAGACAAACGTAGCTATTGTAACGATTCCATGCTGGCTATATGAAATATAGAAAACCAAAAGCGTAACCCCATAATAGCTTCTATCTATGATTACTTTGATTTCTTGTGCCGTTGTTTATATGGATGCTGGCACATTCAGGTATTCTAGGAAGTATAATTGCTGACAAAGCAGCAAAGAGAAAAGCACTGCTGCAATTTCGTCCAAATACAAAGACTCCGCCATCTTCAACATTAAACATCTAATTAAAAGACTTTTATATGGACTTTGCGGTGAGACAAATGAATCAATTCGAGATCATCCCGCCTTCGCCTCATTAAAGACAACGTCAATTCGTAAAATCATATTCCTTTGTATCGTAGGGACCAGACCGCTCTGTATTAGCGGAAGTAAAAAGGGTTACTCTGCGACCGATCCTACCATGCTGAGACCAAATCGGATATCTACTACGACCATCGCAAAGATCAAATAGCTTATTGCACGGTAAAGAGTGGAGTCAGGCTTTTTTCTCCGCTGAACCTTTCTTCTTTCTGTTGATAATTAAAGAATCTCTTGAGCGGCCTTCTTTGTATGTCTATTAAATTGAACGCGATTAGACTATATGGATGTTAAAAACAGTAGTTAAATAAAATTTAAAAAGAACAATTTTTTTCTCATTTTTTCAACGTGTAGCCGAAGGATATAAAATTGACAATGCCGGCGATAAAAGTGGCGATAGATGCTGGTTACAGGCATATAGACTGCGCTCTTATTTATAAAAATGAAGAAGAAATTGGTAAAGCAATTTGTGAAAAAATTTTGGAAGGTGTTGTAAAACGAGATGAACTGTTTATAACATCAAAGGTAGTGTATGTATGACGTATTATTACGTTTTTTTGTATTTCACAAAATATTAATATGTTTAACATCGTTTTATTAAATGTGAAACAACATAGGTATTCTTTTTGATGTAGCTTCACTTTTCATATACTTATTGGGATCATAATTTTAAACGTTGTTTCTAAATATTATTTCTATTTTTTACAATGTTTGAATTAATAATTTAACTTTCTTTCCCACTTGTTTTTTTTTTTTTTTCGATAAACATTGTCACAGATTGTAATGAAAGCTTGATGAATGTAACTGTAGACTGCTTCTAAAGATTTTGTTGTCTCTTTTTTATGTAGACATGTTACCGTAAATAATGTTTTTGTTTTCAATTAGATGTCTCAGTTATTTTTAGTATCACTGTTTAAAGAGAATGTCATATTTACATATAAATTCTACCAAGAAAGCGTGTGGCCATTATAAAAACATTTTGCATTTAATGTGGTATCATTTTAAATTACGGCGATCTACAATATAACGTAGCTCACTATTTCCGTGTATTTCTATTTGTAAGCTGCTATATTTTCATTATTTTTCCAAGACATTTTTTTAAATCTGTAGTCTAAAATTTAAATTTCGTAATAGAACTATTTCATAGATTAAAGAACTGGTATAATTAAGTATAGACGTAACTGTTAAAATTTTTAAACTACTCGTATATCATCAAGCAATCAATGAGCTCTATTGATAATTTATCAGTATGTAAAACATCTCCTGTGTGGTTTCTGCAACTGAGATAGTGTTTAATTTCTTTTTGTTCCGTGTGTGATTATAATTTTTATTTTGAAGCGGTGTATTTCAACGAGAAATATTTATATACATTACTGTGACCATTAAATTTAAAAAATATATACGCATAAAATTAATTAAATGGAAGTTTAAATTGAATTACATGATGTATTTTTGAGACAATGTAAGCTAGGTTTCAACTAACTTCACAATCCCCAATGCCTTGTCAAGGGTATGGGACTTACTTTATTTTACTTATGTCTTTTTATAAATTCCAAGAAAATAAAATCAACGTCTACGTAATTAATAACGTTATTGATTTATAACATAAGATTGATACTTTGATGTATACGTTAGCATTAAATAAAACGTCAAATCAGTAAGAATAAAAGTTTCTTTAATTAATTTTAGTGTAAATGTTTTTTAATTTATTCAACACATTACAAATAGATGGTGTTAATGTACAGACGTAAAGGAAAAAATTAACTCATTTTTTTTTTTAAATTGACGAAATAATTTGATAGTGCGAATCGAATTTGGGAAAAATATATCGTATAAAATAAATGATGGACCGGTTGATTTACGATACGCAGTAGAAACTAAATGAATAATCTATGCTAAATAATTTGGGATGAAAACTGTCCTATTTACCCACAACATATAGCCCGGCGATACATTTTTCTTTAACCTTGTTTGTCAGTTTTCCGAAGGATTTTTTTTTACGGTACATTTAATTTTTGTACTTTTTTTACAATGTTTAATAAACAGCCGTAACTACTACTCGCTTTCTTGCCCGTTCTACTTTATGCGTTTCATTTTATTCCGTTTATTTCTGTAACGAAAGTGTTTTTTAGTTTCTTCCACATGCTTGTACCGTACCTGGGCCAGAGGCACGGGAGAACTGTAGGACTGGTTAAATTAAAAGGTGTAAGCTGTCGAGTTTAAGGAATGTTACTAAGTTAAAAGTAGAGTTTTGGGGATCGCAAAGAATATTTTGGACTATCAGGATTGGCCAAGAATTACTCTGTGAGGGCTATATTGTAGACAAATTGTACGATGATTTACAGTAATAGGGTTGTGATAGGAAGGACGTGTTTGAGCCAGTTGAATTTTAGCTGTGGGAAATTTTAATATGAACCAGACGTAGTCCAGATAGTACTACATCTTCCTTTCGGTTATTTAATGTGTAGGTGATCTAGCGAGATGTGAACTCTTAAGTGGAACACAGTTTTTGTTTGACGGTGGAATATAGCTAACCACTAGAGGTTCCAGAAATCTAGAATGACTTGTTATATAATTATTTGTAAATCTTTGACTGCTGCTGGTAGTAGTGGCTAATACTTGAATAGTGCGCTTTCTTTTGCTGTCGAATGGGCGAAAATATTTTTCGTTATAAGCTTGCGATAGAATTCACGCAAATGCGACCCGAATATTACATGTCAGTGGCGATAAAATGAGATGCTGTTTGGGATCTTGTCAGAAATCCTTTAGGCATTTTAAAACTGCAATGAGTGAATTATTTTCGTCGTTTACAGTGGGGATATCGGTGATTATTAATTTTTCTTTTTTACTTTTGTTACAAGACGTTTAAAATGAGTCATCTAAGGCGTTGCGTATACACTTCACTTTACAACTATTACTAATGCCCCGGCATTAGATCGAGGTCTGTTTTTTGTTGTAGACGTACTTAGTATTGTATCAGTGGCGTAGCGTCAATGGAAGCGATGGAAGCACCGCTTCCCCTAACAAATTAGTAGGAAATTGTTTTTTAGTATTTGCGAAAAGAATACACTAGCCTCAGGAAGAAAGTGAAGTAACTTGCTGAATTTAAGTGACAAAATTTAAAATGACTAGAAACAAAGAAGAGCTAAATGAAAGAACATCTACATGAGCGGGTGACATTAATAACCACACGGCACAAGCTAAATACGAGTATTTCACATTACTACCGCCTAGAGCTGTCTCTGAACGATCTGCGTACCGATGATAGAAAAAGGTTGCGCACGCATTTTCAATTTGGAAGCGCCAGGTTGGGTCGCTTCAAGATCATGTAATTTGCGCGAATTTTGATCCGTACAATTCCAGAGCAATGTGTATCGGGAGTGAAGAAAATATGCGCACGCATCTTCAGTCTGGAAGCGCTGAATCAAATTGCTTCACAGTTACGCACACCGATCAACAGGACGATTTTTATGCATGTCAGTATGTGTGAGTATGAGCATAGGGTATTACGGAGTTTGCAGTACGTTTTCTTTGAATCGATTTTTACATGTTGTCATTTACTAACAGCGGAATTGGAAGCGATGATCGGTCGCGCTTTTCATTATGCAGTAGAAGCCGCACTGGCTCGTTTATCTTATTCCCGCCACAAATACTAATGTTTCAGTCTGTTAAAATGCAAACACTTTTGAAATTGGGGCTACATGCAATTGCATTATTAAAAAACTTCCACTGATTAGTTTTAGTTCATTCAGTTTTCAGGAAATAATTAATATTACTCAAAATGATGAACCAACACCTAGTTTAGAAAATTCGAATACAAAATCAAAAGGCATGTAAAATATTCTCTTCCATAATTTATCAAACTTCTCTACGTATGTAAAGCATTTAACCGCCATTTTCAAACAAATTTATGCGCAACAATGCCACGGTTATACAGTTGTGGGAAAACAAAAAATTGTTCTGTTGGGCTCACCTTTTATTTAAGTAAAAAAAAAATGTATGGAATGCAAATGGCTTTGACTTAATTCAGTTGTTGGAGAAGACAGAAAGCTATCTTGGAAAAGGATATTTTTAAAAATTATCGATGTTACGTAAACAAATATCCCTCATAATAGGGGTTTAATAATGTAACAAAATTAGAATTTTTAGATCTTTTAAATACAAACAATTTTTTAAATTTTCAATAAAATTTTCCGGAAGAAGACTTTTTAAATTTACGGAAATTTTTTCAATCTTGCAAGTTTGAATAGTGTACTTCCAAGATTCTAACATATATAAAGGCACTGCGGTGCATCTTATACTTGACTGCTTCCGATCTGACAAATTTTTTTATCCAGAAGTGTGTACAAGCTTTCTCATTCAATAACCACAATTCCGGCAACCAGTTCGTCTGCAGAAAGATCGTTCTCAGCAGTGAAACGAATAAAAACGTATTTAAGAAATACACAAGGTCAAATTAGCTTTTTTTGGTATTGAAAAAGAATTATTATGAAACACATTAGGGGAAACAACAACCACTTTTGTGATGATGTATTAGACACTTTCGCCAACAAGAGCCGAAAAATTGAATTAATTTATAAAAAAATGAGACATTTCGTTTCTCTTAATTAACTTTTATTTCTGTTCTGTATTTAACCGAATTTTACGCATGTTTATTTTTATGTAAAAAAAATATTTGATTTTGGCGCTTCCTCAGTCCTGAAATTCACGCTACGCCACTGTATTGTATGTACTGTGGGATCAAAAACAGCTGTATGAGTGTAATCCGATGTAACGAAGTAACGAAACATGTTGCAAGTAAATTACAAAGAAAGTTGTAGACAAACGAAAAGTGCGCATTTCAACAAAAACATAATGCATTCTGGTAACAACAAGAAGCAAAGTCAAAAAAAATATTTATATACGGTAAGAAAAGAAAGGAATCTCGAGTAAAGAAAACTGCTACGGACTTCCACATGTACTAAATTTTGGCACCAGGATCGATTCTACCCGCCGGGCTGTGATTTCTGGCGAAATTTCATTCCACGCAGCTTGGAGTGCGTGTCGTGGAGGGAGGGCTCGTTCGAAATTTCGTGTTCACGAACATACAGGCCAACAGAATGCCGCAAATTTTCAATTGGATTAAAATTCGCAGATTGCGATGGTGTATGCATGTCCGCGGCTCATTTTAAAAACGCCATTCGCAGTATGTTTTAGAGATTATTGTCTCGTTGAAAACGGAAGGTCCCTGTTCTAGGTTTAATTTAACCGCACTTGACGCAGATTATGGCGTAACGTCGTAATGCTGTTGATAAACGCCAGGTTTACAACAGAACCACATCATGAGACTATCTCCATCGGGTTTCACTATAGACCTTACATTGCGCGGAGCAAGTTCGGTATTCCGTTTTCTGCTCACGTATTTTTTCCCGTTGGACTCAAATAGGTTGAATTTGCTCTCGTACGAAAATATCACGGATTTCCAAAACGATACTCGATGAATTACATACTCCTTCGCGAATTAAAGGCGTTCAATGCGATTCCTTTCGGATATATTACGGTTTGCTTCAAAAGGTCGCTCGTTGTAAGATATTTCGAACGGTTTGTGGATTAACTTCATCTTACCTGACTCTGTTGCAACTTGTATGACCAACCTTGTGAAGGGGGAATTTATGCGATCTCTTGATGATGAGGTTCCGTTTTTATCTGACAGTTAGCTTCTGGAGCTGGCCGGTTCGTGGCTTGTTTTCAGTTTTTTTGGTCTCCCGATTCCTTTTAATAACGTGTCGCACTCCAGGAAAACGTAAATTTCGTTTTGTTCGCAATTTCGCGGTGACTTTTGCCCCTTTCATACATCTTAGTAATTCGCACGAACGTTTTAAATGGTATTTGCTATTGACTGACAACATTTATGACGCATTTTGGTATCATTGTTTCTTTTTTCGATACAAGTTTCTCCCGGCAAGTCACTTTTCACTTGTATTTTATCTGCTGACTTGCAGTGACACGGTGCGCGTGAAGAAACCTTTTTCATCGTATGTGTATGCATTTCTTTTAATCAACAGTGACGCCGATGTTCGTTTTTATCGAAATATACACACCTTTCGTTCATCTTCGACGTTCATTGCGATTTACCAGCAACGTGTTTCTGTACCACTTCCGTCTGATTACACCTGTTTTCGGTGGTATGCAAATACTTTTTTTTTTTACCCACTGTATACTATAGGAAAGCTCTAGAAATGTAAATTTTCTCTTAATAAACAAATGACTTATAATATTTTTTCTGTCCTGTTACATTTACAACTTAATTACGAATTTTTTTCATATGCCAAGAAATAAAGAAGTGTACGTCATCGATATTAACGTAACGGTTTTAAATTAAGAAATAATCCTTACTGAGCAAAAAGAATTTAGTGTTAGATGTCGATGGGTTGAATTTTCGACGCCCCAAAAAAAAACAAAAAACTAGTGTTAGATTTCAATTTTCCATATAGGAAAATATCTGTTCCAACATTCATCTTCTACGTTATTTTGGTAGAATCGGCTGTTTCAAATTGACATTGTATAAAAAGAAAAATATATATTTAAGTTGAAACAAGGAAGCGTATAAATATTTCAAAAACTTCCAGTTTTTAAATTGTAATTTATGATTTAGTAATAAAATATTTTTGTACATACTGTTTTTTGTGGCGAAAAATATAGTAAAAATGATATTGCGTGCTTGCGTTTGCATTTCTTATGATGCAAGATATAAAATAAGCAATATACATTTAAACCTCGAATAATAATAGTTTTTTTTTTTTTTTTTTTTCTGTTTAAAATAGTTGTGGAATACCCATCATTCATTGGATTTGGTTAAAGATGCATATTTGCTGTCCTGTAAAAATTTAAATTTGACCTTCCTCGATGCGTATATAATGAACTGGCCTACAGCGTATTCGGTAATACGTTATTCAGTTACATTTATTTGTTAGTTTATTTTTCATAACCCACGCTTTTAAAAATACAAATTAAGAGAAACCGATACGTTAAATCGCATATGCTGTTAATACGGTTAGCTAAATAACGCTTCTAAATCGACAATTTCCCTGTAAATGTTACCTTTTTTAAATTGTTTCCGCAAAACGGATTAATGTAATTTTAATTCATTGAATAAATTTAGAGATAAATCTTTTAGTTGTTCTTTTACCGTTGATTTCTTTGAAGAGATATTTAAATTTTTTTTAGTACATTACGAGGCGGTAATTATTTAATGTTATTAAAACGAAATCTGTAAAATATAATAACGATATAGGAATTATTCATTGAAGCTATTTATTTAACTTGACCTTCGTGTTTGTATTCTTGCAAATCTCGAAACATTAAGATTTCGAAATTGACTAGACCAATGGCTCGTAGAAGATTTACCAAAAAAATTTTCTTAGTACATCATTTAAGCGCGTTAATGCTGAAACGCTAACGTTAATATCTCAAAAACTACAAGGTTAATTTTAATGAAAATTAGTACTTGGATAGGTAGAAGGTTTCCGAAAGGAAAAAAAAAATCAGGAAGATGTTACTTCTGTTCCTTTTTGTGGCAGATATGTGTAGGGTTTTAGGTTGAAAAAGGCTGATAAACAGTGTAAATAATAAAAATTTAACCAACTATTTTTGGCCATTTATTCAAAAAAACAATATTACGTAACAGAAACATAAAACTGGATCTGAAAATCGGGCTGGTAAAATGTTACATATCCTCGGTATTACTGTATGGGACGGAAAGCTGGGTAATTACAAAAACAGTAGAATGAAAACTGGATGCTTTCGAGATGTGGCTGTATCGCAGAATTCTTCGCATAAAGTGGGCAGATAAAATACGCAACTAACGTATGAATAAAGACAAGTAGTAAGAGAAATTAAGTATCGCAAAAACTGAAGTATTTTAGTCAAGTAATGCGACACCCAAAACAATATAGCCTGCTACATAATGTAGAGGAAGATTACAGGGAAGAGGCCGGGAGGAAGAAGAAAGACAACCTAGTTACAGAATTTGTCGGATTGGTTCAATTTGTTCCGAATGATTCTAAATAGACGTAAGATTTCCAGCATGTTAGCCAACATTCGATGACGGACATGGCACCTTTTGATGATGATGATGATGATTCAGCAAATCACGCTATTTGAAACTAAAATCGTTATATGAAAAATTTTATCCTCTTTTTTACCTTCTTATTCGATAACGTTTTGTAAATAAGGAAAAAAATAATCTGTAATATATGGAAATTGTAATAAATATTTCGAAAACGGAGGAAAATCTTTCGTAATTATAAAATAAAATGATATAAAAAATTCAAAGAACGGCTATAAAATAATAAAGAAAATAATTTTTGCAGATTAAATTAAATCGGGATTTCTTAAAAGAATGAAATAAAAGCTTTGGTCTAAAAAATAAAATTTTATACATCGATCAACGCTTTTATCTGATCCTTTTAAAATAGCCTAATTTGATGGACCTAAAAAAACTATTCTTCTTATTTTATTGCGTTAATTAATGAAAGCTTTTCTTTACACTTTTATTTTTGTATTAATGACTACGTCATTCTTAGTTCGTGGTATACTGCCTTGTTGTCGCAAGATTATGTCCCGTTACTTTATATAAAATAACAAAAGTTGGTGGGGTTTTTTTGTACAATTACTAAGATTTTCTTCAAATAAAAAATGGGCAAGAATGACATGGTCAACTGAAAATGATTTTTCTAAGAAAATTTTAAATGAAAAAAGATTGAGGGTCAAGGGGGTTTGCCTCCTTGCGCGACCTAAAAGGCAGAGTTTTTATTTAATCACATTTTCTGAAAATATGTATGTGACGGTTGCTGAGAAAAAGTACATAGGGTCAGAAAACAAGTTTTTGAGAAAAACGCGTTTAAAGTTTCACAGTACTGTAACACACTTTAAGGTAATTTTAAAAATACAATTACAATTTACAAGAGGAAAAAATTTTTTTTCATCAATTTGACCTATTTTACGTTAAAGAGCATGCTTTTAAGTATCCGAAACCGTTGTTAAGTCAAAACCGCATTTTTGACACACACTATGTACCAGTTCTCAGCGACCGTCACATATAATTTTTAGCATAAATAACATAAAATTAACCAAACCTTTTTATTCTTTAGTTTATTTGGCATTTCAGTTAGGCGATCTATCTAATGATGATTTAATTTTTTCACACATATGTGTACAGATAAATGGACGTGATTTGCCGTAAAGAACTAAAATAAATAAAAAGAAAAATGAAAGAAAATATTGAGTATAAACAAATTAAAGTAAAATTGGGTTTCCATGAATCAATATTTGCTGCGACATCTACACTTAGTAATTCTTGGAATTAGACTGCTTTAAAAATTCACTTTTTTTTTCTTGTTGTTTTCTAGAAAGAAAAAAATGACCATGTCCCTATAGCCACAACAGGTGACCATTTGCGAACGTTCCGATTTGTAGATGTCAGAATATGCTAATGTTTTTATTAGGCAAACATTTTTTCGGCGTTTGTGGTCAGATTTTAAAATGCAGGGTTGTTTTCTGAAGTATAACAATAGTTCAAGGTTAGCCTACGTGAATTTTTTTATAAACTTGTTTCGCTGGAATTATCATTATTTAATAAATGCCAAAATTCAGCCACTTTATGTACGTTTATATGTAAGAAGCTAAATTAAATTATTACAGGTATCTGTTGTTCCTTGCTCGTTACCTTACTTTTTACATTTAGTTTACCCGATATTCTCAATGTAAATAGTGTAATCTCGTACGAATTTTTCAAACGTTGTTTCAATTAAAAACAATCATGAAAATATTGCATAATCGCTTAAATCGCTAATTATGACTTTTTCGATTTATTCTGACTATCTTTCTATTTGGTGTCAGTCGTGTTTTTTTTTTTTTTTTTGGAGGTATCCAGATGTCATACACGTTTCTTGCTAGACTATGAGCTTCTGATTTTTTAGATTGTTGCAACGGTTAGTTACCAAATTTCATAATTTTCTGTTATTTGAATTGCACACTTATGCATTTTTTAATGTTTTAACGACCTGTATCAAGACAACCTGTTGGAGTAGTAAAGAAAAAAATAAATTGCAACCTCCCAGTATTGAGAACAATGAACCAATGTGGGCAGTTACCTTGGTTTTTGAAATATTCTGGGAATTATAATACTTTAACAAAATGCAAAATTGTCGTTAAAAACCTTCCTCAGAAAAATTCCAAAGTAATTGCGGAAGCTGCACTAAAATCAGCTCGATAATTTACCGAAGAGATGAATCAGTCATATAAACGAATAAGAAGAAATGATTGCATGCTTGAGTTTTGATATCGAATAACAGTGAACGCAGGTAGTGTATTTTGTTCAATCGGGTAGCCAAGAGCCTAGCAGATGTAAACTTTCTATTTAATGTTTAAACTGTAATTTGACTAACTGAATGTGAAGAATTAACATTTGCAGTCATTTTATTTTTAATGGCATTCGCTGGGGAATTGCGATTTTAATTAAAGGCCGATATGTAATTTGTCAACTGTTACTGGATGAGCATTCGACTGGGCAAGACCACTTTACGTTCAAAATTAGAGCCGATAAAAACATTATTAAATATCAATGGAAAATGGAATGTATTTATAAACATTTAAAATTGGGTAAACTAGCCATGTGGAGTAAAAGTTAAAGTTAAAAAATGCGTATATTATTTAACTTGGTATATAACAAATTCTATATTTATTGATGCCTTATTTTCATGAACAACACTGATCTTTCTTCATTTGCGAATAATCTAGTGAAATACTTTACAGGATTGTGATGGTTTACAACCTAAAGATAGTAGTGGAAAAATAATGTACGCAAACATACCATTTACCGACACTTGGAAAGCGATGGAAAAATTGGTAGAAAAGGAAATGGTAAAAAGCATAGGTATTTCAAATTTCAGCTGTCGACAAGTGGACCACCTTTTGAACAATTGCCGAATTAAGCCACAAGTTCATCAGGTAATTAAAATGATCATTTTATCATCATAATTTTTCATTAAATGGAACTCTTGATATTGAAAATTTATACAATTGACTTAAATATTGAAACGAACCAGAATTAATGAATTTTATTAACAGTTCAGAATTTATGGGCCATTTAATATAAATTAAAGAATATCAAAAAAAAAACAAAAAAATCATTTCGAGTACTACATATTTAGTAAAATTTATATAATTTAACTTAAATCAACTGCACTAAGATCCGTGATAGAGTCTCTGTCCCACATTAATTCAAGACGTCTGTGGTAGAAAATATCAGGATTCTTCTTGTAACTATGCAGTTGCGACGACGATCACCAAATCCACCCCTTCATCCGGTTCATACCGTGTTGCGCCTTGGCAATACGAAACTGTAAGCGAGCCTTCAGGAAATACAAATCTTCAAAATCACTCTTTGACCTAGTTGAATTCAAAAAGTTACGTGTACATAATTAAGACGAAGAAGCAAGAATCCTGGAACTCCTTCATTGCGTTCATAGCCCAATCCACATCTAACCGAGTGACGTGGGCAAAAATTAAATCAATGAACGGCCTTAATCGAGCCTCCAATCCCCCTATCTTCTTAATCCGTAACAGCTCATTCATATCGGATATGCAAGCAACGTTGCGGATGTCACAGCACCACCCGAATGAATTCTCTTTCCTAGTCTATTCCACCGAGTTTATTGCTAGAAAAGCTCTTTATGAACAACAAGAATTCTCTTTCCCCCAATAGTCCACGGAAGCTTTTAACCGCAAATTTTCTATGGCTGCGTTAAACCACTTAAACTTCATTCGCGCAACAACGCACCTGGCCCCGATTCTGTTCACCTATACGTGGTTAAATATCTACCACGACAGGCTAAAGAGTTTCTCTATAATATTTATAACCAAATATGGTGGCGATATACCTCGATTCTGGAAAATGGCCGTTGGCCGAAATTTTAAAATATTTACAAAAACAAAACAACACAAACGATAATTGAAGAAAAAAAACAAACAAGTTTACCGAATTCCCCTTTATTAATTTTATCACTACATCCTAATTATCAAAACATATATACAGAACTAAAAGATAATTTTACATACGAACTAATGTAACACGACTTCAACGAACAATAAAATATACATAAAACAATAAACACGCTTTATATTTCCGTACACTTTTAAAGGAAACACATTTCTCCAGCAAAAAAAACCAAAAAACACACACACACACAATGGCCCACGCCAATCCGATACATACAACGTTTCTAAAACTTCCTCATGCCGACCGCGACGGCTGTGCTGTCCTTAAATAAAAACCGACGCTATCCTTACAATATGGCGCGACCTTTTAAATCTAGGCGCTAGCATACAATTAATAAAATAAAAATATATAAATATTACGGACGGAAAAAAAATACAAAATAATTATTAGATACAAATGGACCTCGGTAAGCAAAATTAAAGATAAAATGCAGCGATATTTAATTAAAAAAGCGTATTAAAAGGTAAATGAACAGTCAAAGGGAAGCGAAAGCGAAAAGCGAAAAGAGATAGCTAAGACAGAAACAAGAAGGGAAAACAAATTGACGACAACAATGGCGTACATTATTCCTACATTAAAACATAATAAAGACCCATCCCGTCCTGAAAGCTATCGTCCAATTTCCCTTTTAAACGTCCTATCTAAAGTAATGGAAAAAGTGGTTAACCGGTGCCTCTTCTATGTCCTTGAACAAAATCCTTTCTCCTATTCGAAACAGGCGATCATTTAATAAGCCTGCAATGGCAAATATCGATAAGCTTCCACCACCAACAACATACATATGCTGATTTTTTCGATATAGAAAAAGCATTCGCTCGCATATGGTGATTATTACTACAGCTCAAAGCTGTCGGAATAAATGGCCAAACCGGGTAAATATAATAAATATATCATTAGCTTTTTAAGCAACGTTCAACGATCCGGGTTAAGATCGATTCATCATTATCAGCACCGATTCCAATTGAAAATAGCGTGCCACAAGGCTCTGCTCTGAGTGCAACCCTATTCATAATATGCGTCATTGACGTAGCCGATTGCACCTCGCCGCCCATAACCGCCCGACTGTTTATCGATGATCTTAACCTTTCCTTATCATTCAACTTTCCTCCTATTGTCCAAAAAATACTCGAGAAAACTATCGATAAAATACAGGGTTGGTCCGAAAGTTAACGGACTAGCCATCTCAGTGAGTAAATCTGTTGATTTTTGCAGGGGGCGCCGTTCCTCTCCTAGTCTGTCCTTAAATCTAAACAACATTCCTCTTTCTCAAAAAAAAAAAAAAACACTGTCAAATTTCTCGGGTTATCCTTCGATTCCAGGCTTATTTGGAAGCCTCATATTGCGCTCATTTAAAACACAGAATACAGGTAATTGTTGAAATATATACGATCAGTTTGAATGAGAATATTTCTAGGAAGTAATAATATGAAAGAGTAAAAAATGGTATAAAGATAAATATGGCAAATAATGCGAAGAGAGGGATATCACTTATCGTGATGTAAAAAAAAAAAAAAGAAGAAAAAAAGATGACTGAAAACATTTAGCAAAAATCCGATTGAACACTCGTACTTTATCACGGCTGAAATTAAAATATTAGCCTGAATTTAAATCGTAAAAATGTACGGATTGTTTGTGTCATGCTTTAACAATGAGGACAAGCGAAAATTCAGTACGACCAGAACTTTTAATTGCTCTAACGTTTGTGTTTATTATTTCTCTTTTCTTAAATCAGGTCGAATGTCATCCATTTTTAAGACAAAGAAAAATAACCTTATTTTGTGAATCGCGAGGAATTGTCATAGCCGCGTACTCACCGTTAGGATCTTCTCGGGATATTGAATACATAGTTGATGAAGCACCGGTCGTATTAGAAAATGAAGATATCAAAACAATTGCTGACAAATACAAGAAACCTCCAGCTAGTATCGCAATCAGATATTTAGTATGTATTACGTATAAATGATTCATTATACTATAGAAAGTCAAATGAAGTGTTGTATTCGAATAAATTTTATAGGCTTTAAAAACTTCGTAATGTACTAGGAAAGAAAGCGCCGTATTTAAACAAACCGGCTACTATAGAAGTATTTGAAATTTTAGCTGCAACGAGGATTCATAGTAATACCGAAATCAACAAATGAAGAGCATATCCTTTCTAATATAGATGTTTGGGATTTCGCTTTAGATAAGGAAGATATGGCGATGATTAAAAGCATAAGTACCAAGTACCGTTTTCACACTTATTTTTGGTGAGTAAATTTTAGCGAAATTACGGGATCATTTTGCTTTAGAATGCCATTATGATTTTTTCGTTAGGATTTGATGTTGTTTTATTTGTAAACAATTACTCTCTGAGTAGTGTATCTCTCTCTCTATTATGTAAAATAATTTTTTACAATAAAATATATTCTTTCGTAATTATATTTAATTTTACCTAAATGACGATATATATTTTTTAATTATTCGGCTACAATATATTTGCACTGCTAATCAGCGTAATTTTGATTTTTAAGTGCAATGGGATAACCGAAATAGTAGTAGAGTTATTCTTGCTGCTCGAACTTCAAAGTCTCTCTTTTCTCTCTGTTCCGCTGTTCTTGGGCCAATGTCCATGTTGACAAACCCATTTTAAAAAAATAAAAAAAAAAAATAATGAAGTTAGAAACATCACTGTATCTCTTCTAAAAAGACTTCATAGTGAAATAATTAAATGTTTGTCTATTGATCAAGTAGACTTTCTTGGTGGTGATGATACTGATAATAAAAATATAAATTTGCAATATCCACCTGAATGTTTATTACCGTTAATACCCGATTGGCTGAGTTATTGTTAAAAAATGGTTGCACTGTAATGTTACTACGTAACTTATAGTGATGGTTTATTTAACGGAACAAGAATGTTGGCAAAACAAGTTCACAAAACCATTTCAGCATGTGAAATACTTACGGGCAATAAAAAATGAGAGGTTGTACATACACCACGAATTACATTAGGCACAAAAGATGATTTTTTTGCGTGCTAATTGTTTTAAAAAGAACACAATTTCCGGTACGTCTTGCATTTTCAGTGACTATAAATAAAGCACAAACGTTTCGTTTAATTGTTGATTCAGAAGAAGTAATATTTACACATGGTCAGTTATGTATAGCTTTATCGAGATGTGTGTATTAAAATCGAATGTAAACTGGAAAGTGAAGTAATTCATAATATTGTACTTGAAGAAGTTTTACAATAAACACGGTTTTTATTTAACTTTCTCATCACAATCCGGGCGTTGGCGCGCTTCAGGACGAAACTCCCTAGTTACATACAATAACTTAAACTACTGACCGCCGTAATAAAAAATAGATTTTGCATTTTATAGTTTATATTGTTAGAAATGTAATTTCTACTGTTTGATTTTTCCACCTAAAAATTAAAAGAGATTAAAAATGTTATTATTTAAAAAAAAAAAAAAATAGCTAGAAACAATTCACGCCAAACATATTCGAGAAATTATGCTTAAAATCGCTTAACTTTATAAAAAAATTATATAAAACCTTGGCATTCCTTCATATTTCTTAAGTATTAATTCCATCGAGGAGTGACCGTGAAGCACCAGTTCAATCTGCGAAGAAAATCATTTTAAGCAAGTTGAATTCAACATGATGCAATACGATTGGTCTACCGGAACTTTTCGTACGTCTTTAATTCCGTACGGGTACCAGACTATAGCGCATAGTGAAAAAAAAATGATTTAGGCGATCTCGCCGCGAAAGAAGCTGCTGTCTTCTTTCTCGAGCGGCTGTCACAATTTCTCCGTCAGATTTTGCGACATTTGTTACAGCATCGTTAAACAATAAATGGTCTACGATTTGGTAGGAAATTTTTTTACATTGCCGAAAACTAACAGAACAAAAAAAGTAGCCCCCTGTAAAGATTACGTACACACTGGCCGTGCTGAAATTTCCCAGTTCTGTATCCCAAACAAAACGAACTAGTTGGGACATACATACATACATTCCATTCTAATTTTTATTCAACACGTTCTCTTGGAATGTTCCACTTTTTCCCATATTCGGATTCAAATACGTCTTTCCATTTCATTTTCTTCAGCAATTAGCAAAAACTTCTATTTCTATTCCTTAATATGCGCAACCGTTACAAAAACGTTTAAACTCACGTGTTTCTGTGCCTGTAGTCGAAGGACAAAAGTTAAGGAAAAAAGAGAGCAAAATGAATAATAAAATAAGCTAGTTAATGAATTCAACAAAAGATCGTCGTCACGTGGCCGAAAAGAAGAAGCAAAATAGAAGAATAATGGCAATAAATCAAAATAATCAGTGCAAAAATTTTAAAACTTAAAACAAGAAAAATTACAAATTATATAAATCAGCTAATCTTTTAATTATAAGAATCTTGAAAAAAGAATATTTATATTTACGATTATGAAGTAGGAGACTTTTATGGGGAATAAATGTTTTTTTGTTTGTTTTTTTTTTTTTTTTGGAGGGGGGTTCATGAACAGAATAAGTAAATAGATGAGAGGAACAGAGAAATCCTAGTTATGACATAAAGTTAACAACAGTTTTTATGATAAGTGTATATAGAAAAAAATAATACAAATTATTAAAGAAACATTTATTCGTCAAAGAGAGGATTGAAAAGGGAATAATTACTGTTATTAGCGAACCAACGGCAACAAATGCTAACAGAAGGGGAAAAACGAGTAACGTGATAATAGAACGCTATAATTAAGAGTCCATAATGACTCGAGAAAATTATAAGGATGGAATTAAAAAACATAAATAAGCAGTATGGTTACAACCACATTAAGGAAGAGCCTTTTGAAACCCATAACGACTAACAATATTAAAAATGTACGGAGAACTAAAAAAATTATTGAATTAGTACCAAAACAGCATGATAATTAGGCTGAGCCCACACTGCCCTGGCTTCTGTTGTTAGTAAATAACAAATGATATGAATTAACGCAGCATGACCGCAATTACAGTGAGGTAAAACCTACACTGTTCCATACCATATTCAGTAATTGTATATGAAAAATTATACTGAAGAAGCGGTAAGGCAACAGCCACAACCAAATGTGAAGCTCGCATTACTTCAGAATAGCACTGATAGACTAGCTAGTAGATTACACTAAAGCAACATGATCACCAGTACAGGTGTAGTCAAGTATTGCTCATGCTGCCCCGAGAGTTTACCTAGGATTATTTAAGACAGAATGTCACAGGTAAGTGTTAATAAAAATGAGGAAATAAGAAATTTAAGGAGTAAGGAACCGCAAGATGTAGGAACCATGTGCTAAGGAGAAGAGTTTGCGAAAGCTCATTAGATCGATCGGTGTTACCTAGTATATTTGAATTGAAGAATTAGGAAACGGTAAAGCGGAACCGGGTAGAAAATATTCAATATAAGGCAGAATTCTCAATCATTGGTTGTATCGATGTCGAGTATGAGAGAGGCGGAGTTTAATGTCTTAGTGTGAGATATAACTGATAATAGGAAATTAAAGATAATACTGATAATTAAAAGAAATTGTACTGAGAGAATGAAGGTAGTAAGGATGACAGAGACCGAGTAAAATTTAAAAACCTGTAGGGAAAGGTCAACGTTCGAAGAAAATATGATTGAAATTACACTCAGAAGATGGTGTGGGAAGACAAAGTAGAGAAGGTGCAATAGAAAAGCGGAAAAGTGAAGCTACGAGGGTGGTTCAAATATAAACCGGAATTTTTAAATAAACGCGCGAAAAATTTATTGTGGAAAAAATGGTCGCACTGGCAGTTAGACCGGTTTGTTACGAAGCGCGTAGAGCAATTAGAACTGCGTAACTTCACTTTTTAGTGTAGTTAGAGTCATGAGTGAAAAAGAAGTACTAGTGTCTGTTGCGCAACGCATCATTATTCATTTTTTAGTCAAAGACGACGTAAAATCCGTGGAAATTTACCGAAAATTACGCCAACAGTTCGGGGATGAGTGTCTCTCCAAAACTCAAGTGTACGAGTGGTGTTCCGCGTTTCGAAAAGGACGTGAAGTGGTGTCAAACATAGCACATGCGCGGCGCCCAAAAACCAGCATTACAGATGAACACGTCAAAGCCATCGAACAACGCATTTTGGCTGACCGACGCGTCCGTGTACGCGATATGACCGACGAATTGGGCATCAGCGTAGGTAGTATTGAGACAATAATTCATGATCGGCTACGTTATCGCAAAATTGCAGCCAGATGGGTGCCAAGACTTCTGAATTTTGAACAGAAATTCACTCGTTGGGAAGTTTTTACGCGTCTCCTGCAGCGGTATGAAGAGGAAGGAGAGAATTTATTGCGGCGAATATTCACCACGGACGAAACTTGGGTACACTACTATACGCCGGAGAGTAAACGATCGTCTATGGAGTGGCGGAAGAAAAAAGAAAGAGCGCCAGTCAAAGCGAAGGTTACACAGTCAGCTGGGAAGGTGTTGTGTACCGTGTTTTGGGACATGAAGGGAGTGATCGCAGTCGATTTCCTAACTGAACAACGTACTGTGACGGCGCAGTATTACAGTAACCTCCTAAAAAACACAGTTAAACCGGCCTATCGAACAAAAAGGCGCGAAATTCCGATCCGTAGTGCGATACTGCTTCAAGACAACGCCAGGCCACATACCGCTCGGCTCACGATGGAGACATTGGCCGAATTGGGCTGGGAAACACTTGAACATCCTCCTTACAGTCCAGATTTGTCGCCTAGTGATTATTATTTGTTTGGCCCGTTGAAAGAAGCACTTGGTGGACAACGTTTCGACAGCAACGATGAGGTGGAATCGTTCGTGCGCAAATGGCTATGTGACAAGCCGCGAGATTTTTACGAAAAAGGAATAAAAAAATTGCCGGAGAGGTGGAAAAAGTGCGTAGCGTGCGAGGGGGGTTATCTCGAAAAATTGTAAAAAATATGAGCACTGTAAGTATAAAATAAAAATTTTTATGACGAAATTCCGGTTTATATTTGAACCACCCTCGTAGAAGCATACTGTGATTTAGGGGAAAGTGACATACCGCGAAGATAATAGAGTAACGACGAAATGGGAAATCAAAAAACCAAGGACGAGTGAGGAAACGAAGTTATTCTCTACTACAAAGTAAAACCATAGCTGAATGTAAAAAAAAAAAACCTAAATGGAAAACAAATTAAATAAATCGACGCCGAGTTAAAAGATTGCTTTTTCAAACGCCCACATTTATAACTATTTTAAAATTAAACTATGTTCACTTAAAATCATAATTGTTGATAACACTGATAAGTTTATTAGAGCGTTCATAATATTTTTGTTAAAAATCGGGTTAATAGTTATGGAAATTAGAAATTCTAGTGTAGCGATGCGCGTCCTCTTTTTCTTAACCCGCCATAACTGCTACCTGACATTTTGTAACGTCAACTGCCACCCAGGGTCTCTCAGTACCCCATGGATTTTACTCATTGTGAAATACTTTAAAAAACGTATCGCATTAACTAATCTTAAATATATTCAATTTCATATAAAAATCACAATTTTTTTTTTTAAAGCTGTATACCTGAAAGTTATAAAAATTTGTATCAATTGATTTAGCTTAAGTTGGAGTCTTCATAATTGGCTAATCTATTCTCAAAATAATTTTCACAAATATTCTTCAAGTGGTTTATACATATTACTTCGTAGCATTTATCACAATAATTAGTAGTCTTTTTATCATCTTTTCTGTGACACACTGTGTACATCTCGCTCTTTTGTTAGGTTGCTCCCGTATTCCAGGTCCCTATACTGATTCTGGCACACCTGCGGTATATTTGGTTACTTTTTCAGGCATTTCAAGGCAGTCCAAAACTTCGAACTATAATAATTTTATAGTAAAATATATTTTTGAAAGCTATTGTGAAGCACAGCGGTGCAGCTAACCCCAAAAAAGATATTTAAAAAATAAAACGCCTGGGATACCAGGAGACCCCAGGTGGCAGTTGGTAGCTTAATTAAAGGAATTGTATCCTTATCCGTTGTTATAGGAACTCTGTACCAATTTTGTATGTTAACTTGCCTAGTAATGTCGAGAGAGGAGAATCATTGGTGATATTATTTTGTTAGGGAATTTTCTAAACTGTCCGCCAATATTAAATCACCTCCGACAGTTAATTGGAACGAAGTTCTTTTACGCAGTTTGTCGGTAAGAGTAACCAGGCAGAAATCGTCACGACACGAAAAAGCGCGTTATGCGTCTTCCGAGGGACCTTCACTTTCTTTCTCTTTCGCTCTGTCTCTTTCTATTATATACGTGTGTGTGTGCGTGCATGCGGGCGAGTATCGATATTCAGGCAGCAAGCATTGAACGCGGTCAGCTGTATAAGCTCAATTCTAAACACGTGTACATTTTATTGAATTTGAAAATTGGCGCGGTATTTTTGTGCGACGTTAGCACACTTCAACCAGTCTGATGATTTATTTATTGTTTTTGTTTTAATTCATACGGGATTTATATATTGTGTGTCATTTTTTATCGTATACTTTTTGAATGACTTTATACTTTTATATCTACCAAAAAGTGGTGAAAGGAACTTCGTTCCTACCGAGTCTTTAGACACCGCTTCTCTCTTTATTTTTTCTAAGCTGGTTTTTAATTATTTTGGAAAACTTACTATTTTTTATGCCTCTAGTTTAATGGAAGTAGCTTCGTTGATGATAATGCATTTGTTAACCTATATTTATTTGTATGTTTTCGCATATGTAGTTTACGAAGTATTATAGGCCACTTGATACATTTTGTGCGAATTACATATACTCTTCGAAATTCATAATAATTCACGGAAGTTTAACGTCAAACGGTGGTTTAGTTTTTTCGATCACTTGCAGGATGCTTTTACTTCTTTTTTCGGCTTTTTGTTTTGGAACTGCCCTTTTGGGGAGGAGTTAGTTTGAGAGACTAGGCTGTTTGTTGCCTTCCGGCGCCTCAGAAGTTACTAGGGGAGACAACGTTTTAGAGTAACATTCCTTGTTCTACCTTTGTTTGATGTTCATCATTGTCTTGGTCAGCTTTTATTTCTACTAGTTGCTCGTTACTTTTGTTTGTATCCGTTCTCATTGCGAACTGCTCGTTTATCTAAGAATTAGCCGGATGAACTGGTGATCTTTATTAGCAGTTTGCGATGACACCGATGTATCTTACATACAAATATATTTGCAATCCATTAAGCAGTAGTCTGTGGAGGACGGGAAATTCTTAATAATTTCTGTTGCCTGGAATTTCCCTCCTGTGCGCTTTTGTCCTGGAACCGATCCAGACATTGAAGTATAAACCAGCATTAAAAAGACCGGGACCGGAGCGACAGTTAACGCCTCCTTAACAAAGTTATTAACCGAAAAAAGTATATGTCTCTTCTGCACTATTGTGTTTTTGCAATGAGTGCGGTTTATTAGGTTGAATGAATTATTTTGAGCATTAAAAGGATCTTTATTGATGACGGGAAACGTGAGGGAAAGAAGCGCAACAAAAAGCGAAATGACCAACGGGTCAATGTATCGACTTTTACGTGAAGTTTTATATCGAACTTTTAGCAATAATACGGTTCGAAAAGATATTTTTAATGTAGTTCGCAATTAGTTACAAATACAAGTCTTTTAAAACATATTCCAAATATTTCACTAATCAGTATATTAATTTAGTTAGAAATTAATATACTGATTAGTGAATTATAGTAGTAGAAGGCTAACTTATAATTTGATTAATTTTTTGATCTGAACCTATTGATTCATTAAGGGAACCTGGTGTTAGATTTCGTAACGCGCGAATCTGTAATATTTTAGTATCCAATGATGATCAGTAAATTGCCAGGACTACAGCTTTATCTTGTAATCTTCTAGATTTATGCTAAAGTACATTTTGTCTTGAAATCAATCTGAACATAGTTTAAATATTTTCTATTGCTTGGTATTTTATAGACTAGATGCTTAAAAACTGCAAAATTTTCCAAAAAAAGGTAATTACAATGAAAGTAAAATTTATGTTACTGTACACGTCACAAATTAGCAATATGGTTATTAATACAATAACTACGGATCGCGTATAAATAAATATATTTTATTATGAAACTGATATAGTTAATAATTTTGAGGTTTAATAATATTTTAAAAACATATATAGGTAGATTTCTAGAAATTTTTGTTTTCTTTTTGAGGACGTAGAAATATTTATTTCACCTTCTTATCTATTAAATCGAGTCTTATCACTCAAACTTCTCTTTCATTTCGGTCAAGAATAACAAATGTAAAATTGCACTCGACCCTTTTCTTTGTCTTTTTTTTGTTTTTTTTTTTTTTGTTAAAGACACGCCTTGCTAGCAACCTGCTAGGTTCTTGCGGTGCTCAAAGCTTAACACTGTGCCCTCTGTCATTAACACAACTTGTATCTGATTCTTTCTGTCGTATCCGTGATATATTCTAATTTCTGGGTTCCTTGAACCTCCGTAATTTAATTTAGTATCCCTTTCAGACCCCAAGTACATATGGTTTGTTTGAGCAGGCAACGCCTGTACAGCATTTAAAAATAACAATAATAATAATAAAATGTTTATTTCCTGTAAACTGCTATATAATTTGTATTTAAAGGAAATGAATGTTTTTTAAACTATCTCTCACGAGGAAACAAACAATTTTTTTTATAATAATACGGTATAAGTTCATAAAAAATATATAATATTTTTTAATATTTATGTTTATAGGATTGAGGATCATCCTGATTACCCGTTTACAGTTCCAGTAGAAAAAGTGGATAAAAGAAAAGGAAAATTAACAACGCCCTTACCTCGATTGTCGTAATAATTATATTTTTTCTTCAAGCTTACAATTAATGGTAAACTAATATTTAAAGTACCGTATTTTTGGTAAAAATTGAATATGAAAATTCAGTATTATTTTTTTTAAAGTTCACGATACATTTAAAATTTTTGTTTATTGGTTTAGGTTCTGATTTAGTAGAAAATTATGTTTTTTCGGAAATTCGTCCGCTACACTCAACTCAGTATTTATAACAACAATTTAACATTCAATAAAATCTAACATTCAGTAAAATCTAACATTCAGTTTTATTATTTTAGTTGTAAATTGTATGATGAAAATCGTGAATTGTACTTTTTAATTTGAGAATTACTCTTATAATTCTAGTAAAACGAAATTTAATTAGGAGTACGTGGTACTTTTTTCCCCCCAATTATACTATTAAATAAATTTTAATCTTGTTTATTTAAAAAAATAGTAAAGAAATATACAAAATTGTCTATTAATTCTAAAAATGTTTATGTTCGGGCTATTAGTTACAATTCTACCAATTTTGGCTCTAATTTTCTAAAAGACTTTATTTATAATTAGAGCTAAGATTTTTATTCTATTATATGTTTTTCGGCTTAATTTAAGTTACACGTATCTTCGGTATCAGTCAATTAGAATATTTATCTTTTATTGACTATGTTTGTTTCTGTTTTTACTGAATTTTTTACACTTTCATTTCGGCTTCTACCGCAGTTGCTTTTAAGGGGGGTAACTAGAAAAGGGGCTTGAAAGAGACTGGGGCCTTACAGAAGTTGACATCCATGTATTCATTACATATCAGTTACACATGTTCTCCCTTTATAAACATTTTTTTATAAAATACAATTATATGCAAATAATATTTTTAATTTTCTCTCAAAAAATGAATGTTTTATAACAAAATCGTCCCAAAAAATCTAAAAATCAATTCTAATTACAAAAAAACAGGTGTTTGAACATCATTCTGAACCATTGCATCCTTAAAGCTAAGTTAAAGTGTTTATCTTTTAAAATAGCGTTAAAATGAATGTTTTTTATATGTAGAACGTAGATTGAATAGCTAATTTTGTTTTTTCGAAATTTAGAGAAAATGTTCTTCTCCCAATTTGACAGAGAAATGATATTTTTTTTCGGTTTAGTTACATTTCATCTATCCAGTATGTGTTTTCAAATCATAAAATTCTACTTAACTGCTAATAACAAGTTAAAATAATACGTTGAACGCAGTTCAAATTTCCACTGTCAGGGGATGCAAGAGTGCTAGTGTCACATTAAATGAGGCTTCTGCAGTATTATTACACCCTTACAATGAAGTCTGTGAAACACAAAAGTATGTAAGAACGCTAGTATCATGCCAGTGTTATTCTAGTGCACGAAGCTATCTCAATAAAATAAACCTTCTTGTACCCGCCGATGTTAATAATGCGTTATGATATACGATAAACAGATATTAACTAATTTTTGAATAATGTTAATATAACTAGTGTATGAGCACCCATTATTTGCAACACTCTCTGTATTTGTTTCTCATTGCTGTATAATGAATTATAGCAACCCGACTACCAACTTTTTGTACAGTATTATTCATCCGATAACGTGAGTGTACATGTAAATGCCCGTGAACACTTCCCATTATAATGAAACAATATATACCTCAAGTTATCAACCTTTACAGAACTGATGCAGTTCCAGTGTTACACACCCAGAAATTCTATAATACGCGTCTTTTCAACTAAATAACATCATCACCTCAATAACTCACTTCAACCATTGCACCATCACTTACAATACAACCATTAGATTGAGAAGTTCCATAAACCCCCACACAAAAAGTCGTTGCATCTTAGTAAACATGGCTTTTATGATGAACGGAAAGATATAGTAAGAAGTATACAATTTAGGATAAAAGTCCTCTCTTAACACAAATTATACCATTCAAACCTAAAAAATATCAAATTTTAGGAGAAAAAAGTCCATTTTATACAAATATATCCCCATTTTAGATGTAAAGCAGCAATTTTACTGTAAAATACCACATTTTATTACAAGCACCTCCCCATTTTAGGCAGGAAACACTAAATTTTAATGAAGAATGATACATCTTAGGGAAAAGCGTCAAATTTTCACTATGAATATGATATTTTAATTAAGAAATAGCATCACATCCATAATAGCTTGACAAAGTTTATACAAATTGTTTTAGAATCATGCATTCATAAATTTATTATATTAAAGAAATAAACACAATTTTGTTTTACATAAATTTATTACACACTAAGAAGTACACATAGATCTCTAACTGCTACATTTAATAATAATATTTATTCCGATATAATCATGTAATATGCACATTCTTATCTAACGTACAAAATCTTAGTTTGGCAAAAACAACATCAAACCTTTTATGAAATGTATTATACATATATAGTGTTTCCATAAGCAATTGTAGCTATGTTATTACTACATATTATTCTTTTATTATTTTTATTACTTAATATGTATTATTTTAGTTTGCTATAGAGTGTACAATGTGTATGCTTAGCGCTTTGTATGTTATAAAATACTTTATGATTATCGCTTAAATTACCACTTACACAATTATAATAATCTATAAAATTAAGTTCATTCTTAATTATAGATCACACGTTATTAATTTTTTCAATGTTGGTTTTTCAGTGGAGACATGCGCTTAAAGGAGTTTCCGAAAAAATGAATAACTTCTTTGATACTTCCAAAGCAATTTTGATGCTAGGAATAGTGCAAGCGTTGCCAGCAGTTAAGTTACGAGAATAGCTAGGCCAGAGAACATACAAAGGTTAAGGATAATTTTATTTAATGTGTGTAGCGCAGTCTTGAAATCAGCCATTCATAGCTACAACGCCATTGTATATGTACATTAAATTGAGATTTAATCTGGTGCATTCGCGTCATTAACGAGAACTAATGTTAAAAAATCTTTCTTTAAAATACTTCCAGCATTAGTTTTTTTTTCTGCGTATCTAGCACATAAGGAAAATTGTTTCAGTACCGGAAATATCACAAGTTTCATTAGCGAGAGTATAGAAGCATTTGGTGTTTTTCGTTTTTATAACATTTTCGCACACATTTCGATCAGTTCGTTTTGAATTTTCGGGCTTGTGTTCATGACCTTTGCTGCTAATCTGGACCGAAGGAAGTGGGTTAAACCTTCGTCATTCACTGAAATTCTAAAGCACAGTAGAACACAAAAATTTCGATTGTTTTCAGTGGGCTCTTGAAATAATATAGTAGACTGCACGATAAGTGGTGTGATTTCTCGGTTTTATCTAATTTTGTACCTGTTTAACATCATCAAGTTGAATATTGACAGAAACTGACTTTTTTTTCGTACACATTCATAAAACATTGGACGAAAACTTACATCTTCTTACGATATTCAAGTTCTATGGTTCTGAAATTGTTCCTTTTACGTCTTACCAACGAGCAAATAGTGTACTAACTAGGAATTTAGCTGATAAACGACTTTCTTTACCAATTCCTTCAGTAGCAAAGAAAACACAAAACTGACAAAAAAATCCATTTAACTTTTTACAATAGGCAAACCAGTTGAATTTCAGAAGCCACTTGTGTGATTAAATTTTTGACACCGCTTACATGTAATTTATAGAATTGTTGTGTTCCCCGAAGACAGAACATCGACTGGATTAACAACTAAAATAAAACCGCTTCTTGACTCGAATAAATTTTATTTCAATTATTAATCTAAAAGAGAATCGCGATATTTCGGAGTCTCTACGATAGAGAATTTCTCTCTCTCGAAATTAAAAGAGGTTACTCGACGTTTATTAAGACGGCTCGAAATATAATAATTATTTCTACCGGAGTTCAGCGATTTATCTTCTTCAGAAGACAGCCTCGAGACCAATTGGGAAATGTCCTATCATAAGGCCTCCAGAAGACTAATTGAAGACTAACTTTTTGGAAAAAGGACAAGTTCGTCTTATACGAAGAATTTTACTGTTATCACGGCGGAATGAACTAAGTTTAGCTGAAACAAAGAAAACATTAAATATAGTATAGGCAAAAAGATAAGAAAATAAAATCGTAAAATAGCAGGTATGTAATAAGAGATAATTATGCCGGAAAATAAGTAATTAAATAGGTTATCGACGGACATAAGAAAAAGGCTTTTAAGATATAGGCTTTGGTTTTTGAACGAGGGTAATTGCTGCGAATACACAAGTTACGTAAATATTAGTGGAAATACGATAAATAGAAATTAATTAAATAAATCGGTTTCGGATAGAGTAAATAATTAAATAGAAGGATAAACAATAAAGATAAAATTGTCGGATCTGATAGAAACGATAATGGAGCGGAATTATATGAATTCCGTCTGGATATTGCTTAATACGAAATAAAAAATATAATGACAATAATAGTAATAATAAATAATGATAACATAATATTAATAATAATAAAATATAGCTAAGAATACAACAGAATTCATCGGAAATGCAACGATTTTTTAGCACGGTATTATTGCCTGCATTTTGTTCTTACACAGAGGCGATGTCGCAAAATTCTGCATTCATTTCGGGAGAACTAGTGCATGAATTCTTCTAACACATTGCTCTTGTTTGATAGAGTTTCATTTATTACACGCGAATTCAAAGATTTATCAATATTATTCCTTTCGCCATCTCTTTCAACGTCAGCAGCGATGTTAATATTCAACAAAGATGTACTTAACCTTGAATTTTTAATTACAAAGCGGTTCATATTTCATCAAAAAAAAAAAAACATTAATTTTTGAATAAGGTAGAAAAATTTCTTTTTATTCCATAGTGAAATATGTAGAATTAATACCGCATAGAAGTAAATTATTCTTTCATTCTAATTTTAACTATTTAAACCTATTTCAGCAGAAAACAATTATAATTTAATTGCAATCTGATTAACAAATCGTAAATATTTAAATTTTTTTTGACAGCATTTGAATAATTGAATTAAATCTTAGTAATTATTCGTTTTTTTTATACATTCGGTCTTGATTTGTAGGTCGTGTTTAAGTGCTGAGATTATTGTAACTTACAAATCACCTGCGAACAAAATTTTTAAGGGAGATTCTGTTACTAAGAAAGGGAGATAAAGGTAGTATGGAGAATTTTGTTTAGGGATTATAGTTGAAGAAAAAGTGAAGATAAATCAACAGTGCAAAAGGATTTGCTTAAAGAAGAATGAGTAATCAATGTTTAGCCGGTAACTGTGACTGTGGAGACTAATGCTCATTTACTGATCGAAAGGTCACTTTTTTTTTAAATATATTTATTTATTGTCGCTCGACAATGGAGCCATTTGCGACGAATATATTACATCTTAACAGTTAACTTATCTAGATACTATTATACATATTTACATTTTTTAGGTATGTTAGTACATTTTCACAATTTGACCTGTCGTTGTAAAGGAGTTCTGGTATAGGTTTTCCTACCATGTCGCAGTCTGCTCGCTGTGTTTCCCACTTTTTGCTTGTGAAGAGGTGGTCTACCGAGAAAGTCTCCGCGCAGATTTCACAAATGGGCGCCGGCTCCTTGTCGAGGATGTACTTGTGGCTAAATGAGCAGTGCCCTATTCTTAGTCTCGAAATAACTGTTTCGTCTTGTCTTTTTGGCCAATAGTTGGTTTCCCAGTCGGCAATTTCGTTTTTGATGCGGCGTAGTTTGTTTTTGATCGGAGAGATTCGATTCCACTCTTTTTGCCAAGTTGAGCGAGTCACCTTTCTGATATGTCTGGTTAAGGACGAGTCCATTTTTTCGCATCGGTTTAAGTCTGCTATGGTTTCTTGAAAGGTTGTGTGCCATGGTGGTAGTTCTCTTTTGTCCTTTACAATGTCTGATGTGCCAAAGTTGATGTTTTTAATTGTATTTAGGCATCGTATTCCCAATGGCTTCGGAGTTTTTGGGTATTTCTCATATAATTGAATAAAGCTTGGCGAAATAGTTTTTTCGGAAGTAGGACTGGCTAAATTTGAAGTCATTTTTGAATAGTATCTCAGGGATGAGAAGATTCTTTAATGTTGCAATGGAAAGATGTTTAATTCTACGTGAAGGCTAGCAATTGGGCTGGTGTAAAATGCTCCTGTAATGAGTCTTAGAGCTGAATTTTGAACGGTGTCCAATTTTTTCAGAACATTTTCTTTGGCACTACTGTAAATCACGGAGCCGTAGTCCAACTTGGAAAGAGTCGGCGCCGAGTGTAAAGGGGTTTTTTATAGATTTTCTATCTGCACCGCATTTGGTATGAGAAACCATTTTTATCACACTAAGAGATTTATGACAGTTTGTTTTTAAGTCTTCCATGTGTTTTCCAAAAGATAATTTTCGATCTATTTCTAGTCCTAAAATTCTTATGTTATCGAAACTTTGAATTAGCGTTTCATTTAGGTGGACGTTACACAATCTGGAGGTTCAATTCGTTTTTTTACTGAATGTGATTGCTTTTGTTTTATTCATTGAGAAGGAGGATAGTCCATTTGATGAAGCCCAATCAAGCAATTTATTCGTTGTAGATTGTAAAGTGCTATTTAGATTATCTAAGCTTGAGGAAGTCATATAAATGACTAAGTCATCAGAAAACAGTTCGTATTTGACTGGAGGATCTATGATTTTAGATATATGTGATATACCAATTATTTATTACTGTGGGCACGAGTGGTGTTAGTTAAACTATTGGTTTTTCTTTAACAATTTTGAAAGAATTCTAATATAAGATAGCAAAATACCTAAAAGAACAAACAAATTTTACTTCCGACTTGACTATAAACGATGAATACGTAAAAATAAACTTGTTAGAAAAAAAATTTGTTTTATTATAGCGTACTGTATACATATAAATGTATCAATATTTTACAACCAGAGGTAGATCTAGGACGTTATTTCTAAATATTATACCCCATATATCGGTTTATACCGCAAAATTATAGTACGAAGAACTAAACAGCTTAAAAAGTATACAAGAGAGAACAAAACAAAGGAAACAATTATAAATTAAGACGGTTTAACATAAATTAGTTCTTACCGCTAAAGCTCATTAGGCTGCGCCCACCATCCATAAATTTGATATTGCATACCGTAAACGAAATTTTATTTTAAAAAGATTTGCCCTTAAAAATGAACTTATTAAACATTGAAAACTTACTATTTTTTTCAAAAATTTGTGAATGAGTATTACCGATATTGAAGGTTAAATGGATAAAAAACGAAAAAAAAAATTGTAATCCGTATGAAAATACCGCCAATAACTGAGGAATAATAAAAAATATTAATATATAACAGGTTCAGACTTAAAAAATAATAAAATAGAAAATTAAATGAGCCTTGTTACATTTTTTAAAATTCAGCACCGATCTTTTTAGGTCACGCACTAATAACTAACGATCATACATGTATATAAAAAAAAAGGCAAGAACTAATAAAATCTAAATTACATCTCATTTCTGTTCTTCTAGTATTATTTTATTTTTGTTTTATATATATATATATATATACATCATCATCTTCATCATGTGACAGCCGTCTGGCTGATTCGCCCCAGCACTATTTTCCTCCACTTGATACGGTCCATTGCTGTCCTCTTCAATTCCGTGTAGTTCCGTAAGTTGGTTTCTTTTAAAAATGCGTCCACTAATGTCATCCGAGGACGCTCACGCGGTCTCTTTCCTATATATATATATATGTATATATATATATATATATATTAAAACCCGACCATAACTAAACTGAATCGCGTGCATTAAAGCAAAATTAAAATTAAAATTAGATTAATATAGACGTTGGAGGTGGTCGAGCCAAAAAAATTGACGAAACGAAGTGCACATTATAACAGATTGGTTTTACTTATTAGTATATCGATATTTTTTTTTGTAATTTAATAATTACTGGCGAATAGTTCTGGACGGCTGCAGATGTTGGAATTGATTACTACTGCGAATTAATTATATTAAAAAGGATTTTACGAAAAAATGAGGTTAAACGGAGAAGTTAATAAAGAGGATGTCTCAAAAACTGTTTGAAAAATATTGAAGGAAGAAATTTAATTGTGCGAAGTTAAAAAAATGATATTAACGTGAGGGGTCCCCCCCCCCTAATGTCTGCGAAATAATAACTGCTTGATATCGATATACATATGTATCACGAGTCATATAATTCATTATTAATTATAAATAACATTTTAAAATTACTAAATAAAAACTAATAAAACATTACTGACTTATTCAAGTTAAAATTGAGTAAAGTATTCTTAAAAAACCTAGTTCAAAATTTGGAAATGTATTTAATCCTTCAAAGTTGAAAGCATCGTGCGTAAAACGTATACGAGACAATGATGATTAAAATCATTCGACTATCCAACATACATTTCGATTCCATTTGCGTCTAACCTTTAGATCTCATAACATTTTCATATTTGATACGATTAATTTTAGATTTAACATAACTAAATCGAAAAATGTGCATAGCGCTCTTAAGTTTTTTATAGTGTTAAGGTGTTAAAATATTCTCGAAAAAACCTACAAAATAAGATTTGTTCTAATTTTCAGAACAATAAGTTAACTTGATTAAAAAATACATTTACATTCATGTTAAGCTGCTGAATTTATAGGGGTCCCTAAAGTACAATTTTTATCTGTCCAACAGTATTATATCTCATGCAAGTTGCATGTGTGTGAATTTAGAATAAAATAAAATTTACTTAACAATTATAAAATCTTACATAATGGGAAAATATAATCATTAAATATTACTTTATTTTATTAACGAATTAAAAAACAGGATGCATAAATAACTTATAATTATATATAACTTCTTATTGAAGTTTCCATTGAAAATTATTTTATTGGAAAAGTAAGAGGACATTTATGACAATTCTACTTTTTAAATTTATAATTTTTTATAAAGTACGCTTAAATTGATGGCCTAGGATTTTTGTGCCCAAAAATTACGTTCACGCAGTTATAATATTCCATAATAATGTACTAAAATGTAGTTTCCTTAGCAGGCCCGTGCCCAGAATTTTTAAGGGGGGGGGGGGTGAACATTTTTTTAGCACATTTATTTTATAAATAACAATACATTTTTCACTAATATTCATACTATTAATAATTTCCATAAATGGATTACCGTATAAACATTAATAAAAAGTACATATATTATTGATTATACTAGTATTAAAAAATTTTGCATAAAATATTAATGAAATACCTAAAAATATGGAGCATATTTTTTCTTTTCTCTTTTAAAGGTAAGAAAACCCTAAAAAATCAATATTTATTTTAAATTTTTAGGTTTTTTCAGATTTCTGTGTATTTATAACTATTTCAATTCTCATGGGGGGGTTAACCCTCTAAAACCCCCCCGTGGACACGGCCTTGTTCCTTAGTTATTAAACACTTAAATATTCGACCTTATTGTTTTTGAATTTATGTAAATAAAATTTTGTTCATTTTTAATTTCTGGATAATTATTAAATTTGAAAAACAATATGTTCTAATATATTAAAGTTTACTGGCTGATTAAGAATAAAATATAATTTTATTGGAAGTATGGATAATTAACACTTTCGGTTCTGTAAAAATTAATTTTTTACAATACAAAATTAATAGTAAAACAGATGAATCCCGGACTAATTCCATTAGTATTATTAAACAATGGCCTTAAACTTCCTTTCATTGGGCTGGGAACCTACGAGGTAAGTAAAAATATTATATTATCGTTTATAAATCGTTGGACAACGTTTATTTACAGCATATTTAGTTCATCTATATCAGGTGTGAACATTAGCTAGAAAAAGCCGAAGAATTCCCATTTTTTTGTTTGTTCATTGTGAATTACTTATTTTGAAATTTCATTATACAATGCAGTTGTTTTTGTCTGAAGATAATACCTAGTTTACTTTCTGAAATTTACATCCTTAAGGGTGAATTGAGAATAAATCAATATAATCCTCGAGCCTTCTGCTGCAAGTTTGAAATAAATAGGTGATACAAGTATTGAAAATTAATTTTATTTTGAGATTAATCTATAATTGTGAAAAATAAAGACCGTTGAATATAATATTAGTTTGCTCGCATCACATCGTTATGGTAGAGAATATATTAAATACTTCATATATTACTACAAGTGTACTATTGATTTTTGAACTGACACGATTGATTTAGTTTTATTAGTTTCTGGTCGAATACGATATTCGAGCCTCTTCTTCTTGGTTCAGGTTAATTATTAACATGGTAAGTATCATTTTAGCATCTTCTTTGTAAAAAGGATGTTTCTTTTTATACCGATCCAGAAATGCTGAACTTTGTGTCTATGCAGCAGCAAATTAAACCGCTTAATTAAAGTGCTTTTATTGTAACGTGAGCTTAGAAATCTTTGTTGATTACAGAATTTTAAATTTATTCAGTCAACAGAAATGTAATATGCATATATATATACGTGTATATGTATTGGTTAGCTAAAAGCTTTGTTTAAACACGTATGCGGGGTTTGGAATAATCAGCGGACCTTGTATTAACGCGTATTATTAATTAGTTCAGGTTTCTTGATCATGTCTCTGTTGAACCGTTTGCAGGACACGTACCGATGATAAACTATCCAAGAAAATGATATACTATACATTCTGCGAATGGCTTATGTAATGAAAGTGCCTTAAATAGGAAATAAAAACGGCTGCCAAAGAAAAAGAGTTGTAAAGGTTTTTATCGAAGATGTGTTTCAAAAATTAAAAGGTAATATTTTTCAAGAATCATCCATAAAGAACGTCTTCAAACATATATAATCCACGTCTCAGTGATAAATTAGGGAAGTAGTGCAAAGAAAGAACTGGTTTAGTCAACTGAGAAAATATATATATAAACAAAGAAATCCATGTTTTTGAATCAAATGAAGGTACTGTTTTATTAATTTAACCAACATTTTCATATGAATTTTTCAACTTATCTACATTTATGTTATAATTGTAAAGCGGAAGAATTACTACATGCTGCATACTACACCATGTGAATAGTATTTTAAAGACTTGTTTTGTTTTGTATTTTTCTTGAAAGAGGAAGAGCTTGTTATCTATGAACACTAATTAGAAACTAGTGTTTGGTACATTTCCTATGTGCAGCAATGACATTTGAACCTAACTAACAATTGCTCAAACAAGGCAGCCACTGAGTGCGAAGTTAATTTGGATTGTGATTTTTTTTTAATTCCTCCCTGAATATCAATTTATTACAAAAGACATTTTTTAATCTGTTCAGCTTATCCGTTAAAACATGTTCATAAGCAATTTTACTATTGTGGAAATATGATCAAATTATTCGGTGTATATAAAAATATTAAGCAATCCGAGCTAATTCCTCCTCTCACATCGAATTCCTTCAACTGCTGGACTCTTCTTTTCCTTCCCATTTCTTAATCTTCTCGGATGGCTCCAAGAGTGATAGGGGCGTCGGTGGTGCGTATAAATCTCTTACGTTCCTGCACTCTGAGTCTTCCAGACTTCCTTCTTTCTGCTCTATCTTTTCGGTCGAATCGATTTCAATTCTTCGTGCCATTTATTTTATATCCTCAAGTTCACAAATTCCTGACCGTTTCCGATTCCAAAGACGTTCTCTTCAAGCCATCTCCTCTTCTCCTTCTCATACTTCTGACGGTATCATCCTCTCTATTCGATCTCTTTCTCCTCTTTTTTGCTCGTCCCGTTCCATTCTCATAGACTTCCTATGGGTTCCTAGTCATTCCAATCTGGAGGGCAATGACTCAACTGACTCTTTAACTCGCCCAGCCGCCCACAATGGTTTTTTCCTCGACTCTTTTCCTTCTCCAAACATTCTTTCTCTATCACGTTCTAATCATTCCAGACTTTGGTTGGACATGTATCCATCTTTATTCTCAAATCGCTTTTCACAGTACCGTCTTATTCAACCGGTTCCTCGTTTCCTGTCTTGGTTTCATTATATACCTGTTTGTCGCCGTTTCGTGGTTGTTTCCTTAATTAGACTCAGAATCGATCATACTCTACTCCTTTCTTTTCGCTTTCGATTCGCTTTGTCCCCTTCTCCTTTCTGCTCCCTTCACGCTTCTGAGCCTTCTTTTATTTGTGATCCAAATCATATCTTTTTCGAATGTTCTGCACTCTCTAACGAACGCTCCTTTCTTTACGCCCAACTTTTAGCTTTGGGTCTTCCTACTCCCTTTAACGCGCTACCTATATCCTTTCCTTCCCATTGCCTTCAGTTATTCCATTGCTGCTATCCTTTGTTTTTTTCATTTCTGACCGCCTGGTTATTTAGTTCTGTTTCTTAATTTTTCATGTTGTTGAATCAAGGCCGCTGGTGCGCCCAGGGTAGGAAAAAAAAAGTTATTCAGAATATGCTTTTTTAATATTACCAAGGGTTATTCTAATAAAGGATTCAGGATATAAGTTTAGCTTCTTACTAAAAAAGCAATTAATAAGAAATAAAAATGAAAATTATTAAGAAAGTTAACGATGCAGATGAAGTAATAATAATAAAACTAAAAAACTAACTCAGGTAATATCATTAAAATTTTTGTTTTGTTCCGATAGCCGTGGATAATTTCGTGTTTAACGCGTTTAATAATTCATTAGGAATTATTTGATGAATTTATTCCTGTTTAAAATAAATAATTACCTCTTCGATTGAAATTTTACTTATTTAGTACGTCAAATTAACTTTTAATAATTCTTCATCACTATTTTTTCTCCGCTCTCTCTCTCTCTCTCTCTCTCTCTCTCTATATATATATATATATATATATATATATATATATAGAGAGAGAGAAAGAGAGAGAGAGAGAGAAAGAGAGATCGAGGGAGAGAATGAGTAATTTTCATTCTCTGTAGAAGATTATAATTTGTATTTATTTATATTTATTTAATCTCTTTTTTTAGGCAAAATTATCCATTTATTATTTGTCATCGTTCAGTTGCGCTCTTACAAAGGGGTCACTCTGCAGCCTTCTATTAATAATACTAAATCCCAAAAAATAATCTGCCTCTGGATTTCATGAAAGTGGATTCTTCCTCTTTGCCTATCAACTCAGTCAGATCTTTCATTCTTCAATAATGATAACTTTTATACTATTAACAATAATAGTACTAATGGTTATAATATGAACAATAATAATATTGACAATGATAATATAGTAATAATAATATTGACAATAATAACATAGTAATAATAATAATCAAATAAAATCAGTTTTTATTTTTGCAAATTGTGATAATAGTAGTAGTAATAGTAATGATAACGTCAACAACTACTTAAAGAGGAATAATAACAATTAAGATTGTTTCTTTCCATTAAACCATCCAATATATGTATATTTAGAATATCTTGAAAAAAATGTTTTTTTTTTTTTTTTTTTTGGGTTCGTCATAAAGACATTGGCCCAAGAAGAGGGGGAAGAATGAGAAGCGGAATCAGATGTTTATGCTATCAGATATGGAAGATAGGAAAGACTCAAGTGCTGGAATGGCCGAGGGTGATGGCAAGGAGAGGACAAAAGATGCACAATACGGAGTTGGAAAACCAATTGACAAAAGAGAAGAGTAAAAGGAAGAACGTTCGGAAGCGATATCATCATCATTTGGTCGAAAACCCCAGAGGGGTGTCGTGATCATGGCGATGCCGATTTAATTATTTTTCGCCATTGCTCGCGATTCTCTGCTTTGAGACAGGACATCTGTAAGTTCAGACCCGTTACATCCTGTATCGCATTGGTCCATCGCGCTGGTGGCCGACCTCTGGATCTCTTGCCTTCCACTTTCGCCTGTATCAGCCAGCGCTCCAGTCCATTTTCTCTGCGCATAAGGTGTCTTCATCTTACGGCTGAGTACAATACTGGATAATCGTTGCGCAGTCCCGATTTCTTCTACTACAGATGTATTGGTTCGATTCGCCGTCCAGGGTATTGTAAGAACCCTTCGCCAACACCACATCTGGAAACTGTCTACTCGTCTTATAGTTGCCTTTTTCAGTGTCCAAGTTTCTGCTGCGTACAGTAAAATCGAGAAAATCAGTGTGTTGACCAACTTCACTTTCGTATTTTTTGTTACAGAACCATCTTTCCATATCTTATTCAGTCTGGACATAGCGCTACGGGCAATTTGTATACGACGTTTCACTTCCTCTTCTGAGCTACCATTACTTTCTATCAGAGATCCGAGATATACGAAGCTGTCTACCGTTTCATACCCGGAAACCACTCTCCCATTTAATGGTATGTCTATTACCATAACTTTTGTTTTGGTTTGGTTTATGCTCAAGCCATATGAAATGCTAATATCCACTAACTTCTTCAGTAGTTCTTCCATTTCCTTCATGTCGGCAGCGACTAGCGTCGTGTCATCTGCATATCGCAGATATATAGGTGCACTCAAACAAAATGTGATTAGCGTCACCTATAAAGTTGTGAGAGGAAGGGTGTAGGGGACAGTGAGGAGAGGGGATTAGAGAAAGGCGAAATAGAGAAGCAGGAAGCAAACTGTGCCCAAAGCGTAGGCGACAGATTGCAGAGAGAGTTGAACGCCGCATGGAGGGAAAATTGAAAAACCATGGATAAGACGGTAGATTAGGCTGGATAAAGAGATAGAAGGAATCCAGATTTGAGAATGAGGAGGAATACGAATTTAACCATAGTTTGGAATGAGCTGAAGTGAAGAGGAGATTAATATTATGAGATGAAAAGACGCTGAGGAATTCACCGGTACAAGAGGATGAACGAGCTAGTGTATCGGCCGACTCGTTACCCTCGATTCCAGAGTGGCCAGGAATCCACAGTAGGTCAATTTGAATAGAGTGGAATAAACGATTATACAGTTTTTGAAAATATTGATATATGAAGTTTGAATTGACTCTCGACTTTTATTATAAGTATAAAAAATTTTAAATTTCAAAAGTTCCGAAATATTATAAATTTATATTGCGTTATATAATTAATTAAAAATTCAGATAATCTGTGTTTTGTTTCATTTTAGGGTCCCAATTTATCAGGTGAAATGAACAAAGTTATTGAAGCAGCCATCGACGCTGGTTACCGGTTTTTTGACTGCGCACTTATGTATCAGAATGAGATAGAAATAGGCGAAGGAATCTGTTCGAAAATTATGGGTAAATCGGTTCAAAGAGGCGAATTGAAGATTTCAACTAAAGTCAGTGAAAAATACCTAAAAAATTAAATCTTTAAATATGATAGTATCATTTCGCGCGATTCAGTAATATTAAGTTATTTCAAAAGAAATATTAAACTGAAAATATTCATGGACTATTTAAATTTATGTAGTATTAATAGTACGTATTATAATTGGCCCTTTAAAAAATATATGCTACAGGTAGCTCCTTCGAATGGAGTATGAAAAGACCTGTGCATTTTGTTAAACATTTACCGATCATTTGAAACTTGAATTAATAATAACATTTTTTTAGACGGAAATTAAAATATAAAGGAGGCTATATTAAGAATGTATATATTGAAAAGCGTAGGACTTAAACAGGAGCCCTGCGGAAGACCATTGTACACAGTTCTGGAAGTAGAGTCAGGAGGTGTAGAAAGATGAATCGCACGATTCTGGAACAACCGAATAACAATTGAAATAAATTGGGATTGAAGATTAATGGAAAGCATTTTATTTTGTAAGGTAGGAAGATGAACATTATTAAAAGCATTGGAAATGTCAAGAAATGCAGCTAAAGTATAATTTTTATTTAAGAATGAATTATAAATATTCGAAATAAAGAAACTAATGCAATCGTAGGGACCAAGGCCAGGACGAAAACCGAACATGTTACTGGGAAGTAAATCATTACTTTCCAGCCACCAACTAAGTCGTCTATTTAGGTTATTTTCGAAAAGTTTCCTTAGACACGGAGCAAGGGATATTGGACTGAAGAAAGAAGGATCTTTTTTAGGGACTGGAATAATCACAAAGGAGTTCCATGAGGGAGGAAGAGAGTCAGTGGATAAAATAGAATTAAAAATATTGAGAAGAATTTGAAGAGATTGGTTGGACAATTTTTTAAGAACTCGATAAGGTATATCGTCTAACCCTGAGGAAGAATCATTAGCATTGTTTAATTGTTGAAGGGTAAGGTGAGGAAATGGGGAGAGGAGTCATTGGAAAATAAAGAAGGAAAAAGTTCTTCAGAGTTGGGTACATACGAAGGGGAAATCGAGTCTAAAAAAGGAATTAACTTTTGCAATGGAACATTCGAAGATATAGGATGGTGAGAAGGGGAGACTTTAAAAGCTCTAGCCATCCTCCAAATTTGAGGAAAAGGAGTGTTACGGGAGAAAGAGGAATCTTTTTTGGCCGATTTGAAAACAAATCTAGCCTTCGCATTCATCTGTTTATAGATTAGAAGATTAGAGGTCGAAGGACAAGCTCGGAAAGTTTTGAAAGCAGATATACTGGCATCACAAGCGACTTTGCATTCACTATTCCACCATATAGATGAAGCAGTGACGTGCTTAGGATTTTTAGGAAGGAGGACAAACTTGAATTAATTAACTGTGTAAATGAGTTATAAGACTGAACAGGATCTTTATTTGTAGGACTATATGAAAGAGATGAGTCCAGTGTGTTACGAAATTTGAGCCAGTTGGTTTTGTTAAGATTCCAACGGCAAGCTTGAAGGGGTTTATGGGATAGAGGTAAAGGAAAATTATTGAAGGATAGAAGTATAGGAACATGATTGCTGCCAAAAGTGTTGTCCAAGGTTTTCCAGGAAGAATTAAGGCCGATGTTGGGAGAAGTAAAGGTTAGATCAATGGAGTTATAGGTCGTTTGATTTTTAAAATAAGTGGGGGAAAGGTCGTTTAAGAGTACAACATTAAAATCAGCAATTATATCTTCAATGACCAGGCCATTAGAGTTACTGGAAGAGCAACCCCAAAGAGGAGAGTGAGCGTTCCAATCTCCTTCAATTATAAAAGGATGTGGAAGGGAGTTAAAAAAAGAAGATAACGGAAAACTGTGAAGATTATAATTAGGAGGAATTGAAAGGAGTGAGCATATTTAGTAGGAATTGAGACGTGGACAAAATTAGGATTGGATGGATCAGATGGAAGAGAAGGAACAATGTCATGTGAATAAAAAGGAATACCATTTCTAATTAAAATTGCTGACCCTCCGTACCTATTAATTCGGTCTGACCTAATTATATTAAAGCCTTTAATGGAGACATCAGTGGAGTTCTTAAGCCAATTTTCTGAAAGAAGAGCGATGCTAATTTTGTAGTGTTGCAAAAGGTGCTCTAATACATTTTTATTAGCTCTTAAGCTGCGGCAGTTCCACTGTAAAATATTAAGATTCAAGAGCATAATGAACGGACATAGAAGAAAGAACGGGAAAGTAAAAGGAAAGGAATAAGGAAGGGAAAAATGAGAGATTAGGGAAGAGAAACAAAATAAAATAAAAAAAAGGGGGGAGCATGGAAATTTTCTACTTATAAAGTTGAAAAGGAAAGAAAGAAACCCCTGCGGAATAATATGATTAAAAAGATAGAAAATAAAAAAAAAGGCCAGAATTTATTTTTTGCTAAAAATTGTTCGTATATTTTATTAAAAAAATTCTAAATTCATTTTAAAAAAAATATCGACCGCAATGTGCATTATACCAAGCTTCTATGGAGACACGTTCCTGAATAGTGTTTCACAATTTGATAGTTGAATTCGTTGGGTACAATCTGTTGCGCATCGCCTCTTACTTCTTATCAGACTATTTAGGTAAGTTCTGTTCTCCGTTCTCTTCTTACCACTCTATACAATCCTCTCCTCAGTCTTTTTTTTTTTTTGGGAACGCCAACCAAGGGCTCGCCTGGTTCAATTTTTTTCCTTCTCTCCGTAGTATCGCTATTTATTCTATCTGCCGCTTACATTTTCACCGCTCTTTTCTTCTTTCATCTGTAATCCCATTTCTCAACTTCTTCCTCACCTTTTTGTCCCCTTCATCCGGATGAACCTTCCATCCGCGATGCTAATCACGTTTTCTTCTTGAACGCCCTCTTTTCCATCATGATTTATTACAACTCAACCTCCCTACTCTTCATAGTACTACTTTCATACTTTCCCTTCCATCATTGAATATAGTCTCTATCCTTGCTATCTTCATAACTTCTATCTCGTAATTCCTTAACTAGTCGTCGGGTTCTTGCTGGTGAAGCCAAAGAAAAATAATAATAACATTAATAATAATAATAATAATAATAAGAAGAAGAAGAAGAAGAAGAAGAAGAATTACAAAAAAGAAGTGTTCCGGACAGAAAAATCAATATATGCTGTTGACCAGATTAAATCCGAATAATACAATAAATTCTCTATTCCGTGATCACTCTTTAATTTTTACTGACGGATCGAAGAGCCCGAGCGGAGTTGGGGCGGCATTCTTGTGCCCTCAGTTCTTTCATTTTCGGTCTTTTAGTTCTGTCTTTACTGCAGAATCTGTTGCCATTCTACAAGCCATTATTTATATTTCCTCTTCTGCAAGTTCTTCCAAATTCCTTTGTTTCTGATTCTTTAAGTGTTCTTCTAGCGCTATCTCCACCTTCCCTTTCTCCTTCCGCTGATGCTATTATCCTTTCTATTCGTTCTCTTCTTTATGATCTATCCTCATCGACGTCTACCCAGATTGACTTTCTTTGGATTCCGGGACATTCAGGAATTGATGCAAATGCAGCCGTCGGCCTCCTTGCTAAAGCTGCTGTTTCCAGTGGGAATTTTATTAGTAGGGTTCCAGCACACAATATTCTTCTTCCAACTAAATCCTGCCATCTTAAACTTTGGCATTCTGTTTATGTATCTCTTTTCGCTAATCCTAATTCCTTTTATCTCTTGATTAATCCTGTTCCTTCTCCGCGTCCTTGGTTCTATGAGTTTCCCAGTTTGCGTCGGTCCATAATTACTAAATTATTTCGCCTCCCTTTCTCGCATAGTCTCCTTCCTTCTTCACTAAATCGCTTTTCTTTGGCTGCATCTCCTTTTTGTCCATTGGATCCTGAAGGTTCCCAGTATGTTTGTGATGCGAAGCACGTGCTCTTCGAGTGCTCAGTTTATCTCGCGAGCGTGAGTTACTTTACTATCATCTTTTAAAGCTTGGTCTTCCTGCTCCTTTCAACGCCTCTTATGTTCTTTCTCTACCTATTCTCTCTGTTGTTCATGTCCTAGGGGTGTTCCTTGATTCCATTGTCGACAGAATAAAAATATAATTTCTATTCTATTCCATGTATCTATTCCTTTTTGCTGGGCTAATGCTCTTTGGTAGCAGACCCAAGGGGGGTAAAAAAAAAAAAAACCCCGATTAACGCACAGTCAAGTTACAAATATGCCTGTTATCGAGGAAGGGCACTTTAATCATCCTGAAGAATCACTGATGGGTAGTAGTCGCGGAAAAAAAAATTCAATACACGCAATAAAAAGGGTGAACAAAAATATCTAAAATAAAGTAAGGCGTCACTATAATTAAAGTTCGACCAAAGTCGTGATTACATCGCACCCCATTAGTTGACACAGGGTTAAGGTGTAGCCATGCATTTCTACTTGTTGGGCGTTCCGTGTTAAAGGTATATGTATTATCAATCAGTTATTATTATGTACTAATTATTTCGCCTGACAGCGAAGTATTTTCTTGTCATTCGCCCGACTATCGAGATTATACAAACCGGTGAGATTATCCCTGTTTTACTGTATATCATATTTATCTCACATTATCCACTAGCACGTTATTGTATAGATTCGAAAGCTATTTAATACGGTATCGTGTACGCTGCCCTGTTATCATGTTGACAACAGCGGCTACATCGACTTACGCTACACAACCAACTTCCGCAGATACGCGGACATATCATCAATATATGTATACCATCAGGTACATGTATATTACAGCCAGCTAAATTTATTCCGTATTCTGTATACCAGGCTCCTCGGTAGCCAAATCTAAATCAGCGGCACATGCTCATTATTACTCCTGAACACGTATAGTGCACACAGTCAAATATTTATTTACACGATGTAAGCAGTTATGTTCAATTATTTCCATCATTAGCGCCAACTAAAGATAGTGATAACAATCAAGAACCAGCCAAACAACAGTGGAAGCCGTGTCGGAAATAATTTGTACGTATAAGGGAGCAGTAAGGAATCTTCATCATTCCCTGAAATTGGTAACAAATGCAGAAGAATTAACACTAAAAAGATTCAGAGTACGTAATGTTGACAACATTAAACAACGTCATACAGCAATAGACGATTATGCTCCACAACATCAAAAACGACTTCACTATCGTAGTGCGGAGGCCTTGGCACTATTTAAGAGCTTCAAACCGGGTAACACTTGATTGTTAGCGAGTAATATAATTAACATAGCTTAAAAATTAGGCTTGTGCACATGTTATGCTAATTATGAGTATCGCTTATTTAGATGAGATCTAAAATTGCAGAAATAACGTAGATTAATAATGATAACAATAATAGTAAACAACGTCATACGAAATTACCGTTTTCTTTGTTCTTCGTAGATTTAGGGCAGACAAAAAACTGTAAAAAATGATTTAATTTGAAAGTGGTATGTAATACTTTGATTACAGTCGAACACCTAATTAGAAGTTATCTTTTCTCCCGTGTGTCACAACTGTCAAGTGTGTACGGACATACCGAAGCTTACTGTACCCGCCCGTCAGTGTGCGCAAAAAGGCCGAGTACAAAGTTTATCAGAAGTTGGTGAAAGTTAAACAAGGAACCGTGAGAAAGGGAAAAGATTTCTTACAATTAGCTATTGGCAGCCAGCAATAAGCTATTCTCATATTACCACGAAAAATATTAATTCTAACTGGAACGTAAATTTAAATATTCCGAAAAATGAAATATCCCCCCTTTCGCAATAGTGTATGACTATATTGTTTTAAAGAGGCTGATTGCTCGGGCGTGTAGTGTGGTAGCTCAATATTTTGCGAGGACCCCATACGTGAGAAATTTTCTAATTTCCTACGAATGTATCTGTTTAAAATTCGGGTAATTTTGCAATTAATCTTCGTATTGCGCGGTTAATTTCGTGATTCTGCCCGACCTGCTTATTCCTCGGTCACATACCTGCAACAGCGTGTGTAGTCGGTTAAGTCGTCAATAAAATTAGCTTCCACGATTAATTCGTTAGGTCTAGCAGCGCAATGCCAGTTAATTAAGGATTTTTTTTTTCTTTTTTGGCCCGGCTTTGAATACCATTTTTTGGCTACTAACTAATTATTAAATTAACCTTTTCAGTACATTGGTCTATATTTCTTTGGCCGTAATTGGGAATTGAACTCATGACCACTGTCTTAATAAACAGGAGTTCACGCTGCTGGGCTATCGCGACGGCCGCTTTAAACCATTTGTTGCCATTCATCGTATAGTTCTTATTTTTTTGGCGTGTTTAGATGCACACAGACATAAAATATATGTTCTATGTTTTCAATGGAAAATACGTAATTCCGTATTACTCGCCAAAAGGTTTGGCGAAGGTTCCGCACATGACGCTTGCGGTTTGTTTATTTTTGTTTTCCTCCGATTTGTTTATTCCGTTTTTGTCGCGGAAGACATTATTATAGTCCGTGGCAATGAAGTTTTGGAATCGTTTTTTTCTCTTTTAAATTAAAGTTCCAAATAATGTTCATCGGTTGAAAAAAAATAAAAAAAGAGATGACCTAATCGAGAGAAGAAAGAAGAAAAAAACAACTTTACCACTGATCGGAGACCAAAAGAGACTTTTTACATTGCTATCGCGACCGGAACAAAACAGATGTAGAATTCAACGAAGTCTTTACAATGGACTATAAAATAAAAATTCCTAACAATACGAGTATGTAAGGGCCGCTCCCCGATTGTTATACCGCTAATTTTATTTCAGACACATTAAAATCTTCCTATTTTCCGACATTTATTATAAATTCACGTTGACTTCGAAGTAACTTTTAAGCATTTTACACGACTGACGGTATTATCCGCTTTCATTGGAACCGTTTTATCGCGGCTTGCAGTCATTGACAACTTGCCCGTAACTAAATAAACTGTGATTACTAGGCTTATTAAATATTACAATTAATTATTAAATTTAACCGAATAGTTGTGGAACACATATCACGATCCTTATATGGTGCGGGATGCATTTGAAATTTCTCGAGAATACTTAAATTTAGAATATGTGGATATGTACCTAATGCATTGGCCAATGGCGTACCGAGTAAGTATACATTATTGTCTATTACTACATAATTTTCGCTTTGCACGGACTTTTCGGCTCAATTACAGTGACGCACTCATTTATTAAATCGATTCGTTTAATACGGTCTTTAAAAAATGTTTTTTTTTAACAAAAAATAAATATCGACTTCAAGGTTTATTATAAAAATTTAATAAAAACGCACTAGAAAGTAAAAAGTAATTGAATAAAAGTGCACTAAAAAGTAAAAAATATATATCAGAATGATATAACTTATGAAATGAAAGAGAAGTGAGTGCTGCCTGTAAGAGATAAACCTGTAATCGGAATCGTTTTAATCCTTTCAAGTAGCTTTCTTAAGGATGAAATTTTTATAAGATCGAAGCATTTCATGTTTGACTTGGGTCGTTGTTGCAAATAAAATGATAAAAAAAAATATATATCCTTATAAGTAAAGTTCAAATTATAAAAAAAAATGAAATCGAAATAGTTATATTCAAATAGACTTTAACACGATGTATTCGAAAGTAGTCAAGCCCGAAAATAATTTGTAAAAACTCTTGATGCGCTCCGAGTCACAAAACTAAATACCGATACGGAGAAACAAAAAAAATGAACTAACGAAACGACGAACAAATATTACCAATACCAATTTAACCAAATGTTAACACAGTTTACTATACAAAATAGAAAACTGAAACCTATTAACACCTGTATACACATCTACGCGACAAAAATACGCACAAAGCCCGTCGCTAGAATCTCACACGCGCAACATTCGCAACTACCTGTAGTAGACTCACTGACTGACCCAAAAACAAAAAAATCGTCATGCCGTCTAAACAAAGACCGACGCCATCCCTTAGAAAATAGCCGTTCGTTCATAGGGGCGCTAGTGCATGAACAATTTTAAAATATAAAATAATACGAAACATATTTACAGATAAAAATAAAGACATAAAAAAATGAAAAAATTTTACCGACAACAGTCATCACTACACAGTGAAATTAAGATCTTATCAGAGATTTTTATAGTGAAATCATGACAGAAAGGAATGAGAACCCCAAGTATCGAAAATTTTGAAAGCGTTCGGCTGGAATCAAGTTTCATTAAATAGACGTATATCTACATTATTTTTTGTGTAAGATGTGCTACTAAGTTATTACATTGCAAACTCCTAGGAAAGTCGTCACATATTAATATTTCAAGAATGGCCGAATAAACGAAATGCCTTAATTATTTATCAGAATATCCCGCTAGAATTGAAATAATGTTTAATGGAACATTCGGAACATGTCGTACATATTGCTGAAAATATAACTGCACTGCAAACAATAGGACGAAAATAAAAAAACGGAATCATCTTGGAAAATGTTCCTTCGACAATTGAACCGATTTTAACTAATCCCCCTACTTAGGAGTCAACGGTCAAAATGTGCTTACGTACAGTTATCTATGAAATTAAACTATACGGGAATTAGTAGTTGGTACTTGCTTAGATTTTAATTTATTGGCCGTCTAATACAACAAACTAATTTAATAGGGAAGTTTGTGATTGAAGATTAAGTACGCGAACACTAACGAGAAACAGACAATTAAACGGATGCATAGAATTTTATACCGGTGTCAAAGACTATATCACGCAGCAGATTAATAGCGAATGACAACGGTGGTGTGTTGTTATTATGAATAATTATAGAAATATCACACATTTTAGAAAGAGATGAACGAATAACGATGATAACGGTGACTTAGATACAGTTCTATTTTTGTTCTGTTTATATCCAAAAAAAAAAAAAAAAAAGAAAAAAAAATGTATGAAATTACAGAATTAACGTCAGATTGGAAATTTAACTTACGCATTTTTCGATCGAGTAAAGAAAGCCGAAGTAATAAAAAACAAATAAATGCAACTTAAAAAGAAGCTTCCTTCGTTTCTCCAGTTAGTAGTGTAAAAAATGGAGTGTGTTAACTGTTTGCTGTCGCTTAAAAATTATAAGCCTATTAACTTTTCGTATTTCTCAAAAATTTCCAGACTTCCAAAAGAATTTGGTTTCACTACATCTAAAATTCCCTAATGCTGTTGATAGGCTAAACATATCGAAGTTACCGTTTGAGAATTATTTAAACAAGTTTGGAAAATGTTTGAATAATACGAGTAAATGAACGTAACATAAGCTTTTAACTACCTTAAATAAGTTTTTTACGAGGGGAATTTTTAAAATTTATCTTTCCACCATTTAAATTAATTTTAATAACTATTTTAAACAACTGGTAGGGGTGCTTCGGAATGGAACCGAAGCGTAGAACTGGTAAAGTGTTATATAATGATGTACCGTTCACAATCACGTGGAAAGCGATGGAAAAACTGGTCGATGATGGGTCAACGTTATGCCTGGGTTTATCAAATTTTAATATAAAACAAATCAAAAGGTTATTGATGAAATGCAGATATAGACCAGTCGTTAATCAGGTAATAAAATTTTACTTTTTTTCAAATTTTCCTATTTTTCTTTAATTAGGTAAAGTCATAGAACACTGCGAATGAATGAAGTCAAAGGAATGTTTTTAAATGGTAGCTGAAGCTTATTCCATCCAAAACAAAATTCAGTCCTTCAACCTTCGGCATATGCTGTCAGTCCTTTCGGCTGAGCTAGTGGCTTTGCTTCAGTGTCTGCTCCAGATCGCTGATCTTCAGTTTAACCACTATGTAATTTGCTCAGACTCATGGTTGGGCCTTAAAACATATAGAGGCTTTAAACTCCAATGAAGCAGTTGTTGATCATATCTTGTTTTCCTTACTGCAGTTATGTAATCATAATACTAAAATTACCTTTGTTTGGATCCCAAACCATCGAAGTATTTCTTCCCATGACGCTGTCCATCGAGCAGCTCGACGGCCATCGCATACTTGCTTGCCGATAACTATAGGAATGGATTACGTGCAGTTCTCTATCCAGAACATTTTAAGTTCGTGGTGTCGATCTGACAGAATTTCAGCTAAGATGCTCCAAGAACTACCAAAAAAAACGATCGTATATCTTATTTATATTTACAATGCCATCCTGAGAATGAAGTATGTTTCTGGGCAATGGAAGCAAGTGAAAATTATTATAGTTCCCAAGCCAAACAAGTCTCAGGTGGAACTACAATCTTATAGACCTATTTCGCTGCTGTCGATTCCCAGTAAACTATTTGAAAAGTTCTTTTTAAGAAGACTCAATCCAATCATCGACCAAGAAGCTATAATTTCTGATGCACAGTATAGTTTTCACTGTAAACACTACCATCGAGGAGGACAAAATATTTTGCCCGACGATCTTCTTGGACGTTGAGAAGGCATTCGACAGAGTATGACATGAAGTCCTGCTCTATAAGTTGAACTGTTTCCTCCCTGGAAACCACTGCGAAATACTCAAGTCCTATCTGTACAACAGAAGCTTCAGAGTTAAGTACAACAATGATCTGTCAAGTCAGTCGACGATTGGAGCAGGAGTTCCCCAGGGGAGGATCCTGGGACACTGCTCTATCTCATTTATGTGGCTGATACTCCCAAAACGACCACAACTACGGAAGTGGCCATGTTCGCTGATGATACAGACAACTTTTCGATAAACAGCTTATACGATCAAGCAGTTGCAGCCCTATAATTTGCAGCTGATGAGGTCTGCAACTGGGTGAAAAGATGGAAGATTGTTATGGTGGATTTTTATCTTCGCCCTAGCACCTACATACCCACAGCCATAAACGAGAGGTTCATTCCAAGATCTGACTCAGCAAAGTACTTTGGAATTGTGAAGAAAAAACGCGAGAAGCTTAACATCAAACTACACAAACTCTATTGGCTAATAGGGTATCGGTCACCTATGAATATGGCCAATAAACTTTTCATCTACAAAATGATCCTTAAGCCGGTATGGACCTATAGCCTGCAGATATGAGGAACAACAAAAAAATCGAATCGACTCGTCATTCAGCGGTTTCGGAATAAAGTCCTACGCCTAATAACTAATGCGTCATGGTATATAACGAACACTCTCCTCCATCGAGATCTGTAAGCTCCGGAGATTGACCAGGTGATCGAAACCTATGCGAAAAACACCGATTCCACAACCATCCGAACATCACTGCGATCGAGCTCTTCAACACCGGGAACGATACGAGAAGGCTTAAGAGAATAAAGCCACATGAACTTAAGCAATCTATTAAAACTCTCATAACTAATGACCTAGGCAATGGCCAAAGTCAATTAAGAATGTGATTCTTTTTTATTTTATTTTATTTTTACTATTAACAGTATTTATGTATGCCCTCGGGCAGTTCAATAATAAATAAAGAGTTTAAAAAAAAGTGTTGAAACTGGCCAAATGGCGAAAGCCGGATCAAAAAAAAAAAGAAAAAGAAAGGAAAAAATCGGAATTATCTTTTTTGCTCCGCTGAATTTAATTTAAGAGCTTTTATGAAGCAATCGTCAATTTTAATCGTTCATTGTGTGGACTTTTAACAATATCTAGGTTAGCTAGAAAAATTGTTATTTTATTATTGCTAACAAGAGAGGCAGCAATAATGTTTTTGAATTTTTAACAGAGTTTAATTGATTACTAACGGTTAATTTGGAGTCGTGTTACGTAGTTGCGTGCGTATATATATTTATACTTAATCTTAACGCTAGAGTTCTAATATTATGAGTATAGAATAAGTTAAGATAAATTATAATTTTTGTATTGTATATATTTTTTGAATAAACGTTAATAAGAGTGACGGGCACTCACACAACGGGCATATTTGCCCTGTGAGACCCACAACTTATTTCAAAAAAAAAAAAAAAAAAAAAAAATTTGATTGGAAGTTTGAAATGCAAAATGGGAGTCATCTTTATTTTTAAATAAAACATTCCGAATATTAATTTCCACATAATAAAACCGTATAATATTTTAGAATTGTAATTTAGATTCTACAAAATTTTCCAATTTGTACTAAACGGTTCTTTTGCATCATATTTATAATTTAAACGCATTCTTTAGTGCGCTTTATCATAATGAAAATATATTCATTTTAGATCGAATGTCATCCATACCTACCAAATACCGAACTCAAAGAATTTAGCGAATCAATGGGGATGATTGTAATTGCTTACTGTCCATTAGGCTGCAGAAATAGACCTTTGGAATCCGGAGAACCAATTCTTTTAGAAGATATGATTATTAAAGAAATTGCTAGTAGATACGGAAAAACCGCGGCACAAATATTACTACGCTGGGCGGTAAAATGCATAATTTTAATTTTTATACACGTTTAATTTGACTACGCATAAGTTTTTACGTTACATATATATATATATGTACAGGGTGGGCCAAAAGATCATCCCGAATTTTAAATGCTTGTCAAATAAAGACTAATATACTTACGGAAATGAAACAAACGTTAAAATACTTCAAAAAGAACGCCATTTATTATACACTGTTAGTTTTGAACAATACTTCGTATGAATAGTCACCATTTTGATTTTTACATTGTTGCAATCTTTTCTCAAAATTATGCATTACTTTTTTAAGAGTTGGTTTTTTAATCGCCGCAATTTCCTTCTGAATGGCCAATTTCATCTGGTCGGTTGTTGCTGGTTTACCCTCGTACACCTTGCTTTTCAAGTAGCCCCATAGGTAAAAATCTGTCGGTGTTAAATCCGGACTGCGCGGCGGCCAAAACAGCTCACAGTTTCGCGAAATCAAGCGGTCCTGAAACTTCTCTCTTAATAACCGCAAAACATCGTTACGAATATGTGGTGTGGCCCCGTCTTGTTGAAACCACGTTTTAGATAATGCAATCCTCTTCCGTCTGAGCTCCGATAGAAAAAACTCGTTTAACATTTGGATGTAGCGGTCGCCGTTCACAGTAACATTCGCTCCGTCCTCCTTGAAGAAGTAGGGACCGATTATCGCTTTCGCACTGACTGCGCACCATACCGTGATACGAGGGGAGTGCAAGGGTACCGGGTGAACGATTCGAGGGTTCTCAGTAGCATAATACCGCATGTTTTGTTTATTAACGTTACCATTTAAATCGAAATGCGCCTCGTCGCTAAAAAAAACATAATCCAAATCGACGTCTTCTTCCTCCAGCATATCTAAAAATTTATTACAAAATTCTAACCTTCTTGGCTAATCTGTTGGTATCAATTCTTGGGTTAGTTGTATCTTGTATGGGTGCATATTGAGGTCGTTTCGAATTATTCTTCTAAGTGAAGTATGGGGAATTTTCAAGGCGGAAGCCTAGCGACGAACGGATCTGCGCGGACTTCGCGACAATGCTACGCGCACTTTTTCGATGTTTGTCGGGGTTCTAGACGATCGACGGCGACCTTGAGGTTGACCGCCACCACACTACCGTATTCTCGGAAGTTTTTTACCCATTTGAGGATACTTTTACGGTCGGGGGGATTGTCATGACGTTTTAAATCAAATTGTTTTTTAAACGCGCGTTGTACCACGATTACACTTTCACCGTTTTTCACAAAGTACTCGACAACGAAAGAGCGTTGTTTACGCGTCCACAACATCATGACTACTAACCAACTATATATTTATATTAAACGGCATATTATTTACCGTCAGATGACGTTGCAATCGCTACGCTAACTTACAGTGTATGATTTTGACGAGCGTTTGAAATTCGGGATGTTCTTTTGGCCCATCCTATATATCTTCTTTTTTTTATAGTACCATATTCAGTTTCTGAGTGTCGTTGACTACCTATTCGTACATTTCAGCTGTACAGATATAGGTAGTGTACTAGGCAATTATTATATGCAACGGAGGTGTACGCACGCAAGACTACATTCGGAACTTATTAGTAATCGTTTGATTTATCGGTATACAAGTGCAGTCCCGTGTGTCTGCTGTGTACTGACCTAGCGCACATATGATGTTGAAGGTGGTGGTTTTCCATTGCCTTCCATGTAATTATTAGCGAGTATTTAATTTAATTCTTTATAATAAGTTCTGTCGTCGCCCGGGATCGAACCCGTGACCTCCGTAACGGATGTCAAGCGCTCAAGCAACTAGGCTATCGCGACGACAGGATATATATATATATATATATATATATATATATATATAAAACTCGGCCGTTTTGAATTCACAAGGGGCTCTGCTCGTTAACCCCCTCTTGCTTACATTTTCTATTTCTTTTCTATACTTTGTATAAAATGATCAAAATTTACAACATAATTCCTACCGGTGTGATAATAACGTCTTAATTTAAAATGTAACTTTCTTTACATCAAATTGGGACGATTTTTTCTAATGGAGGTCGGCCTAAGAATTACGTTGAAATTAATATACACATATATATAAATCCGGCCATTATGGCCTCGCAGAGTGCTCTGCTCCTTGATCCTTTTTACTTATATTTCTATCTCTTTCTCTTCTATACTTTGTACAGAATGATCAAAAACGTAATTCTTACCAGCATCGACACAAAAAAAAAAAAATAACATAATTACAAAAATCCTATTCTTATTTCCTTTAAATTAAAATATATTTTTGAAATTAATTTTATATAATAAAATATATATATATAAATATATATAACCAATAATTTATACCATAAATTTTATTAAACTACCGAAACCACTTAACATACTACAAAAGAATATAAATCACATTAACTTAAATCACTCCTTGTTACAAAATCTAAGGGGGGCCGACCTAAGAATTACGCTGTGACTAATACATATAAATATATATATATATATATATATATATATATATATATCCTGTACCACGTATAATTTAAAAACATTTATTACAATGTAAAATTATAAATTAACAAATTTCGTACATGTTGGCATTATTTTATATTACAATAAATGTATTCACTCAATATTGTTATTCGACTTCCATACATATTCAAATTTTAATTATTTGTTAAAAATAAAATGGAATTTTAAATGAGATAGTTTCTGGGTTTTCTGCTGTTTAAAAGCATATTAACTTTAACAGAGGCGGCGTAAGGCGTGGACGACGTGGGCCACCGCCTACGGCCTCGCGCCTTAAAGATTTATGTAGTAGGTACTTAAAATCCATGACCGCCATGAAAAAATTTTACTCGTTATAAAACGATAAATATAATTAGCAACTCTCCGAACCGTCAAACTTATTTTTTTTTTTTAAATTTAATTTTAATACAGTACAATAGATAGATATCGCGACATGGCCAAATTTGGGTGTTGTTCTGTTAGTCGTCGATTTATGCTCGTTTTGGGCTACCAATAGACTAATCAAACATATAGAAAGAAGCAGCAATAAACTTGTATTTGAAAACGATCAATTGATTCTTTTTTTAATTATTTAATTATTATATTTCAGAAGCACCACTACGATTACACACCCTGCCGCCGCCATCTAGTGGTATTTGTAACAACATCTTTTGACGTTAATGACAGTTCAGATAATCGCCCATCTTATTCAGTCTAGCGACATTTGCTAGCGTTGCATTAATTCCATTCGGCCAGAGCTGGCAGAATTTCCCATTCGCGTATGTTTAGTTTATTTTCACGCTTCTCAACGGCTAGAAAGCCAATCAAAGTATCGCGCGCAGTTTTGTGCCTCGTACGAATCTGTGTGTTATTATTTTGTCTTTCTGACAGTATTTGATGTAAGAATAAGTGCGGTTTATTGTTTGATAAGGACTGATAGCTACTTCTTAAATAAATAGGTAGTCTATTTAATCGGTTCAGTTTATTGAACTAAAATTAATAAATGATTTTTGTTTGAAGTCTGTAGTTTTATGTCAAAAGTGATAAGGAAATAACTCTTTTATGTTCAGAACTTTTAAATTTATTTTTTTGATGTGAAGAAATTATCGGATTTCTTGCTGTCACTTATTGTTAGACGACTGGAGAATATTTAACTAATATAATATGGGAGAGCTCGAAAAAAGATGTCTTAAATATTTAAAACTGTCGTGGCCAAGGATACGACAATGGTACAAATATAGCAGGCGTAAATGGTGGAGTTAAAACTCGAATATTGAACATTAATCCTAGGGCATCTTTTACACCCTCCGGTTGTTATAGCTGAAATCTGCCGTTGGTAGACGCAACTAATTCTTCTGTGGTAGCAAAAAACATTTTTTGATTTTATTCAGAAAATTTATTTGCTATTTTCAAGTTCCAGCGTTTACGCTGGGAATTAATCAAAAAGGCAAATTAAAGCTTACTATAAGGCCTCTATCAGACACAAAGTGGGAAGGCAGAATCGATTCACGGCCGTATTATTGCAATTTGATGATATTGTTGAACGTATCGAAAGCTTAAAAAATCAAACTGAATAATCTGACACACTCAATTATTGTGATTCGGTTTTAAACAAAATGTTCAATTTAGAATTTATATCATATCATTATATGTATGGCATGAGATATTATTTCGAGTTAATGTCATAAGCAAATTATGGCAATTTGTACATGTCTATTTAAGCATTGCCCTTGAACATTTGCATACATTTTGTGACTGGGTCAAGGAATACCGAAAAACTGGATTCGAAAAATGCTTGTCTGATGCTCGTCATTTTATTGAGAAAAACAGCTATGATCTACCGAAAGACTTTAAAAATAAAAGGGTAGCCAAAAAGAAGAAAAGGATGTTCGATTATGAAGGCGGCGATCAACCTGTATACAGTGTCTCCTGATAGACGGTATGAAATAGATTTCTTTTGAATACTATGATTGATTCTATAATAAGAAATATGGATTCAGGATTCATTTCTTCTAAATATTATTTTAAAAATTTTGGTTTTCTCTATGATCTAAACAACTAAAAAGTATATTCCTGAAGAACAATTATTAAAAAAACTATCAAGATTTACACACTATCCTACGAGTGGGACAGAGCAGCAACTTCTAACCTCACGAATTGTACGAAAAATTATTAACAATGCTCATCCAAATTTACCCAACTTCATTAAAGATGTGAAACATCTGCTACAATACATAACGGAAAATAGCTTAAAAGAAATTTACCCGAATAAATTTACATAGTCATTCGAAGGTTGCTAACAATACCGGTAAAATGTCCGCTGAAAGGAGCTTTTTAAAATTAAAACTAATTAAAAATTATTTAAGAAATACAACAACGGGTCAGAAAATATTTTCAGCTTTGGCAGTTTTATCTATTGAAACAGTTACGGCATCTAAGCTGAATTACAATAGTATTATTAAGGAATTATTCAGCACGGGTTAAAAGTAGGGAATTTCTGTTTCTTTAATTAATTTCTTTTATTTTTTGTCAAATAGTTTGCACTTTTAAGAGTAAAAATTGGACAGTTGCAATAGTTTTCTGTTTTATAAAATCCGTCTTCTTACGCCACCAGGGCCTCACAAAATGTACCTTGCCCACATAAAACTTAGGTCTTGCCCCGCCACTGAACTTCCTCTTCATTTGAAGGAGTGTACTGTGCGAGACAAAAGAGAACAAATGAAAGTCATTTAGATAAATATATTCGCATCCGGGTTGATTCACGGTAAATTCTTGTCAAATTTGTTTCGTTATAAAACATTCTACTTCTTTACCTTTTTTCTAAGTGCCGTGTTGTCCATTTATAAATACCACGACTTATATTAGAAGAATTTATTCAAGAGTAGAATTTCAATCGATAATTTTCGAAAATATTCAAAAAAGCAAATGATAAACATGAGAAAAAGATAGTACACGAAATTTTACATGTCGTAAATTAATATTATATTGTAAATAAATAAATTTACTACCTATTTTTTATAATCAAAAACAAAATTATCGTACATTATTTTTTAAATAAAATGTTCGAAATTCGAAATATTTCCACACGTCCCTATCATTTTATGCGTAAAAACAATCTAACCAGTAATAGAATTTTACAGGTCTTTATAAAATTCAACACTATATTCCTTGTTATTTTTTCATCTTTTCTTTCCTCTTCCTTCTAAATATTTTTACGATTTTTTAAATTTTAATATTTCACGTATAATTCTTGGCATTTTTTTATGCTATTTGACACTGAAACATAATTCTAAAGATGACTGCGGCCAAGGCCATGTCTACGGGGGGGGGGGGCAACTCTTCGACATGAGAACTGAAATAGTTATTACAAATACACAAAAATCTAAAAAAAATCAAAAACTAAAAATAAATATTGATGATTTTTTAGGGTTTTCTTACCTTTAGAAGAAAAAAGAAAAATATAATTCATATTTTTAGATAATTCACTAATATTTTATGCAAAATTTTTTATTACGAGTATAATCAATAACATATGTAATTTTTATTAATGTTTATACGGGGTAATTAATTTATGTAAATTATTAATATATAAACCAAAATGATGGAAATTATTAATCCCCCTTCCTCAAAATTCTAGGCACGGGCCTGACTGCGACTATTTAACACATAAACCGAGTAAATTTTCAGTTCGCTGGAAACAGAACACTCACTAGACTGAAAATTTTAATTTATATTTTGCTTCTTTTATTGGCGGTGCAAAAAAAAAAGGATATCTTGTTGCTTCTTATGGGGATATAGAGTGCTTAAAAAGCTGAGGAACGCTGGGATAAACAGTAACATGAGCAGTTTTGATCCAAGCTTGAGAACCATTCAAATGAGTTCAGTATTTTCTCCCTTTATAACTTAAAATGTAATTCTGCGGATTCATCTGTGCGTGTAGTCATATTTATCCTTTACATCAACAACAGAGCAAATTGCACGAGGCCGCCACTTACAGCCGGTTTGCTTTTTTCTGCGATCTTAACATACCACTTCTCTCAAATTTCTCCGCTAATGAGATGTCTGCTCTACAGTCAACAATCAATAAATTCAAACTTGGATAAGAATGGTTGAATTTATTATTCTTAAAAATCGTATACATATATCAAATTTCATATTAAACGTCATGTTAATTCTCATTCGGCTATAGTTGTAAAAGTTAAACTTATTACGTAATATAGAAATCCTTCATTTTTTAATATCTTTTTCATGATTTTAAGGTGTTCTCTTATAATTGTGTAATTCGATTGTATCATAAAGTACCTAAATAAAGTCATGTTCTAGCGCAAAAAAAAAAAAAGAAAGAAAGCATTTAATCTTTATTGTTTACTGCACCATCGGCTATCAGATCACAAAAACAATACCCATTCTTATTAAATGAACTGATATTAATTGAGTGTGCTCGGTGTATAATTAATTTTCTTAAAATTATGTTATTTAAAAAAATTTAAATCGATAACAAGAATATTCCATTTCTTTATTCGAAGATTCAACGTGGTACAATTCCGATTCCGAAAACTATAAACACAGAACGTCTTACAGAAAATATAAGTGTTTTCGATTTTTGTTTATGCAGAGAAGATATGGAAATGATAGATAGCATAAAGCAGAAAGTCAGATACTGTCACCTTAAGTGGTAATAAAAGTATTTTATGCTTTATGTTACTTTGATGTTTTACATAAATATTAATTTTGCATACCTTATATTAATAGTTCACTAAATTCATCAATTACTGATTATTAAAAATGTATCACATTTTTTATCAAAGGAAGATTGACGAAATCTGATATTTTACATATCTCAGACTACACTAATTTTAAAAATATTGAAATATAATTTTCATTAAGACAGGTAGTGTGGAAATCTAAATCGTAGAACTGATAAAGAAACTAGATCGACCTTAACTTATAGCTAAGGGCGTCGCCAGCCGATGAGCCAGGAGAGGGGGGACAAGATAATAGAAACAGGATATGAGTTATAGGAAAAATAAAATTTATAATTTGTAAAGGCTTAATATTTTATTAAACAAGAATAAAATCTTAATTAAAAAACATAATTTTCGTGAGTTTTTGGCAAATTGTTCTACTACTTTATTATAGAAGTCTTCCAAATCGTCCGTGATTACGCGTCCATGAATGAATCATGGCTAGTTGATTAAAAAGTTTCGAAGCATCATAGCGACGCCCATGCTTACAGCATACACAATTTCGACAGAGGGAACCTTTTGTAATTCTTCATTTTCTTCAATTTTAGCCATTACACTTCAGTTTATGTGAATTTTTTGAAACAACCAAAAGTACACGGTGTAATTAAAGGGCTCGAATGAGCACAGCACATCTTGAATAACTGAAAAAAAGTAAATCTTGAAAATTTTTACAAAAAACAAGAAAGAGAATCTTTTTTCATTTTCTAAAAGGTTTGACATTTTTATTACGTTTATGTACCATTTTTTATATTAATAAAACGCTATATATATATATATATTTTTTTTTTTTTTTTTTTTTTTTGAGCATTATAGGGGAAGGTTCGGTAGCCGCGGACGCTTAAAAGAATTGAAAATAAAAATACTAATAAACAACAAATACGTCCTTATTATGAACTTAAAAAATAATTAGAAACTTCTTTAATCATATTAATTAAGAATTAGTAATCATATCACATTTTTTAAAAGAAATATAACGAGTATACTTTGGTCATATTTTTTTGGCGATACAATAAATGGCGAGTAGCACCGGACATAGTCTCCCATTTTCCTCTTTCACTTATTCTTACCTTAAATTTCGTCATATTGCAGGTCTTTCTGCAACAATAGTAACATCCGTTAAAAATACTTTCCATAAATAAGCAAATTGACAAAACAATTGAAATTTGTTAAAATAATGTTGCAAAATTCAAAACATAAAAAGATGTCCGGGGCTACCCGATCGTTATCATGCAACATTTTAAAACACATCTCTTAAATTGTACAAGAAATGTTACAAATTCTATTAAAACCGGTAAATTTATACTATTTCCAACAATATTAAACAATAGAAAATTTTAAACATATTACGTATTGTGCTTGAAAATCTTCAATTGAGTTTGTCAGGATTTTTGAGCGGGAACAAAACACTCTCTCACGGTTAACTTACTCAGTGCCCACGCTGCAACCGAGCTGAATTTGTTTCTACTCTAGAAGACGCATATTCACAACAACGCTTTACATATGCGACGTATTAAGTTTCTTAGAAATTCAAATGTCCGCGGTTACCTGCCGTTCGGAACTATCCGACCTTCCCCTATATATATGTATATAATATACATATAACGAAAAAAAGTTACCAATATTTTCAACACTTTAAATATTGATACCGACATTTCATTTAATGAAGTATCGGTAGAAGAAATCGTATTACATCATTTTGAAGAGTTATTTTTTGCCATATTTATTTTATTGTTTCATATATAACCACATTTACTGTTCCATCCACTGTTCAACTTATTCTTTAAGAAAATGAAGACTGAAATGTCGAAATTTCGTATATAGTTCAAAAATTGTTCATCTCAAAAAGTGTTTAAGCATATTTTCAATAATATGTAAACTTCCGAGAATTTTCCTGTCTCATCATCTTTGGAAATATCCTGGATTTATGCAGTTCCGTAACTAGGGCGGTGCCAGCGGTGCCCAGGCACAGGACGCAGACCCAGGAGGGGCCCAGAAATGACCAGACCAGAACCACAAACAATACCTATTATTTATAGCGTAATACGTTTACTGATAACATAATATATTCTTTTTTTTTTTTTTTATACCAGTAAGGTGGCAAACAAGCAGACTTACAAGTAGATAAAGTAAATAACGTTAATAATATAAAAGACGATGAGATCGTAAATGTTGACATTACGGAAAACGACTTTTAACAATGCATTTTATTGTCAGAACCGGGTAAGATTAGAAAATTTTTCAAGGGCGGTTATTGAAGCTCGCACCGGGAGCATAAAATGCTAGTTACGTTACTGTATTCATGGCTGAGAGATTTAAATTTTTCTAGAAGTCAGATCGTCGAATTCCATTTCATTAACGAGTATTTATTTTTTCATTCCCATTTTTATTACTATTTCGATTTTTATTGAAAAATATTTAATATTGATTTTTGACGATCGTTCTGAAATGATGGTGCTCATTTGAAAGAAGTAATTTTGGTATTCATCTATTTCGTTATTTTTCAAATTTCTTTCACAGTATATTTCAGGTTAATAGTAGTGGTAGCTGTAATAATTACAATAAATCTCAAAAATATATTAAGTCTAAAATCTAATTGTTTTTAACAGAGTTATCTTATTCTCAGAAGATCGGTAATATTTTCTGTCCAACAGTAATATTTACTTTCTTTCGTTTTACATGCTCGGCTAAAAATCAAATAAATTCCTATTGTCTGTCAGAGAAAAAATATTTTCCAACTGATTTTTAAAAATGATTTGGAATTTGAAAGAAACATTTTTTTTCTCTTTTTTCCTCTTAAATAAAAAAAAAAAAAGAACGAAAAGAAGGGAAGAAGAAAATGATAAATAAAACAATTATAACAATAAAGAGAAGATAATGCAAAGAATTATGAAAAAATTCTCATACGAGTTTAAGAACAGAGAACGAAACCGATAACGGTGTAGAAAATACGTTGAAGCAATATAAAAAAACGGTTTAAAAATGAATTCAGAAAAGGCGAAGATTGTATATAATAAATGCATTATGGAAACCAACAATATATAGCCAGGTGAAGAAGTTATGGATTTAGTAAACAAATTTGTATATCAAGAGAATACGTTAAATTCAAGCATGAAAGACAAAGTCAGTAGACATGAATGTAAATAGCGTGAATGGGGTAGCCAGTAAATTAAGGTAAATATTGCAAAATAACAGAACGATGGCGAGTATGAAAAAGAAAATAGACACAGTAAACACGTATAATATAAACAGAAAAAATTAATGCAAAAGGATTCAGTGCTTATAGTGAAAATTGGGGAAAAAAAAACTTACAAAATTATTCTTAACGGCGGGATTAGAAACGAGTTTATTTCAGAAAGAACTAAAGACAGGAAAACGACCAAGAAATATTCAAATCTAAGAGGAGATTGGCAGGAAATACGGAAAGAAGGAGGCAGCGGAAACTGAATATTGATGCAGCACTGACTTTGTCGTCGAAACATCTAAGCTCTTGAAGGAAGTATAATTTGAACTGAAGTGAAATTATCTTATTTCCTTAGGGCTCGAGTTGTGTTTTCATCTTAAAAAATGAACGCTTAATTGGTAGATTTTTGTTTTATATACCTTCATGGCTCTTAAATTAGATTTAGTAATCCAGTTTTTAAATGTTCCACATTTCCTATGAAGAATGCACGTCCAACTTATTAAAGACAATTATTAATTAAACATTGTTTGGTACTCTGAAATGAGGTCAGTTAAAGTGTGCTCGCGTATTTTAAATCTGATTAAATCGAAAAAGTTTGAATACTCTAGATCGTAAGAAAAAAGAATTCGTTCGTCGTGAAACGAATTGTAGAATACACTTTTAGTCAAATTTGAGAACAAAAACCAAAAATTCAAAATCATTAACTACAAACGCAAGAAGAAAAAATATAACTAGCTGCCTTTTAAATACAAAATTTCTCTAAATATATACTAAAATGAATAACTTCGCCGGGGTATGCAACTATTTTCATTTCACATTGTTGTAAATTTGTAAAGAAGAATTATATTTATACGCACAAAAGGAAATGAACGTTTTTTTTTTTTTAAATTGTCCTCCTCGCCTTTTTTATATGCGCCGTTTATAACTCTACTAAGGTCATTACAGCACATATATGGAGGTAACTTATGTGTTCGGTCAAACCACTCGTTTTGACGAAGGCTATAACCTTTGTGACCTTAGTTGTAGTATTTGCCAGACAATCCTGTATATTATTGGGTAGGCTATGTTGCGTCTTGAACGTGGCGAACTTTGGACACGTGAGAAGACTGTGTGGAACTGTCGGTATACCAGCCTGGCCGCAGAAGAAGCACATAGTGGGGGACGAAGATTTTCTAATTATATGACCGTGCGACATAGTGACGTGGCCGATTCGCAGCCGATTAAGACTTTTAAAATCATGTCGGGATATTCCCTCTGGTGGCCACCATGGTTCGACTGTGGGCTTAATGTTTTTTAAGAACGTTGTCATAGCTGCCCATTCTGTTTTCCATTGGTTCCCGCACTTCTTTAGAAAAATATGCATCATCGAGGATGGTAGGTCCGAGTCCTCTGGCATTGGCGAGGACAACGCTGAACGCGCTTCCACATCGACCCTCTCATTACCAGGTACCCCGATGTTTCCAGGGACCCATATGAACGTCACCCGACTGTTCTTTTGGTTTAACTGATTTAGAAGGTAATGTATTTTCAATACGTTAATTTTCTTAAAATGAATAATTATTGAAAATTGAAATTTATAGGTGTATTAACAGATTCATGGAAAAATTTTATATATATATATATATATATATATATATATAACATGAGTAATGATATATATGTATTGTTTTAAGGGTATTAGATCATCCGGATTATCCATTTTCAGACGAACTATGAACTTCGGATTATATTGTTAAATATTCTCAATATTACAGCCATAAGCGAATAGGTGTTGACGAAGTTATTAAAAATTACCATTACAATTGTTCTTCTGTTTTGTTTTTTTAAATTTATTCGCTTCCCTGTAATAAAATTTTCAATCATTGTGAAAATGTTGACTCGGCAAAAAATTTATTAAAAAAAAAAAACATTAATAAAACGTTTCATAAAATGCGGATTATTCATTTATGTGAAAATAAAGAGCACGTAATATGTGCTCCTATTTTAATTTTATTAAATGAAAAATATATCATGGTTATTATAAAATTTTCCGGTGCTATAGAATTAGTAAACTTAAAATGATCGATGAGGAAGAGAATAACTCAAAGATAAGCACGATGAATTAAATACAGAAGCTTTAGTTCCGTATGGAAATCTGATGGTCAGTCTGACCGAAAATAGAGAAATATAGATGTTTAAAAATTAATTCGTATTAGTATAGCATTTTAGATCTAGGGAATATTTCAGGATGTCTCATAATTGTAGGCATCTGTGTTTAAGCTGTGTGAAGACAATCCAAGTTCGATATCGAATAATAGATGAAGAAAAATCATCGTTATTATAAAACGAAAGAAGAAAATTATTTAAATACAGTAATAATGTAAAGATTCACATAGCCTTTTTTTGAAGAAAAAAAATTAAACAGTTTTTTCAGACTACCACTGTAAGTTATGAACTGTATTTTGTAAAAAAAATAGATTTCAGATAAAGTATTAAAGGAAAAACATATGTTAAAATCACCTACATTTTTACTGGATGTTTCCGATAGGTATAATAATACTCGTTCAATGTAATTTTTACATTAGGTCACTTTTTAAAGTTATCTTGTAATACCCAGATTCTATTTGTTTACACCATCGATATAAACACTGTAAATTTCAGGTAACAAATCCGGACTAGCTCTAACCCCGTGCAACGACGCTTTCTTTAGAGTCAGTTTAGAAATTTTTTCTGTTAAGTCCTCTGTTCCTACATTTACTATTAGCTGAGGTCCTCCGATATTATACCAATGCAAATTCTTCATGAACCTCTTCCTGTAGTAAGTTTCCATAATAATTATTCGGGTCTACGTTTGACTGCTAGACTTACACGGTCGTATCATATACAAGAACTGCAAAATCGAATTTATAAAACCATTTAATCTCCTCAACACTTCCTGGGATTTGGGTCCCTTAATCTTACATCTATTCTACAATTCGCTAATTTTATCCAGACTTGCCTACGGTGTGATATTTTATGGTTCTGCCTCTAAAACTAGCCTCCACAAATTGGACAGTGCACAGAATATTGCTATGAGTTTAATTACGGGAAATATTAGTTCGTCCGAATTTACGTGCCTCCAGGCAGAGAAGAATTTCTCTACTGCTTAAAAGAAAAAAAAACATCATGGTCTATAAATTTTTAAGTAAATACTGCAACTTTCATTTTCCATCTAGTCGCTTTTATGAAATAACTCAAACTGGAGATTCGTTCATTCCAAAATGCCGTTTCTGGCCAGAATAATCCATTTGTGTCGTAGATACAATTCTGCTTCAATTCTCATTTTTCTTTCTGCTTATTTTGCAAAACCTTTCAGCGCAAACCTCATAAACCGTAACATCAAGATTACTTCACTCGCTCGACTTGGCTTTAATTTACCAAGAATTGGTTCGACAGCACTGTTATAAATATGTATTCTGGTCACATTGAAATATTCACGGATAGTGCCAAATTTCCGAGATCGGCATGTCTCGTGGGTTCTGCTATTTCTGGAGTGACAATTGAGGAGTCATGCTTCGCCATGAAGCATCAGTCTTCATTGCGCAGTTATTGGTCATTAATAAGGCCGGCGATTTTATTTTAAACGTTATTGGTACTTGCGGAAAGCTTATATTTTACAGCGACAGTCAAAGCGTCTTAACGACGTAGGATTTAATTTTAAACGTAACCCGCTGGTTTATGAAATCAAACATGAATGCCATGAGATCATCAGTAGAGGTGGAAGGATTAGTTTTTGATGGATCCCTGAATATTCTGGAATTGGACTGAATGACTTTGTAGATCGCGGCGTTAAGAAGGCTGCTTCGAGTGGAATAAAATTTCCATTTATTCCCGTCTCCGATATACAGCTGAAGATAAAATATGGTAGTCATATTAATTTCGGATTAAATACAGGAAGCCGCAGATCATTGATGGGTGTTAAAAAAATCGTCCATTATTTAATCCCTTCCGCACGTTGGTATCTTATGACCAGCCGTTCTGTATATAGCTTTGTAACTATTATATGCGCAGATTGCGAATGAGGCATTCTCGCATTGTCTTTAACTTTTTCGATCCCTAGGCATGTAATGATGATCATGTTCACAGCGATTTCGTAAATTACCTTAATCATCTGCTGTTTCGCTGTGTCAGGTTTGAAAATCATAGGACGATGTTTTCTGAAGAATTAATCGCTAGGAACATCTTTCTCCCCTACACTCTGCACCATATTTTATGTTGCGGAGGTACGATTTTATTTACAACATTTAAATTTACTGTAAAAAATAAAATTGTAGTATAACCCTTTATAGGTAACCGACAGTGGCTGAATAGTTCACCAGCAGGCCACAGAAAAAAAAAATTAGAAATCTGCAAATTAAAAATTCTAAGAAATCAAATTTTTCTTCCAGTATTAGATATCGAACTGGATAGTTGATATTAAAACCTCTAGAGTTATCCAGATAATAATATTTATCTCGTTACATTAAGATGGTAATTTTTACTCAAATTTAAAAGAATATAAAGTACGCACAAAAAAAAAAAAAAAAAACAATTTGAACATTTTAAATAGAAATAATTTTCAAAATAGCTTTCAAACGATTTGTGGTAAAATACACGAATCGATGTCAGTAGAGCGCAAAATCGAGTTTTTACCACTTTTTCTATAATTTGAAAAAAGAGTCAGAAATTTATTTAGCGTTTTACAGGGATCTACATTCGGAAACCAGAAAATAAAGAAAAAGAAAGGGTCGTCAATTAAATTTCCGACAAAAAACAGAATCCCGAATAAGACGTATTAATATGGCTTTATACAATTATTTAATATCGAAACACAAAAAATTGCCATTAAAAATATCAGCGGCAGATCCAGAAGGATATTTTTGAGGGGGGGGGGGGATTATATAATTATGCAAAATCTTCTACGGTAGGCAGTAGATTTGAGAAATACCCCTTGTTTCATAACAAAAATCGAATAACGATCACCACTTTAGGAATTTAAAAATGTTTTAAAAATACATAATTATTACAATTTTTAATTTAACTTTTGTCTTATATTTAAGGGTGAATAATAAAACGAAATTATAAAATTCTAGCTAAAAGGGTAGTTGTTCCGACCGCAAGAGCAGAAGTAAGACCAAAAATAAAAGCGCTAGCTGAAAGCGTTATCAGCTGGCCAGCAACCAGTTACCATTCCTTATCTATGATGATAAGCTGTGACGGCAGTTAATTAACCGTCGTCGCAATAGGTTAAAAATGGCCGTCTTCGATTCCAATTTCGTTTGTACGGTATTTTTCGAATATTGATTTTCGCGATTCTGTTCGATTTTATTGTTTCCGATCCCCTCCGTTTCTTTTGTTTTGTTCTCTATTGTCGTTGTCTTTCGTACCGAACATTTTTTCTTGTTAATCTTTTATTTGTTTCCGATTATAATTCGTTTTAAATTTCCTATATTTCTATATTCGCTTCTTTTCGCCCTTTCTTCTGCTCTTATCGTCATTTCCTACCCTTCATTTGAAATAGCCCTTTTTAGGGCTTCCGTTCGATTTTGTTGCGTAATCGCGCGTTAAATCATCTAAATAAACCCTTTTGGGAATCGCTAAATTTATTTAACTGCATTTTTCGGATTGATTGTTACTTGTTTAATCGAAGCGGTAAACCTATTTTTTCGTATCGCGAACTTCCACTTTCGTTTGTTCATTTTGTCAAATAAACAACTTTATTCAACGAAGTTAAATTCTCGTATTCAGTTGTAAGCATAACAGTAGTTTAGAAATTAGTAAGAAAGATAGTATATTTATTAGACTTTACTTTTTTTTAAATTTTTATTAGTAATCCGATCCGAATTCTTTGTCCGTGAGCAAGTTTAAATATACTATAATATTTCTCATTGAACTATTTTCATTTACATTACAAAATGAAAATTAAAAATAAATAAAAATGGCAAAATATCGACGTGTTTAAAATAGAATAAAAAAGGAACATTAATAGTTTTACTAGAAAATAGTATTAAATATTAATTATTAAAATCCGTAGGTAAAATTCATACAAATCTTTTATAGCATAAATTAAGTTTCTCTGTTATAACAAATTTTTTCAGAAGTATATTTTCCAAACCTGCTTAAAGTATGAGACAAAAGTGTTTAAATCTGAAATAAAATTTAAATAGCAAAAATTAAATAATTCTTAATGGTAAATGTACAATTTATTTCTTTATATGTTTTATTTTAATTTTGTCCTTTGCAATTAGTTTCATTAGCAGTTATATCGATACTCGATAACCACATATTAATTTGTTTCCGTCTATTTGCAAGGGAAGATATACAAAAAAAAATAATAAGCACAATTACAAATTACGTGTAATCAATGTTTACATGTATATATTATATAAATAAAAAAGAAAGGAAAAAATTCCGTATCATACAAAGAAACTTAAAATTAATAAAGTCGAATTTTAAAATACTCGATGATTGTCTTTCACAGAGAGCATGAGGAAAACTGTTTGTTGAAATCCGGTCGACTAGTTTGCGAATTTTTATTTTTATTTCGTCCTCTGCCTTTGCGACGCGATGATCTTGATGAAGCTGTAGGCACAATTCCACAGCTTGAATGCCTAAAACAGCAAACAGTTAATTATACATCGATGTATCAGTTAACGCGATATAGTATACTGTTCGGTCTATCTCCTGTGTAGTACGTTTGTCGTGTCTATTCTTATCGCTCGAAGTCATCTCTGCTAGTTAATTTTATGTAACTTTGTAATATCGAAGAAGCATCCATTTTTCGAAATCGTAACATAAACACATACGCAGCGCACGTCTAATCTTCGGCGCACCATATAATGCCGTTTACTACTGATTTATTTTCCTTCTAAATTGGTTTAATCCTGATATGGAGGATCCTATCGCGTTCGGGGATAATTCGATTTTATCGGGTTATTTTACAAATGACGATTAATCAAAAAGGCAATTAATGTTACTTGCTCGTATCCTGCTCCTACTTTAAATATTACGTTAAACACTAATTAAGATTTCGGAAATAATACAAGCAATAGTAGCAGTAACAATAACCTTATAATGGCGATAGTATTGATAATATGAATATTTGCAGTGATTCGCCTATATTAAAAAAAAAAGATTCGGCTAAGAAAAATTCTATTCTCAAAAATTATTACAATTTGAGTGATATTAATGATGGTATCAAAAACTTTAAAATATTTGTAGAACGTGTTTGTTCTGAAAATCAAGCAAAAACATTCATTACTGCACTAAAAGTAGCAGAGTATCTAAGGAAATTGAATTTATGGAAAAATGTACTACAAATTTAGATCGGTCGACATGGAGTTCTTGTACAGTTCTCTACAACGTTTTTTGGCAATCGCTCCTTTTTATCAGTAAAATTTAGTGCAATAACTCTCTACTGTGATTGACTGTAGTTCTTTTAAAATAAAATATATTAAACGTTTAAACAGACGGCTTTTCATCGGTGACGAAGTTAGATTTGATCTAACACTCATTTCTTTTGAGAGCCAGAATTTGTCGTTATGGAACGTACGATTTTTTTACAATCCATTTATCAGATGAGTCCGCCATTGTTAAGGTTGTCTGCGTTACAGACACATTGCAGATCTGTACAAGAATAGTGGCAGGTGTGCGAAATGCCGAATTAGTGATCTCACACAGAAGAAATGTGCGACATTCGCATGAAAATATGTGTATTCTGCGCAGTTTACCATAGGTCAATTGATCCGTTTTATCCAAAGAAGAAGAGGCAGATTTCCATTAATGGGTTAATGTTTTCGCGTAGTCTAAATTTTCAGAAAGCATCCGTAGATATCCCGCAGTCATTCAGACAAAAATTTCTTTGTTCAACAGCATATTTGCCGCAATAAAAAATTACGAGTATCCTCCAATAGTAAGCCTTCTCCATTAAACCACCTCCAATTCTGATAGGAATCAATTGTTCAGTAATAAAAAATTAAATTTGAAGAGATCGAGAAGATAAAACACTAAGAATTCGAAAAAGGTTGTGGTACAAAATCCTCACACCAGTTCTCTCATTGATTCTTCGATAAACGATATTTTAGATAAGTCGGATACAGTTTTTAATAAACCCTCCGTATTAAGCTTAAATATAGAAAAGTATAGATTCTAAATTAAAGAACAAAACTAGAAAACATATGAAGTCCACTTTATCTACAAAGGGTACGTAAAGTACTGCGTTTGTACCTTTTATGGTTATATCGTATATTTTTTATTACGTTTTACATTTTGTGCGTAACTATGTTGAGAGCACTTTAATGGAATTCAAGACACGTTCTCTAGAATTAATTTGATCTAAAAAACCTTTTTATCGACTAATGACGTAGACACCGTTCTTCTAGATATATTTTATGCACAATTGAGTGCGCAAATAACTGAAGATGACAGGTAGAAAATTATTATAAAATAAAATAATTATACGAGGAGGAAATAATGAACAAATTTATTAGCAATGAACAAGTAAAAATAAAAGAGGACGGGAGAAATACAAAGAATGTTAAGAAAAAGAAGAATAATAAAATTACAATGAAAATGGAAGCAAATGAAATTATTAAAATATTAAAGTATAATGCAAACCAAAAAATTGGATTGTGAAATGGAAATGAAAAACAAAATTTTTGATTGCTAATCTCGAAAATAAGTTAGTTGTTTTACGCACTATCAAACAATGAAAACGAAGAAAGCAAAAAACATGCTTTTCATTAGTTAATATAGAAAAAAAAAAAAAAAAAAAGGAAATAAAATTAAGAAACAAGAAATTAATTACATAAGAAAATAAAAAAGTGGACGTTTGTTTTCAGAATCTCAAATATTTATTTTTTGTTATGATTTTCTTTTATTCATTTTTATTAAGTTTATTAAGAATTATTAATATTTTTTTAATGCTGCACACGTTTGAAACATTTGTGCCAGTTAAGCCGAATGTTATGTGATTATATTTCTGTAAAATTTATACTGACTTTTCGACGACGATTAAGATGGAATAATTTAATACTCCTACGATATGATGAATAAAATTTTAATGCAAGAGATGACAATAATTAAACTGATTATTTATTTCAAGTAAGAAATTCAAAAATAAATTACAAAATGTTTACAAATAAAGAGAGCATTTCGAAAGAAAATTACGATACGCGTGTTAAATAATCTGCTGATGTTAAAAACACTTACGAGTTTGGTAATGATGGTGTCTGCGGTTCGTTCACTCTTGATTTCCATTGCTTTAATTCAGATTCGTAACGTTCTTTCAACTCAGATATTGCTTTATTATATTCGCATTCCCTTTTACTAAGTAAATTTAATAAATAAATAAATAAATAAATAAATATATAAACAAATATATAAATATATATATATAAAAGTAAAGTGAGTTCCATACCTTTGACAGAGCGTTGGGATTGTGAAGGTTCACAATGTACTAAACCTAACCGCACTAATGGGAGTAGGGGAGCCAGTTCCTTTCTCTCGATATATATATATATATATATACTCGTATGTATACATCTTTTTCTGGTTTTATTATTTAGACATAATTTAATTCAATGTCTGCTTTCAGCGATAGTGTTTTTTATTAGCTGTTGTACTTCATTTTTGCTAGTATCTATGAAGGTCGTTAATGAACGATCATAACGTATTATTTTATGTTGCTATTTTGTTGGATAGCAAAATATGTCGTTTTTCGGTGTATTTATTTATATATTTTTTTTAAGTCGGTTATTTATTCTTATTCTTTATTGTTTTTTCCCTTTTTTGTTCGTTATTCGCTTATCCTACTTCAACCCTATATAGTTAATAATACTTAATTTTAAAAGTGTTCTCTTAGCTATTTGCACCCCTTCTCTTTCCTACTTATGTGATTCCTTTAATATCTGAACTCGTTCTATGATTTGTAATCTCCTTTCTAAATATTCTATTTAAATCGGTTTTTTGTAGGTTTTTGATTTTGTCAGTATTGCTGGAAACAAATCAGTCAATTCTCTGGAACCGCAGCACAAAATGGTCTTTGTATCGGAAAGTTTTGAGCTCCTAATCTTCTCTTATGCTTGTCATTTACGAATATGGTTTGATAGTTATCCTTCATTTTTCTCTAATCCAGCTTCGTTGTACCTATCCATACCTTTACTCCCCAATCATCCTCGGTTTTATAATTTTCCATTTCTTCGTCGGTCACTAATTTCCGCTATTTGTTGTCTACGTATTGTACATAGCCTTCCGATTTTCATAACTCTCGCTTTCCTCATTTCCGGTTCTCCTTGCACTTGCTACCTTTATTTCCTTAATATCCACCCGAATTAGGTTCTGACATTTCTCTCCTTCTTTTTATAATCTTCTAAGATTAGAGATGAGGTGTATATATGTTGCTTAGTTTTTCAAAGCACTAATTCGTCTATTCTCGGCTGAACTAACTAATAATAAAACGCGCTGGGAAGTAAGAATCAAATATTTTTATGCTGCATATACTCCTTGAAATTCTGCGCCACTTTTTTAAAATATATTTAGACACATTCTTGAAAAAATTATTTACAATCTTTATAAATAGTCAGTTTAAAGCAATATACAATAAATTATGTGAAACGAATTTCAAATATAATATTTTCACATCCTAAGACCAGTTTTGCACAACTAATTGAAAAAAAAGCGAAGTTTTTACTATTAAAAGTGAAAAAAAGATGATTTTACTGTTTTCCGATCTATACTAGCAAATAGGAAAAATTTGCAACTCGAAATTAAAAATGGAGAAAAAAAAAAGTGTTTTTTAAATTCAGTTGATTGAAGTTAAGCACGAAAATAAAATCATAATACGTTGTTCAGCTTCAGATGAATAAGGATAATTCAAGTGACAAGTCGTTCTGGATATGTTGATTTTTTATAGTGTACAGTGATCACAGTAGAATTAGTCGTCCCGATAAATTTAATCATAAAATTATAAAGTGCAAAGCAATTTTTACATCATTTTATTTTTTTAAGACGATAAAGACTTACGGTGTTTGTATTCAATTCAGTAGTACAAGTTTTATACTTCGCAATGAAGTTTTCCTTCTTACTGAAAAGTTTCTTGTATATCCCCTCTGACCGCTTAAACGCATGGGTTGAGTAATTAAATGAACAATTTTCTACGTTATTTAAAATATAAATTTGCTTATTAGGAGTATTAATAATATTTTACGTCGGCTTTAGTACTTTTGGCGTCCGTAGGCAAATTTCTATGGAACATCTCTTTAAGAGCAGCATCCTTCTAAGTGTTTTAAAAATAAGTCGTTCACAACATTTAATTTTAATATTAAATGTTGTTAATATAATTTCATATTTTTAATCCGAGCCTTTGAAATGCTACCTTGATGAAAAAGTTTCAGAAACGACCATGGTGTGGCGCTCTCATTCACCTGATTTGAGTTTTTGTTGTTGTTGTTGTTGTTAGGTTGCCACATCTGTCGTTGATATCCCCGCCTAATTTCAGTGTTATAGCTTGACATTTGTAAAAGTTATGCCATACTGAGTACCCTTGTGGGTGTTTTCGATTTTTTACGATTTTAAAAATGAAGTTAACTTTGCATCAACGAATTTAAAACAGAATCAACCAAGCGAAGATTTTGAAAATGTGTTTTGACAACTATACTCTATCGAAAACAAACGCTTATGTGTGGTACGAACACTTCAAAAGTGGTGGCGAGTCCGAAAAGGATGATGAACGCAGTGGCTAGGCGCCGACATCGAAAACCGAGGAAAACATCGATAAAATCAAAGAAACGTTGGCTGAAAACCGTAAATTGATCATCAGAGAAAATTGGCAGAGGACTTGAACATCATTTATGGATTCGTCCAAAACATTTTGGTCAATGATTTGGGCTCGAAATGTGTCCCTACTGCAAAGCTGGTGCCGAAAGACCTGAATCTCATGCAAAAAAGGACATTGTTATCCGTGATTTTGTGGCTAAGAACAGAACGAATACTATTTAACAGACACCAAATTTGCCTGATTCGACCCTGCGACTTCTTCCTGTTCGTTCAACTCAAGAAATCGCCCCGGGGAATGCATTTCAGCCGCCGTTACGAGATAACAGAAAAATCGAAGACGACTCTGATAGCCATACAGAAAACCGCGTATAATAAATGTTTCGAGAATTGGATCAACCGCTGCCATAAGTGCGTTGCAGTCAATGGAGAGTACTTTAAAAGGGACAAGATCAATCTTGCTAAATAAACTTGTATTTCTAATTTTCTGAACAAATTCCTGAAACTTTTTGATCAAGGTAGCACAACTTTCGGTATAATCGCCGACCAGTGGCACTGTAACACGGCCATACAGAGCTGGTGTTATTACAACTTCCCTAGTCATATTAGCCGCCTAGGTTCACCTCTCAATGACGGTGTATTGATAACACATAGTAAGAATTCTATTTTTTGCAAATTAAAAAGGGGTATTACCTTAAAGCAAGTTCTAACCGCTGTCTAAAATCTTCATTTTGCTCCAATGAATTTATATTATTTTCATTATTATTCCTGTCGTTATTATTTCTTACAGCTGTTTCGAGTTCTTCAATATACACGGCATTACGACTGAGGTCGGTCTTTAGCATTTCGCTCATCTGAACCAACTATAAATTATAACATTTTAATAACTTTATCAAACCGTAAAAACTTAAACGACAAATATAAACCATTAAAATTGCTACAATTTTATTGAACTGTAAATATGTGTAGCATACATAATGGTGTAATTTTTTTTTACTCTCATTTTTCTTGCAGATAATATTTTTAATAAATCACAACAATTACGAGTATTTTATGTTAAACATTTGGTAAAAATATATTAAATAAATTATACATTATCTATTTAGACTAATTTTACATATACAGAATACACATATTTGGAAGAAATGACTTTTTCAATTAGTTTATAAAAGCGAAGAGCCGAATTAAAATTGCAGTTAAACCGGTTAGCAGAAGAGGAAATGCCTCAAAATTATTTATTCTAATAGTAAAGTAAAGTAAGTCCCATACCCCTGGATAGGGTGTCGGGATTGTGAAGTTAAGGTTCACAATGTACTAAGCCCAACCGCACTAATGAGAGTAGGGGGGCCAGTTCCTTTCCCAGATTTCTCTGAATTATTGCAAGCTGGGTAATTGGATCCGGGACGAGACAAGTCTCGAACCCGTGACCTTTGATTTGGTAACAGTGCACAATCGAATTATTTAACAATAAAACAAACAGTAATATAAAGGAAACTGAAGATTGTGCAAATCTTAGCGGGACCATAGATATTCTGTAAAATAAATATTAAAAGATTTATATTTTAAACTATTTATTAACAGAGAAAAGAGTTTTTACTAAATGTTTGTATTCTTTCGATGTTTTACTTGATTTTGTTCAATTCTTCAATTACAACAATAATAATTTTAACTCAAACACTCTTGAAGGAATATAGATAAAAAAAAATAAATAAATAACATGGATTTCGTTAAATACTTTCCTGATGTTTTTTCTAAATTATTTATCTAATATGTGAACTAAGAAGAAAAAAAAAAAAATGAAATTGCACATTAGATTTATAACAACTAGTAATTAAATATAAAGTATTACATCGTTTTCCTTTATTCTCATACAATTAAGTTCTTCTTCGAACTGTTGCCTTAGTTGCTGTGATTGCTCCAAATGCAATGTATCTAATCGAGCAATTTCATCTTCTTTCTGTTGCAAAAGTTGTCGGCATTGTTCTTCTGCAGTAATATAAAATTAAACTGTGAAAGTTTGTATAACAATTTCATTTGAAAAAATTTTACATTTTAAAGTTCTTAAATTTTTAATGCTTTAATGGAAATACAAAAAAAAAAAAAAAAAAAAAAAGCTATGAAAAATAAAATTACAATAGAAAAAAAATCATCTGTCAATATTAAATTTGATATAAATTTGATAGAAGATAAAATGATATAAACCTAATTCCTCCTCTTGTTTTTTATGTAATTCTTCGAGTTGTTGAGCGAATTCGTTTTGTAAATCCCGTTTAACGCACTCTAAAGAAGTATTTGCAATATTTAACTGTTCGGCCCAATGTTCCTCACAGCGTCGCAACCTTTCGTCATATTCTGATTTCAAACATTCTGTTTATAAAACATTAAGTGAAATAAATACTTTTGTTATCACTTTTTTCACTAATTTAAAATGATGATATTTTCAAAAACTATTATCATTTTTTTCTTTTTCTCTATTTCTATATAAGTAATTGCTATACAAAACAAAATCACCGTAAATATGTATAAATAAAATAAAAATGAAATTTTTACACTTCGAAGTTTTACCGATATCTTTTTCATGCTGTTCATCTTTCTTTTCAAATTTTTCTTGATATGACATATCTAATTTATCGATTTTTCTCCTTAACTCTAATATGTCTCGATCAGAATTCGTTTGCATCTTTAATATTTCTTCTTTATAATGTTCTTCCTTATTGGAAAATTTCTGATTGAGCCGTTCAATCTGTTTAAATTTAAGATTAAATTAATATTTTGTTACACAAATACTCTGAACGTTATAATTAACAGCTCAATCAATGCAACTATAAGCGAGAATTCATAAATTATTTGTTTATTGACTGAGATGTACTTCTTATCTTTTTCTTTTTTTTTTTCTTCTTTTTCTATTCTTTATAAAAATGAATACAAGATACAAATTACGATTATACGTGTATGGATAGTAAAAGTAAATGTATATTTTTTTGGTTGTCTATTATTGTATAAATCCAATTAAATAAATATTTCATCGATTTTTGTTCTAATTAATTTTTTCTTTTTTATACGTTTTTCATCGGAAGCATTGAAGGAAACACTAAGTTTATAAAATAAATTATAGATAAGTTTTACTACTAAAATTATTTTCTGTAGACACTATGCTTTATAAAATATTTTTATCTGACTATTCGGATAACTTAACAACTAATCTAACGAAATGATAAACAAGGTCTTAAATAGTGTCGAGTAAACGAAAAGCCAGCATACAAAAAAGTAAAATAGAAATAAACAAAACGCTAAAATTAAAAGGAAAAAGGTAACTTTGATTTTCACAACCCTGAAAGTAAATTTTGCTTATTTTGTGTGTTATGTGCCTGTGGGTGTTGGTAGTCGCGCGAGATTACTGAAATGCAGTAGTTTCACATTTTTCCTTTTTAAATCCTTAAAGGTGTTCTCTATAATGTACCAGATTTAGTACCATTCACAGGTACCTTGCCTATTTTAACATATCTTCTATTTTATCAGGGGAATGTGTGATCAACAATCTGCGCTGGAAAGATGATTTTGTAAGTGATGCCAGCGTTTAAGGGGTACGAGTTTCCAACGAAAATGGCTGGCGTCGTTTAGTCCAGCGCATAAAATCTATATATAAATAGGCAAAGACAAAACAGTTAAGTACATTTTTCTCCTCTGTTTATTAACCGATTTTCTTTTTTTTTTTCTGTTTAGTAGCTATTGACAATCTTTAATGTTATCAGTACAAAAAATTTTGGAAACGCTTTTTTTTTTCTCATTTAAATAAAAAATGAATACAGAAAATGAAAAATGAAATCGCTGTAGCCAGTAAATCTGTTCTTATTAAAATGCATAATTTTTCCTAATAATAATCATTATTGGCTTTTTTACAGTGTTCTAAAGCTTAAGGTGTCATTTAATGTCAATAAATGAGGGTTTTTAAATTGCGATTTACTGTTATTTTATTGAATTTATTTTTTATTCAATTATAATGGTACTAAACTGGTTTGTATTGTAAGTACATATAGAAATGTATGTTCTCAGATATACAATGAACGAATGTATAAAAGTAGAATTTTTTTTTTGAAAATATGTAAATTCATATATGTTTCCCTCAAATTTTTAATTTTAAAATGTGCAAAATCGTACATCGAATTTTTCTGTTGGAGGGATTTTTTTGTCGCTAAAAATTTCACCATCTTTCTGGGTTGTAGGGTTATTTTTGGAATTTTAGTGTTACAGTTGACAATTTTATTTTCACTGGCGCGTAGAAAGTATTTGTTATTTTACTGCAACATTAGTATATAATAAATAGGCAAACAGATAAATATTTTAAGCTGTTGCTTGATTTAAAAAAAAGAAGAAAAACCTAAACTAAAATAAGAATAAAGACAAAAATCATTACTAAAAAAGTAATTTGATACAACTATATTTCGGTAAAACCATTTATTTTCGAAAAAAAAAACAAAAAACAAATAGGTCGACAGTGCTTTTTCGATTTTACCATAAATTGGCAGCTCGTCAGTGGGCCAAGTATAACTGCGATGAATGATGGATGCTTTATATATTTGTTTTAGTGTTACTCCTTATTTTTGGCGGTATCTCTATAGCATATGTACATGATATTAGGTTACTTATTCGGAAAGTTGTGGCGACTTAGTCTAGAATCTCGCAGCACTTACTTTTTTTCCCGCTGCAAGTGTTGAATTAAGTGATTGCGGCATTTAATCATTTGACGGCGAATTTTTTTTTGTTTATGTCAGTATTTTTATTGCAGCGTCAAATGAGTTGTAATCGCTTTCGCCATTAAAGTGCTAGTGAGACTGTCAAAGTAATGTTTATTTTGTAATTTTGTTTTTATATATATATATGTATATAAAAAAAATATTATGTTTATCAGTTCATCAATTAATAAGCGATTATTTAATTAAGTCAAGGATTAGTAATAATATTTAATATAAATTTCGCTCCACGTTAATTTATGAATATCGCGCTGCGTGCTGAAGCAACGATCATTGCATATTAGCTTGCGATGGATGGAAAATCTTACAGGAGTAAATGAAAGTTACACCTGCGCGGAATTATAATGTTTAGGAAATTCTATTTTCTCCGAAAAAAATGAGAATGCTTTCACTCGACTAGTCGTGGTCTGGTTTCGTTGAATTTCATCTATTGTTCGGCGGAGCTATTTATAAACCAAGATATGTGCAACAACGACAAGTTTCGGCTCGATCTAGAGCTGGGGATTTTTACTGCCTAGACAACTTGCAGTGCCGCATCATTTTAGTGTTTGCAGCTCTAACTCAGTTGTCTCTTAGAGCACGAATATGGCTTGTCAGGTCATATGCATGTACATACAGAAGAGTGGCACATCTTTGGCATGGTTTTTATCGTCGTTGCTAGTGTTCGAAGTAAGAATGCAGAGTTAATAGCCGTTGGTTGTCGTTACAGATAGTCACCAAATTTTTAAAAATTTTAATTTGATTTTAGTCTTAACATTTTTCTTAATTAGTAAAAGTAAATTATAATTATTCGCAGAGTTTTTTTTATATAAACCGTTCATTTTATAACTTCTATATTGTGAAAGGTGGTGAGTATGTATCATACGATGAGATTTCTACAAAAACACTAATGCCGTAGGTGATTTAAAAAACGTTTTTTTTTTCTTTTTGTGTTCGTTGAAAGTTAAAAAGCCTTCGAGCGCGGTCTCAGAAGTACCTCGCCTAACAAAGAAAGTCCTTTATTTCTCAACGTAGTCTCCTTTCAGTTCGATACACTTTTCCGGGCAATGTTCAATAGCTTCAGTTTATAATGAGAACCGTCGAGCTCCTCAAAATAGCCGTCAGCTGCCCACTTCACTTCTTCATTGTTGGCAAATCTTTGATCACCAAGCCATTTTTTCAAGTTTAGAAAAAGAAAAGAATTCGAGAGGGCTAACACTAGATTAAAACATGCTCACAACGCTGTTTTCGTTCCATTGTGAGCAAACATGGCACTCATCTTGCGTACAGCTTTTTCATATCCAAATTTTCAGTTAATATGTGTTGTACAGCGCTTTTTGAAATTCCTACCATGTTTGCTAGCCCCCGCACTTTCAGTTGACGGTCTTCCAATACTACTTTGTGGATTTTCTTCACCATTTCTAGCATGGTCACCTCATTTGGTTGACCACTGCGATGTTCGTCTTGGCAACTCGTATGGCACCGTTTAAACTATGTCATCCAATATTTTACATTTTCGAACAAAAGAGCAGACTCCCCCCAGAGTAGAATCTAGCTTGTATTTTATATTGGTTGCACTGAGACTTTTCAAATAAAAGTATTGTATCACATAACGATGACCAATTTTTTTCATGTTTACGAACTCACTAAGAACGTTCATTATTGACGGCTGCCAAACAAATACTAAACAACGTAGCGTCTTCAAAATTGAAAGGTAAACTTTAAAAGGTGAGTATTTCCTAAGATAGTAATATTTTTAAAATATTACCGTCATTTGTATGTCAGACTAGGTACTTCTGGGACTGCCCTCGTAATGTTCCCCTCAAAAAAGCTGTTTGTTCCGAAAAGCAATCTCGCATTTAAAATACTGATTAAAATTTCATTAATTCTCAACTTAATGATTACAAAAATAAGATGGTTTTTAACAATATATATATATATATATATATTAGAATATCAAAAAAACAAAAAAAGGTATTTAGGAAATATAATATCTAAAACTCTTACCTCTTTAATAGAATCGGACAATTTTTTATTCCACCTTTCATTATAATCTTTTATTTCATTTTCATGTTTATTTTTCAGTTCTTCAATCAGAGCACGTTTTTCTTCTTTAAAATTTTTTTCCAATTCCAATTTGAGCCTTGTCAGTTCACGACGGATTTTATCTTCCCACTGAAAAATTAAAATACAGTAAACATTTTTTTACCTTTTTTATAATTCTTTTTCGGTATTAACAGGAAACTTATAATCTGTATATAAAATTATAAAAAGTAATTTATAAAACAATCTGCATTCATTGGACTCAAATTAAAGTAATAATTTATACATCACAGGCACAATAACGAGTAAGAAATCGCAAACAACTGCATCATGCAAATGGAGAGGAAAATGTGAAGAGCCAACAAGAAGCAAAAACGGGAGGCAGATAGTAAAGAATGGTAAAAATGTAGTCAAATAATAGAGAAAATAGCAGAGCATTTGCCCAGAAAAGGAATCTGCTGACAAATAGGAACCTCAAATTAAATATAAGAGTAAAATTTGGAAGCAATGGAAATGTGGATTTGGAGAAGAATATTGCGCATTAGCTGGACGGGAAAAAAAGAGAAACTCGGAAGTGCTCGAAAAAACAGGAATGAAGAAAACAATTTTGAACTCAATTAAAATAAGAAGTGGAAAAATGTTTGGTCATCTAATAAGAAATAATTCATTCATAACAAACATAATCGAAGGAAAAATTAATGGCAAGAAAGGAAAAGGTCGACCAAGGAAGACGATTATTGGACAAATGATAGAAATGGCTGGTTCCAGCAAGTACTTGGAAATGAAGAAGATAGCAATGGAAAGAGAAGAATGGAAGTTAAAATTCGCACCGGCACCGACAAGGCTAAGCCTTTAGAACAATGAAGAAGAAGCAGAGTGCCGAAGAAAAGGGAACAGAAGGAACAATTGGAAGGAAGACTAGGTTGAACTAAGGGTTCTTTTTTTGTAATTCCCTAAATGTAAACATTTCATGAATGGTAAGCTGTAAGTTTGTACATTACGTAATAAATTTTTAGATTATTTTAAAAAATAAATTAAACAAAAATTACTAAATAAAATTTTATTTAAAAACTAACTTCTGAAGTAAGTTCGTTCTTTTGTTGTTCTAATTTGAATTGATGCTTTCTATCCTTCTCGGCAATTTCGCGACTGTGAATTCCCTATAACAATCAATATGTTTAATAAAATAAAAATTAAGTTTCATATAAAAAAATTTTATCCTCGTTTTATTTAAATACGTTTTTTTAAAAAGTTTATATAATATTTGTATTAATAATTGCATAAACTAAATTTTCCATAATATCAATGATTACTAAAAATCCTTAAAAAATATTTAAGCCTAAAATCTTACGTTCAAATAGTAATAAAAAACAAACATAAAGTAACATAAAAATTATGCAAAATTACTTATAATATGAAATTTTAAAACAAAATTTTTACGCGGTCTTCTTAATATAAAATCTCATTTCGTCATTGCGTTTAAATCCCGATTTCCTCAAAACTTATTAATCTGTCCCTCCATATTTTATTTGCAAGGAAATTTCCCATAATTTTATCGAGAAACAGGGATTAGCTTTTTATATTAAAATTATAATTATTATTTATTAACCAAGTAGTTTTGCGTTTAATATGTCTATCTTAAAAAAAATAGATTTTCTTCTTGTAAAAAAAGAAATAAAGAGAAAATATATAAGGCAATTAGTAAGAACGGTCCAGTTGGAGAATTTCTATAAATTCAAGCTGTCAAAAAATATGGACATTTTTGTAAAGTTTTGTTTAAACTTTTTAAGCGGTTTTGGAAACAAAAAATAAAAATGTCGACAAATTTAAAGCTTTCAAAGAAATTTTACATAATTTGGTCAAAAAATGTTGTCATTTTGATCTGTCCGCAAAAGAAATCAATAATCAAACAGTATTATCCGTAGGAAATGACGACATAAAAACAAAATTAGTTTAGATACTACAAAATAATTATCAAGCGATATTGATAATATCTTTACTTTGACATTTAAGTACGTAAAAAATCCAGCAACGAAAACATTGGCTTACGAGGTACGAATATTTACAGTCAATGATTATTCGGGATTTGCCTTTGCGGAATTGAACTTACTAGATCGTGATAGTTATGAAGGAATTTATAAATCACTTGATTTATATAATAGAACGTGTTTAATAGTAAAAAATTAAAAAATGAAATATTGGCCAAAAAAAGGTATAATGATCTAATATTCGTTTTCGAAAGCCTATTGTTTGTGTACACGAATGCTACGTGTAATATATATATAAAAAGAGAGAGAGAGTAAGAAAAAAAGAAATATATATTGCATATCCCAACGAGCAATTTAAAATAGTTTCATAAATATCAGTTTTATTACAACTTATGTTCTATACCTTTTAGTTATACTTTTATTAACAAATTTTTTATAACATACTTGCACTGTTGCTAAGTAATTTCTTTCCTTTTCCAACGAAGATCTGAGTTTCTTAATTTCTTCGTTTAGCGTTACTTCAGTAATTTGTAGCTGTTCAAGATTTCTAGTAGCGGTTCGTAACGATCGTTGCTGTTCAAATGACGAACTTTTCAATTCGGTCAGCTCAATTTCGTACACTCTTAATTTATCTAACTAATTACAATGAACAAATTACTGTCGCAGGAATACACTTCATAAATTTTATATAAATTTTTAATCAAAACGATGGCTAATATAAAAGTGCCTGTGGTTAGTAGTAATAACAATTCAAATAGTATAATAATGAATGTACTATGATACCAGTCAAAACAATAGGTTTAAAGTGAAGACTAGTGGTCAATATGAATTCTATAATATAAAAATAATTTACGGTAGATACCATATTATACAAAAATCATTTTATTTAGTTATAAATAAAAGAATTTTTTGTATAACATGGTGTCTACCGTAAATTATTTTTCTAATCATATCCACCATGGAAGTCTTAGATGTTTAATTAATTCTATAATGTATATTTTAGTTTAAAGATAGACTGAAATGTACACATAAATGTATTGAAGCAATAGTAAGAAACAGCTTTCCTTCAAAATAATAAAAATAAAATAACAGATTATTTTCGGGAAAAAATACTTTTTTTTTTCGCAAAAGTTAAAATATACGTGATTGTATACAGAAATTTTAATTAAGGAACTATAGATGATATGCTGATTAAACAATCAGTAAAAAAACATTAAAACGATAATATAAAAATCCAAGAAGTTGAAAAAGAATAAGTAATTGATTGGAATGTACAATGATTGATGAAGACAGACAGTAATAATTATGACGTATTATTTAAATTTTATTAACTTAAATAAATAAAAGATTTAAAATTGTTATTGATTAAAAAAGAATAGAAAATTTGTGTACTGAAAGATGGCTTTTAGTTACTGAATTATTAAGAAAGAAATTATAGTTAAATGACACCTAGATAATTTTGCAAATGGTAACTATTTAGTATTCATAAAGTGCGATTAATAGAACTTCACATAAAACATTTATACTTCAACATATAATTATATTTTATATTTCTTACAATAAATAAGCTTTTTTCACCGTTTGTCTACTTTTAGTTTAAACTACATCAAAGTTATAAATAGTTAATGTTTCAAATAGTAATGCTCTGCTCATTTTCAGAACTTACAGTACAGTGACTGGAGGTACAAAAGGTTCAGTCTTAAATAGGCAAAAACAGGAAATACCATGATCAAACACCTAACTGGTTATTGTAATCGCTTTTCATTTCCATTGGATCAATTACCGACTTCAAAATTTGATAATTTTTTGCACTACCCGCTCTATATCTTTTCTTTCCCTATAGAGAAGATGGTCTAAAAATTGTCTTAAATTAATTAGTCCGGTTAAAAATGAACTTATGATTATAATAAAGTGATATTGTCTTATCACTTGTCTTTGCCTATTTGAGGCCTTGATTTTTTATGTTTTGTATATTTTGAAGATGAACCAAAAACTATTAACCGAAGCATTGGTTTCAACTGGAATTAGACAAAAAGTGAACGCGAAAAGCTGCGAAAACGTTGAATTAAAAATAAACATAATTTTAATACCTCCAGTTTTAATTTTTCAATCTGACCGTTTAACTGAGTTTGTATTTCCAGTATTTTTTCAGATGTTTGTCTTTCTTTCTCTTCAAGTTTCTTTTTACACATTTGTTCAACTTCGCGTAATTTCCATTCAAAATCATCCAGCAGATGCTGTTCTCTATCTGTATTGACTGTGCGTAATTTTTCATATTCATTAGAAAATTTCAATTCTAACAAATTCTTTTCTTTTTCTAAATCATTGAAAGCCTGAAAAGTATTATAAATTATCTATTAATATGCGATTTAAGTTACTGCAAATATTAGTGTCAATAATTATCGGATGCCCTTGTAGACGTTGCGTAATTATTAGTTTTTGGACAATATTAATAGATTTTTATTACGCACTACGTATTTTCTTCCAATTTTTAAAATCAATATTTGGTTCATTGGTTAGAACTTGTATTGCTTATAATGTTTCATTTGATTTTACGTAATAATAATAATTATTCAGGTTAGTTAATAAAACATTCTTTAATTATTATAAAATAATAAAATACATCGTATAATAATTAAAAAACATTTTCTGTACAATTGTCTTTTAGTGAAATTTACAGGATCGTTTTGGTGCCAAATAAAAAAAAAAATAGCCAGTTTCAGCCCTACAAAATATTTTTTGAGTTATTTAAAAAATACTTGTTTTTAGCTTCTTTTTTTTTACAGCAAAAGTGAAAATTAACGAATGGTGATTTTTTTTCAAACACTAGAAATTTCTGAAAATAAAATAATTTTACCATTCTCAAATATAAATCCAATTTCTTATAAAACAAATAAAGTTATTATTTTTTTAAAACTGTATTCCTTTTGGCATGCGATCACCAAATTTTAACGGTAAATTTCTTTTATACTATGCCCAGGAATTTTTCTAAATTTTTCGATTTGATGCAACATTTAAAAAAAAAATAAAAACTGATATTTTTAGAAAACTCTGTGTTTAGACGTATAAAAATTATATATTTAATATATTTTTTTTTACCAATAAATACGTATTATATCACGACAATGTCAATAAGAGTAGTAAATATATAAAACAAATTAAATAGAACTAGTCTCCGTCATTATCTTCATGAATTACAGCACAGTTTCCTGTGTTATTGAAAATACGACTCAAAATTTCTGCTGGCTTTACAATTTTTGACAAATATCTCAGACCGCATATATTTATAAGGGAAATAGTCGTAAAATTTAAAGCAACTGCTAGCATAAATTAATAATAAAAAATTTTTTCGTTAGTTAAGAATTCGACGGTTATGGCAGTTTCGGTACATGCTTGAAGTGATGTTGTTAAAAACAATAAATTAAGTACAACAAGTATAATACAAAAAAAAAAAAAAAAAAACAGGAAGAATTAATAAATAAGAATCTAAAGAACCGAAAAGAAACACAAAAAAAATAATTTGTTCATGTATTTACGTGAGCAATTGCGTAGTATTCATCAAAATTTTGCATGAATATGTAGCATGTGGCGACTACAAATACTTTAGTTTCCGAACTACGACTAATGTCCAACTCTGCTGATAGATGGCAATTGTCGTCAAAACTGTCATCAAACATTGTTACTCATTGTCACCGTAAGTTTAAAATTTATTTTAAATATTAATTAAAAGCTTTCCAAAATAATCAGTTTTCAATTTGATTCACAATGTTACACCGAATCGAAAAATCTGGAAAAATTCTTGAGCACAGCATAAAAGACGTTTACTGTTAAAATTTGGTGATTGCATGTCTGAAGACATTTTGGTTTTATTTGTTTTATAAAAAATTGGATCTATATTTGAGAATTGTAAAAATATTTTATTTTTATGCAGTTCTAGTATTTGGAAAAAGATAACCCATTCGTTAATTTTCATTTTTACTATTAAAAGAAAAAAACAACTAAAAACAAGTACTTTTCTAAATAACTCGGAAAATATTTGAGATTAAGAGTTGAAACTTGATGTACATTTTTTTTATTTTGTAATGATCTCGTATGTGTCAACAGAAAACGCTGTGGGGCAGATTCGGCATGTTTATCCATCTATATCCTCTTTGCTTGAAATTTGTTTTATTAACATGACCCGAGCGGAGTACATTACGGACTTGACCCCCTGAATCTGGACAAAAAAGTATTCTGAATGCAGATTATATATTATCTCTCCGCCACAGGTAACTTTTAACTAAATTTTTCTAACGGCTTTACTCCAATAACAGTTTCGAGGAATTTCGCTAAATTTGACGAATGTGTATACTGTCGCATAACCTCTGTTGACTCCGAAAACAAAAGTACACGGCAAAAGAAATTTATTTCGTAAAAAAAACGCGGACGAAGCGACGTCGAATCGAATAAAACGTGCGATGCTGAAACATATCATTATCTAGCTTCTTAATGGCCCGGACGAGTTGACACAGAATCACGGCTCGTCCGAGATCTGTTGGGGAGAGGAGAGGATTTTGATCAGTGTGACCAGGAAGGAGTTTGTGGTTCCCACATGGCTCTCCCTCTTGGAGACTGAGCCCCAGTGGGGTGAAGTTGCGGAATAAAACAAAGGAAAGCAAAAATGGAAGTTTTACATGGATATTAATTATATGTAGTATGAACGGAAGATAAAGTAGTAAAAATTAACACATAATAAGGTCGTTTATGCGAAATAATAAAAATGGTGTAGGTAAAGTAAACTAAATTATCATGCTAAAATGGCAGAATGGCACCTAATCGTTAGTATGAGGAGGTCGGAAGAGGAACTAGGAGCGAAATGAGTTTGAGGGATAGACGAAATTGGAATCGCAGGAGTAACGAGTGTACATAATTGACAAAATTGAGGGATGAAACTCGGTCGGAGAGTTGCTTCGTTAGCGGAATTGGAATGCTCGAAAGTGAATGTAGACTAATTATATCGATCGGAAGTAACGTAAAAGTTTCAGGCGAGATGAGTGCGAAATGAAAGTGGGAGAGGACATAGGCGCCAATCTAAAGAAGAACGGATATTTATTTTATTTTAAAGAGATCAGAATAAGAGGGAATAATAAAACGGCTTTGAACAACGATCCAGAAAAATGATTAAACTAAACTAAACTAAACTAAACTAAACTAATAAAAACAAAAAATTTACGATCTTACAATTTTGGAAAAAGTAAATATTACTTTCGCACACGGCATGAATTCAAAAAAAAAAAAATTATTATAGTAGTACTAGAGATGAATAGAGGAGTGTGATTCGATATACGTTATTCGAGTAACAAAAATAAAATTAATTGCATAAAATAGTAAAAACCTGTCGGCGTTACTCGAGTGTAGTTCTGTACCAAATCGGGAATCGGATTTATCTGGGAAACTAATAAATGAAGGTCACGGTCTCATCAAAGCGAACTGGTCGCCTGATGGGGCGTCCATACCGTGATTTCGATATCGTCGGAAATAATTCCTTATCGGAATCGGCATCCTTATTTAGGAATTCGGGATCGTCAGAAGGTGAGGCGTCATCATCGGGAAAGCCGTAAAAATCGGAATCGGAAACTGAATCGTCCATATCTTTGCTTGAAGGTATCGTGTCGATGGGCCAATCGAAATCAGTTAATAGAAGGTCTGGATCATTGCAGGGTGATGTGTCAATCCATTCGTCATTTTCAGAGTTGTCTTCTAAAATGAATGCTGGCTTCAGTCTATCCAGACTAACTCTGTCAATTTTTGCGCCAAATTTCAATTCGTAGCATTGCGGGTAACGGTTTATAACTTTAAACGGACCGTCGTAGACAGGTTGTAAAGCTGTCCGATGTCGATCTCGACGGACGTAAACATGAGTGCAGCTATCGATGCCCTTTTGCAAAAATCCTGAGCGTTTATTAATGCGTGCTGGCTTTAGGAAAACATTGTTGATAGTATCGGATAATTTATTAATTAGATTCGATTCGTTTTCGACCGGCGGTAAAGCGTCGATCATCTCGCACGGTAGCGATAGCGGAGTGACGTACGTAAGTTCGGCCGGCGAATGGCCAGTGTGGTTGATCGAAGTTCTTATGCCGAATAATACAATGGGAAGGGCTTCGTGCCAATGTTCAGTTTCCTGGCAGCGGATAGCGGCTTTCAAAGTACGATGGATTCTTTCCACTTTTCCATTCGATTTTGGGTTGTAAGCTGTCGTATTGATGTGGGTTATACCAAATCGTTGTACGAGTTGTTTGAATAACTGTGACGTAAATTGGCTTCCACGATCTGTTGTGATAATCGAAGGGCAACCGAATCGGCAAATCCATGTTTCGATGAAGATGTTTACAATCGTATCTGTTGATATATCTTTGACTGGAACAGCCTCCAGCCAGCCGGTGTATCGGTCAATAATCGTGAGGATATATTGATATTCACCTGAACGAGGTAAAGGTCCAACTAAATCGCAATGTACATGTTGAAAACGAGAACTTGGGGGAAATTCGCCATATGGTAGTTTCATATGTCGGTAAACTTTGTTGCGCTGACACAAATTACAAGTACGCGCCCAATGTCTAATATCTGTGGACATACGCGGCCAAACAAATCGTTGCTTAATTTTGAACAGCGTACGTTTGGGAGACGGGTGGTCCATGTTGTGAATTGCCTGATAAATCTTTCGGCGTAACAATATCGGCACAATTGGTCTTTCCTTCTGATCTACGTAAATCATTACATCGTCGATCGCTTTCTCAGATACTTCAATCTTAGACGACTTATTTTTGCGTATCGCTGTTATGTCCTCGTCTCCTTCCTGTAAGGTCCGAAATTGTTTTGTATCGAAACTGTACTCGTCTAACATGAACGCATCGATTCGTGATAAATAATCGGCGACTACGTTATCTGTACCTTTTATGTAACAAATGTCTTCGACCTACTCAGCAATAAAGCTCAAATGACGCGATTGACGGGTGGACAACTTCTCCGCGGGCTGATGTAATGCGTGGGTAAGCGGTCGATGATCAGTAAGTACAGTGACTCTGCGGCCCTCAATAAGATCCTTAAATCTCCGAATTGCGTCGTACACTGATAATAACTCGAGGTCGTAAGTGCTATATTTACGTTCTGCTGGTGAAAGCTTACGTGAATGGAACGAAATAGGCTGCAATAAATGGTTAACTCTCTGGTTGATGACTGATCCGATCGCGGTAGACGAGGCATCGGTCATGATGACGATATCGGCGTCAGCTGACGGATGCGCCAGTATTGCGGCCTCAGCTATAAGTTTCTTCGATAATCGAAAATATTTATCGAGTTCCTCAGTCCATGCAATCTGCGTCAAATCTTTCTTCTTGCTCCCCAAAAGGAGGGAATTCAATGGGGCTAATACTTCGGCTCCTTGCTTATAGAAGCGATGATAAAAATTTATAACGCCAAGGTAACTTCTCAAATCCTTTTTAGTGACTGGGCGTGGCAGCGTTACTATCGTTTCAACACGTTTCGGGTCGGGACGTATTCCTTCATGAGATATTTCATATCCAACAAATGTAATTTTGGGTACAGCGAAGATACATTTATTTTCACTCAGCTTCAAGTTATGAAGCGATAACTGTTTGAGCACGGCATACAAATCTGACATATGTTGTTTTAGATCCGCGGAAAAAATTAAAACATCGTCTAGGTAGGCGCGCGCGAATGGCAAGTCTTTCAATACGTGGTCGATGGCTCTTTGGAAGGTGGCACCCGCGTTTTTTAGACCAAACGGCATTACTTGAAACTCGAATAACCCAAATGGTGTCGTGACAGCAGTTTTTTCGATGTCCGGAGGATACATGGGAATCTGGTAGTAGGCTCGTTCGAGATCAAGCTTGGAAAACACGGTTGTTCCATACAGATCTGAGTTCATGTCATGTAAGTGTGGAATAGGATATCGGTCAGCGATTGTGATGCGATTCACCTGACGATAATCTCCGCATACACGCCAACCATCGCCTTTTGGGACGAGTGTTAAAGGTGAAGCCCAGGGAGATTCGGATCGACGACAAAATCCAAGGTCCATCCATTCATTAAATATACGACGAGCATATTGAAATTTTTCTGGCGGTAGACGGCGAGGCTTCGAGTGAGCGGGGTGCCCGTTAGTAATTATCCGGTGTTGAACAGGAGATAATCGAGAGGTGTTATAAAAAGTTCCGGAAAATAAATCTTTGAAATTATTTACAATGGACGTAACTGAGTCTTGCTTAATAGCAAGGGTAGCGATAGATGAAGCGGCAGGAGTCACGTCGCTCGCGGAAGGTTTATTCGATTGCAAATTATTACGAGTTAGTAATCTTTTATTCGCGACGTCCACTAATAATTCAAAATACTGTAGAAAATCAGCGCCGATGATTGGCTGGGCGATATCTGCTACTTTAAAGGTCCAGATAAAATTTTGTTCAAGGTTAAAATCTAAAGATAATCTTTTGCTACCTAATATTTTGAAATCGGTACCGTTAACTGCTGTTAAAACGCCCGAAGACATTTTGTTGTAATTCGTGACTAACTTAATTGGGAGAACCGAACATTGCGCGCCTGAATCAATGAGAAAGTCAAATCCAGTGATTTTGTCCTTGATAATGAGTCTATATAATTCGATTGAGGCATGTGTAGTTGACGTTTTCATGGTTGTTCGGCTGGGTTTTTCATCCCAACTACAAGGTGGGCGGCATTGGCGAGCATCTCTTCCGTAGGTATCGTGATACCAACACAAAGTCGAGGAATCTAGTCGCGGTATCTTATCGGAAGAAAATGGTGGCGACTGTCGACGGATGGGAGTGGAAGTAGAGCTTGGCTGGAAGTGTGCTTGATTGAGTGGACGATTGTGTTTTTTAAATGGATGATAACTGATTGAGGTCGAAGAACTCGGAGATAAGGATAAGGCATTGGTATATTCGGTACCAGAGCTGGAAGAATAGTTTTGAGATGGATTCGAAGATGTCCTAAAACGATGTAGCGACATAAGGCGATCGGCCGTTGCGGCTAATTCAGCGATCGGCGTATTTATAGGGAGGGTAGTCAACAATGATTGAATACTAAATGGTAATCGTTCTTCCCAAATGATTTTCACAGTCGCTTCGTCTAAGTGATTCCCAGCAAGATCTAACATTTCTGACAACAAATGAGACGGCAAACGATCTCCAATATTAAGATCGGTTAATAGTCGTCGAAGGCGAGTATGGTCCGGCTGGTCGTATAATTTTAAAACAATGGATTTGATATAAGAATACTGGTCGTGGGTAGGCAAACGTTTAATATCGTGCCGAATACTATGTAACAGGTCGCTATCTACATTGGCAATAAAGATGTCAGCTTTTACTTTTTCATCAACTATGTTGTTGATGGAAAACTGAGCGTCAATTTGGATAAACCATAATTGAGGATCTCGTCTTGAAAAGGGTGGAAATCGTATTAAACTGGGGAAGTTGGCGTGATTTGGACAATTAAAGGTTTGATTCGGCAAAGAAGTGTCGTTACTATTTGCCATATTCGATAAAGTTGAAGAACGTGAAAAAAATTAAAATACGGTAACGAGAAAAAGGGTATCAAAAAATTAAATTGAAAGTAAAACAAAATTACATCGGAATAATAGTTTGATTTTAATGATCGTGGTCGTATGCTACCGCGAAAGGATAGTATGTTCGTTTCGAAGTGCGGAGACAACGAAAAATTTAGAAGACGCGTTGTACGATTTATTACACGATTTTAGCGACAGTATTCGACCACGCGGTTGATCGGCGAACCGTGTCTCGTCATCGTGGCGCCGTTCAACGAGCGGACGTACTGTAAAGCGACTACAGCGTGTTTCCGAATCCAGCGTCTCGGCGCCTGTCGGTACGCGGCTGAGGGAACATATGTAAAGCGGTTTACACATTCGCCCGTAAAAAAATCATAGTAAAAGTAAAAAATTCGCACAAATTTTGAAAATCGAAAGGTGTTACCGAATTCGATCACGTCGGGGTCACCAATTTTTGTCGCATAACCTCTGTTGACTCCGAAAACAAAAGTACACGGCAAAAGAAATTTATTTCGTAAAAAAAACGCGGACGAAGCGACGTCGAATCGAATAAAACGTGCGATGCTGAAACATATCATTATCTAGCTTCTTAATGGCCCGGACGAGTTGACACAGAATCACGGCTCGTCCGAGATCTGTTGGGGAGAGGAGAGGATTTTGATCAGTGTGACCAGGAAGGAGTTTGTGGTTCCCACAATACCACTAATGCTATTTTATTTTCAATAAAATTCTTCTTGCACAATTATATTAACTGAAAGCGACGACTTTTAATTGAAGTTTAAAAGAATTAAATCGTGCTGACAAATCGATTATGGAGGTAAACAATTTCTTTCCTGCTTTTAGGAAAGCTATATTGATCCCAACAGCCTAGTTTTATTTTTAAAATTAATAATGTTTTTATAATGACGAGAAACAGTTTAAATGAAAAATGTTTTTCATAATTAGTCATAAAAAATTCTCTTTAAAAAAAAAAATAAAATTAAGAGTTAAAAGGTTCTCTAGAAATTCGAGATGATTTTTGCAATCCATTATTCTGTAAGTTTATAAATAACATACATAATTTATATTTTTCTCAATTATTATTATCAATACAAAATTTAAATTTCATGGGAAACTATTGATTTTATAAAAAATTTTCAATTTCACTTCTGTTTCTTTAGGCTGAGAAAAATAACTTCGTCTTCATTTATGTGATTTTTTTATTTTCAATGGCGATGCATTGTTGAAAAATGAATCAAAAATTGAACGTTTCACCAAACTGGATCTGGCAGTCGGTTAAACCGATTAACGTTCATTAACTTATTCATTGTTAAAAATACTTTTTACAATTTTTTATAAGAGAGAAAATCATCAAAAGTCAGTACAATTTATCCTGCGACAAACTCTTGAAACTTGAGAATCAGCTGTTTTGCATATTGCTTACATACAACCTCTGTTACGTTCTTAATAGTTGGAATAAATGAACAAATAGCGGAACTGAAAAACACAATCTATCCGGTTAGACGAAATTTAGAGAAAAAACAATGTTTAAATAGTATTTCAAACTTTACAAATGTATTTATGATGTTCAGTTGTATGTACAATTAAATAAAAAATTGTAATACATATCGTAAAATAAAATTAACAAAGATAAACGAAATAAACCAAAAATACCTGTTGAATTAATTGAATTTCAGTTTCTTTTTCAGTTTTCAAATCTATAAATCGTATTTGAAGTTTTTCCCTTTCTGCATTACTTTCTTTCAGTTGACTTTCTAAATCTTTAAGCTTAAATCTCAAATGATCGATTGTACTTTGTGCTTCTTTAAGTTTTTGACTTTCACAGTCGTTTATGTAATCTACCAAAATGTAAAATAACAATAATAATAAAACTAAGCTAAAATAATTAAATCAAAATTATGATTCGCGAGGATTAGTTTTATTGGTTGATTATTTTGAATACTAACTTAACATTTAAACATTTTTACTTCGTCAAATTGTAAATTTTAAATTAGATTCCATATGTAAACTCTTATTTGGATTATTTCTATTGGTTTTTTTAGTAATTACTTTCCGTATCAATATACAGCTCCAAGAATTTCGAATTGTAATATTTTTGATATTTATTTAAATAATTAAAACAATTTGGTGTCACGTTAGAAATTCAAATTATAAAAGTATAAATATATACTGATATATATATATATATTAAAAACTACAGACATAAAATAATTTGGTAATTCAGACCTTGATGCATTATATTAAAAAGACTTACTTATATCTACATATCTACGGAAACTGGAATTTTTTTTTGAACGAAGTAAGATCATCTGCGCATAAGGTTATTCAATTAATTATTAAAATTAATTGCTAATTTCTACAGGTATCATTCAGTAACTGGCGTAAGCTTCTGGCAAATTGTAAAATAAATAAATAAATAAATAAATAATTTTTATGCTAGGCCATAAAGTGAACAATTTGACAATTTTCTGTGACCGGTAAAGACAACACGAATATATTTCCTATTATGTACATATTTATAACGAAATTCTTTGTACGTCAGAATATATTATAAATATATACGAACACTCATGCAGCATATGCATATTTTTCTAATTTTATTTCCTATAAAACAAAAAAACTATTGTTCTTTTTTTTCATAATTAAACTATGTATAATCCGTGGCAAAGGTACATCCAGGGCCGGCCTTAACCATTTAGGCGCCCCGGGATAGTCATCCATTTAGCGCCCTTTATTATTTTATATTATAATTTAAAAAAAATTATTTTGAATTTGGTACCATATTTTTTATTGAATTTAATATAATACAAAACACAAAAATTTACTTATTATTATTATTGTTAATACTTTTTACTGATTCGTTCTCTATGCAATTTACCGTTGTCTGTCACTTAGTCATTAAACATTTAATGAAAATCAAAAATTAAACAACTAAAACATAATTTTTCTAGCTTTTTTGTCGGCAAACTCTCCAATAAGACTGACAAATCTAGGTTTTCTGAAACTTGATTTTCAATGGACAGCAAGGCCAAATTGGTTAATCTTGTTTGGGACATTGTGGACCGCAAGTACGTTTTTTATTAATTTTAGTTTGGAAAAACTGCGTTCATCACTTGCAACGGTCACATTGGTATTGTTAACAGAATACGCAACGTTATCCAGGTGTTGGGATATAACTCTTGAAAGCTGTGCTCGTTGAATTTGAACGGAGCGGATGATGATAGTGAGGAGAAAAAAAAAACAAAACAATATTGTTTACCAGAAACTGATTCAGCAATGGACGCGAAATAACCACCGAAAACACTACACTCAGCAGACGCCAATTTTCGCAAAAAAAATAATTAAATAATTTTCTAGTTTATGAATTATCTTTGCTGGTTGAAAAATACTTTACGTAAATACGATTTAATAACCGGGTTTTAACGCGAAAACACGATAGCACATTTAACAAATGAATGGATCACATTCGTCTAATTTCCTACACTAGTCAATGAGGGATGTAACAAACGATAAACTGACAGGTCGTCTTAAATGTGATGAATATTCGAAAGTTCATAAAAGTTAATACACTAAATTTAATTTTTCTTTAAACTCGTCTAGATGGGGCTTCAAATTAAGTGGTTAAGCAAGCGCCCTACCCTAAAGCCGGCCCTGGGCACATCAATTGGCACCATACCTAATTTTGTATTATGATTAACTTTTACGAAACATCCAACATAATTTTTTTCACGTTTTCTTCAACTACTCCAAATCCCTTAGACCAAATTTTCTCAAAATCTAAAAATTTGTATTTCACATCAACATTTATCGAATGATATAAACCAGCAATTAACAAAATCATTTGTTCAATTATAACTGAGTCAGAAAATTTCGGTTATACAGATATATACACAACGCATCCGTACGCACCCATATACACATATGTATATAATTAGTTTTTTAAATACCCTTTTAACGATTCCGATGAAATTTATGAATTTGGGGATTTTAAAATCTAGAAATCATTTAGTCAAAGTCTTCCTTTCAAGCAAATTCTATAAAATGAACAATTTTTCAAAAAGAGAGAGTGTTCATTTCAGTTGGCTCTCAAAACGCGAAAGACAAGGTTAAAATCGTCTACGCGATATACAGAAAGTGTATAATTTTAAATTTAATAAATGGCGCTACGGATACAGGTAACAATATATCTTTCCATACTTATCCATATTCACAATTATAAATATGTGCTTTCTTGTTGTGGTAATAAATTCATTATTATAAAATGCTTTAAGAAAATATCGAAAGACGCAGAGCAAAACGAGCTTGTGAGCGGAGATGTTCTTTTAAATACGAAATTATAAGAGATTACCGTATGATCAGCTCGCAACTAATTTATGTATTTTATGCGTGTGAGGTAAATAGGGGAGAACTATGTGCCAATTATTAATTTTATACATTTTTAAAATGGTAGATGTGTGTGCACTTTGTTTGAGCAAAACTTTTTGTTAGTCAGTAGCGGGTACAGATTACAGAGAGACCGAGGAGAATCTTTAATTGAACGTAAAAACCGTTTTTTGTTGCACGGTAATAAACATGTTTCCCAGGGAGAGAAAAAATCTTTAAATAAATATATTAATTAAAAAGCAAAAAAAAAAACAAACAAAACAATTTAAAGCCTAAGGAAGTCAGCGCGAAAATAGATAGACAATTTATAATGACTGGTATGAGGAAAATGGAATGGTGAAGAAAAAGTAAAAAAACAAGTGATTGCAGTGATGAAAGTAATTTGATTTTCAAAAATGAAGATCGATTGTTTCTAATAAATATTTCAGCAAAAAGCGGAGATTGTCGTGAGAAGCATATTTATACTATAGACATAGTACTGAATTATTGCATATTCGCAAATATTAATTATGTTAAAACGTTACATTATGAGTAATTCTTTACAATAATATCTTTTAATATTTTCTAAATATTTAAATAAACAATACAGAACTATGTAGTGTATCAGTAATGTTCTGTGAAAAGATATTTTAAAATGACAGAAAATAATACAGAAGCCAGTAATTAGAGTTTCAATAGCAGTTATGGGAAATGTTTACATTCAAATTTTAAATTCTTGACAACTATTGTGGTTTGCTATTGCGGAATTTTCCTGAAGTTTGTTTTAATTATTGTATTAATGATGATTCAAAAAGAAAGTAAAACTGAATAGAGAAAATAAATATTTAGCGGAAATACAGAGTTGAGAATATAAAAAGAGGGAAAAAGTTAAAAATTTAGACAAGTATTAATTCGTGGGTGAAGTCAGCGGGTAAGTAAACATACAGTTTATAGAAAAAGTGAATAATACAAGAAAAATAAAACAAGAATTCCTACAAGAGATCACATGAAAAATGCAGGAATAAAGAGAATGGTTGAAAGAGAGGCGGCGATTGTATATGTGTATAGTGACTAAGAACATTACGCCTGGAATAATAATTACTGTAATAGAATAGAAGTAGGGCAGCAGACAAGACATATACATTAAGAGGTAGAGAAGTTTACGCCAAAAATGGTTCTGAGGACAATATAACGGATAGAAACTAGAGATTTTGGAACGATTTTCTGACAGAAGAATACACCCGAGACAACATAATTAATTAAGGATTTATATGTAATGAGAAGTAATTTGGAGTCAGTTGTTTTTTTTTTTTTTTGCTTGGAAACTATATACATATTTGTACAAAATTTACGGATGACAAAATTTTTTGTGAAATCAGTGATATCGTTTTCTTTTTCATTCATGATAGTTTTTAATGGCCAGTAATTTCCTTATTAAAACTAAATAATCCTCCGCAAAAGATACCAAGTACGAAGTAATAGCAATATAAAAATTAAGTAAATTGCAATTAGCATACTTAAAAGCAAATTATATAAAAAATAAATAAATAAATCAAATAAAATTAAATTAAAAAAAAAAAAAACAGAAAAAAATTCAACAAATAAACTACTATATTCTAAGCTTGCATTAAAACAAATTGTCTTTCAAAGAATCGCAGAAGTTTCGCCAAAAAATGTGCCAGATTGCAACTCTGTCCAACTGGTAAAACTTCGGTACGTTACTGATAACAATTCACAAAATTGTACTTATATTTCACGAAGTTTTAATTTTAATAATAATTAGATTAATTAGTGTACAAAAACATTGTTTAAATAGATCTTCCGGATTTAAAAATATTCTGGAAGCGAACTTACATTAATTTAATTTATTCCCGACGTTTATTATTGTTGTAATAAATAAAAATTAATTTGTTCATTAATATTTTTATATTTAATTTTTAAAAAATAACAAATAATAAGAATTATACGGTGATTAAAATAAGGCGCATATACTATTTTGAAATAAAAATTTCATTAATACAACGTGTTTCTTCCATTTTATCAAACTACGCATTTCAACAAATACGCTCGCATAGTGAATAAAACTAGAAAGACATTAAAACGCCTAGTTTTTTGTTTTTTTTTCTGTTTTAAACATTATTCTTAAAGATAATTTGACACATTTTTATCTGCTGAAGTAAACTGAATTAAGGATGTTGGGCTGTAGTCATTAACATGAAAAAAAAATAATAGTGCGCATAACTTGGACGTTAGTCAATGTCACAGGAAACGTGGGTGCAAGCACAGAACATGTTAAAATTTATAAGGAAGTATAATTTTTACAACCACTTTTCAAATTTATTACGAAAACTATGTGTTGAAATATAAATTATTTAATTATTTATTTTAAAATAAAAATGTTTAAGAATCGTTAATCAAGTTTACAATGACTATATCATAAAAATTATTAGTATCGTACAATTTTCGTATGGTAATCCATAAATAAAAATAAGAATGAAAAAATATTAATTATAACAAAATAATAGTTAGTGAATAAATATATTTAATAATTAAAAGTACGATTTATTATACACACGCGTGCACTGACAAAAATAAAATTCCGTCGAATTAATGTACATAACAAAAGGAAAATGATATATTTTACCCATGTACTAAATGTAACAGAATGCGAGTTTGGTGAACTTATCCGCAGAGGCTGAGTTATGTGAGCGAGAAAAAAAAAAAGAAAGAAAATAAAATATTAATTGTCTTTGATAGGGCTTTTGGGCAAATGTTTAATTTTTAGTCTATAATTGCAGATTTATTAAAAAAGAAATCATTACAATGTAATTAAAATACTTTTTATTTTGATTTTTGTACATTTATTGAACTTAATTCATTTTGAGTATTAATATTATCTTAATAAAAAACTGAATTTAATTCAGCTAATAAGTTAACGCAACATTTATTGAATCTGAGGCGGTACGAAGTTCGCCGGGTCAGCTCGTTAAAAATAAAAACATATGAAAAAAATTAATTTCATATGAACATAATAAAAAAAGTAAGAACTTAAAAAGATTTTATTATTACTCTTAGTGTAAGAGTAAGATAATTATTCCTTTTTTTGTGTGCTGAAAAATGATGAAGATACACTTCCCCCACGACCGATTGGTTGTGACTGAAAATCATTAAAAAATTTTGTGACATTTCTTCGTTACCATTTCTATCTTAACAGACAACATTTTAAATTAAGCCCAGCCATAAGACATATCCAAGTCAAAAGGAAAATCGTCCTTTAATTTTTCTTTTGCTATGAAAAAATTAAGTTTATACAAACGGAACAGATGTATACTGTTTGTTCTTTATGTTATTTAATGTAACATCTGGAAAGGTAATTATAAATGTAACGAGAAATTTAAAAAAACCTCCGATACGTGTCATTACAAAAAATACTAAAAGACAAATACTCATATCGTTATAATAAAAAATCAAAAACTACAATTTTTTTGAAATTAAAAAAAAATCAAATTACTGTCTTTTTTACATAGTCATTTTTTTCTATTTTTTATTTTTGTATTGATTCAGATTTTATTTTTTTACTATCAGAAAAAAAAAATCAGCGTTTATGCTTTTAAATTTATTTAGAAATTGTACAGAGCTATGATTATAAATAGATAACTATTTTTTTAATTAGTAAAGAATTATTCCCTAAAATATAAACCATGGAAATTTTATAATGAAGTGATTGTTCGGTAACAATAATTTTCGGATATTAGAAAATTATAATTCTTCATTGGATATTGGACATCACAATACAATGTAACTCATTTATCCAAAGGCGCACTCAGGATTTTTTTTTGGTCGGGGCTAGAATTTAAAAAATGAGTTAAGGGGTGATAACTCGGTACCTAGACTAAGTATCAAACTATTTCCGTGGTTTGTAAATTAAAATTTAAAAAAAAATACAAAATTAACGAATATTATTTTTAAAAAAATTACAAAACTGACGAATTTTATTTTTTAAAAAATAATAATAATAGAAACGTAAAATTATGTTTGTAATAAGCACAAATTAGGCAAGTATACGAATTTTATTTTTAGAAAATCAGCTAAAAGTATATAACATTATACTTGTAATATAAGTAAAAAGTAAATATGTATGTTTTAAAAAAAAAAAATAAGTAAAACAAAACATTACAAAACGAAATTAAGATTTCGAAGATTTTTTGGGGGGAGCAATGGCCCCGTGGCACCCCCCTTGAGTGCGCCAATGCATTTATCTATTATTTTAGTTTACGTAATGATATGCAGAAGAGAAGCAACATTTTATGTTTCTTTTTCTTAGACGAAACCTTTATTTATTTTTTTACGTTGTGTTAAAAATAAATATTTATACTTAATATTAAACACGATCTTTAAAATAATGAAACAAATAACAAAACTTTAATTATATTTGTTTAGAAAAATAACTCCGGTATATTTCATGATAAAATAAATGACATATAATTTTTGTTTAACTCTAAACGCATGCACCGAAACGATTTATCCATTTTATACCAATTTATTCTGCAGACGCCTGACATATTTCAAAAGCATACTTCGTATATACGACATTTGCTGTCCATTTTAATGCTTGACGCTTGTTAATACACTAGAACAAGGGCGTCGCCAACCGATTAACCAGACGGAGGGGGGGGGGCAAGATGATAGAAAGAGGATATGAGTTATAGGAAAAATAAAATTTATAAGTTGTAAAGGCTTAATATCTCGTTAAACAACAATAAAATCTTAATTAAAACGTAATTTTCGTGAGTTTCTCGCGAATTGTTTTACTACTTAAAAGTCTTCCAAATTGTCCATGATTACGCACCTATGAATACTCATCATGGCCAGTTGATTTAAAAGTTTCAAGGCTCCAGGGGGAGGCCCATGCACTAGAATAACAGTTTGATCTGGTTATTCTGACACTAAGAAGTCACGCCATAAACTACGGGCCTACAGGAATTAATTAATTTTGTCATTTCATATCGAATGCCATAATCAATAAACAATGTTGAATATTAAATAATTTCAATTCATTTTAAATTACAATAAACCGTTCTGCATGCATCCAACTAAAACCGCAGGCTTTCGGAATTTTAATTTTAAATTACGTTTTTATCTGCTCCAAATAAATTAAACATCAAGATCTAATCAAACCTAGATGCTTTGAAAAATTTTAATTTTCAAGTAAATTTAATTTGTAAATAATTTAAAAGTACTTAAGATTAAATAATTTAAAAAAATAATAAATTACGATTTTTTATTTTCATTTAATTTTTCGCAAAATTAAATTAAAATTAGCGATTGCTATTTGTTTATCGATTGAACGGGAAATGAATTAAAAAAAGTAATGTAATGCCCAAATTTTTAAGGAGGGAAGTTAACTTCCAAAACTTATCTCTTCGTTACACCATTAGAATTAGTTGTCATTTTATGTATGATAAATCATCTGCAAAAACTTTATTTTGAACATATTTAATATAAATAAAGAAACAAGATAAAGTTTTGTTTAATTAAAATAAAACGAAAGAAATTATGCAAATAAAAACGGTTCAGAAGCTCCATACGGCATAAGAAACAGAAAGTGTACAGAAGCGCTAATCAAACGAAATTATTGATAAATTAAATTCGTTCGTCTCGACGTTTACAGCCGATGTACGTAAATTGAATTTAAACGACTAAGATTTGGACAAATAGGATGCGGTCTGCGTTTTGCTTCTTAGACAGAATGTTTTTGGTGTTTTTATAAGCCGGAATATATTTAAACCAAGTCGCCAAGAGAGAACGTTGCAGACAAAATATAGACGCAGGTATAAGTCAAGTCAAAATTTAACGTTTACAATTCACCAACAATGATATAATTGGTAGTCACTACGTTCGCAAAAATTTATTTATTTTTGTCATCAGAAATGTTCAAATCGAAAAATTATGAAGAACCGGTAAAATGAATTACAGTGTCTCTGAATTACAGATTTTTATATAACATAACATACGAATATTATAAAACTTCAGCCACGTATCATAATTTATTTTTTTTGGTTTGATTAAGAATCCAGCTTTCAATGTTTGCAGAAAATATTTGTAGTGCAATACTCATGAAGTAATCTGGCAGATAACAGAAACGGAATTTACGTTTGACCGCATCTTATTGAAGAAATAAAAAATATGATCACCGATTTACTATGTCGTACTGTAAAATGTCACAGTTGCAGGTAATATATTTTACCGTAAAATAAATCTATTTAATAGATCTTCAATTAGCATCATTTCCTCTCCTACTAAAATACGTTTTTATTCAAAATAGTGTGGTGATATATAAAACTACATGTAAAAACGATCTCCATACGAAGCTTTTTTTTTTCTACACAATTCTCAAACGTTTTATCCTTATTTTAACGTCTTTTTATTTTTTGTTTTCAAGAAACACACACGAAAAAGCAGTAATTTCTAACTAACTAGATTAACAACCCCAACGAATCAACCAAATTGTTTAAAAGATAAACAAAATCATATGACGGATTCAAAACAAAGCGCGGTAATTTGTTTGATATGTATATGTAGAGTCAGCAAATGTTGTGTGACTAACCCTTTAAGTAAACCATCTGTCACACTTTAGATGATTTAAAATTATAAAATAAAAGTATATATATATATATATATATATATCAATTCCTTAAACAAAATTATTTAAGATAAGATAATATAATGAAATTCAACATATAATGTTTTAAAAAATATGTCAAAATTGTTTAATTAAATACGATTTGTTTGATGCTTAATCAATTTTATTTTCACTGTGTTATAGTAATTTATTTAAAAGTAAATTTAAAATTATGAACGGATCTACTTTTTATATTTAATAGTATTATAATGCGATAATAAATTGTAATATTTAATTAAAATTTTAGTGGTTAGGTGGTACTTCACTGATGTAATTAAAATATTAATTATTTTAATCAAATATTTTTGTCTCAAACATTTTTATCAGAAACATATTTAAAAACATGACGCTTTGTATAATTAACTTAATAAATTTGTTAAGATTGTTAAGATAAATTAATTTGAAATTTTTAGTTATAGAATCATCTGGAATTTTGTAAGTTTTATGTTATACTACTGGTTGATGAGATCGACTTAGAAATGAAGCTTTATTCGTTTCATGTTTAATTCATTATTTGTTAATTCGCGCTGTGGGATTGTGGTGTATTCTCGCGTTTTGTATTAATAGTTGCCGGTTATTTTTTTTGTATTAGTTGTATTTCAACCTTTTGTTTATAATTTAAAGAACTTAAAAGGTACGTATTTGTTGCGGGGGTATACATTAATCAATTTTCGTATTATTTAAAAAAAATAGGCGAAGTTTATATTTTCTTAAAAAGTGAATGCTTGTAATTTTTTCTTCCCTTTGAATCAGTATATGTATGTAGTTCTCTTACTAATAATATTCATGGTTAAATTTATGTTAAATAAAAAATTTCCACCCACTTTGTTTCAGATGTCTTTATTATTACCCTATTTGATAAGTGATGCTTTGAATGATTACTATAGACCACAACGTTATTACCGGCCCAGTGCAGCAATCTTGGATGTACCTTCTTATCGTGATGGTTTATTGTCAGAATTGAATAAATTTTCAGATATATTAAATAGCACTAACAGTAAATTAACGCAAAATTTTAGTCAAATTGTTAATCAGGATGGAATTTTTAAAGTAAGCTTTAAGCCGCTTTTCATTATTTCCTGTCCTATCCAAATTTTTACTAGAATTTTATTAACTAAAGTACTGCAATTTAATAGGTTAACGTGGATGTTCAACAATTTAAACCGGAGGAAATAGATGTGAAAGTGGTTGATGATTTCTTGGTTATTGAAGCAAAGCATGAAGAACGCAAAGATAAGCATGGTTATGTATCGCGACAGTTTACGCGTAGATATAAGTTACCGGAAGGGGTAAATCTGGAAGCTATTAAAAGCAGTATTTCTTCTGATGGTGTTTTAACAGTTGTTGCTCCAACAAAAGTAAGCAATATGGCTAATAATATTTATTTTAAACGAGCTTTACTTGTAAACTATTAAGGAAAGCCACTTCAAAGTTTAACTGTTGCAAGAAAGGGAATAAAAATGTTTGTAAATTTTGGTAGGTTGAATCTGTAGAAGGTACGGTTCGTCAGATACCTGTGACATTTGTTAAGGAACCAGCTATTCAGCGTCAAGCAGAAAACCCAAATGAAAATGCAGAAAAAAAGTGAACATTTCCTGACGGTATTACCGTGTTTGTTTAGTTAAGATTAAATTTATTTTCTTGAATTCTTTTTATGCGTGAAATATATTAAAATCTAAATTAGGAGCAACAATGTGCATGTTTTATAGCTTTAAAGGTATTTAATAATTCTTTGTTTCCCGCTTTCAAAAACATGTGCTTTTACTAGTTTATAAAGTATGATAATATTTTTTAATAAAATAATGAATACTATATTGTTTTTTTTTTAAATTTAAAATTGCTAAAGTTAAACCTATATTATGTTGAAAGCAAGAAAATTTTTAATTTAGCCTAAATAATCTGCAATGTCCCCGAACCAAGGAATAATCTCGAAATTTAGTCGTAAAATTGGTGGAATTTTCGATAAACAAAAATTGTTAAAAGTGAAAAATAAAAACGTCCTTTTTAAATAAATTTACACAATAATAACTTAAAATAAGCTATTGATCACACATTATTAATTAGTGTTTTCTTTTTTATAATGTGTCTTTAGTTTCTCTGTTAAATTATTTTTTTATGTTTATGACTACGTCATTCTTAGCCTGGGGTACACTACATTTTTTGTCCTATGATTATGTCCCTGATTTTATATAAGATTACAAGGGTTAAATGCTATATCTACAATTGCTAAGATTTTTTTTTTTCTTTTTTTTTATAGTAAAAGACGGAGTAGAATAAAGTAATCAATTAAAAACGATTTTTCTAAAAGAATTTTAGAAGAAAAAAACCGGAGGTTAAGGAGGCTTGCCCTAAATATGTACGTATGTGTATATGTATATGTGTATATATATAATATAATATAATAATGGGTCTATTTTTATGGCGAGTAATAAATATTTATTTTTTATTATTAAATTGGTAATGTAGGTTAAAAAGGACCATATTTAACTAAGCTAAATATACCTCTTCCATATCTTGCAAATTCACTTGTTACTAAAGTTAGCACCTTTTTTTTTCTTCTAAATTTAAAAAATATTTTTGGTTTAAATAACTAGCAATTTCGTATTCGGTGCGTAAATGTTATTGTTTGTTTGCAGTGAAATGAATTATCAGTTTATTCATTTTCGCTATTTAACGTTTCTAGAAATGATTTATTCGTTTTTGGAATGAGTTTTCTGAACAATTACTTTTCAGCATATTATTATATTGTTCGAAGTCATAACAGGTTATTCGATAAAAAAAAAACTTTATGAATAACGTCCCTTTTTAGGCAGATTTCTCTAGGTCATGTTGATATTATTTAAGTTTTAGAAATTCAAAATGAGTGTAATTTATATTCCTATTTTTTAAGTCATGTAATATATTGAAATCCTAATTTGGTTTTGGAAAAACAGATTGTGTTTCATTTGTTTTAATAGCTGTTTTTGTTTCTCCAATAATTTAAAAAATCTAATGTATGTTATATTTCATCGGTTGCAATAAATTTCAGAGCTATTTATCTGTTTAATTTTATATAAAGGCGGTTATTGTTTAAAAACCACTTGTATTCAAAGTTAAATAATTGATTATAATATAAATTATGGTATTTTTTTTTGAGTGGTATAATACTGTAGCATATTCGGATTTGAACAGAATAAAATGCAACGTTGTTTAATAATGGTGTACAAGTTTTTAATATATAACGCGCTTATAACGCGAATGTTAGTGTGATGAACATAGAAGTGCCCTTCCTACGTCAGATCATGTAAAGTTTATGATATTATATATGCAAGAAAAAAAAATGTTACTGAAATCGTTTAAGAAATTACGCAAGTACGGTAATAATACGATAAGCACTAAAATAATTAGAAGATGGATAAAATAATTTGCTGGGAGAGAGAGAAGAATTTCATGAATTAGCGCGTCTAACTGACTCAGTGAAGCAGTTAACGACAATAATGTAAATAACGTTCGGATCACATTTATTTATAACAGTCGCTCTCATATCGCTGCTCTAACGCAAAAGATTATCTTTCGGAACAATTTCCTCTTTCTGTTGTTCTGAATAACCATTTAAAGGGTTTTCAAAGTTTCAAAGTGTTTTTTTTTGCGTTGACTGACAATTCAAAAAATATTTTTCCAGAAGAACTTCAGAATTGTAAAAAACCGTCAGAAGTACTTTTCCAGCAGATTTCTCTCTGGCTTATTGATGATAGTTTATTTACTTTTTTTTCAAACTGGAGATTGTTGCTTTCGATTCGAAAATGTAGTATGACAATTCAGCTGTTATCATACAAGAAAAAATTTCACGCCGTATTCTCGGTAATGATTAAAAAATTTCATCGTTACAATTTTCCGATTTGCTTTGTTCCTTTTATTGAGTTCTTTTCGCATCTATCGCCGTGCATATTTTACTTATTTCCAGATGTTCATTGAAAATATTGTGAACACTACGAAATACGAACGTTATTCACATAATAGTTATTGACTTTTAATTTAGCTACAACTTATCTTTTTCTCCCTTTTTTCTTGAAGTATATATAGCTGTAGAAATTGAAGGAGTATTAAATTTACCGACTTTGTTTTCAATGTAGTGATAAGGGTTAAATTTTAGAAAAGGAACATAGGAGCTGAAAAAAAATAAATGAACAAAGGTTATAAATTTATTGGGAAAAGCGGAAAATTTAACACTTGTTTTGAGAAGTTTTGTGAAAAGGAATATCCGAATAATTAGAAATATTGAGATATATAAAGAATATTACGTAAAAGTTGTGATATTTTAAAGATTCTACGCATTTAATACATAGAAAAGGGGTTGTATTGCAACTTTTATGATTTCAGTTAAAACATACAAAAAAAAATGTGCGATTAAAGTTTTTGAATTATATAGTCAGGTGTAAATATTTTTTAATTAACGTGAAACTAAGAAGCAACGTTTTTACTTCATACGGTTGAAACTAACGCGGTTAAAAAGTAAAAAAGATGTTTAAACATTTCTAGTATAATTTCACAATATCGAATCGCTAAGAACAAACGGGACGATGTGATATTTCCGAATGTTGAACCAACACAGTATTTCATCGTATTTAAAATTAAGTCGTGGTGTAATGTATTATATTCTCAGTAAAATTGTCATTTTGTAAAAATTCCAGTCCTTCATAATTATAAAATTTTTGTTTTGTTAAAAGATCAAATGTTCTGGATTTAATATGATCGTTTACAAACAGAAATTTAGAATTTGTAACTTCAAAGAATATCACATTATAATCTGTTCATAGTTGTTCTTACTCTAATTAAACGCCATTAATTAAGGCTTTTTCTATAGCGTTTTCCAATAAGAGCGGGTCGATGTTGGCAGTCTGTGGCGGCCATGTTGTTTTGGTGGCGTCTGTCTAATCTGTCGTTTATTATTCCCTTACAGATGCCAAAACAGCGTGACAAGTTACACAACTGAGCAGCACGTCCAAATGATAAAACTTTATTATCAAAATGAGTGTTCATTAGCGCAAACGTTGCACGCGTTGTGCCCATTTTATGGCAGACGCGGTTGCCCTTCAAAGTCGACTCTCCAACGTTCGGTGGCCAAATTCCCGGTTCGGTAAACAATCAGCCAACACCCATACGTCAAAGGAACACCAGATCAGCCGAGAACATTGCCGCGGTTCGTGAAAGTGTGCAGGAGAACCCTAGGCAGTCAATTCCTCGCCGTGCACAAGAACTTGGCTTTTCACAGACTTCAACTTGACGAATTTTACGTCGAGACTTGGGCCTACATGACCTCGCTAGACTTTTTCTTATGAGGTTTCCTGAAGTCACAGGTCTATGCCAATAAGTCGGAATCAACCAATGCCCTTAAAGTCAACATTACCAATGCTATCGTTCAAATTCAGCCAGATCTATGCGGCAGAGTCATTGAAAATTGGACCACTCGGATCCATGCCACTTTGAAAATCCGCAGTGGACATTTGAACGATATGTTATATTCTACACATAATGACATACATGGGTCTGTCAAATAAAAAATGAATTTCGTTAAAACCTCACACGCAGCTTGTTTTATTCCATTTCAACATCGACCCGCCCTTATTGGAAAACCCTATACATGCTCCACAGAAATCATTTTCTCGAGATCGATGAAGATTGTTTTTTATTATTTATTTTTTTAACTTAACCCCTAGTATAAGATCATTTTATATTCATGCTTTAAATTTACTTGTTTGTAATTTAAAAAGTTTTCTTATCTGTTTTTTCAAAAAAAAAAAATTCATGTCACTGATTATTATTTTTGAGGGAAAAATTATTTAATAAAAAATTTTTATTCGTTTTTAAAAATTATCTACCAAATATTAACCCTAATTCTCATGTACTTTAGATTGAATGCTGTGCCACCCGTTGAAGTCTATACCACATCACCCAATGGTTACGTTTGTCGCATAGAGTTTACATTATGGCAGCCATTTATCTTAAAGTTTGTAGTTATCAAAGTGTTTTGGTCTGTTAAAGTGAAATTAATGTTTTAAGCTATAGTGTTAAGTGATCGAGGATTATTTAATGTCTGAAAAGCGTCCTGTACCATTATAATTCACTTGTTATTAAGTTTTACATTTCTCAGTTTGAGAGATATGACATTTTAGTTTTACTTCTATAGAATAAATTAAATTTAAAAGGTTAACGAATTATTCGGGTTGTACATCACAAAAAAATATGAAAAACGAAAAAAAAAACAACAAAAAGAAACAAACAAAAAAACAAGAGTTCTTAACCGGCACAAAACTCGGCTTTGCTTATAAATAATTGTGAAAATGGCTTAGGAAGTAAATATTGAAGTATAAAATTCACATAAAAAATGATTCGACTGGCCAGACGAAATTCCTATGTTTTGATTACTATAATGTTAATTATTTTGTAATTTGTACGTGTGTGATAAAAATTTTTAAATATATATTCTACTTACGTTCGAGAGCTTTCTTATTATCCTCAATTTCCTTTTGTAACTCCGTTATCTTCTGTTTTAATACAGAATTTTCTACTTCTTTTACTTCTATTTCACAAGTTAATCGTTTTATCTGTTCTTGGAATTTCGATTCTTGATGTACCACATTTCGCCTAGAACAATTTTAAATTACTCGGTTTATTGTTGTATTGTTCTGATTATCTTTCAGAAAGAAAATAGCTGTTTTAGTACAGATAAAAACAAAAAAAATTCGATTCTAGTTTAACGTTGTCCGAATTTTTGAATCAATTTTAAGATATAATTTACCAATTTTTACCAAGTAATAAACGAAGCTTGAGATGGATAGGAATCTGATAATGAAGGTAATGTATATGTTTCTATTTTAATAGGATATTAATATTTTTAATGAAACATTTTATATTAATGTACTGCGATATATCAATACTAATATTTAAGATTTTATCCCACGCATTTTTACTGCTGTATTGTATGAATTCACCACGTGCTTCGTAATAATAATCATAATAATGCTAAAGATAATCAAATCGGTAGGCCCATTTTCACCAGTACATAATAAGGGAAAGGCAGAATTAAAATTGGTAATATCAACTTAATTCAAGTGTTTCTATACTGACGAAGATTAATTGCTAAACATAGCCGAAGAAATCGTGTTCTTATTTTCGATTCTAGAAAAATTTTACTGGAGAAAAAAAAACAAAACATTGTTACGAGATGAAAATTGATCAATTACTGATAGATTTTAAATATGTATATTTTTAAGCAATTATTAAAATGTAAAAAATCACATAGGTATGATATCTAAAACTTAAAACCCTACCTTTTTCCAAAGTATATTTATAAATGAAAAATACTTCACATTAATATTTCGTGTATAGTTAATATTTATTATTAGAGAATTTTGCCCAAGTGAAATCTGGTTCCTTAACAAAAGTAGCGTAGCGCGAATTTTTTGATTCTAATGCGACTAATAAAATTCTTTAATTTTCCATTCCTTTTTTTATAATAATGTAACTTCAAAATTGAATGACTATCAGCACTGCTGAATAGATCTGCGAAATTTACAACTATTAACCCTTATAATATCGCATTTCAAAATATTTAGTCATTATTCTACTGCATTATTTTTAGTGAAAAACGTATCTTCCGATGTACACAACTTGCTCCTTTAGCAGTAGTATCTTTATTATTATTATTATTATTTTTTTTTGTAATGACGTTTATTGACTGATTTAATTGAAATTTCATATAAATATGATGGTAGTAGTTATACGTTTGTGCATCGACGGTTATGATAAAATAACATTTTTATTTACTCGTATTTATTTAGTACGCTGTACACAAACTGACATATTTCTATAAAAAATTCGCTCTTTTCTTTTTTCAAATATACGATTTGCAGTTGAACCTCTATCTTTTTTTGCCTAAATTAAAGCGATGGTTTACCGATGTAAAATAAAAATTTAATTTCTTCATATAACATCAATATTCTATGAATATCCATTTCTGTAATGTATATAATACATTTTAATGAAATCGCTATCTGGCAGTTATGTCGCTACTGTACCATACAATTTTTTTATTCTGTTCTGAATGCCGATTTTTTTTTTCAAATTATAGTGACAATTTTCCTCCGCATTTCTTATCATTTATATCCGTATCTTACATTTTTTATTTTTATTTTTTCATCAATTTTTTAGTGCAATCTCAAATGTGCCGTTCGTTTTTAGTTTTCAATAGAATCTGTTTTTTTCTGCTCCTTTTAACATCTCTTTAATTCGTACTCGCTTGTTTACTTGATTTTCAAATACGTGTTTGGTCCTAATTAACTAGTTAATTAATGTCGGTAACGATTGCTCACTACTCGTAACAATTACGTGGATGATAGTTTAAAAATGAAAAATAATTCGAATAATGTAGTAGAAATATTTGTGAATAATATTTCTTGCATAAAATCGCTACAAAAAACAATATTCAAATTTAAATAACATCGTTCAATTGAAAAAAGACATATTCTCTATTTTTGTTCCGGAAAATAAAAAAAATATATTGATGATACTTAATCGTTCAAAAAGACAATAGGTGTTGCTCTTTATTAATACTTTTATTGAATTTTCTTAAATGTCTTTTAATTCATTAGTTTATTTAATATTAATCGGACGAATAAAAGTAAACTTAAAAAATGCTTTTTTACAAAAAATAAATACCGACTTCAAGGTTTATTATAAAAATTTAAAAATGCACTAAAAAGTAAAAAATAATTACTCCCGATAAAATATATATATCAGAGTGATATAACTTAAGGTGATATCGTAATTCTTATACAACATTAACTTTTTGGAGTGGAATTAAATTCATGTTAGGAACAATTAAATCAACATTTAATGCAGTTTTTAATTATTCTTTTAATATGAATTTGATGCCAACTCCAAAAAATTAATGTTGTATAAGAATTACGATATCACCTTAAGTTATATCACTCTGATATATATATTTTATCGGGAGTAATTATTTTTTACTTTTTAGTGCATTTTTAAATTTTTATAATAAACCTTGAAGTCGGTATTTATCTTTTGTAAAAAAGCATTTTATTTTTTACTTTTTAGTGCATTTTTATTCAATTAAATTAAAACATTTATTTCCACGGTAAAAACACCAAAAGCTACATTTCCATGGTAATTTGGCAAATTTATAGTATTTTAAGTCAAAAATCTAATCCGACGGTGAAAACAATCATGAATGAAAAGCATCCAAAAAGCTTCAATTTCCCGCATTATTAAGGATAACTCAAAAACTATCGGTCAGACCTTGATCAAATTTAAATGGGACCACATGACAAACACCACCTTTCAAATAAAAGAAGAATCATCAAAATCGGTTCATCTAGAAGAAAGTTCTGTGGTAACACACACAAAAAAAAAAAAAAAAAAAAAAATAGTCGAATTGAATACCTCCTCCTTTTTTGAAGTCGGTTAATAAATAAGCGAAATTAAAAAATTTTCCCTCGACTTTAAAACAACCACCTGTTTAGTTTTAGGGATTCTCTTTTTTCATACACAGAAAATCGCACGCGATCTTTATGACGTAATATTTAAACACTGTAATTCATTCAAAAATGAGTTTACCGATTGCAAAGCTATTAACGGCAATAGAGTGGTTCAGTTTTAAATAGTAATTCCGATTCTCAATACAATTTCGTGTTTCACATAGTTTTAAACGATGCCATTTTATATCGATTTTCAGTTTAATATTTTTCTTGTTCTCTTTTGATTTTCATATATTGAATTGTTTTGATTTTGATATATTAAAATTTCTTATTTGTGAATATTGCGCAATAGATCATCATGGTAATTAAAATTTAAAAATATCATCTGTATATACGTTATAGTAAAATTTTTTAATGAAGCGAAAGTATAGTTTGATTATGATGAATATATTGAATTCGAAACTAGAAGCAACACGCGATGACAATGACTGTAGCTCATGTTTAATAAGAGAGAACAGAGATAGTAATAAATCGAATGTCATGCATAAAAGTTGTTAAGGTAAGGCACCTAATTGTAATTTAACGTGTTTGACTGCGACGAAAAGCGATAACGGTGAAATCGATGTGAGAAAACAAAAATATAATCGGATAATACTTTTTTATCCTTTCAGTTAAAGTTTTTTTTTTTGAAGTAATAACCGTGACTGCATTCGTTAAAAATGGTTAATAATATCGTTATTAATTTACGATTACGAAACGTTTGGTTAAAGTTTCAAAACGTTTTAAGTACCGGGTTTTAATATTTAAAATGCGTTACGAATCAGATGTGTGCTTTTACATATTAGCAGTTAACGATTTAAATTGTTAGCGATAGGAATAATAAAGCTGTTGCGTTTATGCCGGTACATTATTATTTTGTGTCGTCGGCTATGATTCAAAATTATAAAGAAAAGAGGAAAAGGAAAAAAAAAACTAGTCATTGTAGTGAGGTTTTTCCTCAATGTTAAAACTGGAGATAAGATAGAAATTTAGCAATGCAGATTCACAGTGCTGTACTGATTTCAATCAGTTACCTGCAATAATTAGACGGTTCTTCCATCACTGTATCCAGCTCAATATCACTGGCGTCAGAAAAACGTTCATCGTCTTCTTCTTCAATATCAGATAATATCGATCGATGAATCCTATCGATACAACTGTTATAATCGTTGAAATCAACAAATATTACCTCGTTCTCTCCTTCGCTGTCTGAACAGTCAGTAATCTGTATATCCGGTATTCTGTGTATTTGGTTAATATTATTTAACGGAAAGTTGGTCGGATAATTTTCTTCCGGTGAAGTGTTCGTTTCGACGACAGTATACAACGGTTCGAACGGCAATACACTATGTTCAAATGATTCGTTCGGGTCATTTAGTTCGATAATCGATAAGTGATTTTTATCGTTAATATTATTCTGAATGATTGTTTCATTCGCGTTCAACAGACTTAGAAATATATCGTTGCTTATTAGATAGTTATCGTCATGGGCGAGTGCGGTAGATGGTTTTTCACTATGTGAACATATCACAGCGGCGCCCTCTAAGTTTTCTTTCCGATCTATTTGCTCTGCTGGCTGTTCTTTTTCCGACTGTGATTGTACAATATCATTGTCAGTACTATTGAAATAACAGTATTTATTAGTACTTTTAGATTTCTCTTCTGTTGATCCGTCAGTAGGAGAATTTGGCGCTGTTCCGAAATTTTCGGGAGGACTATTTTCTTTCGGAATCTCATTGATTATATCGGGCCTTGAAATTTTATTATCGGTGAATAGCTGAATTTTCTTGTCATTGGCACTCTTTTCTGTGCTCGATTGTTCCGCTGTAACGGTTGCTGTAGAACTGACCGAAGATTCTCTTTCATCGTCTATGTAGATAAGACTATCATTGCGTTTAATATCTCCTGTAGCGTTCCCGGAGTTCGATTTGTTGTCTCTAGTGAAAGCAGCGAGATTGTAATTCAATTTTCGTTCAATGTCGATGTTGCTCTGTTTCGGTAAGAGTATCTTTTCATCGTCCGCGGATTTTTTAAAAATATTAAAATTCAACTTTATATCATTCGTGCGGTAGTCATTATTATTCTGTTCGTGACTGATGTTTAAATTATTTTCCTTGGTTGTAATTTTTGCACCGCTACTACTGATTCTGTCGCTTAAGTTAGCGGTATTTTCGGGAAAATGATAAGGATGTTTTATCAAATTTTTCTGATTTATCGCATCATCTAGTTGAGAATTTTCTGTATCAGATTTTAACGGAACAATTATCGATTTAGTAACCGGCTGGGGTTTAATAATCGTTTTCGACTTATCTTCGGTGATTTTTATTCCGGACTTGTTAGCGTTTTTGTCTTTCTTATCTTCATCTTTCGCTTTCGCCCGTCTGAAGAAACTGAACATACTAAACCAGCTTTAAATATGGATTTACGCAAATAACGGGGAGCAATTTATTTCTTTGATAACGGCTTGCATTCCTAAATTTGACCATATAACATTGCAGATTGATTCAATTTCATTTTTAAAAATAGTTTAATTATTGTTTTTTTTTGTTTTTTTTTTTTTTTTGATACTTCTTGATGATTTGCTGATTGTCATCTAAAAAATAAATATATTTAAGATCTAAGGTTTTTTGCCAATATGAATAAAAGAAAATTGTTTTTTCATCGTTGTTTTTTTTTTTTTGATGATTAAAATTAATGAAACCAAATAGGGCCATAAAAAAAAATATATATATATATATATATATAAATTAACCAGAATTTCATTGTATTCAAGAGGATTTTTTTTTTTTGCTTTCGCTGAAGTATAAGATAAGAAAACGGGTATAGATTCAGTACTGATATTTTGAAATGGTTAGTTAATAATTTGAAAGATATACTTATTACATTTTTATTTTAACAGATGTTATTGTTGCAAATATTTTCAAATTTTTTTAATGGCTGGAAATTACTTTGAATTTTATTTTAAAGATTTTCAGTGTTTAACACTTAACATTACGCAACAGGCATATTTTAACTGGATTTTTCTAACAGTTTCTGCAAAATCTAACCAACCGTAAAATACAGTAGGTGTGTTCAAATTGCTATCGTTAAAATGGAATTTGTTGTGAACACATTTCTGAAATTTAATTTTCAAAGCGAACAAGCACTTTTTTAGTGGAATTTAAGCGCCGTTTATAGTGAATTTATACAGTAAAAAAAAAAAAAGTCTTCAATCATATTTTTATTTTAAAGAAAAATTTCATGTTCAATTTCGATACATTTGAAACCGATTTACCTTATAAAGTCGATTTAAGAAAAAATCATTATTTTAGGTATCTTCCTAATCCATAGGTGGATGCTAATTTTTTTGCCGGCGTTCTTGATTTTTACATTCCTTTTTTTATTATTTTATTATACTTTTTTTTTTTTTTTTTTTGGCTTGTCAACCAGAGATTTCACCCAGAAACGATGGGAAGGAGAGTTAACTAATTAAAACTTAATTCGATCGGAAACAGCTAAAATAAAGGAACCAATGGTAGGGATAACAGACTGAGAAGAAAAGGACAGGATATACGAGTCATAATAAGGAGCAGGAAGTTTTAACTTTAGTAGGAGTAAATAAAGAGAAGAAAGTTCCGCAGAAAGAGCAGAACACTAAAAGAAAATGTGATTAGCTTCACAGACAACTACTTCATTAGAATAAACAAGACAATAAGGAGAGGGAGCCAAAGAGAGACGTTAGCGGGAAGAAGATAATAAAGTGTGATTGAAGCGTAGGCGAATAATATGGACAATAACAGAACGTGGCTGAGAAGGGAATTCTGAGAACCAAGGATTAGTAAAGGTTAGGTTGAATTGAGAGGTAGAAGGAACGGTTACTGTTAAAGGAGGAAGGGTACATATTCGACCAAAATTTAAAGTGAAATTTCTTACCTAAGGATAATAGATATTAGCACCTGGAATTTTTTTAAAGCAAAAGCGAGAACGGGCACTGAGTTAAAGCATTCGCCATTTCGTTACCCTCGGATGCCTTTATGACACCAGGAACTCACAGCAGATCAATGCGGATAGCGCGATGAAAGGAAAGATTGTAAATGAGAGATCTTATACGAAGAATGATGAAGTCTGATGAGGTAGAGGGAAGAGGTGGCACTCACGGAATCGAAAATTATCAGATAGTGGGAGAGGTTACGATTAGAGGAAATATAAATAATTGCACGTAGGATAGTCATTAATTCGTTTGTAAAAATAGAACAGAAAAGCGAAAGACAAAAAGATTCGGAAAAACTAAAATAGGGGAGAATAAAGGAAGCCGCGGCACCATCAGGCCCCCTCGAGTCATCAGTCAGATGAGTACATGAGAAGGAAAAAGAGAACTGATAGTACTGTGAAATTCTTGTTTAATAACCGCGTGAGGCAGAAACCTGGAGGAATTAGAAAGAAAATATACTTGGGAGGGTATGAAAACAATTAAAGGAAAGGTAAGAGAAATCATTAATGGAAATTAAAAAGGATGAAAAATAACTAAGACGACGAGAGATAAGGGCTAAGATGGGAATTTTATTAGGAACAAAGCGGCCAGTTTCTGACGATGGAAATGTAGGAAGGGATAAGTTGAGAGGAAATGAAAGGAACACGTTTAGAAATAACAAATAAGATCTTCGAATTGAGAGAGAAGGTATATTAGATTCAGCAAACCTTGCTGAAATAGGAGAGGATTTAAGCGCACCGAGGCATAGATGGAGACAAGAATTCTGTATTCTATCCAATATATGCAAAGAACGGATTTGGAGGCAAAGCCAAGATAAATGAACAGTAATGAAACTTTGAGCAAATAATGGACCTATAAAAGGAAATGAGTACAAGAGGATTACCTCTCCATTTGGCTGGTAGTGAGGATTTTAGCGAGTTTGATCTTTTAATGGGGAACAAGAAAGATAATATGCTCGGAAAATAAGCTAAACACCGAGATAGCAGAAGCAATTAACACGAGAAGAGGCATCCGAATTAGGGATATATTAACAGAAGCAGGATTATAGGGACGAAGAGTAAAAACCATGTAAGAAGATTCGGAAGGAGAGATAGAGTAGATGACAGAGAATGTTGTAGCGTAATCAGAGAAAAATTAAGCGCTTTGTTGGCAGTTGTGAAGTCGTAAGAAGAGGAAAAAAAAAAGAATATCATCAACAAAGAATAAGGAAAGGGAGAGTTTAAATAAAGAGATGCCATAGCAATAGTGTAAATGTTAAAACGAGTATGACTGAGAGGGGAACTCTGGGGAAGACCGCGAAAGTCATTTCTTGGAGTTTGAGACGCCGGAGAACTATACTTAAAACAATTTCAGGATTGATACCAATGAAAAATTTCTTCGCCAAAGCCTACATTTACGGATGAAAAGTTAAATGCGACATTTAGCAGTTACTGATCAAAAATTGAGTCTCGTTTCGAGTTTGTATTTTATTTTCACATATTCGGTATTATAAACACCTTAGGTTTTCATAATTTGCTCCGCTAAAGTAAAATTTTTTTAGTTAAATTATACTGCGCTGCCTAATAATAACAGGGTGACCAACCTAACCGGGAATTTTGCTGTAAAACCGGGGAAAAAAGTAAAAATAGCCAAAAACGATATTTTTAATAAAAAAAAATCATTTGAAACGTTAAAAAGTGAATGCATTTTTTACTGTACTTCACACTCAACAAGAATAAATTATGAAGTTCTGTTTTATTCACATAAAATATGCTGTGGCGGTAAAATATTGTCAATAGCAACAAAAAAAATCCAGTTTTCGATCGAAAGACTTTTTTTTATAACGGCAGGTCTATTTTCTTGACGAGTAATATTTATATTTAGTGCCAGTCCATTTTAGTTAACACTTTAACGAGACGCGCAAAAAAAAAATGTTTATTATACATTTTAATTTATTGGGAAGGTTGAATCCTCTTAGTAAGACTTTTGGAGAGGTTTAACTTTGTTATTAAAAAAGTTTGCAACGACGACTCCTTCGAAGAGATTCGTGATAATTTATTTCTGTAAAATTTGAACGCGTGTAATGATTTGTTCTACAAATTGCCTTATACATATTCTATTTGTGTTTGATAATTCTGTCGAAAAGTTTGACGGCAATGAACATTCTGCTATAAAATTAGTACTTCATGACAGCGGCGTTTCGAAGGAGGTTTAAATATAACTAAAAAATTTGAAACTAGCTTTAAAATTGGTTCATACATTCGTGTTATGGTCCCCGGGTGGCGAATCTAAAAAGGTGTCATTATTTATTTGATAAATTTATTCAACTATTTATGTGATCCATAGCCGCGTTTGTACATAATGATTGTATGTTAAACTTTAATATTTTAATTAAGATATGTAATAAAAAAACAACAATAATAATGAAAGTAACACAATTGTTTTAAAAAAAAACAAAAAGTTGAATTTATATGTATAAAAATTGCATACATTAAAATTGCTGTTTAATAATTTATGTTCGATATATTGTTAATCTTCCTTAGTGTCTGTTTTGTTCCTTTTGCAATTTTTAATTCTCTTTAAGTTTGTTTCGCTGAAGCATTTGATATGGGTAATGTTTGAAATATTTTTAAAATAATAATGTCTACATTTGAAATTGTTTGATTCATGTCTGACATTATTACCTTATATGCATCATTAGCTGAACATTCTTCTTCTTTTAGAAACAGCGGAAATTATTTTACTTTGTCTCTAAATTGTTATTTATTTTCGTGTTTGTTTTCATCCTTTAGATTTTTAATACATTCCTTGTTTTTTTTTTGAGTTTTCCGAGACAGAAATAAAAAAAAAGAAATTTTCTATAGAATGTTTTCATAATTTCTTTTTTTCTTTGGCGGTTCTCACTTATTAATATAGATTGTAAATTGAATTAAATATTATGAATGAAATTTTCGCCTGCGGAAAGTGAACAGGCACTGCCATTTTTCATGGAAGGGAAATTTTCGTTTCTTAATTTTTCTTTTTTCATCAGTAGTGAAATTTTTTGACTTCTTCAACAATTTCGAATTCATTCCTGAATTTCTGAATAAAATTTTCAAACGTGAATTTAATAACGAAACACGTTGAAGAGTGTGTATATTTTACCGACTACACAGGTTTGCCGGTAGCATTCATTCTCTACATGATTCTTAATCATTGCCGTAAAAACGGGTATCATACTTATTCGTGTCTTTTAATAAAAATCTTACTGCAATTATAATTTTAATAAATATAAAATAAAATTTCCATATTTCGATTTGGGGTCTGATGTTGGTAAAAAATTGAATTAAAGGAGGAATTTGCTCTCGGAAATTTTTTTTAGCGTTTTTTTGATGGCACCTCCACCATACGAGATTACACGCCACTGTTCACGAGTACTTCGTTTTTACCGGATTAGTTCGGAATTTAGTTTAACGAGGAATTTTTCTGCATTTAATAATACATCTAAAATAACGCTATTTACCTTTTTTTCGCTAGGTTTAAAAGATCTTTGTCACCGGAAATGGGAAAAACAATCATCAATTAAAAACTTGAATATTTTTTAAACTAACCAATTTTAGACGTTATCGCACTTTTGATATTTTTTATTCTCATTTTATTTATATATTCCGCCAAAATAAATTACGAAATAATAAACTAACCGACCCGAAAGATAAAATAGTGGACCTTTTTTTCATGTAATTTCGGTAAAGAGCGACCAAAAATGAAAAATAATTGTTTTTTATGCCTGAGTAAACATTTTAGTTGAAAATTATTTGCCCGTTTTCTCTAAAATTATCGAGGAATGTAAGGACACAAGTAACTTTTTACGTTTTGTATACTGCGATTTCGCACGCAGCAAATCAACGAGAATTTTATTTCGTCTTAAATACTTTATAAATAATAAAAACAAAAATGAACAAAAAAGGAAAATGAAACATTATTTTTTACGTTACGTTCAATTACGTGTAAATATTTTTTAGAGAGATCTGTTCTGTTTGTTAAAGTAGATATGAAAGATGAGATATTTTAATAGTTACTTTTATTTCAGGAAAAATGAATAACAATTTATAATTTAAGGAAATACCGTTTCGAATGCTGCAGATTTCGAAATAAAATTTTTTGTCAATTTATTTTTCCTGTAGTTAATTAATTTCCATCTTGCGTATTTCCTCATTTGCTTTACTTGAAGAATTTCATTGTGTAGCATGACACCCTATCGATAACATTTCCGTTTAATTGACAAAATAATGCTGGAGACTAAACTAGGCGCTGACACTTCCGATAAAATATTTAACACATATTGCTATCAGAAACTTACTTTTCCTAATAACAACAATCGTTAATATTATTAAAAAAAATACTCGGAGAATCTATAAGAGCGCGCGTGTGTTTTTTTTAACCGCCGATGATGATTTGATGCTCGTGACGTCAATTACTTAATTCTTTATCTTCTGAAAAAATAAAAAATTTTGTGTCCCTGTTCTTGCAATAATTATTTTAGTCATAGCCGCCAGTTTGGGAAAAACTAACGTTTTAGCCAAATTATTGTTTTTTCCGTAATGCGCGTGTCTGTTCGGAACATTCTACAAAAATTGGATCGAAAATCAAGCAACTTAAATTACTCTAATAAAATAAAGAGGGAAAAGTTTGAAAGAGAAAACAAAGACGGAACATCAAGATGATAAATACTAGTAAAATATGAAGCGACGTTTTCGAAGATAATGTACGTTGGTGGCACTAATAATGTGGTGGAACCTTTCTTTTAGTGCGCTCGTCACTGAACTTTTTAAAAAAAAAAAAGATCAATTAAACCAAAAATTCATTTCGTTTCTGTGTGTAAAGAGAACATTGGTTTTATTACGATTTTTCTTCTGTTTCGAGATGCCTTCATCAGATTTGGAATATTGAAGGTGTACACAAAATTATAAAACATTAAGCGAACCTGGCCAGCAGGCATTTATCCGTTTTGCTGCCCTTCTTTTTCTCTCGAAGTCGGCGCTTAGGGATTCAGACAAATTCTCTAATGGCATTTCGGATAATTGTATTTTAATTAATAATTAAAAAAATTTATTCCACGCATTATTTCTGTTAATTATCAAATAAACCATTCGAAAAATATAAACACTTTTTATAAAACGATAATAAATTAAATATATTATTATTATTGTTTTACAAAAAGTGTTGGTATTTTAATTACTTTCATATATATATTAACAATCGTGTTTGTGTGTATATATATATTATATATATTTAAAAAAAAAACGAAAAAACAACAGAACAAATTTTAAAAATCGTTACGCAGGATCATTTGAAAAAAATAATATTTTTTTGCAAAAGGAAATAAACACTATCGAACTCGATGACGCGACGAAAAGAGGTATGCGTTAGTGCAAAAAGGAAGAAAAGAAAAAAAAAACAATTGTATTTTTGTTATTTTGCTTGTTCTTTTTTGCGGGGTCGGTTGTAAACCAGAAATAACGCCCCTCCTAGCCTTTATAAATTAAAATCAATATTCTCACTTACACGGAAACATTTAGAACGCGCGAAAACTATCGACAGGTCCGATAATATATCGATACGGATGATGTAAACAAAGTCGAACTCGGCGATCAAAATTATATCGCGGCGTAACTAACAAATTAACACCTAATAAAAAGAACGTTGTAAACTAAACGGCTCAGCGCTTGCTCGGGAGAACTGACAAAGCAAATGTAACGGAGAAAGATTGTGAGTTTTTATCTTGGAACGCGTTTTTCGGCGAGCAGCGAATTTTCTGAGGCAACGAGTTAATAACGAGAGATGCTGTCCGGTCTAAAAATAAGTGTAAACGCTCGTGTGCTTCGACTGGCGCATTTTTGCCACCGCTGCTGGTCGGCCTGCGCCTATCTCCCCGAATTATTATTACGATCCTGGTTTAGTTGTGCCGCGCTTATGTCGTCTTTACATCGATTTATTTTCGTGTGATGCAAATGAAATTTATAACTTTTCCAAATGATTACCATCGGAGTCTGTGACCGGATGTACGTACGCTATCTGGCAAAACGAACAAAAATAAGCGTACATTAATAATTCTTTCCTTAACCTTCTAGATCGGTAGCGCGGCGTTGTTGGCGTCGACCTTATGACGTAGCATGACACGGCGACGAAGTTGAACAGTGTGAATGCATGCATGGCGCAGTGGGCGAAAGAAGGAAAAAAGGCGACAGATAATGTATTTTAAAAACGCTTCGAAACTGCCAAATAATTATTAAGCCGTGTTTACACTAACGTGTAAATGTATCTTACTGAATTTTACGACTTTCATTTTCTACTGCCGCTATTACGTTTCGGCACTGCGTTCAATGATAATCATTTTTGAATTAACCGTGATATAAACTAAACAGTTGAATCATTAGCGTTAATTTCACCAAATGCGCGTTTTTTTATGGATGCCTTAAGTGTTGTAACAAAAAAGGGAGAGCAGCGGAAAAACAACGTACACTACAGAAGACTGCTTTAGAGTCGGGCGTCTACGTGCATGCGAATAATAAGTGCATTTTTCTAAAAAAAGCTGAATTCTTTGAAGTGTCTAGAGTACTATTTTTGCATTAGCGGAATATATTTTTAAATTCTATTATAAATATATACTAAGCCAGGGGTGGCCAACCTCCAAACGATCTTGTGGGCCACTTTGAAAATGCATCATAACTCCACGGGCCGCATATAAAATAATATATCCCCCCCCCCCATATTAGATTTAGACCCGCTATAGACGCACTTAAGAGTGAAACATAAAACTTGTTACATTAAGTGTTCCAACAATGAGTTCGCGGAGCATAATTTTTTACTACTTCGGCCGTCTCGCGGGTTGGCGCCACCCCTGTACTGAGCTGCCGAGAAAAAGCACCTTTCGAATTTTTCGATGTTTAAATTGTGAATTTTTATAAAATAAAAGACTGTTGCAGATATTGTTTTTATTTTTCTTAAAAAATTATACGAATACATCGATTATTAAAATGTTATCTGCAAAACTAAAACAATTATAGCGGTAAAATGTACGCGAAAGAAATATTTTATATTAAATATGTTCTTTAACATGAAATGTTGACCACACTTGTTTCGTGAAATTGATGTCTGGATGGTAATTAATAATGTTTTTAATTTTTTTGTTCTTAGCATAGAGCAATCTGTCAACTTACTACTGCCGCTGTCTGTTCTAAGCACCAAGTTGATCCTAAGAAGAGAGGATTTCATCGGCTCATAATTTTAATGATTTACAGGTAACGAACAGAGACTGTATTACCAGTGGCGGATCAAGTGAAACATGGGGGGAGGGGATTATATAATTATGTAATATTTTCTACGGAAGGCGGTAGATTTTTGAGAAATACGTTGTTTTATAAGGAAAATCAAATAACGACCTCTTTAGAAATTTAAAAATGTTTTAAAAATACGTAATTATTAGCAATTTAATTTAAATTTTGTTTGGTAGTTTAGGATTTAAATAGTAAGGTAGTATTTTTATTAGACTTTACTTCTTTTTTATTTTTGTTAGTAATCTGAATCCGAATTCTTTGTTCGTGAGCAAGTTAATATATATATATATATATTTTATTGAACTATTTTCATTTACATTACAAAAAAATTTAAATAAGAAAGGCAAAAGATTGATGACAGTTGAGTTTAAAATATAATAAAAAATTAATAGTTTTACTAGAAAACAGTATTAAATATTAGTTATAATTAAATCTATAGGTAAAATTTATATAAATCTTTTATAGTATGAATTAAGTGTTTCTTTGTTATAACAAATTTTTTCTTAGAGATTTTTGGTTTTTTGGAGGGGAAATGTCCTCTCCCCCCCACCACACACGGATCCGCCACTGGGTTATACGGATAGTAGGTGTTAATAAGAAATTCAGTAAACGCGGAAATACAAGACTACCTTAGTCTTTACGTGGCCGCCCGGTTTTTTCCGATAGAGATGTATAGTAATTATCGGAAAGTTCGAAACGGTTGAAAACCATCACGCAAAACTTATCAAAAACAAAATACGTTTATAAACGAAATGAAACGAACATTCTGTACGCAAAAGCAACAGACGCAAGGAATGAAGATGAAATTATTTAAAGATGGCCTACTAATTGTAAGTAAGAAAAGAAAAAAGTATTATAAATAGGTATCGTGATAGTTTCGTAGGAAGTGTACCGATTAACATTACCAATCTCTTTCCTGATTTCGTCTTTCGAATTGAAAATTTTTGAAGATTTCGAATTTTTTCTGTATTCTTGTGATAATTAAAACAAAAATCATTTCTCTAGCTATTGCAAAATGGACCATAGAAAATTTTTTCAATTCTTTGTCTCGCAGCGTGATATACCCATTTTTCAAAAGTGCCGGGACTTTGAGTTGTAAAATTTTGGAGGATTTCATAATTTGTGTCTGCATTATTAAAACGAAAATGAGTCGATTAAACAAAAAAAAACCTTTAACTACTACAGAACGAACTATGGACTTTTTTAAAAATTCTTCTACTGCAGCTTTATGATATATTCATCTAATACGTCTAGACGAAAATAAATATTTTCTTAATCTAATTATAAACGTGTATCATTAATGCGCTTTCTCGTAAATCAGCTGTATCAGCCCCTGTAAATCAATTCAGTTCGATTTATGTCTTTTCGTATTTCCCGCTACTCCGAATTTTATTCTTAACACGTGATCGTTGCGTTTGTTCGACTAAATAATTCCATTAAATTTTCTCAGAGATTTTCATGAATAAAATCAAAATCGATGCGTGCCTAATTCTAGCGTTATTTCGTCGAATTTTATTTCATTAAAGAAAACAGCTATCATTTTGATTAAGCTGTCGTCGCGGTTGTGATTGCATAATTTAATTTTTACGCGATTGACTTGTCACTCTATTCGTATTTGCACTGTCATTATAAAGTTTCCCCTGCATCGACTCCCTAGTTTTTATCTCACCATATTTAGTCGTGGCTGCCTTTTTTCACCCACTTTTCCGTTTGGCATATCTTCTTTTGTAATAACTAATCCACAATGTTAATATTACAATTCGGTAGTTATTATAAAGCAGACTTTAGTTACTATTTAATTACTCGCCCTCTAAGCAGTTATAGTATTTCAGAATCAAGTTACTACAAATAGGTGTTTTCACAATTATATTTTGTGAGGTCGTTAATAATATGATCTTTGGGGTTTACAAAGTAGCGTGTATTTTACTTCGTGTCTTAACTATGAAGTATAATTAATGTTTACAGTTTACTTTGCTCTACAGGGTTCAATAGAGTTATAGCGAACATCAGGAAAGTTAGTCCCTGGTTTAGTCTAACTTTCTCCAGACGGTAGTATACGGTAAAAATAGAGAACTAATTTCATCGTTTTCTGCAATAAGTCCGTGAAACTCGAGAAAAACGAATCTAAAGTTACCGAGCTAGCCTTTTATAGATCTTGAGGTTAAACGTTCGAATCTTTGCTTCGTCAACCCCCCTTTTTTTTTTTACATTATTTTTACCTGTATGATAATTTATTCTTATTTATTGTATAATCTGAAATTATTTTAAATATTAGATTTTATCATTAAAAAAATGGTATAAAATTTGATATTTATTAAAAAATTTGAAAAATTTATATAAGAGAAAAACTTTTAAATTTATTTCCGATTTCTTTTTTTTTTATTATCATATATTTTTTATTGGTTTTTCAAATTTTATAATAAACAACAAATTTTATATCATTGTTATATGGGTAAAAAAATGTAAAAAAAAAAAAAAAAAATTTGACGAGGAGTTCAAGTACCACCACGTCCTATACTCTTTCAGTTCAAAGTGAACCGATGTCACATAAAGTTGGATGCTCGCTGCATGCTTGAAAATTCGATACATTTTTATTTTAGTTTCATTGAAATGGATCTTGAAAATGAAAACTTCGAATTTTCTTCTATTTCTGATGAATCGATTCTTAGTGATAAATCGAAAAAACTATTAAAATGTGCTTTAGTGTAATTGCTACGCATTGAAAATGACATTTGTTTAAGCGAAACACACCCTTTTACTCATGAAGCCGCACTTACTGGTAGCGAACTTTATAAACTGATTGTGAATCTGTTGAATGAAAAAAAAAATGATTAATTACGAATTAATACATCAAAACGAATACGCTGTAGTTTTGTCATCGGAAAATTTGAAAAACAACAGTCATTCATTTATTGAAATTCCTGAAGAACATAAAAGAAAATTATATCCAATAGAAACGGAGATCAAGATTTCGAACATTGTCAAACAAAATCCAACTTGGAGTTTGCAAACTCTTCAAAAGAGGGAATGTAGCTTTCTAAAACGAAAAGATGGGAAGAAGAAATTTTAAAAGGAGGTTCTGATAGGGAAAAATATACAATTACTGATTTCTGGACCTACGGAAAATTTCTTGAAGCACGTAAAAATTAATAAACGACTTCAAGAAATTTGCAACAACGGGGTTTAGCTGCTGTTTTCCAATTTCCAGATTTTGCTTCTAAAGCAAGTTCTAATTGGGTTGATAGATACCAACAGAAATTTTAATATTCTTCCAAGAAAAGTAACAGGTCAAACCGATGTATATTTTTTGTTCATATTCACAGTTTATAGATATAAATTTATTAATAATTATTATAAATTTTATTTATTATTGTAAAATTTTACAGTTCGTCAGTATCGATCTATTTACAATCGGACGTTGGCAGAAAAGGAAAGCAAAAATCCGTGTATAAATATAAAAATAAAATAAAATAAAATAAAGAATAAATTTTATTCACATTTAAATCTGTGTATGTAGGAATGGACGATTTAAATAAAATGACACATTTTTACATAGCACAGTATAATTTAACTTTATCCGACAAAATTCTTCTAAAAGTTGTAATATGTTGGCAAGAAGCAACCGGAAAATTTGAATTTCGAGTTCGAAAAAATGTTGACAGAATTTCAAACAAATACACCAACGTCAAAGTAGTATCGTCAAAGTCCGGAAAATTAACAACTAATTTATAATGAAATGCTTGAAACCTTACATAGAGAACAACAAATTCTTACTTTTTATCGACTCTTGGAAAGGTCAAACTAATCCACAGCATACGATGAAATATTTTAAAATAAAACCGAAAAACCTACATGTACGATAAAAAGTATACCATCAAAATGTACGCTATTGGTTCAACCTTGCGATGTATATTTCTACAGTTAGGTAAAGAATTTTATAAGAAGAATTCAAATTACAGTGCGGTTATAGAAGAAAATAGATATTTAACATCGAGAGAAGATTGCTTGAAGATACATTCATTAATTCTTCACTAACTTCCTACACCGGTTTATCAAGACATGATTTCCTTTGTTTGGTTTGCTATCAGACTTAAAAAGAACAAGAAGTTATTTTTGAATATAAATGAAGTATATTTCTCTCAAATGCAATTAAAAAATTCTTTTGCATGTAAAAAGCTCCATTTTTATGTTGCTCTTTTCGCAGAAAATCTCTATGCTTCATTTGTTTTTGTGATGTGTTCCACCCAGATCTTTGTAACAATAAATCAAGTGCTAATAGATAATGTAATGTAATTTATGAGTTATATAAGTTAATAAAACCTTCATTTTCATTTTTTCCTTATTTTTCACAAAATTTTCCTTTTCTAGTTTTCAATTTTTTCAATAAATTTTATCAAATAATAAATTATTATACAGGTAAAAAAAATGTAAAGAAGCCAAATAAAATTTAACGAGTCAAAGATTCATCCGTCGAATTTCAACAATTATATGCTAGCTTGCTAATTTAGAGCACTTTTCTCGACTTTCGTACACTTATGTAAAAACGGTGAAATTAATTTTCATTTTTAACCCAATATTACCATTTGGAAAAAGTTGAACCAAATCGGTGACCCACACTTCTAATATTTCCTTTTTTGGATGTAATTTATACGATGTGTGTATATATATATATATATATATGAATATGAATATGTATGATATATGTAAGTGTAAAATCAGTGCGATATGGCTGTAAATTCAAATTGAAATATTATTTAGAAATTTTACACAAAAACGTGATCATTATGTACATTATATTCAAGAAATTCTAGAAATTTTTTACAAAAAAGAAAAAGAAAAAAAAGAAACAGTGTTTTAGTTTTTTTCAATTTGTCAAAAATGAATTCATTAAAACGTGTTAATTATTTTCTGTTCTCGCTTAAATAAAATTGATGTGTCCAGTTTTTTTAAAAAGAGTCTTATGCTGTCACTAAATTTGGTTTTCACCATATTGAAGTTTTGGCAAGCATTTACACATTCGGAAAAAATGGTGTACTAAACTTACAATACAGCTGTGGAAAAGGAAGCTGTCTCATTTTTGTTTAAAGTTCCAGGGATATATCTGTGCTTTGAACAATAGTAAATTCTTTAAAATTCATTGAATATTTCCTAATTTTCTTTTAAAACTCTCTTTGAAATCTTTGTAAAAGGCAGTGCGATTATGAATAATAATTTTTTTAATAAATGACATCAAAGTAGTCATATTTTTTATGATTTAAAATTCAGAGTGAAAATAAAATTTGCTCACAAGCTATTCAAATGTGCTAACTTTTAATATGAAGTAAAGCGTCAAACTGGAAAGAAGATGCAAAATTTCTGGGACAAATTTCTTACCTGAGGTGTATCGATAATCAAAAGCACCGTTTCCCCCCTCAAAATAAGTATTATAAATAATGTATCAACTTTACTATTAATTTTTATCATTGAACATTCAATTCTTATGTTTGTGAATGGAATCTGTCGGCACTTGCTAGAATTAAAAACTATTTTCCAATGTTGTACTTGACTGTTTGGTTTAAGTGGTTCCTAATGGCATTATTTGCGCGCGTGGCATCCGTATTAGATGCAAGAAAGGGAAAATATAAACTACACTATCTGTTCTAGTGCTAATTTGAAGGCAATAATATACTTATGTTGAAGTCAAAATGCGAAGAATATGTTTCGGTTAGATTTCAATTAATACAAATGATGCCTGGATATAGATGTATGATTTTAATGACGTTTTGATCTTGTTTTTTTTCTCCTTTCTTTTATTAAATAAAATTCTTATCAACGTTGTAACGAGAAATCGAATTAATGGATCCTTTTATTACTCTAGCATATAAGGTTGAGCATTTTACTCTTTTTTTTTTTAAAGCAAATTGTAAATACGTATAAATATACTTTTAAAAGTAAAAATATGTATCATTCAGTGGGTTTCACTGTATAGTATGATTTTTATGTACATAAGTGATATGTCCCCTGCCTTTATTTCATTCGTAAACAGTTATCAAATTTTCACCAGCCCCAAAAATAGTAATAAAAAATATTACGTTTGTTAAAGACACGAAGGTCTTATGAGATGTTTAATATAAGAAATTTAAAAATTAATTATTCCGAACTGGAAAGAAGTGTGAAAAATTATGAGAAGTATTAAATTTTATTAACTTACCAGTGCATAAAACATTGAGTCAATTTTCAGCACATTACAGCGTAAATGCTAAAAATAAATGCTCATTACCAGTATAGCAAACAATACTGAAGTATATATAACAATATACTTATCTGTAGTAACGTTTTCAGGTCCAGTCCATCATCAACTAAAAATCACATAAACAGTGGAGTGAAAACGAAACATGATAGAAATAACGTATTCGCACAATGTTTTTTGTTTTTTTTGTTAAAAAAAAGAAAAAAACAGTTAAACGCATCGAACATAACCGTACCCGCACAAAATTGAAAAATTCGTTGAGTTACTGAAAATGTTATTACAGATAAGCATACCGTTATGTACCATTTCGATATTACTTGCTATATGCGATTACATTTACATTTTGGTATTTATTGAAAGTTTTGCAAACGGGTTAAGAATTTTACAAAATTACATTAGAGTGTTTTGGAATTCCGGTCAAGTTACGCATGTTAAGCATTCATTGGTCATTAAAAAAGGAAAACAAAAACGCGTTGTAAGCGAAATAAGATGCAATGGTCTTTGAGGCAGTTGGCAAAATTGGAATTCCCTTTTTATAAAAAGGTATAGTATTTATCAAGTAGCGTGGTAACATTGTAATTATAATGCTTGACTACCAAACTAGAGGCTACAGGGTCAAGACATGTCGTTCCGAACTAAAATCGTATCCAGTTTTACCCGACTTAAAATATAACTTGATATCGGAGAAATGTGGGCAAGGAAAATCGTCCAAGAAAAAGGAACTGGGACCCCTCCTCTTTGCAGTACCATTAAGTTTCTTCTTTATTTCCTCAACCTATTTAGTGATTTGCGACTTTTTGGCGCGGATTAACTCTACATTGACATAGCTTCGATTCTTCTTTTTCTCCTCCGTAAATGTAAATCTTGACCTACCTCTTGGTCGTTTACCCTTTAGTTAAAAGGCGAACAATTTATTCGCAAATGAAGAGAAGCAAGCGTTTAGTTTCCCTTTAGTTGGGTTGGTAACCCATTTGCTCATGAAGAATGGCGATCAGGTGACCAATCATATTGTTCAGCTTTCCATAATTAGTGCTAGTTTTATGTTTTTATATACTCTTAGGCACCTCTTCGTTTGTAATTTGCTTAGTCTATGAACTTTTTATTATTCTTCTGTAGCATCGTATATATTAAATGTTTTTTCCGTAGGTAAAGAAACATTTTTATAGTAAGCAATCATTTCTTTCTGCCGAAGTAATTTTTTGCTTGTACTATTTTTCTTTTAATTTATTTTTTGCATCTATAAGACTTTCAAGATAAGAAAATTCTGTCACTTGTCACGGTTTTCCGTATTCAGATATATATATATATTCATTAATTCATGTTTGGAATATGTCATTACTTTAGTTTTATTCTTGTTTATTTTCATTTTGTAGCGTTCTATCAATAAATTTTATAAGTCATTAATGGATAGCTGTGTAAAGCACACTCATTTTGGGCTATTAAAGCTATATTGTCAGAATACCATATAATATTATACAATCCATTGATCTGGATGCCTCTAGTTCTATTACCTATAATACATATATATATATATATAAATTTATATAGAACTCTTAACTCTGAAAACGCAAGTCCCTTTGGCTACCAATCTTTTTATTCTAAACTTTTTTTTAAAAAAATCGTTTTCAATGGACTATGCCATTCTTACTTGTTTTTTATTTTTAAAAAAATATCTTAGCAATTGTGCAACACTTTAACCTTCGTTATCTTATATAACTTAACGGAAGATAATCATGGGACAAAGAATATAATGTACCTTGGGCGCGCTTGTGTGTGTGTGTTAAAAAGGATTAGAGAATAGCAGTATCCTTTTCTTACTTATATTTTTATACTATCTAGTGCCGGTGTTTAGCACCACTTTTGATAAGAAAAGTAACCGTTAATCTCTATGGTCTATTTACCAATATTTCAGTATTTGTAATCAAATCACTTTACGTTATCAAAATGTTTCTAATTATCTTTGCCGTTTGTTTATTGTAAAACTTTTTTTAATAAGCAAGTGTACTGATAGTGTATGACTTCCCGTGCGTCTTTTCCTTTTCTTAAGCCAAATTGAACGACGAAAAATTTTCAACTTTTTTCTTTTTTATAAGTTTATAAGAGATTATGGTTAGGATGTTTAGCGTATGTGATAACATAGTTATAATTTTGTGTTCTTCATAAGTTTGGGCCCGATGGTTTTTGTGGATTGTAAGCGTATACCTATCCCGAAATCCGTATGTATCGGGTGTAGAAGTATGAAATGCGGATTTGAGAAACCAGATGTTCATCAATTTAGTGCGCTAGGCTGCATAGTGTCTAAGATATTTTCTAAGGTCCTGACTAATAGGCTAAAACAACCATTAAATTTTGAACAATCCCAAAAACAATCTAGCTTTCGGAATGTATTCTCTACCATCGATCACTTACATGCGATAGATCTACTCATAGAGAAATGTGAGGAATATCAAATAGAAATTAATTAACCATTTATAGATTATAAAAAGGCGTTTGACTCGTTAGATCATAGATTTCTAGATAGAACATTAAAAAATCAGGAAGTGTCCGAGAACTTATAAGAGATATGTACACGGATATGAAGGAAAGAATAGTAACGGACATAAAAGGAGTGTATTTTGACATAGAAAAAGATATGAAACAGGGGGACCCATTATCTTCTTTGCTATTTAAGCTCTGCTCTAGAAGAATTATTTCGAGAGTTGGACTGGAATGAGAAAGGTATTAGCATAAACGGAATAAGGTTAAATGATCTTAGGTTATGTCTGAAGATATTAACGAATTAGAAGACATGTTGAACGAATTAAACAAAGCGGGAAAGAAGGCTGGTTTAAGTATGAACTTGGATAAGACAAAAATACTATCTACAGGAAAAAATCAAAAACGGGAGAATTATAATGGATAATAAAGAAATTGAAAAAGTAGAGAGTATAATAAGGTTTAGAGTGATAGTCTGCTGTTGGCATCCATCGAATTTTCTGTTAGCTGTACTCTATTAATCAAACTGAGCTGATTTAAAGGAGCTGGAAAACCACCCAGTTGCTAAGAATTGACGTTTATTAATCCGACTGAGGCACAATTCTTTGAGCGAGTTGCTAATAGCTTGCTGTTGTAATGTAGTATGTAGTTTTATGGATTTTTTTTTATTGGTAGGAATACTTTCGACGAGTGAGCTTCCTTTCGGTTTTCTATATAAGCAATTGTGAATTCCGATTCAGTTTTTTCGATTAGCGCTAAACCTGCTGAATAGAATGTGTTACTATCCTCACGATATGGACTTAACTTCATGTAGTTGTTTCGTTTCTCCGTAAAACGATCGAGTGATTGCATACTGGAGAAGGTGACTCTACTTACAATAAATTGTGCCCCGCAGAGGCTTAGTGCACTGCAAACCTTAATTTCACAATTACCGAAATCCTGCGAAAGGCACGAAACTGACTTACTGTTATAGTGGTTTTATATTTTTTTAACAGGGTGTTCTGTTCGGATGAATTTTGTTTTCCATATTCAAGTTGCCTGTTGTAATTTAGAAATTTTTAATTTTTTAATTAATTTTCTTCCTAAAAATTGTTGATGGTATGTTAAAAATAATTATTCATTTTCTAAATAGTTTTTAATGGGTGATTTTATTTATTTTATTCGTTAGTTTAACACGTATTTTTAAAGTTTTTTTTATTTATTTTTTATTATAAGGATTATTCCATGTGTTGTCTGTAAGTACGTAGGCTATTGCGGTATGTGGATCCATAATTAAACCCTTCAGTGCGGCAAACTTCATGAAAGCCGAAAATCTAGGCTAGTTCAAAGAGATGTCGGTCAATGATGTAATGTGTTCCTGGCGCACCGCATCGAGATAAGCACAATATAGTGGAATGTTCGAAATTGATAGGTATTCATCGGCAGAACAGAATGAATAAGTGCCTGGCCGGATAGTTTACATAAGCAGAATGCGATCGAAAATAGAGGTATGCCCTGTTCTCAGACGGTTGACTGTTGATAATACTTTAAGCTTTGTTCGATCTGGAAGCCACTACGGTCTTGTTGTAGACTTTACCTCTTAAAGAAATGTAGTTTAAGAATGCCGCGTCCGACCAGAAACTTTTCCGGGACGGATGAGCCGTACGTACAAAATGACATCAGGTACATCATGGTTGACCGAGCAACCGGGTCCGCGCACTTATTCCCTGGAACACCGACATGACTGTAGATCCAAAGGAATACTACTCAGCATAGTTTCTGGTTAGATTAGTACAAGGAGGAAAATACGTATAGAACCACTCGTGTTTTAGAATGATCAATTTGCAAGACCCGGAAGGAATGCAGAATATCGACCACCAGCCAAATTCCGTGTGGCTGAGACTTCAGTTTTAAGTAATCTTGTAGGCAGAACGTCAGTCCATACATCTCGGTGTCCAAAATAGATGCAGCATCATTCAAACGCCCTCTGCATTTCCGTCTATCTCGAACGAACACGCGACTGTTGCAGACTTGGCCTCGTAAGCTTTGGGTCCACTACTGTATGCTTCCGAATATACACGAAATATATCCACTTATTTGCCGAAAAGAAAATTCGTCCTATGACGGAACGTCAGTGCATACATCTCGGTGTCCAAAACACGTGCGACATCACTCAACTGGACGTTCTATGCATTTCCATCTATCTCGAACGAACACGCGGCTGTTTCAGACTTGCACTTATAAGCCTTGGGTTCATCAATCTATGCTCTTGAATATATCAGGTTTTGGTCAATGATATCTAGTGTCTTCTGTCCAAGCGGTGCTGATAGATGACTGTTGTCTATAAAGTTGGTAGTGGTATTTATCCGAAAAAAAGCCCAGAGTGGAGGAAAGTGTGAATGGAGATAATTTTTGGACCAAAGCTGAAGCTTAAAAAAAATATGGCATTAACTTCTGTCAGAGGAGTCTTTAGAGAACTCGGGCACTGTAATTGTATCATCATGGTTCTCTGCAAACCATGAAACTACATCGTGGTAAGTGAAAAAACTTCTGCTATATGATAATGAGGGAATACCTCCCAAAGAACAAAGACTTCCTGCTGGGGATGTGCGATGGACATTAAGGATCATACAAAAAGCAGCACTGTGTATTGGGTCAAGTACTTTCAGTAAAAAAGACTCACTTCCTGAAGAGTGTACACCTGATAACTGATTTTACGAAGATCTTTTTTTTTACGCATATTTAGAAGGAATTTTAGATGGATGTTAAATTCATGGTTTATAAGGAATTTGACTACATTTAAGAATTGAAGGAATTTAGCTTTTAACTCAGTTATCAAAGGTTTTCAGGTCAGTTTGTCGTCCATCAAGGTATCAAGAAAGGTTATTGTTGTTTTATGAGGAATCCTGTTATTGTTCATTTGTAAAGTTAGTAGATTTTGAATCAAGCGAACTCTGTAGAAAACAATATATTGAGACTTTTGAGTGAAGAAACTTAGTCTATTGTTTGTTAACCAGTGTTGCAAATTTTTTTTGAAATATTGACTAAGCTAAGGAAGAGGTATGGGATGCTACGGATATGTTTAGATTATTTATATATGAGCGAGCAGTCACTGGAGGTCTAATGTGGTCAACTATGTCATTTATATAAAAAATAAATTGGGTAGCACTCAGGGTAGAACTTTAAGGTATACCATTCTCTACTGACAGTTTTTAATAGTTTTTTAAAATACGAATTTCATATTTAATTATATATATTTCATAAAGATGACTGAATACCATATATTGACGTGGTCAGATACTGTTAATGAGAAGGAAGAAATAGTGTGAACAATTACGGTGAAGGAAAAGACAGGATATAAGAGGCGCTATATGATGTAGGAAGACCAAGTCGCAGCAAACTGGAATACAAGGTAGAACGCTCAACAGAAAAAAATGAACACTTAATAAACACATGATCAGCATCACAAACACTCTCCTCCTTTGAGTGGAGAGGACAATACGGAATGAAGATGAAAACTTTAGTTAAAGAATTGAAAAAGTAAAAAAATCGTAAGAAAACTCATTGATTAAGTACAAATAATTTTTATTGATCGAGAGTGCTCACTTAGTTTCCCCCTAGAAAGGGCAAGATTTAGGAAGTTCATGTTTAATATTCCCCATTTCGGTTTATTTCAGTATATATGTGTATATATATATAACTCGGCAATTTTGGGTTCGGAAGGGGCTGTGCTACTTGACCCCTTTTGCTTTCATTTCTGTCTCTTTCTCTTCTATACTTTGTATAAAATGATCAAAATTTACAACGTAATTCTTACTGGCATCAATACAAAAAAAATAACATAATCACAAAAATCCTATCCTAACATTTAACTTTCATTATACAAAAATTAAGACATTTTTTCGTTATATTTTTCGTTACATATTTCTTTACATAAAATTGTGACATTTTTAACATAACAATCACAAAAATCCTATAAAATATATAAAACGTTACATAAAATTTTGACATTTTTTTAAGCAGATATAAATTTTATAAATTTGAATCGGTTACGATCGCAGTGTGCTATCTATTGTTTGCTCACGTTCGCGTCTTCCTTATCAGCGCATTGTAATCGACAGACCGGAGAGGGCTATTCTTTTATTATCTGTTTATAAGTTTCCGATTTCGCAGAGTACTAATTATTCTTTAACTTCTACCAGCTGGACTTTCGTTTATTGTTAGCACTCTTATTTTTATTTATTTTTCCTTATTATGCCCCCCCACCCCATTATTTCGGTAGTTTACTTTATTTTGTTCACTTAGTCGGATAGATAAGCTCGTCTATCGGGGTCGCTCGGCGGCCTCTTCCAATTCTAACAAACCGTTTCGAGACGGTTTGTCTCTCAGTTTGATAGAGGTGGATTCCTCCAACAAACGGAAACTTCCCAGTCCTGGATGGTTCGAGGGAGCCTGATGGTGTTGGAGCTTCCTTCATCCCTCCTGATTTTAACTTATCAAAATTTTTTCATCGTCCTTATTTCTGTTCCATATCCATAAACAAATTATTGACTATCCTACGTTCTATTATTTTCATTTCCTCTAATCACCTTTACTTCAATTTTTTAATTATCTCTGACTCCTTGAGCGCCCTTCAGGCCAAATCTTCTCCTCTTCCTAATCATTCTTCCGTATATGTTCACTTATTCGTAATCTTTCCTCTCTCCATTTTATTAACATTGATTTTCTATGGGCACCTAGCCACTCGAGCATATTTGATAATGAAGTGGCCTATTCCTTGGCTCGGGCTGCTGTTTCCTCTCGCCTTTTTAAAAAAAAAAAAATCCATCCGCTAATATCCTATCGATATGTAAAAGCTTCCATATCAGATAACGGTATATCGGATATTTACGCTTTCTCCTTTTCTAATAATTATTCATTTCATCTGTTTGTTCAATCTACTCTTCCTCCCTATTCATGGTTTCTTTTGCATCGCTCTCTTCGACGTTCTGATGTTGTTTCCGTTGTTTGTATGCATTTTGGCCATCCTTTGCTGCCTTTTTCCAAATTTTGCTTTTCCCTGATTTTCCCCCCACACTGTCCTCTCCATCCTGATGATCAGTTATTTGCGACGCCGATCACGTGTTCATCTCTTTTGTGAAGCATTCTGCGTTGTATTCTTATTTGTTGAGGCTTTGACTTCCTACTCCTTATTGTGCTTCCTATATTCTATTCTTTTCTTCTCCACTAGTTATTCTTGCTATTTGTTCCTTTTGGGCAAAGATTTCTGATCGGATTAAAATATAGCCGATTTCTTTCCTTACTATTTGTTTCTGGGTGAAGGTTCTTGGTTGACGAGCCCAAGATATATATATATATATATGGTAAATAAAAATTGTATGTAATGCTTCAAAGTTATCCAGTAGTTACGGTTTCTGTACGAATTTTTTTTGTATATTTAATACGAGAATCCTCGGTTACATGCCAGTTTCCCTTTTTTTAGTGTCTCCCCAGAAAAAATTTCCAGTGTTATAGAAGGGTAAAAACCATTTTAAACGAGATGGACCGATTTTATGAACTTCTTTCTTTTACTTAATATGGGGCTTGCTGAGGATCAGTATCATAACTATCTGCTCTTTTTCCTTTTACGGTCATATTCACACTTATCGTTTCTGAACATTTCTCCACTTTATTGTTTCTCCATTAGTCACAAAGCTTTTCACCGCTTGATGGCATCCTGTTGGTTATTACTACCCCATCCTTACCTCAGCAACAGGTTTTCATTCACTCACATCTCCACCTTCTTGCCATCTTATAATTATATACTTTATTTTACTTTTTAATCGTGATGTATTATATGCCGTATATATTACTTGCTAATTCTTCTTTGCATGTAAAAGAGTAACATGTAGTAAATGATGGCTTGCATATTTAATATAAGCTCTAATTTCCAGGTATGATACATTATTCGAATACTATTTTGGTTCGCTGCTACATATTTTACCCAATCAATATTGTAATGCCGAATTTAAAGAGACTAAGAGTCTCTGCTAATCGAGCCAGGTTCTCGTTTTCGTTAATTTAGTAAAAAACAAACTTAATTTTTATTCCTTATTTATTGAACGTACTTTGACTTTATTTAATATCATATTCTTTCAGCATAATTTAAGCTCCAGCTTTGGTCCCCAAATTAACTCCATTCACACTTTCCTCCATCCTGGGCTTCTTTTCGGATAAATAATATTACAACTTTTATAGATTGACGAAAACATTTTATATTCGAAAGCATATACTGATGGACCCAAGGCTTATAAGTGCAAGTTTGCAACAGCCGCGTGTTCGTTCGAGTTATACGGAAATACAGAGAACGTCCAGTTGAATGATGTCGCATCTGTTTTGGACATCGAGATGTATGCACTGACGTTTTGTCGTCATAGGACGAATTTTCTTCTAAGCAAATAACTGTATTTCGCTTGTTTCGTGTTTTTAATGTATACCACTTAGCTCTCTGGTAGACCCGCCATCGAGGTTGCGTCCTTAGATATAGCTGCCTACTACGCCTGTCCCCTTAAGTCTTGCGAGCTAACATGAAATTTATTATTAATTTCAGTATCAGCTCATCGACGAAGAAAAGAAACGAAAAATCCTGTGTATATTACACTTTCTATATTAATGCCGAATGAAATTTTCGTTAATTTTCGGAACCGATTGGTATTTATTATTTTCTTACGAGAATTGTCAATTGCGTTTTACTACTATTATAAGAAAATCATATCCAATCTTTTGCAATCTTACTTTCGGGCACAGTAAAAGTGGAAAGTTTGTTTTTCTTTGGCAATTTAGCTCCTCAGATACTGTATTTAGTTTACAACTGCTTTGAACAAGCTATGTTTGGCAAAGTACCAACAATTTTTTTCAATGCCGGTTTTATTAATTACTTTTTTTTTTATCACACAGCAATTTTTTTACTTAATTTTTTGGAAATTTAAATAACAAGCGACACAAAATTTACAAAGTTTTAAAAGTATTTATCGATTTCTTTGATCTATTTAACAACTTTAAAATACGGTTTTCACAATTACGTTTTTTCATCATTTCCAATTTTTTAAATCTCAGAATCTCTTGAAAGTTTCCGATATTTCATACCGCTAAATCAGCTTGAAGTTTCTTTGTTAATTACATTTTGTCGTTTAAAACGCGCGATAGAATAAATGTAGCCGTTTTGTGATCATTAAGTTTTGAAAAAAAACAAAGCATTTTACTATAGTATCGCTATCGCATCGCCTATTGTACTACTTTGATAAACTCTTTCCTTAAACTAGAAGTTAAAAAAATTATCGATACTCATTTATCGTGATTTAACCGCATTTGTAAGTCGCAGTGATGCCCCTTCCACGTACCTTCCTTGTGACCCTGATATCATATTCTGTTTAAATGCGCGGCCTATTCTACCAAATGAATATAATCGTCCTATGTTTGGTTTTTTATTAAAACTCGATGTTCCTTATTATAGTGCTATTGTCTATATATTTTCTCTCATTTCCTTCTGCTTCTGTTATTCATGTCCTTGAATTATTTTTATCCTCTATCTTTACACATTTAAGAACTTAAATGTATTTTCTCCTTTTTTCCATTTCTTGGATTAATGTCCCCTTTGACACAAACGCCGTTAAAAAAGAGAAAAAAATTGCAGTCGAGTAAAAATTTCAAAAAACAAAAAAGGACACTAAATGTTTTATTTCGGCAAGCGTGCAAATTCAACGCATTTAATATGTAAAATTCAAATTTTTGTCCTGAATCATAAATTCATTTCAGTTTTTAAAGTTTCTTTTTCGTTAAAAAAATTTACAAAATGCGATCGTGAATTGTCGATATGTATGACTTGGCGTTGGCCATAGATTTTAATACCTACTCTTTGCGTTCCTTTCTTTCCTTTTTAGACTTGCAGCTGAACAAGGTGTATAAACAAAATATTGTTGTTTAATGATTTTTCAGAAAATCTTATTGTTTATTAAAAGTTACTATATATTTAATTTAAATTTTCAATTGTTTTGGCATTTAAAAGTGTTTTTAATAAATGAAATAATTACTAATAGATGAAAATTAAAATTGCAAAAATAACTTTCTAGTATCGGTGCTGGTTTCTGTTTATTTAACTGGGAAAATTATTTCCGTTGAATTAACGAAAAGTAAGTAAACACGGATATTATTAAAAGTAGTCTACTTGAAATAGTGTCGCAGACATATTTTATCGATGATGCGATTTAAAGGGATAGGATTTGGATTCCCATTTGATGGCTGAAAATTTTTCTAAAGTGCGCTGAACCGCAATGCTTGATGTTTCCGCAATGCTTCAGTCGAAAAATAAAATTACCTATTAAGGCGAAACATACTAACGGGACAGAACTTTACATTGATCAGCTATGTTATTTATTTTGGTTTATTTATGCTCAGTAACGCCGAGGTGCGAAAAAAAATGTGGATCTGAAAATAGCTTCGTATTGAAAATTCGGTATTTTTTAGCTATGCCACTAACAACTGATTGAGCAGCAGCACCCTCTTGAATTTATTTTTTATGTTGGCAAGTCGTACATGTCATGTTAGTAAGTCGCGTATTGACAAATTGCTAGCCATTACACTGGCACACAGATAGTTAACCTTTTGAAATATGTTTTTAAGATGTTAGTAATTCATATGATTTAAAAACCGGATTAATAAACTGACTTTACGCGCGTACTGAATATTTTAAATTTACGCGTTGTGCTAAAATAAAATATTTTAATTTTTTTTTTTTTTCTAATTCGTACACGACCGCAACTTCAAAACAATGACAATTAAACCACAACATACCAACAACCATCATTTTTCTAATTTTAAACCTTATCTATCGTAGATAGTGTATTATACCATTTGCTATTCGAAATAATCTGTTAAATTCTTCGCATAACACCTTACGCTTTAACGTAGTTGTTTTAATTTCATTCATTTCCTAAAACATTTATCGGTATTGCATTTTGTTTTCGAAAAAATTTGCTAATATATATGTAGATAAAAGAATACCGATTGTTATTAAACAACAACGGTTTCAAGAGAATATTTCGAAACCTGAGGTACCAATGAGGAGAGTTAATTTCTTAAGAGCTGTAAAAAGATAATTAAAAAACTGACGACAGCGGAACCAGGCTCTCTTTCGTCTTTTTTTTTTTATTTTGTATTTTTTAATATCAATATCAGTTTCATTTGCAAATTTTTATTTTCTACAGATATAGAGTCTAATTCAACATTTTCTCCCGGGTAATTTTAATATAACTTTTTAAAACTATTTTTCCCGTTATCGAATTTTTATTCGAGCGGAGACCTATGAAATTTTATCTTTTTTTCCATCACTTAACATGCTTTTTTTACCGTACTCATTTTTTATCGTATTCAGCAGTTTTTAAAATCACGATTCGCTATTGTTATTACTTTATCTTCGCCCCTTTCCTTTTTTTTTTTTTTTTATACATATTAAATTCTTCAAATACGGCTGTTCTGTAGTATCACTGCCATCGGTCAATACAAGCGATCACGCGATTATTGCGATTCATTCGCGTATTTTTCTATATCATTCTAATGTACTTTTCTATCTTTCGACTTGTTCATGGTTTTTTAAGTCTCGTTTTTTTTTTTTTCATCCGACTTCCCTCGACTTAGCAAACCGTGCTTAATTTCGTTTTCCTTATCATCGGATTATCTACTTTAACAGTTTTCGACAGTACCTTACCGCGTTTCTGAACTCCTGTTTTCATTAAGCCGAAACGAAGATTCTGATTATTCCTCATATTTTACTGCCAGGAACTACTGTTAATTTATTCTTCTTTTGTACCAATATGTACGCGTTTCAACGTACATCATGGCAGTCGGTAAATATAAGATATCCGAGTTCATAAAATGGTGAACAGCTGCTCCTAACGATAGGAAGGAGGCAGTAAGAAAACTACTTATAACGTTAATGATAGACATTTCCGCATTTGCCGTCATTTTTACACCCGACGAACGAGTTCATCTCAGCTAACAACCGTATGTGTTTGAAAGCTGTCTCTCATGTACGTCAGCTCAAAATATAATACGCTAAGTGAGCAAGTTTCATGAAAATCGACAATTTTTCGTTAATAGTTTTGGGGTTCGCTTTTTTATTGCTTTTTTTTATTGCTTTCATCGTGGGCCATTCGAAAACCTCACTAAAATCTTAAAAACCTTATTCTAACTTCACCGGTAAACCAAAAGTAAAGAAAACGGGCGAAAACATTATGAGAAGAAATGGAGACTGGAAAGTGAACAAAACTGTTAATAAGCGAGCGTACCGGAAAAAAACTAAAGCGATACAAATAAGAATTAAAGAAAACGCGGCAATGTTAGCAATATAAGAAAAAAACGTTTCGAATAAAATGAGCTATTTCAATTGTTAGAACACTATAGAGCATTAATGATACATTTTTGATGGCTAGGAAATCAGTTACGAAAGAGGAATACCGATTGTATTCATCTGACAAAGTTGTTGTCGGTGGATATTAAGAATTTGGTTGACTTAAAGTAATCGCTGATAAGGAAGTCTTTAATAGAATTTCAAACGTTGTTCAGCTTTATTAAAGATGTATGGTCACAACAACGTTTTTTAGATTAATTTAACTCATCGAAAAAATATACATATACTCGGAATAAATCGGATTTTTACTATTGAGCTAGTGCTGCATTGAATTGCAAATGGTCAACTTTCGTAAAATGACGACTGAAAAAGGAGTACTAGATGAGAAAGTATAAAGAGAAATTCGTATAGTTGTTGGCATAGATATCGATGTTCTATTTTTTTCACTCTAGAATGCATGGCTATTTACGTGATCTTTTATTCTAATGATCTTATTTTTCAGGCACCAGACTGAGTCGGAATCGTTGCGAATGAGCTAATGATTACAAAATAAGTCATTAATATTCATCGGTATCATGTACTGATTTTGTTATTTGACTTTATCCATTTAAATTTTTCCTTCAAATATTATCCAAATGACTTGTTAAAAAAATTCAAAACTATTCGTCCTTGTAATTTTATCGTACCTTTACACATGGGCGTCGCCAGCGGGCTTCCACCCTAGAGCTTTGAAACTTTTTAATCAACTGGCTATGATGAGTATTCATAGGCACGTAATCATGGACAATTTGGGGAAGACTTCTATAATGAAGTAGTAGAACAATTTGTCAGAAACCCACGAAAATTATGTGTTTTAATTAAGATCTTATTCTTGTTTAATAAAGTATTAAGCCTTTACAACTTACAAATTTTATTTTTCCTATAACTCATATCCTCTTTCTATCATCTTGCCCCTCCCTGACTCATCGGCTGGCGACGCCCTCGCCTTTACACCATTCCTTCCAGCTATCTTGCGCAACAGGTGTTTTCTTATGTCATCTTTCAGATTTAATCACTGTTCGCACATTTCCTAGAAGCTTATTTAAATCGTAAAAATCCATTTTCCTCTTCGCATTGGAGCTATCTTTGTACTTTTAGTGATCTTTGATGTGATGCTTGTTCCTTTTTGTCTTACTACCATTCTTTCTATTCTTCACTCGTATTTTCTGAACACACTGTGTGGTGAACGTTTATACACAGTTTTCATCGAAGTTGTAAATTGGAAATTTTCCTTCAATTCGAATAGATTCACGGTAAGAAGTTGCGCTCGACAAAAAATACTCAGAAAATACTAATTTTAATGTCATATTTAAATCCTAAATTGCGAAAAAAAAAAAAAAAAAAAAAATAGGAATTCAGTATAATTGTCTGGTTTACAGTTGACAAAAACAATTGTTACGTAATTATTGCAAATGATTTTATTTTAAACTGAAAATTATTTCCTAACCATACGACAAAAAACAAGTTCAGTCAAGCATGATGTTTCATGCGCTGAGGATTCCGTATGTAAGACTGTAATTTGCGTTTACAAAATACTACATTCGAAACAAAGAAATTGAGATTTTTTGCGCCATAAAGAAGGAGAGATACATCACTTAAGGCGCTTTTTTGAAAACTATTCACCAACATTGAACGTATCGTTAAAGAAATGAAATACAGTTTCGTGCTCGACAAACAGCTTTCTTTCCAACGATAACATATATCACACGCTCGAGAAAAAAAATACATTTTTTAAAAATTTCTAGCTTTCGGTGTCCCGAGTGGCTGATTTCGAAGGTGGAAACCTAGATGTTCCGAACCAGAGAAATAAACGAAGATGCACATATTTTCAACTTTGTTCAATATTTCTAGCTATAATACTCGCGTTGCAAAGGGGGAGGGCTATATATATCAATTCTCGCACTTTTTTTGAATTTTTCGTAAACTTCAAAGGTTTTGTTAAGAAAACAAAATACGGGTTCGTTTCCTACACAAATAGCGATCTTTCAATCGATATATCGCATAACAGAAAAAAACATTTCTTTGAAAAGTTTCGAGCTTTCGGCGCCCCGAAAGGCCAATTTTAAAGTTCGAAACCCGAATGTTCCAAACCAGGGAAGTATACAGGGATGCGGCATATTTTTAACCTTGTTCGAAATCTTTAGCTATAATACCCGTGCCACAAGTGAACGCCACACGTCATTTTTCGAGCCTTTTTTGAACTTTTCACCGACTTGGAAAGTTTCGTTAAAGGGTTTAAATATAAAGTTGTAAACTTGACTATAGTTTTCCTATAAAACGGTCCTTTATGCGCTTTGATTTCCTCAACTTTTTTACACGGGCTATTGCTTACGCGAACATTCTTTTTTTTTTTTTTTTTTTGCTGTTTTTGGTTACCAAGTGACTGGAGGGAGCGTATATAGTTTTTTAGCCTCGTAATTTTTTGATTTTATTCAAAAGTTTCTGCGTTTTGTTTTACATTTTGAATTTTACTTTTAAAAGGGTTATTATCTGATGATGAGTTATGAATTTTTAAGTGATTTCTGAGGTCGTTTTAAATTCCATATTATATATTTCTGATGGGTTTTTTTTTTTTTTCGCTGCCCAAAGTAGTCGGTTAGTTTGAAGTTATAAATTTTCTTAAAGAAAATTTTAATTGTAATTTATGATCCAATTTTGAATTTTGTAAGTCAAAATTAATTTTTTTTGATATTTTTAAAGTTTTTGAACCATCTTATTAGAATTCCGTACATATAATGTATGGAATTCTAAAAAAAAAAAAAAAAAAAAAAAAAAAAAAAGTAGAGGAAAGAGTAATTCACATTTTATATGATTTCACGGTATAAGAGTAATATTTTTAAAATGTGACGAGATCTCTTAAGATAGAAATAATAATGAAGATTTTTAATTTGCAATAAAAACATTAAACAAGCTATGGAAAAAAAAAAAATCACAAAACTTCGTTTTATCAGGATTCTGTTATTTTGAACATAATCGAATTTTCTATTTGAAAGATTGAAATTTATGAGCTATGTTCTATGTGAAAAACCGAATTTATAATAATTACCAGAACCTAATAATAACATGTTTTTTTTAACATTAAAATCAAAATTTATGTTTGCGTTCCTGTTACGATAGTGGAGAGATAACTGATATTGTTTTTATTATTATTTAAGATAATTTTTCGTTTAATTTTAGATACGCACCAAAACATTTAAAGAGAACATATTTTATACTATTCGGCACAAATTTTTTAGTAAAATACCGATAAAAAATTCGATAGTTTTTTTTTTTTTTTTTTTTGAATAATTTTAAATCTTATCACTAGATATTTTAATGGGAAGTGCAGTTAATGTTTCAATCTTATAATTTCACCATTTACAAATGCGTATTAAAAGTATTTTTCTTTTTTTTATTATTTTTGTTTACTTAATTATCGTAAATTTTCCTCAAAGCTGATGACGAGTTTTATTACAGTTCGCGGTTGTTACGGATGTTTATGAATTAGGTAACACGCAGTGCGACATAAGGTTAAAAATAAAATACCGGCGGGCCTTTCCGAAACACCGAAAATATACACATTCCGTATACAATTAAGCCGGCAGTTAGGAATCACAAATATTTGTTTCCAGTTTCAAAGGGATAAATTCTCGGAGGAATGTAAAAATAAGCCGGGGGAAAAATTTCCGTGAATTAATAACACCGCATAGATAGACACAATGTTAAATAGGAGCATTCGTGTTTAGTTGCAATAATATTATAGTAGGTAATAAAAATGTGCGTAATACTACCATAAGAGTAGGATGAAAACAATTGTGTACTGAACGATAAGATTGAATGCTTTTAATATCGATTGATTTAAACTAGAAAAACCGTTCATCCGATTCATCGAATCACGAGCGAACAAACGTAATTTCACCGAAAACGACAACGGTTCACCAGCAGCGACAAGCAACGTAACTGCTCAAGTTATTTCGAAAGCATTACTCAGGTTAAAAGAAGAGCTCGGCGTCTGAAAATGCGCATACTGAGATGTTTTATATTCTGGATCAAATTCAAAATAGCCGAAGAATAAACATTTAGAACAAGATGCACGCCTATGAGCGACGACACGAAAATTACTTGCTAACGTGGCTCGTTGTAAACTCGTCTAACATGCGACAATAAAATGCGTCACGAATGCGACGATTACAAAATAAAGCTAAATACAAACGGAGATTATACGATAAACTTTAAGAAAACGAACATCATTCCAGTACGAATCAGTTTTTATACAGTTAATGTAACTTCTAAAATTAACGATAAAAATAATAATATCTAAAAATGCTAATGAGTACAATACGTATTTTGTAATTTTGTGATAAAGTGTAAATTTTACTGCCGCTAATAATAATTATTTTACGCGGTTAAAAAAAAAAAGAATCTACAACATTATACACACTTTACAAAATTTAAAATAAACAAAAGCGCGCGCATTCTGTTCACTGTTCTTCATCCGAATTCGATTCACCTCGAACGAGTTACATAACGACGCACATTATAAGGTTTATGTTATTCGGTTCATAAGCAATTACAAAAACGATAGGCATAAATCGGTAAATTAATAACTGCCGATAATTCAAAAACATTAAATATGTTTATTAGAGGAAATCGTTGGATGAATTTACTACTTTTTCACTTTGACGAACAAAATAAATATTCTTATTTCACTCGGTGATAAAGATAAATCGATACGTTTTGATAAAGTTGATGGGAATTTTTGATTAATATCGAAAAACTTACTTTTTTCCTCTTCTCACCATTTACCCAAACTGCACACTCGGTGAAACTCCTTTTGTATATACACTATACCGTAAACTCTTGTTGGTACAAATGAACGTAGACACATTAGTACAATTTATAAGACGTTCATTTGCATTCTTTTACTGCTCTCGCGAAATAACGAGGTATTAGGGTATTCGCAGTTATTGAACAAGCGTTTTAAAATGGGAGACTAGTTTTCTGTATAACTACTACCTTGTTATGTTATTAAATCGTATCCAACAAATTACGGGCGATTTTACATCGACGTATGTTACATCCAGTATTAGTCGGAGTTCCACAAGGAAAAGTGGCTCGGCCCATTTTATACGCGATGTGTTTTAATCAGATTTACATGCTGCAAGAACATTACTGCTTTTGGAGATTATTTGTCTGCGTTTTTTTTTATTCTAATAGCACCTAGGAAATACGGAATTTCGGAACATGTTGAGCATTTTTAGAGGACCCGGCAATGATGAATAGTCGCGCGATGTCAATGTTAAAATCTTTAGAAATAAAGCGCATTATAGGAAAAGAAATGGAACCGATAAACGCCGCAGGTTACTGCAATATATAAAGGAAACTTTTGCAGCAGCCGCCAAATAAGGAGTGTATACCTATGTATATAACTTTTTCAACTGGCACAATATGTTCAATTGCAGTGATAATCAAGTCAGCTAAACCTCCGCAAGAAGTAAGCTCTTATGGAGGCACCTATCAGCTTCCTGCCAGTTTTATCTAAAGTTTTTTTTTGAGCAACTATTTCTTATTAAACAAGGTAGCATAGTAGCTTAGTAGTTATGGCTACCAGAGCAGAGGTGTCATAAGTTATCGGGACTTGCTTCGGTTCCGGATCCAAGTCGCTCCCAGATCGGCCTAATCTAAAATTGAATATTGATTATAGCAGAGAAATATGGAAAAGTAAAGGCGGATCCCAAGTAGAAAGGAATTGGCCCCGGTATTCTAATCAGATCCATTAGGCTTATAATAATAGTACATTGCGAAGCTTAACCCGTAAATGCCCCCACGTAGAAAAAGCAAAGTGAAAATTATTTTATACATTTTATTTAGAAAGCTTTTGAGCATGCCCAGAAATCCCAAACTTGAATATATTTAAAACAAAATATAATATTGTATATTACTATAATTTTTTCCTTATCAATTTAACACAAAGTATTTAATAATGACTTCAAAGTTGATGTGCATTATAATGCACATGGGACGTTTAAGCGTTAACTTCATCATCCTTGTTATCCTATCCCAATGGGACTTAGTTTATTATTTCACTTACTTATTAAACCTGCTAATAAAGCTAAACGGCACTATTCCAAATTACGAATTGAATTTAAAAGCAGCCGTACTGTAACAGGACAGGTACACGGAGTAGTTTAGAAAATATCAGACGGTACTGAATTCAAAAAAAATATTATACAGCAGCATTTTTAGATATACAACGAGCGTTCGACAGAGTTTGGCATCAGGAGCCGTTGTATGAATTCAAATCTTTACTTCCAGCGGACTATTTGCGGTTGATCAGATCATAGATATTTCCCCGCAAAAGGTACAAAGATACATTTACAGATTTATACGAGCAGGGCTTCCCGCACTTGATTTTGTGCTGTACTCTATCTTCTCGATGATTAAAAAAATTAATACGATAGTCGCCACGTATGTAGATGATACCGTATTATATCAATTAATGCAGATCCCATTGTTGCCTTGTTACATTTTCAAGAAGAAGTTTTATACAAGACACGAGTGGTTCGATAAATGTCGCATTAGAACAAAGTAAGTAAATCACCACAAGCCATCAAAGAAAGGAAATTGTCTACTGGTAATGCTTAATAATAAACGTTTTCAGTTAAGCTGTAACGGTCAAGTACTTGGGTTTCAACACTGACCGGAGATTAACGTGAAAGGAACGTATTAAAAGTAAAAGAAAACTGGCTGGTTGGGAGCCGTTCTAAGCTTTCAGATCAAGCTATTAATATATAAAGCTGTATTGAGGCCGGTCTAGAGAATCCAGTTGCAGACTTGTGCTTCAAAACCCGAATGCAACAGTAATATAAAGATTTCAGCCGCGCCTTGCTTTGTCTCAAATGAGATGAGTCGTCGGTTTGTTAATATATTGATGGTATGAGAGGTCGTTCATCTTTATAGTTCGAATTATGCCGAATAAATTTACTAATCTCCATTAATGGTTGGAATACAAAATAGCGATGTTGATATACGGCGTTTGGAAAGACTTAAGCTACATGTCTGAGCGAAAAAGTTTACCTGATATTCATCATTAAGTATTCTTTTTAAGGAGTGCTGTTGCTGAATAGCATGTTCATGTCATATCTGCAGAAGCAGTTGCTTATTGTCCCATATTTAGGATAGATTATGAATAATAATAATGGTAAGAGTTTTTGAACGTATGGAAAATCGAAATTAGCTCGAAAATTCTTTAACAAATTCGTACACGTAGTGTGTATTGTTTACGCTCTTTAGCTTCCAACATGAATTTTTAAAAAAAGTTGAAAATGGCCGAGACACCTTTGAGAAAGGAAAAATCACTTACCTTGGAGCTGAAATTTGGCGGAAGCGTTTCTTTCACCATGCCCTACGAGACGATACCTTGGTTTTTTTGTTTGTTTTAAAGCCACTTCTTCCTTTCCCAGCTAAATTCTTCCATTGCTGTACTTTTTCTCATCTGCAAAATCTAAAATTCTTGCTTTCGTCTCTGTTTTTTTTTTTTTTTTTTACCTGAAATCGTTCCTGTATCAGTAATTCTACGCCTACTCTCAATGTTTGTGATATTACTTAAGCGACTGCTTACCAAACATCTCCCAATCACATCATCTAAATATTTCCATTTTTAATAAGTGACGCTTTGTTTTTTGAAAAATACTCATTTTAACCTATAAAAGTAAAGTAAGTCCCATATACCTTCGGCAGAGCGTCGAGGATTGTGAAGGTTTACGGTTTTTACCCGTACTTCAAATCATTTTATTGCTGTTTAATACAATTTCCGCGATTAATCTCCCATACACCTCCTTCAACTTCGCTAACTTCCACATGCTCCTAGACAATTTTCCCTGCTTCCGTAAATCTTTTGTTAGACTGCAATGAAATAGGAGTTCTCCGGAATTATTAATTCCGTATTTCACATGCGGCCGTTTTCACTTTTGTTTCAAATGTGTCCGGTGATGTCGTTTATTCTCCCAGCCTTTTTCGGAATCTTTTGGTCTTCGTTCCGTTTCTTCAATCTTTGCAGCCGAGATGATAAGCTAACTATTATTTATATTTCTTCTAAACGTTCTTGTTTTAATTATTTAACTGTTTCCGATTCTATAAGTACCTTTTCAGGCTTATGCTCTCTGTTTCCTATTGCTTCCTCCAACTTTATAATTCTTCGTATACGCTTCTTAATTTGTTTTCTTAGTACTCTCCATTCTATTCGCATTGATTTTCTGCGGATTGCTGACAATATAAGAGTTAGCTAATTGTCTCCAGTTGCCGCTTCTTCTCATTTAAAAAGAAAAAAATCTTTTATTTAAGAAAAATTCCCACCAAGTTTTGATCAAATATGCTTCTTCCGTTTCCAATAAAGTTGTTTCTTACATCAGCCTATCCACTAAACTTCTAAACTTTGGTTTTTCGAGTTTACCTTACGTCCTTGTCGCCCTCTTGTTATCTTCATTTTCTGTAGCATCTGGTTTTTAGTTTCTTTTCGATTTTCTACCTCTGTTCTCTTTTGCTCCACAATGAAGCAGCCATTTATGGTGTTCATCATTCATTTTTTGAATGCTCTTCCCTTTATTTTTGAGCGTTCTCTCGTTCATTTCAATTTGTAAAATCCTAGTTTTCAATTCCCCTATTAGTAATATCCTGTCCTTTCCCTTCTTGTAGTTGATGACCGCTGTTTATGTCCTACCGAATTAAGGTCTAATTAATTTTCCTTCCCTCTCACTGTTTTTGAGTGAAGGCCCAATAGTGGGGGAAGAAAAAATAGACGATTAATTAGTAAGTACTTATATAAATACGCTTGCTATAAAATGATATTTTAATTATTACATAATCCGATGCGTTTGGAAACCAGAGGCCATCGGAGAATATTTACTAACGCTAGTTCGTGTATAGAAAGTAAAATATAATGTCGATAATTACACTAGAGTACATATTTAAGAAATACGAGCATGGTAAAATTAAAGATTGACCTGTGAATAAATAACGTGGATACCAATTTTTTTCCCCTTTTAGGCCTGTCAACAAGGGACGATTACCCAACAACATAGGTAAGATCCATCTAAGAAAAGAAGACCTGGCGCAAAGAACTGCAAAGAAAAAGCAACAGAAATATGCCAAGAAATTATATGTATATAGGGAAATACTGCGCCTAAAGTAGATTCAAGGAAAACTAATGGATAAAACAAGGTTATAAATAGGAAAATCTAAAAGTAAACATCGAAGGAACAAAAGTGGGTTTCACGACTCCAAGGATAGCTCATGTAGGTTGCGATCGCAGTTAAATACTACAACCACAACTACTCTATACAAATAAGCAAGATTATAGTTCAGTATTAGAACTACGAGCACCACATAACGTCTGTACCATAATTTTACACAATATCATTATTTACATTTCATATATTTTTTAACGAAGTACTAGTAATAATGAACCTAATTTATAATCACCTTTACAGTCGGCATTATTTCACATTTCGTTTTTCGTACACAAACTAATGTTAGCAAACATTCCGTGGTCATGACGCCGTTAGCTCCAAAACGCGTCGGATTATGTAACAATTAAAATATTATTTTATAGAAAGTGTATTTGTGTGCGTTTATTAGTTAATAAGAAATAATGGGTAATTTAAATCGTGAAATGAACGATATTTTCAAAAGAAAGTAAAGTGGCGGCTCAGTAGGGGTTAGCTGTTGTCTTGTACACAATTCACGCCTACTGTCTTCACTATTTTATTTAATAATTTGTTCTTTTTTTTTTTTTTCCCTTGTTAAAAATTCTACCAATCTGCTTAAACTACTACGCATTATTAGGTTTTACATAGTGTAATGTTCCTCTAGTCGTTGAACATGGTTTATTGAAGACGTAATAATTCGAAGAAAAAAATACGGTTCGTTTCTATGTTTGATCTCGAAATTATTTGGAAACATTTAATAGTTTTACAATAAATACGTTAAAAAGGTAGATTTAAAATTAAATAATTTTTTATCGAGAATTTCGTATTTTTATCCGGCTCCCTTAAAACATTTCATTCGTGTCTGCCACAGTTTTACTACCTTTTTTATAAAACCCAATAAAGTAACCAAACTAATGCGAATAAAATTTTATTTATCGATTTCGTTTATTGTAGTTTAAATAATCTTTATCAATGTCGAATTTGTTAGTAATCACGTTTACTTTTAAAATACAAGCTATAAACTGAATTTCTAGGTGGATTTTACTTAATGATTTCATGTTTTTCATGTTTGACGTGTCGAAAAATTATATGAAAAAAATTTATTATAAACACGTAAATAAATAAAAATCTTTTCATTAATAATATTGGCCATGAATAAGTGTGAAAATAAATGTTACCTTCGTTATTTTTTGGTTTCGTCAAGTAAGCACTTTCGCCCCGAAATAATTAAAAAGAAGGAAAGTTAATTCAATTTTGATTCGGTTAAATATTGACAACATGAAGAAACACGAGGCGAAAATGATGGTTGGAAAAGGGGAAGACGGGGGACTATAAGAAATTTAGCGTTGTAAACAATTGTGCATCAGAACAATGAGGAGGTTGATGTGGAGAAAAAGATATAGAAAAGCGAAAAGAAAAAGATAATAACAGAATACAATTAAAACGTAGCCGAATAATGGAGAAGATAATGGAACACGGCCAAGTGAAGGAAACTCAAGGAACCGGAAAATTAGATTAGAGGTGACATGAAGAGAAAATAAATGAAATATATAAATCTACATGTAACCGCATTGCCGTTGCCATGCGAAAGCCAAACCATTGCGACACCTATATCTATAATTCGGGTAAAGTAAACGTTTATAATTGGGCCCGATGTAATCATTATCGGAATAATAATGATTGTCACGCTACAGAATTGGTTACACGTAGTCACACTAAAAGCTCTTATATTCTACGGGAACTTCTCACCCTATCCATGATATATAGTCTAGATATTTTTCATTCAACGCATCCAGCACGTATCCCTATGGTGTGTTCTAAATTTTCCCATATAATCAGTCTGAACTCAATTTTCTTATTATTCCGTTTGATCTTTTTCTCCAGAATAACGAAAAAAACGCTGGAGCTTCTATTTCTGTTTTTTAATAAATGTAGCAAAAGCGTTAAATACCGTTTTTTTCGTGCCTCTGGCTACTGTTGTAGTACACGGAACGTTAACGAACAAAAGTCAATTAATTTCTAACATTTCTCACTATTTCAGCTAATCGGAACTTTTGGGAAAACCATCTAAATTATTGTACAATACGGTCTAACTTTTCAGATGTGGCAGAAATTTAGACTGTCATCTACGCTCTGAAATATTTTTATTATCAAGTCATTAGGAAATCCGTTTGCAAGAGTTGTTTTTTTATTTCGGGTTTTTATTTCCTAAAATAGTGGCCTCCCTTTAACTTTTATTTTTAAAAGTAGTCTCTTAGGTGCACAGCCTTGTACTATGTAAACGGTTATTTTGAGAACTTTTCAAGCCGCGATACTTTCGCCTTAAGAACAGTTAAAACATACTTTAGAATTTTTTATGTTATTGCGTCGTTATCGATTTTTTAAAATCAGAATTATTTTCAACGAGGCATTTATAACATTTGTGCCGCTGCACAAAAAAAATTTTAAACTCGTAACTCTCAGCGAGTGACTAAATGCATTTAATTTTTAGAAAGAGTGGGAATTTTTAATAAACGCGCGGAAAATATATTAGCTTTTTTAATGCCACGAGTAAAAACACATACAGTCATCGCATAAAACTGGAATAATGTTTTAAATGTCAGTATTTTTTACGTAACTTTTTAACGCGTGCTTTAAATTTTCAACAGCATTAAGAATTGATTGTAGGATAATTAATTCGCATTAGGCGAAAGAGTCGTTCTGAAGTTGTTTTGCACCGTTAAGGTTCTTTATTTTCAAGTTAAAAAATAAAAAGAGCCGAATGTTGTACAGTACAAGCTGCCTTAAGCGGTGTGGTATTTTTATTCATTTGTCTAACCAAAATTTTGACACTTGAAATGAAAAATCAGCATGCAATCTAAATTTAACACGCATTATCAAATTAAAAATATTTAAAGACTTTTCACGCCCTTGAAACTGTCCGCCATGACACGGTCACTCTATCTATGTAGCGCCACATTAACTAGAACGTTGCGTAGTTCACAAGATAAAAAAAAAAATGTATTTACGGTAACAAAATGCAAATTATAATTATATGCTGATTACAAGAAGAAGAAGATTTAACATAATTACGAACTTACTGTAAGTACTAAAAGTAATAACTGATTTAAGGGCATTTGGAGATGCAAACAAACGTGTGCTTTCAAACAGGAATGGTGCGAGATTTCTTTAGATTAAAAATACTCTTAAATTAATCACGATGAAAGTAATAAAACGCGAAGCGGCTTATTCGTATTAATGTAATAAATTAATTTCGTCATTAACATCGTTGCCATACTGCTTGCTTCAATCATACCCACCAGCCTTGTTACTTGTTTAAAATAGCAAAAATGGTATTCGACATTTTAACTATTTCTGGATATCTGATTAATACTGAAATATTTTAAAATTTCTACATTACACAATGGCGGATCCACGGGGAGAGGAAATAGGGTACATTTGCCCCCCAAAGAACCAAACCCTCGATGAAAAAATTTGTTACAACAGGGAAACTTTTAATTTACACTATAAAAGTTTTGTATAAATGTTATACCTATGGATTTAATTATGTAAAACGATTAATATTACTATGTTTTTTTTTAACACGCTTTTATTAGCTTCTGTATGTAAGTGTGTAATATGTAAGTGACTAATAAAATTTTACAAATTAATTTTCACTGACTTCTCGACGTCTGAATAATTTGAAAATTTACATACGTATTCATTTTGGATGACAATTCAATAATTTTATAATTTTTTCCTAATGTCCTGACCGGGATCATCAGGAAAAAAAGGAAAAGCAATAACCCCTTCAACAGGTTACAAACATGATGGGAAGTGCAGTGTCCTTTGTTTATCAAAAACTTGATATGGTTCGAAACTGATTTCATAGATGTCGCTAAGTCATTTTCTTTATGCACTTTTTATTTTATTATTAAACTTCATAGTCGGACCGAGGGCGAATCGGAGAAATTACAAGTCGAACATAAAAAGGCTATATATTTGTGTGTTTGCGTGGGAGAGAAGGAAACAGCCGTCAAATAGCCGGGTGGAAACAATTAGAGATTTTGCGACATTTTAGTGAGAATAAATGTTAAATAAAATTATAGTTTAAAAAAACTAAAAAAAAAAACAAGCTTGTATAGCAATATGAACTAAAAAGTGAAAAATAAAATTATTACAGTTTAAAAATACTAAAAAAACACGCTTTTATAGCAATGTAAACTAAAAAGTAAAAAATAATTTCCCATACTTTCTTTTACATTAAAGTTAATTTGTTGTGAATTACTTTATTCTCATTTTGAGCTTATTGGAAAAACTTAAAGTATATTGACTTGGAAGATTTTCATCACTGTTGAATATTATTTTCATATTTGAAAATTATTTTTTACTTTTTAATTCACATTGCTATAAAATCGTGTTTTTTTAGTATTTTTAAACTTCTTAAACGTAACTGTCGTTGATCTTTTGTCTTTTTTATTTATTTTTAATTTTTATTTCGTACAATGAGTAAATGAAAATAATTTAATGAGAAATATATATATATTTTTTAATTGCTTACAGACAAAGAATTCGGATCGGATTATTAACAAAAATAAAAAAAAAGTAAAGTCTAAATACTATCATTCTATTCTTTCTAGTAATTTACTATTCTCCTCACCCAGAAACGCCGATAAGCGAGGGTGAGTATACCTTTTTTCCTCCATCACTCCCGTCATTTAAAATTACTACTAAAAATTTAGTTAAGCGCAATTTAAATCAAGCCAATAATATAAAAAGTAATAAAAATAAAATAAAACACAAAGTTCATATAGCTACTCTGAATGTAAGGTCACTTAGAAGTCCAGAAAGCTTAATTAAATTAGAAGAGGCATTTCAGAAATCTAATATTAAAATTTTACGATTGTCCGAAGTAAGAAGACCTGGAGAGAAAATTATACGCACACAAAAGGGGAACCTTTTTTATTATATAGGTAATAACTCAGGACAAAAAGGAATCGGTTTTATTATTAAAAATGAATATATAAGTAATGTAGTAGAGACAAAGGGGATTAACGACAGAATCGCAATCTTAAAAATAAAAATTAATAAAGCTATACTAACATGTATTCAAGTTTATGCTCCGACTACAGCTACAGAAGATTGGGAAATAGAAAATTTCTACGAAAATTTAAGAAACATTTTAAATTCCCAATTTCAAATAAAGAACAATAACTTAATAATTATGGGAGACTGGAATAGCCAGATAGGGCAAAGAGAGAAAAGTGAAAAACAAACAATGGGTTTATACGGTTATGGGAAACGCAACGAAAGGGGTTGGATGCTCATAAGATTCTGTCAAGAATTCAATTTAAAAATAGTAAATAGTCTGTTTAAAAAAAGAATAGGAAATAGATGGTCATGGATATCTCCAAATCAACAGTATAAATCACTAATAGACTATATACTAGTACCTAGCATGAATCAGTCAATTATAAATTTCGAAATAAAAGGTTTGAATAAATTCAGCTTCTATACAGATCATAGACTGCTAATTATAACAATTGCAATTGATAAAGAAAAATACTATAAGAGAGTCATAAAAAATTTGAATACAGAATTAGACTATGAAAAGTACGAAAACATAATTAGTGAAGAGTTAGGAAAGATAAACTTAAATAGAGATCAAGAGATTGACGAACTATATAACACCATATCTCAAACAATAACGTCAACATTCACAAACACATCCAAGAAAAGAAGTGGAAATATCCCACAGATAAGCGAAGTAGACGACATTTACCAATTACGTAAAAGAAGAATGGAAATTTTAAAAATCGTTAACAGGTCTCCAAAAGAAAAGATTGAATTAAATTTAGTGTCAAGAGCTATAAGAAATAAAATAAGAGAAAGGGACCGAGCTCAAAAAAATGAAATTATTAATAATATTTTAGAAGGAAGTAAAAATATAAAACTGCTAAAAAAGAAACTCAGTATAGGTACACAATGGGCAATTCATTTTATGAACTTCAAAGGGGAGAAAATATGCGACAGAAAAGAAATAAATAACTTCATAACTGAATATTATAAAAATTTGTATAATGACATAGATAACGATCACGGTATAAGCAATTCTGTTGAAACTAGTTTTACAGTAGAACCAGAATTTTTGAATGAAGAAGTAGAGGAGATAGTAAAAAGATTGAGACGCAACAAAAGCCCAGGCAGTGACAAAATAATGAACGAACACATAAAATTGGGAGGTTTACAATTAATAAAAATCTTAACGATTCTATTTAATAGAATTTTAAAAACAGGCATTATTCCCTGTAAATGGAAGTACTCTGATATAATATTGTTGTTTAAAAAGGGGGATCGACACAAATGTAGAGGGTCGGTACTTTGATATTAAGAAAGGGGTTAGACAGGGAGACCCATTATCACCGGTTTTGTTTAACTGTGCTTTGGAAGATATTTTTAGGAATTTGTCCTGGGATAACAAAGGTTTAAACATAAATGGAAAAGGAATTTCCAATTTAAGATTTGCGGATGACGTGGTTCTCTTGTCAAATTCCTTGGAAGAACTAAAAACTATGATAACAGAATTAGACAATGTGGGGAAAAAAACTGGGCTTTCCATAAATATCGGAAAAACGAAAATATTTACAGAAAACCGAAACGCTGAAATAGTACAAGTTAACGGAATGGTTATAGAAATAGTAAATCAAGTAACGTACCTAGGTCAGCAATTATCTTTTGAAAATCGTACTGAAACGGAGGTAAATACTAGAATAACGAAAGCTTGGAACAAGTATTGGACACTAAAATATATTTTTAAAGGCCCTTTTAACAATTACCACAAGAGTATAATTTTCAACGCGATTATTATACCTAGTTTAACATACGGCAGTCAAACCTGGTGTCTGACTTCAAAAATTATAAATAAAATAAAGGTAACACAAAATACAATTGAACGGTCTATTTTAAATATTAAGAAAAAAGATAAAGTACCACTCAAACTGATAAAACAAAAATTAAAAAATAATATAGATGCAATCAGATATGTTAGAAGACAAAAATGGGCTTGGGCTGGTCATGTAGCAAGAATGAAGGATGACAGATGGACGTATAGAGCCACTTTCTAGTTTCTTGCACATTATAAAAGAAGAAGGGGTCATCAGTTGACAAGGTGGAGGGACGATTTTAGTAATTTTTTATTGAACAAAAATTTTCAAAGAGTAGCCATAGATAGAATTGAATGGGAGAGATTACAGGAAACCTTTGCTCATCATGGGCCGAGGAAATTTAATATTTAGTTTTTTCTATATCAAATTTATACTATTCATGTTTGTTATATAGTTTAAGAATTTCCTCAATAAAGGTTTATTATTATTATTATTATTATTATTATTATTATTAATTTACTATTCGAATTCTAAATATCATTTCGGCTACTATTTTATAATTTTTCTATTCTTCACTTTAAAATAAAACAAAATTTTAATTAAATTGTAATAATCATGTATTTTTAAAACATTTTTGAATTCCTAAAGAGGTGGTCGCTATTTGATTTTTTTTATGAAACAAGTTATTTCATAAATCTACCGTCTACCGTGTAAGATATTACGTAATTATATAATTTAAAATGTCTCTCTGGCTCCACCACTGCATTACAAAATAAAGTCAGAAAAAAACAAAACAAAAACAAGAAAAGGAGACATTGAAAATTAAGAACTTTTTTTTTTTATACATAGAAAGATTAAGTAAATCTTTCATTTTATATTTAATATCAATCAAAATCACAAAAAATCGATTAGGTATTAGAGATCACACTTAAACAGATCAAAAATCGTATGTATATTGACGGCTTTGTGTAGCTGTAATTTCGGTTACGAACGTTGTCCCTTTTATTTATAAAATACAAATGTGTTAACATTTTTAGCAAAAAACATTCGGAATTAAGGCTTCGCTAGGTGCCTAATCATTGCGATATTGCTAAGAATGAAACTCATGGCGAGAGTGGCCGCTTTAGATGGTGAATTATAGATGTTTATTCCTTTAATATTTGTTCTCAGGTTGAGGGTGGTGTTGAGTGAAATAACTCTAAAAATAGTCACGTTCAAGGTAAATATTACTGTACCGGTATTGCCGGTCGACTTATTCGTTAGTATGTAGTTATTATTTGCCAGCTGAATATCTTGACTAGGTTTGGACTTTTCAAACTAGAATTGCGGAATATCGTGTAACACGATCATTTTATATTAAACTGCTTGTAATGACTAAACCGTTCGCTGTTTAACTAAAATAAATATAAACATTATCGAAGTATATAATTAGTTTTTGGCGTCAAGTCTACATAGAGCAAGTGAACTGTGAAATGATTCCTGAATACGTGGACGTGAAACATGGTGACCGAGAGCACCGTTTATACTTACAACTGGAGAACCGTATATGTAAAAATAGCAATGGAAAATCAAAACAAGTAACTCACGAAAATCGGCCGACAGACCTCACAAATGAAAAGGCTGGTAAACAAAATGAAATCATAATAAAGATTTCCGCTCCTACTCTCTTAACGTGCGAATCACCTGCTAAAACGGATATTGAACAGCCACCGTGTACCACAAAACGCCCCCACCTCACTAAGCGTAAAACCTGCGACGAAGAAAATAAATCTGATCCCTAGTGAAGAAACCGAATAGTTATCCAATGACCTTAAAGAAGAAAACAGTCATAATAAAAAGGATGAAGACTTACGGTCTAAGTGCAGACCAACCAGAACAGACATCCCAGCGTAAGACAAAACATATGGAAGAACCTCAGACGAGTAGTAAACCTAAGTGTATTGTAAGACAGACCAAGTCAACACGGAACGTAATACCTGAACTAAATCGAGTCAAAAAAACAATTACACAATGATCTTGAAAGCATATTAGAACGTTCAGAACCATTCATTACAGAAAATCAACCATCATCAATCATGGAGTATGAAGAGTTTAAGAACTTTATCAACATCATCAATAATACCGATTAGATTAATTTTGCTTCTGATTACACAAAGGATAAAAAGGGACTGCTTCGTGCAATTCTGACAATGAAGCCATATCTAAATGGAAAAAACAAAAAAATAGGTGCACGCGTATTATTAATAGTCTTTCGACTTCCTTGGAAGACTATTAAACCGACCAACAAAGTGAACTGAAAACTCAGTCTAAAAGTCCATGTTACCTACAACACCTTTTTAAAAAAATTTAATGTAACAGTATCTGAAGACTTATGTTCCAGTGACCATTACCCAATAATAATAAACCCTAGGACAATATAAAATAACCAGACTACAATAACACTTAACTGAGATTAAAAGATATTTTTTTGAATCTAATTCCATCCTATCGCCTATGAAAGCTGGAGACACAGGTCGAAATTAACTATCAGCCATTTGATAGGCTTCCAAAAATGTATCAGCCTTTCATCGCCAATCCTACCTTTACGCAGTGTTCTTCGATTTATAGAAAGCGTTCGACCGTGTTCCGAAGTTTTTATTGCTTCGGAAATTAAAAGCGGTCAGGGTGTTCGGTAAGCTGGGGCGATACATTCAAAGCTTTCTAACCGAACGATTAATACAAGTAAGAATCGGTTCAGCAATCTCGGAATCCATCTCTATCGAGAATAGAGTTCCGCAGGGCTCTACATTAAGTGCAACCCTATTTATACTATATACATTAATGATATCGCTGACTGCATAAAACCTCCAGTAGTAGCAGATTATACATTGATGATCTCAATATATCTCTATCTACCGATAATCCTTCTATAGCTAAATCCGTATTACAAAAAACAATTAATAAACTAAATAAATGGTCAGAGAACAACGAATTAATGTTTTCCAATCAAAAATCTATATGTGTTGATTTCTATCGAAAACGTCAACCTCAACATCAAATACAACTATTCCTAAAAGAATCGTAACTCCAGTTTAAATCATCTGCAACCTTCCTGGGTGTGTCGCTAGATCCTTCGTTGACACGGAGATAAATGTAACTAACCTAAAGTCAAATATCATTCCTTAAAGATAATGAAATTTTTATCTAACCGCAATTTCAATATGCATCCAAAACTATTACTAAACATAGATAAAACATTAATACTCAGTAAAATAAATTATGCATGTTAGGTGTAATTGTCGACAAAGAAATCCGTATTAAAGATACTTGATCCAATACAAAACTCCGCGATTCGTATTATTCTGGGAGCACGCCGTACTTCACCTTCAACCGGTTTGTGTTCATTAACGGGGACACATTACCTCTAAAATACAGTCGCTTGTTACGCAGTTATCGTAGTTTATTAAAGAGATCGATAGAAAACAAAATTGTTTGCCCTTTCAAACCTGCTTTTCCCATTGATGCTATGTAAATACAATTTTCCACTTCCAACTATTGCTCCCACCGCGGGACCAGTACCCAGTAAAGAGTAATGTATCACTATTGGAGTAAAATAACTCACAAACAACTGCAGAAGATCTCAAACAGAAGGCAACTGGGGTTGTTAACAGGTATTGAGACTTCACGAAGGCGTATACAAACAGATCTAAGGCGTGTACAGGTTAACTGTCGCCAGCAATTCAAGGGACTCCGCTATTACTAGACCAGAAGGACTACCGAATCGAATTTGTGTGGGTCCCTGCACATACTCATATCCCAGGAAGCTCAGTCTACTATGTTATCCCCGATTCCGCATAAATCGCAAGGCCCAACAACGCTCGATACGTTTCTACGAGAAATAATAACTGAACAGTGGAGCAAAGAATGGATGTCCAAGACTACATTCTTACACGCCAAATAAAGCCGATGATCGAACCATGGTGGCCGTCGACTAATAGCCCACGTGTCGAATACACCACGATCAATAATAGGGCATACAGCTAAAAGTCATGACCACATACTGCAAAGAATAACTCTCCATTAAGCACGTGTCCATTCTATGCTGAATTAAAATATCCATCAGTACAACATATTATAATTGAATGCCGCAATTTTATTGCAGTCCGCGTGAGCTCTTCCATATCGTTAGCAAAAATATTAAACAACAAATAATCGTATAACACTTTGAAGAAGTACATTCTGGATGACCGACTCTGTCGGGTGGTTTTTAAGTAGCCTAGGCAGCTCTAATCGTGATAACAGCTTGGTAGTTAAAAACGGTAATTCAATGGAAAAAAAAAAGTACTTTTTTAAAATAATTAATGCGACTTTTCCTTGTTGCATTACTATTCTCGCGGCCTTCCGTGTAATAAAAACCAAATGCTTGTTATTTTATTTAAATTTATTCCATTAAGCGACACTAATTTTGGCAATTTTCTCGATTTAATTTTATTTAACGTGAAGGTACATTTGTTTATAGCAGACAGCTGATTAAGTTTTGTTTCATCTTTCGTTTTTCTTGAATTATTTAAATTCATTATAAACACACACACACAAATAAGTAGTCACAAGGGCTTTTTCTGTTCAGACCAAAACGAAGTAAAAAAATAAACAAGAAGGCACCAGTAAAAATTTATTTAGCCGATTACTAATGTAAAAGTAGTTACGTTAGAAAAGAATATATCTGCATATTTATTTTAAGTTTTTGGTGCAAAGAAACACGTATCGTTGACTGTCTTTAAAAATCGGAAGCTCCGATATTATTTATGACAAAGCAAAGCAACTTTTAATAATAAAGCGAGCGAACTGAAATCTTTAAATTAAAATCCGATTTCGCAAATCATTAATATACGATTTTAGGTTTTTAAATAAAAATAACATTTTAAAATATTTCACTTTATTTTAGAATTTGAGATTATTAAGCGTTCTTTTATCTTTTCGTTTTTTTTTTAACGCGGTTTTTCATTATATTTTTGCAAATAATTTTTTTCTTTCTAATTTCAATTTTAGTGGATAATAGAATTGTTCCATTTTAAATAATCATTATGTTGATATTTAAAATTTTTCCTAATAGTTTAACAATACACATGTGAGGAAACAAACAATAAATTAAAATTTTACGGATCAATTAAACTGTAAAATTAGACATAAGAACATTTTGTATTCGAACTTACCAATAGCCAAACAGATGATTCAGTGCTGTATGTTGATGATCGTCGTTTTTATCTTCATCGTTCGAAGACATAATACTTTAATAATTAAAATACGTTAAAAATTAAAAGAAAAAAATATCGAATATTTAATAAACAATAATAAACAAAAATGTTTTCGGTAAGTTACGAAAATTAAATTCAAAGTTATGCTCAGTATGACTCCACTTTCTGTACTTCTTTTAAAGATCTCACAATGCTTTTAACATTGTTCGGCCTACACACAAGTTAGTTACCTATTTTAATTGAGTGTTGGCATTTAACCAAACAAACAACATAACTTGATCCGATGTGTCTGTGTATACGCATTATGTGTCATGTGCATGTAAAAAAAATTGGCCGACTGTGCAAATCATTCGATAACTATTGCTGCGATGGAAAGCTATTCCAATAATACCAGAAGTATTTTCGCAATCGACAACAGACTGCGTCTTCTCACATCAAAACAATTTTTTCGCTTTTCAAACTGTAACCTTTACATATTTTATTCTCTGGTTCTGATTTTCAAACAAATTATCCACTATTTAACGTTATTTAATTAAACCAAAAATTTACTAAAAATTAACAATCTTTACATTCTTGTTTTTGTGAGAAATATTTAATTGATTTTAGGGTAACTCAAATAAAAATTAATAACTGTGAATATAAAAGATTTACATATTTAACTGGATTATTTCTGCTATTCCTGTATAGGAATATAACAATTTAATCTAAAACATGTGAATACCTTAATAACAAACAAAAATAAGTATAAAATAATTGATTTTAATTAAAATAAAAGAGACCTTATATTTTAGAAACGTTTTCAGGCATAACCAATTATCGGTAATAATATAGAGTATACTTAATTAAAATTAAAAATACATTAGTTTTAATTGAGTATACTCTGTATTGTTAGCTGATTATGGATTATGCTTGAAAACGTTTCTAAAATATAAGGTCTCTTTTATTTTAATTAAAATAAACTATTTTATACTTATTTTTGTTTGTTATTAAGATATTCATTTATTTTATATTTATAAATATTAAAAAATAGGTATAGATTTATCTACATATAACAAAATGTTCATATAAAAATGCACAGGGCAGTTGATTTAACGTGAAACACCTATATCGGTTTGAGTATTTATATTAATATATATTTATATATATTTATATATATATATATAAACTCGGCCATTTTGGCCTCGCAAGGGGCTGTGCCCCTTGACCCCTCTTGCTTTCATTTCTGTCTCTTTCTCTTCTATACTTTGTATAAAATGATCAAAATTTACAACGTAATTCTTACTGGCATCAATACAAAAAAAATAACATAATCACAAAAATCCTATCCTAACATTTAACTTTCATTATATAAAATTAATTCATTTTTTCGTTATATTTTTCGTTACATTTTCGTTACATATTTCGTTACATAATATTGTGACATTTGTAAAATAACAATTACAAAAATTCTATAAAATATAACAAACGTTACATAAAATTGGGACATTTTTTGAATGGGGGGTAGCCTAAGAATTACGTTGCAATTAATATATATATATATATATATATATGTATATAGATATATAAATATACCAGCTGACCCGGCGAACTACGTACCGCCTTAAAAAATAAATGTTGTGTTAACTTATTAGCCGAATTAAAGTCAGTTTTTTATTAAGATAAAATTAATACTCAAAATGAATTAAGTATCATAAATGTACAAAAATCAAAATGAAAAGTATTTTAATTCCATTAAAATGAATGTAATTCACATCGCAGCAAGGCATTATTCTCCTTAATAACAAAAATGAGTATAACCCAATAAGATGATACACAAACGACAAAAATATTCAATTATACAATAGCTCGAAAACGGTTTGACTTATCAGAATTGGATCATAAATTACAATTAAACTTCCATCTATGATAATTTACAACTTTAAACAGAGCGATTACCCTGGGCAGCAAGAAACCGTCTCGAATATATAATATGGAATTTAGAACGACCTCAAAAATCACCTTTAAAAAATTCATAACTTTTCATCAGATAACTCTTTAAAAGCGAAATTCAAAATATAAAACAAAACACAGAAGCTCTTTCATAAAATCCAAAAATGAAGGTTAAAAATTGTGTGAAACCCCTTTGGGGAGAAAAGCAGCAAAAAAAAATGAAATTTCTTCATAAATTTTGTTTTAAATTCCGTATTCTGCTATTCGGGATGGAGACAAATACAACAAATCGAAGATCACAAAAATTGGTCCAGCCGTTCTTGAGTCATAAGTGATGTAACTAACATGACTTTCTTTTATATATATATATATATAAAAATATATAAATATATGCGGTGAAAAATAATGGTCGTTGCGTTGCGCAATTTCGTGTCTCTATTTTGTTTCACAATTTCGTTTCACGAGCTATTTTCAAGACGTTTCACGTCAAAAATTCAAAGTTACTTAAACACTGATTTTTAGCAATAAAACTGTTGATATGGTAAATCTTCTTTTACCCTATTCACAAATGAAAGCTGTTCTTGTATTCGATTTTAATAATTTAGGTATGCGCTTAATCCGCGTCATTTAAAACAGGGTCATGGGCGCCGCCAATGGAGGGCAGACACCGCAGGTGAGGGCACCTGCCCCCCCTGGAGCCTTGAAACTTTTTAATCAACTGGCCATAATGAGTATTCATAGGCGCGTAATCATGGACAATTTGGAAGACTTATAATAAAGTAGTAGAACAATTTGTCAGAAACTCACGAAAATTATGTGTTTTAATTAAGATTTTATTCTTGTTTAATAAAATATTAAGCCTTTACAACTTATAAATCTTATTTTTCCTATAATTCATATCTCCCTTCTATCATCTTGCCCCCCCCCCCCGGCACATCGGCTGGCGACGCCCTTGAACAAGGTTAGTTAAGGGTGATGTTCATTCCGTATGTTCTATTAAAAATTACTATAATTTTCATTTATACAATATAAAAACAAATATATCTTACTTTAAAATTGGGACATCGGTTACATTTTTCGTGAAATATTCCGGCAAATGCGTATATTTACAGAGTACTTAATGCTCACTTACATTACTTGCGCCATTAACAGGTGAACATTGCGTTTTGTTTTCCTTTTTGCACCCCTTCATAGAATTTTCGTAATGTTTGAAAGTTTCGCTTGTTTCGTTGATAAATTTAGATATAGTTTTGTCACCTTTAAACTGCGAACTTTCTGAAATATTTCTTGGCATTGTTAGATTTAAGTTTCAATATTCGTAAATGTGTGTATGATTATAGACTTTTTTTAAAAATTTCATTCAAAATAATCGTACCGCAAACAGTGAAGGCCGGTTGTCTTTTATTACGATTTTTTTTAGATTTTTTGAAAATCTCGAAAGTTTGATTTTGCTACCTCCAAGTAACGTGACCTTTCCATCAATATAGAAAATTCCTAGGAAAAATTCGTTCCTTTCCAAAATCGGAACTCTCAAAGCCTGAAAGAACTAGATTTGAAGTTATAAAGTCAGCCATATTTTTTTCCGTGCACTTTCGATTTATGTATATATTTTAACTCGTACTGCCCAGTTATACATATATATATATATATATATATATTATTTTTTTACTGCTTTTCGTTATACTCTTGTTTATCAATTGATGCTTTTGATCACCGTGATCATCGTTATTTTGAGGTGCATTCATTTAATTTTATTTCTTTTTGCTAGATATTATCGACTGTTAAGACCTACTGAACGATTATGTCAAAATCGAATAAGTTATCGGGTACGGCGATAAACGTTACCTGGTTACATGCACGATGTCGCCATGAACGATTCGCACATGCGATAACAGTGATATCGAACCCCGTTTAGGGGTAGTAATAATAACGCGGCGCAGTTAAACGAATACGAAAAGTATTCGGATTCAAGTTTTACTACAGTTCTGAAAATATGCGACAATGAAGAGGAAGCCTGATAAGGGCTAGGTAATATTTTATCTAATCAATACAGTCCAATCTGGACTAGAATTTCAGACAAAAATATTTATATATATGTATATATATATATATATACAGTGTGGTCCAAAAGTCATTGCATAATTTTCGAAGATGTGTGTTATAAACTAGCGCGTCTATGAAAAACGTAGTGAAAACGGCCATTAGGAATTTTTTAAAAACTTGTAACGTTTGTTCCATTCGTTTCTAACAAACGATTCGTGAATATAATCAATTTTGTGATGTGCAATAACTTTTGGACCACCCTGTATATATATGAATTTTTATAAAATGTATTTATTTACGAATAATACACTAAAGATTTATTGCATATACAAAATTTGAGCAAATTGCAAAAAACAAAGAAAACTAGAAATAGTAGCTTTAAGTGTATTAAAATATTTTTTTAATTACAATTTATATTTTGATGAGTTAAGTTATTATTTATTGTATTGCAGCGGCGCAACCAAAAAAAAGTTTAAAAGATTTTCTTTGTGTTTTTTTTTTTTTTTACGTATTTGTTTATTTATTTAATTTTGATAAATAAACTTCAGTTCCGTGGTCATACTTTAGAATAAAACTGGTTTGAAAAAAGTACAAAAAATCAGGCAATCTGCGATTGCTGATTATAAAGAAAAAGAAAACAAATTTGTTTATCGGCAACCCTATAGCGCACAATTTATTACAATAAAATAGTTTTCGTTGTAACAGCTACCGTTACTATTTTGCCATTTTTAAATTGAAAAATATGATTGCATAAATATCTTTATTAAATAATTAAAAAATATATAAGCTAAATAATTTAACGTTACAAAAATAATAAATTAATTACGATCCATTGTCAAACAAAAAAAGTATTAATTGTGCGGGTGTTTATAAAATAGTTTATTTATCAAATGTATAGTTATAAAAAAATGCAAAAAATAAAAGAAAATAAACAGCAAATTAATGAATAAGGAAAACATTTTTTTTCCAACAATTTTTACATACCGTTCTACTCGCGTTATGTAATAGATCAAGCTGGTTTTTAAACGAATAGTCATGTTTATAATTGCTGTTGTGCGGTGTATAAAAAATCATAGCGTTGCCAAGTTTAAAAAAATAGCAGTTCGTTTTTCATTTGTAAAATAAAATGTCATAGAAGTCTCCTGATTATTTTTTATTGTTCTTATATTTAAAGAGGATACGCACCGACAGCACAAATTGCTGAATAGACATCTGAAGGATTTTCTTTCTTTTTTATGTTTTATACAATCTGTCCAGTTGAACAATAAGTAGCAGTTTGAACATACGACAATAATAAAGAAGAAGAGAAAATAAGAAATAAAGAAAGAAAGAAAGAAAAGATAGAAATATTACAAATTACTGCCCAGGGGTTTTTCATTGAGCCTATAATTAGTAATATTTTGGTCTAATGTTGTAACTGTATTTGATTTTATCTTTTGATACTATGAACCGAACACTATTAACTGGTATATTAACCGCTAGCGGGTGTTGATGAAGTCGCTGCACATATTTTCCACTTAAGCATTCGTTGCTGGTGCGTGTAAGTCCATATGAATTCGTTATAAGACGCGGCTAGTATGTTCCGGAGGATTTTATTTTCAAATATCGTTGGGTAATAATGATTGTTGAACTATTTGATGCTCTTCACATTTGAATTCCATATGATCATATTGGTTTTAGTATGGTTTTTGTAACGTAAAATTTTATTTTGCAACGTTAGTTCCGAATATTTCGCTATAAGCCAATTCATATTTCGAAGTTTTACACCGAGCTGTTTTCGTTAAACGATGATGCGGTCTTCCTATATGAGCCGTTGATCCAAGCGTAAGCCTAGATATTCTACTTTATGAGAAGCTGTGGAATATTCATTCGATTAGATGCTTTTCTCGCTTTGTTTAAAGTAAACAAGACGTGCGTTCATTTTGATTCATTGATTTTAATTTTTCATAGCCTGAACCTTTTTTCTGGAGAGCTTACGTGATTTTAGAGTTGTTTGGTCGCTATATGTAGATCACGATGAGTTGATAAAACAACTGCATCGTAAGAAAAAACGGCTGCAATGATATTATTATTATTTGGAAAATCCGATATGTATATCTGGTATAATTTCGAACAAAGTACGATGCCCTGCGGTATTCCCCAGAGCATGTAGACTGTGAGTGAAAGTAGGCACCGTTTCCATTTACTTAAAAGTATCCATCCATTGAGTGCAATTTAAGTATTAGTGTCTGATTATAAATTTTTCGAGTGTATGATTTTAGTTGCAAATCAAATATTTTACGTTCGTATTTATATGTATGCGAGCTGACCCGGCGAATGTTGTGTTAACTTATTAGCTTCAGTTTTTTTTTGAACATAAATACTCAAAATGAGTTAAATTCAATAAATGTATAAAAATCGAAATGAAAAGTATTTTAATTACACGTGACAGTAAAGCATTTGCTTCATTGAAGCGAATCGAAATGATTCGCGTAGCATTGTTGCACTACTTTCTGTTAAACTATTTGCTGTGGATGGTTTGCACTCGGGCCGATTCCCTTCATTGAAGCATCTTGCGAGATATTTATCTTTACGCTTTTCTTGCCGAAGAGTGAGATATTCCCGAAAATGTTTATATTCATGAAGTGTTGTGTTTCCGTTCAAATAATGTATTTTTATTAACTAATTAACAGACAGCCTGTACACAGATACTCTACGTTGAAAATATACATATATTCGCAAAATGAAATCAGTAAAAGTTAAAAATGTACCAATTTTTGTAATTCACAAGATTTTAACGAAAATTTTGAAATCTATAAAAAATTAATCGTAAAAAGTGAAATAGTTTATACGTAATTAAAATAATTATAAAATTACGGGACACGATTATTTTCTTTTAAGTCGCTTCTAAGCACCAATGATTCCGTTAATCAGAAAAAAGAAAACCCTCATCTTCTGATAAATTTTTTCCCGCATAATTGAACTTATTAACTTGCAAATGTCAGCTTTTCAGCAAACCAACAAAAAGTCGAGAAAAAGCTAAGTTGCAGTTTTGCGTAATATGCAAATAGTTTAGAATTTTCAGTCGGCGAAATGCTGTTCCATAAAACGACAATAGATTTAAAGTAGGTACTGTCCGGTTGGCGCTTCTTCATTTTTATCGCTTTTATCTCTATTCCAGAAGCTAACGTCAGGCGCAAATAAACCATTTTCAATGCTATTTTAATCATCAAATTTGTCAACAAAAGAAAAACGTGTATTTCTGCCGAGTTGTACGGTTTTTCTAAATCAATAGGCTGGAGGCGGACATAAAATTTTACACTACAGTATATAATATAGTGGTTTTTTATTCTACAAATACAAACAGAACAGAGTTTTTTTTATGAAATTTTTGAGTTTTTTTTTGTTTTTTTTTGTCTAAAATTTAAAAGATTTTTTTATAAGCTTTATCGGACAAACTATTTTGAATTTCGGTCCATTTAATCCAAACAGTCATTATTTCGCAGATATTTCGTGCGGAAAGGAGTTCTCACGTAACTGAAACTTATCGGATTGGCGTTTTCGTTTTGCTCTCACCCATCTTCTAACACACTTGTATCAACTCTGGCAACGAAGTTAAGTGCACTAATTGCAGTGGTCTTCATTCTGCCAACTAGAACGATTATACTCATACGTGCGTATTATTTGTACTAGGGGGGGAGAAAAGGAGCCTTGTGCCCATCTTCCCATAAGGGTTCGTCAATCGCACCCTGCTAAATTTCTACACAAAAAACTTAAACAGGAAAGTCCTACGTCGAACGTAACGTACTTTCTAATTTTTTGTTTTTCATTAATAGAGAAGTTTAGAAGTATTAGTATAAGTAAACTTATAAATGTAATAAAACTCGTTTCAAATGAATTTAACGGTACGCGTCGAAAGAGTATTTTTAGTGTAACTGATAAAGATGTGAAAATCGTAAGAATTACTTTTAATTGCGTTTTTTATGATTAATAACATTAATCATGTACCACTAGAGTCCCCGGAATTGTAACTCAATCGATAACAAGTTGATGAATTGTTCTACATTGATGCACCTGTATATATATATATATATATATATGTATATATGTAATTTAAAAATTTCCCGCTTTTAAATTATATAAAGAAGATAATGTTATACGTGTCCCACTGCACTTACCTTGTTCAGGGCGCATTCAGTGCATTACTGTACAGATCTGTTCTGAATATTCATATCATACTAATCAAAGTATTAACTCTTTTTTGTCATTTATGTGCACAATTTCAGATTTGTAAATTATGCTGTTTCAGCGTTATTATTAATATCGTGATTTTTTTCAATATTTTCGAATCATCTTAAAATTCGGTGCACAACGTGTGTACGAAATCTTAGAAGTTTTTTAAAATTTTGTACCAATTTTTCCTTGTTTCGCAACTGTTGTTTTCGGGTTTCTAGACTAAGCTTACTTGATTTTTATTTTAAATTTATTTTTTCTCCGCGAAGAATATTTAATGAATTATTACTACTCTCAGGAAAAATCGTTGAGATAATAAAGTGTGACGTAAATTTCAGGAACGAAACTTGGAAAACCATTTTAAAGAGGAATTCAGTTTTTTCAAAAAAGTCACTTTTACATGAGAACAGTGCTGCAGCAGTACGGAGCAGCGTCATTGCAAACACATTTTATTACTCACCAGCAGCGCTTGGTACGTTTATTATTTATTAAATATTATTGGTAAATATGATTTTGTTTACCGTTGTTGTCTGTTTTGTGTGTTTTGTTTTGTATCAATGGTATGTATTCCTTTTTCCGCGGGCTCACCGACTGAGGATATTAACCCAGCGCTTCAGTTGAAGGTAGTAGAAGGCAGAAAACAAACTACATCTTAATGCGGTTAGAAATATTAAAGAAACGAAGGAAACAATATAGGAAACTACAGAGAATGAACGAAGCATAAGAATGCGTCAAGTAGAAACATGAAAAGAACGGAACATTCAAAGAAAATGTCATTGGCGCTGTAATTTTCGTCAGATTAAAATTCTGTTCTATCCTGCGAATTATTATTTTTTTTGCTTCGTTTTTTTGATTTAGCATTCAGTTTACTCGTGAAGGCTGTTCGTACAGTTGAATTAGTTATTCAATATTTCTGTTATCGATAAAAAAAAAATTATTTTTTTTATGCATAAATATGTTTCGTATTATTTTATATTTTAAAATTGTTCATGCACTAGCACCCTTATGAACGAACGGCCATTTTCTAAGGGATGACGTCGGTCTTTGTTTAGACGGCATGGCGATTTTTTTCTACTACAGGTAGTTGCGAATGTTGCGCGTGTGAGATTCTAGCGACGGGCTTTGTGCATGTTTTGGTCGCGTAGATGTGTATACAGGTGTTAATAGGTTTCAGTTTTCTTCTTTGTATATTAAATTGTGTTAAAGTTTAGTTAAATTAGTATTAGTAATATTTGTTCGTCGTTTTCGTTAGTTCTTTTTTTTTGTTTCTCCGTATCGGTATTTTGTTTTGTGACCCGGCGCGCGTCGAGGGTCTTTACAAATTATTTTCGGGATTGATTGCTTTCGAAGACATCGCGTAAAAACTATTCGAGTATAATTATTTCGGTTTTATTTTTTTTTATAATTTGAACTTTACTTATAAGGATATATTCTTTTTTCATTATTTTATTTACAATTCCCTATTCATTTCGATTCCAAATAAAGATTAAAGTATTTTTGGAGACTTGCAAATATTCCTTTTTGCTCTGTCGACTATAAGTTTCCGAAATTGGATAAGATATAATTACTCGAAAAAATTTTTGGTTCGATTCTGCTGTTTTACTTATGTACTGGTTTCATAGTATTTCAAGACTTATTAGGCCACCTGTTTATATCATTTTTTCAGTTTTTCTTTTCTTCATTAAAACAGTTTTAAATTTATCGCAGTTCCTAAATTTATAGATATTTTTCTAAAACTAGTTAGTGAAAAGTAATAAAAGATCGAATTAGTATGTATAATTATAAAAAGAAAATGAAAAGTTCGCCCGAAAATTAGACAACTTCAGAACAATGCTTTTTTTTTTACTTTTTTTTTTTTTTTTTTTGGTATGTCGACCAAGAATTAGAAACAGGGAATTGGTTAAATTTTAATCTGATCGGGTAATTCGAGAAGAAACTAAAATCTAGAGTAATGTGCGGAGAAAGAAAGGAAAGACAGAAGAAGTGCAGTTATAAGTAAGAACCCGATGTTTCAGCAAATGGGGGGAAACACAGAACAGAACGCTCCGTAAGAAAAGAGGAATTGTGAAAATTTTAAATCAGTTCACTTTGAAGCTTTATTTAATGCTTCTATCGTTAGTTCTATTAGCTTAGTCACTGATTGAATGATATACCATCTTTTTATGCATCAGACTGTATAACATTCTTTTCAAAGTCCTAACATTTATTAAAGTGTTGAAATTTTGTTTAGATTCAGTTAAGATTGCTGTATTTTTAGCGCGTGTCAAGAAATCAAAAGTCCTATCAGTAATTCTAATACAATTGCGCTATGGCTTGTATTTTGGAGGAATTTGCGATCGCTTAATTCAAGGAATGTACAAAACGATGTGTGCAATATGTAAGGAAATAAGTCTTGTTAAAATGATGAGCATGGACACTCCGCTATACATGCAGCGATGGTTTTGACTTCTTCAATATTTACCGTCGAAGTTAAATATTCACGGTTGTTCTTCAATATGGTTTTCGCCTACCTTTCTTCCACTAAATGAGTGACAGAGGCAAAGAGTATAGCAAAAATCAAGCATAAATTGGAATTTTCTCAGTTCTAGATATATCAACGTCTTATTTAAAACGATGAAATAGGTGACAGCGACAGTTTTTCATACTATTTCTCCGTCAAAACTTTACTACAGCATCCTGTTATTGAATTTTGGTTAATTAGGCTAATTTATTTATTCCGTTTTCTGGTCCTTGTAAGACCTCGCCGATCCTAAAATAAAACTAATTCTAAAATTACCCTCATTATTTTGAAATTTTATCATTTATTTAAGCGGGACCTGCGCGATATAATTTTTTGTCAACCAGATAAAATAATTGCATCAATAATAGGCGCAATATTTTTTATATTTTTATATTCGCGCCTTTTAGAATGAAGTATACGTTCAACAGGTAGAGGTAAATGTTTACATACAATAAAATGATCATCTCTTTTCGGCGTAAGCTGATATTTTGAATTTTAATGAGCGTTGTGGCTTTTGACGACATCTTTGTAGCGTGAACACTTTGTGTTTACCATGGAATGGGTCTTTTGTACCGGACCATTTTAAAATGCGAAAATGCTACGATATCTGTTCATCGTTTTTTACGGAAAAGTCAAGGATAAATTGGAAAACCGGATATGCCGAAAAGTACGTAGCGAGGAATTCATCATTTTTTTTGCAAAATCCAAATATTATTCAATACTTTTTAAATTTCACGTTGTTTAAGAGACTCATTTTTAGAAATTGCTTTATCTTGAGTTAACATGCTAGTTAGCCCTATTGTTTTTTTGTTTTTTCAAATCGTATTATATTCTCTTTTTGGTCACATACATTTTCTTTTTGCTTTTTTTATTTAAAACGTACTCGGACGACGTTTGGTAGAAGCGTACTTGCACTATGGAAAGGACAGTTTCCTTCGAATTTTTAAAAAAATCTGAGAGATTGCTTTGTTCCTCTTTATTCGCTTCTTCGACTCTAATTTAACTTTCTTCTTTATAGCGCCATACTTAATTGCTGAGCGTCGGCGACTACCTATTCGTACATTTCAGCTGTACAGACATAGATATAGTGTTCATAGCGATTGTTATATACAGTGCGAGAGAGTACACGCGCAAGACTTCATTCGGAACTGTAGATGTTTGATTTATCGCGCTACAAGTGCAGTCCTGTGTACGCCTGCTGTGTACTAACTAACGCGCATATAATACATAGCGATCATTCGTAATAAAAATGAAAAACTTTTTTTTATTAAAAAGCGAAATGCGGTTAAAATTAAAAATCATACGTACCGCATTAATTTGCAATGAATAAAAAAAATAAAATGAATGAAATTAACAAATACACAAAGCAAAAATTTACATAAATACACTAATTAAAATAATTGGATAAGAAAATATATATGTATTCATGAATCAAATTGAAATAGTTGAAAGGCAAAACTAAAATTTACATAATACGCTAATTAAAATAGCACGGTAAAAAAATAAATATATTCATGAAATTATTTGAAATAAATAAAGGTATGTTTAAAAATTAAAATTTACATAATTAATTATTTGTGACAAATAAGAACGTTGTTTACGAGTCAAAGATCGTTAAAGACTAAAATTTTTATTTTTATCTAATTGGAATAATTCAAAAAATGTAAAAACGCAATTTAAAAAAAAAATGTACGATTTGAAAACTAAAGGTTGCTATCTAAATTTCGATCAGGAACATAACAAATTGGAAAAAGTGCATAGTGACGCAAAAAATTTGCTCCTATCATATTCAAATTTTTTATGCCCAAATGCACCAATGATGTCCAATGAGGAAGTTTACCATTTTTAGATCGTCACAAATCACCCGCTGATGTTTTACATAATTTTTTTCAGGACCGGTGGTATTATTTCGTATATCGCTTACCAGGTGGTAGAATGATCAATGGGTATTGCGTCATATTTGTGTTACGGTTCGTTCAAAAGAGCACATTTATAATTCTTTTTTCAGCTATCAATAAGGAAACGTCATTCGTGTGTCCTATTGCATATCCAACCCACTGCTTCTAGGAGTCTTTTTATATCAGTACAGAATAGCTGGTTATTTTCCTGAGAGAAAAAGGAGATCCTTTTCTCTCTTACCATAAAAAAAATATAACATTGGTAACCCCGGATTGATTATGAGCAGATTATTTTTTAGGCGAATAATTCTAAAGACTTTTTTAAAAGGTTTAAGTTTCTACTGAGATAGTTCGTTCTTGTTGATTGAAACGTTGCGCCTTGTCTGAATCTGCTTCAAAATCACTATCGTTATTTAAATGCACATGATCACCTTCATCAGGCACTGATGGTTCGGCTTCGTCTTCCGAGAGTCTAGGAAATAATGGAACGAGGATTTCGTCCGAATGTACTGGTCTCCTCCTCGCGGAATTAAGATCAGAATATGTTCATTCGTGTCTATTGTTCCGATTAATACCTTTGATATTTACCGCACAGAAATAGTAGTCATCGTAATGGTTCATCGGTTTCCTCCAAATCATCGGTACTCCAAACTTTAGGCATTTTCTCTTTCCAATTGTCCACTGTCGAAAATGTTCAACGCATGTTTTACACGCCAAATGTGAAGCCCAAGCTTTATCCTGGTCGCCTAAGGGAACGGCAAAATAAGCAAGAAAACACACAAAGGCAGAAATAGGTTTTCTGCTTTCTTTTAAAATGTATTCGCCACGCACATAACAAAAAACGACGAAGCGATTCACACTGTTATGTCTGATTGTGGATGCCATGGTGTATTAATTAACTCTTTTACGACTAAAGAACGCCGAAAACAAAAAATAAAAGCACAACCGTTACTACGTAAACATAATCGTAAACTGAACTGGGGGTTTGGCAGATTCCAGGTAATATAGGTAGACGTGAAGGAGTGTGGGTTATGCAGATATACTAAGTTGTACGGTCATCGGGAATTTTTATTGCCTAATATAATCTAGTTTTAGGTACCACGTTTCCATTTAAGCTTGTAAGGGGATACCATTATTTCATTATATGTGCCTTTCATAAAAATGAAAATGAATTAACCGGCATCTCAAGCTACCAAAGGAAAGCTAGGTATTTTTGTATTGAGCACATCAATTATATATATATGTATATCCAAAAATCAGTTATCAGTTTTGCCGACATCGGGGAACAAAAATCTTTTGTTAGGCTGTGTTATCTGTCCTGCATGGCCTTACGAATAAAACTTACAAAGAATTTAAAATAGTTGTTGCAGATTATGATACTTAGTGCTCCAATTTACATCGGAATGGACAATGCGCGCAAAAAAACTTATTCTACCTTGTGTCTAAATGTTGTTCTAAAGCGTAGCACTGATTTTTTTTTCTCCCTTACAAACTTGATTTTAATCCAATCATTACTAAAATAGACGATTAGACATGTGCTAGTCTGCAATTATAAACGCTACAAACAAAAATGAATCAAACATTTGTGATGTGTCGCTGATGTTTCTATCAAGTAATTTTTTTAAAGTTAACATTAACATTTCCAGCTGTAAAACTGATTAAGTGCTAAATTGTTTTGTACGCAGGTTTTGTTTGTGATTTTCTTCTATAAATATATATTTTTTCTATTATTACATGTTAAGAGGTGATACGCGCGAATGTAATATTTTTCTTTTACATTTTGTATACCAGCTGGCAAATATATTTTTTTAAATTTATTTATTTATTATATAATTTTATCCATGAACACTATCCACGAAATCCTATACCATAGTAGTATCACTGCCGTTAACGTTTTCATTAAAACCGAACTTTAGAACATGAACTTATGCTGCAGCCAGAAAGGAAGCATCGCCGACAAAGAAGAATAATAATCTAATAAAGCAATGGAACAACATATGCCGATGTCGTAAAAGTGACAGCAGCTCTTATTCATATAGGGGGGGTATCGTATTTGCTTCGACAATTTCAAATAACCGTACTTGTTCAAAAATATTCCCCGTTAATGAACAAAACTGCCGAACATCCAACAATAATTATTAACATATTCGACCCTTCCGTTCAACCTTCTCTTTTAGTTGCAGGTTCCAAGACTTCTAACCTTCGTCGTTGCATCATAACATCATTGAGCCGTCTTTGATTTAACTTTACCCCTGCGTCCCGATGCCGTTTCTCTCCGTCTTCACTGCCGGAATATAATTTTGTATGCGATGTCAATTACGTATTCGTTAAATGCTTTCCCTTACCCTACGAACAGTCTCCATTTAAACTCCTTCAATCAGCATTCCAATGAAGCAGTTGTCTGTGATGCTAATCACATTTTCTTTGAGCATTCTGCTCTTTCTGCGGAACGTTCTTCTCTTTATTTACTCTTAATATTAAGGCTTTCTGCTGTTTATTGTGCTACCTATATTCTGTCCTTTCCTTCTCCATCTGTAGTCCATTGGTTTCTTTATTTCAGCTATTTCCGCGATCGAAGTAAGTTTTAATTAGTTGACTCTTTTTTCTGCCGTTTCTGGGTGGAGGTCCCTGTGGTTGATGAACCCAAACAAAAGCGGAAAAAACAACTTAATATTTTTGCTCCTTATAGTATCTCTTCTATCCTTACATTTCCTAATCCCTGCATTACGCATACTTTTGTTTCTTTTATATATTTAATATGTAATATAAATCTGAATGACTGCGAAATAATTGGAGAATGAAACTTATGATTTACGAAAAAAAAAGTAGGCGATTAAGATTGTTGAATTTATTATGGATGTTTTAGGGGCTTATGATGTAAATAATGTATTGTTTTCTGATAATTCTCTTAACAATTGCAACGCCTCATTTTTCTCGTTAAAACAACATGGAATATAAAAGTGAGGAATAGAACTGACCAGCCGGTATTTATAGGCTTAGTTTTTAGTTTTAGTGGTAGTTCATAGAATATTATCGCGATAAATTTGCTACTCGCCAGAAAATACTTAATTCGGTTTTATAATTTTCTTTTTAAATACATTTTTCACCGACTTCATAGAAAGAAGTTTATACGTTTGTCGAGCATATTTTTTTTTGTTCTTTATTTATGGGCTCTAGAAAGAAAAAAAAACAATGCTCCCATAAGAAAAGTACCGCTGAATTAATTATTTAGATGCACATGCAGTCAGCTATAACAACAATGAACAAACCAAGGAGAATGATAACAGATGGCGAAGGAAAGGAGAGTACGGATGCCGCACTATAAGGAACAGGAATATTATTAAGTCTCAGAAGTTGAGAACAGAGAAGGAAACGTTCGAAAAGGATGTGTTAGAATTACATTCGTGGTTATTATTAGGAGGATGTAGCGAACAATAAGGAAAGCCTGAAAGTGAAACACGATAGCGAGATGAAGATGACCGAAACGCAACCGACATAAAAAGGAACGGAAATATACATATGAAACCGAGAATTAAGATACGGCTGAATAAAAAGATAAAAGGAATATTGGTTAAAAAAGGAGAAGGGATAGTATGTTTTTTTTTGGTTTTAAGTTTGTTTAAAGTATAATTTTTAACCCCACATGTGGAACGATTTTGGCGATTCTTTGTTCATTAAAAAAAAATATCCCTGTCAATGGAAGTTCCAAATGAGCTTCAATAATTATGGGCGAATATTGATTGATTACAGTCATCAAATAACGTGAAAAAAGGAGACTTTTTGCGCGAATTTTTTATTATTAATGCGTCGAAGGCGATTGACTTAAAATATTATCAATGTTAATTATCACGGATAAATGCAGATCCGAATGAATTTTAAATTCCCGTAACATCATTTACAAGCGCGACGGAAATAGTACACATCTTAATTTTATTGTACTTAACTTTTGACTATGTGGACATCTTTTGTTTATTAGAAAATGTGTCGGTCCCATATGAGTACCGATGGGTATTATTAAGTACCGACAGAGTAGTCATCAAATAATGTTTAAAAATAGGAGTCTTGTTAGTTATTTAACATATTCAGACAAAAATTTGTCAAAAAAGCTTTCGATAGATCATAGCGGGGGAAATATAAGTCGCTAAAATTTTAAAATTTAGTATAAAAGGTTTACACACATATAAGGGAACGATAAATGTAAAGAATTGTCTTCAACGTATTATTATTTGACTTTAGTACCGACTCGAAAAAGTTAAAGCTATTTAAAAATAATGCTACTAATATCGTTATGTATATATTTTCACAAATTTTTTTTTTATAAACTTTTTTAGTTTTTAGTGTCTAGATTTTTTTTTAAAAACAATTTTTTTTTCAATTTTAATTAATGTCTTTACCTTATCTTCACATACATATACAATACATCCTAGACTAGAGAGATCGTTAACTATCTTATTTCCTTCATCCGAGCAGCGATGGACGAAGGCGAAAGTATCATAGTTTTCGAGCTGTAGACCATCTGCATAAAAAATTGGAACATTTTAGGGAAATATTTTAAGGAAATATTTTAGAGAAATATTTAATCATTCTTTACACATTTTAGCTTAATACCAAGGACGATATAATAACACGCACGTGCTAAACGTGATGAATAAATCGAATTCTTCTAGAAAATCGTATATTTGCAATTATTAACGTAGTGTATATTGTAAAAACCGAAATAATGAACGAATGATTAAGGTATATTTATTACCAAATTCGATACCTTTGAACGAAATTAACGTGATATGCTAAAAACTAATGTTGAAATAAAAGGGGCGCATGGTTTACACTTTTAATAGAGGCGAACGACTATCGAGAATAAGCTTAAAATAATATTTAAAATTAAATACAAAAAAAAAAAAATACATTTTAACAGTTTATCGCTACTATCTACATATAAGTATAAAGATACCCTAAAATCATAATATTTACAAAGTAATTAAGAACTCAAAAGCAAATGAAAAGTAGCATGGTTTTCGTTGAATTTTTAAAATGTAATAAAAAATTAGCATCTTTTTTAAACTTGTTCATTTTGTATTAATCTATTTATTATATTGTTAATCAACGACGCACCAAACTAGTCTCCCTTATTTCCCTCTCCTCCCCGAATAGTGGAAATTTTTCAATTTTTCAAAATCACATTATTTTGAATTACATATTCGGAAATTTTATTTGTATATAGTCTTTGGCAACAATGTATGCCAGAAGAAATCTGGCGAAATCCAAAAACGTGCTGACCATGATAATATAAAATATTCATATAATTCAATGAAAACAATGATAAACTTAAACAGAGAGCACACGGGCAATAAAAAATGTATTTGAAAAAAATTAATAACAAAATCGGGGATAATCAATGGTGCAGTTTTCTTTTCGTAAATGATAGTTAATTTGATACGGCGAAATAATTGATAAAAAAACACAATCGAAGAAGTAGCAGAGGAAAAAATAAATAAAATTAAGAAATAGCAAAATTTCCCCGGTTTAAATTCAATCATTTTTGAAATAATAAAAATAAAATCTTCATCTTTTGGTGAGTTTTTTATTAATTACACCACTACATAAGAGTGGTCCAGCCAGATATTTACGATAATTCTGAAATGATACCTTTTGCTAATGACGTTAAAATTATGCTGTAAATCAGCGCTTTTTAACCTTCTTCTTCTTAACGCCATTTATTTCACACACGGTACCCCATCGAGTATTAAGATTGAATTTTTAAAAATAAATCATAATTTATTGAGACTTGATTAAATATCTATCAAATTTGGGGAGAAGAGAAAAATAAGTAAATACATACTCTTTTATAATACATATTTATCGGTATAATGTTTTGTTATAAATTACAAATTTATAACAAAAGTAAAACTTTGTCTTTTTTTGCAGTATTTCTTCTAATTTTTGCGGACCCCTTGTGAGAACATCGCGTCTCAGACCCGCTGCTGTACAAAATCGACTTTACAATTTCATTGGAACGTAAATATCATCTCCGAAGTAAGTCGGCTTCGTTAGAAATAGATGTTGAAGACAAATTCTTAACATACGGAATTTAAAATAATGGCTTCAGTTTACTATCAAGCCATTTGGTCAAAGGTCGACTTGCTAACGATACGGGGGGAAAAAAAACAAAAAAAAAAAACGGAAGATGCCAAACAAAAAGAAAACGGAAAAGCAAATGGATGGGCATAGTATAAAAAAAAAAGAACTTGGATATTAAATTAAGAGAAGCGCTACAAGGAAAATAACAAATAAAAAGATATTTCTAGCAGAACTATCCGCAAGAGTAATACACTGCGAGTCGTATACCACGGATGGAGCTAGAAGGAGATAGTGTCGTGTTCAATTAGAATCCTTAATTTTTCGTGAAGCCCAAAGTTTTTTTTTTTTTTAAGCTACATCATTCTAAACTATCTTTCTAGTCTCTTTTTCCGTTTTTATCGTTGTAAATTAATTTAATACGTCTTTTCTTGCGCTTAAAATTGTTCTTGTTCATTTAAGTACATTTAAATACTACAAATGGAATACATCACAATGACCGAACAAACATAGAATAAAATATAATGTCGCATATATAGTCAGATAAAAATGTTCAGCAAATAACCTGCAATGTCGGTACCCGGTTGAATTATTTGCATGCACTTCTGTTACATTTCACTAGGAACAGTATACACAATTCGACCACCTAATTAAGATAACCAATGCATTATCCAAATGTAACCGTTACAATAAGGAAACGTTCTTAATTAAAACAAATCGTTTTGCTTGTGCGTGTGTAAATGTTTTTTTTTTTTTTTTTTTTCTTTTTTGACACATTAACTTTTGCCGCGCTTAAGAAATCTCGTTACGATTTATTATTTTACAAGTGGTCACGGAGGGACTGCGAACCGTTGCGCGGTTGCCGCTGGTACAATCCTGGATGTAAATCGTATTTTAACATCTATGCGTACGACACAGCCTATAAGAACAAGTCTGTCATCGCTTTCCGGTACTTTTTATTCGCCGATTTACCTAACTTATTAGTGCTAGGAAGTAAAACAAAGAAAGCGTTTAGTTTAAAAATTGCTAAAAGCAACTGTAAAAGGAAAAACAAAAAAATTAGTATTCACTAAGTGGTTCAATAAATAAATGCGGAGATAGTTTTAAAATTGATTTCGAAATATTTGACCAACTACATAGTTTAATTTCAGCGTGAGGGTAATAAAATTTCGTATCGGAGCGCGTATATTTATTTATTTTTTTTTTTAATTTTCTTCCGTAGAAAGTATATTAATAGAGTACTTTGAAATGTAAACAAGATGGCGATATAATGAAGTTTTTCGAAATATTAGCAGAATTTTAAGCAGTAATAATAGCCGCGAAGCTTGCTAAATACTATTCCTCATTAAATAGGTCTATTTCTAAAAATGTCAACAACTCATCCATTTCACAGCACGTAATGTGTCCTTTTCGTATGTTTTTTTCGTCGAATTTAATCCAGTCCAATTTATAACATATATCGGAGCAAACGCGATAATTATCCGGTATGGATTCCAGATACGGATTATTGACGCCGACGAATCCGAATCCGGATTCGGTGGTTCTGTCGTACAGGATTTTCCAGCAGAGCATCGGAACGGTCAACATCGTTCGGTTAGTTGCCCGATCTTTATGAAGGTACAACTCTTTCTGCTCCGATTTAGCATCCGGTAACGTAGCGGAACCGTACGTTCCGGTGATAATTTTGTAGTTCAAACCACTTTTGCCTTCCATAAATTTCCTAATTGCTCTTTCTAACGATTCCCAATTGCCGCCGTTGAACTGCTGCCACTGAGGAACCGCGTTGATGTAATACATGGTCGCGGCCTGTTCGAAACCGTACACGAAATCGGCTCTCGGCGTTACATGTCCTCGAGACAGATATTTCACTCTGTCCCCGGCTACGTAAGTGGCTGCTAAATCGGTCGAATTTAAAATTTCCGCGAAGGTATTTTGCTCGTTTCGCCAATAGTAACTATCAGCGACGCGAAAGTCGTAGTATTCAGCGTTAAACGAGCCGCGTTCTTTGTTCACCTGATAGCCATGATCGAGCATCGAATGATCGTATAATGAATATATGTTAGTTTTGGTGACGTTATCAAAACACACGCTATATTGCGCTATGAATCCGTCATCGTGATCGAAAGTGAAGAAGTTTTTCACCGAATTCCAAAATGAATCAACGAGCGGAACTTGAAATCCTACGTCGACGCTGAAAGTCGTATCGCTTTTCTTGTAACAACCTGTACCGGTTATACGTGTAGTTGATTTGGGATATCCGTGACAGCTTAAAATTCTCACGCTTATCACGCGATTTCCTAGCTGCACCATGGCGCCATGATGACAAGTTACCGTTATCGTGTCTTCGTCGATGTATTTATCGTTGAATTTTGTTCCGGAGCAGAATAATCGAAAAGGTTCTTTTTTACGGAAATGCAGAAAACCTTCAGAATCCGGATACAGTATTTCAGAATTAGCGGCGGACAAAATTATCGGGGTTGGTTTCGGAATATCGCGTTTAAGTGAAAATCTGCATCCACTTCCTATGATGGAAATTCAGTAAGTGATAAAATACACTAAATAGCACACGCCGTAGACAGAGGTCACTCTCTACACTTACCGTGTTTCATTTCTATAAAGAAATGGTAGAGTAACAACATATTGACATTTTTACGCTAAAAAGTGTAAGCATTTTTCAATGTTCCAAATTAAATAGAGTTCATGATAATTTTTAAAGAAATAACGAATTTTAAAAATCGATAGATTTTATGACAAAAACTCGTGATATTCCGACTGTATAAATGGAGACGCGCGCGCAATGTCACGCAAAAACTACAAAAAAACAGGCATCTCCGTGCCGGTTTCGTTATTTTGTAACTAAACATTCGCGCCGAATAGTACGAATATAAACTTATACGGTAAAGTCCGAACTGATTTACACTAAAATCCCCTTAATAATGAATAAATACGAAAGAGGCGATAAATTCGCTTAATCGTTGCGAAAATTGCTGATTATCAATAAGAATTACTACTTGCCTAAGAAATGTGAATTTGTTATGGACTTATATTTATATGTTTGTTCCGGATCTTAAAGTAATACTTGATTTAGATATGTGCGGAAATGAGAAGAGGACACAATTTTATAAAGTCCCCCTGGTTGATTAGTTTAAACTGAGAAATTGAAAGCTACGTTATGTTAAATTGCATTTAGACTTTAAATATATAATGTAAACATTTAATTGGGTTTTGGATCTCGTAAAGATGTTTACCGAGAGAAAGGAACTGGCCTGGCCATAATATTCTCATTCGTGTCGTTGGGCTTTGTACCATTATGAAAAGCTTAATTTCAAAATCTATGATACCCCTTATGTCAAGGATATCGATGGGACTTACATTACTTTAAAGCTGTTTACATAGAAGTTTGTCATTTTTATTTATTCCCGTGTAAATTAGAGGCGAGTTGATCCTTAGCGAACGAATCCGGAAAAATGTAAAAACCGGATTCAAATTCGTTCACTGCAAAAAGAAAGACGAATCCGTTAGAACTGTTCACTCAGTACTTTAGAGTAGCCGTTATTTTTGCCGGATTCGTTCTTTCATTCGGATTGATCGCTCGAAAATTATCCATCCAATCATTGGCCTTCTTTCCAATTTTTACATTATATACATATATCACGTATGAAATGTCGAAAGTAAAAAGTTATGCTGCTCTGGTCGTCCAAATATATGTTTGTAGCAACTAGTCATTAAAGCTGTTTATCTTTCAATCAGCGACGTTATGGTTATCCTCGACGCCATACCCTCCTCACACTAAATGTTCACTTTTTTATTCATAAAAATATGTTCCATCATTTTTTTCTTTTACGCGTACACCTTGTGTATACATTCAATTGGAAATATTTCCATAATAAATTTCTCCATTTTCTTTTTTTTTTTTTTTTTTTTTTTTAGCGTTTTAATCCAGTCATTTAGCTATAATTACACTTTTTCCTCTAATTATCTATTAGCGATGGCCAATTATCACTGCTACTACGCGTGTTTTTACGAGCGCTATTTCTTGTTGAACTGTGTATTGATTGTGTTTCTACAACTATTCGTTAATAGCCGAGAAGGTTAATCCCGATATGGCCTAGTCGTGTTAGCACACACGTGAATGGTATTATGGGTAATTGCGGAATCTTTTTTTTTTTTTTTTTTTTAAATTATTTGTAAGACCAATTAAAAAAATGTTTATATGCAAACTCGCCACTGGATGAAAATAATTATAATTTAATTTACTTAATAAGTAAAAATAGTGCGACGTGTGTTCTTTCGTTTTTGCTTTTTAAGATGGAACTCTAATATTTAGAATGTTATTTTGCCTGTTTTACATGCTTAAATTTAGAGAAATGTAAGGAATATCAAATAGAAATAAATTTAGCATTTATAGATTGTGACTCGCTGGATCATAAATTTCTAGATAGAGCATTAAAAAATCAGGAAGTGTCCGGGAACTTATAAGAGATATGTACACGGATATGAAGGAAAGAATAGTAACGGACATAAAAGGAGTGTATTTTGACATAGAAAAAGATATGAAACAGGGGGACCCATTATCTTCTTTGTTATTTAAGCTCTGCTCTAGAAGAATTATTTCGAGAGTTGGACTGGAATGAGAAAGGTATTAGCATAAACGGAATAAGGTTAAATGATCTTAGGTTATGTCTGAAGATATTAACGAAGTAGAAGACATGTTGAACGAATTAAACAAAGCGGGAAAGAAGGCTGGTTTAAGTATGAACTTGGATAAGACAAAAATACTATCTACAGGAAAAAATCAAAAACGGGAGAATTATAATGGATAATAAAGAAATTGAAAAAGTAGAGAGTATATAATCTATTTAGGACAATTGATATGTCCTTAATAAGTAAAACAAAGAAAGAAGTAGATTGTAGAATTGCACTCCCCTGGAAAAAAATACTGGTCGCTTAAGCGCATTTTTAAGGGACCTTACAGGAATAAACTAAAAGGGGTAATTTTAAATATGTGCGCTCTGCCTTAACGTATGGATGCCAGACATGGACAATTTCGAATAATATCACGAGCAAAATTAAAACATGCCACAATGCAATGGGAAGATCTATATGGTGGGAGTTAAATTAAGAGACAAAATAAATATAAAAAGTATTAAAAATAAAAGTTAATGACAACTTCACATGTTCAAGAAGAAGGAAAAAAGTGGGATTGGGCAGGACATATTGCAAGGATGGATTCTACGAGATGGACTAAGAAAATAACAGATTAGACTATTAATGGGAAAAAAGGAAAAGAGGAAAACTTGCGATCAGATGTGGGGACAGTTTCGTTAAAATGCTAAAACATAGTATCAGCGGGTAGCTTATAACAGACTAGAGTGGGCTTTTTTTTTTTTTTTTTTTTTTTGGGCACGTCAATAGTGGAACTTACCTAACGCAAGGAATTGTACATTATATAAGGAAAAGATTAGAAATTGAGGAGATAAAGAAGGCCAACTAAGGAACTATATTGAGAGAGGGGAGTGCAAGAATGGAGTGGGCACTATAAGGAGTAGGAAGGCCAAGGCGCAGAAGACTAGAATACAGAGTAGAACGTTCGGAGGAAATAAAGGGGCATTCGAACAAAATGTGATTCGCATCACAGGTATAATCGAGTAGAGTGGGCTCGGTTGAGGGAGGCATTTGCCCATTTTCAGGGCTAGATTATAAGTTTTTTTTCTTTAATAATATTTTGTTTCAATATATATATTGTATAACTTTATCGTTACGGCTAATAATAATAATAATAATAATAATAACAACATGCTTAAATATTTCTACCGCTAGCGCGACAATAATTGATAATGGTGTAATAATAATAAATGGAATAAACAATAACCAGAAATATATTAAGAAAACTGTACCGACATGTTCTGTAGTAAGAGTATATACATAATACGACGAATATGCAGCTAACAGTTTTTTTTTTTGTAATTAAATGATAAATTATTCCGGTTATTGTTATTTGTTCCATTCATTACAGAAATGAATTATGATATTAATTATAGTAGAAGTGTATTATTTAATGAGATGAGCAGAATACATGCAATATGCACTACACAAATTAGCAAATGAGTACACGCGCGGTGTTATAATTAAATAAAGCGAGCGAAATGAACTGTTAAAATGTAATCAAACTGATCAGAAATGATAATACATACAAATTAATTAGTAACTAACGAGTAATTCGTGCTGTTTTAATTTCTGTATATGTATTATTTCTCAAAGGTGTTTTGTTGTCGCTGTGAAATATCTCTTCCTTAATACTGTATCAGAATTAATGTTTGATACGCCATTTTGAAGATTATTTTTCGAAAACTAAGTAAATATCTTAAAATTAATGTTTTCGTTAAAAAATTACATTTTAAAACTTCTCTTATTTCGAAGAAACCCGCGGGAGGCGCCATCTATTAACAATCTGTTTAACTAACATGTCAGCTATTAGATTGTTTACATTCTATATGCAAATGTAATCTGGCATGCAAATCAATCAAGCATTATGAATCGTTTTAAACTGTTATTTATACAGATAAACGTAATTAACTGAATTAAATGTGAACGTATTAAAGTAAGTACTGCTAACTTTAAAAACCACGATGATATAAATGTATTTCATAATATATGTACGTATAAAAATGTCCTACCGGTTTCGTCTGTTTCGAGATACATGTATATTCATAGATATGTGTTTAAAATATTAGTTCTTTCTGAGCCGTGAAAATATTTGTGTTACAAATTGTAACATAAAGTGTAACTGCGAAAGACAGTTTTATTTATATTAATATTTTCGTAAAAATTGCTACCAGCAAAGAGATCATAATTAAGTATTACTCTTAATGGTTACTTTTTATCTATCATGAATTTTATGAATAACGTTAAATAAAGAATAAAATGAAATACAAAACATTAAATAACGGTTACAATGAAAATAAATAGATAAATTAATCGATATATTACGTTTATAATTGTAAAACATCTAAGAAGAAGTAGACATTTAATTCAGTGATATTTATGTTTGTGTCATAAACTTATTTATTTCATCAAAATATCAGCATACAAGAAGAAGACTATATAAACTTCCAAAACATATTGTACTGCCCGCTTTTTCCCTGAAGACAATGAAGTGAAAACACATACTGTTAGTGATATGGACAAAAAGTGCGTTTATTGCTCTAAAGGTTGTTTGCAAGGGAGTTTAGTAATGATTCAGCTCTGCCACGTGTTGCCACAAGGAAAAGGTTAAGTTAAAGCCCGTTAAATTTAGTGAAGACCTTTAAAAGCTCACAGAGCAAAATGATGACTTCACCAAGAATTATCTAGAAAATATTATTAGGCGATTAAACAGTGCTCCGGCATTTGCTTCAATTCACATCAAATCAGTTGAGATTTCTGGCAGAGGTCCATATTGTTTTAAATTACATAGACCGGTGTATCATGTGGTAGGAAGAGTTTACAACCTCCTACAGGAGTCGCGCCATCTTACGCTGGCCTTTTTGTTGTAAATTTTGATACTGCATTAAAAAGCTGTTGCGAAGAAATAATGGTTACATCATTACAAACAATGTTCGATACGCGTAATCCTTATGTACAGTTTTTTAAATATATGAAAGATGTGGATCACACTCTATACTGGATTTGCATCTACAATTTATAACTACCAATGCACTTCATCCTGGAAAATCGAATGAACTTGCAGTCAGTGAGGTGACTGCTGTTTTTGTCACTAATGACGGAACTCCACCCGGCAATGTTAATTTTATTATGTATTTCAAAACAACCGGTTGCACTTACTGAAATATCTTACCTAAACTCCCGTTCTGATCCAATGTGCTATCCGTTGATTTTCCCATGCGGTGATTTTGGATAGACTGTTGGTCAGCCATATGTTGAAGTTAATCGTACTGCATCGAGAACAGTCACCTCAATTACAATACTATCGCTATCGTTTAGCAGTTAGAGATGGTTTCAGTTTACTTCATGCTTTTGGTAAATTATTTCAACAATACATTGTTGATAGTTATGTCAACGTAAAAGGTTTCAGTTGGCGTTCGTTCGAGCCCATCAACAAGAACTCAGAGCTGGTGGTTACAAAGGTTTGATAGACTTTCTTAACTCCGACGCTGAACAAAGAGGAGCAGTTGATGGAATTCCAGTTGTTCTTCCTTCATCTTATATTGGCAGTTTTCGAAATATGCTTCAAAATTGTCAAAACGCGATATGGCTATTGTTGCCCGTCTGAGAAAGCCTGTGATCTATTCGTTACAATTACTTGCAACCACAAGTGGATTTTGAAATTACCTCTCCATTGAAACCATATGAGAGTTGAAAACAGGGATTAATTAATGGTACAAGGTCTAGTAAATATATAATTATACGAATGTATGTAGTTTAACCAATTTTGCGGTAAACAGTAAGCTAAGGTATTGTGGCGCTATCTTTATGTTAAGTAAGAAACTCTATTCATAAAATTTCATATTTGTTCCTATGCGGAAGCACTAGCCAGGAAAGAGACATACACATGTGGTGGTCAGCAGTAAGTGTGGGACTAATTTTATGTCAGGGAATTAATGTGTCGTCGTTTTATTTCAAATCCCTCTTTTTTGATGATATTCATATTGGCCGAGCTTGTGCGAAAGAATAGATCTGAAGCTTCCATTATGAACACGTACGAAACAAAAAGCAGCATTTTGGACAAGACCGTTCAGGTCGATCTAGCTCTTTTAGTTAAAGCACAGGCCTTGTATTAGACAATTTTTTTCAGAAACCTATTTCACCTATATTTCAGTCGCCACACCTAGATCTTAGGATTTATTTGCTATTTTTATTTGTAAATTCTTACTGCTCTTCATACAACAGGGGTTTCCTCTTGTACGTTTCAGAGAACCTAAAGTTATGCCAGGGTAGTCAAATTAGCCGTGGTCTTCGTTTAGAATCCAGTCCAATCATTTTTCGGTGGGCAGAGTCAGCTTTATCAGCCTAGTTAATTTCTAATTCTTTTCAATGACATTCTCTCTATCGGTGATTTGATATGAGGGAAGAATTTTCTTTTCCCAAATGGCCGGGTATTGTTTTTCGTACTAATCATCATTGTAGAAAATTCTGCATTAATGCCACCTAAACCACACCTATTTATCTTCCCTCTTTTCTTTTTTTTTTTTTTATTATTTATTTTCTTATACCCAATCTATTCAGCGTGGCCAATTTTTATTTTTGATATCCGGTTTTTGTGTTATCACTGATGATTGACTTTTCGTAATAACTATATTTAGTTGACTTAAAAAAATAGTATATCACTAAAATTCAAATCCTTCGCGTTCAATTAATTTTTCTTTTCAGTATTTGTTGTCATATTATGTACGAAATTTTTTGTTTCGTGTAACGAATTACCGATTAAAACTAAATAGTTTTACATTTAGGATATTTACTTTTCTTGAATACTAGAGTAATCCTTAATTTCTGCCGTTATTCAGTTTTTTGTTTTTCATACCACCGTTTTTCGGATTTTGTTATTTTACATATGTTTCCTAGTTGGTTTATTACTATTTCGATCTTATATTGGTTGCCGTTTATATCATATTTAAGATTTATTTAAAATAGAATTTACAACATGAAACACAAAACCGAATAAATGTTACGAATACATTACAAAAGCTTAATACGCGAACATGCTATCACAAATGTGTGTCGCGAAGAAAACACAAAAACAAACTAAAAGTTATAAACCCAGACAAACAATTATTATAGAGTATAAGTTTAAGAAAAAAGCTGTGATACACGTCATGCTTATGTAAGAAATGGGAAAAACTAAAGAAAATCAAATCAGGGAAATATGAAAAATATAAGGTTTGTTCAGTAAGTGTAATGCCTCCTCGTTCACAGCGCGCATAATTTTAATTATTCAAAGAAAAAAAAAAGGTGGTCATTGGAAAGAGAATTTTATTGCGATTTTAACGAAATATTAAACTGCGACATAGTCACTGTTTAACGCGATGCTAGGAATCCATCAGCCAACCAGTTTTTGGAAGCCGATTTGGAAGAAGTCGATCCCAGCTGTAAACGTAGCCACGATCACACAGTGGTCTGTAATTCTACGTCCGAGCCATAACGAGTTCCTTTCAAATGTTTTTTTAGGTGGTGTGGCGGAATAGGTAATAATCACTTGGCGCCAAATCGAGCTTGTATGGAAGGTGCGAAAGAATGTCGAAGCCGAGAGACGAAATCACCTCTGCTGTATGTGCCCTTGCGTCAGCAACTTCGGATCCCATTTGGCGCCTATTCTTCGGTACCCTAATACTTTTACGAATCTGTTTACTGCCCCCCCCCCCCCAAGAGCTGCTACTGATGTCTCCACGGCTAATTCCCTTTGGGTAACTTTGTCTGATCTGCGCGTGAGTCATGTTTTTTACCTCGTCTGACCTCCCGCACAGGTTTGGATGACTTGAACGCGAATAGTTTTATGGTACCAGCACAAGGCGGACGAGCCCAGTATCACACATTACTCACATCAAATGTATCCATACCAAACACCGTTTGTGGACGTCGAAAAATCCTGATAAGCAACACATTTTAGTCGATCTAGAAATTCAATAATTGCTTGTTGCTTGTACCGTTGCTCGAAAGTACGTTTTACACGCTCGTCGCGAGTAAACCCAGTCACCTACCGCGAAACAATGTATATTATTTGTAAAGCTGTAACTTTCTTCTTTCTAACCAACACAAATATAATTCTGTACGTTGCCTACAGAGCGCGCTAGGAGCAAGAAGGCGTTACCTATTGAACAATCTATGTACATACATAAGAAAAGTTAAAATAATAATGAAAAATAAACGACACTAATGATAAATGTGGCAACAGACGTGATAAGAAAACCCCAAAGCATATGAAATGTGCAGAAATACAAAGGCAAAAAATAAGGAAAAATTTAAAGAAGTATTTGGAAAACCAGAGAAATAATTAAAGGCGCTTTATTAAAAAACTTGTAAACAGTCGTCGGTGCACTCTCTCAGATACATAAAGAACTATAATAAACTTGGAAAATATAAAAGTTGGAAAAAGTTTGTTTGAAAATTATTTTAAATCTTTAAATTTTTATATTAAAAAGAGGGGTGCTATTGTTTGTAACTTGGCCGTTTGTTAGATTTATTGAAACTACCAATAGCTTGAGTAAAAAAGTTGAGGAAACCAAAACGTATCTCAAACGTATGCATAAAGGCCGCTTTATATGAAAACTATAGTTGCGCTTACAACTTCGTATATTTAGATCCTCGGGATGCCGAAAACTCGAAATATGCGATATATCGATTGAAAAAGATTGCTATTTGTGTCGAAAACGAAACCGTATTTTATTTTCTTAACGAAACTTTTGAAGTTGGCGAAAAGTTCAAAAAAACGCGAAAGATGACGTATGTCCCTTTCTTGACGACGCGAATATCATAGTTAAAAATTTTGAACAAAATTAAAATATGCGAATTCCCGCGTATTTTTCTAGTTCGGAGCATTCGGCTTTCCAACTTTAAAATTAGACCCTAGGGGCATCAAAAGCTCGAAATTTTTGAAATTTATTTTTTTTTTAAAACATGTGATATATCGATGGCTATATGTGTCGGGAATGAAACTGTATTTCATTTCCTTGACGAAACTTTCAAAGTTGGCAAAAAGCTCAAAAAAGCGCGAAAATGGCTTGTCTCTCTCTCTCGTTGCCGCGCGAAAAATTAGATTTTTTTGTTTCGAATTTAGTATTATGTGAATATAAATATTATGATTATCTTTAAGTTAACGTACGCAATAACCCTGACCGCATAAAACATCATGCTTGACTGAACTTGTTTGTAGTTTCAATTTTGCTAAGAACGTTGATCAGCGGTTTCCCGCGATGTGACCATCGCCAACTGACGTGCTTTACCGTTATTACGTCAGCTACGTCTGTTTTATTTCTCATATACGTGAATTTTTTCGTTTATCCTTCTAAAAGTTGTTCCGAGTATCTCTGCGCTCATCTTTCAGTTACGTTCAGTTTGCCGAATATGTACCACTCGCCTAAGTAATTATCAAGACCCATTGAAAACTTTTGCTTAACAGAACTTTAGAGACTGTACAATTTACTTCCGCCGATAAATTGTTTCCCATCGTTATCGTTTGACCCGGTTAAATTTATTCGTCGTTTTCTATTATTTTGGTGCATTATTTCACATTTTTTTTCTTAACCGGTTATCTCTCTCACAGATCAGAATTTCAGCTTACATCGTATCATTTCCACATAACAAATGTGTTATTACTTTTCCTTCAGCTATATTTAATCCGAACTCTGATCTTTATAGCATAACTTTTCCTCCGGTATAATGCTTGACGTATTTATTTTTCCTATTCGATTTCTCTTCATTGATACCAGTTTTTAACCTGATACATTATCGTACGTATATTTTACTATTTGAACAGGTTCTTTATGCTGAAAAAAACAAACAAAAAAAAAAAAAAAAAGAAGAAACGAGTATTTGATTCTATAATATAATTTAAATGAAATTTACTTGTAATGAAAAAAATTCTAAAAGCATCTAAAAAATTACTGAAGTGTCTCAAAGTGTTGTTGGTATATGTTGTCGATACTACTCCCTCTGGTAGAGTCAATCATTCGGTTTAATTAGTTCCGGGTAACTGGGTTTATATGATATTTAATCTTGGTCAGTAATTCATTCAAATTGATGCGTTCGTTTTATTTATTCTTCAGATTAATGAACTGGAATGATGCTCCCGAATAAACGTCGCACATTAAAATCATTTAAAAAATTACGATTTAATGTTAAAACGGATGGAACTCGCAATGGCTACTCTATTATGATTGTAATTTAAGATCTGGCGACTTCATTGAAATCGGTTTTCGTTTTGATAATTAATAAATTAGACTGCAATTTAAACTGAACGCCGCGCATCGTATCGTATAAAACATCGCAGCGTAAAAAGCAACTAGATTGATTAAAAATTTAGACCTTTCCATTTTGTTGAATGTCTAATTTTAAAAAATATTATGAAAATTTCATTGTAAATCGTTTGCAGATTTCGATTAGGTTTTCATTTTGCATTGCCGGGATATTCTTAATGACGTAAAATACATTTTTCTTTTCGAACGTTGAGAGATTTAAACTTAAATGTAAACAAGTATTTGATTTTTTTGATAATCTTTTTCAGGTCGGTACAAGAATCCAGTTAGTCATTATCGAAGGAATATACAATTTGACGGTTTACTTTAAACGATCGCGAAAGCGAAATAATTATTTTTCAATGGTCTGGAGTGAAAAACAGGTAATTTAAAATTAAAATTTTATACGTATATATTTATAATTCATTTCTTTTTTTTTAAATAATTAAAAATATACATGAAACGAGATGTTCAATCAACGTCGTGAAATAAGAAATAACGATATTTCTCATGATTCAGTATAATTCCGAGAGATCGGAACATAATCTTTCAAAATTTTGTTTTCAGTAAAATCTTAGCCGCGATTCGCGTTATATTTAAATTTAAAAGCATGTTAAATTTTTTACATAATGCTACAGGATCATTCAATTTGCGGAACGTTTGTAAGATTTAACTAGAAGTTCTTAAGAACTGGCGAAAGAATTTTCCTGCTTTCTCGCTTATACTCTATTAACTACAGTGATTTATAAAGGCGCATTTTTTTCTTCCTTTTTTTCCCAATCAATAGAGTTGCAGTAAATGCAAGTTGGTTTTTACTTAAGGGCAAATATAATTCACTGTCTTATATTAGCCTTTAATTTACAAAAATATATATTACGACTTTTTTAATGTCCTTATAGTAATATTGAAGATATCTCTACATTGAAAAGCTTTTCTGATCCGAATTAAAAATAAAGATAATTTTTTACATGTACACGCGTATTTTTTCATATTTAATGATAATTTCTTGGAATGCGGTAATAATACGTGTATGAAAATAAATTAACGTCTAATTAAATAAGGGCGATAATTCTAATTGTTTATTCAGTGAACACAATTCGAAGCGTACAAAAACGTTATTTAATGCAAACGCTACAGAAGCATTACGCGTAGCTGACAATGAGTGAGATGAAATAATTTGCCACATTCGCATTTACACTTTTAATATTCTCGCGTAATAAAAAAAAAAAAAAAAATCGTTCTTAATCGAATCGGCAGAATAATGTAGGTGTAATAAATATGAAATACTTACGTTTCGTTTCAACTAATCGATAATGGAGGCACACAATGCATAGAAAACACAGTATGTACGCATTTTGTAACGCTGCCATTTTTACACATCATTCGGGAAGTTTTTCTCCTCAATATTTATGCACAATATTGTGCACTCTAGATCCATTGCGCGGATAGAAGAAAAAATATTGTACATTAAAAATCAATCTAAAATTTAACACGTTATCTCTCAAGTAGCTCTTGAAGATATGCAAAGCTTTTGCAAGTTATTAGTCAGTGAATTATAAATTAACTTGAAAGCAGTACCGCCGTGATAATGATAATTATTCCGTTATTACCCGATAAGATTTCGCGTACATTAAACTTGCACCGTTTACACTGAACTAAATTTAATTTATTCATTTTAAAAATTACAATTGAATTTTTGCACACTCCTACGAATAGCTAAATAAACAAGAAAAATCGTAAACTGGCCGAAATATTACGAACACATTTACCGAACTTGCGAGAATTTGACTCATTAAAATTGTTAATGTCTGATAATGAAATCACTATTGACACACATAACGAAAATCTGTTTTGTAATGATGTAAAATAAACAAGTCCCGTTACCAGTAAGCGTATTTATCCGCTTTTTTAACCGTCTGCTACATTGAGTCATTGCCTGATGGTACTAACGATTTTCTTTAATACGGTTTTAGATGCTGCTATGGCGTTAAAAGGAAATGAAATACGTTTTTTCTGTATCGGCTTTTAAAATTTTTCAATAAGTCATAGAGTTGGTTCAGCCGATGAGAAAATGAACATCCACGCAGATAAAGATAATTTTAGATTATAATTTACCGGTAAAAACTACGACAGATTTTAAAAAAGTAAATTATGCTGCCGCACCCTGTATAAATGTGTAAAAAGGTTTTTGTTTCTGAGCGGATATTATTATTATTTTAAATTTACGTGCTATAAACAGCGACTACCGGCTAGAAACACGGATAAATATAGATGTATATTATTATACTAAATAAAAAAGTTACGGAGTTTATATTGCGCAGTGTAGTTCTGCATGGTGCAGGAAACTGAGGAAAGATTATGTGTTAATCTGAGAGAATTGAGACCGCGGACATTCTGTGGTGATATGGAGGATGGAAAAATCAGAGTTACGTATGCTGCAGATTGAAGCCGGTGTCTTTTGCTATAGGTAGTCATGCGTGAGTTGCGTATGTCCTAGCCGGCATCTGGTAACGATTACATCATTTATTCTTGGGCTCAGGTGTCTTTCATGGTCGGACATGCTGCTTAATACGTGGGATGAACAGCCATAGTTTGTCCGAAGCCAATTTTAGGGACCAGAGTGTTCGGAACAAGGGGAACCGCTGCCGTGGCTTTTTTAGCTGTTCTGTCGACCAACTAATTTTCAGGAATCTCCGAGTGATTTTGAATCTGGAGAAATGTTATCGCGCGGCTAGTATTGTTATTTTAGTCAGACATTGAACTTTGGAAAGAGATAGTATGCAATATAGCTGTAATACAAAAACTTCTCCAGTGCGCCAATCACTGGTACAATCAAAGAAGTAAATGTTTAATATTTTAAATGTTACCGTATCTGGTTGATAAGCAATAAAGCTACGGAGAGTTTTTGAATTAATTTGTCATAATCTAATTCGTAATGTTAAGCTTATTACATGTAATTTTTACATACTGAAGTATAATAGCACGGTCTTCATTCTTAATTTCAATCAAATATGATACGTTTATTAGGCAAGCTCTCGTATCCAAGGTATATGCATTTCAGGTATGCTAACGATATACATATTAGATGTTAGAAATGCAAAATCTGGGCGAGAATTTGACAATGTGTTGAAGTGGACAACCGCACAGCCACATCTCAACGCGGAGCATATACACTGGAGCGCAACAGATTCCGTGCTGCCAACCAACGTGAGGAAAATTAAACACAATAAAGCCTCATCTCTTTGCTGGAATGAGGAATGCAACTTTGCATTTAGCGGTAGTCGTGCCACCTTTAGAACCTTTCGTTTAGCTCCTTACAGTTAAGAATTTTCTCGCTCATAAGCGAGCAAACGCAAAAGCTCGGTAAATATTTAAAGTCTCAAAGAGCGGTCCTCCTGGAAGAATTTCTGATTCTTATATTTGTTTAAAACGCAAGTAATCAAATCGATAAATAAAAAATAAAAAACATCATTATACTTTATAAATTAAATTAAATTATTATTAAGAAAAGAAGAGAAAAAACGCCGCTTTCAACTTTTAACCGCAAAAGGAATTCACCAAAAAGTTTCATTCTCTAGGAATAGCCCTCTTTCTTATATTTGAAAAACGGCAAGAGCTTTCAAATCCTCATCCTCTGAACGTTCCTCCAATTTCAACCTTTCTGAAGATAGCATCTTTTATCGATTCCGTTGCTCCTGCTTATGTTCCCAACGTTGATGAATTGTATCTATCTCCACGTCTGCAAACTTGCCCTCCTTACTTCTTAACTTTTACTTTTAATATATATATATATATATATATATTCATGAATTAAAGTCTGTTCTTTTCAAATATTCTCTTGTCCCCCATTCCGGGGCTTAACGGTATACCTTTTCTTGTGCTCAGAAACCTGTCGAACAGCCCCTTAGTTTTCTCTTTGATCTTTTTAACTGTTTTCTCTCAAGATGTATGAGGGCCGCTTGGAATTCTTTTATTATCAACCTCATTGCTAAAAATGTTTTTTCCTTGCTTCCGATTTCCTTGCTATTCTGTATCAAAAAACTATTTGAACGAATTTTAAACAAGCATCTTGTTTTTGTGACTGAAGCATATGTACGGTTTTCGGCCTGATATTGGTCCTCCCGATTGTTTTAGTCTTTTTGTATCCTATATATACAAATATTTTATCCAAAAAATATTATATATCTAGGCTTCTGAATCCTGGTCTTTCAAATAGGTTCATTTACCAACTCTAAAAGATAAAATGACAGCAATTAATGTTCCAGTTCAGTTTCTTTCCGTTATTATCAGTTTCATGATCAATCGTTTTATCCACCTCTCCTCTCCATCTTTTTAAGCATTAAAAACGGTTTTATGAGGTCTTCCCCAATATTCCTCTCTCAATCCTACTCTTTTCAATATTCTCTAAATTTTTCTTCTTTATTCTTCGCTGATGACACCCTACTCTTTTCCTCATCTCATGATATTATATCAGCCAGCGAAGCGCTTAATTCGCCTCTTACTGCGCTGGAATATTCCCTTTCCTCAATTAACCTTTCTATTTTTCCTACTAAATTTTATTATGTCGTATTTAGACTCTACGACCTTATCATTCTGCTTTTGTCAATCTATCCCTAATCAGTACATCTTCTTCCGGTGTTAATTGTTTTTGTTGTCTTGGTGTCTTCCCTGACAGTCGGTTATCCTTCTCTAAACAGGTTAAATATCTTTCCTCTTCTGCAGGCAAAAACCTGCTGAAGCCCTATCTCCAACCAAACGAGGTGGTGATAGTAGAGGTAAAAGGAGAGTTCACGGCCAAAGGATGCCGCCACCGTTGATTAAGGCCTTCCAGAGCCGTTTCCGGAGCGTCTCGGACCGCGGAACCACATTCCATTTGATTGTCGATCCCTTAATTAATACACACACATGTAAATGTACGTGTTTATACGTCTGTACACACATGTAAAAATCACCATCATCATCACTTTCGCGGTAAATTCGTACGCATGCCATCGCAAGTGACCTTGTACCTGTCAATCAATTGACCGATGCATGCCTTTGCTTGTATGTAAATTACCGTTATTCGGTAGCAACTAGTTTTGGAGGATTACGCACACAATGATATATATACAGTTACGAGCGTCCGTAACATATGTAAAATTAGTTATTATCATTATTGGATTTTGTTGTTATCAATATTATTAGTGGTCAGTCTGCAGGAATCGCGGTGAAATACAGGTTTTCGCCGTTCCGGTATTTCTAGGAATCGCGAAGATTTTCGTTCGGTCAGTTGCGTAAAACTTTTCTTTGTTCGATACATTATGTACGGGAGGGGTAAGTCTCTATCTCACACATCGCAAAAGCGAAAATGCTTCTCTCATAGCGCTACACGTAAATGCTAACGCAACCGTTGAAACCGGATCTTAACATTCTTATACTTTCTATACTAGTATGAATTTTAAAAATAAATACAAGTATATTTTATTTTTACAGCTCTAAAAAATTCTCCGTCCTTACCAGTACATCGTAAATTTATAAATCTTTTCGTAATTCTTCTTTTTTTTTTTTTTTGATTATTTATTTATTTACCTCCGAACACACAACAATCGTAAACAATAACGATACAAAGTATACGTCGCTGCTATCATATTATTTATTTTTTAATAACTGATTTGTATTCCTGCTTTAATTTTTTATTTAAAAAAATATTCGATCGAATGATTAATTAAATATCGTAATGATAATAAAAATTACTGGTTTCTTACGAGTAATATCGAATTCAATTCTCAGTGAGCATTGAAAACGCTCGAATCTTATTATCAAGAATCTAAAATTTCGAAGGAAATTTCTGTATCGCAACCCCTTCATACATTTTTTATTTTCTATGTTTACATTTGTAAATTTTCTATCGCGCGTATATTTTCGAAATATGTAGAGCCATCTATGAGCAGTCTACAACATTATTGAGAAAAGGTGTAGAAACATATCGGTACGGTATTGTTGGAGGATCTATGTGTGTGTGCGTACGTGTAAATGGTCAAAGTGTTAATTCATAGTAGCATTTGTACCACGATAACCGGTACATGTCAGGGATAACATGTATGTATTCTGTTATAACAGAACTTTACAGCGGAGACTGTTATGAATATCCATGAATATCCATTGTCATTATGAAAAATTAGTTTAAGACCGTTAAAATACTTTACACAGATACCAGAATATGTATTTACACATTCGATACCTGCGATAAAACAACTGACAAAAATGCCGTTCGGCTAATGGACCGCGCAGGCTAGCGATATATTGCGGAAATCACCGTTTAAAATCAACCTTTTAAATGTCACGATGGATAATTAATTAAGCAACCGCAACATTGTGTTGAACCGCGAAATGGGAAAAGCAGTAAAAACATACCTAATGAGGTAACCAAATCACTACCGTTGAAATGCCCACTACCAGCAATAGAAATATGGAAACGTGCTAGCTGTCCAAATACTCGAAAATGTTCGAATAAATGACATTTCAACAATGTATCTAAATCTACCATTGAAAACCTCTTTAGTTTAAACACATAATAATAATAATAATAATGAAATCGCGGAGATGAAGGTATAGAGCATTTGAGAATTTGAGCATGACGATCAGTTGAAAACTTAAAGTCTTCAAGTGTTCATCATTTTGCTTCTCTCGGAGTATTTAAAATTTTCAAAGTTTTCTTTTTTATATTTTCCATTCTGGTCATCGATCAACATATTTATTTCGGTAAGTAATATAACACATTTATATTTTATTTAACTATTCTTTTTAATTGCTTCATTCTTATGTACATGCATGTAATTATTCTTTGGAATTATTCCATTCATTTTTGTTTAGTCCTTCAGATAAATTTTACGCACTTCGAAATTTAGCGCGATTTATTCATTTCTTATTTTTTGATATAAGATCATAATTATTCTTTTGAATTATTCCATTTATTCATCATTTTAATAAGTTTTAGAATTCACAAAAATGATTCAGATATTTCATTACGCATTACGAAAATTTTTTATTTCTCAAATATTCCAAAAGATTTCTCTTACCTTACATTATTCACTGTTTAATGCAGTACACTGCTCAATGTCTGTTTTTTTTTTTTTCATTCAATACTCGTAAAAATTTGCTTTTCTTTTCTTAGACCCATAACATATTTTTAATTACGTAATTTTTATAATAGATTTTACAGACGTATATAGCGGAGAATTTTTGCAAAGACGAGTACGGTATTAATTTTAATATATATATTGGTATTATTTACTTCACTTGATTGATTCATATAATAAAATGGATTTTTCATGTCAAAAATATTAGAATTGGAACATATCTATTTTCTTACGTCTTATAATATCTCTCGAAATTGTATTTAATTATTTCTATTTTCACAAATTAGTGATAGATATGATAAAAGGAATAAATATTCTTTACTAATTTTTCATGATATCTTTACCCATGATTTAAAAACGTAAATCTAATAATATAAAATTATATAAGGATACACCCAACATATTTCTTCCTCAAGCTAGTTAATAGTTTTTATGTAATACAATTTATACCTCGTTATTTATTACTATCAATATTTAAATTTAGAAGTTGTGATGTAAAATATTATGTTAATTCTCCATATAAATGTATTTTATGTAGTGTATCCTGATTTACCATTGACGATTGTTTTTCGATTAACAAAAACAGGGGAGCCGTACATTTTTGAACAGAATATCATCGATTCCGAAAAAAAAAAAAAAAGGAGAATATATATCGGTAAGTAAACGTTCTCATTTTTTATTTTCCTCAACTATTATTCAGAAAGATTCTTTCAATATTATTAATTCAAACACTTTTCATTCCACATTATTTAAAGTATATATTCACAGATTTTATATTATACACCATTTACTCATATTTCTCAATATTCCCACTAAATTTTTACTTATTATCATATTCCTCAGATGATATATTTAGGATTGAACTATAATTCACATATTATTCATGTATTATTTGTATATTACTTTTTATTGAATGATTTACCATGCAATTCCCCAAAAAGAAAATTGTTTTTCGTATATTATTATTGAAATTTAAAAAAAAAAAGAGATTATTACCCCATACAGGATTATTTAGAAACTATTAGAAATTTTTAATTTCAGTCCACACACACGAAAATTATTTAGAAACTATTAGAAATTTTTAATTTACATTCCACACACACGAAAAATTATTTTGAAACTGATAAAAATTGAATTATTATTTTATCCATCTACACATGTATGTAATTATTTTGAAATGGATAGAAACATTTATACTTTCGGAACATTATTATTTTAATTTTTGCTATATTCCGATGTTGAATTATTCCACATATTTTGAAGCTATTGAACATTTTTATTTAATCATTTATATGCGAAGTTATTTATTTTGAATATGATAGAAATTTTATCGTGTTATTTTTTCTTTTTTCATTATACTAATCTTATCTTTTAATTTGTTTCTTTAACTGGAATTGTTGATCGGACATGGAGCAGTTTTAAAACGATTTAACCACCAGAAAAAAATTGAAAAATCCGTTGAAGAATTCAATTTTCCAGATCTTTTCTATTTTCAGTAAGTACTTGAAATATTTTATACTTATACATAGCATATATCACATTTGAAGTCTACAAAAACAATCAGTAATTATTATTTTCGTGCTTTTTCCATTACATTTCCATAAAGAAAAAAAATATTTACGAACCATTTCATTTTATGTTTCTGTTTTAATTTGTATATTACACACTTCATTCAATACAAGTGTCTTAATCTATTGCATTTCATACATTATTCGATAATTTATCTTTTTTTATTTCATTCAAAGTAATCTTTTTATGAGCTTTTTCTTTTCGATTATTACTATTCATATTGAAAAAAACCTCCTTTCTTGCAAATCATTATTTAAAATTTCAAATGTGATATATTTTTATTTGTTTCCATGTATATTTTAAAATAAACGAAAACTGTGTTGTGTACTTTTTTCTATGTATATATTTACAATGTTGAATTCTATGAATGTATATTTATTTACTAAATTTTTCCAAATGTACAACTGATTATGCCGAATTTAAAAAATTACACGTCCCCATTTCATATTCATTCAAAAACTGTATTCTTTGGGAAAGTTTTAATACTCGAAATAAATGTAAACAAAATGCGATATTTCTATATTTCGTCATTATTTAAAATGGAAAAATTATTATTTATTCAAAAACATATTTTTCGGAGAAAATTTTTAATACTCGAAATAAATGTAAACAAATGTGGTATTTCTATATACACGTGAATGATCTATATTTCTTTATTATTTACAATGGTAAAATTATTATTTATTCAAAAACATATTTTTTTGGAGAAAATTTTTAATACTCGAAACAAATGTAAACAAAATGTGATATTTCTATATACATGTGAATGATCTATATTTCTTTATTATTTACAACGGTAAAATTATTATTTATTCAAAAACATATTTTTCAGAGAAAATTTTTAATACTCGAAATAAATGTAAACAAATGTGGTATTTCTATATACACGTGAATGATCTATATTTCATCATTATTTACAACAGAAAAATTATTATTTATTCAAAAACACATTCTTTGGGGAAAAGTTTTAATACTCGAAATAAATGTGATATTTCTATATACACGTGAATGATCTATATTTCTTTATTATTTACAATGGTAAAATTATTATTTATTCAAAAACATATTTTTTTGGAGAAAATTTTTAATACTCGAAACAAATGTAAACAAAATGTGATATTTCTATATACATGTGAATGATCTATATTTCTTTATTATTTACAACGGTAAAATTATTATTTATTCAAAAACATATTTTTCAGAGAAAATTTTTAATACTCGAAATAAATGTAAACAAATGTGGTATTTCTATATACACGTGAATGATCTATATTTCATCATTATTTACAACAGAAAAATTATTATTTATTCAAAAACACATTCTTTGGGGAAAAGTTTTAATACTCGAAATAAATGTGATATTTCTATATACACGTGAATGATCTATATTTCTTTATTATTTACAATGGTAAAATTATTATTTATTCAAAAACATATTTTTTTGGAGAAAATTTTTAATACTCGAAACAAATGTAAACAAAATGTGATATTTCTATATACATGTGAATGATCTATATTTCTTTATTATTTACAACGGTAAAATTATTATTTATTCAAAAACATATTTTTCATAGAAAATTTTTAATACTCGAAATAAATGTAAACAAATGTGGTATTTCTATATACACGTGAACGATCTGTATTTCCTCATTATTTACAATGGTAAAATTATTATTTATTCGAAACACAATTTTTTGGAGAAAATTTTTAATACTTGAAATAAATGTAAGCAAATGGTATATTTCTATATACACATGAACGATCTATATTTTGTCAATATTTACAACTGAAAAAAATATTATTTATTCAAAAACACATCAGAAAAATGTTTAATACTAAAAATATGATTTTTCTTTTTCTTTTTGGAAATGTATATGAATAATGAACACATTTCCATATACACATAAGTGGTTTATATTTCACTGATATTTACATCTGAAAAATTATTCTTTTAATCACTCAAAATTATTTTCTTCATAAAAATTTTTAATATTATTCAAAAATATATTTTATCTTTAAATTAAAAATAGAAATACTAGGTAATGCTTTATGATGAATATATGTCATATTATTTTGTGTTATTATGTGTAATATGTAATTATGTGCTATATGTTATGTTGTTATATATGTAATCCATCAATGTCTTTTAAAAAAGAGATTTTACATACTCACTATCAGTCTATATATTTGAGATCTTTTAAAATGATTGTAATTACCACTCAGAAAAACATAAAATTGAAGTATAAATACCCTTTACAATAACCAATGACTGCTAGTATAATTGTAATTGTTTCACTGTTTTGATATAGAGTCTTGTGTTTAAAAAATTTAAAAAAAAATGGCTGAACAAAATATCAGTTACACAGTCCAGGAGATATCAAGGAAATACCGCACCCGCCTGGCAACATATCGCATTATCAACAAAAATCCAGTGCGGTTGGATATTGATGAATTTCTGTCAGACGTTTCGGAGGCCGCCATCGAGAAGATTGAAGACCGGATTGGCACTGGTGTTAAGGCCAGCATTTTGTTGCAGTGCCAGTTTGAGAAGATGGTTGCTAATGGGGAGGTAGTAAGAGCACCAAAGTTTTTCCCTATTAGCGCACATTTGCTACTGCTAGGGGATGATGTGGAAGAGTGGTATGAGGAGTCCGTCAGTAAACTGAAGGGTGATGTCGATAAATTTGAGAATGCCTCGGGGAGTGGCTGGCGAATTGTTAAAATAGACTACCTCGAGGTACGTCTCAATTTTAGAAACATCCTTCAGCGGGCGGGCTCCTTCATAGATCTTCCCATACCCCTAAAGAGGAAGAAAGCAGTAGTGAATGTGAGGCCCTCCGAACCCAGTGATGAGCAGTGTTTCAAGTACGCCATCCTGGCCCAGTTTGTGCATGCTCATCCCCAGAGAGCAAACCAATATATTCATAATTCAGAATTGAGTAATCGCTATGTGTGGAGAGGTATTTCCTTCCCAACACCATTATCAGACATAAACATCTTTGAGCGAGCTAATCCCTCAGCATCCGTCAATGTGTATGGTGTTGATGATAAGAATATTGTCTTCCCCCTACGCATTGCCAAAGAGATTAGGGAACACCATCACAATCTCCTCCTCTTGAAGGATGGGGAGAAGCATCACTTTTGCTGTATAAGGAACTTGAGTAGACTTGTTGGTAGACAGATAACTTCACATAATGGTGAGATGTTTATCTGTCATCGATGCTTGTCACACACACAGAATGAGGGGAGGTATCTGGAACATATTAGGCAATGCGCAGATGTGCCTCCCCTTGCAGCCTCTGTACCTGCAGAGGGGAAAAACATTCTGAAATATGACAAGTACAAGTGCCAACAGTTCATACCTTACGTTATTTATGCAGATTTTGAGTGTATGCTTGTACCCATCCAAGATGGTGGTGAGGATGAGATGATGCAGAGTGCTGTTGGGGTTACTGCCATGGATGTTGATAATCCTGACATGCAGGTTGTCAATGAGTCTGATGTGGTGTTGGGTGATGGAGAAAATACATCTCTCCATCGTCGAACGCAAAACGCCTCCTGTGCTAACACTGTCAAGGTACAGCGGCACAAGGCGATGTCCTATTGTTATTACATTGTTGATAGAGTTAACAATACAGTGACATCGCCGGAGTTGTACCGTGGTCATGACGCTGCAAAGAAGTTTGTAGAGTGTTTGGTACAGGAGGCAAGGGAAATTGAGAAAATCTATGCGGTGAAAAAATGTATATTCATGACACCGCAAGATAGAATAGATTTCTCAAATGCCTCCCACTGTCATATATGTAGAGATCTGCTGAGAGGGGACAAGGTGGCTGATCATTGTCATCTAACAGGGGCTTTCCGGGGTGCTGCTCATTCTCAGTGTAATCTCCAGTATCAGCTTCCTCCGTTTGTGCCAGTGATAATACATAACTTGACTGGCTACGATAGTCACCTAATTGTTAGGCAGCTAGCGTATGATGATCAAGATATCTTTGTCTTGGCCAATACAGAGGAACGTTACAAAGGATTTACAAAGAGAGTGTCTAGCAACATCAGTCTGAGATTTGTTGATTCATTACAGTTTATGGCAAGCAGTCTGGGGAAGTTAGCGCAGAATCTGCCTGAAGATGCCTTCAGACACACTCTCGCCAACATCCCCAACCCTTCACTGTTATCGCTGCTGTGTCGTAAAGGAGTTTTTCCTTATGAATACTGCAGCGATGAGTCTAAACTAAATGAAACAACATTACCAGCCCGGGAAGATTTCTATAGTTCCCTCTCAAAATCCCACATCTCTATTGACGATTACAATCATGCGAAAAATGTGTGGAGCACGTTAAATGTTGGAACATTAGGTGAGTATAGTGACATCTATCTTCGGACAGATGTCCTAATCTTAGCTGATGTTTTTGAGCAATTTCGTGACGTTTGCTTTCAAAAATATGGTCTTGATGCATGCTGGTTCTTTAGTGCTCCTGCATTAAGTTTTCAGGCCATGCTGAAAGCTACAGGAGTACAAATGGAGCTCCTCACGGATTACGACATGTATCTTTTCTTCGAGTCGGCAATTCATGGGGGGTTAACCCAGTCTGTCATGCGATATTGCGAAGCACGGAATCCACTCGTTTCTTCGTCTGGTTGTAGTGATGGTGGAGATGACCCCAACTATATATTTTATATCGACTGCAACAATTTATATGGTACTGCCATGTCGGAGGCTTTACCATATAAAGGGTTTAAATGGCTTACGCAAGAGGAAATCAATGATTTAGACGTCATGGAAGTCCCTGATGATTCCCAATTGGGTTATGTCATTGAAGTCGATATAGAATATCCCGAGGAGCTGCATTCTCTGCACAATGATTTGCCCTTCCTCCCGGAGTCTAAAGTGGTCTCACGATTGGGTAATGTAAAGAAACTAGTGGCAACACTAGAGAATAAAACTAGATATATTATTCATTATACATATTTAAAGTTGGCTATTCAAAATGGATTAAAACTTTGCAAAATTCATAGAGGAATAAAATTTGAACAGACTCCGTGGTTAAAAAAATATATCGATTTGAACACTGTTTTTCGGCAGCAGGCCAAAAATGAATTCGAAAAGAACTTTTTTAAACTTTTGAACAATGCAGTATTTGGTAAAACAATGGAAAATATACGTTCACGACCCAAAATTAAACTGGTCTGCAATAAAGTAAAATTTACAAAACTTGTGGGCAAATCATCATTCAAGGATAGAACCTTGTATAATGAGGACCCATTTCTGTGCGCCGTACATGAGCATCCTACCAAACTTTTATTTAATAAGCCGATATATGTGGGTATGTCTATATTAGACATAAGTAAGAGTATTATGTATAAGCATCACTATAATGTGATGATGCCCATGTACGGAAATGAGAGGTTGCAGCTTCTATACACTGACACTGACTCTTTTATATATAATATCCGGACTGCAGATCTCTATGAGGATGTGAAAAACAACCTCAACATATATGATACAAGTGATTACTCACCTAGTCATAAGTGTTTTAGTTTAGTTAATAAAAAAGTATTGGGTAAGTTCAAGGACGAGCTTAATGGTGTGCCTATATGTGCATTTATTGGGCTTCGTCCTAAGGTGTACAGCATTAAGTTAGCGGATAGCATTATTAAAAAATGCAAGGGTGTATCCCGATGCATTGTCAATAATGATATTCAATATAGTCATTATTATTATTGTGTAACAAATAAGGCGGCGGTTTATAATACTTATTTCACTAGTTTTAATATACGTAGTTTTAAGCATCTGCTGTACACTGTAAAACAGAGTAAATTGGCCATTTCAGGGGCGGATGATAAGCGTATTATAGGAACTGACAACTCCCACACATATGCTATAGGTCATAGGGATGTTGTTAGCTTCAAAAATAGGTTTAGTTTCGTTCTAGACGAACTAAACATGTACCATACATTTAAGAATAGTTTATTTTGGGATCGTGCAAGATATGGATGTTAATGATTTAAGTAAGAATAAGTCAGAGAGAGTGAAATGTGTGTAAATGTGGATTAAGTGAGAGAGTGGTATTATTATTATTATCTAACTGTTAAGTTACATCCACCCCTACCTAGTATTATTATTAATGTTATTTTTTATTATTATTTATTCATACTAGTCATTTATATTTATGTGTGTATATATTTTTGTATATATCATTTTATATATGTATGTAAAATCATTTTTTGATGAAAATACATAGTTTTTATCCTTATCCATTTATTTACTTGTTTTTTATTTAAATTTTATAATTATCTACATATATATGTTCTGTTTCAATATTAAGCATAAACTATATAGGTTGATGAAGAAGAGAAAAAGAAGAAGTACACATCTTGAAAATTATATACACATTTATTCAAAAATTTACAACTAAAATATGAAAAAATTACAATTAAAAAGATAAATATAATTTATGAGCTGAAATTGGAATTGTTGTAGATTCAGAATCATCACAATTGTAAACTATATTTTCTTCTAAAATTGTTTGATCTCCATTATTAAAATCTTTTCCTAAAGTTTCCGGGCACATATCTTGCAAAAAATCGGTTACATTTTTACGTCTACACTGTTTACAATCTTTAATTAAGGTAGGATGAGCTGCACTGAGCGGCAATGAATCCGGTATATCAAATCTATGATGCTTAAAACACGGCAAACATTTTTTAATATCTTCGTTTTTCCTTAATGATTCAGGTAATTTATCATAAAAATCACAAATTTTATCGGGGCATAAGGAAACTAATGTTTCTGCAGCAGCCTTCTGTATCGCTTGTTGTTTAGGTCTAACATTCATATCATACCATTTCATCATTATAAATGCGTTTTTTAATGAGCATACATTAAGTCGTCCATCAGTGTGTGCGTCACATTTTACAGTACTCGCTATAGCATTGTACTTATTATTTAAATTTCTCAAATTCGGCATACCATAACGTGTTTCTAAGTTAATTATTTTATAATCCGTAAGCGACGTTATCATTAGTTTTTCCCATATAGTTTCAATTTTGGAATCTCCTTTAACATAAATTTTTAAAGGTTGTAAACTAATTAAAACATTTTCCAAATCTATAGATATATTTCTATAATTGGAATCTCCAGCATTCCATGGGATTGAATGATAATTTCGTGTGAGCCATAAATTTGTACGTCTTTTACTACTGGTTAATATATTCCAATCGATCGGTGGTTTGTAAACTCGATGAAATTTTATTTCTCCATTTAAAGCTAATATAACAAGCTCTTTAATAATGTATGCATTATCATTATTTTTAAAACACTGGAAATCAATTATTACTTCATGCATATTACTTACTGTAGTGGAAAACAGAAAGAGAAAACTTAACGAAATAAAAACTTTATTAATTAAAAATAAATACAATCGTGTAAAAACAAAAATTTAACTTACAACTTTAAAGAACATTACTGAAACACATTCAACATAATACTAAAAGCAAAATATCGAACAGCATTCTTTTATAATTTTTCTATTTACAATTCGAGCACGTTATAACTGGTTGTTTTATCATGTATTATAAGCGCGTAGCATGACGTGTTTGCAGGTACGTTATCACGAGTCTTAAAATCCACTCTAATCTGTAATGGACTACCGTCATTTAAGAGTTCATTTTGAAAATTACATGGTATAATAAACAGTGGATATTTGCTGAGAAATGAATCTACACTAACTGCAGGATGTGGTGGGTCCTTTCCGTAATACATTGTTTGAAAATTCGCATATAACAAGTATAGATTACCAAATCTTTTCCGTTCAAAATCTAAATTCATCACTTCGTAAGGATATCTTGTTGAATTTATGTACGCACAAATCTCAGTTACATTAATATGATCAAATGTAGAGGCATCCTTGGTTAAATCATTTTGTTTATTCGTCTGGAATCCAATAATGATGAAGCGAGGACGTTCTACAGTAGAAGTTGATTTGATTACCCAGCTATGCTCGGAAATGGTGGGTAAAGATGGTTGATGTGAAAGAGACCACGCTCTAAATTGTATAGGTGCTTGTTTTATTTTCTTTATTCGATTAAGTAAAGATATTTTTGCTCGATCACTCAGTTTAACAAAAGGTAGTTGCCAGGCAATAGTTTGAAATGTTACATTAATTGTCTTATCAGCTGTTGCAGTAAATCCATTTTTATCATTGTTTGCACGGATGAGAATAATTTCTTGTGTTGCATGTACGATTGCACGTCTATAATCTTCTGCAAAACTGAATATGTAGCATAAAGGAATAATAAACTGAAATTCCAACAATAATTTAGCTCCGGCACCTAATGATGTTGAGGGACTTGATGTATCAGTAATTTCTCGTGTAAATACTTTCAATTCTTCTGTATTTAGAGCGCATGTACTGTAGTTGTAATCTGATTTGATATTCTCCGAACATAATAATCTATGTGCAAGAGTTGTAATTCCCGGTTGCCGTACACATTCTATAATAGTTCCATTAATTTCATAGCGTAGCTCTGTGAATAGAAATAAAGGTCCATTCATTGAAAAATCTACTGACGGTGAAACTGTGCCTTGTAGAAGTAAATAACTTTCCGATGGTAAAGTAATAACATCTTTTTGCTGAACAGGTATATGTATTTCATCACCAGCACCAAATCTTGAACTTGCGTATGGTTTATGTGTATGTATTTCGTAAGCCGCTATTGTTTCGTCAATAACTGCATTTGCAGAATCAATTTGTAATATATGTTCCATTGCAAACTATATCAAACTAATATTTTTTCTTACTTAATCAACACGTTATAACCCAACGACTTTAGTACACTAATACTTTTTCTACTCAACAATTTCTTCTTTTTTCCTCTATTTATATATTTTTTTTCAGCTCGAAACGGTGTTTGAACACGTTTATATATACTTCTATTAGTGTATATGAACGGCATTTTAAAATTGATATTAATATATTTTTATTAAGACGAAGAACTAGTTAGATGTAAATTTATAATTAAATCTTCACTAGCAAAATCAACTATATTCCCGTTTTGATCCTTTATATATACATTTAACTCCGATATGTAGTCTGTACTTACGAGTAAATAAATGATCGTTTTTGGATTTTCAGAAATTTTATATCCAGGTGCTATATTTAAAGGAAAACTATAAATGAGATGAGATGATGCTCCATTTGTATATCCACCTGTTGCTATATTACAATAAACATTTAATATATTTATCGGTGTAATCTGTACAGTGTTATGACTTGTATGATTCATTTGTGGGGGTAAAACATTTGTCATACCATCAAACCCTAATAGTGGACCAATACTCCGCGGTCCGGTAAATTGTATGTAATATTTACTCTGTATAACACACTTTAACGTTCTTTCATCACCTTTTATAATAATACCATCATCTAAATGCTCTCGTAAGTATTCTTCAATATCTTCAACTTCGTAACATCCACTAGGTAATGTAATAAATTTCGGGGATTCATTTCTTTCAACTGCCAATGCAGAATCGTAATAATACAATGTATTGCATTCCGAAGTGATATTATGTATAGAATGGTATGTTGTTAACGATACTAATCCGATACTCCACTGACGATTATTCGATAATAATAATGGTGGATACACGTTACTGATCAAATTACCTTTTTTACCACTTAACTGAAATAAGTATGACATGACCGTATCGGTTTTTACACAAATTGAAATAAACAAAAAATAATAATAACACGAAGTATTTTTAAAAAATATTGTATTCGAAATTAAAACTAATATCTACAATAATCGAAAAAAATTACAATCACACGTGCTTATATACTAATGAAGACATCATTGAACACCAAATGGGGTAGGTAACGTATTTGTTAGAAATCGTAAACATAGTTCTCCGCAATTAACCGAATTATAACGTTGATAGGCGCGTCTGTTGTATAGAATTTCAATCTTTGGATCGTATTTGCGTAAATATTTAACTAACTCTGCGGAGGGAGATAAATTTCCATAACTATCGAAATATTCTGCACAACTACCGTATTTTCTGTAGGCGGTCCAATGAGTTCCTGGACCTTTTTGCGAATCCATATTAACAATCGCACACTCATTTTTCTTAGGTTTGGTAGGCAATCCATCACGATCGTAAACTCCTCTAAAATTTGGAACTCTTAATTTTTTCGCGTAAAATAAAATATCAAAATTTGTTAATGCTCTATTGCTAGGTATAGAATTAACCTCGAAAAAACTGATTACGTCTCGCGTTGCCACTATATGGAGCCAAATATAAACCAAGACCGCTTCTGTATGGTCGTAAATAAAGACCTTTCCCGATCTTTTTATCAATTTGTAGACCCTTTCCTGATTTAAAACTTTTTCTAGCTTCATTTACATCTTTCACCGCTTTTGCTATTGATGATACAGATGATGAAATTCCTCCTAATGTAGCAATACCAGCTAATAACGGTATAAGGGGGAGAGCTCCTCCAGTTTTGTTAATCGGAATAATTCGAACATTTTCACTATCAGCTACTGTAGGGTTTAATTTTTTAACTGCTTTAATCGCTCTTTTCATTCGTCCTCGGAGGGTTTTTTCTTTACGAACAGCCTTCCGCGCCACATTTAACACGTCTCTGAAATATACATTTTTTCCTTTTGAGGATTTTGATTTGGTTCTTCGTTTCCCCGCTTGTTTTTTACTGCGACGACGATATCTACCGCCTAATTTACGTTTTACTTTCATAGCGTTTGTTGTTATCCAAGCAGCCGCTTTCTCACCGAAACTGCTATCCGATGCTTTAACACGTTCCCAAGCTTTATTTTCTAATATTTTATCCGCTTCAGCGCGATTTTTATTATCCGAATATTTACTATATGCTATATCGTGTTCTTTAGCAGCCTCATCCAGTGGGTTTATACCGGTTATACCGCGACTTAGTTGACGATCTAACTTTGTACCGGGTCCTAAATAATTATAACCCGGATAATGTAATTGCAACGGAAGCTTATCTATAACTCTATTTAATACAGTACCGATACCGCGACCACACTTTTTACTCTTTTTTAACGCTTTAACGTTTCGCTGTTTTCTTTGTTTTCTCGCCATTTCAAAATTATTTTTCTATATATATACTTTTTTCACTAAATTTTTTCGAGGTTTACATGTGTATAAACGTGTATTTATACCTTTTAGTTGTTGTTTATTACGTGAATAAATAAGTTATAATGAAAATTGAAAAGCAGTCAACTATATTGCCTATAAATAATGCGTTGTCATTGGTAGAATCTAGTGACACATCAGTGCGTAATAAACACGGTTCATTGTTTCCGAATAATATAAGATGTTTAATTATCGGTCCGAGCGGGTGTGGAAAAACAAATTCATTATTTACATTATTAACACATTCGAATGGATTGCGTTATGAAAATGTCTACATTTACAGTACTTCTTTATATCAACCGAAATATAAATTGTTAGATACGATATACAAGTCTACGCCTAACATTGGTTATCAAACATTTTCCGATGATCTAAATTTAATAACACCTGACACGATTAATCCAAATTCGATATTTATATTTGATGATATACCAACGTGCAGAGTTCAACCTGTTGTGCAACAATATTTTTCGATGGGTCGACATAAAAACGTAGATTGCTTCTATTTGTGTCAAACGTATGTAATGATTCCTAAACATATGATACGAGATAATGCTAATTTCATACTTGTATTTGCTCAAGATGATATAAATATACGTCACATATACGATGAACATGTTAATGGTATGTGTCCGTTTAAGACTTTTAAAAAAATTTGTAAAACATGTTGGAAGAATAAACACGGTTTCTTGGTGATTGATAAGGAGAGTGAACTATATAAAGGACGGTTTCGTCGTGGTTTCGATGAGTTTATAGTGATTGAAGATGAAAAAGATGGCGAAGAATAGCGTTAAAAGAAATATCGAAGATGAATTACAACTTAAAACGGAATTGGAAAAAATACGTGCTGATATAATGAATAAATATAATTCATTAAAGTCAGAGAGTAAATCTATTACAAATACTTCAGCCGTAGTGCTTGAACCGATTACAAAACCATTGTCGGAGATTCGTGAAGCATTACAAAAACCGAAAAGAAAGATAAATGATGTCGATACAATAACTGATTCTCCAGTTGTAAAACAAAAATTGATGCATAGTACTCCCGGGAAAGATAGAATTACTGATGTAGATGAAGAAATAAAATATGATTCATTTAATCTAAGTGAAATGGGTTCTTTTCGTATTGACGGAGATGATCCTATGCCTAGAGACTTATTTTACGGAATAAAGTATAATCCTGCTACCGATGAGTATATGTTGGGTACAACAACAATTTCATGGAATAAAAATCGCGGAGAAATATATTTAGGAAAAGGGAATAGTCATATGAAATTCCCGTACACTGAGGGTCTAATGCATTTATTATTGGAGACGAATGTAGATAAGAATGAATATACTAGCGATGATTTGGAAATATATAAACAATTACTGGAATTTACGGGAGCTCATTTACGTTCCGATGGTAAATTGAAAGGTCTCCCCACTATGAAATATAAGAATATAATTCGACCAATGTTTCGAACTAGTCAGCACCGTGGAGAAGGCTATTACAAAAATCATTTGAATGTAAAGAGGAAACGTATATATAATAATGTCAACGCTAGAGTAAGTCTCGGAAATCAACGTATCGAATACTGGAATGATCCTAATGAATTAGTTGAACGATTGCAATTACTACACGCATCTAAGCAAAGTGGTAATACTGGTGTAGACAACGAAATTTTAGCGATCGAGGAAGAGTTAGCTGAAGAAGGATACATTCAACTACCGTACTGATTTTAAAAAAAAAAAATATGTCTACAAAACAAACATCTGCATTGAAATCATTACAACGCGGTATAGCTGATGAACTTCATAAACCTGCGCGAAAACGTTATCAGACACGATGTGTACAGATTTTCGGATTGAACGATTTATGGCAAGCTGACTTGATCGATATGACACAATACACACGATTCAATCGAGGGAATAAATTTATATTAGTCGTAATAAATACATTTTCTAAATTTGCATGGACCATACCTATAAAGAAAAAAAGCGGTCCAATAATTGCTAAAGCATTCGAAAAAATTTTAACTGAAAGAGGTATTGAACCTCCTAAACATTTGCAAACAGATCAGGGTACTGAATTTTATAATCCACAAGTACGAGCTGTTTTAAATCGATATAATATTAATTTATATAGTACTCATTCGCCGCTTAAAGCGAGTATTGTAGAACGTTTTAATCGAACAATAAAGAATTGGATATGGAAAGAATTTACCGCTAATCGTAATAAACGCTGGTTACAAGTTTTACCTGAACTTACCCGAAAATATAATACAAAAATACATCGCACAATAAAATTTGCACCTACCGATGTAAATAAGAATGTTGAAAGACAAGTTATTGAAAATATAGCGAGGGAATGTAGTAAAGTAACTGATCGCTTCTCTACCCCGAGCAGATCGAAAAAATTTAAAGTTGGTGATATAGTTCGTATTAGTAAAGTTAAAACATTATTGGAAAAAGGTTATACTCCTAACTGGACCGGTGAATTATTTACTATAAATACGGTGAATTCTACTTTCCCTACGACATATACGTTAAAAGATAGAACTGGTAAATTGTTAGTTGGTACTTTTTATGCTGAAGAATTACAAAAAACATCCTATCCTGACGTATATTTAATTGAACGTGTTATTCAACGACGAGGTGGAAAATCATTAGTTAAGTGGTTAGGATTCCCGAGTTCGGAAAATTCCTGGATCGATAATAAAGTTTTAGTAAATATTTAGCAGACTACATAATGCCACTTCATAAGAGTGGTAAATATATGCCAGAAGGTGGTTCTGGAGCACCAACAACGATTGAATTAGATTCTAGCGGAAATTATAACTTTAAAGGAAAACGATTATTAAACGTTAGTACGATCTATCGAGAACCTTCAGAGTCTGAAGTTGTATCTTACAAACAGATAAAAACTCTCACAGTTGCGGAAATACATGAAATACACGAAAAAGTTCAGCAATTGAATTCACTTGTTACGGAACAAAATCTTGCATTACACGCTCGAATTATGTTTTTGCATAAAGATTTAGATGATAAAATTAGCGATAATATTTCGAAAATCGGGATTCATAAGATCAGTATTGATATGTTGAGTGAAGATGTGTTAAAATTTAAGGATGATACAATATTTAAGTTTTCAATGTACGAAGAACAAATTAAAAAACTAACGGATAAATTAAATACGGTTTCGAGTGATTCTTCATCGTTATCTACGCGTGTTTCAAAGCATGAAAATGATGTGAAAAGTACAATTCAAATATTTGGAGGTTTAATAAATGAGTTAAATGGAAAAGTGACCGTATTGTTGGATAAATATATTACTAAGGAAATAATGGATAAACAAAAAGAAGAAATAGAAAAACGTTTTAAGGAAATAATTGATAAACAACGTGAAGAAATTGAAAAGTATTTTATGGAGATGATTGATAAAGTTCGTGAAGAAATTAAAAGGGAAAAAGTACATCGTGCCGTAGATACGGTTCAATTAGCTGTAAAAACTGATAATTTAACTGAACAGTTACATGATATTAACTCAACTATTCAACGTAAGGATCAAGAGGCTTTAATACAGACTGGAGTTGGGAATATATTATCAACTATAGTAAAATCGAAAATTTTAAAATAATTTTAAGTTTATGAAATAAGAAATGTAAATATATGAAACTATTTATTATTATATATTATATTGTAATAAAGTTTACATGCATTATATATTTCGAAAGAAAACATTGTAAAAGTTTTTTGAAAAATAAAAAATATGTGAAAAAGAAAAAAATGTACTTCTTTATTTTTTTAATAGTTTACATAAAATGCATGTTACGCCAACTGATCGCGTCGCAACGATGATTGTTGTTATGTTCGAATTCGTCTTTCATTGAATCCAGACATCCCCAGCACGAGAATTTAGCATTCGGCGATTGAATTCGTATGAGTTGACTAAATTTTTTAATCCAGGCAAACTGGAAATTACCATTCGAACCCCAGTACAACATATTTGTATGATTACGGTGATTTAAAATGCTATGGTTTTTGTGGAATGCATAAACGACTTTAATTTTATATTTGCACATTTCAGCATCGGCGCCATCGGTTTCTATTAATTTATATAAGTTAATAGATACACCATTCGTTCGTTCGAAGGTTTCAATATCTGCCAGTGAGCGTACAGGTAATCGTATGAAATTGAAATCGTACACATTCTGTAATAAATTATATTGCCACATCGAGAACGGATTTTTCGTAAACTTCGCCAGAATGGCAAACAGAAAACTATTTTTATTTTCCGTATCGTTCATATCTTTTACGTAGATTACAGCACGTCGATTGATTATTTCTCTCGGAAGTTCGACCTTTGACGGACTGACATCTTCAGATGGTGGTGGTAGCGGAATTTGTGTTAACGGTGGCGAATGTAAATATTGTGAGAATTGAGTATGTGATGAATTTTCTGCCTCTTGTGAATTTTCTGGGTTTTGTGATATTGTTGGTGGTGGTGGTGGGGGTGGCATATGTGTATCTGGAAAACCACTCTGCGCAACATCGTCATTACCATATTCGAAAAAATGTTGAATAAATTCTGCAGTATTTATTGGTTTCGAATCGTTCGCGACAACGGCATCGGTATTCATGATGATTATGATGAAATAATTTTTATAAAGACGAAAAAATTAAAAAAGAGTTATTAAAATCTTAAAAACTCGTGATGAACACTGCTTAGAGAACGTGTATGCGTTCGATGAGAAATTAATATTGAGCGATCGAATAAATCCATTCAACGATCTGTCTCATTGACTACCTTTAAATCGGGTATGGCAGTGGAAATGTTACATCAGAAAAAATGTCGTTCCGTCGAAAGAACTTGATTACATATGTGTATACGGATAAAGTAGTCAAGGACTTTGAGTATGTGTGTGTTTTTGTGTTAGTGTGTACATGTAGGGTGTGACTCTGCAATATGACATAGAATGTAATAGAAAGTATAAGAATGTTAAGATCCGGTTTCAACGGTTGCGTTAGCATTTACGTGTAGCGCTATGAGAGAAGCATTTTCGCTTTTGCGATGTGTGAGATAGAGACTTACCCCTCCCGTACATAATGTATCGAACAAAGAAAAGTTTTACGCAACTGACCGAACGAAAATCTTCGCGATTCCTAGAAATACCGGAACGGCGAAAACCTGTATTTCACCGCGATTCCTGCAGACTGACCACTAATAATATTGATAACAACAAAATCCAATAATGATAATAACTAATTTTACATATGTTACGGACGCTCGTAACTGTATATATATCATTGTGTGCGTAATCCTCCAAAACTAGTTGCTACCGAATAACGGTAATTTACATACAAGCAAAGGCATGCATCGGTCAATTGATTGACAGGTACAAGGTCACTTGCGATGGCATGCGTACGAATTTACCGTGAAAGTGATGATGATGGTGATTTTTACATGTGTGTACAGACGTATAAACACGTACATTTACATGTGTGTGTATTAATTAAGGGATCGACAATCAAATGGAATGTGGTTCCGCGGTCCGAGACGCTCCGGAAACGGCTCTGGAAGGCCTTAATCAACGGTGGCGGCATCCTTTGGCCGTGAACTCTCCTTTTACCACTACTGGTGATCCTTGCGATCCTGATATCCTTATTTCTCTATATAAATTCATCATTCGTTTCAAAATTGATTGTGCCTTTAAGTCCCGACTCTCTAAAGTGGATGTGATTTAAAATTCTTGCTTTCGTCTATCCTTCGTTTATGCCTTGGTGCTCTTAAATCATCTCCAATTCCAGCAATTCTTATAGATCCTATTTGGGTTATCGTTTTCTTGCTAAATGTCTTCCACTCACGTCCTCTACTCTTGTTCATTCCTACCTTTCTATTTCCCGGAACTGACGTATTACACCTAGAAAAATTCCTATTTTATCCCTCATCTCTCTTCGGCTCAGTTCGTCTTGTCCCCTTACACAATTTCCTTTGTCAATCTCCACTATTTCTTTTTTAATTTCACCGAACTTTGCCATTGTCCTAAGATTTTTACTATACCCATGCTCTCCAAATTTCTTTCACAGTTCCTAATTAGACAGGAATTCCACAGTTCTTTCAATTCTCAATTTTCATCTCGTGTAACCGTATTTACAGATGGTTCGAAGAGGTCGGGTGTTGTCGGTGTCTTTTTTATCCTCCCAGATTTTGACTTTTCAGAATCTTTTCCTCTACCTCCTTTCTGTTCTATATATTTTCATAAACGTATTTATGTCTATCCTACGTTCCATCACCTTTCCTCTAAATTCTTAATTATATCAGACTCCATGATCGCCCTTCAGGCCATCTGCTCTTCTCTACCTGATGATCATTCCTGTGATTTTATTATTTTTCATATACGCTCACTTATCCCCACGTTCCTTTTTTCCTCCATTCCATTCAAAACGATTTTCTGTGGGTTTCTAGCCATTCGAGCATTTTTGATGATGAAGCGGCGGACTCCTTGGCTCGGGTTGTTGCTTCTTCACATCTCGTTTTTAAATAAATCCCATCCTCTAATCTCTTTCCGCTGTGTACAATTTTTTATCTTTGGTTTTGGTCGGATGTATACGCTTTCTCTTTTTCGAATAATTGTTCTTTCTATCGGTCTGTTCAACCTATTCTTCCTGCCAATTCGTGGCTCTCCCTGTTTTCTTTTCACTTCGTTGTTCTGTTGTTGTCTTTCTTATTCGCCTGCGTTTTTAAGCCATACTCTACTATCTTCTTCCGGTTTTCATTGTTCATTGATTTCCTCTGCGTTTTGCTTTCTATTCCAGTTTGCTGCGACTTGGTCTTCCTACTCTGCATTGTTCCTCTTATATCCTGTCGTTTCCTTCTCCACATATCGTTCCCACCGTCTGTTCCTTCCTACTAACAATATCTGACTACATCAAGATATAATTGACTCCTTTCCCTTTCTAATTGTTTCTCGGTAATGATTCCTAGTTGGCGGGCCCAAAATAAACAAAAAAAAAAAGAATTAAGGTATCTGGTTGAACTTTACTTTTTCAGTGATGATCAGTGCGGATTTTTAGAAAATAATAACACAAAGGACGTACAGAGTTTAATTACATATTTCCAAAAATTTAGAAGCAGTACTTTCGGCAGTTGCGGTTTACTTTGACTTCTGCAAAGCGATTGATATAGTTGACCGTAACGTAGTTTTAAAAAAGTTATATGCACGAGGCCAAGAGGCTAATGAGAAGCGAAAGCGGAAGGAAGGTAGCAAGGAATGGTTAAAGCGCAAACGCACAAAACAGAACGAGGAAGTGAAGGAAACAGAAGGAACCAAGGATTTGAAGGAAAATTAGGCTGAACGGACAGATAAAAAGAGCGACAATTAGAAAAGGAGGAAGAGTACATATACGACCAAAATCTGAAATGGAAATATTTACACAAAGGCAAGAGAGTAGAGGATGGGATTTTTTTGAAGACGAATGTATAAGAAGCAGCACCCCGAGCCAAAGAATCAGCTATCTCATTACCTGAGATGCCAGAATGGCCAGGAACCCACAGCGAGTCAATATGGATCCCATGGAGAGAAGAGAGAGTCCGAATGGGAGAACGTATGCGGAGAATAGTAAAATCACAGGAATGATTAGGAAGAGGAGAAGAGATAGCTTGAAGAGCACTCATGGAGTCGAATATGATCAGAAACTGGGAAAAAAGACGATTGGAGGAGATAAAAATAATGGAACGTAAAATAGCCATTAGCTCGACTGTAAATATGAAATAGAAAGAAGGAAGACAGAAGGATTCAGAGAAGTTATAATCTGGAAGAATAAAAGAAGCACCAATCCCATCAGGCCCCTTAGAACCATCAGTGAAAATGTTTACATGAGAAGGAAAGAGAGAATTGACAATACTATGGAATTCCTGTTTAATTACGACTGGAGGGAGAGATTTTGCAAGTGTAGGCAAAATAAATACCCTCGGAGGATGGCAGAGATCGCTGAAGTTAAAGGAGAAATAAGGCAGACTATTAAAGGAAATTGTATACGGCCCAACTGAACTAAGACGAAGAGAAATAAGGGACAGAATTGGAATTTTTCTAGGCACAAAGCGCCAATTCCGAGAAATTGAAAGGTAGGAAAACATGAGAGAAGAAGATGAGAGTGAAAGACGTTTAGCAAGGAAGCGATAGCCTAAATAAGATCTGCGAATAGACAAGGGAGGAGCATTCGATTCAGCAAGTAATGCTGGAATAGGAGAGGATTTAAGAGCACCGAGACAGAGTCTAAGGCAAGAATTTTGGATCACATCAAGTTTAGAAAGACGGGACTTGGAAGCGCATGCATAAATGAACGAACAGTAATCAAGCTTGGAGTGAACGATGGATTTATATAGAAGAATAAGAATGAAAGGGTCACCACCCCATTTAGTCGGAGACAGGACTTTCAGCAGGTTCAACCGTTTAGTAGAGGAGGAGGAAAAATATTTGATATGTTCGGAGAAAGACAGACGACTATCGAGAAAGATGCCAAGATAACGAAAGCAATTAACACGAGCAAGAGCTGTGCTATTTAAGGATAAATTAACAGAAGCAGGGTTATAAGGGCGAAGGGTAAATACAACGCAGGAGGACTTAGAAGGTGAAATCGAAAGGTTAATTGAAGCAAGAGCACTTTTAAGAAAATTGGAATTAAGAGCATCATTAGCTGTGTAAATATCGTCGGAAGAGGAAAAAAACAAAATATCATCGGCAAAGAATAAAGAGTGGGAATTTAAAGGAAGGGAAGCGATACTAGCAGTATAAATGTTAAAAAGAGTAGAACTGAGGGAGGAACCTTGAGGAAAACCGCAGAAAACCGTTCTAGAAGTGTCAAATAATGGAGGAGAGAGGTAGGTAGAACAAGTGGACATGAGTTTAATAACAAGGGAAGTGAAATTGACTGGAATGTTAATTGTTGTCATTTTATCTCTTAAAGTTGGAAGATGAACATTGTCAAAAGCACAGGAGACATCAATGAAGGAAGCCAGAGTATAATGTTTTTGGATAAAATCGTAAGCGGGGTTAAAAATATTAATACTATTATTAATATTACAAATGGTGAAATGCAAAAAGAAAAACCTCTATACCGGACATTATCTAACGGCAAAGTCAAAGTAAACACACAAGATGAAGTGATGTATCGTACAGTAATACATGTATTGCAAACTATAGTTAAACAACCAACCCCTGCTTTACAAGAAATAGGTTGCCACACATTTCAATGTAAATTGATTAAACCCTATAGAATAGTCATTAGAGGTCTACATCCCTCAAGCAATGTTGATGACATCAAGGAGAAGAATTGACCATGCGAGGTCATGAAGCGATTAATGTTAGTAATGTTATAATAAAAAAGAAAAATGAAAATAAAAACAAAGCGCTAATAAAAGTGCCACTGCCACTGTTCTTTGTGGACTTAGTACCCAAAGACAATAACAAAGAAGTTTACGAAATAACGAATATGCTTTACTTCAAGGTGAAAATAGAATCACCAAGAGTAAAAAACAAAATTCCTCCGTGTAAAAATTGCCAGCAGCTAGGACATACAAAAACTTATTGTACAAGGTAAGTTAAATGTGTTAAATGTGATAACAATCATGATGCCAAGGAGTGCAAAAAACCCAAATCTGAACCATGTAAATGTGCAAACTGTGGGGGAAAACATACTTCAAATTGGAAAGGATATCCAATCTATAAAGCCAAAGCAGCTGCTGCACAGAGACCTAAAATGACAGCAGTAGAGCGTGTTCAGCAAAAACTTTTAAAGAATAGCATTATACATTATCTAAACCAAGGTACTGAAAAGGATTGCTTTCAAGGTACTGTAATAACTGTAAGTTATAACAATACTGAACTTAATATCTGTGCAGCGTACTGTCCACCGAGACACGCTGTCAAAAAGGAAAATTTTGAAGAAACTTTTCAGCAACTAGGCAACCATTTTATATGTGAAAGAGACTTTAATGCTAAACATACCATGTGGGGATCTCACTTGATCACTCCTAAAGGTAGGGAACTTATTAAAGCACTAAACGCTAATTCATATGAAATCCACTCATCAAGAAGACCAAAATACTGGCCTACTCGTAGTGCAAAAATACCAGATCTAATCGACATCTTCATTTCCAAAGGTATCTCAGCAAAATTTTTGTTTAAATTAAAAAACTACAACGATTTTTCTTCTGATCGTGTAACTTTCACGCAAAGCAATTGTATTACTAACATACATATTGATATAAATTGAAAATGGAGTCACCAATTTCGGACGCCAGTTGATGTGAATCGATATTTCCAGTCGCCAGTTGATCGAGCGAAATAATAACAACAAAAAAAAATACAAAAAAAAAAAATATATATGTCCGAAACTATCTTTGTGGGCGCCAATAGCAAAAATATACCGGCTTGCTATTACCGGAAGCTCGGCCTAGCAGAGCTTTAGGCTTTTAATCAAAAAAATATGTATATATAAAAAAAACCCAACTCGCGAAATCCGCCGTTCGATGGAGGTATCTCTCCCGGTGGAGATATCACGGGGTAACCACGTGTCCAATAACGAAACCTATTTCCATGAAACGCGTGTATTTAAATAAAGTAAAAAAAAACACAAATGAAACAAAATTTTGAATATTGCAAATTACAAAAACGAAATACAGGTCAAAATTACGGAGCGGACATTAATTATGACTAGGGTTCAAAAAGATACACGTGACGGCGTGCTCTTCCGACAACGATTAAAAAAAAACGACGACGAATCATTACCGACTCGTGTCAACCGACTCGCGTGTACCACCGAATTGATCTAGTTAACAACTGAATTAAACACACTGATTATCGATTTACCGTTTCTAGCACGAACGAAGATTTTTCGGTACACGGTGGGCTATTCCAAACGATATAGTCGATCGCTGAAAATTACCCCGTACCTTATCAATTAACACGCACGCCGATTTTTCTAGAACGTTCTTATATTAATATGTATTTCAAATCGGCTGCTACCCTGTCTTTCCGGGATTTCACCAATTCTCTCGCGACTCTCGTAGCTACACGCTCCGTACTTATACGTTTCGACGGTAAACGCGACCGCGATTTCCCCCGCGCAACCAGTTCACCCCCGCAACACAGCCGACAGAACGGCTACGTTCGGGATAACCAGGCTTCTCGGTCGAAATCTCATCTCCGATCGCAATTCACCATCATTTATGCTGCCCGAGAAAAACCCGAAATATAAAATGAATAAAAAATCGAAATAATAATTTCTACCTCGGACAGCATTATCAGAAACCGTATAAAACGTAATTAAAATGCTACAGCTGCCGAATCCGTCTCAATATTCAATGCATATTTCCACCTTAAACACTTACCTGAGTGCTTCAGAGTAGCTCAGATAATCAATTTGACAGAGTATGGCACGAAGGGTTAATCGCGAAAATTAGCCAACAATTTCCAGGTAACTATTGCCGTTTGCTGGAGTCATATCTTTCTGACAGAAAATTCAAAGTTGCATACGAAGGAGCGAAGTCAACAATTCATTCTATACAAGCTAGAGTACCACAAGGTAGCGTCTTTGGATTTATTTTGTACCTCTTATGTATGGCTGATATTCTAATAATAGGTGACAAGTAAATAACTACTTTACCATTCAATTATCAAATCTATCTGGACCTATGGGATCCAACTTTGGGGATCTGCAAAACCTGCTAACCGAATGATCATTCAGCGTAGTCAGAACAAAGTCACTTGTGCAATTACCAATGCAGAATGGTATCAAAGAAACGAGGATTTGCATGCAGATTTGAATCTGAAGTGGGTAGACAAGGTCATTCGTGACTTTGCCATCAAGCACGAAAAGCGGCTCCATCAACATGTGAATGTTGAAGCGATCCAGCTGTTTGACACATCATCAGATGTTAGACGTCTTAAGCGATTAACGCCGAACGATTTAGTTATGTAAATAATATTTATGTATATAAATAATAGAAATTAGTTAATGAACAATATTCTATACATGTTTAAGCTAATTAGTCATATATATATATATATATTGATTATTTAAACAGTAGTTTAAGATTTCAATACACATTTATTAATAAAAAATAAAAAAATTATTAATTTCGAAATAGATTCTCCAAGAAGATCGTCATCGGCCGCCAGTTTAGTTATTAAACGGTGTCGTAAAATCTAAACTGCAACATTCTAGATATTAAAAAACGAATAAAAAAATTAATTTAAATAAAAATAAATGTACTATATGTCACATCAATGCTAATTCAGTAATCTGACGCTATTTCATACTATTTGGAATAAGTTATACTTCTGTTATATTATTATGTCCTTTATTTTTTAACTAAAAGGAAATTTGTGTTTTTTTCATTTTAATTATCTTATAAATATTCATCATTTGTTGTTTACGTGTGCTTATAATTATAAATTGAATAATAATAATAAAGATTGTAACAGTTATCAGATATATAATACAATGTTAATAATTTTATTCGATTTCTGTCCTTCTTTTTTTACATGAACATGACCGCTTCGAAACTATATGTAATTGTAATTTAGTTCTTTTGCTCTTTTTTCATGTTGTAGAAAAAATTTTCATTACAAACAGTCGCATTTTGGTTTATGCAAATTAGTCGGTTAAATGAATCATTTTTTCCTATTGTTCGATCTATTATTTCTGTTTTTTCACCTACTTAATCTGCTATTATTCGTTCAATTCTGACAATAATTGGTCTTAATTTCAATTTCTATTAAACGTTTGCATATCTACCGTTAATTCTGTTCCAGTCTTAATGGTTATTGCTTTTCGTTCCACCGTGAATTTCTCTTCTCTCATCTACTATATTGTTCTAAATCATTTGATTACGGACTTGTTTAATTTCTCGATATCTTTGATGATTTACCTGTAATAATTTTTCATTTAAATCTTTACCATTTCGTACAGTTCAGTTATAAACGTGACTGATTTTTATATGTCGTCTAGTTTGTTTTATTTTGAAGTCTATTCGCTACTATCCTAATTTTGCCAAGTCCCTTTCTTATATGTTACTGAAATCTTCATTTCGTTCCGGTGTTTATTTTTTTTCATCTATACGTTCAGCCTTTCGGTATGATCGTATAAAAATTTAAGTTTACATTTTCATAATTTCTTGTTGGTACATTAATGAATACTGTAATTGCACATTAATCATTGGGTATATTTTTTTGTAAACTACACCGAATAAGTATTCCCAATAATAACAAAGTAATTTTTAACTTCTTTATAAAAATGTTATTATAAGTGTAAAACAATTTTTTCTGGTTTTAATACAAACAAAAATTGGAAATTACAGATAAGTTTATTAGCTTACAAAAAATCTAAGATATACGATTAAATTACAAAGTTATACTTAACGAATCCGCATTAACTCTTTCCGTTTATTAATTAATTTTTTAAATACCCTTCCTGCTTCCTTTTAAGATTAAAAAGTGGAATATTAAAATTTTTGGGACCGGAAACAAATAAAGAAAAAAAAAAATTACTTTGTTATTTAATAAGGAATTTAGGTGAAACATGGCACACATATTGTTTTCAATTTATAATAAAAGCATTTGGTATAAATCGCTCTTTAAAGTATTTTTCTTTCTGCTCTTCTCGACTACTCCGTATTTCAATGTACATGTCACGTTAAATCTCAGTAAGACTTTCTATATACCGTTTCACAGACGGGATTTGAGAACACAGCGCGAAACTCCGAACGGAATAACTCGCAAATATTCGTTATTGAAGTGGTCGTTTCAATACGTTAAATGTTTTTAACGGTATTTCTTCATTTCTGTTTTTTATTCCGCTGTTAAATGTTTTTGTTGTTTTTTCAAAAAGAAACAAAAATTAATAGCCGAATCAAACGGCACAAAAAATCCTGTGTTTAGTGTTTGCTTATTGTTAATGATCGATTTTAGATTACACAAACAAAGAATAGTAATCAAATTTGAAATAGATGGCGCACTTATGTATGAAGATCAGAATGTAACGATCATGAGCAACCAATTCAATATTTTAGTAGTAGAAGGGAAAGATATTCAGTTTGCTTGAAAAATACAAGACATCCGTTAAGAAAAACTCTAAAGTAACAGAAGCAATTAACGTGAGGAAGGGACATATTATTTAACGTAGACTGATTAAAGCAAAATCATACGAATGACGCGTAAAAACAATAGAAGATTTAGAGGGAAAAATGAAATGGTCAATTGAAAGTAGTAAATAATTTAGTCCAATGAGTGATAAATTAAGAACAACATTGGTAGCTGTAATATAGCAAACTGAGAAAATATGTAAAAAGAAGATATATGCCATCAACAAAGAATATAAAAAGAAGAAACTCAAAAAAAAAAAGAAGCAACGCTAATAGTGCAGATATTGAAAAGAGCAGGACTGAAGAAGAAACCTTGAGAAGGCCGTGAAAAAATTTTCTTGTGACATAGTGAAATGGAGGAGAGAAGTTGACAGAACTAAACTATTCATCATGTGATTAATAATAAGAAAAATAAATTGAACTGAAATATTAATTACCGACATTTCATGTCTTAAAATTGATAGATGAACAACATTGTAAAAAGCGCAGGCGGTAAAGGAAGCTAGGGTATAATGTTTCTGAATGCACTATTTATAAATATATTAAGGGTTATTAGAATAGCATCATGATCAATATCGTGAAGGAACCTATAGGCGTTTTCTAGTTTCAGTTAAGATCAATAGTGGATACAGAAAAAGTTGAATTAAGGAAACTAAAGACAGATAGTTTTTTAAAGAAAGTAGAGCGGAAAGACCATTAAGAATGATTACATTATTGGAAAGGATAGAATTTTAGTAGAAACAAAAAGTATTTTAAAAGAAATTTAAAAAGTCCTCTGAAGTTTAGCTAAAAAAAAATCTTAAAAGTCACGTATATAGATGTAAAAAAAGTGCAGCTCTCTCAGAACACTTCTTGTCAAGGATGGCTTGAATTTCCCTTTCATGTTTTTTTTTACTCCAGTCTCCGCGATTTGTAGTTCTATTTTTAAATTTAGGTATTGTAACACTGCAACAAATGATTTTTGGCTGTGAAGTTAAAGGCATAAAGAATAATAAACATCAGCACATGTGGCCGGGGTACCCGACTTGACTTTCATCAAAAAAATTATTCTGTTTAAAAAGCGGATTATTACACATTCATATAAATTGAAATATACAAAATAGAATAGTATTGCAATATGTAAACAACATAAAATAAACAATTACACACGTTTATCCACTAAATATGATTTCCGAAATAATTGATGTCACGCGGTCCCAGTTCACCAAAAACAAAATGCACTCAATCACGTCCGAACGCAACGGTCAATTGACTTCAACTGTCGGCATTTGCAGAATAGCTCGTAAACGCATACAGAGATCACACGAACTTTAAGGTCACGTCGCGCGAAGTACGATTATTTGCTATGGCCAAGGGTACCCCTCTTTCCTCTATGCTGATATTTGCAAATTGTATCCGACTATAATGTATATTACGTCAGATACTTTATCGGACACCCCTGTAAAATTATAAAACTAAATTACTGTATTAAAAGTTGGTGCGGTTTAATCGAATGTAGAGTTATAATCCTAAAAACCTAATTACGTTTAATTTACTAAACAGCCTGAATATTCAATAAAAAGTGGTTTCAATTAAAAAATTTGCGTAAACTTCCTGTTTTTAATGTAAAATAAATGTGTTCTTCCATTATTTCAGAACAAAGAACGTAATTTATATTTTCTTGCGCGCACCATAATACACCATGTGATACACCGAATTTGTACTTGAAGTATCGTCAGAGAACATTTCATTTCAGGTAAGCTTAAAGTATTAACTTTTTTAGCTATGTTATATATTTCATAATTCAATATTTTTATACTTAGTTGTTGAATGTTTATTATAAACTGATTTTGAAAACTAGTAGGAAACGCACAGTTTAATAACGTGCCATTATTATCGGTTTTTCCAAAAGATAAAAACAGAAATTGGCTTTATAAGGCAGATAATAAATTTGCAAAAATATATTCCATGCAATAAAATTTTTCATTCGCGTAAGGGGACGGTATTAAATATATATATATATATATATATATATATATATATATATATATATATGTAATAAATAGCTAACTAAATGTATATTATTCATTTTCATTTTCTAACCTGATCTAAAAATTATTTTGTATTCAATGTACGAATCACAATTAATGCGTAGTTTGATTAATTAACATTTGAGTCTTAACTGAAACAATTTTATGCATGGATATATCCATATATAAGGTAGAGACAGGCGCCTTATTTTCTGTTTAAACAATACAATCTTTGAACTTCCTGTTATATGAAAATTTTAAGATTTTTTGATTACTCATTCTATCTGTTTTTTAATTTTTTTAAAAGCATAGTAAATTCTTTTAAGGAGCTCTGAAGGAATGAAATTTGAGTTTTGTCAATATATTGTTTACCTATTGAATTATTACGTATGATGAAATAATTAATATACAAATAATTGAAATGGGATTAAATTTATTTTGCATTCATGGAAACAATTTGAAAGGAAAAATGAATGTATTACTTGATAAAGATATTATTGGTACTCGAGCCTGATCAAAAAATATTAGGGAAAGACCAATTTAAAAAAAAAATCGTTTTTTTTTTTAAAGTATAATATAGGCATTTAAATAGTTAATATTAAGAGCGTTGTTATTAGCTTTATTTATTTTTTTTCATTTTTCAGTGAAATTTCGTTAAAACCAGAGATTATTTCCAGTCTAAATAAACTGAAATTTCTTAAATTTACAGGCCATGTAGTAAAATATTTTGTGCTAATTACAAAACAGATACCTCGATAATTTAAATATCTAATTAATAAAGCTCTTTAATTTTTTTAATAATAATAAAAATTATTTAAAAAAAAACTCGTATTAAAATATTACGGTACAAAATTTCACGAAAAATACTTAGAAAAAAAATTTACAATTGTAATTTCTTTTTATAGCCTTTTATTTAACTCGCTTTGTCATTCTGTCTGTCCAGGGGAATCTTGCGAACGATTTTTCATCTACTTCCCGATGAATTAAAAAAGTGTCCTTTTGCAGAAATTCTTATTATAGATGACAATACAATAATATGCAACATCCGGGTTTCCAACTTCAAAATTAGACCCTCGGGGCGCGAACATGTGATATATCGTTGAAAAGATCGTTATTCGTCGAGAACAATAACCGTATTTTATTTCTTTAATGAAACACTTTCGAAGTTTACGAAAAGTTTAAAAAAGCTTGAGATCTAATATGCAGTTCCCTCTTTGTGACGCGAGTATTATAGCTAAAAATTTTGAACAAGGTTGAAAATATGCACAAGCATGTATATTTTTTTGGTTTGGAACATGTAGGTTTCCAACTTTAAAATTAGCCCCTTGGGGCTTCGAGAGCTTAAAATTGTGAATTTTTTTTTTTTTCCGGGCATATGATATACTGTTGGAAAGAGCGCTATTTGTCGGGTGCAAACTCGTATTTCATTTTCTTAACAAAACATTGGAAGTTTACTAAAAGTTTAAAAAGCACAAAAAATTACGTGTAGCACCCGCTCGTGGCTCAGCTTTATAGCTAAAAATTTTGAACAAGGTTAAAAAAATGTGCATCCTTGTGCATTTCTTTACTTTGGATCATTTGGGTTTCTAACTTAAAAATCGGACCCTTGGGGCGCCGAAAGCTCGAAAATTTCCAAAAAATATATATTTTTTCGATCATGTGATATATCAATGGAAAGATCGCTATTAGTCAAACATTGTGTTTCATGTGCTGAGGCTTCCGTATGTATTGTATGAATATTTGTATAAATTTACCAGCTTCATATAACGCTTATTTCTCTTTTCTTCTTCTTTGATTTGTAACCGTGTCGTATCCTGCTACTTGGGCCAGAGGCACGGAAGGAAATGTATTATATTAGATTAAAGGTAGGATGTTTGTATTAATGAGGAAGAGGAGGAGTTTAGTTTCGGCGGAGGAGGTGCGCCGCAGTATGTTAGGAAGATTGTTAGGAAGGTCAGCGAGTTGGCGTTGGAAAGTATAAGTTGTGCAGGAAGTTAGGATGTGGGCGATGGTAAGGACAGTATTACATGCAGGACAAGACATGTATGTCCGGACCGAACGCGGCAAAGGACTATATCATTCCGCCTGAACGTCGACATTACCGGATTTGTGACGCTGGAATCGTAGTGAGGAAGAATAGCGAATCGTTCCGTTGCTTTTGTCTTTAACTTACTCCGAATATGAGTCAGGATATCTTTACCCGGCGTTGTCAGCCTCGTTATTAGCTCCAAGATTGCTTTGCCCTGGTAGTACAATTTGGTCCGAATAAGTAAACGCTTTTTCCGATATAGTTTTCGCGAAGGGATGTTGATGTTCGTGTCTGTTCTGTATACATCTGATGGAACTAAAGGAATCTGTGCAAATTAGTATATCATGCTTTAACTCCGATTTTTCAGTATCAATTGCACAAGAGATTGCATATAGCTCTGTCGACAGTACGGAGAACATTGATGAAAGTGGGCATCGAATTACCCTGTGTTTATAAACGACAGTACAACCATAGGAATTTCCTTTTTTTGCTCCATTCGTGTATAGTATTTCATGACCATTATACATATTCAGAAGATTCTGGAACGAGTCCTGAATAGTGAATTGTGGTGATGAGCGAAGATTTAGGAGAGATGTATCACATATTATGGGAATAGATATCGAAGTTTTGAAAAGAGGGGACAGGCTAATGTCAACGTTATGGAAGATGTTTGTAATCTTGTTGTGAAAGAATAAATTTAAATAAGGAATAGATTGGTAGTTGTGATAAAACATTGTAGAGTCAGACAGATCAGGAGTTGTGAGTGAGTGAATGTGGAATTTAAGGAGGATGTAAGAATAATGAAGATCAGCGGAAAGCTCTCCAGGGTCGTAAAGCAGATGGTTTATTGGTGTTGATCTCAATGCACCAAGTGCAAGGCGTAAGGCTGTATGGCGGACTGAATTTAATCGTTTCAAGGTTGTTGGTGTAGCAGTCGCGTAAGCAGGAAAACCGTAGTCACATTTTGATTTTATCAAGGCTCTGTATATTCTGAGAAGAGAAATTTTGTCCGCACTATAGGTAGTATGTGACAACTTTTTCATCAGATTTAGCCTTTTCGTGCAAGCAGCTCTGAGATAATTTATATGATCCATCCATGACAACCTTCTGTCGAAAATCAAGTCAAGGTATGTAATCCGAGGAACAGTTTCTATGGCCTCTGAACCTAAAGTAATAGCCATTTGCTGCCGACAATGATGAATTTTACAGAAGTGCACCGCTTTAGTTTTAGTAGGTGAGAAGGAAAGACCACTGTTTGTGGCCCATTCAGCAAACTTCTGTGTAGCTTCCTGGAGCATAGTCTCGCCAAGTTTATGATCATGACAACGGACGAAAGTAACTGTTCGAGGATCTTGTGATGTAAAACCGTGTCAAATGCTTTAGTGAAGTCGAAGAAGATGGCGAGCAGGTGTTGGTGCCTGGAGAAGGATTTCAAAATGTTTCTCTGTAGGTAACAAAGAAGATAAATTGTAGATCGGTGCGAGCGAAATCCACATTGTTTGTTTGATAGTAGCTTTTTATCATTCAATATCCATTGAAGACGACGGCTGACTATTTTTTCCATGACCTTGACAAGCACAGACGTAAGGACCTGTCCAGTTCCATTGGATTTTTGTTCTCTTTTAGAATCGGTATGACCTCTGCCAGACGTCAGGAAGTGGGAAAAGAACCGGATATCCAGATCTGATTAAATATATTCAACAGATGAGAGGTAATACTTTGTGAGGCGTATTTGAGCATATTGGCATGAAACTTATCATATCCCGCCGCAGAGGAATTTATCGTGTGAATGGCTAGATTAAGTTCTTCAGGCGTTAGTAATTTATTGAACTCTTGATGTGAGTTGGTGTCTCTGTTGTTGCGGCCAAAGAAGAAGGAGATTTAGGGGAAGCACGATTTGAAGCCAACGAAAAGTGATTAGCGAAGGCTGTTGCTATGTTTTCCGGCTCACTGATTTTTATGTTATTAACGATAATAATGGATGGTAAATGGCGAGTGTTGTTTTGCTCCATCGAGTTGATCTTGTTTCATACGATTGAGGGTGGTGTTTTAAATGTAATCGTGGATGTAAATTTCTGCCAGGAGTCTTTTTTTGCTTGTTTTAGTATAAATCTGGCTTTGGCATGAAGTTTACGGTATGTGATATGGTTTTTCTGATTGAGTTGTGCCTTTAGTTTTTTAAAGGCCTTTCGTCTATTCTTGATAGCGATTGAGCAGCTTTCTGTCCACCGTGGCACGCATTTACGTCCTAACTGGCTGCGAGGGCTCTGAATAGTGCGCTGATTTTCAAGTTCAACCAGCTGGACGATAAAGGTTTGTATATTAGATGCATACGCTGCTGAATCGACGTTAGTGCAGAAGTATGCATATTTGTCCTAATTTCTTTCCCGGTAGTTTCGGTCGAATCTGTCTTTGCTTGTTGGTCTTAGGTGTTTTATTAAACCTGTTATTATGATTGGTAGGTGATCACTTCCAGCTAAAACAGTGTGGTAATAAACATGCGTAGAGTTAGCTAATGATGGTGATACAAGTACTAAATCCAGCGTGGACCAGGGTTTTATAGCTGATATTATAATGTGTGGGTTCGGTATTCAGTAGAATAAAATTAAATTTATCAATGATTTCTTCTACTAGTTTACCTCTTGCATTAGCATATCTTCCGCCCCACAGTGGACTGTGGGTATTGAAGTCACCAACTAGAAGTATAGCCATAGGTCGTTTTTTAATAAGTTGACGTAATTCAATCTGATCTATATTTTCAGTGAGGTATATACAGCAGATAATAACTTCATATCTAAATTTCTCTTTTCATCCGTTGGAAAAACCTATTAAGTTACTTTTAAGCTCGTAGTAAAAGTCTGTAATACAAACACGTTTATTCTGTTTTCATTTTAATTGTAATATATTTCATTTTTCGACCGTTTCCATTGCACCCGGTTCCATAATAAGTAATGAGACAATTTTAATATTCTTTAAAAGTGTAAGAATCACGATCAAATTTTTCACGGATCATCGAACAATAATGTTTGGAAATCAGCTTTCATCCATGTACAGAATTAGAAACTCAGCAAGTATGCTAACATTTTCAAGTGTGTCATCTACAATATGTAAGACGATTTTTTAAACTATTTATCCTTTATTCCGTCTCTGTTACGGATTCTTCATGCTGGTCTTTCGGATTTCAAAATTTAGCCATATCTTCAAACGGCGTAAATAACCCTGTATATTCGTCAAATTAATTACATAAATATTCTAGATCCTATTTTATTTAGAGTCGATTATAAAAAACACAGGATTTTCTTAAAGTTTCGAAATAACATTAGAAATGCACGAAAAAACAAAATCGACCTAACATTTGTCCTCACAGATAGTTGCGTTCTCAATCTGAATTATAATGTAGAGTCCTAGTGGCGACATTTCTGGATTAGCATAAATTATACCAGTTTCCGCCTTTATAAAGAAGGTTTTCAATTCCATATATTTCATTTATTACTTTCATATCAGTTATAAACTGATTCGTTGATGTAAAATTTTCTGGGTGAATTTCAAAATTGCAGTAATTGTTGCATTATTTTGTGAGAATCTACAATTTATAGAATCTACTAATGAATCTAAATATGGGATGAAAATATTACGTCGAAAGTATTCTTTTGTTGTCAAAGCCGGACAATTAAGACAATTTTGTTGGCGCAGAATAATACGCGGGGTTCTTAAATTAACATTTAGTGAGTTACAATTTCTGTTATTTGTTCATAAATCTTTTCAAATTTTAATTGCGCGTTTTCACAACGAAATTTAAATATTACTATCGCATTATTGATCCAATTCTATTGTAACGAATCGTGGCGAATTTGGTTTGCATATATACCTATTCATTTATTAGACAAGGCTATGATGGATGCTCCTTTATGGCTGGCAAGGAAGGAGGAGTTCAAAAGATTTCATTAGGAACATGTATCCGAAAATTTTATTCATGTACTGTGCATACATTTAATCTTGTCAATGATTTAAATAAATTAATTGAAGTTCGAAATTCGGTGGAACAATTAAATCAGTTATTAAATTCTTTAGAGAAAGTTCAGTACGAAAAAGTTTAGTGTGCCTAATATTCTTTTATCGTGTAAAACAAGATTGAACTGAAAAGTATAAAAGCATCCGTTTATTTCAACAATAACATTTTTTTTTTAAATTATTGGCAAACTTGAATACTTATCGATCAATGGTAATAATCGAAATACCAAACAAATTTCAAACCAATTATTATCGGCATGTCTCCGACCAGTGTTCATTGTTTTCGTATTTATAATTGCGCAATATTGTGTTACATTAGAACCAGTTTTAGCTGCTCTTCATTAACTTGAATGCACTCGGATCACCTAGCTGAACAAAGCCTAAAAACTATTCTTTTAACGTTTGTAATTTACAGCAAAAATATCGAGCACCTAGAGAAAGTTGTACCATATCTGAGATGATATCTGCTGTTTCATCAGCTAAAATCGATCAATAAACCGATTCTTTGATTTTAGTGATAACTTTTTTTTTCCCGTAAAATTGAATTTTTGGGGATGGGTATTTAACATTCCAGGTAAAATTATTTAAATAATCCCTTAATAGCAAGCCCGTGCCCATAATTTTGGAGGGGGCGGAGGGAGGTTGAACATTTTCTTCGCATATTCATTTTATAAATAACAATACATTTTTCACTAATATTCGTACTATTAATAATTTCCATCATTTTGATTTATATATTAATAATTTACATAAATGAATTACCCCGTATATGAACATTAATAAAAATTACATATGTTATTAATTATACTCGTAATAAAAAATTTTGCATAAAATATTAATGAAGTACCTAAAAATAGAAAATGGCCCACTTTTATTGTTTTTAAATTTCTGGACAACAAACCCATATTTTCGAAGATCCAACATTTTTTTTTTACAATTTCGTTTTTAGATGAAATGAAAATTAGGTGAAATAGGACAAAATCTCCATATTTGTAGCTTCTGCCTCGACATGGCAAAGAACGCTTTGTGTAGTCGTATGTTTTCAGCCTAATTGTTAAACTAAAATGAAAGGGTAAATTTACGTACTTACTATCATGGCCGTAGGCAGGGGGTGTTTGGGGGGTCCACCCCCCCTGAAATGTTTTGGATTTTATTTTTTCCTTTCCTTTTTATTGTAAATAACAGAAAATACAGAGGAGAGCGTTTTACCAATCGGTTTTTCTGTACTCTTCTTAACTTCCTGTTTCAACTCATTTTCTCATTTATTAATTTTGTTTACGCAAAGATAGGAGGAGACTTTTTTGGTTCATTACTGTATTAATATAGTTGTTAATAGTATTTCGAGTATTGTTTCCGTCTTTGAAGCAGTTTTCAAATGCATTGCTTGTCTTGACTTTACTTCGTACTTGTTTAAATGCTAAACATTTTAAACACGGTATGTCCGGCATACCTATTTTAATTTCACATACTTTGCAGTTATCATCGTTTGTTACTTTGAATCTTTTAAGGTATGTCTGAAAATCTCCATGACCAATTATGAACTGTGTTAGAAAACATTTTGTATCTTATTATATTTATAGAAATAATTAAATAAAAAATATAAAAAATGTAATATCATATAATTTAATATTAAGTATTGCGTATTGTTCGGAATGCTCCCCTTCTCCCCCCGAAACGAATTCCAGTCTGGAGCCGTGGTCCACATGCAAGAACCCCCACCGAAATGATTTCCTGGCTACGGTCCTACTTACTATTAATGAAAAATGCCAGATTTGATTGATAAAATTGACAATATGATAAACATATATTTTAAATGAGGAAAAACAAAAGGTATAATAAAAGAATTGATCGACTGAACACGTAATAAATGACAAAAATAAAACACAGTTACAATTCGTAATAAACGGAAATCAGTTAAAATCCTCATTCCATCATCGTTTATGTCATAAATATGGTCTTGTTCTCACACCTTTTTCTTCTCGGATGCTGCTATGTGGTTTTCAGCGGAAGTAATACTGTAGTATAATGATATTTTTGCTTAAAAGGCATTAATATACATCGCTGCTAAAAGCATTAGTATATAATAATATATTTTTATTCTCTTACTGATACATCTGTTGACTCTTTGTCCGTAACATATTTTTGTTTTAAGAGGATTAACATTATACATAATTATTTTACCTGTCCACCTATAATAAAAAAAAATATGTTATTTGTTTCAATTTTTGCATTTTATTTCAGCTAGGGGGGATCTGATACCCATGCAATTGTTAAATGTTTTACGATCAGAAATATTCTTAATTTTAACAATATTTTATTTTTGTTATTTTTATTGAAAGTCAATACATTTAATTTAGAACTGTATAAAAATTATTTAAAATAAAAGCGAGTTTTAATCGATTGCTGATTTTACAAATATGTTTGTATTTCGAAAAATTTGATAAATCATACCATGTTTTATTTATCTTTTTTCTGATCACACAAACAATTATTGAATTTGAAACATGCATAGTTAATTTATATAAAGAAAAGAACATGATACAAATAGTTTTTTGTAGAAAAAGAAAACATAATATTATTAATGAAAAATTATAAATATTAACATATATATATAGGTATATATAAAATTCCTTATTTGACATTCAATTTATGTAGTATTCAGTTTGTCAGGGTAAGAAAGTTGATTTTGTAAAGAGAGTATAATTTTAATTTTATTAGTCATTCATGCGTACGCAGTATGTTTTTTTTTTTGTTGCCTGTTTGTTTGCACCTATATAATGCTGAGTTTTTTTGTTATTTTTTCTTCGGAAGGGGCTCCTCATTCAACATTAATCCCAGTCAAAAAATAATGATGTTCGATGGACGATTATACCCAAAAATGTATATTAAAATAAAATGTATGTATGTTCTTAGAAATTAACTGTTATAAAAGCGTAATCCATGGAAGTCTACAAAATGCTTTAAATTGAAATATAACGACGAATGTATAAATATGATATAAAAACGTAGAAAAAATGCAGAATGAAATGGAAGAGTTATCGGAAGAGAAAGGATAGAGAAAGCAGGTGCAATAACAATAGGACTAGGAACAGTGTATAAGTGGCTAAAAAAAAAGAAAAATCGCTGAAGAAAATATGAAAAAATTTAAAAAACAAAAATATGCATAAGCAGGTTTTCTAAGCAAATCAAGAAAATAACGTACAAATATAGTTCTGTTTTGAATTATAAAACAGAGTAAATCTAAAGATGGCGGTAGGAAGGCTGAAACAGCTTGCCTAGACCAGGTAAGTTATGTAAGTTTGAATAAGATTCTGTTTAATATATGATACAAATATGTTTCATTTTAACACAAAAAGAATATTTAAAAGACATAAAGCAGTAGCAGGTTGTTTAAATTCAAATATTTGTAAATATTATAGCTCCAAGTGGCAGCAAAATAAAATCTGCATAAACTGGATGTTGTAGTGAAATTTTCAAATGTTGCTATTTTATGAGGTACTCAAATACAAATGAAGATACCATCAATAACAAATTAAACATAGTTCTATGCATATATAAGAATAAAGATGTGTCATTAGAAATGGGAAATGATTTAAAAGAAGTTGAAGAAAGTTATAAACATAAGGATTAACAAATTGAAATCCAAAATTTTATTATTATTACATATATTAATATTAGTGATAGAATCCATGAAGTTGAGCATTAGCAGAAAGATATATATACATCGTTTATAAACATAAAAAATAAATAAATTGATGGAAAAGATTAACAGAGCATGATTTATTATCGCAATATAAGATTAACTGGATTTTTTTTTGCCTTGCAAATATTGAAAAAGATCGTTATAATAAAACAATTTGGTTCCTAATGATTCTATTAATTTTCAAATCTGTTCAAATAAAAAACTTCTGTCATCAGAAGCGTGGTTAATTTAAACTAAAGAAATCAAAAAATTTTATTTTTTTGTGTTATTAGCATAACCTCACAGTTGAGTAGTCGTCTACTAAAACGAAAATCAATGAAAAAGTTTCTTTTTTATAGCCTTTTATCATAGATGAGTGTCAGTCCTAAATGAAATATGTTGAATTAAGTTAGAAGTGTGTGTAACGGATTAAATGTGCGATGACAGCTTTATAAATTTACAAGTATCTAATACAAAATACTCTTCTTACATTAAGTAGCAGTTCTGACAATCGAAACGTTTCAGGATTTAAATTTTTCGGTAATATGTGAAGTTATGTTAAATTTTGGATGCATGACAATATCATATTATTGCAAATATAGGACCCGAAAATTCTTAATGATAATTGAAAGAGATTCATTACATTGATGTCACACATGAGAAAATAAGTGAACCGTGTGGCAATATGCAATTTGTTGTAATGTTTTTTAGTATTATTTAATAAATAATAAATTTATGTATATCATATACAATTTTTCATGAAATAATTTCAAAATCACCAAAACAAATGAGTAAATAACTATAAGAAACATAATATACATATATTAATTACAACGTAATTCTTAGGTCAGTCCCCATTAGAAAAAATGTCTCAATTTTATATAACGAAAAGATTTCCCAAAAAAAATATCCCAATTTTATGTAACGGAAAATGTCCCAATTTTACGCAACGTTTGTTATATTTTAATTTTTGTTGACTTTCAAAAAGAAGGGGAGGTTATACGTTCCTTGTGCATGTTTTTTTTTTATGTTTGTTCGTGCATAACTCATATTTATACAGACCGATTTTACTGATTCTTTGTCCATTAGAAAGAATACCATTCAACTCAGGTACGATGTGAGTAATGATGAAAATCGGTGGACATAAATTGAGGATTCGTTAAAGAACGTGAAAAAATGTGGTCTCTTTGGATAATTTTTTTTTTCTTATTATTTTTTATTAGTATAACGGTTGACTTAAATGCTATCAAACGCTTCAAATTTTTCTACACATGTCGTTTTCGAACCAAAAGGCGCATCATCACGTACAAATGTGGCAAATTCTTCGCTATTGCACAGTTCGTCGTCCCGTTTTCGTTTCCGCAATTCACGTTTGCTTTCGGTGGCGGTTTTCGTTTTTGGAAACATGATGAATACACTACTTCTTATTATACTGTGCAGGTTGATAAATATATTACTAATTTAATAATATCATGCAAATGAAAAAAAAGTATTATTTATATGTGTTGTAGTATGTTAAGTTGTTTCGGTAATTTAATAAAATTTATGGTATAAATTATTGGTTGTATTTTTTTTTTTTTTTATTATATAAAATTGAGACATTTTTTCGTTATAAAATCTGATTGGGGCCGGCCTAAGAGTTACGTGGTAAATTTTGATTATTTTATACAAAGTATAGAAGAGAAAGAGACAGAAATGTAAGTAAGAGGAGTCAGAGGCACAGCCCCTTGCGAAGCCAAAATGGTCGAGTTTATATGTATTATATATATATACATATATATATATATATATATATATATATATATATATATATATATATATACTTATATCATTATTTTATCACTAATGTCACCTATTATATTCTTATTATATGTATACATTTAATTTTACTGTGTAATCGCTGTTGGTATATTGCTATAACTAGTCAATATGTTATTGATATTACCATAGCTCTATATATTTCGCTAAAATATTTCCACCATAATTTCAATTTTAATCTAAAAAGTACAATTAAAATTTTATTAGTCAGTTATAAGATAAAGTTTTTTATTTCATAATAAGAACGAAAATTAAAATTTTAGATTAAGATAATCGCAGTATTTAAAAATAAAAATAAATTTATTACCGGTATTGAAAATTAAAGTTACAATGGCGTAAATCAGAGATTTATAACAATGGTTCTCGCACAGAAGAAATTGTTAATTGGCGGATCTGAAAAAAATATTTCTTTCCATTAATAGTTGTACAAAAAAGTATTAAATATAAATTTACAATTCATATTCATGTTCGAAATATTGAGAAAAAAGTAAGTAGGTATATTTTTTAAAATAATTTGAATTGAATACATCTTACCATTACGTTAGTATAACAGTAAAATAGACACAATGTAGAGGAAGAGGTATTAATAGAATTAATGGGGAACATACCAAAGGAAATTCGAAGTGAAAAAAATCTGGAGAGATGGAAAGACAAGGTTAAAATTTGGTTGACAGCATGGTATAAAGAGCAATAGAAATAATAACAAAAAAAAAAGTATCGTAATACTAGTAATAACCATTTATAACATTGACTACGTTGACACGAGATTCGTTACTATCTCCAGTTTTAAGCTGCTAATGAGCGAGTGGTAGTTGTATAAAAATTATATTGTATTATTGTAATATATAAGTTATCATATTAAGGTATTGTAATAGGAAATATTATTTTAGATGATGGTATAATTGTAATATAAATGATAAATAATGAGAGTGTGGATTTTATAGTATAGTAATATATAAGTTAATACTTTTTATGCTGTAACAGAAAGTAGTACTTAAGTTGATGTTATATTGTACAAATTTTTTTTTTTTTTTTTTTTTTTTTTATTAAAAAAAACCCACTTAAGTGGTTTTTATTACAATCTGTTCGGTTCACGAACATTCAGTAATACTCTAAATTAATTGTATTATTATATATGCACTAGGATTCCCAGTGGACGATCCTGCATTTTCTTGTATTATATTTTTTCTTCGGTTAATTCATGAGGTTTAGTTCTTTTCAACCGCCTGACTTCATCCTGATCAGACAGAAGCTGCCTCGCCTCTGTGTTTACATGCTTTTGCAGCCTTAAACAGTGCGTTCTTGCCAGTTCCTTTATCACCTGTGAAACTTCTGGCACATGAAGATCCCGATGAATATCATCGTTTCTTTCATATTGCCTGGCATTAGTGATAGTCCTAAGCACTTTGTTCTGGAACATCTGGATTTTTTTTACGTTGGCTACTTTAGCACAACCCCAAAGCTAACAACCATAACTCCACGCTGGTTTTAGTATTTGATTATAAACCAACAATTTATTGCTCAGCGACAGAATACTCTGTCTTCCAATAAGCCATTTCATCTGCAACATTTTCAACTTTAGTTGTTCTACTTTTTTATTAATATGCATAGACCAGTTCAATCCCGAATCCAAATGCATACCTAGATATTTCACGCATTTTATATTGGGTACAATTTTTGAGTTAATTTCAATCGGATAGTACTGGATTCTTCGATTTGTAAAGTTAATATGTACTGATTTTTCTTCATTAAGGTTTATTTTCCATTTTCTTGTCCACTTCCAAATGTTTTTGATGTGGGACTGCACGTTCATAGTTGATTCTTCTATATTATTTCCCATAGCCATCACAGCTGTGTCGTCTGCAAACATGGCCGTTGTGACATGCTCGTTAACAGGAATATCAGCGGTATATAATAAATATAAAATTGGTCCGAGGACACTTCCTTGCGGTACTCCTGCTTGTATGTCTTGCAATTCCGAGTATTCATCATTATGCTTTATTCTAAAATATCTGTCAGTTAGGTACGATTCAATAATTCTGCAAACTTTAATTGGTAATATCTTCTTAAGTTTAATTACCAATCCCTTGTGCCATACCTTATCAAACGCTCGCTCCACGTCAAGGAACACCGCTGTACAGATCTTCTTTTCTTCTAGACTTTTTTCAATTATTTTTGTTATTCTATGGATCTGATCTATTGTAGAGTGTTCTTTTCGAAATCCGAACTGGTGATTGGGTATATAATTCTCTATTATTGGATTCAATCGTTTCAATAATAATTTTTCAAACAACTTAGAAATAACGGGTAGCAAGCTAATTGGTCTATATGATTTAATATTTGTCTGTACTTTCCCGGGTTTAGGTAGCATAATTATTTGAGCTACTTTCCATAGTTGGGGAAAATATCCAATTCTTATTATAGCATTAAATATTTGAGTTAGTGCCATTATGCCTCTTTTTGAAAATTCCTTTAGTATTTGTACCGAAATTAAATCAAAACCGGGAGATTTCTTTGTCAACAAGTTTACGTCGAGGTAGTTTGACAACACGCGTTCGTTTAAATTGTTTTGATATAACGGAACAAAGTTCGTAGTGGAATGTAATTGTGTAACATGCTCGCCCGATGAAACTTCCGAGTGAGAAACGCTGACGGTATTATTAAACAAGAGAGAATATATTTAATTTACGATCGCATCGGTGAGATTATTCCGTTTATTACTTTGGTATACGGCATTAGCCGAGCCAAATTAACAATTAGATTAAGAATATTATGTTACTAACATTTAATTGACGCGGTAATATAATTATGAAAAGTACATCAAGTGCTGCACCTGCATCTGCAGTGCAGTCACCTACAAATGTGACACAGAATGAACAATTACTCCAACAGAATAAAAAGCTTCAAAAGCAGAATGAGGAGTTACAGATACAAATTAGCAAGCTGCTGAATGAAATAGAGAAAATGCAGAAAACGATAGAATTACTGTCGGTTAGTAAAATAAATTCAGAGAAGTCTGAAGTTGACAAACAGTATTATACTGATGAAGATGAAGTAGTCAAAGAGACTGAATGGTTAGTCAAAAAAAATAAAACTAATAATAAAAGGAAGGGAAGTGAAATTACACCTCCGCAGAGAAAGGATAAAAAAAGAGGTATAAGAACACCGGAAAATATACAAACCGATGTTCCTCATTTTCGCTATCAAGGTAAACCAAAACCATTTTTTGTGGCTAATGTTTCGGATTTTAAAAAACTAGCAAATGTAATCACGCAAGTTGTAGGTGATGAATTTGTGTGTAAACAACCGCCGGCAAATCAAGTTAGAGTAAACGTTGAAACGGTAGAAAATTATAAAAAATTAGAAAAACATTTATCTGAAAATAACTTTGAATACCATACTTACTTATTAGATAGTGTGAAACCAATCAAAGTGGTAATTAAGGGATTGCCATCAAATATGGAAGAAAACACTATAAGAGAAGACTTATTAAATCAAGGATTTAATGTATTAAAAATCAGCAATATATGGAAAACAGTAAGTGATGCTGAAACAAGGATAAAAACTAGAGTACCAACACCGATGTTCGTGATTGATTTTGATGCCAAGTGTGACGTTGAAAAAAATTAAAAAATATTGTACAAATAAATGATATAATTATGTTGGGAACCCACAGACGGACTAGTGCCTTGTATATAAAAAAAAAACTTAATAATTATTTTATTTAACTTCCCAATATTTTGAAATTTCGTCCTATATTAAAGCTGTTCTAAACAGTTGACTTTTGGTTGTGGTAGTTAATACTCAAGTAATAAAATGCTAAATTACTAAAGTGGATTAGATTGAAAACAATTATTAAGAAATCTGTCAGATTGGTTCAACGAGCACGCTTGACCACAGCACAAAGATCGTTTTAGTTTGTACGGTTGTGCTATACTACTTTTTTGCTACCGGATTTTGTATTTTATTTTTAAAGAAAACATCAATAATCTGATTCTTTTTTTACATTTGTTACGATCGTAGTAAAACTTATGGAATAAAAGTATAAATGAAACACACGGCGCTAACATTTAAAGTACAGCTAGTTCGTTAATAAAAGCGATACACAGAAAAATATATACTGAATTTTACATTCCTAAATTAATTTCTGCTAGTAAATACAAAGAATTTATAGAAATGTTAAAGAATCCGTACATAACTAAAAACTACCGAGCCGAATCGAATTATCAACTAGGTTTACCAAATAGAAAACGTACCAAAACACCAGGAGGAGTCTGTAGTACACTTATGCAAGCATCAGAAATGATTTCAGGTTTTAATTTATGCTCCCATTCTACGTCCGCTATTATATTTGTATCGACCGCAGCTGGACTTAAATTCTGCAAAAAAAAAAATCAAAAAAAAAGAGCAAGAATTATTTTAGTACTTTTCTTCTTACTTATTGCAAAACTATTTAAAGCAATTTCCTTCACTTTGATCGTCAATATTCGAAATTACTATGTTCCGAAAGGAGCTTCATCGATGTTTCTTTTTCATTTAATTTTATATTTACTCCGAACGACTTGAAAATAGAATATTAGCCATTAATCTTTCTACTAGCTTCCGTTATTGTTTTTATCTTCTATTTGTCGCTATTTTTCACATTCCCAGCGTGGACCTCTATGCCATTTCTCTGCCATCTTGTCGAAAACAAATTTCCTTAATTTGTGATTGAAATAATTTCACCGTTTTTATATACAATGCTATAAAGAAGGATTTTAAACAATTTTTTCCACCTTGAACTCGTAATACGGCGATATTGTTCTGCTTGGCGTTCAATGTGAATTCAAGTCACCTTTTACGTAAAATGTGTTAATTATTTTATTTTAAACAGATATTGCGTATTTTACTTACGGCAGGTATGCTGCAGCATTTATAATATTCTAGTCCTGTAATAAATTATTTTTTTATTTTCGCTATTGATCGAAAATATTTTGAATGCGATTAACGCTGATTTTTTAACTTTGGATCGAATAAAATAAGTCGCGTAATAAAATCTGCAAATGTAGTTAGTGTATTACGATGTGATGGAGCAAAAGCAGCCCGTAGATCATGCTACATTGTTAGATTACTCAATCTGTATAACAGTTACCTTCCAGCCTTAAATAATAAAGCTGCTTTTCTCCCTTTCGGTTCTTGTGTTTTATTTGTTAATAATTCCTTAAAAACAATGAAAAATTTCTTAGTTAATTTTCGACTTAAGAAAAAAAAAAAAAGCATCGAAAGCAGTTACAATAATTACGAACGATATTATCCGTAAATGCCAGAAAAAAAATTGATAAAATTACCGTTAAAGTCGGTAAAATTATTTTTTGTTACCATTGCAGATTTATTGCATTGAAAATTTAGTATATTTTAACCGTTATTGCTTTGGGTAATCGTCGTGAACAATTTAATTTGTAGTGAACTATTACAAAAAAAAACAACAAATAAGAACATATATTATTTGACATTTAAAAATTATACATAGCCTACCGTAACTTTTATATCTGGATATTTCTTCAACAGTTCTTGTCTGATTCCTTCAGAAATAAGTCGGACACCGTGTTTTGAAACTGTATAGATAACCGAAGGAATAGGAGGATTCGTAGGAATTGAATCAGCTATACTGAATATCGTAAAAGTTAAGTGAATCAAATTAATGTATATTTAAACTATACATATATATATATATATATATATATATATATATATATATATATATATATATATATATATATACATTGACGGGTTTCGACAACAATTTTTAAAGTCAAGATCAAAAATTCTTACATATGCATGATAAACATGTATTATTCTTCGATACATAAAATCACAAGATGTCATCGTTGACGGAAAACTTCATCAATTTCGACTTTTAAGCGATCGGAAGAAGAAAAAAAAACCTTTGGACGCCTCAGAAGCCTTTTAAATTTTTCCGGCCCTTAAATGTTGCCGCCCTAGGCCCAGACCTCACGGACTCAGGTCTAAATCCGCCACTGGTCACCGAAAACTAAGAACGCAGCTAAAATTAAGATGCAATTTGAAAATAACGGAGACTTTCGTTAAAGTGGAGGAAAATGAGCAATCATTAGGAATGAATAATAATAACGACAACAGTTGTTAATTTTGACAAGAACACGAAATAAAATTATCTGTTGGCGAAACGTATTCATTATGCAAGAGCGTACAAAAGTACGGATAAATTAGAGAAGCCGTTACAAGAGCTGTTTCAAAGACATAATTCGGAGAAGAAGCGAATGAAAAAAAAAAAAGGAATATAAAACAAAAAAGTAGAACGGAAGAAGACGATATTACGGACGAAAAGGAAAGAAAGAAGAACGAAAAATGAACATGGAAAGCAAAATTAACCATCGAAACGAGTAAAATGCGCAAACGCGAAATGCGGTAGAAAGCTGTATCTGATAAACTAGGACCACTATCGATTTTAGAAACTCGGCCAATATTTCATTACCTTTCGCATGATTATAAATAATATGGAGGATAATAATTCAATAAGTTATAAAATTACCCTAGTTTTTCGTTTAAACGTGGAGTAACTCGGTTGTTTTGCGCGTTACTCGTTTTAACCGGTTGATCGACGTGCTCCCAACTTCGGCTAAGTCAATCACAACGCACATTCATCACTCTACACATTTTTATACACACATTATCACGCACTCCTGTACACTTTAATTGCTGTGAATTGTACTGCTTGTAACTATTTTTACATACTAGTTTTCATTAATGATCTCCGATCGTAGCTCTGTTGTTAACGACAATTTTATTTCTAATTGCACCTCTGATGACACCTCCGCAGTATTATTCACTGAAAGCGATTACAGATGTAGACGTTGTAAGACACGTGTTTTATTTTCTAATGATAATGCAAACGATAACATTTTAATCTTCCGATAATAATATTAAAGAAAGTCACGACAGTTCAGATTGATTACAAAATTTTTATAACGCGAGTAATGTTTTTTTCCCTTGGGCTCGTCAACCAAGGGGACCTTTACCCAGAAACAAATAGAAAGGAAAGAAGTCGGCTATATTTTAATTCGATCAGAAATCTTTGCTAAAAAGGAACAAATAGCAGGAATAATTAATTTGGGAAGGAAATGGCAGGATATATGAAGCACAGTAAGAAGTAGGAAGCCCAAGCTTCAATAAATAGGAATACAAAACAGAACCAACCACAAAAAGAGATGAACAATAAAAAAACACATGATCGGCGTCGCAAATAACTTCATCATCAGGATGGAGAGAACAATGTAGGGAGGAAATCAGGGAAAAGCGAAATTTGAAGGAAGGCAGCAGAGAATGACCAAAACGAACAACGGAAACATCATCAGAACGTCGAAGAGAAGGATGCAGAAGAAACCATGAATAGCGAGGAAGAGTAAGCGGAACAGACAGATGAAATGAATAATTATTAGAAAAGGAGGAAGCGTAGGTGTCCGACACCAATAGCTGATATGAAAGCTTTTACATATCGATAGGAAATTAGCGGATGGAATTTTTTTTAAAAAAAGACGAGAAGAAGCAGCAGCCCGAGCCAAGAAATCAGCTGTTTCATTACCAAATATGCCCGAGTTACGGAGGATAAGAAAATCACACGAATGATCAGGAAGGGAAGAAGATATTGGAGAGCGCTCAAGGAGTCAGAGGTAATTAAAAAATTGGAAGAAAAGTGATTAGAGGAAATGAAAATAATAGAACGTAGGATAGTCAATAATTCGTTTATGAATATGGAACAAAGATAAGGAAGACGAAAAGATTCTGATAAGTTAAAATCAGGAAGGATGAAGGAAGCAATTATGAAAACCACTACAATTGTTATAACTAGCTTCATTGTTCGCCTTATCAAGGTTGTTGTTACTATCATTATTGTTATCGCAAGATATCGATTCTTTAGACATACTTGAGCCGTTTGTGAGATGTTGCTTTCATTAATAGCAGTTGTAAAATTACTTACCTGGGTATCCTGCGTACTCTTACCTGTTTCACTTAAGTTGATTGGGGGATTTTAGCCCCCATCGTCATCTACGTTCATGTACGATGTTAACCTCCTGCAGCACCGAAAACTTAACAACCGAGTAGAAGGAAGAAAAAGAAAAGAAAAAAAAAAGAGATTCTACGAATTCGTTGAAATAATAAACGCTTTTATCAACACGAACGCGATAGAACACACTCACCTACGGCGATCGAAAAACGTTTCTCCAAAAACAAAAAAAAAAAAACAAAAAAATATTAATAAAAATTTAGACTAGTGTAACGACCATTTGTCGTTCAAGTAACGTTGCAAGCAGTTTTAAAATTGACTAGTTACGCTTTTTAAATAATAAAGTGTTTACTACTAACCTGCTGATATTGATAATATGCCCGTCGTAAATTTTATTTTTCGTCATCATATTTATTGCTTCGCGCGAACAAATTATTATGCTGGTAACATTAGTTCGCAGTATTTTGTTAATATCCTCTGACGATGATTCTAAAAGATACATGAAGCTCTAGATATTGTATTCAAAAATATTAAACAGCTGTTCGCGGTTCATAGCGTGTGTTTCGTTCACGTTAATTTATTGGTACGCACGTGTTTCTTTTATATCTAATTTAACTCTTGTCAGTACTCTCGGTGAGATTGTTCTTTGTATTACTTTTAGTTAATGTGAAATGTTGTTTCTGTAAATTTTATACGTAGTCGGAATTTTATATTTTCCTCTTTTTTCTTTTTTATTTTTTTTTTTTATTTTATTTTCTTATTTATTTATTATTAGAAATTTTTCTTTTTAATAATTTTTCTTATTATTATTATCTCTTATAAACTGCATTCATAAAAGTGCAGTTGAAGGAAATCTTCCTCAAGCTTCCTACGATAATAAAATGAAATCGCCAAGAAAAGAACTTGTGTTTCGTTCTGACGATGATTTCATTAAATGGAAAACAGTTGACCTTTTATTATTTCTTAGAGTTATATTACAAAAAAAAACAAACAAAAAAAACTTCTTTAATATCGTCTGATATAAAAATAACTGATATTTTGATTGCTGTTTCCGTGTGCAGGTCCTCAGCTGGCGTGCCCAAAGGGGGGTTAAAAAAAAAAAGAGGGTTTGTGAATAGAATGCTCATTTTCCATCATGTGGTAGTAAGTAGAGTCTATAATATCAGCAGCATTAACCTCGAGAATTCTATTCTGTCTTATAATCTGATCCCTCCCTTAATCCTACTTATTTTAAGAATACATTTATCTTTAACTCCTTCGGTTTGACTTTTTTCTCCCACTGTATTGGTACAAGGGCGTCGCCAGCCGATGGGCCGGGGGGGGGGAGATGATAGAAAAAGGATATGAGTTATAGAAAAAATAAAATTTATAAGTTGTAAAGGCTTAATATTTTATTAAACAAGAACAAAATCTTAATTAAAACATAATTTTCGTGGGTTTCTGGCAAATTATTCATGATTACGCGTCTATGAATACTCATTATGGCCAGTGATTAAAAAGTTTCAAGGTTCCAGGGGGGGGGGGGGCAGATCCCCCCGCCCCCCGCTGGCGACGCCCATGTATTGGTATTTGGCTGATTCTTTTTGGCTCGCTTAGGGGCGTCCAACGGACACCTCCTTCATAAATTTCCTACTCACAATGTTAATGATATATCCAGACAATTCCACTTTAGATTAAGGAATGATATTTATTCTTCCCTTTTCTCCAATCCGAATTCGTTTTATCTTTCTATTGAAACTTTATCTCCTCTCACCTATTGGGTTGACAAATTCTCTTTGTCGTTCACTGACCGCCACTATTATGTTTCAAAACTTAATATAATTGAATTGACTTCGCTGGAAAATTTCACGTTTTAGCAACCTTTTGAGATTATTTTTAATACAGAACCAAAATAGCAACGTTGTAGAAATAAACAAGTTCAGTCAAGCATGAAGTTTCCTGCGTTGAGGATTTCGTATGTTAAGTTAAAGATAACTATAATTAACATTTACGTAATACTAAATTCGAAACAACGAAATCTGATCTAAACTTTTAGCTAACATCGAAAGTTCCGTTAAGAGTCTGAAAAATGCAAACACTGTTGTACAGATCTTAAGGCAGAATTCTTCATTTCTTGTTCACGTATTCGCATACATCTAATATCCGAATTGAACGTAAATCTGATAAAACCGTTATTGGTAACGAAAGGTGAGTCATAGTGCAGCGTAAAAACATATTCATTAAATATGTCAATCAAACTGTGAAAAAAAAAATCCAGTATGCAGTGATAAAATATTTTCCGCCATAAGAATACTATAAACAGTAAATCGGATTTGCATGATTTACCGCGTGATTTACCACTATGACTAAGCTGATTAGTATTGTGATTGTTTCGCAGTACGCTAAAAAAATGATAAAAGAATTACCTAATAATGGTTTTCGTGTACCAACTCCTGCATTATTAATTAGTATTGAGACTGGTCCGATTTTTTTTTCAATCTTCTCAAAACATTGCACAATACTATCTTCATCTGAAACGTCACACTGCAGTGGATAGAATTTAGCATTCGGTAACGTTCCTGATATATTTTCTGCTAATTTCTGGAATGATAAATTAATTCAATAGCGCTCTATAATCATATTATACTTCATAATATTATTTTATTTCGCATAATTTTTGCCTGAATTTGTAGATTAATTTTATTCTGCAATTAAGGCATTAAGTAGCTTTCTATATTTTTCATAATACATAATTAAATCGAGTAAATAAATGAAACATGTTGTTTCACTTATTGCTTACGAAGCTTTTTTACCTAAAATTTCTACTCCAAATTCAAGTACACAATTTAAAAGGCCTGCTATGTTACTGTTAACTAATATATTATTACTTTTCTTGCTTAACCGCTATGCTAATAAAAATGAAACGATTTCCGAAAGCTAACGTTAAAAAATAAAGTAATAGTGATACTTGGTGAGAAAAAATCTATTATACAATGGGCAGGCCAAAACAAGTGCAACTATTTTTCGTACACGGAGTATGGACGTTATCTAGCGGTCGAAAAACAAGTGAAACACGAAGTTCGTTCTTTCTCGACAGCAGAACAAGCGCAATATGGACCGAGATACAGATGTTTGAACGAAGTGTAATTAAAATTCTCACATAGACTACAATGTATGTGTATGGTGCGCTCATCAGTCGATACCGTGAATAACAAAACCGGACACAGATGTATAATTCGTTATTGTGTTCAAAGGAAATTATCGCCGATGGATGCGCAAGTATATTGTGAAGAACAATGCTTTGAGAAGGTGCCTGCGGATGCTGCCGACGAGTTAGACAGCGAATAAACAATTTTTTGTATAAATTTCATAGTCCGTAAGGGAAACTCTAACTACACTTCGTTTACACAGCTGTATGTTAGTATTGCTATAATGGTGCTCGTATTGCTATATGTTCTGCTATCAGACAAAGAATGAACTTCATGTTTCACTCGTTTTTTGACCGCTACATAGCGCCCATACTTCATGTACGGAGAGTAATTGCAGTTGTTTTGTGCCACCCTTTATATATGTTAATTTTTGTTACTTAGTTGAATTTTTATCTTGTTTTATTATTATTATTTAATAAATACCGTATACGAAAACAAGCGAAACATACGGGTGCTGTGCTATATAATTTGTTACCAGAAACATTAAAAGCAAATCTAATAAACTATAAATACAAACGAAAAATACTAATAAACTTTATTACAAGCGAAAATGCAGAAATGCTAAAAACCATCTAAAAATTTGAAAGTTAAAGTAAAATACACACTACTCCCATTCACAATGAGATCATTAAACAATAGATGTACTTTAAACACAAAAAATATAAACAAAAAACTTCTAATTATAATTCAATTGCGTAAAAAGTAATAAAGCGGCGCTGAAGTATTTCTCGATTGTTAGTGTATCGTAAATTCCAAAACTTGTTAATTTGCACGAAGACTTAACACTTTCCAAGACTAAAATTATAAAAACTGCGGAATGAAAGTGGTTAACACTGCATTGTTAAATTCTTTCGGATGTGACTAAATCTAGCGTGCAGTAAGGTCACTTTAATTTCTAATAGTACTAATATTTCTCTTAAACGACTGCATTATATGATCGAACCGTTTCAGTATTATGATTTAATTAAGTTTAATACCGCAATGTAAATAAACATAACTTTTATTGCCTAAGTGTTACCAGTTAGTACAATATAAAGATATCTTACAAAATATTAATTTGTAAATTATTAACATTAATAATGTAAAAAACTACTCATTTATAATAAACGTTTAGTTTAAGTTAGAATACAAATTACTTTCAAAAATTAGTTCTGATTGCTCCTGTTGTCCTTGACGTCAAATGTACTTACTCGGATACATTTATTTTGCTTTACTTCACTTTATTTCACTTTATTTCATATTTCCATATTGGTATTCTTATTTTTAGTGCTATTTTCTATAGGTTCTTATATTATTATTATTATAGTAATTTATAGCATGATGTTATTCATAATTTATAATTTACTGTTGAAGTATATTAACAAAAGGGACTGAGGGAGAATAAATGATTAGTTTTATAATTAATTAATAAATTTCTCTATGAACATGGGGCAATGAAGCTGTTTAACTTGTAATTTTGGAATATAACATTGCTTAAATCTGCTTTCCGCAACATTGCCTTATGTATATATCAAAATGTACCTTATATAGTTAACAAAGAAATATTGTTGTGATAACAGACAACATTATTGGTTATTACTCTTTGTAGCATTAAAGTGTGTTAGAAGTTCAAATGCAATACAGTCCAATTAAACTTTACTTAACCTTATACTTCCGCTCAAGTACCGAGCACTTCGCTTAGCTACTAAACCAGAGGACACGGGTTTGAGACCTGTCTCATTCCAGATCCGAATCGCTCCCAGGTCTATACCTAATCTGAAATAATTGGGTACCAGAGAGATCTGGTAAGGTAAAGGCGGCCGAGAAAAAGAAACTGGCCGCAGTATTCTCCTTAGATCCATTAGGCTTAATACATTGTGAACCTTCACAATCTCCGACGCCCTGTCAATGATATGGGACTTACTTTACTTACGCTTATGAAGGATAAATAAGGAGACATTTTAACAGATTCCGCAGTCTATTCAACCATCAGTAATGAAACGGTCGGACTTTCAAAGCAGCTATAGCATCCAAAGAACGTATTCGACTGTAACACCGTGGGGTAATCTGTTCATTCGTTGTTACAGAATTTTCGATGGAATAAAAAAAAAAAACAAAAAACTACAATGTCATAAAATTCAAATCATATTACACATTACAAAAGTTAAATTATTTCACGAATAAAAAAAAAAAAAAAATGATCAATATCAAAATACATTCTCGAGCTGTGAAGGTCTAAGAAAAGTCAGGCTATTTGCAGCACTAAATTTTAAAGGAAATTTCGGTGTGTTTGTTGAAAAATGTTATTTCTTGTTAAGAGAAGCATAATTGTTAGACTGTGTGCGATAAAAAATCATTCACTGCTTGAAAATTGTAAAGATATACTCGGCACATATTCCCTTGTTAAAGCAAATACCTCATCAATGAGAATTTGTTCCAATTTTTGTCGAAGTTTTTGATATAGATGGATATTCTTAAAAAAAAAAAAGCAAGAAACTTAACAAAATAAAAAAAAAAAAGATAAACGCTGTACATTTACGATATAATTTACAGAAAATAACTTCGATCATTCTCCCTCTATTTGAAGGAATGGGTTTTCTCCTTGGTATAGCCTTTGTTTTATACTTGTTTTCTGCTCTTTCCATCATTAGTATTTGGCTCTGGTTTGCGTTTTTGAGTGTCGTTTCGAGTAAACGAAAGTTTTGCAGGGCTTCATGTACAGAAGTTACTTGTAAATTATCTATCAGTAGTTACAAATAGTGAGCGGAATTATGTTTTCAAGTCATTTAGTGTATCAATTATAAACTCTGCTTCTTGTTCGGTGGTTCAGCAGATTTCGATATTGGATTTGTAAAAAATAAACAAAAAAAATACCAGCACTGTTGTATTCGTTCAAGTAGGTAACTCTATTCCAATGGAATTCACTATTCAGCCGACTATGTCGTCGCTATGTTTTATTATACTCGATTCTTGTAGAGTGATTTCAATCGTGTTGATGAAACATCAATCGTTATATTGTTATTAATGTCAGATGTCCTGTGTAGGATTTCAACTGTAATTTAATTTTACGAACGATACGCATAAACAGGTGTTTTGTAGATTTCTTCGTTACAGTTTCATTTACATGTTTAGGTTAATGAGTTGTCTCTATTTTATTTAGGTTAGATCATCGTTTCTTTTCAAAATATTTAAACCGCATTTGATCCAAAATTAACTTTCATTAATACTATTTACCTTTTAGGATATTTTATTTGTATTGTCATGATAAAAGTGAAAAGTATTGACTTTTTTTTCCGATATTATTCTGGAACTTTTATGAAAACCGGTATGCATTTAAGATCATCCGCCATTATCATGCTATCTTAAAAACGTTTTAAACTATAAGTAATACTATGTTGACGCTGTATAATAATAGTAAGCCTGTTAAAAATGATTTCTTAATTACTATGTAACAATCTTTTAACCCTGTGCGATAATTATATATCTTTTATCATGAAATTTTTTTAAATCGAACTTTGGGGATTTCCATTTTTTTTTTTTTTATAAGTTAACGCATATAATTGTTGGTCAATTTTATAATATTTAAAAATCAAGCGGAATGCAAAGAATTTTATGAGAAAAATTGTCGTAGAATGAATAATTTCATAATACTATTTACAGTAAACAATAAATATTAGATTAATTAATGTCGAAGTTATATACTTACGGTCATTTTTGCTTCGTTTCTACCAAGTCCTACTACGGTTATTTTGTATTTCAGTAGTCCTGTTACAATTGCTGATCCAATGCCGCCAGATGCTCCTGTTACTACAGCGATTTTTTCGGCCCACCGGTCCATTATAAAATTTTAGTATGACTAAATTCTGTTTTTGAAAATACGTGTAGTAATTTTTTGTATTAACTTCTAAAAATATATTACAGCCAGCTGCAAAGTCCAGCGTTGTCCTGTTAAAAAATAATATACAGTTTATGAACTGACAAATTTAAAATAATAACCACATTAATAATTCAATTCAATTCAATTTATTTGTTCAGTTGTGTACATTCTTAAATTTGTGTATCTAAAATATGGTTACCACAAATGCCCATTGTTGCGCGAGCAGTGGTGATTATTATTATATAATTATTTTACTTTGTTAACTATTAATTATTTGATAATAATAATAATAATAATAATAATAATAATAATAATAATAATAATAATAATAATAATAATAATAATAATAATATGCATAATTTCTGGAATAAAAAGTTTACTGCAATATATGGTGAGATAGCTGAGGTATTCAACAACATAGTATATAAGAAGAACGTCATACCGCAATTCTTCACAAGTGGAATAACATACTTGAAATTGAAGGATGATCAGCATGCAGACGAACCGGAAAAATATAGACGAATCACCTGTCTGTCAACGATTTATAAAATATTTACGACAGTAATAACTAACAGAGTATACAACCACCTGGAACACACATCAACTAATACACTAGGAACAGAAAGGTGTACGGAAGGGAGCAATGAGGTGTAAAGAACAATTACTGATTGATTCAATAATACACCAGCAAGCCCGTAAAAATCGCAGAAACTTAAGCGTCTCCTATATTGATTACAGGAAAGCATATGATCTAATCCCTCACAGCTGGCTGGAAGAATTGCTGGGAATATATTAAGTATCGCCGCTATACTTGAAAGATATATGAGTGGAATACGCGGCTACAGGTTGCTCAGGGAGATAAACAAATAACAATGAATACAATACCAATACATTGTGGAATATTTCAAGGAGATGCATTTAGCCCACTTTGGTTTGTAATGGCTATGAACCCTATATCATCAGCTTTTGAAAGAAACGCAATATGGCTATGAAGTACGCGTTAAAACCGAGAGAATTTTGTTAAATCATCTCTCCTATATGGATGACCTAAAACTTCATGCTAAGAATAGTACGCAATTGAGGGCGTTGTTAAATACTGTCAGCTCGATGTCCAAAGATGTCAGCATAGAATTTGGATTATAAAAATTTTCCATAATAAATACAGTTAAAGGGAAAGTTGAAATCACACCGCCAACAGTATTATTAGATAACACACAGCTGGAGCATGTTGAACCGCATACATACTATAAGTACCTAGGAATGGCCGAAAAACATGGTGTACAACATAAACGGATGAAACAGAAATTAATAGATATATTCCAAAAGCGATTAAAAATGATACTTGCAACTGAAATACAAGCTAAGTATATAGTTAAAGCAATAAACACGTTTGTAGTACCAATACTCACATATTCTTTTGGAGTGGTCAAATGAAGTAATATTGAGTTAGATGAGTTGCAGTGTAAGATAAGAATTTGTCTAACAGAACATCGAATGCATCACCCCCATGCTGCTGTGGAACGTCTGACCCTCCCTCGAGTGAAAAGAGGGAAAGGAATAATATGCCTTAAATATCTACATAATAAACAACTGCTAGGATTAAGACAAAGGCAGTAGAACAAAATATATACAAGATACTCAGGGACTGTGATGGTGATTATACAGCGTTAAAGCTGGCGTCTCCGGAAGTAACAAATAAAATACAGATATTAGTTGATAACAGCGAAAAGAACATGCTCAACGCCTTAAATGAAAAGCCCATCCATGTTAAATACTGGGTAGCGATGAATAAAGACTCAGTGGATAGAGTAAACACGTACAAATGGCTGGCAGCTGGTAAGATTTATCCGAAGACAGAGGGTTTCATGTTAGCATTACAGGATAGTGTACGGAAAACACGTGTATACAGGAAGAGAATATTAAAAGAAAGGATAGAAAACAAAAATTGTAGAAAGTCTAAACAGAAACCTGGAGACATCATATACTCGCAGGATGCCCCATGCTGGCACAAACGCAATACCCACACACAGACATAATAATGTTGCTAGGATTATATATAAAGAGATATGCAAATTACACAGGGTATAATAATTAATAATGAACCGTATTGTAAACCACCTGACATCGCTGAAAATGAAACGCATAAGATATCGCTCATTAAATACATTAACGTCATAACTGAAAAAACGCTATTTTGCAGAAAACGCAAACTATAATTTAAACACTTTCCAAGAGCAATGCTTATTTTGTCGAGTTTCTTATTTACAAATGCGGCGTTCTAACCTCTAACTGTACTCATAAAATGCATTCCAATTATACACATAACTCAAATTTGCTATTTTTCGAGTTATGACGTTATTGTATTTAATGAGAGATATACCGGGATATGCAAATAATAACAGATAAAACGGTCGCTGCGAACTGACCTTAAGAAGAATAAACATGTGGCCCTTATTGATATTACAGTTGTGAATAACGAAAACATTCAAAATAGATACTCTATGAAAATTAATCAATACATAGAGAATATTAGCCATGGAGGTTAAAAGACTTTGGACTATGGATCGGGTTAGGATAATACGATTCGTTATTTCAAAAATGGCGGTCGTACTAGTAACGTTAAGGAAAAGTGCCGTCGAATTACATCTAAATTATGAAAAACACTGGTATCCGATATTCAGAAATCCCGTTATCATAGATTCCACTCGTATATATGCAGAATGTTTAAAGAAACGTAATGTACTGCCCCCCGGTTCATGGCCGAAAAGCTACAACTTAAACCTGTGAAAAGCGGAGAAGAGGACAAGAAATAATAATAATAACAATAATGATAACGGTAATATTCTTCCACAATAAATGAGGAATGAGTACGTCAATTCGTTAAATGTGAAAATTCTGCAAAATAAATTAAACGGTAGTCGTTGATAGGGTTACGCATGGGATGATCGCTTGTGCTTGTAGCATTATTTAACTCTTGTGTAGGTAGTAATAAAGTAATTTTCGAGTTTCCCACATTTTTTATGATTTTTAATCGGAATATTTTCTTACTAGTAAGAGAAAAATCACGGGAATAAATTCAATAAGAGTGTTTCAGCGGTATTGAAAATCCTTGTTAATATTTACTTTTCTGAAAGCAATAATCGGTGGAATTATTTTACGTAGATTAGGTCCAAAAGAAACTTTTTTAAATATCGTAAAAATAAATGCGAAAAAATCCATCCAGATAACGAAAAATTCTGCGAGCATGAAAAGTTAATTACAGAAAGACTTACGGTAGTAGACTTTTTTATTCCCCTGCATACCATCATGGCTGGAGATCTACTAGAAGTCAATCGGAATTCAATGAGACTTGGAAAAATTATAATAACAAAATTACACGATGAATGAGACTATACGGATAAAATTGATTGTAAAATATTACGGGAATCAAAGATAATTAGGAATTTATCAGGAATCGAAACAGCAGTTGTAATACAGATTATACAAAAATAAAGAATGAAAAATTATAGACTGGAACGTACACAACTGATTTAGACGCACCGAAAGAATAATCAGAAAAATAATAACAAAGAAAACGAATAAATAATAACAAAAATAACCCGCATAGAGTACTTCGAATTAAATTAAAAATAATGTATAATAATGGCAAGTGCCGGAAATAGCGAGCACACAGGCTACGCAAATAAATAATTAAAAGCGCGTCATGAGAATCTTTAGAAAATGTCATAAAAAGACATCGTCCTCCGAGCAATTATTCAACTTTCACCGCATAATTAATAATACGCTTACAAGGTGAAATTGTTAAACCGAATTAACGAGAGTGGCTATTAAAAGAAAAAATATCGCTAACTCCGATAGAATAAATAAAAATACTTATAAATTCTTCATATTCTTAGCCGAATCTATTGCGATCTTACAGGCAATATCCTTCTTATAGCCTCCTCTAACAATATAGCCAAGGTTCTCTTATCTTCTGATTCAAAAGACGTTTTACAAGGCATTGCTACTCCCTTTCCTAAACCATCCGCTAATCCTATCGTGCATGTGCTCCTTGATTTCACATCTATTTCATTCCCGCTCTGTCCGTATTGATCTATTATAGATTATCCTAGTTATTGTGGAATTTCGGGGGCAACGAGTTAGTCGACTCGTTGGCACATTCGGCTGCTTTAGACGGTCGCTTTATTAGGCATTTCCCAGCTCAAAGTTCTTTTCCTCTTTCCTCTCGTTGCCACCGCGACTGTTAGTATCTCTATCCTTCTGCATTTTCTAATCCTGCTTCCTTTTACTTATCCATGCAACCCATTCCTCCTCCCTTTTCCGTGGTTTGTTAATTTCCCCAACATGAGGCGGTCAACTATCTCATCTATAATTAGACTTCGGTTTAATCATAGCTTGCTTCCTGCTTCGCTCTTCCGTTTCTCCATTACTCAGTCTCCTCTTTGCATCCGTCAGAAGCAAACTAAGTTTGTGATGCGAATCACATTTTGCTTGAATGTCCTTCCATTTCTTCAGAACGCGCGATATTGTATTCCGGTCTTTTGCGTCTTATCCTACGCCTTACAGCGCTTAATGCTTTCTTTTCCGTCTCCCCCTCGGTTATTCCTTTGTTAGCTTCATTCGTATGTTCCATTTCTAATATTTTTCCTTTATAATCATTAACGCTGTCATGCCGTTGGATTGAGTAACGTCCCAAAATTTAAGAAAATAAAAAAAAAAAAAAAAGATCTCCTGTTCGCTAACCTATGTGAGTGTTCATTAAGCAATGATTTTAGACCGAGAGAAGCAATTAGAGCGGCACAGTCCGAATTTAATTGTCAAACCATGATATAGTCTACATTAAAAAAAAAAAGCGAAAATGTTTATTCTAAAATAAAAATCGTAAGCACTTCGTACTCTGTTCACGCAAGTTGGACAATAGGTTGTAGCAGCAGAGGTGAAATGTGTTGGAAAGTTACATTTTTATTAATTAATCGTTTTAACATGATTCCTGTCTGCAGTTTCTTCTAATTCCATCGTTCACTTTTGGCGTTAAAACCTTCACCTGCAATGGCGCTATGCTTAGACCTAAATATTCAACCTCTTCTCAGGTAAAATTGACAATATATCATTGCAACTAAACATAGGATCCGGCATTTTTTAAAATTAATACCTACAAACTTATAAGCGCGTTTGTTTTTTCTATAACAATTCGATCGTATCAGAATATAACTATCATTGCGTGAGTTATACAAACGACAACTGCGACAGCTTTTAATGTATAAATTAACTTCGGCAATCAAATAAGTTGCGTTTATTAAAGGTAGATTTTTCTTTATGAAACAATGTCGTTCCCTGTCGTTAATTTTGGATTTGATTCCGTTACGGTTTAATACAGCACAACTGTCGAAAAACTAACCGTTACAATTACGTAACTCATTAATTTTTACCTAATATAGTTTGTTTGATGTATCGAAAAAGTGGATTTAGTAATAATGCGAAATTATTCAGCCAGACATGTAAACAACTTTATCAGTTCCTCAAAAAATGCATTATTGAACTTCAAAATTTGAATACTATATGACACGTTTAACGTATAAACTGGCTAAAAGATTAAAAAAAGAAACCAAGCCAAACGAAAGAAAAAAAAAATATTCATTAAATTACTAAACTATTTCAGTGAAAAGCTACTTTACATATTTATTTCACGCGCGATTTATTTAGATTAAAAGAGCATAGCAGGGAAAGATAGTGAAAAATGCCCCAAATCAACCGCTATAAAAACTATACCATCATGTCAGGCATGGGAAAATGCTATCTTCCTGAAAGTTGTATCCCTCTAGTCTTTCTTCAGATTGGACTTAACTTGAAGGTATTTCAAAACCCTACATATAAGAAAGATATTTTCACACTTACTTATCAACAAAAAACCTAACCTAAAAATTCATCTGAAAATTTCAAATTTCTATAAAAATAGATCTAAAACAAACACCTCGCTGGAAAAATTATATAATCTCACGGTTTAATAAGCAAAGAAAAATTGAAAACAATTCAAAAGGCATAGCAGGATACGATAGTGAAAAATGCACCCAAACCAATCGCTATAAAAACTGTATTCCATCGTGTCAGGCATCGGAAAATACTATCTCTCTGAAAGTTTCAGCCCGCTGGCCTTTATGGGACATTGCCTAAAGGCAAAATGTAAAATCAGATTTTCGACGATATCTCGAAAATCAGTTGGTGGCAGATTTTCTTCGAATTGGACTCGAGTTGAAGGTATTTTTCAAAACCCTACAATTAAAAAATCAACAAAAAACCTAACCTAAAAATTCATCTGAAAATTTCAAATTTCTATAAAAATAGATCTAAAATAAACACCTCGCTGGAAAAATTATATAATATCACGTATTTTATGTCAAACTACCCGCTTGAATTTTTAACGAGGAGTGCACACCTTAAAAAACAAAAAAAAGGTTTTTTTTTGCATTTTCGGTCTTATTTAACTTCTATAAAAGCCGATAAAAATTTATTATTAGCTTCAGTTATAAGTAGTTTCCAATATTTTGAGCACAAAAAATTTGAAACGAAATATTTAAATCGCATTTTTATGATGGTTTTTTTGGTCGTTTTTTTTTTTTTTTTCATTTTTACGGCTCGCAAAATACTGAAATGATTCATATTTGTCTCGATTTTCAAACTAAAATGACTTATAAATTTAATAAATTAGGAATAAAGTATTTTACGAAAAACTACCCAATTTAATTCATTCGGATTTTTTTAAATTGTTGTAAACACCCCTTAAAAAATAAATAAAAAAACGTTTCTTTTTTTTTTTGCATATTTGGCCATGTTTAGCTCACATGAACTGATCTAAAAAAAAAAAAATCTATTTTGCCTCAATTTTATACAAAGGGACATAATAAGTCAATTTCAGTATTTTGGTTACAGTGAATTTTTGTTGATTTTTTAATTGTAGGGTTTTGAAAAATACCTTCAACTCGAGTCCAATTCGAAGAAAATCTGCCACCAACTGATTTTCGAGATATCGTCGAAAACCTGATTTTACATTTTGCCTTTAGGCTATGTCCCATAAAGGCCAGCGGGCTGAAACTTTCAAAGAGATAGTATTTTCCGATGCCTGACACGATGGAATACAGTTTTTATAGCGATTGGTTTGGGTGCATTTTTCACTATCGTATCCTGCTATGCCTTTTGAATTGTTTTCAATTTTTCTTTGCTTATTAAACCGTGAGATTATATATGTAGGCTTTTTATATAGTTTCCTTTAGTACTGGATAATGTTGTTCGTTCGAATCAGAATATTCTTTAAGTCATTTTTAACCCTTCGATTGTTTTCTTTCAGCACTTGTATTTTGAACATACTCTATATATACGAGTTTGACGTTACCTGTTCAATGACAGTTTTTGCAATTATACAGATTATCATTTAACACATCGGATAGATAGTTTACAATAGAGTGACTACAAAGTCGCCACCTTTTATCGTCTTTTTGATTACTGTTTCGAATTTCTCTGACTCCGGTTTCCGTATATATAAGTCGGTTAGCGAAATTTTTCACGGCAGTAAAATCAACATAATGCATCTCAGGAGCCGCTGTGCAGTTATAAGATATGCAAAACTTCAACGGTGAACCGAATGAAAATTTCGCTTTCGATTTCCGTTTTCGTTTAAATTAAATCAACGGATGGATGTAAATAATACTGCGAAGTGTACCTCATAAGGTATGTACAATTTTACGAGAACTATCCGCGCCATCTGGAATTACACGTGCTGCTGGCGCGGTTGATTTTAGAAAATGATCGCTAATGCTGTTAGCATCAATGTTGCTCCGAGTTTCCAACATTGAAACTCTAATGAGGATTTTAATTCTTGCATTTCTTTTTTCTCTACATTTTTTATTATCACCATTTATTGTTAAAAAGCGAGACCTCTTTTTTTCATTATTGTCGCATCAGACAAATTAGAGGAGTAATCATGGCGTTTTATCATCAAATATGGAAATGAGTAAGTTAGAGATATTTTATTTTCTAAATGAAGATTATCATCAACGAATAAAGTGGTACCATCACCCGAGTTGTTGAGATAATATTCATCACTTCGTTATGATGAGCAGCAATTGTTTAACGAGTTTATACAGTAAGAAGACGTATGACGATTTCAATAAATTATGCAAAAATTACGAAACAATGGAAAATATTAAAGTCTGCTAATTAAGAAAGGTGAATGACAAAATTTGCATAGTTTAAAATCGTTCATCAGTCTTAATACAGACAGTAATTAAGTGTGAAACACGTGTGTGCAGTCTGAACATTTGCCACAGTTGTAGGTGTTAATCAAGAGATTTTCATTGCCTATAGTTCCTAATAAACTGAACTTATCGGCTTATAGTTCAAAGTAAACACTAGGTTTACTATTTTTCATTTCCGTATAAGCTAGAGTCGATGATCAGCCGCCTAAAATAAGCTAAAATAACGATAGATATAGTTTAAATAAATTCAAGCCGAAATAAATTGTAAACCGCTCTAGTTCGTTTCACATCTACTCATAATATGATGGAAGATGTAAAAGGGGAAGATCGTATCAGAGTTGGAGTGACGGTGTTAGAAAATATACAGATAACGGAAAAAATGAAGTAAAAAATTATGCGAGAAATACGCTGAAAATGTGTTTCAAAAAGCTTACTGAAAAAGAAGAGAAAAAAAGGGAAACTATATTATCTTTTTTTATTCGTATTAAAATTTATTTATATTATTCTAACTTTTAGCACGCCAGTTATCTGGAGAAAAATATTAATTCCGCTCTAAAGCAACTGTTCCGATGAAACAAACATTATCTGAATTTTGAAAAACTCTGAAATTTAATTCAATCTCCATTTTAAGTTATAAATGTTTATGTCCATTTTCTGTATTACCACTTTATTAAAAATTTATCAAAACATATATTACAGAAAATTATACTTTAAAAATATTAAAATAAAGCCGACATGTTTCAGAGTTACGTACTCCATAATCATGGCATTAATAAATAAAGTTAAAAGTTAAAAAACTATATCATATTTGTCAATCTTATAAACCAATACAATATATCGATACGCTATGATTGATTGTTAATTTTAAATAGTGAGTTATTATTAATTATAAGATTATTATTAATTAAATTATCCTTAAATTGATTAATGTAATATGTTTCGGCGCTGTTAAGTAAGTTATAATTACTGATATATTTTATTATTTCGAGGTCGTCTTGTATGTTTAATTTTAATCTATGTTTATTAATAATAATATGTTCCGCGACAGATGATTTATTAATATGTCCGTGTTTAATAGCAGCAATATGCTCGTTATAACGGATGGTGCGACGCGTTTGTCCCATATATTTTCAATATATATATGTATATATATGTATATTATACAGTGGCGGATCCACGGGAGGGGACATCCCTCCCAAGAATCAAAACCTTTATGAAAAAGTTTGTTATAACGGAGAAACTAAATTTATGCTATAAATGTATTAATTTTACCTACGGATTTAATTATAACTAATATTTAATACTATTTTCTAGTAAAACTATTATTATTGCTTTTTTATTCTATTTTAAATGTCGTTGATCTTTTGCCATTTTTATTTATTTTTAATTTTTATTTTGTAATTTTAATTTAAAATAGAGTTCAATGAGAAATATATGTATATTTAAAATTGCTCACGAATAAAGAATTCGGATCGGATTACTAACAAAAATAAAATAGAAGTAAAGTCTAATAAAAATACTAGCAGAATTACTATTTCTAAACTACCATTTTAGCTAGAATTTTATAATTTCGTTTTATTTTTCACTCCTAAATATAAGACAAAAGTTAAATTAAAAATTGTAATAATTATGTATTTTTAAAACATTTTTAAATTTCTATAAAGGTCGATATTTGATTTTCTTTATGAAACAAAGGGTATTTCTCAGATCTACCGTAGAAGATTTTACGTAATTATACAATCCCCCTCATACCCTTCTGGATCCGCCTCTAATATATATATATATATATATATATATATATATATATATATATATATATATATATATATAACTCGGCCATTTTGGACTCGCAAGGGGCTTACATTTCTGTCTTTTTCTCTTCTATACTCTGTATAAAATTATCAAAATTTACAATGTAATTCTAAATCGTTCCATATGAATATAATAACATAATCACAGAAATCCTATAAAATATAACAAACGTTACATAAAATTGGGACATTTTTTCTAATGGGGGGGGGGGGGGGTAGCCTGAGAATTACGTTGTAATTAATATATATATATATATATATATATATATATATAGTTTTAGTGACTTGAAAATGGAAAAGATGTATAAGTTAGTGGAAATTCTGTGAATGAACGGTGCGGTTCATTGTAGTGCGTTCTTTTCTCTTGCTTTTGTTTATATTACGCACGTTAACAACTTATACCCAAACTATAGCGTATAACGTTCGTGGTGGTGTTTCGATACGGCTCCCCCCTCGGCCCGTGCCGCTACATCACAACTATTCGCCTCTACAACTCCTCGTAATACGGCTAGTCAAAACACAAATTCATTACCTTCCTCTATTGGCCCTAAATCACGACAACATTACAGCTGCAACAGCATCATCACCAACACTAAAGCTGTCAACGACTACAACAGGAGATGTTCCGGATGAACTCAAACCCGAGCAATCAGCTAGTGATGGTAATACGCAGGGTTCTGTACACACACATAGCTTATCAGGTAGAACTTTATCATTTAACGATAATAATAAAGATTCAATTAGCTCGTCGGAATACGTCGCTCCTATAGTTTTATCTCATGTTAATAATCAATGGAACATTGTTTCTTCGAAGAGAAGATCATACTATTCTTCAGGCTCTACCGATTCATCACCGAAATAAATAAACGTAATACTTTCGAATTTTATACTGTCGAAGATGACGATAATAGTAAAAATAACAATTTAATGCAAGTAGATAATAATGTCACAGTGGAACAAAACTCTACAAAAAGACATCAAAGTCAAGCAACTACTACTAATGTTAGTGCAAATAAAATTAGTCAACCTCCGCTGATCATGGTCGAAAATGTTTCAAATTTTACCGAATTCAGAGAATATTTATTAAATATACCAGATGCCGTATTTAGTTTAAAATCTACCCATACAGGAATTACTGTCAAACCAGCATATCCTCTCAACTACAGAACGATCGTAAAAGCATTAATTTGAAGAACCAAGAAAAGATCGTGCATTAATTCAGTGCAAGCGCTGTCAATTGTTTGGTTATTCTGCGAACTACTACAATCTGCCCTCACGTTGTGTTAAATGTGCCAGTAGACATGATACCAACCTCTGCAAGAAGACGGTGGAAGAACCAGCAAAATGTGCATTGTGTGAGGGCAACCATCCAGCTAGCTACAGAGGATGTCCTTTTTACCAACAACAGCTAAAGTTTTACAGTAGATCTTATACTGCTGATCCCATTCAAAGTACCAGTGAATCTGAATCAACAAATCCGAATCGGTCATACGCACAGTCGAAACATAACAAACATATGCTAACGTAGTACAAACGCATGCTAAAAAAATACTATTAATACTACATTTGTAAATCAAGAAACAGAAATCACGAATAATGATATCACTAAAATATTAAAATCATCTTTAAATGAATTTAAATCTGTAATAAGTCCGCTAATTGCGATACTAATAAAAGTTATCGACAGAATTTTACAGTAAATATGATACTAAAAAGTAATATAGTTACTCAAAACTCCCCCTAGTGATAAATCAAATCAAAGTCAGTTCAAAGTATATTTACAAAATTGTATAGAATGGGATATTCTTAAAGTTAATTGAATAATCGCTTATGCGCTAGTGGCGCGCGAGTAGTAAAATATAAACTAATGTGCATAGGCCTCGTTTGTTTCTCTTTTTTTTTTTTATATATAAATCAGTGTAAATACAGATAATTAATTAAATAAAATGAAACTCTATTTTGGAATGCTAACGGAATAGTTCAAAAAAATAATGAACTGGAAATATTTTTTAATCAAGACGTAGTTGATGTTGCGATAATAACTGAAGCGCACTTAATCTGTGGAGTAAAAGTTTTAGAATGCCCGGTTATAAAATATATTCTACTCAGCATCCAGATGGAACTGCTCATGGAGGCCCAATGATTATGACAAAAAAAAACTCTTATCAGCAACGTGAACATCTGTCTTACGGTACAAACGTTTTTCAAATAATTTCAGCTAATATTAATGCCACCGTAGACTATTTAACTGTTCCACTGTCATCCGGGATTCATAATAGCTTCTATAGAATACGATATTATCTTTTCTAAGTTAAGTAATAGATTCATCTGTGGGGGTGATTTTAACTCTAAAAGTGCATTATGGAGTTCAAGAATAACAAACAATCCTGGTAAAAACTTACAGGTGCAATTAATCGTAATTCGTTGATAATATTATCGCCAATGACTCCAACCTACTGACCAGAACATTTGAACAGGCTGCCAGATGTGTTAGATTTTTATGCCTCACGTGGTCTTCACAATTATAATAAAATCTGTGAAACAAAAATAGATTTATCCTCAGATCATGTACCAGTCATGGCAATACTTGATGCAAATCCTATACAAATCTATAAACAAAATTATTTACATAATGAAATTCTACTAACTGGCTCAAGTTCTCACATATTATATACCATTATATCAAATTGAATATCAAATTGAATATCAAATTGAATATAAAATTAAAAAATAGCGATGACATAGATATTGCTCTTGTGGATTTCACAAAAAACTTATTCAATCTGCTTGTAATAATTCTACAATGTATAAACAAAATCACGAGACCACCAAAAAATATGTTCCGATAGAAATAAGAAAATTGATAAAACAGACTAGTACTGTTAGAAAACGATGGCAGATAAACCGCTACTCATCGTTGAAAAACATGTATAATAGACTTCACACAAAGATAAAAGAAGCAATAAAAATATACAAAAATAAATCATTTGAATAATAATTTAAACTCGTTAAATATAAAGGACGATTCATTATGGTTTGTTACAAAAAAATTACTTAATCAAAGCAAAGAACAATATAATATCAAACTAGATTAAATGGGCAAAAGCTGACGAACAAAAGGCAGAAGCTTCTGCTGATCATCTGGAAAAGATACTTACTCCATACAACGATTGAAACATTGCGCACACCAAGTATGTGAAAAATTTCCTAGAAAGTCCGTTGCAAATGCAGCTTCCTACAAAGCCGTTCTCGCCCAAGGAAGTTCTGAAATCAACTTCTCGCAATAAAGCTCCAGAAGCGGATAAATTAACTGGTGAAATACTGGTTAGATTACCTCAGAAAGATATATTTACCTTTATGCTGCGAAATGGATATTACCAGGAGCAATGAAAAAAATCAATAATACTAATGGTTTTAAAACCCGAAAAACCTCAAACCTCTTTATGTTCTTATCGGCCAATAAGTTTACTTAGTATGTTATCCAAGGTCTTTGAGAAATTATTATTAAAAAGGATCTGTTTGATAGCAGAAAATCAGAAGATTATTCTTAATGATCAGTTTGGCTTTCGACCTCAACATTCTACAATTTAACAATGTCACAGACTTGCAGATGCAGTGGCAACGGTACTTGAAAAAAAAAAACAAGTATGTTCAGCGGTCTTCTTGGATGTAGAACAAGCTTTTGATCGTGTCTGGCATACCGGATTAAAATTTAAATCAAAGCAGATACTTTCATCGGATCTCTATCTACTACCGGTATTGTAGCTAACAACTAGAACATTCTCTGTTAAAATTAATGAGGTCCTTTCTGAAGAAAGAAAAATATGTGCTTCGGTTCCACAAGGAAGTCTTTTGGGCTCAATATTTTATTCCATGCACGGAGCAGACATACCTGTTTCTAATCAGACGATTCTGGCTACATTTGCGGACGATATAGCATTAATGTCCTTCAACGAAAATCACGATTTTGCGAATATAGCAATTCAAAATTATATCGATAACATACAAAAACATGGGCCAGCAACTGGAGAATTAAGTTTAATGCTAAAAAGTGTCAACACATAGCTTTCACTAATATAGGTCTATTATATGTTCGAAGTTGCTAATAAATAATTCAGAAATACCGCAGGTTACTTCCGTGAAATATCTGGGAATGCATTTGGATCGCAGACTAAACTGGCGTTTCGATACAGAACAAATTAGTAGAAGAGTCTGGGCACGAGCCAAATTGCTGTATGCAGTAGTAGGAAGAAAATCTAGTTTAAGTCTGGATTTAAAAAGACGGATATACCTCATGGTTATAACGCCAATCTGGAAGTATGACATAGAGGTCTACGGAACTACTAAAGCAAGTGCAACCTATTACTAGTACAGAGGCAGCAATCAAAGATACTTCGCATGATGGCTTCGGCTCCTAATTACGTCTCTAATCATACTCTGCACAAGGATCTTAATATTTCATTAGTCCAAAGATGTACATGTCTAACAGTATCAACGATTCTTCGATAAACTTAGTGTTAGTGATAATCCTAATTATATTTCGGATGTCAAGAAATACGTTTCCGGACAATCCTAGGAGAAGATTAAAAAGAAGATGGTGCCGTCTCTCATCATAATGTCATTATAAACTAGTATTCATCGTCCGTAAGGAAATGTTCGTTTTTGTATCTAACCGATAATAGGACTACTGTCAAGCGTGCTTTGGTCATTATTATACTACGCCCACGAGTAGTGAAGTAGCGCATATCTTCTATGTGTGTTACCAAGTATCCGAAAGATAAATGGCTCCGACAAAATTCAACGCCGAACAAGAAAGAGAAGCGGATAACACGCGCCAGTGGGCCGATATTTCTTAAGAGCACATACATGTGTAATTTAATATAGCGCATATTATTATCAGTTGCCTCATCTCCACTGGGAGAGGAGGCAATATCGCTTTTAATTTTACTTTTTCTTTTTTAGACTATTATTGAGAAATGCCAATTATGGCCAGGTTTGGCAGGTATGGCAAAAAGAGAAAAAAAAAAAAAAAAAAAAAAGTTAATTCTGAATGAATAAAAAACATAACTTATTTATCATGCTGATTTCGGATTGTTTCAATGTACACTAAAAACAAGAAATATTCTCAAAAATTATCAAATGATAAAAGTATTTCGAGTCGAATTGTTTAAAATCGAATTGATAAATTTGAATTTTGGTTCTTACGTGCACAGCTTATGGATAATAATGAAAATGCCCGTGTTCCAATTCAGTGGTGTCATTAAATTTCGTACAAACAATACACGAACTATAATAATAATGAACAACTAAAAACATTTAAAGGAAAAAAATGATAGAGGGCTCTCTTTTTTGTTATCTGCCTAGTAATGGTAAACGTCTAGAAAAATATCATCACTTGATTTATGTTGAAGGCGAGTGAAATGTTTAAACGTTAACACGTATTTGTAATCGGTGCGCGCCATTTTTATCTTGACAATGTCGTCGCAGCTTAAAAGTTGTTATCGTTATATGTTTGTCGTCAGCGTAATACAACACTGATACAGCTTTCAACAACGAACAGTAAAGAAAGAGAAACTTACAGCAAGCTAATATCGTTTCGTAATGAAGAGAGGAAATTTGTGACCGATTTGTGTGCAGTTTTTGCTAAAAATAAATTGCCCTCCAAATGTGTCAGAAAGAATAAATAAATAAATAAAAATGGAAATAAAAATTAACAGCAAAATTAATGTCACCTTGATTTATGACTTGCTGCCCAATAGAAAAGTCTACGCGCGCTGGAAGAAAATATTTTGCTAAATACAATTGTCGGTAAGTGGAAACTTTAATTTCTTTCGTATCGACTTTCACTTGTATTATTATTGAAACTTAACAATTGGTTACTAAATAACAACAATACCAACTTTTATTACAGGTTTGCTGTTGTTCTAGTCCATACACTTTTGGTGAGATGCTTTGTATACAAATTAGCAGGGTGAAAACGCTGGGGCTATTCTAATTATATGTTTTTTAAGTTTCGATTTGATTTATATCTAACCAAAACTGATTAGCCCACTAACTTGTAGTAATATACACAATCGTTTCATTTGCAACAAACGCTGTGTTTGATATTTACCAGAGTAGCTTCTCTGACACGTGTGTTGAATCTACCTATTTAAACTAATTAATTAACATCTAGATAATGACGGTGGTAGTTCATCGAAACTAATCGGTGTTTTTAAATAATTTTAATAGGTTTTGCGTGTATGTCTTATATGATAGTTTTATTATTTATGTTCAGCATAATATTGCGAATTGATTACTTTATTAAATATATAAATTAAAACTGCAGTATTTCTTACATTACGTCATGTGGTGAGGCGATTCGTCGATACGTCGATACGCTGGTTTAGTTATGCAGTGCTAACTTATGTCACAGTTTAGGCAAATATAGTGTCTATTCTGTTCTATTCTAGTATATAAAATATCGATGATACATGAATAATCTCACTTCATACCAACCTACCCTCTTAATCTTAATAATAACTTTTTATAAGCTTTTTTTCTTAAAATTTCGACTAGTTTTGAAGCAATTCTACGTTTCAATTATTTACTTTTTCGACGAAAACTTTAAAACTGAACTGGAAAGCTCATCAGTAAGATTTTTATTAATACAATCATTACGGGTCCCATCAACAAAATTATTTGTAGTTATTAAAAAAATGGCGTGATGCTGCAAAACAATCCTCGGATTGATAACAAATGATGATGATGATTGCGTTATTTTCTAAATTATTATTACATTTATTCTTGCTACTACTATCGAAGCTACCATTGTTATCTTTATTATTATAATTTTCAGTCGGTTTTTTGTGTACTTACTGGACTGAACTAAATGTACATGTTTCGTGTCATTATCGCTATTAATCATTGTTACCTCGGCATCCCTTTTACTATTACCTGCTTCACGTAATGCGTTTGGGGGACCATTTTTGTCAGCATACATCTGAAGGTTAAACTTGTTCTATATCTGGAACATTGTATTCCACGAATAAAGCCTAAGGAAGTTATGTGTACGATAACTTTAAAATATTCGAAATAATGTACACTTTTATCAACACGAGCACGAAAGAATTGACGTTCTTTAACTTATATGCATGCGCGTGACTGTCAAATATAATTTATGTAAGAAATTATAAAACGGAGCGTAATATAATACCAGTAATTGGATGGGTTATGTTGAGTTCATTGTTATAAATAAAGATGTGTATTTTTAAATAAATCTATTCTACAGAAAAAGGTTTTCGAAAATAGGGAAGTGTTTTTTTTTTTTTTGTTTTTTTTTTATTAAATGGGTTCGATGTCAGCACTGACCTAACTACATGAGCTTAGATCCTCTACTCAAATTCTGAGGCGATCAGAGATAGAGAGTATAAAGGAAAGAAGGAGGGGAATAACGGCTAGAGTTGGGAAGGAAAAGATCATTGAAAGGGGTAGGAAGATCCAACGCCAAGAGTTCGGCGTATAGATGAGAGCACTCGGAAAAAAGAGCAGGACATTCAAAAAGGATATGGTTGAGGTCGCATATAAAGGGAGGATCAGTAGAGTGGAGAGGGCAAAAGGGAGAAGGTGAAAGAGAAAAAGAAAAACGAGAAGAAGGAAGGAGAGAATGGTCTGATTAAGGAAACAATAGCCGAGCGCCGAGAAAAGGGAAGAAATTGGAACCAAGGCTGTGAATTGGGAATAGGCTGTAGGAGGTGGTAGAAGGAGGAACGATTGGTGAAAAAAGAAGGGTAGATGTCGATCCATAGTCTGGCATGGAGACTCGAGAAGAGAAAAAGGATGTCTGAGGCATGAAAATGAGGGAAGAGTGGACAACTGAGAGACGCCGAGCGAACTAGGAAATTAGCTGCTTCGTTGCCCTCAATGCCAGAGTGGCCAGGAACCCATAAAAAGTCAATAAGGATAGAACGTGCTAAATGCAAGTTAGAAAAATAAATGAATTAAATAAACACCATACGCTATACCCATAACCGAACACTACGTCTACACCATACACTTAATCAACTGTTCAGTAAATAATTTATGCCCTTTTAAAGATGATTAAATGTTCATTTTCTTCGCTACCGATAAACCCTGTAGCGTTCGGGGTTTTCCAGATATTCGAATTAAGAAATCGAATTTTCAAAACTTTCAATTAAATATCTCAAAAATTAAAATTAAGATTTCCTTAAAAAAGCTGAAAAAACTGTCCTTGATTGTTTAGTCCCTTATACAATTTTTTTTTTTAGTTTTTATGTTTTCTATTCAAAAAAAGTAAAAAAAACAGGATATGAAAAGAAAGAAATCGGGTCTATAGTTCCTGTTGAGTCGACGGTGCACCGTTTTTTACATACACAATCAATTCAAGCTTTAGCCCTTTTACATTGATCATTCGTACTATATATAATACAAGTATATTTAATAATATGAAAAAATATTATGGTCATAATTTTTAAACGAAAAGCCGATTTTTGGCGACGGAAATAAAATTTAAATCTTTTTTTTCAATGCTTTCTTGGAGAGTGTCACTCACCAAATTTTGTCAGAAAATGTCTTTTATACTCCTCTGCACTCAGGAATTTTTTCGAAATTTTTAAAGGGGTGGAACAATATGAAAAAAATTAAAAAGTAATTCAAATTTAAATATTTTTTATTGTATAAAAAATTCATAAGGAATAATTTTTTTTAACGAAAATACGATCTTACCAGAGAAAAAACATAAAGAAAACCATAAAAAACTAACACATATCCGGCATAAAGTTATTAGGAGTGTAAAAAATGATTAAAGAGTTCCTTTTTGTCTTTCTTAAGAATTGATTACAGATACAACACTTTGCGCCTCATTTTATCTCGAGCTCATGTTTGAAAATTTATGTCGCAAAGAATTTGTCGTTGCCTTGTACATTTCCTTGATTACGAAAATTGGTGAATATCTAGAAAAAAGAATACGCGCTTTTATATAGTATTTGTTCTCATTATTAAGCGGAGATTACGTGATCCAAGATTTCACCCGTATTTTTTTTAATTTTGATCCGCGGCGGGTAACCAAATATCTTTTTTGTATATATCCCCCGGGAGAAGGCCTCTGGGGTGCAAAAAAATTGGATCGCGTGTGTTTTTTTTATTATTTCTTTCTCATATTCAGATACGTACTGCATATAGCTGTGGATTTTATAAAAACGCTGTTTTTTATTCTTTTTTTATTTTATTTTATTTTATTTTATTTTTTTATTTTTTTTTGAAAAATCTCTACTCCTACATTCGCACCACAATCGTAGTGAAACGCATCGCCAAATTTACAATAATGTAAAGACTATTTAAACAATGGCATCTACGTGTGAAACAAAATAAAACATAAATAAAATAAAAGAGACTGCCCCCTGCAACTTTTAAAGTCATCATAACCTGTTATACTGTAACCTGTAAATGAAGTGAATAGAGAGGTTTAGTGCTCTGTTGAGCAAGTTTAAGGAAGACACTAAAACAAGACTTATACTTGCAACGGAATTGGGGAACCATAAATAAACACATGAAACTCTAATGTTAGGTCTAAGTACTTTGAAAAATATTTTAGGAAAAAGATAATCATTATTGATTCCACCATTACATTTCTAGAGCCTTAAAATTCACAATATAACATCAAATTTGATAATCTGTATATTTCGAGTGAACTCTAGTCATATAATTTATTTTAAGACACCGAATTTGTTCTGAATTTCATTATGTATTTAAAGACTAAAATTCGACAAAACAAATTTCGTTCAGGTTCAACTACATCAAGATACATAAAGATAATATGGAGCATTGGCATCGGAAAATTGCTGTAATAACAGGAGCCGCTGGAGGAATTGGTTCAGCGATCGCTAAGGAATTTCTTGAACATGAAATTATAGTTATTGGGATTGATAATAACCAACAGAAGTTAACTGTAAGTGTACATTAACAAAAAAAATTTTCTTTTCATTTTTCATTTTTCAACAAAAATTTTCCGACTCGTTTCCATGAAACAAAGAATGAACCGAAGTACAAATACTAAGCCGTAACAGCATACTTGATGATTATAATACACCTAGGGAAGATCTTTTGTAAAGGTACGATAACGCAGAACCATGTTCGGACCTCTGCGGGATGCCCGACTCTTTACTTCGTATAATGTTACGATTCGAAAGTTTATTAAAGTGTTATGTAATAAGCATGTAGATAAGAAAAACAAAAAATGGAAATATGCGTATTATACTCCCCTGAAAGAACTTGATTTGTAATTTTTTACGTAACAAAATTTGTTACACTACATATTTTCGATTAAAAAAACTTTACACAATTTGTATAAAAGTTAACGTTTCTTCGGATGACATTCCATGCAATCACTAGAACCAACACTTGTAATTTCAAAAAATGTTAATATTTCAGTTAAAATGAATCACGAAAATTTACCAAAAATTTTAATATATTAATTTTAAAACAAACCACACGACGAGTGATAATATTTATACTAAAGTGTCAAGTTCGCTGAATTATTTATCATTAGTTCTCGCTTTAAAATATTTTGATATCGCTAAGAAGTATTACTCGCGATATATTAATACTGTTCACATTTAAATAGACAATTTACAAATACAGTCGTTTGACAGATTAAATGAATAATTATTAGAATCGAAGGAAATCCGACTAAAATCCGAGATGAAAACTTTTACACAGTGAAAGGAGATTGGAGGATGGGATTTTTCTTAAGAAAAGAATCGAAATGAAGCAGCTACCCAGCTGAAGTGATTCATTGTCAGAGACGACCCTTCAATGGTGAAGGAACTACTCACAGCAAATCAGTGCGAATCGAATGGACGGCGAAGGAAGTTTTTCCAAAGTGAACGCATACGGAGAATATTAAGGTAACAAGAATGATCGGGAAGGAGAGGACAGATGGCCTGAAGAGCACTCATGATCTCGAAGATAATCAAATAAATCGGAAGAAAGGCGATTAGAGGCAATGGAAATGGTTTAATGCTTAAAGAAATTTCTCTTGAATTAGTAGGTAGAATAATAGTTTAGTCAATCATCCTAAATCACGCAGATGACAGATTACCGCCCACAGAGCAATGGCAGTTACAACATCTATCTTCCAATAAAATCTGCCTCACCGGAAGAGATTAAAAATACTATTAGAAAACATGAATCCGAAGAAAGCTTTTGGACATGATCTGATAACGGTTAAGATATCAAAAAAACAACTGCCACGCAAAGATCTGATCATGCTAACATATATATTTAACGCAATAATGAGATTGTTGTATTATCCAGCGTGACTAAAATTTTCACAAATAGTAATGGTACCGAAGTCTGGGGAGCCGCCAACTGACAAATCTTCATACGGACCGGTGACCCGTTACTTCCGGTAATATCGGAGTTATTCGAAATATTGCTAATTCAAAGAATACCACCTCTAGTTGATGAACAGCAAATTATATCATTTCGCCAATTTGGGATCAGAGCAAGACCCTCTACAATTCAGCAAGTGCATCGCGTGGTTTAAAAAGTTGAATCAGACTTGGAGGAGAAAAGGGTCTGTGATGCGGTTTCCTGGATGTGACTCAGGCGTTCGACAAGGTCTTTGGTATGATGGTCTCTTACGGAAAATCAGAAAATATTTTCCACATCGGTGCAGCAAGTTATTCTTTCTTCATATTTAAATGAAATATTTTATTAAGTCAAATATAGAGATGAAGTTCCTAATGTATATCCAATAGTCGCCGGTGTTCCCCAGAGCAACGTATTGGATCCATTGTAATACGTTATTTATGTGGCAGATCTTCCGGTTGATGATAAATCTCTAGTGGCTACTTTTGCAGATGATACAGAGCTGTTCCATGCTCAATTTAACAACTTTATTATCAGTTAATATTAATGTTTGGTGACCACTTAAAGAATGAAAATTATCTTTAACGCGATGGCAAAGGTCACCGGCTATAACAAAGAAACTGGTTAACAAAAGTATCTTTTTGATGGATGCGATATGGGTCCACGAACTAGTGGATGCCTCAACGAAACCAAGATGTTCGCGGAATAGATCGGGAAATCCGGAGACATCCGTGACATTATTAGGCGTCGGGTAAGGAAATACAAAGTTACAATAAAGGGAGAGATTATACTAGGAGAGGACTGGAAGAAATTATATCATGATAGAGAATGAACAGGAATTAAGCAGTCGAGCAATCATTATCATCTGAATGGAAAACACGGCTTTACACGATAGGTGTTAAATTGTACACATGGATAGAAGGTACAATATTTAAACTAATTCAACTTAAATATCCTTATTCTTTAATATGTATAGTGAAATCATATCTTTTAAACAGAAAATTTTATGTCAAACTGAATAATTATGAGTCACCCTCAGAACACATAACTGTTGGTGTACCGCAAGGGAGCATTTTAGGACCGTATTTATTTATAATATTTTTAAACGACATTCCTAAAATCAAAGATTCTGAAATATACCGATATGCAGACGATACTGCAATAGTAGCATCATCCTATAGAACAGACACAATAACAAATAGACTGGAAAGAGCAGCTGACACGTTAATAAAATATTTTAAAAAGTGGCAGGTTAAAATAAACAACAATAAAACGGAAGCCATTTTATTTACTAGAAGACGACCATGTATACGAAAATAAATAAACAGCCAAGACAGACAGGTGAAATGGAAGGATGAAATCCGATACCTGGGCCTAACACTCAATAAAAGATTAACTTTCACGAAACTTATCAAAAATAAAGTTATAAAAGCTCAGAAAGAGATTTATTGTCTATACCCATACACTTTAATAGAAAACCGTATTTAACGCCTGAAAACAAACTTATTATCTATAAACAAATCATCCTTCTCGAAATATTATATGCAGTAATAATTTCGTCGTCTACTAGTTAAATTATTTTTTTCAGGTACTCTAAAAAATTCAAAATCACTGCTTACGAATAGTATTAAATAAACCACGATACTTTAACATCAACACTATGCACAAATATATGTGAAAATACCGTACATGCAGGAAATAGTTATTACAGAGAACACGCGGGAATTTTTTGAAACGTGCAGTGCATCTGACTTAATATTAATAAATAATATAGGTTGTTCCTATGATTATCAAACCCTAAAGCTAAGGTACAAAAAATATAAACATAGAAGGATAAAGCATATACTATTAACTTAAAGGAATAATTCCATGAAACTCTTGTGTCTGACGATTGCATAATGTCTAAGTTATACATTTTGTATTTCGTATTAATGTTAAGCAAGTTGCGAATTTCGATTTCTCGTATGTAATATTCGTTATAGAGTAAGTTATTCCTTTATTTTCTGGAAGGATTTACGCATGTATGCAGGTTTTTTTTTTTATTATTTCCCCGCAAACTTTAATTATGTACGACTAATAATAAGTTAATTTATAAGTCTCATGCTCCTATCCGATAAGAAACACTCGTTTTCGGTACGGCTAAAACAAAATCTAAATGTGTTGTATTACTACATATATAGAAATGTATAAATATACGGTTGTTTATGTTTTACCGATTAATAGTAATATCATATTTTGACTTATTAATTTAACTATTTGACATGATTCTTTAAAATTAGAAGTTAATTTGTCGAATCTTGTACCTTTATTTATTAACATCACCAGTTGATAGCTTGAAATTTGGGTAAATTAATTTTCTTATGGTAACTTGTTAGTTTTAAACTTATACGCAATAATGCTTTCGCGGACGACCTTATGTATATATTATTTAGTTTTAACTTGAGCTTAATAAAGTTATCATCATATATATATATATATATATATATAGCGAAATTTGGGTTCCGTAGTGAGTAAACTTGGAACATAGAGCTAGTGGCCAAAAAGTAGGTGGAATGCGGAAAAATTGAAAATCATACCAATTATTTTAGGTTCGATTTACGAAATGTTTCAAGTAATATTTTAACATTAGATGACTTCTCTTTAAGCTATCATTTGTTTACGAAAGTATGGAGTAGAAAATATATAACGGGCTTTGAATAACTCGCATAGCTGAGTAATTATCTCAGAGGTAAATTCAGAACCATGGTCAGACAGTAAGGATTGAGGAATTTCGAATAGACTAAAGAATTTAACCAGTTTCTAGGATATTATTGAAACTGTGACATTTAGCATTGGAATAGTGTAAGAATATTTGGTCAGGTCATCTCGCATCGTGAGAATAAATCTATTTCCTATCTGTTATAGAAAGGGGGCCTGCGACATCCACGGATAATTGTTGAAAGCGGAAAGATTTTGTGGTAGTTATATCCATAGTATTCTTAGTTAGTCTGATGTTGATTTTGTTAATTTGACAGAAATAGCAATTTTTTATAAATTTACATATATCGCTGTCCATATCTATATAAATAAAATGATAAACTAGGTGTCGTTGTGCGCCCATCACACAAGAACTACTAGATGGATTTTCCCTGAATTTGTTCGGTTTTAGTTACTTAGACATCTGGTTTTTATCAAAAAAAAAAAAAAAAAAAAAAAAAAATGATCACGATATCTATATTTAATATAAAGTAATTAAAGTTTTTCTACACTAAATGACAGCGATGGCTTTTATAGCTGCTGTGCTTTCAACGATGCCTATTCACTTACCCTAGAAAAGCGAGGTAAGTATCGTGGCTTCTACGCGCATTATTTTCCCGTACAATTCTATCTAAAAATCATATAAATTAACAAAAATAATTTTCTTTCAAATAAATATTTATTTTTTTCAAATTTAAGAAAACTTTTAGCTGTTTTCATTGGGTTTTTTTTTATACTATAACATTATCGGAAAGTAAAAAAAACGCTTTCATGAAAGAGAAATAATTTTTCTCATCACTCAAAATCTGCTAAAAGAATGAAAGTCTCTTAATCCTTGGAAACGGCTGTAGAACGGGATTTTTGGTTAGCCGTTAAAAGTGCTCATGAGTTCACTTCCTTAGAATAATTGGTTATTTTAAAGTTACGGATTGTCATAGACAGAATTTTAATCGTAATTTATGATCCAATTTTGAAGTTTGTAAGTGAAGCCGTTCGTGAATTACTGGATTTTTATTTGATAATTTTGTCGTTTCTGAACCATTTTATTAGTTGTACGGAATCTTAAAAATTGTAGTTTGTGATTAAATATCTGATTCATTTTTTTTTTTATAATAATAATTTAACGTTTTAATTTATTATTAGATTTATTATATATATGCGTAAGTGAAATGCAATTTGCCTTTATTCAACGATAATTAACTTTTCGTGTATTATCTATATTTCTTTTTTGCACTACGTTGATACAGAATATTAAAAGTCTCTGTTTTTTTGTTTTTTTTATTATATAAAAATTCATAATTTCCAACTACTTTAGTTCATTTCTCCACTTTTAATCGCAATAGCATTTAAATAGCAATAGCAGTTGCACTAGTAGTTAGTAAACCCAATAGCATTAACAATTACACTAGCAGTTGCTAAACGGAGTAGCAGTGCTAATTCTGACGCACACACAATATGAACTAACAATAGCAGCTATTGGGATAAACGAATAGAAATTACTAGTGCTATTCTAAAATAGCATTGCTATTGTAGCAGCTATTGCTATTTTTTCTCATCTCTAGTATGCGTATGTAGTGCGCCTGGATTAGTAGAAGCAGTGGAGAACATTCAACAGAAGGGGCAACGCCGTGTTCCCACTCGCTGCTCTGGAGCACTAGTCGGAGCAGTGGGCAGTGTTTTTCTGATCACTGCTTCGAATCGCAACTGTTCATTTGTCGGAGTGACAAAAAGCAGCGCTGCGATTTTTTTGTGGCCGTCACCATTTGCCGTATAAGTTTATTAGATCAAGTGAGGCGTACTTGAAATATGAAGAAATACTCCGACAGTTAAATATGAATAGCTTAGAAAAATTGAATGCACAGTAAGTTAAAGTGTCTTACTCTGTTTTCTCAGTACTGCTAAACGGAGTTGAGAGCTGAACTCTCACGAGAAAGCTAGAAGGAAAACTACACGCGTTCGAAATGTTCATTTATCGCCGTATACTGAGGATACCATGGACAGATAAGGTTACGAATGAAGACGTTTTAAAAAGACTATCCAAACAAAAAGAGTTATTTTTCACACCATTCAGAAACATAAACTGGAATATTACAGACATGTTTGTGGAAATAGAAATATGAAATATGAGCATTTTTAACTGGTTCTGAAAGGAAAAATAGACGGCAAAAGAAATGTAAGACGAAGAAAAACATCATGGGAGGATGACTTATTACGTTGGAGTGGAGAAACAGAAACAGAACTGACAGAACAGTCATTAAAAACAACAAATTAGCTCTAATGATCACCAAACTTCGTTCGGAGATGGCGTAGCTAAGAAGAGAAGACTCTGCTAGTGAAAATTCCTACTAATGTTCCAATTTCTGGTTTACGTCCTACTCATATTCTAGCAGTACAGTTTGTAAAAACTGAGCAGTAACATGCTACTCTACCTGTACATTATTCATATTGTACAATAACTTAGAGCAAAAATATTGCGAACTGAACTTTTTTTCATGGGCACTGTGGTGAGTTCTTAAAAGCTCTTAAGAATTTAATGATGCTAAACTGAGTTTCCATGTCTTTCCTAAGCGAGAGTATTTCCATGCGTATATGAGTGTGTGCGGATGTGGATGTGTATTTATGTACTGATACCTAAATAAGTAACGTTAAAGAACTATAATATTATGTACATAATTATGTGTACTGTACAAATATTTTGTTATTTTGTAACTTTTTATTTATTACTGTTTGAACGAACGTGTGAATCGCTTTTACCACATTTTGCTATGCGGTAATTGGCGAAAATTGTTATACCAGCGGATCGTACAAATAAATAAATAAATAAATTAAATAATATCGCGAAATCTACAAATACCCGATAATGAAGCATTATTTGCACACCTTTAACATCGCATCTTCGTGATTTGTTTGAATTCAATTACATATCGACAATTAAAGTAACACACTCGTAGTCATCTCAGCCAAAAAATTATCCGCCTTGAATCCATAATATTTCTACGTCAACGATGGATTTTAAATCATGCATGGAAACGCAAAACCCCGTATTATCAAAGGACCAAGATTTTAAAAAGCAACAAATTTCGATTGATTCGGAATTCTATTTAACTATGAACACTTCAAAGAAACGGTCGTCAAAAGACTCAGGCGCCAAACTAAATTAATCCACCTTTATTCGTCCAAAAAAAAGTTTATCTAATTTCACGCACTTCTGATTTCTATTTCACGACTGAACACACAGTTTCTTGTCGACTATCTTCTCTCGAATATTAGATCATCAGAAATCCCCCTTCTACCAGTCTGTAAAGAATCAAAAATCAAATGATCTGTTTTCTTAAATTTAAATTTAATATAAGTAAGTGTACACAAATTCGGGAAATAAATAATGCATGATTTAAATGTGACGCCGCATTATTTCAAAACAGGCGATTCAAATCCAAAACATTGAAACTTCTATAATAAATCGTAAAATACGCTTACTCTATGACGTCAAAAAAGGTGAGTTAATGTTTGTTTTATTTATTTTAAGAAATGTTAAGTTCTTATTGAGACATGATGATGTAATACAAAATTAAATTTCAGGAACTCAGTTCAGATCTACCAAATAAAAATTTTCATCATCTACACTGCAATCTAGCGAATAAAGAAAGTATTAATAATTCCTTTCAATGGATAGAACAATATATTGGTCCAATATCGATTTTAGTCAACTGTGCCGTTCTCACTTTTCCTGAATCATTACTAGGTAAATAATTATGTTATTTAATATTGAGAATAATAATACAAACTTCCACATTTTTCAATTTCTCAGATTTAGTTAATTATTTGAAAATTATTTGATTAATAATAATCTTTTCTCTTTTACCTTTTACTTATTTATTTATTTTTTTTTTTTTTCAATTGTAAATTACATTTTTGCGATCAATAAAAATATTAATTCAATTTAAAACGATATCAAATATTTGGCTAATCAAAGATAGTACGAAAAAGATTAGGAAAAAGTACTTAACGATGAACTAAAATAGGAGACAATGCAATAAAAATCTACGGAAATAAATTTATCATCATACAAATATACATTTCGGAATCTGCATATGTATTTATTTGTTAACAGCATAGTTAAACGTCAAAGTGTTTCTTATCGCCGTTTAAAATTAGTTAATAGTTTTTATTTACCGCTATCGTTTTCATTCCTTTATAAAAATCCACTTATCACTCCATTAGTGTTTATGAAAAAGTTATCGGTTTATCCGCAATTACTCGTTCGGGAAAGAACTTAAGCTTAACTTTTCCTCTACTCTTACAACTAATCTTTTCTTGATCTCTTATAACATCCATGCAGATCTCAAAATACAATCATATATATTTTTTGCAATCGTTATTATTTCGTTTCGGCATTGCAACTGATTTGTCTATCGAGGAATTTCTCTTTAACTGCTCTTTTCTGAGGTATAAAACTCAAATATTCAAAGCTGATAGCAGCGTATTTCTGAAAATTCTTTTACCCCTAATCGAAATTGAATTTTTCGGCTTAACTCTTCCGTCTTTTGTCAATTTTGCTTACCGCGTCAAGGTTGAGCCAGTTATTCGCGGACTTAAACTTTACTGTAATTGTCTCCGATTTGGCCATTACAGTTCTTCATATCGCGGAACAAACTCATCTGCTATTTTTGTTCTGGTAGAGTCATTCTTATTCTGAACGCACTATCACGCAACAAAATAACTTAGCTAGTTTTCATTGCATTCATTACAGTGAAAATCAATCTGTTCTTGACACTCTCTGTCAGGTATTTAAAGAACAAGTAAAAATACATCAATCCTTAAAATGATTCGTACTCCGAATCTAAGAATATCAGTCAAGGAAAACTGGACTACCCGTCTTTCGCCTTTACTAACATTTCTAACATAAACAATTTCCCTGTGTCCTCTGATATCACCAAAAGTAAACGATAAAATTATTCCGGTAGTCCTTCCTCGTTGTATATTGAACTACCTTACCAAAAATATCATTCTCAATTGTAATTACAAAATCTTTTAACAAATACTATTCCAATTTTATTAATTCTGGCCGTAGAGGTCTTTGGCCAGTAATTTCTGTCCATTCGAGTTCTGCACTCTTAGCCACCTGCGCACAAACATCCCAAAAATATGTCCCAAAAAATGTCCCAATTTTATGTAACGTTTGTTATATTTTATAGGATTTTTTGTGATTATGTTATTATATTCATATGGACCGATTTAGAATTACGTTGTAAATTTTGATCATTTTATACAAAGTATAGAAGAGAAAGAGACTGAAATATAAACAAGAGGGGTCAAGAGACAAAGCACCTTGCGGGGCCAAAATGGCCGAGTTATATATATATATATTAATTACAACGTAATTCTTAGGCCGGCCCCTATTAGACTTTGCAACGAAAAAATGTCACAATTTTATGTAATGAAAAAATGTCCTAATACTATGTGATGAAAGTTAAGTGTTAGGATAGGATTTTTGTGATTATGTTATTATATTCATACTGACCGATTCAGAATTACGTTGTAAATTTTGATCACTTTACACCAAGTATAAAAGAGAAGGAGACGGAAATGTATGTAAGAGAGGTCAAGGAGCACAACCCCTTGCGAGACCAAAATGGCCGAGTTATATATATATATATATAAATTCGGCCTCGCAAGGGGTTGTGCTCCTTGACCTCTCTTGCTTACATTTCTACCTCTTTCTCTTCTATATTTCGGGTAAAATGATCAAAATTTACAACGTAATTCTAAATCGGTCCATATGAATATAACAACATATTCATAGAAATCCTGTAAAATATAACAAACGTTACATAAAATTGGGACATTTTTTCTAATTGGGGGGTAGCCTAAGAATTACGTTGTAATTCATATACAATGGAAATTGTTTAACACGAAACCGGTTAACCTGAAAAATCGCTTAATATGAAACAACACTACGGTCCCGACAAAATGCCATATAATTACATACATTTTTTTTCTTTTATCACGAAACAACACGAAACAAAAATCGCTTAACACGAAAAGATTTTGCTTCTCAGAAGAACAAATATACCTGCTTTTCCAGTCGCATCCCTTAACAGGTAAATAAAATTAATAATGGTTACTATTATTTACCCCCTGGGAATGCAATACTACTTAATTTCGGTCGACAAGTTTCCCAAAAAACAATAATTTTTTATGTTTTTTTTATAATGTAATTATTTGAAGTGTATATACGTACTACCTACAAGTGCTCATGTTAGCGGAATATCGAATTGATACATTTTACCCACATTAAAAATATTGGTGAGTTTTTAATTTTTAATTTTCGTTTTTTTTTTTTTTGCATGTTTCGGTTAACATGAAATCCTTTTAACACGAAGAAATATTTCGGCCCCTTCAGTTTCGTGTTAAACGGTTTCCACTGTATATATTAATTACAACGTAATTCTTAGGCTACCCCCCCATTAGAAAAAATGTCCCAGTTTTATGTAACGTTTGTTATATTTTATAGGATTTTTGTTATTATTATTTAAAAAATGTCACAATTTTATGTAATGAAATATGTAACGAAAAATGTAACGAAAAAATATCTTGATTTTATATAATGAAAGTTAAATGTTAGAATAAGATTTTTGTGGTTATGTTATTTTTTTTGTGTTGATGCCAGTAAGGAGTACGTTGTAAATTTTGATAATTTTATACAAAGTATAGAAGAGAAAGAGACGGAAATGAAAGCAAAGGGGGTCAAAGGGCAAAGGCCCTTGCGAGGCCAAAATGGCTGAGTTTATATATATATATATGTGTGTGTGTGTGTAGACATATATGTATATATATATATATATATAGATAAAAATAAATGGAACTCTAAAAATGCATCTATCTGTCTATGCACGCTAATTTCATGAACTACCGAACTAATTCCCGTGAAAGATTTTAGCGTCCGATTTATAAGTTTTTGGCGTGATTTAGCTGACTTAGCGGGATTTCTGTCAATTAAGGGGGGGAAATATAAATCATGGATCCCTGATGGAAAGCGAGCTCCACAATTACCGAAAAGGCGGTAAGTAGATGAAATTTGATAATTTAGAGTAAACCGGTGGGAAGAAGCACAAGATCACGACGTTTGGAAAACATTGGGGGAGGGCTTTCATCCAGCAATAGACTGATAACTGCTAAAAAAGAAGTAGTAGAAAAATAATACACTCGAAAAATAAAACATCAAATAAAATATTTAATGTGTTAAATATAAAGTAACGTAAAATACGAACTGTTTGCTGACGACTTAGTCATTTATATGACTTCCTCGAGCTTAGATAATCTAAATAGCACTTTACAATCTACAACGAACAAACTGCTTGATTGGGCTTCATCAAATGGACTATCCTTATCAATGAATAAAACAAAAGCAATCACATTCAGTAAAAAACGAATTAAACCTCCAGATTGTAATGTCCACCTAAATGAAACGCTAATTCAAAGTTTCGATAACATAAGAATTTTAGGACTAGAAATAGATCGAAAATTATCTTTTGGAAAACACATGGAAGACTTAAAAACAAACTGTCATAAATCTCTTAGTGTGATAAAAATGGTTTCTCATACCAAATGCGGTGCAGATAGAAAATCTCTAAAAAACCCCTTTACACTCGGCGCCGACTCTTTCCAAGTTGGACTACGGCTCCGTGATTTACAGTAGTGCCAAAGAAAATGTTCTGAAAAAACTGGACACTGTTCAAAATTCAGCTCTAAGACTCATTACAGGAGCATTTTACACCACCCCAATTGCTAGCCTTCACGTAGAATCAAACATCTTTCCATTGCAACATTAAAGAATCTTCTCATCCCTGAGATACTATTCAAAAATGACTTCAAATTTAGCCAGTCCTACTTCCGAAAAAACTATTTCGCCAAACTTTATTCAATTATATGAGAAATACCCAAAAACTCCGAAGCCATTGGGAATACGATGCCTAAATACAATTAAAAACATCAACTTTGGCACATCAGACATTGTAAAGGACAAAAGAGAACTACCACCATGGCACACAACCTTTCAAGAAACCATAGCAGATTTAAACCGACGCAAAAAAATGGACTCGTCATTAACCAGACATATCAGAAAGGTGACTCGCTCAACTTGGCAAAAAGAGTGGCATCGAAATCAAAAACAAACTACGCCGCATCAAAAACGAAATTGCCGACTGGGAAACCAACTATTGGCCAAAAAGACAAGACGAAACAGTTATTTCGAGACTAAGAATAGGGCACTGCTCATTTAGCCACAAGTACATCCTCGACAAGGAGCCGGCGCCCATTTGTGAAATCTGCGCAAAGACTTTCTCGGTAGACCACCTCTTCACATGCAAAAATTGGGAAACACAGCGAGCAGACTGCGACATGGTAGGAAAACCTATACCAAAACTCCTTTACAACGACAGATCAAATTGTGAAAATGTACTAACATACCTAAAAAATGTAAATATGTATAATAGTATCTAGATAAGTTAACTGTTAAGATGTAATATATTCGTCGTAAATGGCTCCATTGTCGAGCGACAATAAATAAATATATTTAAAAAAAAAAAAGTAACGTAAAAATTAAAATAAAATAGTTACTATAGTAAACACAAATATAAGCTTCAAATAACATTTTATTAATATCTGGCGCAAATAGGAACAATTTTTTAAATATTATTTCTATAAATTTACCGAAATCATGCAAACCTTTGTTTACGAAACATGTTAGATTTTGTGAATTTTTTATAGTTCAAATACAATTATTTCTGTATACAATGTTATTAATTATTGAAATTCAATTTAATTTTGTTTTATTGTTAGATAAACTAACAGTTTTAGTATTTGAACGGATGATTTTGAAATATTTTTGTTCCACTTCGTTTGTGAGTTTCTTATAATATGTATATTATTATTTTTTTGTTTATTATTTTTTTACGGAGTCGGAGAGGGGCTACTCCACGCACTGCCTGTAACTACCTAGGCTATCGCAGTACATGGACACAAAGTTTTAAATCAGACCACTGAGACCGGCAGACTGAACGAAAGTCATAAGCCTGATCACAACGGCAAGAGTATTTGAGATGATGTATGTCAGTGATATAATCTGGCAGCACCGCACACCATCAAAACATGTGCATTTAAGCAGGATGTACACGACTGATGATGGGTACTCATTGGCAGAACAAAATGGGCAGGTAATTGGGTTCGGGGCTTGCCCGAGGAGGAAGTCGTAAAAAAAAGACGTATGTCCGGTTTTCAGGCGGTTGACTGTTAATAACACTTTCCGCTCAATTCCATCTGGAGGCCACCGTAGCTCTGGCGTAGGCTTTATTTCCCGGAGAAATTTGGATTGAGACAGTCAGTCATGATTCCACCGTGCGAAAACTGCGCCCGATAAGAAACTCCTTAGGAACAATGGTCACAAGCAAAAAGCAGCGTCCACCCGTTCATTCCCCCGAAATCCCAGATTGGCTGCGGACCCATACGGCACCCTGTCTGGTTCAGCTAGTATACGGTAAACAGAATTTCTAGGACCATTGGTGATTTGGACTGATTAGACTGCAAGGCAAGAATGTACTGCAAGAAATCAGTCATCAGTAAGATTCCGAGCGGTTGAGATCTCAGTTTAGATATGCTAGTAGACAGAATAACATAGCGTACATATCAGCTTACACAATCGATACAACGTTGTTCAACCGTACGCCCTCTGTGGTTCCGTCTATTTCTAAAGCACATGTAGCTGGAGCAGCATTAAACTTATTAGCCTTGGACCTATCAGTGCATGATTTCAGAAATGCGGGGTATTTATTAATAATGTCTAGCGCCCTCTGCCCATGCAGTGATGGTGGGTGATTGTTGTTTATAAAAATTGTAATAGCTTCTATCTGAAAAGAAGCCCAGGACGGGAGTAAATTTAAATAGTTCATTGTGAATTCGGAGTTAGGCTTTATGTTATTTATCAATAAGATTACATTGATTTCTGGTGGATTATCTTTGAGAAATTTAGGCTCTGTGATTACATCGTTATTTTTCACAGCCCACTAAAGCATATTACAGTAGATGAAGAATTTCCTGCTTTAAGATATTGTGGAGCACCAGCTAACGAACATAGGCTTTTTGCTGGAGATGCACCAGAGGCACCGAGTATCATGCGAAGAACGACATTTTAGAATAATATATTTAATGAAATAATGAGAATTCCATACTTTACTTTTTAAGGTAATTTATTTTTATAGAAACTTCAAATTATTTACAGAAATCCCTACTTCAAAATTGAACGAAATGTTTCAAGTAAACCTCACTGCTCCTATATTATGCTCAAAGATGGCGATAAATTCAATGTTAAAAAACGATATCAACGATGGTCACATCATCAATCTTAGTAGGTAAGCATACATTTAGAATATTTTAATTTCCTTTGTTTGCATTTCGTGAACAGGCGGTTATTTGACTATTTTAAATATTTTTATTTTGGGGATCGTACACTAAACCAAAAATATTTATAGTTCTGGTTTTTATTTATTTATTTATTTATTTATTTATTTTTTTGGGGTTTTGGCTAACCCAGGACAGCTACCCAGGACAACTGGACTGTATTAGAAATTAAATTTTAATCCGATCAGAGATCGATGAAAGAAAAGAAGCAAGAATAAGAAATATCTTTGGAGACGGCAAAGTTAAGATATAGGAAGCATTATAGGGAGTAGGAAAATTCAGCTCTAATAGGTGAACGTACAGAATATTACGTTCGGAAGAAAGATTGCAACATTCAAGGTCAGGATCACAAACGAAAGTACAGTCGCCAGAGGGCAAAGGACAATAAGGGATCGGGGAAAGAGCAAAACGATACCGTGAGAATGGGAGCAAAGTATGATTGAACCGCATACAGCAGGTAGCAATAATGAAAACACATTAAGGATAGGAAAATAATAGAACCAAGAACAGGAAGGGGGTCTAGGCTGAATAGAAAGGTAAAATGAGTTAGGATTGGGGAAGGAGCGGGGATACACATCCGACCAAAGTCTGTCACGCATTCTTTTGGAGAGGGGAAGAATGTTATGACCAGGAATCTTTTTAACAAAATGAGGAGAATGTAACGCTGAGCGATCCAAGGAATGCACCGTCTCGTTACCATGAATACTCACATGCCGCTTGGAATTTAAAGAAGGTCAATGGAAACTGAATGGGAAAGGGAAAGACTATATTGAGCGGAATTACTGGCTAGGGAGAAAAAGGAAGTAGCTACTTCCCCTAAACTGTTGAGACCATCAGTAAATATTAAGAAATGAAGAGGAAATGAGGAATTAATAAAAAAATTAAATTCTTGATTGGCAGCTGCGAAGCCAGAAGTTTTAAATGACGAAGGGAGAGAAGAGAGTTTTCGAGGATGAAAAAACCCGAAGAAGTTAAACATAAAATAAGGTAGTTTACTATGGGAAATAGTATAGGAGGAGAATTTGTCTAAATGTGAGAAACAAGGGCTAAGATAGAAGACTTATTAGGAGAGAAGCGCCATTTATGAAAGATAGAGAGGTATGAGAGACAAATCTCAAAAAACGAGATGGAAAGTCTTTTTACAAGGAAACTGTATCCTAAATGTGATCGGCGGATGAACAACAGCTGGACATTAGATTCAGCAAGAATAGCTGGAATAGGAGTAGAATTGAGCGCCCTTAAGCGAAAACGAAGAACCAAATTTTGTATTGAATCCAATTTAGCGAGGAGAAATTTGGAGGAATTGCCATATATGAAAGAACAGTAATCTAGTTTAGATAATATGATTAACTTGTACAGCAGGATTAGGATTTGAGGATCACCGCCCCATCGGGTATGTGAAAGGGCCTTGAACAGATTGAGTCGTTTGCGGCAATAAATATTAAGGAAATTAATATACTCAAAGAAGGACAAGCGGCTATTTAGAAACACTCCAAGATAGCAAAAACAGTTGACCGGAGAAATAGGAAGATTATTCAACGAAACATTGACAGTGGCTTAATTGTAAGGTCGGAGAGAGAATACAGCGCAGGCAGATTTGGAAGAAGAGACAGAGAGATGAATAGAGGAAAGAGAAAGTTCCAAGACGGTTAGTGATCTGTTAAGTTCCTCGTTGGCAGTTGTGATATCCATAGCTGAGAAGTAACAGAGAATATGATCTGCATAGAACAGGGAAGAGGAAGAAATAGGGAGAGAGACAACATTAAACATATAGACATTAAACAGAGTGAGACTGAGGCAAGAGCCCTGCGGAAGACCACGAAAAACCTAGAAGACAGACGGATAGACCGATTCAGCATAAAGTTGAGAACCAGATCAACGAAAGTAGGAGGAATACTAATGGATAACATTTGTTCTTTAAGGCAGGGAAGATAAACATTGTCGAAAGCAGCAGAGATATCAATAAAGGCTGCCAAGGTGTATTTTTGGTCAATAAAAGATTTATATATATATATATATATATATATATATCAGATACAAAAAGGCTTATACAATCAGCCGGACCAAGGCCCGGACGAAAACCAAACATATTACTAGGAAGGATATTCAAGTTTTCCGACCACCAAACGAGACGCCTATTATGAATACTTTCAAAGAGCTTTCTCCGGCAGGAGGCGAGGGAGATAGGTCGAAAGGAAGAGGAGTTCTTTTTGGGAATGGGAATGACAATAAATGTGTTCCAAGAGGACGGAGTACTGCATGCGGCAACAAAGGAATTAAACAGCGAATTCAGGAACTTAAGAGCACTGTCAGAAAAATTTTGGAGAACACGATAACGGAATTCCATCGATTCTAGATGAGGATTTGGACTCCTTATATAAGGCAGTTGGAGCTCATTAATATGAAAAGGAAAGGTAAGAAAATGAGGAGGGAAGATAGGAGTAGACGATAACATCATTTTCTCGAGACTTGGAACATAAGCGGGGGCAATTGAGTCAATTTATTTCGAAACCTCATATTTTTAATTTTACGATAACCGGGAAGTTCTTGTAACTCAGTAACTTCACTGCAACTTTCAGTGATGACAACAGAGGTTATTAATTAGCCGCGTTTATTAAACATTCTCTTATGCTTGAATATGTTGTTTGATCAAATTATTTTCCGTTAATTTTAATTATAAAGTACTCTTCAAAATGTCTCTCATGCATTAACTGTATGGGGCTGCTTTATATTACAGTCTACATGTATTTTATTTTACATTACCAGACTAACACTTTGTTCTTTAGTAATCTGATTGGTACTCGTGAGTTTGTGTTTTGCTTAATTTTTAGCTAGAATTTTGTTATCAAATAGTATTAAAAATTTGAGTAGAATTCAACTCTGAATTATTAAAACCGAAAAAAGTGATCGCATATTTCGGCTGGCTATGTGTTTTGATGTGTGTATGCGTGTGTAGTGTGCCTAGATGAGTAGAGACAGCGGAACATTCAACAGAAGAGACAATACCGTTTTCCTATTCGCAGCTCTGGAGCAGTAGTCGGAGCAATTGCTGAAACAGTGAACAGTGTTTTTCTGATCACTGCTCCGAATCGCAACTGTTAATTTGTTGGAACAATGACAAAACAACAACGCTCCAATTTTTGAGTCATCACTATAGAGAACTAATAAACAGATGATGGTTAGTGTAATCCTTCCGAAATGTCAAGTAAATATATTTCTTTAACACGCTTGTGTTTATTTATTCGTAATAAGGTACTTCTTCCAAGACGTAGTAGCACTTGAGTGGGACAAAATGAAGTTAAAGAAGAAGAAATAAAATTTAAAATGATGCTAATAGAAAATTTCCAAAAATTAAAAAACTCGCACTCTTTCTTAATAATCGTAAGTGTTATGTGATCAGCGGAAAAAAATAAAAATAGTAGAAAAAACCAGATTAATCTAAGCTGAGTTTAAATTACGGATACAATATTATCGAAGAAATGCAAAGAATGAACTAAAATAAAAGGAAACGGAAAAATGACTTGTTCAACCAGTAATTTTATAATGTGAAAAGCCAATTGAAGATCGCTGCCCCTCCCCCCGCTGATTGGAATTTAAAGAGAAAAATTATCGAAGCGAAAATCTGATGAAAATAAGATTGACCCCACTTAATAATAATGAGATTAATATAAACAGGAAGTACGTAAATCATTTTTGTTTTGCCGAGATACTAATAATAAAAAACAAACAAAACTTTAGAAAATGATGTTTAGAAAAAAAAACACTGAAAAAAATTCCATTAAGAATAAATCCGGAGAAAACGAAGGTTGTGAAGTATGGAGAAGATGAAGAAAATGGAACAAATATAAATTTAAGACAAGACCTTGTAGGAAAAAGTCGCGACACCCATACTTAGGTGAGAAATTTTCAACTGGAAAAAACGGCCCTACACAGAAAGTTAAAAGAAGACAACAACTCGGGTGGATAGCGTTTGGCAGAATGAAAAAGATTTTAGACCAGTCCAGCCGACCGAGCCAAACTGTTTAATCAGTGCAGCATACCGATGCTGAGCTATGAGGAGCGGAAATCTGGCCTCTAATATATGAATTGATGGTTAACATCGGAAAGGTTGAAAGACGAATGGATTACTGGGAATAAGATGATTGAATAAGAAATTTCGATATGCGAAAAAACACACGTTTTGAATATATTGTAGCCAGAATTAAACAAATGAAACTGGGCAAGACATGTCGGAAGACTAACAGACGGAAGTAACTGGCTACCATACACAGGAAACGGAAACGGGTCAAGAAGATGGTCAGATGATATAATAAAACAAACCGGCCACACATAGATACACGAGGCTCAGGATAGACAACGGTGGAAAAATTTTGGAGAGGTCTACGTCAAATATTCGCCTCAGGAGGCTACTTGAAGAAGAAGAAAAAGTAGTAGTAATAAAATCTATGCACAATTCACAAATTTGAAAGAAACACTTTTTTTTTTTTTTATAATTTTTTTATAAAATAAAAGAAAACGCATTAATTTAAAACAAATATTTTATCGAACTTTGGTTTTACCTAGTACGTCAATGCTACAATACCAAAATCAACGCTTAAAAACTAATTCTACAATCTGGAATAAATTTATACAAACAGGTTTCTGATCGGACGAGGAAAGTAAAGAGCTTAAATTATAAGGTGGCTAACAGTCGAACAAAATGAAACAATTAAATAAACGAGATTGTTGAGCCGTAACAAAAAAAAAGAAAATAGAGAATTAAAAAACAGATTATACTGAAATCTATGGCCATCTCATGGTCTCCTGAATACAAATAAGTCCTATCCTCTAAAATACCACCTTTATGCGAGTAAGCAAGGAAGCAGTGGTGGAGACTCGGGGGCCGAGTAATAACTGAGATCGTACAACGATATACTACATAGTACATTGAGCGTATTAGAAAAGTACCCCAGGTTCTTCGAAGAACTGAATTGATACTCAGATCAAATCCGCTAAGTAATTAATAATTTTTAAAATAAAATAACTGATTTGAGGTAGATAATATTTCTATATTTTCGATGTTGAAACTAAATAATTATTTGGCGCACCTGTTTTCAGTTTCGCGGGTTTCGTGCTTCCAATGCCGACCACAATTCCGGTCACGTACTCAATCTGTAAACACGCGATGAACGTAATTTCGCAGGGATTCGAGGCAGAATTGCAAAACCGGAACAGCGACATTAGAATCACCGTTAGTAAAATTTACAACTACAATAACAAACTGGAACCAATAATCAATCTGAGCGCATTCGCTAGGTTATTTAAGAGTACAAGTTAAAACTGTACACAAATACTGTAATGATGTTTCAAAAATTGCCAAATTTACAATTAAATTTTAGTAAATCATTCGTTTTCGCTTTGGTTTAGTTTAATACGATGCGTACATGTACTTTGTATTTCTGTTGAATGAAATTTTGCAAAGAATGATTGAAATTATAAAAGGCATTTTGCAAAAAAATGATTGAAATTATAAAAGGCATTTTGCAAAAAATGATTGAAATTATAAAAGGAATTTTGCAAAAAATGATTGAAATTATAAAAGGCATTTTGCAAAAAAATGATTGAAATTATGAAAGGCATTTACTCTACTGTTTTTTTAAAGTGAGAAACATTGAAATAATGCTATTACTCGTATTTGTTTCTTATTAACATATGTACGCAACAAACTTTTTATTTGTAGAATTTAAGTCCAAGTTGGGTAAGTACAGATCTCACTAAATTAATGAAGAAAATTAAAAAACTGGATCCAAAAGATATCGCAGACGCGTGTATTTCAATCCTGGAAAAATCATCAAAATTTCAGGTAAATTACAATTCCTTTATAACGTTTTTTATTGTTATTATTATTTTGATTTCATTATTTTCAAAATTCTCACGTAAAATATGTAATCCGAATTATTATTTATTTATTTTTAAATAATTAATAAGCGGCGGACATTAAGAGTCTGAAAACGATACTAAATTAGATTAATGCAGAAATTAAAAAATTCTGAAGATAAAACGGAAAGAATCGGATAGATATTGTAGAAAGGAAGAAATCAGAAGGTATGTTTTTTTTCTGGTAAAAGGGAACAAGGGTGAGAATCGAAATGTTGTTAAAAATAGAAATAATATTTAAATCGGAAATTTTAAGTCTAGTAAATATTATAACTTTAAGGGAAATTTGAGATAAGAACTGAATTGAAGGGTGGTGTTATGTTACTCAGACTTACATACTTGATTACAGAATTTAGTTATAAGAAATTTCAGGTACGTTCTTACGTCATTATTAAAATAAAAGTGAGGCGATATGAATAGAAACAAGGAAACGTCAGTGATAAGAATGGATCGCAGGTAACAGAACAGAACGTTTGGCAACCCCCCCTATTTTAACCTAGAATGGGTTATTAGACTGATATAGCAATAATAAAATTAGGCGATCGCCTTTTGTACATTTTCCATTAATCTCCTTTAATGTACATAAAGCTTCGGTATAGTCTTCTTGTGATTCATGATTAAATACGGATGTACATAATTTCCACGAGATATTTTATATACGTATGTAGCATGTGTATTTTCAATTTAATTTTTATCTGTAATATTTTTAATTTTTGCCTGTTATCATTGAATAGATCAATCAGCTGACACTGAAAGCACCCGGTTCTTTTATTACTGAAAAATGAACAACGTATAAATAATTCAAATTTCGATCGAAATTTATAATAACATTAATATGATCGGTCGGTACGGTTGTCGAATCAATTGTATAAACTATTCGAAAAGGCTGTTAGTTTAAGCGAAATTGAGGTATGACTCGATTTTTCTACTAGTACAATCGGTGTGGTATAATAATTGTAAATTAAATATATCGTAAATGTCGTGTGAATTTTTTTCTTTCTAGAAATTTATCTAAATTAAAAATGTAAAAATATTGACACAAAAATTTGATTATTTTCATTAAAAATCGCAATTCTGTTTCTTAATCGCGGCTTTCTATCATTTTACGGAACGTTGTGTCCACCTTATTTTCTTGGTTGACATTTGGATATGCAGGTTCATCATTTGTAACTGATGGGTCCGGCGAAGGGGGAATGGTCCCTATTACGGTTTGTTCTTTCTCTTCAAGTTCCGGAGTATATTCACCGGTTGAGGGGGTTTGTTGTGTTAGGTTTTTCTATTCGCGTGATGGATATTCTACTCGTATGTTCGCGATCATTGCCTATTATCGGAAAGGATTCAGGTATAGCATCAACAACAGCAGTGTTTACTACGTACGATTAATTATTTACGCTTTTCTAAATTGTTTATCATTAAGGAATGAAAATGTAATCTGAATAACATAACGAATTTAACTATGTTTTATCCTCACTCTTTCCTTCTTATACTTTAATTTTTACAGATGGCTCAAAGTCAGCTTTGCACGTTGAAGCGGCTTTTACTTTGCCGGATTTCGGCTATTTTGAGTCGTTCAAACTCCCCCCTCGTTCTCCTCCATATTCCTAGCCGAATCTATTGCGATCTTACAGGCAATATCCTTCTTATAGCCTCCTCTAACAATATAGCCAAGGTTCTCTTATCTTCTGATTCAAAAGACGTTTTACAAGGCATTGCTACTCCCTTTCCTGAACCATCCGCTAATCCTATCGTGCATGTGCTTCTTGATTTCACATCTATTTCATTCCCGCTCTGTCCGTATTGATCTATTATAGATTATCCTAGTTATTGTGGAATTTCGGGGGCAACGAGTTAGTCGACTCGTTGGCACATTCGGCTGCTTTAGACGATCGCTTTATTAGGCATTTCCCAGCTCAAAGTTCTTTTCCTCTTTCCTCTCGTTGCCACCGCGACTGTTAGTATCTCTATCCTTCTGCATTTTCTAATCCTGCTTCCTTTTACTTATCCATGCAACCCATTCCTCCTCCCTTTTCCGTGGTTTGTTAATTTCCCCAACATGAGGCGGTCAACTATCTCATCTATAATTAGACTTCGGTTTAATCATAGCTTGCTTCCTGCTTCGCTCTTCCGTTTCTCCATTACTCAGTCTCCTCTTTGCATCCGTCAGAAGCAAACTAAGTTTGTGATGCGAATCACATTTTGCTTGAATGTCCTTCCATTTCTTCAGAACGCACGATATTGTATTCCGGTCTTTTGCGTCTTATCCTACGCCTTACAGCGCTTAATGCTTTCTTTTCCGTCTCCCTCGGTTATTCCTTTGTTAGCTTCATTCGTATGTTCCATTTCTAATATTTTTCCTTTATAATCATTAACGCTGTCATACCGTTGGATTGAGTAACGTCCTCAGCTGACATGCTCAAAATTTAAAAAAAAAAAATAATCTGAATAACACTAATGACGAACTTTCCATCAATATACACACAACCGGGAAAATTTTTCTGCAAACTTGAAACTTCCAGGACTGTGGAAGTACACAATTTTGAAATTATATTATTGGCAAAATATTTCTTAGAAATTTCTTCTATATGAATATTTAAGATTTAATTAATCTTTCATAATCAATCTACCACTTGCAAAGGAATACATTTTTGCCTTACGGGATCGAGTGAAGATTTGAATTATTTGGTTTTAAAAAATGTTTACTGCCTCACCTTAGAGATGCCCAAATAAACTCCGCTAGAGGAATTGGATATACATATATGTGTTCTTAGCCGACTGCGGATATATATTCGCTTCTCAACTCCCAACTCCGCTGGAGTTACATATTTCATACCTAGTGTGTAGTGATGAGAAATGTGACACATATTGACACAGTGAAACTGGCATATCATTCGGTGTTGACCAACATGGTGGCACAGTGAGACAACAAATAACACTTCTTATCCTTACATTTATCGTTATTTGGTGGTACTGTGTAAAACGTTTTTAATTGTATTTAAATTTGTGGACAAATGATTTAAAATAAACAAACGTACAAAATTAAGTTTTAAATAGCTATTTACAATTTTAATGATAAAGTTAATAACTCCTACAAATACTGTGTCAATATAAGGACACAATGAGACAGCGAATGATACTTCTTATATTTTTCATTATATATTATACCAACGGTTTTTAATTGTATTTAAGTGTATGGATAAATTATTCGAAATAAATAAACTTTTAAAATCAGATTTTATATGGCTACACTTAGAATTATATAAATATTTCTTACAAACACTGTATAATAACACAATTAGTCAGCAAATGACACTTGTTACATTTTTCTTTATACAGTACTATTCACATTTCTAATGATACTTCAGTTTGCAGACAATTTATTCAATATAAATTAACTGTTAAAATCAAGTTTTTAATAACTGTTTACAATTTGGTGAGAAGTTCAAATATTGTCAAAGATAATTAGTGTAATCTAAATAAAAACACAGAATTATAACCATTTTTAATGTAAGCTTAAATTGTTCTTTTAAATATTAAAGTCCTTAATTTAATTTTTTACTTTAAGCATTGTTTAATGAGTGCACAGAATTATCAGACAAACATTTTAAATGTTTTACTGTGACACTGTTTCATTTTTTTCGATTAATTGCATTTTCCAAATATGTATAACACGTAACTGTTTCTATTAGAAATGTTGCAAATAATATAATGTGTCATTTTGCTCACTTTTAAAACAGAATATTTGGTTTTGGCTTCAAAAAAGGGGGGAAATAATACATTACCCTCAACTACAAATTTTTATTTATCAAAATTTAAAGAATATTAAAAATAAATACCCTCTAAAAATGATTAAAATAATATTTTAAATATATCACAATAGAAATAAAAATGAAACACTCAAACTTCTTGTTGGAAAACAAAACAGTTAAAACAAATGAGATAAATGTTTTAAACGTCTCACTGTTTCAGTTTCATTTGTTTCGATTAGTGACACACCGACAGTGTCGGGTAATGAACACAATCGCTTAAACGAATGTAACCCGATTTTGAGTATATGTAAGTTTGCAGTTTTGGTAATCGAACGAAAAATTTTTCACTGAGCGATCAGCACCATCAGTCGGCAATTAATGATTTCTTTATTAGGAAGATAAAAAATTATATTATGAAAATATTATACATGAATTCCGTTATTTGTAATACTGCTTAAAATAAAAATGCCTACACACTGAAATACAGAGTAATCTCCAACGGAAAATTAATTTATTGTTAAAACTATTGTTTGACGGAGTTTAATCTTTGATTTTTTTAATTTTTTGATTATATTATGTTCAAAAATAATTTGCTTTTCGATTTAATTGCTCAAAGTATTTTAAGCCCAGAAATAGAGTTCCTCGCACATGAAAATAGTAAAAAAATTAAGTGAAATTTCATATACTAACAGTAGTTATAAATTGGCGCTGAAAAATTTTATTGTATATTATTGTTTTGCTTAAATAAAAATTCTGAAAAATGGTACACAGTATGTTTCGCGACGTTTAAGAATACATTTATTTTATATAAACATATAGTTAAACAGAAACATTCCATAGAAAATAGGATACCAATGGATGAACTGAAGGCGATGTAACAAAATTTTGTAATTCAAAGATATTGTTTATTTTTTATATTTCTTTAAATCAGTGGCGGATCCACGGGGCGCGTCATCCCTACTCAAAAGAACCAAAGCCTCTATGAAAAAATTTGTCATAACAAAGAAACTTAATTTATTCTATAAAAGATTTGAATGAATTTTACCTACGGCGATTTAATTATAACTAATATTTAATACTATTTTCTAGTAAAACTATTAATGTTCCTTTTTTATTCTATTGTAAATGTCGTCGATCTTTTGCCATTTTTATTTATTTTTAATTTTTATTTTGTAATTTTAATTTAAAATAGAGTTCAATGAGAAATATATATATTTAAACTTGCTCATGAACAAAGAATTCGGATCGGATTACTAACAAAAATAAAAAAGAAGTAAAGTGTCCAATAAAAATATTATCTTTCTTACTGTTTCTAAACTACCATATTTAAGGTATAATTTTATAATTTCATTTTATTTTTCACCCCTAAATATAAGACAAAAGTTTTAAGATCTGTGTTTGGAAAGGTATGGCAAAAATGAATCGAATGGTTAAAATTATAAATGAATGTAAGCAGGGCCATATGTATACTAAAATTTAAGTGGAGGGGGAGGGAGTTACAAAAAAATTTTTTCATAAACATATACGTATGTACTACCATACAATATATTTATTTATGAATAGCACACTAAAGCATTGCAGTCAATTATTGCATTTGAAATATTTGAACAAACTACAATAAAAACAAATAAAAAACAACGGTTTCTATGGAATTATTAAAAATTTTAATCTTTTCTTTTGTCAAAAATTGAAAAGAAATAAGCTTATTCTGAATTTCGGTCCATTCAATCCAAGAAGTCAATTTTTTGCCGACATTTTGGGATGTGGGGTGGGGGTGGGCGAATCCTGAACTCTCCTCTCAGATACAGCCTTGAATGTAAGTATGTTAGAGCAAAAAACAAATAAACCTTAGGTATAATAAATAGAAAAACGGAGAAATATTTATGATAAGTAGAGTATAGTTAAAATTTCATTAGAAGATTCAGTAAAATAATAATATGAATTGAATGGCTACAGACTGAAAAAAGAAAGAAAGCAGCAAGATGAGTGTAATGTGCAGTATTTGTAAATTTTAAAAAATAAGCACGATATTTAGTACGAAATATAATGTAATATTAACAAATAGATTATTTTGATTATATTAATGCTTATACAGAGCAATGGCTATTATGAAATTCTATAAACTTTTATAAAATGTATGTATACGCAAACTATCAATTTCGTAATAATTTGTTTGGTTTGCATAAATTTAATTATCTAATGGTCCTTCCATCCAAATTTCAGTCTGTCCTTAATTATATTGATTTTTACACAAAATTGTCGGCAACAATAAAACGCATTTTCTTGATTACCATAGGTATTGCCAAGGGCGTCGCCAGCCGATGAGCTGGGGGAGGGGGCAAGATGATAGAAAGGGGATATGAGTTATAGGAAAAATAAAATTTATAAGTTGTAAAGGCTTAATATTTTATTAAACAAGAATAAAATATTAATTAAAACATAATTTTCGTGGATTTCCGGCTAATTGTTCAACTACTTTATTACATATAAAAGTCTTCCAAATTGTCCATGATTACGCGCCTATGAATACTTATCATGGCCAGCTGATTAAAAAGTTTCAAGGCTCCAGGGAGGACAGCTGCTCCCCCCCCCGCCATCCGCTGGCAACGCCCATGGGTATTTCATTTTTTGGTTACTCAACTTTTTATATTAATCGTACAAAAATATCTATTTCATTGTAGACTGCTATATTTATAAGAAAAAATTTGATACATAAATACAGTTACATCAATGAAATTATAACTTATATTACTATTTGATTTATGTAAACAATACTTAGTATTTAACCTCGGTAAGTTTTGAGACTGTTGTACACACTTCTTAATGAAAAATTCGAAATATGTTTTGTTTTAGAAACTGCGATAATTAGTATATATTATTATTACTAACTTCTACGTACTTAAATCAAGAAAATGTGTTTTACTGTTGCCGAAAATTTTGTGTAGAAATCAATATAATTAAGGACGGATTAAAATTTGGATGGAAGGACCTTTAGATAATTAAATTTATATTAGATTCGGTTGAGCGTAATGTAAACATAAATAATTTTTATCACGACCGACTGATTGCACTCTAATCGTTGCATAAAATTTTTCCATTCGATTACCAATGCTGCAAACTTATATTCAAAATCGGGTTACATTCGTTTAAGCGTTGATGGTGGACAATTTACTTATGACTTATTGAACTCTATATAAAACTTAAAACAAACAATTATTTCTGATTGTAATGCTGCTCTGATCGTCATTCTTCAGATCCCAAAGATCTGGATTAAGCTCCTCCAACCCTATATTTTAGTTGCTTTTGATAATAACAATCTTCGCTACGTATTCAACTCCAGCTCTGAATAGCAATCCAAACGCAAAATAACCGAACGTCCTTGAACACCGTGCGAATGCGCGCAGCTAACGGTTTTTCAGATTTGAGATATATTAAATCACTCCGCCAGCGGTAAATCCACTAGTGTCTAGCCCCTGAAACTCCTCACCTGACTTATGTTATCAGTATTTTTGTTTCGTGTTTATTTACATTTTTCTACTTCACTAAAAATTCGGTATTGAAATTTAAGTTGAATATTCTGTAGTGGTATACATAACCAAATTTCTATTTTTTTTAGTTACTGTTAGTGTTCCACTTTTCACATTTATTGTTTTGTCAACAATTTCCCTTTATTTATTTATTTGAAGGGCATTTTTTAAAAATTCTAACTTATTCAAATAATTCACTCTTTCACTTATAATTATGTTGAACTTTTTTCACCGAGCGCAAAATGTAAACAAATACGAAGCAAAATACTGATAACATCTATGAGGATTTCAAGGGCTAGACACTAGTGTAAATCTGACTGTGACCGGAGTAACATTTGTTCGTTGTGTGACGTTTTTCGAAGTTGAGATATATTAAATGACATCATCCTTAGATATATCCGGCTGTGTCCGAACGCGGATGTATTTCCGAGAATATAACTGTATCTGGAGTAGTGATGGGTGGTTATGAATGATACTAATGAAATCATTCAATTATAAACATATTTCGATATATCTGATTATTTACATTAGTAATTACTAATTAGTAATGAAAATTCTTGAAACGCCGCTTAGATTTACACTATAAATTATGAAACAAAAAATCTTTTAAAAGTAATTTAAATTATGCTTGATGAAAAGAAAGTGCATTTATATGAGAAATCAGAGCTCCCCAACATTGTGCAGTAGTAAATTAAGTTGGTTAACAATGACGATTATCTGTAGTCTATACCAAGGGCGTCGCCAGCCAATGATCTGGGGGGGGGGGGGGGCGATGAGTCAATAGTCAATGAACAGGGAGGGGAGATGATAGTTATAGGAAAAATAAAATGTATAATTGGTAAAGGCTTAATATTTTATTAAACAAGAATAAAATCTTAATTAAAACATAGTTTTCGCGGATTTCTGGCAAATTGTTCTACTACTTTATTATAAAAGTCTTCCAAATTGTTTGTGCTTACGCGCCTATGAATACTCACCATGACCAGTTGATTAAAAAGTTTCGAAGTTCCAGGGGGGACCTCCCATACACTTCCTGGCTACACCCATGGTCTATATTATAATATTAGTATTACTAATCATTCAATGATGAAATTAGTAGTACTAATCGGCAGTGCTACTAATATAAGAATTCTCTATACTACTAATGGAATTTCATTTATTACAGAATGACACAATGAATTTATTACAATAAAATATACATCGAATTTAAATAAATTTAAAACATAAGTATATGAAAAATACATTTATATAAAAAATCAAAAACTTACCAGTATTGTACCACAATGAACTAAGTTAACTGAGAGTGACGATTATTTATACTACGGTATTACTAATTATTTGTTGATAAAATTAGTACTACTAATCAATAATGTTGATAAAATTAGTACTACTAATCAATAATGTTGCTAACATAGATTTTCTGTACTATCAATGGAATCCGATTTATCAGAACATCACACAATAAATTTATTTTAATAAAAATACACTGACTTAAATATACTTAAAATATAAAAATGTATATCAACCACTTTTTATGAAAAAACGGTAACACAAGTTAACAGTTAAGTTCAAGAATAATTTTTACATTATAGTTTTAATTTTACAGCTTACAATATAACACTTCACTTTTATTAATTTCACAAAAATTCATGTTAAAAAACACAATTAAAAAAAAAACAAATATCACTTGTCGCTATTATGCTGGCATATTGGAATTTAAAAATATTATTTCATTGAGTTTATTTACATTTAGTCTATTTCGTCTATCATTTAAAATATGTAACCAGCCTTAGAAAATAACCTTTCAGATGGCACGGATGTTGTTGGAATCGTTAAGTATTTTTTTGAAAGTGTAAAAAGTTCAGGAAATATTTTCATATGATCTTGTCAGTACTTCGGTGGGTCTTCTTGGCTTAGTAATAACTTTGTTTCGGTGTATTGTTTTACTATTACCAAGGCAGACGAAGTAGATGAATCTGAAATTGAAATTTCTTGTGATATTTTATTACCAAAAGAGACTAAGGATCATCTTCATCGATATTTTATGATATGTTTCTTTGATTACTGCTATTATTTGATTGTAAGCTACTGATTTCTTTATTCTTATTTATAAAAGCAGTGAGTTCCTCTGTTACCCAATGCTCAGCATTTTGTGCATTTTCTTCTACTCCAAATCCAGACTTCTTAAATCTTGGATCTAAAAATGTAGCTTTTTTATAAACTTTGTGGATTCAAAAGACCCCCTAATCTTCTTGAAAATTAATTAATTAATTTTACTTTAAGCATGGTTCCTGTGGTTGTATTTTCTTAAATTGATACTAATCTATGTTGCACCCCCCTTATTAAAAAAACAATTTTAGACATCGTTACATATTTTTTCTGTAGACAGTTCCTCAGTAATTTTAATAATTGGTTTCAAAATTGGCACAGAGTCAGAAATAACTCTGCCCATTCAGACCCATTCAAGTTTTCAGGGCTTTCTTAATTTTGTAAGTGTAATATTTTCGAATAATTTACTTATATTGCTTAGTAAGCTGATGGGGCGTATGTTTTGGGCCAGAGAAGCAACCTTATCGGGCTTAGGTATAGGTACTGTCTGCGAGACTTTCCATTGTAACGGTAAGTACTATAATCTAATACATGAGTTAAATAAGCACACAAGAGCCATTTTTTCTCTCGTTGGTAATTGATTTTTCATTTTAATGCTAATTTTATCATGTCCTACAGAATTTTTGTTTTTTAGGCTTTTTATAAGTGTATTAACCTCCTTGGGGCTAGTTATGTAATTATTTGTTGCGTTATTTGCTTTTGTCACGAAGCACTAATTTATAGTTCTTCTGATGTTCATTAAATGATTATGAGTAGAGATCATCTTTGATATTTTGTTTTTGTATTTTGCTAATTTCTAGGAAAGTGAAATTCTCTAATATTTTAGGATTCTGTACATTATATGTACGGATCCTAAAAATCTGTTGGGTTCGTCAAAAAAGACATTGGCCCAAGAAAAGAAAAAAGGATGAGAAGCGAATCAGATATTTATGCGATTAGATATGGAGGATAGAAAAGACTCAAGTGCTGGAATGACCGCAGGTGATGGCAAGGAGAGAACAAAAGATGCACAATACGGAGTTGATAGACCAATTGACAGAAGAGAAGAGTAAAAGGAAGAACATTCGGAAGCGATCCAGGTGCACTCAAACAAAATGTGATTAGCGTCATCCATAAAGTTGTGAGAGGAATGGTGTAGGGGACAGAGAGGAGAGGGGACTAGAGAGAAGCGAAATAAGAAATCAAGAAGCAAATTGTGCCCAAAGCGTAGTCGACAGATTGAAGAAAGAGTTGAACTCGTATAGAGGGAAAATGGAAAACCAGGGATAAGACGGTAGATTAGGCTGGATAAAAAGAGAAAAGGAATCCGGATTTGAGAATAAGGAGGAATACAAGTTTAGCCATAGTTTGGAAGGAGCTGAAGTGGAGAGGAGATCAATATTATGAGATGAAAAAACGCCGAGAAATTCACCGGTAGAAGAGGTTGAACGAGAGCTAGTGTATCGGCCGAGTCGTTACCTTCGATTCCAGAGTGCCTAGGAATCCACAGTAGGTCAATTTGGACGGAGTGAGAAAGGAAACTGTTATAGATGACAGAGCGTATGAGAAGGATATTGCGTAATCAACAGACGGAGAAGGAAAAGAAGAAGAGATGGCTTGAAGGACTCTTTGGGAATCTGATATAATAAGGACTTCATGCGAAACTAGGGAAGAAGCAACAAAAAGGACGGTACGCAGGATAGCAGTAGACTCGGCATAGAAAACTGAACAGAAAGAATGAAGTTTAAAAGTTTCAGAATAATTTAAGAAAGGACAAAAGAAGACTGAACCAACTCCATTGGGTCCTTTGGAACCGTCAGTGAAGGTCGCAAAATGATTAGGGAAAAGAGAGCCAAAACTAGTTAAAAACTCTGATTTGACAACATGATGAAGGAAAAGTTTGGTAGGGTAAATTAAGAATAAGCAATTAATAGGATGCAGGTGTGTGAAAAAATTGAAAGAAAAATATGGCAACTTGTCGTATGAATAAATGTATGGAGAAAACTGAAAGAGACGGGTGGAAATGAGAGATAGTATTGGAGTTTTGTTGGTTGGAAAATCGCAAGTTGCGGTGGATATAAGAATAGGAATTAACAAGGGAAGAAAAAAAAAGTAGGTAGACGTTTGATTAAAAAGCGGTAACCTAAATAGAACCTTCGAACGACAGGAGGAGGGATGAGTAATTCGGCGTGTAAAGCGGGGATAGGAGTAGACTTCCTTTTTCCCAGACAGAGACGAAGACAAACATTTTGGACACGATCGAGTTTGGAGAGCAAGGATCTGGAGGAATTTCCATAGATAAAACAACAATAATCTAGGATAAAACGTATAAAGGACTTGTAGAGCATTAGTATAATGCATGGGTCTCCACCCCAATTAGTATGAGAAAGAGAATTTATCAGGTTGAGCCTTTTGAAGGAAGACAGGTAGAGGTGATTGATGTGATTATGAAACGAAAGGCGACTGTCCAGAAAAGTGCCTAAATAGCGGAAAGAGGAAGAAAGAGTGGTCGCATCGTTATTTATGACGAGACTAATTAAGGAGGGATCAAAAGGACAGATAGTAAACACAACAACAAAGGATTTAATAGATGAAATTGAAAGATGGATATTTAATAGAGAATTTTCTAATGATGTTAAAGAATTTTGGAGCTGGGAATTAGCGACCGAAATATGGCGATAGGAGGAGTAGATGAGGATATCATCGGTGTAAAAAAGGGAAGGTGAACTTAGATGAATGGAAACAATATTGATGAAGTAGATATAACTGTGTCCGGAGTTACCCATGCTTAGTATCTACAATTTAACTCTCGGAAATAAGTATATATATATATAACGGGTAACTCTCTGAACGATTGATTGATGTTGATAATGAAGAAGTAATAATAAATTTACAACTCACAGCAATATCACTCGGTATGTGAAAAAAATGTTTATAAAACGCTTCTGATAGACGATAAATGTAATATTAATAAATGTATATATGTATATTATCAGTTCTCATCTTTTCACTCCTTACACTATTCACTTCCTAAAGAAAAAAGTATAAATAGTGAATGGAAAGAATAATTATCAGAAAGAAAATTCTACATATTTTAAAATCTTTAAGAAACAAAGTGAAAAATTGAAAAGAAACGGATAATATTCTAAGAATTGGTAATTTCCAATTTGGAATATTACTCAAAACTATATTCGAGTTCCAAATTTGGGCTAAACGATAAGATACGCACAGTTTTTCTATCAAAGGCTTCGAACTTCCGTTTGAAAATTATCTTGGAAGAAATAAAGGATAGAAAACCTAAAAATAAAACCCATTAAAAATGAACTCGTTTAACAATATAAAAATAATCCAAAAGAACACGGTGTTATGAAGCAGAAATACATTTTCGACAGAGACCAACGTCAAAATGTTGATATTTGCGGAAAATTCCTCTGATTCGTTCTGAAAGACGCAAAAGAATTTCAAGATGTAATGTGTAGGTGCTCTCATAAGTAAGGACGGAAGAGACCTGAAAGAAGTCAAAAGTAGAATTGGTATGGCAAAGACCGCCTTTAATAACCTTAGCAACGTCTTAAAAAACAGAACCTTAAGCATGGGCCTGCGGAAGAGAATAATGAGATGCTACGTTTGGACGGTATTAAAATATGCGTGTGAAACCTTGACAATGAGTGCGGATATTGTAAGAAGACTGAACGCCTTTGAAATAATGTGGTGCTATCGGAGATTATTAAAAATACCTTGGACTGATTTTGCAACAAACGTATCAGTCTTAACAAAAGTAAATGAAGAAAACAAAACGAGTTGAAAATATTAAGCACCGAAAGCTGAAATACATAGCACATAAAATCCGGGAAAACGGTGTTTTCATGTTGGCATTGCAAGGACGAGTTCAGGGAAAACCCATTAAAGAAAGAAGAAGATTGAAGCTAGCAACTACGAATGCACCAGCCAACTTTCCATGCAAAAGTATACAAGACACGATTAGATATGCCAGGAATCGAAGAATATAGATGTACGCAACCTCTTGAGGCAAGAGATGCGACCCCCGACGACGACGAATGTGAAAACTGCGGCCTAGAAGAAAAGTCTGTATGGGATATCTTATCAATGAACGAGGAAAGCTACGAAGCGCTAGTATTTCCAATTATACTACGATATGTGTAATGACCTATTTGGAAACGTGAATAAGATTAGTCGCAAAATCCTCAAAGATCTCTCTGACTAACGCTTGCGCCTGACTTTCATTTTATTTCTCCGAAAATAAAGATTGTTTTTTTTTTTTATATAATGAAATTTCAATCTACCAAATTGCGAATAAAAATTGGCCTTGGTAAGATAATAAAAAATTATAGTACTGAAAAAATGAAACTAAAAAAAGAAAATTGTTACTGATTCAGCAACGGTCGTCTCTTCCGGATAAAACACTAAAGAAAACGATGAAAAGCTGAATAACTCGAAATATACTTGACATGATGAATAAACGAAAGATAATTCAAGATAAAAGGGGACAGAAGTATAACCATATAAACAGAGCTATAAGGATGATATGTAGAGAAGCAAAAAGCTCCTAGTATGAACATAAATGCTGCAGATCCAGAAACTAGAAGAAGAGGGGAAAATTTGAGAATTTCATACAGGCATTAAAATATGAAAATAAATCAGAAAGTTCAAAAATCTAGAATAAAAATAATTGAAGATAAACAAGGAGAACTACACAGCAACATCGAAAAAATTAACAAAATACGGACGAAATACATTCGGGAGCTTTAAGTTCAAAATTTCCGTCTCATCTGCGGGCAACAAGTGCGGAATGCCTTAATTATTGATTTTACATTGATTCTCTATTTTCATTGTTATTTACTTTAAAGTTACGTTACTTTCCCGCATGAATACACTATTAAGAATTGAATTATAATTGAAAAGATAATACAGAGAACAACCTAGCCAGATTTTACGTTAATTTCTCTTATTTGTTTTTAATAATAATAAATCGCTCTTAAATAACCACACTAGCATTCGTGATTTCACAACAATATACAGAACTGGCTACATCCCTAGTGAATGGAGAATATCCACGTGCATGGACCAAAGAAAGCTGTTTCAAAAAGATGCACAAATTTTAGGATTATAAATCTGATGGAGTTACACATTAAAACTACTGTTGTCCATTGTAAACCGTCGTAAGTGATACGCAGTACGGTTTCCGCTCAAAAATGGAGGTACTAGTGATGCTAATAAAAGTGATAGTACAACGATGTATTTCAGTCAACAGAAAAATATACGCTTGCTTCATAGACCTCGAAAAAGCATTCGACAGAGTTCAACATACTCAAATAATAAAACTGCTGAGCAGATTCGATATTGACGAGGAAGATATGCGGATAATACGTAATTTATACTGGAAATAAACTGCAATCGTTACGGCGAGCACAAAAAGAGCAGGGGAACAATGTCCAATTAAACGCAGAGTCCGGCAAAGGATGCCCACTATCCTCCCGCCTTTTTAATATGTATTTCGAGGAAATAACAAAGCATCAAATATTTCAAAAAGACGGAATCAAAATAAATGGTTGCAATATCAATCACATCAGCTATTCTGATAATAAAGTCCTCATTTCAGATACTTCAGGTAAGTTACAGAGCTTAGCCACAAGATTTACTCAGGAATGCCCCAAATGTGGAATGAAGGTGTACATTCACAAATCACATGTGAGATGAAATTCGCCAAACAAAAAATCTAGAACGAAACACCAGTAGTGATAAAAGTAGATGGAGTACCACTAGAACAGGTCTCAAAATTCAAATATCTCAGAATATTTATAACACAGGATGGAAGGGATGACGCAGAAATCAAGATAAGAACCGATATGACGCGGAGAGTGTTTAATAATTTAGAACGGATATTTCGGGACAGAGGAATGAAGATCCAACTCCGATTAAAGTTACCGTCATGTTACGTATGATCTGTTGTACGATACGCGATGGAAACATGTGTATTCTAAAAAAACGCAGAGAAAAAGCTACAAGCGTTTGAAAAAATGTTACAAGAAGATCTCAATAATGTATGCAAATGGGCGCATGACAAAAAGTTATTAATTAATGCTAAAAAATCAAAAGTGATGCATATAAGAACGCCGAGCTAGTTTAGAACGTTCGTCCCCAAATTAAGTAAGGAAATATGTGGTTGTGGAAAGTTAGAAAATGTGAATAAATTTAAATATCTTGGGATAACATTAGATAAAGGTTTAACATGGAGAAACCATATTGACAATATTGCAGGGAAAGTTAGGTAAACTATATTTTTGCACTATATAAATTAAAACAAGGTATGACATACAAAAGCTTAATATTTCGAAACTGTAATAATGTCCAGAATTAAATACGGAATCGGAATTTGGGGTGAGGCGAAAATTACAGAAATGAGGAAAGTCAACAAATTGCAAAAAAAATGTTTAAAACTGGTCTTACATAACGAGATCAAAACGCATTAGTTAACATCACTTGGGGGAACAAAAATAACGAAATGTCACTAAAAATGTTATATTATTACAGCAAATTACTGAGTATGCTAAACTCGAAGATAAGTAGTTACCAACTAGAACGTACAGGACTAGAAATTGCGATAAACCTTGCTATGTACGATCTAGGGGGATTAATAGTAAAACAGACACAATGTAGTGGAAGAGGTATTAATAAAATTAATGGGAAAGATACCTAAGGAAATTCGAAGTGAAAAAAATCTGGAGAGATGGAAAGACAAGGTTAAAATTTGGCTGACAGCATGGTATAAAGAGCAATAGAAATAATAACAAAAAAAAAAGTATCGTAATACTAGTAATAACCATTTATAACATTGACTACGTTGACACGAGATTCGTTACTATCTCCAGTTTTAAGCTGCTAATGAGCGAGTGGTAGTTGTATAAAAATTATATTGTATTATTGTAATATATAAGTTATCATATTAAGGTATTGTAATAGGAAATATTATTTTAGATGATGGTATAATTGTAATATAAATGATAAATAATGAGAGTGTGGATTTTATAGTATAGTAATATATAAGTTAATACTTTTTATGCTGTAACAGAAAGTAGTACTTAAGTTGATGTTATATTGTACAAATAAATGATATAATTATGTTGGGAACCCACAGACGGGCTATTGCCTTGTGGGACCCGTAAATTATTATTTTAAAAAAATAAATAAATAAAATAAAAAATGTGGCCGTACAGAGACGGATGTACAAAATAAAATGGACGGAAAAAACAAAAAAACGTAGAAGTGCTACGTCGCACCGGATTGACTAACCGATTTTATTACCTGCCTTGAAGGAAAATAAGGAAACATATATAAAGCAAAGAATGCAGGTCGACCTTATTGTTCGCTTGGTCGTCAATGGAAAAATATTAGGCAAAACACCACCGGGAAGAAAGCGGCTAACCGCATTAAGTGGTTTAAATATACGTAACAGCTGTTACAGATAACTCAATGCATGCGTGATGTACCTTCAGCCATGGAGAAGCTTACCAAATAATAATAATAAAGAAATTAATGATTTTTTTAGAAGTTTTTCAAATTACTTTTTTCCTTTAAGTTTTTATGAAATAATAAAAAATATATATCAGTTTTTTCTATTTTAAAACGTAGAATATTATTCAACCTTCTTCGCTTAAAAGCAGTAAAAAAAACGAACATTAAGATTATGGTTACTTTTAAACTTCAACTGAACACGATTAATTTCCAGCATTTCCCCCAGGTGACTATTGATAACAGTAAAAACAGTCACCTTCAAAATGTGCATCATAAACGTCTTTTTATGAAACTTCAGAAGTTAATTACGACTTAAAATTTTTTTTTGCAGTAATTACGCACTTTTTATGACTAGTGATTAAGAATTCAGAAATTTTCAGTTATCCGAAAAATACGTTATTTTATCAATATTTTTTACTGGCCCAGTTCCGATTAAATAAGGACAATAGGTGGTGAAATTTAATATAAATATCGAAAATAACAGGTGAACGGCGTAAACGGTTTTTTGTTTGTGATTAAAATTGTTGCTTATTTTTGTTATATTTCAAAAAATAAGAACGCTTAGAAGACCGAAAAATGGAACGTTGGTCAGAAAAAATAGCGGTCGTAACGGGAGCAGTTGGTGGAATCGGTTCGGTAATTGTAAAAAAGTTATTGGCATACCGGGTTAAAGTTGTTGGAATTCATCACGATAAACAAAAATTAATTGTAATTAGATACATTTTTAATACTTCTTACGGGAATAACGTTTAAAAAATGTAAAAAAACTCGAATTACACAGAATGATGGTTAAAAGGCGGGGAAATTAACAAAGTATTAAAATCGGTTAAGCAACACAAGAAATATCGACATTTAACTTCGTATTTTTAAAGCAACCAAATACTATTTTCTTTTTCTTTTTTCCTAATATAAATTTATTAGAAACGTTTTTTTTTTTGTTATTATTTAACGTAATAATCATTTCGTTAGAAACAGTTAAAAATTATTAACTTTGTTTTTTTTCCGCTTTCTGGGATGACCCATCATCCAAGAATTAGGAAGAAACAAACGGATTAAATTTTAATATATAGGGAAATGGAGTAAATAAAGAGTCTGTTCTAAACCATACTTCTGTTAAAAAAACGTATTAACGGTAAAAAAAAATATATATATCTGTTGTGGGCAACACATGACTTTCTTGTACAACTATTAAACATTAAAAGGAGCGGCGAGTAATACAGCTAAAATATATAAAATAAATAGAAATAGCATAAGAAATGTAATTTAAAACAGCGCATGGGTTACCATATTTTTTTTTTTTTTTTTTTTTTTATTTAAATAAGTTGTGGGTCTCACAGGGAAAATATGCCTGTTGTGTGAGTGCCCGACACTCTTATTAACGTTTATTCAAAAAATATATAAAATACAAAAAATTATAATTTATCTTAACTTATTCTATACTCATAATATTAGTGTACTCTAGCGTCAAGATTAAATATAAATATATATACACATGCAACTACGTAACACGCCCCGTAATATGCATCTGTGCATTATCACATGCCGACAGTTCAATATTTAAAATGGGAAAACATAATCTTTTTTACTACTTAATGTCCGGTAAAGACACTCGGAAGTCAAAAACAAAAACGTATAAAGAAAGGAGCATTAAAAGGTAGAGAGATTCAGGACGTAGCTTGTTGTTCAATCTTTGCACCATTCCTTTAACCAATTTTCCACCTCCTTTTTCCACGCACCAATTTTTTTTTCCCTTTAATATATGGTTCGGGATTGTACTTATTAATTTAATTAAAAACGGATCATCCGTATTATCAATTCGCAGATTTACCCCACGAGGATAGATGTAGTATGTATTACTTTGGTTTCTTGTCAATCGAGTTTTTTGCCTAGATGGTAATTTTATATTATTGACGTTAAATTCTAGTAATCTGTAATAGTAATAGTACACATTTTGAAAGACATTTCGTTGTTTTCCTTCCACCATGTTGATCCAGAGACGTTTTGCTTCCAATGAGGGAGTATGAGTTTCAAACACCTCTTCTGTATTTTACTTATTTTATTTATTTCAGTTTTCTTAGCCTCACATAATATATTTGAATTCCATATAAAATTCTAGACATTATAATTGAGTTATAGTATATACGTAGTGTTCGATATGATAGTACCTGCTTTCTTTTAAAATAAAGCTGGAATTGTCTGTCTTATTTTTGAGTTTTAGAATGTGTTTTTTCCAATTCAGGGATTTATCTACATATATACACTTAAATATTTAAAGTCATTTACGTTTTCTAACGGTGGACAAGGACATAAATGAGTGTTGATATTTACATGAAGCTCATGAATGCAATTGTGTTACTGTGGAGGATAATTCGAGGATCACGTATTTTATATTTGGAACTATTCCGAATGTGTAATACTTTTGATTTATTTATGTTTATACATAACTTCCTATCATGTGCCCATTTACTAAAATTATCTACATCATCTTGTAGTAATTTTTCCGCCATCTCAAAATTGTTGTGCTCGATTAACAGAGCAATATCATCAGCAAAAACAGATACCTTTGCATTTTTAATATGTTTGTCTAACGAGTTGGTATAAATAAGAAAAAGAATCGGGGCCAATATGGTACCCTGATCTACTCCATATTGAATATTTTTTTCATTACTTATATTCCCTGCAATTTTGACCATGCTTTTCCTATTTGCTATATAATTCTTAAACCACTTAAGTTGATTGTTTTTAATGCCTAGATTTTCTAAGTCCTTGATCAGTAATTCATGATCAACTAAATCAAACGCTTTGGATAGGTCAATAAATGAAATTAAAAATTGGTTCCCCATCGACAGTCCTGTATTTATCCTATTTACAATTGTTCTCAATAATGTTATCGTGGATTTTTTTCCCTCTAAAATCGTGTTGGTTTGCATAGAGTAGATTTTTTTTCTCCAAATAATTTCTTAAGTGTTTATCAATGTAGTGTTCTAAAATTTTAGTTATCACAGATGTTATTGTTATTGGACGGTAGTTTTCAAACTGATTTTTCGTTCCTTTTTTATATATTGGTCTAACAATACCTTTTTTTTAAAGCCCATCAAGAGTAAAAGCTTCCTTTATAAAATAGTTAACCATGTTAGTCAAAATAGGAACAAAAATATTTAAGTTTTGTTTTATATCTTTAACCCTAATTCCATCCCATCCAGGTGCCTTATAAACTTTTAGATCATTAATTATTGCTTCTATTTGGTATTTATTTGCCGGCAGAATAAAAAAGGAAGAATAAATACGATTATTAAAATTCGAATTCAATAACTGAATGTGACATTCGTGTCTACGATGTTCCACCGAACATATAAAATATTCACTAAATTGTTCAGCAACTAATGCAGTATTTCCAAAATGTTTTATGTTGAAATCATCGATTGATGTTTTATTATTTTTATTAACAATATTTTTAATTACATTCCATACTTTTTTACAGTCATTGTTTGCTTTAACTATTTGACTCCGATAATAATTCTGTTTCGCATTCCTTATTTCAGTTGTAACCATATTTCGATATTTTCTAAATAAGTTTTTAATTACCAAGTAGATGTCAGAGGGGTCCTAAATAAAAAATTTTAACTCTCTACGGCCACACGTTTTTTTGAGTTATGAGAAAAATTCCACGAAACCCTCCAAGAGAAGTGCCCCTCTTTTGGCCCGACCGATTGTAACCAAAAAGAAAGGTGCATAATTAGATGTTAAAAAAGTACTAAAATCAAAATTTCAACTTTCTGCGACTAGCTGTTTTTGAGTTACACGTGATGGGCATTTATACCTACGTACCTACATGCACACGTCACGAAAAACACGACTTAAAATGGATCCAGGGGCGGTCAAATGGATATTTCTGTTGAAATGTGAGATTCAAAATATTCCGCGAATATAGTTCTCTTCCTTTTCTCCGTATAAGAAATTAGTCAGGGACAGTGGCGGATCCACGGACAGGGAAATAGGGGACATCCCCCCAAAGAACCAAAGCCTCTATGAAAAAATTTATTGCAACAGAGAAATTTAATTTATGCTATAAAAGATTTTTATGAACTTTACTACTTATGGATTTTAATAGTTAATATTTAATACTATTCTCTAGTAAAACTATTAGTTCCTTTTTAACCGACTTCAAAAAAGGAGGAGGTATTCAATTCGACTGTATTTTTTTTTTTTTTATGTGTGTTACCACAGAACTTTCTTCTAGATGAACCGATTTTGATGATTCTTCTTTTATTTGAAAGGTGGCGTTTGTCATGTGGTCCCATTTAAATTTGATCAAGGTCCGACCGATAGTTTTTGAGTTATCCTTAATAATGCGGGAGATTGAAGCTTTTTGGATGCTTTTCATTCATGATTGTTTTCACCGTCGGATTAGATTTTTGACTTAAAATACTATAAATTTGCCAAATTACCATGGAAATGTAGCTTTTGGTGTTTTTACCGTGGAAATAAATGTTTTAATTTAATTGAATTAAAATGCACTAAAAAGTAAAAAATAAAATGCTTTTTTACAAAAAATAAATACCGACTTCAAGGTTTATTATAAAAATTTAAAAATGCACTAAAAAGTAAAAAATAATTACTTCCGATAAAATATATATATCAGAGTGATATAACTTAAGGTGATATCGTAATTCTTATACAACATTAACTTTTTGGAGTTGGAATTAAATTCATGTTAGGAACAATTTAATCAACATTTAATGCAGTTTTTAATTATTCGTTTAATATGAATTTGATGCCAACTCCAAAAAATTAATGTTGTATAAGAATTACGATATCACCTTAAGTTATATCACTCTGATATATATATTTTATCGGAAGTAATTATTTTTTACTTTTTAGTGCATTTTTAAATTTTTATAATAAACCTTGAAGTCGGTATTTATTTTTTGTAAAAAAGCATTTTATTTATTCTATTTTAAATGTCGTCGATCTTTTGCCGTTTTTATTTATTTTTAATTCTCGTCATGTAGATGTACGAATAGGTAGTCGCTCTTTAAAATGGAATAAAAAAGGAGCTAAAACAAACACTAAATGGTTTAAAGAAAAACAAATTTCATTAAGGTTTTTGCATGTAATAATCGCTACGTTTCTTCTGATCAGAATTAGCTCCTATGCCATATCACATTGCATTCTGAGCATCGTGCGACCACCTATTTATGCGCTACAGTTTGAAACGATACATTTGGCGTTATATTTTATTTCCCCACCAGGAATGCCAAATGAAACATTACCGTTCACTAGTTGAAACCCTCAGGGATGCTAACCACGAGGTTTTATTCTCGTGGATTTGATTTATTTAAATTTTTATTTTTTGCCTTTATTGTTTAGGGTTACTATTATTATTATATTAAATTATGCGATTGAATTTTAATCGAATGTATTTTATAATCCTTGACACCTATCTTTCTGTACCAGTGATATTTAATTACGAATATGACAACGAAATATTATACAAAATTTGTTTAAATTTAAAATAAAATTCTACGTATCACTGTTATCGGTAATAATCCGTGATCCACTGATTGGCAGTTTATTGATCAGTTGGTGCGTAGCGATCGGATTAAATATTAATCGGCACGGTTTGTTATAATTTACCGTACTTAGTAATTTCGATAATTGACGATTCTAAGTCACGAATACTGAGGACACCGAATACTTTATAACACGAGAGATCGCGACACAAATTTTGTAACCTTTTCTTGACTACCTGCTGTGCCCAGAATGATGGGCAACGTAGAACTGACCAGAGAGAAGAGTACTTAATTTTAGCAAAGGTAAAACGCGACTGCCTTACTGTAAATAATTTTTTCTTTGATGATTTTTCTCATTTCTCCCGCCTTTCAGCTTGTGACTGCTCGAGTTGATCCTATCAGGTAGACCCTTTTTTTCTTCGTGATCGGTGATTGGCTACCCGAACTAACATTACTCTCGCCCCACTCATTCTAAATTATGTTTTATTTTTATATTCTTTTTTTCTTCGAATTTTATTTGAATCATGTAATGGGCACATTACAAGTTAGACGGAGGTAGGTAGTGTTCATGGAAATATTCTACATACGATACAAATGTATATTATGCAAGACTATATTATATATTTGGAACTGATTGTAATCTCTTATTATCGCGATAAAATGTAGCCCTAAACATGTAGACGTTAATATAACAACAGACGCGTGCACATGATAGCACGCATGGTTTTTTCCATTGCCTTCTATGCAGGAATTTATTGTCGAGGGGGGGGTCATGTATATTCCCGAAGGAGCAGACATTTTTTTAATATTTTTATTGAAATAATTTTTATGAGAATATTATATTTCGTCGGGGAAAAATTAACATCAATGTTTAAAGGGGCCCACGGCGGAATCACGGTGTTAGGAGCTAGGTCAGGGAAGGCGATTACGCTCACATTGTGATGCGATAGGAGGGCCAGGATTTCTGGGAGAGTGTCATTAGGGAACTCTGGGGTGTTGGGGAGGTCATTTGTGTGAATAGGAAAGAAAGACTTAGATGGAGAAAACACAAGACCGTTATTGTTACACCAGGATTGTAGTTTTGTAATAGTTTATTGTAGGATTTTTTGAGCATTTGCTAGAAAACTGGACGACAGGGAAATTTTCAAGTCGTTAAAGTAGAGCTGGGCGTTTACAGGCGGAGCAATATAATCATTTATATCATTGATATAAAAAATAAACAAGGTTGCATTAAGGGCAGACCCTTGTGGTAAGCCATTCTCAGTTTCGATGGTGCTCAATGTTGACGAACCAATCTTAACATGGAACGTTCTGTTTGTTAAAAAATTATTCAGATAATTGGCCATATTTCCAATTATAGCAGCCGTTGTCAGCTTGGATAAGAAGCTGTATCGCCATACTCTGTCGAACGCTTTTTCTATATCGAAAAAGACGGAGTATACATTGCCTTTGTAGGCTCAGCAGATGATTAACTACAAGTACGCTTCTTATGCCCTCCGGCTTGTGACGAGGATAGAAGATTATTCTGTTCAAGGAAGAAAAGGAGACACCGATTAACAATTTTTTCCAGCGTTTTTATTAAGAGGACACTTATGAGGGATATAGGCCTGCAGTTTTGTGGGAAAATAGGATCTTTATTTTGCTTCAGAATAAAAATAACAACTGCTAATTTTCATGGCTCAGGGATCGATCCGGAGGATCAGATTTGGTTATAGATATGTAAGAGGAAGTTTTTCGCTGACGGAGGTAAATGTTTTAACATATAAGGATGGATGGAATCGGGCCCAAACGTGCTGTTTGCAGTATGGTACTGGAGTTGATAGTCTAGTTCAGAGATGGTGAAATGGCAACTGTAGGAAAGTGAGGAGTCAGGGATGATAGTTATTGGCTGTTGTTCCGTGGAATATTTCTTTAAAGAGAAGACAGACGAATATGACGATGAGGATGACTCCGTTGAAAAATGATTCGCAAAAGCATTTGCGACCTCTAACAGGTCAGATAACATGGAACCCCATTCTGATTTATCGAAAAGGAAGCGGTCGTACGATTAATACCGTTCCGTACCCTAATTTTGGGCCAAATATTGCGACTAGAAGTATTTATGGAGATTGAATGCATAAATTTCTGCCGAGATTCCTGTTTTTTGCGTCTAATGAGGCACCCCTTGCAACTTCACGGCGTTTTTTAAATTCGAAAGTTAATGCTAAGCAGTCTAAAGTATACCGTTCTATTATAGTGAATTCGACATCAAAATCCATCTCGAGAAACCATTTATATTTTTAAGATATTTTATCAAGCGCCTGATTTAAAATTACATTTAAGCTACTATCTCGCATCTATATAGTCTTAAACTTGAATGGAATTAATAATGATTAACGCAATTTTTAACTTTTTAATATATTAAAAACTTCCATAGTGGATATAATTCTCTCTCTCTCAGGTGCCGTACGCTACATAGCGCGTTGGCGCAACCTATTCGTACATTTAGCTGTACAGATATAGGTTGTGTACCAGGCAATTATTATACGCAACGCAGGTGTACACACGCAAGACTACATTCGGAACTGATGGTAGCCGCTTGTTATCGCGCTACAAGTGCAGTCCGGTGTGGGTCTGCTGTGTACTGACCTAGCGCGCATATGATGTTGTACGTGGTGGTTTGCCATTGCCTTCCACGTGACTATTAGCGATTATTTATTTATTTAATTCTTGTAATAAGTTCGTCGTCGCTCGGGATCAAACCCGTGACCGCCATATCGGAAGTCAAGCGCTCTAGCAACTAGGCTATCTCGACGACTTTAGGAAAACAATATTTACGGTAAAAGACCCTATGTTTAAAAAAATTTAAAATACACACCCAAAAATAGTATAATTGTAAAAAATAAAAAACACCTAAAATTCCCAAAAAGGCACGCACCGGTAAACAACAAACCGAAAGTACGAAAGGAACGAGTGTAACAGAAAAGTAAAAAACAGACACGAGAATGATACTAACAATGCGAAAAACACGGACTTAAAAAGTAAAAACTTTTTTATAAGAAAAAATAAAACGCTGAAAATGTCCAGAAACATTACACCGAAAATTCCAAACATCAGCTTAAACGCCATTTTAATAACACCTGGGTAACAACGATTGGCAAAATTTACCTGCGGAAAATAAATTACATAAAGTCGTACACGAAACTATGGCTTTCCTGAAGCCGCGAAAGCAGAAAACAGGGGGTAACGTTATATAAACTGCTACTTACTCGTTTTACGCACTGATATTTATTAAATAAGGAACCTGCGCCTCAGTGACCGACATGTGATTGCCACAATTAACTGTCGAACACACCTACTGTGGTTAAATGCCTAATTGATGATCATTATCGAAAACGATGCAAAATACCATCCAGTTTAATTGTTGTGCGATGATGAAGAAACCGCGCTTAATCGATTGTTTCGATTTCTAAAACGTTCTAATTTGCTAAAGAGCTGTTTTAATTTTGCTAATCTGTGTTAAATGACACGTAAATAAATAAATAAAAATAAATAAAAAAGAATAAAAATTCCAGAGGAAAATAGAAACAAATTAAACTAATAAAACAGGTAAAAATACGAACACAAGAATAAACTGAACAATACAAAAAAGTACTAGGAAAATTCCCAAATTGAAATGAGTAAACAACAAAACTGAAAATGCTGAAGGGAAAGAGAACCATTTTTTCTGCCGAGTCGATCGCCATCCTTAAGGCTATCTCTTATATTTCCTCTTTAAGCGATCTTTCCCAATTCCTCATTATTTCGGACTCTAAGGACGTCCTTCAAGCCCTATCCTCTCCTCCTTCACATTCCTCTGATAATATTATTCTCTCAATTCGTTCTCTTACCTCCACTTTGCAGTCATCCCGTTCTATTCTCATTGATTTTTTGTGGGTCTCCAGTCATTCCGGAATTGATGGCAATGATGCAGCCGATTCTTTGGCTCGTTCTACTGGTCGCCTTGATTCATTCCTCAACCATTTCCCTTCTTCAGATATCCTTTCCTTATCCACCTCCAATCACGCCAGACTTTGGCAGGATATTTATCCCTCCCTATTTTCTAATCGTCATTCTCATTACCGTTTCATTCAGCCAATTCCTTGTTCCCTGTCTTGGTTCCATTCTATTCCTCTCAGTTGTCGCTCTTCTATTGTCTCCCTAATTCGTCTCCGGATCAATCATCCTCTCCTCCCTTCCTCTCGCTTTCGATTTGCTCTATCGCCTTCTCCTGATTGTTCTCTCCACGATTGTGATCCTCCTCGTACATGTGATGCTAATCACAGTTTCTTTGAGTGTCCTGCTCTTTGTAACGAACGCTCCCTTTTATACAGTCAGCTCCTATCATTAGGTCTCCCTACTCCCTATAACTCTTCCTTTATCCTTTCCTTTCCTTCATCTTCTGTGGTGTCCGCACTGCTGTCCTTTGTTGCGTCCATTTCGGACCGCTTAGTTATTTAATTTCTTAGCTTAGTTTTCTTGTTGTTGGGTCAATGCCGCTGGCGCGCCCAAAAAATAAAAAAAAAAAAAAAAAAAAAAAAAAGAACCCCGAGAAACCGGTAAGGCAAAACCAACTATACTAATAAAGCGGAAATTACGAACCCCAGAAAGAATGAACTAAATAAGAAATACGAGAAAAAAAATAAACTAAAACACGAAGACCACAAAAAGAGACATCGTGTGAAAAACGAAACAATACATCATTACTTTTAACTAACCATATTATAGGGGTGTTCACGTTGGGGAAACTGATTAATTTTTTGACTTTTTCTTATGAAAGTTTTTCCTTTTTAAGTTCGAGTTTTCCATATTGTTAGTTTGCTTTTTTTTCGTTGCTCCTTCCTTTCGTACTTCCGCTTTGTTCTTTACTCACCCCTTTTTGGGGGAATTTTAGGTGTTTTTTATTTTTTATAATTCCACTATTTTCCGTATTTTTCGTCCTGTTAGTTCAATTTGTTTCTGATGATAGTAAGTGTAAACTTTCCGAAACGTTAAGTTTAAGATTTAATTCTTTAAAACCGGTGTCTGTCGTAAATTAGTTTTCTAACTCCTAGTCTATTGTGTCATAGCTCAAAATTTATCCGAAATATATCGATATTTGAAGAGGGTAACTTGATGATTTTATTAATGGAGTCGAGTTCAGTTACTTTTTCTAATCTAAAATTTGTTCTATATCGATATAATTATATATGTTGTGCCAGCCCCGTGCCCAGAATTTTGGAGGGGGGTGAAAATTTTCTTCGCATATTTATTTTATACAATAGCAATACATTTTTCACTAATATCCGCATACTATTAATAATTTCCACCATTTGATTTATATGTATTAATAATTTACATAAATGAATTACCCCGTATACGAACATTAATGAAAATTACGTATGTTATTGATTATACTCGTAATAAAAAAATTTGCATAAAATATTAATGAAGTACCTAAAAATATAGAGCATATTTTTTCTTTTTTCTTTTAAAGGTAAGAACATCCTAAAAAATCATTAATATTTATTTTAAATTTTTGATATTTTTCAAATTTTTGTGTATTTATAATGACTATTTCAGTTCTCATGGGAGGTTACCCCTCTACCTCCGTGCACACGGCCTTGTGTTGTGCGACTAATCTAATGGAAAATATATATAATGTTTTTTTGTTTTTACCATATAGTATACATGTGAATAATTACAACATCGGTTTAGTATGTAATTGACTACATTTTTGAGAAATCGAGAAAATAAATTATCTTCTGTTCGTTAAAAGCGGTTATTACTCACGTGTCAGATCCAAAAATATATGCTATTCTTTCCTCTTCTGGAACAATTCTGTTCTCAATAAAACGTAATATGGAATGTTCTTTTATCACAGATTTCTTAAACTTGTTTATGGATTTTAACAATCTCATTGTGCAACTATAAATAATCAGTCACAATGAAGCTTTGATTTGAATTTCAAGCTGTTCTGTATTTGCAAGAGGAAAAAAGAGTTGACCAGCGTTTCATTGAACCACATCTACCAGCTCACGTAATTCACTGGCGTATCGCCTACTCACGCAGGATAATCATTACGCGACACTTTTTTCACTCCAACGTTACGTAATCGAATCTATGAATATATATATACGATTAGCGAACATTATAATTACAAAAAATATCAACTTTGCGAAGAATTTTATATTATAAACTTTTTAAATCATATACTGTAAATTTAAAATTAAGGTTAACAAACATAAAAATTAGAATTTATTGTAATTAACGGAATTTTATACTATTTTTAGCATTATGGAACTGTCTCTTACGTATCGACAGTGCTCACACTCTTTGTGAACTCAGATTATGTTTAATTCTATAAGTAATAATGTAATAATAATTATTACCATTACACGTTAAAGAAATATTATTCGGAAACTGTAATATTTCCATTTACTTTAGACAATTCTTTTCTTTGTTTTTAATACTGACCGAATTTTCAGGAACTTCGTAAAAGTATAGGTAGTCCGTTAAACCATAATTTTCATTTTTGCCAATGTGATCTAAGACGAGAAGATGAAATTATTAGCAGTTTCAAATGGATAGAGGAAAACATAGGACCGATTTCGATACTAATTAATAGCGCGGTTAAGGCAACAAGCACGCCTATATTGAGTAAGTGAACAGTATTTTACAATATCGCGTAGTGATAAAAAAAATTTTTCGAAATATTTACAGTTACATTAATAAATAGGCGTGTTTCGCATTATTATTTCGATGTCTGTTTTTATGTCACCTTATCGATTTTATCTTATCTTGCTTAAAAAAGAAACTTTATGCCCGAAATTTAACCTAATGGCCTCGAATAGCATGAACGTATATAGAGCTAATGATTATAATTTCTGACACGGATCATTACAACCGCAGCAGTCGAATTCGTGGAATTGTTGCTGATTCAGCGGCACACCCGGCATTCCAGAACCGACCGAATCTCTGGTATTTTTGTCCACTATCTTCATTCAATTCTTGCGCTCTGCTGCAGTCACTTCTCAGTCCTTGAATGGATCAAGCGCAATCAAATATTTAAAAAACATTTATTTTCGTCTAAAAATGTTTTTTAAGCATTTGAATTATGTTTTTTAAATGTTTTGTTTTTCAATGATGTTTTAAGTTTTATAAATATAAAAATTTTTTCAGTGAAGTCGATCTATGTTTTTCATTACAAATAATCGATGTTATATATACATGTGTGAATAGCGAGTGTAAATTTGTATAACGTGTAAATATAACATCGAGTGTAACTGTAACGTTGGACTATTATTTAATTATTCATTTATTTATTTGTTGTATGGTGCGCCTGAAATAGCGATGTAATTTTTGTTATGCCCCTCCTAAGACAAAACCACTACTACAGTTTTAGAACAATACCTTCATTTTAAAGTAGATTTAAAAGAAACTTTTTAATATGTTTTATATGAGAGAAGAAACCAATATTATTTTCTCCAGATGAATTTGAAACAGCACTTTATTGTGTCTGACGATTTCATTCATTTTTTTCTTTTTGATTTGTTTCAAAAAAAAACAAATGGAAAATTGAATATATGCAGTATTAGTAGTTCATAAATGTAAAAACTGGTACCTTTAGCGTCATAACAACCTGAAAGCTATGTGATAGAGCTGCAAAATAACTTCATTCTCCATGTCTGAGTTCGAATCCCATCATCTATTTTAAAAATTTAACCTAAATTGTCTGCCAACTTCAAAAATTAACACTAACTCCTTCCGTCTTTGCTTTACAAATTCAAAAGGTTGTGGGAAAGTATTGAGATTTGACAGTATACTATATTTCATTATCTTATATAATAACCCACTGGTCATTCTGTACATATGCCTTTTATTTCTGCACGTACTAATACTGTCTGTTCCTCAATAACCACACTGCCCACAACTGCAGAGACGCCAAGGATAGTTGGAAAACTACTTTTGCACACATGTCCACTCCTTTGGTTATGAAGAAATCGAGCAAGTCTGGTAATTTCCTGTTGTCTGTTGGCCAGTATGTGGGCGAGCCGGTGCTTAATACTTGACATCCATTTTTTTCCAAAGCTAAGATTCATGGAAACACAGCCCGACCACAGTCTATTCTCTGATCATTCAACGATTATTTTAATACTAAGCACCAGCATAATTAAGAATCATCCCAAACCAAAACTACACAATGAGGAAACAAATTGGGAAGTTTTCAGACGAGTAGTTGGAGAGAGCATAAACCTAAAAGTCCCGTTGAAGACAGGCGAAGATATAGAAAACGCGCTTCAAACTTTAATCTTAATCTTACAGAAATCCGCATGGATAAGTACACCAAACAAGCAAATTAGATCTCCGATAATACACTACCCTAATGAAATAATAAAAGAGGTAGCAAAAAAAAAAGAACTGAGGAGAATTTGGCAATCTAACAGAGATACATCAATTAAAACGAAGTTAAATAAGCAAATGGAAAAAGTTAAAATCTTACTATCCAAATTCAAGAACGATAGCTTTAAAAATTATGTGTCGTCACTATCTCCACAGGCTCATGATTACACGTTGTGGAAAGCTACACGAAACTTTAAAAGACCCAAAGAACGATCACATCCGATAAAAAAGTCAAATAACAGTTGGGCACACAGCGATAAAGAGAAGGCTGATGAACTTGGGAAATATTTTGCCGCTGTGTTCAGCCCACTTCCAGGCTCTGATAATCTACCACAGACCTCCTCCAATATGGATATGAGTCGTCCTATAAAGCTAACTTCTCCGCAAGAAATCAAAGCTATTATTAAAAACACGAGCACCAGAAAAGCTCCAGGATATGACCTAATAACAGCAAAAATGCTAAAGGAACTGCCGCGCAAAGGACTAGTTATGCTAACATATATCTTTAATTCAATGATAAAAACTACATACTATCCTATACAACTAAAGTTCGCTCAGATAATCGTGATACAGAAGCCAGGCAAATCCCCCTCTGAAATGAAATCTTACAGACCAATTGCGCTATTGCCTATAATTTCAAAGCTATATGAAAAGCTGATATTAAAAAGAACAACTGAAATTATAATTGAAAAAGAACTAATACCGGAACATCAGTACGGCTTTAGAACAAATCACTCCACTATTCAGCAGATACATAGAGTTGTCCAAAAAATAGAACGCAGCCTGGAGGAAAAGAAAGTCTGTGACTCGGCATTTCTAGACATCAGCCAAGCGTTTGATAAGGTGTGGCACGAAGGACTTATTCACAAAGTAAGAGCAAAATTTCCATATCCGTACTATAAATTAATAAATTCTTTTCTCCAAGAAAGACACTTCCAAGTAAGAATTGGAAATGAAGTATCCGACATCCATCCAGCTACTGCTGGAGTCCCACAAGGGAGTGTGGTGGGACCACTCCTTTACTTAATATATACCGCAGATCTCCCAGTGCTCGAAGGAAGCCTAGTAGCGACGTTTGCGGATGATACAGCCATACTTTGTGATAACCTCTGTCCTGATGCTGCTTGCAACAATCTCCAAAGTTCAATCAATGAAATATCCGCATGGTGTAAGCAGTGGCGGATAAAAATCAACGAGGAGAAATCAAAACGTGTACTTTTCACCAACAGAAAGATCCTACCTAAGGACGTTACCATCAATCATAAAATATTGCCACCAAGTGACAGTGTCAAATACTTAGGCATTCATCTTGACAAAAAATTAACCTGGAAAAAACACATCCAGACTAAACGGAATGAATTACAATTAAAAGTACGGCAGATGTACTGGTTAATTGGACGCCGCTCTAAGTTATCATTAGAAAATAAAATGCTAATCTATAAACACATTTTAGCCCCAGTATGGAAATATGGATGTCAAATTTGGGGCTGCAGTGCCAGGACAAATTTAGCAGTAATACAACGGCTTCAAAATAAAATATTAAGGATAATGGCAAATGCTCCTTGGTTTATATCCAATAAAACCCTTCACAGTGATCTAACCGTTTCGTATGTTACTGACGTTATAAGAGAAGAAGCGACGAAACATGCTATGCGATTACACGATCACCCAAACAGGACAGCAATCAATCTGCTCGATAATTCAACTGAAGTACGACGGTTGCGGAGAATAAAACCACTAGACTTAGTAGAATAAATAATTAGGTATCCCTTTGCTGGAAGGAATGCCGTTCAAGTGATTTAAAGTCAAAACTTCCTCTGATAGCTCTAGCAGCTAGGTGTGGAAAAAAAAAAAAAAAAAAAATGTCCACTCCTGCACACAAATTTGAAATCTGAGTATACGCATTCAGATTTGACCTAAGTACACTACTTCCAAATGAAAAACGAACATTTCCCTTCAATAGTGAAATTCAAAACTAGTGTGTAAATATTTGAATTTGGCTGAAGTATACTACTTCATTATTGAAAATTATCATGTTAGCCCCCACCACCCTTACACAATAAGCATGTCCATTCTGGCACACATCGTATTTGAGCATAAGTATTCAAAATCAATTAAAATATACCATTCCACAACTACAAATAACAAACCTCTTCCCTTTTCACAGCACAAATTAAAATAATATTTTAGTGCTAAAAGCTTATCTAATATCTCTTCTTTTCCCTTTTCCACCTAATGAGTTCCTAAATTTGACTTAAAAATTAACTTCAACCTCTTCTTTCTGTCCATCCAAAAGACACTCAGGTAATCTAACAACCATTTTTCAAAATGTAGCTTAATATACATTTCTACACACACACCAACATAACTTTTTTTTCTGTACAACAATTCTATTCTTTATTACACTATCCGTACATAGTTTATAATTAATTAAATTTATTTTTCCGGTAGAACACTGATTTATTTATTCGCCGTCTATTTTTGGTATAAACCACATCAAACAACAATTTATAGTTGACTAAAACTTTTTAAAACAGATTATATTATCGGAGACGCAACTAAATTAGGTAGAAAAGAACCTTATAGATAGTTAAAATCTATATGCTCTAAAACCGAACTAAAATAAAAAAATGTAAACGCTTGATTATCGATATTATTGCACCAGTTAACGATGTAGACGGTAGCGGTGCTTCTTATTTTTTTTTATTCGCCATGCACCGTATGATCGCACGCGAAGGGATAAAAATGACCCAAGCCTACCATTAGTCAACAAACCCAGCGAAAAGCTCATCATTTATCCTAACAACTATCTCTTCTCTTAATTGCTAAAGTTCCCCAAATTTGACTCGCTGTTTATGTCTTCTTTATTAGAATTTTGATGTTCCCCAATTTCTACAGCTTATCTAACAATGCACGTTTCAAAAGCGGTTGATTTTTCTAGAATTTTAGTAAAAATTGTACCGTAACCTTGTATTTTTTGTGTCCGGTTAATGTTTATTTTTCCGTTTGTGAATGCGTATAACCCATTCTATATACATATTTTTAATCTCTTGTAAGAATAACTCGATTTGTCCAATATAACAATGCCAAATGAGCCTGGAATTTTATACACGTCTATTGTGAGTTCATTGTTCCTAATGTACCTCGAACTTTTTTACATGCACCAAAAACTGCTCTAATCTTATTTATTCTTAAATTGTTGCATATTCTGTCCGTCGTACCTATTATATAAGGTAAAACGACTGTTGATAACGGTTTTTTTTTTAACAAGTACCAATGCTGCATAGGTGTTATACTGAAACAAACAGTGGCGAAGCTGGTTAGTTTATATAGATATAACAATAATAAATAAAGTATACCAGTAAAAAATACGGTGCATTATTTGAATAAGGGTGAAAAAATTAAAATAATTATTGCATTATTTTCAGAAATTTCCGGCTCAGAAATAAATGAATTACTCCAAATAAACGTAGTAGCACCTATGCTATGTTCAAAGGAAGCAGTGAATTCAATGCGGAGGAACAACATAAATGATGGTCATATAATTAATCTAAATAGGTAAAAATATACTTATTCTTATTTTATGAAATATGTTTTGGATTATTGGTTTAAACGCGAAAAGAGATGTTTTCAATGTGGTTTTCTATAGAGCAGTTACCTGAAACTTCTCTTCAAGGATCCATTTTTTGTAACCTGACCATAACAAAATCGCTGATTTTTTTCCTTTTTGTTTGTTATACTATTAGCTAGAAGTTTTTCAAAATAACACGTTTCGCAATACGAAGAATATATTCTAAATATAAGTGGAATCCTATACTTTAGTAGAAAGAAAATATCGATGGAGTTTCGGTATGGCAGTTATAGATGACTGTTTTAACAGTTTTTTTTTTTTTTTATGGGTACGCTAACGAAGAGCAACAGCCCAATCAACCAAGGAATCTAAGTAATAGCTCAAAAGGAGAATAACATATTAGATTTTAATCTGGTGCGAGATTGAATGAATGAAAAAAGCTAGAATAGGAACAACTGACAAGGAAGGAAATGAGAGAACATAAGAGTCATTGTATGGAGTAGGAAGACCAAGATCCAAAAGCTGAGAATAGAAGAGAGAACGTTCTGAAGAAAGTGAGGAACATTCGAAGAAGACGTGATTGATATCACATTGAAAAAAGTAATCTTCTGGGTGAAGAGGGCACCGCGGAGAAGGAACGAGGGAAAAACGAAAAAGTGACGAAGGGCGAAAGGTATGACCGAAACGAAGACGACATATAGCGGTGATCAGGGGACGACAAAGGGAAGGAAACATGTCGAACCATCTGGTCAAAGAAGGTAAGGGCTGGGACGAAAAGATAAAAGGAATTCGGATTGGAGAAAAGAGAAAAATAAATATCATTCCACAATGTAATATAGAACTGTCTGGAAATATGATCAATATTGTGAGCGGAAAATTTATGAAGAGGATGTCCGTTAGAAGCTCCTGAGCGAGCCAAGGAATCAGCCACCTTATTACCCTCAATTCCGGCATGGCTAGGAATCGACAATAAATCAATTTCGATCGAACGGAACAGGAATAATTCGTGAATTAGATTGCGTATAAGGAGAATGAAAGGTTCAAAAGAGGGCAACGATAAGGGAGAAGAAACCGCCTGCAAGACACTTTCAGAGTCAGCTATTAAAAGAAATTTATCCGAGAGGATAGAAGAGGAAGAGATAAAAAGAATTGCATGAAGGGTATGGCAGCAGATTCAGCAGTAAATATAGAGCAGCAGCAAGGAAGTTTAAAGGATTCAGAGTAGTTGTGAGAAGGAAAAGCAAGGGCGGCACCAACCTCATCAGCCCTCTTAGACCCATCAGTAAAAATAACGGAATGATTAGGATATAAAGAGCTTAAAACCATGTGAAATTCAGATCTAACTATAGAGTGAGGAAGGAATTTAACGGAACTTAATTCATATGAAATATACGCGAGGAAGATGTAAGAGACTGAAATATAATTAAGAGAAAAGTACGGAGGTTTTAACAGTTATAAAAAGAAATCACCAAAACTGCAACTGTATCGTATATGCGCGTGTATGTAAAATATTTTTAAAAAAGAGCTTTTAAAAATTTACAAATAAAATGTAAACAGGTAAACTATTTTCTAACATTTGACGTAAAACCATTGCTATTTTTATACTAAAAATTGACACCGATAAATTTGATTCCTCAGACTAGAAACTCTTATCCATCAACCCGTGCGGCTTATAAAATTCTTTAAAAAATTGCATCCGGTTCGTCAGTTGTTGTTCTTTTTGAGTAACAGAAAATGATTCTAAAGTAGCTTTCGACAATGTTTTTCAACGTTAAGTTAATTAGTGCGAAAAACCAGGTGTAGAAGCCTACTAGAAATGGTTATATGCAGCATCGTTTAATATTGAAAAAGCATACAACACAACTCGAAAGTATTGTATTATAAAAATGCTATCCGCTGTTGTTGCCTCATTTCATTATGAACAAATTTACCTAATTACAGAATTCAAGTGAGAATTTAAGACATGTTCCTTAGGAAATATTCCGTAAAAAATGAGGTTTCATAAAGGAATTCTTAAATATATCTTATTATTCATAGGGATCAGTTATATTATCGAATACATGTAAACCTATTAATTAGGACATTATTTGCCGGTTACATTTTTAAGTACTTTCAGTGTTAGTGTTATTTACTGAGGTATTATTACGGATTCAGTATTTACGGTTCTTCTTCCGATAATGTCGAGTTAGGATTTTTTTTTTTTTTTTTTTTGGGTGCAGTAACGAAGATCCTATGACCAGAAGCAATATAGAGGGGATAGAATCAACAGTTAAATATCAATTCAATCAGAGAGAGAGAGAGAGATAATATAAAAGAACTAAGTAGAGGAATGACTGGCAAAGAAGGAAATGACAAGATATACGAAGCACGGTAAAGAGCAGGCACTCAAGTGCTAAGAGTTGGGAGTAAAAAATAGATCATTGATTTGAGAGGGACGAACATTCAAATAGAATATGGTTGGAATCATAGAAAACCTCATCGTTCTGGTGAAGAGGGTAAAACGGAGAAGATGTTAGGAAAAAACGAAAACGAGAAGAAGGTAACAGTGAATAGTTAGGACGTAAACGAATAATAGAAACGATAGCAAAACGCCAAAGTAGGGGGAAATCAAGGAACCGCATGTTGGAAGAAAACGTAAGTTGAACAATCTGGTAGGGAGATGGATTATTAGAAATAGACAAAAAAGCATAGGTGTCAGACGAGTATTTGGAATGAAGTTTTTTTTGAAAAAAGGTGGAAGATTCGAACCTGGAATTTTAGAGAAAAAAATGAACGAGGAAAAAGCAACTCTAGCCCGAGAATCCGCTAATTCATTGCCTTCTATGCTTGCGTGACTAGGAACCCATAACAAATCAACAGGATTTAATGAAGAGAAAAAAGATCATGAATGAATGAACCTAAAGGGCTCTCATGAAATCAGAGATAATCGAATAATTTGTGAAATAGCGATGGGAGGAAACGTAAATAACAGAACATAGCCATGAGTTTGGCTGTACATTTAGAACAAAAGAAAGGGAGTCTAAAGGATTCGGAGTGATTAATTTCTGAGAGAATAAAAGAGGCTTCAACTCCACATCAGGACCCTTCGAGCCATCAGTAAAGATATTCATATTTAGGGTAAAAAAGGAATTAAGAGTGTTACGGAATTTCTGAATAGCGACGGTTCGAGATAATGATTCGGACGGTAAAGACAGGTAGAGAACCTTAGAAAAATACATGGGCCGCTAAATACATTATTTAATTATAGTTTATGGATTTTTACTCGTATTGTTTACTTTGCCCATAAAAATAGTTATAAAAATAAGAAATATCTAGTCAATCATTGCCTATTCACTGATTTTATAAGGTAATTTTTGAGTACATAATATAATCCTAATCTTCGTCACTATCTTTACCGATAACAGGAGTACATTTAAAATCAAATAACTTTGCTAACTTTTCTGCTGGTCTTTGAATTCGCGACAGGTATCTTGCATGAACCAGATAAGAAATAATTGCTGCAACATGAGAACAAGAGCCTCGATGGTTCTATTACCGTTAGCACAGTCACAACAGTAGCGTTTAATACCTTTGATAACATAAGTGTGTGGTTCATAATCCACGTAAGATTTGTACGTTCGATTATTAATTTTGATCTCACTTCAAATCTAATTATTTCAGTTTTTTCTTTAGCATACTTAAAATTAATGAATCATTTTCGCCTAACATTTCCGTCAAATAACATGTAGCTTGCGATAATTGGTATGTACCGGTAAAAATTATTTGTATCTTCTCCGTAGTTAGTTCTGGAAAGTTTATTAAATCGTTCAACGACACTACATAAAAAGATGTGTAGATTTTTTGAAATTTAGTTGCCACTCAAATTGAGGTTTTCTATGTCGAAGTGTTTGATGTCGGCATACTTACTGCAGTGAAAAATTACGTGATTGGCGTTTTCAGTTTCCCCACAATCACATTTGTCGTCTTCAGTAATTTTGTATATTTTTAAGTAGGCTCCGAAGTGTTTGTGTTCAGTGAGGAGTTGGGTAGCATAAAAATCACGTGTTAACTGTAAGCCTGTTCTAATATTTGGGATTAGGCTGTGGGTATGCCGACCTGCTGTATCTCTTTCCCAGGAGTTTTGTCATAGGAACATGAAATAGTATTTAATGTGTCTTTTGAGTTATTTTAGTGACATTTTTATATGTAAGTCATGGTGGATTAGCATGTAGGAACTGTTCTGAAGAAGATTTAATGGAGGTAGAAAGTTCATTATTTGATAGACATGATCATTAATATATTCAAAATTTTTATGTTTTTTTATAGTCAAAATGATTGATCTATAGTTAATTTTTAGGTCTAGTGGAAGGACTTCCGTAAGAGCAATAGCGGCGCTGTGAGAAATTGTTCTGTAAGAGTTTATTAGGTATTTCCGTTGTGTAGAGTAGATTTTTTGCTTTAGGGTTTTCTTTTTTAGGTATTGGAAAAACACAGAGCTACAATAACACACTGTATGCTCAACAAGTGACTTGTACAGTACAAGTGTGTATCTGTAATGAAAGCCCCGTGTATTTGTGCACAATACTAGTAATTAATAGTATTTAGCATCCAACTTAGATGCGGTGTAGTCTATGTGTTGTTTAAAGGAGAGTTTATTGTCTAATATAACTTCTAGATATTTAAAATGTTCGACTACTTTTAGAGTGATCCCCCCGTAAAGTAGTTTAATATTTTTCCTTTTTAGTTTCAGGGAGTTTGTGAAAAGAAACACAAAGCATTTTTAAACTGAAAGATTAAGCTTTACTTCATTTAGCCAGGCTCCGAGTAACTCAAGCGTTTTGTTAGCTGTTCTTTCGAGATTGACTTTTGTATCGTCCGTTACTATGAATAGTAAGTCACCTACATATGCGCATAAGTCAACGTTCTTGGCGTATGGTAGAGCTTGGTTGAATAATATATTCCAGAAAAGTGGACCTAAAATGCTACCCTGTGGGCAGTCTTTATTGGTTTCAGTGTTTGCACTATGATTACCTATTTGAAGAGTTACATGTCTGTTTTTAAGGTAGCAGTATATTGTACAGTTTCGACGATTATGCCACTATTGAACAGAAACGATATATAAATTAAACGCAGGACACAACATGTTATCGATACCAACGAACAGAAACCTAGTCCATGCCAATACATAACATAAAAAAATTATATATTTATTTTTCTAGCCTGTTATATTGGACTATTTGAATTCTGTATCCCACACTGATATTATTTCTGGTTACGCTAAGTGGTATTATTTAATAGCTTCTTTTTTTTTTTTGGCTTGGCCGACTAAAGGCATCTACCCAGGACAATTGGACTAGATTAGAGATTAAATTTTAATCCGGTCAGAAATCGATGACAGAAAAGAGACAAGAATAGGAATCACATTGGATGACGGCAAAGCTAAGATGTAGGAAGCACTATATGGAGTAGGAAAATATTTAATAACTTCTGATATACTATATTACCGATATCTTTGCTATTACGTAATCTTTGATTTTCCAAATATTAATCAAAATTAACGAAGTCTTGATCTTCTATCGCCGCCGTGAACAATTGATGAAAAGTTGACCAATATTATTAAATTCGAAACTGCTTTACAAATTTTGTTTTAACAATCGTTCAAATTATTTTTAATTTTTTGATTACAATTATTAACCAAAATATAACGGATTCTATTAAATATATTAACAGACTTTTATGAATAATAATAAATGATTCTAAAAACCGATTCGGTGAAATACCACCAGATTCAAATAAAATTTTTATTAGCTTATTCTACGTACTACCACGGACTAGCCAGAAATTATCTAAAATAATTAGCCAGACACTTATTTAATTATTCGTATATACAAACTTATTTTTACCGTTATTACTATTATTATTACTACTACATATTACCGGGCCTCTCTTGTCTCATTCTCCGACAATTTCTTGAGCTTCTAAGATATACTTAATTAACCTTATCATTTTTATAAATTCCTGTTATACTCTGTAATGGCTGAAACGCTATAATATACACAATGAGTGACAATCGTTGAACACCGCGCACCAAGTTGGGGAAAGTCCTATACCTTCGTAGTGGCGTTCGGAAGTTAGAGCAGCACACGTGAAAGTGCGACGAAATGATGCGTTACATTAATCGTTGAACACATAAAAAAGGCCGAGTGCGAAACAAGTAAGTACGTCAGATTTATACAGTGCAAGTGTACTTACGTAGGAACAACCGGTGGATGAAAATATTTCGCCGTGAAATAGTGTAGATTCGCCACGATTCAAAAAAGTGTGCTTGATATTCGAAAAAATGTCGCGTAAAGGCCAACATACCCCTCTTGCGGCCTGTAAACTCGTAATTTTGAAATACGAGGAAGGTTTATCGGGAGGTCAAATGTCGAAATTAGTAAGTATTCGGCGAACCACCGAATACGAGATTTTACGGCGCTGCAAACAAGAAAATCGCATGCATTCAATTCGGCAAAAGGGACAACTGAGAAAATTAACTGAAACTGATGAACGCTGGATCAGGCGGCAAATCGCAAAAATTCCACAGGTAAGCGCACCACAATTAAGTCGTGAACTAGTCCAAAGAGCAGGTGTAACAATTTCGGCCACAACTGTACGCCGAGCAGTGAAAAGGATGGGCTACTTTTCGCGAACAGATCGTAGAAAACCCTACACATTAGTGCAACGAACAAACAAAAGCGTCTTTAGTTCGCAAAAAAGTACCAGTTCGAACCAGAAACGTTTTGGAATGATGCCCTTTTTACGGGTGAATCGAAGTTTAACCTGTTGCGCAGTAATGGGAAAGTCAGAGTTTGGCGTACACCCAATACAGCACTGGAAAGTAAAAACATAACTACCTCAATAAAACACGGTGGCGGCAATATTAAAGTATGGGGTTGTTATGCCGCGAGTGGCACAGGTGAATTGCAGCTCATCACGGGGAATATGGATGCTGCTACGTACGAGTACACAAAGATCCTAAAAAAGAATCTACGCCCCAGTGCGGAGAAGTTGGGAATCCTAAGTTCGTTTGGCTGGTACCAGGATAACGACCCAAAGCATACGGCTTATCGTATACGTGAGTGGCTCTTATACAACTGCCCGAAGATCCTCAAAACACCGCCACAGTCCCCAGATTGTAATCCAATTGAGCACCTGTGGAATTATTTAGACCGCAAAGTTCGAGGGAGGCCGATCTCGACCAAGCATGAATTGCAGGATCGTCTACAAGAAGAATCGTAACCGCGCTGTGTTTAATTTTTATTTTCCTACTTTTTTGTTCCTGTACATGTCTAAGAGATTGTTCGTTTTATTATTCGCCTAAAATATTTCAGAATATACCTTTTTTTCTTTCATTTTTTTATGTATTTTTGTTCTGGTCCCGACTGTTCAATGATTCATGTAACTTAATGTATATATATATATATATATATATAAACTCGGCCATTTTGGCCTCGCAAAGGGCTGTGCCCCTTGATCCCTCTTGCTTTCATTTCTGTCTCTTTCTCTTCTATACTTTGTATAAAATGATCAAAATTTACAACGTAATTCTTACTGGCATCAACCACACAAAAAATAACATAACCACAAAAATCCTATTCTAACATTTAACTTCCGTTATATAAAATTAAGACATTTTTTCGTTACATTTTTCGTTACATATTTCATTACATAAAATTGTGACATTTTTTAAATAACAATAACAAAAATCCTACAAAATATAACAAACGTTACATAAAATTGGGACATTTTTTTGGGACATTTAGCGTTACATAAAATTGGGACATTTTTTCGAATGAGGGTAGCCTAAGAATTACGTTGTAATTAATATATATATATAATGTTTTTAGATGTGTATATATGGGTGTATATGTGTATGCGAATATGGGTATATTTTTATATATGTGGGTGTAACTATATTATCTGTGTGAGTGTGTGCATAAGGGTGCAGATGTGTATATGTATGTATAGGAGTGTATGTTTATATATGTACACATGTATATAGGTATGTGCATATATGTGTATGTGCGTCTATTGTTATATTAATACATATATGTATATGAGTATGTGTATGTGTATATATATATTTGTTCTTTTCACTTTCCTTCCACATACTTTCCATGTGACGCTGAACATGTTTTGTTTAAATGTGTAACCTTTTCTGCTGAACAATCGTTCTTCTATGCTATTCTATTAAAGCTTTATATTCCTACTCCTTATAATGCTACTCATAGTCTCTCATTTTTTTCTGCTTCTATTTTCCCTTGAATTATTTTTATCCTCTAGTCTTAAACGTTTAAGAATTTTTTTTTTTTTATTAATAATAAATGTGTATTGAGATCTTAAACTACTGTTTAAATAATCAATATATATGACTAATTAGTTTAGACATGTATAGAATATTAGTTCATTAACTAATTTCTATTATTTATATACATAAATATTATTTACAAAACTAGATCGTTCGGCGTTAATCGCTTAAGACGTCTAACATCTGATGATGTGTCAAGCAGCTGGATATTGCTTCAACATTCACATGTTGATGGAGCCGCTTTTCGTGCTTGATGGCAAAGTCGCGAATGACCTCATCTACCCACTTCAGATTCAAATCTGCATGCAAGTCCTCGTTTCTTTGATACCATTCTGCATTGGTAATTGCACGAGTGACTTTGTTCTGGCTACGCTGAATGACCATTCGGTTAGCAGGTTTTGCACATCCCCAAAGTTGGATCCCATAGGTCCAGATAGGTTTGATAATTGACTGGTAGAGCAGTCGTTTATTGTAGAGGTCCAGTTGTGAATTTCTTCCTAACAGCCACCACATTTGACGAACTTTGAGTCGGATTTGTTCCGCTTTCTGCTTCACGTGATGCTTCCATGTTAGATCGGCATCGAGATGTAATCCTAGATATTTAGCTGAATTCTTCTGCGGAATCAGCTGATTATTGATATAAACAGCATATTGAGCATTAACTTTTTTTAGAGCATATGTAACGTGAATGGATTTATGCTCGTTGAGTTTTATTTTCCATTTCTTCGTCCATCTCGAAACTCGGTCTAGAGCATTTTGCAGGTTACTATTTGCTTCAACTTGTGAATCACTCACAGACAATATTGCAGTATCATCAGCAAACATTGCTATGGTGGTGTCACCTGTTATTGGAATATCAGCCGTATACAAGAGGTACAAGATAGGTCCAAGGACGCTACCTTGTGGTACTCCAGCTTGTATAGAATGAATTGTTGACTTCGCTCCTTCGTATGCTACTCTGAATTTTCTGTCAGAAAGATATGACTCCAGCAGACGACAATAGTTACCTGGCAATTGTTGGCTAATTTTTGCGATTAACCCTTCGTGCCATACTTTGTCAAATGCTTGAGCAACATCTAAAAATACTGCTGAGCAGTACTTCTTTTCTTCAAATGCTCTGTGAATTATTGACGTAACCCGATGAACTTCGTCAACAGTTGAATGTTGATCCCGGAAACCAAACTGGTGATCTGGAATAGCTGTGAACGGTTTGAGACGCTTGAGAAATAATTTCTCAAACAGTTTTGATATGGCCGGCAATAATGAAATTGGTCTGTATGAGGCAACTTCTTCTTCTGGTTTATCTGGCTTCTTAAACATGATAATCTGAGCTACTTTGAAGCACTCAGGTATGTGTTTAAGGCGGAAACATGCATTGAATATGTATGTTAGTAATACAATTGCTTTGTGAGAAAGTTCTTTTAGGACACCAGGCGAAATTTCATCTATGCCAGGCGCTTTCTTTGGGTTGATGTTATCAATTTCCTTGGCCACTTCTAACGGTGGCACTGGATTAATTTGACATTCAGTTTGATGGATAATTCTTGGGTGTGCACCAGATTGAATATCATGTGGTTGGAATACCTTAGCTAAATGTCTAGCAAATAATTCTGCTTTGTCTTCATCACTACGTACCCATTTATTGGTTTCATCTTTTAGTGGAGGAATCCGGGTAACAGGTCTCTTCAACCGTTGTGCAGCTTTCCACAATGAGTAATCTTTATCCGCTTCTGAACTTAGATTAATCAAAAAATTATCAAATGATTCCTTTTTTATGCTTTTTATTAGCCGATTAAGTTGGTTACTAATCCTGTTAAATAAGGTTTTGTCTGTCAGATTGCGAGAATTATGCCAGACTCTTCTTGCTTTTCTACGCTGTTTGATTAGTTCCCTCACTTCGCGTGGGTAGCAATTTTCTTGACTGATAGTGGTGTTTCCTTCTGGGGTTGCAGTTTTTGCAGCTTCTTGGATTATATCAATAATATGTTGCGCCTCATATGCTAGTTCTTCCTTTGTTTTTAGTTTTATATTAAGGTTTATTTTTTGATCTAGGAGTTCTCTGAAAATCTCCCAGTCGGTGAATTTATTAGTCAGATGTTGCTTCTTTTGTTTCTGTATTGTTGTACCACTTACTGTAAGTTGCACAGGTACATGATCAGAAGACAAATCGTTATAGTTTTTTACTTCAACATAGTTTGCAGAGATACCTTTGGAAATGAAGAAGTCGATTAGATCTGGTATTTTTGCACTATCAGTAGGCCAGTATGTTGGTCTTCTTGATGAGTGGATTTCACATGAATTAGCGTTTAGTGCTTTAATAAGTTCCCTACCTTTAGGAGTGATCAAGCGAGATCCCCACATGGTATGTTTAGCATTAAAGTCTCCTCCACATATAAAATGGTTGCCTAGTTGCTGAAAAATTTCTTCAAAATTTTCCTTTTTGACAGCGTGTCGTGGTGGACAGTAAGCTGCACAGATATTGAGTTCAGTATTGTTATAACTTACAGTTATTACACTACCTTGAAAGTAATCCTTTTCGATACCTTGATTTAAATAGTGTTTAATGCTATCTTTAATTAGTATAGCAGAGCCAGCATGGGCTTTGCCACTCGGATGATTCACATTATATATTGAATAACCATTAATCTTAAAATAGCTGTGGTTTGTAAAGTGAGTTTCTGATATTAGTACAATATCAACATTTTTATGTTTAATAAAGGCTTCTAATTCATCTCGTCGAGAAGCTAAACCGTTGGCATTCCAAGTAATAATAATTAAAACTGGGTCAGTCATTTTATGTTCTTGGACTTAGTAATCATTGATTGTTGATTGTTTTCCAATCTACCAATTCTTTCATTCATTGCTTTTAGGAGGCCGATTACATCAGCAATTGTAGCTTCCTTGTTTTTTAACTTATTTGGCAGCTGACTTTCCTTGGGCACTTGTTTATTTCCTATTGTAGCGGCTGCAAATGTTTTATTAGCAGTAACTGGTTTGGCGGCTTTAAAAGTTTTTTGCTGAACACGTTCTACTGCTGTCATTTTAGGTTTCTGTGCAGCAGCTGCTTTGGCTTTATAGATTGGACATCCTTTCCAGTTGGAAGTATGATTTCCCCCACAATTTGCACATTTACATGGTTCAGATTTGGGTTTTTTGCATTCCTTGGCATCATGATTGTTACCGCATTTAACACATTTAGCTTGCCTTGTACAATATGTTTTTGTATGTCCTAGCTGCTGGCAATTTTTACACTGAGGAATTTCGTTTTTTATTCTTGGTGGTTCTATTTTCACCTTGGAGTAAAGCATATTTGTTATTTCGTATACCTCTTTGTTATTGTCTTTGGGTACTAAGTCCACAAAGAACAGTGGCAGTGGCACTTTTATTAGCGCCTTGTTTTTATTTTCATTTTTCTTTTTTATTATAACATTACTAACATTAATCGCTTCATGACCCCGCATGGTCAGTTCTTCCTTAATGTCATCAACATTGGTTGAGGGATATAAACCTCTGATGACTATTCTATAGGGTTTAATCCATTTACATTGAAATGTATGGTAACCTATTCCTTGTAAAGCAGGGGTTGGTTGTTTAACTACAGTTTGCAGTACATGTATTACTGTACGATACATCACTTCATCTTGTGTGTTTATTTTAACTTCACCATTAGATAATGTCCGGTATAGAGGTTTTTCTTTTTGCATTTCACTATTTATAATATTAATAAAAGTATTAATATTTTTAACCCCGCTTACAAATATTGGCGGGGGTGAGTTCTTTTTTTTTTTTTATTCTGGCTTTGTATTTCTTTGGGAGATTCCTCTTCTATTGACGAATTCGTCTGGGTTGGAGTTACACTGTGTGTTGAAGCAGCGCTTATTTCTTCCTGTAACGGTTTTTGTACAGAGATTAATTCTTCTTCATTAACTGCAACTATGGTTGTATTGTGAGAAGTCGTATGTGCATACGAATTGACCTGACTTACAATTACATTTGTAATATATTCCTTCAAATTGTTAAGGATATTACGTAGGTCACCTTTATACGCTGCATTTTTGGGAATAACAGCGAATATATCATCAACAAAGTGATCAAATGATTTTCCACGTTCATCAATAGGTAAAACGTTATCAAAGTTCATATTGTACGATTATTTTAGTTACAATAAATGGCTACACTGATTTAAAAAAACATCGAAGCGGGTTCCACTAATTTTATGTGTTGCAACCGTTCTTATCCTAAAGGAAATTGAGAGAAATAACGACGTAAATAATATTGGAATAATCTTACTTCTGCCGTCATTTATTATACAGTTGAAATATTTGAAAATTTTTCGACCGGGTAGAATTTCGTGTGCGAGACAATAGCAAGAAACTGTCGATACGATATTTTTACTAAATTCGCGGAAAAGCATCCGAACGAAATATAATCCGATGTAAACGGTAGTATTACATCTCTGTTTAAGAATTTAAATTTATTTTTTCCTTCTTCCTATTTTTTGGACTGATGTCCTCGTTGGAAATCCACTAAAATAAAAAAAAACAAAAAAAAGAAATATTTAAGCGGTCTATCAGAACTCACCCCGATTCGCTGAATCACTGATCTTTATCTTGAACTGCCTTTGTAAATACATTCACCACGTATTCATACTCGGTACGCATTCACCGACACTAATGCAGCCCATAACGAACATAAATCACACAACTAATGAAATGACCGGATCCGGCATCTAACTATCAATTCTTACTAATTATCTAATTGCAACCAATACACAAGCAAAAATAGCTAATTTTATTTGATAATAATCAATTATTCCTCGCTAATTCTTTTCAGTACACTAATTACATATGTATCAAGTGTTTCCAAAATGTAAATTTTATTTTATATAAAAAGAAAACATACGCAATTTAGCTTACATCATTTTTAGATAGTATTTTATTTTTCCGCAATTCGGTTTTATGGTATTTCGAACTAACAGAAAATCTGACTTTTCACATTGATTTTACGATATAAATTTAGCTCTCATAATATTTGAAGTAATTTAGTATGTATACTTTATTCCGCTTTATTCTGACTTTTTTTAAATAATTTATTTATTTATTTCTATTTAATAGCACGATTGGGACCCTTCCACCAAAACCGAAAGTAGGACCGGTAAGTTACTCTTTGTGCAAACACGCTTTAAATGTCTTTTCGCAAGGGCTAAACGATGAGTTGGTTGGAGAAAACACTTTAATTCGAGTTACCGTGAGTAAAATAATTAATTTAAATAAATAATTTATGCTTTTTAATCGTATATTTTTATATCATAATGTAATTATTATCAATTATTTAGAATAATTCAAAATCAAATTTATCATCTTCGGTGATGGAACACTTTATACAGATAGGACCGACATGAGGAAACAATATTAGCTCGCCTGCGCATAGGCCACTGTCTTTACACACATAGCCACCTGTTTCAAAAACAACCGAAACCGACATGTGAAATTTGTGGAATGCCGGTTACGGTGGAGCATCTGCTCACCTCGTACCGCAAATTTCGAAAAGGAAGAGCCGCCTGCTTCAAAAAGGATGCTGGTTTGGCCGAAATTCTGGCGGACAATGAAACGGCGTGTGGAAACACATTTTTAAATTTTTGAACTTTACCAGACTTTTCCATTTTATACATAGTTTTGATGTACGGCAGCGTTCATCTCCTTTCTTTTCTTTTTTCTCTTTCTTTCGTTTATTTTAATTTCCTTTTTTGTACTTTTCATTTATTAATCTATTACTTATAAGATGTAACTTCTCGGCGTCGCAAATGGCCCTGGCTGCCGAGCGACTTTAAATAAATAAATTATATTATATTTTTCCCTAGCGATGAAATCGACGTGCACTTCCCTAATATCGGACAAATTTTATTTATGAAGATGTCTTCCCCTAGGTTATTTAACAGTGATGAAATAATCTTTATTTCGATCAGATCACCGCGATCAGATTGTAAAAATGAATAAATCATTTTTTTTGTATATGTATACCTTAAAAAATTACTTTTTTCTTACAAAGAATCAAAATACTAATAATGCATCGACTTAGCGCGTTATTTCAATAAATATTTGTAAAAAATATTAGCCGATCTACGCAATACTTTCCTACTAATGAAATTTAAAAAAAAAAAGAGCTGGAATTACAACCACACGTAAAAAATCAATCCGAATTCATTAAAAAGTTTTGTTCATTATTATAATTATTATTATTAATAATAAATTTTGATCCCATCTCCGTATTTAATTTTAAGATATGTACACTGAAAGACGAAAATAGTTTTTCATCTAAATAAGTTTTAACGAGTAGGATTAAAGTTTTCATTATTTCGTATAAAATTTGACTATTTTTTTTACGTCAGTGCCTCCAAATCCCTCCTTACCAAACTTGATTGTGTCCAAAACTCTTGTCCTCGCCTTTGTATTGATGCTCTGTATCCCTCTCCAAGTCCAGCTCTCCTTGCCGAAACTGGCTTCCTTCCTTTATCTATTCAAAGACTTCATCTTGGTGAAAGATTTAATGTATTTTAGATTTTCTCTTCACGAAAAATTTCAATTCTTTCTCTCACCTCTTCTCGACTCGTTCCATTTTCTCATTTCGCGTCCTCTCCTATAACAAATTTCCATACTTCACCTACAACTTTTCAGAATTGTCGCACCCTCCTAAGCTATACTCTCTTCCTTCTGACATTAAATGTCTTCTATGCCCTGCCGTACATAATGAGTTTAACCAAACTTTATCCTCACTATTTCCAGTTCATAGCACAATTTTTATAAGTGGTTCCAAATTGGCTTTAGGCGTCGGAACCGTTTTTGTTTTTCCCACCTCAACTATTCTGAATCCTTTCAACTCTCTTCCTTTTCTTCTATCTTCTTAGCCGAATCTATGGCTATTTTACGCGCGATCCTTTTTATGTCTTCAACATCCATCAACCAAAGAATTTTACCAAGAAGCAGTAAAGAGTTTGTATTATTCTAAGTATAAAATATAAAAATAATAAAGATCGTGGTGCAAACATGTAAGTGTTGAATAAGATTGGTATTTGAATTAGTTAAAACATAACTTTAAGTTTTCGTAGTTTTTTGTTTTCAACATTTGTTTATTTTCTGTACAAACTACATTACTTTTATTTGAAATATTAGCTGCAATAATTATAATGAGTTGAAACGTTTTTTTAATTTTTATTTTCAATTCCATTAGTGGTAATAAAATGAGGTTTTCTATTTTTTTTTTACCTAATAGAACTTGAGTCCTAGCTGGGTGGATACCAAACTTACTAAAGATATACCTGTTGAAGGAAAACTGGATCCTGAAAATATTGCTGTTAGTTGCATTCTAATTTTAGAAGCATCTTCAAAATTTCAGGTAAATCCGTTGAAATTCCCAAAAGCAGTTTAGCTATGTTGATTTCGCATATTTTTTTCTTAAATCTGAAAACAGGAAACGTTTATTTTATCCTGTATAAAATAACGAATATCCCCCAGAAATTATGATACAAATCTGTTAAATTTAAAGCAATGTAAGTGTGAACAAAATTGTAGAATATATATATATATATATATATATATATATATATTGAATAATTTTATAAATAAGTTGTAAAACAAATTAGTCGAGAAATCCTTAATTAGGATTCAAAAGTACCTTAATTCTCCGTATTCAATAACTTAACAAAAATACTCACATTCGAACCGTTAAAATTTAAAAATATTCGTTATTGCTGTGCACTTTGTATTCACATTTGCTTATTGCAGAAAGATCGTTTCAGTTATTTATGTACTAACATTTGCATAATACATTTCTATGTCACTAACCACTACCTACATATATCGCTGTCATCATCTCTCTTATGTTTGCAGTTTGATTACAGTTTGCACTGATGCACAGCCTGTTCCCACAAATCATGCTTCTTTCACTGGTATGTTACCTCGTTGGCCGCCTACTCTTATTATCAGCATCTAATGATAAAATCGATACTAATTTGAATCTCAACATGTGTAAGCCTACTTATCTCAACATAACAGGTTCATTAAACAAGCAATTTCTAAAAAATATTTAATAAATGTTTTTTCTGTTGTTATTAATGATATTAAACAAATAAAATATATTTAACAAATTAACTCTTAAATAACATAAAATCGTTTCTGAATGTTAGACAACTAATTTCGCATATCCTTCTCAAATGATTTACGATCATAAAATACAAATATGTTTTATTCAACCAAAAAAATACAAAACTAAAATAACCGATAAACTCATAAAAAACATAACAATCTCCAACTATGTCTTAGCATTTCACACCAAATAATTGAAGCAAGGTGGTACATTAAAACGAAAATAAAGCAGACATCAATGTTTCCTCGAGGAAATTTTAGGAAGCCTGATTTCATCAATATTTTATATATCAAATAAAACCTGTTTTCATTTCTTCAAATGATGCTTTACTATCACAAAATTTCAAATTACTTAAAAAAAAAAAAAAACACTTATAAAACAGTGCTCACTGCTCCGGCAATTGCTCCGACAACTGTTGTTGAATGTTTCACTGCCTCTACTCATCCAGACGCACTCATCAAAACACATAGCCAGACGAAATATGCGCCATTGCTGGCGCTGCACGTTTTTTTCTGTTACACAATTGGTTTAGAAAGATATTAAACTACTTAGTTCAAATCTCTTCCCTAATCCCTGTTTTAGTTGAATGCAGTTATTGAGTAAGGGTGTTCATGAAAATTTGTCACAGAGAACAAGTGGTTGCTTTGAGGCGTGACGGATATTGATATATGTAGTTTTTGGTTTACGTATGCAATAAGCCAAAAAATGTAGTCAGTATAGAACATGTGCATGGTGGTTAACTCTGACTCGAGAATTTGTACAAAAGGAGAATGTGATCAAGTTAGTACTATTTTGTTTTATTCATTTAAATTGATATTTCTTTAAAAATTTCCCCTGCAAATAAAAGAAAAAAAAATCTGTATGCAACCCACAAACAATAGTATCCCAAAACGCAAGTTTTCTATCTACTGCATTCCCAGTTTTTTTTATTAATATTCTTACCTTTAGGAGTTATATATTAAATGCATAATATGAAAATTAGTTAATTTGTAAAGCTAACTTACAAGCATTCCGAGTATTTTGTATGATGGTATGAACTACTGCATTAACGTCTAACGGAATTTTTAAACAGACGTTTAAATTTATTAATTTATTTATGTATTCAGAGACGACTTTCCAGGGGTAGTTTCTGCATTTATATAAGTCTTTGAGAATGTTCAATGAATATTGGTTTTGAACTAAAACGGAGCATGGTCTGTACAGTCAGCATGCATGTGTAATCTAAACGTTTTGTTACGATAAAATCGAAAACACTTGAAACCGGTTCGCATGAATAGGCCAGTAGGTTGGTTTTGCAATGGCAGCTATGCATAAATTATTATTTTCATTAATCAATTTTTCCAATATAATTCCTCTACGGTCGTTTTTACTGTAATTAAAATGTTTGCGTTTAGCGTTAATACCTATACAATAACTTCAGCATTTTGACCAAGTAATATATATTCCTTATTCTTTCTTTTGTTAGAATGACACCAGGGAGGCAGAAAATAACTACGACTAAATAGTCGAAGTCACAAGTTTATAGATTATTAGCTTTTATAAGCAAATATGTTTTCCATATAGATTAAAAAATGTTTTATGTTCGACTGTATCAATAAAGCCACCCCTCCGTGAGTTGCACTATCCGCATACGGTATTCCGTAATTAATATTGCAATTAACATTGTCAACTAAATGCGTTTCACCTGTTAAAGCAATAACTATTCTATACCGAGTAAAAATATTTCGAATTTATTAATTTTGGACCTAATTCCACAAACATTTCACTGCATAACTGTTGGAGAGCTATTCGCTGCATATATTCAATTCATTAATTTTAGCCATCTGATCGTTTGTTTAAAATATTAAAAAGCAGATTTTTATTAATAACTTGAAATCATTCATTAATTTTTCTAATGCACTAACCATGTGTGTTAAAAATTGTTCTGTTAATTCACGCTATTGTTTTCTATATAATATTTACTATTTTTATTACTTAAGGTTCTAATTAGAATTATTTACATTATTTTTTTGCACATTAAACCATGGGTTTATTTTTCGTACAAGTTTATTTAATGCTCAGAAGTATCGCCGATTCGAATGAAAATAACCTGCAGATCGCTTACTTAGACGCTCTGTTTTTTTGGTTTATTTAAAGGCTTATACTCCAGGCACCCTCTATAGTTCGCAAAATGGTCTTCCCGACAAAGTGCACATGACGCTATCTGCTTTATCGCAACCTCTACAGTTATGCCTGTTGCTGCATTTAACGCAGTGAAAGGGTAGTTTACAATAATTTTGTTAATGGGGTCATACAGTTGGCATTGATGTCTGTTGCGAATTTCTCGGACTTCATCATTTGCATATATTAAACCGGCAAACAAAAATATTTCATTTTTTTTTAGAAGAAGCACTTAAGTTACATAATACATTAGAAGCTGCTTTTTAGTTTTGGGATGTAACACACATTAGCGATGTTCCGAACGAAGAAATGTTTTTTTTTTTGTTTTTTTTTTGATTTCCGTTTTCATTTCTCTTAAAGCCGTATAGATAGATGCAAGTTTCTTCTTAACATGCCAAATGGATTTTCCTCCGCTAATCGATACGTATAAAAAAAATAATTTTCGCTATGTACAATTTTACTATAATTTCCCGTACTTTCTATCATGATTGATTTCAACGTAAGTTATTTGTTACTAAATCACTCCGCAAAACTTTAACATCGTTAATATTCTTCATTAAAATGGGAGGAATCATTTTAAATTTGTTGAAAGAAGTGTTTCAGATAATCCTCTCGCCTTTCGAAACAGAGTTGTTAGTAACACGATTATCGCTGGTGGAATACTATTACTAGTTCCATTCTTATCATTTAGTTTAATGCTATTATCTAACTGAATTTCGTTGGTTTCTTCATCGCTATAAGCTCGCATGTGCACACAAATAGAATTAGTTTAAAAAGGTATTCTTTGATTTATCATGCTCTTAAATATAAATGTATCATAAAATATCCTTTTTCGATATTTATGGTGATTGCAAAAACCCCTACTTTCGTAAAATTAAGAATTCAAAATGTGTCCTACCCACATTTATACAAAAGAACAAGATTCTGTAACTAAAATTGAATACTGAATTATATAGCATTTATTAATGTATTTAACTTACATATTTATTATTTTATTAATTTGTTTTTTAATTGATTGAAATTAGGTAAGAGAACTTACAGTTGCATCTCCCGGTGCCCTGATTAATTCCTAATGAAGCGGGTAAAAAATACGATTATTATCACAAGTATACTTTTGCAGCATTCACTTATTATCAAGATGTATACTGATTCTAAAAATATACCAAATTATTGAGTTTTTAGTATTATTTTAACTATTAATATGAATAATTTTTTTTTAAATTTATCAACAGAAAAAGACTTCGAAAAACTGCGTTTCCAATGAGAAAATATTTTTCTACCATCGTTAGAACCATATCGAAGTTAATCTGTTAATCTTGCCCGTTTATTGTTTTTTTCAAGGTTGGCCTATGTAGAAAGCGTTTCATAAATTTCAATAAAATGAATACTTTTAAAAGTGAATACATCAAATATTCCAATTAAAAGTTTTACCCTAAAACCACGTGATTTTGTCAATTCTACTGTTAATTTATAGCTATCTTTTAGAGTTTCTTATTTTTCACTTAGAAAATTGTATCTTTGCTCTAAAAAAGTAAAGTAAGTCCCATATACCCTTGATCTTCTTCTTCTTCTTTTCGCGTCCAAGACGCTCTTCTATATATACAAAATCCATACATCTATTAGTTTAATAACATCGTCGTTGATAGCTGTGTTCCACAGGTCTTTCATACTGACTGTTGGCGCACAAATGCGTGTGATCTTGCCTTTCACCGCATTGACATCTATAGTTGGCATCTGTTTTCCACATAACGCGATTTACTTGCATACGGCTGCAACCTTGTTTAATGTTCTCCATTGTGGCCAGTTCAGTGTGCTTTTTGGTCGTATACCTTCCGTTTTGAGATATAGGCCCTGTATTACTTATCTTCCATCTTTTCGATTACTCATAGTGCTATTATGCATGAAGGCTTTCCGGGATTTCAGCCTTTGGTCTAATACTATTTGGCCAAACATTGGGTGGCGGGGGTCTGTTTCAATTTTCGTTCTTTCAACATCAGCGATAATAGTTCTTCTTATAGGTGGGGAAGCAATACCGCATGCCGGATATAATGACTCGATCTTTGTTGGACGAAGACATCCGGTTATTATGTGGCATGTTTCATTTAGGGCTACATCCACTTTTCTTGCGTGTGCAGATCGACCCCAAGATGAACATCCGTAAGCGTAGTGCTAAAGCGGATGTTCTGAGAACTTCCGGCCTAGTTCCCCATTTTGATGAGATCAGCTTCCGGATGACATGGTTACGAGCTGCCACTTTCATCTTTAAACTTTCGCATTGCTTCTTATATGTTAATGAACGGTCAAGGATTACGCCCAGATATTTAGGATGTTCGTCGCAGTGGTTCAGAAGTTGGCCACGCCATGTTAGCCTTAGCCTGCATTTCGATTGGGCATTCTTCAAGTGGAACGTGGAAACTTGGGTTTTCTCTGGGTTTGGGTTTAAACTATTAGCCTTATAGTACTTGTCTAGTCAATACGTTTTACAGTTTGTCCTGGATATCGGAGTGTGTATCTCATTGTGCTCTAACTATCAAGTCATCGGCATATAAAAAATGTTTTGTATATTTACTTATCGGTTGATCATTTCTATATATGTTATATAGCATGGGAGCCAGTACGCTGCCTTGTGGCAACCCGTTGACAGGGCGTCGGGATTGTGAAGTTAAGGTTCACAATGTACTAAGCCTAACGGCACTAATGAAAGTAGGGGGGCCAGTTCCTTTCTACTTGGGATCCGCCTTTACTTCCCCAGATTTCTCCGGTACCCAATTATTTCAGGCTGGGTTAACTTGGGAGCGACTAGATTCTTGGACAAGACAAGTCTCGAAACCGCGACCCCTCTGATTTAATAGCCAAGCACCTTAATCGCTTCTAGTAGTTCTAATTCTTTTCTTCTATACGTCTTTGTCGGCGTTTACGGACTGTTTATTAGCCAACTCCCTCACCCCCACGTACCGCAAAAAAAAGGGTACAATGATAAAATTCTCTAAAAGTAAAATGGCGTTTTGGATAATAGTAAAGCAAATAAACATTATACTTAACATTACTAGTGAAAATAATGTTGTTTTTTTTGGGGGGGGGGGGCTGGACAGAGACATCAATTAAGCCAGCTCATCTACATTCAATTAAAAACAAAGATAAAAAAAAAAACGTCACCCGGTAAAGAATAAAAACAATTTAAAAGAAAAGAATACAAAACAAGAGGAAAACAAAAACATGCACTGCCATTTAATTATATAATAATCTTTTTGATACAAAGAAAATTGAACGACTCTACTGATGCCTGATTACCTGCAGAGAGCAATACATATATAAAGTAGAGCGGAAGAATGATGTTAGCTATTAGCTCACCCACGAGGACGTGTCTACGATTGTCGAACCGACAGCAACTAATTATTGAGTGGTTCATATCCGCTCTTAAATTATCATAATGGCAGTGATTTGAGCATACTGAACAGGAAGAATCGACTTCGAGAATGTCCAAGCACAATCCAGTATGCTCCATACACAAGCGATCATAATGATCGTTATATTTCGTAGCTGGGATCTAATGATACTTTATTTTATTTACCTTATTTATTTATTTCATTTTCTTCTCTCTTCACAATTTCCCCCCTTCTTTAAATGTATATTATTATTATCACTATCATTACTATCACTACTAAAAATTATATTTATTTTATAGTCTGAAATTTCTTTGCGCTATTACATCTAACTGCACCGGTACTATCCATAAACTTGAAATAATGATCCCATTCCTTCTAATAAACGTAAATATTATTATCAACGCACGATTACCTGAAGCGAGTAAGGGAAAAATACAGTAAGGAGGAAACAAACTGCATTTAAGTCCTCCAAAAGGAAGACTTTGTCTCTGGCTAGCGTCTCACAATTAAACAACAGATGATTAATTTCCTCACGATAAACTGTGCTAAAATGTTCATTACAATTAGAATGTAGAGCGGTTCCAACCCCAAAATTTAGTCGCACCCTGTTATGCCCTGTACGAAGTCTACAGTAGTCACAAACCTCCGCACCGAACGATCCGGAATATTAGAAATATTGTATTACCACGGTCTAACTGGAAGAGTCGATTGGACTAATTCGTAAGACCTATCTACACTAAACGCACTCTTGATAATATTTCAGAAAAATCAATCGCGTTTACTATATTAAAATTTTTCTAGAGGTCCCTTTTTTTTTTTGTATTATTTGATGACTGCTCGGCCTGTGCTGACCGATATAATCGGTACTCATATGGGACTATCAGTAACCGGTATCTTTCCGAATAAACAAAGAATCATTGCGATTGGTCTACATAGTCAAAAGTTAAACGTGAATAAGCATGAAAAAAAAAAAGAAAAACACGTTACGAACATACACAACCTTTTCCTTTTTTAGTCAGTAACAATATAAAAAACTATAAAAATCGTAAAATACTTAAAAATATTTTTAATAATTTTTGTCTAATCAAAGATTTATAACGTTTACTTTTTGATTTCATGATTTGTAACCGGCTATGAAGAAGGAAGTTTAAGAAGATGACAACTTGTGTAATCAAGTCGCTCAGTAAAAATCAAAAAAATGCTGAATTGCACTAATAACTTTAAAATAATCTACCTTTGAATTTTTATTCGCAATAATTTTTGAATGTTAAAAAAGTAACTAATTCATTAGTAGCTAATATTTACGATTGCTAAAACAACGTGTTTACTACACATTGTTACATTGAAAATGTTAATTTTCAGTTGTTACGAGTTATAATTTATTATTCGATTTTTTAACGGTGCTCCGTGGAAATAATCGCTTTTTAATTATTAAAATAAAATTATTTAAAAACTTACATGAAAATGTATATGTATATCAACGTTATTTTAAATTGCATAACCACTCTTAATGTTACGGTTGAAAAACCAACCATCTCTTAGTCCGCTGATAAGATAAATTGAAACGCATTGTTTACGTTCATTTAGTTTCAATTTGATAAAATTAATCCTGATAGGATGTTGAAAATAACGTAATAGCTAAGTGAATTTCATTACTCGTGAAAGTTTTACTAGGCATAGACACGAATAATTTTAAAGTAATATTACTTTTTATATAAATATTTTATTACAGAATTTGTCGTAAAAATATCGTTTTTAAACTTTATTATTGCTGAACAGTATCAGGTACGAATTTTAAAAATTGAGTTACTAACTAACTACTGGTATAAATTTGTTGCAAACTTGAAATTTCGATGTTTTTCTTTATTTTGTTTTTTTTTAATAAGGGTATTTAAATTTTTCCTATCCTTCCGTATTATTGTATTAATTATTAATATTCTAGCATATTTGTATCGCAGCATAAGTTACCTGCTTGGAGATAAGCCAGAATTATCGCTGTACAGCAATGGAACTTAAAATTTCTGTTTTGCAGCACTAATAAATAATTTAGCTTATACATTTTAAACATGCACGTTTTTATTTAGTTTTAATTAGATAAAAAAAAAAAAAAAAGATAACCGTAAACCATATATATATATATATATATATATATATTCCAATAAAAAGAATATTTTTACTCAGGCTCAGATTAACTAATTTTGAATGAGAACTCCCCTTCACCACTAGATGAAAAAATGGTGAAAAAATTATTTTGATACACCCATGCAATATCTTTGATCGGTTCTTTTCTTTATAGAAATTAAACATGCATGTTTAAAATTCCATCATTTTTTATGTGATTAGAAAAAAAAATGAATAAAACGTAGTATGATTTATTCAATTATTCATTTGTAAAGTCAGCAATCGATTAAACTCGCTTTTATTTTAAATAATTTTTCTGTGGTTCAAAATAAAACGTATTAACTTTCGGTAAAAGTAAAAAAATAAAATACTGTTAAAATTAAGAATATTTCAGATCGTGATCGATTTGTCGAATGTTTATTTAATGTTTATTTATTATTCAATGCGTACGTTAAAAGACTCACTTTTTTTTTTTAACACAATAAATTAGATTTATCGTAGAAAATTGCTATATTCACTTTATGTAGTATTTAGTTTGTTGGGAGAAAAAGAGAAAGTTTTATAGAGAAAATACATATAATTTGATTAATAAACTCGTATATTCTTTTTTTGTACATAAAAATTAACTGAATTCTTTTTAGGATAAAAAACGCAAATTTAAAATCTTGCATTTTTACATTATTGAGTTTTTTTTTGGGAAAATAAACTTAAATTTTGCACGTGGAAAATTATACTTTCTTCTGTTCAAGAGCGCGGGGCTCCTGTGGTGACTGGGGCCCGGTGCTATATCCTCCCTTAGCTCCCTAGGGCCGGACCTGTTTCTACTTATGTTGGTTAAAATTGAAAGATATAAACAGTGCGATTTTTTTTCTACTTCAGACCCGTCAATTAAGACATTAACTAAGAAAGAAAATTGAAGTTAAAGTCTTCTATGTTTAGAAACAGGAAAAAATAAAAAATTCTTCCACAAAAATAAGTGAAGTAAAAAGAAGTGAAAGAAAACAGGAAGTATTATGTAGAGTAAGAATAACCAACTAAAGGTGAGAAAAATAAAGATCCTTCAATGAAAAAAAGACGCAATTAAATTCTATGTGATTAATGTTACGAAAAACGTGTAAGAAAGCTTTCACATCTGAAATTTTTCCCAACTGGAACACTATGACCACTGCACGTGGTTCAAATTTTTTACCTTTTCATTATTTGTATATTAAAGACGCCTCTAATACTCTAAAAACGTAAATAATTTAAAGTTTTTCCCTGAAACAAATTATTGTTTTTTCTGTACTTTTGTTTCTTCAATGAGGAACTTTATGTAATTCTTACCTTGGACGCAACTAAATAGTAAATTTTCAAAATTCAAATTACTGATGGCTTGAGCATCAATTTATCGCAGTTAATTACATTGACAGTCCCAACTTGGCTGGAAAATCATATCACAACAGTAAACGAAGGAACATTGATCTTGAGCGGAGCCAAGCCAAACTAAAGTACTCAAGAGGGGGCCAGATAAGAGTATTTTTTCATTCCATAATTAATGGCTTTTATGTGTATTTATTTATTTCACTATTTTCTCTATATTCATTCAATATAAAATTTTACGGCTACTTTTTAATTCGTAGAAAATTTAATTTTAGAAAATGATTCCAGATCGACCCCTAAATTATTACATTTATCTTTAAATTCAGCCGGTTCCCTGTTCTCAGCCGTGGTTTTATTCCTTTTCTTATCAACGTTCCGCCATCGTTTCTTTAATCAGTCTGCGTTTTAATCACTCCCTTCTACCCTCTTCAAGTTTTCGTTTTTCCCTGTCCTCCTCATCCGATTGTCCCCTTCATAGTTCCATCTCTACTCCACTATATATTGCAAACCACATCTTCTTTGAATGCCTTGCCCTTGATTCTGAGCGCTCTGTTTTGTACTCTAAAATCTTAGCGCTAGGTCTTCCTGCTCCTTATAATTCTTCCTTTGTCCTTTCCTTTCCATCTCCAGATATAATCCCTGTACTTCAATCTTTCCTAAGCTCTATTTCTAATCGTCTCTCTATTTAACTATTTACTTAATTTCTGTAATTATTGGGTCAAAGCCGCTAGCGCACCCAAAAGATAATATATAAAATAATATTATTATTTTATATTTAAAAAAAAATATATATATATATATATATATATAAAATGAATATGAGAAAAAAAATTTCAACCCCCTGCCCCCTTTCAAAATTCTAGGCACAGCCCTGACTTGTGGCCAGTACATGACAGTTTCATCCTAATACCTTGAAAAGCAACAAATGAAGTAGATCTGGAATTTATAACCGCATTAAAAAAAGTAAACAAATCAGTTCTGTTTTGATAAATACCGCTGTTAAAATGTTTGATAACAGTGTAAAATTCCAGAGTTGCTAATCGCAATGGATCCAGGTATCATCATAGTATATTATATACGATCATCATCACTGCGCCGTATGATACAGAACATGTAATGTGCTCTACCTTATTAAAATATACAGATTTAACTGGATTACGTGAATAGCGTTGTTTCCAGCTGATAATAAGGCATACACACACACGACAGTTTGGCCAGTATGGATAGAAACATATTATGCGTTATTTAGTTATTGTAACTAAACTTGTAACTGAAGAACTTCATTCCTAACCAGTTACAGCAGAACAGTGTTATTTTATTCATAACCGATCGTACTACGTACATGTCGTCGTGTAATGAGCTAGTGAGTTGTGACCAATAACAGAGCAAGCAGTGTGAGAAATATATACGAACTGTACAAGTGATAAAGATAAAAGGTGTCATCTGTACTTCAATTCCCCCTGATGATGATCGTGTGATATTATTGCGTAGTTAATTGTTTCTTTTGTTCATTTAGTTCCAAGACTAGTTACATAGCTACAATCAGTTCTTTTAGTTATAATGGTTCTCATTTCTGGGACTCAAAAGTGACAGGAGTAACGAAGTAACGTAAATATGTTATCGATTCAAATGGAACGAACTAAGTCACAGTTGGAACTAGTTTCTAGTTACGTTTCTCGGTTACCTTACACACATCACTGCTACTCACTTTGGTTCTTATTGTGGACATTGTTCATTTCAGTTAGTGGTTTTTGTCTTTGTCTATGACCTTAATCAATATTCACGTTTTCTAAATGTAATACATCATATATTATTGAGAACTGAAAATCTGAAAATTCAGGTTTCCAGTCGGCACACATTCACACACCGAAAGATAAAACGCTATTACATTGTACATATACACATTACACTCAATGCCTTGTCCAAAGTGTTCAGCCACGATCAACATCCAGTAGCCAAAGAAATTCTCAAATTAGTATCGTCGAGACTAGATCGGACAGTAACGTTCATGTGGATTCCTGCCCACGCTGGTATTCAAGGGAACGAATTGGCAGACACGACTGCAAAGGAGGCTGCTGTTACTCTGCCGGTGCCAAACATTTCTGTTCCAGCAACCGATCTTAAAAATCATATAAAACATAGCTTAAAAACCCTATGGCAGAGGAAATGGCAGCAAACATCACAAACGAATAAGCTTCGCGTAATCAAGCCGTCAATATCACCGTGGAACATATCACTTCCAAATCGAAGAGATGACGTAAGCATCACCAGACTTCGATTGGGTCACATACGCCTCACCCACGAATACTTACTAAATGGAACCGAGGCTCCTCAGTGTACCATGTGCAGTGTTTCCCTCACCATTCACCATATCCTCATCGAATGCCCTTTATATTCCTTTGAAAAGAAATTTTTCAACCTACCTTCCTCTCTTCCCCTCATCCTAAAAGACAACTCCTCTTCATTATCCAATTTAATCCTTTTCCTTCATAAGTCTGGACTCTACTCACTGATCTAATCCTCCTTCTCCTCCCGTGTCACTAGCCACAGTTGCTGCACTTTGTAAATTTAATTTATCGATGAGAAATAAAACAGCAAGAAATGAAAATAAAAATTAGGCAATCAAATATAAATAATAAATCCAAAACATTACCTATTTCGAACTTCAATATCTTCCGCAGCATTCCTGTAAATATATATACAAGTGTTTAAAAATGTTTGCATCAAAAAAAAAAAAAAAAAAAAAAAAAAAAAAAAAAATGTTTGCATCATTATCGCTCTTTTCTGAAATTTTTTTAAACCCCAAAAAGTTTCTACTCCTTATTAAAATTAAATTTTTATCTATTAAATTAATATCGATCATAGCGCGCTCAAAAAAAAAAAAAAATGCTATCTAATATTAATTTTTATTTTTTCAACATTTTAATGCGATTGTAAGGAATTTAGTATACCGATAAAATGTTGCTGGACAACAAATATAGCGATAAATATGTGACATTACATTGTAAAATTACTTTTGCCACGCAGGTTTTCTTATTTGTTTTAATTAATACTAGTCTATAAGCGAGTTATTAATTTTTACCGGTTGAGATTAAAATGATCAACTTTTTACCAGCTCATAGCCAAAGCGTGGTAAAAGAAACTTGAGGAACACTGGCCCGGAGAAATGATTAGGCCGTCGTCCGTGATGAGTTGACTTATGTGTTTGCGTCATAAATAAATTACCTGATTTTTTTCAGTTACGAGTTGGTGTGTTTTCCTTAATTACGTTTGAAATTTAGTTACCAGCTGGCCAGTTTCCTTAACTATGTATTTACAAATAGTTGCTAAATCGCTGAATTTTTATTCAGCGATATTCATTGATTTTTTAAAATTTTTTATTTTTGATTCTAGGTGGCATAAACTGCATAAATATACCATTTTTTGGCTCAGAATATGACTAATGAAAATTTCTTGACTGAGGCATCTTGACCGCTTCACTCTTTTGCTCGCGGATGATACACATCACATGTACATTATTAAAATGACTGTTAAGAATCTTAAAAATAAATTTAGAAATGTCCGAGGAATGCTTAATTCAGTTTTATTTGCTTATTACGCGTGAAAAAAAAAAAAGGAACCTATCATTATTATAATTATATAATTTAATGACTAAACGTCGGAAAAATTAGGTCAAATATAAATCTACAAATAGCAATCGTATAAAAATAGTGAATTTTTGTAAACAATGTATTTATTCTTAACATTATAGTTGAAACACAGTGTTTATTTTAATACAAAATATTTTTCAGTTTTACATACATACAAATAAAATATTTAAAATACTTTTGTTTCAGATACGCGATTAATAAACTCATTATTTTTCTAAAAGTGTTTTTATTACATTATTGGATCGCCGAGTATATTATAAACAGCAATGGACCAATGGAAGGGAAAAATTGGTTTGATTACCGGAGCTACTGATGATATAGGATCTGCAATAATAAAGCAATTACTGAAATATGATATCGCTGTGATCGGAGCTGGAAGTAATGAAACTAAATTAAAAGTAATTAATTCCGATACATATGTATATGCATAATTCTTTGTAAGGCAGTTATCTTTCGAAATTAAAAATTACTAGCTTATTAACATTTTATTCCTTTCTACATTTTTTGCTTAAATTAATTTTTACTAAACATAAACTAGATGTTCAAATACAGCTCTTAATAATAATTAAAGAAATTTAAACTTTAGCTAATATATTCGAAATAATTTTCTGGACTCGAGATCCGAACTGAGTTTGAGAAAATTTCGTCGTGTAATTTATCACATTAAAATCGTTGAAAAACGACGGACATCTTGATTTAGCTTATTCGACTGCCCCAGATAACGATACCAGCTTCTCACGCGAAAAAGTAATTTTGGTCATGGTGGTAAATGGTTTTTGTTCGTTTTTTATACATTTCTGACCTTATATTTTCAAACCAAAAAAAATGAAAAAATCGAAACAGTTTGCATTTAAAAACTACCTCATTTGAGACCTTACAAAAACATTTTAGACTACATGTTATAAATAATATTAAAAGTAATGTCCAAGACCACGTTCTTACGCCAAATAAAGCCGATGATCGAACCATGCTGGCCGCCGACTAATAGTCCGCGTGTCGAATACACCACGATCAATCAGCCCCGGATCCAGGGGGGGGCAAACGGGGCACCTGCCCCGGGCGGCAGTTTTAAGAAGCACCAAAATCATAATCTATCTATCTATCTATATATATATAAAAAAATGAAACGGCTTATGTTTATGGACGCAAAACTCGAGACCTAGATCCGGAACAAGACAAGTCTTAAACCCGTGACCTTTGATTTGGGAGCCAAGCACCTTAACCACTAGGCTACCGCGCTGCCCCTTAATGAAGTAGTAGATACTGCTAAATGGCTACTCACAGAATCTGTAGAATAAAGTAGCAGTCTGGGATCGTATATATGTATATTTGAATTAAAACAATCTTTACGCAATTCAAAACTATCACTATTAGCTTTCGACCAAATCAATAATAAGCCTGCTGATTGCAAATCTAACGGTCAGTAAATTTCCAAATGTACTAATGCGATAAGAATTGTCGGACGGGAATTATTGCATTCCCCCGTAGACCAATCGGCTTCGTCTTCGTAAAATCGCTGACAGAATAACGCGTTTTTTTTTTTTTTACGAAATTATATTCAGATAGTAAGACCGGGTATCGACTTCCACATTGTACGATACATTGTATATTAAAATTATGGCTAATGCAAACTTGGTTGTTTAATAATTCCGAACGCCTCTGAGTAATATTATAGATCATTTAGAGAATCGAAATGAAAAAAAGTTAACGCCAATAATTGCGTTTCCAGTTTGCGATAGTGAAAATCAGAGGTACTGTTCACTAGGACTGAAGTCGGTGTCAAAGCGCACTTCAACTTACATATGAAACGAGAGCTATTAAGAAGATACAATAGAAAAAAAAAAAAAAAAACATTTAATGTAGGCACCATTAAAAATTCTCAACTAGTAGTGTGCTCAAAACAGTACTTGAATATGCAAGGAATACTGCTTTTAAATGTTTAATTCCGGAGATATTAACTAAATTTCAAAATATCTTCATCCGTAATTTCCGGCAGGGTTGTATTTTTTTACAAAAACGTGCATTCGAAAGGACATTCGTGGGCCTTAGCTTCCAGTCGCTTGTAATACCGACACTGATTAATAGAAGTAATCGGTTTACACAGCTGCATGAAAGATCACGATTTTGGGCAGCATCAATTTTTATCCTAGGACTTTTGTTTACGTGTTTTTTTTTATGGGATACTGGTTTATTTCCCCTGTATCCGGGAATTACTTCGAAAACATGCAAGTTACGATAACTTCAAAAATATTATTGGCGACTTTGGCGAAAATACTCTAATACCCTATACTTACCAGAAGCAATGTCTGAGTGTATATTGACAGTTGTTTAAATAATAATTATTATAATATGTTCTTGATAATTTCATTACCGGTTAACCGTTTAATTTCATGCAGCAGACAAAAAAGTTTTCATTCGTCCAACGCTAAACCGTCTAGTACACCATCAAGTTTTTATCGCCATGCAAGCATGTTCTTTAGATTTTAGACACATCATGAAATCGTCATTAGTTCAAATAATAAAAACATACAAAAGTAAGTTCGAATCCAATTTAAACGTATCTTTACATATTCGTTTGATGAAATCCGTAATTTTGTACACGTCAAAATAACTGTCAAGCAGGAAAATTATGACTTGAAACCTTTAACAGTGAACTTCGGTAACTTAAACTTACTGTGAGATTTAAACATAATGGGAATGGAGATACAGGGATACTCAGCTGAAGTATTATCAACTGAATCGTGTACACTGTTTTACATATCTTTTTTTAAACCCTTGTGCCACAAAACGTGAGAATATAATCGGTAAAAATTTTGATTTTGTAAAAATGTAATTCCAACGACGGAAAATAAAAAAATAAATAAATAAATAAATTTGTTTAATAAAGTTTTAACGAAAATTTAATCTTCAATAATATTAAATCTTTTAGTAAGTACTCGGCCTTTCAAATAATTCCTTTAAAATTTTTGTTGCATATATATATATATATATATGTGTGTGTGTGTGTAAAAAAATACACGTGTTGTTAAACTTATGATTGAAGTAATTAATTTAATATGTTTCACATATGCGTCTCAAAAATACCTACTTGTTTTCTTCAATTTTTTACTGATAGTTAAGTGGTTTATTATAAAATATTTTTTTGTTTAACAGGAGCTTGCAAAAGAATTATCCGAACAAGGATATAAAAAGTTTCATTACGTGCTTTGCGATGTAAGAAAAGAAAGTGACATCGTAAGTGCATTTAAGTGGATTCATGAAAATGTTGGATTGATTTCAATATTAATTAATAGTTCAGAAATATTCACTAAAGTTTCCTTATTAGGTAGGAAATGTAATATCCATATTTTCTTAATAGTGTAACAATATGTGTACGTTTTTTGTGGATTACTTTAACACGGTAGTCTTAAATGACGTGTTACTTAAATGCTTTTAGAAGTACAAAATTGTCAAACTATTTATTTTAGAAAAAATAACATTAATTGCACAAGAACAGTTAGTCAATAATAACAATTGACTATTTCCACTGAATTAAAAACAATATCAGCATTTTTTTACTTCAATCACTGAATAAAAAAAAAAAAAAAAAATCAACTTTACCCAATAGTCTTAAATAAAGATTAAAAATGAAATGGTAGCCAAAAACTTGAAAACGTAACAATTGCAAACATTTACGTCGATTTTCAAAAAATGTATAGATTTAATTCATTCACTAGGAATTTAATTCTTCTTCTTCTTCTTCTTCTTCTTCTTCTTCTTCTTCTTCTTCTTCTTCTTCTTCTTCTTCTTCTTCTTCTTCTTCTTCTTCTTCTTCTTCTTCTTCTTCTTCTTCTTCTTCTTCTTCTTCTTCTTCTTCTTCTTCTTCTTCTTCTTCTTCTTCTTCTTCTTCTTCTTCAGGTGCCGTACGGTACATAGCGCGTTAGCAATCACTATCCCACTTGTGCACGTAATTCGTCGGTCTCCGCCAATCGGAGAATATTCTCCGGTCTCCAGTTCCAGTCGATTGGCGCAAGTCTCTGAGCCATGAATGTTGTTTCCGTCAGATTCCTCGTTTACCTTCCATTTTGCCAGTTATCATTAGTTTCGGAATTACATATTTCTCTCCTCGAAGGATATGTCTCAAATAGGCAATTTTCCTAGATTTGATAGTCTCCAGGATTTCTCGTTTTACGCCGGCACGTTTCATTAATTCTGAATTCAAGACCTTCTCTATCGATGGTATACGTAGCATTCTCCGCATTAACCACATTTCACAATCCTCCAGACGCTTTATAGACTTGACTTTCAGCGACCAAGTTTCAGCTGCGTACAGTAACACGGGCCAAACGTAGCACTTGACTATTTTAATTTTCAAGTTGAATAGTACGTTTCTACGTGCCATGCACAGTTTTCCGCAGGTGCTTTTTGAATTAAAGAAATGAAATAAATTTAACGTCAAAGGAATAAACTCAACAATCATATTCATTAAAAATCTGTTAACATGTAAAGATTTAAAATTATATTTACGCATATTATTAATCCACTCTATGTTTTTTATGCTTTTACATCATATCAAAAAAGTCATTCTGCATAGGAACAAAGTTTTTGCAAAGAGATTATTTTTTATGAGTACAATGCTAAGTGGATTTTTACATCATCACAAACATATTTTATTACGCACTTGCAACGTACGAGACAGTTGCCATTTTGTACCTATAGCTTTCTAAAAGTGACGTCCATAGTACCAATACATTATACCTCTAAACCATTTCATATAAAACATAAGCCAGATCTCAGTATAAAGGAAAATGAAGATATAACTTTTAAACACATTGGACTACTAAATACTAATTACTCCCATGTAACGCAGTCATTACTGAGTCACAATATATTACTAAAAAGAAAATAGATGTATGTGCAATAACGGAACCACCTGTTTATAAGAATAAATTAACTTCCATTCCTAGCGATTACAAGTATGTTTTACACGGAAAAGTGGTAATAATCATAAAAGTCGATTTCAGTTATATTAACTATACTAATTATAAAATTGACGATGTTCTTGCTATCAAATCAGGTAAAATAATATTTATTGTTGTTTATTTATCTCCTAATAAAAAAGTTGATTTTGCAAATAATACAAATAAAATACGGCGGATAAATACCAAAGTACATTTATTTATTAGGCGTACTATTTCTATTATCTTTAAATTTTTCACGATTAAAATCTTGTAAACAACTAATCGACTTATGATAATTACACTGTCAACGGCGAATCCAGTGAGACATTTTAGGCGGGAAATTATATAATTACGTAATATCTTTCACGGTAGGCAGTAGATTTGATAAATACCTTGTTTTTCATAAAGAAAATTAAATAGCGACCTCTTTAGAAATTTAAAAATGTTTTAAAAATACATAGTTATTAAAATTTAATTTAAATTTTGTTTTACTTTTACGGGTGAATAATAAAACGAAATTATAAAATTCTAGCTAAAATGGGTAATTCAGAATTCGAATAGTAAGAAAGTTAGTATTTTTATTAGACACTTTACTTCTTTTTTATTTTTGTTAGTAACCCGATCCGAATTTTTTATTCGTGAGTAAGTAAAAAATATATATGTATATACTTCTTATTGAACTATTTTCATTTACATTAAAAAATAAAAATTAACAATAAATAAGAAAGAAAGATCGATGATAGTAGCGTTTAAAATAAAATAAAAACGTAACAATAGTTTTACTAGAAAACAGTATTAAATATTAGTTATATAATTAAATCAAATAGGTAACATTTGTACAAATCTTTTTTAAGTTTCTCTATTATAACAAATTTTTTCATAGAGGCTTTGGTTCTCGGGGGGGTATCCCCCCCGTGGATTTGCCAGTGCACACTGTCCATGGGTATCCATATGTATAAGTTTAAGGGATGCATAGGGGGAACTTATGCGCAGCCTATACACCATGGAAACGACATCCCTATAGGGAAGATGGGGAAGAATTGAAATTGACACGTGGAGATACCATGGGTACGTCCGAAAACGTAACTGAACATTATTAAAGAGCATGTCTTTTTTCGTAAACCACAAATATTCAGTATACAGGAATTATAATGATTATGTTTAATTTTTTATTAGACCCGAGGCTAGAATATATGGTAATTTACGTCTGTCTGTCATCAATATCATCGCTTCATTAATTTTTAACCCTACTGACTTAAATCCAAATAGAATCCTAAAATATCGTTGTGGAATATAATTGTAGAACGTTTATCCCTTATATCCACACTTTAGGATGATGGCTGTAACAATTAATAATACATTTATTATTTTTGTAGAAAATCACTTTTGTTAAATAGAAAACGAGTTACTCGAACATGAATATGCGATATAAGCTAATTATAATTTTCTATTTGTAGACGTTGACAGCGATATCATAAATCAAGTTTTCAATATAAATGTAGCAGCTCCTATCCTTTTAGCAAAATACGTCATTAAGTCGTTGTTGGAGAATAATATGCGCGGCCATATTATCAATATGAACAGGTTCGATTTATTTATTTTTAATGTTAACTAGTTCGTATTATTCTGAAAACGATCATTTCGAGTCGGTAATTTGTTTTACTATCATTTCCATCTGGTACGGTATATGTCGCCAATAAAATGTGCACCAAATAACACAATAATACGTAATAATGAAATTGAAATAACTGATTACTCTATAAAATTTTCTGAAGCATCAGAATCTATGTATTTTACTTGTTATAAATTTTATTATATATTTTTTATTTTATATCATATAGGAGTAACTCAAAAAATTTTAGTAAACATAAAATATATTAAACATTGTAAATAAATTTTTGAAAGTACCGCAATGATGAATACTAACATAATGGCGCTATATAATTCAATTCAATTTAATTTATTTGTTCAGTTGTGTACATTCTTAAATTTGTGTATCTAAAATATGGTTACCACAAATGCGCATTGTTGCGCGAGCAGTGGTGATTATTATTATATAATTATTTGACTTTGTTAACTAATAATTATTTGCTTCTTGCCTAGTACAAAAGTCAACCTAGTTACTGATAATTTTCATTTTTATCAATCCTATTGGCTGTTGTTTACAAAGCGACATTTATTTGTTTAATATATATATATATATATATATATACAGTAGTATACGGTAGTAGGTAGAAAACCCGTGTTCTATCAAGAGCCATATATGATCAAGCGTCCTATTTCTAAAGACTCCGGTGCAAACCACCATACTGATATATTCTGCACAAAGTTCAATGCTTTTATCTTCAGTATTCTGAGTCAGAAATAATCTAGTTCAGTAATTCTCCAACCTCCTGATGTCCGAAATGCTTTTCCCGCAAATATTTTTATGATGAAGCCCCTGAAATACTAAATTATGTAGAAAATACTCTAGTCTCATTCTAGAGTTACGGCAGCACAAGAAACTATCCTACCTTGCCCCTGAAGTACTAACTTAGAGAGAAGAATTTCAAATTTGTATGCCTTGCCGTTCCAGGGATTTCGTGTTTTTTAGTTTTTCTTTTTGGAGAGAAGATCTTGACTTATTCGTGTTACTAACGTTAAACAAGGACTTTTAAAAATTTAGTTCTTCGTGAGTATCTAATAACCATAGAAATTTCATATTTTTCCATATTGCTATGTGTGATTTTCAGTTTTGTCCAATATGCAACCAATGATTCATCCACAAAAGCGAGAAGATTTAAAAAGAATTTTGTACACTTCTAGTAGACCACACAAATAATGTTTATGCGAACCTGTGATTTAAAAAATATGAATATATTTATTTATAAATGGTACACTAAAGCCTTGTAGTCAATTATTGTATATGCAATATTTAAACACTACAATAAAAACAAATAAAAAACAGTCGTTTCCGTAAAATACATAAAAATTTAAATTTTCTTTCCTTTTGTCAAAAATTGAAATGAAATTTATTCCGAATTTCGGTCCATTTAATTCAAGCAGTTATGATTTCGCAGACATTTCGAGAGGAGGGGATTTGAACCCGGAAAACCTCCCTCAGATACGGTCCTATATATATATATATATATATATATATATATATATATATATATATATATATATGTATATATATATATATGTATATATAAATTATTTGCCTAATGTTTTACTAAATTCCTTTAAAATATTTAGTAAATTAATACTTATCACAGCAGCACAAAAAGTTTTCAACTAATTTCATTTGATAATAATACATACAGCTCCTTATAACTAAATGTTTCATTTACCAAAAAGTAAAGTCTAATAAAATAAAGCGAATCCTAAAAGAAGAAAAGTACAGGCCCTCCAATATTCTTTTCAAGTTCATTAGATTAGTAGGTTATGGAAAACTTAATTCCATAACCTCCGACATTTTGTCAAAGGTATGTCACTTCAGTTTATTTTATTAATTATACAATTTTATACCTAAATGGAGATTTATAAAACAAAGAGAAGCAAGTCAAAGTTGACATCAAGACTACCTTCATTTGTTGCTCGTCAGGTAGTAAATAATTAAAATTTTACATTTTATGAAGCACCGACTGCTTTCGTTTAATGCAGTGAAGAATTATCATCATTTGGTCGAAAACCCCAGAGGGGTGTCGTGATTATGGCGACGCCGATTTAATTATTTTTCGCCATTGCTCGCGATTCTCTGCTTTGAGACAGGACATCTGTAAGCTCAGACCCGTTACATCCTGTATCGCATTGGTCCATCGTGCTGGTGGTCGACCTCTGGATCTCTTGCCTTCCACTTTCGCCTGTATCAGCCAGCGCTCCATTCCATTTTCTCGACGCATAAGGTGTCCAAAAAATTTCATCTTACGGCTGAGTACAATACTGGATAATCGTTGCGCAGTCCCGATTTCTTCTATTACAGATTTCGTTTCGTCGTCCAGGGTATTTTAAGAACCCTTCGCCAACACCACATCTGGAAACTATCTACTCGTCTTATAGTTGCCTTTTATTATAGTTATACACTTTATATTATAGGAAACAAAGTAAATGTTAGCGGTATTTATGTTTACTTAGCACAGCCGGAAATACTGTAGTTTGCTCTGAAGATGTATCAGCTGTGTACAGTGCATCAAAGAACGCTCTAAAAATTGTTTCAGAAGCTCTTCGACGAGAACTAGTGAAAAAGACATGTAACATAAAAGTAACGGTAAGCAGTTCTTTTTTGAGTTGATTTAAAGAATTCGATGAAATTCAAATGATTTATTAAATAATTACGCAATTATATGAATATCATCATTTTAATTTGGTTGGCTCACTGTGTTTTGTACTGTTAGTACTTAGGTTACGGTATAGCTAATCTATTTTTTCTGTCCACCCTAATCAAGAACTATAAAACCCTGTTTGCTTCCTGATGATGCAGAAAAATTAAATTTTTCCTTCGATTATTTTGTCTTCCCATGTGATTTTTCAGAATTTGTCAATTATTAAGTATTCGCTTGTAACGGAATATCAGAAATACTTCAACTATGGCAAGTTTTTAGTCGGCCAATATTTTTAAAATTAATTAAAATTTCTGGTGTAATACAAAGACAGCGGTTGCGATAATGTTGAAAAACATAAATATAACGAATGATTAATTATTCGAATTAGATTCGAAAGGTAATTGATTAAATATTAAATAAATCTGTGAAATTTAACTTTTTTTGACTTTTAAAATAACGATTCACGAGCGGCTTTTTAAATCGGAAATAACGTAAAATATTTTGTTCTCCTTATTTAATGCCTTACCAAGCTTGTATTTAACGCGCAACCATCTCTCTGGTTTGTACACGATTGAGATATTCTTTCACTTTATTTACAATTCGAACTGTACATGCTATCGTCGACTCACAACCAATCATCGTTCCTTTTATCTTTCAGTTCAATCTGACTTTCCTTCTAGTCCTTGGTTTTTAGAGTTCCCTTCTCTTCCACGTTCTGTTGTCTCTATTATTCGCCTACGCATTAATCGTACTTTATTGCTCTCTTCACGCTATCGTCCCTCTTTGGTTCTCTCTCCTTATTGTCCTCTGCATCCTAATGAAACAGTTGTCTACGATGCTAATTATATTTTCTTTGAATGCTCTACTCTTTCTGCTGAATATTCTTTTCTTCACTTACGCCCTCTTAAAGTTAAGGTTTCCTGCTCCCTATTGCGCTTCCTATATCCTGTCCTTTCCCTCCCAGTCTGTTATTCCTGCCATTGCCATTGGTGGTTCCTTTATTTCAGCTATGTATTTCCGATCGAATTAAGTTCTAATAAGTAGACTCTTTTTCTTAGCGTTTCTGTGTAGAGGTCGCTGGTTGACAAGCCCAAAAATAATAATAATAATAATAATAATAAAATAGCATTGTTACAGTATCCTAGCGCTCATTAGGAAATCATCAACGAGATAGATTGGGGGGAAATAAATTTTTTTTTTTTCCTAATTATCGAAGTATATTTCAGTTACTTTTTCCTTGTTGTTAATATTTTTCAAACTAAGTAAAAAAATATACATGAAATACTATCTTTTCTTTCTTTTCCGTGCAGTAATTTTAATCAATATATAAGCGTTTTAGCGCCAGGCTTCAAAAAAAGGTAAATCGTCAGGAGTTTTTTTAATAATTACTTTAAATGGACTTACACAACTTTTTCATTTTATTCCGTTGTATCACAAGTACTAGTATACACACTCAATAATTGTCAAATATTTAAATGATTCCAATGTAGAAATATAATTTAAATAATTTGATTTTTTAGAATTTAAGCCCAAGTTTTGTTGATACCGATTTAATTCGACACCTAGAAGGTTCAAAATTATTACCGGATGACGTTGCAAATGCGTGCATAATCATTTTGAAGACATCGCCAAATGTTTTGGTAAACTAAAATTGATTTCTTATAATTTTTAAAATTTTATTTGAAGTGTGACATTGTTGTTTTTCATTTTTTTCATCCATTTGGTTTATACTATATACACGAAGTTTTTACATTTAAGCTAGTCACATTGGAAATAGTAAAGGAGCATAATGTTTTCTTCTTGCTTATAACTGAGTGTGCAATAAGGATTAATTGTTTTTTATAAAAAAATATCAAAATGTTTCTTTCTATTCGCAACGTAAAACATATTTCCAAAGCAATGAAGAACAGCGGCGAGATTTTCTACCACCATTACACCCGTTATTACTCAGTGATTGCCTTTAAATGGCTTTGTAACGTTGGATGATGAAGTGGCAGCCGAACTGAAAGAAAAATCAGTAAAAGAATGTCCTTCTCTGATCATCACGGGTATGAGCACTGGGGATATCTTGGATCATCCGATACGAGTACCCCACCAACATCGAATTCCCGCCTGCACTACTCAAGGCCCCGTACTAAATAGTGCAATAACTTTTCACTAGGAAAAGCGTCTCTAGCGAAAACCGTGAGAACCATTGCTACATTTGGTCTCCAGTGGGTGAAAAACCGCCGTTAATCGTTTCGAACGACATAAATCTAGCGATAACTCGAAAACACCATTTAGTTCGAAAGAAAGATCACGAAGCTGTCTGATTTAGTTTTTAAGTCAATCTGTTTGGCATCAGTAATGTGTCACTCGTAGCGGTAACGCCCTCACTGGAACGTATATACTTCTAACGTTCAATATACAGATGAAGTTCGTGGATGGCAGTGTATAAAATGGATTTTTTACTTTACCTCCTTGCAATGCCGCTTCATCCTGCCTTAAAATATAATGGACAGGGAGAATTTTTTTATTATGATAATTTATTGTTAAATGTTAAATTTCTTTTTCAATTTTTTTCTCTTATTGTAGCTGCATCTCTTGTAGTAAGTAACCTTCAGCAATGATTTATTTTTGTTCATTTTTAATTTTCACACTTTATGTAATATTTGATCTATTCGGTTTGTACGTCGTCTTCTACGCCTCATTTTTATGTTCCTTTGCAAAATAGACGATGACGAGGAAGCGGTTATTTTATAATGGGACGTAGAAGTGTGCATATAAATAAGATTGCGAGGTTCCACAGTTCAAGGAAAACGAAACATGTCAAATTAAAGAACAGTTGTTAATAAAAACAAACTAAATTATACTAAAACGATAATTTATACGTTAGAGTAACTGTAAACTAAAACACAGAATATTTTGCTAGTTTTTGATCGCTAATGCCAATTTCACTAGGGGAGACTTTTACCGTCAGTTCTAAAGAGCAAAAAGTATAAAGTCATAAATTAGTTCTCCCTTGTTTTTTATATTATTATTGTAATTACACAGAATATATGCATGCTTATTTTATATTTTACGCTAAATACTAAATTGTTACTTAATCGGATGATAGCGTTTTTTTTTGTTCACTTATTTATGCTAAATCTCGTAATACGGAACAAAAAATTCTATTAATAAATATTACTTTTGTTTCTTTTTTAAATATAAATGCTGATAATTTATTGCAATCTAAATTTGTTATCAATTTATAACTTAACCCTCCTTTATAATTACCGAGTACTTTTTAATTCGAAAACAGAACTTTAAGGAAAATATAGAAAAAAAATATGAATTTGACTTTTTTCTTTTTCTTGTTTGGGTTTTTTTTCTGGGCTTATCAATAATAGACGATTACCCATCAACACGTGTACATAGCAGCAATTAGGAGTAACGAGGAATGGAATCTGAAAAAGAACGCTATACCAAGGATGGAGAAACAATGACAATCAACGTCGAAAGTACCAAACATATGCATCCTGAAAAGAAAAGGAATCTTAAACACCATTCACATAATGTTCTATTTGTTGCATTGTGCGCTTGGGTTACCAGAATATTTTAATAATTATGCATACATATCATCATCATCTAATCTCACTCGAGTCCGAGTATGAGTTCTCCGCTAAGACCTATATTTGTAGCGCATGTGAAAATCTGAAGGAAAGGGGAGAGAAAGAGAGTGAGGAAGGAACAGGGATGTAGGATTCAGATAATTTGTGGAGAAATAGCGGCGCACGGGGGAACCCGGCAGTTGGAGCACAGTCAACAGCCGGATCGCCATATTCATCCCAAACATATTTGTCCAGTGCCAAGGAAAACCAAGACGACTGGTATGTTCAAAACAGCACGATTTCTCGTAGGCTAGAAGAAGGTAGGAAGGATTGGAAGGATTTTCAAGAAAGGAAGGGAGGAGAGGGAAGCCACTATTTCGGGGTGGTACCCTAGCCTTCGGATCAAAATCCTGACCGCAAGGCAGCGGGTTATTACCGAGGAGGTAACAGAATAAAGGCAGAGTAAGACAGTACTAAGATTTTTGTAGACTTTTGCAGACAATTCCTCAGGTTGCCTCTCTAGATCCTCGTGTCTCATTGCCCTGTCACTACTGGAGTCGTCTACCCGAGACTTTCCATCAGTAGCCGCTCTTAGTTCACGACTGCTTATTGGTTATTCGCGGCTAACCTACATATAGGCCGTTTCACTATCCACCGTCTGTGTACGTGCCCGGTTCCGGTTGGAGCTCCGGATCCCAGAGAGGTATATAGTACCTCCCCAGGCGGGATGCATACATCCATATATATATATATATGTATGTGTATATGTGTGTGTGTGTGTTATCATGAAATATATTTATTTATAAATGGTACACTAAAGTCTTGTAGTCAATTATTGTATATGCAATATTTAAATACTACAATAAAAACAAATAAAAAATAGTCGTTTCCGTAAAATACATAAAAATTTTAATTTTCTTTTCTTTTGTCAAAAATTGAAATGAAATTTATTCTGAATTTCGGTCCATTTAATTCAAGCAGTTATGATTTCGCAGACATTTCCGAGGGGGTCGCCCCCTCCCCCCAGATACGGTCCTGTACATCTGATACTGTATCAGAAATTATGTGCGTTCAAACTGCTATTAATGGTGTCAATCATGAGTAAAGACATTATATTTTTTCTCTTTAGATTTAGTCGCAGCTGCCCACAATTTCATCTGATCTTTCACCGGAAAATTTAATGCGACGTTACTCTTAGTTCCGCTTTCCAAATGTTCTTTTCCGTTTTACCCTTTCCGACAGCATCACCATACACACATTAACAACGTTAAAAAAAAAATTAAATGAACAGTTCCTTTAATATTATAATAAATCTTTCAATTGTTTATTATGTGATTTATAAACAGATTCCTCAGTTAACGGTGACAGCAACTAATGCAGAAGGATAATCCGCGTTCGATACTGCAAAGTAACGGTTGAATTTATCAAGTTTTGTATTGATTACGAGATGATAATTTACTAAACAACATTCACACACAAACGCGAAATTATTGGAATAACACAATTAGTATAAATGTAACCTGAAGATTGTTTGAATCATTTACAAGTTCGCATTGAATCATTTTAGTAAAATAAATTCACTTGTTTTATTTCAACTTACTTTTTTACGTGAAATTCTTTAATTTTTGTCACTAAGGTTAAATGCGTAAAAAAAAAAAAAAATCAGAACTAATATAAATAAAAACAACAAAAACAATAAGCAAGTCAGCATTTATTAAAACTATTATCAGCGGCCACATGATCCATATTGCTATGACTGATTACAGTTTATGACGTTGCTGATGTGGTCACATTTTTTCATTTCTGTAGTTATTCATAATATTTATAACCAAATATGGGTATCTGGCGATATTCCTCAATTCTGGAAAATGGCTTACATTATTCCTATATTAAAACCAAATAAAGATCCATACCGTCCTGAAAGCTATCGCCCAATTTCCCTTTTAAACGTCTTATCCAAAGTAATGGAAAAAGTAGTAAACAGGCGCCTCCTTTTTGTCCTTGAACAAAATAATACCCTTTCTCCTATTCAAGCCGGAGGGCGTAAAGCGAGATCGACAGGCGATCACTTAATAACTCTACAACGGCAAATAATAACGAGCTTCCACCGCCATCAACATACATATCCGGTCTTTTTCGATTTAGAAAAAGCATTTGATCGCATATGGCGGCATGGATTATTGCTAAAGCTCAAAGCCGCAGGAATAAATGGCCAAATGGGCAATTATATCGCTAGTTTTTTAAGCAACCGAACGATCCGTTATCAGCACCCATTCCAACGGAGAATGGCGTGCCACAAGGCTCTGCTCCGAGTGCAACCTTATTCATAATTTACGTCAATGACGTAGCCGAGTGCATCTCGCCGCCTATAACCGCCCGGCTGTTTATCGATGATCTTAACATCTCCTTATCGTCAAATTTCCCTCCTATCGCTCAAAAAATACTCCAGAAAACTATCGATAAAATACAGAGTTGGTCTGAAAACATCGGCCTAGCCATCTCGGCGAGTAAATCCATATATGTTGATTTTTGCAGGGGGCACCGTTCCTCTCCAAGTGTATCCCTAAATCTAAACAATCTTCCTCTTCCCCAGAAAGCCACTGTCAAATTCCTTGGATTAATCTTTGATTCTAGACTTACTTGGAAACCTCATATTGCCAACTTAAAACATAGCTGCACCAATTCTATCCCTATATTGAAATAGCTGGCTAGCTCCAGATGTAATATTAATCCTAAATTCCTTTTCAACATCTACAGATCGCTGATTTTATCGAAAATCCACTACGGGTGCCAGGTATACTCCTCAGCCAACAAATCTATATTGAAATCTCTTGATCCTATACATCACTCCGCACTGAGAACCTTTTGGGAGTGCAATCGAAATTCTACGTCTGTACAAAAGTCAACACCCAGCCCCCCAATACCTTTATTCCCCTTTGGATCACTTTCCAGATAAATATTGATGTGTCGCTGAAACAGCATCCAAACACAAGTTCTCTCTTTGCAATGGAAGCAGCAGTTAAGGCAATTAATAAGTACCCGGACCACCTAATTTACTACACTGATAGAGCCAAGGCAGTTGGCGAGGCAGGTCCACTGCCCGCAGCCTGTGCAGTCGAAGGTCACGACATCTCATGCGAAATTCGACTCAATGATGTCTGTTCCGCATTGGATGCAGAATTGTACGTAATTGCACACTGCTTCCACCACATCGTTACAACTCACACCAGAGCCAGTGATTTCCTCCTGGTTACTGATTCCCTACAGTCTTTGAACATGATTAGGAGTCAAAAATTCAACAACCCGCTAATTCTAAAAATATATCACTACTTGTACGAATTGCAGCTAATGGATAGTCATGTGTCGCTGCTGTGGGTTCCTGGGCATATTGGAGTGCCTGGTAATGAGAGTGTCGACGGAGCAGCACGTTCTGCCTTGCTCTCGCCAATGTCACAGGACGCGGAGCTACCCTCATCAATCACATATACATTCCTAAAGGCGTGCGAAAGCCAGTGGAAAACTGAATGGGCAGCTGCTACAACATCCCTAAGAACCATTAAGCCCACAGTTGAATCATGGTGGCCACCGGAAGGAACATCCCGATACGATTTTAAGATCCTCAGCCAGCTGCGAATTGGCCACATCGCTATTTCGCACAAACATATAATTGATAAAACGCCGCCTCCGGCTACATGCCCCTTGTGCAAACCAGACAACCGTACCGACAATTTCCCATATAATACTTACCTGCCAAAAGTTTACTATGTTGCGAAGGCAACTTGGCCTACCCAGAGATATAGGGCAGACCCTCTCAAATGAGGTAATCTCCATCAACAGGATTATTGCCTTCATTAAAATGAGCGGCCTAACTCACCACATTGAAATTATCCCCCCTCCCTCGTGTGTGCTGTAATGACCATAGTAGTTACACACAGCACATACAATTTAAGGGGGGGGGGGGAAATACCACAGAAGATTTCACAAAAATTAAATTCAGTTAATATCATTCTATATAACTCGCAAAATTACAACTGAAGTTAAATTTTTTTATGAAATAAGCATTTTATCCGATCACTCCTTTTTGCATATTTCTTCCATGCACCGACATTAACTTTGGAGAAAACTTTCTGCAGAGCACAATTGATAGAATGCAACAATGGTCCGAAGATAACTTTGTTTTTTAAAAACAAAAAAAACAACAAAACCATTCCTGTAGGCGGAAAAAGTGCGATCGCATAGTAAGCCTAACTGTTAATAACAACCGTGTAGCATCCGTAAATAAAGTTAAAATATTTAGGAATGACATTTGACAGCAAATTCACTTGGAAAACGCACATTAACGCATTGGAAACTAGCTGTGATAAAACACTGAAACCTACTGCGGGAGCTATCGCATACAACCTACGTCGCAAACAGACATAATCTATTAATGCTGTATCGCACCCTTGTAAGGTCCAAAATCGATTATGGTACACCCCAACCTATGATTCCGCTAGCATATCGACCTTAAAATGTTTGGATACTATTCATCATACCGCTTTGAGGTTGGCAACTAGAGCTTTCCGAACCTTTCCGATACCCCGAGTTTACTATGCGATTCAGCGGAGCGGCTATTATATTTGCGACGAACTTATCTAACCGTACTGGCTTTCAGCGTCATAAGGAGCCCAAAGCCAAACTCTTCGGATGGTACCACTGAGAACCAGGACGGAACACAGCAATCGATCACGTTATGTCCACTCGACATCAATTAAACATCCAAATTCCAGTACTGGTCCGGGACCCCATATCTTCTATGCCACCATGGTGCAACCGAGCTCAGTGCGGCATACAAAGCTTTGAAAATGTGGAAAACTCCGTTAAAACGATTAGTGAACGTGCGTCAACCTCCAACGTAACGGTACCGTTTACCGACTTGACGGATCATCTTAAACACGCCATTTTAATAACATCTGGGAAACAACCATTGGCAAAATTTATCTACGGAAAATAAATTACGCTCCATAAAATCGTCCACGAAACCATGACTTTCATGAAGCCAAGAAAGCAGAAAACAGGAGGTAACGTCATGCAGACTGCAACTTGGGCTCACTCACCTTACACACACATATCTATTAAATAAAGAATCTACGCCCCAGTACCGGACATGTGATTGTCAGTTAACCATCGAACATCTACTGATTAAATGTCCAGTATTCGACCGGTGTCGGAAACAATATGGAATACCATCCAATTTAAAGGTTCTATTGTGCGATGAAGAAACTGCGCTTAATCGATTATTTCAGTTCCTAAAATCTTCTAATTTGTTAAAGCTGTTTTAATTTTGTTAATCTTTGTTAATTTCTATTGTATTGGTCCGCCTGTAAACGCCCAGCTCTACTTTAACGACTTGAAAATTTCCCTGTCGTCCAGTTTTCTAGCAAATGCTCAAAAATTACAAAACTACAATCCTGGTGTAACAATAACGGTCTTGTGTTTTCTCCATCTAAGTCTATCTGTGTTGATTTCTGTAGGGGACGCGTCAAAACTCCTCCAGCATCCGCCTCGATCTAGAAAATTCCTCACTTCTTTTCCACCCTACTGCTACTTTCCTTGGACTACTGTTCGATCATAAGCTAACTTGGTGGCCTCACATATCCAATCTTAAAGTTAAATGTCATAAATTCCTATCTATTCTTAAATATGCATCAAGCACAAAGAGTATAATGTACCTCCGAAAACTCTTCCCTCCATGTACAAATCTTTAGTCATTTCCAGAATAAACTACGGGTCCCAGGCGTATTCGTCAGCCAGTCCTTCTCTACTTAAATCCCTTGATTCAATACACCATACGGCGCTCTGCACTGTACTTGGCGCACATGGAACTTCCCCGTCAGTAAGTTTGTATGCCTTGTTAGGCACTGCCCCACTAAAATATTTCCGAACCTTTTATTATCACCGTGAGACCCTTGCTCTTTTCTCTAGTAAACGTTCCTTTCCTATTCACACAAATGACCTTCCCAACACCCCAGAGTTCCCTAATGACACTCTCCCAGAAATCCTGGCCCTCCTATCGCATCACAATGTGAGCGTAATCGCCTTCCCTGACCTAGCTCCTAACACCGTGATTCCGCCATGGGCTCCTTTAAATATTGATGTTAATTTTTCCCCGACGATATAAAATATTCCCATAAAAATTATTTCAATAAAAATATTAAAAAAATGTCCGCTCCTTCGGGAATATAAATGACCCCCTCCCCCATCGACAATAAATTCCTGCATAGAAGGCAATGGAAAAAACCATGCGTACTATCATGTGCACGCGTCTGTTGTTATATTAACGTCTACATGTTTAGGGCTACATTTTATCGCGATAATAAGAGATTACAATCAGTTCCAAATATATAATATAATCTTGCATAATATACATTTGTAACGTATGTAGAATATTTCCATGAACACTACCTACCTCCGTCTAACTTGTAATGTGCCCATTACATGATTCAAATAAAATTCGAAGAAAAAAAGAATATAAAAATAAAACATAATTTAGAATGAGTGGGGCGAGAGTAATGTTAGTTCGGGTAGCTAATCACCGATCACGAAGAAAAAAACGGTCTACCTGACAGGATCAACTCGAGCAGTCACAAGCTGAAAGGCGGGAGAAATGAGAAAAATCATCAGAGAAAAAATTTCCGCAGATGATGCAACAGGTAGTGAGGACGATGAAACAATCCATAAATAAATAAATCACGAGGACGATGAAACAACCCATAAATAAATAAATCATTGAATATATTAATCTTTTATTTATTTTTTTTTTATTTATATTAAATTTAGGTCGCTTCAATAACTAGGTTATTAGCGACCGCAATACATAATTATATTAATATTATTTTATAATAGAAATATGAAATTAGCAACAAAATTACTTATACACTTAAATCCAAATTCATATTAACATTTTATATTAACTTTAATATTTCAATTGATTTTAGGAACATGAATGCTTTATTTATTCCATCCTAGTCGTTCAGGCATTCATGGAGTGTGCCCGGTATTTTACACTGCAGTCTTTGTTGGTCCAGCTGTGTACATTCCAGGAACCAATGTGAGATTGATGCTTGTTGTCTCGAACAGAATGTGCATATCTGGGGTGGTATTTTTTCCATTAGGTATCTGTGTGTTATATTAGTGTGCCCAATTCTTAGGTGAGTGATTATTGTTTGTAGAGCTCTGTTGTTATGGTAAGGTGCTATTTGCCATATATTGTCCCGATAAGCTGCTATTTTATTATTTCTATCGTTGGTCCACCTCTCATTCCAGTAGATCTCTTTTTTCTGATGTGTTGCTCTGTTTAGATCGATGTATGGAATTTTAGTCTCGGTGATAGTCTCCAATTTAGTGGCCCTTTTGGCAGCAGCATCAGCTTTTTCATTCCAACTTATTCCAACATGAGCGGGTATCCATGCGAACGTGATTTCTTTATTGTCTAGGTTACTTGTTTTAATCAGTTCACGTATGGCATGTATTATTGAGTTCTTGGTTGCTGGATTTTCTATCGCTTCCAAAGCAGATTTGGAGTCCGACAGGATTAAACCCTTGTCCGAGTCCATTTCTACGAACCATGTGATCGCTTGGTATATTGCCAGTGCTTCACAGGAGAATGAGGAGTACATTTCTGGGAGTCTTATAATCTTTTCTACATCATTATGTATAATGGCGCATCCCTTTTTATCCGCTATACTGGAACCATCAGTGAAGAGTTTATTGTGGTTAGGGTAATTGTACAGCATTTCTTGGAACGATAATTTGTAGTATTCAATTGGTGTGTTGGTTTTATTACTAGAAGACGATGCCATGTGCCAGTCGACTCTGATAGAGCTGTTTATCCAAGGCGGGAATGTCGGAGTAATTCTTTCCCAGATTTCGTACGTTTGAATATCCAGTATATTTTTATATTCTTCTACTCTCATTTTTAGCGGCTTTGGGATGTATTTTCTGTCGGTGTAGGTCTCCACTAATCTCGTTCACGTTGGGTCCGTATAGCAGTTCCAAGGCTTGTTATTGTTTTTATTGGCATAGTTTATTGCCAGAGTATACCTCCGGAGGTATAGAGGGATCTCATTTGATTCGGCTAAGATACTGGTGATGGAGCTGGATCTGAATGCTCCCAAGGCTAATCTAAGAGCAGTATTCTGAATAGTGTCGAGTTGGTTTAGATGTCTGTCCCTCGCTGATGCATAGATTATGGATCCATAGTCCAGTTTGGCTCTGACTATATCCTTGTAAGTGTTTATCAAGATAGATTTGTCCGCTCCCCATTTCATTGATGCTATGTTTTTGATTATATTTAATCGTTTTTGGCATTCCGCTTTCATCTCTTTAATGTGGATTTTCCAGCTCAGCTTTTCATCGAATATCATTACCAATATCTTCATCGATTCTACTTGGCGAATCTGTAAATTACCTAAGACAATATGCGGGCATATGTTTTTACTATTATTGGATCTAGAGCATACCATAAATTCAGTTTTGTTTAGTAGATTTTAAAGCCTGATAGATCGCACCATTCTTGCATATTGTTGAGTGCGTCCTGAAGCACTTCCGCGCACGTATCAATGTTTCTACCGGCACATATAATGGTACCATCATCGGCAAACCACAATCCTGCTGCAGGTGTCCTTACAAGCTTGATTGCATCATTAAGGGCTACCAGGAAGAGTGTGACAGCTATAACAGTACCCTGTGGTATTCCGTTTTCTAGGACGAAGTTTTTGGAAAGATGCCCCTTTATTTTGACTTGGAATTGTCTTTATTTATGTATAAAATGATTGGGCAATATTAAATAATTGACTATGGACTACTATAGTTTCATTATAATGACCCTATTAAATATATAGTTAATTATGCCGTACTTTTTTAATATAAAGCGTTTTTGTGTAAATTTAACTTCTTGGTAATTTGTACATATTCTTTCAACTAGAAATTCAATTTGCAGTCAGCATAATCAAAAAAATAATTTTCACCACCTAGATCGACCAAATACCCCTATGTGCGCGAATTTTTTTTTTTTTTTTTTTTTTTTTTTTTTGGGCACGTCAACAATGGAACTTACCCAACGCAAGGAAATGTACCTTATATAAGGAAAAGATTAGAAATTGAGGAGATAAACAAGGCCAACAAAGGAACTATATTGAGAGAGGGGAGTGCAAGAATGGAGTGGGCACTATAAGGAGTAGGAAGGCCAAGGCGCAGAAGACTAGAATACAGAGTAGAACGTTCGGAGGAAATAAAGGGGCATTCGAACAAAATGTGATTCGCATCACAGGTATAATTGAGCTCTGGAGGATCATAAGGACACAAAGGAGATTGAACAATAGAAAAACGGAAAAGAGAAGCCGGAAGCAAACTATGATTGAACCGCAGGCGAACTATAGAGGAAATAATCGAACGGCTAAGGTAGGGGAAAAGATTAATCCCGCGAAATTCTCTAACACGGCTTGGCGGTAGAAGTAAGCTGGCAGAAATCGTTACGTAACGTGAAAGCGTAAGACGTCCTCCAAGCGACCTTCGCTCTCTTTCTCTTTCTTTCTGTCTCTTTCTATTATACACGGGTGTTGTGTGTGTGCGTGTGCGTGTGTGTATGAATATCGAGATTCGAGCAGCAAACACTGTGCGCGGTCAGCTGTATAACCTTAATTCTAAACACGTGTAAATTTTATTTAAACTTATTTTTTGCTGTTTTTGTTTTAATTCACACGCGATTTATATATATTGCGTGTGTCATTCTTTATCGCATACTTTATGAATGACTTTATACTTTTATATCTAGCAAAAAGTGGTAAAAGGAACTTTGTTCCTACCGTGTAAGCCCCTCTAGACACACCACTTCTCTTTTTTTTGTTTTTGTTTTCAATTTTCGTCATTTTGTAATTTCTTACCGTGTCCCTAGCCTAAGTTGCTTTATATGACATGAAAATAAATAATAAATAAATAAAGGCTACGCAGAAGTTTCTCAAATGAACACTTCTGTGTAGATCACCGCACATAAAAAACAAAAAAAATTTTATCCGCAGGATTTTTCCTTTATAGAAGAGGAAGGAGGAAGATTGAAAAATATCTTGGCTATAAAAAATATTTCATTACATATTTAAAATTAGAAAACTGACTGTTTAATTAATTAAAGATTTATTTTTAAAGAATTTTTAGAAATCACAATAAAAATATAATTTTATTTCCACCGAAAAAAACATTTGCAATTTTTTTTATTTTATAAAGAAATTTGTTTAAAAAAGGATGGATCTTATTCACATTTCTGCGTTGAACACATTTTATTACTAAATAGAATAAACCCAGTTTTCCGATTTGATTTATTATTATAATTCTCAGAAAGGGACAACGGAACCCCCACTGATCCCCCTTCCGGCGTTCATGATTTGCATAATTCAGTCAAAATTAAATTTTCGAATCTCAAAATAGATTTAAATAAAATTTGAGTTTTTCTCAGTTAATTCTTAGTTTATGGCTAAAAATTGTTTTTGAAAAGGCGTGTTAGAATACCGATATATATAATCTAGCACTTTTAAAATTGTTTTCTTTCTGTCTCCTAACTGTTTAACCATTTTCTACATAAAAATTGCTAGATTTGAGACTTTCAATGTTCTGAAGAGGTTTCGGTAAAATAGTAATTGCAAAATTTAAATATTTTGGAGAATTTAAATGAAAAAAGAGTTTTATTTCCTAAATCGAGTTTTAATTGCATTTATTTAATATTTTTACTTTTTCAGTTCTTGGCGTGACTACTAATTTATTAATTTTATAAAAGAAATATATGTAACTGGAATTACACCTGAAGACTTACAGAATGCTGTTATGACGTCAATCCTCGAAGAAAAAAAAACACAAAACTGCTACATACGCTTAACCCGAATCCTTTATAGTCGTATAGAACGAGGAATAGAGGATAATTTTTACCTGACAATCAACTTTGCTTCGGAAAAACGAAAGGCACAAAAGAATAGTTGCGCCTAGTTAATAAGAAAAATCTAGAGATAAACCAATTTTTGATAATGCGACGAAAACATTTTATTCGAAATATTAAAACCAAATCTGAAGATATACTACAGAGATCGAGGATTAGTTTTCTTATTTGAATAAGCGAGCATAAAAAAAAGAGAGTAAGACAAGGATGTTACTTATGTCCAATTCTGCTGATATTTTTCTCGCCTTTTCGTCCCGTTTAATTTCAGTTTCTAATTTTTCTTCCGGACGCTGCTAGTAATACGAACTTTAAGTAGAATAGATTTTGTTTTCTCTTTTTTTCAAGACACTTTACCTGCTACGATTTATGTCTTTTTTTTTTTTTTTTTTTTGAAACAAAACATCCCCTCAACTTCGGAAAACAACGAAACGAATTCGTTTCACTTAGTCCCTATCGCGATGCTCTCTTCAAGTTCCTAACCCGGAACTCGGAAATTTAGAGCCCTAGATTTTTTGGATGACCCGAACAGAAACTTCAGAGTGAAGTGCAGCGAGCGAGCATTAGGCTTTTTACTTGTAACGGACACTCGCGGACGTACACCTCTCCGCCCCGCAGAGACGCTGACACAAGACTCTTCTCGGGAGAGTATCACCCAGACACGAGCCAATTGTTTGTTACAATTTCTCACGACAAAAAGAATTAGCAAAAAAAAAAAGACAATAAAACTCGGTAAATTTTTATATATTAACTAAGATTCGATTTTCTGTTATTATTTCTTTAAAAAACTTAGGAGAAAAAAAGTGGCGCATTTTAAAAAAAGAAGTTATGCTGCCCCACCCTGTATTTTGTCTATGATTTTCCGGCGAACTGAGTGTTAATCCTTACTAGATGTACGGAAGTTCAAAAGCGATAAGTCTACTAACAATAGGATAAAATTTTACCTAAGATTACGTTTTATTTACAAAAGGACTACTTAGCCCCTCGTTATAACATTTTTTCTTGATAGCTCAGATTTACCACCGTTTTCACCCTATGGAAACCGAAAAATCAATCTATTGTCAAGTACTAGTAAATGCCCTAAGTTACTTTAAAAATATTATTTTAACACAATGAATGCTATTTGCAAATAAAAATTTCATGGCCACTGAATTAAACAGTAAGTTAATAAAACAGCCCAAAAACAATTTTAACTCATTAACGTCAGTTCAGATACTTTACTTTAGATAATTTTCAGATAAATTAAAAACTGTAAGATCATTTAATATATAATTTTTTTCACGCAACACGCAATATTCTAACGACATCTAACAGAGCTTACGAAGACTATTTAGGAATATATATCTAATATTAATTCAAAATTATTCTAATAGAGTGCGTCCATTTGCGTGTAACATTTGATCTGTTACTCTTGTTTTAAATGAAAAAAAAACAAAACAAATTATGGTAAAACGCCTTTGTAAGTTAAAATAAATAAATTTTTTTTAAAATTTTATTTTCTAAACACATTTTTGCATATGTTTGTTGTGTGAATAAAAACATCGACAAGAATTACATATCTAAATTTGAAAGAAAAATTATTACAAAATAATCATTCAAATCGAGGGCGTCGCCAGCCGATGAGCCCGGGGTGGGGGGGGGGGGGGGGGGGGGGGGTAGAAAGAGGAAATGAGTTATAGGAAAAATAAAATTTATAAGTTGTAAAGGCTTAATATTTTATTAAACAAGAACAAAATCTTAATTGAAAACATAATTTTCGTGGATTTCTGGAAAAAATTTTTATAATAAAATTATAAAAGTCTTCTAAATTGTCCATGATTACGCGCCTGTGAATACTCATCATGGCCAGTTGATTAAAAAGTTTCAAGGCTCCAGGGGATGGCACTGCCCCCCCCCCCGGCGACGACCATGATTCAAATTATAAATACCCATAAAAAATAAAACTTGTCATTAAGAAAAATATAAAAGCAGTTGTTACTATGTATTTAAAAAGAAAATAATTGTGGTTAACAAATTACGATTTTTTAATGTTAAAAGACTAGTATAAATTATGTTCTTTTTGTTAAAAGTTAATCTACTAATAATATACACCGGTAACAGTTTACTAATAACCAATTTTGAATTAACATTACAAATATAATCGAAGAAAATGGCAGAAATTTATTATTCACTATGACACTTGTTTCATAATCGGAAACATTGTACCAGCAGCTATTCGAAACAAAATTGTTTTTTGGAATTCTCCTTGGTCTTTCTAAGAATGAACCAGCTTTCGAATTGACTTCTTCCTAGAAAGTTGCACATTAAAAACCGGGACTATGAGAGGAATATGAACCATGCTAGAGAAGTTCGGATAAGGAGATAAAAAGAACGAATAATGCGAGATTGGTATGATAAATCACTCCTAATTATAAATAATATAATTTATACACTTATCTTGCCACCCCACCCCTGAACTTTTTTTGTAGGGAATAATTAATTTGTTTTATTGCACTGCATCAACACTTATCAAAATTTTAATTCTATCACTATTAAAGGATTCCCTTTTTAGCTTTCCAACATGTATAAAATAATAAGCACCTGAGCAGTAATACGGACAAATATAACACAAATTCAATGGGTATATATTTTTTTACAAGTTTGCAAAGCTTTGTTCCTCGGTTTTTAAAATATAAATCATGACCACTGAAACATAATAGTGTGTATAATTATATAAGTAATAAATATAACACCAACATGTTTCGGAAATATTGCTCATTTACCATAATTATGGAATAGAGTCTTGGAAACACTGTTGGTGTTATAATTTTTAATATGTTAATGTTTTATGGTCGATTTATTGCTTATATCATTATATTAACTTGAAAACATGTTTATAAAAAAAACTTCATGATAGTGCGTAATAAATATATTGCAAAAAATGTATTTAAATATAATGTCACAATCTTCAGTTCAAATTATTCTCCAATGTCACGAACATAACTAAATAAGTATGTTCTTTATATATTTTCTTAAAAAAGACTTTCTATACTATAGCAAAAATGAACGTATAAAACGCTTTTTGATTTTACACATATATATTCTATTCCGACTTTTAAGACTGTTTTGAATGCAGTTCTTTATTGATCAAACAAAGCGAATGGCTTTTTTAAGAAAATACATAAAGAGCATAATAATTTTAAAGAAAGAAGTAGCAGTATTGTTCATGGTATACAAAAGTGTTTAAAGTCCAAAAAGATTCTCATGATCACATTTACAGAGTTTATGAAAAAAATTGTGAAATTATATTGTATTCGAGACAGCTAAAATCCTCTGTATGACATTGGGGAATAATTTAAACTAAAGTTTGCGATACTAAATTTAAATACATTTTTTGTAATATACAGCGTGATTATAATTAAAGTTCAAATTTCAAAACGCTTTAAAAAAAAGAATCGATGATCAGAATGACGTCAAATTTGAACGGAATATTATTGAAGAAGGAGGAAAGCGGATGACATAAAAAAAAATAGGTCCAACTCTTTTTTTTTGCTTTTTCTTTGCCCGACATTTAATTTTAACAACAGATTGCGCTGTAAGCATCATAATTTAAAAGGGTTCGACTACAAATGACAAATGCATCGTAAAACAACGGCTAAAAGGTGTAAGCTAAACGCTAAACTAACTGTACTGTCCAGTGTGCATGGCTGTACAGGTGTGAAGGTCATATCACATTGGCTGGAGAAAAATCGGTTTTTAATTGCCTTGAGGCCAAGAACCGCATAAAAAGCATTAATCAAATCGGTTTTTAAATTTCGCGAGACTGGCGCAAAATATGTTCAATATGCTGTCCACCATTTTCTGCAACTAGTTTAAATCGAGAAACAGCATGTTCCACAGCTGATCGAAGTGTCTCCGGGGTCACGTTCAGAATGTGTTTGCGCAATGAGTGCCTTCAGTTCAGCTAAGTATACAATCGGAGCACTAAACACAACATCTTTCAAATAATCCCACAGCCAGAAGTCACACAGATTAAGATTGGGTGATCGGGACGGCCATGCTGTAGGGAAATGACAGCTAATAATTCTAGCATTTCCGAAATTCCGCTTCAATAGCTGCTTCACTAGATTTACAATGTGCGGAGGAACGCCATCTTGCAATAAAAATTATCCCATCCACACATCCACGCTGTTGAAGAGCTGGAATGACGTGGTTGCGCAAAAGACACTCATAGCGCTTACCCGTGACGTTACAGGTAACAGGACCGAAAGCGCCCGTCTCCACAAAAAAATATGGTCCTATGATAAATGATGCCGTAAACCCGCACCGCACAGTGACCTTTGCAGAATGAAGGCAATCAGTTGCTAAAATTAGATGCAGGGCCGAAAAAGAAAAAGAAAAAAAATTGGCGGCGCTATTTTTTTCTTGTGTCATCCGCTTCCTCTCTTCCTTAATAATATTCCTTTCAAATTTGACGTCATTCTGATTAGTGGTTCTTTTTTTATAGCGTTTTGAAACTTGAACTTTAATTATAATCACCCTGTATTTATTACAGACTATTGTGAAGTGTTTTTTTTTTTATGAACATGTTTTCAAGTTAATATAATGATATAAGCAATAAATCGACCAAAAAACATTAGTATATTAAAAATTATAACATCAACAATGTTTCCGAGACACTATTCCATAATCATGGTAAATGAGCAGTATCTCCGAAACATGTTGGTGTTATATTTATTACTTATAAAGGGTAGCCCTGAACAAATGGGCCTGGGCTGGTCATGTTGCTAGGTAAGTAGATGGAAGGTGGACAAAGGAACTGATCCAATGAAAACCGTATACGGGAAAAGGCGCACAAGGAAGACCACTCAGAAAGTGGATGGATAATATTGTGGAGGGAAACAATAGCTTCGTGAAGCGCAAGATAAGTATCGATGGAGTAAATTAAAGGAGGCCTACATCAAATCAATGATGTAACGCAGGCAAAAGAAGAAGAAGAAGAAGAAGATAATTATACACACTATTGTGTTTCAGTGGTCTTGATTTATATTTCAAAACCCAAGGAACAAAGCGTTACAAACTTGTAAAAAAATATATATTGAATTTTGAAATTTGTAACTTTGAGATGCCGCAATACATTTTTCTCGTTGTATGATTTATTCAACATCACTTGAATACTTTGAAGAAAAATAAAATAAATTTATATATTGTGGATACATAAAAGCTCCTGAAACTTGATGTTAGATTTATGCTCTCTAATGTTATATTGCCCTGCGGGGCACAGGTTGTTGTAACTAGAGTACCTTCTCTAGTAAGTAGTCACTCGACCGTCAGAAGGTGCTAGTCCCACCGGCGGAGAAACGAAACAACAATCACATGAGTTCTATACGTCCACGTCGTGCAGGGTGGTAATTTTCTGTTCAGTGGGCTCAGCGCTGACCAGAAAAGCTAAAGTAGAACTCACAATGCAGCGCTGATAGTGAAACGGAGGGAGGTTCGCTTGCCAGAGGTGTTCCTACCAATAAATATCGTTAAGCTTTTACCGCATTTACAACAGCGGATTATCAGCAACTCGCTCGTGACATACGTGCCTCAGTCGGATTGGTGAATACCAATTTAGAGCGAGTAGGCGAGAATCCGGCGCCTTATAACCGGGTATTTTGTCTAGGGGAGTAAACCCCGACAGAAAATCATGCGGAAGGCAACGAAAAACCACCGCATTAAATTTCCCAGGAAGTAACCATGGCTATGAATATGAGAAAAGGTTTAGCAAATATTACCGGTTCAGGTGGTCTCATTTACGCCAGACCCGGCAGGAGAATAAAACGGGTCCTCAGGTCGTCAACATGCAAAACCCCGATAACATAACAACGGAAGTGCAACGGACTTCTTGGATAGCGTTCGCTAGGAAGGATCTTATACTAGGAACCTGGAATGTAAGGACACTATTAGAAGCAGGTAAATTAAAGAACGTGACAATGGAAATGGTTACATGGGCGTCGCCAGCGGGGGGCAGGGGGCAGCTGCCCGCCCCTGGAGCCTTGAAACTTTTTAATCAACTGGCCATAATGAGTATTCATAGGCGCGTAATCATGAATAATTTGCCAGAAACCCACGAAAATGATGTTTTAATTAAGATTTTATTCTTGTTTAATAAAATATTAAGCCTTTACAACTTATAAATTTTATTTTTTCTATAACTCGTATCCTTTTTCTATCATCTTGCCCCCCTGGCGGCTGAAAAGGCATCTTGCCCCCCCCCCGGCCCATCGACTGGCGACGCCCTTGAATGGATAGATTGCATATAGGAATTCTAGGAATATGTGAAACCAGGTGGATTGGCTCTGGTAATTTTGAAAGCGATGGATATATGATATACTACTCTGGAGTAGAGAGTGGCAAACATCGCAGCGGAGTAGCGATAATAGTTAGAAACGACATCGCAAAATCGGTAATGCATTTTGCAGCAATTTCAGATAGAGTCATCTTGATACAACTGAATAACTTCCCAACTTCATTCAATGTGATCCAAATATATGCACCAACAGAAGACAGTATTGAAGAAGAATTAGAAAAGCTCTATAAAGATCTGGAAGAAACAGTAAGAGCGACTAAAAGAAATGAAACTACAGTTATTATAGGTGATTTTAATGCCAAGGTGGGCCAGGCGTTTTCTAAAGTTACTGGAAGTTACGGACTAGGAAATCGAAATGAACGAGGTGAACGATTGATACAATTTTGCGAGGAAAATGATTATACAATTACAAATACGTATTTCAAACTTCCGAAAAGAAGACTCTATACATAGAAATCGCCAAGAGATTCAGAAAGTAATGTAATTCGAAATCAAATCGATTATATTTTAATTAATCGAAGATACAGAAATGCAGTAAAGTCGGCGAGGACGTATCCAGGAGCAGATATAAATTCTGACCACAACCTTTTATGCGCTAGACTGAACGTTAAATGGAAAAAAGTGAAAACAATGATTGATAAGAAAGTTATTCAGAGGAGGGATATGCAAAAAATGCTAACTAACGAAATAACTAAAAGGGAAGTGAAAACAGCTATATCTGAGGAATTAAGCAAGAAATCACAAGAAATAGCAAAAGAAGGAACAGTCGATGGGATGTGGAAAATAATTAAGGACGTCGCGCAAACTCAAACAAATAAAGTAATTCAAAAGATGAAAAACAACGTACAGAAAAATGAATGGTTTACAATAGAAATCAGAGAACTGTTGGAAAAGCGAAGAGCACTGAAAAATACAGATAAAATAGGATATTTAGCGGTACAAAAGGTAATGAGGAAAAAAATTCACGAGGCAAAGGAGAACATACTTAAAGAGAAATGTATCGAAATTGAAAAACTACAAGAAAAGCACGATAATTTTAATTTACATAAGTTATTAAAAGAAGTTGCTGGTGCATATAAACAACGAAAGCCAATGATGCTAAGAAATAATGCAGGGCAACTATTAATAAAAAGTGAAGAAATTAAAGAAGCATGGAATAATCATATGAGATCGGTATTTGGAGATGACAGAGATGACTTAAGCGCGGAATACAATGAACGAAATGATGAGGATGTTCTCCATATATTAGAAGATGAAGTAGTTAAAGCAATAAAATGCGCTAAAATACGTAAAGCACCATGACCAGATAATGTCGTAGCAGAGATATTAAATATATAAGACAGGAGAAATACCGAAGGAATGGCTAATGTCGGATGTAGTTATGCTCCCGAAAACCAACAGACCAGCATCTTGCAACGATTACAGACCAATTAGTTTAATTAGTCATACATTAAAAATACTGCTGCGAATAGTACAAGCTAGAATAAGGCAGAAATGTGAAGAAAATATAAGTAGCGAACAATTAGGTTTTCGATGTGGGCTGGGAACTAGAGATGCATTATTCTGCATGAATATATTAATTCAAAAATTAAAAGAATCCCAACGGCCAATGTACATGTGCTTTATAGACTTCGAAAAAGCTTTCGACAAAGTACGACATGGCGAGCTATTCAATATATTACAAAAAATTGGTTTCGATATTGCAGATAGAAGAATAATAAAAAATTTATATTTACAACAAACGGCAGCAGTGAAACTAAACAACGGAGAAAAAACAGATAACATCAAAATAGAACGCGGTGTCAGGCAGGGGTACGTTTTGTCGCCGACATTGTTTAATGTATACGCGGACATTATATTTAGAGAAACCTTAACAAATAGACCTGAAGGTGTCAAAATAGGAGGTGAAATTATAAACAATATAAGATATACAGACGACACGGTAATATTAGCAGAAAATGAGAAGGATCTAGAAATATTATTGAAAACAATAGAGAACACATGTGATAAATACGGTATTGTAATTAATACCAAGAAAACTAAAGTAATGGCAATAGCAGATCAAAATAAACCAAAGATAATACTCAGAAGTGGTGAGTTAGAAGTTGTAAATAAATACAAATACTTAGACGCATGGCTTAATAACGCTGGAGACTCAAAGGAGGAAATTAAATGTAGAATAGGACTGACCAGAGTAGCATTTATGAAAATGAGGAAAACGTTCACATCGCATGAAATATCTCTTGCATTAAGAATCAAAGCTTTAAAATGCTACGTATGGTCAGTGTAGTTATACGGTTGTGAATCATGGACGATAAATGCTAAAATAATAAACGCTATAGAAGCCTTCGAAATGTGGTGCTACCGCCGTATACTGTGCATACCGTGGACCGCAAAAAAGAAAAATAAAGAAATATTAAATACATTGAAAAAGGACAGAGAATTACTGAACATAATCAAACGAAGAAAAACAGCATACTTAGGACACATATTAAGAGGTTCGAAATATAAACTGTCACACACCATAATAATGGGTAAAGTAGAAGGAAAGAGAAAAGTTGGAAGAAGAGCGATTTCCTGGCTTGATAATATCCTGAAATGGACGTCTATGAAGGTAGAAGAATTATTCCATACGGCAAGGGACCGAGCATTACATCAAGAAATCGTCGCCATGGTTGCTACCAACGACTAAGAACAGTCAAATGGATATAAGAAGAAGAATGTTATATTAAAAATAGATACCTACAAATATAATGCAAAACTGAAGAAACAAAATTAATTCATAAAATTTTAATTATATATGCTCAAAAAATCAACTTCAGTATATATTACAAAAGAATAAATAATGAGAACAATTTCTGAATGACAGACTTACACCGGCAATTAACACAAATATATTAAATAATAAATATTAGAAATACCGACATGTTTTAGAGCAAAGCTCCATGTTCATGGGGTGATATATCACCCCATGAACATGGAGCTTTGCTCTAAAACATGTCGGTATTTCTAATATTTATTATTTAATATATTTGTGTTAATTGCCGGTGTAAGTCTGTCATTCAACTATATAAAATGACACAAATGACGTATGATATCAATATTAACTTAGAACAATTTTTGTTTAACTCTTAGTAGATGCGCAGGAATGGCTTGTCTTTTTTATGCAATTTCATCCAACAGACAAGTTATGTTTCAAAGGCAATAATTTGACGCATGAACAGTTCAAAAATATTTCATTTGTCAATTTATTACTTGGACTTTCTGGGATGACGAATAAAGAGAAAGCGTACGTACCGTTTTTCAATAAATATCATGTACGAAATCAAGCAAGGTATATGGATTCCATTATGTTTAATTCACTGTCAGAAACGGTAAAAACACACTTGAAACATAGTAAAAACAATCGCAAACTTCTAATTGATTACATCTCAAATGAAAGCACAAAATTTCCAAAAACATATTAGTATTTATTTTTCACATTAGTTATCGGATAAAAATTTATCATATAGATAATTCGAGTGACTTTAAGCATTCTATATCGCGCAGTATTCTAAAAAGCATCACAGTAGTGAGCAAAAAATTGTTAAAACAAAGTAATAATGTTTTGGCACATAAAATTAATGCTCAGATAAATCAAACGTTATGTTATGCTGCAAAACGCAATTGTGGAGGGTCCGCGTGTGCCTATGCGACAGAATGTGTACTATAGACACTCAGGTGTGGATTGGAGAAAACTTTTCATAAGTAAGTGCGCATGTGTATATATATATATATATATACATTAATATTTAAATGAAAGTACTTATGTGTGTACATGCATAATATGTATGTAGGTAGGTATATATGTATATGGAAATATGTGTGTGTGTATGTGTTTGTGTAGAAGTAAGCATATATATGTATGAATGTTATTTAACTTAGCATGAATAAATTCTGAATTGCTTAAGTATATGTAGATTTAGGAAGTTATTTAACTGAACATGTTTGTACTGTGTTGGAAATTTTAATTTAATTTAACTTTCAATGTAGAATGAAACAACTTAAAATTGTGTCTGATTATAAGTTTGAATAGCCAGAAAACGGTGTAATAATATTAATATCTGTAAACAATGGCTAAATGAGTCGTTCTACATTACATATTTTGGAACTAAAAAAAAAAAAAAAAAAAAAAAAAGTAAAACCCCGGTTAGCCATTGTACTTCTTTGTAATTAATAGATTTATATTCAACACTTACAGTTTAAAAATAATAATAATCCCATTTGTGGTATATATTTGCTTAATTATGTTATATTTATTAACATACATAATAAACTTTAGACGGTTGTGTCAAATGTTATTACTTATTATCATTAAGTTTCAGATAATAAGTAAGCTATGGAAGAATTGAAAAGTATTCTGCATTACATTGTACCTGTGAATGTGATCGTCACAATTATAATAAACTGATAAATAACAGATATAATTTGTGTGGAAGGCGTCAGCTCAGTGTATTGCTACTGTTCAGTAGGTCATTCGGATGCTTGAAAGCACATTTGAGGTGGTCAATAAAAACTTTAATGTGGCAACTGCTAATGTATAAAGGTTTCACATTGTGTTTTTTCGAGAAAGTATAGGGCCCTTTTTAAAAAGTTTGAATGAATTATGTGCTCGGTCTGAACAAAGAAATATCTGGGATATGATGGAAAGACTGCAGTCTAGAAATGTGCGTCTATTCATGTTTTTTGTTTTATTTTTTTGTTACATTTATCTACAAAATCTTTTGAAGTTACATTTTATGCCATCAGGTTGCTATAAATGATAATTATTTAACTATGTACCAAAATTTTAATTGCAATAACCGATCTGTTGCTATAGTCAATGTTATTATATCTAATAGTGATTGATGTATAGTTTTATAGAATTCTGCTGGTGTTAGCAATATTCGTCTCTTACTGCTCTAACTAATGTTACTGTAACCCGTGATATTATAATTGTTTTTCACTGTATGTAATAACTGAATGAGTGAGATTGATAAGATCGATTACTTGCAGTCTATTTACCAATCTCATGTACATTCATAAAAGTGGATAGCTTGTATGATCAAGTATACACTTGATTTTTTTGATTATTTGCCGGACTATAAACAAGATGCTATAACTTTAGATGTTTAAAAACTAAAATTACTGATTTATACAACTTCAAATAGACTCTTTCATCCGTCATATGCTAACTTTGATCCTAGCACAGAAAATGTAGCTGTAAAGAACGTCCGTCTAGTAAACTATGATATGACTATTACAATTATTCCTTTTCATTTGACAATAAGAACCATAGTATTAAATGTAAAAGCAGAAACTACAAAGGTAATACGAAGTCCTTCATGTTAATTTATATTTATGTATTGTTAATAATAGCAATTGTTTGATAAAATTTAATTTCAAATAAGTATTTCAAATTATAAGTTGATTTGTGTTAACATTTTTTGTTTGTATATACAGTAAAACTGTGATTATCCGTGTGTGTTTTAACCGGTTGCCGGATTAACCGTGCATTGCTTTAAACTCGCATACTTCCTGCAAAGAAGGTTCCAAATTGTGATAGGAATTTGAATATGTTGATGATGAAAATATGAAGGAGTGTATAGAAAGCGATGAAATTGATCCTGGTTAGCGTACTTTTACTGATAAAGAAATTTTAAATGAAATCAATGCGGATTCTGAATGGAAAAATGAAGAGGAAGTTGAAAGGCTAGTACCAGAACAGTCAGTAAGCTGTAAAACTGCGTTGGATCGTATGCAGACTGTGACCATGTATTTTTCTAGCCACAGGCAGATACAATGTTCACAGACATTCTATATTTAGAAAATTTCCAGACGAATATACACAGCAAATAGAAAGATTCCCCACAAACAGAAGAAACTGACTGAATTTTTTAATAAAAATTAATATCTAGCCTAAGTTATTCTATTTCTTTTTATAACACTTTTTTCCTGCACATTACGTTCATTTCATTTTTGTTTGTACTCTACTTTGTGTCCTTATTTCTTCGTCTTGTCAATATACAGTATTTACAATGAATAAAAATTTTGAATTTTATAAATCTTCTGTATGTACAGTATTTACTTAATTAAATTAGTCTAAATAATCCAGTTTCCTTCTCACTAAAAGGGGTTTTATATCACAGCTTTAATTTCATATACAGTACTATTATACATATTTGTTATAAAGCAAAACAAAAAAATACAGAAAATTATACAATTGCAATCATCGATAGTCAGCTATCATTTCATAATATGAAATGGAGTGAAGAGCCTCCCGACCCACATATTACATGAGTTGCAAGGCTCGAGATATGTAAAAACTTGCGGAACGGCCGACGGCGGGTTAACTGTATTTTTCTGTATATCCGTGCTTGATGAATCCCCAATTAACATGGATAATCGGGGTTTTACTGTATGTAAATATATTTTTACATGCATTTTTTATAAAATATATGTTAATAATTAAATAATTAGATTAAAAGTACACTCATGGAAAATTGGCTGTAAAGCGAAAACCCATATATCGAATCAAATGTTTTAATACAAATTCATACAAATTGAATAGGATCCGTTCTAATCTTTTATAAAATGATACAATTTTTTATCTAAAAGGCTTTTTTGTTTTACACAATAACCTTCGAAACAATTAAAAATTAAATCAAATTTATTATCTAAAATAAATTCGTATCATATAATATTGTTAAAATTGAAAATTTAAGATATATGTAAACTTCTAATCTGATATTAGAGATGTACAGTGAAGAATCGATAAGCTGCAAATATGCTGTCATTATCACTTTCTGCTCTTCTTGAATGATGAAGTTCAAAAAATTGGTCTGTTAATTTCTCGAGACATATTAGCGCTGCACTCCGTGTCAATCATTTTGGAGTAGGATGTTTACTCCTTGTTGAAAAAAAGGAAAGTGCCTTCATTAAATGCTCCAATTTTAGCACTTAGCATACACGGCAGGCTCTGGTTCTTGATTTTCAACAAGTACACCTTCCGTTTCAAGTTGAATTAATTCCTGGAATGAAAGTGATGCTCCGTCAGTGTCTAGCAAATCAGTCGCATCATTTTTTTCTAAATCCTCAAAACGAAGATCGTTCGCCAAAGCCAAAATGGTTTGCTGAACTTTGCAAAAAGAATCAACTTCAGAGTCATCAGTTTTTATACATTCTGGCCATATTTTTTTCCAAACATGATTCACAGTAGTTGAATGCAATTCCTTCCAGGATTCGTCCATCAATGTTGTCTACAGCATCCTTAATGTTGTAGTTTTTCCAAAATCGTTCGAGTGAAAGTCCATTATTTGTTTCACTTATGAGTTTCTGAAAAGTTCTACGGAAATAATAAGCCTTGAAAGTGGCTATTGCACCCTGATCCATTGGTTAGATTAAAGCTGTTGTATTTTTGGGAAGATATTCAATCTTCACATCTCTAGATAATTCGGAAAAAATTAACTGGGTGTCCTGGAGCATTATTCAAAATAAGTAATGCTTTGTTGCTTAAGTTATTCTCTTGCAAATACTTTTTTTACTTCCGGACAAAAATGATTTTTAAACTAGTCTTCTTTTGTTGGATCTCCAAATGAAAGGGAATTCTCTTTTGTTCACCCTTTTAAGAGTTCTCGGCTTTTCGTTTTTTTGATTTAACCGCCAATGTGCGAAAAAAAATACTGGCCGTAAAGTAAAACATAAGGGTTGTAAAACAAAAAGGTGCCACAATTCAAAAAGGCCGTTAAAGCAAAAAGCCATAAAAAAAAGGTATGAGTTTACTTCATTTTTTTGATAAATTCTTTAATTTACCACACATTTTGTCACGATATTCATTATAATAAATATGCAGTGATTTTTAACTGGAGGGTTAGATTAGTGAGGCAAATTGCAAAGTAATTAGTAATTATTAGATTTAAAATTTCAGATTTTTGTCTTTAAAATTGATGTACTATAACTGAATGGATTAATCTTAATAAACTTACAAAATGCACACTCTTTTCAATGTTGTCAAAAGTTTGATATAATATATAATATTACTAACTTTTGATTTAATTAATAAAATGGGATTTTTCCCATATACATCTTATTTAATTAAATGATTAGAATCATATTGGTAAAAAGAAAATTCTACGTATTTACACAGTGTGCATTAAAGGGGAGAATGGATGATTGCAGTTATTTAGTTTAGTTTGGACTTTTGAAAAATATGGCTTATGCTTTCATCATGACTATTATTATTCGTCACCCGGTACATTAAACTGCGCCATTGCATCAAACACACACTTAAAAAATATTATGGCTCATTGCTTTACAAATGACATCAGTCCATCTGATAAAAAGCTGCCGACGTTCTCTGTTTTCTTCCATATAATCTTATATAATAATTATTTCTATTGTTCCTGCTCTAGTACTATGTTAAAAATATTTTAGTAGTTGTGTAAGGACAATTGATGATGCCTATGCTGTACACCAATTTTTGCCGGGATCAATGGATCAAGTTATTTATTTTTCTATCCATCCAGCATACACATAGCGCCATATTTCTAGCGTATCGATCTTTTTCTTATCTAATTCACAAATTGCCCACTGCCTCGGAAGCATATAGGCACTTTTTGATTATATAGTTTAAGCTTTAGGCTGTTAGCTTCTGAAAACTTAAATATAGCTTTTATTTACAAAATGTTGCTTTTAGCTTCAAGACTTGTTAAAAATTAAACAATTATTAATTTTTGTTGAAAAATAATTGACGAGAAATAAATATAAATAAAATTTGTTACGATAAATTAATATAGATATAATTAAATCAAATTTTAAATTTTAAAAAAGTAATAGCTAAAATAATATTAAGTGTAAAAAGGATATTTACATGTTTCGATTATGATAAGTATTGTAAAATTTCACTTTTTAATATTAAACTATGTTAATAATAGAGCTCTGTTTTATTTGTTTCTTAATAATTTTCTTACAATTTATTACATAATGAATTTAAAGTCTAACTTACACCTGTGCTAATTTTTTTAAAGAGAGATTGAGACGCTCGTGTTATCTTTCCTTTAATGCCAATGAGGCACATTAAAATCGTTAAAAAACCCGCGCTTTGATTTTACTGTTGAATCGGCTGTGTTTTCGACCGGTGTATGTTGATTGTGTCTGGTGCAGTGGGATTGGTAAAAGTGTTTTTTCGTTAATTGTTGCGTTTGAGTAGTTTTTATTAATTTTAAAGTTTTAAGTAAGTGGTTTTAATACTTTGTTCAAGACACATCATTACGGTAAGTTCATAGCCAATTTATGATTTGTAGTATATTTCTTAATTAATACCATCAGTGATTTGATAGATCGACTTCTCATGTAAATATACAAACATTGAAATAGGAACTTATCGGAATTGTTCTCCAAAGTGTTTCGTCAATCTTGAAATTTTTATTACGTCGTAAACAGATAATTCTGTATTGTTTTCATTACATTTTATACAGCATGAATTCTGTTTAGCGATGCGTTTTCGAATGAACAGAGCAATATATACGTCAAATTTATTAAATCTATTGAATTGAAAAGCATTTAACAAAATAAAAATTAAAAAAACACTGGTAATCTTTTAGATACCATGTATGAGACTAAATTTATTGTTCGTTGAATTATGGACGTTTAATTTAACTAGACAGTAAACGTTCGTTATACACGATAGATATAATAAATTAATACATTTTTTAAAAGAATCGTTTGCATTTATCGTTACATATAATTTTATCGTATATCCCCGGTCATTTATCTGAAGATTTCACGAGATAAATTTATAATAAAAGCATGATTATAAAAATTATTGTTTTTAATAAATTCTTTAGAGATTTTATATTTCATTGTTAATTTTGGTAATATACTATTATTCTACGTACTGTATATATTGTGGTTAAATATAATAAACCAGTTTTATTAAAATTACCTTTTGGATTGCGTTAGTTAACGTTTTTAGTACTAGTAAATTATGACGAGAACAGATGATTTTTTAACAATATGCTGGCGTATTTGAACCAAAAGTTATTTTAAAAACTTTTTATGAGATGTGGATTTTTTTGTCCTAGAATGCATTTAAAAAACATGTTACTCCATTATGATGCGCTAGGTAGAATTAAAAAGATTTTCAGTGTTCACACAAATTCTATAACTGTTAGGTTTAAAAATAGTACAGTAACGTTATCAATCGTGATTATTTTGTTCATAATTAGTTATTTTAAAGTATTTCTAGTATTTCATTGAGCATTGATGACTTCTTGATATTTTAAACGTATTAAAATTTAATAATGATGTATGAATCAATAAGTCTGTTTTTAATTTCGAAATAATATACCTACTGCTTACGCTCATTTGATGTACGAAAAATAAATATCCTATTGGAATTCGTAAAACGTTAGATTTTATTACGTTAATATGTAATCATTTTATTTACTGTAAATTATATTATTTTTGCTTGTTTCGGCATATTCAAGGGGTACACTTATACGATAAAAGTTTAAGTTGTCACTTTATAAATTGATAATTTTTCAGAAAACCTTGATAATTTCGTCGATTTGTTATATTTTATATGAAATAACTATATTATTTCATAAAATGCAGAATTTAGACAGGAAGTAAGAGTCAGAAAAGAAAAAAGCCCATTCTAATCATTATTTAAACTGCTGTAAATAGATTCAGACATGTTTGAGTAAGAATCCAAATTTGACGTATGCGTTACTTAATAATTGTGTTGTACGTTTTTTTTTTTTTTTTTTTTTTGACAAGTACATGTCGATTTTGAATATTTATGTCAATTTATGTAATTATAAGAGTTTGAAATAGGTCAGGAGTAATTGAAGTTATTTTGAATTTTACTGTACTATATGTTGCACTTAAAATATGTAAGTTATCGTTGGTTGCTGTTGCCTTTGTATGGAAACTAATTTGATTGCAATTATTATATCATGCATGGCCATGTGTAAAGATGTGTATGTATAAATGTTTGTGTGAGAATTTGTATTATTTCTTTTCGTAAGTGTGTGTAACCATCCAGTGCTGGCGGATGCAGTCAATTGGTTTAATTTACTTTAATTATCGTGATTAAACATTAGTATAAATACCACATTTATTTCGGGTTTTGTGCCGTGTAAGATTTTACTTTCCTTATTTTTATTCTGATATATTTTATTTAACAGTTTGAATCTTATTGTGTTAAAATTTTTACAGCTGGTTACGTGGGTGTTATTAATTGTTTATATTTTAAGTTTTTTTTTTTTATTTTATTTGAATCATAAACCTATGATAGAACTTTGTTTGTCCTAATTTTCCGTGAGAAAACAAATTAGTGATCTTTATCGAAATTAATTATATATTTTCTGGAATTTGCGTAAAATATATAAAAAAGATCAGAATAAAAATAATATTTATAAAAAAAAGTTCAAAGAATTTTCGTACGAGCTGGGAGGTTTCAGCAAAACATAGGACTCTGTTTAGAGAGGGTCGAATTAACTTATCGTTTTAGACTTATCGATGACCAGTATTCGAAGAAGTAGATTCTTTAAGTAGAGGTTCGTTTTAAATTGATAAAAAAAAAAATAGAAGAAAAATAAGAAACAAGTGTTTAACTGCAGTTTCTAAATTTTCAGAATACTGCATTGCAAGCTAGTATTTTTAAAATACCTTTTAGCTAGGCTTATTTTTTTTTTAAAGCAAATTTTTTTGATTCTCATTAGGAGAATCTCAATTTAAATTGTTGCCGGTTGCCCTAAAATCGTTTTATTCTAATTTCGCCATTTCGTGAATATGCTCTTACTATCATTTATAAAATAGGATTGTGTTCAATTAGAATCATTAGAATTTTTTTGATACGAGAGAAAGAAGTTGTTGGTCTTTTAATTAACTCTTTTCAAATTCTCCGAACTCGATTTTTTTCTCGGCAGTATAGACTTAATAGTACGAATTTAGATCTAATTTATTTTGCCGGAAAAATTTAGCATTTGCGAGTGAGAGAATTAACGGAATTTGCCAATTTAGTTATATTTGTAATAAAATATTTCTTTTAAAATTCAGAGGGAGCTGGTGCCTCTGCCTACACGCCTTAGTTATGTCCATGTAAGTGCATGTACGTATCTGATGAATAGGGAAAATGTAAATAGAGCATTAGTGGAATTATGTGTCAACTATTTGCCAATCGAATCTTTCTTGGACGGTCCCAAAATGCTAAACCTTAATACTTCGCTGTTCAAGTATCTAAGAAACCAATTTTATCTAACAAAGATACTAACTCTGGAGTGCATTTAAACATTTTGTTGAAAACAGTATAAATTTGAAAGTGCCTTTAGAATCCAAAGAACAGGGGAAACTGCTGTGGAATATTTCACGAAATGTCTTCGAAAGTTTACATACTTGACAGCCCCGAAAGAAATGCTCATTTCCAAATAATAAATCATCCAAAGATAATAAAGAACATGATTTCTGAAAAATGTAGATTAAAACGAATACGACAAAATGATCGGAACCCTATGAGTAAAACAAATGTTAAAAGTAAGATTTTAGAAATTAGAAATGAATACTTTCAAACTTATAGCGGAAATTTAACACTTTTGGAAACAACTAATTACGTACGACTTTTAGAATATTACAAAAAGTATGAAGGAAAATAACGCCCACAACCCGCCAATAAGGACAGATAAATAATATGTGGGTACGCGGTAATGCAGAAAAAGCAAATTTATTTGCTGAATATCTTTCTGCAATATTTCAAGAACATAAAAGCAGTCCTCCAATAAATAGTGGCGAAGAACACGAGTACCGAGTTATTTACGGACCCCTTTTTGGCTACTTTTCCCCATAAAATCTGTTTCTCCTTTTTTATGAGGTTAGTGCATCTATACAAAAACATTGACAAACAAAAAAGGCACTGGGCTATGATCTGATAACTGTAAAAGTATTAAAAAATCTTCCAAAAGAAGTCATTACCCTAGTAACGTATTATAAGTATTTAATGTGATTCTGCGTTACTTTCATATAGAAACCAGACAAGCCGTCAAAAAGACCAGTTAGAATTCTAGATGAAAATGGAGACTAATCCCATTTTTATAAAAATTGGCTTTGCCCTTTTTGAAATCCTAGTGTTCTAAGATTTACAAAAACGTGAGTGTACACAAAGAAGAAAGTCAAGTTAAATAGAAACCTTCAAAAGTAAACTTTTTCACCAATGCTATGTACTATTTAAATCGTGTACTTAACAGATCGATATTTTTAAGCAAATGTAAATGATGCCTCCTCTTGCATACACGTATATGCTATACGCAGTAATGCAAGGCTGTGTATTGGATCCAACATTATACCACCGGATATACACATCGGATTTTTCAGTTAATAATAATAGCATTACAGGCGCTTTTGCTGACCGTTTATCAAGTGACTAGCAACTTCAAAATCACATAACATATCCAAAAAAAATAAGGGTTAAGCTATGAAAAATCAAAATCAACACACGCCTTGTTTCCTTTAAACAAAGCATAAAGTAAAATGTCTAGATTTACACTGGGATCAACGGCTCATATGGGAAGACCGCGTCATCATTAAATGAAAACTGTTTGAGCTGAAACTTCGAAATATGAATTGGCTTAAAGCGAAATATTCGAAACTGTCGTTGCAAAATAAAATTTTACGTTACATGCCAAAAAACAATGCGGTCATATGGCATTCAAATGTGGGAAACAGCAAGTAATTCAACAGTCAGTATTATCCAGCGATTTCAAAATGAAGTCCTTCAGAACCTATACGGAAAGACGGCATTCGGAAGGCACTTACGCATATCAGTAATAAATGAAACAATCAGAGGCATAATTGAAAAATATAGACAGCGACTTTATCAATACCCGTTAGCGGCTAAAACATACCAACTAATAGTATTCGGTTCGTAGTATCAAAAGATACAATCAAATGTTATATAATAGAGCTTGGACCAAAATATTACTAACTATCGGCTCGATGTATTGTTCCTATTATGAATACATACCGCTGACCAGTAATTCGTAATATTTCTATCTTTTTTTTTCTCTTCTTTGTCTGATATTCATTTCCCTAGTGAAAAATTTAAAGTGTTTTTTCTTGCATTAAGGCCGAGATTTTAGGAGGAAATTTCAACGTTACGGACATACTGTGAAATTGTTAAAAAAATAATTTTAGAGGCAAAGTGCTTGTCAATTTACTCGGGTAATATTATTTTCGAGGTGATGGTATTGGTTGAAACAATTTATTAGCTGAAGCACCGCATCCCCAATGTCCTGTACTTTTATATAACAAAACTTCTGCATCATATTATATAATTTCAAAACCTTCCTTTTGCATAGTTCGGATCTCACATCAATCTTATAGCGTGTGCCTCTTTACAAACTTTACTGAAACCAAAAAAAAAACAAAAAAAAACATGTTTTTAAAATAAATAATATTAATTGGACTAAATTTTTAAATACGAACTACCCATTATTCCAGAAATTATAGGTTTTCTGACAAACACCTGTTCCACAGGTTTTTTGGAATAGGAGAACTAATTTAACTAACGAAAAAGCAGATTTTATTGGTAATAAAATAGATTACTATCATACGGTATGTTATATTCTTCATTTTTGTGGGATATTAATCCAGTGTATTTTAAATGTGCGGCAATGGGATCTGAAAAATACTATTGCCTAACAACTGCGCTATGGTAGCTGGCTCAATAGATTAAACAAATACAAAAAAAAATCATATATACAATACCTGGTTCTTAACCCTAGAAGTGGAACCACACGTAAATATTACGTATTGTATGGGAAAATTGTCTCCAGAGGCTTAGTGTTGGCAGCAATGGGGCCCTGCCTCCTATGTATTCCTTCATCAGGTCTCTCTCCACCGCTCCTCCGTTGGCCTTCGGTCTACCTGCGTTGTTGCCGGTGAGTACAATAATGTTCTGAAAGGTTACCACGCTTTTTTTACCCGTCGTTCTCCTAATTAATGTAAATTTCCATACGTAATAAATACGTGTTGTTTCTAATAAGCATATTTTTGTGTACATGCATTCCTGACGTGTGGTTCCTAATAAGTGCTCTTCCTGAACACCATCATCACAGTACAAGTTGATGAACATTCGTCCGCTGATGGTTCACAATCCGAACAAAAGAAAAGAAAGTACTGCTCTTTGTATCCACGGGAAAAGAAGAAAGTGACAACAACCACTCTTTGCATAAAATGTTCTAAGTTCATTTGTCGTTCCCATCATCAGAAAAAAACTGTCCAGGCTGTTGATTTTTTTTTTTAACGTGTCATTTATATTTTTTGTCTGAATTTTATACCAACTTATTACTGGTTCCTAAAAGAAAGGTAAAGTCGTCTACATTATTTTACCAAGAACATTGAAAAGATGTACAGAAGTTTAGACTGAAGAATACTATTGTTCACTGATTAATATAGTTTAAAATTGATGAACTGTGATTACGTTTATGAAGTGATTTGAAATGTATGTACTGTGATCATTTTAGTTTGACATTGCTAGTTTGTTTGAGCGAAACTCGCGAAAAAAGGTATTTCTTTACGCCTGTACGATATTTTCGATTTTTCGTAAGTAAAAAAAATTACTTACCTATAGTCAATATTGATGTTTAAAATAGCGTTTGTAATGTTATTTTCTTGTGTAAACATAATTAAAACGTTCTTCGAAGTGGTACGATTATTTCTGTTATACATTGTCCATTGTACAGCCATAGTCACTTCACGTATGGTTCCTAATGAACAGGTACTTGGCTAGATTCCAGTTCTAGGGTTAACGTAACTGAATCCTGAGGTTGGTCTGAAAGCTACAAAAAAAAAAAAACATCTTTCCTAAATCACACTTTGTTAGAAAACAAAACGGGATTGAACTACTATAAATTATATTGATAAAAAGTCTTTTGCTAATATGCATTAACCATTTGGAAACATGGTCGATATATAGTACAAAAAGATATAGGAATACACTTATCACCGAGGGAGATACAAAACAAGACTAAGAATCTAAAAAGAAAAAAAAAACAAAAAAAAAAACAAGAAAACTTTAATACTTTAAACATATGCGTATTTATAACACTGTATTAAGAACGGGGATATTTTTTTCAAAAATAGTGGGAGTTCACCGTATAATTAACACTAAAATTACATAATAATCTGTCTAATCCCCTTCGTCGTAGAGGCTGATTGACTTATTTAGAATACCAGAAATTTTCGAAATGTTACAGGATCAAATTTTTAAAATTAGTTCTAAAACACAAAATCCCACAACAAATTATTTCAAAACAAAAAATCCGTACAACCTTGGAAAAACCTCTCCCAACTAAATCGACAAGAAGAATTAATAATCACCAGACTTAGAATTGGACATACAAAACTCACTCATAATTACCTCTTCCTAAAAATCCATAAACCCCCTTGTCAGTTTTGCAACTTCACTCCCATCACAGTCAAACACCTTTTTTACGAATGCCCTAATATTAATCAAATCCGTCCAGAACTAAAAATCCCCTTAAATAATACAAAGATCCCTGACAATCAAAACGAAATTAAAAAATTCTTATCCTGATTAGAAAACTAAACTTAACAACCAGCATTTAAAATACTTACCTGACACTGGACGTAATAATCATAGCAATTAAAAAGATCCAGTATAATAATAATAATAATAATAATAATAATAATAATAATAAAAATTTAAAATTATTTCTAGGACTACCTTCTTGCTAATTCGTACAAAACACTTGGCTGCCAAGTTCATTGAATTATTGATAAAAAAAAAACTCCGGTACTAGAAAAAGATCAGAATTTTAGCGCTGGATGTATATCAAACAAGCGCTCGATTATACGATGCACCAGACTTTCTTTTGCAAAAGAAAGATTTTCTGGTTCCACGATATTTATATGTTGCTGTAATGGCATGTTTCAAATAGAAGTTTCAAAGTGAAAATTAATTTAGTAGTATATTCATTAATGCGTCTGTTCCTGAGGTAATACATATTCACCCTTATTATATATTTGTTATACTCCTCGGATTTTCCACAGTTAAAAACTACCGTAATGGTTACTGTCGTCGATGACATATCTATCCTATACCGGCTAATATTAGCGATCCTAGGTGCGAATCGCTATTGTTACAGGAGCACCGGAAGAAGATGGAAACTTGGACAGAGAAATGAAAAAATTTAGTAAATTATTCTAAGGTAATCTTAACTCTAAATAAATTTATCTGCCCTCTGATAAAAATAAATCAATAGTTTTTTCAGCAGAGCAATATCGATAAATACCTAAATTGACGTTTAACGTGTAGGGCTCGTATCGTTTATATAACATAAGGAGGAGATTTATTTCAGACCCGAAATTTTAAATTACATCATGACCAGAAAATTCGCTATGATCCTACTGTACGAAAGTTACTTATCTGTATTTATATTGATACGAATTCGGTATTTACGGCGCTATCTAGCGATGATGTCGAGCTAGAAATTATTCTCCGATTAAAATCATTAATTTTCGATCTCTCGGCATCATCCTATTATTTATCGTCGTCAGAGTATACGGCCGGGATGTTTACACGACCGAATTTGTTATTTCCGATTTCTGTTGTATTTCTCGCCTCGGGAAGTGTTAAGGGGTTGTGTAAGTGTCCTGGTATGTGCGGTCTGCGACAACAGGATAGCGTCTGTCGGCCGCGCGAGCCGTGTGAGATGAGTGTTACAACGGCTATGTAATATTAAGTGATAAGGATTTCGGCAATGTACCGTTAGTTTTGTTAAATTATTATTGAGCGGATTTAATGAAATAAATGTGCGGGGAGTTACCGCGAGTATTCGAAAACGTCAAGTCGTTGTATCACGTCCTCTTCGGCTAGTCATCTTAAAAGATTCGTTGTTTCGTAGAAAAATTGTGGCTATTGATTTATAAACTTACATATTATTTTTTTTTCTAGTCGCGACTTCGTCGTCAACGACGTATAAAATTTTCTAGTCGAGTCGTTGTGCCCTGGAAATCGTCGTAATCTTTTCATTGTTACTGTTTTTTTATATTCGTATGCCGTTCTAAATATTTGTGTTATGTGTCGTTGTCGGATGCTATTTGCGATTCGACCAAAATATACGCGTTGTGCCGAGAATTTGGTTTATTAATTTGACCGCAAGAATTTCAAATAACACTCGGCCCGTGCCTGGGTGACACACCTCTGACAGGTGGCCCGCACCCTTGCGGTTTTAGAAACTTTTGTGATATACGAATTCCGAAAGCAATAAAAGAAAAGAATCAAACTTCGACAGAAAAAGTTGTGGAGAGAATTCATTTCAATATAAAGATGTGACTTCGGAAGTATATGGAATATATATCCAGGAGTAATGCTAATAAAATTCTACAATTTTAGTCCAAGGTACGCAAACAGATTCTTAATACTACTAGCACTTTGTATAAAATCTAATTTTTCATCAGGATTTAAATATTTCCTATGTCGGCACTATATTAGCAATGCAATGAATTGGTTCATAAATTAGAATTTAATGAGAATAATGAAGTGTCCAGTATGTTTTTCTCTTTCTTCTAGGAAATCTATGGGGAAGATCTAGTAGTATTGGATATGCAGGGATTTGCCTAGATAACCTTAATACTAACTACAACAGTGTCCTATGAATAAAATCATTTGCTTGATCTTCGGCCACATTCACATCAATTAATAGTAATGCAGAGATTTTGTCTTCATTTAATTACTTTTTAGGACAGCCATTTTTAATTTTGCGGGCCTAAACCCTTAAGGAACTATGTCTATTTTACTGAATATTTGCAGTTCAAATGTAGAATTATGAGGAAAAAAATCAATAAAATAATATAAAAAGATTACTTGAAAAGAAGAGTTTTAAATTAGCACGCGAAAGCGCTACTGCATCGGGGCCGTACCGACCATGTGCGATAATGTGTGCAGTGTGCACAGGCGTTAGATTTCATAACAGCGCCATGAGGTAATTAAATGGATATAAAAAACATCAGATATATTAATTCTTTCGCGTGTAATTTATTTTGCTGGCGGTGCTCTCAGAATCTTTTCGCCTTCCTTATTTCTGTTCCATATTCACAGCCGAATTGTTGGCTATCCTTCGCTCTATTATTTTTATTTCCTCGAATCAATTTTCCTCTAAATTTTTAATTATCTCTGACTCTTTGAGCGCCCTTCAGGCCATATCCTCTCCTCTTCCTGATCATTCGTATGACTTTGTTATCCTCCGTATACGTTCACTCATTCACAATCTTTCCTATCTCCATTCAATCAATATTGAGTAAAAAAAAAAAAAACAAAGTTCCGAAAAATAGAAAAGGACAATATTAAAAAAATACCGGAAGCAAATAAAAAATCATTGAAAAATGTCAAAAAAAAACTAACAACTAGAGGAAAAAATGGTTTAACGATTTTTTTAAAATTTTAATGTTTTTTCGTTTTTTTCTAATTTTCTTCAGTCAGTTTTGTACGTTTTAAGACGTTAAATAAACGCTTGCAAAAAAAACTACGTATTGCATTCAAGTATCAGAATCCATGTTTAACTCAAAACCCACATTTTCGCGTTACAGGTGGGGTCCCTCTTTTCTCGGCGAACGTCACATGTTTTTTTTTTTTTTGTTTGTTTTTCCGCTTTTCTTAATTTTATTTAATCATATTATCTCGGCAAGTCTTGTTCTTTTGGGAATAAATATATGGAAATTATTATTTTTATTAAAAGAAAGTTAAAAACTAAGTAATACTATTTCAACGCCAATTGCGGTTTTATAAGTGCGGTGGCGAAAGAGAAAAATGTTCTCAACTTGTTTAGATCTTAGTATGAAGGTTTTCGCTGACCGCAAACTGCTTTATTATACTAAATAAACAAATAAACAGTAATGCAAGCGACGCAGTTATTTAATGTTATATTTTACGTTATACGAACTGAAATGTACAAGTCACACATATGTATGTAACATTTTATTCATTTATAAATTAAAGTTACATATTGAAATTTTTAAAAATGATTAAAAAATAATAAAATTTAAATATTTAAAAAACATGGTCCAACCGGTTTCGTCCTTGTAATTATATCTACTATGAATTCAGTGTCATGAAATGCTTACTCTTAAAGGGACACTGTCGAGAAATATTGTCAAGAACGTTTTCCAAAAGTTGAAAATCGTTTCAATTGTAGCTATTATTTCTGTCTAACTTCTGATTTTTCTTTCTGGTTCTCTTCATTTTCGTTATCTTTAAGTGAACGTGCCATTTTGTTAACCGTTTGATGTAACAATGAAAGATTTATCTAGATTCAAAAATTTATCAAGTTTGCATTATTTATTTTAAATCTTTTATCTTTAATTGATTCTAGTTTACTGCGACTATTTCTGTCTGTTAATTTCTTCTGCAGCAGGCAGCTGTGTTGTCAGCAAAAACAGTTTGGTATTGTTGCATCTGCTATTTCGTTTTGATATACTTTCTCTGATTCCGGAGTCCAATTTCTAGTTTAATCACATTTTATAAAAGTAAGTTGGGGTTATTTTCCATGCAAAAATTAGTTTTTTAGGAAATTAAAATTTTTCATCACATCTTGGTCATTCACATCGGAGCTGTATTTCGTGTTTGTGTGAAACTAATGAATTACCTGTGGCCAAAGTCTTTGATGACGATTTTGTATGAGAAATAAATGACCGTGAAGAAGTATATGTTTAAATGGCAATGCAGCATCTAGTTTTATGATCAGAATTGCGGAAAATATTTTTTACTAACCTTAATGGAAACTGAAAGAAAGTGGCACCGTCCAGCATCATGGCAGCGTTTGGGTTAACACCACCATCGCACCTAACAGGGTGCGAAGATAAGGCTTACCATTAGAAGATATTAAATTTTCATTTTTAGCTGTATTTCTTGTACGAATAGTCGCCGATAATGGAAGTCCTTATATTTAAGTTTAATTCTATTAACCACTTGTAATCGAATTTGACGTATCTGCCATTTTTATATAAACAATACGAACGCGCGAAATAAACAATTACCATCGCCTAAACTAAACAATTACCATCCCTTAAAATAAACAATTACCATCCCCTAAAATAAACAATTACCATCTCCTAAAATATACAATTACCATCTCCTAAAATATACAATTACCATCTCCTAAAATAAACAATTACCATCTCCTAAAATAAACAATTACCATCCTCTAAAATTGCAATAAGAACACGGCGCTAAGGCAAATAGTTTTATTATCGCGATCGATCGAATTTTTGAAAATAACGCAATCAGTATCTACCGAAATCGTAATTATAACAAACAAACGTAAAAAAGTACACAATTCATTTTCATATTAAAGAGTAAATTGGGTGGTAATTTAATCTGATTATATTTTTTGTAAAATTTATTGTTTTAATTTCTGTTTTTTTAATCTAATCTTTTATTTCTTGTTTTTTTGTAAAAAGTAAAAAATATCTAAATCTTATTTGACCGATTTTCGAAAGAAAGAAAGAAAAATTTGATTATTAACCAAGTTCATTACAATTTCTAGTAACTTAGTATTTAGACGTTGCATATCGACCAATAACCTCACGATAATACAATAATACGATATATAAATACAAATAGAATTATAATTAGAAGCTAAGTATTATTATTTTCGTGTTAAAAATAACTAAGTCAATTTATTTTTTACAACGTTTTCAATGTTAATTACACGTTTATGGATTATATGGGCTTTTGTTTTTTTTTTTTTTTTTGAAAAAAAAAAAGCATCCAAATCGGATTGTCAAAAAGAAACATATTTTTCTTTAAATAGATAGGAAACGTTTTGTGTTTTAAATATGTTGAATTATTTTTTAAAACTTTTTAAATATTAATTACATATCTATAGATTATGGGCTTTTGTTAACAAGAAGAAAAACAAAACAAAAAGAAATATCTAAATCGATCAAATAGAGGCTGCCGTTGGGCAACGATAGAAAGAAAACACCTTGTGATTTAAATATATCGGTTTATTTTTTTAAAATCATTTTTAAGTATTGGTAGCTCTCTACTGATTTTGAGCTGTCGTTTAATAAAAAAAATGAGTGATACCGCGGTACAATTGCTGACCGACAGTGCAAAGAAAAATCGTTTTGCGATTTAAATGTATATAGTAGTTCAAAAACCTTATCGGGAGAGAGAAAAAAAGATGTATTCTAACGGCCGTAAAATAAAATATTATTAAACTAAAAGAATGGGATATAAAGTAATAATTTAATAGGACCCCCCTCTCCGTGCTTAAGTCCCGGATATTTATGTGTAATTTGACATAGTTACTAATAGAATGATAATTAATGTGTTTCTGTTGCGCATACATTGCAAAATTTGAATAGTCCCGAATTTACGGTAGATTTAATATTTTAGGCATGGTTAATAATCTTGTGTATAGCGGTTCATGATAATGATACATCTGGGTCATCGATTTCGGTTGTGCACATTGCTAACGGAAATCAGACTAGACAAGAATATTAATCATTGACCGTATAAGTGTTCTATAAATGACCAGGTTGTTGTTTACACTTAAGGTTTCCGATTAAGTAGCTTTGAATTATTTCATATTAATAGTAAGAAAAAAATGATGAATGTATCTTCACTGATAACCTTTTTTTCCGATTCGATAGCTAATGTGTGGACAGCTTCGATTATTAAGAGGAGTAGTGTGTATTGTCGAATAAAATTGATATGGTGAAGTATGAAAATTAAAAAAAAAAATTATTTAGTGGTAAATCGTGTCAAGTACGTCGTGTAAATCCATAAAAAAAAGTGCATTGTACACTTCACGTAACGATGCTGAACGTGTGACGTATTAAACATTCTATTAATTCACTGGACACTTAAGTGAAAACATGGGGGCAGTATTTTAGCATTCTCTGGCTGCTAGTTTATTCTTATAATTTATCGGCATGGAATGTTTCTACTATATTTCCAACCGCATATTTGTTTACATTCTGTTTAGATTAAACGTTGTAGAAACTATAGTTTTATTACTGTTGGATTATGTAAATGTTAATTATTTTGATTTAGTTTTTAAAATTTTGCGCAAATTTTTGTTTTCAGTGTTGTTGAAGCCTGCTGGAACAGTAAATGATGTTTTAATTCGGATATCGGTAAGTGCAAATGAACTTTAAAAAATTAATTTTTCGGGGGAAAAGACCGAAAATAGATCGCGGAATTCGGTGGCTCTGGGCTACGTCGTAATAATGAAAAAAGGAAAATCAGCTTACAATTATACCGTGAATATAAAACCGGATCTGTATGCGGGCTATAATGTTACCTAATAGAAAAGATTAAAGTGGTAATATTATGCGATGGAGAAGTATATTTATCTCGTCGAAACTCGCAGATACACGACGTTGATGCTGGTATTCCATGCCCCTATACATAAATGATACTTGTAAAAAAGTTCTAAAAACCGCTTCGGTTATTTCTGATGTAAGAATACATGTATGCACGTATGTATGCATGTGTGTCGTGCGCATGCGCGTTTTGATCGCTAAAACGACATTAATATGTAGCTTAGTATTTAATTACTTGTAATCCGGTTGAAATATGTATGTCGTGCAACGTATTTTCATGTATCTGATTACTGTGTTCTGAATTGATACAATGAGAAATGCGATATTTTGTTTGATTGTAATTGTTGCGCCGCCGATTATTCATTGGGAGTGAGAATGAGAAAAATATTGAAATATCTAATTTCAACAGTTTTTAAACCAGCGTTGTTAAATTATAATTTTATTTATTTATTTTAATTTTACTAGATTTCGTAGCAAATAACGGTTTCCGTAGATAAGGTGATTTCGATTTTTTCGAAAATACTCGTAATTGTTCTAGACAGAATTAATATTTTTGTTGGTTTATTTCAGCTTACACAAGCGCATACTGAAAATTAAATTATATTAAATCGATGAATAAATTCGAAAATAAAATTTTTTTAAACATTTCTTTTATTTAATGTTTTCATTAAATACACGTACTGGTTTTCAATTTGGAGAGAAAAAACCCGATTCAGGGGTTGTTAAAACATTGTATTTCAACGCAAAGATAATTGTGTAAGAATAAATAAATAAATTTCAGAAGACGTTTTATAAAACCACGTTTAGGAAGTCCTCACATTGTGTTATGATGCAATTTTAGATCTGAAATGCTTCGTACGTAATTATTATCCTTATATTAAGGAAGATAAACCTGAAACCACGTTCTTGAAATACGCGGAGTAATTTCTTATCTTAAATAAATAGAACTTATCTGTTTTTCGGTTTTTCGTTGATTATTATTAATTTTATTTAAATACATGTGGTACAAATTAAGGAAGAAAATTCTATTTTTTAACAAGATTTTTTCCAAATATTTCAGAAATATGTACATATATATGTAAATTTTATACGTATATAAAATAAGTCTTCTATTCGCAGCTACTTCATTAATCGATTACTCTATCATAACAGCTAGTTTTGTAAAATTAATACATAAAATTTCTATTAAGCTCTCTCTCTCTTTTTTCCTCTAACATTCTTAATATGAAATAGGTTGTTGTTTTTTGTTTTTAAAGAAAGAAAAGATTAAATTTTTATTTGCTAGAATTATGAAAAGAATTTGGCAAACAAACGTCGTTTTTAAATATAGAATATAATAATTTTTTACTGCGTGCATTTTAACCTGGCACCTGGCATTAAATTATTTAGCAAAAAACGCAATTTTTATGCGTTAGAAAAAAATGTATTTTTCGGCTAGGCGATTAAGTGCAATATTATGAAAAAAGAAGGGAAATGTAAAAATTAATGTTAATGATGAGTTAATTTTGGTGCTCAATTTTTTTCGGTCTATAGATATAAATTCATTTTTATATGTCAAATGGGTTTCTTTTTTGGTCATTTTCAGAGACTATTACACAGCATACGGATTAGGAAATGTTTCTAAATTATTGCACGATTTTAGCTTTTTTTATGTAATTTTCACATGGAACACGCTTTAGCCTTGAATTAACTGCTAGAAAGTAGCGCACCTACTATAAGAATATCATAGGTAGGCAAAATAAGTGCTTTGAAAGTTATTTGTATAATAGAAAGAGCGTAATAAAAATCGATGAAAAATTAAGTAGAGCAGAAATTGCATCAACAGGATTCGGACAAATAACTACGAGTATTTTGGCTCCGTTGTTATTTTTGATCTGTACCAACTCCCTTCATCAATTCGTTAAAAACTCGACAGCCTTTGCTTATGCGGCTGATGATATAGCACTCGTTATCGAGCACCGCGACATCCATGAGGCCGAAAAACTCGTACAAGAGGATGTGAATAGTATGTCTATTTGGGCGCATGATAAATATCTAACTATTAATATAAAAAAATCGCGAAGGCTTTGTATATAAGAATGTCCAGTAGATATAGATAAACATATAAACACCATCTATTAAAATACATAACGATAATTGTTTACATAATTACTTGACTTCTACTTCGAACTGTGGGTGTACACAACTGGAAACGACAGAAGAGGTTAAATATTTAGGATTAATCATCGACAGAACATAATCTTGGGACAAGCATGTTATGAATTTATCTAATAAAATCGAGCAAATGATACTGGCGCTTTATAAATTGGCTCTTTCAGTACCATATGGTAGTTTGCGTGTGTATTATAACGCTATAGTATTGTCTAAAACCATGTGTGGGATATAAATTTGGAGGGAAGCAAAAACAACGATAATCAAAAAAGTTAGTAGTCAGCAAAAGAAATGCTTATTCACTAATAAACATCAGGTTAACAGTAATATTAGCTGGTGGACAGAGAGAAATGAAATGTCTCCAAGGATGTGCTATTTTTATCATCGATTGCTTGAATATAAGACTTCACAAATATATATCAATAGCTACAATGACAAGAAGCAGGACCACGAGGAATAATAATGAGGAGGTATATTTTATTCGACCGAAAGCCATAAACAGAGTAAGATTGATAATACGGATGAAATAGTTTTAATTAAGCTGCTAGAACGAATCCCAAAAGATATAATGCAAAAAGAGAAAAGAACTTGGAAAGTATTAATCAAGCAATGGTGAAATTAAATTAGATAAATTGGGAACTGGCTGTGGAATCGACCATTCGTATTTGTCGAACGTGTGATACGAAATTGTTCGTATAATGATAAGTAGTTCTTTTTTGTTTTTATCTTTTTTATATTTTGTTTTATTATTACTATTTTGTTTTTATTTATTTCTCTTTCTCACTATTTATAATTTTTTAACGATTTGTTTATAAAAAAAACGGTTTTTTTTCTTTTTGACCTTTAATTTTCAAATTATTTTTTGCTAAATTTGAGTTTATGCAAAGGGAAATAACTTATTTTAATGAAAAAAATTTGTTTCGTTGATTTTTTAGTTAACTACGAAGACTTGGGCGTTCCACGGCGCCTACTCTCGAAGCCAAGTTCGAGCACCTTCAGCCCCGCCGTCTTGTTTTTTTTTCGCTCGTAAAAAATTTTTTTGTATTCATTTGAACGTCGATATTATTATTTAATTTGCTTCGTTTGCAATAAGAACTCAGCTTTTTATAAAAAATTATTAAAAAATTTCATTTTCCGGAGGAGGTTTCCCCCCTGAACAGATTTCACTGTACACATATCAAATGGAATTTGTAAAATTGCTTATTTCGTGGAGTAAGCAAAACCGTGGACAACATTTAACGATATTGTGGTAAAATTGTTAACATTTTATGTTTTAGATAAGAGCATTTATTCCTATAACGTTTTAGTAAAATACAAGTATATTGTAATTATAAAGTCATAATCCAGTTATTACAAATCTTCAACTGCATCTGGATCACCAATGTTTGTTCAGATAAACGGAGATTCGCAATCGTTATCTCTGTGCTGAAACCGAACAAAAAGCCCACTCTTGTGGACAGTTATCGCCCAATTCCACTAACGTCAGTTCTCTACGAAGTATTTGAACGAATAGTGAAAAATCGGCTCTGTTGGGAGTTCGAATCCAACAACCTTCTTACTAGTAAACAGTGTGGTTTCCGATCTGGAAGATCTACGCAGGATCAATTACTACTACTTCAAAATTCCAGTATCAACGCTTTTGCCACCAAACGACATTTACTGGCCATATTCTTCGATATTTCGAAGGTATTCTCGATATAGCATGGCACAATAATATACTTCAGACTCTGCATGATCTCAATTTCCGAGGAAATTTATCTAAATTTATCCGGGAATTTCTCGCCAAACGGTACTTTGCTGTGCGTGTTGGCGGAGCAATCTCAAAAAGATTCGAATTACAGAATGGCGTTCCTCAGGGATCGGTGCTTAGTCCCACGCTTTTCAACCTAATTATAAACGACATAGTCGAAGAAATTCAAGCACCAGTCAATTGTATCCTGTTTGCGGACGACTTCACGATATTCACATATCTTGCACGGACTCAGTAATGGGTCAACAAATTTTACAGAAAACAGCGGACAAACCACAAACACGGGCATTATACAAAGGACTGAAATTTTCCGATACTAAAACGACCAGTAGTATACATTTTTGTAAAATCAGGAATTGCCAACACGACATTTCTATTCAACTAAATGTAAAACGAATTCCGAATGCAGATGAAGTCAGATACCTCGGCCTTATTTTTGACAATAAGTTGGCGTGGTTTTCCCATATCAACGCGCTTAAACGGTTTGGCTTAAAAAAACTCAATTTGATGAAGAAGCTTGCCCACACTTCCTATGGTAAAGATAGAATCTTATTATTACGAATCTACCGCGCTCTAATTCGTTCAAAATGGAATTATGGCACAGGAATTTATTTCTCCACTAAAAGCCGTATTTTAAACAGACTCAGTACGATCCAAAATTCTGCCATCCGTCTTGCGCTCGGTGCATTTCGTACTTCACCAATAGTCAGCATGTTATAAGAGTGCAACGAAAATCCCCTCTCTTTGCGCAGAGAACAACTCTTGTTGAATCTATATACACCTATTAAAGCTTCACTTTATTCTCCAGCCCACGGAGCTATTACGGTTGCCAGATCTTCCCTTATAGATGTGCATTTCTTAACCCAAACATCGAAATTGCTTCACTCGCTTGATATACTCCAACCAAACTTATACAGCAACCTAAAACGAGTGTTACCGCTTTGGTCAGATCTTTCAATCCAATGTGATTTAACCTTACTGGAATTAAAAAACCATTGCACCAATAATACTCCAGCCTGTGCCTTTCAAGAACTTGTTTTAAAATATCCAGACTACAAAATAATGTTCACTGACGGATCCAAAATTGAAAATTGAACCGGCTGCGCAATTCTATCAGATCAATTCGATGCAATACGGTACGCGTTACCTTCACTCTATTCCATTCTGTCTGCTGAGCTTTATGCTTCTCTCACGGCCGTTCTAAATATTTCCTCGGACAAAAATTTAATTTGTACAGACTCCTTAGGAGCACTACAAAGCTTGCTCAAAAACCATGAACGTAAACAGCATCCTATGGCAAAAGAAATCATTTCGGCATTGCTAAATACTCCCTACCGAATAGTCTTCGTATGAACTCCGGGCCATATAGGTATTCTAGGCAACGAATCAGTGGATCAAGCTGCTAAAGAAGCAACATATTTCAACCCTGTACCCGACATTTCAATACTGACAACGGATTTTAAGAAACATATTACTCGGTGTCTAGACAAAAAATTTCATGACGCGTGGCTGGAAGTCCCGTCTACAAATAACATGGTTCAGAGTCATGGTTAACATCAGCAAGATCCAGCCGTAGAGAGGAAACCGTTCTTGGTCGGGTCCGCATATACCGCTGTCACTCATTCCTACCTTTTAAATAAGGACGTACCGCCTCAATGTGATTGCTGCACAGCTCTACTGACCATTCAACACCTCATCGACTGCCCTCAATATAAAACGATTCGAGAAAAATTCGCTCTGCTTTCATCACTTACACAGCTTCTCGCTGATGATGAAAGAATAATCTCTAAACTTTTCAGATTTCTTAAAGAGACACATCTATTACTATCACTATACTAGTATATCTTTTGCCGTGCTTCTAGCCTAGTCGTTGTATACGGCACGTTAAAATTGAAAAAAAACAACAAATTGGTTTAAATTAATACCGCCCGTATATTGTGTATAATATTGCAATTTACTTTTAAGTCATCTATATTTGAATGTTGACATATATACGAGTATATATATATACATATAGCAATTTAGTTTTCGTTTTTGGCCAGAAGTAGATTTTCATATTTATTTTTTCTCGTTATTAGATAAACGATATGTTTTATTTTTGTGAAGTATTTAGTGTTTATTATATAATGGCAACCAAGCGACAATTATGTAAATTAATATACATGTTTTTCAACATATATATGTACATATTTATGAAGACAGTGCTATACTTGTAGGGTGTCAGAAATTCTATGGTTTACAATGTAACATGTCCAACAGCACTGATGAGAATAGAGCAATCAGTTTCTTTCTCTCAGTTGTCTTTAGCCTTTTTCAGATAACTCTCAATTTAATAAAGTAATGTTTTTTTTTTGTGCGGGTGTGTTTGTAATGCATGGAGTAGAAATTTAAAAGTAGAGGAATCATTATTCCTATTAGTTTTGCCTTTTCATTTTATTTATTTTTGTTTACAACTACGTTGTTTATTTTTGAAAATGGGAATAAACTTTACCTAATTCATAAAATTGGCAAAATGTTATCTCTATTTCACCGAGCCAACGCGATAATACAGAGATATATGTATTTTAAGTAGTTTCGGATTGTAACATTTGCTGTAGCATATTGGTTTCGTCGCGATAGCTTAGTTGCTAGAGCGCTCGACTTCCGTTACGGAGGTCACGGGTTCGATCCCGGGCGACGACAGAACTTATTACAAAGAATTAAATAAAAATACTCGCTAATAATCACGTGGAAGGCAATGGCAAACCACCACGTACAACATCATATGCGCGCTAGTTTAGTACACACAGCAGACTCACGCGGGATTGCACTCGTATATCGATAAATCAAACGATTACTTATCAGTTCCGAATGTAATCTTGCGTGCGTATATTCGCGTTGGATATACCAATTGTCATGAGCGCTGCCTATTCTGTACAACTGGAATGTACAAATAGGTGGTAGTCACGGCGCTCGGAATCGAATCCACTGAAAAGAAAGAAAGAAATTGGTTTCAATATTTTATGAATTATTTACAGTTATTTTATTTTCTAATGTGAAAAGATCTCGTATGTAATATATTCATTTATACTGTGCGTCATTGCTTTGTAATAATTTATTATCGTATTTTTAATTTTTATTATTAACATAGTGCTTACGGATGTTACTATAGTTTAAAAATATATCTTCTTATTATTTGAACTGTAGCTCAACTGAATCATACTTTTAATGTTTCGTAACTTAATTTACTTTTGCAAATATTACGGCGGTAATGCAACTGAAGAATTGTTCAGTATAGATAGAAGATCATTAATGTAAAGCCTTTTGTTAAGACATCATTTTTGTTAGATGATTGCTGGGCGGTTTTTTTTTTTTGTGTTGCATTGTCACCAAACGAGGGTTTTATTTAGTTAGTATCATATTGGGAAAAGGGAAAATGGAAGAAGTCATTAGATTTTAACGTGATCGGAAATTGGAGAAATTAAACAGGTCATAAAGGAGGATAGGCAACGTGTTCTAAGTATTAAGAACAAAAAAAAAAATAAAAAAAAAACAACTTTAGAAATGAAAGCACAAACGACAACGTTTGGCCGAAAGAGAACAGTCAGGCAGAATAGGATCCGGCAGGTAATTTAAATTCTAAAAATGACAACAACAATATAGAGACCGTGTTTTAAAAATGGCGTGAAAATGCTGTCAGATGTATTTATGTCGTATAAATTTCTAATAACGCGAATTAGTAGTGAAACTGTGAAATATCTAAGTGTATTTGTAATCTCGCGAAATCTCCAACCGAAGCTTTTAGTAAGAAGTCTAGAGTTGGATTTCAAAATTTTGCCAGTTTATTGAATTTTTCAGTTGGAATCTATTTTTATTGCGTATTTAACGTCATGTATCCGCGTAAAATTACATGTAGAACTTCTTGCGCATTATTGCATCACTACTGTAGTTTATCGAAGAATATCAACAAAATTCAGATAACATGGGGTTTCCGAAGCATCTGATTGAGAAAACTACGAATATGAAATATGTTTCGGACGGAGAAAGTAGGTTATGAGCTAAATTAAATTGTTGACATTTCTTATCTCGTCCATATTGCCCGGAAATAATCGAGGAGAATTCAGATAATCGGTTTATAAAATATTCGAATGCTCAGTGAAGACGTAACTGACATGTCCAGTAATAATAATTTAAAACGTGACAAATGTTAATAAACCACGAATTTAAATTAGAAAAAAAAAAAAAAAAAAATGTTCGGTGTTAATTTTTAAATACTCCTTTCGGACGAAAAAAAAAAATAAGGCACAGCAATAACAGTTTAAAGGTAGGCTGGACAGAAATTCTGCCTTATATTTTCACTGTAAAAGAAATACCGTCACTAGCCTAATTGAAACTATTACTGAGCAATATTCGAATTAATCGATTAAACACATACGGTCGATTTATATCGCAGTACAACGAGCGGTAGATATGCATATTAATTATGATTTGAACAGTGTGAACATAAATACTTTCGCACCCGCTATTACCTTTTACAGCTGTTACGTAGTTCCCTGCATTTACGTTCTTGGATCAGCTACTTATTACGCTAAGGAAATATGTGTATTTCAAAATTGAATTTTAACCGCTTCAGACTAAAAGATTACAGATCTGCAGAAGAAAACTTTCTCCTACATTCCAGATAACTATTTTGAAAATAATGATAATAATAATAATTAAATTAAGGCTTATCTCGCTTGTACATTACACGTTTTTCTTTTTAACGTGTTATCAAATTATGTTAACCTAAGAGAATTACGAAATATTTGAAATTGATGTTGATTTTACGTTAAAATTTAGCGGAATGCGTAGAAAAGTTAATAATTTGTTTCATTGTTTTATTTATAAATTTCCTATTGAGACTTATTTATTAAATTCGTGTACGCGTTAAAATGCGAGTTTACAATAGGATAGAATGTGACGATAGATAACACATCTGGAAAATGAGGAAATGGAATTGTGTTTTGACAAACGTTGCCAAAAATGTGTAAACAGACGATGTCGACTGCTTAAATGCGGCACCGGTGTGGTATGCTCTTTGGTGGTATCTTTTACAATTTTAATGGATATTAAATGATCTGTAGCTTTATCGTAGGTATTTTGCCAATCTGTTGCCGTTGTTAATGACGTACGCCGAGAATTTCTTCATCGTTCTTTCAAAAATTTCTCCGCTGCCCATTTTATTACATATACACGTACATATGTATATGTATATTGCTTCGACGATCGCTCTTTTGAACTGATGTTTCATTGTATTTGATTCGGACAAAGTATTTTTAGAAATTTCACAATTCCTTCGTAATAATTGACTGTGAGCGTTACTGTTCCGTTTTTATTGTACGCGAATCGAGAAATAAATTTATATTTATCATTACGTTATCGAATTCGTTTTTGTTACTTTTATTTCTCGGTTCAGTTCTCCGTAAATAGAATTTTAAAATTCAACATATTTCTGCCGACTCAGAAATTTATTTCGTTACATTCAAAATACTCGAATAAGTTCGAACAAGCTATTTTACGATTAGTATATTAAATAATTCTGCGCGACACATCCTCACCATCAGATATGCTAATTTTCTAGACTGTAGTTCTGATAATGAATAAAGTTTACCTACCTCTATTCTTTCTTTCTTTTTTTTTTACCTTGCCGTGGTAACACCTTTGTAATTTCGATTTCTTTATACGTTAGTAAGTTTCGCTGCTTTCGGAAAATCGAGAAGAATTGCTGAATTTAGACATTTAGAATTTCAGCAAGTTTAGCGGTATATGGGTTCTATTGTATTCTGAGGGTATTATTTAATAGGTACTACGATAGAATGTAGAATACTGAGAGTGAACGATTAAGACATTATGGAGGAGCAAGTAGAGATACGTATAAATATTTTTGTACGATAATACGGATAAACCATTAAAACATGTCTTCTGTACTGTAGTACTATGTTGGATACTGGCTCAGGAGGTAATATTTCCGTCATCGATGGGATGTGAATTGTGTCGTGAGGCGTTCGAAATTTATTATAATTATATTCAAACTTACATTTGTATAAATTAACGTTAATAATAATACGTTAAGCCATTTGTGTTTACCGCCTGTTTAAGTTTAAACTTTTGGCAGTCCATATTTTTCTTATACTCCGATGAAAATTATTTGATTAATTTTTATCGGACTGTATTAAATAAGGAAAGTTTATTTCTAAGGAAGTTTCTGACGTTATTTGACAATTACTCAATTTCCACCGACACTTATATCGGTACCTATATGACACCACCACCCATCGGTGCTGAATAAACAAAGAACACATCGTTGAAGTTGGTCCGGATGGTCAGAAGTTATTAATATAAAGTCATAATGTTCCCGTCAGTAATGAGCTTGTAAACGGGGCGCTATGGGGGTCTCAATTTTCTTTATTCGAATTTAAGAAAAAGAAAGAATGAGAAACGTATACTAATAGCGAACGTGTAAACAAAATAGCACGGTATATCATCAAAGTTACCTATCACCAGCTTGACGAAACTTAACGTTTTACCTTAATGATATATAGTGTTGAATGATTAGATATATTTAACGAAAATAAATGCTATATGAAATAAACCGGCGAAAAATAAAAACCCCTAAATAATAAGAAATACAGCCAATTTTGTTAATGAAGAACAGATTACCGGATAGATAACTCTACGGTATCACTGATGAACAAAATTTTGTTTAATCTTAATTTAATGTTAATGTACATACCCTGACTATAATTGTTCAGAATTGTAATCTATATTCCTGATAAATATGTTGTTATGGTAGGAAAAATGATGAAAAAAGATGTTTGTGATGTATTAATTATATAAGATCTTTTAAATATGGCAACTCTATAACTAATTACGCATATTATCAATTTTAGTCCAACGGAGGGAATTTTTTGAAAATACAACAGCAACACCTGAAGTTTGTTAAAATTGGAGTTTGAAATTGAGCACCAAATTTGAGTAAGCCAATATAGATCTAATGATGTTTTTTAGATAATACGCTTTTTTGTATTACTTTAAAATCTTTAATTAAATAATTGGATACAAGTCTGCGATAATTCTATTTTTACTTTAGCATGTATTAAAAGTGTTCATTAAAAGTCACTTTCTTATCTGAAATTACACCTAAGTATTGAACAAGATCTGGCCACCGCTAGCGCCTTTACTACGATTAAAAAGTATAGCTCCTATTTTAGATATGGGTTAATTTGAAATATTGATAACATCTCGGTTCGGCCACATTTTAAAAATTAGTTTGATTTCTTAAGTTATACTACGCGTTTAATAGTAAATAACGCTGACCGTATTTCACGTTAGTCGTGTTTGTTACGTTAATAGTAATTGCTCTTAAGAGATTTTTTTGTCACGTTATTCAATGACTCAGCTTGTGTTTACTTACTCTGGTATTCTCATGTGCCAGCATTGTCCAGTACGAATAAACAGTTACGTCTGCGCAAACAAAAAAACAACAAACCAGCAACCATGAAAACATACGCTACGAATACATATATATATATACATATACATATATATATATATATATATATATATACCTGTTTGTTATTTAAAACCGGTAAAAATATGAATAGATTTCCTTTTTGATTTCCTTATGTTAGAGTGTTTACTGTACATATACACTATTTTGTACAATGCGGAAATTGGAATTCTATTAGTTGTGTTCGGTACAATTTCAGATTCTAAAATAATGACATTTTTTGTGGCAGAGGGGCAGTGAAGGATCAGTTAATAAAGACTTTTACGTAACCAGAAACTGAGTAAATAAAGGAATAAAGGAACAGGAATTAAAGAGAGAGAAGACAAGAAAGTAATAAGTGCAAATTCATTAAGAATGAAAATTTCGGATGAACAAATGCACAATCTCCCTTTCCGGGTTATTCCTGATTTTCATTTGATCTGAGCTAAATTCCGTATCATAGTGAGTTTTTATATAGTACGTTATACAATTCACTTAACTAAATGTTTTATGAACTATTTTACACTGTTATTATCTATTGTATCACACATCAATGTGGTGTTCCCTATACTAAAATTTTATTTAAATAGCCTCGGCGAATGAAGTAGGTAAAGGAGAGGCTATCATAGAAACTAGTTTGTGAAATGGGATGTGATATCCGATCTAAAGCAAAGATTTAGTAGGGAAGGAACTGCTGGAATTAAATTTTGATAACTAGTCGGTTGCAAGTAGTCCAAAAACATATCTTCAGACGTTCTGGCATACAAGAGAATGGTTATTGTTATTATTTTATTTTTTTTGTGTGGGGGGGCAACATGGACGTTGACCAAAAAACCTGAAGAAGGGAAAAAAAGTGGAATTAGATCTTTACGCGGTTAAAGGTCGCAGACAGAAAATATAAAAGGGGCGGTATAACGAAAGGAGAAGGAACAGTGATGATGAGAGGTGTGTTATAAAGGAGGAGGGAGATCCATTAGTGACAGTGATGAACAGAAGGAGGAACCTTTCGATAAAAGAGTATATTCATAAAACGTATGATTAGCGTCACAAATAAAAAGTGAAGTAAACAAAAAGAAGAAGATATAAGCGAGAAATGGAAAAACGATGACGGAAGCAAACTGTGCCCAAAGCGCAGATTGCAATGATACGTAAACGCTGCAGAGAAGGAAAATTGAGAAACCAAGGATGATGTGGAAAATTCAGTTGATAGAAAATGAAAGCTGTAGAGTTATCAGCAAAGAAAGTAGTAAGGAATTTTTTGTTGAGAAATGACGTGCATACGTCGGGAGGGCCGCGTCCGGAGTGAAAACTAAACATATTGTTATGTAACAGAATATTATGTTCGAGCCATCAAGCACGATGTTAAACTTTTAGAGAGGCATCCTAACGTAAGAAGCAAGCGAAATTGAACGAAGTGTGGAAGAATCGGGTTTAGGAATAATGATGAAAGTAGTATTCGAAGACAGAGAAGTGAAACCAGAGCGAAGAAAGGCTCTAAACAAGTTTAAGAGGAACCGAAGAGAAAAATCAGATAAATTTTTGAGAACGGGAAAGATAATCCCATCTATTCCAGGAACAGAATCAGAAAAATTACATAAGGATGTCTTCAGTTTCATGAAAATGAAAGGAGTGAGCAAAACGCCTTAGTCATCCTCCAAATTTTAGAAATAGGAGCAGATGTTAAAAAAGAGAAGAGCAGAAATCTTTTTCATCCCCTTTTTGTTTTTAGCCGTTTTAAGAATAAACCTGGCTCTACCATTGACCTCTTTATGAAAAAAAAAAAAAAAAAGATGTTGACAGTTTGACCGAAAACTGGTTAAACGCAAGTCAAAAGTGCCTTACAGTCTTGATTCCTTTACAGAGAGGAAAACGATTTCATTTTACGAACTGAAAAATGATTAGGAGGGGGAAGAAGGTTAATTCAAAAATGAAGAAATCATATCGGGAAAAAGAATTCATGTCTGTAGGAGTTGAAGAGAGCGAGGAATCAACGAAATAACGGAATTTAGAGCAAAAACTTCGGAAACGATTCATTTAGGATCATAAAGATCAGTGTAAAGGAAGACGAAGAAGGGGGACTTTGTCTAAAAAAAATAATGATAGGAACGTAATCACTTCCAAAGGTGTCATTCAATTTCAACGATTTTCTTATGGTTTTTTTTACTATTCTTTCCTTTAAAGGATTACGATATTCGTCATTAGCAGTGGTCTTATTCTTCTTGTTAACAGAATTTCAATAAAAGAAAGCGTTTATTATACAATTATATACTAAAAAAAGTCTGTTCAGCGACAATAATTAACGTAAATAATAATCATAAACTTAAATAAATGCATTTGTAATTCGTTTGAAAAAAAATTACAATCAAACATCCGTACACTAAGCCTATAATCAGAAAATTAAAACCTACAGGATGATAACGTAATTAGGCTGATAGTCGAATAGCGAGTGATTAGACGAATATTAAATATCCTGTTACATACTTGCAAACAGAAATATGTCGCTTCCCGCATTATCAATACTACTGTTGTCGCTTCATTAGGTTCGATACATACATTGTTTAATTTGATATGTAAATTTTGTAGTGGAATTCATGTTGACAATCGCTGAAATAAAGAAATAAAGTGTAGTTTCCGAATGTCACCAAAGAAAAAAATTGATTTTATTTCGCTGGTGCTATCGAACGATACGCGCTATTAATTAAAAGCTATTTGTATATATCTAAATTCGCGAAGCGAAGTTGTCGGATTTGTAACATAAACCAGCCAGAAGTGTATTATAAGTTTTTATCATAAGTATGTGATTTCTAAAATTCTTCAGTTTACATATTTAATTTTTTATTTTCGTAATTTACCTTAAACATGGTATATGTTAAAAGTCACGACGATGCAACGATTTTTGGAATAATACAACGTATATCCATTAACGGAACGATCTGTTAACGAGGATGATTTTGACAGTATCGAGAAAATTAGTTTTAATCGATTTTTCTATTTACTTTATATGTGAATCGTTATTGTCCAAGTTATCATTTTGTTTATTTCGCTTTTAGTGTATTTTGAAACTTTGAAAATCATTTAAATATTTTTTTATATCGTTGTAACCAACCCTCCTTTCTCTCTAAACGAGTCTTTCTATCGCAAGTCGTCAATTATGCGATTCAGATGTCCTTGTTCTTCCGATTTTCCGGGGTTTATTAATTCGGGTGCCAGAGTCGTCAAACGGCTCAAATAAAAAAAAAAAAAATTCTTCCTTCGCAAACGCGCAATGTTCGAAGTGAACGACGGCAATGAGTTGATCTCAGCGGTAAACATACGTGTTGACGGCGATTAGCAGCGATCATCAACCGTCCAACAGAAATTGACAACCACAACTAGACACATTTACCCCGGTCGATGCATGCGATATCGCCGTTGTTCAACCTCCGAACCCCGCTAGTAATCGCGAAACAAACATTTTATAATAATAATAATAATAATAATAATAATAATAATAATAATAATAATAATAATAATAATAATAATAATAATAATAATAATAATAATAATAATAATAATAATAAATTTACGTTACTTCAGTTTCCGAAAGTGTGCAATGCAAAATTTCCGTCTCATCTACGAGCAACTAGTACGGAATTTTTTAATTTATTCTACGTTAACTTATTCTCTGTTTTATTGTTCTTTACTTTAACGTTATGTTACATTCCCGCATAAATACGCTATTAAAAATTCAATTATAATTGAAAAGACAACGCAGAGAATGTCCTAGCCAGAATTTACGTTAACTTTATTCTTTTTAAATTTTAATTATAATAAATAGCTCCTAAATAACTACACCGGTATTCGTGGTTCATAACAATATGTATCAGATTAAATTCAAGGAAAAAAATTTCAATTTGACAAACATTTTTTTCTAATTTTAAATGACCGTTATTAAACACTTTACATAGGAAAAATATAATATAAATAAATTATAGCATATTAATTCACTCACGCGAGTTTCGAATGTTATTGAACCATATAATGATGACATCATATAATAACGTAAAATATAAATATATTACAAAATAGTATCACGTGATAAGTTATGACGTTATATGATTTTATTTATAGTGTTCTTATATTTTATTACTATGCAAGGTTTTAATTGGTAATTTTGTTTTACTAATTAAGAAACAAAAAAAAAAAAAAAGGCTAATCACGAAATAAAATTTGAAACCTTTCGATGCTAATGCTATTATTATTATTAAATCGTTATTTTGAAAAAGCATGTTTACATAATTTCTAAATGAAATATACGCAAGCAGGCTAACTTCATTGAAAACAATTAAATTCGATTTCAGAATTATTTATTATTTTTAAATAGAACGAAAATCGTTAATGTGTGGTTTAGAAACCGGCCTAATGTTTTCCATACACAAAAATCGTTCCGTCTTCACTCCATCGATGTGTCTGTCTTGACCTCGATAAAAATAAAATGTAAAATTTCTTCGCAGGTTGCATGTTGGACGACATCGTTGTCGTCCTATATTATAAATTACATCAGTGTCGTATCCAGAAATTTGCTAAAATAGACGAAGAGGGAGTTTTAAGTGACATACTGATTTTTTTTAATGTAGGTTGTGTTTACAAAATAGAAGCCAGAAACACGTAATTGTGTTTTATTTTTTTTTTAATACGCGCGCATGTCTGTTAATAGATATGTATCTTTAATTTGAAACTATAGTTCTTATTCTGGCCACATCGCTGTATTAAAAGTATATTTTTTGATCGAGGGCCGATCAAGACCCTCTCCACTTTCGTCAAAATAAATAATAAAAAAATTAAAAATATATGTAAGTAAATCTTCGGATTCAGTCAGAAAAACCGGGAATAAGCCGGGGGTATAAGCCGTGAATTTTGTTGTAAAACAGGGAAAAAAGTAAAAACAGTCTAACATGTATTTTTTAATGTACTCTTTTTACTCAATGACAAATTAGGATTTTTTTGCTTCTAATTTTTCAATTAAAATACAGCATTTTTACAACGGCAGGTCTCTTTATATATTCATGATGAGAGTAATATTTACATTTATTGCCAGAGTGCATTTTAGTTAAAATTTTAACGAAGATCTTAGAAAAATATTTTAATATGCATTTCAGTTTTTTTTTATTGGGAATCCTCGCAGTAAAATTTTGGAGAAGCTTCAGCTCCATCTTGAAATCAGCGCGTACGATTACGAATGTAATATATTAGACGTCGAATAAATTTTACAAGTCGGAACTATTTAAATGGTGAAGCGATACATTAGTCTAATAAAGTGATCACATATTGCTCGAGTTAGTTAGTGGTCGTCATTATAGTGGTAAAGTATTTAAAATGCGAATAAGATAACTTCAAAAAAATTGAAAAATTTAATTTGCAATTTTTTGCTTTCTACTGATATTTCATTTGCCTTCGCTTCCATTTGTCGGGTTTCTTATTATAGAAGTAGAAGAACGTTAAATTCTTGTACAATTCTAGTAGCCAGCAAATCGGAAGGATTTCGACCCGGAATTTAAAAATTATATTCGAATGGCCACTGGTGCAAGTCGATATAAAATATATTTTAAAAGTCTGATTACGGTCCGTTTCGTCTAATTTCCATTTCGCTCAAAGGTTCGCGGTTAAAAAAAAGATAATGAATATAATGCCTTGAATTTTAATTCATAATCTTTTTTTTATATTCGTGTATATGCTATTATAACGTCATTTTTAATTTTGTTAAAATTAGTCTAGCACAATGCTTGTCTACCCTTAAAACTTGAAGGATTTAAAAAAAAATTTGCTTACTTTGTAGATCATATAAACTATCTTCATATAAAATTGTAATTTAAAAAATCCTTGTCTCTTTAACACTTTTTCACTGCTGGAAATTCGAATTTTCGGGAAGCTTCCTCAATTTACATTCTTAGGCATGTGATTCGTATGGAATTTCAATTATCTGTTTTAAAAAAGTTACGGCTATAACGTGATTTTTGCTCAAGAATTTTTTCAAATTTTCGGACTTGGTTGTACTATTGTGAAAAAAAAAACTAAAAACTGATTTTTTTTTTTTTGGAAAACTGTATTTCGACTATAAATATTGTTTTATTAATAAAAAAATATATATTTAACAGGTTTTTTAACAATAAAATAGTTGTAAAATTTAAACTAAAGATATTGCTAACATAAATTAGTAATAAAAAATTTGTGTTAGTTAAGAATTAACCGGTTATGGCAGTTTCGGTATTACACTCGGAGAAAAAGTAATATACGTATAAAAAAAAAGAAAGAAAGGAATTAATCAAATAAAAGTGCGGTAGAACCAAAAAGAAACACAAAGAAAGAAAAAATTTATTGATGTATTCGCTTAGTGGCCGTGAATACTTTGCACGAATACAGCATTTGTATTCGTCGCAGCGAATACGAACAGCGTATTTTCACGAACTACATACGACGAATACTGCTCAGTTCTGCTGATAAATGACGATTGTCGTGAAAACTGCCACGGAATGTTGTTATTCATCGCCACGGGATAGTTTAAAATTTATCTCGGATATTAATTATTTTATTTGAACATATTCCCTACGGATTAAACCAGTAAATGATGGAAGGTTATCCAAAAAATATTCGGATTTAATTTTTTCACAGTGTTGTACAAAGTTAAAAAATTGGAAAAAGTTCCCCGAGTGTAGAAGAGCATTAAATACGTTTATCGTTAAGATTTGGTGATTTCGTACATGAAGAAACATAGCTAAAAAAACATATTTTAATTTTGTTCTATAAAAAATTTGGTTTTTGTATTTGAGAATCGAAAAAATATTTTATTTTTGTGTTTTGTATTTCTTATCGATTTTAGTAATAGAGTATATCAAAAGATTGCTGTCAAGATTTATTATGCTACCCAGAGTACCAAATCCCAGAAGTTGTAACGAGTTTAGACTGATTAGTATCAGAAGTCACGCATTAAAACTACTCCTAAAAATTATTCACGAAAAAATTTTGAGAAGACGTGAAAAAAATTTAAGCAAAAAGCAGTTTAATTTTAGATAAGAAACAGGTACTAGAGAAGCAATATTCTACATCAGTGTATTAATTCAAAGATGACTGGAACTTCAACGCCCTCTCTATACAAGTGTTCCATTGATTTCAAGAAGGCTCTTGATAAAATTTAATATATTGAACTTTTCCAGATGTTGAAAGAGATTAGTTTAGATTTAGCTGATCACCGTATAATAAAAAACCTCTGTGTGCATCAAACTGCGGTAACGTTCCACGATCGCAAATGTACCACCAATACGATTGATCTGAAACGAGAGGTCAATCAAGGATATGTTCTATTAACTAGTCTATATTTACGCTGACCATCTCTTTAAAGAAGCCTTTTGACAATACTAATGAGGGCACTAAAATTGGAGTAGTGATAATCAACAGTGTACAATTTGCTGACGATTACTCAGGGCAGGGAGTTAATAAGATCTTAACTCACTTGTTCAAAGAGTAGAAAACATAAGCTGTACACATAAAATATATCGCCGAATGCAAGAAAGATTAAAACCAGGGTCGTTTCTCATACAAAAACAACTAAACTATTACTCTCATGGCGGACAGTGCTGGAGAATGTCCGAACATTCTAGTATTTTTCAGATCAATAATAAAAACAACACCGTTGTTGAAATCAGGTGCAGAATTGAACAAGCAAGAAATGTCTTAAATAAGAAGAGAAAAATACCTACAGCACACGATCTAAATTTAGAACTGAGAGTTAGAATCCTCAAATACTACGTGCAGTCTATCCTGTTATACGGATGCGAATACTGGACGAGCAATCTGAATCGCTTAATAATTTTTGAACTGTGGTGCTATCGGAGAATTCTGATAATCCTATAGTAAACTAATTAGGAAGTTCTGCAGATGATAATAAGGATCGCGAACTAATTAGCATCGTAAAAGTCAGGAAGGTGAAGTACTTTGGTCATCTGATCCGTGATCCAAGATACTCCTTAATGCGGAAAATATTATTAGGATAAATAACGGGCACCAGAAAAGCTGGATGAAGGAGACCACCATGGATGTGCGATATCAAAACGCGAGCAGGACTAAGCAGTTAGTCCATTTAGTGTATAACAGGGAAATGTCCAAAGCATTCTAAAAAGTAAATAAAAAAAAAGTAAAGTTTTGCTCAGTGATCACTTATGATCGAGAACGGAGGAAGAAGAATAATTTTCTGTTATTTCATATACTCGTACGTGCAATAATTTATTTTCTCGTATTGTCGCAGTTGCGACTTCTATAGGTAACGTTTTAAAAAAAAAAAACTACATTCTTAATCCGTAAAAGTTTTCTAGTTCCTTTTAGCCCTACATAATTTGTTCTTCAGAGCTATCTTTGTTTTATCTTTCAAACTGTTTTAAGTTTTCTGCAGATAATTGCGCATTATCATGTTTGTTCGTAAAGTGGTAAATTCGGTTTCAAAAGTTTTGGTCAAGAATCCATTGAGAAGAATTCTTTTTATTGATGCGATCAAGTAGATAGCTGGTCAAATGAACGGTATTTGTTCAGGTCAAAAAAATAAGAAGAAGATCAAGTAGATATATTAACTGTATTGGAAAATTTTTGAACAACTTTTGAGACTGCAGATAAGTACACTTGTAACCTGTAAAAAAATCCATTTACTTAACTATCGGATGTGACTGAATTGATGAATTTTTTATATAACTTACGCAATAATCCGGGATTAGTGGTTAATGTTCTGTATCTTTAAGAAGTTTTTTTTTATAATTAAATTAATGTTTTGTTGCATTATATACATATATATATATATATATATATATATATATATAAAACTCAGCCATTTTGGCCTCGCAAGGGGCTGTGCCCCTTGACCCCTCTTGCTTTCATTTCTGTCTCTTTCTCTTCTATACTTTGTATAAAATGATCAAAATTTACAACGTAATTCTTACTGGCATCAACACACACGAAAAATAACATAACCACAAAAATCCTATTCTAACATTTAATTTCCGTTATATAAAATTAAGACATTTTTTCGTTACATTTTTCGTTACATATTTCATTACATAAAATTGTGACATTTTTTAAATAACAATAACAAAAATCCTACAAAATATAACAAACGTTACATAAAATTGGGACATTTTTTCGAATGGGGGGTGGCCTACGAATTACGTTGTAATTAATATATATATATATAAGTACGTAATGATGATTGTGAATCGTTGCATTTTGTATGTCCTTCTTCACTTCTCCTAAACAATGCAAACAATGCAAACAATGCACGCGCTGCGTATTCTAAATAGAGTAATTTGTAGGATTAGCGTTTTAAAGCGCCATTTCATTTTTCGCTTTTAGTATTTATGCTATTTTTTTCTTCTCTCCCGGTCGTGTAATTGTGGTACCTACAGTTGTTTAAAAATATGAATATTGTACATTTTTTCATAAATGTCAATTACGTTTGAAAAGCTTTCTTGGAAATTACTTCTGACGTTCATTATTAGAATGAATATGTTTTACAAGTAAACCTAATTAGTAGTTAACTGTTTCATTTTGTAAAATTGCTATTCTAAAAATGGATTGTTTTCTATGCGCATTAATTTTGCACTAACCTAAAACGTACTTATTTGAATTCGGTAATAGTGGAAATAATTTCTTAATTATTGCTAGTTGAAATTGTATACATAAGTATTACAATTAAAATAATGTTTAGGACCTATAGTATAACTCTGGAACAACCGATTCCTCTGGGCGCTAAAAAAACTGGAAAAAAGAACCGGTCAGGACTTTATAATATGGAATTTAAAACTACCTCAAAAATCATTTTTAAAAATTCTCAACTCTCCATTTGGGGTAACCCATTAGAGCGAAATTTTAAATATATAACGGACGTGCAAGAAATTTTCCTAACATAAAATTTAATTTATCCTCCCTCCCTTGTATTCGTGTTAGTCAAGAACAATAAAAAAATAAAAAAAAAAATACATACATTTTTCATAAGTGAGATAGCTCGATTGTTGAACTTAAAAAAACAAAAACAAAAAAACAAAACATTTTAACTATATATGTATACGTAAATAGAAGCTTTAAAAAAATAAATATACAGCCAATATTGCAACGGTAAATTTTGGTTCTCAGACGACTGGAAATTGCAAAATTTGAAAAACTTCTTTTTTCCCCAAACGTGTTGTAAATTCGCTAGAAGGTGTTTGCTGCTATTTGGAACAGAATCATATTTTCCTTTTCTCGCTTACCATTGATAAATCATATTAATCCGATTATTTAAATTACCATCAAAGAATAGTATTGCGTTAAAAATAAACCTAAATGTTTTCATTTTAATTTAGATGTTTTTTGTTTGTTTGCTCGTCTTGGCTTAAGTCACTATGTAATTATTAAGTTCTTTTCTACTATTATAATTTCATTAATTTCTTACTTCGGTTTACTTTCGTTCCGTAATGCGCTGTGTACTGCTATATTGGCCGGTGCCATACCACGAATACGCACTTCTTGCTACGAAACATGTTTACTTTTTTTGTATTTAAATATGTTTCTGGTTTTTATTTGCTTTACTTACAGAACATATGCGCAGAAATGTGTAATCATGTTAATTATTAACATTTAAAAGACAGCAACTTCTTTCGCCGCGGCATTGACTAATTCATTTTCTTCAATGCCCTCATGCCCGACGACGTCCAAGCAAAGATGATACGACACAATTCATGGAGAGTGATTAACATGTAATTCTTTATTTCAATTTGTTATCCCTTGGGTTTTCTGGTCATCATTGTGGTGCCTCCTGCATTCTGTCTCTTTCCTCTCAGTCCGCTATTCTCGCTCGCGGTACCTTCATTTTGGCTACTTCTGACTGAATCGGTATTTAACTGATCCGCATCTTTCTTGTTGCTGCTGGGTGAAGGTCATTTGCTGACGTGCCCAAAATTTAAAAAAAAAAAAAAATTATTTCGCGATGGACTGTTACGATTTTTAGCGGAAAATCAACGGAAGTGACGATACTAAAAACCTGTTTGTTCGGAATAGCGTTTGATATTTGTGTAGAACCGACTGTATCTGATATTTAGAATTACAGCAGGGGAGGCTTATTTATCAACCTCTTGGAGTGATTGACCAAAATGGATTGAATAGTTTGACCACCGCGATGGAAGAAATGAAGGTGTTTTGTCATGCAATTTGGAGTAATTGCAATGTATATAGATTTAAAAATTATTTTTAAATGTAAGATAAAATGGAAGTGTTTTAATATGAGGTAAGTATATTTTGGAAGACTTGACAGGCAGCGATCAGCGGTAACGATTTTAGATAGGTTGGCAAGTTGATCATTTGCCAATCTCGTATAAAAGGTTGATAGTTGAGAAGACATGAAAAGTTCAGAGAGGCTAAAATGCACACTGTATTGAATAGCGTTTAATTTGCTTAAAATATTTTCTTTCGGAGGTGGCTAAATTGTCGTTTCATAATTGCTTTTAGATTAAATTAGTGAGCGGTGTAAATAAGAAGAAATGTTTTTTTTTTTTGTTTATTTATTTATTTTTTTTTAATGGGTTCGTCAACAAGGACATTGGCCTAAGAACAGCGGAACAGAGGGTTAAGAGATCAGAGATAGCTGACAGAAAGCAATCAAGAGCTCTAGAATAACCGAAAAGAAGGAAGGGAGAGAATGAATGAAGCCAGTATGGAGCGGGCATACCGGTTTGTAAGAGGAGGGAAGAAATGTTGATCTCTCATTACCGTAAGAGATAAATGATAATCTTCAAAGAAGATAAAGTTTTTTTTAAAAAAAAATTTTGCGTGGTGAAGCCGAGATATATCTGATCGAAAGCTTTGGCACATTTTCAGATTTCTCGCTTCAGTACTATCGATATCGATTTTAATACAGTGACTACAGTTCCGTATCTGACAAAAATGAAAAGCTATCGTTTTAGTATATGAAATGTTGATGCCATTTTCGGTTGCTGGTTAAGCAGATGTTTTACTGTGGATTCGCTGACAATATATGACGTAAATACGACACAGCCACATCAGCAAACAATGAACATTCCGCCGTAAGGAAGATAATACTTGTGATGTTTGTAGCCAGGTTAAAAGGAGGGTGCGCTGAAGACTTGATGAACTCCATTTCTCAATATTGAAGGACCCAAAAAGATTTTGGATGGAGATGGATAGTCTCGCTCACTGGATTGAAACTTACAAAAAGTCTTTAGAATGTTGTATCGCCATTTCGCGTCAAATGCTTTTTTAAGCAGTCAAATAAGAGTAACGAAAGGTGTTGTTTTGTTGCAAAATAATCGTTTATTGTATTTTGTAAGAGCAGAAATTGATTATGCTTAGATTGTCTAGTGTGAAAATCACTTTGGGCTTTACACGTTAGATTTCTACTCCGCTGTTTCCAGAGAGAAAAAGAGAAAGGGAAAGAGGCGAGCCTCTAGAATTAGTAATTGCGTTCTAAAATTTTGTGTAAAACGATGTTTTAATTGAAAATTACAGACTCGTCGTTATTTCGTCTTCGCTGGTTAAAATATTGGAAACTACAATATATTTTAAATTAAATATACGGATTTATAACTAAGAGATCCTACAGCAAGCAACCTTGTCATATACGTTCACAAAATAGTTGAATAGGCGGAGAGTGGAAATCAAGTTGGCAATATTTACCTAGAATTTTCAAAGGCATTTAATGAGATAAATCATCCTATACCGTTGAATAATCTGTACAGATATGAGAGGTTTGTAATGAATTATTTTCATTGTTCTATTCGTATATATTACATTACGGTACGTGTTACATAGTTTGTAATGGGTATCATCCGCATGAATATAGTATCATATTCCGATGCATCGCAGGAGTCTAATTTAATAGTACTATTGTTTTTGATTTTCATCAACGATATTGGAAAAAATTTTAAGTTCGAAAATTCTTCTATATGCAGTGACCTTAAAATATTAAAACCTATGTACGTTCCACGCATTTCAGGCTGTGTATGCTACTACAAGATGATTTAAAGAAAATAATTTTTTGGAATGAAAAAAAAAACATCCTCTTAGTGTTAATAATCGTTTGAAAATAACATTGAGTCATAATGAAAAGAAGTGTGTATATTTCTCTATAAACTATGAAGAAAACCTATAATAGAATTGTTGATTTCTATTCGTGATCTTGGCAAATGTGTACGTAGATGACGACAGCCTTAGATTTTCTTACCACAAAAATGATATTTTTAAATAACTATACAAGAAGTTTCGTTTCAGTGTAAGGAATTCACAAATTAACAACTCTTTATTACTAGTCTTGTTCGTTCGATTTTGGAATACGGTTCCATCGTTTGAGATCGATATTACAGCATCGAAACCAATAAAATTGAAAAAGTTCAATCCAAGTGTCTGCTTCTGATGACATTTTTCTTCCTCCTGGTTTCCGCTGTCGTTGATACTTCAGGACTAGTTAAAATGTACCTAGTATCTGTCTGGGTGTCGATTTATGTGACTGTGATATTTAAATTTTCCGGAGCATGTAGTGTAAAGTTGTTCACTTTGTTTTGATATTCTCTTTGCTGTCCTTCTGCATTTGCGACGTGATCTGTGCACGATATCTTTAATATACGGCGATATATGTGCATCTCTAGTACTTCTATTTTCTTTTCAAGCATAGATGTAAGAATTCTCAACTCCATACCAATAGAGTATTGTCCACATGCAAGATTGAACTAGTCACAGACTTACTTTCAAAATTGTCTCCTTACTTAGTGTCTAAGATATTAAGCGAGCATATATCGCTTCACCTGTCCGCTATTCTCTTTTAAAACTATACCGATTTTCGTCAGAACTTTCTTCGCATTTTTTTCATCAGTTCTTCTACGAATTACTTCGAGGACAACCTTCAAGATGCGTGAGACGTATAGTGCGATAATCACTGCAGTCGGTAGCCTTACTCTTTTTTGGTAACGTGATGAAAACAAACGTCAGCCAATAGGATGCCTATTGCTCACAGTATTAAAACATTGAACCAGATATTTTAAAACAGTGCGGTTGCTTTCGATTACTTTTAATAATTCTCTCTACACTTTGTCTGGTCCAACTGCTTTACCCCCCCACCTCTTTGCTATTCTTTATGACACACAGGACAACCTCTTCTATTTACAGACTTTCTGCAGCTATACGACAGTCTAGTAACTACTTACCAGAAGAGGTCAAAAGGTAACTCTGGTTATGTACCCCGCAGGACTTTAATTACTTCCTATAGAGTGGCCATCCATCCGGGAATTTTGCAAACCGACAAATAACCGGTAATAAGCCGGGAATAAAAATAGCCAAAAACGGTATTTTTAATAAGAAAAAATCATTCGAAACGTTAAAAAGCGAATGCATTTTTTAATGTACTTTACTTTGATAATAAATCACGAAGTTCTGTTTTACTCATATAAAATATGTTGCGGCGCTCAAATATTATCAATAGATACAAAAAAATTCCACATTTTTCTTTTTGTAGTTCAAGTAATCAGGATATCGGGAGGATTTGGACCAAGGAAACCGTAAATTTAACATTTCAGTAGTCACCATGTAAAGTTAGCATTGTAAAGTGGCTAGTGTAAGAATCCCACGTGAAGTGAAAATTATATATCAGTAATATTGCGGTTATTTAATGTCCTTGATGATTTTAATCAGAAGCATTCTACTTTAAGTTTACCGTTGTTAAATTGTTTACTATTAAAAGCCTGAGTTTTAATGAACTTTTTTATAAAAGCATTTTTTTAATTTTTTCAAATTACATTATTTAGGTAATTTGTAAAAAATTGCTGTAAAGTAAGTTGCTATATTTACGCATGCTCCGTATTCGTTACGCACTCTACTCGCCACTGAATGCCCGTACCGCGTCGGCAATTTGCATCTTTAACATGTTAGTGGGATCTCCAAGATCCCACATCAACATCTTCGGACTTTATTTGGCGGATCTTGATTTTTTGTTTTTGAAAATTGTCCGGACTTCTGAGCAACTTTTGTTTCATCTAATCACTGCTCTTTTAATATTCCGAGCAAACTTCGAGAGATCTTTTTCAGGCACTACACAAATCTTTCAACTTTAAATGCGTAATATATATATATATATAATATTGTCGTACATTAATTTTAAACACCGATTTAAAACAATTATTTAACTTATCAAATACCCCGTCGCGTTTCGAAGACAAAGCTTCATGATCACCATGGGAGTTATTGTAACACATAAATAATAATTCCCGTGGTGATCATGAAGCTTTGTCTTCGAAACGCGACGGGGTATTTGATAAGTTAAATAATTGTTTTAAATCGGTGTTTAAAATTAATGTACGACATAACAGAAAACAATAAGTAAAATAAACAGATATAGTGATATAGTATTGTCATCGGATTCCAGTAAGTTTCCTTAGTGTCAGATCAATACGAAATATTCAAATATTTGGTCGTAGCGGAAAACGGGGTTAAATAAGCGAGTATAAAAGCTGAGTTGTTTTTTTTTTTTGTTTGATTGATTTTAACGCGGTTAACCGATAGCGGCAATTCTAAACACGGCTCTGTTGAATTTGATATTTTCGATTCACCGCCATCACTATAAAAACTTTAAAATCGTAGTTAGAACGGTATTTTTGGATTATTTTGTAAATTGTTTGTATGCAATGTGTGTGTGTGTGTGTGTGTGTGCGTGTGTGTGTGGTGTGTTATGTGTGTCAAGCGTTATGTACTGATTTTCGAGGGTCCCTGGAAACCATTGTTTCTTTTATCGTCTGTGGTAACGCATTTTGCCAGTGAGTGTGTACGGCTTGGTCTACGCGTGATGAGGAAGAATATTGGAAGGCCGTATAAATATTAAATAATGAAAAGTAGTAAAATTCGATCTGTTGTGTTATCTATTTTCTGTTTGGACAGGTGGGCGCCGTTTAGGATTGCGTACGGCATTACTGAAATGTGTTTATTATTATTTGAGTACACCGTTGGCAGACAGCTATTGATTGTCGTTTCTATATACAACGATATTCGAGCGTTCCCCGCTCATTATGTACTTTTCTTGATTCGGCTTCGTTCGGCCTATTATTCTTACTCGAAATTATTTTTCTACACGATTTCTCAATGGATAAATTTTGTGTACGGGCCAACTGCTGCTACTAAGAGGTTAAAGTCGGAAACAGAAAAAAAAAAAACGAAAATCATTATGCGAATCTTATGATTTACTACGTAAGTTTTCCTAATAGCGTGTTTTTTGATTTATAAAACGCGCTAATATTAAATGTTATTTTTCTGCATTAATAATTGTTATTTATCGACAAATAATAATTGTAAACAGGGCCGAATCCAGAGAGACATTTTGGAGAGGGAAATTGTATAATTACGTAATATCTTATAAGGGATAAGCGGTAGATTTGGGAAATACCTTGTTTCATAAAGAAACTCAAATAGCGACCTCCTTAGAAATTTAAAAATGTTTCGAAAATACATAATTATTACAATTCAATTTTTTTTAAAATATCAACGGTATATTTAAAAAATAAAAAAGAAAGAAAAAATGTTTATAAAGATGCAGGGAACTAATGTGCTTAAATCAGCAGTGAGTACATGTGTGCTTGTTTAGCTAAAATAACGCATTAATAAATATAGAATCACGTGTATGGTAGTTTCCTGCAAAATGTACTTAAACTAAGGTGGTAAAAGGATGAAAAACATCGTCCCTCTACTCACCAAGCGTGCGTGTTGATAGATGAGTTTTTATCAAAATATAACTTAAAATAACTTAAAAATATTATGTGCGATGATTTAATTCTTTTTGACTATTCATTTACAGGAAGAGTGCGTAAGATAGAAAAACACCATGCTACATTTGCGGTTTCACGATTGAATTTGAGTTTAGGGAGTTAATAGTGTATTAGTTTCAGGTTTATGAACTTCTTGTGAATCGAAGACTCCATATACAACAGGAGATTTGTAGAATTTTCTCTAATGATGATTAGAGATTCGGAGCTATTAATGTTATATTAAGATCCTCAAATCTGGAATTATCTTCAACACTAGAGGTGCACATGAGGGCCATCAGAAAAATGGAACCTATGTAAGTAGGAGTCAAACTTCGAACTTTCCGTGCCCCGAGAGTACCTGCGCATTGTAAAAATTAATGTTTAAGTTTTTTTAATTTTGATCTGTCAAAAACTTTCGGGAAGAACATGTATATCTTCCTTCCAGTTTGACAACTGTCTCCCCTCTGCTGCCATATTGCAAGGAGTGTGCCGTTAATATGGTTTTTAAGAATTTTGAGACTTGAGAAAGGACCCAAACCGGAAAGATCGATATCTAGGAATTGGATATTCTCAACACGGGATATATCTCCAACAACCCTGTATTCAAAAAGATGATGGAGGCGGCACCCATGGCAAAAAGATCCAGTGGAAGAATGTTTGATATGACATGAAATATTATATGTAACGAATACTTAAGCAAAATTACAAGAGTTGATGAAGGAGAAGAATAAAAAGTCCCCGCGTTTTTTCTGTGTTGCGATAAAACTGCGCTGCTATAATCGGAATATACATATATTTTTCAATATTTAGATTCACACCGGGGGATGGGGGGGGGTTATAAATGCGGGAAAAGATCCACAAAAATTCCGTTCAAGACAAAAAGTATGAATAAATAACGTAAACTTACAGATTCTTTGCAGTGTATTTTTAATCAACTTCTACCTCTCGTGTAATTCGAATTGATTCATGCTAGTAGTAAGTTTATATTTTAGCGAAGATATAATGATTACCATGAGATTTAAAAAACCCGGAAATAACCGACTGTAATTTTATTTTTAGTTTTGCGCAGAAATAAATATTAATGTACTTGCATTTTGGAAACTATAAATGGAATTTTTCAATTTCGGTAGATGATATTTATACTTCTCGTACATAACCGGCAGTCAGTTGCGTGCGATTATAATCGTCAATTAAATTGATACGTTATCACTATGTTCGTGACAGCTATTGTAAAATTTATGTTTTTATTGCTCTATCGCATTTTTTTAATTTAATGGGATAACCTTAATTGAAGATGTATGGTTCACAATTTTTATTTACATTTCAATTTATTATAATATAGCTCGTAAAGTGTTTTTGTTCGATTGAGGTCGATTAAAACCAAATTGAATCGGTTTGTTCGAGATTATTAGACGTCGTTCTTAGAAAGTAGAGCTGAAGGTAGATGTGAACAATAAAACATAAACAAAATGTGAAAAAAAGGTCGTGAATAATTATTGTTTACATCTCTCTTCAGTTCTAGGAACGACGATTGATTTTCGGTACGTCCAATAATCGCATAAACGCTGATATTCAGTTTGGTTTTAATCGACTTCAATCGAACAAAAGCACTTTACGAGCTATATTATACATTGAAATATAAATAAAAATTGCGAACATACATATGTTGAATTGAGGTTTAACATATTATTCAAAGAATATAATGGAACAATAAAAACATACATTTTACAATTATTCGTTTTATTTAACCGATAAGTAACACTGATTTAATTAAAGTATGAATCATTACTTTCTTTTTGTATTATCATAAGTGTTATTTAGTGGGGTTGTCTTTAATGATGAGGGGAAGAGAAGACGGCAGGTTGAAAAATTTCTTTTCCAAGAAGTATGAAGGGGGCTTTCTTAAAGTAAATTATTTTATACTTATTTTTGTTTGTTATCGAGTAATTTATTTTATATTTATTTTGTAGATTATTAGTTTTCCGTTTTCCGGTCTTTGTATTTAGCTTTTTATTTTTTCATAAATATTGATTAATTCGTGTTATTAGAGAATGCTTTTACGAAGACCATAAATCTTATCTATATATCATCCGGCCTTCTTTCCAGTATAATGCTTCACATTATTAATATTGTTTTCCTTTCCTCTCACGAATCCTGAATTGATGAACGTCTTAAACTTTCTTCTGTTTTCTTTTCATTTCATTTTTTACATTATTTCATGGAATTTTTAGACGTGTAAAGAGTACCGCGATAGTTCTGTATAATTTGCTCTTTGTTTCATAAAGTATTTGTTACATTTCTGCTAAAATATTCGTAGTATAATTCGCTTCGCGCGGTCGTCTAGTATTTGAAACTAAGGTGGCCCCATCCCCAACCGGAAATAAGCCGGGAATTTGTAAACTGAGAAAAAACCGGGAAAATAAGTAAAAATAGCCTAAAACGGTATTTTTAATAAGAAAATTAATTCCATGATTATGATGGGAGTACGTGACTTCGAAACATGTCGGCTTTATTTTAATATTTTTAACTATAATTTTTCTGTAATACATGTTTTGATAAATTTTTAATAAAGAAAAAATTATTCGAAACGTTGAAATGCATTTTTTACTTGTACTTAATAATAAATCATCTAGTTCTGTTTTATTCATATCAGATATGCTGCGGAGGTCAAGTATTATTAATAGTAACAAAAAAATTTCAAATTCTAGTAATCGGAAAATCCGGAGGGTTTAAACCGGGAAAAATGCGAGGATTTGGACTAGGAAAACCACCGGGAATTCAGAAATTATATTTGAGTGGCTACCTCGAAAACCGATACCTAATCAGCATGCTTTCCATTAGTATTTCTTGTCGCCATGTTTTATCATTTCTTTCAGAGCCATTTTAAAATTTTCTTTGTTAGCTTTTATACTCGCAATTCCCTTATTTTCTATACGTTTCTCTACATTTTCGCTATATTATCCTTCTATAAATTATCGTTGTCGTTTCGCAATTTCCTGATGTTAGTTCTGGTTTTAGGTCTGTATTGTAAAATTTTGATTTCCGCATGCTAATATAATTTGCGTTTTAATTTTAATTGATAAGTTTCGTTATTTTTTTTATACGCGAGAAAACAAATCATTTTCATGCATGGCATAATTTTTTCGCTAAAATGTGAAAGAGAGCCGTGTTGCTTATGTAAGAATCGCAGTTGACAAAATTTACCGTCCAATTGTTATAGAAATACGCCGATATAGTTTTTGGAGACTTACAGGCTTGCTACATGCACCGCGCTATATTTCATGAAAAATTTCTTCTATATAAACGTTTAGTCGGAATTTCGATTTGGCACACCTGCTTCGATTGTATCGTTCTTATGTGGACAAATGTAATTTCCATTTATTCAGCTTATTTTAAGCTGGTTAGTGTGGTGTAAATTTGTCTGGTTTTATTCTTTTCAACTTTTTTTTTTTTCCATTTCTTGTTTCCGGTTCTATTTTTAGATGTTGTGTGGCATATATTATTTTATGGCTTAGGCTAAAAACATAGTGCGCTTAATGAAAAGTGTTTGCGAAACGTTTGAAAATGTTCTCGTGGCTGTTTATAATAAATCAAAACATGTGACGTATATGGGACATAAATAGAAAAACATATGATCAAACCCAATACCGGGGGGAACTGTATCGGCGAACATTTTTGATGTCGTTCCGATTTTGTTTCGCTGTCAGCGTTAAATTCAATGGCTGTGTGTCGTACGAGTAAATGATATGAACACCTTTTTACAAAATTAACAATAACACGAGATTTAATGAAAAAATATATGTGGGCGAATAAATTTAAAAATTTCAAATCGTCGTTTACCTGTCCTTTTGGCTGCTGATGATGGTGTGTAATTGTGAAAAATTTTTGTAGGGTTTATCTATGCTAATAATACGCTTAAAAAAATTGGTCTATATACTTTTCGAATAACTAATATAATCATCAGGCTATTTTCATTAAGCAACATGATGTCTTATCTGTCCCGATTTAACTTGAAAACTGTTCGGTCGATAGTGGTGAAATTCGTACAGCCTAAAGTTTATATTTCCGTGGAATAATAGTGCAGGAATTGCAACTGTTTAAAATTTAAATAGCAAATTATTAGCGAACCAGAAATTATATTGTATCTTGAAAAAGTAAGTGTAATTTTGATAAAGATTTTTTTTCTTTCATTTTTATCGTTCCCTCGGTGATTTAACGCATTATGTGTTCTTTTCCGGAGTCGGTTTTTAATGTTTTCGGTCTGTTCAATGTTTATGACCGCTGAAGTAATGCGTATTATTATTTTAAACAAAGGCCAAAAAAAAAAAAAAAAATACTAATTATATTTATCTGCCTATCTGGAAATTTTACAGGAGCCCCCCCGAAAGGTGTTATATTTATTTCGATTCTTTGCAGGTAAAAATAAAAAATGAAAAAAAAACCGCCAAAAAGAGATATATAAAATAAACTTTTTTTAAAAAAAATACTACTGCGGCTCGTAAACATTGGAGAAAATTTTATACAAATTGGCGTGGCTGTTTATAAATTTTTTCGTTTCTTAGTTAGTAGGCCATGTTTAAAAGATCCATCTCAATTTCTTTCCCGTACTTGTTTTACTCTCGCCTTCCGAGTTATTCAGTTTTATACATTCGTATTTTCGATAAGTTTTGTTGATTATTTTTTCCATTCGTATTTTCGGTAAGTTTTGTTGATTATTTTTTCGACACTCCGTCTTTCTTTTAACCGTTGTAAATTAGCTGGTCGCGAAAGCGTTGCGCTTGAATTTCTGCTGTTATTGAATTCTTTTTACTCGCATTTATTACTTACGTTACTCAATTCTGAAGCCGTTTCGTTTATTCAAGTGACAAGCTGTGTTCGCACTTACTGCCGTCGCCTCTCGTTACTTTTCCACGTATTTTGGTCGTCGTAAGTCCAAGTGCATAATTTATACCGTATTGCATAATTCGTTTTTTACAGTGTTGTTCGGTATTTTATGTTTTCGTTTCGTGGCGAGTGACGTTTGTTACACACATTTCGGTTATAACAATATTGCAACGTATTATTTTGTTCTCTTTCTAAGGTATATATGAATTTTTGTTTGATAGATTACGCAATAATGTTAAAAACAAAAAAAAGCGATCTTTTTTTTTAAACTTAAAGTAAATAAACAAAGTTTAGCTCGCATCTCGGAAGTTGAAGAAGAACAAAAAAGTAATTACAAACGTTGCTAGTAGCTGCCGGAATTACAAAAATACGGTTTATGTCTATCTTGATATGGAATAATTAATATCTGATACACTGCATCATCAGGCAAAGTAACCAATAAAAAATAATTTGAAAATAAGGTGTTAAGTTGCTGTAGTAAAAAAAAAAAAAAAAAAATGGGTGCAGCTGTACTGGGGCACACGGCCGTTGATTTAACGTGAAACGCCTATATCGGTTTAGGTATTTATGTACTATATATATTTATATTAATTACAACGTAAATCCCCCATTAGAAAAAAAGTCCCAAAAAAATGTCCCAATTTTATGTAACGCAAAATGTATCAATTTTATGTAACGTTTGTTATATTTTATAGGATTTCTGCGATTGTGTTATTATATTCATATGGACCGATTTAGAATTACGTTGTACATTTTGATCATTTTACACAAAGTATAGAAGAGAAAGAGATAGAAATGTAAGCAAGAGGGGTCAAAGGGTACAGCCCCTTGCGAGGCTAGAATGGCCGAGTTATATATATAAATATATATATATATAAATATATATATATATATATATATATATATATATATATATATATATATCTATATAAATATATAAATATATATATATCTATCTATATATATATATAGATGTATATAAACACATATATATGAATGTATATAAATATATATAAATATATACAGATATATATATATATATATATATATATATATATGCGGTGGAAAATAATAGTCGTTGCGTTGCGCGATTTCGTTTCACAATTTCGTTTTACTATTTCATTTCACGAGCGATTTTCAAGACGTTTCACGTCAAAATTTCCTAATAATAGTTATAATGCAGCGAAGCAGCAGGTGAAAAACTAGTTGATATATATTTTTGATTTATTATCGCCCTATCACAATGTGCCTCTGGTTCGGTCCACTGCTGAATGTAGGCATTTCCCCTAGTGGGATAAGTTGGTCTAATTTTCCATGCAATATTTTTGATTTATTAAAGGAGCGTGTTATTATTTTTTAAATTTCATTTTCTTTTTTTGGTCGGGTAAAATACTTTTAAAGAAATATTTTATTTGAATATTTTGCAACAGTTGACTTGGAGAACGGTGTTGCTGCGTCGTGTTCGTACCCTTCGTGATTTTATGACGTTGAACGTGAGCATCATGAGCGCTATATGTATAAAAGGAGACTTAATTTAAATATTGCACGACTGACAGTGAAACGTTCGTTGCGCCGTTTTTTCTCGTCTTGAACACCGGTTCACAACCGCAAACGAGCAACACCAATTAACCTCATTACTACCGTAGGTTACATTTTCAGTGCCCAATTCGAATTTTTCAAGTTCCTCCGTTTAATTATCGACATTTAAGCAAAAACCATTAGTTAAATGGGCACACTGCTAAAGTATTATTTGTATTATTAACATTTTAATTCAAGAATTTAAATGTCGCGATGGTGTTATGCTTCAAAGATCAACCTGTTTCGAAACAGATGAAAGTTTGATTGAATATTTCGGTCTACGTTTACTGCAACTTCAAAAATACCTCTTATTTAAAGTAACTCTGCTCTTAATTTTGTTGCGAATATATGTATGTGCTTAATATTCCGATCTAGTTTGCTTTTTAACAGCTGCAACTTCGGTTGAAATATGCACATTGCAATCGTCGCAAAATTTACGAGTGATACTAAAAATAACATTTTCCAGGCATGCTGCTCTTAAAATAATACGTACATTTCCATTATTTCACATTTAAGCTGTGTACATCTTAGGCATTTATTTTAAATTATTTCTAGCCGCTTATGCGACCAAAATACGTCTGCGAAGCATATTAAAACTTTGTAAAGTAATAATTTATTATTAATATTAAGATAAAATTTACGGTTGATTAACGGGGATGTAAAGCGAAAATAGTTGTGCCAGCTTTAAAAGTGGTTTACATGTCTAGTAAATGCCAGGTTTTTTTTTTTTTTTGTCTGATTTAACGCTGAATTAGTAAACTTGATCGAACCACCAGATTCGAATAGAAATTGATTAAGAAAAAAATCCCTACGTACTATTATAGTATATAGATTAAATAATTTTTTGGTTTTTTGTTTCAGGTCTCATAGGTCGCGAGAAATCATTTTGCCGCCAAGGCTTTTCAAAAAAAAAAACATGATCTGAAAAATTGGCTCTATCGCCGCCATTTTGTAAAAAAAGTAATAATAAAGAAATTTTTTTTCACGCTTCAACAAACGCTAAATGTACTGTCTAAAAAGAAATTCCATCCTCATAATAAATTGTCAAAAATAGGCCTTTTTTTCAGTCACTAGAGTCGCGTTACCCCTTAAGCATGTATTCACGATAACATTAAGAGCAGAGCTACTTTAAATAAGAGGTACTTTAAAGTTTCAGTAAAAGTAGACAAATATTCAGTGGAAATCTGTTTTACTTGGAAATTTATACGTAGTAAACTAATAAATTGCACAAATAGGTTGATCTTTGAAACATGAGCACTCCCAAATTCTTGAATTGAAGTTTTTAATTTGTAGTCTATTTGTGGATGGTGTTTAGCCGATAAGAAACTAGAAGAGAAAAAAGCTACTCTCACGAATTATTTTCCGTATCGCGAAATTTTGAAAAATCAAAAAGATAACATGTAAACAAGAAAAATGTATACCTATTACGTTGCCCTTACACCAGCTATAGTGCAGCTTTCGGTATTGATTTAGGAATTTACAATATTAACGTAAACGTGAAACTTGTTAATTATTTTAATGAGATATAACGGAAAATAAAATTTTATTATCCCGAATAGTAGACCGCCATTATGGTGACACACAGCTTGTATCGGAAGCCTATGCTACAACAAAGGGTTTTACTGTACTCGTGTGTGCGTAACGAACTGTACAGTTCTTGCTATCGGTTGAATAAGTACAGGAGGAAATTCAAACATTTGATTTGTCGTATTTTAGTCTTACTATCGATCTTAGCTGCATTCTACGAGTGTGTTCAAGTTTTAAATAGCCTCCGTTTCAGCGATAATCTCTCTATCGTTATTTCTACGAGGAATTTGACTTTCCAAGTGAAAATGTGGGGAACTTCAAACTTTGCATCATTTACATAAATGCAAGATCTGTTCAAATAGTAATAGAATTAATAGACACGATGTGCGTAACATCACGAATAACGCGCTCCAGTGGATGTACTCCCTATAGATATTGTAAGTTGATTTTTCCAAAGCAGCATCAATCGGCCGGTTGTATACATATTTTGTAAGATAGGCTGAAATCTCTCTCTCTCTATATAAAATATATATGCGTGAGCTTACGCAGAACTTATCAGTGGTGGTCAGCCTAACTGCACTCCTCCCGGCAGTGCATTACCGTGAAAATGGCAATATCGAAATCATTTACTGGGTCGTGATATTTGTAAAGTTCTATTGCTTCGATTTCCCGGTACAGATATACATAAATATGTGAAACATTAAAAGCTGTCTTTTCTCGAGTTCTACAATCAAATACTCCTCTGCCGTCCAACTGATCGTTATACAATTGGATTTGATCTACTATTCGGCTTCGCAGATTACTGTAGAAATACATTCGACATTCTGTAAATTGAGATACTCTCGCGTTTCTCGCGGATCAAAATGTTACGAAAAAAACGGTGACAACAATTTTCAGCGTCGATCCTCTCCGAAAAATAACTGTCCTACCCGTGGCTAATATTCAACTTAAAACCGAGTTCGGGCTAAAGAAAAATGAAAATAGTTCTTCCCCGGAACATAAAGCCGATACGATTTGGTCTATCTGTGATAGTTGCAGGGCGAATGTTTCACTGGTTCGATACCGCCCAAAATAATGACATAATGAGTCATAGTTCTCGATAACAACTATAATACGATTAGAGACAAGGGACAACTTGCGACAAAGAAACATTAAAACTTAACGTAATCGACTCAGATGTATGCGAATAAGAAGAGTAGAGAAATCTGGGGGAGCTTAAGGTTTGGAATTTCAGGCTAAGCAATACAGAAAGGAAATAATTACGTGAAAAGATCATTCATGCGCCACTGGTTTATATTAATCGATTGAGTCAAGATTGATCGATTTTTAAAAATTAATAATATTACTGAATTAAATTTCTCGATATACATAGACTGGTTTAATGTATATTATTTTGATTGAGAAAAGAACGAGAAATCTAAAAAAAAATGGTTTACATTGATCTTTAATTCAATGTAAATTGATTTTTAATTATATTCTGGTTTAATAAGAAAATCCTTTTCCACAAAAGAAAAAAAAACAAGAATTAAAATTTTTTACGAATGCTTGCGTAATCCATGAAAGTAAATTTTTTAACGCAAGAATTCCTTCGAAGATACATTTTCAACAGGATAATGCGTCTGGTTTAATTACGTTTTCACAGAAACATTGGCCCTGACCACTGATCAGTTAAACTTGTATTTTTGTTTGTCTTAAACTATAGATAAAATTATTATAATTATAATTATAATTGAAGGTGACTCTGTTTCTGTTTTTTTATTAATTGAGAAGTAACAGGAAACATTTACCGGTTTAATAATAAACGGATGGTAATAAAAAAAAAAAAAAAAGTACAAATACAATGCGTTTTTGTGTGTAATTTTGTCTGACACTAGAGAAAAAGAAATGTGTCGCCGAATGGGTCAGCACTACGTCAAGAAAATAAAGTGGCAAGTTGTGAGCACTCTGGTAGAGGGTTATCGGTTTTTAAAAATTTATCGTCCTCGCATGTGTTAACTTATTTAATATGTAGGAGTAGGTCAGAAACGTTCACCGATCATCGTCATTATTACTACTTTCATAAATGCCTTCTACTTAACTATCCAATTTAGCTAAATTTCTTTTCTTAGACTGATATGAGTTTTAAAATTACTACTTAGTGTCTACTGTTTTCTGTTTTATAATAGTGATGATACTGTTTTATTGGTTAGTTTAGACGCCTTATTGTGTTGCCCTTTATTACCATGAATAATTAAAGATAGAGGGGCAAAATGGATTAGATTAATGAGATCGAATGTGTGTGTGTAAATAATTTAGTTACCCGCACGCAATTGTCAATAGTAGGACTAACCATATGATTGTCAACTATACTATAGCGAGGGTGGTTAGACAGTAGTATTTCATTCGAATAAAGCCCGGTTAAAATTACGATTACGCACGTTGAATGTATAGAAAAATTTCACTCGTGCTGAAAAGTCCATAGCTGACGAATCCATATCCTTCCGTAGGGCGGATTACGATTATTTGCTTTATTTAAAGATTATTCCAAAAACGAAGCCGCAATGTAGTATAGCAGAAAATCATCCGATTAACTGAGTAAAAATTCGTACCGTTAGCTCATAGTTGATATTTCTCTTTTAATTAATAAAGAACATTGTACTTGTTCTAAAAGCGGTAGTGATTTTTCGTTTTTTTTTTTTTTTCAAATACATTATCAATGACATTTATTATTATTATTCTATTACCAAAAAAAAAGAATAATTAAACGATATCAAGCGGGTTGAGAAAATTAATAAAAGTAAATTAATAGGCAACATGTTTAAATTGAAAATTTGTTTAAAATATCTTACAGAAATAGATGAAGCTATTACGTCATTTGTGAACTATTCTCGAAGCGTGCAAATATGTACAGCAAATTATCGTAATAATAGAAATCGGAATAAAAAATATGTTAAGGATCTACCCGCGGAAATCAGAAGAGTTCAGTGGAAGTGCTCGCTCTAAACGGTTGTATTCAATTATTACCGTAATTTGTTCCAAGTAAAAATGAATTATTATTGGAAGGTATGCTCAATTCGTCTCCTGATTTAATCCGGAAGTTTATATCGAAGGCCACAAAATCACACTTAAGCAATAGCCAATTAGAAAAGCAAACGGGGAGTGGACAATGACTGGTGAAGAAAAAGCTGGTATGTTTACGTTACATTTATACAACAACACCTTTCAACTATATGAAAATTGAGCTGATCTCGGTTATAAAAATTAAGTTCGAAAATTCATAAGAAACTTAATCCGGTTGATTTTACTAACTTATTGTGCATCGTTAAGTGCGTGCAAAAATCGAAAACTTTCAATTAAAAAAGGTACCAGGTAAGAAACAAGTAACAGCTGAAGTGGTGAAAAAAATTTAACATCACAGGTGGATGCTGTTTTTACTACTATATGTTTTCAATGTAATATTAAGGACTGGAAATTATCCACAAATAAGGAAGCAATTAGTTGTCCGATTAATTTTGAAACCATGCAAAAATCCATAATACCCGTTGTCTTACTGGCCAATTAGCCCCCCCCCCCCCCTTAAGTGTACTATCCGCCGAAGTATTTGTAGTGTTAATAAAAGATGGAACAGAAAAAATGATAACCGTTAATAAATTAATTCCAAATGATCACATCAAACACTCGATGATGACCCATCAAGTTCACTGCATTACGGATCGTATATTAACAGCCTTTGAAAGGCACGTCATTACCGCAGTGCTGTCTTCTTTGATTTAGAACAACCTCTGACCGCGTGCCGTATCAGAAACTATTGTATAGATTAAAGAGCCACTATATCAAATGGCATATACAAACTTCTAAAATCGTACCCATCAAATGAACACTTTCAAGTTGTGACCAGTGTTACATTTTCTGTTAAATACTGGGTCCGTGCATTCGTTTCGCAAGGAAATCGACCTGGACTAGTTTCGTTCGCGCTGAATACGGCTGATATCTCAGTGTTAAATACAACAGTAATGGCAGCTTTACGGATACACGTATATATTATCTGCACACGAAGATATGCAGTGCACGCATCAACATCACAATGCTGGAACACACATACATAAAGTTTACAACTACGCTAATTCACGAAATATTTAAATTAACTCCGATAACAGTTATCACGTTACGTTTACATTTAATGAAAGGCCTTATTCACCGATCACGAATGGAGACCCGAAAATTCTGCAGACCAATTCCGTTAAATATCTGGGATTGATTCTTGATCGATGGCTTACGTGGCGACTTTATATACAGCATGTATGAGATAGCAAATCATGGACCGGAATTCGATAATTGCGGCAGTAATCAGTAGAACATCTAAGGTCAACCTTCAGTGCAAACAATTAAAATACTTAACTTTGTGGGGATTAACAGTAAAAAATAGACACAATGTAGAGGAAGAGGTATTAATAAAATTAATGGGGAACATACCAAAGGAAATTCGAAATGAAAAAAATCTGGAGAGATGGAAAAACAAGGTTAAAATTTGGTTGATAGCATGGTGTAAAGAGCAATAGAAATAGTAACAAAAAGAAAAAGAAAAAAGAAAAGTATCACTAGTAATAACCACTTATAACATTGACGCTAAGTTGACATGAGACGCGTTACTAACACTACTTTTAAGATGCTAATGAGAGAGTGGTAGTTGTATAAAAATTATATCGTATTATTGTAATATATAATAAGTTATCTTATACAAGTTTACTGTAGTAGGAAATATTATTTTAGATGTTGGTATAATTGTAATATAAATGATAAATAATGAGAGTGTGGATTTTGTAGTATAGTAATATATAAGTTAATACTTTTTATGCTGTAACAGAAAGTAGTACTTAAGTTGATGTTATATTGTACAAATAAATGATATAATTATGTTGGGAACCCACAGACGGGCTAGTGCCTTGTTGGACCCGCAAATTATTAAAAAAAAAAAAAAAGTAAAGTGAGTCTCCCGCCGTACAGTTTTAGCAGGGCGCCGGGGATTGTGTCATTATGCTTTTCATAATGCACTAAGCCTAATGGATCGACGTACTGGGGTCAGTTCCCTTCTGTCGGCCGCCTTTGCTTTCCTAGATTTCTCTAGTACCCAATTATTTCAGGCTGGTTAAACCTGGGAGCGATTCGCGGAATTGAAATATATGGTTCATCGGCAAGGAGTAACATCAATCGAATTTGCAGTCGAGCACACAATCGTCTAAAATGTATCCGATGAGGAGCAGTTTAATTTGGAAAATATCATTAAATTTGTGGGCTTTTCGTAATGAAATAAAGCAGTATTGGATTTTTAAAAGCTATAAAAATGACATTATAATTAGAAAAGAAACAGTATTTTTACAAATGTAGGTTTTTAAGTGTATCTTAAAATAATTGTTATAGTGTAGCAACACTATGATTAAAAGGAAATATTTGAAGAAAAAATTATTATTTTTTAAAATATTTTAAGAAATATACGGCATGATTAAAAATAATAATCACTTTGTTTTATTAATATTTAATGTGGATACTTTAAAAACTAACACAATGTGCTGCTTCCTGATTGCATAAAAACCCTACAAATTTAATACTTTCCGAATTAAACGGCTCCTCATCGGCTATAGATGCTTCTGTAAAGTACTCTTCGAATGGTGACGAATGCGCTACATTATGTTTCGGATTTTTTTTTACACGTTACCTTGATATAATACAGTATACACAAGAAGTTTGCAAGAATCGCCCCATACAGAATATTTCGACAAAGCGAATGGAAAATATCCTCACAGCCACGCATTGCCTGAATCTTCGACGAAACCCTAAAGAGAAAAGATATTATTTGGAATCTTAGTTATGTTGTAAATAAGTGAGCATACTATGAGTTTGCCATGCTGATGAAGATGTGCGTGCGTGCGGTCTAGACAATTGCGTAATGTATATAGTTCTCGTTTTAAAATTAATTTTTCTTTTTATAAAATTTCATAAGATAGTTGTGCCAATAGTGATCTCGTTGCAGTGGTGTTTAAGGGGGAAAAGTAACTATATCAAAAAACCAATTGTATGTTAATTTTAAACTTATAAATAAAAATTATCAATACTAGCACACACGCATATATATATGTATGTATATATATATATATATATATGTATGTATGTATATAGAGAGATCACGTAATTAAAAATTGGAAAACCATAATTGTTAATTAAATTTTTTATCACTTGCTGTAATTAGACAATATGTTTGATAACTTTTTCGTAAGGTAGAGCACGTCAGTTATTTCAGCTATCGGAAATCTTTATGTATGAGAAGCGTGGGGCGCTTATTTTGTACAGTGTATAATTGGCTGTAAATATATTTTCAAAATAGATAATTAGAAGGGCGATGCAAAAAAGACGATTAGGTCTTTTTATATTTTAGGTTGAACGAACTTTCACCTGAACAAGTGCTAAACAAATGAAGTGGTATTACTAATTTTAGCATTGTGCAGTAGTAGGCTTAATAAAATTTAATCTTTCAATCGGAAACCATAATTTTTTTCTCTTCTTGAGTTCATCAATTCGATGCATAATAACTTATTTTAAAATTTAATTTAGCTGGATACTGTGGAATTAAAGGAAGCAGTATCTAGAACACTTCCGTAGCTTGAAAACGTAAGAATGAATGAAGCTTTATAAAGAGCGGGAATATTGAGTTTAATGTAAAAGAGATTGTTCTAAGGCAAAAAAGTATACGTAAAAAATGCAATGTCAGCGTACGGAAAAAATTTGGAAAAATGAGCGAATGAAAAAAAAAGAAAAAAGTAACAGTAGGAAGAAGAGATCAAGTTTCTTCCGAAGCGTGTTCTGTATAAACCAGCTAATAGCGATTGTCAAAGTAATACGATGGTTTCTGAAGAAGAATAAATGAAACAATTAAATAAACGGAAACTTGAAAAAGAGGAAATACAATTGTTTAACCAAAGTTTAAAATGAAATAATACATATTATGGGATAATAGGATTATTGTTTAAATTTGCTTAGTGCTTAAGTAAGTTTGTCTTTTTATTGTCCGCTAAATCACAATGGCCAGGAATCGAAAAATTGAATAAGTTACAAATAATGGAACATTTGCGTAGAATCGTCGAATTAAAGGACGCCGTGGTGGGATGTGATGAAGAAATAAATTTCGCAGAGTCGGAGATTATCAGAAAATTGTTATTATGAAATTTAGAAGATAGAAAAAAGTAAGAGCACGTAAAAAAAATTACAGCTAATTCATCATAAAATACGGAACATGGAGGAATGGTTTGAAGGTTTCGAAATAATTATGCAGAAATAATGAGAAAGGAAGCTCTAATTCTATGATAATCTCTTGATCCATCAGTGAAGATTGCCAAATGTAAAGGAGTTCATGACGTTATTGAATTCATAATTAATGGTATAAGATTTTACATGCCGTAGTGGTAAGAATAATTTAAGTGATAGAAGGATACCTAAAATTTTAAGGTCTTTATTCTCCTAACACTTTATTATTTCCTTTTGACGTTGTTCGTAATGTTTCCGTAGATATGACTGAAGAAGAGTTATTAAAGGAGATTTCAGCGAAAGTGCCGGGGGTTTCAATCCGACGACTCAAGAAGAAATTTGGCGATGAAACTCGTCCAATTCTTGTATTTGAAATTAAGTTCAAATCAACCTCCCCTTCATAGTTATATTAATTTTTTTCATCTTCGTTGTGCAATGAAACTTAGTGTAAAACTTCTCATCCAATATCGAGCTTGTTTTCGATTTGGTCACGTTGACTAGTTTTGTCGCGGTAAGCCACGCCGTCCTAAGTATAATGAGTTGCCTTCTTCAGATTCAGCTCAGCAAACGTCAGTCTCTAAAAGCCTCAACTACAAAGGTAACCCCATTCAGCTACAGATCATTAGTATTGTATTTTTCAAGATCAGTTTCATTTTCACAAAATTATGGTTTACGAGAACGTATCTTATAATGAATATATGTGTGAACGTTAATTGTGCACAGTGCATCACTAGACCGCTAACGTGTTTAATTAAGAATCCCAATTTTACTAATTCAGCTTTTTTCTTTTGAGATATACTTTTAAAAAAACCTAGATTCTTCTATCTAATTTTCTCCGCAGACCAGTCGTTCACGATCCGCCAAATCATTCCTCGTTCCTCATTACCACTTCCCTCCTCTTCCGTCAAACAGTTGTAATTGTCATAGTAGGCTCTTCTTTCTTAGTTGCGCCGAATCAATGCCCAAGATATCGTTTCACAACGTTCCTTATAATTCTCTTTTCAACGCCTCTATTTCATACATACAGCAACACAACTCCTTTAATTTTTCCTGGCCCCAACTGTTCTATACCACGTCAGCAGAAGAAGCTACCGATAAGAAGAAGACTTTATCTTAAATTTTCAAGAAACTCTTCCTGACCTTAGTTAAAATTGTGAATTTTCCCCAATTATAGTATTTGCCTATTATACTCTGATATTTTCTCCTATGTAAGTAAGTCAATTCTAGTATTTATTTTATCAGTTGTCCTTATTATCAAGTCACCGATGGTTGTTCTCAATGTAATTTATGTTTCTTCTCAGGTCTCTTCTCCGTGGTTCCTTTTCAACATTTCTCCATCTAGGCTAAGCTGTGAGTATTATCTCCTGGTATATCTCCTTGTATAGTTCTATATACTTTGTGTGGATTATATTAATAAGAAGTACTCCAAGCATCAGAAGATTTCTTTTATAATAATTCATCCTATTCCTTTTACTGCTATTGCCTCGTTTGGCCACCTGTGACAAGGTTCCACGGCAGTCCAGACTGATGAAGGATTGTTCATAATTTTCATTTAGATAAAACTACATTTTCTTCGTTCATTAAACCGTTATAAGTGAGGACAGTCAGCAGATGTTTCTGTTCGAATAGGTATGCTTTCCTCTAATTTTGTGATCATGCCTATTTCTATGACCTTTAATTAGGTTCGGCGGCAGTCGAGGGCGATATAAGGTTGTTTATAATGGACTTCTTTATTACACCGTTGGTAATAATATTAATTATTAGATGCATTTTTCTCGTCTTCGGATATCTTACTTTTTCTTTTGTCATTTCATTGATGGAATCTCCTTTTAGTGAAGTTAGATTGCGGTAAAGGAAGATGGTTACTCTGCTCCAATTTACTCATTTTCGAAGTATTTTCCGTTCCAGTTATACTTTTCTATCAATAGTTGTTCCTTAGTCAATTTTCAGAGTTTCCCCTTGACCCTTAGTCAGTTCCTCGGTTACCCGTAATTAAGTCGGTTAACGAGCGAGAGAAAGGATAATTTTTCCTCCGTGAAGATCACAATAAATCTTCTTACACCGTATTCGTAAATCGTCTAGAGAAATATATACTTTTCCATTGCCTCCTTTTGCATCTTTCCTTCTACCATGTCTTTCCTTGTATTTAACTTAACATTTCTAGCTTGCTTTGCGTGGATTGCTTGTGTCTCAGTCCTTCCTATGTTTTCTCCCAAATTTATACGTTGCATAAATACTATTTTTTCTCCTCTACCACATTTGCCTAGCTCCTTCCTTCATAAGTCCTTTCTCTCCTTTTAAATGGGATCAAAACAAGTTAAATATTCTTCAATGGAACTGTAGGAGTCTTAAGGTCGATAAACATATTTCCTCGAAAGGATTATATTTGATCAGTTTTATATTGTTTTTACCTTTCTAAAACGTGACTCGAATGATCTTCAGATATTTGAATTTGAGAATATTCTTTGCTTAATTGGTCAGACGTCTATGGCGGAGCTGCTATACTTAAAAAATATGTTCATTACATTCATTATGATCGTGTTTTTCCTTCTTACCGTCCAGTCCCCTTAATCCGAATTGGGTTCACGTCTCAAACCCCCATTATGTTACCCGTAAAAGCATGAATCTTGTCTTCTCCTACATTCTACCGACATATGACGTGCGCGATTTTCCGTTTGAATTGATTTCCTCGCCCCTTCAAGATTGACGGCGATTGGAACTTACACTCGTCTTTGTGGAGTTATTCTGGTTATAACGGAAATTACACTATTATGGAGAATGTAATTTTCGGTTGTAATCTTGTTCTCCTAAGTGATAGCTCTCTCTTCATCTTCCAGTTCCGTTTCTAGTTCTATTCTGTCCTTTATTTCTTCCAACATAGCTCTCAGTTTCTCGTGGAGTATTTTCGATGGTACCTTCAGCGGTGACCACGTTTCCATTCTCATTGCTCTTCTCTCTTCGTTTATTTGCAGTCTCCTAACTGGATCCTATCTAAATCTGATTGGAATAAATTGTGTTCTACTGTTGACTCATCGCTGCCCGCAATACAAGTAGAAACCGATACCGTTTTCCAATATTCATTTTTTACTAATTCTAACTCTTCTACGCTAATGTTGACTTTATAGTAGCGGTGTTGCAGTGGGGACTGTAAAGTTGGTTTCAAACAAAGTTTGTCTATCTTCATTCCGTTTTCACCGAACCCTTAATAATTTTCTGGCTCACCGGAGTTCGAACGCTAGAACTACTATATATCTTTACAAGCACCGAGAATAACTCGGAAATCCTTTTATTCCTTTTTTCTTGATCGACTTCTACTTCCAAAATCTGGAACTTAGTTGAAGCTTTTGGAAACCCGTTTTCTGACGGTTCTCCATGGATAGGCTTCCTTCTTCTTCTTTCTTAGACTTCATAGTTCCTACTTACGACCCTAATTTTGATGACGCTGGTTTTTTAATTCTTTCTTATTCATCACCGTCTCATTTAATTCGGATCATGATGGGATTTCTTACTTCAACCTAAAACATCTATCCGTAAGGGCCGTTGAAACTCTTCTAATCATTATTAACTCCTTCCTTCAAAATGGTGCTATCCCTGATTCATGGAACACTTTTATTGTCATCCTTATCCCTAACAATTATTCTTTCGTTTTTCGGCCTATTTTTTTTTAGCTTCTTGACTAAGGAAACTTTTTGAAGCCATGCTTAATAAACACAGCAACTTGCTTCGAGGAAATCAGTTCGGTTTTCTCACTGGCTTAGACTCTCCAGATTATATCAGTCTCTTCCTTGCTGACATTTATAGATCATTTTTATTTTCAAGAACTTCACGATTGAAACTTTTATTGATGTAACCAGTTACGTATGAAAGTGTCCATCTTCCCACGCTCAAAAAGGTACCGATCTCCTTAAAAATTCCTTCCTCCATTTCCGTTTTAAATATCGAATCTTTTTTAAAGTAAACGTCCTTCCTTTCTGCTTTTTTCTTTTCTGCCTCTTTCTAGGGCCTTCCGCAAGGTTCTTTCCTTAGCCCTACTTTATATTTAATATACCTATATCTGAAATTGATCCTTTCTCTTTAAAATCAAAATTTCTATTTTTCGCAGGTGATGTTCTTATTTATTCTTCTTCCCATAGTGTTCTAGTTGCAATAACGAACTAAACAGCCCCTTACGAACTATTGAGATATTAGCCTTTTCTAGCATTCATCTCTCCATTTCCGCTCCTAAATTAGCTGCCGTGATTTTTACCCTTCGCTTTAGGCCCTGTGCTCAGTTCAGAAACTCTAAGAAGCAATTTTACTGCACTATAGTTAGTTCTTTTCGTTATCTATCATTGTGTGTCATCGCCTGTTATTCCGATACATGACAGACATATTTATATGTTCCCTCCCGTAAAGTCTTCAACAATCTTAAAGCCCTACGAGATGAGGAGGTGATCCTTACGTGCTAATATCGTTATATAAATATCTCATAAGTTCCAAATTAAGTTGCTGTAGTTTTTTATATGGCATCTCTTCCAAATCCGACCTTTACAAATTAGATCACCTTCAAAACACTTGCTTTTGGGTTTGTCTCGGAGCTTTAAGATCATCTCATATCCCGTCTATTCTATCGGAATCCAATACCTCTGTTCATTCGTGGATCTTATTTGGGTTATCGTTTTTTTTTTATCGAATGTCTTTCCATTTCTTCTTCAAAATATCAACAGTACCTTTTATTATTTTATCCCCCTCCAGTAAAATTCCAACTCCACTTTTTAAAATTTCCTCATTTATTATTTCCCGTCACAAGCTTTCATTCTTTTCTTACTTCTGTTCCAAATTGTTAAAGCCTTCAAACATCAACTTCACGCCATGCTACCTCAAATCCTCTGCCTCACATTTATATCAGCAGTATGGAGTTTAAAGATAATTCAATAAGTACCCTATTTCGCGCGATCAGTTTTTAATCTGTACTGGCGGATTGAAGGGCCCCGACAGTGTTGAAGCCGTAGATGTTTTAAAGCGCATTACGGAATAATTAAAAACTTCTTTAATAGAATCCTGAAATTAGCTTGTGGTTTATTTTCATAAATACGAGACAAACAAACTTATGCCTACAAGGAATACAATAATGTTTGAATTTTATAATATTCTTTACTATGAAAAGAGGTGTATACTTGGTTTCTATATACATATTAAAAAATTAAATGTGTCGAGTTGGTAGTCGGTTATATTTTTTTTGTTTGATGTATCAAAATTAATATTTTTAGCTTCTTTTAAGTACATCTGTAATAGTATAAAAGATAATAGGGCATATTTTATATTTTAGAGTTAATCTTATATTGGAGTTGTGTTGCTACTTCCTGTAATCCTATTGTGCGTTTTTAGTAAATGATCAACTAAATTTTATAATCGGATAAGAATATTGCGAACCAGTGGCCAGATTCTATTTTACTTATGGATTTTTTTTTTTTTTTTTTTTTGTTAATTTTGATATTTTAAATACTATTGTCTGTTCTTTGAATGAAAAACTGGTAATTAATAAAAACTTTTGCGTAATCCGTATTATTATCGGTGGAGTTGGAATTAAACGGATTTCTAGTCCGTAAGTTTTGAATAAGATCGAGGAATATTGTTTGATTCTTGTTATTTTAAATATGGCGTTATTATTGCGGATAATAAGGGTAACAGCGATGATAATAGATGACCTGGTGTCAGTATTAGGGTTGTTAGGAGGTTGACGATGGCAGATTAAGTTCATTGCTCTATTAAGCGGTTTGACATTAGACGACTTAAGATAAATTATATTTTTCTTTTCGATTTATGAAAGCGAATTTAGGATTTCTTATACCGTACTTTACACTTTATTTCGCTGTCGTTTTACATCGGAAGAATTTTTTTTACGCGGCTGTTATCTCGTGCTCTTTTATTAATTACCGTATAATCTATCGCTTTAGTAGCACTCGTGATTTTAATCGAAAAATTTTCATTAATAACGCCGTTAAACAATATGATAAAAGGACCGATTTAAAAAAAAAAAGAGAGAAATAGAATATAACTTGATAAAAACAAAAAATGTTTAAGAAAGGTCACCCATTTTCGCATAAATTAGATTTTTTTCAATTATAAATCATGATAATTTTCATTCTCTTAATTAAATTACTTTTTTAAAACATTTAATCAGAGGAGGACCCGATTTTTCTTTTCCAGTAGCCAGATTTTGTTTTTGAAACTTTTAGTTTCAAATTAGAAGTTATTTTACAATTTTGTACGTATCTATTATTAATTAACCAGTGAAGGTCATATTAGTAACTGACCGATGATGTATTTTATGCGCGCAAGTTATAAATAAATTTTTAAAAAATTTTAAAATTGTTTTCATTCAAATCTATTTCTGAATTTTTTTTAAACCTTACATGATGCATAAAACGCGCAGATTAAGACATGTTGTTTAACTTTATATCAAGATAGGTTTTTGCGAAATAACCAATTATCTTCTTTATATTTTCTTAAACTACTAAAACGAAACCCTGCAGAAAATTTGCTAAAAATCTAACGGTCGTGATTCTACATCAGTTCGTATCGAGTGCCGTGCAGTAGACGTAAATAAGATCATTTGTTCAAACCCAAATGAGCGACATCTGCTACTGCCTACGTACACCCACAGGCGCGCTCATACACACACACACACACGCGCGCGCGCGCATATCTACAGACTTGTTTTAAAAGTGTTTTTTTGAATTCCCCAAAACAAAATTATATCATAGAATTTTTCAGTTTCGGTTTTCGAGTTGATTACAGTATTTGTACCGCGGAGAAATGAAAAATAAAATGTAATAATAATTTTTCAATACTAACCTGTATTTAAAATTCATTCCCGTCGTCGTCGTCGTCGTCGTCGTCGTCGTCGTCGGTTAATATTTAACTTCTCTGTTAGTGTGTTAACTTTTTTTCGTTTCTTATTCATTAATGTTAATTATTTTTCGTATGAGAATAATTAAAATAACAATCGGAAATTTAACATTGCTCATCTATGGGAAAAATCTGCGGACATAATTATGTGAGTGTGACACAAACAAGCGGCGTTAAATTGTTACTATTAAGGGGGCTAGCGAATTTACTGCTCTATAATTAACTTGAAAATAAAAAAGTTGAAAAATATCTCGACTAGCCTGCCAACATATGTGCCATATACAAGCAAAAGCGATACTTATTTGGGCGTGATTTTAAAGGAAGATAGTTGAATTTTAGAATCTGGCGGAAAGAACGATTTTCGGTAAGAGCCTTAATATTAACCGGCAGTTGCACAGAACAAGGGGCAGTCGATTTAAAATGCTACATGATAATGAGGTCGCCATATGTTGTTGAGAAATCACAAGCAACGCGGTGACAAGACAAATACATTTTCGAGTCAGTTAACGAAAATTAATTGTCATACTAAAACGCGCACACAGGAACAGCGTTGCGCATGGCTACGATAAAATGAAAATTACGAGTATACACGTACTTAATAAATTTCAATTTCTTACCGTAATAGGCAGTAACAGTTACTGGGGTTAATATTTTATTAGTTTAGCCTTTTCGTACGAGGCAATTGTGCTTCGTTTGCAAAATGATTCGTACTATTTAAGTGGAAGAAGATACACGATAGAAGAGAATTTTGCACCTCTTTTGCTATATTGCATTTCGTACTACTAATTACAATTACGTTGCCGTGAATGTATTTATCGTTCTCGAGACGACACAGTGCTCGTTTTGTTATGATTATATCATCTTCGTCATTTGATATGCGCATATTGGAAATGATTCTTCCAATTTACGGTTATGCTAGCGAAGGTCAATAAAATTTAGCTCTTACCTTTTTATTTCGTTGCTCTGTACAATGTTTTACAAAACATCAAGTATTACGTGTAATACTTTATTTCATTACTCTGCTGACACCCTGATTTACGAAGCAGCCAGAATAGTTTAACTTAAATTATCCTAAAATAATTATTGTCCCTAAAAGAGAAAGGAACTAGCTTTCTATATTCTCATCAATGCTGTTGGGACTTAGTACATTGCGAACCTTAACTTTATAATCTCCGACACTGTCAAGGGTATGGGATCTGCTTTATTTACTTTTAAAAGAAAAAGTTGTTTTTTAGGGTGTATTCTTAAAACGGCAAGCGTTAAAGCAGCATTACAATCGTATTCGAACGAAAAGTGTAGATCCTTAGCATTCTACGTTATTTCCAGTGTAAAATACCGTTAATTGTAAGTTAGCAATGGCACTATTATTTGGCTCTGGTAAATTTGTTGCTTAAACTTGATATGGAGTAACAGGTCAAATCTGTTGTTTTCTATTTTTTTTTTTTTTCTTTAAATACATTTAATCGACAAGTTCATTTTTCCAAATAGAATTTTAGTGTTGCGTGTTACATCAGACAATTCTTATTTTACGGTCAAATTCGTCCGGTGCACATTCTTAAATCCACAGTCATGAGCTTTTACGCGTGTCTTTAATTTTAATTCACTAGTATAAATATGATAAATGAGTGATCTGAAGCCACCAGTTTCGGTACATATTTGTGAAATATTTTTAGCAATAAAAAAATATCTATTACTTTCGGATTTATTCTGTTACAGCGACGAAAGCTGAAAATTTGTTAGGGAAATTTGCAACGAAAGTTACATGTTTGTGAGAAAGTAATTTTATCTATAGACGAATGCTTTGTTATCGCCCGGGAAGCTGAACATATAGTACGTATAATACTTTTCGAAAGGATAATTTTGCTCACGAGCGGTAAACGTCGTTTTATTACTACCTGGGAAGCTAGTTATTTTTAACGCTGCATAATCTCCTAAGCTAATTTGGATTGCAAAAATCGATAGCTAAAATATTGACGGAGTGCGGTCGAGATGTTAGAGAATGAAAAAAAAGGAAATTTAAAGGAGGTGATCGTTCGAGAAAAAATTTGGAAGTCTGCGTTGAAACAAATGAGATGCGCGTGAAGCGGAAACTGTGCTATGAAAAAACATAAAAGTTGGTTGACATTTCGAAATGCTACATCGAATGATATTCTCTATTTGTGGTGTGTATGACTGCATTTGGTGGACAAATGATATAATTAAGAACGAGTTGTCCAACATCGGGAAATTTGTGCCGATGGGATATCTTGAGAAAAATTATATTATGATATTTGTGAAACTTGTAATGCAGCTTCAATCCAGGATTCGGCGGGGTCCATCCGTGCCTCGTTCCCCGATGATTTGACGATTAATTTACAATTGAAGAAGCACTACGTCTGCTTTCTCTACGTGGGTTTCATTCGCAGAGGTGTGATTAAGGATTAATTATTTGATCATATATATTAAAGAAGAATTTTTAGAACATTCTGTTAGAAGCAGAGTTTGTGAGATGAAACCGAATGCGTGACGAGGGCTGTTTCGAGAACGTGATCACGATTCTATTCGAAGTCGAGTTATAACGAGAGATAATGATTTGTAGCGATGCTATCACGATGGTACCTGAACAAAATCGGAAACCATATAACTCTATGTTGTTTGACGAATTCGCGGCGGGTAATATTTTTTTTGCTTATCCAATAAGAATATGGTCAAAAGCAAGTTACGTTGAAACGAATGCAATGAAGTTGCACCAAAGATTATCAGTTGAAATTTTATTTTCTTTGGCGTTCCCCCCCCCCCCCCCTGGTCAAAGAGTAAGACATTAAAAGGAGGTTTCATAATTTTCTATAAAAAAACATCAGCCTGAGGATATACTTTGTGTGAAGGTGTTAGATGTTTGAATTGCGCCTCAGTTATCTACATTTGTTTCGGAATAATTTACTTGAGCAGTTTTGTTCATTTTCCTTCATTTTTGTAATTGTGGAATTTGACTTTTAAGGTCATACTGTAAACACTTATTCGCCGTTCTATTAAAAAGGTCTTTTTTTTTTTTTTTTTTAATTTAAACAACTGGAAATTAAAATATTAATCACACAGATAAACACGGGGAAGCTCGAAAGTTAACAACTGTTAAATCGACTTGGGCATGCGTGTGAACTTTCTGTTTCTGAACACTCTCATTGATTTTAGTGTGGGGATTATGGGTTGCGCTGAACGTTACGCGAAAAACTGCAACCTTGGCTTTACCGCGCTTTGATCGACTTCTTCTGGAGGGGAGTCTGTCGCGTGGGGTAGGCAATGTTTAGTTGCCTTCTCTATGTAAAAATGCATCACGGTGAAACATTCAGTTGCATAAAAGGTAAACTGGTATGTATTTTTCGAATATTTTTATGCAAGTTATTCCGTTCACTTTTTCAGTCTGTAAAAAAAATAAGCAGCAGCATGTGATAATCTCGGACCGACATAATTTAAACAAAACGGTTCGTCTTTTGGCTTTATCTTTAATTTTCGTTTTTTTTTTTTACCTTATCCAGCTTATTTTTGCTTGCCGAATAATTATCGAACATTTCATCGTCCCGCTTTATTTGATTTTAATGAATCGAATAAAAACACGAAACGGTTGCAAGTACTAAATATGCAGTAAACGGTGAAATTATTATCCGGATGAACGATAAACATATTAGCATGAAACTTTTTTTAGTTTACGATATTTCTGGTGTTTTTTTTTTGTCTTGTATGATAGAACTTTTGAAAGTTATGCTTGTAATGCAGTTTGTCGTGTTAAATAATTAACTTTTCACTGCTTTAGAGATGAATGGCTCGTCCAAAATTGACTATGCTTGTGATTTAGCTTTTATTAATTTGGACTTGGTCACGTTTGCTGTTGTTGTTATATGAACGTAAAAAATCTTCTGATAAAATTTGCCGTTTATTTTAGTACGTTTTAATAACGTAGCTGCTGCTGGGACATTTGAAAATTAGTTTAGCGCGCGTACGCGAGTTGAGATTAGTAATAGTTAGGAGTTAGGGCGTTGTTACTAACTTTAAACGGATTAATTGTGAAATATTTTACGCTTGATTACACGTTAATGAAATTGTTCTTCCGGTAAAATATTTAATGTGCTGCAGTAATTTCGTTTTCTAAATTACTGTCGCCGTGAATATCGAATTGCCGACCGTGTTGATAGTTCGCCGAAGAGCGAAATTGAAATATTAAATGTGTTTTATGCGTTTATATTGTGAATGAAGTTCTATTTTATTATCAATATTCTAACGGTGCGAAACAACGACTCGAAAGTTTATTGTCTGAGTAATTAAAAGTAATCGCTGGCTAATAATAATAAATGTTCGTTGTGCTGCTGATATATTCGTACATGCGTGACCTTCGCATGCCAGTTCTTCCTCTCTCACTCTGTCACGTAATTTCGAGTCATTAACGCTAATTTCTTAATTACGTCCATTATAATATTTACAGATTATGAGAGAATTTTCCACTCGGACATTTTCGAATAATTTTATTTTCCATTATTCCTGTAGATGATATGGTGGCCATTTTTATTTATTATCTGTGAACACAAAGTTAGGTATGATTAAAAGCGCTGGAATTATTCTACGCGTTCTTCTTATCAAATGGTACATTAAAGTGTAATTAAAAACAAATGATGATAATCATTTTATTAATTATATCTGCAACGGCAGTTTTTCGTTTAGTTTCGAAGATCATTATTTTTACTTTGTAATGAAACAAGTTGTAAATATATAAAAGATCGTACGTAGATGTTTGTTTTTCGTATTGAATTTCTTTAATATGTCCGTGTATTTAAGTTTTAATTTGATCGCAACGAAGATGAATGTTACTTTCTCTCCGCTGATAATTGAAACATTATTTTCAATTAACGAAATAAACTTAAAAGAAAAAATGGATACTGATTTGCTTGCTTCCTTTTTCGATAGTTCGTGTACGCTTGTAAAAGGTGAAATAGTGTACTGAAAAAATTGTTACTTGAGCCGCTTGAAAAAATATGTTATGAAATAATTATTGTAATAAATAAAATAGAATAAATGTAGGTGAATACACGCCCGTTTGTTATAAACTGTATAATATAATATAATAACCAACTTCTCAATAGCAAACAAATGTAAAAGGGTAAAAATAATTTATAACGATAAATTAACTAAATACCTTATTTAGGAAAGTTTTCGGGTATAACTCATCATCAGCTAAAATTAACTTAATCAAAACTCAAAACATACTGGAAAGAATATAAGGGGAATATACATGTATATATATATATATAGTAAATGCATAGGAGGCACAAACATGGAAGGTATAGAAATCAATAGTGTGAAATTACCAATACTCGATACAAAATAAAATAGAACAACCTAAAATTTAACTTTTATAATATTAAAAAGTGGGTTATTATTATTTTTACCCTTACATTTGTTTGTTATGTTGGTTTTTTTGTTATAAAATAGAATAAACACTAAGAACACAATGATATAATTTAAAAAAATATAAAAAAATATAAAAACACCGACTAGTTTCGGATATTATTACATCTTCTTCATGGTGTGTGTATAAACAATTAAAATTAAAACAACAATCACCATTAGCTAACGAAATTTGGTAAAAATAAATCACGGTATATCAACGAGTCAGTTAATCAATTTAAAATGTAAAAAATTTAAAAATACAAATATATATTAAAATTCACAATTATAGTAAAATTGAGATTGCACGATGTAATATTAAACATTAAATAATGGATTATTATACGGCAAGTTATTATTAATAATTTTATCCCTGTACTTATGAATGTAATTAATTCTCAGTAAAGTCGAAACAGTTAGTGTCTTTAATAATTTTTAAAATTGTCAAGTCCCCCCTCATCTGTATATGTTGTTACCTATCGTATGTTTTTCTAAAATTAAATGATTGTCGAAAGTTGACTTATCAATATAGCCATATCGTGATGCACTCCTTATATCTAACAGCGAAGGATTTTTTTGTTTGACCTATGTACATGAAATTTCGTTAATTGGCGGTGACTACATATTTTCATTGTTGTTTTAATTTTAATTGTTTATACACACCATGAAGATGGATTGCAGTATCTCAAAACTAGTCAGTGTTTTTATATTTTTTATATATTTTTTAAATTGTATCATTGTGTTGCCAGTGTCTGTTCTATTTTATTTACTTCAATCAACTGTAACACAAAATAGTATGGATTACAATCTCATATTATATTGAAATTAGTTACACTCGTGAGATTTTACTTTACGATAAACAACTTATTGATAATACCATGAGAAAATTTAACTATTTTTCATTCGTATTTTTAAATTCAAGTATATTTTTATTATAGTCACAACGGATTTTTTAGGATAAGGATGGTAGGAATAATGTTGGATAGGAATAATTCGCAATTTGTTAATAAAGCCAGCAGTTAAATTCGATTTTATGAATGTAGGAAATAAATTCTATTATTATAAATTTAAAATGTTAATTCGGGTAAAAAGTATATACGCTGTAATTTTTGCGGGTTAATTTTTTTTTTTTAGAAATAAAAACTTAAATTAGTCAATTATTTTTAAAAAATGGTTTCGGTAATTTTATAATTAGGTGTATGATGCGATTGCCGTTTGCGTTTGATTTAATTCAGTCGAACATTTTAAATGCATTTAAAAGTATAATGTAATTTATTCATCGTTATCAGAGTTCTTAGTTCCGTCTTCTTTAAACCGACACATTTCATTAAAAATAGGTGAAGATAAGATAACACTTAGTTTTCCGTTAAAGTTGCATAACGATTTTTATTTTAGATGTGAAGAGTTACGGTAAACAAATATATAGTTAAAAGTAATATTTAAATAAAATAATTTGAATAGTGATATAAATCAGTAAAAGAATGTGTGCGTAGTGATTCATATTAAGAACGAGAAATGCTTTCTTAGTCAAATTTTCGTGTGAAATAAAAAATTAAATCTCTCTTAATACACGAATCTAAAAAAAAAATCACGAACCGCATCACACTTAGGCATTCCGAGTTCATATGTTAACAGTGGCGTGCTTTGTTTTGTAACATTCTGCGTCGCCTGTCGTTTTTTATAATCGTAATTGTTAGTTTTTATATTTCATATATTCGTTCAATAATTTAAATAAAGGAATTTTATGTATTAACAGCTCGTGAGTAGATAGAAAACCTATGTTCTAGGAGATTAGCCAATCAGGAGCCAGTATTTAGTCACGTGACCACGCCCCTTTTTACTCAACTAATCAAGAGTCAATACTTAATCATATGATCACACTCTTTTCACATTATTCATCACTGCACCGTCATGTTCTACTCCAATTACACTCTTCTGCTCGCCACATCTTCACTGTTACAAACCTAAATCCATATATTTCAATGTCTTATCACACCCCCAAATCAATCACATGCTTTCTCTGTAGACACCTGCATATGAACTCCCTCACTCAGTAACACCACTCGACCAAAAACATGGATTAGGGGAAAGGCTTTAACCAGCCACCTTTAAATTTTTTTTTTCTAACCCCTACTAAGTTGCTTCATGTAATCATCCCAGTTTTATGTATCTTGATGATATATTTATGATCATCTAACTAATGTAATAATTTGTGCTAACCGATACTAGCTGCTCATGTTTGTGTATGCTTTGAAAGTGCTTTATTATAAACTACCCAATGCTAATACAACTTGCTAACCCAATATTATTACACCTACCACACTTGTTCCAACAAATATGTCTCCAAGAATAATTTAATATGTTGATTAATTGAAATTGGGATAATCTTTGCTACCAATGCTTGTTCACATATATATAATTTGATATATGTCCAACCAAAATAATTGTAATAACAATATATATGTGGGGATATATCTCAGCTCAGAGATTTTTTTCTCGGGTGACCATGTACATGTATGTGTACAGTTTCTAATACAATGAAGCAATATCTATACCCCCAAAATTATTAATCATAACAGATACAACCCAGCTAATATACACCAGTATAGTATAGATTAAAATTAGAAAATCAAACTGTCTGCATGAATCAAATATGATGAAGCACACATTCTACCTCTCACCCCCAAATTTTATTATTTGACAGATATAATCGCACTCGCAAGAATTCCATAATGCACATATTCCCAACCAAATAACACCACCATCTCAATAACTCACCTAAGCTGCTGCACTACCACTTGCTATACAAACACCAGATTAAAAACCTAATAATTTTTCTGTAACATGACTCCAAACATCACAAACAGGGATTAAGATAAATATTGTATCATAGAAATAAGCGCTCAATTTAAACTAAAAGCACTCTTTTCACACAAATTACACCATCTAGGACTAAAATACTCACATTTTAGCACAAAACATCAAATTTTAAAGGAAAAAGACCATTTTACACAAAATATCCTCATTTTAGACACAAAAACAACAATTTTATGGTAAAATATAACAATTTAGTATAAATTCTATCATTTTAAGCAAAAAGCTCCAAATTTTAATGAAAAATGTACCATCCCAGGGAAAACCACTAAATTTTTACTACATACACACCATTTAATTAGAAATAACATCACCTTTATACACTATGACTACAAAATATTTTAAGCTCGCACACATTTTAGATCTAACAAATTAAAGAAATTAACACAATTGTTAATACAAATTTATTACACAGTAAAAACAAAATATACATTGGCTAATATTACACTTAATAATAATACATAGCTCCATATAATCATGCAATATATATATTCTTATCCAATATAAACACTCTTAGTTCGGCTAAAACGACATTAAACTTTCTATGGAATTTATTATACATTGAATTTCCATAAGCTATTGTATCTACATTATTACTACATATTATTCTTTTATCATCACTACCACTTAATACCACTTTATTCTGCTCCAGGGTATACAGTATATGTTTATGACTTTGAATATTGTAATATGTCTTATAATTATCGCTTAATTTACCACACACACCATTCACACAATTATAATAATCAATAAAATTAAGCTCTTTCTTAATTATAGAAGACTGTACACCTTTACATTTTTTAATTTCTCTATTATCTACAATACTTATAGAATACATTTTTGGGCGCAATCCAACAAATTCACTAATTGGAATACTATTTAATTCATCCTTAAATACACCAAGTTTCTTTTTATTTTCTAGTGAATAGCATGGATGACTTTCAGGATAATCACTTGTATTAAAATACTGAGCATTATCTTTAATATCTTTATAAAAATCGAATGTTTTAAGTTCATAAATAAGTGAATCAGTATCACAATATAAAAGATTAATATTCTTATACATTTTACACATTACATTATAATGAAAATCAAACATTTTTACTTTGCTAATATCTAAAATAGACATCCCAATATAAATGGGTTTATTAAATTTAATTGTTGAAGGATTTAAATGTACTGCAGCCAGAGATGGCCGTTCACTGAATATTGTTCGATCTTTAAAATTACTTTTACCAACTAGTTTTGTAAATTTTACTTTATTTGTAATAAGCTGTATATTAATTCTATGTCTAACGTTTTCCATCATTTTACCAAAAACACTATTATTCATAAGCTTCCAAAAGTTCTTCTCAAACTCATTAGTAGCATGTTTCCGCTGTAGAGTGTTCAAATCAATGTATGGCTTCAACCATGCCGACTGATTGAAACAAATGACTCGATGCACACACAGAAGTTTTAACCCCAATGCAATTGCTTGTTTTAAATTTCTATAGTGAATAATATAATTGTACTTATTTTCTAATGTATTAACTAATTTCACACATTTTCCAACTGATTTAGCCTCAGGACATAGAGGTAAATCATTATGCACCAAATGTAAACTTGTAGGATATTCCAAATCCACCTCGAGCACATAGCCAATGGACCCATCATCAGCTATCTCCATAATATTTAATTCTCTTATTTCTTTTTGGCTAAGCCATCTGAAACCATTCATAGGAAGAAGTTCACTCATAGCCCAACCATAAAGGTTATTCACATCTAAATATGTTATGAAAGTGTTATCTACACCACTGCTACTACCACAATCATCATTACTACTGGAACTATTATTATAGTTATTAATGTAGGGATTTTCTGCCCTGGCATAACGCTTCACACACTGACACATACCACCACGTATCCCAGCTTCGAAGAATAAAACCATATCGTAATCAGTTAGGAGCTCCAATTCAACCTTTGTTAACTTTAACATTGCCTGGAAGGCTAATCCAGGGGCTGTAAAACTCCATGCAGGATCCAATTTGTATATGTTATAACAGACACTTCTAAAGTTTTCAAATACATCTGCTAATAGAAGCACATCTGTCTTTAGATATATATCACTATACTCCCCAAGTGTTTGAACATTTAATGTATTCCACACATTCACTGCATGCAAGTAATCTTCATCACTAATATCTGATTTTGTCAGGGAATTATAGAAATACTCCTTTGCAGGCAAACTTGTTTCATCCAATTTTTCCCATGATGACACATATGAATAAGGGAAAACACCCTTTCTACGAAATAAAGGAAGCAAATCAGGCGATGCAATGTTCCTGATGGTATGATGAAGTGAACTATCAGGCAAATAACTGGATAATTTCTCAAGACTTGACGCCATAAAACGGAATGTATCTATGAATCGTATTTTCATTTTTTCCGAAATACGCTTTGAGAATGATATGTAGCGTTCTTCACTATTTGGTATTACTTCAATGTCCTGATCATCGCACGCTAAATCCCTGATGAATAAATGAGCATCATATCCACTCAGATTATGTATGAATACTGGCACAAAATTCGGGAGTTGATACTCTAGGTTACATTTTGAATGTGCTGCACCTCGAAATTTTCCAGTCAAATGATTATGGTCTGCAACTTTATCATCATGTAGCACTCCTTCACAAATGTGGCACACCAATGAAGCATCATATTTTTCCAAATCCTCAGGCGTCCACTGTAATGGAGTGTTTTTCTGATAAATCTTTTCTATTTTTTGAATATCTTTCACCAACCATTCATAGAATATTTTAGTCGCATTAGGACCTTGATACATTTTAGGCTCCGATATAAAATTAAACCCAACACCTTCTTCACATCTTGATACAATATAATAGCAAAAGCTAAATGCTTCATGCCTCTGTATGGGGATAGTACTAGATAATTTTTGGGGTCTGTTTTGATTACCACTATATGAACCATCTTCCATACATTGCCTCTTACAATTTTTCATATTTTCACCATGTTGCTGACTATTTTGACGCTTGCCACCAATTTCTATATCGTCATCATCATTATCACTAATAATTTCTCTATCATTGACATCACTATCACATGATTCATCATTTAGAGGCTTCAGGATACACTCGAAATCAGCAAATATGACAAATGGTATAAATTCTTGCTGTTTATACTGTTCGAATTTTAATATTTTATTCTCCTCTGTTGGCATAATAACTGTTGCAGGAGTATTATTAGAGCAGCGCTGTGTATGAGCCAGGTACTTAGAATGATCCTGGACATACCATAAACAGCGACGGCATATAAATATACGATGGCAATCCTTAGTGATCTGACTTCTTACAAGACGCTCCAAATTTTTTATCCAACAATAGTGTGATTTATCACCTTCAGTTATAAGGAGCAAATCTGTATGATCCACTCGTTCTTCTTTACATATATGAACTGGATAGACAATGTTTTTCTTATCCAAACCATAAACATTCACAGATGATTGTAGGTTATTCTTTTCAAATGTACTTATATCATCCAATGATGCGGGGAAAGATATGCCACTCCAGCTGTATTTCTTTAACAGTGATGTATTCCGCACATAATTGCTGGCATATTTTGGATGATTCACCTTAATATATTTTGTCAACATTGAATATTTGAAACACATGTGATCATCATTTTTCACATTAATAACAGCCTTTTTCGATGCAATACAGGATGGTAAGGGGATATATGATGATGCACGGCTTAGAACGTTCCGATGGTTGACACAAATTTCGAGATATTTGATTTTCTTTAATCTCCAACCAGATCCTGTTGCACGCTCAAACTTATCAACAAGACTAATAATTTTTCCACATTCTGCCTTGTACCATGTAGAAATATTCTCACCACGAATGAGTAAATGTGCATTAGTTGGGAAGTAAAACTGGTTAGTGACCCAGTCTACAAGTCCAACACCTTTAACAAATAGACAGCAGAATGATAAATTAACTTTTATTCCAGCATTAAGTCTTCTCTTAATTATCCTGACCACTGTAGGAGTAATATCAACCAAATACTTTGCAATGTCCATCTGGCATTTATTATTGTTTACAATACAATATGTTGCCAAACGCTTATGATAACGCTTGCTAACATTTTCAACAGAAATATTACGTTGAACACCCACTGCCGACATCTTTATAAATATTGATACAATTACAAATTAAAAGCAATAAAAACTTGAACGCAGGAAAACACATCTAACAACTTAAAGCACATAGACAAATCAAATAAAAGCCCATCAGACCTCATGCTTATAATAAAATGCATACAAAGTTCATAACGCGAAGTAATTTTAACTATTTCAAAAAAATTATTTAAAAATAAATAATATAAAAAATTTAAGTTTTAAAAATAACACTGGCAGAATTACTTTATTTAAAAGCCAAGAATACTAAAAAAAAAAAAAAATTGATGTGTTGCTTATGTGCAGCAATGTGTACATACACAGCACAATCTAAATATTCCATATTTGATGACAACAGGAGGTGATGATGGCTGAACTAACAAAAGATTTTCTGTGAATTAACATATAACATAACAATTGCTAGCAGACTAACATTAAAAATTTCATCAAAACTCACATGTAAATCTTCTCTATATATACATTTCACAATCTATTTTGATCACAGAGAGTTAATGCTTATTCATCAGCAGTAATATATAATGACACTCATATACATATATATCTACATATATACATATATATCTACATATATATATATATCTACATATATACATATATATCTACATATATATATTAATTAAAAATATGTCATAAGGATAGACAGGAAAATATAAAAACATTATCATTTAAACAATTATTTAAAAATGTACAAAATTAGTACATCCAAAAGACAAATATTAAACTAATTTATCAAAAATTACTAGAGAAAAGAAAAAAGTACCACAAACTTCAAAGGAATAATCAAAAGAAATATATGATTCAATTCAAAACACAATTTTACAACAAACCAGTAATGAATTAACCACAACATTATATCTACAACCACCAATGAACAATAAAAAATAAATGCATAAGATTTATAATATCTCCTTCCAAAAATAATGACTACAACACACAAAAAAATAAAATGAAAACATGTAAAGTAATGGAACAAAAATGAACTGGAAAATAAGAACAAAGCAGGGGTACAATCAAAATTAAATAATAGAATATAGCAGTACAAAAATTAAAGAGTCAATAAAAGACGGGCAAATACACAACAGATGTAAAGAAACTATGATTTGTAAAGTAAAATATAATCAATTACAGATTATTTAATGTATCCAAAGTAAAAATCAACAAATGGAAAATAAAAAAATTAACAATAACACAATAATAAAATCAGATACAAAACTGACAAACCATAATAAGAGAAGAAAACCATACTCTAAAACTGGATTTATCAATGGAAACAGTAAGTAGAGTGATTATACAAATAAATAAATAAACGAAGTGGAAAAGTAATAAGAACTTGAAAATACAATCAATTCAAACATTCTAACAAAATAATTAAAAAAACAATAAAAAGCAATGAACCATGGAGAGAGCACTTTGAATTAAATTTAAAAAAATTAATAGGCAAAGTTCACAAGCTCCAAAGATTATAGATTAATATGATTAAAGAATAATTAAATATATGTCATAGAAATCCTCAGAAAAATATAAAAACACAGTCTCTTAAACAGTTATTTAAAAACACACAAAATGAATACACCTAGAAGGCAAATATTAAACTAATTAAACAAAATCTACCACAGAAAAGGAAAAAGTAACATAAAATTCAATGGAATAATCAAAAAAAATATATGATTTGATTCAAAACACGATTTTGCAACTAACCAGCATTGAAAATAACTGCAGAATTAAATACACGACCATCAATGAGCAATAAAAAGAAATACTTAAGATTTAAAATACCTCCTTCAACAAATAATAACCGCAACACACACAAACCTAAAATTGACACATCTAATGTAACGAAACAGAAACAAAGTAGAAAATAAAAAAACAAAAACAAAGGCATAATTACAATTAAATAAAAGAACATAACACAACACAAAAATTAAAGGATGATACAGATCGCTCAAATATATAATAAACACAAAAGAACCCCCTATTTGAAAAGTAAAATATAATAAACTACAGATTATTTAACACACTAGAAAATAAAAAGCAACAAGCGGGGAAATGTAATATAACATAACTACATTGGAAGAAAAAACATAAAAGTGTAATGAATTAGTAATAAAAAATCACTGGATTAGAGAAAATAATTTAAAACCATTAAAATCTCTATTAAACAGACGAAAATAACACATATATTAAATTTATAACAACTAAAGATCGCGTCCCTAAACACTTCAACTACATACAAAAAAAAAAAAAAAAGATCGAAAAAGAGTGATATAAAACGGCCAAATCGGAAAAAAGCATAAAATTGTAATGAATTATCAATAAAAATAACTGGATCAAAGAAATTGATTTAAAACCATTAAAATCTCTATTAAACAGACGAAAATAACAAATATATTAAATTTATAGCAACTTATAAAGATCGCGTCTGTAAACACTTCAACTATATGCAAAAAGATCGAAAAAGAGTGATATAAAACGGCCAAATCGAAAGAAAAAAGCATAAAATTGTAGTGAATTAGTAATAAAAATCACTGGATCAAAGAAAATGATTTAAAACAATTAAAATCTCTATAAAACAGACGAAAATAACAAAATATATTATTTAAAACTGATCATAATTTACTTAATAACAAATATATTAAATTTATCACAACGTTATAAAGATCGCATCTGTAAACACTTCAACTACATGCAAAAAAAAAAAAAAAGATCGAAAAAAGTAATACAAGACGGCCATATTGGAAGAAAAATATAAAATTGTAATGAGTTAGTAATAAAAAAACACTGGATCAGAGAAAATGTTTTAAAACCATTGAAATCTCTATTAAACAGATGAAAATAACAAATATATTAAATTTATAACAACGTTATGGCATCTGTAAACACTTCAACTACATTCCAAAAAAAAAAAAAGATCGAAAAAAGTAATACAAGACGGCCATATTGGGAGAAAAGAACATAAAATTGTAATGGATTAGTAATAAAAAATCACTGAATCATAGAAAATGATTTAAAACCATTAAAATCTTTATAAAACAGACGAAAATAACAAAATACATTATTTAAAACTGATTATTATTTACTTAATAACAAATAATTTAAATTTATCATAATATTATAAAGATTGTACAAAATAGAAAAAAGATCGCAAAAAAAAAAAGATCTTAAAAACATTGCGTTTAGATAAAATACACTGTTGCATAGAAAAGAGAAGAAAAACAGCGCCGGAAGACAAAAATAACAGACCAAACCGGCGGAAACAACCTGTTTTATGTATTTACACAGCTGCTCACTAACACAAACACACTAAAAAAAGTAGTCGTTAAATACAGGAACTGGAAGGTCCGCTAATCCGAACCCCAATTCCTGTCCCGGAGGCGAAAATTCACCCCAGACCGGTAATCCGAACACGAAACTCACCCCAATTCATGTCCAGACGGTCAAAATTCACCCAAGTTTCCCCCGATTCCTCCGAGTTTCCCCTGGACGGTTCCTGTGCATATCCACTAAACCGAACAGCAAAAGGCACTCCAAACCGGTAATCCGAACCCCTAAACGTGTGCAGAGGGCTGAAACTAACCTAAGTAACCCAATTTTATACTCCGACGTTGAAAATTCACCCCGTTTCCTCAAAATTTCCTCAAAATTCCTCAAATTTTCCCTGTACACGCCCCGCTCGTTTCCGATAAACCGAACTGATCATTAATTAACATAAGTATATTAATTAATGTCTGAAAGTAACCCAATTCCCCACATTTATCGACTACTTTTTTTAGTGTGTTTGTGTTAGTGAGCAGCTGTGTAAATACATAAAACAGGTTGTTTCCGCCGGTTTGGTCTGTTATTTTTGTCTTCCGGCGCTGTTTTTCTTCTCTTTTCTATGCAACAGTGTATTTTATCTAAACGCAATGTTTTTAAGATCTTTTTTTTTTTGCGATCTTTTTTCTATTTTGTACAATCTTTATAATATTATGATAAATTTAAATTATTTGTTATTAAGTAAATAATAATCAGTTTTAAATAATGTATTTTGTTATTTTCGTCTGTTTTATAAAGATTTTAATGGTTTTAAATCATTTTCTATGATTCAGTGATTTTTTATTACTAATCCATTACAATTTTATGTTCTTTTCTCCCAATATGGCCGTCTTGTATTACTTTTTTCGATCTTTTTTTTTTTTTGGAATGTAGTTGAAGTGTTTACAGATGCCATAACGTTGTTATAAATTTAATATATTTGTTATTTTCATCTGTTTAATAGAGATTTCAATGGTTTTAAAACATTTTCTCTGATCCAGTGTTTTTTTATTACTAACTCATTACAATTTTATATTTTTCTTCCAATATGGCCGTCTTGTATTACTTTTTTCGATCTTTTTTTTTTTTTTTTGCATGTAGTTGAAGTGTTTACAGATGCGATCTTTATAACGTTGTGATAAATTTAATATATTTGTTATTAAGTAAATTATGATCAGTTTTAAATATTATATTTTGTTATTTTCGTCTGTTTTATAGAGATTTTAATTGTTTTAAATCATTTTCTTTGATCCAGTGATTTTTATTACTAATTCACTACAATTTTATGCTTTTTTCTTTCGATTTGGCCGTTTTATATCACTCTTTTTCGATCTTTTTGCATATAGTTGAAGTGTTTACAGACGCGATCTTTATAAGTTGCTATAAATTTAATATATTTGTTATTTTCGTCTGTTTAATAGAGATTTTAATGGTTTTAAATCAATTTCTTTGATCCAGTTATTTTTATTGATAATTCATTACAATTTTATGCTTTTTTCCGATTTGGCCGTTTTATATGACTCTTTTTCGATCTTTTTTTTTTTTTTTTTGTATGTAGTTGAAGTGTTTAGGGACGCGATCTTTAGTTGTTATAAATTTAATATATGTGTTATTTTCGTCTGTTTAATAGAGATTTTAATAGTTTTAAATCATTTTCTTTGATCCAGTGATTTTTATTACTAATTCACTACAATTTTATGCTTTTTTCTTTCGATTTGGCCGTTTTATATCACTCTTTTTCGATCTTTTTGCATATAGTTGAAGTGTTTACAGACGCGATCTTTATAAGTTGCTATAAATTTAATATATTTGTTATTTTCGTCTGTTTAATAGAGATTTTAATGGTTTTAAATCAATTTCTTTGATCCAGTTATTTTTATTGATAATTCATTACAATTTTATGCTTTTTTCCGATTTGGCCGTTTTATATCACTCTTTTTCGATCTTTTTTTTTTTTTTTTGTATGTAGTTGAAGTGTTTAGGGACGCGATCTTTAGTTGTTATAAATTTAATATATGTGTTATTTTCGTCTGTTTAATAGAGATTTTAATGGTTTTAAATTATTTTCTCTAATCCAGTGATTTTTTATTACTAATTCATTACACTTTTATGTTTTTTCTTCCAATGTAGTTATGTTATATTACATTTCCCCGCTTGTTGCTTTTTATTTTCTAGTGTGTTAAATAATCTGTAGTTTATTATATTTTACTTTTCAAATAGGGGGTTCTTTTGTGTTTATTATATATTTGAGCGATCTGTATCATCCTTTAATTTTTGTGTTGTGTTATGTTCTTTTATTTAATTGTAATTATGCCTTTGTTTTTGTTTTTTTATTTTCTACTTTGTTTCTGTTTCGTTACATTAGATGTGTCAATTTTAGGTTTGTGTGTGTTGCGGTTATTATTTGTTGAAGGAGGTATTTTAAATCTTAAGTATTTCTTTTTATTGCTCATTGATGGTCGTGTATTTAATTCTGCAGTTATTTTCAATGCTGGTTAGTTGCAAAATCGTGTTTTGAATCAAATCATATATTTTTTTTGATTATTCCATTGAATTTTATGTTACTTTTTCCTTTTCTGTGGTAGATTTTGTTTAATTAGTTTAATATTTGCCTTCTAGGTGTATTCATTTTGTGTGTTTTTAAATAACTGTTTAAGAGACTGTGTTTTTATATTTTTCTGAGGATTTCTATGACATATATTTAATTATTCTTTAATCATATTAATCTATAATCTTTGGAGCTTGTGAACTTTGCCTATTAATTTTTTTAAATTTAATTCAAAGTGCTCTCTCCATGGTTCATTGCTTTTTATTGTTTTTTTAATTATTTTGTTAGAATGTTTGAATTGATTGTATTTTCAAGTTCTTATTACTTTTCCACTTCGTTTATTTATTTATTTGTATAATCACTCTACTTACTGTTTCCATTGATAAATCCAGTTTTAGAGTATGGTTTTCTTCTCTTATTATGGTTTGTCAGTTTTGTATCTGATTTTATTATTGTGTTATTGTTAATTTTTTTATTTTCCATTTGTTGATTTTTACTTTGGATACATTAAATAATCTGTAATTGATTATATTTTACTTTACAAATCATAGTTTCTTTACATCTGTTGTGTATTTGCCCGTCTTTTATTGACTCTTTAATTTTTGTACTGCTATATTCTATTATTTAATTTTGATTGTACCCCTGCTTTGTTCTTATTTTCCAGTTCATTTTTGTTCCATTACTTTACATGTTTTCATTTTATTTTTTTGTGTGTTGTAGTCATTATTTTTGGAAGGAGATATTATAAATCTTATGCATTTATTTTTTATTGTTCATTGGTGGTTGTAGATATAATGTTGTGGTTAATTCATTACTGGTTTGTTGTAAAATTGTGTTTTGAATTGAATCATATATTTCTTTTGATTATTCCTTTGAAGTTTGTGGTACTTTTTTCTTTTCTCTAGTAATTTTTGATAAATTAGTTTAATATTTGTCTTTTGGATGTACTAATTTTGTACATTTTTAAATAATTGTTTAAATGATAATGTTTTTATATTTTCCTGTCTATCCTTATGACATATTTTTAATTAATATATATATATATATATATATATATATATATATATATATATATATATATGTAGATATATATGTATATATGTAGATATATATATATATATATAGATATATATGTATATATGTAGATATATATGTATATGAGTGTCATTATATATTACTGCTGATGAATAAGCATTAACTCTCTGTGATCAAAATAGATTGTGAAATGTATATATAGAGAAGATTTACATGTGAGTTTTGATGAAATTTTTAATGTTAGTCTGCTAGCAATTGTTATGTTATATGTTAATTCACAGAAAATCTTTTGTTAGTTCAGCCATCATCACCTCCTGTTGTCATCAAATATGGAATATTTAGATTGTGCTGTGTATGTACACATTGCTGCACATAAGCAACACATCAATTTTTTTTTTTTTTTTAGTATTCTTGGCTTTTAAATAAAGTAATTCTGCCAGTGTTATTTTTAAAACTTAAATTTTTTATATTATTTATTTTTAAATAATTTTTTTGAAATAGTTAAAATTACTTCGCGTTATGAACTTTGTATGCATTTTATTATAAGCATGAGGTCTGATGGGCTTTTATTTGATTTGTCTATGTGCTTTAAGTTGTTAGATGTGTTTTCCTGCGTTCAAGTTTTTATTGCTTTTAATTTGTAATTGTATCAATATTTATAAAGATGTCGGCAGTGGGTGTTCAACGTAATATTTCTGTTGAAAATGTTAGCAAGCGTTATCATAAGCGTTTGGCAACATATTGTATTGTAAACAATAATAAATGCCAGATGGACATTGCAAAGTATTTGGTTGATATTACTCCTACAGTGGTCAGGATAATTAAGAGAAGACTTAATGCTGGAATAAAAGTTAATTTATCATTCTGCTGTCTATTTGTTAAAGGTGTTGGACTTGTAGACTGGGTCACTAACCAGTTTTACTTCCCAACTAATGCACATTTACTCATTCGTGGTGAGAATATTTCTACATGGTACAAGGCAGAATGTGGAAAAATTATTAGTCTTGTTGATAAGTTTGAGCGTGCAACAGGATCTGGTTGGAGATTAAAGAAAATCAAATATCTCGAAATTTGTGTCAACCATCGGAACGTTCTAAGCCGTGCATCATCATATATCCCCTTACCATCCTGTATTGCATCGAAAAAGGCTGTTATTAATGTGAAAAATGATGATCACATGTGTTTCAAATATTCAATGTTGACAAAATATATTAAGGTGAATCATCCAAAATATGCCAGCAATTATGTGCGGAATACATCACTGTTAAAGAAATACAGCTGGAGTGGCATATCTTTCCCCGCATCATTGGATGATATAAGTACATTTGAAAAGAATAACCTACAATCATCTGTGAATGTTTATGGTTTGGATAAGAAAAACATTGTCTATCCAGTTCATATATGTAAAGAAGAACGAGTGGATCATACAGATTTGCTCCTTATAACTGAAGGTGATAAATCACACTATTGTTGGATAAAAAATTTGGAGCGTCTTGTAAGAAGTCAGATCACTAAGGATTGCCATCGTATATTTATATGCCGTCGCTGTTTATGGTATGTCCAGGATCATTCTAAGTACCTGGCTCATACACAGCGCTGCTCTAATAATACTCCTGCAACAGTTATTATGCCAACAGAGGAGAATAAAATATTAAAATTCGAACAGTATAAACAGCAAGAATTTATACCATTTGTCATATTTGCTGATTTCGAGTGTATCCTGAAGCCTCTAAATGATGAATCATGTGATAGTGATGTCAATGATAGAGAAATTATTAGTGATAATGATGATGACGATATAGAAATTGGTGGCAAGCGTCAAAATAGTCAGCAACATGGTGAAAATATGAAAAATTGTAAGAGGCAATGTATGGAAGATGGTTCATATAGTGGTAATCAAAACAGACCCCAAAAATTATCTAGTACTATCCCCATACAGAGGCATGAAGCATTTAGCTTTTGCTATTATATTGTATCAAGATGTGAAGAAGGTGTTGGGTTTAATTTTATATCGGAGCCTAAAATGTATCAAGGTCCTAATGCGACTAAAATATTCTATGAATGGTTGGTGAAAGATATTCAAAAAATAGAAAAGATTTATCAGAAAAACACTCCATTACAGTGGACGCCTGAGGATTTGGAAAAATATGATGCTTCATTGGTGTGCCACATTTGTGAAGGAGTGCTACATGATGATAAAGTTGCAGACCATAATCATTTGACTGGAAAATTTCGAGGTGCAGCACATTCAAAATGTAACCTAGAGTATCAACTCCCGAATTTTGTGCCAGTATTCATACATAATCTGAGTGGATATGATGCTCATTTATTCATCAGGGATTTAGCGTGCGATGATCAGGACATTGAAGTAATACCAAATAGTGAAGAACGCTACATATCATTCTCAAAGCGTATTTCGGAAAAAATGAAAATACGATTCATAGATACATTCCGTTTTATGGCGTCAAGTCTTGAGAAATTATCCAGTTATTTGCCTGATAGTTCACTTCATCATACCATCAGGAACATTGCATCGCCTGATTTGCTTCCTTTATTTCATAGAAAGGGTGTTTTCCCTTATTCATATGTGTCATCATGGGAAAAATTGGATGAAACAAGTTTGCCTGCAAAGGAGTATTTCTATAATTCCCTGACAAAATCAGATATTAGTGATGAAGATTACTTGCATGCAGTGAATGTGTGGAATACATTAAATGTTCAAACACTTGGGGAGTATAGTGATATATATCTAAAGACAGATGTGCTTCTATTAGCAGATGTATTTGAAAACTTTAGAAGTGTCTGTTATAACATATACAAATTGGATCCTGCATGGAGTTTTACAGCCCCTGGATTAGCCTTCCAGGCAATGTTAAAGTTAACAAAGGTTGAATTGGAGCTCCTAACTGATTACGATATGGTTTTATTCTTCGAAGCTGGGATACGTGGTGGTATGTGTCAGTGTGTGAAGCGTTATGCCAGGGCAGAAAATCCCTACATTAATAACTATAATAATAGTTCCAGTAGTAATGATGATTGTGGTAGTAGCAGTGGTGTAGATAACACTTTCATAACATATTTAGATGTGAATAACCTTTATGGTTGGGCTATGAGTGAACTTCTTCCTATGAATGGTTTCAGATGGCTTAGCCAAAAAGAAATAAGAGAATTAAATATTATGGAGATAGCTGATGATGGGTCCATTGGCTATGTGCTCGAGGTGGATTTGGAATATCCTACAAGTTTACATTTGGTGCATAATGATTTACCTCTATGTCCTGAGGCTAAATCAGTTGGAAAATGTGTGAAATTAGTTAATACATTAGAAAATAAGTACAATTATATTATTCACTATAGAAATTTAAAACAAGCAATTGCATTGGGGTTAAAACTTCTGTGTGTGCATCGAGTCATTTGTTTCAATCAGTCGGCATGGTTGAAGCCATACATTGATTTGAACACTCTACAGCGGAAACATGCTACTAATGAGTTTGAGAAGAACTTTTGGAAGCTTATGAATAATAGTGTTTTTGGTAAAATGATGGAAAACGTTAGACATAGAATTAATATACAGCTTATTACAAATAAAGTAAAATTTACAAAACTAGTTGGTAAAAGTAATTTTAAAGATCGAACAATATTCAGTGAACGGCCATCTCTGGCTGCAGTACATTTAAATCCTTCAACAATTAAATTTAATAAACCCATTTATATTGGGATGTCTATTTTAGATATTAGCAAAGTAAAAATGTTTGATTTTCATTATAATGTAATGTGTAAAATGTATAAGAATATTAATCTTTTATATTGTGATACTGATTCACTTATTTATGAACTTAAAACATTCGATTTTTATAAAGATATTAAAGATAATGCTCAGTATTTTAATACAAGTGATTATCCTGAAAGTCATCCATGCTATTCACTAGAAAATAAAAAGAAACTTGGTGTATTTAAGGATGAATTAAATAGTATTCCAATTAGTGAATTTGTTGGATTGCGCCCAAAAATGTATTCTATAAGTATTGTAGATAATAGAGAAATTAAAAAATGTAAAGGTGTACAGTCTTCTATAATTAAGAAAGAGCTTAATTTTATTGATTATTATAATTGTGTGAATGGTGTGTGTGGTAAATTAAGCGATAATTATAAGACATATTACAATATTCAAAGTCATAAACATATACTGTATACCCTGGAGCAGAATAAAGTGGTATTAAGTGGTAGTGATGATAAAAGAATAATATGTAGTAATAATGTAGATACAATAGCTTATGGAAATTCAATGTATAATAAATTCCATAGAAAGTTTAATGTCGTTTTAGCCGAACTAAGAGTGTTTATATTGGATAAGAATATATATATTGCATGATTATATGGAGCTATGTATTATTATTAAGTGTAATATTAGCCAATGTATATTTTGTTTTTACTGTGTAATAAATTTGTATTAACAATTGTGTTAATTTCTTTAATTTGTTAGATCTAAAATGTGTGTGAGCTTAAAATATTTTGTAGTCATAGTGTATAAAGGTGATGTTATTTCTAATTAAATGGTGTGTATGTAGTAAAAATTTAGTGGTTTTCCCTGGGATGGTACATTTTTCATTAAAATTTGGAGCTTTTTGCTTAAAATGATAGAATTTATACTAAATTGTTATATTTTACCATAAAATTGTTGTTTTTGTGTCTAAAATGAGGATATTTTGTGTAAAATGGTCTTTTTCCTTTAAAATTTGATGTTTTGTGCTAAAATGTGAGTATTTTAGTCCTAGATGGTGTAATTTGTGTGAAAAGAGTGCTTTTAGTTTAAATTGAGCGCTTATTTCTATGATACAATATTTATCTTAATCCCTGTTTGTGATGTTTGGAGTCATGTTACAGAAAAATTATTAGGTTTTTAATCTGGTGTTTGTATAGCAAGTGGTAGTGCAGCAGCTTAGGTGAGTTATTGAGATGGTGGTGTTATTTGGTTGGGAATATGTGCATTATGGAATTCTTGCGAGTGCGATTATATCTGTCAAATAATAAAATTTGGGGGTGAGAGGTAGAATGTGTGCTTCATCATATTTGATTCATGCAGACAGTTTGATTTTCTAATTTTAATCTATACTATACTGGTGTATATTAGCTGGGTTGTATCTGTTATGATTAATAATTTTGGGGGTATAGATATTGCTTCATTGTATTAGAAACTGTACACATACATGTACATGGTCACCCGAGAAAAAAATCTCTGAGCTGAGATATATCCCCACATATATATTGTTATTACAATTATTTTGGTTGGACATATATCAAATTATATATATGTGAACAAGCATTGGTAGCAAAGATTATCCCAATTTCAATTAATCAACATATTAAATTATTCTTGGAGACATATTTGTTGGAACAAGTGTGGTAGGTGTAATAATATTGGGTTAGCAAGTTGTATTAGCATTGGGTAGTTTATAATAAAGCACTTTCAAAGCATACACAAACATGAGCAGCTAGTATCGGTTAGCACAAATTATTACATTAGTTAGATGATCATAAATATATCATCAAGATACATAAAACTGGGATGATTACATGAAGCAACTTAGTAGGGGTTAGAAAAAAAAAATTTAAAGGTGGCTGGTTAAAGCCTTTCCCCTAATCCATGTTTTTGGTCGAGTGGTGTTACTGAGTGAGGGAGTTCATATGCAGGTGTCTACAGAGAAAGCATGTGATTGATTTGGGGGTGTGATAAGACATTGAAATATATGGATTTAGGTTTGTAACAGTGAAGATGTGGCGAGCAGAAGAGTGTAATTGGAGTAGAACATGACGGTGCAGTGATGAATAATGTGAAAAGAGTGTGATCATATGATTAAGTATTGACTCTTGATTAGTTGAGTAAAAAGGGGCGTGGTCACGTGACTAAATACTGGCTCCTGATTGGCTAATCTCCTAGAACATAGGTTTTCTATCTACTCTCGTGTAAATACCGATTCCCCCCTTCCATCATTTTTTTTCTTTTTTGCTTTTTATTTTTGGGTTTGTCAAACAAGGATATTGACCCATAAAACGTAGAGTTCGATCTATTATAACGAAATTACTAAGTTGTTGCAGATATTAAGTGCAAGCTAAAAACGCTAGCAAAAAGTACACATAGACATTCATTTTATTTTCTTTATTTTTTTCTTTCCTTCACATCCAGAACCGACTATGTTTACTAAATTTTAGGGGTAGTAAGATCGTGTATTTCAAAATATACCCACAGCACGGTCTCAAATTTATTCATCGAATAGTCACGCTAGGTTAATAACGTTCCTTCTTTTCAACCTGTTGCAACTTGCTGGTTGTTGTAGTAAGTTCGTTGCAAGGGCGTTTTCATGTCCTAAGTGATTTTTAACTGCCAGTTTTATTTCTTCTGTAACATATTTCACTTGTAAGTCTTGTTGCGGTATTTGGTTGGATACATACCATGGCGCTCCCACTAATGATCGTAGCACCTTATTTTGGTAGCGTCGTATTCTGTTAACATTATTTTTGGTTACGTATTCCTATAATTCAGTTTCGTACAACCGTATTGGTTTTAACACCATGTGATATAATAGTAATATTTTATTTGCAATATGTAATTATGAACGCGGTCCAAACAACCAAGTTGTTCTCTTGGTCTTTAAAGTTCCGTTATTTTTGTCTTGATATGATGAAGCTACGAAAGTGTTTGATCTAGGTGTACTCCAAGATAATTTACGGATGAATATGTTTGCATTTGCTTGCTATTTACAGATCTGTGATATTTGTTGCGTACGATTTTTCTCTTTGTAAAAATAATGCGGTTAATTTTCATTTATTACTATTTTCTATTTATTCAACCGATCAATGATTTTATTTAGCACACCTTGTAAATTTTCTGCGGACTTTTCTGGGTTCTCGTGCGTTTGTCGTGATTGCTTTGTCGTCAACGAAAGTTGCTAGTGTAGTGCATCATCTGTTTCTAGAATATCTTAAAAAAGTAAAGTAAGTCCCATACCCTTCACAGGGCGTCGAGGATTGTGAAGTTAAGGTTCCCAGTGTACTAAACCTAATTGGATCTGATAAGAATACCGAGGCCAGTTCCTTTCTCTCGGCCGCCGTTACTTTCCCAGATTTCTCTGGTATAACCAATATTCAATTTCAGATTAGGTGTAAACCTAGGAGCGATTCGGATCTGGAACGAGATAGGTCTCGAATCCGTGCCCTCTGGTTTAGCAGCTAAGCGCCTTAACCACTAGGCTAGCGCGCTACCTACGGAATATCTTAATTAAACAATAAATACAAGAGAGGACCAAATACACTTCCTCGAGGTACACCTGCCTCAATTTTATGCATGGATGATTCTGTTCCATTTACTATAACTCGGAAATATCTGTCTTATAAGTAGGATTTAAAAATATTGTAATATTGAATTGGTAGTATTTTTTTGCACTTGTAAAGTATTCCCGGATGCCGTACCTTATCAAAAGCCTGTTGTACATCGAGCAAGAGTGGTGAAATAACTCTTTTTTTTTTTTTTTTTTTTTTTCAAAAGTTTCTTCAATTTTGTTAACTAGCCGGTGCAATTGTACTATTGAGTGCCTAGTAGTTCGGAACCCAAAGTGGTGATTTGGTGTTATTTCTTTCTTGTCTATGAGTTTTTGTATTCTCTTTTTCAGGAGTTTTTCAAAAAAACTGGCCAGAATTGATAGGAGTGAAATTGGCCGATAAGACGTTGAGGAAGTTTACCTGGTTTTAGAATCATCTTAACATTAGCGAATTTTCGCAATATTGAAGCCGTGAACTAGCATTGTAAATATAGGTTAACGTTACTACCGTTTTCCTAAAGAGTTTTTTCGAAATGCGTCCAGCTATGAGATCGTATTCTAGTGCCTTTTTGTTACCCAATTTCTTTGTTATTCCATTAATTTCGCCTATTCATTGGTATTAGAATTGATAAGAATTTATCGGCAATTGGAATATTGATCGAAAAAGAGCTATACGAGAGGTATTAGAATAACATGTTCACAGCTGCAATTAAATCATATCGCTTTGAACATTCAATGCCGTAATACTAAATGGAAGCGATGCTAGAGCAACATAACCACCATTACAATTAAGTAGAGTCTACACGGTCGTCGCGATAGACTAGTTGCTATCGCACTCGGCTTCCGTTACGGAAAACTTGAGAGTTCGATGCTAGGCGATGACAGAAATTATTACAAAAATTAAATGAAAATTAACCCCGCTAATAATCGCCTAGACGGCAACGCCAAACTACTATGGTACACATCCATACACATATGTGTGCTAGTTGATTTATAGTAGGCAAACACACGCCGGACTACATTTGTATATCGATAAATCAAACATTTACAATCAGTTCCAAGTGCAGTTATACTTTACACTAGCGTTGCATATTAACAATTTCCATCACATCCTAATTCCTTTCTTCTTTCTTCCTTATACGTTTGTCTCAACTTCCGTATGCACCGGCTATAACGTGCTCGGTCGTCTTGGTTTAACCTTGCCAGTGGATCGTTCGTTATAGTTGTATAGGCAGCGTAGAGCTGCGGCCCATCAACTCCTACGTTCTAACTTGCACAACTGTACCGTCCCATTTTCTGTTATATCGTCAACTCTTCTCCTTCTGGTTGGGACTCCTTACTCGGATGTCGAGTGGATAAATGATGATGACATTACTCTACAGAGACGACGAATTAAACAGAAAACAATATAGCCCTAACTACAGGTAAGTAGCGCCCACACTGTCTCAAATTATAATGACTCCCGTTATTGAAATGTGATGTTTGTGTTAAAGCAGCTGGCCATAGTCACAATGGGAACCTGACTGCCTTAGACTAAATAGCTTCTGACAAACCTACAAAGTGATCTACGCTAAAGCTGCGTCGTGAAAATTATGCTTAAACAGAGCTTACATTACTCTAAAAGTAACTGAACGATTGAAAAATGAGATTATAAGGATTCATAGAGAGTTACAATGAAAACAGCAGCACGGCTCTAACAATATTTATCTAGCGTTCACATAGTCTCAAACTATGTTAAATGCTGAAGTATTAAACAAGGATTTATTTCCACTTAACTATCTAGATTATACTGAGAAAGTGAATCTAAATCAACACTAAGCCAACGTGGCCAGAACAACAATTAAGTAGAAGAGACCACCACGCTGCCTCGGATACGTAAAAGATTAAATAATAAGATATAAACATTTCAAGGACAAATAAATGGTACGACATCCCGAGGAAAAATCGGTGTCTCCAGCGGGAGAGAATGAAGAGACTTAAAGAGGGTTGATGGTAGGAAAGAATTAGTGAAGATTATGTTCCATTCACTATGGAGTAACACTCATAATGGCCGATCTTAGCTTGTAAAATGTGGCTTAGATTTCTTAAGTCACGGTGGCCAGTACCGACCTTGGGTTATACGACCAGAGTACAGATTGTAACGCTTTTACACCGGCTCTGCGTGATCGCGTCGCAATTCACTGCTGAGTGTTCTCGCTGAGTATTTCAATAAACGGCGCGTTACAAGTTTTGCTAGTCATATTCCGAAATTATTACTGTCACAGGGGATGACACTTTGTGTTAGACGTGCTAGAAAGCAGAAATATTATAAATACGATTTCAAATGGCTGATATGCATCGATTGAGTGTTATATTACAGATTCGAGATAGTGATTCGAAAATAGCATACGAGGCCATCGCACTAGCAGGACAGTTAAGATTTCAGTGTTTTAGTTCTTTAATCGTTTGGTACGACATTCTATTTTAAATCGAAGTAGTTGGCAAATTACTCCAAACGAAAGAAATGAACACAGCCGAATGCACGAATATTTTAAAATAGAAAATTACAGAGAGTATTGTTTATCCGCGCTATAACTAAAGCAACGGAATTGGCCAAAGAATTGATGGGCGTATAAAATGTCAGTTCAATTAATACACTAATGACTAGTCTATTATTTGCCTTCAGAAGATGCTGAATGGTTCAATCTTTTACTAAACCAAAATGATGATAATCCATCGACGAGGAAATAATTGCGCGAGTTTTGGTATCATCACCGGTACCGAAGAGGTGTAACAATTCGCGCATTCAGGCATTAACAAGAACAACCACCGTATGGGCCGATTAAGACGTATATGGAACAGATTCGGCGATAAGTAAAACTATAAAAATTAGTATCGCTGAAACGGTAATATTCTTAAAGTTTATGTATGGCGCAGAGACCTGGACTATTCGCAGAATGGATCGCAAACGGAGATAAACGCTTTGGAACTCTACTGCTGAAGATGCTTGTTACGTAACTCATGACTAGATAAATGCGCTAACATTTCTGTTTTGGAAGAAACAAAAGAACCGAGAAGGCTTCAATTTGACAATGAGAAGAACGGTTTACGATATTATTCGCGGCACTTCGAAAAAGATCAGGTCGAATTTATGGCGCTAAACAGGTGCCGCAAAAACTATCAATTCGGAATGGACGCGGTTCATTATGCAGACGGTGTGTGCAAAGTCTCAAAATTAATGTGCCTAAATTACTTGCTGAGATGTACCGAAAGACCCAAAAAAAGTTTCAGCTAATACTGTGTAATTCGCAAATTAACAGAAGTAAACCGTTGATTAATTCAACTGATTAAAACAAAAAAAAAAAAAAAACCCTTAACGTTTGCTTTAAGATTTATTTTGGAAGACGATATCTACTTGGATGGCGTGTTATATTCGCTGGTAAATCAAAATATGATGTTTTCGGAAGCAATGAAAATGCCAAGTTGTGAAGAAAATCTGATTCTGAATGCAAACATGAAACTCCAAATATTACTGCAGAACATAGTGTCAGAAATGATATCATGTGTGGTTGTTTTTCGACGACACGGAAGGTGTACACTGGTGCTTATCGGAAAATAGTAGATATGCAAATAGCTTTTTCAAATTTTCAGCGGAGCGTCAAAAAATTAAGTAGGGTAGAGCGGGGCTAGTTGAGCGTAGGAATAAGTTGAGCAATTAAAATATTTCGAAAACTACCCACCGCGTGCTAACTCATCAAACGACGAAAAGTAGCAGTGATGGGAAAGGAATTTATCACACGACCGACAGTAGCGACTTGTCGATCGAGTAACGTACATTATAAAAAATCTAAAAAAAAATTTTAAACAAACCCCAAATGTATATCTAAGTATTAAAATTTTAAAGTATTTCTTTAAAAATTAGAATACGTAACGACAAATACGAGACTTGAAAAGCTGATATTTGTATAACACTTCTAGTAAACCTTATATTTCTGAATATAGACGTCAGAAATGTTTTTCAATTTTTAAAGTTTTAGTATTTTTTTTATTTTTTGTGAATTTATACAATAGTGATATTACTTTTGTTTAAAATTTAGAATTTTATGTGTGTAAATTAAATTTTAAGATGACATTAAATTATTTAAAGAAAAGGTAGCTCTATACTACTTTGTAGTCGACTATAAATGTTGTATTTACAAGTCGTTTATTTTTATTATTAAAGTTTTGTTGAATTGATCATTGGAGTAAGAAGGTATCAATTAATATAATTAAATTTATCGAAAAGAAAACGTAGAAATACGAAAAGAGAAGAATTGGAATTACAGAAAAACATTAAAATTAAATCCAAACATTTGTAATTATTTTTTAATATTTCTATTGTATATTTTTTATTCAGATACTTTTCCAACATTTCAGAAAAATATTTGTGATTAAATAATCGCTAATTAAACAGGAACATAATAATTACTTTATTAAACGGAAAATCGTAATAGTATGTAAGATTAAAATTTGATGAACATATTGTTTCAGTTAGATTATTAAATATCAATCGTTCATATACAATTTTGTAAAATAATAATTTTAAATGTATTATTATTTAATAATAATGTATATGAATAATTTATTTAATAAGTATGTAAGATTACCGAATCGATAGTTTTGATATAGTAAAAGTAATTACTTATTTCAGTTTGCAACGGTTTGAATTCGAAATTACTTCAATGATAATTTTGAAAAATGAATATTACTGCAGAATTAAGAATTTTTCTAGTAATTTTCAGATGTGATATTAGTTAATCTTTTTTCTGCCAGCACACTTGATTTATAGACGAGTTTAAGATATAGTCGAATATTGTAGTATTTTTTTTTTTTTTTTCTTTCGCGCATACAGAAATTAAAACGAGTTTCATTCTATATAACACGATTATAGTAAACTATTACTATAACGATTTACTTAAAACTTTTATTAAACCATTAAATTTGGGCGATGAATGATTTAATGAATGATGAAAGTACGAAAAAATGACACGAATAGCCATGCAGTGTATTACAATTGTATAGAGCAGCACGAGTATATATGGAGTTTGTTATATGTGTTTCCGATAGGAGAGATGAGGTTAATGAATTATGTATTGCCGAGGTGTGTTGTATCTGTAACATATTTTATGCATATATAAGATAAAGAGGCGGGCCATTTATTTTAACTGTCAGTTTCCAGTATAACATGTCTTTCGACTTGCTTAATGAACTATTCATGCTCGTCCTTCTACCGTCTTTCAGTATATTCATTGTATCAGGACAAAGACCTTATGTTTTTATTTACTTTTTTTTTATATATATATATATATATGTATATAAGCGTGTGTGCTTGTGTAAATCGTTTGTGAGCCGTAGCACTAAATAAAAATTTTGCGATCTGTGCGTATTGCCAGAATCTTGAAATTTACTTATAATATACTTTCATATAATGATTTTTAAAAAATTAAGTTTTCATTATAGTTAATTTATCTTAAATTTTTGCTGCATGTTACCTATCAAAGTAATATTCATTTTTTGAACTATGGTAAGTGGTTCGAGAGAGTTAGGTTTAACTTTCACCACTGAATTATTGATGTAAACTTTTGAAATTGCAGAATGTCCCCGTCCTTACCATTTTTATACTGTCGACATCCGACTAAATTAAATTTCGATTAACTTTCTCTGATACAATGCTTGATATCCGTCCATTAAACAAAAAGAAGAAGAAAAAAAGGAAAAAGATTTGAAGTAACTGAATAATTATTTTAATTATATTTATTTCACTTGCTAATTACAAATGTTTTAAAATTTAGCTTATTCTGCTCTGCAATAATGAACTGCGGCTTTATTAAAAGTTAGTTTATTTTTATTTCAATTGTTTAAAATTATTTTAATTAAAAATGTATGCTGAGATGTGGCAATACCTGGTTTCAAATTTCTTTAGTACGCTGAAATGTAGATATTTTTATTATAGAGTCGGTTGAAATTTTTCAGAACATTTCAGTGGGGATGATTTTTTTTTTTTTTTTTTTTTTTTTTTGAGAGAGAAAATGCAAAGCCACTTACAATATTTTTATAGTCAAATTTATATTCTCTTTATTTTTATTATTGTGATATTATAGCTGTTAAAACTATTATTTATGGATTTAGTTGGTATGAACTTTGATGGATTGTGCTACGGATAAAATAACGATTATGTCTTTTTATCACGGATAATTGTATTATAATGTGAATAGAAGGATTAGGTAACTTACATCTCTCTAACTAACTGTTTGTTTTTTCTGCAGTATAGCTATTTTTATTTCTTTTTACCATGAAAGCATTCGCCGGTTTTCCGTTTATCTGAAAATAAATTGGCGAAAAAGAAAATTAATCAGTCTGCGACGAAAATCTGCACATTTCGCTACACTACGTACTACAGAATATTTATATTCTAAATTTCCATCGCCCCCTTAAATCATTCGATTATTTATGTTTCGAAAGAAGAACTTTTTATTTTCGTTTCTTTTTTACCCTTTAATCTTATTTTAAGAAATATTTCCTCTTCTCAATGGTATCATCGATAGAACAGAACCCGTGCCCATCGAAATTCGCCAATATACGATTATATTGCTCCGAGTAATTTTTTTTACGTAATTCTGTTTTAAACGTGTTAATAAAATAATCGAATACTAGTAGCAAACATAATTATTCCGGATGGCCACCCGGCCGGGAAAACTGGGCAGTCGAGAATGAGCCGGGAATGAAAAAGTAAAACTAGCCAAAAATGATATTTTAAATAAGAAAAAATCATTTAAAACGTTAAAAAGTGAATGCATTTTTTAATGCACTTTATACTTTAAATAAAAATTACCAAGTTCTGTGTTTTATTCATATGCTGCGGCGGTCAAATATGATCAATAGCCACAGCAGTTAAACACGGTACTCTACCAAAAAAGAAGAAGAAAAAAAAAAAAGTAACAAAATAATTCCACTCTTCTTTTTGTATAATTCTAGTAATCAGGAAATCGGGAGGATTTGGACCAGGAAAAACGGGAATAAACCGGGATTTTAAAAATTATATTTGAGCGGCCACCACCGTGTTATTAATTTCTAAAAATTTCTTCCTGTTTTGATTTAATGAAAATTTAGATTCACTAACAGACCTTTCGGCATCCCTACATTCTTGCACTGCTTTATTAAATTTATTCTTTGAAGAATAAACAGCGAAAAAAAAGACATATATAAATTTTGAGGAATAAAAAAAGTACAGAATACTTTCTACATCCATTTCATAGCTTTGAATATTTACGAGATTTGTTAGCTTACAAGTTATTTTATCGTGCTATAAAATTCTTAAAGTCTGATATAGTTGAATCTAGTTTTTAGAATTAGAAAAAAATGAGAACTTTGCCTTTTTTTTAATTTCAATGTGATTATACGGATAAGTGTATCCCTTAAGTCGTAATATATAGAAGAATATACTTTATTAAAATAAAACAAGAAGACTTTTTTCTCGGTTGGTTTTTTTTTTTTTTTAAGTTGGGTTTGTCTAAAAGACATTGGCCCAAGGAGGGGGGAAAGGATGAGAAGTGGAATCAGATTAGAAAAGACTCAAGTGCCGGAATGACCGAAGGTGATGGCAAGGAGAGAACAAAAGATGCATAATACGGAGTTGGAAGACCAATTAACCGACGAGTAAAAGGAAGAACGTTCGGAAGCGATACAGACGCACTCAAACAAAATATGATTAGCGTTACTCATAAATTTTTTGATGGTAAGGGTGTAGCGAACAGAGAGGAGAGGGGACTAGAGAGAAGCGAAATAAGGAAACAAGGAGCAAATTGTGCCCAAAGTGTAGGTGGCAGATTGCAGAGAGAGTTGTTTGTTGCTTCTTCCCTAGTTTCGCATGAAGTCCTTATTATTTCAGATTTCCACAGTGTCAATCTACTCTTCTTTTCGTCCTTCCTCTGTTGATTACGTAATATCCTTCTCATACGCTCTCTCATCCATAACATTTTCCTTTCTCACTCCGTCCAAATTGACCTACTGTGGATTCCTGGGCACTCTGGAATCGAAGGTAAAACTACTCGGCCGATACACTAGCTCTCGTTCATCCTCTTCTACCGGTGAATTTCTCGGCGTTTTTTCATCTCGTAATATTAATTTCCTCTCCACTTCAGCTGATTACAAACTATGGCTAAACTCGTATTCCTCCTCATTCTCAAATCCGGATTCCTTTTATCTCTTTTTGTCCAAACTAATGTTCTATCCCTGGTTTTCCAATTTTCCCTCCATGCGACGTTCTCGAATTATTTTAATATCGGTATTGGAAGAATTTTTTAATTCTTATCAAATCTACTTTATATAATTGTTCAAATGCAAATACATAGATTCGTGTTATCGTTGAGGAAAATATTCTGCGCGTAGAAAATCAAGAATCCGATTTAATGTTCTCCATTGTGGAGATTTTATTAATTAGGAAAATACTCTTAATTGTGTAATTTTATTTGTAATAAGTGAAACGAGTTGAACATCTTATTGAATTTTTTCTAAGAAATACGATCAAAAAATTTCTATAAACGTAATTTAAAAATAAAAGGCAACCGTCGTTATGCAATTAATATCTTCATATCAATTAATTGTAAAAATAACTTTCTAAAACAAAAGTTCATATACATTTCGTTCAACTTTTGAAATAACGAAAGAATCAGACATAACATTCACGCGTATTTCCTACTTTTACGGATGTTTTAAGTACAATGGTAATATTTATATCAATAGTTTTCGACTCAGAGGATTTTAATAATACTGCGAAAAAAATCAATATTGATAATTTACAAACACGGTTATTAAGTTCAGAGAGGCTCAAACTCAAAATAATTTTTTCAAAAAAAGCGAAAAACACTTTTGCAAATTATTAACTATTAAATATGGATCGAATTGATACGTGAACAAAAGGGAAAAAATTTTATAGAACATTTAATTTCGATTTGTTCGTCTTTTGTTTATAGTTGAATTTATTTCGCTAATTACATTTTTAAACAACATTATAATTTTATAAATGTTTTTCAAGTTTCTGGTAACTCGGACGTGTTTTTAGTTTTAAGTTGACTGAAGAGAAAAAAAAAAACAAACAACAAAATACTTAATTCATCCGCGTATGATATATATTGGGATTAGTAAAAATATTATTTAGAAATAATTCAAATATTCTACAATAAAGAGATACCAACAAAGTAGTTAAAAGAAAGTACATTGCTCAGATTGTCCGATTTTAATAGAACCGAATAAATTACTCTTCAATATAAATAAATTTGTGAATGTAAATCAAACGAAATTAACATTAATGGTGCGATGTTGTAATTAAGTTTTTAATAAACAACCCAAAATGTTAATTCTATTGAGATCGATTGTTTATGATTACATTTACAGGTTCGTAATTGACAAAAAGCTGCATCTAATACGAGAAATAGTTTGATTTAATATTCTTCCATTAACACTTGTACTTAAAAAGTAGTCGCAATTTTATTTACTTATTATGAAGACTTCTTCATTAATGTATTTGTACAAGTTTGGTCGTCTAAACTGTTTTATATGCGAACAGGTAACAGCCTTATATTTAGTATTTTCCATTTTCGAGGAAATTTTTTACTATTTTAACGATTATTGAAACTTTAAACGTTGTAGTAAAAAAAGTGTGTTTACTTAATATTCGGAAGTTTAAAAACGGTCTTGTTACGTAATAGTTTTATCACTATCGTAATAAAATTTCGTATACGCTATTAACAGTGTTAGCAAAGTATCCTTGAATTTTATTTCAATTTATTTAGTTTTTTAATATTTTTTTTTTTTCTCTCTCTTAGCGCCAAACTATATTTTTCTTCAACAAATATATCATTAAGCAATTTGGTTTTTTTGGGGAAAAATAAGCGGGGGAGTATCGTTTAAAATTGTTTCACTTGATATGGATTTAAATATAATAGAGACTTTAATGTAAAAGTGACATTGCATTAGAAAAGGAAAAAATTTGAAGGATTTAACTTCATTGATTATAGCCTTGTTCGTTTTAGTGAAGAAGATTAAAAAAATTGTATTTTTCTGAGACAAGTATTTTATGTGAAATGGCAGTGAAAAGGTAGTTCTTTGTCTGCTTGAGGAATTTGCGACAATTGTTCAAGCAGCAATTATGAAAGAAATTACAGCAGTTATACTTTGGTAAATTTCTTAAATATAATTAGTAACAATAAGCGCAACCAATATAACCATACGTTTTATTAATTTTTTCTTAAATTGACTGTTATTTTTTATCTTTTCTTTTTTTATATGTAATTCGGGATAAACTGATTTTTTCTGTATTACAATGGATGATCAGACTAAATGTCATTTAAAAAAATAAAATAAAACAATAAAACGCCGTGTGTTTTTTTATGCTTTAAACTGTTATTACGCTCTTAATTAAGGAAATTAATTAAACCGAATGATTGGTTTTTCAATGTGCCCGAATTAAACGGAATCGACAGCATATAAATAATACGAGTAAAATATAAAAAAAGTATAATTTTGTAAAAGTCATTCATATCGAGTTTATTATAAGTAGAGTAATGTTAAAAGTGTGTAAATAATTTTGTCTCAGGAAATTGTTTGACGATTTGACCAAGCGTCTTATTTGTTGGTTTAAGTATAAAAACGTACTTTCTTCTAATATGTTCGGATTTCGGCCTGTTTGAGGTTTGGCCGGCTGCGTTAGTCTTTTTGTCTCCGATATATATGAATCTTTCGTCAATAAGACTATACTTTGGCTACTTTCATTGATGTTTCCAATGCTTTTGATAAGGTTCGTCTTCCCGTTTTACGAGATAAAATGTTAGCAATTAATATCCCGGTACACTTCGTTACTTTTGCTGTTCATATAACGTTGAATCGCATAAAATCCACTTTACCTCTCCATTGCTTTATTTTTACACAAAGCTCCTATTTTAGTCCTACATTTTTCAACATCTCTACTCTATTTCTGTTACATCTTTTTCACGATTCCGTACAGATACAATGTACGCAATCGTAATAAGATGGTTCGGAAACGACAAAAATATCAAATAAAAATCACGAACGGTTTGACTTACTAATTTCAAATTTGGAACATTAATTACAGTTAAAATTCTCTTTAAAACATTCTATAACTTCAAAATGATCGTTAGCCTGGGCGGCAAAAAACCCAAAAAACCGTTAAGAATATATAATATGGTATTTAAAACGACCTCAAAAATCACTTAAAAATTCATAACTCATCACCAGATAAACCTTTAAAGGTGCATTTTGACGTATAAAATAAAATGCAGAAGTCATTTTATAAAATCAAAAAATTACGGTTAAAAAATTATTTAAACCCCCCATTTTGGGCCAAAACAGCAAAAAAAATTAAGTTCACATAAGTAATAGCCCGAGTAAAAACGTCGGAGAAACCAAAACGTATTTCAAATATATGCATAAGGACCGCTTCATAGGAAAAATATAGCCAAGCTTTCAACTTTATATTCAGACTCTCGGGGGGCGCTGAAAACTCGAAATTTTGTAAAAAAAAAATTTTTTCTCGAGCATGTGATACATCTTTGGAAAGATCGCTCTATTTGTCAGGAACGAAACCGTATTTCATTTCCCTAACGAAACTTTTGAATTTTAACGGAAAGTTCAAAAAAGCGCGAAAGATGACGTATGTCCCTTTCTTGACGACGCAAGTATTACACAGTTAAGCATTTTGAACAAGGTTAAAAATATGTACATTCCCTCGTATATTTTTCTATTTTGGAGCCTTAGGGTTTCCTAGGTCAAAATTAGTCCCTGGAGGGGGGTGCTCTAAATTTTTGAATTTTTTTTCCCCAGCCAGTCATATAATATATCGATTGAGAGATCGCTATTTATCGGGAATGAACCTGTATTTCATTTTCTTAACAAAATTTTCGAGATGGCGATAATTTCAAAAACCGCAAAAAATTACGTTCCTCTTCTTCTTTGGAGCGGGAAAAATCAAATTCCTTTTTTTGAATTTAATATTATGTAAATGTAAATTATAGTTATAACTTAACATATGGAATCCTCAGCGCATGAAACATCATGCTTGACTGAACTTGTTTATATCTTGTTGCTGTCTTTTTTCTTTGCCGATGACATTTTATTCTTTTCTCCTTCCTAAAGTATTTAACCGCGAATAATGGTGTTGATCACTTGTTACACTGGAGCATATCCTCACCTCTGTACACCTTTCCATTTCTCCCGAAAAGCTTTAATGTATTCTTTTCTTTCTGCATCTTTCTATTTTCGTTTTAGTTAGTGTTTAAACGATATTATTATCCTCTTTATAGATTGTTTCTGCTATTTCAGTATATTCCTTATAGTCCTCTTTTTTTTTTTTTTTTTTTTTTTTTGAACATATTAATTTTCTTTCCTCTTTTATCCTTCAAAGTTTGAATTTGTTGAAAGCCTTTTCTCCTACAAAATGGAGCGCTTTATTTACTTAATGCCTTGTATAAATCTGTTATCTGCTCTAAATTTGATTTCTGTTCCTTTATTTATGGTAATGTCTCAAAATCTCTTCTTTCCAAACCGGATATGATCCAACATTTGTGTCGTCGTCTCCGTTACGGTGTTCGTAAGTCCTTCCCAATTTCAACATTACTCGCTAAATCAAATTTACCTCCTCTTTTTATCATGATTGTTTTATTTCGAAATGCGCTTATCGTTAACATCTTCTAAACTTTTCCATCGTGTCTCTTTATTAAGAAGAAATGGCGTTTTGCTCCACAGAAAATTTTTATCCTCGTACATATCTCTTTACGTCTTAGTTCATATTTGAGTTTGTGGTCGGATTTTTTTGTTTGGACTTGTCCATCCAACGCAGTCTACCCTTTCCATCCGTGGTTCTATAATTTTACTTTACTTAGACGTTCTGTTGCTGTTCCTATTATTCGCTTACGCCTTAATCGTATTTTATTACTTTTTGCTTGTTTTTGTTTTTCCTTAATATCTCCTCTGTGTTGTCCCCTTCATTCGAACGATGAACTTTTCTGTTTAACCACATCCTCTTTGAATGTTCTTCTTTCTCAACTGAATGTTTTATTTTTTTATTCTCATATCTCGAGTTTCCTGTCCCCTATTGCGCTCTTTTATTTTATCATTTCATTCTCCGCCGATTAATGCACCTCTTGGTTTCCTCATTTTGTCAATCACTGATCGAATTGCTATCTAATTGATTCTCTCTCCTCCGTATATTTGTGGACAAAAGTTCTATCGTGTAAAAAAACAAAAAACAAAAAAATTACGGAAAAACTAAATCATATATTCCGGTTACAACATTATGCATACTAAATGGTTAAAAATGTAAATTCAAGTTTCAAAAAGAGGTGTAATTTGTTGTATTAATAATCGAATACTCTTTTTCGTTTTCTGATTTTGGGGTTATCCATTTTTTCTTTTTTCGCCGTATTATTCAATTTAAATAATTAATTAGATGTAATTTAATATTTTCGGTGATTTAGTTATTTTTTTCGGTAAAACCCACGTCAGAATAGATTTTGAACCGATAATCATCGCCTATCTTCATAGCAGATTGCAATAAATTACGATAAATCAATTATGATGTTATTTTGTAATGTTGGTCTTGTTTGTTTTAATTAAACCTTTTCTTCTGATGCAAAGTTCAAAATTAATCATTTAATACGTATCAATTGAGTATTGTATAATTTTATATAAATGAAAATCGAAAAATTGTCAGTCTATCTGTTTGTGTGCACCAATCTCCGATACTACCAAACCGATTTTGTTCCGATTTTCATCGGTAGATAGGCGGTTTCGTGCAGTGCATAATTTATAAATTTCCGATGTGATTCAGTCGCCTTGTGAGGTTTTTTTTTTTTTTGTTAATAAAATGGAAAAATAGAAAGGTGAATATACCCTGATCAAAATAGAAAAAACGAATAAAACGTTTACACGGTAAATATAAATATAGTAAAATTATTATTATTATTTTCTTCGCGCTATGTACATCAGCTAGGCTTGGGGCGCGGCCAGAAAATTTATTATATTTTATTAACTAGGTTTATTGATTTGAAGAAAATCAAGAAGGAACGTGAGAGATGGCAAATCGTTGGACAGGAGTGACGAAAGGGAATATAACGGAGTGAAACTGGAGCTTGGGATCAGGATCTTAGGACATTATGTTGGAAGGTGGGGGACGGTGATAGGAATTTCAAATTTGTTATAGGTTGATGGAGCAAGATTCTGAAATATATATCCGCGTGTGAGGTTTGAATGACCAATACGTAGACGGCACGGCACCATCTGACTCTTTCAACTTTCTGTTTGAAATTTCCATTCGCGAACTGATAATTTTACTGTATATAAGTGTGACGGATTTGGTTTTCTCGTCCATTTGTTCTTCCACAACTTTCAAAAATGGTGAATACGTGGAGCCGAAAGCATTCTAGATGTTCCTTTTGCGGCACGATCGCCACAAAGCTTTCTGGTATATTTGCGTGACCAGAAACCCATAGAGAAGGTTACCGTCGTTAGTGAATTCTGTAGGATTATATTTTTGGAGTCAGTTATCTTATCTTTTGATTTTTATTGGATGTTATATAAGGCTGCCAATGAGTCCGTGGTTATTGTTTATTATATGTTCTGTTTGATTTAACTGTGTGTTCCAAAGCTAGCAGGATGCCATATAATTCTGCAGACAAAGCGGAGAATTGCAGTTGATGCGAAAATCTGAGGATTTCGACTAATAACGACTCAAGCGAATTCTGCTACCCTTGTGTCATTTGAGTAATATAGTCTATTTCTTTAGAGCGAAAGTAGTTTGCTATGGAAAATAATATTTGGCAGCAGCGAATAGTCAAATGAGGGCAATTTCGCTGTCCACGGAGAAAAGATTTTTGCAGGTTTATTGTCTACGTTGAGAAAATCTTGACTTATTGTTAAATCGATATGAAGAGATTCCGATGCATAGGATAAGATCCTTTTTACTCGAGATCCTAGGAATAACTATTGTGATAAATATAAATATAAACTTTTGATTATAGCGTAAGTTTTTTCGGAGAAAAAAAAGAAATGTGTCAATATTAGTTTGATAATAAATTTTGTTAAATCGATAACTTCACGGGTAATAAATTAATTTTTACGAAATGCTCGACGGAGTACTTGAAAGAACCAGGACAAAACAGGCGTATAGGTGGTCTCTGAAATATGTAATTATGAGATATTACGGTTTGACCAATTCGGATCCGATTTATAACGAAGTATTCTTTGTGTGGAAGGTGAAAAAGACGGGGAACCATAGGTCAGTTGTTGATTCTATGTTTTTTAAAAAAGATGTCTGTGTCTATCGAAACTCCTGACTTTTATTAGCCGATATTTTTTATAGGAGGGCCGATAATCTTCAGGCGAACATGAGGGCCGTATTTTGTTTAACCATGATTGGCATGTTTCCCACGGAGAGAAAGAATCTTTATAGAAACATAATTAATTAAAAACAGAAAAAATAAAATAAAAACTATTCGCATTTATAGCCCAAATAAGCAAAAGCAGGAAAGTAGATGGACAGTTTCCGGAATAAAGGAATGGAATGCTTAAGAAAGAGTAAGAATCAGATGATTGTGTAGTGGAAGCACTGTGATTTTCAGAAATGAAGCTCAGTTGACTGTAATATAAAAATTCCAGCGAAGAAGCCGAAGCCGCGGAAGCAACGTTACGCTATAGACATAGTATTGAATTACTACATATTAATTACGTACAAACGTTACGTTATAAATAATTCTTTATAAGGATATTTTTTAAGCGTTTATAAATGTTTGTAAGGAATGTTCCTTAAGAAAATATGTTTTATTACAATATATCAGAAATTCGAATTACAGAAAAATTAATAAGGAATATATTGTCATGAGAGCGCTACCTATAATATTATATCTGCGCAATAAAAACGTACGAATTATTGACCAGCCAGCCATTCGTTGTTGAGGGGATGGATTCGATACGAGTATATAAAGGGGGAGAAAAAATGAAAGATGTAAGCAGGTATTTATGCGCGGGTGAAACTGCGGAAAACAGCTAATTAAATTAGCGCAAAAAGCCACTCTTGAATAATTCAGCACAATATGCTCAATCGAATGTTCGTTGGAAGCGCAATTGCATAATTCGGAACTAATTATATCGAATGCTTTTACAACGTACAGAGTTAACATTCTTCTTTGTATTCTAACCGTTACAGAACTGGGCAGTTATTATATTATAAAAGAAATTAGACGTTATTTTATTGATCTGTTTTTTGTTTCTTTTCGCTAAATTTCCAGTTTTTACATATATTTAAACATTGCTTTATTTATTATCTTTGTATTGTTGTATTAGAATAAATGTAGCTTAATGGGTTTTTTTTTTTTTTTTTCAGTTTTGCGATATGAATGTCGCGTAAAAACTATATATTTAATATAAATCCTTTTATGAATATACTCTCTATACATTTGTCTGATTTATATGCACTTCAAACGGGGGGATGGGGGGGGCACTTCTTGAGATTAATATTAAATATTGCTATTATTAGTTAATGTTTATTTCCTGTTTGTATTATGTTAGATGCGTTAATTAATTGATTATATATGTATTTTTTTATTGTCCAGATAATCTTCGAGATCGCTACAATGGAATAACTCTAAATTTATAATTACCAATAAAAAATGTAAGGAATGACATATTCATCATTCGCGTAATGTTAATTTTTTCGTCACAAACAAAACATGATAGATAATTTGAAGAAGAAAAAAATGATTTTTTAAAACAACCCAAGCAACTATAGGTAACGAAACGTTTTTCCGATCCTAGGCGTGAGTCGTATTAATTAAAAAAATTAATCAGTTTTCGCCCGTTTTTCTCGATAACGTTTATTTATTCCGGGATCATTTTTTTTTTTTTTTTTTATTTATAGTTATATTTTCTTATTCTTTCATCGACACGTTGTTGCTCCCCTATTTAATAATATTTACGGTACATCGATTAAGCTGATGTTGTACGGTCGTAAAAACTATTCTAGATAAAATTTTGTCGATATCTGTCTCATCATAATTTAACGTACTGACATTTGTGTAAAAACCGTTGTAGTAATTGTTTATTCGTTTTTGGCAGACGTAATTAAGAGGAAGCCGGCGAAAGCTAATGCGGTTCATCGACATTGAAGGAGGGATGCCGTACTTTTAGATGGATGCAACGTACGGCGACTATATGTAACAGTCATCGGAATCGTTTTGCAGCAACTCGGAATCACATCGTATAAATCAGCAACCACGTTGCAAGAAGACTACGGCGAGTAAAAAACTTGAAATATGGGCTCGATGTTCAGAAGCGAGAAGATGGTCCTGTGCCAGCTGTTTATCCAACCCGAGACCGCTTATTCGGCTGTGGCTGCTATGGGCGAGGCTGGTGTTGTGCAATTCAGAGATGTAAGTTGATAATAAACACACATATTTCATATGTACATATGCATATATTCAAACGTTCCGGTGTATCTGTGTGTACGTCTCGTGTCCGTTGTGTATCACGTACGTAAGTGTATAAGTGAGATTTTACACGAAGCATCATCGAAATATTATAGAATCATACTCTACAACTTAATTCTTTACTGCCCTGTGTTACCTATTTTTACAAAAGGCTGGTAAATTAAGTTAAAAAGTGCCGTTTTATTAATTGTCTAAATTGTATTATGATTATCGTACACTCTGTTACTTCGATTGTTTGTCAAAAATTATTGTTCAAACAAAACTTTTCGCCTCGGTGTATGTTTTCCCGTATATTCGAGCTTTAAGCTAATCGAACTCAGTTTTGTTAGGAATTTTTTAAAAAAAGCAGTAATCACACGACGATTTCCTTTCAATTCACATTTCTTTCCTATAATTTTTTTTAGTATACTTTAATCGAACTAGCTATCGTAGCCAGTTGGTTAGACAATTACGTTTCGTACGGGTCAACTTGAACCCCGCCGCTGCACCAAGAAAATATATAAAAAAAAAAAAAAATCCTCTTGCGCTGGGTAATGTTAATAGTTGGCAAGAAAATGGTAGGTAATAAAAAAAAATAATTAAAATATATTTTTCGGAAATTGAGGTTTAATATTATAACTGACTTATTTATTGACAAAGTCCTTTCAAGTTAGTAATCAAGAATCCGTGTTTTTTTGCTTTTTTTTTTCACTACCATCTTGATCATGTATTTTTTATTATACGTATTGCAAATTCAGTTTTTGCTTTACCTTGCTTGTTGCTTGAAGTATTTAGCTGTGAAGCGTATGCTTAAGTAAGATTCAGGCATTTGCATCATTTATAAATCCGATAGTAATGAAATAGTTTTAAATGGATTTGTTTACTATTTTTTCTACAATTTTCTTTTTCGAATATTACTTAAAGAAAAAATTTAAGAAAACAAAAACTGACTTGTATCTTTTTCTTTTTTTGAAATTATATCTGTAATGTTAATTACAAACAAAATGCTACCATTGAAAGTTGTAAAAATAAGAGTTTAATATCATGTACCGTGCATGTTTGCTTTCGGCGAAATTGTGCGTCTGTCAGTTTTTGAACTGGCGTAATTTAATTATTATTTAATTAAAAAAAAAAAAGTTTTAACAAGTTTAACTCAAATTCTTTCTTTTTTTCTCGTTACAACTTGTTTGTAAACTTACCCAGAGATAAGTTATTTATAAAACTTTTATTTTAAATCGTTAATTTAAAAAAAAAATGAAAAATATAATGCAATTTGTTTTACGAGATATCTGGGTCTTTTTTTTTTATTTTACAAAACCTAAATTTCTTAAAACGACGAATAAGATTTTTGTATTTTCCTTTGCTAACTACGCTTACGTTTGCGAAATTCGTTTCAATTTTGTATTTATTGGTTTACGTGCGTTTGTTTATGTAATGTTGAGAACGAGTCCGGAACAACTTACAATTTCGGTATGTTTTGAATTTTGTCCCATTACTGGATGTATGATGTTTAAAAATAGTAACGATGAAGTAATGTAATTCGTGAGGGTTATAGAGTCGAAGGATAAAAATAGTATAAGAAGATTTAGAGGGAGAAATCGAAAGATTAACTAAGGAAAGAGAGAATGTTCCAGCACAATGAGCGACGAATTGAGTGCTTCGTTTGCTACTAAAACATCTTTAGACGAGGAAAAAAGGAGGATGTCGTCCGCAAAGAATAAAGGAAATGAATTTAAACGAACAGAAGCTATGCTGATAGTAAAGTAAAGCAAGTCTCATACCCTTGACAGGGTGTTTCGTTGATTGTGAAGTTAAGGTTCACAATGTACTAAGCCCAACGACACTAATGAGATTAGGGGGGTCAGTTCCTTTCTCATGGAATTTGACTTTATTTTCCCAGATTTCTTTGGCACCTAATTATTTCAGACTGGCTAAACCTGGGAGCGATTTAGATCCGGAACGAGACAAGATACTGATAGTATAGATGTTAAAAAAAAGTGGGACTGAGAGAGGAACCTTGAGGAAGACCTCGGAAAACCTTTCTTGGAGCGTTGAAAAATGGAGAGGTGAAATGGATAGATCGATTCGACATGAGTTTGATAATAGGGGAAGAGAATCTGATTAGGATGTTAATTGCCGTCATTTTATCTCTTAAAGTGAGTAGATGAACACTTTAATCTTTGAAATGTTGATAAAAACTATTACAATTTTAATTTAGAATACGCGTAATTATTAAAGAAAGAGAAAAACGGAAGAATAAAAATTTTTTTTTAACCCTACCCTGGACGCGCTAGCGGCCTTAACTCAACAACATGATGATTCAATAGTTAGAACTAAATAGCCACGCGGTCAGAAATGGAACTCACGAAAGACAGCAACATCGGAACAACTGAAGGCAATGGGAAGGAAAACAGGTAGTGTTAAAGGGAGTAGGAAGACCTAAAGCTAAAAGTTGAGCGTATAGAAGGGAACGTTCGTTAAGGAGAGTAGAACATGCGAAAAGGATATGATTTGAATCACAAATACAAAGTCAGACGCATGAAGAAAGGAAAAGAGAACAAAGCGATTCGAAAGCGAAAAAAAGGGAGTAGAGCATAATTGATCCTGAGTCTAATTAAGGAAACAGCAGTGGAACGACGACAGACAGGAATAGAATGAAACCAAGCCAGGGAAAACCGGTTGAATAAGACGGTAGTATGAATAATGATTAGAGAATAAAGATGGATACATGTCCATAGAAAGTGTCTGGAATGATTAGAGCGTGATAGGGAAAGAATATCTGAAGAAGGGAAAAAGTCGAAATGCGGGCGGCTGAGCAAGCTAAAGAGTCAGTTAAGACATTGTTTTCTGTATAAGTTGATTTGATTTTTTTTTTTAATAATTTTTTTTGCTGATCTGCTTTTCCAGAGAGGACTATTTTCGATTAACATTCGACATAATGCATTCATATCGTCCGTGAATTCTTTAGCGATGTTTGCGATATCTTTTTTATCGTTACACATCGCCACGAATAACATAATGTTATTCAATTTAAGAGGGTAATTCATATTTCATTTTTCCGAACGTTTTCTTCTAACATTTGAAATATTTCTTTTTTAAATATTGATTCGCCCTCTACTTGGTCTGGTGATGTAAACCGGTCATCATGTCAAGTAGTTATTTTAAAAGTATTGTTCGAAGTTTATTAGGAAGTTGTAAAATTTCACTTTTAAAAATTAATTGGCATTTATTTTTTTATGACCTTTGAAACTAAAAAAGTTCATCTGTTTCAGTCTTTGTCTGTTAATAAATTTTAGTAAAGATATTGGGGGGTAATAGTGATTATAAATTCTGTAAAATACGGAATCATTGCGTACTAAATGTGTACGGTTATAATATGCTCGTATTTATTTTTTGAAAATTTTAATCAATATTTTATAAAATTAATTGGGTTTATTATTTTAAGAATGAAGAAAATTAATTCAAAGTTTAGAATTTAATGAAATTATAAAAAATTAATTGTATATATATATATATATATATATATATATTATGAACAGTGTATGTTATATTTATATTGAGTTTCATTGGTGAACTTTATATAAATAATTAATTTCGTGAAAGGTTAGAAAGTTTAATAACACAAATATGGCACCTAAATAATTACTTTAAGAGGAGGTATGCGGGTTGATGATGGTGTTAACCATTTGCGTGTACAGTATTTTTATTATGAGCGGAAAGTATGCGTGCTTATTTTACAACATTGCCTACATATTCTTTTGCGAGTGATTGTACAGCTCTGTTTGTAAACAAACAGAATTCTAAAGTCATTAAAAACTGTGTCAATTTATGTGGTGTATGGTTAAAATTAAAGTGCGGCTGGGTTGTGACAAAAACGATATTTTTAAAATATCAATAGATAAGCGATTTTATGTTTGTTTTTACTGATTTTCAAAAAGAGGTTTTTTTTTTTTATGTTTGTTCGCGTATAACTTATATACATGTGGACCGATTTTACTAATTCTTTGCCCATTAAGATTCATCGGTGGTGCCGTGTGGGTACTAATGAAAGTCAGTGAACATAAACTGATTATTGAAAAAATATGCTCCCTTGAGATAATTTTTTGTTAGTATAACAGAAGGAATTGACTTAAAATACTATCAATTTACCAAATTACCATGGAAATGTAGCTTTGAATAAGGAAAGCGATTATATATCTTGATGGAAATGTAGCTGCTGACTTCCGGGGGTTATATGTTCGTATTTTTTTTTATTTTTTTTTTATTTTTATTTTTTAGCGCATTTTTATTAAATTTTTGTAGGTTGCCTGAATCAACACACACAGTTTATTTTGAAATAAATTTATTAAAAAAAAATGAACAACAAAAACACGAAAAAAAGAAAAAAAAAACTTTCCTAGTCGCGGACACGTACAAACTAAAGATTTACCGATGATTCAGCGTTTTCGCGCCTTGGTTAATTCGTATCAGCGCAAAACTGAACTAGGGTATGGCCGTACCTCTATTTATACCAATTTTGAGAGAATAATCTGGAAAACAAAATTCCAGAAAAACGATTCAAGAATCGTCGACCTATAGAAAAATTTCGGTAACCAAATTTGCAATAATTCTTTTTTGTGTTGCGTCATCGTCATCAATTCGTTTCTCCCCTTCAGTTGTTGAATTATTCATTTTTTTTTTATGTTTTATGCTGTGTCGCCACATTGTTTCTTTTCAGTGACGTAGTCACAATAATACCGTTGTCTTGAACTGGTCGTCTTACCATAATCCCTAGTTTCTTCTATTTGCGTTCTACGAAGATGTACACTGGCTTGAGGCAATCTAGCGATATTGGTATCTGTTTGTTGCGGATCTGTGCAATACAATGCCACGAATGCCGGGACACGATATATAAGGTGGCTGTACGTGCATTTCGGTATACAAAGACACGAGAACAGTCTTCGAGGCCCTTGTATACGAAGATCGACTGTTTCACGTGTCTTGATGCTGGTGTGGGCTGTGTAGTTCGGAAAAATGTCGTTTTAGGCGTGTAACGTAAAGTGTTGGATCGTCGAGCTTGCCTCGGAACTAGGAATTCTCCAGGCAATCTCGCATCGGCTCTCTGAAAACTAATTCTCTGCTGAAGTTGCTCGTCTTTCCATGCCGTTCGTATGCCCGTGAATACTGTTGGCAGATGCTCCACCTAATCTTCGGTTTCGTGGCACATTATTGCAGCTTTCAGTTATCTGTGTAATCATTCTATGATACTGTTTGCTTCCGGATGTCCAACTGCTGTGTATGGAGGTGACACGATCCGATGGCAATCGAAAGTCCACGAAAAATTTCGAAATTGCCGTTTTTGGTCGCCCGTTATTCTCAGTGGAACACCGTAGCGCGTTATCTAGCCGCTGTAGATAGTTTTCGCCATGGTGTCAGTTGTCATGTTCTCCATAGGAAATACTTTTGGCCATCGGGAAAAACGGTCGGTGAATGTTAAGACATTAAGATATTACGCGAACTGGGAAGCGGTAGTCTGACAATGCCGATGTTCAAGTGCTGAAATCTCGAATTAGCAAGATCGTAATTGCCAAACGGCGCGTGCACATACCGGTGTATTTTTCTGCGTTGGCATGAAATGTATTCTCGGGTCCATCTTTTGCAGTCGATATTAAGTTTCATAATGTCGTCAATGTTGTTGTAGGCTCAATCGAGTTCTCTCAGGACCTCGTTTAGGAACCGTTGAAAAGTTTGCGTCGCGTTACGTAGCCCGAAACTCAAAAAGGAGAAAACAAAAAGCCCGAATGGAGTTATAACAGTTGGTTTTTGAATGTCCTCCTCCGCCACAGGGATTTGGTGATATGCCCGTATCCGATATATTTTCGAGAAAATTTTCTTGCCTGCAAGACTTTGGGAAAAGTCTTCAATAGGTGGTACGAGGTAACGGTCCGGCGTGGTTCGTGCATTTAGAGCTCCATAATCGCCACAAGGACGCCATTCGTCGCCCGACTTCGACACTAGATATAAAGCTGATGACTAGTTGCTCGAACGAAGATGGACGCGCAATACCCATCTTAACCATTGTCTCGAACTCTTTTTTGGTAATTTTGAGTTTATTGGGTGCTCGACGCTGTGGCTTACATGCGACAGGCTGTCTAGGTGTTATTTTAATATTATGTACCGCGTTGTGCTTAAGGTTGCTAGACATTCCGCTGGGTTGTGTGAGGTTGGGAAAATCGCATAAAGGGTGATGAAACTGAAAGTCTCCGGTGATCATGGCTTTAACTTGAGATACTATGAAATTCCGAACTAGTTGGCGGTATGCGAATTGGTTGATAATTGTGTCCCAGAGACGATTTTTAAAAGTCCATAATGAGCGATGTAGTCGGCTTCGACTCGTCGGCGATGACGAAACGCCACGGGAAGTCCCTGCGAAGTCCCAGATTAAGCTTTATGTTAATTATACCATACGTTGCTATGCTTGATCCGTTGCCGCACGAAGTTTGTATTAAGAACGTGGAAGTCATCGGTTGACGCGAATTCTGGGAAATACATGTAAATCAGCTCCGGTATCGACTAGAAATTGCAGTTTTGATTGTAGATTAGTAATGAAGCGTTGGCTTGAAATTGGGCCGATTTCGCCTTTAGCCGAATCTACTAACTGTCTGGCGTTTTCGGACGGAAAAGTACAAGATTTACGGCATTTTCGGGCATGTGTACCCCATAATTCGCATAGTACCAGCAATGTCCATTCTCATTGTGCCGATCTCTTTAAGGCCATGTTTCGCTCTTATTCCTAAGGTTCCATCGCTCTACTTCTCTTATACGTTTTTTATTAATATGATAAATCTAAATATTGACACTACGTTAGTTCAAGATATCTGTACTGTGGTTCGATAATTTTATTAATAACAAGTGTATCGAAATGTGTAAAACCGATTAATATCGAACACGATCTCTTCTTTCCAACCGATCAACGAACCGCCAACCTACGGATCCCGGATCACTACCGACAACAGTGATACGTAGTATTTTGTTGTTAAATTTAATTAATCGTGTACCATATTTCGTTGTTATATTCGTAGATAATTATTGTGTTTTTTTTTCAGCCGTCGACCGGTACCGAAAGATATAACAGGTTATAAAATATATTGATAAAAAATTCAATCGAATAATTTAATATCAATAATAATCGCATCGCCCTAAAAAATAAACCAAAGAATTAAGATTTTAAGCGAATAAAATCCACGAGAGTAAAACCTCGAAGTTGGCATCCCTGTGGGTTTCGGTAACGTTTCAGTACGATGGATGGCTAAATGGGTGGCGGCAGTTCAGGCTGTTAAAAAAATTTTAAAAAGCCATTCTGCCTCTATTTATACCGATTCCGAAGGAATAATTTGGAAAAGAAAATTCCAGAAAAACGATTCAAGACCGCCGGCTTATAAAAATATGTTTTTTTTCCTAGTAACCAAATTTCCAATAATTCTTTTTTATGTGTTGATTCATCGTCTTCAATTCGCTTCTTGCCATCCGTTATTGATTTTTTTTTTCCCCGTTTTATGCTGTGTCGCCACATTTTTATAATAAATCGTGATTTTTTTTTTTTTTTAATTTCTGATCATCTGTTGACGTGTTAAATGATAATTGCAAAGTAAGTCCTATTTATAATAAACCGGAAGTAATTATAAAATGAACAATTCTGAAAAGAGCTGTTTAAAAACAATATAAAAAATCAACAAAAGGAGATGAAGACGAATCTATAGTATGAAAACAATTGCGCAATTAAAATTAACAGTAATAATAAAAAACCAAAAAAAAAAAAAAAAAAAGAAGAGAAGCGATCTAATATAGTTAGTAATTAGGGGAGGGGGGGGGGGCATGGGATAACCACTTTGAAAAATCCGTTTTTCTGAAAAATTTTCATATAAAAGTACAAATTCTTAGAAATATTTTCCCAAAACCTCAGATCATTTGGAGTAAAACTCATTAAAATAGTAAGCTATGCGCTGCACCCCTTTTGAGCCGGCCGAAAGCGGCAAGCAGTTAACCGGAGCAGCTGCTTCCTTCGCTTTCAAAGGGACTAGCCGGTGATGGTACCTGGCAAAAACGAGGTTTCTTTTCGTTATATGGTGCTTCTTCATTAATAGGATATTACACTGGAAAAGTTATAGATATTTGCATTAAAAGTGGGCACTGTTAAAGGTATAAAGCTTGGGAGAAAAAATTAAATATAATGGAATTTGAAGAATGGCATACCAAGCACGTGGAACATGGTGAATGTGAAGTAAATCACATTGTACCTGCAGGAAACATGGAAGTATCAGTAATAAAAGAAATGTTTCAACGATCGGAGGAAAAGTACGACGTCAAGTATAAAAATTACATCGGCGACGGTGATAGTAAAAGGTACACCGGTGTAATTCAATGCCATCCATATGGCGAAGACTTTGTAATAAATAAATAAAAGTGCGTCGGCCACGTTTTTTTTATTTTTCGCTTGAGACCGATTTTACAGCTACAAAATGGCGCCATTTTTAGGGTAAATATCGTGGTTTTGACTTCATCCGATCGCCAAAAATTGAAAAAAAATTTTAAAAATAAAAGGACAACGTTGCGACCTAGATTTACTTCTAAATTAACCATTTTTTCCAACTATTCGTGTTTCGGATGATTTTGTAACGAGTTATCGTGGACACCGCAAAACGTATTTTTTTGAAATGGCCTCCGTAAATTCGCTCTCACTGGCTTGTTTATGAATATTTTTTGACGAAAAAATTACTGAATGTTCTTGAAATGTCATATAACTATGTGCAAAAAACTTTAATGAAATAACTTTAATAATCTTTTTAAAAATTACTCTCAAAAAAGTGTTTTTTTTAGACCCGTTATCCCATGCCCCCCCCCCCCCCCCCAAACTACAGTAATAATACACTTTACACATAATTAAGATTAAAATAAAATTATACGTAAATATATTGTTAACTTCTAATTCCGAGAAAGAAATTTAAATTTTATTTTTTAAGGTGCGTAACGCTAAATGATAAAAATAAAACTAATTATTTATAACGTTCACTAAAATCGCCACTATAAGAAATATGCAAGTGAAGTCCGAAATAATAATAATAATAATAAAAAAAAGGATAACAATTGATTTTGTAAAATGAAAAAAACATTTCACTTATTTATTGCAATTATCATAGAGTTTTTCGGCATCACTTAGGTTTTCAGTATTTTTTAAAGCGCTAGTAAAAAGATTGAATGATATTTCTGTAAGAACGAATTTTGTGGCCGTAATAAATGTAGTCAGTGACGGAGATTAAGGAGTTTGTCACAACTTTAGTGGCATTGGTAACGAATGACAATCAAAATAAACATTCGATTCTAATTGTTATTTCGGCAAACCTACGTTGAAAATCATTCTAAAAATGTAACATCATCCGTGTGAAAAATTAAATAAAAGATTCCCCGTTTCAAAGTTGTCGTCATGGCTTTCTAACAATTTTCATAACTATCCTTCGCAGTGTATTTTTTAAAATTTATTCTGGTATACTTATGCAAAATTGAAATACATAACATTACTTTTTTTCGGGAACCCATGATTAAAGACTTTTTCTGTAATTATTATTCAAAGGTTTCTTTATATTCCGCCATTCCATTGATCTAGATAAGCGCTATCTTCAATAATATAACCTAAAAAATATATCCGAAGGTTCGGTGTGATTTAGGGAGATTTTTAAAGGATAACTTTGAGTTTCGAAGCGAAGAAATACCATTTTCGGCTTTAAAAAACGGGTTTTTGCGTTTCTGGTCTTGTTCCACCATTTCAAAAATTCTGAAAAATTTCAAGGACATTTTTAGCATCAAAATACAAAAAATGTTTTTTTTTTTTTTTTTCTTTTTGAGAAAACCATATTTCTTGCTTCCTTTTTATCGAGTTTTTAAAATTTGAAACGCTTATAAAAATTTGAATTTCGTGCCAAAAAATCTAAAAAAATTCATGATGATGTAATTTGAGAATCCCTACACGATCGTTCAAGGTTTTTTCAAATTTGCCAACTAGAGGCTGAGATATCAATAATTCACAAAACACACATAAATTCGATTTTGAGATGAAGTTAGCATATTTTGGACTGAAAACTTCGAAATCATCATCATTTTTTTTTTTAGTGCTGAATAAGAGGGTGTATTTATCATTCCGATCCGTTCATACTCGTAGGTAGTTTTGACCCGCTTATCCGACTAGAGTGTTTCGTGAAAATCGTTGGGGCCGTTTTCAAGTTACGTTGTATATACTGAGATAAATTAATGAAGTTTACTTTTGCTGAAATCTCTACTATCGAATTTTGTATCTTCCTCTAAATTTAAACAGATGTTATTATCAAATTTTACTTTAAAAAAACGGAGAACGTAAAAATTATGTTTATTTATATCTGAAACTATGATAAAAAATTAACTTTTCCCCCCAAAAACTGAGATTTATTTATTTCTTTTTTTTTTTTTTTACCGCGCGTATAAAAATATAATTATAAATTTAACTCGGAGAACGTAAAATTTTATTCAAAAAATTATTTTTATCGAAATGAAAAAAGGAAATTTATAGTTTTACTATTTTTCTTCTCATTACTATTATTATTATTGAAATGTGTTGTGAACAGACGAGAATTTGGGAATGCAGACCGAAACAGATGCATTACAGTTAGAAAATTAGATGGTTTTTGGCTAAGTCGGTGAATTTAATGCCAACTTTGCCTATGCATCATATTTTACGTATTGTTTCATTGTGTTTTTACAAAAACGCGATAAAACGTATTACTATTTTATTCTTTTATTTTCTATTTATTTATTTCGGCTACACTGCATTTCGGTGCTACCGCATTTTTATACTACGAATATTATATAATTCAGGGAGCACAGTTGGTAGGTATGATTATCCTGCACAAAAACAAGAAGTTTTCTATTTTCTTTACGATCATTTTTTTCTTCTTTTTTTGTAAATCAGTATGAATTATTACAATGAAAGAGCAGTCGCTAATTGGATTATTTCTTCAATTTCTGTTGTGGTAGTATATCAGTTTATTTTAATGTGTCAGCGAATTGGCTTTCTTTTCCCTTTTTATTTTATTCCTATTTTTTTCCCTAAGAAATACATCAACATTTTTTTTACTCTTCCTGCTCGGATGTGCATTTGTTTATATAAAACTTACCTCGTAAATTCATTTAACTAAAATCCGTTATTGCGGTGAAATTTATACCCTTTTTCTTTTTAAAAAAAAACATGTACGTAATATATATTTTCGTTTTGAATAAAATTAATAAAATGAAAATACAATAAACAAATACCGGCGCTGTCAGAATTACGTAATCTTTTAACGTTAAATTAAAAAAATGTCACTGCCGAAACCATATTTTGTCTCGAAACGTTTTGGCGCAGGCAACTTAACACCAAGAAACCACGGTTCACCGCCAGCGTTGAATGGATGACTTCATAAATGATATAATAATCTTTGTAGCTGTTGTATCTTATTCAAGAAAAATAAAACGTAATATGATGAAATAGGTTATATATGGATGTTAGTATTTTGAGATCCTCTAGGTGGCGAAAGAGGGTTCGTTACAGTTCCATGACAAAATTACGTTATGATGAGCCATTTTAAATTTGATGTGATTGAGTAGAGTTTGATGATTCTGTTAGTTCCTTCTGTACTTGATTATATAATTTAGTGAACTATATTTTATTTCTTTTGTGCCCTTTAGGAATTTGTGATTTTCTTGTAGCATTACTGCAACGTCTCTAAGATCGTTGGTAAACTCTTTCGCAATTTGTGCTGCTAGTTTATTATCTTTATACACTTATCGATATAGTATTTAGAGTTCTCAAGAGACATTGGGTAGCGGTCGGCGAATTTACACCCATATTACTTTCCAACGGGGCAAATACTTTCTTGCGAGTGGGAGCATTGTCCAAGGTTTCCATTGCTTCTAGGGTGTCACCATCTAAGTCGGAACCATCAGTTTCCTTTTTTCTTTTATTCTTTGGTTTTATTGTAGGACTGTCTTGTGAACCTGAAATTTTGGAGCTTTGCTATGGGGGACGTCTAATGGCGTCAGTTGTGAGGTTCTCCTGTTCTGCGAGTTCTTCAGACGTGCCGTTGCGTTCAAGAGATCGTAAGTTGAAGTAGGCATACTGAATTTTTTGTCGGTAGAAATTATGGAACAGTGGTCGGTTGTACTTGTAGCAGATTCTGAGTACTATGCAATTCATCTTTTCTCAGCGGAATGGTAAAGAGATCGTTCGTTAATGGTGGACACTTTCACTCGATGGCCTTTTAAAAACCACACGTGAAACAGGTAAATTCATCGAATGCGATGAATATTCTAGAAATATGGTTTCGTTCCTTCGAACTAGCGAGATTTCCATCGACAAATCTCACTTCCGAAAAAAAAAAAAAAATAGTTTTCCGGAATTTTAGAATTTGTGACATATTAAGGGATCAAAAATAGTAGAGAGTTAGTTTTTTTTACGTACTATTGAGGATGTGTTTTAGTTTTTTCAACTTCTTTACAACTACTTACAGGAGCACACTATTTTTTCCGGTTTCCGTCGAAAGGAGGGTTTAATTAATTTTTTTATTAATAATTTTTCCTTATATTATGAAAGAGTTCGCGATTTCTATTATATATTTCGAATTTCGCTTTTAACGTTTTATTATGAATGTTTAAGTGATTTTTCCGGTTGTTCTTAAGTTACGTATTGTCTTAAAGAACATTTTAATTGTGATTTATGTGCAAATTTTGAAACTTGTATCAGCCAGAGCTGTTCCCTTAAGTTATTGCATATTTTGATATTTTTGTCATTTCTGTTTGGTTCCATACGTTATATATGTGTACGGAAGCCTAAAAAATTAGTGCATTTAAGTACGTTCTTCTTGTTGGGTCTTCCGGTCGTGAAATGTTTCAGTCACACTCGACAGAGGTGTTAATTAATTTTTCAAAATACGTCTGCATTACTAGCGATAAAAAAACGGTGAATTCAGAATTTGAATATAAAAGTATTAATTAGTTATATTAAATAATAATACCGTTTTATTTTAAAGTGTCGGTTCACCCCTTTACCGCACGTTACAAGATCGTTAAAGTGCGTGGTACAAATCATCGACTTTACCTACTTATCACGAATCATTCGTTACATTGGTAGATATTGTTTATTTAAATAGTCATTTGAGGCGCCGTGATATTGAAAGATATAGAACAGTAGATAAAACAAGCAAAACTGTGAATAATATTATATGTATTGTGTAGGGGTATATATGACGAAAGTCCGTGTACACATCATTTTATTGTTAGTAGATGGTGCAGTGCAAAGGTTGTTGTATTTATTTAGTGATAACCCATTAAGCGAGTTGAAATTTTATCTGTAAGAAGTTATTCCGATTAAACAAATAAGAAGGAAGGTTTATCGCTGTTTTAGTGTTTGTTATAAAACATACTAATAACAAATTAAACAGTTAATAAAAGCACATTCTAATCCACCTACTCTTGCCGGCGTAGATAATTATATTAATCATTTCAGTTTAGGAACGAAATAAAGTGCAAAAACATTTATTCCAAAAATTCTAAATACAAATGAGAAGTACATTTATTTATTATCTAAATAACAATTAAATTAAACATTTTTCGATTAAAAATATTGTGATGAATGGATGTAGAAATTTTAAAATGCAACACTACTGCCGCTCCCACTCGAACACGAATTTAAATTCTTGTCTTGAGAATAGTTTTCTTTATTTGGGGCTTGCGGGATGTTAGTACGCCCTTCTGCATTTATTATCGCAGATATTTGGGTTGGTTATATTTCAATTTTTCCACCTTCTCTGTCGGATAAGTTATCTAGGAAATTTTCAGACTTTTTTGGTGATTCTGTTCACAGTTCAGCAAATTTTGCAATTCATTGTATTCTGCGCGTAATGTTTATAATGTAATTTAGGCCGTCTTTTTTAATGGAATAATATTTTAGGTAGCCTATCATTATCCCCATTTTTAGTACATTTCCAATTCATCTTGGACAATTTCTGTGTAGTAGAATTTATATAGTCATATGGTTCAATACTTTTCCCTATTTGATACCGAATCTTATCGGTGAACGCCCTTTGCGGGTCGCTGTACTACTCGTGCTGCAATATTTTCAATAGATTAATCTACTTTGTATACCAAAAGGCAATCAGTATCAAAAATAAACGTGATTTGCACGATTTCACCGTTTTTTTCTTCTTTGTTATCGCTCGATATTAACTGTAATTATTAATTGTTTTGATGGTTATTTTTGAATTCGTGTCTAACTTAACGGCGAATAAACTGAGAGAAGTATTAAAATATTTAAATTTTACGAAGTTGGGATAAATCATGATAAACGTCTTTATTTTCATGTAAATTATGAAGTAATTATTTACAGCGAGACAGCATATTTTTATAAAACTAACTGAAAATTCTCCTATTTATAATTGTTGTTCTATTCTCCTTACAATTGTTCATGTATTAATCTATTGCAGTCCTATAAAGCATTCGTTCTTCCTTAAATCTATCATCAGATTTCGTAAAAATAATTTCAAACATTTTTCCTAGCGGGGAAAAAAACTTTTATATATTTCCTAAATAGCACGTTATTTTTTAAATTATAAATTGTATTTCCTTTGTCCTTATTTTTGACAAAAATATTTAATTATTATTGAACGGAGGCATATATTCAAAACGCATTGTAATTAATTTGCTAGCTTGTACAAGGTATGCTTGTAAAAAATTTCAAACTACATAGGAACTTATCAGAAATTGATTGTAGTTTTTGCGGAACGATTATTTTTCACTGCAGTAGAAAAAAAAATTAAATAAAGGCGTTTTCGCGAGCATGTTTTTAATTTATTAGAAGCGATTTTATAAATAGTAAAAATTTATTAGTTATTTTTTTTTTTTTTTTTTTTGGTAATATTTTAGGCCATCTTATTTTTAGAATTTAAATTGATTATCAATATTTTATAAAAAAATGTTCGTTTTTGTTTCAGTTAAATTCCAGCGTAAATGCATTCCACAGGAAATTTGTTAGCGAAGTTAGAAGATGTGATGAGCTAGAAAGAAAATTGCGGTATATAGAAGCTGAAGTTAATAAAGACAAAGTTTTTGTTCCAGAGTCTACAATTATCCCGAATGCTCCAAATCCGAGAGAAATGATAGATTTAGAAGTAAGTGACCTTAATTATCAACGGCGAGCCCAAAGAAATTTATTATTAAAAAAAAAAAAAAAAAAAGTGACCAAATTGAAGATTCGTTCCTGATGTTGAATTTTCAGCACAAATTAATCTCAAAGAAGAGCAATGATATTCTAAGTAGTTTTAACGCAATCGGTAAACGTGCCGATTTTAAGAGGATATTCATTACAATCGCTTATTTCTCAGTTTCAACACTGGCTATCTTTGAATAATGCTTCAAAATATAAACAAAGATTGCAAAACACATTTCTATAGATACTGTTCCTCAATTTAAAACTGAAATCCATCAAAGTAAAAACAAGCGATCGTTGAAAACCTAAGAAATCTTAACACTTCGCATCAAGTCGAGATTGTTTTAAAATCGTTCGATAATTTAAAACATTATATATGTATTCTGTCAATGCTAAACTAACTGACATTATTGTTTCCATAAAAATCCCCGATGCGCGATACTCTAAAACCATTAACTGCACTGGGTTTTCAATGTAGACATCCTTACTAGCACCCCTTCAGCGTGCACGTACAAAAGTTCTTAGTTATAATGTTACAGAAGTTTTAATAATTTATTTAGTAAAATAATTTTTTACAATTACTGTGCCATATATAAGAGTAATAGTGTAGAAAACAAAATTTTATATTTTTTTCCGACCAATTCAGGCTCTTGGAGAAATATAGAGAGGAAATAACAACTAAACAATAATGTTGCAGTTAGGGAGATAATTTATGTTTTCTGTGTAAATTGCGGGTTAAGGAAAGTTTAATGTGAGAATAAGTTACAAAAATAGAAACATTACACGACAAGTATAATAAAGAAGAAAGCCTAGACAAAACATGGCGTGGGTGTAGTTTTGTCATCAGTACGAAGATGATTTAACGACTTGATCCTTACGATGTAAGGGAAAATGACTTCATGGATAATCATTTTCTATATTGGGAAGGCGGACAGTTTCGACTATTTTACTTGCAACGGACTTCATTATGAAAAGCCTTATGAAATGAAACATTTTCCCGTTACGAAAGTTCTAATGGAAATTACTAAGTATTATTGTTTTTTAAAACAATGGATGTAGTCGAGATTTATTTTCTGTAAGGATTACAGAATATTCATTTTTGGGGGTTCGGTCGGATGTGTCCCAATGACGAGATCCGTAGGATCAAGTTTTATATAATATTTATGTGTGTATTCCGTTCGTTAGGGAACCTGGTTTAGCAAATCACGTATGTAATAAATTTTATTTTGACTTCTTTAAAAGCCACTAACGTTTGCCATGTGCATAATTTTCAATTTTTGTGGTAAGTATTTTTGAAATGGTTCACTTCAGCAACATAAGGCAGAGACATGGGAAACTATGTGGTCGACTCACACATAATGGCTGCGATCCATCAAGGTGAGCACTGAGCCTTGGTGGCCACCGATATCCATGTCCCGCAGAGAGTTTGCAGCATTCACTAGACTCCGCAGAGGGCACACAGCAATATCATCTCACAACTATTTGCCGGAAGAAACATCTCCTCCCTCTGCCTGTCCCATATGAAATTCAGCCATTTCACCGACTGCTGAACACATTCTGGAACATTTCCTGTCTGCAGGCATATCTAACTTACCGTCGGTTGCGTTGTCAAACGAACCAAAACAGGTTCAGCATATGCTACACTATATAAGAGTGGCTAACTTGTTAAAATACTTCTAATCTTGCACTGATCCATGTGCTGTAATAATCTCGACAATTACACACAGCACGTGTACGATATATATATAAAAAATGATTCACTTGAGTTGATTGAAAAAATTACAAACAAATGCTTCAAAAATTCGACGGAATATTATTTTTGACGTTTAATTATAATTTGAAATAAAAAAGGAATCTTGTTTGCCGATCCTAAAAAGAGAAGAGAGTGGATTTGTAATCAGCAACAGACTCATCCAAAATAGTTCAATAAAATCAGTTCGAAAAAAATGGTCTGTTGTATTTAAAGGAACAATTTAAAAGTATTAAAAAGGTTAAGATTCATATTCCTTTTTTTTTTTTTCTTTAATCTAAACTGAAAAGATGGTGCCGTTCGAATACGAAAACTTGCTGAAAGATAGTATATAGTTATTGAAATTAGTAAAATTTATTTTAAGGAATAAGTGCTTTAATTTATTTTGTAATTTATTTATTTTCTTATAATAAATTACATTTATAAAAATGTGTCGATCATTTTTAATATAACTTAATAACTACGCTAAACTACTAACGCGGAATCCTTTGCTATTATTTCGATTCGAAATTTTCATATATTTTTTTACAGTGTAGTATGTTGTGAAATTTTTTACTTTGTAATACTATTTTTTTTCTTTTTCCATTATATTACAAGCTGGTGTTCGTACATTTTTGGAAAGAATAAAGCAGACCATTTCAATCTGTTTCGATTATAAAAATATATATACTTTTTTCGTTATTTATATAATCTTGGTTCGTTAAACAAGTGGAATTAATATTCTATTTACTCGTGGAACCTTTATCTGCTGATTTAAGTATCGCGATCGGTAATAACAAATTCATTGTCTTCTTCGACAGATAATTTCGCAATCAATGGAATCTACCGTAATACTTTATTTTCAAAATTAAGATCATTAAATTTATATCACTTTGATATACAAACTCATTTTTTACTATATATATATATTAAAAAAATGCACAAAATAGAAATGAAGGATTATTTTATATGTAAGATAAATATACAGAATATAATCAAAGATTAAAAACGTCATAATTAAAAATATTTTGTAAAAATTGCGTACTTGGTTCTGCGACCTCTGTTGGACGCGATCATAAATAAGTCATAAGTAACAATAAATAAGTATACTACTACATTTGACAACTGCACACATTAATTAGAAGGCATTGAAAAGCACATTTTTCTAATCAGTTAATAGTAAAGAAGACGTAGACATGTCGTTAGCGGTCACGATGACAGCGGAAGGTTAAACTACATTTTTTTATAGCCTTTATTTTTTCATTTGCCGTATGTAGAAATTTTTTCATTACCATTTATGCGAAAATATGAACATTGTCTAATGAATTCAGATTTTTAAAATAAGCTACAGGTAAACTAAATTTGAACTGAACATTTTACCAAATTTATCGAGCATGTAAATTAAAATACACACAAAATCACTTGTAAAAAGTACAGCCAAGTTCAGTAGCCTAAAAAAATAACATACATGCATATATTTATATATATGTGTATATTAGGGTGGCCCTTATTTTTCAAGGTTAAAATTTTTAATCTCCCAACCGGTAGTCTTGTTCTCTTATATGAAAAAATTATAGCGTTAAAATTTTAGCTAATTTGGTCAACTTTAAGACGTGCCGATATGGCCAAGAAGATAGCGCAACTCAGCGCGCGCGCGAAAGTACACTTCCGTTGGTTACTAGACAGTGTTACGCAGTAAAACAAGAACTCTCATTACAGGCTTAAAACGTTGAGACTATACTTGAAATATCACAATTGTTTTCTTAGCCTTCTTTCTCGGGTGAATAATTTTAGTGATAAGAATGAAAAAATCGTTGAAAACACATTTACAATTTGCCACAGAATAGCTAAGAAAGTGAAATATTAATGCCAGACATGAACGTCGACTTTTTCCGCATCGGAGTATTTTTTTCGATATTCCGCTACCACTTGAAGTAGGTACTGTTTTTGTGCTGGGTAATGCCCTCGACTGGCAATCCCAAAAAAAAAAATACTGTTTTTAGTCTTCTTTGCGGGTCAGTTTATTGTTGTATTGTTCAATTAATTGAACGCCGCGCTCAGCTGCATCATTGATCACTTTCATTTTGGAGATTAATCCCCTACTTTTTAGATAATCTTCATCCTGCTCAAATTCACTTGGACTTCTGAGAAGAAAATCGGTGTTAATGCGAAATCTCTCAAAAAAATTCTTGGTCAGCTAATTAACAAATTGATCTAGATCTCCTCGGCATAAAATTTCCACGTCAGAAAATTTTATCTGCAATCGGCTCATGTCGTCATCTTTTGTTGCATTGAGATCCAGGTTTTTGTGCATTCTTTCTTTCACCACATTACTGACATCGTTATCAAAGAAAGCGAAACCAATTGCTTCTGGAGTTAGATACCATAAATGGCGAATAAATTGATTTACAGCCGCTTTTGAAACTTCATCGTCTATTTCTTCGTAAGAATTCAGTTTTTGTAGAAGATTAAAATCTGAATTTGGTGCTTTTATGGTAACCGGAGCTGAAAACCACGCTTCCACATAAGTTGTCACAATAAAAATACAAATATCAACTAAACCTTTCGCTTCTGAAATTTTCAGCTTAAATTCATAGCGAAATAAATACATTTTCAAGGAGTATATGACCTTAGACATCCACCTTGCATGGTGCATGGCTCCGGAATGTCGAAATGAAAAATTATTTGGAGTTTCTCCTAGAAATACTAAGCATAATTCTAAAAATTCTTGGTAATCGTCACGAGACTGATGTGTAGCAAGTGTATGCTGCAGGAATGTAATAAATTGGGATTTTCTGTCGTCGTTAAATACTGATCTCATTTCTTCTTCCATTAATGCTGAGCGAAAATTGTCTTTATTCATCTTTGACCACTTATTTTGGAATTCTTTAAAAATAGCAATATTTAATAATTTGCGGTCGAGGAACCGTTCCAAGCGAACACAAGTCGCTCCTTTGTCACCAGTATTAACGGCAGTTGTGTCAAAAGAAAACATTTAATAATAGAGGCACAGGATTTTTTGGTTTTGGCCGAGTAAGCGTTCTTGACAGGGCAAAGCGACTGCTAAAAAGAACGAGGTCCAAGAGATGATGAATTAATGACACTTGGGAGAATATTTTCTACCTCGGACATCGTCAAACGATAGCGCTGCAAGTACCAAATCCGTATCAATATAAAGCACAAAACAATATTCTCACTTACAATTGCGCTATAAATAGGTATAAACAACCACAACAAATCTATTCACTCTTTTCTCTTTGGCTCACTTATGCGGTAGAGAATCCTTATCACACATTTAGAAGAGATACACAAATGATGATACTGTAAGAAATATTCCATCAGAACTATACTGTGTTGCTGGCACACAGCAGTATACTGTAACGAGGGAAAGTAGTATTTGCGGCGCGCATGTACGCTCGTTTCACCGAAACTCTTTTCGGCACGTCTTCAAATCAACCAAATGAGCTAAAATTTTAACGGGATTATTTTAATTTTTGGGAAAAAAAATTTCCGTCATCTATAACTAAGGACCACCCTAATATACATATATTAATTACAATGTAATTCCTAGGCCACTCCCCATTAGAAAAAATGTCCCGATTATATATAACGAAAAAATGTCCCAATTGTATATAACGAAAAAATGTCACAATTTTATGTAACAAAAATAGTTATATGTTTATATATATATATATTTATTCGCGCATAGCTTATATTCATATGGACCGATTTAGAATTACGTTGTAAATTGTGATTATTTTATACAAAATATAGAAGAGAAAGGGACAGAAATGTAAGCAAGAGGGGTCAAGGAACACAGCCCCTTGCGAGGCAAAAATGGCCGAGTTTTTTTTATATATATATCAACACAAAAAGAAAAATAACATAACCACAAAAGTCCTATTCTAACATTTAACTTTCATTATAAAAAATTAAGACATTTTTCCGTTACATATTTCATTACATAAAATAGTGACATTTTTTAAATAACAATAACAAAAATCCTATAAAATATAACAAACGTTACATAAAATTGGGACATTTTTTTGAATGAGGGGTAGCCTAAGAATTACGTTGTAATTAACATATTTATGTATATATATATGTTTATATATATATATATATTTAATTGCCAAGTTATATTTCCTTAACATGTTTATATTAATTCCCAATCAGTGGAACACTGACTGGGTAGCTATTACGGGTTTCTTAATAATCATTAAGCATACAGTTAAACCATATTGGCCACCAGAGGAAATGTCCCGTTACGATTTTAATATTCCCAGCCGGCTGCGAATCGACTATGTCGGTATCTCCCAAAAACATATAATCTACAAATTGTCGCCTCTGGCTATGGATCCATCATGCAACCAGACAGATATCTCAGTAGTTCCGTACATACCCGTCACTTACCCATAGTTTATGCGTTACGAAAACAACTTGGCCTATCAAGAAACATACAGGAGATACCTTCAAATGCTGCAACTACCGTCGTCAGAACGAGTGGTTTAATCCAGCTATTTAAAATATTTACGCGTATGTGTTATAATAACCGTAGTGGTTACTTACAGCATATAGAAAGAAATTCCAATTTCCTTTATTAATTTTTTTCAGAGGTATCTTCCATTTTCATTATATTTGCACTCAATTAGCAGTAACAAACAATTCTGCTTTTTCTTCATTTCGACGCATCCATTTTCCATCTTCATTTTTAAGTGGCGGTATCTGGATCATGGGTCGTTTGAAGCGTCGAGTTGCTCGCCACAATGAATAATCTTTACCAACACTGGGACTCAAGTCCTTCAAGACATTTTCAAACTTTGTCCTATCGATTGCTGTAGTTAACCGGCCCAGCTAATTGCTGATCCGATTGAATACGTTCTTGTCTTCTGGTCGTCTTGTTCGGTGCCAAATGTGTCGTGCTTTTCGTCGTTGCTTAATTAGCAGTCTAACCTGCAATGGGTAACACTTTCCTTGAACTGCTGTGGAATTGAAAATTGGTGTAGCAGTTTCAGCAGCCTTATGAATTATTTGGGTGAATTGCTGGCTTTGCATTTCCAGTTCTTCTGTTGTTTTTAGTCGGACTTTCAAATTTATATTAGAATCAAGTTCTTCTCGAAACTGATCTTTAAAATTAACTTTATTTAAAATTTTAGGAACCCGATATTAAATTTTATACGTTCAAAAATTTATTTTTTTTTAAATTCAAATTCATTAATATTATTATAAAATTTAATTAACTTTAAAATCATTATACAGATATTTTCAAAACTGACATAAATCATGTAATTTTATTGCGTAATATTGATTTTCTATTTAAAAGTGAACCAATTTGATAATTTTTCCGTTTATTATCGACTAGAAATGTCATTTGTACCAAATATAGTTTTTATACTTCAGATTTTTTAAATTAATAAAATGATCTCTTAGTGAACACAAATTTTCGGGGTTTTTACGTGATTATTTTATTAGCGCTTACCAATTTCCAGCGTACTACCGATTAGAATGTTTTTTTGTTTTTTTTTTTTGGATATTTCATTCGCCTACTTCAATTTTAAATAAACTCGAATTCTGTTGTAATACTGCTACGTAAATATTTTTATAAAATTTAAAAATGACAATGTTTGGGAGAAGTCATTATATTTAAAAATATTTTTAATATTTAATTTTTTTTTTATTATAAATGAAAAAGCAATTCTGCTTTTCATTTTAATTTTTTAAATGATGTATAAAAACTTTGAATTTCAGGAAAAATTTTAGTTTTCGATTTATATATTTTCAGATTTTATAGTTTTTCCTGTTTGTAAGTAGTTAAAAATGTTACGTGAGCCAAATTTAAAATTTTTGTATTTTTTAGGTATTGCCGATTATTTTGATTTTTAAAGAAACACTTAATATTTCAAAATTTTTAGAACATTTGGAACTTTTTATTTAAAACATAAGTCTAGTAGGAATTTTATACCGTATTTTAGTTTCACATTTCTTCAAATATTACTCTATACATTTCGATTTTCATAGAAAAACTTGAAAATCCTGAAGTTTAGACTCATTCGGAATTTTAGATTTATAAATTTTTGAGGTTCAGAATTTTTCTATTTATTTTAAATTCAGTGTTTTGTTTCAACAAGTTTAGCATTTTGTCTTAAATAAATATTTCTTAGTGCATTTTAATTATTAAAGGAACATTTCAAAATTTGGAAATTTTTGAGCTAGTTTGGAGTTTTGTATTTACCGATTTTTAGCTCTCGCAATTTTCTTACCATTTACAAGCTAGTAGTATTGTTATCAAACTAATTTTGGCTTTCTAGAACTTGAACATATAACTGGGTATGTCAAATTTAAAAAAAAATAATAAATGTTCAAAATTTTGAAAAATTGAGTTTACTTCTTAGTGTTTTATGGTTAAAATTGTTTAGATTTTTATAATTTTCCCCCGTTATTAAAAAGTCAATGATTTTTTTATACTTATCAAATTTCAACCTTCTATTTTTGGTAGTTTTCGTTTCGTATTTTGATTTTAAAATAAAAGCTTAAAAATTTGTGAATTTGGATCGAATGGGATTTTGTATAAAAAAATTTTTAGTAACGTGCGTTTATTTTTTAACACATTATTTTCTGTTGCTTCTGTGTTTTATGTTGCTTTTATTTTCACTTTCTTCTCCTTTTTTTTCTTCATTGTAAACCGCGGTTTTTGTTTGAATCGCCTTTTGCATTGTAAACGAATCTTAACAAGCACGCTCGAAAAAAATAAGAAAAAAAAGAACAGGATAATGTTTTTTGCTTACTTATTGTAATTGGTAAATAACGTTTCTAATATTTTCTAAATTTTGTCTTGTTCTACAAAGAATTGTCCTTACGCGTTTAATAATTGTAGCCCTCGATAGGAACCATTCAATATCTTGTAAATCTAATTTGAACTGAAGTTTACGTCGTATTTGTTTTTATGCTCCGTCAAGGGTATAGGGTTGTGTATTACAGTGCTAGACAAATTTTGGTATAATTATTCTCCTGCTGAACTTCATTTTATTATCTACCTTTGTGGTGTTACCTTTTACATAATAATTTCACAAATAATGTAGATGATAAAAAAAAAAACTGGAAATCTGTCTCTTGATATAAATGAAATATATATTTTAAATTTTTTGATTTGTTCGGAGTTTCGTTCTTTAAGCGCCGATTTGTTTCTTTATTAGGAATATGTTATTTTGGGCGGTAACACCAGAACAATTGAAATTGCTAGCCATTACCGGCATTAAGTTGTTGCAGAGTGACGAAGATGGACTGTTATAAAATATCGTTAATTGTTGTTTTCGTACCTATTCTTGCCTGTTGCTGCTGAAATGATTTTACCGTTTTATCACCAAAAGTAAATATTCAAATTTTGAACGCGATCAACAAAATCAAATTTTCATACCGAATGTTCCAGGTTTAAAAATGGAAATAAAGCTGTATCCTACTTTCGAAAAAGTTGAACCATTTATTTACATAAAATTAAAGAAACTAAAAAGTTGCAGGTTGTACGAAAAAAAAAAATTTAAGCCGAATAAGGGAATATTAAATATCGCTCTATATTAGTTGCTTTTACTGTCTGTATAAATTATTTTTTACTAACGAAGAAATTCCGAAAATCGTTATGTGAGAATTTTCGTCTACCGTAAATTCTTAAGCAATATTCTCGTGTACGCAAAAAGTATTAGGAAAATTTGCATACCACTAAATAAATCCCTTTATTTTAATTTTAATAGTGCTCGGAACTGCATTTAAAATATCAGTAGTCAAACCTAAATTTATTCTTTTAATGTTGTAATGAATATTTAAAATACTAAAGGTGGTTCATCTTTGCTTTTCAACTCAAAGTAAATAAATTAACAAAAAGAAACAGAATTAATGGACAGTTTAGCATGTGAAAATACAGCTTTACATGACTACATTTTACTCTTTCATCAGGAGAAATTATGAGCATCTCTTTTATAGAAATATATTTCTTAAAAATATGGTTTTTTATTTAGAAATATTTTAAAATACCAAGCATTTTATTCTCGTCAATAAAAGTAAGTAAATAAGAAGTTAACATCAAAAATTAAATTTCATAGTTTAAATTAAGTCAGATTCGTAAAAATTATATAATAAATGAAAAAAAAAAAAAAAACGTATTACAAAATTCTTAAAAAAGATAAGAGAAAATATGCCACGAATGGATAGTGTTTTTAAAAGAATCAGATACATACGGGTCTAGTTAAACGTAAAGGTTCTTTGGTATATAGTAACAACTAAAAACGCTGTAATACCAAGATTATTCAATAAAGAATAAGATGCTATTGTTCTCGTGTTATTTACCTTTCATACTTGTGCTTAACGATTGTATCATTCTAGTGTGTTACAGAAAACACCGTTAAGTACTTTACCATATTCGTTACCAGGAGAATCTATTATAGGAACTTATTAAAATAATGCCCCCGGCATACGATAAATTAATAATGAACAACAAAGTGGGAAAGTTCAAATTACACTTTTTTTTAAAATTCAGATAGATTAGTTTTTTTTTGCATTTATGTATTTCTCTAAAATAACCTTTTTTTTTTTTTTTTTTCAATGGCAATTTTACTTACTTTTCTCCAATTCTGCCGCCCAGTGCTATGGAATATTAGATGTGTTTATATTTAGAAAACTTTTATTTAACGTGGTCAAAATAATAAACGATTTTTAACCCTGGAATATACTAACGAAAATAACAATTGCTTGTTACTAACTATACGTCTTTTAGACGTACATGCCATTAAAACCGATTGTAACGTTTGAAATTATGAGATTTCAAGTGAAAGTGGCTCTGTTCATTCATTTTTGGCCTAAAGGGATTTTAAATACTTACGAGGCACAATTTCAAAAGTATCTTTGTTGGCTCTTCTATTTAGAAATTGACTTTTATCATGAATCAGTGACGAGTGTTTAACTTTATCATGAACTCACCAATGCACTTATCAATTTTACAGACTCATAAAATAGTTTTAAAAACAACAGCACTTTGCTCTTACCTTATAGGAAATTTTAAAGTGAAAAATCAATTAGAATAATGAATAGAAAACATTTATCACAAGATATCAATTAAAACTAGTAGGAATAAACCAAAAAAAAACGCAAAATGCGGAGTAGGTTATACGTAGGTGTTTGAAGAAAATAAAATTCGTTGCATATAATAATTGCCTGGTACACAGCCTATATCGGTACAGCTAAAAATGAACGAATAGGTTGCGCCAACGCGCTATGTAGCGTACAGCACCTTAAGAAGAAGAAGGTATAACACAGCTAAATGGTAAGAAGTTTAGAAATGGTAACATGCCACTACAAAATAGATCACATTCAAAGAAGTAAACAGCGAACGAGGCACTTTGTTTATACGAGCTATCATGGCGTGTGCTGTGTTCTTCACAAATTGGTTTCTTGCATTTGTAACAAATTATCTTGCGCTTTTTGTACGAACAGTAACTGCAGTACTGTTTCTTCAGGACTTTTTCTTGTGGTTCTTGAACTGTTGATATAGCAAAAGAAATTTTTAAAGTTCTTCTCATAGTGTCTTGAACATTGTTAGGAAAATGCGGGAGCTAAAGCCTTTCAAGCATCCAAGCAAGGGAACGTGAGTTAATCAGCCAATTTGAGCAGAAATTCAAATCTCAATAGGGGTTCAGATCCTTCCTTATTTTTCTTGAAGAAATTCAGCTATATTCAGCATATTGTAGAACATGCACATGGGCCATTTTTTTCTATTACAGTTTGTGTTGCTTACGCATCGGTCAAATGAGTCAACGGATCCTTTAGTTTAGTCGTAGAAAAGTATTACTTTTCGTTTCTGACTTGCTTCATTCACAGCGTCATTGTCGTACATGGTTGATATAAGGGAAACCAATTTGTTGTTCTTTCGAGGCAATAATGATACTGCAGTCATATCTTCGTGAAAAAGAAAAAATGAAGACCCAGTGGAGCGACCTTGGAACTTTGGATTCACAAATTTAGTAGGGAATTCAGATTTGTTCTTTCGAACTGTTCCCACCATGGTTAGCCCATAATCTCGGAGAAATTTCTGAGCTAGTGGAACCTGGTAAACCAAATGTCTATGGTAATATTCCTGTTTGTATTTTTTATGGTTTCAACTAGTTTTTCGGTAAAGTACTGTGCGGCTGGGTGTCCAGGTGGTGTTGCGCCGTTTACGGGATATGGGATTGCATTGATTACATAGTGGGTCCTATGATCGCATATTATCACTATTTTTATTCCGTACTTCGCAGGTTTACTTGGGATGAACATTTTGAAGCTGACCCGGCCCCTGAAGGGAACGAGTTGTTCGTCGATGGTTGTGTATGCACTGGGTTCAAACAGAGATTTACATTTGTCAATCAGCTGGTCCCATATGTTTCTTATGGACGCTAACTTGTTTGTCTTCAACCGTTCCGCTCGGTTTTCTTTAGAGTCAAAGTGTAATGAATTTAGCAAAAAATTATGTCTTTCAGAAGAGAATACTGCGTTGTATCTTTCCTCACATAAAACTGTATCGTGCAGCTTCCTTATATTCATGTGGTTATCTTTGTTAGCACCAGCAAGAATCGTTATTCCTAATAGAGTTCTTAGTAATTCCCATCTGTCATTACTAACTATGCGTCTGATAGATGTAGGTCAATGCACCTGTCGTTACTAACAACACATCTGAGATACGTAGGAAAAATTACATTAGATACTAACTATGCGTCTCAAAGACGCACTATGTTACTAAGAAACGTCAAGTACTCACACTGAATGGATCTGACGCCGACAGGAGCCGAATTGACGGTGATGCGATGAGACGCGTGAAGCATACCCGAAAGGCTTTGTTTTTCATAAAACAAAAATGACGCACGATTGGCTTTCTTGAACGTATAGTTAGTATTCTAGAGTTAAAAAATGTCAGAAACGGTTCTTTTATTTCATTTTATTCTCATGAACTTTATCTCATATTAATTCAAATTATTATTAAGTTAATGCGCATAAATCGAAGATAGAAATGGACGAGATGGATATTGTATAACATGCAAAAAATTAATTCGAATATTAGCTGTTCAAATATTGGAACTTTTATGATCCGTATAGATGTTAAAGAAATGGTACAATCGTTGTCTAGCTCGTAAAAAGCTTTCTGTGATTATAAAAGTGCAAAAGTGGTTGAGCACTTGTTAAATTTACGGAATAGTGATTAAAACCAATGCAGGATGCATTGTATATCATTTGCCAGTATGGAAGTGATGAAAAATTGAAATTCACACGACGCATTCCATGAAAGATCGCTAATAATTTTAAGAATTTTATGTTCTGTAACATTTCTGTTTGCTAAGACCTAGAGAGATAGAAATATGTTAATTCTATATAGCAACACAGTTAAAAGTAAATAATATACTTATCTTAATAGTAACATTTTCCGGCGCAGCCTATGTTCAACTAGAAAATCAGAATAAATAAGACAGACCGCGGACTATGTGTAACAGATGAAATCTGAAAACATTGAGTGCGTTTTTCTTAAACGTTGAATTTCTTCGATTTGATATATATGTAAATTATACTTCAAACTTAATATTTGCATAATAGTATAATTTTATTAACATACGGTTATTCAGTTTTTACTTTTATGTATTTTTTGGAAGATTATTATTGATTTTATTAATTATTGTTGCTGTAATTATTAAATTCTAGACGCAGTTAGAAAGAAACGAGAGTGAAATATTAGAGTTAAGTCATAATGCGGTAAATTTGAAATCTAATTATTTGGAATTATTAGAATTAAAACACGTTTTGGAAAAAACTCATCAATTTTTTGAAGAAGTAAGTTTCACCATGATTTAATTCGTATCTTCTCTTTTCTTTTTCTTTTATTTTTTTCATCATTTCTACCTTTATTTTTTGTACATCATTCGCACCGCAAATTTAAAGAAATTGATAATTGCATACACAAAAATTTTGATAAACAAATTGTAACCAATAATAAAATTATTAGTGATTATCTTTAATGCAATATAAAAGAACTTTCTAAATTGTTAAAATTAAAATATTTAAAATTAACATTTTAAAAGTAAAAATTATAATGTTATTAATAACTTGTAATATGATTATTCTGAATTACAAATAAATTATAATTATTTTGTATTTTAGTAATTGTATTCGCCATTTGTGTAATATTTCAACGTAATTTAATGGAATTTCAAATTTAAATATATGTACTAATAAAATATAATTTTGCTTTTTAAAGCTAGATCAGGATTATTCTCTCGTAAGTATCACTTTTACATTTTTCGATCCTTTTTTGCTTTTTAAATACTCACGCATTTATATTAGTAAAGTATTTACCACGTTTTTATTATAAAATGCTTCAGTTACATATTTTTAATAATTTTTAATTGATATTCTTTTAGTAATAATGTTGGTGTTTAAAATAAAACAGAGAAATTTATAGATTTATAATCTATATATATATATATATATATATATATATATATAGTATATAAAATTATGAAATGATTGACTAACTGATATATTGAAAGTCATTGTTGCGGCAATTATGAAATATGGAATAGATCTTTTTTAAAGTTGCATCTATTAAATTACAATTTATTTTTATATATATATATATATATATATATAAAAATTTAATGTGGTCGGCGGTAGAAACCATCCAATTAAGTTTTGGATTCCTCCACTCCATATTTTACAATCTTTAATCTTTATCTTAAAATACTTTAATTTTAATATAAATTAATATTACTTTTCCTATATTCCAGTTCCTTTTTGGCCAATTCATTAAACATTTCCATTTTTTTCTGTACGAATTCTCCGCAGTCTTCCGCTATTTCTGTATTTAAAATATTACATCCATTCAGGATATGCTGTATACTGTCCTGCTCATTGCATCTAATGCAATTATCCGTTTCCGCTATATTAAATCTTTTGAGGTAGATTTTGAAATTTCCATATCCTAATATGAATTGTCCGTTGTAAAAGTTTGAAGTATAGTACGGCTTATTAAATCTCTCTTTAATTGTTGGAAAAAAAACTTTTCGTTATTCCATCACGACTTATCTATACCGTTTCATACTCTTCCATATAATGTTCGCTGATATATTTTTTGAATTATCTAGCTGTTATGTGATATTTTAGAAAGTTTGTTCTACCTTTAATTAATTTTTGATTGCAAATACTGTGTTTTTCTATTTCTAAGTATAAAGGTAATATTCCCGCTATAACTAATGAATTTGTATAATTTATTATTTTGTAAGCTTTGATTAGTTTGATTGTTATGGTTCTATATATGCTCGCTAAAAATTTTTGGAATTTATCGAACTTTAGCATATCCTTGTAAATAATACTACCATATAGTAGATTTGATAATGTCACTGTTTTGTATAATATTATTTCTTTTTTGTAATATATCTAATTGTTATTGTTAAACAGCTTTGTGAATGTATTAATAAATTTTGTAATTTTATCATTTATGTACTTGCAGTGATTGTAAAATTTGATCTGTTGTAGAAGATCGCTTTCTCAAATTCTATCTTATAGGGATGAAAAGGGAAAAATATGTTTTTCCGCATATTTAATTATATTGTCCGTTATTTTATTTTAAATCTAACTAGTTCATAAATACATTCTTTTGGCATAAACATTTTGTATATAGATATTTTTTAAAACATTGTTTTCGCCAGATTCACTTTAAGAGTATTATTTAAAAAAAAAACATTTTTTATTTTTGAATCCTCTCGTTTTTGAAATGAGAAATTATATATATCTATATTTTTTTTTTTTTTGATGGGGTTAATAGATTTTTTTCATAAATTCCATAGTTGAATAAATGAAAATAAAATGTCTAATTTTACTATTTTTATTTATTCAAAAATTCACTCAACTTCAGATTATTAATTATAGAAACACAAAATATGGAATATTCGTTCAGTTTTTTTTACACATACAGTACAGATTAAGTATTTGATGCCATTGAAGAAGATGTAATGTGTACATTACATGTATAAAATTAAATAAATAAATAGAGTAAAAATTAAAAATGAATTCATTTATCAAGTAAGGAGTGCGTGTGTGTGTATATGATTCTGTGGTCGGCCGGGGGGTGATGGAGCAAGACGTGATGGTAAACGCAAACCGCAGACAGCTCTCGAGGAACCGTCGCTGGACGGAATAGTTTTTAGAATCCAGTAATAGATAATAAATGCTTCTTTACAACTTTCTCAATAGCTAATTAAAAACAATCAGATTTATGTTATCCTTGATTGTGCTTAAACATTTTTTTTGCCGATTAGTAGTAGTTGTAAAATTGCTTTAGCTATTACTTTTTTTTTAATTGCTATTAAACATGGGCGCACTATTCCAATCTCATTTGTATAAAGGGGCTTTTACGTGAAACTTCTAAGTAAAATAATATGCGAAAGTATAATGAGATATTTCAATTATTATTGAATTTTGTAGTGCGTAAAAGAACTATTGAAACCCGAAATAAGTTTTTCAAAACATCAGAATAACAGTAAAGTTATGGGGGAAATTATAGTGTTTGATGTCTTGAAAACTGTATGATTTAGGAGTTCTTACGCTAATAACCAAAGTCAGATGTATTGAGAACAAAAAAGAGTATGTTATCCAAGTAGCGAATATTTATAGATCAGTTTATTAATATATATTTGCAAATTGATGATTTGTTGTAATCTGACAGTGTACTTATAACACCGCTAAAACTATAAATTAATCTATTATTAAAATATATAATGACATTATTTACATCCAAAGTAGGTCTGCAGACTAGTTCTATGTTCGAATTTTATGATCCTTAAAAAAGTGCGAAGTCATTTGTCAATAATACATTATTAAAATGCTTTAAAAGGGCAAATAATATATAGCAGTGTTTACCAACGGTCTATAACGTTTGTTTCATGATAGTAAAAACATTTCTTTAAAATAATAAATACATCCATATATGTGAAGTTTATTTTTACACATATTTTACGACTTTTTATTGTTTAATTAAGTATGTCTTTTATTTATTGATATTGCTGATGTATTTGTAAAAAGCTTTTGGATAAACGAATTAATGATAAAGAAACAAATGAGTATAATTAAACATTTTTATTTATGAAGGTAATATTGTTCGTTACAATACTAATTTAATATAATTTATTATTAGATTTTAAATATTTCATAGAAAAATTATTTTTAGCGGTATCATATATAGAATGGCAGTTTGGCATTTTTCATTTTTCGGGAACAAGTATTTTTTTATTATTATTATTGTGGATTCAGTTTAGGGAACATTTGAAAATCAGACATAAGTATGATTGGTTGTACATAATTTAACGGAATTTCTTAGCACTTAAATTATTGGCCATAATGCTTTTTTAAAAATGGTTTTTATATTTACTTAAACTCGGTAATATACTTTAAGTAATATCCAACGTTTTGATTCAATTTAGGGTTTTAAAATTTGTTGAATAATGATTAATAAATTCACTGAAACTGGCGTTATCCATTTGTTAAATTTAAGTCTGATTATATTTTTCTACTTTTATTCTTGTTTTATTTGCATATTTGACAGGATTTATTTTATTAAATGCGCTGTTTTGACATATTTCTTTTGTAATAATATTACGACGTGAATATGTTTTTTCTGATTTTATAAATCACATCAATTTAACATAGCTATTAACAATTATCTTCTTACTTTACTTATTTTTTGATGCTAATTTTTAGTAGTCACAGTAACTTATAGATTTTAATGTAAAAACTAAGTATTTATTTTACGTAATAAGAAACAGCGGAAATTATAAAATAAAATTTATTTTATACTAGTCAGAAATATTTACTTAAAAATATATAAAAATTATGAGTGTAACAATAACAACATTATCGTTTTCAAAATATGAAATTAAAATAACTTTTATATAATCATATATTTTGAAACTGTGTGTAAATTTATGTTTTATCGTCATTATTTTTTTTATCATTTTTTAATTGAAATGGTGTAACATAATATTAAACGCTATTTTCGTTTTTTAATAGCAAGATAGTAGTCCAGTGTCAAGCGGTAATGACTCTTTGACTAAAGCGTTAATCAGTGAAGATAGCCAACAAGTTATTAGAGGACGACTGGGGTAATGTTCAGTATAATTGGTGGTATATTATATTATTTAAATAATATTTTGTGTGTGATTATGTAAATTATATTCGCATTTATGTTTGCTATTTCATTTTAATTTTACTTGTCCACATAGTGTTTCAGATATTTTTTTTTTACATTTTGAAAACATTAAAATACGTTTTGTAATTTTGGATTATAAATTTAAAAAAGGATATATAAGAGAATTCCATCGCTAGTTCTGTTTCATAAAAAGTTTTCATGCCATGTCAGAAATTATAATCATAAAAAGCATGTTCCTTTAGAAAGGATTTCTTTCCAAAAAATAGAAAAATACGCAGGTTCCAAGATATCATCAAGAAGAAAGAATGTTATCGCGTGACAAGTGCCTAGCTCCAGCAATAAGATTCTGAGAAAAATCTGTCAATTTTAGGTTGGTAGATATAATATGGCCATCAGTCTTATTAGGGTTTTTTTTTATGTGCGTGTGTGTGTGTGTAAATAAAAACAAAATTATCTATTTTCATATCGAGACGATGATTTATTGGTTATTGAAAAAATAATTTGTTTAATAATTGTTATAGATTTATTAGAATAGTCTTGAAAATTTCTAATATTCATTTATTGAAATCATTCAGCTATATTAATAAATTCGAATTTGATTTTACTATAAGCATTTATTAGTAATGCTTTTTCAGTTAATGTTTAATTTTAGTCAATTTTAATCGAAATTCATAAGTTTGATATTCAAATGAAACTTGGTGTTTTATAATGGTACAGTATATCTGTGAATTATGAAACACTTTATACAATTGTAATACTCTTAGACTATTTAAATAAAATGAAAGTTCAATAGTTTCTAATTTTTTTTTTTTTTTATTTCATTTGAAGGATCAGAATGTTTTAACGTGTACTTGTTAAATTAATGAATAATTTAAAAACTACTTTTCAATATTATGCTAAGAAATATAATCAATAACTATCCTTAAATTATAATACAATCTTGGTTCAGTGAGAACGCCCTGATCTTTTCTTTATCCAAAATTGTTTGCCTAGATTTCTTTAAATAATGTCAAAGTACCCTGGGCATACCTTCAAATATTAAACAATTTATCTCGTACTGTTCAAACAAACGTAAAATTCCTTGGCCTCACATTCGACACAATATATCAACATGAAATTTCCAATAATGCAACTAGATAGTTTTTTGGCATTACGGGATCTTCTAAAGGTTTATATAAATACCGTATTCCTTCGAATTGAAGACGCACATTTTTTACTCGATAAAAGGGCTAAAATAATGGGTGCGTCTTAAATTCGAAATAACACGGTATTATTTTAATGGTACGTTAGTATGTCGCAAATTCTTTTTATTTGTGTACAATCTCGGTTTTAAACGATTTAAAAATGTTATCACCCACTTTAACAAATGTGGTGGTATTCAAATACACGAGCATGGCTTATGTAACTAAGTGAATTGTAAGGATGCTATTTTCGATGAAGAGATAAAAGAAATTGTTGCATCTATCTATTCGTCGATATGCAGAGTCTGTAGCTATCACTTTTCCTGGTTGTTTACCTAATCATTGGAAGTATTATCGTGTTTTAAAAATACCATCCAACGAAGATAAATCTACTTTTTATCAACGATACATAAACAGCTACCAACCTGATATTCGAGTCATTAAATTATGAGCATTCCAACAGTTACGGAGAACTTATTGTCCATACATCATCACTATGAAACCCACATATGATTTATGTGACGTCCGTTGCAAACTCGTTAGTAAGGCTAGCGTTACAATTAACGTCAGTGACGAAGAAAAGCAAGCTGTATTGGATGAATATCGCAATTACAATTGGCTAGTGGTCAGCATGAGGAAAAGTACCGAGAAATTAGAAGAAACTAACTGTTTGATGATATTGATGGATTACGCACAGAATGTTAATGTACTGTCTGGACCACAGCAAGTTGGAAGTGTGTATTTTAAGTCCCTTTCTTCCAAATACCCTTTTCTTAAATGCCTAGTAATTGCGATGCGTCTTAAATTCGATGTTTTTATTTTTTTTCCAAAAATCGTTTTCTAAAACATGGGTGCGTCTTAAATTCGATGTTTTTATTTTTTTTCCAAAAATCGTTTTCTAAAACATGGATGCGTCTTAAATTCGATGTTTTTATTTTTTTTCCAAAAATCGTTTTCTAAAACATGGGTGCGTCTTAAATTTACGGTATATCTCCGGTCTTCCACGCCCAGTCAAGTTATTCATTAAACAGACTATGTACCAATCTATACTGATTGTGCAAAAGTTGATATAATATCATATTGAATTCTAGCAGCTTGCTCTTTTGAATCGTTTAACTCAATCCATTTCTTTGAACTAGGTAATTAGTGTAAAATACTCAACGCCAAATTATATAGTTACTTGGATCGTTTACAGGACAACTACTTGTTCAATCTGTGTCTGAAAAAAGTCCTTATAATAATGGACTCGATGGCATCATTATATTTGATATCTATAATTCAGTCTAAATACCCATCTATAGGTCAGATCCAACTGATCTTAATTAAAAAGAAAAACTTCAGTGTCATTCTCATAGGTTCCGGGTCACATTGAGTCGCCTGAGAACTGAAGAATTGACATAATCCCGTGATTTATGCGTATCATAGAACTCCATCTATCTCAACTTGCCACTTTTACTCAAAACTATGTTACTCATTCATTTTCTATTTTCTCAAAACTTGTTAATTTTCTCTCATAAGATATTCTTCAATATCCCTTCAAAGGTGATCCAGACTTTGGCATATGTCAAAAAAAATAACATTGCCTCAATCATTTGCTCCTGAATAGTTACTATTGATAATTTATACAATTAACACATGGCTTATTGTAACACAAAATAGGTAAGAAAGTAAAGTAAATTTTTTTAATATATTTTCAGTTATCTGTAATAACATAATTATTCTAAAGCATTAAAATTATTTGTGAAAAGTAAATGCATAAATTCAATGTAAGTTTTTAGGTAAGAGTACGAATGTTTTATCAATTTCAAATGAGATATAATTAAATAAATACCTATATATAACATAACATTCACAAGAATTTACTTAAGTATTAATTCAATATGTGTACTTTGAAAATAATGTATAAATCGTAATTATTTTGTAGATTTAAAATATTTTTTTACTTCTTTCTATTTCAAAAAATGTTGATCGATTTTAATAAATGAATGTTAATAATATCAAGGATCATTCTTTTAATATATCTCTAACAATTTTTAAACAAATGATTTTTTCAATAATCAATAAATCATAGTCTTGAAAAGAAAATGCATTGTTTTGTTTTCGTTCGCACAAAGCGAGTAACGAACTGGTAAGACTACTGCGACGCCATTATATATGGTACAAAGACGACACTTTTTTTCACTTTCTCTTGGAATTTACAATACAATACTATTTGAAAATTTGATTTCTAACTTAATGATAAAATCTGAATGAGTTGTAAGAGGAGTAATGAAACATTCGCTGTCACCTGGACTAAATCTTACTCTGTATCGTTTTCCTTATTTTACGATTACTTTACTGTTATTTGGTTAAATATTCTTTCCGCTGGTATTATTTGCTACCTTTAACTAAGTTAATTGATAGCCATATCGCGGCTCATTCGCAATGGTTTATTTGAGCGGTGAGAATTTGAATTTAAAACTTCTCTATTAATCGTACTTTCCTGTCTTTACTTCTTTGCTAGCAAATAGTAAAAATTTAGTAAGATAAGAGGCAGTGAAGTAAGTCATGAAAACTTTATTAGAGGAAAAACGCCGGTCTCGTAACAAAAAATACTATATATAGCGACAAGGTTATTTAGTTAAATATGAAAACGTTCAATAAGGAAACGATAAGCGAGATAAGACTGACCGATAGATAAAAGAGTAACATTAGCCTCTGATAGTACCTGTAGGAATAGGTGTGGATTTTAAGATTTTTAGACATAAGTGTGGTGCTGAATTCTGAATAAAGTCTAATTTAGTGAGAAGAGAACGATCAGCATTACCATAGAAAACACAACTGAAATCATCGAGTATATCACCTTTATTAAATGCGATCATATTGCACAATGTAAGAAATTTTTGAGAAATTAGACTCAAATCTGAATCCCTATATTAATAAAATGTACATCAGAATACTGCTGGCTAATCCTAAAAGGATATAAAACAAGAAAATAGTGTCGTGACCCTCTTCCAATAATATAAAGGAGATAAATATTTCATTCGCTTAATGCACTTAGATGAAAACAATGTATTTTTTCTAGTATTACTGGCAGGATTCTTTGGGTCATACTTAACTGTATTGGTTGCTACGTTATGTTACCTATCTATATCTGTTTGTTTGAACAAAATTTCTGTGAGCTTTACTTAAATGTATTGGTCGTTATGCTATCCTTGCATGTATTGTAGATTTCCGATAATCTAAGTCTTAGTATTACTATTTTATGAGTTTATAATAGAAAACATATAAATTATCTAATATTGCTGTTGGTTGTATCGGTTGCTATGCTAATGCTGGAACTATGCTATCTTCAGTGTTAAGCGAAGTGTAAATAACAGACAATGTGTCTTGGCAGTTTTTCTTATTTTTATTTTTATAAATAAGTTGTGGGTCTCACAGGACAAGTATGTCCGTTGTGTGAGTGCCTGACACTCTTATTAACGTTTATTTAAAATACAAAATTACAACTATTCTTGCTTACTTATACATCATAATATTAGTCAACTTAAGATTATATAAATTATAACATAGTACAATAAATTATAACAAGTTACAAAATGAACATGGAAAAAATCATAACCAAATATATTATATTATTGTGTTAAAAAGAAGATAGTTGCACCTGAAGCGTGAAATATTAGCAAAATAATGGCCGTGAAGTGCCCACCAAACAGTGTACTGGGATTTTTTTTTAAACGGGACTTTAAATTTCTTTTCCATAACAGAATAAATGTATTCGAACAGATAGTAAATGAGGTCCTAATAATGTTAAATAAATAGTTAAAAATGTAAAAATGATTGAAAATTGAAATACTTAAATGCAGTGATAGACTTCATTTTCACTTTAAATGTTATCAGTGCGCATTACATCAAAACTAGTCATGAAACATAATGAGGTACTGTAATGTGCTGTTAAAACTATATATATAATGCTTTAGTCGCTATTTTTTGAGTTATGACGTTATTGTATTTAATAAGCGATATGTATTTGTGTGTGTGTGTGTGTGTGTGTGCGTGTGTACAAGGTATTCTGACACTAATTCAGGAAATTGTTTTACGCTATAAATCTCATCAAAATGAACAAAAAAGTGCTGAGAAAAAATCATTTGGACGAACAATTAATTAGTTATAATTAATTGAACTATTTAATTTAAATGAAAAAATATTTTTTTAATAAATCAATGTTTTGTAAAATAAAAATAAAAAAAAAAATATTGAAAAGAAGTAAAATACGCATTAAAGGAAGTCGTAAATGTATAGTCAACAATGATTTGTCAATGGCCTAGAGCAGAGTTTCTCAAAGTGGGGTACGCGAACCCTTAGGGGTTCGCCATTCGACGGTAGGGAGTTCGCGATGAGATTTATGTAATGGTGGCTGAATGACTGGCAGGCGCGTGGGGTACACATTTTGGCGCACACGCGACTGAACTCGCATGACATGGTACAAGCACGGCGCGCGGCGTGGTTCCCACGCTCAGTGTTTGCTTAGTGTTCATTTATTTTAGTTCTAGTTATTTGCGCGTATTTTGCTTGACATCAACATAAAAACAAAAACATTTGCAATCGCTTTGTGCGGCTAGCAATAATTTTGTTCGAATCACTGTTATTTTCTGAAAATATATTCAGTAACAGTTCCGAAAATGAAGAAGTGGTTAAAAACAGGGTCATTACGTATAAAATGTCCAAATAATTTAACGTTATCATCCAGCTCGCAACCTCTACCAAGTACGTCTACTCAAATTGCGTCTACTTCTGCTGAAAGTTTAGTTTTAAATGAAAATTCTGAGAAATCGAAAGAACTAGTAAAAAAAGTCACACCATCGACAAGAAAAAGGAAATATGACGAAGACTATCTGAAAATTGGATTTACGTGCAAAGAAGAATCTCAATACCCAGAACCACAGTGTGTAATATATTCAGAAGTTCTCGCAAATAGCTCGATGAAGCCATCATTGCTGCGAAGACATTTGGAAACAAAACATCCGCAATACGTACGTAAACCTTTAGATTTTTTTGTTCAAAAAAAAAAAAAAAAACAGTTAGCTTCTTCAAAAAAGACCATGAAAACCACCTTGGCTACTAACTCTGAATATTTGCGTGCATCTTTCCTTGTGGCATATAAAATCGCAAAGACCGGAAAGCCATACAATATTGCTGAAGAATTGATTTTACCAGCTGCTAAAGATATGGTCAGTTGTGTATTGGGAGACACATTTTCGAAATTGCTGGATAAAATACCGCTTTCGAATGATACAATTGCACGTCGCATTCACGACATGGCACACAATGTTGAAAATCAACTCGCACAACGATTACAAAATAATTATTATGCGATTCAAGTTGATGAATCAACAGATATTAGTGGATTGCCGAATTTACTTGGGTTTGTTAGATGTGTATATGAAAATATTTCTGAAGAAGATTTTCTATCTTGCAAGACCTTGGAGTCTACGACAAAAGGAGAAGATATTTTTAACGCCATCAATGTTTTTTTTAAAGAACATGGCATAGATTGGACAAGGTGTGTTGGTGTATCGACTGATGGTGCAAAGGCCATGACGGGAAGAATATCTGGACTAATAACCAGGATTAAAAATCTCGCTCCTGAGGTTAAAAGTATGCATTGTGCATTGCACAGAGAAGCGCATTGGCGAGCAAGAAAATGCCTAATGATTTAAAAGCAGCACTTTTAGAGGTCGTAAAAATAATAGATTACGTAAAAGCACGTCCGCTCAATTCAAGACTTTTCGCATTATTATGCCGAGACATGGGTAGTGAACATGTTTCATTATTGTTACACTGTGAAGTAGGCTGGTTGTCAAAAGGCAGGCTATTATGTTGAACTTCGTCACGAAATCGATTTATTTTTCGAAGACAGTCAACCTCAAGTTCCGATTTGAAGATGAAACCTGGCTTAAAAGAATAACCTATTTAGCTGACATTTTTTCTTGTCTCAACGAAATGAATCCTTCGATGCAAGGTTCCACATGCAATGTATTCACTGTGCAGGACAAAATAAACGCATTCATAAAAAAAATAGAGTTTTGGAAAACTTGCTTGAAATCAAATATTTTTGAATGTTTTCCTGTTTTGCATGAATTCATCACGATGAACGCCTTACCCGTGGATGCCGAAATAAGGGCTGAAATTATTCTTCATCTTTCTCAGCTCTCTGACGAACTGAAAAGGTATTTTCCAAATATTGATAATGCTGGAGATGGCTGGATTCGAAACCCATTTATGGTCACGACCGAGAGCATAAATTCTAGTTTGAGTATTAAGCAACAGGAATCATTACTAGAGATGTCCGTAGATGAAACTCTTCAAGCTGAGTTAAAAAGGACGTCTTTGATTGATTTTTGGGCAGCTAGACAGGAAGAATATCCCGAACTATCACGCAAAGCGGTGAATTTCCTTTTACCCTTCGCTACAACATACTTATGTGAAAGTGGGTTTTCACACCTGGTTACGATAAAAAAGAAATATAGAAATCGACTTGATGCTGAGTCAGAATTAAGGTTAAAATTGTCTAAAATTATTCCTAAAATTGACTCAATTTGCGACACGAAACAAGCTCATCCATCACATTAATATTAAAAAAATATTTTTTTTGCCACTGTATTTGTTATCTTTTATTGAAATAAAAAAACCTTATTTTCTTTAACAGCTAATTTTATTATTTTCTTGGGAGGGGGATGTTAGGGGTTCGCCGTCATTTGGAAACTTTAACAGGGGTACAAGGAGCCATTAGTTTGAGAAATCTTGGCCTAGAGCAAGTGCTCAATATGTCGACCATTTGCTATGCATATACCGCTGATTTGAAAAAATACGAAGAATTGGGTTCAATTTTTGCTTAGTTGACTATACACTTACGACTACATTTAACACATATTTTACTCCTTTTCAATATTTATTTTATTTTTATTTCAAAACATATTGAATAATAAAAAAAAAATCTTATTTTTTTATTACAACGAATTAGTTAAATTAATTATAACTGAGTAATTGTTCGCCCAAATGATTTTTCCCTCAGGACTTTTTTGTTCATTTTGGCGAGCTTTATAGCGTAAAACAATTTCCTGAATTAGTTCCAGAACACCCTGATATATATATATATATATATATATATATCGGTTTAGTTATTGCATATTCACTGGTAATAATTTATTAATATTATTTGAATTTCATTGTGCTATCGATATCAACTTACTTGTCTGCTCACTCGATTATTTTGAATAATGGCTGTAAGGCAAAAGATAGTACTAAATTGCTCCGTTCTAATCATGAAATTATAAATCAGAAAGAAATACAAAACCGGCAGTATGTAGCACTTCTGTTTCATCAGTGTGTTAAAGGGATTATTGGATTAGTTTTGTATATCCTAATATTATATAAAATAATAACGATATTTGAGGATAACATGTAGTTATAGATTATAAATCATCGCACATTTTGAGTCCTTGATGTGTGTATAATTTTTGATAAATACATGGCGACTTATTTGTTTCCGATTTTTATCCTTATTGTAATTTATTCATTTTCAGTTTCGTAGCTGGTGTTATTCCGAGAGAACGTGTACCAGGTTTTGAACGCATGTTGTGGCGAATTAGTCGAGGTAATGTTTTTCTTCGCCGTGCAGAATTAGATGAACCTTTAGAAGATCCTGCTACAGTATGTTGGTATAATCTTCCATTTTTTCTCTATTTTACTGCTAAATTTAACGAAGCCAACAAATAGCTGATCACAGCATATATTTCTATTTATGAAACTTGAAAGTGGTTTCTAATCCACATATCACAGTTGTAATCATATATATAATTTTGTTCAAAATAAAATATACTGTTTGTCGCAATTAATTTATTATAATGCAGTTTGCAATATTGTGATTTTATAAAACAAATCTTTGTTTTCAAATTCCCGAAATTTTTGTACATAATTTTCGTAGGATTATAAATTAAACTGTAAAATAATGAATATTCTAACCGAAATGAATTTTTCTCTACCATTTACTTATTTAATCTACTGCAAATTTTTTTAAATTTTACATCAATTAAGGATCAAGTTTCATGCATTTCAATCAATACTGATATTAACTTTTCTAATCGATACTTAGGTGCATATGTAGAGTTTCAATTTTTACCATATATGAATATTTAGATAAAAAGTAACAATCGTCTATTTTAAAAATAATTTGTTACAGACGTCTTCACGACCTATTTTCTACTTTTGTTCTATATTAATTAAATAAATCTTTTTATTAAAATATTACTTATCTATAAAAAAACAAATTAATAATTATTTTTCATATAGACATTATTGTTTTTTTTTATAACTCGCTTTGTTGTATAACAAAAACAAATGAATGTTTTTGAAAATGTCACTGTTCATTTATTTAACACAATTTCATTTTTTATTTTTTCCAGAGCAATGCAATCTATAAAACCGTATTTGTAGCATTTTTCCAAGGAGAGCAGTTAAAGTCACGAGTGAAAAAAGTTTGTTCAGGTTATCACGCATCTTTTTATAACTGCCCATGTGCTTTTAGTGAAAGACAAGATATGTTAAAAGGTGTTAAAACTCGAATAGAAGACTTAAATATGGTAATATTTACATAATATTTTAATCAACATAATAATAATGAAATAAAAGAAAATATATTGATAATAGTTTTATTTGCTGCATTATTATTAAAATACGTTTTATGCTTAAATCCAAATTGCACTTAACTATTTAAATGGTAAATTTTTAATTCAAAACTATTAAAAAATATTGAAAAAGTGAATTTTAAGTTCAGTCTATCTAATGGTAAATTATATAAACTTTATTTAAGGGGTACACAACTTTAAGATTAAAATGAGTGCTTATTTTAGCTCTTTTTATTTCAAAAGCATTAATCTGAGTGTAATTTAATAATAATTTATTATGCACGTATTTAAATGAATGCAGATAACAATAGTTGCGTTTTGTGTTAATAGAATCGTCCTGCTGAATATAATTGTACTAGACAACATTTGCCGCTAAGACCGAAATGGTGTACAGAATTTCACGTGCACTGGTTTATATGAAACAAAAAATAAATTTATGTATTTTCTATGTAGTATATGCAGTGATTTTGCAAAATATAAAAATTTTAAAAAGTTATCAAAAGATAAATGAAAAAATTATTTTTGATCTTAACGTACTTAAAACATAAAATAACTGTCATTTTTCCTTTCCAAAACCCTTATACATTTCTTTAAATAATAAAAAAAATAAGCTGTTCTTAAAGTTTTAATGCAATTAATTACGAGATTCTGCTATTTCACACGTGGCCGTGTTGAGACGTGTTTTGTGTGCTCTCTTATTTTCATATTTTGTTTAGTCATTATATTTCTTATTACTCTTGTGCAATACTGTTATCTCACTTACAAGCAATAAGGCGGTAAATTTTTATCAACTCTTACAACTTACCCAAAACAGGTGAAAGTTCTTTGCCTCTACTTGTTACCTTAGGATGAACCACGATGAAAACTTTCCACCATATGAAACCAACTCCCAACAAAATTACAAACAATCCCAACAGTACGACGCTTTCCACTGAGAATTTTCTTAATCAGGGTCAACCGATTAATAACTTCGGCAATATCGCACCAGTTGGGAGGAGCGTTACTTCAAATCATTCCAAATGGTATTTAGAAGTTGAGGCTGTCAATGCTTTTCAAGTAGCCAAATGAAAAATGCCTCGAATACATAAACGTAACTCTCCGTTGCAACTTGGTCTCACTGCGCTTCAAACAAATTGTGATGGAGCAGACAATTCATTTTCTGCGCTTAGCTGTCACTCTTGAGTGCGAAGATGACTATGAAATGATAGAAGTTAAACAGCTTGCCTGTATAGTTGCGGAAAGCAACAATTCTTCAGTTAAAAAACCAGGTATGTCTGGTAAAAAAGCATCCAGCTTTATATCATGAAACCACCCAAACTTACACTTCTCGTAAAGAACATTAACGGGTTAATAGCTAGTCTGGACGGAGTCACTTTTTCTAAATCTTATACAGCCATGACCACTGCGAGAGTCACTATTCGCATGTTGCCTGGTACTATGGACGCATACACAGCGATTACTTCCTATTTGGATAAATGTAATTTCTTTTATTATTCATACCAGCTCAAAACTGATAGTTACATAGAATGGTGATTAAAGGAATCCAACACTCCACCTCGGAAGTGGACATAAGGAAGGAACTAGCTCATCAAGGACACGTTGTTCGAAACTTGCACGACCCTAAGAGCGGGTTGAAGAAGAAGAAACTTAGGGTGTTCTTTATTACGCTAAGACTCAACAATAAGAACAAAGGTATTTTCAACTTATCTCGATTGTGCAGACAAGTTGTCAAAATCGAGCCCTCGAAGCGTTTTGATAATCTTCCGCAATACCATTAGTGCCATGAATTTAAGCATATGAAAAGGTACTGTAAACGGAAATTCCGCCGTATAAAATGGGGGAAAGACGTCTATTGACAGAGTTCAGGTGAAAAAATTGACCCGGCCAATGCACTTTATGCCGAAAACCACACGCTTCCAATTATAAAGACGGTATGGTTTATAACAAAAATTATGTCCAAACGAATCCTTGAGCACACGTCCGGCTACATAATCAAAAATGCCTGTGTATCAACCGAAATTTCTAAGTAGAGATATCTCCTACGCGAGCGAAAAACAAAAGCCGTAGGATTTTGGGCAGAGTGTACCTTTTAATATTATGCAACCTATCTTTAACAAATTTGACGACATTCTATCTTGATTCGAAGTGATGATGGTCGAGTAAATATGGTAGGGGCCATATCGGCTATTGCAAATGAAATATGTTGCAAATAGGTTTGAATTTTGGCATCATCTGGAATGATAATGGCGTAACTTAACATAAAAATGAACTGGAATGTTCATTAAGAATCATGTCATCGATCTCATTTTCCTCTGTGAAACACACTTCATTTGTCGAACTTATTTCAAAGAGCTTTATACAGCCAATCACTTTGAAGATAATCGCATGCGTGGTGGTGCAGCGATCCTTATTCGTTCTACCGCGAAGCATTATCCTGTTAATCCATTCAAGTTATTGTTATCAAAATTTGCACTGATCACGATGAGATTAAATTTCATCAGTCTATTGGCCTTCTTGGTTCAATATCTCCGAAGGGCAATTTAATAGTTTCTTTGACGAGCTTGATTCTAAATTTCTCGTAGACGATGACTGGAACGCTAAGTACAGGCTATGGAATCTTGGATGGCGACTCCCAAAGAAAGAAAGTTATTTAATTTAATTGCTCACACAAATTGCGAAATTCTAGTTACGGGTGCTCTGACAATCTGTCTATTCCATCGTACGATCCTACTCGACACTTCGATGCAGTGGACTTTACAATGGATGCTGGACTAGATCCCAGCTGTCCCGCTATCACAGAAGGAGCTGATTTGAGTTCGAATCACAACCCCTGTAACTATGATGGTAGCAGCTAGCTACTATCTTACTGAGTTCCGAATGCTGCGAAATTATGTGAACTTATTTCGCTATCGGGACAAGGTTGTCAATTTTAATATAGATACTTCTTCTCCCAAAGTCTTCGATGATGCTGTAGAGCTCTTTACCCCTACGCAGTCACCGCCTTCACCACTCTCAGAACACTTACTCAGCGCTATACCTCGACACATCAGCCTGTAAAAATAGAGATCCTGGAGATGATTAGATACAAACGTTATTTACATCGGAAATCATGCAAACTCGAAACGAAGAAGACGGACATCCATAAAGAACTGTTGCCGTTCTCAAAAATAAGTTGACTGATACATGTTTAAAATACTTTGACAACTTTCTTCCAATTGCTGATTTGAATAAAACTACTGGCTGCAACTTGTAGAAAGCAACCAAGTATCTAAAGCAACAGCCGTCAAGACTGCGGGAGAATCTGGTGGCCCACTGATTAACAAAGACCAAACGCTTTTGCTGAAAAACTGTAGATGAGATTCTCACACTTCAATCTGGCCTGCGCTAAAGACGTTCAATGCAGTGAAAAGTTTCTTCAGGTGAAACTACTTCTACTCCAATCAAATACGGCACACCTACCGGAGTTACAGAACAAATCAACAATATCCCCAAGAATAAAAGCATTGATGGCCGGGCAGTTACAGCCCTCCCGATCAAAGGACTGTTATTTGTCGTAGTGATATTTAATGTCATGCTGCGGATCTTTCACTTTCAATCTCAGTGGAAGTGTGCTGCAATCGTTATGATCCCTAAACTTGGAAGGCCAGATCACCTTGCGTCCTACAGGCCAATAAACCTACTTTCCATTTTCTTCAAGATATTTAATAGAATAATATTATCGAGGATGACGGAAATTTTAGCAACAAGGGCGATACCTGAACATAAGTTCAGCTTCCGGGGACAAAATGGTGCGATCAAATGACTTTATCGGGTTGTTCAACATACTTTATCAGCTCTTGAAAACAAGCAATATTGTGCAGTTACATTTCTAGATATCCAACGGGCATTTGATAGGGTGTGGACAGTCCGACTTCTGTAATTACCTCTTCAACTTTTATTTATCTCTTCCAATCATACAGGTTTAGTCGCGCATTCTATGTACAGGTACGTGATACTCGGTCGTCTGTTCGAGCCATCGGTGCTAGAGTTCTATAAAGCAGCGTGCTTGGACCAATACTTTATGCTTTGTACACCGCTGATGTACCATTAATAATTGATCACAATGATTTAATCGCAACGTATGCAAACGATACGGCCTTCTTCCTTAACTTACCTTTAATCGATTCGTTTTATAAGTCAAAAGATGGAACATACCAGTAAACCTAGAAAAATATTTGTTTTTACCTATTCACATTAAAAAGTGATGCGTGCACAGATATCAACTACAATTGCACAACCGTACGTGGATTGGGTTCGTTATCGCAGTATACACTTAGACAAACAACTTAATCAGCAACAACATATTAAGCATCATAAAATGAAAAAACTTGATTGACTTTTTCGCTTAAAAAGTAAACTCCAACTTAAAAACAAACCATAAATCTACAAACAGGTTGTTGTGCCTTTCTGTAGATATGGTATTCAGCTATGAGGCACGACAGCCAACTTTAAGTTTAAGAAGGTTTAGGTATTTCATAACAAATCTCTTTGACGTTTATGCGATACGCCATAGTCTGTGCGCATTAGCATCATACACAGGGATCTATAAACACCTACCCTGATTATGGAAATAAACTTCCGTAATAGCTATATTATAATGCCTGACTGGACGCATCAATCCTCCCGCTGTCTCATTGGCCATTAATACAATTTAACGACGGCTAAAACGTCTACACCTCAATAGCCCGTTTCGATGAACCATTTAGAATTACCGTGCATTATATGTCTATTGGTCGTCGTGATAGCTTAGTTGCCAGACCACTTAGCTTCCTTTACGGATGTCTTGGGCTCGATCCTGGGTGACGACAGAAATTATTATGAAAAATTAAATTAGATACTCGCTAGTTCACGTGGAAGGCAATGGAAAAAACCACCACATATACCATCATATGCACGCTAGGTAGTACACAGCAGCAGACACACACGGGATTGCATTTGTAGCGCGATAACAGCGGCTACAATCAGTTCCCAGTGGAGTCTCTTGTGTTGCATATAATAGTTTCCATGAGTGCTACCTATTCTGTACAGTTAAAATATACAAGCAGGTAGTCACGACGCTCGGTATCGAGCAAAACGACTGAAGAAGAAGATACGTCTATTGAATGTAATTCTTTAGGCTCCTAGACGTCACTATTACCGTGTAATACTAATTATTATATTTTAAGCATAAAAATAATAATAATTACAAATTGTGCATTTTATGCTGCGCATACATTTAAAATAATCTATTTCGATAAAAACACGTTTAAAGTTTGTAGTAATATTTCTTACTAGTATTGTAATTTCACCTACTTGGAGATAAGTTGCGCTTATTCACAACAGGATTTTTTAACATAAGATAGTAAACCTTTGACTAACGACGGAACCTGAGATTCCCTACGAATGCAAGTTACTTACAAATCACTTCAACGAAAAAAAAATGTATTGTGAACTTTAAAGGAAATATTTGTGATTTCGGCATTAGGCGGGATGTAATGATGCTTTTTAGAAATTCCACAAATTACATTCACAAATTATAATATTAAAACACATTGTTTTTTTTGTTTTTTTTTTTGAATAGTAACATTACTAAAAACATGGGGCCCTTTTAACTTAAATTTTAATCTGTGCACCAAGACGAGAATGAGAATAAATAAAATTAACAAACATTTTCATCCGGTCAACTAGCACGCCATCACGTAACCAAAGAATGTGCACAAAAATACTCTCAAAGCGGTCAGCTGTTCATACCACCCGAGAAGTCTCACTAACATGGAATACGCATTGCACACACGCACACATGCATACATCTCCTCATTGTTTAACACCTATAACTTAGCGTTGTTACATTACTCCTACTGGGCAGCACCTTCGTGTTTTCACCGACGCCTTAACATATGTACGTTGGTTTGGCTTTGTTTCATGGTAAGAGATTACAAACTGTCCAATACTTCAAACAATTTGATTTAAAATACGTTATATTACTTATTGTTCGAAATGATTGAGTATAGATACTATAAAGGACTACGCCGTATATTAATATGATATTAATCGAATTTTAATACTGATTTACGTTAAATGATTTTAATTTTCCACGACGTAATAAAGTCAAAATGCATTAAATAAACGCAAGAATTTTCTATTACATGAGTCAATTTTTTATCTTAAATTTTACATTAATGATAGACCAAAGTGGGTTATCTATAGTATGCAGAATAAAATAAATGCCAAAATTAATGTTAATTGAGCAGTCGTCGAAAATACTGCGTGAAGGTCTAGAATAATATCCAAATGTCTGTTACTAGGTATTTTTCAGTCGTTTTCAGGTTTTAGTTTCTTCACAGATACACACTCCTGCGCTATCAGCCCCCATTATGTAATGATAGTGATTTTGTATTTGTCGCTTTGGCGAACTTTTATTTAGCTCGAATGTAATGCGATTGCTTTATTACCTTTTTTCATGCAGTAAACAAGTTTTCCCTTTTAGTTCATTGTAAAAAAAAAATAGTATAATTATTCATTGTGTGGTATAATTATTGACAAAAAGATTATATTTAGTTTTTTCACAATAATAAAATGTTTTCAACTGTTCACGTTCCAGAATAAATCGTACTGATAACTGTTGTGTACCCCCCCCCCATTATAACACAAGTAAGGTATATAGATATATATATATGTTTATCGTATTTAAGATTTTCCTAACTATATATTATTTTTAAGGATCCAAACAATCATTTTAGCAAAAAAAGAAATTTATTTTTTGAAAATATAAGTGGTATAACTCCTTAATGAAAACCATATGATTTATTATATAGTTCTAATAAATTCTCATTCAATAATAAAACAGCGTTTTTCTTTGTTAAAACTTTATAGGTATTAAATCAAACAGAAGACCATAGGCAAAGAGTTTTAACAACCGTAGCTTCAAATTTACATAATTGGAGTGTAATGGTTAAAAAAATGAAAGCAATTTATCATACATTAAATTTGTTTAACATGGATGTTACTAAAAAATGTTTAATCGGAGAATGTTGGGTACCAGCTAATGATGTACCTTTTATCAGTAAAACATTAGATGATGGTGGGGTATGTTTATTTTTTTATGTTTTTAAAAATAGATGATAGTTTTTTTTTTTTTTAAATATAAAGTTTTATTTAATTATGTGTTTTACTATTTTTGATATATACATATTAGGGGACTGGGCTCACATGCCAATGCGTGACTCAAACCATCGAATTTTTGGTTGATTTGCTTCGTAAATTTGTAAAAAGACTGTCACGTTCACATAAGTTTTTTTTTTTTTTTTTTTTTAAAAAAGAATAAAAATACGTTAGTTAAAAAATGAAATTTGGATTAAAATATCCCAAAAACTAAAATCATTACTACAGTAATATTGCATTTAATTATTTTTAAAACGATATATTGACAATATTTATTTCACTAAATTTATGTTGCAATCATCGAATTCGTTATCTTTCTAAGAATCTAAACAATAATATTTTAATTCAAACCTCGTTTCAAACATTTCAAAATTTCTACCCACAAATTTTACAGTGGGGGGTTTTGTATTTTTTCTACGTATATTCTAATAACGAAAATATGTCAGTTGAAAAAAATAGGTGCTGGACGTTTTTTTTCAAATAATGTACTTGTAGATATAGAAGTAATATATATTTTTTTCTTCAAAATTATCATGTTTTTAGTTTTATTTTTTATATAGTATTTATTTGCGGGTGGTGCATAACTGTTGACACTCTGGAAGGGACTGCGGATCTTTTAATTTACGATCTTATTATTTTAGATGTATATTTTTTTCAAATTTAAGCGTTTAATTTCAACATTTTTAGAATGCGCTGTGGAATTTTTGAAAAAAGTAAGCCTGATTTTGACATTTTTTAACATTTTGGCTTTTTAATTTTAAAATTTTGTCGGTCTCATAATTTTCCTATATTTTAGTGACTAAATACGTCATTTTAAAAAAAGTGACTCCCAATCACCCATGGAAAGGGCTGTGGACTTTTTTTAGTTTTTGGGCTTTACCGCTTTAGGTGTATATTTTCCCAAATTTCATTTTATCCATACTGGTCTAAATTTGTAATTTGGACACCGTACAAAAAAGGTAACTTTTATTACCAATTGCTAAAGCACTTGACTTGCAAACGACGACCGAAATTATTACAAATAATTAATTAAATAATCGCTAATAGTCACGTGAAAAACAATGGCAAACATACATATACCATCACAGATACAAGGAACTGCGTTTGTATCGCGATAAATCAAACATTCGAAATCAGTTCCTACACTCGATTTACTCAATCTAAATTAACCTATGGATTCTAGTACTACGTTATTACGAACCACATTCATCTGTTTTCCCTCTATTGGCAACTGATTTGTTATAAAATTTCCTGCTAATAGTATTCTTATTTCGCTCCTCTCCACCTGCTTACTCCAGAGTGAAACTCGGTGCATTCTCCTTTTCATGTTACAGTCCTCACTTCTTTTTAACCCCGTGGTTCCTCTTAGGCGTAGCTTCCTTTTCCGCTTCAACTCAGTCATTCATATTTACTTTTTAGCAGTGAAAGGTATTATAAACGCCCTGCAAATCTAAATTTATGTTTCCCTCATTCCATCCTCTTGTCGAAAGAAAGAAGTGCTTTAAGGTCTCTATATATCAAATTAAATTAGTTTATTTACAATTAAAGTACAATGGAATAATATACACAGTCATAACCTGCATATGCGCAAGTTAAACCGAACTTTGTGATTTATTTTGATCGATATAAATTATATAATTTATTTCCAGCTCGCTTCTTCCTTTAAATTTCAATTTTTGGGCCTCTTGCTTTACATCCTAATTTTTAATTTTCCTCTTCTGCAATTATTTTTAATAAACTCCTTTATTTCCTTCATTTCTGACTGTAATCAAAAACTTTTCTTCTTATTCTTTTTTGCTAAGTCATTTCCCTTGGTTGATTTACCTAGAAAAAAAAAAAAAAAAAAAGATTCAGGTTAACGCGATAATGGGAACATTTTTTTTTTTTAACGATGAATTCACATTTTCGTACTCAACACTTTATATGCCGTTTTCGTCTAAATTATGGAATTTTTAATTTTTTCATATAATAGTTTAACTGCTCTTTTTTTGTAAAGACTTACACGAATAATACATGTATATATGTGTGTGTGTGTGTGTGCGTATAAACAATTATTAAATAAATAATTCTAATTTCCTATGGAATTTCAGAAAGCAGTGGGCAGTTCGATTTCTTCTTTTTTAAACGTCATTGAAACTAATGAAAATCCGCCTACTTTTAACCGCGTTAATAAATTTACCGTCGGGTTTCAAAATTTGATCGATTCGTATGGTATTGCTTCTTACAGAGAAGTTAATCCCGGTAAGTAAGTAAGAAAATTACGTTCACTCTTATTTTACATTTGTCGCAATTTAATCAAAATAAGCGTAAAAAGATATTTTTAACAACCAACCTGTAATACTTGTGTTTTATATTGAAAGTAAGTTCAAATCTATAATTAAAATCAGAACATAAGGTTAACATTGATTTAGCATCGACTATAAACTTTAATCATTCTTTGAAACCGATGAATTTTGAGCTTAAATTCAAATGAGTTCGTTTATAATGCGTAGAAATTAAGATACCATAAAAATATACCTTTTGATTTAATATCTGATGTAAGAAAAATTAGATTTAATTTAATGAACTGTTTAGTTTACAGCTAGATATAAAATACAAATAATTATTATCCTAATACAGTAACATTTAGAAGCGGTATAATAATTAAATCTGAAGTGTTGCTAACTTTAGTATTATGTTATTTAAAAATGTTCCTTTTTTTTCTTTTCTGTATAATGGATCATTTAATTTTTGTTCTAGCTTTGTATTCTATCGTTACATTCCCATTTTTATTTGGTATTATGTTTGGCGATGCCGGACATGGTGTTCTATTAACCTTATTTGCGGCATATATGGTCATTTTTGAACGTCAACTCGGTAAAAAGAAATCTAACAGCGAAGTAAGAAATATAATATTTTCAATATTTAATTACTTTTAAATGGAAATATTTAAGTAATAAAAATATAATTTTTTGATAATTCGCGAAATTCCGCTATAATAAGTATTACTAACAGTTCAAAAGGAAAATACTCAGTTCAAATAAATGTGTATTAATTTTTGTTGTCCCAAAAGCTTCAGTTCTAAAATGTAATGCAGAATTTTTCTTAAAGCTAATAATTTCATTTTTTTTTTAACCTCAATAAGAATTGATCTTTTACTTTTTATTGATTGTGTTGATCCTGCTTAGGTTCCTAGCTTTGATGGGAATTGCGTTTTATTCTTTTTCCACAGAATTCTCCGCTTTGCTTTCTAACTTCTATCTTCAATATTGTTATAAACTGCGATATTCGTTCGTTCCCTTGTCCAGGGACAGCCGTTCTTATAAAACCGTTATCTTGTTGTTTTTTTTTTTTAATTTTTTAGAGGCGTTAGTGGAGTTTGGCTCCACACCGTTTTTCGTTCTTTCCTTTTCTTTCGCTTGAGCGGAAAAAAGTGAATTCTTATAAATTGACTTGTATTTTTGTTGTTTCTTCACATAAGTTTTAAACGCGAATAATAATAATGACGATAAAATGAACTTGTGTACTACTTGTATAACGATCTATATATCACCGCATGACAAACTACGATTATTTCAGTTTTTCCAAAAATTTTGAAACAGTTGGTTGCGTCCCACCTAAGAAACTATTTGGACGGTAATTGGGTTTAGAGAAGAGAAACCAATGATAAGAGTATTAACTAATAGTATCAACAAAGGATTGACAAATGGGAAACGGTTTATTATAACTTTTATTGACATTAGTAAAGCTTTTGAAGCGGTAAATCATTAAATTCTGTTACAAGATATGCAACAAATAGGAATTATAGATAAATGAAACAAATGGTTTCTGCATAGTGGAGTAAAAGTAGTTAAAATTAGCGAAGAACTAAGTTGGAAAAAATAGCAATGAAGGATGTTGGACAAAGCACTATACTAGCGCCACTGTTATTTTTGATTTACACCTACTCTCTTCATAAGTATGTAAAAAATTCGACAGTCTATGCCTTCTCGGATGATGATGTAGTACTCATAGTTGAGCACCATGACATTCATGTGGCCGAAAAAACTCTTACTAGAGTGTGTGAACACTATGTGCAAATGGATGAATAATAAACAACTAATGATTAATATCAAAAAATCAAAAACATGTAAGAGCATTCAGCAGATGACATAGAACATACGAATCATTTGTTATAATACATAACAACTGCTTGCGCAACATCTTGACGTATGTCTAACTGCGGATGTTCATCATCGGTAACAACAGAAGAAAATTTAAATACCTTGGCTTAACTTGGGATAAGCACGTGATAAATTTATCTAACAAAATTAGGCAAACACTATCAGTTTTATATAGATTAGCTTAACCAATATCAGAAGGCGGCATCCAGCTGTATTTTAACGTTTTAGTATTAAATTGCTGGAGCAAATACCAGAGGATATAATGTAAAAATAGGTCTTTAGAAATTACAAATTAAACAGTTTATGAAATAATACAAATAAATAACTTTAAAGTTAGTCCTAACTGGAATATGGTGCTGGTAGAGAATAGGTTGTACATATATAATCAGGTTTTTGGTGCCTTATTTGTATCGAGATGTTGTTTTTCACTATTCGAATTATTTCTTAAGAATTATTATAACTATATTATATAAGCTATATGGACATTGAGGGTAATAAAACAGCGGATTCTTTGGGTCGTGTTGCTGCTCCTTTAATTTTTTTTTCAATCTTGTCCTCTAATCACATAGCTCTATAAAAAAAATTCGGTCTTAAATTTTGATCAGACATTTACACGTGCTCCTTTCATAACGATCATTCATTTTATCTACCTGTCCAGCCTAATCTTCATTCTGTTTCCTGGTTCCTTGAATTTTAACGTTTAACCATTCTGTTATCATTTCTAGTATTTGCCCGCGTTTTAACCTTATTTTTCTGTTTTTCCCTTGTTTTCTCCCCAAATTGTCATTTCTACTTAAATGAAGAAATGGTCTCTATAATAGGAAATACAACTTCTTTGAATGTTCCTCCCTTTTTGTCGAACCTTCCGTTTTATATTCTTATTTGTTAAAACTTGAACTTTTTACTTTTTATTGCGTATTTTATATTCCATCTTTCTCTTCGCCATCCACCATTCTACCTGTTAGTTCCTTTATACTGTCAATATCTGACCGAATTAAAAATATTAATTGACTGCGTTTTTCCTTCGTTTTGTTTCTGGCTGTAAGTTCCTAGCTGAAGTGTCAAAAAAAAAAAAAAAGAAAAAAAAAGTATATTTATTACTGTAAAAAATATATTTTAAACTTATAACAATTTTTATAAAATCGAATTATCTGAATATTTGTATGAAATAATCGGCGATAATATATATAACAAAATATAAATTTTGTTTTTTTTGTTGTTTTTTTTTTTTGAACATTAAAATGTAATGCATGTTTGTATAATTAAAGTTTATTATGATGAAATAATATTTATTGTTGATTGTAGTACCGTTTCTCAAATCCCTTATAAAAAAAAGATTACATGTGCGATCTGTTTCACCAAGTTATCAATTAGTCATGGTTTTGTTTGTTGTATTTTAAATATCCTGAATAGTTCGTGAATTCAATTTGCGCCAATCCCTAAATTGACAATAACTATATTTATTTATTTACTCATTTTTAAAAAGCTATTCATACCTGATTTAAACAACGATGAGTATTTGTATACATACAAGTTTCATTGTGTGTAATGTGGATAAAATTATCGCTGTTGTGTATAATTTTACGAACGTAATACAGAAGAAAATGATGCGGTTAGTTTTTCTTGAAATTAAATATTTTCAAAAAATCGGATTTTAGAAAGAAGAGCAGAACTTCAGTTCTCTTATGAAAGAAACCCTATTATATAAATGATTTAATTATGAAATAATTATTTTCTATTACTTACGTTAATTTACTTTATTTTTATATTCCCATTTTCTCTAGATTTGGAACATATTTTTTGCTGGCAGATACATTGTTTTATTGTTAGGATTATTTTCAATATATACTGGTATTATTTACAATGATGTATTTTCGAAATCAGTCAATATTTTCGGTTCTAGTTGGTCTGTGACTTTAGACAACCATAAATTACGTACGGAACCGGATTTTACATTGAACCCTGCAGTTAATTATACTCAAAGGCCCTATCCGTTAGGTTTAGATCCGGTTTGGCAAGTAAGATTTACATATGCGTTTGTTAACTTTTTCACTTATTGAGTGATAAAACTAATTTTTTAAACTGTTATTAGCAATGTAAACCAGATATAATTCTACAATCATTTTTTACAGATTGCTAAAAATAAAATCATATTTTTGAATTCGTACAAAATGAAACTGTCCATCATTTTCGGAGTCGTCCATATGATATTTGGTGTTTCTTTGAGCGTTGTTAATTATATGTAAGTATATTTTGTGTCTTTGTACATACGCATAACTTTCATATCATGATAAATTTCCTATTTAATTTTAATTAGTTATGAGAATAATGCGCGATGATGATATAAGATTGTGAAATCGATCGTCTTTTTTTGTTACTTTCAAAATGTATATACTTTTACATATATATATATGACTCGGCCATTTTGGCCTCGCAAGGGGCTATGCCCCTTGACCCCTCTTGCTTTTATTTATGTCTCTTTTTCTTCTATACTTTGTATAAAATGATCAAAATTTACAACATAATTCTTACTGGCATCAACACAAAAAGAAAAACAAAACAAAATCACAGAAATCCTATTCTAACATTTAACTTTCATTACATAAAATTAAGATATTGTTTCATTACATTTTTCGTTACATAAAATTGTAACATTTTTTAAATAACAATAACAAAAATCCTATAAAATAACAAACGTACACACTTATATACTTATATATTTATATATTTAGATAAGCCAACTCTTTTCCCGACTTAGATTCATGTTCACAATTTTAAGAAAAATTGTTGAATAAACCAGGTTTAAAGTTAAAAAATTCCATTCCATTTTTTGATTAAAAATAAATTTGTGAGAAAAAAATTTAAATGAAAATAGATTCTTGAGTATTTGCAAAAGTATTCTAAACTTTCGAAATATTATCCATTCATCATTTTTAGTAGTATTTTTGTACGATGAAACTAATGAGTAATTAAAAACTAGACTTTAAGAACAAGAAAACATGATTTTTGGACACATTTTCAGATTAACTATCTATTAAAATAATTTTTATTTTGTAAACGGAATTACATAAATGAAATTTGTAATCTTTAGTCAGAAGGTTATGTAAATTGCATTTGACTGTAATTTATTTTTTATTAAAGTATAACTACAGAACGAAAACAAAGAAAGAAGGAAAAGCAAAACTTTTAATTTTAAAATATTAAATTAATTATATTAGATAAATAATGATGATAAATATTTGTTTGATTTGTTTTAAAATTAGTTATTACAAGAAAAAGATCTACATTCTGTTAGAATTCATTCCACGACTATTATTCCTGGTGTTATTATTTTTTTATTTGGTTTCTTTAATGTTCATTAAATGGATATTGTACGGACCAACAAATCGTAAGTACGCATTTGTCATTTTTAATTATAAACATATATTTCATTTAATTTCTTTTGTTAATGTTAGTAAATTTTATTTTAAGTCATTAACTATAAAAATTCAATATTTTAATATTTATAACATGTTTTAATTCAATAATAAATTTACTGGCAGGATCACAAGCAGGTTACATCTATATTTAAATTATGGAATAGAGTTAGTAATTTAAAAGTAAAATACAACAATTGAAGGAAAAATTAAGTCAAAAAAAGTATTATTTATAATAAAACTAGCGTCTCCCGTCGCGGCTTCACTCGCGAAACTTGAAGTAGAAAATTAGATGTCAATGGATCTCTAATATTATCTATCGGTACATTCATAATAAAAGTTTTAGATAGAATTCTTTTAATTTTTTAAATTGATCAATTATATAAAAGAACAACTTGAAACTATTCCATAAAATGATTATCCAATTCGTAATTCCATTTTCAGCATATGTGAAGAAACACCTGAGAAAAAGATATTAACAAATCAAATAAACGATGAAACATTACTAAATCGTATCTTTTAAACAAAAGGTATAATGTAAAATACTTACCTTTTTTATTAAGAATATATGATTGACTGATTATGCAATGCGGTTCCACCCTTTTTTTTTTCTTCTATGCAGCCGATAATGAATATAAGTGTTAGTAATTTTTCATATGTTAGTAAATTATGTTTTAATTATTGACATATACTTTTGGGCGGAATACTTATCTTCTTGTTATGACATCAGTGTAATATATTTAAGGTCAAATTTACAAAAACTTTAAATTATGATAAAGTTTCCTTGTATACGACGTTTGCGGCCCTTCCTTCAGGAGCTAAAATGACTGAACTATTTGGAGAACTGACTGTAGAGCAAGCCACATAAAACTGTCCACGTGAGAAACAATCTTCTCTCAAATCTATTCCTGTTACCTTTAATGCTTCTCCTCGTGACTTATCAATAGTCATGGCAAAAAACAAACTTTAACAGGAAACTGCACTCTCTCGAATTCGAATGGATAATCTCTGATGGTATGAAAGGAATACATGGTATTAACACTGATTCTCCTTGAGCACAGCCAATTATTGTTGTAGCTTCTATAAGATTTTTTCGAAGAGCTGTCACTTGAAGTCTTGTACCATTACACAGTTTGGGAGGACTAAGGTTTCGAAGCAACGTCACTGGAGTTCCAAATTTCAGGTGAAGCTTGTGAGGTGGAAATCCTGGAGAATTCTGTGTGTTAAGAAATTCTACTGAACATTGGACTGCATCGTGAAGATTAGTTGTAACATCCACTGACTTATAATATACACCTCTTCCCCTTCAAATGATTGCAATAAGATGTCATTTATTTCAGCAGCTGTGCTATTTTTTGGCGATAAAATGGCTCGTTCACATAACCGATCAATTGATTTGTGATCGATGTTGAAAATATCCGTATTAATCTTCTCAATAAGTTCAGCAATGTCTTTATCACCGTAGCTAATCCCGAAGGTATTTTAATCATTCCTGATGACTCGGGGCATCTTCTGTCTACAATCTGAAGAAGAAGTTCAGAAAATTCACTAGTCGAAGCATCTCGTAAATAAACTCTACATTATTTGACTATAACCAGTTCAGTCGATAGAACAATAAATTCCAATGGAATGAACATAGGAAAAACATTTTCTCAAACGATAAAATCCTATAACTTAATTCTGATCTGAGTACGAAGGTTGTTTATGGTTTGCATAATAAGAAATCTTGTCGCTAAAAGATAAGAAGAGGATGTTATATGAAGTTGATTTTTAATTTAGCTAGGCGAGACAAAAATTAACCGGAAGGGCGAAAGTTTGAAACGTCGTCAAAATTTAAAAATATGCTGCAGGAGTGTTCATTATATTGAAAAATTTATAAGTCTGAAGGACCATTTCCATTATGTTTGTTCGAGTACAATTCCGCTTTTTTCAGGAGATTAAGTGCCCGAATAATTCGTTGACTAAATTCATTCTTAACACGAAAATAAAAGATAATAATTGAACCTTAAGTACTGATTTAATTCTTCCTTTTAGAATCTTATTTAACTTGGGGGTTGAAGATGCGTTCGAAAAGATGAATTTCTGTAAAATCGGTTTTAATTTTCTGACCATGATGAAAGTTAAGCCTTTTGTTAGTTTGTTCAAATTTTTTTTAACAGATCCAGAAAAAATTTTAAATAATCACCTGGTTTTTGTTTACACGGGAGGTAACAATTATATATTTAGAATTATTAGCAAGGTCTTTTAAAGTTCACGAATAATTTTTTCTATATAAGAAACCATTAATATAGTCGAACGGCTTTTTTTTTTTTTTTTTTTTTTTTTTTTTTTTTTTTTTATATTTATTATATAGCGTTAATACTGTTTAATTATACAACTAGCCCCATTGGTTTATTTATGATCCCTTTTCGTTTTTATTATTCAACTGTTTTTTTCTAAAATCTAAAAATAAACATACTTTTTATAGTTACGGAAATTTATTTTATTTTTCCAGACACTTGGAATTTTCCGTAATCTTTATATTAGTAATGATTTATTACCAGTCTAGACTATTACATTTTCTTTTACCCTGATAACAGATAAAACATACTATGGAAAATTATGAATTTTTCATAGTGATGTATTTGTGGTATCCAATGTTCTTTTACAAGGTAAGTATGAAAAGGTGAACACGGGAGTTTGGAAAAATAGGGAAAATATAATCATTTTGCTATTGCATTGAGCCGGGAATTTAAAAAGTCGGATAGATCGGTTCCCCTTTTACGTTTCCAAGTCAGTAATACTAATTATTAATTTTTGCAGAAAATCATTTTAATTGCAGTAGTTCTGTCTTGCAGTAAAATAAAAAAAAAAAAATATCTGCTTAAATAACAAGTAAAAACAATTGACCATTTCATAATCGTACACTATTTTATTAGTATATACTAAATTTATTTCTCACAATTTTGAGTTAAAAACGAACTAGTGTTAAGAGTGAATAGTATTTTATAATCACTTAAATTTCTAGGTACATTTCGATATTTTTTTTCTACACATGCAAGGTATTTTATATGGCAGGACATGTAATTAATTCATTTTTATTAAATATTTTCCTGGCCTGCCTTTGTGCTTTTCCGATATTTTCAAATACTTTATATTTAAATACAATATTAATTAATAAAATATTGATTTGATTACATATAGCTGAGAAGAAAAGTCCTGGTTGCGCTCCATCTGTATTGATATTATTTATAAATATGATGCTCTTTAAACATTCAGATCCGCCTGATGGATGTGACGAATTCATGTTTGAAAAGCAGGTATTTTGTTGTTTTAATTTGTAGTCGATGTTCTAAATACTTTTTACTACTTTTGTCTCCCACGATATGCGTTTTTAATGGATTCAGTTGAGCTTGATAAAACTGTGTACATCGAATAATAAACAAAGAAATAAAGTAAAAAAATAAATAAATATACACGTGTACGAATAATTACTGAAGCACTTGCTCTGCTTCTAACGCGTTATTCTCAAAATTTAATTAACATATCTGGTAATTAAGCATGTTAGTGGCGAAAACTGAAGACAAGCTTACAAAGTTATCTGACCTCTCGAATAATCGTTAAACCAGTACAGATTTTACGCCAGTTTAACAGTTTTATATTAGATTTGTGATTTTCGCTTTGTATAAAAAGATAGTTTTCATTGTTCCCACTAAAAAACAAAAACGAGCTTTGTCTTATGCTATAATGCTCAATACGCAAAATAATATAGCTCAAAAACGTATACAAAGGGGATCAAAAATTGATCGAGTAAAAAGCACCAATTACAGTCAGTTGCCTTTATTAAAGGAACTCCGGGAAAATGATCCTCGCGATTTTAAAAAATATTTAAGGATAGATGCGAATAAGTTTATTTATTATGATCTAACAAAGAAACATATACAGTTATAAGTGAAAAGCCATGTCAGCAGAGAAACGTTTTGATAACTACGTTAACGTTCCTAGCCACAGGAAGATGTTATGAAGATTTGCAATACTCGACGGGGATTTTGTAAATATTAATAAACTCAACCAAGAAGTGTCTTTATTGCATAATACCAAATACTCATTATAAAGAATTAATAATTGGGATTCTAAACACAAGAAAACAAAAATTAAATTAATAATAATCGTATTGAAATTTAAAAAAAAAAAAGGAGAGAGCCGTTTTAAAGTCCCAAGAAAGACGTGATGAAATCTCTGGTGAAATCTTTGGATAAACCTGCGCGCAAGTCCGTGGGCCAAACCGTGGTGTTTTAATTCGTGACAGGCCAAGTCTGACGTTTCGCATTACATTTAACGCCGAGTCATTTCCTGCATTTTCTAAAGTCTGTGCGCAAGTCCGCGGACAAAACCGTACGTGTGTGTGGCGAGCTAATCATATCTAGCAAGGAGTTTAGTAATTCTTTAATGGAAGTGTTACTATCTGATTTTAATTTTCGTAATCATGTAATAGATTGAAATTTGATTTTTCACTCTTATGCTATTAGAATTTACGTTGCAGAATTTTATTTTTCTTCGTTATTGACTGGGTTTTGTTTTTTCCGACTGATTTGTAATTCCGACAGAAACGAACGTGTTAATATTCTTCGACCGTTTGTGTTTGAAGATGTGTATCAAAAAATTTATGTTGGTAATTGATTTACAGATAGAAACTCTTTTTGATTGAAGAGAAATAAAAAAAAGTTTTATGATATTTCTGTGTCTTAAAGAAATTTTCTATTTCTTTATCGGTGGCTTAGACACAGTCTTAAGCTTCGCGGTTTTTAGCGCAGAAATTTTAAAATGGGCAGTGAAACTTCGATTCAGAACGCATATAATTGGCGCAGAAGAAAAGATCAGATGTTGTTTTTCGGTTTTCCTTACGATAAATTTTATTTATGAAAGAAACGGTAAATAATAAATATTAAAGGGGGAAGATTATTGTTATGATAAACGCGCTTGATGAAATAAAATTATAACGTGGGAAACAAATCATTTACCAGATTTACTCTCATAACTTAGACGTAACGGATGATAGTTTAGTGCAAATGTTTTTGTCGAGTTAACTTTTATGATTAAGATCAAAATTATGGAAGACAGGATAAGCGTACACTCGAATGTGGATTTATCTATCATCTGAAAATAGTTTATGTTTTAATAAATTTTATTTATTTATTCTAATAAAAAATCCGTCGAATAATGTGTTTTCATTATTTGGCTACTGAGACATATTTGATGGGATTATGTTGATGAGTGGAATTTTAAATTCTTTGGATTTAATAAGTATCCGTAACACGTAACCTTCATTTGTAATTTGAAATCTGCCGATTAAATGTGCTAACGAAAAACAAAATAGCTAATTTTACTAATACGTGAAGGGTTAATAAATTGCAAGTAGATATTTGTAGATTTCAGCACCACTGATTTCTTTAAAGAATATGACCCATCTAAAGTTAGGAAAGAGAAGTGATCGGTTGGTTCTTTTTTAGTCTTGGTCTTATCGCAGAATGAAGGTTAATAGAAAATATTTATATTTTTAAAGAAATAGAATAAAAAAAAGAAAAAAATCGATTTGAATCATTTTATCGTTAAATAATTTCTTTCTTACTAAGAATGAAATAAAGCGACAGAGAATTTGTAACAAATAATAGTGTCAGTTATGCAAATTGATAATGAAGGGCAAATCTAAATATTAGCGGACAAAAAATAGAGAGAAACAAAAGAACTTTTCACCGAGCGCAAGTCGCCGTGTTTTTCCCGAACAGTAAAAAAAAAAAATATATATATATATATATATATATATATATATACACAAAAAATAGAATAACAAAAAACGTAACTAATTAGAAAATATTTTATTTGCATTTTTCGGAAAAATTGAATGAAATAATGAAAAATGAATATTTTTTCGGAGTTACTTACTCCATGGCCATGATTATAGAGTAAGTAACTCCGATACATGTCGGTGTATTTTATATTTTTTAAATATTAATTTTCTGTCATACGTATTTTTTATGTGTATTTAATAAATGTTAATACAAAAAATGGATATAAACATTTATAATCTAAATTGAAAAATAAATAAATAAATAAAAATTTAACAATGATCAGAAGTAAATGCAATAATATCGCGCCAAGCAAACATAAGCGACTTCCCACATCATGGTAAACGGTTAAACGAACATAATGTAAACTCGAACAGATATATCTCTTTCACCGAAGAATAAATCAATTCACACTAGCAGATATTGACTCGAGACTATAAATAGATAAATAACGAAATAAGCATTAAATAAACGATATCCGATGTACCAACAGGCGGCATCCGACGCGAACGAATTTAAATATAAATACGATTGGACCGATTACGTTTTATAACATTACGCTTCCGAGTGCAGAGTCGAATAGCTTCTATCGCGAGACGAACAAATATTATTACTATTAACTAAAGTACTAACCTGAAAATAGGATATTTTTACCTAGGTCGCTTGCTACTTAATACTGTTCGGTATAATCAGCACGTCAGTGCACATGCGTGAAGGTAAGTCGAACAGAACATTATATCTGAGAGAAAAGTAAAGTAAAGTGAGTCTCCTATATACCCTTGATGAGGCATCATGGATTGTGAAGTTAAGCTTTTCATAATTGTACTTAAGGTTCTAATGGACCTGATGAGAATAGCGGGGCCAGTTCCTTTCTACTTTTGGATTGTCCGCTTTTACTTTCCCCCAGATAATTCTCTGGTATAACCAATATTCAATTTCAGATTAGGTATATACCTAGGAGCGACTTGGGTTCGGAACAAGACCAGTCTCGAATTCGTAACCTCTGATTTAATAGCCAAGCACCTTAACCACTAGGCTACCGCGCTGCCGCATCTGAGAGAAGCAGAATAAAATGAATTTCAAGTTCGGGCGTCATCGGAAGATGCCACTAACCACACTACCGAATCCGTATCAATATATAACTATTAATATTTAATTCATTTTATCCGTATTTAATAATAACAAATAAGCATGTTTTAAGTTTATATCTACAAGTAATTTAAATGCGTTTTTTGTAGGGAGAAATACAAATGAAATTTGTGATTGTTGCATTACTTTGTATTCCAGTAATGCTTGCCGGCAAACCTCTTTACCTAATATACTTCAGAAACAGAAAGCAAAAACGTTACGTACGTATTTTAAAATGTTTTATTATTTTTATTTATCACATGACATTAATGTATGTTGACGCTGTTTACGTATTTCATTCAAAAATAAATTCATTGTTGAATAACGATTTAAATGCTAAGTTATTCAAATGTTTAAATATATATATGTATATACCATTTTGGTTCGTAGCTTTTATTATATACTTCATATAAGAAAAAAATGTATGTTATGCAGTTACTTTATTATATTGTTTGTGTAATGTGCCATCTCAAATAACGTGAAATTGATCAAAAGCTAGTTTTCAATTTTTATTATATTTTTATAGTAATATAATTTGTAATTCTAAAAATGCACAGAATATATTTCATTTGGTATATTTCTTTCGTAACATAAACTTTTATTTGAAACTAAATATAGATTTTTTGTTGGAATATTTCAGAAGATTTTGTAAAGTAAGATGATTTGCTAATGATATATGTGTTGAGAGTTATTGATGTTTATATTCGTTTGTAGCTGGTTGGCATATATGAAAATCTTTTAGTGTTGACCATTCAAAATCGCGACATATGACTAAACAGAATTAATTTCATTAGTTACTTTGTCTTTACCATGTTTCAGCGAAGTTATATTTCATATTATTTCGATTCTAGTAATGTGCACAATTTTGTTTTGCACAAAGTCCTTAATTTTTTGTTTTTAAATCCCCCCTCCTCCCGTTTTTTTCTTTTTTTCTTTTTTTTTCTTTTTTTTTGAAGAATCATATTCATCTGATCTGATGTAATTTACTTTCTCAATTGTTTTCAACTTTTCTACTAATATTTTATTATTAGTTTTACGATGTCTTATTGAAAAAAATTAGCTAATTGCAGTAATAAATCATGTTTTCGTAATACTTTTTTATCATTAGAATTAGACTGATTCATTATCGCCTTATTAAGTGAATACTATGAACATCTATATTTGTGATCCAATTGCAATAAGTTTAAAAATAATAAATTCTAATATGCTAGAGTACAATCTTTTTTTTTTTTTTATTTTGTGGAGACCGTAATTTATAATTTAGGTAAATTGTGAAATATGAAGTTAGTTCTAATTTTATTATATGTAATTATTATTGTTTTTTTATTTTTTGTAATTTGTATCGTTTATTACAATTTGTGTGTATCATAATATTTTGTTAGTCAGTAAGTAATGGCGATTTAAATCAGGGAATTGAACTCCAACGTCGAGAATATCCTTCACCAGATGATTTACCAGCAGATGTTGGCAGTACCTTGGCATCTGGTGAAGGAGGAGGAGGAGGCGGAATAGAAGGAGGAGGGCACGATATAGAACATGGAGAAGTAGGGGAAATTTTAATACATCAAGCTATCGAGACTATAGAATACGTATTGAGTACGATATCACACACTGCCTCCTATTTAAGATTATGGGCACTATCGCTTGCTCATTCTCGTAAGTATATAATAATATTTTATTGTGTAAATATAATAGTTAAAAAATATATACTTAATAAAAAATAAACGATTTTGTATTTTACAATGTTTACATATATTGTCAGCAATTAAAAGCTGATAAAAACTATGTTTATTTAAAATAATATAATTATTAAACATAAATAATAATTTATAATACACTCCAGAATCGAGCTGATTAGAATATAATACCATACAGTCATGGACGTACTCAGAGATTTTTTCAGGGGCGAAGGGGATTTTTTTTCTATAAGTTCCGCTATACAATCATACAAACACACATGTAAATTTTGTTTACTTTAATTTGATGTATTTAATAATATCTATAAAGGTTATGTACTTATTAGGATATAAACATGAATAATAATTTATTTACTAATCTATATATAGAAATACATATATATACCGTATTTTCGAACTTACCGACGATAAAAGCATAAATTTATAATACCTGAATGTTAATGAATACTATAATGTGTAATTTAAAGGTGCGTGAAAAATACGGAATAAAAATCATAAATGTCTATAAATGCTTAGATTTATTTAAAAAGAAATTGTGTAGACGCCTTGGTTTTTGAGCAAACACTTCTCTATAACTTTGTTCAGAAACTGCTTATCTACTGCTTGTATATAGGCATTAAACCGAGACTGTTCTATCGGTCTTCAGTTTAGTTTATCTGAGCCACGTTTTTATCCTTCGTAGTGTAGAAAAAGAACGATCAATAGTACATGTTTTAACAGCAATTGTTATTGCAACTTCTATGACTATTCTAATCGTACTATAAAATAATGCATACTTAAGTAAATCAGTTAATGTCCATTCCTCAATATTTGCAAATAGACGTTGGTGGAGCAATCGTCCAAAAATCATACCACTTTCCTGCTTTGTAATGGAAATTTTCAATTCTATTTATTTCATTGATTACTTTCATATCGGTTATAAACTGATTCTTTGATGTAAAATTTTTTGAATGAATTTTGAAAATTGCAGTAATGCACCGAATTTCGAACTTCAACTAATTTATTTAAATCATTGACAATATTAAATTTATGCACAGTGCATGAATAAAACTTTCGGATTCTTAATAAAAGCTGTTGAACTCCTCCTTCCTTGCCAGCCATAAAGCAGCATCCATCGCAGCCTTGTTCAATAAGTGAATTCATATCAAAACCAAATTCCTCACAGCTCGTTAAAATCGAATAAGCAATTTTTTCTGCACTCTGATCACTCTTAGCTTTCTTCTTTTAACGTTTGTGATTTACAGCAAAAATATCGTGCACCTAGAGAAAGTTGTACCATATCTGAGATATCAGCTATTTCATCAGCTAAACTCGATCGATAAACCGATTCTTTGATTTCAGTAATAATTTTTTTTTTTTTTGTAAAATACTTCCGCAAATATTTATTAAGATATTTTGAATTTTTAGGAATGTGTATTTAGCATTCTAGATAAAATTTTTTAAATGATCTCTTAATATTATATCCCCAGCGTCACCTCTGAAATGAATCAAATCTATAAAATTACCGGTTTCTAACGATGTTTCAGGAAGACCAATGCCATGTGTACCACAGAAAACAATCGCAGAAAGAATGATGACAATAATTTGTTTCGATTCTCTTCTATTGTTCGCTTTGCATGTACATCTACCTGGGGGGACGTCAATGGATAATTTCTTTCTCCCTTAATGACTTCAACGAAATTAATTGCATCCCCCTTGAAGCATTTTTATGCTAAACACCTTTTATGTGATATTGAACATATTCATGGAATTTTTTGTAATTATTGCAGGGTTTTATTATAAATGATCCTTGTAAACCTCGTTCAATTTTCTGAGGAAATAATAATAAACGGTAACGACTTAGTGGTTCTTTTAAGCACTATGAAAAATAGGCTAACCGAGGCGAGTACTGTGTTAACTATGTAGAAATAAAACGGCGTCTCGACTATTGAGGTCTTTTATGAAAATTATATGTTGCTCTTTTTAAAGAAGGCGTAGAAAATGAAGAAGATAAGGATGACGATGATTCATACTTTCATTTCTTTTAAATTTCTCAACAACAAACCCATATTTTCGAAGATTGAACATTTCTTTTTTCCGCTGTTTTGTTTATAGATGAAATGAGAATTAGGTGAAATAGGACGAAATCTGCATATTTACCCAGCGGTACCGCTTCTCCTCGACATGGCAAAGAACGCGCCTTGTGTAGTCGTATGTTTTTAACCTAATTGTTAAACTAAAATGAAAGTGTAAACGTATCTATTTACTATTATTAATGAAAAAAGGTCAAATCTGACTGATAATTGACAATGAGATAAATACATATTTTAAATAAGGAAAAACAAAAGGTTTAATAGAAAAATTAATCGCCTGAACACGCGATAAATGGCAAAAATGAAACACAGTTACAATTCGTAATACACGGAAATCAGTTAAAATCCTTATTCTATCATCGTTTATATTATAAATATGATCTTGATCTGAAACCATTTTCTCATCGGTTGTTGTTATGCGGATAGTTCTTAACGGAAGCGATGCTGTAGTATAGTAATATTGTTGCTTAGAAGGCATTAATACGCACTGCCGCTATTATAAGCATTAGTATATATTATAGTTTTAATTCATCAATAACTTTACAGATTTTTATTACAAATTTGATTAACAATTTAATAAATGCATTTCGTGTCAAATAGTCCTAAAATAATTAAATATTTAATTATTTTTTTTTTTTTTTTGAACATGGAATTGTAATTGAATCATTGTATTTCGCAATATATATAAAAAACATTTTACAATTTTGCAACATGATTTTAATTATACGTGTTATTAAATTATTTTATAACATTAAAAATCTAGTCTGAATTTCGATATGGATACGTACTTTAATAGCAGAGTTTATATTTTGTTGTTAATTTAGATGTTTAATTTTAAATATTATTCTAACAATTATTGGATGTTAAAATGTGTAAAGCATATTACTTCTGAAACTATGTAAATCGTCACAGATTTTAATAAGATTAGAAAAGTTCTCCGATTGTTTTTGATTTACATAATTTCGTTTATCAGAATCAATTGGGAAAAAAGTGATTCCGAAGATAACAGTAATTCACGATTTCTTTTTCTTTCTGTTTTAAAATAAAAGTTTTTGATCGAATTCAGTACTAATGATCGCAAACTGCGTATTTCTGCGATGCTCGATGTATTTTAAACAAGGAAAGAACTACTTTATAATTAAATAAAATGGAATAATGTAAACAAACGTTTTTTATTTCGTTTATGCTATTGTATATATTTTTAAGAATAAATTATGATTATTTATATTTTAACTAAAACCAAGCTGGATAGACTTTTCATATAATTTTATATTTCACATTTAAAATTAATTTAAAAAGAAATAATTTACAGAATTATCCGAAGTTTTATGGAATATGGTTCTACGGAAAGGCTTAACAATAGAGAGTAATTTCGCTTCACTAATATTGTTCTTGACATTTGGTGCCTGGTCTATATTCACAGTTGCAATACTTGTAATGATGGAAGGATTATCAGCATTTTTGCATACGTTGCGTTTGCACTGGTTAGTTAACTTTTTAATTTTTAATTTCATATACAAGTACAAAAAACATATATAATTTACTTAAACTTTTTTACCGTTTTAAAAATTTTGCTATTCATATCGACTGTGCACGAAAGTAACGTGTTCTGTACTGAACAACTGAAAGTGAAAACTTAAAATTTTGTATAAAATTTTATATTTTTTAAATCGAAATTTGAACTGATAAAAAAAAAGGATTATAGTTTAACTCATCTGTATTTAATGTATTTAAAAATAAATGTTCTAGAAAATTTTTAGTTGTAACAAAAGAAAATTTCAGTTTATACTTTTACCGCAGTTGTGAAACATATAATTTTTTTTCTTAAATGGCATACTATTTAAATCCTTTTTGTGGGGTGGTTTGCAAATTACAATGATTCAAAATGTAACTCTTTATGAAATTAAAATTTTGTACGAGTACTATTAATCCGATTCTGTACTTTTCAGAAAAATTCTTAAAAAAGTATTATATATTTCTGAAAATTTCCGAGTTTATAATTTTGTTTCTAACAGATCAAAACACAATGCCAAAAACTTTTCGTTAAATTCAAATATGGGTTTATTTTTTTTCGTCTTCTTTTATCCCTTTCCTGGATACATGATAAATTTAATATCTTTAAAAACAATAAAAGTAATGCGGATTAAATTTATATAATTATTATTACTTCTGAATTGATAATTCTCTTTTTTTTTTTTTTTTTTTTGCTTTCATTTATTTATTTAAAATCAGAAGATGGTAAAATGCGACTTAAATTACAAGTTTAAGAAATAATATTTGCATGATGAATGGATGAGTAAAATTATTACTTTAACACTACGGGTGCGGAATGAACATTTTATTAAAAAAATTAAAATGTAAGGTAACTAAATAGAAAAACTCTTTCCTTAATTTCTGTAATTGTTGGGTCAAAGCCGCTGGCACACCCAAAAGATAATATATAAAATAATATTATTATTTTATATTAAAAAAAAAATAGAAACGGCTTTTATATTTTTTTTTTATACACTTCTGAAAAGTACTTTTTTATTACTAGTATTCAATTTCATTTTATTAAAATTTTGAAACTGGTATTTCAAGTGGGTAGAAATTTTTGATTCATCGGATACAGTTGGAGTATATGAACAAAACATATTTGGTTTCATAACAAAAATAATTTTTACAAAAAATTGGATTCATCTGCAATCATCGTTGTTGTGACTTATTATTATGGTCGTATATTTGAGTGAAATATTTTTTCATTATTTGTCGTTGTAAGCGTTGCGAAACTTTGTTTATCCGTTGAAGATTAGCATTCGCCGTTTTGCGTATTATTATATTTCGTGATATAATTTTAGTGGCTTTGGAACATCTATGTTCGGTCCGTACTTTAATAATTACATTATCGAATATCATTACGAACTTTTGGTAGGACATAGAACAAAGTCTGATCGCGTTAAGTCTAGATAATTTCAGTCGGATATTACAGGACTAATGTGTGTGTATGCGCACGCGCATGTATATGGAGGAGGTGGAAGAGAATGTGTATATATATATATATATATATATACGTATGTGTATTTAAAAAAACGATTTTTCAAAGCTCGCTATAGGAAAACCCCCTGGACCGCTTAATACAGTTCAATAATATTCATAAAAGAAAAAATCAGTTGCATAGGTCATCCTTTTAGAAAAAACAACTAATTTACGATTTATTTAGCGATTTTGATTATCAACTCCAGTAACGAATATAAACTCAGATATTTCATAAGAAAAATGAAATTATGTTTTTTTTGTTTGTTTTTTTTTTTATTTTTTATTTTTTAATTTCAATTAAATAAAAAGTATTTAATGAAATAATGATATTTCGTGTTAGTGTATTATAGTTATTATAAATTGTTCGATTAGCGTTCTGGATATAAGTAAGCAGGAAATTTAATTTCTATTATATTTACAGGGTAGAGTTCATGAGTAAATTTTACACCGGAGAAGGTTATCCATTCCAACCGTTTTCTTTTAAACACATTTTGGAAAATGAAGATGCACCGGTAGAAGAAAGTTGACTCGAACTTGTTACTCTTTTTTTATACCTTTGTTATATTATGACAATTTTTAATATCAAAAAAATTTGTATTAATTCATACGTTACAAAAATTATGTCGTTTATACAATTTTATTTAATAATTTTATTGTTATTAAAATTTTGATATTGATAAACTTGTATATACACGTAATTTTTATAGTATTTCTAGTACGATATCAAACAACTTTTTTCTTTCAATTTTACCAGACTGTTTACTATTTCTTAATTATGAATTTTTACTTTGTTGTTTACATTTTGTTATTGCTAATATTGTTGCAAAGTATTTTATTGCCGATTTTACTATTCCATTTACCATTTTAAGTCAATTAAATGTACGTTATATTTTTTGTTTTTTTATTTATTTTCTTCCTTCTTCCAGCTTGTTTAAAATGTAAATCTAACAAAAAAAAAAACAAACTGAAATTGTGTAACTTCAGACCCATTCAAGTTATAAGTTTAGCAAACTACCGTTGCGGATTTGATTAGTTAATTTCTTTTCTTTCTTACATTTTCCGCACATTGAAACTTACAAAAATTTTACTCGATTAATGCCCATAATTCAAACGCAAGAAGAAGAAAAATAAATAAATGTGAAATTTTAGAACGTACATAAATAACAAATCTAAGAAGCGTTTCATTAAATTATGAACACTTTGATGGGATGCTTATTTAAAACTCGCAACGCGTTTTTCTTTTAATGAGAATAATGAAAACTGATATTTACATACGGTACGCGAGTAAATTTTATAACAATAATGTGAGGCATAAATCGTTCCTTAAAGGAAAGTAAAAAATCTACTAATAAAAATTAGAAATACAAGGGTGGTTCAAATATGAATGTGAATTTGTTCATAAAAAATTTATTTATTATCGGGAAAACTTACAAAAATTCACAGCTTTTCTAGATAGTCCCCTTCACATGCTACACACTTCGACCACCCCTCCGGAAGCTTTTTGATGCCTATTTCGTAGAATTCCGTCGGGCGCTCTTGAAACCAATTACGCACGAAGGCTTCGACGTCATCGTTACCTTCCAAATGCCCCTTTGAGGGGTCCAAACACGTGAAAATCACAAGGTGATAAATCTGGGCTGTAGGGGGGATTTTCAAGTGGTTCCCAGCCAAGTTCTGCCACGGTGTTGAGCGTCAGTCACGCGGTATGGGGGCGGGCGAAGAAGAATCGCAGTTCGCGCCGGAATGTCTCGTCTTTTCGAGCGATATGCCGGCTTCACATGCGTTTTCAGGAGGTTAGAGTAATAAGCGGCGTTGATAGTACGCTGGGTACGAAGGAAGTCGATGTACAGCACTCCCCGCCTGACAAAGAACACCGAACACATCACGTTCCCCGCAGACCTCGCAGTCTTCGCTTTCAATAGCGCGCGCTCATTCTTCTTCCGACACTCCGTAGACGCGATCTTCCTCTCGGGCGTGTAGTAGTGTACCCATGTCTCGTCCGTGGAGAAAAATTAAGTCAAAAAAGCATCGCCTTCGGCCTCGTAACGAGCGAGCAAGCGTTGGCAAACCTCTTAGCGCGCGATCTTCTGTTCGAAATTCAGCAGTTTGGGAACCCATCGCGCGGTTATTTTGCGATATTGAAGTTGTGCGTGGATTATGAACTCGACACTACCTACATTGATGCCTATTTCTTCCGACACATCCCGCACAGTGACCCGTCTGTCCTCCAAAATCATCTGTTCGACGCGTCGAATGTTTTCTGTGGTGATGCTGGTTCGCGGTGGACGATCATACGCTTCGTTCTCGACCGCTTCATGCCCCTTCTTGAAGTTTTTGCCTATCGATACACTTGTAACGTCGAAGTGGTATCATCACCGAACTGTTTTTTCAAACGGGCCCCAATTTCCGCGGTTTTAACATTTTTTTTTCACCAAAAAACGAATCACAATGCGTTGCGCAATCAAAACCGGAACCTATTTCACACTCATTGCACTGGACATGCGCGAATGAACCGATCACGACAAAATTTGTGATAAGCTGTCGGTAATCCAGTCTAGTATAACCAGTTCTAGCCGCGACCTTCAAAACGCATCCCTTCCCTTTCTAGAGAAGAATTCGCATTCATATTTGAGCCACCTACGAAAAATGATTTTAAAATTCTTTTTATTTTTTATTATTACTGTGGATTTTTAAAAATGTTGATACCTCTCCGTTCTTAGGGCTTAGAGAAACCAAAAACCACTTTTTAAACAAGTTCATGTATCTAACGTATATAGAATTTTAACATGTTTGCCTAAGTGATGTTATATATATTTATACGTATTAATATACATATACAGCACTGTGGATATTAGATTTTTTAAAAATTCGGTCAAAGGGTTTTTAATTTAAAAAGATTAAGTAATTCAGTTATTTTATTAATCATATCAATTGATGTGCCTTGATATAGAATATATATAGGTAGTACAATTTTTTAAAAAATCCGAAAGAATAGGTTAAAAAAATCTGTATAAAGTACAAGTTTTACAATTTGTGTTTAAAAACTAAAGCTTATTTAAATAAAGATATTGATAACAAAAGTTTTGATGCGTAGAAAGCCATAGCGGCAAATTTTAAGGATCATCGTGTAAAAATACAGCAGTGGCGTTGTGTTTTATAGTAGACTTCCTTCTTTGGCGAAAAAACAATTGAAAAGTTGTGAAGAGGGACATAAGTGTTCGATAAATTATATCGATGAATAAAAATACTAACAATTAGAATGTAAGTTACTAGTTGTAAGTTGTTACAAAGCAATAACTTTCCAACTAATTTATCTGCCCATTTTATTAGGCGTTTACATATACACGATGTGTCGGAAAAGTTCCGGAACTTTTGAAATAAATGAAGTACAATTGGATGTAAAGTAATTTATTCAAATTAATTTTCAACGTACTTCCCGAAGTATAGACACGTATTTGAGCGCTTGTACAGCGATTCGAAGCTTCTCTGGTACTCCTTTGAAGTAATGGCTCTGAGGCGCTCGGTGCAAGAAGTTTCAATGGCGGCTACATCTTAAAAAAACCGTCCTTTCAGGTGCATTTTAAGCGTTAAGAACACGAAAAAGTCGGCAGGTGTCAAATCAGGCGAATAAAGGGCGTGATTGATCCGTGGGGTTTGATTTTTAGCGAGATAACGCTTGATAATATTCGCCGAATGAGCGGGCACATTGTCATCCAACAGACTCCGCGATCTGGACTCCTTGTACTCGGGCCGTAGCGCTGAATCCGACGCTTGAGACGCTTTAGGACCTCGACGTGGTAGGCAGCGTTTACTGTTTGATTTGGAGACAGGTATTCGTGATGAATTAACCCTTCTTTTGCATCAAAATAAGCGATGAGCATGGTTTTAACCTTTGATTTTTATTGGCGCACTTTCTGAGACCATTCTTGAACCGCTTATACCATGTGTAAACAGTCGTCCGTGATAATCTACACCTTCACTGAAACCATCATCGATTAATTTTCGCGTTTCCGAAAACATTTTTTCATAAGTCTAACACAGAATTTAATCGCCGAACGAATTTCTCACTTTTCATCCATTTTCAAATTTGCACCTGCGACCCAAACACACACCTTTCTCTAAAATACACGTCTAAAAACCAATCAACGGAAACTGCTGAAATTCTATAGACACACGCTCTAGAAGGATGTAGCAATCCAGTATACGGGTGTTGTTTAATAGATCGCGTCACCGGTATGAGCGCTGGAAAAGAAATTCGGGAACTTTTCCGACACCGTGTATGTATATGACTATCGTGTACATGTATACACAATGAGCCCCATAAATATTCGTACACCGACGAGAAAAATGGAAAAGCGCCTATAAAACAACGAAAACCAATTTTAATGACGGAAAATACATATGGATACTCGTAGGTCTGTGTAACCTAATGAAAGACAAAAAGTAAAAAAAATCACATACAGCTTCTATACAGATCAAAAAGAAACGAGCTGAAAAGAACACGTCACAAAAATATTTGTACAACGGAATGCAGTGCGCAATGTTGCACTTAGGGTTTTCCAAAAACGGATGACGAACATCCGGCTGCGTCCGGACAGCATACCGAGCGCAGACTCGTAATTTCACGACAAGCGATCATACCGCGTGCGAGTTACGAGTGTGGTACATCAAGCGCGAGTAAAAATGCCGCGAACGTGTCGAAATACGTCTTTGGAGATGCGAAAACTGGCCATTCATCACTACAAAAGGTAAATCATTAAATGCAATAGCTCAGCTACTCGAACTACCTCGCAGTACTTGCCAATACATTATCCGTCGATATGTACACGAGAATCGCATTGAGTCAATTCCACAAAAGAGCAGACCAAGGAAACTTTCCGCGCGTTACGAACGGTATGTTGTCGGTAAGGTTGGCCGGAATCCACAACAGTGCCCCGAAATAAGTAGCGACGGAAGTAAATGCTGTGTGGAATAAAACAGTTTCTGCCGAAACAATTCGTAGATCACTAAGGAAATAAGGGTATCATGGGAGAACCGTCAGAAGGTAACCACCGTTCATAACAGAATAAGGAAAGGCGGTATCAGTTTGCGATGAAGTATCAGGCAGTTCCCGACAGTTTCTGGAAAAACGTTATATTCAGCGATAAGTCTAAATTTAACCTTTTTGGTGGAGGTGGGCGATAGAAAGCATGGCGCAAATCGTAGATGGAATTAAATCCAAAGAACCTTATAGCAACTGTGAAACATGGGGGCGTAGGAATAATGGTTTGGGGCTGTTTTTCATCATATGGGGTAGGTTCACTCATCTTTATTAATGGTCGGATAAATAAAGAAATGTATGTGGACATTTTACGTAATAATTTACGCCCAAGTGCCGAAAAAATTGTAATTGCAAACTCATTTTATTTTTACCAGGATAACGTGCCAAAGCATACCACACTTTATATCCGTGAATGGATGCTTTATAATTGCCCCTATGCGATGCATACTCTTGCTCAGTCCCCAGACTGCAACCCCATCGAACATGTGTGAGATTACCTTGACAAGAAACTTCATGAATCACCAATTTAGAACATCAATTAATTGAAAGAACGTCTCTTAGCCGAATGGAAGAAAATTTCCGTGGAATATTGCCAAAAATTGATGTCGTCCATGTCACGTCGGTTGGAAGCAGTGGTTAAGGCTCAAGGTAATCATACAAACAGGCGTTATATTGCGAACAGACGTTGTTGTACCGAATACAGTCGAATTTATCCGTGACAGTGTGATTTATGTCTCAATTTCGAAAAACGTTAGCTGCAGCTTTATCAAAATGTGTTAAGCACGTTCTATTTGTACGTTCGGAGCAGAGCGCCGATTTGCAGTTGGACAGATGATCTAAGATTATGACTATATGTTAGGTATGAGTTATATACTCGAAGTTGAAGTTGAGTACAAATATATATTCAACTTCTCCGGTATAGTTAATTTACGCATCTCTACCATATACTTCATTTTGGCATTTCGCGACCACATTGAAAACTTAATTAAGCTGTTAAACACAAGTAAATTACTTGGTTGGGATGAAATAAGAACTGAAGCTATAAAAAGCGTATTGACATATTTGCATCGGTATTTACGAAGTTAATTATTTAATTAAATTTATTTCCTCGGATTGGATTCTGTTAAATACCACGGTATGTATTTAGATTCTAGGCTGAATTAGAAGACGCATTTTAAGATTAAAGAAGAACAAACTACATAAATTAAGACAGATTTATTGGTTGATTAGGCGTTACTCCGAGCTTAGTTTGTCTAATAAAAGTACGATTTATTGTCAAATCATCAGAATATATATATATGTATGGTATTCGACTCTGGGGCTGTCCGAAGAAATTCAATCACTTGATAAAACAAGTGTCTCCAAAGCATCACTGGAGCTTTCTGGTACCAACGCAACGAAGGTGTACATTCCGGTTTAAAGATTCCATGGATCAATGACGTTAGATGTCATATTGCAGAAGCGCACGACTTCACAAGTACCTGAATCTAGAGGCTCTAGAACTGCTACTTCCTGATGATGGCTTAAGGCACATTAAGCGCACAAAGCCTTATGAGCGGACCAACTAATTTATTCTATATATGTATATACACTACTGTGTCCAAAAGGTAAGACTACTTTTCAATTTAAATCATGTGGGTATATCGAACCTCAAATATATTTTTTTTTCTAAGTTGGCAGCACTGTGGCAAACATCTGTGCCAAGTTTCACATCATAAACGTCATTAGTATTTGAGCTACATGTGGTTTTATATAACGCAAAAAGTGATTTCGGTGATTTTTATGATGTCTGATTTTGCGAGCAAGAAAGTTGCATTAAATTTTGTTTACGAAATGGAATTTTTGCTGCGCAAACGTCTAAAATGTTGCAGAAGTTTGGTGAACAGACCTTGTCGGAAAGAAATGTTTACAAGTGGCATAAACAGTTCAAAAGAAGTCACAACGAGTTGAAGAAGAGCACCCCGGACGGCCATCAACCGCTATCGAGGAAAGTCACGTCCTAAAAATCCGAGATTTGGTGCTTGAAAACCATCGACTAACAATTACGGATCTTTCTGATGATGTCGGAATTTCAAAAGGATCAGTTAACTCCATTTTAAAAGATATTTTGAGCCTTAGATACGTCAAATCTCAACTAGTACCAGTAACACTCAATTTTTTCAAGAAACACCGTCGCGTTAAAATCTGTGAAGAGAAGATTTCTGACTACTAGCACATTATAAAACGCATTACTTGGATCTATGCTTATGATGCGGAAACAACCGACCAATCGAGTGAATATTGTGACAAAGTTGGAGCAAGACTCGCGCCAAAATCGCTCAAAAATCGAGGTAATGCTAACAGTTTTTTTCGATTATCGTGGTGTTGTGCATTATGAGTTCTTTCCGCCGGGCCAAATTGTCAACAAAATATATTATACGAGTGTTACGCGTCGTTTACGTGAATCTAGTCGCAAAACGAGGCCGGATTTATGGGCAGGTAACTCTTAGTTTTTACACCACGATATTGCACCATTTTACATTCTTCGTGAATTTTTTATAAAAAAATCAACTAACATCGGTCCGCAATCACCGTATTCGCCTGATTTAGCACCGTGTTACATCTGGCTATTTCGTAAACTAAAAGATCGCCCCGGGGACAATGTTTTGAGTCGACTGAAGAGATTCAACGTGCATCGCTGCGCGTTCAGAAAACCATACCGAAAGGATGTGTGTGTGTGTGTGTGTGTGTGTAAGTCGTAGGTATATGCATATATTTGGTGTGCGTGCGCATAGGTATTTATATACCTATATACATTAATAGTTATGTAACTGGTACATACTTTCTATACTGTTCATGTGACATATTAGTTCGGTTAAGTTGTAACACCGTTTCAAAAGTTGTGCTAATTTATTTATTTGCAATAAAATTGTACTGAAATATGCATGTAAAAAAAAGAGATTAAAAAATACAAGTGCAATAACCAATTTAGATTTTAAAAAGGTAAATCTACTATTACATCACTAATAACAGTCCAAAGTTACACCAACACTAGGATTTCTCACGAAAATTAATGTATTATATCATTCGTTAATTTAAGTAAAGTATTTGACGTAGTCAATCGTAATATAATAAATATTTAGTTAATATAGGAATGGAAAAAGTGCAAGAAAAAAAAAAACGGTTTATAAGCTATCTACATTGCAGGAAAACTACAGCTAAAATTAATGAACTCGGCTGAAGGAATTCATGTTCGCAGATGCAAACGAACTTTAATAAATTGCATATAGGAAGTGGGAAGTAAGTGACTTTTACAAGAGGAAATAACATGTAGTTTTAAAAATGATTGGATGAATATAAAAATATTAAATTTGATGAAAATAAGGGGCATTTATTATAAGCGCAGTAAAGGTAACACAACAAACATTAGATATAAAAACCTTTATAAAAGATACAAAAACATGGCTAAATTTGAAATCAGGAAAGCCAAATTAGATTATTATCTGAAACAAATACAGTTAAATAACAATACCAAAGAAGTATGGCAAATAATTACTTGAATAGTATACAATAAAACCAAAACGTCGCTCGATGAGTTGTTCTAAAGTATTTTAAAAATGCCAATTTAAAGAACAATTCCCCCAACTAAAACAGCATTTCACTTATTCTTGTAATTTACAGTTGCTGTATTCCGATGATGCCGACGGGGCACTCACATCGTTTTATATACTAAGAGCTACAAATAAACAAGTTAAACAGAAAATTAATGAACTATAAAGCGTCAGGTTCGAATGGAATAAGAACTTCAGATATTAAAAACAAGTTCAGTCAAGCATGATGTTTCATGCGTTCAGGGTTACTCCGTATGTTAACTTAAAGATAACCTTAATATTTACATTTACATAATACGCTAAATTCAAAAGAAACGGAATTTGATTTTTCCCGCTTTAAAACGGAAAAAGAACGTAATTTCTTGCGATTTTTTGAAATTATCGCCATTTCGAAAATTTCGTTAAGAAAATGAAATACCGTTTCGCTCTAATCAAACAGCGATCTCTCAATCGATATATCACATGCCCGAGAAAAAACTTTTTTTTCAAAAACTAGAAAGTATCCCGCGCCCCAGGGGCCTAATTTTGACGTTGGAACCTGGATGCCCCAAACTAGAAAAATATATGAGGATGTACATGTTTTTAATCTTGTTCAAAATGTTTAACTGTGATACTCACTCCGTCAAGAAAGGGACATATGTCGTCTTTCACGCTTTTTTGAACTTTTCATCAACGTTGAAGTTAAGGGAGTGATTTATGGTTCGTTCCCGTCAAACAGCGATCTTTCCAATGATATATCACATGTCCGGGGGAAAAAACATATTTTTTCAAAATTTCAAGCTTTCAGCGCCCAAAGGATCTGACTATGAAGTTGTAAGTTTGGCTATATTTTTCTTATGAAGGGGACCGTTATGCATATGTTTGAAATACGTTTTGGTTTCTCCAACGTTTTTACTCGGGCTATTACCTACGTGAACTTACTTTTTTTTTTTGCTGTTTTTGGACCGGAAGGGGACTGGTTAAGTAATTTTTTAACCGTAATTTTTTGATTTTATGAAAGGACTTACGAATTTTATTTTATATTTTGAATTTCACCTTAGGTTTATTTGGTAATGAGTTATGATTTTTTAAGTGATTTTTGAGATCGTTTTAAATACCATATATATGTTCTTGACGAATTTTTGGGTTTTTTTCCGCCCAGAGTAATATCGGTCCGCTTAAAATTATAGATTGTTTTAAAGAGAACTTTAATTGTAATTTCTGTTTCAAATTTGAAGTTTATAAGTCAACCCGTTCGTTAGTTATTGATTTTTGTGTGATATTTTTGTCGTTTCTGAACCATTTTATTGGGATTCCGTGTATTATATGTGTACGGGAAATCCTAATAATGTAGCTACCGTCGTTTCACTGTTAACAAAATGAATTAATAAAAGTATAGCTCCCAAAGAACTAAAAATTGGTGTTATTAGACCGATTTATAAAAAGGGGGTCGACGGGAGTTTGTGACAATTACCGACCAATTATAATTATTTCAGTTTTGGCGAAAATTTTGGAACAATTCATTGCGTTTCATCTAAGAAATTGTTTGGAGCGGAACAACTTACTGCATACCAATTAATTTGGGTTTAGGAAGGAGAAATTAACTGTCTCCTTGTTACGAGTATTAACAAATAGCATCAATAAAGGGTTGGCAAATACAGTTTATGATAACTTTCATTGATACTAGTAAAGAGCCTTTGATGCGGTAAATCATCAAATACTGTTGCGAGATATGCAAGGCACAGGAATATCATAAGCAAGCGAAATAAGTAGATTTTTAAAAAATTATTTAAATAATAGAGTGCGTGTAGTTAACAATTTATAAAGTACTAAGCAGGGGGGGAAATAGAATTAGAGGGTATAGGGCAAAGAACTGTTTCAGCTCCGCTATTTTTCCTAATTTATACCAACTCCCTTAGTAGGTATGTTAAAAATTCGACGATATTACTACAAGGATGATTGGTAATCGAACATCGTAATATTCATATAGCCGAGAAACTTTTGCAAGAGGATGTAGATATTATGTGTAGATGGGCGCATGATAAACAACTAACGATTAATGCAAAAAAAAATCGAACGTTTCGCATATCAGAACGTCCAGCAGATATAGAACGTACAAACCATCTATTGTAATTCATGATAGCAACTGCTTACATAGCGGCTTGCCTCCATCCAGGACCTGTAGATGTACTCCGTTGGTAACGATGTAGGAACTTAAATACCTGGGCTTAATATCATTGATAAAACATTAACTTGGGCTAAGCATACTTTAAAGTTACCTAACGGAATTAGACAAACGTTACCAGTATTATACAGATTAGTTCAATTAATACCGTACCGTGATGTTATAGTACTATCTTTAGAATCATGTACGGAATATCGGTATGGGAGAAAGCAAAAAGTGCGGCAATCAAAAAGTTGAGTAATCAGCAAAAGATTTTTAAGTATAATTCCCCCAAAAAAATCAAATTAGTAAGAACATCAGCTGGTGGAGAGCAGTAAAAGAAATGATTCCGAAAATGCTCTACTACTATTATCGGCTTCTTGGGCGTAAGACTAAATATACTAATTCCATTGGTGGAGAAAGGTAGGGTAACCAGGAACCAAAGGCAGCTTTATTGCGTATGACCGAATTAGAAAAAATAGTAAAATAGATAACACTAATGAAATGGTTTTAATTAAATTGTTGGAGTGAATTACAGAAGATTCCTTGGAAATTACAAATTAAAAAGTGTTTGGATGATAATATAAATGAATGATACTTCAGATAATGCTAAATTTGCATATGGTCTGTTGACTAAGAATCGATCATATATATATATATATATATATATATATATATATATATAATAGAAAGTCGTGTTAGTTACACCACTTATAATTCAAGAACGGCTGGACCGATTTTTATGATCTTAGATTTGTTGGATTTGTCTCCACCCCGAATAGCAAAATAAGAAATTTGAAACTAACTTTATTGAGAAATTTCATTTTTTTTTTGCTGTTTTTGGCCCCAAAAGGGGGTTCACACAATTATTTAACCTTAATTTTTGGATTTTACGAAAGAGCTTCTGTGTTTTGTTTTATATTTCGAATTTCGCTTTTAAAGGGTTATCTGGTAGTGATTTATGAATTTTTTAAAGGTGATTTTTCAGGTCGTTCTAAATTCCATATTATGTATTCTATTGCCGTCCAGGATAATCGCTCAGCTTAAAGTTGTAAATTGTCATAGGTAGAAGTTTAATTGTAATTTATGATCCATTCTGATAAGTCAAACTGTTTCCGAGCTATCGTTTAATTGAATATTTTTCTCGTTTGTGAACCATCTTATTGGGTTATACTGATCGTTGTTAATAAGGCGAATAATGCGTTACTGCCACGTGAATTATATTAATTTCAATGTAATTAAAATACTTTTCATTTTGATTTTTGTACATTTATTGAACTTAATTCATTTTGAGTATTAATTTGATCTTAATAAAAAAATGAATTTAATTCAGCAAATAAGTTATCACTACATTTACTTTCTAAGGAGGTACAAAGTTCGCCGGGTCAGCTAATATATACATATATATATTGTTACAAGTCTTGACTTTCTCCAGAATTCCAAAAAATGTTACGAATTCTCGTCCCTCACTTCGGGGCCAATGTAACAAATTCTCGCTTTCCGGGTTCCTCAATTTGTAGTGCCAATGTTCTGAATTCTATTGCGTCGCTGTTCCTGACGCGAATGTTATAAATCCTTTCATTCTGGTCGCTGCTGTTTCCGGGAAGCTAATGTTATGAATTTTTAGGTCTCGTAATTGGTAAGCCAATTTAATGAATTTCGCTGATTTCAATCCCTACTCCGGGTACTAATGAAATTACTTTTTTTAGATCTGGAAGAACCTCGCAATATCGAATAAATTTTTTTAAAAGGAACAGAAACCCGCGATCATGTGTCACAATCTAATCAGCTCTCTTAACGGCAGAACATAGGCTTTTTAATAAAAAAAAAAACACGGAAACTCGATCAGCTCGATATTCCCGTAGCGTAGGAATACATGAAACAATAAAACCAACACTTCTCCCCGAAGGAGATCTCACGGTGCCTTACGCCTCCTGTTCGTTACCGATAAAGCACAAGAAAAAGAAACAATTTAATTCACGTAAATATTTAAAAAAAAGAAAGAAACATTCCGATTAGAAAACGTTTATATATAAAACAAAATAAATGCGAGAAAACCATCCGATATTTAATACGCGCACGGCAATTCGGAGACTAGCGAACTTAATCGGTGGCGATTTTCGATCGACTGACTAGCGTACATAGCCACAATGTTTATCTCTTAATCGACGATAAGAGCAACAATTGTTTCGCCGAATTAATCATTGATAACAGATAATCACAAAATTCCTATGCCGCTCGGTGTGTTACCCCACGCAACATACGGTGTTCGTTGTGTGCGCGGTACTTGCACTACTCCAGCTAATACAAAGTTCTTCTAGCCGAACAAGACTCAACTTGTCGAAATTAATATACACACACGGACACAGCCATATCCATCATCTCTGAATATCGGTAATTTATCGGATTCTATCAAACGGCTCGATCGTAAACCTCACTCACGCACAACTAGTGCAATGAACTTTACGACCCATTCGGCACGTGTGTATTAATTCCTTCTAAACTGACCGAAAGATAGCGCCGTATATATTATTCGAGGCAACAAGACAAATAATTTAGAATTTTGAAACACGGTTATGCCAGTTCGTATCAATATATATATATACATATATATATATAGTGGTTAAGGCGCTTGGCTACCAAACCAGAGGTCACGGGTTCGAGACTTGTCTCGTTCCGGATTGAAGTCGCTCCCAGGTTTACCCAGTTTGAAATAATTGGGTACTAGAGGAATCCGGCAAGGTAAAGGAGACCAAGAAAAAGGAACTGGCCCCCCTACTTTCATTAGTGCCGTTGGGCTTTGTACATTGTGAACCTTAACTTCACAATCCCCAACGCCCTGTCAAGGGTATGGGACTTACTTTTATTTTATATATGAAGAGGATGCTCGCCAGTTATATTAAGTTATGTGTTTTGTTTTTTTTACCGTTTGGTTATTATTTTAATTAATTCTTAAATAATGTTGTAACTTTATTATATTAATAAACGATTATTAGAGTGTCGCGGACCTACAGACAGTCATTATACCTCGTGGGACCTACAATTTATTTTAAAATAATAATAATAATAAAAAAAAGATTATATCAGAAAAAGGAAAGTATGAGCACTATACTGATTATTTTGTTATTTCTGATCTATACAAAGTCCGCTGGTAAATATGTTAGTAATTTAAGAACACAGAAAATAACGGAGATATGTCTTTATACAACGCAGTACAGAAAAGAATCATTCACATTTGTATGTTGATACTGGATTTGTATCAACCTAGTAAATTCAGGCATTAAATATAATATATGTAAATTCTTTTTCGGGAAATATATCGTGAATTTGATATTCATTTACTCAATTGTTCATTATATTATGTTATCTCTGTGTAAGATTAGTCGCCCTTCATCTAGATTATCTTTATTATAGCATGCAGTTAATTCATCCATTGATACATTCAATTTATCAAACAAAATTTTCAAATTTATTCAAAAATAATATAGTTCTTAAACCTTTCTGATAGCGGCGTTATAGCGGTATCGATAAAAAATTGTTTTTTGTAATATTCTTACAGTGTTTTGGAATTATGAGACAATGAATCACACTCAAAAGATTTAGCAGTTTTCTTTATTATTGCTTGGTACAGCGATCAAGTTAATATGCCAGTTTTCTGCATTATTTACCACGTCGTTTGGAAAAGTGCTAAAGTAATCACTGCTACTGCGACATTTCTGAAAATAATCATCGAGTACTGTTTGAATGTGTGAATGCGATTGTTGAAGGTGAAGATCGATTTTCTGCAATGTTTTAAATTTTCTACTCGCTCAAAAATCAAAATCAAAAAGATCGCAAATAAAAATGAAAACTTTTCAAATTTATCCGAGTAACCTACAGCAACAGCTGAAGTATCAAAGTTAAATAGAATGATCGACTATCATGTCAGAGTTTTATGAGTTCGAAAACAAGTGCAGTTCAAATGTGGGGTATATCGGTTCGGCTACATTTGATGGTATATGTGATGGTTTTCTCATGTAGAAGGCAATAGAAAACCATCATCATGTAGGTGTACCACCAAATGTAGCCGAACCGATATACTTCATACTTGGACTGTGCACTTGTATCGCAATAACGAACTCAATTAATTTCAAGCGTAGTCTTTCGTACACCTGCGTTGCATTTAGAGCTGGCATGAGTATACATGTCTGTATAACAAAATGTACGAATACCATTTCTGGTTGAGCAGCTGAAGAGGAGAGTGTAAAACCGAATAAAAAGGTAGAAACATTACACACAACGAAAATAAAAACAAGAACTGTTGTAGTCAAACGTTACAGAAGATAAATATTAACTGTAATTTCTAAACGATTATTCCATTCAAAATTCCAAAATAAAAAAAAATAAATAAAAATCAAAACATAAAAATCTTAGTTTACCTTACCATCTGCTTCACTAAGAAGAAATATCCTAATTTTTAGAGAAAAAGGAAATAGAACCGAATTAAAAAAAAAAAAAAATAAACATCAGTCATTTCCAATTATATTTAAATGAAGAATGAAATTTAATATTTTATTTTAAAAGCGCTCTATTTCACCACAATCTTTCTAACTGTGATGGTATCAGAAATTATTTTACAAAAAATTATGTTTAAAATAATGACTTTGTACCTAACATTTGTAGTTAACAAATTGATTGACGGGATTACTGTGTTAGAAATGGAAATTAGGTATAGCAATATACATTAACGAAAACTGAAGAAAAAGAGAGAAACAAGTTTTTCTTTATCTTAGCTTGGCACATTAACAAAACAGATGATAAATCCTTTTTTTGTTACATTTTTCAGCTTCGTTAGAAGTATTGTGTAAGTGATGAAGGCAAGCATTTATTTTAAACGAAAATGGACAGAGTAACGAACCGTTGTTAGTGGACGTTTCTGTTATTTTTCTCTATTCATTACACCACGAATTCTTTGCGTTAGCAGTTTCTGATTCTATTGTATTCCTTACTTATAATCTTGGAAATTTCAAGAGATTTACTATATAAAACAAAAAAAAAAAAAAAAAAAAATGGAGTCGAATATTGAATCTTAAAAGTACAGTTTGATTCTACTCAGACGAAGTTTGGAACAGAATAAAACTATTTTTACAAATTCCACTTTAATACAATATGCGTATAAAGTAAAAAAAAATTAAATAAAAATATAAATTTTAATTTTATTAAAACCGTGTGATATTTTACTGCAATAAAGTTAGCAAAGTCCTAAATTGCATAATTCTCGTAATGGCCTCCATCAAGTCCCTTTGAATTTGATCCTAACTTCATGTACATATATGTTGTCGATCTTTTTCCATTATATAGTATCTAATTAAGTTCCACGTTTTTAACAAAACTGTACTAACACTATTTACTTACCTCGAAATGGATTATTTACTATACTGTCTGCAGATACATCGACACACTAGCTTCAGCTGCTTATTTATCATTGAAACTCGTGTACATGTACAAAATTTTTTATCATTCTCTTCATTTTCTACAACCTTCCAATAAGAAAAGGACATATGTTTCTATTTTACATCACAAAACATCGAAATACATAATACATGGTTCTACCAAAAAGTGGAATTAGCTTGGTACATGGGAAGTTATTTAAAAAAAATGTTAAACGAGTACTATATAAAAAAGGGGGGCATCTTAAATAACTAATGTTTAAATTCAGGCTCGGATTGAGTGTATGATAGGCCCGGGGCTACGGAAATATTAGGGGCCCTTTTCGGAAGTGATAAAATTATCAGTTTTATAGAATAACTAAATTTTCTTTAATTTAATTTAATTATATTATTTTGAATTCATGAATTAACATATAATTATTAATGTAAACAAAACTAAATATCATACAGACACAATGGGTGGTACAATAATTTTCGATGCCAAAAAAAAAAAAATATATGTATATAATTTTAAACAATGAATTTTTCAGCAAAAATTTTAACCAAAGATTTGCATAAAAGGATAGTGTGTATGCGCGTGTTTCGGGTTTAAATACGCACACACATTCATACAGACATTTCGTAAAAACGTAAATTCCCGACTCGAAAACAAATTTTTGGTACGTTTTTACGAAACTCGAAATTTTACTATTACGAGGTTTCCCCTCCTTTAGGAGAAATTAAAATGAATATAAAATTATTAACAGATAAATGTATCAAAAAATGCACTTGCTCCTGTAAAGTTAATTCTATTTATTGGAAAAAAAAAAGTTGATGTATATGACGAATGATAGATTAATTTTTTATTACATGTCGGAAGTGGGTATCTCTTGGGGGTCCCTTTATAAGGCGGAGCCCGGGGCTGCAACCCCCCTAGACCCCCCTAAATCCAGGCCTGTTTAAATTTATTCCAAGTTAATTTCATTTCGTCATTTTTCATTGTAAACATGCGACCAAAAGTTTTTCTTCTCGAAGTTTTGTCTTTTCATTGACTCTGATTTTCACGCAAAAGCTGCTGTGTCAATTGAAACAAACCGTCAATATTAAAAAAAATAAAATAAATTAAGATAATTCTAATTTTTATATTTAATTTTTTATATAAAAGATGCTTTAAAAAACTAGATACACACAGAACCTGAGGAAATTAGCATGATATATATATATATGTATGCTTTAATTTGTAGATTGTACAGTAGTGTTAGTTGTTTTTGTCCCCTATAAATGTTACCTATTTACAAATATTGTAAACAAATAAAAAAACTAAATTCAACACTTCCTCTAAATCGATTCTCATTTTTCAGTAGTGCAATATCAGCCGTAGCAATTAATAAGTAGTAATGCTTGTAAAAAAAGAAATAATTGTGTTCGGTATATGAAAAAATTAAAAAAAAAAGAAAAAAGAAACAATGAACTTCTTAATTAAGTTTAGACTTGGAGTGTTAGAGACCTTAAGTATCTCTTTAAAAAAAAAATTAATTCCAAAAATTAAAATTATTATTCGTAACTATTGCCAAGTATTATTAATTTTAAAAATTTTAAATAATTCAAATCGCCAGATTTATTATTTTTCTCTTTTGAGGGAACGTAGCTAATGCATTAATCTAAGGTGAAATTAGAATAAAAAAAAAGACAAAATTATGCTTCACTTATATAACTATCTGTTGTTTACACAAATTAAATTAAATCTATATTTCGGACGTTTTTTATGTTGCAATTAAATAGAAATATTTTATAATTTTTTAGTATACAGATGGACATCGTTCTCAAGGAAATAACTATATCGGAATGAAAAGAGAGAGCCTTTTTAAATATGGCTCTTAACGTAGTTACCATGTTGATATTAGTTTCCGCAATAATACGATGACAATTTTACAGTCTTATTTATGCGTTCATTTTTTTTTTTTATCGACCTACACATAACAAGACACGGTAGGGGTAATAACCATTTTAAAGCAGAAAACATTCGGACCGGTTTTATAAACATAGTGCGCGATCTTTTTTAAAATCTTTTACCTTTTATTAGCTTGTCAGCTTCGATTGGGTTCGATAATCAGATTATCTCTCTTTTTTTTTTCTTCCGAAATATTTTAAGTTTCTCCTTTATTCTCGGAAGTATACATATATACATACATATGGGTAACTACTACTTTGTGTTGTGTGCTACGTCAATCAATAAATTTTCAACATTTTTCAATGTTAGCTAATAGAGTATATGAGAATAAAAATAGACTACCTACTCTGAAAGTAAAGGAAGGAAAATTATATTATGCAAGGAAAACAAGTCGAAGCGACATAATAAATGTATTAACCAAATTATTTCAAACATAAAACGGAGCATAGAAACGAATGAAATGACTAAATTTTAACCGCAGAGAAAATTTAAACCCATAGTGTTAATACCTTTTGCGGCCTGTGTTTTTTTTTTTTTTTTACATTTCGAAATAATAGCTAGTAGCAAACTATGACACAACTATGTATGTATGTGGAAGTAGTCTAACAATCAGCGCTAAAAGTTTCGAGTTTTCCGAAACTGAAAAATAAAATAATCGTAATATTGCCGAAACAACGAAAATCAGTCGGACAAAGTAGGTTTTTGGATTTTTCACCATTTCCTAGAATTTCCAATATACGAGTTTTTTAAAAAAATGTGAGAAATTTTAATCACAAACTTTGTGTTAAATAAGTAAAAGTAATCTAAAATTTATCGCAATGTTTCAAAAAAAAAAAAGTAGCGTTTATTACAAAAGTTTACGTGTTCTTTATTTAAAACTTAAAAAATAAAACATTTTCACGATCACAAATGAGTGCAAACAAATCGTTTTTCATTTTCATATCAAATATTCCTATAATGAAGAAAAAAATACACATACATAGGTATTTACCAAAGTAAATCGACTTTCGAGATAGTTATTTGGATAATAAATGAAACATGAATTTTTTAATTTTGAAAGTTATTAAACAAATTTAAAACGTTTAATAGTAAAGTTTTTCAGTTTAATTTCTTTTGTTAATTCTCTATTTTTTTCATTTATAAACGTATTTTCCTGGGGTTATTCAGTAATTTAGAAAATTACAACCGTTAATATTATATTTCAAATATAATACGTGTACAATAAACATATATGATTTTGTTTAAATTTTATGAATTTTTAGCAATTAATAAATGTAATAAGATTTAATAATATTTTATTTTGTTAAAATTTGAAAATTAAACATTGAAAGAAGTTTCCGTAAATGAAATAAAAAATGATCGCGCGATTTATAATGAATTTCCGTGTTCTAAAAATCAGTTAGCAGAGCGTGGTTTCGATCCACGGACCTCTGGGTTATGGGCCCAGCACGCTTCCACTGCGCCACTCTGCTAGGTGGTGCAAGTTGTCTAAAATACTAAATTTATTTTATTTATATAGCTAATACCAAAATTAGCTTAAATATTTATACCAAAAAATTAACTTTTATAATTTTCTCGTATTTATATTTAACTTCAATAAAAAATATTATATTAAACTTATTTCGGTGAAAACAAAATTATATTGAAATAATTGATATTAAGTTTTATTAGAAAATTTTAATCATATCGTGATATTTACATATATATATATATATATATATATATATATTTATATATATGTATATATACACTCATATAGCACGTCTTGAAGACAGTGGCGTACTTTTGGAGGTGGTTTTGGGGTTCAAGCCCCTCTTCTTCCCACCCGAAATTTTGGAGAAATTTGATATCAGGGCCCGGCAGGCCTGGATTTAGGGGGGGTCTAGTAAAGGGGCCCCCAAGAGACACCCCACTTCCGACATGTAATAAAAAATTAATAATATCATTCGTCATATACATCAACTTTTTTTTTTCTAATAAATAGAATTAACTTTACAGGAGCAAGTGCATTTTTTGATACATTTATTTGTTAATAATTTTATATTCATTTTAATTTCTCCTAAAGGAGGGGAAACCTCGTAATAGTAAAATTTCGAGTTTCGTAAAAACGTACCAGAAATTTGTTTTCGAGTCGGAATTTACGTTTTTACGAAATGTTTGTATGAATGTGTGTGCGTATTTAAACCCGAACCACGCGCACACACACTATCCTTTTATGCAAATCTTTGATTAAAATTTGCTGAAAAATTCATTGTTTAAAATTATATATATGTATATATATATATATATATATATACCTATGTATATACTTTTTTTTTTTTTTTTGGCATCGAAAATTATACCCATTGTGTCTCTGTATGATATTTAGTTTTGTTTACATTAATAATTATATGTTAATTCGTGAATTCAAAATAATATAATTAAATTAAATTAAAGAAAATTTAGTTATTCTATAAAACTGATAATTTTATCACTTTCGAAATAGCGCAATAAACTTGAAATTCAGGCGAACTATTGGAAAGATTTTTGTGCTGACCATATTTGTTTCACTTTTCCCGCTATCGGCTTTTTAATTCGAATGGGTGTGCATAAAAAACTATTTACGGATTCTCCGGAAGTTAGTGTGTACAATTCAGTTTATCTAAAGCAGATTTTAATTGCAAAAAAAATAAAAATTGAAAAGAAAATGAAAATCAGGCGTAATTTAGATTTTGTTAGTTTTCGCGGTTTGCTATATGGCTGGTTATTAGTGTATCCTAAAAAAAACGGTACTAGATTTTAAAAAACGTAACAATTGTCTAATAATATTCTTGTTGTTTCTTCGCTCAATGATTTTTGATTTTTTGCCCCCCCCCCCAAAAAAAAGTAGTTTAGGTACGCCAAGCTCGAAGATATTTCTTTTTTGGTTTTAAATTGGTCCGACCGTCTGATGACAGAAGTAGATCTCCGCTGGAAGAACCCCAAAAGCCTTTATTGACTGTAGCGTCATCGATTTATCAGTTTTCGAATTATACAATATTTACATTTTTAGTAATCGTCACTCTATGATTTGAACAAATTTAAAAGTGTATATTGCCAAATTTTCGTAGATTTTTTGTTGTTGATCGCTGAAATTATACTTCATCGCTATTACTATTTTATAAAGAAAATGAGACATAGGTATATACATAGCCGTTATTAGCCAGTGGAGTAACCAGAAATTTTTACAGTGGTAGGTTAACTATCAGGGAGGATAGTTTATAAAAAGGATGGGACGCTAATAGAATAAGAGTATAGCGTAAAGGAAGAATAATTCAGTAATATTAATTTTAGCTTTTTTTTTTGTCTTTCTCAGAACTGAAAGAAAGAAGTAAAAATGAATTAGTTCCGTCATTTTTTTAAAATTCTGAAACATTTTTGCATTTAATCTAAGTGAATAAGTAGTATTTAAGCAATTGAATTAAAAAATAATACTTGCTATCGTATTTAATTTATTTTAATTTTAGAAAGAGTAGAAATTAATATTTAAGTCGATTAACTATGTATATACCATACGCAGGGCTGGGTTATAGGCAAATGCCGCTGTGGGCTCCGTAATTTTTGCCGCCCTTGGAATAATTTATAAATTAATTAATAAAAATTATAATCGAGTAACCGAAGTAAGAAAGGACATAAAAGTTAAAAAAGTTTTCAATTAAAAAATTTCACACATTTTTAAAACATACCGAAATTTTATTATAATTCTATACATACATTATTCTTTCGTGTGTCAATTAAAGTTTACATTTTTTTACGACGCAATTTTAAAAATGCAAATTCATTTATTATATCATCAAAGTTTAAATTCTTTACTAACTGTTCTTCAATAAATAAAACGGATAATTTAACTTTTGATAAGACATTGTTGATCTGAAAAAATTTTGTAATTCTTTTCATTGTAGGAAAGGAGCGTTCTGTTGAGCAAATTTTGTTCAGCGCTAATCTTTCTTTGTGCTTTTTTCCTATCATTTTATCAAGTTATTGTAGTTGTGTTTTTTGTAGTGTTGTTAGAGTTGGTCTACTTCCAGTTACATTTTGGCTTTTTACTTTTTTTCGTTAAATGTTCACAAAAAATAAATAAAGTGTACATTTATTCTTAATATGTGTATATTATTTTCGCCGTTAGCGTGTTTACTCATCAGATTCAGTATTCAGAATTGTTTCAACAGGTTACTCAGCACGCTTCCCGCAGTGCCCCAGTGCCCCAGTGCCACACTGCTTTGAGCAGCTTTCACATCGTTTGGTACGGCAAGAAATAATATAAATAATTCTCCGCAAAATCTTCTAACTTTTGTCGTATCAATGAGATGCCGCTATTTTGTCACGTGCAAAGTTTGAGAATTTCCTTTAACTGCTAATATAACCATTTTGCCTAATAATAATGCACCTTCCTCCGGTTTACACTTCGTTCATTTTAAATTCATTCTTCGATTCCCCCCTGCTTACATGCCATTTGTTTATAATCATTTGGAAATTTTACCTAAATCAATATATTCCCATTTTCACTTTTCTGTACATTAATGCAAGTTAAAAAATGATTTTATCACATTTCTCTCTTACCCTAATATGACTAAAACGCCATAATACGTAACAATATTTTGGAAATTTTAAGTATTTTTCAAAAGAAAAAACTTTTCAATCTCATGCAAATTTGCCGCCTTTCGAATTTCGCCGCTGTGGACTGTAGCCCATTTAAGTCCGTGGTGTAAATCCATGACTGACCATACGTAAATATAAAATTCTCCTCTACTACTTTCTATCTGCAAGTAAAATAAAAAGAACGTGAACAATTTTTGGGTTTTATAATATTTATTGAAAAAATGAAAATTAAAGAAATAGCACTTTTACCTTCTGAAATTTAAACGTCAACTTTTTAAACAAAAATTTTCTAAAAACTTCGTTATGAACAATTTCATAATGTTCGGGTGTTCATCTCTTTTGTAACCGATCAAGCTGCTTTCTACTCCTCCCTTTTACACATTCTCACTCCATACAGTGTGCTTCGTTCATTCTCTCCCTTCCTTCTCCTTCTGGATCGTGTAAAGATCAGAGTTTCTTGCGTCTCTTTTCCTTTGTTCTTGGGCCAATGTCTTTGTAGACGAACCCAAAGGAAAAAAAAAAAAAACTCTTTATCACGGGCGGATTCAGAAGGACATTTGGGGGGCGATTATATAATTACGGGTAATGGATTTGAGAAATACCTTGTTTCATAAAGAAAATCAAATAGCGACCTTTTTAGAAATTTAAAAATGTTTTAAAAACACATAATTATTACAATTTAATTTAAATTTTGTTTTATTTTTAGATGAAAAATAAAACGGAATTAAAAAATTCTAGCTTAAATGGTAGTTTAGAATTTGAATAGTGAGTTTATTAGACTTTACTTCTTTTTTATTTTTGTTAGTAATACGATCCGAATTCTTTGTTCGTGAGCAAGTAAAAGAAATATACATGTTTCTCATTGAACTATTTTTAATTAAGATTACAAAATAAAAATTACAAATAAATAAGAAAGACAAAAGATCGATGACAGCTGGGTTTAAAATAAAATAAAAACGTAACATTAATAGTTTTACTAGAAAATAGTATTAAATATTAGTTATAATTAAATCCATACGTAACATGTATACGAAACTTTTATAGTATAAATTAAGTTTCTCTGTTATAACAAATTTTTTTAAATAGGTTCTTTGGAACGGGGGGTGGGATGTCTCCTATCCCCCCTCCGTGGATTCACCACTGCTCTTTATTGACGTACAAATGAGTAAATCCACTCAATCTGTCTTCTGTTGTTGTCTTTTTTTTTTTTTTTTGGGCTCACCCTTAATATAGGCATTAACCCATTGCAAAATAATAAATTAATCTATTTAAGTTAGAATCGAATACGGTTAGATACTGCGGACAAGAAAGAGGCAATTATTGGAATAACCGAAGGGTGAGGAAATGTTAGTGAAAAGGAAGCACTGTAGGGGGGCGGAATATTAATTCTAAGTAGATTTGCGTATAAGATATATCTCGTTCATGATATAAGGAGGAGCACTCGAGAAACACGTGGTTAGCATCACAGTAAAAGTTGTCGTTTGGTGGGTGAAGCCGTAAATAACTTTTTAATTATTTCAAAACTACGAGTACTAAACTTCGTCTGGTGTACAGATTCCTAGAAGTAGGTTAATAATGTGTAAATGTTTGGAAAAAAATTACGTTACAATTTTTCAAAATATACCTTTTTCCGCGTACTTCTAAATGGCTCTTCCAATTAATTTCCGCGACAATTTCAATCAAATTAACATCATTCTTCAAATCGGACTTATATAAAATTCAATTAAACTTTCGAAATTCATTATTTAATTTTTACTTAATAAATCCGCGTTTGTGAAAATTCAAAAATTTGAAAGTATATTTTCATGGGTGAAAAATCGTTCTCTCAGTTGATTCATAAGAAAATCTATGACTGGAAAAATATATCTATTCAATAATCTTCACAAGAAACAGCTGATATATTTAAATGAAATGTTTATCTTTCAAAAATTCAGTATGGCCCCGGCTAATTGAAAACTGTCTTCTTACAGAAACAAATGTAAAAAATCTTTGAACAATTCTATAATCATCGTGATCAACGTATTGCATACAAAACGGTAATTGTTCTGCATTACTCACATTAAGCGGTTTTAGCGGTGAAAATGCAATAGTATTTCGATTTATGTACATCATTCATGTATTTAAGAGCCTTGCTCTTGTCGTTGTAGTTAGCCAATCATCTTCATCCATTCCTTTCTGTTCCCTGCTATGTTCTTAATCTCTTTATACGTCATTTGCGTTCCTATTTTTACTTGATCCATCCATGTTATCTTAGTTCTTCCTCTTTTTCTTCTTCCTTCCAATTTTCCCTCAATTATGACCTTCATAAAGATGTTGTGACGCAGTGTGTGTCTGAGAAGCCTTTCTCGTCTTTGTTGTATTGTTCCCATTAGTTTCCTCTTTTTCATTCACCATTTCCAGCACATCTGAATTCCTCTTCTTCTACGTCCATGATGTATTTATAATGCGGCGCCACCCCCACATTTCGAAGGACTCCAAACGTTCTTTTAGATTTTTCATTAACACCCACATTTCCGAACCATATAGTAATATATTCCATATGTATGATTTCAAAAATTGAAATTGTTTTTCACAAACCTTCTACGGGTCCACATCATTCTAAATGTCAATTTTCACAAAAATTGGCTCTACCGCTTTCGAGACCATAGCACTCCAAGAGCGTTTAATAAAAAATTATTAACAAGAAAAGTAATATTTACTAATTAATCATTTTCACATTATTTCTGCAAATTTTAAACATAGAAATGAAAATGACAAACTCTACAATAACATTATGTTTTTCTGTTCGTTTGTGGATGACGAAATTTCTATCGGGACACTTTATCACGATGAGAAGTGTAATTTTATTCGTGTTTTTAATTGGTAGTAAAAGAGTTTGAGAAGTTGCTGATGTAATCATGATTCCGAAGCCAGGCAAATCGCAGTTTGAAATATCGTCCTACAGGCCAATATCGCTACTGCCAATACTATCAAAGCTATTTGAAAAATTGTTCTTAAAAAGACTAATGTCTGTAACTGAAATGGAAAATCTAATACCAAAACACCAGTTTAGGTTTAGACAAAAGCACTCAACCATAGATCAAATACATAGAATAACTGATGTAATAGAAAAATCGTTGGAACGTAAACAAGTATGCTCGGCTGTTTTTTTAGATGTAGCCCAAGCCTTTGATAAGGTTTGGCACGAAGGTTTAAAATATAAGTTAAAAAATATGCTACCTAAGTCATATGCAGATATACTAACTTCGTACCTTTCGGATAGGTATTTTAGAATAAAGAAAAACAATGTTTACTCGGACTTGAAAGCAATACTAGCTGGAGTCCCTCAAGGGAGTGTTTTGGGACCGACGCTTTATGTCCTCTATACGTGCGATTTACCTAAATTGGAAAATAACACCGTAGCAACTTTCGCTGATGACACAGCAATTTTAGCAGTAGCAGAGGACAATGTATTGTCTACAAGGAAGTTGCAAACTGCACTGGATACAATATATGATTGGACTAAAAAGTGGAACATTAAACTAAATGAAACTAAATCCGTACATGTGGACTTTACTAATAAACGTACTACATATGCTCCAATACATATTAATAATAATGTTATACCGCACGCAAATACAGCTAAGTATCTAGGTATGATATTAGATGCCAAACTTCGGTGGAAAGCACATGTAAAAAAGAAGAGAGAAGAGTTAGAAATACGATATAGAAAACTTTATTGGATGATCGGTAAACACTCTCCGCTATCGATACATAATAAAATGTTGTTATATAATCAAATGTTGAAGCCTGTTTATGGCATACAGCTATGGGGTTGTAGCAAACAAAACAATAGAACTATTATACAGCGCTTTCAAAACAAAGTTTTAAGGAACATGCTGAACGCACCATATTACGTAAAACATGTTCATATCCATAAAGATCTGCAGGCGGAGTATGTTAATCAAGTAATTAAAAAATTTGAGAAATGTCATCAGATGAGACTTGTAAATCATGTAAATACTGAAGCGCGCCAGCTCTTGAACACAGCCGATTTGGAGAGAAGGCTCAAGAGAACAAAACCGCATGAACTCGTATCAGATTAGTATTTGAAATTCGTAGATATTTAATTAAGGTGTGTATACCAAGATTCCATCGGGCTATTTTGGTATTATTATTAGTTACTTATATATTGTTTTGTTAAAGACAAATTGTTTATTAGTCTATTTAGACTAGATTGCAATAAAATAAGAGAGAAAAAAAAAAAAAAATTGGTAGTAAGGTAGGTTGTGGAAATCTGCAGTATCTTCCAATACGGGGACGTGTTCAGGCCCAACTACAAAACCACTTATAAATGTTCTCTTTATTTTTTTTACTGTCTACAATTTATTACCGAAATATTTAATAAATCATAGAAAATTACCGTTGGTTATCGTGTACTATTTTGCTTAATTTCTATGTATAATTGAACAACAGTATTGATTTTGATTTTGGTTGCATTATAATCGCGAACAATTATAAATTTTCCTGTTTTCTAAATGCATTGAGAAAATGAGTAGATTTTTTTTTATTTTTCTTTTTATTTTTTATTTATTTATTTATTTTTTTGGTACATGCAATCAGGCCCGCCACATAAATTTGGGGGCCCGAGCCAAAAATATGATTGCGACCCTCTTAAAATTAAAAAAAACATTAAATATTTATCAAAACCCACTAACCCAGTACTTCTGCGAATAAATAAATAATAATATTAATAAAGAAAATGAAAAAAATAAAATACTCGCATCAATCCTGGTTTGGAGTTACTCCATGGCTGGACTGTTTTGTTTTCCGTGCTAGTTATTTCGTTTAGTTGATTCAAAATCAAGTACATCTAAGTTTGTTATATAGCGGTTATAACGATAATTGGAGAAAATTGTGCAAAAATGTTCATCGAAAAAATAATCTTGTAACTGCATCAAGTATAGATAAAGCTCTTGAACAAAATATTAATCGCGAGGAAAAAGAAAAATGGCGAAAAATTTTACGTAGCTTGATTGATGTGTTAGAATTTTCTTAGCAGAGAATAATTTACCGTTTCGAAGCGAAGAATGTACTGTTGAACACGAAAATTGTGCTTTATCAACGGTGATGAAATTTATATTAGTAAATACGATTCTGATTTAAAAGTTCACTTGGATTCTACGTCAGAAAGTCGAGAAGCTGGAAAAAAAGTTGCTCATAGTCTTGGAAAAGCCAAAATGAATTTTTAGAAGTTTGCGCTAATAAAGTTTTAGAAACAATTTTATCTGACATCAAAAAAGCGCTCACATTACTTTAGCATAACTGTTGATGGAACACTTGATACATCGCACACTGAGAAAATTATTATAGTAATTAAATATGTTTTCGAAATAAATGGGAAACTCACGAAAGATTTCTGGAATTAGTAGGAGGATGTATTTAACGTGATTTTAGAAATTTTCAAAAAGCACATAAAATTAATTTTCAAAATCTTAAAGGCCAAAGATAATGCTTTAAACATGAGAGGAAAAAAAGAAGGAGTGACGACAAATCGAATTTTAAAAGAAAATCAATACGCTATTTTTTTCATTTTTGTATGGCTTATTCGTTAAATTTATGTGGAGTTCATGCAATGGAAACGAGCACGGAAGTTAAATCTTATTGAGGAAATTTACAAAAACTATACATCATATTTTCATCCAGTCTTGCAAGATGGAAAATATTAAAAGAAACATCCAAAGTATCTCTTCATTCAATATCGACTACAGGACGGAGTGCTAGAATCGAAGCTGTGTAGAGCCACTGGTAAAAAATTCTCAATTGATTGTAGAATTTCTTTTTAAAATTGAATAGTTATCATTTGAAATACAAGCTGAAGTTTCTGGATTAATTGATTATTTTCAATCGTTTGAATTTGTTTTATTAACTGAAGTTTGGCATAAAATTTTAAAAGCGATTGATGATCAAAACAAAATTTACGTTTCAAGAAGCCAGTGACCAAAAAAAAAGGATTTATTTAATGAGATAAAAAACATTCGTGACTCTTGCGATAATATTCTTAATGAAGCGAAATTAAAGGCAGTCGACATGAAAATTCCGGTAGAGCTTAAAAAAACATTTACGGTACGACGACAAAAGAAATTTCACGACGAGGTATCGTCTAATCATTTTAATTCACCCGAGCAGAACTTCAGATTAAAAATTTTTATGACTACGATTTTTATCTGATTCGAATGAGTTAGTAGTACAAATTCGGTGTGTCGTCTTTTTATGCCTATTTTAGATTTAGACAATTTTGTGAAACTATCAGAGCAAAATCAATCTGAATCGGTGTAGAGTCTTTATTAGATCGCTATCCTCGAGATATTGATGAAGACAACTTAACGGAAGAATTACAACTGATGTTTAAAATACAGAATTCATTGAAAGTGGATAGCCGAGGAACAAATACTTCAGCATTGCAACTGCTTAATCTAATTTTTCTTCAAATATGTATATGCTTACGCCTTTTTATTGTTAAACCTATCAGTGGCGCTACTAGTGAACAAGGATTTAGTAAATTAAAAACCGTAAAAAACACTTTAAGGTCCTGTATGAGACAGTCGCGTTTGAGTCATTGTATGATGTTATCAACAGAACGAGAGTTGGCAAAAAATATAGATTATGATGATGATGTAATTGACCAATTTGCAGAAATTAAAGCAAGAAAAATAAAATTTTAAATATACAAATATTAATTAAAATTGTTACGTTTATTATTTAAATATGTATTTAGATTTGGGTTTCTGGCTAAAAATGTACGGATAAGGGGATTTTAACTTTTTAGGTTTTTGGGCCCCCTTTTTATCTGGGGTCCGGGGAGAAATTTATCCCAGTTGCCCTCTTCTCTTGTGGTGGGCTAACATGCAATACCGAAATGTTTTCTTTTAGTAAAGCAAACATATTAGAAAAGACAGGTCGTAATAACTTGCCACTAACCAATACAAAAATGTTTAATCTATGAACAAAGATACGCCAACTTACGTATCGGCCATTCCATCCTCACACATGCACATATATATTTCAGAAGCTTGCTCCCCACCAATATATGACAGATGTGAAGTTCCTATCCCCCTACCTTCTAACCGAATGTCCAAAGATCCTTAACCTATGCTCTTCTAGCTTCCCTCCGCAATATCCCTCTTTGTCACTCCTACCCCAGGATTCGCCATCCGTCGCATCCCTTCTCGATCTTTTCAAATCAGTAAACCTATTTTATAAAATATAATAAAGTTGCAAGCCGCGCTCCTAGCCTAGCTGCTGCATACAGCGCGGAAGAAAAAAAAAAGATACGTCAATCTGTTCATGTGAGAGACTTAAAAAAAAAAAAAAAGGACAAATGATGAAAACTCGACGATTATTCAGTTTTTCTAATATTAAAAAAGGGTAACGTCAGTCTCACAGCCCGTAACACCTATCTTACTGATGTTGGACGTCATTGACTCTCGCAGTTACAACACAAAAGATTCTATCAGTTGAAAACGAGGTGGTAGTTAGGTTATTGCAAGAGCTCAAAATAGAATGGAAAAGTATCGACGTCGAATAGAAAAGAGACGACATTTTCAAATAATATCAGCCTGTGAGACCATACGCCACTAACAGAGGGTTAATAATCGAAATTAAGTAATTTGTTTTAAGCGGAATGCTCATTGAATGCGGTCTACAGTGTTATTTGGTCCCCCCCCCCCCCCTTTTTTGTTTTATGTTTCCCTTTATTGTTGACTAATGCTATTAAAATTTAATTTGTATCGACCCTTTCCATCTTCAATTTTCGTTAAATACTAGTATTAGACTTAGTTGTTGATATATATGTGTGTGTGTATGTGTGTTATACATATTATACATATATGCTGTGTGTGTGTTCGGCTTATTTTGTTTATGTCTGTGTTGCACTACTATTTATTTATTCAAACGCGATTCATTTTATCGAATTAATTCGATTCAAACCATAAATCCTGTTAAGCGTATATTGTGAGGTAGATATGCTTACCAGGATATGGGGTGTACCATCAAACGAGTAATTGTATATCTGCGGAGAAATATGATAGTTAACGGTTCGGCAGGAACATCAGATAAAAATGTCGTTGTGTAAATGAATTAGTATAATGGAAGAAAAATAGCGTACATCCTGCCTATGGATGACACCAACAACCTTTCATCTGCCCGCAGCAGTTGCAAAGCATAATGGAAGCTCTATATCGAAGACAAGCGAATATTGCACCATTTTCATCATAGTCGCACTCGCAAAAACCAGTCGGTCGAACACGTGCGTGCAGAATAATTTATTCATCAGAAAGTGAACTATACTGATTCGCGCGCTAGGCGAATAGCAAACGAAACTATCAAGTAACCTTTGTCTGAAATAAGGAAAAATAATATTTGATGAGGGCAGCTGCTGCCGAGAATCGTTATAAAATTATTAAATTTTACCTACGACTTGGTCTAATGGCTGTACGTTGCACAACTTTTTCCTGAACTTACAATTAAATAAATTTTGCCAGACGCTCTTAAATAAAATTTCAATCAAATTTAACTTTTTTAATATTCTTTTATTCTTTCACTTCATTTTTCTTTCCTGCCCTCTTTTGGCTCGTTTTCTTTTTTTTTTTTCTCTATTCGAAATGCTCGAAATTTTAAAAAATTCTGTCGAAAATTTCCTCTCCACTGTTATTTGTTATTTTTAATTCACTTTATAATAAATAAATAAATAAATATTTTATACTTATTTTTGCCACGCTATCGCTGAGTTCGCTGATCAATAATCCATTTCAACTTTATTTATTACGACACCCAGTAATTTAGCTTGCGAACACCGTCGTTGAAGAAACAATTGTTTACTCCTTTTACCGAAAATCGTTTCGTCCAGTGTCAATTGAAGTACTATAATATAATATATACGGCGATTAAAGTTATCTGTCAATGTAAAGTGTGAAAAAAATAATAATTAATAACACGTTGTCCAATGGTTGAAAATTATATTATCGTACATCTGCAACGTCCGATATTTGCAGGCCTTTGTATAGGAAGAGTGTGTGCATGTTCAGGAATATACATATATATATATATATATATATATATATATATATATATATAAAGCGTCTTCGGTAATATTGTCAGGTAAGAGTGATCGTCCGAGAAAGGAGTGTGTTTATAGACTTGTTCGGAAACTGAAGAAAAATTTTTTAACCGGATCGGTTGAATATGAACTTACAAATCTTTTCCGAAGTAACACAAAACACCTTTACGAAACCTGAAAAAATAAATGAATAAATAACATCGGTAAAATAGAATAATGTCTCTACTACGTCTAAATCACTACAACGATATATAGCACTACGCAGTTAATAATTTTTTTCATCCGTTCCGTTTTATCACGTACTCACATGCGCATACACATATACACCGATCATAATAATATACTTATCGCCAACTATCTCATTCCTTCAGTTTTAAAGCTAATTTTTCGAGTTTTCCTTAAAACGTCTCAAGGGGATCTTAACAGATATTTTTCATCTGTCACTGCGGTACACTAACGTTATAACAAAGATACATATTTTTCTCTCACTCTCTCTCATTCTATAACCGGATCTGTACCTGTCACCGCGATTCAACTGTTGTTTTTTATTAACTCTGTTGTATATATATTTCAAGCATACATACTCACACATGCAATGTCGACATGTTTTTTGCAAGTTTGTTCATAATGGCGAAGACAAATCATAAATGCTTCCGTATATTTCGAAATATTTACCCGTTAAAAATTAAAAAATATTAGAACACAAAACATGGCGCAAAAATTTCCTTGAAACTTTGTATTGCAAGTATTATTAAGACTGGTACGTATTCATCAATCTCCAGCTGTTTTGTCCTTCACCGAGATGTAAAATCTACCTTTTATTATTTCTCTGCTATGTAACAGACTGTTTAAGCAATGAGATCAAAAGTGAAAATGTTTAAAAACATAGTGTAACAACGGAACATACTGCAAAAATATCCATCAAAATTTGTAATCTAAGTAACGAGTTTCGATCGTTTTCAATGATCTCCGGGAATTTACCCTTTCTTATCCCCAGAAGCAATGAAATTTGATTTTTCTTCATATTTTTATATACATATGAGACATACAATAAGAAATCGGTTTTTTCTTTGCAACTTGCATAATTTGAATTTGAAAAGCATAAAGGAAAAATATAGAAATATTCTGTATTCGTAGTAACGAAATAGAAATACTATTTCGTATAAATTCCATGTATTATTATGTTCGTGTAATATTTATATTTATATGTAAATCTCGGTTTTTCGTGCTCGAAAATGTCTCTTTCCCTTGACTCGCCGGGAGGCACTCTCAGACCCCCCCGGATCACTATGACTTTTGTACTTCGTATAGAATAAGAAAAATTGACTACATCATTCTTTCCGACTGCGCGACAAAAAAAAAAAAAAAAAATATTTACGAATAAATGTACAAATACTTATATTTCTACATCATTATATGTTTCGATTTTTAGAACGTTGCTTATAGCTACGCTGTGCCTCAATTTCAGATCCAATACAGCATGTCACATTTTGGGACAAGTTTTTGTGGCAGAAAAAGTAGTAGGGTTCAGGCTAAGAACGACGTTGATATTAACTTATATATATATTATAATGTTATGATAAAAAATGTGATTTTTTTATAAACAGACATTAGTAACAAAAAAACTATAAACAATAACGAAATAAAAAAGTCTATAAAATAATAGAGAAAAAAAAAACGCACAATGAAATAATGCAAGTTAAAAATTTACGGATTTTTCTTTCTTTTACACAATACAAATCGCTGCTTTGAATAACTTAGGGTTGCCACACATCGCAGTGTGTTTTACTTGGTTTCCGTCCAGGCTCAGGTTCTGCTGACTGCGTCAGTCTTTTTGTTTCTCATATCTATAAATCTTTCATCGATAAACAGTATACATTAGCTACTTTTATTGATGTTTGCAGTGCTTTTGATAATGCCCATCTCCCTACTCTTCCAGATAAAATGATAACAATTAACATCTCGACGCATTTCTCTTCCCTCATTATTCATCTGACGTTAAATCGTACTATTCTCTCCTCCCTTCCTCCTCATTCATGGTTACAAGAGTTGTTTCACGTAGCCTTCCATAAGGATCCTAGTCCTATTCTTTTTAATATTTATACTACTTCTGTTGTTTCTCTTTCTACGAACTCCTCTTCCTTATTTTTTACCGATGACATTCTTCTCTATTCCTCATCCTGCGGTATTGTAGACGCAAACGAAAAAGTCAATTCGTCTCTAGCTACATTAGAAAACAATCTCTTTCCTTTTTGAACCTTTCTATCTCCTCTTCAAAATCTTCTTGTATTGTCTTTTCTCTTTGTCCTTTTAATCCCGCCTTAGTCTCTGTATCCTTAAACTCCATACTTGTCCCTCGTAGGGATTGCTTTTGCTATCTCGGTGTATTCCTTAACAGTCGTCTGTCCTTTTACGAACATATTAATTTCCTTTACTCTTCTACCTTTATAAGAATGACTCTACCGAAAGTTCTTTCCCAACCCTCATTTCTTTGTACAAATCCATTATTCACTCTAAACTCGATTACTGTTCCTTTATCTACTGCCTCAGAATCACTTCTTTCCAAGCTGGATATAATCCAGAATTCTTGTATTCATCTTTGCCTCGGTGCTCTTAGATCTCCAAGATCAGCAGTTCTCGCTGAGTCAAACTCGCCTCTCCTTTTCATCCGTAGATTCAATTTCGGATATCGTTTCTTGTGTAAACGCTTACCGTTATCATCCTCTAGACTTATTCCTTCATACCTTTCTATTTTGCAAAACTGGCGTTTTACTCCCAAAAAAGTTCCTATCCTAGCCCACATTGCTTTGCGACTGAATTATTTTCTATCCTCTACAATTTCTCACCATAAACTCCCTTACGTTTCTTTCAATTTTGCAGATCTCTCCAATCCTCCTAATGTATTCTACTTTCTTCTTTCCTCCAAATCCCTTTTCAATACAACAGTTATACAGGAATTCCATAGTTATATCGAATCCCGTTTTCCTTCTTACATGACCATTTTTACGAATAGTTCGATCTAATGGAGTTGGAGCTTCTTTCATCCTTCCGAGCAAAAATTTCTCTGAATTTTTTCGTCCCCCTTCTTTTTGTACTATCTTTACGGCCGAGCTAATGGCCATTCTACGTTTTATAATTTATATTTCCACCTATCGCGATCTTCTTCTAAATATTTAATTATCTCTGACTCCATGTGTGCTCCTAAAGCTATTTCCTTACATTTCCCCTGTCAGTCCTCTCTTTCTTATTCACGCTCGTTTCTTACTTTATGCCATCCGCATTGATATGCTCTGGGTCCCCAGCCATATAGAGGGTAACGAAATAGCAGATTGCTTGACTCAAATTGCTATATCCTTCCACTTTTATTTCACTAAAATTCCCGCTTATAATTTACTCCCACCGTGTAAAAATTTTCATGTTAGATCTTGGTCAGATTTTTATGTTTCCTCCTTTTCCATTGAACTTTCTTTTTATTTTTCCATTCAACCTAATCTTCCTAATCGGCCTTGGTTTTCCAATTTTCCTTTGCTTCGCTGCTCCGTCATTGTTTCTATTATCAGTTTACGTCTCAATCACATACTCTTCTTCCTTCCTCACGTTATCGTTTTCATCTCGCACTGTCCTCTAATTATCCCCTTCATCCTGACGACGAAGCCGTCTGCGATCCTGAACATATCTTCTTTGAATGTCCGTTCCTCGTGAACGAACGTACTTCTTTTTACTCCGATCTGTTATCACTTAAACTCCCTAATCCTTATTGCGCTCCGTATATCTTATCGTTTCCGTCGATCTCCGTTGTTCCGATCCTCAGTTTTTTTGCTGACCGAATCTACATCTAACTGACTCTTTTCCCTTGTGTCGTTCTTGGGCGAAGATCCGTTGCTGGCATGCTCATAGGGGGGGATTAAAAAAAACAACTTTTATACGGTGTACGGTACTCTGATGTAGCGCGTCTCCATCCGCATATTCTTTATCGTGCTTAGGATTGTAAGTGGGTAGTAGAAATGATTTTATAATAATTTCATCGTGATATACTTTTTTAACTTATCTGGTAAGAAAATTTCCCTCTATATACCTTCGACATAATATAACTACTGTTTGTTTAGTAGCTGTAGCGTGTATCTAGGTTGCTCATAAGCTTCAGCGGATGAATGTTATGATCATACCGGGTCTTCATTGCCGCAGCGCTTTCCACAGTATAACGAGAAATAGTATTATGATGCTGACAAGTTAGCAAATCGCATATACCAACGTACACTGCAAACGCATCACAGTGACACTAGGCAATCGTAAGGTTTTTTACATATCAACCACTTCGTAGTCCAAGTCACGTAATAGTTTTGATTTGTCATTCAGTTACGATACAGTACGTCCTGCATATATAGTCAAAATGTATAAACGAGGAGGCCTCGGCTTACGAGGCAATATGGTGACTATATCACGTGCCATAAATATTTCTTCACCATAGGCTAATAGAGAAGGGCTATTCAAGTAATAACTTGCCGGTTTGTACTGTAAATTCGATAATTCCGGAGCAGACCATGCTCTGCTGCACTTGTTCAGTGTATATAAGCATAGAATACCGGACATACCCATCATTGCTAGTTCACTTACTGTATATCCACCAGCAGGTAGTATGTAGTGGCTAAAACCTACAAAATATTCGAGTATATCCCTCTGAACGAATAATAATGCTATACTATTTATTTTATATACAACCGGTATTGATATTAGTGATAAAAATGCATCAGTTGATTGTGGTGGTGTAGGCGAAGGTGGTGTGATAGCTTATTCGAAAAATTACTCAGCAAAGTTCATCATCGATAAACTTCTAAAAGGATTTTGAATAAATTCGGAAATTGTTAACGGAATTCGAACTATACGCCATAATATTATCATTCGTGAAAACGAAATATAACTTTTTATTTCATTTAACCGAAAAAATCACAACTTTTAACATTAACAAACAATTTTATAAATACGCGAGGAATGACTGCATAAACGCTTAACATACATAGCTAATACTGACTGGCACGGAATAATTCTATTTGGAGACATATAAAGTGTGGCTGATGAAATATTACATCAGAAAAATGCTGATAGATCGATGAAAATTGGATGTATCTGCATACAAACGAAGTTGGTCAGGACTCCGATGTATGTATATATGTGTGTGCGGGTGTTTGTGATAATGTGTACATGTGTAATAGAAAGTCATCAAAATCTGGCTTCAAAGATTGTATCGGGATTTGCATCAGCGTAACAGTTGCTATGCTTTCGTAAATGTAGCAGTTATGTTCGAAATGGTGATGATGATGACTGTGGTGTTCGCGGGTTCGGGGGGAAATAGAAAAATATATATACATTATGCACGATGATTAACGAGAGGCAAAAGGGATAGAGGTTTGATTTCGAAGCAGGATGGATAACATACGGTAGGATTCTTTCGAAAACATATGATATGATGAGACGGAAAAGCTATGTGTGATATTAATTTTTCTAGCACGATAGTGTATCATAACATTGAATTTTGATGATGTACGGTAGAACGGGGGAATGGTGTGACGGTTTTGATATGATTAATAATGGATGGAGTGCTTTTGTAGGATCTTGCGCTGGTGATGACACAGAAAAAATTATGTACAATCGGTAAAAGTAGTATGAGTTTGATACTGAAATCTTGAAACTTATCGTACGATTTTTTCAGAAACGTACGATGGGAAGAAAAAACAATGCTTGATATTAATTCTTGATAGCAGAATAGTGCAGTTAGACTAACTCTATTTTGACGATATGCGGTGCGGGGGAAAAGGGAGTGAAATATTAATTTCCGTAGTCGAATGGTGTACTCGGAATAATTTTGAAAATTCATCCTAGGTTGCTCGTGACAAACGGTGTGCGCTTCGTAGAAGTTCCGATGACTTTGTCGTGCAAGGAAAGTAAAAAAACATAAACAAAACAAATTAAAACAATAATATATTGCTCGATAATAGAAAAAAATTTAAAATGAAATGTATTTCATAATACAATTATGAGCATCAGAATCGTCATGCGTGTGGACAACGACATGTTTTTTGCAGGTTAGAACATTCAACGAACTTGTAAAGAAAATAAAAAGAAAAAGGGTGCAGTCATGGGGACGGCCGATAGAAGTGAAAACTTAAAACTATGAAATAACAGTGTTTCTTTTAGAATTTCCGGATTAATTGTAGTATCAAAAATTAAAATTTCATAATTTGTAACTTAAAATTATTAATATTAGTGTCCGGTTTTCACATCTCACTCCGAAAAATATTAACATATTTAGTACTCACTGTTGTACTGCACGGTGATCCCACAATTAAACAATTAAAATAATTAAAATAATTAAAATAATTAAAATAATTAAAATAATTAAAATAATTAAAATAATTAAAATAATTAAAATAAGAAATATTTTCACTGCTCTACGCAACTACGTTAATAATAACAAACAACAATATCAATAAAAACCGAGACGATAATGTCAACAGACTATTTATTTTATGGAATTAGTAATATGATATAGAATTTTTACAATATACTTCATTATTAAATAATGTTCATGATAATTTACTGGCATCATGAAGAGTTAACTTTTATTATTCTCTATTAGTCCTAATATAATTAATTAAATTTTTATGTCTCTTTTTGTAGTGTTACTACTGATTAAACGATCGTAAGAGTAGTGAGAGACAGAGGAGAGGCGTCAGCGGTTTTATTTCTCGCACTAGAGTCGATACTGTTAATATTAGCATGTTCGTGACGAGCGTGACGCGAATCAATCAGTTTTTCCCCTACCAGAAACCGCTAAACGCGCCTGAAGAAGTTTTCATTTCGAAAATAATATGTACGATAGGCAAGAAAGGGAGGGTGAGACATACGACCGGGTTAATTTTAGGTATTGAATTTTCGTCTCATATTTACCTTGGAAATTTTAGAAAGGCACTGTGTAAGAGGTCAAGGAAGGGCGCGGTTAATATCAAGAATCCATGCAGCAGAAAAAATAAAAATAAATAAATTGAAAAAAAAAGTGTTACGCATGATCAAAAATGATGAGTGGTAAGGGGGAGTTAATTTTGAAAACGGTAAGATATATTTAGACTATTTCTAAAATACTTACGCATAATCGGAATTTCGGATACATTTCTGTAGGATAAGTACTGGGTGAAGAGAATCCCCCGGGAAAAATAGGGTTGTAATAATAATGATAACAACGGATGTACAGAGGTACATATATGGGTAGGAAAAAGACACAAGACGGCGTCAGACGTTTGTGACAGTGTGTATGTATGCATGCGATCTGCGAAAGTTATACATTGAACTAGAACATATACAAACCGTAAGGTCCGGGGCTTCAACGGCATTTGATGTAGCCTAATGAGTCATGAATTTTCGCAGGCGCTGCGATGAAAGCGGGGTACGGTAACGCGCTTCTATGCGTACGATTAGTGTGATTCGGTAGCGATTGGAGCTTTGATGGACTCGGAAAAAAATATATCACAAAAAGATCGACAATTTGGGCTTTGAGGGTTAGTTTCCGGGTTTCAGCTATCATACTGGAGATAATTTTCAAATTTTTGTACTTGTGCTCCTAATTTTTCCGACATCATTTTAGTAGGAGTAACCGTCGCGCGCTAGTGCCGGTAATTCTCTATAATTAGCAAGATGATTTTTGTTAGCGCACAAACATAATGATATTAAATATTAACCCTCTGGTAATCTTAGAGCTTTTTTATAGATCAGTAGTTCTTATCTGTGGAACCCTGCGAGTCTGTGATATGCTCATAGGGGGTTCACGAATGTTTAAAGAATTAGCGGAAAACACGGTTTTGTTATTATCAATAAGTACCTTTTTTTTTTTAGTTTTTTTTTTGTTTTTGGAAGCTCTCCCTTGGCTTTGACCTAACCAGTTGAATATATTACGTTAGAAATTTAGATTCTGAGACAATAGGAGATGGAAAGAATAAAAATGTATATATTTACTTAGTTTTCTCTCCTCTCCAAATTTGACAGATATTTGATTAATAACTTGAAAGAAAACTCTCAATATATGTATATTTTATAATCCATTTTCGAGAAAATTAATTTTACATTAATGCTTGTGAGGCCGTATGAAAATAGTGTGTGATAAAAAAGGGGTCCGAAATGTGAAAATGTTTAGAATCATTATTCTAGTATAGTATTTAATCAATTTTTTTTTTTTTTAACGCAGATCACTCTTATAATAGTAAATTACGCAAATATATATTAAAATATTTCGAATTTTTTGTCCGGTATTATTTGTGTTCGCAATAATTAAGTAGTAATAAAATATGCAAACAAATAATAACAAAAAATGTTTTTTAACAAAAAAGTATCGACTTCAAGATTTACTATAAAAATTTAATATAACTGCCCTAAAAAGTAAAGAATAATTACTCGATAAAAAATAAATCGATACAACATATACCTTAAGATGATAGTAATAAATAATTCCAAAAGTTTACAGGAAAACAATGAATCACCAACAACCAAATCAACAAACAACTTATGTTAAATGCTCAATACCATACCTATGCTATAAATGAAACAACAAAAATCAACACGTCAAATTTGGAGAGTAGAAACTTACCTACACAATACAAAATAATAAAGAACGTTATTACTGAAGTGATAGAAGCATCTACACCAACTATTAAAGCTAAAATCAGGCTAAAACCATACAAGCACCCATGGTGGGATAGCGAATGCAATGAAGCAGTAACTAGACGACGTTTATTACTAAGCGAGTTTAATCGATGCTCCGCAGTAAATAATTACACAAAATTTTCTATAGAACAAGCTAAAATCAAAAAACTAATCAAAAAGAAAAAAAGAGAGGCTTGGATGGAATATTGCAGAAGTTTAGAACCTAGGGGTAACTCTTCACACATATACATATATATATATATATATATGGCGAAAAATAAAAGAAATAAAAAATACGTCACTCACTGGACAAAATAAAAACGTGGATACAACTTGGATAAAACAATTCGAACACAATAGCAAAGATAAAACGATCTTTACAACAATAAATCAGGTGTGTATGATGAATACTTTCAAACGCTCGTATCACTCAACGAGTTAGAACAGATACTGAAAAACAATAAAAACACTGCACCCGCATCAGGTGAAATACCCCCTATAAAGCTATACGAGAACTACCGACAGAAACTAAACAACTACTAATCAACTTCTACAATAATTCGTTACAATACGCATACGTACCAGAAGAGCGGAGACATCATATAGTATGCCCCATATTAAAACCGGCTAAGAAAAAATATAGAACCATAACCTTGTTAACGTGTATAGGTAAAACTATGGAAAATATAATAAAATTGAGGCTAGAGTGGTATCTTAATAAACTCGATCTATTGGCCAAAACTCAATATGGATTTCGAAAAGGATACGGTACTCGAGATTGTATTAATATATTTAACACAGATATACAAATAACACATACTTTAAAAATCATTATATGATAGCATTTTTTATAGACAACAAAGGAGCATACGATTCGATTAACTTAACTAAATTAGCAGAAATTATGACGAATTTAGGCATCTCTAGCAATATTGTGAAACGGATACATACGTACCTATCAAACCGTCAGCTCACAGTGAAATTCCAAAATCAACTATACATATGACACGGTATGCAGTGCTAGAGGAACGCCGCACGGTGCTATACTCTGTCCCTTATTATATACACTGTATGCGAAAGAAATTGATCAACCAGATAGCAAAAAAAGTATTGCAATACGCAGACGATATAGTCATTTACTCAGTAGCCGCTAAGCTTAATGTAGCTATCAACAATCTTTTTTTTTTTTTTTTTTTTTTTTTTATTATTATTATTTTATTGATACAATCTTAATTTATAATTAAATAAGTATCTACTTTAATAAATGTTGCCTTAAACTAAGCCAAATCCGTATGGAAGCAACAGTCCATTGACCACTGCTCCTAACATATTACATATTTACAATAAATAATAATTACAATCGTACATCTTATATCCTATAATGTATATATATATATACATACACATATATATATATATATTACTAAATTAAATCTGATGGATGGCGTCGTTTAAGGCGCCTTACGTCTTCTTTGGTGTTAAGAAGTCAAGTCATTTCTGCGTTAACATGTCAATGAATCCGTTTTCCATGTTTAATGGCCATTTGCTTAATAACATCATTGACTGATGTTATATGCAGGTCCCTATGGATATCATCATTACGAGAATAGCGATATGCATCGACTATTGTTCGCAAAATGATGCTCTGCCTCGCCTGAATTTTTGCACGATTTGAATTACTGGTACAACCCCAGAGCTGTATTCCGTATGTCCATATCGGCATAATGATCTGACGATACAGAATGCATTTATATCGAACATCCAGTGGCGATCTCCGACCTATCAACCACTGTAATTGTTTCGCTGTGTGCTTAATTTGTTGGCACTTCATTTTAACGTGCACATTCCACGTAAGACGCCTGTCCAAGCGCATACCTAAATACTTGGCAGAATTTACCTGTGGTACAGGTTTATTCCCCAAATATACTTGATAATTTGTCTTTGTTTGGCGGTATGTGAACATAACATATGCTGATTTCTCTTCATTCAGTTTGACTTTCCAGTCCGTCGCCCACTTCTGTACATTATCCAAAGCATTTTGTAAATTGTTTGTAGCCTCGAGGTGGCTGCTGCTAACGGCTAAAATAGCAGTATCGTCGGCGAACATAGCTGTCGTTGTACTGTTGTCGGTCGGTAGGTCTTGGCTATATAGAAGATACAACATAGGTCCTAAGACACTACCTTGTGGAACTCCAGCCGTAATATTATATAAGTTCGACGTAGAACTTTCATACGCTACTCTGAACTGACGATTAGCCAAGTACGATTCTAACAATCTACACAGGTTTCCAGGTAATATTTTGTTCAGCTTAAAGACAAGGCCTTCATGCCACACTTTGTCGAAGGCTTGCGCAATATCCAAAAAAACTGTCGGACAGTATTTCTTGTCTTCAAACGCTTTATTTATGACAGACGTAACTCTGTGAACCTGGTCAATTGTCGAATGATGTTGTCGAAATCCAAACTGATGAATCGGCAGATCTTCTCCAATCAGCGGTAACAATCTCTTCAACAGTAATTTTTCAAATAACTTGGATATCGCCGGTAAAAGTGATATAGGTCTATACGATGTTACTTTAGAATCTGGCTTATTCGGTTTCTTAAGCATTAGAATTTGCGCTGTTTTGAAGCAAGACGGGATGTGTTCGAGACGCGTACATGCATTAAAGAGGTAGGTCAACATGACAATACCTTTTTTTGATAATTCTTTTAAAACTTCTGGGGATATTTCATCGATTCTGGGAGTTTTCTTTGAATTGATATTTTTATCGATTTCTCTGGCTATCTCATACGGTGTAAATGTAGTTAATCGTTTGTTTTCGTTATATGTGATGGTGATGTCCACATCAGAGTCAATATCATGAGGCTGGAACACGTGCGTCAAGTAATGTGCAAATAGCTCCGCTTTTTCGTTATCTTGTCTCGCCCAATTTCCAACTTCATCTCGGAGTGGAGGAACATGCTTAACAGGGCGTTTAATTCGACGGGTCGCTTTCCAGAGAGAATAATCTTTATCAGCAAATGGACTCAGTCCCTCTAAGTAATTTGCGAAAGTTTTGTTTTTTATATTTTTTATCAGCATATTGAGCTGCCGACTGATTCGATTAAATGTATTCTTATCTTGTGGATCACGCGAGTTATGCCATTTGCGTCTTGCTGTTCTCCTTTCTGAAATTTTACGACGTACTGCTAAAGGAAGTGTGATTTCCTGTGCAGTATTAACCAATGGTTCCGGAGTAGAAACTTTTGCTGCTTCGCGAATTGCTTCTATGAAACATGCAAATTGTTCCTCCAGTTCATTGTTTGTTTTTAGACGTATCTTTAGATTTATTCGTCGATCCAATTCTTCTCGAAATGTGTCCCAGTTTGTATGTTTATTTGTCAGAAAATGTTTTTTATTTTTCCTTATTACAGTTGTACTAATGGTTAATAGAACGGGAGTATGATCAGATGTAAGATCAATAATACCTTCTGCTTCTACATAACTATTGGCAATGCCCCTTGTTATGAAAAAATCGATGAGGTCGGGTTTTTTGCGCCTATCAGTAGGCCAATATGTAGGTCTTCCTGAGCTGGCTATATCGCATTGCAAACTTCTTATTGCCCTTAGCAATTCCTTTCCCTTGACGTGAGCAGAACTTCCTTTATTGCTTGAAACGCGACGTGATCCCCATGCTTCATTTTTTGCATTCATATCACCACCGATGATGTATCTATTGCCGAAATATTTCAAAAAGTTGATATATTGATCATACTTCAGGTTATGTTTGGGTGGAAAGTAAACAGCTACCACATTAGTTATCTTACTATTCTGCCAAACTGCGACCGTAGTTGCTTGTGCGAATTCTTCGCAAAAGTCGGCCTGTTTGTAGTGTTTAATGTTATTTTTGATAATAACGGCTGCACCTTCATGCGCACCTCCATCTGGGTGTGGCGTATGGTAAATTGTGTACCCTTGAATTCTAGGGTAGTTCCTGTCGGTGAAATGTGTCTCTGATATTAGTGCTATATCTATTTTACTGTCGTGCAGAAATGTTTCTAATTCTGCTAAGCGTTCCATGTTATTATATGCAAAGATGATTCAGTCATTGCGCTTATTACGACGGGAACGTCGTTTATTGTGCGACACTGTCAATGCAGACTGTTTATGTTCAAGTGCACTAAGTCTGTGAGAAATAGACTGACCTTCTTTGGTTAAATTTGCAAGCGCTTGTATAATTTCATCATATGGCACTGCGGAAGGAGATGCTTGAATTACAGGAGGACATCCTTGAATTGAGATATTCCGATGTTCAGTCTTCCCCTGTGTCAATTTTGTAGTTGTACTTGTCGACTATACACTTTGCCGTGTTGGTTTGCTTCCAGCTATAGAAGCATAAGATATTTGCAGTTGCACGAATTTTACAGATTCTTTTTTCTGTTGTTGGATACATTGTACCGCTGACGTTTTCGGTTTTTTCAATATCTTATCTATTTCACGGTAAGTAGGACATCCTAGGTAATTTGCACTATGATTGGCACCACAGTTAGCGCATTTAAATTTTTTAGGATCTTTCAGTTTGCATGTGGAAAACTCATGTTCTCCTGCGCATTTGAAACACTTAACTGGCCTATTACAGTTACGTTTTGTATGATTCCATTTCTGGCACCGTTTGCACTGCGGTATTTGGTTATCCTTGTGTGGTGCTTCTACTTTTACTTTACTATAAGCGATACGTGTAATATTATAAATTTCTTTATTATTATCTGATATTTTCAGATCTACATAAAACAAGGGATAAGATTTTTTCCTTCGTTCAATTATGGCATTATTCTTATCGCGGATTTTTATTGTTTTTTCTATATTAACAATGTTTACTGGTTCGTGACCTAGATTTCTTAGTTCGTCTTCTATTGTATCAGTAGTAATTGTGTGATGTAAACCTCGTATTACCACACGATATGGCTTTTCTGATTTTAAACTATATGTGTGATACTGAAAGTTGCTCTTTTTCAGCTCAGCTATTAGGGCTCGGAAGGCATTATCTGTATGTGGGGCAATGATAATGTCTCCGTTACTAGCTGCTTTAAACGTAGCAGCATGTTCGTCTAAAGCACCAGTAACATCGGTACTGAAGTCTGAAAAGTTAGTGATGCCAGTTACTGTAATTTTTGGTGGCATTTTGGTTTAACTTGCACATGCTGTTGTTGATTCTGTGATTGATCTTGTTGCCTTTTTGGCGTGTTTTCGAGCTTCTTCAAGCTGTTCTTGCTTCGGTTCTTCTTGTTGTTGTGGTATATTGAATATGGGTACATTCAACCGATTTACTGTTGCCGAGGCGACAACATCCCCATTGCTAGTTAGTTCACGTGGTATTTGAGCATTTTGCTGTCCTACCAATACACTAGGAGTACTTTGCGAACGTGTTCTCGTGCTTATGCCTCCTTGGTCTGCTAACTTTTTATTCAGAAGTGTAACCTGCTTTTGAAGCTGTTCTATTTGCAGTACATACTTCTGTTCTCTCTGTTTCGTTTCAGCTTGCCATTGCTCGTATTGCTGCATAGTAATACCAGCGGCTTGTGATTGCGCAGAGGAAGCAATTTCCTGATCCATGTGAACCTAGGTTACTAATCGACACGCGTAAAAATGATAACGATCGATAATAAGTTACAGTACGAACGTTCGATATTTGTCATTTTATATGTGGCTACACTGACAAAATATTTTGTCGTGCGCTCTCTGTACAGCGATAAACCGAAACGAAGAGGAAGAAGAAGAAAAAGAAGGAAAAAAGAAAAAGAGAAAGCAAATGGAAAAGAAGAAGAAGAAGGAAAAAAAACGGAAGAAGAAAAAATAAGAAAAAATAAAACAGTTCTCACCGACTGGTACGGAATTTTGATGAAGAGTCCGATTTCACTTTAACATTTATTACTCGTATTTTTAAAAACCATGGGAATATTATTTTAGAGTAATCAATTTTTCAGAAGACGAGCGATAAACACAGAATACACAACCCGTCATCAAAATGCTATAGATCAACAATCTTAAAGATAAAATTACAAGATTTCCAAGCTATCACAAATAGGCTGAAACTTGAAATATCACCCGGGGAAAAACGAATATTCACAAGACATAGAATACTGTCTAGCCCACTGATAAAAAACTATTAGGAAACAGCATTAAGTTCAGCAATGAAAGTAAATATTTAGGCGAGACCTTTGATAGTCGGTCTACTTGGGCCACTGAAATAAAAAACATACAAACAAAATGTGAAAATGGACTCGATATATTTGCGCGTATTGTGAATGGAGTCAAATGGGGCTGCCATCCAAAGAACAATACAAGGATCTATAGATCATTAAAAAGACAACATATAGATTAGGTGGCAATAACGATAACCACCGCCAGCAAAAATCGCAAAAATAACATACAAGTAATACAAAATAAAGCATTAAGATTAATAACAGGCGCCTTTAAAACAAAACCTCTATTTATGTGTTACGTTATAAAACCGCCGGGGAGATTACAACCGATTTAAGAACACAATATGTAGCAGATAAATACATGTTCAAAATCAAAATTTTAATAATGGCAGGCCATGATGGTTTAAAATTCATTTTCCTTATTCAAAGCTACGATTTCATGGTAATTAATAAATTTTTTCAAATTACGTTTCTACGGTATATTGATAATATTTTAAGTCAATCGCGTCCATTATATTGATAAATGAAAAAAATGATCTAAAGGGGCCCACAATCTTTTTTACGTTTTTTGATGAGCACACTGAGTTTATGTTCACCGATTTTCATCTGTACGTACATGGTACCACCGATAACTGGTAACCTTCCGAATGATTAAAATTATTAATATCATTAAAATCAGCCCACATCATGGGTAAGCATAAAAAAAACATACGTGACGAACGTACAATCCTTTCTTTTTTAGTTGTGAATTGCTAAATGATGGTATCCAAAATAAATTTATTAAAATACATGTCCATATATTTTACTCCAAGTACGAATAATAAAATGCTGCATATTTCAGTTAATTTTAACAATGTACACATTATTTACACAACTTTTTTTTTTCTTTTTTATTGAAACCATGTGCGATACCTTAATCTCTACCAAGTCAATTGACTTGTCGGTGGGTTCCCAAAATAAATATAGATGAGTATATTCATTTAATAAATATTACAGACATAGTTTCTATAACTTATCATTATTCATCTATAACTAATATTATATGTATGTATAAACCGCTAAATATCTATCTCGCACATTTCATTCAATTCAATTTTTATTTTACTTAAGAAATATCCACAATTTTCGCAAAATATAATACAATTGATTAACATTAAAAAAAAAAAAATTATTTTATTTACAGTGGCCGTTATATGGTCGTAAACAATGTAAATCTTAGGTAGTGATGTATCTGTATAAACTTTTATAAATTGATTTATACCCCCCCCCCCCTTCCATATATATATATATATAAATCGGTCATTTTGGCCTCGCAAGAGACCGTGCCCCTTCACCCCTCTCGCTTTCATTTCTGTCTTTTTGTCTTCTATACTTTGTATAAAATAATAAAAATTTACAACGTAATTCTAAATCGGTCCATACGAATATAATAACAAAATCACAAAAATCATATCCTAACATTTAACTTTCAATACATAAAATTAGGACATTTTTTCGTTATATAAAATTGGGGCATTTTTTGTTATAAAATCTAATGAGAGCCGGTCTAAGAATTACGTTGTAATTAATATTGATATAAATTGAAAATGGAGTCACTAATTTCGGACGCCAGTTGATGTGAATCGATCTTGTTCCTCTTTTGGGAGCCCGTTGATCAAGCAAAATGATAAAAAAACAAAAAAATATATATATGTCCGAAAACTATTTTGTGGGCGCCAGTAGCAAAAATACCGGCTTGCTACTACCGGAAGCTCGGCCTAGCAGAGCTTTAGGCTTTTAATCGAAAAAAATGTATACAAAAAAACCGACTCGCGAAATCCGCCGTTCGATGGCGGTATCTCTCCCGGTGGAGATATCACGGGGTAACCACGTGTCCAATAACGAAACCTATTTCCATGAAACGCGTGTATTTGAATATGGAAAAAAACACAAATGCAACAAATTTTTTTTGAATATAACTATTACAAAGAAAAACGAAATACTTGTCAAAATTACGGAGCGGACATTAATTATGACTAGGGCTAAAAAGATACACGTGACGGCGTGCTCTTCCGACAACGATTAAAAAAAACCGACGACGAATCATTACCGACTCGTGTGAACCGACTCGCGTGTACAACCGAATTGATCTAGTTAACAACTGAATTAAAACTTATTATCGATTTACCGTTTCTAGCACGAACGAAGATTTTTCGGTACACGGTGGGCTATTCCAAACGATATAGTCGATCGCTGAAAATTACCCCGTACCTTATCAATTAACACGCACGCCGATTTTCTAGAACGTTCTTATATTAATATGTATTTCAAATCGGCTGCTACCCTGTCTTTCCGGAATTTCACCAATTCTCTCGCGACTCTCGTAGCTACACGCTCCGTACTTATACGTTTCGACGGTAAACGCGACCGCGATTTCCCCCGCGCAACCAGTTCACCCCCGCAACACAGCCGACAGAACGGCTACGTTCGGGATAACCAGGCTTCTCGGTCGAAATCTCATCTCCGATCGCAATTCACCATCATTTATGCTGCCCGAGAAAAACCCGAAATGTAAAATGAGTTAAAATCGAAATAATAATTTTTACCTCGGACAGCATTATCAGAAATCGTATAAAACGTAATTAAAATGCTACAGCTGCCGAATCCGTCTCACTGCCCCACCCTTATTTTCATCCAAAACAGAAGTTTTGGATCAGAATTCAGGTGCCAAAATACGAGAGGATTCGGACTAGTCGTTGCTGAGCTACGGAGTCCTGAACAAATCTCCGCCGTTCTATCCCGCACAAGTATACCACACACTGTACCTTAAAATTACTCACACGTACTATGCTCGCACACCACTGGGACCACACCAGGTCATAACTAGAATTGACGCTCCAAGAGCTCAAGGCTCTGAACAATCCACAAAATTTAAAAACAAAATTCTAACAGCTGAAAGGCAATAACTCAAGTTTAACTTAAATTCCAACAACGTTGTTACCCATTCCGAACGACGCGGAACGCACCCCGTCAAAACCAATACGGGACGCACCCGACAGAGACGACAACTAAACAAAATATCGGAATGGGCAAACTTAACATCGGCTTAATGCCGGAACAGGGACTCGAAAAAACAACAAAACAGTACATCAAATTAGAAAAAAACATCATTACGTAAATAAAAAAAATATTAAAAAATTATTAGATGCTGCTCTCGCGAGTCCGTTGTACTGAGATATAGATATTGGAACACTTAAGGATCCACGGTTAAAAAAAAATTTGTTTTCCTAACAGAGAGAGAGGCCCGGCAGACAAAACCGGTACCCCTTTGGAACAACTCCAAAAAAAAAATAAAAAAACATTTCGACAACCCCTGACACATAGCGCGAGCACATGCACTGGGCCACTCGACACCGACAAAACCATAAAACGCGGCCGCGCACCACAGTCATGTCCCACGCGAGCACTTCCCTCCTACCTGGCTTATCCTAACTAATGGCGAATACGACTGGGGCCCTCTTATAGACAACCCCTGAGAGCGACCACCATCTTATTTCATGGGGCGCAAAACCTGTCCCCGCGACGGTACGAACCACCAAAAACCAACAAATTCATAAACATAACAACAAACGATCGTACCGCGCGCGAGACCTTAACTTGGCCTACCTAGTGGCACCTCCAAATATATATATAAAAAAAATAAAAAAACGGTGGGGCCCCCTACCATCTAAACTGACCGACCATCCTTTCAATCTTCTCCGCAGAGGAATCCATCGTGGTCAACTGGACATCTTGCCAGTCCTCGGCCTTCCGTAGGCGCCGTAGCTACCTTGTGTGCCTTCCCAGGGCGCACACCACCCATCAGGTGGGAAAAGAAGAAAAAGAAACAGGAACACTAATAAATTTAATTGGGAAGAAACACATCAAGATATGACGCCAGCACCTCGAAACTCGCGAAAAGGTAAAAAAAAATTAATTTAAATTACTGATAATCTCTAATGGGGACCTGGTGTACAAAAAAAATCAGATGCACCCCGACCTCCGGATACCGCAAACGATATATACAATTGCATCCGAGGTCGCGCACTCACACTCACACATTGTCCCAGTGACAATATAAGCGAACGAACAAATAAAAGTATATATACACGTGAACTAAATTACAAGATAGATCGACCACACGCCTAACTGACAAAATAAAACACGGGATAATAGGAACTCTAAAACGGGATCTTGACCCGAACTAAAGTACTGAAAATAATCTAATGTATATAAAAAATAAAATAAAATAATAAACGGTTAACTGCCTCTTTTAATTGTGGGGCTTACGGGATGCTATCGCTACCTGACTCCGTAGTGAAAAAGAAATTATCAAAATAGAAGGAGAGGAGATGAGGTCACTATCAATATGAGAACGGAGCTTTGCGTCTTCGTCTTGCGCCATATTCTCTTCATTCATTTCGAGGAGAAAAAAAAATGGCGTACAAAGAAAAATACAGGAAAGGAGGATTGTAAGAAACACACACAAAAAAAAACACAAGAAATAAATACATCTTCCGATGAAAAATATCGATCACATTCCGGGAATAAAGCAAAATTCGCCACTAGATCACAACCACGGAGAAATCCCAGCCGAGAATCACTATCATATTTCCTTTTTCCCCGGTACCCCGTGTCGGGACAGCTCGTACGGATTATTAAGCATTAATGTGCCACTAGGTCGAGTTCTTCGGCAATTGCCGGTATCGGGCGTCAATCGACCCCACTCGCCTGAAATATTCGGTGACCATACTAAATCCGACCGACTCAATTCGCTATTTAGCGATCAAGTTGTTATTTTCCGTATTTCTCGCCGAGACTTACGCCCAATGCCGTGGCCGCACACGTTCAACGTTGCCCACAACATCGAAAGCTCGTACAACGAAAAAAACATAATAGAAAAATATAGAGCCCGGCCGGAGTACCAGGTATCCACTCTCTCTCCCCACCGAACAATATGGCCGCGCTTGCCTTAGTAGCGCCCACAGAGCCTGAGGGGTCGACCGGAAATCCCTCCCGATCCGTCTAGCGACGCTGTGAATGGAAAACAGAGAGCAAAGAAAGAGAAAAAAATATATTTGGGAGAGAAGGAATGAAAGGAAGCTCAAAAAAACGATAAAGAACATTTTGAATAGATTAAAAAAAATCAATGAGAAGAACATTGCCATACATAAATAATTTTATCACAGCAATCTCCATACTGTTAACAACGCAGACCGACAACTAGAACATCCGACCACATTGGCAGGAGGTGAGGTATGAAGAAAGAGCAAGTTAAACCACAAAGGAACTGAAACGAGAATGAGAGAAAAAGGAACGAAATAGTTAAGTGACTCCGAAATCAAAGTATCGCGACGCCCACCAGATTGGCAATTAAATTATGGATATAATAAAATTCATTACGAAAAAAATAGTTGATAACTAAACAGATGCGTCACTAACAATCGAGATGACCCCACAGGGTTCGCAAAATTATAAATCGAAAAAGATAAGGTTTCCGAAAGACGTAAAAAAAAAAAAGGAAAATTCAACTATAAGCGCCGACGCGCAATTTCTACAAGGCTACATGATTAATATACAAATTAATATAAACTAAATAAGAAAACAATTACACATTTTACATAACAAATTCTATACCAAATTTAATATTTAACACATAGATGTGCTTAGATTTAAACCTGTTCTCGTCCAGTGAATGGCCGCATCCCTGCGGAAAACCGCTACAAAGCTGAAACAAGCTACATCGCAACGATCATACATATATTACGCCGGTTATACATTCTATTTGTAATTTTTTTACATATAATTCTATTCTCACCCACACCTCACGTAAACGCGAGAGCTGGGGACTAGAGTGACAAGAACAAGGGTAGAAAAAAAAAGTCTCAAAGATGTTCAAGCGAGAAAAAAAAACACAAGTTTATTTTTCTTTTCGGAAAAAACCCGCAAAAAAACGAACTCCGAAGCACGCATGCCCAGAGAAAAAAAAAATACAAAAAAACCATTCTCAATTTTGAATTTAAATAGAAAAAAAAATAAAAAAAATAAATTTTGAAGCGAGGGGGTAAATGAGCTTGCCCATCAGGTCGAAATTAGAACAGATCGAGCTCACTTCTCGCGAATCGGATGCCTCCTGCCTAAAATATTCCAAAGGTAAACATAAACAAATCATCTCGGGTACTCGGCAGCAACCTCGCTAACACACGCCACAAATCTCAATACACGCGCTAACCGCGCTCTATACCAGGTCGGCAACAACAAAACAAGAGAAAAAAGATTTAAATACATATACAATCAAATCAAGTCTCAAAGATCTTAATTCCACCGCGAAAACCAACACAAACTCGTCCAAAACTACCTATCTAAACGACGAAATGACTAGAAAAATGACAATACATTCGCAAACTGCAGGAAATCAATAAAAAATGGCCTGACTAGATCTAATCCGGGGCCTACATTCATCGGATGACTAGATAACTAACCGAAAAATACATAAATATCTGAATAAAATATGACGAAATAAGACGCAGTACACCTATCATACCGTTCACTTCCACAACGGCTACTCACGCTCGTCCTTAGGCTATTTTTATATTAAGTTTATCTTTATGATCAATTAATTTTACATGACTAGAATCGTTTAAATTTTATCTTTTCTGTATGACGAGTTTTTGACTAGACTTTGTTTTGTTTTACGCCTCCACGATGTTACGTCGAATCCGGAAAAAAACGGCTGATCTCTTGCTTTCTGGATTATTTCCGACGATACTTCCAGGACCGGAAACCGCAACGGGAGCCGTGTCCCTCCCGATGAGAATTATAGTTTATTTTCCTTAATTCTACTCTTCCGAGCCTTAGGTTATCGATTTTGGCTCCGGCCACTTCCCTCGGGCTACGACTGTTCTTCGGTTTTGTTGTTCTCGATTTGTTTTTGTTTTTCTTATTTTTCTTAACGGAATACCTTAACTTTATTGATCTTAATTTCTTCTTTATTCTACCGTAATGTTTATTTATCTTTGCTTGCAGTTTCTTTTTTCGACATGTTCTACGTTTAGTCTTCGACTTTCTAACTCTACTCGTCACAGTTATTTCTTCAACATTGTCCCTATTGTTATTATCATTATTATTACAATTATTAAAATTATTACTACTATTGTCGACTTTGTTGTCATTATCATTGTTTTTTACATTATCTGTACATTTAAAATTATTATCTTCATTATTTTCAAAATCGTCATATGTTTTATTAAAATTATTATTATGCCCCTCTTCCTCACAGCTCACTTCCAGGCTCTCGTTCCTATCCTTGTACTCCACGCTGAGCTCGACTGATCCCTCATTCGCCTCCTTTTCGTCCAGCGCCGGCTCAACCGAGGTTCCAGGACCATCCTCCACGTCGTTTAATCTAGGGTACCCTAATTCTTCGTTTAATTTGCTGTCCATTGAATCTATTTTTTGATTCAACGTTGCGTTGTTGTTTTTAAGATCTTCGTCTATGTGGTTTAATTTGGTGTTCTGCTCTTCCAACCGAGTATTAATATTTGCGTTGTTTTCCTCTAACTTGTTGTGTATATATTTAATGCTGTAGTCTAGTTTTTCATTTATGTTGTTCATATTCTCTTCCATTTTTTTATTGTTATGATTTAGTTCTTCTTTTAGGTTTTTGTTATCTTCTTTTAGTTCTTGTTTTAGACTTTTGTTGTTTTCTTCTAGGTTTTTGTTAGTTTCATCTAGTTTTTTACTACTTTGTTCTGCTAGGCTAATTATAAGTTTTTTTTTAACCCGTCAAACGACGCCTGCGCGAAAGATGGTCCGGGGTCTTCAAAAGCTCGACGCGTGGGGCTAGGCAGGGTATATCCCTCCGGTCCTGTCTCCGAGAGACGGTCCTGGATCTCATCCAGCTCATCCTCCTCGCTTAAATTATCGGGAATGGGTTCCACCTCCCGATAATTCCCTCTCGTCGTTCTCACTCTATTTAAGTCCCCGCTCTCCATTTTCTAAACAGGGCTGCAGCTCGAAATTTAAATTATTTGGCCTATCTACCGAGAAAAAAAAATATATAATAATAATAAAATATGCCGCGAAAATTTTAACCGACTTTAATGTCGTACAAAATATGCAAAATGATAAAAAAAATATAAAATATAAAGCAGGCCGAGGGGAGATGTTAAAAATAAACGCTTATCTGTTTGCTTGGCAGTTTCCCCTTCGTCCTCTGCTCCTTCCAGGTAACGTCCTTCTGACTATTCGGTGTCCCTGTTCGTTCGGGCCGCCAGTTGATATAAATTGAAAATGGAGTCACTAATTTCGGACGCCAGTTGATGTGAATCGATCTTGTTCCTCTTTTGGGAGCCCGTTGATCAAGCAAAATGATAAAAAAACAAAAAAATATATATATGTCCGAAAACTATTTTGTGGGCGCCAGTAGCAAAAATACCGGCTTGCTACTACCGGAAGCTCGGCCTAGCAGAGCTTTAGGCTTTTAATCGAAAAAAATGTATACAAAAAAACCGACTCGCGAAATCCGCCGTTCGATGGCGGTATCTCTCCCGGTGGAGATATCACGGGGTAACCACGTGTCCAATAACGAAACCTATTTCCATGAAACGCGTGTATTTGAATATGGAAAAAAACACAAATGCAACAAATTTTTTTTGAATATAACTATTACAAAGAAAAACGAAATACTTGTCAAAATTACGGAGCGGACATTAATTATGACTAGGGCTAAAAAGATACACGTGACGGCGTGCTCTTCCGACAACGATTAAAAAAAACCGACGACGAATCATTACCGACTCGTGTGAACCGACTCGCGTGTACAACCGAATTGATCTAGTTAACAACTGAATTAAAACTTATTATCGATTTACCGTTTCTAGCACGAACGAAGATTTTTCGGTACACGGTGGGCTATTCCAAACGATATAGTCGATCGCTGAAAATTACCCCGTACCTTATCAATTAACACGCACGCCGATTTTCTAGAACGTTCTTATATTAATATGTATTTCAAATCGGCTGCTACCCTGTCTTTCCGGGATTTCACCAATTCTCTCGCGACTCTTGTAGCTACACGCTCCGTACTTATACGTTTCGACGGTAAACGCGACCGCGATTTCCCCCGCGCAACCAGTTCACCCCCGCAACACAGCCGACAGAACGGCTACGTTCGGGATAACCAGGCTTCTCGGTCGAAATCTCATCTCCGATCGCAATTCACCATCATTTATGCTGCCCGAGAAAAACCCGAAATGTAAAATGAGTTAAAATCGAAATAATAATTTCTACCTCGGACAGCATTATCAGAAATCGTATAAAACGTAATTAAAATGCTACAGCTGCCGAATCCGTCTCAATATATATAAAGTCGGTAAAAATTAAAATATAACAAATATTACATAAAATTGGAACATTTTTTTGGGATACATTTTTGAGACATTTTTTTGAATTACATTGTAATTAATATGTTTATACACATGTATACACACACATATACAAGCATGCACATATGTACCTACATATTATATACGGATTGATATAATAAGCATTATATTTGTTGTTAATTAAATTTTAGTAACATTTCCTTTATTTTAATTCTATTTATTTCGGTACTGTCTTGCTACAATATATTATTTATCGGTATATTATTATTATTATTATTATTATTATTATTATTATTATTATTATTATTATTATTATTATTATTATTATTAAGTGACTTTATTCAAATTATTTGCTGCAGTTTGTCTTTATGTTTATTAGCGTGTCTTCTATGTTGAACTGCATATTGTCTAACGTTACACAAACTATAATTAAATTTATTTCTAGCTATGACGCTGATTTCGCTTTCTATAGGTATTTTTAGCGTCATTTTCGAGGTAAGTACTAAATGTCTATTGTTAATATTCGAAGAATTTACTAATTAACACTTTCGCCTATACAATAAATTAGAAAATTTTTCAATCTTATAGCAGCCACATATTATAACATTGAGAAATATTAAATATTAATGTGAATAAATTTCTAAATAACACTCGTGTAATAATTTATTATATTTCTATCTATTAAAATTATCTAACTATCCAAAATCATAAGCATGTTGTGAAATAATTTTATTTTTCAAATATATTACATACAATTTTTTACCAATTAAAATTAAAAATAAATTACAAATGTAATAATTTACATATGTATATTTTTTTTAATTGCTAAAAATTTTGAAACTATATTTAGCTGTCGAAAATCATTAGGATGTTCCAAAATAACATTATTTTTCAAATATATTAAGTTGAACTTTTTTACTGATTAAATTTAAAAAAAAAAAAAAAAAAAAAAAAAGAAACACTTCTGTCCATATCAGAATTCCAGTAGGATGGATTTAATAACGATTCTATTTGGCAAATTCTGAACAGAAGAATATATTTACATATATGTATGTGGTTGTACATATTGTGCGGAGCGAACCCTTTTCAAACTTTTGTGACAGCTGAAGCCACACAAAATTTTGATACGACTATCTGCGGTCGGTCCTATGTGGTGCACTACAATTTAGGAAAATGTCGATTGGAAATGTGAACTGGAAATACGTAAAAGGATATAATAAGCCGAAAGAGTTATAGAGAAATACCAGATATTGTATATACATATATATATATATATATATATATATATATATATATGTATATGTGTGTATAGTTGTTATAAAGGGGTTAGGAAAGAAATGAATAAAAACCGTACTAGGCGTCTACGGGATGTGTACACATCGAACAACGTACGTGATTGCGTACGATTTACGTCGAATAGAATATATATTTATTAGGAAAGGGAATTGGGAATATAAAAGCATACAAGAACACATGCATAATGCCTGGTTAAGCAGCAACAGCAACAGAAGAGGTATGATGGATACATCAGAGAAGAGCACAACTGGTAAGACGAGTCTGTGTGCTGGCTGAGGCTGGTCGCGTTGTAGTCTGTTAAAGCTTCGGGAAATATCCGATCGAATAATCCCTCGCCATGTTCGAAACTTGCCATTATCTCGTTCTCAATTACGGTCCGATACAATTTCGGGTTTTCTTTCTTTTCTAATTAATTTATACAAGTTCGCCGCATCTTTTATTTCCAGAGGTAAGATTATTAACACTTTATTTACGCGCGATAAATTAAATTAATTTTCCGTTTAATAAAAATTAACTTTTCAAAGGTCGTCGAACGAGCCTTTTAATTTCGACTTCGACGTAATCATTTTACTCGTTTCTTTACTACTGTATGCGGAAAATTGTTGAGTTACCTTACGTAATTCGACAAATATTCTACCGATTCAGCGTATAACTTTCTGATACTCTTTAGAGCCGGCAGCGTCCAAACGTGAATCTTCTATAAGAACAGTTCGCTGATCGCAAAATTTTCCTTCCTATTCAAAAGTCAATGAAATATTTTTGAAAACATCCGATATATAAACTGCGTGATATTTTATTTTTCTCGTTCAATTGACTTGAGAAAAACGGAAGTAATTGAAAATGTAATTTTTAAATTTTAATCAAAGAAATAAGAGAATTTTGTTAGGGACGAGCGGAAATTTTATTCCGTAATAATAAAGTAAGGTAAAAATGTTATTTTAACATTTTTCCCGGTAGCGATAAATGAAAGAGCTACAACGGGAAATCATCAGGGAATTATATTGAGTTGTGACGACAATCGGCTCTGATTATCCAAATATAGGTTTTAGCTGCGGTACAGTCAACTTATTGTTAGTCGTCGATAATTAATTTATTCTAACCTTCATCTATCGAATAAAAAACCGATTAATTTATCGAAATTTATATTACGGAATGAAGCGCCCTTGTAATTGTTACAGTTTTTAATTGCGACAGGGTTGTAATTTTGTAATTGCAAAACAGTAATAGTATATTATATCGTATTGTTATTTCGCTGGCTAAATAATACAAGCAAGGGACTTATGGCTGAAATGAAACTAAAAAAATTAATACAAGTGATATTTTTTTTTTTATTTTAGGTAGACGCGTGAAATAATCACGTATAAAATGCTAATCTTCTTAAAACAAAGGTATGTTACAGAGTCAACAGATGTATCAGTGTGTACGAGAATAAAACTATAACATACAGTCTAGTGCTTGTATTAATGTCTTCTTAGCAAAAATGTTCCTATACTACAGTATCGTTTTCGCTGAGATGAGAAAATGGTTTGAGATCAAGATCATATTTATAACATACAGCGATGATGTAATGAGGATTTTAACTGATTTCCGTTTATTACGAATTGTAATTATATTTTTGTCGTTTATTACGTGTTTAGTCGATTAATTTATTTTTTATTATACCTTTTGTTTTTCCTCATTTAAAATATGTATTCATCACATTGTCAATTTTATCAGTCAAATTTGGCACTTTTTCATTAATAATAGTAAGTACATAAGTTTACCCTCGTTGAAAACATACGACTACACACAAGGCGCGTTCTTTGCCATGTCGAGGAGAAGCGGTACCGCTGGGTAAATATGCAGATTTCGTCCTATTTCACCTAATTCTCATTTCGTCTATAAACAAAACAGCAAAAAAAAAAAAAAATGTTGCAAAATAATACGGGTTTGTTATCAAGAAATTTAAAAGAAGTGAAAGTGGCCCATCTTCTTCATCAGTTGATGAATCGTCGATCATTTCTACGCCTCCTTAACAGCTCACACCAGAGCAACGATTTCCAAATAGCGATACTACATTTTCTCTTCAGATGCTCCTTCCAAAAAAAAAAAACTGGACATACGGAAGTGTGTGATTGAACAACTACAGACAGACGAATCAAAAAATTTGAACAAACCGTTGGAAACCAAATCATTCGTATGATTTTCATAAAGATTCTCAACGGTCGAGTTGCCTTTTACATGGTTATCCACTGTACTCGCCTTGCTGTTAGCCTATTTCAAGCGCTTAAAAAGACCACTATGTCGTTACTGTGTATTATTTCCTCAGAAAATTCAACGAGGTTTATCATTTATAGTAAATTAATTTCGTTGGAAGTCATTAAGGGAGAAAGAAATTATCCATTGACGTCCCTCCATGTGGATGCACATGCAAAGCGAACAATAGAAGAGAATCAGAAAACAAAAATATATTGTCACTATTCTTTCTTCGATTGTTTTCTGCGGGGTACACATTTGGTCTTTGTGGAAAATCGTTAGAAACTGGTAATTTTATAGATTTGATTCATTTCAGAGCTGACGCTCGAAATATAAACTATTAAGGGATCATTTAAATTATTTTACCTAGAATATTAAATACCCATCCTCAAACATTCAAAATGTCTTAATAAATATATTTGTGGAAGTACTTTACAAAAAAAAAAAAAAAAAAAAAAAAAAAAAGTCATCACTAGAATCAAAGAATCGGTTTATTAATTGATTTTAGCTGATGAAACCCGCTGATATCTCAGATATGGTACAAGTTTCTCTAGGTGCTCGATATATTTCTGCTATAAATTACAAACGTTAAAAGAAGAACTTGTATGCGTTGTTCAGCTAAGAGTGATCAGAGTGCAGAAAAAATTGCTCATTCGATTGTAATTGTAACGAATCGCGAGGAATTTGATTTGGATATGAATTCATTTATTAGGCAAGGCTATGATGGATGCTGCTTTATGGTTGGCAAGGAAATGATGGATGCTGCTTTATGGCTGGCAAGGAAATGATGGATGCTGCTTTATGGCTGGCAAGGAAGGAGGAGTTCAACAGCTTTTATTAAAAATCCGAAAGTTTTATTCATGCACTGTGCATAAATTTAATCTTGTCAATGATTCTAAATCAATTAGTTGAAGTTCGGAATTCAGTGCGAACAATTAAATCGGTTATTAAATTCTTTAGAGGTAGTTCAGTACGAAAACGTTTTAGTGTGCTTAATATTCCTTTACCATGCGGAACAAGATGGAACTGGAAAGTATATATACAAAAGCATCCGTTTATTTCAACAACATTTTTTTTTAAAATTATTGTCAAACTTGAATACTTATCGATCAATGGTAATAATCGAAATACCAAACAAATTTCAGTTATCGGCATGTCTCCGACCAGTGTTCATTGTTTCCGTATTTATAATTGCGCAATATTCAGCTATATTAGAACCAGTTTTATAGCTCTGCTTTTCAGTCTCTTAATATGAATATCGAGAAATGTCATAAATGGATCAGCAGTAATGCGGTGGTAATATTTACATTTCGTCGTCAAAACGCGCAATTCGAATTTGAAAAGATTTACGAGCAACCGACAGAAATATGGTAACTCTCTAGATGTTAATTTAAGAACCCCACGTATTATTTTGCGCCAACAAAATCGTCTTAATTGTCCGGTTTTGACAACGGAAGAATACTTTCGACGTAATATTTTCATTTCATATTTAGACTGGTTAATAGATTCTGTAGCTTGCAGATTTTCACGAAGTAATGCGACAATTACTGCAATTTTGAAATTCATCCGAAAAATTTTACATCAAGGAATCAATTTACAACCGATATGAAAGTAATAAATTAAAAGAAATATAGGAAATATATCAGAAATGGAGCGTATGAATGAAGCTAACAAAGGAATAACCGAAGGAGAAGGAAAAGAAAGAATGCTATGAGCGATGTAAGGTGTAGGGAGACGGATGTTATATGTTCTGTCGCGTATTTTTTTTTTTTTTTTCACGTTTGTTCACACATAACTTTTGACCGCGTGGGCCGATTTGAAGATTCTTCGTTTATTGGAAAGCGTTAATGGTGTTCCCTGCGTTTAGATAAGTTTTTTTGGTCGTTGGGTCAATGCCTCTCGCTGGCGAGCACAAAGGAAGAGAAAAAATGATGGATAAGTTTTTAATAATGTGACAAACGCGGCTAAAATACCGTCAGTATTATTCAGCGTGGAAACGTGGATCGGAAAGAAAACTAACCTTTAATAGCCAGACAACCATAGTGTAATGCCATGGAAATGCCGATTCGAATAAAGAAAACGAATTTGAAACCTGCATGACACTGACGGAAATCGATTTTACAAAATTTAAGTGACAGCGAACCGCGAGATTTAAAGTATTATCAGCGTTAGTTTCCTAATTTAAACCGAAGCGATAATTAAAAAATAAATTAACTATTTTTGTTGTTTTCAATGTTTATAGAAAACCAGTGTTGTGATCGTGTTGTTACGCTCATTTAATGCGGCTTCTAAATATTGTTGCAGTTTCTGATTTCCGTGCCTACTCTAATTAAGGTATCATCAGTGCTATGTAAGAATTATCATAATATCACCTTACGGGTATATCTCTCACTGTGCAAATCTATTTTCTTATCGGGAGTGATTGGTTTTTACTTTTTAGTTATTTTTTTTATATCGTGAAATCGGTATTTTAGCATGGAACATGCTTCAGTCGTGACCTAACTAGCATAAAACGTCACACTAAAGTGGGAAACGCGATACAGGAAAAGTAAATAGGAATAAAGCCTTTTCTTCCGGCTTGTCTTGTCAGTCGTGTTATCGTGCTCCGATGATGTTCCCCTCTGTCATGGTGATGGTTGCCCTTCATCAACATCTATATGTAAATTTACACTATAATGTTACATCTACGGGAAAAAAAAAAACAAAAAACAAAGATATAAAAAACAGTTGTCGAATGAATGAAAGAAATGTGATTACGTGGAAGTATCGAAATAAGGGTTTCGATGAAATGCACGAAATAGAGAAAACGAAAACTTTTCATGGATAAAATGAAGAGCATTGAAATTACGAAAATTTATGGAAATGAAAGGAAACACGGAAACTGTGCAAATCTCATGAAAAAACAGTTTCCAACGAAAGCTGTCAGTCGCATTTACTTATCCACAGTCAGTCGTGTTATCGTGCTCCGATGATGTTCGTCTGTCACGGTATGATTGTCGTTCATCGACGTCTATGTGTAAATGTACTACACGCATTTTAATGGTGCATCTACAAAACAAAAAAAAAAAATATCTAAAACTGTCGCTGAACGAATGAAAATCGAAATCGATATCGATAAGCTCAACATACGAACCATGGTGACGCGCGAGATCACGTTCAAGCTGTTCTAAAGAGGCCGAGTTGTCGAGAAAAAAGGTAAGTTTCTCGAATGAAATAATACTTCGTAACAGCGTTAGAGAATTAATCGAGGGCGGTGAAGGCGGAATAAAACAAAATACCAGTTTGCATAATAAAATTATATATAAGGTCTTTATTAGGTTTTAATATTAGGATAAATGCTAGAGCGCTTGACATCCGTTACGGTGGTCACGGGTTCGATCCCGAACGACGACAGAATTTATTACAAGAATTAAATAAATACTCGCTAATAATCAATCACGTGGAAGGCAATGGCAAACCATCACGTACAACATCATATGCGCGCGCTAGATCAGTACACAGCAGACACACACGGGATTGTACTTGTATATGCCGGTATAAATCAAACGATTACTAATCAGTTCCGAATGTAGTCTTGCGCGTCTACACATTCGTACTGTATATAAACAGTTGCCTAGTACACTACTTATATCTGTACAGCTGAGATGTACGAATATGGTAGTCGTCGACGATCAGGAATTAAATATGGCACTATAAAGAAATAGTTCCAGGACTCGGTAATAGATCCAGATGTTTGGATTTGATTAGGTAGGTCGAAGCATTTGGCAGATACTGAAGGCTATTTCATCATATATAGTCAAATAAAACCTGGACCAGGTTCGTCATTTTTTTTTTTTTTTTTTATAATAACGAAGTTGGAAGTTTAGTTCACATTAGTAAAATTTCTATTGTACGGTGTTTTTATGTAAGAAACGATTCGTTTGGAGACCAACGATATAGAGGGTAATGGATTATTAAAATGACTGTTTTGTATAAGTTGAATGTGAGCGATAAATTAAGTGTTTAATGGGCATTGTCAAGCCATTAATCGATTTTTCAACCGTATGTATTAGCTAGAGGTTGTTTGGTATTCACGGATGGGGATATTAGTTATTACCACAATTCTTTTGCTTTTTAGATTTTATAGGGAAGTGTGCATTTGTTATGAGAACTTTTTTTGGTTCTATTAAATTTGATTCTTGGCGAGAAATTTTATATTTTCTGAAAGCTCGTTTTCGCAATCTTGAACGCTACCCCATGTGTGACTTTTCCTGTTAGACGAAATAAACAGACATATATACGGAAGCGTTTGCTGCTGAGAGCCATCAATGAGTACACTGACATTATCTGTTACTGATGAAACGATTGGTTTGGAACTGACACTTTAGTTTTGCAGTTTTTCCAAATCGCTTTGGAGAATGTGAAACGCGGAAGGTTCTGTGTGGCGTATTAATCAGGAAAAATACGCGCGACTCTGATCGCATCATATCTTTAAATGCTTTCCCATCGCTTTCAAAGGTTCACTTTTTTTTTTTTTTTGGTCTTCTTAATTTTACATTTCCTATTCCGCTACTAACATAACACTCTCTTTTCATTTATTGACATGTTCCTCTTTTAGCTTCCTTTACTTCGTCAATATCGTGTTTTTTTCCTCCTTCATTATATTGAGCTCGTCAGTGGCAGACAAACTCGCTAATTTCTTATTATTTTCAAATTTAAACCGTCTGATTTCTTCATTAATACAGATCGATTCGTCACAGCACACAATAATGCCCAAGAATGTTACTCGTTATTAATAATTAACGTTTTAACTAAATTACATACTGGTTAAAGAGAAATAGCGAATAAAAATAAATGAAAAAAGTAAAATCGTCTCATCTAAATATTATTAAATTGCGAAAAAACTTCAAAATAATGATTCTCCAAATTAAATCAAATTTTAAGACGGTAATTTGTTTTTGGAAACATTTTGTACGCTATTAATTTTCAAAATGCTACAGTATATTATTTTCCTCCCTTTATTATACTCTCCGTTCAAATGATGCAGTTGTGATTATCCAGTGTTCTTTGAATGTTCATTTCTTTCTGCTGAACATTCTATCTTCTATTCCGGTTTCCGGTTTTCATATTTCTCACTGCGCTTCTTATCTTTTCCTTATCTTCACGTTATTCTTGCTATTTGTGTTGTTTTATTAACAATGTCCAATCGGATTGAAATAAACCTGACTCCTATTTCTTTTAATCGTTTCTAAAGGTCCTTAGTTGACGAGCTACAACAAAAAAAAAAAAAAAGTGAATATTAAATACGAATTTTGCTTTTACGTATATTTAAAATTAAATTTCAAACAAACAAATGAAATGCCTATCACACAGATTGTAATGTAATCCTGCTCGTTTCAATGATTCCGAAGTTTTGCGACTAGCTGGGGTGTGTACTTTTTATTGTACTCTTAGGAGCTACCGGAGTACGAATATACGCAAAGCTGCAGTCTGCGTCTCATTATTGCGGTATAGGTGCAGTCCAAGTGTGCACGTTTACATTTTGTTCACGCATAATTGATTGTCATCCGCGTGTCTATTAAGACTATCTATATTTTCAGTATGTTTATCTGGGTTTCTAATGCATTACCTCAAACCAACATTAGAATCTAATTTTTTTTGCTGACGGTCATCCGAAAAAAAAAAAATGTATAGAAAGAAAACATCGTTTAGGCGAACGTTCTTAACCGCGATACACCATCGATTTGTTCATCGCTTCCGAATCAGCTGGAAAAACTTTGTAATAATATTCTGACTAATGATTCCCGCGGTATACGTTTGGATTGCCAGTTTTGATGAAATTCTGTAGACTACCGTCGTCAATATGTGTAAATTATTAGAATGCAAGCTTTTCATTTATGAGAGAAATTTGAATTTTTATCGGTCATATACATATCTCTCATTATAGATATGGCTTTTTAGACAAAAATATGAATGAAGTTTTTACGCTATGTTTATTTTTCTTGGCCGAATGATTCGAAAGATTTAAAGTGATGCGGAAAGAATGTAAAACGGAGGTAAATTTAGCACTTGGTGATTATTCTGAATTTTTCAACCCTTCTTTAACGACATTGAAAATCAAGCAGTCTCTGAAAATTATAGGAAAATTACAAGACATACACGAACAGGAGAATGCAAGAATAATAAAAGGAGAGAAAAAAGGAAAAAACATGACGGAAAACAGAGTCAAACAGAAAGATCTGCTCTTTCCGGCGCATTGTTTAATAAAAAATTCTGCGGAAGAAGTATTTAGAAAACATGACAAACGTACAAAAATAAGTAGCGAGCAGATTAAACAATCTTAGATTGGCAGATAATGTAGATATCGAAAAAATTTAAGCGAATTACAAATTATAACAAACGAATAAGAAAATTAACCTGGCAAAAGCTACTTTCGATAACAAGAAATCCTTACTGACCTCGAAAAACATAAACTTAAAAACTAGAAAACATTTCGTGAAATCATACCCATATGGAGCATATGTATGGGTCGGAAACGTGGACAATAAGCGGCCAAATGTACAATCGAATTGAGGCTTTCGAAACATGGTGTTGGCGCAGGTGGCAAAAAACAGCAAACGAGAAAAAGTCTTTAAAGACCTACATGAATCGAGAGATTTAGCTGAAACATTAAAAGAAAGAAGGGTTAAAAAATTACCGATATAATCATAAATTAGTACGAAAATAATCGAAGGAAAACCGTACAGAGGAAGAGCAAGGAAAACGTACATCAAATAATTAAAGAATACAGGAGTAATTTGGTACACGCAAACTTAAAAAGAAGAATGACCGAGCAAAGGGAATTCGAGCACCTAGTTTTAATTATTACGATCGAGAATCATAAAGGTCATCATCCACCAATCTGCGAATGGAGGAAAAGAAGAAGAAGAAGGAGCGCAGGAAAAGAGGCGGGGATAAATATCAAGACCCCGGTAAAACGGACATGTTGTCTAGAGAAGAATTAAATAAAGTGCGATCGTTAGGAACCGTGATGAAATTGGAAAAATCGAAAATGTGTTTTTTTTAAGATAACTGATATCGTTAAAACTGCAGAATTACGCATATATGGAGAAAGTGTCGGTCGCTGAAATACATTTTTAAAGGATCGCGCGATAGTAGAGTAATAAATGAAATTTAACAATAGCTGAAACTCTGTCCGCTCTTGCATTCGGCTGTTAGACATAGGCAATGATAAAAAATATAATAATAAAAGAGATGATAAGGATTTGTCAAAGTACCGTAAAAAAAAGTTAATTCTAAATGTAAAAGATCAATATGTAAAATCCATCAAAATTCAAATAAAACATTATAACAACTTTAACTGGGTGATAAAGAGAGATTAAAATGCGATATTGGGCAGGACCGGTTTCGAGGATGGAGAATACGAAATGGTCAAAGAGAATAACAGACTGGATTTGCAAACCCCTGCTTTAGACATTCTTTCCCCATCACGCTCTAATCATTCCAGACACTTTCTTTGGACATGTATCTCCATCTTTATTCTTTGATAATTATTCATACTACTGTCCTACGAGTTTTCCCTGGCTTGGTTTCATTCTATTCCTGTCTGTCGTCGTTCCACGGTTGTTTCCTTAATTGGATTCGGAATCAATCATTCTCTCCTCCCTTCTTCCCGCTTTCATTTTTCTTTAGCTCTTTCTCCTTTCTGCTCTATTCACGCTTCTGAGCCTTCTTGTATTTGTGACTCAAATCATATCCTTTTCGAATTTTCAGCACTCTTTAAGAAAAACGCTCCTTTCTTTACGCCCAACTTTTAGCTTTGGGTCTTCCTACTCCCTTTAACGCTACTCCTTCCCATTGCCTTCAGTTATTCCGTTGCTGCTGTCCTTTGTCCTTCCCATTTCTGACCGCCTGGCTGTTTAGTTCTATTTCTTAATTTTTCATGTTGTTGGGTCAAGGCGGCTAGCGCGCCCAGGGTAGGAAAAAAAAGAACAAAAAACTTTTGCAAACGAACGGAAAGAGGAAAACTAAAAAAAAAAAAAAGATGGAATGGTGCTATAGTCAAAATGCTGAGGCCTAGACATTTTCAAAGAATGGTTTATGACCCTGACTTGAATTGGTTCGGTTGAGGAAGTACTTTGTACTTTTCAGGGCTAATTATCAAAAATCCTTAGTTTACGTATAGCGTAATAATAGTTGCATTTATTGTGCAGGCTTTTAGATAAACATGAAATATTTTAAAATGTAAACGAATTTAGTTTTCCAAACATAAAACTAAAGAAACCTTCTTCTTATCGTAATAATCCTTTTATTTTAAAATAAAAAATTAGAGCCGTTAAATAATTTTAATGTTCGAAAACTTTTTATTATATCTATATAGTTGTGTATGTAATAAGACAATATGTGACGAACATTTTTGTACCATACCAGCGGGATTTGAATCTGCATTTTATCATTATTATTTCGTTTTGAAGCAATCATGTTCAAGCAGGTAGCTGTAGTTTTGTACCATATAAGCGTAATAAATAAAACATTTAAATTTTTGTTAAATTAAATTTTTTTTTTTTTTACTAAAGGTGCGTATCAGGGTTTCCATGTACCATGTTTAACTATTGGGGCTATTACAGCACATGGAGTCTACTTAAGGGGATTAAGCACAATAGTATAGACCGTTGCTCTGCATGAAAGCTAATACAGCTCCGACTGCGGACAGAGCATTTGATAGTGTATCTTAGAACTAGAGGAGGTGGTAAAGTGAATGGATCGTGGTACCGCAAAGGAGGTATATTCGAGAAGTAGGTGAGAGGTGGATGGGGAGCGCTCGGTTGACCACTAAAATTAGTTCTTTCACAACGGCATTATTGTTTTCCGATAATTTTTATGTTCGATATACTGTATACTTTAGAAAACTTCCGAACCCCATTTGCTCAAACATAATCTGAGGATTTATTTCATACTTTATTTTTCGAAAAATTTATTAATAGTACTGACATGTATGGCTTATAAAAATTGTGAATTTCTGGATGAATCGAAAATTTGTATTCTAATATTTTACGCGATTAATGATAAATATTCTGTCGTGACTGTCTATCAATTTGCAAAATTTCACAAAAAAAATCGGTGATCCGAATGTTGTAATGTCTCCCCCCTAGTTAGTAAAACTGATGAGAACTATGGTTTACTTGTTGAAATTTCAAAGGAGCTAAATACTTCTACTTGATCAAGCACACATTTTTTCTAGATAATCTCACTTTCGACACTGATAAGAACGGAATTTATAACATTGACTAGCATTAGATTGGCGATTATCAAAACCGAAATTCATCGATCACTTAAAGAAATATTATGTTTATGAGAATGTCTGTCCGTATAACTAGTATCGGCATTGAAGATATTCCGTTTCTTTTGCTCGTTGTTCAGACCGCGTCAAATTTTCTTCTTTTAGATTTCCCTTCAAAGAATACACAGTTTTTAATCCGTTCGTTTTTATCAGTACCGAGTCGAAATATTTCAGAGTTTTTACAAATTACTTCCAATGATTATTTCTAGTGTGGAAATTTTTGTTCCTTTGACCGAGTCCGATACATAATATCGGTCCTTAGTTTTTAATGTATCGATAATTTTTTTCCCGTTACTTTTCGAGTTTGTACGCCATACAAAAAAATATCAAGAAATCAAAGTCTTTGATAACTTCAATTTCACATCTTCCAAGACTGTCGAAATCAACTCTGATGACCCCTGCTCTGCTATATATGCCGGTTTTTCTTTTCATCCGTATTTTCTCCAATGAAACCGAAGTATACTTAGATGGTGCATATATATGATGCCGACTTACAACTTCAATGCCTTCGGTCTCTGAGAATTATTTTTTAGTTTTCCAATTTTGGCCTAATTTTTGATCACTTCCTTCTTCTGCAGTACATATTTTCGTATTGTTTATTCCTCTATTCTAGATCAGATTTGCGAGCGGTTCTGTAACTGAAATATCTCGTTTCTGTTCCACTAAGTTGCCAGTGATTTCTCTTTCCCGGTGCATACGATATATTCCTCATCCAAGTTGAAATGTGACAACCGGTAGATTATTAATCGTTCCTGATGTAGTCCACGAAATTGATGAAAAAAATATACATTTTATCTATTCGCGACTTTTGCGCTGAATTTTCTTTATACAATTTGGCCGCTATTAAATGCGTCGAAGCTCCCATTTATGTGGAAAGTGACTATAGTTTATTATGCAATTCAACGCGAACGAATACTTTTGTGTAATCTACGAAGCATATCGATGTTTCCATATTTTTCTACGAACAAACATTTAAAATTTGTGTTTTCTGGTTTCTTTTCTTTACTCTGGGCCTTGCCTAGTAACTTTATATAATTTTTAGCATCATTACGCTGACCTACGAGATTGACGATGTTGTGCAATAATTCTCTTCAGAGGTATATTTCATCAGAGGTTTTCTAATATGCAAATGAACTCATGTAGACTGGCAACATGATTTTAACTATTATACGCTTATCTTCAAAATGTCCTCGCAGATTCCAAGCCGTATTCTTTTTAGTTGTATTATCTCATCACTGGATTTACACTTGTATCGGCGGCAGAACTTATCTTTATTTTTTTTTTTTTTATTCTCAACAACCTGTATTGTCGACGTTTCAATTTTAAACTAAACGAACTTCCGGGTCTAATAGATTTTCTCTTATTTATCTTTCGGCGAATTTTTGAAATTTCATCGCATGTAGATATTTTTTTTTTTTTTTTTTTTTAAATATAGACGATGTTTGTTTTTGAATTGGCGTTGGTGAAGTTTTCTAATCCGTTTATTCGTTTATTTTTATTTTCTTTGCACCCAAATTTCTGTACCTCATTACAGCTGCTTCATTTGAAAAGCACTAATTTCATTTCACTATCCTTTTATGTAATCGTGCAAATATGACATATACTTTTTATGCGTTTCTTCATAATGTAGCCATTTCTTCTTGCGAATATTAAGCTTAAGAATAGAAGACACCGGGGTTTAACACCGGTAGTCTTGATTCGTCTTGTTAATCAAAGATTTATGCAGAATTATGTAACAAAAAGAAAATTTTCCTAATGCGTTCAAAATTTAGCAAAAGTCGCGAATAGATAAAATGTATATTTTTTTCTTCAAGTTCGTGGACTGCATCAGAAACGATTAATAATCTACCGGTTGTCACATTTCAATTTGGATAAGGAATATATCGTATGCACCGGGAAAGAGAAATCACTGGCAACTTAGTGGAACAGAAACGAGATATTTCAGTTACAGAACCGCTCGCAAATCTGATCTAGAATAGAGGAATAAACAATACGAAAATATGTACTGCAGAAGAAGGAAGTGATCAAAAATTAGGCCAAAATTGGAAAACTAAAAAATAATTCTCAGAGACCGAAGGCATTGAAGTTGTAAGTCGGCATCATATATATGCACCATCTAAGTATACTTCGGTTTCATTGGAGAAAATACGGATGAAAAGAAAAACCGGCATATATAGCAGAGCAGGGGTCATCAGAGTTGATTTCGACAGTCTTGGAAGATGTGAAATTGAAGTTATCAAAGACTTTGATTTCTTGATATTTTTTTGTATGGCGTACAAACTCGAAAAGTAACGGGAAAAAAATTATCGATACATTAAAAACTAAGGACCGATATTATGTATCGGACTCGGTCAAAGGAACAAAAATTTCCACACTAGAAATAATCATTGGAAGTAATTTGTAAAAACTCTGAAATATTTCGACTCGGTACTGATAAAAACGAACGGATTAAAAACTGTGTATTCTTTGAAGGGAAATCTAAAAGAAGAAAATTTGACGCGGTCTGAACAACGAGCAAAAGAAACGGAATATCTTCAATGCCGATACTAGTTATACGGACAGTCAATTAGCATTCCTTAACATATTAGCACTAGGGGGAGTTTTGAGTAACTATATTACTTTTTAGTATCATTGTAAAATTCTGTCGATAACTTTTGTTAGTGTCGCAATTAACGAAAAATCTATTACAGATTTAAATTCAGTTAAAAATGAATTTAATATTTTAGTGATATTATTATTCGTAATTTCTGTTTCTCGACTTACAAACGCAGTTTATTATTATCGTTAAATGATAAAGTGCTACCTGATAATCGATATGTGTGTGTGTGTGTGTATGTGTGTACATTAGCCTGCGTATTACCATCATTAGCTGATCGTGTTCGGGCTTGAGTTCATCTAGCACATCCCCTGTTGCAGTTGTTGGCAGTTTTACTGTTGTTAATGATGCTGATGCAGCTGTAATGTTGTCGTGATTTAGGACCAATAGTGATATAGAAGTAAGAACACGAATAGCAATTGCCAAACAAACTTTCATGAAAAAGAGAGAATTATTCAACAAAAATGTCAAACTAGGTACAAGGAAAAGATTAATGAAGACTTACATATGGAGTGTGTTGTTATATGGTTCGGAAACATGGGTATCAACTAAGATTCTTAAAAACCGATTGAAGGCCTTTGAAATGTGGGGATGGCGCCGCATTTTAAATATTTCATGGACGCAGAAGAAAACAAATAAAGAAATAATGGAAATGATAGACGAAGAAAGGAAACTGATAAAAATTTTGGAACAAAGAGGAGACAGATTTTTGGGACACATACTGCGCCACACACACCTTCATAACGACAATAATAGAAGGGAAACTAGAGGGGAAGAGAAAACGAGGCAGACCTCGACTTAAATGGATACAACAGACAAAAATCAAACTGAAAATGGATTATAATAATATTAAGAACACAGCACAAGACGGAAAAAAATGGAAAAGGATAATAGGTTAAGCTACAAGACAAGAGCAAGGCTCTTAAAAAGAAGAAGAAGAAGATGAAGGTAATGAATTTGTGTTTTGACTAGCCGTATTACGAGGAGTTGTAGAGGTGAATGATTGTGATGTAGCGGCACAGGCCGAGGAAGGAGCCGTACCGAAACACCACCAAGAACGTTATACACTACAGGTCGAATATAAAGCACGTACGTAATATAAACAAAAGCAAGAGAAATGGACGCACTACAACGAAGCTCATTCATTAAGAGACCTGTACACGAATAAGTTATATCTTAAATACCAATTATTCTGCGTAATGGTGTATGGTACTTTTTTTGTTTTTTGCCTCGCAGTTTTTTATAACTTACAATTTAAAGCAGTTTAACCGAGCCTATAACACCGTCAATTAAAAGTATCTTTACCTGCAAACAAGTGGAAGAGGCAAAGCCGTTTATATTTGAATCCGATTAGATCAGGAATGATAGGCGGGAAAGAAAATCACATAGGATATAAGAAGAGACGCAATAGCGAATAGTAGGTAGATCGAATCTCAACAAAGTGGAGCACACTACGTCATCAGTATGTCATACAATTTTAATGTATTTTTCTTGTAGCGCAGCTTCATCGGTACAAAATGTATTCGACAACCGGCCAGGCTCAGTAAACTACTTTACAGTTGCTTCTTCTTCTTACTGTAAAGCACGGGAGTACTTACGAAACCGTAAACAAAAAAAAACAAAAAAAGAGGTCGAGTGGAAGAATAATATTTTCTCTTTTCCTTTTTTATTTAACAATTTTATACAAAAATGGATTTTCTTTTAAATAGTGCGATTCCGCTTGGAGTCGAATCCGACACCGACGAAACGACACTCACTTATACAACTAAGAGGGAGGTGGGCGGGTGGGTGGGAGGGACTCTATCACTCTCACACTTAAATACACTGAATCTCACCGATGCACAAATATAAAATTTTTACACCAAAACAGATACGGTTTACGAGTATGTAATTCTGACTGGTACAGCTTGCGAGCTGATTTTATCTTATCACTCGGCATCGTTCGCGAATAAATTTCTACGACGTATAACGGTAAAAAAAAAAGTAAATAAATTGTAAAGAAATAGATAACTTGATTTTTGACTTGCTCGCTCCACCGGGGTACTTCTTCCGTGTGATCTGGAGCCTCCGGTTCGGCTGTCGCTGTGCCCCCGTAAGATGGCCGAAATCGCTCCTTGAGAAATTCGAATCTTAATTTTTCTATTAGCTGGTTGTAAAATCGGTTACCGTTCCCGGTCGTAGCGCCGAACTCTGCCTATTTTTTACCTGTCGAAATAGCGAATCGGTTCTGCGAGAGTAGGAATTTATTTAACCTTTTCGCGACCGAATTACCTGTATCGAATAATTGCTTTTTACGAAGCTAAGAGCAAGCTAGCGCCACGGTTGACGACACAGGTACTGACATATTTTCGATTGCGACTACGACCGGGCAGCCACAACAAACGTATAGACATTTTATTATTTTTCAATAAACAGACGTGGATTTACTGATAAAAGCCGTTCTCTTGTACTCGTCGATAACCAAAGCATAGCCATTAGCGATAATCGGTGTAACTAGCTATACCGTTATCATTTGATTATTATTATTATTATTACTGTTGACTATTACCTATGATCACACACACACACACACACACCCGCCGGGATCGCGACAATATAAATCTATCAAAGTGCTAATTTTTCTGCAGAAATAATATTTATAAAGTGAAATTATTTTACCCGAACTTTTTTCTTATATTTAGTTAATCAAATTATTAAATATTTTCAATTGCAACGATTAACACGGGGTTATCTGTATTCGTTTATAATAAATAGGCGCAATAATAATATACTAAATAACTCTTCCGTGGTCGGTGTTAATTACATCAAATTTACGGAAGACAGGCGTGTTTCAAAATTTCTATACTTGGATGTTTTGAAAATCTTCCACTGAACGACCATCATTAGAAACAAACTATAACAAGGCGATATATATATATATGTATAGTTTTAAATAGTAACACACTTTAGAAATAAACAAACTGTTACAAAATTATAAAGGAAATCAGTAAACGGAAAAGCCAGAAGCGAAAAAGCAAAATGGAATAAACAAAAACCGAAAAGATAAAAGACATACAAATGACGCACGGTTGCAGCCGAAACGAAACAGTCGCAGCTAAAGACCAAAGTCGCAGAAACCCTACAAACCGTCATCCGTAATTCGCAGATTATCCGCAACAAAAAAAAATTAACTCATAATAATGATATGATATGTTTCCAAGTTGAAGAAATATGATACCCATCAGGTTAAAATTAGACAATTTCTCTTTTTCGACGGCTTCCCTAATCAGTCTTTTTCTGTCTCGCTTCAACCGGGATTACATGAATTTACTGTGTTTAGCTTTTTTCTCAGCTTTCAGCTAGTGTTGCTTTTTCAGTTCGATTACAAATCAGCTACATGTCCCTTAATTCGAACACGAACCGTTCCGTCCAGTCTGTCAGACGTAAAATTTAAACCATATGAACAAGAAAGCTTATATACACCAACGGTACCTGAGGAGAAGTCTATCTTTAGTATTTCTCAATTTATTATTATTAATTTGCCCACAGCTATATGTGCTACTCTTACTTAGAATACAACCGACTTTTATTTTGGTTTTTTTTGTTTCTTTTTTTTTTTTTGCTTTTAGTGACTTGTTTAACGGAAGGAAAGCAGTAATGTTTATAAACTACGATTCTTTTTCTTTTTCCATCTTCTTTCTTTCGAATGCCTATAGACTTGATTTTATCAAAGGTATAGTAATTTTTAACAGAATCCGCGATACTCGACGTCCGTGCATCATGTGATATAATTACTGATCGAAATCAATAATCTTTATTACTTTCTTGCAGACTTTAATCAAACGGAATTTAATTCACGAGTAATTGGAGGAATTTTCGACTGGTGAAGTATCCATATTTATATTCTATTGCAATGTGCGTGTACTACTGTTTGGAATTGAATTGTTGTTATGGGGGGCATAATGGAACAGTCAAAATTGTTGTTGGCTCCTTGAAATCAGTTAGATTGAAGAAACAAACGATACGTTATTATCATGTATTTTGTAAAACAATACCTGTTCTTTCTGTTTGTGAGAGTTGGATATAGGTTTCTTAACGTTACGGTAGTTCGGCGGCGAGTAGATTGTAATTAATTAGGGTACTTTCGACGTTCTTATAGTTTAGCACATCATCCAGGGGGTTTATCAGTTGATTGTATACAAAAACTTGGATGGGTTTTATTTCAGTTGATGAAATAATACTAAAGCTATGTGTCGTAGATTTTAGCTTCTTTCGTTTTCCGAATATTACGGTCACCGAAAAGTGGCAGTGTCCAAAGCTAGCGAAGACTCAGAAAAAGTGTTAGATACCACACGCTTATGGCCTGTTGCGGTTAGTTTGTTGCAAGTTGATTCTGTCTTATTATTGCATCGATGTCAGGTGCGGAGTTCGTTGACGTTGCGGGTGGAATACAGGGCTTATCGACAGATGTTTCTTTGGGAAATTTGTGACCAAACGTAATATTATCCGAATGACTGTCAGGCGAGAATGTGTTTTTTTTTTTTTTTTTTTTCATGGAGGAGCCTCTTTTTTTAACTTATTCTGGACGAATGTAGACTTGTCCTCTGAAACTGAATGGTAGCCCAGTGAGTTGGTATACACATTCAAAGGTAGTGGTGATACAGGAGGACAATAGTATTCTTTGGAATTTTTATGTATTTTCTCGCTCAGTTTGTCACTGTTATTTTATCGGTCACTTTATTCGACAGAGCATTTGGCCATTTAAAGGCGCGGTATTTTCTAAACTATTAGATGGTTACGCTGACAGGAAAAAGTCATTTCTGTTTGCCGATTAGACCATTGCGTCACTGATTCATGTAAATCTCTATGTTGGGAACAACAACCATCCTTTTCAGTGACCGATAGAACAGATGATATCGTCGATTGTCTACATTAAATCATCGTTACTAACAAACTGAATGCCCCGTGCCATCCGGCTCACCTAGCTATTCTGATGATTATTATTTTTCCCGATTGCTTTTTGGATTTTAGAGCAGGTGGTCGCTTCTCTCGCTTTGCCTCAAAACTGGTTGATTGTTATCAGCTTCAATTATAATTTCTCATTTTTTTTTCCCCTTTTTTCTTTTGGTCAATAAGGACATCGTTTGCGGCTATGGCGTAGATTTTTTCATACGTTGACGTACGTTTCTAATGTTGGCGATAGTACTGAAGTGGTAGAACCGGTAGATAAAAAATGGAGATATATTGTTATCCATGTTTGTGTACAGTGTTAATTTTATTTATTCACGTAATAAGAGCTATATGTTACATAGTGCCATACTTAATTCCTGAGCGTCGGCGAATACTTATTTATACATTTTAGTTGTACAGGCACAGCCATAGTGTCCATAGCAATTGTTATATGCGGTATGAATGTGTACACACGCAAGACTAGACTTGCAACTGGTATTGTAACTGCTCGATTTATATCGATATAAAAAGGCAGACCTATTTATGTCTGCTGTGTACTAAACTAGCGTTCTTATGATGGTATGCATGCTTGCCATTGCACCTTCCATATGACCCTCTATTAGCGAGTATTTAATTTAATTTTCTGTAATAATTTCTGTCGTCACTCAGGATCAAACTCGAACCTAACAAAAAGTGCTCTGGTAACTAATCGCGACATGTATAATACATTAATATGATAGGAATAATATAAAAACTAACGTAAACCTAAATTAATATTACTAACATTTGATAATCGAGTAAATTGGTACGCATGTCCAACGGAACAAGTCCGTTGGAGTTTCGTTACCGTACGTCAATCTGGCTTAAAGTAGTCGTGTATATTAACACCTGGCGCGCATTTCAATATTGCCGAAAAAAGTCATATTGCTAACCGTTCCTTCTTCCCCTTCTTAGAAGCAGTATCCTGATTTTTGTTTCATCCCTGTACGTTCAGATATTCTTTTTTTTTCCAACCAGTTTACATCTGAACGGACCACCACTTGATGTTAACACAACGAGTGTTATATCTTAAACGCGATGAACTGAAGGTTAATGTGAGTTCCCCTGATTTTGTGACGTTAGTACGTTTTGGTTGTTTTACAAATGGACTTCTTTCATTGTACAGACTCGCGTGATAAACACTCATATACATGCATATATACATGCATATATATATATATATATATATATATACACATTTACATATTAGCCGTAAGTACATGAAATTCTTGATATGCTCATTTAATTGCGTATATACACGTACTGTAAGGAGATTGTTAGCGATTTACCTTAAATAATAAGTTTAAAAAAAGTAGTGCATTAAAAGAAAAATAGCGCCAAAAATATTAGCGGAATAGGTTTAGCGAAGACAAGTTGGCGCACAAGCATAATGTTTCATGCGCTGAGGATTCCGTATGTTAACTTAAAGACAGCCGTAATATCTATATTTACCTTAATATTCACAACAGAGAAGTCCGATTTTTCGCGTCGCAAAGAGGGAGGCATGTCATTTTTTGAGGATCTTTTTTTTAAACTTTTCGCCTATTTCGGAGGTTTCATTGAAGAAATGAAATAAAATGAAAATACGGTTTCGTTCCCGACAACTAGCAATCTATTTCCACCGATATATCATAAGCGCTGAAAAAAAAATGTTTTGTTTTCAAAAATTTCAAACTTCCGGCGTCCTGAAGGCCTAATTTTACAAACCCGAATGTTCCGAACTAGAGAAATATACATGTTCAAAATTTCTAACTATGTGCACGTAGGGCGAGGGGCACGTCTTTTTTCGCTTTTTTTTTTTTTGAATCTTTCGCTAATTTCGAGAGTTTTTGTTAAGGAAATAAAATAAATAGCGATTTTTCTGAAAGTTGTAAGCTCGGCTTTAATTTTCCTATAAAGCGATCCTCCTTTACGTATGTGTTTCAGATACGTTTTGGTTTCTTCTTACTCGGGCTATTAATTACATGAACTTCCTTTTTTTTTTCTATTTTTGGACCAAAATGGGGTTTAAATAATTTATTAATCGCAATTGTTTGATTTTATGAAAGAGCTTTTGCGCTTTGTTTTACATTTTAAATTTCACCTTTAAGGAGTTATCTAGTGATAAGTTATAAATTTTTATGTGATTTTTAAGGTCGTTTTAAATTCCATATTACGTATTCTTGACGGTTTTTTGGGGTTTCTTGATGCCTATCGTAATCGGTTAACTTGAAGTTATAGACATTGTCATAGAATTTTAATTGTCATTTACAATTCAGTTTTAAAGTTTATAAGCAAAACCTTCGTGAGTTATAGCATATTTTAATTGAATACTGTTGTTGTTTCTAAACCAAGGGGATTCCACACACATTACGTCTTGCATTATTTTATCTGTTGTGTTACGGACCTCTTTTCCAACTGTGTACATTTAAGAAACATTTAAAACGAAATTTGTTTTAATCGGAAAAAAACACTTTCAATCCCCTTAGTATCGTCATAACAAATTTTAACCATATTTATAAAACTCTTGCTTTCAAAAGCAATATTTGTAAAAAAATTTCTTAACAGTTCTCTCTATAAAGAGGGCTTTTTAAATTCTAGTCTTTAGTTGATTTTAATTTTTTTTTTTATTTTAAAGCGCTTTTATAATACGATATTTAATAACTAGTTTATTATAAAGTAGCTTTACAATGAAGACGTAAGGTTCTTTTTGAAAAGTAACGCCTGGAAGAGAAGCAATAAATTACTTTAATATCAATATTTTTCTTAGATAATTTACATCTTTAAGAAAATTAAATTTACAAACTGTAAACAATCGTTTAACAATAATTACCGTATTTTAATTTTACATGTCTTTTTTAATTATCGTCGATCTTGCGAATACAGCAATACAAATATCACGCTTTAAAACTATTTAAAAACAAAAAATTAAAAGTATATTAAAAAAAAATGTGATAAAAATAACCTAACGAAAGAACATATCATATAGAATCAACAAGATTTGCTGACTGATAACGTCATTAATGTGTCGGAGGAAATAGATAATTCAAAATTGAGCCACTGCCTGGTTGTTTATATTTCAACGAAATTGTACGTTTAATATAGTTCTACATTATAGTAAGGTAGGTGTGTATGATTTTGGTGGCAGCAGATAAAATATCGCCTATGGTATTGCATTTAATACGTAGCAGTAAGAAAGAAAGTTAAAGAGACAAAGGCGAAATGGATTTCAACAAAACCGAATAACTCTACAGATACAAACGAAATGTTACAGTAAAATTATTGTTCACCAACGTGTTATTTAAAAGAATCAGTTTTTTTCGTCTATTTTACGAAATAGAAATCATGGACCGGGCGAGTAATATTTTTTATGACATTAATGTTGCGGAATCCACTATGGCAGAGCAGTAGTTGCTGATACACGTAATTAATATCGCACATACTAGTATCCCGGTGTGTACGAACTTTCAAATTATGCGAGCCTGATGAAAAATTTATGCTCAATTAAAATTTCATCGGTTTTTCCATGTAACTTCTGAAAATGGCTTTCTTTTCCATATTTTTTTTTTATTAATGAAAAATACAATTCGTAAAGTGACGAAAGTTATTTTTAAAATTAAAAAATTTAGACGGCTCCCAACTGTTACTTGCAAAAGTTTTTAATAGAGAAAATTAACATAACGAACCGGATAAACTACCGTAAAGTTTTTAGTAGTAGTGCTCCTGTTCTGAAATTTGCATTTGTCGCCAAATGACGGCCTAAAATTTATTAAATTATTTCTGTAATCAGCATGTTTTATACTTTCGTTAATTAAAATAAGAAGAATTTACATTTTGAAATCGTAAAATTTTTGATTACTCGTAACAGTTGCAGTAATAAAAGGCAAAACTCTGTAGAAGCAGTAACTCGACTAATTTTGGATTAAGGAGCAGGGGCTTTTCTTCGGAGCGAAATAGTGTCGTTATAAATGTTAATGTGTAAATTCGCTTTCTTCTAATTACCGGTGCGGGGGGGAAGCGGGGATTTGTCTACTAACGATAGTATTTTTATCCTTGAACTGTTGCGGCCATGAATGATTGGGTTAAAATGTTTGAAAATAACATCGGCAACACTTTATTCGTGATAGCCTGAAGCTGTTAAAATTACCATGAATAGGACAATTTAACTAATCGTTGTATAAATTAATCAGACGACATTACAGCGAGCATTAGACGTGGATAAATACGGAATTTCGTGCTTTTTTTTTTTACTTTCGTACACACGCACTTTATTTAAATAGTCGTCGCTGAATTATTTTTATTTATTAATAAACTGAATATTAGGTAATTAAAACCAATTAAAACAACTATTACGTTCTAAATATGTATCTTTCCCACTGTTCGCGTATTTGTAATTACTAATAGAGCTATCGCTAAATTAGCATTAATAATAGGCGCAACATACCAGCTCAAGATGATGGCATTATAATATTTTCGCCATTCTTCTCCTTTCGTCGCCCGCCGGCTTAAATTTAAATTCTTATCAAAAAAGGCTGTAAAGTGTTTGACGAGAAGAAATCAGTATTTTGCACAGAAATATTTTACAGCACAAAACTTAAAGTTGATAAATTATAAAGAAAAACTATCTGGAATTTCATATATACTTTATATGATCAACTATAAGATTTTTTATAAAATAATGCATATGTAAAATTATAATTGTTCGTCAAAATATTCAAAACAATATTTCACAAATTTATATTCGTCTCCATTTTCTTAGTTGCTTTTGTTATTTCATCCACATATCCAGGGAAGGATTAAGGATTTAAGGGGCTCGGGACTAATCTTGAATGAGGAGCCCCCTTCGAAGAAAAACTGGTAAAAAAATTCATTATCATATATGTGCAAACAAACAAGCAAAAAAAAAAAAAAAAACCTGCTGCGTACGTATGAAAATAAAATTAAAATTATGCTTTCTTTAAAAAATAAACTTTCTTATCCTAACAAACTGAATACTACATAAATTGAACGTCAAATAAGGAATTTTAATATGTACATATATATGTTAATAGTTGCGATGTTTTATTAACAACTTTATATTTTATTTTTCTAGAAAAAAATATTTATGCATATAAATTAAAAAAAAAAAATAATCGTTTTTTAACAAAAATAAAAACTTTATTTACAATGCATTATCTAGGGGGCGGGGCCGGTATTGTCGCTCCAGCAGTTTTCAAGCTAATTTTGATACACTCATGCGACGTTTTTGATCATGCTCTCTTTTCTCTATATATAAATCAAACATGCATGTTTAAAATTCCATAATTGCTTATGTGATCAGAACAAAGTGAATGAAACGCAATATGATTTATTAAATTTTTTAAAATACAAATATATTTGTAAAATTAGTAGTCTGTTCCAGAGCGCGGAACCCTCTGGAAGCTGGGACCCGGGTCTGCAGCCCCCCTTAGCCACCTAGGTCCGGCTCTGCACATACCTCATAATTGTTTTCGTTCACTTTATTTCGCGGGTGATCGGAAATCTTTATTTAAACTTTTTTCGCTACACGTTCCGTATCCTTTAATTGTGAGCTGCAAGTTTCGTTATGTTTTATTATTGGTTTTATTCGTATACGTTATTTTATTCCTTCTTTTCCTTTTTTTACTCTAGCTTCGATAGGTCTTTGACTAATGCTGACTCGGTTTTTTTTAATTTTCTGAAGAATTATACTATGCTTCGGCGCTTCAAACGTCAATTCTTGAAAAATAAAATTTTCCGACTTTTATATGTATGTATTTCCGTTTATATTGCTTTTCTTACTTTTCTCATACGGTAAATGAGTTTTTAAGCAACAAAAAATATAGAAATTCTAAAAACGCACATACATCGATGCGAATTCTGATTTTTCTCCCGTGTACTTCTTGTTGAAATAGAATTAAATCCACATATAATCATAGTTCTATTACATAAACAAAAACAAATTAAGAATCCACTTCATTTTTAACGTTTCAAAAAATCGAAAAAATTAAATTTATTTCGGAGAAAATCGATATTTAAATTTAGATAGAGAAAATTAACAAATTTACCAAGTATCAAAAGGGAATAATGCAAAATGAATTCAACGAAAAAAAGTAAATAAATAAAAAGGATTATTAAGTAATGCAACTTTTAAAAAATGTAAATTGAAATTTGGTATACGGTCCTTTCTTTTAGATCCCAATTTGATGATTTAGGTCAGGGGTGACCAACCCAAATGATCTTGCGGGCCACTTTGGAAATGTATCATTACTCCGCGGGCGGCATATAAAATCGTATATCCCCAGATTAGACCCACTATAGACATTTTTTTATAGTGAAAAATTGAAACACTAAAAATGAAATATAAGAAATATATAAATATATAAATGAAATAATAAAAAGCGATATCATTAAAAAAATATTTATTTTACTAATGCTACTTTGGCCATCTCGAGGGCCGCAAAAATGTTCAAGGCGAGCCACGGGTCGGCCACCCCTGATATAAGTAGTGAAGAAAAAGAAGAATAAACAGACGTTTGCATGTATTTCCTATTTAATCAATATTTCATAATCAAACAAGATGATTTTTCTTTTATCATAAAAAAGTTTACGTGAACAACAAAGAAAAATTAGCAAAATGAATTCAAAAAATAAATAAATAAATAAATAAAAAGCGATTATTAAGTACTATATTATTTTTTTCGCCATGCAAATCATGTCAAAAGCTTATTGAAAAGTAAATAAATACATTTTAAACCACAAAATTGTTATTTAATTATTTAAAATAAAAATAAACACCGGCCAGTTTCGGATAGTATTATCCATCTTCATGGTGTATATATATATATAAACAACTAAAATTATAAACAACAAATGTAACTGTCAACATTAATAAAATCACCATTAACTAATAAAATTTGAATCAATGTAAAAAATTACAGCAAGTAATTATTATTTAGTTAAAATATAAAAATAATAAAAAAAAGTAAATTTTAATAAAATCTACATTTTTATTTTTTTTTTATTTATTTTTTTTATTTTTTTTATTATTTTATTTTTTTATTACTTTTTTTTATTTTTTTTTATTTATTTTTTTTTATTTTTTTTTTTATTTTTTTTATTATTTTATTTTTTTATTACTTTTTTTTATTTTTTTTTATTTATTTTTTTTATTTTTTTTTTTTATTTTTTTTATTATTTTATTTTTTTATTGCTTTTTTTTATTTTTTTTTTATTTATTTTTATTATTTTTATATTTTAACTAAATAATAATTACTTGCTGTGATTTTTTATATTATTTCAAATTTTATTAGTTAATGGTGATTTTATTAATGTTGACAGTTACATTTGTTGTTTATAATTTTAGCTCTTTATATATATATATGTATATATATATACACCATGAAGATGGATAATACTATCCGAAACTAGTCGGTGTTTTATTTTTATTTTAAATAATTAAATAACAATTTTTTTTTGTGGTTTAAAGTGTATTTATTTACTTTTCAATAAGATTTATAACATACCACAATAGTATGGAACAGGATTATATTCATGTCAAAAGTATTATCATTTAACGTTTCTCGAATAGTAATACTATTACTCAACATCGACCGACTAGCATCTGATACGTTAGACATTTTTCTCCACATGCTCCAGTACCACTAGTTTTCGATTGGCAAACTAAAAATTGTCTTCCTCCATTAGCCAGATTAATCTTTGCTGCCAGAGAAGTACTGGCAGATTTTTTTCTCTTTCAATTTACTTCATATGTACTTCGCCCCATGACCAGAAGCACCGACGATTCCCAATTAAAACACACGTATACTCATATATAATGCAATATACAATATACATATATATATATTATCATCATCTAATTTCACTCGAGTCCGAGTATGAGTTCTCCACTAAGATCTATGTTTGTAGCGCATGTGAGAGTTCAGTTCAATGCGGTGCGTTGTTGCTGACAAACCAGTTAAAATTCGTCCCGCGGATCCAGCATTTCTCTTCATTTGCTGTACTGCCATAGGTTTTAGTAATCCGAAGGAAAGGAGCGAGAAAGAGAGTAAGAAATTAAAAGGGATGTAGGATTCAGATAATTTGCGGAGAAATAGCAGCGCATGGGAGAACCCAGCGGTTGGAGCGGAGTCAACAGCTGTATCGCCATATCCATCCCAAACATATTTGTTCAGTGACAAGGTAAACCAAGACGAGTGGTATGTTCAGAACGGCACGATTTCTCGTAGGCTAGAATGTAGGAAGGGATGAAAGGATTTCCAAGGAAGGAAAGGGGTGGAGGGGGAATCCATTATATATATATATATATATATATGTATATGTATATATATATATATATATATATATATATATATATATATATATATATATGTATGTATGTATGTATAACACGCGTTATTTTTCTCATGCAATAAATGAATTTTAAATACGTTAAGCAATAAAAAATTCTTGAAACAACTAAACAGTAATTAGCAATAGTCTAACTCACTGGGATGGGATTGTCTATGGTTTGGCTTATGAAGAAAGGAGTAATAAAATAACTATTAAACTTTGTTATTTGCATTTTTAACGAATATAATGTAATTAGTTCGTTATTGTTAAGAAATCAACTCTAATAAAATCTGGGTTTAATTAATTTTATTGAGATGAATTAAAGCAGTGTTTTTGTAAATATTGCGAATAATAAGTATCCTGGCAAATTTGTTAAAAAAATGAATTATCCATTAGCAAGTTGTTCTTTTAAATTATAATAAAAATTATAGAAATATTCACAATTTCAAAAAATACCGATTGAGACTAAAATGAACAGGCCGGTGCAGACAGGATCGGTTCCCTGACAGCAGCAACTCTAGTGACGTAATAATAATAACGATATTACTGAATTTTAGGCAGAGTTTGTACACGATGTTAAGTAGATTATTGCGCTATTGGTAACTTAGGTAGTGTTTATATTACACAATTTTGCTTTTAAGCATTTTCGGCATTGTAAAATGAAATGGGAAAAATCTGTTTTTAAAAAAGTAAAAGGCGGCTGCACAGATTGTTAGAATTTTCTTTACTATCGTACTGGACATTTTACTTTCGATTCGATCTAATGTTACTTTTAGCTTACGTAAAACAGTAATTTTCATTATCCTAATTATTCTTATTAAACAAGAAAGTTCAATATGCTCGCAGTTTTAAATAAAAACAGCGTATTTAATTCTTACTAGTTTTTTTTTTTTTTTTTTAAATATGTTGGGTAAAATTGTTGAAACCGTCGAATTCGTGATATGATTCTTTTTGGAAATAAGTGAAACTAAGCTGCAGTTTTCTTTATGACACAGTGCTTCTGTATCTTTCGAAATTCAAATTTTACTTTTTGAACAAAAATTAATTGTTTACCTTGTTTCAATTGTATATACATATATAGAATTCAATGATTCAATACGTTACAAACGTAGAATTTTCAAATGCAATTATGTTTAAAAAGGAATTAGCGAATTCATCTGCCGGTACCTGTTAATATATCGACACAAAAAAAAATAATCCAAAGGTTAGCTTAGCGATAAATTTATACAGTTATACATATACATATATATTCACTATGATTGCTGTATCGTTGTTCGATGAAAAAATTACTCCCTAAAATGGAATAAGATATATTACTCGGAAGAAATAATTTCTGAAAATATAAACACTTTATCGTAACCATTATGTACCGAAAAGTTATAAAAAAATAACAATTAATTAAATTAATGAATTTAATCTTGTTGATTTACTATTTCTTTTCGTTTATATTTCTTAAGCCCTCTTTTACATGGATCCGGAGGCGACCGAACGTTTCCATTATCTCTTTGGCCAAATCATTGTTATCAATTAGTGCATAAGAAAGACTAAAAAATAAATAATATTTCAATTTCGTACACTGCAAATCGAGTACAATCTGATTTTCCATACTCTGTGAACATAAATTGTTAACTGATTAATGATGAAAAATTTTCGACGATTCAACACAGTAGTAGCTCATAAATTTTACTCTCGCATGTACTCTAATCGCGCTGTAAAACTTGATGCATTATTATGCGTGGGAAACAATTAGTCTTATATAAATATGATCGTCGCGATAGTCTAGTTGCTGGAGTGTTTGGATTCCGTTATGGAAGTCTCTCGAGTTTGATCCTGAGTGACGACAGAAATTATTACAGAAAATTAAATTAAATACTCGCTAATAGGGGGTCATATGGAAGGTGCAATGGCAAGCATGCATACCATCATAAGAACGCTAGTTTAGTACATAGCAGACATAAATAGGTCTGAATTTGTATATCGATGTAAATAATCGAGCAGTTACAATACCATTTGCAAGTGTAGTCTTGCGTGCGTACACATTCGTACTGCATATAAACAATTGCTATGGTCACTCTATGCCTATGTCCATGCAGCTGAAATGTATAAATAGGTATTCGCCGACGCTCAGGAATTAAGTATGGCGCTATGAATTATGCCTATAATTTATTACAATGCATGTCCTAATTAGCGATTATTTAATGCATTTAGTTAAGTGTAAAGCAATAAAAAATCTGTACGGAAAAATTAACGCGATACTGAAATTTAAAATGAACGTTATGCTTCAAATCATAAGCAAAAAACGCACAATGCAAATCACCGTTATACTGACGGACCAAAAGCAGCCTCCTTGACAGGCTCATCATCAAATGCCTGCCCGTTCAGCAATTTCCATTCTGGATGTTAAATGTTTAATGCGGTTATCTTCGCCGTGAAAAATCAACCCGGAATATACTTCTAGTAGAAGATTCATTATTAACAGTTTAAGCATCGTTTCCAATTGGTACTTTTGACTATGCATTATTAAACAGAATTTTAAATTATGTGTAATTACAGCAAATAGTCATTAACTGTGCCGTAAATTCTACTCCGGAATCCCTACGAATGAAACAACACTCAAAAGCTCCCAGTTCGTATAACTCTCTGTTCCAAAAGATCAGAAGTATCGACTATCTCGCAATTGTCTGTCCAACCGTTTTCTCGATTCGTTGCGTCTAAATGCTCCTGTGTATTGAGCATATTCTTTTGCAGTACTCCAGATTCCCGACTACCGGAATAGAGTTTTCCAATTTTTAGTTTACCCTTTCGAATTCAGACGTGAATGTATAGTATTCAATTTTATAAACTCTCCGTTCGAAATAATCTGCTGTAAACGGCTCAGGAATCTAAGCTGTTTTTGCGTTTAAAAAAAAAAGAAACACGCAAGAAACAAAATAAGGAAAATCGTTTGCAGATACCGAAAATAGTTCTTTAATTGAAGATGGTTGTAATTTTTGATGAATAGGAATAAAATTATGATTATTTAGTATATCAACCATTTTTTTAATTTTATTTATTTTTATTTTTTAGCTCAGCCTTCGCCTTTTAGCCAGTTTTTTCTTTTACTTAACCCTCTATAGGGTATTTTATAAAACTTTCTTATTTCTATATTTCTATATTTCTATATTTCTATATTTCTATCTTTTGGTACTTTGTAAATTTTTACATATATGTTAAAACCATTTCTGTGTATAATGAAACGAAAAACCATGTAACTAACAGAAATTATTGCTTACAAATTGAATATGTTGCTACGAAACATGTTGATGTTTATAATATTTTAACATTTATAAATAATAATTTTTGTTAGTTGTATTGTTTTTCGTTCTATTATACAGCGGAATAGAATTGTTCATATCGGCTGTTTTTCTAAATGACCGATTAATTTTAATCAACTTAAACGCACTTACAGTCTTTATACCTTAAATTTTTTTTTTAACGTTTGTGTCTTCTTTTGTAATGTAAGTTTACGAAATTTATTCAAAATTCTCTTGTTTTATTTTAAAGTATTTGTAAAACGGATCCTTCGTGATACTGAAATTTTTCGCATAACAAAATATTACCTAGCACTTGCCCCTTCTTTTTCCAACACGGACATTTTGAACGAAAGCCGTATCGATAAATTGGAAATCTACTGATATCATGAAACAGAAAATGAGTTTTATCTTTTTCTTATTAAAATTACCTCGGCTCTTACGTCTTTTTTCCAATCGGAAGTACACTTGACTGCGATGATACAAATTCCTTAATTTCGATACATTAGTGTGAGATTAACCTGAACGCGTAACTTTCGAGGCTGTCAACTTTTACTGTTTTACATAATTAATATTATTATTATTTCCTTACGGAAACGAAAATGAACTTAATAAGCGCAATCTGTAATTTTTAATTGAGAAAACTAATTATTCTTCGTATATTTCTTGTTTCATCGAAACCGTCTGTTTAAAATTTAAAATAAATTTCGTTATGCTAATAAGCGGCGAAAACCGTTTACTCCGTATATTTTCCGGTGTTCTGATTTGAGCAGATCTGAATTGATTGCTAGTTCGTTTTACTGTTACGTTTATTTAATTTACTTAAGCCTTTTCTATCCGTCGATAAAATTAATATTAGCTAAAATATTAAATTAAATTTAATGTTAAATCGTTAACTATATAGATAGGCCTTTCTTAGTCTGTTCCATTCAAGCCAGTATCAAGTTGATTTTTTAATATACGTATCTTACTTTCTGTTTTATTTTATTTTTTTATAAATTGTTCAGTTGGGCCCATCTTTCATTTCTCAACTTCGATACATGCCCTGTTCAATCTCTTTTTAGCTCCCTCTCCCGGATAGAGTTTTGATTATATTTAATTTTTGTTCTTTATTACATTTAGTCAAACCTTTTTATCAATGGCCAAGATAGATCTCTCCATTTTACATTGTGTTGGTTTTATTCATTAACTTTCTCGCGTCAGCCTCGCAAGTACTAGTTAATTACTATTTCAATCGCTTACTTCGTAACTTTAATTAATTATTACGTAATCGTATTTACACAGAGTTATATGTTGTTTTTTTTTTCGGTGGTTTTCATAAAAATAATTATAACGTTTATCAGTCATTAGTTCTTTAATGGCTCTTTAATTTGCTTTTTATTATTATGCTTTTCCCTAGACCTACTCGAAACCTCTTTATATGCTTCAGAGAGTACGAACTTGAAGGTCTGACCCAAAAAATCCGCATAGAAAACAGAATGCAATTATCCTTCACGGTGAATATTATATCTTTTGTCAAAATCTACAGAAACGTTTATTTCGGCCAAATAACTTTTCACATATTTTCAACAACAATCGAGTTTAATAAGCCGGCAAATATAATTGAACGAAATATTTCAAGGTTAATACATATATATATATATATATTATGATGCACGTCGTTTAAATTTTTTTTCTGGAATTCATTGGTAGCGGGTGTGTACATCCTTCATAGTCTTATTTCATTTGTTGACACAGACAAGCGCGGTATATAAAAAATTTCCCAATGTATTTAATCATATTTTACGCTTGTCATAAATATTTTCGTCAGTTTTGTTTTTTTTTTGTTTTAGCGTGCCGTTAAAATAAAGTTTAGTATTATTCTTGTTAATTTTACTGTCAAATTGAAAAACAATATTTTTTTTTAATGTAACATTATATGCATACAAAGAATTAAATTGAAATTATTTTAATATTATATACATTATTCAGATGAATTTACCACCGGTGATTACACAAATTAATGTAACGAAATTACGAAGCTTTTTTCACAACAGGTTTACCGTAGATTAGAAAATTGAAATGCTGATTTTTAACTGGTCGCGTTTATTTAAAGATTATTATATAAAATATTATGTTTTAGTGACTTCTATGCTACATGCAATAACACTGCGATAATAACAGATATTTTGAAAGAATGCAACTATTTAAACGAAGCAATTGAAATTCAATAATTTTTGCTATAATAAAATAGAAAACGGGAGAATTAAAGTAAAATTAATTCGACATATAACAAAATCATGAAATTATATTAATGTACGCAATTAACGGAACATTTGTTTTTAAAATTTAAATAACTTTTAAACTTAATGAAACAAGGTCGTATTAACAAATATGGTAACATTTTAAATGATATATTCATTTCCATTCAAGGTTATTTGAGAATGTAAATTTAAGTATATAAACACATCTACTAAAAAAAAAAAACAAGTTTAGTCAAGCGTGATGTTTCATGCGCAGAGAGGATTCCGTATGTTAACTTTAAAAGGCAACCATAATATTTATTTTTACTCAATACTAAATTCAAAACGACGAAATCTGATTTTTCGCGCCACAAAAAGGGTGAAACGCGTACTTTTAGCGCTTTTTTGAAACCGTCGCCATCTTTTCTAAAATTTCGTTAAGAAAATGAAGTACGCGTTTGTTCCTGACAAATAGTGATCTTTCAATCGACATATCACATGCCGGGAGAAAAAAAAAAGTTTTCAAAAATTTCGAGTTTTCAGCGACTCCAGAGTATAATAATTTTATTGCTGGAAACTCCGATGTTCCAAGAGGATGCGCATATTTTTAACCTTGTTCAAAATTTTTAGCCAGAGGTACACGCCATTTTTCGCGCTGTTTTGAACTTTTCGTCAACTTCGTAAGTTTCGTTGAGGAAGTATAATACGATTTCGTTCCCGGAAAATAACGACCTTTCGTTCAATATATGTATATTACAAGCCCGGGGGAAAAAATATTTTTTTTTAAAAATTTCGAGTTTCTGGCGCTCCAAGAGCTTGAATATAAAAAGTTGTAAGCTCGGCTATATTTTTTTCCTATGAAGGAAGCGGTTACTATTATAACGGAAAGGGGAAGTAAACAGATTAGGGGATTTTGACTGGAAGGCATAATTAAGAAGAAAAAAGAGGGAGTTTAAAGTACGAGAATATGAACGGAGAGAATTTTATGAGTTTCAATGCTACGGGAGATAGAATAGTTTTTTTTTTTTTTTTTTTTTTTTTTTTTGAAAGCAAAACGCCATCTGTGAAAGATGTCGAAGTAGTAGCTATGAAGAGGAAATTGGAAGCCGTGAAATTAGAAATCGGTAGTCCAGAAAGGATCAGCGAAAAGATAAAGTATAAGAATTGGATTCGAATAAAATTGTAGGAATCATTCCTCCTTCCGACGCCGTCCTACAATTCAATTTCTTCATTTCTTCCACTTTTCCCTCATCATTTAATCATCTTCACTGATGACTTAAAAGATCACAGTGGCGTTGGCGCCTCCTTAACTTCTCCTCCATAAATCATTCCAACTTAGTCAAACTCCCTACCTTCTGTTCTATCTTTTACGCTTCTAAAATTCTAATTGTTTCTGACCCCTCGAGCGCCCTTAAATTTATATCATTCTACTTTCCATCCTCGTCGTGTGATCCTATTGTCCTATGTATCCGTTCCCTTATTTATAACATACGCCGTAACTTTGCTACTCACATAGACTTTCTTTGGGTTCCTAGTCGGAAACGAGGCGGCCGACTCTCTAGCTCGCTTTGCTATCCACAATGGTCAGCCTCTACGAAAAGTTACTTTCTCCAATCTTATTCCCCTGTACAAAAACTTTCATGGTACTATCTGGTCTATCTCATACTCCTATTTTTCTAATCCCTTCTCCTCGCCTTACCTCCCTATACAATCCTCTTCTCGGCCTTGCGCCTGGTTCAATTTATTTCCTTCTCTCCCTCGAACCGCTACTTCCTCTATCTGCCGCTTACGTTTTCACTACTCTTTTCTTCTTTCATCTATATCTCGTTTCTCAACTTCTTTCTGTGTCGCCTTCATCTGCGATGCTAACCATGTCTTCTTCGAGTGCTCGTCTCTCTTTCTTGAACGCTCTCTTTTCCACTACCATCTATTACCACTCAAAACAACCTACTCACTCCTTATAGTGCTCCTTTCATACTTTCCCTTCCATCATTGAATATGGTGTCTATCCTTGCTTCTTTCATGACTTCTATCTCCAATAGAATTCATATTTAGTAGTTCCTCAGTTGGACCAATGCCCGACGCCATATAGTAAGGCGCTCAGAAAACATAACACCGAAGGAGCGGTATCCGCAAGTCTATCTTGAAATCCCGGTTTGTTAGTATCTTATTCATTCATTTGTAAAGTGTGTTCCGGCTTGTTCAATTCTCGCTCTTATCTCGGTAAATATTTTCCATCTGCCGTTGATATGACATCCCAAATACTTTATTGAACCGGTCCTCTCGACCGTTACACTTTCAAGGAGCGGTATGCCATTAACCGTGTTCGTTGCACTACCGAATAGCCATCCATTTTGTTTTAGTCTTATTTATACCGTAAGCCCATCTCTTTATTACTTTCATTAAGCGCTTGTTCATTAATTCGTGTAAATCTTCAAGGCATGTTGCAATCGGCTAATGTTGTTAACTATTACGCCTAAGTTTTGTCCGATAATGGACTCTTGAAAAATGGTAACTTCTTCCGATATTTGACTATCTATACGCGCTGATGCACTCTGATTACAATATAAGTTAGTTATAATTCTAAACTGTGTTTTCCGATATTCGGCTCACACTTACGGTATATTCAAAAAGTTTAATGATGATATACATTTATATATTGGACTATAATAATTTCCGATGTAAAATTCGGATATTCACTACTGGTCAGTTGTTATTTGATTTCTTTGAAAGTGTGACGATATTCAGTAATTTGACTTTTCTAGCGTACAGTCGGATTATATAATGACGAATTTTAATTAAGTTACGCGTTAACGTGCCCTCGTACGTGTGGTATGGTGATATGATGTAAAAACTGAAATATGTACATGTACAGGAAAAAAAAGTAAACAAAAAAAGTGTTTCTGGAATAGCGGAAGTGACGAATCTTTTTTATTACATTCTTCTGAATAGATTACAGGACAATAGATGCATGTAGCATATTGTTAGCCTCTATAATCAAGCAAAATAAAACTAGCATTAACTGTTGTTAACACAGCCAGAGCCGGATGAAGCGGAATAAAAAGTTTACCGAGAGGCACGTGCAACCCGATTAAAATAGAAAAGTAAAAAACTGAGTACTATAATTTAATTATGTTCAAGAGAAATATTACGAAATTACGATTTATTCTGCAAGAGCCGAGCATATTCTAAGCGATGATTTTATTTCAATTACATCTGAATATCAATAAAAATTTAAAAATTGTTTATTGAATTGAATATTATAAAAGAAACGAAATTTTTCTCCCGGTATGTGTGTGCGTGTTTCATAATGAAATACCATGTGTGTTTACTGTTTACCCCCTTCGGAAGAATTTTTTAATTTTTATCTCGGTAACTAATATACGGTATTCTACGGTATAAAATTTACCTCTCTACTTGTTAATAATTTTATTTTAAATGTTTCTTACGTAAAATATTCTTGCGGATAAAGCTAGTTTTTATAATACGTATAATATTCTATAGTAAAGACGCTGTAAGAATTTTCGGTCATCGAGCAAAAGTTTTATTGTTAATTCATTAACTTGTCGCAGCAATCTAATCGCCTTCGTATTCAAATCGTATACGTTATTGCTGGGATATCTTCATGCTTTTCGGAATTTAGCCTGAATTGTAAAATGTTTATAGTTCAGCGTTTAACAATTTATTATTTTTAAAGTTCGAGAGGGTAAAGTTTCATTGAAACTACTGCACATTAGTGCATTTATATTTATTATTAACATCATTAGCAGTTGCAATGTTTTTATCGCACTGACATTATATACTACTGTTATATAAAATATAAATATGTTCACGGTGTGCACGTATTGTTTTGTTTTTCTTTTCTTTTTGGAATAATGCTTATATTTACTCGTGTTTTAAGTGCTGGTGCGTGTGTGTGTGTGTATTATTATAAAATATATTTATTTATGAATGGTACACTAAATCCTTGTAGTCAATTATTGTATATGCTATATTTGAACACTACAATAAAAACAAATAAAAAATAGTCGTTCTTCCCATAGAATTTATAAAAATTTTAATTTTCTTCTCTTTTGTCAAAAATTGAAAAGAATTATATTCTGAATTTCGGTCCATTTAATTCAAACAGTTATTATTTCACAGACATTTCGGGGGGGGGGGGGGGGGGGAATCCCCCCCAGTTACGGCCCTGGTTGAAATACACTTGCAGTAAAAATAAAATTAAAATTACGAAAACTATAAAGATACTAGAACTAATTATTTCTACTTCTACAAAATAATTAACTGTCAAACCTAACTCTTGTTACGGAGCACTTAAAAATCCCTTGAAACTATACAGTCTTAGATTTCAGATCTTTCAGGCTCAGTAGATCTTTGAATTAATGAAAAAAGCAAACCTTTTTCCAGTTGCATTTTAAATTGAGAGATAGCTAAAGAGGCACTTTAATCGCACTGTATACGATATTTTAGTTGCCATTTATCCAAGATATTGTGGTGTTGCTCTGTTTTTTTCTTTTTTGTTTAAAAGCAAAAATTTATTTAAAAATATATATTTCGCAGATAATGCTTACAAATCAAAATAATTTAAAATCATTATTAATGAAGAATTTCTTTAACGGTAAATTGGCTTAGTTTATATATCTGCGGACACATCAATTACGTATGTGTATTAATAATAAAATGTATCACGTGCATGCCTATATGTAAGTGAGATACTGTCAAAGATTTTTGTTAAGAAGAACTTTCGTTACTGACTTACGTTAGAGTAATGACAATTTGAAATTTAAATAAAAAAACAAAAATTGAAAGTATAACTATTAAACATTTACAGTTAAAACGAAAGCGACATCAACACTGATACGTACTTCTTAATTGCTTTCTTCTATGAAATCTTTTATTCTGTTTTTTTTTTTTACAGAAGTTAGTACCGTACAAGTAGGTCATGATGGAGAAATCGATTTTGTAAGAGGATGTAAATAATTCTATCGATCTACAATTGTACCGTTGTATGATCTGATGTAAAATGAACTAACAGGTGAATAAAAATGACTGCACTGCACTGGCAACTACTTCCTTCGGGCACACGTGTTACCTTTAGATTGACATTGAGAAAGTAGAAAAGAAAGTCGTAATTGTTAACGGCTAATAGTCAACGTTGATCTATTTCGATTCTGACATGTTTAGTAACTGCATCGCTTCTCACGCTTTATGACGGAAATAGATCGTTCCCGGGGTTATTTATTAACGTAATAATATTATTAAATAATTATGCACGGGCTCTTTTCATTAATCGCACCGGGCACATTATAAGCTCGCGATGAAGAATTAATTTTATGTTTTAAAACTCTTTTTGTTCTCTCTCTCTCGGAAGAAATGGATAAAAGTACCTTGAAAGCAAATTACGTCTTTCCGTCAATTTCACTTTTTTCCTAACAATTATTGTTGTTTAAATAATCTATCCGGGACCCATCAGAGTTCGCCGCGAGTACGATTCGCCGAAACCACGTTTCGCCGCCAACGTAAAAAGTTACGATAATATGCGGGAGTTTTTTTTTTTTGTTTTTTTTTTAAGTTAAGAGAAAATTTTCATTTTTGTTAATGTGTTTTGTTTACTTTTATAATATACTATTACGAGCTACCCATCAAGGACATTAAGCAATATGTATGAATGAAATCAAGCATGAATGGAGCAGTACCCAATGTCACCTACCCGATTACCCCGACCTTAAACAAGGTCCTGCGCGGTTTCTGGCGTTTTAGTCTTTATTACATCATCGGTAACATACAGCAATCCTCTAGCAAGAGTGTTCGGATAAGTATCGAGTCTGTCTGCATATCTTTTAGCGTGAACTTTGATAACATCAGCCACATAATCTATACACAAATCTCGATGTAAGCAGCGTGCCTTGGTTATCAACCGAAGGATCTTATTCTGAGAAGTCTGTATTACTTTCAAGTTTTGACGGTTTAGCGCAATCCCAAATTTGAACCCCGTACATCCGGATAGGTTTTAGAATTGTTGTATACATTAGTCGTTCGTTATCCGTTGTCAGTACACTGTTTCTTTAGTGTCGAATGGAATTAAAACGGATTATAAGAACGTTTCATGATAAAAATCATTACTAATAATCAGATTAGAATGGAAATATTTCAAAGCGGAAAAGATTGCTTCGAAAAAAAATAAAATACGTTTAATTTTACCTTTTTCTAAAATAATACTTTCGGCTTCGAAATATCTGCATTCTAATATGACTTTAGGTAACGATTTTTTATCGTAAAATGAACTCTTACAATTTGTTTTAATTCCGTAATTCATTCAACACACTAATCGAACGAACAAATAAAATAAGTTTAACGTATTAACGAAATTGAGACTTTAAAAACGAACACCTGTTTATTATAACGCGGGCGGCGAACAACCGTGACTTTTGGTACAATGTTTCCGGCGACAAAAAAAGGGCCTGCGTTGAAACGTACCTACGGCAAATCATGCTCGCGTCGAAACGTAGTCGTTCCAATCTATTCGTACAACAAGAACTCATGAAGCGAAAAAATGAAACGAATCTATTAGTGTTAAATTGTAAGATCCGCTTTAAAAATTAGCTTACATATTTTTTTTTTTTTTTATATAGGTGTAATCCTTTCCAAAAGTAACGTCTAGCAATATCACAATGACAGTGCCAACTGCATACAATAAAGTATCTAATTAAATGGAGCGATAAAAAAATAGTAATTAAATTCAAATACTAACTGGAAAACATTATAATAAATATAATCTATAAAGATTAAAGGTGAAAGTAAAAACATAGGTAAAAGAAAATGGTGCGATATGAATAAAATATCAAGAAATACGTAACGAACAAACGGCAAGGACAAAAAGGCAGATTATCACCTATAGACGAATAAGAAAATTAAAATAATTTTTACATGACCACCGAGTAGTATTTAGCAGCTTCTAGTTATCCTCCCCGTGGCGAAATTTAAAAATCAAATGTAACTGAATTATGCTCGTGCCGGATTGTGCCGATAATTAAAAAATTTGTGCCGCGCTCCTATAACACAGACTATTAACAAAAACATTTAGAGATAGGGAAATTTTATTTTGACGAATTTGAAAATTTTGAAAAAATGACTATATCCACAGAAAGCAATAGTTTTGTGCCTTATTGTGCCTTATTGTGCTGATCACGGAAGATTTCGTTCTAAAACTTACCCAGATGGATAATTGCTACGATTTATTTGCAATGTTTGAGCGCATGTTCTATCTTGCGTGTCTTCATCGAATGAACCTTATTAAACAGTCCTCGTTATCTGTTGAATCACGCTGATGATTTAATGTCAAATCCAAAAATCGCTTTTGCTTTAACTGTCTGCATCTTACTTACCTTCGGAATCGCTTTAAATTCGTACTACTTTTTAAATGGTGGTTTCTTCATCATGCCTTACACAGGCTGTTATTGGTAGTGACAACGTTAAATTTACAAAGCTATATGTTCTTTCTCCTTTATTTCTCCCCTTCTTCGAATGTATTTGTTAATTGTTGTTTATTTTACATTCGCTGGATGAATTCCCCTTTAATTTAACGGAATTCACTTCCCTTACGACAAAAAAGGTTGTAGTGCTTAATGGAATATACTATTAGCTTAAATGGAAGGATATATAGTGTGTACATAATGTACAAAAAATTTGGAAAACAAACTGTACAATTTTTAAGTACGAAAATTTAACATGAATTACAAAAACAAATATATATATATTTTTTATGGGTACGCTAACGAAGAGCAACCAAGGAATCTAAGTAAATACGGAAAATAGCACTGTGTTTTTCTTTAACTATAGCAGATTTGCAGTATTTTATACAGACTGAAAAACTGGGGGCTGTTCGCACAGTACAGTATAATTCTTGTTGCTAACAATGGTAATTTGGAATTGTGTAAATCCGCAATTCTTATTGATATTATAAATACCGTTAGCTAAGTCTAAATAGTTATAACTACAAAACGGTCGGCTAGCGAATTTCTTTTAATTGAGAGAAGAGAAATGTTCGTTTCCGCTTGAAGGCAAAAAAAATTTGTGCAGATCGAATGTTTCCCGTTATGAGGCTTAAACTTATGTTCTGCTAACTATCAAGTTTCCGGAGGTTGGACTTTGAAGTCGAACCATGGAAGTATAACTTGTACAATAATTCGAAAACTACCGACTTTATTGGGTTACTAAAAATAAATTGAAACAAACACTTTTACACGCGAAATATATTAACAATAAATTATAAAAATTATAGAAATAGCCGACTAGTTTAAAAACATCGGTTGAATTAAGACCAGTCCAAAGGTATAACGATTTTCAACAACAACTCGTTAAAAATTCTAACTCAAGTTTCTTTTGCAAAGTCTTGTTTTTTTAAAAACTTATCGAAAAAAAAAAAAAAAAAATTCATATTTAAACGAAATGAATATGTTAGATCTGAACGGCTTCGAACACCTAAAACAACAAATGCTTAAAAGGAATTGAGACGTTTTTAAAGATAGCCTGCTAATTAAAAAAAAAAGAAAAGAAAAAATGTTACAGACATCTATAGTTTAGTAAAAGGTACTGGACTGGTATTACGCGTATTTCTTCTCCGACTTCGATTATGTTTTCTGAAATAATCGTCTACGTTGCCGGTTAAATTTTTTGCTTAGCAGGAGTCGATTAAGCAATATCTAGACAGCTGGACGAAAATGATTATAAGCATCGATATAATGGGAACAGCTTAATTTTCAAATTGCTAATAGTAATCCATTTTGTCCCGTTCAAAATATACGATGCATTATCTGGAGCGTCGATAAACGCTGGACAAACGGAAACATTAGAAGCCGATTGGGCAACAGAATACATCCATCAAATTGCTGTACAAACTTCAAAAAAAAAAAAAAAAAATTCAGTTATCGTTATAATTTGTGAGTTTTATAGTTTTTCTATATTGGAAAAAAAAACAAAACATTTGCTGGCTGTTACAAAACGGGCTGGCTTTCTAAAATTTTTTGTCTCGCGTGTATTGCTCGAAACCTGCTTCTTCAAATTTAAAATTTTCGAAGATTCTATACTTTTCCGGTATTCTTGTGGCGAAAATACGCCGGTAAAAAAGTCAACACAGTCCAGCTATGAAGAACGCGGACTGTGGAATTTTTGAAACTTATTTTGCAACTTGATATATGCATATTTTTCAAAATTCGGACTTTTAAATTTTAATATTTCGACTATTTCTCAAAGTTTTTTATATTATATCTACGAAAATACGCAAAAAACAAAACCACCTTTCCAGCTACTGCGGAGCAAGATGCGGACTCTTTTTTTAATGTTTCATCTTGCAGCTTCGTTAGATAGATTATCGTTCTTTTGCGTAAAAAAGAAATGAAAGTAAGTTCTTTCTGGGCCCTTCAAACAGGTACTTCGAAACAATTTGGAAAGGAAGAAATCAAAATTATATCTTTAACGCGATCAGATATTGTCGGTAGGAAGAAACAAATAGTGGGAACAGTGTGCGGAGAAGAAAGAAACAGGGGATATAGGGGGCGCAATGCGAAGTAGGAAGAGCAAGTCGCAACAAACCGAAATAAAAAATTGAACACTGAACGAAAAGAAATGAACCTTTCATAAACACATGATCAACGTCGCAACACGCGCTTCGTCCGAGTGGTGAGGACAATACGTAGAGAAAATCACAGAAAATGAAAACGGGAGGAAGGTGGTGCAGTGAATGGCTGAAGAATGTAAGTGAATAATGAAGACCACAACAGAACGACAAAGTGAAGGAAACAAAAAGAACCACAGATTAGCAGGAAGACTAGGTTGAATAAATAGATGAAATAAATAATTATTAGAAAAAGAGAAAGCGTCCCCGTACACCTAACACGATAATCTGAGATGAACACTTTTACTCAGCGGAAATAAATTACAGGATGGGATTTTTCTTTAAGAAAGGAAGTGGGAAGAAGCAGCAACCCGAGTGCCAAATAATCCGGCCGCTTCCTTACTAAAAATTCCCGAATAGCTAGGAACCAATATCAGTGTGAACGGAATGGAGTGCAAAAAGAACGCGGATAAGTGAATATATACGAAGAACAATAAAATCGCATCAGGTAGGGGAGAATAAATTAAAGGGCAGTTGGTATAAACGACAATTTAGAGGAATCCGTTTATAAATGTGAAACAGACGAAGTGATGAATGTAACTGAAGAGGATGCTCAGTAGCGGGCCTTGATCATGTTTTATTTTTTGCCATTTTAACCGGTTTCTATTTGATTCGTTTATTGAACTTGTTAATTTCATTAATCGATCAATGTACGGAAGCGTTTGCATATCAACTGGAACGTGAGCGTGATAGTTGTATATTGTTATTCGACTAATATTGCGAATTTATGGAAATCGGTGAGTTCGCAGAACGTTATGTTAATGTAAGATTGTAAATGAATTTCTTAAAAGGTTTTACTATTACGCATTTATTATGATTCATCAAAATCGTATAGTTCTATTTTAAGAGTAAGTTTCGAGAACTAATAACGAAATTTTTATGCTAAAATACGCTTAGAGGACCGAGAACTAAGCACAAATTTACTACAACACGAGCAATCGATGCAATTCCGCGGACTTATTTAAGCAACTGACACGACATAACGTAGTTGATCCCCGATAAGAGCTGCGTTGACAACCGATGCAAACCAGTGTCAATTAGTGATGTGTAGTTCGTGAACGAACTGATTGAAAGAACTGATTCATGAAAAAGAACTGAAAGAACTGATTCACAAAACTTAAAAGAACTGTTTTTATATGAACTGTTTCGGGTGAAACGCGAATGAACAGAATGAGCCCGAGCGAATAGCCCAGACAGACAAAATAAAAACGATTACACAGTCGCTTAGTATAGTAAGATTTGTTTACATGTAGACCTAAAAGATTTTCGAAAACAATCAGTTCTTTGGGAACCGGATCTTTGAATCAGTTCTTTATAGTGAACTGATCCGCAAAAAGAACTGTAAAACCCATTACTAGTGTCAATGTTGAGTGTACTACGTGAACACTAGGGGCCCGATAGATTCATGTATCTGGAATGCGGTTCCTGCGATTCAGTTCCGTGTCCGAAATAATAACGAATTTACCGATCACTACCAGCATCATTCAAACGTTCCAGTTCCAATACCAGACGTGATAGTACATACTAAAATCAAAGCTAAAAGAAATTTCGACAATTGGCGGATGACAGAAATTATTCAAACAATACCGGAAAATGCTGGCCTATGAATACCGCGTGTGCGCTCTAGAAAAGAAGTTCCAACTTCGTATTAGACACTGCACGTGGTTGGCATATGAGCACGCATTGCAAAAATCAAATTTTGTCCCCACTGAATGAGAGCTCCCCGTCTCACGATATACCCCATGCACTTCTACGGTATATAAGAAATATAACGTTGACTCTAGAAATGATTTCCGTACAGAAAAAAAAAAAAAAAAAAAAGTAATATTCTTCAAGTTCAAGACTATATGCGAGGGTATTTTTGGCTACTACAGCAATACCATAGCGCTCGAACGTTGAAACAAAAAGCGTCGGAAAGGTATTTTAACTATTTTCGACGTTTGTCTGAAAGTTACAAATTTTCTAAACGAACTTTTTAACCGTGATTTCTTTTTTCTAATTAGAGCTCGCCTGTGGAGGACATTAACCCAGCGCTATAGTGATTTATGCGTCAAGTTCATGAATTCATTTCGGAGTTATTGAATTTATTCTATTTTTTTTCCGAACTGCTTTACGAGGGAAAATACGAACACCTAAAGTAATTACACCATAATTACGGAACTTCGAAACGTGTCATTGGACGTTAATGTTTAATGAAAAATTACTGTTCGTAATACCGCCGGTTGACTTTACATTATTAAATTAGTAGCCACAAAAGTAGTTGATTAGCAAGCATCTCCAATACCGCCGGTTCCGTATTTATTCATCATGGCTGTGTGTTTATTTGAACTAGCGCTATTAATTACCTGAGAAAGAGGAAATGACGTAATTGTATTATAAATTTTTAATTTTCATTTTTGTACTTTTCTGCTATCGCTTATTTTATTTCTGTTTTGAAATTGCTTCGAATTTTCTCGGTGAAATTAATTAAGCCGCGCTAGTTTATAATCTGATCTTAACCGGGAAGGAAAATAAGAAAAAAAATTTTTAGTCTCAGAATTTTTTTCGCATTAACAATGCTAAAAGAAATCCATTACAGTTAAAATATTTACTCATTTTAAAATGCGAACTATTTCTTTTTTTTTTTTTGAGCGTCGAAAATTCAACCCATCGACAACCTATTTATTTAATACAATAAAAAAAAAAGAAAAAAACAAAATAGTTTCTGTTCTCGGTGTAATTTACAAATTACTTTTATTATTTAGCACGTTAATTGCGCGCTAACTTTATTTTTAAAAATATCGATTGTTTTTTGTTATTGTTTTTTGTTTTTTTTTTTTATATATTTTAAAATCTTGACTAAATACCTAATAACAATTATTTGAATAACGTAAATTACTACTTTCTTTAATCACACGTTCATTTCTTTTTGATTCAATAAATCTTAGATTCAAAATGTTTAAATTTTATTTTCATTGCGCTAATAGAGAACAGTTATTAAATTAAAATAATTATTATTATTCTGTCGCATAACGTGATATAAGAGACTTTTGAAGAAGTTGGTATTTAGCACGTTGGAAATTCATAGCAGCGTAAAAAAAACCTAATTTAAATTCAGTCCCGTAATACTCCGGATAAGGTAATTTTTTCTAATTGATAGGGTGATCTGTTCGTAAAATTTTCGTACCCTCTGGCACACTTTCTGTCGAGTCTGGTAAAATTTTTAATCGCACACATTCTCTTCTGGTCAGAACGTTGATCAGTGAAGTATTTTTTCGGTGTGCACTTCTAATTTTGCTTCCTCGAAACTTAATGATACTTGGTTCATTCAATGATTTTCTAATATTCTCCGCGTTGAAATCTCAAAGAAATAAATAGACCACTCTTAACGTACGGAATTGTAATAAAATGGTTTAGGAGTGTCTCTAAACATCAAATGAAATTCAATAACTTCGAAATAGCTTTTTTGTAAAACCGTACTTACAATTAAAGGTTTTTTGGGGCAGTCGATTATTGTTAGATCACCACTTCAAATATCATTTTTGAAAATTTTCAACCTATTAAAAAAAAGAACTTAAAATTCAAATTGTATAACAAAAATCAAATCCCTTTGTTATAGAAAAGTATACACTTTCGATAACCGAATAAGTTAACCTAAATTTGGGCAAAAATTTTGCAAAAAAAAATAAATAAATAAAAGATGAAATTGTAATTGAAAACATTTCGCATGTAAAACATGAAATAATCAAAATACATCTAAAGCATATATATATATAAAAGAGTGAAGTTCACAACATATAGAGCTGATAATAAAACTTCGTATTTCTCTTTCTTTTTTTTTTCAAATAAACAGGAGTCTGAGGATTTCCATGCATCGTGTTTAACTGCTAAGGCTATGGAGCCTACTTAGGAAGATCAGACGCGTGATAATACAGACCGCTACTCCGCACGAAAGCTAATATGGCTGCAACTGTGGAAAAGCATTTGACAGTATTTTGATAATGGACCTTATCGCGGTGTCGTAAAGGAGGGGCATTTAAGGATTAAGTGTATTTGAAATCTAGAGGATCTTCTGAGTTTTTTAAAAGTTTGTTATAGTTTTCGAGGCTTGTTGTAGTTCACTGTTTGCAAGTAACAATAAGCTTGTATTTCAATTTATCAACCGAAACTTTCAAAGTTTGCAAACAGAAAAGTACAAAATCAATGTGTACTCCCCTTATTTACTGCAAGTGACTTAAAGTTTCTTATACATAAATAGGCGTATTTCAACTTCGAAATGAAAAAAAATTATTCATTTTGAATGTGGCATTATATAAACTTAATTATGGTATTTAACCGAGTGTAATCCTCGGATCTATCTTGACCGACTTCATTTTATTTATTTATTCGTAGTAATGTTTAAGCACTACTATACTATTGTAATAACTGGATGAGGGGGAATTTAAACAATAGAATATGATCTGTTTTAGGCATTAAAAAAACGGTCATTAACTGGAGCAGCTAATCTGAATTAAGAATGTGATTACTGTTAATTAAATTAATACTGTTATTAGTATACCTGGAAATGAATAAAAGAAGTTCCCCGAACGATTGGAAAAAACTAAAATACAATACGGCAAGTGTGGCAATTTCGATTTTTAAAATTCAATCCGGATTTTTGTCGAAAACGTCATACTCTTTTATTTGCGCAACGAAATAATTTTAGAACGAAAGAAATAATCCGAGTTACAATAGTGTCCTTTAGCGGTATGTGTATGGTGTCGAAAATTTGCAAAAAACCCAGTCTACTGTACAAGATCGAAAAGTGTCTCACTATAAGAACGCAGAAGAACTGGGGCTACCAGTCTAAAATTAAGAATACGTTCGGATTGGTTTAAATCTAATGAAGGAACCATATCAGTACGCAGGAGAAGTTCGTTCAATTTTTCGGTAATGATAATGTTGTCGCAAGCGCTAGGCTACACCTTATCGTTCCCAAGAACGCAGAAAAAGACGTCGCTTAGACGACATCGGTGACTAACAAAGCTGGAGGACAGTCTATGTGGGAACGGCCTTGCAGTCATGCAAGAAAAACGTCGGGAAAGAAAAAATATTCAGAATTTATAAGAACAATTATCATTCTCGAGAGTCAAGCTCGTTGTTAATCGGTTCTTAATTTAAATTTCTTCTATACTAGATACAATTAAATTTATTTATGAAGTATTCGTAATTTCGCTTATTACATAATTTTTGATTCGTGGATTTTTTTTGAATTTTGTTAAACGGGAATGCGCATAATTAACTTTAAAAATTATAAAAAGTCCATTTTTTTACTCTACAAAGCCATTTTTGGATCTATAATACTGCTCTACAGTATATTTTCCAGTTTTACGAGAAAAAGACAAGAATAAGCTGTTAAAATTACAAAGGAAAATATTAATAGGAACAATCTCTGGTTATCGCACAATATCGTATACTTCAGTCAACATCATAGCAGCAATAATAATACCTATAGACACTTAAAGTTAGAAACTGTAAACTAAATCAAAACATTGAAACAAGAAGAAAAAATTTTAGATAAAAAAACGTTACGAAAACAGATCAATAAAATTAATTCAAGTAGTATACGACACTCTGGCAACACTCAGGTGTGATAAATCAAAAACTGGAAAAGTAACACGGGAAATAGTAGTTTCAAACTTAGAAGAAATACTACAAATGAAACATTTTTATACCGATTATAACTTCACTCAATTTTTAACCGGACATACGGGAATAATAATGGGGTGTCTATATGAAACGATTTAAAATTGCTGAATCAGACATTTGTAAAGACTGTAAAGAGGAAACAGATGATTAACATTCGATTTTCGAATTCAATAAGTTTAAAAACGAAAGAGAAAAACGGAAAATAATAAAAAAAACAATAACCGAAATACGTAAAAAAAACTTTTTTAATTTGATCGGCTTTGTCAACCATGTAATGAATAACAAAACAAAACACATCAACAACAGATAATAACAGTAACAATCAGAAACTCTGGCTGAAAAACCGCAAGGTACAGCGGAGTAAATAAATAAATAAATAAAAAAAAAAAAAAAAAAAAATAATAATAATAATAATAATGAAGAGTATAGTTAGTAGCCAACAACCTGGCCAAAAAATATAATAATAATAATATTCAGCCTCTACCGACGTGTACTGCCTGTTCATTATTTAACACGTATTATTTATTATTTCTGCAGAATTTTAAAATTATGCCGAATTAAATTAAACAAAATCGTTTTATTTTTATTACAATGTAGAGTTACCACCACCCGTAAACGCACAGCATTACGAAAACAAAATCTGGTATTTACCTATTCGAATTAACATTTTTTTAATTAGAGTATTATTAAAGTTTCAAAAAATTTCCTTACATTAATAATATTGTAATTATAACATATGACAAAGCTTAAACGTTTAAATCTTCCGCAGTAGCAGTTATCGAAAATATTACGGTAGACATGACGTTTAGTATATTTTTAAATTTTATTTAACGGGGTTCCTGCTTAACATCGTTATCGGAAAACACCTAAACTATGAAAATGGCAAACACAGTCGTAAATATGTAGTAAGCAGAAACGAATAAGCGAAACATTCCGGAAAAATAAAAAAATAATTATAGAAGCGTGGAAAATTACGATGAGAAAACAAAAATCCGGAACATAATTAAAAGGCACAAAATTATAAGTAAAATAAGACCGAAGAGAGTCACAACTTATTCGATTTTCCTAGTTTATTATTTCCTAATGGTATTGTGCAAGGGGATGCCTTTGTGCATAACATTATCATACGAGTATCATAATGGACACGGCCACCTGTTTCAGTTCGGGGTTATTCATGAACGATCTAAATATATTCCTTTTCTCTAATTACCAATGTCCACTTCATCCTACAATTTACAATAAATAGGTTACACTCACGGGCTAATAACAATGGTCTGAATTTTATAAAATCTGTCAATGTCAAATTTCACAAAACCGATAGAAAAAATGATATTTCTCTCTTCCTTAATGAGACGTCGCTCTCTTCTGTCTCTTTGTTAACTTCCTGGATCTTACTTTCGATTCATCCAACCTCAAAGTCTCGGATATTTAAAATCACGTTCCGTACTAAAATGTTTATCGAATCGGAAATACTAGATCCATCCGAAATTATTATTAACAGTTTAACACTTAATAAACTAACATACGGATGCCAAGACTGTTCTTCGGCCAGCAGATCTTTTTTTAAGTCCTTAAATCTCCTATCCGCCTATGTACAGCATTGCATATTATTCTCAGAGCGCATCGGGCATCTCCCTCACTGATCACTTATGCCGAAGCGCGAGCATTCCTCCATTATTTTAAATTTGCGAACTTGTTTTTCTTAGCTAACAAATTTTTCGCTTTTATGTATACCTCCGCCAGCCTATCCTGAGGACCCGCTACCGAAAGTGTTGGTGGCTCTCTCTTCAGGCAGCGGTGTGAGTTTAAATGCGCACTAAGTAGACCCACCCTATTTAGACCCTGCGAAGACACAGCATCATCATAGTCTCTAGTTATAACAGTCATAATCCGTCTTTTTGTGCAGTTCTAGCGGCTGAAATGTAGGATATTATCTCATATCTCGAATACTTAATACCCAGTGTGAACCATTGCCACCAAAACGCATTTTCAATTACGGACTGTTTAATAGCAATTACGTTTCTCCTCATGTCTACCGGTAAAAGTATCCTATCAGCAAAGATAAAGGGCACTATAATATACAGCTCTTTGAACTAGGCTGTGAGGTGATGTTGTTATGAGTCCCTGCATGTGCTGAAGTGCCAGGAAATAAACGTGAGGATCAGACCCGGCTGCTGGAGCAATACAGTCAACCCCTATGAATATTCGCCCAGTTCCACATCAAATTTCATGTCTACACACTACTGACTTTTTTGTTTTCGGGTACGGCACTGGTCTTAGAAGATTTTTTAAGTATTTTAATGTTTTCGATGTTTTATTTTTATTTCGCTTATTTGTTTCTACTTACTATTTAAGACGGATGTTTATTATTTTGACGGTTGTTTTCTAATGATGGTTAATCTAAACTTGTGGAATCGTTAAATAAAAATTTTCCAAACGCGATATCTACCGTAAATGTTATTTCTATAAGAAAGCATTTTACATTTTCAGGTAATGAAATTAACTTTTACAATTTAAGCACGGAAGTAAGTGCAATTAAATGTATAAAAACTGTTGCATTGAACTGAAGGAAAGGGCAAAATCACCGATTTGGAGACTTTCTAAATATTTAATAAAAACGCCCGAAGAAATAATATATTTTACAGTAAAATATACATAAAGATATTTCGATAATTCATAAACAACATTAATACTTATTAATGTATCTCGGTACCTGAAATTCAAATCACAACATCTAAAAACAATTTAATAAGTGTAACATCACAATTCACAATCGCTTGTTTTCTATGAGCCAAATATTAGGCAACTTTTAACTATTATTGCAATTTGAATTTAGTGTCGATTCTAATAAGTATTCATGTTTATAAATTATCATAATACGTTTTTAGAATAAATTTTGATGTCAGTATTTTTTTTTTTGGACTATTTTATTTCACCTTTTTTAGTGTAAATATAATAATTTAAGACAATTGCGTTTACTGTATTATTAAAAACGGTCTGTAGGGGCTACATGTTTCCACCTATTTTTCATTATTACTGAGTAAGTGCTTTACTGATACTTATCGATACCGCTGATCGGTACACTTTCGAATGAACAAAAAATCATTAAAATCGGTCCGCATATATAGTTATGTGCGGGTAAACATAAAAAAAAAAATATATATATATATATGTATACGACAAATGTATAACCACTATCTTTTTGAAGTCGGTAGCAAAGACGAAATAAACTGGATTATTCCGTTTTTGATAATTATAATAATTATGCGGAATACCATTTGAATGGTTTTTAGTTATATTGCGCCACGTACCGCCTATGACTAAAAGCACGGTATTATTATAGGTCTTAATTAATTAAAAATATTTGGATATTTTTGTAACGATAAAGAAGGTTAGATTATCTTCATGGGTAGGTCGAAATGACAGAAATCCAAACCAAATAGACCTTCAGGTTTACACTGTAGGTTAATGAATCAATTACACTAACTAGTAAGAGTGCATATGTCTAGATTTTTTTTTCCAACTGTTCGAATGAACATAGTGAATAAGTAATCATGGTAGCAAGCTGTTTATCCGGTTTTACGAGTGTTCTATTTAAATAAGCTAAGAGGAAATGGCAAGATTTTTGAGAAGTTCTCCGATAAAATTAGTTTAACCTAAGAGACGTTATCAAAAAATACAATCTACTCATCTCAGCTGCTACATATGGATATCGTTGCCAGCAATCTTTAATCTTTAGCGTCAACATTTTTTACAGTCAAATTGTAAAATGATTATCTTAGGTGCTCGTACCACATTTATGTCAGTTTCTCTAATTAAATTTTTTGGTAGATACTAGTTGTTTTTCGCTTTATGAATAACAAATGAATTTTCGAAACGATTTTATTTAATATGTTTTAAACTGATAATATTATTCAAATGAAATTGCATGATCGACTTTTCCAATAATAACGCATGATAAACAGGGATCCATTCGATTACTAATTTTAATCTATTAAGGGTTATTTTAGAATTTAACTTTTTTATTATGTAGATGAAATTTTCTTAAAATAATAATATTTTCCCGTTTGCAAGTTTTTGGATTAAGAGTATACCGATTTTAAATAATGCGAAGTTCTGATTTCTTGTTTTTTAATTTTTGATGGCTTTGTATATTTCATGCCATCCGCGTAGACCACAAAGATGAAATATATGACTTGAGCGCAAATATATTTTAAAATTCCCTCCCTTATGTGTGCTGTAATGACCACAGTAGTTACACACAGCACATACAATTTAAGGGAGAAAAAAAAATTCTAATATATGTAGACAGTGTGTATATTACGCTTGAAAAATAAATAAATAAAATACAATATATATATATATATATATACATAGTTATAAAATGGGGAGAGCGTGGATAAAAAATCTGTTGCTACGGTAAGGATAGCAATCAGTAGCAGAAGGTGACTAAATAGTGAATAGCGGGAAAAGAGAGAAAAGGTCGGTCACAGAAAAGAAAGTCACAAATGATGGACAAATGTGTCTGTAAAAAAAAAAAAAAAAAAAAAAAAAAAGATCGGGGTCGATTTTCTTTTAGATTACAAAAATATAAAGATACGCACTTCTATATCGTATACTACAATCGTTGAGTGTTTAAAAAATAAATAAATAAATAAATAGTTGTTTACGAAATTTTTCACGAGAAAATTTGCTCAATTTTAAAGAAAAAACTGAGTTAAAATTTGAGAATAAGCCAAGTTAATTTTAAAATGTCAATGTTAAAAATTTTAGAGTTCAAGTTAAATCATACACAAACGCTCGGGCAGAGTTCTATTAAAGTACATATAAATCAGCTTGCGTGTACAAGTCCGCAACTTTTCATGATTTTGTCCGTTCGGCGTCCTATTATATTTTCCTAATTTGTATTAATTAGCAACTCTCCGTCCTATTTCCTCTATCTCGTGCTCTTTTCTCCTCTGTCTGTTATTCTTCTTATCGGTTCGAAGCATTTAATAATTATGCTAGCATTTCTAGATTTTTAGATGACCAGTTTAATAAAGAAGAAGAAAACAAAAAACACGTTTTTACCATCTACGTTTATATGAAAAATAAGCTTATTCTACTTTTATAATTTGTCGAATTTTCCGTCCAAAGTATTTCAAAATTGTCTTCTTTTATAATTTTTTTTTTTTTTTTTTTACACCGTTCTCTTCGCGAACTAAATTATGAAACTTTTCAGAATCCATAAAACTTTTCGCGGGAAACGTTGGAATGGAAGAATACAGTGTACACGCGACAACGGTTTATACGAGACTACAGTGCGCTCAGAAAATGAATGACGTGTGAAATACACATACCTACCATCTTCACAGGTCTAGAAAGTCGATATAGGAAACACTTTTATCTACTTTTGTTGAATGCATACTCGCCTATGTGGGAAATCCGTATTCAATGTTCTCTTATTAGTAATCAGTCGTATCTAAATAAAGACATGAAATTTTCGTAATGCTTTTCTGTGACGCTCCATTCCGTGACATTCGGGACCGTTTTCGAGTTTATGTACCAAAGCAAAGACATGAAAATATTAGTAATCAATCGTATTCAAATAAAGACATGAAATTTTCGTAACGCTTTTCTGTGACGCTCCATTTCGTGATGCGTGACGCTTTTCGAGTTTATGTGCCAAAGCAAAGACATGAAAATGTCAAAAAATAAATAGCGTTCGGTTATTTTATTAGCGCTGACGCTCGGGCATTTCTATTAGCGCAATAGAATGATTGTGAATTGAACAGGAACTTGAGGACAAAGTTGAGCTGAAAGTCGACGACACCGGTATCCTGGATACGTACGGGACTTTTACAGTCGTCCGAATTTAAAAGACGCTCGCAAAGAGAGACAACAATCATTCTTTGATGCATTCGTTTTAAACGGCTTCGAACAGAGACTCGATAGAGTTTCATATTAAATAATCTTCGATATTTTCGTATTACGTGTTGCCTTAGAACAGGGACCCGATTCATTCTCCGGTGGAACAGTCGTCGACCTCTGACATGCAAAATCGCATTAAACGGTTGCACCGAAAACAAAGACCCAAACAAGAATCCTAGAAGTCCGAGAAAAAATATCAACTGGATCGAGATAAATCATTTTAATATTTTTGTTGCGTTGTAATAATAATAACATGCGGTCCTTTTTTTTTCTTTCTCCAATCACCACTTTCAAAAAATATTGCATTAATAATCGGTGAATGATAGGCGTATTGGAATTTTTTTTTTTTTTTTTCTCTTATTTTATTGCAATCTAGTCTAAATAGACTACTAAACAATTTTTCTTTAACAAAACAATATATAAGTAACTAATAATAATACCAAAATAGCCCGATGGAATCTTGGTATACACACTTTAATTAAATAATAAATGATATATCTACGAATTTCAAATACTAATCTGATACGAGTTCATGCGGTATTGGAAAATAAGTAAAAAATCGACAAATATGGATGAGCAGTTACCCCACCTAGTGCAGCTACTCATAGGGGAGAATATCGTGAGGTGGCTCATAAGTCTGATGATAGTAGTGAAGGTTCTTCGGATTCGTGTGAACCGTCACAACAAATTACGGAAGAAATAAAAGCTGAAATAGCGAGAAAACAGGCACATCGGGCACCTTCCGACAAAATTTTTTTCTTAAACTCATTCTAGAAAAATTAGACAAAAAATTTGATGGAAACAAAACTGAAATGAAAAAAAAAATTCAACGAAAACAAAAGCGAAATAAATAAAAAAAATTGATGATATGAATAGGAACCTTAATAATACAATAAATGAATTGGAAAAAAAAAAATAGAAAACAAGGTAGATTAATTCAAAAGAGAGAATCTTGAAAATTTAAACAATTATGACAAAAAGTTAATAGAACTATTGACATCGTAGTAAAGAAGTCAGTTGATAATGCTATGATGGAAAGAGTGCAAATCGATAGCTTAGGATTTGGAGAATGTGAAGAAACAATTGAATGAATTAAAAAAGAAGTACAATTAACCAATCTACTAGAGAATCTTTAAGAACTGCTTTGGCGGATTCGAATGAGGTTGAGGTAACCGGTTTCGGAGAAAAATTCCGTGATATTCACATTGCAGAGTTTGTAGAGCAGAAATAGAAAAGCATATAGAGCGTCTAGAAGTGAGTGATGACAAAGAAAAGGCAACTTTGCCATTCTCAAGGATAGATGGATCGCCCGGAGAGTAGGCTACAACATGTTTAACCCATTGTAATAGTTGGATTGAAGCAGAAGAAAACTGATTGAAAACTTTTGAAGACGAGCTAATCAAATGAAATAATGGCAAACGTCGCCGAACGAGAATTGAGTGTCTTTCAAAACATCGAAAACTACGTAAAGTTGCACAGTTTAATCGAGTAAAATACAAATATTTGGAATCAGTGGTCGGGGGACGAGAATTTGTCGAACTTTTAATAAGGAAATTTCTGTATAGTATACGGCAAATGGTTTTTGGTTATGAAAATTAATATCAAAAAGGAACTATATCTCAATATAAAAGAAAGGCAAGGTCCGATGAAGATAATGTAAACGATAAAATAGTTTCCAGTGTAAATAATATACAATTGGCTAATAATCCCGTTAGGAGTGGCGCGTATAACAAAAGTAATTATAGTCGCGGCACGCATAATTTTAAGGATAGTTATATCGGGACTGTAACAGTATTAATAATCATCTTAATAATAATAATAATTATCGCAAAAATAATAATTATCGCAATAATAATAATTCAATTCAATTCAATTCAATTCATTTAATAATAATCAAATCAAATCACTTTATTACTATTATTATCACTACACCATGTCTATCTATGCGCATATGTGCGCAAGTGATGGAATTTTATATAAACAATTAAAATTTATTAAAAACAAGACGAAAAAATAAGAACAAAAAAGAAAAAATAAAACAAACATAAAAATGTAGGGAACTTCGATATTTAAACATGAAAATGGAGACAAAAACCATAGAGAATTTTTTTTTTTACTAAATAAAGAATAATTAAATGAAAATTAAACGAAATATATAATAAAAAAAAAAATATATATATATATATATATATATATATATATATATATATGTATATATATATATATATATATATATATATATATATATAATGACTGGACTTAACGATAGTTGGAAGATTATATACATTATATTAGTCCAGAAATGGAAAAAGTGATTACTTGTGTGTGGAATCGTACAAATAAGTTATTAAATGCTTTCGTAGTAGCAACGGATGTTTCCTATAAATTAACCTTTCCGATGTTCAACAACAGTGAATTAATAGGAGGTTGTCATATTTTCCAATTTGCAAAGTATAAATTAGGTTGCGATATAAAGGATATAAAGGATATAAAAGACAGTCGGTGTGGCTATCGTTATAAAGAAAACGCGATATTAGGGGTGAAAGGATTAATCGAAAAATTTGCACCCAAGTTGTCCAATACAGTTCTATTAATGGTAGGAGCGACAAACTTAAAAAGGCGAAAACCTCTGCTGAGACGAATGATGGCTTGGGGGATCTTTTGAATAGAATAAAAAATAGAGGCGTCGAAAAAATATTAATGCCCCCCCCCACCCCTAAATACAACAGCAATATATATATATATATATAAGGACACCGGAAAACTTTAAAACTATTTAGTGATAAAATTCACTCGTTAATTAGTGATGGATTCTCACTGATGATGTAGAAAAGCAACTAATAAAAAAGATTAATCCTAATGACTACTTTGATAAACTATCCTGTAAACAACGAGATAGTGGCCGTGAGGAATGTATTAGATCGCGTATTTTGAAATAAAAATAAAAATGAAAAATGTATATATAAATTTTTTTTTTTTTTTTTTCCAATGTGCACCTGTAATGTATTAACAATTAGCACATGTGCGGGAGCCTATTAACAGGAATTAATAAGTTATTCAGCAGTAGCTCCTTTGAGCAGTCAGCTGTGTGCTAAGTTGTTCAGGTTACTGATATACTGAGGATATCACGGCACAACCTCCTTCCTAGCCTTCTGCGGGGTCTGTCCGGTAGCGTTGTTGTGAACATTCTTCGAATTAACGGGTTTTCATGCATCTGTAACGCCTGATAAAAGTTTTGATAATTTTGTTGATAAAATTAAAAAAAATAAACTTATGAGCTGATGATGGTGGTTACGGCGTTTAAAATGTTCACTGTTTGGACGTTTATGCAGTAGTAGTAGTGATAATGATAGTAATAAAATTTTATGATTTTGAAAGTGCATTCATAATTGAATTAGATCATCTTCACACTCTCGTGAAATCGTGAATCTGTAGTGATTTTCATTTCGTTTGTTGTCAGCCTGTTTCTTTGCGTAGCTCGTTGGTTATATAGAAGATCTGTATATTATAATCGTTTGTGTCGTACCGCAATTCGCAGGACCTTTGTTATACATATATGTTATGTTATGCTAAGATCCCGATTAGTAGTTATTTTGTTTCAGTTGTCCGGCATCTCACGATATCGTTCAGATAGATATAATATTTTCTACCGAGAGACAAGGAAGCTAGTGGCGGTTACGGTTCATCCTATTAATTTAGCGTCATGTGTGTTGTACGAATAACGGATAGTGAGAGAGCATTGAGATGGTTTCAATTCATCATTAGTAACAATACTTTGTTCTATTCATAGTATTATCGTTTTTATTACGGAATTATTTGTGTTTTTCATATTTTTGTTTTGTGGCTCCTTTGTTCATCATGAACTTCCTCACAATGCGCGTAGCGTGATGTATATTTCGTGTTTTATGTTTGTATTACGTAAGATGTAGTCGTATTTCGTTTTGAATATGTACGGGTCAGGGTTGGACTTCTATCCCAGCAGTCGGTCGCATTTATTATTTTTCCCATTGTTTCTTTTAAAATATTCTCCTTAAAGGTATTTCGCGATGGACGACCGGTTGTATAAAGTCTCTGCCTCTGAGGATGGGAACCTCGATAAAGAACTTTCATATCCCCTCAGGTTTAATATTTTTGTGTTCCATATATATATATATATATATATATATATATATATATATATATATATATATATATATGTATATATATATATATGTATATATATATATATATATATATATGTATATATATATATATATATATGTATATATATATATATATATGTATATATATATATATATGTATATATATATATATATATATATATATATGCGTTTTATTCACTTATGAGTGTTTTCAATTGGATTTGGCTTTCGGACGAACAATTGAAATACTGAGGCAATTATTATTTTTTTTTTTTTTTTGTTGTTTTCCGTGACTTCTGCTAAATATTTATCTTGATTATTAAATTTTTCTTACAGATTTTCAGCATCATTACGAATACTAAATAACTGATCATTTTCATTTTTATTTAAAATAGCTGCTTCTTTATATATGTTTAAAATACTTTGGTAATTTTTTTTTTCTTTTCGATTAATTGCTAATAGTTTATTACGTAAGAAATTAACGTTGATAATAAAATATAACGTAAATTGAAGCAGTAAAAAATAGGTGCGGTAAAGGCTGGTCATGAACTTCAAATAGTTAGTTAAGAAAAAAACGTTAGGGTTCATATAGTAGCAGCTCATCATAAAGCTGGACCCATATAAATCACAGTTATTTGATGCCAGGGTATTATGATACCTGTACACGGGAAACAAACGCAGAACAGAGTATAAAAAAATACATTTGTTTTTATTTTTAGGTCTGTATAGAGAAAAGTAAAGTATAAAATTTTGAAACAATTTAAATTTATCTTTTAATTGAATTTGGCTGTATTTTTCTTAGTTTACATTTTTGTTGACCCCCGCTCACGGATCTATTTGCGGTAAATATAATAAGTTTCTATAGCTTTCGTTTTCTCCTCGCTTATATTGCCGCAGAAGTCCCTGGTTGATTCAAAACTTTCATTTTGAATAACGTAGGGGTGGAATAGTGATACGAATCATGGTTTGTGGCGCTATCTTTTTTATTAAATAAGCGACGAAATAATGAAATATATACTGTACTGTTTTCAGTTATGATAAATGTAATTCCGCTCGCTGCCGGCGCTACGCACTAACCGACAAACATTTATCATCGCGTGGTTAGCGTGCGTGTGTGTGGTGCATTTTTTGAACATTCTAAATTTCATAACTATGTAAAATAGGTTAATCATTTTTATTTATGAACTTTAAGCGGGATTTGATAGTTTCTATGTAGTGATTCCGGAATTGCTAAGTTATCCCTCATGCCATACTTTTGTCGTGAAGCGGCTACATTACACACCGTTGATATACTTTTGACTAAAAAATGTTACTCCAGCTTAGGATGACGTTAAGAGTACCGTAGACTTCATCTGGAGAGAACAACTAGGGCGGAGAAAACACATTATACTCGCGTAATTTAAGCGTAAAGAACTACTATCAAAGTCGCCAAGTTTTAGTGTTCATCAAGTGTAATCGATCACAGATATCAACAAAGAGTAAACTTTCATTGTATATAAGCAGATTCTTCGATCAGTTTGGGGTACTGGCTTTCGCACTGTAGAAACCACCTGCTTCAACATAAAATAATATCCGTATCATCATGGATGATGAGTACTCAATTTGGTGTTCCATAATAAACTGGAATATACTTTTTATATGTAAAACGCACATTATTAAGTAAAAACATATATATATAAAAAAATTTCGAGCTTAAAAACAATGCATGCTACGAACAGTAAGCGTATAATTGAACTTTTGCGATCATCCGATCTTTGACTTGGACTAAAATTCCGACTTCAGTTAAAAACATTATTTAAGGTGTCTTAAATTCGCTAATAAGTTGATCAATTTTACGCGTATTATAATTAGAAAATGACAGACAACTGAATTTCTTTTTATCGGTTGACGATGGTTGAAATGAAGTACTGAAGTACTGAAGTGCGTTTATACCTGATGAAACTGACCATCATCATGACTAGAAACGTCCATTGACAGTGTCCCTCCTAGTACGCACTCAGTGAATGATCGTGACCTTAATTATCAACACCAATGGGTTAGCTATTGTGTTAAATAGAAATAGTTAAGAATTTCGTACCGTCGATAGCGTTAGAAGTGTGCAAAACAAAAATTTTATTTCTCACATCTTAATTTCGATATTGTTAAGATATTTATATAAATTTAAATCGGTATTTCTCCTTAATACAGTACGTTTTTATTGAAGAAATATTAAAAAATATTTTCTTCATCTCCCTTCGTTAAAACAAGTAAAAACTAAAATTCGACCCTCTACATTTGCAGTTTTAAGAATACGGTGATTCCACTTTAGGCATCTGCTAAAAGATTTGCTTTGCTCACAGTTGACAAACGTGTAAAGTGAATTGAAATTTTTTTCGAATACACATTGTGATGAATTGAGTTTTTCCGGATTCTTCTTGGGGAGTGCCGAGGTTACGAATTTTGATGTTCGCTTCTACGTAAAGAATTTAGTCTTTGAGGTCAAGTCACTTGATGTGAATTTCGATTTTCTCTTCAAAAAAAGAACAAAAACCGGGCGCCAGTGACATCTACCATACCGAACTTTGGATAGCACGTTAGAGCACTAGGCTTTTCTTTTTTAACTATTTTTCGAAAAAAGAATATATATATATATACATATATGTATGTTGAATTTAACCAGATTCTTGAAAGAGGAAAAAAATAAATAAATACCTCGAATTTAGTTTCGCAAGGTCGAAACAACTCGCCCCTCCCGCGCGCGAGACATCGCCACGATCGTGGACCGCGTGTTCAGTCAAAAGACTCAAAAGTTAAGTAACGCGTATATTTGCCGAAATATCACGAATTCTCGGTAAATTGACGAAGAATATATGTGAAATTTAGAGTGAATAAAAAATATGAAATATTCCAAAAAAGGTAACGAAACGGCTTCAAAACGGGGCATGGTGGCGGAAGTTTCGTAGACAACGACAATCCAGCGACTAGAATAATGGAACACGATGGCAGTTTTCGATCGACGACTAGAACTAACTAATTTTCAAATTAATCAAAAGCAGCGATGGTACCTAGAAATTTCTCGAATAATCTTTTCGAGTGGTACCACACCCGCGCTACACTGCCTGATTCTTACGGATTTCTTTTTCCTCTTTTTTTTTTTTTTCTTTATGCGTGCCACAGTGGCTTTGACTTGAAAACAAGAACAACTACCTAAACGTTAAAACGTTGTGCGATGAGAAATGGAAAGCGCAAAGGAAAATAGCAAGGGCCTAAGCTGGAGTTGGGAAGAAAAGGATTAAGGGAAGCATTAAAAGGTGCAGAAAGGTTCAGCGCCAAGAATTAACGGTATAGAATATTCGATACAGAGAGCCGAGCATTTAAAGAGGACGTGATTGGAGTGGCATATAAGAGGAGGATCAGTAACGTGAAAGGGACAATAGGGGGAAGATGAAAAAGAAAATCGAAAACGAGAAGAGGGCAGAAGGGAACGATTTAGTCTTAATCTAATTAAGTAAACTATACCAGAACGACGAAAAGAGAAAAAGGCTTGGAACCAAGGCTGGCTAAAGAAGAGAACGGTTGGAGAAGGGAGAAAGCTGGAGATGTCCAACCGAAGTTTCGAATGGTTACTTGGGGGGGTCGGATGTCGTCTGAGGCTGACAAATTTGTCGAGAAGTGGACCATTCGGAGAAGCCGAGCGAGCTGGAAAGTCTGCTGCATCGTTGCCTTCGATGCCGGAGTAACCAGGAGCCCATAAAAAGTCAATAAGAAGAGAGAATATATTAATCGCAAGTTAGAAATAGAAACACGAATAGAAAGAATAATACCATTAGAGCGATGGGAAGAAGTAGCTTGAAAGAGACAGATTTGGAGTTGGAAACAATGAGAAATTTGCAGACCCCCTTTTTATGGGAAATAAAGGAGACAGCACGGAAAATAGCGATAGCCATGAAAATATTGAGTAGAAGGTAGGGAGTCTGAAAGATTCCAAGTGGATAAGTGAGCGGGCTGTAAGAGCAATCACAGTAAAGATTTTTACATAAAACGGAAATTAAGAATTTAACATGTGGACATATTCGTTAATCACTAAACTATGAGAATTAGAATTTAAGCGAAGGTAAAGAACAAATTAACGGAATTTGTAATCTTTTTTTCTCGGCTCAATGCTGCTTGAGGCACAACTTTCGAACGAAACGTACTCGCCCCGAACTCGTGTAGAGTTCCATTATCGGTCGCTACCAACGAGACACGCATAGTCTTTACCCCGCCGACACATTCATCCATCCTATTATGCACGAGAATTTTGAACTTAGCCGATAATAAAGAATCCTCGATACCTATACAACGATAAAGTAAACCGGTGTTCGATAGATATCATGATTTAATGACTACAACAAACTCGGACACCGCCAAATGATCGCGCTACAAATACCGAATCCGTCGTCTCACTATATATAGTAATTATTTTTAAGGTTTTTTTCAAACAGTTTCCCTAGGGAAGCACCAACTAAATTTTAATTACTTAAAAAATTAATTTATTAATTTTGTTGTTTTTTTTTTTTTTAAAGCTGGAAGTTGCGCTAATATGAAAAGAAAGGAAGCGCTAGATATGATGGAAGTGGATTCGCCGGCATTTTCTAAGAAACAGCGTTCAGTCCGTGTACCCTTTTTCTTGGCAGTTTTCGCTCTATTGATACTTCTGTTTTCGTTATTCGTATCCGGCTTTTTATTTTATAAAAATATCGAATGTTACGATAACTCGTTGATGCAGAAATCGTTGACGGATACGTCGTTTCCGGATTTCGATAACTACACAAAACAGAGTCTGGGATCGCAGGTGAATCTTCGCTTACCGAGATCGGTTAAACCGGATTCGTATAATATCGAAATCGTACCATTTATATGGGAAGGAAATTTCACGTTTAACGGTCACGTGTCGATCATCGTTAACGTCACTAAACACACTAATAATGTTACTCTACATGCGCATAAACTAAACATTTCGCAATGGTCCGCATACAGATTACCTAAACAAATACCAAATGAGACCTGGAAACCGGACGAGAAAATACTGATTACCGGAACTAGTAATGATACGCGGAAGCAATTTTTCGTATTACATTTTGCCGAATATTTAGAACCTGACCATCAGTACCGGATAAATATTAAATATATCGGCTATCTTAACGATCATCTGGAAGGATTTTACAGAAGTTTCTATAAGGCTGGCGATACGAAAAGGTAAAAGTTTTTACTCGTACGCAACCGTTAAGCAATTTTACACTTTTTACGGGTTCCGTTATTTAATTATTATAATTACAAATCGTATTCGATGGTTTTTTTATTTTTGAAACGTTTGATAACACTTTTTTCAAACGCCGCGTTGCGTTGCTTAGATTTTTTACATTTATCGTCGATTAATTTATACGTATTCAGTTTTCCATTGAAATTTAAAAAATATATATATATATATATATAATAACTTTGTTTCATTATAATCAAATGAATTTAATGGAAACGAAACAATGATAAAATTAGAGTTAAGTTGTTTATCAGTTTTTTTTTTTTTTAATTTTACTATTATTACTTGAAATTGTAGGTGGATTGCGGCCACACAATTTCAAGCTACGGATGCCAGACAAGCTTTCCCATGTTTTGATGAACCTGCATTAAAAGCTCGATTTACATTAAAAATTGGAAGGCCTACTAATATGAGCACACTTTCTAACATGCCTATTTCTAAACATGGCGTTCCTCTGTAAGTATAGTTTGATTTATTAATAGGCTCGTGCAGAGGTGCAAGTTACATAATCGTGGCGTATGATTAATTAAAAATAATTTTTGAATTTTCTGTTTGGGAATTTCGTTTGAATAATATATTTTTTATTTTTTTTATTTTGAAGTAGCACAGAAAGCAGCGAGAATGAAGGTGTATTTTGGAATAAAAATTTTGCGTAAAATGTTCTGAATACTAGGGAAACCTACAAAAAAGTAAAAAAAGTGAGCGGTTAAGATCGCTCAGGCAAATACCGTTTAAAATAAAATTCCAACTTCCATTATTAGCAACCGAGCTTAAATTACACTAATAATAAAGTTAACCAATTACAATAGATTTAGTAGTTATATATATAAAGTGTACACTTTAATTACCTTTTGTGTTCCTGTTCAAAAATATTTCGATCGCCATAAGAACTATCAGAAAAGTTCGTAAAAATATTCTCCTACGGTTCCGAAATTAATGTCGCAATTAATGCGAACGTAAGTAAGACTAGCATTTGGTGCAAATTTTGTATTGCCTATTGCTCGCAAACTTTGCACCGGATCTCTTTTTCCGTTGGTAAACTTCTGGAGTGGTCTTCGCAGCAAACCAGGCAAGCACATTTATTTATATTGCTTTCATAACTTGACTAAAGAATAGTGAAATAAATTTACGGACAACTGCGTAGAAAATATTTAATGTATTTAATTCAATAATAGAGCGCTTAACGTTTCAGTCAGCTTATACGGACCATCATCAGAAGCGAATTGAGACACTCGAACGCAAACATCGGTGTCCACAGTAACGACAAAATTAAATTAAATAAAAACCAAAAAAAAAAAAACACCAACCAATAGAAATAATGTACCGAAAATACAATAAAATTCCGAAACAAAGACACAAAAAGCGTGAAAATACATAAAAAATAAGGGGAACTGGGGAAGTAATTTTTTCTGTTGTGCTTTCCCAGTTCACCCTTATTTTTTATGTATTTTCACGCTTTTTGTGTCTTTGTTTCGGAATTTTATTGTATTTTCGTTACATTATTTCTATTGGTTGGTGTTTTTTTTTTTTTGGTTTTTATTTAATTTAATTTTGTCGTTACTGTGGACACCGATGTTTGCGTTCGAGTGTCTCAATTCGCTTCTGATGATGATCAGTATAAGCTGGCCGAAACGTTAAGCGCTCTATTATTGAGTATTAAATACATTCAATTTTTTTTTATGCAGTTGTCCGTAAATTTATTTCACTGTGATTAATCACTGCGAAAGTTTTAAACGTTGACTAAAGAATGTTTTTAAAAACACTTTTTTCTTTTTAATAAAGTTTTTGTTTTTGTTTTTTACCTTTTTTTATTTTGTTCTTCTTGTAATGGAATTTTTTTCTAGGGTGTCTGCTAGAATAACCACTTCCCTCTTTCATCTGATAGGTGTATCCCCCCTTCTTTCTTGGACCTGCCTTGGGGTATGGTCGAACAAGTTCAAAAGAAAATACCTGTGATGGGTCTAACTGTATGTTTTTTGTTTTTTTTTGTTTTTTTTTTTTTTAGCTTATACCGGCTTCTCCTTCATTTTCATTAGTAAAGGTTGTAGCACTATCAGGTTCTCTGGTATGCATTTGTAGTAGCTTGCTGTGAAGGATCTTTTTCCAGCTGAACAGATTCTGGATCTGGATGGTCGGTTACAAATGACGGTGAGAAATCATCGTCACTCAAAAAATGTCCGCATTAAGTGAGGAAATACTCATCTTTTTAAAACCGTTCATAATGTTTATACTTGTGTGTCTGAGCTAAGAGCGATGAATCTACAACAATGTTTTTGGTATATCGTCGATAGTCATTGTCTTTACCGGTTTATTTCGTAGCCAAGTATCGCGTGAAGAAGCACAATACTTTTGTCCTCATTCTAAAATAATGGAAAAACACATATTGTTTTTATTTCAAACTGCCGGGTTAGTTGAGCAACTGTTGTTCAACCAACTCCAACTGAAATATTTGAAAAAAAAAGTGAGACTACGAAAAAACCATAAGAACCAAATCATTTCTAGATATCGTAAATACAATAGATTTATAAAAGTTTATGAAAACGGATAATTTTTAACGCGTACAGAAGAAAAACAAAGCAAAACTGATTGTTTACTTTCTCGTCGCAAAATAAACAAAACGTGCATGTAATTCGATTGACAAGTCGTTACTGTCGGTTGTCTGATGAATTCCTCTCCCGCGACAGCTACTTTTTACTACTTGACGAGTCAACGTGTGGTGTGCAGTTTTCGAGATACATATTTCGGCTGCTCAACTTATCCCCCCCTATGCTCATTTGGCCCCGCTCTACCCTACTAAACTCATCCGTGCTAAATGTATAACCTGTAAAATAATTTCCGAGTTTATTCTTTTAATTTATAATGTTCCGTTTCTTTTACCAAAAACTTTATGCCAGAACTTGTCACAACCGATCATCTTTTCTAAAAGCTTTATCGAGTACGTTGATTCAGGTTTTTCATATGGTTTTTTTTTTGGTTTTTTTTTTGTAATTTTTCGTCTATCATTCCTTGCAGATTAATAAGGGTATTTTGTATATTTTTTTCCATTTAAAAAATGGTAAGTTTTACACGCTAGTCCAAAAAAGGGAATTGACTTTTAAGACTTGTTAATGCGATAATCACTTACTACCCTTTTTATTGTTTTACTTCATATAACTTCCGGAATACGACAAAGAAAAAAAGCTGTTGCAGAAATGTATCCGATTCTATACCGATGCCTAATAATTAAGAAAATAACCGATTTATAAGTAAGTGTGGATAAAAATCGGTGATATAAAAATCATGATTAACGGATTCATATTCTCCATTTTTGAAAATTATTAAAAAACCAATCATATATCCATAAACATCAATGATGACGATTATAACTAAATGATACAAAAACATCGAAACTAATATAGCACTAATTCGTTGTTTTTTGTTTTAAATCAATCGTGTAATTTAGGTTTCCGAATCGCGTAAAAATCATCTATTATTATTAGGCCACATTTTGGACAGAAATGCATGTTCAGTCCGCAATCAAACAGGAATTACACGGTATAATTAGTTCTCTATTTCTTTCTCACGCGATCATTTTTAATGATGGTTCAACGAGGCCTGGTAGTTTATTCCGCGAGGCTTTGATTTTTCTCCGTCGTTTTGTTTTTCTGGTCTATTTTCTATTTTCTCAGTCGAACAATTGATTGGCCTGTATGCTATTATTTTTATTCTCACTAACCGCGGTATTTCCGGTTATCTGATTATTTCCGATACCACGAATACCTTTCAGGCTTTGCGTTCACCATTTCTTCTTCACTTCTGCAGCTTCATCATTCTTTTATACGATCTCTCATTCGTATTCCCTTTTTCCACTAGTTCAATCGCATTTATTTGCTTTCGGTTCTTGAGCTAAAAACTTCTACTTATTCTCATTCGTAATTTAAGAAAATTTCAGGTTCCATTCTTTTAGTCCGACATAAAAAATGTCTCATTCTAGATTTTTTTTCAAGTGGCTTTTCTCTTCTTTTTTTCTTTTTTTTAAATAAAAAAAAAAAAAAGAAAAATAAGATTGGGCTCATAACCAAGGACCTTCACTCAGAAACAATTAGAGGAAAACGAAAGTTATATAGTGAGAATAAGAAGGAAACAATGGTAGGGATAATAAGTGTAGAAGGAAAAGACCGGATATAACGGGCACAAAAAGGAGCAAGATGCCCCAGCCTAAGCAAGTGGTAGTACCGAGCCGAACGCTCCACCGAAAGAGCAGAGCACTCAAAGAACACGTGTGATCGGCGTCACAAACAACCGCATCATTGGAATGGAGAGGACAACATGGGCCAAGAGGCTAATGAGAAGCGAAAGCGGGAGGAAGACAGCAAGGAATGGTTAAAGCGCAAAAGGCACAATGGCGACAACAACAGAACGACAAAGTGAAAGAAACAGAAAGAACCAAAGATTGATAGGAAGATTAGGCTGAACGGACAGATAAAAGGAGCGACAATTAGAAAAGGAGGAAGGGTACATATCTGATCAAAATCTGAGATGGAAATCTTTACACAATGGCAAGAGATTAGAGGATGGGAATTTTTTGAAGAAGCAGGAAGAAGAAGCAACAACCCGAGCCAAAGAATCAGCCATCTCATTACCAGAGATGCCAGAATGGCCAGGAACCCACAGCAATTCAATATGGATCACATGGAAAGAAGAGAGAGTGCGAAGAAGAGAACGTATGCGGAGAATAGTAAAATCACAGGAATGATTAGGAAGAGGAGAGGAGATGGCTTGAAGAGCACTCATGGAGTCGAAAATGATCAGAAACTGGGAAGAAAGACGATTGGAGGAGATAAAAATAATGGAACGTAAAATAGCCATCAGCTCGGCTGTAAATATGGAACAGAAAGAAAGAAGACAGAAAGATTCAGAGAAGTTATAATTTGGAAGAATAAAAGAAGCACCAACCAGTGAAAATGTTTACATGAGAAGGAAAGAGAGAACTGACAGTACTATGGAATTCCTGTTTAATTACAGCTGGAGGGAGAGATTTTGCAAGTGTAGGCAAAATAAATACTCCCGGAAGATGGCAAAGATCGCTGAAATTAAAGGAGAAATAAGGCAGACTATTAAAGGAAATTGTATATGGCCAAAATGAACTAAGACGGAGAGAAATAAGGGACAGGATAGGAATTTTCCTAGGTACAAAGCGCCACTTCCGAGAAATTGAAAGGTAGGAAAAAATGAGAGAAGAATATGAGAGTGAAAGACGTTTAGGAAGGAAGCGATAGCCTAAATAAGGTCTGCGAATAGACAGGGAAGGTGCATTCAATTCAGCAAGCAGTGCTGGAATAGGAGAGGATTTAAGAGCACCAAGACAGAGTCTAAGGCAAGAATTTTAGATCACATCAAGTTTAGAAAGACGGGACTTGGAGGAGCAGGCATAAATGAACGAACAGTAGTTAAGCTTAGAGCGGACACGATTGATTTATATAGAAGAATAAGAATGTAAGGGTCACCACCCCATTTAGTCGGGGACAGGGCCTTCAACAAGTTCAACCGTTTAGTAGAGGAGGAGGAACGATATTCTAAATGATCGGAGAAAGTCAGACGACTATCGAGAAAGATACCGTGATAACGAAAGCAATTAACACGAGCAAGAGCTGCACTACCTTTCTTCCTTTGTCACTTTTTCGTTTTTCCCTCGTCTCGTCTCCGCGGTGCCCTCTACACCCAGAAGATTCCTTTTCATTTCTGTGTGATGTCAATATCATCTTCTTCGAATGTTCCTTACTTTCTTCAGAACGTTTTCTATTCTCAGCGTTTGGATCTTGGTCTTACTACTCCATACAATGACACTCTAAGGTTCTCTCATTTCCTTCCTTGTCAGTTGTTCCTATTCTAGCTTCTTTCATTCAATCAATCTCGCACCAAATTAAAATTTGATTATGCTCCTTTTGAGCTATTATTTAGATTCCTTGGTTGACTGGGCTGTTTCTCTTCGTTAGCGTACCCATAAAAAAAAAAAAAGATGACGTATAAACAAAAAAAAAACAATTTATTCATAATAAATAGGTCTCAACTATTGGTTTGCCTCTTTTTAAAAAAATATTAAAAAAAGAAATGAAAAATAAAATATCAATGATTTAACTTGCAGTTAATAGAATAAATCAGATTATCTTAAACTACAGTGCGCATAATTAATCACCACACAGACACACACGCATTCTTTAATCTTATATATATATATATATGTTAAAACAGTTATTTTAACGGGGAAGGGATGAAAATTAAAAATCTTCCAGTTTTTCGCGGTTTGCACTAAGCGACTTTTGGCTTGCTGGTAGAATACTATTTAAAAATGAAATAATTACCTATTCCGTTCTCGTGTGAACAGATATTAAATTAAATTTAAAGGTAATAAGAAGTATACCAATTGTTAGTTACACTCATAATATGAAATTTTAGGGGCGATATTCCAAATTACGTAATGGATCATTATAAAGAATCGGTACCGATGTCAACTTACTTGGTGGCTTTTGCGGTCACCGACTTTGATCAGTTATCGGATGGCAGGTTGAATGTTTGGGCTAGAGAAGATGCTATAGAACAGTCTCGGTACGCAATGTCCATTGGTCCTAAAATATTATCATTTTACGAGGAATACTTCCGGATACCATTTCCACTACCGAAAATTGATATGATAGCACTACCGGATTTCAGTTCAGGAGCTATGGAAAATTGGGGTTTAATAACATACCGGTAAGTAAAATGAATACGCATAAATAATTGCTTTACGCGCATCGTTACAATACAGAAATGGAAAAATGGAAAAACTCTATGGAAATATCGAAAATGTTATTTTTAAAAAAAGTAATAATTTTAGATCTTTAGTTAAAACATTTTAACACATACATGAAAAATATAATCAAGATGCTGTTCATTATAGAAAAATAATAGTAATCATTTAGCTTATCGTACGTATAGCTCTCGGTGCCGATGACATAGCGTGAATATTTTGCCGAGTTAAGCTGTTCATTGGTCTATACACCATAGGCAACTGTAGAATAAACAAAATCAGTAAAGAACCTTTCAACTACTGCGTTTCGCTTCGTCGTGTATCGTAATCTATAGTTGGTAGTTGTAAAATAGACTGAATATCCTACGTTTCATCAAAATATAACGAGTAGCTTAAATTTCTTGACAAATTTCACCACGAATATCGTCGGCTAAATGCTTAAAACATTCTAACAAGGAAAGTACGCGAGTTATCAATCGCAGATTTCGATGTGTTGTAAAAAATTTTTAAATATTAGACACTTATTTTTTTTTTATCGGTCCATATGAAGTTTAAAGGGGTGAAAACCACCCCTACACTTTGCCCCCAAAAACTGTTTTTTCTAAATATCTCGGCTCCAACCTTCATATTATTCCATAAAACAAAACGCAGATTGTTTCTTATAAAAGAGGTGAGTAATCCATAATGATTTGAGAATCAATGGCTGCATCCCCTATTTTTAGAGGGTGGAACATGTACTTTTCAGTTTAATTCTGGCGAAAAAACTTATGTAAAACAAAAAAATAGAATTGACCTATTCCTGCATTTAAATATATACTACCCCCAACGGGGGTATACCACCCCTAATACAAAGTAACTTTATACATGTGCTTCCAGCGAACAAAACTCCTCTAAAATTCGTATGTAGGGGTTTTCGAGGTCGCTCATCACGAATCTGATATTAGATTTTGTTAATTCAAAATGGCGAATATGGCGGACGAAAATGTCATAAAAAATTTAATTTACGTAAAAGCTTGTGGTAACGAATTTGCAATTAGACATCAAATATTTATAATAGCGGATCTGATAAGTCAAAAAAAAAAAGTCAAACATATTTTACTTGACATTAAAACTTGTCTGCAAAAGTGTCCAACGGCGATAATTACAAATACGAGGCATGAGTTATATATCCTAATGAACCAATGATCCAAAATGATGGGGCCTCTTGAAGTTATTGTGTTGTCTAATTATTACGTGTAGATGTTGTATGGTATAAAAATAATGTTAGCTGTTTTAAATCAGCTCAAACAGCCAAATTAAATTTCTAATCAAAAATAGAATTGATCAGATATTGACCGTTACGCAGACTTTAGATACTGTACACGCGGTCTGTTTGCAGAAAATTACCCAGTCCTTCAATATCTAACAAAAGTGTATTGACATTTGGCATCACTAATCACCATAGCCATTGCGTTATATAGTCAACAATGTAACATTATCTTCTATCAGATGCGAAATCATTATAATCATTAGCGTTTCCGTGTATCTTGGCACGTTGAGCCTCGCAACCGTTGCCAACAATATATAATGCGATGCCGAAGCCATTCTATGATTTAACTAAATTAAATTAAATAATAAGTAAAGCGCAATATACAAAAAGGTAATTAAAAAGCCAATGTTCACTTGTATTAGAACTGGTTAAACTAACTACAGCCACCGTTTAATTTAAATTAACGATTAGAACTTCGTGAAGTACCACTTCTGTCAGCACGATACGAATAGGCAATCGTTATTACAGGGTCCCTCGGGAAACTAGCGAATAAAAGATGAAGCGAGTACAATGAGTAAATAATAGTCGGATAGTTTAATTGCTGAATTTTGTTTTTATGCAATTTTAGAGAAACGACGATGTTGTACCAAAACGGTGTGTCTACTAGATACAATAAGGAACACGTTGCAGCTGTAATAGCTCATGAATTAGCCCATCAATGGTTTGGTAATCTGGTGACACCAGAATGGTGGTCGGACCTTTGGTTAAACGAAGGATTTGCAACATATATGGAGTATGTGGGCACAGACGCAGTAAGTATTACATCCGGTTCATCTGCAATATTTATTTAAACATTTAACATTTCGTGAATACTTATTGTAATCCGGCTTTAAAAGTTAAAGAAAAAAAAAAAAAAATCCTGCTGCACTATTTCTATCTATCGAATGGTTTCACCCCATGTAGGGGTATCATAACCATGATCTGTCACCCGGTTGATCAGACTGCGCCAACAATTCCGATCCCTTGCGATGTGTACACAGTCCTGAAAGGTACGACCAGCAGCTATGTGCACACCGCGTCCGTCCATCTAGTTGGCGCACGACCTCGACTCCTCTTTCCGTTGACCTTTCCTTGGGCGAGCTGCACTATTTAGCTACTCCGAATTCTTTTTATTAAGTACATTTACCGATGAATAAAATCGAAGCATTTTTACATTATAATATATAACTAAAATTATTGTCGCGATAGCCTAGTTGATAGAGCACTCGACACTTCTGTTACGGACATTTTGAATTCGATCCCAGGTGACGACGGAAATTATTACAGAAATTATTATAAAAATAATTATATAACCGCTAATAGGCACGTGATAGGCAATAGCACGCATGTTGGTTGATGTGTATTAGAGTAGGCTCACGCGGGACTGCAGTTGCATCGCGATAAATCAAACATTTTTGCAATCAGTTCCGAGTGTAGTCTTACAAAAAAAAAAAAAATGACGAACGTATAAACTTCTCCTTTTTGGAAGTCGATAAAAATTAAAATATAAATCCAAACGCTACATAAAATTGGGACATTTTTTCTTAAGAATTACGTTAGAATTAATATATATATATATATATATATATATATATATATATATATAAACTCGGCCATTTTGGCCTCGCGAAGTGACCCCTCTTGCTTATATTTCTGTCTCTTTCTCTTCTATACTTTGTATAGCATGATCAAAATTTACAACGTAATTCTAAATATAAATATAAGTTATACGCGAACAAACATAAAAAAAAAAAAAAAAATTAGGACGGTATTAAATAACCTCCTTCTTTTCCGAAGTCAGTAAAAATTAAAATATAACGAACGTTACGAGTACATAAAATATTGGGATATTTTTTGTAATGGGAGCCGGTCTAGCAATTACAATTAATATGTATATATTAAAAAAATATACCTATCGTAGAGAGAAATACGTCGGTACGGAATCGTTGACGTTTTACAAAATCAACTTTGGACAGATTCCCCTCCCAATGTCTCTCTGTCCACTCTCTTATCGTTTTCACCATGACTTTTGGACTGATCTTTATCCGTCTCTTTTCTCCAATCCTAACACACCTTTTACCTTGCTATACAACCCTCTCCACCTCCTACTTCTTCGTGGTTTAATAATTTTCCCTGCATCAGCCGTTCTGTTATTTCTTCCATAATTCGCCTCCGCTTTAATCACAGTCTGCTTCCTGCTTTCCTCTTTCGTTTTAATATTGTTCAGTTTCTCCTTTATGTCTCTGTCATCCTCCTATCTTAAATTTGACCTGTGATGTAAATCACCTTCTATTATTCGAATGCTCTTGTATTTCCTCAGAACGCGCAGTCCTTTATTCTAATTTGCTTGGCCTTGGCCTCCCGACCCCTTACTGTGCCCCCTACATTCTCTTGCTCTTCCTTCTCTTTCTGTTGTTTCTATATTGGCTATCTTTATTTCTTCTGTTTCTAATCGCTTCCTGATTTAACTTTCAAGTCCCTACGTTTCATTATTTGTTAGTCCTTTGTGCTGGGTAAATGTCCTGAGTTGACGTGCCCAAAGAGGGGAAAAAAAAACAAAAAAAAACTTCCATTTCCTTTCGTGTCCGGCCTATGTATATTATTTCCCCTTTCTTAGTATACCACCAACTGTTCAACTTTGTTATTCTATCTAATGTTATTTTTCTATAAAGTCTCAATGTTGTCAAATGCGGGAATTTCAAAAGGTACCGGTAATTTTGTCTGTGCATGTAAAGTTTCTTCGTCACTAGTTAATGTCCACTTTTTTTGATTTCTACAGCGCTTCTCATGAATCTCATTCCGCATCAATTCGACCTATTTTGCATATCACACGTACTGGATAAGCTAACGTGTCGAACAGTAATACTCTATTCATCGACAGAGCTAAAAAACAACCGAGACAGCAAACCCCCGACTATAAATATACATACCGAAACCTAACCGAGGACTACTTGCAAACATCATGTGATTAGTTTCTTCCACCACTCACCATCAAAACACGACTAATTAATTACAGGTCTCCAACTCGAATCGAGTTTAAAATCGTCCTCTCGATTGAAATTTTGAAATTTTTCTATTTCAATTTCCTCTCGTATTATATTCGCTTTCTTGTATAAATCTCGATGCTAGCGAATATTTTTGTGTCGCCAAATTTAATTTCCTGATTATTTTTTCTTTTTTTGTTCGGCAACCGCGGATTTTCTCTGTAGGTTTGTTTTTGGCTTTACCGATGAATAGACTATATTACCATTCGAAACGTCAACTGATAATACGTGTGACGTATTTTTTACCGAAAGAAATTATAATGTGTAAATAGAGAGGAGTGCGAAAACACGCCTTCCTTTTCTTATGCATTAAGGTTAGCGAAAATCGCTAAATGTCGTTGATAAAAGTTTGCCCGATTCCGTGTGCTATTTTATATTTCCTTTTTTTCAAACTATTAACGACAATCGTATTTTTATAGATAGAACCTAGCTGGAAGGTGCTTGAAAAATTCGTCGTCGAAGAGCTGCATACCGTCCTCTCGTTAGATGCTCTTTTGTCTTCTCATCCGATATCAGTTCAAGTTAATGATCCCGATGAAATTAATGAAATATTTGACGGAATATCCTACAACAAAGGTTATTTACTACTATTCGTTTAATTGAAAAAAACTTCCGAACTACTACTATGTGCGTTTTTGTTACATTAAAAATGGCGTTGATTTGGAAACGTCACTGTTTGTAATAAAACACTCTTACTTTCAGAATATACTGTACGACATATAATAATAATCGCGCGTAAGACGATATTATAGATGAGACTTCTTTAAATTCAGTGTAAATTTATAGATTTTTATGATTTCACTGATACGCGCGTTATTAAATAATATTAATTTTTCCGATCGGTAATAATATCGTCCAGTTCAATGAATTATTAATTAATTTCGCCATTGAATTTGGCATTTTAAAAATGAATTTTTCCGGTGTTGATATTCATTCTCCGATTTTCCTTTTGTTTTTATGCTGTTTGCTGTCGAAATCGAATTTAACGTTTCAAAACGGAAAGTAAGCAATGTTAAAACTTCAAGGGGAACAAGACAGAAGATTAGGGGCTCTCCATTTCCGTTAACGGTACAGGACTGACTTTATGTGTTAAGAGCAAAACGGTATTATGCAAAGAGAAATTCAGTACCGCTATTCAGAATAAAGTATTATTCTTTCTTTTTAAGCTACTACCTTCCTTCTTTCTTTTTTTTTTTAACTTTAATAACTAGACAGGGCTTTTGTTGATGCGTTGTCATATGTTTTCCCGCGGTTCCAAAAAAAAAAAAAAAATTTACTTTTTTCAGATAATTTTTTTGTTCTATGTTGAGTCACCAATTTTAAGGGTAGCTTTTCCATTTTATTTAAATTCCTTTACGCACTTTCTGATTGACTTCGCTTTTTTTACTGCATAAATCGAGAATTTTATTTTACGGCGTAGATTTTCGGAAGATTAATTTTATTTATCTTCATATTAATTCGAGTAAAGTAATTAAAATGTTCGTCGTACTTACTTTTGTTGCGACTTTGCTACGTTTTATAATTGAAAATGATTAAAACTAGCGTATTATTTTCTTTCTTTATTATCGTATCGAGAAAGCGGCGTACTATTATAGTTATATATTTCATGAATTAATTCGGTGTGACATAAAGCAAAATATTTCTGCGGATCGAATTATTCTCCGATACATTCCTAAAATTAAAATATCAGCGTGAATGTATAAGTGTGTTATCTAGCAGAAATCGCGCATGTGTACGAAATTATCGTGAATATAGTTGAATTCCGTATAGGAATCGATGATTAGTAGTATTTTCTGCTGGATCTGTTAAAAGGAATTTTCAGAGACCGCGATATCGAAGACAACATCTGATATCATCGAGAATAGATTGTTTCGCAATATTTGTATTCAGTTATCTCCTATCTAATTACCGACTTTAGTCTTTTACGTCAATTTTCATAGCAAAAACTGTTGCAGTCGTTTCTTTATTATTTTAATATTTAAAAGACTATTTATTAGAATTTGTTGTCCTTATAGTGTCCGCAGTTATTATTATGAAACGTCGTATGGTGCATACATTACGAGGTTCACTTTTCCATTTTTATTAATTTATTTATTTCGTCCATTTTATCTTAGAGTTATAATTTTAATTCTATCAATTAAAACCTTACAATTTTCATCCATGTAGTGTCGTCGCAGCTAAAGCACTCGACTTGACGGAAGTTATGATTTCGATCTCAAGCAACGGCAGATATTAAAGAAATACTAATTCAATTAAAGAATCGTGTGGAAGACAACGGCATAGTAGGCATATGGGGGACTGCATTTGTATATCGGTAAATCAAACAAACACAGTATCAGTTTCAAGTGTAGTCTCGCATTTACACTAGCGTTACATATAACAATATTGTCTGGTACACTAGATCCATACAGCTAAAATGTACGAATAGGTAGTCGCCGACGCTTACAAGCTGAGTGTGGCACTATGATTAATTTAATAACTATCCGTACGGAAAGTTACTAAATGATTTGTTTGGTTACTCTACAAACCGTATTCTTAACGTCATTTTAAATCGATTTCTTGAATTTCACCTTAGTATCGTTAATTTTATTTTCCTCTTGACTTACTCTTTTTAAACCGGTCCTTAAAAATATTGATTTTCTCTTTGATCTATACTCTGTTTTATTTCTAACAGCCATTATAAAGCTCGTTAAACAAACGTTATTGGCTGGCGGTTGAGAAGTAATAATTTTTAATTACTAATCCATTCCGTTTTTGTTCTTGTCTTTTTTTTGTTTTTTTTTTTTTTTCGCTGTATTAGTTATTTACATATCCGATAATAATTAAATATATTAGTGCTGAAGTAACCATAACCACTTTCGAGTGCAAGTATATTTGCTTTGAGAATTCTATCCTTTCCGACAATTTAATCATCGCCCAAGTAAGAATCTAAATAATAAACTCGGGATATGATGTAAACAAATTATAAATACAAAAAAAAAAAAAATTAAAATAGTTACATTTAAAATGCCGTCCAGTTTCGGATAACTCGATCGATAATTATCCAAAACTAGTTGTCATTTTAATTTTACATGTTTTTTTGTGCTTATAATAATTTGTTGATATCAAATTTCGATCATCCTCGATGGTCTTGTGTCCTACTTATTTTATGAGTTCATATATACCTTTAGATCCGTCAATTTGACCTTTTTTCTTCCTCTAATTTGATTTTAATTATAACTGGAAAACAACCGTTCATTTTACGGTAGTGATCTTGTTGCTATTTTAATAACCCCTTCGAATCTTATTTCAGGCTTCTTCATTCTCTACCATATAATCAGTATGAAGTAAATTGGACTCTGTTCCATTCTACTGTAAATTCTTCGCTTCCTAATATTCAATACAATTCCGTTCTTAATATCACACCTACCCTTTACAGCCCCGGTTATTGATTATTCCATCCTTCTGATTACTGATAGTTTTATCGGTTCCTTCAGGTTGTCTATCGGCGTTGACAGGTCTGGGCTGGAATCAAACACCTACCTTCGCTGCGACATCAGCGAGTGAGTTTCCGTTAATACCGATTCAACATCCATGCGAACACGATTTAGAGGTTGTTTAAAGATGGAACGCGCACTATTTCTTTAGCAGTAAGATGTTGACGGGCAGCTATAAATCTGGATTATGCCGTGAAGAGCTTTAATGGAATTAATGCAGACGAGAGATAAGGAGAATATACACGTGTATCAATGCACAATACATGTGTGAAATGGCCAATCTAAAAACTTAAAAAAAGGTAGAAAGAAAGAAAGAACGGGAGCATGATTGAGTGATAAGAGAAAAACTACATTCTATTCTAGTATTACTCTTTGATCTGTCGACGGAATAACATTTTTGAATACTCGTGAAGTGGTTGATAAGGAGCATTTTTCTTTCTAAACACATCGCTAAGGTAAAAATCAATAGAAATGTTACGATTAGACGGGAGAATCGCTGCAAGAGAGAATGAACAAGTCGGAAGTAACTTTATTTGCATGGAAGAAAGAATGTTCAATGTTCTGTGTTTGACGATGAAAAGATCAATTTGAAAGGATGATGCGAAAAGGCTTTTTATAGCCTAAGAAGATAAATGCGGATTTACTGTTATACGAAGAAGAGAAGTAAGTAAAGAGCGATATCTATCTAAAATTCGCCAGCCTTATATAGAACGCTGCAAATTGCAGAAATTGGAAAAGAGCTCCTATTATAAGTTTGACGGCTGCATACTAAATGGAATTGAACGATTGCAGAAGTATGAAATTAGCAGAACTGTACACAGCGAGTAATCAATTTTTGATTTTATCAGTAAACAGTGTTTTTTTGAAAATCAACTGAAACTATAAATAGTTTTATCATATATTTGATCTAATTGTGCAATTCAACTTAATCTGGTTGATGGGTTATTTCTATGACTGTTTTTCGTTGAAAACCAAGCCTAGATATTTCGCACTATGTTTAATGACTGTACGGAAGAATTGATCGTGGTAAGTTTTATGTTATACAAACACATTACTAGAAATTGCCAATTTCAAAAAGAATATTGAAAGGAATAAAGAAGAAAATAGAGTATATTTTGGACACATTATCAGAGGACAGCGGTACGAAATTCTACAATTTATAATTCGAGTGATGGAAAAAGAAGTACAGGAAGGCGTCGGACAGCCCGGATCAAGAATATGAAGGAATGGCTCAATACCATCTCAGTCCAAGAACTTATGCAACGTGCAAGAAAAATACTGCTCGGTAACTGCAATTGTGATCGCCTACGCCCCCGTAGGGTACGGCACAAAGAAAAAGAAGTCATGAATATTCTTGGACATGAGATAAGGATTACAAAAATCATCAGGAAATAATGCACTTTTCGCTGAGGCCGGTATTACTTGAAGTGAGACAATTTTAGATTAAATGCGGTACATCTGGAAGAACCAACGGTAAATTGCAGATATTATTTCGTGTTTCCAGGTCTGGTCAAAGGCTTTTGAAAAATCAACAAAGACGGTCAGAAGATGGTGCCTTTTTTGAAGGCGCTTCTGGTACGCTATTTCTTTTAAGCGACCGGTAATAGATCTTCCGATTCGGAAACCGCATTAAGGTATCTGATAGAAGTTGATTGGTTTCTATTACCCATAGCCAACGGTTATTTATTCTTTCGAAGATCTCGAAAATCGTTGAGATTAAGCACATTAAGAAGAGTCGCGTTTAACTTGAAGATTAGTATGACTTGGGCAGTACGTATTCCATTTTGCGGGACAAGTATCAAAAATTTGGTTTAAAATAGATGGTAGATGAGAAACTGCAAGATATGGTGGTTTTTAAAGCACAAAAGCGCATACGCGCTGTTTTAAATATTGCATTTGCAAGCTCATCCGTAGTAACGAAGTATTATATAGTTCTTCATTGAAGTAAAGTGGAAGTAAGATCGTTTTCTCAGTAATCTTCGTATATCTTTACGAAAATGTAAGATAGTCATTGTGTCAGATTGAGATGCTGAGGAGTCAGAAAAAATTAGATGTATATCTGTTGCGATAGAATAGTTAATAGCAATGCTTGCAGGTATTTAGAAGAACAATTTTCCGTTTATAACTCAGATTTTTTTCCACATTTTGCTAGCTGGTGTGTATAGAGACTTTAAGGAATCTTCTTAGTTTATTTTAAAACACAAGCGTGCTCGAATGCATAGATGCTTGTGATTTCAAGGGAAAAAGAAGATTTGAGTTTTTTTGACATTTTCGGGCAATTTCGTATTGCAACTAAACACTCGGGGATCCACAACGAAGTTGTTTCGAATTTTAATTTCCGGAGAATGTAGGTTCGCAAGAGATACTAAAGTTTCAGTAAACCATTAAACAGCTCTTAGGATTTTAGAGCATCAACCAGAGAATTGCAAAACGTCGGCTATTTTGCGGCAGTTAAACTTTTTTGATGTTTTAGGGAAGTGATTCATTACAATTTGGCGAAGAACGATATCCCAGTGAGGTCTCTTGATGATCAAAAAGACTCGGATGATTTTACTGGTTAAACTTTTTGGCGAGGTAATTGATAAACCTGTGATAGACCGTGTTTTGTGCGAGAAGTTATAATGAGTTGGTTCTGAAGAATAAATATCTTCTATTATTTGGCCTTCGATGTTTAATGATCTGCCAGATGATGGGAAAAACATTATACTCTCCGCTCGGTATAAACGAATGAAAAAGTATTTTTAAGTTTATCATGGATGATGTTTTCATTTGATGGTAAGATAGAATACATATCAGTGATGATAAATCAATTTTTAAAGCTACAATTTCTAGATCTATATTTATAAAAATTTTCTCCTGGTTTCGATTTTATTGCCAATAGCATTCCATTAAATGAGGAGATAATAAAATATTATAACCAGATAAACCAAAAATTTGGTGTTGCTGCAAGCGAATTTCTTTCAGGCAGATTAAAGTCTTCTCTCTACGTGTTGGTAAATACCGTTACAATTCCAGATAATGAATGTTTCTTTATCTATAAAGCTCGTTTGGTATTTTGCGTTAGATGAAATACTGATGGTCTTTTCGTTTTGAAGTTCTGTAAAACAGATTTTGATTGATTTTTGCACGAGAGCAGAATAGTTTTCTTCTAGTATTTTTTAGACACTGTTCTGGTGTAACAGCGAAATCAGAGTGAGTGTTCACTATCGTCTTTACAACATCTAGAAATAAAGAGAAATTGACGAAGTTTAATAAGTGTGTACTGATTAATACTATTTGAATCCAGCGTTTCGCTTGAGGATTTTTTTTCAACGCAAGTTTCCATTTTTTTTCTTTTCATTTTTAGTTTATTAGGATTAGGCTGTGCTGAGTCAATTTATGAAACTTCCTGAAATTGATGATGATGACTGTCGTCTGTCATTTCCTATCTTGCACTGGATTTTCGGATGGTAACATCTAAGTGTCTGAGCCACCTGACCGGAGAAGTTCTATGGATTGTTGTGAAGAGGTACGTTGCATGGCGTGTAGGATTTTACGTTGTTGAAAAGAAGAAATTCATATGAGCTTGAACCGGATAGACATTTCGGTTTTTAACGGAAATAATTCTAGCAAAGGAAAATCGTTTAATCGGGTAATTTCTTCTAGCTCAAGTGTAACATTATTGGATAGACTGACCTTCACCCGATGTCCCCTTGAGTGGCATGTAAGGATATCATTTGATCAAAAGTGAGGATTCCATGTTTCTTTCTATTATAAGTTATCATTAAGTTGATATTTACTTATTGTTTCTTTCTTTAATGTATGTTGAAAAATTACACCATCGTGAAACAATGTATTAAATTTATTATTAAATTATCATCGACGAAGCTTCAAGTATAGATGTTCAGTATTCGCATAGATTTATTTTGAAGCCAAGAACGTTGTCTAGGGGGCTAACACGTAGTATGGAGATGCCTGATGGTGGTTCGATTTTTAATTCATGCATAATGAAGTGCTCAAGAATCGTATTTGGAACAGTAGGGAAGACACATTTTAGAGAGTATTTAATTTTTTTTGTGGATTGCTTAATTTGCGATATTTTATAAATTCCGACTGAAACGTAAATGCACAATTATCTCGAAGTGTTTGACTGGTTTTTGGTTTTGGAGAAAGATAATTATTTTTTGCGGCTGACTTTGGAAACCGTGATAATTTTATTTTTTTTTTTTATTTTGGGCGCGTCAACTCAGGACATTTACCCAGCACAAAGGACTAACAAATAATGAAACGTAGGGACTTGAAAGTTAAATCAGGAAGCGATTAGAAACAGAAGAAATAAAGATAGCCAATATAGGAACAATAGAAAGAGAAGGAAGAGTAAGAATGTAGTGGGCACAGTAAGGGGTCGGAAGGCCAAGGCCAAGCAAATTAGAATAAAGGACTGCGCGTTCTGAGGAGATAGATGAGCATTCGTATAGGAGGTGATTTACATCACAGGTCAAATTTAAGATAGGAGGATCCGACCCTCTGAACAAGGTTCATGAAAGTTGTCATAGTCACGCAATGTCCTGTGTATAAGAAAATATTATACCTTGTTCTTCTTTTGTATAGCTAAATTCAGTTGGAGGAAAAATTTTCCTTTTTACGGTGTTTAAATAGACAAGTTTGAGGATATTTTGGTCGATAGGTTGAACGTTGTTTCTTTGAGAATTAGAGGACTGTTTGTTTTAGGCGGTGAGAAGGGAAAAAAAAAGAATTCGATTGTAATTTTACCGGCGAACAAAATAGCCGGCCGAGTTAAGGTAGAATGCTTAACACGTACACTGCACGGCAACAGACGACATCAGATACGAACTGATAATGAAAATTTATAATAACGTTAAACAACTGCTATAATTCGGTACACTACAAACGCGATCAATAACACCTGACGTTACACAACTGAAACACGTGAATCCGCTTTCATATTTTAATGTAAAAAAAAAAAAAAACTAATAAAATCGATGTAAACCTTTTTCTTTTCTTTTATTTCTTTACTTTTATTTCTTTACTTTTATTTCTTTTCTTTGATTTCTTTTCTTTTATTTCTTTTCTTTTATTTCTTTTCTTTTATTTCTTTTCTTTTATTTCTTTTCTTTTATTTCTTTCTTTGCGCAGTAAATAATTTTTTTGTTCATCTATTTATGAAATTATATATTTTTTAATAGGTGCTGCCCTTATACGTATGATGAGCCATTTTATAACGAAACCTGTATTTAAGCGAGGAGTAACAAATTATTTAATCAACAAGTAAAATTTATTTCATTATTTTATTTTCGTTACATATCTAAATCAAACTTTGAAATATTTTATAACTAATTTCAAGTTTGATACAGCTTTTCATTATAATAAATATATTTGTTTTCATTCAAATCAAATTTAATTTTAGTAAAATAGAACAATATAGCCCTGTATTTTATTCGCCGCTATTTTCATAAACGTAACCTCCTTGTAAGCGCATTTGCGGCGAATAAACCAGAACGATTACTTTTATTATTTCTTTTAAAAAATTTATTTTTTTTATTGACACGGACAACTAATATTATTTAATTTTCCTGTAAAATTCCGTCCATTTTTCCGAAATACATGACGGGAGTTATTAAACAGAAATTTTTCTGCACTTTTCTTCTGAATCAGAAGAATTAATTCACTTTTATTATACTTATTATTTTGTATTGCAAATTTCATCTCTGAAGTTATTATTGCAATATAATTTTTCCGTCGTTTTATAAGTGTTCTGTAAATTCCTTCTTTCGACTGTGAGTTGTGAATTTTTGTCAAGGCCGTTTTTATGGCGTGAGTTTTGGGGGTTAAGCCCCCCCCCCCCTATATGAGAACTGAAATAGTTATTATAAATACTCAGAAATCTGGAAAAAAAATCAAAAATTTAAAATAAATATTGATGATTTTTTAGGGTGTCCTTACCCTTAAAAGAAAAAAAAAGAAAAAATACGCTCCATATATTTAGGTACTTCACTAATATTTTATGCAAAATTTTTTATTACGAGTATAATCAATAACGTGTGTAATTTTTATTAATATTCATATACGGGGTAATTCATTTATGTAAATTATTATTATATAAATCAAAATTATGGAAATTATTAGTAGTATGCATATTAGTGAAAAATGTATTGTCATTTATAAAATAAATATGTCAAGAAAATTTTCAAAATTCTGGGCATGGGCCTGACTTTTGTACACATAATTATCGGTGTGCGCGTCGGTTTTCGATAAATCGATATGTAAAAGGCAACTTTATGACTAGAATCTAAAAACGGAAATTTCAGTTCGTTTCGACATTGTAGATCTATTTGAAAAACACCTAAATAATAATAATTTTTCCGTGGTTTTGCCGAAAAACATTTACACAGGGGCAATCTTTATTTTCCGTGCTGTTTCCTCTGCAAGGGGTTTTTGCAAATTCCTTCCCGACTCTAAATCTGTCTTTCAAGCTATTTTTTCGCCTCCCTCCCATCCCTCTAATAGTATCATTCTTTCTATTCGTGTTTCTATTTCCTACTTGCGATTAATAGATTCCCTTCTTATTGACTTTTTAAGGGTTCCTGATCACTCCGGCATCGACGAGAACGATGCAGCAGACTTTCTAGCTCGCTCGACTTCCCTCAATGGTCCGCTTCTCGACAATTTTTCTGCCTCTCTCCGACTGTTCTTATATTACCTCCTTCTTTAGCCCATATCCAATTCGAGACTTCATCTAAAGCCTTTCCTTCTTCTCGTCGTTTTGCTATAATTTCCTTAATTAGTTTAAGACTAAATCATTCTCTTCTCTCTTTTTCTCGTTTTCGATTTTCTCTTTCACCTTTTCCCTATTGTGTCCTCTCCACGTTACTGATCCTCCTCTTATATGCGACACCGGTCACGTCCTTTTTAAATGCTCGGCTCTTGTACCGAATGTTCTATACTGCCAATTCTTGGCGCTGAACCTAATCGCATAACTATTTTTAACGGTTTAGGGACTAGTTCTTGCTGTTGTGTCAAATTCGTTGATATGCTCCGAAAAAAAAAAATATATATTTACCTACTGGATTTATTTTAACATTGAGAAGAAAAAATTTTATTTTCTTTTAAATACGTTTGTAGATTTATTATTATTGTTTTTTTTAAATTGTTTTATTAATCTATTCCTTGCTTAACAGACATTTACGAATTATTTAAACAACCGAATGAATATATTGTAATCCACCGATAAAGTCTACATTATATCTGTGATAGATAAATATATTTATTTAAAGATACCCGGCATCTTGGTCTTTAACTTTTGCAGATTACTTATAATAATAAATATTAGAAATTAATGAAGAAAAGAATGAACAGAATTTATGTTAACGAGGAAAAATAATAATATATTCATAAATTGACAAATTCACAAAAAATGCCTAAATAAGACCCTACACAATCCGGTATCTTTAAGAAAAAGAAAGTTTTTGGCTTATCGTTTTTTGCCTTGGTTAATACTTGCGAAGTCAGACTCTAGAGCATTTCATTTTTGTGACCACGCGGAGTTTGCATGACTTTCGATCATTACATTTACATGTTGAGCATATTTTAAGGAATTTATCTGTGAATAGTGAACTATGAGTAAATTCCTTATGACCAATTCGTATTCCGGCTAGGATGACTTTTTTTCTTCTACTTTTGCCGACTAATTGATTTTTCTGTTAAGCGTGTGGAAACTAGTCGTTCTAATATTTTACACGGTGCAGAGGTTAAGGCTATCGAACGATAGCTGTTCGGATCGGAGGAGAATTTTCCTGGCTTTGATATCGCTGCAACACGAGATTCTAACTACATTTCAGCTATTTCATAGGAATATCGGAGAAATTTTAGACATTTCGGAATGGATCTTATTAAAACCAGGAAACGAGTTTTTAGTATTTTTCATCGCCTTTTCTAGTTCTTTTGAGGTAAAATCTGTATTACGGATCGTACGTGAAGTTATTATCGCCGAAGATATTACCGTTAAAGTTAGGCTGTTCAACTACAAATTGAGCCACCAGCTCGCTTTTAGAGTTGTTTTTTGCGAAAGTTAAAGCCAATATTTCGGCGATTTTTTCGGAAGAGTAAGCAAGAGTGTCATTGGACAACTTCAGAATACTTGTTTATGCAACTAAAGCTTTTCCAGAGATCTTCATTTTGTTCCAGAATTCTTTGGCTGGAGCCAGAGTTAATAAAAGATACGAACGTGTACTATGAATTTCTTTTACACTCGTGCGTATAATCCTACGTGCTCGAGCTCTGATTTTTTGCAAAAATATATTAGATATGCAGTTGTTTGAAATTCCCTGTACAACGCGAAAACTGTTTTTTTTTTTTTTTTTTTTTTTTTCTATTTATAACGAGTTGGAATTCACACACTTTTTTAGAATCGGTGAAGTTCTGCGGATGTTTTTCTGTGAGATTCCGATGATATGGTTTATTATTTATTGGCACGTTTCGCCAACATCGGTTCCATTTAGGTTGCCTATACAATGAAAATTAATGTCTTTCTTATAAACTATTAACGCAGCTGTAAGTAATAAGTTATGGAAAGCGGTCGCTTTGATAGATTTAACGATTTTACTAGGTGAGTGATTGAACAGCTGCATACTGAGAAATGTATAGCCGAGAAGATACTGTTGAATACTTGAGCCTGGTAGTTTCCAGTGATAACTAAGCAGTCAATTTCGCGTTGGATGAATTATTCGATTATGTATTACCTCCAGAACATAAGTGATTGAATTCCCATAAAGAATGTGTGCATTGAAGTCGTCTGTGACTATGGGTGGGAGGCTGTTTTTTTTCGATATTCTCGATAGCGTGTACGATATGCCATGTTCGTGATGTAGGTACCACAGTATGCGGTTATTTTCACATCCCTGGATAAGTAGTGGACTTGTTCAAGAGCAACTTGAAGTGACGTTTTTAGTGGAATCCTTCACGAGTGGAGGAACTGTGGATCGCGCAATAAGGGCGCCGTCGTTAGAGTTGATAATAATAAGTGCATCTTTTTTCTATTTACATGATATTTCAGAGAGGATTTGGTTTGTGTATTTAATTTGGTTTTGTTGGAAACAGAAAATTACAAGAGAGAAATCTGGGTTGAGAATTCGTGGCAGTGGATATTTCAACTTAACATATTCAAAATTCCATGATATAATGTTTCACGTTATTGAGCAGATTTTGCAGCACATTCGTAAGGGTCAGATGCGGAGAATTCAGAATAGTCAACCTCACTCATAGCTTCCTCACTTTCATCCGATAATCGGATTACAGCTTTTTGAAAGCATTTTTGTATTCGTACCCGCCATCAGTTGGATTTCTTTCGGTAAAGTTAATAAACCTTGCGGTTTATGAGCACTTTCTTTTGCGTATTTTGGTTCGTTTGATAAGTTACATGGATTGGCAATAAGCTAGGTAAAGTTGGTTTTGGTTATGATCGGGTTTTCTGAAAAAAGTTTATATCAGGATGAATACCGAGGTACTCGTTTATTTCTATCAACTCTGTTTGCGATAATAATTCTTTTTGGAAGTCAGCTTCATTTTAATTTTCTGGTTCTTTTTTTCTTTCATAGGCGCTGCCGTTGAGGAACCTCGCTTGTTTGGGTATTTTTATCAATCGGTTTTTGATACGCTACTTCTTTTTGGAGAAGTTTTTGCTGCTGTTTTACTAGTTCTTTGTTTCGACAGTGTTTATTTGAGTGGAAACCTATTTTGCTGCACAAGAAGCTTTTCATATTCGTTTCTGCAGATAGGAATATTTTAAACGGTACCTTTTCTGCTCGTAATATTGTTCTTCCTTCCTCAGCATTTCAAACTATGGTTCAACTCTCGTATTCTTCTTCATTTTTTAATCCTGCCTCCTTTTATCTCTCTGTTCAGCCATCTTTCCTCCTCGCCCAAAGTTTTCTTAATACTTGCCCTCACTTAAACACTCTGCAATCTCTGCTATTTGTGTCGCCTCCGCTTTTACCACAGTCTCCTTCCCGCATCATTTTCACGGGTTTCATCTACTTCTGTGCTCTATTTTGTACTTTTCATTCCCCTTCTAATTACTTTCCTTGTGACCTTGATATCGCGTTTTCTTTAAATGTTTAACCCTTTCTCTTGAGCAGTCGTCCTTCTACTGTTTTCCATAAAAACTCGGTATTCCTACTCCCATTATCGGTGCTTCTTACATTCTATCATTTCCTTCTGCTTCTGTTATTCATGTCCTTGAATTAATTCTATACCCCCTGTATCTTTAAATGTTTAAAAAGAAAAACTTAATCTTCTCCTCCTTCCTATTTCTCGGACTAATGTCTTCGTTGAAAAGGCCATAAATATAAAAAATCTTCGCCATCGTAATTTATAATGATAGAATCTAGTGTACCCGGCACTCCTATCGGTGTTTTCAGAGCCGTATTTTATTACACGTCGGAAGCTATGTGTTGCTGCGACCGTTTTGTATGACTAACCAGCTTTAACGAAATTCATCGGTAATTTTAACATCACACCCGGTTTTAAGTCTGTGATACAGCGGGGCAAATGTTTCTTTAAACGAGATGCCTAGCTTTTAGTGTTTGATTTTTTTTTTGGATTTTTCCATGTTCTTCCTTGGATTTATTTAAAGTCATTTTCTCTTTGGGTGTATAAGACTAGAATATTATCTTTAATGGTAGCATGATGGACAAGACAGCTTGAACATAATCTTGATTTATTAGATTTTCGAAAAGGGCGAAACGATCGTTTATTTTCTTTTTGGAAAGATATCAATCAGTAGATTTGACACATGTTGAGTAACACAATCATTCTCTCACTGATAAAAGAAATGATGCATCTCATATTTATGTAACGCAAGTTGTTACTGCGACTTCGTTCTTTTTAATTCACGGATAGACATTAGTTTTCAAACGATTAACTAGTCTATTCCACATTTTTACGAACTGTTTCCCCGATAGTTTCATTTGCATAAAACACTTTTAAATCTTAACGAACTGTCCTTTTCTGATATACCACATAATAGTGCCTAAGTTTAATACAGGGAATATTATATTTCTAACAATAAAACAAATATATCCTCGATATTAATAAAATAATTTACTACGTTCTGCTACTCCTGTGCGTTTGATGGTACACCAACCATCATGACGTACGATTATTATTTTTTTATTTATTTATTTTTTTGGCGTCATGTCGAGAAACATTATTTTACTTTATTAGATACGTTATCTGTTACCCGTGAGAGGGCCACACATACTGACTCCAAATTTCTTCCCTAATAGGACAATTAAATTCACATTAATGATAAATGTTTACGTTTACTTTTTAAACGTACTAATTTCATACTCCTGGTTTTATTTTTTGAGCATTTCCTAATAGTGAATCTTAATCCGATTTATTCACCGTTTACAGTTAGTCAACTGGTAGTTAGGGATGCAAAAAAAAATATTCATTTAATTTTACCTTGACTAAAAAATTGTTGTCACTAATGGCATAATTAATAATAAATTCTAATTTCATGAATTCCATTTTATATTCAAGGGGTGTAAATAACCCCATTTTAAAAAAAATAATTTTATCCTTTATAAAAAATTTCTTTTCAATCTTAACTGTTACCGAATATCTTTATTAAACACACGAAGATTCCCCCCCCCCCTCCACCAGAACTTAATACAAGCTGTTTAAAAATGCAGCAATTTAACAGGAACAAAATTCTTTTTATTCGCTTTGTTTACAGACATGTCAAAAGTTGTTGCCAGAACATTTTGAAATAGTTCAATTAGTCGTATATTTTTAAATGTCAAAATTACGAGATTTATTTTTGACGGAAAAATAAAACTTCATAAAATAAGGATAAAAAGAAATGATCTTTTAAAATTTGACTTTGACGTTTGCTCTTGTTATTCTATGAAAACGAACTGATATGCTTTTATTGCAAATGCGCGAAAGATGTAAAATACTCGCGAGCTGAAAAAAAGGTATTAGCTGCAGTTCGTATTTTTGTCAACGTAAACGGGAACTATCACGGTTCACGTCGATCCATTTATATCATTAATAACGATAAATTATTTTTAAAGATTTCTTTTCGGTCTTCATTTATTTTTTTTTTTTAAAGCAACATGATCTGTAGACAACTTCATTTCGATTTCTGTTGCTTTTTTCTTGTTTTTTATTTCTAAGAAAAGTCAATTTAAAATAGCTTAAACCACGGCCTATTCGTTTATTATAAAAAGATAATGAACCCTTTTAGAATATTTTTACAATATGATATTCTTTAATGCTGCAATTAGAATTAATAATTTTAAAACCAATTGAAAAATAGGAATGAATAAGAGTACAGGATGTGAGTGGAAGACGTTTGGTGAGGAAACGATAGCCCAAGTAAGATCTGCGAATAGACGGGGGTGGTGTGTTAGACTCTGCGAGAATGCTGGAATTGGAGTATTTATAAGAACTGGCGTTTTACACCTAGGAAAATCCCTGTTTTAGCTCTCATTTCCCTTAGCCTTAGTTTCTTTTGGCCTTACACTTCCCGCTTTTTCTTTAGCTTTGCCGATCTCTGCCATTCTCCCAATATTTTTTTTGTACCTTCACTTTCCAAATCCCTTCCTCAAGCAATAATTCAACAGGAATTCTACAGCATTATCAATTCTCAATTTCCATCGCATGTAACCATCTTCACGGATGGCTCCAGGGGACCACCTCATGGTGTTGGAGCTTCTTTTATCCTTTTGGATTTCAATTTCTCTGAATCATTTCGTCTTTCTTCATTCTGTTCTACTTTTATAAACGAATTAATGACTAGCCTACCCTTCATTATCTTCATTTCCTCCAGTCGTCGGTTTTCTAATTATTTGATTATTTCAGACTCCATGAGTGTTCTTCAAGCGATCAGCTCCCCTTTTCCTGATTATTCCTCCGATTTCATCATTCTTCGCATACGCTGTCTTGTCCACCTTCTTTCTGCTCACTACTCCATTTGTGTTGATTTTCTGTGGAATCCCAGCCATATGGACACTAAAGGTAATGAAATGAATGATTCCTTGGCTCGAGTTTCTACTTTCTCTCGTTCTTTTTCTTAAGAAAAGTTCCATCCTTCAACTTGAATTCCCTATGTACTAAATTTCATCTCAAACGTTGGTCAGATATTTACCCTTCCTCCTTTCGTAACGATCAATCCTTTTATCTGTCTATACAACCTAATCTTCGTTTCTAATATCTGGTGTTCTTTGAGTTTCCTTCACTTCCCCGTTCTGTTGTCATTTCTATGATTCGCTTGCGTTTTAGCCATTCTGCTCTTCCTTCCTTTCATTTCCGCTTTTCCTTTGTCTCCTCTCCAAATTGTCCTCTCCACGCCAATGAAGCGTTGATTTGCGATGCCAATCACATCTTTTTTGAATGTCCATTCCTTTCTGTTGAAAGTTATATTCTATATTCTTGTCTGCTGAAACTCAAGCTCCCGGCTCCTTATTGTGCATCTTATATTTTGTCCTTCGCCTCGCCATCCATTATTTCATCCGTTAGTTCCTTTATATTATCGATTTAACTGACGGTTTTTTTCTTTCTTGTTGTTTTTGGGTGTAGGTCCTTAGCTGGCATTCCCATTCATTGTTTTAAATTACATAATAAATAATTTTTTAAATATTTTGTTTTATTCAGGAATATCTCAAAAAAATTTTCTTAGTAAAACTATTAAAAAAATCTCTGCCCCCCCCCCAAGAATATAAATTATCACTCCGGAAACAGATTCCTGAATTCATCCCTGCTAAGTTTAATTCCCAAACATAAAAACCGTACAACAATTGATTTTCATTTTTAAACGTTTGTTTTTTAATCGTTCTTATACAGATGCAGTAGGTGTAAAATTTTCCTGAAAAAAAAAAAATGGTTTCAATTCATGTACCATATCCGTAATGCTAGAAATTAATAATAATGGATTTCTATTCATTCATTTTTTTCAAACATGTAACATTAAAGAAAAATTTTCTGAACTTTTTTCTTCATCATTAATCTATTCATTAATCTCAGGAAAAGATGATCGCATATTACTGCAAAATAAGTGACACGAGTTACCTTAAAACGAAATATTCTTGTTGAACTAGTCACTTACATTATATTTATTCAAGAACAACGCGACCAATTTTCCATTCTCGTTTCTATAGAAATTATAATATATATTTCACAAAATAATAAATTCACAATATTTTGCCGAACATAAATAACGAAATTTTCATAAAAAATTATACAAAAAACACACGAATCTTATAAAAAACATTAGAAAAACATCAACTGGTTTCGACGAAAACGATTAATGTTTTAAGGAATTGAACGACATATAGTTTCGTAATTTTATTTTTCAAACTATTTGTAAAATATTAGAATATTTTTTTTAATTTGTTTAAACTTAAAACATCATTTGGAAAATTTTTACTGGGTCTTCATATTTAAGTTGGTTTACTAATATTTCTAATAATAAATAATACAACTTGTGTACTTAAGACGATAATTTTAATAGGACTGACAATAATTAAAGTAGTAATAAATTTAAAATATTACCCAGAATTTAATAGTGGAAAAATTTTAGTTTATGTTATTAATCATGTTTATTATTAAAATAATTTTATTTTAATTTTAAAATTTAAGGTCTTATCAAAGTGCAACTCAAGATGATTTATGGGAAGCATTAACAATACAAGCTCATAAGGAAAATGTGCTGGACAAGAATGTAACGATAAAAAAAATTATGGACACGTGGACACTCCAAACTGGATTTCCGGTGGTAACCGTTTTACGGGACTATAGTACGGGCGAAATAACCGTATCTCAGGTAAAAACATTTCAAAATATACGTACTGTTATGAACTGTATTTTAGTAGTGAAGTTAAAAATCATCGGGATTGTAGTTACATGTACAGACAATTGGTATCACAGTTACAATCAGTCTTCAATATTGTGTACTATGGTCGCAAATAACTATTACACTAAAAACAGTAACATCAATCGTTTATTTCACTTTGTCAAATATATCAAAACATCCAATATTTTTATTTTAAAACAAAACGAGAAAATAAGCTCGATTTTTATTTCTTTTTTTTTAGGTCTTCTGTGTATTGTTAAGCTGAATTAAAATTGAAATTCGAACTTTACATTATAACAATAGGCAAGTTGATTCTATAAAGTTATAATACGCTAGAAGACTTAACCCGTTAGCCACCGATTCAATCGTTCCAATTTTTCATTATTTAAATTCGTGAATTTTTACAATAAAAAGACACTACTACTGAGTGAGTACCACCATAATGTTTATTTTTTAAAAACAGTATTATGAGTACATCGATTAAATACATAAAATTTGGATTAAAATATCTGAAAAAAACTAAAACTCTAGTAGGTAATGTAAGCAAATGAAGTATTTTTAATTTAATGGTCTTTCAAATGAGATATTAACCATACTAAATTCTTTTAAAATTTTCGTTTCAGTGGGAACTAACGTTAATAAATTTCAAATTCGTTTCTCTTCTTAGAATTTAGATAATCAGATTTTAAGTCACTGGCATTCAGCTTGCTTTCATTCCAAAATTCCCCCGCTTAAATTTTAAAATTTTGTAGGTTTCGAATTTTTCCTGTATTTAATGACGAAAGGCACCAATTTAAAACAAGTCACTTCTTTGGCTGTTATAGAACGAGCTCTGAACTTTTTTCTGATAACATAAATGTGAATGTAATAGTTGTTTTTATTTATTCGTTCCTTTTTTGGGATTCTGTACCAGTAAAAAATCCAAAAACCCGTCAAGAATGTATAATATGGAATTAAAAACGATTTCAAAAATCATTTGAAAATTCAAAACTTACTCCACCAGATAATATTGTAAAAATAAAATTCAAAAGTCCTTTTATAAAATCAAAAAATTACAGTTAAACAGTTATTTAAATCCCCCTTTTGGGCCAAAAATAGCAAAAAAGTGGGGTGTTCACGTAAGTAATATCCCGAATAAAACAGTTGGAGAAACCAAAACGTATCTCAAACACACTATAAAGGGCCGTTTTACCGAGCTTATAACTTTATATTTAGGCCCTTGAAGCGTCAAAAGCTCGAAATTTTGGAATTTTTTTTCCCGAGCATTTGATATATGGATGGAAAGATCGCTATTTGTCGAAAACGAGCTCGTATTTCATTTCCTTAACGAAATTTTCCATGTTGGCGAGAAGTTGTTCAAAAAAAAACACGAAAATGACGTGTCCTTTACGACGTGAGTATTATAGTTAAAAATTTTGAAGAAAGTTAAAAATATGCATACCTATCTCCGTATATTTCTCTACTTTGGAGCATTCCGGGTTTCCAACTTTAAAATCAGTTCCTCGGAGAGCCGAAAAATCGAAATTTTTGAAAAAAATGGTATGTCGATGAAAAGATCGCTACTTGTCGGGAACAAAACCGTAGGTAATTTCCTTAACGAAACTTTTTAAATTAATGAAAAGTTTAAAAAAGAAATGAAAAAAATCCAGGACTACATAACAGTCATTTATTAGTACTTTTTTTTTTTTTTTGGTATTACACTATGGCACTACGCGATGCGTGGAAATGAACTGGACTGAAAATATTTGTTTTTTGTTAATTATTGCATAATTGTGAATTGTATTAATTCTTATTAAACATACTTTATATGAATAGAATGCTCAGTGAAAAACACAGGACATTACAAACTTAAAATCAGATTTTTTTATTTTAAATTTAGTGGTATGTAAATATAATCTAACTTACATACGGAATCATCAGCACATGAAACATCATGCTTGACTGACCTTGTTTTTTATTTTGTGCATTATTTATTGATTCGTCATTATTTTAAATTTCTGTGGTCTTCATTTTCATGTTTTTCACTGTGTACACAAATTCGATTCACTTCTACAAAAAAAGTTTAAAAATATGAGTACATTGTTTATTGGGTTTCGAAGGAAACAGAGCCGCTTTGTTTTATAGAAATAATTATATTCCTTTCGGTCGTCGCTCTTCTATTGTCTCCCTAATTCGTCTCCGGATCAATCATTCTCTACTTCTCTGTTCCCTCTTTCGATTTGCTCTGTCGCCTTCTCCTTATTGTTCTCTTCACAATTGTGATTCTCCTCCTATGTGTGATGCTGATCACATTTTCTTCGTCGTAATGAACGCTCCCTTTTATACAGTCAGCTCTTATCATTAGGTTTCCTTACTCCCTACAACTCTTCCTTTATCCTCTCCTTTCCTTCATCTTCTGTGGTGCCTGCACTGCTGTCCTTTGTTGCGTTCATTTCGGACCGCCTAGCTATTTAGTTCTTTAGCTTAGTTTTTTCTGTTGTTGGGTCAATGTCGTTGGCGCGCCCACAAAAAAAAAAAATTGAAATAATTTTTATAATGTGAGAACACATTACCGCCCGTTACACCATTTTACACACTGACGTACATTCTGCACTTTACAGTCATCACCACATATCCAGAACAGTCTAGAGCCGAATAATCATCGCCATCTTGTTGTCTTCTAAATCAACAACATCGATACTGATACATGATGTTAAAGTGGCATTACTCCGGCACTGACGATAGATCCACAATCAGTAAATGCTAAAAACGGTCTTCTTTCTCAGTGTCTAAAGATGATAGTTAGACAATGGCTTTCCTGCTGATATACACTAACCTGTTACACGTAACCTGCAACACTAATTCCGTTTTCTTCCTATATTCAGACGCGTCTGCACTTAAATCTTTCCGTTTTTATAATCAACACGTACCTTTTCAAACGCTGTTTTGGTGGAAGTAATACCACCCGGCATTACGCTCACGTTTTCTTCCCAAAGCTTTCTCCTAAAACTCATCTCTACCTGCAAAATTGCATTTGAACTTGTACGATTCTTTATTAAGAGAACCCGGTCTATTAGAGAATTGTTAAGATCGTGTTTTTTAGAGCCTGCATCTTCAGTTTTGACAGCTTTGGGTAGTTTTCCTTCCAAGTCCTCATTTAATGTATTCTTCATCTTGACAATTAAACCGGCATGTGAGTAATAACTGCTGCTATACTAATAATTGGTGAGATCGCTCGTTTTAGTTCTCTGATTGCAGTATCCACCCAACCATAATAAGTATTCTCCAAATTAATCTGCCTTGTTGCCTATCCATTCGGATCAATATTAAGCTTTGTTTTTTCAGTATTTAAACGTTTGTTGAGATCATTTTCGATGTCATCTGTCAAACTATCTTGCTGATGCTTTGTAACAGCATTGAGTACGTCTGAGACGTGTTGATATGATCCCTTTACAGGCTCCTTCAAATTTGCCACAGGAAACGACTCCTATAACTGTTTTTCAATCGCCGACTCATCATCTTACACCTATAACAAATGTTTCCTTCAGAAATTCTAATTACGGTAGGCGGCTTTACAATGCCAACCAAATCTTTTTCTACCAAGTACTTTCCACTTTTATGCAACATCTTGTTCTAAATATTAGTGAGCTTAGCGTGAACTAGGAAATCCAAGTCTCGCGACAAGTCAAACTTCTATGTCGAATAATTCATTCTAGAAAATATACTGACGTGTCTTTTACATTTCTTCGTTGCAAAATATGCCGGCTATAGTTTACCACATTCATCTTTTAATGTATACATCGTTGGAAAGGTGAATCGCACACTATTTATAATAAATGTTCTCTGCTGCAACTAGTGCGGTACAGCCCTTTTATAGTAGTATTTCACTTTGTTGACGTGAACAAATCGTCAGTCTTAAATGTAGAACAATTGGACTTGCTGTACGCTTCCAATACATTCCACAAGACTTCATTCTCTACACACTCAGTACATTCAACCACTGCGAACTTTATCATTTTATGCACGCTCACGTCATATTTACGTGTTAGTTCTGTCAATACTCGCAAGCGTTTGATATAAACTTCTTTTATCACTGGCCCTTCAACGTCCAATTAAACCGTTCAAAAATGGACACTTTCAAGGGAGAATATGAACAGTACAGGTTAACGCTGAAACAGTCGAGAATAGCACACTGTTGAGGTTTACAGTATTCAGTTTCTCAATCTGGCTGCCAATGTTTAAGAGCTGATACCCGAGACTCCGGCAACATCCGACTGAAGGCTTAAGTGATGAGAATACCGCTCTTGTTCTTTACAGAGACTGATCACATGCATTTGTTCAAGTCTTTCATTTGCAGCTAAAATAAATTTGAGCCCACGATTAAAGCGTGCATGTTGCCTCATATCGATGAGATCGATTTGCCAGAGGCACATTATGTGAGATGTTTTTTTCTTGAAATCCTTTTTTAGCATCATTTATGGAGTTATTAGTCCTAACGTAGCACAATAAATGCCTATTTTTCACGTCTGTGGTACACGTCTGATGAAATTTATTTTGTATAGACACTAACGATGAGTACGCGTAGGTAGCAAACTCTAACAAGTAATAACAATTTTTTAGAATAATTCCATTCAAATGTATTGGAACTTACGAATGTATGCTTGCTTCTGATTAGTCGAACAATCTAGTCCCTGTGGTATATACAGTGTGAAAAAATAACCTTATTTTTAGTAGTTTTGGTGGTGATATTTGTGTAGTGAGATATAAACGTATTTTAAAGTAGATTCTTTCTATTATTTAGCTGAAATGGTTATTTAAATTTAAATAGTTGCCTTTGTTTAACGTTAAGCAATAAACGTGGAATTTTTATCTCGGATCATGGATATGTTCGTAAAGTGAACCGTCGCTAAAGTCGGCCTGGTCCATTTTCGTTTAATTTTATTTAAATTTACTGTTCTACTTTACATTATCCAGGTCACTTAGTTCAGGGTTCAGTAAGAAAAAAAAAAAAACCTTCTAATATGTATGGGTATACACATAGAATGAGTATATATTAAGTTTTAATATTCATTTAGGTTGCTGGTTGTTTTTAGACCAGATTTGTGTTGAATTTGGAACGTAAATTTAATGCAGAAAATCAAAGTTTATGGTGGATTCCGTTGACGTATACTACTGAAACTAACTTGACTTTCGAAAATACTCAACCGGCATATTGGCTAAAGGCAGAAGAAAAAATCGTTATCCGCAATATACGTATTAAACCAGACAGTTGGGTATTGTTCAACATTAAAGAAACTGGTTGGTATTTTGTTTTAATCTCTAGTACTTATTTTTCTGTTTCTTTATATTGAATGCAGAGTATTGTTTACGAATTGAATATTTATTTTTTAATAATAATTTTTCTTTTTCCTTCTTTAATCTTTTTTTTTTTTTTTAGGATATTATCGAGTAAACTACGATCTTAAAAACTGGAAGTTACTTATTCAGACTTTAAATGACCCTGAAAAATATCAATCAATAGGTAATGTTAAACTACTTTTTTTTTTTTTTTTTATACGCGCATATAAAAAAAAATCCAAATCATTGTTTTAAAATTGGTGCAATTATTTTTACAGATACCGAAAACGAATAAAATAGTTTCATTTTATATAAGTGTATAACGATCGCGTAAAAAAATGAATAATACCAGTAAATATCACGCCTGCTATTATTACCTGCATCAGAAATATATCTCTCTCACTAAAAAACATAAATCCGCACTTATTCAGAACGACTAGCAACTAATATATAGAAAGTAAGCAAGTAATGTTTCAAGTCAATAAGTGCTTGTAGCTTTCGTACAATATGTACGACGAAAATATAACAATTGCAGGAAACTTCCTTTACACGTTCTAATAATTTAACATTCGAGGTTTTTTTAAACTGCATAATCGGTAAAACTTTGCGAAGGTATTTTTTAAGGGGCCAGCTCTTTCGCGCGTGAGACCTTTTTACGGACTACTTGCGGTGATTTTCAGGTATCATCCATTAAACGTTTTATTTGTGTTAGTGGAAAACACGAGTTACACCAAATTTATTTCTACATTACCTATTCACTAGTATCAGAAATTCCACACAAAAAATACCGCTCTTTGTTAACGATTTAGTTTTTCCACGTCTATAGCATGTTATATATACGTATATATATAATCACATAACGCATATTTTATATCATTTTATTAGTTTGTTTTTTTTTTGTTTTTTATTTTTTTGAAATAACGACTTCGGTGTGAAATACAAATAAACAGACTTTTCCGATGTAAATTTAAGAGTTCCGTTAGCATTAGTAATACGAAATGGATGAAGATGATTAATATTAATAATCAGTCAAAATCGGTTCTTTTCACTTTTTTTTTATGTACCTATAGTCAGGCATATTTAAAAAATTACAAACCATCAACTCAACGTCATTTAAAGTGTAACATAACTGGATTGAATTTGCGTCTAATATATGTAAATTCGTTATATTATCTTTCTTTTTCATTCGTATCTAGCAAGTTTATTTGAGGATACGTTTATTGAAGTTTCGTCTGTTATCTGTAATTTTAGTTATATATTTAATTCTTTAACGAAGCTAGCCAGGTTTCAAAAAAGTATCGGAAACGGAAAATGAAGGCATAAAAATTTTTAAACACACAAATAAACATATTTATGTTAATGCTGGGCGAGAAATATACATATACGATATTGCAAATGAAAAGTAAAAACCCTCGTTCGCTACTGTCCGAATGATCCACGCCCGAAAGATCGCGCCTAAACGATCACGCTCGAAAGAAGGCGACACGTTTTTTAATGTTTTTGTGCTACATTAACAGTTTACTGTTACAAAGTAGCATTTCCCCGCTCGGTATATCGTTTCATACAACCTTGCGTGATCAACATACAATAAAAGGTTCTTTTGTAACTTTTATAGAGTAAATAATGATTACATAATAACGCAATTAGTATAACATTACTTGAAAACAATTGAAATTGACATTAACAACAGTTATTACTAATTTTTTAGCATTTGACAATAATAACAATAATACATATCGATATAATCGAATCATAATAATTTTGGTAACTAATGAAAAAATAATAACATATAATAATAAAAATGTATGACATGTAATAACAAAAAAAAAGATACAACAGGTTCATTAGAATATAAAAGAATAATTCACAGAAACAACCTTATTTTTACCTTATAGATTCTGTAAATCGAGCTCAGCTAATAAATGATGCGTTAAGGTTGGCTCATGCCGGAATACTGAATTATTCTGTAGCATTGGATGTAACACAGTATTTACAACACGAAGTTGAGTACATTCCGTGGATGGCTGCATTTAATGATTTTGAGCATATAGATGATATGCTTTGTAAAACATCGTCTTATAACAAGTATAAGGTATTAAATAAAAAATTTTATTGCGTTTTTTTTTTATAGCAAGTGTGATTATTTTTTAATTAATTATTAAAATTGAATATTTTTAACATTAAAATTTTGGTCTAAAGTTGCATTTTATATTTATTTTTATTTATACAGGAATATGTGTTGCATTTATTGTCGAAATTATATGAAATAACAGGATTTACAGAGAAGTCAACTGATGACCAATTAATGATATATCGTAGAGTTGAAGTACTTAATCAGGCTTGCCGATTAGGATATGATGATTGTTTACGAAATGCGCTGACTCAGTTTCAAAACTGGAAACATAATCCCCAGCCAGACAGCAACAATCCGTTAGTGTTCAATTAAATTTTTATCCGTATATTTAAATAAATGTCTTTATGAATTTATAATAATGATTGTACATATAAATTTGTTTAATTTTTAAAAATAACGTTAAATAAACGTACTACGCTTTGGAAACCAGTTTAATATTCATGTTGAAAATGTTACTTTTAAATTTATTGTTAAACAATCCTTTTTTTTTTTTTTTTTTTTGTGACTTTAAAGTACTAAGATATTTTAAGTTAGCAATAATTATTTTTGAAATTTATTAATCGTTTATGTGATGTAAAAATTAATTAATCATTGGAATGAAATTTAGCATAAAGATATTAATTTTCTTTCTTTTTTTTTTCAATATTAATATTTCACAGGGCTAAATGAAGAAATTTTGGTAAAATTACAAGCAGAACTCGCTTGTTTTACTCGGCTGTATGTAGAAAAAATTAAAAAATAAATGTATATTTTAACTGTAAATATGATCGCTTAGATCTACGGTTAGAATAGTGAAAATCACGTACCAGTTCAACTAGTGTGCATATTAATAACGACCTAGTGACGGCTGCAGAATTTACTGAAAACCAATCCGGTACCTAAACGGCAGGTGAAGAAACAAAGAGTAATAAATCTGTTTTTGATGTACTTCGCAGTACGAAAAAAAATTAGCAGCTATTCGAAACTAATCAGTCAGCCACAAGATCCCCTCCTGTAATGGTGCCGAGCCGCTAACGATGATGTATTAAACAAATAATGGGAATAAAAAGAAAAATTAAAAATAAAATATGGTTTTTAAAATTCGCATATTTTGGCATAAAACCAAAGGTAACAATCAAGCTGATGAAGCACTTGGGCGAATATCACGTCTGAAACGTGTATTTTTTACAGGGCTGGCTGAAAAGAGTATCTTTGTTTGCTCGGTGTCATTGACAGCCCCTGTTGGCAGATCCCAGATATCTCTTTAAGGGAACGGCTGTCTGCTGTTGAAAGCATTAATTTGTTTTGTAACACCACAACCCGACCGTAATAAATTCTAATTGCAGAGATTTGCATGAAAAGTGTTAGTTCCGTATTGTGTGTTGCTGTCATCCGACAATTACAAGCTCAAAAGCTGGTTTCAAGTGATTAATCGAAACTGTATCGCAGCAACCGTTTCAATATAGAAATGTTTTTTTATCGTGTTTCAAAACGGCGTAAGTCCTTTCATAAGAACAAGCAAAAGGAATGCCGGTATTCAAATAAAATTTAAAAAAAGTATTTAAATACACAATCAATTGTCTTATACTAAAATGGTATTATTTTTATGCAGGATATCGCCAAATTTAAAAGGAATCGTTTACTGTACAGCTATAAAGGTTGGCGGTCAAAGAGAATGGGAATTCGCTTGGCAGAGATATTTGAAATCAAACGTTGCCTCTGAGAAAGATATATTACTAATGTCACTGGGTTGTTCTCGGGAACCATGGATATTATCTAGGTTAATATGTTATGCTTAGAATTGAAATTTAGAAAAAATTATAGAACACCAAGCAATATGTAAATATTTGCATGTTCTAAGTGCGCCGTTTTAATTTCTTTTAAAGAAATGTTGTTTCAATCCTTTTCATGCGAATTATAACTTCTTTGTCCATTAAATTATAATACAGAGATATAGGTTGTTGTATAATTATTAAAATGTACAGTAACATTTGTATTAACTTAAATTCCTATAGTATTTAGCTTAAACGCAGTAATAAGTAAATTCTAACGTTATATTGGCTCACATTACCAAAATTCTACAGATAGCCTAATTTACATAAAGATTTTTTCTCTTGAGTTCAATTTCGAGTGTAATTAACAGCTTTACATATTTCTTCTTATAAGTATGCACAATCAGGCAGTTAAAACTATTAATAAAAAATACCTCAACACACATGCCAGACAGTTTATTAAAAATTTTAGTGCTTCTGAAAAAACTAAATGTTATAACCAGTGTGTATCAAAAACAAAACTGCACAGTTCAGCAAAGCATTTGATAAAATTATCAAATTTATTTAAAGCTGTTATGAAAATATGTTAAAATATAAGTTTGTATGGTAATAGAATTCTGGCTAGCTACATTTTTATAGGAAAATTTAGAAAAAGTTATAGGAAAAAGCATTGGAAAAGGTGCCTAGAATTTTTATAAAACTTTTCATTACTATTTCCTTTTTTTCAAAGCAATTTTTTTTAATACTTAATAGATGATTTAAATAAATCTGATTGTATGCCATCATTGTTAATCGTAAATAATTGGGTTGTTAATGTTATTTAATTTCTACAAATTTTACACATGTCCTAAAAGCATATTATACACTTCTATGCTTTTAACAAATGTTTAAGGTTTATTATTATTATTATTATTATTATCATTACTATTATTAAAATAATAATATTATTTTATATTAGAAAAGTGTTTTACAGTAAACACTAGAGATGCGCAAATCAACTCCCCTTTTTTGAGAATATAACTATGTCCAGAGTTACCCATGCCTAGTAGACACCATGTTTTATAAAAATTCGTTTATTTATAAACTATTGGTCTGTTTTAAGTTGGCCGAAGCATCGAGCGTTATAAATAAAAAAATTTTTATAAAACGTGGTGTCTACTGTAAATCATTTTTCTAATCATATCCACCGTGAAAGTTTAAGATGTTTAATTATTTTATACGTTTTAAAGTTTCTTAATTTGCTGATTTTGTATTTTTCTTTTTTTTGTGTGGGGGTGTGTGCCCATTTATTTTTTGTGTGTATTTATTATTTTTCTGTAATTTTGAAAAAACCTGTTTCACAACTACTGGATTATTTAAATAAAATTTACTTCCCTTGCAATTTTCATCCTACATTTCAAGAAAATTAATTAAAAAAATTATGTTAATTATTTAATTCGCCTGCAAACTATATGTAATGTACACAGAAATAACTGTATAGGTAATTCTTGAAAAATTATCTGATTTTCAAATTATTCATTTGACATCTTACAATTTTACACTGAAGCTATTAAAAAAGTTATGAAATTTTCCAAGTATTTTCTTCTGTATCAATACTTCGACTTTTAAACTTCTATTACTGACTTATTAATATAATATTTTCAAAATATGCATAAGCTGTGTATGTATTTAAGGGATAAATAATAATTAAACGTTAATTTTGATTGATAGATATCTGGAGTGGTCATTAGATGAAAATTCTGGTATTAAAAAACAAGATATGGTCAGAGTTTTCAGTTCAGTTTCAATGAATGTTGTTGGACAGCCATTAGCTTGGGCTATTATTCGTGACCAGTGGGATCATATTGCATCCTAGTAAGTAATAATTGAATATATTTATATGTGAACGAATTTTATTTATTTTTTCTTATTTTATTAATTAAAAAACTGAATTTTTGCTTTACAGTTTGGGTACATCTCTGTTTGGCTTAAACAACATTATCAAAGCAGTTTTTAGAAATGTAAACACAGAATATGAATTAAATGAGGTACGTAAACTTTTTAAGAATTCTTTATGAAATTATATGTAAATTTATATTATATTAAAAAAATAATTCTAATTTTTGTTAATCATTACAGCTGAGAAAATTTGCCATATTGCATAAAAATAGTACTGGATCAGCTCATAGAGCAATAGCTCAAGCAATTGAAAAAGCTGAAAGTAATGTGCGATGGATGAAAATGAATTATAATACTATTGTTAACTGGTTAAATGTTAAGGTTGCAACTTTTTCTACATATGATAACATAACGTGAAATGCGCATAAATTTTGTACTACATTACATATCTTCACCCAAGTTACTTAACAAATAAGTTATGTGTGAACACATGATTCTCATATACCGATCAGTACTTAGTGATTGATATTATAGGTTGGCTACTTAATGAAATTGAGACATGTATTGTTACAGTTTTATATAAAAAAGCTTTAAAAGTTTCATATATGCTCTTCGTGACAGTATTTAAATAGTATTTAACATTGTTTAGGTTTCACTTTTATTTGTTTTTTTTTAAATCTACAAGTGTGATTAAAAAATTGATGCAATGCAGAGTAGAGTAACTTTTAATAATCTATCAAATTTATATGATGATTTATAAAAATTAGTTTAACGCTTACTTTATTTTAAAACAAATTGAAAAGTTTAGTTGAAATAGATAATTCATAATAAAACATTTTTAACCAGCCTTCTTTTAAGGAACTTGTGTGTGTTATACTACATATTATTAGATTATTTTGACCGAAGTAGTTATTTTTAAAAATAATGATTTAAATTAATAAATGTACTGATGTATTTATTTATTAACTTAATTTTTTTTTAATAATTGTATCACACTTATTGATTTACAATATTTCTAAAGCACCTACAGCTTTTGTCATTAGAAAAGTATTTAATGTTTTTGATAATAAGTATGGCTTAAACATAAGTTGCATAATTTTTTTTTTTTGAAATTTAAACATTTTTTTAAACATTATTTTAATTTCTATGGTTTAATTGAAAACTTAATCATATATTTTATTTCAGTTATTACTGCCCTTAGAAGTCTGTTTTGCAATACTGCTCAATGCAAATGGTTTTAAGAAGTATAGAAAATATTCTTATCTTTTGCCATTAAAACTAAGGGTGATAAAATTCTAGGCAAAAAAAGAAAACATCAATATTGCATCTGAAAAAATTAGGACTTTTACGAATTACCAAATTTTCGTAAGAGAGGTTAAATCAAAACTAATAAAAAGGGTAATGAAGCGGCGGATTCTTTGGCTTGGGGTGCCGCTTCTCCACGCTTCTTTTTTTTTGAAAAACCCCATCCTCTAATCTCCTTCAGCAGTGTAAAAGTTTTTATCTTAGGTTTTGGTCGGATATGTACGTTTCCTCTTTTTCTAACAATTGTTCTTTCTATCTGTCTGTTCGACCTAGTCTTCCTGCCGATTCATGGTTCTCTTTGTTTCCTTTACTTCGTCGTTCTGTTGTTGTCTCCATTATTCGTCTGCACTTTGGTCACTCTCTCTTACCTTCCTCCCGTGTTCATTTTTCGTTGGTTCTTCTCCATATTGTACTCTCCACTTAAACGAAGAGTATGTTTGCGATGCTGATCATGTGTTTATTAAGCGTTCATCTCTTTCAATCGAACACTCTGCTTTCTATTGCAATTTGCTAAAAATTGGTATTCCAACCCCGTATTGTGTTTCCTATATCCTGTCTTTTCCTTCTCCACTTATCATTCCCATTATTTTTGTTCTTTCCTTAGTAATATCTGACCGCATCAAAATATAACTGATTCATTTCCCTTTCTAATTGTTTTTTGATGAAGGTCCCTGGTTGACGAGTCCATTAAAAAAAAAAAAAAAAAAAACAAACTACATTGCATTATACTTGTTCTAAGCATTCTCATCTGGTTTATATTAATTACCTTTTTTATATATACGCAATTGCGATTCAACTGTGCAAATCAATTTACACAACAAAACATAATGTCATGAATCAGTGCTGTATGTTGTGTGTTTCCTGTGGTTTCTGATGATATTCCATGTTTAATTATTTTTTCAGTTTTAATGATTTTTCTGACTTTTTTGAGCGGTTGTAGCCCTTTCTATTTTTTATTCAAACCACCAGATTTTTGCATCAAATGAAAGAAATACATGATCCTTATAGATGTTATCAAAACTTAACAATAAACTATTTTCAAACTCATCTTAATGGCTGCAAAGAATGGTTGAAACTTTTCTGTTTTCTTTAATAATCAAGTTCGAAAGATAGCTATTTAAAATCTATTGCTGGCATTGTTTATGTGTAAGATGTTAAAAAAAAAAGCTTATGGAAATCTTAATTAATTGTACAAAATATTGAAAATCAAATATAGTAGGCGGCCACACTAACTAACTGATCGATTATTTTAATGCGAATAGACATGAAAAAAAATGAAAATGAACAAAAGCAAATATAATCAGTAAAAAAAGGAACTACATGCGTACTTCATCGCTTAATGGAGTGTAGTAAATCAGTCTAGTGTCAACTTTGTTGCAAAATAATTTTCAAAGTTTGTCTGCTTCAATTCCACAATCAGCTTCACAATCATGTGCGTTTGCGTGAATAGTGTTGTTAAAATTCATGAACATTTGCATAGCACTGAACAGCCCTGTAAAGATGTCCATAATTTTTTTATTTGATGGTTGTTGGTTACTGTTTTTGTCTTCTTTTTTACACCATTTATGTTAGGTTCTACAGCAGTTCCAGTATTCATTAATGCATTATAAATTTCCTGTGCAACAGTTTCTCTTGCAACTTGAAGATTTACACATTAATCCAGTAAATCAATTGGGTTTTCAGGTAGACAATGTTGGTTTTCTCTTCCGTTTTTGTGAATCCACTACGACGAAAACAATCTTGAATTTTTCGTATTCATGTTACTCCGGGTTTCTTTTACTAGAAGAAAGATAGTCAATATTTATTTTTTTGCAATTTCGCATCTTTTTTTCCTGTACTTGTTTAGTGTACATATGCACATATAAAAACAATTGAAGACATATTTAATAGCCGCTTTTTCACCGTGCATTATAGCAGATGCGGTGATCAATTTTCCTTTCTGCTTCAAATAATCAATATGTTGTTTTCATAGAACGATTGATTTTTTAGTATATTACTATATGGCCAGCCGTGGGCGTCACCAGCGGGAGGCAGGGAGGGGCAGCTCCCCATGGAGCCTTGAAACTTTTCAATAAACTGGCATTGATGAGTATTCATAGGAGCGTAATCATGGACCATTTGGAAACCTTATGTTTTAATTAAGCTTTTATTCTTGTTTAATAAAATATTAAACCTTTTTTTTATTTTCCCTATAACTCATATCCTCTTTCTATCATCTTGCCCCCCCCCCCTGACGACTAGAAATTTATTTAGTGTTTCAAATTAATATTAATTACGCGGATATAAATTTTAACTTTTTAAAAAAAGCCAGCATACTTTTTCGTCGCTGTTACATAAAAAAATTTAAGCAAAAATATGACAACCTATAACAAACCCATATTTTACAATGTAAATTTTAAAATTAATTTTGTAACTGAAAGTTAAGCACATAAAGAAGGGAAAAGTTAGTGAATAGGTGCTGTAATAATTTTGTATATAATTGCTTTTTACAATACTTTTTTTACAAGTAAAAATTTAAATTACTGAAAAAAATTGAAATAATCGTGTGGTTTTAATGATTGTTTAAAAAATGTTACGACTTCTATTAAGACACGATTTTTCTTTAGTGGATACTTTCCTTAATAAATAATACTGTATTTCAAATTCTATATTTTTTACAATTATTTAGTGAATTAAAGAATTATTATCGAAATTATGAAAGTTCAAATATATACTTTAAAATTAAATAATTACTGAAGCATTTATTCGATAGAGTTAAATAAAATTAAATATATCATAACAATTTGTATTAAAAAATATCAAATTCACCAAACTACTTTCTTTATTTTTTTCGATTCTAATAAAAGTAAATTATTCTGTTTATTTAGATAAAAGGATTCGTTTTAATCTAAGAATTTTAAAAAGCTGCTATTTTTCTTTAAACATATTAACTTGGAATTTTGAAGAAGTTAGTAATCTTCAATAATTTTATAGATTTCAGTATTTCCGTAAAGTATGTAGTTGTGTGATATAACTTCTGTTGTAACAACAAACGATTAAATAAAATGTCTTGTTTAAATAATAGATAAAATTACTGCGTGAAAAGTTAAATAAAAAAAAAAAAAATCTGAAAAATGAATATAATAAGAATTGTCACATATACCTCTCATCATATAAATCAAATTATCCAACATTCGAAAATTTATTCAAAATTAATTTATGAAGCAGCAATGTACGTTCAGTTCCTTCTTATCTGTAGGCTACCATTAAATGTTTTCTACTGCTTTGGAAGCTAAATATACATGTATCTTTTCACCTTTTGAATAATGATGCATCTAATTTTAACCACTAAATATAATCATCGTATTATTTCTGACGCTTAACTTAATAAATCTAATATTTCTCTTTCACTTTGAATGTATAATGTATACATTGTCTTTAGTCAGAATTGTATCGTCTGAAAATTTGATGTAGCTGATTTTCTTTGATATATATTATTCACTTTTTATTAATCTATTTATTATTTCCTCTTCATAAACACTAAAAAACATATTAAGAGTTGACAGCAACTTTATTACAACTTCACCTATTCCTATTGAAACGATAGCTTCCTGTTTCATCTATTCTTCAAATAACTTTTTTGATTTTTAAAGTGTGTGTAAAATATAGTCTTTTTCTAATGTAAGTTATAAATTCGCTACTAATTTAAAATATTTGGCTATTAAATTTAACTTTTTTATTTAAGACTATTAACATTATTATTTCATTATTAATAATTCAATTTGTGGATTAAATTCTTTAATCCATTCCTATAAAATTATTTTTTAACATTTTAATTTGCTTTATTAATTGTGGTGTACAGTTCTTTTCATTATTTTTGAAATATATTTTACATAATTAATTATAAAATTTTTAGCCTTATGTCATTTAAATTTTACTTATGGTTTGTACAATACATGTATATTACCTCTAGTTGTCATTATTCATTTTTATTATTATTATTCTATAACAATTAAAAATAAGCTACGAATAATTTTTATTTATAATTGTATATTTCCGTTGTCACTACAACTTTTTGGGAAGTAAAAATGAAAGCGACAAAAACTAAAGTAACATACTAACATAAGCAGAGTTAAATACTGATAAAGTTAAATCCATAAAGAAGCGGTTAATAAAGAAAATTTCCCAGTCAAATTAATCGGAGTTCCGAGCGTCATGACTACCTATTTTCGTACATTTTATTAGTTGTACAGAATAAGTAGCGCTCATGGCAATTGTTTATACGCAACGCGTCACAATGTACATACGGCAAGACTACATTCGAAACTGATATTGTGATTGTTTGATTATTGATATATAAATGCAGTGCGCCGTGTGTGTCTGATGTGTACTAATTAGCGCGCATACGATGGTATGCATGCTTGCCGTTGCCTTCCACATGAATCTATTAGCAAGTATTTCATACAATTTTTCGTGATAATTTCTGTTGTCGCCCGGAATCGAACCCGAGACTTCCGTAACGGAAGCCAAGCGCTCTAGGTCGCGACGACAATAAAGAACATAAGAGATTAAAAAGAAAAATAAAAAAAGATGGAAGTAAAATTTGTTATCAGAATATAATAATTACGATTATCACAGCGTAAGCTCTTTTAACATAACTCTGAAGTTTTTTTTTTTTTTTTTTTAGATGAAGTTCTAAACCAAGGCCTGACCAGATAATTTACCCAGAAATTCGATAAAGTTATAAGTTGAATCAGTTTTTCTAAACTATAAGTAAATGATCCAACTTCTTTTTTATCCATTTTCCTCATCTTCATGAGATTTCCATTATTTCTCCGTCACTAAAATTTAGTGTTTCGCTCGGTCCTATTACTCCTTTTTTAGTCTCCTACATCTTAATCGTCTACTGTGTATATGTCAACTAATGTTTTTCAGTACTTCTCTCTTTTTTTTTTGGACTACTAACTTTTCTTCAAGTCTTCCTTTTTCACATTGCACTTGATTTTCTTATTTTTCTGAATTTTTTTAACTTCCGTATATTATTTTCTCTTTTTCCACTGCATTAAATATGAATCTATTAAAAATCGGTATGAATCTATTCCATGGTGTGTTTTGAAAAAATAAAAAATTACGACATTGCTGCAAAAACATGATACATTTACTGAAACTTCGATAGAACTAAAATTACCAATCCGTTCTGGCTCGAACTAAATAACAGCCTGTCGCTATTACATTCACTACATATCTAATAATCAGATTACGACAGACACTTATCCGCTATTTTTTTACGAAAGTCAAAATCATAACAATCTATACTTCCATTTAATATACTAAATATTGCCGACAAGTCAGATGATATTAATTCACTTTATACAAACAGTAGCTGTAGTTCCATGGACAAAGTTAATAATATCTATTGTACTGTAGCCTATTACAGTAGATTAAAATTCACGGCAGCCAGGAACTGGCATTCGCATGAATAAAATAACTACAACATTAAAAGCAATACTTTACAACGGGTTAAATAACCAAGAAAGAAACGCAGAGTGTACGTTAAAAGTATCTCTACAGATAGTAGTGTAGACAGTAAATTAAACAATGCCAATACAAATAGATTTGCTAATGAAATGATTAATGATAGAAGAAAGGCCCTACATGACATATCATAACGATCTAACGGGTAGTCGGACTCCTCTAGAATACTAAGCGGTTTTACGAAAGCAATTCCGGCTAGTACCATCGCATGTCGTTCATTAACAGAAAAAAAAATGCAAATTAGAGTAAATAATGTAAACAGCTACCGATCTCAAATATTTAGGCATTCAGAAAATGCGCATCATACCTATCACATTAAATCAAAAAGATGTTTTTGCATTATAATTAGTTACTTACATCGCTTCATTGACACAAACGGTATAAACATCACTCTCGAAAAATAAGATCATATATATATGATATATACCGTTACAAATATAAGACACATAAATACAGACAGTGACATGAAAAGGGACCCAGAGAAAAAATTGCGGGCCCTCAGAAAAATATATGTTATACCGGTATATATGTATAACAGTTGTTTAAAAAAAGTCCAAGAAAATTAAACGAAAAGCTAAATAAATGCAAAGAGAGATCGTTTGAATTAATAAAATTCAATTTTTCAACAACCATATTATATATTATATCGTCGTCATAAAAACAAAACAAAGTGGCCACCGAACCGAGAAACCAGAAATTTCGGATAGTTGGAAAAAATAAAAATTCGATAAGAGAAAATCGTTTAAAGTAAAAAAGAAAAACGTTTATAGCACATATTTCACTTCATAACTAAAGCCTCCTTTTATTTATATAAAATATTATCAGTAACGGTAAACAAAACTACATTATTTTTGTATTAATCTATATAGGTCTCTCTATGTATAGGGATGATTTATGTTTTTTCCCGCCCCCCGCTGGTTGTAAAACTTTGGCAGACCTCTTCTTCTTCTTCGTGCAACCCGATTCGGGTATAGATTAACCACTTTTCATGGATTCAACCATATGACGAAATGCGTCTCGATTTCTTGCAATCTGGAACAATTCTCCTACTTTTGTAATTCCAGTCCATTGCTTAATATTTTGGAGCCAAGAAATCTTTCTTCTTCCCTTCTATCGCTCCCATCATAATTGTGTGCAGAAGGGGTGATTGTTGATCCTCTCATGAAATGTCCAAAGAAATTAATTTTGCGTTTTTTAATTATGTCCATTAATATCAGATTCGTTTTCATCAATTGTAATACTTCCGCATCTTTCATTTTTCTAGTCCATGGTATCTTCCAGATCCGGCGATTTTTCAAATGATGAAATACGCTTTTCCATATGCGCCTCTACTGTCCACGTCTCGCACCCGTATAAGAGTACGGACCATACATAACATTTTAGCATCTTCTTCTTGATTTCCAGATTTAACTTTCTGTCGCAAAGTACATTCTTCATCTTCATAAATACATCTCGGGCTATTTCGATGCGCGTTCTTATTTCTACGTCTAGGTCATTATTTTCCATTATACAACAAGCTAAATACTTGTATTTTCCTACCCGTTCGATTTTCCTACCGTTAAGGAATAGTTTTTTATCTGTAATTAGTTGTCTTGACTTGATGTTTATGCTGAGCCCTTTTTTTCCACTTTCAAGGGCAACTGAATCCAGTAGTCCTTGTAAATCCTCGATGCTCTCCGCCAGCAGTGCAGCATCATCGGCAAAACGTATCACTGCAATTTTTTGTCCTCCAATTCTTATTCCTTTGTCCCATTTTTCTAAAGCCTGTGCAAATATCACCTCCGAATACAAATTAAATAACATTGGCGAAAGCACACAGCCTTGCCTAACACTTCTTCGTATTGGTATTACTCCAGTCATCTGATCGTCTATTATTGCATGTTGATTTTTGTAGAGGGACTGTAAAATTCTTAAATCTGCATCATCAACACCAATACTTTAAAAAGTTTTCATTGATTCTGCATGTTGTACTTTATCGAATGCCTTATTAAAATCAATGAAACAGATATAGATTGGTTTCAGAAATTCGAGTGATCTTTTTGTATTAATGTTTGCATGCAGAATAGTGCTTCTCGTGTTCCCATCTACCATTGCGGAATTCAAACTGGTTCCACTTTATATTTTCTTCGCATTTTTTTGATATTCGTCGATGAATTATGCGCAAGAATACTTTTTTAAGACATGACTCATAAGACTTATCAATCTATGGTCATCACACTTAGACGTATTTGAGGTTTTTGGTATGGCAGTGAACCTGGACTCCAACCATTCTTTGGGCATTTTCCCGTTACTGTAAATTGAATTGAAGAAGTTAGCCGTCTTTTTGACTGCTGTAGGTCCCAACATATTCAAGAGTTCAACTTGAACGTTATCGGGTCCTGCTGCTTTTCTTACTTTAGCTTGCTTAATTGCAGCTTCCACCTCTGATTCTAGAATTAACAATGTATCTGGCTCTTCTTGTTGGATTAACTCTCCTTCCTCGTCGTTAAAGAGATTTTCTATATATTTTTCCCAGACTTTTTTCTTCGCAGTTGTTTCAGTTACGATTTCGTCACTATCTGTTTTAAGAACGGTTACATGTCTCTTTTTATAAACATGTGTTATTTCTCTTATTTTATTGTGCACATTAAATTCATCATGTTTGATTTGGTACTCCTCGATTTCCTTGCATTTTGTGCTTAACCATTCCTCCTTTGCCTGTGCTACCTTTTTCCGAATAATTCTGTCAATTTCTTTATATCTGGATAGATTATTTTTGCTATTCCTTCTAAGTTCCATTGGTTTTAATATTTCCAAGGTCATCCATTGTTTATGATTCCGGTTTCCATTTTTCGTTAGATGTTCCTTTGTAACATTATTAATTGCATATTTCATTTGTTCCCATCGATCCTCTATATCATCCACGTCTTGCATATTTTGTATTTTACAGTTAACTTCTTTCACTTTTTCCTGGATTTCTCGATTTTGTAGCAGCTGTAGGTTTACACCTGACTTTTGGCTTTTCCTAATTCGTTTTACTTTTATTCGTATTGCAGCTTTCAGTAGGTTGTGATCCGTTTTTGCATCAGCACTGGGCATAGTCTTTACTAATATTATACTATTCCTAAAGCGTGTGTTCACTATTATGTAGTCAATTTGATTTCGAACTATTGCTGTTGGTTTATTGGCGATTTCCACGTATATAGTCTTCTAGGTGGTAGTTTGAAATAGGAGTTAGTAATTGTTAATTCCTTTTGCTGGCAAAATTTAACTAAGATATCTCCCCGGTTATTTCTTGCCACCCAATCCAAATGGTCCAGTTACTTTGTTTGTTATTGTGTTTCCTACTTTGGCATTAAAATCGCCTGTCAGATATATAGCCTCGTGCTTCTTACAATTTTTAAGTACTGTTTCTATTTCCGTATAAAATTGTTCTAATTCGTCATCTGGTGCTTCAGCGATGGTGCATATACTTGTTTGATGTTGATATCTACCGGGTGTGCTTTCAGCCGTAGCAATAATACTCGAACAGAGATGGCACGAACGCAGTAACACTGTTGCACCGCACTCTGTTTATCATTATTACAACCCCACGTTGGTGTTTTCCACTTCTATCGCCTGAAAAATATACAGCCACATCATCAGATATAATCTTTCCGGTTCCAGTCCATTTTACTTCACTCAGGCCAAGTACATGAATCTTTAATCTGCGCATTTCAAGAACCACATTTGCTAGCTTCCCAGGTTCATATAGGGTTCGTATATTCCAAGTACCTATGTTAATCACATCTGCAGCACTAGTTTTACTTCCGGATATTCTTCGCATCCCTCCTACTGTGTAGCGCCGGAAACTCGGGGCCGATGGTTTGGTTTTGTCCTGCATAGTGATTATTTTCTAGGAACATATACTGAAGTAGTTTTCCGTTGCTTTCTTCAGCGCAATTATCTAGCCATTTCTGCAACAATTACCTAACGCCCAGATATATCTGGAGTACAGCCGTTTTTAGCTATATGCATCGCGCCTGTATCCAGTGATGATCGTCCTGCTGCCGACGATCATGGGATCATCTTGGTCTGGTTCCTCAGTTCAGACCTTCCTGGCTAGGGAGGCCCTTCTTAGGTAGAATACACTACCGTCAGTATAGCTCTGAACTTCGTCGGAACACGCAAACCCCTCCACCGTAATAAGGTGTGATCCCCGAAGGGGCACACTACTGAACACAGAGCAACTAAACTGCCGCTACTCCATTTCTTTGTGGACATGAACAAAAATTATGGTTAGATATGCAATATTCAAACGTTACTGAGAGACTTTGTACGAAAAAAAAAATATTCTCTATGCTTTCAGTGTGATGCCTTTGGTTACATGAGGATATGTATTAAACGATAAGTATGCACTAAATGCAAAAATCATAACTGAGTTACAGGCAATGAAATATACCCGAATATTTTCTGAAACCCAATAAAGAAACTTTTCTCTTTTTTTGCTCCAAAAATTAATTCCAATATTATCTAGAATTTATATTTACATTTAATGTAGTAAATATTTCTTTTTTTTTAAATTTTTACATCTACATTTACTAAAAGTTTTATTCGTTTTTTATTTTTTTTTTCGAGTGTATTTTATCTCTTTATTTTCCGTTCTTCTTGAAAAAAACTCAAAGATCGGTTAAATTATATTAAAAACTTATAAATTATGCATTAAAACCTTCCTCAGGAATCACTCTACTAGAATAAAATTAGGTTTCAAGTTCATGGGACTCGCGCGCATGGACGAGCAGACAGACAAATTTTTTGACTTTAATATTTATACTAATATATATATATATATATACACTCGGCCATTTTGGCCTCGCAAGGGGCTGTGCCCATTGACCCCTCTTGTTTTTATTTCTGTCTCTTTCACTTCTATACTTTGTATAAAATGATCAAAATTTACAACGTAATTCTTACTGGCATCAACACAAAAAGAAAAATAACATAACCACAAAAATCCTATTCTAACATTTAACTTTCATTATATCAAATTAAGACATTTTTTCGTTACATTTTTTGTTACATATTTCATTACGCAAAATTGCGACATTTTTTAAATAACAATCACAAAAATCTTATAAAATATAACAAACGTTACATAAAATTGGGACATTTTTTCGAATGAGGGGTAGCCTAAGAACTACGTTATAATTAATATATATATATTCTAATGAATCCTCCCTGGATAGCACCTATTGAGTTCCTGGTCGCGGCGTCATTTGGGACGCTTTTGCTTCTCTTTTACTTGGGCTCCTATCCGAGACTTCGACAATTCAAAGACCCCGGATTTTCTGGACCACTCAAAGAAAAAACCATCTGACCGACTACCGATGAACGTTAGGCTCTTGCTAATACACGAAAGATTTTACCATTAAACGCACAGAGGCGCGAAACTCCTCTCGCAGAGTATCATTGCGGACACGGGCCCGAGTGTTGCTATATTCCGGCCGATAATTATGAGAGTGCAAAATTAAAGCACAGTAAAACGACAACCAGCGTTAACGCACAATATTTTATTAATTTTGCAACAAAACAAAATGAAATATTATAAATAAATCGCTGACCAAATGCAGCGACTAGACGCGTACTGAAATAATTCCGTTATTTAACGGCGATTATCGCGAAATAAAGAAAAATACACCGTTTCCGAACGATTTACGGATAGAGACAATAAAACATCGACGCGCTTTTCGAATAATATTTCGACGTAGCAACAATTAACATATCGCACGACGACAAAACGGGTAAGGCGACAGCGGCCTTGCCGTTCCACTGACTAGCTTCGAAAAACACAATAATGTGTGTCGTACTAGCTGGTGCCTGCGACATTGCCCCGCGCATTGATAATTTTTCAAGTGAACTGTGTGTTTATACTAAAGATATACTTCCTTTATTTAGTTGTTTTTTTTTTTTAGCATATTACTAAGTCATAAATAAAACATATATTTCGCACGGACAGTTGACGGGGATTTAAGATTCGAAAGTAAATAATGTATGCAATATGAAAAATATTCAAGCGCGTTGCAATATTTTTTACTAAATTTCTTTATAAGTTAAAATTTCTAAAATATTTTAGTCAAATCTATAATTTTACAAACATTTCTAATATACGGCGCAGTAAAAATGAAATAAAACTACCGCACGTCATGATTGACTGTACGTGATTGGCATAATCTACGAATACCGACTCTCTCACTAAATTAAGGCAAAACTTCGTGAAACAACGAAGCTACATAATTAAGTTAATAATAAATTTCCTCTCGCGCATTGATTTATATGTTTTACGTCAAGCAAAATTACATCCTATCTTAAACGTATTTCATACTTAGTCATTATTAGTTTAATTAAAAATGGTTTGAACGAATCCGGAATTAATTATTCCAATAAAGTAGTAAAGAGATCACACATTAGTAAGTCAGCTACCGCAGCGAGGTTGGTTAGGCAGTAGTGTTTCGTTTGAGTAGTACTTGGTTTAGATTTTATTGCAGCGTAGTGAAAATATACAAAAATTTTACTTGTTCTCCGTTTTAATACCACCTGCCCTCAGGAAAAAAAAATGAATACTGAATTAAATCGCGCAAGAACCGATATAACCGGTATATGTGAAAATGTGAAATAGGCGAGATATTATGGATTCATGATAGATACCGGAGTATATCACTGATAAAATTGTTAAAATTCGTGAGCCCAAAATAAAATGGTATCGATTTAATTACGAACGTGGTTATGAAAAAATTAGCATTGATTATTTGCAATTACTTTATAAGACGCTTAAGGGTAAAACAATAAAATTTATAAATATACGCACGAGACGAGATTTAAGAAAGAAGTGCTTTTATAAAAAAAAAATCAGACATTAGCGTCTAAGAAAAAGAGAGAAAAAAACCATAATTAGTTTTGAAATAAAATTAATTTTTAAAGATTTCATTGCCGACCAACTTACAGATGAATTATAAAAATTCTTTGAACAATAAATTATTGAAAAATCACTTAATGTAAATATAAACGCAATAATAAGACCATTTTTTTGACATTACAAATATCCTTATTATGAAGGACGTGTGCCAAAAAAATGATATTAAAAGGTGTAACACAAAAGCGAAAAAACCAACAATTCGATTTATCAACTTTTATATCAACTTTTGTTTCTTGAATTTATATCGAATATATTACGTCAGTTCGACGTGACATTTTCAAGGCAGTTCACACTTAGTTGTAAATCCAAGTCAACGTAGCAGTATTTCATGTTCCAGTTTTTAAATTAAATATAACAGTGAATGCCTAGTGAAAAGCGCAGTTCCTCTCTACGGTATAACAGCAAGCAGAAATGTCACCATATCGTAAATGGATTTTACCGTGACAACGAAAAAAGCGTGAGAAAGTACGAAATCAGACGTGAACGATATAGCGAATTTCCATCTGATGACCGATAAAGCTGTCAGTATCATTTTTTGAGTCCTCAACGATTTATCGTGCCACCGCGATTGATAAAGTGCCTCTTCGAACCGTTCGTTTAAGTCCTGTAACTGCTGACCGGCGAGGCAGAAATAAAATAACTGACAAATAACATAAGCTAGATTGATCGCATAGGTAATAAACCAATGTGGAAAGTATATGGTGTTATGAGCGAACTCAACCGAACCTACGTATCCGATCGCGTACCAGATTAGTGTAATCAATTTAAAAGAGGTCACGAAATCGCGGCTGAACCGAACCGAAGCGCGATGATGCTGTAAACACTGTCTAACCAGATCATAGTAAACTTCATCTCGCGCTCGAAACCATACATCGTATTCCGTGTAGTACTGCTCGATATTTTCACAAAGCAGAATCGGATCCGGTTCTAAATGTTGCGTTCGCGTCACTACTAATGCGTCCACTTGTTCAACCGTGCTTATCACGTCCTCTAGTTCACACTGAACCATTTCGCTGAAATAGTAGAAGAAACATTTACCAGATATCGAACAGAAGAGTGCCGGTACTGTTATGATAACTAGGGTAACGTAAACAGTAACATATCGAAACAGCGTGTTCACTCTAAACGGAAACCACGGACTATAAGGGATGTATCGTTCGTATGATTCTTCGTTTTTATAAGCGAATGTATAAAAGATATATAGTTCACTAAAAAGTGTTAACAGAACCAAAATTAATACCGCTACTATGATCAGTGAGAAGTTACGTTGCACTGTGCGTCGTCGGTTGTAACTCGCATTCTTCCGAATTTCTTCTAGTTCGGCATCTGGATAAGAATACGTTTTATCGGATTTCTCCTTCAAACGGATTATCGATTCTTTGTTCTTCCGTAGCCAGACGTGATCGAAATTGTATAGTAAACTTGATAGGCTAATTAAAAAGTACACTATTCCGAAATACTGACCTCTCTGTTGAATGCTTGCAATTTGTAATGAGACATAAATGCAGTTCCCAATCAGGAAGAAAAGAAATTGTTTTGTTCGGGGTTCTGCCGTACACATGCACAGTTGCAGGCTAAAACCCATTATACGGTTAAACAAGTTTATACGATTTGGCCGATTTTGGAATTGGCCGCTCGGAATCGAATTACGAGTAAAACGCTCGGATATCGTATTCATTTTGGCGCGCACGGTTGCGTAAAGCGGTCCGATGGCTAAATTTCGACTGATCGCTTTTTTTCGAAAAATTCGAAATAATCATCCTCAGGCATTGTTTTCTTATTTTGTTACCGCAAATAATTTCACCTTCAAATATACGTCCATTGTTTATGTTTATTTCGGTTATACGTTAACTTGATGACTGTACTCGTTATGGATGAATAATTTAACTGGTTTTTATTTCGACGCCAGCGGCAGTAAGATATATAATTTCGAATTAATTCGTTTACATGTTTTATCGCTAATAACTTCTGAAGAATGCGTATAATTGTATAGCGAAGGAGGTAGGCACCGAATCTAAATCAACGTATTCGACGGCAATTGAAAACTGCAACGTTCATAGAATAGAGGAGAAATATTCTTACTCCAATTGCGCGCAAATATGTGAGAAATAAAATTCAGCTGGACTGAATTTTTACTCTATCGCATTTTTTATCGAAGAATATTTAGCAAGCGGGAGTAGTAAATGTTTGATTAAAATGAAATACAATTTACGAATAAAATTTCTGATTATTGATTTATGAAAAACGCTTAATATGGAGTCGCTTAAACTCATTTTGAAACCGTGTAAGTATATAACGTTTACTCGAAGGACTGGTGAGGTTCGGAATTTTTAATTCTGATCTTTTTAATATAGCTAACCTAGAAAATTAAAATTTTTCGGCATTAGACGGTGAATCTCTTTCCCTTTATATAAAAGAAAACAAAGGGACAAAAAACAAAAAATGCCTGTAACTTCATACTTAATCGCGTAGTTTTTAAATCCTACTCTCTGTTTACTAAATAACTGTCGTCGTTGCAACCACGCATTTATAAAACTCGATCTTCAGTGTTCGATTTATGTATACCTGTACGATTGTGTTTGATTGCTTACAGAACGTAATATTTACTCGTAATGAATGAATTGCGTTTGTTAACCAAAAGATTAGTTTTCCGTTCTTTCACCTCGTTAGAATATAATTATTGCTTTTCCTGTACAATAGATTGATATCGAATATTGATTTAAAATTAAGTTATAACGCATTAAATATTCCGAAACATTACATTAATTTGAGGACAAAAGTTAAATTAGTCATTGGGTGACAATTGCGATCGTGCGTGCTTTTTGATGCGCGGCCTAAGATGATAATGAAATTGTTATTGAAAAGCATCGTAAAATATGACGTAAGGTTTGTATTCGGGTTTAAATGTCACCTCGGTGGCAAATTAATAATATAAAGGAGACAACTGCTTTGCTCGTTTTCATGTTATGGCTTTCTTTTTTATATGTGTGGGAGTGTAAAAAATTTTCTAATACAGTGAAAACCAGTTGACGTCTGGTTGGAAGATTGGTATTTCTGGAACGAGCAAAATTTCATGCGCCTGTGTAATTCCGGTTAAATTGATATGGAGATAAAACATTATCGCTTATCACAGCATGTAAAACAAATCGTGAAAAGACATTTTTAAATGAAACCAATAAAAAAAAAACTATTTAGTATATTCTTTTTTTTTACATGAAAGATCGACGCGATGAAAGGGTTCGCACGAAATTTTCACGTTTGTAATATTCAAATTTATGTATAGAAGTATTCCTTTTCAAAAAATGATTTTGAAAGATATAAACTACGTTTAAAAGTTCTATTCGATAAATTTATAAACCAAAAAACTTTTATAAATATTCTGATTTTTCCGTAATTTCACAATTCATAAAAGTTTTCGCTTAAATTAAAATTTCTCGTTCCGAAGTCACCGTTTTTACTTGTGAAAAGAAGAGATATTAAACACGGTCATTGAAAAAACTTATGCCTAAAAGCGGTTGTAAAAATTGATTCGTAAAAGGGTGGAAACAGCGAAATTAGACTACTCGGTGTCTACAAAATTACCGGACCTTTCAATCAATAAAAAAAAAAACTATTTAGTATATTCTTTTTTTTTACACGAAAGATCAACGTGATGAAAGGGTTCGCACGAAACTGATTAAATGACGGGATCCTCCAAAATAGTGCCGATAAACGGTTTGTTATTTGACTGGGTTTAAAATGAACTCTGAAGATAGTTACATCGTTGAATGAATATCAAAAAATTAATATAAACGATGAATACAGTTATCTTTTGCTAGAATGAACAATTTATTTCAAAGATGCAAATGCAATTTGAAAGTTTACGAAAAATTATATGTTAAAATTAAATACCACTGGCTACAGGTTTTTGAATATGTAAAGAACGTAAGCTGATTTAACCTAAAAAATTCAAGAAGCGTACAAGCAAGATAAAGTTAAAAGTATATTTAAACCACCATTTTTATGTGGTACCTCACGCGGCTACGTCGAATAAAGGGGGGAACGGAAATGAGGCGGCGATGGGTAAGGAGGAATTAAAGAACCTACTTCATCATAGTTAGGGACATAATCAGGAGCTACAGAATCAAAGAAAGAAAAAAGAGTATTCTTAGGGAGCTAGACGGGCGTTCAGAAAGAGAATTTCTAAAAGCTTTAGCCAACTTCCACACTTTGGAAATAGGAGTCAATCGAGAAGAGGAAGAGCAAAAGGATTTCCACGAGTTTTTCTTGGCATTTTTGAGAATATATCTGGTTCTAGCGTTGGAACTCTTATAAGCCAAGAAGTTATTAAAAGTAGGTCGAGAGAGAAATGATCTAAAGCTAGACAAACTTTGATTGACAGCAGCTGTGCAGTCCCCATTCCACCACAGTGATGAAGCTCTTGAAGAATAATTTTTTCGGGCTTGGAGACAGAGCGGGGAAGACAATGTCAGAACGAAGGAGATAGAATTAGTAAAGGATGAATATTGGGAAATAGCATCGTTTTCTACCTGTATTGCACTTAGTACATATTCCATCAGGTACACCACCACCGATAAAGTATACATTAGCGGCAACGTTAACCTGTGCTGTGAGCAGTGGAGAAATAGCCGCGTCGAAAATGTCCGCTAGATATACGGGATTTCCTTCTCAAATTTTAAGAAGATGCATCTTTTTCTGTAAGTTGGGGATAGTAGTCTCTTGAGTAGTACGCAAGACTTGCTAGTGTTGGTTATAATGAGCAGTTCCATCAGCGATAACGTGTTGCAATTTTTTTCTTCCAACTCTGCGAGAACCGTTTGTATTTTAGCGTCCAACTCTTTACAGTGTCGATCTTCTTTTGCGATGACCTCCTCTATTTTTCCTTTCAGACCCTAGGCTTCCGCTAGGCGAATCTCTAGCATAATGATCACTGCAGTTGTAGTACGTTTCAGGTCTTCCATGGCGGTCTCCATGTGAGTATGGGGTTCACTGGTTAAATCGGGCACATTTTTGAGCGCTTGGTATAGGCGCATCGAGCCAGGCTTTGTGTTAAACCGTCCGTTTCTCGCGATCCCGTTCGATATCTTCGACGTGGCTCTATCGTGATGACGTTTGGTAAGAGCATCATTCGGATCGATCGCGTCCAAGACATTTAATAGACGCTTGCCCAGTACACCTATGTAGCTTGTATATTGATGTTATCTTTAAGCGCCTCCTTAACCGATCCTTTTAAGCCGGTGAGAGCAAAGGACTCCCGCATCCGCTTGCCAATCATTACGCCGTCGTCCGTTACCTCAGCTTCAGTCGCCGCTGCACCGACATGTAGTAAATGTTCTCCTCCTTTATCATTTTCTTATGCTTTAACACTATTCCATAATTTTCCTCATTTTTAACTAATTATAGCCAAATTTCCACTATTTCCCACCATGATCTTATGTTTTAGGCCTTTTACGCTATTTTGGTTAATTTTTGCTATTTCCCACCGTTTTTCCTGTGTGTTTAACGTCTTTCACGCAATTTTCTTCAATTGTTCACTATCTTTGACAGGTTTTTTTTTCTTCCAACTCTTTACTATGTCGACCTTCGTCCACAATAACCTTCTCTATAATATGTGATAATAATGTAGAGATACATTAGCTTTTGATAATTATACATATAATAAATTCTGTGAAAATTGTAATATTGTTTTAGCCGAACTAAGAGTGTGTATATTGGATAAGAATAGGTGTATTGCGTGAGTACATGGAGCTATGTATTATTATTTTTAAGTGTGATATTAAACATTGTGTATCGTATTTTACCGCGTAATAAAATTTTATATTATCAATTGTGTTTATTTCTTTAACATAGTATATCTGAGAAAATGCGGGCTTAAAATAGTTTGCATAAACTTAATTATGGTGTGTAATTGAGATAGCGTGATTTCTAATTAAAATGTATTTGCGGTAAAATTGGGGGGATTTTCCCTGAGATGGGCCATTTTCATTACAATTTGGTGTTTTCTGTTTAAAATGGCGGCGGTTCTAATAAAATTGAGGTGATTTTAGCCTAAGATTGCTATTTTATGCCTAAAATTACTATATTTTGGATAAAATAAGGTTTATTACCGATAAAATTTAATGTTTTTGTCTAAACATGGATATTTTAGTCGTAAATGGAATAATTTACGTGTAAAGAGAATTGTGTATACTTCTTAATGTGCCATTCCATTCATTGTGAAGCTATGTTTGAATGGGCTTGTGACTGGTTGTGGGAAGTTTACAGAACTTTCTGATGCATTGGATATAGTATAATGGTTGTTGTGTGTTAGTGAGATGACGGTGTTTGGTTGTGAAGATGTGTATTATAGAATTCCTGGGTGTGATCGCGTCTGCGGAATAATAAACTGGGGTAAGAGGTGAAGTGTGCCCCATCAAGCGAGGTGAGTGTTGCCTAGTAATTGAATTGGTCATTGTACATATTGCAAAACAGTTGTAATATGTTTGACCAAAATTAGTTGTATGTCCTTCCTGTTTACATTAAATGTTCACACTGAGAGATGCGATGGGCTCGTCAACATCTAGAATCAAGTCTGTTATGGCTACTAATGTTGGGGACAGATATTGCACCATTGCATTAGAAGATGAATACCAGCACATACATGCCTCTGCAGGCTCACATGACAACGTCATTAACATTGTTACATCATGTGTATACCATCAAGCTATAACGCACGCATACTATATAAAACACGCATAAGCATGTCACGGCCGTACACATTACTATGTTGCAAGGTTTTGGCGCTTCATTGCCTGAAAATTTTATAAAGTTTTGCATAATTAGATAGTAGATCCAGCACATGACAAAAGCAATTCATAAAAGAGTGTACACAATGAACGCATCCTTTGCAGCAATTCAACCGGTTATATATTACATCTTAGTTGCCTAATCAGTTTTATTAACCATCTATCGTGATTACTCGCGTGCAAAGCAGCACAGCAGAAACATATAGGCCAAAACGCAAATAAGCCTTGTGAGGGTTAATACTGTGCTTATTTTAGTGTCACATATGGGAATGCCTATCAAATATATAAGTTGAGACAGATCTTCACATATACATCGTCATCACAATTATCAACAACACAAATTCAAATACATAGGCATACAAAACAATTTAGCAGAGGTCAGCAACATACTTTTAACAAAATGGGTACAAAATGCAAAGTCATTTTAATTATTTCAACAGTTTTACTCGCAAATAAAATAATTTAAACAATTTTATTTTTAAAAAGTATTTCCGCTCGGTCATTTTTACCTGAAAGTCCAACATTATATAAATATCAATACAAAGTTAACAACACCATGATGACGACAATTACGATCACTAAGCTGGAGACACATGTGGAGGGGGCTGAGGCAGCACCATAGAAAGGAAAATAGAGAGACACAATTCTCAGCTTGCCGCGCTAATGTAAAATTGAACAATGGTTGTATCGGTGTACATGAGATGGTATGTATATTAACACCTACCACGCCGGTGTTCCCGTTTCACGGCGCGGATGGGCTGGCAGAGGGGGTTCTTGTGGGTCTGCGAGGTGGATGGAGGACACTAGAACACGATCGAACGGCTAGGCTAGGGGTTGAAGGTCGAGCCGGTAAAATAACAACGTTATTGCCTGATTTCATAGCACAGCATAGTGATAAGGCGCTAATGTAATAATAATAGTAGTTGGGGGTGATTCCAGTGCCGGATTCTACTGTTCCAGGGGAATTAGGGGTGGTTCCAACATACCGAGCGGGTGGGGAGTGTGCTGGAGTCTATCGTTAGAATTAGGGGTGGTTTCGGGGATTTGAGCGGGGGTGGGGTAGAAGTTAGGGGTGCATGCTGCAAGAGAGGGGGGTGGGGGTACTTTTCGTCAGGTTAAAATAAAGCTTAAGGTAGTTCCCGGCCTCTGGAAGCGGATTTTGGGTCACAGAATGATGAATGAAAGAAAAAAGTCTAATCGACTTCAGAGAGATTCCATCAAGGAGAATGGAGAGGATTGAAATGAGTCGGAGAAGGAAAATTGACCGGAGTTAAAACAATAGGAACAGGTTTCTACTACAAAGACCCTTAAGGGAAGACCAATAATAAAGGAACAAAAATTTCAAATCGAGGGATTTTTTTTTATTTTTTTTTTTATGGGTTTGTCAACACGGACATTGGCCCAAAAACAATGGAACAGAGGGATAAGAGAGACTCAGATCCTTACACGATCAGAGATAGCCGACAGAAAGGAATCAAGAGCTAGGATAACAGAAGGAGAAGGAAGGGAGAGAATGAATGAAGCACAGAATGGAGTGAGAATACCGATTTGTAAAAAGAAGGAATAAAAAAAAGCTTGTTCAGTTGAAAGCGACGATGGGGATCACAAATAAATTGATCGCTGGAGGGGTGCAATGGACAATAAGGAAAAGGCACGAAAAAATAACGGAGCAGCAAAGAAGGGAGCAAATTATGCCCAAAACGCAGGTGGCAAATCACAGAGATTTGAACGGCGCAGCGTAGAAGGAAAGATAAAAAACCCAGGGAAATCGAGGGAATTAAAGATAAGTGGTTTTCTGAAATAGGTAGATCATTACGAAAAGAATACTATCCTCAAAAATGGAACCGTTGATATTTTAGGATGTACAACTCTTCGAAATTCGGCGTATATGGTAAATGTTCAACGATTGTCCGGTACATTTGGTCGAGTTTGGCTTAAGTAAGGGCGGCTGTGTGCGATCTAGCGTTGTCATGCAAGATTAGTACGGATCGGATCGGAACGCCGCGTCTTTTGTAACGATATGCCGCCTTGACTGAATCGAGAAGTTGACAATAGTATTCGGCATTGACTTTCGAAGCGCTTAATGTTTTCGTCGGTAATGCTCGTGTACGGACGACGTGGATGAGTTAAATTTTCGACTGTATTTTGACCGCTACTGAACGAATCATGTCATTTATATACCTGACTATTCGATAATGTTTCATTTCTGAACTGTGACCACAATCTATTCAGAATTTCACTAGGTTCTACACCTTCGTTACTAAGAAACTTGATAATAATACGTTGCGCAGCGCTACTTGGTACTCGTTGCTCACTTATCGTAAACAAACGCGGTAGAATGTGTTTTGTTGCGCTACTACTGTATTGAGCGCGTCTAAAGATACCAAACAATATCCCCTCCAAGTTACATCGCGCAACGTGTATTCGCTCGGCTTCAGTTAAAAAAGTATCATTTATATTCGACTGACCCTCGTGTTAAAAGTGAAAAAAATGATAAAATGGAAAATAAGAATAATAAAAAGGTACAACAGTTGATACAAGATAAAACAAAAATATTCGTATTAAGGGAATGGAAAGGAGTTGATAGAAAGGTAAAGAAAAATAAATTGTAACTATTAGAAATCAGGAAGAAAGTAAGTCAGAGTTAAAAAATTAGAAGGGAATTCAAAGAGTAATGAAATGAAGAAAAAAATAGCACATCTGTATATAAAATTGGTAGAAGCATAAGAAAAATTTCTGATAAGAGGAAACAGGTTTTGAAACCTTCGCATAAATGAACTGGCGCAAGCTGAGGTTCGTGCTAGACTATCTCACAGCAGAACAAATAAAACAGTAAATGTGGGTGAACGGAAAATGATATAAATGCAGCTCAATTCCAAAGACTGAACGAGTCATACGCGAGTGGATTCGAGAGAAGCAGACAAATTTTTCATGAAAATGACAACGAACAGAAGCGGATGGAAATTTCTTATTTTACACGTGTCTCATACGTAAAATTTTAAATCGAGAAAAACATATTATCATTAACGTGAAATTGATATAGGTTTTCCTTTTTATTTTAGTATAACTTCGCGGTTCTTTTTTGCAAAGTGTAAATGGATATTTAAAATTACATCTTAGGGATATATTGAATTGTGATCAAGCTATACATTGTTTAGAAACATCATCGAGTGGCAACTATTTCGAAGCAGTGGTTTCATTACAAATGGCCCATTTGAAATACTGAAATAATGAAATCAATTTTTGTTTTGCAATCGACGAAACAGCGTTTCCTGCTAGCAGTTAACAATAAACTGCATTAGGATTTATTTTCATCGGAACCAGCTGATTAGTTACTTTTTTAATTGTACATTTTGAACAAGTTTTAATATATAAATTAAGTACAGATGCAATCCATTTAAATTATAATTGAGATATAACGAATCTTGCGTATTTGAGAATGTTAAATGTTTATCGTACTTCTAAAAATTTTTCACCATGTAAATGATATAAAACTTAGACAAGTTTCGTTTTTCAACCTTATTTCACGCATATAATTGATAAATTAATATTAAGTACGGCATTAATAAAATAGGTAATATTTAATTATTAGAAACCGCGATATTACTGTAAACTAATGTACGCAGCATTGCAAAAATTGACTATCAAATTTTCCTGTTTGTCGTGCGTATGTCTTTTATCGGGGGGTTAAATATTTACTTTTAAATCGGCAACTTCGTAAAAATTTTCACACTTTTGAAAATTAAACGTAGAAGTAGCCTATAGAATTAATTTTTGTTAGACAATTCGGTGCACTTTATATAATTTCATGTTAATTCGGATGCAGTTTATGTCCTCTGTTACGAAATTTCCGTAATAAATTTTTTTTTAAAGACATGTACATGATCCGATTCGCTTGCAGCTTGATAACATGTACAAATTTTATAGCTTCCTTTACTATTTATTAATCTGAAGCGAGAAATAAAACTAAAACGTTAATTATTATTAAATATGGTTTTTACTAGCGTGTAAAAAGTTAAATATTAAGATTATGTACATACATAAATTTATTTGCGATAATTAAATAAGCTGAATAATAAAATAAAAAAAAATGGAAACATTTTATAATTAAGCTGTGTTTTCCCTTGTTAGTTGAATTCAATTTATTTAATGAAATACAGGATTATGTTCCAAAATAATGTAATCGTCTTACGAAATTTTTAAAGTTTTATTTTTTGTTAAAAAAAGGACTACACCGAATTAACCGTAATTCAAGTTACAAAAGTGTAAATTTCTTTGCGGAGAGCAATACAAAATAAATGAGGGAAATTTGATAGATTTTATACTCCTGCCCTAAAATCATTTGCCTGAGTGTAATTTTTAAAAGGTACTATTATATAATAATATTAGTACACGTATCGATTTTGTAAATTGTTTTTTTTTTTTTTTAATAATAATTTCAGCTAATTAAGGTAACAACTACCTCAATTCGGAGTCATATGTTAACCAGGAAGTTTTAAATTTTAACTCAATTGAATACTGATATAAGCAAAAAAAGAAAGAACTAGATTAAATAGTTAAAAAAACTACGCCATAACTATTTAATATACCTAATTAAACATTTGTATTATATTAGTTTTTCATTAAAAAGATATATTAAAATTGTATTTACATTGAAAATTTAGTAAAAAAACAGCTATAAAATCATGACTATACATTTCAAGAAAAACCTGCACTAGTAATAAGGATATAAACTTTGTTTATAGTACATAGGAATAATCCTAAATAAAACTGTTTTCGAACAAAACGTACAAAACCTCATATCATTCAGCGTATAACTGTTTTAATTTCGAATGTTCGAAATGTACTAATACATTTTTTATTAAATTAGTTATAAAATATTCCGAACTCTATATTGAGTTATTTTTCCCCTCTCCATTATAATTGTATCATATAAGCAACGAAAACGGTACGGTATCTAAACGTCCTATCGGCTTTTACTAGCACGTTAAAATTTCTAAAACATCATATAAAAGAATCAGAATTATTGTATAAGCGTGGATATATTACTTTTACTTTAGTAGTTATCAGTCAACGGAACACTTCATATGCAATAAATTTTCTAGTTTTTCTTCTTTTTTCTCTACTTCAAAATAAATTTTAATTTTCATCATGGTTCAACTTATTCTGACGCAAAGGCGAGAATGTAATAATACGTTTCAATATTTTAAAAAGGACATGAAGATTTATTAAAAAATTTTCACTTAAATTTCCAACGGTTAATAATTAACCCCCTCCTGATCACCACCACCAAACTTATGGGGTGTATTGTTGAACAAAACAAAAAAAAATCATTTTTTCATTTCATAATAAAAAATTTAGACTACGGTAACCCTCATCCCTTCGAGTTATCTTAAAAAGTAAATCCTAATCAGGATGCTTATTAATTTACAAGAAAGATTCTGTATTTTTAAAAACACTGCATCACCGCTGAAATGCAAAAAAACTGGAACGTGAAAAATACTCTCGAACTAAAAAGCAAACACAAATGTTTATTCTATAAAAAAAAAAAATACGCATTTAAAAATAAAATTAACAAATTTTAATTTAAATGTACAAAGAGCAATTATTATACGAACTAGAATAAAAAAACCGAGCAGCTAACATACCGGCGCGCAAGTTCTTTCATTCGATACATCGTGATCGTCTTTACATATTTATATTCGTAATAAAACTTTAAAAAAATCAGATCTGAATAACGGCAAAAATAAATAATCACGGTTCCTCAGATAACTTAGTATTAAGCGCAGAATTAGAGATGGCAGGATCCATTGCATCGGTATTACCTAAAGAAAAAAAGTAAAAAAAGACGTAATAAATAAAATGAAAATTCCTATTTTTGAAATTTGTGAACATTACAGCTTAAAGTTATTGCACACCTTAACAATTAAAAGGAACACGCAGAATAAAGGAGAAAGGAAAAACAATGTTGAAACAAAGAACTATTACAAAAAAATAGCTGATTTTGAAAAATGTATCAGCAGAACGAATAATTAATAAAATAACCGTATAAAATATGTATAGTAAGCGAAGAGAAGAGTGATGCTACTACAAAGAGAATGTTAGGAGAACGCGGATAAAAAATATGTTAACAGATTCTATGCACGCAAAGCAAATTACTTAATAGAGCTGCATAAGTAAGCTTTATCAAATGCCGAATACTTTGACTGTAAAATAAGTCGGAAATACAATTAGCCGCAAGAAAAAAAACGGTGGAGCGAATGAAATTTCCTCGTATAAATGGATTATCCGAGAAATTGTAAATTAACATATCAGAAAAATGAAATTTCAAAAGATTTTCGAATGTCAACCGGTTCATTAAAGGGGTCATCTTACAAAATTTTCGAATTATTGTAGAAAAAGGCTCGATAAGTAATAGTCTGAAACTTACGTTTGGCACTGTATTTTCCAAATCTCTCGATTTCTTTCAATAACTACGCTTTAGGTATGCCCGTGATATGCTTCTTTTCCATTAATTAAAATAATAAACGGCGTCTTTTTTAGGAATCGTATAGTCTCCCATTCGTAAGACGTATTTTATCGTTTATTTCGTTAGATTTTTAATGGAAAGTTGTTCAATTTAAAAACTATTTCTAGCAGATTTTCAGTTTTTATAAGCTTTTCTCTAATAGCATCAATATAGGAAAAAGCGCCGATTTATAGATATCTATCTTGTTAATTACCATTAGACTTTTCCTTCAAATAATACTTATACAGGATAAACATAGAAGTTGTTATTTCATCGTTTAGTATTGTGCTTTTACTGGTCTTGCTTTCTAAGTACTTGAAATCATTTATCGTTTTAAGTTTGTTATTTGAAAGTTATAAATTGTTTACACCGGTATTAAATTAAGCGCGATTCTGAAGATAGAAATAAATTTCCTGTAGGAATATTGGCACGTTAATGTATTTACTACTGGCTGCTTTACCGATGAAAATTACATGTAATTTAACTTGGACTTTCCAGGTTACAAAAAATGTTATTAAATATTACACACACAGGCGCGCGTCACCTCATATATACATATATAAAAACTCTGCCCTTCGGGTCCCGCAAGGAAACAAAACCCTTTGAACATAATATTTTTTCTTCTAAACTTCTTTTAGAAAACCTGTTAGCAATTGACTACGTTATTCTTAACTGCCTTTTAGTTTAAAAAAAATCTTAGCAACTGTATAACACAGCATTCAACCCCTTGTTATATTATATAAAGTAACGGGACATAATCATGGCACAAAAAATTAACGGGAATTGTGAGACAAAAATGTAGTGTATCCCCCAGCCTAAGAATAACATAGTCATTAATATATACTGCAACGTTTTACGATTTATTTAATTCCTGCTTCAAGGTTGCCATTGTTAAGTTTTACAATTTTCTTTAGTTTTCGCTAACACGTCAATAAATTCTGTTTTCACCGAATTTTTTGTGGTACTATGCTTTGAGGATTAAATTTAGGTTCGGACGGCACGCGGTACCTCATGATGGAAATAATATTATTTTCTCCGCCCGTTTTTTTTGTTTTTTTTTTTTTACGAAAATAAACTACAAAAATAAATAAACTGAAAAAAAAACTTCCAAAATTTTTCTCACTCGTAGATTCTCCCATGTCAAATTTAATAAAAAAATTAAACAATTGCTTAAGGAGTTACTACTTTGAGGCCCTGAAAAATGAACCTTTTTTTTTGGGGGGAATTTTTTTCTCGAAAGCTACTCAATGGATTTAAATAAAATTTTTAGGCTTTATTTTACATGTTTTAAGGCATACACAATTATTTTTTATATGGCTTTAAGATACAAAATGGTGTCGTGGCACTAGGTAGCTGAAACACATATTTTTTCCGAGAAAAAAATCGGTGTACACTGTAGCAAATTCTGCATACCACTAAGGACGAAAAAAAAAAAAAAAAATCAATAATTTAAATTAGTTTTTCTTTGGAAGTACATAGGGTTTTTAATTTTTTTCAAAAACTCGCAAATTTACAACAGTTTGATTTTTTTTTTTATTTCTGAGAAAAAATCGACATTAAATTGTTTATTGCAAGCGTAATTATTTATTAATCTTAAAAACCCTATGTACTTTCATAGACAATCTATCTGAGAAGCTACAGTTAAAATTTGAAGTCAGTCCGATGAAAATTGAACGAGCTACGATGTACACCAATTTAAAAAACATAGTTTTAAGAAAAACACATTTAAAGTTTCAAAAAGCGTTGACTATACAACAAAGACGTCTTGGAAAATATGCTGAAAATGTTGTTTATCGAATTTTTCCCCACAAAATAACTTTTGAACATCATTCTTAAATAGTTAATGCATCGTTAGGCCAATAAAAAAAATAATGAAAAAAAAAAAAAATTGCAAGGTAATATAACTCCTAACAAGACTTTAAGGCTTCATATATTTAGTGAAATATCACGGAAAATAAAAAACAATTTACAAACTAGATGACGGTTAACGACATGCAACGAATATCGGCTATAAACTCTACGGAAACCAAAAAAAAAAAAATAAAATATATATGCATATTTGCTTATTTCATGAAAAAAGTATTGCCCTTTTATGACAGACCAGCTTCAGACCCACGATAATTATACGTGTTCATATGGATATCCCAAGAACGACCGCTTCACAGCCAGCCGAACGAATAATTCTACCTCTTGATAGAATCAATTACTACCGAACGATTTAACCCGAATCCGCGGATTTCACACAGTTCTACTCTCGGTGCTTAATACCAATAAGCGTGTATCCGCCGGTGATAAAGCTTGCTTCTCACAAAAATACCTACACAACCCCTGACCAGAATTGAACCGATCATTCGGTCAAACAACACGAATTGTAAGTATTTTTGCTATTCTTCCACCAAGCACGACTATAACAAAAGCCAATCTCGGAGGAGTAAACGAAATAAAAATAGAATATTTCTGAACATTAAAGTCGGATATTATCTACAGATAGTGTCAAATACACCAAATCCATATCTCTATGTACATATATATATATATATATATACACACATAGCTGGAAAAAACTGGTCGAGAAAAGCCCAAGATAGAAGTGGTTGGAGACGTTGAGGAAAGCCATCATCCAAAGTAGATAGATAAAGGCATACCGTTATGTATATACTAAGTACCTTCCTATAACATTCGAAAACATATGGAATAAAACGATTACTTGCAGTTTTTAGTTAAAATTCCATTTTTTTATAGATTATTAAAAATACTAAAATTTAGTTGTATACATACCAATAAAATTTTGACTAGCAACCTCCGGATATGATAAAGGGGTATTGTGGTATTCATTCTGAAAAGAAAAATAATTAAGTGTTATTTACGATTTTAAAAAAATAAAACATATTTTATTCTAACTAGAAAAGAGAGAAATACGCAAAAATGCTATTTTACAAAAACAAAATAAGAATTTTCATACGGCTTCGTGTCAAAAAATGTGTAAATACTGATACATTTCTGTTCCTATTTCAAACACGCTCGCAAAATTGTGTTAATCTCGAAGACCGGAAACTCCCAAAATCAAAAAAGTAATTTAAATAGTATATTTACTTTTTTTTGTGTGCGAGGATAGTTATAACAGTAATGTCAGCATTCTCCTATCTAAAAAAATATTTATTTTAAACAAAGACAAATATAGAATCCATCGATTTAATCCCCCACCCCACCCCCTTTTTTTTGCAGTGGATGTAATTTCTGCGTTTCGGGGGGTTGAATCCCTTGCAATGGGCCATTCTTGTTAAACTGCCTTGTTAATCAAGTCATCCTTTGACCCAGATTTTTAATGGCGAGAAAACGCACTCCATAACGTGCTTTTTTGAGTTTCGAAAACGAATCGAAGAACTCAGATCTGAGCCGTCAGCAGATGTGGTAGTATACTTTCTAGCCGTATTGTTTCATAACGTCGGTCACAGTTAAACAACATCCTCCAAATTCGTGGTTTCCCGACCGATTTTTTCCGATTTGCAGGGTTAGTATATTTTGTAAAAAACAAAAAAAGAATTGACACTAGCACTTGCGAAACTTCATCAGTGGCAACAATAAGTTTTTTGCCATTAGCGAAGATCATCTCACTGATTTCACTTTAAGTTGCTAGTACTGAACTCGTGAAAGTTTATCCTGCTAAATGTTGATTTGGAAGAATTTTAATTCGCGCCGGAAATCACGTGTCAAGATTGTATATTAATAACAGTAACGCGATTTAAAAAACTTTCTCATTCCCCGTTATAATCTTCGAAGAGCTCTATTGGGAGATTTTGTAGTGCGTTACTTTTTTCTCCAAAAATCATCTTAGAATCCCACACGCGTTTGATGAATACCAGTTTTGTTCTATACTCCGCATATCGTAATTCTTCCGCCATCATTGAATTTCCGCGGTATTCGTGTAGTCAGCTGTTACCGCCAACGATCTCCTTAGTCGATGGTCACTTTCGGTACTAAAATGGCGCATCCCGTTACAGACCCGTAACAACGCATTTATAATTTCGGCCACAGATTTATGGTGTAATGTTTTCTACGTGTACACTTTTGTTCCATCGCTGAAATCCGATTGGCGATAATTTTCTTGTTTGTTTTTGCAGGCACTTCCTTTTTTTCATCAATCCGAACGGAAACACTTTTTACATTAACTTATTTACCAGCATTCAAAACACACGCACATCGACTACTTGAGGGCGCTGTGCATTACTTTCGCAACAACTCTCGTAAAAATTTAGTTTTTCTTCTAATTTGTCTATTTTTAGAGAAAATTTAAAAAGTTTCAGCGGCTTTGTTTAATTTTTTATTTCAATATCAAAATTTTAAAATAATAATAAATCACCGCTTTTTAAGAAATACATTAATATATTTAATTAAACTTATAATATATGTTTCGGCATCAAAGTGCCGCGTATTCATGATTTTACAATAATGAATATTCGACTTCGGAGACTGTCTTTAATTTCTGGAAAAACATTAAATTAAAATGCAACATTATGATTACTGTAATTACGAAGCAAATTATCTGAAATCCGTCGATATTTTCAGTGTAATTAATAGATACATTTCGGTAAAGTTTAAAATGTCACATTATCCCCTGATTTTTAAATGGTTCGTAGATTTTCAATCTATTACCGTAATGTTCATTTCCGATATTCAATACATTAGTAAAATATAAACACATACGAGTACATATTTTTTATAAATTCTTTAATAGCTAAATTGCACTTAGCCGATGATAGCTATTTAGCAATTATTTTTAATACCCGGTGCACATAGTCTGTATAGCAGCCTACCTAGCGATATGTGTTAAAAAAGAAGGTTTATTAGAACTTTTATCTTAGACTAGATCCATCGACTTGATTCCATCAAGCCGCCGAACTTCTTGTGAATTGTCCAGAAACCCAATTGACATATTATTCGGGTGCATTTCTAATCTGTAGGCATACTTTTTTGCGTCGTCGAATATTACTTCTTGAACAAACTTCATTACAAGGTCTTGTGAAGCGTTAAATGGTTAATGTACCACAGAGCATTTACAACCACCCGGAGGATTTGGATCATCCGTTGTATGATCGCTATGCTACTCTTTTTAGAATAGCCCCATAGCGGGCAACCGCAACGGCAAATTGACTTTAAAATCTAATTATAAAATAGTAGTTAATTTTCAATGGATAATTTCGACTTCCTGTTTAGTAGCCAGTATAATTATCTTAACTTTATATTTAATTCGGTCCGTTTTACTGTTTTTTCTAGGTCCATTCTAGCCCAGGTAGAGTCCGATTTTCTTATTGGATGTACCGCTTGTATTGGCCTTTTTTGAGATTCCTTGTTGCCTTCCACAATGAGTAGGCATGCTGTACCATATTAACCTTTCTTTTAATGATTTATTTTTAAATCTTGCAGTAACTTTTTTTAAATCTTTGTTTGCTTGTTTAATGCTGTATTATGAGTGAGATTTCTTGATGTTTGCCATTGTTTCCGTAATTTCCTTTTTAACTGGACCGCTTTTTTAATTCTATCTGGATAGTAAATAACAGGCTTATAATTATTCTCCATTGACGTGGATACCCACGCAACCTGGTGTGTAAGTGTAATAAAATTTTCTATCGCTTCTTCTATTTGTTTCTCGGTTTTTAATGGTATTTTTAGATTTATTATGCGTTCAACATTGATCTCGAAATACATCCCAGTTTGTGAATTTATTATGCAATTTCGGTTTACGCATTTTCTTGACTACATCCTGACTAACTAGGAGCGTAACTGATGAATGATCTGATGGCAAAATTTCATCGGTACAAATGCTGATGAAATCCCTTTTATTACATAGAAATCCAAAAGGTCTGGTATTTTATTGAGGTTAGTTGGCCAGTAAGCAGGTGTTCCCGATGAGCAAATGACGATACATGTTTCGTCAATAATCGATTTTAGTTCTTTGCCTTTAGGTACTGTCAATCTTGATCTGAAGTATACATTTTTCGTATTGTAGTCACCTCCTGCAATGTATCTACAGCCTAAAGTTTTGAAGAAATCAGCAGTGTTCCTTTTTTAGTGAACTGCTGAGACACTAATAGTTTTATTTGGCCCTTCATTAATTACTACGCTGGTTACTTGTAGATAATTAAGTTTATATTTTTTCAGTTCGTAATGTTTTATACTGCTTTTTATTATGATACCAGTACCGCCATGCGCTGTATCATCCGGGTGATTAGTAAAATATGAATTGTACCCCTTAGAATTAACGAATCTGGTAGACCGTCTCCGACAAGAGAAGAATATCGATGTCATTTTCTATAATGTACATCTGTACATCAGCTATATGGTTTAAGAGACCATTTGCATTCCATGTTACAATTTGTAAGTTTCTCATTTCTTATTTAACATAGCAATGATGGCACCGAGTAGTTGGTCTTGCTGTTCCATCACATTGAGAAAAAGCGATTTGATTTCAGTTATGAATGTTTGTAACACAATGTTGCAATGTTATTAACGCTTGTATTATCAGTAGTATTAGAGGTCTGAGGTTCTTCTTGAACCTGTCGTGTAATTAATGTTTGCGCACAGCTACTCGTTGACTGTGGATTTGTATTTTGTTTTGTTTCTGTTCGATGATTGGGAGTTAGAGGAGGTCAATACTTGGACGATAATTGATAACTAGTATTGGTTTTAGTATTCTTCATTTTAGTTCATTGTTAGTGTCTGATTTCTTATCATTTTTTTTATAAATTTCACAACCTTTATAGTTTGAAGGGCGATTCCCTTGACAGTTGGCGTATTTTGGCGTTTGGTTCTGTTATTTATTACAATTATTAGATGCATGGTCTTCACCGCTCTTAACACATGCATATGCTCTGCTGCAATAGGTTTTGGTGTGGCCGTATTTTTGACACCTAAAGCATACCGGGGTATAGTACTTTTTTTATGCGCGGTTTCTATTTTTACTCTCATGTTGAGTAACGGATGTATTTTGAATACTTCGGAATTATTTTCGTGAGGTTCAATATCTACAAAAAAGAGCTGCAACGGCTGTTTGCTCATTCTGTGTGTTTCACATTAGTTATATGTCTAACTTTAAGGCCATATTCATTCAAGGCTGAAATAATGCCATTTATTTCTATAGAGTGATGTAAATTCCGTATCACCACTCGGAAAAATCGTTCTGATTTAATTTGATAAGTGTGGTGCTCTATGTTCTCTTCCTGGAGATAGTGAATCAGCTTGCGATAGTTTTCTATGGTATTTGTTTTAATTTTAACTCTTGTCCGTTAAGGACCTGCAGCGAATTTCATTCGTAGGAATTACAGATGCAATATCCGTCAACATTCTAGTGTAATCCTTTACTCCATATACTGTGATAGGAGGTTTTTGACCTTGTTTTGAGTCTGTAACTTTGTCTGTGATGTCGTCAACAGTTGCTAAGATCGCACATCTATTGCTACTTCTTTTTAACATTTTTTTGTCAATGTCAGAAGAAACGCTTCTGACAAGTTGTCCTGGTCTCTTTAGTTTGTTTATTACTTCTTGCTAGCTGTGATCCTTTGAGTCCACAGCTGTTTCACATAGAACTGTTATCAAACCTTCTTTTAAAGGATTAATAAGGTGACAATATAGGAGTGTTAACAATGTTCGATTTACGTTTATTTTCCACCACCGGGGTTTTTTTTTTTTTTTTTTATAATAGTATTTACATTATCATCACTACGATGATTAGCACCGATAATACGATTCGTATTAGTATTATTATTGCTGTTGCCACGAGTATTATTATTATTATTATTGTTGGTATTACGAATATGACGGAGATTTTGGTCATCAGCTCTGTTAGTGTTGTTAATATTATGCGTATTTCACTTGGCGTCGATGCGGTTGCAACGGAAGCAGCACATGAATAGTTTGCTGTCCGGTTATAGATGACTTACGGCTAGAATTCGAGAGTGCGATACGGACATAGTGCTACGTAACGGATGATGATCGCTCGGACAGCCGATCATGATAATTATTCGTTTAACATAGATATTTTTTTAACAAAGACTGATCGCTTGCTCACGAGTCATATGACGCGAAAAATATACAGTGTTTACGTTGATAGCGTTGCTGAGGTTTTTAAGTAAGCACAAGATCGAACGAATGAACAGGTGAAGAACACGGGAACGCACAACTCGATACTCATTTGCTCGTAGTACAACCTACATATTAACATACTGACTCCGATAATTGCACTAATTTATTAAAAATATCACGAACAGGAATTTATAACCAGTACAACGAACGGTATCAATACAAAACACTCGAATAAAAACATACGTGAAGCATGTCACAGAAAAAAATAAAATGCCGAACTTCTAATGTGTTAAAAAGAAAAAATAAAGTAGCATGAAGTTCGAAAATTTAACTAAAGAACACCCGGAAACTTGGTTTGAAAGACGGTGTTGGCAACTGTTGCATAAGTAACCTACACATCTTTTCCCCCTAAATAGATATAGCATCGAGAGAGAAAATTAGTCTGAATTATACAACAGTTACCAAAATTGTGACGGTCGATATGCACTCATTTTTTTTTTTACTAAAATACAAACCTAAAATATTTAATTGTGTATCCTTTTTAATATTATATCTGTGCTAAGATGAAAATCATAATTCCGAACGAAACCTAATTAATTTATATTTTTCAAGCGCTTATACAATTTTTAATAATTACGTTTATTAGAACACGTAATATATATATATTGATATGAATCGATTTTCTTCCTTCTTGGAGATTTTCAGATGAGGATGGATAAAATATTATCAAGAAAAAAAAATATATAAAAAAATATATCGAAAACTATTATTGCGGGCGCCAATAGCAAAAATTACCGGTTTGCTATTACCGGAAAGCTCGGCCTAGCAGAGCTTTAGGCTTTTAATCATAAGAAAAAAAATAAATATAAAAAAAACGACTCGCGAAATCCGCCGTTCGATGGCGGTATCTCTCCCGGTGGAGATATCACGGGGTAACCACGTGTCCAATTACGAAACCTATTTTTATGAAACGCGTTTATTCACATAAAGTTTACAAAAAACACAAAATTCCGAACATTACGATTAAACAAAAAAACGAAATTCTGGTCAAAACTACGGATTATTACAAGCGGAAATTAACGACGACTAGAGTACAAAAGATACACGTGACGGCGTGTTCTTCCGACGACCAATTAAAATAAAACGACCACGACGAATCATTACCGACTCGCGTGTACAACCGAAATGCGTGTACTCCCGAATTGATCTCGTTAACAACTCAACTGAATCTCATTATCGATTTACCGTTTCTCTAGCACGAACGAAGATTTTTTCGGTACACGATGGGCTATTCCAAACGATATAGTCGAATCGCTGAAAATTACCCCGTACCTTATCAATTAATACGCACGCCGATTTTTCTAGAACATTCTTATAATTATACGTATTTTAAATCGGCTGCTACCCTGTCTCTTCGGGATTTCACCAATTCTCTCGCGACTCTCGTAGCTACACGCTCCGTACTTATACGTTTCGACGGTAAACGCGACCGCGATTTCCCCGCGCAACCAGTTCACCCCCGCAACACAGCCGACAGAACGGCTGCGTCCGGAATAACCAGGCTTCTCGGTCGAAATATCTTCTCCGATCGCAATTCACCGTCATTTATGCTGCCCGAGAAAAACCCGAAATGTAAAATGAATTAAATCGAAATTATAATTTCTACCTCGGACAGCATTATCAGAAACCGTATAAAACGTAATTAAAATGTTACAGCTGCCGAATCCGTCTCACTGCCCCACCCTTATTTTCATCCAAAACAGAAGTTTTGGATCATAATTCAGGTGCCAAAATACGAGAGGATTCGGACTAGCCGTTGCTGAGCTACGGAGTCCTGAACAAATCTCCGCCGTTCTATCCCGCACAAGTACGCCACACACCGTGCCTTAAAATTACACAAACGTACACCACATTCCAACACACCACTGGGACCACACCAGGTCATAAACAGAATTAAAACTTCAAGAGCTCAAGGCTCTGAACAATCCACAAAAAATTTGAAAAAAAAATTCTAAGAGCTGAAAGGCAATAACTCAAGTTCAACTTAAATTCCAAAACATTTTTACCCATTCCGAACGACGCGGGACGCACCCCGTCAAAACCAATACGGGACGCACCCGACAGAGACAACAACTAAACAAAATATCGGAGTGGGCAAACTTAACATCGGCTTAATGCCGGAAGAGGGACTAGAAAAAAACAACAAAACAGTATATCAAATTAGAAAAAACATCATTATGTAAATAAAAAAAATATTGAAAAATTATGAAATGATGCTCTCGCGAGTCCGTTGTACTGAGATAAAGATATTGGAACACTTAAGGATTAACAAAATTTTCTAACCGAGAGAGAGGCCCGGCAGACAAGACCGGTACCCCTTTGGAACAACTCCAAAAAAAAAATAAAAAAACATTTCGACAACCCCTGACACATAGCGCGAGCACATGCACTGGGCCACTCGACACCGACAAAACCATAAAACGCGGCCGCGCACCACAGTCATGTCCCACGCGAGCACTTCCCTCCTACCTGGCTTATCCTAACTAATGGCGAATACGACTGGGGCCCTCTTATAGACAACCCCTGAGAGCGACCACCATCTTATTTCATGGGGCGCAAAACCTGTCCCCGCGACGGTACGAACCACCAAAAACCAACAAATTCATAAACACAATAACAAACGATCGTACCGCGCGCGAGACCTTAACTTGGCCTACCTAGTGGCACCTCCAAATATATAAAAAAATAAAAAAACGGTGGGGCCCCCTACCATCTAAACTGACCGACCATCCTTTCAATCTTCTCCGTAGAGGAATCCATCGTGGTCAACTGGACATCTTGCCAGTCCTCGGCCTTCCGTAGGCGCCGTAGCTACCTTGTGTGCCTTCCCAGGGCGCACACCACCCAAATGGGTGGAAAAAGAAGAAGAAGAAACAGGAACACTAATAAATTTAATTGGGAAGAAACACATCAAGATATGACGACAGCACCTCGAAACTCGCGAAAAGGTAAAAAAAATTAATTTAAATTAATGACATTCTCTAATGGGGACCTGGTGTACATGTAAAAAAAACTCAGATGCACCCCGCCTCCGGATACCGCAAACGATATATACTATTGCACCCGAGGTCGCGCAATCACACTCACACATTGTCCCAGCGCTAACGAGACAACAACAAAATTCTCGAAATCGACCACAACATAAACAAAATTTAGATAGCATCAGAAAATGCATCGACCATATGTCGAACTACCAAAGGCACTAACAAAACAATACCCTGCACAAAACACAAAATTCATCCAAAGGATGCCGGGTAGCGTTGTATTCACGCACGAATTTCCATAATAAAAAAACATATAACACATAAAGAAAAGAAAATAAGAAACAATTAGCGGGACTAAGTCGACGGGCTCGCGGGACGCCTTTGCGCTTCCGGATTAAAATGTAGGAGAAAATTCATGAATATAGTAATGGAATAACGGGAAAAAAAATGTAAACATTAAAGGAAAAAGGTGAGGACTCTACCACTGAGAAAACGGAATTCCGTGTACGTCCGCTGCTACAGTCTTTTTCTAACATCACGGGTTCCAGAAAAAATGAGGAAAAGAAGGATCGACAAAGAAAATACATATAGCGATGTTAAAAAAAACATATCAGCCGCTCTGCGGGAACTCAACATTCACCATCAACTCGCGATCACGGATAGAGATCCCAGTCACGTATCTCCACCATTATATATTCTATTTTTTTTTTTTTTTTTTTTCAGGTACTCCGCATGACAAGCACGAACGGCTTAATGGCAATCATGTGCCCTTCGGTCGAGTTCAACGGTCTGTGCCGGAATCGGGTTCTTATAGACCCACTCGCCTACTGTGATCGGTGAAAAAAAAAATCCAACATCACCCCGTGGCTCACCCAAGACTTCCATCGGATGCTATGGCCGTATGCATTATCTGCTACCCACAACACCAACTGCTCGGACCACGAGATATAAAAAAATAAAAACCTACCGGAGTACCAGGTATGCCCTTCTCTCTTACACACCCTATGGCCGCGTCTGCTTTCACAGCGCCCACAGAGTCAACGTGTCGACCGAAGACCCCTACCGATCTGTCGAATGGACGATCAAATAATAGGATGGAATATTTAGGATAAGAACGAATGGGCAAAAGAAGAGGAAAAGTGATCTCGGGAATGTAGGATGGGATTTTAGGAAAAGAGACCAAAACGGAATATTCCGATCGTTGGAATACGACAACAGAAAAATTCGAAGGTTTATACCCGGCCCTGAAAACGCAAGCAAACGAGCCAGAATCTCCGACTTCAGTGATAGAAGCAAATAGAGAGAAAAAAACAAGAAAAAAAAATTAATAAATTCTATCCGGAGCCATAAGTCCGCAAAAGCCCGCGAAATACCCCAAATATCAAAAAAACATAAAAAAATAGTTGCCACACGACATCATAGCTGGCCTTACAAAAATTTACAACTGGAAACTACATCTACAAAATAAATTCAAAACTATGAGCTATCGCCCAAATGGAGTCTACTCGGCTATATAACCGGAATATAAATTCACAGATACATAAAATATAATTGTATACATTTACACGCAGCCAAATTTATTGCCGTCACCGCAAATGGCTATTATCGTAACGGTCACCGCGACCAGCTGCAACAAACTACATCGCAACGATAATATAAATATTTATTACGCCGGTTATCCATTCTATTTGTAATTTTCTTACATATAATTCTATTCTCACCCACACCTCACGTAAACGCGAGAGCTGGGGACTAGAGTGACAAGAACAAGGGTTAACAGAAAATCTCAAAGATGTTCAAGCAAAAAAACAAGTTTTTTTTTTTTTTTTTTTTTTTTTTCGGAAAAAAACCGCAAAAAAACGAACTCCGAAGCACGCATGCCCAGAGAAAAAAATAAAAAAACATTCTCAATTTCGAATTTTAATAAAAAAATAAATTTTGAAGCGAGGGGGTAAATGAGCATGCCCATCAGGTCGAAATTAGAACAGATCGAGCTCACTTCTCGCGAATCGGATGCCTCCTGCCTAAAATATTCCAAAGGTAAACATAAATAAATCATCTCGGGTACTCAGCAGCAACCTCGCTAACACACGACACAAATCTCAATACACGCGTTAACCGCGCTCTATACCAGGTCGGCAACAACAAAACGAGAGAAAAAAATTTTAAAATAAATATACAATCAAAACAAAGTCTCAATGATCTTAATTTCACCGCGAAAACCAACACAAACTCGTCCAAAACTACCTATATAAACGACAAAATGACTAGAAAAATGACAATACATTCGCAAACTGCGGGAAATCAATAAAAAATGGCCTGACTAGAGCTAATTTGGGGCCTACATTCATCGGATGACTAAATAAATAACCGAAAAATACATAAATATCCGAATAACCATGTGACGAAATAAAAAAAATGCCTTCTACGCGCTCTACCGGGACGCGGAATCTTCGAAAACCTATTCAATCGGAACCAAACCAACGAAGCGGTACACACCATCACAACCTCGATCGAAGCAACTCGAGACGCTGTACACCTATCATACCGTTCACTTCCACAACGGCTACTCACGCTCATCCTTAGGCTATTTTTATACTAAATTTATTTTTATGATCAATTTAAATTTTACATGACTAGAAACGTTTCTTAATTTTGTTTGCTGTATTAATGAGTTTTTTGACTAGACTTGGTTTTGTTTTACGCTTCCACGATGTTACGTCGAATCCGGAAAAAAACGGCTGATCTCTTGCTTTCTGGATTATTTCCGACGATACTTCCAGGACCGGAAACCGCAACGGGAGCCGTGTCCCTTCCGACGAGGATTATTTACGTTCATATAGCTCACCTTAACGGGCATCAAGTTCTTGAATCTGGTCTTAATTTCTGACTTGGTTTTAGACTTCTTAAATTTTTTACTTGTAGGTTTAATGTTGTTTTTTCTTCTGTTTGTTTTAGCACATTTTTTCTTTATACATTTTAATTTTATTTTACTTTTTCCACCCTGTTTGCCTATTTAGTTTTTCCGATGCCTCTTGCGACGTGTTTTAGTTTTGTTCGTTGACTCTTTTACGTTTTTTACATCAATTTGGTTTATAAGATCTTCGGTATTCTTGATATTCTTACTTCTATTATCATTGTTATCATTGTTATTATTAAAATTATTACTACTATCATCAATTTTATCGTCATAATCATTATTTTTTACATTATCGTTACAATTAAAATTAGTATTTTCATTATTTTTTAACTCGTCATGTTTATTATTAAAATTCTTGTTATGCCCCTCTTCCTCGCAGCTCACCACAAGGCTCTCGTCCCTATCCTTGTACTCCACGTTGAGCTCGACTGGTTCCTCATTCGCCTCCTTCTCGGCCAGCGCCGGCTCAACCGAGGTTCCAGGACCATCCTCCACGTCGTTTAATCTAGGGTACCCTAATTCTTCGTTTAATTTGCTGTTCATTAAATCTATTTTTTGATTCAACGTTGCGTAGTTGTTTTTAAGATCTTCGTCTATGTGGTTTAATTTGGTGTTCTGCTCTTCCAACCGAGTATTAATATTTGCGTTGTTTTCCTCTAACTTGTTGTGTATACACCCTGTCAAGAAAGTATCGGGAATTGTTAAATAAAACGAACAATTTTTAATTTTCATCCAAATTTATTTTGTCACCTTCAAAATAACATCCATTCGAAGCGATGTACATATGCCAACGCTTTTTCCACTCGGCAAAGCACTTCTGATAGGCGGTTTCCGGGATGGCCTTTAGCTCTCGCGTCGCATTCGTCTTGATGTCATCAATCGATTCGAAGCGCATTCCCCGTAGCGGAAATTTGAGTTTTGAGAATAGGAAGAAGTCGCAGGGTGCTAAATCTGGTGAATACGGCGGTTGTTCGATGATATTTACCGAGTGTTTGGCCAAAAACTCATTCACAATTATGGCTTTGTGAGACGGCGCATTATCGTGATGGAGAATCCAAGAATTGTCGACCCACAAATCGTTACGTTTACGACGGATAGCCTCTCTCAAACGTCTCAAAACACTTAAGTAAAACTCTTTGGTGACTGTCTGTCCGGCTGGCACATATTCATAGTGTACCACGCCTCGAATATCGAAGAAAACAATCAACATGATCTTCACTTTCGATCGGCTTTGGCGAGGTTTTTTCGGCTTTGGCGCGCCAATTGGCCGCCATTCGGACGATTGCTGGTTCGTAAGCGTGTCGTACTCGTACACCCATGTCTCGTCACCAGTAATTATCTTTTCCAAGAAGGTAGGATCCAAATTGGCTCGATCCAGCATGTCTGCAGCTACCTGTTCTCGGTACTTTTTTTGAAAGAAATTCAGGTCTTTCGGAACAAGCCGAGCCGCAACGCGTTGCATACCCAATTTTTCGTGCACAATCGTACGTACGCTCTCGTGTGACATGCCCAATCCATGAGCCATCTCTCTCAAGCTCACATGACAATTTTCAGCAACGATTTCCTTGATTTTATCGACGTTATCATCGGTCACACTCGTTGAAGGCCGTCCAGAGCGAGGCATGTCTTCGACCGTCTCCCGACCATCCTTGAACGCTCTGTACCACTCGTAAACCCGCGTTTTTGATAAAGCAGATTCACCAAAAGCCTTCTGTAACATTTTCAGTGTATCGGCACAAGAAATTTCGTTCGAAACACAGAATTTAACACAAGTACGTTGTTCAATATTTTCACTCATTGTAAAACTTCGACAAAACACTTCAGGTCGACTGATTTTAACAGCTGCTGTAAACACACTGGTTGACAGATCGCGCTAAAAATAGGCATCATAATACAAAACAGTTGTACCAACCTGGAAAAAAAAAATTATCTGCCTAGCTATTACCCGGGAGATTTAAATTGACAATTCCCGATACTTTCTTGACAGGGTGTATATTTAATGTTGTAGTCTAGTTTTTCCTTTAAGTTTTTATTATTTTCTTCGATCTTGTTATTATATTGATTTAGTTCCTCTTTTAGTTCTTCTTTTAGGCTTTTGTTGTCTTCTTTTAGTTCTTGTTTTAGGCTTTTGTTATCTTCTTTATTTTGTTGTGCCAGGCTAATCATCAATTTCTTTAACTCGTCAAAAGGCGCCTGCGCGAAAGACGGTCCGGGGTCTTCAAAAGCTCGACGCGTGGGGCTAGGCAGGGTATATCCCTCCGGTCCCGTCTCCGAGAGACGGTCCTGGATCTCATCCAGCTCATCCTCCTCGCTTAAATTATCGGGAATGGGCTCCACCTCCCGATAATTCCCTCTCGTCGTTCTCACTCTATTTAAGTCCCCGCTCTCCATTCTATAAACAGGGCCGCAGTTCGAAACTTAACCTATTTGGCCTATCTACCGAGGAGAAAAAAATATATAATAATAATAAAATATGCCGAAAGAAAAAAATTTTAACCGACTTTAATGCCGTACAAAATATGCAACTGATAAAAAAACTATAAAATATAAAGCAGGCCGAGGGGAGATGTTAAAAGTAAACGCTTATCTGTTTGCTTGGCAGTTTCCCCTTCGTCCTCTGCTCCTTCCAGGTAACGTCCTTCTGACTATTCGGTGTCCCTGTTCGTTCGGGCCGCCAGTTGATATAAATCGATTTTCTTCCTTCTTGGAGATTTTCAGATGAGGATGGATAAAATATTATCAAGAAAAAAAAATATATAAAAAAATATATCGAAAACTATTATTGCGGGCGCCAATAGCAAAAATTACCGGTTTGCTATTACCGGAAAGCTCGGCCTAGCAGAGCTTTAGGCTTTTAATCATAAGAAAAAAAATAAATATAAAAAAAACGACTCGCGAAATCCGCCGTTCGATGGCGGTATCTCTCCCGGTGGAGATATCACGGGGTAACCACGTGTCCAATTACGAAACCTATTTTTATGAAACGCGTTTATTCACATAAAGTTTACAAAAAACACAAAATTCCGAACATTACGATTAAACAAAAAAACGAAATTCTGGTCAAAACTACGGATTATTACAAGCGGAAATTAACGACGACTAGAGTACAAAAGATACACGTGACGGCGTGTTCTTCCGACGACCAATTAAAATAAAACGACCACGACGAATCATTACCGACTCGCGTGTACAACCGAAATGCGTGTACTCCCGAATTGATCTCGTTAACAACTCAACTGAATCTCATTATCGATTTACCGTTTCTCTAGCACGAACGAAGATTTTTTCGGTACACGATGGGCTATTCCAAACGATATAGTCGAATCGCTGAAAATTACCCCGTACCTTATCAATTAATACGCACGCCGATTTTTCTAGAACATTCTTATAATTATACGTATTTTAAATCGGCTGCTACCCTGTCTCTTCGGGATTTCACCAATTCTCTCGCGACTCTCGTAGCTACACGTTCCGTACTTATACGTTTCGACGGTAAACGCGACCGCGATTTCCCCGCGCAACCAGTTCACCCCCGCAACACAGCCGACAGAACGGCTGCGTCCGGAATAACCAGGCTTCTCGGTCGAAATATCTTCTCCGATCGCAATTCACCGTCATTTATGCTGCCCGAGAAAAACCCGAAATGTAAAATGAATTAAATCGAAATTATAATTTCTACCTCGGACAGCATTATCAGAAACCGTATAAAACGTAATTAAAATGTTACAGCTGCCGAATCCGTCTCAATATATATATATATATATATCGAGTGAATATCTGTTCGATCGTGATGCCTTGGCACTGATTTATATACGGTGAAACGAAACCAAGTTGAAATGGAATATTGCTTATATTCCATTCTGGACCGCAAAAAGTTTTTTGGAATAAGTGCAATGGAGTGAAATAGAATAGATATTTTTCAACTTTCTAAAATACTGTTATTTATAGCAATTACAACTAAATTTTGTTTCATTATAGTTTCGATCTGTATAATTTGTATTCCAGAAAAATACTTACTAAATTTTGATAAAAAAATTGCGATGCGTCTCCTTGTTGACCTACACTAAAACTACTACCACTACTATTGCCGAGTTGAAGAAAACCAGAATATACTGGAAAAGTGGAAGGATTACTGGGAATCGTTGGCTGATACTGTGAAACTGGTTCTGTTGAGAATGGAACAAAGGAATGTGGTCTGATGGCAGGCAGTGTGGGTAAGAAATCGGAAGAAGTCGTTATCAACGAAGAAAATTCTGTGTGACCACCCGTCAACTGAACTGTCTCATCAAGCTGCGCTGTCGGTGTGCACACTTCAGGGTAATAATAACCTTCCGTCGTGATTACCGCATTGTAAGGAATGTTCGGAATATTTGATTCATTCGTTTCAATGTTTTCATGTCGCACATTTCTATCTTCATTAATGGTAACTTCTCGCAGGTTCCCGTTTTGAAAATTGTTGTCACCGACGAATTCCTTAGTTACCATCGGTGGTCCGATTGGCGTCGAAATTAACTGTAAATGAACGAAATTAATTGTTTAAAAACACAACAGTGATGACACATAACTGAAATTTAATCGACGTGAGAAAATTAACGTAAATACCTGTCCCATATGGGGAAAAATTGGAACGGAATTTTTCGTAAGCTCACTAATAGAATGTTGTCTTGCAGTTGTTTCCGGTTCGTTTCTCGGTAAATCTGTATTTTGTCCGCTATAAACATACACGAATGATATATAAACAAACCGAATTATACTAAAAATAATTACATTAAAAATTACAAAAAATTGTTGCGACATACACGGCTTGCATTATTGGAAATAAATGTCGCGATTGCTGGTTATTAAGATTTACCTAGCCGTTAATAAAACGACTAAAATTAAATAAAACATCGAATTCTAAAATCGTTTAAAATCGTTCACGATCGGATATGCTGCAACGTTGGAAAAAACTTATTTCAACTACGAACGGCGTAGAATGTTCGAAATGTCACTGATTTTAAATACTGACGACGCAACTATTGCTACAATGAACTTAATTGCGCAATATCTGAGAAACTAAATAAATTTATTCCATAGCAGAATTTTACCCGTTCAGATCAGATTCAGATGAAACAGAAGCAAAAAATTGTCGAATAAACAGGAGAAGATCTTTGTATCAGTTTTGGTTTCAGTTATTTCCGCGACTTAATTAGCATTTATTTAATTATAAACTATACTAAATCTTGTAGAGTAAAAGAATACACAAAAATTGAATATTTACGGCAACAGAATCGTTTTAAGATTTTTATTTTGTTAAATTTTCCCCCCTCAAATCTTAATGGGGCAAATTTATCTTGTAAGGTTTTTCACAAACATGTTTATCGACAATGTACATGTTAAGGTCTCTTCAAGTTCATGAAGTTCTTTCAATCTCATTTTACAATATGTAATTATTTACAATATATATATATATATATATATATATATTATTTGATGATCTATAATTTTTTCCCCAATCGGGGGATAAAAATTTAAACTAATAATCAATGAGATAAAAATTTATAAATATATTATAGTTCGTAATTACTAATTAATAAATGACGAATAGTTTCAGGTGTTAAACATTCATATACATGACAATTAATTTGAATTTATATCATTCTAAATGTGGGTATTTAACAACCGAAATTAGTAAATATTTATTACCTCTTCATCCTGAACAAAAAAATATATACACATATATACAACCATATGCTTTTTTTCATTGTTTCATTAATCATATGACTTTAAGATATTAAACTGATAATCCCCGATCTACAACTACAAATAAAAGCTGATATACAATTAAAATTTCGCATTGGGTACATAAAATTTTTATATACAGTTCAAAGTAAATTTTAAATTCGTTTTTGTATAATTTAAACAAAAAAGTAATAAATTAACAAAAAATAGAATAAAATAAAAAAAGCAGAAATTCGTAAAAAAAAATTCACAGTGCATATAGAGGAAAAATTATATAAATTAGTCACCTAAAGTTGCCGTTATCGAAAACTTGTTACAAGAATAGGATGTATAATGTTTAAACAACAGCATGTAGATATTTTTGTCGTGTACTCATTTTTTCACTTCCATCTTTCGACTACAGCAATTTTCTGGGAAACTTGAGCAGTTTTCTCTTACCCTTTTTTTGTAATATATAATTTGTTTCACCTTGTAATGTCAGTGGCAGTTGTAACTGAACTCTTAATATACTTCACAGTCTATGATTCAATCGAAAATGAAGAGAGAATTGGTCGACCGCGAACTTCTCGCGAGCTGGATAATGTTTTTCATGTACGGGACCTGGTGTGATCTAACCGCAGATTAACAATTCGAGATTCTGCGTTTAAAAACCTACCTAAAAGGCGAACGCTTCCAAAACGTCGACGAAATCAAGAAAAACACCTTTTGCGCGTTTCAAGCAATTCCAACTGCCGAGTTCACCGCGTGTTTTGTTAAGTAGCACGAACGATGGAAATCGCTAAGGAGGGAGAACATTTCGAAGGGGATAGCAATGTACTTTCAAACGTGCCCAGGCTCCCTTTTATACGACCGTAGTTATTTGCAAGTAGGAATGTAAGTTAGAGTATGAATTTTATGTAAAATAATTTAAAATTACTTGCAATTATCTTTGAATTAAAATTACGAAGCAAAATGTTTTTGGTTAAGTATATATTTTTTTAAATGAATTTTGTTACGTAAATAAGTTGTTGGAAGCAAAATAAACGAAAATAAACGGCATAATCGAAAAAGTACGAATAAAACGAAATCCCTAAAAAGGGCTATTTCAAGAGTTTACGAGAACAGATTGCGAAAATGGGAAGGAAAGTAGAGAAAGGAGGAATAAAAATAAAGGAAATGAAAAAAGACGAGAAAAACAGTGCGAAATAAGACGAAAGCGAATTGTCGACAACGAAAAAGACGGGTCACATCGAAAAACCGACAAAACCGAAGAACGACATACTAAAATCAATTGTAATGCAACGTTAAACAAAAGCCGGCACAGATAACAGCGATAAGGAATAGCAAGCGCGCTATTGTTCATTTATCGCTGTACACTGCATGGAAATTAATTTATGTTATAAACGAATCTATAATGCAGTGTCGCCATTTTAGATGCCAACAAATTTTATATAAAATTATTTAAAATTTAAAATTGTTTACAACTTAATATTATTTGCAATTATGCGGAGTTCAAATAAATTTGAACAGTAAACGGCGCTAAATTAAACGAACGAAAATTATAACTGGCTAATACCGTTTTCGGTCTTTCGATAATTTTATAAAAAATACAGTGTTGTCAATAATGCGGCAAATCAGATATGTCAAAAGATGATTAACAATCATTGTAGTAGGGCGCACATAACACAGTAGTTGTAAATTAACATCGACATGTAGTGCCAGTGTGTTTAATAATTGTTACAAAACACGAGACATTGTTTTTGTTCTGAAAAAGACTTCTTTATATATACACACATATATATATATATATATATATATATATACACACACACACACACACACATATATATATATATATAAAAAGGACGTTTTTGTTAAATTCATCCATAAAACCTTTTAAAGTTAAATGTTATAAACAGTAATTTTCTACTTCTACGCCAAAATTTTGGTCACTGTAAGCGACAAAAATTAACATACAATTTTATGAATTCTGCTGGTTTAAACAATATTCATCACTATAATCAATTTTTATTGTATATACGCACAAAAACACATACACGTCTAAATATTTTATCAATGTTTTTTCTTTCAATATCATATAGGATACGATTAATCCCAAGCACGGTTTAATATTAACTGGAGTTCTAAATACGAATGCACAAAAAATTCTTTGTACGTTTATACCATGTTTAATGACTGAATACTGAAAATACGACTAATGTATAAAATATTTATATACGAGGATAACGTTACCAATTAATAAAATCAATTGTATAGAACTACGTTCATTTTCAGAATGGCAGTTTTTAATTTTTAAATTGATATTTTCCACCGATTCAGTAATAAGGTGGCCATACTATTGCTTACTTAAAATTAATTGTGTGAAATATAAATTGCGATGCTTGCTTACTTAATAATTTTCATTGAAGCCATTTGCAAATTTGGTAATTCCTCTGCCACTTGTTCATTTAGTTCATGAACTATAATAAAAATAGTAACGTAACAGTTCAATAAGCAAGTTCATAATTATAAAAACAAACAAAATAAGATGTAATGCAACCAATTTTTGTGAGATTCGCAATGAACAGTGACTGTACTTATAATAATCATTAAATAAGCGAATCGGTTGTTTAAAATAAAAACATGATTATTTCCAAAGCGTTCAATGCACATTGAAATGAATTCGTAGTATGAATTCGATCGTTAATTGCTCCTCGTTAGGCCTTATATTTCATCTCTGCCTACATCAAGTGATTCCACCCTTAATACGCGGCTTCCAGTTAATTATTGTTTAGAAATCGTTCGGGTTGTCTAGAACAGGTAACTCGCACAGCAGTCGTAGCTACTCACGTGAGTCACTCGCACTAGTGGCGAGCCACAGTAGAATGAATGGTAATAATGTATTATTTGTTCGAATATAATTTTCGTTTTTGAGTTTTGATTGTTTAACTACTTGTTGTTCGTATATGAATACGTAGACGTTGGTTTGAGTTTTTACGCGTTTTCATATTTACATTTTCTGTAAATGAATATGTTTTGGTTGAATTAGGAACTATTACTGAATGTGTCAGTTGCAAATAATCTCACAATTATATTGGTTCAATACATCGGTCATGTAAAATAAGTTGGGACGTGAATTCTCATATAATTTATCTACGTCATGTGTTTTCATCGACATACATATATACATTTTAAACCACCATTGAATTTAGATTAATTTTCACGTAAACATCTGCTTTCTAAAAATTTTGCTTTTATACATACGTACAAATAAATAAGCAGATATATTTTATTTACAGTATTAAATTGTTTCCTTTAGTCAAACTGATAAACTCGTTGCAACAAGTTAATGACCACAGAACAGCGCAAATTTTAACGAAATACTGGTCAAGATTGTCCATATTTTCTATTCGTCACACCCTAAACAGAAAAATTGGCAAAAGGGTAAATTTCAACTGCCATCATTGGAATTAGTTGTTGAAGGAAACATATTATATCAACACTGACAACTGAATAGAGAAAATAAATCTGAAAAATTCAATTGAAAATTACTACAATCCTTATGATCTATTTTACTGATACAAGGAACAAAGATGCTTTTTCTCGTACGGTTTCGTGACGAGACAATTCAGTTTACGATGTATCGGAAATTTTTGTACGATTCGTTTCAATATATGTGTATCCGTGAAAAATTATGTCACTTGCCAGTAATTAACAATGTTATATTTACAATAGCAGTAACGGGTAGTCGCGCAAAACGAAAATTACGACTCGAAGTAAAATTATACCAACCTTTAAAATATCATCTGCTATCAGAATGCACTAATACTAGGATATTGATTTTCATATAATTATTAACTAATTTCAATTAAGTTTAAGCGATCTTTTGGATCATATTAAAGAGAAAATTAATTTTAATTGTTAGGGTAACTATCTGAACCTGAATTACTGAAATTTATCATTTTAATATTAGAATCGTTTATTGTAGCTTAATTATTAAAATGTTTTTTGTTATTCGCACTGAAAACATATTCTACTACTGTATTAATCTTAATTAAAAATATTCGTTTATCGATTTGTTATTATTCCGAAATGTAGTTTAATACTTTGATAAATTTATTTTTGAAATAGTTAAAGCTGCCAAATTATAATTACATAATTCTATGAACTTATAATTCAAGTTTATATTTTCTCTGTTGTGACTTACTCGGCGAATGGTGACGGTATAATTCATCTTTTAGATTTGGCAGAAATTTATTTATTCGTTCCCACGTAACATCCCAAAATGATAAGTGCTTTTCCTTGTTTTCGTCTGTAAATAAATTTGCGCTATCCATTACTAGCAACATATTTTTGACTGATTCCTGTATAGCTTCATTCTGAAAATGGAAATAATTACTATGAAATGTAAATCTAACGAATGTAAAATATGCTTTTTTAACAGATCGTACTTTGTTTTATTTCTTACGGCAACTAGAAACACATACAAGTATACAAAGTGCGTAAAGGTCAAGTAAATATGCCGGTTAAATGAAATTTAAAAAATTACACTTAATCACTCACTATGTTAAAAATATTCATCAATACATGAAGACTTTTATAATGAAAGATTTCTGGAAGCTACTTTGCGCTACAGAATAAGAACGTATTTAAAAAAATACAAAATTTTTTTCTAAAATTGTCCTGTTATTTTTTTGATAAATGAAAACCGAAACAAAAGAATTCCAATATTCATAAAAAACATCAATGTAAAGAAATCATTTGACCTCTTCGTGTTCATTATGATTTATATAATTAACTATTTCTATAAATTTAGAATATAACAATTTATACTTTGACTAATATTGTTTTTTTTTTTCACAAAATTTACATATATTGTTTTCCGCATCTTCATGTTGCAATTATTAGTCCTTTCCTAGAATTTCCTATTTCGTGGTATTACCCATGAGATAATACTGTGCCCAAACTCACACACAATCAACCACGTGAGCGCATACACATATCTATAAATATATAAATACGGCATAGAAATTTTGTAAAATATGTAAATTTCGAGTTCATTTTTTTAATTTCCAATAAACTAGTTCGGTTTACAGGTGGGGGAACGTAAAATTAAATCACATAAACATTAGATGTTACTTACTAGCAGATCGCTATGCTTATCGATATTCATATATCTATCCATAAAGTCCAAAATACGTAACCATAGTTCGGAAAATGATTGCAAAGTCTGTAACGGAGTAAGATGATGTAGGAATACCTGCGTAAGCCAAAAGAAAAAAAATTAAGTTAAAAACACTAAGAACGAAACCTATTACTTATAATTTAATTTTCCCAGCGAATTATTATTTTTTTCCATTGAATAATATTGAAGTGTATACACATCGATACGGATTCGGTATTTCTGGCGCTATCTGGCGATGTTGTCGAGCTAGGAATTATTCTCTGCCTAAAGTCATTAATTTTCGACCTCTCGGCATCAACGCATTGTTTGTTACCGGTGGAGGGTACGATTTTTTAATTTCCGATTTTGTCCAATTTTTCGGCACGTGTAGTGATCAGGGTTGTGTAAGTGTTCTGGTGTGTGATCGGCGACAGCAGGGTAGCGTTACTGCCAGCCGCGTGAGCCGTGAGAAGATGCATGTAAATCAGATAGTGTCGCGGCAATGTGTGTGAAGCTTTCGGCTCGGATTCTGGTAGCTCCGTGTATTAACTGAGAAATTAATTTTATCGTTAGATTTACAGTTTAGTTTTAGTCTGCTCGCCGCTCGTTCGGGTAATATCGATCATCGGTTTTTGCAACCGTTTGTAGTAGCTGTGGATGCTTTTGTGTGTTTTTTTTTTTTTTGATTCGAACCGCCGTTTTAGAACCGTTGGTTGTGTTTTTTTTGTGTTCTTCCGAATGTTTGTTTTTTTATTATCGGATGCTAGTCATTTTGCATTCTGATCGAAATATACACGTTTGCCATTATAATTTTTTTGTACTTTGATTTGGTCATCTATGTTTGTTGAGAACACTTGGCCCGTGCCTGGGTGACACTCCTCCGGGAGGTGTGCCGCGTCCGCGCGGTAGTTATAAAAGAGTGTTTTTTTCCGGATGTTTTCTTTTTAATTTTTAGAAAAGCGTAAAATGCTAGTCATTTATTTATTTGTGTTGCGGGTCATCCAGTAAGTCCGAGATTTTGTATTTTCTAAGTCTCAGATTAAGGGCCCAAAGAGAACATCACGGGATGGAAAAAAATCTCTTTAACCCGATCGAGAACCCAAAAAAGTTAAAATACAAAACAATATATATATATATCTTTTTTGCTGATATTTATAGCATGACATAATTATTAAACTATTAAACAGCATTATAAAGTATAATAAACAGATCAATAATAAAATATTCGGAGTAGCAAAACCAATAAAGCAATAAATGCATATTGTGTGAATACCGTACGCGCTGTGAAATTCAAAATATTTTATCATTATTTATAACATTATTCACTACCGAAATCGGCTATACAGACACTAAAGAGGATACTAATTGGATGATAATAATATGCTTGTGTTTAAAATCGGGTCAGCTTTATTTGTAGATTTTAATATAAAAACTTTCGAATCTTAAAGTGAAATTATTCTTCATATACAGCCAACATTCCAGTTAAAAGCAACGATTACTTGCACATTCATTCATAAAACCCGAATTATGACATATCACTTGGTACGAACATTAGATATACTTTGAAATGATTCTCGATAAATGTCAGAGTTATCAGAATGATTTTCCCGTGGTTAAATCTATTAAAAACCCATTAATGAGTGGAAAATAACTTGAATATTGCAAAACTCAGCAGCATATTAAGTTCTACAAATGAATAGTAAATAGGAATATGGATATGTCCGACAGGTGTCATATTAATGTACTGAAAATCTCGTAGCGCAGACTAAATAAATGGCAATGTAGGAACATCTCGACCGACTATACTGCTTTCTCTACGTCAACAGTCCGCAGATGATCATGATGAAAATCCATTAAATATGATAACATAAATAATTCTTATGTTAACGTTAGATATGTACTTATTTTCCACTAAATATTATTTAGAAGAGGAGGCTTCATAATTAATTTAAGCAGCATCAATTATGGTTTTTGATATGTGTCGTGGAAAACATAAAGCAAAAAAATGTAATTCCTTAATTTATATTATCGTAAAGAATCACCTTTTTAGGAAAATTCTCAATGAAAGTAATCTCACCAAATAAATTTTCAATGATCAAAAAAAAAATTAAAGAAAATATATACATATGTGTTTTATTTTTACGGTTTGGCAGATAGGAGGAAATGTTTTATAGCGCACGGTGAAATAAATAAATTAAACCAATACTTTCGTACAATCAAAAACCGAGGAACATTGTCTGACCGAAAGTTTATGATTATTAAGAAACATCTGCGAAGATAACAAAGAAAACAAAAATCCTAGAGAACGTTTACATGATTATTTTTTTCTTCAATAAACAAAGAAACATCAATTATCGAAATTATATTTGCTGCTTAATTTTCTCGAAAAATGTACGAATAAAGGTCTAAAAATTCAGATTAGCCAACAGAATTAAAAATATTAACAAGTAAAACCCGAAAGATAATCCATAATCAAAATCTGAATAATATACATACACACGTGTAAAAAAGTAAGAGAATAAAAAAGACATTGCAATATTGTAAACAAACTCCTGTATCTTGTTTTTCTGGAAAAAATTAACCATCGCCATTTAGTTTCATTTGCAAAAATGTTTTCATGGCGGGTTACTTAAATGTACTGTCTTTACAAGCAACATACTACTTTTACTTGCGCAGTAAAACTTACGTCAATGCAACTGATAAATATCAGAACGCAATTATATACAAATTTTACCGGTTCTAAATAATTTCTCTTTGTAATTTATATTCTTCTATAACTGATATGACATTATTACACAATTTTCATGCCCACTTGTTGAAAATAACATGTATGTTAATATAGATTAAAAATTTAAGGGAAAAAAGAAAAATTTTAAAACACCTTTAAAAGTAACGTAGCCGCTCTCATACGGGTTTCCTCCATCCCTGCGTGATCATTTTCGTTTAACGGTTCCAGCAATTTCTCCATAAGCGGAAATAGTACATTGCTGAAGCAAGAACTCCACTCTTCGGCCGTTAATGTTTGTAAATCGTGCATCAGTAACGCTCGTTGTAAATAGGTAATGGCGCTCATACGTACCTAGGCATAACGTAATAGTTATAAACAATATTAAGCGTAAAATCACAGATTATCCTACAGTTAAGTTTAAGGTTGACTGTAATATTTAGTTAGAACAAGATATTAAAAAATTAATCATCTAACGTATAATAAATTTAATTTGTACAATAGTAGAGAGAAGCTAATTTTATACCGGTTTTCTAGGATCGCAACAAAACCTAGAAATTCCTTGCAGTAGAGGACACCATCCGCGTGGCCATAAAACCGACATATCGGCCTCTGACGATTCTTCTTCCGCCCACCAACGATATATTTGAGCAGTTCTAGTATGCAATGTGTGCATCAAATCTAATAACTGCGTTTAAAAACATTTAATAATTTTTAATCTATTTCAGCGAAGGAACTTAAATTGACATTCCGCACATTGCGAATTTATTATTTCTAATAAAATCAATTAGAAGTAAACTATCGCGAACGAAATAGTACCTATTACGAAATATGAATAACGACTGCGGGAAAAATTATAGTTGAACGTGAACTGAACGAAGTAAACACAGTTCGTATAACGAATAGTATTGCTTGACGAGCAAGGTTCTAGCCCGATCGAGAAGTTTCGTAATCAAATATAACAAAAGTAATGAGAATATCACGTAATAACTAGTCCACAAAAGTAATGAATCGACAACATTTTGAACCAAGTTTTATTTATTTTAACGGTGTCATATTTGCAACAATATACTATATTAAGGCGCCGATATATATGGTACGTGAACTCTTGTACGCAAAGGGCATTTGCGGCTCACATCTTAAAACTGTGCAAGTTAATCGGTAGATACTATTCTATTGTGCATATATACTTTTACAGCGAATGTGATTATTATTTTGCTTATAAAAGCAGAATCGATATACAAATATGTCACTCTACTTTTTACCTTTGATGATTATAATATCAGAATGACAAAAATAATCATAATAATGGGAAAAAAGTAACAGGTATTTGAATGAAAAACTGAACTAAATATTATAAATAAGAAACATGAAAAACAGAAATGTATTAATTTACAAAATGAATAAAAAATTCAACCGACACGTTACAGTCACATACCACATAATTATTAACGCCTTTAATTGTTGGAAAAGCTTCCGATAAATTAATAAATCAATTAAGAAATAAATTGTATTATTCATTTAAGGGCATACTTATTTGAAATTGAAAGCTGATGTTTAAAAAAAAACACTAATCCCCCTCCAAATTGAAAAAAGTAAAATAGATAATAAATGTGATCCCCTTTTGCCTTTGAATAAAATTAAGAATTACATTGAGTTACTTATTTTCAAGCGAAACGATTACTATCTAAAACTATATAAGACGGTAATAAAATTTTATCATTTAATGTTTATTACCACTTTTAACACTTATACGGACTCGAGAATTGTGGCGCTATCTTACGGCAATATTCCAAGTAGAAATCATTTATTCGGGCAAATTCATTTATTTTTTCGATACCTTGCGCGTTGGTCTTTTATTTGTTCGTTCGGGTATCTTTGTGCAGATGGAGCCGAAGCCATATAAGTTTTACAGAATTCAGAATTAGTTAATTATACATCAATTAAACAAGGAAAGACATTTAGTTAAATGAAGCTAATTGCGTTTATGGATTTAATGTATTATAAAGTCTTGAGGCAATTTTCTGTGCTTCCAAGTGTGTCGTTAATAGATTCCGGGATATTGAACTGTTCTCTAGTTGTTCTGTGGGGACAACATTCTATTAAAATGTAACGTACATCAAGGTTTTGATCATAGTATGGGCATTTTTGTGGCTCCTCTTTAGTTATATGGTGGATGTTCAACGCTCTGATGTGGCCAGTTCTAAGTCTAGTAATTATACATTGGTCTGATCGATTAGTTGGGATCATTGGTCTTGATGAGTATATATCTTGTCTTACCGAATGGAGCTTAAAGCTGATAGCATGCCACCTTTTGTTCCAGTGGTTTTTCACAGTTTTGTGGATACTTTTTTTTTTGCTTCATGGAGCTGAACTGTCTTCTTAGGATTTAGACATGGTTGTAGCCTTTTTGGCTAAGGTATCGGCTCTTTCATTATCCGGAATCCCTTGGTGTGCCGGTATACATAGTAGCATAAAGCTTGTTCCTCGAGTTTGAAGATCATTGATTAAGACTTGTACTGATTGGACTAATGGATTTTTGGTACTATAGTTTTTTTTTAGTGCTGTTAGACTAGACAGTGAATCAGAGCAATAATTTTCATTATCAGAGCAGTTTTAAAAAATCGGTTAATACACTAAAATGTATAACTCTTTAAAGAAAATTTTAAAGTAACTTTTATGAGTAATTCATAAATTACTAAGATCGGTTTTATTACTAAAAGATACGCGAGTTAGTCACATCTTATAAATTTTCTAAACGATAAAAAGTAGTAATTTAAATATTTTAACACATAGTAGAATAATAATTTCTACTCGAAGACAGATCTTTATCAGCATGATAACGTAAAAAGTAATCAAAAAAAAGAAAACGAAGAAAGAACGCGCGGCAACCGAAATAAGGCGACTAGTTTCTTTTCTCTTGCAATATTTATTCACAAAACCAGAATATAATTAAGGTTCTTAAATAAAGCAAACATACCTGTAGCGGAATCTGATAGTAGCTATCGGGATACTCTTCTGGGTCGCTTTCATCTGCATCGTATGGATTATTACTATGTCTTTTCGGGCTATACGACTTTGTTTTTTTACTGACCACTTTCCTGCTCTGTTTTATTTTTGAGGAAGATTTTCTCTTCGCATTCCTTTTTTCTTCTATAACACATTAATAGTAGCCGATAATGCATGACGCGTGTAGATTTAAAAATATTTGACTAAATGCGCTTTGAAATATTTCAATATTCCTTGTTAATAGTGTTGATCACATACTACACATTTTAAAAAACGAATGAAATTTAAGTACCATGGATATACTTGTAACACAACAACGTAGTTCCCTATATAGAGGTTTTGATGCGGTTTATTTCATTTACTTTATGCTAATTCGAATTATGATTTATCGCGTAATATTATCATTAGGATCGAACAAATAGAGGATGAACGTAAATTTTATAATAGACCAAAAATAATTAATTCAAAAATTTATATATATATGATATATATACATATACATAGACATATATATGTATATAGGTCTAAAAATTAATATTATTAAAATTCGAATCAGGAAATATAGATAAAAAACTAAATTATAACAAAATATAATAATAAATCAGAAAACATAATCCGTACACATATTCTACTCAAATGTACAATAAAACGCTTCAATCTGAAAAGGCGTGCACAGTGTTATTTCCTCTTTTTTTCCCTGTTCTTTTTTTGCATTACTAATATAAAATCGTTTGCAGAAAACCACATTTTTCAAATCTCTTTTTTCTCTTTCTACTATCGGTGGTATAATGTTTCGAGCAAAAATGTCCAGGTTAATATACCTCAACCACTTTACAATAATGTGATTCATTAATCGCAACTTTAAATTGTTTATGACTTTTCCGGTCAGCCGGTATTTTATAATTCACTTTTTTAAACAACATACGTGTTTCGGGTCAAAAACGTGTTTTAATAAAAGTTACAGATTTTACTATACCTGAATAAAACGTAGCCTCAACAAATGTTCGGATGCAATGAACGCAATTTTCAAAGTTAAACGGAGTAATGTGAGCAACATCACGCACAAGAAACGCCAAGCTTTCACAACATTTAACTAAAGCGAACGGATCATGCGGCATTAATTCTTCACTTAAGTAGAACATCGGCGAATTATTATCGGTATCTTTAGATTCCTGATGGAGTGATTTGATTTTAAGAGTTATAGCCGTTATAGATTAATGTAAAAAATACCGTAATTTCAATTTTTCAAAATGTACACAACAATAACAATTGATAAAATATACAGATTATTATTATTATTATTATTATTATTGTTATTGTTATTATTATTAAATTTAAATTAACGTAATTTAAATTTCAATTACCAAGTGAAGAGAGCTAATGCTAGGCGAAGAAATATTCGAAGAAACCAAATGATTTATACTAGAATCAGAACCGGAAAATTTATCTCCAAGCCCGCTATCTTCAGCAGCACCCTCTGTATTCGCTTCTTCTGATGAAACAAATTCTAACAAATTAACGTATGCGAAAATTATACACGGTACGTAAAATTAAATGTCAAGTAAGTTATTACAACTTTTACTAATTCAAAAATTGTAATGAAGTCAAGTAAGTCTCTTACGATAAAAAAATTGTCAACTGTTTTTTTATAATAATGAAAGAAAACAACGAATTCTCATATAGTATGCAAATTCTCTGTAATTTTTTCAAAATAATATGCACGTTTATTTTTAAATAATATCTCACAGTTACTCACACGAAAGTAAAATCCTAATGACGCGCTGTGTATTTTTACTTCTAATAAAAATAAGCACATTTTCGGTTTCTCTTTGCGAATATAATTTCTTATAAATGCAATTCTTAGTAAAATTAATTCCTGTATTTTTCTTATTATCATCATCTGATGCAGCAGTCCGTGGACTGGTTCGCTCCTATGCTTTGCCTTTTCCATTCGTATCGGTTATCGGCAATCCTTTTCATTTCTGAGTAATTGGCGCAGCCAGAATCCCTTGTCATCTTATCTACCCAACTTAATTGTGGCCCACCTCTTACACGTCTTCCTGGGATGTATCCTTCAATTATGTCCCGTAGCAATACTCTATTTCGGAGCACGTGGCCCATCCAACGAAGTTTTCGACTTTTAATTTGGTTCAGTACCTACCCGCCGGTTCTATTTAAGATTTATTGGTTGGTTCTCTTTTCCGTCCAGCTTATTTTCTCCATCTGTCTCCAGCACTACATTTCAAATGCCTCTATCTTATCCTTTTCACGTTTTGTGCATGTCCACGTTTCCGATTTTTCTTATATACATATATATATTTTTTACCGATATCACAAGAGCGTGTATTTAGTCAAAAAGAAACCCGCGAATAAAATTCATTTAATTCCCCAAAAGTATAATTTACCCTTTTTTGTTTTTTCTTTTTGAATTATTATATATTTTATTGCATTACATCGACGAAATCTTTAAGTTTAATATCGGTTAATACTATTTAGAGTAAAAAACTGGCAAATATCGACACATTATTGATTAAAAACGAAACAAATGATTTTGACTGTAAATAAGAAACTTTCTATAACTCCCCCTTTTTTTCGTAAAAAAATGAATTACGCCGATCAAAAATATGCATCGATTATTCACTTTGTTTCTTGGTATTCGACTTTATTAAATTTTCTCCGTACAAAATTTTCAAACTAAGTCCTCTGTGAAATATATTTCAAAAACTTCCAAGTAATCGAAGTTTCAAAAACTTGAACCGATGAAAACGACTAATAAATACAATATTCGGAAGAGCTTTTATATGTTATTAATGCTTAACTAACCTGTGGACTGGGCTAATTGTGATTTAAGTGGAGCTCCGGCGCCTACAACTTCAAGTAGAGTAAAAATAACACTCCAGTCGACAGCTGTGTGAATATTGGCAGCGCTGGTTTTCAACAGTTCATGTAATCCATATGCAATTTGTCTGCATACCGGTGACAATGAAGACCATTTCAATAACAATAATGTATTCAACGATTGTAAAACCTATTTATAAAAAAACAAATTCGCCAAGTTTAGCGAAATGAAAATACTTTACCCGAAAATATTCGTAAATTAGTTAAATATCCGGATTAGCTTTTCCTTTTTTAAAATTTTGTACACAAATTGTAGTAACTGTCATTGCTAAATTTTAAGTGAGCAGAAATAATATTTTTGTTTTGTTAACCTTTACAACAGAGTAAAAAGCTATTTAGTATTCAATTTAAATTACAGTGAAGTACCGATTATCCGAAAATCGCTTATCCGAAAAATCGATTATCCGAAACGGATGTTTTAACGTATTTTAATTATTTTTAATACATATTTAAGGTATTTAAGATTTTTAATATGTACGTACGTAATTACATATACGTACCATAGGCCTACATGATACTACATTCGAGTTTTTATTTTTCATTACAACATATTACATTACTGTAGTTTATAATGTTTCTATAAATACATATAATGGTTCTACAGGGTGCGGCACGGGAACCTTCCCTATTTTAAATCGCCATATCTCCTAAAAAAATAATGCTGGGAAAAAAATTTTTTCATGAAAATATGCGAAATTAAATCAATTTTTATTTGGAATAAACACTTACTTTTAATTATTTAGTTTTAAACACTATGTCGGAAAGATGACCACCCCTATTTTCCACAGAATTCGTGAGACGCTGAATGAAATTTTCAATCACTTTTTTTAACATTGCGTTCGAAATTTGACCGGATTCTTGAATAATATTGGCTCTGAGTTGTGCCAGGTCACGTGGCTTGTCAATATACACTTTAGACTTGAGGTAACCCCATAAAAAAAAATCGCAGCACAACAAATCCGGAGAGCGCGGCGGCCATGTTAAATCAGCTCTACGAGAAATGATTTGATTACGGAAATGTTTTTTCAAGAGTTGCATCGTTTCTCTGGCAGTATGACACGTGGCTCCGTCTTGTTGAAACCAGGTGCTTGCTAACTTCCTCTTTCTCTTCAGTTCGGGCACCAGGACCGTCGTTATCATGTCGCGGTAGCGTTCTCCGTTAATCGTCTGTTCGAAGAAGTAAGGACCGACTACACCAAAACTCGACACGCCCATCCAAACTGTCAACTTCGGTGAGTGAAGGAGAATCTGGTGAATGATTCGCGGATTTTCGTCACTCCAGTACCGCATGTTTTGGGTATTAACATCTCCGTGAAGGTAAAAGTGGGCTTCATCAGTAAACAAAATTCGATCAACAGGCAATTCGTTGTTTTCGATTTTTTCAAGCATGCTTTCGGAAAACTGCAATCGAGCGGCGTGATCGGTGGCCAGCAATTCTTGAGTCATTAACAGTTTGTACGGATGGAAGTGTAGGTCTTGGTGTAGGATTCGACGAACGGACCGCTCGTTTAAATTCAGACTGGCCGCGTGTTTACGAACTGATCTTCTCGGACTTTCGGTTAAAGCAGCACGCACTCGTTCGATATTCTCAAGTGTGCGCACCGTCTTCTTTGGGCCTGGTGGCTTTGTTTTGGTGATGAATCCTTTTTCGCGAAAGTTTTTAACCCAAAGAGCAATTGTTTTTTTACAAGGTACGGGTTTTCGCGGCTGAATACCAAAACGTTTTCGAAAAGCGCGAATAGTCACAGTGTAGGACTCGTTACCCTTGAAAAACGACTCTACTGCAAATGCGCGATGTTACGTGCTCCACTCGCTCATCTTGGCGAACTACTACCATCAAGCAAAACTTGATAGACCAGTTTATCACCGGCTGGAAGCGCGTCCCCCCCACTTCATCAGTTTAGGTACAGTAGCGATTTAAAATAGGGAAGGTTCCCGTGCCGCACCCTGTATAACGATTATCGACTATCCGAAAAAATCGTTTTTCCGAAATTGTCAATCCCCGATTATTTCGGATAATCGGTACTTCACTGTATATAACAAATTATTCTAATCACTCTATAAATTGCACGGTTTTCAGTAGTTCCATTTGACGAAAATCGCAAAAGTTTCATTAGAAACCATTTAATCAAGCTGTACTAAACAGTTCGATCACCGATATTAATAAGAAAGCGGATAACAGAAACTTCCAAAACCGATATGAGTTGAGAAAAAAAGATGAATAGAACACAACATAAGAATTCAAAATAATTTTTACGAAATTGAGAAAAAAGTGGAAAAGAAAAGAATACAAAAGAGAGAAAGAGAGTATAAAAGATAGATCATTTTTAAAAGAAAAGAGAACAAAAATTTAGCGTTACAATATAAAATTATGAAAATAAAAGAACCGAAGATGGAAGTTAATGTCAGCGATAACGAAGGAGAGAAATTCAGTTCTAAGAGCAAAAATATTTATGATGATAAATATAAAGAATTGCGCACGAAAAGCATACACGGATCAATTATTAAGAGATGCGATTGCATTAGAATTCTAGAAACATCTAGAAAATCGAATTTCACATTTTTTATTTAAATCATAGTACATTCATAGCTAAAGGTACATTACAGTACGATAGATTTCATTAGTTACAACTGAAAATTACTCAAAAGAACGTGAAATCTAATTTTAAATTATTGGTTCGTTCAAAACTTAAATATTGTTTCAAAGTCTGCATTCTACATTATTACAAATATAGAAAATTATTAGAAGACCGCAATATAAATTTTCATTCATATACACACACGAAAGTGAAATATATCATTTTAACAAAATATTAAGAAAGAAGGTTGAAGAAAGATGGCTAAGATGTTTTCAGGACATACGGAATAGCAAGAATGACTAAAATCTAAAATGTTGTTCCTTAATGTGCCGAGATTTAATCTTAAAAAGTTATTTTTTGTTTCAAGGGTTCAAGTTTATACTAATACTGAAATAACAATTATTGCAAATAATGCATTATACTAAATGTATATTTGTCTCTATCGTAAAAGAAATAAGAATTAATAAAAATTACTGAAATTAAAGATACGATAATTTGTTTAATGCTCTTTTGTCTATAATTCTTGGGGTTCATTTAAATTAAGAATCTTAGTCTATTTGGAAGACTGAGCATTTTCTATGCATATCACATATTTTCTGGTAAATCCATAATTTTTAGTCTACAATAATAAAAAAAAAAAAGATCTAGTAATCGAGGTAAATTTTTATTATATCAAATATTATACAACTATTATTTGTAGCATAAATCTGACACAATCTAAATATTATGTTCTGCCCTTCATTTTGTTCAAATTTTACATGTTATTCTAGTACAACTTCAGTAACAGATAACATTAACTTCTTCCCCTAATTTCTTAAAATAAAACATCATCATTGTCAAACTAGTAAATGGACCATCAAAACTTAAATAAAAAATGCCGACTTTAATAGCTAAGTAAAACCTATATTTATTACATCTTTAATACTTAAGAAATAATATATAAACAATAATAAGAAAACGAGCGTTACACGGCGGAAAACGAGGAAAAAAAAACATTTATGTTTCCATATACTTACGAAAGAACTAATTTCTTCTTTTCTCATCAAACGAATTGCTAATCTAAGATAACCGATGACACATCTTTCTAGCAAGAACTGTTGATTGCAATTAGCAGCAGTTAGCAATAACACATTCATGTGTTCACAAACGATGGGCCACAAAGAGTTCACTCTGTCTCTAGAAGATAAATAACATTTAATTATATAGACCCCTTAATTAAATATCATTATGTATTTATTCTGGAATTGAATCTGATAATAAACGCGTACTTTTCATATATCTAATTTATGATTAACAGCTCGAAGATGTTAGAAAAGCATGAAGCCTTACTTTTTTCCAATCTATCTATTATCAAAATACACTATGCATGTAACATTTTGCAGTTAATATACAATAATTGTAAGTAAACAAAATGTAAATGTACCTATTTTGTATCACAACTTTTAATAACAACTCGAGGAAAAATATTGCTTTATCTTCTTCCCGTTTATTGCTAATAGATATTTTATCCTCTGAATTATAACAAGCCCTTATTAACACCTAGAAATATGAGATAAAAATTTTCAAATATTAAAAAAAAAAAAAAAAAAAAAAAATGTGACTAAAATAACAATAACCGAAATAATATTAAAATTTATTCTCCCATCGCTTAATACAGAATATTCTTAGTTGTAAAATCAAATTATCATTTAATTTACCCAGATAGCTTTATACATAAACTTTTAATAAGCTCAATGTTATTACAATAGTAAAAAGTATAAAATAAAAGATCATTACTATGTTTTTTTTTTGGTAAAATGTCAAAATAATGTTTTCAATGTTGAAAAAGATTTTTTATGTTCACACTGGGCAATGTAGTAATACGATATGTTGTAGGAATTAGTAAAATGAACTGATAAAGTAAAAATAAGAGAATAAATTCGGTATGTTTTCAGTGAACTTCAATAAACTTGATATAAGAACACTTTAGAATATGTGTAAAATTTTGTGTTGTAATTAAATTTAGAGAAATATCTAAAAGTTCGTTTAAAGAACAAACGGCAAATCTGTTAATAGTAATTAATAAAGTTATCGCACTTAATATGCAGCGTTAGTCGCATTAAACAAAACAAGTTTAAAATGAAATTATATAAATTTTTAAAAACCATGATCCGCAGAAAGTTGAGATAAATGCTTGATTAGCTCAATGAAATGGAAACTATTTTTTCTTTAATACACACACACGCATACAACACACACAACATGTATATATACAACTCGGCCACTTTGGTCTTGCAAGGAGCTTTGCCCCTTGCCCCCTCTTGCTCACATTTCTGTCTTTTTCTCTTTTATACTTTATATAAAATTATCAAAATTTACAACGTAATTCTTACCGGCATCGAAAAACCAAAAAAAAACAAAAACAAAACAAACAAAACGTAATCACAAAAATCTTATCCTTATTTCTTTTAAATCGAATACATAAAATTGGGACATTTTTTCTAAGGGGAGACGGCTTAAGAAATACGTTATAATTAATTTATATTAATTACAACGTAATTCTTAGGCCACCCCCCATTAGAAAAAATGTCTTAATTTTATGTAATGTTTGTTATATTTTATAGGATTTTTGTTTATATGTTATTATATTCATATGGTCCGATTTAGAATTATGTTGTGCATTTTAAACATTTTATACAAAGTATAGAAGAGAAAGAGACAAAAATGTAAGCAAGAGAGGTCAAGGGGCACAGCTCCTTGCGAACCAAAATGGCCGAGTTTATACATATACATATATAAAAATTGTATACATATTTTTTATTTAGACTTATCAACTATGGGCATATTAACCCAGACAGAATAATGATAATTATTTATATATTTAATATGCGGGAGTAGGATTCAAATCCAGTTTTCTTTGAATGAAACACTGCTGTTTAACTAGACTACGATAGCTTAATAGTCCGCTGTCTTTCTTTATTTCTTCGAATCCTATAAAAATTAATTTTTGTTTACGCATCAGTGTAGACGAGCGATACGATGACACGAGCAAATACTTATAATTATTTGTTTTTAGAAATAAATCAATATTTTCAAGTTGTACGTAGCATTATTTAAATAAATAATACTGATTAGTATTATTTTCCTTAACAATACGCGTAACTTATGCCACTTATAAAAACAAACTTACCTTCAGCAGTTCATGGAGCGATTCTAGACGTAAGAATTTCGATTCTAATATTAGATTTTCCAAATGACAATCAGTTATACATGTTTTTGCTATCTCAGTACATTCTTGTTCTTCATCTGTAGTAAATCGTGGACTAGACGCATCTGCAAGTTATAAATTATAACATACATTTTAAAAATAATTAATAATAATAAATTTAATATAATTAAGTCTTAACATCTACTGCCTAAAAATATGAATTACCAACTAATAAAGTTAAAAAAGAAATGAAATAAAAAAGTCTTGAACAGACTTTATCTAGAAAAAGATACAATAGCGACAACCTTGACATGTAAATATAGCAAACTTATATAGAAGACATTTTAAGGTTGGAAAATAATTAGTACTGTTATTATTATGTAAAAACAGCTGTTTAACATAAATAGTATTGTAATGTAAAACGAGTCAGAAATCACATACCACTGGAACAAGTTAAAGGTCGAATTTTCAAATAAGAATAATCAATGAATTATTTTGAAAAAGAATATATAATTAGCAAGTTTCCAGTAAGAACTTTTGTTAGCCCTAACTTTCTGCCAATTTCTTTTTTACAATATAATTACCGGGTCGCAACCAAGAAAGAAAACAAAAAAAATTAAAGGGAGTCTGGAAAGTCCAAATTTTTTGTTCAAGGGTTACACATTTTTTTGGGAAAGCATTTTATCCTTTTCTTTTACGTTTTCCAAATCGTTATATTAGCATTCTGTGTACTACTCGTACACAGAATCCTAAATATTGCAGTGTGAAAAATGCCGGTTTACGTTCGGTTGGTGTATTTATTACGATGCTGCAAACTATTAAATCGGTTATAGATGTTGTGTTTTTTTATTTACTGCAAAATAACTGAAGGAGCACGAAGTTTAAAACGCTGTAGAAGGAAATTTGAGAATAATGTGTCTCATTAATACAAGAAACCCGTTTACACGGCGGTGCAAAAACAAAACAGCAGGTAATCGAAAAAGCTTTTCCAAATGTTCGTATTCGGCAGACGACCATTTTATCGGTCGGTTCACCCTACGCCCAATTAAGTCTAAGGTGAATGGATTACAGCCAAATAACACCGACGCTAAAAATTTATCTTTAAAATAGCGTAACGCAAATTACCTGTAGCAAGGGTAATATATGAGTATAATGAACTTAAAATTCCGGACTCGATCGTTTTGTGCGAAGAAGGATCGTCACGAACAATCGAAACCTTTCCGCTTAGTTCCAAAAAGTCTTCTGCCTAAATTTGAATAATTCATTTTTATTACAATTACAAATTTCGTCCATAAAATATAAATGGATTAAAATTTCATTTTTTTTTTTTAACGAAAACGTTTTTTTACATTTAGTACAGATAATTTTTCCAAATTCCAGTCTCTTTAAAATCGCATTATTTACACTTTTTAAATAGCACATTTATATAAGTCATTATCAGAAATAAGTTAATGTGATACCAGTATTTTGACCAAAAGTGTAATGTTTCAGAAAATGAGCTTTATCAAGGAACTGTAACCAAAGTTATTTTTTAAGAATTTGGTTCAGCTTAGTGATTTTATTCTTTTTCAATAATCTGAAGAGATCCTCAATAAATAATACCTTTGTTAAAAATGAAACAGGTTATTTTGTTTATAAATGCACCACTAATAAATTATTTTTTTTCTTTTCTTCTAAAACTAATCTCATACGCAAGTCTAGCGTTATTTTTGAAATACATTTATATACTTTGATTCTATCTGAAAGGTAAATAACAGAATAGTTCAGTAAGAGTCGATTAAACTTAAAAATACTTTTCCATCCGTTTACTTCAATGTATAAGTATCATACTTGCAACTGAAAAAAAGGAGAACGACTTAAAAAATTTACTTAGAAGTAATAAAGAATATTACACGCTCTGTTTAATTAATAGTTAAAAAATTCGTTTAAACTCTGTAAAAAGCTAATTACATGTAATACACAAACATTATTAAAAATTTAAGGGATATAAAAAGTGAGTTACCTCAACTAAAATTTTCGGTAATAATTTACAACGGAACAACTGAAATATGCAATCAAATATTGGCCTCCAACCTTCTCTGAGTATATCACCATAACGATGAACCAAACTAAATACTGTTCTCGCGGCGAGACGAGCTTTGGAATTCATTCCAAAAGAAACTACAAAGGAATCGGCGTTCTATTTTTACAATACGTTTACAACAAATCACCATCAATTAATTATGTTTAATTTTAAATAACTTTTTTTCTTTTCTTTAAATATACATATATATATATAATTTTTTTTTTCTTTAAATATATATAATTTTTTTTTTTTAATATTCTTAGTGAACCAACGGAAGTAATATACAAGTTCGCACGTATATATCTTAAATTACTGCTGGCTTTTAGTTAGTAAAAATGAATTGACTGGAGCACTGACATTTTTTTCTTTTGAAATTTAATTTATTTCAAAAAAAGCGATCTTTAACTATTTAACTTAAAAAATTTCTCTTAATCAATCAAAGGAAAAATTTCAAGTAGTGTAGCAGAGTGGCGAAATATGATCAATATGCTGATTTCTATTAGGGAGATTTGTGTTCGATAAGATCCGCAGCATAGAGAAAGTGGAGAATATTGAATCGATTGCGAACCGAATGTACGAAGATTCCCATTAGTTTAAAGAATTAAAAAATTATAACGAAATATGTGATTTTAATAACGGCTAGAATTAGAACTACCTCACTTGCAATGTCTTCGCATGTAAAAGTTAAAATGAAATGGGATAGCTTAGGGAAAGAAATAAGGAAATTCTAAATTCAATTGATTCATGGAGAAAAGTATTAAAACAAGGCTCCTTTGGGACTCGAAAGGATACAATTTAAATATTTCGAAATATGCAGTTAAATAAATTTAGTTTTTATCGCTTTTCTAGCCATTTTCGAAGATGGCCGTTCTACTTTATATAATATAATTTAAAAGTTATTTTATAATACTTAACTGTATTTTTAATAATACAACTTACATCAAATGAACTAAGCAACGCCGTGAATTTACAAAGAGAAAGGGTTAAGAAGTCAAATTCGTTACTCATTCCATAGTGAGCAGATATGGTGGCACATTTCCTGTTTTGTTAAAAAATTAAATTAACAGTAAAATCTTTAAAAATTTAATAATATCGTACAGTATTTAAATAAATAACTAAATAACTAGTAAGAAATATGTTAATATTTCAGTAGTATACGCAAAGAAATGAGAGTCTCTATATATTACATTCCACGGTGAAAATAATATCACAAAATGAAGGTATTAATACGAATAATAATGTTGTTGCGGGCAATAACATTTGGATTTTAAGCAAATATTTTAGGAAATAAAAATACAAGTTACAAAACAATTAAATCAACTCCTTAAAGAAAGCTCGAAAATATAAAATAAGATCAGACACATAATTATATTAGAAATAATTAATCATAATTTTTATTCGACATTATTTTATTAAAATATTCAACGAAATTTACGTTACGTACATCTGCGTAAATTTTACTAGTCTTTTACTTTAAAAAGCAAATGCGAAACATTGTCATCTGCATTAAAATGAAAAATAAAAAACAAATATAAAAATTGCGATAAAAAAAATTCATTATAAGAGTTTAATAATTTAACAAGAGGTTTATAATAAAAATTTCTTTGTGAATTACGTTTTAAAAACGAAAGTGTAACGATTAAATACAACACTGATGGTATAAAATTAATTTATCTAATTAACAGTTAATTCAGAGTTAAAATTCATAGTATCAGAATAACTCTTACTGTACAACCATACCAAAAAAATAATAGTAATAAAAAGATTTAAATACACCAGCTAGTAATATTACCTGAAACCTTGGATAGATTTATAATAAATGGAAGAATCAGTTGCTTTGTCAAATACGTAACCTAAAGCAGTAACTACTGGACCCCAACATATTGAAAATAGTTCGTGATCATACAATCCATCATAGGCCAAAATGTATTTACCATCTTTACTGGCTCCTCTTCTGAGTAATACTTTCCATAAATAATTTTCACGAACTAAACCTGTATGTTCAGCTGGCATTACTATTTCTTCATTTCTAAAATTATCAAAAATTACCACAACTATATTTCTATCAACAAAAATGTTTAAATTCCACACTCTATTATTTGTTATATTATTGCAACTGAAAATAATTTATTGATGATTTATGTTACAAACTTTAACTATACAATTTACACTAATTAAACAACGACATGTAATTCAAAATTGTTTTTTTTTTTTTTTAATTTTATTTTTTGATGATGGGTTCCAAGTATTTTTATTTTTAATCCAATTGTAAATTAGTAGTTTTTACAAATTTAAAAGAATGAGTAAAACTTCGAATTATATTTGAAAAAAAATTTAGACTTCAACAAGTAAATGCACAAAACAGAATATTTCATCAGCTACAGAAAAATTAAATTTTATTATATTTTAGAAGTTTGAAAAAAAGGGTTCATAAGTTTCTATTTTTAATACACTTTTAGTTATAAAACTGGTGTAATCCAAGCTCTATAATAACCAAAGTTTGGATTTATACTCATTAAAAATTTCAAAATATACATGAAAAAAAGGCGTACATATTAAAAAAAAAAAGTGTACATTTTTTATCTTAAACCAATACCAACATCTAGAATTTTCTTCCGTTAAACATTAAAAGTACATGAATTTGATAATTTAAATTCAAACCTTATTACAAGTAAAATAAGTTCTTCCAAACTTTCAGTAATAAGTTTATATTTTATGATAATTAAGATCTTTTCCAGCTTAATCTATACTTTAATCCAAAAGTATTACCAATATATACTTTGAGTAAATTTTAGAGCAGCACAATTTAAGTACTACTCTACATTTACAGAAAAGATTGGAATAATAAAAATTGTCTTTTTTTACACCATAATGCACCACTTCACCGTTCATTGAAAATATATATTCGCTGCTAATCCAGTGCCTTCATATATTACGAAAACTTGTTTTGTTCTTCAACATTCTGACAGTGCAATAGAAAAGAACTTCAATAAAAGTATGAAACCTAAACAACTATACATTGGTATAGGGAGCAGGACAACGTCGGCCATACCGCGGCAAATAACAAAGTGATATTTAATTGATAGTGAATACCCGGCGAGTAATATTTAGTTTTATTTGTTGGCACGGTTGTTTACTTTTGTCAACTTCCACTAGGAAAATAATCTTCCAAAAAAGTCGAAAAATGGATATTAATTTTAAACATTTTACAATTATTTTTATTTGCGAAGGAAAATATAAGTTTTCTTCACTTTCAAAAGGTATTTTTATCCACAAAGGCACAATATTGGTAGATACAGTACGATTTTAAAGTTTATTAAACGAAGGGGGTATTTATTTCTTTACTTCCCTATGTAACTAGTTGTACTTGCACATGTGGGCGCATACGTAAATACAATAAATTCTCAATTCAAATTTTTTTGAGAAAAAGTGCTGCCCCAGCTTTTTCTTGCAGGTGCAGGCGCTCTCAGTGCCCCCTAACTTTGCACACCACTAGGTAGATAAATACAGAAAATAAAGCATGCAAAGAAATGTGCTTAATGTGTAAGATGATGGTCTCTCTGTCGGTATGAGGTAGGTTAATTCCGATTTGATGATCTCCTTGCTTTCGCCTTATGTTCGCCACACGCTGTGGGTACTTCTGTGATATTAGCGAGTTATTAAGAACACGTTGAGAAGCATACACAGGTAAACAGCCAATCATATTGAGCGTTTAACTAACTAAATACTTCTCTACTCCAGCAGAATGACTAGGCTTTTATACACTGTACATTACCCTATTTCCTGATAGGAGAAATAACGTTCACAGGCCTAATTTATAAATACTCTCAGCAAAATACACCGCTAGGGAAAATCTAGCGACTGCGATAAACGAAAAGCGATACAGAAGTGGCAATTTAGGAAAATTTGTCAATGTAAGCAGGCGAATTGATTTCACTTTTAAATAAATTTCTTAATGTAGTGGCTATAATTTTCATTTAAATAATATATTTCATTTTTTTTTTTTTTTTTTTTTTTTTTTACAAAACCAAGACACTATATATATATATATCACTTTAAAGTGCTTAAATTAAAATGACTTAATAATCCGTTTTACTTATTTATTTTTTAAATTCAGTTTGCATTATTCTTTTTCGTTGTTTACATAAATTATATACACTAGATTTATTGATTTTATTTATCCAAATTTAAATATTGATTTTCTCATAAATAAATTTTATTTTTTATTTTTTAAATAGTTTAAAAAAAAAGTGTCTTTTTAATTTATTTTTGTTCGTGTAGTACAATTCTATTCAACATTTTTCTCTCTTAAAGAAATATTGGAGAAAAAATTAAGATTCACGACTCGTTTATACCGGGACAAATTCGGAACAGGCGGAATTACAAATCGACATTTTCCAAATATTTCGTTCAATTTGAACCGAACTTGTTTTCTCTTTTATTCGATAGAGCTATAAATAAACCGCAATGTACTTAATGACGGTAATATGGAAAAGTTGTATTTGCTGTGTCTTACAGAATGTATCGCAGCAGGTTGTAGTGGCGACTGCGAGCGCGTGTAAAACGATCGCCGTACAGATGTTCCTGCGCACACACGTTTGGAGATGGGGTAGCAACATGTCCCCAAGATAGCTTAAAGTAGTATCGTTCTTCTCGAGACAAAACGACCGTGTTAATTGCGACTGTCTTTTTTTTAAATTAATTCTCCGTCGTCAATCGTGCATCAGCCACCGCTACTGTTCTTTCATAAATACTTTTTCACTTTTCTTTTTATGATCTTGTTGATAGTTTAAGAAAATTTCATTATACCTTTTTTTTTTTTTTTTTTTTTTATGTTGACTTTCATTTCAATATATTATATATGTTCGCCGAGAAAAGGGATTTGTAGTACGAAAATATGGGTTTTGAGTTAAACACGGATTCTGAAGATGTAATATGTAGTTTCTTCGCAAACATTTATTTTATGTCTTAAAATGTACAAAACTGATTGAAGAAAATAGCAAAAAAGTGGAAAAATATTACAAATTAAAAAAAAAAAATGCAAAACTATTTTTCCTTAGTTGTCACGTTTTTTTTAACATTTTTTAATAATTTTTCATTTGCTTCAGGTATCTTTTGAGCAGTTTTTTTTAAATTTTTTGAACTTGGTTTTTTTTGTTCGTTAGAGATCCGGCTACAATTACATTCGCTGCATTTGACTGTTTTTTCAGCTTGGGTTGGTCAGGTAATTGCATTTTTTTTTTTGGATTACCACATAAAGAAGCAATATTATCATACAGGTACCACTTCCTTTCTAATGATAAACCACTAGAGTAATAAGGGGGAAAGGGGTACATCGTTTGCTGGCAGTACGTTTCATTGTAAATGTAAATAACATTTTTTCTCTTCTAAATCGACAAATTTTTTGCAGGTGATTTAATTTTTTTAAACTGGAAATGCTGATACTTTGTAATATCTATTATGAAAACAATACCGAATTAATAATTTCATCAAAATTAAAATTTGAGATATGGAAATATGGAATCACGACAATGCAGCTGATAATTGTTGACAAAAATTTTGAAATTATCTGTCCCACATTCACCATTCAATTTTGCTTGCAATTACGGCAACGTTTAATTTTTTATGGCTGAATCGATTAACAACTTCTTCAAAATCTTCGTAGCAATCAACGTTTAAGCGACCAAATTCTGATTTAACCAGGCCAAAATTTAGCAACGATGTTGGCAACACGTTACATACAGGTATGCGCTGTATAATAGTACGAGTATATTACGGTGTAGTATTAATTCGCGCAAACCTTAAACGCGCTTTTTTCAAAAACTATTTTTCGCACCACAGGTCCTTTTTCTCGGTGAACGTCACATATGTATATATATATATATATATATATATATATATATATATATATATATATATATATATACGTTCCTAAATTTTCTAGCAAATGAAACAAAAATCCTGTTAAAATCTTCAGTGCATAATATGCTCAAAAATCGGAAATATGGATTCATATGCATTATTAAATTAATATGATTCTTATCAAAAATCCTTAAAAATACTAGAAACGAAACAATAAAGCGATAGTTAAAATCAAAAAAAAAAAACAACTTATTATATATAAAACACGAATCTGAGTAATGACATTCACTGTATTTTATTTTTTTTTGTACGGATTAATTTTTCAGAAAAACAAATTTCTAGCCGGCTCTGATCGAACTTAAACAAAAGTCATATATATATATTACGAAAAGATTTTTTTTTAACAACATGAAACAAAAAAAGAAAAGCGAAAATCAATGAATTGTAAATGTTTTTAAAAATTTTAAAAAACTGAATATTAAACACAATAATTCATCCATCAGTTATTCAGTCAGCTCGGTATTCAGTGAAAAAAACATTTACCGCTTTGTAAACAAGTAAATAACATAGTTTTTGATGAAAAGTTTATAGATGGAATTTGTAATTTAAAAAAACGAAACAAACCTAAATTGAATACCAAAAAGAACTTCTTCAAAAAAAAAAAAAAAAAAAATCAATATTAAAAAAATAATTTATTAAACGATAAATTCAGTTAGTTACTTAATGGACTGATATATTTCATTTAGAAAATCTTGGTCGAAGTCTTTCCCAGCATCTACGCCCTTTAAATTTTTCTTAAAATCATCCACTGTCATCGGTGTGTGTTGCCGGCGAACTATTTGATTGTGCTGATCAACATTTAACATAATAACCGCATATGCTAACACAAAAGCAGCATCGGATTTTGTAAACGGTTCATTGTTACATTTCTACATTGAAAACATAAAACTGAATTAGAAACAGCGTTTATAAATAAAATAACATAAAGAATGCTATAATAAAAGATTGGATTAAGTAAACGCGACCGAAAATTTCTTATATCTATACATAATAACTATGATTCTAACTAATACATTTAAACTAAAGAAAAAACGAAAGATTTATTATTATTTCTAGCTAAACAGCGTTAAATCTACTTAAAATTTCTATTTTTATATCAATATGTTTTAAAAATTTTCGGTTATGTTTGAATTTTTTATTAATGTATCATTCTTTTTTAAACTCTGTTTTTTGTTATAAATAATTTGCCGACAGCTGCGTTTAAAAAATGAAATATATTTGTTCCCAAAAATATATTTCATTTTTTAAACGCAGTTGTCTGCAAATTATTTATAATGGTTAATCACTGCGAAAGTTTTAAACGGTTGTTTTTTATTTTTTTACTTCCTTGAACAGTATTGTGATCATGAAAAATGTTTAATGCCATATTTCAATGGATATATTCATTTTGACCATCCCTGATTAGTTCCTTATACAGATTAAAAAAAGAACGTTATTCGCGGAGTATTTTAAATCTCACATTTAAACGGATATATCCATTTTGACCAATTCTGGATCCGTTTTTAAGTTATTTCTCGTAACGTGTGTATGTAGGTATGTATGCATGTGTCACGATAACTCATAAGTAGCTAGTCGCAGGAAGTTGAAATTTTAATTTCAGGAATCTTTTAACATCTAGTTGTGCGTCTCTCTTTTTAGTAACAATCGGTTTGGCCAAAGAGGCATTTCTCTTGGAGGGTTTCGTGAATTTTTCTCATAGCTCAAAAACGGGTAACCGCAGAAAGTCTAAATTTTAGACCCGAAATTGTTCATTTATTTACTACTCACTCGTTTTAATGTTTAATAGTTTTACGAAGATTTTTTTAATTACATAATTATCACACATTCTATCGAGTTTATTTAATGGATTATTACATTTCAAAACTACCACATATGCTTTTATAACCTGGCATAACTGCATTTTATAAAAAGAATATAGATCCATTAGTTTTCATAGTTTATTTCATTACTTTACATAAGACGGGTTTTCTATTGCAATCAATTTATGATTTTTCCACTAGTCATGTCGTATTTTTCTCATACATTATTTCATCTGATATTTTCACATTCATATTGTAATATACTGCTTCGCATTGTTTTTTAAATTTCTAATTCGTACTGATTTTTAATAAATATATATATATATATATATGCACATATGTGTGTCAAATTCAGCCCTTTGGACCCCGCCAAAAGGGAAACTTCCTGCACATCCTAGAAATTAGTTATTTTATAATGCTTAAAAAAGAGTAAATTCAGTTAATTCCGTCATGCTAGTCTTTTGTATTTTAGATTTGTCAAAAAATAAATAAATACAATTTTCAGTTTCAAATTTATTTTGTTTTTTATTACATATATTTATCGAAAAATGTAAAAGAAAAACATTACGTATTTAATAATGTTTTTTTTAAAACAAGTGCAACTTCTTCAACATGCATTCCGTAATAATTGACCGGCATCTTTGCTTTGGCAACTCTCTTGATAACTGCAAAAAAAAATATGGTAGCCATATGGTTACACTTCCGGCTTCGTCGCTATGACTTATTCGCGTGATATAGTCTAAAGTATTCCAAAATTTACCACTAGTCAAAATTTTAGTTTCTTTTTAATATTTCTTATACTTTCTTTTATAAATTTCACTTTTAGACATACTACTAACGAACGGTTTTTTTCTTTTTACGTATCTGATTTTTTCTGATCGTTAAACTACATATATTTTGATTTTATTAATACATAATAAGTGCAATTTTCAATGTTTTCTTGCACCAGTTTTTTTATGCGTAAGTATGAAAACGAAATTTTTTTGTCAGAACATACAAGCTTTACAAATTGAAGACTTAACTTTACTGGTTGCATGGTCTTTTTTTTCTTTTTTAAAAAATTAATTAAACAATTATTTGATTTTTATTAACTATAATAATAACATACGAACATGCCAGTGATCAGCGAATTGTTGCATGACTAATGAAATCAATGGAGATTCACCAGGCAATCTGAACGTTTCCAAATAAACTCTAAGTGCCTCATCTATCCGCATATCAGTAAAATCGAATGATCTAATGAAACAATTTTTCTTCATTATTATTTATTTTGATAAATTTATTAAAAGTGATCGCGGCAACCAATAGTATAATTACAGTATTCGCCAGATTAAAAATTTTTTATAGAAAAAGAAAAATAAGCATAGTACTGAAAGTTCGCTAAATACTATTTGAGATTTTGTTGCCTATTTTTTACAATTTCCGTACACATATTGACCATTTCCGCGATTTTTTGTTGAAAATCAGTCTTCAGTTTATTGATCGCCCTGGCACTTATAATTAATTTCAACTTTCAGGCGATCTCGCAGAAAAAAAATCAAAGATCGTAGGATTAGATGATCGCATAGGCTATAAAATATTCCCTCGCTGTAAAATTAAATGGTCCGAAAACGTTTTTCGCAAAACACTTATTGTTTGTCTTGCGCCATTTCAACGGCAGCACATAATAAAATCTGAGGTAAAATACTTGGTTTTGGATGTAAAAAATTGTCACGTGGACAGAGATAATGCGACTAAATGTGACGGCGAACGGTTTATAATTTTCCTCGAAAAAATAAGGACTAATCACTAGAAACGTTTTCAAGTACAGTCCAGTAAAATTTTATCATGGTTTACCAAATCGCCTTTACTTAGTTGCTATACAATCACAATTGCATGAAGATGATACCAGAAATTTTTATGTAAAATTTATTTCAAACTGCGATTTATTAGTTTTATACAGCAACATGTTTCGAAGTTGAATGTCGTAACCATACGTCTTATTGCTTGAATACTTCTAGGTGTTCCGAAGTTATTCCATTTTCATCTCACCTTCCGTCTTTCCGATATTTCTCGACCTTCGCCATTTATATAGTGATGAATATTTTTCACGCCTTTCCCCTCCGTTTCTTTTCTTCACTTTTTATTTCCATAGGCTTTTACCTCCTTACTGCCGTTGGATTAAAGATTCAACAACTTAAAAGAAAACTTCTTTATTCCAGTAAAACTTACAAAACCATCTCATTCTTTGATTATTTTCCGCAAGATTGATAATTGTGAAAACTGCTGATCCGCGGAGATTTTAGTTTACACGAATCTAAAATTATAATCCTTTTCAAAAAAAAAAAAAAAAAAAAAAAAAAAAAACATTTTCTTCCCGATTGGGAAACAATTTTTAACTACTCGTTTCCAAATTGTGCATCAAATTTTTCAAAAAATCAGCGCTATTAAAATTAAATAATCCGTTCTATCCGAAAGAATGTAGAAATGCCATTTAAATTCACACATTTATGAATTGCAAATTAAAAATTTTTATTACAAACATTATTAACTACAAGACACTTTGCTGGAATGAAAATAAAACTGCTTCACATCAGGGAACCTCCTCTAAATTAAAGAAAAGATTAAGTAAACAACCTTTATTTTTTCAAATGCTATTTAAGAAAAAAAAAATGTTACATTTGTATATTATATTTATTTTATAATACTTTGAGTTTGTAGTATTTTTCGATATTTTCTATTGACATCTTTATCTACTTTTATTTTTTTATGAAAAGAAATAAATAAAATAATTTTTATTGGACAAGGATTGCAGACGGCTTCGTCAATAAGATAAAAAGGATAATTAGGGGAAAGTGCGAAAAGAAAACGAAAACGTGAGAAAGGAAGGAGAATGCGATTAAGAAAACGAATAATAGAGACCATAGCGGAACAGCGAAGCGGAGGAGAATTGTAAAACCAAGGCCGCATAGGAAGATTAGGTTGAATTGCCAGGTAAAAGGTAAGCCAGTTTGAAAAAGAAAAAGCATAAATATCTGACCATAATCTAGTATGAAATTTTTTACATAGTGAAAGCAAATTAAAAACAGGAAATTTTTAGTGAAATAGAAGCGGGAAAAAGCAGCAATCTGTCTCAAGGAATCTGCTGTTTCATTAGGATTGCTTTGGTTTATGAGCTGTAACGGATTCGATACCTATAGCGCTATCTTGTAGCGGTGTTCGAATTATAAAAATATATATTTCGTTGTTGAAATCATTTATTTCGTGATTTATCGAACACCGCGTTTTATTCGACGTAATCGCGGATCGTAGTGGGTATCGGAGATGCTTATCGGCTAAAATCGAAATTCCCGGGCACGGTCGAACGGACGACTGCGTCAGGTGAGACTGTGTGCGTGTGTATTGTAGGTAGCGGCCGATAGTGGAGAGTACTCTACGTGTCCGAGGCGAGTGCGCGTCGGGTAGCAGCTGAGCCAAGAACATCGAGCTGAGGGAAGTTTGTGAAATCCGTAGTCGCTTTAGAATACGGGTTATATGGAAATATTCTAGAAAATTCGAGGGCGTTCGAATTAATTGATAAGGTACAGGGTAATTTCAGCGATTCAACTATGGTCGCTTGGAATAGCCCATCGTGTACCGAGATCGTCGTGTGTGCATTGCACTATACCACGAGAGAGAATTAGTTAGTTGCTCGAGTCATTAATGGTCGATTGTTTAATTTGGTGGTATGGTCACGTCGCCGCGTGTATCGGTTGTACCCTAGTCATTGTTCACTTTCACGTGTATTCGGCACTGTTTTTTTTATGTAATTTTACTAGTCTATACCGCATTTCCTTTTCGCTTACGCATTTATTACGCGGTCCCGTCGCTTTATTTGTGATTTTCTTGGAATATATATATATATTTTTTCAAAAAGGTTTCTTATTGGACACGTGGTGAGCCCGTGACATCTCCAACGCGGAGACTCACGCTACGCCTTCGAACGGCGGATTTTCGCGAATTTTATATATATTTTTTTTTTTATCTCGTAATAAAAGCCTAGAGCCCTGTGCGGCAGAGTGTCTATCCGGTGGTGACAAGCCGTTCTTGTCTCTGGCGCCCGATATTTTGGTTTATATTGTATTTTATTTATTTTTTATTCAATTATGTTGGAATATCGATATCAAAAGTAGATTTACAACAAATGGCGCTCCGAAAGAGGGACTAATAGTCCAGATTTGTAACAAATGGCTCCCGTAACAGGGACAGTCTAATCGGGAATAGTGAGATTCGTAACAGAGCGTAGAAAAAACTGTAGGTGGCTTAGTGATGAATGTAACGGTTCAGTTTGAGAATTATCTCTATACATATGTATATACCAAAATTAAGAAACGGAAAAATGGAAAAAAATATTGACAAAAAAATATATGTAGTAAATCACGGAAAACAATTTTAAGTGCTGACCTGTTATCTTTTAATAAACTCTCTTTTCTATTTGCTTTTTTTATCAATAGTTTTTTGTCATTCTTTTAACAAGTACGTGGTTTGTTCGTCGGTATGAGGAATCCATCCAAATAAAGTTTCCACGAAACATAAACGTTTTCTATTCAAATCATATCAATAAATTTCTCGCCATGGTTAAACACTTTAGTAACTGTTTACATCGTGTTAAAATGTATCGGGACAAACGAAATCAGTTATGATCCTAATAACGGTAAATTCTTACGAAATACATATATTAGATTTTTACATAAAAAGAGCATACGACATAATTATATGTAAATCACCGGAATACAAGTAATCTGTATCACTTACTTTACGAAGCTTTCTAAAACTTGCAAACTATTTCTGTGACTGATGAATTCACCGATCATTTTTTTATCCAAATGAGGGTTTTCTCGTAAGAAGTTTGCAACTTCAGAGGGCTCTAAAGGAGTGGACAATAATCCTTGTTCTTGCAAAAATTGAATGCCTTTCTTTGGTTGAGAATTAAAGTGTTCTGTTCCGGTAGAAAGTAGCTATACATGCCAGTAAAAGAAAATCCAAAATTAGAATACGATTAATTAAGGGAATTTTTAAAGAATTAATTTCCGATTGCCATTATAAAGAAAAAGAAAAAGTTGGCTCAAAAACAATTATCGTACTTTTTTCTTCCTCTTTAAGGCCATTAATTGTTCGTGAGTTGGTACATTGTAAACGGTTCCTTCTTCGTTTTTATTTGAAGTATCCTTTGTCGATGGACTGCTGACAGTGTTATTATCTCCTTTTATACCTGAAAAATTTATTTTTACGCGTAAACATATAGAACTTACAACGATCAATGCTAATATTTGTACTTGTTCGATTAAATTTGGATTTAATGTATGATTGTGAATTAATGAATACGTCGGTTTATTTTTGTGCGTTCATCGATTTCCCTTGCGTGTTGTTAATTAACTAAGTTACACGCAATTTTCCCGCTTTACCGGTTACAAATATCTCATCTAACATTAGCCAAGTGAGTCCAAATAATCAAACTTTTGCCGACACAATTAAAAATAATAGGAGAATAATTGCGCTAACAAAGTTTAACCACCCGACAGATGAACAGGATAAAATCATCCCACCTCATAACACACTAGCAGCTAGTCCGATTAGTGGAGATAGAGTAATAGTATTCTTAAAAACAATTCAGATAACAGACACATTTTTCGCCAATGATAGTAAAATAACACTGAACGACAAAGTTACGATCTGTGTTCATCTCACTATTCTTTACTTTTCAATGTCCCATTCACGATCGCCGAATTAAATTATCAGCCGAACAACAATAATACCAAGCATAGTGTGTCAGGATCTGACTCAATTCATCCATTATAATAAAACATTTACTTGCATCCTCCAAATTATTTCTCCTGTTCATATATAGAAAGATTTGGTCTTCTGGTCTCATCCCGAACAACTGAAAAACTACCTTAATAATCCTAATCCACTGAAACCAAAAAAAAAAAAAAAGACTCTTTCCTCACTCCAAAACTGTCGAGTTATTTCCTTAATCAGCTCACTGTCAAAAATAATGGAGAAAATGATGAATAGGCAGCTTCACTTTTTCCTTGAATCAATGAAAATCCTTTCCCAAAGTCAGGCCGGCGGCCAAAAATCAAAATCAGCATTCATTCATCTGCTTGACCTGCAAAGATAGATTTTGGCAACTTAAAATACGACGCAAAACCTCTTTTCTGTATTTTTTGGTACGGAGAACATGTTTGACCGCGTATAGCGATATGGAGTACTTTCAAAGATGAAAAACTCCAGAATCACCACTCCCTTCTGTCATAAATTCTTGAGTCTTCCTTCCGATTCCAAACTGTTCTGATTTCCACACCAATTCAGTCTCAAAGTCAGATGTTTAAAAATACTTTCCATACTAAAATGTTTATTGAATCGGAAATCATCCTAAATTATTATTAGCAGTCTATCTTAATAGATTGTAAACAAACATATACAGATGCTGAGCTTACTTTCGAGCCAACGGATCGCTTCTTAAGCCCTTAGATCCTATCCACGATTTTATTTTCAGAGCGCATCGGACATCTCCTTCGCTGAACATCTATGCCTTAACAGTCATTCCTCCATTATCTTACATTTGTGGAGTCACGCTAATCTGTTTCATTGTGCCTTTAGCCATTAATTTTTCGCCTATCTGTATTTTTCGCTAGCCCATCCTGAGAATCCATTACCCAAAGTGTTAGCCCCCTTTTCAGGAGTGATATGAATTTGAATCCGCAGGAGACATGTCTACCATATTTAGCCCCTTGGGAAAACAGTGTCATAGCAGCCGACTTGTCTCTAGCTGTATCGCATACCACCAGTCATAAAACTTATCAAATTGCGCAGAGAATAATGGCCACAATAGAAAAGTACAGCAACTTCATCCATCTGTACACAGACAGAACTAAAGTGAATCTCAAAGGCCAGCTCTTTTCTACCCCCTACGCTTCTAAGAGTAACTATGAAATTCAAACGGTCTGTCTTAATAACTTTTGTGCAGTCCTAGAAGCTACAATGTATGGTATCCTTTTATGTCTCGAATCTTTAATACCTGATGACTCATTGCCACAAATCGCACTTTTGATTATGGACTCTTTAATGACAATCAAGTTTCTTCTCGTTGCTATCGATAAAAGTGTTCCATCGGCAAAGATAAAGGGCACTCTATAAGACAGCTCTCCCAATTATGCTGTGAGGAGGTGTTGTTATGAGTTTCTACACATGCTGAAGTAACAGGGAATAGGCGGGTGGATCAGGCCGCTAAACTAATACTGTTCACTCCTTCGAACATGGATTTCCAACTCGCCCTGCTCCATATCTAATTTCCTGCACATACATTACTCAGAGAAATGACAGCAACTTTGTTATGACAACCAACCTAGCTGAGCCATCAAACCAAACACAGAGCCGTGGTGGCCTCCATTTGAAATAACACGCAGGCAATTTTCGAGTCTGACCAGACTGAGAACCGGGCATATTTCAATATCACACGATTGCGTCTTTAATCGGGCGGCGTCTCTGTAGTATGTCCCTTTTATTTACAACCTATTCCAGCAGAAGCTAGACATATACTTGGACAATACCTAGGCACAAATATGACTATCTTATCCAATGACCCTGTTGAAGCAATGTTGTCCCATAATCTTATACTTCTGTACGAGATACCTGAATTCATTAAAATAAAATAAACTAGACAGGTAAAGCAGATGGCGCTTGTACTGTGATGGCCTTGCAGTTACAGACGGCGCATGGGTTGTAACAATAATTATTAAAAAAAATATATATATCCTTAAAAATGATTAGAATAATAGTATAAAGTAAAAAAATATATGTATATACGTGTATGTGAGTACATATAAAACAAGTAAAAATAAACACCATAAGACTGGTCATTTAATGAAACCACTAAAATCAATTGCACTTTTATTATTAAGGACAGTTAACAAGATATTTGTTGAGAAAAAATACCGAACCGCGGCAATCATTTATTGCAAAATTAGAAGAATCTAAAGTTATTAAAAACATCGCACTTAAGACCGACTTTTTTACATATCTTACATATAACCGCAAAAACCAGAAAAGCGGCAACGGATATAATTTTTATTTCGAATTAAATCAAAAATAATTATTAACATTACAAATTATGTACGAGATACACGAATTTTATAGTTACTCTAGAACACAGGAAATACGGAACATATAACATGATAAATCATTAATCATATTTCAGTAGCTTATTTACTTTTTATTGTTAAGATCACAAATAATATACCTTCATCCAGTGAATGACTAGAATCTATGGTTGTTTTCTCATTCGATATACGACTATGGCAATGTTTTTCGATTGATTCAACAATCGTTAAAAGCGCATCCAGCGATAACAAATGCGTACTATATATACCAGCCACCGGATACACATTCTGAAACACGTAACATCAATTCGTTTATGGGCGAAATTAAAAAATTATAACTATGCCATAAAAACAAAAAATTAAGAAAACAGATGACCATAAACTACATTAAACCATCGTTTTTATATGTATGTTTGAAGGAAAAAAAAAAAAACAACATAAAATGGCACTCTATTAACATTATCATATAAGTTACATCTGCTTATGTCTTTCTATTTATTATTTAGCCAGCAGTGCATGCACATAGCTACGCAGTGGTGTTGAACACATCAAAGTTAAATATTTAACAATCCTTTCGAATTTACGAAAACTAATGAAGCAACCGAAGTCTCACCAAATTGATTGGACATGGTAGTCTGAAGAAAACAAATGTCTAGAATGCGGTGTTGGTGATAAAGTCAAAAACAGTTATAAACAATTTTTAATCGTGCCTCAGATGAACAGTCGTCTGAAAGCAATAAATATGGGTCTTGTGTTTATTTATACCAGGTTTTTATTATTAGCTATTGCTGATCGTGTTACCGTCCGTACATCAGAAGAATAAGAGTTGTTCCACGGTACGAATGAATGAATGTTATTATTGCAACAACTATCACAAGCAATTTGCATGTTGTAGCCAGTTCGTTTGTTGTTTCTCTGCTCTCCTTATGTTTTTACGTAATTTTCTTTTCAAATAACACTCAGTACAATGTCAGAACTACCTGAATATCATGATTCTTTTTGAAATCATTCTGTCGTTTTTTCCCGTTCACATTCAAAGAAACATGCATGTAACTCGAATTACAAGAACGTTCGAAAAACAGTCATTATACATGTACTTTAATTTTTGTCAGAAGTTCTTCGTAAAATTTGCAATTCAGACAAAAGGCATTAATAAATTAGGAAACAATAAATAAATATGTAAAATCTGATGATTGAGAAAAAGTAGAGGTAAAAGTAACTAAAGAGATTATCGAAAAAGTGACTAAGAAAGAAAGAATATGGGGAAAAATGAAACAGCGAAATTCGAATAAAAAAGAAAATTTCAACGTCGAAAAAAATATTTAATAAGAAAAAAACCATTTCAACCAGTATGATAGATCCAACCGTAAAATATAAAAACTAACGGGGTGTGTGTTGCACTGTATGGATTAAAAGCATATGTTGCAAAGGGTGTGAAGTGTGTTGAAAATGTAATGAAGAACAGGCCAAGCTTGAAATATAGAAGTGTTAAAGAGAAAATGGAATACGAACAAGTAATGGTAAAAAGTAAAGAATGAAAAACCTGCTAACTGGCGGAAATCATCGATTTCAGAAATTTCCGATTTTACAAAGCTACCACTTATTTACAAAAATTGAATATTTTGTCCGTGATAAACGTAAACTATTCTATGCATGGTGATCAGTTATCGAAATAGTTTTAAAATGTATTTTTTTCACGCGCTCTTTAAGACAATATTTTTGGAGCAATTTCATTCTTTTAAAAATTATTTACACCGTTTTATTTGTAATTTTCTTATTAACATGACATATAAAGTTTACGGCTATTAATTTAAATGTCTTTTTAACACATCCTATTGTAATGATAACTATTTAAATAATTAGTTGCATTAAATCAAAACGTCATAATGTAGATTTTAGGATAAAATTTTCTTTAATAGTTTATCCCAAGCACTTTTTTCACATTATGCGGAAATCCATATTACCTTAGAGAGTAATTTTGTTATTTCTTCGTACAAATTTGGACAATAAAGGTCACAATCATAGTTAAGAAATAATTCCGTTACAAATCCCGGTATTTTCCATAACTGCACCAACGATTCTGCAATTAGTTTACAATCTTTAAATATAGCTGAATAAAAATTCAATCTGTTTCTGTATATTTCACATTTTTACCGTGAACATTTTCCACTATCTAATTTCTAAAGAAATATTACTTATAAATATATATATATATATATACATTTATATGTTTTTTTATAACTACAACATTTGTATAGTCGATTCAAAGTAACAAATTTGATATCAATAACAAAATTTAAAACTGATAAACAAACATGCAGATGACTCACCTAGGGCCATTTCTTTTTTTTCATAAGAAATTTTTGACGCATCCAAAACAATAATGTCGCTTAATCGTGTCAAATAAAATTCTAATTGAAATTTCAAATAACTTCGCATCGATTCAAATATCAAAAATGATACGTGTAAATTCATCGTGAAGATCTGCATTTTTTCGGTCTGTAGCAACTAAAAATTTTAAACATTTAGTTAACATCAGCAAATACTATTATAAAAGCGAAGTTAAAATTTTGTTGCTTCGAGTACATATTCTTTCAAATTCAACACCTATTTTATTTTAAATATTAAATAAATGAATTATTCTTAATCATTGTATCTAAACAGTAATTCTAAATAAACTGTATTTATTTAGTATGTTAAATTCAAAACGAAAACATTTCATTTTAAATTTGTAATTTCATATATATTTTTCATTCGTATTCGTATTTTTATATGTTTAAAAATGTTTGTGATTTTATTATTCTTTTTCGAAATTTTTTAAAACCTAGAAAGCTTCGGTAATGATTTCACAGTCTCCAAATTTAATTATTTTATTAAAGCACGATAAAAAAAAAAAATATTATATCTGTTACTGCAAAATAATGAGTTCGACTTTTTTTAACAACAAAATTAAAAATTGTATAAATATATATATATATATATATAAAACGAATACGATCATTATAATAAAAAATCCAGATAATAAAAGAAACTTCAAAGAACATCAAACAAAGTCGCTAAACACGAACAGAAAAAGAAGGGTATTCGAACCAAATTCAATTCATTTATGTTACATTTTAAATGACGGAGAACTATACATTTATAATTTTTTAAATATAGCTGACTACACATTAAATAAAAAAGTAATAATAATTACAGAATACTCTTATTAACCTATGTTTTATATTTATATGTTAATATAAATACATTGATGAATCGTAAAAACGAAATTTTAAAAATGAATAATGAAACATAGTTTAATTCCTTTCAAATAAGTAATTAACTGAGATAAATTTATATTATCATATGCAACTCTATATCTACAAATACTACGACTTAAATTATTATAAATGTCTAATGAAAAAACCGTCAAAGCCTCTAATGTTCCTGAGCCCTTCCTAAATCCAAAATTAGATCTATAATTATTACAATGGCGGAACTACGACAGTTCGGTATAGGAAAAGAAACTATAGATCAGTAACGACGGGTACTTAGCCGTCCGTTATTCATTATATATACGTAAGAATTAGAGAAGATACAAAATAAACAAGTAAGATTGGTGTAATATGCTGATGACTTGGTGATTTATGCCTCTGCAGCAACACTGAATACATCGGTAGAATAGAAAAAGCAGTAGGAGAACTAATAATGAAATTTAAGAAACTAGGCCCAGAAATTCCTATGGGGGATAGTGTTTACAAGAAGGTCTAATTTATCATCGCCGCGTATATAAATTCAACATAAATCAGCGTTCAGTTTTGCATAGCACACAAATATTTAGGGATTATATTCGATATAAAAATAAGCTGGCGCCATGAATTAAATAACATTCTGAAGAAATGCGAAAAAAAAATAAAACTGCGGGAAGACAAAGTAGAATGAAGAAGTTGCAGACACTCGAAAATAAAGCATTAAGAATATTTATAGGCGTCTTTTCCTTCCGATTGTGCTTTGGCGGAAATGGTTGAGATGCCTCTGGCTTGTTATGTGTTTTGGATAAATTTTATATTAAAGTTAGGAAACAACCAAGTGATTAACAAACAGATTCTTCATTTAAATAATACGCTACATAATAGCTATTGAAAGAATAAAACGATTTGTCCTATAATCACAAGCTCACAAAGATTGTCACATTTAAATATTATTTCCAATATTAAATGTCTTACAAATTATCTGAGTTGGGAAGAGCATTGCATGCCACTTTCAATATAGACAGAAGATAATAATGTCCATATAATAAATAATCAAATAAATAACATGCAATTTGAAGAACTGTTAAGAAATTATTACTTAGGTTACGAATATTTATATACTGATGATAACAAAGAATCTTCCGGATCGATTGGAGGACTTTGAAATGTAGGGATAGCGCCGCATGATGAACATCTCATGGACACAGAAAAAAAGTAATTCAGTGTTACTAGAAATAGTTGATGAAGAAAGGAATCTGATAAAAATAATAAACAAAGAAGAGGCCGATTTTTGGGGAATTTACTACGTCAGAACACATTTATGACTACAATAATTGAGGAAAAATAAGAAAGGATGAGGAAGCGAGGAAAACCTCGGATTACATTGGTAAATCAATTAAAAATGAAAACGCAAATGACATATAAACAAATTAAAAACACGGCGCAAGATAGGAAAAAAGTAGAAAAGGGTAGTGATTTAAGCTAAAACGAAAAGAGCAAGCACTTAATACAGATGATGATGACGGGTCAGTGAGCAATGTATAAGGTATTTATTCGGCGGGTTTTTAGTAATTTGCAGATTACCAGGCTGTATAGGATTACATATGCTGGGTCCTCTTTCATGATGGAACTATATGCGATATTTTTGGCTCTAGAATTTTTAAGAAATCGACAAAATAGGAAGATTTTAATCCTGTCAGATTCACAGCCCAATCTGTTAAAATTTAAAATTACAAATCCAAAAAAGCGCATAATTCGTGCACACAGAAGAATTCAGGGAAATGAAATAGCAAACAACTTGCGTAGAACAGAGGAATATAAATTAAGAAGGGAATTCGTGACTCATATAAGAGAAGAATTAGCCAGAAAATGGAGCGGAGAGTATAAGAGTAGGAGTAAAATTGAAAGGAAAAAATATTAATCCGTTAGGAGCAAAATCGAAAAGGATCCGCGGTTTAAGAGAAAAGATTTGAAACTTGGCAAGGTTAGGTAAACAGTAACAACTGTACTGAATGCGGATTGTAGGGGTCGATGAAGCATATGGTGTGACAGTGTAATAGATATAATAAAAAAAGAGAAGGAGCGGTGAAAAGAATTTTAAACAAATTTCGTACGTTATATCCGTATACTAAATTGTAAATAATTCGGTATCTTTAGAATGTAAGGCGTTATATATGTTTCTGAAAACCGCTAACATCGAAATGTATAGGAAGGGACAAGTAAGTCTTTAGATTTTGGTAGACTGGCCAAAGAGCAAAATCTGAGCCCAAAAACAAAAAAAAAAAAAAAAAAAAAAAAAACAAAAAAAAAAAAAGCTTCCATCATATATTACACACTGGATAAAAATATTTTTTTCTAAAATTTCGAGCTTTCGGCACACCGAAGGCCTAATTTTAACATTTGAAAGTCACGCGTTTATAACCTTCTTTATCGCTCTACAAAAGGAAAAAACACCCCATTTTTCACGCTTTTTAAACTTTTTACCAACTAAGAAAATTCCGTTAAGGAAATTAAATATGATGTTGTTCCCGTTAAATAGCGATCTTTCCATCAATATATTATACGCCCAGGAAAAAATAAAATTCACCAAAATTTTGAATTTTCGGCGCTCCGAGGGTTTTATTATGAAGTTGTAGCTCGGTACACTTTTGCTCTGAAGCGCTCTTATATGCGCATGTTTGAGATATATTTTGGATTTTTCAACTTTTCCACCCGAACTACTATTTACATGAACATAACTTTTTTGGAGGAGTACAATAACTTTATATCGGTTGTTTTTTTCATTTTATAAATTGGTTTTTGCGTTTTATTATATATTTTGAACTTTACCGTTAAAGGGATACATAGGGGTGAGTTATGAATTTTTAAGGGTGATTTTTGAGATAGTTTTAAATTCCACATCATATAGCTCTCAGTAGCCTAGTAGTTAAGATGTTGGGTTACTACCAAGCCAGAGTATCAAGGGTTTTCGGAAGTTGTCTCGTTCCGGATCGAAGTGGCTACCAGGTTTACCCAGCTTGAAATATTAATTGGGTACCAGAGAATTGTGTGGAAGTAAAGATGGCCTAGAGAAAGGAACTGATCCCCTACTTCCATTAGTGCCGCTGGGCTTAATACACTGTGAACCTGAACTTCACAATCCACGATACCTTATCAAAGGTATTGGACTTACTTTACTTTTATAGTTTTGACGCGCTTTTGCGTTTTTTGAAGCTCAGAGTAATCAATCATCTTAAAGATATAAATTGCCTAAAAGAAAATGTTTATTGTGATATATGTTTCAATTTTGAAGTTTACAATTGTTTCTCAGTTATCGAATTCTATTTGATATTTTTGTCATTTCTGAGCCATTTTATTTCGGAGTCCGTACCTTATATGTGTACGGAATTCTTAAAACATATTACTCCGTCCAAAACTCAGATGAGAAGATAAAATATAGAAGTTGAGAATAAAAGATAGAAAATAGTTGAAGATCGATAAAGAGAAACAGGAGGACGGAGGCTTCCATATGTACGTGTGTTTTCAGAAGCGTTTTTTCATTCATCAGAATAGCTATTTTCAAAGAACTATCTTTTTAACGAGCAATAAAAATGCGGGAAACATTTAAAAGCAGTAGAAAAAAGTGAAAGAAAACAGTTTGCGATAAAAGCCCCCCAAAACTGATAATATTCATATGTTCTGCACACTAGTATAACGCACGTTAATACCGCATTTCGCATTCTTCAAAACATCTTCAACAGACGTTTTCAATTGATGTACATTTTACGAGTAATGGTACGATATAAATAAAAATTTATACAGGGATGCCATTCAACTATTTCGTGTAGGAGCCTCCCTCGTACTAGAAATATATTTTGTACAAAAATTAAATAGTAATCATGATGATTAAACAACTGCAGCCACACTGAACTGTCCGTAAATTTTAGTTTATCAATTTTTCCTCTCACAATGTAGTCTCGATTAGTTTGTTTTTGATACAATAAGTTTGTTCTTCATTTAAGGGGTTAGGTGGGTTTGAAAATTTCAAAAAATCGATTTTTTTTTTTTTTTTTGTCTTACTAAATAATACAATATGTCTAGAATATTTTCCCAAAATTTTAAATCGATTGGAGTAAAATTCTAAGAGATAGAGCCTTCGGAATTTCCGCCCGTCAGGTCATGTCAGCCTGGCGCGTCGCAGGTATATCGAGGCAACTGCTTAGCTATTGTTTGTCCGTCTTTCTCGCTTGCTTTTAATTTCTAAGGGCAATTCATTTTTCTTAAATTTGGACTCGTCCGTAAATAGTACATTATGCCAGAACGTTTCGTTGTGCGAAAGTTATTCCTCGGCAAACCGAAAGCGCTTGTTTTGGTTGACTTCACTGATATAAGGTTTATAGCGTGCAGTGCCTGAATTATATCCTAAATTACGAATTGCATTACATACCGTTTGACCACAATCCCGCAGTTGTATAACCAGTTTGGGGGCACTTACCCGGGGGGTTTTCCCCACTTCTCGGTAGATAGAACGCCGGTCATAGGCCGTTAACTTCTCTGCTGCACCTTTATACTTCGTATTTTCATCCCGTTTATAACGTAAAATAATATCGGAAACCGTACTTCTGAGAATGTTCACTAATTTTGAGATCTGCTTGAATGGCTTACCGCGTACATTACTCAAAATTACTAATTGATGCATTTCACACGTGGTGTTCTTTCCCGAACGAGACATTTTTCATTATTCACCGTTTTGATTCGCACACAAAATGGACATATATGCTGCAATTCGCGTGTATTGCTGAAAAATGAATAAACAATGACTGAGCGGGATATTATTACTCATATTTTTGAGAAACCCGACCTTATACTGTCTTGCATGTCCGTGCATTCGAAACATTTCTGCTGTGTCCGGATTTTAATTTTGTCTACGTACATGCAGTTTTTTTATAATTTTGCTCAGCATTAGGTGTTTTTTTTCTTTTTGGTTTATTTTCTTAGCATTTCCAATATATTCCGCAATTCTCAATGCCGAACCTTACGGTGAAAGTTTTGTAATAAACAAGAAAGAATACGTAAGACATGTACAAAAGAGGATGGGCACCTGCTTACGCGATTTGGTCAATAAGACAGTTGAAGAAAAACAGACCAAGACCGGTAAAATAACTAGAAAAAAAAATCTTTCTGGCAAAGGCAAACTTACCGGCAAATTGATCGATAAATTAACAGTTTATTACGGCCTGGCTGTAAGAAGAAACTGTGATTCGGTACAAAATATGAAAGACGCTATATGGGCAACTTACTTTCATTATAACTCCACAGACAAAAACCCACAGCACGGCAAATGTTCAAACGGACCTGATCCATAGTGCGCTTGGCAGAGTGCTCCGGCTATGAACACGCTTTCACCATTCAAACACGATTATGATCCATTATCAAGTGACGTTTCATCAGCTATCAAGCCCATTTACGAAGAAGTCAGCAAAGGAGATCTTTTTGAGCGGTTGAAAGTTTGAACCAGTTAATTTGGAAAATTAGTCCAAAAATACTTCCTGCTGGTTTAAAAATAACCCAGATTGTTGCATTCGTCGCTGCTGGCACTTTCAACGACGGAATCTCAACTTTATTACTTTTTATGCACGGTATGGATTTAAAACTTGGCCGAAACTGCCACGAGTATGACCAAAAAGAGGATGAGAATCGCATACTCATAGCCGAGAAAAAAGCTGACGCTGGAACTCGAGAAGTAAAAATTCGTCACAGGCAAGAGCAAAAGGGTGTCCTGGATATTGTGGCTGCAGCAGGTTCTTTACTTGATGGTGCCGGAATCGACGATTCTAGGGAAGTTGAAAAAAAAAAAATTTCTGCGTGTTATTTCAATTTAAAACTTCAATCGCGTTTTTCTCGAAACTCTATTTTTGAAATCGGTTGTCATGATTTCTCAAAAAGTTACGAACCGATCTTGTTCAAATTTTGCACACTTCTTCAAGATAACATTATCTAGTGCTTGAACGAAGGATTTTTTTTTTTTTTTTCATCACAACTAATTTTACAAGGAAATACGTGTGCAAATTGTATCAAAAAATGGGTATTTTTTCTTCACAACTCCGCTAAAAACTCAAATTTTAATTTTTTTCTTTTTCCTTCGTCCAAGCACGAGCTATACTCATATACTAACAGAAAATATTTGGTTTTTTAATTTCGGATGAATCTGTCATGAGTTATCCTGACAACGGTGAGAGAACTTTTTTTTGAGGGGTCAGGGGAAATGAGGTCCCAATGGCTGAATTTTAAAAATTTTTAAATGAAAATTTCACAAAGTACTTGTCAAATCTGTATCTTTGATATGTTAAATTGTTTGAATAAAATATATCATTTGATATATTAGAAAAAAACTTTTAAAAATATGCTTTTTTTGAGCCTTCGAAACCCACCTAACCCCTTAACGCGGATGGATAGTTTAAATTACGTTCTGTCCAATAGGAATGTTCGTGTTTTTTGTGCATTACACTCTAAGCTAGTTTGTGTGTAACGGGAATTCAAAATTTGCCTTAAAAAAATTTTCAGTCATACTCTGCACGTTCGCGATAGGTTTGAAGCATTTAAACAGTACACAGTGTTCGGTGTTCGTTTTCACCATCGGAAAAACCGATTAATAATACTAAACGTCAAGTTTAATTCACGTTATAAAATATTTCCAACTTTTAAACACATTAACGATAAACGTGATACTTGTTAAAATCCTTTCGCTTTCAAGCACGCAAATTAATTTGACATATTATACAAAATGGACAGTTCACAAAGCAAAATGTCTTAGATATAATCAGACCGATCGTTAACGTACCCGCCCGTATTATAAAACAGAGGACAATTTGTTAATGTTGAACTAAATCGTAGCCCGGGACAGTATTAGTAATAACCATCGTTTTCGTCAAGTACAAAAATGTGATTTCCGCTTAATATTTTTAACTACTTCAAACTCTCATCTTTGGAATCCTAACTGCACGTTTCTCCTCATTGTTGCCATGTTGGCAAACGTGACATTAAATCGCGTTAGCCCCAGGCGCGTTAAATGGCAATAAAATAAGCGTTTATTCTTACCGAAAGTAGATTGCGGCATAAAGTATCCTTTATAATAGTCAACAATGCTGGATGTTTGCTTATTGAATTTGCACCAACTTCTAAAGCAATAACTAACAACGACAAACTAACGTGGATCATAATTTCTGTATTTTGCTTATCGTGCGGATTACAAATTAAAGATAAAAAACGCAATAATTCTTGCACGCAAACGCTGTTGTGTGGTTCCAACGCAATTTGCTCTGAAAAATAAATAATAGACACCGTCTTTCTTAATTAATTTAAATATGTTTTTTTCTGTTACAAATTTTATTTAACATTTAAAGCAGTACATCAAATACGAGTAAATTGGCAACATGTGAAATATTGTAATTCGTCGGCAATTTCATTACGGCGGTACTCTTTGTGCAAATAAGACTCATGTAAGAAATATTAACATTCGGAATACCAGAAAAAATTATAACTTTTACGTTGCCCACGCGATTCGACAAAAAAGTTATGCGTTCCTTCGAACTTTCAATTCTAACTACGTTTTTTATTTGGTTGTTTTATTTATTTTTTCTTCCAAATTATTATTTCGTGTAAATAAATCAACCAACCGCGATATATTTTTCATTGTAATCGAATCTATAACATACTAACTGTATCAATTTGAATAACGTTTGTAACCGGGTTCATAATTTTTGTGAAACGGACAACTTCTCAACTCGAGAAAAAAACCCATCTAAGTGAATAGGACAGACATCGTAATTGTCGGAACAAAGTGTCAGTATATTTCCAGTAAATCGGTCGGCAAATTTTTATTTATTCAAAAGATAGCGTCACCACCGCCTTTCATGAATTATCATTATATATTTTCGGCTATCATCAGAATAGTGAATAATTTGTCGACGGTAAATTACCAGTCATTAACATACGCCATAATTATTGATAAATTTTAATCGATAAAACGAAAAATAACAACCACGCAAAATTCTTTATTATATCTAACTCCATGACCACTCTTTAATTCATTCTCCCCTACCTGATCATTTTATCATACTCCGCATACGCTCACTTATCCACGTTCTTTTTTCCCTCCTTTGCATTTATTAAGATATTTCCTGTGGGTTCCTAGTCATTGGGGCATTTTCGCTAATGAAGCGGCAGACTCCTTAGCTCGGGTTGCTGTCTCTTCTTACTTCTCCTTTAAAAAAGTCCCATTGGCCAATCCCCTTCCGCTGTGCAAAGGTTTTCATCTTAGGTTTTAGTCGGATCTTTCTCTAACATCTGTTCTTTTTATCTGTCTATTCAGCCTAGTCTTTCTGTTAACCTATGGTTCTCTTTGTTTCCTTCACTCCGTCGTTCTGTTGTTGTCTTCATTATTCGTCTGCGTTCTTAAGCCATACTCTATTATTTTCCTCTCGTTTTCGTTTTCCGTTGGCTGCCTCTGCACATTGTCCTCTCCGCTAAAACGAAGAGCGTGTTTGCGATGCGGATCATGCGTTCATTAAGTGTTTATCTCCTTCTATTAAGCGTTCTGCTTTCTACCTCAGTTTGCTGCGACTTGGTCTTCCTACTCCATATTACGCCTCTTATGTCCTATGTTTTCTCCCTCCACAGATTGTTCCCATTATTTGTTCCTTTCTGCTAACGATATCTGACTGTATCAAAATATAATTGACTCCAACCTTTTCTAATTGTTTCTGGGTAGAAGTCCCCGGTTGACGAGCCAAAAAAAAAAAAAAAAAAAAAAAGCTTAGCATTAGTACACACTTACCACTTAGAAACGTTCTCTAATATATTCCTCAATTTCACAGAGGCAGTGCGGCATTGTTATTTAAAAAAAAAAAAAAAAAAAAAAAAAAAAACATTAATCATTTAAATTTGTATTACCTTTAATGCGATTAGCTAGTTTTAAAAAGATAACCTCAATATGAATCGTGTTCAACTGATATTTAGCCGCTGATTTCTAAAATTTATTTATGTACCGAAAAAATGTAGTCTGGTTTCACCGTGTTTTCGACGGAGAAACATAAATACGGTCCCGAAATTTCATTTAACTTGGCGGGCAAACATGATTTTATATTTTTTTTATTTTTACTATTTCCATTTACATATTTCTAATTTTGTTTTATCTTGAACCCCCCCCCCCCACTTTTTTTTGTTTATTAGTTAACAAAAATTGATTAAAATAACCTAGAGTATGCGACAGAACATATTTTGGACCGATCTCAAATGGTTAATTTACATAATGATAAACGCAGAAAAAGTGCATCTACCAATTTGCGCGGCATGAAAATACGCACGGTGAATTACCACATTGCCTTCACGAACGGGGCTATTCAGATTATTCATATACCTCTTTAATTCTCCTTTTCGATTGTCCGGAATCAAATTCAGAATTCCGATTTTGGTAGTCCGGCTGATCTAACCATCGAGCTATCGCAGCGCCTTATTTTCATGTTGTGTTAATTTAAATCATTTAATCAATTGGATCTAATTTAAGTATGTTTCTTTGCGCAATCATAAATATTAAACTCTAACATTGTGAAACTATTAATGGTAACATTAATTTTTCGTCATTAAAATATAGTACGCATCTTTTTCGCATTAAAAATACTAAAACGGAGTCCACAGAAAAAAAAATGAATATAAAATTATCCGAAAACGGAAAGAAAAACACTTTACGTTTTAAAAAAAAAAGACATATTTTTTTATTCGTTTAATTTTGTTGCAATTATAAATTCAATAACGAATTAATGAAAATTTATGCACAAAGCTTTAAAACGATGATTGTAATTTTTTAAACGATAAGTAAATGCATATTCTCAAATACAAAAGTACAAAAATATAATACCTCCGTTTTGCGAATTTTTAATTTGTCCGTCAATTATTTGTTGATTAGCTGAGTGGAAATTCGAAGAGCTCTGTTCGTAATGTACTATCGGAGTAGACGGAATTATCGTGATAGGTACCTTTTCCAAGTTTTCTGCGGAGTCCGCGCAATCGATTTTTACTTCATCGGTGGTACTATCGATAATGATTCCTAAAACATTTGTGATTACTTCCAAATGAAACGTGAAACTAGAACATTTTCTACATTCACCGAAAGTCGTTGCTTACATAAAATCTGATTAGTTTTCGATAACAGTTAGACGTTCGTGTTATTAGTGGGGCGTACAAAACCATTTCCGTGATAAGTTACAATGGCTACTGAAGTGTAATTTTTAAATTCCCGGTTTTCCCGGTGTAAAAATTCTTGAATTCCCAATTGGTAAAACAGGAGCTTACACGAATATGACTCTGCTTAAGTAATAAAAAAAATCAACAAACATACCCGTAGGAGTAGTAATAGTAGCACCTTTAATCTAATCAAAGAAATGTTTAAAAATAATAACAATCTTCTTCGTTTTCTTTAACATTCCTCAAATACATAAATCTATTTACTGTACATCTCTGTTATTAACTTTAACGGTATAGGCAATGTTGCATATAAAGAGCTAATGTATGGATGATACAGATTTACTTCACTAAGCTCCTTTCTATAAAATTAAAGTAAAACTTTAGGAAAATTCATTTTAACAAGATTAAGTAAATGTAGCGATCGAAATACCGAAATAAACCAGTTCCATTTTAAACCTAATCTTAGTATTAGTAAAAAACACGAAACTACAGGTGATAAGTTCAAGATCCAAAATTTGTTACTCGGGCATTGATTAATAACACAAAGTGATGATCAAATCAATGAAATATAAATATTCGTCTTATATTTACTAATTCCAATAAAATCGTTTTTACGCATCAGATTTTTTTTATATACGAATAAAAAAAAAAAAGAAACGTCCAAAATGAAACTTGTACACTTTTGGTATCCTTTAAGAAACGGCATCCCTGAATCATACTTATCTTATACATTAATGGTATACTTCAGTTCAGAAACACGTAAATATTAAATTATACGCAGGCGACACGGTAATTATAGAAAAATCCTGCACACTGGATACTCCGCAAAATACTAGATTAAATAAAACCCAATCTTCAAGATACAAACACATATTTTATTAAATGAAAAATTAACTAAAGTCGTAATTTTTTCTCGTAGGAGACCAAATTTAAATAAATTCATTAAAATTAGATGACTAAAATATTAAATGAAAAAATGAAGAATAGAGTATTCGAGTTTACCGTATCCATTAAAGTTCCGCACTGTCAAGTTAACGAAATCCTTTTAACAAAATAAACGGAAAAGTTCGTTACATCATCTTCTTTTATTTTAATAAAAAATCAACATTATTGGTCTCTAATATGCTCGAATAATGCAGAACAATCATTCAAACTGCTTTATGTAGCACCCGATATATGGTTAACACTTTGCGGTCGACTAATTTCTTTATATTTCCGTGCTGTGTGACTGGAACCGTCTAACGGACAGAATTTAAATTTCTTTTTAAAGCCAGAAAGTTTTTGAGTGAGTCTCTATGGCTGTTTCGAATGAATATGAAAATTGTAATTCTGATATCTCTACGAGTAAGTACTAAATACAGGTATATAGAAAGAAACGCTGATGTTTATTCTGTAAACGATAGGTATTAACATTGCTGTACCTCTTATTAGCGAAACAAATAGCAAAATAATGCGACTACTATAAATACAATTGGTTCGGTATGTGCTGCGATCATAGTAAAATTTATAGAATGTTTTGTTACCGGTAACTTGTTCCGTTTTTGGCGGTGTTTTTGTCTATTACAGATTACCACGTTAAAAATTGTCGATAAAAAAATTATTTTTGAAATTATCTGCAATGGTTCGGATTCGGAAATTAATGAAGATAACTTTACGAAATTGGGAAATACAGTGAAACCAGAAAACTGGGGAAAGTTTTGAAGAGCCAAGTGTCGTCAAAAATTCTGCAGCTAGATTGTAATTTAGCATAGAAGATTAGTAGGACTAGAAAAAGAAAAAAAGATTTCACTGGTCACGCAAAGTTTACATCGAAAAACAGAAAAGAGTACTAACCAAAAGACTAAAAGAAAACTTAGTAAAGTGGTCCTCGGCTACGGACGAACAATGCGAGTGCGACGAGATACAGATCGCAGGCCCCATTCGAATATAGATTGATTAGCGTCAGATGCACGATGAGAAAAGTGTTATTAAAGCTAACGGAGTACTGGTCCGAGAAGATTTAATAAAAGTTAATTTAATTTAGTTTAATTTAATTTAACTTAAGTTATAATTGGCTCGGACACGAATAATAATAATAATAATAATAAAGGAAAATACAACGCAGAATCCCGTTATGCTCGCCACATTATTTTACACAATTTCATACAAGGGACACTTTTTTTTTTCATATCTTATTCCTACTGCACTTAATTTTCACTTTAAATACATTTACTTACTTAATGTATAGTATTCAATAGTGTAACTTTTTTTATTTTTTATTTTCCTTCCATCCTGGTGAAATTTATTCGTGTTTTAATAAAAATCGTTTTTGAACTTTCATAATAAATTAATTTTAGTATTATAAATTACACTCAGGAATTTATGCATTGAATATAATAAAAATCGATCACTTTGACACATTTTTTAAACTTCAAAAATAACCATAAAATAGTTTTAGTTAAAAAGTGTTTAAATTCTACGGATTGACATATATTTGAACTTCATAAAACTCATCTGTAATTAGTAAAAATAAAACTGTTCCTTTTTAAAAATTAAAACGACAATGTAGTATTACATTAAATAAAACTTACCAATTACAATAAATAAATTTGTAATTTTGAAAAAAAATAAAGATCAAGTCAACTTCGAAATTTGTATCTCAAATGAGATTAGATCACTATTTAATAAATATACCCGGGTAAAACTAATATTCCTAAACTACAACGTGGGAAAAATCAACGTCTTAAAATCATACTCGACAAAATCTTAGGAAATTAAGTAATATTGATAATCTTTATCTTACGTTGCGTATAGTTATGAAAAAGATTATTTTTAAAAATATCAATTAACTTCACAACCTGACATCAGCAATTATGATTAACAGAGTTCGTAAGAAATCGAGCATTTATTGCTGTAAAATAACGAAATTAACTTATCGGACAACTTACTTCATTTCATCATGTAAACCGATCGGTTCCCGCATCTAAACTTGATGGGTTCTCAAACACTACTTTTGTACTATATTATATACTTATACTTTATTAACTTCTTTTCCGAATAAAAGTTTGATTTTTTTACTTTTAAAATCGCTGTTTCCTTCTGTTTTTTTTTGCTTTTTTTTTTTTTTTGGCCGTTAAAACTGTTTTCCTGGTTTTCTATTTTCTTTTATTCTTTTTATTCTTCTCATTTTAAATTATATTGCACTGAATTCTACAGTTTACGTCTTGATACGAATTTACTTAAATTTTAAATTATTACTTTTATTTTGTTTGTTTCCCTAAAAGAAGAATTTCGATAATACATCTCGGACGATCGTAGAGTAGAGCAACTAAAAATATGTGTCTATTTCACTCTTTTAGCAGCACCTGCCGAATCAAACATTGGTCAGCGTTCTCGTTATTTATCTCTACTTTGAGAGGAGATTATCGCGTGTGTTTTGCATCGCATCGTTGACATGCGTTGATTCGAATATCGGCAAGTTACGAAAGAAATCTGATGCATGATTTGGGGGGCGAAATTTGTACACGCAAAACTATGTTCTCTCTACTCTTTCGGTGTAATGCGCATACACCTAAGCAAATATACTCGACTTCTGCGTATGCTAATGCGTGCATCCGCGCATGTACGAAGTGTAATTTGATGGCCGCTCAGCGAAAAATTTTGTGATTTCCTCAGATGTTTGTGTTCATCGTAGACGTGTATTTATCGTTCTGACGTTCGCAGTTACATTAATCTCGCCGTCAGTCAACTTCCGCATAGCATGTTTCGTTTAATTATCTAGTCCAAAGCGCGTTAACTATTTTTTTTTTGCATAGTCACACCAGACCGTCGGATTAAGAAAGTTCATGTTCTTTTTTAATCGCCACTCTTTTTTTTTTTTTGATTTATTTTGTCTAGCCACCGAAGGCATGTAAGTGTCGTGTTTGTCAAATATATTCATGAATTTTAGAAGTCTTCTTTCGTTACACGTACTGCGGAATTATATGTTAATGCCGATATTTAGCAACAAACGCTCAGGCTCGCATCTACATGGACACTCCTTCGACAAAAATACGTCTCCTATTGTCCGCGCGTAAAGGAAGCTTTTTTACTTTTCTTTTCCATTTTTATTTCATTTATCGTTAAAGAAAGAAGGTCTAGTGCACACGTAAGAGTTTCAATCGTTTTCACTTGATTAAGCTCATCCTAAAAAATAAATAAATTTCCGGGGAATTGAAGTTATAATTTTCCTAAATTGTTAGGGATTTAAAATTGGATCGATCTATACAGCACGAGAAAAGTCGAGATTCACCTTATGCATTACTGTAATAAATAATCGAAATTGTGTACATTGGTTTTTGGAAAACATGATCAAGAAAACCGAATTTCTTACACTATTTAAATAGCGGATTAAAATGCTTACCCATGTCGCTTGGAGATATATCGCAATTTTCTGGATGATGAATAATTTTAGCTTCTGCATTACAAGGTATATTTTCTTCGTGTGTCGCATTTACGGCTAACTCAATAGGAATACTGACGTCTGAGTTATTTTCCTAAATGACATTTAATACTATTTAATTAAATATTAGAAGATGCGCACAATACATGTTTGAATTTTCATTCATCTATGACATTACTTCAAAAAAAAAAAAAAATAAATAAAGAAAGAAAAACGATTTAATAAGAGAAAAAGAATTATTACAACAAAGAAAAATTACAAAAAATTAACGCGAAATTACCGTGTCATTTCTACTAGCCGAGTCTAAAACTTTTACATCGGAATTTGTTTCGTCCACGGTTTTATCTAAAACATTCAATAAAATCGTACATATTATTTTTTAATCTTCGTGTACGATATTTTTAAAACGTTACGAAAATTTTAAAACTTCCCTCTTAAAAACAGAAATAATCAAATTTTTATAATTATTGTACAATTTTTTCACACTTATAAATACGCACAAAATCATCAAAAATTGCGCGCATTTACTTAAGCGCTTAAACTAACTTGTAATTCCAAAAAAATTGTTTTCTTAATTTCATAACTGAAAGTTTCAGCAATACAATTTGGGTTACACGATGAGAGCGTTTTACGATTCCAAAACCTACTAAAATTTGAGCAACTAGAAATGGGTATAATAGTAAATAACTAAAAGCGCGACTTACACATAAAGCCGAGTTTTGAACCAATATTTTTTAAGAAGAAAGAACTTATCGACCACGACCAGAGAGGTACACACAAAAATAATAAGGGCGGTGAACGAAATTTAACTGAGAAGCTTTGATAGTTCTTTTTACGGTTTTATCATAAAAAGAAATATTTCTGTTCTTTTCACATTGCAGCTACGTTTTTTCGTAAAATTTCAACAACCACAAAAAAAATATTTAAAAAAAAGAAATTTATGCGAAATTCCAGTTTAACCGAACCACATATTAAGGTGTCCTCTAAACAACTTAAACTTTCAGGGGTTTTTTTTTTCAAAAATCCATACCTCTTACATAAAACTTATTTCTATATTAAAATCCTCGTCTGGTAGCATTCTATTTTATTTCTACACCACCATCTTTTACAACCACTTTTCTCTTAACATCTGGTGGTGCTTTTTTGTCGAAGAAGGTAAATGTTGCTTTTTCTAATAACAAGTACCATAAATAAGTAGGAAAAAGATTTTCAAAGATATTTTTTTATATTCAATTAATTTTAATAAAAAATCGAACCTTCGATAAGAAGTTTTCACGGTTAACGGCAATGGAAACCGAGTTCGTAAATAAATTCTGAGAAGAAACATACGTATTCTTCGATTCAATTTGTTTTTTTTTTTTTCAGTCAGTTCAAGTTGTTTTCGGAATAAATAGACATTTTAAAAGCATAAATAGCTTTTACCATCCGCCAAACATGATTCGTAACTTCAGGAATACACGAAATAATTTTTTTTTCATTTAAAAGTATTACCGAGAAATATTACAGCTAGCTCTAATAATTCAATTAGCCATTCCTATGCTACATAGGTAAATCAATAAGTAATGTTCCCTGTTCTCTCTCTCTCGGCGAAAAATGAGGTTAGAAAATCAGTTTTTACTTTAAAAGAAAGGAAATTTTATTCTGTTAATGTTCTACGTAATCCCCTTTCTGATCGATACACGTTTGCCAACGTTCCGTCAGTTTTAATAAACATTCGTTCCAAAAATTCCGTTCAACTTGTTGCATTCATCGTTTAACTGCAGCTTTGACTTCATCGTCCGTCGTGACTTCCCTGCAGAAATTTCATCAGGCTGTAGAAAATTTGGTAATTGCAGGAGCTCAAGTCCGGGGAGTATGCTGAATGCGGGTTGACTTCCCACGAGAAAGTCTACAACAGTGATGTAGTTACAGTGGCGGTGCGCACATGCGCATTATCGTACAGCAGTACGGATTTAGCCGACAACTTCCCAGACCTACGATTTTTTAGATTTTTATGGAGCTGCATGAGTGTGTCAATGTCGTGCGACATTTACAATTTCTCCTTTCAGTAAAAATTCAACAAGAAGCGGTCCACAGTAATCAAGAAACAACGTCATCATCACTTTTCCAGCTGATTGCGCGTACTGCACCTTCGTTGAACGAGGCGAATCTGCATGTTTCCATGCCATCGACGCCTGTTTTGTAAGTCGTTTCTTCATCCGTAATAATCTTCTGCAATTCGGGGTTCCCCTCTTGTCCATAATGCGCCAAATTTGTTCAGGACGCGGCAATGCGGCTTGCTTTCGCTCGGTTAACAGTATGCGTGGAGCCTACCTGAAATAGATTTTTTTGAACTTCAACTGCGTAGTCACGATTTTCTGCACTGTACCATATATAACATTCAGTGCTGATACGATGAAAGAAAGGTGAACGTTTCGATTTTCTCGTATCATGTCGCCAATTTCCTCCTGCAGACTTTTAATGGAAACAGACACTGGTCTCCCTACTCGTTCTTCATCATCAATATTCTGCCACTTCGGAACAGACGTATTCACTTTCTTACGTGTTCGATGCTCATGACACCGTTTCCATATACACCTTTCATCCGTGCATGAATTCCAAGCGCTTCTTTATCTTCGAGCATTAAAAACCGGATCACGACGCACAGTTCTGACTTGGACAGTACGCTAACAGAAGACACATGGTTACATACTCGCCAAATGCGTTATACTGAACCGATCGTTTTCACACCACCAAAGGTTGTTTCAACATATGCCCGAGAGATGGAGTCATTACTTTCATTTCTCGTCGAGAAGGAGCATGGAGAACCTTACTTATTGATCTACCTATGTACATACGGTATTCTTAAAGAAATGTCAACGTTCTTATCCTTTTTTCTATCCCTATTTTTCTGATACTTTGTAAATGACTAGAGCTATGTTTACACTTAGTAATTGCTTTTTTTTGTAAAAAAAATAGCAATTACAACATCAAACAGACATGAAAATAATTTTCCAGTCCGCTGTAGTAAATAAAATCAGCTAATTGTTTTGTTTTTGTTTTTTTAATCCCGCTCTGTTGTCTGAATTTCACTGACATTTGTGATTGATAACTAAGTTTTCATTATCGCAGTTGAAAACTTGTTCAGGGGCTATTTCGGAAAGTAAATTTCGATCACTAATTCTTTCATAGCTGCGTCTAAAGGATCGAATAAATTCGACAAGAAAAACCCAACTTTAACCTCTGCAATACTAGAAGTACCCAATTCACTCGTTCTTTTCTTTATCAACCAACCTTGATTATTTTGGAATCAATCAGAATGACGATTGAAATTTTCAGATTCACCACCAGTTCTTCGTCACTGGTTTTCCTGCTTCTCTTAGGTGCTCTACCTTCTGTAAGTTTCTATACTTACTTTAAACTCGCGGTCAATAATAGCCATACAATCCGTTCTTTCTGTCTGAAGTTATAACAATAAAAATTGTTTTTAACCCTGTTTATTCTGAAAGTGACTGAAGTGTAAAATTTTACTTAAAAAACATCATATAAAAATGAACAGGCCAAATTAGTAATTAGTGTATGAAGAGTTCAGTAGAAATTACTTGTTAGAAAGTTGATTAAAAAGTTACACCTTAAATATAACTTAAAATTAATTTTAAAAAAGAAAAAAGATGAAAGTCAACGACACTAAAAGTAACTTCTGCGACAGTTCAAATATCCTTAAGAAATTTCACCAATAAGTTCAAAAATGTATTTTTGCTGACAAAGTTTTTAATTTAACAGCCAAATCGAATATTTACGAGAAGTTTGGCGCATACTAAATATTATAGCAAAACATAAAAACATCCCGGAAAATATAAAATACAACTGAATAAAGACATTACAACTTTTGTATAAAGATTAATGTACAAATTGGACATTTCAGATTATTAGTATTAGCAAAAAAATTTTATTAAGTGATAATTTTAATTTTCGTGGTTTTTGCTTAAAAATTCTTTTTTTTTTTTTCTCGTAAAGCTAATATCACGAAAACTATTCGGCGGCCGATTTAAATTACATTTTGAACACAATTCAGGGACATCACGCTATTTTTTCAGGTTTGTTTATTTTATAGTTTGTTCCATTCGTTTATTTTTGTTCTAACTTTCAAATTTTTTAAATAATTTGTTTTACATTTCGATTTTTTTCATATTTATTTAAAGCTATTGTAAACGACAGATATCACATCAGTCATTGAAATAATCACATTTCTTTCTTTTTCTAAACTTAATATCCGCATAAATACTTAACTCTACCCTATTTACACAGGCGTAACTAACTCCGCTTTTTAAAAACATTTTTGACGATTTTTTTGTGATTTATTCGATACCGTAAATTTTTATATTAAAAAAATAATATACATTACTCTTAACAACTAGGTTAAATTTTTCTATTTTTAATTTCAATCAATTTTTTATCATAATCATGATTTCTCACTCAATATGTCAGTTGGAAAAAATTAAATTGCACATTATTCAAGTTCGGTATTATTAATACTGAAATATAATTAAAAGTTTATTCTATCATTCTGAAGGATTTTAATTATTCATTCGAAATATTGTATACATTTTTATTTTCTAATTAACTTTTTTAATTTCTTTACATTTTTAATAAATGTTTAGGAATAAAGATTAGTTGTGAAAAAATATCAATCGTCATTAAACATTATACAAGGTGTAAGAAATAAAAATAAAATGAAACACCCATTGTCCTTGACGACCCGGATAAAATATTCATTATATTGGGTAATAAAATGAGCTTTTCTTCGTCATTACATTACAATTCGTAAATAACTCCTATTAAAGGACCCGACCTACTCAAGATGTAAACAAAATGATTTTCATCTTTTTTCCTCTTCTTTATTTGTTTACCTTTTCCACGCTTCCCTTTCCAACTATTCCGTATATCATTACTTTTTTTTTTCTTTCTTTGTAACAAGACTTATTTTCTAGTGAAACAATATTACGCATACAGCCAGAAACCAACACTATACATAATAGGACGGCTTTCTTGGAGTCAATCAATAAATTTGACAAATTATTCATTACGAATGTAACGTAAAAAGATTGTAATTTTTAAAATTATAAATAACTGTGCTAATGAATTCAATTGTTAATTACAAAGTTTATTAAAATTACATCCATTCTTAACCTCGCTGTTGTTTATATAAATTAAAACTCAAAGAAAATCGTAATGTAACGTAAATTTGTTATTCAGCAATTTTTCCTCTATTCGCATTTTTGGTACACTAAAACATTCTAGTAACAACATATATTATTATAGTCTGTCCAACGAAAGAAATCCGTTCGAATTTCATTGCCGAGCGTCAATGTTGATGAACGTAGTATGCTAGCAACAGGGCGCATATTAATGACGCGTAACATTACCGACCAAAATAACATGGCCACTCTTCCTTGTTATTCCTTCCCTTCTCAAAAGTGGTAATCTTGTTTTTATTTCATCTCTGCACGTTAAGGCATTCTTTTTTTCTAACCTGTTTATATCCAGACGGACCGCCTGCTTTGATATGCGGTGGACTGAAGCTTAATAAAAAGGATAGTACGGGAGTTAAATGTCAATGAAGATTTCAATTTTATAAAATTAGGGAAAGCTGCAAGAGCAAGTATAAATAATATAAAATTAAGCGGCACAAAAAAATACCTAGACCATGTTATAAAATTGAAAAATAAATATTTGGAAACTGATAATGGAGATAAAGGTAAATGACATTATAATACAATTCAGCGATACCGATGACGATGATTTTGATATTTTCAGCGACACATCAGAATGTAAGTAAGAGATAATCTTAAACATATTTTCTATGAAATATTAAATTATAAGTTGTAAATTTTCATTAAAACATGATCTCAGATTTTTACATATTTTAATCTTTCATTCATTTGAATTATTGTCATAATTATCCACTATCCTCAATAGCATATATGATATCGTCAACGTAGAGCAATTGAGAACGCATTTCGGTTGTTTTACGAACGGACTTCTTTCGTTGGACAGACTATATATATATATATATATATATACAGGGTCGGATCCAGAAGAACATTTTTTTTGGGGGGGGGAATTATATAATTACGTAAAATCTTCTACGGTAGGCAATAGATTTGAGAAATGTCCCTTGTTTCATAAAGAAAGTCAAATAGCGACCTTTATAGAAATTTAAAAATGTTTTAAAAATACATAATTATTAAAATTTACTTTAAATTTAGTTTTATTTTTAGGTGAAAAATAAAACAAAATTATAAAATTCTAGCTAAAATAGTAGTTTAGAAATAGTAAGAAAGATAGTATTTTTATTAGACTTTACTTCTTTTTTATTTTTGTTAGTAATCCGATCCAAATTCTTTGTTTATGAACAAGTAAAAATATATATACTGTAACGGATTCGATACCTGCAGCGCTATCTTTTAGCGGTGTTCGAATTATAAAAATATATTTCGTTGATTAAAATCATTTATTTCATGATTTATCGAACACCGCGTTTTATTCGACGTAATCGCGGATCGTAGTGGGTATTGGAGATGCTTATCGGCTAAAATCGAAATTCCCGGGCACGGTTGAACGGACGGCTGCGCCAGGTGAGACTGTGTGCGTGTGTATTGTTGGTAGCGGCCGATAGCGGAGAGTACTCTACGAGTCCGAGGCGAGTGCGTGTCGGGTAGCAGCTGAGCCGAGAACATTGAGCTGAGGGAAGTTTATAAAATCCGTAGTGGCCGCTTTAAAATACGTGTTATATAGAAATATTCCAGAAAATTCGGCGGCGTTCGAATTAATTGATAAGGTACGGGGTAATTTCAGCGATTCGACTAAGTCGTTCGGAAAAGCCCATTGTGTACCGAAATCTTCGTGTGTGTATTGCACTATAATCCGATAGAGAATTCATTCGTTGTTAGAGTCAATAATGGTCGTTCGTTTAATTTTGTCGTGAGATCACGTCGTCGCGTGCATCTGTTTTTACCCTAGTCATTGTTAATTTCCACATGCATTCATCATAATTTTATCGAAATTTCGTTTTTTTTTGTAATTTTGTCGAGTCACGCGTCATGTTTGGAATTTGTTTCCCCTGTTTTTTTTTTTCTTTTTCTTTTGTAAGTTTTGTTTAAATATATACGTTTTATAGAAGATTTCGTTATTGGACACGTGGTGGGCCCGTGATATCTCCGCTGGGGAGACACTACCGCCTTCGAACGGCGGATTTCGCGAATTTTTTATGTATTTTTTTTTTTACCTCGTTAAAAGCCTAGAGCTCTGCACGGCAGATTGTATATACGGTGGTGGCAAGCCGTTCTCTCGCCATTGGCGCCCGTTATTTTTTTTGTTCATATTTTTTTTTTTTTAATATTCAATTAATATTGGAAAATTCATATCAAAGATCGGATTCATAACAATATATATATTTTTCATTGAACTGTTTTCATCTACATTACAAAATTAAAATTAAAAAAAAATAAAAACGGGTTGATCGACAACAGTTGTGTTTAAAATAGAACAAAAAAGGAACATTAATAGTTTTACTAGAAAATAGTATTAAGTATTAGTTATAATTAAATCGGTAGGTAAAGTTCATACAAATCTTTTATAGCGTAAATTAAGTTTCTCTGTTATAACAATTTTTTTCATAGAGGCTTTGGTTCTTGGGGGGGGGGGTCACCTATCACCCCGCGGGGATCCGCCACCGATATATATATATATATATATATATATATTGATGACTATATGTAGCACTTATGTAGAGGATAAGGTAACATTTTTGCGACACGCCTATAAGGTATTAATTTCATCTTGCAAAGAGCAGCATAATCAACCGAAACTGACTTGTCTATAAGAATTATGGAAAACTAGAATCTGGGGGTCCATGCGGAGACTCTGAACACAAAGCCGGCGAAGAATTGAGTTGTATATATACGTATATATATATATATATATATCAATTAATACGCAAGCGCAGTTTTTATCTCCCTTAATGAAAAATGTTTTGGTCAACTATTTGATGTTTTAATTTTTTTTTCTATATTTCATTAAAAAATCTGAAAATTATTTCAACATAAATCAGTAAGCGGGAAATAACTAAAAACTGAGAACAGCTGAATAGTATTTAAAAATCTCTAATCGTTTCTTTCGCATCACACTTTAGCGAAGTCAGCTAACAGTTGAATAACAAAATTGTTTTATAGAGAAATATTTGTACAAGGATATCTGTATATTTATATCATAAATTGCAATGTACAGAATTACTCTTTTATAGCACACGGGAATATAAACATTTAATATATTTTGTTGGCTTAACAATTAACAATGTTGGGAGATGCAGCAGAAGCCTCCTTGAGGGTTGTTAGGATTGATGAACAAAGCGAGAAGAGAGCCAAGTTTCCTGGTGGTAATGAAAACTATATTTACTACTCCGTTTACATCTTTAATCACAGTTTCAATTTTCAATTTTGTTTCCGAAAAAAAAATCTCTTTTTTGTAACTGATTACTATTTACTATTAATCAATTCCAAAAATGTCAGATTGTATAAATTTAAAAAAAAAGCAGAAATTGTAATTGGAAACATACCGTCGGTTACATTCGAAAGTGCAGCGCTGTTCAAATTACTTTGACCGGTTCCATCTTCTTCCGAAATACTGTCCGATTTCGAAGTAACTGAAATGCTTGGTAATTTCGAAATTTCTTCATCATTAGTTTTAATTGCAGAACATTCTATAATACAATTTGTAAAACCATGAAAGTATTTTTTAATATTTATTGCTGGCACTCGATCGAAAATATATTTCAAAGCGAATTTAATAAGAAGGTAACTTACCCGTAACCTGGCTACATGGTTCCCTTATAGGTTGCGCCGAAATATTTGCCGACAAATTTCGATCACTCGCTATACTTTTTTTCTTTTTTTGATTAGATTCGACTGTTTTTGATCGTATCCGCATTTTCTAAATTACGAAATATTTGAGTTATACACGCGCAGATAGATATTTTTTTAGTAAATAAATTTTAATCACGAGCAATACAGTTCTAATATATTTGCTAGGGTGTTGCCAAAGTATACATCTCACTATCCTTTTAGTAATCGAAACTTTTTTACGTATTTTCAAATTTGGTGGTCAGCACAATTTTTGAAGAAATTTAAAAATTATTAACAATTTTTATAAACAAAAAGAAAAAAAGGTGCTATACTTTTCGATCTATATAATTAAAATATTACTCTCTATATCGTGAGTTAACTTCAAACTATAAGGATGAAATGCTTTATCTTCGACGTACATCCAGCAGGAGGTATTTGTTAAAGCCGATCATAGAATGCATTAACAATAAAAAACAATTTTCTTGTAAAATCGTATGAATAATTAAAAAATTAGGCTCATACTTTTATTATTTACAGCAAGTTCAAGATGACTACTTTAATGTACATTCTTGGACTTCATTAGAAACCCTACAAAAAAAAATTCAAATCGAAAAATGTTTTCGATATTTGTTTATAAAAATTGTTTCCTTTTGAATTTCCCCCGAAAAATTCAGGTCGGCCACCGGGCACCAAAATATATAGGAAAAACTCTGCTAATTTTTTTTTATTACAAGATGTTATTTAACTTCATTTGTCATCATGTTTAGTCCAAATCTTGTATAATCAAAATGTCGAATTCTAAAACTTTGAAATGTTATACATTTTTATAAGTTCGATGGCAAAACAATGCACGGCGCTTAATACGGTTCTTAATTCAATATGGCCTAAAATACCTTTTTTATACGTGCACATTAAGCGCCAAATTTTTTTGGTTTATTGTTTTGTTTTATGTAGAGCCAGTAATATATTTCAAACTGTAGGTTTCTTAATATTAGTTTCGCTCTATTATATATGATAATATGTAAGAAGTATACCTTTTTTCTTAATAATATTTTTTAAATTTTTATTGAAACGTTGAGATTAGTAATTACCCCCTAATGTTTTACTATTTTTTGTCAGATAAAACTGGTAAACGTAAGATTTCGCTTCTGTTTTCTTGGTAAACATGATTTTCATCGGCTGCAAATTTTTTATTTTTCTACTATCGAAAATGGAAAAAAAAAGAAACAGCAACATAAAGAAAAAGAAAATTAAGAAAGGCAAAAACCAGACAAAAGGAATCGGCAGTAATTTTTCTTAAATATTTACTTTTTATATAAAGAAAATTCCGTTTATATTATAATATATATATATATATATATATATATATATATATATATATGTATATATGTATTTTTTTTGTTCGAAAATATTTAATTTCTTTGCGTATAATACGCAGGTATGAATTTCACACATTTCAACAAATCTTAAGTCTTTTATCAACAACGTTAAATCACGAATCGTTTTTAAATGAAATAAAACATAATATAATTAACATAATCACTTTATAATTTGAACCATCTGCCATTGATGATTGAGTAAATAATGGTAACCTTAGGAACAACATCTGCACGATATCTTTTAGACAGTGTTCAGCATTTTGACGTAACAATTCTGCAATACAAATATTCCGTAAAAGCAAATGAATTTCACCATATTCACGTTTTAAGCAAACGCTGCTTCAAAAAAATATATATAAAAAGAAAGTTTTACCGTTCAGTCGAACTTCGAAACATATTCTAAAACAACTTAACATTATTTCACAAATACTGTCATTTGATAACAGTATTCCCAGAGGAGACATCACCAAAGTACGCAAAACCTAACGGAAAAGAATTAGAAGTTTTAATTTAAAAAGATACATTTAAACCAAGAAGTTGTTAAATACTTCGTTGTGCATCGCAGATAAGTTTTCTTTGTCGATTTCGATAACTTTGCTATTGCACATTTCACGCAATTTTTATCTCCAATTATTATATAGTATAAGCTACCATTTGCCATTGCATTATTTTTTTTCACGAAAATTTTGTCGTCCGAATTATCTTCACTCTTCCTTCTCCTCTTAGGCAATCTACTTAATGTTAGACTTACTTAAATTCTTTCAATTTAACTTATCCTTGCACCACCTGTTTTATTCTCCTTATAATTCCCACCTTTTCGTTCCTTCTAATAACTTTAAAATGCTGTTAACCACCTAATCCGTATTTTCTACTCTTATCACCCGTCAATTTAAAACGTTATCTGCTTTCTCCGATTTTCGGTAACACTGCTGACTTCTAGAAGTATTCATCTAAAAAGAAACCGATTTTTAGCCCCTTCTGTTTTTCTTACTATCTGCATTTTTACCCTAAAATTGCAATTAAGACGAGCAAAACCCGGTTTGATAAATAGATTACTATCATAATTAAAATATAAAATAAATAAATACCTCAATAGCAAACAAAAAACAGTGTTAAGATAATTTACTTTAAATAAATCAAAACAAATACCTCATTTTAAAAACACGTTTTTTTCGGGCATAGCTGGTCATTAGCTAACGAGAGCACACTCAATTAAAACTAAAAACACACTAGCTGATGACGGACTATGCCCAATTATTTTATATTTATAAATATTAACAAAAGGTGTGGATTTATCTACATTTTTCATAAGTATAAAGTTTGTATTAAACACAAATGAATCAAAAATGTATCACTCTTTACTGAGGAATCTAAGAAGATCCTCGTGCTGTGAGGCCAATAATCTTAATATACATGAATCGGGAAATGATCTGTACAATTAGAAACAAAAGTTTAATCGTAAAAAGAAAGAAAAAAAAAAAGATATAGCGGGACTCGCAATGCAGAATATTTTACTGAACTCTTTCTCAGATTTATTTCGATACTAATTTAATTTTAACGTCTTTTCGTTCCTTTTATGGTATTCACGTTGTCGAAAGTTTTATAGAAATACCAGCTATAAACAATTAGGCCTTATAGCGATACAAAAAATCCAAATACAAAAAAATAAAATTCCAGTAAGCACCTCTGTGGATTATACATTTATAGGATGCTTTACTTTCTTTCTTCTTCTTTTTAGTACTGCTTTAAGGAAAAGAACATTTTAATCGACCCGTTTAAAAAATATCTAATTGTTCGTTTAACCTCCACATTACCAATGTAAAGGATTCTTTAGAAGCAATAAGTGATATCTTTGGGAGTCAGTCGTGTAACGAAAAAATAGAAAAAAAAATAGTTTAAAAACATTATGAATTTTTATCGAATTATGGATAAAAGAATGCATTCTGTGTTATAATCTACTAGAGCGATAAAATTAAAATTCATAAAATGCATAAATCTTGAATCAAACTTAGTAATAAAACTATATATAAAAAAAAAAGGAGAAAAGTCTCCAAAATTATAACGATAACATTTTTTGGGATGAATTTTTAAAAGCGTAATTATTTGCCAAAAATTACATTTTTTATGAATGAATAAAGTAGAATATTTTAATACATTCCGAACGTAAAAAGGATGAAACTATTAAGTAATTGTAGTTCTATCATACCGTAAATAGTTGATTTCCCGTACTGGTCGTAAGTCGATAAAGTATCATTAGCAAAACATTAATAACCGTAACGTGTTAATATGAACTTTTATTTTTAAAATATCGCTTGTTTCCTCTAAAACACCACTTTACATACAAAAAACTACTAAACTAAGATTTCAACCAAAAATCTAGCTCACAAAACTTTGAATGTCCACAAAAAAGTTTTAAAGATTACTTTTTTAATTTCAATGTTTAAAAAAGATTCCCAACACTAAAAAAAAAAAATATATATTTATCCGATATTAATAACACCGAATGATCATGGATTTTTTTTCTAAGTAAAACTTCTTTAGGCGCGTTTTGAATATATAATCAAGGGGAAACATCATGAATTGATGAAACGTTACTTTCACCGATACCAACGTGTTATACGTGTGGGTGTAGAGATTATAGAAACACGTGAAAATGTATTAAACGAGAAAGATAAATATGCGCACGTTCTAACTGTTTCTTTTTAGACAAGCGCTATAAATGACTGTCGCGAGATACGTACCGGTGATGGGAAAATTCATTATTTCTAACTACATCCCGGATACGTATTTATATCGGACTCATATGGATCATCCGGTGTTTGCGTATACACTACACTCAGAAATTGGAAATCGTTCGCACTGGTTATATACCAGTGTGTCAGGTTAGATTATGTGTGCTAGATGGGGAGGAGGAAATCGCAAAATAGCTAATGTAGGAGTGTAATCATAGAAAAAGTTGTGTCTACAGAAGAAAACGATGAAGTTTCTTCCTAATGATCCTAATGTTATAATTTTTCACCTTTCTAGCTGATCTGGCATATTTCTGAATTAATTTCCCGTATGAAGAAAAGGACAGAGAGTCTCTGTTCAAAATCTGTACTTTAGCTTCTATAGCGGAAGCTATTTCAACTAATAGAAAAAATCGCAACAAAGAAACAGTGACGACAGCAAGTTGAACAAAGAGAGCAGTTATTTCCGATAACGACTACCGCTGTAGTAGAGCACGCGGATGGTATTACAGGCGCGAAACGCGCATACTGCAATTGCAAAAGTTCATAGTAATAGGCTAACTGTACTTTACGAAACTAAACGTCATCTATGGGCAAATACATAATCAGTAACATATAGGTGCTAGCAGTCAAAAATTGGTTTCATTTGTAACTAAAAATCAATAACTTATAGAAATAATAAATTTCTATCGCATTTGTTTCATCCAAACAAGAAATAGTAAATCGTTAAAATAGCAATTGCCACGGATACAATTCCTACTGAAATACACCCGTGGAAGATACTATAGTCATTTACTATTACACAAATCAATAAAAACGTTTTCTTTCTTTCTATTTATTCGCTTACATTTTGAAAAAAACTTACACGTGTATTTTTACATTTACTTACGTACATCTTTAAGATTCAGACGTAATAAAATAATTATAAAATATTTTTCTTAAACGAGTATTCTCTCATTATCTGAATTTCATTATTTGTAACGAAGATTTGCTAACAAAAAATAGATAGTTAATAATTTTTTTTTTTTTTTTTATTTAATAAAGGGTGGAACCACGTGTTTTTTGAAACTAAACAAGAAAAATAATATATATATATATATATATATATGTGACCCGGTATCAAGAAACGTACCTTATGCCTAAAAAATCGATTGTTAGGTTTTGACAGTTTTGTTACCTTCAGAACCTCCTCTGTCACATGCCGTTTGTAGAATTGAAAAAAAATGTATTCTACGCAACTGTAGAGCACTTAGAACGCAACTTATATGTGCAAAATACGTGGTCCTCACAGTGGGCGTCGCATAACTAAACAAAAACGTACATTTCATTTCCTTTCTCCTCCTTTGCGACCACTGCCACGGCCTCGTCCACGACCACGACTAACTTCTCCAGCACCACTAGAGATGCGACCTTGACCTCGTCCTCGTCCTCTTTTCACAGCCAAGTTCCGTTTAGGTTCTTTGATAAATTTATCCGCGTTTTCAGGATTCGAACATAACGGCCGCAGTTCTTCAAACAGGTACCACCGTCGCTTCAGGGATAAACCTGGTGGTGTGATCTCTGCTGGGCGCGCATCACTGGCCGGAGATGGCTGGAAATTTGTGATTTTCACTACATTGATCTCAGAGAAAACTCATTCCACGCTACGCATACTCACACACACACGCACACTTCTATGCTCACGAAAATACGTTGTACGTATTGGTAACATTGTCTTGAAACATTAGAAACGCATTCGCCAGCAGAAAACATCATAGAAGTCTCGGAACTGACGAAAATATGTTACCAAACTTTAAACGCGTTTTTCTCGAAAAGTGTTTTTAGGCATAAGGTACGTTTCTTGATACCGGGTCACATATATATAAAAATAGTTTACCATTTGAGATAATTAATTAACCGGCGTTATACAAGTAATCGCAAAAAACAAAAATATACACTTTAGTTTTAAAAAATTGCACCCAAAAATCATTATCGATATTTTTTAACTCCCCATACATTAGTGAACCAATTACGATTTTTTAATTTTATTTTTATAAAATAAATTTTTTTCTTTTTTATTTTTTACATTGAAGACAGATTAGTAATTAAAACAAAAATATACACATTATATAATAGTTATATATGTGTATGTATAACCATATTTACAAACACGATAAGCTCCACAGTACGCTCATTTATGCGCAACATAGTAAAGTAAGATTTAAAATATATCTGGTTAATTTTCTCATCATTCTTCGTGTAGGGTTTCCTGGAAAATTCAGACGATACATATACTCATGATGTTGACAATATTGTTTACTTTCACTTTTCTGATAAATTTGGTAAAGCGATCTGCGTGAAATTCTTGTACATACATATTTTATAATGAAGTATGCATGTAAGGAACACGTTGAAGTATAATACGATGCATCAGCTATTATCCGGAGGATACCTGATCGGAGCAGATGAACGCTACTTGCCGATGAATCACATAGTTCAATTCCGTACTCCCAAATGGGTATTGGAATTATCAGGTACATATTTAAGGTTTACAATGAAGATAAACTTTAAATTAACTACCCGTTAAGTTTTAAATATATACAACACAAAACTTAATTAAACGGAAACTGAAAATCAAATGAAAAAAAAAAATAATAATAATATCCAATTAATGTTGGATCGAAAAATAAATATTGCAGTTTAAAAAAAAAACGCATTTAAAAAAAATTGTATATCGGTAAACGAGTACTCATCATAACTACAATTAAAATAATAAAACAGTGAAAATTTAATACGTTGAAATAATTACTACGTACTAATATACTAGAATTAAATAAATAATAATAATTTTAAGAATTTAAATGAATTCGCGAATAAACGGATTCTTCTAACATATGAAAATAAATTAAAATACGCGTATATATTACAGTGCTAATATCAATAAACATCATTTTTTTCCTCTTTTTGATTGAACAATTTCTCTAACAAGCATTTTTATTTTCTTTCCTTACTTTCCTCTGAACTCCCGCGACATAAACAGTCGATAAAAAAACAAGATGATATAATCACTTTAGAGTACATATTCCAACATCCTGTCCCGATCAATAACAGTAGTACAGAAATTACTATTTAACAAATAAATGTCTCGCAATTTTTTTTAGTTTTAATTCTAGACTATATTATTTACGGCATCTTTTATTCGCCACAAAAGTATTAATGGTGATTTTAAACGGAAATATTGATAATACACAAAAATCACGAACAAAACACTGCCTTTGAACATGAATAAGTATTAAAAATAATTCTTTATATATATATATATATAAACTCGGCCATTTTGGCCTCGCAAGGGGCTGTGCCCCTTGACCCCTCTTGCTTACATTTCTGCCTCTTTCTCTTCTATACTTTGTATAAAATAATCAAAATTTACAACGTAATTCTTACTGGCATCAACACACACAAAAAATAACATAACCACAAAAATCCTATTCTAACATTTAACTTCCGTTATATAAAATTAAGACATTTTTTGGTTACATTTATCGTTACATATTTCGTTACATAAAATTGTGACATTTTTTAAATAACAATAACAAAAATCCTACAAAATATAACAAACGTTACATAAAATTGAGACATCTGTCTGGGACATTTAACGTTACATAAAATTGGGACATTTTTTTGGGACATTTTTTCGAATGGGGGGTAGCCTAAGAATTACGTTGTAATTAATATATATATATTAATTACAACGTAATTCTTAGGCTACCCCCCATTCAAAAAAATGTTTCAAAAAAACGTCCCAATTTTATGTAACGTTTGTTATATTTTATACGATTTTTGTTATCGTTATTTAAAAAATGTCACAATTTTATGTAACGAAATATGTAACGAAAAATATAATGAAACAATATCTTAATTTTATATAATGAAAGTTCAATGTTAGCGTAGGAATTTTGTGATTATGTTATTTTTTTGTGTTGATGCCAGTATGAATTACGTTGTAAATTTTGATCATTTTATACAAAGTATAGAAGAGAAAGAGACAGAAATGAAAGCAAGAGGGGTCAAGGGGCACAGCCCCTTGGGAGGCCAAAATGGCCGAGTTTTTACATATATATATATATAAAAATATATATATAATTAAATTATACAGCCTTCTTTAAAAAGATATTTTCATAAAATTAATGTTCGAATTTGAATTTTTAAATAAATCAAACAAAAATTACTTAATGTTAAATATAATCGTGATCGATAGAAAGAGTTACATTTATCAGCTTTTATTATTTGCGCCAAAATACGAGGATATGTAGATACAAATTGCAGATGAAACAGTGCAAAACAGTTATAAATGATTAATTCGAAAATTAAAAGAAACCGAAAAAAGAAATCTGACCATAAAACTTGTTCGCGCGTTGAAGAAAAGCATAATTTCTCTACGGTATGACAGCAAGCAGAAATGTCACCATATCGTAAATGGATTTGACTGTGACAACGAAAAAAGCGTGGGAAAGTACAAAATCAGACGTGAACGATATCGCGAATTTCCATCTGATGACCGATAAAACTGTCAGTATCATTTTTTGAGTCCTCAACGATTTATCGTGCCACCGCGATTGATAAAGTGCCTCTTCGAACCGTTCGTTTAAGTCCTGTAACTGCTGACCGGCGAGGCAGAAATAAAATAACTGACAAATGACATAAACTAGATTGATCGAATAGGTAATAAACCAATACGGAAAGTATATGGTGTTATGAGCGAATTGAACCGAACCTATGTATCCGATCGCGTACCAGATTAGTGTAATCAATTTAAAAGAGGTCACGAAATCGCGGCTGAACCGAACCGAAGCGCGATGATGCTGTAAACACTGTCTAACCAGATCATAGTAAACTTCATCTCGCGCTCGAAACCATACATCGTATTCCGTGTAGTACTGCTCGATATTTTCACAAAGCAGAATCGGATCCGGTTCTAAATGTTGCGTTCGCGTCACTACTAATGCGTCCACTTGTTCAACCGTGCTTATCACGTCCTCTAGTTCACACTGAACCATTTCGCTGAAATAGTAGAAGAAACATTTACCAGATATCGAACAGAAGAGTGCCGGTACTGTTATGATAACTAGGGTAACGTAAACGGTAACATATCGAAACAGCGTGTTCACTCTAATCGGAAACCACGGACTATAAGGGATGTATCGTTCGTATGATTCTTCATTTTTATAACCGAATGTATAAAAGGTATATAGTTCACTAAAAAGTGTTAACAGAACCAAAATTAATACCGCTACTATGATCAGTGAGAAGTTACGTTGCACTGTGCGTCGTCGGTTGTAACTCGCATTCTTCCGAATCTCTTCTAGTTCGGCATCTGGATAAGAATACGTTTTATCGGATTTCTCGTTCAAACGGATTATCGATTCTTTGTTCTTCCGTAGCCAGACGTGATCGAAATTGTATAGTAAACTTGATAGGCTAATTAAAAAGTACACTATTCCGAAATACCGACTTCTCTGTTGAATGCTTGCAATTTGCAGTGAAACGTAAATGCTGTTTCCAATCAGGAGGAATATAAACTGTTTTTTTCGGGGTTCCGCTGTGCACATGCATAATTTTAAACTCGTAAGTAAAGTGCACTTGAAAAACTTTTCGCGATTCAGCTGATTTTTAAATCTGTCAAATAAACTGTAATCGAACGGGGAGTTCATCGTTGGAACATTCATTCTGCCTTACTGCACTGCGTACCACGTAACTGTGTCCGTACTTATAACTGAAGACATTGCAGAGAATTTCAACTATTACCTATTTAGGAATAGCTTTTTCCGTAATAACAACGTTATTTTTCGGCTACACTTATTGGTCCATACCGTACCGTTTCTAAATATTCGCCAGCGTTATATAATCAATTTCATTCCGATAAAATGAGCCGATAATTTTCTCGTCATTAACACCGATAGCAGTAGCTGCATTTTCAAACATTTAACGGTGCAAAGGAATTTTTAAAAACGTTACGTCTGAACTAACGATTCTCTAATTCGTTTAAAATATCACCGTCGATTTCTTAATTTTGTTCCTTAACGATTTCGTAATGTCCAAAATGGACGACCTATCGGACGACTATAGAGTGATAGGAAATTGATGGGACCTTTCTCGATCAAGTTTTTCGTTCAAACTCTTGTTATGTTTTCAGTGTGGCTATTTTTTTTTTTTTTGAACGGTTTTATTAAAATAATAATTCGAAATATGACACGTTTTCTCTCGTTCACTGTCCACAATGTTTAGTTTCTCCAAAAGCGAAATAATTCTACATTCTTTTTACACAACAACATGTAATATTTTACAAAAACATGTATTAGCTCTTTTTGGATATGTTGGTAATTATTTAGTTATTTTTCTAGTGCGTTTTAATGGAAATTTTGAGAATAAATTCGTATCTGGTTGTACTTCTTCGCATTGTCTCTAAGTATTTTTATAAATATTAAAATTTAAAAATTCATTAGTTCTCGCCATTATCTGTTTTATTCAAAGTCTAATCATCTGCGAGGGAAACTCCCGTTACATTTCATTTTATTGTCGTTTACAAACTCGAAACACAATCACCAGAGTATCGTAAATAAATCTCACATTATTTTCCTTTTCGTCTGTTTTTCATTATTGTTTTTGCTTTTCCATTCAACTTTTTTCTATCTTCCTAATTTTCAGCGGTGCCCCTTTTATTTCGAACATTTCTAACACTTTTGGTATTCCTTCGGTGCGATTATTTTATTTCTAAATCATACCATAAAAACACTCAACATAAGACACTGTCGAATAGTTAGCAGTCAATAGCTACACCTCTTTAACAAAACAAATAAATAATAAATAATAAATAAAAAAACGCACGTACGCACGCACACACACACATGTCTGCAGTAAAATAGATGAACTAATGTTACGACCGTTATCCATCCGGAAATATGAAAACTTTTTGACCTTTTGAATGACGGGTTCAAAGCAATTTTTTACACATTTTCATTTAAAAAATTCTTTACTTATATAAAACGTTCAAAAGTGGATACAAGAAGAAGTTACGATTAATAATCTATACGACAAAACGATAGAAACCAGACGAATTATACTTTTATAAATCGACAAAGTTAACGAATATAAAAACAGTTTAAATGTGAAAATTAATCGCTTAAAATTAAAAAAAAAAAATAAAAATAAAAAAATACCGATATAAAATTTTTATTTATCAAAGGTTTGACAAAAATAACTAAATCTTGAGCTTCATGTAGATAATCATGAATCGATAAAATCAAAAATTTTAATTTTCACGGATTGAAAGGTCCGGTAATTTTGTAGACACCGAGTAGTCTAATTTCGCTTTTTCCACCTGTTTACGAATCAATTTTTACAACCGCTTTTAAAGCATAAGTTTTTTCAATGACCGTGTTTAATATCTCTTCTTTTCATAAGTAAAAATGGTGACTTTGGAACGAGAAATTTTAATTTAAGCGAAAACTTTTATGAATTGCGAAATTAAGGAAAAATCAGAATATTTATAAAAGTTCTGGTTTATAAATTTATCGAATAAAACTTTTAAACATAGTTTATATCTTTCAAAATCATTTTTTGAAAAGGAATACTTCTATTCATAAATTTGAATATTACAAACGTGAAAATTTCGTCGAACCCTCCCATCGCATCGATCTTTCATATAAAAAAAAGAATATATTAATTTTTTTTTTTTTATTGGTTTCATTTAAAAATGTCTTTTCACGATTTGTTTTACATATTGTGATAAGCAATAATGTTTTATCTCCGTATCAATTTAACCGGAATTACACAGGCGCATGGAATTTTGCTCGTTCCAGAAATACCAATCTTCCAACTAGTTACGTCAACTGGTTTTCACTGTATTAGAAAATTTTTTACACTCCCACACATATAAAAAAGAAAGCCATAACATGAAAACAAGCAAAGCAGTTGTCTCCTTTATATTATTAATTTGCCACAGAGGTGACATTTAAACCCGAATACAAACCTTACGTCATATTTTACGATGCTTTTCAATAACAGTTTCATTATCATCTTAGGCCGCGCATCAAAAAGCACGCACGATCGCAATTGTCACCCAATGACTAATTTAACTTTTGTCCTCAAATTAATGTTTCGGAATATTTAACGCGCTATAACTTAATTTTAAATCAATATTCGATATCAGTCTATTGTACAGAAAAAGCAATAATTATATTCTAACGAGGTGAAAGAACGCAAAACTAATCCTTTGTTTAAAATGCAATTCATTACAAGTAAATATTACGTTCTGTAAGCAATCAAACACAATCGTACAGGTATACATAAATCGAACACTGAAGATCGAGTTTTATAAATGCGGGGTTGCAACGACGACAGTTATTTAGTAAACAGAGAGTAGGATTTAAAAACTACGCGATTAACATTAAGTATAAAGTTACAGGGGTTTTTTGTTTTTTGTCCCTTTGTTTTGTTTTATACAAATGGAAAGAAATTCACCGTCTAATGCCGAAAAATTTTAATTTACTAGGTTAGCTTTATTAAAAAGATCAGAATTAAAAATTCCGAACCTCACCAGTGCTTCGTGTAAACGTTATATATTTACACGGTTTCAAAATGAGTTTAAGCGACTCCATATTAAGCGTTTTTCATAAATCAATAATCAGAAATTTTATTCGTAAATTGTATTTCATTTTAATCAAACATTTACTACTCCCGCTTGCTAAATATTCTTCGATAAAAAATGCGATATAGTAAAAATTTAGCTCAACTGAATTTTATTTCTTACATATTTGCGCGCAATTGTAGTAAGAATGTTGCTTTCATTAATTATTTCCCCCCTATTCCATGAACATTGTAGTCTTCAACTGCCGTCGAATACGTTGATTTAGAATCAATGCCTACCACCTTCGCTATATAATTATACGTATTCCTCGAGATATTAGTGATAAAACATGTAAACGAATCAATTCAAAATTATATCTTACTGCCGCTGACGCGGAAATAAAAACCTGTTAAATTATTCACCCAATAATGAGTACAGTCATCAAGTTAACGTCGAAACCATTATAACCGAAATAAACATAAACAATGGACGTATATTTGAAGGTAAAATTATTTGCGGTAACAAAATAAGAAAACAATGCCTGAGGATGATTATTTCGAATTTTTCGAAAAAAAGCGATCAGTCGAAATTTAGCCATCGGACCGCTTTACGCAACCGTGCGCGCCAAAATGAATACGATATCCGAGCGTTTTACCCGTAATTCGATTCCGAGCGGCCAATTCCAAAATCGGCCAAATCGTTTAAACTTGTCTAACCGTATAATGGGTTTTAGCCTGCAACTGTGCATGTGTACGGCGGCGTCCCGAACAAAAAAATTTCTTTTCCTCCTGATTGGGAACTGCACTTACGTCTCACTGCAAATTGCAAGCATTCAACAGAGAAGTCGGTATTTCGGAATAGTGTACTTTTTAATTAGCCTATCAAGTTTACTATACAATTTCGATCACGTCTGGCTACGGAAGAACAAAGAATCGATAATCCGTTTGAACGAGAAATCCGATAAAACGTATTCTTATCCAGATGCCGAACTAGAAGAGATTCGGAAGAATGCGAGTTACAACCGACGACGCACAGTGCAACGTAACTTCTCACTGATCATAGTAGCGGTATTAATTTTGGTTCTGTTAACACTTTTTAGTGAACTATATACCTTTTATACATTCGGTTATAAAAATGAAGAATCATACGAACGATACATCCCTTATAGTCCGTGGTTTCCGATTAGAGTGAACACGCTGTTTCGATATGTTACCGTTTACGTTACCCTAGTTATCATAACAGTACCGGCACTCTTCTGTTCGATATCTGGTAAATGTTTCTTCTACTATTTCAGCGAAATGGTTCAGTGTGAACTAGAGGACGTGATAAGCACGGTTGAACAAGTGGACGCATTAGTAGTGACGCGAACGCAACATTTAGAACCGGATCCGATTCTGCTTTGTGAAAATATCGAGCAGTACTACACGGAATACGATGTATGGTTTCGAGCGCGAGATGAAGTTTACTATGATCTGGTTAGACAGTGTTTACAGCATCATCGCGCTTCGGTTCGGTTCAGCCGCGATTTCGTGACCTCTTTTAAACTGATTACACTAATCTGGTACGCGATCGGATACATAGGTTCGGTTCAATTCGCTCATAACACCATATACTTTCCGTATTGGTTTATTACCTATTCGATCAATCTAGTTTATGTCATTTGTCAGTTATTTTATTTCTGCCTCGCCGGTCAGCAGTTACAGGACTTAAACGAACGGTTCGAAGAGGCACTTTATCAATCGCGGTGGCACGATAAATCGTTGAAGACCCAAAAAATGGTACTGACGGCTTTATCGGTCATCAGATGGAAATTCGCTATATCGTTCACGTCTGATTTCGCGTTTTCTCACGCTTTTTTCGTTGTCACGGTAAAATCCATTTACGATATGGTGACATTTCTGCTTGCTGTTATACCGTAGAGAGGAACTGCGCTTTTCACTAGGCATTCACTGTTATATTTAATTTAAATACTGGAACATGAAATACTGCTACGTTGACTTGGATTTACAACTAAGTGTGATCTGCCTTGAAAATGTCACGTCGAACTGTCGTAATGTATTCGATATAAATTCGAAAAACAAAAGTTGATATAAAAGTTGATAAATCGAACTGTTGGTTTTTCCGTTTTGATATAATTTTTTTCGCACACGTCCTCCATAATAAGGATATTTGTAATGTGAAAAAAATGGTCTTATTATTGCGTTTTTATTTGTTTATCGTTCAAAGAATTTTTATAATTCGTCTGTAAGTTGGTCGACAATGAAATTTTTAGAAATTAATTTTATTTAATAACTAATTATGATTTTTTTTCTCTTTTTCTTATATGCTAATATCTGTTTTTCTTATAAAAGCAGTCCTTTCTTAAATCTCGTCTCGTTGCGTATATATTCATAAATTTCATTCTTTTACACTTAAGCGTCTTATAAAGTAATTGCAAATAATCAATGCTAATATTTTTTATAACTATAATCATAATTAAATCGATACCACTTTATTTTGGTCTCACGAATTTTAACAATTTTATCAGTGGTATACTCCGGTATCTATCATGAATCCATAATTCACATATACCCATTATATCGGTTCTTGCGCAATTTAATTCAATATTCACCTTTTTCTTTTTCTTTTTTTGCGAGGGCAGATGGCATTAAAACGCAGAGCAAGTAAAATTTTTGTATATTTTCACTACGCTGCAGTAAAATCTAAACCAAGTCCTACTCAAACGAAACACTACTGCCTAACCAACCTCGCTACGGTAGCTGACTTATTAATGTGTGATCTCTTTACTACTTTATTGGAATAATTTATTCCGGATTCGTTCAAACCATTTTTAATTAAACTAATAATGACTAAATATGAAATACGTTTAAGATAGGATGTAATTTTGCTTGACGTAAAACATATAAATCAATGCGCGAGAGGAAATTTGTTATCAACTTTATTATGTAGCTTCGTTGTTTCACGAAGTTTTGCCTTGATTTAGTGAGAAAGTCGGTATTCGTAGATTACGCCAATCACGTACATTCAATCATGAAGTTCGGTAGTTTTATTTCATTTTTACTACGCCGTATATTAGCAATGTTTCTAAAATCATAGATTTGACTAAAATATTTTAGAAACTTTAACTTATAAAGAAATTCAGTAAAAAATATTGCAACGCGCTTGAATATTTTTAATATTACATACATTATTTACTTTCGAATCTTAAATCCCCATCAACTGTCCGTGTGAAATATATGTTTTATTTATGACTTAGTAATATGCTAAAAAAAAAAAACAACTAAATAAAGGAAGTATATCTTTAGTATAAACACACAGTTCACTTGAAAAATTATCAATGCGCGGGGCAATGTCGCAGGCACCAGCTAGTACGACACACATTATTGTGTTTTTCGAAGCTAGTCAGTGGAACGGCAAGACCGCGGTCGTCGTTAGTCGTTCGCCTTACCCGTTTTGTCGTCGTGCGATATGTTAATTGTTGCTACGTCGAAGTATTATTCGAAAAGCGCGTCGATGTTTTATTGTCTCTATCCGTAAATCGTTCGGAAACGGTGTATTTTTCTTTATTTCGCGATAATCGCCGTTAAATAACGGAATTATTTCAGTACGCGTCTAGTCGCTGCATCTAGCCAGCGATTTATTTATAATATTTCGTTTTGTTTTATTGCAAAGTTAATCAAATATTGTGCGTTAACGCTGGTTGTCGTTTTACTGTGCTTTAATTTTGCTCTCTCATAATTATCGGCCGGAATATAGCAAACACTCGGTCCCGTGTCCGCGATGATACTCTGCGAGAGGAGTTTCGCGCCTCTACGCGTTTAATGGTAAAATCTTTCATGTATTAGCAAGAGCCTAACGTTCGCAGGTAGTCGGTCAGGTGGTTTTTTCTTTGAGTCGTCCAGAAAATCCAGGGTCTTTGAGTTGTCAAAGTCTCGGATTAGGAGCTCAAGTAAAAGAGAAGCAAAAGCGTCCCAAGTGACGCCGCGACCAGGGACTCAATAGGAACTATCCAGGGAGGATTCATTAGAATATATATATATATATATAAGTATAAATATTAAAGTCGAAAAATTTGTCTGTCTGCTCGTCCATGCGCGTCAGTCCCAGGAACTAAAAACCTAATTTTATTCTGGTAGAGTGATTCCTGAGGAAGGTTTTAATGCACAATTTATAAGTTTTTGATATAATTTAACCGAACTTTAAGTTTTTGTCAAGAAGTACAGGAAATAAAGAGATAAAGTACACTCGATAAAATAAATAAAAAGCGAATAAAATTTTTAGTAAATGTAGATGTAAAAATTTAAAAAAAAAAAATATTTATTACGAGAAATGTAAATATAAATTCTAGATAATATTGTATTAATTTTTAAACAAAAAAAAGAAAAAAGTTTCTTATTGGTTTGTTAATAAATTTTAATCGCTCCATTGCTAACTTTAAAGGAAATAAATTAATTTTTATAAAATATTGGATGAAGAGATCAGAAGAAACAGACTGAACTAGGCATACGTGAAGACAGGAGATGTTCTCTTAAGTATGTAATTATGGGGGTGACCGGACAAAAGCGATTATATTGATGTAAATAAAAATAATTTTATTCGTATCCACAACTCTTACATCAGAAATTATTTAAGTTAAAATATTGTTACGGTATCGTTGTGAACATTTTGCATTTTTTGTTGCGAATTCGTCGATGAGTTCATCCATATTGAACTTTTTAGGTCTTTCAAATTTAATCGATAGCTCAATCAGCCAATCGCACTTGTTCCATTGTACTACACAAATAATTTTTTATTACTTTTCAGTTTAGAGAACGATCTTTCTGCATTCGCTACTGTAACTGGCAATGTTAAAAATAGTTTTATATCTATTGGCACATCAGGAATATTACTCAAAAATGATGAGTGATTTTTCATTATGCATTTAAAAAGGTTCGCTAATGGACATATTTTCTAATATATTTTTGTGAATTAAATTTCGAAATGACAGAAGCTGATGTATAAAATTGGTTGATAATTCATGAGAATAAAACTTCATTAGCTCTTGCGTTGCTTCAATCAACTCATCTTTCATCTTTTGGAGATTGATTGGGAAAAGACAGCGAAAACGCTGGCTTACTGATCTCACTCCTTCAAATCGATTGCTTAATTGTGCAATAATTATGTCAACGTAAGCATTGAAGACTTTTCACGAGCTGATAGTTCATCAAAGAACATTTTCGTTCGTTTTGGTTTTTTGTTCTTGAAATTCTGTGTATATTCCCCACCTTTTAGCTAAAACTGAAGCTTCTTGAATAAAATTATTCCTTAATCCTTCAACATTTTCAAGTGCTGTTTGCAATAACTCGGTAACATACAGTAAATCAATATTTTTCGACTGTAATTGTTTTGACACTAAATTTATCATCTCTAAAAACTTGCATTCCATGACTAAAAAAATAATAAATTGAAATTTATTTATACGTTTATATGTACACATACTGTTAGACCCATCCATACCCACATATATTCGCAGCACCAGCTTAAAATAAAAGTGTCAATTTTTTTAGACTGAACGGAGCCCCCAAAAACTCGGGACCTCCCGCACCACGAGCTCTACGGACCTTCAGCTACGCCACTGGATGGACATATAACCTCAGTATTTTGAAATTGGTAAAAAACGGCTTACAGAAAAAAATTGAGCAAAAGAGCGACTGAAGTTCTAGTTTTCAAAAAATTAAATTTTCCCATATTATAAATTAAAAATTATGAATTTTAGCTGAAAGTACGAAATTTGATTATTTTAAGTAACAAGTAAATCAAACATAATGTTCTTGACGTCTTTTTTCTCAACTCTACATGAAACTCTTTCACAACTTCACCATAATTTAAATTTCCGAACTATCTTATTGAAATAAATTTTAGATTTTTTTTGTGTACTTTTTTAGTCCCTCTACATCAAGATATTAACCTAGTAACAAGGAAATCCAAATATATTTAATTTATGTATTTGTCTGCAACTATGGTCGAATTGCGAACTTCTTAACAACGGCCAAGAATCGTACAATAATTTAGGTCACTACAACAGACTTGTAGAAATTTAAATAATCATACAATAGAAGCCGCTTAATTAACAGCGAATTCTGTTCAGTTTTAAATCATTCAATCATTATATTTATATATTTTATTCTGATCATATTAAAATGAAAGTAAGTAAAATTCCCTTAATACAAAAGTTTGAAGTATTGCGGAATAAAAACAGAGTTCAAATTTTTCACAATATTAGAATGATCATCGGGAAATTTATTATCAAAGGAATAATTAAACGTTGACAAAAATATTGCAACAGTTGTTTTAATCAGCAATGAAGCCGCGATCAAAGAGTCAAATAAAACAACAGTGATGAAAACGATGAAGAAGAAATAAGCAAACAAACGGTTGACGATATAGAAGTGTAAAATATAATGAAAACTTTTACCAAGTTAACAAAGAGTTGCGGATTTTTTGATACTAATTTAAAAGCAAAAATTATTAAGAAAATTCAGACCAGTTGAAACAATTTATAAAGAAACGGTTAGTATACAACAGTGTAAAATAAAAGTTACCCTCACTGTTTGAAAAAGTAAAGCATTATTACAAAGTCTTATAGGCTTAGCATTGAAAGGTGAGATTTCTTTTAATAAAATTTTTTTTTTTAAATATTTTTAGTCCTCACAGTTCGATCTAAATCAGTTTTGACCGCAGAAGTAAAAAATAAAAGACCCACATTGTAAAAGTTTAAAGAAAATCATTTAAAAACACCATATAACATTTTGTTATATAAGCTATACAGTATAAAAAAAAATTATTTTTAAATTATATGAATTCATGAATCGGTATTTTGGGTAATGCACCACTCCCATAACTCGGCATGCTTGAGACGCCCCTGAATACATTATTGATACAAATTTTATTTTTTATATACGGTAACTTCCTAGTGGTCATAGTCAATAGACACTATGGTTATTAACAAACAAATACACATATAAGAACAAAAAAAAACAGAAAAATGACTAGCGAATCATACAAAAAATTGTATTATTTTTACTTTGTTTTCGCTGATTACCAATAATTTTTTTTTAATTTTAAATTCTTTGCGGGGCAACTGTCCAGTTTTGCCTTTTTACAAATGCTGCAATTGCCGAGAACGGAAAAATTAATAATTTAGCTCCTGTTCTGCAAATCGATGTGCGCTTTTGTCCGTGTGCGCCTTTATCCATGTGCGCATTTGTCCGTGTGCGCTTTTGTCCATGTGCGTTTTTGTCCGTGTGCGCTTTTACCCGTGTGCGGTTTTGTCCGATGCGTTTTTATCATGTGCGCTTTTGTCCGTGAACCAATTATGGGATATTACTGATGCGACCAAAATTTTGATGATTGAATATTTTATGATTTACAGACAAATTGCGGGCACTTATTGGACAGAACGTTTATATAGCACAGTAGTCTAATAGTTAAGGTTCTCAGCTACCAAACCAGATCCAATCATTTTTTTTATTTTGGTGGCTGATATGAAATCAGGTGTACTTTTTGGAATTTTTTAATTTTGTAAACATATCTTATTGTAGTCGATTAAATCTTTTTTGTTTTACATCTATAATATGGTTCCTGTCGACAAGCTGCATAGCTTGACCGGATCCTCAAATGTAATGCACATGCTATAAAAAAAATATAAAAAAGTCACTCCCAGGCATATTCACAGTTTGAAATTTAATCGGATACCAGAAAAATTTGGGAAAGTAAGGTGCTTGAGAGAATTCCCCCTTGATCCATTAGGTCGACACATTGTGAACCTTAACTTCGCAATTTTCGACGTCTAACGTCTAAAATTGACCCATCGAAGCTACACGTTTTAATATAAATATTGGTATATTTCATCTTAGAAAAAATATTAAACGAAGCATAATAAATTTTGAAAGGGAGTTATCATTTGTACGAATGGTGCCGGCAGCAGTATCGTTACCATTAAAAAAACTAATAATAATTCTATAATATTTTCACCAAAAAATCGATAGTGCATTAACAACGAAAAACAAAATCTCAACAGTCTGCACCAAATGTGCACATTATTATCTTTATATTTACTACTATTTTAAGCATATCCCAAAAAAAATTTTAAGAACTGATAGAAAAATAAAAATTACTAAATACACTGACAACATACCATTACAAAAAGAGGTTTGTAAAAAGTACACATCGGATCTATCGAGCTTACCAAGTGAGGACAAGAAATAAGCTAACGAACAGTCAAAATTACGCAATAATGTACAGAAAGATATCTAATTACCTCTACAATTTTCATTAAAATAACCGCGTCGCTAGGATAATCCGTAGTTACAAAATTAGCGTGTGAAACTGTTTCAGCTATATTTTCAACAATTGGTAATAACTCCTTTTCCGAAATTCCACCTATAGTTTTCGACATAAACACAAAACGGTTAAGAAAAGATAATTCCTTCTTATGCGAACATTATTGTAATTAATATTAATAAGTCTGTTTCTATTGATGTTTTACTTTATTTTTAATCAAGTATCAATTAAGAGGTGGAACTTGACGTGAAAAAAAAAATTAAAATTAATGTAATGTTTCAAATTATAACGAGATAAATGTTATATTAAAGGCGACAATAGCATATGTAAACACGTGTTTAGACATAATCGGCGAACAATACAAATGTGATGACTGTTGAAAAAAAATAAAATGCGTGTAAACAAAATAATTAATATTTTTTAAGACCACGAAATAACTGAACCTAAATCTAAACACGGCATTTTATAGGGTGATTTTTTAAGAGTTAAGTTTTTCAGGTTGGCAGCACTGGTTGGTATTGGCGTCCAAACGTCATCTGTCAAAGTGAAAAGTTTTCAGTATACTCTGCCATTTCATCATGGAAAGACTTATAAATAAGCAACGATTGTGATATGGATGAAATTTATTATCAAAAACCAGTGCTCTGTGAAAAATGTGCATCGTTTGTTACGACCATATTATAGTCGTCATAATCGACCTGGTGAATCAACAATTCGTGCTGTTATCACCAAATTTGGTGATAACAGCACGAATTGTTGATTCACCAGGCGATACAAACGATGCACATTTTTCACAGAGCACTGGTTTTTGATAATAAATTTCAACCATATCACAATCGTTGCTTATTTATAAGTCTTTCCATGATGAAATGGCAGAGTATACTGAAAACTTTTCACTTTGACCGATGATGTTTGGACGCCAATACCAACCAGTGCTGCCAACCTGAAAAACTTAACTCTTAAAAAATCACCCTATATATTCTTCAAAGATATTTTATATCGACGTATATTTACAACTTAACAACGTATTCGCAAAATAAAACCATACACTGTTATCGAAATACTTCAATATTTTTTAATAAAAACTTTTCGTAATCATTTAGATTAGATTTTTTTTTAAATTTTACTTTAAATAATTCGATCTAAAACGTGGCTTGATTTAATATTCAAAATGATTTAACGCACATATCCCTTAAAAAGAAATACGCTGCACAAAAAAATAAATAAATCAAAACAAGGAGTTATTAAATAAAAAGGTAAATGACACAAAAAAGAAAACTTATGAATACTACATTTCTCTTCAAGAGATATCGCTACTATTTTAAATGTAATTATGTTTTTATTACGTATCAGACACAAAAATCGTCCAAAATAGTACTTTGGTTAGAATAATGATTTTTTTTTTCTTTTCCTATATTCCACTTTTTCTCTAAACACTGTGCTAATAAATAAAATAAAACAGAATTAAGCGAAAAATCAAAGAATTGAAAAAAAAATGTAAATTGTTCAGACTACTTGTATTTCTGAAAATATAAAACGGACGTTACTGTACGCAAGACATTACTTCATATTATTCTCCTGAGAAATAAACAGTTAACAACATCTTCGCATGTTCACAATACATTAGTATCAGTATATAGCGAACTGCATATTTTTTGCAACATCTAACATTCGATCAGTCTGATATACATGTTGCAAAACCGAACAATTATTTTTCATTATAATATCTTAACTATAATAAGATGTGGTTATTATTACGTAAGTGTACATATTACAATTTAAAAGAAATATTAAAAAATAACAATAAAATAAAAATATGTAAACAAACAAATAAAGAAATATACGTAGTTTTAAGACTTTGAGAATGTGCGCGCTAGTATGTATGGAATCTATTATTGAATCATTCAATTAAGAAATTGAATTATCATAATCGGACCAACAGAAATCAAATGTAATTTGTTTTAAAAAAGAGTCCATGTCGAGAACAAGAACAAACAAAAAAAAAAAAAACAAACCAGAGCGAACAGTCATTCGACGGCTGATGTGAAAAGAGTCGAAACGTTAATGAACATAAAAAAGAAAAACGAACAACAAGTAGTTACGAAAAGTAGAATATCATGCAGAATGTCGCCGTCTAAATTGCTTCAATAAAATCCGTCGAACAGGCGCAAAAAATCGATTCACTTCATATCAGGGAAATTATAGTCTTTAGAGGGTCATTGCAACCGTTACCAAAGATCCAGCAATAGCGTTATTTTAATGACAGTTGTATTGATACGTTCATGGTGTACTCATATTTCTAATAGTTAACGTATAAAAAAGGATTTATTGTAGTTAACGAAAAGATACGAGGTTACAAAACTTTTAATCGAAAAATTTAAAACATAAATAAATGAATAAATGATTTTCGCGGTAATTTTATTATAGTGCCATGCCTGGACAAAAGGAGTTGTATAATACCATTATACTGGGTTAAATGAAATAAAGGATTCGTTCTGTTTCAATATTTTACAAATAGTACATGCGACGAGGGAAGTATTCATTTTTAGACATGCAATAATCGTATTCATACACAGATGGTACAGGAATGTTTAAAATTTGATGAAAATTTCGTGCATACTACTTAGCAGATGCAAGGTTTATTCAAACGCACTAATTATAAATTGTTAAATTAAAATAACTGATTAAATAAAGCCAATAGACTGAAACATATCAGCTCGTACTGGTAAAAGACTAACAAAGGATAAATATGTCGCAAACGTAAAAACTGCGTTCAAGATTATTTTCGATAACGTATTAGTAAATCTAAATGGTTACCACCGTCAATTTCTAGAAAATAATTCCAAAATCAATTGCAAACTAGCATTTTAGATTTCAAAATAAAATTAACGTAAGTTACACACTGAATATTTCTTAGGTTATTTTGATTATAAAGAATCGTCTACCGACGTTGTCTGTCTATACAGTTTCAGCAGCACCGAAGAAATACACCAGCGACCAACTCAACCAATAATATTGTGCTCCCATCATAAATAAGCGAATCGCGCAATTTAAAACTTTGTTTTAATACGCATTTATTTTCTTTGTTTTAGATTGTTTCAAAACCGAAAAGTACTTCCATTCAAACTTTCAGCTTTACATACGTACTACATGCTTGAGATGAAACTGTAAATTTTAAAAATAAAATAAAAAAAAATTTACGCTACTTACCAATCAAACCGTATGTTATAAATTTATTAATTGAAGATAATGCAAGCGCCGTAACTTGAACTGTAGTTTCGCTGGAATGTATTATATCCAAGAATGGTTCTGTAAAACGCAGTTTAAATTAGGTGTAATAAAACTAATAAGACAAAACAAAGTATTTTTAAAAGACTTCTACGAATTTAATCCTAAAAATAAATACATCCTTTTCTTTGGCTGACTCGAAATAAGCTTTTTTCTTCATCGATTTTACATTTTTTTTTCTTCTAATAGTCAATTTATAAATTTCTTTATCTTTTACCCATCAAAGTGTCTATTCAGAATAATGCAACTTTTTTCATCCCTATATAACATCATTAAACCTAATTTCTGAACAGTATTCCTAAATTTTACTCGCTTCAACATTTAAAAATACTCAGATTTTGTAAAATAACTCAAAGTCGTTATTCTTCGATATATATTCATTAAAAAATTTGAACGTGTTACTCTATATTCAATTTTGACAACTATTAAATGATTTGAAAAACTCACTGGTTCCGAAAGATACCTTTAACTTTGCATTTATTAAAAACCACGATATAATTTTAAAAAACGGTAGCCAGTACGATTCACCACTTCTTTTAATACCTTGCTCTCTATACTGGCCTCCGCCTAAATGTTCCATGCGCCGAAACTAGTTTTCTATTTAGTATACTTTCTTAAAAACACTTATCGTATTGTACTCAAAGTTTTGTAATATTCGTCATGAAACAGTTCCCAGCATTTAAATTTCTAATAGAATTTTTGGATGTACATTGTTAAGCGATAGGAATCACTAGTTGTCATCGTCCGGCGGTAATTTCGATAATTAGGGAATCGGCAAGAATGAATAAATAGCCATATTTAATAGAGAATTCTAGCGATCATCGTGATACATCCGGCAAATAAGAAAACCTGTCGGTTCCTTCTCTTGGAAAAACCCATTATTTTCTTTGCATCTGTACGAACGAAATAAAATCGTAACAAGCAATCTAATTTCTAAAAACTAGACACAAAAAGGACTGATGCCTCTCGCATGTATCAAATGGGAACGCAGTAGAGCCATTTTTGTTTCGTTCTCGTACTTATTCCTTATCGTTTTCAGTAGATTATTTCTGTTATATAAAAGTTTTTCTTTGGTTCAGTTTTCGATTAATCAAATTAGTATTCGAAGTAAAAGTTGTTCACTTATTTCTTCACTGACAAAAACGATGCACTGGTATCAGAAGTGGGAATCGAACTAATGCCCACTCCAACAAAGTTCTATTATCTAAGTAAAAACTATTGAAAACTATATTTAATTTTCTGACCGAAAAGTTCACTCGCTACATGGTCCACCGAATCCGCAAAACTCACAAATCCATACCGTTTCGAATTTCAATTTTTTAGAACAAACTGGATATATTTCAATCCATTTGCTAGCAGATTGCTAGAATTGATGGCTCACAATTTTAATTGTAATAAACATATAGGTATGATATTATTAGATGTAACTAAAACATTTAAAACCACCTGACATGACGGAATAATTAGTAAAATAACTAAGAACAAATGTACGGATTATTTAATTAGGCCAGTTAGAGGCTAATTATGCAACAGAACATTGATGTTTACATCCCTGATACCGGTTCATCAATTAAAACATTTTTAACCGATTAAACATTTTACTACCCAGAATTCGTTAAATTTAATTTAATTTTTCTTCGTTTTGGTTTAACTTAATTTCAAGCTCTGTGTTCTTTTTCCCTCCATACCTTCTTTAATGCAGTTCCTAGGGTCCGAAATAAACAGTACAGGCAGATAAGTACACCAAATCTGCTTTCACGTTTTTGGTGCCAAATAAAAAAAAAATCGCACTAAGTTCAGCTCTTAATTTCAAATATTTTCGGAGTTATTTAAAAAAAGTCTTGTTTTTTTTTTTTAATAACAAAAATAAAAATTGATAAACGGTAGCTTTTTCCAAATACTGGGGGAAATGGAGGTCACGAAAACAAAATATTTTTGCGATTGTCAAAGATAAACCCGGGTTTTTTATCAAACAAAACTACAATACTTTTATAGATCTGCAGTCACCAAATTTTAACAATAAACGTTTCTTACGCTATTTTCAGGTTTTTTTCAAATTTTTCTATTCGTATTCGGTGTGAAAAAAATTTATAAAGTGATTTTTTCAGAAAACTTTTAATTTATAGGTTTTTGTTTTTCTTTTTAAGAAAATGTTCAAATAAATTTATACTTAATATTTGAGATAAATTTTAGATTGTTTGGTGGCGATGAATATTTGATGGAAATTTTGACTACAAATATCATCTGCCAACAAGCTTAGGCTGCATTCGAAGTTCACATAATTGCGAATATGAATACGATATTCATATTCGCCACGACGAATACAAATGCTGTATTCATGAATATCATGCAAAGTATTCACGAATACTGAGCGAATATATTAATTTTTCTTTTTGTTTCTCCCCTGTTCTGGTTTTCTTTTTATTATTATTATTTTTCCTTCTCTTTTTTTTATATTTACAATAATTCCTTATAAACAGGTACATTGCAAGATAATATTTGCTAAAAATTGCGAAGCTAGCTGAAATTATGGTGTCTTAATAATACAAAAAGAAACTGTGTCGAAATTAATGAAGATAGTGACAAAGAGACTAATTCTATTTAATTTGTTTCACATATCTGTTTAATTTTATTTTTCATCTTTGTGGAATAATATGAATTTATTGTTAAAAAATGTATTAAATATATAATTTTTTATTAATGAAATAATATTTGTACATCTAAACATAAAGTTTTCCAAAAAAAAAATCAGGTTTTAATTTTTTTCACAATGTTATACCAAATCGAAAAATTTTTAAAAATTCCCCAACATAGCATAAAAGACGTTTACTATTAAAATTTGATGATTGTGTGTCTGAAGGAGCACAGTTGAAAGGAATATTTTAATTATATTTGTTTTATAAAAAATTGGGTTTACATTTGAGAACCGTAAACATATTTCATTTTTACTTTTTTTACTTCCTAGAAATTTGGAAGAAATCACCATTCGTTAATTTTTATGTTTACTATTAAATAATAATAATAATAATAATAATAATAACTAAAGATAATATTAAAAAAAAAAAAAAGTCGGAAAATATTTGAAATTAAGAGCTGAAACTTGGTACGAATTTTCTTTGTTTGGTACCAAATAATCCACCAGGTGTCGATAGAAAACGCTGCAGGCGCAGAATCCGGATGCTTATGCATCTATACCCTTTGTTGCTTACATAGAAATGTTTAATCATTTTTCCATCAGAGGAGGATCTTCTTACTCGCTTAACACTTTGTCGGTAACTAATCATACTTATGCCGTAGCAGTAGATACGCTTTTCCACGCAATATATCACGCACACACAATACCGACAAATGAATGTACCCGCGGGTGACCATGCGATTAAAGCGCAATCTGTTAGTATAAGGGTGTAATTCCCGTGACGCGAATGAAACGACTATAAACAAGCGGCTGGAGTCACAAGTTATAACATGAAGACCACTATTCATTAAAACAAATGTATTAATTTCCTATAGCACGTCTAAAGTGACTCCTCGGCTAACTAGAGCAGTAAGTTGTCGAGTCGCGCGATTGGTGCATAATTAAGTGAAAAAAAGAAAAGAAAAAAAAAGAAAAGGAAAAAAAAGAGATGGGAATGAGGAATTATTTTATTTTGATTGTATGCAATATTTTATTTCTCTTAAACTGAACGGACGCCAAGTCAGCGTAAAAGTATTTCTGAGCCTATGATTTTAGAACGTTTTAAATAAGATCAGTAGTTTCCATGACCAATTAAATATTGCGTAAAATAAAAGCTACATTTGAAATATATATCATGGCTAACCTCGTTCTTATGGACGGGATTATTTTATACGTTATATTCCATCTGCTGATGATTGATCATTTCTTATTGCATTACACTGACGCAAAAGCGTTAACGAAAACAATGTAATTACATTCCGAAGCTAAAGTTAATCGCATGTATTATAAACAGGTTTAACGGTGCTTTTATATACGATATCCTTTGGTTTTAGAATGAAGTTTGAAACAAAACTATAACAAATTTCAGAAATGCATCCAACGAATACGCAGGAGAGAGGGATGCAAGGAAATTTTCACCGAAACGATTATAATCGTTAATTTGTTCACACTTTATATCGAAAACATCGTTATATAAAAAGGAATTCTTCGAAACATTTCATTAATACTGATTCGCCACAAATTAGCATATTCATCGAAAAATAACATTAACGAAAATGTTTGCACATCCTCTAAGTCGGTAGGTCGACAATCTTTTAGACCGTAAGGAACATTGAAATCATAATTTCAAATCCAGTGAACTACTAATACGATGACTTCTCTTTTTAATGACACACAATCATCTATAAATTAATGATCGTAAAATCTCATTTCAATAACACGAAACACCGTCTTCCTAATAAAATTATTAACATGGTATAAAAAATAAATTTACCGATTTTCGATTTCGATAACGTCATTATAACATGGGAAGACTTTATATTTTGAGCGGATATCAAGAAGGGATATGTTAAGCTGCTTTAAAACAAATGAAAACGTTTCTCCGAAAGAAATCAAATTCTAACATCTCATTTACTCAGCATTGCATATTCTTTCTCTGTAGGAAGCTAAATTTCATGCTCAAAGAGAATACGAGTGAAATATGTTTTTTATCACCAAACAGTAAACGATTAATTTTTTTTCCTTAAGTTGCTGTCTCTAATTTTTTCCAGAAAATATTTTATGCATATTATCATGTTTAGAATGATTTTCTTTAAAATAATAACAGTCAAAAGATTTTGAAAATAACTATAAATGCTGCGAACAATAGTTATCACCTTGATATCTTCTCTTTTATGCGGCCTTCACAATTTCGAAACAAGAATAAATCGGCTTCCTCATTTCATCGTTTTGTCGGGACAATATTTTCTTTGTAAAAGCGCTCACTTCTTAGCAATGGGAACAAAAATTTTTCCGCCGATCAGCAGTAATGGTCTACAAACTTAATGTTAAAATTCTGATGGTAATGTAAAAATTTACTAATTCGTTGACTGAAGATTAAAGATCATAAAAAAATTTAAAAAAAATAAAAACATTACGCTAGAAACGATATTTTTATTAAATTGTGTGTACATCTGATTTTTTAGGCTTATATGAAAAACAATCCAATTAAAAACAGCAGCCTTGGTCGATAAAATAAGAAGTGAAATGTATACCACTTCTGAGTTTAAACAGTTAACTTCTTCTACAGGGAAGTACAATTTTCACATACAATAGTTGCTTTTTTTAAATTTTTTCACGCACACGGTGTAAAAAAAATAGAGAAAAATTTATTAATAAATTTGAAAATAAAATTTATATACATATATAAATTACGAAAATTTTATGTAACAGATATTGTTACCTAAGAATGTAATCAGTTCGATTTCTCTTAAATCTGTAATTTGATTTAATATCATTTTCAGTTCATTTAGACTTTTCATTAACGGATTGTTTTCATCCTCCTGTAGAAAATACACAAAACGTTAATCGTTTAATTGCAAAAATTAATTCAAATTAAGAAATACGTAAGTATTATATGAAAAATATTACTCTGATAATTTTCTTACCAAATATGATCTTGCAGACCAATGCACTTTTTTCATCGATGTTATCAAGGCAGATATTTCTCCCTGTACAACATAAATCCCGTTGCCAGGATATCCGTCCATAGTTGTCTAAAACGTAATATTTTGCTAAATTAAATTATTAAAATCATATATACTAAAACTTATTAGAAAAAGTTAACAGATAACATATCTAATCAAAAACGTAAAGCACCATTCAAAAAGAAAACTGTCACTTCGAACAAAAAGCATGTTTAGAAATGCCGAGAATATAGTTTACAATTACTATAAGAGCATATATATGATGAAAGAGTGCTAATATACTAATCGCACTTAAAAACACCGAACACTATACTTGGTGGAAAATTTGATTAACTAAATTGATCACTTTATAATATAGATGGAAAAATGTTAAAACTACATTTTCTTTAGTGAAATGAGGCAAAGAAAAAGGAAATTGTACGGATTAAGGTTATATTTCAAAGATTGACAGGAATGAATAAATGCGGTCGACTATTAAATAGAAAAAACCAAGACGGAGAAATGTGTATAGGGTGCATTGCACCCATATCAGCAGGATTTTAAGACAGGATACAGAAGGAAAAAAAACAGTCAGTGTCCCTAGAACTGCAGAAACCAACCTTCAAAGTTGCAGCGTATCACGTTGGAACAAATGTGACTAAATAAGGCTGAGAAACATGTAAGAAAGAGACAAGCCTGCATTAAGCAGTTGTAGATTTATTTACATACAACATATGTGACTTACGACTAACGCACGAATCAGACTTCATTCCCATACGAATAACAGAGATCATACACTCGCTGCATTACAGTAATTATTTTACAGAATATTCAAATTTAACGAAATGAAAAAATAACATAGTTAGTCGAGCACCGATTTGAATAAATCTCTAAAGTTATCTTCAATGACTTGTACTATGAAGAAAACGATACGAAAGTAACGTAAAAGTCGATAAATAAAATAAAATAGACAATGGCAACTAGCGAGAAATTTAAGACCCCGCGGAGGAAATTATTCACAGTTTATCAATGGAAGATTACAAACTCAACTGTAATTTATTCGGCTGCAATATTAGGACACCCAAGAAAATGTATCATAATAAATCATAACAATACACCTTGCACTTTTTAAATGATCCCTACCGTCCGTTCGTACGATGCATTTTTAATGGTTACTTAACAAATCATATTAATCATAATTTAAAAACCCAAAACGAAACAAAAAAAAAGTAAAACTAATAGAAGCATAAAAACTTATTTGTAAAAAACGTGAAAGCGACCGTAATACCTGATTAACTATTAATTCTTTCTGCATATTAATTTCAACCGGCTTGATTTATTTACTTCGTGTTAAAATAACGCAGTTTGTTCAAAAATTTCTCTCATATCATTAATAAAACGCGTAAGTTGAAATAGTAAAAAACCTACTTCTTTAAGCAGACTTATTTCTATTTCTTTACAAATTTGATTATAACAATTTACCCTTATTCTACACTCCCTTAATTCACCTTAGAAATCGCTTCCTTTAACTATTTTAAACTCTGCAATCTTCCTCTAATTTACAAGCGATGAGTGACTAAAATTTAATACACACTTTCACTTTCTTTCGATTGTTATGTACAACAAAAATCCACCTCCCTTAAAGTACTCTTCAAAATGTTGACAATAAATGAATATGTTAAATACCTCAGTTAATTGCTTATAACTGAAACCACAGAAAACTAGTAACGTCAAACTGAATTTAATCAAATTGTTCACAACTGTTATCACCTAAAAGTCTTTACTTTACATATTTCTGGAACAATTAAACTTACCACAAAGATCTTATCACTAATTATAACATACGATATCACGGACTAAACATTTCACATAACTAAGTAAAATTAAAACATAACATGATTATCAGTTATATTCCAACAATGCAATAGCTACTTGTTCGTTGGATCGATAAAACGGTATCGATGATATAGAATCAATAACTGACATTACATTCCGTATATGAACAAAACCGATTTCATCGATACAAAATAAGGAAATTAATTTTTTTCGATTAAATTTAAAAAAAAAGAGGTTAGAATTAAATAGAAAGACGCTTAGCTGAAATTATCATTAGGTAACTATAAGTAACAATTTTAAACGTCGGATAGATTTTTAAATTTAATCGCTTACAAAATTAACCGTTTTATTTTTTTATATAGTTTGCGAAAACCCCATAAAATTCGATAGTTTTTTTCTCTGTTTACAAATTACTGACATTATTTTTGTTCACAATCCGGCATAGTTATTTAAAGTAAGTATAATTTTTGTAAATAAAGTGCTCTGTAAAAATAAACATCTACATCGTTTTCACAACTTCAAAAAGAAAATGTTAGTTTTCACCGCGAAGTTTCATACATTTAAACGTGCATTTACCTTATTTCGTATAATATAGCGAGTAAACAATTTCGTAAATGCAAGTACGGGCTGCTAGCGATTATACTATATTTTAAATAATACATAGGTAGGTATAAAGTATTAAAATTTAGAATGATATATCGAGATTGTATATAAACGGTACTTTCAAGGAATTTTGTATTGTGATTTGCACCGATATTGTAATATTTCAATTCTAATTGAGTTTATTCTGTAAAAAAACTACAAAATGTTTTCCAGTTATGCGTAGTGAAAAGAAAAAATCTTCATGCATTTAAAGTTAATTTGTAATCATATTTTATTTGCAGAAAAATTGTGATTTCTGATTACTTGTAAGTTTTAACCACCGCACTTTTATCGTCTGTAACTTTAACGAAGTTCAATTTGTATAGTGAAATGGTGCAACGTTTAAATTCTATTTCCAATTTTCGAAAATAACGTCTTCCAGCAATGGTTTTGACGAGAATCTTTTAATCGCGTTCACCAATTATGTTAATTAAATTCGTTACAGAAATATATTCGTATACCGTTCCTTTAATATCTTTCTAGAATTGCAGTTCCCTTCGCTTATCAAATGATGACTATATAATCGTCTCAGAAATACACAAAATTAATTTGTACTGTTATTTTGAGAAAACCTATCATCGACATTTCGGAAAAACAATAAGATGTACCTTTTAAATATACGTTAATAATTATAAATATTCTCGTTGAATGTTTAATGCGCGTTAAATTATTATTTTAAAGCTATTTTTATTAAAACATGGTTTATTTTAAAAAATATGTAGTTTTCAAAATGGAATAGATTTTCACATTTTCTGTTTTTAAAAATAATAATTTCACTATCTAATGACGCCTTAAATTTTTTCTAAATAAGTTCGCAATTCACGTTGAATTTTAAGTAACGCGTTGATTTTCTTTGCACATTAGATATAACGTCTAAATCGATTTATAATTACGTAAAAGTCATTTTCAAAAATAGCATTTTTTTTTCTCGCAAAACAATTAACAAACTTTGAAATTTATTATGCATTTTGCTTTTAAAACTTGCCTTTGAAATCAACATTATGCTGTTCCGACCAAAATAATTGTAAGATTGTATTTGTTTTTGATCGGACATTTCTACAAATTTCTTAAATTCTTTTGGACTACATTTGTACGTTTCTAAAGTGTTTTTCGTGATATGCGAAAATCAGTGTATTTAAGTACACAGGTCTTAACAATAAATATACAGCGACATCTTCGTATATTTTCATTTTTGTTCAATTTTTTTTTTCCCCCTAAGGAAACTGCATATCATATAATCTTTAAACAAAAATTTTAGATTAATTCGCAAGTTACTTCTGTAAATCTTACAAAAATCGGCAATTCGTACTCCGTTATTATTAAAAAAAAATGATACCGTTCACTTTTCTCGGCTTGGGGAAACCCCTTATTTATAACTATATTCCAATTCTATATCATTAATGCATTATTACTTCTTTAAAATAAAATACAAATATTTATCGTCAATATTGTTTCCAGTAATAAAAAAATAATAATAAAAATTAGAAACTTTCGGTTTATAACTTTTATAATATTTAGCATTAAAACTAGCTTTATTTTCAAAAATTTAACTTTTAGGTATTATTAGGCATTACTCTTTTTACAACAAAATACCGAAAATTCATCAATTTGTAACTTTTGATAAATAAATATCGATTTTTTTGAAAATTGTACACCTTCAACATCGGTAGTAAGCTATTGTGTTTTCGGTCATTGAAATCGAGAGATATATACTTTCCGAAAATCGTAAATAGAAAAATAAAACTGGACAATTTAATTAAATATATTTTGCAATACATACTAAAATATACACATAAATTATTAAAATAGACCTAAAAACACGAAATATATTTTAATAAAGTATTTAAAATTACGCATACTTTTTATACAAAGGTAAAATTAATAAGTATACTTGGAAAATGAAAAAACGCGCGAATATTTCTGCAAACAATAAATCTACCGAATGACTAAATAATAGTTAAAAGTAACTCGCCGAAGAAAGATGTTAGTTATCTTTTTTCATTCTCGTGCTTGTCATACGATATATGATTGAATCGCGACCCGGATCCATTTCCGCAAGAGTTACTGAAAGCAAAAAAATTAAAAATTTCTCAATTAATATTCAGGAATTTTTGTTTATAACTAACGAAACTAACTGTACGCTAACAGAGTAATCATAAAACCAAAATTTCAGTTCCCAGCTAATAGAATTGAGAATAGCTCGCGATTTTCTACTGACACGTTCATTTTATATTAGAGGAAAAGGATAAAATAAAACGTTTAAGCGTTAAATTTAAAATAAAACATCGTGAAACCGATGGCGCCATTTCATATTTATACGATTTAAATATTTTATTATTGCATAAATCGTTTAAGACAATCACTAAACACAAAAAAGAACGCAATAGCAATGGAAATCGTTTTTTTTTTTGTTTTTGTTTTTTTACCCATTATATTAAAATTAATCAGTTGCGTGAATTATACTTTTATTTCCGGTCTCTTCAAATCATAAATTTAGATGTTACGCTGATGTTTTCTTAAAAAAAAAGCATGCAAATTACTAAGCCGTACTGGGTGTCTCATGATGGCATGCCGATATTTTCCGTGGATGTTCACCCGGATAACTCTAGATTCGTTACCGGGGGACAAGGAAAAGACTCCGGACTGGTAATTATTTGGAATTTAACGCCCGTAGTTTCTCAAGAGATCGAACTGGATGAGAATATGCCGAAAATGTTATGTCAAATTGACGGTCATTTAGCGTGCGTGAACTGCGTTCGGTGGAGTAGATCGGGTAAGTATTTGGCATCGTCCGGAGACGATAAACTGGTGATGATTTGGAAGCTGACCAATTACGGCGCTAACGTGTGTTTCGGATCGAAATGTAACACGGAAACGTGGCGTTGTATAAGCACGTTAAGAGGTCACTCGGGCGATATTCTAGACATGGCTTGGTCGCCGGAAGATATCTGGTTGGCTACCGGTTCGGTGGACAATACGATCATAGTTTGGGACGCGACGAAATTGTCGACCATCGTTACCGTGCTGAAAGGTCACACCGGTATGGTGAAAGGAGTGACGTGGGACCCGATCGGCAAATACCTATCGTCTCAGTCGGAAGATAAATCGTTAAAAATATGGCGAACGATCGATTGGAAATTAGAAAAAGTCATCAAGAAACCGTTTGAAAATTGTAGCGGCACCACTGCGGTCCTACGACACAGCTGGTCGCCAGACGGACAGTTCCTAATAACGGCGCACGCAATGAATCAGACGGGCCCTACGTCGCAGATCATCGAACGCGACGGCTGGAAGTACGACAAGGACTACGTCGGCCATCGGAAAGCGATAACGTGCGCGAAATTTAGCGGCAACATCGTTAAGAAAAAAACCTCAAACGCAATAACACCGATGTGTGTGTGCGCGCTGGGATCGCGCGACAGCAGCATATCAGTCTGGATGACCGGTTTAACGCGGCCTATCGTAGTCATCGAAGACGCGTTCGAGGGCCCGGTCCTAGATATTTCATGGTCGCCGAACGGAAAACACTTGTTCGCGTGCTCGTTCGACGGCTCGGTAGTCGCGATGATATTCGACGAATCAGAAATCGGAACCTCAATCACGGACGAAGAGCGCGATCAGTTTTTAGAGAAAATGTACGGCACTTCGTCGATCGGTATTCACCGTAAGGAAGGAGCTCATTTCGTGGAAAATCCGGACATGTTACCGCTGCTGGAAGAATCGGATTATAGAAAAGAGGAAAAACGCGAACAGAAACAGCAGCAGTACATTAATAAAACCGGCCTCGTAACGAGCAGTAAACGGCTTACTCCGGCTCGTGTCATACAGAAACAGATCGAAACCAGAACGGCCGACGGGAAAAGAAGAATCACGCCTATATATATACCGCCGATTGTCGACGAACCGGAACAGTTGAACGAGAAGGACTCTGCGACGAAAGAATCGGATAATATATTCTCTAAAGGCGACAGCGAGGAAATTAGTCAAACGACGACGTTCCGAAAACCGACTTCCGACAAAGAGGACGCTGCCGAAGCGAACAAGGCGACTAGTCGTCAAACATCGGGCTACCAACACAATCTGAGCGATAGTCAACAAAATACGAACGATAAATCGGCGTCCGATAACGACGAAGCGAGAAAAAATTTATCGCCCGAAAGTAACCAAGGAGCAGAATTTAATGAAAACCCGAATCCCGGTAGCGAAAAAACGAGCGATCAAAACCGTCCTGCTTGCAGCGGTGGTTCGATTTCGGTCGAAGTAATCGGTAAAGACGGTACAAAATCCGGCAGCTACGACTTATCGTCGGAGGGTGGCGGTAAAAAAACGTTAAGTTCTATTCTGAAGCTAGGCGAAAAAAGTTCTTCGTCGATCACGATAACGCCCATATACAATACTGATAACGCTAGTAGTAACCTCGATGTCGGCGGCAGAGCAGATGAAATACTCGGCACCGCTTCCGTCTTAAAGCGAAAAATATCGCGAGACGATAGTCCGATATCGATAACGCCGGCCAACGCTGAGAAAAAACCGAAGTATAGCGATAAGAACGAATTGCGACCGGACGGCGTTCCGAGTAAACGACAAGAAGAAAGTCACCAACAGCAATCGGCGACGACTACTACCATTGACGACCAAATGCAGGCTCAATTCCACTCGGTTTTAGAAAGGACGGAACGCAGCAGCGATTCCGCTAACAATACATTGAGGATTACGCCGAATATCGCATCCGAAATTAAAGTTAGCAAAAGTTTCGTCAGCAACACGATGGAAACGGAGACGGTGCCGTCGAGCGCCGACGGAAGTGGTAATGACGCGGCGACTGATGCGTCAGACTATAAAAAGTTACCATCCGGCAGCTGCAGCAATTTCAATACGTACTACGTGAAATCGTCTACGCCGGAAAAACTGAAAATCGCGATAAGAAAACCGTCGAATGCGGCCATTAATTTGCTAGCGGCGAAGCAGCCGAAATTTATGGAAAAGATGGAAACGTCATCGCGACCGGACGCGAAGAATAACGAAACGACCAGATCGTTCTTGTCGAACAACATATCATTGCCGAAAAGCCGTCTTACTATTCCGACAAATATTACGATAGCTGATAAGTACAAGCTTCTCGTAAGTTCCGAAGCCGGATTCAATATCAACAGTAAATTCTGTCGCGTCAAGCTGACGCGCGACAACAATCTACTGTGGGAGTACGCGTACGGCTGCGAAATTATCGGTTGCACCTTCAACGAGTCAGCGATAGCGATCGCGTTGGCCAATCGGAGCGTCTACCTGATCCAAACGAAAACCGGACGTCTCGTGTCGCCACCGATCATTTTAACCGCCCCGGTCAGCGTCATGCTGATGAACGCGGTCTATTTGGTTTGCGTCACGTGCGACGGCGTGTTTAACATGTGGAACGTGCGCGAAATGAAATACGTCATTACCGGGCAGTCGCTGGCGTCGATTCTTGCGTCGTCCTCTTCTAATACGGAAGAGGTCATTAAAAAAATCACGCTCTCGGAAGACGGAATTCCGATGCTACTGCTGTCGAGCGGTAAATCTTTTCTGTTCGACGCCCGCATTAACGCTTGGGCGTTGGCCGGCGACAACAGCGACCCAGTCATGTTATGCTCGTTACAGCGGGTACGACAAAATAACATACGGGCGACGTTCGCGATGCCGAACAATAAGCAACTGTTACCGCTCTACACTCTTCAGTCGTACTCTAGCTCGATAGCTAGTAACCGACTGACGCAGAATAACAGCGAAATTTCCGATGTGTGCACTATGACGTTTTTGGAACAGCAAATAGCCTCGTCGATTGCGTTGAAATCCGCTCAAGAGTTTAAATATTGGCTACTAACGCTGGTCCGTTTTCTAGTTCAGCAGGGAAAACTACAACGGCTGCGTTCAATATGCGAAGAACTACTCGGCCCGGTGCATCAATGTAGCGAGTCCAGTAGCAGCAGCATACTCGGCCTGAGGAAACACTCGCTGCTAAAAGATGTTCTCAAAGAAATCGGTACTAATATACATATGCAGCGATTGTTTACCGAATTTAACGATCAGCTGAACTCTAAATCATCCCAGTAATAATTATTTTCATCCTGAACGCTTTTTTAATTTTTGTTATAATTGTTTGTTTTGTTTTTTTTTTGTCTTTTTTCGTTTTTCCTTTTCTTTTTTACTATTATTAACTTGTTCTTTGCATTTTACAATAATTAAGAAATTTTCTAATCGAAAAGTCTCTTGTCTATTTATGTTTGTGCGTGAAAATTATAATATTTGTTAGTACTTTTATAAATTATCGCTTCGGTAGACACGCTGATATTTATTTCGTGATAATTATAAGGTTCTTTTGATAGTATTTCTTTTCCCCGAGTAATAAAGAATTTTTTCTATTAAACTGAATTTCCCTTATTAGTATTTTGGGAAACAAAATGTTCTGAAATAAACGTGATTTAATTATTTCTACAATTTCAAAATTTATTTAAAATATATTTCGTTTTCTCCTGTAAAAATATGTATAAAATATATTCCTTAACCAAAAAGTAAAACTATATTAAACTTTCTTCGAGGAACTCTGTAAATTCTCCCGACTTCTGCATTACTTATATCTTGAAAATGTAAAAAAATCAGAATAAAATCATGTCTTTGTAGTATTTTTAATTTAAAAACGATACAGTGTAAATAGGTTTACTTTTTTTAATTTTTCTTTAGTACTAATGAATATCAATTAACGTTTACCGTTTAAAAAAAAGCTAATTGACTTAATATACATTATATGAATCAAAATAAAAATTGTTTATTTTAATAAAACCTTTCGGATAAAATGTTTGTCAAATAAATTAAAATAATTCTAAAAGGCCTATTTTCTCATCGCCTGTAATAACAGTGAACAGAGTAGCCGCCCAACCGGAAATAAGCCGGAAATTTTGCTGCAAAACTGGAAAAAACGTAAAAATAGCCAAAAACGATATATTTAGTAAAAAATGAATGCACTTTTTACTCAAAATAGATTACAAAGTTCCGTTTTATTCATATAAAATATGCTGCAGTGGTCAAATATTACCAATAGCAAACTGAAAAATTCCATTCGTCTTTTTCTACACCTCTAGTAATCAGGAAATCGGGAGGATTTGAACTAGGAAAACCGGGAATTTAAAAATTATATTTGAGTGGCCACCATGAGGGAATCATACTGTATATATTAACTATAAGTAACTTTCGCCTTATTTTCCGAAACAGTCATTTTACTTCTAAGGAATCCGGTTAGAAATATTACATACTAACAGTTTTCTATTATTTTCTGTTTCAATAAAAAATTGTGTTACCTTACTGTTTAATTAATCAGAAGGTGCTCTTGCATTAAATTTTAATTTAATGCTACTTTAAATTCTTTATTTCCTGTTTTAAACGCGTAATCAACACCACTCCCCTTCCTCGCTAAATCTTTTAAATCTGTTGTAATCTTGCATGTTATTCTTTTTGCATGTGTCACCTACAGATTCACAAGGTTTACTTGAAATATTTTCAGCAAATAATCTCTCGCCTCTTCTCCTTTATTTCATTTCAAATTCTTTTTTTTTTTTTTTTTGTCTCATAATATATTCTCATCCCCTCCGTGTAAACTGATTTTCAACATGATAAAGCGTATTATTAATCTGTTTTTCTAATTATTATTTACGCAAAAAATTCTCATCTTTTACTACTCACTTTTCACAGTATGCAATCCCTTTCCTTCTCTATCCTGAACTTCCATCTTATTTTGAAAAAAGTCTTAATTTCAATTTATATTTCGATTGCTTTGATTTCATCCTTTTTGCATTTAACGTCGTTCACGTCCTTTTTTTCTCTGAACATTTTCTGCCCTATTTTCGACCACTGACCAATTCTGATTCGCTTAGTAACACGAAAATACGCTTGTAACTCATATACTAATAATAGTATAAATTGAACGGTCTTACGATGTCATTAAAAACAATATGTATGTACGTTTACACTTTGATTTATCGGACAATTTTATAATAACCACACTGTACTTTTCGAAATGTACGCATTCATGTTTCTGTAGGTAAAAATGTATTTCTCAAAATTTCACTATTTTAATAAATTCTGATGATCTAATTGCACTCTAAACTCTTTTTCCTTTATATAAGGGGAAACCCTGAAAAAAAAAATTTATAAATAGAATTTTCCTATCTGTACTGCTCCATTCTGATTTTCAATTGATTAAATAATGTATTATTTACGAAATGTAATGTAATATTACGTTATTTTAATTTCTGGCAATTCATTAAAATTGAGGAGTCTAGATAGTAATTTAAATTTTATTTAAAGAACGTATATCGTGTAACATTCCATTTGAGCCCCCCTCTTCTTACATATATTTATAATTATTTTTACAATACTTTAACGTCCGTTCGATGATATTGTTAAAATTCTTTTATAAAATCAGTCGCTATTTTAATTTTTAGATATACTTTACAACTATATGTAACTTGTCAGATCGCCAATATAAATTATGTATTTTTTCCGAGCGTTTAGTTAGTAATTGTACTATAAAATTTTACCATATTTATTCTAATTTCAGTTTAACTTAATGTTTAACAATTAAACATATTTAATTTTAGCAATAAAAAATATACAAATGTAGATTATAAATAACCTATAAGTTATACTATTAATTTTGTTATATATTTTTATATTTTTCTTTTTCCTTTTTTGTATCTTTGTTTCCAATAAAGATCAAAAGTTTTTTATTTCTTTTTTTTTAAATTAATACGGTTTTTTATGGTTTGTTTTCTTTTTTGCTTTATTACAAATTACAATTAGAAAATCAGTTATGAATTGTTTTCAAAATCTTCAAAATCATTGAACTTTTTGGACTTTTCCCCCTTTTTTAATATAAAAATTCAACTTATTATTGCTGACTAGTAAACTCTTCAACTAATGCCTCACTAACATCTTAGCAAATTTTTTAATCTTTCTTTGATTTAACCACATAGTCACAGAGACAATGAAATAAAACAATTTAAAATACATTAAACGAACGGAGCACAAAAAAAAACAATATTTAGAAAAATTATAATGAAAATCGTTCCAGGATGAAGTCGCTGAAAAAAAGAAAATTATTAAAAGTTTAATTTTATGTATTACGTTAGAGTTCATTACTTTTCGAAAATCTTATATAGTGTTTGCTAGATGTGACCAAAATATTTAGATTCGTCACTAATAAAATCATACGTGTAATTTTAAATATGTATGAATAATAAACTTCCCAAGTTTTACTAAACCCAAAGTTAAATCTGCTCGGCTTTTCATAAGTAAACGACAACAAAAAATCCTGGATATAAAAAATCGCGAACACAAAATTTCTGAAAAATAGTAAAATCAAACTGATTTGGGTCTCGTAGCATCGGCAGAAAAACTGCAGTGATAGCATCTGCTGAGTAATAACATGCAGCAACAGTGTCGGGCTTTGTAGCATCTCTGTATAAAATCTTAAGGGGTCTCGCATGTAATAGTCTACCTCCCAGGTCTCGCATAATACATTATAAAACTACAAAATTTGTATATTTTATTTTTAAATTTAGCCTTTTTTTTTTTTTTTTTAAATCGCACTACAAAAAACATAATTTTGTTATTCTAGCACTTTAAATAAGCCTGGGTCTCAGGTGGTCCGCTTGGTATACCAAGTCCCACAACGATCTGGGCAGCTATATATATCATTTGACCTCTTTTGCTTACATTTCTGTCGCTCTCTCTTCTATACTTTGTGTAAAATGATTAGAATTTACAAAGTAATTCTTACCGGCATCGACATACAAAAAAAAATGACATAATCACAAAAATTCTATCCTAACATTTAACTTTCATTACATAAAATTAGGACATTTTTTTATTACATAAAATTGTGACATTTTTCGTTACAAAATCTAATTATATATATACATTAGGGTGGCCTTTAGTTATAGATGACGGAATTTTTTTTTCAAAAATTAAGTGTCCCAACCCGTAGAATTGTTCTCTTATATGAAAAAATCATACCGTTAAAATTTTAGCTCATTTGGTTGATTTGAAGACCTACCGAAAAGCGTTTCAATGAAACTAGTGTACTTGCGCGTCGCAAATACTGCTTTTTCTTACAGTATCATCATTTCTATAGCTCTTCTAAACGTATGATAAGCATTCTCTACTGCATAAGTGAGGCGAAGAAAAGAGTGAATAGATTTTTTGTGGTTGCTTATTCCTATTTATTGCGCAATTGTAAGTGAGAATATTGTTTTGTGCTTTATATTTTGACGATGTCCGAGGTAGAAAATTCTCTCCGAAGTGTCATTAATTCACGATCTCTCGGACATCCTTCTTTTTGGCGGTCACTTTGCCTCGTCAAGAATGCTTACTTGGCCAAAACCAAAAAATCCCGTACCTCTATTATTAAATGTATTTCTTTTGACACAACTGCCGTTAACACTGGTGACAAAAGAAGGCACATGAGTTGGAACGGTTCCTCGACCGCAAATTATTACATTTGGCGTGTAGTCACAGCATATTTTTGAAATGATTGTAAGAACTGTTTTCAAACTAAAAATACCTTGCACTTCTGGTCCAAATGTTGCTATTTTTAAAGAATTCCAAAACAAGTGGTCAAAGATGAATAAAGACAATTTTCGCTCAGCATTAATGGAAAAAGAAATGAAATCAGTATTTAACAACGACAGAAAATTCCCCCAATTGATTACATTCCTGCAGCATACACTTGCTACACACATCAGCCTCGTGACAATTACCAAGAATTTTTAGAATTATGCTTAGTATTTCTAGGAGAAACTGAAAATAATTTTTCATTTCAATATCCCGGAGCCATGCACCACGCAAGGTAGATGCCTAAGGTCATATACTCCTTGAAAATGTATTTATTTCGCTATGAATTTAAGCTAAAAACGATAGAAGCGAAAGGTTTAGCTGATATTTGTATTCTTATTGTGACAACTTATGTGGAAGCGTGGTTTTCAACTCCGGTTACTATAAAAGCACCAAATTCAGATTTTAATTTTATAAAAAAAAAAAACTGAATTCTTACGAAGAAATAGACGAAGAAGTTTCAAAACTAGCTGGAAATCAATTTATTTGCTATTTATGGTATCTAACTGCGTAAGCAATTGGCTTCGATTTCTTTGATAACGATGTCAGTAATGAGGTGAAAGAAAGAATGCACAAAAACCTGGATCTCAACGCAACAGAAGATTTGCAGATTAAATTTTCTGACGTGGAAAATTTATGCCGAGGAGATCTAGATCAATTCGTTAATTAGTGTATTAGTTAAGGTAATACTAACGATAAATCTATTTTTTTCAATTTTATTCCAAATTCATTAAAAAGTTCAGTGATTTAAAATATTTAATCAGAAAAAAGATCGTCTTATGTTTTCATTTATTTTGATTAAATCATTTATAACAAAATACCCCATGTCATCCGCCATAGCATGATTTCCTTTAAATAACTATACAAATTACATTCGGATAAAAAATTCTGAAGGTTATTTACATTTTTGCATACCATTCAAATATGTTAACTATTATTAGCGTGTTTTAACACATATCGTAACGGAACAATAGTGGTACGCTATAGTAAGTGTTTGATATTCTAGAGCTAAACACAGACTTGCGCAAATGAACGCAGCGAAACAATCATGGTGTACTTCTGCAAACAAAATGCACACAGAACGGCACCAAACACGCTGTATACCGCGGTCATGGAATCTCTGTTGGTGCATTGGGAGATACTTTAGCATAAGTCGGCAACTTATGATACGATTGTGATACTTTAAAAAAATTTATATGTATTTCAACAAAAAATTGGAATTTTCATATTAAACGAGTAAAATAAAAAATTTATAATTTCATACGTTCTGCACGAGTCACGAGCATTTTCATCGAAAGAAAGATACGTAACACGTATGACGATCAGATATATCATTAAATGATTTGATAAAAATTAAATAATTTAACCAACACCACGAATTATTATATTTTTTTACCTGAAATTTATATTTACTATATTATGCATTTTATTTCATTTTGTTTTGTTTTGTTTTTTTTTTTTATAAAAGAACGATATGCCACTACAATAACATATCCTATTACAAAAAGGGAGAAAATATATACACTGGAAAATAATGAATGACGTGTGCAACCAAAATTTATTGTTAACAAACCTTAGACATGAAAAATAACAACTTACTTCATAATAAATACACGACTTATTTGGAAATATGAACTTACTTGATATAGCAATAACAGAGAAAATCATAGCCAACGTGAACCATAATATAATATTGAATATAACCGGAAAGTTTACGTCATAATCCGTTGCGAGATTTAACCTGTTTATCTATCAAAAAGAAATATAAGTATAACGGTTTTAAATAAAATTAAACTAAACATATATACCTTTACAATATATATTTTCAATTTTCGACCTTGGTATTTAAAATACGATAAATTGTAAAGCCGACAGCTGTTGAAATTTATTTATGTAAAAGAAATAATAGAAACGCGTATCGCGTTTTAATATTTTCTTTTTTCTTGTACCCGAAACATCCAAATGCTATTTTTGTATTTTTATCATGAATATTTAATATCCGGCTAATGGTGAGAATTTAAAGATTGAAACAACACATCAGTTCTTTTAAATTATAACAACTTTATTGCGGTATAATAAAAAAAATCAATTAATTAATTGAAACTAAAATAAAAAATATTAATATTTTTTTAAAATGCTCTTTAGAATATTTATCTCTATGAAAACAATAATAATTTTTCCAGTGACAATCTATATATAAATAGATAAAGACAAAACAACAATTCAGAACCTTTTTCATCTCTGTTTATTAACTGGTTTTCTTTCTTTTTTTTTTTTTTTTATTTAGTTGCTATTAACAATCTTTAATGTTATCATAAAAAAAAATTTGAAAGCATTAATGTTTTTTTATTTAAATAAAAAATTAATACAAAAAACGAAAAATGAAATCGCTATAGCCAGTAAATCTGTTCTTATTTAAATGTTTTAATTTCTCTTAGTAATCATCATTGTTGGCTTTTTTACAGTGTACTAAATATTAAGGTGTCATTTAATATCAATAAATGAGGATTTTTAAATTGTGATTTACTGTGATATTTTATTGAATTTATTTTTTATTCAATTATAATAGAACTGAACTATTTTGTATTGTAAGTGCATATATAATAGTCTATGCTCTCAGATATATAATGAACGAATGTATAAGAATAAGAAAAAAATTTTCGAAATATGCGAATTCATATACGTTTTCCACAAATTTTTAATAATAATTATGGTCGAATTTTGACCAATGGGCGAACACTAGTTTTATTAAATTGTTCAAATATTATAAATGAACTGGTGTATGTGCAAAACGTTCAATTGCAGGCACTTACTTCTACTGCAGGCGTATCCGTAGTTTCTCGTTTTACACGACGATTTTCACTGATTTCATTCGTTATTATTGTAACTAAAACCTACAAACCACATTTTTTAAAAATAAAACAAAACTATTAAAAAAAAATTAATACGAGGAAAAGATGAAAAATATTTCGAAGCAATATTTTTTAACGATATTCTATAGGTTTTCAAAGTAAATAATGATTTAGTCGAGGTTTCATGCAAGTTTACACACCATCGTGGGAAATAGCCTATAAGTAATATTAGAACAAAATAATAATTAGAATACCGCTTCAAATGTAACAGACTGCATAAATTAATTAAACAACTCTCATTTCAAACAGAATGCAGAAGCGAATTCCAAATGCGCGTGCTCATCATTAATCTCAGGCAACCCTACATATCGGCTAAAGCAGTTGGAATTTGGAGGCGCACTATTGAAAACTTAACGCTATTTAGAATACAGAATTCTTCAAACACACGAAACAGCAAAGAAGCAGAGTCATATTCTTTCAGGAAACCCGTCCTTACGATAGCCAGTAGTTATTAAGAACGGGTAAAATTTTGAAATTATTCGCAATAGCACAACCTATCCGTAATAAACATCATGGAAAAAAACAGGCATATAATAACATTTACTGAAAGCTGAAGAGAAAGAATCTCATTCGTCATCCTTAAGGTGAACTACTTGAATAAATGCAATGACTACAAGCCACCGCTCGCAACTCATCAAGTTATGTGCTTCTTAGTGTAATTGGCTCCGCAGCAGTAGTAGGTGATGATTACAACAGTCACCATATACGGTAAAAATATAGTAAAAATTATGCAACTGAAAAGCTTTAGTCAACTGAATGGACTATACTAATCTGTTTTTAGTATATAACTCAAAGTAATCTCTGATACTTTTTCTGAGTGAAATGAACATTGATATTAATCGGGACCCGCGTTTCATCTCCTTAGACCACACTAATAATCGAACAGTTCTGAAAGTATTTCACAGAAGCTAACGTCAACCATTCATCATTAATGCCAATTTCGAAACTAAAAACGATAATATCAAATGCAGTACACTAGGTTGAAATTTCAAGAAAAGCCGACTGGGGTAACTCTACAAAAAAACACTAAAAAGAGCCACACCCGGCTTTATCGGCTCAGCAGTGAAACTTTATGAACGGTTGTGTAGACTGATAATCGGCGCAGCAAGAAATAGCTTTCCTCGTGAATTTCAAAAAATCTACATACCAAGTTGGAATGATAACTATACTGAACACTATAATTTGTACAGAATAACAGGCGACAGGAACACTATGGACTATCTAATTGAAGAACCTGTTATAAAGCTTTAAATAGGTAAAACACATTGCTAATACTAACTTTGTAGATTCAAGTAGGAAAACAAGGAAATTGTTAAACCAACTTTTAGGTAAAGAAACAAACACAAATTGGAACACCAATAAAGTCGTCTCCCCAATACTATCGCAAATCGCATGATTAAAAGTATGCGCGAGCAAACTGATAAAACTTTTCGAATACAGTCGGAAAAGAATTATTTAAGATAAGGCGAGATGCTAAAGATCGATCACAATTAGCCACAGACCGCTATCTCAAAACGAGCTAATAATGTAATTAAGTTCATTAAGTTAAGACGGCATTTTCTCAGAATTCGTAAATCACACTGGATCAACGGGTAGAAGCTCCGGCCATTATGCTAACATAATTTTTATTTTTAAGTTTGGAATCACCTAAAATTGTTCAAATATTCGTTAGTTCCTACGATATCGAAGCCAGGGGGAGACTCACTAAAAGCCAATAGGCCAACTTTCCTACTGAATATCTGATATAAACTTTTTAATAGAATGTTATACAACCATCTAGCTTCAACAATTAAGGAACAATTACCGGCGAATTAGACGGGGTTTAGCCTTGAGTAAAATTTCACAAAACAGGTTATTTCTCTAGTAACGTTTATTAAAAACGGAGTTCAGAAAGGTTTTTAATTAGTCGCAGTCTTTTCGGTCTATGGTATGACCCGGGAAAATAACTTATCATTCAAATATTTTCCCGTAAAGCATCATATACACCACTCGACGAAATAATATCAAATCGAATACTTTCAGGACGAGTCACAAGGGCAAATTAAGTAAATCACACTGACTTAATGACAGACTATACGAAGGGTTGTATAACGCCACTGTTACTTAACTTGTATGCACTGATCTCATTGCACAAACTTTTTCTAAATAATGTCATTGCGGTGGCAGATGAAAACAAGGATGCATCATATTTTGAGGAAACAGCAGAATTCAATATTATCTATCATCATTTACAACATTCGAATTAACAGAATTGCAAGTTATAGATTATAATGGACAATGGCTGCTGCAGTATGCTATATATTCACGTGTTTCGAGATGATCGATTACAGAATCAATTATTTTTCTGCTTCGTGAAGTAGATATGGCGAGATCGTTGTTTAGTTGTAATCCTAACTCGGTGTGCATAAATCCAATAAATTCCGGTCTGTGCGGTCCTCTTAAATCCAAATTAAAGTCTCCACTAACGAGCATCGGTATATCGTGATAATTATGTTTTTCAGGTAGCTTTAATTTAGGACTGTACGCTATAAGATTTAAGACGATGAATTGCTGAATTTTCTCAAACGATGTATTGTATTCGGTGAGATATAAACTGATGCGAGTATAGTTCTTTTAGCATTGATTGTTGTCTTGACCGATCAAAAGTCACCAACACCGTCATGACATGTCGCGAGTTGATCCACGCTCATATTATTTTGATCAAACTTCCGCAAATCGTTTTTGATATTGTTAGACTGCAATGCTTTGGAAACAGTTATGTTTTCGCAAATGACGACACCACCAGAACGAATCGCATTCCTTTTAAATTGAGTGCGAAATCCTAGCATTTCAATAGAACAATCGTTTTCAATCCACGTTTCAGACAAGGCAAAAAATTTACATCGCGGATTAATCGCTAGTTAAATCGAGCAAGTGTACGTTTAGCGATTGAGTGTTGAATGTACACAACTAGAGCGACGTGGAATCCGTCTGCGTAGAACGATTCAGAAAATTCCGACACTGATCGCCTACCGTTTGTAAATGATGCCGTTCGAGACGAGTAAACTCGTTCCTTTAAGGATCTCGATTCAGCTCTCCGCGATGGTGATAAAATGTGTGATCACACCATCGTGATTCGTTAGGAATAGTCCAGCAAAGAGACGCGAGAAAGGGCTATATAAACGAGCTGCTGTCCAGGACACTTATTGTACTTGTAAAAGATCGAATGTAGCGCCTTGTGATTTGTGTATAGTAATTGCACAGGTTTCAACAAGGGGGACTTTTACAAGTAACGATTTTACTGTTTGTTTGCACGATGCAAGTACGTTGAGTTATCGATATCCACGAATGATCGATGTTCGGATTTGCAAGTACGTGTCTCTGAGCTTTTGAGCGCAGTAAACGGCCGATTTTTGAATGGTCGAAAGTCAGCCAGAATCGTTTTATGGCACTTGTTTCGATGTTGCGTTCGATGTAGCGTAAAGTGCCGATTGCGCCGTTGACGAGACCATCTAGCACGTCAATATTTGCTCTGATCATATACGGTTTACCAATTTGAAGGCGAACGATCTTGTGTTTATGTGATTCCTGCGGCGAATCGGCCATTGATTTTGGTTCTACATTGCAAACTTTTTGTTTTTTATTCATTTGCCGTTATTGCCACTCGTGGCTTCGTTCGGCACCACTCTTCGAAGCCGATTTATTCAAATCGATGAATCGAAAGAAACGCTTCAAACTTCTCATTTTCGGTAGTATTGGAACCGAAAGGTGTTTCCTTCATGAACTGAAGGAATTCATGGCTAATTCATTCCAGCATGTTTAACTTCACTGTACAACTGGTAAATATTAACCTAAGTGTTACGAATAATGTCGACATATTAAAGTGCGAACCGTTACGCAAATATCCTTTAGGCAAACAGTTGGCATAACATGAACATCTAGGAAAAATAGTAGCGAAGGTTATCATTCAGAAACATACTATCGTATGGTACTGCTACAGAAAAAAACCGAATATTACTAGAACAGTGAGGCTCACCCTCATCGACTGCATGTCCTCGTACTAAATAACATCATGCCTCTTAACATCGTAGTAAAAGAGTTACTCTGAACGAGATCAAAAGTAATCCGATTATTCCGATAATTCACTTATTTACATCGAAATGGCTCAAGTTAAAGAAGCCATACAGCGTAGAGGAGTCTAATAAATGAAAAATTCGCAGACGCGCAGAACTAGCAAAAACAGTAAGATATGTCACTGAAAGTTGCTCACCTATTCACCACAGTAGAAAGTTCTGAACATCCACATAATGATTGATAACAGTTAAACATATTCCGACAAAAAAAAAAAAAAAAAAAAAAAAGACAATAAAAAGGACTATACAATGAGTTGTTAGCGCGATGAAAGTTACGAAGTGACTGCTTCTAATTATAGGAACTCACGCCAAATTATAAAATACATAATCCACAGCTATCCAGGCAGAACCTGTAACAGGTCATTTTAAGACATATACTCGTATAAAGTTTTGGCCGCGGCACGAGTGCTTTTTCCCTAACAACTCATATTTTGTAATACTAAAAGTTGTAATACATTATAATATGTTAAAACTAGATTCCCATTAATTCTTATAGTTTGCTGATCTCATTGCATGAAAAAAAAAACCTTTTACTACATTTTGAATTTAATCTAAATATAGCTGCTAATTTAATTGGTTTTTTTTTTTTTTTTATAGTACACTTATTTTGCAAATATTAATTTTCTAAAAATATTATAATTAAATTTTTCAGTAATTAACACGTAAAGTTACATTAATTTAATAATGAGAATTTTAATTTTTTTTCCAAATTAATTTAATTTCAAAAATGTTCACTAACAATATTCTTTAACACAACTGATATATCATTTATTTTCGTTAAATATACTAAGAATTTTTAAATTTTAAAACGCACTAGTAAGAATAAGTCTAAACGGTTATTTTTTATACATTTGAACTAGAAAAAAACTGAAAACTGCGTGCATTATAACATTATAATTCGACCGATTGAAAATAAGATTTCTAGCGCAAAATTTACTCGATATATATTAAAATGAATAAAAAAAGAAACAAAAAATCATGTTTCCCAATTTTACATAATACGTTTTACCTTTCCCTTATAGAAACCAGCGAACAGTTCGGTTGCAGCTAATATTTCATTAAAAAGTAATGACTTGGCTTCACTGGTAGCATCCGAATCAATACCGTGAAACTGGGTTACATTAAATAAATTCGGTAAAATAATCCAAAATAAATCTGGAGTGCCATCTTTTTTAATACCACTTTTAATTATCTTTAACATTCGCAAAAGAAAATAAATGAATTAATTAATAAAATGATTATCATATATAGCGTTAGCAATTATTAAAACAAGGAAAATATAAATTTTAGTTAAATTAATACGCAATTACAAAACTTTCTTCAATAACGAAAATTCTAAAAAAAACTTATTACAGTACCTAAAATAAAAATTACCTGTTCCGAAACTGCACGTAAATTTTTCAGTTCCCTAATAAATTTAATATCTTCCTCGGAATCCAAATAAAGGTAATTCAACGACATTACTGACGGAACAGTACTGCTACTTATATCTTCATTTAACACATTCACAGTTCCATCAATCTAAAAACCATTAAAGATGTCAGTCAAATCAATGCAACAGACGAATTCAGCATATTGTAAAATAACAAAAAAATTTAAAGCGGCTATCAAACGTACTTGCGGATTGTCCTCTAATGTAATTTTTAATAAGGTATGATTTTGCTCTGGATATCTTAATTCGGTGCGATATACCAGTGCGTTATAAGTCGCATCAATGTTTTCATTTACATTGAGTGGAAACGTATGTCCTAATTTTGAATTGATCGATTTTACTCCTGGAACGATAAACGTCACAACGGAATCGGCGAATGCAAATGGATCAATAATTTCCATACCATTCCAATTAGTACTCTGCAACAATTTTTAAAAATACTAGTTCAATAGAGCACAAGGCCAGACTTACAGCAAAAAAACATATTTAATGTTATTAAATTTTTAATAAACACAAAACAAGAAAAAACATTACCTCCTGCACACTATAACCAAGAGATGCCGAATATACATCCTTGAGCTTACTTGCATCAAGTTGTATATTGCTTCCAAAATGTAACGAATCTGGACAATGAAGTACTAAAAATTCTCCATCTCCATTTACTAGTAATAAAACAGATTTTTCAAATATTAAGTTACTTATATACGCATATATAAAGCAAGCCTATTTGAAAAAGTTGAAACAAAAAAAATTGGCATAACAATTGAAGTAGGCGTTTCCGATAACTTACCTGCAAATTTTAAACACAGTATACTTAGAAATATACTTAATAGGAACATTTTGACAATATGCCTTTACTATACAATGTAACACACATTTATTTTAAAAAAATGAATGCATATTTTATTATTGCAAACCCCTTAACTTTAACTCAGACCCGAAAATATGAAAACCTACTTAGCTCAACTTATCAGTTGACCAAACCCTTAAAATGAAAACATTCATCGATTTTTATATCGAAATAATAACTCCAGTTGAAAATAATAAATTATATTAATATATTAAATTAAATGAAAAAAGAAGTCACATATTTATATGAATATCCGTGTATAATTTTACCTATCGTGAAAATAATTTTATTCAAAATAAATCATCGATCGTATGTCTAACATTCATTGTGTTCAATTATTATAAAATGTTTATTGCAATACAGCAAACTGCTCTTTAAATATCGACATTGTAATAATAATTAGTTATCGACTGAAACTATTCTCTATCATTCTTTGTACTAGATTACGTTGAGCGAATTTACTCTGATTTTTCGGATGTAGCGCGTAAATTTTTTTTTGAAGTTTTTTAATGATGTTTTTTTTAACGTTCTATAGTGATAAAATAATTGAAAATCGAATAGTTAAAGTACGTTGTATAGTAGATTAATTTATAAGAAAATATGAAAAAAACCTATTCTTACGTAAATAATTTTATATCAAACTCTGCTATTTATTGTGATGTATAAAACAAGCCGAAAATTCTTGTATAAATCTAGTTTAGCCGGATAAGTTCATATGTTTTGTTACGTTAAGTTCTTCAGTGATTTACATAAGTTCAGAAGTGTTCTTAAAGTAAAAATATTTCGCTATTTAAATAATGGGCACCGCATTACACCGTTTTAATTATAACCGTGATATGGATATATTTTGTATATTACATTTGATCAAATTTATAAATTGTCATTTTTAAATGTAGTTTTACTAATAAATGTATTTGCTTGAATGGATTATTGGGCAATACCCTCGGGTGTAATGGTATACTTTAATTATACAGATGAAACATGCTACGATTTATTTATGAAAATTATGTTACGGCTAAAGGTATTTTTTGTTTATTATTTATTGACATTAATCCACGGTAATCCAATTTCGATAATTTTCTTTTTGTTTATTTGCAAGCTTATCCCCACGCTTATCAAAATTAAAAATAAATATCGAAAGGTACGTTTTTCAGCACAACACTCAATTATTTCATTTTCATAATTTTTTTTTAATTTCCAAGTTTCTTATTGTCAAATTCTTTGACTTTGTAGTTCCCTTTTTCATGCAATTGCATCACGTGTACTAACTTTGTATATAATTTTTATTCACTTTGTTTGCTTTTTTTAAATACACTTGTGTATGTATATATATATATTACAGGTGCCATTTTTTTTGCATTTCTATGCCCTTATTATCAATAAATTCATTAATAAATTCTTTTCATACTTGAAACGATTAGAATACTATGCGATGAACTCGTCTGACTCCTTTTTCTTTTATTTCGTTTTGTTTTTATTTTTTTAATAATTTATAATTACTACGGTGTTTTTTTATTAACTTTCTGCATTTCCAGTCTACTTTGAATACTATTAATGACTATTATAAAACTCTTTTTTAAAATCATTAAAACGCGTTCTTTTACATTTGATTTTACCTTCTATTTGTTCCCGGCGGAACCATACTTGGTATCTTTTTTTCTTAATGAAATAAACGTGTTTATTTAGTGTATTAAATTATTATAAACAAATTTTAAACTAGAATATTTTCCTTTGCAGTGAGAGCTGTCAATTATTACGTGTACTCTTAATTTCTTTTAAGTGAATTAACTAATAAATAAGATTTTAGCATTCTTCAGCTAACGGGTATTTTAGTTTATGATAAAGTTCTGCGGGCCCATAACAAAACGCTGAGAACTACAAAGTCAAGGTAAACCAAGTACTAAGACTAATGAATAAAGAAGGTTTGGAAAGTTACTTTCCTTTTTTTTAGAAATTTTATAATAAAATATGAAAAAATATTACAAAAAAATCTAGAGAAAGTTATTTTATCGAATCCAAAACAAAGGTTTAATTATAAAATGGTGAAAAATCAAAGTTAATGTATAGTGTATATGGCGCTCCAACTTCTTTCCGAAAGCATAAGTTAAAAGTTAATATTTGTAACATAATTTGTCTTCACAATGTGAATTCAAATTGCAAACATATTTTCTTTAAGTTATTAAACCATTTTAATTATCCGCGATTAACTATTGACGAAATTTTAACGTGAAGAGAGAATGTGAATAAATTGGGAAGCTCAGAAATTCTACTTCGGCCTTATATCGGTTAAAGGTTATTTTACGACTGTAATATAACGAATTGATCTCATTCAAAATCATATATGGTATTCCAATTTAGGATGAATTTCAAATTATAATAAATAGAAAAATTAATAATACTCAAAAAAGATGTTTGAAGTTGTTGCTTTTGAGGTGGAATTCGATTAAAGAAGAAAATGCTTTTATCTGAGTGTAGCGTAAACAAAGAAATGGTGTTGATTGAGTTCCAAATACCGAAAGCTTAATTTAAAATTAAACTTATTTACTTCCTATATTGAAAGTTAAATAATTGAATACCATGAGTCTCCACATTTAAAATTAATTGGAAATGATTTTAAAATAAGACCCATTCCCGCAAACCAGGCTTAATTGACCGATTGTAATTGATCAACAAAAATTAAGTATAACGAACCATTTTTCGTTCATACGTTTCAATAAAAAATAAATCGCCAGTTTCAATTTAAAAATAACATCGAATCTAGTTGTGCGTTAAAATTTTACTCGTGACAATAATTCTATTAAAAAGAAAACAAAAAAAAAGTAAGTTATTTTCAACACCATAATGCTTTAATTCTTTTCCATTGCAATTTTTAGAAATTGCAAATTAGCGTATGTTCCTTTTAATACATCGTTCTAATTATCATAATTTCGTTGTTCAATTGATAATAACACATCCGACAGTTGACATTTCTTTAACAACAGAACCCAAAACAATTTCTGTGGTTTCTTTATATTTATTCGTTTGATAGTTTCAAATACAGTCACGCTTACCAATATAGTTCTAAAAATTTTAGCATAAAACTTTCAGACTCATTTGTAATAGTACACCTTATATAAAAACAACAAAGCGTGCATGGGTGATAATCTCAAGCGAACTTGACCGTCTACTGAGAATATTTTACTCGTTTCAGAATTAGCTTCAACTAGAAAGTAGTTTACTGATTTCTCACTACTTGTACAATAAAGTTTGATCAGTTCGAGCTTTTCTTAATTCACTAAAAAGTGGACTAACTGTGCGAAAACAAAGGTTCTTACTACAGTTTCCATTCGTTTTTGTTGGTTAACTATGATACATCAGTTAAGCTTAATTCGTGAGAACTCGTTTACAGATGAAATTGAAAAATTCTACCGAATATACCGCAAAATATAATGCCATTAGAAAAATTGGGTAACGTAAAAAGAAGAATGAGTGAATTTTTTGTATAATGTAAAAAATAAATAAGATGTTTTTTAACGTAAATTTTTCGTTTTTCTCTTTATTATTAATTAATATTACGCGCGTTTAATTATTTTGAAATACATATTCTTAAAATCTGCCGGAATCTACAAAAAAGCAATTGCCGTGTAAGGCCTCATATTTATTTGCAATAATAATAAAACTAAAAAACTTGATAGACAAAGTTACGTACTTTTTCGTAAATGTTTTCTATTCTCTTTTTTTATCTTGAAAAAACATTTACTTTCTAAATTTTTATAACATTTTCTTTCGTCAAGCTAAACATAAATATTTACATCCAATACTATGCCAACATTTCAAAAAAACGCGGAAGCAAAAGATTCTTACATAATCCACGTGGGTTTTTTCTAAAATCACTTTTATGTATATACTGGCATGTTATGTTTTTTTTTCAGACAAAATCGCTATCATAATTTTTTACCCGGAGACGGCAGCTCCTCTTGCTCGCTCGCCATCCCACACACACACACACACACACACACGTACACACCACTCAACATGCCACACTGTTTACAACTGTAAGATGATGAAAGCAAATGTTTCTCAGTGTAAGCAACGGTGAGTGTAGGAAAGATTTAAAAAGCTTAAGTCCCGTCTCCCATCCTTCAAACTAAATTTTATACTAGATGAAACGTTACTGGTAAAAAGTGACCGAAAACTGTAATTAATGATACCGCCATCGGAAAAAATTTGGACCTAATCGGTGACCCACCTTTTGATGTTCCCCTTTTTGCTAATGAGTTATGTGTATTTTTAAACTTGATTTATTTACTAAAATATTTTAATTAATATAATGCGACTGACATATGGATATACTCGGAAAGGATAGAACGGGAAGTTATCTTTATATTACGTATTAATTAACGTCTACAAATTTCCATTTTAATGAAAAATGCTTTTCATTGCGCATTATTTCTTTTTTTTTTTCGAATGTTTTCATTTCAATTTCCTTTTGATTCAGCTTTGCCATTCGCAATAAGGGACGGGTTCCTTTTTTTTTTCTTTTTTTTTTTTTTTTTTACTTTTTTTAATAGATGATTTTATTAATAAATAATTGTTAGGGAAATAAGAAGGAGAAGAAGGAAAAGCTAACATAGGTGAATTATAAAATTCAATAACTATGAAGAATCGAACACGTGAATACACGACTAAATTTAATTAAACAATTAATATATAAGCACTGGACAACAAAATAAAGTAAAAATTGTTTCACGTGTGAAAAGATCTATAAAGCACTCGGATTTTATTGAAATATTGATAACGACTAATTATTTTGTAGGTAAATGAATTTCTGATACGTTTAGAGGAGTAATGAAAATGCAAAATTAATTTCACAAGGAAGGAGAAAATTATTTCAACGTTATGATTGATCCTATTATGAAATAAAGGAGTAGGATGTGCAAGTAACTAGGATTACAGAAAAATAATTAATACAAAAAACCTCGTACAATTATCAACGATTATGTGTAATAGAGGGACCAATTAAATCGTGTTTAATCTGGCTTAATGTTACGATTTCGTTATTCTTTTAAACGGATCAGAAATCGATTTACAAACTAATCAAGTCATTAACGATATTTTAGTAAAATGTACGTGCTTTGTGAATTTTTTAAAATTCAGAAAAAAAATGATTTCATGTTTTCGCTTAATAATGATGCTCACATTACACATAAATCTCTTGTTAACCGAATTTTTTCGTATATCTCCATGTGTTCGATTCTTGTAGTCATTGAATTTTGTTATTCGTCTCGAGGTGTTTATTATTTGTTTTTGGGTTTTTTTTTTTTTCAAAAATTATTTATCAACGAAATCATCTATTAAAAAGTAAAAATAAGAATTTATTCAAAAAAAAGAATAAATCCCAATAACGAATTGAAACCTTTAATTTAAAAAATAACTATGTCTCCTCATTTTCTACATAAAATAAGCCCAATTTTAACGGTATACTGAAAGTAATATGTCGGAATGGCCGCTGATTAGAAATAAGCCCCGGGAATTTTATCGTAAAATCCGGAAAAAATTAAAAGCCGCCAAAAGATATTTTCGATAAGAGAAAATCATTTAAATTGAAAAATAAAAACGTTTTATATTACGTGTCCTTTATACTTTTTGAAAGTATTTATACCTGGAAGAAATGAATTAATTTCACGTATTTAAGTATCTGCAAATAAATAACTTTTAGAATTGATTTCATTTGTAGTCTAAAAAAGCAAAAGATGTGAATTTTATTTACCGATGTAAAATTAAAATATTTTCTAGTCATACAGAAATACGGTTATTGGGGATGTTTTTTTTTTAAAACTCATACTTTACATTGTAATTTCAAGCACAAATTTTAAATCGAATTTGTATTAATATTATTAAAGTTAAAATTTTAAAATAATTTCAGTTTTTATATGAAGCAAGCAACTGTTGGTTTCTAACTACCACATATTACTCATTCCCTAGAAATGCAGAGAAAACGTAACAAACTTGATTAATGTAATTCGTTGGATATTTCGAGTACGTAGTAGTTCAAATTTTTGCGCAACGCATAAATAAATGTATTTCGTACTTCAATTTATTTAGAAGGGCTGAACTCCCTTAGTGGGGGCGCCTCTGATTACAAATATAAATGTTGGATTTCAAATAATTTTTATAATTCAAAATTATTTTAATGAAAAGTTTCTGCCATCAACGTATTATAAACTTCATTATAACAGTACTAAAAAATGTATATAATATAATAATCTCAAATGACCCGAAAAATTAAATTTGTTCTCTCCTTAGTGTGTTATTGTGGTTATAGGTTGGTGTGTAAGCTCTTGTGCGAATTATGCTATCAGAAAATCAGAAACTTCTGTAAACCGGGAATGTAAAAATTGTATTTGGTTGGCCACTCTATTTGTTAATTTTTTTTTTCTTTAACAGTTGAAAAAATGAAAATCTGGAATTTGGAATTTCTTTGTTCTAGTTTGAGAATTTTACGTTTGGTAACTCTACCCATTTGACTAATGTCGAAAAATTAATATTGCATAATTTTTACTCTCCGTATCTTAATTATTTCGAATGTTTTTCTTTCTTCGCTCGTCTATATCATAAATATAATCTCGTTAAAGTCCGAAAACAATTCTTCGAACGTATTATATATTAACTGAATGGAAATGCTTCAAAAATATCGATTAGTAGATTTTTCAAATATGTGCCCGCTAATGCTTTTTTGTTAAATTTCGATTTCTACTTCGGCGCGCAAACGTAATTATTCCCATGAATAAATAATAGTGACCTATAATGTACATTTATATAAAAATAAACGTGATTTAAAGTTTGATCTCCTTCGCTTGTAAAATTTCTATAGGCGACATTAGTTTTGTTACATTGTGTCACTTTACTATTAAACATTTTTTTAAAAATCATTTAAAATGCATTTTATTTTTGTCTTTATAAAAGGCAGTAAATAACTAATGCTGTGCTTGTTGTTAATACATTCAGAGATGTCCACATATAGGAAAAGTATGAGGTGGTAAGGATGTGTTTCACTGTTGGACAATTTTTTCAGTTAGAAATTTTATCAAATATTGTCCCTTGAATAAATTATACAATACTTTTCAAGCTTTTTGTCGGACGAAAATTAAAGAAATACAATTTATATTACTGAGTCGGTAAATTTTAAAAAAAAGTTAATATTTGTAATCGGCATTTATAAATTTTATCCGCCTTTCAACATAAATCTCTTAGAACGAAATACGTTATTTTGAATAATATTAAGTATCTATTTAAACTGCGAGTGAAATTAATTGAAATTTCAAATTGAACGTATATAAAAAAAAAAAATTATTCAAGTATTCCAGGATAAAAATAGTGAGACTTACACTTCCGTAATATGTGGCCTAAGTCACATGATTGGGTGTGGACATTCGTTATCACACTTTGATTTAATGATATAAATTACTGTAAATTAATTTTTTATCAACATTGAAATAAGAAGAGTAAAATAATAATATATTTTTTAGCATTACTCAAAATATGAAAATGACGATGATTGAGAACGTATTACAAAAAAAAAAAGGAAAAATAGTTCTGTTAGAAAAAAGTTTTTAAGGCGCTTATTTTTAAAAGTAAATGAAATAACCTTTCTGTATTTAAAAAAACAAAAACTTCATATTAGGTTAATTTCGTGAATATTTCTTGAGCGAAAAATGGAAGTGAAAGAGATTTATTTTTCTTGCAGAATGTAAACGATATGAGTTGGTCCCGTAATTACCATTTGCATAGTGTTTCTTTGTATTCGAATTTATTTAAATAGGACGGGGAGAAAAGAACGACAAAGAAAAAACAAAAAAAAACATGGCTTAATTTATAATTTTTACGTTTTTTTTTGTTTTTTTTTTTAATTTTCTCAATATTCTGCGAATTCGTTGAAACAAATAACAATGAGGGAATGTTCTTTTGCTGATTTTATTTAATTCGTCAAAACGTACGTGTAAAAATTAGATATTTATTTTACTACGTTGCGTTCTGGTCAAGTCCAAAAATTTTAGATGTTTAAATAAAAAAAATAGTTTGATTCGCTATCGTTTAATTTATCTTTGTCATTTAACTTCGAATTTTAGAGTGCTATAGAATAAGTCGCATTACGTATCGGAACAATTAGTAATAAATCGGAAAACTTCTAAATAACTGTAAACTCGGACTAAGCCCTTTGAATAAAGTTTTCTATTGATAATGCACTAAAAGGTGTCAGTACGGAATCGATCGTACAGATAATTCGATATCGATTATTATTATTATTATTATTAAATAGTTATAAGTTAACTGTTCATGCACAAAATTTATCTCTAATATGCACCGTTACTTTCTAATCTACACATTGTACGTCCGATTCCTGTGAGAAACGTCCGAAACCGGTAATTAATTGTTGAGAAATATCGAGTGAGAAAATACTGTAATTTTCATCGCGAGCACAATGTTAATTCGATAAGCTTACAAACACCTACATATGTATTTTAAGAAATAATACATTTGAATTTTCCCATTATGTAATTACAACTGCCGTAAATCTATGTCATTCCGCCGGGAAACGAAGAATGAGAAATCTCACGATCGTAAAATTAGTAAATAGCCAAAAAACTTCCGAAAATAAAAAAACTATATATATATATATACAAAAATGCTCCGATTTCAAAGGACATAAAAAAAGGGTGATAGGAAACTTTAAGATATGTTCAGCTTTCGTGTATACCTATCCCTTAAAACAAATTTGCTTTTAAACAATACAATTCAGTATTTCAGCTAGATCAGAGCTACCAGCTCGAGAGGTTTATCAAAAAACATGTGTTTTTCATTTTCTCGCCTGTGACTGATAAAAATGAAGGAAATGAAAAAGTCAAAAATTTATGCGTATTCCTAAAATACTTAAAAATCTCATAAGATGTTATACATAAGTACCTATGAAGAGAAGAAGAAATTATTACCAAGCACGTTTGGCACTTTGTTAGATATGTTTGTTGACTGGTGAAGAGTTTTTGAATTTAGGGGACGATTTTCGTTTTTAATTTATTAACATTGAAACATAACAACTATTACACACATACACACATATATGTGATACTATGTTGCTCGCGACTTCGCCTAAATACCCGCTTAAATACTTAGTATTCTTTCCTTTTTTTATGTAGTGAAGTGCATATTTTTATTGAAAATTTGTTTCTTATATTACGTTTTCCTTTATTTTGGATATCTTAGTGGTATAATAATTAAAATAAACTTTAAGTAGAGCTCTCGACAGCAGATAGTTAACGGGAATTTAAAATTCGAATGTAAAGAATATTTTCAGTAGCAACAATGGAAGCTCCTGCTGCAGGATTTTTTAATAATTTTCGGGTAATTTAAATATTTCTAAAATATCTTAATAAAACCAGCTTTTTTTTTTTTTTTTAATTAAACATTAGTAGTACAGAAGGTAAAATTACTAAAGTAAGTAAACAAATTTATAAAGAATTATTTATAATAGAACGTTTTTATATAAATGAGAATATTTTTATGCGATAATTCAATATTTTGTCTTCATTATAAAGTTGTTTCCAGTTTTTCCTCACCCTCAATCATAAATTTTTATATTTCTCTTCTGCAATACTTATTAACGTAAGCTCATAGCTGAACATCAATATTGCTTTTAATTATCAATTTTTCATTCCGTCTTTACCATTTTATTTTACTCGAGTAAATGCACTTTTTTTTTTTTTGCACCTTCTTTACCGAAATATTTATCGAAGTCAATTTTATCTTTTCTTCGTGATTTTATTTTTCTCATAACGCTTATTCTATAAATTGTTCATCTACCTGTCCGCTTCCTTGCGCTTTAAATATATTATTTTCCGAATTAATAAATTTATGAAAACAAAAGTTTATAAATATTCTCACGCGCAACGTTATAAACAAAAAAAAATCGGTTAACTTATTTGCCTTTACTTATTCGGGGTTAGTAATTTCATCAATTATTAAATATTAATTAGAAAATAGAACCTATTCTGACATTTTTTTATTCTAGAAATACCTTTCCTCTACAGCACAGCAGGGTCATATCTAGACCAAAATTTCGGAAGGGATTAGGAAAATATTTTTATAAATAAATATATATGTATATATATATATATATATGTGTGTGTGTGTGTTATCATGAAATATATTTATTTATAAATAGTACACTAAAGCTTTGTAGTCAATTATTGTATATGTAATATTTGAACACTACAATAAAAACAAATAAAAAATGGCCATTTCCATAGAATTCATAACAATTTCAATTTTATTTTCTTTTGTCAAAAATTGAAAAGAAATAAATTTATTCTGAATTTCGGTTCATTTAATTCAAAAACAGTTAATATTTCGCAGACACTTCGAGGGAGGTTTGAACCCTGAAAACCGCTCCTCAGATACGGCCCTGCAGCGCATAGTGATCATCAAAACTAGTATTGTTTGCCCACCTTTTAATGAATTACAAAACTAAAACATGCCCTGTAAATAACTCTAATTAACTGCGAAAACTGAATCAAAATTCGTCCGATAGCTTTCAAGATTGGAGCGGGGGAGACAGACAGACACTTTTTCAATTTCCGTTTACAATCAAATCGATGTTTCAGATCTCGCCGTAGGAAGAACTCTTAGACTATCAGATGTTAGTCTTCCATAATTCTTATTTGAAAAATCGGTTTTAATTCGAAGCCATTCTTCGAAAAATGAAGGTAAATGCCTTATAGGCGTGCCACAAAAAAGTTACAAATTTCATTAGAAGATTTTCTTATTGTTCCCGACGAAAGAATGACAAATAGTCATTAACCAAACAGCTATTATTATATCTTGATGGTGTAATTTTATAGTTGTTAAAATTATTAATTACGGCCGGGTTTAACTGTTTTCTTTTACATTTTTCATAATATTGTAAATACTAACGAGCATTAGTGTCACTAAACTGAAATAATCAAAACCGAACTTTCGGAAATTGTTTAACATACTCACGCGGGTAATTATTCGGAAGAGAATGCTACTAATAAAAAAATTTGAAAAGGGTTGACTGAGGAAGAAAACTTGAGAAACATCGCAAAAAAACCTTTTTTAAAGCGTAGTGAAATGGAGAGAAAAGATGAATGGTTCGCGTCGTAAGATTAATAATGAAGTAAGTAAACTAAACTAGAATATTAATTGCTATCATTTTATCTTTCAAGGTTGGTGGCTGAACATTATTAAAGGCGCAGGAAACATCAATGAAAGAAGCCAAGGTGAAATGATTTTTAACGAAAAAATTCGTATTCTGAGAAACGCAATCAGGAAGGGAACTGTAAGCTGAAAATCCGAATTTCCAGACCAAAAAAAAAATATTTAGAAATGCGCTTATTTAGAAACTTGTTTAAAATTTTTTACTGTAATATATACACGCCTCAGAGGAAGGCACGTTATTTTTCGAACGTTTCGTCAACTTTGAAAGTTTCTTTAGGCAAAACAGATATCGAAATTAAAAATGAAAGGGGAAAATGATGACACTGTACATTGGTAAAAATGTAGTCTGTATTCAAAAATGCGTTATTATAATGAAGTGTGTATAACTACAAAAACTATTTTTACTGGAAACGAATTTTTGGCTACTCTATAAATCAGTATGTTGCATTTAATTTATTCGGATCAGTACAAATCTTATTTTAATTTTGTCCCTTTGAATTTCAGATTATGTCTCCTTAGAGCCGATTAATTTATATTTCGGTTCGCCTTTAACATATTATATTATAATACAATTTCTTATACAGCAAATGGTGCTTATTATGGTCAGTGATTTAATAAAACCTTATAGTTAGAGAGGAGGGCTCAGCCTACGACAAGTAAACGAACTCCTATGAAGAATACGGAAATAAACTGTTAGCTTCAAAAAAAAAAAAAAAAAAAGCGAAGGGAAGGAAAAGAAACAGAAAAAGAAAAAGAAAAAAAGCATTGATTAAATAATATCAACTTAAACATTCTATAAGTTTGTATTCAAAGTATTTACTATGCAATCGGTGGTGTGCCGTTAGGGGGGATATAGGGTACGTCTCATTCACCAAACGATTATTTTTTAAGTCGGTAATTTTAGAAAATTTTGAAATACAGATTTCGTTTTTTGATAAAAGTTTCATGTCAGTTTCAAAGATTTTTAGTTTTTCGGGTTCAGCCAAAAAATTAAGAAATAAAATTTCCGTTACGTAATAGTTTCGACAGAAATAAAAAAAAAAACAACTTAAGTAATACGATTTATAAAATACCGAGTCGGGAAATTAGAAAAATAATCGATATTCGTTAACGTTCATACATTTTACATACCAATAGAACAACTTATCGAACTATTCCGACTACGATGAAAAGATATTCGTTTTAAGAGGAATTTGCAGTTACGCGCCTGCCCAAGTATCGCGAGAAGAATATGAAATATAGCTTCACTCTATGCGAGTATAAAGAAAAGCAGTGAAAAACAAAGGTAGTAAAAGATTTCTAGCGAGAATTTTAGAGAAAAGAAGGTTTTACATTATAAATAAAGAATGTGGTAAAAAGAAAATCTAAAATACGCAAAACACGCTGGTTTCTTTTAAAGAAAAAAAAACGATGAACATGTACGGTTTTCTGTTTTTTTCCGACTGTAACTTCTATTATACCGTGTAATTTATTATTTTCCATCTAGTTTTGTTAAAATCACTCCGTTTCATTAGCGAAAAGATAAGAATTCTAGAGACGATAATTAATAAATCGAAGTAATTTCTTCATAAATGATATTCGTCAGTAGTCAGTCGTTTAAATCCGGTTAAATATGAATTTTTGGAAAGCACCGTATAAATTCGCTGTTCTAGCATTGTAGTATGCTATACAACTAGTATCGTATGAAATAGTTTCATGTATATACTAGCCATTTTATTTTTAATAAAATTTACGCAATTCCCCTTCGTTAATTTCACAATTTGTTTCTAATTCTAAAAAATGGTTTCGGTTTCATTCAAATTATGCGGTTATTTAAAAGCCTCTGTTATAAAAAAAAAAAAAAAAAAACAAAAAAACATAACATCTTTAAACAAGTTCAGTCAAGCATGAAGTTTCATGCGCTGAGGATTCCGTATGAAAGTTAACAATAACTATAACTATTTAGTATGTAAGAAAATTTGTTTGAATAAACTTCTATTTTTATTTTACTATTTTAATTTAATATCTTAATAAATTTCAGAGATCTTTTCTAATAATAATTTAAAACAGTAAAGCAAAATACTAATTTGAATCGAAGACTTGGACTAATTTGAAGTGCAATGTAACGGTCATGAAGAAAAATTAATTAAGTCCTTTTTTTATTTATTTTTTTAAATTATTGGTTTAGATTTAATAATACTAATATTAAGGTTTTATGATTTTTTTAAAATGTGTAATTTTGTTAATCCCTACACCGATCTTTCTTGGATAGCCGACCGTTAAAGACATTTAATAAAAACGAATCGTAAACTTAAAATTATACGAATAAATTGATCCGTAATAATTTACGATTTTGCGCGTATATATTCCAGGATCACACTTCAAAATTGATGAAATTCGAAAGAAAAAGGAGAAATGCGATGTTTTTTGAAAATTAAAATAACCGAAGATTCGCCGAAGGTCACAATTGTCGAAGGTACGTTTTTACTTTTTTAATTCTCCGTAGCTTAAATTTTTCACCATACATTCAAAATTATTTCTGGAAAATTTACATGTGAAAATATCGATTAACTTTAATTATTTGAGGGAAGGTAGAAAAGTGTTTATACGTGTACCATCGGTTTCGTTAAAATCGATGAGACAAAATTTGCTTAATAATTTTATTAAGTAAGTAGTTGTTATTTTTAAAATGTGTATTTCGTAATGAGAATTATAGACTCTATTTGGAACATTTAGTTTTACAGCACGGATAATAATAATTCATCGATTAAAGTTTAATCGTCGAAAAACGTAAAATATTTATCCCCCTTCAAAAGGGAAAAAAAGAGGACTAAAAATCTCCTCCAAAAACAATTAAGCGTCAGACTAAGAAAATCTGCCGTTTGTGTGTTTTAAACGATAACGGTTCGTTTTATTAATTACCGGTTTTGTATTGTAACGTCCTATCTATGCATCGCCGATTCGAATATACAATATCTATTTATCGACGATTTAATAAATTGTCGACATTTCATATAGTTGCCCGGCAAGTTTAGTGAAAGTTTCTAATAAACAAGTAGGCTGCGGTGATATAATCGTCGTTGATAGGTGTCCTCCTAATTAAATTCAAGTTAAATTTCTACGCGTTATGCAATTAAGATAACACAGGTAATTCGCTTTTAATTTGTATGTGCGCTTTATACGGGCATTTATCGATGTTATATAATGATTAGCGCTGCTGATGATGATAACATTTCGTTTCCGTTACATTATTCGGAATGCATCATTTTTATAATTTTAACATTTTAACATTTAGTAAATTATAATTATTCTACAGCTATTGGGATCAACTTCATCTTATATTTTTGTTAAATACATGGACATATAAGTAACCAGCCGGCTGCGAAAAGTTCTGTTTCGCGAAATAACTTCTTCCTAAAATACTCTAGAATAAGGCATTTAAAAAATGTTGAAAAGCTTTTTTTTTCTCTCTCTCTCTTTGTTTTTTTTTTATGAAAATTAAAAAATTTACCGAAAGTTTTATACCTTCACGGGTATAACGAGTGGGGAACTCGAATTTCATATCAAAAATTAACGATAAATCGAGACTGATAGAGCGTCCGCGTCAAATTATATTCGCATTTTGCTCCGTTTCCGTATTGTCTCGATGAAATTGTTCTACGTAATGTTTCTTGACTCTAGCCAGTGCACCAAAAACAAGATTCAACACACGCGTAACTAACAATAAGTATAGCTAGCTTTAAGAAAATACTAGACATAATCGAAAGAAGTATATCAAAATATTTTGAACGCGCTATTAGATGAAGGTTGACACGAACTAACAAAATTAATTATATAAGAAATGATCGAAAGCAGGCGAAACCATGTCGGTCTGGAAACCGACGATTTAAGCAGCGATAAATTATGAGAAGATCCAAACCAGAAATGGTTGTCCAGGCGCAAATATTGCGGATGAAATCGCAAGGAGGAGGAATAAGATTCGTGCTAATTCCGATATTTCAAGAGGTTTAGTAAATAATATTTTTCAAAAAATAGAATTATCAGAAATTAGGGGCAAGGCCACTAAAAAAATGCTTACCACAAAAAACAACCAAACAGGAAGTACTATACGGGCCGGGCATTTATTAATCGTGAGAAATTAGGAGAATAGTGAAAAAGAACAACTTTTAAGACTTTCTAGAAATTATTATTTGCCGAGTTATCCGAATATTATAAAAGGTAAAACGTTGAAAATGGCGGCGATATTGTCATCATCGTACGGCGTTGCAACGAATTGAGAGTGTGCGTATTCATAATGAGATATAAAATAATAATGGAAATAGTTTATCTTCATTATAGGAAAAATATGGCGGGAGACGCGTGCGCTCGCGATAAAAGCAATGTAGAATTTCGCCATATTCATTGCAGAAATAGAGATCTGTAATTTCATTGTACAGAACACGAAGTCTCTGGTGCATTAACAACTTGTTCGCCTTACGCGAGATCCTTTATTATTATTAAAATACGGCGCTGCCCCGTTAAATGCAACGTGTTCTATTAATGAGCTACTACGGGAACAACAGATAAGCGTGCGCCGTACCCGTCATCGAGAACGGGCACTCGGCGATGCTAATTCGGAATAGGATTTAACAGGGAATTGAATAATCTCGTATATGCAGTTATTTAATATAGAGAGTGAAAAATTTAACAGGAACATGTGGAACATTCGTTTTCACAATTGCTCCTGCGATTTGTTCATTTTCACGCAATTTCACCTGACGCGGCGACGCCTTAGTACACACTTTAAAACATTAGTAATAGAGGACAGCGGACATTAACGAGCAACTCATGTAGCGCTTTTGTCATTTATTCGGTCACTGTTCTACACGTTTATTGACACGTAACAGCAGCACAAGTATCAAAGGGCGGCAGCACGTGTTTCGTAAGTAACGTGTATTCGCGCTGTCGCACAGGGAACGTGCCGTCGATAACGCGAGTGTCTTTGAGACGCACTTCGTTCGTGGTGCACATACTCGGTGAGTAACTGGTCGTCGACGACATGTCGTACACATCGTTGAACACAACGGCGACTGCTGAAGTAATCGAAATTTTTTAGACGAGTGCTCGCATTCGCTCCGTTTCAGATGCTCCTTTCTAGACGATGAAAATGCCCGATTGAACGACAACCCTTAAAAACTGCTATTCCTAGGCAAATCTTGGAATTTTCCGCTTGAAGCATTTATAATCGTAACTGATTGCATAGTGAAATCCGCGATTTCCCTAGCAGCTACTTCCCGCACCGGTGCTTCCCTCTGCGCTAATTTTCTCGCTTCTCCCTTTCTTCTGATGACTCTATATATCTTTTACGACGTAAAACGAAATCGCGTAAAGCTATTACTTTTCACCACATATATTTATATATATTTATTTATATTTTTATATATATATATATTATATTTTTATATATGTATATATATATATATATATATATATATATTAATTACAACGTAATTCTTAGGTTACCCCCCATTAGAAAAAATGTCCCAAAAAAGGTCCCAATTTTATGTAACGTTTGTTATATTTTATAGGATTTTTGTGATTATGTTATTATATTGATACGGGCCGATTTAGAATTACGTTGTAAATTTTGATCATTTTATAAAAAGTATAGAAGAGGAGACAGAAATGAAAGCAAGAGGGGTCAAAAGACATAGCCCCTTGACCCCTCTTGATTTCATTTCTGTCTCTTTCTCTTCTATACTTTGTATAAAATGATCAAAATTTACAACGTAATTCTTACTGGCATCAACACACACAAAAATCCTATTCTAACATTTAACTTCCGTTATATAAAATTAAGACATTTTTTTCGTTACATTTATCGTTACATATTTCGTTACATAAAATTGTGACATTTTTTAAATAACCATAACAAAAATCCTACAAAATATAACAAACGTTACATAAAATTGGGACATTTTTTCGAATGGGGGGTAGCCTAAGAATTACGTTGAAATTAATATATATATATATATATTATATATACATATATAAATATATATAAATACTTAAACCGATACAGGCGTTTCACGTTAATTCGATGGCCCTGTGCCCCGGCACAGCCGCACTCAATTTTTTTCAGTTCGTTTTTTCCCTCGAACCCTCGGACAATCGTTTTCGATCTTGTTCTCATTTCGTTTATTTCGCTAGTTCCGTACACGTCTCATCTGCATATTTTTGTATTTTATTTTTGAATTCGATTGTTTGCGCGTCTCTTTTAATATATAAATTTTGTTTCGCGTCTCCCGTACAATTTGCAGGATTCCCGGTAAACATTTTATTGCGAATCCTAATAATATGTTCCAGAAACGACAAAAATATCAAATAAAAATAAATTACTCGCGAACAGTTTGACTTATAAACTTCGGAATCGAATCATAAATTACAATTAAAATTCTCTTTAAAACCATATCTACAGCTTGTAAGATAATCGATGTTTAAGGTAGCCTGCTTAAGTGTTAAGGAGACCCTCTGATATTTTTGCGGACTTGAACAAATTTGACTAGCGTATAATGTAACACGATAATTTCGAAAGTAATATTTATTTTCGCCTAAAGGAAAAGAAAAAAACATCACAAATTCTGCTTAAAAAGGGATATTCTAGTCTAGAGGCACGAATTTAGGGCGTTATTCCAAGCTCAATAAAAAAAACAATAAATATTTTCACCATCCACTTTTTTACGATTTATTTATTCATGTTTTAAGAATAGACAAAAAAAATATCAAAAAAAAAAAAATTCAAAATTCACGAAGTTACAGGCTGATGAAGTGGAGGAGTAAAAAAAAGGGCGTTAGTCATCTGAAAAAAAAAAAAAAAGATCCATAATTAGTAAGGATGTCGTTGTAACCCCTACCTCAGAGAAGAAGAAAAAAAATTCTCGTAAAATAGTGACTCTGTTTGAAAAAAAAAGGGTAAATTTTTTGACAAAAATAGTAAAAATCAACATTTTGACTTTGTTTTGGTAGGGTCTATATAGGGATATATAAAGAAGATCCATACCCAATTTCAAGTAAATCGGTTTATTAGAACTTGAGATATCATGTCGACCGTGTTGAAAAAAGTAGTTTCGAGAAAATCGCGTTTCAATTTTTGAAAGTTTCAAGTAAAGTTTCAGCCAGTCTAATTCGTCGAACGGGATTCCTGCTTCATACAGTGGACCTTCTTCTACTTCGAATTGTTCATTTTCTGAAGTTCTTTCTACTAGACGAGCAGTCCTAGCTTCCTTTGAAGCATCAGAAGCTCGGATTTCAGAGCGTTCAATCCGAATTGCGTCCCGCCTGACAGCGAACGCATGAGCTTCCGAACTCCTATGACGTTCATCATTTTTAAAATGGGTATGAAGTCTTCATTAAAAATGCCAACTGCTATATAATTTGCAATTTCAATTGTTCGTGGTCCAGCATGTATATATTTTGGTGCAAAATTCCATATCAATGAGTTTAACGATTCATTGTTATTTTAAGTTTCTGAGCCCAAACATCGTTGTAATAAGGTTTCTGCAGACAAACTTTCATAAGTTGGCTTTATAACGTTCAATACTTCGTCAGTCAGATCTTCTCTAGAAAAACACTTTTGCGTAGATCACCGCACATACTACCCTGCATGATTTTTAGCGAAATTTTTCAGGCTGCCTGTGTCACACAGTATTCTGCGCTTTCGCCGCAAGCACAAGTCACTGTCTCAGCTCTCGACCACTACCACTCAGATACCAACGCGTCTACTCCGATGCGACCGTACAAACGACCGGACTTACTACGAACACAGGAATTTTTGGTTTTGGCCGATTAAGCATCCTTGACACCACAAAGCTGCGATGCAACCTAGAGCGACGTTCGAGAAAACCGTTCTTCTTTTTAAGTAAATTTTAATCTAATCGAAATGAGGAAATATTGATCTTCCAGAAGCCCTCGTTAATATCGTCATTATTTTACCGCGGTTTTCTTGCTATTAGCTGTTAATTTCCTATCCGTATTATGTACTAAAACGTGTTTATACTGATTAGACTGTTTATTTTTCTATCTCTATGAATTTTATAATTTATAGAGATATAATTACCGATGCTCCCAAGTTCTTAACGTATGACGAAGAGGCCGACCGTATACAAATATCACCACTTAGTTATGTCAAAAAATTAATTCCCAATATGTTTCCAATTATAAATAACCATCTTCAGATAAACTATGGTAGAAAGACAATAAAAATCCTACACCAGAAATAGAAGATTACGCATCTTTCAGCTCGGAATGTATGAATTAATTTCTTTTGGTCTCCATTAATATTTTTCAGAACCCAGAATTGAATTTTCTGCCATTCACATCGCAGGCATAACTGAGAACTGGCTTTGCTGCTCTGTCCTAACTGAAAACATACTTTGTCACATAGTCTTTTGTAAAATTTTCGGTTATTACTACTTCTTAATACTACATTATCATCCGAAAAAATTTTCAATTAGATAAATTTTAGAATGGTAATTAACCATGACTTCTTGACTATATGTTTCGTTTTAATTTTCCTAATGTTCCGGACATTTTTTATACATTTTTTTTTTTAACACTCTGTAATAAAATTATATTCGCTGTTATTCATTTTTTAAATTTAGAACGTGTGAAATTTACGTCTACATTATGATTTTGAAAAATAATTGAAAAACAAGAAATAGACGATCTTCTTCCTCACTGTTAGAAATTTCCCGTTAGTGCAGGGTTTGCCGTGCAAATTAACTGTTTCCAGCTGTTTTACCGCTAAGCCTAAATCGATACCGGCTTCGATGAGATCCGCAGTGATTACATCGAGCCATCTTCGCCTTGGCCTTCCAACCGGTCTTTTGCCTGAAACTTGGATTGAACGCGCGACTAATAGCAATGAGCCACTTTCGGTTTTCCGAGCACGCAGGTACCATCTTAAATGGCTCTCACGGAGTTTACTTAGGATAGTCCTGCTGCTGCGCGAATGCATTCATTTTTGATCCGGTCAGATAACCGGATGTCTATTAACCACCTTAACATGCGCATTTCCATCACATGCAGCGCTTGCTCTTCTCGCCTTCTAACTGGCCAGCACTCACCACCATGCAAGGCAACTGGTCGGATAACTGAACGATATAGATTATTTCAGCATAATTATATTCGATATTTATCGTTAATCGCTCGATTTTAGAAAAAAAGTTCAGTAATAATTACTGGATAATATTTAATTTTTAAAAAAAGTTTTCGATATTTCATTGTTTTTTTTTTTGTTTTTTTTAATTACCGCTATTTTAATTTCTTTATCGTTAACGCGTAAAAGCAGATACAAACTATATCATGTTATATTTAAACTTTATTGGTAACCGATCAAACTAAAGCTACATCAGATAATCCGTATATTTTCAGATTCCATCTGTTACACATGGGCCTTGGTCTGTCTTATTTTTTTTGGTTTTCGAGCAGAAGATGGACTCAAAAACGTTATCTTAAGATAAATATAATAATATTTATTTGTAATTGTTTTCTATGTAGAATTAACATCTTTTTTGGTGTAGACGCAAATTTGGTATGTTCCACATAAAAAAATGAATGACAGCGAATATCATTTTATCGCGGAATGTTTGATAGTAGTGCGGAAAACAATTGTCATGGTCTGGTAAGAAAAAAGTAATAACCGAAAATTTTACAAAAGACTTAGCAAAAACAATGACGATGGTATTTTTATAAAATCGAAAGAATGACTATTCGGCACGCGAACAAGTTTCTGTCACCTTAATCGGAGTCAACAGTCTCCGAATAAGAATAAAAAACGAAATATTAAGAATTTATTATTTAAAAGCAATAGCACACTTCCCGTATACTATATTTAATATATTCGCTAGAGAAAGAGAATGAGAAAGGAAAAATAACTTTTCTCGTGTATCTGTTACCTCTCGCTGTCATATTATTCGATATTTCATTCAAAAAACAATGCTGTAACATGAATTAAATTCGGTACAAATTAAATCGAATAATGATATTTAATTAGGTGGAATTAATGGTCGAATAAACAATTATTTTCTATTTGGAAAAACCGTCTGTTGGATTTTTTGTCAGTCTTAAAATTTACCGCTCTTACTACCTACCTTACCCAGAGCTAGAACGTGCCCATTAAAAAATGTAACGCCATGTAAAACAAACAACTTATACAATTACAGATATTTTATAATTCCATATATATTAATATAAGGTATAAGCTCTTCGTATATTTTTTACCTTCGTAACTAATCTCTAGTAATTGGTGCGTAATACGCTTAACGGCAGTTTCGCAGTACAGTTAACTAAAAATTGAATTACCTTATTAGACCAAATATAAGTGTATTCGGATTATGTATATACATATAAGGGGAATTTATTGGAATTGACGATATTTTTTTCATAAAAAATTATTGAAAAACAAACGCTATAATCAACAAAACAAAGGAAAATAAAAAAAAACTGCCATTAACATACCTAAGGGCCATGTTTTAATCCCCCCACCCCCAGAAAAATTTAAAAAAAAAAGGAACTATACAGTAATGGAAAACCTTGTGATTACGCTAGTAAGGGTAGGATAGAAACATGTTAGTAAATGTTTAAAATATATTTTTGGTCTAAATTGTAGGTAGCGCGGTAGTCTAGTAGTTTAGGGCTTGGCTACCAAACCAGAGGTGTATCGTGGAATTGTCCCGTTCCGAATCCAAATCGCTCCTAGGTATATATATATATATATATATATATATATATAAACTCGGCCATTTTGGCCTCGCAAGGGGCTGTGCCCCTTGACCCCTCTTGTTTTCATTTCTGTCTCTTTCTCTTCTATACTTTGTATAAAATGATCAAAATTTACAACGTAATTCTTACTGGCATCGACACACACAAAAAATAACATAACCACAAAAATTCTATTCTAACATTTAACTTCCGTTATATAAAATTAAGACATTTTTTCGTTACATTTTTCGTTACATATTTCATTACATAAAATTGTGACATTTTTTAAATAACAATAACAGAAATCCTACAAAACATAACAAACGTTACATAAAATTGGGACATTTTTCTGGGACATTTAGCGTTACATAAAATTGGGACATTTTTTCGAATGGGGGGGTAGCCTAAGAATTACATTGTAATTAATATGTACGTGAAATCAAGAATATTGGTTATAACAGAGAAATCTGGGCGAATCCCAGGTGGAAAAGAACTGGTCACATATTCCCTTCAGAATTGGGTTTAGTACATTATAAATTTTAACAATCCCTGAAACCCTGCCGAGCGTATGGGGCTTACTTCGCTTAGTTTAGTCTAAATTGGATCGATTTCTCTGGAATGTTCCCAGCTAGTAGGGTCTTTACTTAATTAATAATACATACATTGTAGTTTGACAGTGCCTGTTTCAGTAGTAAACTTTAATGGTTAGTTCTGCTTCGTTTAAAATTAATTTCGATTAATAGTTTCAAACAATTTCTATAATAATGTTTTGATTTTTGCGGATTTTGTTTTGTACTATACTTTTGAATCGTTTTAGTGTAAAAGACGGCGCGCAGCAGAGTCGACTTCGGTGTTTGAAAAGTTGTAACTTAAGTCGAAAAAAACTATTATAGAATGAAATGAAATCAAAAATGACAAGAAACCTGAAATCGATATAGAAAATCAAGCGAAAAATGAACACAATAAAAGTTCATTTGAAAATAAGTGTAAATTGTTAGCACAATTCGGAGTAACTGGCTCTGATTAAATTAGGGTCCTGCTTATGATCCCTTTTTTTTTTTTAAACAAAACAACGCAATATCGTGAAAAGCTGCTCGTGAAGAAATGTAGGAGTAAACTAAAACGCGAATTTTTTTGTATCTGCTGAGCCGTTAATTATTTTTAAATAAGAATTCGAGTGCATCTTTAAAATTTCGGCTACGTTAAAGCTAATTAGTTTAATTCAAATCAATTGTTATGTTTATTCTGTCTAGAACTGCATTTTGGATTTCCTCCAATTACCTGTGATCTTTCATTTCCACTCTTATTCTTTTTCTTCTTTATATCTGTCTAGCTTCTGAGATATACAGCTATATGATGGAAACATCCAAAAAGTCCAAAGCCCCTGGGATTGAATGCCGGAATGCTATTAGCAGTCTTCAATGGACGACGACGGCCCATCAGCATATGGTTGAAGCCCCTCCGTGGAACGCCAGTATACAGCAGTTAACAAAATTTAGAGGCCAGAATAAAAAAAACAACCATCTGAAGTCCAAATTAAAAAAACATCTACACTCCGTCTGGCAACACGAATGGAAATAAAACTGTCGCTCTCAGAAACTGTTCAAAGTCAAGTTCGGCGATGGAGCACCTCATACAGACAGGACTGACATGAGAAAACAACACTCGCTCGCCTGCGCATAGGCCACTGCCTCCACACACATAGCCACCTGTTTCAAAAACTACCGCAACCGACATGTGAAATTCGTGGAGTGCCGGTTACGGGGTGGAACATCTCCTCACCTCGTGCCGCAAATTTCGGCAAGAGAGAACCGCCCGCTTCAGGGAGGATGCTGGTCTGGCCGAAATTCTGGCGGACAATTAAAAGGCCTGCGGAAACATTTTCAAATTTTTAAAGCTTACCCGACTGCTTTCTTTTATATAGTTTTATCATTCAGCAGCGTTTACTTCCTTTCTTTTCCTTCCTTTTCTTTTCTTTTCTTTTTTCTCTTTCTGTTATTTATTTTGATTTCCTTTTTTGTTCATTTCATTTATTAATCTATACTTATAAGATGTAACTTCTCGGCGTCGCAAATGGCCTTAGCTGCCGAACGACTTTAAATAAATAAATTATTTATTTAGCTTGTGAGAAATTAAAAAAGTCATCTCATCTGTTTTTATTTTTTGTTGTTTTTTTTTTTTTTTTTTTTTTTTTTGTTGTAATAAAAGCCTCCACCAAAAGAATAAAATATAATAAATTACACAAAAGTACACTACAGATTATTTCTAAAAATCGTACTTAATTGGACGTAATTTTAATGTATAGGTATACTATAATATTGCCATCTTTTTCTTCTAGTTAGAATACTGTCAGAAAAATTTCGACAAAACATGAAAACAGAATCAAAACTAGAAAGAAAAAGGAAGATAAGTAAAATAGCACGGAGTATATAACGAAGAAATTATTGGTAAACTGGGTTCTGTTCGCTACGAGGTAATCGATAAATTTCTATACTTTTTAATTTTTTCAACTTACCATCTGCGGAATTACTTATAAAAAAAATAATGTTTAATTAATTATTTAAAGAGAAGTGTGTATTTTTTACGGAGAAATTTAAAATGCGGTTTCTGTAAACAATAATTATTTCCACGTGACACGCTAAAGTCACATGCGATTGCTGCTCTCAAAAAATTCAGCAAGAACAATCGTGAGCCTGTTGCGCTCATCAGACGGTCGGAAAATAATTGTTGGGATAACATCAAGACAGAAGGCGTGAGAAAAAAAATGAAAAACCGAACAAGACTAATGGCGAATAATTAAAAATATGAAAAAAACGCGTTTCTCGGTGGTGCATAAATTTATTCGTGTACGGATACAGTTAAAAATAAGTATGTAAAATAATAAATAAGTTATGGAAAAAAAAAGAAAAAAAAAGATTTTAATTGAATATTAAATAAAATATATGAAAAATATTATAAGCTATAATATTATCTACCCCTATTGGTTATTACTACGGTTGCGTAGACTTTAACTGAAAAATCAAATAGAATTCTCCAACGGAAAAAAATTTTTGCCGAGAAAAGTTTTTTTTTTTTATTTTTTCAAACGGTGTAATTAATTCAATTCTGAATTTAACACGAAAAATATAATATACGATTGAACTCACCTTATTGTATAATTAAGTATTTATAGTGTTCCATTCTACACATATGTTATTTACCTCTGTATACGTAATTGTGCGTATGAGTGTATAACAGGATCCTCTGGTGGTCCGTTTAAAAATATAAATTAAAATGTTTTTTTAGAGAAACAGAAAAGAAGGAAACCGACTTCAAGATTAACTCTAAAAATATAACAAAAAATCCACACTTGATAAAAGATATTTTACAGTAAAATAGTATACCTTAACGGAATGATATTATAATTATTCTTAAACCACATATTAACGCTTATTATAATCGGAACACCAAATTCGAATTACAACAAAAGTTATTAAACGATTATAACAGTGACACTTGTTTTCCATAAGTTAACCGTTGGAAACATCAGGAATTTTTTAAGGCGGCTTTTAATTAATAATTTGAATTTGACGTCAACTGTAATAGGTATTAGTGGTGTTTAAATCGTAATATCCTTCTTTAAAGTATATTTTACTGTATTATCTTCGTATCGAATAATTATTGTGTACTTTTCACCACATTCTCATTAAATTTTTAGAGTTTAATATCGGTATTTTTTTTTCAACTATTTCACCATGTTTGGTGTAAACACATTTCCGAATGATAATCGGGTAAATCAACGAAAAATGATAAGTAAATTTCGGTACTATGTAATGCATTGGTTGAAGTGGGTTTCTTCCTGTTTTCTCTTCTTCCAATATTTCTGTCTGCAGCTGCTCGTTCCAAACTATGGTTTGACTCTTACGTCTCATCATTCTTCAATCCAGATTCTTTTTTCTTGTCTATTCAGCCTTCCCTTCCTCGCTTCCCCTAGTTTCTTAACTTTCCTTCCATACGTCGCTCCAACCTCTCTGCGATTTGCCGCCTACGCTTTGGGCACAGGTTGCTTCCTTCCTCGCTTTTCCGTTACTCTCTTTTGCCGTCTCCTTATTGTCCATTGCATCACCCCGATATCCAACTTGTTTGTGTTCCCGATCACATAATGTTCGGCTGTTCGTCTCTTGTAACCGATCAAGCTTCTTTCTACTCCTCCCTTTTATAAATTGGTATTTCCATACAATGCTTCGTTCATTCTCTGCCTTCCTTTTCCTTCTGTTGTCCAAGCTTTTGATTCTTTTTTGTTGGCTATCTCTGATCGTGTAAAGATCCGAGTCTCTTGCGCCCTTTTTTCTTTGTTCTTGGGCCAACGTCCTTGTAAACAAACCCAAAAAAAATTAAAAATATAATGTTCAAATAACGCCGGTGGGTGAGCTTGTAAATCGCGCTTTAGAGGTTTCGATATTTTTATTCGGATCTTCATTTCCATACAGCAGATAACATTAATAATACTTTGAGTCATCGCTTTTATCATCGCCCCTTTAATTTTAACATGTTAGATATTTCATTAATTGTTGCCCGGTTACCGAGCAGATGCCTTTTTTTTTTGGACCTTATTTAATGACTATTCAGTCAATACTGATAATGATGATACTCGTATTATGAAACCACCAAGAACACACAGTTTATCATAAACAAAGGGTTCCACAGAAGTCAGTCTGACGGTGAAAAGTGTGGGAACTTAAAGACGTAATATTTCCGTCAGTAATAAGAAATACCGTTTTGGGGTTTCAATTTTTTTTTTTTTTTTTGCTCAGCTTTTGCCATTTACTAGAATTTTTTCTTTCGTTTAACCCTTTACAGAGAGTATTTCATTAAACTTTCTTATTTTTAATTTCTATATTTCTATCTTGTGATACTTTTTTATATACTAGTAAAGCTACCATTGTACCTTTCATTCCACAACCACTGTATGCTCCATATCGTTGAAAATATTAATTTTAGCCAAGTGAAAGGAGGTTTTGTTGTGTCCTGTTCTCGATATCATCGTTACTATCTTTTAAAGCTGTTAACTCCCTTAAACCAAGAGACCCTTGGAACATGTTTTAGTATTCTTGAATATAGCTTTTCCCTTTTTAATTACTACTCTATTGGTACTACTCGGCGTTCCACTTCGTCTTAGTATGTTCCCTAATTACCGGTAAGAACTCCGGCCAATTTAATTTCTAGACACTACTGTTCTGGCTACTACGGCTCTTGCAATTCTATCCACTATTTCATTTTCTTTAATACGACAATGCGATTGAATCCGCTTTAGTACTACTTCCGTTCCCGTCTGTTGTAAATTAAATAACAGTCTTCTTACGAGGCATTCGGTGTATTTGACATTTTCTTTTGCCAGTTCCCCGTGTGTTAGTTTATGCAATACGGTCAGAAAGCCCGTTAGAATTAATATTTTTTGACCGATAAACTTTTTAGAATATTATATTCTGGGCTTTTTAATATAGCGCAAATAATTCCAATTTCAAAAGAAGATCCAGCATATGTCAACAGCGAAAAGTTTTAAAAAACTCTCAGCTGCTGAGATGATAAAATGCTAATCTATTTTACCCCAGATCAAACGATCTATCGGATCGAAACCAGATTTTAATATATGCCATTTATTATCAAACTTTATGTGAATCTGTATAGAGATTGATTATATTTTAATTTTTTGTTTTATAAAAAACTGATTTTTCTTCCGCTTACACATTGACAATATTTTAAGGCAATAATCGTTTTGTTATATTATAAAAAAAAAAACTTTTCTAATAAAGGAGGAACCCTTTATCTTATACGTTATTTGATGTCTGTTCACCGATATTCATCAGTGCTCATATGGTACGATCACTGATACCTTCGAATGAACGAAAAATCGGCCCACCTGAGAACGGGTGATGACAAACGTAAAAAAAAAAAGAAAAAAAACATACGCGACGAGCATGTAACCTTTTTTCGTTTTTTTTTTTTTTTTTTTGTGATGTCAGTAAGGATGTTCAGAATTGATCAATTTAATTTACGGTTTGCGTAATTTCTGCGTTACAACTTCTGTAAAACGCAGAAACATCATACGATTTCCGAATGGTGCAAAAACGTTTTCTGATCTCTAAGTAACGTAAAAAAGATTACAGAATTTTTTTTTTTATGCTCGCTGACAAATTGGCCCATGTTCGACAGGAAAGGAAAGTAACGCTGAATTAATTATTTAGATTCGTATGCGGTCAGCTATAACATCAATGAAGGATACAAGGGGAGCGACACAGCAGGTAGCGAAGGAAAGGAGAGAACAGGTGCAGCACTCTAGCAGGAATATTAAAAGTCTCAGACGTTGAGACTAGAAAAGGAAACATGTTTAGACGACAGAACATTCGAAAAGGATGTGGTTAGAATTACATTCGTAGATATCATTGGCAGGATGTAGCGGACGACAATAAGGAGAGCCTGAAAGTGAAGCTCGATAGCGAGATGAAGAAAACTAAGATCGAAATGCAACCGACTTAAAGAGGAAATAATATAGCGTTGTAAAGACAGAAATTCATGAAACCAAGGGGATTAACTGGAAGATACGGCTGAATAGTTTAAGAGGGAAATTTGTTAGAAAAGGAGGAAGGATATGAGTCTGAGCAAAACCTTTAATGGAATTTTATTAAGATAATGCAAGTGAATTATTCGCAGTGAACTTATTAATGGGGAGTAGTCCATTAACAGCTGCACCTCGAGACTACCTCAAGTGTAAGAATGGCACAGTCATTAATATACGAGCTTAGTTCATTTCAGCATAAATTGTTTCTGCTTATGTAATTTTTAAAGGTTTTTTCCATTACCGCTAAATTCGTTTAAATCAAAAGTGTTTTTCAATTATATCTGCATAATCGAGAAGAAACAGTCCGGTTTTGTATATTATTCATTGACTGAAAGTTTTTTAAGACTTATTTAAGTCTATTGATTGAACGCTGAAACCATCGTTGCATTTTAGCATAGCGGAATAATTAGCGCGTTTTTTTAATTATCTAGTTACCTCTTTGAATGATTAAAATCTACAAAAGGAACAATGCCAACTTCGGACATTTCATATTATGGAAAATTTATAATCGGGGATTTGAAAGGTTTTCTAAAGGTGTGGGAGTCAAATGAAAAAAAAAGAAGAACCGTGCGTGCGAGAATAGCTGGAATCCTATTTCTTTACACATTTTTTGTTGGCGACTAACATGTAATATATTAGCTTTTTTTTTTTAAAGTTCGTTATTGCTATTAAAAGCAATCAAATCGCTTCAAAAGGTTAGTGATTAAGAGGCTTCGCAATGTGTTTTCCTTCTCGAAGTAAATTTGCGAATTTCAGTTACCGAAGTAGTTTATATCTAGGCTAGGTTTTCTTGTAGGATACTTCGGTGGTTGTTGAATTTTCAGTACACTTACCTTTAACGTTTCGACGAGATAACAGTTATTTTCCCGAAGGTGAATAGTGCAGTCTCGTTTGAAACGTGCGAGTTAAAAACTAAAACCGGTAGCAGTCAGGTGGAATAAAGTGGATTGTGGAATTAAACTCTTTATAATGGCACAAAGTATCTCAAGGATTTGAGTGGAATATATGATGCCGATCCTGTTCGTTTCCCATCCAGCTCTGTCCCCTGCGGTTTCCCGATCTGGTTTCATACTCTATAATCGTTTTCGTTAATAATTTAACCATAATCACAGATCCAAAACTTATTGTTGGTCGGTTTTTATTTTTTTATTTTATTTATCGCGAAATACTTCTGTTTTGCTTCTTTTTTTCTTTTTTTTGTGCTTGTTTATTTAACTCGTATATTTAAAATCACTACAAGAACGGACCGGGCTTTTATTAATATTAACTTGAAATAGTATAAAACACGATATAATTTGCTATGTGCGGTGTAGAGTATTTTTAGTTTTCTTTACGTCGAAAATGAGAAAATAGTTTACGGAAAAATATTAGAATGTAAAGGGCACGACTGGAAATCATGAACACGATGGTAACGGAAGGACGATGTAACAATGTAGCAAACAAAAGATCTACGGATGGCAAAATTTGATGGGGTGACGACAGCATTCTTCACACAGTTTCATTTGCATAATAATACTACGCTGTGTTAATGACTAAACTCTTTTATCTCTCTCTCTCTCTCTCTCTCTCTCTCTCTCTCTCTCTCTCTCTCTCTCTCTCTTTCATAGTATCTATTTAATTATCTATATACCCATCTATGTATCTCAGCATCTCTGGTTTGTTCAGCGGAGGTAAGAAAATCAAGATGATATTATTAACTGGTAGCATTACTTTCCGGGTTTTAAAGCGATTTATAAAAATCTACCGCCCAGTCTACACCTATAATTCTATATGATACTTTTCCCCAACGGGGACACGCTATTATTGTAAATATATTTAGGAACTCGTCAAGTTCCCAGTTAAAACGTATCTCCTTATTTAACCTCGAGGCATTTAGTTAGTACTGTTTGTAGAATTGAAAGTCCGCCCTTTGTCGAATTATCGAACAAATTATGTACCACATAAAATTCGACAGAAAAAATGTCGTGATTTTTTTGTTTTATTTTATTTCTTTATTATCACCGTTCCAATTGCATTCGTGAAAAAACATTTTTTTATTTTTCACGTTAATTATATTAAACTTGGCGGTATAATTTTATTCATGACGACACTTTACTGGCATCCGTCAAGTTTTTTGCTGAACCGTCAGTTTTTAAATAATTCTCATTCGTGTTTCCGTTTCCGTGAGTAATCTCTTAATTAATCACGCGAAAGAGTTGCCTAGCAAATTTGTTTTCTATGCGAGATGGTGCGCTCAAACGTCTGTTGAATGACGACAGCGCCTAACGATGATGTTTCCGTTATTTTAGAAATCAGACGGATTCGATTTCTCTTTGTTTATACACATAGAAATCGCCAAGCGGCGAAGATAGCCTTTAGGAGATGAAAACATAACCACACCGGTTTACAACTTAGTAACTCTGTGCATTGTCGATTTCAATTTAACTTTTGCTTTTTTCTTGGCTAATATCCAGTTTCTGACGTTTAACAACCGGTCTTCAGTTCCGTCTTTTAATAACAGCCGAGGTCGACGAGGGCCAGGCGTGCTCTACGAACTAGATTATCTACAATTCGATTAATCGACGTGGCTTTTTTCAGATAAATAAATTGTTCAGGTAAAACCGTTTTAAACTGTTTAAATAAAAATTTCACCATCTGTCGTCAGAATTTAAAGAGAGCCAGCGGTTAATTGAAGCTGCTGGCGTGCCCAAAAAAGAGAGACATAATTAAATAAATAAATATATTTATTTAATATGGCTTTAAGGGAAATCGCCAAAAAAAAAAAAAAAAAAAAAAACTCTGTTTGAATCACGAAGTTATAATGAATATAAAACGACTCTCCAATTAGTTAAAACATTCTCCAAGGTATTGTATAGAATATATATATATATATATATATACATATATATAGCTATTATTTATTATTAATCGTTACAGTTATTATGAACAGTAGCTATGTCCAATTTTTTTTTTTTCTGGCTACTGAAATGATTTGGCACTTTGAAATATCTTTTTAGAATTCTAAAATGAGTTTTCGTTCAAGCGAGTCTCATAAGTCGCATTTATTGGTATTAGTTAAAAAGAAACATAAAACAGAAATTTATTTAAATAACATTTGAACGAAGTTTATAAGGATTAAGCAATTAATGTAGTGTGTGTGCGTGTTATAAACTTGGGATTAACAACCAGGGCCGCATCTGAAAGGGGGTTTTCCGGGTTCGCCCCCCCCCCCCCGAAATAATAACTGCTTGAATTAAATAGGCCGAAATTCAGAATAAATATATTTCTTTTCAATTTTTGACAAAAGAAAAGAAAATTAAAATTTTTATGAATTCTATGGAAACGACTATTTTTTATTTGTTTTTATTGTAGTGTTCAAATATTGCATATACAATAATTGACTACAAAGCTTTCGTGTACTATTTATAAATAAATATATTTCATAATACACACACACACCTATATATATATATATGTATTTTTTTTTTAAATCGTACCCCCCCCCCCCATTTTTGGTCTAGATACGGCCCTGTTAACAACAATCCCTGAATAGTCTCTCCTACAATTCCTTTTATAAGAGTGATCGATGTTAATTAATTATCATTTTTCTTAAAATGAAATAAATGTTTCGTAACATTAAAAAAAGGGCAAAAACATTACGAATTAAGGTCCGTTTATATCTTCAGACATCGAGCGTGTCAGACACGTGTCGTGTCAGACAAAATAATATATTTCTATGCAGTGTGTATTAACGTATTTACATCTATCGTAACGCGACCGCTCAGACACGGTCAGACACGTATCGTGTCCAGCCCGTAATTTCGGAAAGAATATTTTGTCTGAACGGTTCCGTGTCTGTACGTATCTGTGGCTACTTTCCGGGCAATGTGAATAGAGTATACCGTGCAGACTTTTTTTGCTTCTTTTTTTGCCATGGATAACGAAAAGCTCAAAGAAATTGTAGCAGAATATAAATGCCTTTATGATTTAACGGACAAAAAATACAGTGACAATCAGAAAAGGGATCAGGCGTGGAACGAACAATAAGTTCTTTAAACAGCGTCCAATATTCTCCTTCTAATTTTCTTTTCTTGAGCATCGAATGTACGGCCATGCGTTTTGCTCTTTTTTTAGTTTTATCCCGGTCTTCTTCTTCTAGTAACGATGCAATTATGGATAAATCTTCCACAGAGAAGTGCCAGGATCATTTTCAACATAAATCGACCTGCTTTTCCCACTAAAGCTATTCAGTAACTGCCGGTGAGAGCAGTCGCGTCTGTCGATGTCTATCGATGTCTGACACGGCACGCTTCTAACACGCTCGATGTCTGAAGATAAAAACGGACCTTTAAACGTTACTGAATTTTCATATTTTCTCGGCCGTAACAATGAGATCTTGTCATTAATAACCGAATAATGGGAATTTAAACTTTCTTGAGCTCGCGTACCCTTTGAGGAAATCTTATAAGCGATAGTTTGATGAATGTAAGTTGCGTGCCGAATGCGATGACGGCATAACCTTGATCCTCACAAGACACACGAGAGAAAATCGCTCCCAGATATGAAAGAAGCTGCGATGAACTTGACGGTATTGTCTCACACTACACGGGGTACTAGAGAACGTTTCAATTGTACGCCTATGGTGCGATATCTGTCTTTATGCTGTGTGCTATATCTCTGGCTCTCCTATCGTCGACTACATTTCCGGTAATGCCTGAGGAGGAGAAGTTCCTCAGTATCTGCACAAGTAGACGAAAACAGAGACACAGAATGTTTGCGAAGTTCTCCTAAATTGGATGTTGATAGAAGACTAGAGACTCTTAGTTTTCCACATCTTATACGGCCAACAAGAAGTGTTGGATATGATTACTACATCGCACCTGTTTTGGACATATCAAAGATAGAAAAATACTCCGTACAATTCAGATGGCAATGATGAAAAAAAAAGAGGTATATATAATTTCACTTTTAAAAACGATTAAAGCATATTCTAATGAATTTTTCGAACTGAATCACCCCGTTAGTGTAGTAAATCACTCCATTTTTCTAAACCCTTACGGATAACTGGGAACAACTTACACCTTTTTAGGTACAACGATAAATTTTGTCACATAAAATTGCGTCATTTGTTCGCGAATGTGTGTCACTATTCACAAATTAGTGTTTTATTGATTTCCGATAATCGTGAGGTCAAAATTGGATAGTTGTATTGACTAAAAGAGACAGGGTAAGGGTTTCAGTGTTTGCGCTGGTTAAAGCTAGTGTCTCTGTATGTCACAGTTGAGGAGGTGATGTTAACACAATTTCTGTAGTTGGAGGATATCGGAGAGAAAATTTTTATAAACAAATTTCTAAATAGATAGGCTCGTCAATGTAGATTATTTTAATGCTTCCCAGAAAAGAGACTCAAAATTGGATAAGTTCGAAAGGCAACATGATGAATGTTGTCGAGTGAACTAAGGAAAGATTTAACGATAAAAAAAAAAAAGGCGCAGAACTCAATGATCGCATTTAGAACATGTTAATAAACGGTGTATAATTTTTGAGGAGATGTATGCAAATTTTTTTTGATTGAAGGCACTATTTTTTCCTTTTATTTGATTTTTGTGGTATCGATCAAGTATCGAACGTAGATAAAGATGACGCGATAAGTAATCTGTGTCGAGAAAAAGTATTCTCGTTGCACGGATGCTTCAATCTGTCAAAGTAAACTACTCGCGACAATTTTTCTGGTGAAAACTCGAATCAAGTTTTTCCGGTCCACCGAAAAACTTGTTGACAGATTGTTGCAGCAAGATTCGACTATTGAATTTGCAGAAAAATAATAATAATCAGCGAAGAGGGTAACTTTAACTGTGAGTTTTATTTCGTTGCCGCCGTCATCAATAGCAGTCATAAATAAAGCCGAGCTGAACATCACTTACTGCGCAAAGTTATGATGATCATTCGTTCTTGGTTTAAGTTCTAAAATAATTTTTTCCCCCGGTAAACAGCCCCAACGAAAGCTTCATTAGAAAAGTTTTTTTTTTTTTTTTTTTTTTGATATTTTAAACTTAGACATAGCGTCAAAGGATACTTTATTAGGTCGAATGTTACGGAGCAATGGATTCATGGAGATATAAAAGTCCTGTTGATGGAAAACCACGTTAAAACCAAGGCGGAAGATTTCGAATTCAGTTAGAGATATTTTCTTTTTCAGATTGCTGACGTAAAAAATATAACGATCTAAAGCCACCAACGGGCTGCGGATTTCTTTTATTTTTTTTTGCGTGATACGGATTGAACCATTTAGCCAGTCTACTTCAATTATTTTGAAATATTTTATTACCTAACTGATCTTTGCTCTAATATACAAGGGGTTTATATGCAATCAATAAGGGTTCTCGGAATCCAGACTTACCACTTCAGAGTCTTAATCCGCTCATTTTTTTTATATATTTATATATATATATGGCAGCAGCTCGTTCATCTGTGCTGGGTCAGCGATTATCATCTGTGGAATACTAACGGGTAGCGCAGTGTATATTCGACGCAGTTCCTTTTGTATAACGCACTCCTATTATTATCGTATAATAATCTGCAGCTCCGAGTCATGTGTTCAACAGAGCCCCCCACTCTCCCCACAAGTACATAAACCCGATTACATCATATTAAATCTTTTTAACATCTCCGGTGTCCGATCTCAACCTAACCAGAGCGTGAATATAGTCTCTTGTCATGTGTAATCCAACTATTTCCGACAACATTATTCTGAATCTTATAATAATACATACTTACCGCAACTGGTACTATTTTCTCTGAACATATTCTCCCGCTGTATTTGAGCATTAATTCGCACCATAGTCCTAAATTCCGTCCAAGGATACCCCTAACACACTGACAGTCGACGACCACGAGGCTGAAACCGTTCTGGTAAGTTCGTCTGCAACGCTATTTCCTACAATACCACTATTTGTTCTGGTATCCATTTAAGCTGCACAATATTGTTGCCATTATCTTTTAATTTTCCATAGGTATTTACTGTATTCCAAAGAACGTTATCTCATTTATCTATTTTATCATGGATCTTCTGAAGGCCCGAGAAAGAATTCGATAAAATAAGGTTTTTTTATTTCCCATTTTACTTTTATTTAGTAGGGCTTTACGTATTGCCACAATTTCCCCGCAGTACAAGAAGAGTGCAGGGCTACAGATTTCTAATTTGTTCTTCTGCTAATTACCAACTGGGAACATTTTATATTCCAAGGTACACCACGATATGGAGAAATTCTGTGCGCTATTTAATAATTCACGTAACATCTTTTCTATGCGGATGACCTATGTATTCAGTTCAGCGTCAATAAGTATACTGATTTCTCGCAAATAGAATTAATTTGAAAACAATTAGAAAATACCATAACTTCTTTAGGCATTACATTTTCGCTTCCCAAATGTCAATATATCGTGTTTGGAAATCGGAAAATTGTCGATATTATAAACAATCTTAAACTTGTGTCTAATCAACCTGTTGCACACACACAAGAGTTCTGAAATATCTTGGTGTACTTATAGATGCTAACCTTTTCCCCTTGTATACTTTATTTGCACAGGAGATGAGATTCACTCTATGCTAAATTTAAACGACTTCAGCCAAACATTAATAAGGGTCTGAGATGTAGAGCAAGGGTCATACTATATAAAGGACTTATTCAATCCCTTTATGCGTTTGCTCGTGTGTGTCTACATCTCTCCAGGTATTTTGAAATCAGTCAATAAATTTCAACGAAAATTTCTCTTAAATATTGGCTCTCTATATAGGACAATTTCAACACCAGCCGCAAATGTTATTTGTAATATTCTCCCCCTTGATTTATTTATAATTAAATCTAGCATCATTTCTGAATATAGAATTACTAAGACTACCAGACTTCTCACGAATGCAGTATATTTAAGTCCTGATCTGTTTAATAATTTTGGGGATGTCCTACCAATAAGAAATTTTAAATCTACTATTAAGAATGCCCCATAATCTCTCTAAATGGTAATCTAGATGGGACAGTTGCGACACGGGTCGCAAAACTTATCAATTTTTTCCTAGTTTAACAATTAGAGCTAAATTCAAAGAGGCTAATATTAATTTTTATAGTGCGCAGGTGTTCTTTGGGTCACGGTAAGTTTGGTGAATATCTGTATAGATTTCATCTTGCTAGTGGGCCAGAGTGTACGCTTTGTAGTATTACTCCCGGTGATATTAAGCACCTTCTGTACGACTGTCCGGCTTTCAGTACTTTACGTAGCTTGTACCGCATTTCCTCTTCTTCCGAGCTTACACTAACACCTGATGGTAATATTGAGAGCTTTCTATTATTTTCTGAAGCAGCAGTGAAGTTGACATTTTCAATTAGCTGATAATTAATTATTTATTCGGCATATTTTTTTGAAACCAACCGTGAATCCAAATTATCGAAAACTTAAACTTAATCAATTCTGTGCTGCCGGAGTGCTTCGCCCACAACTTGATATCATTAACTATAAGGATACACATATCACTGACTATCACTGTACACACACACAATTTATTTCGTATTGTTATCTGTGACATTAATACTTTCCTGTTTTTATTTTATTTATTCATTTTTTCCCCAAGTTATAGCCCTATTATTTCAACTTATTATACGTGTACAACCTTACCTACTTACAGTATCAGGGACTATGTTTTTCATCCCTGTTATTGTTTATACTTTTAGTACACTTTGCAGGGAGTTTTGATCACAGTTACCTTCACGCCAAGTAACATACGCATTATTTATTTTAAGCTTTTTATTACACTTTTTATTTATTTATTTTTTATTTTATTTCACACTACGGGTTAAATTTGTACTTACACAATACTTACTCCCTGCTCCTTTATATACAATTGAAAAATAAATAAATTTGTCCTTCCAGAGGTTATCTAGTGAGGCAAAAAAAAAAAAATACCAACTGGGTTGAGTAGGAAAAATTACCTCGCACTTTATCTTAACAAGGATTTTTTCCTTCTCTTATTTATATGTTATTTTGGTAAAGGCCGGTTTCCTTTGTTCTAAGGAATGACGACATTGAAAGGGATCTTTTTTTATTGTTTCAGGTGTCGCTGATAAATTTTATATTTCGGAAATTTTTCACATTGCGTTTTATTCTGTACTATTCGTCGTCCGCTTTGAATAAAAACCGTGTGTTCGAGCTATTTAATGCTTCGATCAGCGATACTTTATCCATCATCAGAACATAAAGAACTCCACGCAATGGAAGATGTGAATGTAAAAAGTTACGAAAAACTTATTTTTCTTTCGTTACGGTTAATGATTGGCTTCGCTGATCATTGTATTCTCGGTCACTGGCCTTATCTTCTTTGAAAATATTTCGGTAACTTTTACTTGCCTACTTCTTCTATTGCTCTCTTATCTGACGATGGCAAGATGGAATAATTCGTGCTGCAACAGTCTTCTCTGAATTTTTTATCGTAAAAGTTAATTCAATTTTTGAAGATTTTATCGTACGTTTTAATTTTTATTATTTAACTTTTTTAACGTGATATTAAAAACATCATTTAGCCTCAAGGGCGTCGCCAGCCGATGAGCCAGGGAGGGGCAAGATGAGTAGCCAGCCACCAAGGGGAGGGGGGGCAAGATGATAGAAAGAGTATATGAGTTATAGGAAAAATAAAATTTATAAGTTGTAAAGGCTTAATATTTTATTAAACAAGAATAAAATCCTAATTAAAACATAAGTTTTCCAAATTGTCCATGATTACGCGCCTAGGAATACTCATCAATGCCAGATGATTAAAAAGTTTCAAGGCTCCAGGGGGGCAGCTGCCCCCCCCCCCCACTGGCGACGCCCATGTTTAGCCGTTTGTTTAAACCTAATTCTAAATCACACTGAGAGATCAAGAAGCGACCGTATACTTCTATACGTACATCGCTATGTTAAAAAAAAGACGATGGTAGCGCTATACCTTATTTAAGATTTAAAATGTAACGAATAAAAACTCCTTTTTTTTTTTTTTTCTAATACACGATTCTGTTTTTCAAGTAGCGACTGTCGCTGTTATTCTTAAGCACTTATCGTGAAAGGGGGCAAAACTGATAATTATGTAGACAATGTTGAGTGCTCTCTTAGTGCAGCACTAATCGATTTAGTGACTAGCTATTAATAAATTTATCATACAAATCTAGTACTCATAATAATATGCTGTATACCATATAAATGCGCCATGCTCTAGACCACACTTGAAACTGACTAGAATAATTTGTTTTATTATTATACAAGTGCAGCTCAGGCCTGTGTCTCTATACATTACTTCTCCTACGGTGGTTGCATATTTTCCATACCGGCAGGGACGTTGAAATTGGTAGAACGTTCAGAGGATGGGAATTTAAAAACTCTAGCCATCTTTCAGATACGCGCGGTGAGGGTGGTTCAGGAGAAAGAAGAACAGAAATTCTTCCGAGAAGACTTCTTTGAAGCTTTCGGCATCTATCGAATTCTTGCGTTCGTCAATGTTTATGAGTAGGAAAATTTTCGGTCATAGGGTTTAAACCAGAAATTCTAAAAATTACTCGACTACGGTCAAATACAGCGTTCCACGTTTCATTCCATCATAGAGAAGAGAATCGACTAATTGCAAATGGAAGATGAACGGTAGCGAAATGAAGACGAAAACGATAAGGGCAAACGTGGCAAGCGGCACTTGTCTAAACATGTATAGGATCAAAACTAGGTTGAATATTAGGAAGCGAAAAAAGAACGGAACAGAGTTCAGTTGGTTTTAGTTAAATTTCATGAAATAGAATGAAGAAGCCTGAAACAATTAGGAGAAGGAAGATCTAGAGAGCTTATTGAAAGGGGGACATGATCATCACTACCGTAGAAATTTAAAAGGGTCCTCCAATTACAATTAAACCCACTAATAGGAGAACAAAAAGTAAAATTGGGGGTAATAAAGATAGATAGACTCTGAAAATAAGTAGGAGAGAGATCATTATCAAATTATCGGAAAAGACAGAATTCTCGAGAATTATTATAAACTCTGCAACCATACAACAGAGACGATCATTCCAATCACTATTTATGATAAAACGATTATGGAACGGAATTGAAAAAACAGTAAAAAGGGAAATGATGAAGATCCTGGTTAGAAGGAGCATAAATGGAAATGAACGGTTTTAGGAGAGATAGAGATGTTCGGTTAATTAGGACAAGGAAGAAAATTGAGAGAAACATCATGAAAACAAAATTACATATCTGACAAGGATAGCAGAACCCCCCTATATCTGTCATGACGATCGCGTGCGTGATCAGCCTGAACCCGCTAATGGTAAAGTTTGTGCCAGACCGAAGTCAAGTTTCTGAGATTAGATCAATGCCGATATGGTGGAGATGTAATACAAATAAACCTTTTAATGAATTTCTAGTGGGCCTGAGACTGTGACAATTCCATTGTAATGTATTAAGATAGCGGCAAGCACAATGGAACGCTGCGAACATTAGAGTGAGGAAAAGTGAAATTAATAAGAAAGAAGTCAGAAGTAACGTTTAAGAAACAGTAAAAGGTGAAAAGAACGTGAAATAAAATGAAAAGAACGTGAAATAAAATGAAAAGTAGTAACACTAAAAGAAGTGAGAACAAACTGGGTAAGGTAAAAATGAAAAAAGAAAGAGGTAAGTCGGGGCCAGTGAACCAGAGAAGAATTGAGAAGGCAAAGAAAGCGGATTAAAGCAAAATCGACCAAAAAGATGAAAAAAAATGCAGCAGAAGATGCCGGTTAAAGAGGAAAGTTTCAGAAACATCATTAATACAGTGTATCCGTTGAATTGTACAACCGTTTATTTGTATCCTCCTTTAAAAGGCTCAATCTCATTAAATCCCTTTCGCTCACTGTCTAGGGAGGTGATCCTGTGATCCTACTTATGTTTTACAAATCTTTAATCCGCTCTGCTCTTGATTACTGTTCTTATATTTATGGTAATTCTTCGAGATCCCTTCTGTCTAAGCTCGACCGAGTCCAAAATACATGTCTCCGCCTCTGCCGTAGAGCCCGAAAGTCTACTCCTATCCCAGCTCTGCACGCAGAGTGTCACATTCCTCCCCTTTTCCTTCGACGCTCCTTCTTGGGCTACCGTTTCCTCATCAAACGGTTGCCTATTTCCTCTTGCTCTCTCATTCCTTCTTATTCCTTCATATTGCGTTCCTGGCGCTTTTCCGCTATCAAGACTCCTACTCTATCTCTTACCGCTGGCCGTCTTATACAGTTTTCTCCGTATATCTACTTTTACGATAAACTCCCTTACTTCTCCTTCAATTTTTTCTCTCTGCTTCATCCTATTAACTGCTTTTATTCGCCTGTTCCTCCCAAACCTCTTCTTCGTCACGTTGTTAGATCAGAATTCTAACAGAATCTTAGCTCTTTTTTCCCTAACCATTTTTTGATCTTTACTGATGGCTCCAGGGGACCCAATGGTGTTGGTGCAGCTTTCTTCTGTCCTTCTCTCAATTACTTCGAGTCCTTTAAACTTCCCTCCTTTTGTTCAATCTTTTATGCTGAGTCTTCTGCTATTCTGCGTGCCCTTCTTTTTATCAAAACTTTACCGGCTTCTCGCAATCTCCTTATCCTGTCGGATGCTCAAAGCGTGCTGCAGACTATCACATCTCCTCTCCCTTCTCACTCAACCGACTGCATCATTCTCCTTATTCGTTCCTTAATTCACGATCTTTTCCTTTTCCACTTTATCCAAACGGATTTCGTTTGGATTCCTGGCCATTCCGGAATCGAGGGAAATGAGTTGGTTGACTCGTTCGCTCGATTATCTTCCTCTTCTGGTAGGTTTCTTCCTGCCTTCTCAGCTTCTAATATTACCCTTCTGTCTGCAGCTGCTCATTCCAAACTGTGGTCTGACTGCTACGTCTCCTCATTCTCCAACCCGAACTCCTTTTTCTTGTCTATCCAACCTTCCCTTCCACTCTTTCCATGGTTTATTAACTTTCCTTCTATGCGCCATTCCAATCTCTCTGCGATTTGCCGTTTGCGTTTTGGGCATAGTTTGCTCCCTTCGTCATTGTTCCGTTATTCTCTCGTGCCTTCTCCTTATTGTCCATTGCACCCTCCCGGCAATCAATGTATTTCTGATCCCGATCATATAATGTTCGGTTGTTCGTAATTATCAACTGAACAAACTTCTTTTTATTCCTTCCTTTTACAAACCGGTATTCCCGCTCTATACTGTGCTTCATTTATTCTCTCCCTTCCTTCTCCTTCGGTTATTCTAGCTCTTGATTCCTTTCTGTCGGCTAGCTCTGATCGTGTAAGGATCTGAGTCTCTCTTTTCTCTCTGTTCCGCTGTTCTCGGGCCAATGTCCATGTTGACGAACCCATTTAAAAAAAAATAAAAAAAATAAAAAAATATTGTAGCTACTAAAAAGCTGATATGTGTCTTGTGTAGTAAGGCTTTGTCATATTAGCACGATTAAAACAGATATTAACATCGTCACGGTTCTTAGTGGGTTCCGACGATTTTCAGATTACGTTATAATTTCGGACGGCTGATAAGGAAAAAACGCTTTCTGCCCGTTTGTAAATTCTGTTTTTAGCTTTCCTTAAATATCCCGTCTGCAAAATAGTCTAAGCGCAGGTTTAAATACGCCTACCATTACGAATTTTAAAAACTGTTTGTAGCATTATTTGAAAAAGGCAACAGTACTGTTTTTAATATATTTTTTTTTAAATAAAATTTTAATTTTAAATATAAAGTGTAATTGTAGCTACATTATTATCATTTCCGTGCTAGTCTATCCTTATAATTCCATACACAGGTTACAAAAATACGCCGAATAAGTATTTTTTACCATTGTAATTGAAGCTACCTCGATGGTCAATGCTGAGTTACACTGATCTAAGCAAAAAAGCTATCGTCGCTATCTCCGTGTACTTCCTTCGTACCAAGTTCTCTATTGACTTTAACCACTTTACTCCATAATTCTGCCCGCAGTTCTCGTCTGTAGTTAGCTTTAGTTTAAATAAATGTGATCTTTTAACTGACTGGCTGATGCAACTTTTATCCTAAATTCTGGGAAGAATTAGAAAACAAAAAAAAAAAAAACAATTACTTAGTGAACGAATTTCTTGTCGAAAAATTGCAGCGCTTATCTTTACATCTTCTTTTCGGTTAATTAATTAATTAATTATGATTGTTCTAGAGTAATTGAACAAGCCGTTAGAGTTGATTGTAGATATACCATTTAAATTTTATTCCGCTACTATTACCATCAACTTCGTTTTCGATTCGCAATTCGCAAAACTAGTCCGCCATGAATTCTTGAAAACTTTAACGAATACCAGTCGTTTCAGTGTGTCACATTACAGCCGTTTAATTTCTAACTCCCGCAGTCCGATGTTCATTCATACGGTAAGGTTTTTTGTGCAACTCGCTAATTCACGCTTTCACAGACACACCTGACGTGCTAATCAGAAACGCTATCTGTCAAAAGCTATTAAGTAAACATTCAACTGGTACTGTACTTTAATCGTGACCATTCTTCTACCTATCAGCAGACACTCTTCCTGTTCCATTTTTTTTAACAAAGTTATAACGCTGATTTTCTTCCGCCATTTCCTTTTTTTTCATTTCCGTTTTTGGACTATCTTCCATTGATGTTTTCTCCTCTTTTGAAATAGCATTTTCTTCTCTCTTCTTTAACCATTGATTTTGGCTATTTCCCCATATTATTCACCTTCTTAGATGATTTATTTTATGTATTTTATTTTTTTGCATTACAGATATTATTTTAAAAAATTATTAAAGGCCCGTTGACTATTCTATATTAGCCCCCTGCATCTTCTAATCTCGTACTGATATTTTTTGGCCGCAAATCTTAGTCCGGGTTTTCGATCGTTTTTTCTCATTTCCCAGTTCAACTCGAAGTTCCGAACACTTTTGCCTTAATCACCCCTCTCCTATTACCAGTATCTACATACTTAAACATGTAAAACTTGCATGGTATGGATATAGTTAGGAAAACAATTTACCATCGTAAGTTTTTCGAAACGTTAAGGTTTTAATATTAATTTTTTAAACATGGTGTCTACCGTAAATTGTTTCCCTAATTGTACACACTTGTTTCATTACTTACGGTATACGCCGATTTAATAATGAGTTCGTACGTTCTATAAACTACTCGTTATCATTTATGTCACTTTTACACATCTGTTGATTTCGTACCTGCTCATCTTCAGTAAATGCTTCAAAATTATGTATGTATATACACATATATCTGTGATGGCTGAAATTACCTCACATTTTCGCTTCTGTTCTCTTCTTCATTTTTTGTTTCTTTTTTTGTGCAAATCCTTTTTACGTATGCGCTTGGAAAAAGTTTCAATTTTGTCTTTTTTTCTCTCAGCGTTTGCGTTTCTATCGTATGCAACAGACATGAGGCACTCGTTCTACGACTCTATTATCAACTTACTTGTTGAAATGCTCGCCTCTTTTCATGGAAAGATTATTCGGCCTCGCATTTATGACATCCATCCCCCTGAGCCGTCTATTATCAGCGCCGACACCTGGCACGTAGTTGTTTGAATTCTATTTCTTCTCGCTTCTTATTTTCTTAATACTTTTTGCACAGTTTTTTCCGGTGAGACCGGATATCGTACATATATGTGCTCCTTTCTAATTATTTCGATACCGTTATTTACCACTCTATTACTTTTTCGCTTTAATTTTTGATTAATACGAATTCCACCTTTTCACCAACCCAGTTCATTCATTCCGCTTCTAATTTTTTTAGACCGAATATCTACATTGTATGCAGTATTATTGCGTACGATGTGTATTTTATTTTATGGTCGCCAACTCTGTTGCAGTACCAAAAAAATCTGGCTTATATGTTTAATTTTCGAAAACTATTATCCGTCATAAATAATTTTCGGACACAACTGTATTAAAAAAATGTAACACAATAAAGGAATGTCGTCTGAAAATTATTTATGATGAATAACGATCACTGTGAAAGTTTTAAACATTTAATACGTATATTATCTACTCTGATGAATGATTGTAGCAGAAATATTTTCGTCGTACCTAACTTTTAATAGGTTTGATTAAATGATTTGTAACAACTTCATCTTTATATATATTTGTCCTGCACTGCTATCCTGCTGAACATTTTATTGCTTGATATTATTCCTACAACTTAATAAACAAATTAACTAAACATTGATCCTTTTTCTTATATATATATATATATATATATATATATATATTATATAAAGCTGCAAGAAAAAAAATCGTACTGACCGTTCTGTACTAGCTAGAGAGTTAATTTTTTTTTCAATCGAAGTATTTTCTTCGTTACATCATAGGAAAATAACAAGACCCTCAAAATTTTAAAATTAAAAGGCCCAAATTTCGAAAAATGTGAAAATCAAGTTTTACGAAACAAATTTTTAAAAAATCCCGCAGCCGATTCTATGTGAGTTATGGTAACAATTTTCTTTTTAATCTGCACACTAAGGTCTCCAGAATACAGGGGGAAAAAAAAGATTCGAACAATTTTGATATTTAGGGACCAAAATTTGTGAAAATGCATGCGTAAAGCAGTAACCCCGGAAACTAAAAAAAAGTCCACAGCTCTTTCCGTGGTAGCTGGAAGGTCACTATTTTTTTTAAATGATGTATTTTAATCGTAAGAATATAGAAAAAATACGAAACCGCCAAAATTTTGAAATTAAAGGGCCCAAATTTTTAAAAATGTGGAAACCAAATTTCAAGGAAAAAATTTTTAAAAAATTTTGAAGCCGGATCTATATAAGTTATGACATTGATTTTCATTTTAACTTACACACTAAGGTCTTCAAAATACAGGAAAAATGTAAAATTCGAAAAATTTTGATATTTAGGGATCAAAATTAGCAAAAATACACGCTTAAAGTGGTAAGACTCGAAACTAAAAAAAAGTCCACAGCCATTTCCGTGGTAGCTGGAGAGTCCTTCTATTTTTTAAATGATGTATTTCAACCACACGAATATAGGAAAAATACGAAATCTCAGAAATTTTAAAATTAAAGGGCTCAAACTTTGAAAAATGTGAAAACCAAGTTTTAAGAAAAAAAATTTCAAAAAATTACACAGCTGGTTCTATGTGAATTACAGTTTTGATTTTCTTTTTAACGTGCATATCAAGGTTTTGAGAATACAGGAAAAATATGAAATTTGAAAAATTTTGATATTTAGGGACCAAAATTTGGAAAAATACACGCATAAAGCGGTAAAAAATAGTCCACAGGCTTTTACACCATAGCTATAAGGTCACTCTTTTTAAAAAATGATGTGCATCAATCACTCAACATACAGCCATTTCCGTGGCAGTTGGAGAGTCCCTCTTTTTTTTAAATTGTGTATTTCAATCTCCAGAATATAGGAAAAATACGAAACCCCCAAAATTTTGAAATTAAAGGGCCTAAATTTTGAAAAATGTGGAAACCAAATTTCAAGGAAAATATTTTTTTTAAATTCTGAAGCCAGATCTATATAAGTTACGACATTGATTTTCTTTTAACTTGCATACTAAGGTCTCCAGAATACAGGAAAAACTTAAATTTTGAAAATTTTTGACATTTAAGGACCAAAATTTGTGAAAATACACTCTTAAATCGATAACCCTGGAAACTAAAAAAAAGTCCACAGCCCTTTCCGTGGTAGCTGGATAGTCATTCTCTTTTTTAAATAATGTAATAGAATTCCTGGAATATAAGGAAAATACGGGAGCCCTAAAATTTAAAAGTTAAATGCACATGAACGGTTTGATGGAATTTCTAAATAAAAAATTCGAAGAACCAACGAAAGAAAAAATAAATAATATAAATCTAAACCAATAGATATAGTAGATAACAAAAATAAAAAAAAATATCTCAGACAAAATATTACAAATATTTGTTATTATCAGAATCAAGATATACGCGTTTAGATAGATTAGGGCAAGAATACTTTGTTAATATACGGTGTAAGGTGGAAGAAGAAAAATTACGGTTTTTATTAGATTTAATCAAATAAAAATCCTAAGAATGGATACTCGAAGTGAAATAGTCGAATGTATCACAGCTGAAGGAGGTCTAAAACCAGGAAAAATTTACCTTCGAAGATCATATACACATGGTCCGCGTTGTATGCAATTAACATATCAGGATGGCATGGCAGTTGTTGCCAGATTAGGTAAACCAATGTTTTTTATTACGATGACGTACAATCCTAATTGGATAGAAATAACATTAGATTTAAATGAAAAGCAATATCATATCGATTGTGCAGATTTATATTGTAGGATATTCCAATTAAAATTAAATAATTTATTAAAAGTTTGAAAGTCAGGTGAAATTTTTGGAGAAATGGTTTATATTTTATACGTAATCGAATTTCAAAAAAGACGTCCTCCTCATGCTCATATTGCTTTAAGAGTAAAAAATTCGACCGTAACTAATGAAGAGATTAATAAATTTTTTCAAGCCACAATCCGAATTTTTAAAATTTGATTCTTTAAGTTTTAAAATTTTTGCCCATTTATTCATTTCTACATTATAAGGACGAAAAGACGTCAATTTAAAAAATATATATATATATATCTCCAGCTGCTATAAAATGGAACTAGGGACATTCTTTCTATTTTTTGCTTTATATCTAATGCACCCGAAGTATTACAGTCGTGGGAGAAAAATAAGAAAAAAGTCAATAGCCCTCATAACAGCTACAGCTTTTTTTTTTTTTTAATCAACGTCGTTTCATTAAAACACAAGAAAAACATGAAATATCCAAAATTTTAAAAGAATATAACAAAAATTATCAATGTTAGTTACAATGGAAATGTAGCAGTTCCTGAAATTTAAATATTTAAACTTTGATTATAGAACATTGTGTCCTAGACGTTTCCGTGTGAACAGAGTTAATATAATAATACATTACTTCTGACAACATTTATTTATTTATGTATACTGAATCATTATTGAAATCCATGAATATATATAGTTTATAAATTTATGAAAAAATATCTGGCTATTGAGAAGAAATTCTTTCTTCTTAATACTGCATGGCTAATTTCGTCGTTATATTTCACCGAAATTATACATAAGTAGGCTGCATTAATTATTTAGTCGAGTGATTATTGATCTCGAGAATCAGAAACGTAGTGAACTGATACCAAAGTCAACCATCATCGCACTCCAGCCGATAACAGTGATACGTATTGTTTTAAATATTTCCTTTATACTATCCACAAAACTCTTTGCATATTATTATTATTATTGTGTTGTTCTGTAGCGGTCGACTGACAAAAAAAAGGTGCTTTAAATTGTAATTAGAATATCAAATTTCCGATAACCTATCGATATATTTCAACTTTCGCTTACCGTATTGATATTTTTTTTAACCCGCATACTAGAGTTTCCAAAAAGAATTAAATGTAATATAGTCCTTTCACATATATTACACTGCTAGCGCTTTCAGTTTTTTTGATATTTTAATCTGAATTCCACTTTTTTAATTGACCTATTGGTGTACTTATTTTTTCAAAAAAAAATTAGTATACTAAATGCTGCAGACTTTATGAAAATTTACAAAGTAATACAGTTTAAAGTCCGAAAGAACGGGCCGCGAAGCGCCTGCGATACCAATTCCTTAGTATATATATATATATGTATTAATGTATATATATATGTATTAATGTATATATATATGTATTAATGTATATATATATGTATTAATGTATATATATATGTATTAATGTATTAATGTATTAATGTATATATATTGATCGAGCTTTTCTCGGATTTATTTGAAACTTGCAAATCAGTTAAAATATTCATTTAAAAATGTAAAAATAATACACACGTAGTAATGCGATAGTTACAATTGCGTACATTACCCTGTTTTATAATTTTGCATGTGTATTTTAATTTGCATAATATTCAAAATCGCCGTATAAATGTCATTAACAAAATTTATTTCATCGCGAAATTTCAATTTTCTATTTAACATAGGAAATAAGCGAGTTATTCTTTAGTTACTTTTTATTTAGCCCTAAATACAAGTTTTAAACACTGCTTACCTTCATTTCCTAAAGCAACCGATTTCTAGAACTTAGAACCTCCTACTAATTCGTGAACTTTATAAGAATCATTAGATCTACTTTTAGAACTAATATTTAATAATATACACATTAACTGAGATTTGCTTGGAGATCTAGTCTGAACTTATAAGCCAATCAACGGATTAATAAGTTTCACAAGCGGTCAAACATTTATCGATCTTTGTATACATTGCATTTAATAATCCCGGGAGTTAAAAGGAATAAAAACAAATACCCATAGGCCAGAAATATCAGTACAAATTATCATCGATATAACTTCATTTCGCATATTATTTAAATTCGTTTTGTAAAGCTTAAATAAATATCAGTACGTAACAAATGTATCTTTCCTTCTTGATAGGTAATCGTCCGTAGCTGACAAGCCCAATAAAAAAGGGAAAAAAAAAATGTACCTTTATCTATTTTCAAACTTATTATTTTTTGGCCATAGTAAATAAATCCTTCGCTTACTTCTTTTCGATAATCTTTAAACATTGGTAGCCTCTCTTTTATAAAATTACTCATTTCGTAAAATTTTCTTGACGATGACACCCGCACCAATCGATTTCATCCCCTGTCGCGAAGTTCATCAAAATCGTTAGAGCTCTTTCCGACAACCGAGTTTTATATATCGTACATTACACACCATTTTTACTTATATTACAAATATAAACTGTATTTAATAAAATTGGATTCTGCGGAGTAGCTCTTTTATAATATTTATAGAAAAATTTTAAATTTCAATTAAGTCATTCTTAAAAAAATAATAATAATTTACCGCGTGCGTAACAATTTCCATTAAAAACGTTGCATGACGTTTTATTATTACCTTCGGCGCAAGAAAGAAGATGTAGTTTTTTTTTTAGTTAACATAATACTATAATATACCAATGAGCGAATCATTTTTAATATGAAAAAAGTGCGGACATTATATTCTTACGTATATTGTGATAATAATGGCGATTTAACCGGGAGTCAAAAGTTATGCGATGGAAGTACCCATCGAATTGCGTAAAATTATCAAATTTTATGTAGTATAGTTTTTTCTTACGTTCCCTTGTTTACCCCCGAAAAAGATCTAGTATAAAAGTTTTTATTGACATGTATCTTATGTCGAAATATAGAATGATTAAATAGATTGATAAACTTACTTAATTCTAATAATAATGATACAGTAAATAAAATGATGCGATAAATTTATAAGTTGCCAGCAAAAAAAAAACAACTAAATAATGTAATAAGTTTTTTTAAGTAATAAAAAAAAAAATTGCATAATGTTCTTAGTGAAAATTTGTTGCAACATTTACATCAGCGTAAACGCGAAGAAAAATATCTCGAAGAATTTAGCGAGCGAAACGGGAATATTCGAAATGTCAAGTAAAAATTGTTCATTTTTGCAGTATGAAAGTGATTTGTATACATATTTATGAATCGGTAAGACATGGTCTAATTTGTTTCTTATCGAGAGAGAAATTTAGCGGTTTTGCTCGATTACATATTGAACGGGAAGCACGTCGGACAGTGGTGAAATTTAATCGAAAATAATCGAAAATAATCGAAAATAATCGAAAAACTAAAAAAACTACTCGACTTTTTCTTTTTCTCCTTCGTATTGTGACGAAGAAAGCATTTACGCGATTCACCATACATTGAAACTTGGCGGGAACATTCGGAGAACCGAAAATTCCACGCTTGTTTTCAGCATACGCGTGTGCCTACGCGCCGCCGGATAATCTTGAAAAGATGTAAATGAATTCTAGAAAACTTTGAGATGTGACGAGCTATTCGCGGCAAATAGCTGCATTGTGCACACTGTCCAAGGTCTGCTGACACTATTGGCAGAGGAACTAAGGAGACGATTATTCGTGTACCTATCCACGACGTATATATAGGTGTGCGCATGTAAATGAATCGGTCGCTGTTGCTCATTTGGATCGAGCGCTTCGTGTGCAGCACACATGTTCGTTGTTGGCCTATTGTGTAAAAGTGAAAGGAACTAGTTCGTCCCGTGGTAGTAGTTATATAAAGGGGTCATTAAAGTAATAATCCAGTATTTCTTCGGTACTTATACTGTATGTGTCGTCGTCCGAGCCTCATCTCGACTAACGCAGAACGCTGCTAGAGAATTGTTGCTGCAGAAACCGCGCCGAGTTTAAAGTGGTTAGCTTGTAAGGTGTTTATCGTCGAATGCGGACGATTTTGGACTGTCGCGAAGAAGAATTGCTCGCTTTCTCGCTATCTGTCGAAGCTTTTCTCTTTTTTATTCTTAACGCTAACGATAAAAGTAATTTTCACGAAAAAATGTCATTCGTTAATCGTTGCTAGAGCGCCCACCTCTTTGTCCATCAGCTGTCGCGTCGAAGCTTTGATTGTCATCCGCGGTGAATTTTTTATTTTATCCCCTTTCTCGATTCATCGACAAACAGGAACTCCGCGCATCATGCTGTTCTCATCCAAGTAAGTAACATTTCGCCAGTTTTACTTTTTCCTTCGAATTTAATTTTTCAACTTGATAAGATCGCCTTGTTCCTCGTCACGCGGGCTATGACGGCTGAAATTTAAAATTATTAATTAAAATTACAACTTACACTGAAGCTTAGAGTTAGAGAAATGTTTTACGAATTTGTTTTTCATAGTGCACTTTGCCTTTAGCAGTTCCCACTACTAAAGTATCATCCGGTGAGCAATATTTGCCTATTTTTGTTTGTTATTATTTGAAATCAAATAGAATAAAAACAATTATTGTCCAGCGAATATATGCGGCAATGCATTTTATTCATATTTAATTTGCTCTACAATCAAAATGAAGCTAATACTCGTATGCGTGATTGTGTGTGTGTTGTGTGGGTGGTTGGGTGTGTCTTTAAACTTCAATGAAAATTAGGAGTTTTAGAGTCATTTAACCGACGAACGTGTTTACGCGTAATATAGAAAACCCGCAATAGTACTTTGCATAGTGCGGCGTGTCAAATTTGAGTTCAGGGTCAACTTCTTAAAATTTTCAAATATATATAGGCCATATTTACAATAGCCTAATAAAAGAATATGTTAGCTAAACGCAAGAGTTGTCATTTGCAAGGTGCTCAAATAAAACTTCCGCCACACATGCCGTGATGGCCGTCACAAGCGATTGTTTCACAACTAGTAATTTTACATTCTTTTTTTTTTCTCTTCTAAATATGTATATAACAATAACTTTTATTTTCTTTTCTTTTTTCTTTTTTTTATGTGATACAATATTAGAAAGGCTTTTTATCTTTTTCTTAACTATACAAATATTGAACATCTTGCCAATTGGTTTATAAATTTTTGTGACAAACGTTAAAGCAATATTATTAAAATTCGATTTTTCTATAGTTACGTATATAGAATGAAAACGAGTTCAGATGATATTTATTCAATATAAATATCGGTTCTTTTTGAACAAAAAATAATCATAGTCTAAGACGTCAGTGATGCTCGATGAATGGATGTTGAAAAGAAACGAAAATTCTGTTCAAATGGTTTATCGTTTGTTCTCGATAGTATTTTAATAAACGTACCTCCGACCACATTCGTCAACACATTGCCTATCCGCCGTTATTGACTAATAATAAATGCTTCTACGCCTGACCGGTTATTAAACTATTCGAATACTTAATATAAAATTTCGTTCGAAAAGGTTAAGAAAGATGAAAGATAATTTACTAAACTAGAAAAATCAATAAAAACAAATAGTTAAAAAAAAAAAGGTCAATAAGAGTGAATGCCCTAAGAAACAATCAAAGCAGTCTTACGATAGATATTACATATATATATATGTTAGAACTAAGTATGGTTCTCGTTGAATTACGACCGCTACTTTGAGCATCTATCATTTTCTTTCCTTTTTTTTTTTCGCTTGTTATTAAAAATACTTGCATATAATCATAAGCTAAACCAGAAATAAGAGTAACATTAAAATTACTTTAAAAGCGATGTTGTTTTTTTTTTGGTGTAGATTGCATTTGTGCGTGTGTTACAGGACTCTATCATTAATAGTACATATAAAAACATAACCGGGGAAAGGATTAGAACACAACCATAGAGTCTCTCTCTCTGTTAACGAAATTAATCTGGTATTTAATTTTTCTCTCTTGGACTTGTCAACCAAGGATCTTCACCCAGAAACAAATAGTAAGGAAAGAAGTCGGTTATATTTTAATTTGATCAGAAATCTTTTTGCTAAAAAGGAACAAATAGCAGGAATAACTGGAAGGAAAGGACAGGATACAGGAAGCACAATAAGGAGCAGGAAGCCTCAACAAATAGGAATACAAAATGCTCCACAGAAAGAGATGAACACTGGAAGATCACATGATCGAATCTGGTAAAAAGATATTCAAATTGACAGATGAGTTCTGTGCAAAAAGATTTATTGAACTGATACCAAAGAGTTAGAGAGTTATTACTCGTCGTTACTCGGGCACTGAATTGTGTAAATTCTTTTGTATTTACTTCGGATAGAAGAAAAGTGTACGCATTGAAACATCAGAGCTTCTAATAATAATCTTCTTTTATTGTTTTTATATTTATCGTTGGGATAACTACACCAAAAGTATGTAAAACCTGTAGAAATTTATAGGTGGAAAATTTATAATCCGGTTAGAAAAAAAGTCTATAGTAATTCCATTCTTACGTCACATTGGTTACCTATTTTCTCCCTTTTGGCGATGCGTGGGAGTCGTTTAGGGGAGGGGGAGTTTTCGGTACTTATTTACCGACTGAACCAGTCCGAAATCGGTGAAAAAATTCTCATTCCGTTAGGTGAGCCGTAGCGAGTTCCTTTTTTTTTCTTTACGTTCGCTTTTTTTCCCAGCTCGCCGAGCAAAAAAGTTCACATAAAAATGATGAGAAAAGGAGAGTGGTCAGATTTCGATCCGATGTGTTCGCTATGAAAGATTTTTATTTTTAAAGTGTACGCCAACGAAGGTCATTGATCCATAGAACTAATTGCGTGAATAGTAGGGATAGGAGCTGTATTTGAACTGTTTGTATAGTAGCGTTGCGTACAAAGATAAAGAACTCTTTGTCGTATATGATTCTATTGTCCACTCATAAGCGTAGGAAAACTTTGCATGCTAGTGTTTGGATTATTCATCTTACAGCTACAGAAATTCTGTGTTTGTGTATATTTTGCAGTGTTTTTTCATACTGTACAATTTTCTGTAACTGACGTGTAAGATAGCGTAAGGAAACTATTTGTGTTGTTGAACTGCGCGCGAAAGAGAACTCAGCCCCTGTGCTCTGTTAGTTGTGCTGTAAAAAAGAGGTTCCGCTTTATGCTTAATTATATGTAACAGTTTGTCTACAATATGTCTGTACCGTCGTCGAGTTGTGTAAAGAAAGCTTCTTCTCTGTTGTGTTTGTTACATGTAGTTGCCAGAAATGGAACACGGTGCGGCAACGGTTCTTTGGCATTTACTCCAGTTTGCCGCGCCAGTGTCTAATGCCAATGTGCTACAAGAGAAAAAGATGAGAAACACTGAAATTGACACTGACCGTTTGCTACTCGACCTAACCAATAGGCTGGGATGGCGGTAAAAAATCCGGCTAAAGCTTACACGTTAGTTGAAGGATGCGGAAATTGCTAAAATTCATACATGCGGGTCGCGAAATAAATACAAACTCGCAGTTGCCTGAGAGAAGAGGCAATCTTTTATTGTTACCGAAAATGTATTTATCGATGTAAAATGTCCAAAAGCTGTACTCTCGATGATGGTTCGAAAATTACCCTTTTTTTAAGTAAACTCTGCTCAATTATTTAAAATTATTATTAAGCGTCGTTTCTGGGGTGCAGTTTTTTTATACATTCCGAAACAAGCAGTACCTAAAATAGAAAAACTTATAGAAAAAACTCGTTCCATGTCGAAACGGTAACCCGCGTAAATGTACCGGCTGGAGGGGAGCTTCGGTAACTAATTACAAAAAGAGATGAGAACGAATTCCGACTGCTAGTGATCCTCTACTGTTATTCAAAGACGATTTTAATTTTATTTACAAATAACAAAATGTTTTCCGGGTAATTTAGTATACGAACAATACGAACTCGTTTACTAACTCATTGCTCGGAGGCTCGCCAGTGAACAGCGTCGTAGCTTTCATTAGGAATTTAATTATCCGTTACCTGATTAGCCGCATCCAGTTGCCGACAGGTTCGGTAATATGAGTTTAAACGTGTCGAAATCGAATTCTCCTAAGGCGCGTGCGTTCTGCTTAAATTCTGTGAGATTCTAGCTGACTTTGAATGTGAATATTATTTACAGAGACCGGAAGTAGTTGGTTTATCGGTTATCGATAACGACGTTATATATTTTGTATTTTTACTTTTTGCAATCGGTCGGCTAAAATTATACGGGGGAAACGCAACTAACTACCGCGATTGTGCAGGTTAATCGAACTCACGATAACAATATGGGACCGGTTCCATTTTCGGAGGGTAGGGGGGAAATGAAAAATCGACCGGAAAAAGAATTTGGATTTAAAAAATATACCGAATAATAATGTTCTTAGTAGTATCGCGTTATAAGATCACGCTCTGACACTTTCGGCTGTAAACTAAGAAAAATATTGTGATATTTTTATTCGTTTACGGTTGCTATAATTCTAGGCTTTGCCTCGCGCTCGCAATAGTTTTCGTATCGCATGCAGCTTTGGCTTTTACGTGAAAACACGATGCAATTACGTGTAAAATTGACCGCGCCAAAAATAAAGGCTGATTGAAACTGGAAGTGTTTGTTTTATTATAACCGAAATATAAGTAAAAAAAAAAAACGGCTACAAAATAACACTAATTCAATTGAATGTAGATGCAGTCTTAAAACACTTTCTACTATTAAATAATAACGGTAAAGTTTGACGAGGATAAAGCGAATAAAAATTAAATAAAACGCGCCCGTATAGCTTGGAGTGCATGGAAAGAAAGTCGACCGTGAAGAGGGAATGGGCGAACGTGCATTGCGAGACAGATTGTTCTTTATTTCACAGCGAAACATATCTACAATTGAAATTTTCGGTGTTGAATCAGGTGCGCGATAATATTCAGTTGAATGAAATTTTTACGTAGCTTCATCGTTGATTAGTGCAAAGCTCAGTACGAAAACGACTTTTGTTTTTAATGTCTTCTCAATGTGCAATACGATCGCATTACTTTGTCAGTTCATCCGATTAAAATGTTACTTTGTACATGCTAAATACCGAATATTTCGATGAAAACCGCAGGTATAAAGAAAATACATTTTTCCGATAACAATTAAAGTTTTTTTTTTTTTTAGTGTAATCATACTGCAGAAATATTTCATTTACTTTTTTTACCATTCAACGACAAAGTGCCGTGAACTCATATTGTAGTATTCTAAGTTACTCCGAGGCGGTAACAGTGCTCGCGAAAAACTAAGCTGGACACACTTCGGTCGTCTATACTTAAATTCTGCACTTGTACCATCTTTCAGCGACCAGGCATTTTAATCGTGCAGCACGAGATGCTCCGTCGTTCACGTACTTGTCTCAGCACAAATTCGAATATACGAAAATCAGTCCACTTTGTAGTACAAAACTTTCTTCTGTACTAAAAGAAAGCACAGGAGCATATCGAGAAACCCGCCCACATTGTCAATAAACTTTCTCTTTTCGTAGTGTTACTAATTTATATCACAACTGCGTTTCGTGTGCTGAAGCTAAAGGAAATTTTCAGTTTTGTTTTTTATTTTTTTTCCGATCGATGAAAATCCATCCAGATTGAAACGACGCAGATCTCTAAGCTTTCTGGTGCTTCGCGGGGTGCATATTTTGGATTTATTGTCTAAGCCTTTTATCGATTTTTGAGATAATCATTTTGTTTGAACGTCGACCATAACTCCGGAACTCAAAATTCCAGATGTGCTCATTAGAGCTCCGGAATATTTTAAAGAAGCGAGGATGCTCGTTTGAACCAATGGTGCTGATAAAAAGTGAAATCCTTTCCAGAATTTTTGATAATTTAATTGCAAAGACAATGGTTTGTCAGTTTATCAGCTATAATATCTGTATATTCATATAAATATATATATATATATATATATATATATATATATATATATATATATATATTCATATACACATATGTATATATTCACCGCAGGCATAACAATAGCTTTCGCACTGCACTATCATCTGTCGTTTTCGTATAGCCATCTCCTCGTCTATTCGTCTGTGTGCATCGCTTTGTCTCAGTTTCTCTCCGACAAACCGGTTGATTTCTTTTCATTATCTAGGGAACGTAGAGCGGCTAAAGTTTCATGTCTAGACTACTTTCACCGTAAGCATATGGATAACGAGAAATGCGGTTCGCACCGATATACATAATATATACCGTTGATACCGGTTTCCAGTAATGAAGATGGGGGCTATTATTATTATTATTATTATTATCATTATTGTTATCATTATTATTATTGTTACTTTTTAAAAAAGTGAACACCGCCGTTGTGTTTTGCGAGTAGTACTTCCAGTGAAAGCGTCATTTAAAAACGAACCGGTATTTCTGCATGGCGGAGATGCAGAGAAACCGACTGCAACCGGAATACATTAGCACTACCGTCGTTATCTAAAAAATGCTAATTGGTTTCCGCTATATTTTATATTCTGGGCATAGCGCGCAACAAGACGAAAAAAAAAATTAATTGCGGCCTTTTACTGCACTTGTGGTCTATCAATGTCCGTGCGTTAAATAAAGCACACGTTGTCTTACAGGTTACTTCGATGTGCCGAACGAATATTTTAATTATACTAATACCCCGGCAGTTTCGAGTAATTATTATTACTGTTAGTAATTTTTAATTTTAGGCTGATGATATAATTATTTTTGTGAAATAAAGATGGCGACTTTTTGCATCGCTTGTGTACTTATCGTTCCGATACGGTGCTCGGTCTAAATTTTGTTTTCCAACATTAAAATAGAGAAAGCCTCTGTTCAATGCGACTTGGACGTGTTAACTGTAATTTCGGATTTCAATTTTCTTTTAAATGCACGCGTCACTTGTAACAGGATGATTGCCATTCGACCGTTTCGCTAGACGTTTCGGCGAAAAAGAGTCACAAGTTCATCTGCGGAAACCTTGTCGAGGATGATGTTGAAATCTGTGCTCGATGCATCAGTGTACATTTTGAAAAAGAATGTTCTCATATAGACGCGTGTACAGGAAAAACCTACGTGTTTTGAATTTATGCCAGGATGATGTTTATAGCTGAATAGTGGCTGTGTTCTTTGAGTTTTTCTAAGATTTTTGCTCTAAGGTTGCTGGAGAGTGTGTGTATAATCGGACCATGTTTGAACAACGTATTGCGACATCTAAAGAAAAAGTGGAGACATCGACGACACTTGTCCTCCAGCCTCACTCCGCTTTCTCCCGATGTTGTTGTTACAATCCGAAAAATCAATCTCAAGAAGTTGTTTTGCAGTAGACACCAGGTAGTCAGCTCTTGTTGTTTATGTAACAGAGTTATATATATATATATATATATATATTTATAATATATATAGATGAAGGCGAGGGCGCTTGCATTATAGTAGAGATTTTTGAACCGGGTTTTATTTCCCGGTCTAAACAGGTTTATGTAAGATTGTAACTAAACTTTCACCGAAATTTTATGACAGAGCCTAAGAGATTCGTCATTTTTTTAGATACTGATTAGTGGCGCTTTTGTATTCCGGCCAATGCAGCTATCGCAACCGATTCTAGCTCTAATGGTCGTTTTTCTAAAACTTCAGGTGTACACTTGAACTTAAAAATATAGTGGAAAAAAAAATTAGTGTCTACGCTATTCTCGCAGAAAATTATCGTTGTTCTGAGGATTATCATTTTTTTTTTTTTTTTATTCTATTTCAAATGTTACGTTTTCTCTGTAATTGTTCTAAAATATATGGATGAGAGGGGAAAAGAAAAAAAAACTTTGTTATCAAAAGTGTGAAATTATTTTCTATGAAAATTTCCTGTGAAGGAACTTCTTTAATTTTCTATTTAAATTAACGCTAGATAAAATTAACCGTATTTAGACTTTAATATTTTTTTCCCTCTTTTGTCTTAAAATCGAAAAAAAGGGGAAAAAAAGGTTTAATTTCGGGTGCGTGATGTTCCCCTTAACCGCCACTGATAAATAAAAGTGAAGCGGGAAACAAATGGCCGAATACCGGTTACCCCCAGTGCGCTGATTTCTGATTAATTTTATTTAGTGGGGCTGTTAGTGTTCCTAACCTAAATTAAAAACACTTTGCAGTTATTTTCGTTCATTTTGTACGACTTTGCAGTTGTTTTCATTCATTTTGTACCTATTTACAGTTATTGTCATTGATTTTGTACGACTTTGCAGTTATTACAGACTATATATTGCTTTTTTCAATAATTGTTATACATTGTGTATTAATACTTTGTAGTTGCATGTATGTTGTTTAAATTGATGCTTACTGAATTATCCGCCTTCGCCGGAGATGCCAAATGAAAGGTTAATTTACTTTATCGACAAATGTCACCGCGAAATAATTACGCGGAAATTATTTACTTGAAATTATTGAAACAAAAAAACTTAGAAATTCATATTAATACAGAAAATGGGTTGTAATAATTTTAATTTTAATTTTAATTTAAAGAAGTATAATTATTTAATTTATATTACTAGAATAAAACGTTTTTATTACCGTATGAAAAATACAAAACATAACAACACTGAAACGTATAATTATCGATAACGATTAAATTTAGAAACAGTAAAATTCTACGCAACACTCTCGAGTCCACCTTGATGTGCCAGATCTCTCGAAGGATCAAGGAAGTCTGCTCGTGTCTTTTTAATATTTTGCTCGACAGATAATGTTTAAAAAATTCCGAAAACGAGCTTAAGATTGATATCCTTGTCGCCGCTTGTTTTAAAATAGTTTCTTTACAACGATCAGAATCTTAACATCGGCTTTTGCCACGTCTGCTCATTTCTAAGCCGCTCTCGCCTTATGGTTGGTTCTTTTTTTTCTGTCTTTTCCGGCCTGGTGATATCCATTCTTGGCCATTACTTACCGAAGCAATAGGTTTTCATGCTACATCTACCCTCTTTCTAATAACTGTATACTTTATTTTTATTTCATATGTTTCCCGCTGCGGTATGTACGCGGTACTTATTACAATACTGTACTATTGTACAGTTCTATGTGTGTGTTACACATGATATACTGCTTTAGGCAGAGTTATCTATATAGAATATTTTGTCGTTACAACATTCTGATCTCTCGGTATTTTTGTCGTGTAAATTTTTTACACCGCAATCCCAAGTTGCTGTTCGTAGTGTGTTGAACGTGTGAAAGTAAATTGTGAAGTTAAGATACGAATGATTTTCTCCACTCAATGGCTAATTTTACGTTAAGCCCGATATTTTCACTTCTATGTTTACCCTTCATAAGCATAGCAGCTGGTCAAATAGCTCTATTTTTTTTTTGTTTTATCGGAATTAGGTCGCTGTTAATAGCGCGTTATATTCATTCGAAATGTCCGTGCTACAGCGAAACAGATGTTTCCCCTTTAATTTGTATTCATCATTGCACCGTGCGTGTATTGATGTGTAATAAAAATTGTTTCAATTCGTTAAATTATACAAATTCAGAGGTGATGATAGGCTAAAGTGCTTTTTAACAGGGAGGTTATAATAAAAATTTTAAACAAAGCGAATTATGAAAACTTCTAATCTCCGATATATTTCATGTTGCCCTAATTCGGCTGGATTGCGCTGAATTATATTGTAGAGTTTAAAAATTCGAGGATATCCCTTGAGCATTAATAACCGGAAGTGCACAACGTCGCAAACATTGCTTGCACACTCTGCCCTGCAGAAATACTAGACGTAAACGAGCCCTTCAGATAGTTTTTTCGAATTCTACCGTAAAAGCTTAACTTTTGCCTTCCTCCGCAGTGGAGTATACGTTGTAAGTCAGTAGGGAGGAGAAACATTGTAACAACATAGGCGCAAGCGTGACAATGAGATGCGCCTTGTATTTTCTAGTAGTTCTTCATATTTATTTCGAATCAGATTATGGTTTTTTAACATCTTCAATTAGAGTTTAAATTTTTTGCTCATATATGTATGAACAAACGGCCGGAAGGTAATTTGCGCAGAATTAAAATGAACCAATTCAAGTTCAGTTCGCATTAAGACGTAAACAACGGAATTACACGTTCCCATGTTCCCTAGGCCAAGATGGTGAAGTTTTCACTCCCGTTAAAATGTGTTTGGCGCAAAGCGGATTAAACGATGCGCTAGGACAACTTTTAAACTTAGCCGTTGGAAAATACTCATTTATCTGTGCGACACGGTGAACAACAGCTACTGCACAAGATCAAGAGACATGCTTACGCGGAACAATATGTATGATTCTTAGAATTTTTTCACCGACGCTAATCGCTACGACTATGATGTCCCTGAGGTCAGTGTTAAGAACAGTGCACGCATCGAGGATAGTCTAAGAGAGTAAAGCTCTTCGTCCCGTGCAAACGTATAAAACGCTTGTTGCGATATCTACAAAATGAACTGGCCAAGATAAGAATGGTTCAAAGTTACACAATTAGTAATTATTTGTGCGCTGAGTAAAGAGAGTTCACTGGGAAATTTATTGAGGGAGGAAAAAGTGTGCTTCAGACCAAAGCGTTGTTGGGTTTTTAAGAATCCATTTACGCTTACACATATGACACATTCCGAAACGGCCTATTTCAATGAGCATCTGTGGGAAACAGTATTTTCTCAACGAAAGCATCGGAGATGAATGAATCAATCAAGGGAGGGGGGATCAAAAATCACAAGAAAAAAGGTGTTATTTCAAAGATGGTGGCAACAGTCCGTATCAATCTTTGTTTCGTTACTTTTTCAACACTTTGAACTAGGATAAAAAATCTCGCAATTACAACTTTTTTTCATTAGACTGTGGAAATTGATTTTTTTTAAATTTCGATTGAGTTTAAGCAGTGTACAGCGTACAAAATGATAATTTGTCGTGTAAATAAACGATTAAAAATCAGAAATCCGCGTGGTGTAATGCTGTGAGGGAAACAGCCTTAAACGAATCGAAGCGGAACGTGAAAAGAGTTTAGTTTCTGCGGAATAATCCAAATCGAGTTCATCGGCAACGGTGGAAGAGTTTTTTTGAAATTTTCAACTCGCATTAAAAACAAAAGAAGCAAATGAATGTAAGCGAGAGACTAATATATATATATATATGTCGTCGATTGAAACAGAAACTCGACTAGACAGCTAAACTCGAATATCGACACTGCATCTAAATACGGGATATTCTCAGACGAGAACCTCGACATTAAGAAAACTCGATCGAAACCAGTAGATTATGATAGGCGATGTAACTATCGATTCTTCGAAACGAAAACGTTTTGTTTCTGTCCTTTCAGTGACAAATATTGAATTTTAGAAACACGGATATTTGAAAATCGCTTGATTGTAGTTTAAACAAGATCTGCGATCTAAGATCGAGCTATGGCCACGTGAAGAATTTTTCGATGTTACGAAATCTATCGTATACAGAACATGAATACTCTTCTCGAAGGACATTCAAATCTAATGGACAAAACTACCCGTCGCATCTACCACCACCTTTGGATATCGTAAGCGAACGTCTGATTCCGTTTATGCAGATTGGTCGGCTTCAATTTGTCTGTTCGATTCGAAGGGAATTTTCAGTCGGTGCGTCGATGATATGACGACAGAACAATAAGTATCGTATTTTTTTCATCGTCGACCATTACCCCGTAGCTGATGTTAAAAATGAATAAACGGATTTACTTTGAGATATTTTGTAATTTAACCCCCCCCCCCTTCCATATTATTATATTGTAACAAAAAAGTAATCGGTAAAATTATATCGGAAAGGGCTTTTACTTTTTTTCCCCGCATTTTATAACCGGTCCGACACGATAAAAACTTAAAAGAATGTCCAAAATACTACGTTGAAAGCAGTTCGCTTAAGATTTGAAATAAATTCGCCAAAACTGTATGGATCTTACAGATTGGAAATGCGCACAGGCGTCCTTTCTTCTAACGTGAAATACTTATTGTGAAAATATGAGTCCATTTCATAGATCTTTAAAATGGGAAAATTTAAAATTGCCAAATTTTGTAATCTGGAGACGATACTATTTTTTTTTTTTTTTTTCGTGTTTGGAAAAAAACTTATCGCTGATAAATTTTAAACGACTATGCTTACAAATTTCAATGCAACGCGATAGACTTCGGATCGCATGAGCGGACTAAAAAGAGCGAAAAACAGTTTAAGAATTTACCATTCTGTTGCCAGTTGTACTAATTGCAGACAAATGCGATCTATAGTTTTTGGTAGGCGATAGTATTGAAAAGTCGTATCAAGTTCTTTCCGTAATCCATGCAGAAATACCGGTTTTCGTTTTTAAATAACGCTTTCACTGGAAGTACTACTCGCAAATCACATTGGCAATGTTCACTTTTTTAAAAAGTAACAATAATAATAATAATAATAATAACAATAATGATGATGATGATAATGATGATGATAATGATAATAATAATAATAATAATAATAATAATAATAATAATAATAACAATAGTAATAATAATAATAATAATAATAATAACTTTAAATAAGTAACCTTTTTTCCCCCCTTCTAATATATAGTAGATCTTATAAAAAAGTCAATTTTATTAAATACTGCCACAAGTATAGTGGGGGACCTTCCTTAATCATCAAGATGGAGAAAATTTATAGTACTTGCTAGATACATTAGCCGTAAATCTAACCAGCATTGCTGTGATTCTTGGATATTAATAATAACAATAATAATCATCTCCAAGTTATTCGCTTCTCACCCTGCCGGTGTTCTTATGTGATTTCACATTGCCTACCTTTAGTATTATTACAGATGGCAAATTTTGGTCATCTTATTTCGAGACTTTATGAAAAAAAAGGTGTCATTCATTGCCAAACATGAGAAAACACACGAATTTTCCAAATGTTAATCTGATCTTCGAAGCATTTAATTTCTTGTTTAAATGACCATTATCATTTTGTTCGAAAGCGAAAACCTACAAGAAGGTTCTTCTATAGTCTCTCAATTTTTATCCGGCCAACTATTTCTTTGTTCTTTTAGAATCCGCAGCATTTAAAGACACTGTTCAATGATACACAGCTGACAGCGTAAAAATGGAACTTGGTCAATATCACTGTGTGTAGTAGTATGAAATATACAACACATCATATAAGAGACCGATGAAATATTATTAGTGGTTTTCATGATAATGTGTGCACGAATAATATAGTATAATGTAAGAATGGTTTTATTGCACAACTAGAGGAGGGCGGTTGTAAGCCGTAGATTAGAGTTATTAGTAGATGTGTCGGATACTGGCCAAGTGCGTTGTTACGTAATCGCATGCAACCGATTGCTACGGTAAAGTCCAATGAACCTGCTACCATAAATTATCCAGAACGTCGCGCTAGCGTGCGAATCGACAATTGTTTACCGAAATGAAACAGATTCGCGGCTTCGTTCTTTTTCACTGCGAACCTAAAACGTTTCATCATCCGCAACAACTGTAATAATCGGAATTCATATTTCACCAAGTCGGTCACGGTAATTTAGTTATCGCGCTATTGTTCACGCTTATAATTACATATTTTTGTCCCGTCCAATACCCCGGCTTCCCGTGATTTCCCTGAAAAAGTTAAAATTTTTCACCAAACATACCGATTTTATTTCGAAAAATGGCGCCCTTATATTCTGATTTTCAGAAGACAAAAAAAACTACAATTTAATCTAATAGCGACCCTGAGTCAGATTCCAGCTAACAACGGAATGTTCGAATTGTGCAAAGTCTAATCTTCCAGTTCGGCTAATGTTAAACGTTCAATCGGCCTTGCGGCCCCTCATTTCGGAAATTACTAACGTGCCAAATAGTTTTCCGGTCGAAACAGCCTAATGTTTCCGTTTAATTCGGCCGCAGCAACACTAGATAGCTTAAAAGCGCATCGGACTTTTTATATGCAGCTTTTGGACACCCGCGAGTGAGCTTTTAATGTTTTAGCGTAAATACCGAAATTCCGTCCATAGGCTTCCTTTCGCGATAGCCTAATTGCTATTCGACTTCCGTTACTAGAGAAGTCTGCAGTTCGATCGCAGGCGACGACAGAAATTACAAAAATAAATAATTAAATTACCCGTTAATAGAATCATATGCAAAGCAATGGCGAACTGGACATGCGCACTAATTGATGTGTAGTAGACAGACACACATACACGCACGCGACTGCATTTATGTGTCAATAAAAATCAAACATTCGCAATATCAGTTCCAAGTGTAGTCTTACGACGTTTACACGTCGTGTTGCATATCGCAGTTGCCTAGTAGTACATTACCGATCGCTGTAAAGGTTGGAATATAGTCGCCTACGCTCAGTGCCAAAGAAAAATCTTCCTCATCCTTATTATCCTCCTTCGAAAGTCTTTCCTCGATGATCGAACATATCAAATTAAATTCCAGAATGAACTATCTAACATCTATCCTTTATCCGTTGGTGTGCCTCAAGGAAGTGTGTATTAGGTCCGGTTCTCTACCAAATGTACACTGCAGACTTCCCTGACAGCGGGGACGTAACTATTTTTGCTGCATTTGCAGACGATACTGCTCTTATTGCGGCAGATAAAGATGCCGAAACAGCGATAAATAAATTACAGCTGGCACTAGCAAAATCTGAAAGGTGGTTAGATCGATGGCGGATTAAAGTTAACGAGAAAAAGTGTACGCGGGTTACATTCACACTACGAAATGTAGCCTGGCCGCCAACTAAAATTAACGGCGAAACAATGTCGATTAGGAATGTGAAGTAAAATACCCGTTGGGGATTGCACTTGGACAGTAAATTAAGATGAAATAAGCACGTCTGACAAAGAAGAAAGCATTTGAATATAAAGCTGAGGAAACTCTACCGGCTTCTTGGTAAGCATTCCTGCTTGTCGATCGAAAACAAATTATTCATATGTCTATGAAATAATATTAAAACCAGTATGGACACATACCGACTTTATGGAGATGTGCTAAAAATACACATATCAATAAGATACAACGTTTTCAAAGTAAAGCCATTAGACTTATTGTATCACATCCTTGGTACGTCTCCACGGACGCACTCCATAGAAACTTTTTAACATAGCTTACGTAAAGGAAGAAATAAAACTTGCCGCCCAGCGGTTCGCCTAGAAACCCATCCGAACCCGTTGGCTATTAACCTGCTTGACAACGGCCAAGAAACTCGACTGCTGAAGCGCTCTAGAGAGTCGTTGACTTTATTTAAAACTTGAATAGATGTTCCTGGAGAACCCTGATAGTGGTGGCCCCTTACGAGTTAATTTGCATTCCAGTCCAATCGTTTGTTGGTCTATGGAGGCCAGTTGTAATTAATATAAAGATTTAAAAAAAAATAAATAAATTTTATAAATCGCTGCAAACTGCGGTTTGCCTAAAATGAAACTAGGCAAAATTAGATGATTTTCTATAGACATTGAATTTGCCTACTTCGTATGGCAGCCGGAATCTCTTCTCCGCTACAATAGCTATTTTTAACTTGTTCCGTATCTCTGTAATAGGCGGTGGTACCTTCGATATGAACTATCTCTATCGATAGTAGAAGATTATTCGCCGATAAATTGACGTTTAAAATATTCGACATAGGTATTATTATTATTATATATCTTTTCGGGTGTAATTGAGACGCCAGTTTAAACATACGGAGAACCTACGTTTGTCGGCGAATTCTAAGCGTGGCCCGAAAAAAAAAGTAATTCGAGAATAAGGTTTGTTAGTGTTCACGTGTTATAGTAGCCTAAGAGAGTAAGCGTTGTTCTATATCCAAATATCTGAGCTGCATAAAGACTATGTAAAAAATTATGCGATAACAGCTATTTGAAATTAAAATTGCATTAGAACCGCGATCGTTATTAGCGCGCGAGATGGTGGTGATAAAAAACCGATTTTTACGTTTTAGAATACATTAGCTCGTATAAAATCTCCCTAATTAGATGTAAATTACCGAGTAGAGAGATGTAACGTGGAACACAAATGAATTCACAGTCGAATGCTCCCTTCTCCCGACATATTTAACATGCTCCGCAAATATCGCGCTCGGTATGTCTAAATCGTATTTCATTGTAAACTTTCCTATTGCCGCTTCCGAGACACTTGTCGAGATAATTAAAAGTAAATAACAGAAAGTAAGAAATTAATTTTACGCTACATAATTTACACTTAATCTTTTAACAAAAAAAAAAAAAAAAATCGTGAAATTTCTGGCGCATTACGAAAGGACTACTCGAGTCTCGTAGGTAATAGGAAATAATAACGTATTTCTAAGCTGGTGTTCTGGAACATCGTAGAATAAATTAGATTACACAATGTGAAACTACTCTCGCATAGGGGTTATCTGCTTTTGTCCATTTGATTGTTTTTACTGTCGTTGGAACGGCAACGATTTCTCGATATGATGTTACTACATATATGTATAAACGATCATTTTCGAATATTATCAAGAAAAAGGCTCTTCCGCCAGCACTTGTTTTTATCTTTCTAGCTTTCCCTTCGTTATGGCCCGTTGACAATTTGCATGCTGTCTTTAATATGAAGTGGTTGTTTTATTTTTTTTAGTATTCTTCGTGTTTTTTTCTGGTTTTTTTTTTTTAATTTAATTTTTGGGCACGTCAACAGTGGAATTTACCCGACGCAGAGAATTCTACATTATAATATAAGGAAAAGATTAGAAATTGAGGAGATAAAGGAGGCTAGCAAAGGAAATACATTGACTTTATTCTTCTTTTTCCCTGCCCATGATAGTTATACAGCGGTGATATTTCGAACGCTTCTACATTGTAAACAGACGATACACCTGAGCAACTTGCATGGAAATATACCCGTATAAGAAATATTTCAGATTGTTTTTCGTTTTTTTTTTTTTCACTTTCATATATCTGTAAAAATAATGAAAACAATAAATTCCACGCATCGCTAAATGTTTAAACTAGTTTCGTACATTTTAATAATCTGATCTCTGCAATATACAGTGAAGTACGGATTATCCGAAATAATCGGGGATTGACAATTTCGGAAAAACGATTTTTTCGGATAATCGATAATCGTTATAGAAGCATTACATGTATGTTTATAAAAACATTATACGTATTTAACATATGTATAAAAGAAAAACATTGAAAATTACGAAATTTAATAAACTACAGTAATGTAATATGTTGTAATGAAAAATAAAAACTCGAATGTAGTGTATCATGTAGGCCGCGTATATGTAGTTACGTACATACATATTAAAAATCTTAAATACCTTAAATATGTATTAAAAATAATTAAAATACCTTAAAACATCCATTTCGGATAAGCGATTTTCGGATAATCGGTACTTTACTGTACATCGAAAAATTATCGTTGCTTACCGGGCTTTTTTTTTTTTTTTTTTTTTTTGCTCTCTCTCACTCTCTCAAAAATACACTGAATAACATTTAAATCAAAGTTGGACACGTCGTAAACCATTCCTTACTAAAGCTGTATACTACACTTTCGGTAATTAATTATAAAAACGACAATTGCAACTATTTAGTCTAATCGATTAGAATCGTAATTTAATTATAGCGCATAATTAGCGAAGTATTTTTCGTAAAAGGAAATAATAGAGCACTCTCATCAAGATTAATCTCGGTGCAGACGGTTATTACACGAATAAACACTTCACGATATTCAAATATACGGATACGATTAATCTTTTTCAGTAGTGTGCACTTGAATACGTGAATAATAACAAATAATACATAAATCCGTGTTTACACAAAATGAACCGGTCGTACTTGTTGCATTATCGCAAAGTTTAAACTATTATATTATCATCCGGATATTTAATTATAAAAAAGTTACTCCATAATGATCTGCGAACGTTCCTTCGACGGATGATGCGCTTACTTCATAATTGCGCGTTGTCATTTAAAATATAATCGATATTAGCGAGAATTTTTCGACAAATTAATTAGAGAATAAACTGCGAACGTAATTAAATTTACAAAATGCACGTCTCTGATTACAGTGTAAAGTGGTTCACTTCCCGAGAAAACGCAGTATCCATCGAAATCGTTGTTAGCGTAGCAGTTATTTCTCCCCAGTCCTTCGAAGGAGCTTGGAAGTAATGATGTCATCGTAAAAATTAAATTTTCTTATCGATCGCAGCGAAGGTCTCTTACAAGCTAAATTCGGTTTTTGATAGTACGCCGATTAAGCGCGAATAAACGGGAATAGACGACTGATAATTTTTTAAAAAATACCACAGTATCCGTTAATATACCAGTGTAGGTTGCGAAAAGTAAACTATTACCAACTAGGAGGGAGATCTATGGTTTTATTTTTTTTATTTTTTTGCGAACGGAATGTGTACGCTAATAATAAACTCGATGAAGTAAATCATCGCTATTGTGATCGATTAAATTACGCGGTTCCTCGGGAGCCCTATCGTAAATGAGTTGGTGCTCTGGGTATGTCGATGAGGATGATCTCTTAAAATCGCAAGTCTGAAAAAAGTTGCATCCGTTGTCGTACCAACCGTATATTAGTCCAACGGCCGCTTCTATATTTGCTGACTTTTCCTTGAAACAAGAAAATTTCTCGTGCAATTTTTAATGCATTTTTCCTCACTACTTCCGCTCGCAACCTGTTCGATACTTCAATCTTCTTTAACAATTAAAATCTATCGGTGCTGTTGGCTGCTCAAGGCACATGTAAAAGCGTCTGTTCTTTCACCACAATTCCAAAACTTCACTTTCCTCGTTGCGAGGAACGACCACCGTTGTTTTCACGATGTGTCCGCATAATAGCGCGCGGGTTTCCTCGTTCAACATGTATTACCGTCTACGCTCTGTGCTGAGTTTTCGTTTGTTGTATTGTTCGCAATTGAACTACCGCCGAGAGATGCGCATTCACCAGAATTTTTGTGAAATTAATGGGCAGAGAAGGGGAAGAGACATAAGATAATATAGGCAGCGCAACAGGGATCCGGGAAATGCCAACAAATTGTAAATAAAAGATAGTGGAGAATCATCGACACAATTTTTTTTTTTTTTTTGATTTTGTGGGAAAGGAACCAAAATGTGAAAAATTAAAACGAAAGCAACGGCTAAAAAGCGTGGACGAACAATGAAGACAAAATAAAAGAGTGACGAATTTGAGCTGTAAAAGCCGATTAGGTTGCATAGATATAGATATAAGAAACGGCTCTATTGGAAAAAGAACAATCGTTCAACTAAAGTTTTTGGAATTATTAATCGTGTTTTAAGATGTATATTTTTGAAAAAAATAAAAAAGAATCGACATTTTTTTTATTTTAATGTATTATTATTATTTTTTGTAAAAATAATACGATATCTCTTAAAGCGCAATTGTCACTATTTTCAAAAGTTACGTAGTTAAAATGATGTGTATAATTGTATGATGCTCCGATACATAATTAAAAATCCGAGTAGAAATATGTATATTTCCTATTTCATCTTCTTTTGTTTTCGGGCTTGTCAGTTTTTGCACCTGGTTGTAGAGACAGGCTCTTTTGCGTTTTTTGTTGAATCGTTCGACTAATAATTTCCTGTTTTGGTTCGTTTTGCAGATGGACGTGTGTACGATCTCTATGTTTCGTTCTTTTGTGCTCGATGCTGCATGTAAAATTTACTCGACAACAGTTCACGTCGAGCAACGAATGTGCTTTACTGCTGGAAGGATCCGGTCGTACCAGTTTCTTCGACTTCAATACAAACTCAATACGAGGCGGACCTAAGTACGTACATGATGACATATGTATTGATATTATATGATTTGAATAATTAATTTCATCTGAGCCAGCGTCATTGGAAATTTTGAAACTGAATCTATTAAAAGCCAACGATAATAAGCAGATGTGCTGCGTGAAGGTTTTAACAAAAAATACGCGGGCTATTATATATATATATATATATATATATATATATATATATATATATATATATATATCTGTGTGTATATATATATGTATGTATGTATGTATATGGATGGATGGATGGATGTATGTATGTATTTGTATATATTCGATGAAGTGGAGTAAATCGTAGTGTCTCGGACGCGGTTTAGAAACCTTGAAACACGTTCGCAAAAATGATAGGTTATCTCAATTACGTAAAAATATCGTGTTAACTTGTTGTTACCTAATTTGAACTGCTCTATTATGCAATATTTTCCAGTCATCGGGTACACTGTGCCACAGCTAGCGTGAAAGTATCGGATAACGGCCGCATATCGAACAGATCAATAAAATTATGTCGCTTGCGAGTAATTTCTTTTTTTTTTTTTCAATTTCTACCTATGGAGGAATATAATTTGTGACATTCGATCGAAGAGAATGACGCAGAGATTGCGAGAAATTTTTCCGTAGCTTAACTTTGTGCATTTTGCTTACCTTTTTGTAAACGGAAGAAACTTCTAACAATGTTTTAACTGATTATGCCGCTTATTATCTAACCCGGTTGATCATCAAAGGGGGTATGGAAGGGTCGTTGTCCCCCTGGAGCTTCGAAACTATTTAATCAACTGGCCATGATGGGTATTCATAGGCGCCTAATCACGGACAATATTGGAAGACTTTTATAATAAAGTAGTAGAACAATTTACCAGAAATCCACGAAATTATATTTTAATTAAGATTTTATTCTTGTTTTATAAATTTTATTTTTCCTTTAACTTATATCTTCTTTCTATCATCTCCCTCCCGCCCACTTGGGTCATCGGCTGGCGACGCCCTTGCGGTTGATAACATCTAAATTTATAAAAATTTTACCGAATTCCGATGTACGACATTGTTTCTTCGATTAGCCATTAAGAGTGCTATCTGAGAATCATTCGGCGAACGACTCGGTGATGATCACTATTTTCTCGTTTATTCAATCCCTGCAATTTACGTTGCCTCCTTTTTCATCGACAAAGTATTCTCACGTGGCCTTTTAGGCAAAATAATTGACGCGGTAAAACAAATAAAATATCTACTCATCGGATATATACACACACACACACACACACACACACATATGCATGTGTGTGTGTGTGTGTGTGTGTGTGTGTGTGTGTGTGTGTGTGTGTGTGTATCTAATGAACAGATATTTGATTTGTTTTATAGCGTTAAATAAAGTACAACTGGTCGGTGAACAATACAGACGAGGAAGATGGATTTATTACTTTCTATTCCACAATAACCAGCGCTTACGATGTACTAAAATTTTTCGCGTTTAGTTCAGTTTAAAGCCAGATATATTATTAAATCGTCACCGCTTAAAATACTGGTTTAACTAAAAAACTGTGTGTAGGCGCACGCGTGTGTGACTTTGTATAATTCTTCTACGCAACCTGAAGATCAGGCCGGGTCTCACGAGATGTCGCATGAAATGCGCCGAGGCCAACGTTGCACCTACACTTAGCTATTTTCACGGGAAAAAACAACAGCTACGCATTTACGATATTTTGAACTTTCCTTAACCGGTTCAGTAAGTGAAGATGTTGAATTCTCATCTCCGTCAGTTAGATTATTTATGAAATCACTTGAAATCGCATCATTTGGGAACTGTTACATAACTGAATACATATAACAGTGAAATATTTACGATGAAATAAAAACACGTGTATAGAGTGTATCTGTGTATACAGTAGCGAGCGTGTAAATAGCTAAACTGAACCCACGACGACAGCGATAAAATATGTAAAATAAGAAAATCGTATTCGAAATAAGAATTCGAAATTGTTTGATGTAAAGGAAATATTTTTTTACTGCATAAAAAAAAAAATAAAAATCAATCGAAAGTTGATCATAGCGAAATACACGCAATCGAAAATTAACCTTAATTCTACTTACAAATTAATACCGTCTCAACACTGTATTATTTTTGATATCTACGAAGCACAGATTCAACCGAATTCACCAGTCAACAGAAATATTCTCTTCTTCCTTCTTTGCCAAATCCATAAAATGAGATTTGGCGCTTTTTTTCTTTATCATACGAATTCGTCAACGTTGTTGCAAATCATCTGAATCGAATCAAGGTAGGGAAACTGCACTGACCATGTAACTAACGTTATTGTTTCGGAAGAGGTTCATTTTAGGTAGTTATCAGTTTGGGAAATCCAGCCATTAGTCAGATTGTCCGCAGTATACATGGAAGCGAATATTGTCTTAAACACCCACATGTTTGCAACGCAGTCTATGACTCCGCTCATTAATTCGGCAAATAGAGCTTGGGCCATTTTGGGACACGTGCCCAGTTCACACTATTACAGAGCCTTCGGTTGCTGCTTCTTCTAGTTCGTTTTCGCAAAAAAATCCGTGAACTAATTCGCCATCGTGTTAAAAATTTGTTTTTTACCTCTCTATCCGAAATTTTCCTTTGTACTTACTTTCGACCATTTTGACGTTCCTATCGCGTTTTTTTTTTTTTCTTACCTCTCTCCACTCGTCCAAATTATGCAGTTGTACACGACCTTAATTGTATCTTCTTCGAATGTCCTTATTGTCGGAAGTTTATTTCCTATATTCCAGTTTATTGTATAGTCTTTCTCCTCGCTATTGCGAATATTATGTTTTTAGCCTTTCCCTATTCTACCTATCACCTCTTCTATGGTAGTTTCTTCATATTGTTAATACCTGATCGAGGAACTCTAACAGGTCTCTCCGGACCAGTTGTTTCTAAGTGTAGATTCCACCAGTTGGCTGAAGAAAAAAAATTCCACATCTTTTCCGCAAACTTAATCACATTTATTTTCCAAAAACCAAGTTAGGCAAAAGAGTTGGTCTGCAATTTTTAAAGCAATTTAATTGTTACAGAAATTAAAAATTTAATACGGCGTTTTAGCTGAATTTCACGCCGACCGTTGTACGTAATATTATACCCGTCTTTCAATAAGTCATTTCGTAACAATATTAGACAATTGGTTTGCGTACGCTAGTTATAGGCTTTTATTTTCATATAGATAAAAGAGACTTAAGGCGCTATGTATGATCTGAAGTTTATTTTAAAGAACTTTTTTGTAAACGTACTTAATCCGCAAAAGAACTAAATTAGCCGAAATGGTTTCGCTTATGGAAAAAAACAAAAACAGTTCTACTTAAGAGTAAATGACACTTACCAGTCCGTGTTATGTAGGTCTTAAGTACTTCGCTTTTGTCCTTCTTGAACTGATTTCTCGTTTAGAATTATACATATTTCAGTACCGTATATCTCGGACCATAATTATATCTTCCGTTCTAATTGCTTTTTAACCGAATCATCTGATGAACGACGATAACTTATTCTACACAGTTCACAAACATAAAGCATTATAGGAAAGGAGATAAACAGATCAGCTATTTGTTACGTGATGCTTCACCGCAACTGGTGAATTACTAGTTTAGCTCGCTACTTTCGGTGTATCTGTAGTTGGACATCATAAGACGGTTTGCTACAAATTGTTCCCGCACAATTTAATCAAAAGTTAATCCTTGTATTTAATTTTTTAAACAGTAGAAATTTGTATATTTTTAGAACAATTTAATAATAATATAAACGTATATAGATACATCTATATGTGTACATATATATATATATATATATACATATACATAAATACAGTGGGAAATAGAGCCCCCCCACCACCAAAAAAAAAAAAAAACCAAAACCAAAGTCTCTATAAAGAAATTAGTTATAAAAGAGAAACCTAATTTATGCTATAAAAGATTTGTATGAATTTTACCTACGGATTTTAATAATTAATATTTAATAATGTTCTCTAGTAAAACTATTAATGTTCTTTTTTTATTCTATTTTAAATGTATAATTATCGTCGATCATTTGCCATTATTATTTATTTTTAATTTTTATTTTGTAATTTTAATTTAAAATAGAGTTCCATGAGAAATATATATATTTAAACTTGCTAACGAACAAAGAGAATTCGAATCGGATTACTAACAAAAATAAAAAAGAAGTAAAGTGTCTAATAAAAATACTATCTTTCTTACTATTTCCAAACTACCATTTTGGCTAGAATTTTATAATTTCGTTTTATTATTCACCCGTAAAAGTAAAACAAAAGTTAAATTAAAAATTGTAATAATCATGTATTTTTAAAACACATTTTTATGAATTTCTATGAAGATCGCTATTTGATTTTCTATGATGAAAAAAAAAGGTATTTCTCAAATCTACTGCCTACAGTAGAAGATTTTACGTAATTATATAATCCCCCCTCACAATCTTTTTTATTTTTTTTTTTTTTTTTATTTTTTATTTGAGGGGTTCTTTAAGACTAGTCTTTTTTTCAAGAGATTAATTTTATTCCAGGTGTGGTATCTTCTGAGTGTACATTTTCATTAAAGCAGTCCGAAGGGAGGAAATTTTTTTTAAATTTTCAACCGGTTCTAATATTATGTCACTTATGCAATGATTCTAGTCTTTATTATTTCTTGTTCTTTAAATTCACGATAAACAGAACTATTTTTCGCTAATTCAATGTCGGAACGACGGTCCGATTAATATTAATTTACGACCTACTATCCGACTAAACGGAATAAAAATTCGTATATTTCACCGATTTGACTCTGTTTTTAACTGATCTTTTTTTTGACTATCCGAATTTTAAGCGGAGTTGACTGCGAATTAAAAAAGTACGAAATTACGAATTCTGTAACAATTTTCTATAATTCTGTATTAAATTCGTTTAAAATTTTAAAATTGAATACTTCACACTTCTGCGATATATATTAAGATATATGTGGTGATATTCCTTTAAAACTTGAAAATTAAACACTCCTTACAATTCTGCAGTGTGCAAAAGGCGAAATTTGAAAAAATCTCTTCGCATGCAGCGATTACGCAACAACCACACCTGTAAACGATACGCTGCGAGTTCGCTTATTTAAAACTGGTACCTGTTTATAAGTTTTTCTTTTCTTTTTTTTTTCTTTTTTTTTTTTTCGGTCGATCGAAACGATAAAACATTACATTTCCTTGCATCAGAAACATTTAATAGCCCTATCTATAGTACTATATATAAAAACGACGTGAATACCATCGAAAATGCTTGATATGTCGCTTACCCCTCCACCAGCATGCGGAATACTGCTGGTCTTTACGCTGTTTACGTAGTTGCACCGCGTGCAAGGCGCCAATTTGCGGTATAAATTATTTCAGGTTCTACCTCCAAGGGCGCAATTAACGGTGCAAAAAAAAAACGAAAAACAATCTATCATATTTGATTACAATTTGTTTTCGATTTTCCCGCCTATTTCTTTCTCGCATATTTAGCTGTTTGCAAATTTTAAATAACGCTATAGTTGTACACCGACTAAAACTTAAATGGCTAATGACAATTGGCAAGAAAAATCCGGTTCGAAAGAGAGAAACCGACATAAATCGCTTTAAACTAGGTTTATAAAAAGTAAAATTTACAATTTCCAGCCTTCGGTGGAGAAGTGAGAACGACGATTTAAAGAGACGTGTAATTAAAGTGATTATCAGAGGAAAACGATCTTTGCCGAGAGAATGAAATTCAGGTTACGTGATGTCAGATGGTCGCAAAGTCTTAAAGCCGCCAGCACCCATCGGCATCGGCATCGAACGGTACACGGACAACAGAAGCACGTTTTATCGCCACTCAGCCCATCTTTTTTCCTTGGCCTATAATTGCGTGTTACTTCCAACATTCTAACCGTACATCCTTTTCAATCACTTCTTTCGTTTGCACATTATATAATTTAGAAATAGCCAATGGCCGACCGCCTTCTAGACCGAATAAATTTCTCTATTCGTCGTGAGTAAATATTTCAGCCGATGGATTATGGCACCGCAGAACAATTCCGAGTCGCCGCTACTCGTTTCATTACGTAATACGCAACTGCTTGCCACTTTCTTTTCTATACGAAATTTCTCTGTCAATTCGCAGCCTCTTAAAATTAACATCGGTACACATTTTCTCCTTTTCTCGTGATTACCCCCCGCGGTCAACGGATATCGTCAAATATTTCCTTCTTACCATTGATCCTGTTTTTATAATAATCAGATGTACACGTGATGATCGAAAAAATAATTCACCTCCGCCACTGGCAAAATGTCTCCTATCATGACTTTGAGAATTTTTCAGAGTAAAACTGTAGGGACATCTCGAAAATAAGGATTACGCTCGTCTCCGCATTCCTGGGAGACCAGGCCTGCTAGCCGCTTCGTAGCTCAACCGATTTTGAATTGTTTTAATTCGTGAATTTCTAAAATAAAAAACTACAACAACAGTGTGTGTGTCCACGCGTAGTGGTTATTTCGGTAAAATCTCAGAATTTCTTTTGCTCTTTCCTAGTTAATATTGTGACAAACGACGTGTCGTTACCTTTTAATTTGTTTCAATCGATTACTGCTAAACTTTTACCTTATATTTTACGCAAAATTAAATAAAGCCAAAAAATAATTTTAAATTTACAGTGTGTACCGTGTACGGTTTTTTAAATTAGTTAAAAAATTTAACTAATTTTAAATGGTTTTAACATTTAAATAAAGCCAAAAAATAATTTTAAATTTATAATATGTACAGTGTACGGTTTTGAAATTAGTTAAAAAATTTATAAATTGTTTGCAATTTCAAGTTAGTTGAACTGTTTAATACTTTAAATAATTCATAAGGAACTTCTGATTAATTAATTCTTGCTGATCTATTGTTTGCGGTGCGACTTCTTTATAACAGAATAACTGGATCAACTCGTAGTACCGGATTTATTTTGTTTTTGTTTTTGTTTTTTTTTTCCATTTCATAATAATTATCGGTAACACTTTAATTTATATTTTACCCAGAAATAAATAAAAATATTAAACTGTAATTTAAAATTGAAAAACCGTTAGTTGTTCGGTTTTTACAAAAAAAAAAATGTTTTAATTTTTGGTTAGTTTTTTTTTGTTTTTCGTGTTTAGTGAAAATTACATGTGAAGTGAAATTGTTTTTTGGTTCGGTTTTTCTCTTTTTAGAGAAAATTGCAAAGAGTAAGTTTCGTTCTTTTTTTTTCCCTTTTGACTTAAAATTACATAATTAGTTAAATCTGATATTCGTAAGGTATGTTTTGATTTATAGGTGACTACTCTAATTTTTAAAAAAAAAAGTATTACCGGCCGCTATCTATTGCCGCATCGTCGAACTGCTCGTCACATATTGAACCTAATCCGCGTACAACTCATACGGATTTTATTCTGTAAAATATGTATTTAAATGGTGTACCGCATATTGAACCCAGCCCACGCCCACGCATGGGTCTGCGAAAAGTACAGATTTCAATGGGTTGTATGTAGGTTGGTTTAAACTTTTCAGTTATTAAAAATTTTAATTTATTCGTTACGTTTCACGTGCTTTGTGAACAAAAACGAGGGCATGGACTGGGTTCAATATGCGGTACTAGCAAAAAAAGGTTAGCGTGGGGGCTGTGCAGGTTCTGTGCGCTGGGTAGGCTTTTTTCTTTTTTTTTATTTTTTTTTTTTTTTCTTTGGGCACGTCAACTCAAGACATTTACCCAGCACAAAGGACTAACAAATAATGAAACGTAGGGACTTGAAATTTAAATCAGGTGGGTAAGCTTTATTTTGTTCATTTTCATTCTGATTATTAGCTCGCGTACGGGTTTTCTCCCTTTTTTTTTTTTTTTTTCATTCCGTAATCTGTAAAATTTTTGACGAAATTGAATTGTGCGACACGCTGCTGTGCAGCCTTTTGTATTTAAAAAAAAAAAAAATATATATATATATATATAAATATAAATATATAAATTGCGGACGAAGAAATAGAGCGATTTTACATAAGTCAACGAAGACCGTTTTTTGTTTGAACCACGTTTCATGTGTAATGCTTCGAAAAAATTATCGTTTTTCCAATAATCTGAAATATTGAATATTTATCAATAAGTTAACAAAGTACAAAATATACGTAGAATAAATATATCAAATCTATCGGTCTATCCAGCGAGATTTTCCTACCCACCACCCTTGTGCTTCGATGACTTTCCTATTTTACGAAATTCCGTTGTAATCTCTACTATTCGTTTGCGCCTTAATCATTCTTGGTTACTTTACTCGCGTTTTCGTTTTCATTTAACTCTCTCTCCCTTGTTCATCCGAATCATAAAGGTGTGTCCGTGAACCCAACTACATCTTCTTCAAATGTCCTTCCCGTCTCGTCTGAAAGTGCTATTCTTCATTTATCCCTTGAGTTTCCTGGTCCTTATTGCGCCTCCTACATCATGTCTCTTCCCTTTCAGTCCATTATCCCTGTGATTTAATTCGTTTCTTGTCGCTGCTAGGTAAAAAGGAAAGAGACAAAAAAAAAAAAAAAAGAAAATACCAAAACTTTTATATTTTGCGGATTATTTTTTTTTATATATACATATATAGAAATTCATAAAGCAAAACTGTTAAATCTTGATTACAAGTAACAACCGTATACCATTTTGAACTTATCGTGATAGTTTTAATAATTTTCCGTAAGGAATTGTAAAGCCAGAAGGGAGCTGAGAAGTCTAGATCGATGGCTCTAAAAATTGTTTTAATTATTAAGCTGATGCTTATTATTTCCGTAAATTTCATTTGGGAAATAAAATATCGCCGGTATTAACGTGAGACCCGGTAACTGAAACATCCGTCATCTTGTACTATTTATTAGTTTATGTTAGATAACGTTGGAAGAAAAAAAAAAGTGATATCTCGCTCATAAAAGAATTTTTGTATGGACGCCTTTGATTGTCAGTATTGTTTGCTACAAATTTTGCCCTACAACAACAACAAAAAAATAAATAAATACATAAATAAAAATAAAAGGAACAACTTCGATCTAATTGTTTTATTGCTTTCCAAAATTAACCCTCGTGTCTCAAAAATTACAACTGGCAAAAGTTTTTCGGAAGCCCTTTATAATCTCGCGAGATGATCGAGCGAAATTTTAATCAACTCGTCCAGTCAGTCCTCTTTACTGATCGTCTGAAGTTCTTTCGGTATACGGGCGTACAGAATTTAGAACTGGAAACCTGTTAATCACGATATAACGTTGCCAGAATTTTCGACCCAAAATTTGCTTTAGTGTATCTCGAGGCTACTACTATCGAATTATCATCGTCCACGAGAATAACGCTGCAAGGACGTTCTCCGTAAAAGACTGCCGCCCGTGTTCGGACGGACAACTAGAACTTGACTGAAACCGGCTCTACTGCACTATCGGCGATTAAAAATAATTTCCTTTCAACATCGCCGGATGGGCACTCTCACTACACAGGTAACTTTCCTGGAACACATTTAAGTCTCGTTTATTTCGCACCCGGACCGATTGAAAAGCATACATATAAATATAAATATATACGTGTATGTATGTCTGTTGACAAAAAAATCTCCTGACTTGGCTTCTTTTATTTCGTGTCAAAATCAAACCGATGCTAGAGCGCTTCGTTTCTTATTTATGGCGGCGCGATATATCATCTCCGTCATGACCGGTTTATACGTTTAACGTTAACGAGACAGACATGGAACCACCAACTTGAGACTGCGTACAACGAAGAGAAAGGCTACCAGCAGGCAGATACGAAGTGTCGCCGTCGTCGTCGTCGTCGTCGTCGAACAACTCGTCCCAGCTTGCAAAGATTATGACGACGATAATGACGACAGCGAATACGTTAGCCGGCTACGAGGTGAAATAATAAATCGAATGATTTGAAAAATTTCTTCGCTCGCATGAAAGAGGCTAGGCGCACGCTCTTTTCAAATGTTACCAATACCTATTGTTCGTTACGATGTTGTTTTCGACAAAAATTCTCCGTCAAAGTAGATAATTAAAGCAGACACAAAGAACCGCAGCACCCGCGGTATCTCCTCGGTCCAGAATTGTATCGAGCTGCTTTCACCTGTATAGCTCTTTTTCTATTCATCTATTCACAGTTAGCTGTACCGTCCAGGTAGCTACCTAGGTAAACTAATTAATCACTCGGAGCTGGTTAAGCCGGTGTCGCTACAAAATCACCCGAACGTCTTCCGATTGTCGCTCGAACATTACCAACGTTATAATATTCGAACTCGGGGCACGTTCGCCTTTCAACATACCGTCATCACTGCTACTATCAACACAATCCACAGCAGCAGTACACCGACCCCGGCCATTTTGACTTTTATTACTTTTACACCGTACGCGATTTGCGCTAAAACAGATATTTCCTATCAGCGAAGTAAAATGCACTCCGGTCAAACCGTCTCTTTTTGTCACTACGATTCATGAATTGATTTAAATCGTCCGTAAAGAAATGAATAATTGCGTAAATCTGACACTCTGAACGCACATCACCCGCTTCCGCGCTTATGGGCAGCGTACTTTTCAGTAATTTTAACGAAAAACGAAAAGATGATAAACGGATCGTGACTGTAGTGTATAAAGTGGTTCTCTATTCGTAGCTTAATTAATTTTAAAGTGCGGTCGTCAAATGTATTGAATCCCAGCGTAGCGGTTGACAGAACGCTAGCGCCTTGTATACTTGCTGCAATTACAAAGGATTGACGCCACATCGCAAAATTGCGGCGCCTTTTGCCGAGTAAATAACTGCGAATAAATCGCTCAATAGTTCCCACTCTATCGAGACCACATTTGAACGGCTACGAAGTTCGATGATTGAGCATTAATATTTTCCCCGTCTTTTTTTAAACCCCTATAAACTCGATTTTTTAGTTTTGCTTTTGGCACGCTCCTACATTCGGAAACGAAAAAAGAGAAAGGAATCGCACAACTTAAATTGGCAATACAAAGAAACCATTGTTGCAGCAGAGATGACGGATAGGAAAGAGAAGACGAGAAATGAGATTCGCAATAATGAGAAGGTAGCCTACGGCAATACGGGAAATAAACATTAAACGAAAAGAGAGGATGAGCAGTCGAAGAAGACAAACAACTGCATCATTCGGAGATGTGGGCCGAAAAAAGCTTACAAACTAAAATTCGAAATTAAAGAAGTACGACTGACAAGGGAAAAAACCGCGCGTCAGTCGAAAAAACTAACGGCGTTAGAAGTGAAACTTTTTATGGAATGTGATAAATTTTAAATGAGGAAATAAAAAAATTATACTTAAAACTAACAAAAATGATTTGTTAAATCAATAACGATAATCATCTCGAATTAAACACTACACGAGTTTTACTTGCATGTACATATTTATTGTCATATGTACACGTATATAGTTAGTACATGCAAGTGAATTTTGTGTAGTGTTTAATTTGAGATGATTATCGTTATTGATTTAACAAATCATTTTTGTTAGTTTTATGCATACTTTCTTTTTTTTTTACTTCAATGAACTTTTTTTATTTCCTCATTTAAAATTTATCACATTCCATAAAAAGTTTCACTTCTAACGCCGTTAGTTTTTTTGACTGACGCACAGTTTCTTATATGTTGGTTTTATTTATCATTTTCATTAACAATTATATACAAATTTTCTTCTTCTTCATTTACGTGCCATGAACTGCAACAAAGGCCAGAGGCACGGAAAGTTCGGATTCTATAGTTGTGATAGAAGGTTAGTGAAGTTGAAATAAGCGAATAATTTTTTTATATTTACTTCATTTCAAGGTAGACGGAAGGAAAAAAGGTGATGCGAGTGTGATTATACTTGTTGCAGTCTAATAGAATGTGTTGGACGGAGAGAACTGAGGAGCAGGTTTCGCATAAAGGTGGTAAGGATTTGTTCCAGAGGAATTGGTGAGTAATCCATGTATGGTCAATGCGCAGTCGACACAGTGCTACTTCCTCCTTTCTACTTGGCCGAAACGACGATTGCCACAAGTTAGTGTCCTCTTTAATGGAACGAAGCTTATTCGACAGAGCATTTCCTAATAGCTAGTTTAAAGCATTTCCTAATAGCTAGTTAAAAGCATTTCCTAATAACTAGTTAAGAGCATTTCCTAATAGCTAGTTTAAAGAATTTTCTCATTTCCACTCGTTAACAGTTACACTGCTATTCCTTTGGGGGGGGGGGGGTTGAGCTAAGTTTCTATGAGGATCTTTGCCGGGGGGTTACTGTCATACCTTTCTTTTTCGAGACCGCTCAGTGGATGTGTTCGCAAGTCGGCGGTTTATTATTAGCAGTTTTTAAGTCGTTCGCTTTGTTTTATAATGACCTGTATATGCGGGCGAATCCGTCTCATGTACCTAACCCGATCTTTCTTTTTTCTGACCGCTTTGCTGCCTAAAGGAGCATTTAACTTTTCACAGAAGTATTATTCTTTCAAAATATTTCAGTGAAAATAACTAACAACCTTTTTGCCTGGTTCTACTGAACTGTTGTAAATTTATGGCATGTAGAGTTACCAATTATTGTAGTTGGCAGGAAATACAGATATGAAGAAACAATCGAGTAACCATAAAAGTAACGTAATACATTAATGCGAATGAATTAGCATTATTGATTTAAATAAAACAAACGGAAAGAAAAAGAAAAAACAGAAACATTAATGTGGCCACTATTCTCAGCGTCTTCTCTTTGTGCGGATTTTCGTATACTTAGAGTCTGTTTCTCTCGTTCTACGTTTCAGTAAAGTACAAGTAGTTTAACAGATTTTGCTTAATCACTGTGCACATTATTTTATTGTGTTGTAAAAAAAAGGGGGGGGGGGAAACAAAAACAGAAACAGAAACAGAAACTGGGCGACTATTCTCAGCGTCTTCTCTTTGTGCCGATTTTCGTAAATATTTTTTTGTTTTTTTTTTTGTCACTCTTTACTCTTGCTAAAGTAAACGGGCTTTAGAAAAGAACAAATCGAGTTTAACAGATTTTGTTAGTTCGACGAGTTTACTCTCTATCTCAAAACTCGTAATGTCCGAAAAAAAGTTCCACTTTGAAAAAAACAAAAAAAGGAAAACACTCTAGTTATAATAGAGTAGCGACAAGCTTAATGGGATCAAATATCATTAAAGATACATCCGGAATGGAAAGTAATAAAACAAGAGATGCAATGAGAATCGTGAACTTTTAGAATCATAATAATAATAATAATAATCAGTTTCTGTATAATCATAAGACGGTTAAACACACATTAGAATTCTTAAAAAAATGTTTGTAACATCATTTAAAAAAGCCAGCCACATTATTTTTAATATTTCGTTAATAGAACTTCAATATAAAATATAATTTATGTAATTCTCTATTGATATCATTTATGTGACATCTTCATTTTGTATCATTAACCTCTTTTGCAATTGGTCAATATATTACGCTACCAATGATAATAATAATAATAAAATCATGATAATTATAATAATAAGGAGTGGTGAATATGTGTGTTGTTAACGCGTACATTTATTGTCTCTTCCTTCTCCACACACTAATCCCACTATTTGTTCCTACCTGATAACAATATCTGATCGCATCGAGATATAATTGATTCATTCGTTTTCTGATTGTTTCTGAAAAAGGTCCCTAATTGGGGAGCCCCAAAAAAAAAAAAAAAAAAAAACGAATGCATTTTGTTCAAAATCATTTGCTTACGAGATGTCATCACATTTATGTGTTTTTTTTTCAATTCAATGTTTTTTTATTGATTTAAATTTTTTTTTTGTAATTTCAGCGGTTTCGGAAAATCCGGACAGTGTATAACGTACGAAGCTGTCAATCAGGCTTACCTCGATGCTAGAAAAAGAATAAGTAAGTTGTTTACGACAAAAACTATTTTAGTCCGCATTAACTTATAAAACATAAGATAAAATTCGGAATTAGATAATAATTTTAAAATTATTTCTTTTTTTATTTATTTTATTTTATTTTTTTTTTTTTTTGCTGTATGTAGCGCAAGTAAGACAGAGGAGTTGCTCTGACATGAACTGCATAAAAAATTATGCAAGACGTGTCCCGCAAAAAAATCAATGCGTAACGCGAGAGAGTTGCCGTAACCTAATTGATTCAGCAGTAACCTGGCTCGAATCCCGCCGCCACGAAACTGTCAAAAATTTCGCGTGCGCTCGGTTTATGTCCATAATGGACGCGCCCGAAAAAAATATTAAAAAAAAAAAAAAAAACACGAAAGAACACAAAAAACCCGGAAGAAAAAGTATTGTATTTAGATTATAAAAACAAAAAAAAAAACAAGCGAGGAAATTTAATTTTTTCGACCCTTTTTCAAGTTAGAGGGAAGAAGGCAAATTGTACACTTGTCAATGGTTACTCTCGCTCTGGCCTTGGGGAAATTTGAATTTTTTTTACCTTAATTGATAGTTTTTTTATTTGTCGCATAATAAATAAGCAAATTTTGAGAACATTGAAAAAAATAATAAAATTAAAAGTTTTCGTCTTCAAAAAAAAACACAGTAGCGATAAGGTTTTAGAAGTCGAGAACATACACAGGCAATTCCAATACGACGAAACACACTGAGTCGCTGTTAGGGTTCAAAATTTCCTTCCGATATTTAGATTGTTAAGCGAAATAATCGTGCGGTGCGTAGAATCGAAGAATTGCATTTTTCTTTTTTTCCCTTTTTTTTTTCTTGTGAAGCCAGTCTTGCAGTTGCGGTTTCTTATTATTGGACAAGAAATAAACGATAAATAACGCAATACTTCCTCGTTGTTAAATTTTAAATTTTGTTCGCGCGAACATAAATTATTCTCGACACCGATTAAATTATAAATTACGCTTTTATTAATCGTCGCCGTTATCAATGGGGTTGATGCATAAATACGAAAACCGTAATGTTCTTTTCAAAATAACCATAAACGTAATCGTAATGGCTGTCGACAATCCGGGATTCCGCCGATTGACCACTTGTGAGCGACATCGAAATCGGAACTAGTGCGAAATAATCGGGACCCTGCCGCAATCCAGAATCGAGCTGGATCGTTATGCGGTGTTCGAACTATCCGGATCAGAACTCGGTTTAAAATAAACTTTTTCGATGACTGTACAATGAAAATCACGACATTCGACGGCACTGCCGGAAGTTGATTGTTCATTTTCTTTTCTTAGTACGCCGTGTTACGGGTGTGTATAATTTATTAATGTTTCACTTATAAATCTGTAATTTATGTAGTATTTTCGTTAATTCGGAAAGGTTATAAGAGCGACCTTTTTTGGCTTTTCGAATAGCTCAAGATTCGGGTAGCGTGCGTTAGGTAAAAAGAACGCGACGGCGACACAATAATAGGTTTTTCCGATGTAAACGCACCCGGTTGTTACACACGCAATTGTGTACCTAATAGCTTGAGTTACTGAGGGAGCACCACCACGAACACTGCATATACCGCAGGATCTGCAAGATACGCTATCAGACTACTCGATACTCTGTAAACCTCACTGGGGGTAACTAGAACGCGCGACGGGGCTTAGTCCGTTTTCTCGTTTGAAACGGTACAGCTACCGCGTTCTTGCTGCATCAGTTTCTTTTGTTAGAAGTACAATTGCCGTTCGAGCGATATGTCACTTTCTTCACGAACACTCGGTGGATATGTTCCGCGGCTGTTCGTTTTGCAATCATTTTTTATGAAATCGCTTACACGAGAAAAAATATGTTGTTATTTTTTTCCCGCGTAATAAAAAGAACTATTAATAGTTGCGATATTTTTTAATTTTATTTCGATTTTTTCTGTTTTTTTTCGCATGTAAAACGGAATGCAGTCACAATGCGCGCAACTAAACTCACTCACTTAGTGCTTAATTCTAATTGCTACACTAACGCGACAACTTTGTGATAGGATAGGACCGCTTTACGTCTTTTTTTTTTTTTTTTTTTTTTGCTTCTCGATATCGTACGATATTTGTAACTAACTGTTTCCGATTACTCTTGTTTAAAACTTTCATTGCGTGCGCAACTATTTTGAATAGCTTCCAAGTTAAAATTCGATTAATATCATCCGCTATAATGACGTTAAAAAGCGTAAAAGAAAATCTATGGAAAACACATATGTATATCTTTTGAACCCCGAACTTCCATAACAGAAGCCCAGCACTCTAGTAACTAGGCTATCATGATGAAACATCCCTTTTATTAATTCACTCGCCCGTTTTATATTTGTAAATATTTTCGAAATTTACCACTCCTTAAAAAAACGCATTTGTGGAGTAATATTGTGCTACCTGCATTCTCTCCTGCTGCACACGGAATTCTGAAGCTTAAACGTCTTTCTTAGATAGTCACTTGTACCGCTCGTTCCCTCCGTTTATTAATTAATATACCGAAATATACGCCATATTCGTTGTTAAGAACATTATAAATCTATACATAAGTAGGCAAAGACAAAACAGTTTAGTTTCTTTTTCTCCTCTGTTAATTAACCGGTTTTCTTCTCTTTTTAACCGACCTCAAAAAAGGAAGAGGTATTCAATTCGACTGTATTTTTTTTTTTTTTTTTATGTATGTTACCACAGAACTTTCTTCTAGGTGAACCGATTTCGATGGTTCTTCTTTTATTTAAATAGTGGTGTTTCTCATGTGGTCCCATTTAAATTTGATCAAGATCTGACCGGTAGTTTTTGAGTTATTCTTAATAATGCGGGACATTCATTGAAGCTTTTCTGATGTTTTTCATTCATGATTGTTTTCACCGTCGGGAAAATACTATAAATTTGCCAAATTACCATGGAAATGTAGCTTTTGATGTTTTCACACCGTGGAAATATCTGTTCTTATTACAATGTTTTAATTTAATTGAATAAAAGTGCACTAAAAAGTAAAAAATAAAATGCTTTTTTACAAAAAATAAATATCGATACTTGAAGGTTTATTATAAAAATTTTAAAATGCGCTAAAAAGTAAAAAATAATTACTCCCGATAAAAAATATATATCAGAGTGATATACCCCCTTAAAGGTGATATCGTAATTCTTATACAACACTGATACCTTAATCATAGTCGGCATCAAATTTATATTAAAAGAATAATTAAAAACTGCATTAAATGTGTTCATTAAATTGTTCCTAGATATAGTAACATGAATTTAATGCAAACTCCAAAAAGTTAATGTTGTATAAGAATTACGATATCACCTTAAGTTATGTATCATTTTGATATATATTTTTTATTGGGAGTAATTATTTTTTACTTTTTAGTGCATTTTTAAATTTTTATAATAAACCTAGAAGTCGGTATTTATTTTTTGTAAAAAAAGCATTTTTTTTTTTTGTTTACTAGAGTTATTAACGATTTCTAGTACAACAATTTTGGAAACAGTTTTTTTTTTTTCTTATTTAAATAAATTAATACAAAAAATGAAAAATGAAATCGCAATGTAGCCAGTAAATCCGTTCTTATTAAAATGTGTTTTCATTTTTCTTAATAATCATTATTATTGCCTTTTTATTACAGTGTACTAAATCTTAAGATGTCATTTAATATCAATAAACGAGGGTTTTTAAATTGTGATTTACTTTTATTTTTTATTCAGCTATAATGGTACTAAACTGTTTCCTATTGTAAGTACATATAAAAGTGTATGTTCCCAAATATACAATGAACGAATGTGTATAAGAGTAGAAAAAAAAAATGTTGAAATATGCAAATTCATACAGGTCAAATTTTTAATAATAATTATGGTCGGATTTCGACCAATGGGGGCGAACACTAGTAATTTTAAAATCGTCGCGTAACAAATTTATTTTGTGACAATTACTGTTAACGGTGTATATTTTTCCCCGTTAGAAAATAAGGACACAAAAATGAAAACTTTAATTCACAATTATGTCACTGTAATAATCCTAGTATAATTATGTATATAAAATTATATATATATATGTAATATATTATATATATATATATGTAATATATTATATATATATATATATGTAATATATTATATTTCATTAGATTAGTTTGTTCGTAGATATTCCAACACCACCTTCGAACGGAGAATGGACCGGATATGACGTATCTCCTATCGGTGAACTGTTATTGGATATTTCCTTACAATTAGCGAAGAAGTAAGGTTTTTATATTACGCTTCTTAAACGGATTATACGGATATTTATATTTTACCGCTTCTTGAAAGATACGTAATATATTAAATGATTTTTTCCAACAACGATTCTCTCGACGCTTGTTGTTGCTTTTTTTTTTTTTTAAGTAATGTATTTTTTCCCTCCTCCTCTAACGGAAGATTCTCTATTCTATAATCGGTATTAATCTGACTTGAGCCGCATGTCCATCCGTATCTATTTATCCCCGCATTTCTCGTCCAAACTGTTTCAAAATACTTTCTCTGCCGATGATCACACGTCTCTAGACTTTTCTATGAGAGCTTTACCTTTATAGGTGCATACGTAAATGATGTCCTTATCGTACATTTTACAGTCTCTCCTGTTTACTTATTATCTTCCTTCTTTTTTTTCGTTCTGCTCAAAGGTGTTGTGGACATGACAGTATCATTAACCATTTCGCCGGTAAATTTTTTATTAATTATATAATACTTAAGGATTATAAATAGGTGACGGCTGCGATTTCTTTGCTTTACATGTATAATCACTAACGCTGTTATCAATAGTCTTCAGCATTAATTATTGACTGCCACTTCCAAGCTTAAGCTTGTAACTGTTTTTTCTATTTTTATTTCTTAAATTTTCACAAATATTTTGAAACAGTTTAAACGGTTTCCGTTTGCAGCGGCAAAAATTACACTGAATATTTAATGCAAAATGTTCCACTACCTAAACATTACTTCGTTAATTAACCTTTAAAGCGAAAAAGAAAACCCCTCATCCAACTCCAATTTTCCATTTTGGATTATTAATATTACTGATACTTTATAGTATACGCGGGATATGTGCCTGTGAATTTTTAAAAAAAATTTCATATTATTGAATTTCTGCGTAAAGGTGTTTTAACACATTTTGACTGTTTCCAAAGTTTGCATTTCCTCTAAGTTTTCAACCTCGAGTTTGTGTCTTTTTTGAAATATTCATTACCGACGATTTTCATGTTATTTGAAAAATAACACACTTTGCATTGTGGTACGAGTTTCTTTCCGCAACAAAACTATTAAATCTTTCTGTAGAACTCCGTCGAAATTTAAAAGTTCATTCATCGTTCTACTATTGTCTCCATAATTAGATTAAGAATTAACCATTCTCTCTTTGTCCCGCTTCTCGCTTTCTTTTCTTTCTATTTTCTTTCCCTTAATATTCCCTCCACAAGTCTGATTCTCCTTTTGCAATCCATGTTTTCTTCGAATGTTCGGCTCTTATTATCGAACGTTTCCTTTTGTATTCGAAAATCTTGACTCGTGGCCTTCCGGTTCCTTACAGTACCTTCTTTATCCATTCCTTCCCATCTCTATCAATAATTCGCTTACTTCAGTCCTTTGTTTTTTCCCGTCTCCAATGGCCTTAAAATCTAATTTCCTAGCGTAATATATTCAGGTAGTTGAGTCAAAGCCAAGGGATAGCCAAAAAGAAAAAAATAGGAAACACTTGTTATTTTCCAGTAGTTTTTTAACTGAATCTCTGGGTTTATTTTTTCCTTACAAAATTCCAAATCTTTCTCATACTACAAAAGATCCGTCGCAAAATATATCTTATAAATTATCCGTGTATCTGTCCTCATACTTCGCGCGGTGTAACAAAAAAATTACAATTACTTTTAAAAAAATTATTAAAAAAAATTTTTTTGTTCATTTAAAATTTATTTAAAATAGACGCGTTTATTATCGTATATAAAGTTTACAGAATAGTGCGCAATTCAATACGTAGCCTTTTTTTTTTTCTTTTCTTTCTTTTTTTTCCCCTTTTTTGGCTGGAAAATTTATATTATTTTCTAAAAATATGCTGTTTCCGAAATCCAGAGCATTAAAGCGCTTTGGAATTTCTTATATTTGTCTGTTTTACTACTCGTTATTCGAAATATATACATTTAATTTACATTTTAACAAGTAAAATGTCTATTCATTATTTTATATCATTTTTTTTCCATGCCATTTCTTTCTATATATTAACGGTATGTTTTAAAGCGTAATATAAACGGGTGAAATGTTTTTTTCCGAAAAAGTAAATAATAAAAACTCATTACATAAAGCTGTTGATATTTCTTTACTACAGGTACATCGTCTTGATTGCGCGTATGTTTCGTTATATTATTACTACTACTGCTACTTTATTTAGTGGTAAACAAATTACTCTCGGAATATTAATCACTCAAGTCCCAAGTAATGTCTGCACCTGTTGTAACGCTGAAAACCAGAGGACACACGGTTCGTCGATAAAATAACTAGAACGTCAAAACTAACAAACTGAAAGTTTCACTAGCTTGCTGTATGTATCCAAAGTCAGCGAGCTTTTGAGACTTTTCGTTTGCATCTATTATTCATCTTTATTCAAAAAACAACGGTGGTTCACAGTTAGTTCATGCTGGATGCGATCGTTTCAAAATCGTGCGATTTTCTTAAAATAAAACAAACGATAATAGCCTATGCACACACATTCCCCCCGCCTCTCGAGTATTTAATAATACGGCTACACACCGTTTTGGGCTATATAATTTTAAATTTAACGTTAAAATTCCTCTTTTTAAATTTATAGAACATTCGCATATTTTTTTTCTTTTTTTTTTTACTTCGCTAAGTGTATATTAGATAATTATTATTTTTCACGGCATTTATATTGTTCAAACGGCTTCTTGTAGAGCACTTTTTTTACATACGATTGCACTGCTTATATACATATTATATTTACTTGAACGTGAACGATACTAAAAACGTTTTTTTTTTTTTTTTGGCGTGTTTATAATATACGAAGTGTTAGTTTCGACACAGAAGAAGGCAAAATAAAATTAAAAACCGAACGTACCTCATTCAGAATATCTTTTTTAAAAAAACACCGAGATTAAGTTATGTAAAGTAATTGAACCGAAAATATATACTTGTAGGGTAAAAAAAGTAAAAACTTAAAAATTTGAAAACGATTCATTATTATTATTATTATTATTATTATTATTATTATTACATTCGCGTAAATCTTGGTGAATAAATCCTACGTGAAAAACATTTTTCATCTGAAATGGTTTTTAATTTTTAATTTTTTTTTTTTTTTTTTTTTTTTGTATATATATATATTTGTTTATGGAGTAAAAGCATCCAATATATTAATGAGATGGTCACCATCACACATCTATGCAATTTAAAAGTAACGTCATTAGTACTAATACATTATGTTGGAAACTACAATCGAAAATAAACATAATTTATTCGATTACATGTTAAAAATTTCCGATTTTTCATGTTGTACGGATATTTTATGTAAGCAAAATGCTAAACATTGCTTAAAAAGAAAGAAGTTTCTACACGTTGTCCAGTAATTTAGTGTAACGTCCGAAAAGTGATCACAGGCATCTCTACCAGTCGTCGATATATGAAATTTATATGTAGCCGAATAACTACTGGACTGATAACTTTCAAACATTTTGAAGGAAAAAAATATTATTTTTCTTGTACACTGCTTAAAACTATTCAGTATTATGATGCCTGTCGCAACATTGTATAAAATGCGTGGATTATGCGTAATGTAATTTAAGAGACTTTAGTGTAAATCTTTTTTAATTAAAATGAAATAACAATGCATAATCGCTATTTAACAAATTCATGTTTGAACGTCGAGTGAAATCCGTTTGGACACTAACTTTTGCCCTTCACAGTGAATGTGTATCGAAACATTTCTAAAACTAGTAAATTCAGACAGACAATGTGCATGAGATTTAGTTTGTTTTTAAATCGTTTTGCAGCTTAATAATTAATAATAAATTCTTATTAATTAACATCATCGGTATCACCAAAAATAAAACATTTTCCGACATAATGTATTAATCCTAGTGACGTCGCTTTTAAAAAGGCAGTGTCAGATGTGCTAATTTGTGGTTCTCTTTCGGTATTCTCCGTTGGACTAACACTTCACATATCGAACAGCACGCATACTTAACGTTAATATTATTTTCAAAAAAAAAAAAAAAAAAAAAAAAAAAATCTTATGTTATTCCCCAAAGCTTATCTCGTTTTTAAATGTTTTTATCGTTCACACGCAGTTTTAGGATTATATTGAAAATTATATAGCTCAATCTTTAACAAATGCTATTTTTAAACAAAATATATATTTTTCTTTTTGTCGTTATTTTTTTGTTTTTTTTCTTATTTATTTTTCTGTCGTTTATCAAGCAGTACTACATGTATTCATCTTTGTGTACAGTTTTGGTATATATTAATATATTTGCTGTTTTTCTCTATTGTAACTGTTCTTCTGTTATTTTCGATTCGCGTTATCTTTCTAAATTTAATTTATTCTTAAACGTGTAAAATTCAAAGTAAGATTATTGAAAATTTAAATTATCACACGTTCAAAGTAAAAATACGGTTTTCGTATAGAACAGTTACAGACATTGCTTGGGTTTATTTTATATTTTTCATGCTCGTATTACCTTTCTTCGTTTCCCTTTCCGTAATTCGCTTTTAAAATTAACTTATTTCGGTTTAGTACGTTTATATATTAATTACACGACTCGCAAAATATTAATTTATTTCAGTTCATTATAATATAACTAAAAAAAAAAAATAAATAAATAAAATAAAATAAAGAAAAAAACCCTGCGTTTAGGTTACTTATCTTGGATACACAGAACGCTAAAATATGTACCAAAACTGTATTGTAAAAATAAACAACGTTAAATTAATCGACTACCTCTTTTTATTCGTGTGCTAATCGTTAACATAGAATTTAGTTTACTTTATTGCCTTTTTTAAAATTCTGTATGGTTACATTTATGTTTTATTTAATAATATATTAAGAGTACCCTCTACACTATATACATACATATATATATATATATATGTATGTATGTATGTGTGTGGGTGTATGTATGTATACACCTGGTAAAATAGCTGTGTATGTATGGAATTCTAAGTTTGTAACTATGTTTTGTATTCTCTGTTAAAAAATGAACTTCAAATTCACCAATAACAATTTTTCCGAATTTATAAAAGTAAAACAAATGAAATACATTTTAAATTTTGGTTCCGTCTTCGCCTATAACACCTGAAGATATTCTACTAATATTTGTTCAACTGTACTCTTGTACTACAGCGAAATATAAATGAAAAAGTTAACCGAATAAAAATGGCACGCTTGCCATGCCGTTGTAGAAGACATGATAACTGCTACGAACTAACTTAATAATAACGTTATATCTCTTCTCTTAGCGAACAAGAAGCACCAGCTAACACAAAACTTAGTTTCTACCATAATCTAATATCGTGTAAGCTTAAGAATTACAACATTAGTTAGACTACACATACCTCTTATACAATTTAAACGTTATTTCCTATTTATCTTATTCCGACAGCTGTCCTGTAATACTGTTGTCTCATTATGTATTATCCCCGTTCTCGTTGTTGCCGATCTTACCCTTCGGATATTTAGTGGGTCATATATATGATTCACTAACATTTGCGAAATATAAAATTCTGAACACGTATAGGCGCTTGCTTTGGTAAAATCTAAATTGAAATTCAGCGCTTTTTGATTTTACATTGAAACAAAAACCGTAGCAAAGAATGAATAACAGTTGATTAAAATGTTCAGTTTACGATCTATTAATGCAACAATAAAATATTTGATCGATGTCTTTAGACATTTTTTTCGCAACAGCAATCTCAACTTAAATCGTTCATATAATAAAGCAAAACAACTCGGTGTAACGTAAATCACTGTTTCTTTTTTAAAAACTAATGGTTAAAACTGAAATTATTTTTTTCGCCTTTTCATATCTTATGTAATCTGCATAAAAATAGACTCAATATTCGTGAAGCAATTCTATTATGTAAAAGAAATTTACCGTATTTCATTCAAAAATCTGTAAAACATTTTAAATACACATAGTAATAACAGTAATGATGATGAACCATTTTTCAATTGTAAAAAACAAAAGTCTGGATAGATATATTTAAAATTAAAATTTTAAACGAATATTTGATTTTTTTGATTTTTTTTTTGTGGAATTAACTATGATTAAGCGACCGAACGAATAATTACTCTTTTAGAGAAATTAAAATTTTATGAAAAGAAGAAAAAAAAAAGGGACTTTAATCTATTGGAAATAAATTTTATCATTATATATGTAATTATAAAATCATTAAAAAAGTGATACAAAACCACACTAATAATGTTAAATTTACTCATTAAACAAATTATTGATTGAATTTAAAATAACGCCGTTTTACACATTTTTCTTTTTAAATTTATTCGTAAAATTACTTTTAAAATATTTAGTAATGTATTCAGTGAAATATATGTAAGTATATAATACACACACGCATACATGTATTTTCTGTATATTTAACACGTGCTAGAATTGTATCAAATTATTCTTAAGTTATTATTGTATAAGCCTGTTCTCGATTATAAATAAATAAATTGTGTATAAATTGTATAGTCTAAGCAAAAATTAAGTATTTTTAGCTACTTTGGTTCTGATGTTATGACGAGTATATTGGATTATGTTTTCACATGTTTATTGTTTTTCTTTACTTTTTTATATTTTCTTACGAAATAATTATTTTGCATTATTTTCTTTATTATTTTGTTGTTGTTTTTTTTTTTTTTTTTTTGTAGATGTTCGTAAACTATTCTATTAATATGATAAATTATTTCTGATTATTAAATTTTCTTTTATGAAATTTTTTTAGTTATGATTTAACTTACGAAGAAATAGAAAAAGGTCTACCAACAATTGACACATCTAAAACATTGATACGCGAAGTGTGTCCTGCATTTTTAGCAAATGTGGAATGTCGCGCTGGAAAATATCGACGATACGACGGTTTGTGTAATAATTTAGAGCACCCAACTTGGGGTGCAACTAATACTCCATTTACTCGGTAATTTTATGCTTGTTTTAAAAGTAAATTAATAGAATTATTTATATTTACTTGCGGTAACTTATTTAGGTGGTTAAAATTACTATAATTTAAAAATATAAAAGATGGATTAAATATTAAATGTAACATTTTCAAAATATTCTATTGTAAAATTATAACTACGTCTGGTGTAAAAAACATTGCTAAACTTCCCACCTGATGCTGATGTAATTATAACTGTTTTAGAACAATTCTTTATTCAAATTGTAATATAGGTTTTTTTAGGAGAAATTTTGTTTAGGATATTTCTTCTTGTGTAGTAGAAGTAATTTAATCGGCAGTTGGTATGATTATAGATAAGTATCCAAATTCCAAAAGTGAATTGTCAGAAACGAGTATCAGCTTTATCCACGCATTTTCTGTTGTGTGCATTTTCAGGACCATCATGGAAAATAGTTTTTTATTTTTTTTTTATTTTTTGTATTTATAGGTTCGTCAACGAGGACGTTAGCCCAAGAAATGGAAAGAAGCAGAAAATAAAGTTCTTCTTTTTAAACATTTAAAGATACAGGGAATAAAAGTAACTCAATGGCACAGGAACATCAGAATTAAAATAAAATGAAAGAATATAAGAAGCACTATGAGGAGCAGGAATACCGAATTTTAGTAGAGAAGAGGAGAACGATTGTTGAGCAGAGAAGACCGTACATTGAAATAAAACATGAGATCAGAATCACAAAGAAAGTAATTAGAAAAGGGATGGAAAGGACAAAATGGAGTAGAAGTAGATGAAAACAAAGAAAATTATGCAGGAAGGAAACTATGATTAAAGCGAAGGCGACAAATAGTCGATATTGTGAATCGCTTAAGAGCGTGGGAGGAAGAGACGGCTAAATAGAGAGGTGAAAGGAGGCAGGATTAAAAAATGAAGAAGAATAGGAGTTGAGCCATAGTTTGGAATGAGCGACTGAGGAAAGAAGAATAATGTTATGAACTGAAAAGGTGCCTAAAAATCTGTCACTGGAAATGGAAAAACAGGCTAAGGAATCCAACACTTCATTACCCTCGATACCCAAATGACCAGGAATTCACAAAAGAACGATATCGATCGAGTGAAGAGGGAACAAATCATGGATGAAGGGACGTATGAGAAGTGTTACATAATCGGAAAAGGGAGCAGGAAGAATAAATGTGATAACCTATAAAGCACTTTTCGGATCTGCGATTGTGAGCACCTTATGGGAAACCAATGATGAGAAAGCAAAGAGGACAACACGTAGAATAGCAATAGATTCCGCATAGAAAATTGAGGAAAAACAGGAATATTTAAAAGATTCAGAATAATTTAAGGCAAGACAAAAAAAAGCCAGAACCAACTCCATTTAGCCCTTTGGACCTATCAGTATAAATAGTGATGTTTATAGGAAAAAGAGAACTCGAGGCATTGGAAAATTCAATTCTGGCGAAGTGTTGACAGATTTAGAACATAACGGTAAAAAAAGAGACATTTAATAGGATAAAGGAAACTGGAAAAACTGAAAGAGAAATAAGAAATTTTTTCATGACTATAAATAAATGGCGTAAATTGAAGAAGACGAATAGAAATAAAAGATGAAATTAGAGTTTTATTAGAGGTAAATCGCCATCGGTGAAGGGCAGAGGAGGAAGAAGAAATAAGTAAAGAGCACGCGCTTGATCAAAAGCAATACCCCAAGTAGCATCTATGAATGAAGGGAGGAAAAATATGGGATTCAACAAGAATAGCCCCCACTGGGGTTGATCTCAGGATACTAAGGCAGAAATGAAAACAGGTATTTTGGATGCAGTCTAATTTTAAAAGAAGAGACTTGGAAGAATTTACATAAATAAAGCAACAGAAATCCAGGCTTGAGCGGATAAAGGATTTCTGAAACATGAGTAGGATACATGGATCGCCTCCCCAATTAATATGAGAAAGAGCTTTTAACAGATTGAGCTTTTTGAGAAAAGATAAATACAGATGATTAATGTGATTATGAAAGGAACTTGACCGTCAAGAAAGTTCCTAAATAGCGAAATGAATTTACAAGGGAAATTGGACCTCCATTTAAAGTAAGACTAATCAAAGAAGGATCAAAGAGACGAAGAGTAAAGACAACAGACGAAGGTTTAGGGAAATAGATAAGGGGATAAATATTAGAAAGAGTATTTTCTAGTAAAATTAAAGAACTTTGAAGACGTTAACTAAGGAGATATCACGATCGGAGGAGTAGATAAGCATATCGTCAGCAAAGAAAAGCGAAGTAGAGTTAAGAGGTATAGAAGCGATTTTGATAAAATAAATATTAAAGAGCGTCTGACTAAGACAGGAGCCCTGAGGTAAGCCTCGAAAGATTAACCTGGTAAAATAGTTGAGAGAAGAGCAAAAAAATTACAGCTCCGCATTGAAAGAGAATAATAATAAGAAAAGCAAAGTGGACAGAAATATTAAATGAGACACCATTATATCAAAAAGTGTGGGAAGGTGAACGTTATCAAAGGTAATTAATATGCTAACGAAAGCAGCAATTAAGAATTTTTTATTAATAAATGGCGTATAAACGTCCGATAGAAACTTGCTGATACAATCTGGTGGACCACGTCCAGGACAAAAACCGAACTTATTTTTAGGTAACAAATTGCTGTACTCGAGTTACCAAACGAAACGTCTATTAATTAAACTTGCGAAAAGCTCCCTCACACACGAAGCAAGAATAGGACGAAATGAAAAAGAAAGAAGTTTTGAAATAGGAACAATAATAAAAGCATTCCAGGACGAAGGAGTAGAATCGGAACAAAGAAAAGAGTTAAAAATATTTAAAAGCATCTGGAGGGAAAAATCTGAGAGATTTTTAAAAACAGAAAAAATGATCCCATCTACGCCCGGAGAGGAGTTAGATGAATTGCTTAAAGATGAGCGTAGTTCGGATAGAGTAAAAGAAGAGGTTAGAAAATGTGGTGAACGAGGATCAGACGAAAAAGGGCAGGATTCATGGAAGCTAAGAACATAACTAGAAGCTATAGAATCAATAAACGGTTCTAGTTTTTCAGGAAGAAGATTATGATTGGAAGGACTTTGGGAGAGAGAGGATTTAAAGATCTTAACCATTTTGCATACATGAAAAATAGGAGTGGATCGAGAAAAGGAAGAGCAAAAGCTTTTCCATAAATTTTTCTTAGCTGTTTTAAAAAAAAAAAAGTTAGAAAGAGAAGGACAAGAACGAAAAGTTCTATAAGTAGACATACTTAAATTAAAAGCCACCTTACAGTCCTTATTCCACCAAAATCAGGAGGACGTTCTGGGTTTTTTGTTGGGGGTTAATCGGATAGAAGGAGAAGAATAAGTTAAGGCAGAGGAGATTGATCCAATAAAAAAGTCATATTGGGAAGATGAGTTTAAATTAAGAGAAATTGAAGAGAGCGAAGAATTGACGTGAGCGGAAGATGGTTCAATCTATTTTAGAGAGGATCCATTTAGAAAAGTGAAGAGTCTTATAAGGAGCATAAGAAGAGAAGTCGTTAAAACAGATGATGATAGGAATATGACCACTTCCAAAGGTACCGTTTAGAGTTGACCATGAACATTTGATGTGTGTGTGTTCTCGAAAATAACTGTAATGTTTTTGGTAAAATTCACGAATTAGGGGTTTTAGAGTCTAAAAGTTGATTGGTTGAGGCCTTATGTTCGAGAAAATTCTGTGAAACGAACAACTGAAAAAAAGGAGGAAACCAGTGTTAGTTTTAGTGATGATCGCATTTTTAGGGTTTATTAAAAATCGAGAAATACACCTGTTTACTATAGTAACTGCAAATAGATAAAGGCATAATATGTTTGTTTCGTGAAAAATAAATTTATTTACGCTTTTTACAACAAATTTGAATACATATAAGATTTATGCAGATGATAATTTATAATAATATTTCTGGCTTATGAATTATTTTTAAAAAGAGCATATTGCATTATGAAAAGGAATGTTTGAGATTTAAAAATCGAAGGGTCTAGGAAATGGAGACAAACAATGTTTGTGCTAGTGATCAAGCTTATATTTAGAGCTAAGTAAAAAGTAAAAAGAATAATTCGTTTATTTACCGTGTTAAACGGAAAATTGAAATTTTGGAAATGAAATAAATTTGTGCTTATGATGTTTAAACGGCGATTTGAAACATTATGCAATTTCAAAAACATTTTCAAAATTGAAAAACAAAGTAACGTATGTAATTGTAATTTTCGCATTACGTGCATATTATAGTTATACTTTTAAACATTCATGAGATTCGTGGTTTGAATGATCTGCAAGTTCAAAATAAATCCAAGGAAATCTCGGTCACCAGATGTATGTATATTATTATTAGTATTCGAATTGGCCAAGTTTGGACTACGATATTTCAACTGTTAACTATTCGCTGTCGATGCTGATCCCTTCTTTCTTCAATCCAATGTTTCCCCGCATGCAGTTTCGGTTTCTCCTTAAAACTCTGTCAGTTTTTTCCTTAATGGATGACGCAGTCAATATCACTCAGTTTCATATCCATCTCATTTAAATTGATTTCTACTTCCACGAATCACTTCCATCTATTCTTCATACTTTGGGGAAATGTAAAAGTTCGGTCGTTAATCTCACTTGGCTGAAGCGCATCACGTGCCCTCAATCATGATTCGTCTTTTTTTCATTCGAGTATTTGCATACTTACACGTTTGATTCCTTGTCTGTATCCACCTTGCGTTTTCTCTAGTCGGGTCTAAGATTCTTCGCAATATTTTTCTTTCTTTTGCTTGCCAATTTTCCATCATGCTTTTCGTATAATTGTTCTTATATTTTGAAACGTTTATGAAACTTATACTTCAATTGATCTGCAAGTTTGGAATAAATGCGAGTAAAACTCGGTTGACAGTATGTATACGTGTATATGTATATATATATATATATATATATATATATGTGTGTGTGTGTGTGTGTGTGTGTGTGTGTGTGTACACAAAAGTAGAATAATTTTAAAAGTATATATGTCCGATTTTCTAGAACTAATATTAATAATTTAAATTGTTTAATAAAATATCATGCAATGTTTGAGTATTTGATATAATTTACAATGACTATAACTCATTTTTTTATTACTTTTTTTGTTTATAGTAACTGTTTTTATTATAACAATAGTAACTAGGGTACGATAATGTTTACTTAAATAAAAACTAGGAAGCCTAGCTACCAGTTTGTTTCCCTCGTCAAACGCGCCTGCTGCCTTCTATCGCACCTACGCTGTATTATTACTAGTTAAATTATCAAAAATGATATTCGAGTATCTACATTTTAATTATTTCTCACGGTTTGTTTAATCCTGAAATATTTTACAATTTCTATATTACGAAATAAAATTAGAAGAAAAAAAAAACAGAAAAAAAAGTCACCGAAAAATGAGGAAACTTTTTTTATACACAAAGGATAGATTGAAGTAAAAAACAACAACAAATTCATCGTAAAATAAATCCTAGACAATTAATACCAGTATTAATGTTCTTTAATAAAAAAAGAAAAAGTAAACGTTCTAATTTTAACAAAATCTTCAAAAACAAAAATGAAAAGGATAAAAATATTTCAGAAATCAGGAACTACAATAAAGTAAAAAATATCATCGCTGTTCATTGTAGATATGTATTACAGTCGGGTTTCGTAATCGTAATACTTAAAAGACGATGTTTTTGAATTTATTGCTGCTTTTGTAAAACGTTAAAATTGTAAAAATATGTTGATATTATGTAGATTTTGCGGGGGAGGAGGGAAGAAAGAATGTACCGTACTGCACTTTTACATAATGTATAGAAATGATTAGCGAGCCATAACTGTAGATTAATGGTAACAACAAATAAAAAATACGTGTATTATTTAAGAAACCCTATTTTTGTTTACATATCCCAGAGCATTAGCGGTAGATATTAATGGTTGTAAAATGTATGATATCTACGAGAATAACTCGTATTCTCCGAGTTATCTTAAAAATAAAATTCCAATTAAAAACATTTCAAATTTCCACGGTAAGTATAATTAGGAAAATTATTTACGCTGGGCACCATGTTTAAAAAATTTAGTCTTAAAACTTAACGTTTCGGAAAACTTAAACTTACCATCATCAGAAAAATTCCATTCATTTACTAATAAAATTGTGTCCTCCTTCGCTTTAACATTCTTATGATCAGCATTTTACCTGCAGCATCTTCTAACTCTATTACTAAGCAAAGATGTACATCAACCCCAATAAAACGCCTTTTCTCCGAGAAATCAATATAATCTGCAATTCTAGCTCCAAAAATTGCACATTGGAAGCACAATAAATTAGTTAGTATTACTTTTTTTTCCCTTCTTTCTTTTTTTAAATCTAATTCCATTTTATTTTCTCTTTCTATCCCTTCCCACCATAGTCTACATAGAATCAGGGACATGTAATTCTTACCTTTTATATTTAAATGTCCGCTAATCGATTTCCAGAAAACACATTACACATTTCTTATTTCACATTCCTCACTACAAAGTGTAACGGGCCTTCTTTGTGCTTGTATTTCATCCGAAGAACTCACCAATATGCGCGCGCATTGATGTATTTTTAAACCTTTACTACTAGATCAATCTATTGCGCAATAACATTTACATGAATAGCGTTTTTCAAGATAATAAAACACAGAAGCGATATAGCGAAAATCAAAATAACAATTTAAAGTTAAACACCATTGACTGTTTATTATAGTATAGCGAGTGTTTTTTAAACTATCGCCTTCGTAATATTTCCTTTTTCAAAATAGGGATAATAATTGTAATCGTTCATCTATTTGCCGTAAAATTTATATTATGCATGTCATCTATCAAATCGTATAATATTACGATCGCGTCTTACGCCGTTTTCCTTTTCGGATACTTTAACAAATAAAAGTCGCGAGTTTTAAAAATCAAAATAGCCGCTCGAACAGAAGCGGGTTGCATTTCTGACACTGTCACTTAAATCAGTCAGTCATATTTCCATTAATAATCATTATTATTTATTTATTATCTTTTAATACTGCGTCTATGTGTCTATTAGACGAATCAGATAATATATTTTAATGCTCGTAGTTTAAAACGCTATTAATAATCCTACATTTATTTTTTCCGCAGATTGGTAGGTCCTTTGTTTTCAGATGGTATGAATTCTCCGAGGATCAGCGTCAGAGGTACTTCACTACCACCTTCCCGCATTGTATCTCGTACAATGCATCCGGACGAAGGATATCACGAGCACGCTGCTACTGTCATGATAATCGCTTTCGGACAGTTTATGGATCATGACTTCACACTAATGGGAACGCCACTCGGTATGCTTTGACGGTTTCGCTTTGTGCATTTATTTTGAAATGTTCATTACAGATTTTAAAGTATCAGCATAACGTTTTTCTTTTTCTAAATCTTCACTATGTGCGGAAAAAATAAGAACTGTATTGCTATTTCGATTTCTTTTTAAATTATATATATATATATATATATATATATTATATATGCAGGTATATAAGATAGTAAATAAAAATATTTCATATCATTTAGAAAATAATACAGACAATGATTAAAGTATCTATTGATTGCAGAAAGTCATCTTCTGCTAAGAAAATTATCAGCGGCTACCATTCAAGTTCTTAGTTTGCAACAATAGAATTTCCATTTAACACTTCGAATATTTAATGACGATCATCATATAATATCGTATATTATAAAAACTTAGATGTAGAAAATTTTCTCCGAATTACTTACACATTTGAAAACATATATTTCTGTAGCGCAATGTGATTTTCTTCTGATGCAGATAATTTGCCTTCCCAGATGAACAATTGTTTGGTTTATTTTAAATCATTGTTTCTCGTGGCGAATAAAGCAGACCACCTAACGAACGCGTGATTTATCAATTAGTTGGTCGCATCGAGACATTCACGTTATATATGCAACTACCGATGAATTAAGGCCGTACGTTTTTTAGATGTCTACAAATTTTTTGGAAAAATATTCGAATCGCCAAATGAAATGAACTACTAGAAAGCAATGAATTTTCTCGAATTTATTTGAGCGCGCTCGGCGATACAGTCCTAGCGAGCACGTGTGCGTGCACTGTTATCTGAGTGAGCAAGTGTCTTAATGACTCTTGAAGCCTTGTGCATGCAAACCGCTGCTCCTATTGAATAAAAAAGGAGATATACAGACTTGAAAATTTAGCTTGACTGATAGACTGGCTTGGATTTTTTTCAACGACAAGAAATTTGAATGTGTTTTTCTCGAAACTCCTTTTTTTTCTTGCGACGTTGTATTTTTTTCCGAAATTACTTGACCAATCCTTACAAAATTTTAACCACATATTTTTCACGTGTGTTCGTTCAACCGGAACTAGAATTATGTCAAAATATCGTTATAAATAGAAAAATCATAAAAAAAAACTTTATTTTTTGAAAATTTTTGTTTCAACGGCCGCCATTTTGTTCATTTTGTATAAAAAGTAATAATTCTAGTTCGGTCTACAGTCATACTGGAACTAAATCAATTTAATTTTTGCGTTTCAAATAATTATTTCCTTCAAAAACGTCAACGCCACTTGCATAAATTTTTCTGAGGGCTTTGGTAACTTAATTATTAATTTATTTATAATGTTAAATCAATAAAAAAAAAACTTTTTTCATACATTTTAAAAGTGCTTTTATAATCAGCAAAAAAAGATTGAAATTCTTACTTCGATTACACTTCTTTTTCGAAAGAATACATTGCGATGTTTGTTAAAAGAAAAATTCAAGAAAAAAAAAGAAAAAAAATCTATACAAGCGGATGCAATTTCACGCGATTATTGAATTCAATAAAGGATTTAAAAATACTCGCCATGAATTCGCGAGGAAATATTTTAAAAATCGCGCTGGCTCTGCGCGAGAGGTATATGCTGAGGAGTGAGGGGGGATATCCTTTTTTCAATGTATAATTTAAAAATTTAATTTTTACAAAATTTTCTATAATTTGACCGGAGTATAAAATCGAGTAATTATCAGTAATTGCTTTAAATAAGAAAGGCAGTTTTATTTGTTTAAAGATGTGACCAACAAGTAACGTACCTTGTTTTAAAGTAATTTGTAAATTCTATTCTCTGCAATATAAAATAATTAAAACCCTTTTCATTAAAATCGTTTATATTTATATAAACCTTTTTTTCAATAAAAAGTGTAAGCACATAATAATAGCTGATATTTCGTCTCATCGGATTTCTTAAGAAAATCTTAATTCACTTTTAAAAGGTCGAAAAGCGCCGTTCCACTATTCTTTCACAGAATCCGTTCAACTAAATGATACGTAGAATTTTCTTTTAACATTTTTTTTTATTATTCGTTGAAATTTTTATGTCTGACATTGTAAATTTCGGAAGACCTACATTTGTAAAATGAAAATACATTCTTTCAGATTCCTGTGCGTTTTAATTCTAAAGTTCGAATGTTAATCTTTAAAAAATCACTTCGATATTTAATAAACAATAAAAATACATTCACGGTAGCCGTGTATATATCAAGCTTCACAGATAAAAATAAACATTATACATCGTTATCGTAATTTGTCATGCCACACACATTGATATATATATATATATATAGTATGTAGTAGGTACATTGACTCTAAAAAGAATAGTTCGTGAGCAATTCACCTCGAACTCATTACGCTATTTCGCCTAAATAGTCGTTTTTATAAGAATTGGAGACGTAGATTTAAATATTCTTCTGGCGTCAGACGCGTCAGCATTAAAGATGCATAATTATTTGCCGTTTCTGTTTTTGAATCTTTTTTTTAATTTAATGTTTTCACTTTTTAGTATTGCGATACTTTAACGAATAATTCAGATTCTTATTAATTTCTTTTATTTCAAATATAAATATATTTTTGAAATTTCGGCGATAATCCGGGTGGTTATCGACTAAAAATTGCCTCTATAAACAAATTCGACATACTGATGTAATTATACAATGATGTACACTACAATTACCCGATAATTCCATTTAAAAATCAGTAATTCTTTTTCATTCTAAATTTATACTCGTACTGTATTTCAATTTATGTCGTACGTATACATTTTTTTTTTACTTATTACTTAAGAAGCGTTCACGGCAGTGGTGTGCTGGTAAATGTATCATTTTTTTCTATTTACGGAATTATTTGTAGAAGTTTAATGTATTAAGGAATTTTATTTTTTTCAACTTTACCAATCAATAGATTGTGCAAAAATTTTTTAAACGCCCTTCTAGATCCGGTAAATAAAAACGAACCCGAAGAATGTTGCAATCGACCGCCGCATCTGAAAAATCCTTACTGCATGGAAATCCCTGTACCAGAAAACGATTACTTCTATAACAAGTTCAATGTAAAATGTATGGATTTTGTCAGAGCATTTCCTAGTGTTCGACCTGGTTGCAGACTCGGTACGTCGAATTATATAATTACGCGGATCTATTTTGATCGAGAAATTTTCGCAATTTTTACTGTAAACATATTTTCCGTTAGAACTTAGCAGATATCAATGCGTTTGGGAAAATTATTTTTGCTTGAAAATGTTCTTCTTTTAAGATTATTTCGAGATAAACTTCTTTTTTTTTTCTTGCAAAGTGTTTCCAAGCCCTGTGGGAGGGTAAATTTTTCTTTTGCCTCAACATTTCGCGTCTTACGCTTCTAACCATCGTTTTTAAAAATCGTTTCTAGCAAATTATATATCAAAAATTATAATACTAAAATACAAAAAGGGTCAGACGTTGGCATGATCAAGGTTTTGCGCGTGCACAATATCTTTAAACCTAATTATAATTATGGTTATTTCCTTCAATATACCTTAGTAAGGTTTCTCTACTTTTAGCTGATAATGGGCTAGGCCTGAAAACGCTTTTGCAGATAAGTACATTATTATATTATATCGTTTCTGTTTATAATTCTCTATCATTAAAATTATTCACGCTGTTATGGCAATTTACTGCTAAATTTTTAATCTTACCTTCGAACGAAATAAAAATATTAATAACTGCTATTTTAATAAAACACGCTTAAACGATCTATCTCCTATTGGTGTTTAAATAAACAATAAAAAGACGGAAATAACTTTCTTAAATAATAAAACTAATGAAAAATAGAAAGGAAAAAAAATGTTAGGTGAATCCCCCTTTTTCTAGCCCATTAGGAATTCTTCACCTTTTGCGGTCTGTGTCTTCTTTAAAACTGTCTTTGTCCATTAAATTCTATTTATCGAGTGAAATTAAAAGTAAGATACCCTTGATAGAGCATCGGGGATTGTGTAATTAAACTTTTTATAATGTACTTAAGGATCTAATGGATCTGATGAGAATACCGGGTGGTCCAGTTCCTTTTTACTTTTGCATTATTCGCCTTTACTTTCTCCCGGATAATTCTCTGGTATAACCAATGTTCAATTTCAGATTAGGTATAAACCGCTAGGACAGCGATTTGGATCCGGAACAAGGCAAGTCTCGAACCGGTGTCCTTTGATTTAGTAGCCAAGCACCTTAACCGCTAGGCTACCGCGCTACCTCATTTATTATCACATGTTAGGAATCCCCACATATCCGAATCTGTCTTTTCTACATATATTCAACTTGTTTTCTTTCGATATACCCTAGTAGTAGGTTTCCACTTTTAGCTGATAATAGTATAGTCTCGAAAACGTTCCTGCGAATAAGTATGATATACCGTCTTGTTTGCTGTTTATGTAATTATATTTAATACTTTAGTTTCTTCAACATATCTGAATTTATTTATTTTATTTTTTTGAATTTCTTTATAAAATTATCTCAAAATAATCTATTAATTTACGGAGTGTAATAATTACGCAACATGTATGTATAAATAATCTTATACTACTATTATTATTATTATTATTATTATTATTATTAGCCGTCGGCTGTATGTTTATTTCTTTACCGTGTTATTAAAAGTTACGTTTTTCAAAAATGCTTTTGATTTTACCCGCAAATTAATTCATTATTTCTGTTTACATATAAAACAAAGACTGATGATAGCGCAGAAAATAATGGAAAATTTCATTTCGCCTTAGAGTAATTTAATAATACGATAATAGCCAAGAATGAAATAATCAGTTTATTTAATTTGAATTTTTACAGGTTCTCGCCTGCCCTTCAATACATTAACCGGAGTTATCGATGCCAATACTGTTTACGGAGTTAAAGAAAGCTTTTCTAAGTATGTTACATTAATATGGTATTCTATATTCGGACTTTTTATACTTCTCTCCGATTGAATGTATTAAATATATCTGTTGATGACCGCATTTGAAATAATCGACAATTTTAGGAATCGGCTGTAAATCTAAAACATGCTTCAGGGTTAAATTACCGGCATTTTTTTTTTTTTCATTGAAACTGTACATTTATCGATGGCATTTTTTTTATTGATAAACGTTTCTCATCGTGTTTATTGAGACATAATTAATTGAATCATTCGGCACTTTTCGTTTACTTCTTCCGTTAAAACAATTTAACTTCGTTTTAAAATGGTAACGCTTTCTACATCTTCGGAACGTATAGCACAAAATCGTAGGAAAAACCCAAAATCTTAAATATGCGATACGGTTCATTATGAGTTGTTACGAAATCTGTAATTTTTCAAGTCCCGTTCATTGTGTAATGTGTTTTTGAAACGTTAGCCGTTAATAATTGTGAACTATTTTTAACCGAGATAAACGAAACGTCACGAAAAAACCTTAAACTATTAAATTTCTGTTATTTTGCTCATGTGTCTCGGATGAGCGGGTAATACATTTATTTTCCTACTAGCATCCATTAAATTTTCATACATTATCAATATTTATACATTATTATATTTACATGAATATTTATATACATATATATATATATATACGATATAGACACTTACGCAGTGGATATGGAGGCCTGCTACGTATGAATTCTGCGTTTAATGAATACGGTTTAAAGGATCTGTTACCGTTAAAACTAGATATTCCGGATGAAGGTTGTACTAGAACTAATCGATCACAACTTTGTTTCGAAGCAGGTTTGACGTTTTTTTTACTATATACTTCTAAACAGTAAATCATAAGTCTAACAAGGAGAGGTCACGCGACCTGCGGGTCACTAATTTAGATGAAATTTTGCTGATCGATAAAAGATCATCAGTATATGAACTATGTAAAATACTTATTAGAATGCAACTATTTCATTTACGCGAGAAATTAAAATTTTTAGCAGCCGCATTTAACGGCTAATGTACGTACGCAAAGCATTTCAAAAGTATTGCACATGACCTTCTTACGCAGTCTGTATGCATTTAGGAAGGGGGAACAGAAGGGATGTATACTATGAAGTTTTGTCAACGCGACAGAGTGCACTGTGATTGGTTTCGAGTGATTTGTGCGTGCGTACAAACGTGTTTTTGTGATGATGGAATACCGTTCGGGTTGCGTTACAAATCTGGAAAAGCGATCGTATATGAAAATCGAAACTTTTCGTAGTCAGAAATTCATTCTGCATTTGAAGAAGTGCGTGGCAGTGATACCATGGACTGTACCGATATTTCCCGCTAGGCAAAAAAATTTAAAGAAGTCTGTTTGTCGGTTGAGGATGTTCCTCATGCTGGTCGTCCAAGAACTTTCCGTGACTACACAGACATCGCTGATTGATGAAGATTGTCGTATGATGTACGAAGAGATAGAGGTCATACAGCTGATATCGAAAACTTGTCGGCCACCAGCACTAAAAAATCAGAAAATTGCGTCCATCCCTATTTAATCGCGACGTTCTCATTTCTTGCATTATAATACACGCCCTCATGACAATGATGAAATTCGAGCAATTTTTGTGGAATATGACTATAAATTGTTACCACATCGACCCTATTCGCCGAATATGGCTCCTTGTGATTATGGCCTGTTCTGTAAACTCAAGAGCCGATGCGAGAAATCCGTTTTCTAGATTTAGAGGCCTTAAATAGTGCTGTGACCCGATGAATTCGTGGACTAAACTTCAAAGGCTTCTTGGACGGCATCCGGAACCTCCCCTGACCCTGGGAACATATTATTGAGGAGGGAAGTGATTATATCGGAAGATCATAATATTTATATGACTTTGTCAAATAAACTTTTTTTTGTATGGACATGTGTGCATTACTTTTAAAACGTCTTACGTATATAGCCGTTTAGACAAAAATATGCAATAAATTCCAGATTATGTTTATATTTATTTTATGCAGATGGTTCGGAAGACTGATTATTCCAAAATAAAGTATATTAAACAAAAAAAATATTAAAAAACAATATAATAATTTTGCAAAAATCAATTTTTAATTTAATGAAAATTTAAACATGTCATTTATTACATTTATATAGTATAAAAATGTCGAATTGTGACAAATTTGTTTTGTGATGTAGTGGTAAAAATTATGTCTATTTGCACAACTTAAAAAAAGGGTGCAAGTTCGAATCCCCCCATTGTCACGTGTAAAATTTTTGATCCTATATTTTTGATTATTAATTCTTATTATCTAATTATTTTAATTCTTTATATATAACGATATAAATATAACAAGACGAAAGCTAAGTCCAATAAAATAAAGCGGCCAATAGATAAGTTGTTCAAAGAGACATTAATTAAAGAAGTATTATAGGGACGAAAGGAAAAGACCAAGGCCGTGTCCACGGGGTGGGTTTTGGGGGTTAACCCCCCCCCCCCCCCACGAGAACTGAAATAGCTTAGGTACTTCATTAATATTTTATGCAAAATTTTTTGTTACGAGTATAATCAATAATATATGTAATTTTTATTAATGTTTATACAGTAATTCGTTTATTTAAATTATTAATATATAAATCAAAATGATGGAAATTATTAATAGCATGAATATTAGTGAAAAATGTATTTTTATTTATAAAATAAATATGCAAAGAAAATTTTCAACACCCCCCCCCCCCCCTTTCCAAAATTCTGGGCACGGGCCTGGAAAAGACCATACAAACAGATTTAGAGGACGAAATGGTTAGATAGATGTTGGATAGAGCGGATTCAAGCATGTTCAACGAATTATTGAGTTTTATGTTCTGCTTAAGACTGATTGCTTACAATAAAAATGATGTTCTGACTTTCGCAATTTTTAAAATGACTACATTTTATCCACAGCTCACTTCCGAAACAAATCAGTTCTTACAAACAGCTCATGATCTATCCACATTTGTCCAAAAGTAAATTTTCAGCTACGCACAGATTCACACTCTTATTAACTCACAATTTTACATTCATTTATTGCATTATTTTGTTTTTTTGTAATATAGCTGATAATTTTATAATTTGTGTGTTACACAAGTATGTGTATATATATATATATATATATATAAATTGATTACTAGGGGAAATTCGAGTTAATGAACAACTTATTTTAACTACTATGCATACCTTGTGGGCCAGAGAACACAACAGAGTTGCGAAACGATTATCTGAAATAAATCCGCACTGGGATGATGAAACATTGTATCAGGTTAATATTTCTTTTTTTTAAAAATGCGTACTTGTTTACTAAATGTATTTGTGAATATCCTAAATCGACTATTAAATAATATTTTCAAGCGTAAGTTTTAATATCGCAAAATACCGCAATAAGATTAATAATTATACTAATAAAATAAACACTTATATAAATAATTTATATATAATCTATAAATGTGTTTTGTTTTATTATTAGTAATAAATAATACACGTATTGAATAATAACGTACATTAATAGGCGGTTTTTAAAAGTTGAGGTGACAATAGTTGAGCAGGATTAGAAATTTGTATTATTTATAGGTACGTTTTTCTACTTAACTGTTAAATATTTTTACGGCAATGTTATCTTTAATTTGCGTATTACTACTAACAATTGACAGGAAGCCAGGCGCATAATTATCGCAGAGATACAACATATAACATACAATGAATTCCTTCCTATATTGCTCGGTAAAGAAGTTATGGAAAAGTTTGGTTTAGTACTGGAAAAGGAGGTAATTTTTTTTAATTTAAAAATATTACGAACTAAAATATCATTTCATTGTAAAACGTAACACCGTTGTCTATTTACTGTAAATTGACAAATTATGTAATTTATATTTACATAACTTTAATATCCTGTTTCTATTTCACTAAAACTCCCGCTTCTAATTTGCTTCCACCGTGTAAAAAGTTTCATGCTAGATTTTGGTCAGATTCTTCTCCTTTTTCGATCAACCTTCCTTCTAGTTTTCCACCCAACCTAATCTTCGTCTTAGTTTTACAATGTTCCTTCGCTTCGCCGTTCCGTTATTGTCTCTATTATCCGTTTACGTCTTAATCATGCTCTTCTTGCTTCCTCGCGTTTCCGTTGTCGTCTTGCACTATCCCCCAGTTGCCCTCTTCATCCTAGCGACGAAGCTGTCAGCGATCCTGACCGTATATTCTTTTATCGATTTTAATAAAACGTATTTTAAAATGCCGCTTTTTTCATGTAAATTAAATATAACCTTAAATATGAGGAATTTTCTTAGAATCGTACATTCAGAATTTAATTTCGCCTTCGGTTTTTTAAATTTCGCTCATTTTATAGTACCACATTTTGACGCTTCATCAACTTTTTAAATTTAAGAATAATATAACTTTTTAGTCATTATCTATCCCATTTGGTTCATTGTAGGGAAAGTTTTACAATTTACAATTTAGTAAGTGATCATTGATTAGTATTATTGCACAATACTCCGTTTTTGAAAACTTTTCTTACCCCGAACACCGGCCATTTATAATACTCGACTGTCAGCTATACGTGCAATACAATTATTATCATAAATGTTCTTCAGCGGATTTCGAGATTTCATAATAAATCAAGTTTTTAAAAATAATAAAATTATAAACATAGTAGCCAGACATAAAATAAATCTAAATGAATATCCTGAAAAAAAGAAATACGATTAAAGATGGACGTGAAAAGAAACTTTAAACTAATTGGAAAATAGAACTTAGACTGTAGGTTTATATTTTTATCAGCCGATTTAATGTTTTCATTGCATTAACCTTTTAAAATTATATTATATTAAGTTACATCTTTACTTATTAAAATAGCTAACTTTTTAGCTCACAGACTAATGTTCAGACATGTCCTTAAACAAGCTAAAAGATCTTTTTGAGTTGCATTTTACTCATTGCACTCTCCAGCACCACTTCTCTTCCGCAAATTCGGAAATTGCCTAATATCCTCGCATCTATTTTAACCTTCCGGCACATAAACTATCCTCATTTGTTAATTCCCTCTTACGTTCCACCTATCGAATAAATTCATCCTCTTTTTAATTCTTCAAATTATTCTCAACATTTCTTAATCGCATCCTTCATAAATTATGAGCTTTTTGCTTCTCTTCCCTAAAATTCAGATTTTTCTCTCCGCTTAAACGGTATCGCCTATTGCGCTTACATAGTAGTGTCAGCTTTAGTTCTTTTCTGACGTCATTTGGAAAAATTCATTATGACGCCCTTAATTCGAATTGAAACTTTCAACTTTAAAAACGTTTGAATTTCTAACATAATTAAAATCATTTAAATAGAAAAGAAAATTTATCAGTTAAATTTAACAGATAAATATAATTATAGAGTTGCATGTGTGCGTATGTATGTAAATATGTATTATATATATTATATCACAATATACATGGGTGGGAGGCTATCGGCCAATAGTCGGCGAAATAAAAAATAATTTATTTATTTATTTATTTATTTAAATAAAAAAAACAATAAATTAATATAAAGATACTCTTCTCTTTAAAGTATTAAAATAATTTACAGCGCTCACTACGAAATTTGATTTTTTTGAACTTTTATCGTCGCAAGAAATCATTATTAATATTTTTAGTAATTTCTCATAATAAGCGTTGTAGTACTTATAAATATGAAACAAAACTAAAAATGATTCGGCTACTTTTTTTTTTAGTACACACATAAATCGTTAAACTTTTTAATAAACAATTATACGCTATTTTTGCCGGCGATTCCTTTATTAACGCGGTGAAGTGGAAATATTCAGCAATATCATTTTGTTCCTAGACTGGGGACAAACCTTTCTTGAAACATCGTTGATCTTAAATAAGTTTTAGAGTTAGCTAAGCTCCGTTATTTAACCCGCTATGGTTAATGCAATTCGCTTAGCGACCCCTATATTTCGGTTTACAGGTCTGATAAGTGGTAATTTTGTTTTGACAAAATTTAAAATATATAAAAATTGAATTTTATCCTTATCCTTAATATACTAATAAAGATTAAATAAATGAAACAATAATAATTCGGATATAATAAAAATCTAAAAACGTTTGTCAACAAAAATTTAGAAAATATTTGAAAACTTTTTCGAATTGCCCCCGATTAAACTTATTAATATCATCTCAACACTTTATACTGAAAAACATTTTAAACGGACAACAAGGAAACAACTGGAGCAATAACTAAATGCCATGAAGTAAACATAAAAGTAGAATCGTCGATTACTATTAAAAGAACGATACGAAATTTATAAAAAAGAACGAATAATTTAATAACCTTCATGATTCTCTTGTTTACATACCGCGATATCACAGCAAAACGCGGAAATTAGCAATATTTACATGTAAAGCCAAAGACAAAATGAACTTTCAGATATGATCCGAAGGCACCTGCCTTATTAATGAACTCGTATTTATTTCGTTTGGCGGCAGCCACTCATAACACGGGACTGACTCAGTCGAAAAATAGGTAGCAAACTCCGATTACGCTCATTGCTTCAGGTACATACAGTCTCCCATACATTACGCGGACGGTCAATATCTGCGCAAATAATAACATCTTCGTGATCATCTCATATTTTTTTTATTCCAGGCCGCGCCCCTCGCAAACGTCAATACCGATCGCTAACAAAACGTTCAACGACTGTAAGAAAATATTTAAAAGTGAGAACACTTTTCTCTCCATATATGAACGCTATCCTTGGGCAGCGCACACACCGGCCAAGACGGCACTCTTAGCGACAATTGCACGTATAAAATCGTTAAATTTTTTTGCGTCAATTTTTCTTCTTATCACGCCATGCTATATAGTGTGAATATACCCTAATTGTATAAATATTCCATTTATCAGACAAACTGTCAGCTCCTTTTTGCGCGTAAATATAATCGTCCTATAAACATAACCGTCCTATAGATTTTCCTTTCCGGACAAACAAATAGCGTCAATAAAAACATACGTGACGAAGTGTGACTAATCGAAATCGAACATTTTCGCCTATTGCACTTATTGCGAATTTCGTTGTAAAAATGACGCATTTCGCCTTTTATTTTAGGGCTATTGGGACGGATACGATAAAAATGTTAATCCTTCAATCGTTGACGCATTTTCAGCAGCGGCTTTTCGCTTTGGTCATACGCTACTGCCAACAGCTGTAGAAAGATGGAGTAAAGCTCACAAGTTTATAGGTAAAACGAAAGTTGTTTTCTCCGCTTAATCTGTATCCGCTTTAAAATAAGTTGCTTTCGAAAAATCAGTTTAGCAACGATTGTTAGCGCTGTATAGGAACAGGAGAGGCGAGTTCGTCAAATTCGCCCATTAATGCAATGCGGAATAGTTTTAATTTTCTCATATATATCCAATGTGCACCGACGATGGCATTTGAGTTCCCTCCGTGCGAACAACACCGCTTAATTAACACACGGTGTCTGACTTATTGTATAGGTATCAGGCAAAGGTGAAGAAAATGGACACACAAAAGAGTGCAACAGAATTTTCGAGCAAGGCTACTAGTGGAAATGAATAAAATGAAACAGCCGATCAAATTGCGAAATTCACAAAAAAGAACAAACGATTTTTGAGCACTTACAGCGTAATTATAACATTTCAAATGTAAAAATATTACATAGAAAAAGTACTGAATATCGGAAGTAACGATGAACGACATTTTTCCTAATACTTTTTTTAGGTGAATTTCAATTTATTAAAACGATCTTTTTCCTACCATTGAATTTTCATACTCGGAAAAATGCCAAAACGCTCTTTGTATATGTTAAATGAAATGAATAGTTGCCGCCGTATAATACCGTTAAGGAATATCGCGCTCGAACAGTTCAATTAGTACTGCTCTATTCGATACGGTTATTCAAAAAAAAAAAAGTCATCCACCGGAAACAAATCTCGAAACTATACAAACCTTTCGGTGTTCAAGTGCTCACCAATCTCACGTCGTTCTCTTGGCCCAGTTTGTTGGCCAAGTGTGTGTCGCAAAAGTTTATTTACGTAATAGGCTTCGGTAAAATACTCATTATTAACTGAGTTATTTTAACATCGAAATGTTTGTTGTAACATTTTTTTTTTTTTTTTTGTTTCATAAATGTACGAAGAAAAAATACTGTAAATAAATCTGGTATGCGATAGATTTGATTCCCCTGCTAGCTGCTGATTACCGTTTAATAACGGCTGTCGTGTAACATAAATAAAGACGGTCTATTAAATCATATTTCACGCGAGCCATCTCTGGAATATTAAGATTCACTCTGTTTCATCCTAATTAGAGAAGTTCATGTTCTACCGGAGAACGTGTTAGTTCTTATCAAAATGTTTCACCTGTAGTCAAATTAGCCTTTTTTAATTTTTTCCCCGTATGCGCCATTTCGTTAAATTTAAAAATTTTATTTTTCTTCTGACGTCTCCTAATAAGTAAATATTTTTTTTTTACATCACTTTTTTTCTAATGATTACAGAGCGTCGACGTAAAATGTGATAAGCGTGTATTGTGCTGAATTAATTTACGTTTATCTGCTCTTAAAGCACTTCGTATTATTTAATTACACTTTTAATAATATTTTTGTTACTATTAATATATAATAATATTGTTAATGAATAAATACGAATTTTAAATCTCTAGCATCTAAAAGACTTTCCGATTTAATCAGAAGACCTTATGATTTGTATCGTGCCGGTGTATTTGATGAATATATCATGGGTTTGATAAATCAAGTCGCTCAAGCAATGGATGACTCCGTAACACAAGAGGTATTTTTCGTATGTTTTTCAATAAATAAAATTAAAAATTAACCGATTTTTAAAAAAAAATGTAATTAATACATTGCATTTTCTAACGCAGTTGTCCGTAAATTTATTTCACTATAATCGAAAAAAAATAATTTCCACTAACGTAACGAGGGGGCATTTAAACCAGTTGCGATGCGGTAAATTATCGTTAATTTTCTAGAACGATCTTTACTGGTTTTTTGCGTTAATTCCATTGTCGAAGAACTAAAAATTTAGTACTGGTAATTGCAAAGTTTTTCAATATTTTTAGAGTAAAAAAAAAAAAAAAAAAAAAAAAAAAAGTTACAAATATTATTATTTGTCGTTTTTCCTCGAGAAGTCTCTGTTGAAACAGCAATAATTTTTTTATATCGGATTTTTGACACTCCGACTGTTTCCACTTCGTTATAAAAATAATATAATTTTTTTACAATTATCTATCACTACTACTGTTTTAAGATAAACACGCTGGATTTCATCTTCTAATAAGGTATCTGGATTTATCGTTCTTTCCATCCATTAATAATAATAATAATAATTAATAGTGAGAATAATAATAAGTTTGAAGGTGAATAATATATTTTGTCGCATTTGTCTAAAGGTTACTAATAATTTATTCAAGAAGGTTGGACAGCATTTTGGATTAGATCTGGTAGCATTTAATATGCAGAGAGGTCGTGATTTTGGTTTGCCGGGATATATGGAATTCAGGTAATTTAATCTATTATAATGTGGTAGTTTAAGCAATTACGTTCGAGACGCGGTAATTGTAGCAAACTCATTTAATGATTACCGCCTTTAATTAAACTTGAATTCACCAGCTAGCAAGAACTCAGTGGGGCGACTGATGTGATTTGCCTACCAATGTCAGTATTTCAACTGCGATACTGTTTTCATCGATCCTTACTTTTAATATTGGCTTAGTGCGTTAGTACATTTTCTGAGTGAATTTTTTTTAACGAACATTTTTTTTTTTTTTTTTTTTTGTGTGTGTGTAATCTACTCATTGGCCATGTATAACTGCCAGGGTCATTACGGCACAACGAGTATCGGATTTATTACAATTTGTTTATTAAATTATTTCTGTTAAGGAAGATTAGCATTGTCTGAACCTGTTCTGGACGGTTATCTAAAAGAAGGTGTAGTGGTTCGTCCTTGATTCTTGTTAAGTTTTGACATTGATTCAGGATGTGTTCCACCGAAGGTAGCACTGCTGCAATACAGAATGGGCAGGAAATCGGTGGAGGGGCTCCCTGGAGGACATGGTTGTGAGATATCGATGTGTGTCCCAGTCTCAACCTGTTAAGGGCAGAGAATTCTTTTTTGGACATTTGGATCGGTGGCCACCAAGGATCAACATTTGGTTTAATATTCCTTAGGAAAGTTGCATGTTGGGACCAGGATGAGATCCAATGTTCTTTCATATTTTTGTGGAAGAAGGGAGTGATTTCTGGTGATGGGACATTGGGTGGCATAGGGACAGACAACATTGACTTAGCGGCCCGGTCTACACATTCGTTTCCGGGTATTCCAACATGTGCCGGCACCCACAAGAAGCCTACTTGTATCCCCTCTTGGGTAAGGCGATGTGCTGTAGATCTTATTTTATAGACTAATGAACTGGTTATAGTAAGTGACTGAATAGTTTGAAGGGAGGCCAGTGAATCTGTGATAATTATGTATTGTTTGCTCTCAGATTTACAACACGCACATGCTTCCAATCCAAAGAGAATTCCGTATAGCTCGGCTTCTAATGCGGAGCTGTTATCGTGTATCCTCACTGCTTCGGCTTCACCTGAGATTAGGTAGGCACATGCTGTGGGAGTGGACAGTGTGCCAGTGACATTTGCTTTAGCTCCATCTGTATAAACGTGTGTATCATGTGTGTAAGTTTGTATTTTTTCGATACTTTTTTGGCGAGCTGTATATTGGTCCTCGTTAGATGTACGGTGGATAAAGAGTGATAAGTCTACCATCAATGGGAGGTATTCCCATGGTGGTTCTTTTGGGAACAGGAGGAGATCCGGATTGTATTTGATGTTTTTCTCAGTCAAAAAATTTAGAATATTAGGTATTGGATCATTTTGAAAGGCTGGAGGAGGAATGACAGTGCTCCTCGAAGAGAAGTGATATTGTTGGTACCAGTATAGATGATCACGGGAGGTGTAGAAGTCAAATATATAGGATAATGGTGGAATTCCTGATAGCACACAGACACCCTGCGTGGGAGATGTTCAATGCGCCCCAAGGATGGACCTTAAGGCAGCGTGATGGATTGATTCAAGTGATTTTATGAGCTGCTTACTAGCCGAATAGAACACCTGGCAGCCGTAGGTTAATCTGCTTAGAATAAGTGATCTGTATACAGATAGAAGTAGTTTTGGATTATTGTTATATTTATGATGTGATAAACATTTTAGGATAGCTATGATTTTATTACATTTGCGTTTGAGTTTTTTAATATGAGGAGACCATGTCAGATGGGAGTCAAATGTTAGACCCAAGAATTTAGCTGAGGATGTGACTGGAAGAGGAAGTCCATTTAGGGTAAGGGAAAAATCATGGTTTGGGTTTACTCGACGACTTTTCTGGAATTTTACACAAGAAGTTTTATTTAAGGAGAAAGTAAGGCCGTTACTTTCGGTCCACGAATATAACCTATTGATTGTGGATTGTAGTATAGATTTGGCGTTGGAAGGAAAGTTTGATGCTAAGGATATATTGAGGTCGTCTATAAACAATCGGGATGTTACCGGCGGCTGTATGCAGTCCGCCACATCATTTATGTATAGGATAAAGAGTGTTACACTTAGAGGAGAGCCTTGAGGAATACCATTCTCTATTAGGACAGGAGAGGATACAGTTGAGCCAATTTTTACTTGAATGTGTCTGTTTGACAAATAATTCATTATATAGTTGCCCATATTGCCTTTTATATTGGCGTTCTTCAGCTTTGTAAGCACTTTATATCGCCATATCCGGTCGAATGCTTTCTCTATGTCAAAAAAGACAGTATAGAGAGCTTGTGACCTCTTTTGGGCTTCAAGTATTTGTCTTTTTAGGCTCAGGAGATGTAACATTGGGGATTTTGATTTGCGACCTCCAATTTGTATTGGGGAGAGAACGTTTGAAGATTCTAGGAAAGAGGATAGTCGTCTGTTCACCATTTTTTCCATGATTTTGGAGAGTGAAGATAGTAAGGAGATAGGTCTGTAATTTTGAGGAATGAAGGTTTCTTTATTAGGTTTGAGGATAGGAATAATTAAAGCTGCTTTCCAGGATTTTGGGATGGAGGAAGTTGTCCAAATTTTGTTGTATACGTCAAGGAGTAGTTGTTTAACTATATCAGGTAGGTATCTGATCATGAATGGATGAATGGAGTCGGCTCCAGGTGCACTGTTTTTTAGCTTTTTATCGAGCTGGTAATTTAGTTCAGACATTGAAAAAGGATCATTGTATTTTTCTTTTTGATCTGGAGGAAAGGATATTTTTTGCTCCTCTAGCCTCGATTTGTGTTCTAGGAAGGAATCGGTGTAGGATGCTGAGGAAGATACTTTAGCGAAATGTTGCGCAAAGGCATCTGCCACTTCTTTGGTGTCTGTGAGCAGGACATTGTTAATGAGTAAGGAAGGGGTAGTTAGAGGACGATAGTTACCACACAACGAACATTAATAATAGTAAAAGTCGCTTATATATAAACAGAATTTATTTGATATTTAAAAAAATAATAGCACTTCGGTACAGAGCCGGTAAAATTTTTTTAATTTTAACAAACAGGAAACTAACTAGCGCGATTATAAACCAAAACGAAACGAAAAATAAAATTAAAAAAAATACACATTTACTCTATATTTTACGTTTATTATTGTCGTAATAATTTATCACTATTAGCTACATTATCTCAACCGCCAAACAGGTAGACAAATAAATAAAAACACATTCTAACTGTGCAGAGTTAGGTAACGTTCTTGGCCATTGCTATATGCCACGCCAGTGTATAAGACTATACTCAGACCGTCATCACTATTACGCTATATTAATAATTCGAACATCTAATTGCACTAATGATTTTTTTTTCTCTGGTTTTTTTCATCCTTCCGTCAAAGTTTCGATGAATTCTTTCGAATTAACAAGTAATTCTACTTTTCAAATTCTTCCTCCACGCAAACAAAACAATAGCTCTGACAGTAGAATGGATGTCGTCACTATAAACTCCTGCTGTTCCCCCCTTAATCATACTACTCAATTTTTACTAGTTCTCATTGAAACAACAGATTTGCAACTAGTTTAACATGCGCTCCGATACAAGTTAACATCTGCAGCAGTATCAATTTTTCACTGCAAGATTATTTTCTTTTCCGTCTTCCTTCCATCTTGTTTTCCGGGATTTCTCCTAGCTTTGAATGTGTGTTGGAAGTTTTTCGTTCAACTCGGGTCAAAGATTCAGACGTAACTTATGTCTAACATCTGATTTCTAGTTCACTTTGCATTAGTTGCGACAGATCTAACAAGTACCAGACTTCGGACGAATACTCTCTCCTTTCTCGGTTTCGAGAAACTTATTTATGACATTTAACCCCATGTGTCCAGCTTTTCTACGTGCATGCAGATATTTTCCTAACATCAAACCATATTCAGCTGCCGGAAAGTTACAGCTAAAGAGGTCTCATTCCGAAACTGCTGGTTTCGCTTTGCATTTTGACAATGAAACCTGCCGAAGAATATTTTTGCGGTGCCTCCTCCGTCTAAAAATAACCTATCCAATGCAATTTCACGATATTTAAGATTCTCCCGGTGCTCTAAAATTTTTAGCGCACCTTATTTTCAATCTACATTTAGACTTTATTTTTGTTTTTTTTTTTTTTGTTACATTAAAAAAATAAACTTGAATTAGAGCAGGTGAAGACGTTTTCTTTATGGTTTCATTCTTGGGTACCGTACCTAAAGATTGTTATTTATCTTCGCTGATAAATTAAGTCGATAATGTAAATACCGAATAAAACGTTACTTCCCGATAAATGCTTTTCTTGTGATTAACCTAAATTAATCTTTTTAATCACATACACTGCAGCATTCTTATGACGAGGTAACAATTTCTTATAGTTTCGTATACTTTTTAAATTAATCAACTATGGTCATTGTAATATAATTGTAAAATTAATTATTAATTTTACATCCGCTTTCAGTCTGCTAGATTAAGTTTGCAGTTCGATTTACCATAATTTTGAAGACAGCCTGTCGAATTTTCAGGTCACTCTCGGCAGTGTTTATAATTCGGTTCAGTATTAGTTTCCCGAATACTTTGCATAGACAACATGAACTAAACGATCGTCCCAAGTTTTTACAGTTTCTTTGCAGATCCCAATACTGTGCAGATATTCGATGAAGTTTTTACAACGCAACTGTATTAAATTATTTTGTCCAGTTTTTACATTTGATTTTAAACGAATCAGTGTTTTTATTCAATATTCGCTAATTCGGAAACCATTGGAAACATCTGTAATTGGTTCAATTAATAACACTTTAATACGAGTAATTGATTTCACCGACAAAACTAAATTCTATATTGATCGAATTCTGATAAAGTTATTTTGAGTTGACGATAGGAATTTACAAGAACGTTTTTTGATCGGTTTTATTTAATTTTTCTGTTAACGGTACCCCTCGTTATAAATAATTTTACAAAGAATACCCGTCCCCGTTAAGGTAGGTGAATTAATGCCTCTATTTTGGAATGTTAAAATTAACTTAGGCTAACGTTTTCGAAGTATTTAAGATGACGTTTGACCATATTAGTAGCTTCCGACGCCTTGGTATAACCTGCGTATAACTTAAAAACCATCATTTTTAAAAATTATTTATTTTCTCTGAAAATAAAAATAATATCTTTATGAAGAAAATCGGGCTCGTTGTAACATGTTAGGACTGTTATGTGTGAATTTTTTTTAATATGCAGTTTGTCTACTTTTAAAACGTTTCCAAAGTATTTAAAATGCGCAATGTCTTCGTTTATTAAAAGGCACAAAGGAAATTTTTTTTTCAAATTACATTCTTTTTAATGGCACATACAATAGTTTAAGGAGAAAATTGGATTTCGGTTGAAGTTCTCGTGAAAAATTCAAAAAACTGATTTTTTCGGGGTTTTCTTATGATTTTTTCGAGGTTTTCTTATGATTTTTTGCCGCTAATTTTGTATCGAAAAGAAAATTCCTTTTTCTACCTTCATTGAAGATAATTGTCACTAGAGAGCGCAGCTGTTATATCTAGAATTTATTGCAAATGTTCCAATTTTATAAGTCAATAGCGGTAGAGCTCATGATTAACTGTTATATTTTATCAAATTTTTGACAGATGAAATATTTCTAATAGTTAAAAATTTAAAAAATAATAAATAAATAAACGAACTGCGAAAGTAAGAAAAACGAAAAAAATTTAATGGTCAATTTAGAGATTATATGTATTATTAGCAATCTTGACCGACAATTTTCATGTTCAACGTTTTAACGATACTTTTTAAATACATTTTTTATGGTTTTGCAATCGTCAAACGAATAAATAAATGTTTGAGTTAGAATTGAGCCAGATTTTCGCATGCATATGCATATACCATGAGTTGGACCGACTTGTCTAGAATTATTTTATTTGCTGAATTTTTCAACGATGTTCCAACATTATTTCTAAAAGTGTCATACATGTTTTCAAAGTATTTTTTCCTGTAAAATTTGATGATGTTATCAATTTTATTTATAAACAATATACGAAGGATTAGCGACCAAAAACCATAAAAAAAAGTCCGAAAAAATCGTTTTTTTTTAATTTTTCGCGAGAACGCCAATCAAAATCCAATTTTCTCTTTAAACTGTTTTATATGCCATTACAAAAAATGTAATTTGAAAAAAAAATTGCTTTGTGCCTTTTAATAATCGAAGTCATTGCACATTTTAAATACTTTGGAAACGTTTTTAAAGTAGACAAACTGCATATTACGACTTAAAAAAGTTCACACATAACAGTCCTAACATGTTACGATGAGCCTGTTTTTTTTCGTATTTTTATTTTTGGAGAAAAAAAATAATTTTTTGAAATGATGGTTTTTAAGTTATACGCAGGTTGTACCAAGGCGTCGGAAGCTACTAATATGGTCAAGCGTTATCTTTAATACTTCAAAAACGTTAGCCTAAGTTAATTTCAACATTGCAAAATAGGGACATTTCATCTACTTTAACGGGAAAAATGAGTTAAGAAAAAGTACTATCCAGAGTGACTACCGAAGATAATATAGCAAATTTTTATGTGAAATTACAGTTCATTAAATTCAGTTTATACCTGATAAGAATAATTTACGTATTAAATATTAATTTCCACAACTTGATAAAAAAATTAAAGACCTTTTTTTTTTTTTTTTTGGACAATTACGAAAGTAACCTGAAAGTAAACTGAAAGTAAACAACTGCAGGAATGAATGATTATTAGATAAATTATCGTATTATTATCATTACAGGAAGTTTTGCGGTTTACCGGAAGCAAATACGTTTGATGCCATGTTCGGTGCAATGCCAAATACCACAGTTAACAGATATTCGTCTATTTATTCGTATGTACAATAAATATTTTTCTACTAATTATATCTATCTATCTATATAAACAAAATAATTGTTTGCGATTGCGATATAAATAAATTATTGCAGAATGAAGGAATCGAAAATAATTTGTTTTTATCGCTGGAGAAACATGTAAAGAAGAATGAAGAAACATTTTCTTTTTTTCTTTTTAAATTAAATTCTATATTACTGATTTGTTAATTTGTACATTTATTATACGCATATTCATTTATTAAGGGAGATTAAAATTGTACGAGATTTTTTTATCTCACCTTTATTATTTGTTTTCGATCGTCAACTTTTTACAGTATTTTTGTGTTTGTAAAAGCCAGATACATTTAAATTGTTTAAAATCGAGCGTGAAATTTACAAAATATATATACAGTGGTGCCCCGTAACTGTAGTTCCGGTATCCACCATTTCACATATTTGCGGTATGACTCGGAACCATTAATCGCGGATACGGTGGATATGGGGGCACTACTGTATATATATATATATATATATAACCTTTATTTCTATAATCGTCACTACAGTTGCTAGATTGGCTTTAGTTCGAGATCTAAGATAAATTATAATTTTTAAAAATAAATTAATAGTCGCGATTTTGAAATTAAAGGGGTTATGAATGCGAGTGACTTAAAAAATATTACTGATGTTACAATATGGAAATGTAGATGATTCGAATAAAGATAATTTTGAACCTCTCGAAACGCGATTTGTAAACTCATCACTGATGGAATTTGGATATTATTAATACAGCAGCGAAAGTAGCATCATTTTAGGTTGATCTATCCATATTACCACTCAAAAATATTTACACTAAAAATTGAAAATAGATAAAAAAAAAAACAACTAAGTTAGAAATTTACTTTTAAAAAATTTAATAAAAATACTTAAAAAAAATAAAAAATAATTACATTAAAATATACCTTAAGGGGAATATTCTGATTATTTTCAAACAACATTAAATACTTCTTAAAGTTGGCACTAAATATTGCAACAACAACTAAATCCCGCATTAAATATTCCCGACGTTTTCGATACTTATCTAATAAAAAGCAAGAGTGACTATATTGTTGTTATATTCATTAAATTTTTTTTAAATATCGCTGTGATTTTAATTTGACTTAATTTCTAATAAGTATTAATTATTTGAAAATAATTGATAATATCTTAAGATACATTTTACTATAAAATTTACATTATCTTTTATCGAATTTCTTACTTTTTATTCGTGCATTTTTATCAAATACGAACAAGATGTATAATTATATTACATTTAAACTAAAAGAATATTCGCCGACAGACAAAACAGATTTTTTAGAAAGTAAAAAGAAGAATTATAAAAACTAATTTTATTTCGAATAATATTAATTATTTTGATTGGAACAAAAATACATCTTCCCTCCGTACCGTAATTTGTTAACAGTTTCGTTTTGTCAATGTTGCTTTTTTTTTTTGTTTTTTAAACTTTTAAAATCTAAATTTATTATTGCGTTTTTTGTTATCTTTAAAATGTATTTCCAAAAAGAGAAATGCAACAGTTGCGTTTTTATTTATTAACGGGGGGAAAAAAATTTATAATTATAGTTCAACGTGGGATATTGATCTCTGGTCTGGCGGTGTTTCGGAACGTCCGTTACCGGGTAGTATGGCGGGACCAACATTCGCATGTATTATAGCAACACAGTTCAGTTATGCAAGACGTGGTGACCGATTTTGGTATGAATTGCCCAATCAGCCATCTTCCTTTACACCTGGTAAATATAATTGTTATCGTTTTATTGCGATTAATAATTCATCGTCGCATCGGTATAATGGGGGGAGTACACGCGTTGTCCAACTTGCAAAAGTTCTGCAATCAAATCTAGCGATGGTAAAATACTGTTATAGCACTTCCCGTACGGTGTATCACACATTTTTATTGCATCCGAAGTCTGTTGGCGTACTATGTATACAATGATCTTCATACAACCTCGCGATCCCCAGAACTTGCTCTAACCGTCGGATCCGTTAAATTTTTCTATACTTCAGATTAATATGAAAATTTATGTCCCAATTAGCTCGAATCAAACTTGCTGTCATATTTATTTCAACATCTTACTTTCGGAAAAATGACAGCAACTGGAGAATGCGTATGAAAAAATGCGCTAATGAAATTTATTTGCTCTATTTTTAGCAAAAATAAACGTTCGCCCATCTGGAAAAAAAAAGCCGGAAAATACCGTTACAAATAATATTTACGGCTAATTTTTACCAAACAATTCAACAATCAGCCAGCTATATCGACATTTACGCGTTCTTACTAACCTTTCTCGCGTGTATATTTAAATTATACATACATACCTCTGTATATATGAATTTTTACTAAAAACAAATATTTAGTTTTTTTATAATTATATAAAATATATATATATATATATATATATATTTTTAAGTTACATTCCGGAAAAAAAAGAAAAATTTTAATAAGAAAAATTGAAAAGTAAAAGACAAACCAAAAATTTAATTAAAAATTACTTGTCTTATATATCATCCTTCTGAATGTAATGTTACTTTTCTTGTTTACTACTCACTGTAGTATAAATAAAAATAAAAATGAATTAAAACCAGTAGAAAAATTTTCTGAATTCACTAGCAGTAGGAATAAGTTAAGAAATACTTACACTGGTTCGACGTCATTATCCTTGAAGTATTTCAGCATATATGCGGTCGGCTAACAATAGTTTAAAAAAATTAAAACCAACGAAATAGGTCTTCTTGATATCCCTGACATCATTCTATGTCGGGGAAACAAAAAAAAAAAAAAAGAAGAGAAAAATTAAAAGCAAATGAATTCACGTACAATTACGTTGACGGACATTGAAATTCGCATAAACATATGAAAACTACAATAATAACGGCACAGGTAAAATTAAGACGGAATTGAAAATCTAGAACGATGCAAAAGTCATCCGTTTAGTCCAAGTGTGCTGGAGAACGTGTCTTTATATAGTTTTTTATGCTGGTACCCGTTAAATATCATACACCCAGCATAAGTTACCCATCCACTGCTGCCTGAGCGTGCAGTTTTACTCATTCACACTGCGAAAAGTGTGGAAGAAAATAAGATAGCCGCTTTGGAAATAAAAGAATAGTTTTTAAATAAAGTTAAGCAATTATGAAATTCGCAGCAAAATGCGTTTAGTAAACAAATCGCAAATCGGATCGAATTACCGCTTTACAGGTATTTCTTTTCTTCGACTGGACGTAATAAATTCGTACGGAATATGGCTGATTTAAATGCAGCAATTTATTATAATAGCATCGCAGTGTAGCTAAATTTTAATCGAAAGTGTAATTCAAAAATCATTTTAGAGCAATTACAAGAAATACGTAAAGCCAGATTAGCTCGCGTAGTCTGCGATAATACCGATTTGTTGGACACGATACAGCTGTGGCCGATGGTACTACCAGATCACGAAATGTAAGTTTTAATTTTTAATTTTAATCTACTAATCTTTTTAACCGTATAACATATAGAAACGACAACTTTTACGAGTGCGCCCTTCTATTGATTTCGTTTAAATCTCATACTCGATTAAAAATCGATATTTTCTATCGCTTTCATCGGAAGCAAATAAGAATTTCTTTTTTTTTTTAAATTCGTTCATGATAGTTTTTTTGTTTTTATTTTTTTTTAACGAAATTAAAATAACTCTTTCGTGAATTTTTGAAGGAAATAATGTTTGCCAGAACGTGATGATAGGAGCGGAAGATGAAAAAAATAGAAGACTTCGAAGGGGAAAGCAAAAGGTAGATACTAGACAGGGAACCAGTGAGAACAGACAGAGAGTTATTTATGTCTTCATTGGCAGAAGTTAGATCGTCTGCGATGGAATAAATAACCATATCATCTGCAAAAAGAAAAGAAGAAGGGTGTATTATGGAGACTCAGTGATATCAAGGGAATCAATATTTAAAAAAGTAGGAACTAAGACGGAGACCTGGAGGAGGCCGCGATGTCTGACTGTCGAAAGCGGAGGAACAGGAAGAAAAAACAATCCATCTTGGAAAAGATTAAGAATAATAGTAATGAGATAGAAGGAATATCGAGAAATATGAGCTTATTACCTAATAACGGGAGGGGAACATTGTCGAACACAGATAGAAACGTCGACAAAAGTGGCCAATGGTGAATTTTTTTTCTAAAAAGGATTTATAGACGTCAGAAGGGAAAGAGGGCTGATTCAGTCGACCAGGCCAAGGCCAGAGCAAAAACTAAGCATATTAAGGGGAGAAAGAGATTATTGTGTTCCAGCCACCAGACGAGACGACCGTTGATCAAGCCTTCGAAGAGTTGTTGAAAGCAAGAGGTAAGGAAGATAGATAGGAAAGAAGGGATTGGTTTCTTTTAGAAATGGGAATGATTATGAAGTCAATGCAAGGGAATACAGCAAAGAACGAAATTTTCCCTAGTCAGTTTTGGAGAGAAGCCAGCGACAAAAATGAAGAAGCTTGAAGTGCGATGGAAGAGAGACGAAGAATGGGAGTATGATCACTACCGAAAGTATCATCAAGAATTCTCCAGATAAGGTCCAGATTAAGAGGCGAGAAGGAAAAATCAACTGAGCTGGAAGAAAGGGGTTTTTAAAGCGGGTGGGAGAAAAATCGTTAAGGAAAATAATAAAAATTTGTGGTGACGGAGAAAGAGGGTAAGGAAAACGTAATAGAGAAGGGACCCGCGGAATCTTGGTTCAGTGTCAATTTTGCATCCTTTAAGATTAGTTGCAGCAGAATAGAATCCGAGCGATTAAAAGAAAAATCTGCACGAACTGATTATGAACCAGTTTATAGGCTTCCATCTGTATAGAGCAATCAACGAGTAAAATTTCCGAGAGACATTGTGGCCCACATACTGTATGATATATATATATATATGTATTAATTACAACGTAATTCTTAGGCCGGCCTCTATTAGATTTTGTAACGAAAAATGTCACCATTTTATGTAACGAAAAAATGTCACAATTTTATATAATGAAAGTTAAATGTTAGGATAGGATTTTTGTGATTATGTTAATATGGATCGATTTAGAATTACGTTGTAAATTCTGATCATTTTATACAAAGTATAGAAGAGAAAGAGACAGAAATGTAGGCAAAAGGGGTCAAGGAGCACAGACCCCTTGTGAGGCCAAAATGGCCGACAATATTAAAAAAAAAAAAAAACTAATTCTAGAGGAAATCTTTGAAAATTATAGTTGTGCCGTACATCCGGTAAAAAATAAGAAGAAAAAAAGTTTCGAACTCGTATAGAACGTAAAATCATTAGCTTAATTTTTAAAATCGGCAACATTGGTTTCCCAAAATTTCCATCAATTTATAAAAATATATGAATATTTTATATCACGTGTAGTAGGATGCACGTGGATAGTTTCATATAAATAACATACTCATTAGTCTGCCAAGAAAGGTCTATGGAACATTCTGATTAGCACAACTCGCAACTAAAAATAAAATCTTCTGTGAAACTTCATCTGTTTATTTTCCATGAGCGTCAAACGCTTACAATCCCGGAGTCTGTGCTTTATTTACCTGCATTAAATGTGACCGTATCCGCACTTTATGCGCTTTTGTAGAGTACCATATCTTTACGGTTTTTGTATTGATAATAATTATATTGTTTCAGTAATCCGCGAGTGCCGTGTAAAACTGGAATTATACCGAGCATTGATTTAACAAAATGGGCAGACTTTAGCGGCCTACCTACCGGTCCGCTAACATTCAATTCACATACGTTATTCAAAAAGAAATGATTATTTTTATACTGTATGTAATATATATATATATATATATAAATTTATCTTTTCTGTATTTATATTTGACCAGATTATAACAACTCAGTAAGTAGATGTATAAAAACAGTTATTACGGGGTATAAAGAAATTTTCTCTCGATTTTTGTTAAGAAGGCCGTAAAGTTGTACACGATGATTTGATATACTGTTTAGTATTACCTCACGCCATAATAAAGGCCATTGACACCTCCATAATAGGAGTGATGATACAATTTGTTCGATCGCTATTCTTTTTAGTTTCTGTCACTTCTCCGCACACTTAAATAATAACTCTATTAAACAAAAACTGTAACATACTTATAAAAACATAAAATTTATTCATTAATATTTAATAAAAATGTTAAAATTGAAATATTCATCATTCAGTGCCCCTTTCTCGAAAAAAATTGCCGAATACCGTTCGTGTTATTTCGAGTCAAGTATAAATACCGAACGTTTGTACGTGTAAATAATTCCTTTCTAAAATCAAGTTTAATAATTTCGTGTATTATTTGTAAATTAATTATTTAGTGTTTTAATTTTAATTACATTCAACTTATACATTTAATTAATGCTTAAACTGTAGCGTTTATTTTCGGCGATGTATTATAAATAATCCTACCGAGTATTATGCGACTTGGTAATAATAGATTTCCACAAAATTTAATTTCATTATTTTTTTATTTAACGTAATTTGAAAATTATTTTTATTTTCGCCTACTTTTTCCTGCTAACAGTGTCACAGATTATTTCGATACTTTAAAATATTTCCATAAATAATCGTTTATTAAACAAACGCGTTTGATGAATAATGTAAATGAGGAAATAAAATTTATTGATAAATAAAGTAAACATTTTCGTAGTTAGCGTAACAACAATATCAGTGTAACTTCTCTCAATTACCAATCGCATTATATAGTAATTTTTAGTTTTAAGCAAGCTAAAACTTTCATTAATGTTTTACGAATTAGTTGTGTGTGTCCGCATTACTTTGTTTTATTAATATGTAGAAAATAGAGACGAAACATCATCAAACATTATCGAATACGAACTAACCTTAAAATTTATTAGTTTTTGTTAATTTTGCTGTTAAATATAATACTAAAGCATTTGAAAAATTTCAATTCTACTTATTTACCGACTGGAAAGATTTAGTCTTATTTCGAAAACAAAGCATAATACGCTTCTTTCGAATAGCTTTTTATTTTATTTGAACTTTTAAAACTATAAAATGTGTTTTTTTCAACGATTCAATTGTATGTTTAAACATTTTTCTAAATGAAAAAGAAAGTGGTGAATCTTCTAGGAAAAGATACAGTAAACCGGTTTGAAACTGTTTTGTACTGTGATTTTTCAAAGTTTAGCCCTGTTGGTAACACCGGTAGCGGTTTTTCTACAGAATCACTTAGTCAATGACTTCACAGATAATCAGCAAAAATTTAATATACATTCGTGTTTTACATTAGAGAAATTAATATTATTCGTAAATATCGGAGTACCAAAATATTCAATTAAAAAAGAAAGACGAACGTTTAAGCGTTTAAGCGAAATAGTATATGCGAGTAAAGTAACGAATTCGGAGTGAACAGTATTGCTGGTAGACTAATTTTTTTTTCAAGTTAATGTACCTTCCACATTATATTAGTGCGACATGACTAATTACGCGGATTTATACGATAATAGATGCTCTTTATCTTTATCTGTGAAATTCAAAGTTTTATAGTATCCAGCTGTTGTGATTATATTTTGATTGTTTATTTTGTTGTTTTTTTTTTCATTTTATAAACGAAATATAAACGTGCTTTTTTAAAGATTAATTCGAGAATGTGTGTATTACGAAAAAAAATTCAATTAAACAGGTTTCGGAGAAAATGTATTAATTTTTTAAAAAATGTCGGTCGTACAATGACAATTAGACTTGTAGGGCAAAAAGTTTAAACGGTGCTTTGTACGAGGCACGTTCACAAAGTAAAATTCCCGTCCCTGTAAAACCGGTTAGAATAAACTTGCGGGAGGGGCGTGATCTCATTTTGTAGCTACAATATTTACGTTTAAACTAGTGTTTAAACCGCAATACAGTATATGTTTTTTCGTTTTTGAGTTACGTGAATTAATCATGAGTGAAATTCTGAAAATTGCCGCCGACTACGAGGTTAGCTCAGTTATTCGTTTTTTAAACCGTAACAAAATGCACCAATTGAAATTAATCGACAAATATTGGAAGTTTATCTGTGATGAGTGTTCAACATGTTCGTAAATGGTGCCGTGAATTGCGAGGAGGTAGAACGAATGTTGAGGACGAGCAACGGAAGACCATCTGTAATCTCAGACGAACTAGTGGTGTGCGAAAAATCGAAGAAACTCTGTATTTCCGATCTTCTTGACCAGTTTCCGAGTGTGTCACCATACAAAAAAATTCGAAACCGGCGAGGAGTTGAAAAATTTCGTTCTTACCTGGTTACGAAATTTTGACGTCTCAAGTTTCTACGAGGAAGGTAACTTTATAAATTAATTTCTCGGCTCGACAAATGCTTAAATTTAACAGGTAGGAATATGTGGAAAAAGTAAATAAAAGTAGGCTGAATTCAATGCCGGTGTCGGTTTTTTCTAGCTTTATTAGTTCCAAAAATAAAAAATAGGGAACCTTACTTTATGAACGTCGTTCGTACAACGCGTCGGAATGGATTCTGTTTTCATTGATGAACTTTATTTGCGGATGAGTAAACACCAGTACGAGAAACCTTAAAGATCTTCTTTCGATATGCACCGCATGGAAAAGTGAAAGATAATGGTTATTATGCGCTTATATTTTTCATTAAAAGAAGATTCTTTATGCGAAAAGATTTCGACGAAATAGCGATTAACATGGAGTGGAACTTACAAATTACTTTAAAAGAAGGTAGTATATATTTTTAAAGAAATAAAATTGAGACCTCCTTGCTCAAAATATCACTGAAGACTACTTATTGCGTCGTACAGCTCTGAGCCGTTACCGCGGCAAACATCGCCAGAAGCGCAGTCCGCGCATTTATGACGCAAGTGGACTATGAGATGTAAGTTGGACGACGGCAATTATAGCGAGATGGTAATTGTCGATAAACAGCTGATATATATATGTATATAAGAGATAAGTAAGATTGTGCTAAGCTGTAACTGAAGCGCTACAACCGTATGCTTCTTCCTCTTCGGCATTTATCATTCAAATATCGAGGGAATCGGGATAATTTTAAATTTTCGAACATTTATTTGTTCACGGTTGCTTCTTTTTCATAATCATGTTTCGCAAACCATTCGATAAAGGAAAAGGTTATGCTTTTTTAAATTTTCAAATATGAAAATGTGAAAAACTGAGACCATAACGGTGTTCAAAAAAAAAGTTCTCTTAAAACTAAAATATTATTTAAAGAAAAAGCAGACTTGAGTTTTGTATCCTTGTACAATCAACGTCATCCAATGCCAGCTGGCCGCGAACAATCTTCGAGGGGTTTTCACATAACCAACACCGACCGATCATCTTAAGTATTGACTTTGAACTGAATACAATAGTTTCAAAACCGCTACCACGGTGGAATTTTAAGAAGACTAATTAAGGAAACTTCTTTCACGAGCATCCTAAAGGACCATATTCGGTTCATTAAAGCGTTGTTGCCAGTGAATTATGAACGTTTTTGCGGACTGATAGCCGGAGCAACAAAGAATCCTATTCCATGTGGGTTTCGGAAATCGTATATCCCAAACTAGAATGCTACACGTAATTCTAACGTGGCTGACGAATTTACTCTAATAAAGCTCGAAAAGAAAAGTGGACAGAACTTGTTGCAAATACAAATTTCACCCAACCTAGCAAGAAAACATGGCGCCTGCTAAACAGACTCTTAACAAAGAATGAAGATACACACTTTAAATGACAAACTTTATAGCATACAGATCAAAAAAAAATTGAAAAACTCTAAAGAAATCTGCTCAAGAATGCTCCGAAATGGCAAAGCCGTTCACTATCGACGAACTAACCACCGGGATTAAAACCATGAAATCGAGGAAAGCTGCCGACAAAGGTAGCACGTATCCGGAATCCGTAAAACATTTTGGACCACCGAAAGTTAAGAAATAGCTTTTAACCTTGTTCAACGAAATCACAGTGAGGGGAACATTCGAAAAATCTTTTCAAAACCTCCTCGGTTATTGCAATATTAAAGCCACGTAAAGATCCGTCGCAGGCAGAAAGCTACAGACCGATCTTTTTATTGAACATTTGCTACAAATTACTCGAAAGGATGCTTTCAAACCGACCAGACCCAGTTATTAATGCATACTTACCTTTAGATCATTTAGACCAAGCTGAAGTTGCACAGAACAGATAGCTTCTCTAACAGCGTATATAGAAAACGGTTTCCAGAAGAAGTTCAAGACTCAAGACAGGTACAATTTTCATAGATTTATCATCAGCATATTACACACCGTATGGGCGATACGGCCTTCTGCAAAAGTTCATTCAAGTATTTCCACATGTAATGTATTATTTACACCTGTAAATGAAATGTTATCAAACCGATCGTTCACAGTGTGGTTTGCTGACAAAGAGAGCAAACCGCGTCGACTAAATGATGGACTACCACAGGGATCGGTGTTAGCAACCCTCCTATTTAACTTACATATTTGCGACCTTCCACAAATTACTGCGAAAAAATTTATTTATGCTGATAATATTGCGCTGACAGTCCAAGACAGGGATATACCCGATTTAAAAAACGATTTTCATCAATGGCGCCTGAAGCTCAATAAATTCAAAACACTAATAACTAGTTTGGCAAATAAAAAACTCAAAATCCACTGTAACAATGAATATCCTTGTATAGGCAACTGACCAAACAGCTAGAAAACACAACAGCAAAGGTATACTTTTTCTTTTCTTCCCCCCTTTGGCTCGTCAACCAAGGACCTTAACCTGAAAACAAATAGAACGGAAAGAAACAAGAACAACTGCCTAAAAGGTTAAAATGCTATGCGATCAGAAATGGAAAGCACAAAGGAGGAAAGTTACAGGAGAATAACCGTAGGAGTTGGGAAGGGAAGAACAAAAGAAGAAGTGAAAGGAGCAGGAAGGCCCCCAGTGTCAGGTAAAGGCTAGGAATAATATTATCCGGAAGCTAACCGGCACATCGTGAGGAGCTTCGGCGTCAACACTCCGAACAGCTGCACTGGCTTTTATGAACTCCACAGCAAAATATGGTGCACCTACCTATGTGACTGAACAGCTGTCATATTAAAAAACTAGACATTCAACTTGATATTACAATGAGACTTATCACAGGGACAATTAAACCAACGTCTATTGCCTGGCCCCCGGTACTTAGTAACATAATGCCACCAGACATTCATGGAAAAACTGCGAGAATAGCTAAATAACCGGAAACTCTCCTAATAAACAATTCCACACGGTGAATGTTTGGAAGTCAAGGAAACCAGTATGCATAACTGTAGACGACTTATGGCAGATCACTTTGATGGCATAATAAAATGACGGGAACAATGGGAGCTGGACAAACAGAAGCTAATCATATTGCCCAACACTGCAATAAGCGATTTCAATTTTGCTTGCAGGGAGTGGGTGCAGTTAAATCACATCCGCGCCGAACACGGACGCTATAATGAGAGCCTGGCGAAATGGAATATAAAAAATGACTATGCCTGTGGCTGTGGTCAGCCGCATCCAATTATTGAACATATTGTGCTTAAATGCCCGCGCAGGGCTTTTGGCGGAACTGTCAATGAAATTCACGAAATATCAGTGGCAACGTTAACACGGATACGAAACTTGTAAGTATCGCTGTAGTGTTTCCGCGTTGAGCCATACGACAAAAAGAAGACAGGGAATAGCAAAAATGTGTGTTGCGCAGTGAGGCGTAGAAAAATGGAAACTTAAGAAATGAGAATATAGAATTAAGTACTCCTGAGAAAAACGGAAACAATCGAACAGATTATTCATAATTAGGACATATTCGTATTCGTTTAATTTATCATTAACTTTAATTTTATTATTGCCATGATTATCGAGTAACTCCGAAACATGTCGGTGTTTATTGTACTTTTTTTAAATAACTAATTTTCGGTTATACTTGTTTTTATGTATGTTTTTAATAAAAAGGGAAATACTCAAAAAGAATACGGTCAGCATCGAAAATATAATTATGATCTGCAGAGTGAAGAGAACAGTAATGAGGATAGAAAATCGAAAAAGAGAAGGAAAAAAAAACGAATTGAGACAAAGACGTATTACAGAAGAAATTATGGCAACGAGTGAGGAAAGAGAGGAACCATAGGGGTTAATATGAGCTGATAGTTAGAAATTGTATTAGCTGTAAGAATAAATTTGCTCTATTTCTTTACTTTATTATTATACATAAAAAATACATGCGTATACATGTTTTTTACATTTTTCCGTTTAACAAAACTTCAAGAACAATAATCAAAGATAATGATGATCAGAGAAATATCAAATTGACGGTAATAACTCCAATTAGCACTCGGATAGTTGATGCACGTCGTGTTCAAAAAACTGTTGTTTAACAAATTTTTGAAAGCATCATGGCTAGTTTTAATATCAATACTACAATCTCCCGTTATAATTACCCCGGTATTTCTACCGCTACATCAGTACTGGTTAGTTTAGTTTGTAAACAGAATCTAATACGAATCTTGATTTTCCGTTCAAAGTAACTTAAACTATACCTTGTCGACACGTTGTCTTCTATTTGTATCGGATGAACATCTGTTTCTTTACTTCAACAGATCTTTACGCCGGTTATATTTTTATTAATTTTATAACATAGTATTAAAACAGCTCGTGAATGTGTATCGAAACATTTTTATTTGCTAACTTTTTTGTATCGACTATTCGGCGACCCCTTTCAGTATTTCGGTTGACCTACTTTTCTGTTTATAATGAATTTTCATTTTCTCTATATCGATTGATGTAAGCAATTATTTACAGCATAACAAATGATTTCTAGAAACCATTTCATCGAAAAGTGCACGCCAATTACCCATAGATCTACAGCAAAAATTCTCTAGCAGTGTTCAAAAGGTAAGTCTACACAAATTAACGATTGCACACTTGACTAACAAACGCATTTGATTGGAAAAATTATCGTAACATACATCAGTAAAAATGAAAATGCACGGTACTTCTCAACGTTAAACATTCGACTTCATCCATTTTTATTAACATTGTTTGTTCGGCTATTTTACGTTTCACTTCTTCTTCCGATTTTCGCAGTGATAACAGCATCATTTGTGTCTGAAAATAATTAAATATAATTTAATAGGTAGCCCGTAGATGAATTACACTTTTTTTTTTTTTTTTGATACATTAACGGAGAAGGAACCTTTGCTCAGAAACAATGTGGACAAGAGAGAATCAGATAGTAATTCGATCAAAGCTTGATAAGATGAAGAAGTGATGGAGAAGGAAGGAAAGGATAAGTCAAAAGAGGCACAACAGGGAGTAGGAAGTTCCAGAGTTATCAAAAGAGAATAAAAAAAAGAACGTTCAGTTGAAAGAGAATGACATTCAAAAAAGATATAACTAAGTCACATCATTCGGATGAAGAGGATCCCATAGAGAAGATGTTAAGGAAAAACGAAAACGAAAAGAAGGTAACGGAATACGCTTTAAGACATAAGTGAATAACAGAATGTCAAACTAAAGAGGAAAATCATAGAACCGCCGGTACGAAGGAAAATTAGGTTGGGCGGACGCGGGTGAAAAGAGTTAATTTAAAGAAAGCGAAATAAAGGTATCAAAACAGGTTTTTAGAAAGAGAAAGGTTCAAACCTGGGATTTTAAAAATGAAAACAAGCAAGTAAGCAGCAACCAGAGAACTGTGTCATTTCATTACTTATTATAGCCGAGATTAGAAATCCATAAGAAATATCTTTTTTTTTGTTTTGTTTTTTTTTTTTTGTTTTTTTTTAATCCCCTTTTGGGCACGCCAGCTAGGGACCTACACCCAAAAACAACAAGAAAGAAAAGAACCGTCAGTTAAATTTTGATTTGGTCAGATATGGACAATATAAAGGAACTAACGGATGAAATAATGACCATGAGGTCCCCTGGAGCCATCCGTGAAGATGGTTACATGCGATGGAAATTGGGAATTGATAAGCTTGCGGAAGGGATTTGGAAAGTGAAGGTACAAAAAAAACATGGGGAGAATGGCAGAGATCGGCAAAGCTAAAAGAAAAAGCAGGAAGATTATTACCTGAGACTGTGTAAGGCCAAAAGGAACTAAGGCGAAGGGAAATGAAAGCTAAAACAGGGATTTTCCTAGGCGTAAAACGCCAGTTCTTATACAAATTGAAAGATAGGAATGAATAAAGAAATATCAATATAGATTGAATGGAAAGAAAATAGATTATGGATGAACAAGCGTATGCAAAAAATAATAAAATCACAGCAGTGAGTGGGAAAAACATAACTATAGCTTGAAAACTTTGAGTATAATTTATTTTAGAAAAGTCCGTGGAGGAAAATAAACGAAGTTAAGGTAGGTAGAAAAAGGAAAATTTTGAGGAGAAATTAAAATAGTAATGTAATCACTGAGATTAAAATCTATAAAGGTTGACCAATTCCAATTTTAAAAACGATACTAGACGACGAAAATGTTATATTAAAAGAACTAAAATTAGATGAACTCTTGTAATAGGTGGCTGAGGAATTATTAAGAAGAAATACATTGTCAGAAAGGATAAAGTTTTCGATGACAGACACTCGCTGTAATTTGAGCAACCCTATAATCGCGCTTTCCCATCTTCACTGACATTAAAAGGATGAAGGATAGAGTAATATAAAGAAGAGAGAAATAGTCAAAAATATATCTACCGGACAAGTGAAATTAGAAGGAATGGAAGCGTGGACAGTATCGGATTGACAAAGAATTGTTGAAAGGAATATCGTGAGACGAAAGAGAAAGATCTCACTCCTAATGAAGATTGCGGATCTACCAAAACTGTCGTCGTCAAGACAAGTAGAGAGCTACAGACCGATCTCATTAACATGAGTGCTCGGAAAACTATTGGAGAGAATAGTGACCAGCAGATAAATGTGGGAACTAAAATCGCAAAACCGGCTATCCTGATACCAGCGTGGCTTGCACAAAAGCCGAGCAACAATAGACCACGCCTTCTATCTACAAGAATCAATACTACAATCGTTTACCAACAGACATCATCTATTGGCTATCTTTTTTGATTTATCTAAGGTGTTTGACACTACATCAAAATAAAAAATACTGACCGCCATCTATGGTTGGAATTTTCGGTGTCGACTACCCCTTTTCATAGCAAGCTTCATGTCAGATTGTTTTTTTAAGGTCAAAGTGGGAGGCAAATTATCAGAAGCAAAACACCAACAAAATGGAGTCCCGCAAGGCTTCAGTCTTACTCTCTTCAATTTAGCTATTAATGACATCGAAGACGTTCAATCTCCGGTAAAAGCTGGTCTTTGCGCAGATGACTTAGTAGTGTTTCTTGCATGTTGAATCATAGACAAGGGGAGAACACATCGTGCAAGAGACAATCAACAAAATCACTACAAGAACTGGAAGTTTTCTCGGGAAAAAACGAAAGCAGTGCATTTCTGCCGAACAGGATCCTGCAAGTCTGGTTGATAAATCAGGGCGAGTATTGGTCACACGATTGATTTCCAGTAGAGTACTATTTTGGCTAGGGAAGGTCACTTCGGTAAGAAGCTTGTGAGGGAAGCGATTAAGATTGAAAAATGGCCGTCAACCTTAGAGCCAACAAAAATTCAAAGGTTTGTTGGATAATCACAATATCAGTGTTGCGCCTATCTCGGAAACGTGAATACGATCAAAATGAACATCAATATTAAATGATACAAACTTACTCAACGCGATCACGACGATTGTTATGATGGGCCCACAGTTTTTATTAAGAACAGCATCTCACGAAATCTCCTTTAAATTTCTTTCCATTCCTAATCAACCTAACACGAAACACGTTTCCACCCCTTCCAATTCTACACGTCCACTTAACATTATTTCCATCTAACCAACTGTAAATTTATTTTTCATTTAATGTTGTTTTGTTTATAAAAATTCGTCAATTTTTAGTTAATTATTTTTGGTTTTTTTTCCACTATTATTATTATTTTTGTTTTCTTTATTTTATTATCAGTTGATATTATTCTTATTATTTTTTTTTTTTTTTGCGTATTTATCGAAGGTTTTAACTATTATTTGCGCAATAGTGCGCATTTATGGTTATTTTCGTTAATATTGTAAATTAAATATATACAATACAAAAATATAAAAAAATATATATCTATGTCCTCCCAGCTGTGATCTTCGTAATTTTCCCCTCACTCCATTTATCAATTCTTTTCCTTATCCATTAATCTTGGCGGTAACTGGAATGCTCGGTTCCTCTTATGACGCTGCACAAACCATAACAGCAACAGCATTGTTCACGAAAATCTTATCTCCTCTTATAATACAATTTTCCTCGATAATCTCTCTCTCCTACCAATTACAAGAGCTCTACTTGCTTTAGTTCCTTTTCTCAATTTTACATTTTCACCCCCTCCATAAGTTTTCAACAGGTCTATTTTTTCGAGCTCCTTCGGTAGTGACCATATTCCTATCCTAATCACTCTTCAAAATTTTCCTTCTCCTTCTTATTTCAAACCCTTCCCATTATCCCCGGTTGAGTATATCAAAAACAAATTTTCCCGCTAACAAATGAAACTTTATAATACCTAAAATCGTTTCTAAAATAAAATAAAAAATCGCTAAACGCGCCTAAAGAAGTTTTAACTTCAAAAAGATTTCGTACCGAAATTCTATAATTTGAAGTGGCGAACATTCTTCCAACATTTGCTAGATGACAATTTAAATATATTTATTACCCTTATTTATTTATTAAATTTATTATCTGTAATTAAAACTTACCGTTGTTAATTTCTCGATCAAGTTCTGATTTATGCCATTTAAATTCACCACTTCGTTAATCAGTTTCTCTTCCACCATATCTCTACATAAAAAAAAAAGTAAAAAGTAGAAGAAATTTCAGCATTTGAAAAATCAGAAGCAAACAAAATGTACATGTAGTTAGAGGTTATCCAAGTATAGGAAGAAACGCTCGATAATTATATCCTCTTTACATACTTAATTAATCACATATAAGTGTCGCAACGGACAGAGTAACCATAAGCAAGGTGCTGTGACATAGTTGATTAGGCGGTGGTGTTTCGTTGAAGTAGGAACCGGTTGGAATCCCGCTGTCACACATTGAAAATATACAAAAATTTCACTTGACCGGATTTATGTCCGTAGTTTACGAGTCCCTCAAAAAAACTTTTTTAAAATAAAAAACTAAAACTTAGCGCGAGGAGAAATAAATCGTACATATAATGGTAATATTTTGCCGATTGGAAACATAATTGTAATTGTTCAGTGATGCAACATTTTTTTGAAGTAAAGTAAAATTTTAATGAAAGCGTCAGAGTAGACATGAAAAAGTGTTTTCCATTCGTTTACTTTTGGTAAATACCGTGTCACTATTATTCCAGGGTAGAGTCTTGAATGACGCAGTATTGCTATGCATCATTTGAACATAAAATACAATATGTATAATAGAAAAAACGCAGTCCATAAATAACTCGTACGACAAATAATAAATCATTGCAATCGAATTTCTAATTGGTTAGTAAAATCATACTTCATTGTGAACTTCCGACGACGAATCGCAACAATTGGTCAATAAAGAAACACATTGAGTCGAAACATTTAGCAAATTTTAAGAACAAACTGTTGATGAAGAGTGGAATACATAAGTTATGCGAAGGACACATCGTTGCAGTACACCGTTTTCCATGTACGTCATCTGTGAAAATGTGTTACCTAAAACGTACTTTAATTTACCTGTTTGTTAAGAGAATCTTTAAATAAGGACAATTGCGCAACTGCGGATGCTTGATTTAAATAAATTAGTAAAGGCATGATGTCTCCAAATTGTATTATAGATTTTTTGTAGGTCAAGGATATAAGTGTCTTCCGGCTGTTCTACATTTACTGCTGAATCTGCTATCATTCTTTTCGGATAAATAACTGACTCTGAAATTTCTTCTTCCTTACCATTGCTCTCTTTTGAACCTTTCGTTCTTCTTATTCGCAATCTAATTTACGAATTATTCCGGTTCCGTTCTATTCAAATAGATCAACTGTGGATTCCTAGTCATGCTGGAATTGAAGGTAATGAGGTGGCCGATTGTTTAACTCGCTTAGAGGCTTCCAATGGACACCTCCTTCATAAATTTCCTATTCACAATATATTAATCATATATCCAGATAGTTCCACTTTAGATTATGGAATAATATTTTTATTTTTCCATTTTCTCCAATCCGAATTCCTTTTATCTTTCTGTTCAGCCTTTACCTTCTCTCACCTGTTAGTTTGACAAATTTCCTCCTCTTTGTCCGTTCCCTGATCGCCGCTATATGTCACCTTCGTTTCAGTCATAGCTTTCGCTCGCTTTGTCACTTTTTCGTTTTTCCGTCATCTCTTCCCCGCCGTGTCCTCTTCACAGCAACCATTCCTTCATTTTTCTGTGTGATGTCAATCATGTTTTCTTCGAATGTTCCCTACTTTCCTCGGCGCGTTCTCTCTTCTATTCTCAACTCTTGGATCTTGGTATTCCTACTCCACATAATACCTCTTTTGTTTTCTTGTTCCCTTTCCTGTCAATTGTTCCTGTTCTAACTTCTTTCATTCAGTCTATCTCGCACCAGATTAAAATCGGATACATTATGTTCTTTTTAAGCTATTCTTTAGACGCCTTGGTTAATTTGGCGCACCCAAAAAGAAAACGTTTTTTTTTCTTTTTTAAAAAGAAGACTTTAATTTAGGTTATAAAAAAGCAAAAAGAACAATAAAAAAATACAACACATAAGAAATAAAAACATGTTTCCAAAGTTTATTTAATTTGAACATGCACAACCTGCACAATTCGATTCCCGGTCGCTGACTACGGTTATTTAACCGGCTATAGGCAACAGACATATACGGGTTTTTTTCAGCGATCGCCGTCTGTAATTCTTCAACAGTCTGTTTCATTGTTTTAATTCGATGACTCAACTAAAAGTAAAACAATTTTAAATCATTCAACATTTGTTTTATTGAGAAGTAGTTTCAAATTAAAAATATTATATTTAAATAAAATACCCGTTTGAAATAATTAAAAACAAAAAGATAATGATTTCTAACTTTTATTATTATAATTATTTTACTTGAATTTCAGAAAAATCAATACATAAGCAATTTAAAAAAACTCACGTCAACAAACTACAAATAAGTAATGAAATGTGAAATATTTTAACATTTACACGATAATGTGTCTTGCATCAGAGTATTAACAATAGAAAATGTATCAAAAAGATAATGATTAAAGTGAAAAAATTAGCAGCGAATCTAAAAATATTGTCCCTTCCCAGATAATTTTTAGGATTCTATACACATAATATAATGTACGAAATCCTAATAAGTCGGTTCGAAAACGACAGAAAAATATCAAATAAGAGTCAATAACTCACGAAAGGGTTTGACCAATAAATTTAAAAATTGGATCATAAATTACAACTAAAATTCTATCTATGACATTCTACAACTTCAAACTATGACCGATTACCCGAAGCGACAAAAAACCAAAAAAAAAACGTCAAAAATATATAATATGGAATTTAAAATTAAAAATTCGTAACTCATCACTGGACAACTCTTTAAAGGTGAAATTCAAAATATAAAATAAAACGCAGAAGCCCTTTTATAAAATCAAAAAATTACGGTTAAAAAATTATTTAAATCCCCCTTTGAGGCCAAAAACATTTTTAAAAAAAAGAAGGAAGTTCAGGTAAGTAATAGCCCATGTAAAAACGTTGAAGAAACTAAAACGCATCTCAAACATATGCGTAAAGGACCGCTTCATAGGAAAAATATAGCCGAGCTTACAACATTCTAGCCCCTGGGGTGCTGAAAACTTAAAAGTTTTGAAAGCCTCACCCACAAAGACTTATCAAATGGAACTGAGGCTCCTCAGTGTACCATGTGTAGTGTTTCCCTCACCATTCACCATATCCTCACCGAATGCCCTTCATATTCCTTTGAAAAGAATTTTTTTTCAACCTACCTTCTTCTCTTCCCCTCATCCTTAAAGACAACTCCTCTTCGTTATCCAGTTTAATCCTTTTCCTTCATAAGTCCGGACTCTGCTCACTGATCTAATCTTCCTTCTTCACCCGTGTCTCTAGCCATAGTTGCTGCACTTGGCACGTGAAATTTATGTTAATAATAATTTAATAATAATAAAAATCAGATTATATTCTTATATTTTATTTTCATTTATTTATAAAAAAAATGTTTTTATTTTTAATTTTTTTTTTTTTTTGCATTTAACATGGTATAATTTCAATCTTATTAGTGTAAAATAATTTCTACCACCTTGATAATAAAAATCGTTCTTTATTCCGTATTGTATATTGAGAGTTTATGTAGAAAAATATAAAAAGACGTCGCAAATTTAAAAATAAATACATTTATAAAATTACAAGTTTGTCTTTGTTGTAGGAGGCCACCAATAAATATGGGATACCAAAGGGGGCCATAGGCAAAAAAAGGTTGAGAATCACTAGTCTATATAATGATATCGAAGGAAGAGTGAAAAGGGAAAAAAAGAATGCTAAACGAGGCAAAACATAATTGTTGAAAACTTAATTCTCATCTGAAGAAACTAACGAAAAGAAAAGTTGGCTCATTTCAAAAAATAAAATTCGAATAAAAGGGGGTTAGGTTAGAAACTTATTTCGAAAAGATAGTTCTACAAATTTTGTCCTGGCCAACGATCACTTCTCAGGACGATAAGGAGACATTTGCACGGACGAAACTAAACGAGCCCTGCCAGTCACATCTTAAATTACATCAGATACATTTACCTGAAAAATGCAAAAATTTATATTCGAATTAAATCACACGGTTTACAATCTGAAACCGATCGCTTTCGAAATTATTCTTCAAAAAATGAATAGTTACTATTTACAATAGCCATCATTTTGCAAAAAATTTAAACATCAACATTTTGGTACCTAAGAAAGACAAAAATTTAAACTTCGATGAGAAATACAACTTATACGTTCAACTCGTTATGCCAAATATATACAATATACCAGTAATTACATTTGGGACCTCAATTACTATCGTCCTAAGTTAGGCGCGTTATAGATTTAAAAACAATTTCGATTAACCCAGATTAATGTCAAATAATTTATGCATTAGTTAAGATTAGTCGGTATAATCAGTTTCACTTTTACGCATCGGATCGGGGACTCGCATACATTTCAATTTTAAAATACAGTCATTGAAACCGTAACAACGCATAATAATTTTTCTTTTTCAATAAAATGGAAAAAAAAAGAATATTATCAATTAATCAACCAAGGTCAATTCTTTAATTTTTACCTACAAACCTGTAATTGATCTTGTTCTAATTCGCTTTTACACTCCTTATATTGTTCTATTTGTTTCGAAAAGGCCGTATTACACGCCACATGCTGAAGTTGTAAATCGTCAATTATGTTTTTCATTAGAGTATCAGTTTGAAAACGGAGTTTTCTTCCAGATTCTAGTTCCTTTCGAACCAATTTTAAAATCGTTTCCGAATCATCCATCCAGTCACCAACTGTATGTTTTCTACAAAAAACGTATGTTTCTTGTGTATATCATATGATGTACATATACATATATAATCGGGAACAGTGGTGAAAAATGATTAAATCGGCGTCGCCGTGATCACAATAACCCCTGTTACGGGAAGGGACGACTGTTCACTTTGTTTCCTTTTTTGTTATTATTATTATTTTTCTTTTATTTCTGTTTTATTATTGTGCAATTTAAAAGGGCTGCTGGGCCCACGAGGAGCCCCTCTAAATTACACATCTATAGGTTTTGAGCAAAGGACTAGAACGGATACAAGATTTGTAGAACATGAGCAAGATGCACGGATAACCTCCCCAATTTGTATGCGAAAGGGACTTAATAAAGTTGAGCATTTTAAGTAATGACACGTATTATGGTTAATGTGCTTGTGGAACTAAAGACGACTATTGAAAAATACTCCCAAGAAACGGAAAGAGTTAGCAAGGAAGATTGGACTACTATTTAAGGAGAGACCAACTAAGGAAGGGTCGAAAGGACGAAGAGTAAAGATAACAGTGTAGAGGATTTGTTTGGGGAGATAAAAAGATGAATATTGAATAAAGCGCTTTTCAAAATTGTTAAGGAGTGTTGAAGCTGGGAATTAGCAACAGAGATACTGCGATGAGTGGAGTAAATGAAGATGTCGTCGACGAAAAATAGGGAAGAAGACTTTATTGACAGAAAAGCAGTTTTAATAAGATAAATGTTGAAAAGGATTTGACTAAGGCAAGAGCTCTGTGGCAATTCACGAAAACCCAGTCTAGAAGCAGATTCAAGCGGAGAATGATGGTCCTATATTGGAAAAGGCTAATAACAAGAGAAGAAAAGAAGACTGGAATATCCAAAGAGAACATAAAATCAAATAGGGTGGAAAGGTGGACATTATCAAAGGCAACAGTAACGTTGACGAAGGAAGCGATATAGAATTTTTTATTGATAAATGATAAATACACATCTGACAAAAATGTACTGATACAATCGGGAGGGTCGCGTCCAGGGCGGAAACCAAACATATTATTGGATAACCGATTATTGTGCTATCAAACCAGCCGTCTATTGATTAGACTTTCAAAGAGCTTCCTGACACAGAAGCAAGAAAGGTTGGACGAAGAGAAGAAGAGTTAGTTTTTGGGATCGGGACAACAATGAAAGTGTGCCAAGCAGATGGAGTAGAGCCAGACAACAGAAATGAATTGAATAAATTTAAGAGGAACCGGAGAGCGAAATCAGAGAGAATTTTTAGAACGAGAAAGGGAATTCCATCTTTACCAGGCGAGGAATAAGAAGAATTTCGTAAGGTTGCTTCCAGTTCAGTATAGGTAAAAGGAGTGAGTAAGAAATGCGAAGAGGTGAAGGAAGCCGGCATGTGACAGGACTCTTGGAAACTGGGGACGTAGCTAGGAACTAATGAATTAATAGATGGAATTCATTTGTCAGATGATTTCAAGGATGTTGCGCTGAGGGGGATTTGAAAGTCTTCGCTATTTTCGAAATATGGGTAAGAGGAGTGGAACGGGAGAAAGAGAAGCGGAAATTTCTTCACGAGATCCTTTTTGTTATTTTGAGAGTATATCTAGCTCTGGTATCGGCACTTTTATGAGAGAGAAAATTGGAGATAGCAGAACAGGAACAGAACATTCTATAGATGGATAAACTTCGATCAAAGGCAACTTTGTACTACTCTTGATTCCACCACACAGAGGAAGCAAATTTCGACCTTTTCTGAGTTGAAAGCCGGGCAGGAGGAAAAAAACGGGTTAAGGCGTTGGAAATATATTCCATAAAAAGGTTGTATTGGGAAAGCGAATTTAAGTGCGAGGGAATTAAGGAAAGTGAAGAGTCTTAGAAAGAACCCATCTATGGAACCGTGTAGGATTGTTCGGAGTAGAATATGGAAACTGATTTAAGGAAATGATGATGGGAACACGGTCACTTCCAAAGGTGCCATCCGGAGTGCTCCATGAGCAACTAAACCCGAGATTAGGAGACGTAAGAGATAAATCAATGGAACTAGGATCCAGAGGTTTGCTGATACAGGTAGGTGAACGGTCATTAAGGAGAATTAATTTATATTCGAGTTTAACTTTTATATTTTATATAAACATTGCTTAAACTTTTATATAAAAACTTTTTAAAAATTTTTAAATTTTAAATACTTTAATTTTATTTTTATTAGTCATTTTTCATAATTTAAATTTAACTGTGCAATAATCGACTTTTGTCATCGACTTTTAAACGTTATTTTTTATTTTTTTATATTTTGGCATCGTCTTTATTAAATTTATATATTATAATAACTCACGTGATCGTGAAGCTTTGTCCTCGAAACGCGTCGGAGTGTTTGATAAATTAAATAGTTATTTTAAATCGGTGTTTAAAATTAATTACCGTACAACATAATAGAAAACAATAAGTAAAATAAACAGATATAGAAATAGGTCGTCTCGAAGAATGAAATTTTCTAGGACTGAACCATTATTATTATAATTAGTGCATCACCAGAAAAATGAGTGGGCGTTCCAGTCTCCGCCTATGGAGAAGATAGGAAGTTAATAAAAGTAGGAAAAGGGAAATCACGTAGATCGAAATTAAGAGGGATGTAGGCGGAAATGAGGTTACCAGAATCATTAGGAATTGAAACGGGAAGATTAGGAGGGAAGGAAGGTTGGAAGTTGTCATGAGTTACAAATAGGATGTCATTTCTAATTGGGATAACTGCGCCTCCATAACCGCCCGTGCGGTTAGAACTAATAAGGGAGAAGCCCTCAAAACAAAGGTCGGATGAACTCTTTAGCCATGTTTCAGAAAGTAAGACAATATTAATATTATGTTGATCTAACAGCTTCTCAAGAGAGGGTTTATTGGTCCTAAGGCTCCGGCAGTTTCACTGAAGTATTTTAAGTTGCCGAAACATGGTGCGGAACCAGGCTAGAAATTATCGACTTGGGGAAGAAAGTGGAAGAATGACGAGAGGAGAATGAGAAGGGAAGAAAGAACTTGGAAAGCTGAAGTAATAGGAAAAGAAGAAGCGAGGGGAAATCAGAGGAAAGAAAAGGTTTTCACGGCAGAATAACACAACCGATGAAAGATTTATAGGAAATTTAGTCATAGATAAAAAGATCTACTACTCGTGTAAATTATGAGACTGATGTCGTAGAAGGATAAAATAATAGTACTGCCCGTAAGCATAATACATCAGTACCCATCGCTCAAAACGATCATTGCCTCTACGACCTTGTATGCTATCAACCAACTTAATTAAAAAGAGGCAAGCAACATCAAAGGAACGCTGTGTAAGAATTAAGAGAAGAAACAAAAAGCTCCCATCGCTCAAATAAATCCTTGCGAATGGATGCTATCAACCAACCTAGTTAAAGGAGGCAAGCAAACCAAAGGAACGCTAGAAGAAAGTTGATATGAAAACTGTAAGATAAAAAATATAACTCATTGTGAGTGGGAAGCCGAGAAGACGACAGGCGACGAGGCACGCTAGGAAGGGTTACGTTGAAACTGAGGTGAAGAAAGGAATCAATAGCATCATATAAATAGATATATTTGTACATAGAAGGAGGGATTTTAGGAATGAAAAGGCAGAAAGAGGAGTAAACAGTACAAATGACTGGAAGGGTGGGAAATACTTCTGTTTTAATATCAAGATTGTAAAACTTTTCATATAGCCAGTAATTTATCTTTCAAATTGGGAATGTCCAGTTTACCAAGAGCGGATCGTAATATAGGAGAGCTATAGGGTTGAAAGGAAGAGAAGAAGTAGCGTCACCGAAGGAAACATTATTGGCGGCTGGAGCCGTTACATTGTTGTTGGGAACAGAAGGAGATCCTGTAGGAGGATGGGAGACAGTTGGAGTACTATGACGGTACTCCTTAGTGCCAGCACTGAGCGTTAAATTTGAGTAAAATTTGTTTAGAGGATTAGGAGACGTACAGTTGGAATAGTGTCTTTGCGCAGGAAGCCTGATGTAGGAGGGAGATGAACTGCTGAAGTGTTTCCTGCTGTTTCCTCTTTGGGATGGTAGAAGACGAATTGACAAGAACGGGAAAGTTGAATGAATTAGAAATTTCAGCCAAAATAAAGACTGTAGACACTAAATTTTAGCTCGGCAGATATTTTTTACCTCCGAATAAGAAACATTTTGTGCAACCTATGAGTATTAGAGATAGGTACCTCTAATGTACAATTGACAAGGAGTTCGTCAACAGAAAAATCGGGCAGAATATCGCGGATTATACCACAGAGATTGCGGAATGAAAGATCGGATTTTTAATTCTTTACGTATTTCATCCGAGAGAATAAAATTATTGGCCTCAATTACAGACGTAAAAATTAATTTTATGAAATTTTCCCCTAACGCGGAGATGAAGGAAAGACCATTAACTTTTTTATAAAACATCGTGGCCAAAGACATGGGATGGAAATAGGCAATATTTTTATTTTCCAGGCTGTCAACCGGAACAACGATTTGGCCTTCGTAGTTATTCGAGAATAAAATTAAACAGGAGGTAGACTTCGTTTGCTTTTCCGTGTTAGTTATATTAGACGGAATGTTATGTGCAAGTGTAGTGTCCATGTTTGTTTGATCAACAATGAGTACAGTATGAACTAAAATTTATCATCTGTTCGCTATTTAATAGTGAAATCATGAACTGACTGTAAATAACAATAAAGACTGGAAAGGTACATGGTATTAATATATAAGTTCGTACCCGAAAAAAAATTATAGAATATCCGGCTAACTACTACGACACTAAACTATTAATCTAAAAATATTATAACGGACTTTCGTCGACATTAATAATAATTAATGAATATAATAAATTAGTATAATAATAAAAAGGTACAGTAATGGGAGGAACAATCTTATGATTAACTCTAGTCAACTAACTGCATAATTTACAAAAATGTTTAATGTAAGAACCCACGTTGAATAGTTTTTTATTGATTCCACGATGAAAAATAAAAGAAATCGCATTACAGCCCTTAAAACTACATCAACGGAACACCAACTCTATAGCTTTAATACTATCCTGAACAAGACGGAATTTGGTGCCCTCCATTTTGAAATTACGACACTGATTCAATAAACTTACACTGTCAGTTACATCCAACAAAATTTAATCGAGGCTACGTGACAATTCTCTGTAAATAATGAAACGAGCTTTTTTAAAGAACTGACAATTAAATATCAGTTCCTTGTCATGTTTAGGGTTTTGCTTCTTCTTTTAACCATTTTCCATCTACATTCCTGGATTAACAAATTTTCAGATTTCTCGGTCCCCCCTTTTCGGGCTTTCTAATGTTCTATTTCGCAGAAATCACTATCCATCTTTGCTTTTTCTTAACTTACCGTATTTCTAAAAATTTCTTCAATCCGACTATGTGTCGGACGTTCATAAATGTAAAGGTCGATTCTATTTATTACATTTAAACAATATTATACTAATAAGATGCGGTTTATTTTCGACCGAATTCTTAAAATAGAAAATTATAAAATAGATTTTAAAAAAAATCGACACGATAACCGGTACTTACGATAATATAAATGACGAGTCTCGGTTAACATTGAAATTAAATCGATTACAATTCACTTTTCCCAGGTCAATATTCTGTTTTTCGATCATGTAAGCCGTTTCCTTTCCGGTAATGTTCCGAACAATGGAATAGATTAATGAGCGATATTTCCGTAATTGTTCCTTTATAGAATCACCAGTATTTTCTATGACGGAATAATCTTCGTTTAATTTATTAATTTCCTTGCTTAATTCCTTATCCACTAAATCGGCACTACCGTCATTGTCGAATATTGCTTTTCTACAAAGTAACATGAAAAATTGATAACATGCTTTTCAAAAAACCACTCCATTTCGTTCACGTTTGCCTCGTAATGTAACATAAAATACAAGTACATTCATAATGACCTCTAACTATAATCCGTCTGAAACTAAGCTAAACAATCGATGGAAAAGAAAAATAACGAAATTTTGAAAAAATAAGTTGTCTAGAAATAATGTTATATTGTAATATAGTATATATCTAAAAAAAACTTACGTAGAGGCGTGAGTGAACATCCCCCCTCCCGATTTTTGTGAAACGTTAGTACACCACTGCCGAAAGTGTTCCGGAATCAGCCTCACAAAGAAATCCAAGTTACCCTTTATTGTATCAAAAGTTGTTCCCGTGTTCCAGACAATTAATATAGTTCATAACGTTTAATGGCATACCAACGTTTCACGAACCATATGTGTGTTTTGGTAGGGGAAAAGGAAAATCATTCCTGTATACAGGGAAACGTATATTCAAACACGCATCTACATGCTTGGAAGAGCGATAATAACTAGTAACGCTTCACCCTTATCTACATCTTTAAAAATTCAATTAAGAAAATTTATAATATTATATATATGTATAAACAGCTTACTATGAGAAATTTTTAAAATAAAAAAGCATACAAAACTAAAAATTAAAAATACATGGCTGTCGTTATATTTCAAATAAATCACTAATACGTAAATTTTATATATCCATTCCAGTTACTATACAGAAAAGCAAAATATAGCCAACGGGTCCGCAGTTAATTATCACAGTTTTTACTTTACACAAACCTTATTATGCATGTCGCATTATCTGAAATACAGTGAGCAACGAAAATATTCGGACATTAGGTAATTTTTTCATTTTTTAATTAAAAAGTTGTATTTATGCAAACTTTTTGAAAAAAACAAAGTGTAAGGGCATGTTAGAACAGAGCGTAAGGTAATAGAGACAGTAAAAACTTTCGATGCACAATAATAATAATAACAAGCGGAAATTTGAAACAAAATAAAAATAGTCTATTTAAGGCGCAACAAAAATATTCGGACAGCTTCGATAAAACTCAAAAATTCAATTTTAAAATCACCTTTAATATTTTTTTTCGATAACCCTTTCTGTTGAATTTCATCCTCCTAGGCATCGATTCAACTAATTTTTCTGTAAATTCGGGTAAAATTTTTCGCCACTCTTGCTCGATAATTATTTTTAGCTGTGTTTTACTTCTAATATTCGTTTCCCGAATTTTTCGATCCAAGTGGACCCACAAATTTTCGATGGGATTGATGTCCCCAATGATTGAGGTGGTGTTTTCATGACCTTCGGACAGTTGTGCAATAGCCACGACCGCGCTTTGCACGATTTATGCTTAGGGTTATTATCTTGGTAGAACTTGAAATTGTTTTCCAGACTCAATTTTTCGGCACTACATTTCAAATTTCTTTTCAGAAGATCGACGTATGTATCCGCAATCATATTACCTTTTATAAACTCTCGAAAGTTACCGACCCCAAACGCGGCGAAACATCCCCATACCATAAGACTTCCTCCACACCATGTTAGACTGTCGCGTTCAGGTTATATTTTTTAAGCTCTGTATTCGGTTTCCTCGAAATTTTTAGACGCCCGTCACTTCCGAAAACATTGAATTTACTTTCGTCAGTAAAAATTACAGTTTTCCAAAAATTTACATCTCGCGATTAGCATGTTCCTTTGCAAAGTTGAAACGTTTTATTTTTGGATTTGTTTCGCTGACTAAAGGTGTTTCTTTTGCGCGACTTTCGAATTGTAACCGTTCTTTTTAATTGTTTGACGCATCGTTTGTGGGTGAACTTCAATATTAATTCTTTTTCGTGTAGTTTCGTAGGATAATTTAGGCGTACTAATTGCTGCATTTTCCTTTACCTGCTACTCGTTATAAACCGCTGATCACGTGTTGACAATTTCTGTGGCCGACCTGTTTGTGGAATCGAGTATCTTCTTTTTCAAAACGTTTAATGATGTCGCCGCGACAGTGCTTTTTCTAATAACATCGAAATTTTACGAACAGAAAATCCCTTACTATGATTACGAATCCCCAATTGTCGTTGCTCAAAAGAGGAGTTATTACCTTTACTAGGCATTTTTTTAAATAAATTTTAAACCGAACGTAAACACGAATGTAAAATGTCAAATGTCGATCAGCAGCGGTTCATTGAACAGTTTGCCTTTAGTATGAAATGACTCATCCCCCGGTGAACGCGCATCGTTGTCTCATGGAAAAACCCAACACTGCTCGACGTACGTACGTGTCCGAATATTTTTGTTGCCGCTTGAAAGCGTATTACGTTACGTTACTCATTTTTACAATGGTTTTATTGGTGATTTTTGTTTGTTTTTTTTTTTTGCTGAATTTATTACCTTACGCTCTGTTCTAACACATCCTTTCATTTTTTTTCCAAAAAGTTTGCATAAATACAACTTTTTAATCAAAAAATGAAAAAATCACCTAGTGTCCCAATATTTTCGTTGCTCACTGTACTTTCAATACTGATATTTAAATTTAATGATAATAAGAAATATACATATATCGAATAGGGTCCTTCTTATTCTACTGGCAAACTAAATTTAAAACTACATTTAAATCTAAAATTGAAGCATATGAAGCATTAAGTTACTCTTTTCCGCGCTACTGTACATCTTAAGTAAGTTTTGATCGTTCAAAAAGCACTAAATGATCTTTCTAAAGAAGCGCTTGATATTAGTGCTGTAAGCAAAAGCATTTTCAGTTGTACCATCTCGGCTAATGGACTTGACAATTTTCCGTTCGTAGCGGTTTTTCCGCAGATTGAACAGATTTCTAATTACAGTAAGTAATATCACAGCTGCGCTTCGAAATATTGAAATCTCCTTTATGTTCTCCCGATTCATTTTTTTAACTTTCCCACGTCGGTTTAGCACATTTACTCCCCACTTTTGATCGCAATAATATGTTTTAAATTTTCAATCGTTTTTGAAAAGTAAATTGTAAAAATTGACATACGATTTCTCCGGTAATTTTACACCTCTTATTTCAAAATATCGCAGGTTTGATGCACTTTCTCTTCGTTAATTTTTTTGTATTGTCAGATTTTAGTGAGCCTGATCGTTAGTTACTACTCCGAGTGTGACATACATCGCTTCACTGGCGCAGATAATAAAAGAAAATCAGTTTCTGATAATAAAAAATTGAAATAAAATGTTTGCTAGGTTAAATATAGTTACAAAAAACTAACAATAAAATAAAGTGTTTTTTTTTTTTTTGTTTTAATTGTTTAATACGAAAATATTATTAAGAGTAAAATTTCTGCAATAAAAGAAAAAAAACATTTCAGTCGAATATCAATTAACTTTCATCTCTTTCTGTAAAGCATTCTACTTTATATTCTTATTTGTTGAGGCTCGGGCTTTCTACTCCTTATTGTGCTTCTTATATCCTGTCTCTACCTTCCCCACTAATTATTCCTGCTATTTGTTCCATTTTATCAAAGATTTCTGATCGAATTAAAATATAGCCGACTTCTCTCCTTACTATTTGTTTTTGTGGATAAAAATAGAAAAAAAAAAAAAAAATAGTGCGGTCTGAGGGCCCACGTCAGGAACGAAGTTCTTTTTCAACTCTAAACGTGATTTTTTTTCTTTCTTTCGATGCTCTTTTTGATGCTGAGCATATGATTTCACCATTATCTCTCTGTAATGCATATAAATAGTAAATAGTGAACACTCCAATCACATGTATATTAAATGTATGTAAATAGTAAATACTCGTATTAAGTTATACGATTTATTAACATACTTTTCTAAGTTTGCATTATTTATACTTGCTGCAATTTCTATTTCTCGACTTTCCATTATAAAATTGCAATAATGACACGCAATATATAAATCCCGTATGAATTAATTAAAACAAAAACAATAAATAAATCATCAGACTCGTTGAAGTGTGGTAACGTCGCACAAAAAAACCGCGCCAATTTTCAAATTCAATAAAATGTACACGTGTTTAAAATTGAGCTTATACAGCTGACCACGCACAATTCTTGCTGCCCGAATCTCGATACTCGCCCACACGCACACACATACACACCCGTATATAATAGAAAGAGACAGAGTGAAAGAAAAAGAAAGTGAAGATCGTCTGGAGGACGACGCATAACGCTTTTTCGTTAGTTCTCCATTTCTGCCAGTTTACTCCTACCGACAAGCCGCGTAAAAGAACTTCGTTCCAAAAAAAAATCGAATGGATCTTTATTGTATGAATAAATGCAAAAAAAAAAAAAAAAAAAAAAAAAACGATCGCTTTTTCCCTTTTCTGGCAAAATTATTACGAATTTCAATCTCCGCTATCTCTCATATTATACTATTAAATTGTTTCTGACACTGTTTCAACGAAAACGGCATTTAAAATGTATTCGGAACAGTATTTATCTATTTTGAACTTAATTTTTTATTGAGCTGCTTGCCCCTGACCGGAACCTGAATGAAATGTCTTAAATTATGCCCGCTAAATGATTTCCAATCAACCGGCGCTATTTAGGTATAACTTTCCTAAAGGTTAAAATTTTATAGCTTTTCGCATCAAAGCTAGAGTTACCTCTAAACGAAAGCGAAGTCAATCGGGACAAAATTTAAGGAAAAAGATAATGTGACGTCATAAGTTGGCTCTTCATTTTCTTTCTTGTTAATGCTTTTCATTTTCTCTTTTTTTTTTTTTTTTTTTGTTGTAAATATTGCTGCACATGTTGTGTTATGTTTTGCTGTTCACTGATTTTTGTATATTTGCAATGGTATTTTCATGTGGTTTTTATTTTAAAACTTTTTCTACAAAGTTTAATTTAAATCGACATATAAAAGCTCACACGTGTTCAAACAGTATCAGATTCTTTTCAGAAGATGGAAGTAATAATAATTATTTTAGAATTTTTGGAATGATACGCAGCAAACAATGCAAAAACATATTTTTTGGAAATATTTGATATTACAATATGACGGGTAAATTTGAGTTGAAAACTATATCACTGAATAAACAACTTATCCAATGTCAAATAACGTATAACTTTTTAATATCTACATTGTACTCAAACAGTTACTGCGCTTTAAAACTTCCTGAAATATTTTATGGAATAACTTTTTACTGATTAAACAAATAATCATTTATTTATAATAATAGCTGTATATACTTCTTATACGAAATTCATGAGTACATATAACAATTCCTCTTTTTTATACTTAAAAATACGATAATGAAAAATTAAAACCCGAATAGTATAAAAATGTAAGGATATAAAAAAAAAAGAAAAAAGTGCTACATGGTAGTAGTTAACTTTTTTTCAACTTTTGAAAAAATTATATGTAATTTTTAGGATTCGGTGCACATATAATATATGGAATCTTAAAAAGAAGGTTCAGAAACAACAAAAATATCAAATAAAAATCAATAACTCACGAACGGTTTTTTGACTTATAAACTTCAAAATTGGATCATAAATTACCATTATAATTCTCTTTAAGGCAATCTATAACTTCAAGCTAACCGATTACCCTGGGCGGCAAAAGCCCAAAAAACCCCGTCAAAAATATGTAATATGGAATTTAAAATAACCTCTAAAATCACTTAAAAATTCATAACTCATTTAAAGGTGAAATTCAAAATATAAAATAAAACGCAGAAGCCCTTTTATAAAATCAAAAAATTACGGTTAAAAAATTATTTAAATCCCCCTTTGAGGCCAAAAACAATTTTAAAAAAAAAGAAGGAAGTTCAGGTACGTAATAGCCCAAGTAAAAACGTTGAACAAACCTTTTATTTACACTGTACTTTAGTAAGTATTATGAAAAATTTTCTTTTTTACTCGATACAAATTTTTGTTAGTTTTTCAAGTTATATTCTAGACTTTGACTGTTCCACGTGTATTACGTAATTGCGCGTAATGGGCAAAAATGAATCTGTGACTCCTTCTCACAATACCTACGCGCCCCTGCTGGAGTTAATTTAAATTAGGAGGAAGAAAATTTTTTGAAATATAAAAGAAAAAGCCAAGGAAGCTAGTTTTAGACAATCTATTAAATGTAGATACTTCGCACATCAAGAAAATCCGAATTTTCTGCTCGCTTATCTGTAAAAAATTATGCCTATTATCATGCTGCAATTTCAGAATGTAAACTACGTGTACACAGTTGAACAAGGAAAAACTTTAATAACGCAGAAAGAACAAAATACTGCAACACACAACCTCTTTATTTAAAATACCGTAATTCAAACATATTATTTCTGCTTATACAATGGAAAACCTGGAAAATATGGTAAATATATATATATGTAATTTTTAAAATATTTCTGAAATTAACCGTACGTAAAAATCGATTACCTTAATTCTTTGCACTTAAGACTAATCTGCTTTGGATACATCAGTGAATCTTTAGTCTTACTTAATCGACTAATGTAAGGAACAATAGCGTCAATCTCTGCGCTTAAAATATCTCTTTCTATTTTTAACTCATTCGTAATAAAATCAATCTGATTTAATTTTACTTGTAGATAATGTTCAACTTCGCTTCTATTACGTTCTGCAATAAACTGAACCTTTTCTTTAATTTTAGAACATGTACTAGTTGTTAAATCCGCAACTTTAAATTCCATATTTTACGTCAATAATAACTTTTCAAACTTTATTATTATACGTATAACTAAAAACCACAATAAATATTATGCTTAGAACATAATGAAAATAATGCATGACAACGGTATTTTACATAATGTTTGTAGTACATGAAATACTGTTGCTAAGAAACGAAAATACTCTTTTCATTAAGCTTTTATTAATAATTCGCCCACAAACTTTAATAAAAATTGTATATGAAATGCAAAATACACACACACACACACACATATTTATATATATATATATATATGTGCAGGACCGGATTATAGCCAAATGCCGCTGTGGGCTCAGTAATTTCTGACGCCCTTGGAATAATTTATAAATTAAAGAATAAAAATTACAATCGAGTAACTAAAGTAAGAAAAGACATAAAAGTTAAAAATTAATTTTTAAATAAAAGTTAAAAAAGTTTTCAACTAAAAAATTTTACACATTTTTAAAACATGCCAAAATTTTATTATAATTCTATACATACATTATTCTTACATGTGTCAATTAAAGCTTATATTTTTTATGGCGCAATTTTAAAGATGCAAATTCATTTATTATATCCATTAGCGCACTCAAGGGGGATGCCACGGAGCCATTGTTCCCCCCCAAAAAATCTTTGAAATCTTAATTTCGTTTTGTAATGTTTTGTTTTAATTAATTTTCTTTTGTTTAAAAACATACATATTTACTTTTTACTTATATTACAAGTATAATGTTATATACTTTTAGCTAATTTTTTAAAAATAAAATTCGTATACTTATCTAATTTGTGCTTATTACAAACATAAAGTTACGTTTCAATTATTATTATTTTTTTTTTTTAAATAAAATTCGTCAATTTTGTATTTTTTTTAAAAATAATATTCGTTAATTTTGTATTTATTTTTTTATTTTTTTTATTTTAATTTACAAACCACGGAAATAGATAGGTACTTAGTCGAGGTACCAAGTTACCACTCCCTAACTCATCTTCTAAATTCTAGCCCCGACCAAAAAAAAATCCTGAGTGCGCCTTTGATTATATCATCAAAGTTTAAATTCTTTACTAACTTTCAATAAATAAAACAGATAAATCATTTAAACTTTTGGTGAGACATTGTTGATCTCAAAAAGTGTTTAATTCTTTTCATTGCAGGAAAGGAGCGTTCTGCTGAGCAAATTTTATTCAACGATAATCTTTCTTTTTGTGTTTTTTTCCATCATTTTATCAAGTTATTGTAATTGTGTTTTTTGTAGTGTTGTTAGAGTTGGTTTTTCCAGTTACATTCGAGTTTTTACTTTTGTTTGTTAAATGATTACAGAAATTAAATAAAGTGTACATTTATTCATAATATATTATTTTCGCCGTTAGCGTGTTTATTCATCAGATTCAGTATTCAGAATAGTTTCAATCGGTTACGGGCCCAGCACGCTTCTACTGTGTCACTCTGCTTTGAGCACCTTTTATCGTTTGGTACGGCAAGAAATAATGTAGATAATTCTTCGAAAAATCTTCTAAGTTTTGTTGTATCAATGAGATACTGCTACTACACTTGCGAATTTTCAGTTTTTCTTCCAGTCTTGTTTGACCTCTTATCATGCCGACCAGCCATTGCGCACAGTTCGAGAATTTCCTTTAACTGCTAATATTATAACCGTTTTGCCTAATAATAATGCACGTTCTAGTTTACATTTCGTTAATTTTAAATTCATTTTTCGATTCCCCCCTGCTTACATGTCATTTGTCTCTATAATCATTTGGAAATTTTACCTAAATCACGATATATTCCCATTTTAACTTTTCTGTACATGAAGGCAAGTTAAAAAATGATTTTATCACATTCCTCTCCTACCCTGCTATGGCTGAAACGCCATAATATGAGATAATATTTTGGAAATTTTAAGTATATATTTTTCAAAAAAAAAAAAGAAACTTTTCAATTTCATGCAAATTGGCCGCCCTTCGAATTTTGCCGCTGTGGGCTGTAGCCCATTTAAGTCCGTGATGTAAATCCAAGACTGTATAAGTGTGTATGTGTGAGCGCGCGTTAAAACTTGAAAATGAATAATAAAAATACACTATGTAATTTTGTTCATAACAGATCACGTGTTTATTTCTAGTTGCATCGGTCTTATTTTTGATTTCTGTCAAGTTCTGTTACTGCCATTACATATATTGTTTATCAATAAAAAAGGAAATTTACGTATTTCGTCGTTTGATAAAGTTTATCTGTACTGCAATCGTGTATTTGCTGAATATACCTCATTTTAGCGCTCTATTATTTATCTTTATTTTTTTTGCATCATTCGCGGCGTATTTGTATTATTTTTATCATTTTTCATAATTATTTTTCTCCCATTATAGCTAACTTCATCTTTGACCTTTGTTACTTCTCTTCTCTTTTGTTAAATTACTTTAATACCGGGCACGTCCAACGTAGCAAGTAAACCTCCCCCGTACAATTCTGATCCTACTTCTAAAACTGTATTAAGGGCTACAAAATCATCGAATAAAACCAAATTATCTTCAGACCAAACTCCCTAGTCCTCTTTTAGAACTTTCTGCATTACATCTTCTAACGGTAACTTTTTAAATGTCTAATGTCAATCAAATTGTTACGGATACTATACCTTTAGGTTACATTTACATCGGGTGCTTTATCCAAGCGAACTCGATTTACCTTACGATTAAAGATGATCTCTGTTCAAATCAAACCAACAATCGTTCAATCAGCAGATACGACTAAACGCCAGATCACTTTAGAATTTGTTTCTGATCACATATATTGAGTTGTGTTTTTAGCTGATGATGGGTTATAGCCGCAAACGTTTCTAAGTAAGCAATCATTTTATATTAAAATTTGTTTGTTATATTTGTCTATTTGTTATAACTTACTATATTCTATAATTAACAAATAGGGTGGTAAAAGATTCTTTACTTCAATTTGTGTTGTTGCTATTTTTTGCTCGTATTTGCAAATTTTTCCATGTAAAACAAATTTATTTGTCGTGTAAGGTTATATTTACATTAGACGCATAATGCGATCCAACCTGACACTGTCAGGCCAGTGGCAGATCCCCCCTCCCCCCTTAAAAAAGAACCAAATGTTCAATGAAAAAATGTTTTACAACAGTGAAACTTAATTTATACTATAAAAAATTTGTATAAATGTTACCTATGGATTTAACTATAACTATTATTTAATACTGTTTTCTAGTAAAAGTATTGATATTACGTTTTTATTCTGTTTTAAATGCAACTATCGTGGATCTTTTGCCCTTTTTATTTATTTTTTATTTTTATTTTGCAATGTAAATGAAAATAGTTTAATGAGAAATATGTACATATATCTGCTTTACTTGCTCACAGACAAACAATTCGGATCGGATTACTAACAAAGATTAAAAAAAATTAAAGTCTAATAAAAAATACTATCGTTTTATTTTTTCTAATAATTCACTGTTCAAATTTTAAACTACTATTTTAGCCACGATTTTATAATTTTTTTATTTTTCAACTAAAAATAACACAAAATTTAAATTCCATTGTAATAATTAAAACGTTTTTAGATTTCTACAGAGGTCGCTGTTTGATTTTTTTTATAAAACAAAGCATTTCTCAAATTTACTGTCTATCATATAAGATATTACATAATTATATAATCCCCCCCCCCCTGCGCTCTCTGGATTCACCGCTGTACCACGCTGGTTAAAATGCCCGCTGAAAATTAAATACATGAAAACCTATTAACGCACAGACATGATAAGTGGCACCAGATCAACAATGGCGTATTTATACCTCGATCCGTGAGGCCTATGCCTAAGACGACAGGGCGCTAAAATTTAAAAGCCACCTGAACTCAAACATTTTTTTCCAGTCGCTGTAAAGTCGAAATTGATGAAATTTTCCGTCAACTGTGAAACTGAATTTTACTATTTTTTCTCTTGCCGTTAAACTGCGGAAAAATAAGTAATATATAGAAAAATTCGATTAACTCGAGAATTATTTCAATAAAATTTCATAATTATGTTACAATATCTATTCTATTTGTAACACTAAATCATTTTTATATTTTCTACACGGTAAGAATTTTATGATAATAGTTATCATCGGAACAATTTTTATTAATTTTCAACATAGAAATTCGAGGGGAAAACTTGCATTTCAGCAGTCTGATGACAGTCATTATCATAAAGTTCTTACCGTGTATTTAAAATGAAAAAATAAAACATCAATCTATCAGTGAAAAATATTACGAGTATTTCATTGTTTACTTGTACCACTGAAGGGTGACCTTAAAATATATTTTTTATTACAAAAAAGGCGGCATATTAGCACGGGCCTAGGGCACCATCACCATCAAATCCATCACTGCCGGTCACTGATGTTATTCCAACTAACCAATGTCCGCCCGAGCAGTCGGAATCAACCAAACATGCTTAATTTTTTCTGTGTTTGTTTAGATTTTATAAGCGAATAATGTAATTTATTTTTTGCAATTGAGCTTATTAAATATGAAACTGCATTGTTAAATCAAAAAGATACAAGTTACTATAATCATAATAAAAAACTAATTTTGTAAAATAAAATTAGGCAAGTGTTAAACATTTCAGGTATTAATAGTTTTCCTATTTTTATTTATATAGAAGTCTAAAAGTATTGTTTAAATTATGAAATAAATTTAAGTTGGCAGAAAAATATAGATATTTTTATATTCATGAATAATATGTCGCACACTTACATATTATAGTAAATTGTTTTGCCATGGAATAGAACTTTTAGGGCTCGTGAAATAATATTTATGAGTTTCCTTAATTTCTTGCGCTTTTTCTGTTAATTAATTAAATTTGAACTTAACTTGCTGTTTTTTTGGTAATATTTTTGATATAAATCTGGTAAAAATTTTTCTAGAATAATATTTAAAGCACTACTTAATGATCTGTCATTTGCATGTTTCAAAAAAGCAGTACTTTTTCAACACATGATTTTGTCTCTCAGTACCATTGTTAGTAGTTACTTCAATTAAATAGTCATTTTCAAAAAAAACTTCCGTCCATATGTGTTTAATTTTTAACCATTGATTGGTGAAATAATCCTGAGCTCGAACATTATTTTTCCATGCAGAACTTTTTTTTAGAATCTGAACGCGTTCTTTAAAGTCTTCTTCGTTCTTTGATTGTGTTATACTTCACCACAAACAAAGAAATTTACTCTTACTAGAGGCATCATCTAAATTTTCTTTTTTATTAGTCCATCTAACCCAACATTGTTCTTGATGGAAACCACGCAAATACATTGGACAACCAAATACCTCTTCAATTGAATTGAATTCTGTTTCACAAAAGTCAGTGATAAAGTATTGCGGATTCCATTTTTCATAACAACATTTTGTACACTTAATGCTTCACTGATAGATTTTTTGTCTTCATGTTGTATCACAAATGTAGCAGACACACAATAGTTGACATTGGTTTTTATAACTAAAAAAAACATTGGTAAAATGTATATGGTTGCTTGTAGGTAGCATCTAACAGATACAAACTACTAAAACGTTTCAATAATTCTTTTTGCCATTCGGCTTGATAAATAAACATCAAAAGATACTACATTTCCATCTATATCTTCATGATGAGTACAAAAAAAGACATTATGTTTTGGATTCTACTCCTTATATCGCTTAATAATATTTTATACAGCATCTTGATCTACGCTACTTTGTTTCTGGAGAAAATTAAACTTTAGAACGGTAATTTTTGATTGTCTTTTCACCTGGACAAAAAAATCTTAAATTTTTTAATACATTTGTACATGAAGATTTATTGTTTACAAAATCAACGATTAATTGGCGAATTAGACGTGTACTTGTAAATCCTTTATTTACCAAGCGATGAATCTCATTCTGGACAGACTTATGAATAAACTGATTAAGTAGTGATGTTTCTACAGTGTGATTGGGTTAGTTGGGTAAAAGAATTTTAAAGTAGTATTTTTGTTCCGCCTGAATATTGTTTTCTGAAATTCGATCTTTCATTGTTGCCAATACCTAAAATCACCAGAGGGAACTCTGTTATTACATATTCAAAAACTGGTGTAAATCTATGGAACAGTAAGATGTTGGATGATTGTTTTATAACAATAAGGGATGTAATTATTACCTATTTTTTATTTTGCCAGTTAGCTAATGAGTCCACATTAATTTTACATGATGGACAACAAAGCACTTTATGTACAAATAGAGTAGCAGTGCACTCCATTTCTTTGGTCCTGTATAAACAAAAGCGTTTTTTTATTGAATGTTCAATCTATAAAAATTCATAATATAATTAGTATTGAATAGTTTTAAGGCGTTTATCTTATGTACCAAGTACTACATATTTCAACAATAAAAAATGGGATATCCTAAAAATGAGGTTGAAATATGAATAGGTATTTCAATATAGTTTTCTTTTTCAAATCACATGCTTTTGAATCCTTAATTTTCCATGATGAGCACATACATAATGTTTAGTATATATTGTTTTAAATAATACCCCATCAAACTTAATTAGACAGTGCCTCTGATAGAAACCGAATCTAAGTTTACCGAAAAGAATGAAAAATAAAGACCCCAATTTATGCCTGGAATAAATTAACGTTTAAAATTATGATTAGAAAATTACCTTAAATTAAAGATTCCAAATTACTTTCCACTGAATACTCATATCCCATTATTGCAATAATATCTAGCAGTGTTTTTCCAGCATCAACATCCAAACTTTGAAAAGTAGCAAAAGAATCTTCAATTTCTAAATTTATAAACTTATCAGAATTTTTAATTCAATTTAAGAACTTATCATCATCCTTAACATTAACTGCTTTTCTACTTTAATTATTAATTACTAATGTAGTTTAAAAATTTGATTATGTCAACAAGTAGAGTGTAACAAATAACAATTGACTGCAGCTAGCAATTTAACATTTGAATTTGTTGCAAAACTAAATCTATCATATACTGTTGTTGATAAAATGTTTTCATTTTGTTATATCTTAATTTTTATATGTAAATATGTTTCATATTATTTTATAAATTAAATTTGTTCATGCACTAGCGCCCCTATGAACAAATTGCCATTTTCTAAGGCAAGGGTGGCCAACCCACAGCCCGCCTTAAACATTTTTGCAGCCTGCGAGGTGGCCAAAGTAGAACTAATAAAATAAATATATTTTAATGATCTCATTTTTTATTATTTCATTTATATTTATATATTTCTTATATTTCATTTTTAGTGTTAGATATTTCTTTGCAAATGTGCGTTTAGTATCATTATTATTATATTATATATGTTTACATGTAAGAATAATAGTAAACACAATAATAATGACTCATTACGTTTCAATTTTTCACTATAAAAAAATGTCTATAGAGCGTCTAAATCTAATACGGGGATATATGATTTTATATGCGGCCTGTGGAGTTATGATGCATTTCCAAAGTGGCCCACAAGGTCATTTGGGTTGGTTACCCCTGTTTGTAAGGGATGGATTCGGTCTTTGTTTAGACGGCATGGCAATTTTTTTATTTGAATCAGGCAGTCAGTCAACTACAGGTAGACATAAATGTTGCATGTGAGATTCTAGTGACAGGATTTGTGCATGTTTTGGTCATGTGGATGTGTATACATGTGGTACAATATTTCCATTTTCTTCTTTGTATATTAAATTGTGTTAACGTTTGGTTAAATTTGTATTGGTAATATTTGTTCGTCATTTCATTAGTTCTTTTTTTGTTTCTCCGTATCAGTATTTTTTTTATGACCCAGCGCGTGTTGAGGGTCTTTACAAATTTTTTCAGGATTGACTACTTTCGAATACATTGTGTAAAAACTATTCGAGTATAATTATTTCGGTTTTATTTTTTTTAATTTGAACTTTACTTATAAGTATATATATTTTTTATTATTTTATTTACAACATATTGTACAACGTTTGGTGATTAAGCGAAGAATACCATGATCATTATTACAGCGCCATCAAATGGTAGTTTGGAAAGTTATTAGTGCTTATATTTTAATGATTTATTCTAATGTGACCATATTCTTCCAAACTATACATATGAATCTGATATTTGTTTACATATCAAACTTCACTTCATTTTTTTCATTGATTATGGGCTAGAAGTAATATTTTTGTTTCTGAAACATTTAAGGTTTTAAATAACAAAAAAGCAATTACTTCCAGATTTAACATGTAGAAGTAAAATTAAGAAGAAAAATTATAATTCTATAAACTAAAAAATCAGCTTTAATAGAGTTTTTTCTTGTAATTGTATATAAACACTTTTTTACTTTGATAATATGCTTACATTTATTTATTTAACTCACACTTCATTACTTTAAAATGGCAGAGTTCAAAACTGAGTTCTAATTTAAATTGAAGAATGATTAATATTAATGTTTTGACATTTTTATCAGGAAAACTGAAAATTTTAAAGCTATATTTGGGTGACTACTCTGATACAATACTAAAAGTTATATACAAACAGCACAATATTTTACATTCTTACTAAGTTGCAATAGCCTAGTTGCTAGAGCACTTGACTTCCATTATAGAGATCATAGGTTTGATCCTAAGTGATGACAGAACTTATTACAAGAATTAAATAAATAATCGCTAATAATCATGTGGAAGGCAATGGCAAGCCACCACATATACCATCATATAAACGCTAGGTCAGTACACAGCAGACATGCACAGGACTACACTTGTAGCATGATAACAAGCGGCTACTATTAGTTCCAAATAAAGTCTTGCGCACATATGCTCATGTTGCATATAACAGTTGCCTAGTACACTAACTATATCTGTACAGCTGAGATGTGAGAATAGGTAGTCACTGATGCTTAGAAGCTGAGTATGGCACTATAAAGAAGAAGAGCATCGCCAGCCAAAAAGCCGGGGGGGGGGGGGATGATAAAAAGAGAATATGAGTTATAGGAAAAATAAAATTTATAATTTGTAAAGGCTTAATATTTTATTAAACAAGAATAAAATCTTAATTAAAACATAATTTTCGAAATTGTTCTACTACTTCATTATAAAAGTCTTCCAAATTGTCTATGATTACATGCCTATACTCATCATGACCAGTTGATTAAAAAGTTTCAAGGCTCCAGGGGGGGGGGCAGCTGCCCCCACTGACAACACCCATGATTCTTACCAAAGTTATATACTTTCTTCAAAGGATAAACATTTAAGGTGCAATATTATAACAACCAAACTGAAAGTAACTGAACTGGATTTGGTAATTTGCCTAACAATTATTGTTTGTTTAAGCAGAAAAAATAAAAGTAAAGAATGTAATTTACAAGCGGGGGGCAATTTATCGAATTTATATAAAAAATTACATTTTTTAAATTGCATTACAATAAAGTCAAATTTTAAAGAAAAGAAAAATATTGATATGAACAAAGAGTTAAAATATTGTTTTTTTTTTTTAATATACTTTCAGCATTTACTAGTCTTTTCGACGAAAATGTGCTGATGGAAAAAAGTTGATATAATTCAATATTTATTATCCATTTACCCCCGCGCCATAAAAAGGCTGCGATGTTACCATTTGTATTTATGATTTCAAGTCAAAATTAAATGTTCACTTAAATCGTACGAAGTTCATTTTTTGTTGTTTTAGTTAATTTAATTAATATAATTTTTAATAGAAATTATTAAAATTAAATTGTGAAAAGAAATAAAAATTCGAATTTGAATATTAAACATCTGGCAACAACGCTGAAATATCGAATTATATTGACTTGTTTCCATCACGAGCCTTTCGGGAACACACTTGTGCAAGTACAAAAATACTCAAAAAGCATCGAAAAGTACTTAAGAAGAATCGATTATCGTTTGTAGTATTCATCACTTTAAATTTCAACTTTATTGAAAAATTAATGATTACTTTACTTTTCTTAATAAAAAATACACAATCTTTTTTTTTTATTAATTTTTTAATAATAAATCATTTTTTTGTTGTTTATTTACATTTTATGCACTATACTTTTTAACTTTTAGTTTATTTCAAATCAAAGTACATGTAATTTTTTCTTCCAGATTTTTAATTTAAGTAAATAAAGGAAATTTTTAACAATTTTATTAAGATATTTTTCCATTAAAATGCAGGAAATTTATTAAACTGAACTTTAGAAATAAAGTAACAAAACAATTTCGTTTCATAACATTGTAAAACATAATAAATAAAATTTCGTAACTGTATGTAACATTGTAAATATTTTTGATTATAGCAACATTAAAAAAATATTAAATAAAGTTCACGTACCTAAACTAGATGTAAATAAGAAATCTACGAACTAAAAAAAGTTTATTGTTTTACAGTAATAAAAGTGGTTTTCCCTATTACTGTCTACAATTATTAACATTCAAATTATATTTGTTTTATTAGTTTTTTGGAATACACTGAATATATACTACTATTAGCTAAGTATTTCACATACCACAAAAGTTTTCAATAATATGCGAAAGAAATCTATTTTTTCTCCGATTGCATATTATTACCTATTCAAACTGTTAATTCAATTATTGAACTATAAATTAAAATATTATTTCACAAATTGTCGAATCCCTTTTGATTATAAATGACTCGACATTATATAGAAATTTTCTCTTATTGAAGACTTCATTTCAGTCATTAAATAAAGGATTAGATCGTTATAGTGTATTTCACATTTTACTAATAGCATGCAATTAGAACAATTAAATTAAACATTACTTTAAATGACAATTTTGCGAAGCTTTTTCTTATTTTTCAAGTAAATACGTTCTCGAAATAATATGCACTAATACTGAAATTATAATTTAATTAGCCATCATAAGAATATATCATTTTATTTGTTATAGTTTAAATTTACTTAAGTTCTGTTAAACCAAGCTTTATTTGCTGCCTCATTGAACTTAATTGAAGGTACACTTTAGTTGTTGCAAAAGCTCTGCAAGTGCGATTTGGCTGATACTGTGAGCTATTTCACATTACAACTTGTTCTTAACAATTCAGAACCAAAACTTATTAAGGCCTCCTTAAAAATTTACATTATACATTCATAGTTGTACTATTATTTTCAGCGAGCATTACCTGTCTATATAGTTTTAGTAAATAAAAGCTGAATAAAAAATAATTATTTAAAGCAAAATAAACCGCGGCATTTAGTACCACTATTTACAATTAACTTAAAATGTAAAACCATATTTTTCAGAATTTATGTTTATCTGTCTGTTTGTCTATTGTACATTATGTTTTGAATCAAAGAGCACTAAATCAAAAATAAAAAAATAAACTATAAATGAACAAAAATTACCAAATAGAAATTACGAAATATAAATATGAATACAAAAACAAACAATAATAGAAGATAATATAGCTAATGAATAAATAAAAATAGTAAAATATGCGTAGTTGAACAATAATAATCATCAAAATACAACAAAAACGTTAAGTAATTGGAAAATTAAATGTCTGCATAAATTAATGCAGCTTTTTCCCTTTTTTTGGCTCCCATAGCATAACGCATCGGGTAATTCAGTTATTCGATGTATGAACAAAATATCCAGGAAAAATTATTTCGATTCAATTCCAATTCCGATTCTTCTTAAATACTTTGCTACGTATCGTTATCACTTTAATGAGTATTATTGTACTTGCACAAGTGAGTTCCTGAAAGGCTCGTGTTTCCATCGGCACATTTTTGTTGAATAGACTATAATTTCAATAACAAACTATTGAAGTAGACGGTGTTTCCTCAAAATTAGTTGTTACAAAAAATTAAACCAAGCTAATTAATGAGCTAAAATAAATTGGCACCTTTATCAGTTTGTTTGTTTGCAAAACACACCGAAGATAATGAGTATATTTATTCATTTTTTCAGAAACTTAACGATATTCGCATTTATGACTATGTAACTTTCAATCAGTTAGTAATATGTAAAATCTTAAATTTATTTTCACAACAAAATATTATTTTGCACTTCCTTCGCGCAATTCATGATTAACACATTATATAGTAAAACTAAACAACTTTATTAAATACAATAGTAAGTAGAAGCAACATGCTAATAATAAATAAAAGGAAAAAAGCAAAGTATAATCTTATTTATCCAGGAAAAAAAAATTCTGATATATGTTCATTTGCACCACAAACACACTGACGGTGGAAAAATTTAAGAAAAAGAGAAAAAAAACTTTGTTTCATCTGATGATACATAATTACGACTAATTTCCGCTTTGATGCCGAAAAAGAATTAGTATTTCGGCGAATTTAAATAAACGTTAAAAATGCAACTTCCGGAAATAAGATTCAGTCGTACAAGATTTTTATTTCAAAAAATCACAATTACACCAAATATCGCATTTATATCTAACTACACATATTAAATCTCGATTTTTGTACTGATATTGACAAAACCTATTATTATTATTATATAGAAAATAATTTATACGTGCATTACTCTCACTCAGAAGAAATGCATCATCATTATTCCGTACAACTCTGTTACGATTACAGCATTGATTACGCTGCATTAAATTACAAAAACTTATTCACCTATCTTTAATTTTCAGAATAATTTTAAAAAACACTTACGAAAACCGTTACTTTAATTTATTGTACAAAATTATTGATTACATGGTTCAAGAGATGTAAAATTGTTTTAAATTTTAAAACATCATAAATAAAACACTGAAATAATATAATTAAATAATACAAAATATATTTGTATAAAAATTCCTCCAGAAACCGACAAAAAACAATTATGAAAAAAATTTGATTTCAATATTTCTCTTTAATATATTTAGAAAACTGTTCATTTACTTTTCAATATTATTTATTACTCGCGATGTTAACGTCGTATCATGTTTTACATAATTATGTGCCATCAATAAAAAATTATTATCCACACTGTTATATTCTTGTATAATAGTACCATCGTTGTCGTTAAAATCAAATTTATTACATGTAAAATTATAACAGTTATATTTAAGTAAGGATTTATTGTTAACGCTATTATTATTACAAGTATGTTTATGCTTGCGGAAACTATATCAGTTTGTAAATTTTTTCTTACAAACTGTACACATTCTTGGGTATACAATTAATTTCAAATTTTTGCATTTGTTTTTATGCATCATGAATTTAGTTCTATCCGAGAATTCATTCTTATAAATATAGCATTTATTACCATAAGATCGTTTATGGGAACTGAAACTAGCACAAGATTTATAAATCCTATTACATACATTACACATTCTAGGATATTTAACAAATTTACCGTATCCACCATTACTAGTGAAGCTAACACATTTACCAGATGACCAATGTACATGTTCATCTTGCAACTGTATCACTGTCAATATATTAAATAATATTTTTACAATTCACCTACAAAATAAGCATTTCTAAAGCCGAATCAAAAAAGTACACAACCTTCCCACTCCTACAAAACTTAGAAACAATTTATTCTAAACTATAGACACACACAAACTGAAAAGGGGTATTGCTATGTCGACAACGAGTTAGGAGAATAACAGGTTCTTACAATATCTGTTATTTTTGATTACTATCATGTTTGTTCTTCTTAACATTCGTTCTATTATTTTAAATCTCACAACTTTACTCATCTATAAATTTTTGTTTCGCTATTTAGTATTTTTCATTGTTTGTTGTTATTGTTCTAAAGTTGTTTTTTTTGTTTTTAAATAAAATGTTTAAAAATGAAGAAATTTTTTAAATCCTAAACAACTTTATTGAAAATATAAATTCGTATTTATCCTTTATTGAAGGAGAACGTAATTGTTAAATTTTTAATAACTTCTTATTATCAAAAGCTTTTATGTTTCTTATTAGGACTTCACAATAAAATAAAAGTATGTTGTATTCTAGAAATAGTATTTTCTGTATCATGTACCTAATGGAAATGAGATTTTATTAACAATTTCTGTAAATTTAAATATATAGGCAATAAATTGGCATGGATATTCTTGTTTGGAGTCATTTATAATCTTACCATATTATTAATGCAATGTACTCATGGACCACAATATAATAAGAGAAAATCACAAGAAACCTCTGAATTAGTAAATTTTTAATTTTTATATTATAAACAAACATTCCTTAAATAATAAAATTTAAGTTTGTTACTTATATTTTAAACCATTTTGCAGAATGATCATTCAGTAAGGAAAAAAAATATTTCGATTACAGCCTACAAAAAAAGTTAGTTGTAAAGCTGAAATAATAATTAAGAAAATTAAGTGCTTTCCTGATTACAATGTCCAGAATGTTTCAAAAAATATTCGTGATAGGAAAACTGAAGCATGCACAATTATTATGTTTTGCTTTGATAAGCTTTCAATATACCATATATCAATTTATTACCATTGGCGCATCCAGGATTTGTCCCTGAAAGGGGGGGGGGATAAAAGAGTAGCACAGTGCCGGATTAACCATGTAGCAAGAGTAGCAATTGCTATGGGCCCCGCGCAGAAAGGGGCCCCACGTATCCAGACCCGCCTCCGCCTGAGCATAATTTTTTGAGCGAAACTTATTAAGTCGTAATATATTAAATTTACTTTATGTCGCTAAAACGTGAAACGTTACACCTTTTTAACCAAGACAATTCATTCCAGACAATAGGTAACCGATTATTTCGTTGGCGAAAATAAAACACATAATTTCATAAAGTAAACGCACAAGTTCTACAAAAAGTCGCTCGTATAAATGTACAGAATTTTAATCGGCCTGATAATTGGCTCTACAAAAAGTCTGACGTGTGCGAGCACTCTTATTCGACACTCAGTGTAGATGCGTAGTAGAATTGAAATAGCTCGATTCAAAATGTTGAAATTGTCTATTTATTTGTAAGACTTACAGTTCACATTATTTTTATTATAATTTAGCAATCATATACCAAAAAAATTATTTTCTAGTAATAAGTCTATGTAAGCTATAAAAGTAATGAGAGATTTCTTACAATTAAATTTCTCATAACCACTTCGTAATCCTGACATAGTAAGATAGTTACCAATTTTGTTCACAAATAATTTGTGGTGTGCCCGGTTCAAATTTTTAGAAAGGATTGTGACATGTTCCATTGTGGTTAAAATAAGCTAAATATTTTTTTAACTGGCATAAATGTTTTTTTTTTTTTTTTCTCGAAAAGAACTCTCAAAGGACATGTTCTATTTTGGTATTAAAATAAGCTGAATATTGAGACGGATTTGGCCGCCATGACGATATATGATCACGCTGTCTGTGTTAGAAAATAATGATAATAATTATGATAAATTTCAGACTACGTTTTTTGACAATTTCTAAGGCAGATCATTTTAATTTCTCGGGCTTCTTCGGGCAGTGTGCAAACGTCGCATTCTCCGGCAAGGATGCTAAATCGGCAAACTTTGACAGAGATTATTGGATTGCAAAAGAAAGCAGCGAACTGCAACATATGAACAGTGACTTTTTAAGTTCAAAGAAAATGTATGAAAAAGAAATTAGTTTACGATTCTGTCAAAAGTCATTTTTCACTTATAAACATAAACCTACTAATAAAACTCACGTCAGAAATCGGTTGTGCTATTCAGAAACTAAAGGGCGACTTTTCTGTTTTGTTTGCAAAGTTATAGATTCAGATATTAATCAGTCGGCACGGTTTACGAAAGATGGGTTCGATGACTGGAAGAATACGAACAATTTGTTGAAAAGGCACGAAGAAAGCACTCCGCATAGAAAAGATATAATTTCGCTGTTAAATCGCAAAAACAAGAATGCGTGTGTCGATTCTCAACTTGTGAGCCAAATTCTGACTGAACAAAATTATTGGCAGATGCTTTTAAAACGAATTATTGCAGTAATAAAGTTTTTAGCAGAACGAGGTCTTGCGTTTCGGGGTAGTAATGAAATTATTAATTCAACACACGATGGGAATTACTTAGGTTTATTAAAATTGCTTTCCGAATTTGACATTTTTATGACCCGACATATTAAAACCTATGTCCATAAAGGAAAAGTACACACGCCATATTTATCTAAAACAACATGCGAGGAATTTACCAAATTAGTTTCATCAAGCATGCTAGATCAAATTATTTGCGAAATTAAAAGATCCAAGTACTATTCAGTGTCATTAGATTCTACTCCAGATATATCGCATGTAGATCGACTGACTCTGATAGTGCACTATGTTCTACCCCATCTGGGCCCGTTAAGAGATTTTTTAAGTTTTTATACATGGAAGGCCATACTACTGAACAACTTGCCCAAAGTTTACTAGATTTTTTAACTAAGAATGGCATTGATATCAAAGATTTTCGTGGAAAAAGCTACGATAATGCTAGCAACGTGAGCGGAAAATACAACGGCTTGCAAGCATGAATTAAAGAAATAAGTAAGTATGCAGAATACATATTCTGTCTTGCACATTCATTAAATTTAGTTGCTACATGCACTGCAGACTGTTGTACAGAAGCATTACTTTTTTTTCGATTCTATTGAAAATCTTTATAATTTTTTTTCTGCTTCTACACTTCGTTGGGGTTTTCTTATGACAGCTCTTACTTCGAAAATTTTGATTTTGAAAAGGTTGTCGGATACTAGGTGGTCGCCAGAGCTGATGCTATAAAAGGACTTTTATGTGGTTTTACCACTATCGAGCAAGTGTTGGATGACATTTTCAATGATATAGATCAAAAGGCAGAGTGTCGTAATCAAGCTTACGGACTAGTTTCAAAGATGAATAAGTTGGAAACGGGAATAATGGCAATTACGCGGAATGGTATCCTAAAACGCGTGCAAGCGACTAGTGCGTCGCTGCAATCGTCTAATATAGACCTTCATACAGGGTACGCCCTTTATGAAGGATATGTCCAAACAATGCGATCCAGATTTTCAGATATTGAAGCAAACCCAAAGATCTGACAGGCTGTCGTGAATATCAGCAACAGACTTCAAGATGACGCAAGCGAAACACAAAATGTGACCATTTTAGCGGTTCTAGTACACTTGACGAATTTGTTGAAAATGAAACACCTGGTAAACAGTTTGAAATTGAGGTGTTTGTTGTCATTATTGATAACAGAATATCTGCTTTAGATAAACGCATGAAAGCATACCAAAAACTTAATAGTGTTTTCAGAATATTTCGACAGTTAAAATCTATTACAGCAGAAGAAATTTTGAAAAAAATTCTAATTATGGTCAGTGCTTATGCAAATGATTTGGAAGGCAATCTAAACGACGAATTAGTGCAGTTTTCTGAGTTACTGAAAACGGATGTGGCTGGTGCAAGTGACACTTAAAAAAACGAAGCTCTGGAAATTTAATATTATAAATTCCTAATGGAAAATTCATTAGAATCATATTTGTCCAATTTAGAAATTGCTTTGCGCATTTATTTGTTTCTCATTACCACTGTAGTCAGTGGCGAACGTTCATTTTCGACATTGAAGCATATAAAAAATGAATTAAGGTGGAACACGATGAGTCCAGAACGTCTGAATTATTTCTCTTTGATGAATATAGAATATGATTTGCTCAGAGAAATTGATATTCGTATCGTATTATCTCTAAATTCGCCTGCATTAAAGCTAGAAAAGTTACTTTTTAAAAGTTTAAACAACAATAAAAGTTCGTCGTTATTAATCGTCAGTTTTAAAATGTTAGTTTTTTATCAAAATTACATTAAATTGCCAGGGCAATCTCAACCTGGCATTTTGTACTTATCGAAGGCCAACAGGGCCTATTGTAATCTACTTTACTATTAAACATTAACATAATTTTAACCTATAGGCGGCAAATAAACATATTGAGTACTGAATTATTGTTTTACCACTTTATACTTAAGAACTCAGTAGATCAAGGGCCCCTCAATAGAATTTGCTGCGGGCCCCGCGCTTGCTTAATCCGGCATTGGAGTAGCATAAAGGAAAATGTAAAGGCGGTGGTTGAACATGTTGGGTATATTTATATATCTCTCTCTATTCTTTCATTTATATATTTATTTTTGTGTAAAATGTATTATTTAAAAAAACTTAATATTTTTATCAAATATTAATTTTTACTGTCAAAAATTTTGCCGGTAACAAATTTAGCCATTATTAACAGTGTCCGTTTAATGAAAATATAATAGCTGGAATTAGTTTAGAATTGGGAATGAATTCTTCATGATTAATTATATAAACTTTATCTGAGATGTGTGTTGAAGCATTGTTTTTTCTAGATTTTACTCGGATTTACAAAAGCAGTACATAGCATACAATTTTATTTGGCGAAAGGGCTTAACAATTTATTGGAAGCGAAGTGAAATTTCACATTATGATAAAATTACAATAAAATCCGTACATTTTTCAAAACAATATTTTAAGTTTCTAACTTGAGTCTTTAAAATGAGCAATCTTGGATATTACTTTTTTAAATTTAAGTAATTGTAGTTAGACAATATAAAAATTTTATTGATATATTTCAGATATATAAAAGAAACATAATTTGTAATAATATCTTATATAATATCAACAATTGTAATTCAGTTATAATTATTATTCATTAGCGATTTGCGGTTACTCTATATTTTGTTTTTAAATATCACCTGCTACTAGATCAAAAGTAACAGTAACCATAGGAACCTGTTATTCTCCTAACTCGTTGTCGACATAGCAATACCCAGTCAAACACTGTCCGACGCGACTCGACTCGACAGATTTGGTGTAAAACAAACTAAGGGTTATTATTTTGACTAGTGTCTAGCCCCTGAAACCCCCCATAGATGTTTAGATGTTATCAGTATATTGCTTCATATTTGTTTACATTTCCCACTTCGTGAAAAAAGTTCAACACAGTTATAAGTAAAAGAGTGAATTATTTGAATTAGGTGGAATTTTTAAATTGCCCTTCAAATAAATAAATAAAGGAAAATTGTTTCAACTCATTTTAATTATATTAATAAAACAATTAATATGAAAAGCGGAACGCTAAAAGTAACTCCAAAAAATAGAAATTTGGTTATGTGTACCCAAAGGCGCACTCAGGAGTTTTTTTTGGTTGGGGCTAGAATTTAGATGAGTTAGGGGGCGGTAACTCGGTACCTCGACTAAGTACCTATCTATTTCCGTGGTCTGTAAATTAAAATTAAAAAAAAAAAAAAACAAAATTAACGAATATTATTTTTTTAAAAATTACAAAACCGACGAATTTTATTTAAAAAGAAGTAATAATAACAATAGAAACGTAACTTTATATTTGTAATATAAGCAAAAAGTAAATGTGTATGTTTTTTTTTTAAAATACAAGTAAAACAAAACATTACAAAATGAAATTAAGATTTCGAAGATTTTTTGGGGGGAGCAATGGCCCCGTGGCACCCCCCTTGAGTGCGCCTATGTGTATACCACTATAGAATATTCAACTTCAATTTCAATATCGAATTTTTAGCGAAGTAGAAAAATGTAAATAAACACGAAACAAAAATGCTGATAATATATGTGAGAAGTTTCAAGGGCTAGACACGAGTATTATTTTGTATTACAAAGATTTTTTTAAAATTCATATCGCATTTTTTAGCATGATGATTATTGAACAATGAATAATGAAAGACAAGCGAAGTATTTAAAATATAAACTTACAAAGTTAGTAACAGTTACGAAAGATGTATTATTTTAATGAAACTTACGAAGTAATATTGTAATCAAACAAAAAAAACATATTCACTTAAAATGTTAGAATTAAAAAATTTAATGAAAACGTATTTGAACTTTAGCATATACATTTGATTGAATACTCATGCACCATAAGGATTAGTATTATTATATTACATTAAATTTTTATTTCACAAAACGATTTGTTCGCACATTTTTGCCATTAAAAAAAAAAAAAAAACTAGTGTGTAATCATTACATGTGGTTAAAGTAAAACTTTTTATGCATAATGACAGATGTTTGATTAAACTAAAAATAAATAATACGTTAGTATTAAACAATATAAAAACATTACTTTAAATATTATTATAATTTAACTATGAAATATTGAGCCTATAATAATTTTTTTTTTTTTTTTCGACATTGTGCATGTATATATTCTCATACAACAAACAGCGTTGCTCATAATATACCAAGGAGACCAATTTTAGACAACTAGAGTACAACGCAATCTATCCAATGAGAGACTTGGATATGCAATGATTTATTTCTCTCTTATTTATTACGTTTAATAAAGATAAAGTTAAATAATTGAAATCGCGTTTTCAACACCATTTTCTTTTTAGTCTTCAGGATGGATTTCTCAGCAGAGTATTTCTATACATTTTTCTAATGATTGGGTTACAATGTTGTAGTAATTTGATAATGACTAAAATGAGAACCATAAATTTTGTTCTGCTGTCTTCCAAATTTCTTATAAAATTACATCAGTTGTAAAACCATATTTTGTTATTGATTGAACTGAATAATAATTATCATAAATTTAATTTCTCACTTACATAAAAATTAATGTTCTGTGGGGAACAAGTCACTGTTGGATGGTTTATTTTTTTGCCTATAATTTTATATCAATAAAGATGTAAAATGGTCTGATGATTCTGCGATATAGCAATTATGCGATTACATCACCCTAAAAATCACAAATAATCATTTAGTAAGCTTGTATTTCTTCATTTCATACAAAATTATGTGTTTATCTGCTAATTATGTGTCTACATGTGAATGTCAATATTTCTACATGGTGTATATGCACTAGATATGCGCAAATCAACTCCGCTAAATGAGTTGGATATATATGTGTCCGTTCTGACTGCTGATATAGATCCGCTTCTGAACTCCAACTCTAGCGGAGTTATGTATCTCATATCCAGTGAATGATCGCACTCTTCGCTGTGTATTTAACTCCAACTCCGCGAAGCACTCCGAGTGCACAAAGCAACAAAAGGTCCTTGAACATGGTGCACATTGTCTTCGTGCAATTCTAGTTTACCAACATTTTTTTTTGATAAAGTAGCTAGTTTGCATCGCGTCAAATAACACCAAACATTAAATTCGTGTACCATATTACTAGTTGAACATTTTAAATCACACCATCGCTACTGCAATCTGTGAACACGACATAATTCTGTGAAACAGTAATGATAAAGAAAATTTTGACAATTGCACACGTAGCTGTCGCCTTTTGGAGTGTAGATATATCAAACCGCTCCGCCAAAGTGAATTCAACTGTATCTAGAATGATATTTATTTGTTGTGTGACGTTTTTTTGGAGTTGAGATATGTCGTCGAAGATATATCTTACTGTGTCCAACCGCGGATATGTTTCTGAGGATATAATTGTGTCTGGAGTTACCCATGCCTAGTATGCACATTGAAGCAGTTATATAATAACTAATCATAGCACTCATCAAAAAAGAAATAGTCAAAATGTTTGTACAGGGTGTCCCACAGTAGATTTAGGATTTGTAAATGAAACAAATAGATGTTATGTATGGAAAATAATTATGTATTGTTAACCAGATTAAACTTTAAACATGAAAATTTTATTCTTTAAAGATAATACCGTTTAAATATTTTCTGTTGTGGCACACACACTCTCAGAATCTCTCCACATTATTCAGACTGGCACGTTACAATAATGACTAGAATAATGTTTATTCCTCAAATATTTTCTTTTAACTGCAATATATATATATATATATATATATATATATATATATATATATATATATATTGGGTAACTATCATTCACTTCTGCCTTAAGATACTACCAGAGAAAAAAGTTTAAAGGGGTGAGATCTAGTGATTTGGGTGGCCACAACATGTCCCCATATCAACTAATCAATTTTTTAGGGAATTATTCACAGAGGAGACTCATGGTGGCTCTTGCTGTATGAGGTGTAGCGTCATCTTGTTGGAACCACATGTATGAACTGTGGTGTTCTTAAAGTTGTGGTATTTCTTTATCATACAATGAAAAAAATCACCATCAACAATCACAGCTGCTCCATTAGAATTTTCAAAAAAAAATGGTACAATTATTCCATTTGTGGACAGAGCGACCCAGACCGTTACTTTTAGACTGTGCAGCACTTGATAATGCTTTAAACGTGGGCTTTGTTCTTTTAATGCCCGATATCAGCAGTTTTGTCTATTGACGAATCCATTTAAATGGAAATGTGCTTCACCACTGAACCAAATTATGTTAACAGTTTGGAATTTCCACACTATGCAACCATTTAGTTTAAAAGCCTACATCAATTGGATCTTGAAGAGGCGGAGTTGGATATCCACACTTAAAATTCAATGTAACATCGTTTTCATCAAAGCCAAAGCCGACGCCCTCTTGTGCATACACTAGTGCAGATTTTCTCATATGCTGCTTTCAACACATTTGATGTTTTCTTCAGTCCTTGATGTTTGACAGGAATCTGGTTTGGGTTATTTATGGTTGAACCTGCAGTACAGAACTTTCACACTCATGTACTAATTAAATATTAACTAGGTGAGTCCATAAATGATAAATATTGAAATATGTATAAAAAATCATTGGCAGGCAATATCACATGAATCATTGGATTTAAAGTATGAATCTAACACAAACATGTGATGCTCACCAGTCCACTGTGACACTGCTATTAAGTAATCTGTACAAATGTTGTGTCAAACAACATCCCTCTCCCATTTCCATGTGCAGCAGTTTTACAACTATTTAAATTTCAACTCCTAAATCTGCCATAGAACACCCTGTGTATTCCTCTTTCTTATTTGCTGAATATATCAGTCATTAATACACCCCAGGGGGGCGGGGAGCTAGGGGGCTGCATCCCTCCCGGGAGAATAAACCGACACTATTAATGGTGGCCAAATTTTAGAATTAATCAGAATGTTGCTAAATAACAGCTGCAATGAAATTTTAAGCAAAAGAGAGAAAAGATATATAGATATACCAAACATGTTTGACTTCCGCCTTTACATTTTCCTATATGCTACTCTTTTAGCTCCTCCCAGGAACAAATCCTAGATGCGCCAATGGCACTAAGTAATTTGATCTAGCATATTCCAATTCAAGATAGCAGTGATCAATTTTTTGGTTGGGTCTTTTTTGTCTGAAAACAATTTGAAATGATTTAATATTCACACAAATTGTGATAAAAATTTGGTTGAAGTGACTTACAGATATTGTTGAAACTACAAATATTATGCAATAACCAGAGAAAAAATTTAAATGCGTTGCAATCTTGTCCCAGCGGAAACTAAAAAAAATGGCATAACGAATTGACACTAGCGGTACTGTAATCTATTTGTAATGTTTTGTACAAAATAGGCGAAGTTTTCAACACCGCAACTTCCCTAAAATCTGATAACTGTTACAGAGATCTGCAAAATTATCGAATTGGTAAATTTTTGCACAGTCCGTTTAAAATTTTTATTTAAAAAATATTAGTTAAATAACGCTTTGTACCTTCTATTTTTTAAAACATGAAAAGTAAAATACATATTTTTTTTAATAAAAAAAACATAATTAATATAAAGAAAATAAAAGGTTTACATAAAAAATCAAATATAAAAATTAAATATAAAATAATATATTTTTACACTTCTTAAATTCTTTAAATAAATAAGTCAAATAAAAATATAGTTAATACAGATTTATTTAATTAGCGTATTAGGAAATGTATGATCGTTGGGGTAATAAACTTTTTTCCTCACGATAATGTTTATCTTTTGTTGGTGCTAACGGTTCGAAATTTAGTTTTATTTGTTTAGTAAGGTAACTTTATTATTGTGTTTGTTTCGCTTATTTTTGCGTTAATATGAGCTTTTAATTTATAAGATGTTTTTGTATCTCAGTATTTTATTCAGTGTAGTTTGTCAAAGTGAATATTACAAGTATTATTTGCGAAATAATGACTGAATTTATAACTTGTTTCAATATAAGTTTATTTATTAAAAACTATTAAAATACATTATGCCATCGATGATAAGCGTTAATGAGTTTGTAGATGAAACTAGAGATGATTACAACTCGCCTACAACTTCAACATTCGTATCAAGAATGGCTCAGTGCCGTCAAACTGTTTCTTCTTTGGAGGAGGTAAATATATTTATCGAGAATTATATGTCAGTGTTATAATTGAAAATGAAATATAACCTTAGAGAACTATTATTCATAAAAATGTTTTGTGTAAAAAAAATTACAACTCAGTAATTTTCGTAAAAATTACTTCCCTGGGAGTACAGTTAAAATGATAATTTGTAGATTAGTGTTTAAGATATTTATAGAAAACTATAAAACACTTCTTTTTAGCTGTATGAATTATATGGTATAACTGTTTAACTACTGTTTACATTTAAAATATTTCATATTTATATTAACGATTTCGTTATGAAATGGAAATTATCTACTTCGAGATTAAACGGTGCTTATAAAAGCACCTGAAAACTAAATATTTAATAAATTCAGGACACCTTGTATAAAGCAATAGTGCGTACAGTTAGGGAACTTTAATATTAGATGATTTTAATACGATTACCAAAAAATAAATTGTTTAATTAGTATATGTACTTAGTTTTTCTTATAGATCAGCTCTTTTACCATAAAATTATACGTTGAAGTAATATACTGTAAGTTCTATTTTTTTTTTTTTTATCGATTTCCTAATGAGGGAAAAGTATAATTATAAAGTAATAACATTATGGTAGAACAAAATTGTATACAATGTCGCATTGGTGATGCTTTATAAAATTATTTCTTTTTTAACAAATTATACTCTTGAATGTAAACCTAAAACTTTTAAATTTAGAAAACAATTTTTAACTTGATTAAGTATAATTCATTAAACTGATAAAAAAGTTAGCACTTACCTCCCACTCCTCATCGATTTATGCAAAAAATGACGAGCAAATGTTTTAAAAGTTCTTTGAAAGGAGCTAGTTTTACGCGTGATTTGCATAATGATAAGGAAAAATTTTAAAAAACGGAATTGAAATATAATCCAGTGTTAATTTATAAGTTAGTGTAGAGCAATATTTCGGGGGCACATAATTTCATTTAGAAAAGGATTTCTAACGGTAGTGTAATTTATTTTGTCGGAAAATTAAACAAAATAACAAAGAAAAGTAAAGTGAATTAAAAAAATATTTTTACAGTATTAAAAAAAACTATAAAATTAAAAGAGATACTAATTTCCGCAGAATATTACTTCTTATAATAATAACAACGTCTAGGACGCTGAGAGCAAAATTTTTAAACCGAATTTTAAATATTTACCGTCAAATTAGTGTGCTACAAAAATGATATTTGTACAATTAAAACAATGTTTCAGTTCAATGTGGAGAATGGCCATGAAGTGTATAATTATGTTTTTCTATATCAGAATAATGAATTGATAATTTCGTGTAATTTTTGCAGCGCGCGTAAGATAGAAACTCCTTTAAAACAGAATTTTAGATTCCATTTAACTAATTCCTTCTAACAATGGTTTATTACTGTGACAATATGTAAAATAGAATAATAAAATTGTTTTTTTCTCTTTTTTGTTAATATAACAATATTTTTTAAAAATGTAGTCCAACAAATGTAAGTAATTTTTACAATTAATAAAAAATTTAAAATTTTATCACTATTATTTTAAAAATTTTGATAATTTTTTTTGTTCCAACTTTAAGTTGATATTAAAGGCTTTTCCATTTTTTTTTTATTTTTTTTTTTTTTTTGTTTAATTTTTTACACTATTCACCGTAATTATAGGCAAAAATATACGAATAAGGAGATGAAATTTTACTAAACTAGAATGGATGCGGATTATCATTGTTAACTAGGAAAAAATGACGGAATATGCACAAATGGAATTAAAGAAAAGATTATTGTTTTGTTATGTTGAATTTACTTTAAATCATCATTTACTGATGTAAATTTAATGATTAAAACATAAAAGATATTTAACTTAGTTTTATGAAATTACAATTTTTCTTCATTATAGAATAGCAAATGAAGTTTACACATTGTTTCATAAATGAAACAAAGGTTTTACATTTTGTCATAGAAAAATGTTTGCTATATATTTGAGATAATAATTGAAGTACTGATACGCTTACATTTACGGTTTAATTTATTTTATATTAACGTAAAGTGAAGTCGATTATATATTTACTTCTATTAAAATTGTTGATAATTTATTAAGTTTTGTATGTAAAAATGTTACAAGTATTAATTGACCCGAAAATATCCACATATAAAATTATGTCCCAACAGCTTCACTAATGCAATAGTCGAATTAATTTTTAATGTATCAACTTATAGTGTGCAAGTTATTTCTTTTAGGTTACATTATTGAAACTTAGTATTGTTAAATTTCAAGAACCATATATCATCATATTTATTTATAGTGCAAACAAGAAAAAAAATTAATACGTTTACTGTTATTTTCTAAGAAAACTTTACTAAAATTGAAATATTCTATTGTAAGTTATAGCTAAATTAATAAATATTGATTTGTATATTATTTTCATTGCGTTATATTATTTATCGTTTAATATTTTTTTTTTTTCATATAAAATTGGTATAAACTACTTTTAAAATGCGCTTTAATGATTTATGTATTATGCTGTTTTTGTTTATTATTTTACCTTCAAAATTATGAAAATCCTTTATTTTTCATTTTTGCATTGAAAGTTATGTACGTAAAATTAGAACCGCGAAAATTTGTTCACACACTCAAGTATAGACTTTAATTCCTAGCATGTTCGTTTTTTTTTATATTAAATTCGATGTTTTAATTTATTTAGATGCTTGATTATGATAGAGATGGCCTGACAAAAATGCGAAAAGCAGTAAAAGCAATTCATAATTCTGGAAACTGTAAGTTACTCGTAAATATTATTAATTTTTTTATTATTTTCCTTCTAGCATGTTTCATTGCTATTGGTGTATGTCGCAGCTTTTTCCTATTTGTTTCCTATGATTTTTTCAATACACTTTACATCATGTAGTTCAAGAGTTCCGCTTTTCTCTTTCTTTTTCTGCTCCGCCCTCAGTCGAACTTTCCAATGATATTCTTGGTAACTTATTCTCAAAACGTGACAAATTTAATATTTCTTTATTTGCTGTATTTGTGAGATCATAATTTGTTTTTCCTTACTCTTCTTGGTACTTTCTCATTGCTAACTTTATCTGACCAGTTCATTTTTAGCATTCTTGATATCTGTATGAAAGCTTCTAGTCGTTCAGTATTCTTTTTAAAAACCTTTGTTTCTACTCCATTTAGTACCCTATCGTATATGTACTAGCCGTAATTCCATCGTTCCCACTAAAATTTTTCTAATGTCACTAAGCAATTTCTTTATCATTTCTATTCCTATTTTATGTTCTTGGATACTCCTTTATTCTCCGAGATATATTTTTTCAATTTTTTTTATACTTTGTTTTCTTATTTGAATTTTTCGAGTTATTTTTTCATTCTCTATTTTTTAGCTGTATTTTATACTGATCTCTTCCTATATTTTGTTAGCCATTAGAGTTAACTTTTACATCACTCTTTGCATTAGATTTATCAGTTTCGCTTACACTGCCAAGTTTGTCTGAAAAACATGGACACTACACTTTTCTTTCAGTAATTTCCTCTGCTTTCTACGGAGCAATTTTTCAACATTTCCTTTAGGTAAATGGTAAACACCGTTTATAATGGACTGCATCCCTGCTTAATTGCTTTTGTTAGTTTAAGCACCGTTTTTTTTTTTCTTTTCTTTTCTTTCAACGTCAAATACTTCTAGATTTAATGATAATCTTTTATCTTTCTTCTTTACTCCAAACTGTTTCAGTACTGCCATAAGTTCCGCCTAGTTAACTTAGTCGAGAATTCTACGTTTAATAATTTTTTACATAATACCTTTTCCTGAAACTTGTTATTAATAATAAAATATTCATATTTCTCTTCATATTATTTGTTACCCACTCATTACGGTTATTGTTTATTTTTTTAATGAATATGGAAGTCTCTGTCAATGGGGTTTTTTTTCTTTCCCGTTTTATGTATTGCAATATAAGTCCTTCACCGCGTTACTGTCATATTTATCTTCCTTTGTCTCTCTTAGTTTTTTCTTTTACATGCGTTCTGAAGTGAATTTTGACATACTTGTAATTCTCAATGGTGATTACCGCGGTCCCGGAAATAAAATTTGTCTTGAGTTCACTTTTTGAATTTAAATATCTAGGATGGAGTTATAAGACGTTGTTACATTAAAAGAAGAAGAAAAAATGGGGATATCAAAAATTTCATACTAAACAAATTTTACCGAATTGATTTATCTTAAAACATCCTGAGAATATCTACCTTTAAGAAAAGAAGTTACATATATTTTCATGTGTTTATATTTGCCATTTTAAATTATAGCTCATGTCGACAATGAAATGTACTTTTCACGAGTTTTGGAAAGATTGGGTGGTAGTGCTCTAAGTAGAGATCAGGAACCAGATATCGGAGCTGCATTTTTGAAATTTGCTGTTGTAACTAAAGAACTATCCGCCTTGATGAAAACACTGGTACGTAAATTTACACATTTTTTCTTTTTTTATTCACTGTATTAAACAACATTATAACAAATTTAATTAAAAATAATTCCTCGATTTTAATATATTTATATGAATAATCCGGTAGACATGTATACTCTAAATATCTTTTAGCTGTTTTATATTACTTTTATTGTTAATTATCGATAAACTTATTTTTCCAGACGTAATTAATTAAATTTTAATCTTTTTTAATTTAGCTAAAAAGGAAACTTAGAAATTTAAAATTTTTAATGTCCTAAGAACTATTTTAAAGATATTACAGAAAAAGGGTTAAATAATATTAAAAATTGTACGTGAGAAAAATTGGCTTGTTATTAGTAAAAAAGTAATTTCTCAATATAACATAAAACTTGTAAGAAGTTGGAATCTTCGTCATATTTTACCTTGATACAACATCAACAAGTAATAAAAGTTATAAATAAATACTTTTAATATTATTAATTATAACATATCGCCGCATTAGAATTTATTTAAAAAAAGTTATTTTTGCATCAGTCATTTAAATATATCGACCATTTTATTGCGCACGTACTTTATGCTTAATCATATTGTATATAATTTAAATGTTAATTTTCCTTGAGATATTACGATATAATTAAACATACGTTGGCTATAATTATTTGTAAACAACTTATGTGTCTGTCTTTTTATTTGTTTATTTATAATACCCACAAACACGCTCCTGCACACACATATGTTTAATATATATTTCCAATATGATGATGTGTAAATATAGAATGCCATGTTCTCTAAATATGTCTATGATAAAAATATGATGTATAAAAAGTATCACTTAGAATTTTAGAATGGCACATTATTCACAATTTTTAAAACAAAAAAGAATAAATTAGAAAAATAGCTTTAAAAGTAACCTTAAATTGTTTTTTCATTTATTCAATCTGCAAGGAAGCGAAAAAAAAACGTTTTCTGGGCTAAAAACAAGATAAAATTGAGAAATTGTACTACAATTTTTGAAGTTGTTTTTAAACAGCGAAATCAAAATAAAAAAGATGATAGTGAATTAAGCAAGGGAAGTTGCAGGAAATAGTGGTGCTTTCTTTAAGTCTGTTTCGTTAATTTGAACTACTAGTTCAATAAGTAAACTACCTAAATATTATATTGGTGCACAGTATAATTAATAATAATAATAAAGGAAATAAATAGAGTTCGTTAGCAACAATTGTTAAATCAATTTTAAGAGCATGGGAAGAAGCGCCGAAAATCGTTAAAAAACATTTTTGAAATGCTCATGAAGTTTTAAAATTTTTGGAAAGGTAATAAAGAAGTAAATTTAAAATAGTGTCCGATTCCGATAACAGCGGTGACAGTAAATCGGCGATGATTAAGAAAGGAATTTACGCAATACTGGTAAGTTTTTAAATATTCATGACCGGGTGTTCCTCTAATATCAAAATACATCTTAAATCTATTTTCAAAAATAAGTTTAGGTTTTAATTGTTTTAGCTATATAGTTCTTTTTGACTTTATAGTGGCAGAAATCAAAATTCACTATTCATGAACACTAAAGTTAGAATTAATCATATCGTATGATGTTCTATAGTATTGCCGACTCTACACTATTACGTAAGGTGCAAGAAACTATTTCGATAGAAAAAGTAAAAAAATAAACACATATATATATATATATATATATATATATATACATATATATATATATATATACATATATATTCGCATCGGAGGTATGTGAAATATTCTTCCAATAATGCGCATGTATCAACGGTGGTAGACTTCCGGACCGAGATATTTGTAACGACGTCGCAGCTCTCCTCCAAGCGAAGACGGAATAACGGGCGACGATCGATGTAATCTTTTAGCCTCCATCAATATATCTTTAAATTTACCCAGTTCGATGTATGTGTTATAGTTGTTATCCAAACCTGAACCCTGCTGGTGCAGTCAAAGATATATATTTTAATAATAATAATAATTAATTTACGTTAATTTTAAACTTACCATTATACTACAGTGTAATAATGTGAAATTTCCATCTAGTCTGCGAGCAACTAGTACGGAAATTCTTAATGATTTACTTTATACTAAACCACTCTTTGTTTCAGCGATCTTCTCTATAAAATTACGTTACGTTAAGATTCCCGCATGAATTTACTATTAGAAATTAAACTATAATTGAGAAGATAATACTGAGAGTAACTCAACCAGATTCGTAGTTACTATATTTCTATTAAATTTATACTGATAATTACTTTACTTTAAATAAGAACATACAACTAATAGTTCATCAAGAAAATTCAGATTTTACCTTAATTATTTTAATTTAAAAATAAATTTATTTTTATTATAACAAAATAACCTATAAATAATCACACCAATATTCGTAGTTCACCACAATATATATGTATACATCGTGTCGATTATGAATGATCAACGTGATCACATGTATTTTAGTAATTATTCATTTTGGTAATCGATTATGGAGTTAGTAGTTAAATAGTCCATATAATTGAGAGTTACTAATCATACTAATTAATCGAGAGTTACCATTTCAGCATATATTTATAGTATTACTTGTTTCCGTATTATTGAATTTATAGTTATTTAAATTAAGAATTCCATTTTTCGATTCATTTTTAATATCAATTTAAAATAGATTTTTTACGAAGTCATTAGATTCCAATATTTAAAAAAAAACTAACCTGGCTCTACGTGAAATCTATTTGGTAATGCCATTAACCAAGGTAACAAGAAGAAATTTTAAAAATTTTATGCGCGCATAGTTGCCGAACTAAGATTTTTCACTTGTTTGATTAAACAAGTTTTGATAAAACCTCAATTTAAACTTTATTATAATTTTTCATCTCACCAAATCCGTTTACTATTATGTAAGTCCAGATGATATCAGTGAGACTAATTCGTAATCGATAGTCATTGTTACTGATCTTATATCATTATACTCGTATAATCGAATGATTAAATTTATCTTACAATTGCTTACTATTAATAATATTACGCGGGCGTATTTATCGCCACTTTTGCGAGTCTCTGTCTATTTGTTTAGAATAGTATTGAAAATTGTTGTAAAGTTTTTTTTATTATTAATATTATTATTGTTGCTGTTGTTATTATTACTTCTGTAAAGAATTAGAGGCATTTCGAGGACGGTTTTAATTTACGAAACGTCGCGCTTGTTAAAAGAAAGGCGGGTGCGATAATAGTTGGAGTATTATGAAAAAGGAACACGTTGCTGATAAAATATTTTCATTTACGATGTGCGTAATGGCTGTAATTACAAGAGTCAATGATGGAACGTTTCATAGTTTCATCGGGATATTATAATTCTCAGAAACATTTCGACCACTTGGAAATTAAATAACGACACAGATTAATCTTAGAACGCGTACATTTTAAAATAATGGCAGATCACGCGGAATCTGACAATAAATTTGATGATTTCTCGGGATTCGAACAGCGAACATCTAGAAAGCTCTACTACTCGGAACCTTTCACATTTTAAAGTGGCAATATGGAATATACCTGTTGGAATATCTGCAGTAATGTTACAATGAATTTTTTTTTCTTCTTCGGTACATTAAGAAAAGTTATAGACACCAAGGTCTGTTTTTTTGATAAAACGAAGCGATATATGAAATGAAAGAGCTAAGTTAGAAAAAATACAACGCCGAAAATAAAGAAAACTTTAGAAAAAACTAATTAGCCTATACATGAGTACGGACGGCGTGGCATTAAAGATTAATACGTGGTCAGTAGTAAGGTAGGAAATAGGACCGAGTCGCGTGTAAACTGCAGACACCAGAACCTTTGAAAGTAAAAACGAGGAAAGTGACTAAATCAAGAAAAGGCTGAAAAATGAACCACTATCCAGCTTACAGACAATCTCTTATAGTTCCTACGTAAATTACGTGATTTTGTTTTAGTGGTGGAATTATAACGTGGCGTAAAGAGCTGGAGTAGTTGAAAAACTTCCGAGTAAAAACAGAAAACAGTCTTGTACTTCGAAAAATGTTATATGTATCTTACGTATGCTACATAACCCACCCCATATTCTTAGAGTTACTAGTATGTGTCATAAATGAAAATTACCGGATAATCTGTCTTATGAAACATTTTGATAGCTAGGAATGTGTATAATGAACGTAGTGACGTCTTAGAGTAGCTTGTTAAAGAGAGTGTAATAAGAGTAAATACGCCTATAACGTTTTGATACTTCAAAAACATGTGACAGTTGTAGGAACAGCCAAGTGAGAACGAAACTAGTAAGTCCGAGAGAAAGGTTTTAAGCTATTGTCCAGTTCCAGGCATTATAGAAGACGTATAATTAATAAAGATGAGAATAATAGAAAACCGGAAGGAGAAAGAAGAATAAACTGAAGTGGGGTGTGACCCATTCCCCCTTATAACTCGGGAATCGCAATAATAACAATAATAGACGTAAGTATTGATTAGATTCGTTGCGTTGGCGAAGCTGCGTTGTTGTCGGAAAGCGTAGATAATTTGCTATCCCTGGTTAGAACCGTGGTTAAGTAGCGAAAAGACAAAAATAACGGTAGAATAATCTGAAGGTGGTTGATAAACTTTTAGTTACTTTCGGTGATTAATGAAAACAAGTTCAGTCAAGCATGATATTTCGTGCGCTGAGGATTCGGTAAGTTAGGTTAAAGATAACTACGAGTATAATTTACATTTACATAATACTAAATTCAAAACAAGGAAATCGGGGTTTTCGTACCGCAAAGAAAGGGTACGCGCCACTTTTCTCGCTTTTATGAACTTTTTGCCAACATCGAAAGTTTCGTTGAGGAAATGAAATACGGTTTCACAAATAGCGATTTTCCCATCGATTATCACATGCCCGGACCCCCCCCCCCCCAAAAAAAAATTACGAGCTTTCGGCGCTCCGAGGAGTTGCAAACCCAGATGTTCCAAACTAGAGAACTATGCAGGGATGCGCATATTTTTAACCTTGTTCAAAATTTTTAGCTATAGTACTCGGGGAGTGGGGGAGGGACACGTTATTTTTCGCGCTTTGCAGAATTTTTCGTCGATTTCGAAAGTTTCGTTAAAAAAATTAAATACGATTTCGTTCCTGACAATTAGCGATCTTTCCAAACATACTCGAGGAAAAAATATTTTTTTCAAAACTTTCAAGCTTTCGGGGCGCCCCAGGGGCCAGAATATAAAGTTTTAGGCTCAGCTATATTTTTCCTATGAAGCAGTTCTTTATGCATATGTTTAAGATACGTTTCTGTTTTTCAACGTTTTTACTTGGGCTATTACTTGCGTGAACTTTTTTTTTCTTTTTTCTGTTTTTGCCCCAAACAGGGAGTTTAAATAATTTTTTAACCGTTTTTTTTGTTGTTTTTTTTTAAATTCAATGAAAGGGCTTCTGCGTTTTGTTTTATATTTTGAAGTTCACTTTTAAAGGATTATCTGGCGATGAGTTATGAATTTTTAAGGATGATTTTTGAGGTCCTTTTAAATTCCATATTATATATTTTTGACAGTTTGTTGTTTTTTTTTTTTGCCGCCCCGGATAATCGGTTAACTTGAAGTTATAGATTGTCTTAAAGAGAATTTTAATTGTAATTTATAATCCAATTTTGAAGTTTGTAAGTAAACCGTTCGTGAGTTATTGATTTTTATTTGATATTTTTATCATTTCTGAACTATTTTATTAGGATTCCCCGTACATTATATCTGTACGGAATCCTAAAAATCTGAAGGTGGATGATGAAATTAGATTATTGACCAGAACAGTTTTTTAAATCGATTTCCGAAAATACTAACTTCGTATCATTGTTGTCTCTAAAAACCAAAGATATTTAAAATTGCGTGAATGGAGGCGGTTTTACTTTATATTATTATTATTATTATTAAATTATTATTAAATTAAATTTTACGTGGCATGTGCAGCAACTATGGCTAGAGACACGGGAGGAGAAGGAGGTTTAGATTAGTGAGTAGAATCCGGATTTATGAAGGAAAAGAATTAAGTTGGACAGTGAAAAGGAGTTGTCTTTAAAGATGATGGGAAGAGAAGAAGGCTGGTTGAAGACTTTCTTTTCCAAGGAGTATGAAGGGCATTCGGTGAGGATAACACTGCACACGGCACATTGAGGAGCTTCAGTTCCATTTAGTAAATATTCGTGGGTGAGCCGTGAGTGACCTAATCGGAGTCCGGTGATAACTACGTCATCGCTTCGATTTGGAAATGATATATTCCACTGTGACACTGACGACTTGATCGAGCGAAGCTTATTCGTTTGTAATGTTTGTTGCCATTTGCTCTGCCATAAAGCCTTTAAACCACATTTTATATAAATCTTGAGATCGGTTGCTGGAATAGGAATGTTTGGCACCGGCCGAGTCACAGCAGCCTCCTTTGCAGCCGTGTCTGCCACTTCGTTCTCTCGATTACCAACGTGAGCAAGAATCCACATAAACGTTACTGTCCGATCTGGTCTCGACGATAATAATTTGAGAACTTCTTTGCCTATCGGATGTTGATTGTGGCTGAACACGTTGGACAAGGCATTGAGTACTGAGAGAGAATCTAAATACACTACGGACGATCGGTGTGAGTCAGATCTCATGTAGAAATCGACAGCCAACCAGATACCATACAGTTCGGCAGATAGGATGGAGAACGGTTTCGGAAGTGAATAACGGATTGTAGCGACATCGTCGGAGACGACTGAGCAGCCAACGAATTTAGACGTGTCGGTATAGAAAAGAGACGAGCCGGAGGTTCGTGTCCGAATGTTTTCCTCTATTTGATCAATGGATGCGCAATCCCTTCTCAAAGTGAGCATTGAGAAATCTATCTTGATTGGGTTGTCATCCTGCGGTGGAATTAATGCATTCGAGAACCTAAGTACCGATATATCTGGAGCTTTTATCTTTGTCAAGATGGTATTAAAAATGTCTGAAACTGACTGCGGCTGTCTTGGAAAAGGCAGAGTCAGTGATGAGACCAACCGTGGTGATGAAAAACCGGAAAAATTAGATTGTATTGCAAAGTTAGTCAAGAGAAACCTGCGGCGAATATCTAGAGGCCATTCTGATGATTCAGAGTGCAAACTGTCAATCGGCGTAGTGCGAAATACTCCAGTAGCCGAGCGGAGAGCCGAATTCTGAACAATGTTTATAAGAAGAAAAGAAGAAAAAAAATTGAATACCCTTAGCCGGACCTACTGGTTTGTATGTTGCGGCACTATCGACAGGTATATACCGCAGGCAGGAAAAATAAATAAGATCGGAAATTACTAAGAATATGATAAAAGGTTAAGGCGAATATTTCGGCCATATATTAGTTCTTCTTCTTCTTCTTCGAGTCTCGACCGTTCTCGATCGTAGGTGACCTTATTGAAGAAATCTTTCGTATGCAAGGTGGACTAATTGTTCGGTATTCATCCCCGACCATGCCTTGATGTCGCACATCCATGAGCGCCTCCTTCGTCCGACCTTCCTCTTGCCCGATATTTTTCCTAATAATATTACTTGCAACAATGAGTATTTGGATCCACGTATAAAATGGCCAAAGTATTTCCTCTTCCTGTCTTTTATGATGCCTGTTAATTCCATATCCTTATTTCCCATCATCTGCAGCACTTCCTGATTCGTCTTCTTTGCTGTCCATGGGATGTTAGTAGGTCGCCTTAAATATGAATTGTTATAGATCATAGCTACGTATATGATGGAAGGGAAGAAGGAAGAAGAAAATATTTTCGATCATGTTGTTACATGTCAGTAACTGGATCAGACTGGATACAGCCCATACCGTGCTGTTGTCAGTAGATATAAACTTCGGCAGATAGTTTAATTAGCGGTGTCACGATGGTACTAATCGAGCACAGTTATGAGCAGAAGAGAAAATGAGGAAAATGAGTAAACAAAAGGGTGGAGAAAGCTTAGGCCCTTATAATTTGTGAACTATTAATCGCACCTCTCTTAGGTCAATGATAAGAAGAAAAAATAAATAAAAACCTCGAGAAAAGAAAAAGCATATTTTACAGAATAAAGGGTAAAAGAGCAGTCAAATCAGAGAACGAATTTGCAAACCAATTTTGAATATATTTCCATATCAAAGGAAACCTTTTTTAATATTGTTCGCACTCGGTTGCGAACCGATGTCCGTGTAGCAATTTTTTAAATTTTTCATCAAGAACAACTCTGTTGACTGCTAACCAATAATTTAAAAGAATATTCAACCATACGAAAAAAATTCCAAAGAAAGAGCAAATTGAAATACTAATAAAGTCACTAAAAATCGTCGATAAATCAAGTGTACATGTTAGACTGAAATTATTGTAAAGATAAAACTGGAATGGTACAGATTTGCCTAAATTATTAATTTAATGAGTATTAGAGAGTGTTTTTTTTTTTTTTTAAAGTCTTGGCAACCAATGTTTGCACGAAATTTAAGATTTTCATAAAAATCTATAATTAGCCTTTAATTCGAAATTTATTTTAATTAATTGTTTTAAATTATTTTACCGCTAAACTGCGCGTTGGATTAACTCTGTTACGCTACTGTAATTCATTTCGCGACCTGTATTCTCTCGGTACTTAATAATTCATATATTGCGATTTTAAATCTATTTTTAATCGAATTAACAGCGATACTTGCGTTGTTCTTATGTTTTAGATGCAAAACATCAACAACATCGTAATGTTTCCGTTGGAGAGCTTGCTAAAAGGAGATCTACGTGGTACTAGGGGTGAACTGAAGAGACCGTTTGATAAAGCTTGTAAAGATTACGAAACGAAATATATAAAAATAGAAAAAGAGAAAAAACAGCAAGCTAAAGAAGCGGGTCTAATTAGAACGGAAGTGACCCCGGCAGAAATTGCTGATGATATGGAAAAAGAACGACGCTTATTTCAATTACAAATGTGCGAGGTGTGATTTAAAATTGTTTACTTTTTACGAATTTTAAGTGCGGAAAAAAGTTTAATTAAGAATTGCAAACGTGCGTTTCCAATAAAATAAGTTTTTTTTTCAGTTTTTTTTTTTTTTTTTTTTTAAATCAATGTTGTATTTTTCCTTTTCCGTTTTTTGAAGAACTTTACATCTTAAATCTATTTTTGTGGATTTTGTTAAATTTTTATAGGAACTAACTTTTAAGAAACATTATTTTTCATATAACGTTTAAAAAAAAAAAAAAAAAAAAAAAACAAAAAACAAAATATTCTTTGCACAGAATTTTTGCGTTAATTTACGCACGTTAAAGATAATTTATACAGTCCAGTTAGAGCGGAGAGACAATACGAAAGATTCTCCGAACAAAAATTAAATAAAAAATGTTTGCGATTGTAAATATTTACTTCGTGATATTTCTTCTTTTTTGAAAAGAGGCATTTTTGTAACCCGTAAAATGCTCAACACGTTTTTAATTATTTTTTTTTAACTTCGTTAAATAGAATTTAGAAATTTTACATACTTCAACTTATTCGCAGTTTGAATCAGATTTTTGAAGAAGTAATCTGATTAAAGAGGGGAGTAGAAAAGGCTCGTGATAATGGCCGGTACTACTATTTTGTCATCGGATGTTTAAATCGTGATTTTTTAACAAAAATCGAATGATAATTTTCGTGCGACATTTCCTTCACGCTAACGATTACTTTTTCAAAATTCCATGCTGAATCGCTTGAAAAAAAGCAAGTTCAACAGATGTGTGTCAATCTGAATATCCGTTTGAGATGGAGAGGGCGAATTTTAATTAGCTAATTGCCTATATATGGTTCTTTTTGGAGAAGGAGCTGTAATTAACTCTGCAGAATGTGAAGTTGATGTTTACTGTTTTACTTGTAACTTATTTAACGGGAAACGTAGCGAGTTGGCGGAATTCTGGATGAGCGGAAATCATAAAATAATTTACGATCACATTGATAAACATAATAGTATCGGTTTTAATTAGGTAATTAATTTTTGACGTGATATTACGGTAACGATCGTTTTGCCGTCATATTCGTATGAGGGCTGCGCTCAGTGATTATAGGAGGCGAATTATCTATTGTGGATGATTTTTTTTTTTTCACAAAATATATATACTAAAGAAATAAAATAAAAAAAAAAAACATGGTAGCACCCGTAACGAAAAGAACCGTTGCCTGTATTTTACCGGTTCATGTTTTTATGTTTCATCTCTTGTTTTTGTCGCTCTGTCAGCGACGTCATTATGGCCACAATTACTGCTATAGTAGTGTCTTCGTCGATGTTTGATACGTTGGCTTGGAAAACTACGGCACACAAGAATTTATCGAATTCGCTAAATGTCGTTTGTAATTTGTCGAGTTTTATGCGCAAACGAAAAGGGCAGTAATTAAAGTGTCTGCATAATGCAACTACTTCAGTTAGTCGACAAGGATCGGTGGGTAACCTTGACAAACAGGTATCTGCCGTATCGCGTAATTTAGCGATGATTCACCCGATGTCTGTGTCTGTTTATATACGGCTGGTTCGAGTTTATGGAGGAAGTTATTGTTAGGAGCAGTAGTCTTTCAATTTTCTCGTAAATGCGATCTTACAAGATATGTTTCTATCGAATCTCGGCAGCATTAATGTGATCAAATAAACTCCGCCGGGTTTTCAAAATGTAATCCGGCCGAAGGTTTTACTATATAAATGTTGAATGTTTTTAAATAAACTGTAAAAATATAATTCATAAATGCATTTCCTTGTGATTTTATATCGGTTTAGCCGCCTTCCATTCAAATGAACAAAGCGCGCCAAAATAACTCGTACGATTACATATCAGCTAGCCGACACTCTTCCGAAAAAAAACTATTTTACATTAATTTTACTAACGTTCGCCATAAATGACGGTTTAGTTATCTGATAAATTTGTGAAACTCTCTTAGAAATAGAAATAGCATTTTTCTCCTAAACGCCGCTAAATTTATTAAAAATTAATTAAATTGTCGACTTTTATTTTCTTTCTTTCCGTCCGCTAGCTTTGTATTCTTTAATATTACAGGGTGGCCACCCAACCGGGAAAACTGGAAGTAAGTCGGGACTTTTGCAAATCGGGAATAAGCGGGGAATTTTGTTGTAAAACCGGGAAAAAAATAAAAATAGCTTAACGATATTTTTAATGAGAAAAAAATCATTTGAAGCGAAAAGTGAATGCAATTTTTAATGTACTTTAATCAAAATAAATTACGAAGTTCTGTTTTATTCATATAAAATATGCTACGGAGGTCAAACATTATCCATAATAACAAAGAAGTTCTGCTCTTCTTTTAAGGCTTTTTATATAACGGCAGGTCTATTTTCATGATGAATACTAATTATACTTATTGTCGGTAAATTTTAGTTGAAATATTAACAAAACGCACAAAATATTATGCATTTAAGTTTATTTGAGAGGGTTCAACCTTTTCGGTGAAACTTTTGGAGGAGCTTGAGCTCCGTAAACCCCTTGAAGTCAGCGCGTACGGTTACAAATGTAAATATTAGACGTCAAATAAATTTTATAAGTCAAAACTATCTAAACCGTGAATGAGTAAATTTACTTGTTATGAACTTCATTATTAACTTTTTAACAATAAAGTAAGCATATATTGCTTGAGTTAGTTAGTGGTCATTATAACGGTAAAATATTTAAAATTTGAATAAAACAACTTCAAAAAACTAAAAAATTTAATTTGCAATGTTTTTGTTCCTACTGATTTTTTATTTATTTGCCTTCGATTAGCTGGGTTTGTTATTATATAAGCGGAAGAACGTTGGTATAAGCTCGTATACAATTTTAGTAATCAGAAAATCGGGAGGATTTGGACTGGAAAAACCGGGAATTTAAAAATTATATTTGAGTAGCCACCACGTATTATAACATACTAAAAAGAGCGGAGAGGACGCGTAGCCCTATTTGAGCATAATTAACATCGATGTATAGAAATAAGAATTCTATTATTTTTGAATTTTCAAATAAAAATCGTTTCCTTGTAATTTAAACATTTTAATCGCTTTTAAACTTTAAAAATCAGTCTGAACTAGGATTGAATTATGAAATCTCTCTTTTTCAATTTTTTTTTTTTTTTTGAAGTTTATGTGCCAGGCAACCTATCGGATTAATTTTTATGTTTCAATTTCTTTTCTGGAAGACTTCAAGCAAAAATAATGGTTACATCGTTATAATTACTACTATTACCGGTGTGAAACGTGGTATTTAGAATTTTCTCTAACAATAATCAATGGTGTAGTAAGATTTCAACAGTTCGCTTAGAAATAATTGATTGGAAAGATATATGTGTGTGTGTGTGTGCTTTTTTATTGTTTTTTTACACATTAGTAATTTACTGGCAGTGTTTAATTTTATACTTTTATTAATTGTCTCTGAAACAATTTATTTTCCTCCAATTTTATCGGATTATTATTTTCTTAATACTTCATATGTTAACTGTATTTTTTTTTTTTTAATCGTATATTTACATATTTTTTTAAACTGCACTTTATAATATGGAACATTGATGTCCCGTCAAGCTAGCGCTTATCGATAGATAAAATTCTAACTTACATTAAAATTTAATTATTGTTACTATATGTTAACATAGTCAATCTAAATGCTTCAATAAATTACATATTACTCATGATATCGTTATATTTAAGCCAGTTATATGAGTGGGTATAATTACATTATATTTAAATTTACGTATATATATATGTAAGTCTGTTAGTACAGAAGCAGTAAAAAGATATATTTTTTTTTTTTTTACTTCTAAATATGAAATTACAAAACCGCTTTGTAAGTAGTTGTCGCTTTATTCTGAAATTAAGTTAGATATTTTGATAACATTAATTTAATTTTATACGACTGTACAATGGCCACCGCGTATTATTTGAATTAGAACAGTAATCTCCCCAATTCTCGCAGCTTATCTATATAATAAAGCGCCAAGGAAATAAATAGACGAAAAATCAAAAAAAAGTCCTAAGACCGTTCTATGGCACTTAGAAAACAATTTTTTTTTTAAATCCACAGCTTCAAGTTAGTAGTTTTTAGTAAAATTATAAAATGTTCAAAATTTTTATACCTTGGGGTTCAAAACAAGCAATATATCAAATTTTTCTACCAAAATAGACGAAAATAAGACAAAAAAAAATCCTAAGCCCGTTCTATGACATTTAGAAAGTTAATTTTTTTTTTTTTAATCGACAGCTTCAGGCCGGTAGCTTTCAGGAAAAATATAAAATACTCAAAATTTGAATACCTTAGGGCTCAAAGCAAGCAATGAATCAAAAAATAGACAAAAAGGCAAAAAATAAATGTCCTGAGCCCGTTCTATGGCACAGAGAAAGCTATTTTTTTTTGTAAATCGACAGTTACATCAGCAGCGGAAAAAGTATACAACGCTTTTTTATCGTTTATCAAAAACTAATTATTCTACTGAACTGCTCCAGGTCTCATTTTAAAGAGAATTGAATTTAGAGTATTTCCCTCGCTTACACTACCTTTCTAGCGATTGAACTTTTTGAGCTATTTTAATTCAAATTTTTAAAAAACTAATTTCAATTTTCGTATTATTATTAAAAAAATCAAAAAAAGAAGTCCCAAGACCGTTCTCTATGGCACTTGGAAAGCTTTTTTTTTTTTTTCAATCGACAGCTCCAAGTCAGTGGCTTTTAGGAAAATTATAAAATGTCCAAAATTTTGATACCTTGAGGCTCAAAATAAAAAGTGAATAGATCAGCGCTAATTTAATAAAATCATTACTAATCACATGAAAACGCAGTACTGCTGTATTTACCTATGGAGTACCGCGCTTCCACCCACCCATCAACCGTTACTGGCTTTTCGTTCATCGTGTGTTACTCATAGTGGACGAAGACGAAACATCTTTTGTTAACGATCTTCCTTTTGTTTCCTCTATGGTGTATTATTGGTGTATTTCGACGATTTTAAATCAGAACAAGGTGCATCTGCCAAGTTCCGTGAGCAATAAACTTACAAAAATTTATTAAACAATTTAGTGCTGTTGCATGATTAAAACAATAAGGTAAATTCGAGAGCAGAGTACGAATTTAGCAAAAAAAAAATCATTGTTTTAAGAGCAACTTGGTCACGACGAAACTCCCACAAAACGGGAGTTTTGAGGCGGAGCCGCGGGGGGTGGGCTGCGAAGCGGCCAGGAAGCAAAGCTCCCTAGTAAATTATATTTTTATGAAACTGTTAAACTTTCTTAAAATAAAAATTGAATTGAATTGCTTATGCGCAAAAGTTTTATAATTATTGTTCACATAGACTATTTATCTACAGTTTATTTATTTGTTTTGTGTATGACTTCCTCAGTATATTCCCTGCCTGTTTTTTGAAACCAATGCGTAATGTACTACTTTTAAGATTGCTTCTCTCACATAATTTCTTAAGGTGTTTGTTTTTTACAAAGTTATCAATATGCATATTCCATCGTAAATGTTTGTCCATTATAACCCCCAGATATTTATTGTTTCGTACTATCCCTATAATTTAACAATCTAATTCTTCACACCTTTCACCTTCCATACTGTGTACAGATTTATTTGTGTCCGTTATTATTTTAGTTACTTGTATTTCTTCTTAGTCTTTAGTTAGTAGTGCCATTGATTTTTACTTTTGGTTGAATTTATTATCATGTGCCTATTTACTCACTGTTACATGCTACATTTTGATTTCGGCTTCTTACAATTCTTTATACGCTACCATCAGCTACATTATTCGCAAATGCGAGCGTTTCACAATATTTCAAATGTTTTTTTAATCCATTTGTGTATGTAATATGGGTATTGTTACATCCCTGCGGAATACATATTTCTGTTTTCATCTTCTCAATCTGTTTACCTGACGCAGTAACTAACTGTATTTCGATTTTGTGGATAATTTTAAAACCATTTTTTTTATTTTTCCTGCTATTCGTATTTCCTTTAGTTTGTTTAGTCATTTCTCATAGTTTTCCATATCGAATACTCTGGTAAAATCTATGTACGCTACTATTACTTCGTTGAAGTTTTTAAAATTTCCGTATGGTTTTTTTTTTGTAAAGTCATTTAGTAGTTTAGATGTTTATTTACCATTTTTGAAACCCGTAATGTGCTTAATCTATTATATTATTGTGTTCTAAGTATTTTATTAAATGAGTACTTACATGAATTTTTAGAATTTTCGTAATGACCTATTATGGACCTCTAATTTTGATATTCGCTTTGACTATCTTTTAAATACTGTGGCTTATAATGACAATTTTAATTCTTTTGGAATTTCTCCTTTTCCAAATGTATCATTTATTAGTTTCTTTGTAATGTTTTTTTTTTTTTTTTTTTTTTTTTTTAGATTCCGTATACCTATAATGTACGGAATCCTTATAAGATGATACACAAATGACAAAAATATCAAATCAAAATAAATAATTCACGAACGGCTTGACTTATAAACTTCAAATTTGGAACATAAATTATTTTAATATGATACGCTTCAATTAAGGTATTATAACATCCATAATTATATTAAAAAGTTTTTTTTATCTATTATGATATGTAATATTTTTTCTTAACTGATTTAAAAAATAATTTTAGCTGTTGGCCTTTTTATTTAGAATTGAATTTTTCAATTTTATACCTTTAATGCAAAATTGTTAAAAGTTTTAATTTTATTTATGCAATTTCTACATTAAAGATATATAGTATTATTTAGGGGCTGAATTGTCGAAGCTCTAAAAAAAAAAAAAAAAAACATTTTAGTAAATCTATTGGTGTAATTTGTAAAAAGATTACAATAGAAATTTAGTTAAAGCATAAAGCTTATCTGTTAGTTCTAAATATAGGTCAAAATTTCAACGGAGTAGATGATTTCAAAGCATATTTTCTACCCCAGATTTTGCCGCATATTCGTGCGCGCGCGTGTGTGTATGTATGTATGTATATACATATATATACACGCATGGGCGTGCGTGTACGTGTGTATATATGTATATCAAATTAATATGAATCTTTAACTTTTCTTAATTATTCTCGTTGTTGAAGTGATGTCACTTTCGGTTGTTTCTAAAATTTTGTCACTCTTGACGTCATATAACTTGTGTACGGTTATTTTAGTATTGCGTTGGACAGTTTAATTATCAGTTGAAACAGAAAATGTGACGATACAAAAATATTAAAATTGGAGATACTAGTAGAGTGTAAATAGAAGTGAGAAAATATAGGTTCAGGGTGGCCACCCAACCAGGAAACCGGGAATAAGCCGGAAATTTTGTTGTAAAACCGGGAAAAAACAGTAAAAATTAACAAAAATGATATTTTTAATAAGGAAAGATCATTCGAAACGAAAAATGAATGTATTTATTAATGTATTTTACTCAAAATAAATTACGAAATTCTACTTTATTCGTATAAAATTATGCTACGGCGGTCGAATATTATTAATAGTAACAAAAAAAAAAAATCATTCTTCTTTTTGTACAATTCTAGTAATCAGGAAATCGGGAGAATTTGGATCGGAAAAATAATAGGATTTGGACCGGGAAAATCGGGAATAAACCGGGAATTCAAAAATTATATTTTTATGGCCACCGTGTAGGTTACTTTACCCATTTTATAAACTGATGATTATGATTCATTTAAAAATATTAGCAAATTAATTCTCGGAACTTTCCTTTTGAATGGAGAGTTTTGCTACTGAACATAAAATGTAATCCTTTAACTGTAAGCAGTCAGTGAGACTATGATAAGTTACAACGATTTTGACACGGGCAACATATCGCGAATTTTAGAATTAGGTCATATCGATTTTTTTCTTTTTCAAAGAGAAGTATTCCGTTCACGCTATTGTTCATCGTTCGTGATAAGTTGTTTTTCCGCGTTATCTTAACCGGTTGTTTTCAGTCTTCGCGGCGTGCTCGGTCAGATTATTCCACTTTAGTTAATAATTCATTTTTATTATCTAAACGTGATATTCCGATTTTTAATATTATTCGTTTGCGCGTAATTATTTGATTTTGGCTTATGAAAATTAAAGCCTTACTTATTATAGTTTTTGTCTCTTTCCTTCGGTTCAGTTTATTTTCGTTTTACTTTTAGTATGATTTTTTTCATTTTTATTATTTATTTATTTTTTAATATTATTTATTTACTGATTTATTTTTTTCTCCCTCTAATTATCTTTGTCCTGATATATAGTTTATCGTTATATTAACTGATGAGTTCGTTAGAGGGAGGCCGGGCTCCTCCAAACTTAACTATCTGTTAGTGTGATAGAGGTGGACATTTTCAATAACCGTTAGCCCTCCAACCCAGGCTTTCCAAAATTAGACTAGCTCGAAAAGGAATTTCGTCTCCCGCAAGCCAACTTGGTTAGTTCTGCAAACTCCGTAGTTATAAGCAACGTTATCGGGCATTATAATATCAAGAATGACGATAAAAATAATTTAAATGACAAAAATAATAACAGTAAAAATATAAATAATAATAGCAATGGTATTAGTGTGAATGATAACAGATACAGTAAGAGCAGTAACAGCAACAATGATAATAATAATACTAATTCTAGTAATATAGTAACAATGATTATAATATCAACCGAAGTAATAACATTGCAAACAATGATATTTTTACTGCGCGTAAAATTGATCTTTTCTCCTGCAATTTCACGGGTTCTGTTCGAATTATGCTAGAATCTCTCTTGGATAGAAATATCGGGAGTCTACATTCACTTTCAACTGCTAAATTTTTATTTTGTAAAACCTTTGCAATCGGTGAAATTGTGCGAGTCGGCAGGAACGGTTTCGGTTATTTTTTCAACGATATTTCTTCGCCAAAATAATTTCTGTTGAATAATAACTTTTTTATAAAAGCACAAATTCAAGGCTTTTATTTCCAATACGCTTTTATTTTGGTCTAGTTTTGTTGGGGTTATCTCAAAATGATCTTAATGCTATTTTCATACGGCATCTAAAAAAAAAGAAAGGCAGGGTGAAAGACTTTATCTCATCACTCTAGTCGAAATTAAATTCCTTTTCTATAAAATTCCTGAGTTCGTCCATTTCTTTAATTTCCAATGTCCAATGGTAACTAGTGTGAAATATTTTTCCTACCCGGTATCGTGTTCGCTTTTATTTTGGTTACGCGGGAAAAATGTACTGTAGTAAACCCTGTATTAATAAATGCGGCGAATCGCATCGAGTTGAATAAGTGCTCTAGTCCTCAAGTACAATTAAAATGCGTCAATTGTGAGAGCTAACATCAAGATACTAACTGTCAACGCACAGTCCTTCAATAATAGCTTGAACAAAAAAAATAAATATTCTTCAATAAAGTCTGCCAATTAAAAATGGAAAATCATATCTCTTCAGCATTTTCCTTTGCGACGCTGTTCAAAAAAAAAAAGAAAACAATTGCTTTCATCCTAAGTCTCATAAATTATCCTCTAGAGATCCTCAGCTTCGTCATCCCTTTCGCTTCCTAAATCGCGCACCTTCATAAATTTTCTGATCCTATATCCCGCTTCAAGCCTTCTCCACGATTTCCTAATCTTCCTTCTAACTTTCTTTCCTTTGCTTCAAATGGATGGGCTCTCAATAGATCTTTTTCCTCCTCTGACAACCCCTCTTCCATCGGTACTAGTCGCTACTTAATATTTTTAATCTTTCTTTCTTAGCTACTCCTAATCTCCTTTTCCCTTTGCTCCTTTTTCATTAGTCAGCTCACCATTCGAAGCTATCATAGAGTTTCTGGAATCTAAGAATATTGCATCTTCTCCCTTTCTTGTTGACTCCGTATAACTTTTTCTATCTAGTTACGTCAATTTTAATCAATTACTCTTCTTACTAACAATAAATAATAAAAAATCCCCCCCTCCGTTTTTTTTGTTTCTTTTCCTTTTTTTTTTTTTTTTTTTTTTTTCTAGCTCTATGCTATTTTATAATTATTCATTTACCTATTTTATTTCTTCCTTTTATTGTAGTTTGTCCTTTATGTTGGATTTTGAGACATTTGATTGATTTGCCAAAATATTTAATTGCTGTAATTGTTTTCATAATTATCGTACATACCCTGACGCTAAAGTGGCCAGCTCCACTGACGGGTTCAGATACATTTATACCAATGTTGTGTTTCACTAGTGTACTCATGTGATGGTATGTTTGAGATTGATTTACATTGTTACGACGTTATACTGCAATAAGCTATGCATTACTCTCACTATGGTAATACTAACGCAGCGCGTTATAGTGTTTACACAATTCACTTTTTTTATACTTTAACTGCAACGACCAATTATGCATTCTGATGGCTTTAAAATCTGTTTATTTCGCTGCCGTCTTCTCCTCTGCTTTCTATAACTTCGGTCTCAAATTTGATTATGTTAGGTGGACTTCTGTTGTCTTTTTATTATTAGATTTCATTTGCTCAATTCTAAACATTTTTTCTTTTTCCCTGCTCACATTACCTTTCCTTTTAGCTTATTGTCCTTAATTTCTTTTCACGCTTTTTATTTTTTTCTACTTTTATTATTTATTTATCTTAATGTTTTTTTCTTTTTTTCCTTGATATTTCCACTGTCCCTAACACTGCTGCTTTAGAATTCCTTTCTATAATTCATCGTGTCTATTTCTTGTAACATTTTACAATGGAATTGTCACGGCCTTAAAGAGCCAATAAAAATTTATTAGCGAGTCTGTTGGACATCCAAAATATCAGTATTGCCCATATCTCGGAAACATGACTACGATCGGATATGAACATCAATATTTACAATGGTTATACTGGGTCTGCAATTCCTATTAAAAACGGCATCTCACGAGATCTCTTTTAATTCCTCTTCCAGTCCTAATTTCCATCCCTTCCGATTCTGCTCGTTCACTTAATATTATTTCCATCTATGTTCTTCCTATCTGTGTGACATTCATCACTGTTCTTTCATTCGAAAAAATTAATAAATATTACTGTTTCTAAACCATCGACCAAAGAAATTAAATGAATAAAAAAATGCTTATTATAAAATAGAAAAAATAGAAAAAATATACCAGTTCAGCATTAAAATAAAAATTTTACTAACAGTATAATTTTTTATTTAAATTACCCAGTTCGTTAAAATAGTTTTCGTGTTTTTTTTTTGAGTTGATTATTGGCGTGACGCGTTAAAATACAAAAAAAAAAAAAAAAAAAAAAAAAATGAAAAAGGCTATTAGCTTGAAATGTTGCGTAAACTATGAAATATCGATAAACAGAATAACAGTTTCATGGAAACATCTCCCGATCTGTGGAATGAATAGTAGAAAATAATGTATGCCTGAACTAGAAAAAAAAAGTGTATTCTGTAACTGCGAGACGATGTATATGTGTGATCTGTATATTTTTATCATGACGTAAATATGCGGTTTAATCTTTTACATTTATAGTGATTTTAAAGGGGTTATATAGCCTTTTTCCGCTATATAAGACATAAATTTGGTAATATTTTTCGTACTTTTGAAGTTTTCCATACTTTGAAACATTAATATCCAATTTCTATTTTCCAGATGATTGCAATAACTTCACTTTTAATGAATTAAAAATTTCCATAAAAATAATAATAAATAACTTTTCGCATTTTAAAGCAATAAGTTTACACAACCACCATCAACTTACCCTAGGTGTTTAATAGTACGGGGAAAAAAATAATAATATCAAAATTGTTATTCCTGCCTCGAATGTATCACGTCCACGTTGTGCGCCTGGAAACGCTATTAGCGGCCAAGAATACGGGAACCCGTCAGCGAACTTGTTAAACTTATAACCTCTCGCTACACTGGGTATCAAAGAAAGAAGAAAGATTTGTTGACTTTATATAACATATAACTTCATTATTGGATATCTAATAGACCGCATGTGTTGTTTGTTTTTTATAGTCGAATTAAAAAAAAAAATCAAATACGTACTTTAAATCTGTAATTATACCGATTTAACGGATAAAGCAGAACTTTTGTGGAAAAAAATCTCGCTTTAACGCATTACTTGTTTTTGGTGTAATTCGATTTAATTAACCCCGGGGTTTGCTAACAAAGATTGTAGTTTATCGATATTTATGCGATTAGGAGCGTGTTAATTAAAAATACTGATTTTCTAAGTGGCCTTTTTATAAATCGTTAGTTTATCTTTGACTGATTGTAGTTTTTATTTATAAATTTTTCAGTATCTAATCAAAGTAAATGAAATAAAAACCAAAAAAGGACTGGAATTGTTGCAGCACTTAGTAGAATATTATCACGCTCAAACCAAGTAAGTACTGGTTCTAAAATAATGTTCAACATTGTAAATATTAACATTTTACACTGAAGCGAAAATACGAAATTTTTCCATTTAGAATTTGCTATAAACGTTTTATTACTGTTATAAATGTTTTTGAACTACTCATTCATTACGCTCTTCTGGTCTTATTAATACGTAAAAAGCGTCTATAGATTTCTTGAAGGCCGATTCGTTAATCCAAATCTTCAGTGCTTTATCTGGCCGCTGTTTACGGTTTTCAACTTATGAATACTAAAGAACGCAACCGAGTAGTATATATAACGATGTTGCGTTGAATTTGTTTCAGTTATTTTCAAGATGGATTAAAGACGATCGAACACTTTGGAAATTACATTGCTGATCTAAGTAGTAAGTTGCAGCAAATTCGACAGAAGCAAGACGATGAGAGGAAGCGTCTAAATGAAGTACGTCATTTATTGCGAAGCGCCCCGGGTCTGGAAAAAGAGGTGAGCTTTTAAACCGTAAAATTACCGTTATATAAATGTTTTCCATCGAACCGGTTACAAATTAATTCGCGATATTTTTCCAGGTAAGCGGTCATACACCGGAAAAAGGCACCGGTTATTCTCTACATCAGTTACAAGGTGATAAAGGCGCAGGGATGACGCGTACCGGGTACCTTCTGAAAAAGTCTGAAGGCAAAATGAGGCGCGTTTGGCAGAAACGACGTTGTTCCGTACAAGAGGAAGGATTCTTGGACATATGTCATGCGGATGAAACTAAAACGCCTAACCGAGTGAATTTGCTTACATGTCAAATAAAAGTCGTTCACGATGATAAACGATGTTTCGATCTAGTCTCATGTAAGTGTCTCGCACTCGGTCTAAAGCTTTCTCTCTTGAGTCTTCAAACTAATTTAATGAAATTTAAAAATAATTTCTTAATTTTGTGATTCTCTGAGATTTTAAAGATTAAGTGGATAATAATTAAATAGCTATATATAACTGCATCATCTTCTTCAAAATTCTCTATACGCTAGTTTCTGTTTTTGTTTTTGTAATATTTCTAAAATTTTTTTAGAATTTACGAAATATCCATAATACTGTTAGCGCTGTCAATGTATTAATGATTTTTTACGATAAACCGTATTTTCTCATTTTTTATAATTTCTTATTTCCATCGCCTTTTTCCATTATTGTGAAAAGTTTTAAACATAGTTTTTGTTTTTTTTTTGTTTTTTTTTTTTCAATCTCTAAGAAGAGACCAATAATTTTATTAACGATGCTTTTATGTTTTTCTATTGAAGCTTATTAAATGTTTATATCTCTTTTAGAAAAAACTAAAAAAAGCATGTTCGTTTTTTGTTTTTTCCTTTTTACTTCCTTGTACGTAGTAAAGGAAATATTGTAATTATAAAAAGTGTTTATGCCATCCTTCAATGGATATATGCATTTTGACTATCCTTGATTACTTTCTTATACGGAGAAAAGGAAGTACTGTATTCGCGGAGTATTTTGAATCACATTTCAACGGAAATATCTACTTTAACTACTCCTGGATCCATTTCAAGTCGTTTTTTCGTGGCGTGTGTATATATATACATATATATATATATATATATATATATATATATATATATATAGGTATGTATGCATCACGCATAACTCAAAAATGGCTCTAGTCACCGAAAGTTGAAATTTTTAATGTAGGACTTTTTTAACGTCTAGTTGTGCACCTTCCTTTTTCGGTTACAATTGGTTGAGGGGGGCGTAGAATTTTTCTCATAACTCAAAAACGGGTAGCCGTAAAAAATCAAAATTTTGAACCTGAGAATGTTATAACATTTATTTTGTATACTTCCGATTTTGGTTACAATCGGTTGTGCCAAAAGGGCACTTTTCTTGAGGGTTTTTTTAAAAGAAATTTTCTCATAATTTCAAAACGGGTAGCCGCAGAAAATTGAAATTTTGTTACTCGTTCGTTTTAATGTTTTGATGGTTGTACCAAAAAGTCAAGTTACATCGGTTTTTTTTTTTAGAAATTCGTTTAATTAACCTATTGTTGACTATTCGTATCATATTACTTTCTTTTTATTTATTTATTTATTTAAAACTATTTCACTGCGGATTTATTCTATGTTCTTTTATTGTTTTGTTTTTTTTTGATAATTTTGTGTTTTTTACTTTTTTTTCGCGCCATTTTCGATTTGTCGTAACCATTATGTAAGTTTGTTAATTTTTGCTGTTATTTATAGTTTATGTTCATTCATACGTAAATTTTGAATAATAGCAAAAATTAACAAACTAAAATGACGGTTATATCATATCGGAAACTGTGTGGAAAAAAAAAAAAAACAAAGTAACGTAAAGAGAAAATTTTAAAAATAGCGGTAAAAACAATATAGAATAGACGAGAGACGCAATAATTTTAAAAATAGATGTATGAAGAATAATATACTAAAATTAATTCCACAATATATATGTAGTAGCGGATTTTTCTTCTTCCAAGAACCGTATTTCAGAATTTTACCACGCTATAAATATTTAATGTTATTGAAGTGAATCCTGGTATATGCATTAAAATATATTTTTAAATAATTTACAGTCAGATGAATGTAATTAGAATCACTGGAAAGAGATTTATAAACAGGTCACTTATCGGTTTGAATAAAAACCCGGGAAAGACATGCGCGATAATCGGGAGTAAGGTTTCAAAAGAACGATCAGGAACAAGAGATAAATAGGAATTGCTGGACGAAATATCAAGAACGCTAAAAACTCATAAATTCGTTCTTTGCCTGGAAGAGAAGGTAGATACTGACTTCGACTCGATGAATTTCGGTTTCATCAAGTTCAACAATTCGACCGCTATCTTCTAAAGAAGTCGAATGTTTCTTGAAGTAATATAACTTCACAACAAAAGACGGCCCAATCAGTAATTATTTTTGATGATAGTTTCAATCTGGAAAGTATATTACAAACATCCAGAACCGTAATAACAAATAACCACGATTTTAATACCGATATCTTACAGCGAGAACGCCGCATTTCAACTTGGGCAGATTTTCGCAAAATTACACTTAACACCACCGCTTCATTGACCGAATCGGAATTCAAGTTTTTGAGTGATGGTTAACAATCACACTAGGTGAACTCTAAAGAATATAAAAAAGCGTATTTCTTTATTTAAAAAAAAACAAAAACAAAACCAAAATGGACAAACGAAATAAAGAAAAAGACAATATAAAACAAAGAAATTCATAAAAATTAATTAAACTTAAAGTATGGAACAATACGTTGGCGAATGTAAAATTGTTTTCTTTTCAGTAAATCGTTTACATTCGAAATACGGGAGCTTGCTCAGCATGTCACACAATTCAATTTCGTTGACCATTTTACAAATTTAAAAAAAAAATAATATAATTGAAAAACTAAAAAAAAAAAAGAACAACCAAAGCGTAATACTGCTCTAAAACTATCGTTAACAATGAAGAATTAATAAACTTTCTCGTTGGATATCGAAAGTACGTCAATAATTTATATTGTTTTAAAATTTAACTGAAACTTCAATAAAAAGTTTTGAATATGAAATAATTTAGAATAATTTTAAATTATGAACAATTTAAAATTTTAAATGCTCCAAACGAACCAAACATTTGATTTAACCACACCTTATTGTTTTTACGTGTAAATTATACTCATACTGAAACTACCCTTCCTCTTCCGCGCGAAATATTAAGATGTAACCCATCCACAACAGGTTATATGTGTACTTAATCGCAACAAAATCTGATCAAACCTGATGCTTTAAAACATTTAAACTTTCAAATAAATTTAAATGTAAACAATTAAAAATTAATTTAAATCTATACTAATATTATAAAGAGGAAAGATTTGATTGTTTGTTTGTTTGCTTGTTTGTTTACATTGAATAGGCTCTGAAACTACTGGACCGATTTGAAAAATTCTTTCACCGTTGGGAAGCTAAACTATCTCTGGGTGACATAGGCTATATTATATTTTCAAAAAAATTAGCGATCCTTACTAAAACTCCAATAATGTAACCCAAGGTGTAAAAAAATGACCTAAACAATTCCTTACATCGCGTGCGCTGCAAAAACTTTTTTTATAAAACATTAAAATATCAATGTTAATTACCATGGGGAAATGTAAATTCGGATAAAGAAAACAAATTTAACTTTTTTTATAAAACATTAAAATATCAATGTTAATTACCATGGAAATGGAAATTCGGATAAAGATCACCTTTGCATCGTTTACAAGCTCATCATTAATGGAAATAGTGTGTTAACGTAAGGAATGAAAATTTTCGAGCGTTACCGTTATCTTTTGTAAAAGGTACAAAATGCCCAAACGATTAAGATCCCAACTTTCTAGAAATAGTTCCCAGGCGAGGGCATCAAAAATACGTTGTAATGGAGAATCTTCATCAGAAACTGAAAATCGTCTTGCAAGTCAGAGAGAATACGCGTCGCAATCGCGTGCCAGAGAGTCGAGTATCGAGCGTTTGCAGTGGCTTGCTGAACAAAATTTGAGAATTTCTCAAGTACGCGCGTGAGAGTCGAGTGCTCACAGTAACAGATCGGCTTTCAGATACGATCCACAGATTGATTATGCTCAACAGTCTTCCGTCCAAATCGGAGCCATGAATAAGATCTGCTCCAAGTGTTCTGCCAAAAAATGGGCCAATGAACCTAATGGTATGTGCTGTGCTTCTGGAAAAGTTAGTCTCCCCAATATTCACGAGCCGCCACGGTCAATAAAAAATCTTTTGACAAATAATCATTTACTGTGATACTCTTACAGTCATGAACTGAATTCCGTGCGGGTGTAATTTAACAAATAAAGTAATTTTTTAGAATCATAATTCGCGCGAGCAACGCCGCGGGCACAGCTAGTATTAAATAATTATAAAAAAATGTTAGATTACAATTTTTTATTTTCATTTAATTTTCTGTACAATATTAAATTAAAGCTGGCAGTAGTCATTTGTTCCTCGGTTGAACAGGGAATAAACTGAAAAGTAGTCACGTCGTAAGCAAAAGAAGCTATTTTAGTTGTATATATAAAAAAAAATGTTATGATAAAATATTATGTGTAACTTATTTTATTTGTAGATAACAGAACATACCATTTTCAAGCGGAGGATGAAACCGACTTGAGGAGTTGGTTGTCTGTATTAATAAACTGCAAAGAAGGTGCTCTATACCGAGCTTTCGATAATGACGGTGGACGAGCGCCAGGCGGTTCAAGTCTGTTAGATCTCCAGCAAGCAATCATCAGACACATACAAAAGTTACCAAGTAACGACCGATGTTGCGATTGTAATTCGACCAACGGTACCTATTTTATATTTTTTAACTTTTTTATCGACTTTTTTAAAATCCGTTACCTCTCGATTCCCCGAAGCTGTAACGTTGTTTTCAGAAATACAAATTGTATGTATTGCGCGTTAAAACTTTGTCAAGAAAAGACGTTTACCCCACTATATTTTTTTATTTTACTTCGTTCAGTTATTGTCATCAGTTTTTATTAAGAGAAATAGCAAATAATACGTAAAAATATGAAGGCGATGGGAAGAACAGTTAATAGTGAAACAGACTGAATAAATGAAACTTTAAATAGAAGAATAACAACAATTAAACTGATTAAAGCGCGGTTACCTTTGCAAAATAGATTTTTTTTTTTATTAAATACCCTTTAACCGGTTTTATGTATCATTCGGCATTTCGGGTCAGAAGCGTGGAACTATCAGGCCTTGTTTAAACGGTCTAGTAAAATATTCTTCCGAATGGTCGGTAAAAATTACACTATTGCTGAATACAGTGAAAGATAAGATCTGGACATAGTAGATTAAAACCTAAGATAGCTAGAGTATACCAACCGTTGACCGAATTTCCGTATTAAAATACACATCAAGTGAAAACTGAAATAGAAAAAAAAAGTTAATTAGCGGGTCACAAAACAAACTAGTGGAATATGTGAAACCCCTCAAAAAGTACTATCGGACAAAAGACGAATATAATAGGTCGCGATAAGAAATTTCTGAATTAACGGAGTATAATAAATAGACACAATTCGAAATTCAGCTCTGAAAAATTCTTATTGGGAAAAGACTATAAAAGTTTTCTGGAAAAAAATCCCTGGAAACGATCGAATAAGTTAAGGCTCTTAATACCGAAGATTCTAATGTATCTGAAGGAAATATTGCAAATCAGTTCCTTTATTGTGAGATCTGCCTTTCCTTTGTCAGGTGACTTCTCTAGTAATATTCGATTTCAGATATTAGGTGTATCATATATACCCCCGGCAACAATTTGAATTTGGAGCGAAACAACTCCGGAAAACCTGCGACCAGGATTTGGTAAGCAAGCGCCTTAACTTGTGTCTGAAAATAATTAAAATGTGCTGCTAATAATCTATCTAAATATGGATAGTATTCGAATATCAGTAAGTAATTTTAAAGATGTAAAGAGGAAGATGTAATGTGGGAGAATGAAACCTTTTTATATTTAAGTATTTATATGTTCGCTTCTGATGACGGTCAGTGTTAGCTGGCCGAAACGTTAAGCAAATATAATTCTTTCTAACGCGTTTACGTCCGCAATTTATTTATTATTAAAATAGACGGAGTCTCGGAATTTACTGTACACTCTACAAACCATATTCGAAATTGATCGAAATTGACTTATCGTAAGTAAACGTAATTCAGTGAATCGCACAACAAACAGATTGAAAGAGCAAAAGTGAAGTGGAGTAAATATAGTGTTACCGTAGGTCTCATGAATTTTTAGACATTTCTTTCTTTTTATGGATGATAGATTTTTCGTGTTTTTAGTTAAAAGAAAATAATAATAAGTTTCATTCGAAAGGTGTGTACATTCTCTATAAATTTCCAAGCATTAAAATTTCCTTTAATTACAATGAATTCGCCAATTAACAAAAATTGGCTATACTTATCTCCTCATTGATTTATTACAGGAAATGCGTTTATTTTTTTATAGATTCTTCTATTTTTTTTTGGTTTTTTTTTCTATTATTTAACAAAATGACAATTAGAATCCGTTCGTATGTTTACTTTCATAAATATAAACAATACTTAAAAAACCAGTTTTTTTTTTTTTTTTATTGAATGGTTTGCGCGTCGTATACCGTGTTTAAATGAAAATTATATTGTTGGCATTGGTTTCTTCAAATATTTGCGTGTATTTCTAGATGCCACTTGGTTATGTACAAATTTTGGAGTGGTTATATGTATAGAATGTTCCGGAATTCACAGAGATCTCGGTGTACATATATCTCGAATTCAGTCGTTAACGTTAGATAATATAGGAACATCTCAGTTGTTACTGGCCCGTTATATGACTAATCAGGGCTTTAACGATGTCATGGAAGCCGCGTTACACGCGTCGAATAAACTTACTCCATCCAGCACCATGTAAGTGTACAGTGTAAATTTATTTAAATTTTTATCTAGATAAATTCGTAAAAATTGTAAAAAAACAATTCTTTCTTTCCGATTTTTTTTTAACAGATTCTTTATGAGAACTTTTAAATGAATCATCCTTTTACAACCAAATAAAAGTATTTATCGATTTAATCCGGAAATGAAATTTTTTTAAATTTATTGAGAAAAAAAAAGAACGAAAATTTCGCTTTAACGAATACAAGATTGCATTGTTTTATTTTTTCAAATGCAGGGAAGAACGATGCGAATTTATCAGAGCAAAATATGTAGAAAGGAAATACGCCGTGCGTTCATGCGCCGATGAACGAGATTTGTTAAGCGATTTAGAACATGCGGTCAATAACAAGAATTTGTACAACTTGTTGCAAGTTTTTGCAGAAGGTGTTGATTTGTCCGCTCCACTGCCGTCCTCGGTAGATATTTTGTTTTCCCCTTTCCGTAATTTTAAAAAACATATTTTAATTACGATGGTTTTATTTTACAACTAAATATGTTAGTAGATCACTAAAATTTTCAGAATCGATAAATGAATTAATAATGGTGTACATTTGTACGAGCATTTTAAAATGAAAATGTTTTACGTATTAAAAAATACGATAAAAGAATAATAAAAAATAAATCCGTTATATACTAATATATCTTAGATTCGCGGTTTCAATTTTATTTCTAATGACAGTTTAATGAACGAAACCTTCCGAATCGTAGCTTGAAAATATTTTAATAATTTTTAAAGTTACAACGCAAGAATGAAGAAAGAAGAAATATGAATTTTTTAAATTAATAGTGTTCCTCCACTCTACCATCTAATTTAATGTATTTATTGATGAATTTTAATCTGTAAAAACAGTTTTATGATTATCCCAATGTGTATTTTATACATCGCATCTAGTATTGATAAACACCCACACTAGTTAATTTCAACGTGTAGCCTATACTTTATGAATCTTGACGATTTATCAGTTATAAGCAAAAAGTTTAAAGATAATTAAATTAATCATTACTTTGTTGTGGTTTTTTTGTACAAAAAAAGAACAAGAATATTACAAAAAGACACAGATCCTGTTCGAGAGTGTTTTATATTTTCCACTGCAAATCTTAACAAACAAGTTAAAAGTTAGTACTGTAATATATAAATTGTAAAAATTAAAATTACGAAATAGGTAAATCGAAATAAAAGATTTTACAAAGAAATTAAAAAGTTCGTTTAAATTTAATAATTTTGCGGACAAATTCTCAAAAAGAAAAAAAGAAATAAACTATCCGTTTAAGGGTGAAAAATGTATAAAAAAAGTAAAATCGAATTCAGTGAGCTTCGAGTTTTATTGTGAACAAAAATGTATTTTAATTGACGTTTCACTTAACCGTTCTTTAATATAACTTTTTAATTTTCAACAAATAAATTTAAATTTATTCGATAAATCGTTTAGAATTAATTACAACGATTGCGTTACTAATCAGCTTCTTTTTCATTGCTTATTTCAGTTATTTACCTATTATTTCGTAAAGGTATTGCTCCAAAATATTTGTCTTTCTTTTAATGTGAAATAAAAATTTTGAAGAAAAAAAAAAATGAAAAATGTAAAGAATATTTATGTTTAACGCTATAACGATGTAACAGGATTGCGGAGAAACTGCATTACATCTTGCGATAGAACGGGAGATGGGAAATTCTTTGCATTTAGTCGATTTTTTGATTCAAAACATGTCAACGTCTTCGCTGGATAAACGGGCAAGTAGCGTGTAAGTAATAATTTTCCGTATCTCAGTTGCGTATTTGGAAATCGAAAGTAACTAAGATTTAAGAATAAAGTTTTTGAAATTGATATTTAAAATATAATTTTCAAAAAATCTTCAAAATTATTTTCTCAATAACTATTTAGGACATTGTGTTATATTTTACGTTCTCTGTGATGTTAACTTGTTCGATATCGTTCTTGTTTATGCCACACAGGTAAATTCCGACAAACAGGCGCAGAGTTTGTTCAATGTACTATCATGTTTTACATTAATGATTTTAAATTATATTCTTCACTGTTAAAAACAGTTGAAATTTAACTGGTGGATACTGCAGCAAATGCATCCTATGTATTATCAAGTATATTTACATATTAGAAAAAGTAATGGCTGCTGTTACTGACAACGTTTCAAATGTGAAAAAAGCTGTAGTAGAAGAACTTAAAAAATATGATCACTCGTGTGTAGCCTATCTAATTAATTAAAAAATTAGTGAAACGATTTCAAAGAATATTGGATTATCAACTTTTACTTTAAAAATGCAGAAATATCGTAAATAATTTTAGGGGCACGGCGTAAAGTCATTAAATGAACTACACAGACACCAAATACAGATGAATTTAGTAGAATTAAAGTTTTAAAAAATGATACACAAACTCGATGGAATTCAGAACTTCTATTAAAAGTTAAAAACCTGTTATCTTTAACAATAATTTATTTAGCCACTGAAAATGCTCCAGAAAATCCGCCGGGAAATGAATAGGCTGCTCTGAAAGATATATCGACAGTTTTAAAACCACTTTTGTAACTAATTGCAACTATGGGAAATATACTGTTGTATCATTCTTTTAATCTATGGCTTGCAAAAAATTTTTAACAACTACTACTCAGGTTAAAACTAATACAGCGACTAAATTAGAAGAAAAAATGATTGAAGTAGTTTCACGACAACTTTCACCAATAAAAAGTAATGCGGTAGTAGCTGAGGCAGATTTTAACACCCTTGCTTTTAAAGAAGAATGCAATGCGAAAAATACTTAATTATGGATCACGAGGAACTTGTCAGCTTTTTTAATAGTAACGATTCGTTAAAAAAAAACAGTAAAACACCATTAAATACAATAATAAATAAATAATGATAATTTGTGGTCGTTAGAGTCGACTTATAACACGTCCGTCTCTTCTCTCAACGAGTCGGTATGTATGTAAGTTAAAATTGCTTATTTCTAATTTTACTGGTACCGATTCCGAATAAAAATTGATATACTATTTCATTCATTTTTTTCCGTTATTAAAAATCTTGGAGGAGTCTAAGTTCTTTTATTTTAAACAGCCCTACGGCATCTCGTTTCCAACGAACTAATCTCGTCAAGCGTTTGATCGATGGATAATGAACTAAATTTTTCTAATCAATTTTCAAAAATTACAGATTTTTATACGCTCATTTTAAATTTTTTCCCTTTTTGTCATTTGGGGAACTGTTTTTTTTTTTTGTTTTTTTTTTTTGAAAAAAGTGACGCCAAAAAGAACAGCAAAAAGGTCCTGCAAAAGTCTTGCTTTTCTATTGTTCGGTTTGTTATAATCCACAAAATCAACCGGCTGCCATTAGTCTTTTACTTTGTCACTATAAATCGTGTCGCATTGTACGAACCCAGCTTGTTTGTCAACTGAAATTGGTTTTAATGTGATAAAAAGGTGATTTTTATGTTTTTTGACAATAATTTTAAGCTTTAGAAATTATTTTTTTCCCCCCGAAGCAATTAACGTCTAAAGATTTTATTTAATAACGCCATGTGGTTTTTTACTTTTGCCATTTAAACGTTATTTTCTTTTTTTAAATTTAAATTTATTTGATTAGATTTATTATTAATCGATTATGTCAAAGCAAAAAGGAAAACATTTTTTATCCTACATTGCATCGTCTACTTCAGGGGTGGCCAACCCGCAGCTCGCCCTGAACATTTTTGCGGCCCCCGAGATGGCCAAAGTAGTAAAAAATTATGTTCTGCGAACTCATAATGCACGCGCATGTTGGAACATTTAATATAACAAGTTTTATGTTTCACTCTTAAGTGTGTCTATAGTGGGTCTAAATCTAATATGGGGGTATATGATTTTATATGCGGCCCGCGGAGTTATGATACACTTCCAAAGTGGCCCGCAAGATCATTTGAATTGGCCACCCCTGGTCTACTTCATACTCACACTTGCTATTTGACGCAACATTTATTTAAAAACTCTGTCGCTTTTATTGCAAAACAAAATTACATTCTTTCAAACACTAGTGAAGATAAAATATAGTAATTTGTAAATTTAATTAATGTAAAAATAATCGTATTTTCTTAGAAACGGCGGCGGAAGTAATACGGCTTTGCATTTATGTGCTATACACGATAAGCCGGAATGCATGAAACTTTTATTGCGCAGTGGCGCTGACCCTACTCTTCGCAATGCTTTGGATAAAACGCCGCTGGAAATAGCTCAAGAGAAGGGCCATAAAAATTGCCAAGATCTAGTTAGTATAATGAACTAATTATATTTAACCTTTTAAATGAAATCATTTAAAAAACTGCTTTATAACAGATTATTATTGTCTGAAAGTTCTTCAGGAAGCAGATTTTTTAGTGAAAATTTAAATCTATTTGTATTTTTTCATGATAGATTACTTTACATAATGTATTAAAGTTTTTCACGAACTTAATATACACTGCATACTATTTGCAATTTCCATTTTTCATTTCAGCTGCAAAGTGCAATGCAGAAACAAAAAGTTCCGTTTGACAATGTGAATATAGAGTGGAATTTAACGCACGATGATGGATCAACTGATTTTTCGGATGATGAGACCGTAGTAGAAGATAAGGTACCATTTTTAACGTTGAACATTCTAATTTTGTGAAACTGCAAATAAAAGATAAATTAATTAAGGGGGGGGATCTTGCTTTAGAAGACCAAAAAAACTTTTTTTTGAGGATTTTTTTTTTTTTTTTTGGAAGAGAAAAAAACAATTTAGCCCAGCGAACTTTGGGGTATATTTTCTTACATATTTGAAGCGTGTAAATAATTTTTATTCAGTAGATATAATAATAAACTGCAGAGCAATGTTTTCCTAGAACGTCTTCTTACTGTAGTTCGAAATTGTCGGGAAAGATGCAGTTCGCAATTCTTGTCAGAAACATAAAAACCAAATAAATTTCCAATTATTACACCTTTTTTCCCGTGTGAACCAAAAAAAAAAGTTAAATTAATTGAGAAATTATGACTTATAGGCTTTAAAAAAAAAAAAAAATGCTTTTTCAACAAAAAAAAGTTATTTTATGTTGTATAAAAGATCTCTAAAAATACTTTTTCAACAATTTTGTTGGTTCGCATAGAAGAGAATTCAATACTGAAGAGAATACATTTTTGTTCGAGTCAATAGGCCGTTTAGTTTTTTTTGATATCGCGCCCGCCAATTCTGAAAAATCGAAAAAATGAAAATCGAGAAAACGAGTTTTAACGTTTTCAATAACAGAAAATATAAATCTTTGTTTTTTACGCTAATGATCGACTGGTCCCCATACAGTAGTCCTTCTGTCTTATTCTGATGCATTTGTTCGAGTCTATAAGCCGTACAAGCCTCATTGGTGCTGAGGGTGACCGGACAAAAGCGCACAAGACAAAAGCGCACAGGACAAAAGCGCACATGATAAAAACGCATCGGACAAAAGCGCACACGGATAAAAGCGCACACGGACAAAAACGCACATGGACAAAAGCGCACACGGACAAAAGCGCACACGGATAAAAGCGCACATGGATAAAAGCGCACACGGATAAAAGCGCACATGGATAAAAGCGCACACGGACAAAAGCGCACACGGACAAAAGCGCACACGGATAAAAGCGCACACGGACATAAGCGCACATCGATTTGCAGAACAGAAGCTAATTTATTAATTTTTCCGTTCTCGGAAATTGCATCATTTGTGAAAAAGCAAAACTGGACAGTTGCCCGGCAAAGAATTTAAAATTCAAAAAAATTATTGGTAATCAGCGAAAACAAAGTAAAAATAATACAATTTTTTGTATGATTCACTAGTCATTTTTCTGTTTTTTTTTGTTCTTATATGTGTATTTGTTTGTTAATAATCATAGTGTCTATTGACTATGACCGCTAGGAAGTTACCGTATATAAAAAATAAAATTTGTATCAATAATGTATTCAGGGGCGTCTCAAGCATCCCAAGTTGTGGGAGTGGTGCATTACCCAAAATACCGATTCATGAATTCATATAATTTAAAAATAATTTTTTTTTATACTGTATAGCTTATATAACAAAATGTTATATGGTGTTTTTTAATGATTTTCTTTAAACTTTTACAATGCGGGTCTTTTATTTTTTACTTCTGCAGTCAAAACTGATTTAGATCGAACTGTGAGGACTAAAAATATTTAAAAAAAAAAAATTTTATTAAAAGAAATCTCACCTTTTAATGCTAAGCCTATAAGACTTTGTACTAATGCTTTACTTTTTCAAACAGTGAGGGTAACTTTTATTTTACACTGTTGTATACTAACCGTTTCTTTATAAATTGTTTCAACTGGTCTGAATTTTCTTAATAATTTTTGCTTTTAAATTAGTATCGAAAAATCCGCAACTCTTTGTTAACTTGGTAAAAGTTTTCATTATATTTGACACTTCTATATCGTCAACCGTTTGTTTGCTTATTTCTTCTTCATCGTTTTCATCACTGTTGTTTATTTGACTCTTTGATCGCGGTTTCATTGCTGATTAAAACAACTGTTGCAATATTTTTGTCAACGTTTAATTATTCCTTTGATAATAAATTTCCCGATGATCATTCTAATATTGTGAAAAACTTGAACTCTGTTTTTATTCCGCAATACTTCAAACTTTTGTATTAAGGGAATTTTACTTACTTTCATTTTAATATGATCAGAATAAAATATATAAATATAATGATTGAATGATTTAAAACTGAACAGAATTCGCTGTTAATTAAGCGGCTTCTATTGTATAATTCTTTAAATTTCTACAAGTCTGTTTTAGTGACCTAAATTGTACGATTCTTGACTGTTGTTAAGAAGTTCGCAATTCGAGCATAGTTGCAGACAAATACATAAATTAAATATATTTGCACTTCCTTGTTACTAGGTTAATATCTTGACGCGGAGGGACTAAAAACGTACACAAAAAAAATCTAAAATTTATTTCAATGAAATAGTTCGGAAATTTAAATTATGGTGAAGTTGTGAAAGAGTTTCATGTAGAGTTGAGAAAAAATACGTCAAGAACATTATGTTTGATTTACTTGTTACTTAAAATAATCAAATTTCGTACTTTCAGCTAAAATTCATCTGCTTTTAAAATTCATTATTTTTAATTTCTAATATGGGAGAATTTAATTTTTTTAAATAAAATGAGCAGGGGCCGTTACCTTCTGTGATTTTAATAATTTAAAATTATTTTTACTAAGAATTCTAAACGAAACGGTTATTTGCTTTATTATTATCTGTAAATGCCATTCGTTGTTGGAGAAATTTATTATTATGTTTTGATGTGAATGTGGTTGACGGGGAGCCAATAAGTGGCCCATAAACGTAGGAAAAAGTTGTATAGAAGAAAAGAAATTAAAAGTATTGTAGCAGAAATACAATTTTGTGAGCAAAATACTTTAAGGTGGATAAAAAAACATTAATCATTTGGCAAAATCATGATGTTTTCGTTATAAAACTCTTAATTCAAATATGAGATTTAATGTACTTAATTTTGAATTAACAATAAAATTGATAATGTTGAAGAGGAAGTTATGAGTCATTTACTGGGTAACTTACCAAAGGAATTAAGAGACGAATGTAATTTGAATATATGGAAAGACAGAATAAAAATATGGTTGTTTGCGTGGTGCAAAGAATGAGAAATGGATAGTCATAGGAAAGGAACAGCGATAAGACGGGTAATTGATTGAAAGAGTAAAGAATTATAAATGATTTAATGAAAAAAAAAAAAATGCTCAGTTCTAGCTGCATTACTTATGGCTTATGTGTAAATATTGTGGTACGATGTGCGATAGGTATAAATGTTGTGAATTAAAATTAGACGTAGAGTAGTAAAAATAGAAGTTAAGTTGAATTAAGTAATTATATATAAGACGAATATGATGTATTAGACTTAAGATGTATATAATGAATAAACGATATAATTATGTTGGGAACCCACAGACGGGCAATTGCCTTGTGGGACCCGAAAATTATTTAAAAAAAAAAAAAAAAAAAATATATTTTATTGAAATTAATAAAAAATTTTTAAAATGGGCCGAATTTGAAAACAGCAATAAGCATATTATAAAATCTTTAATTAAAATATAAAATCTACGAATTTAATGAGTCCGACTTTAAAAGTATGTATTTTATTTAAACTTGAAAAACTCTTTCTACTTTTGATCGACCCTGAAAAGGACAATATGCATTGAATTAAATGAAGCAAATGTTATATTTTATAATAGAAATTAATTGCGAAGTAAATTTCGATTTTCGTTTTTATTTTTTAAAGTTTAACTTTGATTACAGTTTGACTGTTTTATGAGTATTTATTTTATTTACTACATTTTATCAAGAAAAAAGTAACATTAATGAAAACAAACGGTTTCCGCTTATCGTTGTATGTGAATGATCGGAAATTAATTTCAGCGCTCAAATGCTCACAAGACGGTGACAATAAAAAAAATGATAAAATAAAATGACCAGATTTGAATGCAAAAGGCAGTACATTTTATGATTTAAATGCAATTTTTGAAATACTTAAAAAACTTGTAAAATCTTCGCAAGAATTGAGAAGCATTTGCACGTCAATATGTAAACGTTCTGTATGTTCCTTCAAAAATTTAAAGTTACATCTATTATATCTATTATTAATTTGATTCAAGAATTATTTTTTTTACTGGAATTGTAAATATTTTTCGAAAAGGTTAAAAAATTGAAAGAATTTTAAATAAGTCGTCATGAATACAAGAAGTAAAGACTTCAAAAACAGCTCTGTTTTTTTTTAAATATTTTTAGTCCTCACAGTTCGATCTAAATCAGTTTTGACTGCAGAAGTAAAAAATAAAAGACCTGCATTGTAAAAGTTTAAAGAAAATCATTAAAAAACACCATATAACATTTTGTTATATAAGCTATACAGTATAAAAAAAAATATTTTTAAATTATATGAATTCATGAATCGGTATTTTGGGTAATGCACCACTCCCACAACTTGGGATGCTTGAGACGCCCCTGAATACATTATTGATACAAATTTTATTTTTTATATACGGTAACTTCCTAGCGGTCATAGTCAATAGACACTATGATTATTAACAAACAAATACACATATAAGAACAAAAAAAAACAGAAAAATGATTAGTGAATCATACAAAAAATTGTATTATTTTTACTTTGTTTTCGCTGATTACCAATAATTTTTTTGAATTTTAAATTCTTTGCCGGGCAACTGTCCAGTTTTGCTTTTTCACAAATGATGCAATTGCCGAGAACGGAAAAATTAATAAATTAGCTTCTGTTCTGCAAATCGATGTGCGCTTTTGTCCGTGTGCGCTTTTATCCGTGTGCGCTTTTGTCCGTGTGCGCTTTTATCCATGTGCGCTTTTATCCGTGTGCGCTTTTATCCATGTGCGCTTTTATCCGTGTGCGCTTTTATCCGTGTGCGCTTTTGTCCGTGTGCGCTTTTGTCCATGTGCGTTTTTGTCCGTGTGCGCTTTTATCCGTGTGCGCTTTTGTCCTGTGCGCTTTTGTCCGATGCGTTTTTATCATGTGCGCTTTTGTCCGCGAACCGGTGCTGAGTGACTGGCGCCTATTTTCTCTTTCGATCCGTTGCACGTCAGCGGTATCAGCAAACATTTTGCATTGTTGGCCAATATTCAAATGCAGCAACTGCATAGTATTCAAAAGCGCTGAATATACCCTTCGTTAAACATGCCTGCAGCCAAATAGGCGGTGGCTATTTGAACGATTTTTGGGACGAAATGCAAGTGCTTCGGATTGATGCGCCAGACCATTGAGTTGAACGACTCGTTTGAATTTTCCATGTGACCGCGTAAACATCTCGTTAAAAGGTTGTCATTTGATAGTTCTTCATAAATCGGACGAACGTGCTTCTCAATTTTTTCGTCAATAAATCGAGCAGGATGCTCAAAAGACCGTAATTAATTGGTGCATTCAGCTTTGCGCCATTCACAACAACACTGTCGATTCCGGTTGGACAATTTTCGTGTCGAGGAGATTTTTTCTGTGAAGCAATTATAATCCAGCGTTGCTATCACAGCTTTTTTCATTTCTTGGACAGAATCAATATTTCTTCTAATTTCCAAACCATAATAAATTGTTAACTTTTTTATGATATCTTCTGTTAGCCGCTTCTTACCACCGAGTTTATCCGAAACACGTGCACAGCCAACTGTTATCACGAAGTATAAGATACAAGAGCGGAGAGAGCATCTGAGCCTGGCTGACAGAAGCTCAAAGTAGAAACACGTGCAGAGATAACTGTTCTAACGGAGTATAGGAGGCAAAATAGAGCGCCCGAGCCCGGTTAAACGCGCTACATCTGCTGGACGCTCCTTTTCGTTCAGCTTTGTATCTCCAAAAGTATTTCGAATTGACATTTGTAACTTTGGTAATATATGCTTGGATAGTTTATCTATCGATTTAGGAAATAAAAAAGAAATCGATTTTTTTGATCTTCTAAAGCAGGATCCCCCTTAAATTGATAGTCACTAGTAGTCACAATGGTGGCCAAATGGACTACAATGCCCGACAATTAACGAGCTCAATGGTTGCGAAATAGAAGTTGAAAATTATAATTTTAAAAGTGTAACGCACAGATAATGATAAACTACTGTGCACTCATATCGTGTGAATTCGCGTTACATATAAAATGCCCGTTAAGATTAAATCTGTACAAGTGTGTTCAAATAGAAATAGCCTTTACGTTTACAATTGATCGGTACAGTTGGAGCTGAAATAATATGCGAGTGTATATTAAAAAGAATTCCAGGTCAACTCAAGAAATGTTCGGAGTCAGTGCAAGAGTTTCAATACACAGTCATGCTCTATGACACTATTTATTTATTCTTTTTGGTGAGATCGTCGAATTTAACTAGTTATCAAGAACTTGGCCACCTTCAACCCTTGTTCCGTGGTTTTGTCGTACGTAGAAAATAAAGGGGGCAGAGAAATAAACTTATAATTCGGAATTCAGGCATTAAGGTTTTCAACGAAAATTTACTTCTGTCAGCCGACCTCTCTAAAATTCAAGGTCATGGTGTTTCAGCTGTGCGTTTACCGTGCGGAGAAAAAAATGTAATTTAATAAATACACTTTTCTGTAATACGAAAACAAATGACCATTAAAATTGCCCCCAAAAAAATACTCTGCAGCAACTAGAAAAATTTACTGATACATTTTCCAACGAAACAACCAGCCCACAGACTTTTCTACGGGTGCAATACAAAACGTGGCCATGGAAAAGGTAATAAATAACCTATTAAAAGCGGAGGATGAACCGTCTTCATAACGTTAAAGAGACACACCGATTCAGCCAATCCAACAATCAACGCCGGATTCTCCACAAACATATAAATGTAGAGTGCATTCAAATAATACTCTATCCGAAAACTGTTTTTTTTTTTTTTTTTAATGGCTTGGCTTTAAATACCATTTGGCCGTTCGAGAAAGTTCATAAAAATAATCACTTATGGATGAACATGAAAATAACGAATCCTCAAAACAAGCAGGAATCCGCTGCTTCATTTAATCAACTATTGCTCTCGATGACGGCTAAGCAAAAGAAAAAAGTAATTTAGAATTACCAAAAGATGGTGCAATAAATTTTGATAAATATTTACCCATCAATTCGTAAATGATTTTATGTTTCAGATTTATTCTCATATTACATAACTTTTTTTTTTTTTTTCTATTAATAAGACCAAAAGCAAGATTCGTATCTTAAAAAAAAAATCAGCGTAAGTTGGTAAATTTGTCTGTTCCATAAATAGAATACTAAGAAGATATGATGTAAAAATAAATATACTATTAAAACTTGCTATTTATTTTTACAGAAACATAAAGTACTTATAGTCCAGTCAAATTAGCCTGAAAAACGGGGGACCCTTGTATAAATTCCCAGAAAGCTAAAAATTGGTATTAAAAAAAAAAAAAATCAAATGACAAAGAAGCGCGATTTAAGATCCTGGAAGCTGCGGCAGCAACCATTCGGGAAGATATTCAACTGGTAGTCATCGATAATTAATGCAGTATGTCTCTGCCAATTGCGCATGAATTGCATACAACCTTCATCATCTTCAAATCGCTGTCCAACTAATTTCTCTTTCAGCGGCTCAAACAAATTAATCATACAGACTTAAATCTGGACTATATGGCAGATGTTCAACGGTTGTCCAGTACATTTGGTCGAGTTTGGCTTGAGTATGGGTGGTTGTATGCGGCCGTCGTTGTCATGCAAGAGCACAAACTGCGAGACCCAATTGTAGCTTGGACTTGAAAGGCCTAGGCCGAACAGCAGTCATAATACTATGACTAATGTTTGTACATACTGATTCTATGTGTTCTAAATTGAACCATTTATTCTTTACAATAATTTGTTCCAAAAAATAATTCAGTGACTCTGGAATATGACTGTTAATATCTTCAAATATACAACCCGGTGGGGGGTAATGAGAATTATCGATGACTACCAGTCGAATATCTTCCCGAATGATTGCTGCCGCAGCTTCCAGGATCTTAAATCGCGCTTCTTTGTCATTTGATTTTTTTTTTTTTTATGTATTAGTCACACAGACCAATAGTTTTACTTACATTATGCGTCCAATGATGTACACATAGGCAGTGTACTCGTGAATATTATGGAAAATACAACTTTAGTAAATTTTAGAATCGCTTTATCTCAGAAATGGTGAATCTTAGGGGGAAAAATGTAAAGGTAATTTTTGTAGAGAATTACGTGATCTACAATTTTGGTCTGGACTATTTTTATTATAAAACTAACCGTTCGCTAAAAAATCCAAAAAACACATTTTTGTCAACTTTGACCTTGAATAAAATTTTCTGCATACATAGGATCGATGAGGATTTTTCGCAATTTCATTATAATGGTGTCCCTAACTAACATTCATGCCAATTTTCAGCTTTCTGGGAATTTATGCAAGTGTGAATGTCTATTTTGAATGGACTATTAAGGAAGGGTTTCTATTTGGTATGATATGATACAAAACAGTCACTACATAATATTTTATCGTAGTTGTTGTAGGAAATAAGGATTTTTTGATTACAGTTCCTTTTCTGGCACGTTCTTCGCTTGTTTGTTTTTAATAAATAATGGTATCATATTTAATTTTATCGGAAGATGAATTCAGTATCCAAGTAGTTCTTTCTTCATCTCTCCTGTTTTGTCGTTATAGAATATTTTTTTTATTCGATTATTACGAACTGTACCGGATGCTTTGAATCCTTTTTTTTTTCTTTTCTCTAAGTCAGTGAGCAAATGCATACCGGTAAAAACACTAACAAAATAAGATAGTAAAGACACACTTCTAATATTTTTTTTACCATTCATAAAAAATTTTAATAATAGCCACCAGCTCAGCAGGCAACTCAAACTTTGTGACCGAATCGCATAGGTTTTTTTTTTTTATAAATTGCTTTCTTCGATATTGTAAAAAATATTTCACTATTCTTTCATCAGCGACGAGGTTAGACTAAAAAACATTAAACTTACTGTAAGTTTCAGTTAGTTTATTTACCAAAGGTTGAATTTTATAGGTTTTAGCATTTTTAGCACTTTTGAGCCATCGGTAAAATATAGAGTTTTTTTGATTTTTTAAGAGCAGTTGCGAGATATTGATTGTTCAATAAATAATATGCGGACAACTACATCTCTACACCAATACAATTTACTCTGCGGCAAATGGTGGCATGAAGAAAAGTACAAAATTCTAATGAAAGATTTAAAAATTAATCTATACTAAAACTAAAAGTAGCCGAATTTTTAAAATTTATGGCACATGCTACTATTTCTTTTAAAATACATTCTGAAATATCGTTACCTAAAAAATATTCAAAAATTTCGACATCTGATTTCCTCACATTTCATTTATTATTTTTTCCGAACTTTGAATAGTAATGTTACAATTGATCTGACGGTTCTGTATATGCTGGATCACATTTATGCTGCACTGTCTACAATGTTTTGAAAGGTTGTTGACTATAAGCTCTTCACAACTTAAGGGGTTATTTACTGAAAATTCTAATTGACCCCGTGATATCTAATATCAACTCAGTTCCCATAACATCATTATTTTGCTCCTCAACATTAATGACTTGATTGGTTTTAAGTGCCACTGTAATTTTCAAGTAATTGAAGATATTCTTTTATTTCCAGTAACATTAAGGCTTTCTAATACTATGTCTTTAATAACTCCATAATCTACAACCAATAAAACGCTTCCAGGACAAGAATTCTACTGCATAAGAATACCCTACGACAGAATATGGGCCAAAAACAACAATTTTATGCTGCAAAGATACTTTGTATCTTACCTCTTCTGTAATATTTTTATCAAATACCTTACCTTTTCAGTGTTCTGTTTATAGGACAGCTATAATTCTCAAAAGCGGTAAATCATGCGGTTGATATGAATCATATCACTTCCAAAAATTATATTATACATACAGTGATTGACATAATCAGACGAAATATACGAAAATGTAAAGATCAGTAACGGAGACAAAAACAATTATTTTAATAATATCATGATTTATTACACGTTTATTTCTAAAAATACCAGTTAATTCGGAAGAGAAAAGTAAACATTAAATGAGAATAAAAATTTGAAATAATAAAATACTTCGTGTCCCATATATAATAGTACAGTAAGAAGCGACGAGTAAATATGCATATATATTAGAGATTTGCAAATCAACTCCGCTAGAGAAGTTGGATATATATATGTGCCCTTTCCGACTGCGGACGTATATCCGTTTCTCAACTTCAACTCCGGCGAAGTTACGTATATCTCATATCTAGTGTATAATCGACTCTTCGCCGTGTATTTAACTCCAACTCTGCGTAGTACTTGGAACGCACAAAGTAACAGAATGTCCTTGAACGTGATGCACATTTTCTTCGCCGAATTCTGATTTACCAGCACTTTTTTTGATAAAATAGCTAGTTTGCATCGTGTTAAATAACACATAGCATTAAATTCGTGGATCATATTACTCCTTCTGATTAGAAAATGTTAAATCACACCGTCGCTATTACCTCTCTATACTGAAATCTATGAACAGAACGTAATTCTGTGAAACAGTGGCGCCTTTTGGAGTGGAGATAACCACTCCGCCAGTGGTGAATTCAACCGGGTCCAGAATGATAACATTTGTTCGACGTCTTTCGCAGTTGAGATATATTAAACCATGTCGTCAGAGTTATATCCGACTTTGTCCGACCGCGGTTATATTTCCAAGGATATTACTGTGTCCGGAGTTACCCTTGCCTAATTTATACATATATATGTGTGTGCATGTGTGTATATGTAAACTCGGCTCTTCGTGCCTCGCAAGGGGCTTCCTGCCAGGGGGCCCCTCTAACCCCAAGTTCTATCTCTTCTATACTTTTTATAGAATGAGAAAAATTGACGTCATTCTTTCAGACTTTGATACAAAAAAAAGAAAAAGAAAGAAAGAAATAGTGGCGTGTTTTATTCGGCTACATTTATTTTTATACAATGAAACGTATGGGGTAAAATGAAAAGTTTGTGACAAAAAATATGACAGGGGTCTGGCTAAGAATGCTATTATTAATATATATATATATATATATATATATATATATATATGTATGTATATGTATATCGTGTATGTGCTGGATTTTTTATTATTATTTAATACAATATTTTTTATTGTTTTAAAAAATAAAAGAAAAGAAAAACAGCTCGTTCATTCATTCTGAAAGCTCATCCCCCATTCTACTCAAAAAAGATCTAAACTATTTACCAATTTTAGTCCTTATTAATAAGTAATTGAATTAACTGTTACTGATGTATAAATTTGATATCACATCTTTAAAATATAGACCAAACTTTAAAGTATGCGGAGTTCGTCAATCAATCATAGCTGGACGAGCCCGAGTGCACATATATTTGTTTTGTGCAACGCGTTCCCAGTCCTTATTGATGTTTGCATAACGAAGCATAATAGCATTATGATCTTTTTAACGCTTTTTTAGGCATTGTAAATTTAAAATCGATTATGGAATCGGAGTTTATAAACTTATTCACCAGTTTGAGCCCAGCTTGAAATTCAAATGCATCCTCAGTACTGTATCAAATTTTCTGAATGAACTATTATTACGTTTTATTTAATCATTTATATTTTTTAAAGTTTAACACCGATAATCGTTAAAGTTAGAATGTTGCAATTTATTCAGAATGGTTGTGTCACACCAGAAAGAAAACAAGCTTCCTCTCGACCTCCCAGTTACATGGAATCACCGCGAAACCGATCTTCTACATGCGATCATTTTGGAAAATTGTGTAATAGTTACCGTTCATCAATTTCGGCCGCACTGCAAAATAAGAGACCATCTCTTCCGCAACCAGGTATCGTATCATCACCAATAATTCGCTTACTAGTGATAAGAAATTAGTAGCGTGCGTCTAATTAGAAATTTACAATGAAAAAAAAAAAGAAAGAAAAAAAACACAAAATGTTGCCAAAATTTGATTTTAACTGTATGCGAAATGAAGTTCGAATTTAATATCAACATGGACCATAATGGCCTAAGTAAACACGGCAAGCTGCTGTTATTTACATTGTAATTTAATTATTTTTTTGTTTATCGAGTTTTGTTTGTTGATTTAATACAATTCGTAAAGACTAATGCAGCTGAATATATAAAAAGAACATCCGCCAAAAGCACTTTTGCCGATCAAATTTACGGTTGCACAGTTCGTTCGACAATTATTTCTAGCAGACTGTCAGCAATTGTTGGCAATTTCGTTTTTTTTTTTTTTCTAACGATAATTTTGAATCGGAAATTTAAACTTTAAAAAACTCAGAAATTCATTAATTTTCTATTGTTTTTTCTCGATTTATTTTTAGTTAACAATAACAGTAAAAAGCGAACAGCTCCGTTGCCACCGCCCTCTAATGGACAACAATTCATCTACGGAACGTTGCCATCGCAGCACTCGCGAAATAGTAGTAACGCTACTAATAGTAGCAATAGTAATCCAGCGGATGGCAGTCAAACGTTTAATTATCTAGGAAGGCATAAAAGAACTCCGTCTAACGATTCTTCGAATACAGTTCATTTAGGTGAGTTCATTTAATGATGTTTCATGCCGGTATTAGCCTTTAAAAATCGTGCCAACATTGACGAATTCATGTTTCCCTGTACATTTATACCATTACTACCTGGACGATGCATTTTACGTACCGAGTTTTTTAACACGTTTTTATTAACTCGCTTTCGTTCTTGTCTGTTCGGGTGGAATTTTACAAAAGATTTTAATATAACTTCTCGGTGAGCCGTAGACTTGAAACTTTGAACATAGTTCAGAACTGGATGACAATGCATTATTGTATAATTATTATATTGATATTTATTAATAAGATATTGATATTAATCAAGGTGACATCGCTACGGGCTTTACTAAGGAATGCTTATTCTCAATTTGTTTCTTCCGCGAATCTTCGTATAGGAGAGTACGGCCTCCCCCACTTTAACAGTTTTGCCCTCCCTAAACTGCTACTTATTTTCTCTCTCACGGTCTTACTGCTTTTGCTTCTGTTTTCGTCATTTTTCCAAATGGAATGCCTGTGACGAGGCACATGGACGCTCTTGCTGATCGCCACGGCTGTCACTGTAGTCGACGAGATGCAAAATTTCACAAGCGTAGGACTTAAATGATTAAATTTAAAAAAAAAAAAAAAGCGTTTTTAAAATCGATTAAAAAGTATAAAATAATTTTTCCTTGCCCCATTCAGATTTATAACACTGTACAGATTGTTTTGAAAATTTGTAATTGTAAAATTTAATAGCTATAAAAAAATGGTAAGATTTATAAAATGAAAAACGTGGAACGCGTGTAATAGTAATGAGTGTAGAGAGTAGCTTTCGTTGAGAAAAATCACCCAACAGTTCACATCATTTGCAGTACAAACTTATTATACGTGATTTAGGTGAACTATTTATGAATCAATTACCAATTACATACGCTCTACGTTTTTCGTTTTATAAATCTTACAGTCTTTTTATATCTATTAAATTTTACAATTACAAATTTTCAAGACAATCTGTATGGGGTTATAAATCTGAATGGGTTTAGGAAAAATTATTTTATACTTTTTAAATCCATTTTAAAAATGTGTTTTTTTTTTTTTTTTTTAAAGAAATTTATTTAAATAATTATGGGTTTTAATTTTACTTTTTTATATTCACATTTTTAATACGCTAGCAGTTGGAAAATAATAATAAAACAGTGATGATGTAACTTTTTATTCGTTACAGAACATATCAGTTATTTTCAACGTACTACACCTGTTTATCGCTTTTATTGCATCTTCAGTGACGAACCGATTTTAATTTAAGGTATTAACGAAGAATTTCGGCTCTTTCTCCCTCGATTCATGGTTTCACCGCATCCTTTTCTTCATCATCCGCGGTGAAACAAGTGTTTCTAATGTCTCTATTTAAATTCGAAAAGAAACGAAGCGCAGGACGTTAGATCAAATTCATATGAAGAGTACAGGTATAAACTTCAGCCTCATAAGGGCTTCTTGGCATTTCCGAAAGACATGCATAACTGAACATTATCGTGTTACAAAAATGTACGGGGTTGGTGGAGTATTCTGCATGACACACTTGTCATCTAAAACTGCTACACACAGAATGGTTGTCCGGTAACATTAAATATTTTGAACTTGTTCAAGTTAATGTTAATTGTATTATGTTTTATTTTTGCAGCGCGTTGCAATTAAATATAAAATCAAGACAACAGAAATGTATCACTAATTCTCAAAATTTTAGACCAACATATTTACAGGTACTGTACTTTGTAAACTCGTGGTTAGCGATAAAATTAAAGTTATTCGAAGCTGTGTATAATCAAGATACAAAAAATCGATTGAGCAATTAAGCCTGACAAATTGAAAATATAAAAAACAATAAATGAAAATGAAAAGTTGAATAATTTTAAAAAGTGTATTATTAATAAATATGTGCAAGTTAGAGTTAGTTAAAATATTTTTATATTTGTTTATTTCAAGCACTCAGCATAATTTAATAATTTCTCGTCAGATATATATTTTAATATAGTCACGTCGTTGTTTATATTGTATGTAAGTTTATGTTTATTAATTGTGATAAATTTAGCAATTGAAGACCTTTCAGTACGACCGTGTTTAATAAAGGCAGTATATTTATAAAATATTTGAAAAGTTCCACTTGCTTATCCCACATATATTTCGTTACATGTGCCATATTTTATGCGGTATGTTATAAATTTATTATATTTATTAGTGGGATTCATTTGTTAGTATTCATCAGTTATTATGAAGGTTTTTTATTTTTGTATTTCTGGTGTTTTGCAGAAAATATTATTCGTGTTATTTGTTGTTTAGTTCAGTTATGTAAATTTAGTCCAAATGTGGTTGTGAGATTCATTGTATTTTTTATTATTAATATTATTATAATATTTTTTATGTAGTCAGTTATGAATTATAGTTATTTCTAATTTCAATATTTTTTTATGATATTTAATTTCTTAATTTGTTTTTTAGTTGTAATAGCGTTTCATGTAATCGGTATAGACGTGCATAAAATGAAAAAGCTTATGTGAGTATGATTTGATTCTGTATCAATCACTAACTTTCTCAATGTCTCTTTTCTACATATGGAATACTGTAGTTTATTATTTATTACTAGTGTTAGGTCCAAATAATTTAATTTATTGACAATTTCAACAGTATATTGCAGATCATCATTTATTTAATAAACATAAACTTATCTTTAATATAAATAGTGACATTGACTACATTAAAATATATATCTGGCAAGAAGTTATTAAGTTGTGCTGAAGAATTCTATATAAATAAATATCAAAATATTTCGGTTAACTGTAGCTACATACGCTTATTAATAATCTACTTTTCAAAATTATTTAATTTTTCATTTTTATTTATTATAATTTTTTATATTTTCAATTTATCGTTAAGCGTTATTTTATTATTTACTATCCCTTTTTTTTTTTTTTTGTATTTTGTTTATACATTGCTTCGAATAACTTTCATTTTATTACTGACCATGAGTTTATGCAGTGTATGGTAATGCGAAACATGTCAGTCCAAAATTTTGTAAGTCAGTGAATATATGATTTTATTCTTCATTGTAATTTTGAATTTATCTTGGGAATATGTTTTTGCGTATAGAAATGTGGTTGTTCTAATTTATATTTGTATACATTTTGTGTACACGAGGGTGGTTTTATTCATTCATCGTGTTGTTCGAATTCGAACATTAGGACAATGTGTGATATGTATTACATCGTGTTTATTCTTTCTGCTACCCAACTCTGTCCTCCGAGCATTGAGTAGATTTGTTTATTGACGATCCCTACATCAAAACTTTCACCAAGTATGACATGCGCTTTGGCGGCTTTCCTCACGGTTTTGTTCTCTTCAATTTTTCTTTTGATAATTATCCTTTCTAGACTATTGTTCTTTTTTCGTAGCACATGACCGAAATATTTTAGAATCAATTATTCTCTTCTTCAGTTGAGTTTATCATCCACTTTCAGTTTTTCTATTATTGAAGCGTTTGATTTTTTTGCAGTCCGCGAAATTCTTAACGTGCGGCGTCACGTATGCATTTTAGAAACATCTTTTATTTTTATCCGCTATCCTAAACGATCAAGATTCAGCTGCGTATATTACTGTCAGGACCATCAGGGATTTAACTATCTTCATCCTAGTAGTTTTACTAATACCGTGGACTTCCTTAACGCACGTTAATTCGGTAACTGTTGATCTCCCCGTTACTATTCTTCTTTTTACTTCTGGTGCACAGTCAACGTTATTTGATATTTTAACCCCGAATATATGCGTTCAACAGATTGGACGATATACGCAAAGAGAAAAAGAGGAAGACCGGAAAACAGGTGGGAAGATAGTTTCGCTAAAATGTTAAAACACAAACAATACCATCAGGTGGCTTATGACAGACTAGAGTGGGCTCGGTTGAGGGAGGACTTTGCTCGTTTTCAGGGCTAAATTAAATTATACAATAGTTTATTTACTTCAATGTATATTGTGTAACGTTATATCATAAGGCTAATAAATAAATAAATAAATATGCGTTCTTTGACCACTTCGAATCTATTAACAGTGTTCATGTTATATGCGTTATACTTTCCTTTGTTGACCTTCATTACTTTTGTCTTTCTTCCATTCGTCTTTAAATCAGCTACTCTGCTAACCGCATCATTTTTCTTATTATCTTTAGGGGCTTATTTTCAAATGACACTAACAGGGTTGTCTTCTGCACATCTTTTTTTCTCTCGATGTATATCCCCTTTCCAGCCATCAGTCGCTTTCCGCATTGTCCATTCATTATAAAAGAAGCAGCGATGATATGCTTTCTTCCCTTACTCTTTTTTGTACCCTAAAAGGATAGGAGAGTTCTCCATCTGCTCTTATTAGACCTACTGGCGGTCTGTAAAAATTCACTGTTATCCAAAACCAGATATTCAGGTACCCCAATCTTTATCAATATTTTCCATAGTATTTTCTAATTGTTTTCATAAAACGATAGCCAACGAAACATGTTCGTGCAGATATATTAAATTCTCTTAGTTTTTCGATAATTTGAAATATGATTTTGAATTTCTCTCGTCGGTAAAAACCCAGCTTCTTCAACCGAGATACGGGTAGCCATATTACTTTAATCGGTTGTATATTATATGCGACATTATATTGTTTATGTGTGAATGAAGTGTGCAAAAGGTTTTTGACTTCCTTCTATATATCGATATAAATATCGTTCTGTATCAATCTGATAGCCAAATTTTTGTGTTCTGACCATGGCATATGCAATATGTCTGTCACGTTTTCATCATCTGCATTTACCATTCCAATCGGTGTATTATCTGGTTCTGGCACTTTATTAAGTGGTTTAATGTTAAAATATCAAAACTTAAGAAAGAGCGAGCAATATTTATGTATTAAATTTAATTTCTACGAATGGTTGCAAATACTGTACAGTTATCGTTAGATGTTTAGTTTAAGTTTAAATCAATTTAGAAGCAAACCAGAAATACTTATTGTAACACAAATGCCTTATTATTTAAAATTTAAAACAGGAAGTTATAATTCTACATCATAATGCATTCGGAAGTAAATTAATAAATAAATTTTTAACTTGAAATTTTCCATAATAATATGTTTCGGTACAAACTAAAATAATAAATAAATAAAATAACAGTGAGTATGCTTTATGAACTGTGCAGCGTACTTTTTTTAAAAAGGTGGATGAAATGTTTATTATGAGCCAAGCAATGATATCTTGTAGACGGTGGAAAAGTTTTTAAAATCGGTTCCGTAGTTTTGGATATTACTTTCTTTTTCTGTATTTCGATCAATTCACTCCCGAGGGTGTCCATTTTCTTTTCATGATCTTTCATTTAATTCTAAGTAAATATTCAACCGTTTGTTTCAAATAATGCGAGTTTAAATTCCTTGAATTTTATTTCTTTATTCAACAAGAAAGAAAAAAAAGATTTACTTATATTGGACTTTGAGCGACGTTCTACTTGTAAACATACTCTTAATACACTCAAACAATCTTCAAACAACCCTGGGACTATCTGCAACACAAAATATAAATTAAGCAGAATTATGTTTTCTTATCTATTATTTAACATGTCATTAAAATTTGAAATTTACTCAATATTTTAAATTTTCTTATTTTTAATATATATATATATATATATATCCTTATGCATTTCGCAAAATGAAATATTCTTACATCGCAGATAAAAATAGATATTCTGTACTATTAATATTAATAACCCGTTTTTCATGCTTTTCTTCTAAGCAAATCCACCTCATCCGTTTCTGAAATTTAAAATTTTGTGTTTTCATCTGCTTTCTTTTTTATGTAAAATATGGCGGCTGCCATTTAATTAGTTAATTTTGTAACAGACCTACAATCATTAATTTTCAATTTTAAGTAAAAATGAAAAATTAATTTTTATTTTAATCTTCATAATTTTTAAAATTATAAAACCTCTTTCCATATTGTATGTCAATGTATATATATTCTCATATATATATATATATAATTTTTTTTTCAACGAAATTAAACACAAATTTAATGTAGAATATTTTTCTTGATAAGTATGACCAATCGAATACTGTGTATTTCTTTTTTGAAAATATAACCACATTACCCCAAACAGCGTTAACTAACTAACTAAATGGTGTGTTAGTTTTTTACAATAGTAAGATTCTAAAATGATAAGGATACACTTTGAACATTTCTTACTTGGAACTGGTTCTTCATGTTACTAATGTAAGGACCGATGCACCCCCGATTTTTCAACAAGCGATCACACTGCGGCAGTTAATTAAGATAAGAAAATATCATCGCTTGATGGTGGCATAATGCAAAAACCGTGGACAAAATATAGTATTCTTCAGTCGCTTCCTGATCGGTGTGTAAAAAAAGAAACGCATAAATAAATAAATTGATATCTACTTCGAAATTTAATTAATTTATCAGAACATGCGATAAATGATCGGATATGTACACCAATTAATTTACACTGGTGTATTATGAAACCAGGGTTTCGTTTACGTCATCGTTATGGCATTATGGAGAATTCCCTCATAAAATGATCGTTACATTAATGTGTTGCAACGAGCGACTCCGCAACTATGTGTATGACTCAATTTGACTTCATTACTTCACGCTGCAACATCGCCGCGCGTTAAAAAGTTAGATGTGCACATTAAGCCTTAATCGTATTTCCTTCTTCGGCTTCGCATTTTTTTTTTTTATGTATACATCCGCTGTTTGGACTTCTGATGCCATAATTGCAACGAGAAATACTTTAAGAGGATGAGGGCACATCAACGATAGAACAGCAAGTTACCATAATATTCCGATAGTTCTCAGTGGTGATCTTAACTTGGATTTACAAGGGTCACACGCCCCCATATTTATAGAATTTATGCGTACAAAATTCGGACTCGAACTGAAGAATGAACCAACCATTTCCACATCGTGTAATTCCACGTTTATTGACGCCGCCTTTTCACGACACGTAGACGCACTTGAAACGCGCAACTATATCTCCTACTTTAGTACGCATCGTCTTCTCCTTTCGATAACGGCGCATACCTTCGATGTCAATGTAACGATAAGTAAATGTAAATATTGTATCCATCTCTAAAGAATCACTTTCTGTACAATAAAAATCATAAACACGTCGGCTTTCAAACTCGTTTATTTTTGTAGATTCTGGCCCGTGAAAAAGAACCAGCCCACCGACAGTTCAACGAAACAACCGAACATAATTCGTATGTCGAGTGAAAGAATAAAGGAAAGCTGCCCATAAGATATATTCATGTATTAATACGTTTGCGTGAAGCGTAGATACTCGTTTGCTTTCTATAAAATTTTTCTTTTTCTTTGCGTTTTCCCCTTACTACCATTAATTTGTTATTTTCTAACAGAAATTTTATACCTTTTTTTATTTGATTTACTTGAAATTTGGCAATCATTATCGTCAACAAAATTCTTTCAATCACAGCCAAATTTATTCTTCTCTCTTTTTTATTCCCAATTTTACAATAAGTTTCCTTCTTTCATTTATAAACTTTGCCTTTTCAAAATCTGAAAAATTGTTACTCATTCCGTCTAGTAATTTTTTAAATAAATTTAATAGTTTTTTTTTTTTTTTTTTTTTTTTTTTTTGTTTAAATACTGATTTGTACGTTTAAAGTATAACAAAATTGCAGTTTCGCCAAATTTAAGCTGAATTAAACTGTGATCGGTTCGTTACATAGGTTAGTAGTACTTAAATACTTAAAATCTACAATAAAAAGGTCTTAATATACATTTAAATTCTGCGTTAGTTCCACGAAGCATAAGTATTATTGAGTGCTCCTAACTATAGATGATGAAAATCACTTCGTTCTATTTCTCATTGTTTATATGGAAATAACACAGTCCTGTTGATCGTTAGCGTACGATTATCGGTAGGTACATACAAAAAATCAAATGTAGTATTACTGTAACAGACTGAATACTACATTATAATAGTTGTATTATTTAACATTTATTTTTAAAAATTCAGATTATTAAGTAGTAATTCAAATTTTTCACTTTAAAATAAATTCGCAACTAGTATTTTTAATTTTACTGATAAAGAAACAAAACCAGTAATACTCAATTTTGATGGTTTTTGTAGTTGGTGCAAGACTAGTCATACCTCCGGGCGAAATACCAACACTTAAAAGCATTTCTTCAGATAAGTCTTCAGGTATGTAGCTCATAAACTTTATTAAAAACATAAAAACTATATTATAAATAAGAAAAAGAAGTAATACATTTCTTTTGTAAAACATAGTGTTATCTGATTATATCGTTAATAATGATTATGTTATTATAATTATGCAACTCCATGTACTTTTTTATGAGAAAAAAAAATACACATCATGCCAAATAATTAAACCATAAAATGTCGTTCAATTTATCAGCCTCGTAATGAATTGTATCGCCAAGTTAAATAATAAAAACTATAAAACTTAATAAACAATGAAGATAAATACTAAATACTTAATTTAGGAAATCCTATCATCAGCCAAAGAACACGTGAATGCTGCAGAAGCCTGAAATTAGTATTTGCATGCTCTTTAGCTGTTAATGGTGCATTTCCAGAATCGTCCCGCAGCTAACTATTTATTTTTCTTATTAGTTTCGGTAAGCATTTACATTAGTGCCGTTAGTTCATTTTTGCCAAGATTTTAGTTCGTTCATTTAATGGTATTTTCCATTGTGAAATTGAACTAACTCAAAATGTGGAATACATCATTAAATGAACAGAATGAAATTTAAATAACCACAAGACATACGAATGAAGAAGACGATATTTTAAAATTAAAACATACCTCAATGTGCAGGATGACGTAAAAAAAAAAAAATGAGAAGCAAAAAGCAGATTAAAATAGATTATACAGTATTTATTAATTTATTAATCGTTAACAGCATAAAAATAACGGTAATATAGTAAGTTATAACAAATACAAATATAACAAACAAATTAAGTATAAAATGATTGCTTACTTCGAAACGTTTTCGGGTATAACCTATCATCAGCTAAAAACACAACTCAATATATGTGATCAGAAACAAATTCTAAATCACACTGAAGTCAAATAGGAAATAAAACGGTTTATATAGTTTAAGTCAACAATGTAAAGTCGATGTATCATAATTGTTAGAATGAGATGATGTACATAGACTATAATAAACATTTAAATAATATAAATATTAAAAATTTTAAATAACAGTATTTGGATAAAAATAAATACGTAGACAGGAATAATAGAATTTTAAATCTGCAAAGTAGGAACTTCTCTCATACAGCATGGCAAAAATCTAGTAAGTAGAAATAGATTTATTTATAGAAAAGTCGAAAATATCAGCTTTAAAATGAGACTTAACGAATTTGACTATTGCGTTTAGCAGATGTTGAGATTTAAACTTATTGTTATCGTAAATTTTAAAATTTTAATCTGATTTTTTTAGATTTAGCGAAAAGGTACAGTTTAACAATGTCAAAAAATCACATCTCTTAAAAATTAAAAATTTTAATTTTTTTTCGCGTCTATCTTATATTTATTTTTTCTTCTTCGCTAATATTAATCGTATGAAATCAGCATTTTAAAACACATATTCATACCTATATATATAAAAAATTTCGTTTAGGTTATCATTCTAGTTCCGTTCAACGGCCACGATGTCCGCCACCACCGGCACCATCACAAACTCATTCATTGGTCAATGGTCAATCAACTGAAAGTATTTACTCGATATCTTCATCGAGCTTGGACGCTTCTTATGCTCCGGTTTCCTCATCTCAGAAAAAAGTATTTATATAAAAATTGTTTTTTTTTTTTTTTTTTTTTTTGACATTAGTCTTTTAACGAATACATTTGGTGTAGACAAATTTTATTTGTGTATATATATATATATATATACTAGGAGGCTTTGCCCCTGGTCGCTTCGCGGCCCAACCTCCCGCGGCTCCGCCTCAAAACTTTCGTTTTGTGGGAGTTTCGTCGTGACCAAGTTGCTCTTAAAACAATGATTTTTTTTTTGCTAAATTCGTACTCTGCTCTAGAATTTACCTTATTGTTTTAATCATGCAACAGCACTAAATTGTTTAACATTTTTTGTAAGTTTATTGCTCACAGAATTTGGCAGATGCACCTTGTTCTGATTTAAAATCGTCGAAATACACTAAAAATACACCAACTTCAAAATTACAACGCCGTTTTTCAAATTTAAAATCGTCGAAATATACCAATAATACTCCACAGGGGAAACAAAAGAAGGATCGTTAACAAAAAGTATTTCGTCTTCGTCCACTGTGAGTAATACACGATGAACGAAAAGCCAGTAACGGTTGATGGGTGGGTGGAAGCGCTGTACTCCATAGGTAAATACAGCAGTACCGCGTTTTCATGTGATTAGTAATGATTTTATTAAATTAGCGCTGATCTATTCACTTTTTGTTTTGAGCCCTAAGGTACGAAAATTTTGGGCATTTTATAATTTTCCTAAAACACCTGAAGCTGTCGATTGAAAAAAATTAGCTTTCTAAGTGCCATAGAACGGTTTCAGGACTTTTTTTTGATTTTTCATCTAATAATACGAAAATTGAAATTATTTTGTTAAAAGTTTGAATTAAAATAGCTCAAAAAGTTCAATCGCTAGAAGGGTAGTGTAAGCGAGGGAAATACTCTAAATTCAATTCTCTTTAAAATGAGACCTGGAGCAGTTCAGTAGAATAATTAGTTTTTGATGAACGATAAAAAAATTTAAAAAACGGCAAAAAAATGTGATTTATTGCTTTGATTGTTTGCTCGTTTTGAGCCCTAAGGTATGAAAATTTTGAGCGTTGTATATTTTTCCTAAATGCTGCTGATGTAAAGCTGTCGATTTACAAAAAAAAATTGCATACTAAGTGCCATAGAACGGGCTCGGGACTTCTTTTTTTGACTTTTTGTCTATTTCTTGATTCATTGCTTGTTTTGAGCCCTAAGGTGTTAAAATTTTGAGTATTTAATATTTTTCCTGAAAGCTACCGGCCTGGAGCTGTCGATTAAAAAAAAAATTAACTTTCTAAATGCCATAGAACGGGCTAGGACTTTTTTTAAATGTTTGGTCTTTTGTCTTATTTTCGTCTATTTTGGTAGAAAATTTTGATACATTGCTCGTTTTGAGCTCCAAGGTGTGAAAATTTTGAACATTTTATAATTTTTCTAAAAACTGCTGACTTGAATCTTTCGATTAAAAAAAAAATTAGTTTTCTGAGTGCCATAAAACGGGCTCACTTTTTTTTTTCATTTTTGGTCTTTTGTCTTATTTTCGTCTATGTTGAAAGAAAAATTTGATTCATTGCTCGTTTTGAGCCCCAAGGTATAAAAATTTTGGACATTTTATAATTTTCCCAAAAGTCGCTCACCCGGAGCTTTCGATTATGAAAAAAATTAGCTTTCTAAGTGCCATAGAACGGTCTCAGGACCTTTTTTTTGATTTTTCGTCTATTTATTTCCTTGACGCTTTATTATATAAATTAAGCAGTTATATTTCCTTTTATTCTTGTAGCTCGTAACCTGATTTAAATCACTTAAAATGAACTTCTTTTCTGCTTCATTAAGTAGAAGTAAGTGAAATGAGTTCCACACCTTTAACAAGGTATTAGAGTTAAAAAGTTACGGTTCGCGATGCACTACCCAATAACACTAATAATTATAATGGAAGGATCAGTTTCTTTCGCTGAATATTTTTTTACTTTCTCAGATTTTCTTGATAGCCCGTTATTTCATCCTAAGTCGTTCTAGGAGTAATTTGAGCAACAAAATTAAAATTTACGCCCCTGATCTTTGATTTTGATAACCAGACCCCTTTACTACAAGCTAGTCATTAATATACTACTATATATTTTTATTTGATATGCGCGAATAGGTATTATTTTTTATTTTCACCTGAAGTTGTCAAATGCATGTTCAGTTAAGGGTTTAATTTTAGTGATAGTACTATTTTAAGACAATATTGATTAATATCGATAGTTTGGGGTATGTATTATAAAAAGGGATCGCCATATTTTTTGACAGTAGCGAAAAATGCACATTTTTAGTATTTTGTGAACAAAAACGTTTGTAGGTGTAAAAAGTAATGCATTATTACATGTTTTTCTTTATGGAATCTATCAAAAAAAACAAAAAATATATATATATATATAAACTTGAGTACATAAAGCGAGTGCTTATTTCGATATTTTTAATTCTATCCTTCATTGAAAAAGAACTGTAATTAGATTATTGTCTCCTCGTATGCTTAAAAAATTTACATTTAATTTAATTTATTTAATCCCAAATGTTTCTTAAATATTTGTGAAAACTAGACTACAACTAAAGTAATACCTTTTTTTCATTTTTTCTAATTAGGTTTTTTTTTATGATTGACTGGTGTTTTACCTTTTAAATTTTGTAATATTATAATTAATATAAAGCTGCGCTCCCTCTCCCCCTCTGATTGTTAATCGTATGATATATATTATTGATGAATTACATTCGGAGCTTCTTTTATATGATTTTTTGTAACCAGATTTATCGGTTTTTGTTTTTTTTTTATTTAATATATTTCCTCTTGATTATTTAAATTTTTACTCTAAGGAAGGAAGAAATGCCAAAAATCAGATATCGCAACGTAGTCGGTTAGGATCATGATGTTTCGTTCCAGTAAGCTCCTAATTCGAATCCCGCTGCCACACTAAAAATTCAAGAAGATTTCACTTACGCTGGGTTAATGTTCATAACTGAAGCCTCCCTCTCTCACCACAACCCCGCCAAAAGGAACTAATAATATTGAAAAAATTTTATCAGTATCTAAATAAGAATAGATTAAATAGCTACTATTACCGGACTCATTTTATGATTCTATTTGAATATGTAGGATTTAGTCAGAAATGAATCTGAGAACATTTTTAATTTTTTAATCATTTTTCATAGAAGTGGTGTAAAATACTATCATTTATTATTACTTTGAGCAAAATTCTGTTATGGGAGAATAACTTGACATTGACTCTGACATAACTACAATTTTCTGGTAAACTTCGAAATGATTTTTATTATTCATAACTTTGTACGCTGTTCATTTTGTGGTAATTAGCAGTTGTTTAGCAAAAAAAAAAATCTTACAACTAGTTGATTGAAAAATGCCATGGAATTTTTAGTTCGATAAACAATTTAGTATCCGTTATTGTATTAAAGGAAACTGCAGGATATTTAAAATTAACTTTTCTATTCACTTAGCTAGGAATTGCATAATTTCAGTTCTGATGTAATTATAGTACCTTTTTAAGATATATTGCATTCAACCGATTGTAGTCAGGGGATTAAACGAAATTTTTATTATAAAACTTCAATTAAATTCTTAAGGTTTATTTTATACATCATCATCTTTCCATGTTTGTTTATCCTAAGAAGTTTTCGATTGATCAACTAATTTCATTATGTAATTTCTGGTTGCAAAAAAATTTTAATTAAAAAATAAAACAATCGAATCAATTACATTTGTTTGTTTGTTTCTTTTACCGGTATAAAAGGAAGAAAAATGTGCGTTGTACTTGTTGTTCATCTTTTTGCTGTCTGTTTACAAGTATTTCTAAATTATTCAAGGTTACATAAACAGAAAAAGTCGCATGCTTCATTATGTAATTTTTGGTCTTTCAGCAGTTATCAGATAACTGTGAAGATAAGTCAATAACAGACGACATGGTCGGTAAAACAACTTTGTGTTCGAACCGTTCCTTGGCCCGATGCAGAGCGCTATACGATTGTTCGGCGGATAACGAAGACGAGCTATCTTTTCAAGAAGGTGACATTATCATTATAACGAACATGACTACCGAAGATGAAAATTGGATGGAAGGCTGTTTGGAAAGAGATCCGAATTTAAAAGGCATGTTTCCTATAAGTTTTGTTCACATGTTACCCGACGGTTAATAAACACATAACTAACAATGTGTCTATATATATATCGTCATCGCGTTTTAGTCATTTTTATCAAAAATTTTACGCAGATCATTATAAAAATGTCTAATATATATTTATATTTTTATATATATATATATATATATAGTGAATCACATAAATATTCGTACAAAAATGGAAAAAGAAAACAACGAAAAACCGCTTCAATGACGAAAAAATATATATGAACTAATAAGTATAATTTCCTGTGTAACATAATGAAAGACAAGAAGTAAAAAAAAATCACACATCACCATTTTATGCAGAACAAAAGAGAACAAGTCACAAAAATATTCGTACAATGGAATGCAGTGCACAATGTTGTCGCACTTGGGGGTTTCCAAAAGTGGGTGATAAATATAAGACGATGTTCAGGATAGGATACAAAGCGCTGAATCAATTTCATGACAAGCGATCACACCGTGTGTGAGTTACGAGTGAAGTGCATTGAGTGCAAGTAAAAATGTCGCAAAAGTATTAGAGTACGTCTTTGGAGATGCAGAAACTGGTCATTTACCACTAAACAAAAGGCAAATCGTTAAATACAATAGCTAAGCTACTCGAACTATCTTGTAATCCCTACCAATACATTATCCGTCGATATATACAGAAGAATCGCAACGAGTCAATTTCACAAAAGGGCAGACCAAAGAAGCTTTCTGTGCGTCGCGAACGGTATATTGTCGGTAAGGTTGGTCGGAACACACAACTGAGTGCCTCGAAACTCGCAACGGAAGTAAATACTATGTGGAGTTTGCGCTGAAACAATTCGTAGATCGCTAAGGAAATTGGGTATCATGGGAGAACCACTAGAAGGAAACCGTCCATTAGTGAACAGAATAAGAGAAAGCGGTACCAGTTTACTGTTAAGTATCGGACAGTCTCCGACAGTTTTTTGAGAAAACATTACATTCAGCGAAGAGTCTAAATTTAACCTTTTTCGTTGTGGTGGGCGGCAGAAAATATGACGCAAACCAAAGACGCAGTTAGATTCGAAGAGTCTTATAGCAACTGTAAAACGTGGAGGTGGAGGAGTAATAGTTTGGAGCTATTTTCAAGAATATGGGGTAGGTTCACTAGTCTTTGCTGATGGCCTGATGAATAAGGAAATGTATGTTGATATTTGATGTAATAATTTGATGAATAAGGAAATGTATGTTGATATTTGATGTAATAATTTGATGAATAAGGAAATGTATGTTGATATTTGATGTAATAATTTGCTTGTAAGTGGCAAAAAATTTGGAATTGCGGACTCATTTTATTATTATCAGGATAACGATCTAAAGTTTAACGTATTTTATACACGTGAACGGATGCTCTACGATTGTCCCCATGTGATGCCTACCTCTGGCCAGTCCCTGGACTGCAACCCCATCGAACATGTGTGAGATTATCTCGACAAGAAACTTCGTGAATCCCCAGTTCGGAATATCAGTTAATTGAAAGAACGCTTGTTGGCCGAATGGAAGAAAATTCCCGTGGAATACTGCCAGAAATTGGCGTGGTCCATGCTATGTCGGTTGGTGGCAGCGGTCATGGTCCGGGACCTTCATACGAAGTATTAAGGAATTTTTTTTGATATTGTATGAATATTTTTGTGATGTGTCCTATTCAACTCTTTCTTTTTTGTTTTATATAAAAGTGTGATATGCGATTATTTTTTTTTTACTTTTCGTCTTTCATTATGTTACACAGAAAGTCGTACCTATCAATTCATGTGTATTTTTTCGTCATTAAAGCTGTTTTTTCTTATTTTATAGACGCTTTTCCGTTTTTCTCGTTGGTGTACGAATATTTATGTGACACACTGTATATATATATATATAATTATTATTATTAATATGTGAATTCCTATTTTAACATTATAATCCTATTGTATTTATTTAACTTAAGAAAAACATACATACATAACAGTAGTATTTAACTTAAGAAGCGAATTAGTAACAATATTATTGATATTATTGTACTAATTAATTTTAATTTGTATATTTACTTACTGATATGTATTTGTGTACGAAACTTTCATTTAACGTATTTCCGAAAGATAAAATTATATTATTCATTTTTAGTATATAGATTTGTATGATAATGCATGTAAATTATTAAGTAATCTAGTCGTTCGATTAAACGCAACTCGCGTCCTTATGTACACTCGTACATACTTATATATATAATTCTATTTATTAATAAACGTGCGAAAGTACGTACATAGTTGTGAGATAAAAACATACTTTTTAATTTTCTGTAATACATATTCTAAAATCATGCAATATATGAAAATATAATAAATTAACGCAAATATGATAATTTCGGTAGAATTCTTTATATGCACGGAACTTAATAAAGTATAATAGCACGTTTATGTTACTAATTGTTTATACAGATGATCTACGTGCATGTATGACAATGGAAAACCGGAAAAAAAAAAGTGATTGACCTATAAAATTTCGAATTAGATTTAGCAGCCGTTCATTTATGTTCAGTTATTAAATACGATCAACGCATTATAATAAAAGAATTATATAGTTAAATTAAATAGTACCTGCTTGATATATACGAATATATATATATATATCGTTTAACTTAATTCATTATAAGTTGTACTGCTCGATTCCGAGGATTGTGAATACCTGTTCGTACAGTTCTTGTATAGAGATAGATAGTACTGAAGAAAATCTGTACACAACGCATACAGACTTCACTTTAGATTTGCTGTACAGACTTATTACCGTGATACAAGTGAAGTGTAAATATTTGTTGTCACACTTACATGTGCACGCTTATAGTGATATTTTTTAATTTTTGTATGTTAATTTTACATTATTTCTATTTAAATTTTGGTTTGACATCGCTCGAAGTCAAGATTATCAAATTAGTAATTGAATGCTTTAATCAGTCGACCATCATGGAACGATAATGTCTTTATTCACACTTTTGATAAGTACCCTGGTTCCATATCTTGTTGATAACTTTAATAAATACCAGTATGTATATTTTTAAGTTGTTGAAATACCTTAAAAACGTATTAATAATGAGAACTTTTGAACTTTCCTCTCGGTTAAGTCAGTGGCTCATGGGCTAAACTTAAATCCGCTACTAACAGCTGTATCATGGAACAAATATTTATCCAGACTAAGTCACAAGAACCAGAAAAATAAAAATAAACCGTCCGTGATATTCAAAATTAATTTAATCAAGCATATACTATTGAAAAATGTAATACTAGGTCCATTTTCTTTTCACTGAAATTTATTAATAATGGAAGTCAAAGTTTTTCGAATAATTCCGATCAAGTGACTTTTTGGCAGTTATCATTCCAGTTTATTCTGTTCCTTTATGAAGCTGGCTAAATACTTAAATTTTATTATTACATTAAATATGCTGCGTTAATGCCAAACTAATAATTGAAATATGTTTTGCCGTGATAATCGACAGCTGTTGAATATGTTTAAACTAAAACAGTAATTTTCCTAAAGCAGAAGACATCGTTCGAAAGCCAATGGGAAACTACTGTAATTAACATTACGATAGAATAGTTTCTAGAATAGTCGAACTATCAAAGCTGTATCCTAAATTCGAGATGTAAAAATTATTAAAAATAAATGTTCGTTAATAGTTTAGTGAAAGGCAATGGAAGATCATCGCGAATACCACCGTATACACGCAGTTATCAATGTATGCATATACACTCAGACTACACTAGTACAACGATTAAAAATCATACATAATCTCAATATTTTTTAGTCCACTTCCTTGCATACAGAATTGCCACTATATATCTGTACAAGAATATATGAATAGAGATGGTTAGGATACCCGAAATCGAGCCGTGTGATTAATAAGAAAATGTAATATTTGTTGAAAATTATTTTAATCTTATTTCATTTTCTGTTTTTATTAAATGAATTCGCTTTTTTTTTAATTTTTCAAGCACTTTTGACGATGACTGTATCAATAATAAATTTATTTTGTTATATGTAGTACAATTACTTTTCCATAAATAAAAATTTTTAGAACATTTATACAGTAATTTATTAGCAACGTTTTGTTTAATAATACTAATAAAGACCTTAACATTGTTATTTTTATTGTTTTATGCATTATACTTTAAAACTTTTTTTTACAGAAATAAACATGATTTTTTAAACATTTATCTAAACCTTTTTCTGCGCTTATTAGTTTATCTCTTTCATTGCTGAGCATAAGTACTGCGTTGTTCTGTTTCATTTGTGTTTGTGACAGAGATTTGATAAACCAATAGCTGTTACTAAAATCACAAAAATGGCAAAATAAACTATTGATGGTCTTCCATTTGGGTTCATATAACAATTCATATTAATTTGTGTAGCATATAAGGCTAGGAAGAAATGGATTTGAAAAATAAGGGTAGAAAGGGAAGCAGAGCAGCGCTAGAAAGTGACATGAAAGCAGGAGAGCGAAATAAATTCTCACTGCGTCTAAAAAGTATCAGATGGTATCCATAGTAACGCAAACGAAGACGACTAAGGCCACTAGTAGTGATGCAATTAATGCAGGCACGGGTGAAGGATCGAAGGAGTAGGTGTCAGTGAGGTAAGAAAAATAAACTAATATAAGAGAAGTAAATGGGAAAAATAAGAACAGGGAAAAGAGAAAAATCTTTTATGTTGAAGCAGTTCTAATCGTGGCTAAAAATTATGACCACAAAGCAGCGGGATGGTGCTGAAAAAATAGCATTGTAAAGCTTTTATGGTAGCCTGACCGGGCGAGAGTAGGACAGTCATGAGATTCTTGCAGATTTTTAGTAGACAGTTCTTCAAGCTGTTCATCTGCATTATCGTTTCTTGTTGCCCTGTCACTACTGGAGTATCTTATTTGGGGCTTTCAACCAGCAGCCATTGCATTGTGACCAGCTTATTGATTATTCTTGGCTAAGCATATATCGTTTCACTATCTGCTGGTCATGGACTTCTTCCTTTTTCTAAGCTCAAGATCCCTAGTTATTTTGAAAACCCCTTAAAGTATGTGGAACAAAATTTCCATAGCAGGCACTAATCGGCGTAATGTGAAACTTTGTTTTCGTACTGTTCTACTGAAGCATAATTGTTTATTATTGGCATATATATAATAAGATCAAACCGTATGATAGTTGACCATGATTATGATGGAAACTTGTTTAATAATCGGAATACTGCGTAAAACTTGTAGGAATTTTTGGAGAACTCTTTTCTTTTTCTTTTTTTTTTTTTTGATGTGTAAAATTTCTTTTGTCTAATCTTTTATTTGGTTTCGCCAGCTGTCTTTTTTTTTATTTCCTGAGAGTTAATTAAATAATTTACAGCTCCGCCTATAGTCTTATATTCTGATCACGTGATCCAGTCATTCTAATTGTTTATTTCGTGAATAATATGTACCATTACATTGTTTTCCTTAGGTCTTTGTTTTTAATCTTTTTTTGAAATTTTTAAAGTAAAACGAATCATGGCACATTTTAACGTTTAGCCTATTGTTCTATTTTTAGAAATGGGAGTCGAACATTAGGTGCCATAAGTAATTACAGACACCACATGAACTTAATCATTTCAACTTTTGATTTAATATTTTCAGTACATATTTCAAGGAGCATAAAATTTAGCACGCTGTGCAATTTTACATTTTCCTAGAAAACCGAAAAGCTTGGCTCTCTTCAACGGGACCAGAACAGTTTACGATTTATGTTCAAATTTCGTATTCAAGGATTTCTTTTTTTTTTTATATATATATTTCAGAGTTCCTGAATTGCAAGTTTTTTTTTTTTTTTTTTGGCTCGTGATTTCAGAAACGATTAGAAGGGGAAGAATCAAATGCTGGTCTGGTGAGTACATTAATAGAATGAAAAAACTGAGAACTGAAATAATGGATAGAAAGGAAAAGAATAAGATGTAAGAGGTGAAGCAAAATAAGGATTAAGAAATGCAAGGGACTATAGAGTAGCACGCGATGACAGTAAAGGATAATTTAAGTATTTTGTAAATTTTACAAAAATGGATGGAGAAATTATTTCCGAAATAAAAAAAGGCAAAAACGTGTTCTTTTAAAAGTGACCGGTTTAAAATGTATTAAAATGTTTCAACTCTACTGAAAATAATTACACTTAATATTTTAATGGTTGCAGTGAACTCATGTTATTTAAGGAAATACAATGCGTGAAATGTATTATTTAATTATACTAGTTTCGAACAGGATTTCACACTCGCTGATATAAAATTAAATGCGAACAAATTTTGCAACGCATTTCCCCAAAACTAGTTGGAGATAAACGCAATTTAATACAGTCTATTATAATTTATTATACCTTTCAAATTTATTATTACCATGATCAGTAATTTTTTTGAAACTTACGCAGTTGAAAGTCAGATAAAAAAAACTGCTGGAGAAAGACTGTATGCCATCCGTGCTACTTTTAAATTTGCAATCAACTAGTCCATTAGAAAATGAAAACTAAAAATAAAAAAAAAAAATCAATCGTATCGGGGAAAGGCAGAAAAAACACTATACCGAATTCGTAAATATAATTTACCGCTTTTTTGTTATTACTTCTCTTTTTAATTGAACCAAAATATTACACATGATAATACTAATATTTTTGTATACTTAATTCAATAAAAATAAAACGATACACGAGAAAAATCGAGAAGGTGAAATTTTTAATAAAGATTTTGAAGTTTAGAAAATTTTGCGTTATAAGTTATTTAAATGTTTGCAATTTTGATAATGAAATTTCATCTTTACAATTTTAAATGAAATAAATTGATAGTGAAAATTAAAATTGTTAATATAATAAAAAATAACGTAAAAAACTCTAAAACTGCGTGGAACGGGTGAATCTCAAATATTCCCAATAACGTAATCATTATACTCGAAATTATTAATATAGGACAAAAAAAAGTGTATGCATAAAAACTTCAGGCATTATCGATAGTGCGAATAAAAAATCGAAAAATCGACGAATTCGTAAATCGCGACTGAAATTTTAGATGAAACAGAACTGCTATTCGGAAGTAAATTCGAAAAATTCCGTTTGTTTTCTACAAATTATTCATATATATATATGCGATGTGAAAGTATATATATAAAGATTTTATTATATATTAATCTGTTTAAATTAATACAAAATTCACTACCAATGATATGAAAATACACTTCAGAATGAACAGTAACTACTATGCACTAAAAATATTATTATAAATTTGGCTCTTATAACACCACTGAGCAAAGCAGTGGAGCTGAAACTTAACAGGTTATGTTAAATTCACACAGACTCCATGCATCAGACGTCACTAATAACAAAAACAATACAATGACGACTTATCAAATATTAAATAAATTAAAAAGTATTAAAATTATTAATTGATATTTAAGAAAAACATGAATTTGCCTAAAACGATTGCTATGTTAGTTTTCACTACTAATACTAAGAGAAAAAGAGTTATATTTAATATACACGCATACATTTGCTAAATAAAATATTAACATTACTATAACATACAAAGAATATTTATATTATATATTATATATATATATATATATATATATATATATATATGTGTGTGTGTGTGTGTGTGTGTGTATATATATGTATGTATATTATTTTTATAAAACACTTTTCTTAGGTACCAACTTTTCAAATCATGAGAAACCCCAAATATGACTACATTATTCCTTCTTATACACTGTTGTATAATTGATCGTTTATTTTAATAAGATTAGTCTGATTTAGTACAGAACCTTTAATACATTGATAGCAATATTCGCTAAATTTAGTAATATAATTTAAATTAAGGTTAAAGATAAAGCCGATATGTCAAAGATTAATAAGTGTATTGAAATTTTCTTTAATACTGGTCTGGCTATTTCAATTTATTCAGTAGACTGTTAAAGAATTCTCAAATAATTTGTATAAATCTTCTTCTGATTGTTCTCTGGGAGCGAGTTTTGTTATTCTATGCTGTTAAAAAAATATAATATTAATGATAATTAGAATTCATTAAAAGTGTTATACAAAATGATATATCAAAAAGCAAAAAAAATCTTATATAGCTTTATAAGAAATGTATAACAACACAAATACTATTATAATATGTCAATAATTGTTAATCAAAATTCCAAATTAGAAAAATTTAAAGAATTAATATGTTACAGTTCATTTCTATAAAATTACAGGTGACGTTCACTGTAAATTACATGTTCTGATTAAAATCCGATAACTTATTATATTGTATAGTTTTTATAGACACTATAACATGATAGGAACACATATTCCATTACTTCCCTAAAATTGAAATGAAATTGTATTTTTAATATACAGATATCAAGTGTGCATTTTTTTTTGTTAAATAAAATTTCCTGGCTTTTTGCTTTATTTTTACCTTTTTTCATTTTATTTTTTACTCTTAGATTTTGTAGTTTTCTTACACTATGCACATCTGTCATAATTCACCATTATTTACATAAATCGCTCTAATTATGCAATTCTTATTCAGTAATCTCACAAAACTAGTAACTTCACTGCTTGTAATTCAATTTTGTTCTGTCTCCGATTAGATGTCTTTCTTTACCATTCTGTTCTACATCTGTCCTTCAATATGTCGCCAGAATTGAATTTTCCAATGCTTTAGGTTCTCTTTTTTATATGCATACCACTACCTACACTAACCGTTTTAAAGGATCAAATGGAGTTGGTTTGCCTTTTTTTATCCTGCCTTAAATTATTCCGAATCTTTTAAACTTCCCTTCTTGTGTTCAATTTTCTATATGGGATCTATTGCTATGCTATGTGCTGCCCTCTTTGTTTTCTCATCATTAGTTTTCTATAAAGTGCTCATAATCTCGATTATGAAATTGTTCAGCAAGCTATCACATCCCCTTTTCCTGCTCCTTCTTCCGATTATGTAATACTTTTCATACATTCCCTCATTCATGATCTTTTCCTTCTTCACTCAATCAAGATCGATCCGTTGTGGATTCCTAGTCATTCGATCATTGAGGTTAATGAAGTGGTGGACTCTTTAGCCCATTTTTCCATTTCCAGTGGCAGAGTTTTAGCCACCTTTTTTACTCATAATATTGTTTTTCTTTCCTCAATCGCTCATTCCAAATTTATAGCTTAACTCCTATTCTTTTTTATTTTTTAATCTTAACTCCTTTTACCTATCTATTTAGCCATTCCTTCCTCCTCGCCCATGGTTCCTAGACTTCCCCCCTCTCTCTCTCTCTCTCTCTCTCTCTCTCTCTCTCTCTCTCTCTCTTAAGTGCTTCACAATCTCAACTATTTGTCGCTTTCACCTTACTGCATCATTTTCACAGTTTTCATCTACTTCTACTCCACTTTGTGCTTTTCATCCCCCTTTTATATACATTTCCGTGTGATTTTAATCATATTTTATTTCAATGTATGGTCTTCTCTGCTAAACAATCGTCCTTCTACACTTTTGTACTAAAACTCGGTATTCCTACTCCCTATAGTGCTTCTTATGTTCTCTCATATCCTTCTACTTCTATTATTCCTGCCCTTGAATTATTTTTATCCTCTATCCTTAAATGTTTAAAAATATAACGTTATTCTCTCTTTCTTTCCATTTCTTAGGCTAATGTCCTCATTGGCAAACTCATGAATACATGTATACATATATATATATATATATATATATATATAGGGTGGGCCAAAAGAACATCCTGAATTTCAAACGCTCGTTAAAATCATACACTGTGAGTTAGCGTGGCGATTGCAACGCCATCTGACGGTAAATAATACATATGCCGTTTAATATAAATATAGTTGATTAGTAGTCATGATGTCGTGGACGCGTAAACAACGCTCTTTCGTTGTCGAGTACTTTGTGAAAAACGGTGAAAGTGTAATCGCGGTACAACGCGCGTTTAAAAAACAATTTGATTTAAAACGTCATGACAATCCCCCCGACCGTAAAAGTATCCTCAAATGGGTAAAAAACTTCCGAGAATACGGTAGTGTGGTGGCGGTCAACCATCAAGGTCGCCGTCGATCGTCTAGAACCCCGACAAACATCGAAAAAGTGCGCGTAGCATTGTCGCGAAGTCCGCGCCGATCCGTTCGTCGCCAGGCTTCCGCCTTGAAAATTCCCCGTACTTCACTCAGAAGAATAATTCGAAACGACCTCAATATGCACCCATACAAGATACAACTAACCCAAGAATTGATACCAACAGATAAGCCAAGAAGGTTAGAATTTTGTAATAAATTTTTGGATATGCTGGAGGAAGAAGACGTCGATTTGGATTATGTTTTTTTTAGCGACGAGGCGCATTTCGATTTAAATGGTAACGTTAATAAACAAAACATGCGGTATTATGCTACTGAGAACCCTCGAATCGTTCACCCGGTACCCTTGTACTCCCCTCGTATCACGGTATGGTGCGCAGTCAGTGCGAAAGCGATAATCGGTCCCTACTTCTTCGAGGAGGACGGAGCGAATGTTACTGTGAACGGCGACCGCTACATCCAAATGTTAAACGAGTTTTTTCTACCGGAGCTCAGACGGAAGAGGATTGCATTATCTAAAACGTGGTTTCAACAAGACGGGGCCACATCACATATTCGTAACGATGTTTTGCGGTTATTAAGAGAGAAGTTTCAGGACCGCTTGATTTCGCGAAACTGTGAGCTGTTTTGGCCGCCGCGCAGTCCGGATTTAACACCGACAGATTTTTACCTATGGGGCTACGTGAAAAGCAAGGTGTACGAGGGTAAACCAGCAACAACCGACGAGATGAAATTGGCCATTCAGAAAAAAATTTCGGCGATTAAAAAACCAACTCTTAAAAAAGTAATGCATAATTTTGAGGAAAGATTGCAACAATGTAAAAATCAAAATGTTGACTATTCATACGGAGTATTGTTCAAAACTATATAATAAATGGCGTTCTTTTTGAAGTATTTCAACGTTTGTTTTATTTCCGTAAGTATATTAGTCTTTATTTGACGAGCATTTAAAATTCGGGATGTTCTTTTGGCCCACCATATACATATATAAAAAAAAGAAGTTGTTTGCAATGGTAGTCTTGAAAATGAACATGTATCAGGAACAGTGCGGAAAAGGCTGATACTCGTTTCAGACAATTCAATGTTTAAATTTGGACACTTATCTATCATCATACCATTTGTTGATTAAACTACTCCTATTATAAAAGAAGAAATATTCTAAACAAAATTTCCCTACAATCTGTACTGCAATTTGAATAAAGAATTATTCTAAAATAGTCATCACTACACCACCATCAGGTAGTATATTTAGCGATGTTTTTTACACCAGACATAGTTTATTTTACAATACAATATTTTGAAAATGTTACATTTAATATTTAATCCACACTTCATAATTTTGTATTATAGTAATTTTATATTTTGGCGGCACATTCATTTTTATAAAAAATCAATTTTGATTATCTATTTACCCTATTCTATTATATGTTTTGCATCTACTGCTTTTTTTTTTTTCATTATCATTTTATACAATTAAATTTATACCATAAAATTTTCATAGCTACATAAAAATTAACTTTATAACTAGAAATCTTCTCTATTATAAAAATACACATATTTTGCAAAAGACTGCCTTATTTTATTTATATTTTTTAAGCAAAGCCTATTCCATTTTTGTATTAATTTGGACCGATTAAAAGTACATTTTAAGTAACTTCAACATAATAGTTTCAATAATACCTCACAGCAGGATTGTATTATTTTAATGAATTATGATTGTTGAGATAAAAATTCATACTTTTGTGGAAGAATTATATTAGAAGTTTTACTGCTACTTTCCATTAATCTGAACATCAGAATTTATTATGAATGAATTTTACTAATTAGTTTTGTAAATTGTTAACATATGTAAATTTTTCAATTTGGTACACAGTTTTTTAATCTTTTATTTTTGTTTTTTTTTTTTTATTCTGCAGATATTTATTTCATTAATTTACAGATTTATCAAATAACATAATACTTATCAAAAAACTGCAAAATCGCTCACTGTTTCCATTTATCAAAAAAATGAAAAATTGTTTATTATTATAGTAACTCACAGAATTCATTTTAGCGTTTACAAAGCTTCATGAAAGCCTTCAATTATGAAACCTCCGCTTTTGCCTTTAATTATTCACATTTAAGTAGCAATTTTTAATATTTTTTAAATTTTTTGTTTGCTATATAAATAATGCAATTTTAATTCATTTGCAGTATCAGATATTTTATGTAAGAACACTGAAACAACACAGTTGAATTAATTTATTCTTAATTATTATAAAAATATTAACAATATACAGCAATTTTTATTTTTTTTTATCTTTTTTTTTATTAATTTATTTTTAAAATTAAAATTTTTGTAAATATATCACTATTTAATACACTGTTTAACGTTCCAGACATGTTTGTACAGTCCATCATCAGAAACTATTTAAAGCATTGTGATTAAAATATATTTTATTACATCAGCTGATGCATCAGATTTATGAAATTTTAATTACAGTAAAAGTGACAGATTTTAATATGACTGACAAAATAAGTAAAACATGTTATCAATATAAGGCTGTCAGTGCAATTTTAGCAAATATTAATCATACCTGAATTATTGTGAATGTAAAAGTAATATTAGTTGGCAGTGATTTAGATCGTTTAGTATTGCAGATGATTTATTTTATAATTAATTATATATGTTACCAAGTATAATTTTTATTATTTATTTATTTATTTATTAGTTTATTTAAATTTTATTGTTATAAATGTATACATTATTTATATTTTGATTGCACAAATCTAAAACAGTTTCAAAAGTAATCAGAAAATTTTATTAAATTGACTATTGTTATATTTCATTATTTTAAGAGTATACTGTAATTAATTTAAAAAAAAAAAAACAATTGAACTCTTAATTAACATACACATTTAACTATTTGAATAATCTGAATATTTTTATAAAATGTAAATTAAATGATTTCCCATGACGGCAGGCTATTTAGTTTTCTAGAATTTATTCAATATTTCTAATGTAAAAGTAGATGTTTCTTGATATTTTTTTACCATATATATCGTATTTTAACACCTCAACACTATCTAAGAAGATAGTTAATTCAGTATGCATCACAGTTACATTTTGCATTATTTTATTGATTAGTTTCTGATGATGGACTCTATCAACATATGTGAATCATTAAATAGTGTATTAAACAATGATGTGGTTTTCAGCAGAAATTTTAATTGTAGAAATAAAGTTTATTAGAACAATATTTTATAATAAAAAAAATTTATAATTTCTGTATTGTGTTAATATTCTTACATATTTTGTAAAATTAAAACATAAAAAGAAAAACTTATTTTCCACAAAAACAGTTAAAAGTAAATGTTATTTTTGAATTAAATGTTATAAATATTTGTCAAGTACAATTCTTTTGGGAAAAAGACAGCGTCTAGTTTCATATATATACTATATGAATTAATTTTATTAACTTTGTTTATAATTTTACATTGAATCACACGTTTGAAGTCAAAATAGGCAACTGCTTTTTTTCGTCTAAGTAATAAAAGACTGACAGGCCTCCAGGATCTGTGCTAAATCTAGTTTTTTTTATTTTATATTTAACATAAATCCAGTCTCATCTGTAATAAAGTATCCATTATAGAATTTCTATGTAATGATAATTCAATAATATTCCATCATAACTATAGTGAAATGGCTATAACCAGAACTTTCACAAAAGATAATAGATCATACTATAGGCTAGTGTCAAAAGCAAGGCCTAACCATCGCATCCAAAAAAAACTAATATTATTAACTTTATCCATAAACATAGTTACCCCACTTTCCACATTAACTTGTACGATCAGCCACATCACTTAGGCAAAAAAGCTAAACTCTTATGTATTTTATTTGACTTAGCATTAAGATAAAAACAACATCAACTAGGTAAAAAAGAAATGCCATCAGCATCTTAATTTCTTAAAAATTATAAAGGGATGGTCATGAAAATCAGATAAAAAATGTTTCCTTAGATTATATAAAATTTACATTTGATTAATCATTGATTATGGCTGTATAATTTATAATACAAAATTGCAAACAGTCTAAAAACTTTAGGTACAATCCAAAATCAAACACTCCAAATGGCTAACTGAGCTTTTACAACTAGACAACTTACTAATTGGTATGTCAAAATGGCATTAATACCTTTATTATACTACAAAAACATCCTAATTCTGACATATTATTTCAAAGTCCTACAATAAAAAAAGAACATCAATTAATATTAATTAATAACTATATAGGAAAATACTTATTCTGATTTACCACAAAGACTAATTGGAATGTATGCAATCTACATTACAGACATCAATACAATATCATCGTTTTGCTCGGTTCAATAAAAAATATATCACTATATCATCAATCACATATAACAGAAATGGTATGTAAAAACTACATTCAGACACTACGATATCAAACAATCATGGGAAAAATATCATTTTTACCACACCACAAGATAAAAACCTTATTATAAGACCACAGATTGGACACACTTACTTGACACGCCTCCATCTCATACCAAAAGGAGAGACTTTCATTTGCAGATGCTGCAATGTACTGGTTAATATGTAACACATGGGTTGTGTTAAATTTGTACAGGTTTCACAATTTGAAGTCACTAATTGCAAAAATAATATAATCAAATATCAAACCGAATAAAAATATCAGTAACTGTTAATAATTATAAATTGATGTTTAAGAAAAGTGTGCATTTAGTTGAAACGATTGTTATGTTTTATTTTGACTGCTAATACTAAGATTAAAGAGTTACATTTATTGCACCCTTACACATTTGCTAAATAAACCATAAACACTACTGTGCACTACTTCTTTGCACAGGTAAAAATTTTATATTTCCACTATTTAATTAGCAGTAATGTTCCCATTATATAGTATTTACCCAATACAGCAAAAATTAAGAAAACACAGCCAAATTAAGTAGTGTAAAAACTGACTAACAAAATCAGATTGATTAGTTCCTTGTATATAACATGCTCGTATTAATTTCACCTACCATCTATTAAGTTTCTCTAACAGATCTTGTTTCTCATCATTTTAGATACTAACTTACCGCAAAGCATTCAGAAATATCATTAAAAGTAAGTTTATCCATTCATAAATTAATTTTTAATAATAACAAACAGTTTTAAACAATGCACGTCAAACCAGTACTTTTCCTTCAATTATACACATATATCAGCGGCGGATCTAGGGGGGAGGACATCCCCCGAAGAATCAAAGCCTCTATGAAAAAATTTGTTGTAACGGAGAATCAACATAAAAAACCACTTTGGCAACTAAATTCCAAAAATTCGCGTTCTTAGTTTTAAAACCAAAATTTACTGGCAAAAATAACAACCTACAGTGATTTACATTACGCAGTTAAATCATCATTTCAGAGTCGTATCGCTCAATTTTGAGCATCGTGACTGCCTTTTTGTACACTAGCAGTACAGAATAGGCAGCGCTCATGGCAATTACTATACGCAACGCGAGTGTACGCACGCAAGACCCCACCCGGTTGCCATTGCCTTCCACGTGATTATTAGCGAGTATTTAATTTAATTCTTTGTAATAAGTTCTGTCGTCGCCCGGGATTGAACCCGTGACCTCCCTAATGGAAGTCAAGCGCTCTAGCAACTAGGCTATCGCGAGTTAAATAAAAAACATTAAACTTAAAATCTACTCATTAACATATATGTAATTTTCAATATTAATACCTGGACAAAACAATCCAGTTTAAATGGTTTTTTTTTTTTTTTTTTTTAGATCCCCCCTTTGGGCACGTCTTAAATCAAACCGAAATCAATCACACTTGCATCTTTCAGGAAAAAAAAAAAAAATATTGTCTATTAAATAAGTACATAGTGCATAACTCACCAGATCATGTAGCATTAAGTTTCTCAAACCCCGAAAGAAAAAAAAAAAAAAAAAAGGAAAAAAAAAAGTTAAAGTTTATTACTTAAGTTTTATTGTAAGAAGGTTCTAGGTCAAGATTAAGCCTAATGGCGGTGCTTTGCTTGGCGCCTTTGTACGCAAATTCGTATTGTAAAAAAAGTGCTATTAAAATAGTTCTTAATCAAAAAAAAAACTTCCCCTCCCAAAATGTCTCTCTGGATCCGCCACTGCATATATATTACTGAAAAAATGTAAAATTCATTATTTTATAATAATGCACTGATGTTCTGTATAATTAAATTATTGATCCATAGTTTTTATTTCTGTAAAGAAGTACCTATAGATATATGTACAACATTCTCAGTGATTAAGTAGTATTTATATTTTATTCAGAAAATGTATAAAAAAGTAATAAAGTTACATTCATATTAGCAGTGAAATTAACAATCGTTTCCACAGAATTGATGTTTTTTTAAAATACAATTCATGATTATTAGCAGTTACCAATATTTTTTATTGTATTCCATATTTGATGATTCGACACCATATTGTTTTCAGCATTAGTAACATCAAATGTTCACATCCTGTGTAAATTTAACACAACCCTGAAAAAACTGTCCTAGCAATAATGACATAGTCGGCATAAATTACCACCGTGGTAAATGGCATGATTTACTAAAAAATAAATTCCGTTTGTGTGTAATAACAGGAATAATTTGTAATTGTATCAAGCCAAAATTCTTACTTGCGGTAAGGTTCCATTTACAAGCTCCGGAATATCATCTTTTGTATAACCTAATGCACTAATACCATTTTCGATCTTCATATATTGCATGTATCCACGAATTGTATCAGCCAAAATTTTTCCTAATCAAAGTAACGAGTTTTTGAAATATTAAAATAAAATAGAATTATAAAACTATTTTATAAAATTCCCAAACAACTGATAAGTAACAGCTCATCAGATGAAACAAAAAATTAGTCCCCAAATATATTTTTAGCTTTCACTGTAATCAATTTTAAACAAATATATCTCTAACTGTGAATTAAATATAACTAATGCACAGCTTATTTTTGAAAGTTCAATATTATAATACATATAATTACTTTTAAAAATGCCATTATTTTTGAAAAGAAAAAATAATTTGATTAATGTATTTCCCCAGAAATGATATATGATTATGCAACTTGGATGATTGCAAGTAGATAGACCAAAATTTCACAAAATTAAAGAGAATAGCAAAGAATAATAAACAATCAGACTGTTTAATTTAAAATTCAAGAAAAAGCTTCACATGAAATACTGGTTGAACAGTTTGCCTATGATGATAATACATAGAATATTGCCATTTTTTTTTTTTTTTTTATTCGAAAGGAAAACAAAAAAAAATATTCATTAACTCATTTAACAAACTTTATTACCTCAACGACTACAGTAAACCAATTTTTAGTAAAAATTATACCAACATTAAATTAGATGCAAAAAGGTTAAATTGAAAATTACTGATAAAATTTGAAAAATGAAAAGTATGGAATGGCATAAAAATTTTACTATAAACAATAAGAAAAAAGAAACATATAGTGGAAACAGGAAACTATATTATAAAACATACCAGCGTCTGCTTTCTTTTTATTAGTGATGTCTGCTCCCAGTAAAGAAGCGGCTTCCAAATGCCGTTCAGGGCATGCAGTTCCAGTAAATTCAAAAACTGCCGGTGCAGACATAACTACAGATAAACCGTGAGGTATTATTGGATGGTCTTTACTGAAAACGTACAAGTTAAAACAAATTATATGTATACATCAGTTACAAAATTATGAATTGCAAGTTTCATAAAACTCTGCTATAAATCGACAACCAATATCTGTCAAGTAATTCGATTTGGTTTCTGAAGTATCATAATAAAGAAAAGAGAAATAATACCCAATTAAGATTAAAATTAAAAATTAGCCAACTATCGCTGCGTGGATGGTTAGACAGTGGTATTTCATTTGGGTAGAACCGGGCTCAAATCGAGCTGCCGCACGTTGTAACTTCCAAAAACCTCATTTGCACTGAGTTAATATCCGTAATTGACGCAGCGTCCAAAATAAATAATAATAATAAAAAAAATGAAATTAAAAATTTCTTTTCTAATATTTCAAAAGATATATTTAACAACAGAAGTGACTACTTCCAATCTGTCCTTGCCACTTGCAATTGACAATTTGTAATGTGGTCGAGTTTTTTTATTTTAAAAAACAATTGCAAAGGGAACAGTGTAAAAATAATGTTTCTTTTGTTTCTTTTTTTTTTTTTTGAGGGTTTGAAAAATATATTGTCATCGAGGTAAACATAACTGATTTATTAATTACAACTCGTTGTAGTTCTTGACTAAATGAAGAACCCTAAATAATAGATCCAAACCAATATAACATCATTTAAATTTTTAAGGCAAGTGTCTACTTCTACTGATGGAAAATGAAGTACTAAAACGTACCACATAATATTTAAGAATTTAAATTAATCATCATAAATTTTAAAAAAGCAAAAAAAAAACGAACATAAGTTATTATTTTTTGATTAGCAAGGGAATAGAAAAAGTTCAATTATCTATCAATTATTCAAATCATATTCTGTATTTGATAATTTATTATTTAACTCATTAAAATGAAATGAAAGTTTTACCTGTAATCATCTGGAATATAGGTTTTAACGTTTCCCGATAATGGATAAGATAATCCATGACATAAATGAACTCCAGCATTTCCAAATCCTACTCCAGCCATTGTTGATGCTAAATGCATATTTGATCGAGCTTCTATATCATCAGCGTTGTAAACAGCGCTATATTTCATATAATTTAAATAACGTTAACCTATTGTCGTCAAATATATATATATATATATATATATATATATATATATATATATATATATATATATACCGCAGAGTAAATTTATTTATATTTTTTTCGTTTCAGTATACTCCATACTCGACATGAATATTAAAACATGCAACCGAATTTAGTCATCTAAATGTATGCATACATAGAGTAGATAGATATTACGATAGACATGATTAAACAATATAAAATAAATTAAATAATAAAAGGATGCACAATAATGATTTTATTTACGAATTCCGTAAGTCTAAAATCAATTAGGATAATTGGGAAAAATAAATACCAGTTAATTTACAGAATGTAATTCTATTAATATTTAAATAGCACCACAAAAAATTAAAAAACAACTTAAATCATCAAAAAATGATTTACAACGAATAAATTATTTACTTTTCAAAATTTCTACTCAACATTAAAATTTATGTTTTAATTTTACAACTGAATAGATAGGTCTGAATTTTAAATTCATTAGATGAAATGTAACAATATTCAGTCTTGTTAGGCAAATTTTTTTGTTGCAGATGTAAGGGTTTTTTTTTCGTGAAATAATTATTTTTAGGTAACGCAGTGAAGTTCAGTTTAAATTTAAAAGTATTCGATAAAAAAGGAAATATCGAATAAATTATACGCTTGATATTTCAAAACAATAAATGTCACACATATTCGTTTCTTTCACCTAACTGCAATAACATTTTGTAATTCTTTTACGATAATACTTAATTTTTTTCTTGATTTTTCAAGTCAATATTTATTAAATAGTAATATAAAATGTTTAATTTTTTTTTTTTTAAATTATTAATACACTTCATAAGGATAAAGTTATATTATCAACATAGGCTGTATTTCTCATAATATATATTAATAATGCAGCACCGATATCTCATAGTCATCTAATATTAAAAATTAAATTACGTCAATCTAATCGCAGAAACTAGGCTGGCAACAACTGTATTTTTTAATTAATGTTCATATAACTGGAAAAAAATTAACTTCTTGAAACATGGCTACTTTAATAGGGAACTTATTATTTTTCAAACGAAAACCAAAACCGGCACTTTACCGATGTTACAATACCGTTATTCAGATATAATTTTTTAACGATAAACAAAATAAATTTGTACAACTTGTTTACCAGAAATAAACGGTTTCATTACAAGCATTGTATAGACCAATTTTATTCACTTCACGATTTACAAAATTTTTTCCTAAGTCAAATTTTATTTGTTAGCACATAGTAACTTTACCGCTTTATAAATTCACTTCAGTTTCAGTTAATGCCACGACATTCTTCTCAGTCCCACTCTTCATTCATCGTAGCATAAAAACTTTTTAAGGTTGACTTTCGTATTTGAACCCGCATCAGTTTAATAAACGTCCAAAACGTGTGCTTTCACTCTATACAACCGGTTCCCAGGCTGTCAGAAACATTGTCAGCAGATGTTTATTTATGTTTTCTATAAATTAACCGGTGTTATTTGTAATTTTCAGTATATTTCATTCTCATTTATGATCGCTTTTAAATCTCTAGTATTAATTCTTTATTCTCGCAGCCGATTTATTTCGCTGTCTTTCAAATTATTAACTCCGCTTTTCCAGAATGGTATACGCACTCCGAATACACTTCTATAACAGTGAATTTATAAACTTTCATATCAGTGTACATAATAACGAGTACATAATTTTGTAAATATATATTACCGTTTAAAATATTTTTGGATAACTTTTAAAGCAAATACTGCCCAAACATCACTTACTGGATTACTTCCTTGATAAGCTGGACGCATAATTGGATTAGTTGGACAGGGCTTTCGTTCGTTGTATGGTATGGCTGTAAACGATTCAACTGCATGACAAAATACATCAAACCTACATATATTTATAAGTATATGCGATCAACAAAGGTTAAAGAGTTAATCGGTACAAGATAATATAGAATAAATTGATAAATGTTAAAAAACTTAATAGCACAATGCAGTCAATATTCAGCTTAGGATCCCAATATCAACTAAAGAACATATGTAAAGGTAACGCAGTATTTTTTGACTGATAATGAGGCATTTCTGAAATCATTTCTAAACTAAGTATTTATTATATGTATAATATTTCGGTCTTTTGTTATTAAGTTTCATAAAGTTTACTTTAAATTAATCAATTGTAACAAACAGGATGTCCAACAATTTAATATACGGAATATAGAATAAAAATGAATGTACGCGGTCGAATAAATTACAATATTATAATTTTTGATTGGGAAACTAATATTGCGTGCACTATGTGGCAATGAATTTTGTTTATTTTCATGGCAAAATTTAATTGATTTCAATTAGTTTAACAGTGTACTTTAAGTTGTACGCATAATATTAAGAAAAAGAATAGCTCCGTATGTTTCACACAGAATTATATTTGACATACTCTTTTCTGTCGGTGTGTAAAGTGTTATGCGACTGATTCGTTTTAGTAAAAATACAGCTCAAACTATTAATCACAAAATTAATAAAATGTTAATCATAGTGTAAATATAAATTTAAAAATTAAAAAACATTTCTCCGAAAAACACAAACTCAGACTGCTGATTGATCGATCAGGCGATCATGGTGCTCACGTCATCAGGTTAAAACTTTTGCTTATTTAGCGGAATGGCCCTCAGCCATAAGAAATATCCAGGTTAAAAACAGAAAACCCTAATTTTAATTATTTTACCTGCTTTTTTTTTTTTTTTTTTTTTTTATATGCTTATATTTAACATCACTGACTTTTATGTCTAAATGAACAAATTTTATAATTTAAATTTGAACCACTTCACGATAGAAGAGTAACTTCTTTTTTTTAAAATAAGTTTTCATCTACTATGACACTAGAAGAATATGAAATTAGTTTTTCAATTTTCACTAAAATAAGTATTTTTTTAACTTCTTAATTCCGTTGTCTGTCTAAATCAAGCAAATATTGCAATTGAAATTGGAGATACTTTCCCATAAAAGAGGCTAATGATTTTCTTAAATTTATTCTTCTATTGTGACGGTACAAGAATACGCAATTAATTCTTTTTTTTTTTTTTTTTTAATTTTCAATGAATACAGCATTGTTTTTTATCATTTTTTTGTATACTGATGTTGTGTACATCGATGTAACAGAGTTTACACCGATAGATAGCGCGAAATAAAAGTGATTTTCTACATGCAATCCAGGTATAGTGTCATATTTGTAATGAACTTTTTTAATAATGCTACTAAAAAGTAACAAAATAATTTTAAAAAAAAAAACTTTTTAAATATTTGTAGTATTCACTTACTTAAGAAAAAACAGCCCGAAATTTTTAATAATCAATTACAATTAAATTAAATAATTAAATAAAAAAAAAAAAATGAGATTCTTTCGAAAAAAATATATTTTTTTTCAGCAATAATTTTAAAAAATCGTTTAAAACTATAACATAAAAGCGTAACGTGCTTTAGTTTTATTTTCTTATGTTTAGCACCCCATGCGTTTATATTATAATAACACGATTTTTTAAAATTACTGTCGAAGAAAAATTAATTTTTTAGTTTTTAGAGCACTGCTTCAAAGGTGCATTTCTTTCGACATATTTGTTTGATTTAGTTGTAGTTTATTATTAAAAATTACGAGTTGTTTCTCCTTCATATATATATATAAATAAATACGGTAAAGTTTAGCATGATAAGCATAAAAATAAAATAAATATTGTTACATAAATTAGTAAATTTGTTCTAATTTTTACAACATAAAATTCGACTTAATGTACCCGCTATAAGCACAGACGCGTTCTGGAAGAGTTAATGTATGCAATGGATCGATAATGCCCAACGTTGGCCTTAGAGCTCTGTTTGCAATTCCAGTTTTAGCTTTCAAAGGCTTATAGTCGAATATACTGACTCCTGTGGTTTCACTCCCTGTACCAGAAGTAGTCGGCACTGCAATTAACGGTTTTAATGCAATTGTAATCGGATTTCCTTTACCGATCGGAGCATTGACATAATCCATAAAATCAGCTTCACGATCGCAAGAATACAGATTAGCAGCTTTGCACGTATCCATCACGGAACCACCACCGACAGCTATGAAAGTGTCGAAATCGCGAACTCGAACGTAATTAGTTGCATCTTTAAAACTAAAATTCGAAAAGAAAAAAATAAGAACTATAATTAATTCTGCTCATTTACATCTTATAACAGATATTTAAAAACAAAATATACTTCGATTTTTTAAACTGCCGCTAATTTACTTCTCACCGAATCGTTTCTACTTTGTATAGTTCACCCCTTAAAATTAACATCATTTATTCAAGTTTAATTTCGAAATATTTTCTTAATTATTAAACTACAAAACAAATTTAATTCAAATTCAAAAACACCTTTATGAATTTCGATTACCCATATTTAACTTCACGCGAAGCTATCCTCTGCAGTATGTTATAGTTTGTCAGTATTTGAACATAACGTCACACCTTTCAGATTCATACATCTGCTTTTAAACACTGCCAATAATCTCGGTAAATTATATGTTAACTTTTCACATCAATATACAATACCGATTTCGGGCAAACCTCATTTCCTGCTTGTTCCTCTTACATATTTTTAGTCAATTTTCTTTCATAAAAAGGAAATTTGATACAGGGACATCTTTTACACAGGAAGAAAATAATGCCTTTTCATATTTTTTATCTTTTTTTGTGTATTAAATCAGTCATGGAATTATTCTAGAAGGTTCTATATGTTTGTTACATTTAAACACTACTTACGATCGATGAAAATCAGTGTTTTGTCAGATGTATTTTACTGTTTTTTGTCGTCTCTAAAAAAATTTACAACGGTAAAAATAATATATACACAGTACGTCCCATAAGTTGTGGGACTGCCTTTCTAAAACTAATACCACTAGCGCAATTTTCATGAAATTTTGGGAACTAGTTCGTACAAATCTCTTTCCTCTCTGACCGAAATTTCAAAACAATCGGATTATTTGTAGCAGCGTAGTAACAGTTCGTGTAAGCTCTTTTAGTACACGCGGTCATGATTGTCACGGACGTTTGAATCTCTTCAACTGAAGCAAAATGGTCTCCGTTTCAGCGCCATTTTTAACTTGAGGAATAGAAAATAGTTTGGAGGACTCAGATTTGGTGAGTACGAGGGGTGGTTGAGCACTGGAACTATTTTTCTTGCCAAAAATTGTATGTGTTAATTGCAGCGGTATGCGTTGGCGCGTTGTCGTGTAACAAAAAAAAAAACGACCGATCCTTCCAGAACCGTTCTTAATAATTCGTTGAACGATGCTTTTTGCAATATTGCGAAAGAAGAAAAGTACTGTAACTCAAATGAACAGTGACCTAGATTATTATTATTATTATTATTATTATTATTCGTATGTCTACAGGTATCGAAAAAGGAGGAGGGTTTAAATTAGCGAACAAATTACTATTACTAAACGACTTGACTAATAATTAACAAAGGGGTCAGTCAGTATCACATGGGAATTTTCATGTTTGCACCGTCACCAACTATATACATATATATTCTTATATATGTTATACTGTAACTGTCAAGATTTTGTAGCTACTCTGTCGCTAAGCCCGTCAATTTGATAATCTCTTCCCAGCCACCCTCCAGAGCACGCCATCGACATTCCTTCAGGATATGATCCATTGTCTGTGTTACTTAGTGACAAAAATACGAAAATAATACTAAATAATTAATAAAGACTTCTATCGCTAATTTTTATGGAATATTTATGTTTCCAATTATTTTTCCCTATTCGCATTTTATAATAAACTGTAAAACAATCGGTGTCTCAAAAAATACGAATTTTTCTGATTTTTTCGATAAATAATGAGACTGGTATTACAGGAACTAATATAGAATAAATTATAATCTTTTTTATCGAACGACGTAAACTAAAATTGACGTTTTCGTCCTAGCATACATTAAAAAAAAACAAATAATTACACCATTTATTAATTAAAAACGTTAAAAAATCTAAAAACTGTAACTGTGTTGTCATTAATTTTCCAACTCTCGGTACAGATGACGTAATTATATCATTTTTATCAACATACGGTTTTCTACTATGTTCCTTGATTATTTATTCAAATTAAAATTTAACGTAATTTTTACGTTACCGACAATGTACATATAATCCCCAATTAAAAAGTGTCGAATATTAAAATTTCCCACTATTACAAAATAAAATGTCACGCATCTAAACTAATCAAACGAATATACATAATTCACTAGTCAATAGTAAAATTAGGAAAAATCTTTTCAAAAATCATTTCCATAGAATCCTGACAAGAGTGTAAAAAAAAAATCTTTATTTTGCCAAAAATCCTCAACTGTTGAATTAAATACGCAAGTTCGCTATTTCCAAAAAACTATAATCAAAGACAAATAAGACTAAAAATATTTAGTGCGAGAAGTTGTTGAACAAAAGTGTATTGAAATAATTTTTAATAATCTGGTAAAACAATCGCAACTACTGATTAGGAACATGTTTTTAATTTGCAATGAAGCGTTTCAAATTGAGAGTATGATACAACTGAAATATTTAAAATAATTAATTGCAAGAAGACATTTAGAAATGGAACCATTAAGCAAAATGAAAATCTAAACTACATAAAAAATACAAATTTTGATAAATGAAAAAACTACCTTAGTCACTGGTACAAGTGTGATGTTGTTAAACAAAATCAAGTATAATGACTTCTTGCTCGTTTTCCGATTAGCCGTGCTAAAAAAATTTATTACATAGAAATTCAACTTCGTTATTATATAAAATTAAACAATGATCACGGTCTTTGCAAAGTTTAAATATTATTCAGTTTAATTAATTTCGATACTTCGCGGATACCGATCAGGAACTAAAAAAAAAAAAAAATCAGAAGCCTTTGCAGTGAAGTTTTGCAAGCTTCAAATACCGTGATGAAGAAATGTGAAAAAATTAAGAGCATACGAAAAATGATAAAAAAAAAAAGAAAAGAAGATTAAAATTTTTGAAACGTTTTTCATTATTACTGTGGAAGGTAAAATGAATTCAAGGGGAAGGTGGAATTTGAGTAGAAAAAATGAAGAAAAAGGTTGGCTTAAATTAGAAGCAAATTAAATAAAAAGCGAACCACAAATTAAAATGAAGGAAACAAAGTAAGAGCTGTAATGACAAGAGTTCGTATTCGTGCAAAAATACAAGTACGTAATTTATGAACAAAAATTTTAAAAAACACTAATATTTTATTTATGTGTACATAGGCACTCTGTTACTTAAACAATTTATGGATTATCCATGTCTATAAGTAACTGATAAAAAAGATTTGCGTTTTATAAATGATTAAGTGTTCGACAATATATTAACTATCAAGGCGTTTTATACTTTTTACCAATATCATTTATACCATTATCAATGTAAACATTTTTATTGTGTTCTAATGATTATTTTAATAAGTTAATTGTTTTCTTTAAAACGTTACGCGTAAACTTGTACGTTAATAGTCGAAGAAAACCTTTCATCAGTTGGTTCCACGCGGACTTTATCGTATACTTCAAACTTTACATTATTCTTCGTTAAGGAGTCCAGAACACTTTTCACTGGTTTCTTTGAAGATAAATTTGAGTCAGTCATAACACACACATTTTTAGCCTTCATATTAACCATATCCAATCCGATTTCTTTCGTTACCCCCAATCCGTACCGAACGGATGAACATGCCATCTGAAAATCGATTGTTACATAAAGTTCACATTAATTTAATGTCGATAAAACTTTCTGTTTGTAAGTGTATAAAATCATAATTTACTTTATCACATAGAGTATTGTTAAATATTTAAAATACTTTCGTACATCTAACAAATTAAATAATAAGGTTAACTGCTGATGTATTTTAAAAACGGACAGTTTGTGTTATGTAGGTTACTAACCTCGAAAGCATATTCTTTTTCTGGTTCTTTTAACACAGAACTGGCACTATTTCTGTTAAACGAAAACTCATTGGAGACAATTTTGTACGCTTGAGAATGAGCCGGACATCTACATCTAGTTAAAAAGTAAACAAACAAAAAAATTACTTCACTATTAATGTGTATATACAGTTAAAAACAGTTTAGATTAATTCTTGATATAATTGATTAAAATGAAAAATGAAATACAATAAATGCAATTGAAAAATACATACGCTTTTGTGGAAACTATTTCCATCAACTGAAAGACTCTGCCACTCATATTTTACACAAATTTAAACGCGTATCAAAGATTCATTTACAGCGAATAAACTGTTCAAATTTATCTGATTTAGAAATACACGCCTAATATTTAAATTTATCGCATTCATGCATTATCACAGTCGTCTTATCAGTAATTGAATAACATCATTATCTAATCATTGACGTAACGTGGTAAACAAAAAAGTTGTTTAATTTTCGCATAGATCTGAAAAATCACAATTCTAATTGCAACATCGCAATGATTCAAATTTTACTTGTGAAATAACACGGATTGCGTGAAATAGACAGGCCGTTGTAAAGTTCCAACTTTATTCACGTAATCACAACGTGAAAATTCATATATACAATTCTGCATACAGTGCATATTATGTAGGATCCAAGGAGTGATCAATTGGAGATACATATATCTCACGTAGTTTTGTAAATTTTTTTTAACATGAAATTATTCATGCATATTATTTTAAAAAAGAAAAAAAAATATTAAAGATTAAATAATTAATTATCTCGAGTTAATTTGGTTCAGATCGAGAAGGAGTGAAGGAAATTTTGAGAATCTCTCATAGAGTTCTGCTAGTTCTAAAACTGTAATTTTTTAAATTCCAAAATGCGTCCCAGTTCCATTAAATTTTTAAAATTTTTAGGGTTCTACAAATGATATTTAGGGTAACAATTTTTAATACTTTTTATGTTTTTATTTATCGACCTACTACTCCTTTTTTTGTAACTCCATTTCCTGTTAGACATATACTTTCAGAATTGACCAAAAGGTGTATATAAATAATTATCTGCTTGATTGAACTTCCTTCTTCTTCTGGTTAGTGTCTTTTTTGTTTCAGATCATAGGCGTCGTCAGCGGGGGGCAGCTGCCTCCCTGGAGCCTTGAAACTTTTTAATAAACTGGCCATGATGAGTATTCATAGGCGCGTAATCATGGACAATTTGGAAGACTTTTATAATAAAGTAGTAGAACAATTTGCCAGAAACTCACGAAAATTATGCTTTAATTAAGATTCTTGTTTAATAAAGTATTAAGCCTTTACAACTTATAAATTATATTTTTCCTATAACTGATATCCTCTTTTTATCATCTTGCCCACCCCCTGACTCATCGAATAGTGACGCCCTTGTTTAATACTGTTTTCCAGTAAAATTATTAATGTTACGCTTTTTATTTTATTTTAAACCCAACTGTTATCGATCTTTTGCTTTTCTTATTTATTTTTAATTTTTATTTTGTAATCTTAATTAAAAATAGTTCAATGAGAAATATATATCAAAGAATTCGGATCGGATTACTAACAAAAATAAAAAAGAAGTTAATAAAGATCGATTTATTAACGTGTTCCGAGTTAGACGTAGTTGTACGCGTACACGAAACAATGTTTTAACCTTATCTTATCTTCTACAGTTTATCTGTAACACATATTTTTCGTTTTGTATTCATGTTCCGATAAGTGTCAAGTAAATCGTAATCGCAACGTAAGACTTTGTCGGTCGCAGCCGGGTTGAGCTGGTTTAACCTAAATCAGACAATCAAAACGACATCCGGTACTAGATACAGACCGAGCTTGTCGTACGCAACTGCAATGAAAAAGGAAACCTTCCCGTCCGCCAACCAAGCTATAATTTTCCCACACGTCGATGGAGCTCCGCTGCTGTATTGCGCTCGAAAAATGGTAAACATTATAGGTAATAATATACTCTGCATTGCGCCAAAATATCGAATAACCGCGTTCGCATGCATATCAAAACCAGAGAAATCGCCGAAAATTTTTTCAAGTCAGGTAGAGAAATTGAGATTAATAGAAAACCAGTTAAAGCCAGATGGTACCGACCAGAAAAAAATGATAAAAAAGTAATCGTATCTAATGTACCCCCCCCCACGGCCCTATGCAGAAATAATTAAATTAATCGTCTCCCATCGAGTAGTACCTACTTTAGACATGAAATTCTTGCGACTTACGCAGGAAGAGGGTTTAACAAATATCCTCTCAGAAAGAAGATTTGTATATATTTCAACAGAAACTTCGGAAAAATCGCCAAGCTCAGAGTTTGTCAAATATGAAGACGACGAATATCGAGTATTTTACAATGATGCTCAAATTAAATGCTTCATCTGCCATCAGTTCGATCACACAACACAGTCGTGTGAGTTCAACAGATTCGAAGAATATAATGAAACTCTGGAAAAATCCCAAAACTTGACATCCAATGAATTAGAAAAAAATTCCCATAAATCGAACGACGACGAAAAGGATGCCAACAATACAATTAAAATTGTCGAATCGATTGGAAATACGAACACGGACGCACCTTCTAACACTCTCTGTCAAAGTGAAGATGTACTTCGTGGTAACGAAAATTATACCCACGATGAAACGGACATTGTTCAACAGACCATTAAAAGACCGCTATCAATCAGCACCCAATCTCACAGTGACCAAACAGTTGACGACCTTCCAGCGCCCGCTAACGAAACAGATACACCACACACAAAAAAACAAAAACAAAAAAAGGCCAAAATCAAAAATCCGGCAACGAGTTTAACCGAAGAAACATTCTCAACAAAACAACTTTTGGAATCAATCGAAGAAAACTTTGAAAAAAATAAACAAGATTATCCGATAACTCATGGATCTCGTAAAAGGGCAGCAAGATCCTATCCAATGCGTAGCTCAACTCACCGCCGATTTCAACGGTATAATAAAAATCCTGGTCGATAATTATCTGTATCTAGAACACCGATCAATGAAGAACCGCTTTACAAGACTGCAAAAAAAATTAGAAGAATCGATTTCAGAAGATGCCAAAAGTCCAGATAATATACAGAAGTAGCCCGATATGAACGACTGAATTCGAATGGTAATACGTAATCTACTTCACTGTTTGTAAAAATTAATCTAATCCGTTATTCTTGATATTTAATCAAATACGTTATTCAATGGAACTGCAATGGCGTGAAAAGCCATAAAAATGAACTCCAACTTCTAATTCAAAAAACCTCTCCCCAAGTCATCGCTCTACAAGAAATCCATTTACGGTCACAAATTTCGTTCCAAATTCCCAAGTACAAAATTTTTCGTAACGACTACCCTGGAGGCATCATTGCTTGTGGTGGAGTCGCAATTCTAGTGAATAAAGAAATAAAATCAGTTCCAATCCATTTAATCGGTAACTTACAAGCCATAGCCGTTCAAGTATATATTATTAACCATTTCAAAAGCCCTATCACTATCTGCAATATTTATATACCCCCTGATCAAAATCTCCAGAGCGATGAATTAAATGATATTCGAAATCAGCTACCAACTCCCTACATTATCACCGGTGACTTCAACGCTCATAGGCCAATTTGGAGCTCAAATAACACAAATAATCGAGGTAATTCCATCGATAAATATTTAAACCAAACATATTCCTTTCTTTTAAACACCGGCGATAACACCCATTTTAACGCTTCTAATGGAAGTTTCTCGGCAATTGACCTAACCTTCTGCTCACCTAATATAGCCCATTTCCTAAATTGGATACCTCTCGATGACCTGTATTTTAGTGATCATTTTCCGATCGAAATTTCGTTAAACAATAACCAAACCCTTCACAACGAATTGAAAAAAAATCCGAAATGGATTATTAACAAAGCCGACTGGATTAAATTTCAACAAAATTTTTCCTTTACCTTCGACTACTGACTTTCTATCGACGATAATGTCAAAAATTTCACAACCTAAGTCGTACATAGAGCCTCGGTCAGCATATCAAAATCTTCTTCCAAATTTCCTCCCAAGGTAGTCCCTTGGTGGTGCCCAGAAATCAAAACTGCGATCAAAAACCGAAAACGTGCATTACGCAAATACAAAAAAAATCCTACATTGGAAAATTTAATTTTTTAAAAAAAAAATAGAGCTCAAACTCGCTTAATCATTCGCCCAAAAAAAAAAAAATGAAAGTTGGGTAAAATTTATAAAATTGATTACTCAAAATTCATCCATCAAAGAAATTTGGAGAAAAATAAAAATCCTAAAGGGCTCATACATCCCCCACACTATAAATTTTTTAACAGTCAGCGACAAAATTTTAACAGATCAAACTGAAATTGCAAATAGTCTAGCCCAACATTTTTCCGATGTATCAGCATCCTCTAACTACAGCATTTATTTTCAAAACCATAAGATCCAGAAAGAAAAAACTGAAATAAATTTGAATTCGGATAACTTAGAACCTCACAATGCACAGTTTTCTATTGATGAGCTCGAAATAGCTCTAAATCATAATATCCGAGACTCTTCACCAGGACCAGATGATATTCAACCTAAAATGATCAAAAAATTACCTCAATCAGGTTTAGAAGCCCTTCCTCAAATTTTAAATTCCATTTTGGTCTACGACACTTTCCCCACCAAATGGAGACACGCTATTGTTATTCCCATTTTAAAACCAAATAAAGACGCCAACCTACCAACTAGTTATCGACCTATTTCTCTAACATGCATCACATGCAAAATAATGGAAAAAATGGTCAGTAAACAACTAATTCGGTATCTCGAATCGAATAATTTCTTAAGCAGTCTCCAAAGTGGTTTTCGAAACGATCGTTCTACGTTAGATCAATTATTAGACCTCCAACAAGAAATAATATTTGCCTTCAAAAACAAGGAAAATCTATACTCCATATTCTTTGACCTCGAAAAAGATTATGATAAAACATGGAGATCCAAAATCCTACGTAGACTTCATTCATTCGGTATAAAAGGTCATCTTGTATATTTTGTACAGAATTTCCTAAAAGACCGAACTTTCCAAGTGAGACTAAATAACGAATCCTCCAAAATTTTCGGGATAAAAAGTGGAGTACCCCAAGGTTCTGTTCTCAGCACAATTCTTTTCATAATTCTGATCGGCGATATAACCGAAATAATCTCCTACCCGATATCGTCATGGCTGTTCGCGGATGATATTAACATAGCCTTACGTTGCAATAGCCCGAAAATAGCATATCAACTTCTTCAACCAGCTTTAAACAAACTTCAAATCTGGGCCGAAGAAAATGGACTTTCCTTTTCTAACAGTAAAACACATATAGTTAATTTCAGCCACAAAAGAAAATCCCTAACAGAACCAACTCTCACTTTCTATAATAAACCTCTTCAGTGTAAAATTTCAACGAAGTTTCTAGGCCTAACGTTTGATCAAAAACTTACGTGGATTCCATACATTAAACAAACGAAAGCCGAAATTCTCCGATCCTTGAACTTATTAAAAATAAATCAGAAACCCTCGACACAATCCATCTCAATCCCTCCTGCTACTATTTTATCGAGCCCGAATTCGATCGAAAATCGAATACGGAGCACCCATATACTGTTCTGCAAAACAATCAGCTCTCTCCAGCCTAGACATTGTTAATAATGCAGCGATTCGACTATGCATAGGAGCTCTTCCATCTTCGCCTAATCTTAGCATTTACTGCGAAGCTGCAAAATTCCCTCTGTCTTATCGCAGAAAATTACTAACAAACGAGTATCTAGCAAAAACTATATCAAACACAGCTCATCCAATATCTAAAAGAGTTATAGATTTTTTCTCAACTCCATCAATCTCAGTCCACGAACCAATCACTTCATTCACTGAAATAATAAAAAGTAATCATATTTTCCCACTACTTCGACAACAAATAAATCAACAATATCAACCATGACTTATATAATTAAAAAACACTTCATTGATCAAACTGCTTTACAGACAGCTCCAAAAGAAAAACACACCACGTAGGATACGCCTTTTCCATAGATCAATCATCATTCCACTTCTCTCTTCCCTCGTTCTCTTCCAACAACACAGCGGAATTAATGGCCATCTACCGTTGTCCATTTTATATTCCATATCAACGAAACTTATCAGTCCGGCAAATTTTTAATTATGACCGATTCCTTAAGTTCCTCAGTTTCTTTCTAAAACACTTCTAAAAACAATCCTCTTATTCAGAAAATACCCAACTTATACAACATCTTATTTTAATCACAAATAAAAATCAGCTTCATGTATATCTCGAATCACATTGGCATCTCCGGTAACGAAAATGTCGATAATCTTGCAAAAACCGCACACCGCACTTCTCCCCTCTTTCCCTTTATACCACAAGACCTCCAGTCATATATATCTGTACAAACTCAAAACGAATGGCAATTAGAATGGTCCCAACAACACACCAACAAACTCCATACTTTCAAAAAATCAATTGTCCCTTGGAAACACTTATCAAACCTCAATAGGACCGACGAAATTATTATTACTAGAATTCGTATTGGTCACACCAAAATTATTCACGGTCACCTATATCAAGGAATTCGACAAAATCCCATCTGCACCTACTGTTCCTCAGATATCATGACAATAAAACAACTTCTTTTCTCCTGCCCTTCCTTCTCTGCCCAACGATTACAACATAAATAACCCCTCAGTTAATATCTGACGACCCAGAACAACTAAATTCATTGATCACCTTTCTCAAAAAAACCCACCTTTACTCCCTAATCTAAAACCTATCCAACGGACACAATAATCCTGGCAATTAAAAGCGTCCAAAAAAAAAAAAAAAAAAAGTCTAATAAAAATACTATCTCTTGCTATTCAAATTCTAAACTACCATTTTATAATTTTTTTATTTTTCACTTGAAAATAAAACAAAATTTAAATTAAATTTTAATAATTATGTATTTTTAAACCATTTTTTAAATTTCTAAAGAGGTCGTTATTTGATTTTCTTTATGAAACTAGGTATTTCTCAAATCTACTGTCTACAGTAGAAGAGGAGTGAAAACTATCTACGTTTTAGGTGCTTGTGCTCTAATCTTTTCTTTATGATGTGATAAAAGTTTCCTATTTTTGAACGTAATAAACCGACTAGGAATTATAAGATTGCCATTAAGTGAAATCAAAAGTATTTTTGTATACAGAAACTGTTGTGTTTGTAATAACAGTTCGATGATTATTAATGATGTATATTCCATAATTACATTTGTAAACATGTAAAAGGTACTATTAATTATATATCGGAACATTTAAGAGCCGGCATGACATTATGTAATATCTAACCTACAAATATATGTAAACAAATCATAGCATATATGCCAAATTGAATCAGTGTGACCATAACAGTCACCCCCCTGTAATGAATAAGGTGTACACTTAACAAAGAATCAACAATTAAATGAAAATAAAGAGATAATAAAAAATACAAATTATAAATTTCGCTGTACTGGTTTCCTTGGTCTTGATGATCGGCGGAGAATCGTTTGTTGCTGTTGTGCTGGTACTACTGGAGAGCTTACCAAATCTGCCGATTGGTGTGCGGATTGTATAGCTACAGGATCACTGTGTGCCTGCTGAGGTGTACTGATATTATTAAATCTAACTGATGGTAGTGTAAATTTAACTGTTTTTTCTGTACGTTTTGTTGGAACTGGATCACTTACAACAGGAGCACATTCAGTTGGTCGCAACTGATTTACATGACGTTTAATAATGTACTTATTGTCAAGTCGTATATGGTAATGTAGACGACCTAATTTTTCAATTACAGTCCCTACACACCATTTCTCTGACCCAAAGTAATTTCGTGATAGTACTCTTGTGCCCACTCTGAACTGTGGCACCGTTGTCTTTACTACTGTTGACTTCAACTTAGGACGATCCACCGGTTTTAATAAATGTAATCGCGTACGCAACTGTCGTCCATAATGTAACTCTGCTGGCGACTTCCCATTTGCAAGAGGAGTCACTCGATATTGGAATAATATCTGCTGCACTTTTTCTTCTATATTAGATGGGGTTCCTGCAAGCAATGCCTTAAGTTTCTTCTTAACAATCTGTACAGCTCGTTCAACTTGGCCATTGGTCGCTGGGTGGTGTGGTGCTGCTGTACTATGTGAAATTCCAAGCGATGTACAAAATTCTTCAAATTCACCTGAGCGAAAATAAGTTGTGTTATCTGTTACCAAGATGTGTGGAAGTCCTTGATTTGTGAAAATACGTTTTAAAACCTTAATTGTTGCCATGGATGTTGGTGCAGATTCAAATACTTCAATATCCATCCATTCGGAGAATGCATCTATTATAATAAAAATATGCTTGCCATTAATAGGTCCAGCAAAATCTGCATGTATGCGCTGCCATGCTGCTGTAGGTGTTTCCCACGGATGCAATGGTGCTTTTGAAGGCATGTTTTGTACAGTTGCACAGGCAGGACATGATTTCACCATTGATCCTATGTCTTTATCAATATTTTGCCAGTAACAAATTGAGCGTGCCAATGCTTTCATCTTAACAATACCACAGTGGGTACTATGGAGTTCCTGAAGTACATATTTCTGTAATGACTCATGAATAAGGACACGATTACCTCGCATAATGATACCATTATGTAAAGAGTATTCAGCATTTCTTGTTTTGGATGATTGTAATTCTGCATACAATTTACTGAGCATTTCATCTTTGGCCGTTTCCCTTTGAAGTTCTTTATGTGTTACTGTTTTCTTCTGTATTGTACTCAAAAAACGAATAGTGAGTTCATTGAGACTGTATGGTTCATCTACTGCATCAGGATTTTGTACTTGAAGTGGTGCTCGCGATAGATAATCTGCTGCTTGATGTTCTTTCCCTGCTCGATGTTGAATTGTGTACTGTAACTGCCTTAAAAACAGTGCATATCTGGTCAAGCGAACTGCTGAAATTTCTGGTAAAGCTTTGCATGGATTAAAAATTGACTGTAACGGCCGATTATCTGTTATTAGTGTAAACTGTCTTCCAAATAAATATTGGTAAAACTTCTTTGCAGCCCAGTAGATTGCAGTGGCTTCTTTGTCTAAATGACTGTAATTATGCTCTGCTTTGGTTAGCGCCCTCGAAATAAAAGCAATTGGCTTTAAATCTTCATTTATTTTATGTGATAAAATAGCACCTAGGCCATAAGGGCTAGCATCTGTTTCAAGCACCAATGGTAATGAAGGTGAGTATGTCACCAGGACCTGGTCACTTGCTATTGCTTCTTTCACTACTTTAAATGCTTGTTTGCACTGTGGTGTCCAGAGAAACTTTACATCTTTTTGCAACAATCTGTAGAGGGGATGTAAGATGGATGCTGCATTTTGGATAAATTTTGTGTAATACATTGCTAATCCCAAAAATGATCGCAATTTGTCTATGTTTTGAGGTTCAGGAGCACTAACTATGGCTTGAACCTTCTCCTTATCTTTTTCAAGGCCTTTCTCTGAAATTGTATGGCCCAGATACCGAACACGCCGGGCAAAAAATTTACATTTGTCTTTGTTTAAATGAATATCAAATTGTCGGAGACGTTGTAGACAAACAGTGAGATTATTATGGCACTCTTGTTTAGTTTTTCCATGTATCAAAATATCATCGAAATAAGCAATGCACCCCTGGACTCCATTTAAAATTGGTGCCATTACTGAATGGAAAATACTTGGTGCTGTGGCCAGTCCAAAGAAAAGACGTGTTGCCAAATAAGTGCCTTTATGTGTACTAAGTGCCGCAATTTTGGAACTTTCTTCATCTAAAGCTATATGAAGATATGCTTTATAGATATCTAGTAAGCAAAAATATGTACTGCCATGTACTTTCTGAAATAGTTCCTCCACTCGTGGAATTGGATAATGTGCTGGTTCCAGTTGGCTGTTAACTGTAATTTTGTAATCAGCACAAATTCGAATTAATCCATTGACTTTTGGTACAATTACAATAGGAGTTCCCCACTGGCAGTAGTCAGTTTTTTTAATAAATCCCTGTTTTTCCAATAATTCAAGTTCTGCTTCTACTTGCGGAGGTAAAGCGTATGGCACTGGTCGTGGGGGACGATACACTGGTGATGCATCTTCTTTTAACTTTAACACGCATGTAACATCTGGAATTTTCCCTACACGCATTTCGAAAACATCAGCGAATTTTTCCTGTATTGGCTCACTAATATCAGTATGTTGAATTACGAATTCATGATCATCGTCATTTGATTTAGGTAATTTTATAATTTCAAGTTTATGAATCCAAATACAGCCTAAAATAGGTGAAAAATTTTCTGACACAATGAACAGTATTTCATGTGATGTTTTATTTTGGTATGTCACAGGTATTGATACATATCCTTCAGGAATAATTAATTGTTTATTATATGCAATTTGGGGACACTTTTTAATTTCAACGTCACATTTTAATTTATCAAAATCCGTACGCGATAATATTGTTACAGGACTACCTGTATCCAGTTCAAACCTTTGTACTTTATTACTTAATTTAACATCAACAAAAATTTTACGCGCGAACCGATTATTTTGATTTAAAGATAGTTCATTAATTTTTATTTGACCTGCATTTACTGCAAGCGTGTTTATCGCGAAATTTTCATCAGCACTGTCATCATAATAAACTATTTTAATGTCTTTTTTATTTTTAGATGAAATACACACACTTTTGCGATATGTCCATTTTTACCACAACTTGTACATTTTAAATTATTACGTATACGACACTGACGCGCAGTATGATTAGGCTTACCGCAAGCTAAACATACATCTTGTAAGCCTAATTTCGAAAGTTTTTCTCGATCGTACGGTCAGTTTTTCGGCGAGTAACGATTAACATTAAAATTACGATCGCGACTGTTATTCTCGTTTCTGTACGGCGTTTGCGATCTGTTTCTAGAATAGGAGCGAGAACGTCCTCTAACGTTTAAATTATTCATTCCAGTTTTACTAACTTTGTTAACAGACGCTTGAACGTTGGAGTTTTCACCATTATATTCCTCGAGGTTTTGTTTATGCGCTGCTTCCAGTGCTAGCGCCGCTTCTAACGCTTTATCTAAAGTTGTATCAGGTTGCGAGACCAAAATTTTTTCTCGTATGTGATTATTACGAACGCCTCGAATAAATTGCGCTTGGAAAATTGAATCGATTTGGCATTTACAATTAACATCGAAACGGTTTTCAAGAATGTTAACAAGTTCATCATACGGTTTTTCAGAAGGCTTTTGCGGAGCCGTTAAAGCAGATAATTGTTTAAATTGTGTTCGTTTTAAACAACCTAATAAGACGACACTAGGTTTGCTTTTTTCCGTTTCTGCATTTGTACTGCTACTAGCATCTTTATTTAATCCAATGCCACGCATCGATAAAAACATTTTCTAAGCGCTCTTTATAGGAGGAAAAATCTTCCTCTTCAGGATCGAACGGTTCTAAAGTAATATTGTGACTTACCACCGCCGGTAATATTTGTGATGGTGTAGGTACGGCATCCGCTCCTGTATTAGACGATGGTAGGCGTTGTAGTATATTTTGAATGGCTTCACTCTGTGTACGTAGAGACGCCATCAGCTACATTAACACTTCTTCTCCAGCCATAGCACTATTTTTGGCTGATCACTTGTACGAACGAAACGAACGAATGTAACGAACTAATTTTAGACGATAACGAAAAATAGTTGTTGGAAAAATTTTCTTTATACACTATTTGCATTATAATAAATGTAACAACTTACTGAATTAAACAAAAAAAAAAAACAAACTAACTATATTTACCGCGTATTTCCATTGTATACTATTTAGATGTAATATTAATTTAAGTCAGTTTATCCTCGTCGCCAAATAACTGTTGTGTTTGTAATAACAGTTCGATGATTATTAATGATGTATATTCCATAACTACATTTGTAAACATGTAAAAGGTACTATTAATTATATATCGGAACATTTAAGAGCCGGCATGACATTATGTAATATCTAACCTGCAAATATATGTAAACAAATCATAGCATATATGCCAAATTGAATCAGTGTGACCATAACAGAAACGAAAGCAAATACTGCAATTTTAATGACTAGGTATTACTTGTGTTCTGAACAGACTGGCCAGGATCAAGAAGCAGCTACTTTGGTATTTGCAGAGGAAAGTGAGGCTGAGACCGAAGTCAAATTACTACACCAAAACGTAGTCCATCTAGGAGTAGAATACTAGAATGACATTGGCTTATAGCAAAATATTATCAACGAAATACAAGATTTTTGGTGTGCTGGAGACCCTAACGAATAAAAGGGAAAACAATCATATTTGTCTTCAGCGATTTGCGAGGAACCTATTGAAATATTGGGAAATAAAGTTTTAAAATTCATTGTTAATGAAATTGTTGAAGCCAAATATATCTCAATAAGCGTCGATTCGACACCAGACATATTTCAAACGAGATATGTTACATCAAATGGAGAAGTAGCAGCATGTTTTCTTACATTTATTCCTATAGAAAGTCACAAACGGGAAGAACTAGTCACCACAATTTAAAATTTTTTAAACCAATATAACATCGGTATAAAAAATTTGAGAAGCCAGTCTTACGATAATACGTCAAATATGTCTGGTTGTTACAATATTCTACAGGCGCATATTAAGAAAATAAATCATCTCGCACACTACGTTCCATGTGCAACGTACTCACTGAATTTGGCTGGAGTATGTGCTGCGGAGAGTTGCATTGGAGCAATCTCATTCTTCGGATTAGTACAAGCACTATACAACTTATTTTCAGCGTTAACTTATCGCTAGGCAATTATGCTTAAACATCTTTAAAAAGGTGATGAACGTAAGCAATACTCGTCATTAGTGCTGAAAAGGATATCCGATACATGGTGGTGCAAGGGCCGATCGATTAAAGCTTTGTCAAAAGGTTACAACAGTTTCCAGAAAGCTTTGGAGTCTATTGCTGACGATGAGACTCAGACATCACAAGTGATTCACGAGGCCCCAGATGTAAAAAAAAAGGAAAATGCAGTGATGGCAGCATTCCGGGCTGCCATACTAGTTCGAATCAATGGTGTCAGTATATCTTTACAAACAACAACTATTGGGCTTTGAACGGCAGTCTATCATTTAAATTCGCTTATAGATTTTTTTATTTTCGCAGCTAGAATTATTTCAAGATTACGAGATGAAGGCAAATTAGAAAACTGATACCCAATACAATGATGGAAACCAACATGTGCGAGAAGGAAAATACGTGACGATGACGGATCTGCAGAAAACGTTCTGCACAGAGCGAAAGAGAAGTTGAAAATTGAAACTTATTTGTCTGTGCTAGACACGCTGTGTACAGAATTGTAACGGCGACTAGAAACCTACCGGGAAATTAATTCTCTGTTTGGATTTCTAACAGATTTCTCGACTAAGTCCAAGAGAGGCTTGTACAAAGTTTAGGAAACATTATTCCAAGAAAGTACTTTATCTTTCCATTAGAGGATACTGGAAAAGATAAAACTGTACCTGCTGAGGAATCGTATAAATTGATTTTTGGTAATATGGCATAATCAACTTTCCCGAATGTAATGACAGCATTGCAAATATATACAAACGCTACGGGTGAACGTAACTTTTCGAAATTAAAACTAATTAAAAACTGTCTTCGTTCGTCAATGTCTCAGAATCGTTTAAATTTATTGGCGATAATGGCGATTGAAAATTATGTATATTGGAAAAGGTTAACTTCCAAAATGTTTTAAACGATTTTGTATACCTAAAAAAGTTAGAAGATGAAATATTTCACAAAACATATTTTACTTTACAAAACGATGTAATAAAAAAATACGCATATTTTCCTTTCATTTGTTTCAATTTTTAACTTCCCGCTAAGAAAATTGACAATTTTCAAGAATTCGGAAAGTTATTGTTTTCGTCCCAATTTTCAAAAATCGAGTTTTCATTAAATTTCCATGTTTTGAGGTCCTAAATAGCTATTCTGACTATTTTTACAATGGTGTCCTAATGTGTGTGTTCGCGTGTGTGTGTTCGCGTGTGTGTGTATGTAAACCTTTTATAACTTTTGAACGGTTTGACCAATGGAAAATCGATTTGCGGTATTCGAAAGGGTTCCACTAAATTTAGATTTTCTGGAATTTTGAACCGATTCGGCTAGGTAGATTTTGAGAAATTTCAAAAATAAAATTGCCAAAAAAAGTTTTTTTTTAAATAACTTTCAAATTTCTCGTCAAGTCACTTTTTTTTGTAACACATCTTTTTTTTTTTTTTTTTTTTTTGTGCTTAAGAGACTGCGTCGAATGCCATCAACTTCATGTCAATCGGTTGATTCGTTCAAGAGATATCGCAGTTCAGAAATTTCAAAAAAAGAGTTTTTTTGAAACAAGTTTCAAATTTCTTATTTATAGCTAGCTATCTCTTTGTGCTTGAAAACTGCGTCGAATACTGCAAATCACATTTCGATCGGTTGATTTGTTTAAGAGATATGGAAATTCAAAATTTTCAAAAAAGTGTTTTATCAAATAGTTAGCAGATTTTTGAGCTCTTCGAGCTCAAAAACGAAAAAGGGTAAGGGACCCCTGAGACATACATTGCCTAGGGGCCCCGACGTAGTTAATCCGGCCCTGGGTGTGCACATAATCGTAATAACGTAAATATGTACCATTTACTGTGATAATTTTTAACATTACATATGGTGTACTTATGCAATTTAAGTATATCTATACAGTACTGTAAATGTCTGTATGTATAGTTTGTATGTTGACGGATTAAATTCAATGTTTCCTATTATCCGAGTATGACTCGGAATCATTAACCGCTGATGCGAGGGAACTACTGTAGATCAAATAGAAATCGTAATCTCTTTGAAGAAAACGAATAAAAACGAAACGGCTATGATGTGGATAGTTGCAGTTAACTTGAAAATGGTTTAAAAAAGTCGAAGAAAAACCGAAAACTAGGGATGCTCGATATTCGAAATTGTCGGATAAAATGAAATATTACAAGACGGCTCATAAGCATCATTCAAAACATTGCAGTGTCGCTCAACCAACGTTATACCCGCCAGTTCATTCGGATCGTCTCACTTCTCGTACTGTAGAGCTGATAAGACAAGCACCTTTTCCTGTAACCAATCTCTTTTATCACACTGCTACCGTTATTGATAGCGGTGTGAAAAATAACGATGCAAAGTGTTGATAATTTTACGGTATCGCGATATTTTCGAGTTTTTTTAAAACCGCGTCCGATTTTAAATACAGCTCGCTGCGTTTCAGTAACAGTTTTTGTACTTCCAAATTATTTTCAGAATATCATTCCTATTATTTTTATATTCAGTAAATGTATTAGACTGATCCTTAACAAACACATTTTGCCGTATTTAAAACATTATTTAAGTGCAGCTCTTTCATATATTCCATCGATAGAGTCGTTAATTGCTAAAAGCCCCAAAGGAAATGTTTTATGTTTCTTCTCTTCAACTTCATCATCATTATTACCATTGACAGAAGTATCATCAGTGATAACATTTTGCTTTTCACGTTGTGGGGTACTCGTTACATGCTTTTCCGTTGTGAAACATCGTGAATACTCTATAAAGTGAGATAATCAGTACGAAGCACAATTTAGCGATCTCGTCGCCCTTATCTTTGAACGGTTTATACACTTGCTAGGTAAGTTGTTGCGCAGTTTGTCACGAATTTCCTCATCAATGCAAGGCATTTCATCAAACTTATTATTACCATTTCTCGTGTACTAGCTGATTACTTCTTTTTCTTTCTTGTTTTCGACGTCACTATCGCCTTTCGCAGACGACAATACGTTGATCGAACCGCATCAGTACCCTACACGGTATTTCCTTGTCTAACAATAGAAATGCGTACTTGTCCTTCTAACTCTGGTAGAAGCAGATGTTTTTTATTTCATTTTTGAATGTAGCCAGAAGTTTACGTTAAACTAATTACACCATTTTTTTTGTTGTTGGTGTAGTAATTAATATTTTTTTTTTTGTACAAGTTGTTTTAAAAGCATATAGTAAAATTAAAATTAAGTATCAGTATTTACTAGTTTTATGTTGTGTTGTATATTATATACCTATATATATATATATAAATATATATTTTTTTTTTACAACAGAATATAATTAAAGAAACCAGTATATTTAATAAAAATTTAAAAATATCCTATTTTTGTAAACTGCACGTATATACATCATTTCAAAAAACACTCGGTGGAAGTAATAAAAACTTTTTCTCTTTTATTTCATAATGTGCGAACCTTATTTTTAATAGCCGGTGGAAGTTATGTAAATTGTTTTATTTTAAATTCAAATTTATGTAACATTTAAAGTTTTTAAACTGCTTTTATAGATAATTTAAAATAGTAGTTAGTTTGTATTATTAGTAGTAAAAGCGCATTTAAAATGGCCCCGATTAAAAAAAGTTCATTGCGGACTTATTTTAATGAACTAAGCGATAATAAGGCAAAATGTAATTATTGTTCTCAAGTATTATCTCTATCCCTTATAAATCAGTTAGCAATTTAGGTAGACACATCAAAATGGAACATGCTACAATAGCTGTAAATTTGGAATCACAACCATCTCTACAAATAGAAATAAATAAATATTCTTCAGATAATAAAAATGCTTTTTTTTGCAGAATTATAATAGATCAAGCGTTATTGATTATGCGCTAGTGTCCAAAAAAAACATACATTTTTTAGATTAGAAACAATAGAAGTGGAGCTTTGTGCTCACAAAATGTTTAAAATAAGTGTACTTGACTCACTTCTGAATTCTTATGTTCATTAGAATTTTCGTGATTTTTTAAACAAGTGCCTGTGTTTCGAACCAGAAAATCCCGTTGTGTATTGAGAAGGGGTTTTAGAAAAAAGTTTGCAAGCCAAACAAAAAACAGTACCAACCCTAGTTGAATAACATAACCAAGATCTTTCCAGTAATTGGCCATTTTTCATTTTCTTAATGAAATAACTATTTGAAAATTATCTGTTTTGTTCTTTGTATTTTTTTATTGAAACTGAATGTTTATTTTTCGAATTTTTATTTTAAAACTCAGTCATTTCATGTAAGAGGATGTCATTAATAAAATCATTATTTAGCAATACTGGCTACAAGTCCACGTCAACATATTTCTCAAACTTAAATTTAATATTTTCTAAATATTTTTTTTCTTGGTGTTCCTTTGTAAGCGGCGGGGATGGTCGAGTGTTTCATTTGTAAAATTACGTTGAGGTACCTCAGTTAGGGTCTAGCTTTAAGAAAGTTGTATTATATCTTTATTATCTATATTTTGTTCGTAGCGTAAAATATTTGTACACAGCTTCTATTCTGGCAGATGTTTAACAAATTTTGTGTATGGTAATTCTACGGTGTGGCTTATCAGTTTGGTATTGAACCTTTTTGTATGTGTGGGTTTTGGGGGTGTGTAATCACATGAGGTTTTAAATGGACTTTTATTATTAGGCTAATTTTTTTTTACTGGTGGCATGCGCTGTAGACGGTATACGCGGTCGCTTCGTCGCCTTCCGATAAACGAAAGTTGGTTCATTCCCATGACCAGCTGTTTGTGATGATTTTCGAATTGTTTTTTTTTTAATTTTTCATATTTTTTCAACGTTTTTTGACTGGTCAAAAAACCTGGAAGCATTCACCTATATGCATTTTTTAAAAATGGCCTCTTACTGGTTCGAGTTTTCAATGAAAGAGAAAAAAAAAATTTAATAAATAATAAACACAGTTTTAACGCCTGACAGTTTCCCAAACCATAAACATCCGTAAAAGCAATCGTTTTAATTACTTTGGAACAACTTATGTATAAATATAGAAGCTATTAACATTTTTTTTATCATTAATTGCAGTGTCTGAGTAGCGCAAATATCACAACCCACATCCTGTACACTGTTGCGATGCGTTTAATTTGAACGTTTTCCACATCAAATTTAAATAATTTTCGTACTACTCCATATAAATGTTTTAATAAATTAAAGAAAAAGTTTATTAAAGCATTTATATGAAGTATATTAGTCCATGGATCAGAATGATGGTCAATAGATCAAAAAATGCAAAAACAGCTAGAAGCATTTGAAACCTGGTGCTGGAGAAGAATGGAGAAGATAAAATGGATCGACAAAATAAAAAACAAATAAATTTTTAAGTCAATTAATGAAGAAAGAAAATTACTGAAGAAGCTAAGAGAAAGAAGACTCAAGTGGATTTTCCATGTATGTATATAGACATAATGAATACTTAACGCAAATAATTGAAGTCTCTCTGGAAGGAAAAAGATCAAGAGGTAGGGCGAGGTAAAATTATATTAAAAAGATACAATATGATGTACAGGCAAAATGCTATGAATGAAGAAAATTGCGCTATCCAGAGAATTCTAAAAGACAATTTTAACTGTCCACTAATCTTACCATAAGACTGAGGAATGCAGAAGAAGAAGAAGAGATATTAGAAGAAAGTAAACATGATACATAACTTTCTATCAAAAATAACGATACGGGTCTGGACACAAAATTCACTATCCAGGCTCTAACGCTCCAAAATGATATTTTGCAAGGTAGTATAAGTCGTCCCGATAGCCTAGTTGCTAGAGCGCTTGACTTCCGTTACGGAGGTCACGGGTTTGATCCCGAGCGACAACAAACTTATTACAAGAATTAAATAAATAAATAAATAATCGTTAATAATCACGTGGTAGGCATCGGCAAACCACCACGTATACCATCATATGCGCGCTAGTTCAGTACACACAGCGGACACACGCGGGACTGCACTTGTATATCGATAAATCAAACGATTACCAATCAGTTCCGGGTGTGGTCTTGCGTGCGTACACTCGCGTTGCGTATAGCAATTGCCACGAACGCTGCCTATTCTGTACAACTAGAATGTACAAATAGATAGTCACGACGCTCGGAATCGAGCGATACGACTCAGATGACGATGATACGCAGTGTATATTGTTTTTTAATGGCGATTAAATAGTGCACAGATTACACCCAGAAGCCTGTACTCTTTGTACAGAACTGGAAATTCTCTATTTTTAAAACGTACTACACCGACTTCGACCATAGATGCAGACTACAACTTATTTTACAGCTAACATTATATAACAATATTTCATCCTCATGCTATCTTTCTTGGCGTCATTTTTGACTTCTGGTTTCTCTGAACAGATCATATGACTTTTCACAAGAAATGTTTCAAATCCTTAAACGTGCTGAAACTACTTAACGAGTAAATGTACAGATCGCAACACGCACCTGTCGATTTATCGTTGACAATGGTTGTATATTGTATCTTGCAGCGTTGAAATCACTCCTTCAAAAACCAGATACAGTCCATCATACTGGAGTACGTAAACTTACCCAAATAGCCTTTCACCCAGCACACTTGCGCCAGAAAGAGAACCGCAACTACACATCCAAAAGCAAATGCCAACAGTCAACTATAACATAACATTACTAATGAAGACAAATCATCCAAATTTACCATCGTCATGCATAAATTCTATAGGTTGATAAGGCTCTGGGCAAATCTAACAAATTTTAACTTTAAAAAAAAACGAACATGTGCCGCGATAAAAGATCTGCTCTATTACCTTGGATTGCGCAATACAGAAATAGAACGAAATTTGTATGAATACTTTAACAGGTAATAAATTACGTAATATCAAAAATAGCATATATCCGTTCAAAACGATTGTACAGGGAAATCGTAATTATGAGTGTCCGTCTGGTTCAGAATCAGATATACCTTGTTGGTGTATGGTCATATTTTCAATATTTTGTTACGCATAATCTATATATCTTATTAGTACAAAATTAATGATCTATCTGTAAATTTTAAATGATCATAGCCGAAAGGTAATATTGTTAAAATAAATAAAAATAAAAAATAAAAAATAAAAAAAAAAGGAAAAAGAAAGTTGAGCGTATATTTTTTGAAATATTCTAACAATATTTCTTTTAAAACACTAAACGGTTATACTTGAGATGTATTAGAAACCTGTATTGCCGTCAAAAGGCAAAGGTTCGACTAGGAATGAACGAAACCAAGGACATAGAGATTAGATGTGGCGTAAGACAAGGATGCATAATGTCACCAATGCTATACAATATCTATTCCGAACAAATATTCCAACAAGCCATAACGGAATTCAAGGAAGGTATACGAGTCAATGAGGTACTAATAAACAACATCAGATTCGCGGATGACACTGCTCTCATAGCTGGTTCTCAGAAAGGACTATAAGAATTAATACAAAGATTACATAGAGACGCTGACATGATGGGGATTAAAATTAACGTTGGAAAAACAAAATATATGAAAGTAGCTAGAAGAGAAGACAGCAATACGGATAAAATAACAAAGACGGAAAAAACATAGAGAAAGTCACTTCAAATATCTAGGAAGTTGGCTAACAGAAAAAGGGAACTCAGACTCAGAGATTAGGTGTAGGGTAGAAATAGCACGTAGAACATTCCAACAATTCAAGAATATACTATGTGGTAACGATATCGGTATGAAATTAAAACTACGACTAGTTAGATGTTATATCTGGGCAACACTGCTATATGGAGTGGAACATGGACCCTCACAACAGCTGCATCAAAGAACATTGAAGCGTTCGAAATGTGGGTTTATAGACGATTGTTGAAGACCAGTTGGACGGACAAAATAAGCAACAGGAAGATACTACAGCGCTTGCAGAAAGAATGCGAACTATTAACAACTTTAAAAAAACGCAAAATAATGTACCTGGGACATATCATGAGAGGAAATAAATACGAAATACTCCAGCTGGTACTTCAAGAAAAAATAGAAGGCAAACGGAAACGTGGCAGACCAAGGAAATCGTGGATACAGAATATAAAATGCTGGACAAAAATTAATGAAATGAGAAAACTAACGGACACGGCTAGAAATCGAGAAATGTTTAACCGTTTGGTCGCCGACGTCCGTTAAACGGACATGGTAAAGGAAGAAGAAGAAACTGTTATAACCTAGGATATTTGACAAGGTTCATTATTTATCCAGGTTTCATATAACGGCATTATTTTAAACTTGGCAACGCAAAATCAGTACTTAAATCAAGCAAATGAGGACCAAAAAATTAAATATTAAGTGTACGAAGTCGGAGGAAATGTTTCAGGTCTGGTTAAGATATTATTATCGCTAAAATTAATTATTTTAAACTCGTGAGAGCGTAAAAACGTTTGAATTCGTCATATAGTAATTTATTTTTCCTACCGCAAAAATTGTAAAACTTATGATCTTTATCTTTATTCGTTATAAATAATCGATCCAATGATATTGTTCTAAACTACTATCAGCCTCGTTTGTAAATATGAGTATTACCTTACCGGCCAACGACTACACCTACATATGAAATAATGCATACTATTACCATTGTAATAGTTTTATCGCTCTACGTTAATTTAAAAAAAAAAAAAGAAACCGAAATAAAATTAAGTACAATTTTTTTAGTTCCCATAAAACTTCTGAATAATTTAAAGCAATAAAATATCATCGTAACGTACTTTTTTGTCAATATACTCTTTTTGTGCAAAGTGAAATATACATTATATTAATAAAAAAATTAATGGAACGCAATTTGAAGCCGGCTTAACCGAAGTAGTTCGATTTTTTGACATTGCTAATCGAACGGAAAAATTTCGACTGTGATTCCAAATCAGTTGGCAATTTATCGATTTCTTCATTATAACGATAAAAACTCATATTCATTTTTTATTAATCTCACAAAAATATATTCGCATAGCAGACTGCAATATTTATACGAAAAAAATTGATACATAAATATAATTACATCAATAAAATTACAACACTTATATCATTGTTTGATCTACGTAAACAATACTAAGTATTTAATCTTCGCAAGTTCAGCAAAAATTTCTAAAACAAAAAACTGATGTACACATTTTTTAATGCAAAATTCGAAATGTATTTTGTATTAGAAACTCCGATAATCGGTATATATCATTTCTACTAATTTTTACTTTGAGCGTAATGTAAACATAAATAATTTTCATCGTGGTCAACTGATGGCGTTATATTCATGCCTATAGTCAAATTGCGTTCGATTACTAACTCTGTAAACTTATACTCAAAATCGGGCTACATTCGGTTAAACATTTAAGCGGGCCTACATTTTTACATTACCATTTTTATTAGCTTTGCTTACAGACACGAAAGTGGCGTTACTACTCGATGACTTTTAATAATTTGTGATTACAAGACTTTCTTTTAATCCTTAATTAAATTGAGTGAAATTAAATTTCCTTCAGATCGGCAACAAAATTAAAGCGATCACTTACTCACTAATCGCGATAATTATGAAAACTAACACTTAGCCATAGTAATTACATAATTTTTTATAAATTTATTAAATAAAACAAACAACTAGATTTCGTAAAATTAACGACAATCTAGAAAGTACAAAAGGAAGAATACGCTTATTTTTAATTATATTAACCAACTTGTTTTTAGAAACAAAGTTATAAAGTTAATGAATGCCATTAGCATCCTAATAAGAATATGAAACGACCATAATGTACAACTTGCTCTTCCACTAATTCGCAAATGGGAAATTATCAAAAAGACATTTGTTTTCTACACTTTTCAGATAATATTAAACAATTAATGTCTCTGTTGTTTTAAACTTTTTTTCATATTTCTATAATTTTTTCTTTAACACGTTGTTAAGTTTCAAATTCAAATTGTTGTAATCAATAAAAATTTCTCATTACACACACAAAATGAAACTCACTTGCTATTCGTAAGAAAGTCTAAAAATACAATATTTCAAACGCTTCATATACTTTGATAACTTTTATTAATTACAAAAATAAAGAGAGTATTAAAGAAAAAGTACAAAATATATGAAAATAAAAAATAAAAAGTGGTGATACCCGAAATTAAAATAAAATGGTCAAAATTTATAATACATTTCTTTGCTAAGTCACGTGTTGTCGTTTTTGGTTTTTTGTAATTTATAAATCGACTTATAATAACACTAATACAATGTACGTTTGATAAATAAAAATTACTTATTTAAAATATATATGTCTACACATAATTATTAACATATGTTTGGCAAAATATTTAACAAGTTAACAATGTAATAATTGCACTTCATACAATCATATATATATATATATATATATAAACGAATGGTTGTAACAAAATATCACGTTGTATTAATAAAATCAACAAAACTGACCATTGCAATGTAAATTTTAAAAAAATTTGTTTTTTTATCGGCTTAGTTCAAGGGCGGTATTGTTCCTCATTTCCGAAATTTTTCTAAGATCGATATTTTTTCCCACAACAATCGAACTAATTGTAAGTCCCAATCGAAATCACTAATCTAAAAAATTACGGTATTATTATTTTTATAGATATTTAAAATTTTGAAAAGATAGTTTTTTTTTTTTACAAATACATGCAAATAAAACTATACTCGTATTTGCCTAGAAAACGATTATTGATGTAAATAAAATCATTTAAGTAAATTTTAGCTAACTGCGTGGATGAAAAATTATTTAACAAATAATTATAAGCCATTTAAATGGAAGATGAGATTAAAAATCGGCGATTGTTACTAATATCAAAAATAATAATTATTAAGGGGAATTAAGGTTTAAGAATTTAACATTTTTACTAGAGAATTTTGCGCCGGAATTTTAAAATTACAATGCGATGGTCGTTAAATAAAATAAAATCGTACGATTTTAACAAGGACAGAATATATAGGTAAATCTTAAAAGGTTCTTTACGTTTATGGTGAATTTTTTTTTTGTTTGGTGCGCGTTAATAGTATAAACACACACATAAACGCACGCGCACACACACACGTATAGAGACTGATATTAAATCTTTTACACGATTCAAATTTTAATCCACAGCTGCAATGTTAAAGCTTTCATTCAAATAGAATCAAATTAAATCATGACGCATTTAGTTGATTAAAAATTTATAAAATAAATTGATAACGATTATAGCAAGTCGTCAGGTGGTAACATAGAAAAATATAATAAAAAACTTTAGTTTTATATTAAACTTATTTACAGGCTACAAGTATAATTGAAGAAAAATATATATATACAACTAACAGTAACGATTGATTTCATGTAAACCAGTCTTTCTTTTTTTCCAGTCTTATGAGAAAAAAAAATGATGTTATTAATTTCGTGTCAAACAATAAAAAGAATTTAACCTTGTATTATATAGATAGAGTCGCAGTTTCAGCTTTTATCGTTGAAATTTACTCTAATTAAATTGTACGCGTTTTTTAATTATTTGTAAAATATTTATTATGAATCCTATTTGCGGTTTTGCGCGAATTATTTGATATTGACGTATAATTTAGATTTAATAAAACATTTTGTAATATTCTTCGTTAAAAATTAAACTTTTTAGGATAAATTTATATGCTGAAGTCAAAAAATTCTAAATCAAATTCAAAAGGTATTTTGATTATTTCATATTTATACATTTATAATGTATACATTTGCGCACGTATGTATACATATACACATCTATATATAGACGTCAATTCCTTTGGTGTAACAGGGTTTATGTCAAAAAATAAATTATTCAAATAAAATAACTATAATCAGCATCTTGTGTAAAAAAAAAAAGAAAATAAACTATTAAAAATAATAATAGGAAAAACAAAAATACTTTCCGAAAGAATCTTTGGGTACATTTTTTCGGATGTAACAATTAAAATAAACAATTTTAAAAAATAATCTGATTGATTCTGTTCCAAATTATTTGTTATTGCTAAAATGTTCTAATGTCACTAGTATATAAACCCTTGTTAAATTTTTCCGAAATTATTTTAAGACATTCTTACTAACCGCAATTGAAGAAACAACAAAATAACATTCTATTTAAACAGTATTCTTTAAAAATAACTAAAACATTTGCCGTCTAAAAAATTTGAAAAAACCGACGACTACATATTCACATATAAATAAATATAAAAAACTAAATGTATTAATTGGTGAAATAACTTAATTATAGGTAGATCTTTAAAAATTATCACAAATTTCATGGACGGAAACAGTTTCATTAAAAACACTTATTCGTACGCGACACAAATTTGTATATAAAAATAAGTCTTTTAGTTGCCACTACAAAAATAGTGAGTTTCAATTTAGTCAGATCGTTGGTATTGAATATAATACTGTATAAATATAAATTATTGTCAACGTGTGTAAACACATAATTGGAATGTGACTTTACGCGCGCAAATGACCGATGATCAAAGCAATTAATATAATAAATACACTACTTTTTGTTTCGGAGCCAGCCGAAAGTCTGCATTCAAACATATCGTACCTGAAAATATTACACACAACTCTATATTAGTAATAATATTTATCTTTTTATTTTTAAACTACGTATTTACAATAATGTTTCACAAAGATAATGACTTTATGGTTTGTTTCTTTTCTTTTTTAGTAATCTGGACAATTATTAATTTTTTGCGTGAGGAAGAGGAGGCTAGTCAACAATGGGCATTTAACCGGCGCAAAAGAAATTTTTTCATTTTCAATGTGCAGCAACAGAATTCAAACCAGGTCTCACTCAAATAAAACACTACTGCTTAATCATTTTCCCTACTGTAGCCGGCTACAAAGGAAAACAGTACTAATAGATTGTAATATTTAAAATCTAACCATTAATATTGCAAGTATTACACCAAAATTTAACACGAATAATTTCATAAATCTAATTTGGTTTAACAATGATTTTGCGTCATCCGGTTTGAATAAACTTCTAATAAGATTTAACGTATAATGAACATATGTCTAAAATTACATTGTTGATCGAACGACAGATATAAATATGTAGCACATTTCAGTACAAATTCATACATACACATCGCGGTGATGACGTGAACAAGATATTAACAGAAAATACAAAGACGGTTAACAGATATGCTACACTCAGATGTGTCCAGTTGTTGTGAAGTTTTCGTTAGCCTAGCAATAAACACACCTCTGTTCAAATAGTGAACAGAATATTACGCAGCCAAATATTTTAATTCACCCCGTCTCCATCATTATTAAATATATCAACTCTACCGCAAGCCCATAGAAACTGATTTGTCAATTTTAATTTACTTAAAGAAGGTGGATCAGCGAACTGACCAGTTTTGGTAAATGTAAATAAAAAAATTATACATACGTAACGCACATCGCAACAGCTGAAAAATTTATATCAGACAATAAGTATTGGTATTTTTTTTGATGATAAAGTTTTATAAAAACATAACCGCAGCTAATATTCCAAAGACAATATTAATTTTTCTAAATAATTTTCATAATTAAATGAGTAAGGATAAACAACGCGCTGTTAAATTTATAAATAAATATTTAATGAAATTTTTTATAGTCAGTACTGCGCATTAATTTTTTTCCCTTCAATTTAACGTACAGGTTGAATAATTGACAATCAACAGTCAGAATGGTTTTCTTAAGAAACACAGTGCCATTAAACTGTAATAAAATTATATACAATTATTTTATACCTCTCTTTGGACCTAATTAAAAGTATCAAAAATTACGTGATTATGTTTATTCAAAGGAAAATTATCAACCGCATATTAATTTTTCAAATGTAACAATTACTAAAGTGGTAAAATATGGCGCATTTGATTCTTTTGAAAACTTATTAGTGAAGATAAAATATCAAAAATCATTTTACGGCAGTTCATTGTCACAGTGGCACTTTCCATTACATAACTTAATATAAAGAAACGTTCGTGCTCACAGGCACGCGCATATATACATACATATATATATATATAAATATATGCATTGTGACGGATTCGGTACCTGTAGCGCGATATTTTAGCGGTGTTCGAATTATAAAAATATTCTCTCTGGAAAATCATTAATTCCGTGGTCGATCGAACACCGTTTTATTCGGCGTATCGGGGATGCTTATCGGCTAAAACTCCCATAAGCGGTCGAACGGACAGTTGTGTCGGTATTGTTGATAGCGGCCGTTAGCAGAAGTAGCTACACGCGCAAGAGCTACGCCGAGCAGCATCGAAACGAGGGAAATGTTGTAAAATCCCGTAAAAGTCAGACAGGGCGGCTAACGCGGTATCATTCGGAAGATGTACGAGAAACATCGATATAATTATTACCGTTATCGCGTTTATTGTTATTCGATTATTCGATTTTATTCGGTTAGAGCGATAGTCAAGTTACATTGTTCTAGACGATCGCCAATCGCTACCGTGGCAGTGGTAAATTGTGTTCCAGTTCGTGTCATCGTATATAATGTATTTTTTTGAAGATCATGCCGCTTAGTGAACCGTTTTCGTAGTTTTTTACAAAATTTAATCGTTTTTTATAGTCACGAACTGAGTTTCTTTTTGTTTGGATGTTAGTTTGGATCTACTTCCGTCAAATATATGTGTTCTTCGGTAGTTTCATCATTTTTCTGTTACGAACACGCGGTAAAAACATCCACTGTGAGATCTCCTACGTGAAGAGGTGCCGCGGCACGAGAAGTTTTTTTTTGTTTCATCGAAAAGCCTAAGCTCTGCCGGTGAGAGCGATCGAAATTGTGTCACTGGCGCTCGTTTTGGCCATTTTGCCGTGAATCCGAGTTCTTAACGGTATATATAGAAACGAATTTGGAGCTTTTTATGTTCTTACTTTGGGAGTCAATTACCGAAAAATAATACTTCAATAGCAATGCAAAAAAATGAACGTAAAAGTTTAGAATAATTTTTTTAATTACAATAAAATGCTCGCTTCGAATAAAAGCGTGGGCCTTACTTTCTAGAAATATTCTATTTGTTTAAGAATATAAACAGAAAATATATCGTATTTTATAATTATTAAATATTGAAACGGATTTCGCGACTTTTCCGTTCGGCTCGCCAGTGAAAGGAGTTACTCGAGCTTTTTGTCTACTGATTCGTTTTCTAATTTTTCCTCCGGACGCCAGTAATACGAATTTTCAGTGGAATAGATTTTTTTAAATATTTTTCCTGCTACGATGTGTATTTTTTTTTTTTAACAAACGTCCTCAACTTCAGAAAACCAAGAACCAAATTCATTCCGTGTGGTCCCTATTGCGATGCTCTCCTTAGGTCCCTAATTCGGAACTCCAGAAATCTGAAGTCCCGGGATTTTTTGGATGATCCAAGAAGGAACTAATTGAATTACAGTGAATTTAACTTTATTATTTCTTCTAAAAAAGACAACCCGCAAGTAAGACACAAATGCAAGACTTCTCCCGGAGGAGTATCGCCCAGACACCAGCCGAGTGTTTGTGACAATTTTCCGTGACAACGATAAACGAAAAAAAAACCACAAAACAAACAATAATACTCGTAACTTTTACCAAACTCGTAAATTAATCGAAAAAACGCTTGCTGTAACGCAACATGGAAGTAATAACTTCCGAGAAATAAAATAACAAACATAAAGAGAAATAAAGCGACTTAAATCGACGCCTGGAAAAACAATAGATAGCGACACGTGGCGGGCGAGGACTAGAAAAATTGTACGCGCAGCGTAACGCAGACAAGAAAGACAACGGTAACTCAACGATAATCGACAACTGATGTATCTCGCAAGAACAGCTAGAGACTAACTGTAAAATTAACGGTAAACGATGATTTAATTAATACAAAAAGGCTATGTGTCTATCAACCGATCGAATGATTGCACACTCACGGCTCATGTTACTGACGGTAGCAATTCACACAAACATACCGCGGATAGAAGCTGCCCTGTTGTTGTAGAACACACACACACACCAAGACATTTATACAACCCCTAACTCCACATGTGCCGAAACATTGACAGAAAATAGGAATTCACAATTCCAACCCTGTAAGCGTCCCATACGATGATGCTGAGAGATCAAAAAGTTAAAATTAATAACCTCATAGAAAATCCGTCCAATGTTGAAGCGGCCACCGTGTTTTAGGATAACAAAGGGATAGCTTTAATTGAATTTATGGACGGTGGGCAGACCATTAATAGTGAGATCTACTGATGAACACTCACCAATTAAAAAAGGAAAGCGATAACAATTTCAGCGGCCAGGAAAAATTTAAAGAGGAATTTTACTCAGTGAAAGTTACTCAGGAATTTATCTCAAAAATTGGATCGTTATTTGTACCCCACCCACCCTACAGACCGGACCTTGTTTGGACGTACGCCATTTGCAGTTTGCCGCGTTCTAATCTGATTAGTAGAACGTTTGTGCACACGCGGAAAATATGTTAGTGAAAGTTTCTAGCCCGGGGAATTGAGAGAGCTACGCGATCATCAAATTTCTGACGGCTGAAGGTTTTTCAGGTGCAAAAATTTGTTACACACTGTGTATGACGCGTAAGTGTGTGTACGAATGGATCATGAAGTTTAAGGAAGAAAGAATGAGTATATATTGATACGGATTCGGTATTTGTGCCGCGATCTTTCGGCGATACTCGAATCGAAAATTATTTTTTGGTTGTGTGTCGTATTTATTCTTGGTCTTTCGAGTATCATCGAATTACCGGTATCATCATCATTAAGGATATTTGCGCAGCTAACGGCATTCAACCGCGTTTGATAGATTTTCGACGCGTGTTTGGGTAGTAGCCGTGTGAGCGTTCTCGTGGTAGTGGATAGTGGCAGTGGTATATCGTGTGTCCACGGCGGTGCGCCATTGCCCAGTAGTGGTCAGCAGAACTGAGCTCTGGAAGGATTGTAATGTACTTAAGAAGCGCGGACGGGGAGGTAGTGATTGCTCGTCGATCATCGCTGTAACCGTCTTTTATCTGATAGTTGCATTGGTCTTTTGTGTGTCTTCCGTTCGTCGTAAGTTTAGTGATAACAAATGTAGGTCGCGCGTTTCTGTTCTAGTCGGCTTTATAGATATTCCGTTTTTATACTCTATTAGAGATACGCCGTGTTCCGTTTCAAATTTATCAAATGCACGTATTTTCGTTCTAATTATTTATGCCGTGTATCGAACGTTTACACTTTTAAATACATCTCGATCGTATTGTGTCCACGACCAGAGAGTCAAATAAAGCGAGTAAAGTGCATGTCCGGTATGGTGAAAGGCAAAACTAAATGCTCTACAAGAAAGGTCCTCGCCACTGTCTTCTGGGTCCGTGGTGGATTTTTACTGCTGCAATTTCGTAAGCAGAAGGATACGGGGTAAGGAAATTACCACTACACTCTAGCGGCTGTGCGATTAAAGAAGAGGCATAGCCTACAGCCTCAAGAAGGAGTAGTGTCTATAATGCGCAGACATATTACTGTTCTTATCCGTACGTTGATTAAAAACCAAAATTCGGACGAATTTCCACAGCCACCTTCTTTCTTCTCTAATTTGACGCCCTCAGATGTTCACGTATTCCCCATTTAAAACGCGATGTGAATGGAAATCGTTTGGTAACAGACGAGGAAGTCTTGGAGGCATAGGAACGAAATTTTTCACTAAATGCACTCCTAAGTTTTATCGTGCTGGGAACCGATAAACTCGTGCGCCGGTATGACAAATGTCTCTATATTTTCGGAAATTATGCAGAAAAATAAAGCACTTCTTCTGATTTCTTTGGTATTTTTTTCATATTTTTTGGATGTCTAGGAGATCATTTTCAAAAGCATGTTACGTTACTTATTGAACGTGCCTCGAATATACATAGTTTAGCCATAAATACTGACACTGCCGCTGCATGAGGAGAATTTTGCGCAGAACAAAGTAGTAACACTATCATCGCATCGTCATAACGCAGCAGAAGAGCAAATAACTTCGCTTTAGTCTGTTCAGTACACGCTACGAAGATGGATTGGACAGGTGATCAGGCACGCGTTACAATAATTGGACTGCTGAAGGCGGGGCATAGCGCGTCTCAAATTCTCGCTCTCCTCAAATCACTCAAAGTTACGAAATGTTTTGTTTATCGTACACTGCAACGTTCTATGGACACAGGAGACGTTGTTGATCACCCGCGAGCCAGTCAGCCGCGTGTTGCGAGAACAAAAAAGGTAGTTGAAGCAGTTCGGTCGCGAATTAACAGGTGCCCTCTTCGGAAACAAAAAATCATCGCTCAGGAGATGAAAATCGCGCCGAGAACGGTCTCGCGCATCGTCACCGATGATTTACATATGCGAGCCTATAAGAGAAGTACAGGTCATCTTTTAACCGAAAAATTAAAGGCGATAAGATACGAAAGAGCGAAAAAGTTGAAACGCTTGTACGGCAAAAATGGGTACAAAAAGATCCTTTTCACAGATGAGAAAATTTTTACTGTAGAGGAAAAATATAACAAGCAAAATGATAGAATTTATGCCCGTTCATCTGCTGAGACTAAAACCAAATTTTCACGCATTCAACGAGGTCACCACCCCATTTCTGTGATGGTGTGGTGGGGCGTATCGTGGTATGGGGTAACTCCCATCCATATTTGCGAAACAGGGGTCAAGACAGGTGCCAGAGTGCACCAAAACACTGTTCTGGAACCAGTGATTAAGCCTCTGAACGATACTTTGTTTGCCGGAATCGATTAGGTATTTCAACAAGATTCAGCACCGGCACACAAAGCTCAAACGACACAGAAGTGGCTCGCAGAGAATGTGCCCGGCTTCATAGCAGCTAGTGATTGGCCGTCCGGCAGCCCGGATTCAAATCCGCTGGACTACGAACTGGTTAGAGGAAATGGCCTGTCGAAGACCACACCGAATATAGAGTCGTTCAAGCGAAGCATTGTTGAGACAGCAGCAAGAATTCCTCTCATTGCGAAATGGCCGGAGCGTTTGTCGTCGCGTGTCGCTAATAAAGGTGGTCATTTTGAATAACTAAGACATGATTTTAACGAGCATTGTTTGTACTTTTGAAATAAATTTTTTCTGAATTTGCATCGTGCTTCCTTTTCGCGGTACGTTCGTTTTAAGCAGTATCAGTATTTATGGCTAGACTGTGTATATATATCTATATATATATATATATATATATATATATATATATATATATATATAAAAACTCGGCCATTTTCGCAAATGGCTGTGCCCCTGGACCCTTCTTGCTTGCATTTCTGTCACATTCTCTTCTATACTTTGTATAAAATGATCAAAACTTACAACGTAATTCTAAATCGGTCCATATGAATATAATAACAATCACAAAAATCCTATAAAATATAACAAACGTTACATAAAATTGGGATATTTTATCTAATGGGGGGTAGCCTAAGAATTACGTTGTAATTAATATAAATAAATAAAAATAAAGCAATAGTGAATTATTTGAAACTTTTTCTAATTCCCATTTTATAGTGGTATTTTATAAAAATAATCAACTCGTTGAAAATATACTATTCCAATGGGGTTACTATTGTGCAGAAGTTCTGCACAATAAAACTTTTATAAATGCGTTGAAAGATTAGAAGTAGTATAAAAAACCTTAAAGAACCTTTTTAGAATATCATATTTTAAAATTATCATATCACACTGTTTTAATTTTGTTTTTTTAACATAAAGATTTAAAATATATTTACTTTGATGGTAAGTCGTTCACCAAACTATTAAATTCTCCTTCAACTAGTTGGCCATCGTAATAGGTGAACGGCCCTTCGAAAGGATATTCATATCCTTGTAAACATTCACATTTGTATCCTCCTGAATAGTATCCTCTTCCGTTGATTGGCACGCACTGAAACAGAACATGAGAGATAAATCGTTACATTCGATATTTTTTTAATCAAACTTGCAGTAAATCATCTAATTAAGAAATAAATGAAAAAACAGAATTATAAAACAAATACAAAAATTATTTTTTTCTTGTAATGCACTTATTATACAACTGAACTTTTATGGCATGAATATAATATCCTTATTTGAATCCAGATCCGTGTACAGGATGAGTGAAATAATTTCATTAGCGAATATTATATTTTCAAATTTATTTATTATTTGTTGACTATTAACAAGTATAATTTTTATTCGATTATTAAAGATCAAAGTTGTTTTCAAAAAGAAAATTCTAAATCACACGCACACGTTAATATAGATAGGTTAATTAATTAACATATAGTTTTTACACTCAAATACAATTTTGGAAAACTTTTAATATTACCTAAAAATATCACAAAACTCTACTGAATAACATTTTTTTTTTTTTTTTTTTTTTTTTTTTTTTTATAGAAACATCGTTGATTAAGTGGCTAATCGAGTTTAAATTTCTATCATTTTATAAAAATTATTATACTGACGGTGAAATGCAAAAATTCACTCGCGTCATATGAAATAAAATCAAACGTTAACGATGCGTATTTCAGTTACTCAAAATATTTGGGGCTTCCTTTGTTTATTTTTTTCTAGCATTAATCAGCTCTGAAAAAAAATTTCTTTTATCATCGCTACAATAATCATTTTATTCTTAAAAACAACAGATTTAATGTTAACTTATTAAATGTATATAATAAAAGTTTTCGTTTTAAACATTGACGATGTATGATACTGTAAATATGGGTTGAACAAAGTAAGAATGTAAAAAACAGGAAATTTTCTTAATGGGGAAAAAAAAAAGTCGAAAACCAAAAATTTTAATAATGTTTACTGCATTGGAGTGTAGTGGAATTCGTATGAAAAATAAAATTTAAAATTCACAACTTAAAATTATATACCAAAGAAAAATAACTGCAATTTGACAACTTAAAAAGAAAAAAATTACCGTGCTTAATACAGAAAATTATGTTCTTAAATTTTAATTCAATTACCATTTTTTCCAGTGCCAAAGTAAAATAAAAATTCTATAAACGAATGTAGAATTACTCACGTAAGATGTTTTTCGGTCGCATTTATGAGTGTCTTCGAAAGTATTCATAGAGTAGGACTGATCCGAACACTGATTTATATCCAATTGTAGAAGATTCATATTCACCGCTACTATACCTCTGAAATTTTCAATATAAAATTTCCGTACATAAATGAACAACCTACTTTTTTATATAGCGAAAAATATAACGTATCAAAACACAAAAATATGTATACAACTGAACTGAAAATTAATAAACATTAAAGTGTAACCAGTTGCAATACTTTTAAATTCTTCAATTTATTATGCTACTGCGAAATACTTATTAATAATGCAATAATTAAAATATTTGACAAAGAAGTTCATTGAAAAATGTTCTAATTATTGTATTATTAATAAGTGATTTACCGGAAAATGTCTGATAATAATACAAATATGAAAAAAACAAACTTTTCTTCTTCCTGTTAACGATAAAGGGTTTTTTAAAAAATAAAAGAATTTTGTACAAATTTACAAAATTATGAATACTCCTGTACGGATTGCACGGTTTTAATAATTTGCTTTTTTTTTTTTTTTTTTTTTCTATAACATCAATAACCAAGAAAAGTAAAAGCATAGAAAAACTTCAGAAAAACTAAAATGCATAAAATTAAAAATACAGAGACAAGCTTTATAAAGAGATACAGAGTGAATAATAGAACATGAAATGAGATGAAAAAGCATATTAAAAAGAATCATCGAAAAAATGATAGAAGAAAATCATAAAATATAAAAACGAATACATAGAGGTAAGTTTAATGAACTTAAAAAAGGGAACATAAGATGAAAAAAGTGGTAAAAAAAAAAAAGAAGCTTAGTATTAAATATAATAATGTTATTATCAAATAAGGGAAAACACGTTGAAGCCGATTACAACAACTTTAACAGACATCAAACCGTTACAAACTGTTGACTGTTACAGCAATTCATTTCGATTCAAGTTTTAACACACCGCTATGTGTTGCTCAGTTCAAATTTTTATACGTATCAATACAATTGTGATTACGATTACTATTTTACGACTACAATTAGGCTATTGTCATTATGTGTTGCTAATAAAACGGTAACAGAGCCACTAACGCAACGTACAACGTTCATTATAACATTTATTTTTTACGCACTCTTATTTATTGGAAAAGTGTAAAATTAATACCAAAAGACTTGAACGCGCGTTATTTAATTAAACAATTTTTTTTTTTAAATTTTAACGAAAACATAAGAATAAGAAATATGCTTTCATAAAAACGTCAATACATCAAAAACTATTAAAGGGAAATGAAAGATACAAAAAGAAGAAAAAACCAGAAACATTGTTGGTAGGCTTTTCGTTTAGTCTTCTTTTTTCTGTTATTTACGACTCTAATTTTGTATGATTATACTGGCCTCACTTATTATTTTATTTACCAACAGATATTACGATTTCTATAAATAAAAAATACGTCAAGTTTTTCAAAATCTATTTATCATCGATAATAGTATTGTTTTAATATTATCCTCGAAATTTTTTAGAAAAAACAATAAGCCAAGTGAAGTTTATTTCACCCTGAAAAGTATTTTTTTTATAATGTAACTTCCATTGTTTAGAAAAATTCAGTAACTAAGGTAAGTTAGAATAAGTTGGTACATGCAACCGATATACAAAGGTAATAAGAATAGGCCATCATTTTTTAAAGGATACCTAACATTAGATAGAATGATAAAAAAAAAAAAAAAAAAAAAGGAGAAAAAATTAAAACGAGTGGAGGAAAATTAGAGTCGTAAATAACAGAAAAAAGAAGACTAAACGAAAAGCCTACCAACAATGTTTCTGGTTTTTTCTTCTTTTTGTATCTTTCATTTCCCTTTAATAGTTTTTGATGTATTGACGTTTTTATGAAAGCATATTTCTTATTCTTATGTTTTCGTTATAAAAAAAATATAACTACAAATTGAAAATATTTAAAATTTTTTAGTCATTAATTTAAATTCTAATGCAGCTGCGTACTACAGAAAAAAAAATCAATAAATATTTTTCTAAAATATACTTGAATTCAAGTCTGCTCTTTAAACTATCCCAACCGAAGAATGGAGAAGCGTAAGTAATTAACCATTTCTTCACATGACCATCACAATCGAAATATGGACTGCTCCAGTAACCGTGATGAATATTTGCGGCCCTAATTTTTAAATTTACATGAATTAAAAATAATTCTATCACTTAATGTTGTTTACAAATTATTATTTTCAATAAAAAAAAACAAAAAAAACAATAACAAAACAATTAAAAAGAATCTTTAATATTTCCATACGATATTCGATGTAAATCTTATAAATATTTGTTTAATAACAAAAATGGACGTATGTGTAAATGATAGATATATTTGTAGATCAAAACGAAACATTATAATCAAATTATTTGTATTAAATTATAACGTAAGCTGACATAATTTTAATCCACCATTTTCTATTTCGCTTATTTTTAAGATAACATTCTTCTAATTGTAACGATTTCATTTATATTGAAGGTGACGTAAGATGATATTCAGCAACAAACAGTTTTAACTTCAGGATAGATTCAACATCAATACTGTAATTTAAGCTAAATTAATAACGCTTTATTCATGGGCGTCGTCATCGGGTGGCAGGGGGGACGGCAGCTGCCCCTCTGGAGCCTTGAAACTTTTTAATCAACTGGCCATGATGAGTATTCATAGGCGCGTAATCATGGACAATTTGCCAGAAACCCACGAAAATTATGTTTTAATTAAGATTTTATTCTTGTTTAATAAAATATTAAGCCTTTACAACTTTTCCTATAACTCATATCCTCTTTCTATCATCTTGCCCCCCTCCTGGCTTATCGGCTGGCGACGCCCTTGGTTTTATTACTGAAATCTATATATATCGACACTATGATGGTAATTCGGAATTGCTGCAACCCAAACCGTACAACTTTAATACTGTATTTAACAGCATTACAAAATTTTGAGTTTTTTGTAATTATTTTTCTATGCACTGCGGTTGTATAGTGATTAATACAAAAAATATACTCGGAACTTGTCCAAACAAAAGTGTTTTAAAACACATCGCGCACTTCTCATTTATCGACAATGGATGAAAAACGTACTGTGCGCTATTTTTAAGCATTCTATCGGGCACGTTTGAAGCGTTTTCGCGCTATTCAGTACTCAACCTAACGTAAATGTTTTAAACTGGTGCCCGCTGCTCCACAGTTTAAATACTGACAGCCATTTACTTTAATGAATACTTTAAAAGGTGCGATTAATTAAACGCTTGCATCACAATTTTAATATGTACATAAAAATTCAAATTTGTCCCCATACAAAAAAAAAAAAAAAAAGTACCAGAATAAAGTAATATTTAAACTTAGATGAATTTAGTTCGACATCAGTTTAATCTGAAAAAGCAAGTCAGTCGAGTATGATAGCCCAAGCGCTGAGGAATGCTGACACGCTTTAGTAAACATTTACGCAATAACGTTGGTTTCAAAACTTACTTCTTTTCGATCTTGAGATTTTATTTTAATATGTAAAATAATAATTTTTACGAATACATTATATCGAGAATTACCGAAGAAGTAAGATTCACATTAAATGCGCAAAGTATTTTTGTGTCCAAATTTTACAGTCAGCTTGTGGCAGTGTTGATGATAGTGATGCCATGTCTGTTCAGCATGTCAAAAGTGCTGCCGTAATTTCAATAAGCGCCGTTCAGATTTAAGCGGTTACGTTCAAAATTCAATTTTTTCCGAGCACTGTGTAACGCGTATTGCGAGAAATCAGAGCTACAATTCCAGGAGGGGGGTGTTTCGTGCAGTGTTTTACAAAACATTATTCTTAACGGGTTAAAATTTTCCAGAGGACAAATCGCTTAAAATTAAGTTGTTGCAGTTTTCAAAAAGCTGAATGGAAATTTTTGTAAGGACGGTATTGAAAAATGAATTTTGAGATGTGGGAAACGTCTAAATTTAGAAAGTAATTAATTGGAAAAAAAATTTAACAAATAAAATGTTTTTTTAAAGATTTAATTTTCATTTATTTTTACGCCTATGTGAGAGTGATCTGCGCATCTTTCAACTTAATATAGAATACACAAAAATACATATATGCACGTATCTGTTAATTCTTTAATTGTAAAGCAACTACATTTTCAATTAAACTTCAATATCTGTTGATGTTTAATCACGCGAAAAAAAAATCAAAAAAAATCAAAACATATCTTTTAAATAACATATAAGTGGCAAGTGTTTTTTAACAATTAATTTACTAAATTAATTTTAATAATACAATAATTACTTGTAATAATTCGGAAAATGTTCATATTTTTTCAAGTGTTCCCCGGTCTCGTTGTATCGTAAACGTATTTTCATGTAATATTTTTCTAACGAATCAAAATTAGTAGACCATCTTTGTTTCAGACTTTGGAACCAATCATTGTTAGTATATACTTCATCTGCAAAACAAGTAACAGTTTTAAATGATCGACGCGAATAATGAAAAATGAGGGATTAGTGGAACTGGCTTCCACTGCGAAGGATGAAGATTTTTTTTTTAAATAACAATTTCGATTCTAACAGAATAACTTAATATTTATGTCGTTCTGACACGCGAAATAATTCGACATCATCAAAAAAAAAAACCGATTTAACCCTAGCAAAGAATTTTGTAAAAATGTTTGTGTGGTCGGTTTGTCTATATGGTGCTGAAACTTGGACATAGACATCGCAAAGCTAGAGGCTTTTAAAACCCGGTGTTAGAGAAGAATGCTTAAAATAAAATGGACAGAGAAGATTAGAATCGAAGAAGTTTACAACCGGATTAAAGAAGAAAAACATATTATTAAAACTATCTCGCAATGAAGAAACAAATGGATCTCAGCCACGCTCTAAGACATAAATGAATTACTAACAAAATTAAAAGGTAAAAGGAAGCCCGAGAAGAAAATTCATGGAACAAGTTATGGAGGGCATAGGAGCAGAGAACTATCAAGAATTAAAAGAACTAAGCAGAAGAAGGAAGGAATCGAAGAAAAGACTGCGGATTTGATTTGCTTCTATTAATTAACGAATCAATAGATTGATACTACTGATGATGATGGATACAATATTAGTCGTGTTATTTTACTTACGTGACATTTGCAGTCGTGCTAAATCTTCTACTCTGAATGACCTCGTATTGTCCACCTTGAATGACTTCGAACTATCAAATTTATAGGCGTACGGAGCAAAATAAGTTCGGTTTGGGAATTTATTTCGGTCCCAGTACGTTCCGGCTGACAAAATCTTATTATCGCCGAGGATTAAAGCTAACGTTTCCGCGATCATCTGATCTTCGGTTAGTTCTTTATCGGCAACTCTTTTTTCCGAATATATCTCTTTAGGATCAGATACCTGTAACCGTCGTTAGTTTAAAAAATTATTATAATTATCAAAGTCATCAAAAATTTCCTTCTACTCGAAGTAGGAAATACTTTGTTCACTTACCTAGAACCGAAAACAATAGAATCTTAAGCGATATTATTTCTACAATTATTAATGCACCGAAAAAACTAATAATGTGATCAAAAGAGAAAAAAATGCAAACAAAAGTTTTTTACCCAGTTGTCCAAGTGTTAAAAATAATTTTAAATTTTTGTGGCTTTATTAGTATTATTTGTCAGATAGCTCTATAGATTTGGGTAAGTGTTGAAAAAGGAACATGTAGGAAAAAAATCGGCACAGTAATTGTAATAAGTACTTAAAAGTAGAAACAGATATCAATAGAATTTATTGAACTATTTTTCCTTACTGTAGGGAAAATCTCGTAACTTTTATCGCTTTCCTAACTTCTTGTAATCTGATAGAGATGGTTTTGGCTCTTCGTAGCGTTAGTGCAACTTTCATTTTCATCGTAACACGGACGTTTAAATTCCAGGTTCCAAAATCCAGATAGTTTACAACTGTTACCGAAGCATACGATACAAGTTCATTCCTATCGATACTGGATTACAACTATTAACATATATCATCTAAAAGTCTTCTGTAGTCGGTGAATAGGTGTTTTATCGGTGGCGACTTTAGTTCTCGTCAGTTGTTCAAAATGAACTGAGCAGCTTAAAAAATGTCAATTTTATTTTTTGCTGACATCAAACCGAGAACATATTTATGGCTTCAGAAGTTTTCTTTAACTTTTTTCCATATGTTCATACAAAGTAGTACAATTTTAAATTATCTTGCTAATATGATAAACAAAAGGAACTATCTAGCGCATAACTCAGTTCAGTCTCATTCGCGTTATAAATGCTATATGGAATTTAGTAAGAAACACTACTCGCGAGTTTACGCACAATTGCATTATACCATTTTCGTCCTATGCCCTTTTAGTCTGACGTCGTGTCTTAAATTGTTTCGAGCAAGTTAAAAACTTTTGATGGTTTTGAAATCATCGCAGCCATGTTCCCTTTACCGTTGCCCTTCAATATGAGTCATATGCACTATAGGTGAGAAACTAACATAGTGACATATTTCGAACTTATTCTTAGATAATTCCAATAAAATTTTATTAAACATATTTTCCCTGTCTCCTTTTTAGCTGTTGCGCGCAAAAAAAAAAAAAAAAGAAAAAAAAAGAAAACTTGTTTACATACCTATGCTTTTTTGATTTGTTTTTTTTTTTTTTGTATGTTCTCGGGAAAATTTTTCAACCGTTTAAATGAATGAGAAAACAGTTAATCTTATAGCTCACGCTAAGATGCTACTAAACGCTTTGTTTACTTTAATTTGTTGTTTATCGGCTTATGTGAAATGTTCCGTTAGTTTTCCTGCTTATTTTAGCACGCTGAATAATACTATTTCTGCAATTTGCGTTAGCGTAAAGACTTGAAATAATGGCGCGCATTCGTTTAAACATTAAACTATTAGAATTTAGATAAATTTATTTTTTTCTAATTTAAGTCACTTATTAAACTCAAGGGAATAAAAAAATTGATAATTAATTTCAAGAGAAGACATTTCCTCGAACAAGTGAAACTCGATTAGTATTGGCGCGGAATTGGATTTATTAACAATAATAAATTTCACACAGTATTGCGAAAAATCCATACATACACTGAACATTTAATAAAATGTAAGCATAGACTTTCCTCTTTAGAAAAAACGGTAGCACTATTAGCTTAGATAATTCAATAAACATAGCCGAAAATTGTTATATAAATAAATTTAAGAATAATGTTTTAAATGATCAAATATCAAACAGAAATGACTCCCTTTTAAAAAATTGAAATTTAACAACATAAATTTTATCTTTTCATGTCTACCGTATTTTTCAGCTGTTACTTTTATTGTATAGGCTGTAAACTTTTTTTTATTTTCAGCGTGAATTTAGATTTCCATCTTATCACACAGTTCGGTTCTGTATTATTTTTATTCTCAGCTAAAAATTTGCATTTCGCGTCTGTTATTGGTATATTTAATTTTTCTTATTGTTAATAAATTTTATTCCGTTTTCAACTAAAATCGTAGTAAGAATTGACAAATATATCAAGAGTATATATTGAAAAAAAAATTGACTAACCTGTAAGAAAGCGCTAATAAAGTTTGCCAGTCGAACTGCCATTCGGGCTTGATTCGCGAAGTGTTCTCGTTCACTGAAGCCAAAACTGCCCGGTAACTTTAACTGCGAGTGTGTATAACTGCAACATCATTGAAACATATCAAATGAAGTACTTCTAAATAATAAATAAACTCAATGACATTATTGGATTAGTGTACTGACTATAAAATTATACCCACGCTAATTATTTCTTTATGTAAGGAGTCTCCAGCCTTAATTAAGGATAATTTTACTTCTTATTTTCTCATTGTACTTCTAGTTATTGCTTTTACTTTTTCCTGTCTTTTTTACTTTTCCTTCTTGCCTTCTTACATAATTAATGTGAAAATATCTTACTTTTTTTCTTTAGCAGGTGTACATAGTTAAATCTTTTTGATATACTTTTTATAATTAGTTGTTTTTTTTTTTGTTTTACACTTTCCAGAAAAATTCGATTTTCACTCATTTATAACGCAATATATTTTTGTACACAGTCTTTTGTTTTTTTTTTCTTTTTTCTTTTAAAAAAGAAGCCTAATAAGGATTCCATTAATAAAGTCAAAAGAAGAATTAATGTTACTTTTCAATGTAAAACTATTTAAAAAAAAAAAAAAAAAACACAAATAAAAGTTAGTATTTGGTTTTCTTTTTTAGAATATCATGAGTATACACGTGAAGAGATAAAAATAACCATATTAATGTCGAATAGTGTAAAAACTATTATTTCTAAATTACTTTTTTAACTTCAGATCGACAACTTTGAAAAGATGCCTTAATTTTTCCTACAAAAAAAAAAAAAGACTTTATTATAACAATTCATACGTTACGTATTTTCATATTTACCTTTTGCAAGTATTTTCATTTACCGAATAAATGAACTTTAAAACTTCGTCAATATTCATTTTAAGATCGTGTATAGAATCTGGGCCTTTACTATAATTTAAATATTCGTAATGCTTTTCTAAGTGTTTTGCCCTAACTATACGGCTAGCTTTCTCCCATTTTACCGGCAGTTTATGGATCCCTATGGGAAAAAAAAGGAAAAAATCATAAACATATTATACACGGACGAGATTTTACATCATTTTATTTTCTTACGAATTAATATTCTATTTTTGTTTTTATTCTTTCTTTTTGCTCAGCTGCAAAGGTTAAAAAAATCTGAATCATATATGAAATGAAAAAATTATGAAATCTTAAATATTTAACTGGACTGTGAAGAGTAGAAAAGTGTATTTTAAGCCAAATTACGACCGACTATAAAATATGATACACTTTAAATGTTTCGTTTTCAAAAATCAAAGCAAAACAATTCCAAATGAGCTCCATGATTAAGGAACATCTATGTCCAATGAAGTCACAAGGAATCGTGAACGATCCACACGGTGTCGATAAATTAAATATTACCGTATTATAAAATTTAAATGTCAATAAAACTTTTTTCCATTTTCTGCAAAATTTAACCACTTAAATATTAACTTTCGAAAGAAGCCGATATAATTGCAGATTATGAAGCCTTACTCGGCAATTCACTTTGCCTTTGGAGAAGGCTCTCCTGATTAGAATATTTCCATTTCTAATTAACTTTATTTCAGTAAATTTTCTCTCGGTTCTTTCTTCTATAATGATATACTAAAAAAAATTGTACTTATTTTGTTTTATCTTTAAATCTGAGCGTAAAAGTTTCTAAACTGTTACCAGCGCGCTAATTCGTTTCATAATGAACTGTCGCGACGGACACTCATTCGTAATACGAAAATAAAATTACACTAATACGTACAACCAATCTTTAGGCAATCAAATGCGTTATCGTATTCTTCGGCGGTAGCTCGTTCTATGATTTCTCCTAAAAACGGTCGCCTTACGACATTTGGCAATCGATAGCCTGGATTACAACGACACTGGTAACCGCCTCTTCTGAAACCCCATCCATGTAACGGTTCACACTGCGCAAAAATGAAAAAAAATAGTTTTTGTAAACACATATTTTACTATAAAGTATCAAAAAAAAAAACAACAAAAAAAAACGTTAAATCAAATCAGTTTTGGTTTTATGTCAAATAAAAACGTTATACAAATGAAAAATAATCATAAATTAAAGAACCATAAATTTTTCTCTCCGAGCGGCTATCTCTTTACGCTATAACTAGACATCAAATATTTTCTTATCTTTATAAAGCGATCACTCGAATATGGATTTTGTTCAGAGCTAAAAAATTTCTCCATTTTTCAGCCAGTGGAATATTACAAGGGACCTAAACGAACCTTTCTCCGTTTATAACGACCACCACAACAAACTCACGCAACAATGGTCTTTTCGCTGACTGCGCGTAAAAGATAGCTCGTACAATATACGGTTTTTAAGTTCATATTTAGTTAAAAAGCATTCAGAAGATCCATGAAAAACTCTAACGTTCCATTGGGAAGATTTGAAATACGTTAGAAAGTAGACTTATCGATATTTTCGCGACAAGAAAATCCTGCTGCTGCCAGTTTTGCAGTACACTCGTAAATAATTATTATTGTTTATTTTTGTAATGGAGTTTTCATTTAAAGTTAAAAAGTTACATTATTTTAAAATCAATCATTGTTTAAAAATTTAGCGCAAAACATTATCTTATTGAATCGCGGAAGGTTACATTATTTCTTAAGTTCGGTATTTTTTTTTTATATTTCCTTTTTTTAAAATAAAATTCACGCAGAACTGAATTAAGGCAAATTTTAATTTTTAACCAGGATAGTTTCAGCGAAGAGACTTATGTAAATTATGATACTTTTCCTGAAATATAGCGCCCGAAAAAAGATATTAAAAGTAAAAATATGTAATTGCATTTTTTGAAAAAAGTAAAAGAAAGACAAATTATAAAGACCACAGTGAAATATAAGGCATTACCAAAATAATAATTTAAAAATGTAATGTTTTAAATTTAAAATGAACCGTCTAGTTCAAAAATTATTTTTCCGTTTCAGCAAAGTCTGGTCATAATTCCTGAAAAAAAATAAATAAACAGTCCAAAAAGCACACTGATACATATTTATTAGAAATTTGAATAGTTTCTTTACGCATTAGCAGCTAAAATGAAGTCTCGCTTTAACAGAATGACGCGTTATCTTCAACTAAATAGTTCAGACACATAAAAATAATAAGGCAACGAAAGGATCTGTAATGGAACAAGTCTTATATTATTTCGGACTGAATTACGAGGAACAGTCCAAAAGTTAGTTCCGGCACTTTTTTTTTCTGTGAAGGAACATCGTAGCGTACTCCGGCTTCGGTAGAATAAAGTGTAACGTTATCTAGTAAGGCTACAACAATTTTGTAAAAATACCGTGCGTACAACGCAAACACTTAAGTAATAAAGATGGAATTGTCTCTATGACTTTCCTCACGTACGGATCGTACTGTCATTCGGTTTTTGTGTGTAACGACAACAATACTATTGAAATCTTTGGAGAAATTGTACATGTTTATAGTGATAATGCGATGATCACTGAACTGATTAGAAGATGGATAAAACAATTTGCTGAGGGTAAGGAGGAATTGTATGATTATCGCGCTTTGGTCAACCGAGTGATGCTGTCAATAATATGAACAGTGTTCGTGCACTGCTCGTCAACGATCGAAGATTTACAATCGATGAAACTCGATTCCGTTTACGAAGGGATGAGTTCATTGAAATTTTGCTCGGTAGCGTTTTCGAAATCGTTAATGAACACCTGGAAGCGAGTAAAGTTTACGCACGATGGGTGCCAAAAGAACTCAAAGAACTGCCTAAAGCAAACTGTATGACAGCCGCGCTGGATTTGTTCACTCCTTATTGGGAAAAAAGACGGAATTTTTTCTAAAGTTGTTACAGGAGATGAATGCTACGTACATTACAGCACTCCAGAATCGAAACAATATTCCCGAATTCGGAAGAAAACAAATGAACAATTGCCAAAAATTTTAAATGAGAGAAATCTGAAAGTCCTTTTTACGCCTTTTCGGAATTCTGAAGATCCTTTTGGAAAAGTCTTTTTGCCTGGCCCGTCAGGGAACACAAAGGGCTATCGTGACACTTTGAAAACCCTTCGAAGGACCATTTGGAACAAAAGAACCGAAAAAATGTCACAGGAGATCATCTTTATTCGCGACAATGTTCACTATTACAACGCTGTTGAGATTCGAAACTTGTTTACATCACTCAAACAGGACCCATTTGAACATCACGAATGTTCCCCTGATTTTTACCTTTTCCCTCAGTAGTAGAGACACACAACAACAACAAAAAAATAAAAATGCAAGTTGCAGTTCATGACGTGTTAACAAATTTAGTCACAGAATGGTATGCATGGGGGCTTGAAAAACTTACAACACGTTATAATAGTTGTTTGTATCACTCCGGTGATTATGTTAAAAAAAAATAGGAAGTAACTTCAGGAATTACATATTTTTTTGCAAATTAGTTTCTCATTTCTTTCTACGTTTTGTAAACCATCGGTACTTACTTCATTTTTTATATAAAATCTATATTAACATTTTACTAACAAACAAAAATATGTTTATATTACAAATCTAAACTGAAAAATCACTACATTTAACAAAAAAGCTTCCCAAGTTTCTTGTACGGAACATACATTACATGCTCATCTATTCGCAAGTTACTTTCAGTGCAAAAAATGATCTCTCCATTTTACACTTTACAATTGTAAATATTTCAGTACAACTACTTCAGATGGTGTATGTGGAGTTTTAATACTCCATCTACTGATTTCGCAATTATAAGTCTGTCTTGGACTGCGAAGAAACACAGAATCCGACTTCCAGTTTACGGTGTACACCAGAGTTTTACAGATTAGTTTTCCATTATACCTGGGCGCAGTGATACTGTTAACTGATATTCGATCACGTACAATATATATATATATATATATATATATTAACGTTTATTTTTGTCTATCTGCACTATTTTTTGGACCAGGAAATCTAAGAAATTAAAAAAAGAAAAAAAAATCTGATCTGAAAAAATTCACAATTTCTCTTATTTCTTCCTTTTTATAAGAAAACTAACTAAATAATAGTAGAGAATTATTTTTCTACCCTTAAATAGTCAGAATTATTACACCTATACGTCATATTAAATTTTCATATATATTTATCATTCATCAAATTTTTAAAAAATATTATCTCATTCACGATAAACTCAAAATTTGAAAATGGCATCGCGTTCAAATTGTATTCAGATTTCATGTTCATTTTCAGCTACGCCTATTTGTTTAAACAAAATTCATCCTAACAAAACGTTTATTAAATTCCACAAATATGTTAATACATACACTGGAACTATGATAAATTTTTAGTACTACCTTTTCCTTTTTTTAAAATTTGTATTTAATCAAAAAAGTCAAAATGTTATTTTTAATTAAAAATATATTTTGATTAATGGTAATATGTATGATGATGGTTGTGAAAAACAATAAATAAGACTAAAATATTCGTTCACCTCAGTCGTTTCCTTTTTACAACGGGCTGTGTCCGCGAAATGATTCGGACCATTGTTTCCACTTGCTTTTGGGCATTGATTAATATCTATCCGATCAAAATCCAATTCTAAGACAGCTACAGCGGTATATCTATAAAATATAATATGAAAATTAATCTTTGCAACGATTTGCTAATATGTTAAGCGTTTTTTTTGCCGACATACAGATCTGTCATTATATACCGAATACATTTAAACACGGGAAATTAAAAATTATGATGATTTATACCATGTAAAAACTTTTTTACTAAAATTTTAAATGAATCTTTATAAAACTATTATTCCGTAAATTATTAATTAAAATACTGATTAAATAATTTAAAAGTAAATAGTATTGAACTATTGCTTACAACACTTAATCTGTCAATTATACTGTAATGCTGAAAATAATGTATTTTCGAAAATTTCGGTAATTATTTTACACGATACGTTATTGTTTAACTACTTCACTAGTAATGTCTGACGAAGTACTAAAATTATATTCCCATGTTGTCTTTTATTATAATGTCAATAACCATCACATTAAATGTTGGTACAAATTTTCCAAATTAAAATTAGTACAAAAAATACTATTAACATTTTATTATTAATACTGCCATTGCCATGTTGTATTAATACTTTTTATAAAATTTAGATAAAAAAGATCATTCTACAATTATTTAAAATAAAATAGAAGGTGCCAATAAGGTTTTTTTTTTTTTTTTTTTTTTTTTTAATCTTCATATTAATTACAACTGGTCTCCACAGGCCATCAAACAATTGTAATGGAATGCGAATTAACGTGTAAGGGGCAACAACTGTCAGGGTTCCCCAGGAACATCTATTCGAGTTTTAAATAAAGTCAAAGACTCTAGAGCGCTTCAGCTGTCGAATTTCTTGGCTGTTGTCAAGGAGGTTGATAGCTAACGGGTTAGGATGGGTTTCTAGGCGATTAGTATACCGCTGGGCGGCAAGTTTTATTTCTTCCTTTACGTAAGGTATGTTAAAGCCGGCTCACAAAAGGGCTAACGCCAAGGCTAGATTCATCCTTAAAATGTCCAAAAGAAATTCATGGCGAAATTTTTGTTCATTTTCTAGATCTACTTCCACTTCCCATCTTTGGAGAATGCCTAAAGCTTTTCGCTTCTCCAGCTCCGAACGCCCTTCACACTACAACCTTCCTTCAGAGAAGCTCTCTACTTTTCCTGATTCAATTGCTCCTTCCTATGTACCTTCCCTCGAGGAATCATTGGCTCCTCCCCTACCTATTACATCTCCTTCTCACTTTTTTTCTTCTCCCTTCAACTTCAATGAACTCTACGATTCCTTGATCAGTTCTTCTAATTCTAGCCCAGGTATAGATGCCATCCCTATCCTTGTCCTCAATAACCTCTCTGAGTTAGCACTCAAAACACTTTTGTCAATCTATAATTCCTTCCTGTACATTTCTGCAACTCTACCACTTTGGAATTCCTTTATTATTATTCCTATGCCGAAAAAGAAACCTAACTCCTTCCGTCCAATCTCTTTAGCCTCGTGTTTAAGAAAACTTTTTGAACACATGATTAATAAACGCCTGGTCTGGTGGCTAGAATATAATAATGTTTTTCCCGATAATATGTTTGGTTTCCGTTCTGGCCTTGGTGCCACTGACTGTATATCCCTTTTCCTTTCCGATATCTATAAATCCTTCATTCACAGGAACCTTCTCTACAGAATAAAATGCTTTCTATTAACATCCCTCTTGAGTTTACTACCTTAATTATCAATCTTTTCCGGAATAGAACAATTCGTCTTTCTACTCCCTTCTTCGACGATTCCAGATCAATTTTTCGAGGTCTTCCGCAAGGATCGTGCTTGAGTCCTACACTTTTCAACATTTACTTTTACAGTCTCGCTACTCTTAACATCCTTTCTAAGTCCGTATTCTTCGTTGACGATATTCTCGTCTATTCCTCCTCTAATAATTTTTCTTCTGCCAATGAGGAGCTTAATTCCTCCCTTGCTATTTTGGAATTATCGTTGTCTTCTCTTCATCTTTCTATTTCCCCTGAGGAGTCTGCCTCTGTAGTTTTTACATTTCGTCCTTTTAACCGTTCCTTAGTTAACCTTTTCCTGTGTCAACTCCCTGTCCCTCTAGTGAACTCCTTCTCCTACCTTGGTATCATTCTTAATAGTAATTTATCTCTTTTCGATCATATCAATTATCTATGTACATCGGCTCTCAAGAGATTAAATTTCCTAAAAGCGTTGTCCCTCCGGAAATGGGGTGGCGATCCGTATATTCCCCTTATACTTTATAGATCTATTATTTTTTCTAAATTGGACTATTGTTCTTTTCTTTATGCCAGTGCTCCTAAATCCCTCCTTACCAAACTTGATCGCATCCAAAACTCTTGTCTTCGCCTCTGTATTGGTGCTCTGAATTCTTCTCCAACTCCTGCTCTCCTGGCCGAAACTGGCTTCCTTCCTTTATTTATTCGAAGACTTTATCTTGGTGAAAGATTTATGATTAAACGTCTTCATATTCCTCACTCGGAACTCGTGAATTCCTATCAATATATTCTGAACAACTGACGTTTCTCTCCTCGAAAAATTCCAATTCTTTCACACATATCCTCCCGACTTGTCCTATTTTCTCACTTTATCCTCTCTTATAACAAATCCCCGTACTTCACTTACAACTTCTTAGAACTGTCGTTTTCTCCCAAGCTATTTTCTCTTCCCTCTAACATTAAATCTCTTCCGTTTCCTGTAATACATAACAAATTTAACCAAACTCTACACTCACTTTTTCCAGCTCACATCATGGTTTTTACGGATGGCTCAAAATCTGCTTCAGGTGTCGGATCTGCTTTTATTCTTCCTGATATCAACTATTCTGAGTCTTTTCATCTATCTTTTTAGCCGAATCCATGGCTATTTTACGTGCTATCCTTTTTATATCCTCAATATCCAATTAATCAAAATTCGTCATATGCTCTGATTCGAAAAGCATTTTATTAGCCATCTCACCTCCCTTCCCTAAACCATCGTCAGATCCTATTATTCTTCATATTCGTTCCTTAATTTATAATTTATTAACATTCCGTTCTATCCTAATTGACCTGTTCTGGATTCCGGGCCACTGCGGCATCGTTGGTAACGATCTTGCCTATTCATTGACATGTCTAGCTGCAGTAAATGGCCGTTTCATAGACAGATTCCCCTCCCAATCTCTCTGTCCACTCTCTTATCGTTTTCATCATGACTTTTGGACTGATCTTTATCCGTCTCTTTTCTCCAATCTTAACTCCTTTTATCTTGCTATACAACCCTCTCCACCCACTTCTTCCTGGTTTAATAATTTTCCCTACATCAGCCGTTCTGTTATTTCTTCCATAATTCGCCTCCGCTTTAATCACAGTCTGCTTCCTGCCTCCCTCTTTCGTTTTAATATTGTTCAGTCTCCCTTGTGTCCCTACCATCCTCCTATCTTAAATTTGACCTGTGATGTAAATCGCCTTCTATTCGAATGCTCATCTATCTCCTCAGAACGTGCAGTCCTTTATTCTAATTTGCTTGGCCTTGGCCTCCCGACCCCTTACTGTGCCCACTACATTCTTGCTCTTCCTTCTCTTCCTGTTAATCCTGTATTGGCTACCTTTATTTCTACTGTTTCTAATCGCTTCCTGATATAACTTTCAAATCACTACGTTTTATTATTTGTTAGTCCTTTGTGTTGGGTAAACGGCCTGTGTTGACGCGCCCAAAGGAAGAAAAAAAAAGCTCTTAAAGCATGAAAGCATTTTTTTCAAAAAATTGGTTTTTGGGAAACTACTTTGTCTTTTATAAAATTACTTGATAAAAGTAATTGTTTTTTTTACTTTTTTCATTTAAAAAACATGTAATGATTTTCTTTTCCCGGTTGAGTAAATAAATGCAGAATTCATAATCAAATCTGAAGCACAATATAAAACATTTTAATGATGTATGACTGATTAGAATGGATTACAAAATTGAGAAAAATCATTAACTCGATTTACAAGGTCAAATAAAAAAAATCCTATTTTGACAAAATTTTAGCACTATCTATAATTCATTATTTGCACAATGTAGTTTTTTTGGTGTTCAGTACTCCACCACTCATTTCATTATTTCATCATCATTGGTTTTCCCGTTTATTATTGTTATCAATTTTTATACAGGTTCAAGTATTTCTTTATTCCCAAATTTTTTATTTAACTTACAAATGACTCTCCCTAGTTTCACAGTTTGCTCTGATTAGTCACTCATCATTAAAATATTTTATATCTTTATATATATAATTCTTCTGTGCGTGTGTTTGTGACTGAACTCCTAAACGGCTGGACCGATTTTGATGAAATTTTTTGTGTGTATTCAAGTGTATTCAAGAATGGTTTAGATTCACAGTTCGGTCCACTACACGAAATATGAGGGTTTTGAATAGTTGAGATGAGACCAGGGGCACAGAAATGTATATGGGACGAATAAAAAGAAATTAACAAAAAATTAATTTTTATAAAATTATAAATAAAATGATTACCACGGTAAATATAAACTAAACCTAAAAATTTAAATAAAATGATTACTATGGTTATTTTATTAATTTCTGGGGTAAATATATCGCTTCTGTTACTTCACTTTTTGCGATATTGAAAAATATACCTGTTATGAAAATAGCTTAAGTTTTATCTTTTTTACCCTTTAATTAAAACATGTTTTTTAGTTTCTATTCAACATAGCTTCTATATTCAACTTAGCTCATAGTATACACATGCTCATACGCAATCGAAAGGTCGAATTGTGGCAACTGTATACGTTATGACATCAGGTATTGTAATAGCTTTCTTTATAAAAATTTTCATCAAAACGGTCCATATTGTTACAACTTATTCAAAAAAGTTTGAAATTTTCGGATTTAAGACGAATTTATGAGAAGAAAATTCGCTTTTATTTTTTTTTTTGCCGTTTTTAGTTCAAAAGGAGGGTTTAAATAATTTTTTATCCGTAATTTTTGAATTTCAATAAAAGGGCTCCTGAGTTTTGTTTTATATTTTGAATTTAGCCTTTAAAGGGTTATCGGGTGATGAGTTATGAATTTTTAAGGGTGATTTTTGAGGTCATTCTGAATTCCATATTACATATATATAAAACAAAGTCGGATTAGTTATATCACTTATAACTCAAGGATGGCTGGGCAGATTTTTATGATCTTTGATTTGTTGAATTTGTCTCCGCTCCGAATAGCAGAGTACGAAGTAAAAAAAATATTTATGAAGAAAATTCATTTTTTTTTTTGCTGTTTTTGAGCCAAAAGGGGGGTTTAAATATTCTTAACCGTAATTTTTGAATTTCCATAAAGGACTCCTATGTTTTGTTTTATGTTTTGAATTTCGCTTTTAAAGAGTTATCTGGTGACGAATTACAATTTTTTTAAGGGTATTTTTGAGGTCATTCTAAATTCCATATTATATATTCCAGATGGTTTTTTGCCGCCCAGGATAATCGTTCAGTTTAAAGTTGTAAATTGTCACAGATAGAAGTTTAATTGTAATTTATGATCCAATTGCGATAAGTCAAACCGTTTCCGAACTATTGTAGAAATAAATATTTTTGTCGTTTCTGAACTATCTTATTGGGATTCCGTATTTTATAGTGTGTACAGAATCTTAAAAACTGGTATAAATTTACTTTAAGAAAATAGAGATCATTAGAAACACGTTTTTTCGTGTATCAGCTAACTGCATAGAGTACACACTTTATTAAAAAATATATAAATTGAGTATTTACTTTAAATTTTTAATATAAATTTATACTGATTTTTGTTACTAAGGTGAACAATACCTTGTTGCCACGTGAATTATATTCATTTCAATGTAATTAAAATATTTGTCTTTTTGGTTTTTGCACATTTATTGAACTTAATTCATTTTGAGTATTAATAAAAACTAAATTTAATTCAGCTAATAAGTTAACACAAAATTTATTATTTCTGTGGCGGTACGAAGCTCGCCGGGTCAGCTAGTATATATATATATATATATATATATATATATATATATATATATATATATATATACTAGCTGTGTCCCACGGCTTTGCCCGTGTATTAATGTCCGTTTAAATCTGTACTTAGAAATTCATAAAAAAAATTTTGCTTTATCTGGAATTGTATTTATGTTAAGATTTTTTCTCTCTTTGGGAAACATATTTATTACCGTCTAACAGAAAATAGTCTTCACGTTCCACGTTTAGCTGAAGATTATCGATCTTTCTTTAACCTGTCGGTCTTGATCTAACAAAAAGTTTTGCTCAACTAAACAGCACACACAGCCATCGGTTTGAAGTTACTCATACGGTGATCTCCCATAATTACACATTTAAGAGAACATCTTCTTCACTCATATCTTTCAACCACTCTGTCTCAAGCTTTTTATTAAAATTAATTTATTACCGCAACAACAAACTGCAGTAGTTGAGTAAGAATTTTAATACTCCTGGTAGCAAATTATTAAAAAGAAAGTTAAACAGTTGATTTAAAAAATTTATACAGCGGTTTTGGCCCAAAAGTTCGAATATTTGACATTTCAGTTAAATACTCTATTTATTTTTATATGTTATCCATTAAGTCCAATAGTATATGGCTTAAACCTCTTCCAGTTTTTATAACATATTGTACAAGACATTTTCATATTTCGACTCCTAATCATTCATTATTATACAATAAATAAGATAGAGATGAAAACAAACATGTACCATCCCTATCTATGTATTTCACATAATGGGCAACTATTGTATCCTTAACACATATTAATTAAAATACTCACTTCAATACCGCACAGAATTTGCACAAACTGAAAGTAAAATGAAATATTTTTGAATATTAGACACCGCGATCGGTGCGCTCTCTGCCATTCCAACATCAACAACTTTTCTTCCGACCTCCCTGTCTTCAGCATTTTATTAAAATTAATTGATTACCACAACAGCAAACTATACGTAGTTGAGTAAAGATTTCAAATTTGAATATCAATAACGTTCCCGGTAGTAAATTCCGTTGCAGGATATTTTAGAAAACACCACTTTTTTTTTTTAACTCTCCGTAATGAGTACAGCAGCTAGCTAGGAGCGCGCGACTTGGACGTTTAATGATTTCAATAACGCAAAAAGTGAAGTAACAGAAGCGGCGTGTTTACTTACACCAGAAACTAATAAAATAACCATAGTAATCATTTTATTTAAATTTTTAGGTTTAGTTTATTTTTACCGCGGTAATCATTTTATTTAAAAATTAATTTTTTGTTAATTTCTTTTTATTCGTCCCATATACATTTCTGTGCCCCTGGTCTCATCTCAACTATTCAAAACCCTCATATTTCGTGTAGTGGACCGAACTGTGAATCTAAACCATTCTTGAATACACTTGAATACACACAAAAAATTTCATCAAAATCGGTCCAGCCGTTTAGGAGTTCAGTCACAAACACACGCACAGAAGAATTATATATATAAGATATATACACACACACATTTATTACTATATTTCTATTTTCAGTCCACTGTGATTTAAAACTTCTTCAGAATCTGATTATATTTTCTGTGTTTACGTTTACTAATGTTTCTATGATTTTATTTTTCAGACGTAAATAGGTTTTGAATTAGTTTTTCCCGAAAATCCAGTAACATACACACACTTCATCTCTAATAAAATAATTCAATCATACTATTCCTTTAGTATTAATAATTTTTATCCATATTACTATATATATATTTTAATTAAAAACATAATATTTAAGTTTGTTTTTAATAATATTCTCTAATTTTCTTCTCTAAATGAAGATAAAAATTGCTCAAATCTCTTTCAGATTAGAAACACGGAGTACTAAATTTTGGCTTTTTAATATACTTTTTTTAAAATATTTCCAGCTAAAGATAGAAAATTTCCGAAAATGTTACTAGAATACTAATTTATTTATTTAAATATAATTTTACTACATTATAAATAATATAAACGTGCCCCTCTGAAACAATTCGTCGAGGATTGCTGACAAAATCATTTTGCACCTATTATATTACTTACGTTGGATATTCAACATGACGGAATCCAGTATGACGTGGGTAGATGTCTGCAATGGGAACAACAGCACTTACCAACCATTTATTCGATCGTTTACAGTCGAAATAAGGTCTAGTCCATTTGACAGGGCCGGGTGTTTCATCAGCGCCTAATAATTATAGATGCAATATAATTGAATTTTTGATACATCAATATTCGGATCGTTAAAATAGTACTTAATTTATAAATATTCTTCATAACAATTAAATCAGTAAAATAATGTGATTTTTATAATTGCAACAATTCTATGAACTAAAGCGATGTTCAGAACTGAACCGTACAACTAAATGAAATAGAAGGTTAAGTGCAATATTTATAAATATACATATATTGAGACGGATTCGGTGCCTGCAGAGCGATCCTTTGGTGGTGTTCGAATTATAAAAATATTTTTTTTGGTAAAATCATTAATTCGTGGTCTTTCGAACACCGGTTTGCGGTTTGAAGGTATCGGAAACGCTTATGAGGCTAAAACCAAACGAGGTTGGCAACCAACATTCGTTTCATTGTGCCTCGGCGAATGTCAAAATAATTCCGTTATTAAAAAGAAATTCAGAAATTTTTATGCGTGAATTCACTTATTGAAAAATAATTATTACAATAATAGTTTAGGAAGTTAACAACCGCTATTCATCTTGTTTCATTATTATTATCGTTAACTAAAGATGGACTGACCGAATGGTTATTTTATATTTTTATTTTCCACTATTTTATCGTTAATATCGAAATATCTGATTTCTTTGTATCAAATACTACAGTAACTGAATATATTTCAAGCCCAAACGTATTACGAAATTCTGTTTACATACATTATCGATTTTTTCAAATCAGTCATTCCATTTGTTTCCCACAGTTAAACCATGCATAGTCTATGTCAAGACTTAAAATTCATTTTACGCAGTAAATACAGTTAGTATGGTGTTGAGTTCCGAATATTACGAAAAGATGTATAAATAATGAAATTTGCGTATTGTAAGCAGTCTTTCTATTTACGTTTTGTAGTATTTAGTTGGGTTGTAACAGGTTCGTCTGTATTAAAACCTTCTAGTTGCTCAAGTTACATTAGGCTCACTTCGATCTCTAAAAAAAAAGAAACTTTTGTTTTCCGCAAAGGAATAACACATTTAGTTAGAAGAGCATGAACATTGCTTTTACAAGAACTTCGGCTATCCTTAATTCATGTAATTTGTGTTTATCGTAGTCCGCCTATTCAAACTAATAAAAATAATCAATGCCGGAGACATTTTCATCGGTACCTACGCTATTACACACCCGGGGTACTCAGGTACCCACCTGTGGATTTTATTGTTTTTTTAATTTTTAAACAATAAGAGGTTTTATTCACATTTATATTTTATATTAGATACTTATAAATATAATTAGCACGTTTGTAGGTATAAAAATAAATACAGGTAAAAAATTAAGCCAGGTATATAAGGTAGGATTAACCGAAAAATCTCTCGTCATGGTACAAACCCACCGAAAATCTGACGATCGATAAGCAGCTTTTTCCTTTTCGAGATAGGACCAAATTCACGTAGTCTATCGAAGCCGGCGAAATATGGGATAAAAGTATGGTGGATATGTGACGCGGAGAACGTCTAACCTTTTACAAGGCATTATGTACACGGGGAAAACAGGGAATTTTCGCGAAGTAAATCAGGATGAAAAAGTCGTGAAGAATTTTGCAATAATGTACAAGGGTTTTGGGAGAAATATCTCGATAACTAACTTTTTTACTTCGCTGCCGCTTGCTAAACATCTAATCTCGTCGTGGAATTTGATTGAACTGTACATTCCACAAGCCTTCGCGCCTTCAAGATCAAAAGAGCAATTTCCGTTGTTGTTTGGATTCCACGAAAAAGTAACTTTATGTTCGTACGTGCAAAAAAAAAAAAGGTAAAGCTGTTACAGTACTGTATACGATGCACACAGATAAGGCAGTGGCCGACGACGTGAAAAAAATCGGGTATGATTTTATTTTACAAGTATAAGGCTGGGGTCGATACGATGGACCAGATGGTTGGTCGATACATGTGTCACCGACGCACTAACCGCTGCACTGGTTTTTTTTTTTCAATATTGTTGATATAGCTTATCTTTCTTTGTACGTAATTTATTACGGGAATAATAAAATGATACAAAAAAAAAAAAAAAACTCTTGAAAATAGGCGGTTTATAAGACAGCTAAGTGAAGAGCTCGCTATACCTTCAGTTGAAGATAGATCTCAAAATAAACAATCTATGCGGAATCATTCGTCAAAGTTGGGCATAGAGAGTATCTTACAATTAGACGGGCAAGTTTTACCTCCGACTGAGTTTCCGCTTGGGTCCCAGCCTGCGCATGATCCAATAGGCCGAATAAAAGTGACTGGATCCTATTATCTGTGTTATAAACAAGCAATAAAAAAACGCAGGAAAACTAGAAAAAGTTGTGCTAATTGTGAAAAGGCAGTATGCGATGAACATGCGATAACAGTAACAAAATGTAAAGAGTGTGTGGAATAAGTAATGATCTATTTGTTTCAATATATACGTATAAATAAATCAATTTTACAACATAATAATTTGTTATTATTTATTTAATAATTATTTATATTTATTATTTGTACAATGAATAATTTAATAGCATGATATCTATATAATAACAATGAAATTCCACTAAAATCATGTCATTTTATACGAGGGTATCCGGGTGTGTTCAACGCGTGTAGTTTTTTTCAAAATTGAAATTTTCATTGTTAAAAATTGAAACAAAATATTTTGACATCACCATTCAATAGAAAAAGAGTCAAATCGCGAGGATCCCGGAGGATTTGAAAAAAAATTGAGGTGGTCATAAAAAATTTTCACAAAATATCAGCCGATGTGCACATAAGGGTTAAATCAATTTCAACAAAGTAATCACTGGCCTAAACCGTAGTTTAAGAGGGAAAGTTAAGTGAAACGAAATTTTTTGACAACTTCTTTTCTGCTTAAAAATTTAGTTTAACCTATGCAGAATATGTTTATAAATTTTTAGATCCTAATTCGAGGTATAGATATTTCTGTAGTACATGTAAATGTAGCGCTCAAAATGTTACCGAGCGCTGGTAAATGACGCACGCGAGAACGCACTACTTTTCACTCTCTTGGCAATAAAATTTCATTAATTGAACAGTAGGGAGCGCTACTAGCAAGTGAAAGTAATCATTGGTTTTCATGTAACAGTTAGTTTTGATATGGCGCCGACTTTATACCGATCAAGAGTGAGCGCGTTGGCCACATAGAAAAAAGGATGGGCAGCAGACTATGTAATATATATATATATATATATATAAAACAAAAAAACAGCAAAACTCGGAAGAAAAAGAAAGCTTATGGATAAATTAATTAAAAAGTTGACGAAATATTATGGGCTTGCTAATCGAAGGAATCCAAACTCGAAGGATGATACGAAAAACGCTATATTTGACACTTACTACCAAATGATATCGACAAACGAACAGCCGCAGCACCAATACTGTGCCCCAGGTTCCGACTCCTGGTGCGCTTATCACGTCACTGAAACTTTCAATACAACACAGTCTTATGACTATCTTCCTCCGTTGCAGCCAGACGTACAGAAGCACATCTTGCCAATATACGAAGATTTGTCCCCGTGACGATTTACTTATAAAATGTTTGGGGGGATACACACAGAACGCAAACGAATATTTCAATGCAACACTGTGGCGCTTGGTTCCCAGACATCTAAACTGCGGCTGGAAAATCATCGAAGTGGCTGTTTTTTTGTCTGCAGGCATGTTCAACGACGGCTACAAGTTCACTTTAAACATTATGAATGACTTGGAATTGCAAATCGGCAATTACTGCGAGACATTCGTAGACGAGAAAACGACAAACTGAGTACAACAAAAACATTGCCATTGCCGTAGCAATTCACAAGCAGCCAAAACAGCGAAAATAAAGGAAGCAACGACTTGAATGAATTTGCAGAAGAGGAAGGCATATTATACGGCCTGATATCGCAGACTAAGTGTTGAAATCTGAGAATCCCCTTAAACACTACTTTTTTGTATCGAAATCTTTAAACTCGATTTTCTCAAAACATGTTTTTCCGCGCGTCGTGCAATGTAGCTCGGCGAATTTTCAATCGATTCGCATCAATCAAAACATAGTCACGTATGTTAACGACACAATTTTGGTTTTTTGACTTTAGTTGAAATTTGAGACCTGGAGACTCCCTAAGGCTCGTAATACTCGGCTCAGTTTAAGGTGGTATATCGAGAGGAAAAATAGTAACTACGATAATTTGCTAGAACAATTTAGAAAATTACCAGCCGCTATTGGACTTGTTTCATTATTCGTTCTTTATTTTAATTTTTTTACTGCCGTTAACTAAAAACTAAATAAGTATACTATGATTTTATTTTTTTTCATAAAATTAAAACAAGAATGCTTAATTAATTTATTTCTGTTGATCATATAACCGATTTCATTATTATTGACTACAACTGTTCATTCTTATAAAAACATTTTAAACATTTATTCTGCGTTACCTTGCACAACAGTACACATTATTGACTTTTATAAATGATATTATAGGCTTTCAATTAAAAATAAAAAACTAAAATTTTTACTATTTTAAGTCAGTAAATGAAAAGAATAAACAGGAACGGTAAAGGAATGTATAAGCACGTCAAAAAATTTATCTATTTTATTAATTACCAGGGGGTCCGTGAAATGTAAATGTTTCATTGGTATTATTTGCGTATCTAATTTCAACCTGATAAGTAGTTTTGGTATCGTGCCTTTTATCAACGTTATCTGGAAGCCATGTTCTATACCTAAAATGATTTACTTTTATTAAAATAAAAAAACAAAAAAAAACAACAAAAAAACAACAAAACATAATTGGAAAAAATCCACTGTGAAAGTATAAAAAGTATAAATCTGTAATACATATTTATATAAAGAAAACAAAATTAAACGTAACCTTTACACATATTGAAATTAAACTTCTTATGTGTAATGACAGAACGATTTAACTAAAAATTAAATAAAACGTGTTAAATTGATAATATTTTTATAGCAAGCGACAAAGTCATACAATATATAATTACACTAGCTGTTATCCACAGCTTCGCCCGTGTAAATACCCGTTTAAATCTGTATTTGGAAATTCATAAAAAAAGTGTTGTTTTATCTAGAATTATATTTATGTAAAAATTCTTTCTTTCTTTGAGAAACATGTTTATTACCTTCCAGCAAAAAACGGTTTTCACGTTTCACATTTAATTAAAGATTATCGGCTTTTCTATAACCGGTCTGTCGTGATCTAACAAAAAGTTTCGCTCAACTAAACAGCACACACAGCCATCATTTTGAAGGGGCTTAGTTATTCACACGGTGATCTTCCACAATTACACATTTAAGAGAACATCTTTTTCACTCATATCTTTCAACCTCTCCGCCTTGAGCATTTGATTAAAATTAATTTATTACCACAACAACAAACTACAGTAGTTGAGTAAAGATTTCAAGTTTAAGTAATTTCTCTGTAAAAATAATGGTATAAACACTACTCCTTTTTTAACTCTACGCAATGAGTACAGCAGCTAGGCTAGGAGCGTGACTTACATGTTCATATATCTTGTCATGGAGGTTTAATGATTTCAGCACCACAAAAAAAGAAATAACAGAACGCGGTGTGTATAATTAATGAAATGTTATCAATGCTTATTATTTACTATAATCTTCTTTCAGCGATTTTGGCCGTCTTTGGACCGTGTATTATTATGCATCCTGTCATTTCTTTACCGCTCCTTCCAGTACATCTTCATCAGCTTCCCGTGCCGGATCTTTCTTTCACTTGTTCAAACTGCTCCCGTTCTTTCTTTTTCCTTTGCCATGAACCCCTTCCAATCCTGTACTTTTCTTCGAAATTCGTTTCTATCTTTTATTTCTTCTTCGTTTATTCCCATTTCTGCCAGGTCACTTTTCACCTTCCGGAACCAGCTTTGTGTTCGTGTTTTTATCGAAATAGTCAAACAGTTTCTTCGTCATTCTTTTCAAATGTCTGTACAGTTTCACTCTTCTTTTCCGCATGGTGCCACCTATTTTTTCAATGTTTTCATAAACTTCTTTATCGCTTCTCAATTTCAACATTCCATTTTCCTGTTTTGGTCCTAGAATTCTTCTAATAATCTTTCTTCCTTTCATTTCAATTTCTTGCATTTATTTTGCTGTGTTTAGAACCAAGCATTCAGATGCGTATAAACTTTCCGGTTTTATGACCGAATTATAGTGTTTGATTTTTGCATTGATGGACAGTGATTTCTTATTATACACGTTTCTTATTAGTTGGAATGCGGTTTCCATCTTCCTCATTCTCAACTTATTCGCTTCTTTGTTTAAGCCATTAGGTTGTATTATTTCTCCCAAGTATTCGAATTTCCGTACTTTTTGTATCTTTCCATACTTCGTTTCCATCCAGTTCGGGAAATGTTCTAGACCGGTCATGTATTTGGTTTTTTCAAACGATATCTCTAAACCTACATTTTCGGCCGCCTCTTTTAAGTTGTTTATTTGCTTAACCGCATCATTATATAGTCATTTTATTTAAATATTTACGTTTAATTTAGATTTACCATAGTAATTATTTTATTTTACCGTGATAATTATTTTATTTAAAATAGTATAAAAATTAATTTTTTTTTTATTCGTCCCGTATGCACGTCGCACTTCAACTACTTAAAACCTCATATTTCGTGAAGGAAAAGGGGTAGAAAACTCAGTCGCAGCTTAAAACCTTCGATTGGACAACATGAATACACCTTGAAAATTTTAGCATGATCCGTCCAGCGGTACAGGAACGCACATGGGGCAAACATTCATTTTTACATATATACAGATTTAATTATATTAAACATTAAAAAACATTAATTTAAACATGATTATAATTTAAGTATGAAATGGTAGGATTATAATACTTAAAACAAAAAACGTAAATTCAGCTTTGCAGTTTTTCTAATAATTTTGTATAGAGAAAAATGTAAACTATTCTGGCGATTCTCCATTTTTTAGAAAACAACAACGCGGTACCATTGTAATGTAATCGCAGATGATTTTTCGGTAAGATCGTATTTCTTCCTTTCACAGGAACTTACATATTTCTCTGCTGCTTATTATGCGCGCGTGTGAATTTTACTGTTTTCTTCCTGCAACGGTAAATTCATCAAAACAATCGCGTGATATCCACTCATAGCGCTCGGCTAAAGGAGACAGCCAGAATAACCGTATATTCATCTCTCTTGTTTACCAAATGCATCCCCACTTGTATGACATTCAGTCGCTCGCGCTCTATCTATTAGCTCCGCGATTACACGTATAACACTTTGGTAACGGTAAAGGTATCATTTTATCAACTTACGACGTTGCCCTTCGGTAAAAACATTCAAAAAACGCCTAACAAAGTTCTATTTCAAAAATGTAATTAAAAACGTACATAACTAGTAATACTATTACCATTCGTTAATGCGATAATGTTCTGTAGTATAATCATCACTTAAACGTTCACTTTTTATAGCACCCAAATCTTGAACAGAAAACGTATTTAACGTAGATATGCGTTCCAAATGAATAGGATCATTGAAATCGTCTTCCCTAAAGTAAAACAAAAAATTTAAAAAATCCAAATGTTTATGCACGGAAAATGAAACTGTAAATTTTTTTACATCACACTGTATAAAAACAACTATTTATAATGTAAACTTCCAATCAAATAACTCATAAGAGTTGTACCTATTTTGATAATTTTATCAACACGATAGATAATTACTCACAAAAATAATCATCTATTATTTCCTTTTAACATTAGAAAAAAAAAATAAATAAAAAATAAACTAGCTGTTAAGATCACTATTACAGAATTTAAAATAGGGAGACAAATTGAACATATTAAATCTTCCGAACTCTCCAAAACATTGCAATATGACAGATAGAAGAAATATATGAAGAAAGTATATTTTTTAAAAATTGTCTCCAGTATAAATTAAAAATGGAATTTTTTACCTCTATGCATTAGTGCAACGTGTTAATGTATGTTATTAAAATATTTATACAGAAATTACATTAGTAATTCATGATTGTTAATTCGTTAAAATTTATAACTGACTACTTACACTTAATGCTTATAGTGTGGATTTATCTTACCACGTTATCTGTTGTAATTTGTAAATAATTAAACGTTTTAATTTGATTTTTAATTTTTTACAGATTTAATAATTCAACAGCTGTTTTCGCTCTGCGAACGAAAAACTTTGATCATGTAACTTGTTTAACTCTGTATTTCAATATTATGATTCGATATATAATTTTTTTAGAAACGATTTTAGGTATTGCTGAAAGCATAACTCAAAATCTTAATGAAAAAAGAAAAAAACTTAGTTAAGTAATTTCAAATTGTTCACAATTTAAAATTATTGTGATTAAAATTCTAAAAACGATGGTATCAGTATAAGTATATCCTACAAAAATAATAACGTTTGGTTAGATTTAAAAATAGTGGTGTTCATATACATCCTGCGATTGAATTACAACTTAACATTTCACGCAGAAGGAAAGGTGGTTTCAACAAGAGTAGATTTTATACACAAAACCAGCAAGGTTTAGTCAGATAGTTTTTAATTCGGTACAAAACAATTTGAAATTGATTAATATTTTAAGGTATTTTAAATTGTGCTTTTGTTATTCGTGATTTACGTTCATTCACAAATAAACTACGAATAACAGTGAAAATGAACAAACTAAAATAAAAGATTTAAAAATGTAATAATGTTTATTAACCTTATTATTTATGTACTGTATACGTTTATTGTTCTTTAATCGATTTGCTATAATGAATCCTAAATATTTAATATGGTCAGTAGATTAATCGTACAAATATAGGTAATGATCATGGCAATTGTTATATGAACGCAAGCGTACACCCAAGACTTCATTAGGAAGTGATTGTAATCGCTCATCATCGTGTTACAAATGCAGTTCCAAATGTGTTTGTCTGCATACTAACTAGCGCGCATATAATGGCATACGTCGTGGTGGTTTTCATTGCTTTCCACGTAACCATTACCGAGTAGTTAATTATAGGGTGTTAGCAAATGACATTAACACTTAAAGAGATGTTAAACTTTGGCGCGCTCTCACGGAAAATCAACGCATTGTACGAGTTTGGTGTAAATGGACCGAAGATAGAGTGATTCTTCCTCTATAAAACGAGTGCAGAACGATTTCGATACGCTGTGATGCAGCGCGCTAGGTTAGATGAAAAAAGAGAAATATTGGTTTTCGTAATCACGGAAGTAATCAAAAGTATTCTACCGGAAATGTGTAAAAATGCAGTTCACTTAGCGATTGATTGATCTGAACCATGTGTAAAAGTGGACGGAAATCAAACGGAAAAGTACGATCGTATGTAAATGTTGATTAAATTTCATTTTTTTTTTTTTTAAAATCGGTTTTGTGATCCTAAATGCGATGTGTTCTTCAATAATCAACGTGAATTAATTCAATTTTTCTTAATTTTGTAATTTTGTATCGATAAAAGTGTATTCCAGAATTTCTTCATTATTCAATAAATTTTTTTTTGTACGTTTTCGGGTCATTTCATGTCAATTTCTCTTCGTAGGGAAAACGGAAACCAAAGAAGAATCACTCTATCTTCGGTCCATTTACACCAAACTCGTACAACGTGTTGATTTAGCGCACCATTAATATCACTTGCTAACAACCTATATTATTGTAATAATTTCTACCATCACCTGGGATCGAAATCAAGACTTCCTTAACGGAAGCTATCGCGACGACAACAGAACCAATAGACAAATTACATTACCAAATTTGGAAAATATATAAAAAAAAATACATAATTAGATACAAAATAAAAATCAATTTAGTTTTCAATGGAGTTCATTTACGTTATAACTTTAGTTTTTAATATGTTAGACTGAAAAAAATTAATTAAATTAATGATTAAATGCTAAATATCGCATGAATTAATAAATACAAATGTTATTTCAAAACAGCAACGCAAAAATAATTTCATATAAAGCATTAACAAAGAGTGCAATATTGCTATGAAAAAGTAAATTAATATAGTTTAAAGGCAATATTTACTGGATATAGCAGCAGAATGTAGAACAATCTTTAATCATCCTTAAATTATTACTAAAAATGTACCTATTGAACTATTAATTAAAAAAAATTATTGAAATTAGATAAAAAATGGATTTCAGGATAATAAACGATAGAAATGGAAGGTGCATTTACGAATCATAGAAACTAAAATGAATGCTAAAATCGATTGCCTCACAGTGAAATAAAGAAAATTGTTAAAATAAAAAGTTACAAAATTCAACTACTTAACAGTTTTCGTTTAAAATCTAGAAAGACGTAAAAACTTCGTAAAAGATCTAATAAAATTCGGGATTCAATTTATACAGTAAATGTAACAAAATAAATTTAGACAAAGCTAAATGAAACAAAATATTCTTAATTCCCGTTTCACTGTTTTATGAAAAAAAGACATCTACATAAAATGATTAATAATACTCTATAATTATTTAGTCAATTATAAAAATAAATATCTGAACTGTACACAAATCATATTAAAAATAAAGGAATAGAAAAAATAATAATTATTCAGTAATAATGAATGTATTACCTGAATGTTCTTGGAGCAAATCTAGGGAAGGTTTTATTAAAAAATCCTCTATATGACGGAGAATAAGACATATTAGGAGAAAAATATATCGCACTAGCATTAATAAAAGGATTTGCAGATACATCAGCAACAGTTGATAAAAAATAATACATCATACCGGGATCATAAGTATCATTTATTGCTGGTCTTATAAATCTGGCTTGCAAAATGTAACTGAAAAAAAACGCTCGGCTTAATGCTAAATTATGTAAATGAACCAAAGCTGTTCGATTTGGAAATACCGGATTAACATTTATATCTTTTATATCTGGAAGATGGGAAACTGAATCATCAGGTAAATATAGATCATCCAAGAGTTTAATCGGGCAATTGTCATAGTTCACCCGATTTAATTTTGCCCTTATTTCATCAAAAGCATCGTTTTCCTGCCATTCAAATTGTGCATTTATGTTCGCAATAAAAACAGCAACACTTAAAAAATATACACAAACAGACATTTTAATAATTAAACTTAATACATGTCATATTAAAAACAAGTCCAAAGGTTCACACCAAATACCAGATCAAACTATATTACCACCCTAATTGGGCGTTAACACTAAACCGCCAATGTTGATTATAAATACAACCAGTTGAGTAATTAAATAACAAACCGCCAATGAACTGACAATATTTATAGAGCTGCAGAAGAAATATTTTTTTTCCCACTAACACACAAAGGAAAATATAAAAATTATGTTTTATTAAAGTTTGCGTTCTTTCTGAATAAATTTAATAAAATAAGAATGTGTTTTGAAATAAAATACGAAATATAAATTGCAAAAATTTTGGATAAAAAAACTCATTTTTTCGGAAGAAAAGTTCCTTTTATGCATAACCGGGTGAAATATTAAAATATAATGCATTCTCTGCGTTTAAGTTAAATAAACAATCATTTTAAATTCTAGATTATATTTAAATAAAAAATTACTTGACAATTAAATACTGCAATATGGCGTTTTAATTTTTATTAATTCCATTAATTTTACTACTATACTTTTAACTTTAAATCGTTAGGAATATGTAATAGAAAAACAAAAAGAAAAAAAATGATTTTTTGAAAAATTACAATAACAAAAATAGCATACATTTTAGCAGAAATTAAATTCAAACATTAGTAGCACATGCCGGTAGATACAGTTTGCGGTTTAAAAGTAAATTAACAGGATAAAAAATCGCTTCTAATTTCATTTAAAAACAACATTTTTTATAATTGTTAGCTTTCTTTAAAATGTATGTTAATTAAATAAAATAAATAATCAAAACATTATACTTTATTTTACAAATATAATTTAATTATATAAAAATAAAAGCGTATTGTATTCATGTGCAATTTGCCTAAAGGTGACTAATGCACAATGCCGCTTGTCCACGTTGAATTTTAATTTTAGCGGGTCGCCATTTTATTGTAAACTGGTTAGCGTTGTTTGTAGAAGCTTGGGTTAAATTTTCATTTATTAATTACTCGGTAAGTATGGGTTAATAATAATATTTTTTTAATTAAAATGCTAAATCTCAGTATTTAATATTTAGGTACGAGTTAATAATTGTACTAAATCTGTAAATATGTTGTGTTATGCGAATATCTGATGGACGAAAGTAAGAAACGATCGTTATGAGGTGTTTTTGGATGTTATGGAAATGCGTAGTTAATGATTGTTATTATTTAGTGAAATATACTGGTAAGTGGTATTTTTGTCCGATGTGCTCTAATTTCTTCGAAATGCAAACACAAGATTAGTTATGCGTGAGTAAAGTATAGTAAAAAGTTGAAGTTCATAGTTTAGAAGAATGTGAAAACGACAGCACATACTAGCGTATAAAAATATCCGTCAGTCCACTTATGAAAATAGTGTTCTAAAACTAATAAATTTTACAAATGTAATTATCGTTGATGTGTAGTATTGTTTATTGCTAATTGAATTTTAGCGTTAAAAGTTAAAAAGAAAATTTTGATTTCTGTATTATATGCGATCGTTGGCCTGAGCAGTTATGGTAAACTCCAGCATAAGTAGAGTTGAATGTATTTGTGTTGAAAGTAAAAAATAAATTTCGTTTAGATATACCATGCAGTTTGTTTAAAATAAAGCGTGGAGTATATATTTTTTTGGATATAGTATCTGCAAGTAATGTTGGTATTATTTTATATTGATTAAGATCTGTTCGTATGTGCTTCGCATTGCATTAGAGATTTATAAATATGAATTTAAAATATGCCATTTTTAAGAAAAATGATCAACCTTTCGATAACATTAGAAAGATTTCTGTAAACAAAGATAGTGGCATATGAGCTAGTCGGGTACATCTAGTGTCCAAATGAAGCTAAAGTCTAATTTTCATGTATTCTATCACATTCAGTATTTATGTTCTTTAAATTTAGAAAAATACTTAAATCAAGCAACCAAGTTTATTATTTTTGTTATTAGAAAGCGTGAAACGAAAATATGTTTAACATTGCAGTTTATTGAGAAATATTGTTGAAGATAAAATAAAGAATAATTCAAAGAAGAAAAAAACTCAATTATATATATACTGCTACACATGAAAGCTAAAATAGTTAATTTCCTTATAGTTGTTTTCCCGAATACGACAAATCTTCAGCCCAAGTTTACTAGTCTTAGATTAAAATCGAATGTTTTGGTGTGATTCAAGTTCTAACTTTCCTTGTTTTATGTTATATGAACGAACGGTGTTTAGCTTCAGATTGTGTACTATAGTTTCACTTATATATCTGGTGGTTTGAATAAATGATTTTTTTTTTTTTTTTTTATCTTAAACACTTCTCTAATTTAATAAATATATAAAAGTTATCCGCGTGTCCATCTTCGGTAGAAACCACGTTGGAAAAATTCATAAACTAACGTTTCGAAACGTTAGGGTTTATGATGCATTTTTTCAACGTGGTTTCTGCAGAAAATGGACATGTGGATAACTAACAATCAAGAAAACCTTTCCTCTTTTAAGTACATAAAAGTTGTCAATGGTGACGTTTACTCTGAATTTCAATAATATGACATCAGCTGTTATTCAATGTTATAAGCCATTGGTCATAAAGTGTTTTTCTTAGTGTTTTACATCTGCGTTATGAGTATATCATAAATTATTTAACGTGTTTATAAATTTTTATTCCATATTTTTGCTAAATGTCTTCTAAATGGCAATAAAGTCCCGTTACAGGGTAGCCACCCAACCGGGAATAAACCAAGAATTTTGTTATGAAGCCAGGAAAAAGTAAAAATAGCCAAAAACGATATTTTGAATAAGAAAAAATCATTTGAAGCGAACAATTGATGTATTTTTTAATGTACTTTACTTAAAATAAATTATGAAGTTCTCTTTTATTCATAGAAAATATACTACGGCGGTAAATATTACCAATGGTAACAAAAAAATGCATCCTTCTTTTTGTACAATTCTAATAATCAGGAATAGATGAAGAAAACCAGAAATTTAAAAATTATATTTGAGTGGCCACTATGCATTAGTCTTTATTATTTATATTAAGTTTTCGTTAATGGAAACTTCAAGAAACTTAAAGAAAATTTAAAAACAACTTTCGGATGTTATCTGCAGTATAAATAAGTTACAGTACACATTATTTTACTTTACTAATGATTAGTGCCTTAGAAAATAGCACAAAGACTTAATAAGAAGTATTTTTTTAAAAAAAAATAAAAATAAAAACATCAAATTGTAACAAATCTAAGTATAACAAACAAAATTAAATGTATAAACCATTATACTAACTCAAAAATTCAGCTAAAATTTAGAAAATGATCCATGCCCGAAAACGTTTCTGAGTTAGTATAATCGTTATACATTTAAATTTACTTGTATTACTTGGATTTGTTCCAATTTAATATATTTTTATATTTTAACAAACAGTATGTTAAAAGATTCTATAATAAAAAAAAATTACTTCCATCAATTTTATGCTATTACTTAAATCTACGAGTACCTGAACGGTTTGCACCTATTTTTTAAAACTAGTGATTAGTTTTTTTATTCAACTATAAGATATAATTATTTCCGAAAAAGTAATAAAAACTTTAAAAAACATCAGTGTTTTACGCTTGTTTTTTACAAGCACTTCATTGTCTTCTGAACTGTTTTTTAATGAATTAGATGAATGGTTAACAGTGTTATTTACTTTTACAGAATCGTATAAACTTTTATTTATTTAGCATACAACTGTTTTTCTGCTATATAGATTCTTCTTATTCTCATGTAGGCGAGTCTTTATCATTTCAGTAATCAAAGTTGTTCAAAATATATTATTTTATGAATCAATAATTATAGGTTTTCTTTGATTTTCAAACATTTGACTTCTATTCAGTTTGTTGTTTTGAATATTTCTATTTATATTGCTCGATTTTTAAATAAACAAGTCAGAAATTCGAATAAGTTGTTTAGAAATATAACTTGTTCGTGGATCACACAGCCATTTCTGAAGATTGGTTTCCAGTTTGACTACTCAAGCTATTGGAAATAAGAAAGTGTCATTGTTAACAGATTTCTTGTAAACGTAACATTCCAAATGCAGTTAATATTATCGAGTATAAGTCAGTGAACATTCGCTACTGAAATTATATTTTTTTTTTGCATCCATATTTTGTTGAGATAAATGAATTAATGAAGTTACTAACGCCTTTTTTTCTTTTTTTTAATAATTGAATTGAACCCGTGGAATGAGTAATAGTTAATTATTCAGCATTCGAACATTCTGTATTCCAATGGTAACAGAAGAACGAATTATATTCAAAAATCAAAGACTGTTTATATTACAACTTAATAAACGATATAAACGGTTAAAGATAAGTAATAAAAACTTAAATTTTGGAGGATGTTTGAAAATATTACATTATGAGCCGAAATGTGTTTGTTTTTCTACTTCATAAATTACAGTTATATGTCTTTTAATTTATTTAAATTTACTTTCAATAGTTTTTATTACTTTTCTATGTACATATATACTGCAGTTTCCAAAAAAAAAAAATCCATTTAAACATAGTGTGACGGGTGATAGGATATTTCAAAACATCTAAGTCAAGTTTTTATTAAAAATGTTAATTGTTTATTATTTGACTTAGTATTTGTTAATTTATTACCTGTTTTGTCTGTTTATATGTAAGTAATAGAATAAACATTAATGTAACCAATAAGCAATAAAGTTAAAGATGGAAACTACTTGCTGCTCTACAATATAGCAAATGTAATTATTAAGTAATTTAAATTATGATTTTACTTTATTCTGTGTACATGATTTTTCCGTAAAATCGATAAATGTAGACTCAAGTTATTGTTCAGTTAAGCACGCAAAGATATTTTTGACATCAACTAATAGGAACAGAAATACTGAAATGTTTGAAACTATCTACACCCTAAATAAAGTTTACCTTCTTAATTTTCTACTCAGTTTGCATTCCGTGTGAGATTTATTGTGACTTTTTAAAATTATTATCAGTTTTGTGCTTGGCAAACCGGACACAGATTTTGATGATATTTTGAAAACGGATGAATTAAATATATCATTGACATAAGATTTTATGATTCGTAGTATTAAATTAGATATTGTGCTTCGAAGTAACTTGATCATTTTAAAATTAAAAATTCATAGATACGGTATAATTATATAATCTAAATTTTCTAAAGCGGTTAATTTTTTTCAGTTGAAAATGTCGCAGCCAGAGGCTCAGAATGAGACTACTGCATCAAATGAAACGAACGGAGTGGAATCCGATGCTGTTGGACCAACTGGTGATGCCGCAAATGTTGGTTCAAATTATTCTAAACTATTAGAACAAGGATTAAATAGTAAAATTGCTACTCGTTTAAATGAAATAATTGAATTAGGTAAATTCAAGCGATATTGCATTTACGGATTTTTTTTTTGTATTCAAAGAAGTATTTTTGTTTTTGGACTAGATAAACTACTTAAATTTGTTTATTTAGAACAAAAAACTGAAAAAAATAAACAATTATAGTAGTAACTGTATGTTATTTAATTCATGCGTAACGGTTCCCGTTTGTGATATTTTTTATTCAAGTTCGAAATTTCAAAACAGGCAGATGTGTATAAGTAATTTAAATTAACAAATAATTGGATTTTATAATTTGAATGCAACCAGGGTATTTAATAGAAGTGAAAAATTTATTTTATCCCATTAAGGTTGAGATTTTAGAGATCACTCTTACCAGATAATTTATGCCATGATTTTGGTTTGTTTAGCTGCTGCTATTAAATGTAGTTCAAATTTTATTATGTTTAATTTGAACTATAAGTGATGTTAATAACTGAATAAACTTAAATCACGGAAAATAATTGGTATACTAAGATCAAAAAGTATTAATTGAAGAAATGTTACATTTAAAAAAGAGGGTATAAATTGGAGAATTTTGTAGAAATAAAATATAGTACAAACCTCAGTAAGCCGAGTATATTCTATTAATACTTTTGTTTAATTCGTGTATCCAATATGCTCCAAGTATCTGTTGTTGAAATAAAATTTAGCAACATAGTAGGGAAAATGATCTTTTCGACTCCCAAATTTCGTGATTTTCGCTCAGTTCGATGTTATTAGTGTGAACTCCGGTGTTTTGTTTTAAAATTGGTTTTCAAATGATTAACTATCCTGAATGTGTAATTAGAATCAATAGGCAGAGTTTATAGAAGTGCCTTTCATCAGATATAAGTAGAAGCAATAACACGGCAGGTAATAAGGAGTAGTGTATCGGAAAATCTGTCAGTTACAAGAGTTAAATAAAAGTTACTGTTCACCAAATACCCATAAACTAGCCGTTTGTTGTAAGAAAAACATGGATACAAATTTCATTTTAATGAACTTGTATTCATCAGTTTCAATATTTCAATTCTTACCTTCTAAATGAAACAGTTACTCATTAAAATACTGCATTCTAATCTTACAAAAATAAAGATCAATCGGTAAAAAAATAATTATAGAATAATGAATTTGTCGGATAGTAACCGCTATTTCCCATAATGCTAATACAAGCACTACACAACGAATACGTTACAACCTGTCGCGTGCAGATTTTTGAAATCCCCATTGAATTCAGTTAAACCTGACGGTTGCACAGGAATTCTAGTTTTCCCTTATTAAGAGAAATACATGAACAGGTGGTACAAATTCTGAAATATATGAACGAAGTTAATAATATTATCAACTAGTGGGGCCGATTCATAACTTTGCTCCATTGAGTATAGTAGTATATGATAAAAATTAATATTTCAAAATTTCAAAAAAGTATTAAAAAAAAATATCAAGGGAAATTATTAACACATAATTTTATTTATATACTTATTCTTGTAGCAGGCTTTCAAAGACTGGAACAACAAATCACAACATCGCAGATCGTAATTTTTGAAAATATTTACTTACCGTAAGCGTTTCGAATTAAACATATTTTAAATGTATTTTTACACTTAATTTTCTGTGGCTTTAAGGGAAGCTAACATTTGAAGATTTGGATACCCGTGCATTTGAAGCGTTAAAGGAATTTCCGATAGATGGTGTTTTAGCCGTATTAGATCAGTTTGTGGATTCATGTTTGGAACATGTTTCAAATAAATCTGCTTATTTATGTGGGATGATGAAAACATATCGTCAAAAACAAAAATCAAATCTTCCAACCGTAACTGGTGGAACTAAAGGTCCTGATGAAGAGAAAATTCGCGTGAGTTACTATAGCTATATATTTTTTAATATTTTCGTGTGTGTATATATATATATATATATATATTAATTACAACGTAATTCTTAGGCTACCCCCCATTCGAAAAAATGTCCCAAAAAAATGTCCCAATTTTATGTAACGCTAAATGTCCCAGAAAAATGTCCCAATTTTATGTAACGTTTGTTATATTTTGTAGGATTTTTGTTATTGTTATTTAAAAAATGACACAATTTTATGTAATGAAATATGTAACGAAAAATGTAACGAAAAAATGTCTTAATTTTATATAACGGAAGTTAAATGTTAGAATAGGATTTTTGTGGTTATGTTATTTTTTGTGTGTGTTGATGCCAGTAAGAATTACATTGTAAATTTTGATCATTTTATACAAAGTATAGAAGAGAAAGAGACAGAAATGAAAGCAAGAGGGGTCAAGGGGCACAGCCCCTTGCGAGGCCAAAATGGCCGAGTTATATATATATGTATATATAATGTAATAATATGAAATTTTAGTTAAATGGGTCAAAAACAAAAAGAAGTCAAATAAGATTCATCAACTTTAGAACGATTTAACCTATAAATTTGAAATTGTGTACATAGATCATAATTAGAAAGCTGCTTCTGGAAATGCATAATTAGACGTATATTTTGTGCGCTAAAAATCTCTAAAACCATGTTTATATTCTGTTGATTTACCCTCTCCTCCCTTTAAGAAAAACAATAAAAAAGTCAGACCTTCATATGTGGAAATTTTGCTTTAGAGACTGGTAACACTAAAATACATCTCCAGCGATACATAAACTTTTGTAGAATCAATGTATCTGACATTACATTTTCAAAATTAGATTTTCGAGCGTTGGGGGAAAACTTGGTCGTCTAATTTATTGATAAATGATTCATTATTAACAGGTGATGAAACTATATTTTAATTAATAAAAATTTTAAAAGTCAGTTTTGTTCTCATCACGTAATCATGTATATTTACGGGTATCGGACATTTTAGCATAAATGAGTAGTTACCATATAGACTGCAAAGTTAAAAAAATTAAAATTTGATTATGCCGAAAAGTTCAAATGAATAGGTTTAAAAAGTATCCTAACTGGATAACGCTAGAATATCAAAAAGGTGAAGGAACACGTGAACAAAATGGAGGAGTGAATTAGAAACTGCAGTAAGTAAATTCTAGTTTAGACTGGCACAAGATAAAATGAGCTGAAAATTAGCAGTGAAGGTCTATGTTCAGCGTTAGGTAGAGTAGAATTTAAAACTTCAAGTCTCAAACTAAGTCTGTATTATTAATAATAGTATTTACAGGTAATATTACGCGTAAGGATGGTTGACATAACAACTTCTAATTAACCCTGCAATTTCAAAAAAAAAAAAAATGGGAGGAGCTCACTGTTTACAATCATAAAACTATATTTCAATTTTTTAATGAAATTTGTAAAGGTTACAAAAAGTTAACAAAGATACAAAAAATAAAAAATTCTTGCTGATTTGAGTACGACTAATTTTCTTTAAATAATCATTGTGATATTATTTAGGCTATATTGGAAAGGACCAAATATACATTAGACGTAACAGCGGGACAACGAAAGTATGGTGGTCCACCACCTGATTGGGAAGGTGCTGAGCCCGGTGCTGGTTGTGAAGTAAGGATAATTAATAATTCCGTGATATTTCTAAAAGTGATTTTAAGAACTTTGCTACGTGAGTTCGCATTCACGGACGAAAAAAGTGCGAATATTGTGTTTTAATTTCATATTATTAATTACGAGATGTCCACGAAAAAATTAAATGTTAGAAATGCTGTTTAAGCAATCATTTCAAAACTAAAATTAGTAATATATATATAGTATAATTATACTGTTATTGTATTTCGAGTCTAACGGACAAATCAGAGTTTAATATTAAATTGTAGTAAAAATTTAATTCAGCAAATAAATTATAATTTGGAAACATCGAGATAGTGCATAAAATTTTTATTGATTAAAAAGAATAATTTGAAACATTCGTTTTTTTGGTGGTTTTTTTATCGGTAAGTGATCGTAAACATTAACGTTTGATTTGTTGCAAAAATATAAACAGTAATCGTTTTAGATTCATTATAGAAAGATGTTAGTATAATTAATTAGAATTCTTATATGAACCAGAAGAAAAAGAAAAATTGAAAAATATATTACTGGCTTTATTTATGTTTTTTAACGTAGCAATTATTTCGATATTTATGCTTTATATTATTATTTTCTTCGATGTTCTTAAGGTATTTTGCGGTAAAATACCCAAAGAAGTTTTTGAGGATGAACTAATACTATTGTTTGAAAAAAGTGGAAAGATCTACGACCTTCGTTTAATGATGGATCCTATGACGGGAACTAACCGCGGTTACGCTTTTATTACGTACACCACAAAAGAAGAAGCTGAACAGGCGACGAAAGATGTAAATTTTTACGTTTATTTTCATATATTGTTAACAATTTTACTTGTACGCATTATTTGTGTTAGATGCCTGTACCGTTCGATGTAATTAATGTAAAATTTATTTCACCGCCGCGTTCTATGTGATGAATGTGTGCTAGTTTCATCAGAATATAAAATGGGATATTGATGCTAATAACGAAAATGGTTTCTATTTTTCGCTTCTAATTTGAGGTGTTTTTTTTTTCTTCTTTTTTTTTTTGCATGCTTGTGGGATGTGTGAGAATTATTCCTTGAAATATTTTCCATTATCCCCGTCTAGTTACTTTTAAATACCTCTCTTATTTAAACAGATCCAGTTTGGAAAATTTCTATACGCCTTAATTATTTCTTCGAAAAATGGAAAAAAAACAAAGAAGAATACAAAAAATGTATCTGTTCGAAATGATGTTTTGTGTTTAACGAAGTTACATTTCTTTTTAGTTTGTTTTTTCTAGTTTTAACGAAAAAATTTCACCTAAAATTTTACATGACACGTTCAACAATGTTTTGGCTCATGTTTATTTTTTAAACCGGCAGCTTGATAATTATGAAATCAAACCTGGCAGAAAATTGAAAGTAAATGTTAGTGTCCCGAATTTGCGGTTATTTGTCGGCAACATTCCTAAATCAAAAGGCAAAGAAGATATACTAGCTGAGTTTGGTAAATTAACAGGTAAATTCAAAAACGGCTTCTTATTTGGTAGTACTGTAAAAAAAGTTTCATTTTTGATGAAAAAATCTTTTATTTTATTATTTCGTGATACAGTTTAGGAGTTGTTCAATATTTTATTATATTTTGACAACTCTATGAAAAGACCATTTTAAAACAAAAATGCGCAAGTATGTATATATATTTATTTACTCTTGTATATACATATCAAGAATTAATTTCTTTCAAAGTATCTAATAATTACCGTCTTTCCTGTATTATTCTCGGATTTTACACTTTATACATCCTACTTTTGTATACCGATGTTAAAAGTAAGTATATTATTTAAATACGTACTATATTATCGTTTCGTTACGTATATTGTCAGCTTTGTAAGCACATTGTCATGTATGTGTGTGCGCGTGTCTGTAGTACGCGTAATTTAATTAATGTGAAAAGTAGGTATAGCGGTATCCTTATGAGTATTGCGAAGAAAGATGCCACAAACAGATTTGTAGAAAATAAAAAAAATATCATTAAAGAAAAAGATTGAACATTTTTTTTTAGTAGTTTGTTAATGTGTCTTTAATTTTGGGGTGGATTTAACTTAAAATGAAGAATTATCAGTCGTTTTTACAATAAGTAAGTTGCTTAGAAATTATTTACAATAAAAATAATTGAAAATATAAACAAGTAACAAACATTAGCTGAACATAAATGGGTATTTTAGAAACGTTTTCAGGAATATTTCATCTTAAATAAATAAAAGTATATGAATAAAGATAAGTACAGGATATATCGTCTATATTTGGAAGAATTATAATTTTGGAATACTCCGTGTATGTCATTTTTGTGCCGAAACATATATTAGAATGAATTTTTAAGCGTTTATTTAGCACTCTTTAAATTTGTTTATAGTAGATCTATGAATATTACACGCTGTAAACCAAATAGGATCCTATATTTAGCTTTATTGGTATGTTTTTCTTTTCTCTTTGGATATTTTCGAAAGCGTTTGTAGGTTATTCAATTATATTAATGTAATGTTTGTTATTTTTATTTGTATTTTTAATTACTTTTATTATTTGATTAACAAACAAAATGTATGGGTACACTACTAAATTTAAATTTTTTTAGAGTTTATTACGACTTACTAAATCAGATAGCAATGATTTTTATTGTGATTTTTAGATGTTTTAGGCTAGCGAAAATAACCAATTAATTCGTGATTCTTAGGTTTGAATAATTGGAATACTTTTAATCATTTCAGTTCGTGTTACTTATGTGTGATAGAATTGTGAAGGTTTTGAGATAGTGCGTGTAACACCACTAACTTGCATAGTTAACTTCCGTTTATGTACAGAGATGGAACAAGTTTTTTAATATCGTTTATTTAAGAGAATAAGTATTTTTTATTATGCGTTGTTTCATTTACTTTTAAATTGTGTAGGTGGATTGGTGAATACCATCATTTACAGTTCACCAGATGATAGAGCGAAAAATAGAGGATTTTGTTTTTTGGAATACGAATCGCATAAAGCCGCATCTGTAGCGAAGAAAAAACTGGGTTCACGTCCAATACGCGTGTGGAACTGTGATATAATTGTCGATTGGGCTGACGCACAAGAAGAACCAGATTCCGAGACTATGTCAAAAGTATGTTAATTTATAATCCAGTTTTGTTAATTACTCATCAAAAACAGTGGTGAGATCGATTTTTACAGTTTTTTCCCTCTCGCTATTCGTCTTATATCGACTTTACTTCAAAACCGGGAAATAATGAAATTTAATGATCGACGTGAGAATTTATTCTTAGTACCAATTTGTGAAAAATCTGATTTATATTTTCGTCTAATAATGTTTTTATTGCTTAGATTGTGCGAGCAATATTGAAGTGTTAATTGTATTCTTTATAAGTTATAAGTCTAATATAAATTTTAAGAAAAAAATAATACGATTTACATGTGTGTTCATATATCAAAGTATCGAGCGAACTACTGGTAGCGCATGAGCCTACTTACAACCTTTTCTAAGTCGAAATGTGTTAATTTTTATAATAATGTTTCACATTATGCTGTAATAGAGAGTAATTTAATTTTCGAGTAAGGGAATAGTAAAATGAAAAATTCATTAAGGCATGTAATAATCGAGGGCTGGTGAAATGTGTGATTTTTTGAATCGGAAATGTCCAATTTTCGAGACTGACAATGGCCGGAAATATTTGGAAACAATTTTTAATTAACATTTACTAATCCGTGTGGAAGGCAAAACCACTTCGTTTGAAGTGGAATGTTGCTAGTTAATGTATATTCACGTTGGCAGAGAGTACTTCTTTATCAATTGGGTATGATCGATTTACTACACACGTCTGTGATGCGCTTTTGCGTATAATGTTTGGTTTAGTATTTCCTAGTTCCGCAGCAGGATTATACAGTAGAGAACTGGCGTATATTTTAAACATTTTCTAACCATAAAAAGAGGAGGGAATTGCTTATTAAAAATCAGAAGATTTATTATAATGCCCCGTTTCGGGTAATAATTAACGTAGGAAAGTAGAATTATCGAAGGTTAAATTAATCCGATGAAAGTCACGACGTCCGTCCAAGTAAGTAATAGGATATTCGACTATTATCATAGCAGTCTCGGATTTGATCTTTGGCGATGATAAAACAAACATAATTGCTTGGATTAGTAGTAATATACGCTAGGTGCGATGCAGGCTGCAGTAATTTGTAATGCCATACCAAATGATTAATCAAATCTGTAAATATTCGCATTACTTACAAATTTTTCTTATATATATGCAACTGTACAATAAAATATAAATAGGTAATCATGATGCTGGAATTGCGTCATATGATGGAATAATAATAGAATATTTAGACGTAGATGATTAATAAAATATACTTACGACGCTCTTGTCAAATATGAATAAATGGCCTTACATACTAAATACTATAATGGTCCGTTATTTAATGTATGATATACTTGGTTGTTGTTTAATCTTCCGGCATTTAATGTACTTTCCTTGTGTTCATATTTAAATCGTGTACTTTTAATTTTTTGATTTAAGTTTCAATTATGAAATGTATAGAATCTATTTTATACTCTTTATACTAATAAAATATTGATGTCTAACATAACAATAAAAATCTTCTATTTGTGTATGTATAGGTAAAGGTGTTATATGTAAGGAATTTAAAAACTGACTTCGATGAAGAAAAAATAAAGGAACTATTTGAACCGTTTGGACCTGTTGCTCGAATTAAAAAGTTAAAGGATTACGCTTTTATTCATTTCGAAGAACGAGATCATGCAGTAAAGGTAAATTAACTCTTATTAAACTAAACTGATTAGCGTGGAAAATTCAGCATTTCGTAATAGATAAATCTTTCTGTAGAATGTCTGACCAGTCGATAAGCATAAAATAAAACCCATTTATAGATCTTATATTTAGTATTAAATGTTTTCTTTTGAAATACATAAATGGAGATAAATCCACACTTGTTTGTTAATATTTATAAATATAAAATAAATAAATACCTTACTAACAAACAAAAATAAGTATAAAACAGTTTACTTTAATAAATAAAAATAAATTTCTTATTTTAAAAACATTTTCGAGCATAGCCCAGCATCAGCTAACAAAACAGTACACTCAATTAAAACTAATAACACGATTCTTATCGAGTTGTGTGAAATTATATGAAATCACTTTGTATTTTATTTAATTTTGTAGTTTGGTAATTTATTGTTTGTTTATATTGTACTCCCATTTATCTTTTACTATTCAAGTGGCACAACTATTCAACCAGATAAAAAGTATAAAAAAATGTTCTCTATTGCATTTCGAACCTCAAGATGTGTACTATATTTTCTTTATTCTGGCATTAAAGACCACTAATTTTAAATGTTTTAATTTTGGTAATTTTAAATGTTTTAATTTTGGTAATTTTAAATGTTTTAATTTTGGTAATTTTAAATGCTTTTTTTTTAGTAATGTTTGCTGTTCATAAATTAGTTTATTTTTCTAAAATTTTCTTCAAATATTTAATAAAAATACTCCTAATTTCTCGGAAAATATTTTTCATTTTATTTTTTCCTAATGATGGTATTTAGTGAAATATGTTATGATTTTATTATATCATACATATTGCCTAAAAGAGCCAGACACTTAGGAAGACTGCGCTTTTCGCTGACAGCTTGATCATTTTTAGATTTATTAACTTATAGGGAGATGTGGTTTTTTAATTTAGCGAGATAGGGAGATGTTTCAAATATTTTTCACCGATTTTTGCCTTCATACAATGAGTTTTTAAATTTTCTGCAACAAAATTAGTTGCCGATTAGGATATGAACTAATTCATTCAATTAAAATATAAGTTAAAATGTGCAGATTTTTCACTGACACAATATAACCGCTGTTTCCTATTCACTAATTAACGCTTATTTTTCATGAATGGATAAACAACAGATTATTATTGCCCACTTCCACGTAAGATCTTACTAATAACCTTTTGTTTCAGGCCATGCAAGAATTAAACGGAAAGGAAATCAATAATGTAGCTATCGAAGTATCATTAGCAAAACCACCGTCCGATAAAAAGAAAAAAGAAGAAATGCTACGAAACCGAGAAAAACGAATTATAGCTATGATGCAAGCGCGTGGCCAGTATGTTTTACTTTCAGAACAATTGTATTTTTACTTTTTGAAGTTATTAACTGTGGTAAGAAGCAACATTTCTTTTAGGATGTACTAATTTTAAATTTCAATTTAGGGTGGCGCCTGGTGGCAGTAGAGTTCCTCCTGGAAGACCACCGATGCGTTCGATGGCTCACGCTGCTCCTGACTACAGTGGTAAGTGAAATTAAACTACCTTAATTTCAGTTAAAACGCATGCTTATGTGTGTGTTAATCACTTATTGGTGTATTATGGTTGTGCTCAGGTACAGAGATTACTTATGTTTATTACCGCAAGTGGATATACAGTGTTGTTGCTGTTTTAAATTGTACTGCGTTATTAGCATGAATTGGTTTTTATTTTTCTTCAGTTTTAAACTATTATTGTTGATCTGAAAATGATTCGTTTCGAATTGAGTCAAATTATTTTACGCGCTAACTCGTGCGTACGTGCATTTGTGTTGTGTATGTACGTAAATAATATTTAAGTTCATTTTGACGTACTGCTTGAAAGTAATTATTTCACGAAATAGCAAATTGTCAATTTTATTTCGTTGTTTTCTAATAGTAAATTGGAAAACAATAATGTTAGTTTTTACTATTACAGTTGCCTTTTTATGTTTTTGCATAAAAATACATTTCTCGAAATGTTATTTTCTGCTTTGTAAAAAAAAAAAAAGTAAACTCATTCCTTCTCCTCTTTTTATATTAATTTTATTATTGCAGTTATACACAGTTAGTATTTTTTTTTTAATGAGTTGTACAGAATGGATAAAAATAGTGGAGAGTTAAAACATAATTTGATCATTGATAGAAATGGAAAAAATTTGTCTGACAACAAGTAAACTTGAAACGAAATCAATATATTGAGATAACACTACAAAAGTGAAACAATAAAATAGAAAATTATGTAATTTATATCTGCATTAATACTAGATAGAAACAGGTTTGTCGCTTCCAAAAAAAAAAAAGAAAAAGGAGTTTGTGTACTAGCTTTATTATAAGATGAACAGAGAAACTGTAAGGCGTAACAGAAATTGCAGGTGTTGTGTTTCGTTTATTTATTCTTTACTTTTACAACACTATAAGTTCCGCAAATAACTGCTGAAAATTTTTTATACGTGTCTTTTTATATACGTGTTTTAATGAAGTAAAATATGGGGAAAAAAATATTTTTATAACTATAAAATCTTAATAAAATCCAATTTTTTATTATTATTTTTGATTGACGTTGATTAGTATATTAAAGTAAGGTCAGAAAATATTTTTTCTTTTGCGGTACATGCTAAATTGTTTTTTTTTCTCATTTTCTTCTTTTTTAAATGGCAGTAAACTGTTTTTATGCATAGCGTTCGGTTTGTGTGTTGTTGAGCGACACTAAACACACCACATTAAAAAATATTGGAGGCCTTTATGCGACAAATTTACTAATGGTATTGAAAAACGTGTTTCCAAGATTTGAATAATATTGAACAACAAGCGTTAATATAATTACAACGTAGTAGATTTTAATGGTGGTAAATATTTAGAAATGATGGATGAAAGTTACGGAATGAGTTAAAACTGTTTTCTATCTCTGGAAATGTGATAGTATATTATCCAGATTTATAAACCGATATAGCAGTATAAACATGGGCAAGTGCTCACTTTTGACTTTTTATATCAATATTCAAAATATTTTATAACCCCGCAACACATTTTTTAATTCGGAACTTTCTGATTAACGGCACAAACGTGTGCGTGAAACCATTTTTATAAGTTACAAGACAGATGTCTTTATTTGTAGTCTTTGCTTTCATTACTACTCTATATTTAAGTATTTAGGCAGTGTTAGTTGTTTTTGAACAGCCTCGTAAGTCATAGTTCATTTACATATAGTCTGTCTAGGTTCTTAAGCGTATTATATAACAAGATAATTTTTAAATGAATGATTGAATTAAGTTTATGGAATAATTTTTAAATGAATTACACAACCTACTCTGTATGTAATTTAAAACTGGTAACATGCATATTTCATAACATTGTAATGTTAAATTTTACTTACCCGTGCATTTAAAAATATATATTTTTAAAGTTCAGTAAATTTTGTGGGAAAAATATAAATTTGCTGAATGTTGTAGTAAAAATTACAAATTTAATTCTAATATATTTTTTTTTTTCTTTTTTTAATTTACTTTTCCATTGTGAAAAGTAAATAAATAAAATTGTTTTTTTTTTAAATTTTAATCAGCAGACATCGTAATAACAATTCAGAAATTCATATCACTAATTATAACGGTTTCTACATATAGCATTTGTGCAGGATAAATGAATGGGTTTTTTACAATGCTTGCAATGAAATTATACATTTCATAATCTAACGAAATGTAATAACGCAGCGGCTTGTCTTTTTGTTTATTTTTTAATATAAGATTTTCTAATAAGCCTTTATTTAATTAATTAATGGAAAAGAGTTATATCGTGTATTTTATAACGGACGATGGTCGGGACCTAACGTACAGAAAACGGAACAACACAGATGAATAATTTTATGTTGATTTGAAATATGCTTTGTTAAGAAAAATCACTTGTTTGAAAACAAAACTTTAACTATTATACTCGCGAAAATCGCATGTTAATAGTTACGGATTAATTATATTCCAGACTTCGACTAAATTTCATTCTTTAACTTTTTAATGAGGGTATAAAAATTTTCTTATCACATTTTTCTTGAGAAACAAAATAACTTAACACTGCATGTCACACTGCACACTGAATATCACAATTGTCTTTAGTCCCTTCGGATTTTGTACCAGTTTTAAGTCTAATTTAAAGTGAACGAAGTAGACTGCAGATTTTGCAGAAATTAATGCTAAAACTGTATAGCCTCACGTTTCTTGTTATTCCACGTGGGAGTTTATAATGTGTAACTAAATTAACTTTCTCGGCAATGAAAAATTGCCCAAAAGGATAGAAAAAAGCAGGACGTTACTAAAATTTTTATTCGAATCCCTTAAGCTAAGCACACAGTGATGTGTCGAAGAGATTGCAATACAGGCGAACGAGCAAAGTGAAAAGGAATATACCGTCGATGAGAGAGAGTATGAACATATAGTGACGTCTAAGACGATAAAGCGTCTCAGATGACTCACTACTATTCGGCCGTTTGATATAAATTAAAGGTGGATGCTGTTTTGGTCGAAAATTCTGCGTTAAAAATATTCTATTTAATGAAAAATAGAAAAGTAAAGAAAACTGATTTGTATGGAAATATAGATAATACATTTCATGGTTTCCTAGAAGATGAATATTTAAGTTATAAGCAAAGATCGAATAAAAATAATTACATTTACACGCCCTTTCTTTCAAGAACATGAACCGGGTTATTTATCGGATGTATGAGAAATTTTTTGTCAGCGAATTCGACAGCATGTTACAGTGTGCTAGAACTGATAAGTTATAGTATGTGGAGAAAAAACGGAAGGAAGTGAAGGCGATATAACGCGGAAACTTTGCTCGTTGGTAATAGATGTGTCGTGACCATCTTTGACGCGTCACTATATTCACTTACATAACAAGCTATTCCTTTAATTTTGTTTCTTTACTCTTAGCTTTTATTGCAGCTCTCTCCGACGCGTCGCCATGTGCTTAGCTTTAGTCTTACAGAATGAGATTAAAATGCAAGCTGCAGTAAACCAAAATTGAAGTGAATGATACCGTCTATATGGCATGCGTAAAACTGCGAAAACGATTATTATATGTGACTCGCATAAATCGTATATTTATGACGAGCCCGAAAATTTTCGTTTTGTAATGGAGTTTTCCAGTTGAATGAGCTTGATTAATACTCGCATCGGGATCTTTTTTGAAGTTACGCGAGTTTTTTTTTTTTTTTTTTTTTTGCTACATTCGAATGTATAACCAGGAATGAAATCTAGTTCTTTAGCAGAGGTCGAACTTATTTCGATGTGTTCGGAAGTTGTTTTTTTTTTGTAATTACATATGTGAAATTTCGTATTTTTGTCATTTGTTATAATCGATCTGATCGTGTGATTTTATGTGCCGCGCCTACCTAAAGGTTCATGTTGGTAGTTTCACTTACTGTAGATAATATTACCTGTTGATATTTTAAAACATTTTAAACGCTTCAATAATTACGTAACAATCATAATGTATATACGAAAGGCGTTCAGTAAATAACGTGATACGGCTCCAAATATAACTTTCCCGGCATCCAAAAATTTTGAAAAAAATACCAAGGAAATTAGAAGAAATGCTTTATTTTTGACATCATTTCCGAAAACATAAAGCATTTATCGTACTCCGGGTCACGAGCTTTTCGGTACCGTTATGGTAAAACCGAGCAGTGCATTTAGCAAAAAAATTCGTTACTGTCCTCGTGACCTTATCTGTTATGAAACGTTTACCACACATTTAAATGAGAAAAAACGTGAAAATCCGAAGGTGCCCCATCAGGCGAGTAGGGTGGATAGGAAAATTTGTCCCAATTTTTATTTTTAATTCTAGTGCGAACCAGAACAGACGTGTAGCCATGTCTCTTCCGATTAATCGCTCGATGAAGTGCCACATGAGTAGCACGGTAAGTTCATTTCGTTATCACACCCTTCTGTGTACGAAATTGCAACAATAGGAGTCCGTACCGGTTCCAGAAGACAGTTGACCTTTCATTTTATCTACACTAACTGCTTCCTTCCATTCTGGGACACACGTGACACAACGTTGTTTGCACGTATACTGCTCACAGTCTGCGATCAATTTTTGCACCTACAACTCTTTTAGCTGTCAGAAATTTGATGACCGCCCGTATCTCACAACTCGCCGGTTCGAAACATTCACCGACATGTTTCACACGTGCATACTGAAGTTTTACTGATCAGATCTGAACGCGGTAAACGGCGTTCCGTTTGTGTTTCTCTCCTCACCTCCCACATAGATTTCACACAGTTTTACCAAATAGCGGGCGCAAAATAAGCCTTGTCACGTTACTTATTGAATGTCCCTCGTACATATTCGTATATTCACAATAATGGATCAGAATTTTATGCATAATACGACTTTAGAAGTCAGTCGACAGTTAATTACAACGATTACGGATATTGCCGTATTAGTAACTAGAAAATAAATGCAGAAGTAAAAGTAAAAATCGGATGTCAAAAAATAAAAAACATGTACATCGTTCAGAAGTAAACGGGTAGAATAACGTAAAATGAGATTTATTTAAAAAGTTAAGCTGCATTATAAAAAAAAAAAAAAGTAAAAGTACACCAAATCAGTAATGGTTTAGTCATGCGCAACTAAAAATAATCTAAGATGCCATATTATTTGATAAAGTTCGGTGAATGTGCTATCACAGGTGCGGTTAATTTTTTTTTATGGAGTACGTTTAGTTAAAATTGCCATCATATTATGTAAATGTAGCTTCGTTCAATTTTGCAAAATTCGTAAATGATGCACCGTGTAACAGCGTTTGCATTAAGAAAAGTTTCTGTGTGAACATCATACAAGTTTTGTTTTCGCCTTTTTTCGCGATGAACAACGGAAGATTACGAAATTATTGAAAATGCAACCGGTTAGATTAGAAATTCAATTTTCTCTGCAGTAGCATAGTTGTAATTGACGAAAATTTTTCTGAGAAAGTGTATATGTTAATTTTGTTAATTTTTTTAATCGTGTATCTCATTTTTACAATTATTAATTTATTTCTTTATCGTGATTAATTAGTTATTTTAAATTTTTATTTTGTGCTCGTAGTTTTGTTACATTTATTATTTGTTGTGTAACAATTGTTATATTTTGTAGAGTTTATGTATGGCGTGAATGTAATGATTGAATAATTTGAATATTTTTTATGTCTGATATATAAATCTCTGTATGTCAAACTTATAAAGTTGTGTAAAATTTTTAGTAATGTGTGCGCGTGTTTTGTTAGACGACTGGGCTGCTCGCAGCTTCACCTTCAAAATCTTCAGATTTATAATTATTTTATTTCGTGAATTTTTAAAAAGATTGTAGCGTTCACATAACGTTTATTTTATTTTATTTTTAAAGGGTATTAATACATTAGTTAAAAGGATAAAATTTAAATTAAAATATCTGACAACCTTAAACTGCTAGCACGGTAATATACCAGAAGAATATGTTACATTTAATTATTCTTAAAATGAGATTGGCAATACTTATTTAAGTTAATTTACATTTTAATGGTCTTTTGGGGGGGATTTAGGTAATTATTTTTAAATTACTGGTTAATTCAAAATTTGTACTCTTATATTTTACAACTCGGGGATTTTGTATTTTTCCTATATTCCAATCATAAAAAGATGTCAAATCATCTCTGCTTCTTCGCCCATGGTTCCTAGACTTTCCCTCTGTTTAACTGTCCACAATTTCGACTCTTTTTCATCGTTGTTTTAATGATAATCACCTTTAAGTGAAAGTCCTTGGTTGACGAACCCAAGAAGTTTAAAAAAAGACAATCACCTTCCTGCATCATTTTCTTGGCTTTCAATTTGTATTTATTCTATTTTGTCTTTTTCATTCCCCTTCACACATACGTTGCTTTGGATGCTGATCATATTTTGTTTGAATGTTCGATATTTTCTACCGAACAATCATCCTTCCAATCTTCTCTACTAAAATTACTTAGTATTCCTCCTTTTTGTAGTGTTTTTTATGTTCTCACATTTCCTTCTGCTTCTATTACTCCTGTCATTGAATTATTTTTATCCTCTGTCTTTAAACGTTTAAGAATATAACTTTTTTAACTTCTCCATTTCTTGAGTGAATGTCCCCGTTAACGAACTTAATAAAAATATATCAATTGAAAAAAAATTAGCTCTCAAGTTGGATACTCAAGACTTTTTTTCCAATAATGCTCTTTTAGATTTAAAAGTATTTTTTTTTTTTAATATTTTGTTTTTATTTTATATACTAGGCATTTATTTGTGAGTGGTGCTTATATGCTGGAGCTCTAAAGGAGCTGTGGACTTTTTTTTCTTTTTCTTATAATTTTCCAAATTCAGATTTCAAATTTCAAAATTTTTAGACTTTTGTCTTTTTGTGGTATTTTACGCCGATTAAAAAAAATAAAAATACTGTAACAACCATAGAAATGGACTGGGATTTTCAAAAAAAAAAAATTGCAGTTGCACTTTTACGTCTGTAAAATCTAGATTCTTCAATTTTAAAATTCTGAAGGTCTCATAATGTTTGTATATTTTAGCGATGAACATATCATTTTTTTTTTAAATGATTAGCTCCCACGGAAAGTATGCATGTGTAAAATATTTTTACTAAGTTTAATAAACAATAACAGCAATTTTAAAATTACTGTCCCTGCATTTTCATTTCTTAAGATAGCCTTATTAATACTTCTTAAATATCAAGATGATTGTCTCGGACTTTGTTCATCTTTATTTAAATTTTTTCATTTTGATTTAGATAAAACTTATCTGCTTATAGTTGTTGATCCTTAATTTTTGGCAAATCTTAATGATAACATGATCCGTATTTTAGAAACGTTCTTACCATTCTGTCTAATTTTTTAATAAAATTTAATTTCATTTAGAATTCTTTATGCTATAGTATTTGGTTCTTTTTATTTTATAAGTGCATATAACACTATCTTTGATTTAATGATTAATGTTGATTTACTTTTTTTCCTTTAAAAAATATATATATATATATATATATAATTGATCTCGGGCTGGAGTCACGTGACCAGTTGTACCATTCGTACAGAAAAATGTCATACTATAGTATTCAGTTGTGTCTGCCCAATCTGTGCATTTGTAATGCTGTGCCTCGGTTATTTGCTATTTTCGTTTAAGATTATTTCTTTTTTCAATTAATTTTTCTTCACCGTTGATGGTGGTTGAATGTTTACTGTTTTGGTAGTTGAACATTCTAATAAATGTTAGACTATCGCATGATTGACATTAAATTGTTTGTGTGCATTTGGAAAGGAAAGACCGAATTCGATATATCAAACCTGTTAGTTGTCTGAATAATTACAATAAATAAAAAGGTGAAATAACTATTTCTTTATAATAAACTAAAATTGACTAGTAAACATAAAATTAGAATAATTGAAAATAACTAATTAATTAAATAATTGAATATTATAAAAAGAATAAATAAAAACTGTTGAAAAGATGAAAGAAATTTTTAAAAAAATGCTAAGAATTTCTGTCACAGGGAAGACTGAATATCTAATCTAATACGTATTGTTACTAATGAGTAAATCTAAACTTTTTATCGTATTCCTGCGTGTTTTGCTCTAGAAATTATTTGAAAAAATATTAAAACTACTACTGAAGTTGGACACATAAAAGTTGCTTTTATCTACGTGATACATTTGTGATTTGGGAATTCTTTCGTTGTGTTACTTTTTAGAAGTATCATGAAAATAATATGAAAATAACCTTTCTTTTTAATCGTTATTCTTGATAAAATAAATAAATAAATAAATAAATACATAAATAAAAATGTAATACACGTTCCAGGAATAATTTCATTGTTTTTTAATTTTTTTGTTCTTCCTGTTATAAATGTTTAATATAAAATGCAACAATTGCGATACTGGGACTGTGTTTTGAAACATGTATTTTAATTGCATAATTTTGCTTCTTTAAATATATGCAATAAAATTTAATATATTCACATTGCATTCGTTACATTTTAAGTTGCTTTCTTTTCTTTTTTGTTACTTTGAAGAAACCATTTAAATCGGCAAAAAAGAAGTATTTTGTTGCCGTACCGATTGGGCTTTGTTCGAAAATGTTTCTTCTAATTTAATGTTGTGTTAATGCAAGCGTGTAAAAATGATATGTGAAAACTAGAATTTTCCTTCTCTTATTACTGGAGTTCGAAAAAATTTTAATTTTTTCGAATGGCAAAACATTATTAACCATTACAATGAACATACCTCCTCACCGGTTTCGTCTCCTAATGTTTTGATTAATGATTACCTCTAACTGCGTTTAAATTCCTCCCTCTTCTCCCAAAAAAGGCAATGTCTAGCGCAATCGAAAAATTAAACTAAAAAAAATCTCAAATAATAAATACTTACAGAATCTCTGGGCCATAATACATTAAACATCCATTCGAAAAAGCAAACTGTCAAAATTGTGTCGAAAAATTTATATAAAGTATCAGTTACAGTTCCGAATAACATAAATTTTTTCCTCTGTTCCCAGTTTAGAAAATGTAAAAGTAATAATCTTATAAAAGCTTTCTAAAGATAGTCTTATGTTTTAGATTTATAATATACTTTTTTGTATTTTTCATTCATTATTTTTCATTTTACTTCGTTATAATTTTTTCTTAATTTTTATTCTACGTTATTTTATTTTAGTACCTTTTGTTAAAGTTTTTACAATGTCTTTCTTTCGGTTTATTTGTATTTTTTGCACGTAATAATTTAATTGTTATTGAACCATATTTATATGTATTTATTATAATAATTCCCCATACTTCCTATAAGAATATTCTATGGCATTAAATTACTCGACGTATGCAAAAAGTATATTTTTATATGTTCGCTAGTTGGTCAACGCGTTATCAACTGTTTCCTAACAACCGGTACACTGTGTTCCTCTGTTATTCTCATTTATTTCATCCTTATTTGAAAATATTTATTCCTCGCTCGTTATTTAGTAAACGATTCATTTAGTATTTCTTCAATTGCTACACATTTGTTTCGTTAAGGACATGTGTTCGATATCAATTATAAGCTATTCTACTATAACACGTGAGTATATGCGTTGTGTGCTTATAGATTATGACTATGATTATTACGGATATTCCGATTATCGTGGCAGCGGAGGCGCAGGAGGCGGTTATAACGACCAATATTATGATGAGTATTATTCGTACGATGATTACTATTATGATTATAATCCGGTACCACCCCCGCCACCACCGGGTGCTTCTCGCGGAAGGGGAAGACCAGGACATCCAGCGGTGGGTTTATTTTGCTTTCCTATTTTTTCTACTTATAAATGTAACAGTTGCTTTTTGTTGTATTCTTTTCCAGAAAGTAAGAACTGCTTAGACTGATACAAAAATATGTTGCGTTTCTGATTTAATGATGAAGAACGACTGTGATTTGTATCAAACTCTTGTTTATTCTTATTCTGTGGCGGTTTTACTTTCTGGATTATATGCGTTACATAATTTTGTGTAGTAACAATTTTCCCATTTAAAGTTTCTGTGTTCCTTAAAAGTTGGTGTTATATTTTTTCGTTACTTCGTTAATTGTGTAGCATAGTGAGTTGTTGACCTTTATTTATATTGCGGTAATAGCATGCTTCGCTTTATGCGCTTTATCAGCACGCTTCCGTAGTTTGTTTTTTATTCTGGAATATATGTGTGTGTAAGTGTGCATTATGTAAGGCATTCTATTAATTTTTTTGGAAGTTAAATGTTCAGTCGAAATATATTTAGATATAAAAAAACTTTCTATATGTGCGCCGTTTTCATTTTTTATATAATAATACAATAGGTATTGAATTCAGTGGTACTAAATAGATCAGTCTTTGATGAATGTGATAATCTTAACAATTTTTTAAAATATACAAAAAAATGTAAGAGCTCTAGGTTTTATTAGAATCTGAGTTGAAACATTGAAGAATTATGAAAAAAACTGTTATGAAATACAAAGAAAATTGTTGAAATTATTGAAAATACCTTTTATAATTATAAAATTTTGGCCGTTTTAACAAACATTAACCTCTATAGTTGAATTGTGAATGAAGAAAAAGTTTTAAAAAAATTTATATATTGAGTAGATGCAGTATTATTCCTGGAGATGATGCAGAAACTAATTCCTGTTGTATGTTTCCTATTTGTTTATTCTCTGTTCGAATTCTACTAATGTTCACTTATTTTGTCATAAGTAAATTTTGACTGAAATTTCTTTCTGATGTTTATATTTTCTCATAATATATTTGTAAAAAATTTCGATCAAAAAGTAAAGAATTCCTTATATTGAAGTGACACAGTCTTTGCGGTTCATCATGATTAAATGTAAAAATTAATTTTTGTCAACATCTTTTCAATATCACTCTATGTCAGGATCTATCTCCGTGCAAGAGGATTTAGCTTTTTACTAGTGCAGTTTGCGAGTAACTTGCACGCACTAAATGAATCAAATGTCACAGAGTTGTTTTTTTTTTATTGTTATTTTGTTATAATCGGATAGATTTTTTTCATATTTTAATGTTTATCATTACAATTTTTTCCCTGCTGAACTAATGTTCACTAAGTACATGTTATATAATGCGAAGTAAATTTAATATTTAAAATACATTAAATTGTATTTTTGCTTTGGAATAATTTAATATTAAATGGTGTTTTAAATTCAGGGCGCATTTAACATGTTCATTATGACTTGTTTTTAATTTAACTTAACAAGGCACGATAAATCATAACGCTTGTCTGCCGCATACTTATAGTAACAGCTGTATATCGCACAAGGATCTTATATATACATATATATATATATATATATATATATATAAAATATGTGGTATGCTTGTGCTGTATGCATTCAACCGGGGACAAAAATCGATACGGGTTAGCGACACGGCATATAGTCAGTAAAAATTGATTATATTAATTAATTAATTTTGTGCCACAACCATTTAACCTGTGTTTATAGTTTGCTTCTTTCGTTTAGTGTGTAATAAATGATTTAAGCCTTTACTGACCTCTTACAGTCTTCAACAGTGGTGGTGAATTTGACTGCTCTGTTTCCATACAAATCATTAAAAGCTATTTTTGATTAGCGAAACAATAATTAATACGTCAACGGTATTAATAGCAGACAGTGATCATATTCCGATAACGAAACTAGTTATAAACTTATTGATGTGGAGGAGGACTGTAAGTAAGCTTTTGACTAAAACCTTTCTTTCTTGCAAAAAAATATATTGTGATCCACTTGTTGAATGACGAACAAATAAAGCTCGAATTATTTTATTTTAAAAGGGTGGTACATAATGAAATTCGTTTTCTACAGAATATTATAACATATGGTTCCTTGACTTCATCCATATATATATATAAAAAGAAAAAAGCGGTATACAGAAATTCTCAAAACTGTTTCGAGAAAAAAGTTTATCTAGCGTAAACCACCGAAAAATCGCCTACTTCAATGATTGGTTTACCGGCAGATTGTTCTCTCGAAGACAATAGTAAACAATAATGATAGAGCTAAAAAAATTAATTAACCTCGATTGTTTTTCTTTTTAGAACCTGGGGAGGTCAACTTGTTTGAGTAAAATTATTATTCCATATTTCGGGAAAACAGAAGTTCTGGAGTTTTTAATCGATAGAGGTGATTTGATTGTTCTGCCTTAATGTTCTAAAGAGCATACGCATGTTGTCGACCCATACGCGCTTTATGCTCAGTTCAGTATTTTCGAATGCGTGTATGCGCATATATTGTGCATTTACATACAATAAATTTATGAGTTATATTTTAGTAGTCATGTTTCTAGAAGCATTTTCTGTACCATTACACAAATTGCCACTGTTTAAAAACATTTTTCTTTTTTGTATGTATTGTGTATATTAATCGTTTGTTTTTAATTTTCTAATTTCTTTGTTTTTTTGGTTGTATATTCTATTTTTTAACTATTTATTTTATCGCGGTGCTTTCGTACCTTACATTGCAAGAGAGACCCGTAATTGACAATTAAAAATCGTACAGTAACATATTGTTGTTAGGATGTATTTATTATATTGACTGAAATGAATGTCCAGTTTTTAGTGTAATTTTTAAGTTCCGCTGTGCCGATAATATAACGTGTGTTGTTCGTTATTATCGCTAACGCTTCTATTGTGCTCAAATATTAGAGCTTGGGTTCGGATTTATTTTTATCTCTATAATTATTATTTACGAAGAGGCCAGTTTGGAGCTCAATCGATATGTAGACAATAACGTGTCTTAGTTATCTGGCCTTTTTTTTCAATTACAAAATCAGTAATATCTAACGCTCTTTTTTTTCTTTTTTTTTTTACTAATTCCCCGAAGCAGTTTCCTTATAATTTTTTTGTTCTTTTAATAATGAAGCACTAACCGTAATGTTTGAGCAATTCAATAAATATTAAAGATGCGAATTTACTGAGCTGTTTTCTTTCTGAACTTAATTCATATTAAACTTATCAACGATTTGCAATGGTACCATCTAAAATTAAATTATGGTTTAAAAAACTAAAAACAGATGCTTTATATGTAAGATGTGCTAAAAAGCGTAAAATTATTTAAATTTTTTTACAATACTAACCTTAGAGTGATGAAGTGGTCATTAATAATTAAATTTAATTCACAATAAAAAATTAAGTTATTTTACAATATTAACCCTTAAACGTCCCATGTGCATTATAAGGAACATCAACTTTGAAGTCATTTTTAAATACTTCTGTGTTAAATTGATACGAAAAAATTATAGTGATGTATAATACCGTATTTTGTTTTAAATATATCCAAATTTGGGGTTTCTGTGAGTTTTCAAAAGCTTCCTATATAATGATGAATACTTGACATTTTCATAAATTTCAGTTTACTAAAATGATAAAATTTCTCCATTGTAAAATATGACTTGAAAGAATGTTACTTCAGTAATTGTTTTTGTTAGTACACAAAATAAAGTGTAAAAATTCAAATGATGTTATTATTTAAAATAATAAGTGTATTTTTTTCGCTGTGTAAGCATTTAAAAATCATGTTCCTTATAATGCACACCGGCCGTGATGTAGAAATTTGGTGTTAGTAAAGAATGTTCTCTGTAATGCACACCGGCCGTGATGTAGAAATTTGACATTAGTAAAAAATGTTCTCGGTAATGCACACCGGTCGTGATATGGAAACTTCGCTTTATTTAAAGGAAATATTGTACAGTTCAGATGTCAGCCATGGAATGAAGGAATCATCACTTTTTTCCTATGCGGTGGTGTTTGTAGTAAATATACGCGCATTTACAACTGCAAAGAAATTTATTTTCCAAGCGTTTTTATTTATTTGCGTATAGGACTCATATGGAATTTTTTCATCTGGTACAGTACTAAATAATCGACTAAGAAATTGTAAATTAAAGGAAGATAAACAGTTAAAGAAATTAGGTCGCGGTAGTTTTGATTACAATACAGATAACGAGAAAAAAATTAATGTTATAATAAAATGGTATGATAATAGATGTGTTGCTTTAGTTAGTTCGTATGTCGGTGCAGAACCTCCTTTAGAAGAAGTAAAAAGCTATAGTAAAGAAAAAAAGCACAAAAGTTTCAGTGCCGTGCCCGAAAATTGTAAAAGATTATAACTGATATATTATGGCTGGTGTGGATAAAGCCGATATGCTTGTCGCATTATACAGAACTGCGATGAAATCTCATCGATGGTATTTATCATTATTTTCACACAAATGATATCGATATCTGTGTAAATAATGCTTGGTTATTATTATATAAGCGTGACTTAGAACATCAACAAGTAAAAACATGTTTACCTCTGAAGGAATTTAGGTATACTATTGGCAATATTCTAAATCCTAAGAATAAACTTAGAATTGGAAGGCCGTTAAATGTAGCCGAGCACTATTCCGCTACGAAAAAGAAGTGTCTGAAAAAGAACAAACAACCTCTTCCACCAAGTGATTCAAGATTGGACAACTTAGATCACATTTAGCCCATTTTCACAACTATCGAACGATGTAGATCATGTACAGAGAATAAAACCACAATACTGTGTTCAAAGTGTAACATAAGATTATGTATTTTAAAAAACCGTAATTGTTTCTTTAAATATCACAAAGAAAAATAACGATAACATACACAGATGCGCACACAATACAAATGCACTTCAATATTACATATACCCAGCATCATTTCTTTTTTGTTTCGCACCTTTAAAAGGAAACGTAATAAATTTGTTATTCACTGAATTCTGTGAAATTATTTATTTTAGTAAGGTGTAATGTTGTGCAAAGTAATATATGTAATTGAAGCAGGTGAGAATAATCAATATTTCTGTTAATTTGTTGTGATTTACATTTTATTAGTGGTTTCATGTTTTTCTCAGTGTACATTATTATCTATCAGTACTTCTCTATGTAACACTCATAGCCAATTATTTTGGGGGTGAGGATCACTCAATTTTCCGCATGACCGAATGAAATATAAATAAATAAAAAAAGAAAATTATTCGTAGGCTAAAATAACCAAAAGATACTTCCAATTTTGCCGAATTAACCGAATATTTTCTGATTTTGACGAATAATTCGCAATTTAAAATTATTAAGTGGTGTCACACCCCCATATCCACCCTCTCCATAGTTTTGACCTTAATTATAATGCATATAGCTAAATGTTGGTTGTTTTCAGTAAAGCGCTCAGTGTGCACTATAAAGAACATTTCTAAACGTCAATGGTTTTCCGTAAAGCGCTCAGTGTGCATTATAAAGAACATGACGTAATTTAGTTTCTATGGGATCGCGGAACTGAAATATTAAGTTTTATTGTTAAATGTATCCCAAATAGCAAAATAAAGTATACAAAATAATTTTCACTTTGATTTTTCTATGTGGGGGCATTTAAGGGTTAACATAAAAGTGAAGAAGTGGACATTAATAATTAATTTCAATTCAAAATAAAGTATGGAGTGATTTTATCAATTGTCATGCAGTTCCTCAATAAATGTAGATGATATAAAGCTACTCCATGCTTTATTTTAAATTGAAATTAATTATTTATGTTCACTTCTTCCCTCTTAGATTAGTATTGTAAAAGAATTTAAATTATTTTACACTTTTTAGTGCACCTTACATATAAAGCATCTGTTTTTAGTTTCTTAAACTATAACTTTATTTTTAATTTTTTAGTCTTGAAAGAAATATAACAGAGGATCATATTTGATTATAATAATTTTCTGCGTTTAACTAAAGTTATAATTACACCATTCCGTTGCATCTACATTTTACCTTTCCGTAAATTTGACAATACAATACAGCAATTCACCCACTTCCCGAACTTTGAATGATTTAAATATTTACTAATTGTCAGAACCCGATGACAATGCAATATTATGCAGAAGTAAGGCACCTACACCCAAAAATAAATTTAAAAAATGTAAATATTTATAAACGGAATAATTTTTATTTCTCGCGAAAACACGGCTGCTTGGCGGAAGCAACGGATCCTCAGTCGGTCTTTTTCTGCAAGCCGCCCCATCGTGGCGATAAACATAATGAGGCCGACTGAGGGGTCCGTTGCTTCCGTCAAGCCGTCGTGTTTTCGTGGGAAATAAAAATTATTCCATTTATAAATATTTGCATTTATTTAAATTTATTTGTGAGTGTAGGTGTTTTTTTTTCTGCATAATATTGCATTGTCGTCGGGTTTTGACAGTTAGTAAAAACTTCAAATCATTTGGACGTCGGGAAGTGGATGAATAATGGATTCCAAAATTCCATTACAGACATACGAAGTTACCAGTGAAACTAATATAAAGCATATAATAAAAAAGGAAGAAGGAATGAATTGATCGTTTAAATTCAGTGACAGTGATGCTGAATCAATAATTTATGTAGATTTGTAAAATTTAATTATGTTTAAAGGAAAAATAATGAATGAAATCTATTGGTAACGTCTAAAAATATGTACATATAATCTCGGTCACTATCATCAATGATTTTACTTTTTAGCAGGTTACTAGCGTTCATTTCGTTTTCCTCTTTCTTGTTCTGTTTTTTTTTCCTGTTATAATATCTTTGTTGTTTATCCTACGTCTTTATTCCACTTTTATTTCTTCTTCTTTTTATCATTCCTAATAATTCATGTTCAGAAATGATCCGCTTTCTTTCATCCTTTTAAATTACTTCTTTGTATTTTAATAGGTTTGATTGAAAGTATAAAGTAGGTGCCTATGAATATGACTAAAAGAAAAAGCGCATATTTTTTTTAAATTTAGTTGTGAAAAAGTGCATATCTAGCGGTTGTTTTGTAATTATACCGCTTCAATGTTATTTGTTTGATTATGGAATAATGTATAGTCTCTGATCATAAACTAAGCCTAGTGTACTTACAGAATTTGGAGCGTAATTAATTAAGAAGTTTAAAAGGACGGACAATTTTTTCAGATTAATTGCGCAAAATCATGTTCTTTAACATTTATATGAATTTTGACTCACTCGAGAAAAGGAAAGCATGAGTAAAGAGAATAGGGTACCCTAGTTTTTTTTGTTTTTGATTTTGTAGAAAAATGTGTTTACTAAGTAGATCATTTTAAAGGATTCTGGAATATTCGCTATTCTTTGTTAGATTATGTGTAGACTTTTAATTCAGTACTTTCTAGTATTGTTCAACTTGCAGAAAGAGATATTTTGAATGAATTTGATAATATTTAGATTTCTTCAAATACAACATTAATCAGGGTGCATCATAACCGTTAACGCAGTTTAACCACAAGAATGTTTTATTGAAGTTAATCGTCTTTTTCTGTTGTTTTTTTTTTTTTTTTTGTCCTCGAGTACCTTAAATGGGGTACAATTTTCGAATACATCTTTAAAAATTCACTGTATCCTTATAATTAAAATTACTGTAATGTATATTATGCTTATAACTAATATTTGTATAATTATTTTTTTTAATTCGTCCGTGAAGTGTCGGCAACTATTATTAATATATAGCTGTTCTTTACAGAAATTGAATTTTTAAATTCTGTTTTTTTTTTTCTTGTTTCATCTTTCCTGTCATTCGATTGATTCTAGAGTATGATAATGTTTAAATTGATGTAAATATATTAAACCGCAAAGAAAGATGAAAAAAATGCCCAAAAAAATCTATGGAGTTGAATATTTGCTTAACAAGAAAAACAGTAACATGTACTTAGTTGTTTACGCACGTAATGAAATCGTATCACATGAAAACACTTGGATTATATTTACTGTTGCAATAAATATGAGTTAGACCATATATTATTGACAAAGTAAAATTAAAACATATTAGAAACGTATGAATCCTATTAAACAAGATGAATTTAACATGTTCGAATGTACTAAATATCGTATGTGTTACCGTGTAATAGTTATATATATTTTATTAATTTCATCAATTTTTGTATTTACTAGTAGATAGCAGTGTTTAAACGAATAAACTATTACTTATTAATCTTTTATATTAAAAACCACATGTAGAATGTGTTAAATCTTATCAGCTTATTATATACATATAGTCTGTAATTTTACATGCAATTTTTTTTCTTTTTAATTCGCAGACTGGACCCGCGACCCGTGGAGGACCTCCAGCTCGTGGATCTATGAGCCGTGGGGCTATGTCAGGCCGAGGTGGTCCCAGTGGAGGCCCACGTGGTATGGTTGGTGGCCGGCGTGGGGCGCCCAAAGGAAATTTTCAAGGTTGGTAAGGACACGTTTTTCGATATTTTTTATTGAAATAAAATTAATCGAAAAACTTTAAATATTTCATTTATTATTTCAAGATGTAATTATTTCGGAGAGTATTCGCTTTTTTCCCTGCGTTTTTTGTAGTTACATATGACAGTTTGTGATCAGAATACTTCATTCAAAACTAACAGGACTTAAGGGAACCATGCCATTACATCAGGATTACATTTTATTAGAAGACTCGCATTTTAATTTAAACAAAAGTAGTGCGTATTTAATTAATGCGAGCAATTGTAAAGTAATAAAAATCTGATTAATAAAGGATATAGATTAAATTTAACACGTTACCTGTCGTTCATTGAAGCAAAAAATGTAAAACTTAATTTATCAAAACGAACCTGTATTCGAATAGCCGTAGTGCATAAAAATTAGCACTACTGATGACTGATAGTTTTAATCTGAGACAGACCGATACACCCGCAAGTTTTGCGTAAAGTGCTTTTGTAAATATGTACTTGCTCATCTGTAAGTAAGCCTTAACTTTACACATGCCAGCGAAACTCTCTTTGTATACAATTAATCATCGATTTTGTGGTTGAACTAGTAATGAGTCTGTTTATAGGGATCCTAGTTTTTCGCTAAACTAACTTGCAATAAATGATCAAAATATGCCCCTGCATTTTTCGCTTTAACAGACAACAAAACACTGTTGATAAGTAGGCAGTAAAGAAGTTGTTATAGAGCAAATAAGATTCACTCTAAATGAGTCTGAAAGTTTTGTGTTTAAATTAAATTTTTGTAAAGTTCCAAATGAGAAAGAACAACAAAAATCTTCAATTCAAAGTTCAAAACTGTTGTTACAGTAAAATATTCTGAAACAAATAGCCCGAAAAAGACAATAAAGAAAAATTAAACGAAATATGGAGTAGGTAAAAGAAGAATAGAAATAACAGATAAGTGCAAAAAAATTACGACTTATTAAAATATAAAGTAGAAATCGCAAGGACAAATTAATTTCGGTGAGAAAGATCCTGTATGAAGAATTTTTCTAAGCGGAAAATTACGAAATATATATAAAATTGTATAAGCGATTTCGTATCTATAAATTGTTATACAATGCTAACCGGAAAACAGACTATGGGTCTTTTTTGTTCAGTAAATTATAATAATGAAGGCGCTGTTATAAAAATAAATTTTTGGTGAACAAAAGTAAGTTTACGTACAAAGACAAAATGTTATGTTAAATAATCAACTTATTCTTAGGTGTTTATTATTGTCGTTTAAATAATTCCATTGTGGAAGAATCGAGTAAATTGTTTAAAATGCAAAACCAGCGGGAGACGTAAGAAGATAATTCAATTATGTACCAGTTGTGTAGTGTTGTATGTGGAACAAAAAGAAAAAGTAAACATTCGGTTAACTTATCAAATGTGGTATATCAAAAAAATAGTCAAAAGGGAAACTTTTCTGAAATAGCTGGAGGAAGTTTCAAGTTAGCCTTTTTAATACTTTGATAATGAAGTTTAGTTTTGATTTTTCTAAATGCATTATTATTTAACGACATATTTTTATTTTAATTCAATTTCATTTATTTTTAAACTTAGTGTGCGAGTGTTGCGTGTGTATGTGTGTGTAGTATACATATAGTATATACATATTGTATGCATATATTGTAAATTTATTTCGTTGTCCTTTCTAATGCTTATGTTTTAGACGAATAAGAATCTTTACTTGCAGTTACTTCTACAAAATGTGTTAAATCCTATGTTCCGAATTGTATTCAGCTCGTTTTGTAGTGTTTAGGACGTGTGATCTATATTCTGCGCGAAATTGCCCGGAGTGACAGTACTAATAACAATAATAATAATCTGTAACTCGTTTACATTCATGCATATTTGTCATTAAATAATGTATATATTATTATGTGTTTGTTTAATTATACGCGTACTTTTCATTTTCCGCTTTGAACCGATTATCTGATAAACGTGTTTTATTGTCCGTTCCTTCAGCATCCATTCTATTCACCGTTCTACCTTTTAGCGCCAATGCTCTGTATTATATTTTTAAGGAAACTGTGTGTGAATAGTGAATTAAGACGTACTTATTCGTTTGATTTATAAGGTAAGCGTAAATTTGAAGGCGGCAATCAGAATTCAGGTGATACAAAGAGACGTTTTCATAATTGGGGAAACGCGCCAGCTTCGGGTCAGACACCATCTAATAATTATGGAGGCGTAAACGGAAGCTACAATTCTGGAGCGAACGATCAATGGTATCAAGATAGCTATTCTTCTACGTGGCAATAAAGATGATATCTTGACGCAGACTGCGTGTCCTAATAACAACATTTAGGAGTAGAATAACATCTGTATTCGAGAAAATATTCTTTTTTATTATTAATTTATAGATAACTTTTATTTTGTAGAAAATATTAGTAAAATTTTAAGTCATTTCTAAGAGATTCCTTGTCTACCTACTATACTCCATAACCTATCCGTCTCCTTGCTCCGCTTTTTTACTGTTCAGTAACAATAATACACTGCACTCCATGTGTACACCTATCTGATTCAACCGCCGGTAAACCTTATTTTCTCTTATATACACTTTTTTATTCATTGCTACTTACCGTAGAATATAAATTTTTTATTCATATCACACTCAGTATTATATAATAATAATAATAATAATAAATATGTGAGATTTAGTTCTGCACATATATTTATTTTTGGGTGCGGTAAAATAAGTGCTGAATGTAAAGTATAGATAATTCGCATTTTTTAAAATTAAGTTACAGTTTTTTCATTTATGACGCATATATATATATATATATATATATATATATATATTACAAATAGCATACATTGTGATGTGGTTATTTTGATCAAATAATATAAAATAATTTTTAATTGAATAAATGATGAGTATGTACTGTGATTTTCTTTTCGTGCATAAAGGACTTCCAATTTCAAATAAAGAACTGTTTAATAATTTGTTTATTGTTTAAAAAGGGGGATGCAAAAATAATATTTAGTGGTGTAGAATATCACATAATTCAAAATTGAATTTCTTCGGTGTTTTGATAATGATTTCATTTTAAAATTTTGCTAATTATTATTGATAAGTTTGTGCTCTTAACTAACATGAAACAAAAAATACGATGGAAACCGTATTTCATTATTATTATAAACTTCACTGCAAAACAAAATTCATGTTGCTACAGTTTTAAAAAATGGATAATAAATTATAATTTCGGATCTTTTGTAAAATTAATATAAAAAATTTACTAAGAAGTGTAAGTATTGTTCCACATTGTAAAAATTATAGGTTTTAGTAAACCTTTATTATAAAAATTAAATACATTAAATATAACGCGACTTTTCTCAAGAAATAAATCAAATTTTTTGTTTAGTGTATTAGTAAAATTATTGAAGTGTTTTGGAAATTGGGTTCATGGCGTTAACACTTTTTTCTCCTATTTTTTTCTTTGTGCGCCTTTCTTTCATATCACATCGCGTAAGCTTTTCTGAATATACATGGTTTGTCCCATAAGTATGTTGAATGCCTTTACCCCGCCGAAGCAAGCCGCCAGCAAGGCATGCCAAGTGTTGGGAAATGTGGTGGGGGGATCAGGGAAGCCAACGATACCCGCGTCAATTGCCGGCGGACTGTTCCACAGTGCTCTTCGCTTTTAGTTCGAAGGTTGTTTTAGTGACGCGTCGGAATTTCGAAATACGCGTTTTAGGGACCAATGTTACGCGATAAAATTTTGTGTTGTGCTCAAAGAAACGAACGCCGAGACCTTTACTATGCTAAGAGAAGGTTATGACGGTAATACCATGTCCCAAAATATGGTTTACCGCTGGCACAAGATGTTGCGGGAGAGCAGAGAGGACTCCGAGGACAAAGATCGCCCTGGACGCCCATCAAGGTCACATTCCAACCAAAATGTGAAGAAAGTGAGGGATATGTTGAACTCTGACCGACGCCAAAGATTTGCGTGAAGATGGTCCCCAAGATGGTTTTTGATGAGCAGAAAGCTGCTCGTGCCACGATCTCGCGTGACCTTTTGAAGCAGTGTGAAAGTGATCCGAATTTTTTGGATAATTTGATTATTACTGGTGACGAAGCATAGGTTTTTTTTAGTATGACCCGGAGTCCAAACTCCAAAAAAGGCGAGGGCCGTATCTAGACCAAAATTTCGGCAAGGGTTTCGAAAATATTTTAATAAATATGTATATATATATATATATATATGTGTGTGTGTATGAACTATAATGAAATATATTTATAAATAATACACTAAAGCCTTGTAGTCAATTATTGTATACGCAGTATTTGAACACTACAATAAAAACAAAGAATATTCGTTTCCATAGAATTCATAAAAATTTCAATTTTCTTTTGTCAAAAATTAAAAAAAAAAAAAAATGAATTTCGATCTATTTAATTGAAGCAGATATTATTTCGGGCGGCTGACCCCCACCCCCTTCCACCAGATATGGCTCTGCCCACAAGCATCGGCTAAATTTCTGCTTCATGCAAATTTAAGTTCTATTTGTGTAACTTACCTAAATTTAAAATTTTCTTATCCTTTTTATAATTGTTATTAAAACATCTGACAAAATGTAATTAATTTCATTACACTATTTAATAAATTTAAATAATTAAGGAATTGTTAAAGAATCCGCTAATAGGAATTTCAATAACTGCATTTAAGATTTAATTAAGTTTTTTTTATAATCCTAAATATTTTTTACTTTTTAATGCAAATCGTTTTAACGTTGATGTTAATTTTTTTATCTATTTATAAATACATTAATCATTTCGGTTACATACCTATAGCGCCCGTTTTAATTGCCGTATCTGCTTAATTTCTTCTTCATTTTCTTCCTAAATGGAAGAGGAGGGGTAAATCTATGTTTAAAATTCAGTCGATTTTATTCACATAACATGTTACAACGGCTAATGTATGTTACTAGACTAAATGCTCGCACGCTATTGCTTTGCGCTATATTGAGTGATGTACTTCAATACATAGGTACGTCTGTTTCGGTTGTGTACATACACACAGTTAAACAAGTTGACTTTTAGAAGTTGTTTCAAATAATTTTTTCGCAAGCTTCGTTGCATAGTTTTAAAAGTGACTATTTCAGCAGAAAATTTAGTTGGACTAATTACTATAATATGCTTTTTGAGTTTCATTTTAGGTTTATTTAAAATATGAACGCGACCCGGACTCGAAATTTTCGTTAAGTTGATAATTGATGAAAAGATTAAAAAATCAGTTCTGCTGAAATGACTTGTTATTTTATAATTTTTCTGATACTAATGAACTTCGTTTAAAATATTCCACATCTGTAGTTATATTCATTTTCCCTGACTGTATTATTAAAGTTAATTTATGTACATAAAACCTAAATTGTTTATTTGGAAATAAGTGCTCCAAAGCATTTGTAATATTACTGGCATTGTCAGAAACAATAAAATTTAACCTACAAGATGGAATTGAACGTATTATATACTAAATAGATGTATTGAAGTAGAATCTGTTTTTGCAGTTATTGCAAATTTAAATAAAGAATTCCCAAACATAATACTGGAAGAACAGCATGCATGTAGACAATTATGTAAAATACTGAAGCTATTGGCGCACCCACGATATGCTGGGGGGGCTAAAAGAGTAGCATATGGAGAAATGTAAAGGTGGAGTCGAACATGTTTGGTATATCTATGTATCTCCTTTCATTTATATATTTATTTTTGTGTAAAATATATTATTTAAAAGCACTATATTTTTATAAAATATTAATTTTTACTGTCAATAATGTTGCCATTATTAACAGTGTCCGTTTATTCTCCTTGAGAGAACTGCGGATCCCTAGCACTCCCCTTGGGTGCGCCAATGACTGAAATCATTTAAGAGTGTAACTAAATTAGTGGAGAAGAATATATGCCTGAAACTTCAGCAATTGTATATACAGCTTCTTTGATTGGACTATAAGTTTCCAGATTTCAATGATTACTGTAAGAGTATGCAGGATATAATTATATTTAAAAGGAGGATTTAAAAGAAAAATTTAGGAAAATAGAACAATGAAACTTATAACGTGCGCTATTTTAGACCCACGATATAAATGGTGGGGTTTTAGGGACAAATGTATAGTTGAAAAAATTAAAAAGCGACTATAAAATGTCATTGAAACCGAAAAATCTAATGAAATGCTACAAATTTCAGCAGCAACAACATCTACAAATACTGATGATTTATTTTTAAACAAATTAAAAAGGTTTGAAACATGTCCAATGGCAAAAGCAACAGTGGAATTTGATTCATATTTAAAAGATACATCAACCACCGAATTATGCTGCCCATTAAAGTGGTGGAATCAACATCAACACACTTACATCAAATTTGGCAAGCAAGAATCTTGTGAACAGATATTTTCTCAAGCTATATACTTAAAGATGGCGAACCAGATTAAAATCAAAAAAAGTAGAAATGTTAATGTTTTTAAGAGTCAATTGTTAAAAAGGACAATTTTGATTAATTATTAGAAGATTTAACTAAATTTTTTACATTCTGTTTTTACAAATATTTAATATTACAAATTAATTACATTTAAATTTTAGTATATTTATATATTTTTCTTCTTTATTTCTTTTATTACACTTTTGTTCCAGCTTTTAAACATTTTTGTTTCATTATTCTCTGTTTTGTTTGTTTTTTTATAATTACATATTATAATATATTTAAATTTATTTACATGTTGTTTATATAAATAACTATTTCCAACAGTTTTGTAACTTGTAACTAAGTTCCTGTTACATTTCTGATTCCTGATCATTAGGAACTTGTAACATGACGTTCCAAAATATTTGGAACTTTACCTACCATTAATATTAATTAATATATAGTATAATATTTAAAAATTCATAGTGCCGTTGCAGGGCCGTATCTAAGAGGGGTTTTTCCGGGTTCAAACTCCCCCCGAAATGTCTGCAAAATCATAACTGCTTGAATTAAATGGATCGAAATTCAGAATAAACTTATTTCTTTTCAATGTTTGACAAAAGAAAAGAAAATTAAAATTTTTATGAATTCTATGGAATCGACTATTTTTTATTTGTTTTTGTTGTGGTGTTCAAATATTGTATATACAATAATTGACTACAAGGCTTTAGTGTACCATTTCTAAATAAATATATTTCATGGTGACACACTCATACACATATATATATATATGTATAATTATAAAAATATTTTCGTACCCACGCCCGAAATTTTGGTCTAGATAAACGGCTCTACACCCAGATAAAACTAAAATTTAATTGATCTTGATGATTACTGCACCGAATACACTGTCTGCTTATCCTACTTTTTTTATCGGTTTCAAAACTTGTGGATATAAATCTTTGAGCTCATCAAGGATTATGAGGAGTATTTTCTATTTATTATTTCTTCCGTGCAAACATCGCATTTGTTTTGATTGGTATTTCCTATTTACTGGTCACGTAGCGTGAATTTCAGAACTGGGGAAGCGCCACGATCAAATATTTTTTTTACATAAAAATAAGCATGCATAAAATTCGATTAAATACAGAACAGAATTAAAAATTAATTAAGAGGAACGAAATGTCTCACTTTTGTAAGTTAATTCAATTTTCCGGTTCTTGTTTGCGAAAGTGTCTATTACATTATCACGAAAAGATGGTAATTTCTTAATGTTTGATAATAATTCTTTTTCAATACTAAAAAAGCTAATGAAAATACTCACTCCCGACCATGTGTATTTCTTAAATACGTTTTTATTCATTTCACTGCTGAGAACGATCTTTCTGCAGACGAACTGGTTGCCGGAATTGTGGTTATTAAGTGAGAAAGCTTGTACACACTATCTGCTAGATCTGAAGCGGTCAAATATAAGATGCACCGCAGTGTCTTTATACATATATGTATATCGGAATCTTGAAAGTAGACTTTTCAAACTTGTAAGATCGAAAAAGTTTCTGTAATTCTGTTTTAAATTTGAAAAGTCTTCCAGAAAATTTTATTGAAAATTTTAAAAAATGTCTTTATTTAAGAAATTTAAAACTTTAATTTCATTATATCATTAAACTTATTATTAGACATATTTGTTTGCGTAACATCGATAGTTTTTAAAAATAACCCTTTTCTCCACAGCCTTCTGTCTTCCCCAAAAACTGAATCAAGTCAAATCCATTTGCATTTCATGCATTTTTTTTTTGCTTAAATAAAAAGCAAGCCTAACAGAACAACTTTTTATCTTCTCACAACCGCATAACCATATGGTATTGTTACGCATAAGTTTGTTTGAAAATGACGGTTAAATATTTTACATATCTTTTGATTTTGTAATCAAATTTTCTAAACTAGGCGTTGGTTTGTCATTTTGAATACTATTAATTTTTTCTTGAAAACTTAATGAACTAAAACTAATCAGTAGACGTTTTTCAATAATATATATACAATTGAATGTAGCCTCAATTTCAAAAGTGTTTGCATTTTAACAGACTGGTACATTTGCAATTGCGGAAATAAGATAAACAGGCCGGTATAGCTTGTTCTGTAGTGATATACGGATTGAAAAGCGCGACCGATCATCGCTTCCAGTTCCGTTGTTAGTAAACGACAGCATATAAAAAACGATCCAAAGAAAATGTACTGCAAACACCGCACTACCCTATGCTAGTGATGGGCAACTTCGAAATGTTTCATTCGAATTATTCGATTGTTCCGTAGTTGCATTCGAAATGTTATTTTATTCGAATAATTCATTCGTATTCACAGCAATCATTTGAAATGCTATTTCTCTCGGAAGAATCTAGTCGATATTTATCGAATAATTCATTCGTTTGTATTCGGATAGTTTCGGTTTTTATTCGAATAATTCATTCGGATTCACCACAATCATTCGAATGAAAATCATTTGATTGTTTTTTTGACGATTGTCGATTGTTTCGATTGTAAAAACATTTCGAAATCGCACATCACTACCCTATGCTCGTGCTCATACATACTAACGTGCATAAAAATGGCCCTATTGGTCAGTGTACGTGACCGTAAAGCGATTTGACTCAGCGCTTCTAGACTGAAAATGCGCACGCATTTTTTCTTCACTCCCGATACACATTTCTCTGGAATCGCACGGATAAAAATTCACGCAAATTATGTGATCTTGAAGCAACACTACCTGGCGCTTCCAAATTGAATATGCGTACGCAACCTTTTTCTACCACCAGTGCGCAGTAGATCATTCAGAGACAACTCTAGGCAGTAGTAACGTGCAAAATAGTAAACATGCAGGCCTATTTCTGTCGCTCGCTCTTGCAGATGCTCTTTCATTTAGCGCTCCTTTTTTTCTAATAATTTTTAATTCTGGCACTTAAATTCAACAAGTTACTTCATCTTTTTTCTGAGGTTCGCATTCTTTTCGCAAATAGTAAAAAACAATTTCATACTAATTTGTTAGAGGAAGCGGCGCTTCCATCGCTTTCATTGACGCTACGCCCCTGATATATATATGTTTTGTTTTTTTTTCTTGTTATTTTACATCTAGTCTTATCAACTGTTAAAATAACCATGAATAAGCAATCCATTCAGTAAAGAGGGCTAAAATTAACTTATATAAGTATGTATACACAAAATGCATACACACATGCTGTTAAAAATATATATGCATAATTCTAAAAATATTTTCGTCCCCCCCTCCCCCTACCACCCGAATTTTGGTCAAGATACGGCTCTGGCCGTTAGGCTTAGTACATTGTGAATCTCAACTTTAAAACCCCTGCACCCTGTCAAGGGTATGGGACTTACACATGGGCGGATCTACTTACGGGCTTTTTGGGCTGCAGCACAGGGCTCCGTGGATACAAAGGGCCCCCAGCTACCATTGAAAACAATAGACAATCGATATTGTGAAGTAAAAAAAATAATATCTAAAATTAAGATTCAGAGATATATTTAACTCTAATTTTTCAAAGTTATTTTTATGTAATATATATCATCCTGCTTCAGAATCTACTTTAAAGGGTTGACATTTAACCTAACTGTGATAAAATATTTTTCAAAATCAATATAGTACATATTACATATATATACTAGGTACATAAAAAGAATTATAAATCATGATTTTCTTGTTTTTATTTTATTTTTCAATACTAAATAAGCTCTTTAATTGTTTTTTATTTTCAGAAAACTATCAAAATCTTGATTTACAATATGTCTGCTAAAAAATATAAAAGTGTAGCTGGAAAACGAAAATTACAGTTAGATTGAGGAAAAAAAAGACAAAATGTGCAAAAATTGAAACTTTTTTAAAATTAGAACATAAAAATGAGAATGAAATAGCTACAAATCCATTAACAAGCGAAAAGAAAGAGATCTTATCCGAAGAGAATCTAACCGAAGGGAGCAGAAAATCGCAAAACAAGGAAAAAAATACAAACGATGAAAATATGCAAGATCTTGACTACCGACGACCCTCTGTGAACGATATTGGTGTTCAACAAGAGGACGGTAATACCGAGGCGGAAAGAAATTTAGAAAATATTAAGTTTGAGTCTGGGAAATATGTTGACGTGGACTTGTGGCCAGTATTGCTAAATAATGATTTTATTAATGACATCCTCTCACATGAAATGACTGAGTTTCAAAATAAAGATCCGAAAAATAAATATTCAGCTTCGATAAAAATAGTTCAAAGAACAAAACAGATAATTTTCAAATAGTTATTTCATTAAGAAAATGAAAAATATCCAATTACTGGAAAGATCTTAGTTATGTTATTCAATCAGGGTTGGTACTGTTTTTTGTTTGGTTTAGGAACTTTTTTCTAAAACCTCTTCTCAATACACAACCGGATTTTCTGAAATATAGGTTTTCTTTTCTGCTTCGACCCATAGATGGGAACTGTTAAATCGTGAAACAGAACTAAAATTTACGTTAAAAAGTATAAGCCAGACCAGATGGTCTTGTCACGACGATGCTGCCAAAGCTTTAAAAAATAATTATGATGACGGTATTATGTAAATTTTCAAAAGGTTCAGCGAAAATGAGGATGAGAAAGTTGAATCCCGAAAAGAAGCACGAAATTTATTTAATAAACTGGCGAAACTCGATACTGCAATTTTGATTATTTTTTCGGAAGAAATTTTGGAGAGATTTAATTTAGTTAATAAAAAAATACAGAACCCTGGTTTAGATATTTGTGAAAGCAATAAGTTAATTGTGCCATTAAAAAAGTTCGTGAACGACATAGGGCACCTATCAGATTAGAAGCTAAAGGAATACAAAGAAAAAGCTAAAAAATCAAGTACTTGTGCGGGAACAGACTACAGTGACATAAACAAGAGACGCATTACTTCAAAATTTTCAGATAAGTCTATGGTTAAAGTCTCAGTATACGGCGCAAAAAAATTTAAAAGAGACCCGCTAAACATTGCGTTGGATAAGCGGATTATGGATTTAAATAGAAGAAGCCAAGTCTATGAGATTTGTAGCAAAAAATTCGGATTTTTAGTGGATTTGCAAGACAAAAATATGGAAAACATAGATCTAGAAAGTGTACATAATGTTATTGATTATTATCCAGACGACGTAGACGAACATTTAGCGAATGAGTGCATTCAGTTAAAATCACATTTACTACAGTCTAAGCCAGATTCTTACACCTCATGCAGTGAAATTTTTATGCTCATTTATGAAAAGAAACTTATTGATGTTTTCCCAAATTACCATCCTAAAGACTTTTTTTAACGTTGCCAATCACTAGTTGTAAAGCGGAGCGCTCTTTCTCCAGGATGTCTTATATAGAAAACAAATATAGGACAATAGTGTCGAACTATCGACTCTAAATCATTTATCAGTTCTTTCCATAAATTGTGATTTAACAAAGGACTTACAATGTGATGAACAAATAAAGGAATTTACAGCACAAAAATGCAGAAAGGTTGCTTTATAATTTATATAACATAACTACACATAGTCAATTTCTTTTGCAATAATGTCGCACAGTTGCTGTTTGTATACACAAACACTAAGTCATATTAAATAAATAAAATATTTTACTGTCCTATTTTTTTCCTATACTGTATATCTACATCATTATAGAAAACAGTTTTTTAATAAAATGACAATTAGTCGAGTAATTAGGTAGACCCCTAAGTAGTATTAGCCCAGGGCCCCACAAATTCACGATCCGCTCCTGGACTTGCAGCAATCACTAGATCAAGTAACAAAAAGTGAAACATGTAGCACTCGAACCACAGTGATACAATTGTTGCTTATTGGTTGGCGTTGACTCATTTAATAATGGGTTCAAGGCCGTGTTCGCTGGTGGTTGGGGGGTTGGATGTTACTGAAATAGTTATTAGAAATACCCAAAAATCTGAAAAAAAATCAAAAATTTGAAATAAATATTGATGATTTTTTAAGGTGTTCTTATGTTAAAAAAAAAAAAAAAAAAATATGCTCTATATTTTATGATAGAAATTATTAATAGTATGAATATTAGTGAAAAATGTATTGTTATTTATAAAATAAATATGTAAAGAAAATGTTCACCCCCCTCCCCTCAAATAATTCCGGGCACGGTCATGTATGGGTTAATTTCTCAACTACATTTTGTCACTATCATATCGAAATCATATTGCTTAAGTGGGCACTCCCCCTAAGATCTGCTACAGATGTGCTAAAAAAAAAAATAATATTTGCTAACTTTACAAAAATGAATAAGCATCTCACACAATTGATATAATAAAAGTTGCCAATTAGTTCTCTATAAAATTTCTCAATACAACTTTAAGTCTGAAATTTACTATTAATCACATACAAACTTGAATATCAAAATCAGTTTGTGATCAGTAGGAAAAACAAATTTTTATTTAAATGATACATAGGTTCTAAATTTTAACTGACTTAATAGATAGTGCCACAAATTGTAAACTTTACCTTGTTTTTTAAAATAATGCTTAAGCTGAATGTACAGTTTAATTTGGCTTTTTGAAAAATACGGCTTTAGCTTTCATCTTTGGCTATTTATTTTATGAATATAGCTTAAGTTTTAAGCTTTTAGCTTGTGGAATCAATGTAACTTTTAAATTAAACTTCTAAAAAATGATTAGCTTTTGGCAAGCTTTCAAGCCTTTCTGCCAGGGTTGTGCCCAGAATTTTGAGGGAGGGAGGGGGTTGAAAATTTTCTTGCCATATTTATTTTATAAATAATACATTTTACACTAATATTCATACTATTAATAATTTCCATAATTTTGATTTATGTATTAATAATGTGTATAAATGAATTACTATATAAACATTAATAAAAATTGTTTTATTATACTCATAATGAAAAAATCTGCATAAAATATTAATGTAGTACCTAAAAATATGGAGCATATTTTTTCTTTTTTTTTTTTTAATGTATGAACTCTAAAAAATCATTAGTATTTTTTTTCAATGTTTGATTTTTTTCAGACCTTTACATATATATTTATAATAACTATTTTAGTTCTAATTGGGCGGAGGGGGGTTACCCCCTTTCCTGGACATGGCCGTGCTTACTGCTTACACTTGCAGATAAATATATGGATGTTTTGCTTACGTTTTTGGGATAAGAATCTAATCTGGACTGAATTCATGTTCAGATTGATTAAAAAGGTTAAAAATGTAAAAAATTTACAAATATTTTATAGGAAGATGGCATTTATTATTTATCCGTTTTATTTTTGATAATTTTAGTATTTGAATAAATTAATATTATTCCGTGTTAGTTTAAAAAATATAAAAATTTCGATATTCTTAAATTGCTTATGTTGAACCGAAAATTCGCGACAAGTCAATAATATTATTTAGTAATGAATAATTCGAAAATTGTTTGCCATTAAAGTAAAATCGAAAATTGAATGCCGAAATTATTGTTTTGTACTCACATATGAAATATTATAAAAGCATAAACAATGATACACTGATAATAAAATCAGGTTAATTTAAAATCAATGCACCCCTATAAAAGTAAACGGCGTGTATGAGTATTTATGTTTCAGGCGAAGAATATAAACACGAAATAGTCTAGGTGAGTTAGATGGCGATTTTTTAATTTAATTTAAAGTTTTTATTATCTTTGAAATGGGAAATAACGTTTTAATTTCCTAAACGGCACGTAATTGTACTTTCGGTTATTTAAAATTTTAAGTATCATATACCCAAAATGATAAAATAAATTTTAGGGGTATGGGTACTAAGGATGAAAATTATAAACGTGTACATCGTGTTCGGTCATTCTTATATCTACGGACCGTAGACGTAGACTAAATTAATAAATTGAGTCCGAAAATGTATTAAATTTGATAAGTTAATAAAAAAATGGGAACTTAATTGTGTAATGATATTTTGTCTAATATTTATTTATGTGGTTTATGAATTGTATGCTGTCATTTCAACGACGTTATATTGTAATAAAATATAATTAAAATAAGGAATAATAATTTCGGTTTCAATTTACTAACATTATAAAAGGTTTTTCATTAAACCTCTCAGATATTAAATGTCTTGAATAAATTTCACAGGTATTCGTAGACGGATGAAAGTAAAAATGAAGTTGCATATGAAGTAGCTGTAAATCATTAGTATATTAGTGATGGAAAGGAGGTATTTTATTATATCTTTATAAAACAAAGTTAACAATTTAAAACTAATCGTTTAGTATAATTTTTCGATGTAAATACTGCAGTCATTTTTATATTATTTCGCTATTGTTTTTTTTTTTAATTTTGTGATTAGAATTTGTTAAAATTTACCATATTTTTCATTACACGGTATTGTTGTGCTTTTCTTTAATTATCGTCCGTGAAAGACTGAATTTGAAGTGTTGTCATGGTATCTAGAAAAAATCTTATCCGTTGAAATTTAATCCCAACATTTTTTCATTAAATGGTTTCATTATGTTTTTGCATTTAAAAGTAGAAATCTTAAGGGTTACATTTTATTTATAATTTAATGTTATAATTGAATGAAAAGGAAATCTTTTAATCATTGAGATTATAATATTAGATGTATTGAATTTTTTATGTTTTTGGATATCCATGTTTTTTGATTATTCACAATGAAATAATTAATTACGTTTATATAGAGTTTTACACTTCTGCATTTAAAACGATGAATGTGTTTTTTTTTTTCAAGTTCATTAAACAAGGACCTTCATCCAGAAATAATCAGAAAAGGAAAAAGTCAGTTATATTTTAATAAAATAAGATATTGTTAATAAGAACGAACAAATAGCAAGAATAACGTGTGGACACCGGATATAAGAGGTGCACTAAAGAGTAAGATCAAGTCTCAGCAAATTGGAATACAGAGTGGAACGTTCAACAAAGAGAGATGGATGCTCAAAAAAAAAAATGCTGAGCTCGCAAATAAGTGATTTGTTTGAGTGGAGAGAAAATATGTGGAGGAAACCAATGAAAAGTGAAAACGGGAGGAAGGTAGTAGTGTATGGCTTAAGTTAGCGAATAATAAAGACAGCATCAGATCGACGAACTCAGGAAAACTAGGTTGAACAGATAAACGAAATAAGTAATAGAAAAGGAGGAAGTGTAAATATTTGACCAAAATTTGAGATGAAAACTTTTACATAGTGAAAGGGTTTTAGAGGATGGATTTTTCTTAATGAAAGGAAGCGGGAAAAAGCAATTCAAACCAAAGTTGGTTTTAATAAAATGTACTCTGTGTTAGCTGATGATGCGCTATGCCCGAAAACGTTTCTAAAATGAGATGTTTATTTTAATTGATTAAAGTTAATTTATATTTATAAATATTTTTGTTTGTTATTGAGGTATATATATATATATATATATATATTTTTTTTTTTTAATGTAAAATTTAACCTTATTGTGAATTGCGGTTGTAAGCATCCGACAACTCATCTATGATTGATATTTTAACTCGAAAATAGTTAATTGTAATTAAAACATAAATTTTTGATCAATAGAGTAAATTCCAAAAAAAAAAAAAAGAAAAAAGAAATTGAATGCGTAATAATATATGAAATTATCAGTGAATTTGAAATGTAATATGAAAGTGTTTTTTATCCCCGGAAAGGCAAAATACCGTATATTAAAAATTACTGCCAATTTCCGTGATGTATCACAGTGTTATTTTCACCATAAGTAAAAACTAATTTTTAAAATAATTCTTTCTTCGACATTCATAGGACCCAAATATAGCGTAAATAACAATTGTTTTTAAGCTTATTAAGATTTTTATAGTCAAGGTATAATGAAGAGCATTATTTCCTCTTGTTGTATACTGAGAATGTGTAATATTTGAATTTTATTAATATTTATTGGTTTTTGAAGTGTGATATTTCCGTTAGCCTTTGGTTATATTTCAGTTGTAAAATTGGTCATAAGGTAGTATTTGTCGGATTTTAGAACATTATTTTTATAAACTGCATTTACTTTTTTGTTTTAGTTTGTAGTTCTACTAATTACATTTTACTGTTATAAACCCGAATTAAAAAAAAAAAAAAAAATATATATATATGAAAATGCATTATTACTTTTGTTATAAATTTAGAAGCAAAAAAGTAAATACGAAGACGTAAAATATTTTGTCATTCTGAATTATACTTAATTTAAATTACATAATTTTTTAAAGTTTGGTTCAACTGATGAAATATATAATCTTAAATTTGGACCAGCATTTGGTTTATATCTATATTTATTAACTCTTTTCAAAGAAATGGAGCAGAAATTTTGATAACTTGTATCACAAAACTTATCCGAAATATTAATTTTGTATTTTTTTTTTTGAATTCCGCTTTTAAATTAGAATTATTTTGAAGTTTATTGACAGTTGTGATGTCTCGAAATATTTGTCTTCAAAAGGATTGAAAATTGCAATAATTTTTTACATGAGTTCTTAGTAAATAATTTTGTAAAATCACATTTTGAACCTCCCAAATATATATAATTATTTTATCAATTAATTCCGAAACGGGATGAGGTTTATTTTTTGATGAGTTGTGTAATGTTTTAAGTACTTCGAATTGGCTCTTTTCACTGTATTATTTCTACAAATTTAATTTTTAATTATACATTCAATTTTGTTTGAAATTTTAAATATTGCTAATGAATCATTCGGGAAAGATAGATTAACTTATTTGTCGAAAAACACTCGATAGGTATGCAAGCGATTTAATCCACGTTACATTGTACAATTGAGGGACCAGAATGAAAGAAAGCTATTTAATAAATATTTAAATTTCCTTTCTAAAATTTAAACAACTATCCGAGGTTTTTATTTTAAAAAAGTCCATTATACTTCAGTATGCGAAAGTGGCGTGAATGCTAGAATCCACCTGTAGTGCTATTTTCCGGGATCTGAAGATTACAGCGCTTTTTTTGTTTTTTTCCTCGTTATTGTGCCATGTCTGCAGAAAATTGCTTTATATGAGTTCTCTATTTTTCTAGTAATAAAAATCTACTACAAATAAATGCGAACAATAACGGGTTGTTCACAATTAATTGGAGCCGAATTTTTTCCCCCTTCAAACGACATATTTATTCCGGGGCGGATCCAGAGAGGCATTGGGGGAAGGGGGGATTATATAATTACTTAATATCGTATACGGTAGACAGTAAATTTGAGAAATACCTTGTTTCATAAAGAAAATTAGTTTTTTTATTAGACTTTAATTTTTTTTCATTTTTATTAGTAATCCGATCCGAATTCTTTGTCCGTGAACAAGTTTAAACATATATATATATTTTTCATTAAATTGCTTTCATTTACATTGCAATATAAAAATTAAAAATAAATAGAAAAGACAAAAGATCGACGAGAGTTGCATTTAAAACAGAATAAAAACGTGACATTAATACTTTTACTAGAAAACAGTATTAAATATTAGTTATAATTAAACCCATAGGTATAACATTTATACGAATTTTTTATAGTGTAAATTAAGTTTCTCTGTTATAATAAATTTTTTTCATCGAGGATTTTTTTTTCGTTAGAAAAAATAGTACATAAAAAACTTACAAATCAGAGACGATTTCAATAAAAGTTCTGCGCGGGCTCTCAGAACTCATTACTACTGATAGCATTTGTAAAAATAAGTTTTTTAAAATCACTTTTCCGGCAATATTTATTAAATTTTTCACTTAAATTTAAATATAATAGTATTTTTTTTCCTAACACTTACTGAATTTTACACGTCACTACTATATTCATCGAAATAATTAGAATACGATATTTGTTACATCTTTTAATATTTTTTAGTTTTACGATACTGACGTTCAGTAATGAAAAAACTCGTTGCTTCGCGACTTTATTTAGAGCCTAGGGCTAAAATTATGAAACATGGAACATGCTTTAAGCTGATTTGCTGAATGCCGAATTTGTAACTGCTGTTGTTCTGTTGATGAATGAAGAAATACAAAAAGTACGGATAATAATTTTTCTGTTTGTTCTACATGGTCGTTAGAAGTACCGGTACTGTCACCGGGTTACGATAACGAAAATAACTGATATAATTTTTCGCGTCGATCCTTTCAATGTGGCCAGCGAAGACTGTATCAATGCACGGATCCACGACGAGTAGTCGATAGAGCGAGATTCGTTTTGAGCTGTAATCTGAACGTTTCTTCCATAAACTGAACCAATCGATGATTTTCAGGTTTTTTCAGATTGATGGATATAGTACGGTATTGTTTTTTTTTCAATAACTTCGAAAATCTCTGCTCCCTTAAGTCATCAAATTCAATTCAAAGAAATCTTCAATATCGTCAATGCTAGTGACAGGTGAAATGTAAACCGTTACAATCAATGTTGGCCGACCATTTATTTCGATAGCGCATCGCATATATCACCTCACTCTTCCGTTACTGCCATGCTTCTGTTGAGTTCTAACGAATTTTCGTAAAATTTCATCAGGACGTGCGAAGTAGAAAATAACATGCAGTTTTGGACCGAGGCAGACGAACTTCATCGAGGAGCGGTCCATTCGTTCGGCGGAAATTTTAGGGTCGGTTCAGGTTCATCGTTATTCTCGCTAGAAGCTACTTTTTCGAGCTTTTTACACAATTTCCATTCTTAGCAGTTTTCGGCGTGGATTTAGGAGGGAGAGGGATCTTTACCTTCTTTTTTTCGCCGCGATATATCTTCCATTTATTATTTTCAACAGAAGTAGATGCAGCATTACAATGAAGAATACAGTAACCTGAAGACGTTGAAGGAGGAGAGTCAGGACCGGGGCAGACGAACATTATCGAAGGGCGGTCCAGGATCGACTAAATCAAACGTAATATGTGCACTCAAATGCACTGACTCACTATAAACCCGTTTGCCATACTGCAGTAGTCCGCCGAACGGTTTATCGAATTCCATGCTAATTTGTTGAAGTTGCGAATTGAGAATTTCCAACAGCTCGGCTCCAATCATGCTAACCTCCTCTATGAAAATGATAATGTGCTGATTCACTATAAGCTTGTTTGTCCTACTACAGTGGTATTCTTATTATAAGCGCGCTATTTTCGCCTCCTTTCCAGTGCGCTATTTCGTCTCCCTTTCAGTGTGCTATTTCGTCTCCCTTTCAGTGTGCTATTTCGTCTCCCTTCCAGCGCACATTTCGTCTCCTTTCCAGCGTACATTTCGTCTCTCTTCCAGTGCACGTTTTGTCTTCCTTTTCGCGTAACGTTTTCGAGCAGTTAGGTCCCGACTAAAGCATGCTCCATGCTAAAATACATTAAAATTTTGAATATTGCTCGTCGCGGATAAAATTATCAGTAGGATGGTAAATAATTATTTTTTAACCTTCAGTATATATATGTGTATTATAATGTACTCGTTATTTTTATGAACTTTTCTATACATATACAGTGAATCTTCTACTAACGGACACTTCTAAATAGCGGGCATTTCCTAATGGCATTTTCCCATAAGACACAATATAACAATATTTCCAAATAACGGACCTTCCCAATTACAGACGCGGACACTTTAATAAGTATGATTTTGGAAATTTGATTTCTGTTAAACGCACAAAGTTTGTCAAAAAAAGTTCAATTGGTGCCCCAGATTATTGTTTAATAGACGAGGGATTGCTTGTGGAAGATCCATGTGCCGACATATAAATTAATTAGCAGCTGAATTCATGCTAGAACAAAATCCATCCGACGATGCATGATGAAGTAGACTGTGATGCCACAATAATGTTTATGATGACGAAGAACTACTGAAGTTGACTGTGAAACTTTAAATAATGTTGACTCGGTAGTTGTTATTGAAAAAACTAAAAAAATCGTATTTCATATTCATAAAGCTCCGGTGCTGAAGGTTTAAAAATGATATTCGAACTGCACGGTGCATGTCGAATCGCGGATTTTAAATGAAAGAAGCGAATGAAGTAAAATTACCGTTTTTTTTCATACAAAACTGAAATATGTTCGATACACTAGGATTCACAGTATGTGTTTAAAAAAAAAATATTTTGAACGTAAGTGATTAAAATTATAGATTATCTTGCGTTCCTAAGAACAAAAAGTGATTTATATTCTATTGCCTAACTTGTTTATTAACTAATCCTGGAATACAAACATAAGTACTGTAGTAGTACTGTACATACTCGTACATATTTTTATATAATACGAACATTTGTTTTTTTTATATTTTAAACGCATGTATGTCTTAAGTAAATATGTACTGTATTTTTTTATATTACGTACTATCTTTTATATTCTTGATAAATACGTTACAATGCACAATAATGTAAATTTCAGTAAACTGTACATACATTATTATTTCTTATTAGCGGACACTTCTTAATACCGGACAAATTTGTTATTCAGAAGTTTCACTGTATTTATTTTAAATGATTCGAAGTTAAAATTAGTGAAATTGAATTAAAAATATTTTAGAACTGAAAATAAAAGAATTACGTATGCTAATGTAAAATTTGATATGTAAGTAGAACTCGTTAATGTTTCTGGTTATTTGTAAAATACGTATATTTTTTAGAATTTTAAAACAAAAATATATGTTAGATTGACCCACATTCATATATCATGAGTCCATTGTTATATACACCCATAAGCACTAAACTACAAGGTCGTTTCAGGAGGCCCGTTTAAAATATTTCTGGGTAGTGTTGAATGCAAAAACAATGTAGTAGTATTTCATCTCAAATCTTCAAAAATAGTGTAACAAATGGATTTTAACAGTTTGAATGAGCGCTCATGCAGTTTCCTCACAAAGTTTTAAGAAGTTTTGAATTTGTATAGTTGGACTTTTTAAAATTTACTATTTTTATTGCTTCCTAAAAAACAATTCGTAATTTATAAGGAAGGTATCCAGATGAAAGAATTAATACGTCCAACTTATATTAGGAAAAATTTTCACAATAGACCATATAAATGAGAGAAAAGATGCACCGTTAGTGCACAATTCTTAACAATTAACAATTTTTTTTTTCTGTACAATATCAATCACATTAAATATGTTTTTACTTCTTATCAAGTTCTGACAGAGGAATTTAATAGTTCTATTTTCTGAACATATTCTGCTCTATGCGCACGTCATGAAAGATTAGTCTAGTGGCAGTGTATAGGGGAAGCAGAGAATGACCCTTTTGTACTGGAAAAGATTAAAAAAAAAGAGAGGAGAGGTGGTGATGTGCCATGGAGCATTGACAACCATCCGGAGGAACTTGTATTGCTCTTTTTCGAGAATCTTCATAAGGGCAACCGCACCGCCAAACTGACTTCAAGATTTAATTATAAATTAATATTTTATTTTCAAGTGATACTTTCGATTTCCTGTTTAAAAGCCCGTACACTTGTCTCAGTTTTGCATTTAATTCGATCTGTTTTGCTATTATGTGTCTCTTCCATGTTTTAGGCGTTGATCGACATATGTATACCACAAGGTATTTTGCATCTGTGCATTGCGGAATTGCAACACCATTGAGGATTATACCTTCCGTTGGTATAATTATTCTGTTAGTAAAAATAACTCGCGTTGTTTCACTTTCATTGGTTTTGATCTTTCACAAGCTAAACCACGATGAAAGTTCCGTAACTGCTGTTTGAAAGAATTTAGATAGGTCTTTTATTTTTAAGAAAAGGATGGTAAAATTGCTCAATTTTTCTTTTCTTTACGTTCAACCAAAGTAATAGTCTTTAGTTACACGGCCGAGTCCCGGTACTGCCAGTATTCATGTAATATTGATTCCCGTGTTAGAGAACAACTTTTGAATGCTACGGGTATAATTCGAATACATTTTGTTTATGTTACGCAAGTATTAAATTTAACTAATTTTACTTTTAGAATGTCCATATCTCGGAAAGAGTAAATATGCGGATTTTAAAGAAGGATAATGAAGATAATTATGACGAAGTTGCCATCGCTAATTAATACACTATTTCGGTGGAAGGTAATATACTCTAGCTTTACAGAAGTTATAAATATTTACTAGTTCCTTGTTTTTTTTTTTTTTTGTTTTAAATTGTTCTAGACGACTTATTTCATGGATCCCATTCGTTTTAAATCGTTTACTTTGTTTGAATATAAACTATGAACACGCCTTTAAAATTTACTTTAATTAATGAGCGAAAAATTTATCAGACATAATAATAGGGTATATGTGTTGCGCCGATTATATTATTCACAGAAAATATCGTTATATATTTGTAATATTGTTTGAAAATCGGAGTTGATTTCTTTTACATGATGTAAAGTTTTGAAAGCCGTTACGGGAACAGATATTTAAAAAAACGTGATTTGTAAAAGTTTAAGGAGAGTAGACATATCAAGTTCTGGTTTAAGGGGGGTTAGGTGGGTTTGGAAGGTTCAAAAAAATCACACTAGTTTTTTTCTAATATATCAAATGAAATATTTTATTCAAACAATTTAACATATTAAAGATACACATTTGACAAGTATTTTGTGAAATTTTCATTTAAAAGTTTTGAAAATTCAGCCATTGGGACTTCATTTCCCTTGACCCCTCAGAAAAAAGTTCTCTCGGCGTTGTCAGGATAATTCGTGACAGATTCATCTGAAATTAAAAAACCAAATATTTTCTGTTAGTATATGTGTATAGCTCGTGCTTGGACGAAGGGGAAAAAAATTAAAATTTGAATTTTGGCGGAGTTGTGAAGAAAAAATCACATTTTTTGATAAAATTTGCACACGTATTGCCTTGTAAAATTAGTTGTAATGGGAAAAAAAAACCTTCGTTCAAGCACTAGATAATGTTATCTTGAAGAAGTGTGCAAAATTTGAACAAGATCGGTTCATAACTTTTTGAGAAATCATGACAACCGACTTCAAAAATACAGTTTCGAGAAAAACGCGATTGAAGTTTTAAATTGAAATAACACGCAGAAATTTTTTTTTTTCAACTTCCATAGAATCGTCGATTCCGGCACCATCAAGTAAAGAACCTGCTGCAGCCACAACATCCAGGGCATCCTTTTGCTCTTGCCTGTGACGAATTTTTGCTTCTCGCGTTCCAGCGTCAGCTTTTTTTTCGGTTATGAGTATGCGATTCTCATCCTCTTTTCAGGCATACTCGTGGCTGTTTCGGCCAAGTTTTAAATCCATACCGCGCATAAAAAGTAATAAAGCTGAGATTCCGTCGCTGAAAGTGCCAGCAGCGACAAATGCAGCAATCTCGGCTATTTTTGAAGCAGCAGGAAGTATTTTTGGAGTAATTTTTCAGATTAACTGGTTCAAACTTTCATTATTATTCTGCGTAAAACCACCAAAACACCGCGCAAAAAGCTCTTCTTTGCTGAGTTCTTCATAAATGGGCTTGATAGCTGATGAAACGTCACTTGATAATAGATCATAATCGCGTTTGAATGATGAAAGCGTGTTCATAGCCGAAGCACGCTGTCAAGCGCACCACGAGTCAGGTCCGTTTGGGCATTTATCGTGCTGTGAGTTTTTTCACCGTGGAGTTATAATGAAAGTAAGTTGTCCATATAGCTTCTTTCATATTTTGTACCGAATCAGAGTTTCTTCTCATAGCCAGGCCGCAAGAAACTGTTAATTTATCGATCAATTTGTCGGTAAGTTTTCCGTTGCCAGAAAGAATTTTTTTTCTAATTGTTTTACTGGCCTCTTGGTTTGTTTTTCTTCAATTGTTTTATTGACCAAATCGCGTAAGCGGGTGCCCATCCTCTTTTGTACATGTCCTACGCATTATTTTTTTTTTATTACAAAATTTTCACCATGAATTCCGGAATATATTGGAAATGCTAAGAAAACAAACCAAAAAAAAAACCTAATGCTGAGAAAAGTTATAAAAAAACTGTATTTATGTAGGCAACATTAAAATTCGGACACAGCAGAAATGTCGCGAGTGCATGTACATACAAGACAGTATAAGGTCGGGTTCCTCAGAAAGATGAGTAATAATATCGGCTCAGTCATTGCTTATTCATTTTGCAGCAATACGCGCGAATTGCAGCATACTATGTCCATTTTGTGTGCAAATCAAAACGGTGAATTTAGAAAAATGTCTCGTTCGGGAAAAAACACCACGTGTGAAATGCGTCAATTGGTAATTTTGAGTAATGTACGCGGTAAGCCATTCAGGCGGATCTCAAAATTAGTGAATATTCCCAGAAGCAAGGTTTCTGAGATTATTTTACGTTATAAACGGGAAGATCGAATTGAAAGTACGAAGTATAAAGGTGCAGCAGAGAAGCTAACGGCCTATGACCGGCGTTGTATCCATCGAGAAGTGGAGAAAAACCCCCGCGTAAGTGCCCCCAAACTGGTTATACAGTTGCGGGAACGTGGAACAGAAATGACAGCTCAAACGGTACGTAATGCAATTCGTAATTCAGGATATAGTTCACATACTGTACGTTGTAAACCTTATATCAATGAAGTCAACCAAAACAAGCGCTTTCGGTTTTCCGAGAAATAACTTTCACACAACAGAACGTTCTGGCACGATGTAATTATTTACGGACCAGTCCAAATTTAAAAAACTAATTTCCCTTAGAAATTGAAAGCAAGTGAGAAAGACAGACAAACAATAGCTAAGCAGCTGTCTCAATATACCTGCGATGCACCAGGCTGACATGGTGTGATGGGCGGAACTTCCGAAATCTCTTAGAATTTTACTCCAATCGATTTAAAATTTTGGGAGAATATTCTAGACATACTGTAATATTTAATAAGACAAAAAAAAATCGAATTTTTGAAATTTTATTGATGTACGCGATTTATTTTATAATTTTAACCCGTTTCAAACAAGCGTTAGTTCGGCTATGTATAAAATGTGCTGCTTTCTTAATGAAACAAACAAAGAAATATTAAAAAATTATAATAATAAAGAAGTTGTAAAAAATCTATACCATAATACTGCTGTCTGTAAGTATCGGTGTGTCAATCCGTGTTTAAATAATTTTGTTCGAGATGTTAAATTGTAAGAATTGCAAATCAATTTCAGTCCAAAAATAAATTTTAAGTCCGCGCAACCAGCGCTTTGAAATATTAAAAATTGTTTGGAATTTGTTTTGTAGTATGAAACCGGTTCATTGCCATCGTATTGTTTTGTCAGGTTTATATTTTTAATTGGATAATTCGGTGTAAAAACTGCATAAAATTATTCAAATATTATAGTATACAGTATTTGGGTGCAGTTTACCGAAGGAATTTTTTATATACATAAATATCGGCTGGTATATATTTAGAGAAACTGAACACGAGAACAATGTGATCTATAAAATAAGAAAATGGTTTCAAAATAAGAATTCGAAAATGTATGATGTAAAATAGATATTTTATGAAGCGAAAACCGGGGACATGCGTTTTAAAAAAATAATCAAGCTGTATTCGGGATTACCATGAGCTTGGAAAATCCAATTATCAGGATGATTGTTCGCAGCATATGACTGCATATATCGCTCTAAACTACCCGGCGGTACATGATTCCATTAATGGACAAATAGGACCCTAGAACATTCCGACTTATGCCAACTCGCAACGTTACAGTGTCCCCTCCTCCCTGTACGGTAAACTTCGAACGTTTTTCTTCAAATTCCTCACCTGCACGACGTGAAAGTTTCATTACTCGAACTGAAGAGATCAATAAACCTAGTTGTATCGGTAAAAATTATTCTCGACTTCTATTCTCAGGTCTGGTTGATCTGTTCTTTTGCAAATTGTAAACTAATTTTCCAGTTTTTTACATCTACGAGATGTTTCTTTTGTTGCGACACGCCTTTTTAGTGTAAATCCTGTCAGTTGACATCACATCGCGTGTACGCTAAATTAATCACTGTTCGTTTAGCACAGAAATTTCGGTATAAATATTCACAACCGTTCTGGAGCGATCTTTTTCCCGGGGGACGATTGATCCTCCATTCAACTAGACTTGTCGTAGCTTATTTAAATTTCCGTTATGTATTGTTTGTACACGTGGAAGGCAATGGCAAACCACCACGTTCAACATCATATGCGTGCTAGGTCAGTACACAGCAGACCCACACGGGACTGCACTGGTAGCGCGATAACAAACGGCTACTATCAGTTCCGAATGCAGTCTTGCGTGTGTACACCTGCGTTGCATATAACAATTGCCTAGTACACTACCTATGTCTGTACAGCTGAGATATACGAATAGGTAGTTGCCGACGCTCAGCAATTAAGTATGGCGCTATAAAGAAGATTGTTTGTACTCTGTAGTAATTTATTAAATACGGTATTACAGTAAAACCCCGCTAATTCGACCTAATGCAGATCACAGTCGATGCCATATTCTTTAAAAATACTAAATACAGTACTGCTGTGTACTACATACACTACTTACATACGGACATTATTTACGAGATACCTTTTCATTTGAAAAAGTTTGAAATTTTTTTTTGAGTGTATTATTTTTGGATTTCTTTTGACACAATGTTCTGTTTCATTTCGTTTAACATGAATAAATAATTATTAAATTCACTGTTTGTGTTACACAACCTTAATAATGAATCAACGTGATTTTTAGTTAGTTTTACAGTTTCTTTTTGGATTTCTTCGCTGTTTTCTTCTTCACTATCAAAAGAATCTTATTGCACATTCCCAACTAAACGTTCATTTACGACAGCCGCTATTTCTTCTTCCGTCTGGACAGGGCACTACCACAATTCATCTTCATCATCATTTAACCCGTACGTCTGCCACATTCTTCACCAGCGTTTTGTAAAATATTTATGTATTCGTCTTCTTCAATTTCGTTTACATAAAAATTAACATGGCAAAATTAAAAAAAAAAAAAAAAAAAAAAAAGTTTATTTTTTTGTCAGTCCGAATTAGCGAGGTTTTACTGTATTTATGTTTTAAGTATTACATTGTATAAAAAATAATTATCGTAAATTACTGCAAATGCATGATTAATTAATTACTGTTTATTTTTAAAAGTAGTTATGAAGTTTTGCGTTTGTCGTTTGCAGAAATGAAAAATATCAATTGTTTGTCAAGTTTTTTGATCATCAACATTAATAGATGGTTAATCTTGATTTGTCCACTGTTCATTATTACGTTTACTTGGCAGTCTACATCTGGTGAGTCTAGCATGACGGTTATTTTTAAATTGATCGGCTTCTTTGCTAAAAATATTGCATTCAAGGTTACTAATTGTAGTCCATAATAGTTGTGTAAGAATGTAGTGTTTTTCCGAGAAACGAAAAAAAAACATTAAGCATATACAAAAATACAGTTTACCAGTAGTAGATGCTAAGTTATTTTAAGAAAATAGTAGTTTAAGAACGCAGTTTTGTCTGAAAAAAAGAAAAAAAGATTAATACGTGCATAAATATCGTTTACCAATGATATTACGTTATTTTAAGAAAATTCGATTCTTAAATTATTAGCAGTTGTAGAAATTATTTCACTAGTTATCAGGTTGAATTTTTAAATTGAAGTATACGAATCCATATAGAAAACTGGCCGTTATTAGCGGAATATTTCATTTTTTTAAAGAGTTTATATACATTTTTAAGTAAGTAAAAACAGCGAAAAATATGCGTATTATTTATTTATTTATCTGTTTATTTATTTTTTTTTTTTTTTTGTAAAAGAGATGTTCATTTTTATGCATTACATTATACAAAAAAAATGATTTCATTCCGTTTACATTCGTAGTTAACTAAAAAGCTGAAAGATATAATTTACACTAAAGTATCAGAAATAATTCTGGAAAAATGGAATATAATTATAGAAAACAGAAAAAGATAATCGGGGACATTGAATGCAGGAGTAAACACTTTTACAGGCCGATAAATAATTTTATTTAGGTCGATGTTCTACGCTTTGGGATAAATTAATCTATCATTGCATCGTTCACTAAAATTAATGTTTACGTCTAAATTAACATAGTGTAGCGTTTTAAATACTTAAAATTTCCATAAAAAAATTACTAATTAGGTGTACAAGTTATATTCTATACAACAGTATTCGAGATTTGCAGTTTTTAATAATAGAAAAATAAAAATATCTTTTTAAAAAAATTAATTATCAAAAATAATTCTTTTTTGGTAGTTATAGTAGCGTTCCATTTAAATTTCATTTACCTCGAATTAAATGGTTAAGCTAGGTACTGATAAGTAAATCGATACAAATTTTTTCTTTTACACGAGTACACGCATGCACATCATATAAATATATATTTTCATTTATATTTTTTAGCAGTACCTGTCTGCTTCGCTATGCTCTGTATATGTATATGTATATATATACTAGCTGACTCAGCCACGCTTTGCTGTGGCTCAGTAGTTATAATAGATTAAATGAATTTTTTACTTATTATTTTGATGCAACCAAATTAATTTTTACTAATAAACCTGAAATTATTTAGCCGATTTTGAATCATATGTAGGGAATGAAATTATCCAACTAATATAATACGCTTATTGAATTTACATTTTATTTACCTAATCTTGAACTTTAATCTGTAATCAATGACTTATTTACACAATATACTAAATAAATTAGTTACATAAAAATTAAATGCTATAAATGAGGCAGATAACATTGGTTTCGAACTATTAGTTATATTATTTTATAAAACTGAAAATTATCTAAGCACTAATTTGTGCACAATGTTCTTGGTCAACCTGTCTTTTGCTAACACGAATAGACTTGATGGTGTTCCCACACGTGAGCAGCAGGCAGCATGCGTTTATTCTTGCAATTTCTTCTTCCGATTCAGTAGCTCTCATAACACGCATACGCCGTACATTTCTGCTACACGCATTGTTGAGGTTCGATTGTCTCCGCGGCATTATCTTATACTGAAATGTAAAGCAACTTAGATGCCCAACAATGTCAAAGAGTTGTACCACTGCCACACTATTGTTGTCGGAATATTGAAATAATTTTTTTTTTTTTTTTTATCAAGGCAGGACGTTTATTAAATACACTGAAATATAAATAAATTAAATGCCGCGCAATATCGCACAATATTTTTTTTTTTTCCCTAAACATCAACTCCGTCGTAATAACACGAACTTTTTTGTAAACGACAGCGAAAAAACGTTTACTTTATCATTCATCGATAATAACGCCATGCGCCAGCGATAAACATGGTTGCATTTCGATTAACATCGTACGATACACAAAAGTCGCCACGAAAAGTAGAGTTGGTGCTCAAAAAATAATAAAATTGTCAAAATTTGTTTTATTTAATATAACAAATATTTATGTAAATAATTAAAGCAAAAAGTAATAGCCAACAATTAAATTTGTTTTATTTAATTGATTGATTAAATTATTTAATATAACAAATATTATGTAAATAATTAAAACAAAAAGTATCCTATCTGTTAAGTTGGACCAAATTGCATGTACTTTCAAAATTTTATAAAAATCGGTTAAGTAAATTCCGAGTTTATCCTGCACAAACATAAAGACACGGGATTTTTATGTATATAGATATATATGTAAAGAATTATTAAATACGTTTATGTTTTAGCTGAATTATATCACTTTCTTATTTTTATTTGTTAATTATTTAAATAAGGCTTTTATTTTTACCTTGGCGGCATTTTTAAATACTGCATTACGAACTGGAATTTTGTTACCTAAAGGACAGGACTATGTTTTTATCCGGTGATTACAGTTGTTGATTATTCTCTGAAATATAGTTGAAAAAACGGTTAATATAGATGCGAAGTTAAAAATTCTCTGAAAACTACAGCATTAATAAATAAAGAAATAAAAAACTTTATAAATGATCGAAATTCCCAGCTAACATAAAGCACTGAAATATAGTGCTTATTTTAGATATTATGGATAATTTGTTGGTGAAAGAGATTTTAAAATCATTGCAGTGTTTTGGGTTTTGAGCGAATGTACGAACATACGATTTTTCTTATTTCCCTTTATTGAATGAATTAAATTTGCGGTTTGTTCCGGAAATCAATGAACAGAACTATTGAAAAACTATTTGATACGGATTATGAAATCGATGTTTATTTTAATCGTGCAACAATGCAAATTTTGAATTAAAATAAATGGAATAAAAATTAAAATTTTAATACTGTAGATTAGCTACAGTGTCCCGGCAGGATGTATTCTACTATTTTCGTGGCCGTCACGTGTCCCGAATATACCGAAATAAAATGATACACGCGAGGTATTTTTATATTTATTATTATGTGATACAAAAATACTTGATTACTTCGACTAGGCAAATAAATAGAATTGATGTGGAATAAAAAAAATACAAAATTGTAACTCCAGAAAAAAAACTATTTTTGGTAATTAACGGCGATTTGTAAGCAGACGTACGGCATGTATATAAAAGTACAAGCAATTTAAACGCGATAAGTGGCTTATTCCATTAAAGACGAATTAATAGCTACCTGCGCATTTGCGAGAAAATATTAAAACTAGATTCAATTAACATTATCGTGCTTCAGCTGGCCTTTTGCAGAGAATTGTAAAATTAATTTCTCTGTTGTTTGTTGCGTTTATTGTTTGTGCAATTGTTTTTATACGCGCGCGGTGCACGCACTTCTTGGGCCACGAATATTCCTACTCGTGACTGTTTCAGAGTTGACGTACGCACACATTGATACACATGTGTCCATCATTTCCGAAAAGCATCTGATTGAGATAGGGAATATATTTTCGCCGACGTTTGAAGACCCTTAATATAGCGTCTCCCCAGCAACATGTATCAATCAGCAACATTTGCCTCAAACGTACTATTTTTGCATAAGGAAGGTAACTTGTTAATAACAATATTGAATTGTAACCTAAGACCCTTTAATCATTAGACTAAATATATTGCCCTGGTTCAGTTTGATATTTTACTAATACGTATATGTAAATAACTTTTCACTTAAACAATTCTTTAATCACTTATCAAAATATACATGTTAGCAGAACTACAGAACTATGCGAAAATCCAGATACTCTAGGCATTTTATAAACATTGAATAGTTTAAATCAAAATTTTCCTTGATTATACTTATTATTGACAGTATGTGAAATTCGCGAATCTACACATATGCTTAGATCTAAGATAATACACGCTATGTAAAAGAAAATAAATTTCTGGTATGTTGTCTAATAATTTAATACAACGTTAAAAGAGACCGGTAAACCCTTAAATTTATGTAACGACCAGTTCATTACAGTTGTGTTGGAGTTGCTGTTTGATGTATGGAACTGGAAACATTCTTCTTTATATTGATGATATATGTGTACACTTATGTACACAAGATCTGTTCGATAACGTCAATTCTCCTATTTAACCAAATGATAGTGCCAAATATACGGTTTCTTGTAATAATGTAGTAATTCTGAATTTTAAAATAGCTGTTCTAATTGGTACAAATATATATATATATATATATATATATATATATATATATATATATATGTGTGTGTGTGTGTGTGTGTGTGTGTGTGTGTGTGCGTGTGTGTTGTGTTACACGCGCGCGCGTAAATACTGTAGCATTCTCAAGATGTTGTGCTTTAGTAATACTACCATGGGCGTCGCCAGCGAGGGGCAGGGGGGCAGCTGCCCCCCTGGAGCTCTGAAACTTTTTAATCAACTGGCTATGATGAGTATTCATAGGCGCGTAATCATGGACAATTTGCCAGAAACCCACGAAAATTATGTTTTAATTAAGATTTTATTCTTGTTTAATAAAATATTAAGCCTTTACAACTTGTAAATTTTATTTTTCCTATAACTCATATCCTCTTTCTATCATATTGCCCCTCTCTGGCTTATTGGCTGGTGACGCCCTTGAATACGTATTTGAATAATTATTAAACACATTTTTTACTTATATTTTTAGTTTTTTAGTGATTGTATCCACCACTCTGATTCAATTATTTACTTCAAAAAAAAGGAAAGTTATGATTGAATATGTTATTTTTGTTTATTTACACAACAAACTACTTAATGTACTGACTAATAATCGATGGAACTTATATTGGAAAAATGGATACGACTACACTTTGTTAGAGCCTTCACAGCTCATCCACCTAAACATAGAAATTACAAATACACAACATAAAATTAATGATACGAAAGAAATAACTATAAATTCAACTTGTAGTTTGGAACGTGGTGTCCGATATATATATATATACATAATTGAAATTTACTCTTTGCTGCTGGATATATCAGAATAGTTCTTCCATTTTATTCACGTGTTTGCAGAGCAGTTAATACTACGAAACGCGTGTCTCATAGCATCAGTTAAGAGCTAATTGAATTATTATAATCGTCAATAATGTCACGTTTCTGTTTAAAATGCAATAAGTTTCACAGGAGAACAAAAAAAAATTAAATTTATATAAGAAATAGGTTTTGTCCAAATTTTATATGAAATTGTTTTTTTTTTATTTTTCATCGAAATGTAAATATATAAACTTTAAAATATATTTAGACTGGACTGAAGAATCTCTGGAACACCTGTGTTTTATTTATATCAGTTAAATTTGTATTTAATAATTAAATGTTGACCTTAATTTTCAAAATGTTAGAATTTTTTCAAGTTAAAAATAATATTTTTTTATTGTAAAAAATAGTTGTTATAAAATACGCATCGCACAGCCGATTAGGCACACATTTTTTAGGTAGTTGGCGATTACATTGACGTCATGCAAAAGGCTTTGTTTAGAAAAATCTCATAATTATTTTCTACTTATAAGTAGTGATGACTGTAATAGTTCTTTTCAAAGAGTTATTCTTATTGTTCCCGATCATTTTGAAGAACAGCTCTTCTTACTAGTTTTCAGTTCTAGCTCCTGACTCCCGATTATGTAATAACAGTTTCTTAAACAGCTCTCTGAACAGATAGTACGGCAGCTCTAGTGTAACAGTTCTCATCTCATTGTTTCAGCTCCTGTTGATTAAAAATAGATAAGCAGTACTGCAGTTTACAATAACATACGATCGCACCACTATTTTTGTATATGCCTAACAGAATATAAGTTATAACAGATTTTTTTTTTTTTTATTATTATTTTTATTGATACAATCTTAATTTATAATTAAATAAGTATCTACTTTAATAAATGTTGCTTTAAACTAAGCCAAACCCGTATGGAAGCAACAGTCCATTGACCACTGCTCCTAACATATTACATATTTACAATAGATAATAATTACAATCGTACATCTTATATCCTATAATGTGTATATATATATATATATATATATATATATATATATATATATATATATATTACTAAATCAAATCTGATGGATGGCGTCGTTTAAGGCGCCTTACGTCTTTTCTGGTGTTAAGAAGTCGAATCATTTCTACGTTAACATGTTGATGAATCCGTTTTCCATGTTTAATGGTCATTTGCTTAATAACATCATTGACTGATGTTATGTGCAGGTCCCTATGGATATCATCATTACGAGAATAGCGATATGCATCGACTATTGTTCGCAAAATGATGCTCTGCCTCGCCTGAATTTTTGCACGATTTGAATTACTAGTACAACCCGAGAGCTGTATTCCGTATGTCCATATCGGCATAATGATCTGACGATACAGAATGCATTTATATCGAACATCCAGTGGCGATCTCCGACCTATCAACCACTGTAATTGTTTCGCTGTGTGCTTAATTTGTTGGCACTTCATTTTAACGTGCACATTCCACGTAAGACGCCTGTCCAAGTGCATACCTAAATACTTGGCAGAATTTACCTGTGGTACAGGTTTATTACCCAGATATACTTGGTAATTTGTCTTTGTTTGGCGGTATAACAGATGTGTGCTTAAAACAGTTTGAACCAGTATCTGGCCAGTTGTTGCTAATAGCGTTGTGGCTTCAGGTTAGGTCTTTCTTTTTTCCAGCAAAATCGATTTTAAATTATTTAAAATTGAAATTTTAACGCAACTATAGTACCGCAACGGTCTGTCGATCTGAAATAACAATGAATTGAATGAATGGTCAAAGCGAAATATTGGCGCCAGACGGAGTTCTCACACGAAATGAATACATCAGCGAGTGAATTCCATTCGCATTACTACGACGTTACCGGAGTGACAGTGACGCAACATTAACATGAATATTTACCATTGAGGTATGCACGATTCAAGCCCGTGCAAATACTCTTCGATTGTTCTACTACAACGAAAATCATTAAACCGTTCAACTTACTGCTATCACTGCCTCTTTGCTGCAGATTTTTTTCCTACTGATTGAACAGTAAGTTAAAAGAGCTAGGATTTGAGAACTGTTCCAATTATTTTCCAACTGTCCAGCTTTTTTTTAAAACCTGTTCTTTAAGATCAGTTAGCTCCTGAACAGACGATCATTGCTTATTAGTTGCTAATATAATACGTCCAGCATTTTATGTTTTACATGGCATCGGGGTGCGTAACTAGATGAACGTGTTTTAATGTTGGTAAGTAAGAATGAATGAAACTTATATAATTCGGGGAAAGCACGACAGGGTAGACATTTTGAATAATTAAAATAGATCATAATTTTGAAATCATAAAAACGTATGAAGTATCTCGAAGTTTATGAGATTGAAATAGGATTTTGATTTACTTTGTTTTGAACATCGATGGGTAATATATAATTTGTTCGAATTTATTAATTTAATAATTTGGAAACATTAACATTAGAAGTACGTGCAGAAACATTTACAGAACAAATTTAAAAGTTAAAGTCTTTGATAATTAACAGTGTAATATTCAAAAATTGTTCTCGCATGAGTATTTTAACCGTTATGTCTGTGTGTTAGAATATTTGACAATGCTCCTGATATACTTGTAATTGAATGATCCTGAATTATGTTTAATGGAATTGCAGATATATATACACGAAGTTTTGAAAGAGCTAATTACTTAGGTCAATGGATATTTCGATTTTTCGGCTCCTTTTTTGCCGCCGTGTAGCTTAATTAGTTTCATTGATATGTTTTTTATTTTATAGTTTCGATTGAGAATACTTTTTATAAATAATTTTCGAATTATAAGCATTTAATATTATTAATGGATGAAATATGTTTTAATGAAACTATTACTACTGTTCAAAGATTTTATTAGAATTGTTTAACTATATTTATTTTTGGGGGAGGGGAGTTAATTTTCCATTACAACAATAGTCGGGAGCAGTGTAATCGTAAATTTTTCTGTTTTTCTCGAACTAAGTGTATTTATTGACGAATGACTAGCGTCACGGCGATTAGCGACTCTGGAATTTTACATTATCATCAAAAATTTTAACAGCGATTTTGTATCAAAACAGTACCGATTTGTTTACTGTTTTTAATGCGGTTATAAATTCCAGATATTTACTTCATTTTGTTTAGATGACTATTTGTCACATTTCACTGTTTTTCGAGATATTAAGATGAAACTGTCATCTACTGGCTCCAAGTTGTTTTACCTTTTAAACATTATTTTTATTAACCTCCGTTTTGTTTTCTTTTTTTTGATAATTACGTTTTATAATATATTTAAATTTACTTCCATCCAGGATAATCGTTCAGTTTAAAGTTGTAAATTGTCACAGATAGAAGTTTAACTGTAATTTATGATCCAATTGCGATAAGTCAAACCGTTTCCGAACTATTGTAGAAATAAATATTTTTATCTTATCGGGATTCTGTGTATTTTATAGTGTGGACAAAATCTTAAAAACCGGTATAAATTTACTTTAAGAAATTAGAGATCATTAGAAACACGTTGTTTTTTCGTGTATAGCCCATCATCAGCTAACTGCATAGAGTACACGCTTTATTAAAAAGTATATAAATTGAGTATTTACTTTAAATTTTTAATATAAATTTATACTGATTTTTGTTACTAAGGTGAACAATACCTTGTTGCCACGCGTAATTAAAATACTTTTCAATGTAATTAAAATATTTGTCTTTTTGGTTTTTGCACATTTATTGATCTTAATTTATTTTGAGTATTAATAAAAACTAAATTTAATTCAGCTAATAAGTTAACACAAAATTTATTATTTCTGTGGCGGTACGAAGTTCGCCGGGTCAGCTAGTATATAAATAAATGTATAATATATATATATATATATATATAAATATATACTAGCACAAGTTCCCTAACCTAGGACCAAAGGAAAAGTTCCCCGAAATCCTGGATTTATGAAATGGCCTTTCGAACCGGTTACACAATTTGTCGAATGATAAAAAAAAAAAGAAAATTTACTAACTTCTTTTTTTTCGCGCGTTGCAGAATATTTCTTTTTTCTCTGGTAAAACAAACGTCACTACAGTAAGGACTTCAGTGCTGTTTAGCTGCTAGCAGAAAAACTGTGATGATGAAATAAAAAAATTAAAAAAAAAATTCACACGACTATATTTCCGTAAGACGAAAGAAACACGGCGCAAACAGCTTGCGATGAACAACAGAAAAGACGAATGACTATATATATATATATATATATATATATATATATATTTATAAATGTATATGTATATGTATATGTATATGTATATGTATATGAATGGGCTTTTAAAAGTGCAATTTTTTGAAAAAAATGTTTTTCGGAATTTAAAATCTTAAAGTTAATTTCGTATACGTTACAATTTAAGAACTTAAACGTTCATTGAGTATTTGTATCTTGTAGGGGGAAAAAAAGAAGGTAATTCAGTAAAAATTAACAAATTTTGAACAAACGTTTTTCTTGTTTTTTTGTTTTTTCCGCTGACTTTTACTATATTTTTTAAACTTGGACTTATTAACTTTTCGTGTCAGATTACACATTTCTGTGACTAAATTTTTAAATGTATTGACCGATTGATCATGTTAAGGAGTTTCTTTTAAAAACTGTTGCCAAAGAATCTTTCGGCAGACTGTGCAACAGCAAGGAAGTAAATATACAGAAATCACTTCAAATAATTATAAATTTAAAATACAATCTTTGGAAAAGACCATCTATATTTAACGAACACGTGAAGAAGTTCTGCGACTAAAAATATATTCAGTATATTCATTTAAAATACATTTAGAACAGTTTGAAATTTTTTTTGGCATTTACTTATGTCGTCGTAAAAATTTTAAAATATTATTACATTATAAAACGGAAAAGGAATTTTTTTGGTTATTCATCTCTGCTAGAATGTTTCTTTTTGAAATCTTTCTTTCCTTTTTTCATACCTAGGGTATTATATACGTATATCGGGTTAGTTGTCGCATTTTGTCGAGCGAAGGCTAAAAGCAAAATAACTGAACGAGTGTTAGTTTCTCACTAAATTAAAAAACTCGGTTGGTTCTTGGATTAGAAGGGCATTTTAAATTTTCCTTTGCGCGTATACGCGTACACGTTCGAAAGAAAATTAACACGTCTTCAGTGTGTGTGTGTGTGTTTCTACGAAAAATATTTAATGAACTTATCTGAAATCTATGTATACAAATATAGGTACGCTTTTAACGGAAATATATATTGATAATCATAATTTTGCACGGTTTTCGAATAGTACGAACGGCAAAAATGCGCGTTGCTCGCGCTATACTTTTCGCAGATCTAAAAACATGTCGGTTGTTGCTATCGGAAGAAATTGAAATGACCTAGAGATCAGAAAATATACATGTATTCAGTGAGACTTTTAAACAGTGAAAATGTTTATTTTTGATAGACATAGACGTTTGGAAAATTCGATCATAACTACTACGTGTTTATCGCTTTTATACATAGCAAAAATGCATAAAAAAGTACATCAAAAATATATCTTTCAAACTGGGATACACCGATGCTGACGTAGCTATTTCTATTTTTTTTCGGTGTGATTGCGAGCAAACTTACATCTTTCACCAGAGTGACCATACTAGTGAACGTTTCGCGCTTGTTATCCCGATTAATTATTTCGTATTTGCGCGGGACTTTTTAGAGTAGATATGCATTATAATTATCGTGCTGCTGATGTAATCAACGGAGAGAGACGAAAGGCGTTTCGCTTTGTCGCATTTTCTACTGTTCGGTATTAAGAGTTCCGGAACGGGCACGCTTCTTCAGGCCGAGACTTCTAGACTCTGCAAATAAGCTAAATTATACACCGAAACTTTATTAACCCAGTTACACCACCAGTACACCGTCGCGTCGATGAATAATTCCATATTCGCCGTCGTCGCCTACCGATTACCGCTAATCAGTGTAAAGAAATAATAATTAATAACGGGCTAGAGTAGCCTCGAGCAGATAATCGGCACCGTTCGCAGTTATGCAAATAACTTTTTTGTTTGCCGGCGTAGAATTTCGAAGACCTTACGTTCCGAAAAGGTCGCTTCTGTTCTTTTGAAAATGCGAATAGGTCGAAGCATCGGGAGCAGTATCTGTTTACGAGGAAATTCGTCGTAATTTGTTGACTGTCACACGTAACAGCTAACCGAACAATAGACAGCAGCTGCCCTTACCGTGATACTGCAGGTATTTGCTGATAAAATAACGCTGCTGCTCAGCCGACTGTCGACGACGAATACAATGGACGACGACAAAGGCGGGGTACGAGCGACTCTCCGAACTTGATAGCACAGACAATACGAGCACAGCTGAGAGGGTTAATGCAAATAATCCCCTATTTTCGACCATTGCCGCTGATGATGAAGCTAGAAGAGACGCTCGCAAATTTTAATAACGCTTAGTGCTGCCCTCGCATGCCGTCGACGAAAAACATCTCGCAGATTTCTTCTGTTCGCGCCAGCACACAGAGCTCGCCATAATTCATCTAGCTACCGGTGAAGATGTGTTTTGTAAAGTTTTTTCCACGAGAAATCCAAAAAGAAAAACGCCAACGCGGCCCGGCCTTTCTATTTAATAACCGGATGCAGGCAAGAACACTGGTTTTTTAGGGAACATTTCTGAGCGGACAATAGCGTGTCGTCGCCTTGGTCGTGGCCGGTGTCATATAGGGTGACAACAGTTTCACTGTTCCGCGGTGAAATTACCTGGTGGCAGGGTTAGCTTATTAGTTCTGGTTTGGAACATTATCCGCGCAATATGTCGAATAACAATTTTATCAATTTAGCGAAAACAATTATCATTTTTCCTAATAATTTCCTGAAGGAGCCTCGGGATACGTCCATTTGATAATTTTTTCACGGCAAAGTTGGACTTTCATATTTTAATTTCTTTTAAAAGATCATGAGCTGCTTTTGAGTCACGCCGAAATTTAAAGTATTCATTTTGCCCCTTTAATTCTGCTTTTCGAAAATGAATCATTTCATTCGATATATGCATACATATATTAATTACAACGTAATTCTTAGGCTACCCCCCATTCGAAAAAATGTCCCAATTTTATGTAACGCTAAATGTCCTAAAAAAATGGCCCAATTTTATGTAACGTTTGTTATATTTTATAGGATTTTTGTTATTGTTATTTAAAAAATGTCACAATTTTATGTAATGAAATATGTCACGAAAAATGTAACGAAAAAATGTCTTAATTTTATATAACGGAAGTTAAATGTTAGAATAGGATTTTTGTGGTTATGTTATTTTTATGTGTGTGTTGATGCCAGTAAGAATTACGTTGTAAATTTTGATCATTTTATACAAAGTATAGAAAAGAAAGAGACAGAAATGAAAGCAAGAGGGGTCAGGGGGCACAGCCCCTTGCGAGGCCAAAATGGCCGAGTTTGTGTATATATATATATAAGGGAATAATTCATTAAGTTAAAGAAAAGAAGGTAAAGAGAAGTTTTTACAATCTAACGATGTTTTCTATTTTTTTCAATTTTTAAAAATGGTTTAAACAATTTTTTATAGTCACCAGGGGGAGCTTTAGTCAATGTTCTGTTCATTAAACCTTGCTAATTAGTTACTAGGCAGCGTGGTAGCCTAGTGGTTAAGATGCTTGGCTACCAAATCGGAGGTGTCATGGGTTACCGAGACTTATCTCGTTCCGGATCTGAGTCGCTCCCAGGTTTACCCAGCCTGAAATAATTGGGTATCAGAGGAATCTGAGAAAGTAAAGGCGGCCGTAAGAAAGGAACTGGCCCCAGTATTCTCATCAGATCCGTTAGGCTTAGTACATTGTGAAAAGCTTAATTCCACAATCCATGACACCATATCGAGGATACATGGGACTTGCTTTTCTTACTTGATCGTTAATTTCTCACGGTTACTTCATTGAATCTTGCTAATTGAATGTATATTATAAATTTTCTGTGTAGATATCTAATGTTTTTGTAGAAGCGAGTACAGAGAAATTGCGGTAAATGCGAGAATGTTTCAAAATGTTTATTCATTTTTTTCTTCATCGTCCAACAACAGATATTTAAATTGATATTGGCCCGATAGCTTCGAGTAACGCGATCTTTACACCGACTGATCGTTCTTTTTCAGATCCATAACGCGTGACAATGTTTGCATTCTAACTGATAAATCACCGCAGTCAAGATAATAACTGTTTTTGGTAGGTCATTTAATTTCCTTTTTTTCCCAGCTTTTTTTGGATTCCTAAATTTTTTGAACTGTAAAAGGTCAGAATAAACTGAACTAAAAGTGTGAACTGTAAAAGGTCAGAATTAACTGAGGGATTTAATGTGAAAGTTTACCAAACTAAAAGTGTGAACTGTAAAAGGTCAGAATGAGCTGGGTACTTAATGTAAAAGTTTACCGAACTAATAGTGTGAACTGTAAAAGTTTCGAATGAACTGGCGGACTTAATGTAAAAGTTTACCACAATTTCACGGTTTACTACCATTCCTACGGAGAGCTAAATTATTTTAACGACTTTTCTTCCGCACGTGACATTCTAATTCTTGATTTTGCTTTTTCGAATCTTTAAAAAGCGTTTTTAATTCGGAAACTGATCAGTGTTTATGAAGAGGCGCACATTCTGTCATTGAAAAAGATAAATATAGACTGCAGTTTGGAAACCGTTTAAATTCTGTTTGGAGCAAATCGGAAAACGTTGAAAATATAGGAAATTTCAATTTACTGGAATTATTCCATGGAATCAATCGGGATGCCGCATTAATTATACGACTCTCGCCAGCAGTGCGGAATGGACAGTGACACATTAATAAATTACCTTTCTAGTTTATCAGCGAGCACGAGAAAGAAAGGTAATTTAAATCCTACTCTTGGAAAGATGTATTTGATATCTCCTAATCCTTACAAAAGGCGAGCGTAACAAGAGATGCTCAATCTTAGGCTACTCGTTGAAAAAACGCATGAATACAATATCCTAGCCGTGCTCTGTTTCGTCGATTATGAGAAAACTTTCGACTGCTGTGTGCGCTGACCGAAAATTATTGACGGATATGGGCGCACCGGCACATCTAGTACGGCTGATCAGGCGGCTATATGAAAAAAAGCTTCGACAAAAGTCCGGATAAATAAAGTAAAAGAATTTGGGCCGACTCTGTATTAGTAAAGCTGCGACGGTACAGCTGGTGAACTCTCTCGGTGCTCCTATATGGTGCGGAGACCTGGTCGCTAAGCAGCAGACAGAAAACGTATAGACTCACTTGAAACGTTTTGCTGCCATGAATAGCTAGAGTGTCTCGATACTGGATTGGCAACTTGAAGAGACTATTATTTTATCAATCGTGCTAACATGCGGGTTTTTTTTTGGTCGTGTAATCAGAGCAGAAAATATGGGACAACATTGTTCGCCTAAGGAAAGGTCAATTAAGAAGAGGTTGGCCGTACTTTTCAGGATTGTACGATATCGCACGAAACTATTAGGCGCAGCCTGATCAACCGGGTAACAGATCGAGGTCATGATATCCCCGCGTTTGATGATATGATTCAATGATGATGATTCCCAATTTAAACAACGTAAATAAATTTGAAAATCGGAAACGGTTGCCGTAGCAGCACTAAATTCGATGGAAAACATTCCTTTAAAAAACAGACCGCGAATGATAAATAAAAAAACGGAAAAATTATAAAAATGAAGAAAGGAAATAAAAATAAAAAATCGACATTAAAGTTTTATTCGAGTGTGTAGGTGAATGTGTGGAGAAACTCGTAGACTCGAAGCAAGGCAATTAAATGTATCGTTTGCCTACGATAGTTCCATGAATTTTGTACATAACGTGAAAATAAATGATTAAAATATGTTAAAATTTAAAAAAATAACGAAATTACTCGAAATGATTAAAATTGAAAATTTTGCGATTTATTTGGTGCGTGTAATTTTTATTATTAGCTATGTAAAATATATATTTTTTTCTCCGTATATTTCACTATGTCTTTACGATTTCCGTCTTGGTCTGCCTTTCCCGAGTAGGCCGGTAGCTTTCAGTATTCCGAGTGAGGTGGACCACTCCGTTTAGTTTTATAACATTTTTCTTTATTTTTTATTTTCTTCGCTTTAGGCAATTTGATAAACTTTTTTTTATCGAAATAAATAAACATCCATTTTAAAGCTATAATGCGATTTATTTCCGAGTTCGTCCTTTGCATTACACTAGCTGAACATGAGCACCTGAAACATAAAAATGAAGGTATAGTAGTATAAGTGTAGGCGAAAGATGGTTAATTCTGTCTTTATACGTTTGATTTCGTTGTCTAATAAATTTTTCTTCGATCTCTTAGTTTATCATGAATTTGATTTGTACACCGATTAGAGCTACTCGTTCGGACGTTCACTGTCAATACCCCTTTTTTCTCAACGCTGAAAACGGGATAAATTAAGATGTTTTGTAGACGGCTTCGTAGCAAAAAGACTTCTAATAATCGGAGAAAATAATTTGATCGTTCCTGTTGGTTTTTTTTTTTTGTCTTTTTGATTTTAGCTGTATTGTTAGTTAAAATTTTACTCCCAGGATTAATTTCGAAGAGCACTAGAAATTTCGGAAGGTTCACATTTCTTCAATAAATTCTTTATACCTTTCGTATAATTAAAAGAGTAATTATTTTTAATTAGTTAGTGTTAAAAAAGTTATTACCGAAACTATTAATACGGTTATCGCTGTTGTTACGGCTTTCAATTACGATCGCGATGATTATTGCTCTGACTAAGTTCGCAAATTGCTTTTACGATTATTATTATAAAATTGTATCGAAGCTGAGCTGGTTTTAGTTGCTTCAGGGGCAATACAGTCTCGTGCTTCGTTCAAAAATTTTCCGACAATATAACACGTGATTAAACATTTAAAACTTCCATGCTGCATATAATTAGGAAAACAATTTACGGTAGATGGCACGTTTAAAAAATTTAATCTTAAACTTGAACGTTTCGGAAAGCTTATACACTTTTTTTCTGACGGTGGTAAGTGTAACCTTTCCGAAACGTTAATAAGATTAAATTTTTTAAACATGGTGTCTACCGTAAATTGTTTTCCTAATATTATAACACGTCTATATATATATATATCTTTAGATTCTGTATAGGTTCTATAATTGTACGGTTATATCCCCTTGGCTGATATAACCCCGGTCGGATAAACACCCTTTTTAGATTTATTTGCATAAGAAAAAGTGCTGTGTATGTTAATTTTTTCGGTATACATATTTTTTTAATGTTATCGTTTCGAGGAACTGCAACATCATCTTTAATACGGTGATTTTTTTCTATCCAAAATTTTCCAAACAAAAAAAGCTTCCGAATTTTTTAATAATAGAAGAGCGACGATTAATTAAACAATTTTTTTCTTACCAGCCGAATATTTACTCGAATAATTTTTTTTATAAACAACACGTCGTTATTACGAACTGTTTCACAAATTTTAAAACTCTGTTTAGTAATCTTTTATCACGATATTTAAAACTTACTACGAATTTTTCATTAAAGGGTATAGCCGGGTTTATATGGGAAATTTGCCCCCGCGGGTTTTTCAATTTGCTCATCAAATAAAAATAATTCAGCCAAATTTTCAGCTATTTATTTCACACGGTTTTCGAGGATTTCAAAAAAACCAGCTCGATTTTATTATGTGTTTTAATAGTAAAATGCAAAATAAATGAATGGCGATTTTTTTTCTAATTCTTAGGAGTAAAAGACATAAAAAAATACCATTACTATGAATCTCAGGTGGAAAGCCGATTTTTAAGAACAGAAATAAAATTCAAATCAACTTTTTTGACCGCGTTTTTGAAAAGTGTCCACCGCCAAATTTTGTCAGAAAATATCTTTTTTACTCCTTTACACTCGGAAATTTTTTCATTTTTTTTTGAATCGGTGGAACGTAATGGGAAAAAATAAAAATTAATTTTTTTTCTCAAAATATCGTGTTTAAACACACTAAAATTTTTTTGCTGGTAGAGAAATATATAGAAAATAATTTTTCAACTGAAAATATACATTTTACTCATAAAAATATTTAGAAAATTAAGAAATTGATGAAAAAAATTTTTTTTTTTTTTCATGCAAAAATTCATTGGAATAAAAAAGATATAATTCTTCTGTGATATTAGCCGTAATAATTTCACATTGTTAATATATAGAAATGGAAATTTTTATTTGATAAGTTATACATATATTATTTATATTTTCAAAAAAAGGTATCATTAATTATTTACAATAAATGAAATGATTTTGCTTTAGAATGATATGAAAAACTATTTTAAATGACCTCACAGTTAGTCTTCGTCATTATCTCTTCATTCGCTACAATATTAACTTTTTCGTTTATAAACAGCCGACTCAATATTTCGGCAGGTCTTACTATTTTAACCCAATATCGAGCGTAAGCAAGATAATAAATGATTGTTCTTGAAATTAATTGAAGAAAGAAAATGTATAGATTAGAAGTAAATTAATATAATTAAAACACAACAATGGTTATATCATTATTTTTAGGTTACCTATAATCAAGCAACCACTACAGAGAAAAAATAGTAGTTCTGAAAGTTCCAGTAGATGGCGCTAGCGAGCTAATCTAGCACTGACTTTAATGAATTTCTGAAGACAACAGAAATCAAAATAAGAGATGCCAAGATTTACAAAAAAATGTTTAATGCCTTCAATTATTCGAATCAGAGCATTTCTTAATTATCTAAATATACTAGTAAGGTGGACCCCCTTTTTACGCCCGCTATCGCGCGAAGTAGATTAATACCCATCTCACACTTCTGCTGTACATATCTAATTTCACCTGACAAATTTAATTTACTATCGAATACTGCTTCCAAATATTGAATAGACTTATTATTGATGGAACCTACTAATCTTTTCCTGGTGAAAACTAATCTCTGGGTTTTCGTTACACTAAGTTCAAGTGGTAGATCACTTAATATTTTTGGCGTTTCCAAGACTGCCTTTTTGAGTCTTTTTAATAGCTTAATGTTGCTGCAAAGGCACACACTACTAAATCATCGACATATTGCACCAGTTTAACGTACTTTGTATCCGTCCCAACTCGTGTGTATATATTGTAAACAACAAAGGGACTTAAGGTCACCTGCGGTAGCCTGTTTTCCTGACAAAACCGTATCATATATTTTCTGCTAATATCGAGCAATTAACTTCCTACTGTTATAAAAGTTATATATCCATCGTGACACTACGTAACAAAATTCCTAATTTTTGTAACTGATTTATTAACACTAATAAATCTACATTGTCGTAAACAGACTTAATATCTATAAAAATGGCCATTGTATACTACTAGTTTTTTGATGACTTATCAGAAATATTTACTGTGAATTTAGTTAATGCTTCCCTAGTTCTTGAACGTTTTCTAAATCCACATACTGTATTTTTAGAAATTCATAAAATCCACCAGAAATTCTTTCTTTTAATGTAATTTCTAATATCTTTTCTACACACGAAAGCAAAGATATTAACCTATGTGAATGATAATTACCTGGTTGTTTATTAGTTTTAATTATAGGACATTCTTTCCAAGAAGGCGGACAGACACCTTCTTGTAGCGACAAATAAAAATTTCTAACAATAACTCGCTGCCTTCTGTTGGCAGAAGTCTCAAGGCCTCGTAGGGACATCTACTCCAACGCTTGTGTTTTTCTTATGTTGTATCGAATTATTTAATTCTTGTATTGTGATTTTTTTATTCAAAAATTGTTCATTGTTAATTCTTTTAACATTGCATTAGAAGTCTCCACCGGACTCTCAAACTGTTTTAACAATCTCTCTTTCATCCAGTTTAGATTTCCAGAATTTTTGAAGGCGACTTGTGGCCTTTTGAACCATTTAATCCTCTATCACATCTCTTTTGTGCTTACATTTTATTACAGTATTTTTGGCATCCTATTTTTTTAATTTCCTCGATGCCTTTTTTTCGTAATAGCTTGTTGTTTTTTATATTTTATATAATTCTGCATTGAAGGCTCCCTGTTAAATCTTCGCAGGCAGCCGTTCTAAACGCGACAAGCCTATTACATTCTTCGTTCCACCATGATTGATGATATTCTTTATTTATTGTTATCTTTCTTTTTTCATCGTAAATGGCGCAGTATTTTAAAATGTTTTGTATCGTCGCCGAGAAGCCACTATATAATTCGTCACGAGATGTGGCAGTGATTTCATCTTTGCAAAAAATTTTTAATTTATCATGTATTAATATTTTGTATTTCTCTTAATCTATGCTATTCATTTGTGAACTCCGGTGATCACTACTTCCATGTTCATATTTGTTTCTATTAGAATTTAATATCGTAGTTTTGATAATTATTGGATAGTGGTCACTTCCGATAGGATCCAATAGGACATCATAATCCAACATAGTGGCAAGATTAGCAGATGACATCACTAAATTTAAGCTATTGTTTTTTCTACCAAAACCTCCTATGCATGTCGGTTGATCTGTATTGATGACGTATAATTGTTTTTTATTTATAAATTCTTCCAAGTATATTCCTTCCGTATTTATTCTATTACATCTCCATGCTGTATTTAAGGCATTTAGGTCCCCCATTATTATAAATGGCTTTTACATATTGCAGGTAATCGCTTCACAATCTGACACATATGTTTTGTGTCGTGGGGGGCAATGTACTAAAAACAGATCCATCCCCATCATATTAACAATTACAGATATTCTTAAACACTGCGTTTGCTCGCATTTTAAAGCCTTAATCTTTCTATAAATTCGCACTGTCCACATATTCATATGTCGTATTTTTTTGAGTAGTTTACTTAGGTCTATTTGGTTCGGGTATATACTGCTGCAATTCCATAACATTACATTACAGTTTTCCATATTTTATAATAATGCTGTTTAGCTATTAATCAATTATCTCTCTCTCTCTCTCTCTCTCTCTCTCTCTCTATATATATATATATTTTTTTTTATACAAATATATATGTACTTTAATTTAGTTATCAATTTGTATAGTAACTTCTTTTTTTTTTTTAATTTATTTTAAATTTATATTGTTATTGTTCTATGTCATTTTAATTATTAACGTAACTATTTATCTCAACTTTTACTTATTTTGCTATTACTTTTACTTTTTCCTTTATCTACATTACTAATATTAATTACTTTTGTTACTTCTACCTGTTTTCGTATTAGTTTTTCTACCTGTTTCCCTACTTGTTTCACAACTTGGTTACCTATTTCGTTAATTACTTGATCTTCTTCTTGTCTATCTGTATCTGTATTACTGTTCCTATTTGGTGTACCGTCAGTTGTTCTTGCAATCATATTCATACTCGTTCGTTATAATCGTACTTTCACTATGTTTACCGGTGCTCTTGTAGGACACTAGATGAAAGGATGCTGTGATTCCTTTTAAAAGCATTATCTCTGACACCATTTTCCCTTACCAAACCTTTTAACTGCATCGATCGTTTATTACTACTTCTGTTCCTTACGGCCTGAGTATAACTGTTCCTCCTTGATTCGTGCGGAACTTCTTCATCTTTATTTGTAGGATAAATAGCCGTAAAGATTATTCCCTTTACGATGCGGAAACGAATACGTTATGATTGCTTATTCGACTAGCCTGCACTTTAGAATAATATGATAGTCCTTTGCTTATTCTCGGTACTTCCTTAGCCGTTTCTGCGTATGATAAATGTTTTTAAAGTCATCCTTTTTTTAATTTTCATCTGTCGCTGTCTTTCCGGACATTTTGATAAGTTGGGGAATGGTTGTTACCTCAGTTTATGCACTATTTCTTTTTTACGTATTCATTCTTTATGTGCGAGTCCGAAGAGAACCGTAAACAACGTTCATTTATAACATTGTCTTACTGCTTGCATGTAAGGCTCACACATAAACCGAATTCTATTGATATAAACAGAATTGGGTATTTTTTGCGCCGTAAAAAAAAATTTTGAACCGATTTTGTCGGACATGGCTCTATATTCCCGTCTACAGTCATTCTTCTTTTAAGTCGTACTATACTTTGGATTTCGAACAGCCCGCAATCAATGTCTTCAAGAATTTCTTTCTCATCTATATACTCATTCAATCCTTTAATAACACAGTTGCTCTTACTAGGTAAAAAATAGCTATATACGAATTTAAACCTTTTTCGTTAAATCTGACATCTGTGATTAAATTACTAGTAATATATTTCTTCCTGCACATTGCTGTCACTTTATTGCGGTCAGTCTTCTTGATTAATCCAATTCCTGCTAAATAATTAAACGATGTTAATAACCCGCCGATATAAAGCGCCGAGAGAGTTTTTTGTTACTATCGACTTGACTAATTATCACTTTAAATTCTTCATAATCATTACATTCGCCGTAGATTAATTTATCATTATTTTCATAATGTGTACTATTTATGTTGCTACCGTTATCGATGTCGCCGGCATTGCTATCGTACAATTTTCGTTATTATCGCTACTCTTGATTTCTTTAACATAGATACTACTTACCTCTGCTCCATCTACTTTATCTGACATTACCGGATCTGGTGGTCTATTGGTTTGTCCTCCACTGCTCGCAAACTCCAGTTCCATATGTTCTTCGCTGTTGTTCATTTCTCGTGTATAGTATACTTCGTTTGTTCACTTTTATCACGAAACCCCCTCTTTGCGGCGTGAAATATCAGATTTCTTTGTTTTGAGTTTAGTTTTATGTAAGTGTAAATTGTAGTTATCTTTAATTTAACAAACGGAGTAGTTCTAGAAAAGGAAAAGCAGACTTTCTTCCAAGACGTCTTCATCGTGGCTTTAAGTATAAACCTAGCCTTTGCGTTGGCTTGTTTATGAGCCAGAAAATTTTGGGTTGTAGGATTAGAGCGGTAGGTTCTGAAGGTGGAACGAAAACGGTCAAATGCGGCGTTACACTCCTTAATCCATCAAAGAGATGAGGCCGCACTACGATGAGTGGATGCAGCAGAACGGTGAGGAGGAGAAGAAAGAGAAATAGCAGACCTGAAGAATGGGAAAAGAAATTATAGAGAGATATGGGATCACAATTAGGCTGAGGAGCAGGGAGTGACGAATTAACAGAGGAGCGGAATATAGTTATCTACACCAAAATCAATTATGTATGTTTGAAAATGATGTTTGTATCCTTTATAATCGGAGATTTGCTGGTAATTGTTGACAGTTCGTCTGAATATCCACCAGCGCTACGCGACCGCAAAGAGACCGTGGCGCAACGTATCTTCAAAGTCGCGGCTTATACTTTTAAATAGAAAACTGTCCACCAAGGCGACCGGTAACAAGCGACTGATCGTGTCAGTCTCCAGGCAACCGCGACGCGACTTATTTTCGATCCGCACACGTAAAATTGGCTTCATCATCTTCACTTCTCGACATGTTCTATATTACTACTTCAATAATGAAATGAATAAAGTTTTACGATAGTGGTGTCGCCGTCAGCTATCGCTGGTGGATACTCAGCCTAAGTGTAACAAGCTGTAACAAATAACTCAAATAAATCTTTTTCAAATTTTATCCCACGTTCTGTAATGAAATAAAGCAATTTTCTTAAAATTTCTATCATGTGATTTATTTCGTTCTCGAAAATGAATGGGCTTTATATCTTTTGTTATTAAATAATAGTTAAATACACGCGGTGTAAATTATATGATTTTTCTTGTTTTTCTAGTTGTAATATTCGTTATACTAGTGTTTGTAGTACAATTTTAATTTGACAATCAACAGTCATTCTCGACGTCCATCGCAAATCACGTCGTAGCGCCATCTTCTGAACCTCTAAATATAGACTTCTATAATTTTTATAGAAAAGTCAAAATGACCATGTAATTTTTAGACGTTTTATAAAATCAATACAAAAACAAGACATATAATCGATTACAGAAAAATGTTATATGATTTTTTCTATTACCCTCGGCTTAAAACTAACATAGTTATTAATATATATATATACATATTATTATTATTATTCTATCTCCCTCGTTGCCGAGTATGAGTCCAGCTTTACTGCTATTGATGTTTGTGCCGAAGATGGGACACTAAGCCAATATGATGATTTGTCTGAAAGCCACATATGTGACAGACTGTCTGACGTTGGTTGCTTGTGGGCGCTCCATGATTAATTGACGTTGCTTTTTCCTTCTTTTTTTTACGCACCATTGTTAATTCCTGTATTATACTCTCCACAATGGAGCTCCATTCGTTCCTGTTTTGTGCAATTGTTTCCCACTCTGTTTTCCTTGGCTTTATTTTCATAATTTTTAAATCGTTTGCCAGCACATCTTTATAGCGTAACTTAGGTCTACCAACTTGTCGCTTTCCAGCTTCTAATACGCCATATAGCACTTTCTTTGGTATGCGGTCATCCTTCATTCGTATTACATGTCCAACCCATCTCAGGCGCCTTGCAGCCAAGATTTGTTCAATAGACTGAACTACTGCTAGGTCTAGCACTTTCTCGTTTGAGACATGGCGTTTCCAGCTTATCATCAGTATTCTTCTTATCACACTTTGATGGAAGACCTCCGACTTTTTGATGTGTCTTTTCATGATCGGCCATGTTTCACTTCCATATAATAATGTAGGCAGTATTATAGCTTTGTATACCGCAACCTTAGTTGTACTCAGGTCTTTATTTTTGAAAACCCTCTGAAAAAGCTTGTCATACGCTGAATTTGCATTTCTAATTCGATAAGCAATTTCGCCATCTAAGTGCGCGTCATTGCTTACATAACTTCCAAGGTACTTGAAGGTGTTCACATTCTTAAGTTTTATGTTTTCTATATATAGATCAGCTGTATCGTTAGCATTTATGTTTACTTGCAAGATCTCAGTTTTTTCACAATTTACCATTAGGCCGAATTTGAGATATACTTTCTCCAAATAAGTTATGGCATTTTGTAGGATATCAGGCTTTTCACATATTAAAGCACAGTCATCCGCGTACTGCAGGGTTTCAATCGTAAAATGTTTAATCGCTTTTTTTGAGTTAAATTTGGCCAAATTATATAGACCACCATCGAAGTGGAACTTTGTTCTTGCACCGGTATTAGAGGTATGCTGTCTGAAGGCAGTATGGATTACACTTATGTAAAAATTAAACAACATTGGTAGCAGTACACAGCCCTGTTTGACTCCAGTACATATACATAATATATATATATATATATATATATATATATATAGTGAAAGTCCAAAGTCGTTAAAAATCAGAGGTCGAATGTTGAATAAAGGAATTTGTTACCGTTTGATGACATTTAGTTTTAAATAGCTTGAATCGGCTCTGAATACGTTGCTTCAGTCTTATTCCAACATCGGAATTCATCACTTCTCTCAATAAATTTTCATATTTTGCATATTACAATTAGGATCGAACGGAATGGGGAAATTCAGTTTTTTTTTATGTCGGAATAAAATCTAGGGACGATCTTTTTGGTGCTGTACGTTCGGTGCTACGTTTACTATATATTCACGTATTTTAAAAGTGGTAAATGTAAGGCATTCTAGTATTTTTAAACTGACGGTTTAACCATTTTTATGTTTTACGATTAACGTTAATAAAAATAGTTTTTAAATATATTTCCAATAATTTTAATGATTAAATGAATGCTCGTTTAACGAGATTTATCTGCTCTAGGGATGCCAAACGAAACACGTTAATTTACTTAATTTATTTATGTTGGGACGCTGCTGTAGCGCGGAAATTAATTAATTAATTTGTTTTAGATTATATGTGTTTTGTTACTTTAGAATTTTCTTTGATGGGTGGATCATTAATAATCAAGCACGAGAACATTCACACGTAGTAAAATATTAATGTACATATAAATATTAGTATAAATAAACTTGAACAGAAAATTTAATAATTCACAGAATATATAAAACCAACATACTTCGGAGTCGCATACTCCGTAATCGTGGTAATGTAACTCCGGCATATGTTGATTTTGTATATCGTATGAATTATTAAAATATTCTGTTCAAGTTTGTTTATACTCATTTATATTAATACACAGAAAATGGACAATTTTAATGTTGATTTAAAAACGTTTACATTTATAAATAAAATATTGAATTTGAAAGAAACATCTTTTTCACGGCTTTGGTTATCCAGAATATGCGGGTTTTTCGGTTAATTCCTTCCGTTGCTTCGATGTAAAATCTCTTAGATCGTCTCTTGGTCTTTAGTAAAATTTTTCTCGACAAATGATTTTTCGACGTAAGAAAATTATGAGAAATAGTGTAAATTATATCGCTTTTATCCGGATCTTTTTCTTTTTTCTTTATTTCGGAGATGTCTGTAAACTTTAATACTGACACTTCTTCTTCTTCTACCCGTTATTTTCGAGTCTTTTTTCTTAGCCGCATTCTTCCTTCTCCACCGATCACAGAGTCTTCCACTATTTGGTGGTGTTAGTTATTACCCCTTTTACCGCATCAATTGGTTTTCATTTACTCTTATATCCGTATTTTTGCTCTATTTGTTTATTTTATTTTATATACTTTTATATATACCGCACGTACTATACAATATACATGTTAATGCGAACAAAAAGCAGACAAGTGGATTTTGAGATGTCGAAAAGCTGGAGCAGTCATTCCTTTGGCTAGCTTTTTTCTAACGACAGCTGCCTCGGTTTTATTGATCGGTAATATCCTTTTCATTGTGCCGAGGAAAGATATTTGTAGCCTCTTTACGATGATTATTCTTTTTCCCCGCCTCTTTCTGTTCTTCTTCCTGCATTCGCATACTTGAGCAGTCGCAGTGTGGTAAGTGTATTGTGTTTTCTTCTTCTTTGACGTTCTTTCATCTTTGCTCGATTAAGAACTTCGTCAGATGTCCACTTAAAAGTCATTTTTTTTTTTCATTAACATTTAAATTTCAGTGCTCAAATAAAAGTATTGCGTCACGTTGAAAATTTTAATTTTGATGTCAAATTTTTAGATTTGTTTTGCGTTTATTTTTTGAAATTCCGAATAATTTCTTCCGGACTTTTTGAAATATTTTTAAATAATATTAATAAGAATTGAAACGAAATAAGTTTACACTTTCTAAATTGGTGACTAATGGTAATAATGATAATAATAAAGCAGTGACGGTAGTAGAAATTAATTTGAGGAAATTTCCAATTTAAGATTTCCTTTATTTATTTTCAAATTGAATTCTTGCAAGATAATTAACCACATTTAGACTTTAATATCCTTCGTTAATGTCTTAAAATATTATGCATCAATAATTCCATGTTAATTTTTTTTTTATAAAACTTTAGGGAAGAAGTGATGTTTTCAACAGTCTCTTTATAGATCCGCTGCTGAATAATAATAATCATAATACAAATAATAATAATAATAATAATAATAATAATTTAAATATGTTTCATGTGTTCTTAGGGAACATATTTTTTGCAAAATCGCATAATGTTAAGTTGGGAGGTTTCCAAATTCCATCGTAAACGTTGTATATAATTTAGTTTATTTTTTGAAGATTTTTACCCAAAAGAAGAGAGGTGTGAGCATTGATTTTTTTGGTTCAGCTGCAATGTTTTTATCGTGAAAATTTATTTCAAATTTTTCACACAGTAATCACCTAATAACTGGATTATTGGTGCGGTACCGAAGGAAAAAGAAGAGTTGGACGAACAAGATTATCTTGGTTCAAGAACCTACAGACATGGATAGGTTGCAGTGTTGAAGAAATAGGGGTGCCTACAAATAATTAATCAAGCTTGCCGTCAGATGAGCCTAAGATCGAGAACGGTCATGGCACCGAAAGAAGAAAAAGACCGTCTAGTTTAAGTTTCAAAGTGAATCTTACTCAGAAAAAAAGATGTCTTATATTAATTGGCGCCTCGATGAAGTATTACGAATTTCGGATGAACTGCAAACTGAGAATTTGGGAGAAAGTGTTTTTGTGAAATTAAATCGAAAAATATTTGCAAAAAATCTTTGATTGTAGTACAATTATAAAATACCTTTGTCAGGGAAAATCAGGTAAACTGGATGGACAAGTTTTAGGAACTCTCCCGCAAGAGAAGCAAGTCTAAGCAGCTCACGTCTTTTTCTCTCCTTTTTTCTAAAACACAGCCTTTTATTTATGCGCTTTCCCTCTAGTAATCGATCGGGTAAATCTTAACAGGCCGCAGTAGATTGTAGCATGTTTACTTGGTCTTTTTTGACACAGAAAAAGCTTATGGCCGCCTATGACGATATGGAACGCTTAAAAAGCTGCAGAGCACCGGAATTAGCGGTAATATGGCCATTTTATCCAGAGATTGCTTAAGAAGTAAAGTCTAATAAAAATACTATCTTACTATTTCTAAACTACCATATTTAAGGTATGATTTTATAATTTCGTTTTATTTTTCACTCTTCAATATAGGACAAAAGTTAAATTAAAAATTGCAATAATTATGTATTTTTAAAACATTTTTATGAATTTCTATAAAGGTCGCTATTTGATTTTCTTTATGAAACAAGGGGTATTTCTCAAATCTACTGCCTACCGTAGAAGATTTTACGTAATCATATAATTTCCTCCCTGAAAATGTCCTCCTGGATTCGCCCCCGATTTAAATATAGTCCGATGTAGTATTCGGAACAAATTTCTCGAAGGCAGTTTTTACGAAAAAAAGAAAAAAATTATCCAACCAATTTATAACGTTGAGCCACGAACTGATCGCTAGAAGAAAAGAGTAAAGTTTTTTATCGGAGATTTTATGAAGTTAGCTGTATATTTTTCGTGTACTTTGTCTTTACTGAACACAAGTGGTTATTTCGGACCTTTACGATCTTTTTGTGTACGCCGAACGCGAAGATGGCACATCGGTCTTTGCATTTCAGTGGGTCACCGAAATTTTAGTTCTACAAAAGTATGCGGGGTTTATTTAATGGGGACAGTTTTCTTATACAATCCATTTGGAAACTTTGACGGTTTAGTGACTATTGGCAGGACTATGAGTGAATGACAATTTGAGGTGATACACAAGATGTCCAGTGGAAGGCTAAAAATTACTGCACAATATTCAAACTGTATACCGCGAGAACGGAATACAACGAATCCCTAAGATGTGCAGGTTACGCGCTTCCGTATATTGGCTCTGTTTAGAATTGAAACGAAAATATTGGTAAAAAATACAGAGGCATATTTAAGATTGTTTTGAATTAGGATCGAACACATTGAATCAGAAGGTAATAATGTTGCTGCAAGAAGCACGGACGATTAGATTCTATTTAAATTTAGTACGATAGCGTATCGCAGACGCGTCCGATTCGACTGTTGTTTATCGTACCGAAGATCAGGTCGTGTGCCTAACGTATTGGTCTCGAATTTGATTCCCGATGACGGTATATTTAAATGCGATATTTAGTAGAGAGAGAATTGAATAGAAAGTCGATGAAAGAAGGGATGGTTTCGAATGCACCACTTTAGGCAGTCGTAGGCGATTAAATAATTGTTAAAGCGGTAAAGGTAAATAGTGCGAAGGGGGCTGTTAACAGTTCGACAGTACCTTCTGTAATTTCCCTGTCCTTCCAACACGTTCTCTTATCTGTCACTTTCTCTTACATCTTTCGTAGCTTCTCTTCTAATCGATGTAGAGCGAGTAATGAGATAGCAGATCTTTTAGACTACACGGCGCTATCTTCTCTGATAGTTACGTTAGGAAGATTGTCGCTTCTGACACTTTACCACTATGAAGAGAATTTCATTCTAGTCTTCACTCACCTATATGTTTCTTATTTCTCCGATCATCGCTAATGATGCCTTTCCACACAATTCTTTCTACTATTTAATCCGCCGTTCCTCGATACGTGTCTTAACTTGCCATTCTATATAGGTCTAGTCACTATTCTGTGTTTTTGTCATACACTGTGCTTCTATTATCGCGATTTTTCTGTATAGCACTCCGAATTATCCCGACCATCCACTTACCTGCGATGCTTTCATTTTTTCTTTTAACGTTCCCCGAACGATGGTCTGTTTTGCGCTTTCGTTTTTTGAAACTTGGGACTGACTATTCGTTACTGCGTTTCTTGTGTATTCACTTTCTTCTTATTTATCTGTTGATTAAATCTAAGCATTTCTCATCGCTCGTCTATGTCTGAATTTAATTTCCGCTAGTTTCTTCATTTGTTATGCTTTTGCGTCGAGTAAGAATAAATAGTTTACAACTAAATACTAGTTTAATACTGAACCAATAAAAAAAAAAAAACAAAAAAAAAAAAATCATTAAAAATTTGGAATTTATTTTCTTTTTCCGAATATTTAGATTAATTCCAGCGGAGTCGAGCGTTTTCCATTCATTTACAGTACCGTTTCTAAACATCTTCTTGCCAAACTCGATCGGATCAGAATGCGCACTTTCGCCTTTTTTCTGAAATTTCATATCCGTAATACGGTTATTAGAATCGGACCTATTCTCATTCTTTACATATTTGCAGATCATTCTTCAGCGTTCGTTTCTTCATAAAACGTCTTCCTGTTACCTACTCCAAATTAATCCCTTCTTATCTAACGATTTTTACCAATTTTTCTTTGCAAAATAAAAAAAAATTCTGTTCTTTTCCCATGTTTCTTGATATCTAATCTTCCACTCTCCCATTTGTTTGCGCATACGAGTATAATAAAATCCCTTACTTCACCTTCCACTTTTCAGACCTTTTACATACACCCAATTTGTTTCTCTTTTCATTGAAAAATCTTCTCTTCGTATAAAATGAATTTAGCGTCAATATTTAAACTTTTTATCTCTTCATCCAAATTCCTTGAAGTTCTAGGAGAGATGAGAGCAAAGGAGCTTCTTTCCTTTTTATAATATTTTCTTTTGTTCCATTTTCACGGTTCAATAAAAATAGCAAACTCAGCGATTATATTTGAAAATAATTAAAATTTATTTTTTAGATTATCAGAGAGGATAGCGTTCTCAAGGATGGAACCGTTGGGATTGTAGGATCCACAGCCCCATAAAGGAGAATACGCATTCCAGTCACCATCGATGATAAAAGGATACGGAATAGAATTAAAAAACGATGAAAAGGGGAAAAGGCGAAGGTCGAAACTAGGAGGAACATAGATAGAAACAATGCTAATCGGACGTACAGAGGGAGGCCGAATGGAGATGTGAACAATGTTAGGTAAATTGGGACAAGAAGGAAGATTAAGGAAGACATCATAAGAGTAGAATGGAATGCCATTTCTAATCATGATTGCAGAACCACCATAACCGGTATCACGATCACATCTAACTGCCCTGAAACCTCTAATATTGAAATTTATGCCCGACCGAAGCCACGTTTCGGAGAGAAGAGCACTCAACGATCTTTCCCCCACATACTACAGGAATGCTTCCAAGTTCTCTCAATCTCACCTTTTCCTCTTCGTTTGTTGGTCTTAATTATAATTGGAAGACCCTTATAGGCTCTTACGGCAGTGACCATGTTTCTATCCTAATAACTCCGGCCAGTTTTCCTCTTCCATCTGATTCCAACTATACCAATTCTCCCGGATGGAATCTTTCCAAAACTAGCTGGCCTTTATTTCGCTCCCTGGTTGACGTGTCTCTTCCTCTCCTTCAACCGGATCACGATCCGGGTACCTCTCTATAATTCCTTTTTATATTCCTTAACTTCTGCTCTTTCTTTATCTTCAATACCTCGCCATACGTCATCTTCTGTACATCGCAGTAAGGCTTCTTCACTTTGATGGAATAAGGAATGCGGCACTGCTTTTAATATCAGTTGCGCAATCTTTAGAATCTTCCGTTCTATTTCTCGTTCACAAACGGGCAAATGCGAGAGCTAGGTTTATATTGAAATTCATAAAGAAGTCCTCTTGGAAAAATTTCTGTGCTAAGTTCTCTGAAACTACTCCTCTTTCGTGGATTTGGAAAATGGCCAGAGCTTTCAAATTCCCATCCTCTTTCGCCTTTTCAACTTCAGTATTCCCGACGATAGCCTTTTTCCTTTTATTGATTCCGTCGCTCCAGCTTATGTTCCTTCTTTTGATGAATTGTACACTCTCCTTTTCCGGAAAATTCTCCTCCTCACTTCCTAACTTCAGCTTTCAATTTTAATGAATTAAAGTCTGTCCTCTCCAAATCGACCAGCCCTATTCCAGGACTTGACGGTATACCCTATTTCGTTCTTAAAAACCTTTCTGAACAATCCCTCAGTTTTCTTCTTAGTCTTTTTAATTCCTTCCGTTCAGAGGGTATAACTCCTTCCTTCTGGAATTCTTTTATCGTCATTCCTATTCCCAAGAAAAATTATTTCCTACGCCCCATTTCCCTGGCATCCTGTATTAGAATACTATTTGAGGGTATGCTCAACACGCGCCTTGTTTGGTGGCTGGAGCATAATAATATATTTCCTATTAATATGTTCGGCTTTCGACCTGGTATTGGCCCTTCTGATTGTGTTAGTCTTTTCGTTTCTCACTTATTATATAAGTTTTTTATCCAAAAACATTTCACTCTAGCTTCCTTTATTGATGTCTCCTCTGCTTTTGATAATGTTCATCTTCCCACTTTAAGAGATAAAATGACGGCAATTAACATCCCAATCAAATTCACTTCTCTTATTATCAATCTCATGTCAAACTACTCTTTTTAACATCTATACTATCAGTATAGCTTCTCTTCGTTTAAATTTCTATTTTTTATTCTTTGCGGACGACATCCTCCTTTTTTTCTCGTCTGAGGATGTTTTAGCAACCTATGAAGCACTCAGTTCGTCGCTCATTGTGCCGGAACATTCTCTCTTCTTAATTAATCTTTCGATTTTTCCTTCTAAGTCTTCTTATACTATTTTTACCATCCGTCCCTATAACCCTGCTTTGGTCAACCTATCCTCAAACAATGTATCTCTTTCTCGTGTTAATTGCTTTTGTTATCTCGGTGTCCTTCTTGATAGTTGTTTGTCTTTCTCTGAACACATCAAATATCTTTCTGCTTTTACTATTAAAAGGTTAAACTTGCTGAAAGCCCTGCCGCCAATTAAATGGGCTGGCGATCCCTATATTCTTATTTCTCTTTACAAATTAATTATCCGTTCCAAATTTTTGATTATTGTTCTTTTAGTTATGGTAGTGCGTCCAAGATCCGTCTTTCCAAACTAGATGTAATTCAAAATTCTTGCTTTCGTCTCTGTCTTGCTGCTCTTACATCATCTCCAACGCCTGCTATTCTTGCTGAATCCAATTCGTTACTCATATCCATTCGTAGATCTTATTTAGGCTATCGTTGAATTGTTAAACGTCTTCCTCTCACATCCTCTACTCTTGTTCAGTCTTTCCTTTCGATTTATAACAGCTGTCGCTTCACTCCCGGCAAAACCCCTATTCTGGCATTTATTTCACATCGTCTCAGTTCATTTTGACATTATCTCTTTCAATAATCTCCTTTATTTTTCCTTCGACTTCACTGATATCTGTCATCTTCCTAAGGTATTTATCCTTCCCTCATTTGCAAAAAATCTCCCCCCCAAGCCGTAATTAAACAGGCATTCTACAGCACTATCAATTCTCTATTTTCCTTTCATGTTACCATTTACACGGATGGTTCGAGGGGGCCTGGTGGTGTTGGTGTTTCCTTCATCCTTCCTGATTTTAACCTCTCAGAATCTTTTCCGTTTTCTTATTTCTGTTCCATATTCATAAACGAATTATTGACTATCCTACGTTATATTATTTTCATTTCCTCGAATAAAAATTAAATTAAATGCTCGCTATTTTCACGTGGAAGCCAATGGCAAACTATCACGTATACCATCATGTGCACGCTAGATAGTGCACAGCAGCAAACGCATACGGGGCTGCATTGTAGCGCGATAACAAGCGGCACAATCAGTTCCGAGTGTAGTCTTGCGTATGCACACTCGCGTTGCGTATAACCACTGCCATGAGAGCTACCTATTCTGTACAGCTGGAATGTAGAAATAGGTAGTCACGACCCCGGGAATCGAGCAATACGACTAAAAATTTTCAATATAGCAGTAAGCCTGTTTTCCTCTTATCCCCACTTTAGAACTTGTTAAAAAATATGTGAGTATTACGATCATGAAAAAATAATCGTTTAATCAGTGAAAAAAATTATTTCATAAAATGTTTTACAGAAGTTTTATAACGGAGTAAAAATCTAATAAGGAGACCCTACGGCCCTGAGGAAACGAATTTCAATAATTTTTGGTGTAGTGGTAGTATAGTATGGGTAAACTATTAAAATGCAATACTGAAATATGATCGAGAAAAATGGATTTAAAATTTCTCTACACTTTATGTATAGGTTATATATAAGTTATAGAACATTTCATTTGAAATTGCCGTGTGGCCGACCCAACAACGGGAAAAAATAAGCTAAAGAACTAAATAGCTAGACGGTCTGAAATGGACGCAACAAAGGACAGCAGTGCAGATACCACAGAAGATGAAGGAAAAGAGAGGATAAAGGAAGCGTTATAGGGAGTAGGAAGACCTAGCCAAAGTATAAACATTGGAATTATAATTTTAAATAAATTTAATATTGGTCTATGTATTACGCACGAGTAGCGAAGTATATCTAAGAATGCGTAAGCTAAATTTATGTTTCAGTATTTGAAATAAAATAAAGCTAGTAAATGATAAGTTTTATTTTACATAACATATGTATTTAGCTCATGTTTACATTGATTATTTGAGTTAATACATCATTAAAATAATGGAACATATTGATAAAAGTTATTTTATAAATATGAATTAAATTATAACTTTATGTGTAACATTAAACTCACTTATATTCCAATCTCTTCGCTCTTATCATAAGTGTTCCAATTGTAATTCGTAAATATAAAGTTAGTCTCTTAATGATATTAAACAAATTACCAGTGATGAATTCAAGAATCTGTTTTTTTTTGGGGGGGGGGGGCAGAGATTTTTTTTTATATTTTTACTGAGAAAATTTTTCGGGGATATTCCACAAAAATACTAAATATGTAAAACATGATTTATTACGTAATTTGAAATAATGAAAAAGCAAGTGTGAGCGATAAATTTCAAGTAAAATAACCAATTATAAACAACAATGTTTTCTCAATTGGTTTGAAAATGATTAATTCTAATTGTAGCATTAAAGAACACATTGTAAAAACATTCTAACGGACAAAAAATACCAATTGCAGCGAATAATTTCTTCAGTTCGCGAGTATTTTACATTTTTCCTCGTATTTGCAATGAAAGCATATCAATTTTTTCATAGAATAACACGCAAACGCCAAAGTCAGATTTTAAAAGATAATTTTTTATATTGTTATTTTATGAAGTTTCATTTTTTCGTCAAAAATTAATCTCGTAATGTTTGAAATTTAAAAATATGCGACTAATTGAACCATTTCAAAATGTTTTGGCAGCAACTTTTGACATAACTGTAAACAAAGCGAATAAAAAAAATTTCATTTCCTATTAAACTTAAACAGCTTGTGTATTAAGTTCTGGGGGGGGAAACCCCCACTGGATTCATCCCTGACAATTACAATAATTGTGAATAATAATACGGCTCTAGCATTTTTTTTTTCACCTCTCCGGTCTTAGAACCACAATTGGCGCTGCTGGTTGGTTAACTGAATCTTGACTTTTTCTATGTTAAACAATTACTTCCTCATGTCTTCTCTCATTAGAAAAGGACATGATTTTTAACGAATATACTAATAACTTACTATTATTTTACGTTACACGCAATAGACAATATTTATCACAGTAAAAAAAAAAGAAAACTTTTACAAATTAAGTCCATTTCATGGCATTGTTCAACACAAATTAGGTTTGAGCGAGTGAAATTAATTCCGTGGATGCTGTTGTAATTTTCTCGGGGTTATCCGGGTAATGCGTCTCTACACCAGTATCTCTTGAGTCTTCTCCGCGGATTCCCAGGGAGAGATGAACAGAACATGCTGGACGCTTCTATGTTTTCACTGAGTTCAAGTTTACTAAAGAACGTACCATATCGAAGTTTGTAATAGTCTTACACGAATGGGATCTTCAAATCGTGATGGAGTGTTCTACTGGACACGAAATAAGGAGCGTTGGCAACTTGTCTGAGTACTTTAGACTGAAGCTGTTATAATTGAAAATAAAAACATAAAATGACCGAATTAGAAGAGAATAAATTAGAACGGAGTTCTAAAATTAAAAATGATAGTCAAATTGTGCGAGAATTGGTAATAATCGTGAAGGTCCTCGGTTGACGAGCCCAATTAAAAAAAAAAAAAAATCCTCAATTTTAAGAACTTTTACTCTATCATTTCCATAAGTAATTATGGAAAAGTTTTCAGATTAAATTTCTAATACGGCTGTTAATAATTTATGAAGGCTCAGTTAGCTAATTCTGTTGTATATTATGAAAAAAAAAAACAAAAAAAACTTGAACATATTAAAATCTTTTTTAAATGTACATTAATTAAAAATATATATATATTTCTTATTGGAATAACTGTGAATGATATAATTAAAAAGTCTTATGATTTATATATGTATATATATATGTATATACTAAATGGAGATTGTTATAAATTTGTCCCGTTTCATTTTTTTAAATTGTATATAGATATAATATGTGATACCTTATTTGCTTGTAATATTATCAAAGTTTTGTATTCAATGTTAATAATAATTCTAGTAATAGTAACTAATAAAGAGGAGTACGGAAGATTTTAATAGACGAACATACTCGTCTGACCGGTCGTTTAAAGCAAATCCCATACTCTCCAGATAGGGAGTCAAAATTGCAAAGTTAAAAGTCGCCATAAACAAATTTAAAAAAAAAAAAAGAAAAAAAAACAAACTCCTAGGAACAACGACCGAACTCTTAAATAACCTCCCGGAAATTTTGATTTCCCCGTCAAACCCTAATTTGAAGGATTTTTCCAAATTACGTGTAGACGCGTGTTGGAGCAAAAGACGTGCACTTATTATTATTTACGATGTTTCGGATGTTGGCTGCAGCGTAAGTTTCCCAAAAAGATAAAAAAAAAAAAAAAAACGGGTAATATCGTCTTGCTGTTATTTCAGCGGAAATAATAATACATCTCCATCTCCGTCAAGTTTAATTTTTGTCCTTTTCCCGTGCTAAGTTCTCTCGCGTAAAAACCTCACAGCCTGCAACAAACGGGAGTGCGGATTGGGCGTTTGCGTGTTTGCTTGTGGGCACGCGCGTATTGGCACGCACCCCGCCGAGCGGACAATATTAAAACGTTAACATCAAACGGTGTAATTTTATGTGCCGAAGTGTAAGTCCGTGCATGGCCGCATCTTCCTTTTCGGCAGGTGTGTCCGCTTTCCTTACCTTTTTTCTCGTCAGATAGGCTAGTATTTGTATTATTATCTATCGGACGCGTTAAAGATGGATAGAACGGCGAATGGAGAATTTACTGGAACCCTGCGCCCGGGATCGGGCCGTGCGCGCTAACGTTGTCCGATGCGGCGGCAAGCGTGTAAGCCGCGGTTCGGCTCCTAGCTAGAGGTAAGGCCAACTTTGATACTTTGCAACTGGCACCAGGGGAGCGGCCGGCAGTAATAGTGGTAAGTGTTTTTTTCTTCGGGCAGCTCGGATCGGGTTAAGGGTTGCTACTGCGGCAAATTTTCGGTTTAGTTTATCTATTTTTCGGCGACGGCGCAGGATGGGATAGGCGTTGCTGGTGAAGTGAAATCGAAAGATGGCAAGTGGTCGGGGTGCATCGAGTGCGACAGCCTGATCGGGAACGAGGAGCATATTCGGCCGACTGCTCGGAAACGGGAACATGGCTCGTTATTGGCCGATTTCGTTGTTCCATCCCTGCCGAGCGGAGGAGACGATGCCGCGTTCGACTACCTAGCGGCCGTCGCATCGCACAGTTACTAAAGCTAGCGGCGTCAGAAGCTTGTTCTCTCAGAGACGCACGGCAGCATTTCAATCGTGCCTCATCTTCACCGAGATCGCTTTTTCCGCTATTTTCGCTCGCTGGCTCGCGTTTTTCCATTCATTTTCGAAATCACTTCCGAATTTCGTACTTCGCCCTCACCGCAGATACTCGTTCGCCGGTCGTCGTTCTTGGAACCATCCGACTTCTACCCTAATCACCGCACTCACGGCGTTCACAATGGTATCCGCTATCGCTATTTGTTTCATATTAATCTTTCTGATCGTCTTTATTCTGCTCATCGTGTTCGCTGGCCAGTCAATCACCAGCACTCCTAAATAGCGAAGTAAGTTGACCGTAGTCCTCCTAGCACTCTACGAAATTTATTATTACATTATAATTTATTTAATTTTTTTTTTGCTTTTTCTTTTTTTTTGCTTTTTATTTATTTTTTTTTAAATTTTTGTATTTATACATTTATACATGCACGCAACTCACTGCTCCTCGCCTGGACAAATCCCTTGGACCTTCGGATGATAGTTTTTCTATGATGTTTATAGAGGAGTAAATTTCAAGTGACAAAAAAAAAAATTAATTTACGGTTTGTGTTGCAGTTTCTATAACTTCCTTAACCTATTTCCAGAATGCACTAAGTTAATAGGGTCTTCATATTACCCGTGACTTAAAAAAGTAAGCCATCAATATAATATATGTATATATAAATATATATTAATGACTGTATTGTTCTTATGCTGGTTGTAATAAGAAAATTTGTTACAAATATAAAATAAATCGCGATAATAAACGAAAATAAGTATATAAAATATTTTACTTTAATAAATTAAAATAAACATCTTAGTTTTACACTTAAATTTATTATGTTTTTGTATTACGTTTTTGCGTTATGAGAAAAACAATATATATATATATATATATACATACATATTCTCTTTATATTCTCGGAATGCTATTTCTTATGACTAATTCTTAAGAAATATTTTGTATATTATTCTATTTCATGTTTTCTTTTTTATTAACCTTAATACCTTGCCCAAAAGTTTAAATACTACCGCGCGAATAAAATAATTGGTGGACTAATTTTTATTACTTTTTTAAGCAACAACAAATATGTATGTTAATACGTACATGCATATATATATATATACATATATATATATATATACATATATATATATATATATATATATATATATATATATATGCATACATAATACATTCATTCATCAATACGAGTACTTTAGACTTTCTGTTGCAGTAGCGCTCTCATTTTACAGAATTACATGTACCACGACTAACGGAAAATATAACTACTGCCGATTCTAATAGAATGTTTTATGTGAATAAAAAAAGTTTCCATAAATACGGGGCCGCAAAATGCTTTGGCATAGAGCTCTAGGGTCGAAGAAAACACACAAAAAAACATTTTATAACACTTTTTTCGTAATATTATACCAGTGGTGTTTATGCTACCATATAGCTTAGTTGGATAAGTAGTAACGTTTCGTTCAAGTAGGGCTTGGTTCGAATGTAAAAAGTTTCACTTTTACCGGCATAACGTTCACTTTTGACGCGCCGAAAAAAAGAAACAAAAAAAGAGAGATGTTCAAATTGGGGATTCCAATAGAAAATTTTCTTTCGCGCAGAGCTAGGGAAAGAGGTTCACTTTTTTCAGGTTTTAAATGTGGAGTTAACTGTGTATTATCAATTGATTAATACCAACCGGAATGACAATCTAGGTATCAGTTGATGAAGAAGAAAAAAACTCGATAGGAGTAGTTGTTGGACACAATTACACGAACGAAATATTTCATTACATGTTTGTATTTCAAATGAATATAATTAATAATTTATGGGTGAAAGTAAATGTACTTTTTTGTTGATAACAACACCATCGTGAACAATAAAAGTAAACCAGGCAATGTCTTTGTGTATTTTCTTAAAAAAAAAATTTTAAAACGGCTTTCGTTTTTATTTATTTATTTAGTTATTTTTGACTCTAACTTTACCAAAGCATTTGTGGCTTCGTGCTTATAAAGTGTACCTTTTTGTTTTGTTCAGCATGAAATATATCGGAACCTTCAGTTTGGATATCACTTCCTGGTAGACGACATTAACTGTAGCGAGAAAACGATTGTTACGACTAAAATTTTGGCGCGCCTAGATTAAAAATTATTATTTGTAACGGCGTTCGAAACAACACTTTTTTTTTTTGAAAACGTTTTACAGATAAATTTATAAAAAAAAAAATTGTCCTTCGATCTTTTTCTATGAACAAAATTGTACAAACGGAATTACCTTTTAATTCTGCCGATGTTGACATTTTAAATGTTTTGTAGTAAATTTAACAAAACTGATGTGAAAATCTTTAGTAAAAGTTAGTAGAAACAATTATTAGAAAAAGATTACTACTAATCTCGCTCTAATGAAAGATTAAAAATAATGCTTTCTTCAAAAGTAAGAAAAAAACTGATTTTTCCTTATGAGAAAAATGTTGGATAACGGGCAGAGTGTTTCTTGTAGTTTCAAAAAGGAGTCGAATCCTCTCGCTTTTTTTATTTTTTGAGCGAATGAAATACATCCTGATTAACATATATTTGGATTACAGCGGAAATGTCGAGTGTGGGGGGATTTTGCGAATAATGCGAAGTGCAACTCGTTGCTCACTGTTTATTTCCAGTAAAGTATTAATTGTTTTTGCTAATTTAAAAAAAAACAGCTCGGTAACCGTTTTGTCCCGCATTTCGTCAATAGTCGTGTAGGTTCGGTTGCTTCAATTTTCCGGAATATCATTTTAATTCTATTGTCCCTAATGCGGTCTGTTGTTTTCCTCCTTGAAAGTATCTGATATTTTTCCAACTCCTTTAATTTTCATTTAACAACTAAAGAAGAAAATTTACACTTCTCGTATTATTTACTAACAGCATGCATTGTCTCCTTTCGACAAAATAAAGTTCATAAATAGTCAATAAAAACTCGAGTGAAAAAGAAAGTATTGTTCAACGTGCTTTTTTAGTATGAAAAATAGCCGTATACTGCTGCGAGTATAAATTGCAAACGTAAATGATCAAGAACTTTTTTTAGGAATGGATCGATAAATTTGAGATATGTAAATACATCAAACCGGCGAATCGAGTTTTTTTTTTTTTTTTAATCGAGTTCTTCATATACATATATAGGTGTATTTATAAGTGATCCAAAATGTCATCTTTACGAATACGTAGAGCATTTGAATTATTTTTAATCTTTACAATCTGCGGGAAGAACGGTGAGAAGTATCGTTTCATTATATGTCTTGATAATGGAATTTAATATGATTCGCTCATCAAGTTGGTAAATTCCAGTACTAAATTCGATATATGAAAATTTTTTCTCACTAATAATACAACATTATGAAACAAATCTGTTACTTCTCTTTTATACATTCTTGTTCGTAACATCATGTGACGATATCTCTCTGTAAGATTAGCTGCGTTCGATTGGTATTATTGTCTTCATTGCAGAATGCACTTGCTACATATCTACTGCTATGTAAGATCCATCATTTTTAATAACAGAAATTTTGATTTCATTCAATAGTTGCTAAGTTAGACTCTCCTATCAGCGACATGCTATTTCATATCGAGTGAATTTCCAGAAATAGTTGTTAGTAATATTCTTTCGGTACTTTGAAACCCGGGGGGCGATGAGAAGCACCATCATAAAACCTTTACGAACTTTCCCTATTCTTGGCGCGACAAGTATGCCAATATAAAAAAACTTTTTTACATTGTTTACTGAATATCATTTCAGATTTTTTTTTTTTTTTTTTTTTTTTGGGAACGCTAACCAAGGGCAATGTCTCATCATCAAAGAATTACGAAAACAGGATTAAATTTTGATATATAAAGAAATAGAGGAAATGAACTCCGCTAAGATTGGAATAACATCTGGTGACGGAAAGGAAAGTATGTAGGAAGCACAAAAAGGAGTAGGTAGTTTCAGGTGGAGAAGCTTAGTGTAGAGGAGGGAACGCTCCTGTACAAGAAGAGAGCATTCAAAAAGGATATGATTTGCATTACAAACACAGTCATGATCCGAGGAATGAAAATTACAGTATGGGGAAGAAACAATAGAATAACGAAAGAGAGACGAAGGAAGACAATTATGGTTGAGACGAAGACGTGTTATGGAGGAAATAACGGAACGACTGAAACCAGGGAAATCAGCAAACCAGGAACGTGATGAAGGAAGAGGTTGCAAGAGTTTGTAAAAGGAATGAGGATTGGAAAAGGAGTTAATGTAGGTGTCCGACCATGATTTGAGGTGTTCTTGTTTGGATGGAAAGAGGATATTATTGGCAGGAAATTTATTGACAAATTTGCCGTTATAGGAAGCAGAGCGAGCAAACGAGTCAATTAGGTTGTTGTCTGCGATGCCGCTATGACTGGGAATCCAAAGAAGATTGATTTGAATGGAACGAACTAAGAAGAGATTTGCAATTAAGGAACGAATGGAAAGGATAATGTAGTCGCATGAAGAGGATGGAAAAGGAGAGGATATAGCCTGCAAAACGCTCATGGAGTCAGAACAAATAAGGTATTTATTATTATAGGAGAAAAGTGCAATGAAGAGAACTGCACGGAGTATTGCATTCTGCAGTGAAAATGGAACAGAAGGAAGGAAGTTTATAAAGTTCGTAGTGTGGAAGGGAAGAAATAAGAAAGGAAGCTCCAACCTCCTCATCGCTTTTGGAACCATCAAAAATTTTGAAATGATCATCGGTTTTTTGTGACACACTTTTGAAGAGAGTTTAGAGTATTGTTTAAGCGCGTGTGATTGAGATTCTTAACAATGAAGATTGGCTTTCGTGAAGCATTTAAGAAAGGGAATTCTGGGAACCATGAGCGAACAGGAAGAGATGGTTGAATGGTAAAAGGAGCCAGAATTAGAAAATGAAGTAGAATAGATGTTGAGCCATAGTTTGGAATGAGTAATTTAATTACGAGCTGGAAATACTTCTAAAAAAAAAAAAAAAAAAGCTATCACTGGAAACGAAGAACGGGCTAAAGAGAATACACTATCTCATATCTCATTGCCTCAATACCTGAATGACCAGGGGAATCTGTTAAAAAATTTGGTCTCGATGAATGAAGAAGGGTCATAGATGAGAAGTATTACATAATCGGAAGAGGGAGACGGAAGAGAAAGCTATTAGCTTGCAGAACATTTTTAGAATCCAAGAGATTATAAGCACTTTATAGAAAACTAGTGATATGGAAGCAAAGAGAACAGCGCATAGAGTAGCGCTAGATTCCGCGTAGAAAATTAAAAAGATTCAGATTAATCTAAGGCAGGACAAAAAATGGCGGAACCAACTCTCCATTTGGCCCTTTCAAACCGTCCGTATAGATAGTAACATATCATCGGAATATCGACACGTTGAGGAACCGATTTAGAACGGATCGGTAAAGAAATTTAATAGCATGAAGATAATTTAAAAAAAGTGAAAGAAAAAAAGGCAAGTTTATCATGACTAGATAAATATACATCGTGAAAATTGAAGGAGACGAACAGAAAAACAAGGGATAGAATCAGAGTTTTATAAATAAATCGCCATTTATGGAGGATAGATAAGTAAGAAGAAACAATGAAGAAGAGTAAATAGGCAAGCATACGATATCTACGAATGAAGAGAATGAGATTCGGTAAGAATAGCCGGAATCGAGGTAGATCTTTGGGCATCAAGGTGGAGACAAAGACGGGTACTTTGAATGCGATCTAATCTGAAAGAAGAATCCCGGAGGAATTGTCTTAAATAAACCAACAGTAATCTAGATTAGAGCGAATAAAGAATTTATGGAACATGATTAAAGGATCGCTTCCCCGATTAGTATGGCAGAGGGATTTTAACTGATTAAATTTCCACCGATTAGATTGATACGCTCTTTCCCTCGAAGAAAAATGAATGAAAAAAGCGCTCAACAGAATATATAATATATATATATATATGTATATGCAAGGGCGCCGCCAGCCGATGAGCCAGGGGGAGGCAAGATAAGTCGCCAGCCGACGACCCGGAAGGGGAATGAGCAAGATAGCAAGATGATAGAAAGAGGATATGAGTTATAGGAAAAATATATTAAACAAGAATCTTAATTAAAGCATAATTTTCGTGAGTTTCTGGCAAATTGTTCTACTACTGCTTTATTATAAAAATCTTCCAAATTGTCCGCGATTACGCTCCTATGAATACTCATCATGGTCAGTTGATTAAAAAGTTTCGAAGCTCCATGGTGGTCCGCCCCCCTCGTGCCCCCTGTCCCCCTGGCGACGCCCATGTATATATGTGAAAAGGAAGCTTCTCTTCTTTTTCGTTAAAGGTCCATCGTTAAATATTAATTAAATTTAATACGAACAATTTAAACGTTCCGACCTGTAGTAATTTTTAGCATTGAATATGTATAAATTGTCAACCATTTTTATTTTACCATATCCCAACAGACTTCCGTCATCTTTAAAAATCAGCAAATTATTACGTAGACTATAGGGGGGTAATTGAATAATCCACTTTAGAGGTTTCAAATAAAAATACCTAATACGGCTCAAACAACAAAAATCAAAAACAGCTGAGCGAAATAGATTCCTATTAGGTTAGTTTCAATTTTTATTATAAAATTAATCCGAAAATGTTTCATCGTGTTTTCTTGCCGTTGGAAAAACGTCGATCGTGTGCACGTAAAGTTGAATTTATATCCGTCGATTGTTCTCACGGTTCGTCACAGACGACGCTGTTTTACTCTGTTTTAAATTCATTTTTTTTTTTTTATCGGTAAAATTTTATTAAAAAACCTCTTAGAAGAGATAAATAATCTCTAATCTGAAGGAGTGGTGCCCGAAAAATGTAGGGACCGGATAAAAAAATTCCTCAATAGAGATGCAGGCAGATAACAGAGGCCCTGGAAGCCATAGACCGTGAAGTGTTTAGAATGGTGTCCGCGGTAGGAGTAGGCCTCGACTCATAACCAACGGCCCCCGCTGTAGTAGTGACTATCAATTCATAAGAATATATATTTTTTGAATAATGACGCAGCAAATTAAAATTTCCTTTTGCACAAGTATTATAATTCGCAGGTGCAGTAGGTGTTCTACGGTCTGGTGTTAATATGCCTTACTTTAGCATATATTATAAACTGCAAGAAGGTTTGTTTCGGAGATTTCTGTTAAAAAATGCAACCGTAAAAATATAATCATTTCCGTTTGGAGTCTTCCGGTTACTCTAAACCTGTTGTTTGTTTTTTGCATTGTTAATATTGATAGACTAGTGCGATCTTATTGCAACGCCCGGAAAAGAAAAGAAAAAAGTTTTATTCGGACTCAGACTGCGACGAAATAAAAAGCTAAAGTTTAAAACGACCGATATTAACTCTTTTAAGAACGGTGTAGTTATGTCGCTATCCTCCAACTTCACACTTCTAGTGTTTACTAGTAACGGTCGTTTTATAATTTTCGGTAACCATGACACTGGCGAATGCCTTCTTTGTTCTTCCCGGTACTTTTGATAGACCTGGACGAGATTGTGCCGTTAATCCGGAAACGCGAGGCTTGCTTTTTAATAATTAGAGGAAATTAGTAAAAGTATAACATACCTATATGTATATGCATAAATGTATTCTTCGCCAGTTCTTAACAGTATTCAAAAAGATCATCAGCCGTTTGTTTCTCTGATGAACAATTACGATTTCAGAGGCTAATATAGATTATAATTAAGTGCAATCTCAAGTTTAGTAATTAGCAATATTTTCTAGATCTGTCGGAGTAAATTTATTCGCAGTTGTCCGAGAGGTAATAATTATATCGTTGTTGGTAATCCCAATTTAATTTATCGAGACTTTCAAAACTACATTAAATGGTGTTTCACATAGAGAAGCATACTCATTTTTTTTTAGTTTTCTGCGCTGGCTTACCTAAATTGCAAAATAACTAAGATTGATAAAAAAAAAAAAAAAAAAAAAAAGTAGAAAATGAAAAATTTTGAAAATAAAATTGAAACTATTTTAGAAGTTATAATCGTTTAGTAAACTCTACTAGAAATGTGTCGTCTGATATTTTATGTCTGGTGTTTACGGCAGCAGTATTCAACTTGTAAAATTTCGCACCGAGTTAACTAAGCGTACGCTTTTAATTCCAAATCACATCTGAACTTGGCGACAGAAAGAAATGAAGCGAGTTTTTTCGTACCGTTAACAAAAACTCGGGGTCATAGAGGAATTTTTTATAATGTAATATTTTAGTAAAATGTTTGACGTCTTCTACATATTCTTAATTCTTACCTTAATTTACCGCCTTCATAAGAAATTAGGATTTTAAATGGCTCTAATGAGTTTTTCTTAATAAACGAACAACCGTTCTTTTAAAACGATATTGTTTATTTTTAAATGTGGTTGAAGGTACGCGTCTACTAACAGCGCAGATTGATTTTTCTTTCTTTTTTTTTCAGAAGCGCGTAATTCTAATTTAAATTATATTAACGGGAGAAAACCAGTAGTTTTGAGGAAATAGAGAAGAAATTGTAATTATCCTGAACGATAACAAAGATATTTTGATGAATATTTAATTTTTGTCGAACGGAGGAATAGAAGGAACATTTGCACTAGTGGCTATTTCACAGTCATGTTTAACAAGACATTGCGCATGCACAAGTTTATCAAGTATGTACCTGACCGTCAGGCTAGTGTCTCCTGAGCGAAGGCGACACAGGACGACCTGTTCTCTGCGACCGTCCGCCTGATAATTCCACACGCTCTTACATGTTTGTTAATGGTGTAAAGATCGGCTGGCTCTTACCATCCAATTGTGTTGCCATAGTTTCAGCAAAAACAGATCTTTTATCCAACTTTTCGTGTCTTCGAAGCGGATTTTTATATACGATGCGGTACCTCTCTTAGCACCTTCCTTTGTATTGACAGGGATACCCATGTGAACAGGTATTCAAGGGGGAAAAAAAACGCGACTAGCAAAGGATAGTGTAGCATTTGGCTGCAAATATATTTGTATTCGACGCAATCGGATGCGTTGAACCTTTTTGCATATTTGGAGGGGGCTGTAAGTGAGTCTGTGCAGACAGAGACTATCTTTGTGCGTAGAAATTGCGCATTCAGTTGCTCGAATCGTGTCGTATGACGTTGATCTATAGTTGAAGCGCTAAACTGGAAAGCCAAAATTGCCGCGCAACTAGTGTAGATCTTGAAATGTAATACCATTTTTTTTTTTTTTTTTTTTTTTTTTTTTTGAGTACACATCGTATTCTTCAACAATGTGTTTTATTGTTTGCTTGGGATGACCGAAACAGTAACTCGCTGACTCGGAAATGTCCCACTTTTGCAGCAGGCGGCCGCGTCTACTATGGCCGGTTCGAATTCTGTTCAGGAGGTTCTTTCCTACGAAGTTCCATTACCGGAGGTTGATTTGTAGGATTGTCGACGAGGGCACCTTTTCATAAGGAATTGTGTTAAGACTTCCATTCATCGGTCCATTGTTCCTTCCAGTCAGGTGCGTACTGTGCGAGTTCAATGGATGTCCATGGAGATTTTCTAGATTTTAATCTGGCTTTTTTTTGGAGGGGGGGGACTTCTTTTATGAATTTCGTAAGCAGGAGATTCTCATTTTGCCTGAACTTTGCTTAAGTCCAAAGAATCGATTCTTCGAATTGGACGAATGCTAATCGGAGAAGCCATGAAGTTGGTGTGCTACGCACTGTTGCCGAGGTTATGCGAATTACTCTTCGTTGAGTTGAACATCAACCTTACGCACATGAGGACTGTTCATCCACACACTGGCAAGCAATATTCTAGCGCAGAGAAGACTAATGATAAAATGGATATGCGTAGAATCTTAGCTGTTGAGTTCATGTTGTATCAGCTAGTCTTCGAATGATGTTAACGTGTGTTCCGAGTTTCTGACTCAGATTAGTAAGATGTGTTTTGTACGCGGGCGAACGGTCCAACGTTATTTCCAAAGAATATTAAGTTGCCAATCGTATCCTATACAGTTGCGTGGATGCCGTTGAAAATGTTACCGGGGGAAGTGAACGACTTAAATTAAATATCTGACACTTCCATGGTGGATATGATTAGAAAAATAATTTACGACAGACACGGGGTCGTACAAAAAATTCTTTTATTTATAACGTTCAACGTTCGCGGACAGCTTACACTGACCATCATCAGAAGCGAACTTGAGCGTTATAAATGAAAGAATTTTTGTACGACACGGTGTCTACCGTAAATTACTTTTTCTAAGTGAACGACCTGTTATCATTACCACATCGGAATTTGTGTAACAGTACATCCCGTATAGTTCTTTGATGTTGGAACGTTGGTGTAATAAATGGATGGCTTTCTAAATGAAAGTACGAGTATCTTACGCATTGCAGGAGATGAGCGATTATGTTAATTGAAAAGAAGTCGAATTTATCGAATCTATAGGCTCATAGTGGAAAGGCTGGGTTTGAGATGCAATCTATATATGTAAAATCTTTTCTCGTCTCTAGTTTGTGAAAGATCAACAGCAAATGCTACCCCCTTAGCGGTGTTTGAATTATGCCTATGACGTCACCTATTTCGATACTCTAAATAAGGGTATGGATCCAACGTCGAACCTGGCGGATATTCCTACTTAGATGAAGTTTTCTAGAAAACTGCTTCTTGTATAAATTATGCATAGAACTCGGTCTAATGTGGATCGCACCTTTTTGAGATCACCTTGATAAGGAGAAATGTAGTTTTTAGTTTCCAGCTCCCACTTTATCTACTGTTGATGATCCTCTCCGGTACTTTAGGCAATATTGATGTTAGGCACATCGAATGATATGAGGATTTTTATTACCCTTCATTATGAGTACAATTTCTACTAGTTTCGCAACTAAAGGGTATTCTCGTGCAGTTGACCATATCTGATTGAGAATTTTTTTTGTGGTCTGCAACTTCTGGGAGGAGCTTTCTGTGACATGTAGATGTGTATACTATCTTGGACTGGAGGTGTGGCTTTCGCTTAAAGCTTTCATGAGTTCTTCTTTACAAAGTAGCTGATTGCACGATTCTGAATTATCCGGATTGAATTTCGAACCTGAATTTATTCGTGAAGCGTGATCCGTTTGATGAAAATTAATATCGCTGGAAACCGAAACATAAAATTAAATAAATTCATTTAGTGCCGAAGGCTGTAATTATTTCGTGTTATTTATGTCCGGTGTGCCGATGGTATGAAATATTGATTCTTCTATAGTTTTGATTTTTTCCTAGAAGTTTGCGAGTAATCGATCAGTTTTGCATTTGGTCGGTAGTTTAATATTGTGCTCTGATTTTTGAAATCGTTCTTATTTTTAACTTTATCAAAATACGTTACTTTGCAATTAGGCTTGTTACATTGCAGTTTATGTTAGTAGTTAGTAGGAGCGCTGATAAGTGGAGCAGAATCGCCCTTATCGGGTTTTTATTTTTATCATTATTTTGAGCCCGTCAACTTTGGTCATTGAACAAAACAAGTGAAATTTTTTTTCGGAAAGTTTCAGTGTGTGACAGTCGGACATTTTCTTGTTTGTCGGTTAATCGATTTCACTTTCGGACTCTCCTTATTGTCCACTACATCCTACCAATGATAACCACGAATGTAATTCTCACCACATATTTTTCGAATGTTCCGCTCTGTCGTCTGAACGTTTTCTTCTCTATTCTCAACTTCTGAGACTTAATAATATTCCTGCTCTGCATCTGTTCTCTCCTTTCCTTCGTCATCTATTATCATTGGTTCCTTTATAAACGCTATAGATGACCGCATACGAATCTAAATTTTTTCTTTCTTGTCAAACATGAACGCTCTTTGTTAGTGAGCTCAAAAAAAAAAAAAAAAATTATTTCCATCGTTTCTGTTTGAGTTGTTATTAAATATAATAATAAACGAAACAGATTTACCATTATTGCTTTAACGCAGCGTTCAGACGGATTACGTCTGCCCGAAACGAAACAAGATTCGTCAATCGGTAGAATACAGGCTTTTTTTTTGTCCCTTCCAATGGGTTCGTTAACCTTGCTTCTCTTCATTTGCGAATAAATCTTTCGCCTTTTACTAAAGAATACCGGCTACTACTATTTCGATTTCAAACAATTAACGCACTATGCAAACTTCACTAGAAACACGTTTACAAACTTTCTTCCGATAAAGTTTTTTACATTCTGAAACGCAATTCCTTTTTTCCCCTACATTATATATATATATATATATATATATACATATTTTTTCCCCTTTATTCTTTTCCCATTTCCGTACGCATAATAAAAGAAATCATTAGGTTGATGTTTCAGTGAGTCACATTAATACTGCGACAACATCCTATATAAAAATCGAAAGGAAAAAAGTTTTCTTTGTGAGAATTTTTTTGAATTTTCCTGAATACAAAGTAAGGAAAACACTGCAAAAAAAAACGGGAAAAGTAATCACTGTGAAAAAAAAAGAGGTAAAAAGCAAATGGGTACGTTACATTAATATTGTAACTCGCGGATAAGGTATATCAAAATGCTAGCTGGGTTTTCCCCCAGGATAAGTATCGCGCGTAGTGTAATATTAATATGATGCAATCCAGTCGTGAGCAACGTAACAGCTTCCGTTAGGCGCATAAATTTGAATTATCTTTAAATTTTTGGAAACACTTCACTTTTATCTAGAAACCAGAAAAGAGAAAATATATTAACAAAGATGAATTTTTAACTTATACGACGAAATCTGAAAGAAACCTAAACAATTTATCTCCATTTAGGAAAAAGAAAACTGAGAAATATTATTAAAAATGAAGCTAAATGTTTCAGTTTAATTTGAATGAATAAAAATACAACCAGTACACATATAAAATATTAACGAATAAGTAATAGCGTTAAATAATCTTAGTAAAAATGAATTTGCACGCTTTTGCAGTTGGAAAGGAAAGACAAAGAAATATTAGTGGAGGTGACGCCAATTACCAGATCCAAATTACAGAACTAGATCATTAAAAATATGTGGAAATATTAATGATGAATATGTTTCTCTACATATCAGGAAATTGTTCATTAAGACATTCGTGGGGAGCGTCTCGCATTATTCGGCTGTAAAACCTGGACAATGCTAAAAAAAGAAAGATTAAAAATTCAAGCCTTTGAAATTTGGTGCTTTCGAAGGATGCTAAAAATATCATGGAAGAATAAAGTCTCACAAACGAGGAGCTATTCGAAAGGATAGAAGAACAACCGGGGAGATATTAAGTATCATCGAAAAGAGAAGAGGAACAGTTTGATCGGCTATCACATAGGCACTTCGAATGGTTCAAAAACTTAATAAAAGGAAAAGCAAACGGGAAACTACGAAAAAGAAGACCAAGAACCCGATTTATGGATGCCATGATAAAAGATCAAACCTAGGCAAAGATAAAAGACGCTGTGTAAGCCAGGATTTCACTGCGTATTAGCTAAGTTGCCCAACAATCAAACGGTCGAGGAGAAATGATTTTTTTTTTTTTTCCTTAAATTTTTTATTGTGACGACAATTTAGTCTTTAACAATAACGGTGACAAAGTTGACTACACGTGGAAAGAGTTACACTTCCAATGAAGTGACTCCGAGGAGAAATGATGTTGAACTAATAGAACTGAACTGGTTAAAAATTTCGACCAGTAATAACGTACTATAACGTAACGTCTGCTGAAATGTTACAGCTAGTTACTGGTTAAGTAATTTCTAAATCCTAATATTTATATATATATATAAAACTTTTCAAGTTAACATCATGTATGATAAGCAATAAAAGTTAAAAAGTGATCAGCGGATATGGTCGTACAAAAGAGAACGACACTAAGCATATTTGCGGAAATACGGCTGCTGAATATTCTAATCAAACGAAGAAGAATAGTGAACTTGTGACATATACATTAAGAGATTTATATAGCGCGACAAAGTACAGCGATTGGAAGGTGGAAGGAAAAAGAAGAGAGTTGGCGGGACATCGCTTTCTTGGCTCGATGGAAATGGTCGACTACGAACTTTTGAGCGGTAACGATGGAGAAGCGTAATCGTCGTCAAGCTCCAATGACTCTGAGAGAGATAAGAAAAAGTTGTTCGAGAATCGGCCAGTGTAACTATTTTGGGAATTTATAATAATATACTCGCGTTGAAGTTGACGTTTTTACAAATACGTTAGTGGCGGATGCGATCGTCGCTTGCCTCTTATTATTCGTATCGGGGAGGTGTTGAATATTTTTTAGGGGAATCGATCGGCGCGAAAAATTAAGTTCCGATATCGGTTTGTCGCGCGATATTAAGTTCTACAGTGTGGTGTACCGTCTGTTTTTGCGTACCGGCGAATGAAGTTATGACGTCGGCGAAATATAAGCCCGAGAACGGATAAACTTTCCCGTTACATGTTCACCTGTGTACCAGCGTTAACGTGACTTTGACGGCGTGGGATTCGGATTCTGCGTTGTCGTACGAGAAAGTGCTTTATCGGGAGAGAATGGAGAAGGGAGAAGGGAGGGAAAAAAGTTAGCGACAATTTGTCAGAGAGAACGATAACGGTTTTCAAATTTAATATCGATAAGGTGACGCGTTTCTACGAGATAGTATAGTTCGCTGACATTCCCGATGAAGATTATTCTGATAAATGAGGCACCGCGCCCCGGAGTAAACTCATCAAAGGACTCTCGAGCGACGAAAGTTCCGTTTCGGCGCGTTGTTTTCAAAGGAAACACCGGCTACAGCGAGCGGAGGAAAGTGTTCCGTCGACACTTTTACGGCGACGATTCGTGCTGCTGAGGCAGCTTATTCGGATAAGCATCAGATGGGGCTGCGCCGTGTGTAGGTCGACCAGCCGTTCATTATCTGTCGAGCGAGCAGCTACCTGTTATCGTATGTAAATACGTTGTTTAGCGGAAGACGTTTGTCTGAAATATCGACTGAAAGCTGCTAGCGGAGAATTCGTGTACTGTTGCAACGAAATCTAAATATTGAACGGATGATAATGAGAATGTGGAAACGAGTTCGCCTCCGCTGGTGCCCGGCTAAAACACTCGAAATGCGTTACGGTTGTTACGCTGAACGACCGGGGGGTCCCAAATGTCGTCTTACTCTGGTTAGTTTTTACCGGAAATTTCAAATCAACTCGTCAAGTTCAAAGGCTGAATTAAAAAGAGCGCACGTTGCATTCAATTTATCGCGCTACTCGTTCTTCTTGAGGTTTAGCGCTCAGATTTTTTCCCCCCGGCCCTGTTTCGATCGCATCATTTCGTGCACTCTGTCTGTAGGAGAACGCGTTTAATTTTGCTTCTAACTAATCCAACTAAAGATCCCGGGACTCATCAGCACCGCGAGTGTGCAACCATAGACGGTAGCGCGTTGACAAACGAACGGTCCATAAACCGTCCGACGCTTACTGATGAAACAGTTCAATACGCTAATAGTTCACCGCCAATGTCCACATTGGTAGTGTCCTGCTCGATTAGTTTTGTTTATACTTTGACGGTGACAGTACCGTGAGCAGCCGTTGTCGTCATCTAGTTCGTCTAGTAATTTGACACGTTTTCCGCGACGATAAGCTGCATCACCGTCGAAAATAACGATACGATAAAGAAGCCTAAAAATAACGTCGAGACTATTTAATTTTACTATTGATGGAATAAGAGGGAAAAAAAAGAAATGGAATTTCGGGCGAAAAATTCTCCAAACACCTTTATGCTCCTGGTTGAATGTTATCGTAGACGAAAGAATCACGGATGGCGTGCGTGTATGCTTGCGGTTTTTAATGAACACCATTGATACACGGCCAACATATGGCCTTGCGTCCATACTTGCGAATTCCATGCGTCCGACCTTAAAAATTCGTATTATCCATCGTTGTTTCGCACTCGGCAGAAAACAGAGTCTCTTACAGATTCTTTTTATGTTTAATTTAATCCGGCTAAAGCAACATTTCCTACCTCGCAATTTGCCGACTCATATTTTTTTGCATATCTTTTACCTCCTTAATATGGCTAAAAGTTCGTTTCTTATCTCAGAGTATTTTTTATTATCGAATTAATTTGGCTAAAGATTAGTTCCATATAATTTTTCTACAGTCTATTATATATGTATATATATACAGAGAGATATATGTACGTGACTGTTCAATAAAGACTGATACTCATAAGTGAAACGGAATTTGGTTTCCACCCTGCCATTGATCGAAGAAACGAACTCGAAGTCATTAGAAGAAAGTCTCACCTCAGAAGCTGTTATTACGACGATTGAAAAACGTCAGCTATTGGGTTACTTTTTTAAACTGTAAAACAGGAGCTAAATATGAATTATACGCCGGATGCGGTTGTGATGTATTTTTGCGATACAGTTGTCGCAGCATGAGACATTGTCGCGATGCAACTTCCACGTTCTAACGAAATTTGGGCGTTTTTTTTTTTTGAGGGGGGGATGTGTTTTCTCATCAGCGACTTCAGGAGGTCAGTGTAATGGGCTGCGGTTGCCGTTCGGCCTTCAAGAATCGTGCGAGTGTACACCGATATCGCGGTAATCGAGTGCCTTTTCCTTCTTGTAAATTGCAGCAGTCGTGTGACCTCCACGAAATAATTTACGGGAAAATTATTATTTTCTCACTTACGCTATCATACTTACAAGTGTCTTCATTTTGGTTTCTAAAGGAACTTTTCACTGCGAGTACAATATTTAATCATATGACGTTGTAATTTAGGCGTCGTAAAATTTTACAACTATCATTCGAAACGCCCACTACGCAAGCTTCATGATCAGCGATTATCTTGAAACTCGCTTTGCTAATGGAACAAGCTCTAACGTTTCCAGCAAGCCAAGAAAAATGACGTTGGTTTGAACGCGACGTGGATTACTCAGTCTATTGAACATTCTTCCGTACAGTAGTCGCTTCTATGATATACATATATATATTTTTTTTTTTTCTTTTATGGAATTAAGCTGACTAAAGAGTAGTTCTTCGCCATTATGAACGCGCAGTCTGTGGAATGCAAAGCCTCTTATACATTGAAAATAATTCGAGGCCAGATGATGTAAATAAAAGGAAGTGAAGTAATATAAGGAACTCCTGAAAGTGAGCAATATCTAGAAATCGAAACGACCCATCATTTTGATACATCCCTTTTGTTATTTCTATTTTGCTGCGAGACATGAATTTTATTTAGAGATTATAATAATTTCAGCAGCGATATATGTATGTATGTTGTCATACCTGTTCAGAATAAACACTACCACTGCGTACCTAGTGATATTGACCAAGGCAGTCGCTCCTTTTAGGTAAAAGCCTGAGGTGTAACGTCCCCGTAAAAAGTATTATATCGGTATAAAAATTATTTAAAACACATTCAATAAAGTTAAACGAATAGCTAAAAATAAATGCGTATAGGAGATCGTTTGAATGATACAATATTGTATATCGTTACCGTAGCAATAAAAAGTTATTTTTCACTTAAGCAACACTGTTGCAGAGTCTAGGGTACTGTATATTCAAAATGTTTTTCAATCAGTACTTCTAAAGAATTCAAATTACGTATTGGTCATCGACCTTTTTCTTTATTTTATTTATTTACATTTTTTTAGCAACGTAAAATATTTTCTAATTTTGCTTGCATTACGATTATGAACGTAAGAAAAAGAGAGACGTTAGTCATAAATCTCTATACCTTCAAATAAGAAAAACTCCGTCAGTTTCGATTTGGTGTCAGATATTAGCAGTATAAAGAAATTAACAGCCAGCATGGTGCATAGAGAAGGGAAAAGCAAGATATACGATGTTCAGGTTTTAGCATATAAGAATAGAGAACACAACGTTCGACTGAAAAAGGCAGCCATTCAGAAAATACATGACCCTCGACGCAGATAGATCATTTCTACTTTTGCGAATGGATAGGAAACTAAGGAAAGGCGAAAACGAGAGAAGAGAATGTGGTTAAAACATAAGCGAATAACAGAAACAACAACGGAACGGGAAACATCAAAGGGAAACAAAAGGAAAATCGAGAAACCATAAAGCGGAAGAAAAATCAGGTTAGACAGCGAGATAAAAGAACGATTGTTACTAAAGGAAGAAGTGTGAATATCTGACCGACATTTGAGATGAAATTTTTTTTATAGGGACATGAGATTAGAGGGTGGGATATAAACAAAAAAAAACCAAAAAAAAAAAGGAAGCAGAGTAACGCCAGCCTAAAAATCCCATTGCTTTCTTATGCTCAATGCTCGAATGGAACTCATATTAAATTAACGGGGAAACCGGGGAAAATGAATAGGACTGCGAATGTGAGGAATGATAAAATCACAAAAGCGATCAGGAAAAGAAGAGCCGATCGCTTGAAGGACACTCATGGAATCGAAAATAATTAAACAGCTTGGAAAGAGGTGAACAGAGGAAATGAGAATAACGCATTCAACTCGGCTGTATGGATAGAGGACAGAAAGAAGAAAATTCTGGAAGAATAAAACTCAACACCATTAGCCTCTCCAAAAACATCTGTGAAAATGATTACATTCGAGGAATTAGAAAAATGATAGTGGCGTAGAATTACTCCTTTTTTTTTTTTTTGGTTGCAATTTGCACTATGTTTAAGGACCCTGCCAAGCTCTGTAGCTTGACGGCTTGGTCATTAAAAAATAACACGTGCCTCCATTCTTTATTAGTTGATATAATACAATGTTACTTATACTTAAAACGAGTTCGGAGACATGTTACTAGTTATCGGTACTAGAACACTTGGTGTTTTCTGTCAAATGAGAGTAGAGCGTTTTAAGGAGCGAAGATGGTAGTGACCGAAGTTAGTCCACTGTTCTTGCCATCGTTCTTTTAGTTTAAGTTTGACGGTGCGTCGGAAATTGACTAAGTGGAACGTTTGGAATTGGAAAGTTTAGGGCAACTTGTTTTGCGGGTTTTGTCAGTTTAAATTCTATCAGATAAATTGAAGAGACCTGAAATAAGTAGAAGAGGAAAGATTAAACGGATTATTCGAATAGCATTTTGACCTATACCGTAGGAACCTATAATGGTTTTCTAGTTGTAGTTAAAACCAACAGCGGGTGTTGGGAAAAATCAAATCAAGAAAGCTAAAGATAGACGGACTTTTAAAATAAATAGGGGGAAGACTATTAAGGCTGATCGAATTATCGAAAAGGATACAATTCTGGAAGGTAATAGAAACAAAAAATATTCCGAAATAATTAAATCTAAAAAGTCCTCGTAAAGTTTAGTTACAAGAAAATCCTAAAAGTCACGCGTACAGTGTTGTTTCACGATCATTTGTTCAATCAGATGCAAAAAAAAAAAAAAAGACATCAGACGACAATGTTTTAAAATAATAAATAAAATTACTGGAAAAATCACACGTTGATTTTCATAATTTTTCAAAAACGATTTAAAACTGAAAATATATTATTGCGCTCAATGGAAGGTTAAACTAACAGTGGAAAAGATTTAAAAAAAAAAACCGGTAAAACAAACTGGAAATTTTAATATTGCGATGTTGCAAGTGCAGCTACAGATGTTACTAACTACAATTAAAGAAAAATCTGTTTACAGTGTAACAGTAAGTTTATCGAGGGAATCGGAAACTGCCAAGAGTGTTTCGGTAGAGATGATGAAAGTAGCTGTGCTTCCACTTACAGCACCGACATCAAACGTTTTTTCAGAAAAATCATGTATTGCTTTTCAAAGCATCAGAACTGATCGAAGATTCACAGTGCCTGTGTAAAGATTAACTTATACAGCGTTGCTTTATAGGCCATATTTAAGTTTTCTTACTTTTCTGAGGTACGTTATGAACTGTTTGACAGAAACATACGAGGTCTGTCGAATAAGTTCCAGAATTACTCTCATAACACTTTCACCACCGGTAATTATGATTTTCATCCAATCGCGTCCTTCTGTCTCGATTCACGAAAGAAGATGTTCAAACGCAACAGTTTTTGTTTTACGGCCCCTGGTTTAGGAACATCTTCGCACACAGTTGACACATTCCTAAATCTTCAAGTAATATCGTAGCTCTACCGTTTGTCCTTGCACATGTTTAGTTCCTTCGCTATCATCCTAAAGCTCATTCACAGTTTTCAGCGGCGTGCGCGCTGAAGAAAGCGCCCTGGCGCAGATCATCTTCGAGTGATTCTGAACCGCTTAAGCCACTCGAATGTACGCGATAAACTATCATCTGCATACATTTGTACCAGTTTTTGATTAATTTCCGTCGCATTATAGAAATTTGGTCACGCACTATCACGACGCGCCGAACAAAACACTTCTGCTGGAACTACCGTAAAACACGAACCAACGAATCTTTTGGCTTGAAATCTCTCGGTTACACTTACCGATGCAATTCCGGAACTTATTCGACAGACCTCGTAGTTGTCTCGTTGTATCGCTAGTATGGTTTGGCAGTGATATTGTCGATTCCCTCCGTCGCTAGTAATTGACAATTTGAATTTTAAACTGTTGTAGTTGTTTTTGAACTACTTAGCCAGTACGAAAAAATGCCCATTTCGTAATACTCGTGTAATATTTTTCGGTATAAGCATCACTTCTTCCGGCTATAGCGTGACATTCTGAGTTTTGCTAAAAACACGGTACAACTCTTCTCCACACTTCCAAGTTTTACAAAAAAATTCGAAGACTTTTAGTATCTTTAGGAAAAAGTTATAAAATGATAAACCTATTTTTTGCGAAAATATTACATTTGACGAATTTTTTGTAAAACAGTTTGTAACCTCTTTTCACCTCTTGAAGTTCGAATTTTCAAAAAAAAATTCTCACTCGATATTTTCGGTACATGGCTATTGTAATTATCCGGTATAAACACGGTTTCACCTAAGTGAGATTATTATTTTATGCTATAAACAGGGTGGTGAAGCTCTCTTTTTCACCTTTAAAATATAGGGGTTTTAAAAAAAAATTGTTCAGACTTTTAGTAGGCTATAGAAGAGAGATCTTAATGCAAAATTATAATCTGATAAGCTTATTTACGCCGAAAATATCATACCTTATGTATTTATTGAAAAATCTTTTTTTTTTAACCCCTTTTTGATTTGAAAGTTGGAATTTTTAAAAAAGTTTTTTTTATTAAACATTTTTCGTGAATATGCGTTGTATTTTTCGCATGAGAAATTTCATGTTTGCAATTTTAAAATCGTGACATTACGAGGATTAGAGGAAACAGCGCGCGCAAGAGAGCAGTAAATTTCTCATCAAAAATTGAATAGGAGGAAAGTTTAAAAGATCTATAATAATCGTGAAGGCTGGACAGAAAAAGGCAAAACAAACTCTATTTTTTTTTTTTTTTTTTGAAATCGTTAATGAAGAAAATATAAAGAATTCGATCTTGGCGACATTTTGAGGAACATATTTGGAATGAATCGGTAAGGAAAGACATATTTAAAAGGACCGGGATAGCTAGAACCAAGGCAGGTCTCATGGTAGCAAGACAGGGACGAAGGCAGGTATCTTTACCTGGGAGCTCGTGCGAATCTACCATGAATAATGAGATAAGTTATTCGGAATTATGATCAAAACATAATGATAATTGTCACCCACGTCTTCAGCGACGACACTTAATACTAAATTTTTATCCTACAATACGGGGCTTGCTGCGGTATTCCGAGAATTTCGTTCGCTTCACTTTCATCAAAGACAACACGTGTTTTCTTTCCATTGTGACAAATGCTCTTCAAATTTTCAATCATTTTTAAGTAAAATTGCCGTAATGAATGAGGCATTATTGATGTCAGTCAATTCATTGTTAAAGAACCGCGCTCGTTAATTTTCACGTTCTACACCTGATACAATAACGAACTGAGCAGATATCGCAACTACAATTGATTTCAATACGCAGCCTGACATATACGAACTTTTACTCATCAAATGCTTTTCTAAATAGCTTTGTCATCTTCAAGTTTTCCCACTAGCATCTTAATCGTTTCTTCAACTTTTGCCGGCACATTTATCACTGGACCAACTAATCGTTTAGACTCGATGAAAAGTAATGTTTATTTTTCCCGTTTGCACGAGTGGCAAGCATAATGTAAAATCAATCGTTCTTTGAAAAAATTTAATAGGAGATTATCGAGAATATTTATGGGAATATCGGGAAATAAAAATCCGTCCTACGGGGACGCGTTTTTGGCATATTACGAGTATTTCACCTTTAATATTATATCGATTACGAGTTTTAGAAATGTTCATAGAAACCCACCACCTATCGATGTTTTCTGGAACTAACGTTTGTAACAACCGTCTAATCCGGGTCATCGGTAAAATTATATCGGTATCTTTCAATCGGATAAATCTCAAACATCTTTTTGAACGTTTGCTTAAATTTTGCTACACGCGAACATATTCCATACTATTTGACTTCAGGTTCTGTAATTTGTTTTCGTTTTCAATGAAGATATTGTGTAATCGCAGTGCTTAGAAAACCACGATTGACCTAAATGAAATTTTCAGCACGAAGTTTTGCTTGTGTCCGCTTGATTACTACAATATCCAAGCATAACTTCCTCTTTTCAATCTTACACACTTTCTTTTATCGAACTCACTTATTAGTTTCCATGGTAACTAAAATTGTGATTTTCTTGCTAATTCTATATTAAAAAATTTTTACTTCCGGTTTCCATGAACAGTCACTTCCTCCGCGACGCCTTTCTCTGAAAACCGTCTGCTTAAACATTTTCGATGTTAACTTAATCGCCCGATCTGCAGCTTAAATCAACCTCAATAATACTCTGGTTATTTGTTCCTATTTTCAACCGTTTGGTAGAAATGAAAGGAGTGTACACATCCTGTATTTTCATTGTTCCTTCTAATTTTAATTTTTACTTATTTATGTTTCTATTACTAAACTTCAATATGATATACTACTTTACAAATTTTTCTTGGCCAAATAAGCTGATAAAAATAACAAAGACACACACACACACATATATATATATATATATATATATGTATCGCGTGTGTGTGTGTTTGTAGATCATTTTGCGGAAATTTTTTAAAAGGTTCCTGATTAAGAAGTGATGTTTATCTATCCTCCATAGGGGGGCTACTATTTAAAAACAGGAAAATTTCGCGGCTAGAGAAATTTTTTAATAACTTTTCTGTGTTCGATGGCGAGAGAAATTCGACTAACCGAATGTAATTATTTTTCATTAATTCGACGCGGTGTTGGGTTCAGAATTTTCGCGCGTGCTGAGTGTGAGAACAGGGATCATCCGATTGAATGTAGCCTTTCCAAGTTTTTGTTTCGTTCTCTTTAATAACGACCAGTTTTTAAATATCTCACTGTTGTTTATGAGAGTTTTTTCACGATCGTTTGTCACTTTCGGTTTTTTCTATTTAATTTTTCTTCTGCTTTTTTCATCAACCAGGGGGACCTTTACCCCCCAGGAACGATTAAAAAAAAAGAGGAAAGAATCAGTTACATTCGAATGCAATCACGTATTTGCTAATAAGAAGGAGTAGACAGTGGGAATAAGGTGCGGAGAAGGAAAAAGAAGTGCGAAGATCATTAGCAAATTGCTCGAAAAGATGAACATAAACCGTACCGCAAACAAGTGCTTCATTTGAACGAAGAGAGCCGTGCGGTAGGAAAACTAACGACAAATGAAAAGGTAGGGAGAGTATGGCTTAAGAATGTTGACGATTAATGGATGCGGCAGAAGAACGACTAAGTGAGTAGGAAAACAGGAAGGATTAGCAGGAAGCAAATTAATAAGAATAGAACGGAGGGAAGAACGAGTAAGGATACGTTTACGGAGAATAATAAAATCACAGAAATTATCACAGGTGAGGAGAACGGATTGCTGGAAGGGCGTTTATGGAGGAAAAAAGTAATCGAAAAATTGGAAAAAAACGAAACTAACGGAACCGTATTAATTCCTTTTTTTTAATATGGAACGAAAAGAGAGAAGACGAAAATATCCTGAAATATTAAATCTGGGAGGATAAAAGAGAGGCATCGACGCTATTCGGCCTCTTCGAAAGTAAACATGGGGTTACACGAAAGGAAATAGAGAATTGGTAGTATCGCGAAATTCCTGCCTAGTTAGTAGAAGAAATTTTAAAAATGAAGGTTAAGGAAGCGTTATAAATTTGTATAAACTCTTATGTTTCAGCTGAAACTGTATCTGAAATTTTACGTTTTTTAAATTTTTTAGTCGAAATTTAAGTAAAAAAATTAATATCTTAACTAATCCAAAACTTTGATCAAAATCTAAATCTGTATTTCAAAATTTTCAAAAATGCCGATCAAAAACTTCGTTGGGGCTGCTCGGATACTCCTACCATCCATCGCCTACAGAGACCAGCCTCCGAATATTATTAATATTATTGGAATATGATTTTTTAGATTTTAATATTGTTTTATTTTTTTTGCGACATAATAATTATGATTTCGCAACTAGCGTTTTCAATTTTTTATTCCAGCTAATTTGGATATTTTTTTTTTAAATGATGGGAGCGGACCAGGACTTTAAGAACTAAATAGGCAACTAAAATTGAATTAAATCGGACCTTTCAACCAAATCATTTTCTCTCTTTTTTTCAGTAGCGATCTAAAATAATTTTCGTCGATTAATAATGAAACCTCTTAACCACAGTCGACTTTCTTGTATCTTTTTACACGCATTTATTAAACCGTCTTTGCATCTTTTTTAATGGCTGCACGTATTAATGAAAAAACAGCTTCTGTCGATAACTTTGTTTACATGTTTCTTATCATATTTTTAAAAATATTCTTATTGTTATAAATTTTTTCTACCCTCTGGGGCAACCGATCAATTAATTTTTTAGCAGCCTTAATTTTTTCTCCCCCCCCACTCCATCTCCAGTTTCATCACCTTTAAGTATCATTTAAGATTTTTATTATTCATTTTCTTCATTCCAGCAAGACTGATGTATCACGATTTTATTCTCAAGTCATATCTTATTTACATTTTTTTTCTTTAAATTTTATTTCCTGCTGTCGATCCCCACAAGTATTTACATAAACAGGTAGATTTAATTTATTACTTTGTTTTTATTTATACCTTTTTTCTCTTTTTATCCCATCCGGATATTATATTTGTATTAGTCGCAGTTGCACCATCTATTCACACGTAACGCTTATGACAATATTCGGTAAGCAAGATGCAACTAAATTGCTGATGTTGCAAATGTTTTTGACTTTTAATCAATCGTTGCACAAGTGCAGTCTGAATGCATAAATGTTCTGCATGTCGGTGTGCGAATGGTTGGTACGCGTGCTTTTGCGATAATTAACTTAGAGGACGATACGCTTGGTCTCTAGTCCGACCGTTCGAGCAACTCTATTGCTAAAACTAACTTTAGATAAATGTAATCGACAAAATCGGCAGTCCTAACGAGACAGCCGGTTCGTATTGGCGATATATTTTCTTTGAATTGGCGGAATTCTGCCTGGAAGCAAGCGTGAGAACTGTGTCACCGGAAGCGTTGTCAAGAAATAATATCTACTACGCACTTGATGCTGCGCGTTACTTCTTCTTGTCTGATGGCGAGCGCCCTGTCATTATCTAATTTATGTGTACTCCTCTTCCGTGTAATTATGCGAATAATGTTAACTAACGGTGTCCGATATGAGGTGGTTATCGAGATAATAATTAGGGCTGTTCTGTTCAATTTTATTTTGTTCTTTTCCAGTATAAATATTAATATTACAGTTCGCTTCTTATTTAATTAACGGAACGAGTTATTTATTTGTCACTTTTAACAAAACGAAAGTTTCGTAAATCCGATGGCGATATAGTTGCAGTACATTCAATATCGTTGTAAATTCAGCATAGGCTTCAAGGTGACCACCGGTAATCATTTCAAAAAGTTTTTTTCCTTTTTCGGGCGCGTCATCAACGGGGCTTAACCAACGAGCTATAGTGGAGGAAATGCGAGCGTTGTAACAGAAAGTATGGCAGGGATGGAAATGGTTAAATTAGAATAACTTGATTTGTTGCTTTCATTAATTGGATGGTTCAGTCATCGAAAGGTGTTCGAAGTTGATTGGGAGAGGATGAGTAATGAGACGCACAGGTTTCTTGTTTACTTCTGTTTGGCTTATAAAAGACTTAAGAGGAACAGTTATTAACTCGAGAAACAGGAGTGCTGGAAGAAATAATGATTTTAAATGAAGGAATAGCGAGTCGCAGTTGGTGTATGAAATGCCTGAGCTTCAAAAAAGAGTTGTTTTTCATGGCTGAAGCCTCGTGGAAAGAAACATATTCGAACGACGTAATTTTTTAAATATCTCTTTGTTTAAAGTATTCCGGTTAGCTCTATTATAATAGAAAACATGGAGTGACCGCGGAACATTTCTTTTTAATCATATAGAACAAGCGCAAAAAATCGGAAATACAAATATGCAAAAAAAAAAAAAGGAGAAATCCTAACTCTTTTTTGAATTACATCTAAAAAGAAGGGAAAAAGTTCTTCAATCGAGTAAAAACAATAACGATCGAATAAGATCGGATCATTTTTTATGTTTATTATAAAAGAAAAATAAAACAAAAAAAAACAACATATATAACATATTCTTTACTTAGCCGAAAAAATTAACATATATACAAACATACATATCAGCATAGGGGTGGATCCAGAAGGACATTTAGGAGGGAGGGGGGATTATATAATTACATAAAATCCTCTGCGGTAGGCAGTAGATTTGAGAATGTTTTATATAAAGAAAATCAAATAGCGACCTTTATAGAAATTCATAAAAATGTTTTAAAAACACATAATTATTACAATTTTTAATTTAACTTTTGTCTTATATATTTAGGAGTGAAAAATAAAACGAAATTATAAAATTATACCTTAAATATGGTAGTTTAGAAATAGTAAGAAAGATAGTATTTTTATTAGACACTTTACTTCTTTCTTATTTTTGTTAGTAATCCGATCCGAATTCTCTTTGTTCGTGAGCAAGTTTAAATATATATAAATATATGTATTTCTCATGGAACTCTATTTTAAATTAAAATTACAAAATAAAAATTAAAAATAATTAAAAACGGCAAAAGATCGACGACATTCTCTGTTAAAACAAATTTTTTCATAGAGGCTTTGGATTTTTGGGGGAGGCTGGTGTCTCCTATCCTCTGCCCCCTTTCGTGGATCCGCCACTGATACATATACATATACGTAATATATACACCGAAAAAAAAATTAAAAACTGGATTACTATCGTTAGCCGAAATTAATTGTTGGAATTTCTGATGAGAATAGAATTCAATTATTTTTTCGATTTTTTTCGAAAGCATTATTTCGATTGACTGTCATTTTTGATTTTGCATCTGTCAAACAGAATGATTCACTGTCTGAAATGCACAATTTAAGAATAAAAAAAAAGAGCTAATAAAAAATATAGCTTTTACTTTTAAAAAAAGAGCGCCGAAAAGAATAAAATAAGCAACGTTTTGACACAGTAACAGTTCTAAATATTCAAAAGCAGTCCCCGATTGTTCTACTTTACATGGATGGATCTTAATAAAGGCAATTTCAAAATTACTGCAAAACATATCGCGCACGGTTAATAATTATATTAATTTAATTATCGAGAACTAGTCACTGGACTAGTTCCATAACATGTTATATATATTAATACTTTATAAATATTAATTACACAGGGCAACAAATTTTTTTTTTTTTTTTTTTTTTGCCATTTGAATTAATCATTTATAGGCATTAATCGAGCACAAATTATGAGAACAGTCGTCCACATTTTCAGTGTATGGCAGTGGAATTTGAGTGAAAGCCATTTGACCAGCTATGCTACAGTATAGCTGGCTGTAATGAATTTTTAAATATCTTATACATTCGTGTGTTTAATTGTAAAGGATGAAACAAAATGTGTATTTACAAAAGAAGTAACGTAATGAATTGAGTCTCGCCGAAACCGGTTGTTTCAGCTATGAGCAACTATTGGCACAGTTCTAGTTGAAGCCAAAAATTTGACAATAACAAAAGAGAAACTAGATCATTCGCGTTTACAGTGAAACTTGGAAGATTTTATAAGAATACTGAAGAATTAATATTTTTTTAAATTAAATATATATTTATATTGTTACGAGCTGTATTTCGGTATAAAATAATAATATTCAATTTTCTCTTTGAAAATTATATATTCAAATATATTATAGAGAAATTTTTAATTGAATTTATGCAGAGTTTAGAAGTATATTCATGTAGATTTTTTAAAAATAAATCCGTTTATACAAAATTTACATATAACTTTGTGTATGCTAAAAAAACAATATTTTGTTTGATATTAAAATTATTATTACGCAGTACTGAATTTATGTAGGATTTTTAAATTCCGGAACGAACAAACGATGCTCCTTCAGAGTACTCTACCTCTCTACATCTTTTAACGATTCCGCTGATCTATATTGTCTGCTAAAGCCTTCGCTGCCACCCTTAAAGTTTCTTGATTTCCGTCACTACGCAACTTTCTAAATACTTTACCCTCACAGACTCGATATAGTATTTTAAGTTTACCGGTGTGTCGATTGCTTAAAAAGGAGTCATGTGCTCTAGAAATAGGGAGCTAAGTGAAACTAAAGGTACTGAGGGAATGTAGAAATTGAAAGGTACTACGGGGATACGGCAAGAAAAATTAAATGAAAGTTGCGGTGGGGCGGAGAAAAGTCGTCTTGGTCACAACAATCGCGTAGCATGGCGTTCGTGAGAATTGGAATACGTGTTTTTTAACAATGTCGTGAGAGATAGAAATTGATAAGATTTGATTAGGAAATTTTCTAGGCAGTATTTTTTTTTTTTCTTTTTGTCCGAATCGAAATGGAAGTGGAACTTTAATAGATAGGGCTCATGTTATTCAAATCTCAACACATATTTCCGCATTGTTAACTATTTCACAGGTATCTCGTGTTATTCAGATCTCGACATAGGATGCGTTATGTAATTGCATTGGCTGCACAAAATTTAAGATCCTGAGCGAATTATTCTATTTATGTAATAATAATAAAGCAGTCGATAGATTTTTTAAAGCTGTTATTAAATAATTTAATCGCGGTATTGTTTTTCGGTTCGTTATTGAGTAGTTTTTCATATATTGCATAGAACATTTTTCAGCAGTAATAATATGTATACAGTTGTTTGCTTATATTTTATTTTTTCCTTTTCCACGCACTTTATATATTCTGGCTATTAGCATCAATATCCGTTCGGAAAAAAAAGAGACTCCTTCTTCTTCTTCTCCTCCTTCTTTTTCGTACATCATCTCCTACACGGGGGGAGGTTGATGATTCACAGGCTACGTCTTGAAACGGCTGACCGGAATAATTCTACTGATGAGCAGTCGAACCAGCGGCGTAAGATCCTCATCCACGATTTTTTTACGGACGGCCAACAGATTTTCTTCCTGTATGGGGTCACCTTTGCTTGAGTGGTTAATCTTAAAATTTCGTATTTCGGTCCTCGCATTAAATTACCTAAATATTTACGTTTTCTTTCCTTTATGATGATCGCTGTTTCCAGTTGCTTGCCCAGTCTATCAAGCACCTCCGTATTGATAGTTTTTCCAATCCATGAGATCCGCAATATGCAACGACGATATATATATATATATATATATATAAAGTTCAAAGGCCTTTATACGCTTCTCTAAAAGTCGCATCTGCCGTCTATGCTTCGCATCCATAATACAAAATTAAAAAAAATGCAACATCGAAGCATCCTTAATTTCACCTCGACTTTTAACTATCGTCTAACGAATAGATTCTTCATGTTTGCAAACTTTATCCTTGCCTGTTTTATTCTTTCTTTGATCTCTTTTTTTTTTTTTTTTTTTTTTTCTTTTTTTGCGGTACAATTATCCTCTAGGATTATACCAAGGTATTTAACAGTGAAACTCGCTGGATTTCGTCTCCGTTGATTTTTAATAAGCATCTCATCGATTTCTTTGCAAAAACCACATGACCTTTGTCTTAGCGATATTAATTAAAATGCGCCACATATTTACTGCCATGCTCTACAATTCTATTCCACAATTTTTTTTTGTAATTCTGCTTGGCTGCTTGCTAAATCTAGACTGTCGTCTGCATATCTTATATTATTAATTACCATACCGTTTATTATGATTCCCGTGTTTTTCTTTTCCATCGCCTCTTCATATATGTATTTCTTCTTCGTATAAATTAAAAAGAAGCGGGGATAGAACACATTCCTGCCGCCGGACGCCCTTTTTTTTTATTACTATTACTTCGCGGAAGTTTGGTTTTCTACTTTTATTTCATAACTGACTAATAATGTGTACTACCTTTATACGAGATGGTTAAATTAATAGTATTATAGATTATATTATTATTAACAATTGTGGTAAATATAAAATCTGACCATCCATCTTTAAGTATAAAAGTGCATTATTAATTAAACGAGATTTTCCTCCCGTTTTTATTACATTATATAAGCGGAGTTCACGAAAGACTCCAATTACTATATCTAAGTAACGTTTTGAATATTAACATCGAGTAATTAGTCTGTCAGTTACTTGTTAAAAAAAAAAAAAGGAAAAGGAAAAAGAAAAAGAAAAGGCCAACTTTGGATATTATTAAACATTAAACATCGGGGGGGGGGGCGTAATAATACAAGTATAATGGGGTTTACATGAGGAATTTTTTCTATTTTTTCCTTCCCTGCTATAAAATACAATTCTGCGGCTCCATTTGAAACTGCAACTGTGAGCGGGAAAAAACAAAAAAAACCCCGACTAGGATGAGAAATTAAAATGGTTTAAGACGTTCGTTTCATCGATGAAAATGCAGAAGTGAATTGAACGTGTATTTCTGTTATCTCTGGCGACAAAATTAAGGCTAACGATTTTTTTTTTTTTTTATTTATTTATTTATCAAAAAGAGAAAAAAAAATGAGAATATTTCAGTTTTGTAATATTTATTGAGTGGATGAAAATTTTCTAGAACTTCTTTGTCGCTGAGATAAAAGTGAAAAGATGAAAATCTTTCGCAAAAAGAGAATGTTTCTTTTCCTTTCTTTTGATTTGCGAACAGTTTTTGCTTTCTACTACATTTCTTTTATTGTTTAATCGCGATGAAAATGAGAACATTTTCATTACGTAAGTATTGTTCCGTTGCAGGAATCTCCCCCCGTATTTTTCCCGTTATAAATTACGGGGCTCGCATCGCAATTTTTTACCGGAAGAATAATTGATGAGTTAAGTCAAATTTTAGAACAATAGGCGCGCAGAGAGAAGTTGAAAGATTCGTTATCGAATGCGCGGCGATTAATTTAACGACGATTCCGGTGGCGGCGGTGGCGGTAGAAGCCCCAAGCTGATTTCAAAAGTGGCAACCAGATTGTTGAAATGAGAGAAGGGCGGAATTTTTACATTTTTTTTTACGCGGCAGCATTAGCTCGGCAAACGGAAAAATAGATGGAAAGAAAGATTTAAATAAATTGCAACGATGAGCGATGCCGCTAAATGACGTCAAGGCAGCTTAAGCAGAAAAACGAAAAGCGATTCGGACCAGCTCGTCGATATAGAACGGATTTTTCACCGTCCCTTCTCTATTTTCTTCCCCGCACTAATTATTTCTTTTTATTTTCTCTGTTTTTTTCCTTGTTTCCCTCTCTTCCCTTTCCTCTTCTTTCAACTTATTTTTAATCTTCTTAACGAAACTACACAACTTAAAGTAGTTCCCGAACGGTATTAGAAACTTCGAAATAGCACATTGTTTGGTTAGGAGCAATTTTCCACTTAGCGCTGATATTCCACTACGAAAAAGGAGAGCTAGAAGGATGAATATGCATCAAGGACAAAGGACAAAGGGTTAACAAAAAGGTTCACCGAATCGAATGAAAATGTTCTATTGCACACGAGTAAAAGTAACCGGAACAGAGTTATATATTACATTCTAGTTTGTAAGCCGGAAATATATTTAATTTTACTTTTCGGAACGATACTTTGAGTTCGAAACAGGATTTATGGACGAGATTGACGGTTTTTCCCAGGTGCGCTGATGCTCATAAAGCAACGGAACCAGTTTAGCGTAAGATTTTAGTGTAATATTTTAGCGTTATATATTTTTGTCATTTCACTCGCGATAGTTACGCGTTCGTACTTATAATTTACTGAACACTTGATGATGCAATTTATTATCGCCAGACATGTCTAAATGTTTGGTGAAAAAATCTCTGACCATTTCACATTTGAATGATACGCGCGTAATTTAGTTTGAAAATTGTGAAAATATTTTACAGGAAGTGTTTACGTACAAATAAAGTAAAGTTAAATACATTCCATATGCCTGATAGGGCGTCGGAATTGCGTAATTAAGCTTTTCATAATGTACTAAACCTAATGGATCTAAGGAGAATACTAGGGCCAGCTGAATTCTACTTGGAATGCGCCTCTTTACTTTCCAAGATTTCTTTGGTATCCAATTATTTTAGGCTGGAAGTAAATTTTCTTAGGACGTTTTTTGATATAATTATACGGAATATGGTATAACTAACTGTTAAGATGAAACAGAAAAACGAAAGTCTAATATCCTGCACAATGTAATTAGTTAGACTAATTACATTACACGATAACGGGAGACTAAAAGAAAAAATCGCCTAAATTCGACGCATTTGTATGTCGATTAAAAGCTAGAACTCTGTAAGGTAACCATTTCATTGGGTACTGCCGTATGGTGGAAGCAACGTTTACGGAGCAGCGGTATATGTATATTCTGCTTAGTTATCATTCCAGGAGAAATATTCGAACGCTATAATTTATATTTTCTTCTGTCAGCTGAAAAACGATCGAATTGTTCTTGGTTTCGGTGTAAAATGCTGACCAGTGGAAAAGGAAATAGATGTCATAAAGATACTGGGATGGACCGATTTGGTCGTGCCCTTAAAAATTAAGAATCACAAATGTGATTGTGCCTATATGTTTTTCCGGAGACAGTACCTTCGTATAGGCTAGTACTTTTTAATTCCCATCGAGATGACCAAGGGAATGTTTTAAACATACAACACAAAATAAGAATGCATCCAGACATTGAGTAGAAGTGCTGAGACACGATTGAAGAGAAGAGTAATTTAAGGCGGAACAGATACTGAAAGAAAAAAAAGAAAACTCATTAAAAAAAGTGTAGTTAGACGAATAAATTTTAGGTACTTTTTAAGTTAGTGATTTTTATGTGAACAGAAGTAATATACTCATATTTAGCCAAACCTGTCGAAGGAGTCATTCAATATAAGCGTGTTTACTAACTGTTCGAACTCGATGCATATTACATAGTTTTCAGTGTTGCGGTGATAACGTGAATTCTTCAAATTCGTAAATTATTTATTGGGCCCTAAGATTAATAATTAAAACTTTGTACTCCTGACCGGTACATACTGTTTAAAAAGCGCGCCGAAATTTAGTAGTAAAATCACGATCGACAAAAGCCAGTATTTGCATGCAGATTCTTTGTTTAGAATAATTCGATTGTGTATCAGAATTTTCCGATAGAGATTATCCGTGATGCACCTAAAATACGGGTGGTCGACAAATAATCAACTTCCGACGATGACACTGATGAAGCTGCGTACATTTAGTGTGGAGTATGGATTTTATAAGTGACTATTAAAAAATATATATACATAAGTATGTATTTTTAGAAATATTACCCGGATGGTGACCAGAAGGTAGCAACGGATTCCATCGAATTAGTCAAAAAAGTTATATTGAATCATTGATTTTTTTTTTTTTTTGTAATTTTGAACGGCGACCTTTTCTGCATCTCAGTGAACACGTTTACATTCTAAAAATAACGCGCTTGTTTTAAATTCCAAGTTTCTTCTTCCCCCAAAAAAACGCTGATGGTCAAAAAAGTATTTGCGCACCAGCCAAAAACGCTGCAGAACCTAAGTGGTGTGAATGGCGACGGGAAAAGCGGATGTGTTAGAAAGAAAATCACCTAAAACGCATAACTGCACTATATGCCGTAACGGTGAATAACAGTGGCGCAGACAGAAAATGTGCGGGAAAAACCAAGAAAAAACGCATTTGCACACGCATGAATTGATGTGACTAATACGTGTGCATGATAAGATGACACACAGTTTAATGAACGTAGGTTGTATGGTTTAGTGGAGTGGTTTAGTGCGCAGTGAGCGTAATTAACGACAGAAGTAATTTCAGTACTGTGAAGTGTGAAAGATGGTGTTAAAGACACCGAGAGATACCTGTGTAGCGTGCGCGAATTATAACGCTTTGTAAAAGTGGTCTCAGTTACCGCAATTGTACGGAAGAAGTAAGTTATACATTTTCTGCAGTTCGGTGTGTTATTAAACGGTTTTTGCAACGACGGGGAAATCTGAGAAAACGAAGTGGCCCATCTCCTAAGGCAGATCAGAGAATAAAACGAGTTATCATCCGTCAGTCGCTAAAAAAGACTCAATTTAGCTGAGCGTCCCAAAGCTGATCTCGCAGTAATGTCTGGAATCATAGCAGATCGTTAAATTATCCGAAATGTACTCAATTGCGCCAATATTCACGTCAGTAACAAACCGTATGCCATCAAACCGGCAGCCTTACTCGGTGATGTTTTCCGACTAAAGTAAATTTTAATAGCGAGCTTTAAGCCAATCACTTGTGAGAGTTACCATATAAAGCACGGTGGAGGAACTGTATATGGTGTGGGCACGCGTGCATGGCGACTAGTGGTGTCGGAAATCTTGCATTCATTGTCGGAAAAATGAAAGCCACCGATAACATTACGATATTGCGTGGTGATCTGAAGGAAAGTGTCTATGTAAATTAGCTTTGGAGGAGTTACATATATGTTTTTTTTTTTTTTCGGGCAAGAAGATGGCCCCAAAGGAACCACCGTGATGTCAACTCGTGAATGAGTGCTTTATAATGTGCCCGCAGGCTATGCATAGCTCCGCAGTCTTCTGATCCGAACGTTGTTGAAAATTTGTGAAGTTGACTCGTCGCAAGTCGGAAGTGGGTATAAGGAAAAATGTTCAAGGCTTAGAATTTAGAACGGGCTTTAGAAGCTGCATGGGCGGGTATCTTCGGAATATATTTTCTTTTATCGTGTGATGCTTCTTAATCTACTATGTGCAGCGAGTTTCACGCAGGGTCCTCAAAATATTCTAGAACGTTTTTCGGTGGTGTGTGCAAATAGTTACTTTTTTATCCACCGTACGTATGCGATGTCTAGTAAAGCCCGTGTATACCACACATTTCACATATCGACAACACTTTTTTTAAAAATTCGTATCGGTAATTGTTATTTTATTTCCTATTTCAGACGTTCGAGCACATTTTAAAGGAAAAAAAAATCAGTTTTGATAGTTGCTTGGTGCGTATAGTTTTACGTTTTATCATAGGAAGCGTACTTTTCGCAAAGGGACAAACACTGCGGTTGTTACTATAGGGGGCGAATTTCGCGTTAGGACTAGACGCTGTGAAGGTTAAAACTGAAAGTGTAGATGAAAAGCAATTATATTATTGGTTTGTCGAAAATGGCCATGTGCCGAAACCAAAACTAGACTTGAAGTTGTCAGTGTTTTCACACTTGACACATCGATATATATATATATGTATATTCCTTACGTCCCGTACGCGTTTGTATTGGTAAACGGATGATTTTTTAATCCTCTACGCTTCTTCGTACGAGGCCTGCTGGTTTCTCCGCTTTTATCCTATAGGGAGGATAGCCAAATACGGAACATTAAAATGCCAGCGAGTTCTGAAATTCTGAAGAGCTAATTATTTGGTTGCGGCAGCCGTCCCCGATTGGATCAAAGAAGATTAAACTTCTCAGCGTTTGACCAAATTGGAAAAAAGTTAATTAAATGAAAATTCGCCCATCAATTCGAAATAAAAAAGAGAAAAGACATTTACATCGATAGTTTTCAGTATCGGGGACACTGTCGTAAAAGAAGATAAATATTTTCTAAATAGGGTACAGAGAATTCTGTAGGAATTTCAAAGCAGCGAGAGTTCTCGGGAAAGGAGTGTAAAATTAACGTGAAAAATATTGAACAGAAAACTGTCTTTAACAACAGATAAACGTTGTCTTGATTATGTTCAACCTTTTTTTTATACGGAAAAATTAATAATCTGTCATCAGAATTTCAGGTATCATTGTTCATCTTTTTTGCTTCTCTCAAAAGAAACCGAACCAATGCCGCGCAATGTCTACTTATTAATATAGCAGATCTTCAGTCATTTCTCATTATAAAAGTGCACATTTTTCGCTACGACGGCGTGGAAAAATGTTTTAATTGAAAAAATCGTTTTTTAATCTTCTTCCGTTCGCTAATGGTGGTTAAAAATAATTTATACGAAAATACAAACTGCGCTGATTTATTTATTTTTCGCATTCTTTATGTAAAACTAGATGAGACTAGTGAAAACTGTATACTCAACGATGCGAAGCGTTTATCATGAAGAATAGCAGACAATACGACTTCGCGGGAATTTTTCATACCTACAGCAATTATATACATCTTTCGATTTTTTCGTAATTAAACGCAAAGTCGCACAAATAAATAGAACGCGAATAACGCAATAGGTTATAATTATAAATTTTAATATGACCTTTTTGATTGCGCGATTTATAATTTAAGATTTTTTTACGTATAATTTAGTGCAGCCTTTATTCTCTCTCTCTCTCTATCTCTATCTATCTCTCCGTGTGTATACATATGTATACGTGAGCATATATATATATATATATATATATATATATATATGTATATATATGGATATATATATATATATATATATAAACTCGGCCATTTTGGCCTTGCAAGGGGCCGTGCCCCTTGACCCCTTTTTTTCTTCGGGCTCACAATGACCCGAATTTAAAAAAGATCTTTAAATTTAAAAAAAATCCTTCTCTTTACCGTGTACAATTATTATTTTTAAAAGAAAATGGTACTTCAGCGTCGATTGATTGTATTTTCGACCGACTGTTACGTACTACTAATATAAAAAAAAGGACAAAACCGAAAGAAAAATGCCCGATCAGTTATCTCTTTGGACAGTGTTACACTCCATCTATGTGCAGGAACTGATTGTGGTACACCGGCCCATTTGTACGGCCACCGAGGGCCACTTTACACAACACGAGCGCGACTTAGGCTACCGTTTTTCGGAAAACCGCTCAGCGCTGAATTATCGTGATAAGCACACTGCACACTAAACCTAACTATTCTTAGTAAATTCTCTTAATTATCGCAGTTCCGATCATTGTTGATTTCGACAATGCCCGGGATAGATGTATTTTAAATAACGAAATCCGTATCAACTCGACTGATCCGGGCTTCACCATAGAAACACCCCACGGACCCCTAGATAGTGTTTTATTTTTTTTTGTAATATTTACACATATGTAGAAATTGAAATTGCTGAGTCATTTCAAAAATGTATTTATGATTTTAAAAATTTATTAAAAATCTAAATCCTTCTGATTTAAATAAAACAGCGTCAAGTTATCCCTTCCGTGAGTGATTTTTAAAATCAAATTTTGCTCGTTGTTAGTAAAAATTTAGACAGCGGGGTAACTTGGCGATAGCTACCCTAAAATTTGAATATTTCCAAAAAATGATTGTACCCGCCAGATTGCAATAGATTTGTGCCGAATTGCGCTGATAATTCAAATTTTTGGAGTCGAATAATAATACGGAGTATTAGAATAAATTAAGCTGGCCTAATTTGACAATAGTCCTTTCGAAATTTGAAAATTTAAAAAAAATGATTGTATCCGTAGATAGCAATTATTTGGTTCCCTATAGTGCCGATGATGAAAGATTTTATTCCAAAACCTACCCGGATGGATAATTCGTACAATTCATTTAATGTTTGAGCACATGTTTTATCCTGTTTTTGTCTTCATCGAATAAACCTTTATTAAACAGTCCTCATTCGTTGCATCGCGCTGATAATTTAATGCCAGTTCTAAAAGTCGCTTTTGCATTAACTGACTACATCTTACTTATTTTCCGAATTACCTTAAATTCGTACTACTTTAAATGGTGGTTTCTTCGTGGCTACGATTGGTAGTGACAACATTACATTTACAAAGCTGTGTGTTCTTTTCTTCATTATTTCTTTATTCGTATTCTATTTATGGTCATTGATAATTTCATATTCGCTGGCTCTAAACCCCTCTGGTTCAATTTAATTCATTTCCTTTACTACAAAAAAAAAGGCCATAGTGCGTAATAGATTAAATATGTAATATTGGACTAAATAGGAGGATATGTATGCGTAATATACAAAAATTTTAAAAAACAAACTATATTTACAAATTTTAAATAAAACAAGTATAAAAATTTATTATGAACTACGAAAATAAGTATAAATGCGAAAACCTCTCTTTTTAAATAGAAGTATTCAAGCTATCCAGTTTTGTTTAAAAAACACTCCTGTGCGAACTAGTAATTCCCCAGTAAGCGCATAGCCCGCATGCCACGTGGTTTTTTCCGATTTTCATATCCCGAGTACTCACTGGTACATAACTATACCCCTGTCGTTTTCCCGCATTGTAATGCTTTATTTACATGTATTTTCGAAATAACGTTTTACTAAGTGTTCCCTCATTTTTGGTATCTTCTAATATTATCAGGTATATAGCGTAGCTGTTTTAATTACTGCGCGGAACCGTAAAAACTTCTAACCAGGGCTGCATTTTACGGGGTCCGGTACTAATCTTGAATGAGGAGCCTCCCTTCGAAGAAAAAATGGTGAAATAATTCATTATCATATATGTGCAAACAAACGAACAAGAAAGAAAAAGCCTACTGTGCACGAATGAATGACTAATAAAATTAAAATTATGCTCTCTTTGCAAAATTAATTTTCTTACCCTAACAAACTGAATACTACATTGAACGTCAAATGGGTAATTTTATACATACATACATACATACATATATATATATATATATATATATATATATATATATATATATATATATGTATGTATATGTATATATATATGTATGTATATGTATATATATATGTATGTATATGTATATATATATGTATGTATATGTATATATATACACCCTGTCAAGAAAGTATCGGGAATTGTCAATTTAAATCTCCCGGGTAATAGCTAGGCAGATAATTTTTTTTTTCCAGGTTGGTACAACTGTTTTGTATTATGATGCCTATTTTTAGCGCGATCTGTCAACCAGTGTGTTTACAGCAGCTGTTAAAATCAGTCGACCTTGAAGTGTTTTGTCGAAGTTTTACAATGAGTGAAAATATTGAACAACGTACTTGTGTTAAATTCTGTGTTTCGAACGAAATTTCTTGTGCCGATACACTGAAAATGTTACAGAAGGCTTTTGGTGAATCTGCTTTATCAAAAACGCGGGTTTACGAGTGGTACAGAGCGTTCAAGGATGGTCGGGAGACGGTCGAAGACATGCCTCGCTCTGGACGGCCTTCAACGAGTGTGACCGATGATAACGTCGATAAAATCAAGGAAATCGTTGCTGAAAATTGTCATGTGAGCTTGAGAGAGATGGCTCATGGATTGGGCATGTCACACGAGAGCGTACGTACGATTGTGCACGAAAAATTGGGTATGCAACGCGTTGCGGCTCGGCTTGTTCCGAAAGACCTGAATTTCTTTCAAAAAAAGTACCGAGAACAGGTAGCTGCAGACATGCTGGATCGAGCCAATTTGGATCCTACCTTCTTGGAAAAGATAATTACTGGTGACGAGACATGGGTGTACGAGTACGACACGCTTACGAACCAGCAATCGTCCGAATGGCGGCCAATTGGCGCGCCAAAGCCGAAAAAACCTCGCCAAAGCCGATCGAAAGTGAAGATCATGTTGATTGTTTTCTTCGATATTCGAGGCGTGGTACACTATGAATATGTGCCAGCCGGACAGACAGTCACCAAAGAGTTTTACTTAAGTGTTTTGAGACGTTTGAGAGAGGCTATCCGTCGTAAACGTAACGATTTGTGGGTCGACAATTCTTGGATTCTCCATCACGATAACGCGCCGTCTCACAAAGCCATAATTGTGAATGAGTTTTTGGCCAAACACTCGGTAAATATCATCGAACAACCGCCGTATTCACCAGATTTAGCACCCTGCGACTTCTTCCTATTCTCAAAACTCAAATTTCCGCTACGGGGAATGCGCTTCGAATCGATTGATGACATCAAGACGAATGCGACGCGAGAGCTAAAGGCCATCCCGGAAACCGCCTATCAGAAGTGCTTTGCCGAGTGGAAAAAGCGTTGGCATATGTGCATCGCTTCGAATGGATGTTATTTTGAAGGTGACAAAATAAATTTGGATGAAAATTAAAAATTGTTCGTTTTATTTAACAATTCCCGATACTTTCTTGACAGGGTGTATGTATGTATATGTATATATATATGTATGTATATGTATATATATATGTATGTATATGTATATATATATGTATGTATATGTATATATATATGTATGTATATGTATATATATGTATGTATATGTATATATATATGTATGTATATGTATATATATATGTATGTATATGTATATATATGTTAATATTTGTAATTTTTCATTAATAACATTATGTTTTCTTTTTCTAGAAAAAAATATTTATTATAAACTAAATATTGTGGGTAGCAAACAAATAATTGTTTTTTTAATAAAAATAAAAACTTTATTTATAATGCATCGTTGCGCTGGTATTGTCGCTACAGTGGTTTTCAAACTAATTTTGATACACTCATATGATGTTTTTGATCGTGTTCTTTTTTTTATATAAATTATACAATATGTAATTAGAAAACAGGGTGAGTGAAACGCAGTATGATTTATTAACTTTTTTCGAAATAGAAATAGATTTATAAAATCAGCAATTGTTTAAAATTCGTTTTTATTTTAAATCATTTTTATACAGTTCAAAATAAAACGTATTTACAATAAAAATAAAACATAAAATTTAAGAATATTTCAAATCGTAAAACGTTTTCACATATAAAAATTTAAAAACGATTGCATGGGTATCAATATTTGAGTGGAGAATTGTTATTAATTGATTTGTTGAATGTTTATTTATTATTTAATACGTACGTTAAAGGACAATTTTTTTTTTTTTTTTTTTGTCAACACAATAAATTAGATTTATTTTAGAAAATTTCTATAAATATTCATTTTATGTAGTATTTAGTTGATTGGGAAAAGAGAGAAAGTTTTATAGAGAAAAAATATATAATTTTATTAATGAACTCATATATGTATTCTTTTATTTATATATATAAAAATTAACTGAATTCTTTCTGGGATAAAAAAAGGCAAATTTATAATCTTGCATTTTTACAGTATTGAGTATTTTAGTGTGGGGGGGGGGGGCAAAACTTAAATTTTGCACTTGGAAAATTAAATTTTTTTCTGTTCAAGAGGGTGGAGCCCGTGGCTATAGCCCCCTTAGCCCCCTCTTAGATCGACCCTGCTTCTAACCTTATTCGTAATGAACTTTTTTAGTCTTCTTCATAAACAAATTGGGGAACTTAATAAATCTATACACTTAAAAATGAAAAAATTTTCTGTTTTCACATTACGGTAATATCATAATGCAATTATTAATATTTAATTATTGATATAAGGTGTGTTATAATTTAGAAATCGGATATAAAAGTATTAACGTTTCAATAAGAATTATAAAAATAATTAGCGTTTTACGTACATTGCTACTTGGGAATTACTGAAACCGAATAATTATAGTTCAATTTTTTTGACAGTATTTCGTCATATACTTCCCATCGATTACATCTGTTCGACAAGTATACGCTTTAAAATGTTCTATTATTTACTTTTCTACCCAGTAAGCTCTCACATAAGCAATATCATCTGATAACACAGAAGATTCAATAAATAAATATTCATTACTTATATTTAGATTGTGCAAGCTTTTTGGATAGAACGGTTATTGAAATTTTGTCAATTTATTCGTGTTAATATCCGATTGTATTATATTCTCGACGCATAGAACTGGAAGTTGTAAAATTCTAAGATGTGAACAATTTTTACAAATGACAGCGCGTGTGTGCAGGAATAGTCTCTATTTTGTCTAGAAAGCATAATTTACGAATCGACGATTCGATAGTGCACATCGAATTTATCTGTATAACATTATTATGTACAGTGATTAGTTTTAAATATTTATTTTATTACAATGGATGAAATTATAATTAGTAACGGCACCGAGCTGTCCCCTCTGGAGCCTTGAAACTTTTTAATCAACTGGCCACGATGAGTATTTATAGGCGCGTAGTTATGGACAATTCGGAACACTTTTATAATTTTATAATAAAAAAAGTTTGCCAGAAAGCCACGAAAATTATGTTTTAATTAAGATTTTATTCTTGTTTAATAAAATATTAAGCTTTTAAAAATTGTAAATTTTATTTTTCTTGTAACTCGTATCCTCTTTCTATCATCTTGCCCCTCCTCCCAGCGGCTGGCAACTCATCTCCCCCCCCCCCGGGCTCATCGGCTAACGACGCCCTTGAGGAACGGTCTACGATATTAATAGGAACAACATGGGCGCGCATTGAACCTTTTCTTTCTACGATAAAATCTGAAAACTACGAAATTAAATTTCGAATGCGTATATATATATATATATATATACATAAATGTAGCATATTTACGATGATGCTGAGTGCGGTTCAATTTACTGGAGAACTTGTGACATTGTATATTAGAGTGGGATTTTCAAAGGAAACTCGATATACTCGTCATTAAAATCTGCCGTATATTGTATTTCAACAACGATTAATTCACGCGCCATATAATCGAAAATCACCATAGAGAAACAAGTAAAAAATGTGGAGGGTTTTTATTAAAATTTTATAAAAATATTTGTCGTATTAACATTTTAATAACAAAAAAAAGATAAAATAAAAAATAAAACTGAACAGCCGAATGAATGAATAATTAATAAGAATGCAGTTACATACGCCTGTTAGCCTAATTGGAAATTTTTCATTTGAACATTTTAAAATTTGTCGTGTGTTTTATTATCTACCTATAAATTACATTGGTTTCATTTTATTAATATTATAAGTTATACAATTCTCCAAAAAAGTATAAATGATAAAAGAATATAGAATTTATAAAGAATTATACAAACTATTTAGCTCTTACGGCGAGGATTCACTTTCGCTAATCCCGACCAAAGCTTGTGTTGTTAGTTTACCCAATGTGAATAACAACGAAAATGAGCGAACTGAAATTACGAATATGACGTGAAAAGAAGCGAAGTAACGTAACGATCATACACGAGAAATAGAGCGAAAAGTGAAATATCGGAAAGGGAATATTTTGAAAATAACGAACACATACCTCAATATATGGGATACATCTGGGCGGCGGTGTTAAAGAATTCTTGCATCCGCTGGGACTGTAGCACTCGTTGCGTAAAGAGTAAAATTCCGCGATATAGTAGGGGAAGAAATCTACCCAATTACCATATTTCGGAATTTTACTTCGGGCTTCACGCCATAAACGTTCAATGTTGTTGGTGTGAACCCCGGTGTATCCGGATTAACGTACGTGACCGAATGATTTACAGTCCGATGGATGTAATTAGGATCACCGGAAAAGGGTCTATACCCTTTCCATTTATCGAATTGGATGATCGAACCAGGACGGATAACACGACGGATGATCGGAATTAACGTTTTGGAGCTACGGTCAGGAACAAGAGTTAGATAAAAATGACTGGAAGAAACATCGATAGCGCCAAAAAACCCATAAACCAGCCCCTCGACGCGAAGAGGAGGTAGACACAAATTTCATTTTGATGAACTTAGCTTCATCAGTTTGCACGATACGGTCCTTACCTCCTAAAGGAGCCGAATGTTTATTGAAATAATGCACCATAACTTCACGACAAAAGGAGGTCCAGTCGGTAATTGTGCTTTTTGATAATTTCAGTTCGGAAAGTAGACGAAAACGAGGATTCGGGACATATAGGACTGTAACGACAAACCGCCACATTGTTAACACGGATACACGACATGGCGAAAGCCACGTCCCGGTTCTGGCAGAACTTTTATAATTACATTTTTAACACCGCCGATCCGCCAGCCACATCGAAATTCCAAATTCTTACAATTAATGGTGAGGAGTCTGTGACATGCCGAGCAAACCCTACACAGGAAATGATACTTTTTAAATAAATTAAAAAAAAAACACCCCAAAAGTAGACAGAGAAAAGGATACTTAAAGGGAAAAAACAAAGGAATAAAGCGTAGAAACCTGAAAAAAGGAAGAACCCGATGTTTGATGTAAAATTTGATGGCATCTTTTTCCGCAAATGCCATCAAATCGAAGTAGACCAGCTTACAGGCCGCGTCACATAATTCAATTTCGATCGCGGAAAGCAAGAGCAATCGAGCTAGAACGTACGGAAATTATATTTTAATAAAATGGAGAGATGTTTAATATGAAAAATTATATAGCTTGAATCGGACTAGAACGTAAATTGAAATGAAACAATATAAAAGCAGTCAGACGAGAGCAGTAGAAAATGATAGCCAGTAAATAAAAGTAAATAAAAATAAATTAAAACGAAAATAAACAAGCCAGTAAATAAAAGTAAATAAAAATAAATTAAAACGAAAATAAACAAGCCAGTAAATAAAAGTAAATAAAAATAAATTAAAACGAAAATAAACCTCAAGAGATGAACTAAATGAACTGTAAAGACGGAAAATGAACTGGTGCTGCCTATCTGAACGATTATCAAGAAGTCAATTACAGTGGAGGATTCAACAATCAGTTATTCAAGCATCGAAGAATTCACAGATTATACTCTGGCAGAGGGAGCAAAGAAATAGCATCTGCACGCAAGATCCGAACAGTGATTATTGTATATTTATATTTTACGTTTGTACGTGCGAGTTTTGACTATATATATATATATATATATATATATATATATATATACATATATATATATATATATACATATATATATATATATATATTAATATATATATATAAACTCGGCCATTTTAGCCTCGCAAGGGGCTGTGTCCCTTGACCCCTCTTGCTTTCATTTCTGTCTCTTTCTCTTCTATACTTTGTATAAAATGATCAAAATTTACAACGTAATTCTTACTGGCATCAACACACAAAAAAAATAACATAACCACAAAAATCCTATCCTAACATTTAACTTCCATTATATAAAATTAAGACATTTTTTCGTTACATTTTTCGTTACATATTTCATTACATATTTCATTACATAAATTTGTGATATTTTTTAAATAACAATAACAAAAATCCTATAAAATATAACAAACGTTACATAAAATTGGGACATTTTTTTGGGACATTTAGCGTTACATAAAATTGGGACATTTTTTTTGGGACATTTAGCGTTACATAAAATTGGGACATTTTTTGGGACATTTAGCGTTACATAAAATTGGGACATTTTTCTGGGACATTTTTCTGGGACATTTTTTTGGGACCTTTTTTCGAATGGGGGGTAGCCTAAGAATTACGTTGTAATTAATATATATATGTGTGTGTGTGTGTAATGTGAAATGTTATAATTAGTGTGCGTAGGGGTGTTACGAAAGGGCCCTCAATTAACTAATCGTCTTATTTGTAATTTAAGCACTTTAAGTCATTTGTGTTTTGTTGATGATATTTTATATAACAGCTGTTAGTAGAAATTAAATAAAAATAGTAATTTCTTTATTCAAGACAATTCACGAAAACAATGATACTGTTAAGAAAACTGCTCACCCAGAGTTTAAATTTTGACTGGATATTAAAAAGTTGATTTATTTAAAGGGATATAAAATTTTGAAAATTTTATTACGTAACTAGTCATTTATTTGACTAGTACGTGATAATTGGCGACCACGATGGGATTTTAAATTTGTAAATTTAGTATATTATTTATTACATAACTAGTCATTTATTTGAGACTGGTAACGTGATGAGGATAATATATATGTAGTTTCATTTTAATCTTTTATTTATTCGAGTATAAAATTTTGAAGTTTATTTTTGATCAATTTTCTTTTGATTCTACACCTGATATTGATACTTATCTAATGTATTTGTGTCGTCATCATTCGAATGATTCTACTTCAATAAGATATAACTTTCTTTTACACATGGGACTTAATTTTCATAGAACTCTTTTATCCGTTTGAGTACGCCTAACTCAGATGTTGGATAATCATTTCGTTATCACGTTTTTTCTGTTAAAATGAAATCTTCAACAATTTTTTTTCAAAAAGTTGTTTTTTATTTTTTCTCTCGTCATTATCGTAATAATTTTACTGTTGTTTTCCGGTTGTATTTTCTGAATCTTCTCCTTGTTTTGGGTTTAATTGAAAAAATCCAAGTTGAACCCTATTTGTCGTTGACAAAAAATTGTAATCCAAAAAAACCTCCAAACGTGCAAACGACCTGTTTAGATTTGTTTTCCAGGAACTACGTTTGCTGCGATTACACTGTCAGCCTAGATACGACAGGCTCTGTGTATAAACTGCCTTCGTGATAACGATGAAAAATTGATGCGTGTGTCCAATACACAGTTGTCCTACTGAAATACGAAGTCAATAAAAATTGATAGCCTTTGAAATTTGTTTGTGACACTTGGAAATTAATTGCGTCAGACATTGCTGTTCACCCTTATTATAATTTTTTTTTACAGTTCATATCGTATTGTGTATAATATATATACATGATATTATGCGCGGTAAATGGAGGGTAGGTATTTTGAAGAGACATAAAAGAAATATCAAGTTTTAGTTCATTTTTTTTTTTTTTTATTTTGAACTTATACTGGCAATAATCGTAACGGTGAGGAGCGTTCTAGTAAAAACTGAAAGAGATTAAACGCGGGTGTTATTTCGAAACATAATTTATAATTTATGCAATTTTCAAATTTCACATCATTGGCCAATTCCAAGTTGTTGTTGTTGCACATGTGTGAATATTTCACATGTGCTACTTTGAAATATAAAACTGATAGAAAATCATTAACACGTTTCAGTGAAGTTTGCTGGCTTTTTTATCGTTTGTTGTTGGTTTAAACTGTACTGCCGTCGCCTTATTGGCTAATTATTATTGTAACTTAATAACTTGATAACTTAATAATACAAATAAATATACAATAAATAAAATCCTTAATAACGAACAAAAATAAGTATAAAATAATTTACACTTTAATAGATTAAAACAAAAACTTTAGTTTAAAGAAATTTTCTCGGTCGTAGCCGGCCATCAGCTAACAACATGGAGTGTACGTAAACTGTGTTTTTGGTTCTATTTAAGTGTATTGACTATTGTTAGCTGATGACATAGCCCGAAAACGTTTGTTTAAATTGAGGTATTTATTTTAATTTATTTAAATATAAATGAAGTTATTATAGCCCATCATCAGTTAACAACATGGAGTACATCCAAATAGAACTAAAAACACAACTTGAGTGTACTTCGTGTTGTTAGCTGATGACGGGCTATGCCTGCAAAAGTTTCTTTAAATTGGGGTGTTTACTTTTTTTCTTCTTTTTTTTTTAACACATAATGGCAGGTATTTTAATTTATTAGAGTGTAAATTTGTACTTACTTTTGTATGTTTAACATAAGGGAAATTTATTTATTGTTTATTTATAAAAATTAACAAAAACAGGTTATGGATTTATCTATGTTTAACTTAATAATACGTTTTTATTACCATCGCCGTCGTTATCCTTGACACTTCTTATGATTTAAGCTTTAAAATTCTCTATAATTTTTCAACTAGACTTAGGCTGTTACGAATTTTTCTTAACTTATTTTCATGCGATTCGCTTGTAATCGGTACTGAAATTAATCTTTTTTTTTTTTTTTTTTTTCGTTTTTGTTTTGATCCAAGCTTTTTCCATCTGGCCAATCTATTACAAAATCTTAAATAATCGTATAAGAGTGTTTAGCCTGAACGAAACATGGGTTTACTATTACTAGTTGTGAAATTAGCACCGGAAGAGTAGCCAGTTTAGGTAAAATATTATTAATTAAAATTTCTCTTTCCCTATTATAACCGTCGCATTGTCTACCATCCATGTCGCATTTCGAACATAGTTCTCCTTCTACAATACCCATTCTAACCAAACGAGCGACGGTGATCCATTCTCATTTTACACGTTATAAAATCTCTCTGGCCATTTCCATTCTCCGCAAACCAACAGCTATAATAGCTTTTGTTAATGAGGAATATGCTTTTCCTTTCTGCTGACTAATGTTTCGGAAGTCTTCATTTCATTCGGTAAATCGGTTGTTTTTAATTAAAGGCATACACATATTCCTCCCAGTTTAATTTTATGTTCCTCGCTGTTCTGAGTATAGAGCATCAGCCGTTTCGTTACCGCTAATTCCTACATGCCTCTGACACCCCCATTTGAACGTGACCCCGAAGTGTTCCGTTCTTTTAATTTAGCAATTAATTAATTTTAACCTCTACCTTGCACATTTTCCGAAAATTGACTCTCTCGAGTTTCATTTATTCCTCGAGAGCCGAAAGAATTAAGAGAATTTTCTATTTTTTTCTTTTTGAATATGTTTTGGCGTAGAAATTGCATACGACTCCATTAGATGAAAGGAGCCTGCGTATGATGTAAACTTTAGACATATTATTTTTGTTTTCATAATAAAACGGCGCAGAATATCTTTACTCTGATCTATCTAGCGACCCTGTATATTATGTCATACATTGAGATTAGTATATAGCTATATACGAGTACATATAATCTCCAGCTGTAAATAGTTGTTTGTTAGGTTGAGATGTTTAAAGATTTATATTTAAGCCTACTCTGAATTAAAGGTTTGCTGTTCTATAGCCGTTAGTCGAAAACGACAAATCCGTTTTATGTACGGTTACAGGAGTTATCGGTAAATTAGTTCATTGTATTGCCCTCTTATGGAAATGATGTTTGTTTTAATGTTACTGTGACATTCGATTCATATCTGCTGGAATTGAAATTTGATCGAAGATTTAAATTTCAATCGAATTTTCGAGAATTCAACTGACGCAGCTTTCAGTTTTAACTGACCTTTTTTCCGCCCGTAATCGAGCTTGTCTGGGGTCGTTGTTAAGGTAATTCGACTGCACCAGATTTAAAACGCAAGACATGAAAGTTACTACGCTCAACAACGTTCATCGCGAATGAACAAGAATACATTTTTTTTTTTTTTTAACCACCTTAGACTTTGTCCTTTATTCGGCAGCACCCCAAATGCGTCTTACCAAACAGCTCACTCGTTAAAGTGAATATATTGTATCGTTTAATGAAACTATATCAGCTATATCGTATTGTTTCCAGTTTAAAAAAATTTTTCGCTGTTCAATATACCTTTATGGAGAAATGGTAAAATTTGGAATATTAGGTGACTGATAAGTCGAATGATCTGAAAAGGAAAAAAACTGCACATCCAATAGGCGACTGTGTTTAACGCGATCTAACGGAAGGATTACACGGTAAACCGACTCTATTTTGCAGAAGTTCAGTTATAAATTGAATGATTTTAAAATGCCGCACATCTACATCTAACAGAACTACATATAAAATAGCACACGCAAAAATAATAATAAATAATACGCGCTCTGTTTTTGCAATTAATTTAATTTTTAACATTATTACCTTATATAAACAAACTTGCGAGCTTTCTCCATTACAGTTGCATTTTAACCGGGACTTTTACAATTTCATCTTTATTCGTCGATGACACACACAGGACAGCTGGATTAAGTGTACAGTTGTACCGTAATTATCGCATGGGATAAATGTGAGATTACTGCGGACGTCGTACTATTTTCATTCGAGCAGTTTGATTCGGAACAGGTGAGAATTGTTTTCCGTCCGGCAAAAGTTTTATGGGCAGGAGGGGGAAAAGGAACAAAACAAAAGGACACCTATCTCGCTGAACTCTGTCAAATGTTTCAGAAGACAAGAGCGTCTACATTAAGCTCGACCTGATCGTCTGACGCCGATTTTTTAACCGTCTGAGTGCAAATTACTCGTCCGAACAAAACTCTAACTTCTAAAATAATCGTTAAAGAGAGAACGAAATCGTCTGCAACCGGCCCCGCTCTTTTATCTGGTGTGTTGCCATTCTTAAATTGCCCCCGTCGGTCGGATCCTTTTTTTTTTCCCCCCGCATTAATCAAATACTGGGAGCGGTCGTCGAATTATTAAGCGTTGGACGAGAATATATTAACGTCGTAATTCGCTTTCGCTCGGCGAGATTTGCGGAGGAGGCTTCCTGTGAACAGTTTTCGAGCGTTTTTTTGGCTTTTTAATTTGGCTTTTTATTTTGCGCAAGTATCATTTGCGTCCGCTTTACCGTGTTCGCTATTCTGTGTCGGGGGTTTGATGGCTTGGCGGGCATTTACATACATTATAAAGTGTACGCGTTTGCCGCGGTTAACCATTGTTTAGGGAACGTGTGTTGTACACCTTTTAGCACTGTGCATATCTCTGCATTCTTTGCCTCTTCTAAGAAGATTTCGAGTGACTTGTTCAGCCGAGAGCCGCTCAGCTATTGTTTAGAATGCAATTATTTTTTATATAGGTTAAGCAGCGTTTTTCGTTTTTCGCTTTTCGCTTTTCGCTTTCCTTTTATTTTCTAGCCCGGTTTTCTCTCTCGTCTCTTTTGCTTTTCGTAATAATTTCCTTTTTCGAGTATTGCTTGCTTTTTCCCTTTATCCGACTGGAAGTTCGCTACCGCTTCGTGGTTTCCCACCCCTAAGGATAAACGTTTCTTTGTGCTCCCGCCTGCCGTCGCCCCTCCCACCCCACCACCGTTTCTTTTTCTCGTTTATTCGTTCGTTCTTTGTTATTTTTAAAAATTATCTTGATAAAAGCTGAATAAGAGGAAAATTTGCCACTGCTCTGGCAAAAGCGTGAGAGGTAAATGAAAAATAAAGCTCTCATTCGGAAAACTTGACATGTCCGTTAATCGCAACTTCAAATAAGGCGGTTTTCAAGGTTGTTTAGTAAAATCTGTTAAGGTATGAAAAATGGGAAACAATGTGTGTAATAAAAATTCTTTTCCTATCTACGCGAAGTAGTTTTAGATTAAAAATCTTTCGCGTTTTTTTTTTCTTTCTTTCTGTCTTTCTTTCTTTCTTCCTTTCTTTCTTTCTTTCATTCTTTCATTCTTTCTTTCTTTCTTTCTTTCTTTCTTTCTTTCTTTCTTTCTTTTTAAGGGGTTGATTCAAATTACGCATAGAATTCAACCAGTTTTGTTTTTCATAGCTGTTACCCGCAATTTCGGCCGCACATTTATACGCCATCCTTCCTGAATATTTGTTAAGTTTGACTTTATAACATTTTTTTTTGTTCTCCTATTTTTTCGATCACTGCGATTATCTTCTTTATTATTTCTTCTTCAGCATTCTGTTTGTCTCATGCCATTTACTTATTCAATAAACTCATAATACTCTTCATCCGTTGCCTCTTCGGGCTTTAAATGTAGTTGCATTTTTTTTTTTTCCTTTTTTTTTTCTTCAACTAAAATTGGTATGTAAATGGAGCTCGGTGATATGTGAAACGTTTCAATTCCAACTGAACGGTTTGGTTAGATTATCTCGGATATTTTTATTCGTATTTGTAGATTAATAGTTTTATTATATTGCAATTTGTTGAACACGTTATTTCTATTACTTATCGAATGAATCGATTAAAATTATACACTTTTTTATGAAATAATAATAATAATAATAATAATAATATATTTCAGTTTAAACATTGCCGCGATTCGAAGCTGATAGAATCGTAGTAGCTGTTAGCTTTGAAACGCGTCAGTGTTTAAAATTAAATATACTATTATTATTTCATAAAAAAGTATATATGTTTCATCGATTCATTTAATATCTAAGCTACTTGGTATTCCTACTCCGCTTATCGGTGCTTCTTACATTCTCTCATTTCCATCGGCTTCTGGTATTCCTGGCGTTGAATTATTTCTATTCTCTATCCTCAAACGTTTCAGAATATAATGTTATTTTTTCCTTCTTCTTCCCATGTCTCGAGCTAATGTTCTCGCTGACAAACCCATTAAAGTTAAAAAAAAAAACTAAAACTAAAAAAGAGTTCTATTGTATTGTTTCGTTGTTAAAAATACAGTTCAAAATGAACTAACATTATATATAGTGTGGAAAAAGGCGGATTTCACGTTATATGAAATTTGTATTATTTTCGTTATTATGTATAGAAATTGAGCGCACATTTTTTTAAAAAAAAATTACAGTTGCCACGTCGAATTAAATTATTCGCTGACACGTAGCATCTTAAAATTAAATAACGGTTTAATTTGGAAGCAACGCGCCACCGTTTTCAACGATAACCTACAATGTTCTAACGATATTGCGGTTGCATTATAGATGAACTAATTATAGTGTTATCGCTTGTTATAGTTCTAGTCTACAATAATTCGAAATCATTTCATATTAAAAATAATAATAGTTAGTTGAAAAAGGTAATTTAACTTCCATGAAAATTACCGGCCAAGTAATAAATGGTCGAGTGAATTTTCAAATGCATATACGATAATTCATCTTTAAGTTGTTCTTTGTATTTACTAATAACTTTCATGTAGTCTTACGGCGGCACGCAATCACTATTTCTGTTTATCATCTTTCGAAACAACTTCATATCGAGTCCTTTCTCCCCGAAGAAAAAGAAAATCGTGTCCCTTAACTATTCCGCATTCGCTTGATCGCTGTAATTTTTAGACTTATTTTGAGATCAACATTCATTTCAAAAATTGCTAGTCGAGCGAATTATCAAAAAAAACATTTCTACGTCTTCCAGCATAAACTATTTCAAAATATCCACGCCTAACATTGAAAATATCAAAACGACCTTTACCGTTATTCATCTTCGAATACTCTTATAACGACCCTATCGCTCTGTTAACAACACCGTTCCATTAATAAATGCGGTCGACCGTAATAAAAGTAGCTCATCGTCTGGTAATCTATTTCCGATGAACGGGCAAAATTCACTAAAGTACTAATTCTAGACAATTTCGTCAATTTCAGTTTTGCTAATAAACATTTTTTTGGTAATCTAAATCACTAGTTCTTTTCGGGGCTTTGTTCACTTCGACAAAAGCGTGCGAGGGTTTTTGTTCAGATCTTCTTATGAATTATCTGCGACATTTTTCAAATTTCATTGGCTAAATATCATTTATGTTAATGAGAAACACGGGTTATCAAATTTATTTCTTCATCACCCGTTTACTGCTATCAGTAATTTTGTGCAAAATATATCATTCCTCGTTAACAATTTAATTTTTTCGCGTAATTTATATATATACTCGTATATATATTTATATACGTAAATGTGTATATATGTATATATATTTATATACATAAATGTGTATATATATATATTTATATACATAAATGTGTATATATATATATTTATATACATAAATGTGTATATATATATATATTTATATACATAAATGTGTGTATATATATATACAGGGTGTTCCATAAATTCGTTAACATTTGAAAAAATCGTATTAAAAAAACTATTTGACATCAATTAGAAATTATTTATTCACGAGATAGCCAATTCATGGAAATTTACCTTTTATACATAATATCATCTAAATCACCACCGTTTCGACTTTTACACTCTTCTAAGTGAGTACCAAAATTTTTGAGTACTCGTCGGCAAAGAGACCGTGTGAGATCGCAGATATTTCTTCACTGATTTTTTTTTTTAGTTGACGCAGTGTCTTTGGTTTATGGATGTACATACGGTTCTTTAAATAAATCCACAAAAAAATCCTGCTGGGGACAAATCTGGACTTTCGGGTGACCATGGGATGTCGCCTCTTCTGGAAATCAGCTTTCCCGGAAACACATCTTTGACCACCGGCAGGGACTCGTTGGATGTGTGACAAGTGACTTCATCCTGCTGAAACCGTGCGTTACGATTGTAGCCAGCAAATTCCTGTAGCTTCGGTGCCAAGAACTCCCGGAACATTTTTATATATTCAGCCGAATTAACAGTGATCGTACAACCGCGAGAATCTTCGAAAAAATAGGGGCTAATGATTCCTTTTGCTGAAATCGCAGCCCATCTCTTAGGCGAATGAAGTGGACTCTTATGTTTAACTTCGGGATTTCCACTGCACCAATATCTGCAATTCTGTTTGTTAACATGTCCGTTGAGGTTGAAATGGGCTTCGTCGGAAAACAAGATATTGTCAAAGTTACTGAATCGATCCAACATTGTTTCAGTATATGATTGGCGTAAATTTAAATATCATTAAGTTCCTGCACTATCTGGATCTCTTATATGGATGTAATTTCAAATCTGATTTCAAAATACGGTGTACTGATGTGCAGGATAATCTTAATTTAGCCGAACGTTTGCGCATCGATAAATGTGGATCTCGTCGAACTGAAACGGAAACTTTCTCCGCGTTCGTTTCGCTCCGAGAAGTCCGTGGACCGCCGGTTTGCTTCACATTTAGTGTCGATCCTGTTCCTTCGAATTTCCTAACCCATTTCTTTCTTTATTAAAGGACCACTCGGGGACACTGATTTAAGTCGTGTAAATCGTATTCAACGCGAAATAAGTGTCTCACAATAATGAGCGGTGAAGCGATCCATTGTGATAAAACTTTCCGTGAAACGAACTAGCGATAAGACCATTCCCCATGCCCCGCGTGGCTTGTGTTTGCGCGGGAAGTTAAATTTAAATGTTAACGAATTTATGGAACATCCTGTATATACATACATGTATGCATGTATTTACAAAACACATATTTTGTGTAATTTTAATCTCGTAAAAATTCGTAACTCCACCCCATCCGGTAATCTTTTACAAGTGAAATTCAAAATATAAAATAAAACGCAAAAGCTCCTTCATAAAATAAATAACTACCGATAAAAAATTATATTTTAGACCCGCTTTTAGTAAAAAATAAAAGTAAAAAAAGATGTTCATGTATTGAAAAAGCTAAAATATATCTCAAATGTGTACATAAAAGAGCTCTTTACTGGAAAAATATAGCCGAGCTTATCTTTAAACCCTTGGCTTGTTGAAAGTTCTAAATTTCAAAGGAAAAAATTTTCGGGTGAAAAGATCGGAACGAAGCCATAATATAACTCAATTGAATTATTCCGTTGAATGGATGTATTACAGCGATGTAGAAATAAATTTGGTAAGCCATGTTCCGTACTAACGCAAATGATAACGTTTAGCGGATGATAACTGCGAGAAATTTCTAAAAGGGTCTGAACAAAAACTGTCGCTCGCTACTGCCGAAAAAATAACCGTCGAAAAGACTCACGCCGAATCGTTCCCGCCAAAAAAAGAGTAACCCTCTTCCATATGGCTTCGGGCCTGCACATATGGAGACATGTAGTTGCCAGTAAATTCTTACTGCACCGATTTTCGAACAGCCTGAGATTGATACGTTCCATGCGGCGAGCTATTTGCTTTTGCGTCATCTGTAGACCTTCATCACATTGGACAGTTGCATTCCGCAGCCAAGAAGCATAGCACTAAGGCAGCAGTGCGCGGAATCGTAAATTCTGCTTTCTATTTGAATGGCGCGAGTGTCTGCAGCAGGAGGGAGCCCATTTCGGTGAAACGTTGGATGTGTTGTAAAATTTTGGTTTGTTTTTATTACGGACGTTTGCACTCGAGGTAATTTAAAATTTGATTATTTGAATTCTAAATATATGCAGTCTGTGTTTACGTGAATTTTCAAAATAATGGAACGATGTATAAAACAGACAGATAAGAAATAACAGCATCACCGGGAACGATTTGAAAACAATCATTAGAAAAAATGTGGAAAGCGCTTTCCTAGATAACGACACAGAAAATTACATCAGTACTTGGAATTACTTCAATAATTTATTAGCAAGCAAAGGCTAATTTCCCGGCAATATACATAGTTTTAAATAACTTCATTTATAGATATTATTCATTGAGCTGACATTAGATTTACTTATTTTTAACTTTTTTCGCTTTTTCCCGGGGGGGGGGGGTATAAGCTAACGGAATACTTTTGTGTCTTTTTGAGTTTTATTAATTCCTAATATTAATTAAGCGACTTGAATATCAAAAATATATTTTTTATTTAGAGCTAAGGTTTGTGTTCTTCATTAAATAGTCCGTTAAATTAAAGTAGTTCTCTTAAAAGTAAACAATAAGAAGAATATAGCGCTCCGAGTATTAAAATATTAAATAAATAAATAGCTTTAATAATGGTTCGAAAAAACTACAACTTCATCAAAAATGTATACTATTAAAATATTTTACGTAAACATTGACATATTTTGGGAATGCGGCCCCATATTCAACTATATTTAATACCAAAAGCCGCAATATAAAAAAGAAACGAAATAATTGAAGGCAATGTGTAAACGTTTAAAATAAAAATTTGTCAAAAAACTGTAAAAAATTATGGTAATGAAAAATTGTGAAATAATAAAATTAAATATGTAGTAAGTAATATTAATAAGTAATTAGAAAATTTAAAGCAATATGAAAATAACAGTATTAATATATACACGAAAAATGCGATATATGTAACTTAATTGGTAATAGTCGTAATAAAATATATACCTACATATATATATATATATATAACTCGGCCATTTTGGCCTCGCAATAGGTTGTGGACCTTGACCCCTTTTGCTTTCATTTCTGTCTCTTTCTCTTCTATACTTTGTATAAAATGATCAAAATTTACAACGTAATTCTTACTGGCATCAACACACACAAAAAATAACATAACCACAAAAATCCTATCCTAACATTTAACTTCCGTTATATAAAATTAAGACATTTTTTCGTTACATTTTTCGTTACATATTTCATTACATAAAATTGTGACATTTTTTAAATAACAATAACAAAAATCCTACAAAATATAACAAACGTTACATAAAATTGGGACATTTTTCTGGGACATTTTTTTGGGACATTTAGCGTTACATAAAATTGGGACATTTTTCTGGGACATTTTTTCGAATGGGGGAGTAGCCTAAGAATTACGTTGTAATTAATATATATATATATAGGTGAAATTTGCAGAACGTTTAAAATTCGTTATTCCGAACACATATATGCCATTAACAATAAATTAATCGGTAAATTGCCTTTATCAAAGTATATTACTCGGAAGAATACAACGCTGCCTTTTCTATTGAAGAACTTAACCAGGTATTAAATCACAACATCAAAAACTCTTCTTCCGGACCAGACGACATCCCCATCCGTTTATCCTAAAATATCTATCAGACCAATCGTAAATAAACCTTTTAAATCTTTACAATAAAATCTGAACGTCTGATTCTTTCTCTTCCACTTGGAGAACAGCTACAATAATTCCGATCCTGAAATCTGGTAAAAAAACTCCCTTGCGTCTATTTATCGTCCAATATTCCTAACACCAGTTCCGTGCAAAATATTAGAAAAATTGGCCCGTAAACGCCTAATCTGGTATATCGACAAAAATAACGCTTTAAGCAACTGTCAAAGTGGTTTTATTAGACAAAAAAAGGTCAACCGTAGATCAGCTATTCAGCTTCTAAAACGAAGTCCTGAATGCATTCCACAGCAAACAAAGCGTACTGTCTATCTTCTTCAACCTCGAAAAAGTCTATGACAAAGCTTGGCGTTTCGAAATTATCCAAAAACTTCATCTTATTGGAATAAGAGGATACCTCGTATTCTTCATTATAAACTTTCTCACTGACCGAACTTTTAGACTAAGAGTTAATAATATATATTCCCACTTGCACACTATTGAAAACGGTGTTCCACAAGGATCAGTGTTGAGCACTATCTTATTCATACTACTTATTGACAGTATCAAAGAAATCGTGTCACGTTCAGTGTCACTAAGAATTTGTTGCCGACGACATAAACATCTCAATACGTACAAATAACTTAAACATTGCTCAAAAGGTTATACAAGACAGCTTAGATATCATCCAAAAATGGGCGGATATAAATGGATTAGTCTTCTCAGAATCGAAAACCCACTGTATTTTATTTACTAGAAAGTATATATCCCAAAAACCAACTCTTAAACTCAATGGACGTACTCTCGAAGTTAAACCATGTACTAAATTTCTTGGGCTAACCTTTGATAGTAAATTAACTTGGACTCCCCACTATCTAGGATTGAAAAAAAACTTAATGGAAACCCTCAATATAATTAAAACTATAATTAAGTCCAAATACGATCCATTCAGAAAGTTACTAATGCAAATATATAGATCCCTCACTCGGAGCAAAATCGAATACGGATAACCAACTCTCAATAACGCATCCGACAATACTTTGATCATCTTAATGCCAATACAAAACGCAGCCATACGAATGTGTACCGGAGCTCTACCATCCTCACCAATAGATAGTGCAGCCGAACTTCCCCCACAATTTAGAAAAAATTTGGTTACAAACAGGTTCCTCCTATCTGCTGTAACTAATCCAACAAATCCGATACAAAACTTAATAAATTCGTACGTTAAAAACCCTACGCGGCAGGCCGAAAAACCAATCACCAATTTCCTGTCTTTTCTCAAAAATAATGAGCTCCATTTTTCAAACCTGAATCAAGAAAATCCAAAATTTCCATTCTGGTTATTACAAACCCCAGACATAGGTTTTTGTTTAATAAATTACAGTAAATCCAAGTCCTTCGCCATATAATTAAAAATCATTATCACGAAAAAAAGTAACTAATTTTCCTAATTATGTACAATGCTTTACAGATGGGTCAAAAATCGGAAATCAATATAGAGGATATGCTTTTTCTATCAATGGAAAAGTTAAAAACTTCAAACTTCACAAATGTTCTTCCAACTATACCGCCGAATTAATAGCAAATTCTTCACTGTTTGAAAAGCCTAAAAACGAAAGAAAACAGCAAAAATTATCTAATCCAAAGCGACTCTATAAGCTCACTAACATCCATCCTGAACATTTTTTCAACTGACAAGTTTGTCCAAGATATTCACCAACAACTAAACAAGCTAAAATCTCGAAAAATTAATATCAAATTAATGTATATACCGAGTCGTATCGGAATCCAGGGTAATGAAATAGTGTATATAACCTGGCCAAAATCGTACACCCTCTCCTGTAACCTCCACCACAGTCACGGACATCAAACATTTACTAAATCAAATCGAAATATCTAATTGGCAAGCATTATAGAACACAAAATCCCATAACAAATTATATCAACACAAAAAATCCGTACAACCTTGGAAAAACCTCTTCCAACTAAATCGACAAGAAGAATTAATTATCACCAGACTTAGAATTGGACGTTCGAAACTCACCCATAATTACCTCTTCCTAAAAATCCATAAACCCCCTTGTCAGTTCTGCAACTTCACCCCCATCACAGTCAAACATCTTCTTTACGAATGCCTTAACATTAATCAAATCCGTCTAGAACTAAAAATCCCCTTAAATAACCCAAACATCCCTGATAACCAAGACGAAATTTAAAAAAAAATTCTCAACCTGATTAGAAAACTAAACTTAACAACCAGCATTTAAAATACCTACCAGGCACTGGGTGTAATAATCATAGCTATTAAAAACATCTAGTAGAATAATAATAATAATAATAATAATAATAATAAAAAAAAAGAAAAACATATTGTCATTAATAACCATAAAATACCCAAAAATTTCGAACAGGATATGAAAATCTCAAAAAAATAATCTGTGATTATAAAACTTTAAATTTCGCGAAGCATATTATGTAAATAAATTTAAAAATAATACTATTAATACTAATACTCTATGCAGCAATCCTTTATTAAATACAAATTAACACGTTTAAACAATTTCATAATGCTTTAAATTTTCCAATTGCTTATTAACTATATTTAATTTTATTATTTCACAATTTTTTATTACCATAATTTTTTACACTTTTTTACATTAATGTCGACAAATTTTTATTCTAACATTTACTTTGTGATTATTTTGTTTCATATGTTATTGTGCGATTTTTAATATTACTTCTAGCACACCATGTATATGGGTCTGTGTTCCCGAGTCGATGTTTTTGTAAAATATTTTAGTAATATAAATTTCTGATAAAGAGTAATTTTTTTCAAGTCACACCGCATTCAGAAAATAAACAAATATCTAACAGTTTTGTTTTTTTAAATAATATTCAGGAGAGTGTATTAAACTAATATATTTTGGAAATTTAATATTTATTCGTAAATCATCTGCTAACTGTATCGTTCATTGATTAATTAATAATCGTTCACAATAGATTCAGACTGATAATATTACGTCCAGGATGAAAACCGAACACATTGTTAGGTAACAGATTGCTGCGCTTGGGTCACCAAACGAGACGCTTGTTAATTAAACTTTCAAAAAGCTAAACGAAATAGGGCGAAACGAAAAAAAGTAAAATTTTGGGATAGGAACAATAATAAAAGGGTTCCAAGAAGGAAAAGTACAATCGGTTTCCGTCGATCTCAGTTGTTCCTATCCTCAGTTCCTTTATCTTATCAATAGTTGATCGAATCTACATTTAACTGACTCTTCTCCTTCCTTTCGTTTCTGGGCGAAGATCCTTTGATGACATTCCCAAAGGGGGGTTAAAAAAAAAAACCGGAGCCAAGATCGGAGCTGAAAGTATTTAAAAGTATTTGCGGAAAAAAATCAAAAAGATTTTTAAGAACAGATAAAGCGATCTCCTCTAAGTCCAGAAAGAAAATAGAGGAATTGATTAAAGACGACTGTAGTTTTGAAAAAGGTGAGTTCAGAGAATGTAAAAACTAAGAGAAAACGAGAAAAGACAGGATTTCTGCAAGCTAGGAACATAGCTAGGAGCTATAAAATCAATAAACGCGATTAGTTTTTCTGGAGAAAAATTATGATCGGAAGGACATTGGGAGAGAGAGGATCTGAAGGCTTCGACTATTTGCCGTACATGAAAATTTGGAGTAGATCGAAAACAAGAGGAACAGCAGCTTTCCCACGAGCTTTTTTTTTGTCATTTTAAAAACAAATCTAGTTTTAGCTTTGGCATTCTTAAGTAAAAGTTATAAACTTTTTGCAAATACTATGGAATTTATATAACAATAACAATAATAATTATATTGCTAATAATAATAAGAAGAAGCAGAAGAAGAAGAGGAAGAAGAATACTAATAATAATAGTAGTAAATTGACGAAGAACGTGGATTTTGCTTTTCGTTTCTAATTCCTTAATTAAATAATACAAATAATTTTCGCTACCCTTTTTATAGTTCTTGAATATGCGTATATAACGTTAATTATTTTTTGTATTCTCCTCATATAGCTGGTGAAAGTTGACTCACATAACACGGTCTGTAAAAATATGAACAACATCTAAAATTTTTCTATTTTCGTTGTTTTGATATTTTTGCGAAAAGTTCCCGTGGGATTGATTTGAAAATTAGTTTTTAATGACGGTGTAGTAAACTACCAGTTATGATTGTACTATGTATTTTTCTTACGCATGTACGTCAAAATACGCGTACATAGAGGTTAAAGAATTCCAGTAGTGGGTTGTTTTCAAAAAGAAGGCTATGACGCAAGAGCTTCCAGGAAGTTTCGAATGGAAATAGTAATAACGCAGTAATAATCTGTATGCGTTGCATATTAATATCTTCCGTCGTTCAAAATGTCCGGGTATGTAAATGTTGGTTGGTGCTCATCTGCGATTATAGCAACGCTTTTTTTTTTTTTATTTCGATGAAAATGTAAAATTTGAATGTGGAAAACTGTATCGTTATCGTTTTTATCGTGTGAAAAAAGTTCTTTGAATTTTGTTATTAAATGCTTCGAAGTTGAAACACTGCGCCTGCATGATTTGCAAATAAAAGTGATGTGCCAGCTTACGAACGATTCAGTTTGCCGATTACCTTTTTGTAATAGTGCCGTTGTAAAGAGAGAAAGAGAGAGACAGATTGAAGTAATCTTTTTCGCGGTGTACGCAATGTCTAATATACACATACAATTATAAACTTAATATTTGTTCAGTTGTCTGTGCTTGGCAATAACACGCTCTATTTCTCGCTACAAACGCGTAGGATTAAAGTATTAAAAAGATTTACTATGTTATTATTGCATCGCAATAGCTCATCATACGCCTTTTTTAGCACATATGTCGACGTATAATTTACTAACCTTTTTGGTTTACATTTCATATATATATATGTATCAGTGGCGGATTCACCTGGGGGGGGGGGATTTGCCCCTTCCAAAGAACCAGAGCATCTATGAAAAAATTTGTTATAACAGAGAAACTTAATTTACATATATAAAAGATTTGTATAAATGTTACCTGTGGATTTAATTATTATAACTAATATTTAATACTATTCTCTAGTAAAACTATTAATGTTACGTTTTTATTTTATTTTAAACCCAACTGTCATCGATCTTTTGCCTTTCTTATTTATTTTTAATTTTTATTTTGTAATCTTAATTAAAAATAGATCAAAGATATTATATATTTATACATATTTTGTACTTGCTCACAAACAAAGAATTAGGATCGGATTACTAACAAAAATAAAAAAGAGTAAAAATACTATCCTTCTTACTATTCAAATTGAAAACTACCATTTTAGCTAGAATTTTATAATTTCGTTTTATTTTTCACCCCTAAAAGTAAAACAAAATTTAAATTAAAAATTGTAATAATTATGTATTTTTAAAACATTTTTAAATTTCTGAAGAGGTTGCTATTTGATTTGCTTTATGAAACAACGTATTTCTCAAATCCACTGCGTATCACAGAAGAAATTACGTAATTATATGACTCCCCCTCACCCAAATTTGCTCTGAAAATGTCAAACCATGGGGCTTAAGCTACAAATTAACGTTTCTGAAATCAAACAAACCAAACAATATTCCACTTTTCACAAAAAATAACGGCGATAAAATCACCAATATGACAGAGAATCTAAACTACTCCCTATCCATTCTTTTTCCGTTAGACAGCACTGACAAAGACAGCAACAAACAGAAAATACTAAGAGAAAACTTTAAACTTTCCAGACAGGAAAACGTTGCTCATTTACAACGGACTCCTCTTAATACTTCCGCACGAAATAGAATTATAAAAAATTAAAAAAATACCGAAGCTGCTGGACCTGACGATATTACAAATAAAACACTAAAATTAATCAAAAAGGTCTATCCAAAACTCCTTCCACTCCTATATAAAAAATATCTTTTCCTTAAACTATTTCCGTAAACCCTGGCGCGAAGCATTTATATTACTCAATTAAATAGAACACATTACATTTAAAATCTACTCATTAACACCTATATAATTTTCAATATTAATACTCGGACAAGACAATCTAGCTTAAATGGTAAATCAAAAGCTTGGTGGAATTGTCAAGTTTTGCTAGTTGCCAAGTCACCGCAGTATTCTTCTTAATGACACGCGTTGATGCGGTAGCCAAAAGCACTAGTACATCTGGAGATCGGTTCCCACATATATCCCATTTACCGACTTAATGGAAAAAATTAAAAAGGATAATAGAGCGGACTAGAGAGCTTTTGTAGATTCCTGTCCTAGTATCGGTAGAATATATAGAGTTATTCAATCATCTTCGCCGTCTTTGCCCTGGTTTGTCCACATCTCGTCTTTAGTTCTGCCTGGTACAATTCGTAGATTTGTTACGGTTATTTTCAGGCTGCGATCGGGTCATTCTAGAGTATCGCGAAACTTTTCTATAGTAGGTCTTCCATACCGAAATTCGATCATACGAGTGTCAGTTCCAGAGAGGGGACATTAATCTTTTTTTTTTAGTTGTGGTTGGTTTGGACATTGTAGAATCATTCTAACTGATGAATTAATGGTTATTGGAATATATCTCTCATATATTGTATATATTCATTGGTATATACTAATGACCGGTACCTCTTAGTAATTTTGTTCAAATTTGCAAATACAAACCGTATACTTATACTTAGTTGATACATATGTAATTTCCCGCAAATAGATTTGTTCCTCCGTCTGGATTGGAACAGTTGAATTGTTTCGTTTTAGGTTTTTTCCTTTTTTTTTTCTCGGCTTTAAACTCATTTTCTTAACTTTTGCTGTTCAGTCACATTTTAATGTCTGCTGCACTTGGGATAGGGACAGTCTTTAATTTTTTACTTATTCTCTTTCGACATTCGTGGGCTGTGTTAAAGAATTGCGGCCATGTTTGTTAGAACTGGATTGTAAATACATAAAATTGCTTAATAGATCCGATTTTCCTTCATATATATATATTATCTAGCTTCTACTTATTTATAGAGTGTCGTCAGTGGCCAAATGGTTTCTCGCCAGGCCCAAAAAAAAAATATACATATATATATATAAATACGCTCGGCGAAATACACCGCTGGTGAAAATCTGTCAACTGTGACAAACGAAAAAGAAGCGGAAATGCAGCGAGTCAGCGGAATTATATTGACAATTTGGAAAAGTTTGTTGATGTGAACAGACGCAAGGGCGTCGCTAGCCGAGGAGCGCGGGGGGTGGGGTGGTGGTGATAGAAAGAGGATATGAGTTATAGGAAAAATAAAATTTATAAATTGTAAAGGCTTAATATTTTATTAAATAGGAATAAAATTCTAATTAAAACATAATTTTCGTGGGGGTTTCTGGCAAATTGTTCTACTACCTTATTATAAAAGTCTTCCAAATTGTCCGTGATTACGCGTCTATGAATACTTATTATGGCCAGTTGATTAAAAAGTTTCAAGGCTCCAGGGGGGCAGCTGCCCGCCTGTCCTCCGGTGGCAACGCTCATGAACAGACGTGTTCACTTTTAAGACGTCTTAATGTGGTAATAATTTTCTTTCAACTAATATATTTCATTTTTTTTAAATTATAAGACGAGGGTGCTGTATATATTTTACTTGATAGTTTTAAAGTTATGTTGCTTAATCATTTTTTTTATTTATTTATTTTTAGAATTCACTTTGCATTATTAATTTTTGTTGTTCATATAAATTATTTCCTTCATCGAAATTTGAATATTAATTTTCTTTTACATTTACTTTATTTTTAATATTTTGAATTTTTTAAAAAAAAAATGGTTTCTTAATTTATATTGTCTGTTCGGTAATGCGTGCGATTCTATATCGAATTAATTCCATTTTAACATTTTTCTGTCTCAGAGAAATGTCAAGGAAAAACCAGGGGATTCGCCACAGATATATGTATAAATATATATATCTCACATTATTCAATCCTTCTCCGCCAGATGGTTGTCTTCTATAATTCTTATAGAGGAGTCGGTTTCAATTGACTGAGTTGTCTTCGCAAAATAATTTTTTGTTCTCATCGTAATCAAAAAAGTTTCAGAACCGATAAATTCAATTTATCGTTGTTCTAGCAGTTTTTAATTGTCATCATTTCACCGCCTTTTTGGTTTCTAAAGTTTACGCTTAAATAACAGTTGAAAAAAGAAAAAAAAATACCGAAAGATTTACTATAAAAATTAAATAAAAATCAACTGAAAAGTAAAAAATTCGATAAAATGAAATTATATTTTACAGTAAAATATGTTTGCGGGTTACGATTATATTTCTAAACGTTAACATTTATTAGCCTCGGCATACCAAATTCAAACTGCAACAATAACTAGAAACTGTATTAAAGCCATATAAAAATATAATCATTCATTTTCTACAAGCCAAACATTGAAAACTTTAGAAATATTTAATGCGGTTTTTAATTATTGTTACAATTTACATTTGGTGTACCAAAACTCGGATAAGTATTAATGTCGTTTAATCGTAATATCCCTTTAGATAGATTTTACTGTTTTATCAAATAGTTTGTTTTCACTTTTTGGTGCGTTTTTATTAAATTTTTTAAGTAAATCTTGAAGTCGGTATTTCTCTTTTTTTTTTTTTTTTAAAAAAAAGCAAATATTTTATTTCGCCATTTTTAGGATAAATATTTTTGAATCAACATAAAATGATGCTACTTTCTGTACTTTATGAAGAGCCGAGTGTTGGTTAAAGAGTATAATGTTCGAATTCCGTCAATAGTAAGCTCGTAAATTGCGCTTCGGAGGTTTCAAATTTATTATCATTATGTAATACTAATCCTGGAAATATTTTGTAGTCACGTTCACCGTCCATTTTTAATTTTAAAATTTTAAGTTTCATGTTTTCCCCATATTCTAATGAAAATTTTTTGACTAATTTTTGTCTGGATTATATTAGACAAAAAAAGTATTTTTCTAGGGAGACCTTTTCTTCTTTTTTCCCTTTTTTTTCTTTCTTTTAGCGCCTATTTTAATAACTAATCACTGATTCCCATTGGTACACTTATACGGAACCGTCACTGACCGGTACAATGTCTAATAAAGAAAGGGTATCTCATTATATGGTCAAAAACATTATGCGCAGTAATGTAAAGGCGTAATATTTCAATCAGTGATGAGCCCGTAAATAACGTATATGGGGGTTTCCATTACTAGAATCTATATTTATCTGTGGCAATTAACGTTGAATTTTTCCTCTTATTAAAGATGATTTTTTTTCAACCACTTACGTTTCCACGCTTAACATTGATAATATTTTAAGCGTCAATAATATTTTTTTTTTTTTTTTTCTTTTTTATTTTGCCTTGAACAATATAGCTCATTTAGCGGACAATGACGATTTTTGTATTACCAAAAACTTTTCCAGAAAGAAATCACATTTTTTCATGCTATTTGATCATAACTGAGTACTACACTTAGTATGGTGCTATCGCTGACCGGTACACTTTTGAATGATTATCATTAAGGTGTCCACATGGGCACAGGTTAGAGCGAATAAGCATAAAAAAGGTTAAAAAAAGCTAAAAACAACATATATGACAAACATACAATTTCCTAGGCTTGGAAATCAGCAGAGATCGAGTTGCGATATTTTTAAAGTCGAAATGCTATTCGAACATGGAGGAAGAATTAAAATAGGCTCGCAAGTGATCACTGCCCGACGTTTAAAAGATCCATCTAATAAACTAATCATGTCAAACGTTTCTCCTACTATCCCGAACCAGCTCATATTCTCGCACCTTGCCTCAGTGTTTTCACTGAAATTAATCACCACTATATCGATCCTTCGGGTCAACCCAAACGACGCTGAATTCGGACATATTGTCAGCTGGCGTAGACAAGTTTACATCGAGCAGACCAATTATTCTAACATCCCTGAGTCCTTTATACTAACCCACAATGAACACGAACACCACATATTCCTCCACTTAGATGCCCACTCATGCCACAGCTGTACAAATAAAAAAAAAAAAGGGAAAACTGGTCAACCAACCACGTTATCTACTTCCCCTTCACAAAACACATCTAGACATTGACGGAGCAATGGAAGTCGATCAAATAATTCCAAATCCGAAACGCCCCCACCCGGCAACACCAGATTCTTTGCCCGATGATCCCATACTATCAGCGACATCTCAGCCTGCAACAAAGAAAATTAATATTCCGCTACCAGAGGACGACAATTCAGCACTACTGGAACAAACAAATAGCGTCGCTTTCGATTTGCTCTGTCGCCATCTCCTCATTGTTCTCTTCACGATTGTGATCCTCCTCGTATATGCGATGTTGATCACATATTCTTCGAGTGTCCTGCTCTTCGTAATGAACGCTCCCTTTTATATGGCCAGATCTTGTCATTAGGTCTCCCTACTCCCTACAACGCTTCCTTTATCATCTCCTTTCCTCATCTTCTGTGGTGCCTGTACTGCTGTCCTTTGTTGCGTCCATTTCGGAACGCCTAGCTATTTAGTTTTTTAGCTTAGCTTTTCAGGTTGTTGGGTCAATGCCGCTGATGCACCCACAAAAAAAAAAACAAAAAAAAAAAAGGTAGCTCACCAATCCAGTCAGAGCTCAAACATATTTTGAACTGATAACACTAAAGATCGTCAATAGTTACTAAACAAAAGAAGAAAAAAAAAAAAGAAACTCGATTAATAAACAGAGGAAAAAAAATACTGAACTCTTTTGTCTAGTAAATACGTATAAAAGTGTGTAATTTTCTTAGATATATGTACACAATGAACGAATGTATAAGGGTAAAAAACAATTTTTTGGAAATATGCAAATTCACATATACGTTTTTCTCAAATTCTTAATAATAGTTATGGTCGAATAATGGGCGAACACTAGTATTAATAACTAGCCGGGCCGGTCACGCCTTGCTTTGACGTAATCTGTGAAAAAGCAAAGGAAATAAAATAGCAACTGTCCTTTTTTGGATAGTAACTTGATTTTTACAATATGAACTCATGATTTGTGAGTTTATGAAAAGAGTTACTGGAAATGAATAAACACAAAGTGTAAATATTAGAGAAAGAACGCGCTTCTACTATTATAGAACAAAAACGTATTTAGTTAATTGTAACGCTTTATGGTACACCGCGTTTTTCGTTTAATTGTTTGGCGTATAAATAAACAACGCTGTTTATATGACAGATTTTAGATATTACATAATTAATTTTTTTTTTTTTTTTTTTTAAATAAAAATAATAGTGAGGATTTCCATGCGCTGTGTTTAACTACTGAGGCTATTACAGCACATGGAGCCTACTTAGGAAGGTTAAACTCTATGGTATAGGCCGCTGCTACGCACGAAAGCCAACATAGCTGCGACCGCAGACGGAACGTTCAAATTATTTTTAAGCATAACAACGTTTTGTAGCGATGAGCTTTCATATTGCGGCATATAACGTGTAGACATCAGCTATGTGTTCATATATGGGGTGGGGGGGGATTAAACAACGTGTTTTGCATGTTAAGACCATTTTTTCCAATTTCTGAGTCCATATGAACCCGGCCGGAGTAGTATTTAAAAAAAAAAAAATTATCGAAATCAGTTCACCCGTTTTCGAGTTTTGCGGTTAGCAACAAAACAATTCATTTTTACTCATATAGAATTATATCAATGCAATATAACAAATATTTTAAAATGAAAACAACTACAACATAGTCTTTAAAACTAATAATAAGTTATATAATAAATTAGTAAACTTGAAAATGATATATAAGGTACAAGGAGCAGCTAAATATATGGAAAAATCGACAGCTGCTGAGCATATTATTAAGGCAAAACATAATATTAAATATGACATCAAAAAAAAGATATTATTATAATATAAATTATTTTTGATAAACAATTATTAACCGCAGCAGAAAAATATTACATTAATAAATTTAAGTATAAAATTATGAATATTCAATTACCCGAGAATAATCCACTGTATGCGGTTAAATTATAATTAAATTATTATCGATATTTATCTAAATTATAATATTTATACTAACTAAATTAAAAGCCAAATAAGTTTTGTTCGTAATAATTTAATTAACATTTTGATAATGACGGTAGTTTGTCGAAACTAGTCGATGTTTTTTAATGTTTTTTTTTTTTAATAACTTTAATATGTTTTGTGTATTTTTTATATAATAATTTTTATTAATTATGTTCGGTACAATATTGTATTACTTTTTTAAATATTCGCGTAAGATGTTGGAGACTGTGCAGCCTAAAATATCGGACCGCGAATTTTGCGTAAAGGAATTTTGAGTATATTGTAGTTGTTTTTAATCCAGTACGACACTTTTAACCCGTATAGTTATGTTTTTTAAAGAAATATTAATCTTTTTTGCGGAACTGATCTTTGTGAACTTTTTCAATTCTTTTAATGTTTATAAAACTACTTTCTATTGAAAATTCTCTCTGCGAGATTCGGTAAGTTTCACGACTTATAATAATGTTGCGATTTAACTGTTTCCTTTTTTTCATATATCACTATCAATTTCCCGTTTGTTCTCGCTGTTATAAACTGTACTATTCGGAGTTCTGTATATGGTCCATTCGATATTTGCGAAGTTTATTAAATTCTTAAAGAGAAGTTACAACGTTTTGATTTTCAAAATAACTAATTTTGTAATTCGAAAGATTTTTTCAGAAACTTCTTTAAAAATTTACATATAGGTTTGGAAGTAATTTATGGGTAGAATTTCGTTGTTTTTTCTTTTTTTAAATTTTAAATTTCGCTATTCCGAGGTTTTCGCGTTTATTTTTTTTGGCCTTTGAAATTTTTTAAAAACCCTACCTTGTGTTCAATTTGAAAAAAAACAAAACAAATAAGGTAATTCTATTAATCGGGTGTGAAAAAAATCATTTTTCTATCGATATTTTGTGACTTCGCTTCCCGAGAGATAAAGTTTCGTTTTTCATTCCTAATTGAGGAAGGCGCTGAGCGAAGGTGATTTCCGGGTGCCGAAAAGAAAAAGAAATAAACGAGTTAAACGAAATAAAAGCGTACATTCAGAAGGATTTTGGAAATTTTTGATATATCGTAGAATGTCTAATAAAATAAGTACAAAAAAAGGTATTTATCAAAAATCGCTTCCATTTATAACCTTGAAAATATTTATTTATCCGCGAAAAAACAACTTATAACTTTTAATAGGTACTTAACTGTTACCAAAAAACCGGAGGGGTTTTAAAATATTTTTAAAAAATGAATTCTCGAAAATGCGTTAAAAAAATATTGCGAGTTCACTTCGGTAGAATGAATTTACTAGTCGGCCAATGATGTACGATTATTAGCCAGTCTATCAGCATCATCATCAATCATTGAACCCTTTGGTTCGTTGTCTGCATTCGCTCCTATTCCATACTACTGCTTTTAATCGGGGCTGTACGTTGTGCATTTCATATCTTTTATTATTTGAGACATATAGCTCTGTTTCTCGGTCTTCATCTTTGTCGGGCTTTTCTTGTTTTTCCCTCTATAATTTTCGATAATATTCCATCATTTCATCATTTATATGACCGATCATTATGGTTCTACGCTTCTTGATGGTGTTCAATAAGCTGCGAGTTTTCGCCACTCGGTTAAGGACATTTTCATTTTTAACTTTTTCGGTCCATTTTATTTTTAACATTTTCCTCCAGAATCACATTTCTGCCCCTTCCATCTCTTTTCACTTCCGTTTATCACCCAGGTTTCACACCCGTACAATATTACACTCCGTATGTACAATTTAATCAGTCTCTTTTCTTTAGGTTCATATCCATACTTTTTCTGGTTAACATCGCGTATTTTTGCATAAAGGCGCTTTTTGCTGGACTGATCCTTCGCTTTATTTCCTCTGTGCTTTTTTCATTCTCTGTTATCAGATTTCCCAGATATATTGCCTCTTTGACTCTGTGTATAGTTTTATTGTTAATTATAGTATCTTGTTTTTGTTGTGTACGTGTTTTCTCACATATCAGTATTTTCGTCTTGTCTTCATTTATTTTCATATTATACTCTTCTTCTAGGTGGTTTTTTAAAATATTTAATGCTGCCTGCATTTCTTCCGATTCCGTTAAGATTACTATATCATCCGCAAATCTGATCATTGATATTGTGTTACTCCATGTATTTGCACACCAATTTTTCGTTCTTCCAACTCTTGTTTTATCAGATTTATCGGTTTTTCTATATCTGTAGCATTGATTTAAATAAACCGTCGATACAGGTCTAAGTCAGAACTACTGGCCAACAACGCACGTTGGCGAATTTGTGATTATTAGTTTAGTCTGTTCTGTTAGCAACAAAGTTAAATTTGATTGGTTAACACTTTGCAGAATCAGTTTGAATTATCACGAAAACTGAAAGTTTTTTTGCTTTTTTTTTTGTTCTTTTGTAAAAATGGATATAAGAATAGAGCAACACTGTGCAATCAAATTTAACGGCCGTGGAGACTGTGATGGTGTTACAAGAGAAGCCTAGATCGTGGAATATAATTTTTCGCTGGCGTATTCGGCATGGGTCGCGGGTCCGCAGCACTTTTTCTGCGGGACGGACGTCCTTCAACGGCATGTTTCGGTAAAAATGTAAACAGGATATTGGAGATGTGCGCGGAGATCGACATTTATCATGCGGAAAGATTTCAGAAAGTTCGGCGCTTCGAATTTTAAAGGACGAGTTCAAATGAACGGCGTGTGTTTAGCAAATGGAAAAATGCGCGCAGATTTGCAACAATGGCTTAAGATAAGGCGAAGAAATCGAAATTTTCATGCAGTCACCGTTGACGAAAGATGAACTATTTTTGTACTCCTCATTCGCCAAGAACGCGTGACGCGGAAAATCTGCGAGGATCAAAAAGGTTCGACGAAATACTGTCCCGGTAAATGTGATGCTGATTGCATTTTTCAATGATTTTACAGGCATTTTGTTAAACTATCCCGAACGCTCCATCTATTATCGCGATGTTCTTCAAACATTACGGGAACACATGCCGATAAGAAGGCCCGATTTCAATGTACATTTCATCGGTGCAATGCGCGGTTTAACATAACGGGAATCGTTCGAGGATTTTTGCAACATTTCGGTTATTCCTGTTTAAGAATGTCTGAAGAAGGAATATTACGAATCCGCGAGAATTCGAGCCGAATGCCGGCGCACAAGTTTATCAGGAGCACAGTACAAGATGAGTTATAGACAATAACGGTAAAATGGAAGAAGGGATATTGCGTTGATGCGTATTCAGTAAGATCGAGATGATGATAACGATGACGATAGCGATGGGGAATAACTTGAAAATTTTCCATAGAACGGGGTTAAATCTTTATTTAAACAGCTACAGCGAAGCGAGAAATTAGGGAACCCCATTAATAGATTGCTTCGCACGGCTGTATCATGGGTGTAGGTAGACTGGTAAGAAGCTCTATTTAGCAGCATCGAAAATTCGCAGTATTTTTTCTTTTTTTTTTTTTTTTTTGGGTACATCTGTATTGTACAGTAGGTAAAAAAAAGTATTTGAACCGCATCGAAAACGGCTGTATGAATGTAATCGGATGTGAGAGGGTAATGAAACATGTTTCAGGTGCAATGGAAATTGGGGACAAACGAAAAACAAAAACATAATACATCTTGGTAACGACAAAAAGCAAAGTTATCAGCAAAAATATATTTGCACATTATAAGAAAAGAGAAAAACCCTCGAATATAGTAAGATGCTATGGACTTTCGTGTAAGAACTAATATTTTAGTGTGTAGGCCTTGTGACACTAATAACATAGCCCGTAAGCGACAGGGAATCTATTCTACCAGTCGCGGGTTATGATTTCTGGCGAAATTTCATTCCACGCAGCCGGGAATAGGTGGACTCGTTCAAGATTTTTTGTGTTCACGAACTTTCAGGCCAACAAAATTCCACAAATTTTCAGTTGGATTCAAATTCGCAGATTGTGTGGTATGTTCGCGATACATTTCACGAGAGCTATTCGCGGGTCAACAATGCAGTATGTTTCGGGTTATCGGCTTGTTAAGATCTGCTCTAGGTTTAATTGAGCCACGTTTGGCCTAGATTACGATGTAATACGTCGATATATACCTTCCTCGTCGCAATACCTTCGATAAACGTTAGATTTCCAACCTGTTCGCGAGTCATAAAGTTCCGTACTATGAGACTGCTTCCACTATTTTTAATTGTATGGCCTTACATTCTGTGAAGCCAGTTCGGTATTCCGTTTTCTTAATACGTATTTTTCCTGTCGAATGACCCGAACAAGTTGAATTTACTCTCGTCCGAAAATATCGCGGATTTCTAAAACAATATATTGGATCGAATTGTATGCATTTTTTGAGGGGTTCGGCAGTGAATATTAGACACGCGTCTAAGATATTTCGTACGGTTTGTAGATTAACTCTATCTTACCTGACTCTGTTGCAACTTGTGTGGCTAACCTCACAGAACTTACGAAGGGGAATCTTGATAAAGTTCCTTTTTTTTTTTTTTTTTTTTTTTTTTAAATTTTTCTTCTGGTGTCTACTTTTCCAATCTTTCCGATCTACGGTATTTCGTTTGTTTTCGGCGCCATCATACAACTGAATGCGCTCGCAATTGATTGATAACATTTACAACATATTTCGGTATGATCGTTTCTTGTCCTTCCGATCAGTTACTTCTCACTTGCATTATCTGTTGACTGAATAGCTTAATGTTTGTTTTTGTTGAAACATACATCTTCGTTTATCTCCGACTGCGATTTACCAGCAATGTACTTTTGTACGCTCCCCCCTTCCGTCTGATTACACTCGTATGGTAGTTTTCGGTGATGTGCACATACTTTTTTTTTCACCTACTGCAGTTAATTGTCTCCGAATGATAATTTTAAAAAGCTGCCAATCTATAATATAAAAGTGCGAAGCATTTCAATTTTCTACGCTTCTACCTTTAGCGCTTCTCGTTTTATGCGATAGTTTACGTAGGTGAAAAATTGTCTGTTTTCTACTCTTTCGGTACGCTTAAAAGATGATGCACATTCTTTTAAGAAATATGCCTTTAGTTCTGTCATAGTTTATTATTAAAAATTGCGGTTTGTCCACGAATGTCATAAATGTTTTAAAGCATTTTTCTTACATTTATTTTTTATTTACCTTATATTCAAAAAGGTTAAAATTATTCTCTCTTATATTTGCTCTTTTCAAAAATATAATATTATATATGACATGCAAAAAAGGGTCACTTTTTTATCGAATCTATATTGGTTAACACGCTGAATTGATACATTATATTAAAAAAAAAAAAAAAAAAAAAATTATTTAACCGAAATTTAAAAAAAAAATAATTATTTAACCAAAATTTAAAGAAAAAATTTATATTTTTTTATCGTCACGGCAAATTGTTTTGGAATAAGAATTATCCTTCCATCTTATCGGGAAGTAGTTTAAATTGCAGTTCTAACGTTTGATTGATTTAGACAGACATGCTCAAAACTAAGTTATATAAAATCGTTGAAAAATGAAGAAGAAACAAATAAAACACGGTTAAAGGGAAAAATTCGGAAGAGTAAATTTTAATGTCGTAAATACAAGGAACCTGCCTGTTAAGCAGTACGTCTGTGTGTTGATGACTATGATTTGCTAACCTCGTAACGATGTGTCATGGTGATGGTAATGCGGTGAATATTAATGACGTAGTATTGATAGATGATATCACTTTGTAAGGCCTTTTTTCGTTTTTTTTTCCAAAGCTTATTCGTAAAAGATCGTATAAAATAAAGGATGTATATATATATCTATACGTATATTATATATATATATATATATATATAACTCGGCCACTTTGGCCTCGCAAGGGGCTGTGCCCCTTGACCCCTCCTGCTTTCATTCATGTCTCTTTCTCTTCTATACTTTGTATAAAATGATCAAAATTTACAACGTAATTCTTACTGGCATCAACACAAAAAAAAAAATAACATAACCACAAAAGTCCTATTCTAACATTTAACTTTCATTATACAAAAATTAAGACATTTTTTCGTTACATTTTTCGTTACATATTTCATTACATAAAATTGTGACATTTTTTAAATAACAATAACAAAAATCCTACAAAATATAACAAACGTTACATAAAATTGGGACATTTAGCGTTACATAAAATTGGGACATTTTTCTGGGACATTTTTTTGGGACACTTTTTTGGGACATTTTTTCGAATGGGGGGTAGCCTAAGAATTACGTTGTAATTAATATATATGTATATATATATATATATATATATATATATGTATTGGTTTTTGCGAATCCGATTAAGTATTATTACAAACTGTTAGCATTTTTGATAGCGATTCGTTTGTGGTAAGTTATTTGATCGGATCAAAATATAACCGACTTCTTTCGTTAATTTTTGTTTCTGGGTAAAAATCCTTGGTTGACGAGCCCAAAAAAAAAAAAAAAGTCAGGTGAACGTAATAATTCAAGCTGTTAAACCTAAACAGAAACCAAAAAAAAGTACAGATGTTCCTTTTTTAAATGTTTAAATCATTACATCCCTCCTGCTACGGACGATTTGAGCCGAGTCAAAAGATGCTCACAGTGCGTTCCGATTAATAGGGGACGACAAGTGTCTCTAACATTATATCAACCAAACACAGCAACATTTGTATCATACACGGTGTGTCGGAAAAGTTGCCGAACTTCTTTTCTAGCACACGCATACAAGTGACGTGATCTATTAAACAATACCCATACTGTATTGCTACGTCCTTCTAGAGTGTGTGTATGAAAATTTCAGCAGCTTCCGTTGATTGGTTTGCGAGTTGTTAGGACATGTTTTAGAGAAAGGGGTGTTTGGGTCGCATGTGCAAATCTGAAAATGGATGAAAAGTGAGAAATTCGACCCGTGATTAAATTCTGCGTTAGATTTAAAGAGAAAGGTTATCGGAAACGCAAAAATTGATCGATGATGGTTTCTTTGGTGAAGGTGTAGTATTACGTACGACTGTTTACGCATGGTATAAGCGGTTCAAGGACGGTCTCAGAAAGTGCGTCAACAAAAATCCAAGGTGAAAACCATGCTCATCGCAGATTTTGATGCAAAAGGGTTAATTCATCATGAATACCTGCTCGAAATCAAACAGTGAACGCTGCCTACTACGTCGAGGTCCTAAAATGTCTCAAGCGTCGGATTCAGCGCATACGGCCCGAGTACAAGGAGTTCGGATCGTGGAGTCTGTTGCATGACAATGAGCCTGCGCATTCGGTGAACGCTGTCAAGCGTTATCTCGCTAAAAATCAAACCCGACGGATCAATCACGCCCCCTATTCGTCTGATTTGTCAAACTGCCGACTTTTTCCTATTCCCGAAGCTTAAAATGCATCTAAAGGACGATTTTTTGATGAAACTTCTTGCACCGAGCGCATCAGAGCCATCACTTCAAAAGGAGTACCAGAGAAGCTTCGAATCGCTGTACAAGCGCTCAAATACGTGTCTATACTTCGGCAAGTATGTTGAAAATTAATTCGAATAAATTACTCTACATCCAATTGTACTTCATTTATTTCAAAAAAGTTCGGGAACTTTTCCGACCTACCGTGTACATGCTACGATGTGACCAGTCTTCTGAATAATCAGTTGATTACTGACGTGGTTTTAAACGTAAAAATTATATAATTTTTAATAAAAAATGTTTTTTGCTGATTTTTCGCATTTTTTTAGAAGAAACCGAAAATTAAGCTTTTAAAAATAATAATTTAAATCGTTAAAACTATAGAATATCTCGAGCGGAACAGAGTTTCATAAAATAAGTTTATTTTTTGTATCGTTTAAAATAACAAAAATCACGCTGCTTAGGTATTAGAGAGAAAATTCAGATTGGATTACATGTATAACGTATAAGCTAAACAGTTGGTTTTAACGAATATACAAGTTATATAATATACGTCAGCTGCCAAACTAATTTGTAAACGTTACCTATGACCGCGGCTGTAATTCCGGTGTTATTCGTACATAAACGATGTGGCCCGTATATACGTACATACATCTATTTGACAAATACGCAATATTGTGTTGGATTTATTCCGATTCAAAAAATTAACTAGAATATAACATTTAAATGATATAACTTGAAATTAACAAATAAAATCTTATCACTAGAACTGTTCAGTAAAATAGAGTCCTTTCCATTTTTCCCCTATAAGTACCAATCTATAAAATGTGTATATTTTCATCTCATGCTAAATGGTATAAGTAGTGTAAAGGTGTTGTCTACAAATAACGGCCTCATTTAGTAGTCCTTCGCACGAAGCGAACACAGATAGTTAAAAAAGAAACTGATAACTAAGAGAAAGTATATAATATCGTTAATCAGCGTAATTTCGATGGCGTTACTCGAGCTGCTGTTTGATTAGTTGAGGCTGAAGAAGACACTCCCACCGATTAGCGTGAGTACAAAATGACGCTCGATAACCCGGAGCTATAGTGAATACAATGGGCGCGTAATAAGGGACGGTTTCGGGCTCCGAAGTATTTGTATATTGCACCTTTTCCGCGTAGAAAACTATTTTAAAAGGAATCGGTACTACTCAATATTTTATCTAAAATGTACGAAGATATGAGAGATGCGCGCACTGCGATAACAGATTAACAAAATGGAAAGCGGCAAAACAAAAACGCAAATGCGATATACTTTTTCGAGAAAAGCTCGTGTGTACCAGGGGAAACGCGGAACAGTGAAAATAAAACGGAATTGGACGATCGCTGAAAGCGCCGATAGTATCTGCGGGGTCGTTACGAAACTGGAGAACTGTCGATAAATTCAGCCTGCACAGATTTTCAATAATATCTCGAATCCGGCACATCTTGCGTCATCGGATGGGAAGAGAAGCGCGACGGAGGCTAATTTTTAATACTTCAGAATTGAGCCTAATAAAACGGCGGTTGTCTTCGCAGTTTAGCGGAATTCGCTTTGCCTATTTGGTGCAGTTCAGAGACCTAAACAGTTTCGCGGACGAGTAAGATGGGAAATACGGTAGTTGAACGAGAAGGGCCTTCGATGTTATCGCTGGGATGTGTAGTGCGGGCCTGGTATAAAAGTACAGAGAATGGAATTGGTCCGTAGAGTTAATTAGCTTTCTGGTAGCGTTGGAAATGAAAAATCTGTCAGTTTTAATTTTGTTTTTCGTTTTTTTCCACCGTTATTCTGTTTTGTTTTTTTTTTTCTTTGCGATAATTTCGCTATAAAGTTCTCTCGATAAATGGAACGGTTGCCAATTATACGATGTCGCATATTGTTTTAGGACGCTGAAATGAAATGTAAGCGAAGAGAACAGGATATTAGGGTTTAATAAGGACCCGGTACGCGGGTCTGTGCATGCGCGACATTGATTGCTTTCGAGTCGGATTAAATTGGATAGTGCGTTACGTAGCGTTCTAACGAAATGCCGTCACAATCTGATTATCTTTACGTTAACGCTTCATTTCCGAATTCATTACGCACGACGAGCTGCTTACTGAATTGAAAATCCGATTTTAACGGCGGTTTTTTTGGCTTATTCTTTTTCCAATTTTACGCCTATAATGACGACAGCCCCTCTCTCATCCGCTTACGTATCTTTTTGGGGGAAAAATTGCACCGTTCGTTTATCAGCCCGCCAACGGGGAAACGTTCGTTTCAAGTTGACGTCGCATTAAATGAAGCATGTAGCATAATTGCAGTACGAGCGACGACCATGCAAAGGCTGTGCATAGGTACACTTCGTGGGACATTGCACGATTGTAGAGATAGGATAAAAGTATAGCGGGCAAGTCTTTTCGGCGTTTGCAGCTGAAGTAGTGACGGGATCGCATATTAAACATCGCCGATACTAAAATTGATAACTCTGCGATTTCGTTAAAATAAATAATTTTCACTATCGACGATATACAATTTTTGGTTTTGATTTTTTTAATTTTTAGAACGAGTATTTTTGGTTTGATTTTTTTAATTTTTAGAACGAGTATTTTTGGTTTGATTTTTTTAATTTTTAGAACGAGTATTTTTGGGGATTTTTTTTCTTACTTTATGACATTTTTAATGAAAATTCGAGTAAAATTTTAAATACTAAAATCTTATTTTCGGGGTTGCTTATCACGAATAAAACGGGCGTGATTTTCGAATTTCGAATGATCGTTAAACTATTCCGATCGTACACTTTTACGATGACACTCAAACCATCCGTCGTTCACCTCTTCTAAAATCTACCGTAAATAATAAAATGAAAAATTCGAAGCCTCATAACATTAGTAAATAGGCAGAGCCTTATCGAAAGGAAATATTTCCGACTTTCGTTCTCCAGCAGTTTTTCAAACGAAACGGGGTATTTTTTTACGGATTCCGTCTCTGTCCTGAAAATAAAAAATTTCCGATTTTGAAGCATATTTCTCGCACAATCCTCCTTTTCGAGCATGAAGTGTCTTCGAAATTTCATTTTTGCTTAACGTGTATGAAATAAATTTTATACAAACGAATTGTGTAATCTGATGTTCCATTAGTGTAATTTAACTTATATGCGAATTACGCGTGCGAGATATAAATAAATTATATACAATGGTGTATAACGTAAAATATGTAGTTTCGGGGACGACTACGATCCGTAATAAAGGCAATGAATATTTAAAAATAAAATAAAAAGAAATTGTAATATTTCGATATGTATTAAAAGACGCTATATTTTAAATGAATAAATCGATCAATATTTATGTATAATTGTTGGTATGTTACTCGATTTCGTTTTGAAATTTTTAAAAAAATGTTTAAATTATTTAATTTTAAAATCGGTTTATTTATTTCGAATATTCGACTTAGAACATGTATCGAAACATTTTATATATTTATAAATTAAATAATTAAATACCTACCTAACAAACAAAAATAAGTATAAAATAAAATTTACTTCGATAAATTAAAATTAAAATACCACAATTTAAAGAAACGTTTTCCGGCATAGTCCATCATCAGCTAACAAAGCTTGTTTTTAGTTTTGAGTCTACATTGTTAGTTGACGATGGGCTATGCCGGAAAACGTTTCTTTGAATTGAGGTATTTTAATTTGAATTTATCAAAATAAATTTTATTTTATACTTCTTTCGTTTGTTATTGAGTTATTTATTTTATTTATAAATATTAGCAAACAGGTATGTATTTATCTACATTTTATATATTTCTTTTTATTTTTAATGTTCGTTTTCATGATTATAGATTGTAGTTATCTGGAACTAGTCGCCGGTTTTCAAATATAAATATATTCGTTTTATTTTATGATTGTGAATAGCAATGTATTTAAACATTTAAACAAAACGATATTATTAACAAATATTAAGCTCCACCTATTGTAACCTAGAACCCTTGTCGGAAACGAATTAACGGCTATAAGGATTTGAATTTTTCATTTATCCGGATTTTTCAGTTTTTAGAAGGGGCCGACAGCTGGTTTGGGACAGCCTGTATATTAATCACTACACCGGGGCTTATAATAAAATCCAGAAAGAAGGCTCCAACGTTGGCGCGACGCGCTTACTTTTATTTAATTTTGCGAAGAATAACGTAATTAAAATAAATTGTATAGAGATTCTGGAGGAGCACCGATGGCTCTGATCCAAAGTATCGAGTTTATGTATATACGAGTATATACATACATATATTAATTACAACGTAATTCTTAGGCTATCTCCCATTCGAAAAAATGTCCCAATTTTATGTAACGCAAATGTCCCAGAAAAATGTCCCAATTTTATGTAACGCTAAATGTCCCAAAAAGTGTCCCAATTTTATGTAATGTTTGTTATATTTTATAGGATTTTTGTTATTGTTATTTAAAAAATGTCACAATTTTATGTAATGAAATATATAACGAAAAATGTAACGAAAAAATGTCTTAATTTTATATAACGGAAGTTAAATATTAGAATAGGATTTTTGTGGTTATGTTATTTTTGATCATTTTATACAAAGTATAGAAGAGAAAGAGACAGAAATGAAAGCAAGAGGGGTCAAGGGGCACAGCCCCTTGGGAGGCCAAAATGGCCGAATTGATATATATATATATATATAAAAATATAAATATAAATATATAAATATATAAATATATAAATATATATACATATACATATACATATATATATATATATATATATATATATATATATATATATATGCATATATAAACTCTGCCCTTCGGGCCTGGCAAGGGGAGAAATGCCCTGGCCCCCAAACCTTTTTCCTTCTAAAAATTTACGATGGATCACGAAATTTTTTTTGATATTTCAAGTATATGGTTCATTTCATATTTCAAAAAAATAAAGCAATAAATGTCTGTCTCTCTGAAACATGTAGAAACTTTTGAAAAACTCACTGACATGTTTCGCGAAAACATTGTTTCATGTGTTGTGCTTCCGAGACCTGTCGGTGATTTTTTCGAAAGTTTCTATACGTTTCTGATAAATTATTGTATCCTCTTTTTGTTTAGTTTCTCGGCTATCATGTGATATCTGAAATTTTACATGTCTTGTATGAATTATAATTTGTTGTGTTGTACTTGTTTTTTAATAACTGTTTTTTTTGTATGTGTATGTGTCGCCAGTTGAGGGCATTACCCAATCTATATATTAGTAAGAGAGATTTTGGTATCTAGTTGTTTTTTATTTTCGAAAATTTCGAAATTCGGCAATCTAGCGCACGTCAAAGAAATCAGCATTATATGTCTGACGGAAAACAAATTTAATTCGCAGTCCATATGAAACTATTGCGTCGGTGTAAAGTACGCGCTGGAATTACGTTAAGTGATGCAGTAGGTCGCATCCTCACTCAATCGCATATGGCTAATTAGTATCAGCAGGGTGCAGTACCGTTTTTACCACTGGAAGAATGAGTGGATTATATTGCCGGTTAAGCTTAACATGTCTCAGCATGGTCTATGAATCACACTGCGCGAGTGCTAAAAGCTTTGACTGCAACCAAAGCTGTTAACTGTCGCGGTTTTTGTCATAATTCCGGAGTAGCGGGTGCAGTTATTCGCAAACCCGGACTACCATATTAAACTATTCGCGCTTCCATAAAATTCAAAAGAATAATATCATCGAAGCAATAGAGATTTAAATATGACCAAATAAAACGTTGCTGCATAATTTCTTTGATTATTCGTCTCGAAACGAACTTAATTTATTTAGTAATATTGGAAAAGTACACATAAATCCGGCAAAAAAACTTATCATTATCCTCGTAGCTGTTTTGTTTATGTACATCCTAGGGCGTCGCCCGCCGATGGGCCGGGGGGTGGGCAAGATAATAGAAAGAGGATATGAGTTATAGGAAAAATAAAATTTGTAATTTGCAAAGGCTTAGCATTTTATTAAACAAGAATAAAATCTTAATTAAAACATAATTTTCGCGGGTTTCTGGCAAATTGTTCTACTACTTTATTATAAAAGTCTTCCAAATTGTCCATGATTACGCGCCTATGAATACTCATCATGGCCAGTTGATTAAAAAGTTCGGAGGCTCCAGGTGGGGGGCAGTTTCCCTCTGCCCTTTTCTCCTGCTGGCGACGCCCATGTGTACATCTTCGTTTTAATTGTTTATCAATTTAATATAGTCCGTTTCCATGATTTGCTATAATAATGTCGCGATAATTAATCACTCCTTCGTTTATGTCAAATAATTCTTTGTACTTTTCTTTTTATCTGAATTTATTTACCGTGGTTTTTTTCCCGATAAATGCTTGCTATTTTTCATATCACTCACGCACCCTATTACGATGAAACTTATCCGTTAACTTGCAGCAAATGGTTCGTTTTTTATTTTACTACTGGTGTGTTTCTCGTGCAATTCGGGTTCCCTGTTTCTATGTAATTAAATTGTTTTTTTACAAATACATCATAGCGATCGTCGGTTAGGACTCACCATTTATTTATTGTTATTATTATTATTTGTAGGTGAATACATCCTGTTTGTTAAAATGGTATAATAAAATAAACTTTAATAACAAACAATATAGATCAATAAATTAGATAAATACCTATTTAGAAACGTTTTCGGGCATAACCCATCATCAGCTAACACTATTATTATTATTTTATTTATTTACTTATATTTTGGTTCCACTATTTTTTTTTTTTTTTTTTTTGAAAAATATGTATTTATAATTTTTTACATACAAAAATTTTCGTCAAGCTAAAACGCTTGTCGACGAATTATCCTATTTGACATTTTACCATCTTAAATTAACTTATACATATACATGATCGTGTAATATTTACTTAATCTATCTATTTTACTTATCAATAATTGCTAATCTATTTCTATTTTCTATATTCAGTTGTTTTTTTTTGTTTCTTTTTTCCTAGCTTTTTTGTTGCGCTTTGTTTTCTTATTTTATGTTTATTATTTTTTTTATATTTTCTTCTTCCTGAAGCCATTCCTTTATTTTCCTTTTTCTTTCCCCTATTTTTTCCTTCTCTATTATATCTTTGGGTATTTTATTCAACATCTGAGTTATAATATATTTATCCGTTTGCTCCCCCATCTTTGTTCTTGCTAACGGCAATTGGTACCAAAGTTTTTCCCTCAACTCGTATTCTGTGTTTATTCTTTCCTCCAATTCAATTTTCTTTTCTGCTGATATGTACTCCCATATCTTCAGTAATAAGTACATTCCTCTTATGCTCATTACGTTTTCTTTTTTAATTATTTCACTATCGGTCTCTCCTTTATGATTTCCTATTAATTTCAAGCATTTAATTTGCAGTTTATTTATTTTCCCCAAGTATGCTTTTCTCGCCATTCCCCACGCCTGAATTCCATATCTTATCCTCGACTCTACTAGCGCATAATAAACTACTTTTAATGTTTCATTTGTTGCATATTTCTTTAATGTATATAAAGCTGGTAAAACTGCTCTTATTTTCTTTGCAATGTATTCCATATGTATGTCCCATCTTAAGTGTTGATCCATCATTACTCCCAAATATTTATACTGCATTACTATGTCTAACTTTTGACAGTTTTTCATTTCGCATTCGCGTCTTTCCCCCATTGAATGTACACATTCATTTGAGTGCATTATTATATTTGGACAATACAAATCAGAGCTGTCTCTTTTTTTCCGCAGTACCATTGCTTTAGTCTTTTTTACATTTATTCTTAGACTTTTATCGTGTGCCCATTTACTTATTGTTATTAGATCTTTTTGCATCCTTATTTCTGCCTCTTTCATATCTTTATGTGACGTAACTATTGCTATATCATCCGCGTACGCGACTACCTCACTGTAACTTAATTCCTTATATAGACCATTCGTATATATAATAAACAGTATTGGTGCTAGGTTGCTACCCTACGGAACTCCTACATCCATCTCCTCTTTTTCACTTTGCACATTTAAGATATTTACGCATGTTTTCCTTTGTGTTAAATAACTTTGAAACCATTTTTTCAAATTATTCGTTATTCCTATCTCCTCTAATGTGTTTATGATTATTTTATGATCAACCGTTTCAAATGCTCTACTAAGATCTATGAACGTTATCAACACCTTTTTTCCCTCTTCAAAGCTATCTCTTATTTTTTCAGTAAGCTCGCCGATTGCTTTCGATGTGGATTTTCCTTTTTGAAATCCGTATTGTGTTTTGTCAATTATCCTATTTTCTTGTAGGTACTTCGTTAGATTATTTGCTACGTACTTTTCTAATATTGTTGCAATTACATTGCTTATAGCAATTGGCCTATAGTTTTCATATTCACTGTGTTTCCCTTTTTTATATATTGGTCTCGTTTTTGATATTTTTAACCCATTTGGTATTTTCCCTTCTTTTAACGTCTGATTAATTAGCTTAGTAATTTCCTTCACTATATATATTTTTACTGTTTTTATATCTTTTATTCGTATTCCATCGATTCCGGTGGCCTTTGTTTCGTGCTAAGAAGCACATTTGTGGATTTTTGTAACAATAATAATAATAATAAAATTTGGTTTGATTTGATTTGATTTGATCATTATTATTGTTATTATTAGTAGTGTTATATATGTAGCATAAGTTTCATTGTAAACATAAGGCAATGGTGTCACTTACAGTTTGCTTACATATTCAAAATTTGAAATTGGTTAATAGTGGATTAGCTTATATACATATTTATAAGTTCATTCGTTTCGTACGCATTCTTCATTTATAACAGATTTATAGTAATAGATTAAAATAATTAGACTATAATTACAATTAAGTTCAGAACTAACATGGCTATCTTTACGTAACTGCTATTCTTATTTTTAGTTTATATAAATAAGGGGTTTAATTGATATAATTGTAACAAAATAGGTAGTACATAGTATCAAACGTTCCAACTAGTTACTTATAACTCTATATATCGTTATGTTTATGTAAGCTGTATCAGTGGGCATAGGTGTGGTGTAAATGGTAGGATGCCTGATTTATTATATGAGCACTTATTTGTAAATGCATAGCAATTGTATGATAAACTTAAAATTATTTTTCGCAATACAACAACCAACATTATGCAATTTAATTTAATATTGTATACAGATGTTTTCTTTCTTTATTTGTAATAATAATCCCCGCAGCTCGTGCAATTATGCGGATATTCGGTGTAAATGTAGGTTATATAATATAAAAAATTGTAATTATTATTTATTAAGAAATTAATTGAAAATTGAAATTATTATTGCTATTATTTTATGCTCGATTCGTTGATATTCGAAAAATCCTAAAGTAAATTTCAGTACATATTTTCATTTAAATTTACTTTATTATAAGAATTTTATAATTTCGATCATTATTATTGTAATTTTTATTATTCTTATTGGTTATTATTACATTATTATCATTATCATTATGTGGGTTGTTCATTATCATTGTTCGAGTATGAGCAAGAATTGCACAATTGTGCATATTATTTGAAATATATAAGGTTTCTTATTTATTTTTTTATACTATTGTAAACATAGGCTGATTTAGAAGATCAAAATTTGACTTTTCTTTCTCAAAGCTTAAACTAAAATTCAAAATTTTTTTTGTTTGTTTCTGTTTGTGTTGGCCTGTGTATCGTTACTTTGTATCCTACTGCACGTGAAATTTGCATATGTATAAGCAGGATTTTCTTATTTAATTTTTTTTTATTTTTTATTTATTCATTTATTCATTTTTTTGTTTAGTTATCGTTTCTAATTTATTTAGGTTATATTATTATGATTATTTATTTATTTTCTATTATTCTGCTATAAATTGTAAAATTTTAATGAAATGAAAAATAAATGATTTGATTTGATTTGATTATTATTATTATTATTATTATTATTATTATTATTATTATTTATTATTTATTATTATTATTTTAAAATTCAAGCATGTTTAAAAAATTGTTATATTTCTGACATATTTGAGTAGAAAATAATTAAATCGCTTTTTTTTTGTCTTCTAATTACTTTGAAAACTTTGGCGCAGAAAATTCTCAGCGCTAATGTTGCAAGAACGTCCTCGAAATGTCCTAGTTTCGTTCTAAGTGCATTTTATCCTTTTAAGCCGGTATTTTACGATTATACGATTGCATTTGATATTTATTATAGGTTCCGGTATACGATGTCTATTTTAATTCATTATAATTACTTCTGTTTCAGAATGTGAATTTAAATTTATAAGTCGACCAGGAGGTCCGCAAAATGGTACGTTCACAGCTCCGAATATAACCAACACGTACAATAATTCTCACATGTGCATTTACATGTTTTACGCCGGCCAGCATCAGAGAGTGCGGATTACGTTTACCAATTTTAACTTGCGCGGATCACCTCCCGAGTAAGATTCAATTTTTACTACCTCGTTCTCTCATTAGCAGTTTTTAACGATTCGCGGTGCGCTATTTTTAAATCGATCGCCGCATAAAAGACCGACTACAAAGTAAGATGGATGTCAATTTTTTCGCAGGTTCCGCAGCCTAAAAGACGATCTTCAAAAAACACCTATATTCGTGCGAAATATTTCAGCTTCCCCTCGTTTTGTTTTAGTTCTGAATTCCCTGTTACACCTTTGTCCTTTTTCCAGAACTGGCGTTCTGATGTCCACCTATAGGGTCAACGGTCCTGCAGAACAATGTTGGGTATTATTTCTCTTTTCCAGACTACAATAAAATGATGGTCCAAAGATTTTAGGAAAAAAAAAGAATCATCTAGCTTTTATTCCATAATGTATTGAGAAATAAGTCAATTCGTTTAAAAAAAAGGTGTTCTCTTTGCTGCATGGAAAAACATTGAATACTTCGAAAAATATATAGGTTTGTATTTATTAAAAACTTGTTTTTGAAATGAAAAAAAAAAGATAGGCTTTAGTCGTAGATAGATGTTGTAAAAATTTAGATCACTTTGTAAGCTCATAAAATAATTTTATTTTCCGTCTTTTTTTAATAAATTTATAATTTTATCTCCGTTTAGTTGTAAAAATTTTGTACTCTTCTTTCGCGGTGAATTCCCATTTCGCCTAAATTTAGGGTCGGGTTACTCAGGTAATAAAAAAAAGGTCAGACAAACATACGAATGATTTCGTGTTGGCAACAGCGCGTCATCATTATCGAATTTTAAGCAGACTAAACGCATCATTTTTTTTTCTATTTGATTCCACTGTTAAGGTTTTTTTTCCTTTCCGAAATACAACAAATAGGTTTATATGAAAATCAGAAGTGAAAAAATACCGCTAAAAATGTTTGATGTAAATATACGCGAAACGACCACTCCGATTAATATTTGCGAGTTATTTTATTGGATGTCCAGTGCTGTATAAATCCCACCCGCCTTATCAGTCAGTATATAAAAGCCTTATTGATATTTAGTGTGACAAGAACATTAAGGTTTGGAGTTGCAGAAAAAATAATAAAAAAGCTAAATTATAATTAGGTGTAGTTTCGAAGTGGTCGCGTTTATGTAAGAAAAAATGAATAAGAATCGAATAGAATTAACAATAATGACATGACGTCGAATGATTATTACAGCGGTAATTTTATTATTGATTATTAAAATTACAATTATAAGTACATACAAAAAGTAAATGTTAAAATTAGGAAAACATAAATAAAGCTCCATTTAGTTCACCTTGCCTTTTTGCCTTTTCTAGGCTTTTTATCAAAATAACTTCTTCCTGCTCAATGTAGCTCGGTACGCATTTCAAACGCCTATACTGTCAGGAAGTGCTCTATTTCCGCTTCTCGGCCACGCACAACGAAACTAGTTCGCTACCCCTGCGTAGCGGTCAGATCCTTCGATTTTTTAACCGAGAATGCGTCTTTGACAAACAATGCCGCCTTTGCCCGCTGCCGAGACCTTCCGAGAAATTGAATGATTATTACCAAAATTTTAATATTTTCAAAGGTCGTAAGAAATGCCAAATCCATCTGAATATGCGGAAAATCACCGCATACTGACTGTTTTACGCTATGAGGTCCCAATTTGTTCTGGGTTGAGTGTTATGTGTATCAACGTTCTGAAGGAAACTATTCTTCTATCTTGAATATTTAAATTTTCGCTTGTGAATAAACCAAAAATTTAGAGTCAGGCTAATATAGCAATGGATATATCATTTATAAAAACAAATCGAGCAGGTAAATAATATATATATATATATATATATATATATATATATATCTAATATTTGTATATTGAAATATTTATTGCAAATTACATTTTAAATGAAATGGTATTCAATTAGATTTTGACAACAGAGAATAAAAAAAATTATCATCCATTAAAAAATTATTTTCGCTTAATTGCTATAAATTTTTATTTTATACGTCAAAAGTGTATGATAAAATATTTGGTTAATTGAATAGCGTCTTTTTATATTCTCTTTCTTTTTCCTTTTTGTAATGTTAAATCGTAATCTTTTGGCAATTTATTGAATAAAGCATTTTAAATAGTAAGATAGAAGGTTTTTTTTCTTTGACTTTTTTTGGATTTGCCAAAAAATCTGGCAGGCTTAACAGATTATAAAAAAAAGAAGAAAAATATTATAATCTAATTCGATTGGACACTGGGGAAATAGAAGAAACAAGAGTAAGGAGGACAGTGCCCCTTTATTCCAATCTTCTGCGCTTTGGCCTCCCCACTCCTTACAGTGCCAAAGCCATTCTTGCTTTCTCCCCTCTCAATATAGTTCCTTTGTTAGCTTTCTTTATCTCCTCAATTTTTAATCTTTTCCTTATATAATGTACAGTTCTCTGCGTTGGGTAAGTTCTACTGTTGACGTGCCCAAAAAATTGAAAAAAAAAAAATTTTTTTCTACTTTGTCAGAAACTCTAATAACAACATTTTTTGCGTTTTATTTATTTTTTTCATTCCAATTATTGAAATTACTTTAAAAACATCGTCATTATAATAAACGTGACTAATTTGAAGAGGAATTTATCAAAGTCCAACAGCAACCATTTAGGCTTCTGGAGAAGTTATTTATACCTTAAAATTCAATTTTAGAAGTATTTTTAACAAAATACGCCAAGTTTTACCGTTTCATCTTGTAGAATGGGGAAAAAAATCATGACTGTATCTTCTAAATTTTTTTTTATACCGTGCGACACATCTAAAAATGTAATAACCCCTTATTACTACCAATCTTTCGCCATTTTTTAATCAATTGTCCTTATTTTCACTGCTTTCTACAACTAAAAATCTATTATTAAAGATTATCAAATATAACAAATATACTCGAGGGATAGATATAAGAATATTCAAAATATACATTTTTTTGATATAGTGCTTTTAAATCTATGCTCATTTATTAATCCCATAAAAGCCATGAACTGACCCCATATAACAGGGTCTTCACCTTGTTTATTCCTTGCTTACTCTTCTTTTTCTGCTGTACACAGAGTTTAATAGTAAATCTAGTAATTTTTCTCGTCCTAATATCCAAATTTTGAAAAATCTCTTGTAATCGTATACGTTACTGTTGATTATTTATTCAAATCCGAAGCAGTATTTAATTTTTAAATTCTTTCGATTTGCAAATTCACTTTTTTTGAATTAAAGAAAAATGAAATTAGGTTCAGGAACTTTTGTTAAAAAAAAGAGAAACACTGTTTTCCTAATTTTAACATTTACTTTTTGTATGTACTTATAACTGTAATTTTAATAATCAATAATAAAATTACCGCTGTAATAATCATTCGACGTCATGTCATTATTGTTAACTCTATTCGATTCTTATTCATTTTTTCTTACATAAACGCGACCACTTCGAAACTACACCTAATTATAATTTAGCTTTTTTATTATTTTTTCTGCAACTCCGAACCTTAATGTTCTTGTCACACTAAATATCAATAAGGCTTTTATATACTGACTGATAAGGCGGGTGGGATTTATACAGCACTGGACATCCAATAAAATAACTCGCAAATATTAATCGGAGTGGTCGTTTCGCGTATATTTACATCAAACATTTTTAGCGGTATTTTTTCACTTCTGATTTTCATATAAACCTGTTTGTTTTCATTTTTTCGCCAAGCTCAGTATAAATCTACTTTTAAGACATTTTATAATACAAGAGTTATGTGTGAGTGTGTGTGTCGCGCGTGAGTGTGTGTGTCGCGCGTGCGTATGCGTGCGTACACGTATACATATATATTAATTAATACATCGTTTTCACGCTGGGGGTAATGTTAAAATTCTGTGTCGTTCTTGTAGTATTTTTTATTTAAATTTTTTTAGTAAATTTCAATTATTAATTCTTTTCTCATTGATTTTTAATCGTATTTCAAGTGAAAAATTGAACACACTCGGGAATAAACGTTTTGAATTATTAAGATTAAGGAGGTAAAAAATTTACGAATAATAATTTGAATTATATAAATTCTTTACAACATTCAAAAAAGAAAAGTACTCGCTGTATAATTTATTCAGAGAAATAAAATTAAAACTACCCGGGAACTTACATATGTGGTAAATCTTTTGGCTGCAACTGAAATTTCGTCAGAGAAGTCAAATGTGAATTCAAGTTCAAACTGATTCGAAACTTTGAAAACTAAACTTGTATTTCATAATTTTCTAAAAATGCCGACTGAAAGAATCTTTGGAGCATGAAACATCGCTCATATCCCTATGAAACTCCTCTGCATACTCCAATTACAATCGAGTTCCGAATGTAATGCACTCGAAACAGAATTTAATTTTATCGCCGAATCAACTTAATCACGTCGACCATGATTTCATTCGGCCAGTTTGGTCGACATATAACTGTCCTTCTGATCGATAAATCGTTCATTGAAAACGTCTCTGACGTTCTGTTGATAATTGAATAGCTCGTTCAGTTTCAAATTAATGTGTACGATTTCTTCGAATTTAAATTCTCCGTTTACGACGCATGATGATGGGCGGCACTGATGGGATAACTCTTTCGCACTGAAACCGCTTCTTTACCTGAAAAATTCTTCTTCTTTTGTCCATAAAATTTGAACAGTTAAAAACAACAGAAGCACGCGATTTAACGGACTAATCAGTGCTAATTCTGCAGAATTACGAATCGTTTTAAATGTTTTAAACGGGAAAAATATTCACCAATGGCAGGCTTAGTTTCCTGTGCTACTGCGACGCGTCGGGCGATTGTAGCTTTAAGTTCGGTCAACTGCGCAGAATACAGCGTTTTATTGGGAACACATTAATCGTTTAGCGCTTGACAAGTCTGAATATATGTGATAGTGGGAAACGTTCTAATAGTGCACCATTCGAGAGTTTCTCGAGTGTCGATTATCGCTTTTCACGGGCGACCGATGTAATTATTTAACCGCAAAAATCAAAGTGACAGATTAACCGCGTGCTCAAAAGGTTGTTAAATGGATTGCGGCGGAGGGAAAGACAACAACGATGTCTACTGATAAAGTTTCCTATGCGCTGACAGACCTTTAAAAATATGTTTAACATAAGAGGCCCCCTGTATGAAAAATAAACTTCCCGAAGCAAAAAATAATGATTATGTTTTCGATATTTTTCACAATTAACATTTTTTACACTAGGTCGAATTGAAGGGTTTTCCATTTTTATATTTTTTTATTTTTGTTTCAACCAATATTGGTTGGGAATTGATTTATATTTATTTATTTGGTTAAACGGAAATAATCTCAACTGACTGATTGATTACGATTTCTGGCTTAATTGTTATAATAAGAGAACTTACGTCATTTTCTCTTTTTCTAACCTGGTCACAGTGTCTGTTTTGACATTACTCGAATAAATAAATAAATATATTAAATTAATTTAAAAAGTGAAGACACCTTTAAAACACTTTCTACAGCTGATATTTTTTCTAAAAATTGTCGCTTTTCTCCGCTATTTTCCGCACGGCTTCTTTGTTTCCAGTCTCCGTTTATTCTCATTTATATAGGGTGATTTTTTAAGAGTTAAGTTTTTCAGGTTGGCAGCACTGGTTGGTATTGGCGTCCAAACGTCATCTGTCAAAGTGAAAAGTTTTCACTATACTCTCTGCCATTTCATCATGGAAAGACTTACACAAACGAGCAACGATTGTGATATGGTTGAAATTTATTATCAAAAACCAGTGCTCTGTGAAAAATGTGCATCGTTTGTTACGACCATATTATGGTCGTCATAATCGACCTGGTGAATCAACAATTCGTGCTGTTATCACCAAATTTGGTGCGAAATTTGGTGATAACAGCACGAATTGTTGATTCACCAGGTCGATACAAACGATGCACATTTTTCACAGAGCACTGGTTTTTGATAATAAATTTCAACCATATCACAATCGTTGCTCGTTTCTGTAAGTCTTTCCATGATGAAATGGCAGAGAGTATAGTGAAAACTTTTCACTTTGACAGATGATGTTTGGACGCCAATACCAACCAGTGCTGCCAACCTGAAATACTTAACTCTTAAAAAATCACCCTATACATAGCCGTGTAACTGAGAAAGCTTTAATTACGTTTAATTTTTCGGTAAATTTCAAAATTATTTTCACACTTAACAAATCTTCCGTATTTTTTTGGATTTATTGCTTTTTTTATTTATATTTTCGAAAAATATTTACTCTTTTGGCCAGTATGTGTCTTCGATATTCCTTAGACGCTGCCTATTAGCGACCAAAGCAGGTATACTTTTATTATTCCAGTAATTATTACTGTTAATAAGTTCGGTTAGTGTTAATAACCTGTTGTTAAGAGGATGGCATATGTTTGATTTGGTTTTTAACGCTAGGTAATTGTGTTCTTAAATCAGTTGTGATTGGCGGTTTTATAACGCAACGTTTTAAAAGTGCCTGTAATTAACCTTAATGCTTTAATTTATATTACTTGTATGTTATTTTTGCGATTTTTGCTGGCGGTGGTTATCGTTATTGCCGCGTGATCTATATGTGCTTTTATTAATGATCTATACATCATTTGAATTAGTCTTTGGATGGCTGCCCCATTTGACTCCATTCACAATACGCGCGATATTATATTAAGTCCATTTTCACATTTTGTTTGTATGTTCTCATTATTTCAGTGGCCCAAGTAGACGACTATCAAAGGTCACGCCTAAATTTTCATTACTGAACTTAATGCTATTTCCTGTCAGTTTTATCAATAGGCTAGATAGAGTATTCTATGTCTTGTGAATATTCGTTTTCCCCCGGGTGATATTTCAAGTTCCAGCCTATCTGTGATAGCTTGAAAATCTTGTAATTTTATCTTTAAGATTGTTGATAGTTACATTAAGCTTAGCGGCTACTGAGTAAATGACTACATCGTCCGCGTATTGCAATACTTTTACTTTTGGCTGTCTAGTTGATCAATTTCTTTCGTATACGGTGTATATAATAAAGGAGAGAGCTGACGAAAAGTGAATCATATTTTTCGAAAATATAAATAAATAAAGAAATAAATCGACAAAAAGGCGGAAGATTTGTAAATTATGAGAATAATTTTTTAATTTTGCCGAAAAATTAAAAAGTAAGACGTAATTAAGTATGTATAAATATGCGAAATAAACTGAGACTAGAAACAAAGAAGCAGTACGGAAAATAGGGAAGAAAGAAGACAATTTGTAGAAAAAATATCGGCCGGGAGAAGTGTTTTAAAGGTGTTTTCATTTTTTGTTTAATTTAATTAACTTTATTCATTCGAATAACGTCAAACTGTCTAGACAATGACTGGGTTAGAAAAAAAAAAAAAAGGAAATAAATTTTCCCATTATAACAATTAGGCCAGAAATTTCGAATTTTAATCTTTTACATATCAAATTGACTATTAAAACAGTCGCGAATGTAGTATAAAATTTAATTTTTTATTAGTTTATAAATAAATTAAAAACATCTCTTTATAATTAAAATTAATAGGTAATGCGCAGAAGTTTATATTTTTTTACATCACGAATTTTTCATATTACCACACGTTGTAACGTACGGAAAATATTAAATCCGTTTCCTTTAATTTAAAGATAAACACGGATTAAAACAACATTTTAGAAAAACGTACATATTATCGTTTATTGACTTTAATTTTTTCCGCATGTCAGATTAAGGAGTGCATCGCTGATTTTTTCAAGAAATTTTTATGTTATATGCTAGACAGTAGATGAAAAATCGTCAATTTCATAGGCAGAATAGAGATCGTAGTAATCTCTTTATAAATACAATACTTTTAATGCATACGTATTTATTATTTTTGTTTTAAAATGATAAATATCAGTATGAGTATAATTAAAATAATGAAAATACGCACATTTATTCGCGCCTATATTATAAATTTAATTTATTCGGTGAAAATTTAAATATTCGTTATTGTTTTCTATTATTACTTTATAGTCCTCGTTACCGTTTTCTCATTAATTCTCTTTTCAAATTACCATCTCCAATTCTTCCTCGCACTCCTTACCTGAACGAGAATTATTATTTTTTTTCCCCACTTGATCATCGCTATCCTTTCTTTAATATTACGTCTATTTGACTTTATTTAAGACCATTTGTTTTTTCGACCTCTAGCTTATGCTCCGTATTTTACCATTTTCGTTTTTTCTTTAGTTCTGTCCGATTCTGATCAAATAACAAAGAAAAATTAAAATAAGAAAAATTTAAAAAATTAAACTATACCCCGGTGGTACATTTTGTATGGAAGTACATTGTGACATGGATATGCTTTTCGAACGGTGCTTTATGAAGCAACTGTTCCGTTTTAATGAAAAATAAACTGAAACTGTTGATCACAAATTCAATAAAGTACTTAGCCGTAGTGTAAATATAAATAAGGGTAACAACACTTTGCTGGACTGCGAAACGATCCGCAGTCATAAGGCATACCCATGTCAAAAAAAGAAGAACAAGAGAATGTTTTTTTTTTTTTTTTTTTTTTTTAAATTTTAAAATAAGTTTGTGGGTCTCACTGGGCAAGTATGCTCGTTGTGTGAGTGCCCGACACTCTTATTATCGTTTATTCGATTTCGGTACAAACTTATACATACTTATTATAACATCGAAATTATATATACCTTAATTAATGTATGTCTTACTAAATATATATATATATATATATAACTTATATATAGGTGAAAAGAAACAAGAAAAACCATACACATACCTGCATTCACTTTAAAAGTCATATATACATATATATCATGATGTCGTAACCAATATCTTCTTTATGAATTACGAACAGTAAGTTATAAGAGGAGAGACACAACAACAACAACATAGAATACATGTTATATCCGTAGCTACATGATTGAAAACTATCTAGGAGTGAATAATTCGGACGCAGTTTGTTTTTTATTCTTTGCACCATTCCTTCAGCCATTTCACCACCTCCTTTTTCCACACGCTAATATGCTATTTTCGTTTGTAATATAATTGGGCACAATGCTCATTTATTTAATTAAGACCGAATCATCTATGTTATTAATTCGTAGATTTGCCCCTCTAGGATATATATGTCTAGTTGGTAACCTTATATTCTTGATATTATATTCGAGTAACCTGTAATAGTAGTAAGTAGTTACATCTTTGCAGACATTTCATCATTTTCCTTCCACCATGTTGATCTCGAGTCACTCCGTTTCCAATGTGGTAGTATTAGGACACACCTTTTTTGATTTTTACCTATTTTATTGATTTCCGTTTTCTTAGCCTTTCCCCATATTTGGATTCCATATAGAATTCTAGCCATAATTATTGCATTGTAGTATATACGTGTAGTGTTTTATATGAAAGTAACTGCTTTAGTTTGTATAAAGCTGGAATTGTCTGTCTTATTTTCGAATTTAAATAATTAGAACAGGGAAAGTTAAATGTAAACTCATATCTCATAGAACAACTATTCGTCACTATGTTTATCGAAAGAAGAAAGACTGGTGACCGACCAATGCGGAAATCTTTGTATGCGGCTGTGGACGCACGTTAAACAAGCGGATTTAAAAATATCTGGGCTCTAGTGCCGTTCGGTTTGGTACCATTATGGAAAGCTTAACTTCGCAATACCCGACGCCCTGTTAAAGGGTATGGGACTCACTTTAGTTTACTTGACTTACAAGCTACAAAACCGTTTAACTGCTCACGCATCATGCTATTTCCCGGTATTATGCACGTCAGAAGAGGGGTGTAGTTTTTGCTAGCCATTCATCATATTCTGCAGGGATTTCGAACAGAAACGCTTTACCGTAACTTTCGATTAATTATTGATTTTCTTTTATGCCGACGCCAGTTCTGATTTGAATAATTATCGCGCTATTTCCGCGAACAAAACAGATATTCTGAGAAGCGAACATCCGTTATTAAAGTAAAGAAATTATATATATATATATATATATATATATATATATAGCTTCTTTATGAAAGTAATCGATTTTCTGCAACTTTGCCTATTACGTCGTTTACGGCATATTTTCAAAAATAACACTTGCCCCATTATTATCGAGAAAATTACACAATTTAGCGTATATTGTAATATACAATAAAGCTTGTAGGTAATTACGAACTTGCATTTAATCGAACCCCGCGCAAAATTATGATAAATCTAAAATGTAACAAAAAAAAAAGAAAAAAGAGTCTATAAAAAGGAATCTATTAATTCGAAATGCGTGTTACCATTATCGCAGCCCATTAAACGAAGCAACGTCGTTAGGCTTAGCTGAGTATAATGCGGAAATTAATTTTTAACGTATATCCCTTTTCAGTACTTACTGCGTGTAAGTTGATATAATTCTTCTTCCGTAGCTTATTAAATGTTTATTAACGTTTATTTTTAGATAATAGCCCTGCTCTTTAAAACTAAGGAGAAATGTTTGAAACATTTAATAAGAGAATTATTCACCGCACCGTTTGTTAATTGCGAATTTGATAATTAGCAAACGAAATACAAATATAACAAGTGCAAATGTGTAATCTTTGTATACTACTCAGAAACGTTTTCGGGCAAAGCCCATCTTCAGCTGCGTAGTTTGCTTTTGTGTTTCATTCGCGACCCAAATTTTCGATTTCACGTTCGAGTTTTAAACTTTGTATAGAATGATCGAAATTTACAACGTAATTCTTAAGACAGGGCGGCCTCCATTAGATTTTATAACGAAAAAGTGTCCCAATTTTATTATATATATAAAAAAAAAAAAATTCCAACAATAAATTTTATCAAACTACCCAAAACAACTTAATATACTACCAGCACATATAAATATTAATTTTCTTGCGTTTCCCCATGGTATTATTAAATTAGCAATATAGCCTTTACATGCTTCTCCCTGTTATGGGACTTCTTATTCATCAACCTGCACACTAATAAGAAGAAATGTATTCATTCATTATGCGTTTCCAAAAACGAAAACCCCTACCGAACGCAAAAAAATGCGGAAACTAAAACAGGACGATGAACTGTGCAATAGCGAAACCGCCTCTGTTATACTAATAAAAAATAACAAGAAAAAAAAATTATCCAAAGAGACCACCACATTTTTTCACGTTTTTTGCGGAATACTCAATTTATGTTCACCGATTTTCATCATTACTCACATCTTACCTAACTTGAATAGTGGTACTCTTTGTAATGGACAAAGAATCAGTAAAATCGGTCTTTATAAATATGAGTTATGCGCGAATAAATACAAAAAAAAAAACATACGCGATGAACGTATAACCTCTTTTTTTTTGGAAGTCGGTGAAAATTAAAATATAACAAACGTTACATAAAATTGGTACATTTTATGGGAAATTTTTTTAGGTCATTTTTTCTAATGAGGGCCGGCCTAAGAATTACGATATAAATTATATATATATATATATATATATATATATATATATATGTGTGTGTGTGTGTGTGTAAACAAATTGGTTCTTTATTTATCCCTGATGTAGTAACGGCCATTTTATTTTCATATATTTTTCACGGGAGAATTTTATTTTATTCAATTTCCGTATATTTTAATTATGGATCATTCTACTAGTTTGCTAAGATCATGTAATAGTAAGGAGTTCTCCGCTGCAGAATTCTTTAAAATACACTTCGCACAAACTGGAACGAAAATTGTACAATTGTCCGGGGCAGAATTCAGTTTTAAGATGTTTATTATTATGTTTATAATTTTCATTATTTTTATTAACTAATTAACAAACAGGATGTACAGGTACACTTGATATATTATGTTTTTCATCAGTTGAAACCGCACCAGAGCCTCTCATTGGCTTTAATTTTCGTTTACTAGTCGTCAATTGCAAACCCCGTATATCCGCGTTAAAAAACAAAAAAAAAAAATTGAACATTTTCTGTTTGAATAATAAACCCTTTACATATCCTTATTGCAAGCGATCGGTTTAACGAAAAATATAATAATAATTCGTGCGCGCAGGAAGTACATTTAAAAAGATGACACGGTTTTTAAGTTTTTTTTTTTTTTTATTCTATGTAAACGTTGTTAACAAACCAAAAAAATAATAACGACAATAGCGCCATTAATTATTATTATTATTAACAATTTTGACATTTTGCGCGGTCGAACAATTTTTTCGATACTATGAGTATGACATTAGTACTAAATTAAAAATTAATTCTGGTTTATTTATAAAAAAATATCGGGGTCTTCTTTACGCCACACTCTAAGCTCGAGAAATTCTACTTAAAAAGTTTAACAGAACATCTTTCAATAGAATTAAGCCGTGACGGGAACTTATTTACGCTCTTCGTGACGCCCGTCTTTTTTTGCTGTTTACTCTAAACATAAAGGGAAATTAGGGAGAACTTCCATGGAAATATCTAATTTCGTATTCGCGTATTTTTAGCGTTCCATCTTTGCACGGTTTTAAATTGCATTTAATTCAATTTAACCTAATCGCAAATGCGCAAAAATCAGTTTTGTAAACATTTGTTCAGCGTATAAAAGTTCACTGCGCTGCGGAAAAGTTTTGCCATACCCTTTCTCCGTGATAAATCAATGATGGAAGTAAAAGGCAGTCTTTCGTGGTTCTTTCAGGTTTTATGTAAAGTTTCATGCATGGTAAATAATATGCAATATATGTATAAATATATGTATAAATATATGTATAAATATATGTATATATATATATATATATATATATATATATATACTGCATATTTGTCATATAAAAACACATAGGCGTACTTCAGTTTCATGAACGTTCCTAGGAATATTTATGGAAACGCTAGGAAATTTTTGAAATGGGTTTTGCAGTACTCCCGCGTGTTAGAAAAAAAATATTGCGTACGTGTATATTTCTTTAGGCATAATGATAAAGTTTTCATCGGTACGTAAGTTATCGACACGTACGTTAACTTTGGTGCAGCCTAAGGAGAAGGGAGAGAGTCTCTTATCGAATTCACTTTAAATCGTTAAGAGTAAAACTTAATTTTCTTTTTCTTCCCGTTTCTTGGGCTAATATTCTCGTTGACGAATCCCTTAAAAAGAAATAATTTCGTTTTGTTTTTAACTGTGCTGCTCCGATCAAATTTCTGTTTATTTAAACAGTAATTCGGAATCTAAAAATTAAAAAATTGTCTCGATGCCGATAATGAATCGTTAATTTTGAAGACGTTAGCGTAGATGAAATAAAAAGTGTTTGTCTGTACTGTGTTCATCATGAGCTCCTCAATGCGGCATTGCTATAATGCGTAATGATCTTTTTACGGTCTTATATATGTATATATTTAATCCAAGTTGCTTTAATTATTTGTTTAATAACTGTTGCATAATGTCCGGTCGAAAAATAAATCGAATTTCAGAATTAACGTGAAACACAAAAAATTCTAAAATTGTAGCAGCGGTACTTTATACTTGAGTTTTTTTTCATGGTTTTCCTCTCTATTACTTATCATTAGTTATTACGCCACCCGCATGACTAGTTGCAAAAGAAGCTTTAACGCCCTTTCCGAATTAATTTTACCTGCGCCCAGATTATAAGACACGGTAAAAAAAAAAAAAACTTGATTTCTCGGACAAATATCGATTAAACTAATAAATGTAACCTTTCGATTTTTGAAAATATCAGTGTGATATTATCATCTCCTGATTTATTATTTTATGAAATTTAAAATAAACTACAAAAATTGTGAATCACTCGTTTGAACATTGAGATGGTTTTTTTTTTTTGTATTCCATTAACGCATTTGTATTCGTCAACGAATAAATTACTGCTTATATGTGTACATTTTTTTAAAAATATGCTCGGATAAAAAAGGCCAAATCGACAATTAGCCCATTTATCTATCGACAGGCTACACAACTTAACAGCGTTCGAACGATTATAATAAAGTTTACTCGCGTTTCTCGATGAAATCCGTTTGCATTTATTTATCTTTATTTATTTATCTCTAAAGTTTTATTCTATTTCGTGCGTTCCCTTATTGTGTCTTAATTTCCCGCTACGTCATGATCTGATTTTTGTATTCATTTTATTTATTCGATTAATTTGAACTAATGTCGGGTTTATCTGACCGGAGAAGCAAAACCTCCGAACAGTTCGCTTTGCTCTGCTACTAAGAGCGTTAGTAATTCGGCCACGCAGATTATCACCACTAACCAATTAAATAAAACTTCTCAACAATTATCTTCTCCGTGCGTGTCTATTTCATCTGTGTCGAAAGACAATAATGTTCCGGTGCGGCGTATTAATGGGTCCATTTCGGCTGGCTTCAATATTAATTTTATCGTTAATTCCTCCGATGATCGCCGAGCACTACGTTAGTATATCGCGCCGTCTTCTTAGTAGAAAATTTAGAAAAAAAAATTGCCTATCTGCATCCTATGTGCCTAGTTAAAAAATTTCATAATAAAGTTAGCAGTGTCTCTCTAATTTTCCGCTCCGATAGAAACTTAATTGAACTTAATTTTATATCAACAACGGCTGCTAATAAATTTTTACTCTTCGATAACGTCCATACGGAACTCAATATTCGATCTTTTATTCCTCAATTCCTTTTATTCCGATTTAGTTATCCCCGTCGATCTTTCTGTTGAGGAACTTTATCGTTACTGTTCTTCCGATATCCCGATCTCTAATACATGTCGTCTGCGGAACTGATAACTCTCTCATTCCTACCCCAGTTGTTGAACTCAAATTTATGATCTCCATTTAAAGTTGAACCAGTGTGATTCGTAAATGCGAACGCTGTCAAAATTGTCTCTGTTTTGGTCACTACGGTGCTTTATACCGCAGAAAAAGTACTTATCGTCACACTTGTGTGCTGGTAATCACTTCCCCGCAGAAAGTAGAACGTTCTGCGGCTCAACAAAACAACTGTTCTTCATACGTTTACGTCCACTGCGGCGGAAATCTTTCGGCACTAGAAGACCCTTCTTGTCCGACTTTTAAGGATCAAACTGAAATTCACAAAATAATGAGTCTGCAAAATGTCTCCTACTCCGAGGCCAAAAATATCAGCGAGGGCTCGATAGTTTTCCCCCCGGCCGTCATCTTTGCTGAGGTTCATGCTCCGCAAATCACCCGGATTTACCTAATTCTTCTTCTACTGCAAAGATGAGGCATCAAAATTATTCCAGCAGTTCTTCTTCTTCCTATGTCAGAATTCAGTTTCGAAAACACAGTTCTAACTCGAAATCTCCCAATCCTCTCTAATTTTTTCGACTCCAATGTAACTCTAAATGCTGATACCAAAGTTCCGTTATTCCTATTCACACTTAAATTCTTCCATTGTCTCATATTTCTTTATTGCCTCGAATGTCCAGTCGACTGCGATCATTAATAACGTTTCTCCTATTAACTCTTCTTCCTTGTCCTTTAAATATGTCATAACCACTACTTTGTTATCTACTCGCATTTGATATCTCTAATTTGGAGAATAAAATGTTATCCATCTGACCCGGGTTTTGCAATCTTAGATATGGTGGATGTCGTCGTTTCTTCTATTCCAAGTTTTTATTTTGTTCACTCGTACTCTTTCTTTTCTTTTGCGGTTGTTCTTTTCCGTTTTCGCCTCATTTTATTCCATTTTCGCAATACCAACGCCGCGATTTGTTTCCTCAGTCCCTACTTTGGTATAATGCTGTTGTAGCTTTTACTGTTTTATGGAGCCCTTCTTTTGCGTTACTTGCCTATTTTAACTAGGTTGTTTGTTAGCGCATACGGAGACGATCCGGACACGATGATTGTTTTGAGCTGTGGAAGAAATTTTTATGGAATATTTGGCTTTATATGCCTTTTTTATTTTTTTTTATCATTGTCTTGCAGTTTCTTTGTACCTTCTTCTCAGAGCATGATGTGTTGCTTACCTCCTTTAACTAGGTTGGTTGATATCATACCATAACCCTCGCGTAATGATTTATTTAAATGAACGGAGCTATATTCTTTTGTCAGTTTCCTTTGTTCCCTCCTACCTTTTCCTCTTCCTTCATTAATTTGTTCTGTATTTCGTTGATGGAAATCTGGTATAGTTGTTATTTTCTCGTCTTCCTTTCCGCTTTCTTTCTTTTTTTGGCCTGTTGTGTTTTTTCAATCGTTCCCGATTCTACTTCTTTTTTCAATTAGCGCCTATCTAAGAATTCACTGTACTCTGCCAACTTATGGTCTTACAATGGAATTGTCGCAGCATTAAAGCCAACAGTAACTCCTTAGAGCGGCCGTTGGATGAATAATACTGCGCTACTTTCTGAGACTTGGTTAAAAAGCTCTTCTTTCTCTCTTATCAGTTCTAAGCGCACCGATGCTTACGGTAGCCCAGTTATTTTAATACGTAATCACGTCCAATTTTAAGCCCCTGTGTCCTAACCCTTGTTTTCTCCTAATCCTCCTTATCCCAACATCTCCATTCCTAACTATTCTTCCAAGCTCTTTCATTTCATTTCTGCTTACATCCCTCCGAATTTAAATTTGCGTGTTTTCCTCGAACTGTTCACATTCATAATTTACAAATAAATAATATTCCAACATATATACACGTATGTTATAATTCGATTACATTAAACATTTAAAAAAAGTTAAATTAAACACGTCTTAAGAGACAGACGAAACGGGCCGCCGGACAGCTAAAATTCTTTTGATCACGATTTTATATATATTTTGCCAATAATGGATGACAAGTTCAGTGTTTTTTAAAGATTCGTCACGATAGCCCCTAGTTGCTAGAGCACTTCACTTCGGTCACGGAGTTTTTCAGTTCGATACCAGGCGATGACAGAAATGATTACAAATAATTAAATAATCGCTAACAGAATTATAAGGAAGGCAATGACGACAAACATGCATACCATCATATGCGCGCTGGTTGGTATATAGATAGACAGACATACTCGGGACACCATTTATGGTAAATCATTTACGATCAATGCCATTTACAGTCTCGCATGGACACTAACGTTGCATATAACAATCGTCATGGATACTACAAGCTATATACGAATTCTCCCTTTTTGACTTCGGTAAAAATAATAAATTATTTCTTAATTAACGAATCGGAGGCTGACATGTTTTTTACTGTTTAAGCAGATGGTTAAGTTATTTTACTGCTCAGTGGATTAATTGAAAGTTGTGCGCAGTCTACTCTCTTCCATATATTAGTGATATGTTTAATACACGACTTATATTAATTCGCTTGTGTTACATAGTATGTGCGTTTGCATGGGTCATGGATGTATACGAGTTATACGTGGTTGGTGTGTGTATGTGTGTGCGTATATATGAACGTGCGTGTAACTGCATTGCAATGAGTACCTACTGAGAAGATATTTTGTGTACATAAGGAATAAATTTATTTTTGTATTGATCGTTTGTTAAAATTATATTAATTCATTACATGGCATATATGTATTCTTATGTATTACATCGGGAGTGTATGCATATGTGTGTTATATGTAATTGGTGTGCGATTGTGTATGTGTGCGTGTATATATTAAAGTGTGTTTTGCTTATAGCTTATGTATTATTATGTATTTATTATAGTTATATACATGTATACACTGTAATTGGCTTTATGCGGTTTTTTTTGGTTTTTTTTTTATTATTTACCTCCCAACCTACTCCGGGCCGTGTATAATATCTAGACTATTACGGCCCAAGAGTCTCAGGTTACAAGGGTGCTTTTAATCCATTGTCCCTGACGAACTGAAATATTGCGCTCTGGTTCACTTCTGAATTCGAGAGGACATGGCTGAGATTATCAAATCCGTGTCTTGTTCTGGAGGGTTGGAATGTAGGGCAATTTATGAGAATGTGATCAACCGCCGGTGGCTCTTGTGTGCGACGGAAAGGACAAGTGGTTGGAGGGTGACCGCCTTCCAACAAATAGTCGTGGGATAGTCACGTGTGGCCTAGGCGTAAGCGGTTGAGCGCACGATAATAAACTCGTAAGGTTCCCTGGGGGGCCACCATGGCTCTACGGATTTCTTAATACTCTGGAGGTGGGACAAGGTAGAGATGTGTTCTTGGTTCCACTGTTCTATTATTTGCGTTTGTACTGTATCTGGCATTTGAGGGGGCCCAAGGAAGTTTTGCGGACTGGGAGCTGTAATGGTTGAGTGAGCTGCTGTATTCGCTTTTTCATTTCCTCGGATTCCGACGTGACTTGGGACCCACAACGCGATTAGATTATAACCTTTTGACTGCAGCTCCATGATGAGTGTCCAGACATGGTTTGTTGTGTATACCCCTATTAAATAAATAAGATAATTCGTCGAAAAGCGTTTTAGCTTTACAAAAGAAACTAATGTAATTTAAAATAAAATAAAAATAACGAAATAATTACTCGGGGAATTTTGTGAGTGTGTTCGCTTTATTCTATAATCTTATACGCATACTAAATTGAATTAATCTCTCCCCCCCCCGCGCTATTTATAAAAAGTTAAAGATAGATAAACTTACCCGGTAATAAGATCACGAAATAACCTCTAAAATAAAAACGGAATTACCCACCGTTGACGTGTTCGAAGTTAAAGACTTTTATGGAGGTTACACACTTATGAAGGAACATGAAAAATCAAGTTTCAGCCGTTAGATTAGGTGAAGTTTAGGTCGAATATCGGAAGGAAATTGGAATGGAAAACATGTATCTTAGATAGGACCTGAAGTATTGTAAAATGAGAGATTTTAGCGTGGCTAATGCGAGGGAAAGGATCAATAGGAAAATTTCAAAACTCACGGATGACCGATCTTAAAAGATGGTTTGACTGCATATTAGCAGGGTTACTCCGATCTTCGAAATTGTAGCGGCTTGTACCGAATTCTTGGTCATTTATCGTGGCTCAATGATGTTTTAATCGGCGCCATAAAATCCGATGCAGATCAGCAGGACAGCAGCTTTTTTCGCCGCGCTGGGGTCGACCAGTTCTTTTCGACGATGCATTTACGACATGCTCGCGAAAGTACTATCTTACAATTGGTGAGACAGTGGTGCACGAGATGATTTCTAATTTTATGGGGAAATAACGAGTCGGCGACTTAAACGAAAGCACTTTAAAGTGAACTGCAAAGTCAACGGGAAAGTTCGATAACAATTCACACGACAATACTGACAGCACATTTCGCAGCGAATTGTAATATCCGACTTTTAAAGCAAATGATGGATGAAACTTTAAGCGAATATTTCAGAACGCCTCTGTGCAGATGGATTGAAATTAAGACAAAGAAAGGCTAACTTCGCTGACACTTTTGTTAATTCCAAGCACAAGCAGGACTTTATTCTCTCCCTTTATGCTTTACGAAATCACTCTGTAGGGATTGGAAACGTAACGAGAAACAGGCCTGAGATATTATCGCAGGCTGCCCTTATGTGAGACTTGCTTTACTTTTTTTTATCACATTGGTAAAAACAGAATTTCTTAAAATCACAAACAACAGCTGACACTTCCTTTCGATGCTAGTCGGAGCACCACCTTATTAAGCAATTTATTCGAGCAATCCGAATTCGTCACCTGGCAAGCGGAATGATTTTATCTAATCTCTTTTCCATTATTCTCAAAGATATATCTTCATATTTAATCGAAATTGTTCCCCCTAAAAAGCTGCCTTTTGCACATTACATATATCAGTCTATTCGATTCCGAAGTTGGCAGAGATAAATGATGCGGAACATATAAGAATCGTTATCGAACTTTTTTTAATAACCGGTGCACAAACATATGGCTACACAGTGATATTCTCTTCGTACATCTCATATTTGTTTGAATTGTAATTCAAAGATTCCTCCGATTTTCGTGAGAATGTAAATAATTCGATAAATCGAGATAATGACCGGAGTAACAAATAGTTAAAATTAAATGTGTCAACCGAGATGGTAAAAATTACCAGACAGCTATAGATCCTAAAATTCTCATTTGGTGAAGAAAAACACTATCAAGAATAGACGCGGTAATTCGGATGATGGTTCGGACTTTTTAAATTATGCGCGTGATTCAGTTTATTGGCTGACATTAATTAAACCGAAATCCTCTTGCGAGATTATAAAAACTAGAGTTGAAGGGAAATAACTTTTAATAACTATGTCATCTTTTGCGAATGATTCGAGTGGACGCTAATCTCGTTAACCGAATAACATAAAATCTAGTAAAATTAATTAGTAAAAAAAAACATGGAAAGAAGTTAAATGCAGAGAATTTTACACAAGACATCTGAAGAATTTAGTGTGTTATATGTGTAACTTATCTGCGAGCTGTCTACAGACTTATAATCATGAATTACGAATTCTTCATCGCATTGATTTCACTGAAGAAGAATGATAACTGACAATGGTTCGGCTATAATGGCCGGGAAATGTTCTCTATATTTAAGAAACGATTTTATCCTTAGTTCCTTTAATAAATTATCATATTTCGAATGTAAATAAATATAATATGTTTCAATAGGCTTTATGTTATTCGAATAAATTGAACTAACATTAGTATTACGACCACGCACCGTTACCTTTTTCCCAATCGAAATATCACTTTTAATCAATTTAATTCATTAGTGGCACAGTTAGGCGCACATGCGGCTCTATTGGACGGCATTCTCCTCTGCAGATATAAGCGATGATTAATAATTTTAAAACTACGCTATTAGAAACAGAAAAAAAATAATGATTTTCTCTGATAAGCTGAAGGTAATTAACGTCTTCCGAAATAGTTTAAATTCCATTAAAAAGCTCTCCGTTAATTTCACCTATAGACTTTATCGCTTCGTTTCGTGTTAGAGATAACAACATATTTTTGGTGTAAAATTCAATCAAATGATAATAAAAGTAGCCGTGATAATCGTTCTATTCAAATGGTTATCCTCTTGCGCGAAACATGACACCGACCCAAAATTTCTGCTAACAGTGGTATAAAACTTTATTACTCATACGCTCTCAGCAGCCACAAGAAAATTCTTATTTGATTCCATTCGTCGTGCATCTCATAATTTCTCATTATTAGCGTGGTGCATACAACACCTCCGACATTTAGAATGATTGTCGTTATTATTTACACACAAAAAACTGTCAGTTAAACCAGTTTCACGTTTGAGTGTAGAAAAAATTCGATTACTCTGAATTAAGATAATTTTAATAATAATGCGGGTCAAAATGGATGATACACTTGAGGATAATATTTCTTTTTTTCTAAACAAGTTTTTGTTAAGTGTAACGTATAAGACTGCCAGAAATTTTTTAACTCCTCTGTTTCATGAATTTCTGACAAAAATTTTCGCAACAAATTCCTTAGGAAATCTCAACGGGTCAGTCGTAATTTTCGCTGGAAATTCAATTTAAAAGAAATAAACTAAAAAATTAAAATTGCAATTTTGACTCTGATTCATTGAATTTTTGTTATATGCATTTTACAGATTACGTTGTATCATTTTATCTGTTCGTGCCTTATCGAATATATATATTTAATAAGTTATAAACATTCCAAAAAAAAAATGTATAGAGGAACAATATTTTTTTTAATTTATTTTTTTTATACGACAGAAAAAGCAAACTTTTTCAATAAAAATTCTCAGAAGAGTTCTGTGTCGCGAACTTGATAAAGTTAATTCATTTTACAATTCGTGTATTGCTGTTTAAGCACAAGGTGAAGAAGGAGGGTTAGATTTAGGAAAAAAGGTTAGTAGAAGGTTCGAAATATTTAAAGTGTACCGAGAAGAATCAGGTAGAAGCTGACTGTTACAAGGTTAGAGGGAAGCTGACAGTGCAGTTCGTCATAGGCACCGAAGCCCCGCGGCCTCTTCATCCCGGTTTCATAAAATTAACGTTACCCTGTATAGTGAGTTTGAATTAAGGATGATGTGAAATTTATTCGAATTAATCCTCGCCAATGAAGCCATATTTAAGCTTCAACACTGGGTACTCGGACCTGTAAGTTACGACGAGATTGGAACCATCTTGTTTCCAGTGGTATCAGCGGGGAAGAAAATTTAGGAAGAAATGACCGCGAACGTTGCACACAATGATGTACGAAATCCCCTTTGTTACGGGCTGTTGGTGCATATTATCGCGAAACTTAACGAGATTTGAGAGTGTGTTTCGCAACTCAGTACGCGTTAAAGCTGTGACCAAACTAAAGTAGATAATTAATCGCGCGTTTGAACGTAGAGCTCGGTCGATGAGATGAAAAATTGCGTGGAAAGTGAGCGGCGTATAATTGCGACGAAGTCACCCTGAAGCTTATGTTTAGATTATTTTATGTTCCGGACGGGTGGTATTCGGCAGAAGAATGAAAAAAGATCTTTATTTCAGGAAACAGCTTTTTGCTGCTAGTGACGTACTGTAGTTTGAAGGCAACATTTTGAATTTAATGTCACAAGAATATTGATTTGCACAATGAGTAAAACGGGAAAAAAAAATAATAGAAAGAGACAGAAAAAGATGAGTTTATCGATTACTTAAAGAACGCTGCGTTTTGGTGCCGCTGGAAATAGTGGCATTACTATACGATGACTTGTTAATCTTCGCAGGATGTGTGATTCATTGTTCGACGATTTCGGACTTCATTTTTGTCTCTATCAAAGGGTGATAAATCCCCTCTTGAGTGAAAGACAATCCCACCTGCAGGATGGGCGTGCGAGTTTTTTAATAATATTAAGAGGTTTCGTTTAGGTACGGTTGAGATTTATTTTTCATGTGTGTTGAAAAGTCACGTAGATTTGTTATCACAAACTAAGGCTTGATACTTCACCGATTTATGTAGTTAGATTGGTGGGTTTTTCATGCAAAGATTAAGCTGGTATCTATAGCAAACCGGATGGGCTGGTCAAACTTTGTTGATGAAAAACTGATGCTATTCTGAACTATTCGTAGATTAAATTAAATACTTAAGATTGCTAGGGAAAACAGCATGTTGTACTGACCGTTTTATCTCGGGATAATGTTGATATCGCTATATTGATTAATGCTGAACTATGATCGAGCCCTGATGGATAGCATTTAACATGAATACGAAGAATCTACGTGTATATAAGAAGTGTTTAATGAGAAACCTCGCCAAATAGTCTGTAATAGTTTATTAAAAGCTAGGAGATTGTGTTAGAAATATATACTTTAAAAGTCAGAGGCGGGAATGTGATATAAATTTTTTTTGAGCGGAAAATTGGAACAAAGTTGATCAGTTTTTGTTGAAGCCGTGTTTGTTTCGAGATTTCAATAAATTCGCCTTGTGTGTTAAGAACATTATGAAAACTTTGCGACTACAAGTAAGAGCTATCTCTGGAACATAGATGTAGCAATGATATTAAGAGAAATAATTAAGAAGCGCTAATAGTGTGCGGAAATGGCATGTGTGCATATTTCTGTCGTCCGTTATTAGCCTAAGGTTAGGTCAAAATGTAAGTACACAATTCACGGTTAAGATTAACGATATGATTAGGGAATAAAATAACGAATCGCACATGAAGAACATGTATTTCAGTACTGCCTTGCTAAAATTGTGACTAATATTTATGAGAGTCACCTTATTTTTTAGTAACGTTGGTACATGGAGCCTTCTAATTTTACCTTTGCTAAGAATAAACTCTCGATTTATAACTATAATTTTCACTTGTCAATACGCCCTGATTCTGTGTCAAACCGATTAGAATTGATTTAAAGTGAAAATCAAGATGTTTATAAACAGGGTGAATAGCTGTTTTGGGTTATTATAAACTGGGGAAGAAGAACCAGCACAAGAAAAAAACAAAAAAAAAACAAAAAACGTAGGTGTATTAATACAGTTATAAAATAGAATATTAACTAATTTCAGTCTATTCATATATAAGGCGCGAAAAGTCCATTTACTTGTTATGAATATGGATCAAAGAATCCAAAAATGACTGGTGTTTTATTTATTTTCTTTGCAGCTAGATATTGATCAGAATAATCTTAAAACATACCAACTTATATATTTTTACAAAAATAATATTTATACGTTTTTGTTTTCATTTTTTTTTTTTTTTTAGTGGGGAGGGAGATTAAAAAGATTACCAAAGTAAAGTAGCAAAGTTTTGATGTTAAAACCGATTTTTATATTGATATATGTATGTGTAAAGCTCGATCTTTTGGATCTTGTCATCAATCAATTAATCAAATGTCTTTTAATTAAGGAAAACGTACACGTACAATGTAATAAAGTAAAAACGGAAATGTTATAAATTAAACTAACTCGGCCCGTAAAGAGTGTAGGTTTCCTTCAATCATTTCCGTTCTGTTTATTGCTATTTAAAAATGTATTTACACTTCATCTTTCCACCTATACCTTTTTGATGATTGTTTTTCTAACTATAAGGTGAACGATACCGAAAGGTGGTTCTCTGTAGGTCGAACGGTAGTCATTTAATCTTGTTATGTAACTGGCCCATTCTTATTTTTTTCTTTTTCAAACTTATTAGGTCAGTGTTGTTCTTTAAACGATGTTTTATTATTGTTAATTTGAATCGATCTTTTAAGTTTGATATTTTCTTACCATTTCTCTTTAAAAGTCTCTTTCAATGTACAATTAAATAAAATTAGTGAAAGGTAGATCACCCTGTTTAAACTTTTCCATAGGAGGGGGTACTCATAAACATTCAGATGATAGTGTTGTATAGTTGTAATAGAAGGGTTGCGGTTTTAATTGACCACGTAATTTTTAAACGTTGCGTATAATCGATACAAAAATGCTCCACAAAAATCTGTATTTTAAATGATTAACCTCTTGAACAAATTCACTTCTCTAAATTATTATTACTTTATGATGAATCGTGCGAGTCGCATTAAAATTCTTAATTTCTTTCGTTCTTTTTTATCCTTTTTTTTTCTCATATAAAATATTCATAAATTCTGCGCAGGTGCAACCACGAATATTTGGATTTGTATCCCGGCGTGCAAAACGTGGATTCACCGGATTTAGTCGATGCACCGTTCGATGGACGTTTCTGTGCTTTGATCCCACCGCGATCCAGAATTTCTTTATATCGTACTATTGTGTTCACGTTTTATACGGATAAACCATATACATCGCCGGAAGTTTTTAATGGAACCTATTCGTTTACTAATGACTGTTAGTATTGTAAAAAATATCTAATTAATCTTATATATCATGTATAAGTGTTGAAAAATTTTCTCTTGATTAATTTGCTTCGTGAAAGTGAATTTTTACAATTTTTTTTTCAGCTAAGGACGTAGAAAAATCAACGTAGTGTGTGCAACGTATGTGTATCTAAACATGTAAACAATGAAATCTCCCAATGAGCGATAAAACAAATTTATCCCATAGGTCATATCCCAACGATGAAATTATCTGCGACGTCGAACAAGTTTCATACTTTCATTTTTTATTCCTAATTTACTAAATCGGAAAATTTCTATACCGCTCTACATCCTATTCACCAGTATCGATATGTTTTCATTCTTGTTTTTTTTATTTCGCTAATTTTTTTGTTTAATTCTTTTTAAATATTTCCCGGTAAATATATAGCGTTTTCCGTTAATGAGTCGTAGAAAAACAAAAATAATAAAAAACCACAAGAAAAAAAAGCGATTGTTCTGGAAACTTTGAAATTCCAAAATAAGTTCACAACGCATTCTAGCGATTAAGAAAAAGAACCATTAAAATAACTTTTTTTGTGATTTTTTAGGTAGTGACGGATTAAGAGAGATTTTACAATGCATACGTATTCTTTATAGGCAGGTTGTTTTTTTTTAATCTTTTCTGGGCATATTACTTAGGAAGCTCCATCGAGAAACGATTAAGATGAAAAGGAGAGTCAATATTAATCCGAATAGATAATGTTAATAAGAAAAAACAAAAAAAAGGAAATAATGAGTGTAGACCGAAAAGACAGAATATAAAAAGGCGTAAAAAGGAATAAGAAGTTCAAAACTTAGAAATTGATAATACAGAGCAGAGCGCTCCGCAAGAAGAGATGAACAGTGAAAGAATTAATCGCTTCAGACAACTGCATCATACGGAGAGAATAATATGGGGAGGAAGCTGATAAAAAGCGGAAACGAGAAGAAGATAATAGAGAACGACTTAAGAACGTAGCCGAATAATGGAGCTAAACACAGAACGACGGAGTGAGAGAAACAAAAGCAGGAACCACGGATTAGCAGGAAAACTAGTTCGAACAGATAGATGAAATGAATTTAAAAAAAAAATAGGGGTAGCTTAAATATCCGACTAGAACCAGGAATGAAAGAATTTTTTACTCCCCGGGAAAGGAGGTTATAGGATGGGATTTTTTTGTTTTTAATTGGGAAGAAACAGCGACCCGAGTCAACAGCGCTTCATTACCAAAAATGGCCGAATTATTAGGAACCTATAACAAATATTAGTATAAAGGGAATTGAATAATAAAGTCGCTCGGACGATCAAGAATGGGTGAGGGCTAACTGGAAAAAGGGTAAAATAACGTGTCGTAGATTTGAATACGATACGGCAGGAAGAAAGACGCTGAAAGGATAAAAGTAGCCCCGGCATCAGCCAGCCGCCTCGGATCAAAAAACCGGGTTTTTTTTTTTTTTGGGCTTGGCCGACTAAGGGCAGCTACCCAGGACAATTGAACTAGATTAGAGATTAAATTTTAATCCGGTCAGAAATCGGTGACAGAAAAGAGACAAGAATAGGAACCACGTTGGATGACGGCAAAGGTAAGATATAGGAAGCACTCTATATGGAGTAGGAAAATTCAGCTTTAACAGCTGAACGTACAGGATATTACGTTCGGAGGATAGACTGGAACATTCAAACAGCACGTGGTCAGAGTCACAAACACGAAAGTACGGTCACCAGAGTGCAAAGGACATTAAGGGGACGGGGAAAGAGCAAAACGATGCCGTGAGGATGGGAGCAAAGTATGACTGAACCACAGACGGCAGATGGCAATGATGAAAAAACGTTTAAGAGTAGAAAAATAATAGAACCAAGAACAGGAATGGAATCTAGGCTGTATCGAAAGGTAAAATGAGTTAGGATCGGAAAAGGAGCAAGGATACACATCCGACCAAAGTCTGACATGCATTCTTTTGGAGAGGGGAAGTATGTTGTGACCAGGAATCTTTTTAACAACGGGGTTACATGGAAAAGAAATAGAGAATTGATAGTACGGTAAAATTACGTCTTATAAGAAATATGTATAAATTACGGGGGCCAATTATTTTTCCGAAAAATAATTGAAAATTTTTCGACACTCCACTGTGAAATAATAAATTTATGTACGAGGTGTGACAATTGTATTCGTAGAATTTTTTCCTGGAGGGCCTAAAAACACCTTCACAGTAGTCTCCTCCGAGGTCAGCGCATCGCCGCTAACGTTCTATCCATTTTTGGAAGCCCCCCCCCCGAAGATAGGTCCATCAGGACGCTCGTCGTTGCACTTTGGACTTCGGTAATGCCGTCGTATCGGTTTCCTTTCAAGTAATTTTTGAGTTGAGGGAACAAGTGAGAGTCGCACGGAACCAGGTCCGGGCTATAGGCGCGCGGGAGGGGGGAGCATGGGGATGCTGTAGAGGGTCAAAAACTGGCGTACTGCAAGGGACGAGTGTGCTGGAGCGTTGTCATGATGCAGCGTCCAACCTCCCACGTCCAATTCGGGTCATGCGCGGTACATGCGTGCTCGTAACCGTTTAATAACTTTGATGTAGAATAGTGCATTCATTGTTTGGCCTGCGGGAGCGTATTGGTGATGAACAACACGTTTGATGTCGAAGAAAGCGACCAGTAGAGACTTGACTCTTGATTTGGACATGCGAGCTTTTTCCGGACACTCCCCGCCTTTCTCCATCCACTGCCTTCTTTGTCTCTTGGTCTCAGGGTCATATTCGAACACCCAAGACTCGTCCCTCGTGATAATAGACGACATCCACTGGTTTCCTTTAGCGTCGAATCGATCAATCATGTCCTAACAGATGGATCTCCGGAGAGCTCTTTTTGCTCAGCTGTGAGCAGTTTTGGAACCGTCTTGGCGTACAGTTTGCGCATCCCTGGATCGTCATTTAAAATCTGCCAAATGGTCCCGCGGTTGATTTTTAAGTCTTCTTCTAACATTCGACAACTCACTCGACGGTCTTGGAGCACGCGCACGCGATCAACAGTTGCCGTCGTTTTTGCGGTAGAAGGACCGCCGCAGCGCGGATCGTCCTCGACTGATTCACGGCCGTCTTTAAATCGCTTAGCCCACTTGAAAACAGAGTCGGTTGATTCATAGCGTCTTCCTTAAACACGTCTTCTAACTTTACAAGGATTTCTGACGGCGGTTTTACTCCGCGTTTGACCAAGAACAGGATACGTTGCTCAGTATTTACATCGCACATTTTCACGACACGTGTAAAAATCTTACTTTGTTTAAACGACCACAGAACGCGAGATATACCTACTACCGTTATGAAAGCTACATATACTGACTCAGAAATGTCCCCTCTTTTCAACGAGACTGCACGTACCATCGCAGTGTTGCCACAAGTCACGCTATGAAACAATTCTACGATTACAATTGTACGCCTCGTAATAATTATATACCACGGATTAGTGAGAAGACCAGGTTGAACAGATACAAGGCGCAATTATTAGAAAAAAAGTTATCTAAGATGTCCAATGAATTCACTATCGTCTAAAAAAAAGAGAAAAAAGGGAAAAGAAAAGGATAACTCTTAATGCGAGTAAAGTACAGATATTTGTTCTTTCCATCCGGATGATTCTGATTTACTTTACGATACAAATCGCATCTTATTCGAATGCGCGTGTCTATAAGAACGCTCTTATTTCTATAGACAACTTCTGAATCTTGGTTTGCCTACTTCATAACAGTGCTTCGTTTATTCTTTCTCTACCATCCTCGGCGATCATTCCTACTATAGCGTTTTTCATTGTTTTTATCTCTAATAGTATTCAATTCTAATTCTTTTATCCTTCTCTCTCACTAACATATGTAATCCAATGCTGGGTAATGCTCTCAGCTGACGATCCTAAAAAAAAAAAAAAAAAAAAAAAAAAAGTTTTTCCCATGTTATGCGCTTAATTAAATTTTTCTAAAAACTGACCTGCTCTCTTTTTTCCCCTCCCTTGGTGGCGCCCATGCACCATTTTTAACTGCAACGGTCATTACAGCACACGGGCCAGGGTGAAAAGGCTACTTCATAATTTACCTAGTAAGCTGTTGGTTCAAAGAAAAACGGGTAGCATTTGTATGCGCGTTGGGTCATTTGATAGTAAAGTTGAAAGTGGAACAAAAGCGGAGCGGGCGAACGCTGCACATTGTTGTAACAGGCGTTCCAACGAGGGATAAGAAGAGCCGGAACAGAAAGGGCATGGATGTGAGGGAAGGGTACCTTCAAGTATATAGTTGTGTGAGACCGTCGTATGCCCAACCCGCAATCGATTTAATACAGCATATTCCCGACGCGTAAGGTAAAGAGAAGGAAACCATAGAGATTGGCTGTAAATTTTATGCTTTTCATAAAGGGATGGTTCCCTTTGCCACTGGCTGGTTCACTCAGCCATCATATGGTCACGGAAATAAACCTTAATTTTGCAGAGATTGGTGGCGCTGCAAACGGCATTGCTGCAAGCAGAGCCGACTTGGACGCCAAGAGAACTCGCTCGTTGCCTTGAATTTCCATATGACCCACAAGAGCGTTCCTTGATTTCTTGCTGATTATGTTAAAATTGTAATTAAATTTGCACGAAACACTTAAAACGCCGAATAAATATTTATTTTATCTGCGTAAATTGCGAACTAAAATACGAGTAGTATCAAAATGTTTAAACTGGTTCACATGTTGTTTTTACTGGAAATATTATGATGAGCACAGCGCACAAAATGTAATTGCGAAGACAGATTTGCTTTTTTGGTGTAGGGTTTTAATATTATTCTTCTTCCATTGTTGAAAATAAATATGCATTTCTCGTATTTCTCGCGCATAAGCGCATATATTACAGTGATTTTTCTGAAGCGGTTAATTTTCGTTTAAAATTGCGCTCAAAGTTTAGAGACAACAAGGTAATTTACAATCAGTGCGCGCAGTAGCAAGTGCTACCCCCTGTGACGTAATCCGGTGACCAGTGCCGTTTTTTTTTGTTTTTTTTTTTTTTTTTATTATTTAGGCTTGCTGACAAAGAGCATTGTTGTTCGACAAGAAAGAAAAGTATTGCTGAATTAACTATTTAGATTCGTATGCGGTCAGATATCGCATCAATGAAGGATACAAGGGGAGCGACAACAGTTAACAAAGGAAAGGAAAGAGCAGATGCAGCACTCTAGCAGGAATATTAAGTCTCAGAAGTTGAGAGTAGAGAAGTAAACGTTCAGACGGCAGAACATTCGAAAAGAACGTGGTTAGAACTATATTCGTGGATATCATTTGGAGGATGTAGCGGGCAGTAAGGATAGTCTGAAAGTGAAACTCGATAGCGAGATGAAGGAAGCAAACTATGATCGAAACGCAACCGATTTAAAGAGGAAATAAAATAGCGCTGCAAAGACGGAAATTTACGAAACCAAGGATTAACTAGAAGATACGGCTGAATAGAAAAATTTAAGAGGGAAATTGGTTAGAAAAGGAGGAAGGATTTGAGTCTGACCAAAACTTATAATGGAATTTTATTAAGATAATGCAAGTAAATTATTAACAGTGAACTTATTAATGGGGAGTCCATTAACAGGTGCATCACAAGACAACTGATCAACTCTTTCATTTGCGAGTTAGTATAATATTCACTGTAAGTGTATCTATGTTTAGCTTGCATTCTAGACTGTATTAAATTTTTGAAGTAAAAAGTATCGGAAAATAAATAAAATTAAAAATAATATAACTATTAATATTTATTTTTACTATGCGCGCAAAAGGTGTAGTAAACAACGCAGTTTATTTTTGATATTCATTTGAACATTTTCATAAAATAATTATGAAATTAAGTTATTTGAAAAAGCGGATAAAATGATACCCCATATCAATGAAAAAACAAATATAAAAAAAAAAAATACGAATGTTGCTCGAATGCTAATAATGGTACTTCTAAAACGGAGAGTGGTTCACTAAGATCAACACACAGTAGTTATGGCGCTTCAGTTATTTCCAGTGACGATATAGTGAAAAACACGCGCGCCTAATCATTGTGGCGCATTCTAATTCGAACGGAGTAATAATATTAAAATATTTAAAGGAGATAGCCCATTAAAAAGTAATTAGTTTGAGAACCGCGGCTCAGTACGGACGAACAATTTTTTTTTTTAAAAATAACGCAACGTTTATGCGTAGATAAATAAAAATTTTAAATTCGATATAAATCGATCCGCGATCACATCGAATTATCCGAAACCAGTCGGCATTGTTATATATGATTATTTCATTTTGTATTTATACTTTATTATATCGAATTTGAAGTTCATACATAAATATATTATTTAGGTTCACTGTGGAACATTGGAAAGTTTTTAATTATTTTTCGGAAAAATAATTGTCTCCCGTTATTTATGCATACTTCTTATAAGACGTAATTTTACCCCGTATTCTTTGACCCGAATAGATAACTTTCAGATGTGGTGCTGGAGAAGGGTCCTCAGAATTTCATGGACGGCGGCAAAAAATCTAACGTATCTGCGCATTACATGAAACTGGTCATCAGGAACGACAGTCAAATGTGTAGATCTTACTCTAGAAAACTGAAATTGTTATGAACACCTCTTGTATGAAAATAATGGGATAGAGCGTCGGTTAATACAAGCAAAAGTGGAAGACTTAAGACCCAGAGGAAGACCACTAGCACGATGGTTCGATGCAATACAGGAAATAACAGGTTTAAGTTTACAGATGTGTAGTCAATGGATTGCCAACAGTGGTGGAAATTGGCGTTAGATCATCCTTGTCGACATAATCATGGTCACGACACCACTGAGGCGGGTAATCGATCAAATGATGACGATCAGCTCACTATTTCTTCTCATGTAACCGTGTTTTTGACCTGAGGCTTCTTTTATTCTTTTATCATCTTTCTTTCCGCCGTTTCGTATTCAAATCTACGGCGCCCGTTATTTTCATTTTCTCTCATCACCTTTTTTCCATGCTCACCCATTCTAGATCGTTCCTTCGACTTTATTATTCAATTCCCTTTATACTAATATTTGTTATAGGTTCCTAATAATTCGGCCATTTTTGGTAATGAAGCGCTGTTGACTCGGGTCGCTGTTTCTTCCCAATTAAAAACAAAAAAATCCCATCCTATAACCTCCTTTCCCGGGGAGTAAAAAATTCTTTCATTCCTGGTTCTAGTCGGATATTTAAGCTACCCCTATTTTTTTTTTAAATTCATTTCATCTATCTGTTCGAACTAGTTTTCCTGCTAATCCGTGGTTCCTGCTTTTGTTTCTCTCACTCCGTCGTTCTGTGTTTAGCTCCATTATTCGGCTACGTTCTTAAGTCGTTCTCTATTATCTTCTTCTCGTTTCCGCTTTTTATCTGCTTCCTCCCCATATTGTTCTCTCCGTATGATGCAGTTGTCTGAAGCGATTAATTCTTTCAGTGTTCTTCTTGCGGAGCGTTCTGCTCTGTATTACCAATTTCTAAGTTTTGAGTATTGCGTCTCTTATATTATGTCATTTCCGCTTACACCTATTATTCCTGTTTTTTGTTCTTTCTTATTAGCGATATCCAGTCGAATTAAAACTGGCTTCCTTTTCCTTTAATTGTTTCCGGGTAAACCCCCCTCTCCTGACTGATAGCTCCGTAGAAGAACAAAAAAGACATCAAACGTTGAATCTTCTGTAACATCGCTGTTTTAAATAGATGTTAAGGCTGGCGATGCCGCGGAACCACTGGTTGCTTAAAAGACTCGGCCTATTACATGGGCACGTGCCGACGGATTTTGTTAATTTAAGTCTCTTTCTAAATCGAAAAAGATCGTTTGCATAGATGTCGACCGCAATGGCACGACGGCGGCGTATTTGCCTCTCTCTAGGCGAATGATCGTAGTTCTTAGAAACTGCTCTTGTCCACAGAAAAAATAAAGTCGTGATGATATTCTCTAGCTTTTTTTTTTTGAGATTACACTATTAAGAGGCATGTTGATGCAATGCCTGATCAAAATAAGGAAAAGAGTTTTTGTCGGATCTTAGAAAGGGGCCGATTATAAAGATACATGAAAAAAAGAAATTTAAAAGGAGAATTCAGCCTGATTTCGAAGATGCTCCGACATTCAGAGGTGTGCTAGGTCTGGGACTGGTGCAGTATTAGATGAACCTGGATATTTATCTCTGTCATTTAAGAGTCAAAATTATACGATGCGTCAGAATGGTTTGCAAATAGAAACGTATTTTTGCAGTTATTCATGTACACTACAGAAAGTACAGTTTGAGAACTTGCAAAACTTTGTGCAAACAAGTTGATTACAATGGGGATTTGAGACGAAAATAGAAGAGCATTAGGAGTATTATTTTTGATTGCATAGTACGGTTGAACGTTGTCTGCAAAATTAAGGAATCATATGCGTGCCAGGTCTGCGCACGTGCGATGGTGCTTTTCGATATTAATTAGATTCGGTATCGCTTTCTGGAATTTCAAACTGTGTTGCGGACATAAAACGTGCATTTTTTAGTGTTGGCTTGGGATCGCTATAAAAGATAAAGGGAGGGGCAGTGATCACTAACACATATGCTATCTAAAATGACCGAGAAAAGCCAGGGGTCTAAGTAGAAAATTAATTTTACGACAAATTAAAATTCGCGCACTTCGAAATATCGAAGGGATAAATAATACGTAAAGTGTAAATTACGTACACGCTCTTATCACCGAATTTTAAAACGAAGAACGCTGATAACAATAATCTACTTTTTTTTATAAACTCGCGAATAACTAACTCTGTCTTAAATATTTTGTTACCGAAGGAAAGTTCTAATAGTGACGCGTACTTTTACGCAATTTAAAATTTATCCCAAGGTATTTTTATTAATTTTTCTTTGTTTGTTTTCATCGAGTTTTATTTATTAGTCAGTTTACCGCATTTTCCCATTGTAGGTGTGTAGACAGGTGTTGAAGGTAAGCTCGCTTAAAAAGTTTTCTGAAGTTGTTGAGTGGAAGAAGTTAGTTTACTGAGTCGCGCTGGCCAATATCTACCGTATTCTTCTTTAATGAAATTGCATAATGTACTTCATTAAAACTTTCAAAACGTTTTAATCATTACTTGGCCAGCTTATTTTTCGCGTACTTTATTTCAACTTTAATTTTTAAGTGGCTCTGTACTATTTGAAATCTGTGCACTTTTCGCTATTGAAAACTTTTCATCTGAAGGAAAAGTTAAAGTTAGCGACTTCCTCTTCGCCTCCTTCTTCAGTGCTATTTACCGTTCCGTGAAGATATTACACTGTAAACGAATTAGTACAGTAATAATTATTTTCTAGCGGTATAAATAAATTGTGTAAAGTTGAAAAATCGTTCGAATTGCGAAACTGCAAAAGCGATAGTTGAAACTTCAGCGTTCCATATATATATATATATATATATATATATATATATATATATATGGGCAGTTTGTGTTCCCTGATAATTCGAAAGAATAAAAAAGTAGATAAGAAATAACAGAGTTAATATTGGGACCTGCAAATAGAGAAAAGTATTTTGCGCCGCAGCGAAGAATTAACAAAATATACTCTCTAGGGTGGGTCTAATATAGAAAAGAAAATAGTTTGGCCGCATTGGCATTTTGTTTGAGTTTTATAGAATTAGAATGTGCAAATAGGACCGACTTTCGAAATCGATACAACTAAAAAGATGAAGAAGAAATTGAAGAAATATTTTGCTAAAAACTTATAAAAACCGTTTTTGGGATAAAATAAACGGTAGTTATGAAGCGTTCCTATTACGCATCACGACAATGAGATATTTAGCTTAAAAACAGAAAATTTTTGTAAAGGTAAAAATTTCTAAGTATTTTTGTTTAATTTTTAATTTTTTTTTTTTAGTGTGCAAATGTAGAGTAAACCATATAAAAATCAAAAATGACATATTTAGCCCAAAAATAGAAAATTTTTCAAAAAGGTGAAAAATTTCGTATTTTTTTTTTTTTTTTTTTTTTTTTTTTAGTGTTTAAACGTAGTATATAAAAATATAAAACATTAATAATTTTAATTAAAATCGTATGAAAACATAGAATTTTCTAATATTTAATTGATTAAGGGAAAATATTTAGGACACAGACGTCGGTGATATTTAACTTTTAATGTCAGTGAACTATTTCCGAGTCTTCATTCCCTGCTCGTTCGGTTCAACTCCCAAGGAGGCTCTACTCGCTTCGATTGCACTGCGTAGCACTGTTGTGAACTGTCAGCATTAAATGTTTCTAAGCACATGTACGCTACAAAGGGGTAATTTCGTAAATTGTAATTAAAAAAATGTGCAGATAATCATCTTATACAATTATTTCTCTAAAAAAATTAATTCTTTTATACGGTGCTCTTAAATTCTTGATTTTTCATTAATTCGATTACGGTAATGTAAATTATTGTTCCATTACATAACTGTCAACTGACATGTCGCTAAGGACAGCGAAAAAAGGGATGATTCGAGTGTTTTCAATTTTTAGTTACTTCCAGCTGCTTGATTAATATTGAAATCGCTTTTAAATTTTCAAGTAAAACGTGGAAGAAAAAAAAGATGACAACATCGAAAAGTTTTGATCCTTTTTTTTTTTTTGAATAATAGGGAGAAATAAAAAATAAAGCGATATTTTAATATCACTTTATTATATCTATTTTTTGTATTTCGTTTTTGCAAGTATCTTCCTTCTCAAGTGTAACAGAGTAGTGTTTTAGTCTCAGCTTGAAGAAGACCAAATATTACTGCAGACGGAACGTTTCTCATAATAAATCTTAGGCCGATTTTTCGCGAAATATTCTCAGCTTGCTAAGGTTTGATTAAGAGATTGAAGCGTAAAATACTGAATCGCATTGTCAGCTCTAGAAAGAATCAGTGACTTGTATAATAAAGCTGGTACAACCATAACGCGTTTTCAAAAGCCTTTAATCAGTTACGTGCTGACAAAATCTGGTCTTAAATATTCCGCATGTGATTAGTCCAAGTGAGCCTCGAATCTAAATGCTACTCGTAGCGTTTCACACGAGTAGTCTTCGAAAAATAGGATGTTTATTTTTACGGAAATATTTTCCGAGTTATGATGAATTAAAAGTCGATTATTCCGCACCTAGAATGATACATTCATCGTGGAAAGGTGAATGATAAGGGAAGGTTGTTTTTTTTTTGTTTTTTTTTGGAATTAATTAAGATAAAGTAGATTAAGCGGATCTTTTTTTAGTTGTCACATGGCTAGGAAACTATTGAGGGAATATTAGAAATAGAATGTGTCGGGAAAGATCCCCAGAGGACTCCTTTTTTCTGTGTGATATCAATCACGTCTTCTTCGAATGGTCCTCACTCTCTTCAGAACGTTCTCTCTTTTATTTTCGGCTTTTGGATCTTCGTCTTCCTACTCCATACAATGACTCTTATGTTTTCTCATTTCCTTCCTTGTCAGTTGTTCCTATTCTAGCTTCTTTCATTCATTCAATCTCGCACCAGATTGAAATCTAATATGTTATTCTCCTTTTGAACTATTACTTAGATTCCTTAGCTGATTGGGTTGTTGCTCTTCGTTGGTGTACCCATAAAAAAAAAAAAAAAGATCCGTAGAATGAATACGAAGGAAAACAAGCAAACAGATTATTAGACGAGCATGGAGTGAAAAATTATTCGGTAGTTATTTCTTTTAGACTATTAGTCGCAGAGTAGAAGAAATATGTATGTCTTATAAGATTGCAAAAAAGTAAAAGAATAGAAGAGAAAGGAATGTTTGAACTGTTGATTGTAGGAATCGGGAATAGGTACTTGGAACATCTGAATCTATTCTGTTAATTAGCGAGAAATATTGTAGAACACTAAACAAGAAGTTAATTAGGAATCGATGCCTAAACACGGATGGAAAAAGTTTAGTTCGAATAGAAAGAGGAAAGTAGAAAAAATCGACGTACAGAAAATAATAGGATATGAAATTATGCGTGTAGGAGAAACCTTACTCTGAAATGGTTAAAAAGAGGCATATCGTTCTAGGAAGATGAGGAAGGTTAAGTTTTATAAGTTACTGATATGTTTTTTTTTCATAGGTCTAAATGGGGATGGAAAAAAGAGCTTCTAATCAAATATTGGAAGGATCGTAGAAATAATGGAAAAACAATAGCAAAGGCACTAAGGCAGAATTTAAGAGTGCTGGCATAGTTACAGGCTTAAAAATTAAACGTACAGCGATTAACGCTGTAAAAAAAAACGTAAGAATTCATTTTCAAACCGGATTTAAATCTCTCCCAAACTGTAGCACAGATGGTGTAAATTAATGTATTGAAAAAAAGGGGACAGGTGAAACTATTTTGAAATACGCTTTAGGATAGGATGGAAACAATTGAATAGACGGATGAGAAGATCCACGTACGTTCAGTAAACATGATGAGCAGCATACGCAGTTGAACTCGAAAGTTGAAGATGAAAGGATGAACCGAGGAATTCTGTAGAAAAAGTGTTGACAAACTATTCCTAGTCTCGAAAAGAATACTAGAAACTTTAGTACGATGCTGTTACTTAATCACTCACCTCTTTATCTTTCTTATTTCCTAATATTTTCTGTCGCTTGAAAAAGATTAGTCCTTCAGTTATAAATATATATTCCGAGAGGGCCTGCGAATCTTACCGGTCTAGTGTTCTAATTAACACGGATAAATATAGATTCGGGTAAAGAAAATGATATTTGAAAGCCCCTTAGCGCAATTTCAAACTCATCATTGACGCGGTAATATTACGTATCTTAACATTACACTGCTTAAAATTTTTGACCATTTCTTTTTTTATTTGAAATTGTACTAGTCAGTGATGGTCCTATATGAATACCGCGATGAGTATCGGCGAGTGTTGAGCAGTCATCAAATATCGTTAAAAAAATGGGTATCCATAGTTTGTTTAATATAACTGAACAAAATTTGGTCAAAAAATGTTCATTAGCATGTAAGTGTAAAACATGAAAACCCCGACAATTTTAACACGAATGACTTGAAATATTACCAGCGTCGCTTTTTTGTGCAGAAATATAGATTCGAATAAGACGACGAATTTGAATCGTACAAAGTGCGATTTACAAACTAATCACACTACGTTACTCCTGATACCCAGCTTCTTTATATTCGATAATGTTTACATTAAAAATTGTAAAATAAAATATTTTCTCAAAAAAAAAATAAAACCTGAAATATCGACTTTAAGAATTTTCTCTAGAAAAATTAAAAAAATAATTACTCAATAAAAGCAACAGATTTTACAGTAAAATATGCTTTAAGGGGGATATTGTTATTCTACTTATTTTAGAGTTGAATTGCAACAATTAAAAAACTACATTAAATAAGTACATCGACACAGTCACTTGTTTCTACAAGCCGAGTAATTAAAAATACCAACTGTAATCGTAGTCCCTAAATTAACTAGAGGGCGTGAAAACGTTAGGACGGCATTATCAAGGGTATTTAATGCGGTTCTTAATTAATTATCGTTGTAGTTATTATTGCGAAGCTAACAAATGTTAATGTTGTTTAAGAAAAATTATCTTTATATGTATATATTTTTCTGTAAAATTATCTGTAATCGGATAAAATTACTTTTTACTTTTTAGCGCTTTTTTATTAACTTTTTAAACTGAATTTTGAAATCGTTTTTTTTTTTTTTTTCATTTTACTAAATAATTTTATTACAAAATTTGAGTATATCTTTTGATTTTCTGCTATAACAGTTTCGACTTTATTATTATATTTACTTATCGTGATTTATAAGTTTTCTCTTGGTGGCATCCCTTCCATCCACTTGAAAAAAAAAAAAAAAACTTTTAGAAGGCAATATGTAGTGGAAATTAAGGAAAAACGAACGGAAGAGAATATTGCGCGGGAGAATAATAAAAACGATAACAGTTTGTGGAAACGAAGGAAATCCGAGGGATAGTGAAGGAATTAGAAAAAAAAATATTCTTAATATTCTTGACGAACAGGTAAAAAGACCGATCGTGCTGGCAAATTCCTGATAGCAGAATCTCGGATTAATTTAACGAGATTAGTAGTTTTTGTACGAATAATTAAATTTTATTAGTGCTTAATAATAGAGTTATAAATGTGACCGATGGGATAATTCCGCGCGACTCGTTTTCCCGAAACACGTTTTATACAGAAGCCTCGCTTGTAACATTTTCGATTCTGCTAACTTTTCCTCAAACGAAATTCGAAAATTTAACCCGAGTATAAAACCGCTGAAGGCTTTTTTTCTTTTTTGTTCTTCCTGATTTAAACTCGTTACGTATTAATAACATCGTTGACATGAAAATGAAAATGTCCGTATAATACCGTGCGTCTGTTATTAGACAGCGCTTTTGAAAATAATATTGCAATACGATTATGGATTTTTAAAATCCGAAACTTAATTAGCGAATGTATTAAACGTTTTTCGGAATTAAAATAATGATACATAATTTCGTAATTGTTTTATTAGCGGAGTATCAAGTCGGGACAGCGGCTCCGAACAAACCATGCACCTTTACAATTATGGCTGACGACAAGCGAAAGGGAGTCATAATGTCACCGACATATCCTGGCGCTTACCCGAAACCGTTATCATGCAGTTTCCTGTTTAACGGCAACTCGGGTCAAAGAGTTCACCTCGAATTCAGGGACTTCGACTTATTCTCCGGTGGACCGCAGTGAGTTATTATTATACAATAAGCGTACATATTATTACATCATATTGTTGGTTACTAAATCCGGGATGAACACAAATCTCGCCGCTCCTTTTTTTTTGTAAAATATTACGAATAGGACCGTCTGGGGAGGGGGAAACAAGATATGAACACACACTTCCTGGTCGTGGGACGGAAATGAAAAAAAGATCACCGATTGCCCCGGGTGGCAAAAAACTCCAAACACCGCCCAGAATATATAATATGGTATTTAAAACGACTTCAAAAATCACCCTTGAAAAATTCATGATTCATCACCGGATAAACCTTTAAAGGTGAAATTCAAAATATAAAATAAAATGAAGTCCTTTCATAAAAACAAAAAATTACGGTAAAAACAATATTTAGATCCCCCCTTTTGGGCCAAAACAGCAAAAAACGAAAGTTCACGTAAGTATTAGCCCGACTAAAAACGTTGGAGAAACCAAAACGTATTTCAGACATACGAGTATGTATAAAGGACCGCTTCATAGGAAAAATATAGCCGAGCTTACAACTTTTTATTCAGATTCTCAAAAATTTCGAAAAGAACGATTTTTTTCGCGATATATTGTTTGAAAGATCGCTATTTGTCGATTATATACAATATATTTGTTATCGGATTCGGAAATATAGTACTTTAAAGAATTTGAAAAGCTGTAAATTGTAGGTATATTAAAAAATGTATAGTGCACACACTTGTTTACCTGGAATTAGTTAATTCGTAATTTAGGGAGGAAATTTGGCGGAAAAAAGTACATAAAGAAAAGAGTACGGCAAAATGGACAAATGCGACAACTTATTAGGGCCGGAAGAGTGTGTAAGCTTTATCACAGTAATTAACTGATCGGAACTCTTGTCTTTTGTGACTGTGTGCGGATTCTGCTAAAATTATTTTAAGGGTAAATTTCTGGGATATTTATGATTAAAATAAGGTTTTCTCGTACGTTTACACCGTTTCATTCTCATATGAAGAGTGTTCAAAAATATTTTTCTTTTTCTGCCTGCATTACTGGGAGTTAACTCTTTTCCTTGCACTGAGTGTCTTTCAAATGGAAATGGAAATTAGTTGAAATGATTGACGTTAATGACGGTGCTAAAATAAGGTCGACGGAATTATTGTCGTGGTGTTTTTTTTCTTTTTTTCTTCTTTTTCCCTCAGAAATGTCAGTCGAAGACAGCTATCCAGCAACTAATAATAATAATTCAATTTTTTTCAAATCGAATTTATTTATTTAATAGCACAGATGCACATTATTGCGTGAGTAGTGGTGTACAATTTGATATACGAGTACAACTACATTAGATACAGAAATGAAACCTATAGAAAACAAAATGAAAAGCTTTTTAAAAAAAACAATTTAGTAACAAATATTTAGTGATTAAAATAATTATATGCTGAATATAAAAATATAATTAATTATATGCATTTATTCTATCACGTATATATATATATTTAAATGCGAATATACTAATTAAAAATAATTATTGACAATAAGTGTTTACGGTTAATTTCAAAATACTAAAATTCCGGATGTAAAAATTATATTATTCAAAAAAAAACACTCGATAAAAACTACGTAAGTCTAAGCGGACTTTTACGAAAACAACTACGGAATCCTGAAAAGGACTATTTCAACAAAATGGTTACAAAATTCGGATTTAAAAACATTAAAATGCGGGATGCACAACGAAGGTGACAACGGGAAAAAACAAACGAAACACGTGGAAAACAAAACAACAACAAAGAACGGACTTACTACCAGTACGGATGGTCAACAACAACTCAGGTAAAAAGGACTCGATCGCGAACGGTTGACGAGCGGCCATATTTAGTCCTTTTTTTGCGTAGTGCCGCGGTAAATAAAAATGGTGGTCAGATCTAAATAACTAAAAAACGTATCTCTGACGAGAAAATAATACTAAAAGCGAAATCGTTAAGCGGATGCGGCGTTCAAAAATTATTAAAATCAATAACGATTAAAATTGCGCAAATCTACTATTAACAATAAGAATAAAAACTATAATATATATATATATGTATTATATAAGTATACACTTATATTTATATGCGTCGCGCGCGCACACACACGCGCACATAAAATATAAATTGAAATGCATCTACAAATCCGACATTTCCATACGCATATGTGACTGGCATACATATATCTAAATATACATTATAAATATGCATACTTACATACTTGCACACAAACACAATCGCGCATCTGAGTACTTATGTATTAAATATGGGGATACATAGCTATACTCGTGTACGCAGTCAAATGTGGAGTAAAATGATAATGAAACAAAAAACAGAACAAAAATTGAAATTAAATATAAGGGCTAAAAATATAAAAATATAAAACGGAACAAAACAAAATTTAACTATAATTCCAAGACTTGTAACCGATATTTTTATCTATTCTACGGTTAACATAATTATGCGGCGTTTTTTATAAATCTTCGAGGCTATTTTGAATGAAGCGGGTAATTTGAAGAGTTAACAATAATAATAATAAGGAAAATATACAGACAAGAGGAAACAATAAATATGTAGATACATTTAAATATGCGTCATTGAACCGAATTTTTCAGAGAAAGTATCTCGATCATCCAGAATAATCATTGGAAATAGCTTATTGACTAAAAAAGAAATACATATACATATACATTACGAGAAATCAGTGCCATTTAGTTCAAGAACTCTTCATTATCGATCATACTTATTCAGCCGGTGTGGACAAAATGTCCCGTGATCAATAGCTTGATCGAAAAACACAAGTTAAGGAAAATCAAGGAAAATCTTAAGAAATCTTTCAGAATGTGTCAAGGAGAATGACGAGTGCAGAAAAAAACAACAAGATGGAAATGCTCAAATATATAGGGAAGCTTATGAATATAATACGGAAAGAAAGGGGTTACTTTTATGGACACTTGATGCAACTCAACAAAGTAATCAAGGGGATCCGCTTATTCCTTAACGTCAAAAATTTTTTGTAATAAATGGACCTGGTTCAAAGAATTGAAAGACACGAATGAAATCGGTAACGGATTTGGCGATATGTTCCGTTTTAAGGGACAAAATTAGATACAGACGGAAACGGTCTTCAGAAAAACAGAAATTACGTACAGTAAAAATAGACCACTGATAAGAGGAAAGAACAATATTGGAAGCGAATATTGGAACACTGGAGGAAGAAAGAAAGAAGAAAGCAAGAAAACAAGAAACCGTTGAAATAATCGTGGATGGGCTATGTAAAAAAAAAGGGAGAAAGATCGAAAAGAGTTGATGAAAATAAAGTGCTCAGGTACGATGCAGCGAATTTTAGCATTCAAGTCGTTCACTACGGAGGAAGTGATTTTTAAGTCTCGTCTAAAAGCCATTTCTTCTATTTACTCGTCTCGCTACAATGAATCTCGGGGTTACAGTGGATTGTAATGATTATGTTTTATGTTAACTGCTGCCAGGGGTGCAACAACCTAACATTGTGAATGGGTACTCGGAGTGTATGTCTATCGATGAATAAACAACAAAAAAAACAACAAAGGATATTTTCCAAAATTACAAATGTGACTCCAGTTTTAAATGAATTAATTTTTCATCAATTTATATAATTGTTTAATTTTTATTATATCTTCTGCTTAAACGGTTCAAATGTGGTCTTGCAATAATTTGGTTGCATAGTGAATAGAGGTGTTAAATTAAAACGTTAGCTTTCGCTGGGGGTTCCTATCACAATTGAGTGGGTGCCCTGGCGCCTCTGGACCCCCTGTTGTTGCGTCCCTGACTACTGCCATCTTCATTGTTGTCTTCATTACCCGTAATCCCTCGATATATGTGGTTTCGCAATTTTCTTTTATAGCACACGATTCTGCGCTTTTTGGATCGCAGTATGCAGTTTGTTCCTTTTTCCGTTAAATTTTCTTTCAAGGTCGGTATTTCCTTGGAATATTGTATGTTTCCTAATGCGTGCCTGAAAAAGCTAAATCAGGTTTTTCTCTCTTTAACACAACAGTAGTGTCATTGTTCAATTCTTGTATGATTCTGATCTATTCAGAGCTGGTTCTACCTGTAGACTAACAGTTCAAACGTTTCATGCGATTTCAGGGTTTCTCCGCGCTATATGCTCCAGTGTCGATAGGAAATATTAAAAGTTTTAGCCAGTTTTAATTTATTTTCGTTATGTGTCGGTATTTTTTCATGTGCGATTCAAATCTTCTTACTGCTACAATTGTTGCGATTTTACGATATTATTTACACTTCAAAACTGAAAGTTGTACTAAGGTAGCGTCTGTTCATTACCTCTATTCCAATATAATTTTTCCAAAAACCGTTTACTTTCTGTTAGAAGTTAATTTATACTTTAATTTTGTTTCGGTAGATGTTGCGATTATAATATCATCTGTATATGCAAGGTAAGAGATATTTCTTCCTCTAATTTTAAATCTACCTTAGCAATTTTTAAAGGTTTTATTCGCGTGTTCAGCACATTATATAAATATTTACTGTAAAACAATTCCGAAAGAGTTTTTAATTAGAACTATCCACAGTAAGATCGATGTCGTTTAACAATAATAAACTACATGCGCATATGTTGACGTTTTAAAAATCATACGAAGGGTTTATATGTTTTACCTGCCACTATCGGATCAATAATACATACGAGAAGGTTTTGTTTTTCTTTGTTTTCTTTCATTGCACATCCCTAATACGGATTAGTTCTGAGTGACTATGTTGGAAAATGCTATTTTTACCTATTGATTTTCTACGCCTTAAATATTTTACTCGCCGGTGAAAGAAATTAAAAACGGGAATTTCACAATTAGGAGTTTTAGTATTAGAAGTTTTTTGAATTAAAAAAACCACAAAAAAAGGAAAAAAACGGAAATAATATTTAAAACATCTTTGAATTATTTAAAAAATTAATTTGTTCCGTTCCAAAGAATTTCTTATTTTATGGATTGTCGTGTTCGAAAAATTAAATTTTGAACTGGTTTATAATTTATTATCAGCGTAGAATGTTTTACGAAGCTTTGTCTATATATTTTAGAATTTTTAGAATTTTAACCTTCCATTTATTGCGAAAAGTGTTATTTTACAATAACCCAGACAGTGTATATTGTTCGGCTAATTAGAGAATAATTTCTGCATATTTTATTTAAGCATATTTAACATTTAACAGCTTGTGCCGGTAACTTTGCCCGTCTTATTAGCAAACAGTTTCGGTACAAATCGTACCGATAGAACTACGCTACTCTGTGTGTATTTATGAAAGTGTGCGTGAGAATTATTAAAGAGGAAATGAAAGTGGAAAGTAAGGTGATCGCACAAGTTCCACGCGCAAAAACACTTATCCAATTTTCTTAAATTGGCTTCTTCTCCCGAGAGAATGTAATCAGTTGTATGCTATAAAAAGTATTGTCCCAATTTTTGAACTATCCTCATGCCAAATTTCATTAAAATCGATTCGGTTGATAAAAAAAGAGAGAAAAAATTGGATACAAAAACAGACAAATTCTCTTCTGGATTTATAATATTAGTAATAATAATCATGACTATAACAAATCCTCTAGTGACGACATCATGGTTCTCACTAGTGCCATTATTATAATATAATGTCGTTCATCGATATACATATTTTATAATTTTTCAAAAAAATTCTCAGGTTAATGTTAAAAAAATAAGATAATATTAAAATTTAAACGACAATCCTCTTTTTGGTGACTTTCCTACCCCAAGCAACTAATTGTAAGTACAGCAGAATCTCTATATAGACTGATATATATGTATCTATCTATATATATATATATATATGTATATGTATCTATCTATATATATATATATATATATATATATATATATATATAGTGTATATATGTATACCTAAAAGTTGAATGCAAAAATTTATTATTGGTAATAAATAAAAATTTGATCCAACATGCGCATTGTCGTGAAATAACACAAGTGATAAAAAATGATTTTGTCAGGAATGCGGAATTAATTCAGATGCATACTTGTATATTATTTTTAAACTAAAAAAAAAAAAAACAAAAAACGATAAATATTATAAAATATATAAATCAATATTTTAGAGAAGTATTTTCGGGAGAATTTTTCATTTATATTAGAAAATTTATAAATAAGGATAAATTTAATGTACATATAGTATGTTTCGAATCTGAAGAAGACCTAAGTGATTTTTATTTTTATTTAGAAAAAAAAAATTAGAAAATATTATTAAAAACGAACTTGAATGTTTGAGTTTTAATATAAAATAGAAATACAGTGATATAATCGAGGAAATATTAATAAAGATAAACAAAGAATTATTAGAGTCCGAGACAGATCTAAATCACAACGAATTAGAAAACTGAAGTACAGAAATAAGTAAAAAGGTGATGAATGACTAATTGGAGCGAATTGAAAAACTTGGGGGAAAAAACCATTTATTTATGTGATAAAAACGGAAATACTTGAATCGACATACATTTTTAACAATAATAAATGAGAAAAACAATGTCAATGAAATAGGGAAATTTATAATATGGTGATGTGATGAATTCGAAAAAGATCATATTATCGCGAATAACGAATTATGAACAGTGTTCGAATTTTATGACAAAAGCGGACTTTTTTTTCTCGATATTTGACATTTGCGTTTATTTACATAGTAGTATTTAGCTATATTTTCCGGTTTCAAATGTCTCTTAAATATTACTACAGATTTCTCCATTGCGTCGGGTTTATGGTTACTATCAAATATGTTCGGCGTAAACAGATTTTTGAGGTTTTTTCATTATTAAAACATGTTGACTGTTTACTTATATCTATTTGTAAATTTTCAACCAGTTTTTCCAGTGTAAGATTTGTTGCAATGTGAATAGTTCATTTCGTAAACGCTTCTATTTGGCTATATACATATCTTTCTTTACGAAGTTCTTGATTCTGGCAAGTAATTTATTTTTTAATGAATTTCTGCTTTTTAAATATGTTTCTTCTTAATAGGCTCAAGTATTTCTGTTTTCCCGCATTTTTTGTTTAACTTATAGATGATTTCACTGATTGTCTTCCTCCAGGTTTTTAATTCGCTCGATTAGTTTCACTTATCGTTAAAACTTTTTTATTTATTTCTGTGCTTTTGATGATTTATTTATTTATTTATTTATTTATTTATTTTTTAATTTAAGTAGTATTATTTAGCAATGTATTTAAAGGCATATGGAGCATATTTATCTGACAGCCTTAACTTTAGACAAAGTCATCGAGTTTTAATCGTCTCACGTCACCAATAGTATCTGGCAGTCCGGCAACAAACTCGTTGGGATGACTTTCCAGTCTCTTTCCGTGTCTTCGGGCATGAAATTTAATAACTTCTATGACGTATTCTATGCCTAAATCCTGATGCAAAGGTTAGGTTTGTCACATATCGTGACGATTTGGTTACGAGCCCAAGGATCTTATTCTCCGTAGCCTGGATTATCCTCAGATTTGTGAGTTTAGCACAATCTCAAAGCTGTACTCCATAGGTCCAAATAGGTTTTAAGATATTTCTTATATATATGTATGCTATTTCTTCCTGCGAGTCAATACATTTTTTTAGTACGAATATATAGAGTTATTTTTTCTTTACCTGTACGTGCTGCTTTTGAACACTTTGTGCCAACTTCGAAAGTTTCGTTAAGGAAATGAAATACGGTTTTGTTCCGGAGAAATGGAACGATCTTTCCATCGATGCATTCTCGGGGGAGGCTGGGGGGGGGAATTGTTTTCAAAAATTTGGAGCTTTCAGCGTCCCGAGGAGGGTTTAAATATAAAGTTGTAAGCTCGGCTATAGTTTTCCTATAAATCGGTTCTTTATGCATATGTTTGAGATACCTGTTGGTTTCCTCAACTTTTTTACTCGGACTATTACTTAGGGGAACTTCCTTTAATTTTTTCTATCAAAAAGGGGGGTTTCAATAATGTTTAATTCGTAATTTTTTGATTTTATGAAAGAGCTTCTGCGTTTTGTTTTACATTTTTAGTTTCACTTTTAAAGGGTTATCGGGTAATGGAGTTACGAATTTTTTAAGGGTGATTTTTGAGGTCGTTTTCAATTCCATATTATATATATATTCTAGACGGTGTTTGGTCCCTTTTGCATCACTCGTAAATCTGAAACATCGGATAAGCTATTTGTTCTGTACAAGTAAGTCGCATTTGGTGGAGCATTGTATATCTTATACTCCACCTTTATTTTAACATTTCTTAAAGTTTATTTAAAAATACCGAAAAAATAATTATCTGTTGTTTGCGCAGTTGCCCTTTCGATGTTGTTCGAGTATTTGACGGGAAAAATGAAAGCAGCCCGGTTATTGGAAACTATTGCGGGCAGCATCGGAATTTGATTGTCTATTCGAGTATGGATAATCTTTTCGTTACATTTACGGTTATATCGAGAACCACTAGTACGCAGAACAGAGGATTTTATGGCTTCTATGAGTTTAGCGAAAGCTTTGTTAAATTAGGTAAGTGCATTTTTACTAAAGATAGTCCTACCCGTACTTGTTATTTAATCTAATCTTCACGATACATTTATAGATATTTCACGAAATATTTATTTTTATAGAAATACTGAATACGTGTCCACTTCCAGAATGTTGTGCACATATTTCACGCATTAAAAGTGCCGAACAATGATAAAGAGTCTAGTTTTAAATATTTATATACTGTTAGTATTACTTGATCGGATATAACTTCTTACCTTTAACGTTCCGAAAAGAAAAGATTTTTAATAGAAAAAAAGGAGTATATACACACATATATATTTGTCTGTGTGTATATGTGCGCGCGTGCGTGTGTTTAATTGAATAAATTTACATAAGTACGTTGTACGTAGCATGTGTATGTTCGGTGTAATTACCTTGAATAAGAAAATAATAACAAAAAATGTCGGACTTTCCCGAAAAAGGAAACACAAACTGTTTTTAATTCGTCCGATAAAGTCGGTCAGAGTGACCACACGAACTGTTGTTTTTAGTAGGTATATAATAAAATCGGTCAGTTACTAGATCTCACCGTGAATTCACCGCGATACCGATTCTAATTTTTGATACCTATAATCAATTAATGTCCTTTAATAATAAAAAAGCCAGAGAGAAACGAAAAGAAAAAAAAAACGAAAAAATGATTAATTACCGTTTTATAATTTGCTGATACGCAAAATAATTACGGTAAATTTGCAAACAGTGGAAATCGTGGCATTTTTGCGTTATGTACGAACTCGATGCGATATTCTGGTATACCGTAATTATAAAGAAATTGGGGGCGCAACGTGCGGTGAATTAATATGTCTTTTATGTCTGTATATAATGTAGATTTCATCGGGAAAAATGGCGGCGAACACATTAGAGGCACCGAGTGCGATCAGAAAATACTGAGCACCGGTGAATCAACCGGGAACGTCTACAGTCCGAACTATCCATTCCCGTTCATTCCGAAAACTGTTTGCAGATATTTTATTTACGGTATGCAAGATAATCAGCATTTGGAACGGGTCAAGTTGAAATTTTTGATGTTCGATATACCGAAAGGAGACGATAAAGAAGAGTAAGTATATTAGCGTAGCTTGCGGTAACGCAAAAATTTAGTGTAGAAAAAGTGTGTAAATTCGTTGACACTTAAAAAAATTGTTAATTTTAAGGTGCAACGACCGCTACGTTAAAATATACTTGAAAGGTCAAGAAACCACCGATTCGTACGATAAATACGATTACGAATTTTGTGGAAATAGTTCGCCTCCGTTGATGGTGTCGGAAGGACCGAGGCTTGTCATGATATTTGCCAGTGGTGACTCTCACGGCCGTGGGTTTAAAGCGCAATATACCTTCGAAACAGGTTTGAAAATTGCTTTGTTTACTTGTTCTTAATATTGTATATCTCCTTCTTTCAATTACTTCGAGTCCTTTAAACTTCCCTCCTTTTGTTCAATCTTTTATGCTGAGTCTTCTGCTATTATGCGTGCCCTTCTTTTTATCAAGACTTCACCGGCTTCTCGCAATCTCCTTATCCTGTCGGATGCTCAAAGCGTGCTGCAGACTATCACATCTCCTCTCCCTTCTCACTCAACCGACTGCATTATTCGTTCCTTAATTCACGATCTTTTCCTTTCCCACTTTATCCAAACGGATTTTCTTTGGATTCCTGGCCATTCCGGAATCGAGGGAAATGAGTTGGTTGACACACTCGCTCGATTATCTTTCTCTTCTAGTAGGTTTCTTCCTGCCTTCTCAGCTTCTAATATTACCCTTCTGTCTGCAGTCGCTCATTCCAAACTGTGGTCTGACTCCTACGTCTCCTCATTCTCCAACCCGAACTCCTTTTTCTTGTCTATCCAACCTTTCCCTTCCACGCTTTCCATGGTTTATTAACTTTCCTTCTAAGCGCCGTTCCAATCTCTTTGCGATTTGCTGCTTGCGTTTTGGGCATAGTTTGCTCCCTTCCTCATTGTTCCGTTATTCTGTCGTGCCTTCTCCTTATTGTCCATTGCACCCTCCCGGCGATCAATGTATTTCTGATCCCGATCATATAATGTTTTCATTTGTTCGTAATTATCAACTGAACAAGTTTCTTTTTATTCCTTCCTCTTACAAACCGGTATTCCCGCTCCATTCTGTTCTTCATTCATTCTCTCCCTTCTTTCTCCTTCGGTTATTCTAGCTCTTGATTCCTTTCTGTCGGCTATCTCTGATCGTGTAAGAATCCGAGTCTCTCTTTTCTCTCTGTTCCGCTGTTCTTGGGCCAATGTCCATGTTGACGAACTCATTTAAAAAAAAAATATATATATATATATTGTATATCAGTCCTTACGTTTTCCACCAAACATATTATTATTATTATTATTATTCGTCAGCTGATCAACTAGTATTTCATGGTGTAGCCTCTTCTTGAATTGAATTTCAGATTAGATGGTCCGTTGTTCATCCACTATTTTTCGCCATTTCTGCCGATCTTGGACAATTCAGGTGACCCCCAATCTTCGTTTAATTTCATAGTCCCGTGTTAGGTGAGGTCGTTTCCGGGGTCTTTTTATTCCTCGCGGGTACCAATGTAAAATTCTTGTTGTCCATCTTTGGTCTGTTCTTCTCGCTGCATGTCCAGCTCATTGCCATTTTATTTTATTTGTTCTTTCTATTATATCTGTTATTCCTGTTTTATCGAGAATCCATTCTATCGTTTTTCGTTTTTTTTTAGTAATTGATAGCATGCATTTGAGCTACTTGCAATCTGTGTTTGAGATTCTTGGTTAGTATCCATGTTTCACAACCATATGTCATCACCGGGAGAATACATTGGTCGAACGCTTTCTTTTTCAGGTATAATGGCATTTTTGATCTAAAAATAACTGAGTTTCTTCCAAACGCTGTCCACGCTAGTCTGATTCTTTTATTTATCTTTTGGATTAATGATCCCGTAATGCTTATTTGTTGGCCCAGATATATGCACTCTTGAACTATTTCCAGACCTTTGCCTTCTAGCTTAATATCGTTTTTCGGTGTAAATTCATTTAAAATTATTTTAGTTTTTTGCAGATTAATGTTTAAGCCTATCGTTTCACCGATTTCATTTAATTATTCTATCTGTCTTTGTAGTTCTTCTATGCTTTGTGCTATCAGGATTATGTCATCAGCAAATCTTAAATAGTTTAAGTATTCCCCATCTATGTTAATTCGTAGGTCTTGCCATTTCAATTGCTGAAAAACTTTTTGTAATATAGCTACGAATAATTACAGCGATAGACTGTCGCCTTGTCTGATTCCTCTTTTTACTCTAAATTCTGTTGTCATTTCGTGTAATCTTACTGCTGATTTTGCTCTTGTATAGATGTTCGTTAATAGTTCTATTTATGCTTCATCTATTCCTTGTTCTTTTAGTACTTTTATTACCTTACTTGTGTATATGGAATCGGACGCTTTTCGTAGTCTATAAAAGCTAGCGCTAACGGTTGTTTATACTCTTTGCTTCTACCGATTATTTCTCTAATAACTTGTATATGGTCGGCTGTACTAAATACTCGTCTGAACCCTGCTTGTTCTCTTGGTTGTGCTCCATCCAATATATGTTTTATCCTATTATTTAATACTTTTGTAAATATTTTGTGCACCACTGTTAAAAGGCTAATCGGTCTATAATTGTTGATATCTTCCTTATCTCCTTTTTTGTGGATTAGTATAATAGTCGCACTGTTTCAATGGTTCGGGATGCTGCGTTTCCTTAAGCAAGTGTTGTATACATCTGTTAGGTATTGCCATGTTTCTGGTCCCGCTAATTTTATCATTTCGATTGTTACTTCATCATTTCCTGCTGCTTTTCCATTTTTCATTCCCATTATTTCCTCCTTCAAAATCTCAGGGACTGATGTTCCTGTAGTCGGATAGTCTGGTAAGTCTACCACAGAGTCATATAGGCTTTTATAATACTCAGCTACATATTGCACTATTAGTCTTCTATCCGAGATTGTTCTGTTTCCGTCTTTTAATATTACTATTTGTCTTTTTCCTAACATTAGTTCTCTTTTTAATTTCTTATAATATGCTGGTTTTCAATTGCTGCTTCTACGACTTTTTCACGATAACTTTGAATGTCACTTTTAATCCTTTTCCTGATTGTTTTACACAATTCGCAGCGTTTTATATTATTTTTATTTGGGTCTTGTTTCATTTCTCTTCTTTTCTTCAAAAGCTGTAACGTTTCTGCGGTCAATTTCGTAATACCTTTTTGTTTTTTCGTTCCTCCTATTTCGTGAGCTGTGTTCTTTATTATCTTCATAATACTATACGTACTTACTTCTACGCTTCCTAGTTTATTCTTCAGCGCTTCCTGGTACTTTTCTTTGTTTGCTGTTAGATTTTGCGAGTTTAATGGAAAATTCACCCCCTTTACGAGTTTGTTTCTTTCCTTTCTTACGTTTATGTGTATTTTGGCTCTTAGCAATCTGTGGTCGCTGCCTATATTAAAATTACTAATCACGTTGACATCTTTTACTGTACCTTTCCTATTCGTTAGGAGGAAGTCGATTTCACTTTTCATGTTTCCATTTGGCGATTTACATGTCCATTTTGTCGCTTGTTTTTTTTTTGAAGAACGAATTCATTATGAACATATTCGTAAACTGTGCGAACTGTACTAATCTTTCGCCTCTTTCATTTCTGTTGCCAATTCCATAATCACCCATTACTATTTCTTTGGATGTTTTCTTCCATATTTTTACATTAAAGTCACCCATAATATATGTGAAATGAGTCCTTTTACGATTTAATTCTTTGCTTATATCATAGTCGAAATTTTCAACCTCCATATCTGGATGGCTGGAAGTCGGAGTATAGACCTGTATGATACGTATAGTGTATCTATTTGATAGTGACAGCGTAAGACTGGTTACTCTATTTGATATACACCAAACATATATATATATATATATATATATATAGGGTAATATAAATTCGAGATCCTATCCGGATTCTTATCATTGTCATTATCGCCATTTGCTCTCTCCGTTTCGCGTTACAATAATTTTCCTCTTCCGTCTTGTGTCTATTCCATCTGTATTATTTTTTCCATTCTTTACGTTAGTGGAACAGAACAGAACAGAACGTATATTTGGCTAAGTACAGTAATACAGTATTTATAAACAAAATGCGTACCAGCTCGAAAGAGACTTAACCGCATTACATTAGAGTGATAAAATAGAATATTTACGTATTGTTAACAAAAATATAAACACTATACAAAAAAAATACAAAGGGCAAAAAAAAAAAGAGTACAACAAAAAACCCAAAATAATCAAAAATTACAACCAATTGTTACCATTGCAAACATTACTTAACAGCCTAGGGATATCACTAACTAACTAAATTGTGTTTAATCCGACGATGCTTAAATGTACATCCGGGTTAGTTGCTCGGAATTATAATCGCCTATATTCCTGATAAGCATATTGCTAGGGTAGGAACAGCCATGAAAGAATTTTTTTGCTGTATTAATTATAAAATCTTTTACATAAGGTAATTGTAACCAGTCATGCATATTATCTATTTTAGTCCAGCGGGGAACGTTTAAAATACACCGACAACATCTATTCTGCAGCAACTGAAGTTGATTAAAATCGGAGTTTGAGATCGAGCACCAAACTGGAGCTGAATAAGTCAATATTGGTCTAATAATACTTTTATAGATAATAAGCTTGTTTGCGATGTTTAAGTAAGATTTCTGATTGATAATTGGGTACAAAGCTGCAATGGTTCTATTTGTTTTCGCTTCAGCGTATTTTAAGTGTTCCTTAAAAGATAATCTTTTATCTAGAATTACACTAAGATATCGAACATGATTAGCCCATTTAATCCTGGTGCCATTAATAATCAATTGCCTTGGAGGGGTGGGATATCTACGAGTAAAAAGTATTACTTCTGTTTTAGTTGGATTAATTTCAATTTTTCATTTTTCCAAAAATTTTAAGGCCCGAAAACTATGCAGCTGTAGACGATTATAAATAGTAGACGTTCTATACGAGCTACAGTATATAGCCGTATCATCAGCATATAAAGCTAAACTCGTGTGTTGCAACTTAGGGAGATCGGACAAGTAGACTGAAAAAAGAAAAGGCCCGAGCACACTACCTTGAGGAACTCCTGCAACGGCAGTTTTGGTCATTGATTTACCGTCTTGTAATGAAACGTAAAAAGTTCTATTCTGTAAATAATTTCTAATTAATTTGATTAGATATTTCGGAAAATTATATTTTAACATTTTGTAAATCAGCCCGTCGTGTCAGGTCGTATCAAATGCTTTTGCAATGTCAAATAGAATTAATCCAGTGTGTTTGTTTATATTAAAGTTATGCGTGACACGATCAGTAATCCTAGCAACTTGATGCGTGACACGATCAGTAATCCTAGCAACTTGATGCGTAGTAGAATAACCTGGTCTGAAACCAAATTGTTCCGCTGGAAGTATGTTATTACTATCGGCGAAATTACGAAGCCTGTGTAGCATAACTTTTTCCGCTATTTTGCTTAAATTGCTAAGTAAACTAATGGGTCGTATATTATTCACTTAGGAAGAGTCTTTGCCTGGTTTAGGTAGCGCAATGATTTTGGCTACTTTCCAGAACTTTGGAAAATAGCCGAACCACATTGTAGCATTAATTATGTGCGTTAATTCTAGTACCCCCTTCCGAGGAATCTTATTTAAGATTTTTGCCGGGATATTATCATCGCCACAAGAGTTTTTTGCTTTAGATTTCTTGAGGTACCTAAATATTTCAGCAGGTGAGGCAGGACAAAACTCAGAATGAAAAATAGGAGAACCTGTAATGTTATTGAAATCAGAACCAGTTAGTAAACGTTTTACTGTATTAGTGACTAAATTATTTTGATATGTAGACGCAAGACGCGTGCTCGTTTTATGAATATTTGAGTAATACTCGGCTAACAACTCCGCTTTTGCTTGATCCTTATAAACATACGTGTTAAGATCAGAATCAAATAGCGGTGGAATCACTCCATAGCTCTTACTATACCGCGAACATACTTTCCATAAACTTTTATCTTGTGTATTAACTTTTTGAAATTTATCATTTTTGGTTTTTCCAAGTACAAATCTGACTATTTTTGTTAAGAATTTGATTACAGGTTTCAGATAACCAATATTAGAGTGAAATCGGTATTTTGTATAAATCCTCCGAACATAGTTTTTAAGTTTAATTATATTACGGAGAAAACTCAGAACATAAACTTGCGGGAACATCTGACACGTCTTTTTCGGTATAAATAGATTAATACTGTCAGTCAAGGCCGTGTCCATGGGGGGGGGGGGGGGGGTTAACCCCCCCCCCCCCCCCCCTCCCATGAGAACTGAAATAGTTATTATAAATACAAAAAAATCTGAAAAAAATCACAAATTTAAAATAAATATTGATTTTTTAGGGTGTTTTTAACTACTTTTAAAAGAAAAAAGAAAAAATATGCTCCATATTTTTAGGTACTTCATTAATATTTTATGCAAAAAATTTTTTATTACGAGTATAATTAATAACATATGTAATTTTTATTAATGTTCATATACGGGGTAATTCATTTATGTAAATTATCCTTACTAATATTATAAATGCGAAAGTAACTCTGTCAGGTCTGTCTGTCTGTTACCTTTTCACGCTTAAACCGCTGAACCGATTTAGATGAAATTTTGAATGGAGATAGTTTGAGGTCAAGGAAAGAACATAGGATAGTTTTTATTCTGGAAATATTATATTAATTTTATTATTTCTTACGTATTCGTTCGTTAGTGTATGTTATTTTATTCAGCCAGATGTTTTTGTTCGGAAATTCTAAGAAACATCAGAACGCCAGAAATCGGTTTCGTTATGTAAACAAAATTACTAGCTAGCTTTTATTAACGTGTTGTTCATCTTCGATAGTCGCCATTCGTTCGTCCGTTCCTAGCTTTTACCCGCGACGTTGTCCGCAGAAAATTATTATTTCAAGTAAGCTGTTTTGACGTCAATATAAATATAAATGAAAGAGGTTTTATTATTAAATCATAACGATAGTTATATAGGTACTTAGTGAGTAGGCCGGAGATTTCCTTAAAACATTTACATAAACGTATTATATTTTGATTTAAAAAAAAAAATTCTTATTATTTTTACTGTCAATATGCCTCGCAGGCGTAAATCTGATCTAGCACGTAACTCTAACAGAGCTCGAGCTGCGAAAGTAGCTAGAACTGAGGAATCTCAAGAGCAGACACAGACCAGACAGATTTTAGATGCCGAGCGTCACTCCTCTCAAAAGGTTTCAGAGACCTTAGAACAGACTCCGGCATGGCAAGCTTTAGACGCTGAGTGTCACGCCTCTCAAAGGGCTGCCGAGACCTTAGAACAAACTCAGGCACGGCAAGCTTTAGACGCTGAGTGTCACGCCTCTCAAAGGGCTGCCGAGACCTTAGAACAAACTCAGGCACGGCAAGCTTTAGACGCTGAGTGTCACGCCTCTCAAAGGGCTGCCGAGATTATAAATGCGAAAGTAACTCTGTGTGTCTGTCTGTCTGTCTATCTGTTACCTTTTCACGCTTAAACCGCTTAACTGATTTTTTTACGATAAAGCTTTTCATTGTAATATAAAGGCCATCCATTTGAGATATATATATATTTAATAGTAAATGAATATACACTGGCAGGACAACGTCTGAAAAACGTTGTTTACAAAAATGTGTTGAATTAAAATTTTACTACTGTAATTGTAAATAAACAAAAATAATTACATAAAAGTAAATAATAAAAAAAATATATAGAAGTAAATACCTAATAAAAAAAAAACAAACCTATAGTTATAATTTAATAATAAAATCTCTTTCATTTATATTTGTTTTCACGTCGAAACAGCTTACTTGAAATAATAATTCTCCGCGGACAATGTCACGGGTTAAAAGCTAGTTAATATATAAATCAAAATTATGGAAATTATTAATAGTACGAATATTAGTGAAAAATATATTATAAAATAAATATTCAAAGAAAATTTTCAACCCCCCCCCCTTTCCAAAATTCTGGGCACGAGCCTGCTGTCAGTAATTAATTTAGTAAAATTATTCAACCTGCTATCAATATCAGGGTTATTTTGGAGGTTTGGAGAAAAAATAAAAATAAAATGAATGGCATTTTTTTGGATTACAGAAGTATTATCGTAAATACGCTGTTATTATAATCAAAATCCCACATAGGTAGCGAATACTCTGGCTCTTGACTATTTTATTAAGACCAGTAACGGTTATAATTATTTTGATGCACACTTAACATAACCAAGACTATGATGTCTTATCGCGGAATTTAGAGTACGTATTTTATCTATGATCTGTGAAATGTCTATAAAAAAAAAAAAAAAGGTGCAATATAACGACAGAGACGTACATTTATAGCGTGATCATTTTCGTTTCATGCCATATTCGGAAAAAGCTAGTGTAGCAACGAAGCACACCTCATCGATCAGTGGTGAGTATTTTATGATCATTCATACGTGACGAATTCACTGCTTTTAATCATGAGAGATGCAACGGTCTAGTTTTAATCATGTTAAAACGTTTTACAACAAGACTGTTATCATTTAGGAGGACATTGTTTATTAAAATTAATAGGTGCCTTACATTGTATTTTTTTCATTTTTTTGGGAGGTTTGGCCAACTAAGGGCAGCTACAGCTACCCAGGATAATCGGACTATGTTAGACATTAAATTTTAATCCGGTTAGAGATCGATGAAAGAAAAGAGGCAAGAATAGGAACCACCGTTGAAGACGGCAAAGCTAAGATATAGGAAGCATTATATGGAGTAGGAAAATTCAGATTTAATAATTGAACGTACAGGATATTACGTTTGGAGGAAGGACTGGAACATTCAAACAGCACGTGGTCAGGGTCACAAATAAAGGAACTGTCGCCAGAGTGCAAAGGACAATAAGGGGACTGGGAAAGAGCAAAACGATACCGTGAGGATGTGAGTAAAGTATGATTGAACCGCAGACGGCAGATAGCAATAATGAAAAAACGTTTAAGAGTAGGAAAATAATAGAACCAAGAACAGGAATGGAATCTAGGCTGAATAGAAAGGTAAAATGAGTTATAATTGGAGAAGGAGCGAGGATATACATTCGACCAAAATCTGACATGCATTCTTTTGGAGAGGGGAAGAGAATGTTGTGATCAAGAAATTTTTTAACAAAATGTGTGGAGTGTAATGTGCTACGGAATCCCCCGTCTCGTTATCATCAATACCCGCATGACTTGGAACCGAAAGAAGATCGATGGAAATGGAATGAGAAAGGGAAAGACTATAGATGAAAGAACGTATACCGGAAAATAATAAAGTCGAGGGAATATGAGGAAAAGGGAGAGGATATAGCTTGAAGAGCACTTTTGGAGTCCGAAATGATCAGGTATCTATCGCAGGATCGAGTTGAGGAAATAAATATAACGGCTCGAAGAATGGCACAAAGTTCCGCAGAGAAGATGGAGCAAAAAGCCGGCAGCTTGAAGGATTGAGCGGAATTACTGGCCGGGGGAGAAAAAGGGGAAGCAGCTACTTCCCCTGAACTCTTGGAACCATCAGTAAATATTAAGGAATGAAGAGAAAATGAGGAATTAATAAGAAAATTAAATTCACGATTGGCATCCGTGGAGCCAGATGAAGGGAGAGAAGAGAGTTTTGGAGGGTGAAAAAACCTGAAGAAGTTAAACATAAAATAAGGAAGTTTACTATATGGGAAATAGTATAGGAGAAGAATTTGTCTAAACGATGAGAAACAAAGACTATGATGGGAGATTTATTAGGGGAGAAGCGCCGTTTATGAAAGATAGAGAGGTAGAAGAGACGAATCTTAGAAAACGAGATGGAAAGTCTTTTTACAAGGAAACCATATCCTAAATGTGATCGGCCGATGAACAGCGGCTGGAAATTAGATTCAGCGATAATAGCTGGAATAGGAGTGGAATTGAGCGCCGCCCTTAAGCAAAAACGAAGAACCGAATTTGATGTTGAATCCAATTTGGGGAGGACAGACTTCGAGGCATTGCGTACTTGTATGTTGTAGATTAAAAAGAAAATGGAAATAACTTATTTACACATTTAAATGATGAAAAATGCACCAAACTCTTTTGTTAATATTCGTATTGAAAAAATATTTCTTAGCGGATGCAGGCACCCGATTAAGTTAAAATCTATGCGCGCTTTCATACTTATCAATACCATAACATACGATTAATAAGTAAATCAAAGTAAATACTGGGAAAAACAGAAAGCCTAATGGATAGTTTAAAAAAACGGTTATTACGTAAAAATAAATATAAAACCGTATAGAGTTACCTCTAGTAACCACGAATGCACCGTCCAACTGTCTATGCAAAAGTCTACGAGACACGATTAGATACGCCAGAAATCGAAGAATATAAATGTACGCAACCTCTTGAAGCAAGAGATGCGATTCCGACGACAACGATAGAGTTACCTAATGTAAAGTATTAAATACGATGCACGTTGAAATGAGGAGATTTTGACACCGCGTTGTTTGTCTTGTAATCTCGTATCATGATGCAAACAAGTTTCACCTCGAAAAATGATTCAAGTCAGTACCGATGCCTCCTGTACTATGTATCAAACTATACGTTAGCGACTTAGAAATTAAGTACATACGAAATGTATGCAACATTGTGTAAACTATTTACTCGGCTTAAGCAAAAATTAAAATCTCGATAAAAGAAACATAAACAACAAGGAGCTTCCTTGATGTAATCGTAAAAGAGCACAGCTTTTTAATAAGCGATAAATCGACGACTTTGCATGAGTTTTCATCGGACGAATAGGACGAATCCTTGAAAGCAGAAATCAGATGGATGTCTTAAGTGAAAAGTTTCGACATTAGTACATATACACTTTATGAACCAAAATTTACATCAGATGTGTATTATGTGTTTAGGTGTACGCATAATCATTGTCAACGAGACAATAGCTTGTCTGATGTTTAGAGGAAAAAGTCAATAAATAACTGAAAAAGAGGTAACTTTATCCGCCGCACACTACTCTGAACGCTCACCTTCAACGGTTTTACTTCAACAACGACTATGTTGTAAGAAATTTCGCGACGGTTTCTTACGATTAATAAGTTTTAACTGAACTCCGGCCTCTATCTGAAAATGGTCATGAGTACAATCACCGAAATTTAACATTTTTATGAAATATATTCGCGCGGTAAATTATCGAATAATGTTTACCAAGTTTTTCCATGAATGTTGAAATGTCGTTAAATTTTTCAACGTTAGTATTCAAAGTAAGCCTACCTAAAGGATGTAAATAATCGAAAACTTCCTTCGGCATCTTTAATTTCGGACTACTCTCGGTTCAAAATTGAAGAAACTCAAAAATATGCTTTACTTTCTCCCGATATACACATATATATGTACATATATATATATATATATATATATATATATATATGTATATGTATATGTACAATATCATCTAATTATCGCGCTCAGCTGATTTAATTTAATGTCTCGTAAATGTACGAAATACATGTAAAAGAATCTACGAAATTATACACGGTACAATTGTTTAATTTCCTCTTCATGTTTCTACTCAACTCCGTGATGGTGGGTTTATAACAATCCTAAAATTATTATATTTATTATTTCATTTATCTTTATTAAAATTAGTTAGAAACAAAATAGAAGAAAAAAAGAACAAAAAAAGAACAAAAAAAGAAGAAAAAAAGAACAAAAAAAGAAAATGTTTCTTTTTTTAAATAAATAAAAAATTAATAAGTTATGTTACACGTGTCATAATTTTTTCTGCGATGAAGAATGATAGAGGGAAAAATGTTGCCGGACGATCATTATTGTATATAATAATAATATGAAATATAGTTAAATGTAAACGAACGTGTATTAATTAATTTAGTTTAGCAATATAGTTATGTTTTTACGTAATTTTCGTAATTATCATGTATATTACGAATTTTAGGTAATGTTTTGCTGCATGCCACACTACAATGTTTGCAACTTCTGGATCTGTACATCCAACGACACTTTATTTTATTTAAATTTTCCTCTTTAAATGTTTATTAGAATACATAATAAATCTTGAACACTATGTATCGAAACCCTTCGTAAACCTTCCATCGCCAACATCTCTAACATGTTTTTTTCCCTCCATCTGTCTTTTTCTTATCGCATAAAAAGTTATGACTGATTTTTTATTAATTTTAAATGTTTTTTTTTTTACTTTTTTTATTTTTTATTTTATTTTGTTTCTAATTGATTTTAGTGAATAAAAATGAAATAATAAATCCTGCCGTTTACGATAAATAATCTTTTTCGGCGCAAAAGACGATCAGACATTGGACCTGTGTCATTTCGGTCATCTTAACCATATTTCCTTCGTGGTTTTCCGGCGCCTGATATTCGTATACTTTGGCGTTAAAGTCGCCTAGAATTATCATAATTTTGTTGTTTGGAGGAATTTATTGGTCTTTCTAAATTGTATTAGAAAGCCCTAGTCTACTTTTCACCTACATTCATCACGTAATAGACTTTTACGGGTTTGTTTTTTGGTTAGATTCTATCTCACCCAATCATCTTTCTTATCAGCCATTAGAGGTTTTTTAATTATAATTATAAGTTGCACGGTTAGGACTTATTGAATGCGGTTGTTGTTCGATATCTACTTTCAATCCCTCCTCCAGGTTTGTTCTCTTTTTTTGCTTCCGATGAAAATTGGATTGTAAACTTATCTTTTCGCCAGTTACAGGTTGCCGATATTTCACGAGTGTGCGTCTCTTACCTGATTTATTTTTATATTTACCGATTCAGCCTGTTTGAGCGCACTGGTTAACTTTGTCGATTCCGAAAGATAACGTGTAAACAAACGATTTATTGAAAGAAAAGAAAATTTTATTTTATAATTTTACCATAAATACGTGATAGCTTTGCGGATATTACATATATAATCTTGTAATATGAGCAAAAATTATATGCATGTACATAACTGGGTTCTCGAAAATGGCTCTAATGATTTCGACGAAATTCGCGAATTAGGGATTTTTAGGGATTCAGATAAATCGGTTGGACGAGGTCTTATCGCGAAGAAAATTCTGCGAAACGAGTGATTTTAAAATTCTACTCAATGATCGCTGAATTCGATTCGCAGTTGTACATTGCGTTAGCGCGTGCCGTTATTTTTATAAATTCGTAGAATCGAAAGTACTAAAATGAACTAGGTAGTTGAATTTTCATTCGACTTTCGCCAAGTAAATTACATTTTTAGCTTGACTAGAACTGTAAAAGGTAAATGCAAGCTGCCAGCCTCGGAGGAGAGCCCGGAAACCACACGTAACGTAAAACCAACTTTACTAGAAATCATTTAACTCGGCTTAAGGCAGTTTGTATATTTAATAAACCTCGAGCCTAAAACAAATTAAAGTCATAGCAACAGACGGGGAGGAGAAGCAAAAGTTAATTCGCCCGCTCCTATTCCAACACAAAATCGTACCAGCTCGTTCGATAATTTCACTTACTACATCGCCGCTGCAAGATATTTGTCTGTTGTTGTTCAAACAAGCCGTTTGATTATAAGTGGCCCGTTATAAAACATTTACCGTTGACTCTCGGTGTAATTAATTGACGCTGTCAACGCGGCTTAATGTTAAGCGATTGATTTTTTGCTTTAAAATAGTTTGTTCAATTTTCTAAATAGTTCATTCGAACGGTTGAGCACGTTCTCAATGTATGGGCAAAAATAATCTCAGGGGAATGCGTTAACCGATTGAGGCTCAACTTTTTTTTTTTTGAAGAAGATATTTGAATGAAACCTATTTTATTATTATAGGATTAAAATAACTTGAATTTAAAAATGGTAAAATGTAGAGGAGGGAATCCAAAATTTAATTGGATGGTTTTCACCCCTGGACCCCCGCATTAAATTGTATGTGTATGTACTTAAATAAATAAATGACCCTACTCATGAAATATGCGATTAGAGGGAAAAAACGGGTTAAATATGATTACTTTTTTGTGGTAATATAGTAAAAATAAATAATAATTTTACAGGAAAACACTCACTTTTCTAGACCATACTTTTTTGAGGATGCTGCTGGGCACGTACGATATCAATGTTTTATTTTGTAACAGGCAAAACGATGTTAGAGATTGCGAATATTATTGTTCTAAATAAAATAACAAATATTAAATAAACGTAAATTAATATAGTGGAAATGTTTTTTGGCCAGTTTTCGTACTAAAAGCGCAGAAAAAAATTTATTAATAAGGTCAAAGTCACGATCACATACTGCAAAGGATAACTCTCCATTAAGCACGTGTCCATACTGTGCAGAATTAAAATATGCGTCAGTACAACACATCCTGATTGAATGCCGCAGTTTTAATGCAGTCCGCCTGAGCTCTTTCACATCGTTAGCAAGAATATTAACAAATAATCGTATAACACTTTGAAGAAGTATATATTCAGGATGGCCGACTCTGTCGGGTGGTCTTTAAGTAGCCTAGGGGCAGCTCTCACCGTGATAACTTTAGCAGTTAAAAACGGTAATTCAATGTAAAAAAAAAAAAAAAAAGTATAAATTTAGTGTTATACGTTTTGAATTTGAAGGAGACCTAAGTAATTATTATTTTCATTTAGAAAAGAAAATCAGAGAATATTATTAAAAAGGAACTTAAATGTTTGATTCTTAATTTAAATATAAACATAGTCATTTTAGAATTAAACGCGTATTAGTAGTTTAAATTATTTTTATTAGGTCCCTTAATTGTTTCCGGGTAAAAGTCCTTGGTTGACGAGCCCAATTTAAGAAAAAAAAAAAAAAAAAAAAAATATTTTATTAGGGATGAAGTATGTATGTACTGTTGAATTCCCCCTCGGAAAAAACTAATATTCATCTATTTCCGATGAAAAAAAAAAAAAGTGCAAGTCAAAGAAATATCAGTCGAGATGAACGCAATATTACCAAAATCTAAAGCTAAATCACACCGGGTTAGAAAAACCAGAAATACCGAAATATATAAAAATGGTTCAAGAATACTAGTCGGAGCGAATTATGGAACTGAGAGAAAACCATTAATGAAATTATTTACGATGTTAAAAATAAATGTGGGGAAACAGAAATATCTTTAACCTATATAAAATTTTTTATTTATTCTCAATATTTTTTGACATCCAGAAGGCATACGACACGGCTTGGAGATTCAAAATTATACAGTTACTGGGAAAAAATGGGCATAAAAGGTCGATTAGTACAGTTTATTAAGAATTTCCCCTCCAACCGTTCGTTTAGAGTTAGAATGGGAGTCAGCTACTTGCAGGATTTCATTATTGAAAATGGAGTACCACAAGGAAGCGTCTTAAGCGTTCATTGCTTCCTCATCGTGAAGAATAGTATTATCGAGTACATTCCCTCACCTATTACAGCCAGACCTTTTGCGGATCATTTAAATATCACATTACAAGCGGCAGATATCCACCACGCTCAAATTTTTTTACAAAAATGTCTAGACAATATACAGATATGGAAGCATGACCACTGGCCTACAGTTGTCTCCGCAAAAAACAACTTATGTCATTTTTACTAGAAAACGATCAGACCCGATATATTTAAATTTAACAATAAATAACTTAACGATAAAGCAATCGAAGGAATACAAATTCCTTGGATTACATTTTGACTTGAGACTAACCTGGAAAAACCACGTTCTTGCAGTCATACACTCCTGTATACCGCTACTTAATATTCACAAGATGATGAGCAATAAGTCCTTCGGACCAAGAAGTTCTACATTACTCCGCATCTATTACGCTCTTATCCGTTCCAGACTGGACTACGGGTCTATCATATACGCATCCGCTAGTCAATGCCTACTCAATAAATTGGACAAAATTCAAAGTGCCCGACTTCGGATAGCACTGAAAGCCTTCCCGACAACACCGACGGCTAGCCTCCAATATTTCAGTGGCACTCCACCGCTTTGCTACAGGCAGAAATTACTTTCCATTTTTTTTATAAATATTACTAAATTTCTATTTAGATTTTTTCAAATTAAGAATCAAGTGTTTTTTAGTGGTCCTTTTTCAATAATATTAAATTTCTTTTAAAATTACGTATGTCTCCTTTAAATTCAGAATATGTAGTATTAAGTTTTTACTGATATACTTTCTTTTTTTTTTTTTTTTTTTTTTTGTGCGTTTTTAGCTGAAGATGGGAAATTCTCAAAAACATTTTTAGAATATTAATTTATATTCAGTCTCAAGATGTTTGTTATTGCGTTTGTAATTTCAATATTTATTAACTATTTAAGAAACGGGATATGTGCTAAATTTATATTAAAAATGATTAAAAAAAAAAAAATGCAAAATATTAAAAGTACAATACAAATTAGAAATTTACAAAAAAAGCATTTTGTGTAATACTTCGAAAAGCTTTACATAATGTTGTACCGCATTTATTTCAAAATGTTCTTACCTTTTTCTGTCAGTTTTTGGCACATTTTATATCACCTGTATTTATCTTTTTTTTTTTTTTTTTTGTGTATAATGCGGCATTTTTGTGTATCATCTTGTAGTTAGAGTACATGTGCAACAAGTGGAAGTGGGTACTATGAGATGGTTGTCTTGACTGTAATCTTCTTTCTGCTTTTGTTTTCATATGCGTTAGTGTAGTAATGTGATCCACTACTCCCGTAAAAAAGTTCTATGTATGAAATGTGGTTGGGGAACTTCAATTTTCTTTTTTTTCGACGTTATTTTATATTTTTACTTAATAGGATATACCAGATGATCGAATATTATCGTTCCACTTAATAAGAATTTAATTTTTCTTATCAAATTCAAATTCGAAATAACAACTCCTATTTTGCTCGTAGGTTACACTAGGCAAAGGATACCATCTTGTGTAGAGTTACCCGATCGCACGGAATTTTCTATTTTTAAAATTTTTCGATAAATCACTGGTGGTAAAGAATTATCAAAAAATATTCTCAGTGATTTTTTTGACTATACTGTTTTTAAATTTCACATACTAAGCGGTAATGTGTTATCATCGTCACACTAGACAAATCGTGGCCGCAAAAGTTTAAATCCATACCATTCGGGCTCACTGCGAATTAATTTTTTTTTTATAAGATGGTTTGTCCGTATCACTGAACTGTTCATCAACTTCTAGCGGTTTTCATGAAATACACGCCATTTGCGATAAGTTAGTCTTAAAAGATGTGCCATTTTTTTCTACAGCAATATTGTTATTTACGAAATGACTGAAGAATTTAGGTTCTAAATGTCTTGATTTTTCTAACAGCTTATTTGACGAGTTTGATTCTCACGAATCGCCGTTTTCGGACCAATGATAGCCTGTAAATATTTAAAATCATAAACCCCGTTTCAAATGATTTTAAAAATTTCTTTTATTCCGCAAAACTTTAATGGAAAAGTTTCTCCTTCAAAAGTACACCGCGTACTGGTTGATACCACATGTTATACTTTAGACGTAAATAACCGGGAATGGTTTGTTGAACTTTTTTTTTCTGCGCTCGCTTCACCAGTTTCATCTATATATCATATACTTTAGAATTTTTTTTTAATCGCTGTTTATCAATGCGCAAGTGCCGTATCTAATTACCAGCGGGCTATTGTGGCATGCAGAACCGGTGGAAGTCGCACTGATTTAATCTATTGCATACTATCACTGTCCGAACGAAGTCCGGTTAATTCGACAGTAGCTAGAGCGTAGTGCGATATGGCTTGCGGAATTGGCAAAACGCTGACACCGTTTCAGCAGATGCTCGACACTTGGGGTGAGCTCACGCGTTCAAAAAGTGACAGGTAGATACAGAAGGATTTAGACGTAGTAATTAGATGATGCTATGCGAGCCAACCGTAACCTCCACGGAATTGAGAATTCAATAGGTGAATTAGGGGAGCAGTGGCCACCACGGCCAATGCTAGACTTTGTGAACCTGATCCAGGTTGTTTGATCCGATCACAGTTTATTCCATTCTTCGGAAGTTATATATGTTAGGTATATATTTTTTTCTGTTTTTAATTTATGAAGTCTGTGCGCGTCAGTAACTTTTATGAAGAACCGTATAGACGTGTTTGAAGCGACAAGTATATGTTTATAAATGATGACGTGGCTTAAACGTTTTAATTGTCGTAGAAATCGTTTTCTTCTTATACCAGATGCGTACTTCACTAAACCGCTGCTTTACTCATTTTATTGGGAACCTCCGTTTACATTTGCTTTTTGCCTACTATGCGTTACCAGAGTACTTCATCAAAGTTACACTGTTATTTCTTCCATAACTGAAGCGTGAAATTATCGACTGCGAGAATATTTCCTACAGTTTTTAGCTTTATAATTTTTTTTTTTATTATCTCGGTTAATTTGTAAATTACTAACATATCTAAAGCGTCGCGAATCAAAAATTAAAATAGCCTTCCTCCACGCGGTAAATAAAATTCTATAATGAACATTATATTTTACCCATTTTTTATAGTTAATGTATACTATAATTGTAATTTATATTCGAATATTTTGCAGAGTACTTAATACCCGGCACGCCGGGTCCTAATGGAGGATGTTATTTTACTTACCAAAGTGCCGGTAGAAAACAAGGCGAATTTAATTCTCCGCGGCATCCGGCAAATTATCCGAGTTCTACTAATTGTACGTACATTTTTTACACAAGTAATAACGAACAAGTAGCCATAGTATTTGATCAGTTTAAAGTTCGAGCAGATCACGCTAATCCAGATTTAGCGCAATACGGGTAATTGTATTCTGATACGAATTCAGTTTTATTTAAATAACTGTTTTTTTTTCTGTTTTTTTTTTCTGTTTTTTTTTCTGTTTTTTTTTGTTAGATATATGTGGTGTATTTTTAATTGAAAAAATATTTATTTTTATGTGTTTAATTTATTTATTTTTTCCTATAAAGAACAGTAAAAATATAAGAATATAAAAACAAACTTTAAACATACTCGTATAAACGTTTTTATGTGAAATATAGAAGAAGAAAGCAAGTAGTAATTCCCACTTTCTTATTATAAAATATCTTGTTTTTTTTTTGTTTTTTTTTTAAAACTTTTAACATTACAATCTGGCCATCAAGCCAGTTTAGCGAAATTTTTCAATTACAAACTGCGATAGAGGAGGAAAAGCACCTATGCTGGTTTTCACCTAGGGATTTAGGCATGTTACAGATTTTACTCAACAATTGTACAGTTAAATTGTTCCGGTGACCTTCCAGTCTGTACTCGCGGCTCCGAGCATATAAAATATCAGCTGAAAATATAGAACGTTCAAATATTTATGCAAGACATCATTGGTTAGAGATACCTGGGTGTGTAATATACTCAGAATTTTGTTTTAGACTGTTTGGATTATTTTTATATTTATCGGTTCAGCGCAGTCCCGAAATTGTTCCACCCGGTAAGTGCAAACTGGTTTCATGACAGCGATGTATAGCGAGCGTTTACTATCCAATAACAACACACTATTTCTATCCATAAGCTAGTTCATTTTCTTAATTCGACTATTAAGTTCTTCTTTTGTATCGATAGGTTGCCTTCATAGTCGATTATCCAAGTGCATACATAAATATTTAATACTCGTTTGAATCGGTATTATTGTATTACCAATTTTAACGGCTGAAACCGTAAGTTTTCTATTAGTACATAAATAAATTTTGTTTTCGTTTCCTTTTCTGTTTCGCACTTTGAACCAATCGCCTCTTTTTTAGCGCATTCTGCAGGTTGTTACTGGCGGTGTTAGAATCTGTGCTACACAAAAGTGTTAGGCTACATCATCATCAAATGTAGCCGGTGACGCTGGAATTGCGCACCGTTGTTTACCTGGCCGACGACGGTTAAAAAAGGTCTAGTAATCTAAACACTCGAATTGCATACCGGAAGTTTGCCGGTATGAAATATAAAAAAAACGAACGAAAACGGCATTCAGTCCATGATATTTGTTGGACTCAAAAACTGATGGGGCCGCTTTATAACATTTTTCGATGGCTTTCAACATTTTTACGCATCATCGTATACTTAAAAAATGATATTTAAAATCCGCCAACGAAAAACAATAACACCGATTTATGTATTACAAAATATTTCCTCGATAATGAAATTTTATTAAAAAATATTTCAGAATACGCCAGGTTAATTTTAAAAATGTATATAATTGTTCAAACTTCTAGTTTCATTTTTCCTTTACGAAACAAATATTATGTATATACTACTTTTAATAAATAATTTATGTTCTCATTTATAATCATTAAAAATTGATTCTGGCTTTTGCAATTTGCTAGTTAGTTCAACCTTCGGTAATTTACCGTAACGGTCTATTTACATTTATGATCTTTTATCTTCCTGCTATTATAATAATAGATGCCTCGAGTTTGTCGAACTCGAAAATTTCATACGTTTATCATATTTGTATTTTATGTAAATTAATCAGCTGATATGAACGTATTTTGTATTAATGCGAAACATCCAAGCTTCATGAAAGGTCGTCGCGATAGCCTAGTTGCTAGAGCGCTTGACTCCCGATATGGTGGTCACGGGTTCGATCCTGAGCGACGACGAACTTATTACAAAAATTAAATTAAATAAAAATAAATAATCGCTAGTAATCACGTGGTGGCAATGGCAAACCACCACGTACAACATCATATGCTCGCTAGGTCAGTACACGGCAGATCCACACAGGACTGCACTGGTAGCGCGATAGCAAGCGACTACAATCAGTTCCGCGAGTGGTCTTGCGTGTGTACACCGGCGTTGCATATATAACAATTGCCTATACCAACGTCGGGTCCGGTCGACAGGCCGGTTGGTTCATTCACTTGTCACATCTACTGAAAATAGCAGACCCCGCTCGCGGGAAAGTGCTTAAGAAAAAAAAAAGATCCAAGCTTCATGAAATATGCCGTGCACTACTGATGAAGTATATTCAGTTAGAAATTATTGTAATTTACATTCTATTTTAGATAATATTCGCGCAAAAAATTATTCTATTTTATGCAACATTCTTTAAATTTCCTAGATTGTTAAAAATATTTAGAATAAGAATCGTACTGCTAACGGGATGATAGCTTATTTTTCGCAAACCGTTAAGGAGGTTTTTTCTAAGCAACCGAAATGTTATTCCAAATAGCAAACGTTCCCAATGGGGTTTTGATAAGACATTTTGGAAATCACTGAAAGAACGACACTTTTACTAATTTTATTCCTTCGTCGATTTTATAAAATCCGGAGTATTTTTTTTTAAAGCGGTGCGCAATTCGAGTTCTCAGCGGGCGGACTATTTCGGTTCGGTGAATTTATTATTTTGCAGATAAATTAAATATAGTTTAGTGTTAGAAATGTGCTAAAAAAAAAAAAACAAAAAACAACGATACACTCGTTTCATTCACTTTCCTGCATTATAGTCACTCTGAGTTATTTCGGTTGAAAAAAAATAATTCTAATTCTACGAAAGTGTTGGAAAATTTAAAATTTTATTAAATCTACAGAAATAAATGAGTAATGCAATTTGATTGTAAAAACTTTCAAATTGGCTAAATAATTACATCGGACGAATGAGTTTTTTGACAGTTTAATATATAAATTTCAATCTAAATTTTTCTTTATTAGAACAGTTTTCTTTCGGTACTATTTTTGGGAAATTCGCAATTAAATGTTTATTCAATGCTTTTGTAATTGTCAAGCTTCTATTGCTTATATCGGTTTTTTTTGTTGTTTTTTTTGAAATCATGTATAATTTCTTCTACATTCCAAAAAAAAAAAAAAAAATACCGAATAACTACTGCGGACGAAAAACTGACTAAACAAATGCAGAAAATTTCTCTCTTCATTGATAACCGTTTATTAGAGAACATTTTTCTTTCCTTTTAATATGACATCTAAATTCAACCTAGAACATCAAACCATCATTTCAATGAGTTCTCTTCTCTAACGTACCATCCTCATTCCTTTGCCGTGCAAAATTCGTTACTAAAATGGCAACAAATATCCTTTTCATCCGATACTTCTACTCCGCGCCATAATAAGTTTTCCATTTTCGAACTAAATTAATAATTTAAACATTATACATCGAAACATTTTCATGATTTAATCCACTTTTGAATTCTTAAATATTTGCTTTTATCCGCAAAATCTCTTCTATTACTTATAAACATAATCAAGGTCTCCTACCTAATATAATGCTCGCAAGTCTTTACGCATTATAAAGTATTCTCATCTAGTACGAAATACATATAATGTAAATCTTAAACTCCTTTTCCTGAGCGTATACGTAAATCATTAGTCATCTCTGAAATAAATGATGGGTGTTTACTGTTTAACCAGTTTCTATCTGCATTAGAATCTCTTAGTCCTATCCATCTAGCCCTCCGTATGGTACCAGGTGTGCACCCTTCCATTGAATGTCCTTCTCCCTTATTCGCAGAAAGTACTACAGCCAACAAAATCTGTAAATTGCGCGTCATTCTAATCGTTTACTCCCGTTGGATCTCTATAAATTAAGTGTCTTTTTTCTTTTCTTTATCTATTACAACGATAACCGAATCGTATTTACCTATAATTTACATCATAAACAACAAATTTATATTAATCCAACTTGAGCAGGCGCTGTGTGAAAATGACTAACTCACACCTTTTTTTCCAAGCCCCAGAGAAATAGTAGAGAGATACTTGGGTCACACAGTTTTTCGGTTACGTAGATGGCGCTAACAACTTGTCTGTCACCTACAGTTTATATGAAAAAACATTACACGTATACGGTAAGATTTCGTAACTATTGCCATCCGTTTTGGATGCAAATTTCATAGTGTTACGTTTGTTTGTAGTACTGCCATACGTTGAGACTTTTAAAGATATTATTCTAGTGATGGATAGCATCTTTAAATTTTTCTTTATTAAATATTATCAAAGTAATTCTTAATAAAGGCTATCAAGAATTTTTTCTTTCAACTCACTGAAGCCGAATATTAGAGTTATTATCCCCGTTAATGTGGATTCTGTAGCTTGCTAGGATACTGTGAAATAAATGAATAGTGCTGCATATTTAACAGTCGAGATTCCCTGATGCCAGAAAATCTCAACTACCCATCTTTTCTTCTTCGTATATTTTTCTTTAGTCGTGCACTTAAATCGAACCAGAAATGAAATTTTCAGTCACCTGTTTACATCAAGTAATGTACTAACCACGGTAGTCTTCAGACTTTCGTACAGAATCACACGGCACATTTTTGTTAACTATTTTTTATCATTTATCCGTTTTGTAGCCATGCCGTCGTTCTTCAGTGGCTCATATTCTAATGGGGATTGTCCTAATCGCGACGCAGCTCGCGCAAATTGTCAAGTAAGAGACACCACCAATTTAAAGACTCGCTACGCTGTAAGTATATGTTGTTTTTTAAGACGTGCAACATGCTCAGTTTTGAAATTGAATTTTATTTTATACGTCACCAGGAGCGGATTAAGAATTTACGGGGCTTGGGACTAATCTTGGATGAGGGGCCCCCCTATTTAGAAAAAATGGTGAAAAAATCCATTATCATATATGTGCAAACAATCAAACAAAAAATAAACCTACTGCGTACATATGAATGACTATAGTCCGTTCAACAGAAATGTGCAGATGGAAGAATTTCGATTAAAGTCGATATTTCAGCATTGTTGCCAAATGTTTAATATTATTCAAAATTCAAATTGGAATTTTTATTTCTCTATTCAAAATAACATCTTTTTAAAATATATTTTACAATTATCATTTCAAAAAAAAAAAAAAAAAAAACCAAAAACAATTTTAACACATATTTTTTAAAATTTATTAATGAAATTAATTAGTTCATTTTAGTGTTATTCTGTTAATTTTTCCCAGTTCACATGTTTAGGCTTATTTTGTAATCATTAATGAAGCTGCATCATTTTTAGTTCAATTATAAACACAAAAGTGAAGATTTTAAATAATGAAAATCCCAAACGGTTATTATTGTTTTCAATTTTTATTTTGTGTAACATAAAAATACCTGAAGTATAGAAAAATAGCGCAATATTTGCAATTGTAACTTTCGTATTACGTACATATTGTTATATTTTTAAATGTTCGTGAAATTTCTTAATACTTCGATTGATCTACGATTTAACATAAATCGGAAGCAATTCTCGGTTATCAAGTGTATTTGATTTTTACGTTATTATTCAAAAACTAGCTATGTGAATGTAAAAACTGAACATACATTGACGTACTATATTTTCATTGAAATTATGAAATTATCTAGCCCGGTAATCGATTTTTCTCGTTCGTATGTTTTTGCGACGTTCTACAAATTAGTTTATTTTCCGATTTATCGATATTCATTTTTAATATTACGAATTCTATTCACTGCTATTCCACATGCAGCGGCGGCTTTTTTTTTGTACTTGTTTAAAATTAAAGTTTTTAACAGCACTTATCAGTTAACTTCTGGGAAAACTTATAAACATTTGCAATTACCATTTTTTACTTTGCTTATTGAAATCTTCTATATATCTGTTCTTGATCACAAATTTGATAGAATGACTAATTCTTCATCTCTACTGCTGGTCATAACTGAATAATGAAGTATGGAAGTCAAAGAAATAAATGTCGGTTTACGTTCTGGTGTACAGTAATTTGAAATTTTTAACTGGTTGGTAACATCTGAATCCATTAAAATGAGTCGGTAACCAACATAAATATACAAACGGGGTTCGCTAACATTTTCGCGCGTCTAATGTATCAACATATTTTACATTCGCAGGGAAAATATATGCACGGAAGACTGGATGGAAATATACAACATATTTCGCGATGACACGGAAAATAAGGTTGGTCGCTATTGCGGTGTTTCTTCACCTGGTCCTCTGGAATCGATGCAAGGAGCTGGTGGAATTAAAATAATCTTTCGAACTGACGAAAAAGACGTTTACAGCGGGTTTAAAGCTCGATATAATTTTCAGGCAGTGAAATCTATTTTTGGAGGTAAATTTGAATATTTTTCATACGAAAAAAATAAATTTTCTAATTACGAATTTAGCGGCACAAAACGGGTCTAATTTCGTGTTTACGAACCGATTCAGTTCCGCCATGTTGCAGAACCCAGTAATAGCCAGGTTACCTTCGGGTTTGATTTTATTTCTTTTTTAAAGTTATATTTGTAGATGCACGATTGCTAGGATCATTTGCGTTTATTAGCTGGGTTATGTATTCTAGACTATAGTAACTGCGAAGAATTTTAGAAGATTTTCTATTTTTTGTGGATTATCGTATTAAATGTTTTTTTTTGTTTTATATATTTTTTGTTTTTGTGTTGTATGTGTGTAATAGTATCGTTAATTGTTGGTGGAGAGTTTCCGTTTAAAGTGTTTTTTTTCCCTGAGTATACCGGCTAAGGACCTACACCCAGAACCAACAAGAAAGAAAAGAGCCGTCAGTTAGATTTTGATACGGTCAGACATAGACAGCATAAAGGATCCAATGGATGAAATTATGGATGGCAAAGGGAAGGACAAAATATAAGATGCACAATAAGGAGTAGGGAGTTTGAGTTTAAGTAAACAAGAATATAGAATACAATGTTCGACAGAACGGAATGAACATTCAAAAAAGATGTGATTGGCGTCACAAACCACCGCTTCGTTATGGTGGAGAGGACAAATTGGAGAGGAGACAAGAGAATAGCGAAAACGAGTGGAAGGGAGAGCAGAATAGCCAAAACGCAAGCGAATCATAGAAGTGACAACAGAACGGGGAAGTGAAGGAAACTCAAAGAACACTAAGTATTAGAAGGAAGACTAGGTTGTACGGACAGATAAAAGGATTGATCATTACGAAAGGAGGAGAGGTAAATATATGGCTAAAGTTTGAAATGGAACTTAGTGAATAGGGAATTCAAATTATGGGGGAATATTGTCGTCGTCCAAAAGTTTGACCCCTCTGCTTTCCGCCGCTAGTGCCAGATTTACGGCGGCGAACGTATCCACACCGGCTTTGCCGGAGCTGACGGTTTAAAGTGCTAAGATGTATACAGTGTTTTCTGCATAATCTAATTGTCGCTATTACTTTTCGTCTGTTTTTTTTTTTTTTTTTGATTATTCAGTAGCTCAATTTTGGCTTTTTTTGGGCTCGTCAACCAAAAACCTTTACCCAGAAACCAAAGGTAAGGAAAGAAGTCGGTTATATTTTAATCCGATCAGAAATTTTATCTAAAAAGGAACAAATAGCAGGAATAATTAGTGGGGAAGGAAAGGACAGGATAAAGGAAGCACAATAAGGAGTAGAAAGTCCAAACTTCAGCAAATAAGAATACAAAGCAAAACGCTCCACGGAGAGAGATGAACATTGGAAAAACACATGATCGGCGTCGCAAATAACTGCATCATCCGGATGGAGAGGACAGTGTGGAGAAGAAATCAAGGAAAAACGAAATCGGGAGGAAGACAGCGAAGAATGGCCAAAGCGTATACGAACAATGGAAACAACATCAGAATGCCGAAGGGAGGGATGCAAAAGAAACCACGAATATGCAGCAGGAAGAGTAGGCTGAACAAACAGATGAAATGAATAATTATTAGAAAAGGAGGAAACGTAAATATCCGATACCATGATCTGATATGGAAGCTTTTACAAAATGATAGGAGATTATCGGATGGATTTTTTTAAAAATAAAGACGAGAGAAAGAAGCAGCAGCCCGAGTCAAAGAATCAGCCGCCTCATTACCAAATATGCCCGAGTGGCTAGGTACCCACAGCAAATCAATATTGATTGAACAGAGATGGGAGCGATTGTGAATGAGTGAACGTATACGGAGGATAACGAAGTGGCACAGGAATGATCAGAAAGGAGAGAGGATATAGCCTGAAGGGCGCTCAAAGAGTCAGAGATAATTAAAAATTTAGAGGAAAAATGATTCGAGGAAATGAAAATAATATAACGTAGGATAGTCAATAATTCGTTTATGAATATGGAGCAGAAATAAGAAAACGGAAAAGATTCTGAGAGGTTAAAATCAGGAAGGATGAAGGAAACACCAACACCACCAGGCCCCCTCGAACCATCCGTGTAAATGGTAACATGAAAGGAAAATAGAGAATTGATAGTGCTGTAGAATGCCTGTTTAATTACGGCTTGGGGGGAGATTTTTTGCAAATGAGGGAAGGATAAATACCTTAGGAAGATGACAGATATCAGTGAAGTCGAAGGAAAAATAAAGGAGATTATTGAAAGAGATAATGTCAAAATGAACTGAGACGATGTGAAATAAATGCCAGAATAGGGCTTTTGCCGGGAGTGAAGCGACAGCTGTTATAAATCGAAAGGAAAGACTGAACAAGAGTAGAGGATGCGAGAGGAAGACATTTAACAATTTAACGATAGCCTAAATAAGATCTACAAATGGATATGGATAACGAATTGGATTCAGCAAGAATAGCAGGGGTTGGAGAGGATTTAAGAGCGTCCCAAGACAGAGACGAATTGATGGTTTTGAAAAAAACGTACATTTGACGTTACAACCTCAAAAATGTTTTCGCTAATGTTGAAAAGTAACTTTGCCCCTCTCACTCCGCAAATATTTCACAATCTGACAGTTAAAACGTTTCTGTCCCCGTCTATTGTACAAGTTCAATAATATGATTGTGTGTGTCCATGTTCAAATATAACTTATTATTTTAGCATTTCACGATAACCTCATTCTCCCTCGCTTTCAGCTACATTAGTTCAATAATCAGACTTTAAGTATCGAAACACACAGAGACTTGTAACTAAACATACATGTCCAGTTGTTCAGGATTAACCAAACTTTGTTGTTGTACTACAAAATTACCCAGTTTTTATGTCTGCATATATGTATGCACCGAGTCCGTATCCATACACAATGAAACCGTTGAACCTGCGAACATACACACGGCATGCTTATGCAAGTCTGGGAAATTGGGCTAATTTCGCAGCCCAACAATAAATTGATGTTGGTCTTTAACATCTGAATATGTAAGTTAAGTTGGAAGCCCCCATGTTTTTTAATACTAAAAGCCGAATTATTGAACTCGTACAGCGGCAACAGAAGGTAACTTTTCAACAGTGGAAAATAGTATACTCAGATTATGTTTGAATACCGGTAATTGTATAACATGTTCAATTGAGTGGGAGAGCGAGTTTATTATTCAACACTAGCAGATGCTTTTAAACTACGACTTTAAACTGCGCTAGAACTTACATTTATAGACTACTAATATAAATACTAAAACACCTTATTTTATAATATTACCTTTGGTTGATGGGTAGGTGTTTTTCCTTCGTTTTTTAAGGGAGATTACGCTTATTGTTGAAGATCAATAAATACGATTCAAAACTAATATAAGAAATTACTTTTTTAGAATTAACATTTCCCGTTAAATAACAAGGTTCTCCTATGATGATGTTAAAACAGTAGTACAATGAGAGGTTTATAAAAGGCTTTCGATAATAGAGCATTCTCATTTGGAACCCTCCACATCGAAACACCATACAGCAAAATAAAACAGGAATATCTAATACGGTAATTTAGAGACTACTTATTCATTATAACGGCAGGACCGCTGAAAAATAAAACTCAGTTACCTGACGGAAAAACACACGCTAGATCAATAGTCGTTAGAGCAATGATGTTGTTAACGTTTTAAAAATTTAATTAACCTAAATAGATTTATTTTCATCGTTTGAATTTTTCTTTTTCTTCGTTTTAAATTTTTCATGTTCTCATATTTTCTATTTAAATATAATTCTCGGTTAGGTTATTCTTCGGTGCATTTAACACAGTCAGTGATACGGAAGAAAATCTGTATTCCTATCTCTCTGTAAGAATTTTGATATTAACTGAACGGAACGATAAAATATAGTATTTATCAATTTAATAGTGAAATAGAATACCGTTAAAACGAGGTTACAATGAAAATCGTTTTTAATTTCGGTGAAATGAAATCGGAAAAATGCTACTCAGACGTATTACAAAAGAAGGTAAATGCAAAGATGAAATAATTATTTATTAATTTAAAATTCAGTTTGATCAAAGAATGATTAATAAAAGAGGGAAAAATTAATTAACTAATGATATTAAAAAAAAAAACAAAAACAAACAATAAACGAACAAAATAAATGAACAATTTTGTGTTATGTTATTTAATCATCTCTTGACAGATTGTGGCAGAAATATTAGCGGAGTTTCAGATGGCTTGTTATATAGCTCAAATTTTCCAATAAAATACCGCAGTCCTCCTCCTGGTCAAATAAGGTCATGCAATTGGCACATTACGGTCCGTCCAGGCTACAAGATACTTTTAAATTTTGATTATTTCTTACTGGAAGGAAGTCCGGCTTGTAAGTAATTGTGTTTGTGCAGCTTCTTTTAACGTGAAATAATTTTTTAGGTAAAGAAAAGTATTTAATTTTCGTGTTGTGCGATAACTATAACATTACTAATTTATATCTTACAATAAGCCTCATAATTATATAATCGTCATTTTTACCGTAAAATATATTAAATAAATTAGAAACAACGAGTGATAAATATCTACTTAATGATAAAGTATATACTATTGTGCATAGGCGTATCCAGGGTCATTTTTTTAAAGGGGCGGGGGGGGGGGGGGGTCCATTAAAAAAATACAACACTTCACAGAAAAAAGGATTTTATTTACTTAGTAATTATATTTTATTAATAATCTCTTGTACAATAATTCTAAATGCGTGAGGATTAAGATTACTTCTGTTCATTTTCATTTTGAGAATAATTTACACTAATACATACGTTAGTAGTACTGTCAGAATGGCTGGCACCAAGACATCTTACGACCGTAAAGCGACAATACAGCAAAGTAAAAATCCATTTCGGAGTGGTGAACCCCCCAAAACCTTCCTCGGTATGCCTATGCTATTGTGATATGTCGCTGGGCGTTTCTATCAAGTAATTTTTTAAAGTTTATATTAATGTTAAGCCGGCAGCTAATTACTAAGTTATCGAAGAAAAGTTTCGTTTGTAATCTTCTCCCGCGAACTTCCTTTAATATACGACATAATTATATTTATCCCTGTACGTGACGCGTGGATGTGTCATTTTTCTTCTACCTTTTATATAGTAATTTATAAATGCACTTTTCTTTGTTTATTTATTTATTTGCGACAGTTGTAACATTATTTCACTCAAAATTGTAAGAACTTTTAATTAAACTTTATCAAAAAACATATTTAAAAGATATTTATATAAACATCGATATGTTTCCGGAAAGCAGTCCCATAATCTTGGTATATTACAAAAATTTATGATTACTGGACTGTGTCCCCGAAATATGTCGGTGTTTATATAAATATCTTTTAAATATGTTTTTTGATAAGGTTTAATTAAAGATTTTTACAGTTTTGAACGGTCATCATAAAAAGACACGAATAATCAAATATCCCATTATTTCACTCATTTCGAACACAGTGATATATAAATCAGCTAAAACCAATCGCGGTCAATGACTCGCCCACCGAAATTACAACAAAAAATCTCCAAAAGAAATGACGCTACTCTTTTAATTTCATATAATTAATTGCAACATATATATACATATATATATATATATATATATACGTATTTTATAAAGTAGTAATTCAGAAAGCGCAAGCATAAAATAAATACTCTAACAGTGTGTCCCTTTTGGCGGTCTTTTTATTTTTCAAACTAGTTTTACGAAAATGTTTGAGACTATGTTTAACCGCTTTCCACGTCTATATATAGTTACGCTATTATTAACATTCTAGTATCTAACTTAATTGGTCGACTAGGCCACTGTTACTATGTATTGCAATACTGTCTGTTTACACGTTACCCTTCAGTTTTAAAATCGATGCTTGAAAAAAACTGTGAAAATTCAGATAACAAAACAGCGGAATTTTAAAACGCCTTAATAAGTTTATATTTTCGAACAGTTAAATATGGCGATTTATAACGGCGCTTACAATTTTACAGAACACATACGAACTGCGAGAAATATTTTTCACACACTTACACACACACTTATACACACTTACACACACGTACACATCCACACACACACGCACGCATATATCAAAGGGCTGTGCCCCTTGACCCCTCTTACTTTCATTTCTGTCTCTTTCTCTTCTATACTTTGTATAAAATGATCAAAATTTACAACGTAATTCTTACTGGTATCAACACAAAAAAAAAAACAGAATCACAAAAATCCTATCCTAACATTTAACTTTCATTATATAAAATTAAGACACTTTTTCGTTACATATTTCGTTACATAAAATTGTGACATTTGTAAAATAACGATTACAAAAATTCTATAAAATATAACAAACGTTACATAAAATTGGGACATTTTTTCTAATGGGAGGAGCCTAAGAATTACGTTGTAATTAATATATATATATATATATATATTAATTACAACGTAATTCTTAGGCTACCCCCATTCGAAAAAATGTCCCAAAAAATGTCCCATAAAAATGTCCCAATTTTATGTAACGTTTGTTATATTTTATAGGATTTTTATTATTGTTATTTAAAAAGTGTCACAATTTTATGTAATGAAATATGCACGAAAAATATATAACGAAAAAATGTCTTAATTTTATATAATGAAAGTTAAATGTTAGAATTGGATTTTTGTGGTTATGTAATTTTTTTTTTTTTGTGTTGATGCCGGTAAGAATTACGTTGTAAATTTTGATCATTTTATACATAGTACAGAAAAGAAAGAGACAGAAATGAAAGCAAGAGGGGTCAAGCGGTACGGCCCCTTGCGAGGCCAAAATGGCCGAGTTTATATATATATATTAAAAATCACAACGATATTACATGATAATAACAGTGTTTTTTTTAGCTTAATTTCACATGGAACTTTCTGAGGAACGTATATACAATGTAAAAAAAAAAAGATAGTAACAAACTCGTTATAAAGCCACCTACTATATCATCCGATAAAGATAAATATATTTTAAAGAATAAAAAAATCAGCTATTAGTGAAGTATGGGATATTTTTTTATGCTTCTTACTCTCATTTTAATGATACTGAATCGTTTTTTTTTTTTTATATGATATAATCATTAAATATACAGAAAGGATAACTATCGCGCTTGTTTAATACTTTTTCAGCTCGCGGATGTTCGGCTGCTGTAGTACGCGTGTGGTTAAGGAAGAAATTTGCACCGATAGAACTTTGTGGTGAAAAGGTAACTAACGAAAGTATGCAGTTCACTACTGAATCGAATCGAGCTCAAGTTAGGTAAGATAATCTCGACTATGTTAATTAAATTATTACTCGACTAGTTTACATAGGCAGACTATTTTATTCGCCAATTTGTCCAAGTCCCAAGTGATTTTTAGTGATACATCAAAATGAACAGTGTCACCCATATATATATATATATGGAGACACGCAAAGTGATGTTCCGTAATATGTGTATATGGAGACGTTTACTAGTTTACAAAATGCACTAGTTTTTCACTACTTTATCGGTAAATGGTGTTGTAAGCAACTTCTAATTATAACAGGTCATATTTTCATTTAAAAAATTGCTATAAACATTTTAAGTAACTTGTGTAATCTATAGGAGTGTCGTTGAGACGGTGACTATTGTTTCAAATATTTGTTTTATTTTTATTATTTTAAAATTAAATATTAGTAATTATTTAAAATGGTAAAACTATTGAATAATGATGAAGATACTAAAGGCATATATTATAAGAATCTGACGATGGAGCGTATGTTGATGAAGGCGGTAAGTTAAATGTATAAATTAGTTGTTGACTTATTTATTTACTTATTATGGGTCGCATACGTAAAATAAATGCAATGAATTATTTGAATATAAATACAGAAATACTTATTATATTAACGTGAAAATTGAAATATAAAATTACACTATGGTAATGAACTCTTAAACGTTTCAAACACTATTCATTCGTTTTTAAATTTTAGATTTCAATTTTTTCGTTAATATATTTTACTACGTTTATTTATTCAAATAACTCTGTATATTTACTTTAAAAGGATGAGTACACTGTTAGATATTTTTGTGTATCAGTTTAAATCATTTTTAAGTAAATGATAATTGTATTTGTTTATACCAATATTGAATAGGTTTAATTTCAGTTGAATTAATTTTGATGAAAAAATTAAATATGTAAACATTGTTATTTTAATTTTTTTTTTTTTTATGCCTACGTTTTATGCACCTGCGGTATCTTGCGTTTATAGTATACTATTTAAAAGAAAAATTAATGTAAAATAAAAGCACTTTTTTTTCATACATGTTTTCTATGCGGAGTGTAACGAGTGTGTCTCCGTATACGGGTGACACACTCTAAGTAATTTTTTGAGTTATAGGCTGCTTTAAAAAAAAAACAACAAAATACGAATTCAGAGAAGGGCTTAAAAGAATTAAGTTAAAAAGACAAATTTTTTTTACAAATTATCATTTTTCGAATTTTTTCAAAAATTATTCGACGATTTTAGTGAAATGCGCTGTTTCCTTTTATGGGTGACATAGGGCTTAAAGTGTTAAACAATATCTCTCCTCCTCAAAACCTTATGCATCTTAAATCGTTGTTTACTACCTGTATTTAAATTTCTTCTACTCTGCGATTAATTTTATCTAAAAACGGGTAATTAATGTTTCAATTTGCCGCTCTTTCGTTGCAAAATAAATAATTAAATTATCCGCTAATAATCACGTGGAAGGCAATGGCAAACATGCGTATCTTCATCATGTGCGCGCTAGTTGCTGTCTAGACTGACGCAGTTGGGAGAACTGCATTTGTACATCGATAAATCAAACAATCACAATATCAGTTTTAAGTTTAGTCTCGCGTCTACACGCTCGCGTTTTCAGTATAGCAATTGCCACAAACACTATTATGTCTGTACAGGTAGAATGTACGAAGAGAGGTAGAGTCGCCTATGCCCAGAAGTTGAGTGTGGCACTATGATATAAGAAGCTCTTTCATTTAATGTTCCCTTTATTCAGATTTTACGAACTTTTTTACACACGCACTATTTATAAATATGTTTAAAACTAGGAAGTTACTTCTTATTGTTTGAGTAAGGAGGAGCGCAACCTTCTCCCTGAGAGAAAAAAAATTAAAATTCGAAATTCACATACCGTAATAAAAATATTGGCATTATTTTAAGATCTACATGCGCCATGATGGACACAGGCATTCTTTTTTTTTTTTAATTTACATATCGAAATGAAAATTGCCCCATGTAAATTCATTAAGAAAATAAAGTAACGTTTTAATTTCCAACGAGCTAATTAATACTTTAAAGATTTAATTTTATAATGAAAACTCTTCATTTATTTCCCTCTTTTTTTCATTTTATTCACTTAAATCCAGCACAGCGTAGTTGAGTAATCTTAAAAGAAATCTTCCGTATAAATAATGTAAAATCATCTTAGAATTAATTAATTTAACGGCGTGAAATAATAATATAAAATATTTTGCGTTGAAGTTTCCTAGTAGCGGATAAATCATCGGGCGCGGAAGGTTTCAGATTAATTTGGTCCGAAGTGTTGGCAAACGATGGTTTATGTAACGAATTCAAATGCGCTAAAAACGGTCACTGCATTTCCGAGAAATTGCTTTGCAATAATATTACGGACTGCGGGGTTCACGATATGTCTGACGAAGCTAATTGTAAGTGTATTCGGTTTATCTTACATTGACGCTCGGAAAATTTTGTTAGCCTTAACTGCATCTCCGTTGAAATTCGTTAAACCATCCGGGCGCAGTTGTACTTTTGAGTGTGATATAATTTAATAGAGATTTATAGCGTTTTTTTTTTTACAAATGACGGCAAATGATTTTTCTTTAAAACGCAGAATTACCCTAATGAAAAAGTATTTCGAGTATCACATAATTAGAGAATTCGCTTTGAATTCCGATATAATAGAAAATGAACGGTTGACAATTGAGCCGACAAATTTATATGATATCCTCCGAGAATCAGTTTCATCGCGGTATGGCTGTTTTTAGGATTCCCTACACATATATACTATACGGAATCCTAATAAGATGGTTCAGAAACGACACAAAAAGTATCAAATAAAAATCGATAACTCACCAACAGTTAGACTTATTAATTTCGAAATCTGAAACGTAAATTATAATTTAAAAAATTCTCTTTAAAACGATCTATAACTTCAAGATGATCGATTAGCCTGGGCGGCAAAAAACCGTCAATAATATATTATAATATGGTATTTAAAACGATCCCAAAAATCGCCCTTAAAAAATTCTTGCCTCATCACCAGATAAACCTTAAAGGTGAAATTCAAAATATAAACTAGAAATCAGGAGAGTCCTTTCATGAAATAAAAAAAAATTACGGTAAAAAAATTATTTAAATTCCACCTTTTGGACCAAAAACGGAAAAAAAAGAGAAGGAAGTTTACGTAACTATTAGCCCGAGTAAAAACGTTGAACCAAAACGTATTTCAAACATATGCGTAAAGGGCCGCTTCATAGGAAAAATATAGCCAAGCTTACAACTTTATATTCAGACCCTTGGGGCACCGAAAGCTGAAAAATTTTGAAATAGTTTTTTTTCTGGACATGTGATATATTGTTGGAAAGCTCGCTAACTGTAACGATTATATAGGAAAAATATTAGAAATGGAGCATATGAATGAAGCTAACAAAGGAATATCTGAGGGAGAAGGAAAAGAAAGGATGCTGTGAGCGCTGTAAGGTGTAGGGAGGCCAAGACGCAAAAGACCGGAATACAATATCTCGTGTTCCGAAGAAATGAGAAATGAAAGGACATTCAAGTAAAATGTGATTCGCATCACAAATGAAGTTTGCTTCCGACGGAACAAACGGGCAAAGAGGAGACTGAGTAATGGAGAAACGGAAGAGCGAAGAAGGAAGCAGCTATGATTTAACCGAAGTCTAATTATAGATGGGATAGTTGACCGCCTCTTGTTGGTGAAATTCTGGAACCAAGGGAGAAGAGAAGGAATGGACTGTATGGCTAAATAAAAGAAAGCAGGATTAGAAAATTCAGAAGGATAGAGATGAGACCAATAGCCGCGGTGGGAACGAAAAGAAAGAGGAAGAAGACTTTGGGCTGAAAAATGACTAATAAAGCGGCTGTCTGAAGCAGCCGAATGTGCTAACGAGTCAACTAACTCGTTGCCCGAAATTACTTGATGACTAGGAATCCGCAATAGATTAATAAAGCGGGAATGAAATAGATGCGAAATTGAGGAGCGTATGTGAAGCACGATAGGATCAGCGGATGGTTCAGGAAAGGCGAGTAGCAATGGCTTGTGAAGATAAGAGAACCTTGGATATATTTCTAGTAGAAGCTATGAAAAAGATTGCTTGTAAGATTGCGATAGATTCGGCTAGGAATATGGAGAAGAAGGAGAAAAGTTTGAAAGCCTCAGAATAGCCGAAGTTCGGCAGAGTAAAAGCCGTTCCGACCACCAAAACCGACTTTGAGTCCTCTGTGAAAATTAAAGTATAAGAAGGAAAAAGCGAGGATAAAACATATAATTAAATTCATTACGAGCAACGGGAAAGGGAAGAGACTTGACATACGAAGGAAGAAACAGTAAACTGGGTGAGTAAATAAAATCTGGGATATTATAGGTAAAATAAGGGTATTTAGCGTGTAGGAAAGAGTAGAATGAGAGAAGGCCCTGAGCGGTGAAGAAATCAAGGAAAGGATTGGAGTTTTACGAGGGGAGAAACACCAGTTGTTGGATATGAACAAACAGGAATTAAGTAAGTAGGAATTGGTAATGTGAAGACGTTTGATCAGAAATCTTTCATCTAGATAAAGTGCTCGCATGAATAAGGAATAGGAACCAGTTTCTACAGAAATGGCTGCAATCGGAGAAGAGTTCAAGGCACCGATACAAACGCGGAGACACATGTTATGGATTTTATCAAGAGCAACTAGTGTAAAGGAACGCGAGCAATAATCGAATATGGAAAGGATAGTGGCCTGATATAGCATCGGAAGGATATAAGGGTCCCCACCCCAATTACGGGAGGAGAGAACCCTGAACCTATTGTCCCTTTTGAGGGCTGACGTACAAAGATAATTGATATGCTCGTGAAAGGACAAGTTACTGCTAAGAACAATGCCAAGGTAGGAGACGGAACTAACTAATGGAATAGGAAGGTGACGATATGGACTGAAGAACGACTATAAGGACGATAAGTGAATACCACAGCGGCTGGTTTCGCAGGATAAATAGAAAGGTGAAGATCAGATAACGCATTATCAAGAGAAAAAAGAGAGCTCTGTTTTAAGCTCCTCGATGACGGAGAAAGATTAGCAAAGGAAGTGTAGATAACAAAGAGAAACGAGTGACACTTAAAATACTATCAATTAGCTAAATTACCATGGAAATGTAGCTTTGAATAAGGCGATTATATATTTTGATGTTTTTACCGTGGAAATGCAGCTTAAAATAAATAAATCGTTTTCTTTTTTTTTAAAAGCATAAAATATGGAGAATAATTGACAAAATAGTTGATTTTCAGCAAGAAAAAAAAAATTCAAAAAAATCGTAAAATACAATGTTTTTTTTTTTTTTTAAAAAAAAGTACGGACATTTGAGGATTTATTATAAAAATTTAATAAAAATGCACTAAAAAGTAAAAAATAATTATTCCGGATAAGAAAATATATTTCAGCATGATTTAAGTGTTGATATTATCGTGTATAATAATTCTTATACAACATTAATACCCTAATTAGGGTCAGCATCAAATTAAAATTACAGTATCTGGGAACAATTTAATGATTAATTAATGCAGTTTTTAATTATTATTTTAATATGTAATATGACTCCTACTCTAATTTATTAATTTTGTATAAGAATTACGATATCACCATTTATAAGGTATATTTCACGGCAAAATATAATATTTTCTTATCGGGAATAATACGTATTAATGAACTCTATAAAAATTACGATAATATCACCTTAAGTTATATCACACTGAAATATATATTTTCTTATCGAGAGTAATTATTTTTTACTTATTCGTGTGCATTTGTATTAAATTTTTATTTTATTATCTATACACTATTATGCATTATTCCTAGATGAGAAACAAAAATTTAAAAGGTATTAATAGAAGAAAGAAAAAAAAATCGACGGAGCATAATCTCGTGGAAAGCGAGGTTTTCCAGGTGGTTTATTGTCCGCGGGAATAATTTATGCGGAAATTCTTAACAGGTATTAGCGACATACAAAACGATTGGATGATAAATGTAATAGCTGGTATCGTCTGCACTGTCGGTATATTGCTGTTAATGTTTTGCTTAATATGCCAGCGGAAGCGTCATCAGCGACGACACATTATGTCGCGACTACCGGCTGGTTCTGTGCATTCCTATTCTGGTCATCAGCATGTTTGCGACGATCTCGGCCAACGATTCGCCAGTGCGGACAGCGTTTAATTTATCGTATTTGCTACGCTTACACTTCGGATACGTACCTTTTTGTTTATAATTCTATATATAATTCATTGATCCTTTTTTTTTTTTTTTTTTTTTTTTTTAACTAAATAAATAAGGTGATTTTGTTTTATAAAAAATGCTAATTTTATATTTAGGATGTGCGTGGTTATTGTGTAAGTTAACGTTTGAGTTTTTTTTTTAGTGCAACTAAGTTGTTTTAATGAGTCATCATCTAAACTGATAATAACCCGTTATAATCGAGACTTGTGAAATTACTGGGTTCGTCTAATATAAGTCTTAGTTTTCAATCTTTGCCCTTTTAAGTGTTCATATTATTATAACGTTAACTAACTCATTCGTAATGAAAAAAAAAAAAAAAAAAAAAAGGAGAAAAACTCTTTACGTCTATAACGTATTTAAGAAAACTGATATACTGTTTTTTTTTTTTTTTTTAACGTTACCTTACTGACCTTCCGTGAGAGATGTCGGAGCTGCTAAAAGTCGAAAATGTAAAACGTGTAAACTCATAAAAAAAGTGGTACGTTATTTTATTTTTATTTTTTTCTAATTTTTTTCTTATAAATATCCGAAAATTTAAATTTATAATAATTAACCTTTAATAATAACCGTGAACTTGGAAGAATATTTTTTTTGCAAAAAAAGGTTGATGGTAATTTTAATTCGACTCGAATAATTAATAATTTCTATAAATACGGATGCTTCTTTTTTTTCTTTTTCTCTATGACTTTTAAAATACGAACTACTCTACGATTTTGAAGAGCACAAAGAAATCACGTGTTCGAATAATAACGATCCGTTTTTTGCAGAATAACAAATTGAACCTTGGTGACTGCAGGACGTGAAGCATTTTCGATGATGTCTTTAGTGTTCAACAATGTTTAGATTTAATTAGAAGTCGTTTCACGGAAGTATTATATATGTATGTATGTATATGTATTTGCGGAATAGCGGTAGAAGAACATTTAATTTGGCGCAGAATTTATTCGAGAATTTTTATCGAAAGTCAAGTTTTGACTCGGTTAATATTACCGAAGGAAGTAGTAGGTAGGTGAATTTAATTTAAACGGGGACCTTTTAGACGATAAAGATGTTCAGTAGTGTGTGTGCTGAGATCAAGACTTTGTGGAGCGGTTTCAAGCACTTTCGGCAACTGTAAAATGGAGCCACTGATGTGCACAAGTGGTCTCGAGTTTCAGGATAGGACTTGTAACGGTTTTTAAGTTTTAACCTTTTTAGTACTGTTGCTCTCGGGGAAATTTTTTTCAACATACTGAAATTCATGTTTTGCTCGGTAAACACTAATTCGCCAACTCCGCAAGAACTGCCATACGACGAAACCTGTAAATTATGTTTTTTTTTTTTTTTAAATTTAACATTTGGTTTTTGTATCAAACAACCCTCCGTCATCTGTCCTTTCCAAAAACACATTATATATTTACTCCTTCATCAGGAAGGACTTTATTCTAATATTTTGTGGCAGCATTGATGAATTTTAAACGTTTTTACAATTTACTTCGCGTACGTACGGAGTTCTCATCTTCATGTTAGGTAATAAAGCCATGTCCAGTTTGCTAACACGACGTATTGTTCACCGGATTATTTTTATTTTAAATTGTTCACAAAGCCTGCTAGTGATTTTTTGCGGATAATAATCTCCACTGGTGGTTCTTTCTACGTTTTCATGTGAATTGTTGTACTATAAAACTTTTACAAGAATGTGTTGTTTTTTTTTGTGTTTTTTTTTTGGTACAATTATTCCTTTGCGCTAAATAAAACTGTCTTGCGAGTGAAATGGATATTTTTATCCTGTTACGACATACTTTCGATTCACCTATTATTAATAAGTACTTTACACTATCGACTTTTTGCGGATGAGTTGTGGACAAATAGACGTGAAATATAACAGTACAAAACTGTGACAGGAGTGTCTGTTGTTCAAAAAATTCGCGGCCTACATTTCCGATTCGTAACATCGTAACTAATTAATTTTATTGCATTTCCCGTAAATTACGTTTATTTCCTAATTACGAATAGTAGACTGAAATTGAACAGCTATCTTTGTACCTATGGATTCGAAATACAAACTTAGCTGAAAATCATATTTCACTTTCTGAATAGGTAATTTTTATGAAAAGTATTTGTTTACAACTTCTTTTTAACTGACTATAGTGAATTAATGGAGCTAAATTGATTTTAATATATCATTTCGATTCATTTGTTATTACAAAATGACTGCAGTTTACGGCGCAATGACATAAATTAATTTGTAACGTCACGGATCTAAAAAGAGTCAGACGAGTCTTTCGAAAAACAATTACTACTAAGCTAACGAGTGGAATAGATGTAAGAAAATTCCACGAAATACGCCATACAACGCGATTCTTCGTTCCGTTCTAATATTTTTATAATGGGTAAACTTATGTCTTATTTTTAATTTTTGCATTTACTGCTGAAATTTTAAAGGAAATATATATATATTTATAAATATTTTGTGTATTAAATGTTGTGTATGTCGACTTTTTATTAATTAAAAAGTAATACTTTAGTCTTCGAGATATGCGCGCTATTTTATTAGTAAAATCGTCATTATTTCCTCTCTAACCGAATATTAATGTAACTCGCAGTATATATATATATATATATATATATATATATATATATATATATATATATATATATATATATAATGGTTAATAAGAATTATTTACGAATAGTATTTAGTAAAATATCAACAATTACCTAATTTATTCTTTTTTGAAATGTTAACCTAGTCAAATTTTATAATTAATGTACATTAAATTTATTCAGATATCTAGAGCTTATCAAAAAAAGCAAACGTTAATGGATTTATAAAGTAACGATTGATCTAATCGACTTCAATAAACGTGACATCAACAACGGTCCTAGACCTTTATCAATAGTTAGCGATATTTCTTTTCGGTACATTTTTATAGTCAATTAGAATTCAGTTCCTGTTAAATAATAAAATACCATAATTTTCTAAAATCAATGCTCGCACTGAATTTAAGACACTATCCGTATTATACTCCTGCGTGAACGTAAATAAAATTACTATTAATTTGTATTTTTTATTTAAGGTTTAAATTAGTCTCAAAGATTCTAATATTAAAAAGTAATACAACATAATTTTAAAAGAAAATAAGGATATCAAGATTATATGTATGATAATGATAAGAACAATATGTGTACACTGATATCCTGTTGTATATATACCTGACCATATTTTAATTATAATTTACTAAAAGTTTGGTAATTATAAAATTTTTGAAATGGATTGAGAAATTTCATTTTCAACTGATAAAACTGTCTGACCTTTTCTCCTGAACCTTTGTTAATTTTAGGTATGTTTTTATTAGTTTTAGTTTCCTGAAATACTAAAACTGTAATCTTCTAATTATACTAAATCATAAGAATAAGAAAAAATTCATATTGATCCATACGTTTACAAGAAATTTAGCTTCCAACACTGCGACTTAGTCGATGGTCTTCTTGCATTTTTTTTTTTTTTGTTGCGCATTTTACCAACGTGTACCATTAAATGGAATTAAATTGGAAAACAATTATTTCTAGAAGGTTTCAACAATTCTATTTCTTTTCGAGTTAACTGTTAATTAACGTTATTTTAAATATATATATATATATATATTTAAAGCGAATAAAGATTAATAGAGGCGAGTTAAATTCGAAAATACTTTATTGAATATCAGTAAAGGAATACATTGCAATTGTTTACACAAAAAATAAGACCGTGCTTTATTTTTAAATACAATTTAAGGCGACCATTGTTTTAAATTGGTATTTTATTTTTAGTTTTATTTGCTCATAAATGTACGAAATAATTTGTTTATCCTTTTATACGAATTTTATCAATGTTATAATATAAAAGTAATAATTTTATGTATTACCGTTTTGCATTTTTGTTAAAAATGAATGTAATGATAATAATAATAATAATAATATTATTAATAATAATAATGATAATAATATAAATAAAACAATATTAGTAAAATAAAATATGATGAGATGATAAACGAATTAAATATTTTCGTTCTGTTTTAATATAGATTTATATATTATTATATAGAGAATATATTTAATTAATTAATTTCTTCGTTTAATAATATGTTTATTAGTATCAGTTACCTAGAAGTATCTCATTTTTTTTTTACTAATTTTACCTGTATAAATATATTTTAGAGTAGATTTATTTGTAAAATGTGCGATAATTTTTATAGTCAAATATTATCAATGTTATTTATGTTTAAGTTTCGAATACCGTTGAATTATTCATTTATTTATTTTAGTGAATTTTGTTAAATTTAAATGTTCTTCCTAGCGTTATCTGTTGTAATAAAAGTTTCTGATTTTTCAATACACTTTTTGTATGTACATTTACATACCGTATTCCATTGAATAGGTCACCGGTTAAATGGTATAACCATAAAATGAGATCAGCGACAGACATCATAGCTCTTTATCGAGCAATAGGAAGATCAAACCTAATTTTCATTTCTTTCGTTCATTTATTATAAATAAAACTGGTTGCAACGGAAAAATCAATTTTCGTTTCAATATTTTCTAAGAATTACTTCGGATTCATTAGAATTGATTGAAAAACAGCACTGAATAGATCTCAGAAATTTTATAATAAGCGAGTTCTTAGAAGTTAAAAAAGATGCGGAAGTGGTGAAACCGTTATGGAATATCTCGTACCATTTTCTTTGAATTTCCTTTTATCCTTTCTCGCGCGATGAACATAGTTTGCACGTACCTTCTTTCTAATTTTAATCTCAACAATTTTCCCCTTCCTTCTTTTCTTAATTCTATTCCTCCCTCCTTCATTATTGGAGGCGATTGGAACGCTCACTTTCTTTTTTGGGGCTGTTCTAGTTGAAATAGTATCGGAGCGGTTTTTGAAAACATTATTCTCAGGCACAATCTTATCCTGCTTAATGATCAATCTCCTACTCTATACAAAAGCCCTTCCATTTTTAGCGCACTCGATCTCTCCTTTTCTTCTACTAATCTTGCCCTTATCTTTTCCTGGAAAACTCTCGATGGTATTTTTCGAAGTGACCATGTCCCTACCATTATATCGTTCAACAGTCTTTCCCCAGCATCCTTTTACTTCAAGTTCTTCTGTCCGCCAATGGTGTCTATCGAAAACTAACTGAGAACAATTCATCTGCTGGCTTTTCTTCAAAGTAAAATTACTTTATTGATTCAATCTTACTCGTTCTTTCTTCCTCATCCCCTCCTGTTTGAATGCCTCCAAAACTTTGCCGTCGTACAATTTCGTCCTTATAGCGGACGATAACTGCAGGGTGGCTTTTGAAGCCAGCGTCGCTACATTTAGAACCTTCCGTCACTGTTCCTCTTTTTAAAATTTTATTGACCATAGGAAAGCTAACGCTAGAGCCAGATACATCCTAAAACAAGCCAAGAAGGACTCTTGGAGAAATTTTTGTTCTTCCTTTTCCCGCACCACTTTGGTCTCCCAAATTTGGAGAATGGCTAAGGTCTTCAAATCTCACAAATCCGAACACTCTTCTGATAAACTTGAATCCTTTATTGACACTCTGGCTCTTAGTTATGTTCCTTCCTTCATTGAAGTAAGTTCTCCTCCTCTTAGTTTCATCACACTTCCTCACTTCTGATTTTCATTTTAATGAACTACTGCTTTCATTGCAAAAATCCTCTAATTCGACTCCAGCAATCTTTGGAATTTCCCCCCTTGTTCTTAAAAATCTTTCTAATTTCTTTCTCAAAATCTCTTCGATGTTTTTAATGATTTTCTTTCTCCGGACTTTCGCGTCTTAACCGAAACTCATTTATGATTGTCTCTATTCCTAAGAAAATTCTAAATTCTTTTTGACCAATTTCTTTAGTTCCGTGCTGAAGGAAATTATTCGAAAGTATGCTTAACCGACGCCTTATTTAGTGATAGGAGCGTAATAATTTGGTCTCTTATAGTATGTTCGGGTTTCGCACTTGTCTCGGTTCTTCTGACTGTATTAGTAGTCTCCTTCTTTTTAATATTTACAAAGCTCTTTTCGAAAGAAAATACACGGTCGCTGCCTTTGTCGATGTAGGACTTTGCTTTTGATAATGTTCATCTTCTATCGTGTAAAGGTAGGATGATTTCAACTGACATTCCTGTTCAACTTTTGGACTCTTTCAAAACAGAACTATCCATTTTTCCACTCATTCCCTTTCTGTCTCTAGATGTGTGTTCCACGGTCTTCCTCAAGGGTTATGTTTAAGTCTTACTCATTTTAATATCTACTCGCTGGAATTAGCTTCCCTGCTCGTCTCGGCCTCCATACTTCTTTTCGCGGACGATATTCTCGTTTATTCCTCCTCAACTTCCATTATCTCGCCTAACGATGAACTCAATAATTCGTTGAACATGCTTAAATCCGCTCTATCCAAAATTCACCTAGCCATTTCTTTGCTTGTATGGGTTTTTCCTTCCGTCCATATAATACTTCCTTGATTAATATCTACTTAAACAACCTACCTATTCCAGTAGTTAAGTTCCTTTGTTATCTCGGCTTTTTTCTAGATCGCTGATTATTCCTTTACGAGCATATTTCTTATTTAAACGCTTCCTGTCTTGAGAGAACTAATTCATTAAAAGTTCTTTCTCCACACAAATGTGGCAGTGAACCCAATGTTCTTCTTATTTTGTATAAATCTATTATTCGTTCCAAGATTGATTATTATTCTTTCGTTTACGGCAATGCTCTTAATCATCTTCTTTTCAAACTCGACCAGAGTCCAAAATTCATGTCTTCGTCTTTGCCTTGGTGTTCTAAAATCCTCTCCTATTCCTTCAATACTTTCAGAAGCTAACATTCATCCTTTATATATTTGCAGATCTTTCTTCGGTGATCGCTTCCTTATAAAACGTCTTTCCATTAAGTCCTCTAAATTAGGTTCTGCTTATTCGCACATTTTAGATAATTGGCGGTTTTTCTCTCTGAAAATTCCGATTCTTCTTCGTGTTTCTTGGCGTCTTTCTCCTTATTCGTCATCTATCTGTACATATCATAAACTCCTGTTCTTTACATTTAGCTTTGCAGACCTTTTACATCTTCCTAATTTATTTTTTCTTTCATCTCACGCTAAATTCTCACCCCTAATCGCCTTAAGGCTTTGGGTTTCTTATTTTCTTCTTCTTCTATCCTTTTTACAAATGATTCCAGGAGCGATGGGAGTGTCGTCAGGGTCTCCTTTCTTTTTTCATCTCTTCCATACTATGAAGTTTATAAACTTCCTTCCTGCAGAATCGTATGCAATACTTCGTACTATTCTTTTCATTGCACTTCCCTCCTATAATAATAAGTACCTTATCTGCTCGAACTCTATGAGCATCTTACAGGCCTTATTCTCCCCTTTTCCATCCCCTTCATACGACTACATTATCATTTCTATTCGTTCCTTAATTGCCGATCTTCTCCTAATTTGTTTCATTGAAATCGATCTTCCTTAGATTCCCAGTCATAGCGGCATCGCGAACAACAACGTACTCGACTCGATTGCTCGCTTTGCTTTCATATTCAGTACTATAATCGTCTGATTGATACGATAATAAAAATAAAAAACCGCAAATTTATCAATATATTTCCCGCTAAAAATATCCTTTTGACATTTTTATGTCTTTACTTTGGCACATAAACTCGAAAAGCGTTACAAAATGGAAGCGTCACGAAATGGAGCGTCACAGAAAAGCGTTACGAAATAGAATGGCGCGCCATAAATATCGAATCCGAATTAATACAATTTACTTTGGCACATAAACTCGAAAAGCGTTATGAAATGGAGCGTCGCGAGATAGAATGGCGCGCCATAAATATTGAATCCGAATTGATGCATTGTGCTTACGAGGGTCCCGCAAAAAGTAAGGTTCCAAAACCCGTCACGTTAGCGTAATAATGAACGAAAATTAAATTTAAAACTTACATTTTATTGCTTGAACATTTTATAAAGTTTTTGATATAAGAACCACCAACTTTTCAACACTTACCCTATAACATTTTCCATCCGGTTCTTTGAAGATTCCAGTGACTCGATATTTTTAAGCAATTCGTCATCCGCCGGATATATATATATATTTTTTTTTTGTTTAAATTGAGAAAATAAACCGTTATCACTTGGGCAAGGTCCGAACTGTAGTGTGCATTCAGTTGACAGCTCAGCGGTAAGTTATTCTGTAATGTTCGCTGTGAGTTGCCGTGCATTGTCATGCAACAGTTGAATTGCTTTCGAAATTTTTATCTCTTTCCTTAAATTGATGAGTGTTTCCAGTAGTTTAGGCCGTTAATGGTTTGTCTCATGAATTCCACTAAAATAATGTGATCCCTTTGTTGTCTCAAAACATCAACATTGGACGGATTTTCTATAAGATTAAACTAATAACGGCGCAATAACCAAACTAGTCTCGTTTTGAAGATAAAAATACTACATTTAATAATTTTTTATTGCACAGTCGGAAAGAATGACGTTTTTTCATGTCTTTACTTTGGCACATAAATTCAAAAAGCGTCACGAAATTGGGCGTCACAGGAAAGCGTTACGAAAATTTCATGTATTTACTTAGGTACGACTGATTACTAATAAGAGAGCATTTAATGAGACCGATTTCCCACATACGCCAGTATGCATTCAACAGAAGTAGATAAAAGTGTTTCCTATAATGACTTGTAAAGACCTGTGAAGATTGTAGGTTCGTGTATTTCACAGTCATTTCCTCAGTGTTACCAAACCCAGCGATAATGATGTAAATAAAGGACCTTGTACTAGCGGTAGTTAGTTGTTAAATGTATATTTTTGCGCATACGTTGCGATATAATATGTACAAGGCATTTACAGGTTGCATGGCGATATTCTTATGTCGACGGAGGCCTCGAAGTGAACGACATTCTGATATCGACGGACGCCTGAATGACTGTACAAAGCCCACTTTTAAGGGAAAACATGAAAATGTTTCACTGTGCTGCGTACTTGTACGCAAGCTGATTTCAAAGATTCTGGAACACGTTGATAGTAGACTTCATGAGTTTTTCCATCTAAGCAACTTCAAATCGTGGTCGGATACCTACATTACCTCCTTTTATAATCCTCACTTCTTTTATAAACTATTATACAGTTTCTCTCCTCATCATGGTCTTGGTTTGGTAATTTTCCTGGTTTCCATTATTCCTCCCTAGCGCGTCTTCGTTTCAATTATAGTTGCCTTCTTTCGTCTCTTTTTCGTTTTTCTATTGTTTCTTCTCCACATTGCATTCTTCATCCCTTCGATCACGGTTTCGTATGTGATTCCGACCATATACTCTTTGAATGTTCTTGTGCAGGAGCGCTCTCTTCGCTATACGATATTCTTGCAGCTTAAGCTATCTACTCCTTTTGTCGCTTCCTACATACTTTCCTTTCCTCCGCCAGATGTTGATTTTGCTTTAGCAAAGTTAATTTCCTTCATTTCCCCGTATGTATTAAAATTTAATCCTTCTGCTTCTTCCTAATTCTTGGATGATGGGTCATGCTCTTGGTTGACGCCCTCTCCCCCCAAAAAGAAAAAAATTGGAATTGATTTTTTATAGTTCTATGGTAAAATAGAATTCCTAATACTTTTACAGAAAAATAATTATTAGCAAATTAGGATTATATGTTGCGAAAGGAATATTCTTCAAATAGCCTATTCTTTCTAATGTCCGAAATGCCGGAGTTTAATGAATGAAGCTGTTTTCTGTAAATTGTTGTACGAGTAGAATGGCGTTATAGACAAAACGTTAATTTATCATTTTTCCGAATTGTAAAGTTTTTTATTTACCTGAAAAGAAAAAAAAATATACTTGGCTAGTTATTTCAAAGTAGATTTAGTATTAGCGAGTTTTCAATTTCGTAAAAAAAGCGTACGATTTTTTTTTTTTCAAAGAAGAAAGAAAAAAAAGTAAAAGACCACTAAACTGCACTAAATTTACTTTGACATTAAAATAATTTTAGTATCCTGAAGGTATTATTGCATCACACTGTTTAATTTGTAACATGGCTTCACTTATAGTAAGAAACGATCATAATAAAGTTTATTCGATTTGCGTTTAATTGTTCTTGAAGAAATCAGTGAGGTCGTTGCATTTCATTTTTATTTATTTATTCCTGTTATTTGTTTTTATTTTTATTTCTATGGTTTTATTTTATTCCGTGCGTTCCTATCATTTTCATTTCTTGTTCCGCCGCTATCTGATTTTTGTATTCATTTTATTTATCCGGTTAATTTGTAATAATGCCGGATTCGTCTAGCAGGGGTAGTAAACCTCCCACCAATTTTCTCTTTGCTCTGTTACTAAGAATGTTAATAATTCGAACACACAGTTTAAGACCATTAGTAAATCAAATAAAACTTCTCTCACATCCGTTGGTACCATGGTTATTTTGGTTAGATATACAATGATGTAAGTTTTAAATAAACACTAAAGGTACTTCAACCCGGGGTGTGATATATATCAAACTGTATGCTTGAATAATCATTTATAATAAAGATTAGTGTATAATTTAATTTGGGTTAGTTAACACATTAAATTTATTCTTAGAGATATAGTCATTCAAATAAGCATGAAAAACATGTAAAATTCGGTTAGTAACTTATTGTCGTTGGTTAGTTAGAGATGTATTACAATAAAAAATTGGTACGAGGCTAGCAAATTATTACATTGGTTAGACTACAGTAAATGCATTATCATAAGAATATGCAAATATATGAAAATATCAACAACTTAGTGTGGATTATAAAAGGTATTAAAACGGGTTAGTTTAATCTCTGTTGTGGTCGAGTGCTGCTATTGTCTGAGAGTGTTCATGTGATGGTGTCGACACAGAGACCAAGTGAGTGTAAGAGTGTTTATTTCAGGGAGATAGTAATAACGCTAGCACGACACTATCACTTCTACATAATTTAGTGCTTTAGTGGGTTCATTGTAGAAGTGTGGTTTCTTATATTTAAACTGGTGCGACTTTGCCGCTCCTACATCCCCAGGTGGTGGAAATTTGTGCTAGGCACCAGGAAGAAGGTATTACACTTTTTTATATATATTGAATAATTAGTAATTTGGATGTTTTAGTGTTGTTTCAAAATTGCATTAAATGTTTTGTTGCGAATCGCTAAATGTTTAATTATGCCGTTGAACTATTCAATTAATATAAAAAGGATAGAAACAATCGATTGAAAAACATTAATATTTCCGTCGATTTAATGCTCGTAATAATTAATTATATCCTTAATTTAACAGTGGTTTTTTAGCAGGCAAATGTGTTAATTAATCTGTAATAAACAATCGCTTTTATTAAATTCCACTTGGAAAACGCAGGCCATTTTTCCGAAATTATGTATAAATACGAATCAGCCACCTGTAAAATTTCAAAATAATGTTAGATTCATGTAACAAGATAAATTCAACATACAGATTTTACAACTAAACATATGTTTCTCTCATATAGTTTGATTCAAGCATTGTGACTACTTCCCTGTTGTATAGATATGAGGCATGGGTAACTCCGGGCATAGTTACATCCTCGGAAATACATTTGTGTTCGCAAACAGCCTGATATATTCCCGACTATGTGATTTAATATATGTCAACTCCGAAAAACGTTAGCTGTACACGCAACTATCAAAATTTGCATCGTCATTACTGTTTTAATCGAATGACGTCCGTGTTCATAGATTGCAGTATAGTAGGCCAGCTATAAATACAGAGCGAAAGGAAGGGAGTCTGAAGGATTCCGAGTGATTAATTTCCGAGAGAATAAAATCGATTCCAACTCCACCAGGTCCCCTTGAGCCGTTGAAATAAGAAATTAATAGTGTTATGGAATTTGCGCATAGCGATGGTTCAAGAAAAAGATTCGGACAGTAGGACAGGTAGAGAACCTTAGGGGAATGCATGAGATTATCTAAATTGAAGGATAAGTAGGAAAGGTTGAAGAAGGAGGTTATATAAGGAGAGTAAGAACTAAGTCGTAAGGAGATGTGAACAAGGGTAGGAATTTTCTTTCAATTTTTTATAATGTGGATATAGGAAGAAAGAAGTTAGGAAGACGTCGGCGGTAAGTGTTTGACAAGAAAACAATATCTTAAATAGTATTTACAAATGAATAGGAAGGACGTATTGGAGAAGACTAAAAAGCACCAAGACAGAGACGAATGCAAGAGCTTTGGATTACATCTAGTTCGGAGAGATGGGGTTTTGAGACATCACCATAGCCAAAGGAACAGTAATCAAATGTGGAACGAATGATAACTTTGTATAGAGAAATAAGTATATAAGGATACCCCTACCCCACACATACACACACACACTTGGTAGGTAACAGGGTTTTCAACAGGTTAAGTCTTTCAAGAGCAGAAGAGAAGAGAAAATTAATATGTTCAAAAAATGGCAGACTACTATTAAGGAATGCAGCGCGATAAAGACTGCAATCTTTATGAGAGATAATTACGGCATTTAAGTATATATTAACTAGAGAGCAGTATAGTAACGGAGAGAGAAAACAATGCAAGAGGATTTTGAAGGGAAAATTGAAATGCAAAAAGAGGAAAGACAATATTCTAGTTTGACAAGTAACAGATTGATTTCACATTCGCGGTTGCAATATTTTTGGAGGAAGATAAAAGCAATATATCATCTGCAAAGAAAAGAGTAGAACTTTCCATAGTCATGCAGGCATAAAGGAAATAAATTGGCGGATTCTCCAGCTCGAATTGCTGCTTCCTCGCTTACCTTCTGCTTCTCTAAAAGTTCACGTTTGAATCCCTACCTCTTTATTTGATGTCCGTCCTTCTCAAATGAACGTTTTATTTTTCACTTACACTTCTGGCATTTAACGTTCTTGCTCCTTACTGTGCTTCGTATATATTGCCATTTCTTTCTTTGTCCCACATTCTTCTAACTAGTTATTTTATATTGTCTATCTCTAACCGAACTGCTATTTAACCGTTGAGTTTCTATCCTTCATATTGCTTCCGGACATAGGATCTTCGTTGTCGTCGCCCCCCCCCCCCAAAAAAAATCTATACAATATTGTTACAAACCGTAGTGATTGGAGGACACTTTTTCATTTGAATTTTTGTTAAATACGATCTTTTCGATGATGTTTTCTATAGTAGCAATCGTGTGTTGATATCGCAGACGATGTAATGTTTATTCTTTTGTTAAATACCCGCATTTACAGATTTGAACTATCCACTGGTTAAAGGACTAATGAACTTCTTTGGTAGAAGAAGATGCGTGAACAGCAACCGGTTCCATCATTCCGCATTTAGTGTGCTCATCTTCACTAGAACAGCTAGTTCAAGGTAACTTGCAATTAACATTTCTGTATGATAGGCGTCATCTGTCGAACATTAATTACTACTAAAAAATGTTGCCGCGATGCCCTTTCTATCACATTTAATGATACAGTTATCACCAAAATTACTTCTTTATGTTAAGTATTCAAAATTGACTACTGCCAAAGGCGCGGGGGAGGGTAGAATATACTGAACGGTAAAAAAACGATGGTTGATAAGCAACTTATATTAAATTGAGCTGGAAAAACGAAGAAAATAAATGAATACGAACTTAAATGCAATATTAAAAGTAAAACGACCGTAATAAACACGATATGGAAGTAATAAGACAAAAGAAACGAAAAAATTATATGATTACTGAGCTGCCCATTGAACCTTTGAGGAACAATGTGCGGAAAATTGCTATGTTCAATATCGCGAAGATTGTAAAAGGTTCGGGCGAGAAGTGGCCATCCCAAGTATTAATTTTGCCATATTTTATAAATCCAATGTGCAGATGTGGGGTAGAAATGTTAATTTTTGAGTTCTTCGTAACAAAGCAACGTCTTTTGTTGATTATTTTTAAAGGGAATATCATTTTTATTTCTGTAAGTAAAAGTAATGATTTGGAAATAAAGCTTTTTCTCTTGAATGTATACATGCGTTTCTAAACTGATTTCAGAATATTAATGCGATTCATTGTAAGTGCTCGTAGGAGTTTCCAATATAACACGAATTTATGTTGGATTGTATTTGAATCCTGCTGTCGACATGAAACTGCAGCGAAGTATGTGCCTCTGAATTATCGTAAATGTAAAATTTAACCGAAAAATATTTGCGAATTAACATTTATTAATGACCGGATTTCATGATAGTAAAATTGAACTTTATCAAGACGTAACGGTATGCTGTATATAGAAAATTAAAGTGAATTGCTAACATTCAATATAAATAAATCGAGAGATAGGTTTCTGTCATCGGAAAGTTATCTACATTAATTCCATTGTTTCATAAACATTAATACATTATTATTTCAATCAATTTCTAATATTTCACAGTTAATATTAAGTGCAGGGGTGGCAGTAAAAGCGAGTCCGTTAGAGTCTCATCCTCAAGCTCCGTCTTAAATAATCAAAAAAAAAGAACATTTTTTAATAATGAAAATGCCATTTTTATGCGTTTTAATTACCTTTATTCGTATAAGAATATTTCATTAAAATAAAATTATTAATATAAAAGTATAAATTTCGCGCGGGTTGTAAATGATTGCGCTTAACTTCTAAGGACTAGCACCTATCCTCATTTATAGGTAACGTTTTTCGCATACTTTAATCTGAAGTAATGGTTAATAACGTAAAATTTAGTTTAGGAGTTGTGATAAAACCGAAAAATAAGAATGAGATATAACGAACTTTTGATTTTTCCTATAATCTGATATTTTATTTCCACCCGAATGCATAAAATAAGAGAGACATTTTTTTTTTTTCATATTTTTTTATTATTTGATTTTTCACAATGTTTCAATAAAAATATATAATCATGCAAGTATGCCAACAACTTAATATTAACTTTATCCGTTTCTCGGTTTTTTCACGCTGTCGTCAGTTATCTCCTTGGAACTTTGCTTTTCATACAATTCGCATGTAACTCATTTATTATTGGACCGAATCCTAAAATTCCTCCATTTACTTCATTTTTATATTTTGAAACTTGCGTAGTTAACGATGAAAGTTTACTCGATAACGTATCAAATTTGTCCGATAATTTTGGAATACGTTCTTCATACGATGAAAACTTAATTATCATGGCATCTTTAAATTTCAACACATCATCGTTCGTCGCATCAATTTTACTCGAAAGTTTACTCATTTTCACGTTACTGTCGGTAATTTTACCATCAAAATCTTTATGCAAAAAAGTTATATTTGGCCTGGAGTGCCGACTTTTTTTTCTGTAGCAAACGAATCTATTTGATCAACTTTATTACGTACAACACGTATTCCCGCAGCTGTGTGAGTTTTCAACGGCTTATAAGATACAATCTCACCGTCCGAGGATTCTCGATGTATTGTATTAACCATTTAGTAATCGTTTTCCTTTAAAATTGAAATTTCCGTTCGAATCTAAAACAATACTTGCCCTTTCAGAAGATGCACCATTCGGCATATATTTTCCGCTCTTATCAAGTAGCATTACATAAACTAAATATTTACTAAAACGCTATATTATCGAACCGGGAATTTTCAGAACTTGGGAATCCTAACTACTGGACTAATGATTTTTCACCTTGACGGCGAATAACATGCTCAATTAAATATACATCTAGGTAAGATGTTTCTTTTAATTCTTTTGCATAAAAAGTACCAACTGACGATTTACAGGTTTTATCTTTTAATGCATTCGTCGTAGGAAAAGTAGAATTCACCGTATTTATTAGTAAATAATTCACCAGTCCAATTCGGGATATAACCTTTCTTCAATAATGTTTTAACTTTACTAATACGAACTATCATTGTATTTATTATTCAGATTCATTGTTAAATTTATTTTTGTCGTAAATACGAACTATGTAACTGACTTTAAAATTTTTTGATCTGCTCGCGGGAGAGAAACGATCGGTATTGTACCGCATTCACTTCAATATTTTCGGAAATTTGTCTTCCAACGTCCTTATTTACATCAGCAGGTGCAAATTTTATCGTACGGTGTATTTTCGTATTATATTTTCGAGTAACTTCGGGCAAAACTTATAACCAACGTTTATTACGATTAGCGGTAAATTCTTTTCGTATTCAATTCTTTATCGTACGATTAAAACGTTCTACAATACTCGCTTTAGCGTGGCGAATGGGTGCTATATAAATTAATATTATACCGATTTAAAACGGCACGTACTTGTGGATTGGAAAATTCGTTACCCCGATCTAATTAGGGGTTCAACAACTCTCTCAGCTAAAATTTTTTTTGACGCTTTAGCAATTATTGGCTCGCTCTTTTTCTTTATAGGAATGGTCCGCGCATATTTGGAAAACGCATTTATTACTGCTAATATCAATTTATGTCCTCAATTAAATCGTGCATATTGCGACCTAACAATCAAATCTGCTTGCCGTAAATCGTTTAATCTAGAAATCTGTATGCATCGTGCCTGATATCGTTTTCGTGCAGGTTTATGAAGTTCATCGACTATACCACGTTGTAATGATTTCGATGCAGATGTTTGTTTCGTAGGTATTTTTTTTTTTCTAATACTAGTACACTGTCAATATGGTAGCTGAATGTATCCTTCTTCAGCCAACTCTTCCTCGATTGCTAAAATTTCGTTCACTACACCTGTATTGCCGCTTTGTTTAGATGCGTGTAATAGTTGTATTCGTTCAATTAATTCATTAGCTACGACATTATTGTATGATACGATTCTTCTTCTTCACGCTCAAAATTTTTTGGTAATAACCTTTTCTACGGCGCTTGTTAGTCCGAAACAATGAGCGAATTATATTCTTATATTTCGGATCGTCAAAACTTTTCAATGCACGAGTATTACACAAATGAGCTCCTGCAAATTGTTTATATATCGCTAAATCATCACTAGTACATTCGTTCTTATTTACTTTCATCTCCAATAGTAAATGCATCATTTATACTTTACTCCATAAATTTGATTTCTAGGTATAGGATCATGTTTGTCAATACGAAAAGGATCTATTCCACTTAGATGAAATGACTCGTATTCTATTTCTTCATCTACATCCTTAATTTTATCTTTCCTGGGAGTACTATGCACTAGTTTTCGTTTCACAACTGGAGAATCAGTTATTGTATCAGCATCCTTTTTGGTTTTTGTAATGCTTCTCGGATCTCTGACAAAGGTTTCGTAACAGGTTCTAACACCGCAACCGTAACATTTGTAATATATTTGCTCTCAAACTTTATTGCGTTATATTTATTTATTATGTCGCTACGTATCCCTTCCAGTTGGCTTTCACGTTGTAATTCATCTTCGATATTTCTTTTAACGTTATTCATCAACATCTTATTCAACATCATTATCCTCAATAATTATAAACTCGTTAAAACCATGTATGAATTTTATATAGTTCGCTTTCTTTATCTCAATCACCATTGAATATTCTTCTAACATAATTTACAAAATTTTTTTAAAAATCTTAAATTGACACATACCATTAACATGTTCCTCATATGTATGATGTATATTTATATCATCTTGCACGAATACAACTATGAAATTAGCATTATCTCGAATTATTTGTTTAGGGATCATTACATATGTCTAAGTACATATCAGCAATTAGGAGTAACAAGGAATGGAATCTGACAAAGAATGCTATACCAAGGACGGAGAAACAATGACAATCAACGTCGAAAAATGCCAAACGTATGCATCCTGAAAAGAAAAGGAATGACATTGCCGAAGATAAGAGCAAAAGGAGTTAGCTGTCCCATACCATGGCCACATCTGCAATTACAGAGCCCACAGTACAAACGGACAAAGGAAAGTATAAATAAACCTATATATACGGCTAAATACTTGTAGATTCATGTAATAAAAAGTGTATGTGTAGGAAAATATTTTCAAATGGTGAGGAAACAAAGAAACAAAGGGCAAATAAAGCATGGTCGTGGTCTCGGTACTCTACTGAATAAAGTTTTAGATAAAATTCCGTTTCAACTACTGTCCAGGTTATAATTACTTAGGACCTGGTACAAAATTAAATTGTCAACTAAAATGTAAAGTAGGGTTTTTCAAACTAATGGTACCACGTACCCCTGTTAAAGTTTCCAGATGACGGCGAACCCTAACATCCCGCTCCTAAGAAAATAATAAACTTGGCTGTTGAAGAAAATACGGTTTTTTTATTTCAATAAAAGGTAAAAAAATACAGTGCCAAAAAAAATATTTTTTAATATTAATGTGATGGATGGGCTTGTTTCTTGTCACAAATTGAGTCAATGTTAGGAGTAATTTTGGACAATTTTAACCTTAATTCTGACTCAGTATCAATTCGATTTCTGTATTTCTTTTTTATCGTAACCAGCTGTGAAAACTCACCTTCACATAAGTATGTTGTAGCGAAGGGTAAAAGGAAATTCACCGCTTTGCGTGGTAGTTCGGAATATTTTTCCTGTTTAGCTGCCCAAAAATCAATCAAAGACGTCCTTTTTAACTCAGCTTGAAGAGTTTCATCTACGGACATTTCTAGTAATGATTCCTGTTGCTTAATACTCAAACTAGAATTTATGCTCACGGTCGTGACCATAAATGGGTTTCGAATCCAGCCATCTTCAGCATTATCAATATTTGGAAAATACCTTTTCAGTTCGTCGGAGAGCTGAGAAAGATGAAGAACAATTTCAGCCCTTATTTCGGCATCCACGGGTAAGGCGTTCGTCGTGATGAATTCATGCAAAAGAGGAAAACATTCAAAAATATTTGATTTCAAGCAAGTTTTCCAAAACTCGATTTTTTTTATGAATACGTTTATTTTGTCCTGCACAATGAATACATTGAATGTGGAACCATGCATCGAAGCATTCATTTCGTTGAGACAAGAAAAAGTGTCAGCTAAATAGGTTATTCTTTTAAGCCAGGTTTCATCTTCAAATCGGAACTTGAGGTTGACTGTCTTCCGAAAATAAATAGATTTCGTGACGAAGTTCAACAAACCGAGCTAATACCCTGCCGCCAGCCATGTCTCGGCATAATAACCTCGAAAATTCTTGAATTGAGCGAACGTGCTTTTACGTAATTTATTATTTTCACGACCTCTAAAAGTGCTGTTTTTTAATCATTGGGCATTTCCTTGCTCGCCAATGCTTCTCTGTGCAATGCACAAATGCATACTTCTGATCTCAGGAGCGAGCTTTTTAATCCTAGTTATTAGTCCAGATATCCTTCTTGTCATGGCCTTTGCACCATCAGTCGATATACCAACACGCTTTGTCCAATCTATGCCATGTTCTTTAAGAAAAGCATTGATGGTGTTAAAAATATCTTCTCCTTTTGTCGTAGACTCCAAGGTTTTGTAAAATATAAAATCTTCTTCAGAAATATTTTCATGTACATACCTAACAAACCCAAGTTTTTTTGTTGTTTTTTTTTGTTTTTTTTTTTTTTTGGGCGCGCCAGCGGCATTGACCCAACAACAAAAAAACTAAGCTAATAAATTAAATAATTAAGCGGTCCGAAATGGACGTAACAAAGGACAGCAGTGCGGACACCACAGAAGATGAAGGAAAGGAGAGGATAAAGGAAGAGTTACAGGGCATAGTAGGGAGACCTAATGACAGGAGCTGACTCTGTATAAAAGGTAGCGTTCGTTACGAAGAGCAGGACACTCAAAGAAAATGTGATTAGCATCACATGTACGAGGAGGATCACAATCGTGGAGAGAACAATCAGGAGAAGGCGATAGAGCAAATCGAAAGCGAGAGGAAGGGAGGAGAGAATGATTGATCCGGAGACGAATTAGGGAGCAAGTAAATTCGGCAATCCACTGATATCTGTTAATTCATCAACTTGAATCGCATAATAATTATTTTGTAATCGTTGTGCGAGTTGAGTTTCATTGTGCATTGTGGGCACTGTTCTGTAGTTGCGGCCATATTGTAAAATTAAATTTCCTTTCTTTGCTTTCCATTCCTTATTTTTCTATTTCTAGTAATTTTTCTTATATAATCATAGTGTAGCTTTCTGGCCAAATGAACTGTATTTGTTCGAGCCGAAAAAAAAAAGACAAACTGGTCTTATTTAGATAGCTAACGTTTGTTCTGAGACGGCGTAAACTAGAAGAAGAGTATAAAATTGCTGTACTCCAGAATGGTTTAATAAATAATTTTTATGTGAGATAATGACCTACCTGCCACAGTAAAAATTGACTGTATCTTTTTTTCCCGGCCGATCGAATTACCAAGCTTGGGGCGAAGCATTCGTTTTTCCCCAGAATTTGGTGGAACATTTCTTTCGTCACGTTCTGATCCGATATCACGTCATTCCTTATCGCGAATAAAATATCTCTGCACGCATCTGTCATACTATTTTTACCTGTAATAAATTGAACATAATATTTTTTAAAGTTCACGAAGCAGTTCTGTTAGTAAAAAAAAAAAACAAAAAAAAAAACAAAGCATGAAAAAGTCGCTTTTATTTAAATCCGGATTTACTTTTGTACGACTAAATATTGACCTCCTCTCATATTTGGACATAATTGCTATCCTACCTACGAGTATTACTAACAGAATTTCATATAGGTTTTATAATTCCAGAATTTTACTGCTATCGATTCTCTCACTAGCAATTTCGACTTAATCTTATTTTTGATTGCATTTTGGGTGTACTGTAGTCTAGTAGTTAAGGCGCTTGGCTACTAAATCAGAGGACACGGGTCTGAGACTTGTCTCGTTCCGGATCCAAATCGCTCCCAGGTTCATATCTAATCTGAAATAATTGGGCATCAGGGAAATCTGGGAAAGTAAAGACGGCCGGGAGAAAGGAATTGGCCTCAATATTCTCATCAGATCAATTAAGCTTAGTACATTGCGACGCTTAACTTCACAATCCCCGACGCTGTGTCAAGCGATATAGAGGACTTGCTTTACTTTTACTCACATATAAGTTCTATTTGTTGTACAATTGCACAGGTTGCTTTCCCTTCTTTAAAAAAATAATAAGAAGAAAAAAAAGAAACAAAATTAAATATAAACAGTCTACCAATGAATTGGTTGCGTTTCGTATAATTTAAAATGACAAAAACCGAATACGTTTTAAACAACTTTTCATTAGAATAAACAGCTAAGAATTAAAATATTTTTTGTTAAACTGGTTCGAAGAAAGTAACTTTCGCATTTAAATGTATGTGAATATTTATAAATCAGTGGCGAATCCTCCAGTACTTCTAGTCATGCAACGCGGTAGCCTTCAGCAGAAGAGATTAACCTGATTAAAGGGATAAAGTTTTTAGTTTCCCAGTAATGCTTAATTTGCAAGACGTTAGTCGTTTGTCAGTAGTAGCAGTTGGATCTGATTTGATGATTTGCTTGTGTTCCGTGTTTTTTTGATGTTGGCGAGTCACTAAACCGCTTTCAGAACTATACACACAGCTAGCTACCGTGGCATAGTTGATTAGGTAATTGTGTTTTGTTCGGGTAGAACCGGGTTTGAATCTCGTTGCCGCTCATTGTAACTTCCAAAAATTTCACTTGTGCTGGGTTGCTCGCGTCCAGAAAAAAAACCATAAAAAAAACAAAAAACAATAGTATTATATACGGGCAAAAGATCGAAGCGTTTAACAAAACAGGTACTTGGCTTAGAAGACGAGTGAGTTACACGCGTGTTGTAGGCTGCATATTTTTTTTGTGGTGAAACTGTGGTGTTCAACGATGCCGTTTATGTATAGGTTAAAAAGGATCACGCACAGGCCCTGAGGGAGTCCGTTTTCAGGGAATTGTGAACGTGAAAGGGAATTACTTATTCTCACCCGCATAAATATGTTATGGAGAAAATCTTTTAAGTACATAATCATGTTTCCCGTTATATTGTTCTTAAACATTTTTCGAAGTAATCCCAGGCGCCAGAACCGATCATATAGGCCTTCTCGATGTCAAAACATATTGAATAGGTATGCTCCTTGCTAATGAAAGCTGCTCTGATTTCATTATGCAAGCTAGATAAATGCTCTATCGTCAATCTTTTTTTCCGTCCGCCAGGCTGACAAGGAGAGAAGAGGACACGGGTTTCTAAGACCCAAGTGAGCCTTCTGTTGATCACTTTTTCCAATGTTTTAGTCGGCACAGAAATCAAAAAAATCGGCCTGTAGCCCGAAAGAAGAGTGGGGTCGTTGCCACGTTTGAGATTGGGGGCTATAACAGCTTCTTTCGAGGATGACGGTATGCAGCCTTGAGCCCATATTTGATTGTAGACTGCTAGAAGGTACGAAAGGGCCTGGGCGGTGATAAGTGCCTTAACATTAGTGAATGAACTGCGTAGGGGCCGGGGGATGAATTTTTTGAGTGAAATTTTATTTGTTAATTGAGCTCGCTGAAGACAATAGGGGACTGTTGTATATTCATTGGCGTTACTATTGTTAGGAGTTTTTTCTTTCTTAATTTTATTCAATAGGAAATTTCGAGAGTAAACCGAAGACGACAGTTCATGATTAAAGTGTGTGGAAAACATATTTTCCACCTCATAGGGTTCAGCTATTGGGCAGTTGTTTATTCTGATAGGGGGGATTGGTGTAGAAATGTCCTTTATTAATTTAATTTTACCTGAAATTGTTCGGTTGCATGTGCTTTGAGTTATAGTAGAAACAACGGCTGTCCATGACTCCTGTTTCTTCCAGCGGATTACAATAACGGTAGCACGGGCTTTCCTAAAAGCAATAAGATCAGAGGCCTGATGGGTAGATTTATATTTCCGGAGGGATTTTTTTTTGCACGCAGAAATCGATATACGAACTTCGCTGCATCACCAAGGGACGCAACGTGAGAGTGAAAAGGGTCGAGATTTGGGAATGGATGCATTGGGAGGAACGGTCTATTTAAACGTAATAGAAATCTTTGGAATCCGCCTTTAATTACACTAGGTGTAGTGTAAGTTTTCTAACCCGAAAGAGAAATAACTCAATGCGAGACGAAAGACTTGACTATAGCGAAAGAATAGCAGCTGTTGCATAGTGAAGCTTCGGAAGATCGATGTAGAACTTAATTTCCTCTAAGCCATACGGCAACATATGAACTTTTATTAAAGAATTCGGTAATCACCGGATAGTCTGAGGAACTGGAATCCATGGAGAAAATTTTACACGGGTTAAAAGATTGACAGAGAGTAGTTCTCTCGGCGAAAGTAAACATTTTTCGCATAATAGATGGACGACGAAATACGAAATATTCTCTGATCGATAATCTGAGTGTTGCCTGTTATATAACGTTTTGTCTATTTAGTGCGGTATTCGATGCTATTACATAAACTGTAGCCACATAGTTAAAACGTTTAAGAATATAACTTTATTTTCTCCTTCTTCCTATTTTTTGCCAAATCCATAATGGAAAAAAAAAAGGCAGAAGTTAAGGATGAATTGTTTCAATTGTCCTCTAGAAATTTAGTTTTTTGCTTATAAACCTTAAAATGCACTCTTAATTTTCCAACAATATTTCTTGTTTACTCTATATTTTTCATTAATTAGTGAACTTTGGATATTCAAATTTTTCTTGTGAAAAATCATATCTAATTAAAACGCGTACTATTCAAGACCTTTATATATATATATATATATATATATATATATATACATATACATATATATAATAATATATATTATCGCAGCTCCGTCGGAACTGTTCCAATAAAACTGCGATAAATTTTTTTTCTTTTAGTATCTTGTTTCTTTTTATTTATTTATTCATTTTTGCTAAACGTAAATTTAGAAGAATTGCCTAGTCGGCCGAGAACCTCTCACATCCACGCTTATTCAATAAGGTTGTTTCGTAATTATTATTATTTATTTTTATTATTATTTCTTTTTATTCTAAATCGCCGCACAATATCGAGAAGGAAATGCAGCTGCACCAAAAAGACAAATAAACCGCAAATACAAATGCACGAAACAAATAACACAAATTACTACTCACACATAAATTAAAACATACATATACACATCTACACCGAAATAATCACAACATTAAGTAAAATATAAAAAAATCTGGCCTGTTTAATCCTTGTGGCTTCCAAGATCTTCACCGCTTCGGACGATGTTGTCCTTCGATCGTTTCCGCTACCCGTACTCCTTCGATGATTCACCTCCGGTAGATCATGATCAACGTCCTTAATTCCGGCAGTTTTTAAGCCGTTGTTTTTTGTTTTTTTTATGGTAGGTCGCGTGAAGACTAGGGTTTTTTGACTGGACTAGATTCTTCGCGGTGTTATTAAAATAATTATATATTTTTTTTTTTTTTTTTTTTATTAGTTTATTTTGCTTTGACTAGCTTAATTTGAACACGAGCCGTGGCACATACGTAAAATAACAAAATTAACGATAATTATAACGACTCTTACGAGATGACGCGATTTTGAACTAGCGTGAACGTTATCTGATTCGATACTGCTCTCGGCCGAAGCACAGGCTTCCCTCGATCTCTTATCATTCTGACAAGTCATTGTCCGCGACACTTTGAAAATTCCCTTTTTACCGCTAATTCCGACTTTAATACTATTAATAATAACCATTTCTGTTCTCTTTCTTAATTTTAATTCATCTCGCAATTCCCCGGCTTATGCATTACCTGTCGACTCGTATTTGGCATTTATTTAATGAATATACATTCTTTCCGGTTTTAACCTTCTAAATATTCCCACCGAATTACACAATACTTTACGGCTTTACGAAATAATTTATTATTGAATTTTTTTCAGCCCAGTTATGGCTATAACGCCATAATATACATATATATATATATATATATATATATATATATGAATATATACAACAAATTTTGCATTATTTTACTGTATTTTCATAAATTATGAGAAAATTTCAACGGTTAATAAACCGTTTAGCGGAGCGGAATAAGTTTATACTTTGTCGAAACGTGCTTTGTAGAATTTTTCGCGTTACCGCAGAGTTAAAACGAGTGAAAGAAGTAAAAGAGACACACCTGCGGTTAACTGCGTCAGGCTAAAAGAATTGAGCTACGCGAACTTGTCAATATCTTGAATAAAGAAAGAGTATCATTCTGAAAATTACACCTGTTCCGAAGAGAAGCCGGTTTACAGTTATTTCGAAAACATCGCGTATTGCAAGGTCTAGTGTGATAGTATTGCGAGAAAGTCGATAACATTAATCGAATAATCATAACGGCGAAATACCACTGTTTGAAATTTATCATCGTTCGTACCATCGTGACCAATGGCTATGTGAATGGAAAATTGACATTTACTTTTATCTTCAGTTATAGATTCCAGTTTAGCGCACAATGTTTTTATTTCCTCCGTTGCCGACGAAACATTTCCGATTATTTTGTAACAACGACCGCTGTCACCGTTACTCCTGCGCAATAAAATAGTCGAAGTATCATTAAAGGGAAAAGCATTTCGCCAGCGTGTTCCTTATGAAACCGGTATTACTACGCAAGCTAAACGTACACCCTTAATCGAGAACCCAGACACTGTCCCGGTAAAATCAGAAATTCCCGATCTCCAGATTGGCAGTAGCTGGCTCTATAACGTTCATTTCCTCTGCTAAAAAGATCTTACTCTTGAAAAGAAGTAGCAGCTAACTTATTACAATCAACTATAGATTGAAATTAAACGGGACGGTGCAGTTTCAGCATAGCAGAAAATGCCAGTGGCAATCATGGTTAGGGCATCCGTTTCAGCGATAAATTGTTCCGAAATAACATTACGCAGTTGAACGTGTACTACGCCATTAGCAATTACCTGCATGCGAGTTTCGTGCACCCTGGTGTGAAATATGAGATTGTGTTTTGTGGATGCGAGCAAGCAGGCAAACAGAGGTGAGATGGGCCAGTGAAAGGACGGAAAAAGTTACAGCTGTGAATGTTTTGCGAATTTGGTCGAATTTTGGGGAATTAGAACGAAACTAACCGAGCATCAGTGAACGAGTGCGTATGCTTAAATTCGAAGGGCCAAACACAAACGGGAGCTCTGAAAAGAACTCCTTCCGCAATAAACCGAAATTGTAAGAAACAAGCAATTACGATCAGAGAACGCGAGAATCGGATGAAAGAGAAAACGAAAGAACGGCTAAAGACTCGACGGGGATAAAAATAAAAACACGCGAAAAGCAAAAAAAAAAAACGATGAAATTGCGGGAGAGAAGAAGTCGAGAAATTCGAAATAAAACGAACCGTACAAGGAACAGAGTAACCATTGTAGAACGAAAAGGTGAGGGAGATGTAATAGATCTCCACAGTACTTATTCCGTAATTGATGGATGTTAAATAAAATGATTTACAATTCGAAAATGATCGCAACGCTAAAAAATAAACGATATCCGTATTAACGAGAATTCTAGGGCCTTGTACAAGTCGATAAATTACAACATAATGCAACAAGAATTTAAAGGAGAAAATGTCGGAACAGTCGAAAAAAGTTGTGGTCGTTTTGACAATAGTGATTATCAGCATATACGTTAGGCAATAATGGGGGGGGGGTCTAGTAATAAAATCGCCTTTATTTTGTTTTTTTCTCAGGAGAGCTGTTTGAAGCTTTTTAATCGCAGCTCGTTTTACTCTACTATTTTCGAATCATTGCTGGTACTGTTAATGATATCATTGAATATTATTATAATTATTATTACTGCTACACTAATAATTAACATAGAGAAATTTACTTGGAAAACTCACCTGAGCCGAAGAAAAGATGATGTAATCGTTACCAAACTCCGGCTGGGACATACGCAACTCATACATGGTTACCTACTACAAAAGACGCGCCAGCTTCAATCTGCAGTATATGTAATTGTGATCTTTCTGTTCTCCACATCCTCACAGAATGTCCTCAGTTCAATTCGCTCAGATTAACACATAACCTTCCCTCCTCCTTGTGTCTAATATCCTCTCTGATGACCCTACTATCCTTTCGAACCTAATCAGTTTCCTGCACCTTGCAAAATTATACTACGCAATATGAATTCCGTAATTCATTTATTTAACATATACATCTATATTTATCCATGCCTCTAGCCGATATTTGTTGCGCATGGCACGTAAATTTAAACAAATAAACAAATTACTTTAGGTCCAATTTTGTAATTAATAAAAATTCTAACATCTGGCAATGATTCATTCATCCGATGCTACTTTCTTTTCTTTTCTTTTTTTTTTAACGTAGTAACACAGGGAGATTCGGTTGATTTATTGTAAGTGTAATGTTCCTCGAAAGTTACTGCCACAACAGTAGTCTATAAATCTTTGTTCTACGAGATTAGCCAGTCAGGAGCGAGTATTTTATCACGTGCCATTTAGCTCGATCGTTGTTGAAGTGTAAGCCACCGAGACAGCCGCCGCAAAAGCGCACCATCCGTTCCCACACACACACACACATACCTGCTACCGCTAGTTTCCCTATCGTTCATAATCATATTTTTTTGTTCGGGCCTAAGCATTATAGAATTAGTCTAAGGATATTTTTTCGCCTCCGAAAATATTTTTCCGACCTTTCGTATTTTTTTTTCTTTTTCTTTTTCGCCGATTCTAATGCTTCTGCTTATGTTCCCATCCTATCCGTTTCCGTTTGCAGAAGACTCCAACTTTCATTTCCTTACCTCTGCCTTCGATATTAATGAATTAAAGTCTATTCTCGAAAAATCCCCTAGCCCCACTCCGGACCTTGATGGTATTTCCTTCCTTGTCTTTAAAAATCTGTCCGATCAAGCTCTCCAAACTCTTCTTTGTACATTTAACTGCTTTGTAGAGTATTATAAAGTAAAGTAAAGTAAGCCCCATACTCTTGACAGGGCGTTGGGGATCGTGAAATTAAGGTTCCAAATCAATTTTGTGCGTGTCGTTGATTATTCGCGTAACACCGACATGTGTTTTAGTTTTAAAATTTTTTAAATTTATATACTTTCCGAATCAAAATTATTCGTTCCATTTCCTTAAATTTTTCGGAAAAAAGAAAAAATAATTAATATAAAATCTTATGACCTTTTATTTATATTAACTACCTTTTTCTCTTGTGTTAATTTCAGCTTTTTCACTCTACCATTTTCTTTTCTCATTACCATTATGCTGTTATTTAAGGATCCGCCATGCCATTATCGAAACACAAAAAGAAATTGCGGAATTTGCTTTTTATATCAGACCTTTGCAACAACCATGGACATCATGGATCATACGACTCACGGATGCCGAAATAACATAAGTAGAACTATAAAGTGAAAAGTTCGTGAAGTACTAGTCAATACATAACATGAAGGTCCCTGTGCACGAGATTCCCTCCAACACTCTCAGTGCTGTAGTTAAAATGATGATTTTTGTTAAAGAAATTAGGTCATTACATTTATAAGTGTAAACTTTACATAACTCCCTACATTCTGTAATAGTACGAACGGTAGAATGCAGAATATAGAGATTTATATATATATATATATTAATTACAACGTAATTCTTAGGCTACCCCCCCCCCCCATTCGAAAAAATGTCCCAATTTTATGTAACGTTTGTTATATTTTATAGGATTTTTGTTATTGTTATTTAAAAAATGTCACAATTTTATGTAATAAAATATGTAACCAAAAATATAACGAAAAAATGTCTTAATTTTATATAATGAAAGTTAAATGTTAGAATTGGATTTTTGTGGTTATGTTTTTTTTTTTTTTTGTATTGATGTCAGTAAGAATTACGTTGTAAATTTTGATCATTTTATACATAGTATAGAAGAGAAAGAGACAGAAATGAAAGCAAGAGGGGTCAAGGGGCACAGCCCCTTGCGAGGCCAAAATGGCTGAGTTTATATATATATATAGCTATATATATATAAATATATACCTATATATATGTATATATATAATAAAAAAAAGAAGTATTTTAACGCGAAAATCAATAAACACGCATATACTGGGTATATATTTGGAGAGCGTTGTCTTTCGGTCTGTGGTTATGACCGAGAAGAAGAGTTTCGGGTTTTAATGTGTTAGAAAATTTGTTGCCCGTTAACTTGCTTGCAGTGGTATCGTACGTATCCAATATCAGTCAACATTTTACCAATTAAATGATTTCGAAATTAAACAGTTCGTAAACATGTACGATTGCAGAGGCTCTCGTTGATACTTCAGTTTCTAATAAGTGTAATAACTGATTATACTTTCAACTGAAATTTCTGTATATGATGAAAGTTTAAGGAATTCAAATATTCATTGTGATATTTTAATTGTATATCCCAATCTGTTTGATTAGTCACTCAAAGTTTAACTATATTCGTACTCAGATACGTATGAAATTCATCGATTAAAATTAATAAACATAATTTCAATGCTATTTTTAGTTTCTAATTTTAAAACGTCAAAATATATATATATATAAAAGTACAATTTTAAAAAAGAAGAATAGATTGTAAAATGTAAAATAATATAGCTATAATACGAGTGTGATTATTGAATTATCGGTAATTTCTAACGTATAACAGAAAAAAAAAAAAATTGATACATAAGTACATTAAATAACAGATTAAATACAAAATGTAGAATGTAAAATGACGTTAAATGAACTTACGATTCCTCGTGAATTAACAGTGTGCGCAAATAACTTTCAATGACATCAAAGACGGGTTTTAAGTCTTTCTTGGGCCGCGCCAAATTTTTAGAACTTAATAAATAAAATGTAACCTCGCGAACGCCGATCATTCTGCAAAATTCGGTTTGGCGTAAAATATTTTGAATTCTAATGCAAAAAAAAAACAAAAAAAACAACAGATTATCAGAAGATTATTTTATTTTATTTACGTTTCTGTTTTATCAACGAACAGACCGTAATACAGCGCGTTCACTTTCGATTTCTTAATACGTAGCAACGGAATATGAAGCCTAATTTGTTCCAATGAACGCCATCATTATCAATTAAACATGTTTTAATAGTTGGCTCGCATTATGTTATTGAAATATGTACTAGCAATCGATATCGCAGTAAAAATGAATTAAGCATACTGGATTCTGCGGTAATACAGATGAGATGACTGAAATAACAATTAGGGGTAACGTGATCAATTGAAAAAATGCACATAGTGAGACTACTTTTCACGAATATTGAGTGTTAAAGAACATGGCGGTTTAGACAACATCGCTATGTGACATCATCGTTATAGCGAATTTCTTATGCAAAATGGCACTCAAGCATAGGGAATGGCAAAAGAAACACATATTGAAGTAATCGATATGAAATGCTCAAAATTACTAACAAAGAACGTATACATAAATAGCAAAAATGAAATACTAAAAGAAGGAAATATAAGAGGTACACAATGTATGTAACGATGGCGACCCATAACGGAGGAAAAAGTGACGAAGTTAAGATAGAAAATGAAACGGGATATTATTCTCTCCAGAAAAATCTTAAATATATCATACCGGTAGTATCGAAAAAATAAGACCTCCGAAGAAGTAATGGAAGAGAAGAGAGGAAAGTAAAAAAATTAAAACAAAGATAAAAAAAAATTAGCTGCAATAAGGAGAGAATATAGAAAAAATATTATGGTCTAACAAAAGAAAGAGAAGAAAGAGGAAAAAAGATATAAATATTTAGTTTACCGGAAAAATTTTATAAAACTGTAAATAATATAACGATATTCCGTCGACAAGCGTATGCTCCACGGAAATGATATCGGAAACTGTGTATGTATGTGCATGTGCATCCATGTGAGCACGCATATAGACAAAACATTGTAAATTATGTGAAATAAAAATGCGTTAAAAAAAAAAAAGAAGCAGAAACAAAGGGGGACATAAATTTCATTCCTAATGGAGCAATAAGCCTATAAGGATATCATATTTACATCGCATTATATGGAAGAATATACTGCGTCCAAGGGTTGGACTTGGGCCTGATGAAAGTTTAATTGATGTTGATTTTTATTATATGGTATATCGTAGTCAATAGTAGAAATAATAATGTTGCCAGATTGTCGATTGGCGTGGTTTTATTGCGTTCTATTCGGCTTCCAACGGTTGACCGAGGGATCATTTTTTAGGACAGAAAATAAAACTGTGTTTAAAGAAATTTGTGGAAAATTATCTTCTGTAGATGTTACAACACGTTAATTGAAGGCAACTGAAAGTCGCTAACCTTACATTGCGGATACCGAAAAAAGGAATATAATTCTAATATAATGAAACCGGGCTGTTTAATCGAACAATAGCGGATAAAACGTTATGCCGTAAATAAAACCCATATTTGAGAAAATTAATAGTGGAATTACCGCGCAAAATTAAGGGAAGTCTCTTCTTCTTTCTCTCCCCGACCGTTTAGTTGGTGGGCAACTTATTCGTATATTTTAGCTAAGTTGTGTACTAGACAATTGTTTATATGCAGTACGAATGTATACGCACGCAAGACTACACTTGTAACTGATATTGTAACTGCTCGATTTATATTGATAAACAAATGCAGTCTCGCGTGTGTCTGCTGGGTACAAACTAACGCGCATTTAATGGTATATGCATATACCGAAAGTTATTAACCCGTACTGTTTAAATATAGTTATTCCTCAGGAACGGAAATTAAGTAAAACGATTATAATACCTAAAATTAATAAAAGTCCAAACTTGTCTACTTCATACAGAGCTATATCATTATTATTTAATTTCAGTAAAATGTATGAAAAATGTATTCGTAATACATTTAAAAAAATTGTACAAAAAAACAGAATAATACATGATAACCAGTATGGCGCATTACTAAATAGATCATCCAAATTTTTTTTTGGTGGGGGGGGGGGTCGTCAACCAGGGACCTCACTCAGAAACAATAGGAAGAAATGTTAACTAATTAAAACTTAATTCGATCGGAAATGGCAGAAATAAAGGAACCAATGGCAGGAACAACAGTGTGAGACGGAATGGACAGGATATAGGAAGCACAATAAAGAGCAGGAAACCTTAACTTTAGTAGGAGTAAATAAAGAGAAGAACGTTCCACAGAAAGAGCAGAACATTCAAAGAAAATGTGATTAGCTTCGCAGACAACTACTTCATTAGAATGAACTGGACAATAAGGAGAGAAAGCCAAAGAGAGACGATAACGGGAAGCGAGCAATAGAGTGTGATTGAAGCGTAGGCGAATAATAGGGACAATAACAGAACGTGGAAAGAAACGGAATTCTGAGAACCAAGAATTAATAGGAAGGTTAGGTTGAATTGAGAGGTAGAAGGAGCTATCATTGGTAAAAGAAGAAGGGTACATATCCGACCAAAATTTAAATTTAAATTTCTTACTTAAGAACAATAGATTAGTACTAGGGATCTTTTTAAAGTAAAAGCGGGAGCGGGCAGCAACCTGAGCCAAAGCATCCGCCATTTCGTTACCTTTGATGCCGTACAGCAGATCAATGCGGGTAGAGTGATGAAAGGAAAGATTGCGTATGAGAGATCGTATACGAAGAATGATGAAGTCTGATGAGGGAGGGAGAAGAGGTAAACTGATAGCCTGAAGGGTACTCATGGAGTCAGATATTATCAGATAGTGGGAGAAGTTACAATTAGAGGAAATATAAATAATCGTAAATAGGATAGTCATTAATTTATTTGTGAAAATAGAACAGAAAGTCGGAAGACGAAAGGATTCGGAAAAATTAAAATAGAAGAGAATAAAGAAAGCCCCGGCACCACTAGGCCCCCTAGAGACATCAGTGAAGATGAGTACATAAGAAGGAAAGAGGGAACTGATAATGCTGTGAAATTCCTGTTTAATAATTGCCTGTAGACCTGGAAGAATTAGAGAGAAAATATACTTTGGGAAGGTGTGTGAGATCAAAATAATGAAAGGAAAAGTAAGGGAGATTATTACTGGAGGTTATATGGGACGAAAAATAACTAAGACGGCGAGATATAATGGGCTAAGATGGGACTTTTATTAGGAACACCAAAATACCAGTTTCTGGCGATGCTGAATTGGCTATACACAATATTTTACAAACAATAGAAATGTACAAAAATAAAAATTACCGTACAAGCTTACTTACCTATTCTTGATATAACAAAGGCTTTCGATAGTTTAGATTTTAATAGGTTACCTGCATTATTAAGGAAACTAGCATTACATAATGGCATGTTGAACATTGTAAATCTTGAAAATCGCTTCACTGTATTACAAATCGGTAATTATTCAAAAAAAAAAAACAAAAAACCGTTATGGGAGTACCGCAAGGGTCTGTTTTAGGACCGTACTTGTGAAACATAGTTTTCTCTCAAATGTGTGATTATCCACTAATGTGTAAACATTTTCACTTTCGTCGATGATTTTTTTAATATTCTTAATATGATTTGTGTTTGTTATATAATTTTATAATATATTTTATTATTCGTGTTCGGCATATTACTGTGAATTAATAATTTTGTGAAATACATTATATATTTCATTGAGTAATGCTGCTCCTTCATCGGTATAATGTTATAAAACTCGATTTTTCATCGAAGAATATTAATTGAATTTTTGTATTTTTTCAAAAAATTGAATTATTATTTAACCACCCAACTTTCTCATCTACAAATGCTGTTGGACTGATCATCTTTCCTTCTTTTATGCATACTTCACGAAACAAATTGTGTTTCCGTCTGCGTGTTCGCATACCGTTTGATTAAAATTTAAAGAACTCACGGAGGGGTTTCAGGCCGCTTTTACAAACTGACTACACTGTGGCTAACATTTTCCAACGATTACTGAACTGAATTTTATGGCTCGCTGTTATTTTTTTTATCTAGCCGTCTTTTAGCTTTTTATTTTCTCTTAATTTTAGTCGCCGCATTAGGTTAAATAAACCGTGTGTCTGTAGGCCTTAACTCGAAGAACCTGAGTTATATTTAATCCTAGTCAACCATTCAGTAGATCGAGAAAGATCAGCTCCGCCCGATTTTTACCGATATCAATTGACAATTGTGATAGCAAAATTGAGAGAGAGAGAGATATTATCAAATAGACAAAAATGATTAATTGGATTTTTATTATTTTTTATTTTTCTAATAAACGAAATTTTCCTCGATCTTGTTTCTAAATTATTAACTTTATTATTAATTATTTCTGGCTACTTGGCGAGTGAATGGGTAATTTTTTACATTCTTTTACCGAACCGTTTCTGTAACAAAACGTGATAAATATCGTATGTCGGTGTCTATTCGTCAAACGATTGTGTAAAGAAGTTTCACTTTAAAATCATCCGACTCAGAAGACTGCCGCGACAGTCGAGATCTCCTTAGTGATCAAAAAAGAAGAAGAAAAACTCGCGAAATGTTGCTTTGCTGAAATGTTTAAAACAAATCGTCTCCAGTACTTAATAATAGTTTAAACGTTTGTCCTACGAAAATACAAATGTAACAAAATGCTCTTAGAAAAAAGAGAAGAAGATGAAGTAAAAGTAAACATGTACTTACCTAAAGCAAACGTAGAACAGGTGGGAAAAATAATTGATGAACGAAAGAAAACAAAGGCCACCGAAATAGTAAAAGATATAAAATCAGTAAAAATGTGTATAGTGAAGGAAATTATTAAGCTAATTAATCAGACACTAAAAGAAGGGAAAATACCAAATGCGTTAAAAATATCGAAAACGAGATCAATATATAAAAAAGGGAAACACAATGAATATGAAAACTCTATTATGCCAATTGCTGTAAGCAATGTGATTGCAACGATATTAGAGAAGTACGTAGCAAATAATCTAACAAAGTACTTACAAGAAAATAGGATAATTGACAAAACACAATACGGATTTCAAAAAGGAAAATCCATATCGAAAGCAATCGGTGAGCTTACCGAAAAAATAAGAGATAGATTTTGAAGAGGGAAGGAAGGTGCTGATAACGTTTATAGATCGTATAAAAGCATTTGAAACGGTTGATCATAAAATAATCATAAACACATTAGAGGAGATAGGAATAACGAATAATTTGAAAAAATGGTTTCAAAGTTATTTAACACAAAGGAAAACATGCGTAAATATCTTAAATGTGCAAAGTGAAAAAGAGGAGATGGATGTAGGAGTACCGCAGGGTAGAAAATTAGCGCCAATACTGTTTATTATATATACAAATGGTCTAAGTTACGTCTCGTACGCGGATGATATAGCAATAGTTACGTCACATATAGATGTTAAAGAGGCAGAATTAAGGATACAAAAAGATCTAATAACAATAAGTAAATGGGCACACGATAAAAGTCGTAAGAATAAATGTAAAAAAGACTAATGGTAGTGCGGAAAAAAAGAGACAGCTCTGATTTGTATTGTCCAAATATAATAATGCACTCAAACGAATGTGTACACTCAATGGAGGAGAAATGAATAACTGTCAAAAGTTAGACATAGTACCGCAGTATAACCATTTTTGGACAGTAATGATGAACCAACATTTAAGATGGGACATACATATGGGATAAATTGCAAAGAAAATAAGAGCAGTTTTACCAGCTTTATATACATTAAAGAAATATGCCACAAATGAAACATTAAAAGTAGTTTATTATGCGCTAGTAGAGTCGAGGATCAGACATGGAATTCAGGCGTAATGACGAGGAAAGTATACTTGGGGAAAATAAATAAACTGCAAATTAAACGCTTGAAATTAATAGCAAATCCTTAAAGAGAGAAAATGAAAATTAAATAATTAAAAAAGAAGACGAATGAGCATAAGAGGAATGTACTTATTACTGAAGATATGTGAATTCACATATTAACAGAAAAGAAAATCGAATTGAAGGAAAAAATAAACACAGAATACGAGTTGAGGGAAAAACGTTCGTACCAACTGCCGTTGGGGGAGCAAACGGATAAATATATTATAACTCAGATGTTGAATAAAATACCCAAAGAAATAATAGAGAAGGAAAAAATAGGGGAGAGAAAAAGGAAAATAAAGGAATGGCTTCAGGAAGAAGAAAATATAAAAAAAATAATAAACATAAAATAAAATGACAAGGCGCAACAAAAAAACTGAAAAAAATACAAAAAAAAACATCGAATATAAAAGATATATATTTTTTTTTTTCCCTACCCTGGGCACGCCAGCGGCCTTGACCCAACAACATGAAAAATTAACAGTTATAACTAAATAACCAGGCGGTCAGAAATGGAGAGGACAAAGGACAGTAGCAATGGGATAACTGAAGGCAATGGGAAGGAAAGAATATAGGTAGCGTTAAAGGGAGTAGGAAGACCCAAAACTAAAAGTTGGATGTAAAGAATAGAGCGTTCGTTAGAGAGTGCTGAACATTCGAATAGGATGTGATTTGAATCACAAATACAAGAAGGCTCAGAAGCGTGAAGAGAGCAGAAAGGAGAAGGGGACAAAGCGAATCGAAAGCGAGAAGAGGGGAGAAGAGAATGATTGATTCTAAGCTTAATTAAGGAAACAACAGTGGAACGACGACAGATAGGAATAGATTGAAACCAAGGCAGGAAACTAGGAACCGGTTGAATAAGACGGTACTGAGAAAAGCAATTTGAGAATATAGATGGATACATGTCAGACCAAAGTTTGGAATGATTAGAGCGTGATAGAGAAAGAATGTCTGAGGAAGGGAAAGAGTCGAGGAAAGGACCAGTGCGGGCGGCTGAGCGAGCTAAAGAGTCAGCTGAGTCATTTCCCACAATATTGGAATGACTAGGGACCCATAGAAAGTCTATGGAAATGGAGCGGAACGAGAACAAAGAGGAGACAAGAGATCGGACAGAGAGGATGATACCGTCAGAAGTATAAGAAGGAGGAGAGGAGATGGCTTGAAGAACGCCTTTGGAATCAGAGACAATCAGGAATTTGTGAACTCCACTCGTAGAGGATATGAAATGAATTGCACGAAGAATTGAGATCGACTCGGCCGAGAAGATAGAGCAGAAGGAAGGAAGTCAAGATAGAAATAGATTATTAAGTATTGATAAGTTAAAAGATAGATTAAGATTAGTAAATATTACATGATTATGTATATGTATAAGTTAATTTAAGATGGTAAAGTGTTCAATAGGATAATTCGTCGACAAGCGTTTTAGCTTGACGAAAGTTTTGTATGTAAAAAATAACAGATGCATATTTTTCAAAACAAAAAAACAAACTACGAAATGAAAAAAAAAAGTTAACGTTAGATGATCGATCGTTTTTCTTCTCTTCTTTGCATATCTTTCCTGCTTATTGTCACACAACGACGCGCTGAAAATTTATTTAATTTTTTTAATTTCACAGTTACGCCATAATTCCGTTTTCTCTGCCAAGCGCATACAAGCATGTTTATTTTTAATTTGTTTACGATAAATGTTACATTTTTTTTTTCAAAGTTCTAGATCTTTTATTTCATTTTGTCATCTAATGTTTGAAATCTGTTCTGGATAATCTTTTTGCATTTTGGGACCATACCTAAGTTTGAATACATTAACGAAGAAACAGCGCATTTTCAAATATATTAACTATACTGCTAATATTTTTAATTTGCTTTTCAGATTTACTTTTCTTTTAATAAGCTTTTTGTTCCCCAATGTTTTTAAATTCTTTATTCGATCTTTTTTTGAATCCTATATCGTTTGACACTGAGATATTTACGTAAGGATTCTCGTACACTACTTTTAACTTGCTATTGTCATTTTCTTTTTTTCGTTCGTCAAAATTTTGGTTTTTGATTTGTTGAATGCTAGGCGAATTTTCCATCATGTTCCCCGTACATCATTTTTCAGTTATTTTCTTTAATTTGTTTAAATCTAAATTTTTCCGAAAGCTATATTATTCGCTAAGTCTAAATTACACATACCTCCTTGCTATATTTAAAGTTCACGAAATAACTTTTCGAGAACGTAGCTAAAGTTCAAGAAGCGATCATTTTTTCGTGTTCAATCTCGAGTGAGTATTTCAGTTGTTTTATAGAAATTTCTAAAATATTAATAAAATTTATGCGGATACTGTAAGACTTCAAAATTCGCTAAACTCTACTACCGTGATACCACGTCCGGAGTATTATTAAAACCAATAAATATAAAATGTGTATTCGTGATATAATCGATTATCTTCTAAAATGAAAGATCGCAGATACGCAATTAACTGTGAGAGGTCCTTGTCTAAAACTTTCCCGCTTAGTAGATCGTTGAATTTCAAATAAACTAAATTGATTCTTCTTTTTATAACTTTTTAAAGTACTTTACTTAAATTAAGAGATTGAGTCCGGTGGCTATTTGTTTGGAATTTATTTTCGGAATAATATACGTGTATTCTCAAACAAAAAACATCATGCTAGTAGAAATGTAAGTCAATTTAACATCCTTGTGGGATAATAATTGATTTCAATACAAAAAAAAAAAAAAAAAAAAAAAAAGAAAAAAAAAGGCTTATTTTACTTTTCCCAAGTTGTATAATAGAATTATTTCGTTGTCAGAAGTTTTCCAATTGCATAAGTGCAGATCAATTTTAATTTTTAAATAACAATACGATACCATTGGCTCCGCGATTTAGATGGGACTTATCTATTTGATGACTGATTGTTACAGATAGATAAGAGTGTGAGTCTAGCAGAGAAGAACAGTTAGTCGATAATCGTTTAATTGTTTAATTTTACCGCCGTTCGGATTGTCATTAGCCGTTGTGTTACCGTTTTGATGAGCTGATAAAGCAACACTGCATGTCGCTATTCTCATCTAACAAAAAAAATATTCTCATCTAACATTCTTCACTGACGGTTCTAAAAACGAGAACGGGGTGGGCGGCGCGTTTACCTCCCTCTCACTGAATCACTCTGAGTCCTTCAAGGTCCCTTCCTTCTGTTCTATCTTCACAGCGGAGTCTATCTCCATTTTACGCGCAGTCTCGTTCATTCCATCCATAAGAGGGATCAGTAAATGTCTGATTGTCTCCGATTCCAAAAGTGTTCTTCAAGCCATTTCTTCTCCTCCTTCTCATTCCTCCAATTCTATTATTCTTTTAATTCGTTTTCTCATATCCAATCTACTCTCATCCCGTTCCATTACTATTGACCTTTTGTGGGTTCCTAGTCACTCTGGCATCGAGGGCAACGAGTTAGCGGACTTTTTAGCCCGTTCGGCCGCCCGCGGTGGTCCTTTATTCTGCAACATTCCTACCTCGGACATCCTCCTTCTTTCCTCAGCTAATCATTCCCGACTATAGTCGAACATCTATCTTTCTCTATTTTCTAATCACACCTCTCATTATCTTCAAATTCAGCCGGTTCCCTCTTCTCAGCCGTGGTTTCAATCCTATTCTTATCAACGTTCCGCGATCATTTCCTTAATCAGACTGCGTATTAATCACTCCCTTCTACCCTCTTCATATTTTCGTTTTTCCCTGTCCTCTTCTCCCGATTGTCCCCTTCATAATTCCATCTCTCCTCTTATATTGATGCAAACCACATCTTCTTTGAATGCCCTGCCCTTGATTCCGAGCGCTCTGTTTTGTACTCCAAAATCTTAGCACTGGGTCTTCCTGCTCCGTATAATTCTTCCTTTGTCTTTTCCTTTCCATCTGCAGATATAATCCCTGTACTCCAATCTTTCCTAAGCTCTATTTCTAATCGTCTCTTTATTTAACCCTTTCTTTAATTTCTGTTGTTGTTGGGTCAATGCCGCTGGCGCGCCCAAAAAAAAAAAATACCGCACGTTTACCAGAACGTCCATCTTTCTTTTTCGTTTCCATGAATAAAATTATTCGTTTTGAATATTATTTTCTTTTGAATGTTTTTTTTCAAGTTCTGTAAATTACGTTAAAGGGCGCGACGAAGCCCATTCTCGCTGGTTCCCGATATGTCAGGTTATCTTATTTCTCCGTAATAGTGGAATTCTTCAGAAAAAACACTAAGAAGAACCTTCTAAAAGCGCGATTGACTCGGATGCCACTGACGCCGACTAGTTTAAAAAAAAATTATATAGAAAATCGGCACAGGGACGAAGAGGTATAATCTGTAGTATTGGTTTCCCAAAATATGAATCCAATCAAGTGTATCTTACAAGTGGCTCCCGGCAAAATCCGCAGGATAGGTTTTGCAGAATAAGAATTCGATCGAGAAATCCCTTACGATAAAAATTATTGATACACAGGATTTCTTTATTTTGGAACTAGTTTTAAACTTAGTAACAGTTTTGATTTAGATAGGATACACAATTTAGTCAACTGCATTGTTATGACGTTCCTAAATGTTGCAAATTCGTAATTTAGTATTAATAACGTCTCCGCGGCAAGTACAAAAGTGATTGACCAGGATTTATAGTATTATAGGAGAGTGGAAAATTAAACTGTTGTTTGATTCCAAAAAAAACTCTTATTAAACCTCGGGTAAAATAGGCATAATTTTGGGGACGATAATTATTTAAGCAAACACAGATATTAGCTTCTCTATTTAAGATCAATAATAATTTGTTTTTGATGTTCCAATTAAATAGCAATATTTTTTGTTTTTTATATATATAGTATATATATATATGTATATTTTTTTTTTTTTTTTTTTTTTATTATTACTTTAATAAGGAAATATAACAAACTAGAGTAGCCTGCGAATTAGCTTATGGCTACCAGTAGCGATTATTTGTATATATGTTTAATTTTAAATAATTCAGAAATGAATACAGGAAATTGTTCTAGTAGAATAATTTCATTTAGTTGAAGTGCACAGTCAATCATATACAATTGTCGCAGGTGGTTATACTTGCTACACATGTATATTATATGCTGAACATTTTCTACTTCATTACTTTTACAATTACAACATTTACTGTCTGAAATAATATTTAATTTATTTAAAAAGTATCCAATGGAACCATGACCAGTGAGTATTTGAGTCATATAATAATTTACTGTAATGTTTTTATTTTTAAAGCGTTTTATTACGTTAGGAAAGAACTTATTTATTAATTTACCATTTGATAGAGTATCGTATCTTGTTTTAAATTCATTAAAAATTTGTAAATCAACTTGCTTGAGAAGTTCTTTACTTATAATACCATTATTTTCTTTTTTAAGATTAAAAATTAGAGATCTCTTTTTTATGTAAAGATCGATAGGTAAGACCCGTGCTATGGTCTGAATTGCAATATTTAAAGCAGTTACATATGAAGAAGTTAAATCAATTAGAAATTTCCGACAGTTGGAGTTTACGTTATGTATTTGTTGTTTAGTTAACCGGTTATAGTAGACACCAGCACAATATGAGTATAATGACTGCACTAAACCTTTATAGAGTATTATCTTAGATTTATAATTTAGTCCCCACAGCTTACCGCCAAGGGATTTAAAAATGTAATAATATTTATTAACCTTATTATTTATGTACTGTATATGCTTATTGTACTTTAATCTATCGTCTAAAATGAATCCTAAATATTTAATATGGTCAGTAGAACTGAACGTATGATTATTAATTTTAATATTATTGTAACAAATTTGGTCAAGGTTTTTGTCTCGACCAGATATCACCATGATTTGAGATTTGGTGATCTCGAATTTGAGGTTTAAAGCATTTACTATTGTTTTAAGTTTACAAATAACTTCATTACAATTAGCAATGTGGGACGACAGAGTCGAGTTACTAGATAAATGTACGTTGTAGACCAAAAGTAAATCATCAGCATAGCTGTATAAACGTAGGCCTGCGTATATATTACTTAATTTAGAATGGATATTAGAATATAAAATATTCCACAAGACCGGTCCAAGAACTGAACCTTGTGGAACGCCAAAATTATTTTTAACATCAACAATGTCGTTTTGATAGGCCCACTTTACTCTCCTGTTAGTTAAATAATCGTATATTAGGGTTATTACGTTAAAACTAAAACCATTTACAATTAATGTATCAATTATCACTTGACGATTACAATTATTAAATGCTCCCTCTATATCAAATGAAATAATAATAGACGGATTATTCCGTTGTTTGTTTTGTAATAAATTATCAGTTACATCTGCAATAGCAAGTTCTGTAGAAAAGAATTTTCTAAAACCGTATTGGTATGCATTAAGCACGGATGTGCTGCTAATTTCATTGTTTAAAAATTTAAGAATAATTTTTTCATAAACTTTACTTAAGGAATTTAATAAGCATATTGGCCTATAGCCATTTACTTTACTCAAATCCCTGTTTGGTTTGTTTAACATAATTAAAGTAGCACATTTCCAAGCGGACGGAAACATATTAAATTGTAATAGTTTATTGTAAAGTGTTAATAATAAATTTGGAAAGTAAAAAAATATAATTTTAATAACCTTGTTAGTTATACCATCCGAGGACGGTGCTTTTCTATTAGTAAGATTTTGTATAATTTGTTTTAGTTCAAAATATGTTACTTCAAACTGCTGTTGTTTATTTATATCTGTGATTTTATCTAATGAAATAGAACCAGTTTCTTTAAAATTAAAAAATGTGTTCATTAGTAAACTCATTTTGTCTTTATTGTTAGTAATAGAGGAACAAGTGTCATTATTACCATTAATTTTTAAATCTGGAAATTTAAATGGTTCAGAATTCGTTAAAATTTTATAAGGTTTACCCCAGGCCCTGGATGAACTACAAAATGTTCTCCAGGCCTGTTGCTTGAAATATTTAATTTTGTTCCTATACAATTTTAAAGTTACTTTATATATGAGTTTATTTATAAAATTTTTGTGTTTAATATTATTGAGCCTTCTGACAAGTAATTTAAAATATTCTAAATCTCTGTTCCACCAGGATTTGTTCGCCTTAGGCTTTTTAACCTTGGACTTATTTACGTTATTTGTTAAATTATCAGTAAATTGTTTAATAATATTATTTACTTGAAGTTCGGTACTTGCAAGTTTTAAGCTCGTTTCGAAATTTAACATTAAGTCGGCATTAAGATTACTAATAAATATATCTGTATCCAAGGTAAGAATATTATCATTATTAATAATATTTGTATCTAAAATTTCAATACTGATATTTTTATGATCACTTAAGTGAAAATCTTGAAGCATAACACTAGACAACTTATACTTAAAGTTAATGTTTACTAGAACATAATCTATCAAACTTTGTCCATTGTGGTTTTGAAACGTATGTACATTATAATCATTTTTAATTGTTAAGTTCCCTGAGTACACAAAATTTTCAAATTGTGCATTTCTGGGCGTGTGTGGGAAGTTTTTACTTTCCATAAATTTTAATCTTGAATTAAAATCTCCCAGTATTATTACGTTATGTCTCCAGTTTTGTTTTATATGTTTAAGCAGTAGTGTAAATTGATAAATTAAGTCAGAATTAGGTGGAAAGTATATTCCAAAAATAACAATATCGTTTACGTTAACTTTAATAATGTAATCTGAAATTTTGGTACTACTAACGTTCTTAATATTACTACAGATAGCAACATACTTAGTATGCAATAAGAAGTTGTACTGTTTTTCATTACCATATAAATAAGGATCGCAAATGACACATAAGTAATTAGTGTTATGTTGATTATCTAAATTTAATACTGATTGCGCTTCCTTGCGGTGATTTACATTTTGCAAAATTAATTTAATATTAGCCATAATTTATATTATGTTTTACTTTATTTACGATTTTAATATACAATGGACAAGCATAAGAAAAAGTGTTGTGTGTAATATTGTTAATAATATTTTTCTTAGCTTCTAGAGAAATGTTACCTTTTTCTTTCACATGCTGTAAACAGGCATGCGAAAAACAATTATTACATTTTGCTTTAAGTTGATTTTCATCCAGAGTATATTTGCTACGAGTTGAATCAGTTTTACATTCATTTTTCATGTGGCCGAACCGGAAGCAATTAAAACATCGGATGATCGGAATATAATCATATACTTTGCATTTTGACCAGTTCACAACCATGTAACCAGCCTCTATTAATATATAGTAGGCATCAGGATCCAGGCGTACAAATGCACGTAGTTTACCATCATTAGTTTTCTTTAACGTAACAGTTTTTGGATTTTTACCCGTTTTGTTGTTAATCGCCATACTAATATCTAATTCTGTAGTTGAGGAATGAAGACCAACTACCGAAATCATTGGGTCCTTTTTTAATGCAGTTTTGGTTTTTATATTTGTTATATTGTTTGAAACTTCTTGTTTTAAGGTTTCAAATTGGTTTACATCTTTAACACCAATTATAACTTTACGTTTATGTTGTTTTATAAATCCAACATCAACTTCGATTTTACTTGTGTTGATTTTGTTTAAATCATCGTTCCAATTCCTATCATCTGAATTACTTGTATCTTCGATGATTAAAGTTTCGTATTTATTTTTAGTTATTAAATTACTATTTGTAAGCAACTTAGTTTTTAATTTGGAAGAATACGATGGTTTTTTATCTGAAATAACCCCGGAAACTATATTTGTTATGTTCTTTTCCGTATTTTTCTTTAACTCATTAAAGTTAGTATTTAATTTATTTACATGCGTCTTTAACAAGTCTAAAGTTGTTACCAGGTTACCAATTTTTTGAAAAATTCTTTCTTTTAGTTTCACTTTCATATTGTGCGATTCATTAAGCAGTTGCTTAATATCATCTATGTATTTAATACTAGTGTCAAAATAAGTATTTTCGACACTCGTCATATTCGCTACTAGAGATATGTATACATATACACGATGTATAAGTTAGATAAAAACAAAAGTAAACCGCTTCAATAGATTTAAATTATCAAACGAACTCACCAAGTTAAAATCCTTATCAGCTAAACTGAACGCGAATCAATTAAACCGCACATCACAAACATCGATAATGTATGATATATATGTATATATTTTGAAGATTTTTAATATTTTAAAATTTTGAAATAACTGCCTGGAGGAAACAGCTCTCGAATTCTCGAAGAGTACAAAGTAATCTTTTTAAAATTCTGTTGCTTAATTTGAATTGTAACGATATTTCACAAAAGAGCAACTTATTCAAAAAAATAATTCATACTTCTGAATATTACTTTTTTTTTTTCATATATATAATGAAATATTGGTTGCGTTTTTAAAAAAATGATTCACTGCAAATATTAAAGTGTTGAAAAAACTTTCAGCTTACCCAAGTTCATAGGCCCTACTGTACGATATATTTCTTTGCCTAGCGTATCTTCTATTCCCATCAACAATAAATCCAATGTGATGAGCGACATTTATCCATTGAATAAATCGTAACGCCAACTTGAAAAGTGCAGATCCGTTGAATTCCATTTGTTTTTGAGTACAGCATATAGTTAAGTAAATTGAATTGAAATTAAACTAAAATAATACCAGTAGATATAATACCATCAAAATATATCAGGTAAAATGTCAGTTACTATTCTCCTTGGTGCAAATTTTTTTTATTAAAATTCGGTCATTTCTTTAAATAATTTTAACAAAATAAATTAATAAAAAATAAAAAAAGTTAGAGCCGAAATAAACCTCACTAGATATTTCAACTTACGTACTTTTAGAGCGAAATATTTTAAGTAATTTGGATAACATTAATAAAAAAAAAAACACTCTAGACACGTTAATTTTATTTATTTTTACCGACCATTTAAAAAAAAAGAAAAAAAAAGTCCTTTATTAGACTAAACCAACTTCTATGACAAAATAGCTGATCGTTTACTTTTTGCGAATTACACCTCTTGTACCGATCGTCTACGGCTGAATGTCCCTGAGTGACAGGTCCGTATGAACAAAAATGAATATCTTCATTAGATAATTATATTTTAATTTAATTAGATTATTATTTCACCGATAGTCTTAATATAAGAGCCGTTCAAGTCGTTTAAAGCATGACACCGAATAACGTAGCGTAGGAAATAAATTTGACGTAGAAAAAATAAACTGTAGTTTACTTTAATTAACGAATAAAAAATTACCCATTAAATTCTTCCGTATATAATAACACGATATGTGTGTTTTTCTTTAATAAAAATAATTAGAATGTAGATTTTTTTTTTCTTTTTCCTTAGCAAGTATCCTAATTAAGTTTACGGTTTCGTTTTTAATCATTAATTAATGCGTTTTAATATTACGTACGATTGCAGTTATACTTATAGCGATACCATCAGTAAACGAGATCATTTTTACATCATCCATATTTATGTTAGAAATTTTTGATTTCAAACAGGTAGTGTGTCATTACAATTGGAACTTTGCTTTTATACGGTCATCGACGTTTTTTTTTTCTTTGTTTTTTCTTTTTTTTAATCTTGGGCTCGCCAACCAAGGACCTTCACCGAGAAATAAATAGTAAGGATAAAATACGGTTATATCATAATCCGATCAGAAATCTTTACTAAAACGGAACAAAAAACAGGAATAATTAATTTGGGAAGGAAAAGACAGGATATGGGAAGCACAATAAGGAGTGGCAAGTCCAAGCCTCAACAAAAAGGAATACAAATCAGAACACTCCACAGATAGAGATGAACACTGGGTGAACACGTGATCGGCGTCGCAAATAACTGCACCTTCAGGATGGAGAGGACAGTGTGGGGAGAAAATAAGGGAAAAGCGAAATCTGGAGAAAGGCAGCAGAGAATGACCAAAACGCATACGAACAACGGAAACAGCACCAGAACGTCGAAGAGAGGAATACAAAATAAATCATGAATAGGGAAAAAGAGTAAACTGAACAGACAGATGAAATGAATAATTATTAGAAAAGGAGGAAGCGTAATTATCCGATACCTGATATGGAAGCTTTTACATATTGATAAAAAAGATTAGCGGATGGATTTTTTTTTTTAAAAAAAAGTCGGGAGGAACCAGCAACTCGAGCCAAGGAATCATCCGCTTCATTACCAAATATACCCGAGTGTCTAGGTACCCACAGCAAATTAATTCTAATGAAATGGAAAGAAGAAAGATTATGAATGAGTGAACGTATACGGAAAGTCACACGAATGATTAGGAAAGGGAGAAAATAAGGCGCCTAAAAGGTGCTCAAGGGGTCAAAGATAATTAAATAATTGGAGGAAAAGTGATTCAAGGAAATGAAAATAATAGAGCGAAGGATAGTCAATAATTCGTTTCTGAATATGGAACAGAAATAAGGAAGACGAAAAGGTTCTGATAGGTAAAGTCAGGAAGGATGAAGGAAGCACTGACACCATCAGGCCCCCTCGAACCATTCGTGTAAATCGTAACACGAGATGGAAATAGGGAATTGATATTGCTGTAGAATACACCAGTTTAATTACGGCTTGGAGGAGATTTTTAGAAAATGAGGGAAGAATAAATACCTTATGCGGATGACAGAGATTAGCGAAGTTAAAGGAAAAATAGGGGAGATTATTGAAGGAGATAGTGTAAGACCAAAATTAACTAAGACGATGTAAAATAAATGCTAGAATAGGATTTTTGCTAGGAGTAAAGCGCCGGCTATTATAAATCGAAAGGAAGGACTGAACAAGAGTAGAGGACGCGTGTGAAAGACCTTTAACAACGAAACGATAGTCTATATAGGGTGACGAATTAGATTTAGCAAGAATAGCAGGGATTGGAAAGGATTTAAGCTCTCCAAGACAAAGACGAAGGCAAGAGTTTTGAATTACATTTAGTTTAGAGAGACGGGCCTTGAACGCACAACCATAAATAAGAGAATAATAGTCAAATTTGAAACGGATAATAGATTTTTAAAGAGAAATAAGAATATAAGGATCGCCACCCCATTTAGTTGGCGACAGAACTTTCAGCGAGTTTAATCTTTTAATAGTAGAAGCAGAAAGATATCTGATATGTTCAGGAAAGAACAAACGACTATCAAGAAAGATACGGAGATAACAGAAGCAATTAACACAAGAAAGAGATATATTGTCTAAGGATAGATTAACCGAAGTAAGGTTATAGGGTCGAAGGGTAAAAATAGTATAAGAAGACGTAGAGGGAGAAACCAAAAGATTGACTAAGGAAAGAGAATGTTCTAGCACAATGAGCGACGACTTGATTGTTTCATTATCTGCTAAAAAACTTTAGACGAAGAATAAAGGGAGGATGTCAACCGCAAAGAATGAAGAAAAGAAATTTAAACAAAGAGAAGCTATACTGATAGTGTACATGTTAAAAAGAACAGGACTGAGAGAGGAACCTTGAGGAAGACCTCAGAAAACCCTTCTTGTAGCGTCGAGAAGTAGAGAGGTGAAGTGGATAGAACGATTCAACGTGAGATTGATAATAAGGGAAGAGAATCTGATTGAGATGTTAATTGTCGTCATTTTATTTTTTAAAGTCGGAAGATGAACATTATCAAAAGCAAAGGAGACATCAATAAAGGAAGCTAAGGTGAAATGTTTTTGGATAAAGGACTTATATAAGTGAGAAACGAATAGACTAACACAATCAGAAGAGCCAATAGCAGGCCGAAAATTATGGTATTCATATTGTTAAAATAATCATTTATAATTATTTTTTTTGCTAGTTTTCTAAATCAAAATATTTTAGCCAACTGGGCAAACCTATTTCGAAAAATTAAATTTATGTACTACTATTATTAATCTTTACAAATCGATATAACTAGTTATTCCTGAAGTGTCAGTTAGCTAATCATCTGACTAATACGAATTGGTAACGTATTGTACGTTTGAATGATTTATTTATTTAATTCTTTTCTTCCCCTTTTCTTATTTTGTAATCCCATATGTTTAATGAATCTCGTCTGTTTGGTACATTCACATAAATCTGAATTAATTACATTAAGTTATTTCAATTTTTTTCTGGAATTAAAATATGTTTCGTCGACTATTTTATCATTATTTTAATGTAATCGTTTTTTAAATTTTTTGAGAACGAGGTATCACACTAGATGTGTCATTTTAGATAGTGCAGAAATATACGAGGTGTGATAATTGAATTCGTAGAATTGTTTCATAGCGCGACTTGCGGCAACACTGCGATGGTGCGTGCAGTCTCGTTGGAAAGAGGGGACATTTCTGAGTCAGTATATCTATTTTTCATAACGATAGCAGGTATATCTCGCGTTCGTTCTGTGGTCGTTTAAACGAAGTAAGGCTTTTACACGTGTCGTGAAAAGATGCGATGTAAATATTGAGCAGCATATCGTGATCAAATTCTTGGTCAAACGCGGACTAAAACCGCCGTCAGAAATCCTTGTATAATAACAAGACGTGTTTAAGGAAGACGCTATGAATCAACCGACTCTGTTTTCAAGTGGGCTAAGCGATTTAAAGACGGCCGTGAATCAGTCGAGGACGATCCGCGCTGAGGCGGTCCTTCTACCGCAAAAACGACGGCAACTGTTGATCGCGTGCGCGTGCTCCAAGACCGCCGAGTGAGTTGTCGAATGTTAGAAGAAGAGTTAAACATCAACCGCGAGACGATTCGGCAGATTTTAAATGACGATCTAGGGATGCGCAAACTGTGCGTCAAGATGATTCTAAAACTGCTCACAGCTGAGCAAAAAGAGCTCCGGAGTATCAGGACATGATTGATCGAATTTACGCTGAAGGAACCCAGTGGATGTCGTCCATTACCACGGGGGATGTTCGAATATGACCCTGAGACCAAGAGACAGAGAATGCAATGGATGGCGAGAAGTTTTGAAACGGTTACGAGCCCGCATGTACCGCGCACGACCCGAATTGGCCGAGAAAGGTTGGGTGCTGCATCATGACAACGTTCCAGCAAACTCGTCGTTCGCAGTACGCCAGTTTTTGATGCTCTGCAGCATCCCCACGCTTCTGCACCCCCTTCAGCCCGGGCCTGACTCCGTGCGACTTTCATTTCTTTCTTCAATTCAAAAGTTACTTGAAAGGAAACCGATACGACGGCATTACCAAAGTCGAAAGTGCCACGACGAGGGTCCTAATAGACCAAATTTCGTGAGGGGGGGGTCCAAAAATGGGTCGAAAGTTGGCGGCGGTGCGCTGACCTCGGAGGAGACTACTGTGAAGGTGTTTAGAGTAAGTTTCTCCCTCTCCCTATTTTTAATTCTACGATTACAATTGTAGCGCCTATTATTTTCCAATATTTATACCAAGATTTTTGCACCTATATTTCCAGTCTATGAAATTATAAATCTAAATTTACTTCTAGACTCCTTCCATACGTATATTTTATGTTCATTTGTTGTTGATTTGTGATCTAGTCTACGATAACATAATTTCCTTGTATTCTTCTGTGCTCCGGAATCCGTTTAAACATTATTTTATTATTCTCCTTTAGTTTACCGTACATCTTTATGATGTTACATAAAATGTTACCTTTTTATGTCTGTTCTGTTGTTAATTTTTTTTTTTTTTGATTTTTGACAATGAATCAGTTCGGAATTATATATTTTCATATTTCTCGATGTAATCCTATACGATATAATTGCTGAATTACCAACATTTCAGCCGCGTAGGAGGATCATAATACAGGAATTTACAATTTTTTTTAAATAATAAAAGTTTCATTATAAATAACAGTAGAAAAATAATTTTTATCCACATTTACTGACGCAATAGTCTGGGAATTTTTCTATTATTTTTACTCGAATTGTGTCATTAATATTAAATGCGCAGAAGACGTTTGTAGAACAGTTGGTATGTATCTCAGTTATGTATAATGGTATTATTGGTTGTTCCGTCGCGTCGACCCGAGTAGAACTATTACAACTTGATTGTAGTGCCCCTAGTACGATATTTAATGACCTATTTTAAAGTATTTCTAATTCTTTCATCATCGTTTCACTACACGGTGTGATAACTGATCCTGGGCAATCCATTTGTGGCCCAGTATCAATGTTGTGTATATTAAAATATTGGTTTTTGCATCTAGTTCCGTTTAAAGCTCTACGAATATTTAAATCCAAGTTGACTTTTACCTTTAATGTAATATAATTCGTTTTTCTAAGTTAATTTTTTGTCAGAGATTGTTCCTAAATATTTTATAGTTCCACAGAACTGTATCGATTTACTTTTAATCTTAATATATAGACCTCCATTTATTCTACGTTTAGTAACGTATTATTACATGATACTTCGAGTTATTATAATTCGGTATAACTTTCCATCTTTTCTATTGCTGCTTTGATATATTTTATAGTCGCGTGCAGTGAAACCGCTCATGTATATACTACTGCATCATCTGCTTGAATACCTGTAATAAATGGTTAAACAAAGTCTCATTCCCCAGTATCAGAATATAAATAATCAATAAAATAATGCTTTTACTGAAACTTGATGATACATTTATGTATAGTGCAAATTATATGGAATAATGTAGAATGTAATAAGTCGTCGTGATAGCTTGGTTTCTAGGTGGCTTGACTTCCGTCACGGAAGTCTCCAGTTCGATCCCGGGCGATGAAAAAAGTTATTACGAAAAATTAAATTAAATAATCGATAATGCACGTGGAAGACAATTGTAAACATGCATACCATTAAATGCGCGCTAGTTAGTACGCAGCAGACACACACGAGACTGCATTTGTATATCGGTAAATCAAACATTTGCAATCAGTTTCGAATGTAGTCCTGCGTACGTACACTCCCGTTGCATATAACAATTGCATAGTACACTACCTATATCTATACAGCTGAACACCCGGAATCAAACGAAACGACTGATAAGATAAATAGAATGTAATAAAGGAATACGTCAGGAATCAATATTGCGAGGCCAATTTTAAATGCAATATATCCAGGAATTTTTAATAAAATGTCCTCAAAATAGATGCGACACAGCCAATACAACGAGTAAACAGAATAAAATACTTGGGATATTGGATTAATGATAAATGGGAAAACTCGAATTGAAGCAGCAAGAAGCGCATTCCAGAAAGTACGAAATTTGGTGTGTAATAGGGAGCTTCCGCTACAACCAGATGGAAAATAACTAAATGTGCTTCCGGTACTAATGTACGGGGTGGAAACTTGGACAATAAAAGCGGCATCCATAAACGGGGGGGGTCATTCTGAAAATTTTCTTGACACATTTATTTTATAAATAACAATACATTTTTCACTAATATTCATACTATTAATAATTTCAATCATTTTGATTTATATGTATTAATAATATGAATTACCCCCCGTATCTGAACATTAATAAAAATTACATATTTTATTGATTATACTCGTAATAAAAAATTTTGCATAAGATATTAATGAAATACCTAAATATATGAAGATTTTTTTTCTTTTTTTTTTAAATGTAAGAAGCCCTAAAAAATCATTAATATTTTAGATTTTCGATTTTTTTCAGATTTTTGTTTATTTATTTATTTATTTATTTATTATATTTACAAGTCACGTTTGGACTACAAGGTCATTAGCGACTACGGTTTTACCGAGAATTATAAAATTTTATATTGAATATTTGAAAATGCGCGAAACAAAAAATAATCAAAAAATTAGCTGACGGCTGGGGAAGTTAGATCAGTTGGAATACAGAGATGTCTTTGAGGAAGGCTACGATTTTTTTACACTTCTCGGCGTCCGAAAACATCTCTGGGAAGCCGTTGGTAATACCCGCTTGTTGTCTGGCCTGCTGGTAGTGATTACACTCGATCAAAAGATGCCTCACCGATATAGGCACGTTGCATCGTTGACACAGGTTGGGCGGTTTTTTAGATATGAGGAACGAATGGGTCAAGTTTGTGTGTCCAATGCGGATACGAGTTAGGACACACTGCCCGTGTCTACTGAGAGTTGGCATGTTTTCGTAGGTATCTTTTCTAAACTCGTGGAGTTTGCTCGGCGTTTGGAGCCAAAGGGTGTTCCAGTAGTTTTTGACTGTGTTGCTTATCACCATTTTAGCTTCATGAGGTGTCATAAGTACTTCAGGCGGGCAATCTTGTGTCGTCGCGGTTCTTGCAGCTTGGTCCGCCAATTCATTTTCTTGGATTCCTGTATGCGCCGGTGTCCACACAAGGCTGACCTGTATATGCTTTGATTGGAGCTGGTCCAATTTTAGGTGGATGCGTTGTATGATAGGGTTTTCGGTAAACTGATTTTGGATGGCTCTTAAGCAGGACAACGAGTCAGTAAATATGGTACAGTTTGTTGCGTCTTGGCGCAGTAGGATTAGTTCTAGAGTATGGAGAATCGCCTTAGCCTCACAGGTGAAGATTGAATTATTGTCGTGCGTTCGTTGTGCTGCTAACGTGATAGAGTCAGAGACTATAGCGTAATCTGTTTTGTTGCCGTTGAGAATTGAACCGTCTGTAACATGCCAAGGTATACGCTTTTGCTGATGATATTGCTTTATTAATTGAGCAGAAAAATTTAGAGATTATGGAAAAATTATTACAAGAGGATGTAGATAATTTGAGTAAATGGGCACATGATAGGAAGTTATGTATAAATATAAACAAATCAAAAGTATTACACGTTCGGAATAATTCTAAACATAACACACGCGACCCGCGAATTGTCCTTCATAATAACGATTGCCTTCATGAGCTTCATAAAAATATCAATACACATCTATGTTTCTGTCCACCATTAGAGAACGTTCATGACATTAAATATCTAGGTATATATATTGATAAATCCTTGAACTGGAAAAAACACATTCAAAGTTTAAACTCGAAATTAAGACAGACAATTCCAGCTTTATATAAAATAAAGCAGGTACTATCATATCGAACTCTATGTATATACTATAATTCAATAATAATGTCTAGAATATTATATGGAATTCAAATATGGGGTGAGGCTAAGAAAACAGAAATAAATAAAATAAGTAAAATACAGAAGAGGTGTCTGAAACTTATACTGCCCCACTGGAAACAAAACAATTTTATATCAATTATGTGTCGAAGGAAAACGATGAAATGTCTCCGAAAATGTATTATTTCTTTTATAGATTACTAGAATTTAAGGTGTCAATAATATAAAACTACCATCCAAGAAAAAGATTCCATTAAACAAGAAACCAAAGTAATACATACTATATTTATCCACGCGGTGTAAAATTAAGAATTGATAACACTGATGATTCGGTTTTAATTAATTTAAATAAGTACAATCCCTAATCATATAGTAGAGGAAAAAAAAATTGGTGCGTGGAAAAAAGAGGTGCAAAAATGGTTGAAGGAATGGTGCAAAGACTGAAGATCCAAGTCTCGTCCTTTATCTCATTACTATTTGATGGTTATTTTCTGTTTACGGTTTTGTTAGTTTTTGACTATGTCATGTCCTTCCTGGATTTTAGGCTCTCACTGATCATGCTTTATTTCGATTATAAATATTAAGCTGTCTGCGTATATTGGTATTCAGATGCGTATTACGCGGCATTTTTTATTTTTTGGCATACATATAATGCTATTACTTTAATATAAATAATGCTAAGTCTGTTATTATTGTTAGTTTCGAAATAATTTAAGTTAGTTTTAATTTTTTTTACTATATACCTATTATAATAAACGTTGATAAGAGTGTTGGGCACTCACACAACGGGCATATTTGCCCTGTGAGACCCACAACTTATTCTAAAAAAAAAAACAAAAAAAAAACATACAATTCTTTACCTTCTTTATTTTGGTTGTAAAATCTCCCAAACAGTTATGATTACTATTAAAATCGCCTAATAATATAAATCTGTTATTAGTAACCGTCTCGTTATTTAAAAAGTTGTGGACATTGATTGGTATAAATGAATTTAAGTACATTTAAATGAATCAATACAATAAATTATCGTATAGATGAATAACAGAATTACACCAGTAATTAACACAAATATATTAAATAATAAATATTAAAAACATCGACATGTTTCAACTATATAAAATGACACAAAGGACGTATAAAATCGATATTAACTTAATAAATTACCAGCTGTGAATTTCATGGAATTAAAAATATACACATTGGACAACAGTAACAAATTCATTAAATGCCAATGTACATTATTTAATTGTTTGTTTATACACATTTTGCAGCAGTAAAATTATTAGAAGCTTCTGAAATTAAATATGACAAAATTCAAATTTAGGAGCATTATCATTCAAGAAAGCTACATTTTAGCTTGTGAAAATTAAAATTTACTTCTAAGGTAGCAAACACTTACAAAATAAAAATAGTCATCTAAGTAACCAGGTTGGCAACATATATTCTTGACATGTTGTGGGTAAGCATAATTAAGAGTGTGTAAATATGATTTACTTTACAGTAATTATATACGAAAATGCATAGAAATTTGTTTATTTTCTGCTACATATTTTTACAGTGCGAGGTTGCATATCACTAAAATGTCATTATAACAAAGTAGAAAAAAAATGTTACAACTCCAGTGTTGTGGAGAATTAATTTGTATCGTGCTGTAATAATAAATCTGGATATAATATGAGAAAACGGAACTTTTAGATGCAAATATAGCACGACTCTTTTAGAATTTATTAGCTGATTATGTAATAACGGAAAACAAAATAATGTATCATATACTGATCTATGATACTAACAACTATGTTTTTTGTATGTCATGAAAATTAGTTGTAAATTGATTCTATTTATTATAATTAGTGGAGTACGTATGAAAAAATTTATTACTACACAGATGTTACCTGTGATTAAAAAAATAAAATGAATTTCTATATAACGGGATTAATTTATAAAAGAGATTATAGTATAATTGCAGTACATTTGAACTGAATCTATGAAATAATGATATGAGATTTTGATTAGAGTCTAAATCCCTTATTAGCATATGAAAATAATAATATTGATCAGAGATGGTATTTTTAAAAATGTTCAGAGCTGCAAATGAACATGAATATTATAAAAATATATTAATTAATATTCTTTAACGGTAATCTTATCTTTTTCATGTGAAATATTTATATATAATACATTTTTTTAATAAGTGAGTGTTGTTTTAAAAATAAATATACATAAACCATGTTTAAATAATAAACAATATAACACACGTGTGTGTATTATGATGAAATAGTTGAAATTATGAACTTTAAAAATTACATTAAAATCTTTCACAGCTTACTGGTAATAACTTAAATAAAATTGTATGATTAAAAATAAACATGTATTTTCTATAGTTTTGTTACAAAAAATAAAGGAAATATATTAAAAATATGATGTACACGGTGTAGAACAGAAGAGGAATGGAACTAAATATGCATTTGTAGTCTAATTTGGATTTTATAATAATTTCATCATACAATTGTTGTATAATGCGGCGACATCTAAAATTTATCACGCGCGAATAAAATTAAATCCGAATAATTACTGTTACAATGGCATCAAGGACACAGTCCACACTTATTCATTTGATAACAAATAATTCTGACAGGCTCTGGAAAGGGAACGTTTAGCCGTTGTCACGTTATTCAGATTAACCAATGATTATTTACAAATACTGAAATAGTTCCATTAACAGATGAATGAGTTTTGTTAAAACTGATTATGGAAGATACAAGAAAAACCACGCATTAAAAAGGACCTTTTGATATTTACATCGAAAAATTGACTGGATACTTAAATAGAAATGGTTCGTTATAAGTTTGCTTTAATCAAAGTTACATAGAACTACCGTACACTATAATCCGCATTAGGCTTAATTATTTATTTCATTCTGAAATGATTACGAACTTGGTAAGCCAGAACAAATGACTTTAAACATTCTTTGAAAAATCTTTTACAATCGGCAGAATCCTAAAAATTTCATTAGCGATAAGGATCATAGTATTATTTTAGCTGAGTTAAATTTGTACATCCTAAATCAAAAACTTAAAATTTATGATGTTGTTCTCCTTCGAAAAGTATATGATACTTTACTCGGCCAGAAACTTTTGCAGTTGTGGGGATGTTGCTTCACCATTTAACCACGTACCATCATCCAAAATCGCAGAATAAAATCATACGGCTGATAACTGGAGCGAGATGATTTCAGCGCAACGACGATTTACATCGTGACTTGCAGCTGAAGAAAGTGGACGACGCCAATAAATGAATCCGCACTTATGCATGAAGAGCGTCTGCAGGTCCATGGAAATACAGAAGCGCAGCAGTTGCAGAATACTGCACTACTAAAACGTAGGCTTAAGCGTTTAAAGCCGTCATGTGATTTATTAAGAACTTAAAAAATTTGATAGAGCATACCGGTGGGCTACGTCTCTTCAACGAGTAATTTGTTTAAAAGAAAGCACTTATCCTTATTACTTATTTCAGATTATTCGTAAGATTGTAATATAATTTAATTAAAAATAAATAAAAAAAAGAATTAGATTTTCTCGCAAACGATTTCTGGAAATGGTCACAAATAAAACAACGTTCGCCTGTGTCTTTTTATATGGTAATCTCCGAAGTTCCTTTGAAAATATCTCTAGTAAAGTTCAAAAATTAGCAGGTGCTTGCTTGTACATATTCTATGTAATTAGAATAAAACTATTTCTGCCAGTGTCTACAAGTCGAACGATGTTCAACTATGCGCGCCTTTTTTAAATGGCGATATAAGTTCCATCAAAACCGTTTCTTACAGTGATCACAAACAAAAAGGGTATTCGCCCCAGTGTATGTGTCCTTAACAGCTCTTTTAAATATAATTTCCACAAAAACTTCTTTGGTCACTGTTTACAAGTAAAAGAACGTTCGCCTGTATGCGTTTTTAAATGTCGATTTAAATTGAATTTCCAGGAAAACTGTTTTGAACAGTGTTCACATGTAAAACAACTTTCATTTGTATGTGTTTTTAAATGTCGGGTTAAACTGAATTTCTTCAAAAACTGTTTTTGGCAGTGGTCGCAAGTAAAACAACCTTCGCTTGTATGTGTTTTTAGATGCCGGTTTAAACTGAATTGTTGCAAAAACCGTTTCTGGCAGTATTTACAAGTAAAATTACCTTTTCCATTGTGGATTTTTAAATGACAATAAAAGTTGGATTTCCATCGAAACCGTTTTTGGCAGTGTTTACAAGTATGAGGGTATTCACCAGTGTGTGTTCTTAAATGCTCTTTCAAGTACGCTTTCCATCGAAACCGTTTTTGGCAATGTTTACAAATATGAGGGTATTCATCGGTGTGTGTTTTCAAATGTTCTTTCAAGTACGATTTCCGTAAAAACTGTTTCTGGCAATGTTCACAAGTAAAATTGTGTTCCTCTGTATGTATTTTTAAGTGACGATGTAAATTGTATTTTTCTTGAAACCGTTTCTGACAATGTTTACAAATAAAAAGATGTTTTTTGCTTGTACACGTTTTTAAATGCTTGTTTAATTGTGATTTCCACAAAAATTGTTTCTGACAATGTTCACAGATGAAATGAGGTTTTTCTTTGTGTGCTTTTAAATGACGATATAAATTAGATTTCCACGAAAACGGTTTCTGACAGTGTTCGCAAGTAAAATTGCGTTTATCCGTATGCATTTGTACATGATCTAAATTGCGTTTCTGTTGACACCGTTTCTGGCTATGTTCACTAATTTTACTTGTACACGTTTTTAAATGCTTGTTTAATTGTGATTTCCGCAAAAATTGTTTCTGACAGTGTTCACAAATGGAATGAAGTTTTGTTCTGTGTGTTTTTAAATGACGATATAAATTAGATTTCCATCGAAACTGTTTCTGACATTGTTCACAAATAAAAGGGTATTCGCCAGTGTGTTTAGATAAATGCTCTTTTAAGTATGATTTCCGTAAAAACCGTTTCTGGCAATGTTCACAAGCAAAACTGGGTTCGTCGTGTATTTTTAAGTGGTTATACAAATTGTGTTTCCCTCGAAACCGTTTCTGACAATGTTTACAAATAAAAGGATATTTGCTGGTACACGTTTCTAAGTGCGTATTTAATTGTGTTTTCCGCAAAAATTGTTTCTGACAGTGTTCACAAATGAAATGAGGTTTTTCTTTGTGTGTTTTTAAATGACGATATAAATTAGATTCCCATAAAAACTGTTTCTGACAGTGTTCACAAGTAAACTTGTGTTTGTCCGTATGCATTTTTAAATGGCGATTCAAGTTTGATCCATTTGAAAACCGTTTCTTGCAGTACTTACAAACGAATAGGCATTTTGCTGTGTATTTTTTCAAATGATTTATCAGTTCCACATCTTCAGGTAACTGTTGCCAGGTATGATCGGATGTGTATAGAGATTCATTCGAAAGCATTTCTGAATGACATTTTAATTCAAATTTGGAAGACAAGCGTTTTGAAAAATCATTAAAATTATGTGATGGTTTTTTGCCGTGTTCTTTCGAAGGATTTATTGCATGAGCATTTGCTGAAAAAGATTTTGAATTGTAATTATCGTTGTATATCTCTTTCATTGCATGCATTCTTAGATGATACAGTAGGCACGATCTTTCTGTAAACTCCTTTTGACAAATGTTGCAATAATACATTTCTTTGTTAGATGAATTTTTATTACAGTTGATACAATGATGAACATATTTTTCTTCTGTCGTTTGTTCAAAATTTATGTAACAATGAACACGTGTTGTCGATTTTATATTGGTTTCTTTCTTAACATATTCACTTGTAGCTGATCTACCTATCTGGTGCAGATCGCAGTTAGTGCAATAATGTACATTTCCATGTTTAATAATTTGTACAAAGTTTATTTGACATTTAATCGTCTTTCCTATTATTTCACATTTATTGAACGTATCACTGAAATCACCTGTAGTCAACGGCATAATGCTGTTTGCCATGGATCGATCCCTTCTATATTGACTTTATTAGATGTTATGTGGAATCACTTGAATATCGAGATATTTCATCCGTAATCTGAAATTAAATTACAATTTTACATTAATTGATAAATCAATTTAAATCATTACAATTTTGGGAAGAAATGAGTTGTTTAAGGCAATAATAGTTCAAAAAAAAAAAATTATTGTTTTGTTTATTGTTGGGTATCGAATAATGCTCTAGAACATTCCACATCAAGGGCATTCCAGCTTATCTATCAAGAACGCTGTAAAGTTACAACTAATTTCTGTAATACATAATATGGATGCTAATGGCATGTTAGAATTAGTTAGAGACATAGCTTTCTACCAATTTGTGAATAATTATGTGGTATTTAGTGTACTATAAATATGATAAATAAACGGGTGTGTAAGAGCATATTTTTATTTTCTTGAGCTCAGTAACAGACACCTTTAAGTAAATTACAATATTAGCAATAATGGAAACCTGGGCACAAGTGTTGTTAGACCTTTGAACGGTCTAACAAAAGGAATCTAAAGTATTATAAGAAGGAATATCACTGCTTATAGAACAGCATTTGGTAAATTACAAGAAAGATCGACAATAGATAATTTTCAGTGTTAATTATAGAACATTTACATACAATACCCCAGCGAGGTTAACATTATATAGTGGAATCAGCGTCACATTGTAAAGTTCAATGAATCGCTTCAATGTTGTTAGTAGTTCAGTGGAGTGATCTTTTGCTCAGTGCATAAGGTGAGCAAGAATACCATCAACTGTAGGGACGTACATCACCAAAAAAACTCAACGGTATGCCATTCACTGATCACCAAAATAAATTGATAAAATATAAATTATTTTTTTTAAAGTAAATGCTCTTATTCAAAATGCATTTGAAATGAGTAAACATGTTTATTTTGTAAAAATTAACTTAGAAGTAAAAAGTATTTTTTTTGTTGTAACAGAAGTATATTCTAACTAGTGAATATAATTAAATTTTTATTAAAACACAATACTGCCATTACAGCAGAAAAAAATAAACACAAAAATTGAAAATAATTTTTCCGAATACAATAAAATGTATCGTTTGAAAAATTAACAGGCTGTGATTTAACCAAAGTCTAATTATAAAGGAAATAGTTGACCGCCTCATGTTGGGGGCGGCGGGAGAAGGAAGGAACTTGACATACGAAGGAAGAAAGAGTAAACTGGGCGAGTAAATAAATTCTGTGATATTATAGGTAAAATAAGGGTACTTGGTGTAGGAAAGAACAAAACGAGAGAAGGCCCTGCTGAGACGCGAAGAAATCAAGGAATGGAGTTTTACAAGGAGAGAAACGCCAGTTGTTGGATATAAACAAGTAGGAATTAGTAATATGGAGACGGTTGATCAGGAATCTTTCACCTAGATAAAATCTTCGATGAACAAAGGGTAGGAACCAGTTTCTGCCAAAATGGCTGCAATCGGAGAAGAGTTCACGGCACCGATACACAGGAGGAGACACATATTATGGATTTTATCAAGGTTGAGAAAAATATATTTAGGAGCGCTAGCATAAAGGAATGAGCAATAATTGAATTTGGAAAGGATAGAGTGGTCTTTTATAGCATCAGAAGTATATAAGGGTCCCCGCTCCAATTACAGGAGGAGAGAACCTTCAAAAAATTGACTATTTTGAAAGCCGAAGTAAAAAGATAATTGATGTGATCGTGAAAGGACAAGTTACTGTTAAGAATAATGCCAAGGTAGAAGACCGAACTAACTAATGAAATAGGAAGATGACACACAGATAGGTTGACTGCGAAACGACTATATGGACGGTAAGAGAATATCATAGCGGCCGATTTCCCGGGAGAAATAGAGAGGTTAAAATCAAATAATATCAAGTGAAAAAAGAGAGCTGTTAAGCTCCTCGTTGGCAAAAGAAAGATTATCAGAGGAAGAGTAGATGAGTATATAATCGGTAAAGAATAATGAAGTAGACGATATCTGAAGAGTAGCAAGGCTAAGGAAGTAAATGTTGAAGAGAGTAGAGCTAAGACATGTGCCCTGTGGAAAGCCCCGAAAAACCACTTTAGAATCCAAGAAGAAAGAAGTGGAGAGCTGGATTGATCTGTTGCAGAAAAGCTTAAAAATTTTGGATGCAAACTGTAGGGGGATATTAATGGAACAAATTTTATGTAGAAGAGAGGGTAAATGAACGTTATAGAAAGCCGGAGGAATATCAATGAAAGTAGAAATAGTATATTCTTTGCAAATAAAGGATTTTTTTTTCTATACTATGTACAGCAGTTAGGCTAGGAGAGTTTCCAGAAAGTTTATTATATTTTATTATATAGGTTTATTGATTTCAGAAAATCGAGGAGGAATATAACGGGGGGTTAATCGTGGGACAGGAGTGACAAAAGGGGACAAAGCGAAGTGAAGCTAGAGCATAGGTTAAGGATCTGTGGACATTCTGTTAGAAGGTGGGAGACGGTGATAGAAACTTCACATCTGTCACACGTTGGTGGGGTAAGTATCCTTAATATATATGCGTGTGCGAGGATGGAATGGCCATGTGTAGTCGGCACAGCACCACCTGATCCTTTCGACCTTTTGGTTGAAATTTCCATTCGAAAACCGATAGTTTGACTGCCAGTAGGTGTGATGGATTTTGTGCTGCATCCATTTTTTCTGCCACAATTTCCGAAAAAGGTTTTTATTAGCTTCCGTGATATCACCAGGTGGAGTCTGAATACGTGGAACCGGAAGCATTTTGGATGCTGTTTTTGCGGCATGATTGGTCACGAGGTTTTCTGGTATTTTTGTGTGACTAGGAACTCACAAGAAGGTTATGCTTGTTGGGGAATTCTGAAGGATTATATTTATGGAGTCAGCTATCCGGGTGGTTTAATTTTTGTTGGATGTTCTGTAAAGTTGTCAGTGGGTCCAGGCTATTATTATTATATGCTGGTTTGATTTAACCGTGTGTTCCAAAGCTAGGAGGATGCCATAAAATTCTGCGGACAGAGTGAAGAATAGCGGCGGAAGTGAAATTCTGAGAGTAACATTTTGACTAACAACGACTGCGCAACCAGAAAATTCTGCTGCTCTCATACCATCTGAATAATATCATTGATTTCTTTGGACCGAGAGTAGTTTATGAACTATGAAAAAGTAAGGGTGCTTGTTTGGCAGCGGTGAACAAATGAGGGGCTAGTTTCGCCGGGTTGGAGCTTGTTTCCTTTTAATTTCTTTCCTTTTTTTTCTTTTCTCTGCTTTACTCACTTCATTAATTTTTGCTGTTCAGTCGTACTCCAGTGCCTGCTGCACTTGGAATATGGTCAGTTTTTAATTTTCTATTCATTCTCTTTCAGCATTCGTGAGCTGTGTTAAAGCATTGCAGGCATGTTTGTTAGAAGTAGGTAATATATAAAATTGCTTGACAGATCTAATTTTCCTTTACCTATATATTATCCAGCTTCTACTTATTCACAAAATTTCGGCCTTAGCCAGATATGGTTTTACTCCAGACGAGAAAAAAAAAATAGAAAGAATATGAGGTTTGAACGATATTATTAGAGAATAGAATTGAAAATAAACATATAGTCAATTCAATTTTGAAAATTTTTTATTAGGATAATGTAGAGCATACGTGAGAATGTGTGTGCATGGAAACGAATTTCGTGCTTTCACGGTGGTTGACTCTACGATGTATATGTATTTGTGGGAATGTATAGTGTGTTTCTGCAGCAGTCCGGGCGATTGGTGATTTAATTATTAGAACTGTAAAGAATAGAAAAATACGTATGATCGGGATAAATTTTCAGAGGGCTTTTGGAAAAATAGTCTGACAATAATATACAATAATTAATAGTAAAATAGGTGTTGCAGACAACGTCTTACTTCTGCGGCGGTTGATGCTTTGGAGGGCTATGGAAAATATATTATGAAAGATCAGTAATTTTGTTTTGGAGTGACGGGGAGGAAAGAAAAAATTTTTGAGAATGTGAAAAATGAAAAATATACACAAATTAATTTTTGAAAATTCATAATACGATAACGTACAATGCAGAACCTGCGCAGGATTGGATGGTGCGCTTTCACAGCGGTCGGGAGGTTCTGCGAGTTAATTTTTAGAACTGTGGAAAACATAAAAAAAAAAAAAATACTTACGAATGATAGAATAATCGAAAGTGTAAAAAAATAAAAATATACTTAGTAGACTAATTCTATAAATAAATTATTATAACCGGTAGGAAAACTAGCAACAACAGATGTGTGCGTGGGAACATGCGGTGCGCATTTGTTGTGGTCAAGCTATCGATGGATTTACTTTTAGAGCTGGAGAAAAAATAAAAAATTATTAACGTCGGAATAAATGTACGGAAGTGTAAAAAATATACTTAGACTAATTTTATAATATTTAGGCTTGGAAAAATTATTAGGAACGATAGAGAAACTAGCGGCTGAAACGTACGCGGGATCGGTCGGCGCGCTTTGGTGCCGGCTATCACAGCGGTTGTATGAATGCGTGGGAGTTGATGGTGCGCTTTGGCGGCGGACTCAGAAAAAATAATTACCGCTTAATAGGTAACGTCGTAGGTGTTGTTCGGGGCTTTGGTGGTCATTATTAGATGTGAAAACGGCGGCGGCCGCTGCGTGTGCACAGGATTGGATGGTAGGCTTCCATAGCGGCTAGTAAAAGGTGGTTGAAATGGTCAAAGGGGACTAAGGTTTATTTCAGACGGTAGATTTACATTATTGGTTAATTTTCAAACAGTTTGAAATACTGGATAAGTTTAGACGTCAGAGCAGGAGTTGGATTAGTACGCGAAAAATAATAATTAAAAAAATATGGCGGCCATGAAAAAATAAGTAAATTATATTATAATCGAATGAGAAAGGGGGATGAATAGACAAAGAGGACTAATGTTAGTTTCAGGCTCTGGATAAAAATTTATTGCTTAATTTTTAATCGGTTTGGAATACCAGATAGGTTTATATAATGGTTCAGGAATTCCTCCCCCCAGCGAGTGTTCAGATTTCTGAATTGCCCACGACCAAAGTCGTAAGGGTTTGTGTGAAATTTTGATCCCCGGACGGGAAATTCAGTTATAATTTAAATATATATATAAGTAAATCAAAAAAATTAGTTACTACTTCATAGCTATGGCGCAAGATTAGGGGCCCTTTTCTGGAAGACAGGGTATTCGGATTAGCGAAGTGTAATAGTCTATAGTGTTGCGGGTTGGACTAGATCGTGTTCGGATTAGCGTACCCGTGGGAAAACTCGGCGGGGGAATTGGGGAATCTCAGGGAAGCATGAGAGAATTTTGGGCTCTGGGACAAGAATTGGATACCCCCCCCCCCGGAGGGGGTTAGTTTTCGGCTTCCGGACAAGGTTTTGGAGTGAATTTGTTACTTCCCAACTTGCATATTTATAGACTACTGCTTTGATAAAATAGCCTAATAATTTTATTAACCTCGTCTTCATTTTGATTTTAACGAGAGCGTTTGTAATCAAAAATACCTGCACTTTTCCGTATATATTTGAAAATAAAAAAACAAAGTGGTAAAATTGATTGAACCTCATTCCTTATTAAATTTCAACTTTCTACTTTTTGTAGTTAAATCTTTGGTTTATTTAAAATTCCTTGTCAACAATTTTTCTAGTTTCAGAAATTTCCCGTTATTTAAAAACGTTATATGCACTGAATTTCAGTTTTCTGCCTTTCGCAGTCAATTCTGTGTATTTTGATTTTCATAAAAATATTTCATAAGTATGAAATTCGATCCCAATTAAAGATTTGAATTACTTATTTTTCGGGTTTCACAATTTTTTGTTATTTTCAAGTTAAAATTGTTGCACATGCACCACCAACCTTCGACTTTCTACCTCTTGAAGTTTCTGCGGAGTATTTTAATTTTTACAGAAATATTTAAGTATTCCGAATTTCATACTTATTTACAATTTCGTATATAAAATTTTTTCAATTTCATTAATTTTTTGTTATTTACAAGAAGAGAGTCGATCGCACCAAATTTCAACTATTTATGTAAAATAAATATTATGCCGTGTAATTAAATTTTTGAATGGCAATTTAAAATTTGGCAACATTTTGGTGCTGATCTGGAGCTTTGTGTTTGTAATTTCTCAGGTCTTATAATTTTCCTATTATCAACAAGTCAGAAGTGCCGTACATACCAGATTTGTTTTCTACCACATATAGGGTTTTTCTGGGTATTTTAACTTTCATGAAAATAATTTAAAATGTGTAAGCCTGGGCTAATTTGGGATTTACTATGTAAATTTTTACGGTTTTAGAATTTTTCCGTTATTTACAAGTCTGAAGTGCAATACATACCAAATTTTAGTTGTTTGCCTTTTCAAGTTGTCGCTGTATATTTCGATTTTAGTAGAAATATTTATAATTGTGTAGGTTTGAGTTCATTGAGGGCATATTAAATATATTTTTAGGTTTCATAATTTCTTTGTATTTTCCAGATTGAGAATGTTATTCATTCTAACTTTTTTATTTAAATTAAACATTTCATTATGAATTTTTCTTTCTAAAGTGTCATTTCAAAATTTGAGAGTTTTGGGCTCATTAGGGGGCCTCGATTGGAAATTTTTCGATTTTATAATTGTTGTGCATACCGAATTTAAGCTTTGTACAATCAGTAGATGTTGTTGGGTATTTTAATTAGCTTAAAATGAAATATACATATATGTTAGTCAATTTTTTACTTAAAATGGGGCGTCCAGTGTCGAGTATGGTTAATTGTAGAAAGCTGAAATTTTGTTTGCTTATAGATCTTTTAACTTCTATGAAAAATTTCAAAAATTATAGGTCTACTTACATTACGACAAAAGTTACAACGCCTTCAAAGTCCATTTTTAAGTGTTTCTAGCCAATGCTAATTATTTAAGTTTCTAACTTTCCTAACCATAGTTGTATAATGCTCATCTTCGACAAGTAGGAAAGCTGGTTGTAGCCGATCAATGGAGAAAATCACTGCAGAATTATTTACTCCGAACATGAAATGTTTTTTTATTGGAAAATAATGCTATATAGGCGATCATAGGCGACTCGAGCAGTTTTCGAGTATGGTCCGGGCGAATGTAAATTTTATTGCACGTCTTAAGGTTTAGATACACAAAAATAATTTTTTTAGTTTTATGTTTGAATTTTATAGGGTGAACATCATGTAGAAATGATGCTACCGCATGATCATATGTAGATTAAGAAACTTTATCATGCAGGAATTCTCCAGGTAGTTTTAATCCCTGTCAGTTGATTGGTACAAATTTCGTGTTGAGGTCGATCCATTAAACTCTCCCCAACATCCATTCCTTCTCCAATCCTATTCATCAGTACCAAGTATACTGTAACACTACTTTTTTATTGTTGTTTTTTCCCGCCTATCCGCCTCGTTAAAAGAAATACTCATCTTCTTGCTTCCTAGCTTTGATGGAACAATGATCATATTTTTTTTTCTTCTTTTAAATGGGTTTGGTGCCAGGACTGACCCAACTACATCAGCTTAGATCACCTACTCAGATTCTGAGGCGACCGGAGATAGAGAGTATAAAGGAAAGTAGGAGGGGAATAACGGCTGGAGATGGGAAGGAAAGGATAAAGGAAGTATTGAAAGAGGTAGGAAGATCCAACGCCAAGAGTTCGGCGTTCAAATGAGAGCACTCGGGAAAAAAAGCAGAACATTCAAAAAGGATACGGTTGGGATCTCATATAAAGGGAGGATCAGTAGAGTGGAGAGGGCAAAAGGGAGAAGGTGAAAGAAAAAAAAACGAAAACAGGGAAGGAGAGAATCACCAAGTCTTAGTCTGATTATGGAATCAATAGCCAAGCGCCGAGAAAAGGGAAGAAATTAAAATCAGGGCTGTGAGGTGGGAATAGGTTGTAGGAGGAGGTAGAAGGAGGAACGATTAGCGAAAAAAGAAAGGTAGATGTCAATCCATAGTCTGGCGTGGAGACTTGAGGAAAGAAAAAGTATGTCTGAGGCCCGAAAATGTGGGAAGAGTAGAGTCAGCTGCTTCGTAGCCCTCAATGCCAGCGTGACCAGGAACCCATACAAAGTCAATAAGGATAGAACGTGCTAAGCCCAAGATGGAAATAGAGGCACGAACAGAAAGAATAATATCTTTAGAAGAGTGGGAAAGAGGAGAAGAAATAGCGTGCAGCACAGATTTGGAATCAGAAACAATGAGAAATTTACAGATCCCTCTTGAAGAGGAAATAAAGGAGACAGCACGGGGAATGGAAATTGCTTCAGCAGAAAAAAAAAAGGAACGAAGTTTGAAGAATTCCGAGTGATTAAGCGAGGGGGCTGTAAAAGTACCGCTCACCCCGCAGTCATTTTTGCAACCATCAGTGAAGATTTTTACATGACGGGGAAATGAAGAATTTAAGATGTGGACATATTCACTAACTACTGTACTCTGGGGAGTGGAGTTAGCGCGAAGAGGAAGAGAGGAGAAGGAGATGGGGAGACATATACTATTGAAATCAAAAGAAAAGTAAGGAAGCTTATTGCGGGAAAAGACATAAGGAGAAAACTCAGAGACCCGAGCAGCTATGTGCGCAGAACCGGGATTTTGTGGGGAACGAAGCGCCAGTGGTCATTGATATACAATAAGAAGAAATAAGTTTAGATGAAAAGATCGGGAGGCGTTTAATCAGAAAACGGTAAACAAGTAGAGATCTGCGGATAAACAAAGGTTTAATATTACATTTGGACAAAATAGCAGGGACGGAAGAAGACTTTAGGGCCCCAATGCAGAGCCGAAGACAGGAGTTTTGGATCCTATCAAGTTTGCGAAGGAGAGTTTGAAGCATTGCCGTATAAGAAGAAGCAGTAATCCAGTTTGGAACGAATGATGAATTTGTAGAGAATTAGGAGAATATATGGATCACCGCCCTACTTGAGAGGGCTGAAGGCTTTCAGGAGATTCAGTCTTTTAAGACAAGTGAGGTAAAGGTGCTCGATATGTTCTTGGAAAGAGAGTCGACTATTTAGAAAAATACCAAGGTAGCATATGGAATTGACAATAGGAATAGGGTAGTTGGAAGAGATAATGTTTACCAGAGGACGATTATATGGGTGGAGGGAGAAAATAATAGAAGAAGACTTGGAAGAAGAGTGAGAGAAACAGTGGAGAAGGAATTACTGAGGATTGATAGAGAGTTATTTATCTCCTCGTTGGCCATAGCTAGCTCGTCTGAAATGGAGTAGATAAGGATATCATCCGCAAAAAGGAAAGAAGAAGAAGGAATGCGAAGAGTAGTAATATCAAGGAGATAAATATTAAAAAGCATAGAACTAAAACAGGAACCCTGAGGCAGACCGCGATAACTATGTCTGATTGTTGAACATGAAGGAGCAGAAAGAAAAAGTAACCTATTTTGGAACAGATTAAGAATAATGGTAATGAGAATAGGAGAAATATTCAGGGGAAGGAGCTTGGAAGCCAGTGAAGGAAGATGAACATTATCAAACGCAGGATCATACACCAACGCCATCAATGACAGTTCTTCCTCGTTTAGTACCTTTTAGGATTGTTCTTTATTCAAAAATATTACAGCTTATGAGAAAATAAATGCCAAGTTAAGATTCATTATCAAAACGTGCAAAAAGAACTCATGGAAAAATTTCCATTCATCATTCTTTAACTTTCATTTTTCAGATCTGGAAAATAGTCAAATGTTCTTAGTCTCCACGCTCCGAACGTCCATTCTATTACAACGTTCCTTTAGAGATGCTCATTCCTTTTCCGGATGAGGAAATCTGCCCTCCTATGCTTCCATGTATATCCCCTACGTATGTTGTTTCTTTTAATTTTAACATTGTGAACTCTGTGCTTGACATCCCATCCTTACACTTGAAAGCCGATCGACCTCCGCATTGAATATTTTGCTATCAATGTATAACTCGTTCCTGTATACCTGTGCTACTCCACCAATTTGACATTCCTTTACACCATTATTCATATTCCAGAAAGATATCCTAATTACTTCCGTCCGATTTCCTTATCTACGTGCTTCGAAACTTTTCAAACAAATGATAACGAGCGACTAATCTGGCGACTAGAATACAAGATATCTTTTATGACAATATTTTTGGCTTCCCCCCGTATCATTATTCCTTTTTAATATAAATTTAATATTCCTCTACCATTTACATTCTTAATTTTCCATCTTTTTTATAACAGAACGATCCATCTCTTCTGCGAGGATCATATTTTAACTCTACTCTCTGTAATATCAACTTCCGTAGTTTCGTTACTCTTCAGACTTCTTCTACTTCTTTATCCTTTGCCCATGATATCTTCATCTACTCTTTCACTGGCCATCTCTTTCCCGCTAATGATGAATAGAATAATTCACTTTTTCTTCTTGAAAATTCTTAATTTGATCTTCATTTTCCCATTTCTTCAGGAAAATCTTCTATGATTTCTACTTCTCATCTATACTCAGACACCTTTTCCAAGTGTCACCTTTCCATTCCCCTAGTCAGTTCCTTCTTCTTACTTTGGCATTATTCTTAATATTATCATCATTTTAAGATCATACTAATTATCACTGTACATATATTTTGCTCTCAAAAAAATCTATTTATTAAAAAACTCTCGCCCCATCCTTTTCTAATTCGATTATTGCTGCTTACTTTATGATAGTGCTCTCAAACCACTACTTTTCAGGCTAGAAAGAATCCAAAACTCGGGCCTCCGTTTCTATACCGGTGCTTTGAAATTGCTGACATCTTGAAAAAACCGTCTTTCATGCTCTATTTATTTGAACACCTCACCTGGATGTTAATTCCTACTTGTATATGTCCAAAAATGGTAACGCGGTAGCCTAGTGATTAAGGTGCTTGGCTATTAAATCAGAGGACACGGGTTCGAGATTTGTCTCGTTCTAGATTCAAATCACTCGCAGATTTACCCAATCTGAAATAATTTGGTACCAGAGAAATCTGGGAAAGTGTAAAGGAGGCCGAAAGAAAGGCATTTCCCCTCCCCCACTCGCATTAGTGCCCTTGAGCTTAGTACACTGTGAACCTTAACTTACAATACCCGAAGCTCTACTACGGGTATGGGACTTACTTTACTTTCCTTTACATTTCCAAAACTGGTGTTCTTCCCTTACAAAACTCCGATCCTTTCGTTATACCCTTTTTCTTCTTTTGTTCTTTGTTACACTAAACATTGTTATTTTAGTCGTAATTTCCTCATAATTTCCCCGAATTTACCCATTCACTCAGCTTATTTATTTTCTCTCTGAATATCAAATTGCTTCCCTCTTTTACTGCTCTTAATTAATTCACTTATGTTTTATCTTCTCTCTTTCCTTTATACTTTAATTTTCAGTGATGACTCTAAATCGGCCGAAGGCGGTAGAGCCGCTTTTACGCTGTCGACTTTCAACAATTCCGAAGCCTTTCACATGCATTCTTTTCGTTTATATTCCTATCTGAATCCATCACTATTCTACAAGGAGTTCTCTTTATATCTACAACTTTCTCTAATCCTCCGTTTTATTCTCTTCCCCAAACTTCGCTAAATTCTTGGGTCTAACCTTTGACTCTCATCTGACATGGTCTCCTCACATTTCAGGTCTCAAACACAAATGTAATAAAACCATGGATATTTTAAAATGTTTGTCACATTGTAAGTACAATAATAATCCTAAACTACTTCTTTCTGTATATAGATAATTTATCCTAAGCAGATTAATCTACGGCTACTAAGTGTACTATTCAGCTAGTAAACAGCTCGTAAAATCACTCGAAGCAATCCATCACACAGCCTTAAGAACTATACTTGGGGGGCATCGAACACCCCCCCCGGAAGGTGTCTGTGTGTTAGCAGGTATCCCTCCATTATGAACTTTTACACCTCCTGTGATCAACTATACTGGTACCAACAATACTACTTTCCCTCAAGGAACACTACGACTCCTCCTCCATCCTTTCAAAATGATCCAATATCTGATATCCTAAATTCCTTGGCTGAAAACAACATTAAATACAATTCGGATCTCCTGCTGTTCCCAAAAGAACCACCATAGGAATACTCGCTATTAAATGTAGACTTATCACTCTTGAACCACCATACTGAGGAACAATGGGGTACACATCCGTATCCCATTATCATATCCTTCAGGGAGCCCTTTCGCCAATTTCTTGCTCGTTTTGCAATACAGTAGTGGTACCTTCTGTCGAGCACATCCTGAAACAATGTAAACATTTAAAGAGAAATAGGGACGGACCTCTACACATTTTTTTGTCCAATCGCCCAGAACAGGTTCAAACAGTGCTATCTTTCCTCAACATAAATAACCTTTTAGGTAAACTGTAACTCCTATGCTCGTCGTGCCGTAGTAACCCGGCAAGTGAGTAGATAGTATAATAATAAAAAAAAAATTCTGATTAAAACTAACAAGTTCAGTCAAGCATGAGGTTTCATGCGCTGAGGATTCCGTATGTTAAGTTAAAGATAACCGTAGTATTTATATTCACATAATACTAAATTCAAAACAACAATAATTCCAAAACAGATATTTTTAGTCCAGTTCATATTGTACTGCAAAAAAAAATAAATCCTAATAAATAAACGCTAATTAGTCCTAGATTTTTGGAAGGATTAATTATCAATAAATATTTAAAAATTTGTAATTGTACTTGTTTGTTTTCCGAACTTCTATATAGTTATATTTGAATACTATTACTTAAACCACCTTCCTCGTTTGTCACTATTTATTAGATTACGATTTTTAAATAAAATTTATTTAGATATATACACAAAATTTTAAATAAACTACAGCAAACATGCCAGAATGAGCATATTTTCAACCCCATTCGAAATTTATAGCTATAATATTCGCGATGCAAACAGGGGGCTACATATTAGTTCTCGCGCTTTTTGACCTTTTCGGCAAATTTGAAAGTTTGGTTTAGAAAACGAAATACGAGTTCGTTCCCGACAAATAGCAATCTTTCCAACGATATATCACATGCCCGGGAAAAAAAATATTTTTTCCGAAATTTCGAGCTTTCGGCGCCCCGAAGGTCCAGGTTTAAAGTTGGAAGGCCGAATGTTTCAAACTAGAGAAATATACGGGGATGCGCATATTTTAAATCGTGGTCGAAATTTTTAGCTATAATATTCGCGGCGCTAGGGGGGGACACGTCATTTTTTGCATTTTATTGAACTTTTCGACAACTTTACATAACTTTTGTAGCATAATTTTTTGATTTTATGAAAGGACTCCTGCATTTTAGTTTACATTTTGAATTTCAGCTTTATAGGTTTATCGGGTGATGAGTTATGATTTTTTAAGTGATTTTTGAGGTCGTTTTATGTACCATATTATATATTCTTGACGGTTTTTTGGATTTTTTGCCGCCTAGGGTAATCGGTAATCTTTAAGTTATAGATCGTTTTAAAGAGAATTTTAATTGCGATTTAGGTTCCAAATTTGGAGTTTATAAGTCAAGCTGTTCGTGAGTTATTGATTTTTATTTGATATTTTTGTCATTTGTGTACCATCTTATTATTACGGAATCTTAAAAATTAATAGTTAGACCCCCGGTAACCAAGATCTTTGCTTACAATTTCTTAATTATATTGTAATGTGCACACTTTACATGTAGCGGTATATTGGTTTTATCAGCTTATCAGTTGAGGCACTGTTCAAATGAATATGAAACGTTTATGTGTTTGTTGCAACTAAGCTAGTCTAGTAGCCGATTAAATAGTATGTATGAAAATATTCGCTTCAATCTTGTTTTCTTCTGTTTCTATTTGTTGTTGGCTAGGTAGCCTTTTCAGTCGACAGTACAATAAATTCCCAATTAAAATGCAAATTGTGCGTAATTAAAACTGTCTCGTTTCGGTACATCGAAGTAAAAGTTTAATATAATTCAACGGATTTTTTCCGTATTAATATATATATATATATATATATATATATATATATATATATATAAATAATATGTGTATAAAAGAAAAAATAACGTCAGTAGCCGTCTATAAATACTGGTCCTGGAGATTCCCGCTAATCCAAACCCAAGAACCGTGTTCGCACGTTGAATCTAACCTAAGTTTTTATTCTGGAGACAAAAGTAACCCAATTTCTTGCTGGGACGCTGAAAATACACCCAAGTTTTCCTAAATTTCCCCCATATTTCTCTTTTCGTTCCTACACATTTTTGATAATCTTAACCATTTAAAAATTAACTGAAAAATCATATTTAAAGCCGGAAACTAACTTGACACTCGTTCGCTCCTCATACCTATAGTTGGAACCCGCATATATATCCCGCATAGCATTAACCGCTGCTAAAGTGTACGAGCCGATCACGCGCACGCATCATTCATTTATGCTACCGCGTTTTTTCAAATTCAAAACCTAAATATAAAAATTTCAAAATTAGCCTATGTATTTTTTTATTTTTCCCCATTCTCCGACCATAGTGAGGACTGCGAATGCGCACCCTCCCCTGTTCCCACGCGTATGTCCACAATAGCGTTAGCCGCCCCAAATGCACACGGACTGATCCCGCGCACGCTTTGGTCGCCACCGTGATAAACACCGCGATAGCACACATATATATATATATACATGCTGACACTTGATATACTTATTTTTTTCGAGTCTAAGTATTATAGAATCAGCCTAAGTATGTTTCATTACACTTCCAAACATTTTTTCCAACCGTTCACAATTTTAATTTTTTCTCCGGTTTTAAAAATAAATATGTTGACTCTTCACCGATATGAATGCGCACAGCATGTTCCCTGTCCCTCATCTGCAATCAATAGTTCTCCTATCATTCATAATAATTTTTTCAGGTCTAAGTATTATAGAATTAGTCTAAGTATATTTTTTCTCCTCGAAAATTTTTTTCCAAACGTAAGTATTCAAAAATTAATTCGAGTATATTTTTATTTAACATGGTTTCAAAAATTCCCTCTCCCTTCCCTATCAACCCTACACAAATTACAAATCTTTCGTATTATTTTTTCATAAGTACATCTACCAGCAGCTACGGTGAAATCGCACCGCCCATTCCCATGTACACATTTGCTACTGCTAGTTTCCCTATCATTCATAATAATTTTTCCGAATCTATTAGATTTTAAGAATATTTCATTTTTTAAACTCCAAAAATTTTTCCAGATCTTTTCATAATGTTTTTGTATTTATTTTTGTTAAGACTCCATTAAAACCTCAACTGCTGCGAAAGCGCTCCGACATTTCTCACGCACGTTCTAAATTATATAATATCAAAATTGGTCGAAATTCATAATCAAAAATCAAATGTAGCCTTTAAGCCCTTCTGACTTTTGCAGGCAATTTACTGATCATATACATTTTTAATTTTTTTCCCCATACTCTTTGATCACACAAACCGCCACAAAAGCGCGTAAGCCGTTCCCACGCCTATATACACCGGCACGATTACACAACACTATATCTGCTCATGTTATACACGTATACACACTCTATTATATGTTTTCAAAATTTAGTCGAGTATAATTTTTTATTTTCCATGATTCTAAAAAATTTCTTCTTCTCTCTTTTACCCTTCCACCCTAAATTAACAGTCGTTCATAATATTATTTCTATTTTATTTTTTCTCAAGTCTGTATACTTACACGCACGTTCGTTACCGATATTTCTTATTCATTTTTTTCCAACCTAAGTATTACACATTTCTATGATTCAAATCGTATTACCGTTCGTAAGTTTTTTTATTTTTTTCTTTGCAAATCTGTTGTCGCGAAAGCGCACCATCCGTCCTGCGCACATGTTTCTGCACCTTCGTCACCGTTACCGTCTGTTATTTCACTTTCAATTATTTTATTTATTTGTTATTTTTTCTATCAGAACCCTGAAATTAACCTTAAAACCCTTTACATTTTTTACACTTAGTATGTAATATTTTTTCGGAGCTTCCATATTGTAGAATTAATCTAAATATATTTTTATTTTTTCCACTGCTCTAAAAATTTTTTCCGATCTTCCATAAATTTTTTATTTTTTCTCAAATTCTAAAATTTATTCCGTCAAACTCCTGACCGCCGTGAATGCGCACCGCCCATTCCATAATAGTGACAGATGGTGTTAAAGTGTACTATACATTCCTACGCACGTTCTACATTTATTAACATTATCCCCTATTATATATCATCAAAATTAATCGAAAATTTATAATCAAAGATCGAATGTGACTTTAATCCTCTCTGTCTCTTCTAGTCATTTTACCGTTTGTACGTAATATTTTTTATTTTTTACCCGAACGTAAGTATCCAAAATTAATTCGAGTATATTTTTATTTAACACGGTTTCAAAAATTCCCTCTATCCTCACAGTGAAAAATTTACAGTCTTTTTGTAATATTTTTTATTTTGCGAGTACGCATACCTGTAACCGTCACAAAAACGTATCATTCGTTTCCATGCACATATCATACTGCGTACGCTATACATTTAACTTATCCTATGAGGGGTTTTACAAATTTAATCCGAGTATATTTTTTTATTTTCCATGGTTTTAAAGTTCCATTCTCCCCTCTCTACCCTAATTTCAAATGTTTTGTAATATTTTTTTATTTATGTTTTTTACCAGTTACACCATATCCATCGCGAAAGCATATCGTCCGCTTCCACAGACACGTGCTACTACGCACGTTATACATATGCACATCCTATTATGAACTTCAAAAATTAATGACCGTATATTTTATTTTTCCAATTCCAAAATTTAAAAAAATTTTCGTAATCATATTTTACAAAAATACATTTTCGGTTCACGTATAATATTTTTTTTATTTCAAAGTATTTTTCGCGATATATACGAGGTCGTCTATGAAGCGATTTGGCAATTGTACAGAGAGACAGGTAGAAAAAAACCTATTAGTTCCACAAGACACATTGTGTTTGATGAAAAGGCGGTAACAGGAGCAGATCAGGGTTGAAATGAGTGAGCGAGAGAGTGTGAGTATGTGTATGTGTTAGAGGGATATATTCTGCAGTACAACAGTTTGACTGTAAAAAAAACGTCAAGATACCTACATCTATCCCTGAACAACTGACATTTGGAACACAAAAAAATGCCGCCTAAAAGACGATTACTTCCCTTTTTCTTTCATAGTGTTTGTTGATACAATACTCATCGTCGTCGTCGTCCTCGATCGCGCGCCACTGTCAAGACCTTAGAACACACAATATTAACGTCGCCCACACGGTCTGGTACCATTTCGCCTAATTCCCATTTCGCCTAAATTTAGGGTCGGGTTACTCAGGTAATAAAAAAAAGGTCAGACAAACATACGAATGATTTCGTGTTGGCAACAGCGCGTCATCATTATCGAATTTTAAGCAGACTAAACGCATCATTTTTTTTTCTATTTGATTCCACTGTTAAGGTTTTTTTTTCTTTCCGAAATACAACAAAAAGGTTTATATGAAAATCAGAAGTGAAAAAATACCGCTAAAAATGTTTGATGTAAATATACGCGAAACGACCACTCCGATTAATATTTGCGAGTTATTTTATTGGATGTCCAGTGCTGTATAAATCCCACCCGCCTTATCAGTCAGTATGTAAAAGCCCCTTATTGATATTTAGTGTGACAAGAACATTAAGGTTCGGAGTTGCAGAAAAAATAATAAAAAAGCTAAATTATAATTAGGTGTAGTTTCGAAGTGGTCGCGTTTATGTAAGAAAAAAGGAATAAGAATCGAATAGAGTTAACAATAATGACATGACGTCGAATGATTATTACAGCGGTAATTTTATTATTGATTATTAAAATTACAGTTATAAGTACATACAAAAAGTAAATGTTAAAATTAGGAAAACAGTGTTTCTCTTTTTTTTAACAAAAGTTCCTGAACCTAATTTCATTTTTCTTTAATTCAAAAAAAGTGAATTTGCAAATCGAAAGAATTTAAAAATTAAATACTGCTTCGGATTTGAATAAATAATCAACATTTACTATTAAACTCTGTGTACAGCAGAAAAAGAAGAGTAAGCAAGGAATAAACAAGGTGAAGACCCTGTTATATGGGGTCAGTTCATGGCTTTTATGGGATTAATAAATGAGCATAGATTTAAAAGCACCATATCAAAAAAATGTATATTTTAAATATTATTATATCTATCGAGTATATTTATTATATTTGATAATCTTTAACAATAGATTTTTAGTTGTAGAAAGCAGTGAAAATAAGGACAATTGATTAAAAAATGGCGAAAAATTGGTTGTAATAAGGGGTTATTACATTTTTAGATGTGTCGCACGGTATAAAAAAAATTTTAGAAGATACAGTCATGATTTTTTTCCCCATTATACAAATGAAACGGTAAAACTTGGCGTATGTTGTTAAAAATACTCCTAAAATTGAATTTTAAGGTATAAATAACTTCTCCAGAAGCCTAAATGGTTGCTGTTGGACTTTGAAAAATTCCTCTTCAAATTAGTCACGTTTATTATAATGACGATGTTTTTAAAGTAATTTCAATAATTGGAATGAAAAAAATAAATAAAACGCAAAAAATGTTGTTATTAAAGTTTCTGACAAAGTAAAAAAAATTTTTTTTTTTTCAATTTTTTGGGCACGTCAACAGTAGAACTTACCCAACGCAGAGAACTGTACATTATATAAGGTAAAGATTAAAAATTGAGGAGATAAAGAAAGCTAACAAAGGAACTATATTGAGAGGGGAGAAAGCAAGAATGGCTTTGGCACTGTAAGGAGTGGGGAGGCCAAAGCGCAGAAGATTGGAATAAAGGGGCACTGTCCTCCTTACTCTTGTTTCTTCTATTTCCCCAGTGTCCAATCGAATTAGATTATAATATTTTTCTTCTTTTTTTTATAATCTGTTAAGTCTGCCAGATTTTTTGGCAAATCCAAAAAAAGTCAAAGAAAAAAAACCTTCTATCTTACTATTTAAAATGCTTTATTCAATAAATTGCCAAAAGATTACGATTTAACATTACAAAAAGGAAAAAGAAAGAGAATATAAAAAGACGCTATTCAATTAACCAAATATTTTATCATACACTTTTGACGTACAAAATAAAAATTTATAGCAATTAAGCGAAAATAATTTTTTAATGGATGATAATTTTTTTTATTCTCTGTTGTCAAAATCTAATTGAATACCATTTCATTTAAAGCGTAATTTGCAATAAATATTTCAATATACAAATATTAGATATATATATATATATATATATATATATATATATATTATTTACCTGCTCGATTTGTTTTTATAAATGATATATCCATTGCTATATTAGCCTGACTCTAAATTTTTGGTTTATTCACAAGCGAAAATTTAAATATTCAAGATAGAAGAATAGTTTCCTTCAGAACGTTGATACACATAACACTCAACCCAGAACAAATTGGGACCTCATAGCGTAAAACAGTCAGTATGCGGTGATTTTCCGCATATTCAGATGGATTTGGCATTTCTTACGACCTTTGAAAATATTAAAATTTTGGTAATAATCATTCAATTTCTCGGAAGATCTCGGCAGCGGGCAAACGTGGCATTGTTTGTCAAAGACGCATTCTCGGTTAAAAAATCGAAGGATCTGACCGCTACGCAGGGGTAGCGAACTAGTTTCGTTGTGCGTGGCCGAGAAGCGGAAATAGAGCATTTCCTGACAGTATAGGCGTTTGAAATGCGTACCGAGCTACGTTGAGCCGGAAGAAGTTATTTTGATAAAAAGCCTAGAAAAGGCAAAAAGGCAAGGTGAACTAAATGGAGCTTTATTTATGTTTTCCTAATTTTAACATTTACTTTTTGTATGTACTTATAATTGTAATTCTAATAATCAATAATAAAATTACCGCTGTAATAATCATTCGACGTCATGTCATTATTGTTAATTCTATTCGATTCTTATTCCTTTTTTCTTACATAAACGCGACCACTTCGAAACTACACCTAATTATAATTTAGCTTTTTTATTATTTTTTCTGCAACTCCGAACCTTAATGTTCTTGTCACACTAAACATCAATAAGGGGCTTTTACATACTGACTGATAAGGCGGGTGGGATTTATACAGCACTGGACATCCAATAAAATAACTCGCAAATATTAATCGGAGTGGTCGTTTCGCGTATATTTACATCAAACATTTTTAGCGGTATTTTTTCACTTCTGATTTTCATATAAACCTTTTTGTTGTATTTCGGAAAGGAAAAAAAAACTTAACAGTGGAATCAAATAGAAAAAAAAATGATGCGTTTAGTCTGCTTAAAATTCGATAATGATGACGCGCTGTTGCCAACACGAAATCATTCGTATGTTTGTCTGACCTTTTTTTTATTACCTGAGTAACGCGACCCTAATTTTAGGCGAAATGGGAATTAGGCGAAATGGGAATTCACTGCCCACACTAGTTTCCTTTTTCTATATGTAAGTATTATATAAGTAGCCTAAGTATAATTTTATTCTTTCGTTCCGCAAAAATTTTTTCAAATTTTTTGTATTGAGATAGTATACTTGGATTTATTTATAATACGTATTTCGAAAATTTGGCGACAGATGAGTAGATAGGTACATCAATGCGAAGTTCATAAAAAAATTTGGTGAGCTGAAAAGGAACGCGGGAGTGTGAAATTCGCCACAATATCAAATAAATCAATGAAAGGAAATTTCGTTGCCTTTTTAATTTTTTAATATTTTTTAAATTTTGCGAGTAGTAAATTACAAAATAGAATGTTCTTTTCGCAGAAAGAATAATGAGTTGAAATGTTTTGAGAGCTTCATTAATTTGTTCAATTCGATAGGATATAAGATTTCAAAATTTATAAAAGTGCTTTAGCTATATTTCCATATAATTTTTTTTTCACAATAATTCATCATATTTCGGTTCCTCTTGTTTTCAGAAACTGTTTTATAGGTATTATTATTCGTTGCTATATATAAATATATATTCATCTTTCGTTTTTGTATTAATTTTTATTGGAAAACAAAAATTACTTATGAATTACAAAATGTCACGGTATAACTAGTATATTTAATAGTTATTTGAACTTCATTTGTGTAACTTTTATTCGCACTGTGTTAATTTTTGAACACCAACTGTACTTGCTTCTCCCTTTAATTTAGATATTACTACTACTTGTACATAAACATACGAGCACATATAAAAGTGTTATGTTGGTTCCGGCTCGTGCGAGTTAATGTATATTGATTTTTATTATTCGATCAAGCAATCACTTAAAAAATGTATTTAAAAAAATTAAGGCTGAATGTTAATCTTTAAATTACACAATCGAAATATTAAAACATTTGACTCTTGTTGAAGTAGCAGATTAAAATTTAAAAATTAATTAATAACGGTTAGTTTAGCCATCTTGCGGCATAGTCATATATTTGAATTAAACGACATATTTCTTAAATCTCATCACGAAGTGTTTTAGAAATGGCTAGAATGGAAGCAACATCCATAAATCTCCGATTTGCATCGCGACACGATCATACTACTTTTTTTGTTTCTTTCCATATCCACGCCAGCATTTACGTTAGTTGTAAGCCGATTTCTTATACAGTAGACAATCTATTCATTTTATTATGCATTGAGCGAACAATTTCATTTATAAAATAATTACAAAAGCGATTAATAATGAAAATTAAAGAAATTATCTTCTAACGTAGTATGTAGCGGTGTTTAATTCAAGATTGGAACACAGAGTTCGCGTATTAAGAAAGAAGTTCTTGATAAATAAAAATGCATAATTAAAACGTCATAATTAATTTTTTTTTTTTAAATGCATTTCTATAATAATAACAGTGAACGGAAATAATAATAATAAAATGGAATTAAAGAAAAATAAATTTTAGAAAAATTTTACAGGAAACGACAAATTACTCAACTAATAATAATTTCACAAATTATAATACACTATCGAATGTAGAAAAAATATCTACTTGTGCAAATTTTTTATGTACTACACCAAAAAGTGCATTACCAACTAAGATGATACACAGAACATTTGAAGTAATTAGGATACTTCAAAAAATGTACAAATGGTGCGATCGTGTCGTATTGCAAATCGGAGATTTACGGATGTTGCTTCCAATTTAGCTTAGAAGTGTAACATTAAATTTTGCGGGGGAAAGAAAAGAAATCGCTGATCGTTGAATATCAGTAGTTTTATTTTATTGCCAAATTCGTGTCGTTAGAATTTAATAAAACGAAACGATATACTTTTTTTTGAAATCTATTTAAGCAAGACAGCATGGATGCGAATTTGTCCATTTCCCGTTGAAATAGGTATCACCATCATTCTCAGAATATTTTTAATAATGTTGAAAAATTCAACGAAACGATAAAAAAAATCCTTTTATAATGAGATTATTTTTAAATATGTATTTTTTCTTCTTAGTTGTGAAATAGCTATTTTTTCTTTTTTTCATTAGCCCCAATTTTTAGTTTTTATTTTCACCTTGAACCAGTTTTTTTTTTTAAATATTTAATATCTTCATTAGTTTAAAATTTGAAAAATATATCTTCTCCGTTTCCTGGGCATAGAAATTTTTGAACACAAAACAGCAGAGAAGTCATAAGATACAAGGATTATCAGTGTTCGCACTAAGAAACCGTGAGAATGAAATGATAAAAAAGCTAACAAATGCCTAACCTTTAATGAATATCGCGAAAATCGTGGTTACCGAAAATGTAAATACTCGTTAAAAATAAAACCGTGCTCTTACAAATTCTACTTCTTCAAATTAAAAAAAAAAAAAGTAATTCAATGCCTAATCGTTATAATTTAACTAGAAGATAAAGAAGGTCATAAACAATTCGATTTGTTTGTTGCTGTTTTCGGGACCAAAATCGTAATTTTTTGATTTTATGAAAAAAATTCTGCGTTTTGTTTTATATTTTGAATTTCACTTTTAAAGAGTTATTTGGTGGTGAGTTATGCATTTTTTAAGGGTGACTTTCGAGATCGTTTTAAATTTTCGGTATTACATATTCTCGACGGTTTTTTGGGGTTTTTCGCTGCCCAAGGTAATGGGTTAGCCTAAAATTATAGATATAGTTTGAAGGCGAATTTTAATTGTAATTTATGTGTCAATTTTAAGGTTTTTATAAGTTAAACCGCTTGTGAGTAATTGATTTTTATTCAATATTTTTGTCGTTTCTGAACCATCTTGTTAGGATTCCGTACATTACATATTCACGAAATCCTAAAAATTGAATTATTCTTAATCAAACTGTCGATGTGAAAAGCAAACAAAAAAATGTTTTGAAAGCAATTTATATGGTTTGATATGAAAAAATGCGAATTGAATTATAGAAGCTAAAATATTAAGGGTATCCTCAGTTAAACGCGTTATGCGCATAAAATTAATGGATCAACAGGAAACGTTAGATGTAGAGGACGTTCATTTTGCAATGATCAATGAATTGTATACAAGATCATTTTTTTATGAATTTGAAATTTCCGTTGAATTACATTGATAATATTTCAAAACCACCTGTTTACCAAGTAAACCTACGGGGTGAAAAATTATCTTCATCTTAGATTGAAAACGAAGAAAATTAGATCGTTTAATTGAAATATTGAAATATAATATGATTAAAACCGTCCCTTATTTTAGATATAAAGGAAGAAATTGAACCAGTTAACCATCGCAACAGCTACAAAAATATCTAATGTAACAGCGATCAGTAGTGCGGAATCCGAAAAAGGTTTTAATTCAATGAACGTAATACACACCGAACTTAGAAACAGGCTTACCCCGTAAGATATATATGTCAAATTTTTGAAAATCAATTGCTCCGGGAATTGTGACGATTCTCCGGTCCCTCAGTTCGATTGCTAATTTGTAACGATTCTTTGTGTGCCACCAATTTCAGTTTTTGACGTTGAGGGCTTCTGTACCGACGTTAGTAGCATAATAATATTGCACTCGTTTTGATAAGCAACCAAGATTCAAAGCTACCCTACGGGGGCCAGAGTCGTCAGATACGATTCAAAAAAAATAATACCAATATTTTTTGTAATCGAAAATAGAGAAAAACAAACTTTTTTCAACCGACCGCGGCGCGAATCACAGCGTTCTTTACGGAACCTCCTCGGTAACAGGTCAATCAAGCAGAGCAATCTGCGTTTTCATACGTATGCAATACGAAACAAAACCACAGGCTTTTTTCACCTTTTCTTTTTTTTATATTTCTTTACTAATTGTGAGAAATCTAGACGCGCGGATGACGTTTTTCTTACAATACCAAATAAATTAAAAGGCAATGCCGATCACGACAAAACCGACTAATAGTAGTATATAGCCAACTGTGCTCAACCAATAGCCGGGTCGTTGATAGAGACGCAAATAAGTTAGTCAGAGCTAAAAGAATGAGTTCGGCCATTTTCTTAAATTAACGGAATGCCTAATAGAAATAAAAAATCTGCGCCGGAACACGGTGAGCTAATGAGTAAATAAATCTGAGCAGTACTTAGTTCGTATCAATATATACTTTAAAATTTTGTAAATGAACGAATCTAAATTCATTTTTAATAATACTTTTTTTGGTTTCCTCTTTCTTAAAACCCGATTATTTCCTACAGATTCGAACATTTAATACTAAATTAATCTTTATTCATATATTTTCCTTTCTGCTTTTAGTGTTCAGGATAGGAAATTCACCGAAAAAGTCGTTTTTAGTGTACGCTCAATTTGCATGATTATTTTGCGTTTGTGATATTGAAAGTATTCTGCAGTAATCCGGAGGAGGTTTTTAACCCGAATACCGACGATTAATTTGTTCAGAGTTGGAAAAGAGTGTGGGGTTAAATGGTACGATCGTTATCGACAAATATTATTAGGTGTTCCAAAATCCTTCTTTATATTTTCATAATTCACCCCCGATTTAAACCCGACTTCTTTCTTTCGCTTCCATAATTTATTAAAATGAAAAATCTAATTGAAATTGTTAAACTATATTCTGAACTGTACAAATCGTGCCATACAGATTGCATTAATTCAAAAATCAAATACGGGGAATCAAAAAAATCGAATATAGGTTTGTTGTGTTTCTCCACTCCCGGTCGAACAGAAACGAATAAAAGAACAAAAAGATCAACGTCGAGAATAATTTTTTTTTGTTATTTTGTCATCAATCCGAAAGTGGTCCGTAATTCTTCTATTAAATCGAAACAAAATATAACAACTACGTGTTCTACGGGATGAGACTAACAATAGTTAGTCAACACGGCTCGGTTGAAAAGTACGACTTCGAACTGCCGAGCGAAGCAGAAAATTCGCGAAAATTAAGGAAAACCGAGAAGACTGGAACCGAATAGAGCGGAGATACAGACTCGACTAAACTTTAAAAAAAAAAACACGGATTCGACTTTGCCGATCCAGTGATGATAACATGGGAAGCTATTTAAAACAGCTTGATAAGGCTGGTGACTGAGGTAATTAACGAAGTAAAAACATTAAAAAAGAAGATAGTTATGATATAAAAATAAGAAGTACACTAATTGGATCGTTTATCAACAGACGAAAAAGAAGTTTGAGAATATCAGCAAAGAACGATAAGAAACGTCGTTGCATACGAAAATCAAGCTAATAGTGAATGGAAATGCAGTAAACAAATTTAAGATGTAAGATAAAAATAGACTTTAATAATTCGGAGTTAAATAATTAAACGACAGACAGCGTTAAAATTGATAAAGGAACTAATAATAATGATTAAATTATCAAAATTGGTGAAAATAACGAAGCGACAACGAAACAAAAATGGTATGAATAATGTTTAGACATAGTTCAATAATCTCAAGTTTAAAAACAATATTTATAATAATAATAGTAAGAACTAATAATATTAAAAAATAATAATAATAAAAATAGGTAGGAGTACGACAGGTTAATATATAGATAAAGAATTCAATTATATCAACGGGGAATATTTTATTTGAATTGCGTTTAAATAAAGTTCCCGTACATTAATTACTAGTGCTTAAACAGAAAAAAAAAAAAATGATAATCTCTTACCTAATAAAGATGGAAAATAAGTCGAATTATCAAACAAATTTTAAAAAAGAAAGAGCGAGCGTAGCTTATATCAAGAGGTCGTCATTTAAAAATATTTTTGTTCACTCTCCTATTCTGACTCCAAATGAAGAAACTTTGCGTTTTATCGGTCATCTCGAAACTGATTAGATGCCGTTTGTTATTTCGAAATTATATTTATTTCAATACGCTAATTCTAACACACGGGTTCATCGAATTCTCGATAAATTATGTTTCATATAAATTTTATATGCGAAAACGCGACTGTAGGCTGGGCTTAACATGCGGCGGGAAAATATAGGATTAATAAAATGGAAAAAATTTTTCATGAAGTTTTGGGCAAAGCGAAAATATGTTAGAAGAAACTTCAAATCTCGGAATGAAGTGGTAAAAAAATTTGATTTTTAAATAAAAATTGAAAATATATTCGAAATATATTTAATTAAAAATAGAAATAATACTTTCCATAGCAACGAGGAGAAACACTTTAAACCTAAAAGAGAGTGAATGCTATAATTATTCCTTCTAGCCAATGAGTTATGTTGTCGGAGCTCAAAAAAAAAAAAAAAATTTTAACGAAAACTTAATTTTTACTCGCGAAATGTCTAACAGTATATGTAATCAGTACAAGTCTCGTTTATGTTTTCAAAGTTGAGACTCTTAGTTAAATTGCACAACTCTAACACAAAATAAGTGGTTAAAAAAAAAGATAGAGAAATTAATGAATTAAACGAATTTAATATGAAAAAAAAAAAAAGAAGAAGAATTTTGAACAATATTTAGAAAAAATAATGACAACAATTTTATTAAGTAGCTCTGTGATCTCATATGTGCAAGGTTTTTGTAACACGTACGATTGAACAATAAAATTTAATTTTGCCGAAATTTGCACCGCCGAACTGTAATGCGATTATTTTATTGAACAAATCGTGCATCTTAGAAATACAAAAAATTAGTTTAGCTTAAAACATTCTAACGTACTAGATTCGGATATTAAATTGTTATTTAGAGACACGAAAAATATGTAATGACGGAGGCGTTTTAAATGCAATATGATCGATTAATTATCGAAAATGAGTTTTCGAAAGGGAGTATGTAAAACTTTATCGAAAAAATATTAATGGAATTTACTCTCAGCAATGCAGTTAAAAGAAATTAAAATGCGCTAAAAACAAAAGCGAATAAAAAAAAAGAAAAAAGGGTACTGACGGGAATTTGTTACCAACAATAAATATAGCAAGTGATAAAAAATTACATATCTAAAAATTATTCCTTAATTTATCCGCATTTTGAACACTGATATAATCGTAGATTTTAACCAATTGATACGAATTTCTAGATAAAATAACGAAATCTCCAGATCTAATCACAAAACATTATAAGCGGGTCCAGAATGATCCCGTTAACCTCGCTTAATATAAAAATAAAATCATGAAATATTTTAATTTACTTACTATGTTATATAAAATATTGGATAATCGGAAAATAAAACAGAAACAAAAAATAAAAACGAAAATAACAAAAACAACCACCAACTTTATATAAATGTTTAACGAATAAACACTAAACGCTAGCTCCGTTACGAATGAAAGGTTAAACACAAATGTTTTCACAAATGAATACCAATGCGACTAATAATAGTCCAATATCTCATAACGGCTGTTTTAAAGTCAGAAGAGACATTAGAACCGTTCCTGGAAATGATAAAAAAAAACAAAACAAAAACAAAATAAAACGAACCAATATGTTTAACGTTTCCAAAGGATGTTCCAAAAGGGACAATGCAGACTTTATATTACCTGTATTTTGACCTATTTAAACCGGTCGCGAAAAACGCCTGCCCCATGACGATGTGTTCAGTAACAAAGCGAGCGGTCGCTGTTTTTCTGAACCAGTTTTAGGAGTAATTTTAAAATATAACAATAAACATGTTCTTTTGACCGAATCTATACGGCAGCATCGTAAAATGATTTAGTCGCGTTTTCTATAAAATGTAAAACGCTCGAAAGAAAAAAAAAAATCATTGTAGAAAAAACTGTCTTGGCAGTACTAGGCGTATTGTGTGCAGGGAAACAAAAGATATTAAAAAAAAAAAAAAAACAGTTGGAATAGCTCAGCGATAGAAAAATATGCTACTACTTGGATAATGTTAAATGAAAAAAGAAGCTAGATAAATGAAAAATATGAAGTAACAAAAATTACAATTGCTCCTCTAGTTTCTGTCCGGCTAAACCCGGATCACAAAAAAAGAACAATTTACTTTTTCCGTACATTTTTATTTTTCTTTCCCTTGAAAATATGAAGCTGTGTTACTCCAGTCATTTTATAAACATACATCGATCGAATTGCAAAAGCAGATCCAGCCTTTTTATGCAGAATATAAAAGGTTGATTAGCGCAGAGCAAAGAAGTTTTTGCAGCTTTACACAATGACTTTCACAGAAAGAACGTTTCACAAAGGTTATTATACTTTCAGCGTAGCAGTGGTCAGATACATTGAAAATTCATCACTTAGTAAAAGTACATGCTTGTTTTGTTGTAGTTCCGAATGTATATCAACATGAAATTGAAATTCTTGTAAATTGTGACTTCCGTAAGAATGAAAAATTCTGAAAGGCTCTAGTATATATAATAATGGATTTATCTATTTTTTCGAAACAAAACAAAGAAAATATATCACGTGATATTTATGAATTTAATGTTTTAAATAAAATTATTTTATTCGATTGATTTAGGAACATTACGTAATAATAATAATAATATAAACGAACAAATATTGAATAACATAATACAAAGCAGCGAATTGGAAATTATTTACATAGATGGATCAATAAAAGAAAACAGACGGTATGTGTCACAGCGCTACATAATAAAACTAAAAGAACTTGAAGTAATTTCGACTTCCGAAATTTTATTCATCATGTACAGCGGAAATAATGGCCATTCAGAAAGTATTATGAACAATCGGAAAGGTGTAAAATAAAAAAATTTTAATATTGACAGATTTGGATATCGGCAATATAAAAAATAATTGGAAAAAATCTATCACCAACAACACAATATCATCATTATTGTTGCATCTCCCATTCGGGAGGTTGCACGTCACGAACATTATAAGTTCCGGTATCGTTAATAGGAAGAAGTCTTTAATTCCTGTGTTCGTATTCATCATTTCCATTCTCCTTCTTCCTCTAGGAGGTTTTCCTTTAATTTTCCCCTGTGTCACCAGATTGAATAAGCCTTCTTCTCTAATTTTGTGGGCAATGAATGCAATTTTTCTTCTTCTTATATCGTCATAAAATTGCAACTTACCTACTTTACACCTATTCGTCACCTGACGGTTTGTTATAAAATCCGTCCACGGGATTTTTACCGTACGCCTGTATGCCCACATTTCAACGGCGTCAATTCTTTTTTTACAGTCTGCACTTATCGTCCAGGTTTCAGCGGAATATTGCATTACAGACCACACATAACACCGTAATATTCGTTTTTTCATATCTATATTCATTTTTTTATTTGTTATGGCCTTTGGGAATTTAGAAAAAACACAATATGCAATATATTAAATATTATTGGTAAACTTCAAAAAAATAAAAATATAATATATTTCAAATGGATACCTGGACACAGCGGTATCGAGGGAAACGAAATAGTGGACGAATCAGCTGGAAAAATAAATCGAAATAATGGAATCAAAAAGGTTAAAATACCGTGGATGGAATATATACCCGATCATATTGAGCAGATGATAAATGATGAATGGCAAGCACTATATGAAAAAACTAGTGGGAATGTTGGAAAGAAATACTTCGAAATACAAAAAACCATACAGAGGAAGACGTGGTTTATAAATAAAATGAACAGAGAATTTATACATTATATATGCCGAATACGTACGGGTTACATAAAAACTCCAGCAATATTACTTAGGCTGGGTATAATAACGAATAATTTATGCGAATGCGAAAAGATTGGCTCAATTGAACACATTATTTTGGCAATGAGAAGCGGATCTAGAGAGACATTTTTTGGAGGGGGAATTATATAATTACGTAATGGGGACACTCGAATTCCGCACAAAGCACTAACACAGTGACAAGTCACACACGAATTCCGCACCAGACCCGAAATAGCCCACCCGCTGACAACTCGAATTGCGCACAGCCTTTAAAAAAAATACTCTGATTTTATAAAATCGATGAAGGACTTAAAAAATGAGTAAAAGTCGCTCTTTCAGTGACTTCCAAAATGTGTTATCGTAATGAAACGTTTACTATTTGGAATAATAACCGAACTACATTTCAGTCGATTAAAAAAGCCTTTAACGTTTGCGAAAAATAGGCTACTATCCCGTTAGCAGTACGATTGTTATTCGAAATATTTTTAACAACCTCTAGGGAACGTACTCATATTTAAAGAAATGTTGCATAAAATAGAATAATTTTTGCACGAATATTATATAAAATAACGTAAATTACGATAATTTCTAACTGAATATGTAGAATTTTCAGCGCACGGCATATTATGTTTCATGAAGCTTCTATTTCATATTAATACAAAATACTTTCATATCAACTGATTAATGTACATAAAATATAAATGTGACCATGTAAAATTTTTGAGTTTGACAAATTAAATATGTTCTTATAATATAGTTACTTACGAGTTTGAGGGAACCGAGTTTCGGGAAAGTTTCAGTTCAGATTTTATTTTATCCATTAATCAGTGTTCAATCTCAGTGATAAATTGTCATTTGAATTAAAACCAAATTTGTTAAAAATCGTAATTTTTTCATTTAGTGTACCAATACATAGTATTCTACTTAAATTTTAAATGACAACGCAAAAATTTACCATTAAAATAAAATCCTATTTAAAACAATTTAATGATAAAATTTACAATGATAATAATTACGTAAATAAATAGTGTTAGTAGTACTACCTTTTTTCATTAAATGTTAGTTGGATTTAACAAGATAATTTTCCTTCGTCAAGTTTTTATAATTTGTAGTTTATTGTAAATTAAATAGTTTCTTATCTAGATAATAGATATTTTTGCGCACATTTGGTTGGTATTAACGTGTTTTGTTAGATAAATGATAAAGAAGCAGAAGTTTAAACTCAAATTTAGGTTATCAGAATAAAAAAGTAATTCTTAGAAGCAACACTGAAATATGGTTTCATTACTTCTGTGTAATGTTTTCCATTAATACAGAACATGCCCGGGAAAAATTTTTTTTTTTGAACTTTTAAGTTTCCAGCACCCTCCGGTAATTTAAATTTAAAGCTAAAATATCGTTATATTTTTCTTTCCAAAGTATCCGTTTATATATGTATTTTCGAAAACTACGTTCGTTTGCCGTTTTTAGATGCAAATGGGGTTTAAATTAAGTGCTTATTGGAAATGTTTATTGCGATGCAAAGTTTTTGTTGTTTATTTTATATTTTAAATTTCAGGAATTATATCGGTTGGTGATTCATGCATTTTGAAGTAATTTTTAGATAATTTTAAATTTGTCATATTACATATTCTTAACTCGTTGAACGACTTTTAGCGCTCAGAGGTCAGAAGAGTTGTTCAAACGTTAGCATTTTCTGAAAGAGCATTTAATACTATTTTTGTATATAGCTTTACATTTTAACGTGTAAGCGTCATAATTTTTCCTCATCAAAAAACATCAAAAATTATCATCCGGCTTATAATAAGTACATAACAGTAATTCGACACTGTTTAAATTATTGCTCTATTTTTAATCATAGAAATAAAATGATGTTTCAAAATTGTTATTTTACAGGCGCTTTGTAGAATTCAAACTGTTCTAGAAATATTTATCCCCATGATAAAACTGTTAACACTGATAATTTCTTAACATTAATGGTAACACGAAATTAACATTAACGTATATATGAAAGTGAAATATTTTATTAAAAATAATAACTTCCAAATAAGGAAAAATTTTAGCTGCCGCTATGTCAAGAGGTAGTATACACGTGCAATCATAAATATAATTCTTTTGAAACTAGAAAGATAAAAGAACACAAATGTAGACAATTAGGAGTAAGCTAAATTACTGAAAGTTGATCTAACTGGTAAATTGCAAAAGCCGGAATCAATTTTTAATGATTAAAACATAAATATATCACAGTTATTTATCGGAACTACTTGTTTTAAAAACAAAAATGGAATTAGAAGTTTAAACAATTACGTATATTTAAAATTAATCTGGCGTATTCTCAAATATTTTTTAATAAACCGTTATACAGGAATGATTTTTAATACATAGACAGGTGTAGAGTATTTTTCATTAGTAGATTAAAAATTAATTGTCAAAAATAGGATACGTAAAAATGTTGAAAGTTATCGAACATTAAAAATATAGTACGATCAAGCGCCATCAGTTTTGGAAACCCTTAGTCCAGCGAACAGCGATTATGGTCCGAGCGTCGTTTTCGTTTGTTTTTTTATATTTCATACCTGCAAACTTCCGGTGCGCAATTCGTGTGTGGAGATTAGAGACCTTTTTTTAACCTTCGACTCAGGTAAATAACTGTGCGCAATTCGAGTGTGGCCTTACGTAATATCTTATACGTTAGACGGTAGATTTGAGAAATACCTTGTTTCATAAAGAAAATCAAATAGCGACTTCTTTAAAAATTTAAAAATGTTTTAAAGATACATAACTATTACAGTTTAATTTGAATTTTGTTTTATTTTTCACCACGGGTGAAAACGAAATTATAAAATTGTGACTAAAATGGTAGTTTAGAATTTAAATAGTAAATTACTAGGAAAATTAAAACGATAGTATTTTTCATTAGACCTTTTTTATTTTTGTTAGTAATTCGATCTGAATTGTTTGTCAGTGAGCAATTAAAACAGATATATGCATATATTTCTTATTAAATTATTTTCATTCGCATTGTACAATAAAAATTAGAAATAAATAAAAAAGACAAAAGATCGACGACAGTTGCATTTAAAACAAAATAGAAACGCAACATTAATACTTTTAATAGAAAACAGTACTAAATATAGTTATAATTAAATCCGTAGGTATAACATTTATAAAAAATTTTTATAATATAAATTAAGTTTCTCTGTTGTAAAAAGTTTTTTTATCGAGCATTTGGTTGTTTAAGGGCGAAATGTCCCCTATCACCCTCCTCCTCGTGGATCCGCCTCTGATGTGAAATATATAATGATCATAGGACAGATTTAAAAAAGAAAAATATTACCATTCTATAAGACCATGCCAATAATAACCTTATTACAGACGTTGCGAAAACCAGATCAGGAACCTGCTTACATTTTGTACCAATACATAAAACATAATTGTATAAAATGTAACCTATTTTAATAATTTATAAATAATAACTTAATAAAAAAAATAAAAAAAAAAAAGTTGAATGATCGAATGGTGAAAGTTAGTCACAGAGGGGACGGAAAAAAAATGATTGCAACGACTGAGAAAAAAACAAGATTCTCATTCATCAAAAAATTGACTTTATTTGTTATTAATTTTTGCACATTTTACAATATTTGATTAATTAGATGCAATTTCGTCTTGACATATTCACATTAGTTTTTAATGCTAAAGCTTTTGTAATGAGCTGGCAAGTTGTAGAATCAAAACACTTGAACAGTAAGTTTACCGATCATTTAGGCTCTGTATAATTAGTTCCTTCATGACGGAATTGTATTTGACAAAAACACGTTAACTCGTGTGTAAAGAAATTTCTATTTTAAATGACGAAAAATTTTTTAGAATAATCTCGAAATAACGATATAAGTAATGTCTAAGAATCCATTTTGAAATTCGATCTCTCTCTTAAATTGTTGTTAAAACTGAAATTTACGTACGGCTTTGCTGTCCTTTAAGTGTGTATGAAACACGAAGTTATAAGGTAATTTCCTATCACAGTGATTTCTAATCACTCGGTCTTTTTCGAGAATAAATTTTATTTAAAATCTTTCGTCGTTCCTGCTCTTGCTTATTGTTTACCGACCATTATGCCTTTTATTACAAGTATATTTTCCTTTTTTTTTGTTCTTTATTCGATATTTCAATCAAAATATCCACCGATCGAACTAGACTAGTTGCTATCTAGATTTGAACTAGATTTCCGCAGAAAATATGTGATTCTGAAAAGCTTCGTTCTTTAAATTGCTCCATTTGGATACTTCATAATGTGTACCGAAAATTAATATTACAAATGACACATTCGTGTACTACTTTATAATAAAATAACTACAAAATATAATATTCAAACAAGAGCAAGCTGAGGAGCATGCGTTTAATGGAGATATTACTGGAGGAGAAATAACAAAAGTAAAGATGGTGAAAATGGAATGAAAATATTGAAAGTGTAAGATTGCAGAGCCAGTACGGTGTGTTAATTAGGTTGCGCGGCCCAAAATAAAGTCATATTCCGAAAACAGATAGTATCTCTATTTTAAAATAAATTTTCGCCATCGGAAAATTTTAATTTTTTTGGAGGTTTTTTTCCATGCCGGAAGCATATTTTATCGTTAAGCTCTACTGCGATCTTTCAATTTCATAAGCCGTAATAGTTTTAACGATTTGTTAATATTGTTTGGCTACTGAAATATTTACAGACTCCCCCGTTTATGCGTAAACATGTGCATCGAATGTTATTACAAAAAACAAGTATTTCACTCTGGGGTAACCGCAGGAGGTGAGGTCGAAATTTGTTAAAACACTTTTAACCTTTTTCTGCAAAAAGTATAAGAAGATGAAATTTATCTTCATCGTTTAAGCATCTCTATGCAGCTTTGGATCTATTAAGAATTCAACAGAAGATAATAAAGCACGTAATAAATAGATTATTTACCAAATAGAGAACAAACAGAAATGATAAATAACGATATATACTTATCTACAGAATCAGTTCCGGTAAGGTTTATTATTATTTATTTATTTTATCAATGAAGGACCTTCACCTAGAAACAAATAATAACGAAAGAAGCTCTCTCACTTTGACTTTTGAACTGATCTCTATCCGTCTTTTTTCTCCAACCCTGACTCCTTTTACCTTGCCTTACAGCCTAAATCCTCTTCTTCTTGGTTTAACAGTTTTCCCAGTATCAGCCGTTCTGTCACTTCTTCCATAGTTCGCCTATAGTCTGCTCCCGGCTTCTCGTTTTCGCTTTGCTCTTGTTCAATCTCCTTTGTGTCCCTTTCATCCTCCTACCTTAAATATCACCTGTGACGCAAACCACCTACTATTCGAATATTCCTTCATCTACTCTTTACAGTGCCCTCTACATTCTCGCTTTTCCATCTCCTTCTGTTGTTCCTTTGTTAGCCGCTTGCATTTCTTCTGTCTCTAATCGTTTCTTGATATAACCTGTCGCTCCGTATGTCTTTCTATTCTTCTAATCTTTTGTGTTGTGTGAATGTCCTCTGCTAACGTGCTCATAAAATAAAAAAAAATAAAAAAAAGCGGTTATATTTTTTCCGGGTAAGGTTATTTTCGGTAGAAAATTTAAAAATTAAGCCCCGGTAAAGTTTTTATTTTACCTTTTCCAGCTGAAGATGGAAAATTGCTGAAAATGTTTGAGGATTTTCGTTTCTATTCAATCTCAAGGTATTTAATATTTATTTATAAGTTTTATTATTTTAATTAACTAATTAACAAACAGAATATTGATACGGATTCGGTATTTACGGCGCTATCTAGCGATGATGTCGAGCTACAAATTATTCTCCGATTAAAATCATTAATTTTCGATTCGTCGGCATCGTCGTATTGTTCGTGGGCAACGGAGAATATGGCCCCCGGGACGCTTACACCGCTGAAAATGTAAATTCCGGTTTTCAGTCGAAATTTCGACGACACGTGTGGAGTCCAGGTCTGTGTAAGTGGCTTTATGTGTGTGTGTGTGTGTGTCCTGCAACAATAGATAGTGTCGGTTCGGCAGTGGAGTCGTGAGATAAGTATTGCGTGTATGTGTGAGCGGTCGATCGGCTGATAGGTACATGGCCTGTTGTATAATTTTTCCGCAATTTACCATTAGGATGGCACAGCGAGTCTGTAGTCCTTTAGAAACTGTTTCAGTGTTAATTGTTATGCGCTAGTCGTTTCCCCAAAACCGCCGCTTTTCGTGCTAGTTGCCGTTGAGGTGAAATTTTAACCACTATGCCCTTTTGAGGCTGCTTTCTTTGCGTTCTCGGCATTTTTTCTATTATTTTCTCTCTCTAGTCTCAAGCATATTTGTCGCCGGTGTACGCTCGTACGCGTCGGCATTTGCTGTTTTCGTAGAAATTCGTATTGTTTTCAACGCGCTTTTAGAAATATTTCGTTAATTTATCAAAAACACGTGGAGCGTTTACAGTGAGATTTCTTATACGGGGAAGGGCGCGACCGTAATGAAAGCGGATCCACGATTTTTCTTTACCGTCTAGTTAGAAAATAGTAATAAAAAAAAAAAAAGACAAAAAAGCCTAAGACTTCGCCGCGAGTTGTGACACTGCAGGTGTCACCGGCGCCCGTTATTTGCGTGTAATTATTATTTTGTCACTTCTTTTCCGTCATGTTTCATTTCGTGAACCGAAATGAAGAATTAGTTAAAATTCATTATTTATGTCACGTCTAGTCAACTACGTAAGTTCCAACATCATAATTTAGACCAGCCGTTTTCGGAGCAAAGTACAAAGAGAATGAGGTAGAAGATTCATTGGAGAATTCGTTTCACTAGAGTTCGAAGAGAATTCGTTTTACTGGCATTCCAGAACAGTTTATCTCAGGTGGCTCCTAAAATGAGGAAATCAGGATTTATTTCAATATATAAGTACATTAAATTAAAAGTATTGCTAGTTGGTGTAACGCTGACTGGATTTATTTCAAGAGAACAGTAGAGTTGTCGAACGATCTGTTCAGGAAGCTGTTTAATCGAATCGGTTGTCAAAAGCTGAAAGAGTTTGGATTCGATAAGAAAAGTTAACCTTTAAAATAAGCAGGAGGAATCCCAAGAACAACTTTTTGGAACGATCTGTTTCCATCATCACTAATGATTTATACAGCTGGGAACCGTTTGATTTAGTCGATACGCTTACGTCTAATTATTAATAATTAGTCACAATTTAATTAAAAAAAAAAAGAAAATAGCTGGATTAACTTTTTCATTCAGCGAGCGCTCCGACAGATTATGTTTTTGTATGGATGAGATCGTCGCAGTTATATTTTCAAGACTATGATTAGACTCTCTCGATTAGTTTCATTGTAGATGAAATTAAGGAAAACGGAAATTATTAGATTAAGATGAAAGTAACAGTGGGAATGTTAAGAAAATTCGATTTACCCGAGATAAATGGAACTCTATAACCGATGATGGTATGGTAGGTTTCCTCGACTATGTGTATTATTTTAATTCCGTTAAAACCAATACAAACTTGAATGTAAGTTTTATAAATGTCACTTTTTACGAATCAGAAATAATCTATAGATGGGACCGTCCAATTTGTCGTAATATTTTAGCAAAGGTTTCATTTTTTTATTTTATTTTTTATTTCTTGATTTCGATATAATACGTCTTATAAACTATTGTTTCGGCCACACTATATTCTGAATCCAGTTTAGATATTTATATACTCTCGTAAAAACAGTAGGAAAATCTTGTAAATTACATAGCGGGCCTCCGAAAGAAGTAACGCCGACCTGAACATATGAACACGATTCATTAACTAATCGTAACTGCAACGGTCCGCCGGAATCACCCTTGAAAAATCATAAAAATGAAAACTTTTTAAAAAAGTAGTAAGTAATAAATAATTCGAATCGTTCAATGTACAGTCACAAAGTAACTTATTCATATAGATCAAAATTACTCTTTCTTGTGGTACGCTTTATAAAATAATGCTGAACATTTGGACATGAAATTGAACATAATTATTCATATTCGTGTCTAGATGTGTTATCAATCATTATATAAAAAAAAAAAAAAAGTTGTACAAATAAAAAATATTATATTTTCATACCTATAAATATATCTGTATATACACATAGTAAACAACCGCAAATCCGAAAATGATAGGACGTATACTGTAAGTTGCGATGTTGCAATTTGAACGAATAATTATTAACAATAGTATAATTTAAATAGTTAAAATTGCGTATGGCCCGATGAGCAGCCGAAAGCGTGGTTTTTTGATTTTGTTTGTTTCTCTCTTCTTTTTTTTTTTTTTTTTTTTAAATAATAAATAAATAAATAGTTAAAACAATTTTGTTAAATTCGTTTGTTTCTGTTTGACTATTGGGTGTATAATTGAAGATATTTACCTTCGTAAATTATAATTGTAAATGAGGTTTAAAAAAAAAAAAAAAACTTCTAACCAACCTTAAGATTGAACCTGCAACCACCAGATTATTGGTGTTGTACCTACCCAATTGTACTATAATAACTCTGTGTTGTACTAATTTTTTTTGTCATAGTTATTTTCATTATACTATTTTTAATAAATAATTATTCTTTCAAATTGCTAAGTTTCGGCTTTGCGAAAATGACTCCATATTTGAAATACACTATTTATGTAAGTACACTTTGTAATATTATAGTAACGGACAAAAAACATAATAATCATAATCTATCATCTCTAGCAGTTCCAAAGCGAATTATTTCTAGCAATTAATCTCGGTAACCTTTTTTATTTTTCAATTTTAAAAATATTCATACAAATAATGAAACTATTTTTATTAAGAGCAGATTAATGGTTTATTAAAATCAGTAACCCAACTAAAAACAAAACTATCATCTTTACTAATATATTTTCTGTTAGATCGTTAATAATAAAATCAATCATTTTTCGCTTATTCAATCCACGCTATACTTAGGTCTTGTATGTATTTTATTTTTCTGTTTTATATTATTTTGAGGGGTTTTTAAAAAAATATTATTGTACGTCTGATAGTTGGTGTGATTCTTTTTATGTCATTTGGTCTAAAGTAATATTAAATTAACTTATTTTACACATATTAGTATTATATAATAACGCTAAAATTTCACTTTCTTATGTTTTTTTGGTGTTCTCCACGAAGGAGTTTACGTTAAATTTTCACATAAAAATAGCAGTATTTTTTAATAACATTTATGTGTACATACATACAATTACATTAAGACAGTTGTAAAATATTCTTACTTAAAGTTGAACTATTCTTCTACATAGTGCGTTGATAATTACTTATTTCATAATTATTACATATGTATATATGTAATAGTATTCATAGGGATGAATTATATGTTGATAAAATCGTATATTCCATTTACAATACTATGTTTCGGGCAAGTCTTTCGTAATATTATTTTTATGCTACGTTTTCCTTTGATTTAGTAAAGCGAATTGTTTATTTTTGATAAAACCGCTTGTCATTTGAATAGACATGAGTACCTCATCACGTCCTGCAGTTCAGTGTTAGCAGGTAAACGCACGAAAATTATCTCTAGCCTAATACATTAACGTGCAACTACCGTTTGTTTCTTTGTAAATCACGAAAATGGGTAACTAGCGCCATCTATCGATGGATAAGTCGGTATTTTACGTTTAATTTAATTTGTTCCCACTAGGCTAGAGATTGCGCGATTCGTATCAGTATTAAAAAATAAGAATAGAATAACTTATTTTATAAAAGTGATGACTCCAACTGTTTGATACATCGGCGCTTCTTTATCAGAGAAAATATACATTGTAAAATTGATGACAAACGAAAGACCGCACTGGCTAATGGGATTTCTGTATATTTATAGAATACTTACGGGAAACGAAATTTGGTTAGATGAATTTATCGTCTAGTTCCGATTTTTATATTGACTTTTTGTAGACCTCCACGATGCTACCACGAGCTAACAGTATTACCGACATGAAAATTGATTATAAATGTAAAAATCACTAACAATCGTACAAACCAAATTTATCTGATGTCAACTTTTTTTAATAAATCAAATTATTGTACATTTACTCAAATGCTTTCAGCCAATGATATTTTCTTCTTTAAGCCCATTATTTCAAAAATGTATTGATATAAAAGCTTTAAAAATTGAACTGGACATTTTGTACGTATCAAGTCTTTTGATAAACTTAATGTTTACGAATTGTTTTTACACACATATTAACAAACTGAAAACATAAATATAGGCAGGGGCTGATCCAGAGAGATGTTTTTGGGGAGGGAAATTACATAATTACGTAATATCTTATACGGTAGTCGGTAGATTTGAGAAATACCTTGTTTCATTAAGAAAGTCAAATAGCGACTTCTTTAGAAATTTAAAAATGTTTTAAAAATACATAATTATTACAATTTTTAATTTGAATTTTGTTTTATTTTTAGGTGAAAAATACAACGAAATTATAAAATTGTGGCTAAAACGGTAGTTTAGAATTTGAATAGTGAATTACTAGAAAAGGAATAGAACGATAGTATTTTTATTAGAATTTACTTATTTTTTTATTTTTGTTAGCAACCTGATCCGAATTATTTGTCCGTGAGCAGGTAATTTCATTGAACTATTTCAAATAGAATAAAAATGTAACATTAATAGTTTTTCCAGAAAACAGTAAATATTAGTTATAATTAAATCGATAGGTAACACATTTATACAAATCGTTTGTAGTATAAATTAAGTTTCTCTGTTGTAATCAATTTTTTCATCGAGGTTTTGGTTCTTTTTTTGGGGGGGGGGGATGTCCCCTATTTCCCTCCCGCAAATCCGCTATACTGAAATAGGTACATTTCTAAAAATTTGAAATTTACGCAATATTACTTTAGCATTGCCGATAACAACTGTTCCTACAGAATAGTCTTTTCCAGCTCTCAAACTAATTCACGCATGTTTATGAGATACCCATACTTCTTTTCTTTATTCTCTCCATCTCCTATCGCCTGAGAACCTAATTTTTTAGCATAATAAATTCAAGTGGTTAGGTGAAAGCTAAGGCGAGCTTCCCCTTTGGAAAAAAAAAAGAAATATCCATATCGAATAAAAACTTTTAAATTTATTGCTGTTGTCGACGGAAAATATTTACTTTTAAAAATTAAGAATAAACCGAACTCTTAGGAATCAGTTTTAAATCACCTCTCGTAATAAAAAATTAGAGAATTATCGTTAGAATATAAGTGAACCTTCGTTTATTTTAATGGTTTCATTCGTATAAATAACTTTATGCTTCGTTGTTTGATTATTGCGCGTTTATTCAGTCAAGAAGAAAATGAAAATTGGCTGCTTTCAAAGTTATTTTTATCCAGACCTAAGGCTTATATGGTTATGGTATCTGTTCTTTACTTCGAATATAAAATAATTCTAAAAAAAGGTTGTTTTTAACAAGAGGATCGATTTTGTTGCTTTACACAAGCTGTCTTGGACTAAAAATATTTTTTTTTACGATTGGGAAAGTGTTAATATATTTCCATGTCATACGTAATGTATTGTATTGGTATTTTCCTTTTAATTACTTGAGAGTAAATTGGAATCCATTTAATATAAATTATTTATTCAACTAGATACAGTTTCAATTATAAAACAGATAATATATTGAAGGTAAAATATAAATTACAGACTACTAGTTCGAACTTGTTTGTTAATTAGAACAGTATGTAGAAACAAGACTTAAAAACATTAAATTTTGGGGCTAGCTTTTTCTTAAAAATTTACGTAAATGTATAAATATATATATATATATATATATATATACACAAATGTATCGAAGATTGTACGGATCAAATTTATTTTTGTTCTGTTTATGTTTGAGGCATTTAAATGATTACTGTAAGTTTAATGAAATTGTTGAAAGTGTCAATATAAGAAATATTAGGTAAAGATACTACCCATCTCGACAAATTTCTTTGAAAGCAAAATAATGTTGAATCGCTGTTATTTTTATACATATATTAATTGCCCCCCCCCCACCACCTTTTTTGTGTTAATATTGATTTTTTAGTTTTTCATCGTCATAGTTTATAGAGAAAAAAATTGGTCACTTGTGCTTTTGAATTTAGTAAAAGCTACGATTAAAAATTAGCAGTAATTTATTTAGTGTCAGTGAAACGTTATTTTGTAAAATATTTCATGGAAGCTTTATAACGGTCTCTTTAGTAATGTAAATCTTAGACAACCGAAAAAATTCTAATACTTTATTTACTTTTAGATATAATAACCAACCGGTTACTATAGGGATCAAATTACATGTTGTTGTAACCGGTTTTTTACTGTATTATGCAGTTAATACTTAATAAAAATTTCAAGCCAATGTAGCAATGAACAACTCACCTAAACCAAAACTCTCTATATTCCACGAAAAGCTGAGCGAATGTACATTAAATGTTATTGACATGCGGAAACCATTGCAGCATAGAGCTGCCCAAATAATAAGTTTTGAACAAAAGCTCAGTATTGCGGAGAAAACTTTTACGAAAGATCTATCTAAAGCAGCAGTCGTTAAAAGAGAAAAAGTACACCGTTGTGCATTATATTATGGTAACGGCAACGAACCGTCTCGGAAACTTCGGGAACTTACACTGTTTTTAAATATTATTCACTTAGAAGTTTCTTTAGTATCTCGGGCTCGTGTGAAACGAAGAATGAACATCTATATTGGCGGACATAATGTGCACTGGTTTATCCAAATGATAACATCAAAGTCGGTACAACTATATTGATTAAATAAAATTCTGTACAAGAAGAAATACATTACAAATTTTTAAAGGCTACTATTGCCACCTTAATTACAATCACTCAGAGTTTCTTCAGCTGCAAAATATTTTCTATGAGGCAACTACACGAGGATCAGTAATTTATGAACTTACTCGGTCGGTTGAGGTCGCAGTTCACCACTGCAGATGACCGTCAAGAACAGATTTCACGTTTTATCATCCTCAGAAAATAAAATGAGATACTACCAGTTATCTAGCAATATGATTGCAACTTTTTCTCAATTATTGGCCTACCGACTGCAATAGACTGCGGATTTTTTAGACTTTTTTATCATGATAAAGAGAGAGAAAGATATCTTTAAAGTACATCAAAATTGGCAGTACGTTCGCTATTCAATTAAAAGTCATGATGCTCAGTCGATAAGATAACAACTATGAAGAAGATCAGACCATGCGCCTGTATTGGTACTTTAGTATTGAAAAAAGAAAACATCAGATAACAAATACAAAAGGTCAACTTGATTATGGGGGAATTGAAAGTACAATTAAGAAACTTGTCGCAAGTAGAAGAACCTACCGGGAATAGCATACACAAAGCGAAAATGCGGGGCAGATGGTTTCATTCTCTCGAAGTACTGATCAAAGAAAAACACGAAGAAAATGAGAAAAAAATTAAACGAATTAATGAATAAATTAAACAAAGGAATATCCAAAAAAATTATCGGAAAAATCGAATCGCTGATGTCGAAATGGGTTACTCCTTGTACAGGTGAAGAAAATAAGAATAAAAGTACAACGACTCTGCCAAGCTGGAATGTAAATAAGGTTTCTTCGAGCATCGGTACATTCACTGCGCATGGTTAACGTTCTATACATTAAAGCTGTACTTACGGCGTAGAACCCACCTCTGGTGGCTTGGTTAATCTTCTTCTGTACTGTCTGATGCTCCGTTTCAATAAATATAGCATTTTTTCAGTACAAGATCTTCGTCTTGATTGCAGCAAGCACACATTTTCATGTACCATGAAGTTGAATGTTGAGCCTTAGTGAAAACTGTTCCATCTGTCGAGAAAAAGATTCTCTAACCTCGATAGATTGTGATCCGGATAAATGCCTCTATTGCATAATTATATCTCGTAGAAGATTCTTCCCTCCGCTGCACGCGAAAGTTACACCCACCGAGGTAGTGTGTGTACATTTTTAAGCATTACAGTCGATTTACTAAGAAGAAAGTCCAATCACATCACGTTTGGTCAGTATCTTTACTTTCTCGAGTACTAACAACAGATTAATAAGCATTTTATAATATTTTATTTCTTCAGCGTTTCTCGTAATGACTTTCGTAGTTATATACGACGTAATTAAAAGAAAAAAAATAACAGCAAAAAAAGCAGAAAGATATCACATCTAGTATACACGGGGACGCTTCAACATTAGGTTTTTATTAATCACTAAATATTAAGGGGGTATTCTAGTCTAGAGGCACGAATTTAGGAGGTTTTTTCAAGCTCAATAAAAAAGAAATAATAAATATTTTTTAGTATCCACTTTTTACCATTTATTTATTCATGTTTTAAGAGTATACAAAAAAATTATCAAAGAAAAAAATTCAAAATTCACGAAGTTACAGGCTGATGAAGTGGAGGGGTAAAAAAAAAAGGAGTGTGTCCTGGTTGACACAATTCCAACCCTTCTAGCCATCTGAAACAAAAAAAAAAAAAAAAAAAAAATGTTCTTAATTAGTAAGGATGTGGTTATAGTTCATACCTCAGGGAAGAAAACAAAAATTTTTTCCGTAAAATGGTGACTGTTTGAAAAAAAAGTCGATTTTTTACCTGATTTTTGACTTTTCTGAATTTTTTAAAAATAGTAAAAATCAAAATTTTGTCTTTATTAAAGGGATATATAAAAAAGAAGATCCATATCCATAATTTCAAGTAAATCGGTTCATTAGAACTTGAGATGTCAACCGTGTTGAAAGAAGTAGTTTCGAGAAAAACGCGTTTCAAGTTTCGAAAGTTTCAAGTAAAGTTCTACAGGCAGTCTAATTTTCATAGAACGGTGGTACGTTATACTTGGATTTTCTTAATCGGCGATTCCATACAATGGGGACCATTTTCTACTTCAAATTGTACATTTTCTGAAGTTCTTTCTACTAGACGAGCAGTCCTAGCTTCCTTTGAAGCATCAGAAGCTCGGATTTCAGAGCGTTCAATTCGAGTCCCGCCTGACCGTCCAAATGTTCTTTTTTCTTTTTGTCTACCTGAACGCACAGTACTCCCTTTGTTTATTTTTTTTTTATCCATTTTACACTTAATAAATAAAATATTCATTCGAAATTTTATATTTTTGGACTGTAGAGTATGCATATTTGCGTTGTTTGAAGATTGAAACGAAACTGACCCGAACTGAACACTAAACAAGAAAAAATTTTAACAAAATGCGTTACAATGGCCTTCAATTAGTCGATTTTTAAATATATATGTAATGTATAAAAGAGTTTGAATTATCCTCAGGGAGTCGAAGAATGTCTACCGTGTCTATTGTTTGATCCACTCCGATTGAGCCGATTTAGTTGCCGCGTCACGAAAATAGCTAGAACTCCGTAAATAATTTTAATTTTGAAAAATCTTTTTAGAGACATATTCTTAAATATCTAAACTATCAGAATATATATATATATAAAAAAAAAAATCTATTTTGTCATATTTCTAGACTAGAATAACCCCTTAAAGTAATCGTATAAATTGTGCGTAATCACTTATAATGTTACACAATTAATAATCCGAAATAATATTATAATCATGAATTTGCCGAAAAGCAGTATCGCGGTACTAAATTTAAAGGATTTGCAGAGCGCTAAATTATTTTACCCCTTTTCCTCTCCAGAAGGGTGCCTGTGCAAATAAACTGACTGTTAAATGGAAATTTTTTAGCCGACATTTTTGTTTAGGGTGAACGGAAATCACTTATGAATAACATATCTTCACGTATTCGACGAAGAAAGATAAATTGAAGTATGCGAAACTTCAAGAATCGACGATTCACTGCATATCGCGGATTTCACGAGGAAACCGTCCGAGCCGGAAATGAGTAATGGCTAAAGAGAAGGATACCATCGAGAACATTCAATTTGTAACCAAACGGAACAGATAATTTAAATCAAAATTATCACGATTGATTAATTAGTAGAGTGCTATTTCCGGCGCTGCCTTAGGTAAATAAATTTATTTCTTGCACCGGATACTTCGACAAATTTAAATACTCGTTCGATGGATTATCGAATTATTCTAGACGCAAACGTTTTCAAATATTCCGCCGGGTTCCTGTCCGCAGTTTTCAAATTTGACAAAAGGACTACTACATATTAAAATCCCATTTAGCGGTCAAGTTATAATAAGCAGTTATCTATAAAGCATGCTGATTTTCTCGAGGATTTTTCATTAATGAGCGCGATATATTTGCGCCGGTATAATTAGTTTAAAATTGTTGAAAAACATTCGGTAACAATTTTTCGTTAGGAAATTTCGACCGATTAGCGAATTCGTCGAGATATTGAGAAAAGTTATTTGTTTTCTAAGAAGATTCCAGGTGATGCGTTTTAAATACAGGCTGGCCCCACATAAATCGGACCGAGAGCGGTCATTTTCGCTGAACTTTCTCTTATTATTTTAAAACACCTGTGAAGCGTTTAATAGACCGGCAGTAATGTAGCATTTACAGTAGCTTTACCTTATTTAACGAATGTCACCCATTATACCGGTTTACAATCAAAGATAGTTTACCATTCATTGTTAACAGGATATAGACTCGTGAAGTTGAAACAAAAGAGACATGCGGCCGTGAGGTAAATTTTTTTGAACGATTGATGTGATACGGAATTTAAGGTCAACCGAAGAAAGAGATTGTCAAATAATTCGGAAACTCGTCTGAAGTTAATTAAGGCGACTGAAATTCGGGTAAAATTGTATTTTAACCGATTTTCAAAACCGAACATCACCTTTTCTTATCTTTCTGATGTAGTACAACTTCGAGAAGCCCCAGCCACCGTGGCATACTTTATTAGGCAGTGGTGTTTCGATCGAGTAGAATACTGGGCTGGAATCCCGGCTGCCGCACATTGACACTTTCAAAAATTTCACTTGTGTTAATGTCCGTAGCCGAAACGCCAAAAAAAAAAAACAAAAAAACTACGAGTACCGTTATATATTAAAGAGGTGGTTCGTAACCATTCGACTAAATGCGCTATAGGTGTCGTAATTCTGTATTAAGGACGTGCGAGAAAGTATATGTTCATATAATTGTTAGTTCTCTTATACGACTATTCAAGTTTACAGATAACGGGGCATTTTTGAAACGAGACAATTGATTAAAAAGATTGAATTTTTCATTTTGAAATAATGTTACGAATAACGCAAAACCAGAAAACTTACGAAACAATACCAAAGATTTCTGAAACCATCGGAGACATTTCAAAGGCAATTTATTGTCGGTAGACATTAAATACCTCCGAATAGTAATTGATGCACAGTTTGAAATGTAGCAGTTTTATAGTTAATATTAATCAAAATCGAAAATTAATTTAAAAATAAATTCTAAAAAAAAAACAAAAAAATTTTTTTTAAATTTATACGGGGCTGTTGTAGATTATAGGGCTAACACTTATTTAACAGCAATTTGGAGTTGAGTGTTACAGAAAGAAATTTTTGAAAAACAGAACAGTTTTTTTTTCTTTTAAATATGGAAATAAATAAAATACAAGAAAATCTAAATAAAAAAATGGCGCATTTTTAAAGGAAAAATGACAAAAAATTAATATCAGCGGGTTCTTCTTTCAACTTAAAACACAACCGAAACAATATATAAAAAGTAAATTAAGTAAACTACCGCATATAATTAGACAGAGAAAATTCAGTTACCAAAGTAAAATGATGCAATACTACAAACGTTAAACGTTCTTCCGTTATGTTTTATTTGACGTATACGAGAATATTTAAATAATTCAAAAAAAAAACAAAAAAACAAACAAACTATGGAGAATTAGAGCAATCTCTCAGAACTCGTAACGAATGTACTAATAGCACAAAGTGTGTAAACTGTTTAGCTATCGAACAAATTCTAAAAAAATGTTTTTACCGCGATCACGATATCCTGTTTTCAGTCCACTCTTGGACGCAGGCTTTTCCCAGCTATTTCTATTGATTTTTGTTTCGCGTTTTCCTGATCCAATCCAGCTATTTTTGCTGTATCATCGTTCTATCATGACATAGAACATCCTTGTTTTGTCTAAAGTCCAACTTCATTTTATTTCGGCTATTTTTGTTTTTCGCGGCTTGTACCGTTTGTTCGCCTATTCGTGCGTTTCTTGTCCGCTTATATTTTATTTGATTTTTCTTAAATCTATTTTATATCGTTTTGTTTGTTTTTTTTTCAATTTGTGTGCACAACATTTTACAAAAATTATTTAAATTAACAATTTTACAAAAAAAATAAAAATTAAAATAATACGAATCAAAAGGTATATGAAAAACAATTGAGCAATTTAAAAAAAGGCAAAATTGGAAATATAAAAGAAAATTAAACGTAACTAAATCCATAGCTGTTTGTTAATACTTATAAATATAAACTAAATAAATACTTCGATAACGAAATAAGTATAAAATAATTTACTTTAATAAATTAAAGTAAATACCTTATTTGAAAGCAGCAGCGTGGTAGCCTAGTGGTTAAGGTGCTTGGCTGCCAAATCAGATGTGTCATAGGTTAACGAGACTTGTCCGGTTCCGGATCCAAGTCGCTCCCAGGTATATGCCTAATCGGAAATTAAATTGGGTAGTACGAGAAAAGTCTGGGAAAGTGTAAAGGCGGCCGAGAGAAAAGTATTCTCATCAGATTCATTAGTCTTAGTACATTGTGAACTTCAACTTCCTAATCCCCGACGCCCTGTCTAAGGTATGGAACTTACTTTAGTTTGCTTTACCGCATTTAAAAAAAAACAACTTTTTCTGGCATAGCCCACCATCAGCTGTTTATAGAGTGAACTGAAATAAAAGTGTCTTTAGCTTTGAGTTCGCTCTATATTGTTAGCTGATGAGATGGGCTAAGACCGAACACGCGTATCTTTAAATAAGGTATTTATTTTAGTTTATTAACGTAAATTATTCTATACTTATTTTGTTTGTTATCGGGGAATTTATTTATTCCATATTTATGAAAGAAAATTATTCGAACATTTATTTCGACCGGATATGTAAGATATTCATGTAAAAACTCAGTCATAGGACTCGAAAATTTCAACAATTCTAGACGAATGACGACAGCTGTAGATGTGAAATGAAATTGCTAACAGACAAATTATACTCACGAAACTTTTTCCGGCAATAGATGAAATAGACGTTTTAGAAAAAGAAATTAACGAAATGTTTAGAAATAGAGTAATTGCGTGGCATCAGACAGTAAAAGATGAAATTGCACCTGAACATTTAATCGGATGAGATGCGCTGCACTAGAATATGCTGAAAATGGTAACTGAAAGAAGAAAAACAAACAAAAATTATTACATAATCAATTTAGGTATGTTGTTCTTATTACACTTACAGTACAAACATCTTTGCCGCCAGTCCCGCCTGCACAAATCTGACTCTCCTCGTCTATTCCGAAAATGTATAATTGATCAGTGCCGAGCAATTCTTTACATTTCTTCGACGGTACCAACGGGAGTGTCAATTTTCTTAAATGTTCGCTAGCGAAATAACCTGAAATTTCGAGAAATTTATCCGATTTTTTTAAATCGTAAAATTAAAAATCAAGGTCAAAAAATTAGCTTAATACTAGTAGTCGATTCGAGCTTGTAATACGAAAAAAATAAAAAGCGAAACTGAAATGATGCGATCTCACAAACCACTTTCAATAACTCCCCAGCCTGTAGCTATAGCGTTGGCTGCAGACAATTCCGGATTTGTGGTCAGACATATCGGTCTCACGTAAGCGTTAAAAGTAACGCTTTTGTCTAATCTGAATAAAGCTATATCATTATAAGCGGATGAAGACGTGAAATTCGGATGTACTATTCGTTCAGTTATGGTGAACTCAGCCACCGCATTTCCGCTGTCGCCTACAGTTCTCAACTCCGGTCCTCCAAGACGAACCCATTTCGCATCTCCGTAACTGCGGATAAAATAAAGCGAGAAATATAATCGTTCGTAATTTTTCTTAGAAATTTCTAAGCGAGAAATAAGTAGCGAAAAAATAATTGTAAAAAAACTCGCAAATTAAGCTAAAAAGTCAGGTTAATTAAGTGCCACCAGTGAATACTTTCCATTACATCTTTTAATGTTTCGGGTTATTGTTCATTGTTCGCGTTCAATTGCTCTTGACAGTATTTACATTCTAATCGCGTATAATTATCGTAAGTACGGTACAGTGATCGGCTTGCTTATCAGCAAGCCGGTATTTGTTATCTCTGCTTTCTGCGTAAACTACCGTTATGGTCATGCGCTCGCCTATTCTAAACCGTAAATCGGATAACAACCGACAAATCGAAGATGTTGCTGCTTCATCGCATCATTACACACATAATGCTTCCGAAAATCCTGACACAGAAAATGACGGCTCAATGCAAACCGGCGGTGAGTTCGTTCCTTTACCTCCGTTCGCATGCACTAACGGTGATGTGACGAAAAATAATAATACTAACAATTCTAACAATAAAATAAATACAAATACAAAAAAAAACCGATCGTTAGATAAACCGAAATCTGTTTATACCAATGTATCATCTCCTATCCCAACAGAGGAAAATTATTCGCTGCAAGCCTCCATGCAAACTGACAATATTCAAGTAAAAGACCACAGCTGGCAAGAGATCGTAAATAAGAGGAAAAGGCAAAGAGAATACGTTAGAAGTGTTTCCTCGGAGCAAGTAGAGAAAAAGATACTTAAGCAAAATAAAAACAGGTTTGCTTGCTTGGCATCTGATGATTCTAGCGAGAACGAAGATATAGAACCTACACAGCACAAAAAGGAACTAAAACCTCCTGCTATAACAATTTATGGAGTAGTAGATTATACCAAAATGTTGTCAGATATTGCCAGCGTCATCCCAACTGGTGACATACGTTGCAGATCCCTAACAGACAAAAGAGTCGAAATTAAATCAAACAGTATAGACAGTTATCGTACACTAGTTAAATATCTACGTCAGGAAGAAATAGAACATCACACATATCAAATTAAATCTGAAAGAAGCTTTCGGGTAGTAATCCGACACCTACATCACTCGGTAGAAATAAATGATATCAAGACTGCCCTAGAAGAAAATGGACACCAAATTAGGCATATAACTAATATCAAGCATAGGGTAACTAAGCAACCCTTACCATTATTCTTTGTAGACCTCGAACCGCACGAAAACAATTCTGATATATACAAAATTGAAACATTACTTCATATGAAAGTTAAGATAGAATCTCCGCATAAAAAGAATATTATCCCTCAGTGTTTTCGCTGCCAAAGGTATGGCCACACTAAAACCTATTGTAACAGGGCGTATGCATGTATCAAATGTGGTAATAACCATGCATCCACCAATTGTAATAAAAAACGGGACGAAACACCAAAATGTGCCAATTGTCATGGAGATCATCCATCAAATTATAAAGGATGTGCCGTCTATAAAAAGCTGCAAAATATCAGAAATCACCAGCAACATGCAGTAAAAAGTAGAAACAATACATTAGACAAATACGCAAACTCCAGACATTTGCCCCCTTCCGGTCTCCAAGAACATACAGAGACAAATCAAACTGAAGGTCTTAATTCAACACAGCGCTTGACTTATGCGCAAATCGCAGGACAGCGGCATAAACGAGAAATAAATAGAACTTCTGAAGTCAATGACAGTAATAATAATGACATTGCAACAATGCTACATACATTCTTAACTGAAATAAAAACCCTTTTTCTTGAAATGATGCAACAGCAAAATCAGGTGCTTAACAATGTTATACAGACTATTACAACTGCTTTACTTAATAAAAAATGAAGAATTTAAAAATAGTTACTTGGAACACTAACGGTGTTCTTAATCATATCGATGAAATACAAATGTACATTTTGCAAAACAATATTGACGCGCTTCTAATATCTGAAACACATCTCACTAACACAAGACATATTACATTCCCGGGATACAATTCATATTATACAAATCATCCAGATAATACAGCACACGGTGGCACTGGTGTTATAATAAAAAGTAATATAAAACACTATGAACTGAACAAATATAAATTCAATTACCTACAAGCGACCAGTGTAGTAATCACTGAAGGTCCAAATAAAAATATTACTCTCTCAGCAGTATACTGCCCTCCGAGGCATATTATAAAAAAAAAACATTTTACCGACTTCTTCAGAACTTTAGGTAACAGATACATTGTAGGAGGAGATTTCAATGCGAAAAATATTCACTTTGGGTCAAGACTGACAGTGCCCAGAGGGAAAGAATTAAAATCATCCATGGACGAAACATACAGCATGGTCTATTCATCGGGAACACCTACTTATTGGCCAACCGACCTTAATAAAACACCGGATCTCTTGGACTTCTTCATAATAAAAGGAATTTCATCCCCATTTATTGATGTTAGGACTGACGAAATATTGTCATCAGATCATTCATCGGTTACACTAACAATTAGTCAGCATATAGTTAGAAAAATGCGGAAACCAAAACTCCATAATAAATTCACAGATTGGGATGCATTTCGAGAGCAGCTTGAACGTACAATGAACGTTAAAATACCGCTGAAAACTGCAAAACAAATAGATGAAGCGGTAGAATACTTCATTAAAGTCATACAACGAGCTGCGTGGAAATCCACACCAAAGGAAAGAGGTTATGAGCCTGTTATCTATTATCCAGATAAAATTAAAAAAGCGGTCCAGTTAAAACGGAAACTGAGAAAACAATGGCAATTATCGAGAAACCCTACCCATAAAACAGCATTAAATAAGCAGACGAAGTTTTTAAAGAAATTATTGCAAGATTTAAAAAACAAATCCTTAAAACAAAGGTTAACAAATCTATCGCCCCTGCCGCAACATGACTACTCGTTGTGGAAAATAACAAAAAATCTTAAAAGACCTGTACATGCGGTGCATCCGTTAAGAAAATCAAGTCGAACTTGGGCTAAAACGGACTCAGAAAAAGCAGAAGTCTTTGCAAAACATTTCGCAAACATATTTCAGCCATATCCTGGAAATTCAACGCTGACCCCTGATGCTTACTGTTATGATGTTTCTAAACCAATAAAACTCACATCTCCGGGGGAAATTAATAACTTAGTAAAAACTTTAAATCCGCATAAATCTCCGGGTTATGACTTAATTACGGCACGGATTTTAAAGGAATTGTCCAGAAAAGGTTTTATATTTCTGACATATGTCTTCAATGCGATGCTCCGGCTACGGTATTTTCCGATACAGCTAAAACTGTCACAAATTATCGTCATTAAGAAACCGCTTAAACCACCGACAGAACCGGACTCGTATCGGCCCATCTCCTTGCTGTCCGTAGTCTCTAAGCTTTATGAAAAGCTGTTGCTGAAGCGGTTAATGCCAATTATTAACGACAAAGAGTTAATACCGGAACATCAGTTCGGTTTCAGAGCTAAGCACGGTACAACAGAACAAGTGCACCGCATAGTTAACACTATAGAGGCATCCCTCGAAGGGAAAAAGTACTGTGACGCAGTGTTTTTAGATATAAGCCAGGCTTTTGACAAAGTCTGGCACGGCGGTCTGTTACACAAAATAAAACGTCACTTTCCCCATGAAATATATCAATTACTTTGGTCATACTTACACGAAAGATACTTCTTTGTGAAGTATGGAGATGACTCATCAGATATATATCCGATAAAAGCAGGCGTTCCGCAGGGAAGTGTGCTGGGGCCACTACTCTATCTCATATACACGTCAGATATTCCTACGCCCTCCAACGTGCAGGTAGCAACATTTGCTGATGATACCGCGATCTTATGCTCGGATGTATGCCCGGTTAAAGCGCGTAACACCATTCAAGAAGCTGTTACTGAACTCTCATCGTGGTTTAGCCAATGGAAGATTAAAACTAATGAAAGCAAATCAAGGCGAGTAATCTTTACTAACAGAAGAATTGTGCCAACGGAAGATATAATCCTGAATGATGTTCCAGTTCCACAACACACAGATGTAAAATATCTTGGTATGTATCTCGACCAAAGATTAACATGGAAGAAACACATAACAGCAAAACGGATCGAACTAAATGCAAAACTGAAGCAAATGTACTGGCTATTAAACAGAAAATCAGAAATATCTCCTGAAAATAAACTATTAATATACGCTCAAATCCTAAAGCCAATTTGGCGGTACGGTTGCCCCTTATGGGGCTGCTCGAAAAAGAGCAATATAGCGATCATCCAACGGATACAGAATAAAATCCTTCGAATGATAGTCAATGCTCCGTGGTATATCACCAACTTAACACTACATGAAGATCTAAAAATCAAGACCGTGCTAGAAGTAATAACTAATGATGCAAAAAAGTATGCTAGCAGACTGGAGATACATCCAAATTACTTAGCGATCGTATTGTTGGATAATTCGATGGAAGTTCGGCGGCTTGACAGAGTCAAGCCGATGGACTTAGCCTAACAAAAAGGAAAAGTAATCTTCTGCACCTATCGCTGGATAGAGTGCTACTCAATGTTACGCTCTAATACTAAAATTGCCAGATAGCTGTTATCAGCTAGGAGCAATTTGGCAAAAAAAAAAAAAAAAATCTTAGAATCGCTTGCCTCCAAAGGGTCTTCGTAACAAATACGTCTAGAACTATTTTCCGGCTGCAACTTCACAACCTTCAGTCCGAAGAAGCCACAATTAAAAAGTTTCATTTACTTCTTCGTCATCTATCCACCGACTGATTGACAATTTACAAGGGAAGGTATTTTCCATCAGGCGCTCCGTGGGATTTTCTCTTCGCATGATATGTTCAAAGTGTAATTACTGTTTGTGCAAAATTGGGACAATTTCTGTTACACTTGCAATACCCATTCTGTAAGTTCAGATCATTCTTAAAGTTCTAATATACATCTTCACTTTTCAAAGCAGTCACTTAATTTTCTTATTGTCTACGTTTCCAACGCAAATAGACTACATTTTTATTCGTTGCTGAAATTTCGAAAATGAATAACTGCGAAGGCTACAGCGTTTAGAACAATAGTTAATAATAGATTTGCACGATGTTAAACGATGTCTATTTTAATTTCTTTTTAATATTTTTTAAATGCTGTTTTAACGATTTCGCTTTTAGTCTAGACACTCGGCAGCGTGTCAAGCCAAGTTCAAGCCGAGAAAAAGGAACTGGCAACGACGCAGCAGCCGTATATTATATTACATGAACCATTTGGGAGCCCCACCTTTTAATAACTCAATATTTAACTGAACATAAATACATGAACGTTGGTTTATTTATTAAAACCTTCCTTAGATTAACTAGAACCCCAAAATTTCATAAATACAACTCAAGAGGTTATTATTGAGATATTAACGTCTTAAGAACGGGCATTGTTATCACTGATTGACATATAGATCGAAAATCTAATCCACTTTCAGGTGACCTAGAAAGTTGAAATTTGGCGTCCAGCTGGGTAATTGTATGTATACAAAAGGAGAAAAAAAACCGGAAAAAAGTGAATTTTTACGATTTGAAATTTTTTTTCCGAGCAATTGATTTTTATTAACAGCTAGCAAACAAGAAATTGCATTTTAAATTTATTTCAGAATGTTGTATGTTCTTATTAAACAAAAATTCAGGATTATATACAGAGAACTTGGCACCCATTTAGATCTTAATTTTTTTTGTCGGCGAAGTCGGCAACTACGCATATTCTTAATATTGAACTTGGCTCATATTTTTTAAACATTTCTGTTTTTGATGGGATATTGATTTACTTGCAAAAGACACGATTTTCAGTTTACTTTAGGTCCGGTCTATGATTTTTATTTACCGTTGCGCAACACAAAAGAAAGGACTAAATATGGCCGCTCGTCAACCGTTCGCTATCGACTTCTTTCTACCTGAGTTGTTGTTATCCGTCCGTTAACTGTTATCAAGTCCGTTCTTTGTTGTTGTTTGTTTATCACGTGTATCGTTTATTTTTCCCCGTTGTCAACTTTGTTGTGTTGAAATAGTCCTTTTCAGGGCCTCGTCGTCGTTTTTGTAAAAGTCAACATCGCCTTACGCAGTTATTTAAACGATACACGTGATTACCCGGAGTGTTTTTTTAGATATTACAATTTTTACATCCGAAATTTTTCGTATTTGAAATTAACCGTAAACGACAGTATTAGCTTAATATTAACCGATTGTAACAAGTTCCGAATTAACTACAATGATTTAGTTAAATGCGCTTAAAAAATTTAGTATTTCGATTTCAAAATAAAAAAGAACTATGAATTGTTAAAAAATTAATACTTATCGGTGGTTAAAGTAAATGGAGCATAATTCATTGATTTGACATTTGTTTTTAATCACAAAGTTTACTTATATTTTGTAATATTCTACAAATTAACATACTTTCCACATTCGTAACGAAAAATGTTGTTAAAATTTTTTTTTTTTTATTTTTATTTCATTATTTTTTGTATGATTTTGACAAAATAAAAGCGACTAGCCAGACTCAGAGGAATATAAGTTAATCGCAGGTTTTAAATTTTAACTCGATCGGGGATATTAATATGAGAAAGGAAAACCTCAAATACGTAGTGCGGAAGAAAAGGTTGAAATGTAAAAAGAATTATAGCGAGAGTAGAAAGTCCAAGCCGTATAACAGGTGAGCATAAACAATATTCCGCTCGAACGGAAGACCCTTCAACAGAATTATCAATGAAGGAAAAACTAAAGAGTTGTAGTGGGCGGCGCGAAGATGGAACAGCATAAAAGTGATAGCGGGGAGATGGCAATATGCCGTTGAAGTCCAGACGACAAACTGAGATTGCGGAGGGTTTGAGAAGAACAAAATCGTCGTGAGGTGACGGGAGATCAGGCTGGATTGTCAAGTAATGAAAGTTCGATTCGGGGAGGATGGATGGCGTAATTCCAACTGGAGTCTGTAATGATATTTTTCTTGCAGTGAGATAAAATATTATATGCAGGAAACTGTTCGATGAAATGCGCAGCTTGTACCGGAGAACGTAACATTTAAATTTTGTGTACGCTTGATTTTTTCCCTTTTTAATTAACGAAGCAAAAAAGAACTTTCACAAAAACTTTATTGTACACTTTTATAAAGCCTAGTATTCTCTACCAGGCTTCGGAGCATTATGGAATACCGAGCGACTTATAAATCGGAAAAATAAATTTACACATTTTCATCATTTATACCCTAGTTTTAAGGGTTGATAATTGTAACATTACCTTCTTGTTTTATTTACGAAATGCTGTATTAGGACAAGGTATACTAAATATTTGTTTATCTGTTATTATCAAAAAACCGGAGAATTGAGTACGCCTACTGATTATTTAGTGTGTTAGTTTTCATAACGATGTTTTTGCATCTTTTTCACTTCTACATGTAAATAATCAAATGGAAGCAACATAAAAAGGCGGTTTCGACAAAATTGTCTTCTTCTAAATCGAACGTTTCCGAACAAAATGTAAATAAATAGGAAAAAGCTATTTGTTTACTTATTTAAATCTAGTCGGGATCTAGTTGAATTTGAATTATTTAAATGCGGTTATTTGTATTCGTTTGAAATCAGGTGTTTTTATCATATTTTCATTAACGATTCGAACAGTGATCCATCATAAAAGCTAAACACATAGCGGTGTAGCAGCAAAAACACGGATTTTAAATAATCAAAAAAGAAAAAAAAAGTCCTAATACGGATGCTGTTGTCAATATTTTTTTTTTTTTTTTTTTTTTTTTATTTTATTTGAGGATTCATCAGTTACAGGGACTTCCAGTCAAAAGGAAGTAGTTAATTATAAATTTAGCCCCCCCCCCCCCAAAAAAATATACTGTTAATATAAAAGGTACACTAATGGTGTAAGAATGGTGGATCAGAAAAGATTAAAATAAGACTAAATACAAGGGGTAGGAAGCTGCCGGCTTTAACGAATGTAAATGCGGAGAACATAACGTTTAATAAAATGAAGAAAACATGATTAGGATTCACAGACAGTTGCATCATTGGGCTGGTGATTAAGAAGAGTATACAAGTTAATAACGAGAGAAAGATAATGAAATATAATTAAACCGTAAGCGAATGGTAGATGTAACAACGAAGAGAAAGAAATTCAAAGAGAAGCAAAGTTAGGAGAATTAGGTTATAAAAAGAGAACGATTGGTTCATAAAGGGGGAGGCTGACTTGAGCATGTACACCATGCTGCCTTGTTAGCAGAATACAAAATGTTCCGAATATCACTTACCCCACTTCCTATAGATCGCTACAACTTTTCAACAACAATTTTAACGTAAACTTACAATATGATAATTTTACAAACATTAATAATTTTAATAAACACATGAAAGTAATTATTTTAAATATTTGGCAAGAAAGGTGGAATAATCAAAATAATGGCAGACTAACGTACAAATTTTTATATGATATAAATGTAAGATTTAGGCTAAAGAAATTACTAAGAATTAATTTTTTTATAAGTCAAGCGTTGACGGGACACGGCAGTTTTGGTACTTACTTGGAACGATTTAAAATTACACCTTCTGACACATTTGCCATTTCTGTCAACTTGGTGTTCCCGATGATACAGTTAATAATTTTCTATTTGAATGCCTCTTCACTAAGGAAGAACGTTTGAAATATAATTTAAATGGTTATTGTATCGATAATCGAATTATTATAAATAATGTTAACGGCTTAAACGTGTCGAACTGTTGCGCATTCGTAAATTATTGTAATCTCGCTTTGAGGAAACTCATTACTATATACGTGACTGAGCTAGTAGGCATCACGGTCGTATATAATATAAAAACAAATAAAAAAAAAAAAAGAAGGGGGAAGTGTAAGTATGCAGTGAGTCCGGAGTTAAATTTTTTACATAGAGACGGAAGACTAGAACGCGAAACTTAAAATAAGCTGAGCCAACAACTCTTTTACAGCGAAGAAGATTAAAAATGAGCGACTTTTCTTTTTTTTTTAATCCCCCACCGTTTGGGGATGCCAGCAACGAATTTTTGCCCGGTAAAATTGGTCAGATGTTGATAGAATAAAATAACTGAGGATCGGAAGAACGAAGATCGACGGAAATGATAAGATAGAGGAAGCGAAACAAGGATTAGGGAATTCGAGTGATAACAGATCGGAGTACAAAGAAGTACGTTTGTTCCCGAGGGATGGACATTCAAAGAAGATATGGTCAGGATTGCAGACGACTTCGTCGTCAGGATGAAGGGGGCAATAAGGGGAACGAGCGAGATGAAAACGAAAACATGAGGAAGAAAGAAGAGTATGATTGAGACGTAAACGAATAATAAGAGACAATAACGGTGCGGCGAAGCGAAGGAAAATTGTAAAACCAAGGCCTGGTAGGAAGATTAGGTTGGATGGAAAAATTTAAGAGGAAAGTTGATTAGAAATGAAGAAGACGTCAAAATTTGACTAAAACCTAACATGAAATTTTTTACACGATGGGAGCAAATTACAAGCGGGAATTTTAGTGAAATAAAAGCGGGAGGATACAACGATTTGAGACAAGGAATCTGCCATTTCGTTACCCTCTATCCTCATATGACTGGGGACCACCCAAAGCATATCAGTGCGGATGCCATGAAGTGAGAAAAGAGTGTGTATGAGAGAGCGAATGAGGAGGATAAAAAAATCAGAAGAATGAAAGGGGAAATGTGAGGAAATAGCTTTAAACATGGAGTTAGAGATAATTAAATATTTAGAAGAAGATGGATGGGAGGAAATATAAATTATGGAACATAGAATGGCCATTAGCTCAAAGATAGTACAAAAAGAAGGGAGATGAAAAGATTCAGAAAAATTTATATTCGGAAAGATGAAAGAAGCTCCAACTTCAAATAGGTCCCTTTAAACCATCCGTAAAAATGGTCATGTGAAAAGGAAAACGGGATTCGATATAACTATGGAATTCCTGTATAACTATTGTAAAAGAGATTTGGAGGAAAGAGGAAAGTTCACATTAGGAGGATTAGAGAGATCTCGACTTTATACAAGGAACGATAGTATGTCGCAGAAATGAGAAACAAAGATGAAGCACTTTCCGTTAGATTTCTTATTCTTTTCAATGCAACACCCGTCAAAATCTGATTCCTCCGATAAACTTATAATTTGACCGAAATAAATTTTTTCCTAAATACCGGAATTTATTGAAAATATGTCGAACAGAAACTGTGACCGTAAATAAGCTTCTCTTTTTCCTACTAAGTTAAACGTCGCATATCATGTCTTATTTATATTCATTAATTTAGTTATGTGGTAAGATTCGTGTTGCTACACATATTAATAATTATATTACGAGTGTAATGTTATTATTTATGCAGATAAATCATTTTTTCTTTCTATTATGCGGACATCCTGTTTGTTGATTAGTTAATAAAGAGAATGAAAAACTGAAAACTTTACTGATATTATAAGTTATGTATTTTTAAACCTTAAATTACGTTACAAAGTTATAGTTTTAAATATTACTCGGACACAAAGTACCTTTTAATTCGTTAAAACATACAACATTTATTTATATTAAATTATTACTTAAAATAAAAGTTACAGACATTATTATTCACAAAAAATATATATAAAAATCCATCCTACCGGTTTCGTCTACTTGACATATTCATGGATGAATATGTCAAGTAGACGAAACCGGTAGGATGGATTTTTATATATATTTTTTGTGAATAATAATGTCTGTAACTTTTATTTTAAGTAATAATTTAATATAAATAAATGTTGTATGTTTTAACGAATTAAAAGGTACTTTGTGTCCGAGTAATATTTAAAACTATAACTTTGTAACGTAATTTAAGGTTTAAAAATACATAACTTATAATATCAGTGAAACAAACGTTTACAGGAAGAAATAATACATAATGAAAACTTTAAATAAATATCTTAAGACCGAAGGAGAAGTATGCCGGCATAACATGAGTGTGAAAGATATATTGAAAACTGAAGGAGGCAGTGGAGATGGGTGGTAATGTTGGAGTTCTTTGTAGGAAAAACGCCGATTACGGTGAATAGAAAAAAAAAAATAAGAGTGGGCGAGAAAATAAGTAAACGCTTAATAAGAAAACGGTAGCGATAAGGGAAAAGGAATGTGGAATTGCACACGCAGAGTAGGGACCGTAAGAGTTTTTCAGACTTTAAGATAAAGGAGGAGACAAGTATTTTGGATACGGTCGAATTTGAATAAAAAAGATCTGGAAGAATTTCCATAGATAAAAAAGCAGCAATCAAAAATAGAACGGATAAGTTATCTGTAAAACAAGAGCAAGATTAGAGGTGCCACAACTAACGACATAAATAAATGACTGATGCGGTGATAGGATAAAAGACGACTATCCGGGGAAATACAACTAAACATTGAAAGGGGAAAAATAAGGGAGATCGAACTATTATATTTAACATGAAGGAAATTAAAGAAGGATGAAAAGGGTGAAGAGTAAAAAAAGGATAGAAGAAGATTTGGCGGAGGAGAAGAAAAAATGGATATTGGATAAAGTGTTTCCCAATGCTATTCAGAAGTTTTGAAGTTGTGATAGTTGCCCGATAGATATTCTAAAAAAAAGGATATATGATGTCGGAAAAAAAAAGGAGATAATAATTTAGGGACAAAGAACCAATTTATGGTCAGAACAAACGACCTGGCTCAGGTCCATAAAGTCGAACACTGACCCATGCATAGTCGCCGTTCCCCATCGCATGTGGGGATTTCTCGCTTTTGTCAACACTGCGCTCGGGGCACACTACACTCTATCATACAATTACGTCTTTGAAGGGGCTCCCCTTCTGTCTTCCTGTCCGCTTTGCGAGTTCATGGTCTCGCTAACCGTAGAGCATCTGCTGAAATGGTGCCGGCATGTCGAATCATCCGGACTGTGTTCGGGCAGTGTTGAATTTTGCAGCATCCAACGAACTGCACCGCCTTCTGTAATGGGTGCCGTAATAGCCAGACAGTTTTACATATGGCGCCTAGATTTATATTTGTAAATTAAAAAAAAAAAAAAAAAAAGAAAAGACGAGAAGATGTTGAATACATTTGGGCTCAGACAAAAATCTTGCAGTAACCTACAAATGATTAGTCTAGTCGTAAAGCAGGGAGGTGAAGAAAAAATGGCAGTTCTAGAATGGAAAAGATTATTAACAAAAGATGAAGTCAAGTGCGGTTTAGTAGGGTACGCTAATGCGTAATCTTGTTAAGGATGTTTCTCCCTTCTGTTTTTTCGTTCGGGTGTTCTTCAGTAGCCTATTTTTGTTTCTAACTAACGTAGACGGGTGTATAAATTGCAAATTTTTTAGCTTTTATCTCGTCTTCCTAAATTGAACGTTATACAAAATTCGTATCTTCGGCTTTGTCTTGGTATTCTTAAGTTTACTCTAATTCCAGCAATTCTCGCAGAGTCTCACACCACCCCTGTCCCTTCTTCGTAGATCCTACTTAGGCTATCGTTTCCTCACCAAACGTCTTCCACTCACGTCCTCCTATCTTTCAATTTGTATAAGAACTGGCGTTTTACACCTAGGAAAATCCCTATTGTTTTGGATCTCATTTCCCTTCGCCTTAGTTCCTTTTGGCCTTACACAGTCTCAAGTAATAATCTTCCTGCTTTTTCTTTTAGCTTTGCCGACCTCTGCCATTCTCCCCATGTTTTTTTTGTACCTTCACTTTTCAAATCCCTTCTTCAGGCAATAATTCAACAGGAATTCTCCACACCATTATCAATTTCCATCGCATGTAAACATCTTCACGGATGGCTCCAGGGGACTTCATGGTGTTGGAGCTTCTTTTGTCCTTCCGGATTTCAATTTCTCTGAATCATTTCATCTTCCTTCTTTCTCTGTTTAATCTTTATAAACACCATTCTACGCTCCATTATTTTCATTTCTTCCAGTCGTCGGTTTTCTAATTATTTGATTATTTCAGACTCCATGGGCGTTCTTCAAGCGATCAGCTCCCCTTTTCCTGATCACTCTTCCGATTTCATCATTCTTCGCATACGCTGTCTTGTTTTTATCTTCTTTCTTCTCACTACTCCATTTGTGTTGATTTTCTGTGGATTCCCAGCCATATGGGCATTAAACGTAATGAGACAGTGGATTCCTTGGCTCGAGTTGCTGCTTCTTCTCGTTCCTTCTTTAAAAAATTTCCATCCTCCAACTTGAATTCCCTATGTACTAAATTTCATCTCAAACTTTGATATTTACCCTTCCTCCTTTCGTAACGATCAATCTATCTGTCTGTACAACCTAGTCTTCTTTCTAATAGCCGGTGTTCTTTGGATTCTGTAGTCATTTCTATGATTTGCTTGTGTTTTGGCCATTCTGCTCTTTCCATCTCTCGTTTTCGGCTTCCCCTTGTCTCCTCTCCAAATTCTCCTCTCCACCCAAATGAAGCGGCGATTTGCGACGCCAATCACATCTTTTTTGAATGTCCATTCCTTTCTGTCGAACGTTGTATTCTATATTCTTGTCTGCTGAAACTAAAGCTCTTTATTGTGCATCTTATATTTTATCCTTTCCCTCGTCATCCATTATATTTCATCCGTTAGTTCCTTTATATTGTCCATATCTGACCAAATCAAAATTTAACTGACGGCTCTTTTCTTTCTTGTTGTTTCTGGGTGTAGGTCCTTAGCTGACGTGCCAAAGGGGGGATCTAAAAAAAAAAAAAACAAAAAAAAAACCTTTCTTGTTATAGGATTTATTATTTTTTGATCAGTGGTTGGATATATTTCTAGTAGAGGGTGAATTTTTACAGTTCTTGTTGTGTGCTTTTCCTATTATATGATTTCCTATAATTTCTGCACGTACATAGTTCGGCGGAAATTGTATTCTGTTGTTTGAGTTTATATTTTGTATAATGTATTTTACGCGTGCAATGTTGCATGTTTTGTAATTGGTGGGGTCAGTACGTATTATATATTCCTTTAGGGCTGGTTGTTGTGAAAGGCTTTAAGAACTGATTCGGCAGTAAAAATGGATTATGCGGTAATTCTAAATATCACCATTGGCATTTACAAGATAGGCGAAGGTAGTACGAATTTTTTATTTAGAAGCATCTGTACATATTTGTGTATGATTACTGCATTAAAAGTAAAGAATAGTTTTGTTGTGCTTTTTTGTTTTGTTTTTTTTTTTTCTAATTAGCTCCGTTTTTACTCAAGTTGATATTTGAGTGCATAGTTTTGATAAATTATTTACCTACATTTTTTTCAAGTTCAACTGAAGTATTCCTGATAGTAGATCGATGAAACGTTCAGATAAAGTTTTAGAAGCTTTGGATTTTAAAAAAAAAAGTTGCGGTAATTGTTTGTTCTTGTAAAATGTGAAAAAGCAGTTGAAATTGATTTAAAGTTGTCTCTTTCTTTTTGAAGAAGTATTAGCCCTCTAGATGCATAGATACGGATGGATTCATATGAACGGCCTTTAAGACGATGTTTAATGTATTTTGGATAGAGTTCAATTTCTTCAAAAAGTTCTGTACTACCGCATATATTACACTGCCGTAATCTAATTTACTGAGTACACATGATTTTTGTGCAGTTACACTGGTGTAGTTTTTTGTGACTGACCTCAAGATACACGTGGTTTACCATTTTTACTTTTTTGAAAAATTAATGAGGATTTCTATTTTGTTTATATTGTTTCACTGGTTTCCCTAATTCTTGATGCGGTATAATTTGATTTCTTTTTTCACTGAAAGAGATACGTTTTGTTTTTTAACCGACTCCTACTTGTATAGGTTGTTAATAATTTTTTGGAGTAAAAGTTATACGTATACTTTATTTCACCGTAAGCCTAATATATTGATAGATCATATTATATTGGAGAACAGCTGACTTTACACTTGGTTCGCTAAATAAAGTAGGACCTACACTGCTGATTTTACGGCGAGAAATAACGCTTCGCCAGCCCCGTCCATTTCAAGTTGGGAGTTCACAAAATAGCTGGAGTGCCATTTTGTTGAATCTTTGTATGTGACACAGGTTTTCATTCATTCGACGACTACCGTATTCGTTGTCTCCATAATTTATCATCTTACTTTGTTATTTTGTTCGTGTACATTTTCATAAGTAGTAAGATTTAATAAATCCTGTGTGCTTCGGTATTCTCTAAATCTGAATTTTAATCTGTTCAGCAGTTTTAAGTTTACTAGGTGTCAAAGTAATCTCATGTTTTTTTTTTAAATAATTTCAATAATGTGTTTGCGGGCGAAATAGGTCTATGGTTGGCAGATGCGAGCGGATTTTATATAAAACGAAAATCAGACCTCCTTCTACATTTTCGGAAAGGAACGATTTTTTTATAAAATGAGTTAGGAACTATGGTATGGTGTCTTTGGATTCTGAATTTAAGTATCGACTTGTAAAGTTGTTCGTAAGTTTATACCGAAAATTTCTAAGTTACATGCGTCATCAGTATTTTCAAAAATTCAGTGTAGAAGACAGTTTGTAAAGATGTGTAAGATTTCCACGAGTATATAAAAATTTTATTTTCAATTTGTTACCTATAACTATTCGCGCAATGAGCAGCTGTTAAAATAAATTTTTCACTTATCAGACTGCCTCCACACAGCCACGTTGCCGCATTTCTTGATTCTCCGTAACCTATTGATGCCTTAAAAATCAAAAACTACATATTTAGTTTATAAGACTAGATTGAAAAAGTGGTTAATATATATATATATATATATTTCACTGAAAAATTTAAACATTTTTTTAAAAACAGATCTCAGTAATAATTATGCAGAAAATGTATCATCTTAAAGAGCTAATTTATTATTATTACACTGCATCCCGTTTACAGTTCAAGTAATTCTATTCGATGTCATCGAATAAACTCGTCCTTCTTTTTTAACTCTTTATTCATATTATAAAATATATTTTCTGTTTTTTTAAATATTATTCGAGTTTTATTTTACAAATGGAATTTAATTGTAACCATTAAGTTTACAGAAAGTAATCGAACGTTCTTTACATTTTGCATAATTGAATTGACTTTTGCGTTCTTTTCTATAAGATGCACACAACATCGTTTTCTTTTTTTCCATTACTAACGTAAATTCCCATTTAAACGGCAGTATTTGATTGGTAATTGCTCTACAATATCAGGGGCGGTTCCAAAGAAACATTTTGGAGAGGGAAGTTTTATAACCACGTAATATCTTTCAACGGTAGACAATAGATTTCAAGAGATACCTTGTTTCATAATGAAAATCAAATAGCAACCTCTTTAGAAATTTAAAAATGTTTATTATAATTTAATTAAAATTCCGTTCTATTATTAATTAAAAAGTAAAAAAGTTACGAAATTGTGGCTAAAATGGTAGTGTAGAATTTGAATAGTAAATAACTAGAAAGAATAGAGCGATAGTATTTTTATTAGGATTTAATTCTTTTTTATTTTTGCTAGTAATCCAATCCGAATTCCGTAAGTAAATAAAAAAAGGGTATAATATATATTTCTTATTGAACTATTTTTATTTACCATTGCGCAAAGTAAAAATCAAAAATAAATAGAAAAGGTCCAAAGATCAATGACAGTTACGTTTAAAATTTAAAATAGAATAAAAACGTGTCATTAATAGTTTTACTAGAAAACAGTATTAGATATTAGTTGTAATTAAATCCATATTTTGTAACATCTATACAAAACTTTTATAGTGTAAATTTAGTTTCTCTGTTGTAACAAATTTTTTCATCGAGGTTTTGAGTTGTTTTTTTTGAGGAGGATATTCCCTATCACCCCGCGGATCCGCCACTATGCAATATTGGCTTCAGCAAGTAATTTAGCGAGTTTTATTAAAAAATTACGCGGTTTATTAGGTGAACATGGTTTTAACGTTATTCAGATTACAGAATAATTCGTTATATTTTAATATTATACCACGACGACAAAAAGGGGGCTAACGTCTTATTGTACTGTTACTGACGTATAAAAAAATACCAATTTTCCATTTTTTTTCTAATCCGAAAATTAATTCTATTTCTTATTCTTTTCTACGTGTGTGTACAATAAAACCACTGCAAGAACAACTTTCATTCTTAAATTAAATTTCCTAGGCAGCTTTTAGCAATGAATTTCGCGACAATAAAATTTAATAAATTCAAATTTTAAAAAGCTTCCGAAAATAATCAGATCATTTTTCAGAAACAGCCGGATTACGCATTTATTCATTTTTGAAATCGCAGAAGCGCTCACAGCTTTCGTTGTCGGAATTTGTTAAGGATGGAAGATCGTTTTCGAAATATTAAATAAAAGTGTCCGAGAATCTGTTAACATGGGCGTCGCCAGCGGGGGGCAAGGAGGGGCAGCTGCCCCCCCGGAGCCATGAAACTTTTTAATCAACTGGCATTGATGAATATTCACAGGCGCGTAATCATGGACAATTTGGAAAAATTATGTTTTAATTAGGATTTTATTCTTGTTTAATAAAATATTAAGCCTTTACAAGTTATAAATTTTATTTTTCCTATAACTCATATCCTCTTTTTATCATCTTGCCCTTCCCTGGCTAATCGGCTGGCGACGCCCTTGTCTGTTAAGGTTAAAAAATAATCGCTGCTATTTTTAAGATTCTTTTAAATAGTTGTTATTCATTCTGACGAAACTAATTTTTCATTCAAAAGCAATTTCACGCACTTTGCGGTATCGTTTGATCCGCTATTAAATATAAGTCATGATTTTAAATAATACGTTGCAAGTGTTTGATTTACGTTGTTTTTATTATTTTTATTATTATTATTTTTTTTCTGAAACGAAATTAATAGTCTAATGATATACATATATATATATATATATATATATATATATATATATATATATATATATATATATGTATGTATAAGGGGTACAAAAATATTCGTTAAAAATATTACTGTCTAAAGGAATTTAAACATACCATATGAGGAAATTCCTTATTTTCCGCTTTTTCAGTATCAGGCGAAATAAACGAATCAGATGGGACAAAACAATTCGCTACGGTCCTAACACGGGGAAAACGATAATCGCCGGTTGTTTCACTCTCGTTAATTTCTATTTCGTACTGCAATTCTTTATATCTGTTACACGCTATAAAGACACGAGCGGGAAAAAAAACAACAACATTATTTTTAATATAACAGCGACTTTGGTCGCACCTGCATTTATCGTTATCGAATTGTTTCAATTTTTTTCGGTATATTCAGTTTCGAATGCTTTTTTAAAAAATTTTGAATACACTACATATTTAACAATAAACAGAAACAAATAAATTATCGGAGTATCTTAATTATAAAAGAAACATATATCACGATTATAATACAATTTATTTATATTGCAATTAAAATCTCGCGAATAATTTATTTAATTTGTTTTTATTCATTATGTTAATAAAATATTATAATAAGAATATCCAACAGTATTGAATGAACATGTACTCAGCAAAAAAAGTTATCCCAGACTCTCACGGTAACTAGAATACCCGTTTTGAACGCTTTTTTCGTTGTAACGTCACTGGAAATCACTGGAGCGCGGTAACTGCAATGTTTTTGTTATCGGCAGAGGGAATTAACGGCGTATTAATAAACAATATTAGATTTGCGATGATAATTCGTAGTTAGTTCAGGCTTACAAAGAGAGTAATCTGTAATATGTAAAAATCTGCAAATGAAATGGGAATTGAAATAAATTTTGAGAAAACTAAGTACCTATAATTATTCGGGAGAAAGCACGAAAAGGATGAAAAAATCACCGTAATAGCGAGAAAAAGGTAGAAAAAAGTATCATCCCTAAAATATTCCAGAAGCTGAGATTAAATTAAAATAGAAGTTAAATGTAGAATAGGAGTAGGAACGTATTCTTGAAATTCAAAGCGTATTGTGCGGTTACGAAATTAATGTAACTTTGAAACTTCGCCTGATTGGATGTTACGGTGAATAACAATGCAACCGAAACTGGAACACTCTTAAGATTGAATCGCCTGAATCTGTTTATGGCTGTTGAGAGTTAAATTGGGAAAAGAACGAATAAAGAAGTGTTACGACGATTACAGACAAATACGTAATCATATTGACCACCATTAGGAAGGTTAAAACTATTCAGGACACGTTATGAGAGGAAACAAACACAAAATACTTTACACACTGTAGGGGAAGATGGAAGCAAAGTGAAGACGCGGTAGGCCAAGATTGCTGCGGCCAGATAGTATACAAAACTGGACAGGTATCAAAGATGTGGGGCAACTAATAGACGTGACAAGGAACAGTGAATTGCATATAACAAACTGGCCGTCAATAATGAGCGGATAAGATTAACGACAAAGCGGAAGAGATATGCCATACAATACATGTGATGCCTAAGACTGTACGCAATAATCACAGACCGCACCATATTTCTTTCAATTTGAAAACTTGTTGATGCACGCCCCAGTTTTTATGATCATTCGTGAGTCCTTTATATAAATATATTTCTATGACTTTTGCGGAATTTTTGCATCATCGCGTTTATTACATCTTTCGAAACTCTACAGAATTGTACTGCATATTTCGCAACATCGTTTTTTTTCTATGAATTCGACAGCATGGCCACTCAGCGCCTAAAAAGAGATTTGGTTGAAGTAAGAATTTATCGCACAACGGTTGCTTAAAATTGTCTCTTTTCTAATTTTTCGAAAAAAATTTCTCACAGATTTCCGGAAGGATTGCCTACGGAAATTCTTTGGCATCCTCCCGAGATTTGGAGCAACGACATAATTACATATATATTTTGTTTTTTCGATCCTCTGTGCAGAAATAAACGAGTAAAACCCGAAAAGAAAGATCTCGGTATAAACAAATTGCTCGGATTAGTCTAAACAAGAAACACGATAATTTAATGCACTTTTACCGAATAGAACACGAAACTCTTATAGCACAAAAAGTCCTTTAGTCGTTATTGAATATTTCATGAAAACTCGATTAGTCGACCTTCTAGAAGTTTAATGATAAAACTCGGGGCGCTCACTGAGAGAATAATGAAATTACTGTAAATTAATACACTTACCTTCATTGATTATTGAAACGGACGATGAATTTTCATTAGCGGTGCTCTCATTTGGTGCACAGCAAACGAGTGTGGTATTTTCGTTGCGACCGCATATCTTTAGCGCATTTCCTTTTCTAATCGATGAAACTGCTGACGAGCAATCGTTTATTTTTAAACAAATATTACGATTACTACCGTATTTATCGGTGCCATTCTGACAAAGATCATCTGCGTCAAAAACAGACATTGCTCACAAACTAATAATGACGCAATAAAATAATGTACCCACCTACTTCTGTCATTGAAAGTGTGTAACATTATTGTTCATGATTGGGAGCCGTTGAAAATTGGCACAATTACTGGCGCGTGTAGTCTTCTACGAAAAATTGACCAATGTCTGACATTATTTAAATTGTTCCACATGAGCCCAGAGAAAAAATGATTCGCCTTTATTGGTCCTCCTCTACGAAATCATTACGACGTGTTGTCCTCATCTTACGTCTTGTAATCCTATTTTCATAAGCTTGACTTTAAATGATTCTTCTTTGCATTACCCTGAGATATATACCGTTTTTCACGAATGCGAAAATGATATTTATCTTATTTCGTCTTTCAGATCTTCTCATCTTGTATAAGTTATTTCATAAAAACTAGCTTACTGCTTTTTTCTATATGGTAATGCTCATAAAACTAGATATCCTGGTTAAAACTTCTGTCTTTGTCCATACGATGTTGAGAGCCTTAAAATCTGTGCAAATGCAGCTCCCTTGAAATCGACAAGATCTCTTTTCGAACCTCAGTTTTCCTCTTAATAAAGCGGCTTCTTATTTCTTCGCGAAATTTTATTGGTTCTTACATCTTCGCAACTGGCGCTTCTTTCCCTTCCTCTCATCTTATATTATACCCGCATGCTTTAATTCTCTCCTATTTCATATCCTCTTACAATAAATCATCCTATATTATTCTTATTTACATCACGTTTTTTTCCATTTTTTTCAGTGAATTCTTTAAAGTTTTCGAAATAAAAGTGAAGAAAGGCGATATTAATTTAATCAGCGAGAGTATTCAAAAACGTATCTCAAAGATTAAATTGTAAAAATTTCGTATTTCGACAAAAATGAAATCGAAAACATTGCGCCCAACATATAGTTGGGAAATTATTTGAATTATGAAAAAGTCAAGAAAGATGTCATTATAATCAGTCTCTTATTTTCGCACTTGGAAAGAATTTCAATTTTACTTATAGCTAATATGTAGATTCATCCGAGCACTGCTAATGCTTCATTCCAAGATCCGTATCATAAAAAAAAAATCGTATTGGCTTGCTCTCTGCAAAAAGTACTTTTACATCTTTTACTGTGCGTATATTATATTTTTTTAGAATTCGCACTGGTCTATTTTGGCCTAATACGGTCTCGGGTAATAATAATCTCCCACATATTTTTTCTTCGTTCATCTGTGTCCGTTCCACCTAATTTTGTTTCCTGATTTCTTCTCAAGTTCCTTTCGCTTCATCGTTCTGTTATCTGATAATTCGTCTACGTTTTAACCATTCTCTCCTGTCTCCCTCCTGCTTTTAACTTAGCTTTCTTTCCATCCGAATGTGATCGTATCTTTAAAAGTTTTTCCTTTTCTAAATTGCTAAGGAGAAAATACACAAAGATCATTTAATGTATCGTTTGAAAAAAAAAAAAATTAATGAAAAAAATATTCTATTTGCTTTTATTAAAATTGATAATACATCCGCGTTTTAACATATTGTTTTCGAATAATTTTATCAATATGATGCTAATAAGAGTAAAAAGCAAGTATTTTAAATATAATTTTTATAATTCAACCAAAAAATGAAAAGTACATTAAAACTTTCTAAATATTCCGTACTTTTATTTTTTGCGGTATATGATAAAGCGAATTAAATTAACTATTTTTGTATTGATAAAAAAAAATTAATATATTATTCCTATTCTGTAAGAGAGTAGCTCTATGCATTTCAAGCCTCACTACGTGCGCTTCCTCGTACGAAAAAAAATACCATTCATAACCATTTAAAAAGAATACAATTTAAAAAAAAAAAAAACAAAACTTGTTGAGATAATAATTGAAGATTTATTTTAAAAGTGTGCACTTCTAAAATTTCTATTATTAATGTGGAATAATCTCAGTAATTATTTCATAAATAATTTATGAAGTTTTTAGAATAAATAGGCAGCTTTTTATTTATGATATCATTTCGATTTAATCGAAACGTTATACCACGTGAAAATTTAATATTGTCACTTTTACTATTGAAAAAACGTTCCATTTCAATTTGCACCGGAGGAGAAAATGTATGTTGCTTCAGGTGTTAATTTTTAACCTCTGTCTTTAAATGGACTTATTTCAAATTAGAATATTATTTTTAGTATTAAACAATTGCGCGCCTTCATTACAACGTTGTCGTGATTTTAAACTTTTACTACTATAATAATAAAGCTCGTACTTTGATTAATGAACAAAAAAATCGAAATAGAACGGGGAACACATTAATTTGAAATCGATATAAACTAATTTTTTAAAGTAACAAAACGCGAATATTAAAAAAAAAGAAAAGGTTTGGAGGAGCACACGAATTTAAAATTGAAACATTGTTTATGTTTTTTAACTTTTTTCTACAGCCAATGTTTTTAACTACTCGGATGTCACGGACTCTACAGTATATACCACGCACTTATTACTGTTACGTTTAGTTCGTATAGAACGGCGTTTATCTAAATACGTTTTTGTTTTTTTTTTGTTTTTTTTTACGATATATTCACAGTTCGCAGTAGTTAACCAATCGCTTAGCTCTAGTGTGAAATGAATAGTGACGTTATTACATCTCGCAGATATTTAATTTTCCTTCTGCTCAAGGAGAAAATAAATTTCAAATTAATATTAATATTAATATTAAAATAATCCATTTTTACCGGTATAAAAATTAGCACACGAAACAGAAATTCGTTAAATATTTTCGTTGAGAATTTAATAAGTTTAGACAAGCTTCGGAGTTGGTTAGCAGAGAATGTCTCTGAAACATGTCGATGTTTAAAATTTATTAAATTCTTAACATTTAGAGCATTGTTATACATCCCGTTCACGTTGTTTTCCACTAATTTATATTAAATCAATTAACGGATTTCTTAAACGATTTCTGTTAAATGGAAAAGTGGAAATTCCCATTCTAAAGTTTCGGTTTGTTTAGTTGTGTCTTAAAATTATCGCAAACTCTAAGACCGGTTTGCACGCCTGTGCGATGTGTGTATGATTGTTTGTGTGTGTATGATTGTTTGTGTGTGTATGATTGTTTGTGTTTGTGAGAATAAAAAGGGTGTTTCCGACATATTAAAAAGAGTTTACAAGTAAATATGTATATATTTTGAACATGGCTAATTGCATTTTAGCTGGTATATATGTACCATGTGTAGAAGATGGTAAATAAATTTACACATGCCGGGCCAAAAAACAAAAAAAATCACATACATTTCTGCCTATAATTAATGTACCTATATATACATATGTATATATGTATGTATAAATATATAAAAATACATACTTTCACGTATTTGACAGTGTACAACGTTTGTTTCGACAATGAACAGTAATAACAAACGTAAAACATGGCCAATCATGATAACGCGGCAGGTTGTTAAATAAGTGTTAATATTTCACGCTGGCCATTCTTTGCGAATAGCAAACGAACAACAATTTTTCGCATCTCAGTTCCCTCGATAAATAATTGGTACCTTATTTTAAACTGGTCGCTCATTATTATTATCATCATTATTATTATTATTATTATTATTATCACCTAGTTTTATTTAAGAAAACCGGTTTAGTTTAAAAGAAACATTTTTAATTAACGTTTAATTTCAGTGTAGTATTTTATTTTAGAATACGGACGAGTTTTTAATCTACGGAATACTTTACAAACACTGGGCGACTAATTAAAGCGAACAAAAAAAACAGGGAAGGGTATTAATATCTTAGAAATAGACAGACTATTCCGAAAAGGGAATTCTTCATTTTCTTATCTATAAATTCTGCATATTTACGTATTATTTTAAAGTGTGAAGTACATAATCGCTGGCGTACCGCGCGCGGTAGTGTTTTCAAGAGACTATATTTATTTCCAATATAAACTAATCAAAGTTTGCGAAACATGTCTAACTATATATGCAGACAACGGCACTGACATCATCTTTTTCAATAGAATAACAAACTCCTCGAATCAACAAATTCGATAATTTAACATTTCACAAAACAGTAGGAGACGGAATATGAAACACGATAAAATGGAAATCGTTTTATTTCCTGCAAGAAGAACTGTATGTGCAAGAAATATATAAACACCCTAAACCAGCAAGTGTAATTAAAAGCCAGATTTACTGTCTCGGGGTTTGACACTTGAAAAAATGACTAACGTTTACGAAATACATTAAAATAAAATGGCAAAAACTCAACCAAAAACTCACTCGTTGCAAAACTGAATGGGAAACATAGCGAATGACCTGCAAACAAGATTTATCATCTAGAAGAAAAAAAAATCTAATGAAATTATTACTTGAAGTATTAGTTTAGTCGCCGATTAGAAAAAGTAAGATTCTATGACTTCAAAGAACACAGTTCCTTCCGAATTACCCTAAATAAATATTAGCATAAATTCTCTCTACGCATGATAAACCAGAAGTACCATTACAGGAAAAAATCACTACGAGTTAATGAAAATTCCTTATCGCATTCAGTGCATCCGACTTACCAATAACTTATTAGGGGAATAATGAATAACTTGGGTGTAGATATAAGAAGTGTAAGCACTGAAGAACAGGGCCGTATCTAGACCAAAATTTCGGGGAGGGGGGAGTTACGAAAATATTTTTATAATTATACACATATAAATATATATATATATATATATAGGTAGGTGTGTGTGTGTGTGTGTGTGTGTTATCATGAAATATATTTATTTATAAATGGTACACTAAAGTCTTGCACAGTCAATTATAGTATATGCAATATTTGAACACTACAATAAAAACAAATAAAAAATAATCGTTTCCATAGAATGCATACAAATTTTAATTTTCTTTTCTTTTGTTAAAAATTATAAAGAAATAAATTTATTCTGAATTTCGGTCCATTTAATTCAAGCAGTTATGATTTCGCAGACATTTCGAGAGAATGTTTGCCCTTCCCCCAGATACGGCTCTGCTGAAGAATAAAACACAAAAATACGTTCTACTAGCTTGAATTTTCGGCGCGGTTTGGCGACCTTGCAATAATAATACCGTACTGGAAATTTCTCTAAACACACGTTCATTTTATAGTAATTTATACCGATTTTACAGATACTTCTACGTTGTTTAAGCACTATTTAAGTGTTAATTTCTCTTCTTTTTTTTTTTTTTTTTCTATTTATGGTACTTCTTTCCAGTGTGCGTACAAATTTGTGATATTTTATCGTATGTTTAATTATTAATCTTATATTACTATCGTTCGAATATGCACGCAGGTTTTTAAGACAAATATGTTTTATTACTGGAAATCGTTCCAAAATTTTTAAGGTCACCACAAAGACGTTGAAAATTTTTTAATGCACTATAAAAATATTATGCGATGTGCAAAAAATTTTTAATAATAAGAGAAATAACTTTACTTTTATATTCTGATACTTTTTTGGGTAAGTTTTTTTAAATACAATACACAGTGGCAGTGTGCTTAACAGACTTTGCGCTCCACAAAGATATCTCATAATCACGTTTTGATTCAGGTATTTATAAGTTTCTTTCTACTTCGGGCTGCAATGAAATAAATCGTTTATTCAGTTTTTCGTGTTTTTTTTTCTTCTTTCTTTAGGACCAAATTCGAAAAAACTCGACTTTGTTTTTTTTCGATTTGAAATAAACGAAAATAGATAAAATATTAAATATATATATATATATATATATATATATATATAAAGAAATGATATTAAAATATAATGTACTGGTTACCGAAAACGGATGTATCTTAGAAGTGTGTAAAATTCTGTGAATAATTGTAGATAGCGTGACGAGCGTATGACGAAAAAGGTAGTTCTTAAAATTGCGGTCTTTTCATGAATTACTTCAACGTCCGGACACGCCTTGTATCACGCCTCTGTCGTGCGGCTGATAATCCTTCAAAGTGGTGACGAATACGGGAACCCGTCAGCGAACTTGTCAACGTACCTTTCCCTATACAGGGTATTAATAGCACGAATAAGAAGAAACAGCGAACCTAGGGACTTAATTTCTTTGTCGGTTTTTCTTCCTTATAATATTCAGTATTTGCTTTGTTTTGAGGTTTCGGTTGCCTTATTCGGGTTCATAGTCGATTGCAATATTATGGTTTAGATGGCAGTTATTTGGAGTTGGTTTTTTATCTTTTTATTCTATTTATTCATTTTCATTTTATTTCATATGTTTGATATAACAAGGTTAGTTTTAGTTTGGTGTTGAAAGTTTAGATGCCGGACAAAAATAAAAATAAAAAACAGTAAACTTGCGACACCGATCGATACAGACCTTTTCAGGGCTCCCAGACGAAGAATAAGAATATTCGAATAATCCAGCTAAATGTAGAAGAATGTCTTGAGAGGAAAACATAAACGTGTTAATACTACAAGAAACTCACGTAGTTAACGGGAAACAACTGTCCAAAATATACGGCTTTGAGATGGTGGCAGCAGTTTGCAATAAACAATATGGAATAGCTCTAAATTAGATGGATACTTAATAATTACATTATCCTTGAAACAACGAAACTCCCGCCGCTTATTATAGCATCTAAAATAATTTTGCTATCGCAAAACGGGGAAAGGATCACCCCAAAAAGGAGAATTATCGTTCAATAGTACACTTTTAAACGTTGTTTATGAAACTTTTGCAAGAATAATTTATAACCGTATAGAATTTGTTATAGATGACAATACTGATAAAACAATCAGTATTTACCAACAAATTGGATAAATGCGTTAACAACACGCATAGAACGCGGCTTTCAATATAATAAGAAAACATCAGTCGTATTCGTAAACCTCTCTTCCGCCTTCGACACAGTACAGTGAACTGGATTACTGACAAAGTTACTCGAACTTATTCCATGTCAAAGCATGTACAAAACTAATTAACAAGATGTTGAACAACCTCGTAGATTCACAGTTACCTTAGCGGAGTGAGAAAGCAATCAGTGAATATACTAAATAATGGTCGTCCACAGGGATCAATGTTATCCCTGTTCCTTTTTAATTTATACATATCGAATCTACTGAGAACTACGCCGCAGAAATTCATCTACGCAGACGACTTGGCATCAGCTATACAAAAGAACAAAATAAAAATCACAGAAGCTACCCTCGCGGAAGACTTGCACATAATATTAGAGTCTTCTTCTTTTGCCTGCGTTACATCATTGATTCGATGTAGGCCTCCCTTAATTTACTCCATCGATACTTGTACTTCACGAAGCCACTGTTTCCCTGCTGTTGTCACAATATCATCCGTCCACCTTCTGAGTGGTCTTCCTTGTGCGCATTTTCCCGTATACGGTCTCCATTGGATCACTCTTTTGTCCACCTTCCATCTACTTGCCTACCAACATGACCAGCCCAGGCCCATTTGTTCAGGGCTATCCTTGTCCCGACGTCTTCAAATTTTGTCTTATTTCGGATAATATATTCTGATTTAATCTTATCTCGCAGTTTTATGCGAAGTAAAGCTCGTTTCATCCGTCTTTCGGTTTTTCTTCATTTTTCTATAACTTCCTTTCTTTAATGAGCCAGATTTCCCCAACATACGTTAGTACTGGGATATCACGCATTGGTTAAATATTTTCGCTTTATTTTGTGAACTGATTCTGGTATTGAGTATGTGTTTTATTTTATGGTTTGCGATTCAACCGTTTGATATTTTCTTTTCGAGGTCTAATTTCATCCGTTGTTTTTCGGTTGTGAATACTTCACCCAAAAAATATATGAACTGGTCTGTTTCTTCTATGTTTCCCGCTTGTATTTGTATTTCGTTATACGTGTGATCGTTGTTCTGATTTTGAATATATTTCATGTACTATGTTAGTATTTTTTAAACAATGTTGATTATAATATTAGAGCATTTTAAACGATGGTGATTACAACGTAATATTAGAATATTTTAAATAACGACGATTACAATTTAATAAAGAGAAAATGGTGGTATCATGCTTACACCTGAACAATCGATTGACGATAAGTAAACTTAATATAATATAGTTAATGGTTATCGAAGATACCCCAAAATACTTGGCCTTCACACCGAGCCGGCAGCTAACGTTTGTCGTAGACATGGATGCTAAATACCGCGCAAGAGTGAATATATGTGCAATTCGTAAAATCGTAGGGACAACTTGGAGAGCACCGCAACGACATTACGAACTTAAACTCTTGACTCTTGGTTTTCTCAGCAGCAGAATATGCCGCTTCGGTGTGGCTAAACAGTGCTCACGTCGACAAAATCGACGTCGAATTAAACTCAGTCATGGGAACAATAACAGACACTTTGAAATCCACTCCAACAGCGTGTGGCTATCACTACTCAGTAATATTATGAAAGTCAATGGATAAAATATAGAGAAAACAATGGTTTAACAATACATCAAAGCACAGACTTAATGGACCGCTTAAAATCAAGGAAGGCTGCACATACGGCTAAACTAATTGCTGAGAACTTTTCAGGCTTGGAGAAAGAAATGGATCCGAGACAATCCAGATAGAAGAACAATCATCCACCACCAAGATATTGGCTACTAACTTTTAACCTACCAAGAAGCACCTGGACAAAATTGTACCGCTTCCGAACTGAGCATGGACGGTGCGAATGAAACAGTGCGGACTAAAAAGCGAAGCGGCACGTGACTGTGGGAAGATAGAACAGTCAATGCATCACATCTCGAAAGAGTATCGGACACGAGTCCTGGAGGGTGGCTGAGAAAAAGTTATCAAATTGACGGATTTGGCGACGGAGCGGCTACAAAATCTTGACGTCGAAGTATAATTGTATACATACATCGTGGAAACTGGGTACAAGTTAACGGAAGCATTCCACGTAGCAATGGATCGAAATAAATGGAAGGCAGTGCTAAAAGGAATATGATGCCACCACGTTCTTACGTAGGACAATGGACTTGATAATGATGATATATAAAATTAGCATTCACAATACAATTATGCAAATTCGTATTGTGATTACTGATCTATTTGCTATTTTTAATTTTGTTAATTAATTCGTTTTACGCAATGTAATTTGTTCGCTGTCTCTAGTCTCATCTTTTTCTTTGCATACCCGAAGACATACGAAATAATAATAATAACAATAATAATAATAATAATAATAATAATAATAATAATAATAATAATAATCATAATAATCATAATAATCATAAAATGTAGGTCTACGAATAACCGCCTCAGCCTTCATCGTAGAAATTAACAAAAACCGGAAGAGTTGAACCCCAAAAAATTGAATTTCGAAAAGAAAATTTTCAGAAGTAAGTTTCTGTAAGGATGGGCATCTGACAAGAGCTATTTAAGAGAAATTCATCTCGACGGATAAATCAGTTGGAATATCGCGAACCATATGCGAAAACGAAATAATAACGATTGCGCAATAAATGATCATACATTAAGCTCTTTAGAGACGGTCTCAGGAAGCGGGAACCGATTGGCTGCAAGAGTAGAAATTCAAGTTCTTTCCTGAACGAGTGGAATTGGGTCCATTTCGACTAAATCTTTAGTAGCATTTTCTATGGATACAGTTAATGTTCGTAGTTGGTGAATATTATTCAGCGCAGCGTTAAAGGTAGACGGAGAACCAGAGTGATGCCTGACTTATTCGATAATTTTCACCAACAGCTCATTTGTTACCTCCCCCGTCAGAAGATTTAGGCATTAAATTATATAAATAAAGAAGATGCTAATAATAATAATAATAATAATGCACAACCAGGGCCGGATCTAAGAGGGGGCTAAGGGCAGATTTAACCCCAGGCCCCAGCCTACAGTGGGGCCTCGCGCTCTTGAGCAAAAAATAAAAATTAATTTTCCGCTCGCAAAATTTAAGTTTCTTTTCCAAAATACTTAATACTGTAAAAATGCAAACAAATTTAAGTTAGCTATCCTAAAAAGAATTCAGTTAATTTTTATATATGTATAAAAAAGGAATATAATTTTGGAAAACCTCGCACTGTTATTATTTTGTGATACAGAAAAGTTGAAAAAAAAAATGAAATAAATAAAAACTAAATAGGAGATATATTTTAAATTTATTCGAGAATGAAAGCGTTCTGCGATAGCTGGCTTGAGAATATATTATTTTCGTATCATTTCCAAACGATGTTTTCAATCCACGGTACGTAATGCGACACCCTGGTGTAGACGCCGGGTGATTCAGCTTCTGCACAACTTCTTCCAAATGACGTAATCCCTATTTGTACATATGATCCTTTACAGTCGGCCATTTCTATTTGCAGCGGACCTCCCGAATCGCCCTATTGCATATTACACACATGTATATATATATATATTAAAAATTTTAAAAATGCACGAATCTATACATTTTGTGTTTACTTATTTGTAACAATATAATAGTCTCGTCAATTATGGTCTTAGAACCGGTGTGATGTAAAATAAAAAAAGAAAAAAAAAGAGGATGTTATATAAATAAGCGCAATGCTGTAATTGAATTTTATGTTTATTAACATTCCAGTTTGCCAGTACGTAGAAAAATAAAAATATATCAATTCTGCGTACAAATACAATTAGAAATAAATAATATTATACTTATCTTAGTAACGTTTTCGGGCACAGCCCACCTTCAGCTAGAAACAAAAAGAGAACGAAATAAGAACAGACCAACCTGATGTGTTTTCAGCGTGTTACCAAGATAAGTGCAATATTATTTATTTCTAATTGTATTTTTACAAAGGATTAATATATTTCTATTTTTCTAAATGCTGTAATTCTTAAGCGCAATGAAATAAAGAAGAATTCCTTTCATATAAGGAAGTTTTCATGTGCATGCAGTAGGTAACTGGAGATTACTTTCGAAGAGGGTTTAATTGTACATAAAATAAATAAATGAATAAATAAAAGTAGTTCTAGAAGTAAAAAAAGTTCGACAATTAAGCGTACTAATAGATATTTCTTTGTAATTCATTCGCCTAATTGCCTCGTAACTAATATGTGTTAATCGAACAACAATTAATTAGCAAAACATAGAATTAAAGGGGAATCATTGTTTTCTCTCGGAATATTTCTTTCTGTTTCGATTATTTTCGGACCGGATTGTTGTTATAAGGGTAGCAGGTAATTCGGCATTTACCTTATTTTTCCCTAAAATGCCGTAATTAAATAATAATTTCGTGAGATAAATCTAACGTAGAACAGATTATGTGAGTTTCCCCTCGAACCGTATCACGGCTTCGCTATATTTTAGAGCAATCGAAGCCTTTTTTGCTTCGATAAAACTCTAATTCTACCTCACATTTCTGCTGGTTTTTCAAATTTTTTTCCTCTTATTCTTTCTCATCGCAAACTTTCTTCTTGCGACTACTCAAAATAGCTACAACTACCGAATATCGTGGCATCCTTTCACAAATCACTTCCTCCTCCTATCGTTAGTAATGCATTTAGTCAGGGGCGCATCCGGAGAGACATTTTGGGGAGGGAAATTGTATAATTACGTAATATCTTAAACTTGTTTTATGAAGAAAATCAAATAACGACCTCCTTAGAAATTTAAAAATGTTCTAAAAAATACGTAATTATTACAATTTTTAATTTTATTTTTAGATGAAAAATAAAACGAAATTATAAAACTGTAGCTAAAATGGTTATTTTAGAATTTGAATGGTAAATTACTAGAAAGAATAGAACGATAGTATTTTGATTAGACTTTATTTCTGTTTTTGTTATGAATCCGATCCAAATTTTTTATCCGTGAGCAAGTAAATATTTCTCATTGAACTATTTTCATTTACGCTACAAAATAAAAATTAAAAATACATAAAAGAATAAAAACGGAACATTAATAATAGTTTTTTACTAGAAAACAGTATCAAATATTAGCTTTAATTAAAAATCCGCAGATATAACATTTACACAAATCTTTTATAGTATAAATTACGTTCCTCTGTTGTAACAAATTTTTTCATCCAGTTTTTGGTTCTTTGGAGGGGGAATGTCCCCTATTTCCCTCCCCGTGGATCCTCCACTGATTTAGTAATACTGTTAGTTCCTTATTTCTAAACTATTCTGTAATCTTTAGGCTGGATCTCCTAACAAAGTTGAAGTTGAAGCTGAAGTTGAAGTTGAAGTTGAAGTTGAAGTTGAAGTTGAAGTTGAAGTTGAAGTTTCGTTATAGATTAGTCATTCTTAATCTTGTAAGACTTTTTTCTTTCGCTTTATCTTCTCGGCTGAATCCGCCGTTGTCCTCGAAGCTATCGCTTTTCCAAATTCCTTATTATCTTAGATTCGGACGTTATTTTCACTTTGGTTTTTTTCTTTATTTTCACTATTAACAACTGCGCCCTTAACTAAAGTAAACACTTTATACCCCCCCAAACATAGCACAAATAGCAACAAATATCATAGCGAGCTACACAGACCATGCATGCCTCTACACAGATGGAGCGAAGGCAATAGGTTATCAGTCACCGGCGGCATGCTCCTTCGAAGTCTCAAGGGCAACATAGTCAGTTAGACTACACGATTGCTGTACAGCACTGGACGCTGAAATATACGCGATGGTCTTTTGCATCCAACACTATACCGATAGCAACCCCCCGTCCCAAAAGGCCCTACTCATAACTGACTCTCTAAACTCCCTTCAACTCATCTCAGAGATTAAATCCAACAACCCTTTGATAAGGAAGGCGCATTACCTATTATACAGGTTATCACATTTAAAGTCTGAAATGTCTTTCCTATGGGTGCCGGCTCATGTTAGGATTCCAGGCAATGAGCGTGTCAATCGAGCAGCTCATGTGACATTGTTCTCTCCAATGCCATACAACCCCCCTCTTCCCCCTACATTGGCTCATTTATTTATGCAGAAAACTGGAGAAGAATGGCAACAGAAATGGAGATCTTCAAGTACGTTTCTCCGAAGCATAAAAACAACCACGGAGCCTTGGTGGCCCACAGACGGAGTTTCCCGCAGAGATTTTTCCGTCCTGAATCGTCTCCGAATAGGACATACAACCTTCTCGCACAGCTACATATTCACGAGCCAGGTACCCCCAAATGTCTGCCCCTTTTGTAGTCAACCGAGCGTCCCATCCACCTATCACCTACTTCACGAATGTCCCTCTTTTGCAGTACCACGATCCATTCACTTCACCACTTCCTCTAGTTCTAAGATACTGTCAAATGCTCCGCCCGCGGTCGCAGCTGTATTAGCTTTCATGCGGAGCAGCGATCTGTACTATCGCGTTTAATCCCTTTAAGTAGGCCCCATGTACTGTAATAGCTCCAGTAGTTAAACACGGCACATGGAAACCCTCATATACACTCCTATAAAAAAAAAAAAAAAAAAAAAAAAAAAAATTAACTGAAACAAAAAAAAATGAATTTATAGAAAAATTTATGATTGTAAAAGTTTAATTTACCGTGCAAGTGTCCTTTCCACCGAAAAGCACTCCGGCGCAGATCATTGTTGCATTATCAATTCCACGATTGAACTTTTCATCAGTGCCATAGTCATTCATGCATGTTTTAACTGGAATTAAATTGATATTTACCGTCCTTAATATGGAACTGACAGTTTCTCCTAGTCCAATAAAAATATACTGTTATAGTTACACTGTTATATAATGAAATTATTGATAAACTAGGATTGTCCTAAGCAAAAATGATCGAAAAGGTTTAAATAGCTGAGCACTAATTCCGTCCATAATTGTGTTGGGTAATTTAAGAAAAAGAAAAGGATTGATAAAATTGATGTTTACGATGCTAAGAAACAAGTAGTGTACTGGAGAAAAAGAAAACAATTTCCCTACGGTACATGGAAGTTTAATATGAAATTGCTCTAATTTATATCCTGCCAATTACAACAAATTAGGATTTTACGTAGAGTAGGACTCCAGACCAAAAAATGGAAGGATTAATTGGGAGGTTTTCTGAAATAATATAATTTTTAGTTAATTGATGCAAAAAAAAAAAAAATATGTATTTTACGACTCAGTCTCACCTTATTTGTTTAGAAAGTGTTTAATTACAAAAAAAAAAAATATATATGTAAAAAGAAATGTAAGTTTACAATATTAATCGAAGCTTTAAGTTAATTAACGCTTTAGATGGATGACTCCACCTCTTTTAAAATAATTTTTTTTTGTAATTAAACACAAGCTGTTTAAACAGTTTTCCATCATTGTACGAGTAGATTTTATTTTATTATAAAAATTTAAAAATGCACTAAAAGGTAAAAAATAATTACTCCCAATAAACAATATATATCAGAGTGATATAACACTTAAGTGGTGATATCGTAATTCTAATACAAAATTAATACCTTAATCAGAGTCGGCATCAAATTCATGTTACAATATCTAGGAACAATTTAATGAATATTTAACGCAGTTTTTAATTATTATTATAATATGAATTTGATGCCGACGCTGATTAAGGTATTAATGTTGTATAAGAATTACGATATCACCACTTAAGCGTTATATCATTCTCATGTATATTTTTTATCGGGAGTAATTATTTTTTACTTTTTAGTGCATTTTTAAATTTTTATAATAAACCTTGAAGTCGGTATTTATTTTTTGTAAAAAAGCATTTTATTTTTTACTTTTTAGTGCACTTTTATTCAATTAAATTAAAACATTTCAATAAGAACAGATATTTCCACGGTGTGAAAACATTAAAAGCTACATTTCCGTGGTAATTTGGCAAATTTGTAGTATTTTAAGTGAATAAATCTAACCCGACGGTGAAAACAATCATGAATGAAAAGCATCCAAAAGCTTCAATCTCCCGCATTATTAAGGATAACTCAAAAACTACCGGTCAGATCTTGATCAAATTTAAATGGGATCAGATGAGAAACACCACCTTTCAAATAAAAGAAGAATCATCAAAATCGGTTCATCTAGGAGAAAGTTCTGAGGTAACATACATAAAAAAAAAAAAAAATAAAAAAAAAAATACAGTCGAATTGAATAGCTCCTCTTTTTTTGAAGTCGGTTAAAAACTACCAATAAATGAACAAATGCTAGCGAAAATTACGAACCGCTTACTTAATAATTATTATTTAGTTTTGAAAATATGTCGGTGTTTTCGTAGACGCCGTGGAGATTTTCGACGTTAACGAAGCTAGTAACCGACAATTACTACATATGTATTTACGTTGTCGCGTGAAGTTATGAAAATTTGCACCTGTACTTTGCACACCGAACAGTGTGGAGTAGATTTTATAGCGATAATAATTTAAACAGGTCGTCCTTCTGAGGTCTTCGTACATCCCAACGAAAAAAATATGAAACGAAGAAATTTTTAGAAAATGAATAATCTCCAAGAGCGGAAGTTTTAAGTGGTGACATTGTGAAAAACATTCAGAGCTACTCGAGAAGAATATTTTATTCCTACAAATATATTTCAAAATACAACTGGGTACGAAATCCATTTTCAGAACAAGTGTCGTAATGATTGACGAATCTTTTTGATCAATACGCCAGGTGACACACACACACACTAAATGAAACTTTATTTATAGATTGACTTTTTTTTAAAAATGGAAACGAAACATCCATCTCTCTTCAAACACTGACATTTCTAATTTCGTTCGTATTTACTTAAATGTGGCGCAGTAGATTTTCCGGCTTAAAAAGAGAATTAATGCGCATGAATAGGCTTGGTGCTGAAAATTACTTAAGAATCAAATTGAGCTCTGCTTCGACTTAAATACCAACAGGCTGTAATTGAAAATTTTCAACAACAAATAATTGAAATAAAAAATAACGATGAACATTTTTCGCATAAGCATACTTGACCTTTGATCTCATAAAAATTCATGCGTGTTCTAAAATGTTTAAAAATTAACCAGTATGTGCCAGTGTAAACAAATAATTTTTTTCGAATATTGTAAAGTGATCTCTTTTGACAAAATGCAGATGGTAGTGCTGGTGGAGTGAATTCAGTCTACAAATTATAAGCGTTAGCCTGCAACGAAGATAATTGAAACCTTTGATTTACTCTTGTACATCGTGTAGAATTTACCTAAAACGTACAATTCATGTAAAATGGGTATAGAGTTTCTTAATTTGCACACGTTTCTTACCCACACCAGTCTGCCCCCAACCAGTTGCTATTAACGTTTCTGATAGGTTTGGATTTCGTCGCAAACATATTGGCTTTATGTATTCGTTAAAGGTGACAGCGCGATTTAATTTAAATAGTGCTACGTCGTTATATATTGATGGCGCTCGATATCCGGGATGAACGATTCTATCGACAATTTCGTAATCAGTTGGGTTAGCGTCGTCAGTAGTGGACTCGTAGTCCAGCTCTCCTAATCTAACCCATCGAGCCGGTCCCCTAAAAAGGCATCGAAAACCATAAATCCAGAATAATAATAATCATAATAATAATAATTTCTTTAAAAATACCATTTTAGAAAATATTTTCTCAAATATATATCATTAATTATTACAAAGGTAACAAAAAAAAAGAAAAATACACTGTTATAGATTAAGAGTTAATGATTTTCTTATGGCAAGACTATTTGTATTCAGTGATACAGCGGTAATAACAAATAGTAATTATAAAAGAACATAAATAAATAACTTACGTTATTATTATAATCTTTCTCAGATTTCCGCATATGTGCGAATACGAAAAATACAATAAACATTTTTCTAAAGAAAAGAATAACAAGAAAAGTTATACTAAAACGGTATATATGACGTTCGCCGTGAAAAAGGACCTGTGGTGAGAAAAATAGGTTTTTAAGAAAAATGCGTTTAAAGTTTATTTTTTTATTTTGAGCTCGTCAACCCAGGACCTTTACCGAGAAACAATTAGATTAGGAAGGAGTCAATTATATCTTTTTACGGAATCAAATGTTGTTAGGAGAAAGAAACAAATAATAGGAACAATCTGTGGAGAGAGAAAAGATAGGACAGAAGAGGCGCAATATGGAGTAGGAAGACCGAGTATCAATAAAATGGAATAGAAAGCAGAGCACTCAGCAGAAAATGATGAACATTTAATAAACACATGGTCCACATCGCAAACATGTTCTTCGTTTGAGTGGAGAATATGGAGAGACAAGCAACGAAAAAGGAAAACGGGAGGAAGGCAAATGGTTAAGGCGCAAGCGAATAACGGAGACAAGAACGCGTTTAAAGTTTTCGCGAAGTAAACTACCATAATATACCACTGCAATAATATTGCTTCTTTATATACCGATCCTAGCTTCTAAACCTGACCAACCTAAGCCGAAAAAACAGTAGCCTGCAGGGGAGTCTGCAGCAAAATTGGCACGAGAGAAAAAGAAAAAAACTGCAACTACAAACCAAAAAAAATAAAATAAAAAAACCGAAGCTCCAAACAGGAAAAAAAACTAAAGTTCCGAAAAATAAAAAAAAAAGCCAATGCTTAAAAAATATCCGAAGCAAATAAAAAATCAATAAAAAATGGCAATAAAATAACAACTATGAAGAAAAAAAGTCGGTTTACGATTTTTTTAAATTTTTAACGTCTCCATTTTTTTTCAATTTTTTTCAGTCAGTTTTGTATGTTTTAAGACATTAAATAAACGTCTACAAAAAAAAGCTACATATTGCATCTTATTTTACACAATTTCAATCACCAAAATCCGAGTTTAACTCAAAATACATGTTTTCCTACCATAGGTCCCCTTTCTCGGCCAACGTCACATATGCAGATGGGTATAAAAATAAATTATAATGGCCTGGTAAAAGACAATGGTAATTTAGAAAAATTTAGAATGATGTTGGTAATACGAAATTGGTTTCTATTAATAATATTAAGTTTCAAACCCCTAAAGTACGTAAGTAAAAAAATTACACTTAAAATATAGAACATAATGACATGAGTAGTATAAAGAATAATCTGAGTTTTTTTGTTTTTTTTTTGAAAAAAAAAAAAAAGATAAAAGGAAGTTGGATTTTTGCATCAGCAGCTAGATATAGAACTGATATATACTGCTCGCGAAAAAAAAGGTAGAATAATGGTTAATATACTGACCCGTTTAAAATAATAGTGAGTTAAACATAATTATAATGAAATTATTTTTAAATCATTATATAAAATACGTAGGAAAGTAACATAGATAACAGTTTACAGATATTTTCACAGATGTGCTAATTTCGCGAGTAAAGGAAGTATAAGCAATATTTCGGAAATGCAAATGTATCTTTCTTAAAAAGTAATGATGCGGCGGTACCAGAAACTGGTCTATTGTACTAATCCAAAAGTCTTTAAAATATGTTTGATTTAACATTGCCGGCTGTGCGGCATTTTACGTCTTCAGAAATTTCGGTTTCATCGCGTTGAAAGAAAAATATTCAAAAACCTCAACAACCAGGACATTGTATTTTGAATTTTCCGTATTTTCGATCGGTCTTTAACAACTGACAATATTTGGCGTTCAGCTTCATCGTTACTTGATGCATATGATTTTTAAAGTAACTTCGTTGTGTATTACAGCTGGATAAATATGTAAAATTGGCCCCTCTCGGCGAATTGACTGAAATTTGGCCCATGTGTTTACCTTACTAACTTAATAATTAATTTATGTACAAAGAAACAAATTTTAGTTTATATAATCTACGGTCAGATTTATTAATTTCACTTTAAAATAAAACCTATTTTTGTTGGTCAACCCCATTCTTCGATTTTCATAACTGCTACATTCTTTTAAAAAAAGAGGGAGACTTATATAAAATAAATAGATACCTCGATAAACTAATATACTCGTATATATCTATATATAAATAGGCAAAGACAAAACAGTTCAGTACCTTTTCTCCTCTGTTTATTAATCAATTTTTTTTTTTTTTTCGTTTAGTAGTTATTAACGATCTCTAGTGTTGTCAGTAAAAAAATTTTGGAAACAGTTACTTCTTTTTCTTATTTAAATAAAAAATTAATACAAAAAATGAAAAAAGAAACCTGTTCTTATTAAAATGTTTTAATTTTCCTTAATAATCATCATTATTGGCTTTTTTACAGTGTATACTAAGTCTTATGGTGTCATTTAATATCAACAAATGAGAGTTCTTAAATTGTGATTTACTGTTATTGAATTTATTTTTTATTCAATTACAATGCTACCGAATTGTTTTCTAGTGTAAGTGCATATAAAGTGTATTTCAGATATACACAGAAATGTATAAGAGTAGAAAAAGAGAATTAAGAAATATGCAAATTCATTTATGTTTTCCTCAAATTTTTAATAATAATTATGGTCGATTTTAAATTAATTTACTCTAACATATTAAAATAAATACCTCATTTTAGAAATACGTTTTTTCGGGCATAGCTCGTAATCAGCTGACAGCATAGAGTAAACTCAAATAAAACTAAAGACACTTTTATCGAGGTATTTATTTATTTTATATTTATAAGTATTAACAAACAGGTATGGACTTGCAATTAGTTACCTTTTAAGGGTATTCAGACTTTAAGTAATACTAATATTTTTGGGTACTATTGAAAAAGCCTGTTTTTAATAGTATTTCGAAACAACCACTTTCAATACGATTTGGACATATACAAGTTGAAATAATTTTATTTAGTTTACAGTGCATCTGATATATAATTTTATCTCTAATTTAAGAAATATGCATAAATATATTACGTTTAACAATTTTTTGAATTTATCTTTTTACCTTAAAAAATTCATTTGTCAATTGTTTAGTTATATTTTAATTTTTTTTAGAAAATTAAAGTATTTTATGTTGTTTATAATATGTTTCGAGTTATTAATACAGTACACTCGAACATTTCTAAAATAAACAAGAGTGTAAATTATTATTAGAAATATAACAAAATGTTACACAAAGTAGCGGAGAAGTATAATAGTAGGATAAATAATTATTAATTTTAAAATGTAATCTTTTATAGTTAAATAAATTCAGATATTAAACATAAATCTATAGAATTATTATTTAAGAATAATTTAATTTCAGCCTTATGGCTTTTTAGGTCCTTGGCGGCGATCTTTGTCGCTATTGTTAAATATTTGTAACCACTATTTAAGTAATTCATTAGCGACAGTAGTTTATTGTGTGTTGTATTAGTTGTTGAAACATAATTTTGAAGTTTAATGAAAAAAAAAAAAAAAAAAGTTAACCACTCAGTAATTGTAATTGCGTCGTCCCGACATTATTAATCTGTTTCGGCGTGGTTTAAAATGAGCGACACTTTTTGATATACTTCAGTGATTCACAGAAATGACTGCACTTTTAGAATTATTTGAATTTGGAATAAATGATTTTTATGGTAATATTAAAATAGCTAATTCTAGGCTGAAATAGATTGGACTACAAAGAAGTCTATTCGTTTTTCACAGCTCCTTGTTTAGTTTGGACCAATCACTAGTAAACTTTAATAATTTCCTGCATATGGTCCGCTACATAAACCACACTTACCTTGCAGTTTTGGATTTTTTTTGCAGTCTGCTGCTTTATGCCCTACTTAGCATTTTACACATACTGACGGGGCCGAGTGTACACAATAAGCTCTGGTATGTGTCCGCTCATTTGCCAGTCTGATACTTCGAAATGCGATTACTTTTCATTAAGTGGTTCCACTTTAATTAGAGTGTCACTTAAAACACTTTTAAATCGAATATTTCCTCGTAGCTTTCTGTCTGCTATAAATCTACAGAAAATAAAGGAGTACTTTTGTATGACGCTGTTTAATGATGTATTTTGAATCCTTTTAAATTATTCTGCAAATAACTGCAGAGAATGATGTGGATACCTTTTTCCATATATGTACGATCCTGTTTCATTTGATCGGCATGGAATATTACCGTGTAATAATTTGTACATTTAAATTTGTTTGTTATACTTGGATTTATTACAATTTAATATATATATATATATATATATATATATATATATATATATTCATATTTATACACTATGTTAAAGGATTCTATATTATCTTTTCTCCTCTGAACACCTTAGTTAGTTCTGCATTCTTCGGGCGTACGCACACGTCCACCTTAATAACTTTGTCTGAGAACTTTTGCCGAGTAATTCGATCTATTGACTAATAGTTCTAATTTTTTCTCTCAGTTTTTTTTTTTTGGAAATTTCAATATTGCCTGTAAATATTGGTGTAGGTTTTGAGAACAGAAGCAGTCGGTTCATTTTCATCATCGTGATCGCCATCAGTGGACAGTATTCCGTAGCGGTTATAAGTTAGTGTTAGCAGTTTATGATCGTTAGTAAATAATCGACGCTTTTTACCCATTAACACAGCCGTTCGGCAGTCATTATTATTTCCGGTACGACTTCTACCCATTACTTTCGTTTATTTCTTGGTTAGATTGGGCATAATTACTTACATCGTATAAATAAATATGATAAGCGTGTGTCGTGGAGATTACCTGACGCGGGGCTTGGTACGGAATAAATTTAGCTGTAATATGTTTGCCGATATACGTTGAAGATGTGTCTGAATGTCCGCATAAATTGGTTGTGTAGGTTGTCAACGAAGCAGCGTACCACCCGATACTGTACCGAATAGTTTTTGACTGCATACAATAACGTCAATGATACGGACAGAAACAGCAGTAAATAGTATTGGATATGATACATGGTAAAATAAGAATAACCTTACCGGTCTCTCGATGATCGGACGAGAGGTAAAAGAATAATTTTATTGTTTGCAAAATAAATAAATACGTAATAGCTAATTAATGTTATATCCTTTAATGTAGAACGTACGAAAGGTGATACATCGAGGTGACTTGTCCCTAGCAATTTTTGGTTACCTAATAAAATTGCACATGAATAATAAGATATTAACCTATTAAACGTTGTAACACAGTGTGCAGCAGTTAAAACATATTGTTCACTAATTAGAGATCCACCGCATAACCAACGTATGTCCTCCCGGTTACCGTATCCAATCAGTGCCTAGTAAATAAATATTCAAGAAGTTTATGCGCACTTTTATTAAATCTAAAGGTAACACGCATTTTAACCTCTTTATTAGTGACGTATGATCTCGGAGTATCGTTTAAGAATGTAATTTACTTTTTTCTCTTTTTTTACCGGTTAGCTGGTAGCGCGGTAACCTAGGTTAAGGCGTTTGGCTACAAAAACCAGAGGGCACAGGTTCGAGACTTGTCTCGTTCTGGATCCAAGTCGCTGCCAGGTTTATACTTAATCTGAAATAGAATATTGGTTATACCAGAGAAATCCGGGAAGGTAAAGGCGGATTCCAAGTAGAAAAGAACTGGTCCCAGTATTCTCATCAGATCCATTAGGCTTAGTACCATTATGGAAAGCTTAACTTCACAATCCCGACGCCCTGTCTAAGGTATGCGACTTACTTTACTTTTACTTTTTTAGCTGTTAATACTTTTTAACCTTATTTTTCAATCAGGCTATTTGCGTCGAACTTTCGATCGCGCGCGGTACATTAGACCAACGTTAGTAAAGTAGCTCGTGGTCTGTGAGAATAACATTACTATTTTTTTAATAAGAATTTGAATTGTCGGCGAGTTGGAAATTTGATTTTATTGGATTTCTCTCTTGGTCCATATTGATTATTGTACACTTCCCGGTTCTCGCATAATGACGCGTTCGCAGTCACACACACTCGACAGAGAATTTCGTGCTGTATGGTGTTTAGTTTAATACAGTCTCTATGAAAATCCATCGTCCGTTCCAAATTTAATCGCTGTTCCTTTCTCGATGGTTGTGCCTCTAAGTCTCGACTCTCTATATTATTAGATGTAATTCAAAATGCATTGGTGCTTTTAAGTCAATTCTAGCAGTTCTTGCTAAATGTAATACATCACCCCTTTCTTTCGCAGATCCTATTTGGCCTATCGTTTTCTTGCTAAGCGTCTTTCACTCACGTGCTCTACTCTTATCCGTTTCTATCTTTTCACTTTTAGGAACTGACGTTTCACACCTAGGAAAATCCCTATATTATCGCTCATCTCTCTTCGGCTTAGTTCGTTTTGCTCTTACGTAGGTTCCTTTAACAACCTCCCTTATTTCTCTTTTAATTTTGCCGAATTCTACCGTCCTCCTAGAATGTTTCCTACACCTACGATCACCGAATTTCTTCCACAGGCCTTATCTCGGCAGGGATTCAACAGTATTATAAATTCTCAATTTCCATCGCAGGTAACCGGGTTTACAGATGGTTCGACGAAGTCGGTGATGTCGGTGCCTCCTTCATGCTCCCAAATTTTTGATTTTTCAGAATCTTTTCGCTCGCCTCCGTTCTGTTCTATATCACAGCCCAGTTGATGGCCATCTTACGTGTTCCATTATTTTCATTACTTTCGATCACTTTTCCTTTAAATTTTCGATTATATCTGACTTCATGAAGGCCATCTGTTCTCCCCCACCTGACCATTCTTACGATTTTATTATTCTCCGTATACGTTCACTTATCAGCGTTTTTTCTTCTCGCCATTCCGTTTGTTGTGGGTTCCCTAGTCATTCAGGTATTTTTGGCAATGAAGTGACGGATTATTTAGCACTCGGGCTTTCCGCTTCCCTCTTTTAAGAAAAATCCTATCCTGTAATCTCCTTTCGCCGTGTAAAAGTTTTCATCTTAGATTATGGTACCGGATATATATATATACGTTTCATCCTTTTCTAAGAATTGTTCTTTCTATCTGTCTGTTTAACTTAGTTTTCCCGTGAAGTTGTGGTTCTTTTTGTTTCCTTCACTTCGTCGTTCACTTGTTGTCTCCATTATTCGTCTGCGATCTTAAGTAATAGTCTAATATCTTCTTCCCGTTTTCGTTTTTCATTAGTTTCCTCTTCCTGTTGTCTTCTCGAGTCAAACGAAGAGCATGTTTGCGATGCTGATCATGTGTTTATTAAGCATCTATTTCTTTCTGTTGTTAAGCGTTCTACCTTGTATTCCAGTTTACTGCGATTTGGTTTTCCTATTCTGCATTGCGCCTCTTACACATTCTGTCTTTTCCTTCTTTACTATTTGTTCAGTCCTACTAACAATATCCGATCATATCAAGATATAATTGCCTTCCTTTTTAGTTGTTTCTGGGTAAAAGTCCCCGATTGACGAGCTTAAAAAAAAACAAAAAAAAAAAAATAGTTTAAAACAAACTTATTTAAGGTAAACAGTGTGATAACTATGTAGAATAGCACGTTTAAGTAAACAGGAAAATTATCAAAGCTTAGAAAAGTATTCAAATACGTAGATTCATTTTATTGTATACGGACCATTTTCTATTTTGTGTATTGTAAAACAGATGAAATACCTTTGTTTACCATTTGTATAATTCCATTATATAAACAGCCATTACAGAAAAAGGCCCCATATAGAACAAAAAAGTAGGTCGCGTAAAATGCCCATAACTTGGACAACTTTTTAAGTTACAGATTTCAAATTGGTCTCATTTTGTAGACAAAAGATTGATCTAGATGCCAATATATTCGTCAAGTCGATGCGGTGCGCAACGGCGCAACGCCAGCGTTGGTCCCTGTCTTTATGAGACAACCTTCGTAATTTTCCTAATTCCTCTCTCTTGGAATTCTTTTATTATCGTTCCGAATTTGTAAGAAAAAGTTTTTTCCTGCCTACCCCACTTTCTTAACATGCTGCATTAGAAAATTGCTTGAAAATATGCTAATTAAGTGTCTCCTTTGATGGCTTGAACGTAATAATGTATATGCGCGAGTAATTCGGCCTGATATTGGCCTTCCTGATTGTGTTTTTATTCAAAAACATTACACTTTAGCTTCCTTCATTTGCGTCTTCGATAGTGTTCATCTCCAACTTCTCGGGATAAAATAACAGCAATTAACATCTCAGTTCAGTTAATTTCTCTCATTATAGATCTTATGACGAATTGTTCTATCTACCTACCCTCCCGATTTCTCCATACTTCAAGAAAGGGGTTTTTCGGTCTGCCCTCGAGGTAGTTTCCCCCTAATTTATACTCTTTTCAATCTTTTCGATATCTGTGTACTAGCATTACTTCCCTATAGCGTTTCTTATATCCTGTCCTTTCATTTCACACTTATCATCACACCGCTCTATATTAATTACTTCTTATTAACGATATCTGATCGCATTAAAATGTAACCGACACTCTTTCTAGTTAACGAGTGCAAAGAAGAAGAAGAAAAAAATATATTTCTGGTTCGTGATATTAAATACGAATAACTTACTGAAATGGACTATCGTGTTAATTATCGCAGTTAATTAAGTTTACTGATTCTTCTCTCGTTTAATCGTTGTTTTAATTTTTTCTTCTGCGAGAAGTTAAGCGAGATAATGTGTTCCGTCTGCGAGACTGACGTCACTAATGTAGGATGGTTAAATAATGTTTAAGCGAGTGATTATCAAAGCTTACCATATGCGGATACTGCTTCGGTTTTGCTTCTTCACCTCCGACAACCAAAATACGCAACGGAGGCTTTTCATAGCACTTTGGACCTTTGTAACGGTTGCAAGCTAAAAATAAATTGCAACAACGGTTTAACTTTTAGCATGTTCACTCAGGAGCAGTATCAAAATTTGCCATTTAACAGTACGAAAAATTTGGTAAACTCCGTATAAACAATAAAGAAAGTACGGAAAATTTTATAATTAAAAAACGAAAAGATATTTTAAATAAGAACATTGAATAACACAGCCTATAAAGAAATTTCATTCCTCCGATACGCTACACTTAACATTACGCATCGGTGAACATAAACGGAATTTACATTTATGACGCGACGATGGATTATTAAATAAACTGTTATTAAATATTAAAGAGAACGAATTAAAGCGGCTACCATCAAACTCGACCGTTTTTCCGATTTCTCTGCGTCGAGTGATTGTTTTCACGCTAATTCATGTTGATTGCCTGTTATTGTGGCAGATTTAAGAATTGTTTGCTTTTCGAGGGTTACTGTTTGCCCTAGCTGGTCATCAACAATTTGATCAGTCTCTTAATGTGTCTTCTTTTGCACATGCTACATTGCCTTCTGTGTTATCAGCTTGCTGTTTCCATTGCAGTATTTAAATTCATTGTAAAAAAAAAAGTAAAACTTCAGTATAATTTATTGCACGCATATCATCCGTTTGTTGGTAACCAAATAGTTCATCAGCTGGCTAAGAAAACATAAAAAAAAACCAAAAAATACGAAAGATCACGGGTAATTCCACAGAAATAATGGTTAGTTCGCACTTTGCTGCGATTCCAATAAAAAACTACCTGGAGTAAAGACGTGCTAAAATTCTCGACTAGTACAAGTTGGTCAAGCAACGTCAAAACAAAATAATGCACGTGGCACATGAGAACCGGGGATGTTGAAGGCGGTTTGCCTTTTTCAGTCCCGCTTTGAATTATTCTGAATCTTTTAAAGTTCCGTCCATTTAATCAGTTTTCTATGCGAAATCTATCGCTATTCTAAGCACGTGCGTCTTCTTTGTTTAATTCGTTTTTCATAAAGTACTCGTAATTTCAGATTCTAAAAGTGCTCTTTGTATATCACATCTAACCTAGCTGCTCCTTTTTTCGATTACGCAATACTCGCTCCATCGAAATCGATCTTCTGTAGATTCCTGGTCATACAGGCACTGAAGACGATGAAATAATGAGGATATTCGTTAGCTTTTTCTGGATTTTTTGGCACCGTTTCATCTCGTATTATTGTTATCCTTTTTTTTCTTAAACGACACATTTCAGACTATGGTGCAGCTCCTATTCTTTTTCTTATTCTGTCTTCTTTTAGCTCTCTCTATTCAGCCATTTTTGCCTACTCGCTCATGATTTTCTAGATACTTGCTCTCTCTTAGACGTTCTCCAATAGAGATGCGCAAATCAACTCCGCTAGTAGTGGAGTTGGTTATACATATATCGTGTCCTCCCCGACTGCAGATATACATTTATCCACTTCTCAACTCCAACTTCGCTCCGGAGTTATATATCCCAACTCTCTTTGAATCGTGTATCCCTAGAAGGGACATTGTGACACAGAAATGCTGTTATCGTTGGATAATCAGTTTACGCCATCTGTGTCTCTATTGTACGCTTCATGAACCCATTCACTGAATCTTTTCCCGGTAAATTCTCGAATCCCATCTGACCATCTTAGAGGTACACGGCTACGACCTCGTTTTCCATACGGTTTCCCTTCGACGAAGAACGCTTGTCCAGTCCTTTTGCCCTCCCATATCTATCAACTCCAACTCCGTGTAGCACTCTAAATGCACAAAGGAACAAAACGTCTGTTCGTTTGGCCGCAGACCGACTCGCCCTAGAGCGAATTGGACGTAGAATCAACTCGCCCACTGGCCAAATGGCCGTACGTTGAAGACGAACATTTCGAATACCGTTTTAGACTATTCACTGTTTTGTTCTATCTCCGCCGAGCATAAAGGTGATTCTTATGTGTTAGTAAAACACATGGATTTCCTAATTTCCTTCTACATTGACTGACGAGTAATTTTTCGGTATTATGAGTATAGAATAAGTTAAGATAAATTATAATTTTTGTATTGCATATATTTTTTGAATAAACGTTAATAAGAGTGTCGGGCACTCACACAACGGGCATATTTGCCCTGCAAGACCCACAACTTATTTCAAAAAAAAAAATAAAAAAAAAAGAAAAAACACATCGTAGCCAATTTAATCGTTCAAAGGACTGCGATAAATCCACCAACAACTGTTTATTCGTTAAGTGTGTACAGAGATAACGTGTTTCGTGTGTTTACGTTTGCATTGTTCATCACTGCGTTAATTACAGTCCGGGAAAAACTGTAGACCATTCTTATCATCGGTAATAAATTATTTCTCCTTCGCTTTACCTAATAATATCGTTACAATAATCATCAAATCAGCGGTTGGTCTGCGGCCACCGCTCGATAATTTTACAAATGTCTAACATAACCAACCATGCCGCTGCTTCAAATACCGAATAAAAACCACAATTCCGCTACTGTTTCAACTCCATCTTCCTATGTAGGTAAAGTAAAAAATTAACCAGCTTCGCCTACCCCCGAGAGAGAGTCACAGTTTTATATTCAACTGCATTCAGGATTACAAACTAGGAGATTATCTTGTTCCGCTGAAGAATTTGACACATGGTCCTACGAACATAATCGCTGCTTCTAGAGTGAGCAATAACCGAATTATTGTTTTCTTAAAGTCGAAAGAACTCGTCGATGAGTTCATTTCCTCCCACACGGTCGCCGAAAAAGATAGTTTTCTCAAATATTTCACCGACCATTCTCAATAAGATTTTTTTATGGGAATACATTATCAAAGAACTGGACTTAAAACCAACATCCGGTATTTCGATTTTACGCGTAAATCCCTACGATGAAATGTTCGGTTACATAGTATGTTGAAGAAGACAATGTCGCTGTTAATATAAAACTAGATAAATTACCGAGATCTTTTCTTTTACACCCTGTGTTTTTTTTTTCTCCAGATGACGCGATACGGAAGATATTGAAACAGATTTATCTAGAAACGAAGCAAAAAAACGTGCAGTATCATGAGAATCCTAGCTCTAGTTATAAATATTTCAATACAACGTAAAAAACAAAAATGATTAATACACATATATTGCTGAGTTGCGGGTGTGAAAAAATGAATACTATCCGAACTGCTTCAAACGATATTAAATAATAGTACCGATTGATAGGAGAATTACAGAAGCTTATAGAGCTGCTGCGAAGAACGGCGAAAAAAATCAGGTATTATTAGAGCGGCGCTAAATTGAATCGATTTTTATTTTCGAATTATTCTGCACGTGGTTTTGGTGGAAAACACGTTACATTTTATTTGATCTGTAAAATGTTATGTACGCTCCTTCGTTCAATAAGCTATTCACTCAATATGTTCGCAACATTCATAAAATTGCACAAGACAAGTTGATATCCTAACGTTGAATTTACGATAATAAAGTTTTATTAAAATTCGAAAAAAATACAGCGGTCAACATTGTCCGATATTTCTAAACCGAAAAGGTAACAATATATAACGTTAAAAAAATTTATGTATTTTATTTATTTATTTATTGTATTTACAAGTCGCTTTTGGGCTACAGGGTCTTTAGCGACTACGGTCTTACAGAGAATTATAACATTTTATGTTGAATATTGGAGTTAAAAAAATTTATGTATTATATATATATATATAAATAATTACCTCGCTCAGATTTACTGATTTTAGGGATCTGTTGATGAGGAAAAAATATTCTGTCATCATCACCATCGTCAACATCATCGTAACTATCGATATTATCGCTAGTTCTAATCTTGCTACTGCGATCAGAACAACAGACAATAATATTCATTCCTTCGTATCCGCACATTTCAGGGTAAATTCCCCTTTTTAGATTTTCGTAAGCTGATGGACAGTGTTCGACCTTTTTGCACTCTGAAAGCTTTCCGACTTTATTGAAACACATTTCACCTAAAACAAAATTAATTCTTTGCTTATGCAATACAGTCTCTTTAATGTTTTATTTTGTGCCGCTTTTAAAACACATAATCATTTTTTTTATTATTTATATTCTGTTGTGCTCCGAATTTCTGTTTATACTCGCAACTTTAATCACGTCGTCGCTCGACGACGCCGATATAAATACCCCCGTATTTTTAGGTAGTAGGAGCTTTTAGGTATCCGGATAAACTGCTGCTAGAATTAAGTATCCGCGGTACCGGATTAACCAATATGGGATCTAGTCAGTCCGATTAGTTTCGCAGCTCGTTGCGATAAACGTGCACTCGCAGACTTACGAAATTTTTATCCGTTATTACCGCGTAACTCGATCGTCACCTGTACCGTTAAATAAACGCGATATCATCGAGATCGTTTTCGTTTATTCTCGCAATCGCGAAGTGGTCAATCGGTATTCTCGCTGCATCCGGAAATACGGCAATTGAGTAATTTAGGTACCGGGTATATGTACCGAAGCTATTGTAGTATCTAAATTTAGTAGAAGTTACAGCAGGCGATTTAGTATATTGTACAATTTATGACTTTCCGAACAAAGTAGTCCGGTTCATTTGATAGCAATTGGTGGAGTATGTCTTGTAAAGCTGGTTTTAGCGATAGATTTGCAACGCTTTAAGAAATGTCTTGTTTTAATTTTTTGTAATACTTTTTTTGTATAACCATGTCCGCTTAACGATTTCGCTTTCAATAATATTTGCTAGCAAAGACGCGCTTTTCAGTTTTGTTTTTTTAAAATTTGGCCAGCAATTTTTATTTACCGCCGCACAACATAAAAAAAAAGAAAAAAGATAAGGATGGCCGCTTGTCGGCCGCTTGTCGACCGTTTGCGATAGAGTCTTACCTATTGTTAGTTTAATCATCATTCCTATTCCTAAAAAAATGTCTTCCTCTCGCCCAATTTCTTTAGCATCCTGTATAAGAAAATTATTCGAGGGTGTGCTGAACAGGCGCCTTGTTTGGTGGCTGGAACATAATCACATTTTACCGAGCAATATGTTTGGCTTTCGACCTGGGATTGACCCTCCTGAATGTATTAGTCTTTTTGTTTCCAGTATATACAAATCATTCATCCGAAAACAGTATACCTTAGCTTCCTTCAGCGATGTCTCCTGTGCTTTTGACAATGTGCATCTACCAACTCTAAGAGAAAAAATGTCGGAAATTAACGTCCCAGTTAAGTTTTCTTCCCTTATTATTAATCTCATGATGAAATCGCTCTATCCATATTTCTTCTCCACCTCTCTGCCATGAAAGTAAAGTTTTTCGTGGTTTCCCCTAAGGTTCTTCCTTCAATTCGACTCTCTTTAACATCTACACTATCGGTGTTGCCTTTCTCCCTTTGAATTTTTCCTCCTTGTTTTTTTGCCGATAATATCCTGCTTTTTTCTTCCGTCTCCGATTTTGTAGCCCCTAATGAGGCTGCTAATTCGTCTTTTACTGCACTGGATCCTATCCTCAATTCACCTTTCTATTTCTCTTCTAAGTCTTCGTCTATTATATTTTCACTTCACTCTTACAATCCTACCTTGTTTAATCTATCTGTAAACAATATACCTCTTCCTCATGTTAACTGTTTCTGCTATCTTGGAGTTTTCCTCAATATTCGACTGACATTCTCTAAACATATTGATTATCTTTCCTCTTCTGCTATCAAAAGACTAAACCTGCTGAAAGCTCTGTCCTCAACGAAATCGGGTGGTGATCCTTACATTCTGATCTCCTTGTATAAAGCCATTTACCGTTCCAAATTAGATTACTGCTCTTTTATCTATGCTTGCACCTCTAGATTATCCCGTTTTTCTAAATTGTACATTATCCAAAATTCGTGTTTTCGGCTTTGTCTTGGTGCTCTTAAGTCTACTCCAATTCTAGCAATTCTCGCAGAGTCTAACACACCACCCGTGTCTCTTGGCAGATCCTAGTTCGATTATCGTTTCGTCACCAAACGTCTTCCACTCACGTACTGTACTCTTATTCATTCCTATCTTTCAGTTTATAAGAACTGGCGTTTTACACTTAAGAAAATCTCTGTTTTAGCTTTTTCATTTCCCTTCGTCTTAGTTCCTTTTGGCCTTACACAATCTCAGGTAATAATCTTCCTGCTTTTTCTTTTAGCTTTGCCGATTTCTGCCATTCTCCCAATGTTTTTTTTTTGTACCTTCACTTTCCAAATCCCTTCCTCGAGCAATAATTCAACAGCATAATCAATTCCTAATTTCCATCGCATTTAACCATCTTCACGGATGGCTCCAGGGGACCTCGTGGTGTTGGAGCTTCTTTTATCCTTCCGGATTTCAATTTATTTGAATCATTTCGTCTTCCTTCTTTCTGTTCTACCTTTATAAACGAATTAATGACTAACTTACGCTCCATTATCTTCATTTCCTCCAGTCGTCGGTTTTCTACTTATTTGGTTATTTCAGATTCCAAGAGTGTTCTTCAAGCGATCAGCTTCCCTTTTTCTGATCACTCTTCCAATTTCATCATTCTTCGCATGCGCTATCTTGTCCATTTTCTTTCTTCTCATATGGGCATTAATGAGACGGCGGATTCCTTGGCTCAAGTTGCTGCTTCCTCTCGTTCCTTTTTTAAAAAAGTTCCATCTTCTAACTTTAATTCCCTATGTGCTAAGTTTCATCTCAAACATTGGTCAGATATTTACACTCCTCCTCCTCTTTTATCTGCCTGTACAACTCTTAGTCTTCCTTCTAATACTTGGAGTTCTTTGAGTTTCCTTCACTTCCCCGTTCTGTTGTCATTTCTATGATTCGCTTGCGTTTTGACCATTCTGCTCTTCCTATCTCTCGTTTTCGCTTTTCCCTTGTCTCCTCTCCAAATTGTCCTCTCCGCCCCAATGAAACGGTGGTTTGCGACGCCAATCACATCTTTTTTGAATGTCCATTCCTTTCTGTAGAACGTTGTATTCTATATTCTTGTCTGCTGAAACTCAAGCTCCTTATTGTGTATCTTATATTTTATCCTTTCCCTCGTCATCCATTATATTTCATCCATTAGTTCCTTTATATTGTCCATATCTGACCGAATCAAAATTTAACTGACCGCTTTTTTCTTTCTTGCTGTTTCTGGGTGTAAGTCCATCATCAGCTAAAAGTTGCTGAAAAGAAATGTTTTTTTTTGTTTTTTCATTTAGACATCTTAACAAAATGTAGCACCAAACAATTTAAACTATTGGTTAAATTTTTATTTTAGTCGTAGCAGAATTTACGAAATTAACAAAAACAATCGCTCGTATAAAAAAGAGAAGGATAGAATGAAGGCAGTATCGTTAAGAATGTTCAGATAGAGTAAGCTATAATATAAATAAAGAGTTTAGAAATGAATGATGGGCATTTGAATAAAATATAATAATGTCGCAAGTTTACGGAAGGTAAAAATGCAAAGGACGACAAAAAGGAGAAATCGAGGGCTAAAAGCTAAATTTAGAGTTGAAGATAGTGGTGAAAAAGTAAGTGATCTATAGAAACAATTTCAGGATACGGAGAGAAAGGAAATTATCGAATCGGAGACGAAGTGGCGGATAGGATTGTATAGAAACGTAGAAAGAATGACGATTTGATTAGGAGGAATAGTATAAGTTAGACCGGATAGATAGGCGAATATTTTTGCACAGGCGTAAGAGATTAGAGAAGGAAAAATGTTTGGTAAAAACAGCCGAAAATGCAAACAAGCCTCTTTATTGCCTGAAACAGCAACGTGGCTTGACCTAAAAAAGAACCAACATAAATGGTACGGTATTATTGGTATGAAGAAGAGAAGTAGAAGTCAGGATTGTGCGGCTGCGGAAAAAGGTGAATGAGAAAACAAAAATATCGTGGAAAATTGATGGAAAGCGTAATATTAAATAAAGTAAGAGGGGGAACATTATCAAATGTGCTGGACACATCGATAACAGCGGCCAAGATAAATGACTTACCTGCAACTATGTATGATTTATAAATATTGGAAAGGAAAGAACTAATATAGTCAGTTGGACTAAATACGAAAGCCAAACATGTCGAAAGGAAGTAAATTGCGGTGCTCTAACCGGAAAAGCCTTTTATTTAAGAGGGATTCAAAAAATTTTCTAAACTACGAATTATCGAAGGTAATGACTTAGCCGATATACACTAGTTCGTTCATTCTCTTCTACCGGTAGATTCCTTAGCGTTTTTTCATCGCGTAATATTAATCTCCTCTCCACAGCGGCTCATTCCAAGCTATGGTTGAACTCGTATTCCTCCTCATTCTCAAATCCGGATTCCTTTTATCTCTTTATCCAGCCTGATCTACCGTCTTATTCCTGGTTCTTCAATTTCCCTCTGTACGGCGTTCAACTCTCTCTGCAATCTGTCGTCTGCGCTTCAGATACAATTTGCCTTCTGTATTTCTGCCTTCTTCGTCCTTCCTCTCACAACTCTATATGTGACGCTGATCACATTTTATTTGACCTGTATTACGAAAAAACGTTCCTCTTTCTACTCTTCGCTTCTATTAATCGGTCTTCCAACTCTTTATTGTGCATCTTTTGTCTTTACCTTCTCCTCTTCGGTTATTTCGGCACTTGACTCTTTCGTATCCTCTATATTTGATCGTGTAAATGATTTTCCTCTTCTCTTTTCTTAAGCCAATGTCTATTTTGACGAACACATTAAAAAAGAAAAAAAAAACAAAATTTTTTTTTTATGTGTGTTACCACAGAACTTTCTTCTGGGTGAACCAATTTTGATGATTCTTCTTTTATTTAAATGGCGGTGCTTCTCATGTGGTCCCATTTAAATTTGATCAAGATCTGATCGGTAGTTTTTATGCTTAATAATGCGAGAGTTGAAGCTTTTTGGATACTTGTCATTCATGATTAGTTTCAACGTCAAGTTAGATTTATTGACTTAAAATATTATAAATTTGCTAAATTACTATGGAAATGTAGCTTTTGATGTTTTTACCGTGGAAATGCAGTTCAATCGATTTCTTTGAGTATTAAGTATGGAGAATAATGTGAAAAAAAATAGATTTTTAACAATAAAAAAATTCAAGCATAACGCTAAAAATTGTTAAATAAAATGTTTTTTTTACAAAAAATAAATACCGGTACTTGAAGATTTATTATGAAAATTTTAAAAAATGCACTAAAAAGTAAAAAATAATTACTCCCGATAAAAAATATATATCAGAGTGATATAACACTTAAGTGGTGATATTGTAATTCTTATACAACATTAGTACTTATTAGAGTCGGTATCAAATTCATATTATAATAATAATTAAAAACTGCGTTAAATGTACCCTAGATATTGTAACATTAATTTGATGCCAAATCCAAAAAGTTAATGTTGTACAAGAATTACGATATCACCACTACTTAAGTGTTATATCACTCTGATATATATTTTTTATCGGGAGTAATTATTTTTTACTTTTTAGTGCCTTCTTTAAATTTTTATAATAAACCTTAAAGTCGGTATTTATTTTTTATTAAAAAAGCATTTTTTTATTGCTAAACCATGTACTGTCTAGGTAGTCGATTGACGTTCAACTAAATTATTTTTTTTCGCCATCTTTTAAATTATTCGTCACGCATCCTCCGACGATTATAATTTTTTTCTAAATTTAATGACCATAATTTTACATTAATCGCGTCCAGACAAGTAACATAATTTTTTCCACGACTTACGAACGTACGAGTATATACATATTTTCACACACATGTATAATATATTTTGCTATGCTTAATAATACAAATATATCATATAATTTTTAAATACCGATTTATGTGGTAATTGAAATAAATATCACCTATGGTAACTTAATAAAAGGTACACGAACTGCTTCATTTAAGAAATTTTCCTTTCCACTATGAAAGAACGAAATATTTTGATGTTCAACACGTGGCGATATTTAGCCGAACAAACTAGTTTACAAAATGTACGAATAACTTGTGTAAATAATACGTTCTTAAAACCATTTCATGCGCAATTCTAATACCAATTATGTAAAAGTACGTTCAATCGTTGAAATAGCAATTTTTAATAATTTGAGTAACAACAATAGTCTTCGCTTTTAAATAGTAGTACGATAACTATCAAATTATAAACCGTTGAATTACAATCCGTTCCATGTATGTATATCGATTAAAAGTGAATAATAATGAATGTTAGCTTAATATTTTATGCGCCATAAAATCGTTTAACGTTGTGATCATAGGGGAAAACCCGAAATTTTTGGATCGACGAGAATTACGAAATGAAATAAATTTAACTTTATTGTTCCTTCTTAGCAAGCTAGCAGAGCATAATTGATTATTATTCGTTCAAATCTCGGTTCGGTCGCACATTAAAATCATATAGATAATTATATCGTCAGTTGCGCTGAATAATAATTAACAACTTATCCTAATAGAAAAAACAAAAAAAAAAAAAAAGTTTTTTTTTTCAAATGGCTTCGTCAACATAAACATTGACCCAAGAACAGAGAAAAAAATGGGAAGAAAATTCAGATCTTTACTCGATCAGAGATATCCGACAAAAAAAGAATCAAGAGCTTGGATAACACAGGGAGAAGAAAGAGAGAGAGGATGACGGTAGCATTGCACGGAGTGGAAATACCGTTTATTCCTAAAGGAGAAGGGTATGGGAGTTTATCATGAGCGTAGAGATATACAGAGGAAACTGAACGAGACGGGCAGCGATAGAAGATAAAATTGCAGTTTTGTTGGCAGATAGGCATCAGAGTAGCGCAAATACCCTTTCTCGCATTCTTAAATCGAATCTGTTCGCGACAATAATTAGCAGCCCATGTACGATGCCAGATTAATTAGCATACGATATTTCGATAAATTCGTAAATGTAAGATTTTTGTAGTAAGATGTGCCACAATAAAAAAAATTGTTGAATTTTAAGAGAGAGCGAAAAATGAAGTGAAATTTTTATAAATTTCAAAAACGCGATAAAAATTTTAAACAACATTAAAAATTTACTTTTTCAAAGTTTGTAGACGTTAAAGGTCGATAAATTTATGATGTGCGCGGTAAAATTTTAACATATTCATTAGAAGAAAAAACGACAGAGCTAATTTTTGTTATTCACCTCGGGTGAATGATGATACCCTTTGAGTTGCTGCTGGGCGCTAAGACAGAATTAACTGTAAGAAAAGTGAAAGGAATAAATGAAATGTTACGAGAAAAATTTTCCAAACAGAAAAAGAAAGAAATGAACTTACGAAGCGCATTATAAAAGTGACTGCTGATTTATTCAACGATGATATAGGAATAATTAAAATAAAAAAAAAAAATACATTTACGAAGGAATATTGAAAAAAAAGGGTAGACAGGGGTTTCGTTCTTATGGTTTTCTAGTGGTGTAGGTAACTAATTTTAAGCAATTGGAGTGGACGCGCCGGGTACAACGTACACCGTGAAGAAGGGGTAAGATAACCTCGGTAGCAATATACCTGAAAAAGAACTAATGATTTCTAGCTTCTTCTATAAGTTGCAGTCAACTTCAGATTTTCTGAGTGACTTTAGCAGTCGAGTTATCGAAATTAGATCAATCGATACGCGCGTATTACTTGCGAAAGAAATCGGAATTTTTCAGACGATACCGTACGTTATTAGAATACTACTAGTCCAAAGGTAGACGCACTTTACGGTCAGTTATAATGGTCAGATTCGTAGAAAACATGCAAAAAAAGCGGTGACGCAAAACGAAAGCAAAAATTGGTGATACATCAGATGGTTAAAAATTTGAATTAAGAAGTATCGCATCATTACATGTCGCGGAAAAAATGCGGTGGTAATTGTTCGTAATATTTGACCAATTAAAACTCTACTATTAATCTTGGCCACTGCGGGTTTCCCGGCGTTCACGACCAGTTGTTCGACTGCCCGTAGTGAAAATTGTACGTAGACTGATAGAACCTAAGTAGAACCGATGGTATGCATATTAAACAGTTATGATAGAAAAAGTATTCAGCTTTACTTCATCTACGACCTTTTTTTTTTAAGTGATCTAGTAAAGACGGGATATACTTTTATTTCAGAGTCATAAGGCAGACCCCGGCGTTTAAGCGACAAATACTATTTATTTATTTATTTACATAACGCGCATAACAGCCAAAGGATCAAGCATAGTGTCCACAGTACAATGAATAATAACAACCGAACGGTAAATTAAAGTAATAAAAATAAATAAAAAACTTCATATAAACGTTTATATGTAAATCATCCGCTCGCAGCACGTATGTGTACATACGCACACACACACACACATGTGTTCAACAGACCACGCATTCACGCATTTGCATTTTTTTTTTTTTTTTGTTCGGGTGTGTGAACTATGGATTATTAACCCAGCGCAAATAAAATTTTTATGAGTTTCAGTGGACAGCAGCAGCGGGATATTCCACCCGAATGAAACACAATTAACTAAGGTAGCTGGGAATTTACACATTTACATATTTGTATTAATACAGATCGTGCGTTTTGTTTCTTTAATTTCTTTATAGTTACGGCAAATGATTTGTCAAAGTAGATAGTAATCGTCACCAGTATCTAACTTTGCAGATACAAGGTCATCAACATAACTCTGAATTCGGTCACTTCGTAGGTATTTAGCTTGTCTGACTTTTTGTTAATAAACGGAATTCCGTGCGAGCAATTGTAACGGGTCACCTTCGGTATTTTATCATCGAAACAGCCGGTCAGATTTTTTAGCGAAGCTCTGTTCTCTATAATACCCGTGTATCTGTCAAATCTATTAATTATTCTGCCGTTACTTTTTCGATAGGGACTAGTTCCGGCATAGGTCGCTAAAATTTTTTAATCCCGCTATAAAATGATATTGCACCTCTATAAATATGTCTAAATATCAGTGTGGTGCAGCAAATCGTTTTTTGTTTAAAAATTCTTTTAAGATTATTTTTTTCACAAATACATATCGCTTATTAAATACAATAATGACTCACAAAAATAGCGAATTTGAGTTATGTGTATAGAGTTGGAATGCATTTTATGAGTACACTTACAGAACACCGTAAATAAGAAACTTGACAAAATAACCATTGCTCTTGGGAAACTGTTTAAATTATAGCAAAATGTTAATTTGCGTTTTCTGCGAAATAGCAGCGTTTTTTCAGTTATGACGTTATTGTATTCGATGAGCGATGATATGTATGTGTACACGTTGGGTTTTTAAAATTTACCGAATAAAAAAATTCAAAGAAAGAAAAAATACGCGTTGCTTCCGGACAAGTAGAGAATCTCGTTAGACACTTTTTTTTTTCTTTTTTTTTTTTACACATACTAATAAAAACTAAATACGTACGCAATTACACTAGAGTGCGAAGAAGAGATCGTTTATTGACGAAAAAAATATGCATAAGAAATATTATTTTCAAGGCGAAATAAAAACGGGTAAAAAAAGGGCGCAAAATTCGCGATGCAAATAAAATGGATCCAAAACCGGATCCAAAATAAAAATGAACGAAGACAAAACCGGTTTTGAATTTCGAACAACTCGTACTAAAGTTCCTATAAATGATAATTATAGATAAGCCGTACATTAGCAACAACTTGTACTAAAGTTCCTATAAATGATAATTATAGATAAACCGTACATTAGCAACAAACGGAACCATTAGTAGTTGTTCGTTCAGGCATCGTGTAAATCAAAAATATCGACACCTATTTCGTGTGCAAAAAAAGAACCCTGTATACGTGTATCACACCGATGGCTACTGTTTTATAAAAACACTGCGGTTTAAAGTAAGCGCGGTTATTTTGAATAAAACCGCTAACTGGACGAAGTATTTAAAATTATTTTTGCAAAACCGGGAAAAATATTAATGATATCAATGACAGAAGAATAAATTAGAATCAACGGTGTTCGCCCTTTACAGAGGAAAGCTGTCCTAACAATTAAGGGTTATAAATCGGGGTTTACGTGTCATCTTGCTGACCGCGGAATGTTTTAAAGGTTACTTCAACAAAATCCAACACATAGCCTATCCGGAGAGTTCATCAGCAGCGAATCAGATATTCGGGGAATTAAAATTACAATTAAAAAATAAGTCGTCTTTACCGAACAGACTGTTTTAATAATGGTAAGAGGTACAAAATGAAAACCCAAAAAAAAAGCTATGAAGTGTAAAGTAAGTACACAGAACGATGTAAAGGTGCACGGATTACTGTATGTGAAAGAAATATTTCAAGATAATTATCGCAGTTGAATATTCGGACACTTACCTTCTCGTCGGGCAAAACTCGCCGTCGTCGCCAGAATTAGATGTATTATACGTACCACGTACCGCGAAACCATTTTTAAACGATTTACTGTTGCCAGTGCGATGTACGCGGCGCAGAAAAGAATACTGAAACTAGTTCCAACGCTAACTTCGATGCAGGACGTTAGCGCAAAGAGTGGTTTAAGTACCTGAAGTGAAAAGTGGGTGTATATTTATCTTCCCAATTATGAAGATGGTAAATACGCGTGTCCTCCAACAAAAAAAAAAAAAAAAAAAAAAAAAAGAAAAAAAGAAAAAAAGAATCGCATAATTTCCTTCTCGGTCTTTACGGCGGAAGTTTGTTATTTTCGATCAGGTGTTACCGATCATTTCATTCGTCGTTGTATATCACCTTTTATTCTTCCTTGTACACTTGTCGAAGTGTTGTAAAGTGAATAGGATAATGTTTATATCAGGAAATCCCTAAAAAAAAAAAGAAATTACAACAACTTCGGAACGTAAGAAGTACAAAAAGAATATCACGATCCGCGTAAAGAATATAAGCTTTAATCACTGCATGATTGTTTGCCATTAAAATTTTTTTCATCACTCAAAGTCTGAAAATTAAGTGGCAGATGCTGCCTAAAATTAAGATTACACGATATATAAATATTATTTTTTTTTTTTGTTTTTTTTTGGGCTCGTCAACCAAGGACCTTTACCCAGAAACAAAAGATAAGGAAAGAATTCGGTTATATTTTAATCCGATCAGAAATTTTATCTAAAAAGGAACAAATAGCAGGAATAATTTTAGCGGTGAAGGAAAGGACAGGATATAGGAATACACGATACATATATACATATATATATATATATATATACATTACGCTTTCATCGCGGACGATAAGATATTTGAAAACCCAAAAGGAATAATCGTAACAAGGTGTTTTACTTTTTATTTTATTTTTTGGTCCCCAATTCGTAATACGATGAGGTAAATATATTTAGAAAATTTATACGAATAATTTATATAAATAACAGGTCTGTCCTGAGCCCGTCCATTTAAGTTTACGGAACCCTGACAGACTGTTTTAAAATGTTAGTAATAATTAGTATACACATAAATTTAATATTAATACAGGTGTACATGTACTTTAAGGTGATTTATTTCGGTTATCGTAAAACTACTGAACATATTTTAAATAGCTTAGTTACACTAATTGATCCGGGCTAATATTGCTAAAATCAACAGCCTGAAAGGATATGCTTAATATTATTAATAAAGAATTACACGTTACACGATGTTATTTGAGTGTGCAATTTTCATGTTTATGTAAATAATCTTTAAATAGACCGTGTCCGGTAAGAAATTGGACATAAAAAAAATTTGGCCTAAAAACATTATTATGTAGTCTATCATCTATGATTGGAAAATTTTTTTTAGCTATACCGTTATTATATTCGTTCCACTGCGCCTGAAATTTATTATTATAATATTTATCTAATATATAAGTATTTAAACTGTTAAAACGTTAACAACGAGGTTTGTTCGTGTATGAAGTAAGGTTGATGATACTATACATTATGGAATTCATGATTTTTAATATTATTCTTTATTAAAAATATGTTAATATGTTTCTGTATTTCGTAAGTTAATGGGGTTTAATACCTGCAATGACAGCCCTTGCTATGTAGAGCTGGTAGTTCTATAAGCTTTAATCGTTTTTATTGTAATAGTGAAAACTTTTTAATATATTTTGAAATCTTTTAACTTTTAAAATGTCTATATATATATATATATATAGGTGTATATTACACTACCATAAAGTATGTTAGGGAATATTAAATTTTTATATAATGTTATTATTCCCTTCTTGTAATTTAATCGGTTATTATTATTATTATATAATTTATTAAATATAATTAAAAATGTATTTATTTTTTTTTATTTATTTATTTGCGGTGTTTTACTCAATCAGCTTTTAGTCTACACAGCTCGAACTGCTCACTATCTTCGTACAATCTCGTTCGTCTCAAAAAAGAATCACAGAAAAATAAAATCGCGCAATTAACTCCACGCTATTAATTTAATTAAAATGATGCCGAATACGAGGAAGGTGTCCGTGCAATTTCGCATTAGTCGATAGACAACACCTTTTTTCATTTATATATCCTCTATTATTAAATCCTCACGTGTTAACATTTCGGCTTACGTCATTATAATTTTATGTAAATAAACTTTCTGAATAATTGTTCCCGGTTTTTTAGTTTCTCCCTTCTGTTACGTTGGTATCTTTCTTAAGTGAGAATTATACAGTTCTCTTTTCAAAAGACTGTAGTTTTCGCCATGACTACGTCGTAATTTGATCAAGTGCCGACGAATTCCTTATTTCGTATGGAGGGGAACAGGACGTGGTTTCGAAAAGTCGTTAGTCGCCGATGCAATAACTGAGATCAGTCGAGAAAAATAATAACAGGAAGAGGAAGAATAAAATGGCTACTTGAAAATATTTATAATAATTAAAATAGTTAGAAGGCATTTTTAATGATTATAAATGCACACGGTATTTGTTCAATTTCGTAAATGACGATAATAACGAAAAAGTTTAATATCCTCGACAGGGTATAATGATTGCGAAGCTCGTACGCCTAAAATATACTAAGTTCAATTTCACTTTCGACTACTCTTACTTTCCTTAATTTTCGAAAGAAAACAAAACAATTGAATTCAGAATTAATTTTCGAATTCCGATCCGAAAGTTTGACATGTCAGCACTTTAGCTTCTGTGCTTACGCTGGGGGAAAAACGAGACAATAATAACAGCAACGGGTAATTATTTTGTTATTAGACAATGTTAAAATATTCGGGCACGACGACACGTGTAGAACTGTCCTGATTACTAGCTTGTTAAGTCGTATGGAAATAAACTAATTAACAGAAATTATCGGTTTAACGTTAATGACAGGTGACTTTCGATACGTGCATTTTAATTGTAATCAATAGGATACAGAAGTTAAGAAATGGCAATTTTCGTGCTCTGAATTTTGAATTTCACCTGCTCATCTTATTCTCGGTCGTCCGAAGGGTCGTTTACCATCATCGGGTTTCCATGATGTTGCCACACTTATCCGACGGCATTCGTCTCTAGCCACATGCCCATAAATCTCCATTTACTCTATTTTTAATGATATGTACTACATCTGCCATTTTCGTTGTTTCTCGGATACGCCTCTTCGTCCATTTGTCCTTCAGAGTAATCCCCAACATTTTCCATTTTTCGTTGATTAATTCTTATTTTTTATTACATTTTTTTTGGTTATTCCGCTGGCATATGTTAAAACTGGCAGAACGTACTGGTCAAACATTCTTTTTTTCAGACTTAGGAGTGTTGTACTAGTGTCTTTAAGTATATTTTTAAGTTTTGAGAACGCCATCCCATTGTTAATTGTATTGTTCTGGATATCTTCTAAATCGTTCGGTCCTTTAATCGATTGTCCTAAATAAATTTTTTGGTTCATGTGAAAGCGATACATTTTCGCATACCACAAAGTTAGATGCACTTATGGTAGAATTGAAACAATTTTAACGCTTAATCGACCAGGTCGCGATAATTTTCAGGAATTGTTTTCCATTAAGAAAATTCCGTTACATATTATATAGGCCTAGTTTAAAAGTTCATGGTACACAAAACGCTGTTAAATACAACTCAGTAATGACAAATATAGATGCACCGTATATTTTAAGATTGGCTCTTGTAAAGTGCAGCCCTCGGTGGCGACATGAAATCTAGATGCAATTGGTCAAGAAAGTTGGAATGCGTGCTAAATATCAGTATGAATGAAAATCTTCTCCTATATATAATATATGAAGAATCGGAGCAGTATTGGCAGCGGGTATCTATGATAGCGCAAATTGAAAGAAAAATTATTATGACATTGTTACAATGATTTTTTAAAATTATAATTAACTTATTATAATTTATTTTTTTTGTATAAAATATTTTTTAAAAGAGCAGTTAAAACTATCAGCTTTGATACAGCTTTTTACCTTTTTTTGTATTCTATGCGCTTTGTTTTTTATGCTACAGTATCTATTTTTGCTGCCGCTAGATTTTATTTACTTAGCGTCCACCTTGCTGTTCAAAGCTAAATTTGGGGCATTTGCGATGGAACGTGATGGCACTATTTAAATTGTTTCACATAAAGTTCACTAATACAAATGCAGTTAACCGAAAACTTGTTGCTTCGGGACTTTAATTCAGTCGCACTTGCAAATAACTTGAAATTGTTTTCCCTAAAATTATAATGAATTCCACACAGCTGCACAAACTTTAGGGCCAGCTGTGTATTTCCGCGATACCTTTCTGTACTCTTTGCTGCTCTATTGGCTGTTAAAACTTGTATTACTTGGTTATCAATGGCGCTTAACGGTGATCGATCAAATTCCATCGATAATGCACCAAATCTCTATAACATATGGCTCCTTTTCAAATTTATCCGTTTGTTGTTGCGTTTTTGTACCTGCCTAGAAATTCTTTAACCTAAACGTGTGTACTAAAGGCAGCAAACCGAAATGAATTTTATCATAACGGATCATTTTTAATTTAATAATTGATAAATGGACTAAGAACCTGAACCGAGCTACTCCTACTTATTTTAAAAATTATTCAGGCGCTCAACGTTATTTCCAAGGGCGAGTACTCGTGCAGTGCCCTCAACTGCTCGAGCGAATCACTGTCACTAATAGCAGACTATATAATAGAAGCAGTAATTTTTCGTATCTCGTTATAAATTGTTCTTTTGGCTGTGTAATGTTTTTGTTTTTTTTTTTTTTTCTTGTTACACATTAATCCTGAATGCTACATAAATTGAACGTCAATTAAGGAATAGCTGACCCGGCGAACTTCGTACCACCTTAGAAAGTAAATGTTGTGTTAACTTATTAGCTGAATTAAATTCAGTTCTTTATTAAGATAAAATTAATACTCGAAATGAATTAAGTTCAATAAATGTACTATAAAAATCAAAATGAAAAGTATTTTAATTACATTAAAATGAACGTAATTCACGTGGCAGCAAGGCATTATTCGCCTTAACAACAAAGATCAATATAACAAAATAAGATCAAAAATATTCAATTATACAATAGCTCGGAAACGGTTTGACTTTTTAGAATAGGATCATAAATTACAATTAAACTTCTATCTATGATAATTTACAACGTTAAGCTGAGCGATTACCCTGGACGGCAAGAAGCCGTCTAGAATATATAATATGGAATTTAGAACGACCTGAAAAATCACCCTTCAAAAATTCATAACGCACCACCAGATAACCCTTTAAAAGCAAAATTCAAAATATAAAACAAAACACCGAAGCCCTTTCATAAAATCTAAAAATTACGGTTAAAAAAATGTGTAGAGCCCCGTTTTGAACCAAAAACAGCAAAAAAAAATGAATTTTCTTCATAAATTTTGATTTAAATTTCGTATTCTGCTATTCGGAGCGGAGACAAATCCAACAAATCAAAAATCATAAAAATCGGTCTAGCCGTTCTTGAGTTATAAGTGGTGTAACTAACACGACTTTCTTTTATATACATATATATATATATATCTCTATCTATCGAATCGTTTCACCCCATGTAAGGGTATCGTGACCATGATCTGTCACCCGGTTGATCAGACTGCGCCAACAATTCCGATCCCTTGCGATGTGTACACAATCCTGAAAGGTACGACCAGCAGCTGTGATCTATTTATATTTCGTATCTTAAAAGGCCCGGTAGCATATTTCACATTCTGACCCCGGACGTCAGAATGCCGATTGCTAGTCGGATCGCATGGCACAAAACTATCCGTTTTCTTGACATTTCATGGTGCTCTTGGGAAGATACTGCGGTGGTTTCCCCTTGCCTGCCGCAGGATTTTCTGTTAGGGTTTACTCCCTTAGCCGAAAGGTCCAGCTTGGAGGCGCTGGATACTCGCCTACCCGCTCTAGATTGATATTCATCAATCCGACTGGGACACCTACGTCACGAGCGGGTTGCTGATAGTCTGCTGCTGTAATGCAGTAAAAAGCTTAACGGTATTTATTAGTAGAAACACCTTCGGCAAGTGCTCCCCTTCCGTTTTCCTATCAGCGGTATATTGTGAGTTATGATTTAGCTTTTCTAATCAGCGCTAAGCCCGCCGAAATAGAAAATTACCACCCTGCACGACATGGACGTACAGAACTCACATGGTTGATGTTTCGTTTCTCCGCCAGTGGGGCTAGCACTATACAGCGGTTGAGTGACTACTTACTAGAGAAGGTTACTCTAGTTACATCAACCTGTGCCCCGCAGGGCATATATATATATATATATATATATATATATATATATATATATATATATATATATGTACCAATTTTCCGTTCTTCCAACTCTTGTTTTATCAGATTTATCTAGAAAAACCGATAAATCTGATAAAACAAGAGTTGGAAGAACGAAAAATTGGTGTGCAAATACATGGAGTAACACAATATCAATGATCAGATTTGCGGATGATATAGTAATCTTAACGGAATCGGAAGAAATGCAGGCAGCATTAAATATTTTAAAAAACCACCTAGAAGAAGAGTATAATATGAAAATAAATGAAGACAAGACGAAAATACTGATATGTGAGAAAACACGTACACAACAAAAACAAGATATGATAATTAACAATAAAACTATACACAGAGTCAAAGAGGCAATATATCTGGGAAATCTGATAACGGAGAATGAAAAAAGCACAGAGGAAATAAAGCGAAGGATCAGTCCAGCAAAAAGCGCCTTTATGCAAAAATACGCGATGTTAACCAGCAAAAGTATGGATATGAACCTAAAGAAAAGAGACTGATTAAATTGTACATATGGAGTGTAATGTTGTACGGGTGTGAAACCTGGGTGATAAACGAAAGCGAAAAGAAAAAGCTGGAACGGGCAGAAATGTGGTTCTAGAGGAAAATGTTAAAAATAAAATGGACCGAAAAAGTTAGAAATGAAAATGTCCTTAACCGAGTGGCGAAAACTCGCAGCTTATTGAACACCATCAAGAAGCGTAGAACCATAATGATCGGTCATATAAATGATGAAATGATGGAATATTATCGAAAATTATAGAGGGAAAAACAAGAAAAGCCCGACAAAGATGAAGACCGAGAAACAGAGCTATATGTCTCAAATAATAAAAGATATGAAATGCACAACGTACAGCCCCGATTAAAAGCAGTAGTATGGAATAGGAGCGAATGGAGACAACGAACCAAAGGGTCAATGATTGATGATGATGATGATGATGATGATGTATATATTGTAAAAATGCGACATATTTAACATTTAAAAAGAAAGAAAGAAAAAAACAAAGGAGAAATTTATTCATATCGAGACTAAAATACATGTGGATAAATTATCGAGTAACATACTCCTAATCTATTAATAATAGAATGGGGAAATACATTGTAAAGAAGTGACTTTTGACATCTATAGAATCGGTCAACGGCAACTTCAATGGATCGAACAGTAACACAGTTTTCGTTGAATAAAATATGGTATTTTAAAATTCAACATACTGACATGATTAGAAGGTAATATAATGAATATGGGAATGCACGCTAATGTTCAAACGAAGACAAATAACTACTGTAGACCAACGCACAAGACTTGAAGGAAATGCCGATCGTTTGAAGAGGGAAAAAAACAAAGTCGACCATTTCCTTGTCAGTCATCGTATTGATTTCGCGATTGTCCTGAAGTGGTTTACTTCGGTTAATGTAAGTATTCTGCGGACGGCGTTTACTTGCAAAAGTTCAATAATTCAGTTTGTGGAGCTCAAAAACGCTTCGCTGTCGAATATAATACACGAATTCTTAAAATTCCGCTCGGTAGCACTTTGCAAACCATGCTGAGTTTTTGTGCTCTTGAAATAATTCGTCATTTACCCGAATGTGCTAATTATCATTTTCGTTTTCGTTCGAACACTCGCATGTATTCCTCTATTTATTATATTACCTTCTAATCGTGTCAATGTGTTGAATTTTAAAATACCGCATTTTGTTCAGCGAAAATGTGTCGCTGTTCAATCTACTCGAGTTGACATTGGCCCGATTTTGTAGACGGTAGAATCAACTTTCCGATTATGTATTTTCCTGTTCTACTATTAATACATTAGGAGAATTGCCGTTGCTCGATAGTTTATATTTTAGCCTCGTTATGAATAAGTTTCATGTTTGTTTTTTCCTTTCCTTTCTTTTTTTTAAATGTTGAATATGTCGCATTTTTTTTTTTTTTTTAAATGTATGAAAAGATTCTAACGGCAGTTTTGAATCACACGAATTCATATTTCAGCGAAACTGCGAAATGTTATTGATTTATTATCAAAAAGATATTCTAACAAATTCGAAGAAGTCAAGAGAGCACACGGAAAGACCTATCAAGACTTAGATAATAGTTCAGACGAATCGTACAATCTCCCGATCACCCAAGAGGAACCAAAACCTACTTTACAGCTCATGAAGAAAAACTGTTGGACTGGACAATATTTACATTGAGCTAATTAAACATAATACTACATTACTCCATCGCTCAAACGCGGAAATGATCGTTTTGAAGTTAGTAATTACTGCCCTATCTCATTAGCACAAAGTTAATGGAAAAAATAGTAAATTAGAGAGTGTGTGGTACGTGTCTTAGAAGACCGTGAACACTGGTAAGTCCAATGCCATTCGGATTCAGACCGAACGATAGACTCTCTGATAAAATTACAACACATATATGTATGTATGCAATAAACTTGTAAACAAACAATATACGGATACACACGACGGTTGTCAGTTTTGACCTGGAAAACACCTTTTACCGAACCTGAAGGTGTACAGCACTCAACAATTTATCAAAATGGAGCATAAAAATATGCCTGCCAATGTTTGCCAGATAATTCTTACAGAACAGAAAAAAACTAGGTTAAATAATATATCGTTTAAAACACAAATAATGTAAAATGGTACACCACGAGACTCTCTATATCATTAGCCCAACATTATTTACTATTAAAATCAATGTAGTATCTGAAATCATCCATTTCCCAGTTCATCTAATAATTCAAGAAATAACGTAAAAACCATTGAAACAACACTTCAATATAACACCAACGAACCCGTAAAGCTGCCCAGAAGGCTTGATTTTCCCTACAACGAAAACAGAATGCGTTACATTCGGAAAAGTCATAAAAACATTAAACATTATAAAAATTTGAAGATTTACTAAATTGCTCAACAATCCGTATCCAATTACTGCAGATAAAATGTCGTAAAGCGTTCAACATATTAAAAACGTTGACCTATACGAAATGGAGTGTAGATAAAAAATCACTATTATTGCCGTATAAAAGTTTAGTATTATCAAAAATAGAGATTGCAAATTCATTCTTTATAGCAATGGGGAGAATAAAAAGGTTAAACAAAAAATAGACAAGAATCATATACCGAGTTTAATCGTGAATACCGCTTTATTCAAGCTTTCAGATCGCCGAAAACCCTCCGGATAACGTTAAAATAATTTCTTTAAAATTATCGTTCTTCCCATGCGAGACAGCGTACAAAAAAAACAAAAAAAAAAAAAACAATCGATCCCCTGTGTTTCCGGAGTTACATAAAGCAAAGTTCACGATAACGCGGCCGGTAGGCGTACGCAGCAAAATCTTATATGCACTAAGGTATCAAAAACTACCTGAAACTACACACGGAAGTATGCTAGTAGCTGATTTGAACATACGAGGTGTGACCAAAAAGTAACGGGAATTTTTAATTTTTTTAAAAAGTACTTACCTAATCTCAATGCTTATTCCATCCCCTTCAGAGTAGCCTCTCTTTGATATTATGCACTTATGCCACCGTAGTTTCCAGTTTGCGAAACGCTGTTGGAATGCTCTTTTTATAGTCCTGAGCTCGCTCTGCGATTTTGCTCTTATCTCATCTATTGTTGAATAACGTTGTCCTTTGAGAGTGTCTTCTTGTATTGGGGAAATAGGAAAAAGTCGCAGCATGCCATGTCTGGAGAATGGAATGTTTGCGGCGTTACAGCGATGTTATGCTACCACGAACTGTTGGATAAGCAAATATTGTCGTGGTGTAAAATTCACGAGTTGTTCCTCTAAAGTTCGTGTCTTCCGGACTGCTTCACACGAATTGCGTAAAACTTGCAGATAATACTCCTTCTAGACTGTACGGCCAGTCGGTAATAATACGTAATGAACCATTCCATTCCAGTCAAAGAAAACCGTTAGAAGGACCTTCACATTTTATCGAACTAGACTTGCATTTTTTTTTTAATCTTCGCTCTGCAGAGAACTGAGACGACTGATCCTTTGTTTCGATGTCGTAGCCCTATACCCACGTTTCATCGCCACAGTTATAACCGTTTGAGAAAGTCTCGATCGTTAGCGACGTTATTAAGCAATTGTTCAGCGATGGTTACCCGATAATACTGTTTTAGGTTGAAAAATCATTAGTTTCGGAACAAATTTTGCTGCCACTCGTTTCATGCTCAAAACATTCGTAAAAATTGCTTTACATGAGTCATATGAAATTCTTATCTCTTCAACAACCCCTCTAATAATAATTATTCTATGTATTATTTAATTTTTTCCACGTTTTCGTCACTGATGGACGTGTTAGGTCGCCCAGACCTCGCGTCATCTTCTATATCATCTCGACCTTCCTGAAAGCGTTTGTACCATTCATAAACTCGTGTTTGTGACACAGTACCGTCGCCAAAGGCTTTCTTTAACATTTCGAATGCTTCGTTGCACTTAATTCCGTTTTAACACAAAATTTCACACAAAAAAAAAAAAAAAAATCGCCAAACACACTAAAACACCTGTTGCTTTTTCGCTTAATAAGCACAAACTAAGCATCGCTGCTGTCTGATATTTGACACATACGTTACTGACAGTGCAGCCAATAGACAAAATATGACTCGACTCAATAAACAAGATGCAGCGCGCGCAATTATAAAATTCCCGTTACTTTTTGATCATACCTCGTATACCTCGTTTTGAAACATCTCAACATTTTCTCTTTGTCCGGAACCGAATGTATTTTAAAGCGCTGCTGGCGAACTGGCAAAGGTCAAAACCAAACAGAGCAAGTTGTAATGGCTCGTTTAGGAGTCGGATACGCTAGACATATACCTTTTCCAAAACATCCGGAAGCAGCTTTCTGTTCAGAATGTCAGTGCCAACCATCACTTCCATATATTAAGATATTGTCAGAAATACGAAAAGGGGAGGTGAACATATTATAGCAACAGTAACTGAAGCATTACATATGTATTAACTAGCAAAGCAGATAATATTAACTCTTTGAAGGTCAGTGGTTAATTTACTAACGACCTTGGATGGTAAGTAAAACGCGCGCCGGTTATCTGTATTGACTACCTTCTTTCTTCTTTTGTGCTTGTTACTGCGTGGTGGCCAATGCGTAGAGCCGCCTGAATTAGTGCCATTATATATTGTAGATAGCGCCAAACTATTCACATTCTTAGTATCACAATGACACGACCGTTCAGCGGCAATCGTTCCGTTTTGTGTAAGTTGTATTGTAACGGAAAAGAAATTGAATTCTTTTGTGTCCACTGGGAGTACCAAAAGTCTGGAAAACTTTGCCCCTCAAAGAGTTAACAATTTACTTAGATTCCTGAAATCATGTAATGTTTACCTGCGGTAACGACACAAATGGCCAACCTGACGACGTCTTAAAAGAAGGAAGAAACAGTCAATACGGACGTTAATTTATTTAACTTTCACCAATAATAGGCTATAATATTAAAAATGTTCCAATTAGACTGCGGAAAAAATTTAGAACTAAAATAAAAACTTGAACCGGATACAGGAAAATTGCGATTATCTTTTATCCGCAATTAGAAAAGTACATGTTTGAACTCGGTGTCGTCTTCATAGAGCCTGCCAGTGACGTAGAAACAAGCGAGAATCTCAGACCGAATCGAATTACAAAAGTATGAAAATTGCGATAACGTAATCCGGTCACTCAGCGGGCACTTGAAGGAAAAGTAGAGGAAAAATTAATATATTCGGGGTCATACGGGAAGTTGCGAACCTGAAATGGAAACGAAAATTGCGATACGACGCAGTTACCGTGTTGTGCTAGATTTGAAAAAATCATAATGTGAATATTAATTAAAGTCGTGGTCTTTCCGGCACGGCAACATGCTCGATCTTTGAGATTACTGGATACGGAGGAGATTTATGTTACTGTAAATAAACAGCGGGAAAGAGTATAAACAAATCGTTTTTTTTTTGTTTTTTTTTGTTTTTTTTTATTTTTTTTGTTTTTTTTTTGTTTTTTTGTTGTTTTTTTTGTTTTTTTATGTTATAAGAACTTGAAATCGGGAATAAAGAATTCTGTCCATTCCAAGAGAAATTTTAGAGTTCTTTGATTAATAATCCAAGAAAGGACAGTCCTCTCTAATCGCGTAATAAATTATAGAAAAATGCTGACTTTCATTAGTATAATGCGTGCAACCAATAGCGTGGCCAGAACCCTTTTTTCGCAGAACGCCCTATCGATCGATTGCGATATTGCGTATATAACGAAACCTAAATCGGTTTTTTATATTGCTCATTATAGGAGAATTCTGCTTATTGTAGGGAAAGTTCTTGTAAGGTTTTGAAAAATGAAAATGGTTCATAAGTTTACTTATAGTTGATTTTTACGATTTCGTAAGCTACATAAAAACATACTTTAATGCAGGGCCGGACCTAGGGGGGGGGGTGACTATAGTCCCGGGCCCCAGCCTCCAGAGGACCCCGGCTCCTGAACAGAAAAAAATTTAATTTTCACGCGCAAAATTTAAGTTTCTTTTCCAAAAATACTCAGCACTGTAAAAAATGCGTGCAGATTGTAAATTTGTGTTTTTAATCTGAAATGGAATTCAGTTAATTTTTATGTACAAAAAAAAAAAAAAAGGAATATATGAGTTCATTAATAAAATTATATACTCTTTCTCTCCGTAAAACTTTCTCTTTTTTTTCCAATAAACTAAATGTTACATAAAATGAATGTTTTTAGAAATTTTCTATAAATCAAATTTATTGTGTTAAAAAAATAGTAATGAGTCCTTTAACGTACGTATTGAACAATAAATAAACATTTGACAAATCGATTAATAACAATTCTCTATTGATACCAATGCAATCGTTGTCAATTTTTCTATGTAAAAAACGTTTTACGATCTGAAATATTCTTAATTTTAATAACATTTTATTTTTGTCGTAAATACGTTTTATTTTGAACCGTTTAAAAATTATTTAAAATAAAAGCGAGTTTTCCGAAATACTTAATAAACCATACTGCGTTTTATTCAGCTTTTTTCTAACCGTAAAAAACAGTTATCGAATTTTAAACATGCACGTTTAATTTATACAAGGAAAAGAACGCGATCAAAAATATCTCACGAGTGTATCAAAATTAGCTTGAAAACCGATGTGTAGCGACAATACCGGCGCAACGTCACCGGCGTAGATAATACATTAGAAATGAAGTTTTGAATTTTTTTTTAAAAAAACGATTATTTTTCTGCTAACCACAATATTTAATTTATATACAAATATATAAATTCTTTTACATATACAATTTTAGGGCACGTGTGTGTGTCACTGAACTCCTTCTAAACGGCTTAATTGATTTCGATGAAATTTTTTGTGGGTGTTTGAGATATAGTTTAGATTCACAATTGGATCAGGCGGGCCCCTCCCGACCCATCCAGTTTTTCCAATCATTCATTTCTACTTTGTTCAAAAGGGGGGTTTAAATAATTTTTTAACCGTAATTTTTAGATTTTATGAAAGGGCTTCTGTGTTGTGTTTTACATTTTGAATTTCGCTTTTAAAGGGTGGTTATCTGGTGGTGAGTTATGAATTTCTTAAGGGTGATTTTTCGGGTCATTCTAAATTCTATATTACATATTCTAGACGGCTTCTGTCGCCCAGGGTAATCGCTTAGCTTAAAGTTGTAAATTGTCACAGATAGAAGTTTAATTGTGTAATTTATGATCCAATTCTGATTTTTCGAGCTATTGTACAATTGAATATTTTTGTCGTTTCTGAACCATCTTATTTGGATTATTCCGTACATTTGCATGAAATCCTAAAAATCGGTATAAATTTATTTTAAGAAATTAAATTTCTTTAGAAACACGTTGTTTTTTCGTGTATAGCCCATCCATCAGCTAACAACACAGAGTACACACTCAATTTATTAAAAATTATTAAAAATTGAGTAAAAATTATTAAAAATTGAGTGTGTGCTCTGTGTTGTTAGCTGATGATATAACCCGAACAAACATGTTTCCATAGTAATTTACTTCAATTTTTTAAAGTAAATTTATACCGATTTTTGTTATTAAGGGGAATTTATTTATGTTGTATATATAGAACAGATTGATTGATTTCGATGAATTTTTTTTTTTTTTTTGTTCGTCTCGGCCTGGAAAGTTCAGATTGAATATGACAATAGTTCGATCCTCCCCTCGCCTATTTTTTCTGTTACTACTATCATGAATTCCCATTCACAGTAGACAATTTGATTGAAATTTGTACTACTCTTATTATTATTATCATTGGACAGTTTATGATGCACTTCATTTTGAAGTTTAATATAATTTTTTTTTTTTGGTTTTTCGATGTATTAATTATTAATGAACGTAATCGAAAAATCTAAACTGGGAAAGAGTAAGTATAATTTTTGTCGGGTAATTATAGAAATAAGAAAATATTGTAATTATTTCAACCTAAAATGCATATGCTTCTAAACATAAATATCGTAAACATAAAAATGAAAATATATTGATCCTTAGAATTAAACAATACATATATAAATGTTTCTTTCAATCATTTCGATTCGCTTCAATAAAGCAAATGCCTTGCTGCCATGTGTAATTAAAATAATTTTCAGTGTAACTAAAATACTTTTCATTTTGATGTTTGAACATTTATTGAACTTAATTCATTTTGGGTATTAATTTTACCTTCATAAAAAACTGAATTTAATCCAGCTAATAAGTTAACGCAACATTTATTGATTCTAAAGCGGTACGAAGTTCGCCGGGTCAGCTCGTATTAACATATACACACACATATATATATATATATATATATATATATATATATATATATATATATATATATATATATATGTATGTACATAATTCCTTAATTGCATTTAATTTTCAGTTTGTTAGGGTAAGAAAACTGATTTTGTAGACAGAGTATAATTTTAATTTTATTAATATTTCATGCGCACGCAGTTGTTTTTTGTTTTTTTTTTTTGCCACATCATATATGTATAATACTGAACTTTTTCACCATTTTTTCACCGCTTTGTCTTCGAAGGGAGGCCCCCACATTTAAGATTAGTCGTGGGCTCCGTAAATCCTTAATCCGCCGCTGGATTAACGTTAATTTAAAAAATGTAAGAAATCAGTTAATTTCTTTCAAGCGGACTCCGAGATTTCCGTTATTACATTAAGTAAATCATTAAAAGCGGAAACAATTAAAAGGTGGAAATTATTAAAAATTGCAGATTTGCAACGTGTATGAACGCGTAAATAATCATTAGCCATCTGCTAGTGACCGGTGTAGTATACCAAGAATATTCTTCGCTGCCACATAAATTCTTTCGTTCATTGTCGTTGTATTAGACATTTCACCGATCATATGAAAAATAGTCTAATGGAAAAACGAATTCTGCGATGAGTTCGACATATCAGCGTCTCGGTTATACAAAAGGGAACGAAATATAAGTTAACATTAAAACAACTATTATAACTATTACTAGTAAGAGTAAAACTATTTACCGTCTGTGTGGGATTTTAATTATAATAGTAACACGTGTTTACCGCCAATACTTCCGTAATTCAAAAAAGTACCCTTCATTTTATTTTTTACGGCAGACACTCGGTCCTTGATTATGCCACTACAGTATCGATTAGAATGATTTTTTTGTTTTTTTTTTAGCGGGTCGTCAACTACACCACAACCGTATAAAATGTACCCCAGATGAGGAGTCGTTTTATTCGCAAAGTATCATCAAATTTGTGTGGAGTTCTTGTAGTGAAATAAAGCATTATCGAAAGTTATAAAAATAATATTATAATTAAGAAAGAAACGGTATTTTTTGAAATTTAGGTTTTGTAAGAGTTTTATTGAAAATAATTATTAGTCTGTAGCAATTATGATTAAAGAAAAACTTTTGAAGAAAAAATTATTTTTCATTTAAACTATTTTAAGAAATACATACGGTATATGAAAAATGTATATAATTTTGATTACAAAAAAAGTAATTTAAAATAAAACCCTATAGTAACAGAATAGGGGATAAAAAATAAATAAAAAACATAAAAAAACGTCTGCTATTAAGTACGTCTTCTCTGTATCGAAAAAATCAAAGCAAAGCGCTTGATAGTAAACATTCGCAATGTAACACTCATTGATAAGAGCCGGGATTTGATAAATCATATATATATAATTTGATACTCAATTTTACTAAATTTTAGAAAAACGACAATAATAATAGTAAATGAAAAATATAAAAAAGTATACTTATTAAAAATCTCCGATAAACTATATGATACATAATTAATTAAGAGTCGCGAAGAAATTTCTGAAAATCAATCCGGCCACACAATATCTTCAATCCACCGTACGTAATTTGATATACGCGTATAGACACCTGGAGAGTTTGGAGCAGCGCATTTTCTACCGAACGACGTTACCCCTATTTGCGTATACATACACCGATATTCGTCATGTTTTTTTTGAAGAGGACCTCCGGAATCACCCTGCAAAAATGTTCGTACACACAGCGTCGATAAGTATTTCGCTGAAAAAATTACATTTCAAATTAAAAAATGTAAAAGTTCCTAACGACCGTTTATGGAAAATTTAAAGCAGAAAAAGGTCGGAACTCGCGGAAAAATAATCCATAAAAAATCGAAATTTCTTAAATTCTTTTTTTTTAAAATAGTTTAACGAAAATTAATCGGACCCTCGAATATAAATAAGATTGAGAACGAATTTCTTGCAGATTCGGAAAAGACAAAAATTACCGTATGAATTGGAAGATTTTATGTAAAAAATAACAAATACGTATTTTTCAAAAAAAAAAAAAAGAAAAAGAAAAAAATGCGCACGTTTTCTAAATGAACAATATGCGATTACTCAGTCAGCGAAAAAAGAATCGAATATTTCGAAAGAATGCGAAACAGTAGTCGGTACATTTTGGGTGGAAGTTAGGAAGCGTCAAATTTACACGTTTCACTTCTTTTAAAAAGTTTATTTTAAAAGGTGAGACCGATAATGTACACGTCGGAGACGCGTCAAAAAGAGGTTACTTGAAGGTTATTTAAAATAAAAAACAAAAAAAAAACAAAACGAAGTGGACTGTACACGAAAAAATTGAAAATAACAATACTTTCACAAATCCGTTAATTTTCTTGAAGCATTCGCTTATCGTCCGGTTAAAAAAGCGTGTACGCTAACAAATTACCTGGCAAGTATCTTTTCCGCCTTCATATTTTCCAGCGCATATCATCGTCGTCGGATCAATACCGCGCGGTATTCGTGATCCTATATTGTTCTGAAAGCTGGCGTTGCAAGCTTGTCCACTAACGAGGGGTAATATAACTTTCATAAGCGTTTCGCTTCTTAATCCATCTGAGAAAAATTATACACGTTATAGAGGCGTAAATTTACTCGCGTACACGTCAAAAACTAGCGTGCATGTAAAAAAGGGTAATTAAATCGCGTATTATAGTAGTGGGTTGTTTGCGTTATTATTAGCATTTAGGTGAAAACTCGAAATTTTCAGGACGCCTCACTGATTGCTGCTGAATCCCATTAGCGACGAATTGTGCAGTTTCAATTAACGGGATAATGCGTCCGTCTAATTTCAAAAAAGAAAAAGCGGGGACGTTATATAGTCTCGAAATGTGAGGATCACTCGTCATCGAGCGTAAAAGTAGCTACTTCTAATTGTGTCAGCTGTTTAAGGCGTGAAGATTTTTTAGACGTGGATCGATTAGGTGGTAGCGAGAGAGGGTCTTTACTCAGACTATTTAACGATTTACCTGCGGCCATTTTCAGGTATCATTCGCTAAACGTTATCATTTGCGATAGTGAGAAATACAGGCCAGAAAATTTATTTTTGCATCATCCATTCACTGTTATCAGAAATTCTACGCGTAAAATACCGTTCCTCGTTGACGATTTAGTTTTCCGCGTACATAGCATATATATATATATATATAAATCGGCCATTTTGGCCTCGTAAAGGGCTGTGCTCCTTCACTCTTCTTGCTTACATTTCTGTCTCTTTCTCTTCTATACTTTGTATAAAGTAATTCTAAATCGGTCCATACGAATATAATAACATAATCACAAAAATCCTATCCTAACATTTAACTTTCATTACATAAAATTAGGGCATTTTTTTTAATGAGGGGTAGCCGAAGAATTACGTTTTAATCAATATATGTAATCACAAAACACGTCCACTTGAAACTTCTATTGATCTTTGATACAATTTAAACCCGTAAGTCGCAATTCGTCACACGTATGCAGACTCTTAGGGAACTATGTTCACACACCTTCGAAATAATGATCAACAAGGTCACACAGATCGATCGAGGTTAATCTGACGTTGTTGAGTCGGAAGAGGCAACTTTTTCCCCCTTCTATCTGAAATCTCAAAAAAGAATAATAAAGATTATGCTGAATTTAATTCCATTAGAAAAACACCGCTGATGAATAAAAGACAAAAAAAAAAAAATCGGTAATTTAAAATTTTTATTATTTCGTTTCATCATATGATATACAAGAGATTTTTAATGGAGTGGTTCTCGTTGCCTTCTTCATTGCAGTATCCTAGCCGGTTGTATTTATATGTAATAGCCGCCCAGGAGTACAGCCGCTTCTGCTATATGTGCACCACGGCTGTATCTAGTACTAATTTGGATACTTCCCCACATTACTAATCACAACCGCCCCTAATCTGGATTTGGAGGTAGAATTCAATAATAATTGTGTCCGTGTTAATGGGTGAAATTTTGTATGAGGCTGATCTCGGAAAATATTTTTCATACAAGCTTGGACTCGGACAATTGACAAGAATAGGATCAAATGTCTGATACGGATGTACGGCTAAAGGACTTGAAACGTTAAGTAAAGAAAAATTTGTTGAAAATGAAAAAAACAACAACTTAATATCTCGGCTGTAAAAATAAACGAAAAAAAAAAAAAAAAATTCAGTAAAAATATTTTTCTGCGTGCCTTATACGGAACTTTTTGAGTCGAAGACGATAAAGAAATGATTTAAAGTGCGCCCGCCGACACAATGCGATTTGTAAATATTTTTCGAATTTCTTTTTTCCTCAATCTGGTACAGCATACGCTTCGAATAATGCGTTGCAAAATGCTCTACAGTAATTGTTAGCGAAGCATTACTTCGGTTCAATTTTAAATTGCGTACACAGAAAGTAATTTTAAACGCCACTGCGCAGTACTTCGGCCCTCGTTTGATGGTCCACCGACATTCTGCAGTACCGTTTATCAATATAAACACGGATGAGTGACAAATGAAAGTCTATTAGCAAAGTTTCCCGCATATACTACGTCTAATTGACTACTCTGAAATTTCGAATTTTTCGCATAATAAGTTGATTCCGTTTATACTCTATACTTTGATGCTACCACTACCTTAATTATAACAAATTTTAAAGTAATTCAGTTACAATTTAATTATTTCTAATATACACAACGCAGCAGTTGAAGTTTCTATTTTGTCGTTTCGTCTGAAATCTATTCGGATGATGATTATATTCTTCAGTAAATTAGCAGATTTCATTTGATTTTTCAGATTTCTCAATTAGATTTCACAAAAGTATTGAAATTTGGAAATGTTGAAATCATTAAAAAGCCGACGCTATTTTTTCGCTGGGCATAATTTGATTTCCGGCTACTACTGAAAATCTATTTAGTACTATTGAAGCTTTAAAAAACACGGTTAAGAAATCTGTATGACAGAAAACTGTTCAAATTGATTATTCTTCATGACTGCTCGCAAAAGGGAAGTTACTTTTTGAAAAAAATCAATTCAGAGGAATTTGAAGTATTTGAAAAATGTTATGAAAATATCAGAATTATTATTATTATTATTATTATTATTATTTAATATATTACTTATTAATATTATTAATAATAATAATTTAAAACCTAAAGTCACAGAATGATAAATTCAATTCTCTCTCTCTCTCTCTCTCTTTTTGAAGAAAATTTTTAACTATCGTGTTACGTAAGCACATTTCTATTTTTTCATTACGTTATTAGCAGCCTTTAAAATTCATACCTAAATGGAATAAAATTAAATACGAAAAAAAAAAAAAAAAAAACTAAAAAAACAAAAGAAAGAAAAATGAATCTCTATAAATTTCGCAGGTCGATGACGATGCGTAAAGCAAGACAAAGTTCTACGTGCTATTTCCGATCCACCAGTGAGAGCCTTTCATATTTGCTAAAAATTCGCATTACATTAAGAGGTACGTGTACGCATATAGAATCATTATTATGTTTTTACATACAGAATTTAACAGATGTTTCGTTTATGCTGTCATATGACTCTAATTTAAGTAGAAAACGGGATATTAAAAAACCTAATTAGTGCGGTTAAAGAGGTTTGTTCACTTTTAAATTTAAGTCCAGATTTGTGGCTGTATTATATGCAACATGTTCTCTTTAATTCCGTCATTTAATTTCGATTCAGATTACTTAGCTTTTTGTCCGCCCGATTTTAAAAATATGTCACTTCCTACTTTTTCAATACGATTTAAACATTGCGCAATCTTGTAACGTCATCTAGTTCGATTAGTAATCTCTATCGGATTTGCGTTATTCGTCTCCGTAGAACTATAACCGGAAAATTTCGAGCCATTTTCTCATATCCAACTTAATATTACATCATCTTCATATCCGTACAATTCATGCTGATTACAATTCTATATACTGTAATTTTTCTTCTGAAATAAGCCAATCTCCGGATTATTTACATTTTACAACTTGTCGTGAATAGCCCCGCATAATTTTTGAATATTACCATTTATCTTTTTCCTTTTTTCCTTTCAACATTCACATTTTTCATTAAAATGATCAAAGTTTTTGCTAATTTAACAAATCGACTTCTTAATATTTTTTCATTGAATTAAAGAAAAAAATGTCGCTTATCTCTCAGATACGTACATCTCAGCTCCAACATAGTAAACATGTGATTCGAATAGGACCAATAAAAAAAAAAAACAAAAAAAAAAAAACAAAAACAAAAAACAAAAAAAAACAACGTTCGTATTTTTCTAAATTTATTAGAAACGTCGTTTGTAATTTTTCTTTTAATATCAATATATAAAATCTAAAATACAGCTTACAGCGAGCTCAGAGCAACGGAGATATTAATGGACCTTTTAAGTTACCAGTCTCCTTATATTACTGAATTTAAAAACTAGCAGCCGTTTTACACATTCGTCCAGAATAAAATTCTATACGTGTGTGTGTACGTGCAATATGACGTTAAATTAATTATTTGAGATTCTCAATTTCCCGGTTAATGCAATAATGAAATCATTAATTGATCCGTTGAGTGTTTTTGTAACAGAGGCGCAAAAAAATGGCGCTCTATTGTATTTTATAAGTACGAAGAACGCGACTATCTTAATTTTAACGCGTGTTTCTAGTTAATTTATATCATACGATAACTCACACTGTAATAACTATTTAGTACGCTCTTGTTTCTTTTTGTAAAAACTAGTCCCGAATAATTCTTATTGAACTAGTTCAAAAGACGATTAATCGCCATTTAACCAACACATTGGCGAACAGAAATGTTGTAACGTTAAGCGTTTACTACATTCATGCGTACATACCGTTATCTAAACGTCCCCAACCGGTTGCGATAGCTTTATCTACCCCTACTCGTGTGTTCGGATTTAAACAAATTGGTCGTATGTATTCATTAAACGAGGAAATCTCTCTGTCCAATTCGAAAAGTGCGATGTCATTATAAAGTTGCGGCCGAATGTATTTGGGGTGTTTAATACGTCTAACGATTTCGAAATTATCCGGTTTCGCGTCATCCTGTTCCGACTCAATGTTCAGGTCGCCTAAACGAACCCATTTTGCCGGGCCGCTACGTACAGAAAAGAAAAAAAAAAAATTATTGTAACTAAATTAAATTATTAACGTCTAAAAAGCGAAATCTTCCGGCTAGAATAGTAAATTCTAATAGAAAATCATTCATTTTTTGGCAACCAGATGGCGTATAATGTCTCCCAAAGCTATTCTAAGAACCATATATGTATGTATATAAGCTATGCCATATTTTACAAATAAAAAGAAGATAAATGATTTGGCCAGGTTGGTTTTGTAATGGAAAGTAGGTATAGTCAACATAAAAGTATTAAACGGAATTTTCAAGTGAAAAGCTGAAGTGACAAATAGTGTCGCGGTCAGGTCTTTCGTGTAGATTAGAATCGAAAATTTTTAAAAATCGTACTGGAATTATATTGAGATGTAGTGACGAAACAAAAATATCGAAAAAAAATCTAGAGAATCTGAATTTATCGGGACCGTCAGTTACATCAATAGTAAAAATCATTTATTACAAGTAGTGTGAAATATCTAATTCTTAATCTCGTTCGTTTTAGTTTTTTTCACATTGCAGTCAAGTGGACTATTTTTGTTTTTTATTGTAATGGAATAAGTTTAAAATTGAATCAAAAATTTTACAAAATAAAACAATTATATTTACAAAAAGGCGCTAGTTTCGGATCGTCCGATTCATAATCGTGGCAATAGTAAACATATATTATAAAGTGCATCTACATACGAGTATATATATCAAAAAGCCGGAATGTTTGAAATAAATCAATTGTTAAATTAAATAATATAAAAAATGAGATCAAATGAAATACTGACATTATACATTGAATATGTATTTCACTGTTCCGCATTTGACAATTAATAATATTTAATTTTACATCTGATTTATTTTAAACATTTCGACTTTTTTTAATACATCGATACGCTTCATACATATGCGTTTTAGTTTTATTTCATTTTAAATATTCATCGTCATAATCATGTCTCGAATTATCTGAAACTAGTCGACATTTTTAAATATAATCGATTTATATTTTGTACGATTTTTATATTCATAATTTACTTAATATATCAAATTTGAAATTTATACAGAAGTTAATTTCATTAAGGAACATCAGATTACGTTTAAAATAACTATTAATAAAATTAAATATGAAATCGTTTTTGATTGCGATGAAAAAAACACGTTCGTCGTCCCTCCCCAGTCAATTGAAACATAGAAGACAACTCGATCTGGGAGTCCGAGGAGTGACGAAATCCGAAGATATAAGGGGCGTATTATAGGCAAAAAATCAAAACCCACCAAAGAAGTGTTGAGTGCGCATGATATTAGAAAAAATAACGGGAGAAAAACAAATGCATAAAAACAAGAATTTTGCGTCAAAAGTATCCGTATGAAATACATTCGAATGTTGCCTTTTTAACACGTTTTTATTAAAACGTTTTCGTTCCTGTCTGTTCGGGTGGAATTTTATAATCGATTTTAATGTAACTTTTTCCCGGTAAGCCATAGACTTGAAACTTTGAACACAGCTCAGAACTGAATGACGATGCATTATTATATACAAATCATATTTACATATTAATCTTTTGTTTCCAATTTTCTGATCTGGATGCGTTTTATGGCCGGTTGGTCGTTTCGCGAAATTCATATATCACACAAAAATACGTACGTCATTCGAAAATGTTATCCTTTTAATCATTGTGGTGAACATTTTAATCAATTTGTGATCAACAGTTTGAGTGTTCATAATTTTTACGAAAAACTTTCCGTATCATTATATACAGAAGCCAATGGCGTATTTAGGGGGAGGAGCAACTCTTCCGATTTTGGAGAGATTTGATATCAGGGCCGGCCCAATGACACAGGAAAACGAGCAACTGCTTATGACGGTGCAGTTTGATGAGGAGGGGCGGAACTATATTTATTATACTTACACTGTAAAGGAATTGTTTTTTAAGGTAATACGCTTTTATATATTAGGTTTCAAGCGAAATACTTTGCCTTTTTCATTCATGTTCGATTATATTTTATTTATAAAATAACCGCGTCGTTCATTTATTTTTTTTTAATCGCTTTGTAAACATAGTTCAATGCGAAATATTTTTTTACTTTTCTTATAAGAAAATAGCAAGCAAATAAAGATTCTTAATTTTTCATCACACGGCGGGATAATTCTCGTTATCTCGTTAGCGCAATAACCTTGAAATTCAGGCGGACTATTGGAAAGATTTTTGTGCTGATCATATTTGTTTCACGTTTTCTGCTATCGGCTTTCTAATTCGAATGGGTGCGCATAGAAAAACTATTTACGGATTCTCCGGCAAGTTAGTGTATACAATTCAGTTTATCTAAAGCAGATTTTAATTATTGCTTCCAGATATAACTTACAAATTCCTTCGTTTCATCAATCTGTTAGTCCTTTGCGTTGGGTAAATATCCTGACGCACCCAGGGGAAAAAAAGAAGAAAGAAAAAGAAAAGGCTGAAAAGAAAACGAAAATCAGACGTAATTTAGATTTCGTTAGTTCTTGCAGTTTGTCATATGGCTTGTATCCTAAAAAAGGCGGTACTAGATTTTAAAAGACGTGACAGTTGTCTTTTAATATTCTTGTTGTTTCTTCGCTCAAATGGTCTTCAAAAAATTATGTTAATTAGAACTACGAATTAATTCCTTCGCAGCCATGTAAAACCATCTTCGTGCGTAATGTTAAAATTTTTAGTAGGATTTTTTTTCTTCTTCTATTTATTTTAAAATTGTAAAATGTTTACCATTTCAAATCACTTGCATGTGTGTAAGGTTAAATTTTGATGCAGTAGGTTTTTGTAGTTCAGTAATTTCGTGTAAAACAATTTTGATTTAGTATTCATATATATACGAATATGATAAAAACTTGCTCGATACGGCTTACAGCTTGCACATATTTGTACAATGACAAGAGAGCAAAAAAACAAAAAAAATGTAATCGTTAACCTCTGCACAAATTCCGAAGCGTACAAATGAATTCTAGCTAAAATGAATAAACGAAATCTGAAATTTTTTGGGGCAGTGCACCCCTATCACAGTCTCCACGTCTGTTTCAGATTTTTATTTGCCAAAAAATGGTATTATTAAAAGCGAATTTGGTTTACTTTTTCCAGCGGACATCTTAAAGAACAGAGCCCTGTCGGATTAAAAGTGTACGGTATTAATTATTTAAATCGATGGATAAAAATCAGTTACTATTGCGTATCGGAACAGTGAGCTGCACTAAGTACGTATTTTTCACTTATTAACGACCCTCCGCACATCCAGTCTGCTGTTTGTATTTTACTTCCGTAACCGATTAAAGCCTATTAAACAAAAAATTTCAGGCGCGCTAGTTAGTATTCGTACATTTACACGTGTCGCAGGCTAAAACATAAAGCTGCCCATTTGTAATTGAAACAAAAATCGATTATTATATAACTGTGCATCGATTGAAGAATAACTAAATTTTCATTTTTCTGTCGGGATTAACGAAAAATATTTTCGCATATTTCAAAAATAATAGCGGCCTGATGCCCTGAAATCTAGCCTGAAAAGATTTTTTTTAAATTTGACCGATTTTTTCCTTTGCATAAAACTTTGACAGAAAACAGATTGTTTTACGATATGGAGTATTTTTTTTTTTTTTTAATTTATCCAATCAAATAGCGCTCATTTTATTAATAACGCTGGATACGTTTTACTGGTCTGTATTTTTACTGGTCTGTATTTTTACTGGTCTGTATTTTTACTGGTCTGCATTTTTACCGGTCTGTATTTTTACTGGTCTGTATTTTTCCTTTCCGGCTTTGAGATATGGGGGCGTGTTTTTTTTTTTTTTTTTGTTTAATTTATTTAATCAAATAACGCGCATTTTATTAATAACGCTCGATAGGTTTTACTGGTCTGTATTTTTCCTTTACGGAAATTTATTCATTTACGATCTCGTCACATTTTTTCGCTTATTCATAAGTACATTAAAGTAAAATTAACTTTTACCCTCTGATCATCTTACTCTTGCTCTTATTCGTATGTTTCATTTTGTACGACTATTTCATTATCTTTTAAAAATTGACATAATCGTGTCTACTCACGGCTCTCTCTGTATTCGGTTGAGCTATTCTTAGTTGCGTTGTTAAAATGCTTTTAGATCTGCTAAGATTGCTTTCAATACAGTTTTTGTTCAAATTTGACGCCACGGCAAACTCTATTTGCTTTAACGATCCTTCCAAACCACAAAAATCACACGCGTTGCCATTTATCCTTCTTAAACGATCAGACGGAGTACAAAGATGTGCCTTAATTCTGTATATTGTTGTTATATATATATATATTGTCTTTTCTGCGTTACATCCGAACCACCGATGTCCATCAATTGATTTATCGAGATTAACATATTGCCTTTCTTCTCATAGGCATTAAACTAAAAATCACGCTATAATACATCGAAAAACAATAATATTCCAAGTGTGTCTACTGTGAAAAAAACTAAAAATGGATATTATTCTAGTGTTCTTTGTTACGTAAATTAAATAGCAAAAATAAACAAGCTGTACTTCTCGAAATCATATCAATTAAAAAACACATATCATTTTTTTTTTTTTTTTTTTATATAAAATAAAATAATAAAATAATAAATGAAATTTCAGGAAGGACTCCCATCTTCGGCAGATATAAAATGGCACAAAAAACTGCGGTAAAGGAGATACATATGTATATTGAAATATAGACCAAAAAATAATTAGGCGATAAATGTAAATAAAGTTGTTTATGAGACGAAGAAAGAAAAACGGCGATAAAGACTCTGTTCAAAATTTTTTGAAGATCGCGTATGTTTGAATCAGCGGATAATAATAATAATGATAAACTGCGAAATGTTCAAAGTAAAAATAAAAATTCGGATTTATATTAGGGGTTGCCGCTTTGCGGTTTTGAATAATGGTGTTTTTTTTAAATTTGCTTATATAATATAATTTTCAGTGTCGTATTACTCGTGTAATTCTCTAAAAATATTAACATCATTTTTCCTAATATAGATCGGACATTATTTTTAATCAAATGTTGCATAGATGCGGATGTTTGAATTTCGTTATTACGGTAGGCTCTTAAATGTTGTACTCATCGTATCGAAATGAAATTTCTCTACTACGATTTTCTGCTATTTTGTAGGTGTATATTATTCCACCGTTACCGCATTTGCTACTGATTTCATTATTCCCCTTTTTTCGACGACGACAATTTTAAGGTATTTCTCGTCACGCTGCAGTGCGATCAATTTACTTTATAAATAGATCGCTTTAATAATGATTTTTATTAAGAGGAATAAAACTAAATACGGATTCGACCTGGCTAATATTTTCGATTATATTCATTTTAATTTAAATTTGTTTGTTAATTTTTTACTTGAACTTCCCTGAAATGTCAAATATATTTCTATACGGGAAGATGATGTCTTCCCTTAAAATTTGATTTCTATTTTGTATGAAAGTTTCATAAAAGGTAAACAACATAAGACGAAAAATTTTCCACGTTATCGGCTAGTCCATCATCGATGAAATAACGACCGAGTTATCAAAATCCCGTTTTCGTTTTTATACAGACTTCCAATTAGGAATTTTTCTTAGCCTACTACGGTGACGTTGTTACACATTAAAACTCACAAAAATTTCACTTGCACCGGGTTAATGTAGTTGACGGAAACCGAAAAAAAAAAAAAAAACGAATAAAAGAATTCCTAGACGGTAATTAAACCGGAATGTCGGCATACGTCGGAGTGCCTAGCAATGAATGTAAGCAAAGAACTGGAACAAATCAGAATGAAGGAAGGGAAAATAATAATAATCCTAATTCCTTTTATCTCTTAATTAATCCTGTTCCTCCTTCTCGTCCTTGGTTCTGTGATTTCCCCAGTTTGCGTCGGTTGTTTCATAATTACTAAATTATCTCGCCTCCATTTCTTGCGAATAGTCTCCTTCCTTCTTCTCTAAATCGCTTTTCCTTGGCTGCATCTCCTTTTTGTTTATTGAATCCTGAAGGTTCCCAGTATTTTTGTGGAATCACGTGCTCTTCGAGTGTTCTGGTTCATCTCGCGAGCGTGAGTTACTTTATTATCATCTTTTAAAGCTTGTGGTCTTCCTGCTCCTTTCAACGCATCCCTATGTTTTTTCTCTGCTTATTCTCTCAGTTGTTCCTGTCCTAGGGGTGTTCCTTGATTCCATAGTCGATAAAATAAAAATATAATTTCTATTTTATTCCACGCATCTATTCCATTTTTGTTAGCCAAGGGTGTAAAAAGAAAAGAAAAAAAAGAAAACGCGATGGGACAGAGATTTAATCAGGAAATATATGGAAAAAAAGAAGTAATAAAGGATATTATTAATACAATGATAAAAAGGAGATTAAGTTATTATGGTCACTTAAAAAGAGTGGAGATAAAACGGTTAACAAGAAAAATTTTCGAATACCTTGATAAAACCTCTAGGATGCAAATCGCTTGGTTCCGGGAAGTTAAGAAAGATATCGAGAAAATTAACATCACGGAGGATGACATTATGAATGGAAATAGGTTTCGAAATAAAATTAATATATTCCGGAGTTTTGAAGACAGTGTGAAGAAGGAAACTGGTGCCAGATAAAAGGAAGCAGGAACGCAGCGAAACAATGAAGAAATGCTGGAGTGAAAAGAGAAAAAGAAACCGCCATCGTGAAGATATTTCACCTGGTCCATGGTTGGCTAATTCGTGAAAGAAGAAGAAGAATACATCAAAAATATTTTTCCTAAATGTTTCGTTCTACGCTGTTTCCTTCGCCGGAATCTTGACCAGGTGCCTTGTTGTTTTTGAGGTTCCGCATTGTTCTTCTTACGGTGTATTTTAATTCTGTCATCAATTCCGGCAAGAGCGTTGTGTGACGAATAATGGCGTCTTTAGATGTTGAACGATCTATATGTATATTCAGTAGTTCGTGATAGTATTCTAGTCATTGAGAATTTCGCTTTGGCTTATGTAAGTTAAACTTTCGCACTGTTCCTAATCAGGTTCAGATTGATTTTAATAGATTCCTTTCGGAACGTTGTAAAACCTCTTAAGAGCAATTTTAAATAAAATGGTCAATCGATCCATCTTTTTAACACCGGTTATTTTTGAGCTTTCTTGTTGTTCGTCGATGCCATTTCTTTCATCTTAATTTTCGCCCCGGATGCGCCGCTGCGCAGAAGTTTGTTAAATTCGCTACTGTACTTTCGATTATTGAATAGCGAAATCTGTTTCAGCAATGGACGTATAAGATTACTACTCGTGGGGCAAGCTTAAAGCTATGCTAAACAATCGTTGTTTAACGGGCCAGCAAGATCGATATAAAAATTTAAGCAAAACTAGAACTACACCAGAAGCATAGTGAGTTCAGAATAGAACCGGTGTTCACCCTCGCCCCCCTAGAAGAAACAAAAAATGATTATAATTAACTCGGTATTGTGCAAGGTAATTAATGATCGTATATTGGACCAGCATAGTTTGAAGACTCTAAATAATCGAGATCTATGGAATTAAATCGAAATATTTTGAATAATTTCTTCGTAACACTTCTCATTGAACTACTGAAAAGAGAATTCTTGTTAAATAGTACTAATTTCCGAGATGCACACTCCGTAATCATAGTTCAATTTTTTTAAACCGGATTTCACTCTTTAGTCAGTCTAACAGATTTAAAGATTATAATTTAACATACCCGATTAAACAACGCCTTACGTTCTGTACGCACTGGGTACAATTTGCTATATGACGTATCGTGTTTGTTTAGGATTTCTTTAATCCTTTCCTTTCCCTGTTATATCTGCCGCACCGGTTAAACGACATGCCCCATTCAAATATTATACTACTTATTATTCGCAGTCTCGTTAAACGAAATCAAGTCCGATGATGACTCATTCGCACTCGTCAAATTACAGTTACACATGGTCTTGCTATAAGTTTTTTCCTTCAAACCACGAATGAGTTTCGATCTTGCTCGTGACAGAATACATTTTCTTCTTCTGACGAACATGCTTACTTTCATAAAGAAGAATCATAATTTACATCAAATATAACTCGTATAAGTAAATGGTTTGACGAGGTCAATGAACTGCTGACTAGAAATGCAGCTAATTAGTAACACCCGGTGCTAAAAGAAATTATACACCTTTGTAATTGAGACAGTAGCATTTAAAAATAAAAGCTCTGTCTGCCCATACAGTTTGCCTGATTTAACAAATAGGAAAAAATTTTCCTGGGGTAAATAAATACGATTGTTCTTCAAAGGGGATGTAAAAATCTTGCGAACCATGCTTTTTAGGCGCTAATAGCTTTTCTTTTCTTTAAATTACTTTTTGGGCTTGTCAACTGTGAACGTTAACCGAGCGTGAGATTAATTTATCTATATCTTAAGTTATAGCAAATATACAAATATAACAAATTCGAAGTATAAAATGATTGCTTACTTAGAAACGTTTTCGGGTATAACTCATCATCAGCTAAAAACACGACTCAATATAATATATGTGATCAGAAACAAATTCTAAATTACACTCTTTTAGAATTTGTTTCTGATCACATATAATGAGTTGTGTTTTTAGCTGATAATGAGTTATAGCCGAAAACGTTTCTAAGTAAGCAATCATTTTATACTTCGAATTTGTTTGTTATATTTGTGTATTTGTTATAACGTAATATATTCTATAATTAACAAACAGGATGGTAAAAGATTCTTTATTAAATTTATCTATATTTCTAATGTGCAGTCGAAACACCGTTGTCCAACTAACTCTAGGCTACACAAAGCAGCTGGCTGAGGCCTAGTTGTTTTTTTTTTTTTTTTTTTTTTTTTTTTTTAAATAAGTTTTGGGTCTCACAGGGCAAGTAACTACAGTAATAAAAATGATGCGTTCTATTTCAGCATTCTACCAGACAGATGCATTATTGATCACAATATTATGTTGCCGGATAATTTTGATGTAAATTGGCAATCAGTGAACAACGAAATATACCATACCATGTGTGGAAATTCTTTTGGATTAGCCGCCACGCCTCCAACTATCAGTGTTTCCAGAATTTCGCATATAGCCTTTTTCTCGATTAGGTCTTCATCACCGAGAAGTTGCGCCGGATGTACAACTTCCACGTAAACGCTTTCTGAATACACCTTGCACACTAGAAATAAAATTTGCACATATATACTACTTCTATGTGTACACGATACGTAACATTTACCGTTCGATAAAACGGAAGAATCGGTAAAAAATATAGAAAAAGTAATTGAATAAAAATTTACAAGTAATTATTTTACCAGATGAACTACTTACAACTGTCATCGTAAGCTACTTCCTTTTTAGCATTAAGATGATAACAAATGCGATTAAAATAAACATTTATATTAAACCTCGTTTATAAAAAAAACATATTCCTGCGGAAATTCCCCAACCCGGTAATTGTTGAATCGGAAAAACGAAAACGTATAAAAAAACTTCATACGGATGATATACTAATTGTTCCAATTTCAGTCGGGCAAAAACTATCAATACTCAGCGCGGTAATAGCATTGAAACTGAAAGAATTAAATGACCTTGATCAAAATTCGATGAATATAATTAGGGGAAATTATAGAAGATAAATGATAAATAATTACAAAAAGGTACAGAATACGTTGCAATATGCAAAGCGATTAAAAAGTGCATAATAAAAAGATTGTAGTAAAAAGAAAAAGTAATAATGACAAAAAAAAAAAAAAAATAAGCACTAAAACTTTTTTTTTTTTTTTTCGGCTCATCAACTAGGATTCTTTACCCGGAAACAATTTAAAAACGGAAAGAGTCGATCGTTATATTTTAATACGATCAGATATCGTTATTAAAAAGGAAAAAATCGTGTGAAGAAGGAAAAGACGGAATGTAAGAGATAGTAGGAAGATAAAGAGTTTCAACAAACTAGAATAGAGAGCAGAACGTTTAAAACAGAAAGTGATGAATACTGAAAGAACACATGATCAACGTCGCAAACAAGTGCTTCGCTCGAGTGGTGATAACAACGCGGTGTGGCAATTAACGAAAACGAAAACGGAACGAAGGTGCCAGAGCATAGCTTAAGAACGTAGGTAAATAATGGAGACGACAACAGAACAGTGAAATGAGGGAAACAAAAAGAACCACGGATTAGCAGGAAGACTAGGTTGAACAGACAAATGAAATGAACGGTAATTGGGGAAAAAAAGGCATAAATATCCAACCAAAATCTGAGATGAATAGTTTTACGTTGCAGAAGAAGATTAGAGGATGGGATTTTTCTTAAAGAAAGGAAGCGGGAAGAAGCAGCAACGAGAGTGCCGAAGAAATTACTTTATTATTACAAAAGATACCCGAATGATTCGGGAGTCATTCACGGCAAAAACGATCATAGGTACCACAGTGAATACCTTTACAATTGCGGCAGGCGAGAGAATTTTGCAAATTGTTGAATTCTGAGATTAAGTGCCTTGAAACGCAACGAGAACACGCAGTAAGCGAACTACGGAAGTGGCTCACGAAGCGCCCAAAAAAGAAACTCGCGGAGCAATGAGTTGGTGAAAATGGACACGCTAGCAGAAACAGAAAATCGAATTTTAGATATCGAAACAAATTCTGAAAGAGCACTATTATGAAACCTAATTTCAACAGAAAGTGTCTGGGTACGTACCATCAGAGTTCTGATAAATATGACGAATTGAGGCAATAAGAATTTAGACCTAATCCCTTCCAAGATTTCGTCTTCGGAAAATAAGCGTGGGATAAAATTCTATACTATGTCGGGGATTCAAAAAAAAAAAAAAAAAACAAAAAAAAAAACTGTATGAAGCATATTCAAACTTAAAACAGTAAAATAACAGGAAATGATAGAGTGATTATAGTCTATATAATATAAATATTTACCGAGAAAAAATCCACACAAAATGATTAGAAGAATGCGAAATACCTGTACGGTTTTGTTAGATGTCTTTAATGATAGTTAAATGAAAAAGGGGTTAAATATATAAATGGGGGAAAAAGTGTGTAACTTATATTTGCAAATGAGTCTTCATAATCTTACGGAACTGCAGCACTAACATCCGGGTTAGATGTAGCTCTGCGAATAGGTAGGATCGAAAATAAATGAAACAGAAAAGAGCCTAAAATAATGCAAAAGGATTGAATATTATCGTATGAATATTATCGTAGGTAACAGAGCGACAGAAATAGTAGAAGAACGTTTGTGACTTGGATAATTAAATGTACCGCGGTTTATATGATCAGGAGGAAAAAAATCCGGCACGGATGGACGAAATTCCATAATATTGCAAACCAAAATGGTCGCGAAGCTCTTTGATCAACATATCCTCTAAATTTTGAAATACGAGCGTGGAAAGCATTGATTCTAAATATAATAGATTACCAGAAAACGTTAAAGTTAAAAGTTAACTATAAAATATTTAAACGATGAATTAAATATATATTGCAAGTCTATAATATATCGGAAGACTAATATATATTACGCAAGGGCGTTGTAATTATTGTGCCAGTATTTCCATTAGGAAAAAAGGGGTGTGAAAGAACTACAGTCAAAATAATATCTGAAAAAGAATTTGTTATTTAACGATTTTCAATAATGTGCGAGTCTAACTAGGAAAAACATTATATGTATACGGAATCCTAAAAAAGGACGTTCTAAACATCTACTTAACGATGACATCATATATTTTTTTTTTTGGAGCGCTTTAGAACTGCGATTCAGCTGCTTCGATGTCGCAGTTGACTTTAAGCGAAATAACGAAAAACAAACTGATTTCGAATTTTCTTTATTTCCTAATCCGTTATTGCTTTTATTATTATTTGCCTCGCATTTTAATTCGATTACCCTTTTCCTGCTTTCGTTTTTTGTTAATTTTTCTTTCTGTACTATCCGAATAAAGAACTATATTTTTTTCAAAAGTAATCCTTTCGTCGAGCCTCTTCCGTATTCGTGTTTATTATTAAAACATACGACACTTTCTTCTCTTTTACTGAGCCTTTCCCTTTGCGCCTATTATCACTACTGCATTGTTCGCTTCACGTTATCAATTCTTAACCGAATTAAAGATTCTTTTCTTTCTTAATTTTTGTTCGATCCGTAGTTCGAAAAAAAAAAAAAAAAATAATAGTAACAGAAATTAATAGAAAATAAATACAAATAAGCTTTTAACGTTTTTCTTGAAATCACTGAATTATTTTTGTCTTGTAATGGTTTATTTACTGATTGTTTTTTACGTGGTAAGAGGCGAAACTTTTTCACATTAACAGATGTAAGTTTTTATCCCGTGTAAAATTTTTATAATAAATTATTTACTCACTTCACTCAATACACTACTTTAACTTTGGACTTTGCGAAACACTTGCTGATCTCATTTACACTTGGTGGGAATTAATATAGATTCTTAACCGATAAGTATTCGATGAAGTTTAATACATCGAGCTGATCATTTCTTTCTTTCGGCTGTCGTAATTTACCTGCATTTCCACGGTGGCACTCAGTTACTTCAAGCTGGATAATTTCAGCGCAACTTTAATTCGGAATGAGTCCAGTCCCAAGCTAATATATATATATATACATATATATATGTAATTGTTAAGTTACGCAGTACGAAACGGAGAACAAAAGAAGTGAAAACCAAATGATCTTACACCGCACTTACCTATTTTGTAAGAATTTTCCTCGTACTATTGGAATATTTCTTGTACTTTTTTTTTTTTTTTAACTTACTTCGTTCACTTTTAGACTCCTTTGAAGATGTCACATTCCCATCCAACGGGGATTTAGTTTCGTAGAACTGAATTGTCGCTTCGGGCGGATCAGTGGCAACTGTAACCGTTCTGTGTTCAGCGGTGCTACTCCAATCAGTTTCTGTCGCCGATGTTGTTGAGAAGAAAAACGAAGAGCCGGCAGTGACCAGTTGGTCGTCCTTAACACTGTTTGCGGAACTGCCTGTAGTACTCGCACTGATTCCAGGTTTAGTGACAATAGTAGCCATTGTAGAAGTAGTTACTGGCTGAAATTTATTCGCGCTGTTTGTAGTCGCTCTGTTCGCATTAGTAGTTGTCTTAAGCGGAACAACTTTATTAGTAGTGGCCGTGATATTGTTCTGGTTAGCGACATTGTTGCCTTGGGTAGGACAGCAGACTACCGGTTCATGACCGATAAAACGGCAGATAACTGGATATTGTTTCGCCGTAATGGCCGGTAAAAGTTCCATACAGTGCTGTAATTTCTTGCATATTCCGTTCGAATCGGTGTGCGGTTTGCAAACATTGCCTAAAGGACAGAAATTTATCGTATAATGTTGGAAGTTACGTTAGACATAAAATTACAGATATAAACGCTACACGATAATTATAGTTAATGAAATGGTAGCAGGAGTCGGAAAACCGAAAAGACAATGAAAAATGAAACAATTGACTTTTGGTAAATTAAAAAAAAAAAAAAAACACAAAAGAGAAGAAGAGATTTATCGCCATCGCATTTAAAATTTATAATAACAGGTGATAATGTAAGATATAAAACGTGTACTAAATATATAGCTTACATACTTTATTCGCAAACAGTTCAAAAGGTCCCCCCATATACATTTAGCATTTACACGAAATCAAACCAACAACGCCTGCTCCATCGCTTATGAACACAATCTTATTACACACTTCTATATATCTATGCATACGGCTGTGTGCAATTCGTACACACAAGGAGCATAAAAGTAAAAAAGTAAAGTAGGTCCCATACCCTTGATAAAGTATCACGGATTAGTTAAGCTTTTCATAATGTACTTAAAGGTCCCTAATGGGGATCGGATGAGAATATTGAGGTCAGTTCCTTTCTACTTTTGGATTATCCGCCTTTACTTTCCCCCAGATAATTCTGTGGTATAACCAATGTTCAATTTCAGATTAAGTATACAGTTGGGAGCGACTTGGATCCGGAACAAGACTAATCTCGAAAATCCATGATACATCCGGTTTGGTAGCCCAGCGAACCCGCATACTTTCATATATATGTACCAATAATAATTCAAACTACCCCATTCCATATATATATATGTATATTTGTAACTTCTTTTCAAGTGCATATCACGGAAGATTAATATAAATAAAAATAAGCGTGACAATAATCGCAATATTTTTAGGGGAATTACGCCGGTAAGATACCGAGAATTTTTAAAAGTGACATTCTTAATAATCAAGTTCCTATAATAAGGAGATAAACGGAAGGAATGTTTTTAACATTACTAGTTCATGTAATCTTTATCGAAAAGCTGATTAGTCGAGAAAACAATAATGAAAATTTGATATTGGGTGCAGTTTGACTGTTAGTTTGTGCGGCCTAAAATGAAAGACGTGGAAGGTTAATGAGTCATCTTTTTGGTAAAAGAAATCAATGAGAGGAGGGTACTTTAGCCTATGTTCCTAATTTCTTAGTTGCAGTTTTCCGGTTCCGAGTTCTATTTTCATGGTTCTAATTGGGAAAGAAACAATTTCGAATCCGTATATAAGACCCATATATTTATTAATCGGGGAGGTATTACAGCTATTTTTTGATTAGTTTGTCTCTGTTACGCATTGATTTATTAAATTTTGATTTATTCTTAAAGAAAAATAAAAGAATGTGTACTTCATATAAACTGACTGAAAGTCCATTATCGGTTGAAGAATCTAGATTATCAATTGTTAAAGCTAACGTTTGCTTTTGTAACTGGATTATCTGCCGTAAATAATAAGCAGGGTCACGACCATAAAATAACGTAGGTTAAAACGGTTTGGTATTTAGTTATATTCAGTCGAGATGTTTAGAATTAAAATGACGACTAAAGTGACACAAAGTTTAACCTCCGTAATGTAGGTACGAGGTAATGAAGATGTTTGTTTCATAGTTTAGGAACGCCCGGAGATATTTAATACACTTTTTATAATTACCGTCCGAATAGACTGTTAAACGAGTCCTGGATAAATATGACTGTATATCGTACACTTTATTTGAATTAATTGTGTGAAACGATTTTCAGCGAATTTCTGATTTTCGTCAGATCTGTTTATACTAGGTGTAATAAAATACCACTTTACCGATTACTTACAACTAGAGCAGTCATCTCTGCATAGCAGAATACCATTTAAATTCAAATTTCGGTAACATCAATTAAGAAAATAAAAAAAAAAAGATTGCCTCCTTGTTCATACTCATTATTTATTGATGTCGTCACTGTATACACGGTTAAATTTTTTTTTGTATGGTTAGGTATGTTTTAAACCAATTATGTATGCTACTGCGAAAACTACAGGGATTCAGCTAATGCAATAATTTGTTGCGGTCAGTGATGTCAAAAGCCTTTTTAAGATCTAGGTAAACACTGCTAGAGTGGTCTAGTAAGCAATGACCGAAAAATTGAATCATCTCTTTCAGGTATAAACCCGTATTAATTCACAGTGAGCAGATATTATTAAAATAATGCGAGAAGAATACAGACGTGTATAGTTGGAAAGGACAGTTTTGTCTCCGGATTCGTAGATAGACGTTATAATGCCTAATTTTAATACTTCTGAATATTTTACCCCGACAATTATGTGGAAGTAAAACCCGAGATGAACATTATTATATTTATAAGAACCTGATTATATATGATCAGGTTCTTATAAATATAATAATGTCGCAGTAACTTTAATGTTTTATTTATTGGCTCGAACAAATTATTACATTAGCTGAATCGCTGTGGTTTTCGCAGTAGCATACATAATTGGTTCAAAACATACCTAACCATACAACAATTAAATGGTATTCTGCTATGCAGAGATGATTGCTCTTCTTGTAAGTAATCGGCAAAGTGGTATTTTACCACACCTAGTATAAATAGATCTGACAAAAATCAGAAATTTGCTGAAAAAAATTCGCCTTACACAGTTAATTCAAATAAAGTATACGATATATCCGGGACTCGTTTTTAACAATCTATCAGGACGGTAATAAGGTATTATAAAAAGTCTATTATACTAAATATCTTGTTTCTGAACTATAACCAGTGTTCTAGAACAAACATTTTCATTTGTATCTAAATTACGGAGATTAAACTTTGTATCATTTAGTCGTCATTTTAATTCTAAACATTTCCATTGAATATATATATTTATTTATACACAAATAAAACTAAATACACGCAAACATGTTATGTGACAATAAAACATAGTAGACCGGTTTAAAGCGGGAACAGGTATCGTCGCAATTTTCCTGTTTTTTATTTTTAAATTTTCTTCACGAAGCGAAAAGAGCAATTAATCACCAGGTACCGTTTAATTTAATACAGTTGATACCCGCATTTCATCAAATGAAGAGAGACATAAGCTCGCGCATAGCACCAACTTCAATTTCTAGAACTCTCTGCCGTATTCTTCTGTTTTACTACACTGATTTGCCAAAAACGAATGCAGAGTAAAATGTGTGCTTTCACAAGAACCGGTGATCCGCGCGATGGTTTTGGTGGTTTACCATCGCCTTCCACAAGACTTCAGAATTTTCTTTGTCATTTTTGCTTGCCACCGCCGTAGATTTGCCAGTTCAAGAATTTTAGTTACACCCGGCCTTCGCGAAATATCGATATTATATTTATTCATCATTTAAATAATATGCTCGCTTTGGCCCATTATGTTGCAAATAACAAGCGCAAAAAATAATAATACTCCGCGCTAAATTGTTAATAAAAAAAGGGGGAATTTCGAAACTGTTCTTTTGTATTTTACTTGAGAATATATTGAAACGAATTGCAGTTTCTTTCGATTAATTCATATTTGACTCTAATTAAGTAAATAAACATATAAAAATTTATTAAAATTAAAATTAAATTGCGGACTAGTTTTTAGCTCGGTCCATAATTAATGTCGTCAGAGCTTTGCACATAAAAAAATGATATATATTATCAATTTTGAAATTTGAATAAAAAAATAAATAAATAAATAAACCCGTGGGTAACTTTCAGAATCAATCATTCTCCACTCCCTTCTTCTCGCTTTGTCCCCTTCTCCTTTCTGTTCTTTTCACGCTTCTGAGCCTCCTTGTATTTGTGACTCAAATCCTATCCTTTTCGAATGTTCTGCATTCCTTTACCAATACGTCCAACTTTTAGCTTTCGATCTCCCTACTCCCTTTAACCTATATCCTTTCCATCCCATTGCCTTCAGTTGTTTCGCTGCTGCTATCCTTTGTGAGTTCCATTTCTGACCGCCTGGCTATTTAGTTACATCTCTTGATTTATCGTGTTGTTGAGTCAAGGCCGTTGGCGTGCCCAGGGTAGGGATGAAAAAAAAAAAAAACTTCAACAACCACGAAATCTTCATTTCCATCAACAATATTTAAAATTGATACACATTGATGGCGTGTAAAAGAAGCAAGAATGGGAATAACTAAGCTATTAGAAGAAAAAGGAAGCACATAAAAAGCCTAGTAAAGAGGAGGTAAGTTTTTTTTTAAAATCTTTTAAGGACGTCAACCAAGGACCTTTCCACAGAAACAAGAAGGAGGAAAAAAGCTGTTAGTTAAACTTTTATTCGATCAGATATAGGTAATAGAACTAATAGCTAAGATGATGAGAAGAAACGGGTAAGTTGCTTTTAGGAAGACTGAAATAGCTAATACTCTGGTTCGTTGCCCCCCCCCCATAAGGAAGGATAATTAAAAGAAAAAATGTAATCCGCATTATATATTGTAAATAGCCGAGCTAGTAGGCAGAATGTATAGAATTGGAATACGATAATAATCAAAAATTATTATATCCATCGATTAAAAATTGTGCAAGTAAATTATTGTATTCTGAACCACATAAATCGAAATTATTAAATCAAAGGAGCGATATTTTGCGAGTACTTCGCAGGACATATTCTAAATGCCGCAGTGAATAAAGATCTTAATATCGAAATGCGATATATAGTGTAATGTAGGCCGGATACTCGATTAAATTTATATAGCAGATGTGCCAAAAGTAAATGAAGCTGATATTGCTACTTTTTTAAAAGATACTGCACGGTGCATAAAATAGAGACATCTGTTAAAGAACTACAGCTCAGCTTAAAATTCGCAGGCCCAGATTACATTGCTGAAAATGATATGGGAGAAGGTCGGGTAACGGCGGGTAACCGCGGACATTTAAATTTCTAAGAAACTAAACGCGTCGCGTATGTAAAGCGTTGTTATGAATTCGCGTCTTCTAGAGTAGAAACAAATTCAGCTCAGTCGCGGCGTGGGTACCGAGTAAGTTAACCGTGAGAGAGTGTTTTGCTCCTGGCTAAAAAATCCTGACAAACTCAATTGAAGATTTTTAAGCAGAACATGAAAGTCTGTGGTTAACTTTATATTGTTTAATATTGTTAGAAATAGTATAAATTTACCGGTTTTAATGGTATTTGTAACATTTCTTATACAATTTAAGAGATGTGTTTTAAAATGTTGCCTGATAACACCTCCGGAGATATCTTTTTACGTTTTGAATTTTGCAATATTATTTAAACAAATTTCAATTGTTTTGTCAATTTACTTATTTATGGAAAGTATTTTTAACGGGTGTTACACTATTGCTGCAGAAAGACCTGAAATATGACGAAATTTAAGGGAAGAATAAATGAAAGAGGTATGTAAAACTTGAGTTTAAAGCCCAAAAAAAAAAAAAAAAGTGAAAAAGTGAAAGAGGAAAATGGGACGACTGTACTACCCGCCATTTATTGTATCACCAAAAAAATATGACCAAAGTATACTCGTTATATTTCTTTAAAAAAATGTAATATGATTACTAATTCTTAATTAATATCTAATTATTTTTCAAGTTCATAATAAAGACGTATTTTTTTGTTTATTAGAGTATTTTTATTTGTAATTCTTTTAAGCGTCCGGAACTACCCGACCTTCCCCTAACTTTCATGAATAATAAATTTGAAATACCTAAATATCGTGCAATAAAAAAAAAAAGGGGGAAAAAAATATTAACACAAAATTAAGAAACATATATTATATTGACGTCAAAAATTCGAAAACGACAATTTTTTTCTTGTATATATAATAACGTGATATTAAATCTAGTGTTACGGTTCTGAATTATGAGCGTATGTAAAACAGAGCTATATCGAAATTAAATATCTCCTATTCGCGTATCCCGTCTGTTATATGGTTTTAATAGTAAACTGGTAAACACATACATCGTTGATGAAGTATCACAGATTGTGAAATTAAGCTTTTTATAATGTACTTTTAAGAGGGGTCTAATGGACCTGACTGGGACTAGTTTATATTTTTGTGTGCCGCCTTTACCTCGTTCCAAGATTTTTTTCTCAACTATTATTCCAAGTTGAATAAACCTGGGAGCGACCTTGGGTATATGTGAAATGAGACACTTCCCGAAAAGGGATTGGTAACACCTTAACCCTCTGATATTATTCCAGTTTTACACTTTCGCAACTTAGCTGATTCGTCGTATTTCGATGACATTCCGAAATTAGTAAGCCGGGTAAATTATGTTTTTGTTTTTTGTTGCTATTTGATTACTAGTATGTTTTCTGCAGATTTCAGTGACAGATGGTTTTAAGCGTTTATTTGTTGACCACGCTTATGGCTATCTCAATTTACTCGACTAGGTCAATAAAAATGTAAAAGTAACATCTTTAATAATCTAGTTATAATTGTACCGAGACTGTTTTTTTTTTCTTTTTTATATTTATCGATAATTGTTTTGAATAAAATCATTTTTCACGCTTATCGAAATTAACTTCGTATAAATATCTAAAATAAAATTCAGGGGCGTCGCCAGCCGATGAGCCAGAGGGGGGCGAAATGAGTTGCCAGCACCAGGGGGGGGGGGCAAGATGATAGAAAGAGGATATGAGTTATGGGAAAAATAAAATTTATAAGTTGTAAAGGCTTAATATTTTATTAAACAAGAATAAAATCTCAATTAAAACACATAATTTTCGTGGGTTTCTGGCAAATTGTTCAACTACTACTTTATTATAAAAGTCTTTCAAATTGTCCGTGATTACGCGTCTATGAATACTCACTATTTCCAGTTGATTAAAAAGTTTCATGGCTCCAGGGCAGGGGGGCAGCTGCCCTCCACTGCCACCCGCTGACGACGCCAATGATAAAATTCGCTGTTGCGTTTTTGCAACACGGAGCGGAACATACGATATCTCATATTCTCTATATGGACATTTAGATTTTTTTTTTATTAAAGGCTGTTTCATACTATTCACGATATCCTATTCTGTCTACAGAAATTAGGGGAAGAAAAAGGTAAAAATGTCGTAAAGTCGAAAAAGTAAACATATATTTCGCTCCTTCAGAGAGGCTATTATTAGAGACTGATGAAAATTCCGCTGCTAACGACAATGCAGCAATATTAGTACTTCAAGTCGTAACCAACTGCACGGTCTGACACAGAATTAGTATGTACTTATGAAAATTCCGAATAAAAATTGTTAAAAAAGAAAAAAAAAAACAATTTTGAAGTTAAATTTCGAATTTGTTAAAATTAAGGCGCGTAGAAAAAGGATCCACCACTAGATGGAATTATTGGAAAGGCCTAACTTTTTTTTTTTATCGACCCATCTTTAATAGAATATAAGTGTGGAGTACGATAACGAACATAGATCATAGTTCTTTTATGTTCGACAAGCAATGTCTTCGCAGCAAGATTATTCAAGAAAGACTTAAAACATCGTTTCATCGGTATTTAACCAGAAGAACATTCGGTTCCCGGGAAAACCGTAGCGTTATCAATATAATCTATGCACTGGAGGTAATTATTGGAAAAGAACAGCGGGACACTTTCCCCACTATGTTGAACTTCTCCCGTTTTGCGCACATTTGCGAATTTTTTGCTATGCGAATCCTATAAAATTTGGTGTCCATTCAATAAAAATTTTATTCCTGCATTATTTTTTATAAATTATCGCTGTGAAAAATTTTTATTAACCGATTTTTTAAAAATCGACCTACAATTTAACAATTAGACCGGACCAATTCGTAATCTACATTTAATATTATCGGGAAGCGGCTGTTTTTTAAACGCTGAAAACTATTGAAAGAGGTTTTTATCGAGGTTTCAACAACTCTGGATCGTTTTCCAAATAAGAAATTAGTGTATCGGCCCTAGAGAAAGGCGTTCGCCTTCGATTTTAACAATCAAAGTTCTGTGTCAGAAATGCATTCCGCTAAGCACTCTTGTAAAAATATTTACTTCGAGATACCTTATAACACAATTCGATAAATTGTACGTTTCATCGAAAAAATTATGACTTTATCGAAACACTTCGATATCTGGATATTTACGATAAACTATCAGATCCGGAAAGAATCGTTCGTAGCACTTTAAAATATCACATCGAACGCAGCAGTTTTAGGCTTTTCGTGAAATATTCCAAGCAAGCACTAGAATATACAATTTAGAAAGCCTATTACTACCATGACGCTGCGATACATTTTTGTTTTTTTTTTTTTCTCAAACAGCTGCTAGAAAGTGCGCTAGATTTCTAGTTGCAACGAAAATGTAATTAAGAAAGAGACAAATGAGCTGAATTACAATAAAATGAAGCAAAAAGGGACCAAAAACACAAAAAAACTGGCTGATATATTTTTACCCTGCGGTAAATATTTTCGTCTAATATTTCAAAATTTTCTACACACCACATTTTCGGAAAGCAATTTCTTTCGGGGAATTATCGTGAAAGGTACCTAGAATATTCTCCCACCAGAACAGACTGGGTATAATGATTTACAGATGAAAGTAAATCATTTAGAAAAATTCAATCAACTCTTTTTTCGAATGTAAATTAAAAAGGGACTCTTAGAAATTCTTTCGAATAATTTAATTAATCACATCGGGGCCTTATCTAGACCAAAATTTCGGGAGGGGGGGGGGGGTTACGAGAATATTTTTATAATTATACATATACATTCATACAAATATATATATATATATGTGTGTTATCATGAAATATACTTATTTATAAATGGTACACTAAAGCCTTGTAGTCAATTATTGTATATGCAATATTTTAATATTACAATAAAAACAAATAAAAAATAGCCGTTATTTCCGCAGAATTCATAAAAATTTCAATTTTCTTTTCCCCTTTTGTCAACAATTGAAATGAAATTTATTCTGAATTTCGATGCATTTAATTCAAGCAGTTATGATTTCGCAGATATTTCGGGTTGGTTTTGAACCCGGAAAACCCCCCTCAGATGCGGCCCTGAATCACATGGTACAATAATGAATAGCCGAATATAAAAGTTCCGGCTTATAAACTGTCTCATATTATTCATAGGAATTAAATTCAGAACGCAAATATTCTCACGACTTTTATTCTTTGGCCAGCGTCGCGATTAAAAAGGTAAATTGGTTTGCATTCATATTCTTTTTGGATAAAAATTATAGTAATCACAATTTCGCAACGCTAAACGCTATATTAGTTTATGCCATGACAGCGGGTATGTTTCTCGTAAAACAGTTTAATTAAAGAACTAATATAAAAATATACGGATGTTAATTTAACCTTCATTATTCGTATGCTTTTTGGCGGTCTTTAATTGTTGCTTATGGTCTACAGTAATTTTTGATTTCTTTTTGAATTTCACGAGAGGAGGTTTTTCCAAATGTGAAGGGAAACAAAGACCACTCGATAGAGAGTTAACTTGCGCGTTTCTGATCTTCATTCGACGTCACAGCATTTTACGAAAGATTTCGTTCGCCAAATACTTTAATATAGATGTGAACTTTAAAACTTAAGCAATGTGCTCTTTTTTATATGTGCAAAACTATCGTGTCATTTCAATTTTTCAATGACTAGTATAAAGCAATCAGGTAACTTAAATTACGGGCGCTAATTCGGATTAAAGAAAAGTCCCGATTGCATCGCAGCAAAATTCAATTATTGCAATGTCACAGAAATTAATATTATAGGAAATTACATGAAAATACGAAAGAATATTTTAAACGTTAATTTTATTATCGAAATTTTATAATAAAACTGTGATTTACTAGAAACACTATCGCTAGAATTTTGCAAACTTACATATCGAAAAAAAATATCGCAAAAATTGGAAAACAACCTTTTTTTGTTTTCATCAAAAAGCTATAATTATCACATACAAACGTACGCATACAGGAATGGAACCAAAAAGATCTCCTCGAGAGACCGTTTATTGCTCACTGGCTGTCGAAAAACCCACGCGATAAATATTTAACACTTCGCGCGGAGAATTTATTTTCCAAGAAAAAAAGAAAAAAGTGATTAAACCAGTTGAATGGAAAAAAAAAAAAAGTTATTCGCTTTATTTCAAACGTAAAAAAAGCGGGTCAATTTTAGTAGTAAATCGGATTTTAAAATTTGACTAAATACAAAATAAGAGAAGAAGCAAGTCTAGCACTTTACCTTCGTATAAATTGTCCGCCGCTAAAGTAAGATACCAGGACGAAGTTGATAGAATTATTAAAAAGCAGAAAAACTGTTGCAATATCAACACGATATAATAACGACGTAACAGTCGAACCATCTTCGCCGTGATGATGACACAAACCTTAACATTCTTAGCAACTGGTTTTCAAGTTTATAGTTTTTTCTTTTTTTTTCTTTTTTTTTTTTTGTTTTTTTCAAATTCTAACACAAAGATTACAATTATACTGGTAATTTACGTACAACACACAATGGCTCTCGTTAAAACACACCCTCCCGCGTCCATACGCGCATACCTCTGCCGGTTCACACACACGCACGTACACACAGACATTTTCGAAAAGCCAGTTTTATCATTGCTTCGGGGAAAAATGTATAATTTCCCTCATCCTTTTCCTCTCGACGCGAATTTCCCACTCATTACGTACATAATCCCGAAAACAAATCCAGACGAATTGCAAGCTCAATTTAAACCCAATGACCCTAAGCCGAATATGGATGTTGCGAGCGTGTAAATCGGTGACCTAATGATTTACTAGCGCAACCAACCGTCACCTTGCATACACTGCGTGCAGTTACATGCGTGTCTATGTATTCATTCGTTGATAAATAACCCGCTTCGATAAATGTGATATTGTGCAGCTTCCACATTAATTACAACTTGGGCGATATAGCTATTTTTTAAATATTGACTTTGCCGCTGCTGTTTACCCGAAAAGTCGCTATTTCCTATACGCCACAAATGAAAGATCGGAAAATAGATTTACACATCGGTAACGTTACAGGTTAAACAACTTTTACTTATCTTTTTCACGATGTTATAAGTGATAATAATTCATAATAAAACACAATTGAATAGTCCCACAGCTGTTCGCGCAAAATCTTTGACGTAAGCGACAAAAAAAAAAAAAGCACAACATATAAAAACAATGTAAACGTAAAAATAAACGATATGAATGAAAAATCAACCGGTAACGAAAAGTTAAACGATCAACGGTGAAACACAGAAAAGCAAAAGAAGATAAAATCACAAACTCTAAAAGGTGAACGAAATAAAAATCGATTCGAACGTATTATTATTATCGGGATCAGTGTGAAACTCATGCTGAATTACTAATGCTCGTTGCCCTTAAGTTGAACATGTTGTTTCCCAAATGCATGTTCAACCTTTTAAGCTCCCAGAAGGACATCTCTTCAATATCTTATCAGATCGACATAGTGCGTGCAGAGCTATTTAAAATGTATCGGACCAGGGAAATTTGCATGCGCACTAGTACAACTACCGTTTTACACTACAATGCATAACCGATCTTCACGGTCTAATTACGAAGTTCCCTTATCTAACATGCGTCTCTATCAGTTTGCTTCGCTATTTATCTTTTACTAGTTCTATTTCATAAATTAATTCGATAAACAAGAATTAAAAATATAAAAGTAATCAAATCAAAAATACCAGTTAATATTTAAAAACGTATGCGGTTAATATTTATACAGAATTGTCTTATTACGAGTCTGTGTTACAATGTCGGCTGAATAATAATGATTTATGAACTATACAGTGATCGATGAAACGCTCCGGTGAATGGTTACCGTTGGACCACGATAAGCGTTGAAAATATAATGACATATAAGTAAACGAAAAAATTAAAAAGAAAAATACCATATGTGCTATATGACTCCCCTGCAGTTGTTCTTATGTTTATGACTTTGAATATTACACAATATATTTTACAATTATCCCTCTAATTTACTGTACATACGATTATAATAATTATAAAATTAAGTTCATTCTTAATTACGGGCGATTGAATTCCCTTACATTTTTTAATTCCTCTATTATTTACAATACTTATAGAATACATTTTTGGACATGACTTAACAAACTCCCTAATTATGGCTGCATTTATTTCACCACTAAATACTCCAAGGTTCTGTTTATTATTCACGCAGCTGAGGAAGGAAATCAGGGGGATGTTGTTCATCGTGTACTAAAAAGAGCTATTAGGCAAGCTGTCAAATAATTTTTTGAGACTACTTACCATGAAATGAAATGTATCGATAAATATTTTCACTTTTTTCTCGCATTCTTTTTGAAGGTGACATATTATAGCGTTCTTCACCATTTGATGTCACATCAATATCTTGTTTTTCATATGTTAAATCTCTAATGAATAAGTCAGTTTCATGTCCACTGAGGTCATGTATAGATATTATAAACAATGATGGAAGCTAATGTTGCAAGTTACACGTTGCACGTGCTGTACCACAAAATTTTCCAATCAAGTGATCATGATCTGCGGCTTTATCATTATGCAGAGATTCTTCACAAATGCGACACACTGTTGACTACACATATGTTTTTTACGCATCCATTATCTACTGCAAAAGAATATTTTTCTTATAAATATTTTATAGTATTAATCAACTTGTATACGACGACCATTCATCGTTTCTCTCGTGATCTAGCCGCTAAAAGTAGTAGACCCGTGAGAGATCTTCAGATAGATCGACTGGGAAAAGTATCAATCGAATGTAATATCAAACTCTAATGGTATTAATGAGGAGAAATTTTATGCCGCAGATACAGCTTATCAATATAATATTATTAGCGAAATAATCGATAAAGGCATTGACGATGCAATATCGCCGACAAATAAAAAAAAATTGTATAACACAAGTCCACCTTGGTGGGATGTGGACTAAAGTAATAGCGTTAAAACAATTACATCTGAAAACCTTCCAAAAATATGGGAAACTACTTAAAATTTAAAGAACAGCAGGCTAGAGTAAAGAAGTGCATTAAAGAAAAAAAGGAAATTAGCCTGGAAAAATTATTGTAATAAGATAAAAACCAACCTAAGCACAAAAGATCTGTGGCATAAAATAAGGGTTTTTAACCATCCTCGGATAGTATATAATTACCACAGACTAATATATCAAATTGGACTACAAAATTGGAATTCCCGTCTAACCTCTAGATCGAAGATCTCTGTTACAAGCGTCGGATAAATTTTCGGACTGGCTAGATAGAGAAATCGCATGGTCAGAATTAATCAAAAGTCTAGATCATCGGAAAAATTCCTCTGCAGGGGTGGATAGAATACCCCTTATAGGGTTGTCCAGACGCTTTCAGTCGAAGTAAAAAATATGTTATTAAGGTTTTTTTTTAATAAATCACTAGACACAGGATCAAATACTTGGAAAGAATATTGCATCTGCCCGATCTTGAAACCCGGTAAAAACAAAAGTGATTATAATTCATACAGACCCATATCTTTATTCTCATATATAGCTAAAACGATGGAAAATATTATAAAATACAGAATAGAATGGTGGGCCAACCGCTTCGGAATAGTATCAATACGGGTTTAAAAAATCCTTCAACGCCAGAGACTCCACATTCAGATTAACACTGAAAAAACGCAAGGGCTAATAGTGACCAGGAAGGTTGTAATATCCGTTAATAAGAATTGGTAATAAAACCGTGGCCTTCAAAAACTCAGCCAAGTATTTAGGAGTCAAGTTCGACTCAAAATTGTCCTGGAAAGATAAACTCCAAAATATATATCTGAAAAACGTGAGAAAGGTCTCAACGTATTAAGAGCCCTAACGGAAAGAAAATGGGGGGAGGGGGGCTCATCCATATTCACTCCTAACAATATACAAAGCAATAATACGAACCCACATAGAATACGCAGGCTCGATATTAAATTTAAACAATACAAAAATTTAAAAACTACAAATTATTCAAAACAGATTCGGCTCTACCTAGGGACTATGAAATCTACAACAGTTCACATAGTCAATGCTGAATGCGCAGAACCTCCGGTTAAATTTCTTCTTAAACATTCTACGGGCAAATTTTACCTAAAAAATAAAGAGTATCGCTTTCATCCAATAAATAAACAGATGATACCTATCCTAGACAGCTTAAAAAATCGGGATTACCGGAGGTTTACCACAACTCCTCCAATACTTACTAGTTTTAACAACTACTCCGAATTAAATATTTACAAAAACATTAAACCGGCGCCATATTGGATGGATTTTCAGAAATCGCTTTGCTGCCCGTAAATTAAATTAGATACTAAAGAATTTGTCAAAACTAACCAACCAATTTCAGATTACAACAGTTTGATAATGAGTGGCATATTAAAATATCGATTCAATGATTATAAAAATCCTCTATATCTATGGATCGTTTGATCTGCGTCAAAATAGATACGCAGCAGTTTTTTATTATTCCAGCCAGGAATTTTTTAAAACTTTTCGGTTGCTATATGCTGGATCTTCTTTTAGAATTGGAATTGTTTGCTGTATTAAAAAGCCTAGAATATTCTAGAAAGTTTGTCGGTCAAAAAATATTAATTCTAACGGACTCTCTAGCCGTATTGCATAAACTTCCACACGGAATTGACAAGAAAACGTCAAATATTCGATAATGCCTTTTAAGAAGACAAGTATTTAATTTACAACAGGTAGACACGGAAACAGAGTTAAAGTGTATTCCGCCGCATTGCGGTATTAAAGGAAATGAAATAGTTATAGGTAGAACAATTGTCCAAAAATTAAATTGGTGGGATTTTTTACCGGTAATAATTAGAGAACACATTATACCAGAGTGGAACGTCAGAGTAGTAATCACAAAGGGAAAGACTACTCAAGAATACAAAAGTATGTCCCAAGGGTGGTCCCGATTGATTTAAAGGAGCGAATAACTTTGAAGGAGACTTTATAGTAACGATAACGAGATTGAGAACAGGACACAACAAAACGTCCATTTGGCAAAAATTAACATTACCAATGACAGTACATGCGGTAGTTGTAGTACAAAATAGATCATTTTATTTGGCAATGTAAAGTTTACGAGCAGGGTAGGGACAACCTTAGAATCCTATCAGAGCTGCATACCTTTCCAGTTTCAGTAACGCCAGATAGCGGCAGATCCAGCATCGAATTTAGCTACATTAGTATATAAATTTATAAAATAGCATAACAAAGAAATATAGAAATAATAAATAAAAAAGTTTTATAAAATACACCATTAAAAAGGGTTAAGTTAAAGAAAAAACTGGCTAAATGGCGAAGACTAAGCCAAAAAAAAAAAAAAAAACGAAAAAAAAGTTCGACCTTTTATTATTTAAGATTGTACCAATTTATGTATAATATATATATGTGATACTATAGATTTGTATTTTTATTGTAGAAAATATGGATATCGATTTGATGAGTAGTATGCGATATTTCTCGGCAGGCTAACAGTGAGGTCGTTAGCTGGTGATGGGAATTCTTCTATTCAGTGGCCTTTTAATCTATATGTGAAACAAGTAAATTTATTAAATATGTGAATATTCTCTTCTTCCGTTCGTTATACGATAATTCAAAAGAATTAGGTAACACGTTAGTAATTAAGTTACCATTTGTGTAAACCTGATGGCGCCAACTTACAATATGATAAAGGATTTCATCAAAAAGGTTAACATATAATATTGAGCTATCAGATAAGAGATTTATTTTGAGTTTGTTTGCTATTTAATGCCTTAAAATTTGATTTAAAATGATTCGAAAATTCATTTTTTTGTTGGTTGTTTAAGTCAATTAAATTTTATAAATGCAGCGTCCATAACGAAATTCACGTAGGCCGACATAAATGAATTGACTAATAATATTCCTGCCGTATTGGAAACAAAATAATTTTGTTGTTATTTACTTTAGAAACAGCTATAATCTACAGTAGGTCTTTAGTAACCAATAGGCAGTCTCTTATTTTATATTTAAACGATTAAATACCAAACTTCACTCTTTTTTAAGATGATTAGAAAATATTAATAGAGAGACGATTTTTGTAATAATAGAAGGTTTGTTAGGTTTTTGAAAAATAGTAGTTAGGTGCGGGGGTTGGTTGATCGATGATGCCATTAAATCAGCGAGATTTAATCAAAGTCAGATGCGATAACGAAAATAAAGAATTACCACGTTTCAAAGTATTAGTGTGATAAGAACGTCTATTATAAAGTTGATAAGCAATACATGAAATCACGCAAGACAATAATAACCAAGAACAATTTCTAACACAAAAGTAAACATTTATGCAGTTCAAATAGAAACCAGCTTTTTTTATGCATTATTAAATTGCTTCAAAAAAGTGTGGTTTATAAAAAAAAAAACAATAAAATATATATTTTCATATGATTATGATTCTTTTTCATGTCAACCTCTTTATCTCTCTTAAGGTGAGGACTCCTCATATATTGGATTAATTGCAAAGAAATAACATGAGTTAATGCAGACCTCTGCCCCTTATTAAAAAAAAAAAAAAAAAAAAAAAGAAAAACAAGCAACGAAGTTAATATGTTATTATTAGTAGCCCAGTCCGTGTATATGTGTGATGATTACCAGCAGGCTTTTTAGAAAATACCATTGCTGAATTTGGTATATTTTAAATGGTAGGTGGGGATAAACATTTAACGTAGTTGTGCCCAGGCCTGGATTAGGGGGGGGATCTAGGGGGCGGCAGCCCTGGGCCATGCCTTATAAAGGGGCTCCCAAGAGACACCAACTTCCGACATGTAATAAAAAATTAATCTATCATTTGTCATATACATCAACTTTTTTTTAAATAAATAGAATAAACTTTACAGGAGCAAGTGCATTTTTTAATACATTTACACGTATTTGTTAATAATTTTGTATCCATTTTTATTTCCTCCCAGAGGAGGAAACTTCGTAATAATAAAATTTCGAGTTTCGTAAAAACGTACCAGAAAAATTTTTTTTTAAGGTATAACGAGTCGAAATCGACCTTTTTTTTGGGAAATGTCTGTATGAATGTAAATGCGTGTGTACACGCGCAACACATGCACACACACTATCCTCTTAATCAAATCTTTGGTTAAAATTTGCTGAAAAATTCATTGTTTATAATTATATATATATATATTTTTTTTTTTTTTTTGACATCGAAAATTCTACACATTGTGTCTGTATGATATTTAGTTTTGTTTACATTAATAATTTATGTTAATTCGTGAATTCAAAATAATATAATTAAATTAAATTAAAGAAAAAATTTAGTTATTCTATAAAACTTATAATTTTGTCACTTCCGAAAAGGGCCCCTAATATTTCCGCAGCCCCGAGCCTATCATACACTTAATCCGGACCTGGTTGTGCCACTCTTACTCCCTCTGTGTGTGTGTTTCTATGAACATATTTGTAAAGGTTAAAGAATGTGTCCGAGAACATTTAAAAATGTAATTTACCTCTAAATTTCAATCCAGGAAATTTTTTTCACGTATTCGCAATTAAGTTTAAAACAATATCTAGTGGATATATATTATGATATAGAAATACCATTTCTAACTATTTTTACGTGTCATTTATTGAAATTGATTATCTTTCATTTTTTGAAATGATTTAGATCAGAACTAACACATTTAAAACCTCAATATGGCATGATCTTGTAATAACTCTAGGAATCACTAGCTATATGATTGCTCAGATTTTTTCACATAATTTCATTCTTTAATTAATTTTTATGTATTTCAATATGTAAACTGGCATAATTAAAAATATGTTTCAAAGTGATCATTCCGTAAACTTTATTAATCGCTATATATTATTGTTCCTAACAAGAAAAAAAAAAAAAACGGTTGAAATGTAAAAGTCCGTTAACACACACTGAAGTAAAATTATTTGTAACTGTAAAGATGTTCATATCATATTCAGAAATTAGCTAAAAAAAGCAATTTTTCCTGCTCTATGGTGTTTCTACGATGCAACACTCTAATTAATGTGAACAAGAATATGTATTTTTGCAGTATGCTAAATTTATTTGTACAATAAAATTTTAATTTTTTTTTTTTTTGAAAAATATATATTTATTATATTTTACATACAAAACTTTCGTCAAGTTAAAACGGTTCTCGACGAATTATCCTATTGAACACTTTACCATCTTAAATTAACTTATACTATACATAATCGTGTAATATTTACTAATCTTAATTTATCTTTTTACTTATCAATACTTAATAATCTATATCTTTTATATTCAATGTTTTTTTTTCCCAGTTAGTTTTTTTGTTGCGCCTTGTCATTTTATTTTATGTTTATTATTTTTTTTATATTTTCTTCTTCCTGAAGCCATTCATTTATTTTCCTTTTTCTTTCCCCTATTTTTTCTTTCTCTATTATTTCTTTGGGTATTCCATTCAAATTAAACAGTGTTCTAAAATACAAAAACTTGATGAAATTTCTTTTGCAGACAACCTGTTTTTAATACTTCTTTCATTCATTACATCCGTTATATGAAAATGTAACTTTTCAATAGACGACTCTTTAGAGAAATAATAACAGCTGCAAACATATTTTATGTTTTACATATTTATTTTCACTTAGCAAACTGTTAATCTGTTCTAGAATATTTATACCTATTTTCGATGAATTTTTTTCATTTTTCTGTATTATTTATACACTGGCGGATCGGGAGAGGTGCATCCCCCACTTCCAAAGAACTAAAACCTCGGTGAAAAATTTGTTACAACGGAGAAACTTAATTTATACTGTAAAATATTTGTATGAATTTTACCTACGGATTTTAATAATTAATATTTAATACCGTTTTCTAGTAAAACTATTAATGTTACGTTTTTTATTCTGTTTTAAACGCAACTGTCATCGATCTTTTGCCATTTTTATTTATTTTTAATTTTCATTTTGTAATATTAATTAAAAATAGTTCAATGAGAAATATGTATGTTTTTTTTTACTTGCCCACGAACATTCAGATCGGATTACTAACAAAAATAAAAAAGTAAAGTCTAATAAAAATACAATGATTCTATTTTTTCCGGTAATTTACTATTCAAATTATCAACTACCATTTTAGCTACAATTTACCATTGTTTTTTTATTTTTCACCTAAAAATAAAACAAAATTTAAATTAAATTGTAATAATTATGTATTTTAAAAACATTTTTAAATTTCTAAAGAGGTCGCTACCTGATTTTCCTTATGAAACAAGGTATTTCATAAATTTACTGCCTACCATATAAGATATTACGTAATTATATAATTTCTCTCCCCAAAATGTCTCTCTACGGCCAATGATTGGTACATCTGCGTTTGACGTGAGTTGGTCGATTGGGAATCTTTCCAGGACCGCGCCGCCATTGATATGTTCGGAAAGATGTCTCGACAACAGCTAAGATTGATAAAATTTTAAAGTGAATACGTCAACCGCATGAAGATATTCAAGCCTATCTATTGCAAAAGTACCGATTGTACATGGAATGTGGGTCGAGCAGGTTGTTCTTGGCTTACGACGAGCTCAGCTTGCGAAACGTGTTGCCCTAGGACAACCCAAAACCTTAAACGAACTGTTTGAGGCTATTCAATATCACAAGCGGGTTCAACTTCAAAGGAGGCCCGAGTCGAACCGAAAATATCTCGAGAAACGAATTTAGATCGGATCGTTTTGGACAAATGCCGAACATTCCAATAAATTACAACCGATATTTTTGTCAGTGCCGTCAGCCAGGATATTTTAAGCGAGATTGTCCCATGTTACCACTGCGAAAGATAGAGTATAATGGCCCGCGAATGGTAAATATAACGACTAAAAATCAGAAGAACACGGGACACATACATTTGGTTACTATTAATGAGCGCTCGACGCAAGCGTTATTCGACGGATGTTCGCATTCGACAATTACTGCGGCGGTCGCATCAGACATTAAGGCCCTTATTCGGTGCAGCGAGATACGCGTTCTAGCTTTGGACCAAACTCAAATTTTCCGCTACTAGAGATGGCCAACATACTTTTAGACATTACAGGAATTGAATATCGATGCGAGTTATTAGTTGTGAATAATAATTAATTGTTCTCGGGCTAGATATCCTCGATAGCCGGAGTTTTAGATGGAGTATAGGTTCTCTGGTAAGCCCGTTATTGAATACATTTCAAGTAGCCAGAATCTATATCATGATAATCTGTCCACATCCTTCGAATGTCGTAATCCGGCAGATAAATCAGATTATCAGACATCTGGTGCGCGCACGTCGGAAAGGAATATTTACCGCCAGCTATGATCAGGAAATTGAATATAAAACCGAACGAGACGAAAAATATGTGAACGGAGAAAATGAGCTACAACAATCCGTATTGTTTGCTATAACTAGTGAATAAACCAAAAAATATATCCTTTTTCAACTGGGCGGCATCTTAATCGATTCAAAAGGAACAACATTTCCGTCCGGGTAATTCTAAACATCGTCAACGAATTTAGAATCGGCTTCGCGACCAATGTGTAAGAGTTGGGACAGACTTATCACACAGAAACCGATATCAAGAAAATTATGGACAGCCAACTGGTTAAATTCAAGTCGTATAATTCTGAAGTTGTGGAAAAAAATCAATTTTACAATGAAGCTGAAATCACCCGAAGTATTGAAGGCAGTGTCGTCGCTGAACGTCCTTTCAAATTTTCGGATGTAGATATGTTGTTATCCCGACCAATTGAAGGTTCAGAACAAAACAAATGAAATATCTCCTGATCTCGCAGGAATCAATAAAACTTCGTTATTGGACGATCTGTCTCAGCCATCACCGGAATTCGTAATAACCGCAATTCCAACAGCACCCTCGTTACCGACAGCACCAAAATCGTTTTCGTGATCACTGATTGAGCCCACTATCCCGTGTTTGATTTCTCCATTGTCTTTATCGCCGCCTACATTACAAAACGATTTACCTCGGTAAGATGTAGAAAATAATCTGTCCGATCATGCATAGACGAAACCGTACGAATCAATTATTTTGCAGATACTTACGATATTTTAATGATCAGGACGTAAGTGAACCGCCAATGCCATTGTTTCTTATGTATGATTCTCAATATGAGAAACAGAAGTTTATGGGACCGATAAGAGGAATCAAACAACATCCTACAATTTATTCTCTAGTTCGACTGCCTGAATTTTGTATCAAATTACGCTCAACTACGTTGTGATTAAATTAGCTACCACCGTACAGAATCATCAGTCGGGACGAGTCAACGAGTCAGACAAATTTCTTAAAGCTCAGCGATTATCACCTTACTCGATAGCCATCACGCCAGGCCGTGAGTTTGTTTTACATTTGCACTAACGCTCATATAAATGGATGATCATTTTCTAAGACATAGCGTCGGCCTTTGTTTAGATAGCATGGCGTTTTATTACTTAGTCTGCAACAGGTAGTTGTAACTCTAGCGACAGGCTTTGTGCGAGTTTTTATCGCGTAGATGTGTATAACACGTATTACTTGTGATTTCCGCTCATCTTTTTTTTTATATATTAAATTGTGTTACCGATCCGTTTAAATTCGTATTATAATTAAATTTAATGGTCCGACGTCATTATAGTTATTCTAGAACGCGCTAAAATTAGTTTCGCCGTGGATATCCGTTGAACAGAATTGTGTTTATTTCGTGTATTAGTAATATTTGTTCGTCGTTTCGTTATTTCTTTTTTTTTTTCGTATCCATGGCGGCTCGACGTGCGTCAAGGATCCCTAGGAGTTTAAATAGTTGGTTGGTTTGTTTGTTCGATTTATTAATACATCGTGCGTTAATTTTGCGTCTTATTTGCTTCGGTCACTAACTCGGCTTTATTTACCGACAACAATACCACATACAGAAAATCCAATTTTAATTTCTTCGATAACAGTATCTACAAGTACGGAAGAGTATTAACTTATAATATTTTTCAACTTGTAACAAATGAGGTTTTATATTTTCTAATAATTTTGGCATAATTGTTCTTTGTCTTTGCAATTCGCTGGCTTCAAATCGTACTTATTAAAAAAAAGTGATGAAAATTTAACATTTTGAAAGGATTGAGCAGCTTGTATCCTGATGCTTATCACACTCCTTAGGACACTATAACTAAAGTTTAGACGATTACAGTGTTTCTGATAATATGTTTAAAGAAATATAAATAAAAAATCATCTAACGTCAGTAACTATGATAAAACATACCTATTTGAACAATGTCTCGTTCTAGAGAAGGGCGGGAATGCACACTTCAAAATTTGGGATATTTCGGATCGCTAAACACGATTCTGAAGTAAATTTTAAGCATTGTCATAAGGAATTGTGACCAAATCGACTAAATTGTAGTATTTGGTGGGTTATGCTGTAATTTGCAAGAACAAGATATCTTTATCTCTGAATTGGACAAAATTAATTGAACAAAATTATACCAATGTATTCTAAATACGAAAAATATTGTTCAATTCAAAAATAAAATTGCTTGTTCACGCAAATTGTAGAATAACGCTCCCGGAAGTTTTTTCTCGCTAAATATGATTTTACGGTTACTTTCAACTCTATACGTACTGTGCAAAATAAGGTAGAGGGTAGGCAGCTTTAAGTGAATATTTATTTCGGGTCTGTTAGCAAAAGATTTTCGAGGTTAGTATTACAACTCAGTATAAAAAATCGTGTGAAATAATAAATATCTGGATTTCTTTAGACCGTTAAACTTGTCTTTTTGGTGTTAATTTAATATTTTTGAGCCACATACCGTGACAAACTGAACCAAGCATGTGTACCGGGGGATTTTTTGGGCCATTGAACTAATTTTTGAAATTAAAATTGCTTTTAGTACGAAATAAAGCCCTGAAATTTTAGGCCACCAAACGGGTCTTTTTATGGTTAATTTTGTGTTTTTAGTCATATACTGTGAAAAGCTGAACTAAGTATGTATACTAGAGGGTTTTCTGGGTTGTTGAACATATGTTTAATACTAAAATTGCGTTTGGTGTTCATTAAGGTCCTGAAAACATTGAAAACTGCTGAAAATTTATCTTTTTTTGTAATTTTGACCACTTTCTACCCCTCCAAAAGATTTTTGAAAAAAATCAGAGTAATAATTTTTATCCTGTGAAATATTTTTATGAGCTTCAATATCAAATTCCGTCATAGCGTTAATTTTTAGGCGAGTTTGAAATTTTCAATTGACCTTTTAGGTTATACTTTTGCCTCATGAGTTTCCAATAAATGGATAGGTTATGCGCGCCTCGTGATTATCTTCACCCTCGACTTAAGTTTCTCAAAATCTGTTCATAAATCACAAAGATACGGCTAAAAAACTGAAAAACACGTTTTTTGAGATTAGAGACTGAAATTTGAGTTTCAAGACTCACAACTTTCGGGATCGTAGTTTTCCGCTAAGGCAAATTTATGGGCCAAATTTCAGCTAAATCGATGAGGAGGGGGTGATTTTACATACTTATCTAGCTTTACTCTTTATGCAAAGTTAAAAATAATCTTTCTGACTATAATAGAATGCGTGGTTTGAATACAAGCATATATTTCCTTTATATATTCTTAAACAAATAGAATATTCCTATAAGGCTATTCCAATGTAATTTATTTAAACATTTCATTGTAATCAGAAATTTTTATTCAACTTTCGCATTGTTATTATTTTTCTTTTTTTTTGCATTGCTATTAAAGTATGATTTTCGGGTAGAAGTAAAATTGTATGCATTCATTAGAATGTTTTTTTGTGTGGGAGAAGGGCAGAGACATTGGTAGGGAAATTATAATTAGATGTTTATGCAATCAAAGGTAACTGATACAAAGGACACAAAAGCTGGTGTTTCACAGAAGAAGAAGGAAAGGAAAGGACAAAGGGAGGCAGATCCATTAATAAAAATTACAAATAGAAAGAGAAACGTTCAGCAGTGATGGAATAGCATTTTAAAAAAAATGTGATTAACATCACATGTAAAAAGAGAAAAAATAGAAAGAAAGAACGCAAAATGGAGAAAATATAAGTGAGAAATGAGAAAAAAATGAGGGAACCGTTCGCAAACAAATTGTAGAGGGAGGTGAATGCTGCAAAGAAGGAAAGTTGAGAAACTAAGGATGAGGCAGAAGATCTAGCTGAACAGATAAATGGACGAAGCCAGGATTAAAAAGTGAAGAGGAATCTTAATTACTCATTATAATTTTGAATAAGATACTGTCCAATGTCTCCCCAAATATTCCTAACAACAAATTAAATTATTATTTATCTTTGAATCCTGAAATTAATACAGTAATAAGCACTAAAACCTCTAACGACTATTGTGATGTTACAAGTAAAACCCTTCCAATAATGAATTCAGTCATATAGTGAACTGGAGGCGAGAGGTTTACACCCAGCATGCATACTGTATGAGCATCCTGGAATTTTTAGTTTTAATGATCAAGACCATTGGATATTTCTAAATATGAACTGCAAAATCAACGACATGATAAAACTGCGTGCACCAACTGAAATCCAGCCAACAAAAGATATTCTTCAGTGATGAACAATTTCCCTTCAACTTATACCGCACTATCAACAAAAATGGATTCAGATAGGGAATCATCAAACATGTCCATTGAGCAGTCTATTTGCTTTCTCTAGTGTGACTTTCTTGGAAATTTGAGCATGAGTTTTACACTAGTCGGCGAACAAAAAGCTTAACCTGGCCTTACTAGATCAAGAAAATAATCCCACGCTCATCCAGTAACATAAAGTATTAGCCTCGGTTTAATACTTCAGTTAAATAATTACCAAAATTCAACCTGTCTATTCTGGAAACAATTGAGAAACTACCATTATAAGTTAAGCCTTTATTTGATGGCCATCAATATCTATAATTGATTTCAATAGTTTTAGAGAATTCATCATCAGCATCTGTCAAAAATTATGCTCATTTTACTTATGACTTAATTAAAGCCAGAGATGGCTTGTTGTACACGGTTACCAGTACAAAAACACGCCTAAAAAAACGAGAAATGCAATACAGTTTACTAAGATGAAGATCTGTTGGGCTTTCATAGTGGTAAAGACAAATAGATCTTGCCATATGATTACGATCTAATTCCTTTAAAGCAGTGTTTTTCAAACTTTTTCATGCCACGAGCCCCCTATGATCGGAATAAATCTCGCGGCCCCCACATCACAAACATTTTACAACAACTTTTTTTATGTAAAGGTTAAATATGTTTTACCTTTGTCAAGTGTCTTATTGGTCACCAATAGATGGCCGCTATATGTCTTGATAACACAAAAAACTGAGCCAACTTTAACGTACAAGAAAGTCAAGGAATTATTAAATAAAACAGATTTGGATGTTCAAACAAATAAATCGTTAATAATAACCGGGTAACCGAAAGACAAAATATAAAAATTAATAGTACAAGGTTCAAAATGAGAAACTTACCGAATTATCTTGGAAATTGAGTTTCATTTTGAACCTTGTATTATGAATTATTATATTTTGTCTTTCGGTTACCCGGTTATTATTTTTGTTATTGTGAACCGAAATAGATTTAACAGAGAAATCATTGCTACAAAGTGATCCAAAAATACCGAACTTTTATGGTCTGTCAATAAATACAGGAGGTATTCCCTTCTTTGCCAGTACTGACTTGCCTACTTACGAGCTGTCCAAATGGTTAGCCAAAAAAACTCGCACCATTTGTAGGTGGTGCATCTTTTTTTAAGAACTCATATCACTGAAACTGAACAACTAACAATGGGTGAGTTTTCATGTGACATCACCTGTTCACCAGCATACCCACAACAAACTGGATCTTAAATGTAGAAAATTTCAAGAAATTAATCGATTAGGAAAATGCAAATATTCTAAGTGCAGAAAGTAAGACCTCCAAACGACTTATCAGAGAACCAATGGAGATTTACAAACACAAAAATAATTGCATCAGAGAAGATAGTTTTCAGTTTCAAAAACGTGACAGTATTAATAAAAATTAAAAAAACAGATTCATAAATTATCAGAAATGTTGTTTACAATAACAGCAAAGTCAATAACATCACAACAAGGGAGAAAAACATCACGCTACATCCGCCCTTATGTCTCTGTGTGTTTAGTGAGTTCATAAACACGATTATAACACACATAACTCTAACAGCACAGGATAAAATCAATGTGTTCATTTAAAAAGTTCGTTTATGGATCTATGAAGAAAAATGTGTTTGAGTCATTTCCTTGTGTTGAGTAAATTATTAAAGAGATCTCAAGTGATCAATCAGTAAAAATTGACGTTAAAATTTTTAATATGATTGTAGGATTGCAAAATTTGAAAGACTAATTATTAAATTACTTTCCAGAAACCAAATCTGAAGATGATGATGGACAAAGATGGATCCTTAATTCTCTTATGGAAAAATCGGTAGAACTAGATAAACTTACTACAACGATGAAAGAAAAACTCATAGATCTGGCATTTGACGGGATGCTTAAAATGGAATTTAATTCACAAAAGATTGATGAATTCCGTATGGGACGAAAAGAAAACTACCAAGAACTTGCTATTAAAGCTCTGAGGTTAATAGTACCATTTGCGACACCTTATATGTGTGAATTAACGTTCTTATCAATGGTACATTTAAAAAATAAATATAGAAACAGAATGGAATTAGAAAAGGACTTAATCGTTTGCATATCAAAAATACAACCACGTTTTAATAAATTAGTAAAAAAAAAAAAAAACAGGCACATCCATCTCACTAATAATTAACTAATGATAAGTAACTAAAAACATTTCATACTTCATTTTATGTTGTTTTTAATTTTTAATAAATCATTCAATTTTATTCGTGTTTTTTTTTTTCAATTTATTTGTAATCAGCGACCCCCTTATAATTGAAAGACACTGCTTTAAAGGATACCGACTCAGGACCACCACATTAGTAAGAGAAGTCCGCGTGCAAAAAGAAATTTAACGTCCTTTTCCATAATAAAAAATTTCGTAAATTGCGACAAAATGATTAATAGTATGCTTAAGTTGTTTTAAAAGTTATTTTTTTTACCATGGATATGTACTAGATAAGATTTCAAACTTACTAAAATAAAAAAAAAAAAAAAAGCTTTAAAAAATATTCAAAAGACCATTTTTTTTTTTTTTTATCAAAGTTTTGTTTAAATAAAGTTTTATATAACTTTTTTAGAACACTCAATTATAACGATATTTATTTTGGTTAATATTTCTCAACAAATTATTAAATTAATAATGAAAAAAATAAACAACAAATTGAATTAAACATAAAAAGGTATAAATAAATATTTAACAGTTGCTTACTTTTTTAAAAAGGTTTTAGAAATACTTTTTTATTTAGTTATGTTTTTAGTTTAGAATATTTTAAATGATAAATAATTCATTAAGGTTATTTCTGTTTTATATCATTTTTAATTTTGGTTTTCCAGTTTTTATAATTTACTGTATTTTATAAGGCGAAGATTGAAGTGATTAAATTAATTTAAATAAACTGTTTCTTTATTGGAATTAGAAACCGTTTTTAATTTTATAGTGGAACTGTTCCTTTTTTCTGTTACTTTATCTAAAACGGTTATTTAAAATCCGTCTGTTGTTTGATAAACTACTATTTTGTCCGTTAAACAAGTTGCGACTTAAAGTGGTTTAATTTAATTTCGATTCTTTTGATGTATGAGCAAAAACAAAAAGTTTTAGAATGCCGCAAGGACGAAGAAAAATTCCTTTTAGTGCCAAACAGAAAAAGTTACAGCTAAAAACTAAAAGGGAGAAAAAACGTAAACAAGGTATTGTTGCGACACATAATTCATCAATTAGTTTTATATTTTATTTTTTATTGAAATCTATCGGTCTTTATATTTAATTTACCATATTATAGACGATTATTCTGACGATGATACAAAAACGGAAAGGAAGGCACACCCTAGTACTTCTAAAATCAATCAACAACCATGTAAAAATCCAAAAGCCAATTCGAATAGGTAAACATAAATTTAGATAATTTAATATGTACTTGCTATAAATGAATTTATATTTATGTATAAAAATTGTATAAATTTAATACGTATTTACAAGGTACGTACTTCAATTTTATCGAGAAACTGAAGCTGAGATTCAGCAAAGGAAAGAACTCGCTAGACAATCTTTCCAGATTTTACCTGCGGAGGCAACTGAAATAGATATTGATGAATATTTTCCCGAAGGTTTAGGTTTTCCAAAAAGACCTCCGTGGAATTACGAAATGAATAAAGATGAAGTAGAAGCTCAAGAAAGTCAAAGTTTTCAAGTAATGCATTTAACAACGTAGAGTTTTTAATTTCATTTTTTTTACTTTTGTAATGAATAATGTGAGAATGGTATTTTATCATCACCTTTAGGAGTACGTTTCAAATTTACAAAATACCTTCGAGTGGAATAAATTAAGCTACTTCGAATTAAATTTGGAAACTTGGCGGCAATTATGGAGAGTCCTTGAAATGTCTGATATTATTTTATTCATTGTTGACATTCGTTATGCTGTAAGTACAAATATACTTACGCGTAAACATTAATAGCTTCTTTTATTTATTTCAGTAATAGTGTTTACATTGTACTGTTTTCTTATACTCATATATTTAATTAGAAGAGCAGTTTATTTTCTATCAGAAACAACAATAGATTGTATTAGTTTGACAGTTTCTTTTTGTGTTGGTGCGAAATTCACCCAAGATTATTTATGTTTTCTGTTGATTGGGTATATCAATTATGGTTAAATATAAATGGCGTGTTTTTCCTTTTTATAAAAAAAAAAAAACAGATCCGTTTACTAAAATAATTTTTTTCTTTTATGTTTAAATTTCATCTGAAATAATATGGATTCTAAAAATATACTATAGTATCATAGTTGGTTAAATACAGTAGAATTATTATCTGCGAGTTGAGTTGTCATTATTTTTCAAAAATTTAAGATATAATATTTTAAACGTTGGACCAAACCTTTCGCTGGGTTTATTAGGACTATTTCTTCTCGCCAGCTCTTTGTTTGGAACTGTAAAGATTATATTTCGACAATATAATTAAACATTTTTACAATTTTGCGTTATTTCTTGTGTATATGTACATATGTGTATATATCTGTACCGTATTTCACAATATGAACAATATCTTCGAGAAATTAAACGAGTAATTTTAAAATGGAGGCCACCAGTATTCGTTTTAGTGATCATTGTATTTTTAGGATTTATTAACAGGTAATATTATTATTTACTATGGTAAAGAGTAGGATGTTTATATGGTGAGTAACAAATTAAACACCGATAAAGGTGCGATATCTGTGATTCGTGGTGAAATATATTTATTTACGATTCGTACGATGGGCAAATTGAAATACACAGGTCATTTTTGTAGAGTTTTACGGATGATAATTTGTAATAATATTTCTTGTTCATGAATATTTGATATTATTTTGTATAACGCGAGAATACTTCAACATAAATAAAAGATGTAATGTATGCCAAAGTGTATCTTTCATATTATGCCCATATTTTGCAACACTAACCGTGTTTATTTGTAATTTATAAAATATATTAATTGATTTGTAAATTAGAATGAATCTAAAGCTCAGTTGCCGGGTATATTAGTAATGAGCAATTCGTGTATATTTTCATATTTTTTGGAATTTACATGAAATATACGAATTTAGAGTTTTAGAGATCCAGAAGTGAATTGGTCAAGACTCTTATTTTCTATAAAATTCTGTTAGACATGAACAGTATTCGTTTTAGTAATTACATTGGTATTTATGGTTTATTAAAAAGTAAATGAGAATACGCTTATTTGTCATGGTAATAGAAAATTGAAAACAAAGATTGTTTTGTGATAGAATAGATTAATTTATAATTTGATTTTAAATATTACGCTAATTGAAATACTTGAGATATTGCAGAATTATACCAATGATAATTTAAAAAAATAATATTTTCGATTTTGAAGTTTAAATTTAGTTTTATTTCATGTAACGTAAAAATCCTTTAATATAGAAAAGTAGCGTGGTGTATACAAATGTAAGCCAGCTACTATGACGTAATTGGTTAGGCAGCGGTGTTTCGGTTCGGGTAGAACCGGGTTCGAATCCCGCTGCTGCACATTGAAAACTTCTAAAAAAATTGCGCTGGGTTAATGTCCTTAATTGATGCGCTCAAAAAAAAAAAAAAAAAGAAAAAAAACATATATATATATATAAATTAATAATGTTACATGCATGTTATTACTATATTTTTAAATGTTTGAGAATTTAAAGGTGAAAAAGGGCAACACAACGTTTTTGAGAAAACCGAAAATCACGCTACAGCCCAAACGAATGGTGATTATGACGTTAGATTTCATGTGAATGCAACGTGTATACTAGAAATATTAAACAAGAAAACTTTTTTGAAAATTCGAATTCTAAGGGTTGAAAAAAGGTTACAAACTGTTTTCCAAAAAATATATAAAGTGTAATACCTTCGCAAAAAATAGATTTATTATAATTTTAAGATTGTTTATATCGTGTATTAAAAGTCTGCTTTTTTTTTTTTTTTTACTTCGAAATTTTAAAGGTCGAAAAGTGTTATTTTTAACAAAACTCAGTATTATGCTGCAACCAGAAGAAATGGTGCTTATAATGATGGGAAATACTATATAAATATTACATATTGAGTTTTGTTTCGCATTGATACTACAAATAATAGTTTAAAAACTCCAAGAGTTTAAAATTTAAATAGATCATTAGTAACGCTAGAAAGGAACAACGACATCTCTGTCAAACCGTACTGGCGACATATGGAGATAACTTTATCTTTATTAAATAGTTTATATCTTATCTCAAAACAGTAAGAAAACATATATTTGTCAGAGTATTGAGTTGTGGAATGATTATTTGTTTGGTTTATTAGATGTTTATGACCACTCCAGAGAATGTAGTGCTTATTTCGTACAGGAACAACAATTAAACTATTTTTATTATACTAAAGTTACTGTCTATCATAAAACGGAAAGGATATATTTGTTTGAAAAATTTTTAAGCTAAAAAAAATCTAACCGGCGATACAAATGACTTTTCCGGAAAAAACAAACAGAATCGGGAAAGAGATGTATAATATCAATCGGTATTTCTGATTAAACTAAAATATACATTTACAACTTTTCTTAGTTAGTAGACAATTTTTAATAAATCCCGCTTTCATTCCTCTTGTAGACTTTTTGTGTTCGTTTTCAAAGTTGTTCACATCTGCGTATTCGTTTCATATCGTTCGGATGTTAATGATTTTCTTTTTTTTCGAGAGTTTTATTCGTTATCGTTGTTTTTGATTGTCTGAAACCGTATGTTTCGTATAATTGCTGTAAATTACCTGACTATGAAAAATTGTTATATTTTGATTTCCAAAAAGAACTTAAATAAAAATTTTTGAAAAAAAAAAACAGTTTTTTATTAACATGTGTTAACGCAATTTTGTTTGTATAAAAATTTTAACTAAAAATAAAAAAAAGTAATAATAAGAATCATTTAATTTCAAGCCCAAGGAAGCGAATGGGTAAGTAGGTAGAGTTTATTAAATAAGTAATTAGTATGGATTGATGAAATGATAAAAAGTAAATTAAAAAATGATAGCAGTGATTAAAGAAAATGTATCGAAAAAGATGATAAATGTATGGGCAAGCAGGTAACAGCTAGTAATACACAAACATACATATATATATATATATATATATATATATATTGAAATGAATTTCTATTTCTATTATGAAATTGATTTCTCTTCTGATGACGAAACAAATCTTTTCGTTTCCAATTGGTCTTAATATAAAGAAAAAAACACACAGGAAACTAAGCAAATTAATCGCGAATCCGCCCCCGCACCACGGGTGTATTTATCCCCTCTTACTTGAGGTTTCACGGTGGTACCGCACCACGTGTTCAATAAAGTTAAACTTTTTTCAAAAACACTAACGTATATTTTACAACAAAAAATTATAAATTTTCACACGGCAATGCAATCACGGACATAAAATAAATTCGTAACAATTTTTTTTTTTTTTTTTATTCGATCGACCTTTTTCCCTCACTTTTAGACGACGACGACTAGAATATGGTAAAAACACAACGTTCGCAGACTAGTATGAAACAAAAACTTGTCACTCAAAGACGGCGAGCAAAGTATCGGCGACCATAGGTTTCGATCATTTAACGGTAACTGACTACATTTATTCCACTAAATCGGCAGTCGTTAATTATTTAACCAAATTTACATTGCCGAAATCTTATCAATTAATACCACATAGCTGTTACAACGCTCATCTCACACGGCTCACGCGGCCGACAGACGCTATCCTGTTGTCGCATACATACCAGGACACTTACACAACCCTTAACACGTTCCGAAATCCGACGAGTCTCGGAAATTACAAATTCGGCCGTGTAAATATCCCAGCGGCCGTATTCTCCGCCGATAACTAACAATACGATGTTTAACCAAAGAATAATTTTTAGCTCGACATCGTCGTCAGATAGCGCCGTAAATACCGAATTCGTATCAATATATATAAATATATGTATATATAAACAATATATCTTTATAATTTTTCCATGACCGGTTACAGTTATACGCAAAAGCGAAATACATAATTTTTGTTTTTCATATTATTGTTAATAGTGTGCATAATATTATTTTTTTTCTATTTGGTCAGGCTTTAATGTTCCCTCCTAGTCTGTATGATTACGTTATAAATAAACTAGAAAAAGACATGATATTAGTACTGAATAAAATTGATTTGGCTCCAGCTGCATTGGTAGTCGCGTGGAAGGATTATTTCAGGACAAATTTTCCATCTTTACATATATTAACATTTACTTCTTTTCCATCTTATAATTTACACGGGAACATTGAAAAAACTGGTATGTGCTAATTTTTAAATGTTTCTTACTTCTTTATATAATTTTTCAAGAAATATTTATTACAAAATGTCAGATGTGTAGGAAAATAAGAACGACGATGTATTTCTAAAAATTAACCTTTTTCAGTATAATTAATAATTCAATTTTCGATTCGGACTTCTGCATTTATTAAAGTTGAAAAATTTTAGAGCTTCGAATTGCTCGATTAAAAAAATATTAGTAAAAATTTATGCTCGAGAAAAGATATAATTTAAGAAAAATTAGTTTGTATCGAAAATTAAATTTTTCAAAATGTGAAGATTATTTGTTTAGGCAGTAGTTTCAGTTGAATACATCATGTTATTTTTGGGTAGTATTGCAATTTTAATAATGAAATGAAATGGACTATTACTAATTATTGTGTAACTTTTGAAGTATATAATGCAGCAATTGAAGTATTATTTATTTCGGAACTGTTGTAATTTAAATTTAACGATCGTATAAAATTTAAAAGATGTGTCGGTGTTTTCGTCACGTTTTACTTAGTTTTTACATTTTTTCGTAATTATTAGTAAAATTGATGCTAATGCAAAAAGTTCGGTTTATTTTACTGAATACAATAAATATATTTTGCAACACCTTATTAATATCATTTTAATTGATAACGAGAAACCAAAATGTATATGAAAAAAAAACGGAGTTCTGAAAACGTCTTCTGGATTATACTATTATTAACGAAAGGATGAATCAGACGAAGGTTTAAAACGATTCAGGCCTGCGTCAAAATTATGTTCTTTTCTCGAAAACCTTTCCCAAGCTGAATATTTCTGAGAATTTCAAATGTACTCTAATTGTTGGTTATCCCGTTATAACATTATTAATTTATTTAATAAGCGAGATGTACAAAAGTTGTTATATTTACTGTAGTAAAAATGTTACTACAATTTGATAACAGACAATGGAATACAGTTATCTAAATAATGGTTGGTGGTTTTTTTTTTTTGTAATGATTTTGCTTAATTTACAATGTATAAGTGGATATTTAATGGTTAGTTTTTGTTTTGTTTTGAAGGGGGAATGAAGACTAGCAAAAGACGAGGACGACTTAGAATGGCAGCGGAAGGTGCTCAAAAATTAATGGAAACTTGTCAAAACATAGTTGGCAGTGCAGGTAAGTAAGTTGTCCGTTTACATTTTTTTTTTTGGCGCAGCTGATAAAGTATCGAGAAGCATTATATTTTACATATTTCTTTGTATTTCATATACCTTAAAAATTCTTTTAATCAGTATTATTTTTTTGATAGTTTCATTCAAAAATAAGGTAGGCAGATAGAAAAGAATAATAAATTACTTTTTATTGTTCACATATACAAATTTTTGTGTATTTATTTAACTTTTTATAGGTTTATTTATCCAATATCAGATTAATTCTTGAATTTTTATTATTATTACTTTTTAATGAGAGTTCAAAGTACCCTGAGAAGTTAATTTTCTTTTATTATCCTGTTTATTTAGCTTTTCTTCGTTTTAGGCGACTAAAATATGGTTTCAACATTCATGTTTTTTTTTTTTTTCATGCGAACGAATTTGTTTTTAACATGTTTATCATATGTGTTAGTCAGTTTTTGTTTCTGCAGTTCAAAAATTAGTAATAGCAAAGAAAAAATGTACTTTTCAAAAATTTATTTTATGCGCTTTTATAATATGCGTTAGTTTAAAAATATCGGTTCATATTCTGATGGCTCATTCAATAGAGTGGAGGCAATTCAAACTATGCGAGTAAAAGAATATCGGGATTTTAGCAGTTATCTTATGCCGGTTTCTCATATATGGTGGCGATGTGGAGTATTTTTATAACACGGTATTACATTGAAAAATCAAACAATCTAAAATTTATAATTCCAACGGATTCACAGGCAGTAGTAACAAATCTGGGGAAAAATAAGACGAACAAAATATACAACATTGAAGTTAAGGTTAGGAAATTGGTCACTAGATTAAAGAGTCAGAATACGTCGGTGTTAATTAAGTGGATGCCGGCTCATATTCGTGGGAGTGAAATAGTTTTGACGCATTAACCAGAACTCCAGAAACTGCAATTAAGACTATTATAGTAAATTAGAATGAATATGTTACACTCATTAGAGAACGAATGGTCAAGAACTGGAACGCAGAATATTAGAATATTAGTGTTCATAAGGGAAAAGTCTATTATTTATTATAAAAAAAGATCAGCTTTAGAACATGGTTTTGTAGAGCACGACATAGAAAGAGTATCCTTTGACGTATGTAAATAACTTCTCGTCTATATTTTTTGAATTTTCTTCATACCGCTTTCAAACTGTTATTTTTGTCTATATAAATACTCCGTTCTCCATATTGATTTCAGAGTGTTTTTTGGGAGTTTGTTTCGATTACATTCTTTATGCGTTTTTATTTGTATTATTAATTTTTAGGTGATGGTGGGCTATGCCAAAAAACGTTTCTTATAAATCGTTTGTACATTTTAATTTGTTTGTTAGATGCTTTTTTTTTTTTTCCTACTCCTAATTACTATATTGCCATTTAACAAGCACTATGTTAAATGATTGTATATTTAAAATAATATTATTTTGCTTTAAATGTACTGAATCCATACATCTTGTTTATTAATTATTTAATAAAATAAAATGAAATAATGAATAACTATATAGATATAAATAACAAATATTAATTAAACATAAAAATGTATGTTAGAAACGTTTAATAGCATACGTAGACTTAAATGGGATCCGTCTTCATTTGAAAAGGAAGAAAAATATTAGTAAAAAGGAACGAAAAGTATATGGTCGTTGCGATTTTGGCCTCCGTTTAATGTACACTGTACTCACTGCGCTTCTTTGTACTATTGTTTTTTTCCCTTTTCAAAAGACGATACGTAATTTAAGTTTATATAAGTTACTTTAATCTTTACTAATATTTCTTTTCTTTTTTAACTAAAGATGGAATATTTCCCAAAACGATTTCGACATACCTTTTTATATTTTTTTTACGTTTGTTATTATAATTATTCATTATTCCACTTTATCAGGTATGTCATTCAGTTAATGAACATATTTTATTGTTGTTTTTTTTTTTGTACTTAGTTGATTTAGAATCATGGAAAAACAAAATAACAGAAGAAATGATGACAGAATACGAGAATGAAGAACTAGAAATCGGCGAAATGGTGTCTGTAAGTTTTATATCGCAAAATTTGTATTGTGTATAGTTTTTATTTCATTATAATAGTGGTTATTTATTTAATAATGTTGTATTTGCATAATAATTATATCTGAATATTAAATACTATTATTCCACACCGTTCGAATGCCTAAAAGAATATGCTGGTCTTAAATTAGAACGATTATTTTGAGTTTGAACTAATTATTATTTTATCAAGTAATTTTTTTCTATTTTTTTGTTTCTACTGATTAATTCTTATTTTTTTTTGATACCTATATTCATAAAAAATATATTTTCCAAACACAAAATAGTCCTTCGAATTTTGTGGATTCGGAGCATCCATTTTTATTTGCCATCTTATACATGCATGCACTAACCTCGCACACTATTATTTCTTCATATATTTATACATTTATGTAAATTTACTTTTAAAACACTCATTCGAACAATTCAATAATGTAAAACAGATAAATATGGATCAGGAAGTAAGTAGGAATTAGTTTGAAATAGTTTATTTTGATATGAATTATTCATTGTTCGTGATGCCATTTTTAATACTCTTAGTGGAGAATGTTCCGTACAAGTCAAAAAGTTTCATTTATATTATTCGTTGTTAAAAGTAAGCTATTTTAATGGAATAAAAACCTATTCAATATAATTAAGAGTAAATTTTTGGAAGAAGAAATCGGTCTTTTTATTACTATCATATGTTCCTTGTGTGTATTTCGTGAGTTTTTCTAAAATTGATAAATAATTCTTTTTTTTTTCATGATGATGTATGGAACGTAAAATTTAGCCAATCCCTTTTTGGATGAAAAATAAGTTTGCTGAAACTTACAAGGGAAGTACGTGAGTTGTCAGACGCCGATTTTGATGAAATTTTGATATGTTGTAGAGTATAAAAAAATATTAGAACCGTGTTTTTTTTTTTTTTTTTATCAAGGGTTGAAAACTACCCCTAAAGTTCACCCTTGAAAATCTTTTTTTCCTAAATATTTTGTTTTCGACTCTATCTTTTTTTAAGAAGCAAAATGGAAATTATTTCTCATGTAAAGAACAAGTAATCCACAGTAATTTAAGCAGTGGGGTTGCATACCCTATTTTCTAAGAGATAAAAACAACTTTTTTTGTTCATAATTACGGAATAAAAAATTATAAAATAACATAAAAAAATAAGATTTTTTTAACGCACACAATTAAAAAATAATGTTGACGTGTTTCGGCATTTTCATGAATTTCACCCTTGAAGGAGGGGGTAAAGCACCGCTTACAAGAAAAATCAATAAATACATGTATCAAGTAATCCAATTTCGTAAAAAATTTGTATATAAGGGTTTTTGCGGTCGCTAATTACGAATCCGTCATCAGATTTTGTTTATTTAAAATGGCGGACAAAAAAGTCAAAAAAGATTTAATTTTAATGACACTATCAATTTTTGAAAATTCAAATTATCCTGTGCTTTATAACCATACAGCCTCAAAACTACTAAAACCCAGACAGGCCAGAAGCCTTTGCGTTTGACCATACAGCTTCAACCCTCTAAACATCAGATAGTCCGGTGACTAAAACCGCACAACTCCTAAACTGCGGGCAGACGAAAAGCCTATTCATTGTGGTATACTGGAAAACCATTCTTACAATTTTTTTATTTAAAAAATTATCGGTACGGTTCAACTTATGTATTTATTTATTTATTTATTTATCTATTTATTAACGGGAATCACACTCTCTTACGAAAATAATAACAAAAATAAATGAATAAGTAGCGAAAGTTAATTTGGTTCGTCCAGGAAGGAGTATGTTAAATTGCGAGATTTTTCTCAAATTTGGACGTTTAATGCGCGTTTTGTTGCTGGTAAGCCGATGCCTGTCTGGGTTTTAGTGGTTTGGGGCTGTATGGTTATAAAGCACAGGATAATTTGAATTTTCAAAAATTGATAACATATTCGTAATCGGCGACCTCAAAAATCCTCGCATATACAATTTGTCATTAAAATTAAAACTTTTTTGACTTTTGTCCGCCATATCGGATCCGCCATTTTAAATAAACAAAATCTGATGACGGATTCGTAATTAGCGACCTCAAAAACCCTTATATACAAATTTTTTACGAAATTGGATTACTTGATACATGTATTTATTGATTTTTCTTGTAAGCGGTGCTTTACCCCCTCCTTCAAGGGTGAAATTCATGAAAATGCCGAATCACGTCAACTTTATTTTTTAATTGTGTACGTTAAAAAAAAAAAAAATCTTATTTTTTTATGTTATTTTATAATTTTTTATTCCGTAATTATGAACAAAAAAAGTTGTTTTTATCTCTTAGAAAATAGGGTATGCAACCCCACTGCTTAAATTACTGTGGATTACTTGTTCTTTACAGGAGAAATAATTTCTATTTTGCTTCTTAAAAAAAGATAGAGTCGAAAACAAAATATTTAGGAAAAAAAGATTTTCAAGGGTGAACTTTAGGGGTGGTTTTCACCCCTTAAAACTGCATATGGGCCGACAAAAAAAAACATGTTTCTAATATTTTTTTATACTCTACAACATCAAAATTTCATCAAAATCGGCGTCTGACAACTCGCGTATTTCCCTTGTAAGAATTAAAAATAAATATTTTCTTCTTTTATTGTAAATACTTTCTAATTCAACCAACTATTAGTCAGTTGATTTTTTCGCTATTACGATTATCCGTCACGTTGCTTGAAGCACATTCAATATGCAGGTTTAAATAAAGTTTAAATAAACTTTATTATTCAGACATACGATTAAAATAGTATACAGTTATTGTTTTGTTACTTCAATAATAACAATTATCTAACATTATTAAGTGTTATTTCATGTATGCTATAAGTTTGTTTATAATTGTAGTTATTTGTAAAACGTTTATTTAAAATAAATCGTATATTCTAGAAACCAAAAGCGGAAACGACTTTTCACGAACACTTGAAATATCGAGATGGTGTATTGACCATTGGATGTATAGGACAACCAAATGTTGGCAAGTCTTCTCTTATGAATGCCATTATGGGTAAAAAGGTACTAGACTATTGTGATGTTTTACTTCTTATGTTAATTTTATGATATAGTCAAACATACATACTATGAAACGTTAAGAAATACAATAGAATTTTGTTGAATAAAATTTGAGTGAAAATAGTTTTTACTTGGCAACAAAATTACGGAAATCGGATGTACTTTAGTTATAATAATTTTGAGAAAATAATTCGAATAATTAATTATTTCTTTAAATCGCAGATGTGAATAATTAAGCTGTGAACGTTATTTTCACATATAAAATTGAATAATACTTTTATTAAAAGTAGTCAATTTTGAAAAGTGACAGTTCTTTTTTCTTTTTTTTTTTTTATACTAGAAAATCTCACGCTTTTCATCTTCACTAAAGGAGAAACAAAACCTATTTCATTAAATAGATTCAGTTTACTTGTAAATAAAAACATATTTGACGTAAAAACAGGAAAGATCTCGAAAGAAGAAGGTCTTGCTAAATATCTTTGATCATGTAAATAGACCGGAGTAGTCCTGACGTATGAGATAAAACTTTTAAAAATTCCATTGGAAACAAAATCTTATGCACTTTTTCTTTTTGGGATACAATTTAACATCCTAAATTGTACAAAGGAGTTTTCTTTTATGTTTAGTTATAATTAAATAATTTTCTTTTTGAAAAATCAAAAAAAAAAAAAAGACCCATTGCTAGAACATAGTGTGTTTTAAAATTAAGGGTATTCTAAATTTTTATTTTTATTATTAATTTCCGTTTATCAGTAGAATTTTTAGAATACCATTGGTTATGTACATATTTAATATTTGTAAAGAGTGGTTCTCGGGTCTTAGAATTTCATTAATGTTATCAAATTGAATGCGGTATCATATCGTGCTTAAGCAGCGTTATTTCTTTCATTATGCGCAATCAGTCATTATGTTTTCTTCAGTTCGCAGGGAGGTCACCTAACCAGGGATAAGCTGGGAATTTCGTTCTAAAACTAGCGGAAAAAGTAAAATAGTCGAAAAGATATTTTCGATAAAAGAAAATCATTTGAAGCGAAAAATTAAACCTTCCTTTAATATGTTTTACTTAATAATCAAACGTTTACAATAGTGGCACAATCAGTGATATCGAATATAGTTTCCTTAAAATATTACACAATAGTGCACAAATTCTCCATACTACGTAGATTCAATTTTAGGACTGTGGGAAACAATTTTTAATTTTACGTTGCGTAAAATATTATAAAAGTTTTATTTTTTTTTTTCTTTCTGGTATAAGTAAGCAGTTTTTTGTTTTTTATGACAGTTTTATTTTTGTGAATTAGTCAGTTTTTAATCATATTCCTTTATAAATATATGCTGTACATTTTTATTAATTCTAAATAATTTTTTCATATTTTTTTCTTTTTAAAATTTAAACGGTTTTACAAATAATGAAACAGCTGTTGTCGAATATGTTATTTTATTTTTATTTATTTTTAGTGATATTTTTGGTTCCTAAAGTTTGTGCCAAATATTTAAAACAAAAGTGATAATTTGTTTTTGTGCCCGATTTTAATTGTTAAAATCTTTTTTAAAACGATTAACCGAACATATTAGTAAAATATAAAAAATAAATTATAAGTTACAAAATTAATTTTAGCTACTGAATGTGGTCATTGTCTAAAAACGTTTTTAGAAATTGTAATTCATTAAGTTGTGAAATTTAAAGAAAAATTATTAAAATATGAAACTTATAATTAAATTAGATATAAATTTTATTTTAACCATTTGTAATGTGAAAAATAGAATTTTTTAAAGTTAATGAATTATTTGAACTGTAAAATGTTATAAAAATACATTATAAAACTAAATGTTTCGTTAAACAATTTTACGACCAAAAAGTTGGCCTTTAAACTTTTTTTAAATTTATTTATTTTCTTTTAAATAAATGTTCGTTGCGTGTTATTGAAAATTACTATATAACATTGAAAAATATTGATTATTTTTAGAAGGAGATAAACTAAAATGTTAAATAATCAATATATATATATATATATATACATATATATTTGTATAAAAGAAAAAGAATTGTACAATTTGTTTGGTTATTTAAATTATTCAAATTATTGTAGGATTCTGTATCGCAGTTGAATCCTTACTTTCAAAATCGTAAATCAGCTCCTTGTTGTGTTAAGAATTATTCATCATTTCGCATTATTCATTTCTTTATTCTCCAAAACATGTTCTTGTATGTCAAATATGAGAAGCTTTGAATAATAAAAAACTATAAAAATATTTTTGTAAATACTTTTTAATTCGAGTCTAATAACCAGCAGAATTAATTGTCGGATATTATTAACCTGTATAGAGCTCAAATTATCCCTTTGGTCCTTTTGGGTGCTCACAGTGCAGAGTTGACATCATTTATGAAATATTTCTTAATGAAGTAACGGGAATTCGTAAATTTTATATACGTAAAAAAAAAAATATATATATATATATATAAATATACGTTATATTAGGTATGCTTGAATTATAGGGAAAATGAATGAAATTTTTTTTTACATAGTTCAGTGTAAACATTCAATTAAGTTATGTTCATTTTTTTTTAAATGTAGCTTGTTTTAATGAAGGTTGCTGTGGAAGTTTTCTTATTGCTTATAAGAATAAAAATTTCGATTAGTTGTGGAAAAAAAGATGGTAGTGGTAAGATCAGTAAAATGTAAACAAAATGCCAAAAAAAAAAAAAATTATTTTTTAAATTTACTGAATATTTGAATATTTTTTAATATTTTCATTTTCGCCGCTTCTTTAAACAGATCGGAAATTTAATCAGTTCGAGAAAAAGAATAAATTACACTACGCAAGATTGAAAAAATTCTGATGAACTTTTTTAAAATGCTCTATTCTCCATTGAGTATAAATAATATAATGATAAAATTAGATTGATATACATTATAATTAGAATATTGTTACGCATGCATACACAGGTGGTCAGCGTTTCCAGAACGCCTGGGCATACGAAACATTTCCAGACAATTTTCCTGACGCCGACAGTGAAATTGTGTGATTGTCCCGGCTTAGTATTTCCGTCAGTGGTTCCTAAAACGTTACAGGTATTAATTGTAACTTACAGCACTCGTATAAATTAATTATATTTAATGAAATATTGTACCCCTGTACGTATCTTGTTTTGGACAGATATTAATGGGTAGTTATCCTATCGCGCAAGTTCGTGAGCCGTATACTACAGTACGATTTTTGGCCGAACGTATAGATCTCGTTAAATTGTTGCACATTCAGCATCCGGATGATGATGAAGAGTGGTCTGCGGTCGATATTTGCGACGGTAATCTATAAGAACTATTTGTAATTTTCTTAATGCTAGATGATTGCGTATTGTCGCGACGATATGATCTTGTTTTGGTTATTCTTTTATAAAATAGATATAAAAACTGGGACTTTCTGTACGTTTAATTGCTTCTTCTTCATTTTTTAAATTTTAAGATACAAAATAGTATGAAATTTTGATTATCTTAATTTTTTTCTTGCCGATATATTTGATAACGTTTTAGTAGTTATTATTTGATATTCTGCGAAGTCGTTATTTATGTCCTTGCATAATTGTACTATTTTTTTTTTCTTTTTTCAAATTATTATAATGTATTCTTCCCTAATTTTGCTCGCGTATTTATTTCCACTTGCTTTCACGGTAATCGTGTAGTTGCATCACGCGTAGGTATTTAAATAAAGTACTTAAAATATATATTCGAAATTTATCATATTTTTAATATATTTACATATTGCTATCAAAATAAAATTTTAAAGCTTTTCCCAAATATGTTGCAGTGAAAACCCGCTTTATATTAAGTATAAATCATAATTTTTTTTTTTTTTTGGTGTAATATAAAATTTAAATGGTTTTACACCGTAACAAATATTATTTACTGAATTTAAAAATTAACTTCAGTAAACTAAACATGTGATTTTACAATTTGTACGGATCCTTATATCCTTTTTGTTTTTTAAAAATTCGTTAGGCAATACGTTACTTCCGTTGCATTTTCGTTTTCACTTTATTTCCTTTTTATCTTCCTTTTGGTTAATGATGATAAGTATATTAACCATACTTCTATTTTCGATATAAACCACATTCAAATTATTCACAGACAACGTTTCTAATAGCATTACCCTTATTTATCATCAGAGCAAAACAAAAACTCAGCTGAAAGCTACACGGGGAAACCCCGAAGCTATATATAAGCCAAAATACAACAGATCATTATTTCCGAACTATTGATATTGGCTGTTGATGAAACCATTTTTAATTTTTACCGGTCAAGTACAGCCTTCCAATTCGAATCGATTTTTAAGCCGTCTTCTTCATTAAAATTTATACGTTTTGCAATTTTGATTGCTTCTTTTATTAGACGTTTGTTCGTGTTTCGCGGATTTTTCTATACATTTGTGTTTATAATGTGCTTTGTGTGTTTTAATTCGTACGTGTATAGGCCAACCAATTTGTTCTACGTAACTTGTACCACACGAACACGAAATTCTGTATAGCATGTAACTTCGGTAAGCTTTGTTATCATTCAAAAAGTGTATAATTTTCGTATTTTAAAATTTTCCAAAAATTAATTCTGCAGTATTTGTCATCGTCGATCTTTGTCACTTTTACAATATTTACAATTTTCAGTTACGCATATGGTCCAGCGTTTAATTTATGTTTCGAAAGTAGTTTTTGGAATGTTCGCTTCGTTTTTGTTTCAACTGCCGTCGACTGAATTAAATCTGTCACCTTTTAAAACTGACTTAATTGAGCGGATAACCAGAAATCGCATGATGCAAGGTCTAGTGAGTACACGGTACTTGTGGTACGAAATTCGCCGACGGTGAGAACGATATAACTATAGGTGCATTGTCGTAATGTAGGAACCAACCATTTTTCCATTTTTAATTTCCGATTTTGTAAATTTTTTCTCGAAGTTTTCTGAAGATTTATCACAGTCTGTCCCGCGGAGAAAGGTTTTGTGTGCTCAATCCCCTTATCATTGAAAAAAATAATCAGTTTCGTCTTGATCCGAGAGAGTGTGCGTTTTTTTTGAGTTGTAGAGATCTCTTTGGCGTTGTCCATTGTGAGGATTGTACTTTTCTTTCTAGATCGATTAAAAATCCAGATTTCATTCTCGGTGATTATTCTAGCAAAAAAAAAAGATGGCTTACTTGGGCTCCGAACAAGTAACTTCTCGTAAATTTGGATTCGCGATAATTTTTGGTCGTCTATCAATAATCATGGTACAAAATAGATAGAAATTCTAGACATCATATCGCTTAAAATTTTTTGCACGGAACTGAAACTCGTGTTCACTTTTCGTAAATTGTTAAACGACGTTCCGAAACAAATCAAGTCTTTAAAAATGTAATTCGGCGCATGCGAATTCACTGGTCGGCTATTTCTTTCATTGTCTTGCGTGGAAATTCGCTCCATTTGAAATTGATCGAATCATTACGGACTTAACGTAAGCACTATTTTCAACATCTCGATGCATTCCACAAAAGTTTTACCAAATTTAACTCAGTATTTGGTATTTGCATGGTGTTCAAATGACATCGTTGAAGCTTTTCTCATTGATTCTGGTATTCGTCGGTTATGTCAATTTTCCGAATGTTCGCTGCTCAGTCGAGTTCTAGCGCCCAATGCATCTCGAGCTTGGTCTGGGCAGTTTGCTTTTCCTAATAATTCTAGACAGGCATTCGTGGGTTATGTTATTCATTTATGTTCATGTTTGTCTAAAATATTTATTTTTTTATTTTGAATATTATATATTTTCCATTAGTCGGCATCATTCCTATATCGATTTAATAGTGGCCAAATTGTTTATTGCTAGGCCAAAAAAAAAATGCAATCTCATACACCAATTTAGTACTCAGATTTTTAAAAGCTTTACCACACAGAATAATTTAATTATGGAATTTATTTTTCAGCCAATTTGGAACATTTTGGGCGACGCAAATGAAGCAGTAAACATAAAAAGAAACTTTTTGACGTTATATTATTTAATGAAATTTTCAGAACTATCACACTTGATAATAATCTTTAAATTTAATTATCTTCTTGAGTATTCTGTTTAATGCAAATATCTTCGACAATCTCTTTCTAGTGACATAATTGTGGTTCGATTTTGTAAATTTTTCTTTATTCTAGCCGAACATTATAATTTTTTCTAACTTTAGTTTCAAAAATTATTTTTATTGTTTTTTTCATTGCAGAACTAAAAAATTTTGTTTTCTTTCCTGTAGGATGGGCGAAAGCGAGGGGATTTCTCACAGCGAGAACTGGTCGCACAGATACCTATAGAGCCGCTAATCATATATTGAGAATGGCTTTGGATGGAAAAATTTGTCTCTGTTTACGTCCAGTCGGTTATACTAGTAGAGAAGGTAACATAAATAGTTTTTCAATTTTTTGATATTTATTAGATTAAAAAAAAAAACGTATTTCCACATTACTTCTTTTTTTTTTTTTTTACTGCAGAATATTGGAAAAATCATCCGGATGTGAAAGAAGTTGAATGGATTCAAGCGTGCGACAAAAGAAGGACTGAATCGGGGATTGAAAATTCTACAGCGAAATTTTTACAAGACGACCATTATGATGCGGATGATGATGATGAGGATGATGATGAAAACGAAAGCAATTCTTCTTTCAGTAATAATGAAAGTGATGTTGACAGCGGTGCTGCTAGTGATGAGGATTAATTATAAATCGACATTTAAATTTTGCGTTGAGTAAGTGTAACAATCAGTTTCTAGTTCCATATTTTCGAATAAAATAGTCTTGGTAAAGTTAACTATTTTGATAAAATAAGTATTATTTTAAGTGTAGAATGTATAGATTATTTCTTGAATTTAAAGTTACCAACGTTATTACTTCATTTTGTCGGCATTTATTTTAGAATACGTCAGAAAATATTTAAAAATTTACCAGGATTTTTATCGTAAATTTAAATAATAATTGCTATCGTAACGTAAAATTTTCCTGAGCACGGCGTTTTAATTTTTAGAAATGAAGGCCATATATAAGTACATTTTTTTTTTTTTTTTTTACGAAATGGGTATTCGATTATCGAATTAATTATTTTAATTAAAAAATATTTGTAATTGCTTAAAATAATCTAAACTTGCTCACACTGTGCACTAAATCTAAATCTCGATTGAGTTATTTTTTAGCATTGAAACACCGACTATTTCGTCGCGTCCTATTATACGTCAGCTTCCTAAAACCCACATCTAAAATTGCTTTTGACAGTGTATAATTTGTTATTTATTTTTATTCGCATTACAAACTCTAATGAAATGCATAATTACTTCACAGTTTTTAATGGTCATTTAAATATTTCAATTTTAAGATGTATATCGAAAGTAATAGGCGCATGCATAATAAAATTATTCATTGTTTTCGTGACATTACCATATCATAAATGGGTACAAATAGCAATTGAGAATTTAGTGTTCAGATGACGCCACTTTATTGTGATATAAATCAGATTAATTTCCGCTGTTTTAAAATTTTAATTTAATACGGATAAAAATTTAAGTAATGTTAAGTGTTAAAATGTTGTGTTTTTTTCCCCTTTTTGCAGTTTCATTACGTTTTAAATTAAAAATATTCAAAATAAGTTTATTTTATTAGATTTCGGCAAAGTTATTGAAATAATCTGATGATTATTATTATTATTTGTGCAACGTAATGTAAACAAAAAGAAAATTTTCAAGGGTACATAGAAATCGTGCCAATTCAAGAAAATTTGATGTAAAATTAATGCACTTGTATTAATGAAAGCACCGTATATAAAATAATGTTTCTGATCAATTCTAAGTCGGATCTCTGTGAACATTCCGGTACAGTGTAGTAGTCACCGCTATGACGCCGATTTAAGGTTCAGTTTCTTTTTACAGAACGACCACTTTCTGGAAAACTGGAAAAAGTCAGGGAATTCGAAAAAGATACAGAAATACCTGCATGATTTTTTTGTATAATATATAGAATTTGAAAGCATTTTGCCTAATTGGATTTTTTGCTCTTTACATATAATTTGAAAGCATATTAAGATAGTCAAAAGTATGTTAAATTTAACAGCATTATAATTGTTACACTTGAAGCTGACAACGATTTTATTATATACTTTTTGTTTCTTAGTGTCTAACAGATGTAAATGTAACTACTTTATTTATAGATAATTTTTAGCCGACCTGTTCGAATTGCTGATTGTAAAAAATTAAAAATTCCGTAATCGCATTTACGTATGCGTTAATTTACGCGTGTGTGCATATCAATTGTCGGTAAGCTTATAACGGATTTTGTTGTCTTTTGCTTTGCTTGGAAGGAGGATCGAGATTAATCGTCGAATACGTGCGAATTTTGTTAAAAAAATATTTCATTAATAAACATCCGTATTTATTTATTTCGTTGTTGCGTATTATTAAGAAAATAAAAATAAATTATTTTTGATTTTCGTTTCGGTTATTTTTGTTTTTATATATGATTTCATCGTTTACTTGACTTAAATTAATATTAAAAACGAGCGAACGAACGAACAAAAAATGAAAATAATAAATGTGTTTTAAGAATTACAAATAGGATAAAAATAAAAAAGGAAGAAATTAAGGAACGTAAAATTTAACTACTGCTTATGAGTGATACTTCTCATGTTTTTATAACGAGTTTCGTATTTCAGCGTATATGTACCCTGGGACTAAAACTGCTTCGTATTCGAACGGATTTATGTTATTTTAATGATTCATAAAGAAGGAAAAATGGTTTACGTCAACGATGCCTAATGATAGAGAAAAAATAAAAGCGAAAATTTTACAGTGTCATCTGATATAAAATTTACGTATTTTACTAAATCTTTCGTGTTTTTTTTTTGTTTTTTTTTTGTTGCGTAATATGACTTTTTACCATTTCTTTTTTTTTTTTTTTAATTATTTTATTAAATGAAACAGTGTAATATCTATCTATTTATCTATCTATATACAATAATTTTTTGTGATTTTGATTGCAACGAATTAAATAGAATGGAGGAATCTAAAAGAAATTGTCGTTTTATTGCGGGAAGAAACGTGTGGAGAAAAGTGAAGACAAATTTTATAAATTAACTTTACGGTTTGTTAATTTGTACGTTTATTATAACACGTTTATTCATTTATTAAGAAACTTAAAATTGTGCAAAATTGTTTAATTCTTCCTCCCCTCTCGAATTAGTGTTTGCCATACAATTTCATCGTTGACAGAAATTTAGTAACCGCCGGTAGTTTTAAAAATAACCGCAGTACACTGGCAAAAACTGTTTCTATTTGTATATTTCAAACGCAGAAAAGGTGTTTATTGATTTTTCTAATTTCTATTCAAATAATAATAATAATAATAATAGTAATAATAATAATAAGGATGATACGAGTAAAGAAAAACACAAAGGAAGGCAGAAAAAGTATCGCGATTACAAAAAGAACTCTTTGTTCTTGAGGCCTACGTTAAAATAAAATCGATTAACTATAAAATCGAGTTTTTTCTAGAAAATATCTAATATTCACCATTTTTAAAATTTAAAAATCATTTAGTTTAAAGTTTTAAACATTTGCTTTTATATTTCATGTCTTCTTTTTATAAAATTTTCATACGAATTATTCAGATCAGATGATGAAGGGAGGTGGCCCGTTGAACCTCACATGCGGTTTGATCAATTTCCCTATAGGCGCCTTTCCGCATCAGGCGATGGCTGTCAGCCTTTGCAAAATAATTAAAACAAAGGGCACGCTTTAGATTGCTGGATCGAATGTGTTAGTTTGAAGCTAACCGTTTAACTGAGTCACATTGTGTCAGTAAAGAACAATAAAAAAAAAAAAAAACATACTTCTTTAAGAAACATAAAATTGAAATATCCAAAAGTAACTCTGTTTTATTATATTTATTCAATATACTTTAGTATTCTATATAGAAAGGGTGCCTAACGGCTGATATATAGTACAAATTACAATTCGTGCGTAATTGGTACGAATTAAAAATGAATAGAGTTAAAACTATTATCAGTTCGAATGACGTTCGTGATAAATTAATGCGCTCCCATATGTTATATCGAGCTACGCTCGAGATAAACCGTTAAGTGGTTTTTATCGTACTTGGTATAAATCGATAATATCAGGATAATAGAATAGATACAAGATTTGTCGGCAACGATAAATAATTTTTCGGTTCCAAAATTTGAAAAATCTACTAAGGCGCCTGCCTTAGTGACGCAAGGAATGAAAAAAATCTGATATTCTATTTCGAACAAATTATACTGACGTATGAATTGAAGATTTATACGAATTAAATTATTGTAAAGTACGAAGCATCCAATTTTATTTAAAATTAAACTTGCGTGTTTTATAAAATCATTTAATCTGTAAGTATTAAAGAATATACACATATATATATATATGAAAAAAAGTAATCCTGTCGGTACATTGAACTATAGGAGTATTTATAAAATGCGTCCCGCCAGCGTTTCGACTCCTTCAGTGAGATTTCACGATAAACTTGTATTAATTCTGTTGCATACCGTTAATGTATCTTTCTTCAAGGGTCATTAGGGTGGGAAAAAAGTGAGAAGAATATCAAAATAACAACCTTTTATGGATTTTGTGTATTACATTTTTAAGGAGGGTTTCGATATTTACACACTCATCAAATTTGGTATTACTGAGCAGAAATTTCGGAAATTTATTTTATTCCTTTTCAATGCATAAGGACGAATGGTCACGGAAGAAGAGGATAGGAGAAAGAAAACAGAGCAATGTGAAATAATACATTTTGTCGATTGTAATAAATTGTTTGTTTATTAAATAGCGAAGTAGTAACGATTTCCGCAAATCGCGGTTAAAAAATTAGCGGCTCTTTGTTAATTCTAGCGGATTTATGAAAATATCAGTTCGAGCGATGTGGGTCAATCAGCCTGCCTATATATTTGTTTTTAAAATATGAAATCGAGAATAGTACTACTTAAAAAACTTGATGAAATTTATTTTAAAATTTTTTACAGCGTATACGGACTTGGTTATTTAAAACAGTCTTTTTATCCGCGTGTCGAATTTTTTTTCTTTTTATTTAAAATTTAATTCCATAACTAATATTTTACAAATTGATGAGTCTCTTAGTATTAATCGGCTGCAATGGTGTTCGTATTAAGTGAGTAAATATATAACGGTATGTAAGAAGATAAAAACAACTGAGACTTTTTTCTGTAATCCCTCGTACAAAAAAAAAAAAATAAATAAATAAATAAAATAAAAAAAATCGGTTTAAATCTACTTTTAACTTTTACCGTCTAGTTTTATCGCTGTCAGTCATCTCGTTTAATTCGTAGTGCGAAAAAATGCTATGCACATTTTATCCTTATTTATCGAATAATAATAACATTTTCCAGATGTGATCGGATAAAGCACTTTAAAGTCGTATGGTTAAAAACGAAATATTCCGGCACCCGTATAAACAACCGGAATCATAAATGTTAAAAGAAATTTTCTACTTCGTTGGAATAATTTTACAATCTAGGTGGAAAAAAATTGCAAAAAATGATAAGAGTTTTTGAATATAGTTGTATTAAAAAATATATACAAGAGTGAACGCGTGGAGCCAATTTTAAACTCATAAGGTGTAAATTTATGGCAAAAATTTTGGAAAAATTTTGGAATTTTAAAATAATCGTTTTTTCGCAAGTTTTGTGATATATTTATATATATATATATATATATATGTGTGTGTGTGTATTTATCTTGATGTAGTTGAAAAAAGCGCAGAAAAGGTCACGGTGGAAGCAGTGCGGGAAAATGATTTATTTCTTTATAGTCGGTGCAAAAAAAAAAATTACGAACATATGACTAGCGATATCGCGTGAGGCAGAACGAAATGGAAACTTTTTTTTTTTACTTTTCCGAAAAAATTATGCATTTTATTGTTTAAAAAGTATGTTAAAATTTATTAAAGTTGAGTTTTGCGTACATATTTGCGTTGTTAACGTATTAATCGATTATTTGAGAAAATCAGTTCGATTTTAGAGTTTTTAAGAAAAAATGCTTTGTCGTTTAGCAGATTTTCAATTTATAGTTACAGTGGTTTTTTAAAATAAGTCTATAAATTATTTTTGATATAAGTATGTGAGATTTTTTTTCATTCAATTTAAAAGAAACGAAAAAGTGCATCCGTCGAATTAGATTGATTCATATATCCAATAGAAGCAAAAACAAGAGGATTATAATTCAAAACAAGGCGTCACGCAATGTTCGGTCTCAAATTCAACTGTGTTTGAATTTTCTTCTATGCGTCCGTTAATAGAAAACCTATTGAATGACACAGTTCAAACAATAATTTGCAGGGAAAGAAAATATTTTGCATTATGCATGTTTGTGTTATTTCGAATTTATATTATAGTCTAATAACAATTGACTAAAGTATGTAACAAATATTTAAGTCTAGAATTGTTTGTTTTTTTTGGGGGGGGGGGGGTAGGAAACACGTGAATTTGACGAAAGTCTGAAACGAATTGAATTTTTTTTTTTAGAAACAGCGAAATTTATTTGGAACAGACGAGATTAATAAGAAAGTGTTTATGAAAACTAATCGAAGCAAAGGTCGAAACAAACGTAAAATTTAACAGATGGTCTGTAGGAAAGTTTGAAGTTTAGTTTTTAAATTGTGCCTAAAAGTGTAGCTCGATAGCCGTCACATTGCAATAGGTTAATTTGGCGAGAGGAATGGAAGTAGTCGTTTGTTTACAGTTTCCACGACCAGGGATAACGTTAGCAGACGAACAGCTCTTCTGTTGGTAGTCAGGACGGGGAAAGCGCCAAGAATAGTCGGCTTATCGATTTTCTTCCCGTTCGTTCGTTAAGTACTGGATGTATACGTTCCGCTAAAGTGTGGGAAGTTATTCGACAGTTTTATGTCGAACGCTGCACACGCACATACATGCATGTGCTCGCCGTTCATTTTATCGTTAATAAAATTTTGATTCATTAGTGTAACATACGAGTACGAGTACGGGTTAAAACATATTTTTTCTACATAATGCTTATTTCGCAGAAGCGGCGGCCAATTTTTCCAAACGGAGTTTTCGGTTTTTTAGGGATTTCAGTTATTTTATTGCTATTCGCTGTCGTCGGTAATGTTGTCGCTAAAAAAACGCCGTATGCAGACAATTTTGTCAGACGGAATTCCGTTTTTGAAAATTCCGTAAGTAGCGAAAATTTTTGATGATATCTCTCGAATTAAAATGACAATTGAAAATCATTTTCGTCGTTGATCCAGTGTGCCAAAAGGTAGTTTTATTGAAATTCGAATATAAGAAGATCGGGTTAATTGACACAAATTTACAAAATAACAAAAATAATTTATTGAAACGGCATTAATACTCTTCATTAATACCGTGAAGAAAATTCATCTTTTTATCCGTGTATATAATTGGAATTTTATTTAACGATTAAATGTACTTATGTGCGTAGTAGTAAAAACTCTAAAGAAATACTCTTAGTTCACGATGAAATACATATGGTCTGCTTAGTACTTTGGAGTTACACCATATTTCATTTTATGTACAGCGAGATAATTTCATTTTAATTTTTCGTTTTAAAGTATCGCTAGAAATACCCCTATGAATATTACTAGGATTAACGACGGTTGTTTTTATTCGATTAAAAGGTATATTTTCTTTTTAAATGAATACCTTTATCGTTCACTTAATTTTGTATTTTTCTTCATAAGAATATGATGATAAGCACCACAGTTTTTCCTATTTTGCTTTATCTTTGAAAAAAAAATAGTAATTATAAATTTTTTCCAGAATATCGAATCATACAGAGCCGCGAAACCGTGGGAAGTACCAAACTGGCCCAGTGCCAAAATACCTCGACTTGGTCAGGTATCCGGAGTTTCCGTAAATATGGTTGGACAGCCAGTTATATTCCATCGTGGAACTCGCATATTCAATGCCAAGTAATTTTGCGTAATGCAGTAAATATGAGTAGCAAATTGTCTATGAACGCACTGTGCCGAGAGGCCTTCTAAAAGCCTGCCTGTAGGTTCGACCATTCACATAAATATGTAATCACAATGCACAACACACGAGTACTAGTGATTACAGTTTTTTTTTCTTTTTTTTTTGCCCGAAAAATATTCAGATGAGCCATAAAAAAGCTAGTTTGTGAAAACAAAAGTGAAATATAATTAACATATTTAATTTGTAATATTATATCGTATTAACCATATCTTACGTGAGTTTGCACGGTTTACTGTTTTTGCACTAACAAAGAACAACTCTTTAATCTCCTTCTCGAAATATTTATCAAAAACACTGTTGAGAACACTGAAACGTGTTAAATGAAATATAATTTGTATTAAATAACTGGTATATATGTGTGCTTCAGAGCTCTAAAAATATTCGTAACTTTTAAGGTTCTAATTTTTAATTTTTCGTTATATTATTCGGTATTTTGTATTAATATGTTCTTGCATTAAAACTTACCTAATCGATATTTTCTAGTTTTTAATTTATATTTTTGAATTTAACGGAAGTAATTTCTTCCAGATTTTCACTGCGTATTTATCGATAAATTGATGTTAAACCAAACAAGTAACTCACACATATTAGACAGCAATATTTACATTATTTACATTGTACATACTATTTTCAAAAAAATTAAACAACTTAGAAGCTCTTTAAACTAATTAAATTAAATTCATCTCTCTAATTCAATATAAAACATTTCACAAGTATATTTTTTTCCCCTGATTATACATGTTATTGGCACACTATACGAAATTCGCATTATAATGCATAGATGTGTATTTCGTGTAACTAATTTAATGTATGCTATGTAAAAAGTAATAAATTTCTGGTAAATTATCCGATAATTTAGTATTAAAAGTATCTCGTTACGATCGTACATTAAATTAGTTGCAAGAAATACACATCTATGCATTATAATACGAATTTCGTATAGTGTGCCAATAATATGTATAATCAGGAAAAAATATATACATGTATTCGCGAAATATTAGACTGAATTAGGGAGATGTATTTAATTTAATAGTTTAATAAAGCTTCTAAGTTGCTTAATTAAGTATCGTTGTTAACAAGTTATCTTACTTATGAGTTGGATTATTCTGTTAAGGAAGAATTTAAAGATGAGAGAGAGAAGAATGATGATAGGATAAGCGAAAAAAGTGTGTAATTTCGCGGAATGGAAATTAATGCGAATAAATAAAATTTCTGAAAATTTAAGCAAAAACCAGAGATTGAAAAACACAGACAGGAGGAGTGTAGAAAAACTGGAAGAATTTCAATATTCGAAGGCAAGGATGACAAAAGAAAAAGCGAATGACAGCGATAAATGAAAACCGCAACGGCGAAAAAGGCATTTATTACAAAAATAGAAGAACGTTAATAAAGTGGAACAAAAAATAGGCCCGTAAAGAAAAACAGAATAGAGGCGTGAGAATATTTTTTTTTTTTTTGGACTTATCAACGAAGGATCTTACCCAGAAACGATTGGAAGAAGAGTCAACTAATTAAAACTTAATTCAATCAGAAATAGCTGAAATAAAGGAACCAATGGCGGGGACAACAGACTGACAGGATATAGGAAGCGCAATAAGGAACAGGAATCCTTAATTTTGGGAGGAGTAAATAAAGGGAAGAAGAACGTTGGTCGAAAGAGTAGACCACTCAAAGAAAATGTGATTAGCACCACAGGCAACTGCTTCATTAGAATGAAGAAGACAATAAAGAGAGGAAACCAAAGAGAGACGATAGCGCGAAGAGGACAATAAAGTGTGATTAAAGCGTAGGCGAATGATAGGAGCAGTAACAGAACGTGAAAGAGAAGGGAATTCTGAGAAAAACGGATTAGCAAGTCGGTTAGATTGAATTGAGAGGTAGTGGTAAAGGAGAAAATATCCGATCAAAATTTAAAGTGAAATTTCTTACTTAGGGATGATAGATTGGTAGTTAGGATTTTTTTTTTTTTCATAGTAAAAGCGGGAACGGGCAGTAACCAGACCACAAAGCATCTGCCATTTTATTACCCATCGAGTGCACCTTTATGACCAGGAACCCACAGTATATCAACGCGGATAGAGTGATGAAAGGAAAGACTGTGAATGAGAGATAGTATACGAAGGTACTTATAGAGAGTCGGAAATTATCAGATAGTGGGAGAAGTTACGATTAGAGGAAATATAAATAATTGCACGTAGGACAATCATTAATTCATTTGTGAAAATAGAACAGCAAGTCGGAAGACGAAAGGATTCGGAAAAATTAAAATCGAAGAGAATAAAGAAAGCCCCGACATTACTAGCCCCCCTAGAGCCATTAATGATGAGTACATGAGAAGGACAAAGAGAACTGATAGTACTGTGAAATTCCTGTTTAATAACCGTCTGTGGTAGAAACCTGGAGGAATTAGAAATAAAATATACTTTGGGTGGGTGTGAGAGATTGAAATAATTAAAGGAAAGGTAAGGAAGATTATTATGGGAAATTATATGGAAAAATAACTAAAACGACGAGAGATAAGGGCTAAGATGGAAATTTTATTAGGAGCAAAGCGCCAGTTACTGGCGATGGAAATGTAGGAAGGAATAAGTTGAGAGGAAATGTGTACACGTTTCGAAAGAAAACGATAGCCCAAATAAGATCTTCGAATTGAGAGAGGAGATGCATTAGATTCAGTAAGCATTGTTGAAATAAGAGAGAATTTAAGAGCATCGAGACATAGACGGAGACAGGAATTCTGTATTCTATCCAATTTGGAAAGAGGGGTTCTGGAGGCACAGCCACAGATAAACGAACAGTAATCAAACTTGGAGCGATTAAAGGACCTAAACAAGGAAATGATTACAAGAGGATCACCTCCCTATTTGGTTTTGGTGATAAGGTTTCAGCAAGTTCAGTTGTCTAATGGGGAAACAAGGAAGATAATTAATATGCTCGGAAAAGGTTAGTCAACTATTAAGTTAAACACCAAGACAGCAGAATATCAGTTAACACGAGGAAGAGGCATCCGATTTAGTGATATATTAACAGAAGCGGGATCATAGGGACGAAGAGGAAAAACCACGCAAGAAGATTCGGAAGAAAAAATAGAAGGATGAACAGAGGAAAGAGAATGTTGTAGCGTAATCAGAGAAGAATTAATCGCTTCATTGGCAGCTGCGATGTCGAAAGAAGAGGAAAAAAGAAGAATATCATCAGCAAAGAATAAAGAAAGGAAGTTTAAAGGAAGAGACGTCGTAGCAATAGTGTAAATGTTAAAAAGAGTAGGACTAAGAGGGAAACCCTGGTTTTTTAGTACCTAGTTAAAAATTGAATGGAAAAAGTAGAAAAGAACTTTAGTAAGTTTTAAGAAGAACGATAAGAGGTAAGGTCGCGATAAGAAAGGCGGGAAAAGGAAATAGCTGTAACAATAAGAGGAAAAAGGGAATAGAAAATATCTATAAGAAAACTGTAATTAGTTTTTCAAGTCTACGACTATCTCAAATATTTTCAAAATTATTAGCAGGTAATTATTGTGCTCTTTGTTTTTTTTTGTTTTGAGTTTTTTTTTTTTTTTTTTTGTTATAAAAAGGTATAAGACTGTTACAAATTTCTTAAAATTTTATTATTCTAAATTATTGACATATAAATTTTTTCGGTTAAAATTTATTCAGCAAGGTAACTGTGTCCAAATAAATAAGACTTACATTCCAGATATATCAAAGTTTTGGTTGCTCACGTGCAGTAGTAGTTCATAATGAGAAAATCGTTAAAAATTCGACTCAAAATTTCTTTAGCGGTAATTTAATTTGCAAAGAAAAAAATAATGAAAATTATAAACACGACTCTTAAGATTGAATATCAAAATAGAATTAGCTAGAAACGAATTTTTTCGAGGGAAATATTCCGCTTTCAGAGTTGAAAAAGAGAAGAGAAAAATAAATATATTTGTAAAGGTAAATTGTTAGAATTTAAAGAAGACATACTTTATCTATCTTAACGCAAAATATGTGATCTGAATCCAAAAGACACCCGAATCAAACGACTTCGAAAGTAGAAATACACACTGCTATACAAAAGTATTAGTAATTGATGCGATTAATATTATATTTGTAAAAATTAATTTAGCTTATCATACACTGTTGGATAATTCAACAAACTTCAGTTAGGAACGTGAAGAAATATTAGTAAAAATGAACATAATTCAGGTCCCTTTCAGGTTTAGAACTTCTTTTTCAGTTAAAAGTAACTTTTATTGAAAATTCCACAGTATATACAAAAAATTCATCTTTACTAATACAGTTTCCTTTTCCAGCTAAAGGTGGAACATTCCTGAACACGTTTCTAGGATATTTATTTATATTTAATCTGAAGATGTTTGTTATTTATGTTTTATAATTTTTCATTAATTTTATTAACTAATTAACAAATATAATGTACAAGTTCGCTATAGGTACGAAGCTCATTAAGGTTTCAACCAAATTAATTCCTATATTATTAGTTACGCGTAAACTTGCATATGCGTCCATATGCATACATCACCGCTATCGTCATTAACAATGAGAGAATCAATCCTCATTGATTTGGTTCCTTGTAACTAGAGTCATTATTACATTAGTATAGTGTTTTTAAAATAACACGTCTACGGTATTACAACGAATGAATGTTTCGCTCTCTTTTTTTTTCTTCATATGATATATTTATTTATTATTTACAATATTCCCACAATGGTTGATTAATACGTTAAACATTCACTTCGGTGTTTTAGTGACGCGTTAATCCAATTTTAATTATTACATTATTATTATATTTATCTATTTAAAATATGTACTTAATAATACTAAGAGCTTTTAATATGAATGTATATTATTTACGTGATATTTCGTTAACTGTAAATTTATTAAATTGCTTAAAAAGTTCGTAAGTTCATCTATACACCACCATTATATATCATGTTATTGCTGTAGCATCTTTGTAAAATGTGTCCTATATTATCCTGTGTAAATTATACATCTTAATACATCTGTCTGAATCTGAAATTTTAAATCTTTTTAGATAATCCTTAAATATTCCTTGGCCCGATAAGAATCGTACGTTAAAATAATTCGGTACATAATCGCTTCTAACTAAATCTTACGGATATATACGTATGTGGATTTTTAGTCGGCAGCGAAAAGATTATAATTTTTAACAGATTTTACGTGTGTTAATGAGTTAATTTTAAAAATGCAATGGTCCCGCATAGTTACTAACTTTTACTTATTGTAACATATAGTTTACGATGATTTTCAGCGAATATGGTTATTCCATGAATCGTTTCGATGACGCGTGTCCAAAATAATTCCCCGAATCATTTAAATGTATCATAACACATATATAGGAATAAAGAATATTTAGGAGAACATTATTAATAGGCAGTTTTTTCTAGCTTCTTGTTTAACTGTATGTTATCTCACGTACCGTAATCGTTTTAACTGTTATCGATATTTCTGATTCGTAGTTCTTTTAATCGAAGCCATATTTTTCAAATGATCGACGAAGGACCGATAGATGTCGATACTGTGCTGACTATGGATCCGAATACCGGTGCGGTGTTGAGTAGTTGGGGATCGGAATTTTTTTACATGCCTCACGGCATAACTATCGATCGTGAAGGCAACACTTGGCTAACCGACGTAGCTATGCATCAAGTATTTAAGGTAGAGTTTATCTTCCGTATTCAGGCTTGAACGGTATTTTTATTCAGTTGAATGCCTTATAATTACTTTTTATTAGAATTTCAGCCGCACCGGAAACCGAATATCGCGTTTGCGAAACGTGATAAAATAATTTACAAAAAAAAACAAATTTTTTCAGACAGCCAACTGATTCAAAAACTTTCTTGGCAAACTGATATTTTAATGCATTTAATGGATTGTAATAATTCGTTTAGTCTGATAAAAAGTGCACTACTTACACATTTGTGCCATGCGTGTTTTTTTGTTTTTTTTTTTAGTTATTCCTCAGTCCGGCTATAGCCGATGGGGGAAATTTATTAGTCAATTTACAAACATGTATAATGTACTTAATATAGCATAGCTGACTATACAATCTTAAATTTTGTGTGTTGAATGTGTGATAAATTAAAATTTAACACAGAATTATGAGTAAAACTAATACAAGAATAATTAAAAGTGTAATAGTGATGTAATACTTAGTCGCCTTTACACATAATAGCCTTATATTATATTATGAATTATTACATTACTTAATCTAACTTAGTAAGAATGTATAATATGTATATTAGTAATTAATCTACGCAATTATGTGCATTTTGGGTCTTTATGTGTTTATAGATTGCTAATATTGGTATTAAAATTAACAATAGAGATAGCATTAAAACGAACTAATAGTAATAAAGAACTGTTTAGGATGACATTTGTATATCTGTAAAATATAATGTTATATATCGGTTGGAGAGAATTGATCAATCGGTTTAAGGATGAGTTTGGTCTTCATTACATTGTGGAAGAATTGCAGTAGTGGTTCAAAGTTTGTTCTGTCAATAGAGGTGCTAATGTATCGCATATTATTTTGAACATTTGTACCTGGTATTTTAATGCGTCACACTCAAAAAGGGTGTGCTGTACATTTCCAGTTATATGGGCAGTGCAATATTGGCAAATGGGTGTATTGGTTTATTCTCCAAAGTTACTATGCCCAGTGAGGATCTGAGCATTGTAAAATGTTACTTTTAGGTTTTTCAGCTTTAGTTTGTTTATTATAGTAGGGAATAACAAGTAGGATTTCCCACCCGTTATGTCTTCGTTCCACTGCGTTTACCAGATACTGATGAGAATGTTATCAATCAGTCTTGTAAATGTTTTGATGGGTGGCGTGTGGTTTGTAATACACTACGGTCAATGTTACCAAGAAATTTGAAGGATTTTACCAAATTTAGGTTCTTGGTAATTCTGTATTCTGTTACTATTGCTCGTCCTATAAGGAATAGATACATAGGCATGATGTTAGCTATAACGCATGCCGCAGAAGTTGAGGCAGTTCTATAAAGAGGAGATATATTTAGTACAAATTTTCTTTGTTGTTTATTTACAGACTTAAGTTTTTTTTTTTATTGATATATACGCACGAGCCGTATCCATATATATATATATATATATATATATATATGGATTGAATTAGACCCTTATATAGGGTGTATCTTTCCTTATGCAGTCCAAATTTGTTTGGCAAAATACTTCTCAGTTTATCATATAATTTAACGCATTTAATGTTAATTTCTTGTAAATGAGCAGTGAATCTTAACTTGCTGTCGATAAGAATAGCTAGGTATTTTATTTTTTCAACCAACTGCACTGGGCGGCCAGAGATTATTTTTAAGTTTTTAATTTCGTTACCAAAGAGAATACGAATTTGTCCGGCGATTTTACGGGAAATTTTGATGGAAAGGTAGAATAATTCACGCTCTAGCTTTTATTAACCGTTAGTTCAACAAAAGTTGTTAGCATTTTTTGGTAAAATTTTTACAAAAGAAGCGAAGAATTAAAATAAAAATAATTATTTGTACTTTGTTTGTTTTTTTTTTTAAACTATTCTTTTATTATTATTCTACCAGAGATTTGATTTACTATGATTCCTTTCATTCCTTATCACTTACTTCTGTAGCAAGAAATGTCAATTCGCATTTTCCCATTGAAAATTTAAAAAAAAGAATTCAAATTTTGTAATGTTTTTATCAATTTTTTCCGATTATTTCTTAAAGTCTGATAATTGTGCGATGTAAAACTTGAAGCGGTGCAGAAATCGCGTTTAATCAACTACTTCACTTCTTTTTGTATTGCACTTTTTAATATTACCTGCGTATTGTAAAAGTGATATTTTCCGCGCTCTCGGCGCAATATTCGTTTCCGGAGCATAAACATGCCAGTCCTCATTTTTTCCTCAGCGCTCTGTTTGGTTTCATCTTTTCATCGTTAAATTTGTCACAAGCGTTTACAGAAGCACACCTACGCAACACTTAAGCATTAATTGTACATGGATGCGGACTTTAAATTAATTTTAAATGTTACTAATACAACCGACGAAAAATCATCAGATTCGAGTTTCAATTGTATTTCAACCTCAATCTCGTTGAAGTCAGTAAATTATCGGTGATTGTACGATATTTTCCGTTACTTAACCTACTAACCTAACTCCTCTCGTTTCTGTTTGTCGCTGTTTAAATTATATTTAAAATGCTCAATGATAAAAATCACAATCACATATTATTTCGGTGATTAATCTTTTGCGCCAATGGTAGATTCGCTTTTGTGCCGCGCTATCTTTTTCTTCATGGTTGTAACGAGGTTGAGTACAAATTTCCCGATACTAAAATAGCAGAGGTTAAAATTAAACGGGTTTTTAAGCACCGTTCATATTATCACGGTTAAATTAGGCAATAAATGAACTAAGCGCACTTGGGTGTACCATATATGTATGTGTGTGTGCGCGCGCGTATGAAATAAGTGACCTATTAAAATTAATTAAAACGTTGTTTGGTGTATATTTTAATTTAATTAGCGCATTTCGTGGATTTTTAACATTAAATGTGTCGACAGAATCTGTGAATTAAGAAGATTATTTAAAAATTAAGCGTGAAACGGTATAATTGGAATTATAAAATGTCTAGAAAATTATTTGCGGGAAATACCTGTTCTTTTGAATTTAATTACGATTTTGAATTATTTACGATTTTCTAACGCCATTGTCGTTGCTGTGTTAATTTGAGAACTGCTTAATCAATAGAATAGGACCGAGAATAAAATATTTTACCGATAAGGTTCCACACATTGCTCGTGATACAAACGGCTCACTGCTTGAAAAACTTCGATTCATTCCGCTACAAATTAGTTTTTACCAGTGTAAACAAATTAAAGGTGTTTGAGTCATTTTCGGTTTTTCTTTTTTGTTTCTTTTGTTATTCGCTGTATTGTGCGCAATGTGTGCTTTCGTTTTTAAATTGTATCCAACATTAAAGTTTTTTTACGTTTTTTACATTTTTAATATATTTTAAATTTACGGAATTCGTTGTATTAGAAGTATTTACTTTCTTAATAATAATGCAGAATTTACTGCTTGTAAGAAGTAACATCAAACAAAATCTGTTTGAAAAAAACCCTTGAAACTTAAACACGTTAAGTTACGATGGTTTATTAATAAAATAAGAAAACTAGATTATTAAAAAAATTTTAGAATTATATTTTTCTTATGTACGTGCGTTTTATGTGATTTCGAAATGTTGTTCCCTAAATGTACGAGGCAGATCTATGTAATTAAGAAAAAGCATTTGTTTCACGCATTGCCGATAACTATAAACATTACACGTTGTAAAAAAATGTTACTTTATAAAATCAACGATATATATATATATATATATATATTGAATTAAACACTGGAAAAATATTCCAAATTTTAATATATAAACGAAAAATATGAAAAAAACTAGAAAAGTTTTAATGCATCAACAGAGGAGGGCACGTGCTATAACATTAAAAACAACAAAAAGATATGAAAACGAAAATCGGTTTAACGTGATACCATTCATTTTAATTTTGATCAAAAATTGCCATGGAGTAATCGGATGAGTTTTTTAAACGGCGAGTCTCGAGTTTCTCGTGATAAACCTACAAAAAGATCGGAAAATACGCGCTACCGCGAGAGAAATATTCAATACGAACTGGAAAGTAACTTCAGATGTTTTATTGGCGTGAGTCAACTTTTTTCAATGAAACTATTTTCAATTTAGACGATGGTTCTAATGAACGGGTAATTTTATTCTTGAAATAAGAAATAATTATTTTACTTTTCGCGCAATTGAACAAGCAAGATCATATTAATGGCAAATGTTTCTTCCTAGATATTGTATAATTGTACGCGTAAATTAATAATATTATCGAATTAGAAATAATAATAAAATAATAATAATAATAAAAAAGAAAAACGTTTTTAGACTTTCGTGTACATTTTATATTTCTTAATTGTAACCTTTTTTGGCAACATTATCATTTTGAAATAAGAATTCAGCCACAGCAGCAGCAGCAGCCAAGGATATTTCGTACAATTACGTCTGCACCGTTTTTCGCCTCTAACGTAACATTACATAATGATTTAAACGTTCCATTTGTCCCCGAGATTCTTATATTCACCAGTATTAAAAATCATTCGATAAATTCCAACATAGCAGTAATCCCAACATCAACAGAATCTATTCATCTGGACTTCCAGATAATCCGTTCAGACGACTGAGAAGAACGATTACCTAACAGCTGAAAAAGTTCACGCACGATGTATCTCTTTCCCAACATATCCGTTTTTTTGTTTTCAGTTACTACATGCATGTAGTTTTTTTTTAAATTAGTAAATGTATATTCATCAGCAAATATTATACAAAAAAACATTTCATACAAGTAATTCTATGAGAATATCTAGCCTAGTACCCCGCCGTATGGCTTAATCTGTGCTAGAGGCTCTCTTACAAGTTATAATTTTTTCAGTATCTTATAAAAGTAGTTGATACTTAGTGTATTTAATATATTTATTCAGGCGGGTTATGCTCAAATTTATTAGCAAATTTATTTATTTATTTATTTTTAGTTATTTTTCACGTTTTATTTATTTATTATTTATTTATTATTTATTTATTATTTATTTATTATTTATTTACTGGCTTTATTATTCATCACCACTAGAACTTGTCGGTGTCATTTATACACCTCTGCCTTATGTTTTGTACATAGTTAAAGGGAACCTGATTTGTAATTATATCAATATTAATTTATTTATTTTGGAGCGGGGATATAGAACATTGTGTACCAGATATTGACATTTTTTTTGCCGTCTTTTCGTTCTTTAGATTTATGTCGTTCTTGAACTGCCTAATATGGTTATAGTTTTTACAGTGAAACTGTACATGATCTGCAGATTCATTTTCCGCGCATGAGCACGTGCGGCTTTCACTTAGTTTAAACCTGTATAGATATATTCCCCAAGGGAGTTATGCGGAGTACAAATCGGGGGTAATTTTTAATTCCTTTTGTTCTTTTACATCCGAGATTAGTGAGAAAGTGTGTCGACCTGCTGTATCGTTCTTCCACCTGCTTTGCAATATGTCGTAGAAGTGGTTTTTGACTGTATTTTTAATTTTTGTAAGATATTTTTTATTTTGTGGTAGGTCTTGGTGGTACATTAAATTTGGAAGGAAATTCATTTCCTCGAACATTTCTTTATCTGCAAAATTGAAACGGATGTGTGATTTTTAATGGTAAATAGAATAGTTCTGTATATAATAAAAAGATCGATCGGAAGTGAATCGCAGAGGATAGCTGTTGTACTATATGACACGATTTTGTATACTCTGCACGTGCTTGTGAGAAACTTTCTGAGGGTAGCTATTACTTTTTTTTTGTGTGTGTGTGTTTGAGTTTTATCCTACAAAAGTATACGGATAGGCGCAGTAGTCAAATATACTTTCAACAAGCGCTTAATATAGTATAATTCTATATCTGTAGTCAAAGCCCCGGCTGTTCCGGCATGTTTGTGTCAACTGGTAGTGCGTGATATCAAGTTTTGATATTATATAATTCAGATGGTAATTGAAAGTGAGTTTGTTGTCAATCATAACGCCAAGGTATTTGAAATGCTCAACTACTTTTAGTTTTGCACCCTTGTATTGAACGATTATGTTGTTCCTTTTTAGTTATGGTGACTTCGTGAAGAGGCAGATTAGACTTTTTTTTCTGTGGATAGTTGCAGTTTAACGTTGGTTAACCATCCTACCAGTGTTTATAGGGCTTCGTTTGCTATTTTTTGAAGATTTTGTTTGTCTCTCCTTTTATTATAAGTAAAAAGTTATTTGTGTAAGCGCAAAGATCAATGTTTGTGTTTAAATTTTGCTTAAAGATTCCATTGAAAAGAATGTTCCAGAGAAATGGTTTTAAAACACTACCTTGAGGACAGCCCATGTTCGTTGTTTTGGAAGTAGTAACATCCCCTAATTGCAGCTTGACTCGTCTATTTTTGAGATAATGGACTATTGTGTGTAAAAAGAGGAATATTGTCGGATAGAAGTTTTTCTAAATTTTGATAAAGTGCTGGATGTCAGCAATTATTGAAGACACCCGTTATGTCTTAGAATATGCTTTCCTTGGCTCAGACTTTCTGTGATCTTATAGGTCGCGTATTTGACGGCATATTCTATCGATACTCCTTCGCTGAAGCCGAATTGTCTGTAGTCGAGGTAACCTTTTTTTATGTACGTGTCCTAAGATGCGATGATTTAAGAGTTTTTTCATATATTTCTCCAAAGGCGTCAAGAAGGCAGATTGGTCTATAAGATTTGACATTGTTTGGTTTTTTTCCGGGTTTATGGAGAAGGATTACATTTGCCTCTCCCGACAATTTTTGGGAAAATAGGCTGATGAAAATGTTTTTTGGTATATGGCACTAATAAGATATGGGAAATTTTTAAACTAATTTATAAAAATTTCCCAGATCTTATTAGTGCCATATACCAAAAAATATTTTCACTAGCATATTTTCCAAAAAATTGTCGGGAAAGGCAAATGTAATTCTTCTCCATAAACCAGGAAAAAAACCCGAACAATATTAAACTTATGGACCAACCTGCCTTCTTGTTGTCTTTGAAAAAATATCTGAAAAACTCTTAAATCACCGCATCTTAGGACACATACATAAAAAACGGTACCTCGACAACAGGCAATCATGTAGTTAGTTATCGTATTTACAGATTTATTGTATCTCAATTTAGGGTCTCATTGGAGACAATAAATTAATATTAAATTTAAGTTAAAATCACTGTTGTTTATGGTAATATTACCGGCGCCTTAAAATAATAATAATAATAATAATAATAATAATAATAATAATAATAATAATAATAATATAAAAAAAAACGTTATAAAAAACTACAAAATTTTCTAAAATAATATCTACGGATTTTATAACGTTTTTGTAATTTGGATTCTGTGGACACATGTAGCCTACGTAAGGATACTGATACAATGGTTCTAAAATACGATGAAAAAATCGATTAAAATTCAATAATTTTGGAATATTGTACCTCATATAAGTTTTATAATTAAAAAGCTTCTTCAGAAAATTACAAAAACATTGAGCAATCAATTATTGTGTGTAAAAAAAATTTAAAAAAAAAAGGATAAAGCGTCAAGTATATACAATACGTAATTTAAAATATCTTAAAATAACACTCACCCGATAACTCATTAAATGTGAAATTAAAGATGTCCGACGATCAGATATATGAACGAATATTTTCGGCAACCAGTAAATTACGTCTTTACCGATGCACTTTACATAAAGGTCTACTCGGGTATGTGATCGATTTAGGCCACGTATGCAGAGTTATTTATACACACATAATACAAGTATTCACAGCCTTAACAACCTTTTACTCTAAATTTACGCTGCTCAGTCGTGGTCGAACACACATTTTACCCCGGACTCGGTCTGGCTAGTTTTCTTTTCCTAATCATTCCAAATTAAGAATATTTCAGATCGTAAAACGTTTTTACATAGAAAAAAATTTACAACGATTGTATGTATGGGTATCAATATTTAATTGGAAAATTATTATTAATCGATTTGTCGGATGTTTATTTATTACTCAATACAGACGTTAAAGGACTCATTCATTTTTGTCAACATAATAAATTAGATTTATCATAGAAAATTTTCATAAATATTCATTTTATGTAGCATTTAGTTTATTGGGAGGAAAAGAGAAAATTTACAGAGAAAAAGTATATAATTTTATTAATGAACTGGTATATTCTTTTTTTATATTTAAAAATCAACAGATTTTTTTTAGGATAAAAAATGCAAATTTAAAATGTTGAATTTTTACAGTATTCAGTATTTTGGGGGGAAAACTTAAATTTTGCACGTGGAAAATTAACTTTTTTTTCTTTTCAAGGGCTATGGCCCCCCTCGATCTGGCCCTTTATGTATGTGTGTCTTATACATGTTTCAGCTTCATAACAAAACCTTTAAAGATAAATAAAAGTTCACAAGACGTGAAAAAAAAGGAAAAAGAAACGCCTTTTCAGGGCTTGTTTAACTTGAAACTTTTTTAAACTTTTCATAACAACGCTGGATGCACCATTTATGGGAATACAGCATGAAAAATGTTCGCGATATTGCAAAAAATTGAGAGTATTTGTTTCGAATTTAGAATTTTATGAAAGTAAATTACGATAATTCTTTTATGCATATATATACTACTAAATCTTTCGAGCTTCTAACGCGACCTATAGTTTTTTTTGTTGATTTCGTAATATTTCAAGATATTTTGAATACTGCGTTGCATTTTGAAATATCTATTTTCAGCTAAACAGTGTGCTAATTTATTAATAGCCGATTTTAGAGAAACAATCGTAATAAAGATTTTTACCAGAACGTTTAAATAACACACCGCATACACATATGTTATATATGTACACACGTTTTTTAACTTTTGAACATAGTAGTAGAACTACATTTTCATTGAATGGGGTAATCCGAATGTGCGTTTTTAATATATTTTCTGTAATACGATTCTGTCGACTTTACGAGATTTTATATTGACACTGATTTCGATCGTCGTCGTCGTCGCAGCTCTTGGAACAAGAGGTGGCGTGCAACTCATATGATCCGATTTCGGGCATCCGCCACTGTTTTCTGGAATGTTTTGCTAATCAGATTCGATGTTACCATTTCCAGTCTTCTTCTTCCTCTGTATCGGATTTCCCTTGTATTTTTCCCTGTGCTGCCAACATGAAGATTCCGTTTTTTCTTATCTCGTAGCCATGTATTTCGCTTTCCTTTTCTGAATACTGTCGACTATTACAGCTTTTCCTTCGTCTACTTTGGTTAGAATTGCTGACAAAGTCTGTCCAGGGAATTTTTAACAATCTACGATAACACCGCATTTCAAAAGAATTTATTCTTTTTTTACTATTTGCACTTATAATCCATGTTTCACATGCATACTGTAGTATTGACCACACATATAGCAGCGCATTATTCTTAAGTTCCAGACTTAATCTGGAATCCTTTAGTACGTGACTTGACGCTCGACTGCTGCGGTCATTTGCGTCCACGAAACAATATGGAAATTGACGTCCCACGGATATAAAACGACGCAAAAAGTAACTATTACTACATATTAATGTGTCTTAATTGTATTAATTTGAGTAAATTTGCAATCTTTAAAAAATTTAGCGATTTCTCGATTATATCCTCTTACTCAGGTTGTTGAATGCCAGTTTCGCCGTTCCAATTCTTGATTTGATTTCTTTGTCATCTCTGCCATTATTTTAGTGATGAGGCTACCTAGATATCTAAATTCAGTTAAGTTTTCTATCTTTTCTCCGTCAATGTAAATATAAGTGTATATGCCTATTTTTAGTTCTGGTAAATTTAATGATTCTTGTTTTTTTTTTGTTTTTTTTTTGTTTTTTTTTTGTTTTTTTTTTGGTATTAATGTTCATTCCATGTCTTAAACCGACTTTATTTATTTTGTTCGTCATTTTTTGCAGTTGTTCTTCTATTTCTGCAGGTAATACTTTATCATCCGCATAACTAATTTCGTTTATACGTTGTCCGTTTATTTCCAGTCGCATTTTTCCAGCATATTTGCGAATACCTGTACGTTATTGTATATTTTATGTTTCCAGTTTTCTCCCGGTTCAACTAGACCGTCACTGACGCTAGGTCAAAAATTCCAACCCGGTTCAGCGAGAACGAAATTTTGTATGCCAACTTCAGTTGCGGTAGCTTACACTGGAGAAGTGTTCGTCGCCGACGGTTATTGCAATTCGCGCATCCTGAAATTCAACTATCGCGGCGATTTGATCAGATTATTTCCTCATACATGGGGTATAGTAGTCATGTATTTTTATTAAAATCGTCCGGCGATCGCTTAATAAATTCGACATTTTCCTCGGTACATACGATATGTATAACTATTGTACAGTGAAACTCATTTAAAATTTTTCTGTTTAGTTTAATTTTTACAGTTTGTTTGATTTTTTTCCTTCTCTTTTATTCGTCATTGATAAAAGTGAACATTTTCTAAACACATTTTAAAAAACAATTTTTTAAACCTCCTGCCAAATAAAAACAAAAATATGTGTATGTATTGGGAAAAACAAAAAAAAAAAAAAAAAACGATTTCGGACAAAATAAGTAAAATTTCTTTTTACTACGAACTTTTCGTTAACATTTTTTCGAAAAATTTTTCTCAATCGCTACTTTTTTTCCGATTATGTACGTTCGTTAATTTAGGCTAGATGGAAAAAACCTTTAAAAAATTATATTAAAGAGATTCGAAAAGGTAAAATAATATTTCACTTTTAGTTGTTTTTAATTTTTTTTTTTTTTTGTTTATTCCAAAATCGAGAATTATCTTTAGGAACAATTTTTTATTTTTTTATTTATTTCTTTTAGACAATATTAACTTGATTTTAATTTTAATTATATATAAAACATATTGCGTCGGTTTCTGTTGGAATTTATACATTCGTATTATGGAAAAAAAGTTAATGATTTTCAAATGTTGACAACAGTTTGAAGTCTCAATGATTTGAATGTGTTTGCGTTTTATTAAAAAAAAATAATAATGCGAGTTTTATCGCTTGAAGAGAAAAAACAATAGCGATTTAGTAATTTTAATATTTTTAAAATTAAATTTATAGTATTAACGACATTCTATGTTTTACAGAATTTTTAAATTTACAAATACCCCACAGTTTAACTTTGCTAGAAAAGTACGATCTTCTGTGCATTGCGGATCGCGAAAATATGAGAGTAATTTGCATAAAAGCCGAATTGTCCAGGAAAACACCGTACGAAGTTGGTACGCATAGTTTGAATATTCAACAACCGGATTTAGGAAGAGTCTTCGCTATCGCTTCTTACGGTACAATTGACATTTTTAACATTTACTCGGTAGCGCTCATGTAATTTTTTTAAAAGTTTTTTATTATATTACTAGTTGAAAAAATAATTCTATTTAAACATAATTTAATGTGAACTTATTAAATTAAAACTGCAATAGCAGTACGGAAATTTGAAAGCATATTATTAGGTACACGTTTTTCTTCCTTTTCTTCCTTTTCTTGTGTTTTTTCTGAATGTGTTTAATTGTGGCCGGATATTTTTACGATCTTTTCATAATGATTGCCAGCTAAAGCGATAAATGCGCGATGCTTTTCTTCAGATCATTGTGAAGTTTACGAGTTTTCGGTGATTCTCGTCGTGACGACGGGGTGTTCGTAACTCGCATAAGTTTATTGATAGATTATGAGATGGTGGTTGTATTATTTCCACTGAAAAATATAATTACGTGTATTCTCGTAGAATGGCCTTAGTACGCCTGCGATTCGTCGTACTGATGTTTTATTCTTTGCCTGCATTTTATTATATCGTTGGTTCTTTAATGCACGTTGAAGTGTCTGCGAAATTTCAGTCTTCCATTATCTTGTATTTTTCCCTTGATTTCTTTACGGTGGTGTTTTCATTAAAACTTCCACAGCTTGAGTATAGATAATTTTTATCAGCATTGTGTATGTGTCCACTACTTATTTCATTAATTTCTATTTTCGCATTGAAAAAGGACAAACGGCGCGAACACCGCGCTCCTTTGATGACTATCTGTTCTAGATCGGTTTGGTTTTTGTCTCTCTCCCTTTATAACCTTAAGATTTTTACGATAGCGGTCTATCGTGTTCTTCACTTGAAAGATCTTTGTGCAAAACTGTTATGTGTTTAATACTTCTAAATCTACTATCAAATAAAACAGGCAGTTGAATGGTGTTTAACGATTTTATTTACCTCTTACCTTTTAATTATTTTAGTTAATATTAAACTTTTGTCCTATTTTTAATATCGGTGAAATTTTTTTTTTCTTCTAAATGTTGTTTGAAAGAGAAATTAATAGATTTCACGCACAAGCTGGTTTTCGACAGCAGTTAGTTAACAAAATAAATATGTTCCGTACAAATTTTAGCGAATTATAATGAAAAGGACACTAAAAAAATGTCTTATTGCAGGCGATTACATATACGCTGTAAATGGTCCAACTTCAAAAATGATACCGGTACAGGGCTTTACGTTACATCCTTTAACGGAAACTATTGTCGATCATTGGGATTCTTTCTCAGACGTAAGTATTTGTACTCGCTTTAACATCAACTAGCCTTTTACATTATACTAAATAATTTTCGAACAACTCGCCAGACTGAAATGCATCATCCGAAAATTTCTATTGACACCGATATTATTTTTATTATTATTATTATTATTATTATTATTATTTGTAACGCGATTAAATGGTGATCTAAGAAATTATCATTATCGCTAAGTTTTAAAATTTGTCAAGTTTTTTACTTCTGCATCAATGGCCTGCCAACTGAGATCGACTTTCGTATCGGGCAAAAAATTTCTTCATAATAAATAAGCGTTACATATAATAACAATTATCACGAAAACTTGGCAGCAGGTATTTTGCTGCAGCGACAAGGCATTGCCTTTAGCGAATAAAAAAATAAATAGAGTAACGCCCTTATCGGATGATCGTCGGCGTGGTATAAAAATAAAATTAAAAACATACGTTCGCATTATCTTTTATTTATTTAATGTTAAAATAGTGATAAATAAATAAAATGAAATAAAATGAAATAAAACTACAATAGCTGGGAAAGTGAAAGAAATTAAATGTATATATTTTACTAGCAGTTTGACGTTATTAATAGAAATTAAGTTTCTTGAAAACAATATAATTTTGCTTAAATTGCGATGAAGGGTCAGGCATGCGTAACTTTTTAAATTAAGCGAATCAATCTGTAACAAAACATAATAATATTTTTATTTTTAATTTATTTCATTAGAAGCTTCCAAAAATTTAAATTTTACAAATTCAATTTTTTTTATTCAGTTTTGCAATGTTATAATGCTAAACGTAAAATTGATAATAGCCACATTTTCTTTTGATCGCGGTGCATTCGATAACTAAAGTAAAATAATCGTGCTCGCATTAAGCATGTATTTACACTGAAATCGTGTCACAGTATATTCGCTCGTGCAAGTTTCGCGATTTCAGAAGCTGTACGAGATTCCTCGCGCCATGTATATACAACGGAGTAATGCATTTTTAGAAGATTTTTCAACTGCTACCAATGCTCTCATATAATATCTGGAAGATAACACTTTGTCCAATCCGTCCTTATTATTTGAACAATAAACTCTTTTAGACTCTTTCACTTATGATACTACACTGAACAATAATTAGAAACAAAGTGTTTATGCTGCTAAAAATTCGAATTTGACGATCTCTGTATAAACAAAAAAAAAAAAACAAAAGAAAACGAACGAACAAAAAAAGAATCAAATTTATCAGCATTTATTATTTAGTTTTACGGTTTCAGCGTGGATTAATTATCCATTCTCAGTATTCGACTTTGTTTCAACGATGCTATAGGCATATTTAATATTTTATTCGTAAATGGTTTCCTTTCATTCGTTCTCCGTTTTCATTGATCCGTCCAATACTACACGTTCATTCTATACATACACGTATCACGAAGTCAAATCTGATGGATGGCGTTGTTTAAGGTGCCTTACGTATTCTCCGGTGTTATGAAGTCGAACTATTTCTACGTTAACGTGTCGATGAAACTGCTTTCCATGTTTAATGGCTATTTGCTTAATAACTTCATTGACCGATATTAAATGCAGGTCCCTATGGATATCTCATCATTACGAGAATAGCGATATGTGTCGGCTATTGTTCGTAAAATGATGCTCTGTCTCGCCTGAAGTTTTGCACGATTTGAGTTACTAGTACAATCCCAGAGTTGTATTCCGTATGTCCATATCGGCATAATGATCTGACGGTACAGAATGCATTTATGTCGAACATCCAGTGACGATCTTCACCCTATCAACCACTATAATTGTTTCGCTGTGTGCTTAATTTGTTGGCACTTCATCTTAACGTGCACATATCACCTAAGACGCCTATCCAAGTGCATACCTATCAGGTGTACAAGTATGAAATGCGGATTTTTTTTGGAAAAAAAACACGTTAAATTTGGACGAATGATAAAAAGTGGTTTACTCAAAGTATGCTCCATCGCTAGTTAAACATTTTTCCCATCTCTCGGGCAATTTGTGGATACCACGCTAGTAAAAATCTTCCCCTTTTGCCGCTAACCATTCATCGAGCCATTTTTTCACGTTTTCGTACGAACCAAAGCGCTGCTCAGCAAGTGCGTGACCCATCGACGCAAACAAGTGGTAATCGGAAGGAGCCGAGTCTGGTGAATAAGCCGCATGGGATAGCACTTCCCAGCTGAGTGCTTCCAACGTGTCGCGAACCGGTTTTGCCATATGTGATGGAGCATTGTCATGGAGAAAAATTACCCTGTGTTGCCTTTTTTGATATTCTGGTCGTTTTTTCAGCAGCGAACGGTTCAAATCGATCAATTGTTGTTGGTAGCGTTTGGTATTAACCGTTTCACCAGGTTTTAACAGCTCATAATAAACCACACCCTTCTGGTCCCACCAAACACAGAGCATCGTCTTCCTGCCAAAGCGATTCGGTTTTGCGGTCGATGTGGATCGTGCGCCTGGATCTATCCATGATCTTTTGCGCTTGGGATTCTCAAAATAAATCCACTTTTCATCCCCAGTAACTATACGATGCAAAAACGACTTTCTTTTGTATCGTTCGAGCAAAATTTCACATGTGTTTTTGCGCCTCTCCATCCGCCTCTCGTTCAACTCATGTGGTACCCATCTGCCGACCTTCTGAATCTTTCCAATTTCTCGTAGGCGCTTAGAAACAGCTTGTTGACTAACTTTTAATTGCTCTGCAAGTTGTTTTTATGTTTGCACATCGTCTTCATCTAATAATGCTTGCAATTCTGCATCTTTGTATCTTTTTGGCGGTTTTCCATGTTCCTTGTCTACAACATCGAAATTACCACTTTTGAAACGCCGAAACCATCGTTCACACATATCCTGCGATAGAGCATGTTCACCATAAGCTTCTCGAAGCAATCGGTATGCTTCAGCAGCAGTCTTCTTCAAATGAAAACAAAAAATTAATGCTGTCCGCGAATGCTCTTTATTTGGCACAAATGTCGTCATATTAAACACACCAAAACAATACTACGCAAACAGTTTTTCAATTTATTACTGATGTACGTTTGACACATATTGATAGCGCAACAAAATTGCATATGCGTCAAATTTTTATAATACACATTGTATTGGTGAACATCTGGTTTTTCAAATCCGCATTTCATACTTGTACACCTGATAAATACATGGCAGAATTACCTGTGGCACAGGCTTATTCCCACAAATATACCTGGTAATTTGTCTGCGCTTGGCAGTATGCGAACATAAAATATGCTGATTTCTCTTCATTCAGCTTGACTTTCCAATTCGTCGTCCATTTGTGTACATTATTCAAAGCATTTTGTATATTCTTTGTAGGCTCGAGTTGGCTGCGATACAAAATAGGTCCTAAGACACTACCCGCCGTAATATTACAAAAGTTCGACGTAGAAATCAGCGAAGTACAATTCTAACAATCTACACAGATTGTCGGGTAATATTTTGCTCAGCTTAAAGACAAGCCCTTTATGTCACACCTTGTTGAAGGCTTGCGCAATATCCAGAAAAACTGCCGAACAGTATTTCTTATCTTCAAACGCTTTATTTATGATAGACGTAACTCTGTGAACCTGGCCAGTTGCCGAATGATGTTGTCGAAATCCAAACTGGTGAATCGGCAGGTCTTCTCTGACCAGCGGTAACAATCTCTTCGACAGTAATTTTTCAAATAATTTGGATATCATCGGTAACAGTGATTTAGGTCTATACGATGTCATTTCAGAATTTGGCTTATTCGGCTTCTTAAGCATTATAATTTGCGCCGTCTTGAAGCAAGACGAGATGTGTTCAAGACGTATACACGCATTAAAAATGTAGGTCAGCATAACAATAGCTTTTTTTTGACAATTCTTTTAAAACTCCCGGGGGGATATTTCATCGATTCCGGGAGATTTCTTCGAATTGATATTTTTATCGATTTCTCTGGCTATCTCATACGGTGTGTAAATGTAGTTAATCGTTTGTTTTCGCTGTACGTTATGGTGATGTCCACATCGGAATCAATATCACGAGACTGGAACATGCGAGTCAGGTAACCTGTAAATAGCTCTATTTTTTCGGTATTCTATCTCGCCCAATTTCCAACTTCATCATCTGGGAGCGGAGGAACATGCTTGACAGGACGTTTAATTCGACCGGTCGCTTTCCAGGGGGGATAATTTTTATCCGCCATCGGACTTAGTCCCTCTAAGAAATTCGCGAACGTTTTATTTTTTATATTTTTTATCAGTATATTGAGTTGTCGACTGATTCGATTAAATGTATTCTTATCTTGTGGATCACGCGAGTTGTGCCATTTGCGTTTTGCTGTTCTCTTTTCTGAAATTTTACCACGTACTTCTAAAGGAAGCGTGATTTCTTGCTCAGTATTATCCGATGATTCCGGAGTAGAAATTTTTGCTGCTTCGCGGATCGCTTCTACGAAACATGCAGATTGTTCCTCCAGTTCACCGATTGTTTTTAGACGTACCTTCAAATTTATTCATCGATCCAATTCTTCTCGAAATGTCAGTCTGTATGTTGATTTGTCAGAAAATGTTTTTTATTTTTCCTTATTACAGTTGTACTAGTGGTTAGCAGAACAGGAGTATGATCAGATATGAGATCAGTAATACCTTCTGCTTTCACATAATTACTGGCGATGCCCCTTGTTATGAAAAAATCGACGAGGTCAGGTTTATTTCGTCTATCAGTAGGCCAATGTGTAGGTCTTCCTGAGGTAGATACATTACACTGCAAATTTCTCATTGCCCTGCTGAGAGACCGATTCGATTAAAATTAATACTGAGCTGAAGACAGATGACGCGCGGTAACCGAGGTATGAAGCTGTTGTCCGAATCATTTGATCTAGTAATGTCGGTTATCGGGCTGTTTCGAGTTTGGCCTTTACTGCGGTATTAAAGGAAATGAAATAGACAGAATAGCAAGAACCACAGTATAGATAGAACAATTGTCCAAAAATTAAATTGGTGGGATTTTTTACCGGTAATAATTAGAGAACACATTGTACCGGAGTGGAAGGTCGAGTACCAACCGAGTAGTAATCAAAAAGGGAAAGACTACTCAAGAATACAAAAGTATATCCCAAGGGTGGTCCCCATTGGTTTAAAGGAGTGAATAACTTTGAAGGAGACTTTATAGTAACGATAACGAGATTGAAAACAGGACACAACAAAACGTCCACTTGGCAAAAATTAACATTATCAATGACAGTACATGCGGTAGTTGTAGTACAAAATAGATCATTTTATTTGGCAATGTAAAGTTTACGAGCAGGGTAGGGACAAACTTAGAATCCTATCAGAGCTGCATACTTTTCCAGTTTCAGTAACACCAGATAGTGGCAGATCCAGCATCGAATTTAGCTGCATTAGTGTATAAATTTATAAAATAGCATAACAAAGAAATATAGGAATAATAAATTATAAAGTTTTATAAAATACCCCATTAAAAAGGGTTAAGTTAAAGAAAAAACTGGCTAAATGGCGAAGACTAAGCCAAAAAAAAAAAAAAAAAACCAAAAAAAAGTTCGACCTTTTATTTAAAATTGTACTAATTTATGTATAATATATATATATATATATATATGTGATACTATAGATTTGTATTTTTATTGTAGAAAATATGGATACCGCATGATATCGCGATATCACCGGATGGAACGGAAATGTACATGGCGTCAATATCACCTAATCGCGTACTAAAATTTAAATTTGTTAACGGTTTAAGCATGTTGTAAATTTGAGAGATAAAATTCTGTACTATTACCAGTCTAAGAATATTACTACCGTTTCTGTTGTTATTAAATTATTTTAAAAAGAAGAAAACTGTGATTTTTTTTTTCGATTGCTTCAACATTAAACGTTTAAAGTTATAGCGAACTTTTTATCATCAAAATTGAGAACTCGGGTAATTTTTTTTTTTTTTTTCGTATCGGGTTTCAGTAATTAGGTTTTCAAATTTTTACGGTTTTATCAAATATTTAAATTGCTACGTCGTGTAATTTGTTTTGAAAAATTCGTGAAAGGCCAGGTATTATATTGAAAACAAAAAAGAAAAAAAGGACAATACTTTCAATGTAAAAAATATCGCATTAACAAAACTCAGAAGTAGAGGTTTCTTGTGTGTATCATTTTATGTTTACTATGTTCTTAGTTCTGATTATTGATTCTGTACTTGCAAATCTTTATCAAAAAGTATCGATAATTACACCGTAATGAAATTAAAATCAAATTAAAGAGCAAAAATTATAAATAAACGTTGACATTTAATAAATTAAATACTTTAATCCAGTTTTTGTTCTAAGACTTTTTCATAATTCTTTTACAAATTTTATTATTATTATAAGTGAAAAAATTCCGTTGAAAAATCGACCGATATTGAAGCGTTCACATTTTTAAAACTATAGATGATTGTCGTCGAGATTTACTTTGCATTACGCAATATACGGATTCGAATAGAATAGCATCACTGAAAATATTGCACCATCTACAGCAGTGCAAAAACAATAAAAAAATTTTTCGACCAGCAAGGGGTCAATCAATAATGGTGTGGCCAAAAATTTTGAATTTTCGTAACTATTCCCAGACACACAAAACTTTTTTTTCTTTCATAAACATTAATCGACAAAAATAAATTAATGAATAGCTCAATTCTGTTCGTCTACTAAATTTCATTTTAACGCTTATACAATTTTATTTCTTGAATAAAAATAACGCAAAAAAATTAAATAATAGTCCGCTAATTAAAAAAAAAAAAAAAATGTTTTGATCGTTATAAGGAAAATCTGGACAATTCCAGTCATATGCCGCTTACCCTCCAATAACAATTCCACTTCATCCCTATACAGTCCTCTTATTTAATGGTAAAACTGATAAATTTTTCTCTTAAAACACTGATACTTTTTACAAAAAACTTTATTTAGTTGTTTTTGCATCGTAAATTAACAACAATAATGAATTGATCGGATTTAATCGGATACTTTTTTAAAAGAAGTCGTTAGAGGAATACGAAAAGTGAACTAGAGTAAATGAACGATGCAATAAATATTTTATTTTCTGGCTAGCGGAATAATTAAATTTTAAACTATATTCGTAATTCTTATATTGCTTTTATCGTTTTAATGTAGATAACTATCAAGACTGTTGATGGTTCAAAATTTTTAAGGTTCACATTTATCTCAATTATTCGTATTTTTATTATATCAGGTATTTTTAGGTAAGACGTAATATTTAATACGTTGCGTGAACTTTTTTCGATAATTTGTAGAAAACACTTTTGACGTTTACAATTTACGTGTTTTTAACGTAAAACAACCGGAAATATGAAAAAATACCTTCATCCGGGAATACCTGCTAAAATATTTCAATAAATACACTTTCGCGACTTTCATTTAGGTGAGTGGCTTATTAATTAATCTTTAAATATTGCTTTGTAAAACAAAGCTCGTAATAAAATAAGCGCGACCGATAGAATAAACTCGTGAATCAATTTAAATTTAAGTAAATATGGATTTGTACCATTCGTTGTACATTTTTATTTAGTAATATCGAAGCTGATACCTTTTTTTTTTTTGAGATTCGTACGAAAATATTGTTTCCTTTTTTCGGTGTTACTGCGGAAGATTATATATATATTCTATGTGTGCCGATAATTTATTATCTGAAAATATATTACAATAATAAATTCAACGCAGAAAAATAAATAAATAAAAAAATTAATTAAAAATCGTTCTCAAACAGTGCTAAACAAATGTTATCCCTCTTGAAGTGAATATATTACATAGAGTGATTGAATACAGAAAAAAAAAAAATTACATAGAATAAAGTTCTGTATTAAGTCTCTGCTTATCCTTTTGATGAAGAAGAACCGTAGCAGCGTGTTTTAACTGATCTACTAAAGGGACTTCAAACTCTACATTGTAATGTACAAAACTATGTTTGAAATATAATAAATAAACGGGACAAGTATGTATGATACTCGGAAAGAATTAATAAAATTATGAGCGTACGTTAATTTTTTTTAAAATAAAACAATAATCCTTCAGACATTTAAACTGATTTTTAACGTAACACGGCACAGTGACTTTTTTCAGTAATTCAGCAAATTTAAATACCTAAGTACGTCCGATGATAACTTTCGTGTAATAATTTCGTCATCATCGTTATTGTTGCATCTCTCATTCGGGAGGTTGCACGTCGCGAACATTATAAATTCCTGCATCTGGCTATAATTTTGTTAGTAGAAAGAAGTCTGTAATTCCTGTGATCCTATTCATTTCCATTCTCCTTCTTCCTCTTGGACCCTTAATTTTCCCCTGTGTGACTAAATTGAATAAGCCTTCTTCCCTAATTTTGTGTGCAATGTATGCAATCTAATTTACACCTATTCGTCACCTGACGGTTTGTTATTAAAATCGGTCCACGGGATTTTTAGCATACACCTGCATGACCACATTTCAACGGCGTCAATTATTTTTTTACAATCTGCACTTATCGTCCCGGTTTCAGCAGAATATTGCCGTACGGGCCGCCACACATCTATATTCATTTTTTTATTTGTTATTATTTTTTCTAAACTTCCAAAAGCCCGTCTGGTCATTGCTATTCCGGATTTTATTTCTATATCGTCAGGACCGTCTTCAATCATTGGTACACCTAAGTAATTGTTTAACATATTCAAGTCGCTTTCCCTCTATTTGTATTTGTGTCTCCGCGCTTTTTGACCTGGAGCACTTCATTATTTTCGTTTTATTTGTATTTATTTTCATATTATACGTTTTTCCTTCTTCATTTATGATGTCCAACATTCTTTGCATTTGTTCGGCTATTTCGGCTATTAGTATACTTTACCATCCGAGTATGAAATGTTATTTATTAACTGTCCATTAATTCGGAATCCCAATGCATTTAGTTTCGAGGATTTCATTATTTCCGCCGCATATACATTGAAAAGCCTAGAAGACAGCGGGCATCCTTGTCGCACTCCTTTTTTAATACAACAATAATCCTCGGCCTATTCACTTCCTATCTTCATATTTGTCCTCTGATCCCAATATAAATGCTTTTGTATATTAATTACGATCGATATCGTATTTTTGCAATACTTCGATTAGCTTCAAGTGATCAACTCTGTCCGAAGCTTTCTCGTAATCGACAAAACATACTAATACATCTCTGTTTATGTTTAAAGCTCTCTTTATATGATCACTTTTAATAGCTCTATGATGGCATCTCTAGTACCCCTATTCGCTATGAAACCAAATTGTGTTTTATTGAAGGTTTTTGTCTATTCTATGGTGCAGTCTGTACTTTATGATTTTGCCAGTAAGAGTTTTAACGCATGACTCATTAAGCAGTTGTTCGGTGTTTTGAGCAGTTTTTTGAATTATTCTTTTTTGGTATTGGGATGAAACTAATTTTTTTGAAAATCTTCCGGGGAGCCTGCTTTCGTAATAATATATTTTATAGAAAAGATGTAGCAGGAGTGTTTTGCGCATTTTGCCGGAACGTGTTTAATCAAATCTACTGAAATTTCATCAACTCCCGTCGCTTTTCCCTTTCTTGCCTCTGTCTGATTCAAACTTTTCAATCGACGGTGCATTTTGCCTTAATCTTAACCTTATCTTTTTCTGGTCTATTTAGATCTCCATATAAATGAGCTGTATAGTCCATCCAGGTCCTCTCGAGATGCAATTCAACCCTTCTTTGTTTTTAACCCCCTTGTTATTCTCGGGTTTTTTTTTTTCTGTATCTTCATCGTACACTTTATTTTCACATGCAATTCTCCAGTACAATGCCCATTTTGAAGTTCTTCAATTTCTTTGCTTTTTTCATTATACCACTCCACTTTTGCATGTTTACATTTCTTTATTATTAATTTGTGTAGGCTATCTTTATATTCAGCGCTCGATCTATCTTTTATTTTCCTTCTTTCTTTTATAATATCTATTATTTCTTTTATGATCCGTGCACTATTCTTTCTTGTTTCATCTGATTTTAAGTTTTTATCAGCTACATCTATCACTGAATTTTTCCATTCTTTCCACAAGCATTCAATTATCAATATCACCCATTTTTTAAAATTTGAACCATTTTTTCCATTTTCTTCTCCAGTTTTTCTTGAAATTCTTTCAGCATGCTTGGATCTGTAGATAGTTGTTCAGTATTCCATTTTTTATTATTATTAATATTTTTCAATCTGTTACTTTTTTTAAGAACTAAATTACAGCTGGCCCACAACAGTCTGTGATCCGTGTTACACAATCTGCACTAGGATATATGTGTGGCAATTTTTTACGATATTTCTAAATCTTTTATTGACTAAAATGTTTCGATTTTTTATATTATTATTCGGGCTTGTCCATATGTATATAATCTTCTTATGTGCTGCGGAAACCATGTATTGCACAGCATGAATTGAAATTTTTCTGAAAATTCTATAATTCTTTTTCCTCTATCATTTATTTTACCTAAGCTAAATGCACCCACAGTTGTTCCCCATATTTCTTATTTTCTACTTCGGCATTGAAATCTCCCACTATAAATGTAATATCGTTATTTTTTATTTATTTTTTAATACTTCTTCTAGGTCACAGTAGAATTTTTCTATTTCCTCTGTACTGCTTTCCGCTGTAGGCGCATATACTTGTATATTACATTCGTTGTCTTTGTCTCAGTTTTTTCTTTTTTTTTTTACCTCCTTTTAAAATCGTAATATAATTTTTTTTTCTTATCTTCGGATAAGTACTATGCAATTTTTTTTTTTTTTAAATTTACGACTTTACGTTTGTTTAAAGATATATTATGTGCAGCGAGATAATTTACAACGCGTGAAAAAGTTAATAGCACGCAAAGATAAATTTATAAAAGAAATTACGTAAAAATAAAAAAAAGTAAATTAAATTACAACTCTCTTTACTAAAATGTTTTGATTTGTGACATATGTAATACACCCTTAAATGATTATAGTCCGTAACGATCTTACGTACAATCGTATTGCATCAGGGATATATTGTAACGAATACTAAATCTGTACAAAAACCACGCACGAAGTAGTGCAGAACTTCGAAATCGAACGAATCAATTGGGAAGAAAACTGTGTTAGCGAGACTGAATAACCGGATTCAGCTGCTGCCAAGTTCGTTCTACGTGGAAGTTCGTTTTTAAGTTTCTCAGTTTTTTTGACGATGAAATTAAAATGGAGACGACGAGATTCACGCAGAAGCAGCCAATTAATTAATACGCTTGTGTAACGCGCTCTACGCTCTGCAAGAAAACGTTTCCATGTTGTTCCAACTACGATGGCTACGTATTGGATTAAGTATTGAGGAAAAAGTTTATGGCTAAAAAAATATATCTGAACTGGTGTGATACTCAGGTGGTATCAAAATGCCTCTTTATACTGTACGGGTGGCACAATTTTTGTATCTGCACCGATGAAGCGGATGAAACTAAACTAAACTTATTTTATCGAAGCTGTCAGTAACTGTATGATTAGTTTTGTTAACGCGTTGAAGAGTATGCAGTGAACTGGCCATCCCGTTAAATTTCAGCCGAGTACACTGTAAAGTTACTTTTCTCCTGTTTTCCCCGAAATTTACATCTCCTTTCTTTCATCCTATTTTTAGCATCAGTAAACTGTGCACATTTTTCGATTTCACCCCCTGTTCCATTTGTTGTTTTTATAAATCTTTTGACTCCGCACTTAATACTCTTCTGTTAATCTATAGTGGCTTCCTGTGTACCGGTGCAAAACTTCGCTACTCTGCATTTCCTTTACTGTCATTCCTATTCTGAAGAAGAAGCCTAATTTTTTTTATTCAATTTTCTTGGCTTTCTGCATGATCAGTAAATGTCTAGTTTGATGGTTAAAGCGTTAAAATATACTCCCTTACAATGTGTTTTTGATTTCCGTCCTGGCTTTGCCGCCATAGACTGTTTATCCTTATTTCTCGAATATATATATATATATATATATAAATCCCTTTCTGTCAAAAAATGTACTGCTTCCACGTTCTTTGATGTCGCCTTTATTTTTATTAATTACCTTCCTTATAGAATAAAAGCTCTCCGTTAATATTCCTCTCCATTTCACTGCTCTAGTCATTAATATTATCTGTAGTAAAGAAGTTTATCTCTCCATGCCCTTTCGCACTGCTTGCAAAGTAGTTTCCCAAGGTCTACCGCAGTAATCGCGCTTAAGACCTATACTTTTTAATATCTATTTCGCAATCACGTTATTCGCCAAATTTCCTCCAGCTCACATTATTCTTCGCTGATGATATTATTATCTGCTCCGCTTTTGATAATTTCTCATTAGTTAAATGTGGAATTTAATAACTCTCTTGTCGTGCTGGTAAATACTTTTCATCATTTATCTATCTAATTATAAAAATCTGTCTTCATGGTTTTTACGTACTTATAACCTTAATTAACCTATATTTGTGCCACCTTCCGATCCCTTTAGTAAATTCCTTGTCTTATTTTGGAGTCATACTTAATAGCACCTTATCGTTTTGCGATCACATCGATTGTCTGCGTATTTCCGCTCCCAAAATGCTCGATTACTTAAAGCACCATCACCCCCAAAATCAGATGGCTATCTTCTTTGTATCATGCTTATATTATATATTCTAAATTTGACTACTGTTTATTCTTCACGCTAGTGCTCCTAAATTCGATCTTCTTTAAAACTTGATCGAATCCAAAACTCATGCCTTCGTCTCTATGTCGGTGTACTTGACCCCTCTTCTATTCCGGTCATTTTGGCAGAAGCTGGCTTCCATCCTGTTTAAATTTTTCGGATGATAGATTGCTAATTAAACGCCTCTCTATTACTAATTCGAAACTTCTAAATAATTACAAATTTATTTCCGATAATTGGTGTTTCTTTCCCCGCAAAATTCCTCTATTGTCCTTGATCTTGTCTCGTCGGCATAAGCATGTTTCTATTTTTGTTCTCTCCAGCACCAAACTTCCTTATTTCACTCGTAATTTCTTCGAACTATTCATATGAATTATATTTTATTCGTATCTCGTTCTACTTTAATTGATCTATGGAGATTCACGGTCATTGTGACATTTCTGGGAACAAGTTGGTTGACTCCTTGACACGTTCGACTGAAATCAATGGTCGTTTCATTACTAGATTTCCTGTTCTAATTCTATTAGTATAGGTACAATCTGGAAATCCGGTATTTAGTCAGATGACCAAAACCCTTTTTCAACAGACCAAAATATCATTATACTGTCGTTTTCTAGACTAACATCCTCTGGCTTGTTGCATACATATGTTTTAAGGGTTATAAACAACATTACTCAGCAACTTACAAACCTCTTAATACTCTCCAAATGCTTTTTCTACAAACATCGCTTAAATGGAACTCGAAAATACCAGCTTAGCTACGAAACATGGTCGCATACCAATTTCACAGCAGTTCAAGGACCTACCCTATACTTACACTAAAATCATCAGCCTAATGTCTTATGTAAGAACATACGTCCCACACTAGCCATACTCGAGTAAAATGAACTACCCAACACTTGTACTAAAACCTTCAGCCTGCTGTCTTATGTAGGAACGCACGTCTCACATCAGCTTCATATATACAAGGAACCTCCCAAATACGCATTCACGAATACTAGTTCCATGTTAGTTTCTATAACCGCATAAGAAATCCCACTGCATTTACACTAGCGCCTCTGCAATATTAATATAGGTAGGCGATGTAGTATCACACTAGCCCTTACAACACAGCAGCACAAGGAACGACCATATTCTTATTCGGTAGTCTTTGGAATACAACACCTTAGGTAAGAGACATAGTCGTACACCAGCGTCACAGCAGTAGGAACTACCGTAATACTAAAACCCTCAGCATACTGTCTTATGTAAGAACAGCCGTCTACTCTAGTTTCACACAGGTATAAGGAACTACATATACTCCGACAATGAATCCACTTGAGTACTGATTCAGACAGGAGATATAGCGTCATGCTAAGAAACTACCCTGCTATTAAAATGGAGGCCCGGAGCACTAGATTATGTAGAGCGCTAGCCCGACACCACTGTCATGTTATAATAGACTTCTGAAGTATATAAGCTGCAATCTCAATCATACAACATGGTATTTGAGCAGATAATGGAATTTAGACTGCTTAATATATACCGGTGGAAGAAGAAAGGAAGCTTTGATAAAAATTTTGGAACAAAGAAGAGACAGATTTTTGGGACACATACTGCGCCACAACATCTTCATAGCTACAATAATGGAAGGGAAACTAGAGGGGAAGAGGAAACGAGGCAGACTTCGGCTTAAATGGATAGATCAGATAAAAATAAAATTGGAAATGGATTATAATAATATTAAGAACGTAGCACAAGACAGAAAAACACGGAAACGGATAATAGGTTAAGCTGCAGGACATCTGTTGTCTAGTACTGTATTACCCGAGTAATAGAGTTAACAGTTCAATACGTGTCCGCAGAAAATATTCGGGAGTGACCATCAGCATCTCACATCAAAATGTAATCAAGGTTTTTCCGATTGAACATTTAAAATTTATTAGTGAATTATATTAAATTTACACTTTACTGCAAAATTTCGTCAACCAGCATAATATTTAATATATTTATTCATTATTTACTATTTTTATTAAAAATGTTGTGTATATTTCAGCAATGTCAATATATGAAAAATACAACTGGATTAATCGAATTAAGTATATCTTAAATGCGAGTTTATATTTTTACAATTTTCATTATTTACTATATATTTTATTATTATAGAATTTAAAATTTTACGAACTCGAGAATGTAGAAAATATCGGTAAACAGATAAGTTTAACGGGCATTGCATTAGTAAAATAGGAATTGTCGTTTATTCAACTCGTTTTACGATTATAGGTCCTCCGAATACCATAATAAATGTTATTCTTATTTTTTGATAACTTTGCTTGATATACCGAAGTAAAAAACGTTTAAAAGAAATAAAAATAAATAAATTAACACGAATCGCAAATTATCGGTCATATTGTAATATCGGTTCAATGAATTGTTTCTTAAATATTTTTAAAGCAACCATTTTACGCTTATTAATTCAGTACTTTTGTTTGCTTGTTTTTTTGTTGTTTTTTTTTTTTTTTTTTTTTTTTTTTTTGTATGCTATAGTCATAAATCTTTGGTTACAGATGAAAGTAAACGATGGAAGATACATCTGTTGCGACAGAAAAAGAAGAGAAAAATCGATCGAAAAAGTTATTTTCCAACGGAGCGAATTGTTTCAAAATTTGTAATAGATTTAAATTTAAAAAAAGCAAATTTTTCAGCAATTCAAAACCCGAAGAACCAATAAGTAACCACTTACATTCTAGAGTAGCGGGTAAATAAGTAAATTAATCTAAAATTGTGCTGGAGAAACGATTTTTATTAATTTTAATTATGTTACAAATTCGATTAATTTGTAGAATACATACTCATATCCGGAAATGATATTTTCGGGAAGTTCTCTCAGAAGTCTAACTTTTCATCGACAACCTCGGTTTAATATGCAGAATTGAATCGCAGGAGCCAAAAAATAATTTTGACCCGCTTTACCACTGGATCGTTTTCTGGAACTGGATAAGCACTGTGAGAATATGGGTTACGCTGCAGCTCTTAGGTTACTATTTTGCGTCACTATGTCGTTTTCCCTATACCACACCATTCCACCTTCTACCTTCTACACTTTTCATACTTTATACATAATTTTTCCTTTCTTTTTTTTTCGAGAAATTTTTCTTATCCTTATCTCTTGAGCGCTTCGTAGAATAACGATAAGAATGAAAAAATATGTACTGCATCCACCGGGTATACAGACGTCAGGTGAAAAAACATAATATCGATATCGTTGTACTCGGCGAAACAAGAATCTTGGAGGTAGCAGAAGAATCGGCGAGATACACGCTAGTCTCGAAAAGTGTGTATCATCAGGTAAAAGAAGACATCGAAAAATGTGACTCGCCCGTTAGCTACTAAACTTTCTCCATATATAACAGAAGAATCTTTTCACAAATTAATGAACATATCATGTTTACAAAATTTGGTACAAATAACCGTACTATATACGTACCTACTCGAGATGGTTTTGACCAAGGCGAGAATTTATGGTGATTTACAACACGAGCGTGCACACAAGCGAATTGTCATTCTGGGAAATTTCAATTCACAAGTAGAATGTAGCATTATGTGAAATGAACATAATAAAATTTTATGGAACGGGAGAATCCAATGGCAATGATGAACGTTCAATTTTGTTTCAAGAAACGGACTATTTATTACGAACCTAAATTTTCATCTCTAAAACGTTTATAAAGGTAACTCTGAAAGCGCGCGCACACATTACTGATTACGTTATGGTCAGCAGAAATATAAATCGGAGTGTTTAATATAACACGCTCATCGAGAAGAGCTAATGGTAATATTGATCATACCGCAGTGTATGTTGGGACTAAAACATACACTATAATATTAATCTTCGCTAGAAGTTTTCTTGGCAGTTTGGAAGATAATATTTTGTACATATTATAATATTCTGAACTACACACAATTATTTCTTTTTCAACACAGAAATTCAATGACAAGATTAAAAATTTTTTAAATTTCCAGCTACCGTAGCAACTATTATTAGTCGGGTAGTTTCACGCACACGCCGATATATACATATATATTCGGTTTGGAACTGGTAAGGTATGGAACGAAAAGGGCAATGAAGACAAAATAAATGTCGCCTCGATATTTAGTAGACCGCGCGACGTGAGATGATTCGGTTTATCGAACTTGTTTTTTTTTTTAAAGTAATAAAGAGAAAGGTCATCTTATTCCGACCTGATATTAAACGGAAAGAGTATTTTTGTCGCAAAAATTAAATAATTTAAATAATTTTTTCAGCTTTCGGTGATTGCGTTAACGTCAGAAATTCAATCTTCGGATCTTCGAATGAAAGTTTGCACTATATCGATCGTTGTTGTTTTCTGGTGACGGTGCTGGGAAGTTTAAAGTCTAGTCTTAGCAGAAAAAGCAGAAAGGATTGTTCGGAAGCTGATGATCAGTCACCTGACTGCGATGAAATAATTACTAATTTAGCTGGGAAACCGGCTGCTAATAACGGGAAGAGCTCCTTTGAAATTTCTAATGCGCGGGAGGAAACAGCGGTTAAGGTGCAAGACCAGGTGACGACGGCTGATGTTGTGGACGTTGAAAATGGTGAGATGAGACAACAGTCTGCAACCGCTCGCAGTTTATCATCGAGTAAAGACTCGATGTGTTTCGCTAACACCATCTTTCGTCCGGTGAAGTTAGCAGCTAGTTCGGAATCGCAGACAAACGACAGCATCGGAAACGGGAGAAACCGAAATGATAAGGAGCAGCTACCGTTGAAAGGAGAGGTGTATTTCTTCAGCGACAGCAATATCGGCACGGAAAAATTTGATCGGAAAGGTCGTCGCAACAATGGTAACAATAACGGTAATAAGAAATTATTTCGGAAACTCGAAGTCAACAACAGCAACAAGAACGTCAACAAAAACAAATCGAGCGAGCTATTCGGAAAAAGTTGGACGAGAGAAATTAATAATGACAGCGGCAGTAAACAGTCAACGTTGAACGGTAGGATAAACCGCTTACCGACCAAGAGGCCGAAGAGGATGCCGAACAGTAACGATCGAACGATTAGTCAACAAAGTAGGAAAACAGCTGCCGCTGCAATAGTCTTCGGCACTGATGGTAAGTATGACTTACGAGAAGTTAATAGTGAACTATTATTATAAGCAATAATTTTCTTCACAATCACAATAATTGATCTTTACGTCACTTGCCTTTCTTATATAATCTAGGGACACTCTCGTGTCATACAGGTGAGAAGAGAATGGTGAGGTAATTAGAGACTAGCTGCAAAGTAACATTATGCCAAAAGATGAAGGCCCCGCCAAGTATCAACGCAACGTTTTCTCTCCGGTTAACCGCATCAGTCATCGAAATACGCACAGCCAATGCTGCGGCAGCAAACGTGGTCAATGACTCGAGACCAGTCTCCATCAAAGACAAACCTAAATCGCGGTGGCCGCTGAGAGCAAATGTTCAATGCTTAATAGAATACGCATCCCTTTTGCATAATCATTAATCAACTCCCAATTAGTGCTTCTGTACCTATTTTATGAACGAACGAACGAACTGGTACAGATTCATTATTCTTAAAAACAAATATAAAAAGAATCATATAACAGACATATGTAGTACGTGATACAGTTTAATTTATTGGTCCCCAGATGTAACCATTTGTTTAATCCTAATTAGATAACAATGGCGTAATAATAATGAGTTATAAGATATTCAAGATCCATGAAACGTTAGATATTGTGTTTTGTAACAGAAGTTGTACATGCGACTTTATGCATCATCGCGCTATAGCTGTTTCTAAAACCGAGTTGCCACTCGAAGCGAAAGTACAAATTATAACGGAAATGAATAATTAAATCAGTTTCGGATACCTGTAAATTTTCTTTTCATCTATGGATCCTTACTGGACGAAAGACTTCTCTTGTTGGTACCTCTTACCGTCAGTTCGAATTTTCATATTTTATCTTTGCCGCGCTTCTTCAGTCGTCTTATAGTTCGCCTTCCATTAGGTTGGCCCATAAATTTATCCATCAGCATTTCTGTTTTTAAATGATCGGACCATCACCATTTAATTTTTTTTTTTTAATGATACTTATAGCATCTGTTTCTTTAATTTTTGGATACGTTTATCCGTCTATTCGTCCTTTCAACACGCTTATGAAAATTTAATTATTATTTTAAATTACTTGAAAGGTGTTCGCATCACACTTTTATAAAAATATATACATTTTATTCACCGCACTTTTTTTTTATTATTCTAGCTGGGTGGGTTCTGTTATGATTTTTAATTTCTTTGAACAAAAATATTTTCATTTAATCGGCAATCATACAATTGTGCAATTACCAAAAAAATTACTGAAACAGATACAAAATGTGATTCTTAAATAAATTTACGGCATATCTCACGCGTACACAATTAACGCTAATATATATATATTGCGGTTAGTTTAGTGTAGTGCGGCAATGTATTTTCATAACTTCTATTTTAATTTTTTAAGACCCGATGCAAATTTATACATATAAGAACATTACGGATTTTATGTGATGGTTTTGTAGATAATAAATTTAAACGGAATTTTCGTTATTTTTCTCCCTTAAGAGAGTAGAATATACAAAGAGTAATTATTTTACTTATAATGAAAACACTTGAAATCAAAATACTCTTTGAAATATTTCACGCGAATAGCATTTATCTTTCTTTAATAGTAAACCGTGTGATCTTTTTAACGTTTACATTAGTATTATCGTCATGTCACAATCGCCCCTCCATCAACTAGGAAACCAGAATTCAATAATCCAGAAAGCTGTTCAAAGAAAATTTAATTTAATAATAATAATAAATTATATTGTTTCTTCATATAACACCAAATACACACACACACACACACACACACACACACACACACACACACACACACACACACACACACACACACACACACACACACACACACACACACACACACACACACACACACACACACACATATATATATATATATATATATATATATATATATATATATATATATATATATATACACACTAATAGAGAGAAACACAAAAATGTTTTTTTCGCTGATAATATTTACTTTGTTAAATCAAACATTTTAAGATAAACTAAAATTTCACAAACTAAAAAGATTTTTTTTTTTTTTTTGGGGGGAATTTGGTGTAGAAACCTTAATTAATTTTCATTTTGAATTAAAAGTGTAATATTGTGATATATGACGATTTCTTATAACCAGATCGGTAATGGTGCTCTCTTGATAATATCGTAACTATCTTTCGAATTGGAGCAGATGAAATAACAATTCTTCCGAAAATCATCCGAATAATTAGCACTTAGTTTTAGGCGACGGCTCAGCTGCGAGGTCTTTTAATAGGGACACTCGAAATTTATGTTATAGCAGCCACATTGTCAAAGTATCCTCTGACGAATTCGTTGTATGGATTGCGCAAATCATCAAATTTTATTTTACTAATCAGTGCTTTGTTCGAAAAACATTCCACGCATTACGTGATTTTTATCCTCGCCACAACAATCATCCCGCAGATAGTAACAGTCAACTGTCAACCGGTTTGATGAATAATTAGCTAACATCCGTGTGCCACCGAAACGCAACGTCAGCTGAAAACAACGCTGCTGTGCGTGACAGTGTACGGGAAAACGTGGGACGATGAATTTCTAGTCGTTTGCAAAATCTCGGCAAATTTTGTGTCTGGATTCTTATAAAATCCAATTAACCCATGGGAGCTTAAGGTAAATGACCGAAGGGGGAACGTCTGTCCGCTGATTGGACTCTGTAGCAGTTAAAAGTTGACCAAAATTTTACCAAAAAAGAAATCATCTTTAGCGAGAGGTCCGTTTTCGGGTTAATGGATGTGTGAAAGAGCAAAATTGTCGGATTTAGGACGATATCAATCAACGACACCTTAGCATCAAATTCATCTCGCGAAAGTCATTGTTTGGTGCAGATTTTGATCTAATCATCGGGGATTCCTTCCAGAACGAAACCAGCATCGCCATAACCGTTAACAGCGAGAGCTATAGTTCGATGATAAGCAACTTCTTCTAGTCTAAACTGGACTAGTGTTCAGCAGTTGGTAAGACGGACGAATTGCATAAGGGACAGGCGGACGGGGAAGATGTTTCTTCTAACAAATATTTATATGGGATATTGCTGTGTGTCCTGTGCGGAGTCTGGTCAGTGCTGCAAACTCTAATTGGGACATGGGTGTCGGTGGCCACCATGGCTACTCACCTTGATGGATCGCAGCCACGATGTTTGAGCCGACTACATAATTTCCCATATCTCTGCCTTATGTTCCCGGAAAGAGGCTGACCCTAGCTGAGGAAAAGTCTAGAACGGAGTAGAGACGCCTATTCACCATGTTCTGCAGAGTTTTTGAAAATACCTCTCTATACTTTTAAAACAATACCCGCATTTATGTTTTAGAAATACTTTTATATGAAACGTTCGTACTTCTGAATGAAAATAAATCTCGCGCGTATTTTTATACGGGTTTTTTCATCTGGCTAAAAATACAAAATGAAAATGCGGAATACGTGCTACATTTTTTACTTCTTTCATTTTGTAGGATACAGTTGCGTTGAAAAGGGTAATTGTACAACTGTCAACTGCGAAGAGGCAGCGACGAAAGATGTTGCTAATCCGACTGAAACACGTCCGATCGTAACGAATAAGGATGAAGGGCTTCAATCGGATCGTATTGCCGATGCTGATTGCGATAGTGAAAGGAGACGAAGTACATCCGATAAGATCAATGCTTGTCATCGAGGAGCACCGATCGTATCGAGAATCCCGATTTGGAAACGACGCTGTCCGATGCACTATTGTAATAAGCCTGAAATGAAAAGTACCGAAGTACAGACTTCTACCATCGTCGGCATGTACCAATGGAACGCTGAAAATATAGAAGAACATCGACGTCCCGTACTAAATGAACCGCAACAGGCGGAACATGTACCGCCGTCGTCCGATACCGTCGCCAAATCAAACTCCGATCGACCGGTCCAAAATTCGATAACTTACACCGAGCTACCGCCGGTAATAAACTGGCGTAGTTACAGTTGTACTGATGAAAATTCAACGGCCAGCTTGCAGAGTTCACTTTTCGGCCGGAAAAGCCCCATCATTGACGGCGGCAGATCAACAAAGCCAGCTTGCCACGATTTAGGTGACATAAATACCGATGGAAAAGACGAACGATCGTGGCTGGACAATTCGAACGGAAATACCGATGATCAAGCCATTTTCGACAAGTACGAAAGTTTGCAAATACTGAACGAAGATTTCTTAAAGGACAACGTCGACAAAGACGATTTCCTTGCCACTACTCTGGCCAAGGTAGCTCCGACGACTGCTTCAGATCCGCTGCTGCTGGCTTCGTACCGGTGCAATAATAAGCAGATGATCGAAGATATTTCGACGGTGTTTGGCGAATTCCAAGAGCTCGGTCTGCAGGAAAAAATTCGTCTACTCGAGGAATTGGTTAATAAAGCGCTAGAAGAAATCCCCGAATCGGTGGGCAATGAGCCAAGAGAGACCGTCGAGGAAAAAGACGAGATGCCTGAGAGAGCAGTGCTGTCCGATCGACAGTATGCCGAACGAGAAAACGGTTGCCAATCGAAACCGGGCCAGTGTCAATTAACGGCGAGTAAAACATTCTTCAAACCGTGCCGGGCCGCTAGCAGCAGAATTCCGAGACTACGTTACCATTCGATCGTACCGGTTGAACGGGCACCGAACGGCAAAATGTTCCAAACGGATAATCGAAAAAAGCTAAAGGCTACCGCAAAATTAAGCATCAGTATACCCTCGCTGTCTTCGAGCAGTGCCGACTTCCATATTCATTCGGTGATTAGCGAAATCACGGTCAATTCGAATACAAACACACCGCTCAAGTACTTGACGTCGTACGCGAATGTTCCGGACACCCTGACGGATGTGGCATCTCTGAAATCGGAAATACCATTCGCGTTCGATCCAGTATCGTCGAGTGAGTGTTGCGACCGTAACGATGGAACATCGGGCATAATCGATAAAAAAACGGACGAAGAAGAGGAAACAGAAGCTGGTCCGATATTGTCCGAATTGCAACAGGTTACGCTGGATGAAACAGATAGAACGAGGCAAACTGACAGAAATGACGATAATTTAGCAGCTTCGTTAGACCATATCTCTTCGAAAGTCGACGATAGTAGTATCGGGAAACGTTCGGAGATCGAAATCGATTTTGTTTAAACATAAATTTTTTTTTTTTCCTTTTACAACCCCAGTTTTTTTACCGGAAGAATAAAAATTGTAAACGGGTAAAAATGCTTTGAATTGAATCAAAAACAAATAAAAAAAATATGTTGGCCTCGTTTGGTATTTTTTGGTTAAGATTTTTTTCGTATAATGAGCGCGACATGAGAGAGCTATTTTCGAGGTACTCGAAGAATTAATGGAAAAAATCGATGTAATAACATATTTTTTAAAAAAAATCGATGTAACCACCAGCCGAGTACGCTTATCGTTGATATAATATGCGCGCATCCGATGTCAGCTGATAATTCTGAAAAATCAGGATCAGAAAACGTGACCAAACATAAATGCGGCAAAAAAAAAAAGGTTATATAGGCGCTATTATTATTATTCAACCCTGCAGATGGTCGTATAAGTTTATTCGCTGTTTAATTTTTCCCTGTAGTGTTTGAAATTTTTTTTAACGCCGGATGATTTGATTTGAAAGGGGTATGAGGCTGCGCTCATAATGAATAATGAGGCAAGTAAGTTGAACGGTAAATTCTTCTTAGAGGGTATTCATCGAAAGTAGAGAAAACACAACAGAAAAGCCGTCTAGAATATTATAATAACAGGCATTCGTTTAGCATAGTTTGGATAGTTCCTAAAATAGGGTTCCAAAGAAATCGCATAAGGAAGAACTTTATTCTACGTTTTGGGAACAATGATGAAAAAAAGTACCGGGAAAGAGGATTACGCATCTCCGAAAAGAGAGAGGGATTAAAAAGATTAAGAACTGTAATTAAGAAAATTCTCAAGGACAAGAAGGACTTTTTACACTATCAAGATCCAAGATCAGACCGTTGAAGATTTTAGTAGTCATAATTAATCGGACCGAATTGCGCCGCTGTAATTTAATTACTCTCTCCATGGATGGCTTTGCACTATGCACAATTTGCTAAAACATTACATTTTTCATTTTTTTTTTTTTTTTTTTTTGATTTTTTCGCTTATTTTTATTTATTTATTTTTTGATTTTTTCGCTTATTTTTATTTATTTACTTTTTGATTTTTTCACTTATTTTTATTTATTTACTTTTTGATTTTTTCGCTTATTTTTATTTATTTACTTTTTGATTTTTTTGCTTATTTTTATTTATTTACTTTTTGATTTTTTCGCTTATTTTTATTTATTTACTTTTTGATTTTTTCGCTTATTTTTATTTATTTATTTTTTGATTTTTTCGCTTATTTTTATTTATTTATTTTTGTTTAAGAACTCATCAACTTTGTGGTAGCAAACCCAAGGGGGGTAAAAAAAAAAAAAACTTTGGACATTAATCTCTAGTGCAAGAGTTCATTTTTAAATATTTTTAATGTCCCGGTAATGGAATTAGAATCGCTGGGGGGGGGGTCGCTCCATCGTGTTGGCTAATTTATATAATTTTTAATTTACCATTTTAGCTGTAAAAGTTATTCGAAAAGAGGAGAATTTTTGCATACATTCCCCTCTGTCCGCGTTATTCGAGCGTATTTTGCTAGCAGCCAGTGGTTTTCACGTGTTTCTTGAATAAAGCGCCGAATGGAATTCGTTACTACATATTTTGTTTTTTCTAAACGACGCAAACACTGTTACGCCATCTTAGGCGTTCGAAGCAGATTTACGATCGTTCGAAATTTAGTGAAGCCTTTAACCCCCGGAAATAATTCGCGCGGGGTGTCGTATATCATTAATTTCTGTCAGTCCGGGTACAGGTAAATCTTCGTCTTCCGCTGTCAGCGGTTCTGATTAATAGCGGGAATATTTTTTAATATAAAAAGAAGAAGAAGAAGAAGAAGAAGAAAAAAAGAGAGTAGAATGGCGTTTTATTTAGACGTTGATAAATTAACAATGGAGCGCCTCCGATAGCGGGAACAGGTAAATTAACTTTAACAAGCTGACACATACTTCCCCTTACGATGTTTTCTATTTTCCAGGCAGACTTTCGATGTTAAAAAATGAAATTTATAGAATGGGAGAAATATTTTGCGAATTTCACTATTTATTTCCTCAAATTAAAAATAATAAAAACACGTTTTTAAAATACACCAGAATGAATATATAAACGTTTAATTATTTTGGTGTGGATGTAATATTTCCAAATATGTCGCTATGTGTAACAAACTTTAAACGCCAAAGTTGTTCAATAGAAGAAATGAAATAAAGATTTATTAAAAGTATTGTATTTGGAAATTTTTCTTTCTAATATAAACTACTTTAAACGGTTCAACTTTTAATATATTATATAGTGATTTGAGTTTTTTTTTAAATTTCACTAAATTCCAAAGTATAGAATTAAAAATTTCACCAATAATACTTTACTAGCAAATGTACTTAATTTTATGTTGCAATTTGTAAAGAACTTTGTATACTTTTCTTGCATAATTACAACTATTTTTTAAAATAAATAAAGTGTGTCAATCGCAATCATTTTTTTCCACCACATTCCTTTTATTTACACGTGTAATATTATTAAATCGACTATTTTTCCACTTCCATAATTAATTGTTCCATTATTGAAATGCATAAATGCAACAACTAACCACACTACTATATCGATATTGCAAACAGTATTTAAAAGTTGCGTGTATTTAAAGGAAAATCAAACCAATTCGTGTATATGTATTTTAATCGCACGCGCGCACCTCCATCTCAAATTGGACACACTGCACGGATTACACGAGTTTGACAAAATTTCCACATCGCACGCACGCGCGCACTGCACGCTCAATTTGGATACATCCTAAGACGAATAATATTCCATCATCTTCGACGAAAATAACTTTGAACAACTAGGAATCATAGGGAGATGTACTATACTCGATCGAAAGGGCTATATAAATAGCAAAAGATTGATGAAGCAGTATTAATTGAATTACTGGTACGAATTCTGGAGGATTTAATGAACACGGAGATAGTAGGGGACCTTAGAAATTAATAATTAAGCAGTGGCTGGTTGAGAAAATAAATGAGTGGCAGTAAGTTAGATCCTAATTATACGCGGGCAAAAGCTGGAGAATCGATTGTATGTATATAATTAAGACGGATGTCCGTGTCAAGTGTAATAATACGATATGTGCTTTGTTTATGTAATGTAGATTAAGTATTAAGAAGTATTACACAACTTTATTTATGAATAAACAGTGATAAGAGTGTTGAGCACCCCCACAGACGGGGGCAGTATGGCCTTGTGCGGCCCGCAACTTATTTTAAAAAAGAAGAAAAAAAAAAAAGATACACTAAATAGATGAAATCAAATTAAAAAGCTCCAGAAAATATTTAACAGAATGATTATAATATGTAGCGCTGAATTTTTTGAAAAACAATCAGAATAACGGAATATTTAAGCATATTTTTATAAATTTAAGATTACGCAAAACTGAGAAATACGAGTATATGTAATTTTAAGGATTATCATTGCAGCAAGGAGAATCAAAATAATAAATTTCGTAATTGCGATGTAGTTTGTAGAAATGTATTTTAATGATTTTAATAAATTTTCGCTTGAAGAAATAAAATAAATATAGGTAATTATATAATATCGGTACGGTAAAATGTAGCCTAATAAAATACTAAAAACATAAATAAGGCGGGCTATAGTAACCATCGTTATTTTAAATAAGTGTGTATATTAATAAAACCCTAACTGAAGCTTAAAAAAAATAAAAAACAAAAAGTAAAGTTAAAGTCCCATACCCTCGATGACAAGGAGGGTGATAAATAAATAAATTATCGAGTCCGGAATTTAAATAAATCGAAACATTATTTGCAGTACTTAACGCCTTTTCCTTTGATAACGGTTTTTACCGTACAATCTGAATAGGCTTGAAAACGGGTGAAAAGCTTTTAGGTATTATTCAAAAACGTGTGAGATGGAAGCTTTTGAGTTGATGCTTTTAGCGTACTTATTACATTTTTAAGCGAATGCAACTCCATCAATAAACCAGATGATCGTCTAATGATGTTTTATACGCTTAGGGGATTATTTCGTTTGTTAGGTTAAACAGGTTGTTTCCATAATTTATATTTATCGAAATGATCGTGTATGTTTATTTTGAAATCGTTTTCTCGCTGTATCCCCCTCCTCCCCCTCCTCCTCCCATGAAGTTAAGCTTAAACATTTTTAATAGACGCGCCCTAATAGGAGCGCCTCACCAAGTTTTTGCAGGCTTCTTAATTTTAAATCCGAATAGCGAGCTTTTCGTCAATACTTGGTCCAGGAAAACAATTATCTCCGACTTGTAAGTTCACGTGACCCTGAGCGATTTGAAGTTGTATAATTTTTCCCTTCTCTATATACATGTTTAATTTTCATTTTTTCGTACAGTTTGAACGAAGTCGCTTGTCGTTTTTCCACCTTTTTCTAAAAAACAGTTTAAACTACTTTTATTATCGAAAATGTGCTTATTTTTTTAAAATTTTTTCCGTTTTTCTCCTATTTTCAAATGATGCTATTGTCTGAAACGGTTATCATCTGTTTATTAACTATTCATCTCCTTCTTCTATGCGCTCTCCTCTGTACTCCAGTTTGCTGGAGCACTTTGTGCTCCATGTCCTTTCTTTCCCTACTTCTAGGAATACTGACTACTTTTTATTATTAACGGTATCCGGATTAAAACAGACCCCACTCCTAGTTGTTTCTGAGTATATATGTGTTGACGAACCCGAAAAAAAAAAATAATAAAATAAAAATAAAAAAATAGAAAAGAATTGGGCGTTTATTTCAGATTTTATGTTTAATAATTTCGACCATTTACGAATTTTTAAGCAATTATTTTAGGTTGTTTTGAATTCCGTATTAGGTACTTTTGACGGCCTTTTTTCCGCTTTTGCCACACACGGTAGCTAGACTATTGCTGCATTGTTATCGATTTTCACGAACGTTTATTTGTGATTTATGTGCGCAATTTCTAGTTTACGAATTGAGCTAGTGCAGCGGAGTTATTGAATTTTATTAGGATTTTTATTACATTACCACTGGTTTCTGCGTTGCAACTAATAAGATGTTCACGACTTGTCAGTAGTATTTATTTAAGAAATTTAAAAGAAAAATTCCAAGAATTCAACGTTTTCATAGAATTCGCGAAGTATTTATTGAATACGAACCACAAAAGGAATCTCAGTGTGAGCTTAATCGTAACATTACGTTTAATTTATTTTTAGAAGATACATCTTCCTTTTCTCTGTTCTTACTATACCGAAAGTATTTGGCTTTGTAGCCATGAAGTTTTGCATCGATTCCTCCAATTTCCGCTCGTTCTCTACATTACCGTTCTGGAATCTCCGATGAATGCGAGAAATGTTAAAATATGATACGAACGGATGAAATGCTAAATTTTTCATTCGACTTTATAAATCGTCCTAATCAAATTTTATCCGCTGGGAAACTTATTTTGATAATATTTAGTTTAGGAAGAGGGTTATTTGGAGATACTAAATTCTCAAAGCAGTAAAACTCATTTTCCAAAAAAATGCTGAATGCCTGGGGGCTATTATGCAATCGCTAAAACTAAAATTGGTAGAAGATTTTTAGAAATAATGATTTTGGATAAAAGATTTTTGTATGTATGGGATACGGAAAGATTAATACAACAGGGAGAACCAGTACCAGATCGAAAGCCGAAAACATTATTAGAAGATACAAATTACATCCTATTCCGGCCACTAAATGAAATGCTCGCTTAGCGTAGCTTCAAACAATTTTCTGAACCAGCAGGCTAAGGAAATTACAGCTCACAGAAATATTTTTCTTATGAATTGATGAAGAACGACGGGGAGGGGTGATACTCATGGAAATGAAGGAATTAAAAAAGATCGAGGAGAAAATTAAGCGGCTGTTCCGACAGGTTTTTGGAGGACAAGAAAATGTATAGTACCAAGACCTGGGGACTGAGGTTGGAAGACTTGGAAAAACAGAATTTAATTCATTAATACGGCGAAGGCAAAAGTTGGGAAGTGCGGAAGGGAATTTTACGGAGCTGGATATCATCAAACGTTAAAAACAAAAAGCGATAGATTCAAAAAAGAATATTAAAAACTATATTTCGAAATTTAAAAAAAACCTTCTAGAGGATCGGAATTTGAAAGCTCTAACCATTTTACAAAGACACGAAAGAGAAATATCAAAGACTAGCAGAAGTTCTTTCAAGAGGATATCTTCAAGGCTTTAAATATATAATATAGCTCTTGCGTTAGCGTGTTTATGAGCAAAGAAAGGGTTCAGTTTTAAAATCTAAACGGAAGGTTCTGGGACGATTACGGGGTCAAATGGGGCAGCGGTGTCCATCCTCTAAAGAGACGAGATTCTGCGGAGATTATTAACATAAAGAACGAGCGCAGACGTGATGAAATTTAACGATAAATAATAAAGAAAATATATATTCAGAGATACACGATAATGCGAAATGTGCAATAACGGGAAACGTTTATATAGGCGCTATCTTTCCATTTTACGGGGACACATTCAACAGATAATCGAAGCAGTAGGAAAAGAGAGCCAGTAAAAATGCAAATATGGTAATTTACAAAGAATTTTTAAGAAGTTAGTCGGTATAGCGAAAGTTAAGAGCATTAAAATTTAAAGAAAATAAGAATATATTAATGATTTCTAGAATAAAACGATTAAAAGTAAATAACAAAATGATTAAAAATTATTATAAGACAAAAAAAAAAAAAAAAAGAAAAAAAAACCGGTAAAAAAAGTTGTGCGTTTAATAATTATCTATGTAGTCGGTTATTTTACATGATCATCCGTAGACGGCCAGATTCGATGCAAAAAGAAGACGTAAGAAATGCGTGTAGCGTAAATATTAGCAATTTATTTAAAAAATAAGCAAACAATCGAAGAGGAATTATTTTTAGAATCTGAATCTGGCGAAGAAAAGTTTATATTTTAAAATTTTTGACCAAAAGGATGGTTAGGAATTCAGGTCGAAGTATAATAACAATTTAAAACCAATCAAATAATAAGATGCGAATAAATTTTCCGATGTTCCATCAAGATTAATATAACATTAATAATTAAAAAGTAATTATTTGACGTTTTTTCTTCTTTCGATATTTATAACGTATCAGCGTAACGTAAGTTCATTCTGCTTTTGTTAAGTTATTTAAAAAAAAAAATAGGATAATAATAATAATAACAATAAAATTATTTTAAATTGTAAATATACATCAACAAAGCCGAAAATCACGAACGATGATTATTAGAATAACGTAGTAATGTTAACGTTATATTTTCTTTTAAACAAGACCTAAAATGGCGCGAAAAGGATTTTGTTTCTATTTTAAATTATCGGCAAAACTGAAAATGCAAAACATAAATTTGCTATGCCTGATTTTTGGTCATAGGAATTTTTGCAAAAGTCATGTAGCAAGTGTTCCTGCACGCGGTTCTTTTGTTGGTAGACTATAAAAATCCGCATGTAACACGGGAAGTATCTAAAAAAGTTGATTATCACGTTGAAACTGGGAATTTCCTTAAGAGGAGGCCGACTCGATGGCTTTTTTTTTTATATTGGAACTGACTTTGCGCGATTCGGATGAAAATATCGAAAAACAAATCCATTAAACCGACGTTAAAATTACATCAGACAGATGAACTAATATTACTTCACTTAGTTATTCAAAATATTTAAATGTAATACAGCGAGAACGGTAATTTTCAGGTGGGGTGGGGGGGATGAAACAGCCGAGCATGGCGAAACCTGATATGATGATTATTATGACCGCCAATGAGACGAGATTTATTGCGAATAACCGCGGCCAAACAGTACTATTGAATCTGAAAAATTGCTATTTCAAACAATGATGTAGTTGAAAATACTTCTAACATACAAAATTTAGATTTCGAGTTTTATATGCGCTTTTAAAAATATTATATTACAGTATGAGAGCGTTGATCATTAGATAAAGTTTTTGGGTAAAGCCAATTTTAAGAATTTACTCGAGAATTTTAACGATTATTAATTTTCAAGTAATACGCGGTGAATTCACGGAATTGAGAATTAATAATAAAAAAAACAAAAAAAAACAGGATTTTCGCAGATGTTCCGTGGCTTGGAATACTCTATTTTCTTTCCTCTTTTGTTTTTTTCTGGAACTAGTGTTGGTGAAATAATTATTGTACATAAATAAAGAATATAATTAAAATATATTTGTCGCTTATGCGCACGTAGCCAGGGCAAATCTGTCAATATTACCTACATACCTTCCTACAGATTCTAACTAGCTTAATTATTTTCCGCTTGTGTAGTAGCTTGGCTAAGTATTTACTTCAATGATATTTTAATACGACAATCGATTTTAATTATCGACTCTTAATTGACTGCTGTTTTGTCTTTCATCTCTATTCCTACGAGCTAATATTCTACGTTCCATAATTTATATTTCCTTCGATCGTTCTTCTTCTGAATATTTAATTATCTCCGACTCCATGTGTGCTCTTAAAGCTATTTCCTCACATTTCCCCTCGCATTCCCGTGACCTTTTTATCCGCCATATTCGCTCTCTCATTCACATTCTTTTCTCTCTTCGTGCTATCCGCATTGATATGCTCTGGGTCCCCTCAGTCATGTGGGGATAGAGGGTAATGAAATGCCAGATTCCTTGGCTTAGATTGCTGTATCCTCCCGCTTTTATTTCATTGACAATTCCCGTTTCTAATTTACTCCCATCGTGTAAAAAGTTTCATGTTAGATTTTGGTCAGATTTTACGTTTCTTCCTTTTCTAATCAAGCTTAAATTTTTCCATCCAACCTAATCTTAATACGCGGCCTTGGTTTTACGATTTTCCTTCGCTTCGCCACTCCGTTATTGTCCCTATTATCCGTTTATGTCTGAATCATACTCTTCTTCCTTCCCCACGTTTTCGTTTTCATCTCGCTTTATCCCCTTAATTATCCTCTTCATTCTGACGACGAAGCCGTCTGTGATCCTGATCATATCTTCTTTCAATGTCCATCCTTCGTTAAAGTAATCTACTTCTTTGTACTCCAATCTGTTATCACTCATACTCCCTACTCCTTATTGTGCATCGTATATCTTATCGTTTCCGTCAATCTCCGTTATTCCTATCCTCAGTTCTTTTATCCTATCAATATCTGACACCGACTCTACGTTTAACTGATCCTTCTCCCTCGTGTCGTTTCTGGGCGAAGAACCTTTGTTGACATGTCCAGGGGGGGTTAGAAAAAAAAAAAAGAATTCAGACTTACCCATATCAGTCTACGTACTTTCTCTTTTGAAACGTTTAAATTACGTTCTTTTCAACCAGATGGGATTGATGGGCAATACCCGCGCTGAATTACACAGTTTCATATATGTACGAGGTGTGACAATTGAAATCGTAGAACTATTTCATAGCACGACTTGCGGAAACACTGCGATAGTGTGTTTCGCAGTCTCGTTGGAAAGAGCAGCCATTTTCCAGTCAGTATATTCAGTTTTCATAATAACGGTAGTAGGTATATCTCGCGTTCTGTGGTCGTTTAAACGAAGTAAGATTTTTACACGTGTCATCAAAAAGGTGCGATGTAAATACTGAGCAACGTATCCTGTGATCAAATTGTTGGTCAAACGCGGACTAAAACCGCCGTCGGAAATCCTCATATAATAGCAAGACACGTGCTTTAAGGAAGACGCTATATGAAACAACCGACTCTGTTTTCAAGTGGGCCAAGCGGTTTAAAGACGGCCGTGACGATCCGCGCTGCCGCGGTCCTACTACCGCAAAAATGTCGGTAATGCGCGTGCACCAAGACTGTCAAGTGAGTTGTCGAATGTTAGAAGAAGAGTTAAACATCAACCGCGAAAAACCATTTGGCAGATTTTAAATGACGATTTACAAAACTGCGCTCACAGCTGAGCAAAAAGAGCTCTCCGGAGATCCATCTGTTAGGACATGATTGATCGATTCGACGCTAGAGGAAACCAGCGGGTGTCGTCCATTATCACGGCTGACGAGTCTTGGGTGTTCGAATATAAGATCCTGAGACCAAGAGCATGCAGTGGGTGGAGAAGGGCGGGGAGCGTCCGAAATAAGCTCGCACGCGCAAATCAAAAGTCAAGTTTCTATTGATCGTTTTCATCGACATCAACGGCGTTGTTCATCACGAATATGTTCTCACAGGCCAGACAGTCAATGCAGCATTCTACATCAAAGTTTTGAAACGGTTACGAGTCCGCGCATACATTGGCCGAAAAGGGTTTTGAGTACTGCATCACGACAACGCTCCGGCACATTCGTTCTTCGCAGTACGCCAGTTTTTGACGCTCTACAGCATCCCCACGCTCCCGCATCCCCCTAAAGCACGGACCTAGGTCCGTGCGACTTTCATTTGTTCCCTCAACTCAAAAGTTACTTGAAAGGAAACCCGATAGAACGTCATTACCGAAGTCCAAAGTATTACAATGAGCGTCCTGATGAACCTATCTTCGTGGGAGAGAGGGTGCTTCCAAAAATGGGTAGAACGTTGGCGGCGCTAGACTAATGTGAACGTTTTTAGAGTATGTATCCCCTTCTGCCCTTATTTTTAGGCCCTCTATAGGCAAAATTCTACGAATACAATTGTCATACCTCGTATATTGTTTGCACGGTATGCCCGAAAAAAAGCTTTATATTGCAATTACGCCCGTATACTAAGTTATCATCCCCAGAACTCAGTGTCTAAGAACACACTTATCGATCGAACATCTTATCTTAATTTCTCCAACTGTACGGCGTTCCACATTCTTATGTGGGTTCCTGGTCACATCGGGCTGTCTGGGAACGAAAACGTGACCGCGCTCGAGCACCAATAAAGCTTCCCGTCGTTGTCCAACTTTGCTTAAGAAATATACCATTCCTCCGCCGAAGTTTCAACTGGAGCGAAGGTTGTCCGTTTTTGCTCGATACAAACACTTTTTTAAATAGTATTAAAAGCCGTCAACTAAGACCTGGTGGTGGCCAGTCAAGAGGATGGATCCCCGTCTGGGCTTTTCAAAAAGTCATTAAGCTGTTCCACGTAGAACTTTATCCTTTCGTAAACCCGTTATAGAAAAAGTGTATTTATAATTTAATCTAAACTAAGATACTCTCCGATTCTCCTTCAACGCTTAAACCTTGGCGTACATCAAAACAATGTCGCCGCTGTCATTTAATACCTAGCCTCCAATACGGTTTACCGCTTAGAGATAAAGAAAAAAAGCAAAAAAACAACGTAAAATCTCCTTTATTACTTTTATTACAGAGTTCTCCAGTTATATGCCCGGTTAGTGTGCAAAAGTATCCGCGAGAAAGGGAAGATGCATTATGTACGGGTTTAAAAAATTACGTAATAAAAGCGATATTCGGCATAATCGAATTCTTAACCCAGCGTTAGCGTTAGCGTAAGAAAACGGCGAAATAAATGAAACTAAACTAGGCGAAGAATTACTGCGTGGCACGTAGACGAATTTTAATATCCGGCTTCGCTAAAATCACACCTTTACTCTGGCGAGACCTGCGCAGCAGAAGAAAAGGACACGTTAGACAGATAGGCGATGGGCGTGTTAAAGCCTCGAACGGAATCTCACTCGAAAATCGTGGCAGTACCGGTACAACCGATGGCAAAGCTGGCTCGTTGTTGCAGCTTTCATTTCGAGCAAGCTTGCAGCAGTGCTGGCAGCAGCGAAATCTACGCCAAGCAGTCTAACGTCTAAGCGGAACCTTTGCAACATGTTCATGACAACGTTTCGTTTCCCGCAACGACCGCAGACCATCGACTAAGACGCATCGCGTTTATTATGAAGGTAAGTGAAGAAAAACACATATATACTCCGTTTTATAGTGTTTTACGGACGAGCGTGATTTGTTGACAGCTATATAACGAACTAAAATAATCCCTTCGTAGCCATACGTCGAGTAGAGGTGACTTTGTAAAATTTCACCTCTTATACAACGGCTAGAGTCTTTCGTCGTACCGAGTAAGTGATGTCAACGTTGAATAAGTAACGTTTTACTGTCACTTTTGAAAAATGCGAACCTTACTCTAAGATGTTATTAGGAGCTTGCTGTTATCTTGATTTTCGAAAACGTTGCTTGGCCATAATTGTGACATACGCGATATTTGAGCATATTTTCTTTATTTTGCTTTATCATAAGCGCACGAAGCTACCAAATTAAACGCGATAAAACTGACTATTATATTAAGGGAAAAGTTGAAAATTATTATCGCCTAATATTGCGAACATTTTTTCCCGCAATTCGATATGGTGAAGAAAACAAAAAAGGCATACATGTCAAAGCGGTTCTTATGCAGATGTAGAAATAATTGAAAAAGTCTAGAAATACAATTGAAATTTTAGCCGATCGAAATTAAAAAGTTAATCTGATCGTTCCTCAAGCAATTATCAAAAATTAAAACGCTCACCAATGGACCATATTTTAATTCGCCCATTTGTAATTTGTCGTTTAGTACTCGAGGTGTTCTAGAGCAACCAAAAAAGTTTCACGATATGATAATAAAATGTTTTATTTTTTTTTTTTTTTTTTTTTTTTGGTTTCAACCATCGCCGATCGTGAATAATATTTGATCGTTTATATGTAATAGTTTACATATTTTTTTCAACCGCTGCAAAAACTCGTCTAGTTTTATACAGAAAGAAGATTACTCGAAAACAATGGCGACAAATCTCATGTCCGATGTTAAACACGTACAGCAAAAAAGTTTGTGCTCTTTTCGTTGGGGCTACCTTAACTTCACAATCCCCGACGCCCTGTCAAGAGTATGGCACTTACTTTACTTTACTTTAACCTAAAGTTGCAAACATTCAACACGACGTGCGTGGCTGCAAGTTTTTTAATCGGTTCTGAGCGACCGATCGTAACTAACTAGACACCCGCCGAAGTATGTAAGCACGCATTTAGCACCGATATTTCGGTGAACTTGAGAGTGTCGATTCGACCGCAGCAATATTTAGGGAATCGTCGCGAAATTAGTTAGCAATTGAAGAGACGTTGTCTCACTTTCGGTTGTCAGTGCAGTGTACGTACTCCCGTCTCTGCTATTTCACTACGTTTGTAAATATATATATATATATATATATATGTATATACGAGATAAGAACAAAATATCATCAAATTCCTATATTTCACGATTCCGGTCGTTTAATTATTTTTTAAATACCTTTTTACCTATGTCTTCTCAATATTTCAGCAGACTGGCGCCTGTGTTCACAAATATAGAGACTTCTGCCACACTTGATATTTTGCATGAAAATTCACTTAACTAATCCGACACAATTTAAAAGGAATTTTAATACAATCCATAATTCACACTTCTAACTTTAATCCATACTTCTAATCTTTAATTTAAGTTGTTTTTATTCTGCATAGAGTTTTACCTTTTCGATTCTTGTTCTTCTTCAAGCACCTGCGTTTAATATGTGCAATTTTATCCGTTTTAGTTATCAGTAATTTATAATCTCGTTCTTAATTTATCAGGGTTTTCCTCCGATTTAGAGCTATATTTAGTTATTCTGTTTTTACCGTAATAAGTTGATCGGTCAGGCAGAGGCGTTTCGTTCCGCTAAAACCTGGTTCGAATTCCATTGCCGCACGTTGCAGAAGAAATTTCAACCAGTCCCCTCCACGTTAATGACTATATATATATAGTTGACGAGTACAAAAAATAAAATTAAAAAAAAAAAAGGCTCTTTAATTCTCTTTTGTTTTTAATATTTCAAATGCTTATTTTCTTCAATAGCGTGTTTGCAACTTTTTATCTGCAATTTGTTTACATATTCCGGCGTAAACTTGAATTTTATATTAGGGGGTACTATCAAAATTTTTTACGAATGAAATCGATTTAGACTTTTTTTTTTTTAATTTTCGGATGAAAAAAGTGGTTTTTTGTTTTTTGGTAATTTTTGAGTGCGCAGTTTATAAAAATAAACCGATTTTAATTTTACACGATTGCGAAGCAACTATGATGAAATTTAGCAACACCACTTCCAACTACTTACTTCATTGTCAAGCTAACGTCGCTATTATTTACGTTTACCGACATTTCTTTTGGATATAGTGCGCACCGGAAGTCGGCCGGCTCATTTTAAAAAGTGCTCTTTTCATTTAACGAAACTTTATACTTGAACGGGAACATTGTTTTTCTTCTACTTAAAAAAATACCTGTTTGCAGTTTGAACTTTTTTCTTCCTCGTACTTCGAAATGCCCGATACTTTATATTTTCGTGTTAAGAACTCTTCAGCGTGAACATTTTTCTTTTATTTAAAATTTTTTTGAGAGCGAAAAGTGCTCAACACCGAAAACCGATACGGATATCGATCGATAACCGAGAAAGTGTATTGTTTATTATTACCTTATAAGCCTGTTACTTCCTTTTTTCAATAAGTTTTTCACAAACAATACCTGTGTCAGGTATTTCCGGAAACTTTGATTTTTAAAAGTCTCAATCTTCTTTTCTAACATAATTTACCGTACTTGGAATAATTATTTCACGGACTTCAGTCATTTCCCCCTCTCTAATTCTTTATTATTAAACATCCTAAATAGGACGGTGTCCTTGAATAATATCATAACAATGCAACATACATTCGAGTCTTTTTGTCTCTCTTCTTTCTGTACTATCTCTACCACCGAACTAATGGCCATCGTATATTTCATAATTTACATCTCCTCCCATCGATCTTCTTCCAAATATTCGGCTATTTCTGACTACTGTCCATGTGTCTCTACTCTTAAAGCTATTTCCTCGTATTTCCGCCTTCGCTCGGTAGATTTTTTATTCTGCGTATTCGCTATCTTATTCATACTCTTCTCTCACTTCGTTCTGGCCACATCGATTTGCTCTTGGTTCGCTAGCAATATGGCGATAGAGGGTAATGAAATGGCGCCGATTCCTCGGCTCAGATTATTGCGCCTTCCCGATTTTATTTCACCGAAATTCCTGCTTCTAATTTATTTCCATTATGTAAAAAGTTCCATAGTAAATATTCTGATATCTACGCTTCTTCCTTTTCCAACCAACTTTCCGGTCACCTATCTATTCAACCTAACGGCTCGCGTTTTTTTGAGATTTTCCTTCGCTTTACCGTTTCGCTATTATCTCTATTGTTTGTTTGCGTCTTAATAATACTCTCCTTCTTTCCTCACTTTTCGTTTATTTTTCACACCTATCCCTAATTGTCCTGTCCAATTAACGACAAAAAGCAGTTTCTGATCCTGACTATATCTTCGTCGACACCATTCGTCTTGAATGATCGTTCTGTATTCCGATCTGTTGTCACTTACAATTTCCAATTCTTACTGGGCTTCTTTGATATATATCTTATTCCCGTCGATCTCCATTGTTCCGATCCGTAGTTCTATCATTTTATCAATATGCATCTAATTGATCTTTTCTCTCATATCGTTAATGCTTAAGAGGGAGCAAAAAAGGAGAGAATCTGACGTTATTATAAATAGGGTGGAGTCCTCGAATAATAACAAAAAGTACAGCGAACGTGAACGTTTGAATAGGGATAATTATTTTCCTGAACGATAGAGTTGTTCGTGAAGACATAGGATACCGTTTGATTGCGATCATTCTTGGAGGTGATTGAAACGTGTCTATAAATAGTACATCGCGCTCGAGACTTTATCGGATTCAGTTCGGAATAACAACCGACATAGCGGTGTAACAATAACAGACATCTTTATTTACGCTCAGTGCTTACACGTTGAACATTTGAAAACACAAAATTACCTAAATCAGTAACATCGTCAAAAAACTTTTGTTAGCTCTTGCGAATTATACGATCCAAATAATCGGCTGTTCCGTATGAATAATTTTGTTTTTTAGTAAAAACTGACCGACTCTTGTTATACTTGGAAGTCACTTATGTGTTTTAGTTCGAATATTCTCGGCGAATAAACATTAACAATCTCTCAATCGCTTTACCGATATAATAATGGGAGATTCTTTTTTTTTTTTTTTTCGTAATTAAGAAACGAAGCCGTAAAACATGTTTGTGATATTTACATGTTTTTTATTTTTAAAAAAGGGGAAACTTTTTTCAAAAATTAAAAAAGGTGGCGTGTTAAATCCGTCGTATTTTAAGGGAGTGCAGGGGAAAATATAAAATATTTGAAATAAAAATTTCGCTTTAAAAATTTTAATCGTCTGGCTATTACGTAACCGCTGGCGCGTGCTATACATTTTTAAAAATCTTAAAAACCTTACAGAAATTTTTTTAGGCATATATATATAGGTACATATGAAACTACCCGCGAGATAAATAGATTGATAAATGTATTTAAGGTCGCCAAAAATGGCGCTCAATTAAGAAAACATAAAAAAAAAATAATACAACTGTGAAAGCTGCCACCAATTCGATCAAACTGTGCAAACAATCTGTGTCAAAGATATTTAAACACGCGAGGTAGCTAAAAAGAAGGTATGAATGACGAGTGATTTTTATACTGGAATTGGTGAGTGAACGAAGTAAATTTAAGAATGAAAACGATAATGCGCGCTAAATAAACAAATTAAGAAAAAAAATTAGTAAAAAATATACGGATGGAAAATAAATGTAATGAAATATAAGATTTTGTGGAGAAACGTGATTCCTTCCAAATACGTAAATAAATGAAGGTTGAAACGGATGAAACCTTCAAATATAGGATTATATTGACGAACATGAAAAATTGCTGTTATTTTAAGATACTTTTTTCAAAAACAGTACTTAAATAGTGGCGCTCATTCACGATGATTTAGATAATATCCCCTATCCGCAATGTTCCATAGATGATGGACCTTCAATTCTGGATGCAGAAGTAAAGCGTGCAATTAGTTTAATACACCGAGAAAAGCAACATGATCGAATACCACGGGGGGGGACTCGATTCTTTTACCGGAGGAAGAGCCAGATAAAGATCCTGGCAGTCCGTTTGTCAATAATGTTCATATCTCTGATGAGACCCCCAGCCCCAGAATGGTTGCAGTCTTCATTTCTTTTAGTGAAAAAAAAAGGTTTTTAATACCCAAGTTCTTCATGATGAAGTCTTTTTTTGTTGAGAACGTCGACTCTCCGCTGAAGAGTGATATTAAAAGGGCAACAATACTGTCCCGGTCCGAAATTGACAGAAATTAGGATAATCAACAGGAAATGTGGAAGGCGTAATAAGTATTAGGAAGCTTCAGCTGAGAAAAAATAAAAAAAAAGACATTCAAATAGAAAATATGGTAATGATTATGGAGCTTCGTAATTAGGGAAGAAAAGGTGGCAGCTTTTTTGATTAAAAGAGAACGAAATCGTGAAGAAGATAGAGAACGCAATATATGATTAAAACGTGAATAAATAATGGAGACGACGGCGAAACAGCGTAGTGAAGAGAAATGTGGTTAAGTCGAAGTGGGCACTCGGTCCGAGGTAGATGGAGAAAAAAGAAAATTTGTTAGAAATGAAACACGAATTTGCAGCATTCGAATAATCAAAGAATCCGCCGTTTCGTCGCCCTATATACTAGCTGTAATAAATAATAATGGAGTACGAGAAAATTGTAAATGAGGGAACGTAGGCGAGATATAATGAAAGTTACATAAGCGAAGGAATAGCTAGGGGAACACTGATAGAGTGAGGCAATAACGTTGCGAGAAGATGTGCACAAGGGAAAGAAGCGTGAAGATAGCGTAGAAAGAAGCGAAGGTGGAAATTTATGTCCGGGAAAATTAAAGAAGTTCAAAATTTATTAGGCCCCCTCGAACCGTCTAACAATAGGGACACCTAATAGTATATTGTAAAAGGTCTGCATGACCACAGCAGCGGTAGGAAAAGATTTGTAAGAAGAAGAGAGGTAGAAATTCTTGGGCGAATGGGAGCAAAATTAAAGGAAAGCTAAGGAAGATTACAAGAAGAAATAATACAAATTAAAAAAAAAATTAGATTCGAAGAAGTATCAGCGGATGAAAAATAGGAATTTTGTAAAGCCCCAGTTTTGCAAAATAGAAAGGTAAGCAGGGATAAAAGCCTAGAGGACATCATCAGTTCTAGTCGTTTAGGACCGATAGGCGGAATAGTGAAAAGAGGAGGCGTATTTGACTCAGCAAGAACTGCCGATACCGAGATAGGAGGATTTAAGAGCACCTAGCCAGAACCGTAGGAATTTCCAGTAATATCCAGTTTGAAAAGAAGCGATTTAGGAATTTTCGATTTCTAAGAGGAAGATTTCCATTCCGCGACAGAAAAGAGACCTTAAGCAGATTTCTTTAGAACAGATCCAGAGAGAAAATAAATATATTCGTAAAAGGGCAAATGTTAATACAGATCCAGATAGCGGAAACAATTTTTGCCACGGACTGGTGCGGATTTTAAAGATGCGTGAATTATTGCTGGATTGAAGGAATGTCACTTGGAATGGTACAAAAAACGGAAGCCGAAGAACTGATAGTTCAACTACAACAGCATTTACGTGAAAAATACAGTTCATATAAGTTTTTTTCTACAACATACATCGTAAATATAAAGTACCGCAATTTAAATTAAGGCAATTGCGACAAAATAATACGTGCGTAATCGATAAAACTAAGTGCAATATAAAGTTATATACAGCGCACCGTGTCAGGTAGTTTTTTTTTTGTTTTTCTTTTTTTTTTTTTTGAAAAATATTATTTTTTACATACAAAACTTTCGTCAAGCTAAAACGCTTGTCGACGAATTATCCTATTTGACATTTTACCATCTTAAATTAACTTATACATATACATAATCGTGTAATATTTACTTAATCTATCTATTTTACTTATCAATACTTAATAATCTATTGTCTATTTTCTATATTCAAAGTTTTTTTTTTCTAGTTTTTTTGTTGCGCCTTGTCATTTTATTTTATGTTTATTATTTTTTTTATATTTTCTTCTTCCTGAAGCCATTACTTTATTTTCCTTTTTCTTTCCGCTATTTTTTCCTTCTCTATTATTTCTTTGGGTATTTTATTCAACATCTGAGTTATAATATATTTATCCGTTTGCTCCGGACATCTTTGTTCTTGCTAACGGCAGTTGGTACGAACGTTTTTCCTTCAACTCGTATTCTGTGTTTATTTTTTCCTTCAACTCGTATTCTGTGTTTATTTTTTCCTTCAACTCGTATTCTGTGTTTATTTTTTCCTTCAACTCGTATTCTGTGTTTATTTTTTCCTTCAATTCGATTTGCTTCTCTGTTAATATGTGAATTCACATATCTTCAGTAATAAAAGTACATTCCTCTAAATGCTCATTCGTCTTCTTTTTTAATTATTTAATTTTCATTTTCTCTCTTTAAGGATTTGCGATTAATTTCAAGCATTTAATTTGCAGTTTATTTATTTTCCCCAAGTATACTTTCCTCGTCATTATGCCGGAATTCCATGTCTGATCCTCGATTCTACTAGTGCATAATAAACTACTTTTAATGTTTCATTTGTGGCATATTTCTTTAATGTATATAAAGCTGGTAAAACTGCTCTTATTTTCTTTGCAATGTATTCCATATGTATGTCCCATCTTAAGTGTTGGTCCATCATTACTGTCCAAAAATGTTTATACTGCGTTACTATCTCTAACTTTTGACAGTTTTTCATTTCACCTTTTGAGTCTTTCTCCCTAATCGAGTAGGCAAATTCATTTGAGTGCATTATTATATTTGGATAATACAAATTCCAGCTGTTCCTTTTCATACGTAGTCCCATTAATCTTTTTTACATTTATTCTTAGACTTTTATCGTGTGCCCATTTACTTATTGTTATTAGATCTTTTTACATCAGTAGACAATTAATAGCGACAACTACGGATACGCTTATTCTGACACCATTTTCTCTTTAATATTCTAACCGACGAATCTGTTAAAAACTTCAACTTTTTCGGTTGTTAATGGAATCGTCATCGGGTGGTCAATATTTCCATTTTTTCAGTTTTTTCGCCTACACTCGGACTCTGTTGTATCGATGGTAGTTTTCTCTCTTTTTTTTTCTTTTCTTAACTTATTTTAATTATTGTCCGAAATTTTACCTTCTAATCGGAATTAATGCGTCGCATCAAAAGTTCCTGACGAATATGAACGCAATTTGTATTACATTCGCACTGGGTAGAATATATTTCGAATTGACAAAAAGAAACAGCACTCTAAATGCAATCTGGATATTTACTGAGCTCTCTGTGCATCTGAAACACGATTGCACTGCAGAACTTTTACATGTGTTCTACCGGCGCTATCTAAACTTAAAGAAAACCCGTATGTATTTAGAACAAAGCCGAATTGAGCTTATTTCGCAGAAGGTTTCCAAAATAGTTTTGCAACCAGTTCCGTGAAGAAGTATCTTTCGACTAACCGCGTAAATGTGGTTTTGCTGCTTCGAAAATTACCGCCCGCTAATTATGTTTTTAGCAAGGAACAAACATATATTCAGTGTTATAGAATCGTTTAACATTTTGTTTTTGTAAAATATAAAAATATATATTTAAAAATGTAACAAATCGAAGTATAAAAAACCAATTTAAATGTATGGACGAGATTATATTACTTTTTTCGGGCATAAATGATCAGTTGAAATTTATAAAACAACACAAAGTATGTGAACAGAACAAAATTCAAAATCGCACTGAGGTCAATATAGGAAACAGAAGTATTTATATAGTTCAAAATATCAATTTTAAAGTCAATGATCAATCAAAGAACATAGACGAGAAGTCGATTACATGTATTAAAGAGGTAAAGAAATGTGTACAATACTGAAAGCGGTAAAATGTTTACAAAATAAATAAACAAACTTTTTAGGTTAATTACAATATTAAAAAAAAAAATGAAAAAAAAGGATTGTTGTGTGCTTAAGACTGCGTGGACAGAAGTGAAAACTTCATTAAGACGAGGTTAATAATACGAAATACAACTATTTCGTTTTTGTTCTATGTTCATTAAGGCGAATAATATTTACAATAATATGTATAATTACTATAATTGTGTATAAATTATTTTTCTTCTATATTCATTATACATACCTATGTTTAACGTTTCCCTACCGTGTCATAAGAAGTTTCACTTCAATAAACAATTATTACGTTTTTATCATTTAGGTAGTAAAATTTTGCATAATTTAAACCTTTTTTCCATTTTAATAATCATACAATAAATTTTATAACTTTAATTTTGACACTTATACATACTTACACATACACACAAATACATACCTCTACCTTACGTTTAACGTGTAACCAAAATTTTTTTCTGCCGTATCAACATTTTCCCCTACCGCGCGATAAGAAGTTTTACTTTAATAAAGCCGGGCCATAAAAAAAAAAAAAAGAAAAAAAAATGTTTATACTATTTGCGAATTGTTTAAGTAATAAAAACTATAGTAATCGCATATGTTAACAGAGTTATTTTCAATTATTTACATTTGTAATATACAGAGCGTTTTACGGAAGAAGGAAAATATTTATGATAAACTTTTTACCGATTTCAATATTGTAAACATTTCAAACATTTCTCCATCTTTAATATATGTAATCGATTTCCTATGTTATTTGGCTTGTCTTTATATCGACTTTGAAATTGTCAATTTGAACTATACGAATACTTCTGTTTTCTATATTGACCTCAGTGCAATTTAGAATTTTCTTCTCTCCACGTATTTTGGGTTGTTTTATAAATTTTAGCTGATCATCTATGGCCGAAAACGCGCGCTTCTAAGTAGCTTAATCGTTTATACATTTCATCGCGTTTCCAGCTTACGAGTCTGATGATTTATTTTTGTTTTTGTTTTAATTCATACGGGATTTATATATTGTGTGTCATTGTTTATCGTATACTTTATGAATGACTTTATACTTGTATATCTACCAAAAAGTGGTGAAAGGAACTTCGTTCCTGCCGGGTAATGCCCCCCTCTAGACACCACCTCCCCTTTTTATTATTATTATTATTATTATTATTTTTTTTTTAATACGCATAAATTTGATTACACCCGAACGACTAGAAATGCAGCTGTACACCAAATACAACGGTTACAATAATAAGATTCACCTAATTATCTTGCTCGCAATTTCCCTACATCTTGCGATCGGACGGATTCTGGCCCATCCACCGGGGTTCTTCATCGCCTTACTCGGCCACCGTTTATTCTTATACATAAGAATTATTTTATTCTATCAACGATGCCCTCGGATGGTTAGCTCGATGCTTTTATATTAATGGTATAGTAAATAGGATTTCTTAACTTTAATAGACAAAATCCGAATTATTTCTATATTCCCGTCTACTGTCACCATCAAATATCCTGATAATTTAAATTAGTTTCTTACACTTGTATTTGTTACAGTTTGATATACTTTTTTACATTTATATTCGTTTCTTACTTAATTTATCCTAGCCTTCGAATAAAAATTTAAATACTCCACGCCGGAAAGCGAGTCATGGAAAATTCCAAACCAGAGATAAATTTTGCAATTAATTTAATAGTCTCCGCAAGCGTCAAGTTCTTCCTTCGAGTAAACTAGGTTAGATGCGAGATGATGACTTATTTTTTCTTTCGCAAAGCACAATTAATGTGTTGTTTTTTTTACGGTGTATCCTTATTATTCCGTTTGCTAATTAGATTATGCGTATTTAAACGAACACTAGCATAAACGTTACTTTAGATGAGATTTAACGACGTATTCGATGCTACGCATTTCTTATACATATATAGGCCATATCATAAGAAGGACGAATCTCGGAAGATAACTGGTCGAGAATGAATGCTTTCTTCTACGGAGGATTAATTACCGGCTATCCGATTCATCGTTAACGACTGATAATTTAACAGTAACCATTTCACCGACTCTGAAATGTGACAGCTTTATCAAACAGCAGTGCTAGAATTGAAGAAATACCAAACGATTCACCGAATATTTAAGGAAAAAATTTACATACAGTCAATTTTAACATACACTCTACATCCACCTATAAATATCCTTATATAACTCTTCGGTGTGATAAGGAAATATTTTTCAATTTAAATGTAAACAGTTCTACTGCACAGGCAGAGAGAAATTTCACGAAGAAGCTGTTTGATTAATATTACGTAGAGCACAGATGAACAATACAAATGCGTACAATTAATAATCGCTGAAACGCCGCCTTATCACTGTTGAGTTTCTTACACTACACGTTTATCGTATTCTCTTTATTCGCCCTTTCGTTTTCGCTTTTCTCTAGCTTCCTTTCTCGTGTGCGTTAACAAATCGCGTTTTTTATTCGATATTAAATCACGTAGGCTAGATGTACCTCGTTACGCCTTTTATGATGCATTGGTTTTTTCGTGTTGTTAATATACCTTAGAAACTAACTTCTTACTCTTCTAATTACTTCAAAGCGAGCGAGCCCAAAAACCGTAATCTGCATGTACATATAATATAACACGATAACCTCACCGTGCGAGCATATCTTCAAATGTAATATGACAGTCTTCTATAATTCTTATAGGAGAGCAATTAGCTGTGTAATTTTTCGTATTTGTGACTTGCGTAACAATTTCTTAATTCTCACACAACATTAATACACTTACCGAAGTCAGTATACCAAATTAAAATTACAATATCTAGAAAAAAAATTCAATGAATAATTATTACCGTAATTTGTGATTAATGTGCCCGATTCTAAGGTACGAATATTGTACAAGAATTATCATAATGTCCACCTTAAGGTGTATTTTTCACTGTAAAATATCTTATCTTCTTATCGAATTAATATTTTTTACTTTTTAGTGTGTTTTTATTCAATTTTTATTATCGATTAATCATTTTCTCTTTTTTGGCGCGTCTTTATTCAATTTTTATGGTAAATCCTTAGGTATCGGTACTTTTTCTTTGAAAATATATTATTTCACGATTTTTAGCGGCAATACTTAAATTTTTTGTCTCGCTAAAAATCAATTCTTTTAAAGTAACAAGTTTCTTAATTTCCGCTATTGGGATTTAAAATTCATTTTTTTTTTTTTTCTTATAATGGGTTCGTCAAATATGGACATTGACCCAAAAACAGTGGAGCAGAGGCGAAAGAGAGACTCAGATCCTTACACAATCAGAAATAGCCGACAGAAAGGAATCAAGAGCTAGAATAACCGAAGGAGAAGGAAGAGAAAGAATGAATGAAGCACAGTATGGAGCCGGAATACCGGTTTGTAAGAGGAAGAAATAAAAAGAACCTTGTTCAGTTGAAAGCAACGAACAACTGAACATTATACGATCGGGATCACAAATACATTGATTGCTAGGAGGGTGCAATGGACAATAAGGAGAAGGCACCAGAGAATAACGGAACAGTGAGGAAGGGAGCAAACTATACTCAAAACGCAGGCTGCAAATCGCAGAGAGGTTGGAAAGGCGCATAGAAGGGAAGTTAATAAACCAGGGAAAGCGTGGAAGGGAAAGTTGAATAGACAAGAAAAAGAAGTTCGAATTGGAGAATGAGGAGACGTAGGAGTTAAATCATAGTCTGGAATGAGCAGCTGCAGGCAGAAGGGTAATATTAGAAGCTGAGAAGGCAGGAAGACACCTATCAGAAGAGGAAAATAATCGAGCGAATGAGTAACCCAGCTCATTTCCCTCGATTCCGACATGGCCAGGAATCCAAAGGAAATCCGTTTGGATTAAGTGGGAAGGTAAAGATCATGGATCAAGGAACGAATATGACGTAGTCGGTTCAGAGAGAAGGGAGGGGAGATGTGATAGTCTGCAGCGCGCTTTGAGCATCCGAGAGGATAAGGAGATTGCGAGAGGCCGGTGAAGATTTGATAAAAAGAAGGGCACGGTAGACTCAGCAAAATTCATTTTCTTTGTTCAAAGTAAAAACATAAAAAAAAAAATCGATTTCTCTATTCGAATCTATATTTATCAGCGGTAATTATCATTAATTATACTTTAACTTTTTCTAGTTACGTTCCTACGGTAAAGTGATAAGTTATATTCATAAAAAAATTTAATGCGACCGTATTTTTTTTCAAGTTTTTTGATGATTATTCGGTTTGTGTTCACCGCATGGTACTAATTCTTAATGGTACCGAATCATTACAATCGATGCATATGGGAACAAGTTATGCGCAAGCAAACATAAAAAAAAAACATACGTGACAAACTTATCTTCTTACTCTCTAAAATCGGTAAAAAGACGACGAAGTAGGATATACAAGTATATTTGTATGTATGTATGTATATTATATGTATTTATGCATGTATATTATATGTATTTATGTATGTATATTGTATGCATGTATATATATATATGTATATTAGGGTGGCCTTTATTTTTCAAGGTTAAAATTCTTAATCTCCCAACCCGTAGTTTTGTTCTCTTATGTGAAAAAATTATAGCGTTACAATTTTAGCTAATTTAGTCAACTTTAAGACGTGCCGATATGGGCAAGAAGATAGTGCCAATAGCACAACTCAGCGCGCGCGAAGGTACACCTCCGCTGGTTACTAGGCAGAGTGGTTTAGCGGGTGTTACGCAGTAAAACAGGAACTCTCATTACAGGCTTATTAAGGCTAGACTTGAAATATCACGATTTTTTTCTTAGCCTTTTTTCTCAGGTGAATAATTTCATTGATAAGAATAAAAAAATCGTTGAAAACACATTTACAATTTGTCATAGAATAGACACTAAGAAAGTTAAGTATTAATTCCAGACATGAGCGTCGACTTTTTTCGCATTGGAGTATTCTTTTCGATATTCCTCTACCACCTTAAAAAGCAGGTACTGTTTTTGTGCTGGGTAACGTCCTCGACTGGCGATCCTAAAAAAAAAGAAATACTGTTTTTGATCTTCATTGCGGGTCAGTTTATTGTTGTATTGTTCAATTAATTGTACGCCGCGTTCGGCTACATCATTGACCACTTGCATTTTGGAGATTAATTCTCTACTTTTTAGATAATCTTCATCCTGCTCCCATTCACTTAGACTTCTGAGAAGAAAATCGGTGTTAATGCGAAATCTCTAAAAAAAAATCTTGATGAGTGAATTAACAAATTGATCTACATCTCGGCATAAATTTTCCACGTCAGAAAATTTAATCTTCAATCGGCTTATGTCGTCATCTTCCGTTGCGTTGAGATCCAGGTTTTTGTGCATTCTTTCTTTCACCTCATTACTGACATTGTTATCAAAGAAAGCGAATTGCTTCCGGAGTTAGATACCATAAATGGCGAATAAATTGATTTACAGCCACTTTTGAAACTTCTTCGTCTATTTCTTCGTAAAATTCAGTTTTTTTAGAAAATTAAAATTTGAATTTGGTGCTTTTATAGTAACCGGAGCTGAAAACCACGCTTCCACATAAGTAGTCACAAAAAAAAAATACAAATATCAGCTAAACCTTTCGCTTCTGAAGTTTTCAGCTTAAATTCATAGCGAAATAAATACATTTTCAAGGAGTATATGACCTTAGACATCCACCTTGCGCGTTGTGCATGGCTCGGGGATATCGAAATGAAAAATTATTTTCAGTTTCTCCTAGAAATACTAAGCATAATTCTAAAAATTCTTGGTAATCGTCACGAGACTGATGTGTGTAGCAAGTGTATGCTGCAGGAATGTAATCAGTTGGGATATTCTGTCGTCGTTAAATACTGATCTCATTTCTTCTTCCATTGATGCTGAGCGAAAATTGTCTTTATTCATCGTTGACCACTTGTTTTGGAATTCTATAAAAATAGCAACATTTGAACTACCAGAAGTGCGAGGCATTTTCAGTTCGAAAACAGTTCTTACAATCATTTCAAAAATATGCTGTGACTACACGCCAAATGTAATAATTTGCGGTCGAGCAACCAACTCATGTCCTTCCTTTGTCACCAGTGTTAACGGCAGTTGTGTCAAAAGAAATACATTTAATAATAGAAGCCCGGGATTTTTTGGTTTTGACCGAGTTTCTTGACAAGGCAAAGCGACTGCTAAAAAGAACGATGTCCGAGAGATGGTGAATTAATGACACTTCCATCGTCAAACGATAGCGCTGCAAGTACCGAATCCGTATCAATATAAAGCACAAAACAATATTCTCGCTTACAATTGCACAATAAATAGGAATAAGCAATCAGAAAAAATCTCTTCACTCTTTCCTTTGCCCCATTTATGCAGTAGAGAATCCTTATCATACACATCTAGAAGAGATACACAAATGATGATACTGATCAGAAATATCGCATCGGAACTATACTGACACACAGCAGTATAACGAGGGAAAGTAGTATTTGCGGCGCGCATGTACGCTCGTTTCACCGAAACGCCTTTCAGCACGTCTTCAAATCAACCAAATGAGCTGAAATTTTAACGGTATAATTTTTTCATATAAGAGAACAATTCTACGCGTTGGGACACCTAATTGTTGAAAAAAAAAATGTCCGTCATCTATAACTGAGGGCCACCCTAATATACATATATCATAAACTCTTTTTCAGAGTTTATCGAGGGGCAAACCCGTGACGGACTCTCTAATAATGTTTTTTATAATGCTTATAGAAGAGTTATTTCAATTGTTTACGTCATTCTTTAATAGCTAATGAATTTATTGTATCGACGAAATATTTTATTTAACCGGTAGTAATTGTTAATTTATTACTATAGAAATGTAGAATATAGTATTTTTAAAACGTAACGGAAAGTCGTTCCACGTTTCATAATGGTTTTTTCATATCACCTACGGCAGCCGCAAAATATCATTAATATATGGCATTCGTTACCAACGGTAATTCTGGTGTAAATCTGAATCTAGAAGTTAATGAAAAAAAATAATTTTTCCCTATATCTAAAACTTATGGTGAACATTTTTTTAAATCTTTATTTTAATCCATCTTACTTTTTTTTAAAAATTTGTGTATATTTTTTTCCAAAATATTCATTAGAATCAATTTTTTTTTTTTTTTTTTTTTTTTGGGGCTCTCAACCAGGGACCTCACTCAGATCAAAGTCAACTTCTGTATGTCCCATAGCTCTTTTTTCATTTTAATCATGTGTTTTTTATTCCTTATTTATCATTTTCATCGTATTCACTTATTCTATAGATGCAGTCCATTTCCTTATCCGCTCTAGCGCTTTTGTACTTTTCGAATTCAAATTTTACCGCTATTTTCATCGAATTTTAATTTATTATGTTGCGCATAAAAGCCAAAATTAGCAACGTAAATTATGGAGATTCCGAATTCCGTTTTAGTTGCACGCTCTGTTAAAAAGCGTAATGGGGGTTGTTAATTCGGATGAAATACGAACGGTTAAATTAGGATAGAGAAAAAGTAGCTTAAATGTTACAAAGTTCAACGCATATTTACGTAGTAATTTGTTGCATTTATTACAAAAAAAAACAACAAACAAACAAAAAAACAGTAATCATTTTTTTATAGGTAAGATGCATTTTGTATTCGAGTTTGGCAGTTTTGTTCATGGTTGGCAGAGTAATCGGGAAGCCAAAAACAATGCTAGACAAGTCGGTGACGGAGTACCTTGCAGAGGTAACGTAGCTTAAAACCAATGTGATACAGATTATTCTTTTAAAGCCGTTGTTAATTTTATTTTAGTTTATTTTTCTACTAATCGAATCACATTGGCCTGATGCATCATTATGAAATTAAATAGTAAAATTACGTATAAACTCTTAAGCTTGATGATAAATAAATTATAAACACAAAATATTCAAAAAACATTTATATTTAATGAATGCCAACTGGTTTTAAATAATTTGATCCACAATCATGGCAATCAGTTGCCATGAACCATATTGATTACTTATAATCACTTTGAACATTTTGTGATGTAAAAATGATTGAAAAAGTTCGTTTTTAATTTTCGGTCATTTCAACTGTCACCGCACAATGTTCGATCTGTCGAACAACTACTCCTCTGTATTTTGGGCTCGTCTATGAATATAAAACAGAAAAGAGGAGACAAAAAGATCGTGAAATGTTAAAATCTGGAAGAATAACGAGGTACCGAATCCACTCGGCCTCTAAGAACCATCAGTAAACGCGGGAAAATGAGACGGAAATAGGAAATTGATGACACCGCGGAATTCGTGTCTAATTTTTTAGCAAAAAATTTTGAAAGGGAAGATAGAATAAGCATTTTTTAAGACGATAGCAGAGTTCGGCGAAGTTAAAAAAGGTAATTGGGGAGATAAAAGAGACTGTGGAGGTCAAAACGAACTAAGATGACGACAAGAAATAAGGGATAATATAGTACAGCGCCAGTTTCTAGAAATGAAAAGGTAGGAATGGATAGGTGTAGAGGACGTGAATGAAAAACGCTTAGCAAATGATATTATAAACAGGATTCGCGAATGGACCAGGATGTCGTAGAATTCGAGAGGATTTAAGAGCACCAAGCCATAAAAACAAGAATTTTGCATTATATCTAATTTAGAGAGACGGTACTTGAAAGAAAAAAACAGCGATCAAATTTGGAACGAAAGTTATACAGGGAAATAAAAATACAAGGATTAACGCCGCGCTATTTGATTAGATATGGGGTTTCAATAAGTTAGTAAAGAACACGTTCGGTGCTTCGCTGGCTAATAGAATATCATGAGATGAGGGAAAGAGCACGATGTCATCAAAAAACAAGAAAAATTCAAAGAAAAAAACCCATTCTAACAGTATACATACTGAAAAGAGTGCAATTGAAAACCCCGGGGAAAACCTTGAAAAACCATTTTTGAAGTTTACAGAAAAAGAGAATAGAGGTGGATCGAACAGTTCATTGTGAGATTGATAAAAGTATTAAACCGAATTGGAATTATAGTCATTCCATCTTTTAGAGTTGGAAAATAAACTTTATGAAAAGTACAGGATACATTCATGGAGAAGGTCAAGGTATAATGATTCTGAATAAAGGATATTTCGATATATCGGAAATAGAAAGACTAATACAACTGGGAAAACCAGTACCAGAACATATTATTTGAAAATACATTGTGTTTCAGCTACCAAAGAAAATGATTATTTAACGTACCTTTAAGCAGTTTACTTAGAATAATTGTTCTTAGAAATTGGAACGTTAATAAAAGAATTCCGGGGGGATGAGGCAAAATTATACCCCTAGAAAGGAAAGAATTAAAGAGATAGTGGTGAAAATTGAGCGACTGTTCGGGCAGTTTTTTTCAGGACAAGAAAAGGTTTACTGCCAAGACTTGCAGTGAAGATTTAGAAGAACATTAATACGGAAGTCAAAAGTTGGGAAGTGCGGAAACGAATTTTGAAAATACGGAGTTGGATATCATCAAACGTTAGAAATGCAAGCAGAAGCAACAGATTCAAAAAATAATATTAAAGGCTATCTAGAGAAATTTTGAAAATGCAAGTAGGTGCGGAGGACGGTAATTTAAAAGCATTAGCCATTTTCCAAAGATACAGAAGTGTTAAAGAACAACAAGAATTCTTTGAAAATAGCTCTTGCGTTAGCTTGTTTATGAACGAGAAAACGTTCAGTTACAAGATCTAAATAAAAGGTTTTAAAGGTGGCAAATTACAGTTAAATACCACGTTTCATTCTTCATTCCACCAAAATGAGGTGAATTTTTATTCCGGATGAGTGATGGCGGATAGGAGAGGATGAGGAAAGAGCAGGCGTAATGAAGTTTGAAAAGGAATTATATAGAAATACGAGGTCGGAGTTAAGTTGCGTAGTAGGGAGTGACGAATCAACACAAGGACGGAACAGAATAATATTTTCTGAGGAGAATGAAAAGGCTTGAAATAGGTCGGAGAAAAAAAGTTACAGGAAGTTTTTAGAATAAGAACATGGTCACTACTGTAAGAACTTGAATGAGTCCTCCAGTTATAATTAAGACCGTTAGTAAGGGAAGAAAAGATCAAATTAAAGGAACCGGAGATAGATGAATTTCTAAAATAAATTGGGAGAAATTTTTTAAAAGGGATCACCACGGTAACCTAGTAGTTCTGCTTGGCTACTAAATCAGGGGTCATGGGATTTCGGGAGTTGTCTCGGTCCGGATCCAAATCGCTCCAAGGTATATACCTAATCTGAAACTGAATATTGGTTATACCAGAGAATTATCTGGGGGAAAGTAAAGGCGGATCTCAAGAAGAAAGGAACTGCTCCCAATATTCTCCTTTTTAGATTCATTAGGCTTAGTACATTATGAAAAGCTTAATTACACAATCGCCAACGCCACGCTAAGAGTATGGGACTTTGCTGTACTCATTAAGCGGAACTAAGCTATCAAAAAGGATACCATTCATAAGGATGGAACCGTTGGAATCATAGCTCGCGTAGCCCCAGACAAGGGTGAATGAACACTCTAATCCCCCCTCCCCGTAATAATTGGTTGCGGAATAGAGTTGAAAAATGCAAAAAGACGGAATTGACGAGATCGTAGTTAGCGGGAACGTAGATAGATACAATGTTAACAGAATGCACAAGGTGAACAATGTTAAGTAGGAGTAAGCGGAAGGTTGAGAGAAACATAATGAGAGCGAAAAAGAATTCCACTTTTAACTAGAATTGCAGAACTACCGTAAACGCATCTCGTTATAATATTAAAATTCACGGCCGACCGAAGCCACAATTCTGAGATATGAGCAATACTAAGATTATGGAAATCTAATAAGCCCGTTAATAAATTTTTATTGGCTCTCTGAGCCTACAACAATTCCGTTGAAACATATTGAACGTAGCCATTATTGCGAAGCAAGGAAAGTATTAGCAGTGAAAAAAATGAGAAGCGAGAAGACAAGAACAATAAAAAGGTACAACAATCGACACAAGGTAAAAAACGAAAATTTTTTTATTAGGAGAATCAGAATGAGCTAAAAGAGAAGATGGAGAAAAATAGATTGTAACGATTAGAAATCACAGGACGACGTAAGTCGGACCTAACTAATTAGAAGGAAATTTAAAAAGTAATCAAAAGAAGAAGGAAAGAGCACATTTACGTGTACAAGAGTGGAGATATGGGCGGTCAAAAAAAAAGGAATAAATAAATAACACGAGAAAAATGGAGCAAACAAGAATAAGAAAAATCGTGAAGTGTGGGAAGAGGAAAATCGGAAGGAGTCAAATTGAGAGATAATTTGTCCCACATTGGCCAAATCTGCTTTTGTTGTCAATTTAATAATCGACTAACTTATGAATCAAGAGCATATATCGTATCCGGGAAATAATGGCAGAAAAAAGCTGTTATCTATTTTCAAAAAAAAACGTAATAAGAATTACTAATTATATTTTACCGACCCGACGAGACCCGTATCTATTTTCGGTAATATAATTTTTGTCGTAATTTATCCGGTACGACGACGTTAAACCGGTGTTTGTTTCGTTTTCAGAAAGTATGCTGGTGGAATGAAATTTGCAAAGACGAATTTAAATCGATGTTCAACTGTCGATGTCCACAATGGCATTACTGTCGCAGTCCGGGTAAATACTACAACGCTTATTGCTCAATGATGGATAGCGGTTACGTCTGGATCCAACCGACTAACGTAACGCGTCTTGCTCAACGTTTAAACAATACCGATAACAATAATAACTCATTCCAGCTTTCTGTCTAATAATCGGTTAAACTGAATCGGTTACGCATTCAAATGTTTATGTAAAATGTAAAATGTAAAATATTTTTCGTTTTAATCGAATTCGTTTCAGAATAGAAACTTTAATAAATCCCTTTTTTGAGTGGAAATACACCAATACACACACACACACACACTCGTATACACCAAAATACAAAGTTAAAAGCGTATATTTTACTTTTTCTTCCGATGCGGACTAGTACGATATTTACCGAATTTATTCACCGATAATATTTTTTGTTAATCTTTTTCTAAACTCCGGCTTTGATTTTTTTCTGCTATGCATTTCGGCGGGAAATAGAAAGGATCTCATGGAACCGTGCAACATCTCTGGTTGCGTTGATGAATAAAACTTTAGTTACTAAGTTTGACTAATTCGAAAAAGCATTTCAACAAAATACATAAATAAATTGGCGATTTACCATTTGCGATTTGAATTTATCGGTGCTAGTGTTGCAAATTTTTTGTATCGTCGGAATGTTTTCGATTCTGCTAAAATAAATTAACCACCATCTTAGCATTCTACGTTATTTTCAGGTTTCCAAATCGTCTTCTTTCCAATTCACCGAATTTCCTCGTGTTGGACACATTGTTTCCCTCTCACCTATCGCTCAATTCATAAATGTCTCTTAAATCCACTATATGAACGCTGATGAATTTCCGTATTTACGTAATCTTGGATCATAATAATATCGTCGCGTCCGGAAATGAATATTTTTCAAACATTATTAAAATTTATTTGGCGCGATGTTAAAATTTTACTCGTAAATCTTCTAATTCATTTTATTGTTAAATTATCTTTTTACGCGATTGGAATTATTAAACTCACAGCTGAGACACTGGGAATTAGTTCGTAAGACTTAAAATTTCAATAAGCTAAATCAACTACGTCGAAGTATCGGCATCTTTTTAAACGGCAACGCGTTAAGGGGAAAATTAAGTAATTAACGCACTAACAAAATCTCCGGGGGGAATTGATAAACTAGAATAAAACCGGAATTTCATTTGTTTTTTTTAAAATCGGATATGCCGCCGGCAAGAGGCCTTTGCCCAGAGGCGACAGAAAGTGGAAAAGTCAACTGATAGAATAGATGACCTAACACAATCGGGACAATGGGTAAAGCAGAAAGACGATGTGATATTATTAGAATATAAGATTTTAGCGGTTAAGTTGAGAGGGATGCGAACATTCGAGGAAGATATGATTTGAATAGTATTTAGCTTCGTAATGAATATTAAAGTGAAGATGATTATTTGAGGTGGATATTAAGAAAAAAGAAAAAGTGGAAAAAGGTGAAAAGGTAGCGGTGTAGATTGTGAAACGCGAAAAAGCAACAGAGACGATAACGGAACCGGCGCAAAAGGAAGAAGTTAGCACAGGCAGGAGTGAGTAAGAAGATTCGACTAGATGGATAGGTAGAAAGATTTCTAGTAAGGGGATTGTTTTACAAAAGGGAAGCTAGTTTTTCAGGAATTTATTGAAATGTTTGAAAAATAAAACACGAGGGAAATACAAAAATATCAGTGTACGTAAGGGGAAATATTATTACTATTTACTAGAAAAAAAGGATGTTAGTTGTATATAGAACACGAATGCGCACAAATTGCCGAGTACTATAGAAAGAAAAACTATGCAGTCAAAATGCACACGTCTCCTAGAGTAGGGCATTATCGTATTCCGGCCCACCTGGGCTAAAAACGCGGTTACGAATAGCAGCATGTGTGTAAAATGCTCGTTGGGATTATTCTGTTAAGCAGTATAGCGAAATTTCACAATCAAAAAGCAAAGTCTTTAAAAAAAGTATATTACGAAAACTTTATATTATCCTTTATCCGAGCGAGGAAAACATTTATATTATAGGATTTTATTTTAAAAATATAGCACAGATGTTAAGGCAATTTTTTTTTTGGGCATAAACTGATCAGCGGGACTTGGAAGAAATAAATAAAATAAACGCATCGATTAAGCCACTATTACACTGTGACGTTCGCCGCCTCATCTATGCTTTCTTAAAAGTGACTTAAAAGTTTGTAAGTTTAATATTAGTACTCGTGTAATGGAACATATGACTGTGAATAATAATAATAATCCGGAGAAATATTGAAATTTTTTCTAACAATCTATCGCTTTTCTGTTTTATTTCGACTTACTACTGTATTTGTAAAAAAGAAAAAAAAACAACAATAATTGTGGTACAGTTTTTAAATAAGTACATGTATTTTTGAATTAATTGTTACACTATTCTCGCATACGTAAATTCGATGATAATTTTCGTCAAGCATTAATATTTGAAATAACACAATGGTTTATATATAATGTTTATAGATGTAAGAAATATTTAAAACATACCGTACTTACTGTAATTATAAAGGTCATGAATTCGCTTAAATAGCCATTTTCGCTGGAGAACATGTTTCGTTGGCAAGCGAATAAAAAGATTAAACAGAGAGAGAGAGAGACAAGTTGGGTGAAAATTATTATTGTTATTATACGAAAAATTGAACTGCCCCTGGCATAAAGTCCGGTCTCGTAACCAATAACCTATACCTTTTCAACCGATAATAAAATAAACAACACGTTATCTGCTTCTCGTTTTCTCTATCTTGAATATACAGAGGGTGCGGCAATGCATAACACTTTCTTTTTTTTTAAATGCGCCACTTTTTTTCTACTAAATTTTGTTAAAGAGAAATAATAAAGCAGAAAATCGAAATAACGGATACTCTATATCCCCCCGATTGGAGGGCAATATGTATGCTTCTTGCCTTTCCTTGCAGTTTTATTTCGATTTTCTGCTTTATTATTTCTCTTTAACAAAATTTAGTAGAAAAAAAGTGGCGCATTTTAGGAAGTTATGCTGCCGCACCCTGTATTTTAGAGACAGAACATGCACGTTAATATAATAATAATATATTTTCGATAAATAATAATTTAAATTCTTCGTATGATGTATACGCGATATATGCGCGTGACATCAATATAACTCATTAGCTTAAACAATTTCCTATTGTTGGATAAGTTCTTAGTATCGGGATTATTACTACTGGTTCGGAATTTTACGATCCGAGAAATATATGATGTTACACGGGGTTGGAATTGATAAATTAATTTTACGTTTTTTTAACCTTCAATTTATAAATATACCAACTGTTACTCACCGCTTCGCCTATAAATTGATACCTATTTAAAAATCTGGATCTAGAAATTAGTGATTTTCTTTACTTCTTTTTTTTTTTTTATTTTATCTAGAATTTATATGTATTATAGTAAAAACATTTTTTTAAATCTTTTTTTATTTTATCTCGCTTTTTTAAATTTGTACGCCCTTCGTTGAATTTCTCACTAGAGTCAACTAAGTGACATTTCTGGATTTTTCATTTTAATCATCTGCTTTTTATTCCCCATTCACAATTTTTTCATTATATTATTCGCTTATTCTATAAACAGCCCAATAATAACTTACCGGCTAAGTTTTTCTTCGGCGATAATACCCGTTTAGATCTTTAATTTTTTTGTCTCTTTTCATGTAATGGAAGCTCTATATTTTCTCTGAGGATTTACTTCCCCTATTCAGTTTTTCTTTCTTTTGGAAATATTATTATTATTATTTTTATTTCGCATACGATTTGTCCTAAGTGGACAATAAGTGGGTCTGATGTATTACTTTTGTTTTTTATATGGAATGCTACCCAATTCCCTTTTTGAGTAATGTATAAAATAGGGGCCAAAATTATAATTTAAGGTCAACTTTTCAATTTCATCGGATTGTATTTCTTAAAGGGCGCCTGAAGCGCACGCTGTTATTGGTATGATCGGACGCTAACGGATTGACATGCTATTGTAATCGTTACGTGTATCATCTAAAATTGTGAATTCTTACGGCTTCATTTAGGCATAGGACGATCAGTAGGTAGATTATCGTTTCGAGTGTACCACAGTGCTCCAACTATACTTCGCAAAATCTTTGTCTGGAATCGTTGAAAAATTTTTATATTTGAATTGCTGGATACGCCCCAAGTTTTAATAGTGTATTGGTTTTGATTTATGAAGAATAGTATTTTTTCATTAACGGATTCATGTTTCGCCGACTGCTTTCTTTTTGTCACGATATGATTTTCCAAGTCAGTCGTTGATCTAAATAAAGACTTAAGTATATTCCACTGACCCTGTTGTAGAAATTTATTTTTCGATTCAGTTTTATCGGCATATTTTTAAAGTTTCTATTTTTAGTATAAACAAAACATGGCTGGATTTGATTAATTTAAATTCAAATTTCAAAAATTTTACAAATACAAATAAAGATAAATCACTATATTTAAGCTGCTTATGTGCTCCAGCGACGCATGTTGCAGAATATATGGTAACGTATACAGGCTAATATGCATGTGGGGAGTTAGATAAACAGATAGAAATGAAAATATACACAAATTTTTATGCATACTGTTTTAGCCCATATTTACAGTATTAATCCGAGTTTGTTAGCGGAATTTATAAAATAAATTGAAACTCAACCGGATAAAATAAAAATACAACACAAAATCATTTATGTTAAGAATTAAAATTAACAATAAATTTATCTTAAAAATATTTCACTTACAGCCCATCCCCCAATTCTCATACGTGTAGTTCAATGATGATAGTTTGATATAATGCAAATATATTAACATCCCCATATTTTAATAAGAATAAATGACAGAAATATTCGCGTTAACTTTACATGATTTAAACCATTTATCCAAATATGCTAGACAACAAACTTTAAGTACGTATTCTACAACAGCAATAAGATTCGAATGTAAATAATATTTTCAGTAATAACTATTAAAACTCATGTTGCATAATTCTTTATTAACTTCGCTGTAATTTTTAATACATCATTTTAAAAAAAAAGCATTACACTAATACACTGTATAGTTATTAAATTGTGTATTCAAATGTTTATCGTAACAGAATATTTTTCAGTCTCGTTACCGGTATATGTTACAAGAAAGTACACGATTTTAATAGCTGTTAAAACAATTAAGTCAGCTGGAGAGTAACACTCAAACGTTTTCGCATTAACACATCTCTATCGAAGATATTTGACGTTTTTTTCAAACCGTTGTGAAAATTTTACCATCCGACTATAATCTATAATCTATAATCTATGTTAATGTTACAAGTATGGTGTATTTAGCGACACCTTATCAGCGAACTACATTCGAAATCATTTAAATACTTCACGAGTGGAACAAAGCTGTTTTGCGATTTTTTTACCGAGTAACTTTTCACACGATAAAAGTGCAATGGGTATCACGCTGAAAAATCTTCCGGCAACATAGATTTCGTCGTTTCAGTTACAGATTTACATTTTTTCTATGTCGATTTTTACCGGTGCGAACGAGCAAATATATGAATATTATACCATATGGTATATTTACGAATTACTATTTTTAAACGAAATTTTTTTTTTAAAATTAATTACGAATCCTAAGAAAGATTTTTTTTTTTTGATTAATAAGGTCAGAGAATATTGCACAAAGAAGAGAGTAATCAGCTCGGCGGCACCGCCGTTAGGCTCTTAATCTGTGCTCGGAACTCGCTTACAAATGAATTTTTACAATATCTATTAAAATCATTTCACACTTACATGTATTCAAATGCATTTATCCAAATAGGTTGTGCACAGATTTGTTGTTGTTGTTTTTTTTAGACTTCTTTTCTTTATCTTCACTGAGGCCCGATGGTCAGCTTCACCGCTATCCCTGTCTTACTACGCCACGTACATGGGTGTCGTCAGATAAAGAGAGCACAAAGTGTATTAATAATATAAATTATTAGAAGATTTAAGTACAATATGCGCGTTGAAAAATTTTCCATTACATTCTACGTGAAAACTACCTTTTTTATGCACATTTTTATATAATTAAAATTTAGCCCGCAACGAATTTCTTTTTAAATGTTTCAAATTACACGATTGAAACTGATCAAATTTATTAAAATAAAAACAAACTGTAAACAGAATATATCGTTCGGCAAATGCTTATTAAAACTAATTGATGGCTGTGCTCGGATTTATTCTAAATTTCGAAACCGATTAAGCTATCAATGAGTCTCGGGAACACTTAAGCCATTCTTCTTCTTCGGGTGCCGTACGCTACATAGCGCGTTGGCGATCATTATCCCATTTGTCCACATAGTTCGCCGGTCACCGCCAGTCGGAAAATGGTCTCCGCGTCTTCAATTCCATTCCATTAAGGCAGATTTCTGAGCCATGAGTGCCGCTTCCGCCCAATTCCCCGTTTTCCTTCCATTCTGCCAGTTATCACTAGTTTTGGAATTACATATTTCTGTCCTCGCAAAATATGTCCTAGATAGGCAGCTTTCCTGGACTTAATGGTCTCCATGATTTCTCTTTCTACTCCGGCACGTTTCATTACTTCTGTGTTCGAGACCTTTTCTATCCATCGTATACGCAGCATTCGCCGCAGTAACCATATTTCGCAGGCCTCCAGACGATTCATAGACATGACTTTCAACGACCAGTATTAGGCATATAAAATTCAAAACCCAAAGCGATAACGCGTAAATGACTGAACTTGCTTCAAAATGTAAACATTGAACGTATATATGTCATAGGAAAATTTTATACCTTTTTAAAACCGACTTATGAAAATTTTATAAATTATTAAAACCGACTTATTTCAGAGTAAAGCGATTTCCATATTCACGATGAATTATACAATCCAACATGAATAATCGTTTTATTCTCCGAAATATGTCGGTTTTAATAATTTATAACATTTTCCTATGACACACATACGTTTAATGTTTATATTTTGAAACAAGTGAAGAATTTTTTTCAACCTCATCATAATCGAAATCTGCCATGAACGGACTACACTTAGTCCTATCAGTCGGAGTTGCGCGTCCCGCGTGCCTTGTAAAAAAAGTAAACAAGACTAATGTTGAACTAAAAAATTCTGCCCCATAAGAAGTGCATATCAGTTAGTGCCGTAAGTTCTTAGCCTATCCATTGACGGACTTTATAGTAAAAAAAAAATAAAAGCACGGAATTTAAAAATGAAAACAGTTAAAAATGTTGTTTTTTGTATGCGAAAATTACGGTGCAACAAAGTGTGGAATTGAATGAGCGGTACGACGTGATCGTATTAGCGAAAGAATGAAAATCGAAAATAGTCACAAATTCGTGAAAGAATCCGTGATATTAGAAAATGTTGTAGTACCACTGAAAGGCGCTGGATAAGAAATTTTAACATATCTCGCCAGGACACTTTATAATCTTAACGTTCTTCAGATAGAGGCTATAGCGCGGACTAATCGTTTAGTCGTATCGCAGGCGAACACATTGATATGAAACTCGCGGTTTAGAAAGTAACACACTAATCGTTAGATTCCGGGTGGCTCGTGTAATGTGGTTCGATAGAGACTGTGATATTTTTATTCTAAAAAAGATGCCAAGATTTAACGTATTCTCAAAAATCACCGATTGTGTGTGTGTGTGTGTGTGTGTTTTTGTTAAGGAGTTACCGTGGTGCAGCATTACGCAGCATTCTTATATGACTGCAATTACAGTATATTTAAAAAAAAAATAATCCTGTGGTATGCTCGAGACCAACGCTTTCATTTGCATGTTTGTAAGGAATAACAGGGTTGATGTTGGAAAAAAAAGTAATCTATTTTCTGAGATACACGGTATTTTCTAACTCGTTCAGTCCACAATTCAACGAGAAACGTTTGTGACGAATAAACAATCACCTAGTGCCCCGGTCGATCACCCTACACAACGTATATTAAAGTTTTTTATGAGATGCTTAAATATTTGTATAAAGTTACATATACCTTATATGTTTAAAATTCCTATAATTAACGTTTACATTTAACTTCGCGTGGATCGTTCATGCCACGTGATTTACATATAAAGCAAGGAAAAATACGAAATAGAAAAACTTGCGCTGGGCGCCTCCGCGTTTGAGTCCCCCGGAACCCCTAATGATTTCTGTTTAGAGCCTACGGATAAAATTCAAAAAACATGCAACATGCTTTTGCTGTCTGTTAATATCATCCTCTGATACTTACAACTGTTTCAGTACGATATGTTAAAACTAAAGATGCGATAATTTTGAATTCGAAAGAAAATTATTAGTAATGTTAACGACTTTATTTTAAATTTTGTTTATTCTTGTGTCGTCGCGTGATCCTTAGAAGTAAAGGACAATATTAGGTTTACGATAGCTGAAGTAATTTATTTAATTTTTAGAATCGAGTTTTTCGACGTGATAAGCGAAGATCAAAACACGATCTCCCACGAATAGTTGCTGAAGCTGAATTCCTTTTTTGAGTTGTAATCCAAAGATTTCTTCCATGAACAGAAATAATCGTCGATTTTCGGGTTTCTTGAGATCGGCGTTGGTACCCTCTGATATAATCGTAGATATTGTGTCGTGTTCTCTCTCCTTGATTACGTTAACAATTTCTGCTGCTCTAGGTGTGTATGCCAGTAAATTTAACTCAGAGAAGAAATCTTCAATATCGTCAATCGAAATGCCTGGCGAGATGTATAGAGTCACAAGTAGAACTCGTTGACCGTTTATGTTGCTTTCGATGACGCAAATATACATTTCTCACTGACCGCATTAATTCTATCAATAGACAACGTTTGTTCATCAAATCTCATCACACGACTGACTTAAGACAACTAGAAGAAAAGGCTGTATTATTATTTACTCCTGTTCCACTTCAGTGTATAACGTTTTCTGCTAGTTAGGTCACGATTAAAGCATGTTCTACGCTAAAGACACATAAACCTAATGAATATTACTTCAAATGTACGCAGTAATTATAATAATTGTCTATGTGCAATACAAGTATATTTAAAAACTATCGACTTTAATATTCTCCAGCAATGTGCAATAATAATATAACTTTCGAACGTTTCCCGTTGCTACCGCGACAAAAAGGTACATAATTTATTAATACATCAGCGATGGGGCAGTGGGGTAATTATCTTCTCCGAGAAGAGATATGTTTTATATCTTTTTTCAAAGTCTAGACACAACTCTGCCGAACATTTCAGCATTTCTTTTGCATTAGTATTCGTTTAAATTTCGAAATTTCTAGAAAAAAAGTTTCTATTTAATATAAAATATATGCTAGCGATTAGGTGCATTACTTGAAGCAGCCTACAAGTGGAATAGATAATATCATTCTTACTGCCATTATCTTATAAATAATTTCATCACTTCACCCTCCTACATTGAAGGCTAAATCTGCCCTCGCGTTTTAACAGCGGATCTATGAAAATTAGTATAGAAACTGTTTTCCCTAAGCAACATCCGAGATTTTAATCATTCGTCATTTTGAGCGCTTCTAATGATTAAACATTTTTAAGATTTCCTATCGGTAAAATCGTAATTTCCCAAGTCACTCTTAAAAATTAAATCGTGCTTTCAGTTGTTTTTCCCGCCAGAAAAATGTCGTTGTTCAACGATATCTGTATGATCAAAAAAAAAAAAAACGGAAAAAGAGGAAAAAAATATAAAGGTCGTTTGCAATATGTACCTTGTGTAATATAGGTGCAAAGAGGCTCTCTAGCACGCTTTAAGATATATAGACTAAAGATAAAATCTGTCGTAGGTTGGGCGAGACGAAAAAAGGAACACGCATAATGTAGCTGGGAGAATGAGAGAGAATATCCGGTACAAGCGAATAAATGTGTGACCTTTTTCGTAGCTCCGTTTATACAATATCGCATAATGGTACTGGTTACTTCTTTTTCCTGGTATTTTTCACAGAAATACAGCCTTTATTTCATGATAGAGCGCTCGTAGGTAACGATGATAGTTCACTTTGAACGGAACCAGCGGTCTAGTTCGCCGTTGATAAATGTCACATTAGTTGTCGTTTCCAGATTGAACGGGCCTTTGCCACGCGATACCATCGACGGCACAATGAAAATAATTTCCATTAAAACCTATTTCCTTTTATCGATAATGAGAATTCCTTTTTCCTCCGCTGAATTCGAAGCCATTCAAAAATTTTATCATTTTTCTTCTCACTCGAAAATTTTATCCTTTTGACCTGACATTTAAGCGGTTTCCTACCTTATTTTATTTGTTAAAGACGCTAATATTTTACTAAGCGTGTTTTTTAAAATTGAAAGTGGATATTCTCTGAGAAGCGGATTTTCTTGGAGCTATTTGTTCGCAATAAAAAATTTCAAACCTAACAACCGGTTAAATAAAGATGAACACTTCTTTGGTTGAATGAGAGGAATACAGTTATAAACATTTATGATAACTTGATATTAGTCAGACGTCGAGTAGAGAAAAAAAAAAAAAAAGACATGCTTTTAAAAATAATAAAATTAGCATCGACAGTCATAAATACCCATATTAATCTGCGTTCCATTACCATCCGGGGTGCTGAAATTTTAAAATTTATTACAGCGAGAAATCTAAAAACCTAAAACACTTTTTTTTCCTTGTTTTTTTCTATATATTACACAGATGACAACAACTTACTTTTTACAAACCTGTTGTAAATACTGTAAATTGATTTTCTCAATCCGATCAATTTTTGCTTTTTTAAACTGAACATGAAAATTCGATAATCGCCGTGTGGTCTTCCTACTCCATATTGCGCCTCTTATGTCCTATCTTTTCCCTCTCCATAGATTGTTCCTTTCTCCTAACAATATCTGACCGCATCAAGATATAATTGATTATTTTCTATTCTAATTGTTTCTATGTAAAGGTTCCCGGTTGACAGGCCAAAAAAAAAAGCCGGTTTTTTAAATGTCGGTGTTCGAGATATTGTAATGTTTTCAACAGTTATTTTAGATTTATTTATAAGGAGACATATCTGACCATTCTGTTATTTCTTTTCAGTCCTCGAGACTTGCGTTCTTTTCGGTATATCAATCCGTGTTAAAATCAGATTAATAGTTTTCGCATAATTGTAATTTAATAACAGAAGTTTATGTATGCATATATGTATATATTAATGACTGTCTCCTTTCACTGAGGGCAGTATGAAAATTTTGCTACACTTTGAGTTATTTAAAAATCTGTAACGGTTTTGCGATATGGAAGTGGATTATCGATGTTGTAATAGAAATTGTTGCACAAACCGTAAATTAAATTTATCGACTTTAAAAACGTTTTTGATCACCATGAAAAGAACACTTCATTATTGTGTGCAGAATGATCTTGTCCATTGAGACCGATTCTTCTATAAGAATTGTAGAAGACTATCAGCTGTCCCCATGTCGAAATCCAAAAGATCAAATATATATATATACAGATGATTTTGAATAAAATTAACAGCCTTTTTATAAATACTTAATTTTTAATGAAACTTTCACTAATTCGTACATTATTCCTATTGTAGAGTTTTAAAATTTAATTTATTAAAATACGTTCAGTATTTTAATTGAAATTTAATATTAAAATTTAATAACTATTTTCAATTTAGTTTTACTGAACTACCGATTTGCTAGGTTATATGTCGTAGTCATCAGAGGAGTTCTAAGAAACAATAGAAGAGCAGCTCCTCGATTGGTTATTCACTGCCTACGATACAGTCACCGTATCTTTATCATCGTTGCAGTTTTCTGTTAACAGGAGTGGTGGAAACAAAGAAAGCGGAGCTTTTCTGTTTTTCTGATACAGATTCACAGTGATCGGCAGGTTCCTCGCAAAGATTTACATGATAAATCTCTTAATCTCACGTAACCGACCACTACCAACAACAAGTTGTTTATTCAGATCGCTTTGATTCGAAGCGCCTGTCCATGGCTATGCTTTTTATGTGTGTTATCAAATTCACAACTGGCTGGGAACAGTTCTTAAAATTCCCTCTGCGTTGATAAATTCGCATGAATGGCAATGTATAATAACTGTTACAGTAGATCACGGTGTGTTATAGAAGTTTTCAAAAAATAAAAAATAACCAAAATGATTATAAATTTTAAAGAACAAAGAATTACTTACGTTATAATTTTAATAAAATTCGGTATTTCCCGCTTTATTATACATCGTAATACAGGGTGCGGCAACGTAAATTCCTTTTTTAAAATGCGCCACTTTTTTTCTTCTAAATTTTGTTAAAGAGAAATAATAACAGAAAATCGAAATAAAACTGCGAGAAGGGAAGAAGCATAGCCAGTGGGATCTAGAGCATGTGATTTCGATTTTCTGTTATTATTTCTCTTTAACAAAATTTAGAAGAAACAAAGTGGCGCATTTTAAAAAAGAAAGTTATGCTGCCGCACCCTGTACTTGTATGGTGTTAACGTTACCAGTCGGTATTTTTCGATCGTTTTGTAGCAATTGGAAATGAAGACAATGATTTTTTATTTATTTTTTTGATTTAAATCGAATTTTTGATACATATATACCAAAAAAAAGGTAAGAAAACGTTGAAGTATCTTTTTTTGCACAATCTGCTCACTAAACTTTTCTCGAGCAGGACCTCCAGACCGGTATATCGAACGGCAACTCGAACACATTCGTAACTACTATACTTTCTCACGTAGTAGTTATTAAGTTGCCACTTGACCGCTTAAAACCCGCGAAAACGAATTTTACAGTAGATTGCACTTTGACAGATCGAATTCTTAACCCAAAACTCCCTAGAGTGCAAATTGCGTGAAAATCGTTAGAGCTGTTTTTGAGCTCGTCGGACGTACACATATATACATATGTATGTGTGTGCGTTTACGCATATTTTCGAAAAACTACTCGAGGATTGTAAAATGTGCCGAAAATAGCGCAGTCGCTATTTCATTACACTGATTTGATTAAGAATTGAAAAGAGAGAACAAATTGTCGAATGTCTTCCCTTAATGCGCAAAAATTTCAAATTTTTCAAATTTTAAAATTGCACTGTGACGCTTAAAGCGTTGCAAATGCTATAGAGAATTTTATTATTTATTTAATTATTTATTTGGAAAATAACATTTACGATTATTTATTTTATTTAAAATAATTACAAATTATTTTTACTGGCAAGGTTATTTTTTTATTCGGTTTTTTAAATTTATTCATTAAGTTGGCACTTAACCCCCTTAAAACCCGCGAAAACGAATTTTACAGTGGATTGCACCTTGACAGATCGATTTCGTGGTCCAAAATCCCTCCAGTGTGTAATGTTTGATGAAAATCATTAGATCCATTTTCGAGTTCAAGGGACGTGCAAATATGTATATATTTATATTTATATATATATATATATATATATATATATATATATATGTATGTATGTATGTATGTATGTATGTATGTATGTATGTATGTATGTACGAGTATAATATATACAATTCTTGGCTCGTATAATAACAGTAGATATATGTATATTAGTAAAATAAAAAATGCGGAGATCTATTTAATTTAATAATTTAAGAGTCCTATGTTTATTGTTGAATTACCTTACTTGTGTAAGAGTAGTATACACACATGCATGACGTGAATATAGATGTTCGATGAAGACGCCTTTCTCTTTGTTCACTATTTTTCGACAGGTACCGATGTGTTTTAAGCGGGGGAAATTTTTTATGGAATCCCTAGACCGGCTTTCCATGTCGTCATTTCCGTTCCAAGTGCTGGTAAGATGATTGAAATACTACACTTCACCTCGTTACAGAGTGACCGTAATCAGTGTAAAGAGCACTCTACACATCGTTGATTTTGACGACGAAGAAACCTTAACAACCGAAAACCCTCGACCTTTCATTGTTTCAACCGAAGCTCTTGTGTGTACGGATTCCGTCGCTTACAGAAACCCGGCTCTGCCCTTTCGGCGAACTCGCCGTCAACAGCACCTGTTGAAACACGCACGCATCAGCTCAAGAACAAAGGCTCGATCGGCTCCTCCGAATGATAATAAAGTGTGCAAAGGTCACGCGATCTTGCTCGGTTGTTCGTTGGTCCGTAGCATGCGGATTACAATTATCTACTCGGTCGCCCAGAAAAAGGATGTGTTTCGCTGTGTCAGTTGGCATTAATGAATGCCGAACGAAGAACTCAGAAAAGAGGCTCCTTCCAACGTGTCCTGTGATTCTTTTATTCGGCGGCTGTAGGGGGCCGGCCTTCGTCTTTTTCACCGTATCCTCACCGGGCACATTCCCGGCTTATCGATAGCAGTTCCGCAACATACCGATAATATAATTGAACTCGCCGCTTTTGAAAAGAAGGTTGTAAAATGGGCAGCCTGCTCTGTTGTAATATCAAATGCAAAGGACGGTGAATGCCTTCAGAATACGGAGCGAATTCACAGAACCGAAGAACGGTGTTCGCCTTTTCGCGAGGGAAAGAGTAGCAGCCCTCTCCTCATTGGCACGTGAAGAGATCATCAGCGCCAGGGCCGAATAGTGGCCGGTGGCAGCTCTCTCTACAAATGATATTCGCGGTCCCGGGCGACTGGTATTCAAACAGCAGCAATACACTTGTTCATCATAAAATGATTGACGTGGTCGGAGGGTTGCGCACAATGGAAGTCCTCGGATGATTTCGCCTGTCTTTGGCGAGTAAACGATGCGGGGACATTCAGCTGACATTAATCATGTCGTCAGTGTCGAGTGAAATATATCAGTTACTCCTCTCACGGATATTTCCTTACACGGGCAACCGCGTAATCTACTTCTTTGCGAAGGTGCTGTCTTCGTAAAATCCACATTTATCTTGAAAATTTCACGCCTCTCCGTCAGCAATAAACGATATTTTCGGGAACAGGGATTTCGAAGAGCTCAAAATCGCTGCCGTTAATTATTGTAATTCTCGATTGTACCGGTAATGCTATGAGAAAAAAATACCGCTTTTTTCTTAAACAAACATACTCTCAATGGAGCGACCATGTAAAGACCAACGATTAATAAAAATGTTTAATACCTGACAATTAGTACGGCAAAATATTTAATTTGTTTTTTTTTTCACTAGTGCATAACCAGGTTGCTATAAAGTATTTTTCTTTCAATTATATTTAGATATGAGTGTTGGGAGAAATAACGATTTAAAATTATTACAGGTTTACACATTTTAATAAAGAATCTTTTTCCATTCTGTTTGTTAAATATAGAAATATAATAAGTTATCTGATATAATAAACAATTATACCAAACAATATAAGAACAAAATAAGTTTCTTACTTAGTAACGTTTTCGGGCATAATCCATCATCAGCTAAAACACAATTCACTTATATGTGTGATCAGAGTGTGATTTAGAATTTGTTTCTGATCACACATTGTGAATTGTGTGATTAGAAACAAATTCTAAATCACACTCTGATCACACATATAAGTGAATTGTGTTTTAGCTGATGATGGATTATGCCCGAAAACGTTACTAAGTAAGAAACTTATTTTGTTCTTATATTGTTTGTTATAATTGTTTATTATATCAGTTATTATTATAACTTATTATATTTTTACACATTTTATTTATTAAATTTTGGCAGTTCACTTAAAAAGAAAAAAGTACCGATGCACACTCGTCTTTTCAGAAATAACAAAGTAAGCCGAGCCGGATGGGTTATGAAAAAGAAAAAAAAAAAAAGAGTAAGAATTATGTCGTCTTAAACAAGGTCGCTTTGAACGCGTAACCGCTAAAACAGAGATTGGAAAAAAATCGTATGCTGATATGTTAGCCTCTTCCTAAACGATTTCTTGTTTCATCGAATAAGCTTATTGTATTCAACATTATCGCAGGGCATAACTCTAAACTGTCTCTGTTTCGAACGTCAGAATTAATTGTGATCAAAAAGGAAATTTTTCAGCCATGGGCGTCGCCAGGGGGAGAGCTGCCCCCTCCTGGAGCCTTGAAACTTTTTAATCAACTGGCCATGATGAGTATTCATAGGCGCGTAATCATGAACAATTTGTCATAAACCCACGAAATTTTAATTAAGATTTTATTCTTGTTTAATAAAATGAATTAAGCCTTTACAACTTATAAATTTTATTTTTCCTATAACCCATATCCTCTTTCTATCACCTTGCCCCCCCCCCCCTTGGTTCATCGGCTGGAGACGGCCTTGTTTTCAGCTATGATAGCCTCTATTATTGCGCAAAAATTTACATTGGAATCTATGATGTCTGATTTTGTGTGAAATCACCTTTCTGTATAATGTATATATAGTGAATACAAACGGCGTGCTAAAGTAGTAGCAGCATTAATATGGACATACATACTTTTTTCGAATGACGCAAACTTTCTACATATCGAAAGCAGAATTCACGACCTATTTCGGAAATCGGGCATTATCTTCATAACGAAAAGTTAACTTTAATCAGATTTCTCACCGTTTAATTGTAACGATTTTAATAAAATTCGTTTTCCATTACAACAGTAAAGATTTTATTAGGTCAGCGATGGTATTCGGCAGTTATTGCGAAGTTAGTCCTTTCTTCAATTTGTTAATACTGGAATATATTTGTTTTATTTTTAGTTCTTAATTATTCTAGTTAAATCGTACAATTATTTATGATAATTTTATATTAAACGTAGCGACAATTCGATATCGTTTACTTTCGGGCGGAGAACACATTCTTGCTTTTTCGCGGATTATTTTTCCCTTTGCGAATATTTAAATTACTTTCAAGTTGAAGGAACTGTAATAATATTTTGAAATCAAAAAAAAAACAAAAAACAAACAAATAATTAAAAAAAAAAGGCTCGCAAATTCAAACGTAAATTGGTAAAATATAAACATTTTTTTTGGAGTAATATTTAAAAAAAAAAAATGTATAAAATCAATAACTGACACATAGTTTTTTCCTCTTTAAATCTCCCATTCGTAATATATTTTTAAGAGAACATGTAGCCCCGCCTTTTTCTTCCAAGCTCACCAATCGAACATTTTATAAAAATTAATTTATTACCATAATAGCAAAAAACCACGATAGTTGGGCGAGAATTTAAAATCCGCGAATAATTAATTGTCTCGGTAAAGTTAAAACAATTTAAAATTATTTGCCGATGTGACCAAATTAAAATTTCAAACTATTAAATTTTCAGTTAAGTGTCTATTCTTTTAGTAAATTTTACATCAAACAATTTAAGATGATTTTACTTCCGAATAATTTGTCTATTTTCTTCATTTAAATTTAAATATCGCTTTTCTTTTCGAATAAAGTTTATTTATAATTTTTTGAAATTTAAAAAAAAAAAAAGAAGTGTTTCTTAATTTATTTTTGTTTGTGCATTGGTGTATGCGATAGCGTGTTGTTAAGTGCACATTACATTTCAACATTTTGCTTTTAAATCTTGAAGAGTGGATTGTTTTTTTTTTTTGTTTTTTTAAATATTTTATTTCGCAATTTTTAGCATTACCGATAAGCCCATCATCCTGTAGCGGACAATCATTGGCCGGTAAAATTTCTAATACAAAAAAAAAAAAATTATTCGAGTCATTCAACATGATCAACATTTTTATACGTAGTAATATATATAAAAACATATTGTTAGAAATTTTCTTGTAGGACTGTTTGTTTCTCTGTAAAAACTAATAAAGAAAACCGATTTTTTTTTCTTTTTTTTTTTCGGAATTTCCGCGCTCTGTGCAGCAGCTGGGCTGGGAGCGCGGTTTCGGTATTTACATCCTGTGGCAGAGTGTGTTTTGAGTGGTGCAAAAAGAGAACACAAACGACGATTTTAAAACTTCGATTTGGCAATTAATTATTTCGTTCGCAGTTTCTGAATAATTTTTGTGTCGGAGGTTTTTTCAGAACAATAATCCATTTCCGTAAATACAAACGTTGGTTCACTGGAAGCAAGATAAATATTTGAGTGACCGATAAGCAATTGTGACAGCTTCCAGAGGGATTTGCAGAGATTATCCATCCACGCTTTTCTTCATTCCGCAAAAACCGGAGATATATTTTTTCCCGGTTTTTTTCGACTTGACAGTTTTTCTCGTTCTGCACAAAAATATATTTTATAAAAATGATTTCGAAACTAATAAAGTATCGAAAAAAAAAAAACAAGTTGGAAACACATATCGACTATAATAACTACCGATTACAATACACCACGCACGAAAATTCCTCGCGCGTCGCTAATAGTGCATCCGTCGGACGACACCCATGAAGTGTAAATAATTTTTTAGCACGGTCTTGCGATGACATGCTGGCCAAAAAGAGACTGGAAAAACGGGATGCAATAGCGTTACGCCCCTGCCAAGCTATTCGGCTGCGACACACTAGCACTGGTTTTCCTTGGCGCAGAAAACCAGAATTGTGTATCAGAGAATATGGGATAAATAACGTTCAAATTACGCTAAAGGATCGACAACAGAGACACAGGTTCGCAGGTATTCTGAAGCGCTAAATTCCAAATTTTTCCAAATTATAAATTAAGAAGCGGCTCGCTCGCCCAAAACAAGAAAACATATGTTGTTTTGCTTTCATTCGTAGCGTGCGAGTAAGAGTAAAAATGGGAGCCAGCCCGCCCGGTGGAGTCAAAAGACAAAGTCGCTCACGAGGTACACAGGGCTGAGTTTTTTTGTTTTCTTTTAGCGTTAAAAGAACAGCAACTTCGTTGTACGCGGGAGAGGGTTGTTTTTTTTGCCTTTTCTGTAGACGTAACACTTTATACTGTGTTTAACTGATGCGGCTATTATACAGTACAAGGATGTGCAGTTAGATAAGTGCCTGTTCCACTAATTCTGATAGTGTCGTTACAGATGAAATTTCACGGGGGGGGGGGATTCTCAAGATTGTTAGTAATTCTGTTTTGTTATTTATAAAAGAGGGCGGGCCGCCGATGGAGCATGGATAGTCACACAGTATGCGGGGAGTTGGAAACAGTTTGGCAATGGAAATGACTATTCACAGGTGGCGCGGCTTGCTAAAAAATAAAATTATGCGATAACGATGCCTGTGCGTAGGCGGTTAAGGAAATGGAATTTCCCTGGTCACCATGGTTCATTTGTTTAGCTCTAAGAAAATCTGACGCGAGGACCAATAATGCGTTTTCCACGAGGATATGAGATTATTAAAAATGACGTTTGATAAATAAGACGGAGAAGAGTTATTATTAGACAAGGGAAAGAGTATAATGCTGCTCGAGGGTGTATGTTTCATTTCCAGGAATCCCAGTAAATGGAGCACTCCCTCTTAATAAAAGTTCACGTAATATATGCTTGATTGGAATTGCTAAAGGGTGTTCAATGAGAGGATTAGAGATTGTTGATAGAGCTGCGGATGAATCAGATACCAACAGGGCTTTTTCAGCGATGAATGGTTCTGCAGAAAGAAAATATTTCAAACAGAAAAATACTCCGTATATTTCAGCTGCAATACCGAACAACTATCATTTAATCGAATGTTTTGAATCACATCAAAGGAACAATCATTCCTGAGGTAGCTTCGGCGGCATCCGTGAAGAAAATTAAACGATCGGGGTATTTTCGCATTGTCGCTGCTGTTAATTGAACGATATTCGGATGCAGGGGTTTATTATATTTTATCCGGAGAAAAGTCAACATTTGTGTTCGTGGAACGGAAATTATAGAAGGGATAAGATTTCCGGAGATCGGTCGTTAGGAGGAGAAACTCTGCGGTAATGGATTCACGTCATTTATGTGGATAAAGAAGGAACACGATTACGAGAGAAAAGCTCAAGAAGATACATAAACTATAAACTAACAGACGAGAAGGTTCTGTGTGCGGCAAGTATCGTGCGAAGAGCAGATTGAATACGAGAGACTTAAGCAGGGAAGGGCCGACTGAAAAATAAGCCTGGGAGTCGTAGTTTTTATTCCGGAAAGGACTAAGGATATGTATATGGAAAGAAGAGTTTTCGTCGGTACATTATACTTTGCGTCTGATAAATATTTACGGATAGGTAGGAATTTGTGACATTTAACTTTCCGAGTTAGTTTACGATCAAACGGTAGTCCAAGAATTATAGCGGTAGGATGGAAATGGAAAAGGAGGGTTTTCCAGACTGATACGGAATGGAAGGTTTTAACGCTGTAGAAATCAACGCAGATAGACTTAGAAGGAGAAAACAGTGAAGACCGTTGTTCTAACACCGGGATTTTAGAATAGTTTTTTTGTGTAGGATTTTTTGAGCCCGTTCGCTGGAAAACTGGAAGATAGGGCAAGTCGTCAAAGTAGAGCCGGGCGTTAATAGGCGGACGGACACATTCATTTTGTATCGTCGATATGAAAAATAAACAAGGTTGCGCATGTTGATGTCTGCTTAACTTCATTCCACAATTGTTTTTTACGGATTAATTAAAATTAGTCTCGTCTTATAATACATAATTGGATAGCATGGAAGGAAAAAACACGCTCATCCTCTCATCAAAACCATTAGGATAACTTTACCGAACACGATATGAAGATTATAGGACACTCTCTTGAACTTACCGCGAAAAACCTAGATTTCTCATCAAGAAAAACATCCAATGAAATGAACCGGAAGTGGAAATATATTTGCTTAAGCGTAACACCGTAAAATAATAAAATTCCGGTTAATTAATCGAAAAATAATTACGAATTTTTTAAATTTAAAAACTTTCTTTTGTGTGTAATGGAAAAATAACAGATTATTATCTATCCGGAATCGAGAACGAAGAGTAATTAAAAAGGGTTTGGTCGGCATTTCATGATGTATGAAATTTATTCAGATTGATGTTTGCGCACATCGCGAGTACAGTAAAATTACAGATTAACGAACTCGGGCCGAGCTCTTTAGTCAGTGGGAATAGCAGTGTAGCGCTGCTTCTTATCCAAATTAATTTTTACATCGGAAATCTGGTAAAATTATTGATTTCGGACTGAGTAGTTCTGTACTCTGTAGAAATAACCGAAGCGGATTGTAGCGTCTCTTCGTCGAGAAGTGAAATTGAAATTTTCAATTTATAAAAACGGTGGCGGCAACGCGTATATGTTAGAAGGTTTTAACCGAGAAAAATCCGTTACAATGTCACTTATGCGGTAATTTCGCCGTATGTTTACAAATATACTGAATTGGCAAAACAAAAAAACTGTCTAAAACATTTTTAGGAAAATTTTAAAATTAAAACGAAAAATAAAAAAGCGTAAGAAAAGAATGAATTAGTTTTAGCAGAAAAAAATGCTTACTAAACATGTCTGTAGGGGGTTGTTCGTTTTTGCATAAAAGAGCGTCGTGTCAAAGTAATTAATGAAACTATTTTTACACTGTGGAGGAGAGGCCACAGACTTTTACAGGCGCAGGAGGGGATTATCGACGTAAGGTTAAAAATGTTGAAAGTTTACGTAAAATGTGGGACTGACTGACTCTTATTTTCCTTCGCATCCCTTCACTACACGAGCAAGCTGAAGACGAATACGCTACTTTATATCCCCTCCATCAGATTTCACTGTTTAACGCTAATGAAAAATATTATTTTCCGAACAAAAAATTGTAGACATTTTTTTTAGCGTTAATTCGATAATTGAAAAAGTTTCCAAGCGTTATCCGAACTTTTTCAACTTCGAACGTACTGCCATCGTGAAACTTGTTACAAATTGATGAGCTTACTTTTCGCTAAAACTTTCAAAAAGATTCAATTTAAGACAAACAAAGTCAATATTTTCCCTAAAAACATCGGACATATTACTCTGTGTATCAGTTAAAAACTGGGTCGCAAACATTAATAAAAATCCGTTAAAGTTTCGAGCTCAGTGGCGTAGCCGAAAACGTTGTTTCCGTGAGAAACGAACATTTTAACTGGTTTTTATGTTTTTTTGTTTTTTTTTTAATAATTTGGGGTCCCATGAAGTACTAGCCCGTCTGTGGGTTCCCAACATAATTACAACATTTATTTGTACAATATAACATCAACTTAAGTACTACTTTCTGTTACAATATAGAAATTGTTAGCTTATATCTTACTATACTACAAAATCTACATTCTCATTATTTATCATTTATATTACAATTATACCATCGTCTAAAATAACAATATTTCCTATTACAATAAACTTATATATTACAATAATATAATATAATTTTTATACAACTACCACTCACTCACTAGCAGCTTAAAATTGGAGATAATAAGTCTTATGGCAACGTATCGTCAATGTTATAAGTGGTTATTACTAGTATTACGATACCTTTTTTTTTTTTTTTTTTTTTTTTTTTTGTTACTATTTCTATTGCTCTTTACATCATGCTATCAACCGAATTTTAACCTTGTCTTTCCATCTCTCCAGATTTTTTTCATTTCGAATTTCCTTAGGTATCTTCCCCATTAATTTTATTAATACCTCTTCCTCTACGTTGTGTACGTTTTACTATTAATCCCCCTAGATCGTACATAGCAGGAATTAATCGAAATTTCTAGTCCTGTACGTTCTTGTTCTAGTTGGTAACTGTCTATGTTCGAGTTTAGCATACTCAGTAATTTGCTGTAATAATAAAAACATTTTTGGTGACATTTCGTTATTTTTGTTCCACCAAATGATGTTAGCTAATGCGTTTTGCTCTCGTTATGAAAGACCAGTTTTAAACATTTTTTTTTTGCAATTTGTTGATTTTCCTCATTTCTGTAATTTTCGCCTCGCCCCAAATTCCGATTCCGTATTTAATTCCGGACATTATTACAGCTTCGAAATATTAAGCTTTTGTATGTCATACCTTGTTTTAATTTATATAGTGCAAGAATATAGTTTACCTAACTTTCTCTGTAATATTGTCAATATGGTTTCTCCATGTTAGACTTAAAGTTATCCCAAGATATTTAAATTCATTCACATTTTCTAACTTTTCACAACCACATATTTCCTTTCTATGTAAACACTTTGTATTGTAAATCGAGTTCTACAATTATGACGGACTAATAGGATCCCCGTTCTTCGCCTTAATCATGTATTATCATGAAATATGAACGGCAGAATTCATTTTTTTTTTTTTCGTTAAAATTTTGAACGATACATCTTTATCACGCGACACTGTACTTAAACAGCCGCTTAAGATCTAGTTTGTTTTGTTTTGTTTTCCCTTAATAACTAGCGGAAAAACTGAGTAGAAAATCAAATAAAAGTAGTAAAAGAACTTAAATGTGTACCAAAAATAATAAGTAATATTTGAGTAGTGAGAGCTCTGAATATGTAGAAAAAAAAACCTCTATAGTTGTGTAGTTAACCCGGGGATAGAGACCTTAAGGGTAATATGAAAAATTATTATCGTAAATATATCATACGGAAAACAGTCGAATGTTTATAATAATTTTATATTAATTTAACAGATGTAGAAACTTGTCCGCAGATTCATATCGATTACTCTCTTTTCGACCTTTTGTATCGATTACATTAATATAATTACTAGAAATGTATGACATTATTTGTGTGCAAATAGTTTACGAAAATTTTGATATTACCTTTATCACACAGGATCCACACACCCGTGTGTAAATATACTAGGTGGCTTTTACATATTCAGAGTCGTGTGTCATTGTGTAAATATTTTACTTGTCTTATTTCAAATTCGAATTGTTTTAATTACCGTATGTGAAAGTGAGATAAAACGTTTATAATAATAAAGTAGGAAAGTAAATAGGCGATTCTGCAGGTGTTGTTTCGAGTCTCGTTAAACGATAGTACTTTTTCCGGTCGATTTAACGCCTAGTAGTTCAATTTTCTCACGCAACATGAAAAGTTCGCCGAAAAAGAAAAGCCAGAGTTATTAGAAAAATCGTTTCTTGGTACGTGACTGAATTTTCCGAGAACATTTCGATCGTGTCGAATAATGCTGGAAAAGCCATTAACGGCCGAACAACGTGCATTTATATTTATAAACTTGAACGCGGACAACGCTAACCTTCCGTTCTAATGGGAAAAAAAAAAAAAACGCCACCGTCAAAGAGTCACGTACCATCGAACGGAGGACCTGTGGATGAGCCAGTTCCGCATCCGTTGTCAGCGTTTAATCTTCTTCGTCAGACGTCAATAATCCTGGCCGCTTGAAATCTTTCATCAAAAATCCGATTCAGTTCATTTCGTGATGGTCGATGTAAATCTCTGCACGGCCCAGTCGCATGAGGAGTGTATGCGCGTGTGTGGCGATGCGGTTGCGTGTTCTCTAGTCTTGAAACTATTTGGCTCTGGAAAAAAAAAATACCCGAAAATATCTACTAACAAGGTATTTAAAAAACTTCACTAACCGAGTCGTAATAATAATACCATGCTATTGTGTATGAAAACCGAAAGATCGGGAATAATGCAGCGGCTTCGTCAGACAGTTAATAACCGTTTAGGAGGAAGTGATCAGTCGTGAGGAAAGCGAGGAAAATCTTTTGGAAGGAGACGCGAGAAAATCCTGCGTTACAAGGCGGCGGAAAAATAAAACAGAAAATATTAAAAATCAAATTCATATTTTACACGATAAAAGCTGATAAAAAGAATGTAAGAATTTAACGACGCGTCTGGAAAGGTCTTCCCAAGGATAAAAACAATGTAAATAGTAGCAGCATATAAAACGTCAGGTGATATTACCGATTCATATATGTGTACATCCTTTCTAATAATTTTGATTGTTGGAACGTTGATTAAAAATACGTATAAATTATTATTTAAATTAAAGCAATTTAAAAAGATAATTAAGGATTTTTTTTTCTTTCTATTTTAAAAATAAGTTGTGGGTCTCAAATATGCCCGTTATGTGAGTGTCCAACACTCTTATTGACGTTTATTAATAAAGGGTGTATACATTATACAAAAATTACAGCTATCTTAACTTATTCCATAAATCGCAATATTAATAAACCTAGCTTTAATTATATTGAATAAGTTCCGGGAAATATGGGAAAATTATAATGGGGAGTGGGGTAGCATTTTAGTTTTTTCCAGACCTAATTGAAAGAATTATAACAATAGTACTTATGTACCAAATTATTTTAACGCGTACAGTTCATATCGGATCGTGAAATATATTTAAGGATTATCTGACAAAATTTTTTAAATTTTATATTTAGATGTATTACATGTAATATTTACACAACATATATAGGACGACACATTTTACAAGGATAAATATAATATTTAATAACTATAGGTGAACTTACAAACTTTCTCGGAAATTTAATAAATTTACAGCTAATGAAATATCGTAAAAATAGCACACATTAATATATATATATATATACATATATTAAATAAAAATATTTCAAATAGATAAGTATAATAATAATAATAATAATAGTGTAGTAATAATGCAAAATGGGATTAATGCGTCAGCAAAATACTTAAGTGAATGAATCATACTAATCAATCATTACGGAAACATCGGAATTGGCAAATAAATATATTACTGAAAAAAAAAAAAAACAATAATCGAGTTATCAGGAAATATTTAAGAAAATTATTATTAATTTTAATTCTTTAATAAAGTTTTTAATAGAAGATTTACCCTAAAAATTTTATTAATAATTCATTAAAAAGTAAATATAATTACATTCGATAAAGCATAACACATTTGGCAGGAAAAGACATCTTTAGGAGGTGTTTAATACTTATTAGGAGTTCCCGACTAGATTAAATTCGAATTGTAACAATTAAAACAATACCGTATTGAACAGTTCTGTTATTTCCAAAACGAGTGGTTGCGGTGCTCGTATAATTTGGCCTTTTGATTATTACAATTTCCGCTTGCTGCCCCAACTCCAATTAGTAATAATATTACTTCGTAGTACATCATTTCAAGTATATTTCGCTGCAAAATAATATGTGTGTTATTTTAAAGCGAATAATCATTTTTTTTACTTTTTAGCGCGTTTTTAATTAAGTTTTCAGTACAAATCTCGGTATTTTTTACAATTTTGTTCCGCAATTTCTAGCGTAAATACTTTATTTTCGAACGATAATACAGGTAGGCCAAAAGCTAAAAAGTGGTTTTCTGCACTGTACAAAGCCTGCTTTAGAAGTAATGAGAAATTATGCTTTGGCGGTTTCTATTGTCTTTGTCTAGCCACTTCCACATGGTAAATAATAGCGTCTTTTGCGTTCATGGCTCATTTCAAAATTTCGATTCTGTATATTTTTTCTTCTATTCTAATGATAGATAACATTTTTTGGCTCATTTTTCGAGTAGGCCTATATTAACACGTTCGCTGCGGGTGGCGCCAGTTGGCGGTTTCGCTATCTGTAACTATGTGCTGCTGACGCCTTATGGCGCGCCATCGTCGATCGTTTATGAGACGCTTAATGTCTCAGCCAGCAATAGCAATAAACAGTTCTATTTCATTTAGCACATTGTTTGAATGTTGTGTTGTACATGTTTTTCCCGGTCGTTCGTTGTTCCACTTATTTTTACCGGTTTTATAAGATTTTTAAATGACTAATATAGAGAATAATCAGGCAGGCCCTTCAGGAGTTAAAAAACGGTAAAGTGACCATGAAAAAACACAAGACAACTCTTACTGAGAGTGAGTTATCACAGTTTTTAAACTGTTCGGAGGATGCGGACCTGGATTTTGGGACAGATTCTGATTATACTTTTTTAGAATCTGAAGATCAAGTCGATGATGATAAGTTTTTCTTTCGATTTTTTACTGACCACTTATACATATGGGGAAAAAAAAAGTATATTTTTAGCAGCGTTTTTGAGTTTGTTTATGGATGTAGTGTTCGTACATTTTTATTTTTTCAGCAGATTTTACAGCAGAGGAGTGATCGTATAAAGAAGATTGCATAAAGTGATGACCAGAAAGTTTGGCAGCTTCCTTTATGAAAAATTATTCATTTACCGGAACTAACCGATTACGCTTGTCAACTACCCGACAGATGCAGAACCGTATGATTATTTTCGACTTTTTGTTGATGATGAGCTTCTTGAAAATATTACAACTGAAAATGAGACGAATGCAGAAAAGTGATTTTTATCAAAAGCTGGAAATGAAAATTCACGACTTTCTGCTTGGAAAATGCTAACGAAAAAAGAACTCTTAAAATTTATAAGAATAATACATATATGTAATATAAAAAGATACAGTACATATTTACACTTAAAGACATACATGCGTCTAAAATATAAAAAAAAATGTTTGTATAATATAAATGTATGTACGAGTATGTACAGTACTACTACAGTAGTCATGTTTGTATTCCAGGATTAGTAGATAAACAAGTTAGGCAATAGAGAGTATAAATCACTTATTGTTTTTAGGAACGCAAGGTAATCTATAATTTTAATCACTTATGTTCAAAATATTATTTTTTTTTTGTAATACATACTGTGTAAATCCTAGCGCATCAAACATATTTAAGTTTTGTATGACAAAAAATCGCTAATTTTACTACTTTGTTCCTTTCTTTCATTTGTTTTTTTAGTTTTCCAATGAAAAACTAACGAGAGTGAACATTATTTAAAATTTCACCGTCAACTTCAGTAGTTGTGTCGTCTTCTTCGCCATTATAAACATTATTGTGGCATCACAGTGTCTAGTGCATCATGCATCGTCGGATGGATTTTGTTGTTGCATGAATTCAGCTGCTAATTCATTTATATGTCGGTACATGGGGATCTTCCACATGCTATTAAACAATAATCTGGGACACTAATTGAACCTCTTTTTTTGACAAACTTTGTCCGTTTAACAGAAATCGAATTTTCAAAATCATACTTATTAAAGTGTCCGTAATTGGGAAATATTTTTATATTGTGTCTTATGGGAAAATGCCGGGGATTTTAAAAGTGTCCGCTGTTAGGAAATGCCCGCTATTTAGAAGTGTCCGTTAGTAGAAGTTTCATTGTGTATATATATATATATATATATATATATGTATACTAGCTGTTTCAACCGCGGCTTCTCCCGAATATTAATACCCGTTTAAATCTGTACTTGGAAATTCATAAAAAAGTTTTTGTTCTCACTAGAATTATATTCACGTAAAGATTCATTGTCCTTCTTTGGAAAACATGTTTATCGCTGTTCAACAAAAAGTGGTCTAAAATTTGGCTCAACTAAACAGCATACACAGCCATCATCTTGAATGGGCCGGATTATTCACACGCCTGACCTCCCATAATTACACATTTAAGAGAACATCTTCTTTACTCATAACTTTCAACGCGTTTGATTAAAATTAATTCATTGCTACAATAGCAAACTACGAGTACAATCGATTTCAGTATAAATAACACATTGCCAGCAGTAAATATTAGCCGGATTTTTTATTTCACTGTAAAAACTAATAGAAAACAACACTACCCTTTTCTTTTTAATTTTCGCGCCAGATACAAAAGCTAGGCTAGAAGCGCGACATGACTTGTATGTTTAGATCCTGTGTCACAGAGGTTTCATGATTTCACTAGCGCAAGGAGTGAAGTGAACGAATAAAATGTCATCTTCTTCTTCTTGCTGTCCCGACCGATCTCGATCACATCTAGAATTTATTATTTACCATAGAAATCGTTTCATTTAAATTTTTACTTTTAATTTATATTTACCATGGTGAAATAATTTTATTTGAAATTTCGTAAAAATTATTATTTATTTTTTTCTTCGTCCCGTATACATTTCTGTACCGTTGCTCTCACTGAAATGCTTATATATTCCGTAAAGGAGAGGGGATAGAAAACTCAGCCGCACCTTAAAACCTTCGTTTGGTAAACACGAATACACCTTGAAAATTTTAGCATGATCCACCTAGCGCTACAGGAATGCATGGTTAATTCCCATTTCGCCTAATTCCCAATTCGCCTAATTCCCATTTCGCCTAATTCCCATTTCGCCTAATTCCCAATTCGCCTAATTTCCATTTCGCCTAAATTTGAGGTTTCGGTTACTCAGGTAATAAAAAAAAGGTCATACGAATGATTTCATGTTGGCAACAGCGCGTCATCATTGTCGAATTTTAAACAGACTAAACGCATCATTTTTTTTTCTATTTGATTCCGCTCTTAATCTTTTCTTTTCGAAAAACAACAAAAAAGGTTCATATGAAAATCGGAAGTGAAAAAATACCGCTAAAAATGTTTAATATAAATGTACGCGAAATGACGACTCCGATTAATATGTGGGAGTTATTCCATTCGAAGTCCAGTGCTGTATAAATCCCACTCGCCTTATATTAGTCAGTATATAAAAGCCCCTTATTGCTATTTAGTGTGACATGAAAAATTAAGGTTTTCGGAGTTGCAGAAAAAAAGAAAGAAAAATGATCTAGATCAGAGTTTCCCAACCTTTTTTTCATCGAGCCTCCCCAAATTATAAATAACATTTTTATGCCCCCCTTAATTTTTTCATAAAAAAAAAAAAAACGCACATTGTTTTAATGACATTTATTTTAATTCTAAGTTGTAGAAAATAAACTTTAACCAAATGTAAAACGTTTTTATCGAAATAATTTATTATAATTAAAGTACTAATAAGATACTTGAGCTTGCATGTTCTGCGCCAGTTGGTTGATTCTAGGTTCAGTTTCTGCCAGAGCTATCGTTAGATCGCTATCAATGGCAAGACGAATTCGCTGCTTAGTTTTAATTAAAACCAGAGCTGAAACCCCTGTCTCACATAAGTAAGTCGAAGAAAAAGGAACAAGTATTTACAAAGCAAGAGAGGCAACTTTGGAATTAACAAGACATCGTTTGATTCAAAATTTCTCGAATGTCAAGAGATGAAAGTCATCTTTCGTTTTCGAATCAACCTTCATTTCAAGAAATTCTTTCAGAACTTGTTCTGGTAATTATAAGACATCAACAACAAATGAGTTTCTGGTCATGTGACATATTGGTGACTCTGAATTAATGTCTCGATAGTATCGGTGAAATTCGTTTTCCAGCGCTTGCAAATGAGTTTATATTTCAACTTTGAAATCTTCGTCCAGTTTTTTATTTTTAATTGCTTTGAATAGTCGAGAAAAAGATATTATTACATTTTCAGCAGATATCTTTTGATTCCAAAGTTGAAGCTTAGATATGAAGCCTTGAATATGATCATAGTTGCTTATTACAGTGCAGTTTCTGCCTTGAAGCTTCAAGTTTAGCTGATTAAAGGCTTCAAATATAACAGTTAAATAGGTCTACCTCCATTGAAATTGTTCATTGTTGAATATTTGCAAAAAATCTCTTTTTTTCTTTGAATTCAAGAAAGAGGATGACCTCTTCTTTCAATTCATAAAGGCGAGCCAATATATTGCCCTTAGACAGCCAGCGTACTTCTGTGTGAAATAGAAGGACTCTGTGATCAGAATCAAGATCCTCGCAAAGTAAACTAAATAATCGACTGTTCAAAGTGCTACTCTTGATGTAGTTTACGAAAGTCCAATGAGTTTATTCCAATCCAAATCATTTTTTTTTTTTTGATGAAATCAGATATTGATTAAATATATCTTCAGATTTAGTGCCTGCGGTCAAAGATTGGGAGTACAAAATCTCTTCTTCAATGTGATCTTCACTGACGTAATGAACAAAAACTATTAACTGTGCACAATTAACGATGTCCGTGCATTCATCGCAACTAATGCAAAAAATTGTGATAATTTTACTTTGTTAATTATTTGTGAACATTTTTAGATGCGTAAAAGGTCATTTTCGAAGGCATGTCACATTATTTATTGAACACCCCTCGTCCGATGTTTAATTTACGCGCTAAATTAATTTTTCTTTCACGCCTCCCTTGACATCTCTCTATGCCCCCCCAGGGGGGCATGCCCACCTGGTTGGGAACTCCTGATCTAGATAAAGAGTTGTAAATGAACAAACGCTTTTATTACAAATTGAAAACAATGCACATTTATGCTAGTTTTATCGAAGTTCCTCGTTAAAAAACAAACAGAATATTTTTTTTTTTTTTCTTAATTTTTTCATTTTGGACAGAAATTTGTTTCGAATATTTTCTTTTTAAATCTTAAAAACATGCAGAAAGTGTATTCATTTGTTTATTCGTTTTTTCCTTATTGCGTTGGACTTGACAAGCAGCTGACGATTACCCATCAAAAAGAAGGTGTATTTAAAAAGTTAATATTAATTAAAAATGACTTATTAATCTAATAGTATACTTTAAATTTTTTATGTCAATAAACTTGTCTTTAATTTTTAATTTTTTCCGACTACAAATAAAGAAAGAGGTTATGTGTTCGTCGCGTATGTTTTTTTTTTTTTTTTGTTTGTTGGCGCATAACTCAAATTCATATGGATCGACCATTTTACTGATTCAGACGCCATTTTTCGGCAAATCCAAAAAAAGATAAAAACAAAAACCTTCTATTTCACTATTTAAAATGTCTTAATTCAATAAATTGCCAAAAGATTACGATTTAACATTACAAAAAGGAAATCGAAAGCGAATATAAAAAGACGCTATTCAATTAACCAAATATTTTATAATATACTTTTGACGAACAAAACATCTCAGTATTCCAACTGATTTAACTTCCCCAGCCTTCAGCTAATTTTTTGATTATTTTTTGTTTCGCGCATTTTCAAATATTCAATATAAAATTTTATAATTCTCGGTAAAACCGTAGTCGCTAATGACCTTGTAGTCCAAAAGCGACTTGTAAATATAATAAATAAATAATAAAAAATTTATAGCAATTAAGAGAAAATAATTTTTTAATGGATGACAATTTTTTTTATTCTCTGTTGCCGAAATCTAATTCAATACCATTTCATTTAAAACGTAATTTACAATAAATATTTCATTTACAAATATTAGATATACATATATATTATTTACCTGTTCGATTTGTTTTTATAAATGGTACATCCATTATTATATTAGACTGACTCAAAATTTTTGTTTTATTCAAAAGCGACAACTTATAATATTCAAGATAGAAGAATAGAGTTTTCTTCAGAATACGCATAAGACCCAAGCCAGAACAAATTACGACTTCATAGCGTAAAGCAGTTAGTATGCGGTGATTTTCCGCATATTGAGACGAATTTGGCATTTCTTACGACCTTTAATGACTGTGTCCGAGCTAAAAAAATTATAAAATTTGGGTAACAATCATTCAATTTCTCGGGCGGTCTCGGTAGCGGGCAAACGCGGCGTTGTTTGTCAAAGACGCTTTCTCGGCTAAAAAATCGAGGGATCTCCCGCTGCGCAAGGGTAATCTTTTTTTCTGCCTACCAAACGTGACCGTGTTGCCAAGTTGATTTTTTCAAATTATTATTATTATTATTTTATGGGTCATTTCATTTTTAAGCGAAATGGGAATTAGGCGAAATGGTACCAGACCGGAATGCATACGGGCCAAACAAACATACAAACATACAAACAAACATTCTCCTTTCCATATATATATATATATATAAAAAATGGATGTCCGTATATATGGGATCGATAAACTCGGACAACGTTTGGCCGATCACCATGAAAGTTGGCACATATATGTATTTTTTCATGGAGAAGGTTTTTATGCTATCCACTTGGTTGTAACTCTCTACAGAGATCAAAAGAAAAAAGTCCAACATTTAAATTTGCGAAAATACTAAAAAAAAGAAAAAGTACAATAAAATGCGGGCGTTTTTTCTATAGATTTTAAAGAATTTTTAAACAGTGAGATAGATTTATCCGCGAAAATACGATGGAAAATTTGAAACGGGATAATTTTTGGGAAAGAAATTAAATTTAAAATAAAAAATTGGAAAAATATGTATTTCGTATGTTTTTCAAAAAATCGATTTACTATTTAGTGTATCGATTAATTATTTACCGACTGCCGAATATTAAGGCTTTCGCGAATGATTAAAAAGTTGTTGACATTGGACAAATGGTTATACTTCCGGCTTCGTATACTGAAAGTCGAAGACACATGCAAGAATATGCTCAAGATGCTCTGACATATATGTTCGTAAATATGGACCCCCAGATCTTTTCATCGTGTTCGTATGTAATCCATCTTGGGTAGAAATCAAAGATTTACTTCTGCCTGGACAGCAACCATCCCGTCGGCATGATCTCATAGCGAGAGTTTTCAAACGAAAATTGATACTTCTCATGGATTTCATTAGTAACAACTATCACATATACGTATATATGGAGAAACTCGCTGTTGGATATATTCCATTGAATGGTAGAAAAGAGGTCTACCACATGCTCATATCTTAATTTGGTTGGTTGAAAAAATTGTTCCAACTCAATTTGACGATACCTATTAGTGCTGAACTCCCCCAACCCAGAAGAAGATCCAAAATTATTTGAAATTATAAAAAAAAATACGATTCACGGACCATGTGGACTATACAACCTACACATTCGCCATGCATGAAAGACGGAAATTGCACAAAAAAATAATCCACGTAAACTGTTGAAAGAAACACAAACTGGTGGCGATGGTTATCCATTGTACAGGCGACGTAAACCAGATGATGGCGGACATACAACACAACTATCAAAATCAATAATTTCGAAGTTGTCATTCAATGGATTCCTATGCTTTCGAAATCATTCAATGCATTTATCAACGTGGAGTCTTGCAATTCAGTTAAGTCGATTACATATATATGTAAATACGTGAATAAAGGCAGCGATATGGAAATTTTCGGACTGGCGATTGCACCCGTCAATGAAGTCAAACAATTTCAAATATATTAGCAGTAATGAAGCTATATGGCGAATTTTGGGTTTCGACATTCCTCAAACGCTTTCCGACTGTTATAACATCTCAGTATTCACTTTGAAAATGATCAACGAGTTTACTTCACAGAAGAGAACGCGCACCAGAGAGGTGCAGATCATACGCAATATAAACTCCGTAATTCGTTTAATTAAAATATACATCCATATTTATCCGTGCCTCTAGCCGATAGTGTTGCTGTGCATGGCACGAAAATATAAATTAATAAATAATAAATAAATATACCCTGGCATGACAATGTCTGCCGGGTTCAGCTGGTATATACATATATACACAGATATGCATATATATTTTCTAATTTTACAGAAACGTTGTAATTAAACAAGAAGGGTTTTCCATGGCAATGAAATGTGTCCCCTCAATAAAACAAAAAAAAAAAGATGGCGAATGTAATTAAAAGTTTTGTAATTGTTCCGGAAAAAAAAATTATACCTCGAAAAGGCTCGGTAAAGCGAGGCAAATGAAAACAAAGTTGATGACGTCAACAGAATAGGCCCGCATCTAGAGATTCTATCTGAAAGAGCGCTTTCTTCACAGCCATCATCAAGACGCCAAGTCTGGCGACAGGAACAAAGGAAACGATGACGAGAAGTAAAGGAAAATCTCATCACCGCCAGTCGCCAACGAACACGGGCGTATGTCGACGGCGAACAAACAGAGACCGGGGGAACTCATGCCGAGTGCATAATTCGTTACTATTTCGCCGCGGGATAGCCTACCCTTTCGTTAAATCGTTGACTTTAACTAGCTAGCTCCGAAGCAACTGCTTCCGTCAACCAAGTCAGTTAGACTGGCTGCTCGGTGCGGCAAATATTTACATTTACATTGTTGACTTAGCTCGACTCTGTTTATTCTTACCTTTTACTTTTATTTATTTGCATTATTATTATTATTATTATTATTATTATTATTATTATTATTATTATTACTATTGCTATTATCACTATTATCACTATTATCACTTCTTGACTCATGATCTCTAAAAATCTATACGAAAGAAAGCTAGGCGCTTTGCTATGCGTCCCTAGCAAAAACCTGTACAAATAAGTTTCGAGTAATAATTGAAAACCGGATGGTAGCAACTGCTTCAGAACTCTGTATGCTTAAGAGGGTAACAAATTGTCGGCCCAAATGATTTCTTGCCGGGCCAGAAAAAAAAAAAAAAAAAAAAAAAAAACAACAAATTGTCGAAAAATAAAATGAACCCCCCGGAATCGACGAATTTAATAATATTCCTTCCAGAAAGAGTAAAACTAATAACGAAAACTGATTAGAAACGAGATTTATTAGATTAATAATTAAAATTAACACATCGACATGTTTCGGAGACACTGCTGCTCCATAATCACGATGAAATATATACATGTGGCTAAAAACTGTTTAAGAAAAGATACGTTTGCATTAGTCAAAAATAATGAAAATTTTCATTATTGCTCGTCTCTATGCTGCTTTATACGAAATGGCTGTGAAATCGGACCCTACGCGAGATGCTGCAATTTCCGAACGGCCTGACAAAAACAACTTTTTTTGGATAGCTTTCCTTACATTTATCGAATACACTATGCAAATGGTAATAATTGCTAATGGTTTAAACTCGGAAAAGTGTTTGTTCTGGAAAAAGTTAATGCGACAGGCGTGTTCAACAGAAAATGCATCAGACTCATAAAAGGATCGGGTAACACCGGATTGTTTGCTCGTTTGAAACTAATGGGACTCGACAGAAAAGGAAGCGTGCAAAATTATTGGATAAAACGAATGTTCTAAAAAACAGAGTGAAGAATTTTACGCATTAAGAAAACTGACTGAATTAATTGTTTACCATTATCTCCAACGGTAAACGTGATTTATTAATTTATTTATTTAGAAAAGAAGAAAAAAACTATTATATAAGTAATACACGATCAAACAAAGAATAGATAGGCAGTTGACTAGGCTCCGATAGAAAAAACAAAAAGATTTCTATAACAGTAAATCAGGCAACTCTCTATGGGCCTCATTTACGCCAGTGGAATTTTCGGCTTTGTCGAATTTTCTTAAGTTCAGTCTGTGTGAAAACTGTTGCGGTTCAGTGTAAAATGGTCATAGTTTAACTTAAGTTTTACGTGCTCCACTGCTGGAGTATTGTATCATCTTTGGAGGAGAAGAATTTCTTACGGAATAAACAAATTTACAAGGATTGAGGTTACAAAATTAAAACATTAAAATTCAATTAGGACAGCCGTCTCTCTATAACTGCAGAACAAATCCAAATAGATGGGTCAAAATGGCAACAGAATGGAGATCATTAGACTATAAAAAAATATGTTACGACAATCAACAAGGTGGAGGGATAAAATAAAAATTATAAAGATTGACATAAGATGGAATAAGCTCGAAATGAGCAATTTTCTAACATTTGGCAGTGACTGATGCGTTCAGTTTTTAACCGACGCTGAATTAATAATAATTGCTAGTAAACGCTATTGGCAAGGAAAGATACCTGCTAGAAACAAATAACGTAGAATCACATTATCCGCGCTCATCGTAAAAAAAAACGAAAAAGAAAACAACAAAGTAATAAGTACAAAAGATACATTTAAAATGTATAGCAGAATAGCATTACGAACAGTTCTTAAATTTCAAAAAGGAAACTTTAAAAACATTACGAATACTCTAGGTAATAATATTCTTTTATTATTATTTTTATTTGAATTGATGATGTATTTTTAAAATTTGGTGTCATCCATTTCTACATTAAAAATACAATTAACATTGTGTGTCATGTAGTTCTTCTATTGAAAGTAGTCACATAGCTTAGATGCTGGGGCATTTTGGCAAACACAGAGCTGACAGAGCAGCAAAAGAAGCAGCATCGATGCGATCTGCTCTATCGGTCGTTAAGTATTTAACCAAAAAACTTTTCTGGATCCTGTGGTAAAACAAGTGGACTAACTCGAAATCATCACACCTTCGCCTCGTTAAAGACAACGCCTGTCCATGGTATCACTATCCTTCGCTCCGTAAGGACCAGACCGCTCCCTGCTTCACATCGGGCACACACGATATTCATATGACCGCATTTTGTATGAACTCTTCGCTCTGCTATGGTCCTCAGTTTTTGTTACTTATTTTCTCGTCTTATGCGCATTACTCCAAAGTGTACGGCTCAAGCACAAACTACCTTCTTCTTCTTCTTCGACGTGTCGTACGCAGTGTTCTGCGCGTAGACGATCATATATTATGGCTTCTTGCCGCCTGCATCAGTTGTCCTATCGATGATTTTTTGGTCCACTGTCGGACATTTCTGGTCCATGATATTCTTCTTCGACTTCTTCCTCGTTTCCCTTCTATTTTTCCTTGAATGATCAACCGTAATAGTTCATATTTTTGACCTCGTATAATATGACCAAAATACCTAGTTTTTCTTGCTTTTATTTCTTCAATTATTCTCCTTTCCGTTCTAGCTCTCTTTAGCACCTCTTCATTAGACATTTTCTGTACCCAAGATATCTTCAAGGCTCTTCTATATAACCACATTTCGCACGCTTCGAAATATTTGAGTGTTCTCACGGTATATGTCATTGCTTCGACCCCATACATTCAAATCGGATATATATAGCATTTTATGAAGTTCTGTCTTATGCGGAGACTTAGTGATTGGTCCGTTAACAATTTTTTAAACTTCTCAAACGTTGTTTTGGCTTGCCCACATTTTCTTTTAACTTCAGTATTTGGATCAAGCTTCTCTGTAATATAACATCCTAGATACTTAAATTGTTTAACTTCTTCGATGTTTTTCCCATTAATCTGAATAGTTGTGTTTCGATGTTGTTTGCGACTGACTACCATAAATTTTGTTTTGTTTCCATTTATCCCTAGTCCATATTTTTTACCTGCTTCATTAACTTCGTTAATAATATTTTGTAACTGTTCACAAGAGTCAGCCAGAAGAACGGTGTCGTCTGCATAGCGGATGTTATTTATGTACTTTCCATTTATCTGAATCCCAGCTCTGAGATTCCATAACGCTTGCTCAAAGATACTGTCTGCATATAGGTTAAACAGGAGCGGTGACAGTATACATCCTTGTCTGACTCCTCTACCTCCTAACCTTAAATCTCAACTACACGACTATGCTACCCCAACTATCATATCTCCCGTCTATTCCTTCATAAAGAGTCTGGACTAATTAAAAAAATATAGTGCCCAACCTTCCGCACTTCTAGTCAAAGATGCTGTACATGGTGCGGAAAATATAGAAAAAAAAACTATCCTGCAAAAATCTGGACAAGGTGATACAGAATAATTCGTTTGCTCTGTTCTTTCATCGATAAGTCGCACATACTCGGCCCTATGTTAATTAACAGACTGATTAGGCTACTTGTACATGTTTTTAACTGATCAAGCGAAAAAAACCTTTAGGCGATTTCAAAATTAGGCGAATTAGAGGGACGTCATTTTGAATGATTCATACCTATAAACACCAAGAAGTCTCCTGCCTCATATATCAAAAAAAAAAAAAAATTCGAACATAATCGCAGACAGTTGGTAGGTTATCGATAAACTTTTTTACTAGATTTACCGGTTTCTTTTAGTGTTATATTAAATTCTTGGATACGCTATCCTGGAAATTTCTTTCTTTCTACACAGATCAAACATGTATGCATTATATAGACTTAAATATTGCCGATAACATAAAAGTAAAGTATCGTGGATATCCTTAATAAGGTATCATGGATTGTGAAGTTAACGATGAACATTGTACTAAGCCTAATGGATCTGATGAGAATACTGTGCCAGTTCTTTTCTCTCGGCCACCTTTACTTTCCCAGATTCCCCTGGTACTCAATTCAGTTTCAGATTAGGTATAAACCTGGGAGCGACTTTGATCCGGAACGAGACAACTCTCGATAAACTATGACACCTCTGATTTGGTAGCCCCGAGCACCTTAACCACTAGGCTACCATGCTGCCTGCCAAAACAAGTATAGTCAGAAAAAATATTGTTTTTTTTCTTCATATATTCCCTATAACTATTCGATATTATATATAAAATACCTAGACCAATTGTATGAAATATACAAGGTTTAACATAGTTCCGTACGTTTGCGCTAACACGCATATTAATATAAATAAATGACCGAAAAATTGTTTGAATGAGAAGCTCTATACATGTAATAGTACAAAAATATCAAATTTAATCAGGGAGATATATATGTATATATTCAATTTCATACTGTCCTAGGTTGCTTAATTCAGAGTACTGTTAACAAATTATCCCCCTTATACAAAGTATTTATTCGATGTAAATGTTTCTGCTTGATACTCTATATGGGGAGATGGAGGCGCTTGTCAAAAACACATATGTTTAAAAAAAAAAAAAACCAAAAAAACTTCGTTACAACCTTAGAAACCCGCTAGATTACCATCAGTGTTATCGTTAATTGGGGGGGGGGGGGGGGGGGTATTTACATCTGAAAAATTCTCACGATAAATAAGAAATGAAATAAGCACACAACCTGCTCTGTATTTCCCGATAAAATCGAATGATTATTACGGCCTCTATTTTACACTTCAACAGTGTGTGTCTACTATTCGAATAAAGGGATAAGACTATTTTCTCAACAGCGAAAAAAACAAACTTAATAAGGACCATTCGATTAGAACACCATATACGCGCACATTTTCCGTTTCTTGATTAAAAAGATAGAAATAGTTATAATACTCTACTGTACAATTTAGTTTTTTTTTTTCAATTTCTGATTTTTTTTTTTCAATCTGTTTTAATTAATTTTTTTTTTCTCGAACGGATTTCTTTGCAGGATATTTCATTAGTAGAGATGAATCGTCCTTATCATCCGCAGCTAGTCTATCATTGCCGTTGGTGACCGAGACATCGTCGAGATTCATTTTAGATTTCTGATGTAGTCTGACCGCTTTGCTAACACGTCTGTGATATCTCTTCTTCAGAGCGAATTCTTTCGGAAAATCAACCACGGTTTTCCTCTGCGTTCCGAAAGCTCTCCTCTTTATCCGTACTGCATTTAAATCCTGCGCTGTAATTTTACCTTTCCGATATAATCGAATCCTCGGCGGAGAACTGTCCGTCGGAGACATGGCACGTCGCTTGTTCACCGTCGGTACTTTCAATACTTTACGGATTCGTTTCAACTTCAGTTGGCCATCATCTGAAGTGCCTATCGAGTTGGATGTTTGCGATCGGCCAAATGTGTCGTCGTTGTTGTGGTGGTACGATTTCGATTTCAGTGGATGTTTCTCTTCTGTTCCAATAGATATCGACGTTCGGCTGCGCACAGGTGTACTATTAATATCTGTATGGCTCGATTTCGACTTTAATTGTCGACTACTTCCTTCGCTGATGTTATTGCGACCTGTCATCGATTGCCGCTGTAATTTTCTTTCGCTGCCTGTCGAAATCGAAGTTCGCGATGGCGGAGCACAGTCGATTATCAGTGTCGCAGACAGTGACGGTTCGCCGAAATTAATTTGTTTCGTTTGTTTTTCTAAAAATCTACGACGGCTTCTAGTAGGATGATCTTTAACGCTCAGAATAATACCGTTGTCAACGTAATGCGCTAGCAGATTGTCACAATGATGGAACATGTTACCGAAATGTAATTATTAATTTGAAAACCGGTTCGCGCTAAATGTTACTTGAGTTTGGTTAAAACGTGACGATTTTCGGCCAATTTAATTTCCATTTCTGTGGAATCCCTTATTCGGCAGATTATTCGATAATGATTGTGAATCGCACAAAATTCCGACGAAAATGATGAATAATTTTTTTTTTTCGCCAAGTGAAAGCGACCGTTTTTTTTTTTTTTTTTTTTTTTTTGGATAAATGTACAGCAGAAGCTCCGGAAAAAAATGGATTTTTTTCATTTTTACTCATTCCGATTGTTGGTTTTTCACCAATTATATATATATATATATATATGTCTCCCCTTCTTTTTAATATTTTTTTTTTTTTTTCCTTTGGGCACGTCAACTTAGGACATTTACCCAGCACAATGGACTAACAAATAATGAAACGTAGGAACTTGAAAGTTAAATCAGGAAGCGATTAGAAACCGAAGAAATAAAGATAGCCAATATAGGAACAACAGAAAGAGAAGGAAGAGCAAGAATATAGTGGGCACAGTAAGGGGTCGAGAGGCCAAGGCCAAGCAAATTAGAATACAGGACTGCCAGTTCTGAGGAAATAGATGAGCATTCGAATAGGAGGTGATTTACATCACAGGTCAAATTTAAGATAGGAAGATGAAAGGGACACAAGGGGGACTGAACAATATTAAAACGAAAGAGAGAAGCAGGAAGCAGACTGTGATTAAAGCGGAGGCGAATTATGGAAGAAATAACAGAACGGCTGATGTAGGGAAAATTATTAAACCACGAAGAAGTAGGTGGAGAGGGTTGTATAGCAAGGTAAAAAGAGTTAGGATTGGAGAAAAGGGACGGATAAGCCAAAAGTCATGGTGAAAACGATAAGAGAGTAGACAGAGACATTGGGAGGGGAATCTGTCTATGAAGTGGCCATTTACTGCAGCTAGACATGCCAATGAATCGGCAAGATCGTTACCAACGATGCCGCAGTGGCCCGGAATCCAGAACAGGTCAATTAGGATAGAACGGGATGTTAATAAATGATAAATTAAGGAACGAATGTAAAGAATAATAGGATCTGACGATGGTTTAGGGAACGGAGATGAGATGGCTGATAAAACGCTTTTCGAATCAGAGCATATGACGAATTTTGATAAATTGGATGTTGAGGATATAAAAAGGATAGCGCGTAAAATAGCCATGTATTTATGCGAAGGCTATATTCCATGAGGCACTTGAAGAAAATGATGGGGGACTGAAAATTAACGGTATTATTTTGAACAACCTTCGATATGCTGATGTCAGCTTAATATTGGCAGACAGTAATAAGGAACTCCAGTGCATTTTAGATAAGATTGTGGAAAAAAGTGCTGCATACGGTTTAAAAATGAACATATCTAAGACAAAAGCAATAGTATTCTCGAGGAAGCCAATTAAATGCTCAATCAAAGTAAACGGTAAAAAAATTAAACAAGTCCAACGCATCAAATATCTGAGAAGTATACTCGAAGAAAATTGCACTTTCAAACCTGAGATACGTAGCAGGATTGAGCAGGCGAGAGGAGCGCTAATAAGAATGAAGAACCTATTCACGCGTCAAGAACTGAAACTAGAACTCAGAATCAGACTCCTGAGATGCTACGTTTTCTCCAATCTAATATTTAGTTGTGAGTGCTGGACACTAGACTCAACATTAGAAAAAAAAATCAGCGCTTTTGACATGTATTGCTACCGACGTGTCCTGAAAGTACCATGGACGCAAAAAGTAGAGAATATTGAAATACTTAATAGACTGGGAAAGAACCTTGAACTACTACGAACCATCAAAAAACGGAAACTATACAATACTTGGGACATATCTTAAGAGGATCAAATCATATCTAAAAATACTACTTGAGGGTAAAATTGCCGGGAAGAGATCGAGAGGTAGACGTCAAATTTCGCGGATGGATAATCTTAACAACTGGTTCAACTGTTCCTCATTAGAACTTTTCCAAACAGCTGTTGATAGAAATAAATTCCAATTGTGGATCGCCAACCTTCGAGACGGAGACGGCGGATGAAGAAGAAGAATATATATGTATATATATATATATTGCTAAAAATCTATTTTTACCGTATCCTCCCTTTTTAATGCCATAAATGGAGAGGATATTAAAAATAAAAAATTGATATTCCGTAGCTTTTTTTTTTTATTTATTATTATTAAAGGTAAAATTAAAATATTAATATCGCTAATTTTTGGGATTTTTTCTTCATTTCTCATTTTGCTGAATATTTTGTTTTATTCTTTACGTGAATTACTTTTTTCCTTTTTTTTCCCCCCTATTTAACGATTTGGTTCCGGGCACCTGCAAGGCATGATACCGCATGTTATGCCGAATTGAATGTAATTCGAAAACTGTTTCATATCAGCGATAATAGCGAAATATTACGAACAATGGGTACATAAAGCGACCAAAAAGTATATCAATGAGAATTATAAAAATTGATCTAACACGAGTAACCGAATTGCAAGAAACAATAATAATCTATATATTAATACGTGAAGAAAAAACGTTTTAAGCATGTTGCGCATACGGATGATTTGGCAAAGTTCACGTGGAGAAGGAAGGCAGAAAGATATAAAATTTATGTACTAGGGTTGTTCAATAGAGACTCGGCTGCTTCTGCAGGCCTGCAGGCAACGATGCAATCGAGCTGGCAATGGCGTAGCTAGAAAGGGAGATTCAATAGGAAGCTGTTGTTTTTTTACGGAAGCAGTTTGGATGAATAGTTTGCGACTTACGGTTGTTTGTAAAAAAGTGCACGTGAAAATAGACTGTACAGTAAACATGGACAAAAATTTCAGAGCGCAGAAGAGGTATGCCATTCAATTTTGTTTTAAGCTTCAAAAAACTGCGAATGTTATTACTGCCGACGATGAAACCTGGGTATACACATGTATAACTCTGAAACTGAGCAGCAGTCAACCAAATGGGTCGAAAAAGGAGGCCCGCCACCGAAAAAAGCGAGAGCAACCCCAAGTCCGCGACCAAAGTGACGGTAATCACTTTCTTTGATAAAGACGGATTAATCTACACCAATGTGTTTCCACAAGGTCAGACGGGGAATGCATTACCTCGAGGTATTGAAAAAATTAATCCGGCCTCACATTCAAAGAAAGCGACCTCACATGACTAATGGAAGCTGCGCCATGACAACGCTCGGTCTTATGTTTCTAATGCAGTCGCTCAGTTTTTGCGAGACTACGGCGTCCAAGTTAACCCCCACCTCCCCCCGTGTTCACCGGATCTCGTTCTATGCGACTTCTACCTATACCCCACGGCCAAAAAGGAGTTGTTGAAAGGACGTCGATGTAATTCTAGAAAAGACACAGTAGGAGCTGTACAGGCGATTTTCAAGAGGATGTCAGAAGTCCAGCACGTTTTCGAAAATTGAAAAAAAAGGTGGGCCAAGTGTAAACGACTTCGAGTGGAGTATATTGAAAGTGAAATCGATCCGAAGTTGTAAATTTTAATTAATAAAGATTTTATAAGCACAGTCCGAGTCTTTATCGAACACCCTTTGTATAATATCTGTTACAAATACATTTCGATAAAATGAAATAAAGCATTCAGGCTTTGGAGTAAATGCGAAATGACTTTAGAGTAAATGCGGAATGACTTTGGAGTTAATGCGGAATGACTTTGGAGTTAATGCGGAATGACTTTGGAGTAAATGCGGGGTGCGTGATTTATAATTGATTTAAATCCCCATGTAGTGAAATTCATTACAAGAGGGAGATTATTTAGAAATACGCTCTAGCATTTCAGTTACATACCTATAGTGTTGTCCGTTCTAACTGATACATTAGAATGGAACAACATGCTTTAACCGAGCAGAAAATGTTACACTAAAGTGGAACTCGAGGGCGTTACGCGGCAGGTGAATAAGAATACAGCCTTTCCTTCTAGTTGTCTTCAAGTCAGTTTCGTGTTCGCACTGTGATCATTGTCGTTCATTGACGTCTATGCCTAAATTTAAACTATGCATTATAATGTTGCATCTATAAAAAAAAAAAAAAAAGATATAAAACTGTTGAAGAATGAACGAAAGAAATGTGATTACGTAAAAGTACTGAAAAATAGGGTTTTGATGAAATGTACGAAATAAAGAAAACGGGAGAACTTTTGATGAATGAAATAAAGTATTGAAATTACGTGCATCTATGGAAATGAAGTAAAGAATGGAAATTGTCAGGAGGGGACGTACGACACAGTTTTGAATATACGAATACGATAAAAGCCACGATCAGCAGCTCGTTTACGTGGCATTGTCGCGAGCGCATCTCTCGATGGTTTATTCGCCACGAATAAGAATCAAGATCATAAGTTTCATCATGCTCGTGGTAAAGTAAATATCGAGTTGAGCAACGAGTTTGATTGTTTGAAAAATCATCAACTTCATACAATTAGCGACGAGTGCAGAGAATTCTTACGCCGTACCGATCCCACGGATTTTTCGTTACTCGCACTCAACGTCCAGAGTTTGAAAGCGTATACGGAAGATTTGATTAGAGTTACTTCCTGTTGCCTGAAACCAAGATCATGGCGTTAACCAAAACTTGGCTTAATAACACCGACGTGGTTGGACTGAGAGGGTATCGCGATATGTTACTCAGTTCAAACGTGAAAAAGTGCGAGCTGAAATAGTACGAAAAAGAAGACCGCATGTTATTTTCAACTCCGCATATTCTGATGAGATTTGACAAGCAGTCGTGGTCTATTGATGGAACTAATGCGGTCAGTGAGGAATGTATATTTGCTCCATCGAAGGCACTACACGCGGTCAACGAGTTCTACTTGTGACTGTTTACATCTCGCCAGACATTTTGATTGACGATATTGACGATTTCTTCTTGTTCGAGTTAAATTTATTGACATACATACTCAAAGTAGCAGAAATTGTTAATATAATCAAGAAGAGAGAATACGACACAACAATAGCTGTACTTCTATCAGGAGATATCAACGTCGATCTTAGGAGACCTGAAAATCGACCTGGATTACAACTCGAAACGAATAAAGCTCTACCAACTCTACTCGTGGAGGATCGTGTATCGATTTGATATTCGCTCGTCAGATCGACAACATTGATTCTAAAAATGACATAAGTTACTTCAGCTATCATAAACCTAATATTGTCCGTTACTTCTAAAGATCACGGAACACAAGAATAAAAATAATTTAAAATAAAATCGTCATCATTATTATTTTCTTTCGAATTCGATATGTTCATTATCGCATCTTCAATTTTAACATACCGTACAGAAACGGTTGAAAGTATCAGAGATGATATTAACAGACAGCAAACCTTGTTCCATTATTTTTGAATTTTAGCCGCCATGGGCTCTAAACAGAAAGCGTTGGAGTGTCCAGGGCTCAGCGCTGATTTTTTATTTAATTTTTTTTTTATTTTTTATTCTTTACCTAAATACAAGAGAAAGGGGCGAATCGATGTAAAAACTCGTGCGTATACATTTTTTCAGGTAAAATCGGCTTCATTCATACGTGATCTACAGGTATTATAACAACAAACAAAAAAAAACAAACAACAGCTTACGACAAAAAAACCAAAAAAAAACTACCGTACTTCACGTAACCCAATACTGGCGCGCTATTATTGGGTTACGTGAAATACTCAATAATGCGCTCCAATAGGTAGACGCGTGTCTTTTTCAGCGGTGTACGTATTCAGTTAAACAGGTATGTCTTTTAGAAATTATTTCGAATAAATTTTTCGCAAAGTTAGAGTGAAATTTAATTGAATTCTTTCACCTTTCGAATATACTCTAAGCGAATTATTATTTGTGAATGTGTTCAAAGTGACTTATTTGCATATTTTGCGTAAATTTTAATACTGCGAAATATGAGTGAACATTCCGTAACGTGATTGAATATTGCGTAAATGCGATTCAATCGATTTAATGTGATTTTTGGTTTTTTGTTTTGTCTTTAGATTAAGGCAAGTAAACATAGATTAGCGTGTGTTTAATGCACGTTTATGTTTCGATTGGATGTAAATTATTTGGCTACTATTAAGTTTTATTCGTTATATTTACTATTTTAAATAATGCAGTTCTCCTGTAAATTACCTGGCCATGTAAAATGTTGCACTTTAATTTCGTCTGGTACCATTTCGCCTCAATCCCGTTTCGCCGAAAAATGGAATGACCCCCCATAAAAAAGTAATAATAGCAATAATTTGAAAAAATCAACTTGGCAACACGGTTGGTAGACAGAAAAAAAGATTACCCTAGCGCAGCGGGGGATTCCTCGATTTTTTAATCGAGAAAGCGTCTTTGACAAACAATGCCACGTTTTCCCACTGCCGAGACCGCTCGAGAAATTGAATGATTGTTACCCAAATTTTATTATTTTGCTAGCTCGGACAGCGTAAAGGTCGTAAGAAATGCCAAATTTGTCTCAATATGCGGAAAATCACCGCATACTGACTGCTTTACGATATGAAGTCGCAATTTGTTCTGGCTTGGGTCTTATGCGTATTCTGAAAGAAACTCTATTCTTCTATCTTGAATATTACAAGTTATCGCTTGTAAATAAAACAAAGATGTTTTTGAGTCAGTCTAATATAATAATGGATGTATCATTTATAAAAACAAATCGAGCAGGTAAATAATATACATATATATATGTAATATTTGTATATTGAAATATTTATTGTAAATTACGCTTTAAATGAAATGGTGTTTAATTCGATTTCGGCAACAGAGAATAACAGAAATTGCCATCGATTAAAAAATTATTTCCGCTTAATTGCTATAAATTTTTGTTTTGTACGTCAGAAGTACATTATAAAATATTTGGTTAATTGAACAGCGTCTTTTTGTATTCTCTTTCTTTTTCCATTTTGTAATGTTAAATCGTAATCTTTTGGCAATTTATTGAATTAAGACATTTTAAATAGTAAAATAGAAGGTTTTTTTTCTTTATCTTCTTTTGGATTTGCCGAAAAATGGCGTCTGAACCAGTAAAATGGTCGATTCACATGAATTTGAGTTATGCTCGAACAAATATAAAAAAAACAAAACATACGCTACCAACATACATATAACCTCTTTCTTTTTGTAAGTCGGAAAAGATTAAAAATTAGAGACAGGTTTATTGACATAAAAAAATTAAAGTATACTATTAAATTAATAAGTAATTTTTGATTAATATTAACTATAATTTTCGTTTATTAACTTTTTAAGTACAACTTCTTTTTGATGGGTAATCGTCCGCTGCTGACAAGTCTAACGCAATAAAGAAAAAACAAATAAACAAATAAATACACTTTCTGCCTCTTTTTAAGATTTAAAAAGAAAATATTCGAAACAAATTTCTGTCCAAAACGAAAAAATTAAGAAAACGAAAAAAATTCATCTGTTTGTTTTTTAACGAGAAACTTAGATAAAACTAGCATAAATGTGCATTGTCTTCAATTTGTAATAAAGCATTTATCTGTTTACAACTCTTTATTTAGATTATTTTTCTTTCTTTTTTTCTGTAACTCCGAAAACCTTAATTTTTCATGTCACACTAAATATCAATAAGGGGCTTTTATATACTGACTAATAAGGCGGGTGGGATTTATACAGCACTGGACTTCGAATGGAATAACTCGCACATATTAATCGGAGTCGTCATTTCGCGTACATTTATATTAAAAATTTTTAGCGGTATTTTTTAACTTGTGATTTTCATATGAACCTTTTTTGTAGTTTTTCGAAAAGAAAAGATTAACAGTGGAATCAAATAGCAAAAAAAATACTACGTTTAGTTTCTTTAAAATTTGACAATGATGACGTGCTGTTGCCAACACGAAATCAATCGTACGTTTGTCTGATTTTTTTTTTTTTATTCGCTGGGTAACCGAACTCTTAAATTTAGGCGAAATGGGAAGTCACCTTAATTTCCACATCTATTAAAAAAAACCTTTTCTTACATTTCTTTTTTCAGTGCTTAAAACTGAACGACGTTGTTTAATGCGAGTGTTTTTATGTCTTAAATGATTTTGTATACGAATAGGGTACTATATAGTTTTTTTTTTTTTTTTTTTGTTTCTTTTTCCACAGATCAATTCTTTTTTCGTTTAGTATACGAATGGGGATAGTACTTATTAATTTAACTTAAAGTGAATCATCTGTGTTTTCAATTCGTGGATTTGTCCATCGAAGATAAATGTAATACATATATCAGTAAATTACGATCGAATTTCGACCACTAAACGATCACTAGTAATAATAATCAAATCAAATCAAATCATTTATTATTATTATTATTATTATCAATAGAAACCCACAAATGCGCTACAAGCGCGAGTAGTGGAATCAGTTTATTAAAATGATAAAAAATAAAGAAATATACAAACTAATTAAAATAAAACACTAATAATCGGATACATATGCCCACACATATGTGTACTTTCTTTTTTTTCTTCTTCACCCTTCTTTTATTTATTTCACCTTTATGTCATAAATCGAAATAACTTACCTGTAATTTGAATATACTATATTGTTAGCATATGTTTACAATGCTTATTTAATAAATACAAAGTAAACCGAGCTTAGAAACTAAGTTGATGATTTAGAGGAACATTTCAGAACTGTTCCTGTTCACCAGATGTAGCAACTTAATGAAAATAACTACTTGTAATAAAAGATAACTGCTAATATAACAATAATAACAGTAATAATACAAAAACAAAAGAAACGTAAATAAATAAATAAATAAGATGATCTTGCTTGTATAAAAATTGTACGAGCAGCGGAGTACAAAGTAACGATACACAGGTGAAATGAAAGAGGAATAGGGGAAGGTAATTTTAAATTTACACTTCGAGAAAGAGAGAAAAAAAGCGTGTATATTTTAATCCACTAAATTAGTCTGCGTTCACAAGCATTGCAATTATATAGTTATAATAAATTAAATAAGAAAATCTTCTTGCAATCATGAAATTCTAACCTATGCTCGAGAACGGTGGTGATGAACAATCAAAAATATTTATAATAACGATAATACTAACGGTAGCAATTAAAAATCAATTATCACTTTAAATCGATGTATTTATTGTAATTATTACCATCGCAAATTCCGCAAATGCACGATATAAAGTGACTAGTGCAACGAAACAAATGTACTTCGAACAGTAAATAACGAACTTTTAAATTAACGAAGTAACGACCGTTTAAAAATCATGGATCTTTTAACACTCTCCTATATTGTTGGAAAGATCGCATTTGACAGGGTGAACTCACATTTCGCCTAATTCCCAATTCGCCTAATTCCCATTTCGCCTAAATTTAGGGTCGGGTTACTCAGGTAATAAAAAAAAGGTCAGACAAACATACGAATGATTTCATGTTGGCAACAGCGCGTCATCATTGTCGAATTTTAAGCAGACTAAACGCATCATTTTTTTTTCTATTTGATTCCGCTGTGTTAAGGTTTTTTTTTCCGAAATACAACAAAAAGGTTTATATGAAAATCAGAAGTGAAAAAATACCGCTAAAAATGTTTGATGTAAATATACGCGAAACGACCACTCCGATTAATATTTGCGAGTTATTTTATTGGATGTCCAGTGCTGTATAAATCCCACCCGCCTTATCAGTCAGTATATAAAAGCCTTATTGATATTTAGTATGACATGAACATTAAGGTTTTCGGAGTTGCAGAAAAAAAGAAAGAAAAAGCTAAATTTTAATTAGGTGTAGTTTCGAAGTGGTCGCGTTTATGTAAGAAAAAAGGAATAAGAATCGAATAGAATTAACAATAATGACATGACATCGAATGATTATTACAGCGGTAATTTTATTATCGATTATTAAAATTACAATTATAAGTACATACAAAAAGTAAATGTTAAAATTAAGAAAACATAAATAAAGCTCCATTTAGTTCACCCTGCCTTTTTGCCTTTTCTAGGCTTTTTATCAAAATAACTTCTTCCGGCTCAACGTAGCTCGGTACGCATTTCAAACGCCTATACTGTCAGGAAGTGCTCTATTTCCGCTTCTCGGCCACGCGCAACGAAATTAGTTCGCTACCGCTGCGTAGCGGTCAGATCCTTCGATTTTTTAACCGAGAATGCGTCTTTGACAAACAATGCCGCGTTTGTCCGCTGCCGGGAAATTCCGAGAAATTGAATGATTATTACCAAAATTTTAATATTTTCAAAGATCGTAAGAAATGCCAAATCCATCTCAATATGCGGAAAATCACCGCATACCGACTGTTTTACGCTATGAGGTCACAATTTGTTCTGGGTTGAGTGTTATGTGTATCAACGTTCTGAAGGAAACTATTCTTCTATCTTGAATATTTAAATTTTCGCTTGTGAATAAAACAAAAATTTAAAGTCAGGCTAATATAGCAATGGATATATCATTTATAAAAACAAATCGAGCAGGTAAATAATATATATATATATATATATATATATATATATCTAATATTTGTATATTGAAATATTTATTGCAAATTACATTTTAAATGAAATGGTATTGAATTAGATTTTGACAACAGAGAATAAAAAAAATTATCATCCATTAAAAAATTATTTTCGCTTAATTGCTATAAATTTTTATTTTGTACGTCAAAAGTGTATGATAAAATATTTGGTTAATTGAATAGCGTCTTTTTATATTCTCTTTCTTTTTCCTTTTTGTAATGTTAAATCGTAATCTTTTGGCAATTTATTGAATGAAGCATTTTAAATAGTAAGATAGAAGGTTTTTTTTCTTTGCCTTTTTTTGGATTTGCCAAAAAATCTGGCTGACTTAACAGATTATAAAAGAAAGAAGAAAAATATTATAATCTAATTCGATTGGACACTGGGGAAATAGAAGAAACAAGAGTAAGGAGGACAGTGCCCCTTTATTCCAATCTTCTGCGCTTTGGCCTCCCCACTCCTTGCAGTGCCAAAGCCATTCTTGCTTTCTCCTCTCTCAATATAGTTCCTTTGTTAGCTTTCTTTATCTCCTCAATTTTTAATCTTTTCCTTATATAATGTACAGTTCTCTACGTTGGGTAGTTCTATTGTTGACGTGCCCAAAAAATTGAAAAAAAAAAATTTTTTTTTACTTTGTCAGAAACTCTAATAACAACATTTTTTGCGTTTTATTTATTTTTTTCGTTCTAATTATTGAAATTACTTGAAAAACATCGTCAGTATAATAAACGTGACTAATTTGAAGAGGAATTTTTCAAAGTCCAACAGCAACCATTTAGGCTTCTGGAGAAATTATTTATACCTTAAAATTCGATTTTAGAAGCATTTTTAACAACATACGCTAAGTTTTACCGTTTCATCTTGTAGAATGGGGAAAAAAATCATGACTGTATCTTCTAAAATTTTTTTTATACCGTGCGACACATCTAAAAATGTAATAACCCCTTATTACAACCAATTTTTCGCCATTTTTTAATCAATTGTCCTTATTTTCACTGCTTTCTACAACTAAAAATCTATTGTTAAAGATTATCAAATATAATAAATATACTCGATAGATATAATAATATTTAAAATATACATTTTTTTGATATGGTGCTTTTAAATCTATGCTCATTTATTAATCCCATAAAAGCCATGAACTGACCCCATATAACAGGGTCTTCACCTTGTTTATTCCTTGCTTACTCTTCTTTTTCTGCTGTACACAGAGTTTAATAGTAAATCTAGTAATTTTTCTCGTTCTAATATCCAAATTTTGAAAAATATCTTGTAATCGTATACGTTACTGTTGATTATTTATTCAAATCCGAAGCAGTATTTAATTTTTAAATTCTTTCGATTTGCAAATTCACTTTTTTTGAATTAAAGAAAAATGAAATTAGGTTCAGGAACTTTTGTTAAAAAAAAGAGAAACACTGTTTTCCTAATTTTAACATTTACTTTTTGTATGTACTTATAATTGTAATTTTAATAATCAATAATAAAATTACCGCTGTAATAATCATTCGACGTCATGTCATTATTGTTAATTCTATTCGATTCTTATTCCTTTTTTCTTACATAAACGCGACCACTTCGAAACTACACCTAATTATAATTTAGCTTTTTTATTATTTTTTCTACAACTCCGAACCTTAATGTTCTTGTCACACTAAATATCAATAAGGCTTTTATATACTGACTGATAAGGCGGGTGGGATTTATACAGCACTGGACATCCAATAAAATAACTCGCAAATATTAATCGGAGTGGTCGTTTCGCGTATATTTACATCAAACATTTTTAGCGGTATTTTTTCACTTCTGATTTTCATATAAACCTTTTTGTTGTATTTCGGAAAGAAAATATTAACAGTGGAATCAAATAGCAAAAAAAATGATGCGTTTAGTCTGCTTAAAATTCGATAATGATGACGCGCTGTTGCCAACACGAAATCATTCGTATGTTTGTCTGACCTTTTTTTTATTACCTGAGTGACCCGACCCTAAATTTAGGCGAAATGGTAATTAGGCGAATTGGGAATTAGGCGAAATGGTACCAGACCTTTGACAGGAACGAAACCCATAGGTAATTTCCTTAACGAAACTTTTGAAGTTGACGAAAAGTTCAAAAAAGCGCGAAAGATGACGTATATATTCCTTTTTCTGACGTTGCGGGTTATGATACGTAGTTAAAAATTTTGAACAAAGTTAAAAAAATATGTATATCCCCGTATATTTTACTAGTTTGGTGCATCCGGGTTTCCGACGTAAAAATTAGAGACCTTGGGCAGTCGCGGCATGTGATATATCGATTGAGAGATCGCTATTTGTCGGGAACGAAGTTCCGTATCTTAACGAAATTTTCGAGATGGCAATAATTTCGAAAAATTGAAATATTTTTTTTTACGAGAATAAAAAGTTAATGTATACGAATTACGATATCTCACCCATTAGGTTGTGTATCTCTCTGAAATACATATCTTTTTCATCGAATAATAATTATTTTTTATTTTTTAGTGCGTTTTTATTAAATTTTTGTAATAAATCTTGAAGTCGGTATTTTTTTGTAAAAAAAAAACCTTTTTACTTTACAATTTTTAGTATTTTATTTAAATTTATTTCTCACTCAAAATCATCTTTTTTGTCACATTGTTCCCCATATTTTATGTTTAAAAAAAAAATTGATTTCTTCATTTTAAACTGAATTTCCACGGTAAAACATCGAAAGCTACATTTCCACGGTAATTTGGCAAATTTGTTAGTATTTTTAAGTGAATCGCTTCGGTTACACTAATAAAAAATATGAACAAAGAAAAATTATCTAAAGGGGCCACATTTTTTTACGTTTTTTTTTTTTTTTTTTTGACAAATACTCAGTTTATACTCATCGATTTTCATCAGGACTCGCATGATCTGAGTGGTGGTATACTTTCTAATAGACAACGAATCAGTAAAATCAGTCCATATGAACGAAAGTAATGCGCAAAAAAAAATACAAAAGAAAAAAGAAAAACAGGCGACGAACATACTACCGTTTTGGAAGTCGGTAAAAATAAAGACCATAGTTATTAAGTTGTTTTTAAAATCAATATAAATTCAATTAATTTAACAAGCATAAAATTAGTAATTTTTCGAACAAAAAATCGCGGCGCCGATGTACATTTAGAAACAATTAAAATTTTTTTATCTTAATTGTAGAAGAAAATTAAAAGTAAAATGAAGAATCAGATATAACCCTATAAACTTCGTACGAGAAAGGAACGCAAGCCTTCACACAGAAGGTATCAGAAAATTTTCATGCTACTATTTTATACACATTATGCTCGTTATAATGTTAAAAACGTTTATAAAGTGACGAATTTCGAATTGTCGTCTAGCGTTCAGGCGACACCCACAAATTTAAGTATAGTTAGGATATATAGCGTAACAATTAGTCAACGAGAAATCAATCACGCCCTCGCAGCTTTAAATTCGTTGCTCGCGATAGCATGCCAGAAGCGCGCATGTCGTACGCGCCATGCATTATATACGTTGCCGAATTGTTTAAATTCCTAATAGGCCATCTCAATGCGGTGGAACAGGTGGCGACAGCAGGATGTCACCCAAGCATCCAGTTAACTGGAGAAAATGGCCCACGCGTTATAGATGATGCAACGCGTATGTGTGCGAGGGCTGTTTCTTTTTTTTTTCTTCTTTTTCCTGGTTCCTATTAAAAATGCGCGCGCCAAGTACCTAAGCAAGAGAAAAGTCCAGGTTCCAGCGGGAGATCGGATCTGACATCTTATTCTTCTCCGTATTACGACCGCTGCCAGCGACGGTAATTCCGTCGTTGGAAGGATAAGGCGAACAGGAAGCAACCCTGCGAGATGATAACGTGTAAGCGGCGTATGCGTGCACGCGGGAAATGTACGCGTAACATGACAATGTCGGTGCGTTTGTGCGCGCGTAGTTGTGGTCGGGAGATGGTTATTATTTGGATGTGTAGGCTCGATAGAAAAGCGCGATCGTTGATGAAGACAAGACGTCCGGGGCCTGGCGGCGATCTAGCGAGCAGCCAAAAGAAATGGATTGCTCCAGCAGTCCAGCGCGTTCTGCTGTTTTCCGTGGCTCAATCGGAAAGGAGTTCCAGCCGATGGATCCTGCTCGGCTCGGGGAGCAAAAAATCACAATGAGCAACATCTCAATCGAGAAAACCGGCCGGTAGACTTCAACAACGAGAAAAATAACAAAACAGCATCCGAGCGGTACCGCGATTATTATCTTACCATCTTCTTACACCCTAACCTCGACCCCGTCTCTTTACCCATTCTCTTCCTCGTCCCATCTGCATCCCTCCCCAGAAATCGCTGCCGCCATTCGCGGTTCTCTTTCTCTCTTCATCGAATACTCCGATCAAAGAACAAGCGGATTTCTCTTCCAGTCTTTTTTTCCTCTCTCTTAGGCCTCCACTATTTTTCTCTCTGTTGAGCCCATCAACTGAAGAAGCGGCAGTTTTATTACATTCACAGAGTCTCGGAGCGGAGTTGTTGCTGCTGTTATCGCTGCTGCAGCTGCTGCCAGAGGCGCAAACGTTCGGACCGGAGTTTATCATCATCAGCGAGCTAAACTAAGATTAAGGCTAAAAGAAGACCAGTCTCGTCTCTAGTGTGTAAAGTGTGCGTTTATGTTTGCTCAGATGTTATGCGTTGTTAGATACGTTGCCCGTTAACTTACTACAATGTTTGTTTAGACCGAAGTGCGCTAATTAAACTGATTAAACGACCACGCACCGTTCAAACAGATCTCGAGGTGAGTACTTTTATACGATTACAGGAATTATTATAATTATTATTATAATTATTTTGTAATTATTTTCATTCTTATTATTTATTTTTATTCTCATTATTTGTTATTATTAATTATTATTAATTATTAATTATTAATTGTCTCGGACAAAAAAAAAAAAATGTAGTTGTATAAACATAACTACATGTCATGAATAAAAATTTAATGTTATTTGATTTGAATCGAGCTGAGTTAAAATATGAAAATAGAGAAATTAAATATGCCTCCTTACCCGGAAATGTCAGAATAATAATTGAAAGTCGAACTATTTTACGCATAACGATTAAATAAAATGAAAACTGTATTCGATTTATGTTACATTTTTTATGAAGTTTTTACAATAACAATTTAAACGGATTTAAACTAATTTAAACTGATATAATAATTTAGGCTTTTCTAAAATTTATACTAATGACATGTGTAAAGGAGGATTGTAAAAACATATTTGTAATTTTAGAAAATATCGTATATAGAAAAAGTGCTCTAGATATAAATTTCGCGTTAGCTTTAATGGCCGGTTAAAATTGTCGCAAATGAGTCGAACAAGAAGTTTTAAGAATTTTATCAAAACTTTTTTAAAATTTTACGCGGTAATTTTTTGTGATGTATTAAAGTTTAATTTTCTTTTTCAAAATGTTGCCTTCAGCATGGATGATTTTCTCCTCAACAGTTTCTTAAGAAAATTTTAAAAATATTATTCAACGGAATGTAAAATATTAAAACTTTCTGAAGTATACAGTTGCAAGAAAAATTTGCCTAGAGCCCATTTTAATTCCTCTTAAGAAAACTTTATAGCCTCATTGTGTACGTAAACCTTGGCGTAATTGCACCGTTATTTACTCTATAATTCTAGAGGAAATGTTTTATTACATGTAACTTTCAAGGTTTTTTGTTTTCGCTATTTTCGCTTTTTTAGACCTTAATAAAAGTACTTAAAAAAACACACACACACACAATGCGCTTCTTGTTGCCCAATCGAAACCTTTTCGTGATTTCAATGAAAAGCTATCAACTTGCTCTTTCCCAAAAACCCTTGGGTCTCTGCTCCCGACCTTTACGGTTCTCTCCAGCCATTACAGCGCAACATACAATTTTGTTCTTCTATTATTAGCTGCTGTTCTGCGCTAACCGCTTCCATTTCCTTTATTTCGGTTCGTATTAAAATTTAATCTGTTTTCGCATTTTCAACACATTTCTACCTTGATCGGAGCTCTCCCGCTAAAAATAAAAAGGTAAAGATTATTACTGTTAGCGTTAATTAGACACTCTGTTATCTTTTTTGCGCTATGAAAATTGTTTAAAAACGATTGTTACGCTGTTGTAACTTTTTTTTTTTCAATAAGCATTTGGCGTTAATTAAATTTACTCTTCTATGAGTGGTTTAGAGTCTGAAGCGGAGTGGTTTTCCCATGCGAAGTTTCAGGGACCGAATTTTTGTATATATATATCAAATGACGCGGAAGAACCCTGTTTTTTGCAAGGAGTAAGAGAATCATTAGTTGGACAAACTCTCGACATTTGTCCTAGAGAGAAGCTGTGAATTTTCAGCTAAACGTGAGTACCGTTTATTGTTGGATCGTACTGCGGGTATTTCCAAGAGAAAAAAGGAATCTTTACATAAATTTGTTCGTTACAGAAAACAAAAAAAAAGAAATAAAGAAATAGAAATAAACGTTATTTATATTTAAAGCCCAAAGATGTGGAGATGGTTGGACGGACAGTTTGAATGGTATGAGGGAAATAAAACGATGAAGAAGGAATAAAAACCAGAGATGATCGTAATAATGAAAGATACTTATAAAAAAAAAAAAAGGGGGGGTTCTTAGTTGGGACCCTAATGAGGTTTTTGGCAAAAAAAAAAGCTATAAATTTAGGTCAAAGTCGAAGGAAATAGTCTTGCGTAAGCGTATATCAGATTCGCCAAAAGTCCTACAGGCCACCTTATCTCCGTTTCCCTCCTACTCTACTGATTATGTGATTCTTTTCATACGTTCTTTACTTCACAATATTCTCCTTGGTCACCATCCAGATAAAAATACCTTGCGAAGATACTCGGGAATCGAATGACTCGGCAGATCTGCTAGCTTGTTCAGTTTCTTCTAGCAGGGATTTTCTTAGCGTTTTTAAAACCCGTAACATCACGTTTCTTTCTGAAGCTACTCGCTTTAAATTACGGAGTAACTCTATTATTCCTCATCATTTACAAATGTTGTTATCTATTTAACCGAATCTTCAATCTCGGTTTCTCAACTGTTCTTCGTTTCAATCGTTCATCTCTTTTTGCAATTTGTCGACTACGCTTTGGATATAGTTCGCTTCCGTTACTTATATCTTTTCCATTTTGCTTCCTTCACCCTTCTACTTCTCTTTTTATACGTGATGCTGATCAAATCTATTTTAAATGCTCTCTTCCATAGCTGTTAAACGTCGTTCCCCTTTCTGCTCGTCACCTTTATTAATGGATTTTCCTACTCCTTATAGCGCGTACTTTATCCTCACCGTTTCCTTAACCTTCTATTATTATACCGGCTCTTGTATCGTTTCTGTATGCTATCTTTAGTCAAGTAAAGATCTAAAATTACACTTTAATTCCTGGACCAATGTCCACGTTAATGACTTCCCACCGCTAAAAAGAAAAGGAAAAAAAAAAGTATGTAAAAATCATGTTAAATTACAAACTTACGCAATTCAAATAGATTTCATTAGAATATTTTAGAAATATAAATTACAAGAAAGAGCGGAACCGTTTTAAAAGGTCCATGTTTGAGGGAATGTAAAATTTATTTTTCTAATTTGCCGATTCGGTATTGTAATCGATATCATACTCTTAAATGCTTTCCACGCTTTAACGGAAATTAAAAGCGAAATTGAAATTTTTTTGAAAGTTTAAAAAAACCCAGAAGTAATATCCGGAAGAAAGAAAAAAACTAGTTTTCGAAATTTTCTAAAAATATGGACTGGAAAATACGTTGATTGGTGAGACACCCCCCTCATCATCTTGAAGAATTTTATTAATAGGTGCTACCGGAAATATTGTTCACATTTAAATATTAAAAATCCTCGACAACTGCTGTGATTTTCCGTTGTGGACAGTACTTAAAGTCTGTATTATTATATTAGAAATTTCATTTAGAAAGAAAAACTGAATACGGTAGAAATTAACCTCTTTAATGGAAATATACAGTATAAAAAAAGAGAGAAAAAGTCATGGATGTAAACAGGTATTATTATAGCAGTCGAAATCGCGGGCAAAACTTGGTATATATATATATATATGTATATGTGTATAACATATGTATTATATAAATAAAAATTGAAGAATTTGTTTGTCTGTTCGTCCACGCTAATCTTGGAAACTACTGAACAAATTTTGATTCGGTTCTCGCAGTTTATTAGGGTTATTTTTGGTGAAGATTTTCACCGCGTTATGACAAAAGGGAAGCAAACAGAGAAGGTTTTAGTGATGGCTCTGTTTCAAAGAGTGGTCAATTCGGGTTCATTAATACGTAGGAAGGTTTTATTTCAGGATGGAAATCGTTAATTTCGGACTTTGTAGTCAGTAATTATTACGCCTTGGGTACATTTCGATAAGCTATGAGGTCAGCTTAAGCAATCAAATAGTGGTCAAGACAGAAAACAAGGGAACTTGAGAATTCACATAAACTGCAAGAAAATCTCACGCTACGGAATAAAACACGGACAGTTTGTATTATATAAATTTCAACCACAGTCAACCCCACTGCTAAGAGATGATGCCCAAAAAGTTTAGCGACGTGAATAGAAAATATATAGAGATTTAAGATAATCAAAATACACGGCATTAATCTACTGGACGCAGAAAGCTGCAATTTACTAGGCAGACTTTTCTTGGGTAATGATAAAAAAAGAAAAATGATAAAATTTGGAAGTTATTAAATACAAACTCTCCCAGTGAAGTTCGAAACTCGTATTTATTCAAAATTGCTCATAAATATGGTACTCCTATGCAACAAACCCGTAATATCAAAAGGGGTTGTGGTTTTTGTTGGGGGGAGGTTGAAAAATTTTATGTCGCTGTTTATGTAACATAAAACTGATTTTTAAATTATTTAAATATTATTTTTATCACGTTTGAAAATAAAAGTTAAAAAAATATCATCTCGCACTTAAGATGTAAGCGTTCGATGATCATCACTGGCACCGTATATAAAAATTGCGGTGTTTTTATATCGTTTACGAATGTGTTTACAATTTAATTATACATCAGACTATTTTCATTGTGCTCAAGCAGAAAATTGATTTATTTATAAATTTTGTATGTCGATCTATGTGCTCCGATTTACCTCAAAAACCAATATAAAAGCAACATGAACGAAATTCTCACGTAACTTGAAGTTTACACATTGCCCCCGGTTGTTTCTTCCAGCTTTGTTTCACACTGATTTCACAAACGATGCACCAATAATTATTGTGCATTAGTTTAAAGTTTAGATAGCGAATTATTAGTGACAAAATCTCGAAGAAGCGAGTTTTTTAGAAATTTCTAGGTTCTGCTCTGGTTAAGACAATGATAATGTCGCTTCTTCAACGATTTAAATTGTACATTTTTTCCGTGAACTGATTTTTCTAATGTTTTCTCCTGTTCAGTGCCTATCGATGACGCAGATAACGTTTTATTATATTGTGTATCTGCTGAACAACACAAACGTGTAATACGAAATAATTTGAAAATTGTACTGTTTTCATTAATGTTTACAATAATTCGGGAAACTATACAACCTAAAGGTGGGGTTATCAAAGCGACTCGTATTTTTTGACGTATTGTGAATTAGCTGGGGATCACGTGTCAGTTAATTTAATTTTGTCATTTATTGAAATGCTTTTTATCATCTTCGCTCTTGTTTTCGATGTTTATTATTTGTGTGTGATTTATTTCTGGTATTGTGTCTGTTTATTTATTCTTGTAAGCGATAGTTCGCGTATTATTCTGTCCGCGTAAATCTCTATATATAAACTCATTTTTTCGCAAAATTGGTTCCGTTCGTGTAAATTCAAATGTCCCTATCTATCCCCCGCTGTTGCATAATTCTCAAAGTGTTCGAGATTTTTCTGTTACCTTTATTAAAAATAGTTGAACTGAATGAAAATGAAAGACACACATACCTTCAGATGATATAACGGCGATATTATTTAATGGTAATCTGTTCTGGTCAGTATGTTAACTACATATAAATCATTCAACGCGTTATCTGTAATATCATGCGAGAACTTACAACCGACAGCGAAATAATTATGTAAATGCAAAAAGTTATTTTATGAGCAAATGTCAAAAGTTAAAACAGATAGTTTAGCTTGCAAATTGCACGTAATTGCAGAAATATCCCAAAAAAGAAGATTAAAGTGTACCGTAAGAGTAATATCCTTGTTTTTTTTTTTAACGGCAGAAACCTGTTTGCAGATTCAGAATTTTTGGAAATTTCCTAAACAGACATTTTGATGTTTATGAAAATGATAATTTAGAAGTTATTCGCGCTGAAAACGATAAGCAAAAATAAGTAGGCGTAAAAAAACCGGGAAAAAAAATCAAAAAAAAAATCTCGATGTTTGAATAAAATATATTTGTAATAAAAATCGTGATGCCTGTAAACGCATAAAACAGAATAAAAATTAACCCATATGTAAAGGAATCTCTTAAAACAAGCCTATAATAGTTAGGAGGGCTATTATTTGGGCTAATTTCATTTTGATCGCTTGGATATATATCGTAGCCGTTGTTGACCAAACCGTTTTCAAGAACGCTAGACTCTCAGCTCAGAACAAAACGCCGCGAATCTGTCCTTAATTTTATCTAGTAGTACTGAGCTGCAAGTATAGTAATATAATAAAAATTATGTATTTTCGAGAAGCCTAACCGTTGTCAAATTTCGTCTCATATTGAGCCTTGTTGTTCCATCACCATTTTTGTTGAAAATTTGATCGGCAACGTGTTGGTGACACATTTGCAATTTTGTTTGCTGGTCGACCTCCTAATATTAAAGACCACGCGCCGCATATTGAACCCAGCGCACGCGCAGGGTTTATTCTGTAAAATATCTATTTAAATGGACTACCCCCATATTGAACCCCCAGTACACGCACAGCCCATGGCCACGCGTGAGTCTCCTGTGCTAAAAACACAGTTTTCGTGGGTGTGTATAGGTTACGTGGGTTGGTTTAAAAACTTCGTTAATTATTAAAAATTTCGATTTATTCGTTATATTTTACATGCTTTATATATAAAAACATAGCCGTGGGCTGTGTGTGTGTGTGTGTGTGTGTGTGTGTGTGTGCTGGGTTCAATATTCGGGGGCTTAATCGCCGTGTAGGTAGCGCGAGGTAATTTACATAGTCGACACGGAGTTATTTAAACTTTTCCCCTAATTCACCGTTTAAAACACAATCAAAAAAATTATTTCATGATTTACCGTTAAAAATTTAATGAAAGTACACTAAAAGTTAAAAAATAATCGGTCGATAAAATATAATACCTTTTGGAGGAGGGCATATCATGCTTAAACATTTTGAATTAGAGTCACAGTAATTCAAATTTGCAAGAATTAAAAAACCGTATTAAGTGAGCTTAACAATATATAATCTCACTCGCTTTCTATAAGCGAAAAATGTACTTGAAACATCTCGGGGGAATATATTATTAAGTACAGTTTTTAAATTGTCGACTCTAACGGGTGGTATGTGTCTCGTTTAAGAATAATCATAATAATATTTTCATCGTCTCGATGGAAATAATTCGTTTTTATTTTCTAGCGTGCAGTTTTATTGAATTTTTAAAAGTACATCTCGAATATGCTTTTTAAAAAAAAAGCCGTTTCAAAAATTTTTTCAGTGGAAAAATTCTCAAGCGATAATTCGGATAGACTAACTTAAAAAATGATGCTACTTTCGCCGACATATAAAGTTCGGGATATCAAAGTAATGTTCAAATTCAGCCCCCTTGATGAGTTTGCAAATCGAGATTTTTATTATTCGTATAAACACTAATATTGATAGTATTTTAAGTTATTCATCGGCCCTTTTAATTTTAACATTCCCGAGGCGTTTTCCGTATGTTTTAAATTTTTTGGCTAATTTTTATGAAATAAAGAAATAACATCTCTAACAAGACTCGACCTTTTTTAACATTTATTTTAATTAATAATAGTCAGTGCTCGTTAATACTTACCAATGCGTATATGGGACTACCGCTGACCACCAGTAGAATTTCTAATAAAGATATGGGACACGTAATGTATTCAGTAATAGCGTTATTATCGTGTTTCAATTTTTCATATAACAAACGGCCATGCACTTGAATTATTATCAATATTAAGCTCCTGGAAAAACGTAAGTTGGAAAAAAAAACTAATTTTTAATAAGGCAAAAAAGTAATCCCTTACTCCGGTATCTACGTTGACCTATGTGTTGGTCGATATTTGTATGGTATCATCGCGAGCTATCACCGCTACACATTTTGGAATGAACGATTGACCCGCAATATGCACGAATAAACATTAAAAAAAAAAATACTCGGTAAAAACGAATGTTTGCTCGTCACTGGTTATTTTTCCGTTGAAATCTAGTTTCTATTGAAAATAACGTCATTCTTGAGCCAGGGGTAATTAGGAAAAACATTATGGGAAAAGGCATTATGAAATACGTAACTGAAGCTGATAATAAATTGTAACACTTTTTTTTTTATGTTTTTAGGAATGATGAGTTAATTGAAAAATTTACCTCTTCCATAAATGGGCTAGTAGAAAACCCCCCGTCCTTCTAGGAGGGACCGCAACTAGAAAAAATTTATTTATTTTAAACCTTTCGCTAGAGAAGGGCTTATAGTTTAAGCGGTTATGTTTTGTTTTTTTTTTAAAAAAACTAATCAACTTCTACGCGGTGAGTTTAAAATATTTCACCCAACTTTGCCTACTAAAAAATGAACATTTCTGAACTACGTTGGCGCCTGACTTAAACTTTTCGATACATTATGTACGCCAAATTAGCGTCCGGAACTGGAAAAAAAATATAATAACCCCGCGCGGCATAGTTCACGCCCAATTGGCCTCCTCCGGTACAATGGCGTTGTATAAAATTGACTTCCTAGACGGCGCTTGGCTGAATGGGTTCCTCCCGTAAAATATCGATATATATTAAAAGTTACTAATAATATGTTTGTACGAGTGAACCGAAAAATTTATTATTTTACTGTTTCAGCAATGACATCATACTTTTTTAATAAATTCAAACGACATTTTCAAAAATTCGTTTTTTATTAAGCAAGTTACATCGATTACATCTGAAAAAAGTATTTCTGAGTATCATTCATTACAGAAAGATAATTGCAATACCCTTACCGATATTACAAATTCTGTAAGAAGATTTTTTCTCGTTCACATATTGAAGTTTAATTCTTTAGAAAAAAGTAGGTTAATAATAATAATAATGTATAAAAATTGTTTTCAAGCTTTTACATCATTTTAGCTGCATATGATCGTATTTCGCAAATTATGATTTAAATATAATATTACCGATTTACAAAAAATTAAGAAACTTTTCAGTCGTGACAAAAAAACCACAATACATTATTACGAATGATGTTAAGTAATTCGATATTATTTGTAGAACTATGTTCTATAAAAATTATACGCCTGTTCTTAGTGCTGACTAAGCGGGCATATTTAACAAACTGAAGAGAAATTATTCTTAAATTGAATACGAAGAATTTTTATTTAAATTTCAAACTTTCGTCGTCCAGAGTGGCAAAAGAGATATATTTCTAATAAAAAATTATGGAAAAATCGAAGATGGAACATTTTTTACTTACCGTAATATGAAATATATCTTAGAAAAAATACAAAAATCCGTAAAATGCTGTTTTTTTTTTTTCGTGAATCGAAGATGTCTGTTATGATTATGTTTATCGATAGGAAATAAAATCGTCGGCAAGATGTATCGCTAATTAAAATTTACAGTGCTTCATCGTACGCAAAAATATTAATTGCTTCTACCAATAACAACGTGAGATCGGTCGTCTAATCCGCCATCTCCTCCTCCCATGGTCAACGAGAATTTAATTAAAGGGAAGATAAAGAGTAAGCGGCCAAGGGGTAGGCCATTACGGAAAGAACAATCGAAGCTAATCATAAGATCTAGCCTGTGCCGGTAAGTCCATGGACACTGAGCCAATGTTGCCTGCCAATCTGATAGGGTTAAAGAAAAAGAATTAAATATTTCAAGTCCAGACTTAATCGACAATAAAACCCCGTGTGGTACTAGAAATAGTTTATAAACTGAATGTATATACAGTAATAATTTTCAATTAACATCTCTCAACAATATGAGCTATCACGCGAGGAATTGGACCCCTGATCTAACTAAAGTTCAATCGATTAAAGAATACGAAGATGCCACGGACAATAATAACTCAGCATTACGGTACAGTCGACTTTTGGTTTTTTAAGTGTCCAGCAGAATTGGAATTATCTAAGGCAATTTTTATTACAACCGTAAATAATACCTCCGATATCTGTATTGCGGTTTGTTAACCCGGGATAGCACGCGCTGTTAGAAAAAATCTGACAACTTACTTTTAATATAACTATAATAGATCGAATGATAAATAATCACTTCTCCGCCAATACTTTATCTACATAATAACGGAACAGATAACACCATAACTGTTAATCGGATTAAATTTATTGGCAACTATTTCCTGAAATCGACGATATGCGAATTGTTAGTAAAAATCTAACGCGCGAGTGATTACGACAAGTGAATTAGTATCGGTCGAACAGGTGGAAGGGGAAAATGAGGTCGCAGCAAAACTATCTCAGACATATAGTATCTAGTTTATAATGCAATAAGTATATAATCTGCACAATAATGGAAGCCATATTTCTATGAAATTTTAAATTAATAAATCGTTAGAAAAAATCTAACATGGCGTAAAATAAAACACGCGATGATGCCGCCGGGTTGATATATCATTTCCCACTTCTAACGATGTGGTCGCTTTTCAGAAAAAATCGACCACTTCTTTCGCAAATGTACTAATGACGCGGGGCGTCGCATTTTCATCTACGGTTAACGGTTAAAAATGTTACAATTCCGTGGTGGCGCCAGAAATTTGTTTTGGGTTACTTCGATGTTTCCTTCACTCGTTTTCAATTTCCAAGATAATTAATCCTTTAATCTTTAATATTCCACGTTTCTCGTTTAAAATGTTTTGCACGAGTAATTTTCCGTGTTAGAAAAGGCTCACAAAATTTCGGAAGATGGGTGGCGTTTGCGGAAAAAGAATTACAACCGTCATAAAAATTTTTTTTTTAGGGCAGTGATGTATTTGCTGTATTATTTCCTTTTGCTACTAGTAAGTAGGATGATAATTTATTATGAAAAATAGTTCCGAGGAATATTATTGTGATAATCATAATTTCTGTCCGAATAAGTGTATCCGAGAGCAACTAAAGGAAAAGTTACACGTGTAGTAGGTTATTTCGACGTTTGATGTTTCTAGGAAAGCGAAAATACGTAATAATATTCCTTATCAAAACGTTGGACAATCGACGATTTTGCTGCTTTTCTGTATATACATATATATTGACTGCCGACTGACGATTGCATCTCTAAATCGGGATTTTTGTATAATTTTAGCTGCACAATTGTCTATTGTTTCGAAGTCGTACTTCATCTTCATGCTGTTCATTTAATTGTCGAGCTACAGAGTCCGCTGCATATTACGAGGTGTTATCACCGTTCGCCATCATTATTGTAACGATGTGTGTGTATGTTTGTGTTATGCTGCTTCGATTTTAAGTGTTTCATCTTGCACTGCAGTCGTTCGTATTCTAGTATTGACGCATGAGGCTCCTGATTTTAGTACCTTGATTAGTTAAAACGCTAATAGTCATCGAGCTTTTTCATATCGTTTACACTTTGTCGCAACATTCTACCGATGTTAGACTGAATGTGTTAACTGAATGTGAAAATATCCCGATATTCGCACTGACGAACTGTTTTGATTATATCTAATAGTTACGTGTTTATTATTATTCTTTCTCATTCACATTTAAATCGTAATAAGCAGTCAAATAATGTTTTTCCGCGTTTTTCTTATTCTGTTGAAGAACTTTTTTACAGATACATATGTACCTTTTTTTGTTTGCTTTTTTTTTTTTTTTTTTTTTTTTTTTTAATACATAATTGTGATGAACTTTAACCCGATAATATAACTGCATAAATCAGAAAAAGTTGGTATAATTTTTCTTTTTGGGGCCGGTTTGTCAACTATGAACGGTGAATTATTTTTTATATTTTAAATATGTGCAGCGGAATCCGAACTCTAGGCCCTATCCGTGGGAAACACCGCTGCCTAACCAACTGACTGACTTGTTATAATTTCAAATGTTTTTAAATAAAAGCATGGTTTTGCTGAAATAAATCTGAAACGTTCAATCGGAATAATTAAATTTACACGTCTGGGAAAAATTAAAAAAAAAAAAAAAGTAAAATGAATAAATTGAAAAAAAACAACGTTTTCAAACGGTAGCTATAATTTTTAAAGCGTTAGAAAACATTATGCAGTAATTTGACAGTAAAACGAATCAAGGTTATTCCGCGAGCAGGTTTAATACCGTTTCGCAACTTTCAATTTAACAAAAGAAAAAAAAAGAGATGGAAAAAAAGGTTAAACTTTTAATTTTCGTAGAGATAATCTCGATAAATTGGACTTCCAACTTGTTTTCACGTGACGATGATATGGACACGATAGAGACCTTTTTAAAAGACGAAAGGTGCGAAAAAATGTTTAATGTGGAATACGACGCAAGTGAAGGGTCGATTATTATTTATTTAGCTTCATTACTATATTGAAACGTTTCTATGTAATCCAGCTAGTTTTCCGGCAGGAACATTTTTTTGAAATACGCCGAAGTTTTTATAATCCCCTCGTAGAATCGTTTTCTAAATTAGTTCGCTGAGTATTTGACGGGGAATTTTTGGATAATTTTAATTTTATTTTTACTTTTTTCACGCTAAAAATTAAATAAATGTATAATTTGAGATTTTTCTTTTTTATTTTTTTTTTCGTATCAAATGCTACGGAATATTTTTTTTTTTTGGTTTTAAATTAATCTAGTATTGGTATGTTTTCGTAAAAACTAAAATAGCGAATCGTTTGCTTTTTTTTGTTTTGTTTTTTTTGTTTTGTTTTTATTTTAACATATACACATATATTTATGTGTTTGTAAATCGTGAAATCCAAAAATATTTAAAAAGTTCAATAGTTCTTAACATACCGCTGAGCTAATTGGTCTATGAGCTTAAAGATACACAAGAAGCATAACGATACGAAACTTTTTGGGGATGAAAAGTAAAGGCCAAAAAGTCGTTTCTTAAAAAACTAATAATCGCGGAACCATTTAGACCAGATAATTGAAATTTCCGATAAACATTACCTATATACCGAACATTAAGAACGTTTTTTTTTTTTTTAAAAATTCAAACTATAAGGGGTGAAAAGGGATTAATAATCATTTCCAAAAATAAAACGTAAAGTGTTATATTTTTAGTACAAGTAGGTTTATCAAATGGTAGTTTTGTGTGAAAATTCCCCTTTTATGGTGTACTAAATCTGTTCCGTTGGGGGGGGGGGCTTCTTTTAAGTTTTAAGAATGGAAAGGGCTGAAAGCATTATTTAACGTTCAGTATGGCAAAGAGTCGTTGGCATTTTTATATTCGGATTCGACAGCGAAATCCTGCACCAATGAAACGCGTCTTACGTACTGTAAAGTAAAATAGGTGTGGTATTGATACCGATTCAAGGTAGAGACACTGCGCCAATTATTCGAATTATACGAAATAGAAAAATAGAATTAAAAATCGATTCATAAATCTCGGTGACAGTATTTATTTCAAACCTTGATCGGGCGTTTTTTTTATTATCTCTTAAGGAAATAATTAAAACATTCCCTTTTAAAAATATGAGAAGTACAGATTTAATCACAATCTTTCCTATCTCCATTCAGTCAATATTGATCTGCTGTGGGTACCTGGCCACTCGGACATATTTGGCAATGAAGCGGCTGATTCCTTGGCTCGGGCTGCTGCTGCTTCCTCTCGTCTTTTTTTTAAAAAAATTCCATCCGATAACCGGCTATCAAGTTGTAAAAGCATTCATATCCGATTTTGGTCGGATACCTATGTTTCTTCTTTTTCCAACAGTTGTTCCTTTTACCTGTCAGTCCAGCCTACTCTTCCTTCCTATTCATGGTTTCTTTTGCATCCCTCCCTTCGTCGTTCTGTTGTTGTTTCCATTGTTCGTATGCGCTATAGCCACATTCTTTGCTGCCATTATCTAAATTTCGTTTTTCCTTGATTTCTTCTCCACACTGTCCTCTCCATCCGGATGATGCAGTTATTTGCGACGCCGATCATGTATTCTTCCACAGTGTTTATCTTTTTCTGTGGAACGTTCTGTCTTATATTCTTATTTGCCTAAGCTTGGACTTCCTACCCCTTATTGTGCTTCCTATATCCTGTCCTTTCCTTCCCCACTAATTATTCCTGCTATTTGTTCCTTTTTAGTTAAAATATCTGATCGGATCAAAATATAACCGACTTCTTTCCTTACCTTTTTTTTTTCTGGGTAAAGGTCCTTGGTTGACGAGCCCAAAAAAAAAAAAAAAAAAAAAGATTTAATATTTGCGGTATTTATTCTGAAACCTCTTTTCAAGGATTATTATAGTTCTTATCAGTCTATCTCCAGTAAAACTGTCAGTTTTCATTTGATCGCGACATGGTGCTACGAAATTGTAGTATTCTATATTAGTTTTTAAAAAAATTCGGATATTTAACAGTTTCATTCTCGAACTGGTCCGCTTTTTTCTTTTTTTTTTATTAATTCTCTCTTGTTGAGGTATTAGTGCCGGAACTTCTTTTATTGGAGAAAAATGAGGGATAGAGATCAGTCTAAAAGTCACGGTGAGAACGAAAAGAGAGAGAGAGAGTAAAGACTTTGGGAAGGGAATCTGCCTACGAAACGACCATTTACTGCGGCCGAGCATGCTAACGAGTCAGCAAGTTCGTTACCAGCTCTATACCACAGTGGCCAGGAATCCAAAGCAAGTCAATATGGATAGAACGGGAAGATAATAAATTGAAAATCAAGGAACGAGTATAAAGAATAATAGGTCAGGAAGATGGTTCAGGGAAAGGAGACGCGATAGCTACTAAAACGCTTTTCGAATCGGAGCATAGAAGGAAATTCACTAAATTGGAAGTTGAAGATATAAATATAACCGCACGCAAAATAGCCATGGATTCGGCTAGGAAGACAGAAGAAAAAGAGGGAAGTTGAAATGACTCAGAATAGTTGAGAGCAGGAAGAATAAAAGCGGTACCGACCCCCGAAGCAGATTTCGAGCCGTCCGTAAAAATCGTGATGTGAGCAGGAAATAGTGAGGCAAGAGTGTGGTTAAATTCTTCGTGAATAACAAGACAGGGAAGAGACTTACTGTTAAAAGGTAAGGAGAATAGTTTAGGGAGATGAGACAGTTCAGAGAAGTTATAGGTAAAGTATGGAGATTTGTTCTGGGAGAGGACAAAGTGAGAAAGTGGAACGAGTCGAAAAGTGATAAAGAATTGAAATTTTATGAGAAGAAAAACGTCAGTTGACCCGGATATATTGATAAGAATTCATGAGTTTGGATGGAGAGATCTGCTAACGTCTAATCGTGGGCCTTTCATCAAGGTGAAGTATTCGAATACAAAGATGAACAAAGCCAGTTTCGGCCAGAAGAGTTGGAATTGGAGAAGTATTCAGGGCATCAATACAGAGGTGAAGACAAGAATTTTGGATGCGATCAAATTTGACTAGAAGGAAAATAGAAGCACTGGCATAAAGGAAAGAACAATAGTCAAACTTAGAAAGAATAATGCGGCATGAGAAGAATATTTGAATCACCACCCCACTTGGGGGAAGACAACGCCTTCAAAAAATTGAGTCTTTTGAGAGCAGTCGCGCAGAGATAGTTAATATGATCATGAAAGAATAGAGTACTATTAAGAATTACGCCGAGGTAGGGGAAAGAAGTGAGCAAAGGAATAGGAACCTGGCACGTGAAAAGGTTAACCAAGGAACGATCAAAAGAACGAAATGTAAAAACGATACCGGCAGACTTCTCAGAGGAAATAGAAAGGTGAAGAAAGGATAAAGAATTTTCTAAAACAGCAAGCGAGTTATCGAGCTCCTCATTAACAGAAAACAGATCATCAGAAGAAGAATAGACGAGAATATCGTCGGCAAGCGAACTAGATGGAATAGAAAGAGAAGAAAGACTAAGGAAGTAAATGTTAAAAATGAGTAGGACTAAGGCACGATCCCGGCGGTAGATCTCGAAAAACTGTCCTGGAATCAGAAGAGAAAGGGGTAGAAAGATGGATAGTTCTGTTCCGAAACAGATTGATAACTAAAGATGTAAACTCAAGAGGAATATTAATGGAAAGCATTTTATTCTGAAGAGAAGGAAGGTGGACCTTATCAAAAGCTGAGGTAGCATCAACGAACGCAGAGATAGTCAATTTTTTTGTGGATGGAAGATTTATAGATATCAGAGAGAAAAAGGGATATGCAATCAGAAGCACCAAAGCCAGAACGGAAACCAAACATGTTATCAGGAAAAATATTATACTCTAGCCACCAGATAAAGCGCTTATTAATTTCAAAAAGTTTTCTTAAACAAGAAGGTAGAGAGATAGGACGAAAGAAATTGGGATTCTTCTTCGGAATAGGAATAATAATAAAAGAATTTCAAAGCGGAGGTGTTTCGGAGATGCACAGAAAAGAATTGTAGATTGACAACAGGGTTTTAAGTACTGATTCAGAAAGGTTCTTAAGGACACAGAATGAAATGCCATTTATACCAGGGCTAGAATTAGAAGAATTAATCAAGGAAGCACGAAGTTCATTGATGCTGAAGCTAGAAGAAAGGAAGTGGGAAGAATTTGAGATAGGAATGGAAGGAGACCAAGATTTCTCAAGGGAAAGTACACAGGAGAGAGCATCTGAATCAAGAAAAGTAGTAAGTCTATCTAAAGGAAAATTATAAGATGATGGACGTTCCCAACTAGAAGAGCGAAATGCTTTAGCCATCTTCCAAAGATGGGAAATTGAGGTAGATCTAGAAAACGATGAACAAAAATTTTTCCATGAATTTCTTTTGGATGTTTTGAGGATAAATCTAGCCTTGGTATTATTTTATGAGCCATGAAATTAGCAAAGGAAGAACAAGACCGGAAGAGTCTAACTGAAGAAACGCTGTCCTTAACGGAATTTGTACAATCTTCGTTCCACCAAAGTGAGGAAGCCTGAAGATGGTAATTTCTTTCAGAATGATGAATTGGTGGAGAGGAGGCGTCCAGAGCAGAAGAAATGGAATCCGAAAAAACGTTATATTGTTGAATAGGATCATCGAGGGGACTGTATGTTCGAAAGAGATAAGTCGAAATTAGAACGGAATTTCTCCGAGTTAACCTAGACTACTTTTACCTTGCCTTACAGCCTTCTCCATCCGTTTCCCCCTGGTTTAACAATTTTCCCAGTATCAGCCATTCTGTCACTTCTTCCATAGTTCGCCTTCGTTTTAGTCACTAGTCTGCTCCCGGCTTCTCGTTTCCGCTCTGCTCTTGTTCAATCTTCTTTGTGTCTCTTTCATCCTCCTACCTTAAATGTCACGTGTGATGCAAACCACGTACTATTCGAATGTTCCTAAATTTCTACAGAACGCGCAATCTTTTATTCCAATTTTCTTAGCCTTGGCCTCCATACTCCTTACAGTGACCTCTACATTCTCGCTTTTCTATCTTCTTCTGTTGTTCTTTTGTTAGCCGCCTTCATTTCTTCTGTTTCTAATCGTTTCTTGATATAACACGTCGCTCCATATGTCTTTCTATTATTCCAATCGTTTGTGTTGGGCAAATGTCCTGTGCTGACGTGCCCATAATTAAAAAAAAAAAAAAAAAAACTTCTTTTATTATTTTCAGTACGCGGACGTTTTTGACGAGGAATTTATAGGCAATACCATAAAAAAAAATATCTCTCCGTAACGAATTTTTCAATTAAATATAATTATTTTATAGAAACAAATATCTCTCCGGGGAGGGGGTTTATTCTTTATTATTTCCGATGTATAAGGTTAGGAATAAAGGAAATTAAAAACCAACAAAAAAAAGGTGAAAAAATAAATCTAGCTGAAGAATGAAAAAATAAAAGATAACACTTAGTCCGCGTGTTTTTAAATCGAGTTGTTCACGAACGTATTTGGATTTTGTCCAATGAATACATTCTGTTGCCAATTTTCTTGGCCAACTTTCATCCCGCAAATGACGCGAATTAGTTCTAGCGTTCCTCTGTTGAAGTTTTTATTTTTTTTTTTTCATTTATTTTTTCCATTTTTAAAAGACATTTTCTTTTCTTTTCCAGTATAATTGGACACATTGTAAATTTATTCAGACTCGAACTGGAATCCACCGTTTATCTCGGAATAATTGAAACCATCTACAAACGTCGTCATTAAATATTTAGAGGCAATGTGATCTGATGAAAAACTCGCTGCGAGAACTAGAATTTCATTTGCGCCATACTAACCGGTGAGTTAAACTGTGAAGGAGGCAGCGATAAATAAAAATGGTCATCGGTCTCCCCTCTAGATGTATTGTATTCAAATCGGTGTTAAAAGACTTCAGTTGCAGGTAAATAAAATGCGATGCGAAGTAAAAATGTCCGTTCCCGAGGTGGTTATTGACCGAGTGTTTCGGATTCGTGTTTTGAGCACGACCAGAATTCTTCATTTCCGATATTTACCAATCGTTTTTAAGTAAAAAGTTCGTGTTAGAGTCAATTTTCACAATAATGAAACTAGGGATTTCAAAGTTAACGTAAGCACTAACTTAACAGCCGCGACCATAACGTCAATAACGTTCCTGAGCAACACCAACCGTGACATATTTCAGTACCATTATATCTTATGAGAAAAGGAAAATAATACCTTTCAGTAAAGTACGATTTTAGTTTTGTTGGAAAATAACGTCGAAATTAGTGCATTACTCCGTTATGACCTTCCTTATCAAAGGGTTCACCGACATTGAGGAATATACTTTGCGCTTTCAAAAGATGCCGATCTTCCACCTGCATAAAAGTTCATCTTTAGAAAACTCGCTTTAACTCCCTTTATGCTATACAAATTTAACATTGACATCCTTAATAATATATGTATATACATATATATATATATATATACATATATAACTCGGCCATTTTGGCCTCGCAAGGGGCTGTGCCCCTTGACCCCTCTTGCTTTCATTTCTGTCTCTTTCTCTTCTATACTTTGTATAAAATGATCAAAATTTACAACTTAATTCTTACTAGCATCAACACACACAAAAAATAACATAACCACAAAAATCCTATTCTAACATTTACCTTCCGTTATATAAAATTAAGACATTTTTTCGTTACATTTTTCGTTACATTTTTCGTTACATATTTCATTACATAAAATTGTGACATTTTTTAAATAACAATAACAAAAATCCTACAAAATATAACAAACGTTACATAAAATTGGGACATTTAGCTTTACATAAAATTGGGACATTTTTTCGAATGGGGGGTAGCCTAAGAATTACGTTGTAATTAATATATATATATATATATATATATATATATATATATATATATACATTAATTAACACTTGAAATCCGGATAATAATATTCTATAATTCTTCGATTTAAATTGATTACGTCATTCTCCGAGAAATAAAATATCTTCTAAGCGTAATGCGAAAACATTAAAAACTTCGTCGCGGAATTTTCTAGTGCCGCCACTTAGTCATTGGTATTTCCTTTTTTTAGGAATGACTGATTTTTTTTTCTTTAACATATATAATTCTATTAGGTGATTTTTGGAATGAAGTTCTTTACGCGGCTTGTCGTTAGAAATAAACTGGCAGAAATGGCGAGATAACGAAAAAGCGTTATGCATCGTCCTCCAGGCGACCTTCACTCTCTTTCGATTATATACGACTGTGTGTGCGTATGCGAGTATCGAGATTCGAGCAGCAAGCATTGTGCGCGGTCAACTGTATAAGCTGAATTCTAGACACGTGTAAATTTTATTAAATTTGAAAACTGGCGCGGTTTTTTTTTGTTTCAATTCATGAGAGATTTATATATTGTGTGTCATTGTTTATCGTGTACTTTATGATATTGACTTTATACTTGTATAGCTACCAAAAAGTGAACTTTGTTCCTACCGGGTGTCTAGACAGCACTTCTCTTTTTTTTTTTTAGTCTCTCCTCTTTACTCTGTAATTAAGTGCGATAACTACCGTCAAAAAACTATTACCATGCACGGCCATAGTGTGAGTATTACATGAAGATCTAAGTATCGTAGCGACCACTAACTAGGTACAATTACTAATTAGACATGTCTAATAAGTAAACCTATACGATGGGGTACTTGAACGTGCTTTCAAAGCGGTACGCTTAACGTTCACTTGGAACAGCTTAAAAGTATACTTACAACTAAACGAATTAATCGTATATCCATTAATAAAACTGTTACCGCTAACTTTATGTTAAATAACTCTATACTAACGATGGGATTTTTATGATACATTCGTAATTATCCCGTGTTAAACTATTTAATATAACCAAGTGTACGAATTTTCAACACTCTGATACTCCCTATCTTCGATCACTAGTTCGACTATTTCAAATGTACCCGGTTACATTGTTTCGGAATATCGCGCTGTTTCAATTGTAGATGTTTCCAGGAGAACGAACAGGGTTCAAAGTAAAATTATGCCCCATACAGCTATTCCGTATTTAACAAAGAAGACTCTCGGATCTTTGCATTAGTAAGTGCGGAGGATTTAATCGGCGAGAAATCCGACGAAGGAATTGCCGCCTATCGAAGCAGTGGCCAGTGTAATAGAGTAACGAATATGTAGAGGACTTTATAAGATTCAAAAAATGGAAGGGCTGTGGCCCTCTCCTACCGGGGTTTATTACAGTAAGACTTAAAAATGGGGGGTAGCTTATAGGGGCCACAGGAAATTGTGAATTTGGCAACGTGTAATTTTCGAAAAGCGAACACCTAGCTCGGTAAACCAAGGAAAGGATCTCTAAAAAAATTTTTGTATCACCACGGAGGAGATCATTCGTAATATTTTAAGACTTTAACGGTTAGAAAATATTAAAGTTTAAATACGGTTTCAATCAGCTCGCCTTTAGTTCGAGATTGAGTGAAGGAAATTTTGAAATATAAATCGTCCTTTCAGAAAAAAAAACTACTAATTTCTATCAAGAGATTATTGTATTGTTTGAAAAATGGCTGCTCTCCAGTTTTTTGAGGGTAATACTAAAAAATTCGAGTGATGTCGTTTAATGAAGCTTAGGATTCTTCATATTTCGAGCCAATACGGCGGGGAGGACTGCAATACAAAAAACCCTAACCGAAGCGGAAATATGCGGTTACGGAAAAGCGTACGTGGAAAAACTGATACGCGATAGTTCAACTTCAGAAGCATGCAGATGAAAGTGCCTGCGTGTGCATACCTCAGAAGGGTTTTTAAATAAATATCGCCGATAAAAATGGAAGGCAAAAGGAGTAACCCCTCAGCTTGATATTGCGTAGACTAGGGGGGACAACAACGTTCTTGTCTTCGTGCTTCGGAAGCGAAGATACTTACCGATAATAGATATCAGGAGCACGTTTATTTTTGCCCGGAGGAACAGAAGCGATTTCAGTCGTCGTCTAGGACTTCGTAAACACGATGACGCATGAATTAGATGCGACCGATTGCCGGACGCCGAGAATGTGGAAAAATATCGCGTAGCCGAGAAAGGCGCAAAATGATCGTTCGAGTGTGGGGCGCGCGCATAGTGGAAGAAGCGTGTCCACATCTCGTGCCACTGCGACAACAAACCGTTTATGGCCGGATGATTTGTGTAAACAATGGTCGCTGTTTGCACTTGTCTTCGTGCGACGACTTCTCTTTATCGGAGATGAGCCCTATTTAAACAATCCGACTACCACTCTTTATCGGAGATGAGCGTTATCTAAACAGTCCGACACCGAGCTACCACCACCATGTAAACATAATAACTAGCACCAAAAAATGACGCTGCCCCAGAACGATCGCACTCCATTTCAATACTTTCGCTCGCAGTTGAAAAATACTAAACGACGAATTTTCGCTTTTCGCCATACTATTTCAACATTGTCGTCGTCATCGATGCAATCACTAGGTGCGACATTTTCCTATTTTCCTGAAGTGTTACGAAAACACGTACACAGGTGTTAAACCAGCATTCTAGCAAATGAGAGAATAGAGTCCCTGTTTTGTTTTTGTTTTTTTTCGTTTTGATAACCTGCATCTTTGGGCTAATTTTTAAACAAGTTCCGCGATACGATAACGATTACACGGGTAACACGAAGAAAGGGAAGATAGAGTTAAGAAATTTAAACTAGACTTTAAGCGTTGCATTTAAAGTATTTAAAAAGAGATAAATTTTCTAATATTCACTCGCTATCTCTTCATTGTATATAGAAGTTCAGAAATTTTTGAGTATTCTAAATAACGCAATTCGGTTAATAACCACAAAATAACAGAATCGGACTCTTTTTTTTTTATTATTCATTAAGATACTATGCCGTTAAATTTTTAATTTCGCTATATTTGAAAGATATATATATGTATATATATATGTATATATTACTACCATTTACTTTGGAATACGGATCGAAATTCTTTTATTCTGTTAATAACTATTCCCGCAATTAAGCCAGCTATCGTAGCGTGGTTGGTTAGGCAGCGTTGTTTCGTTCAGGTATACGCCCTTAATTGAATCCCGCTTCCGCACATTGAAATGTAAATTCTTCCTGCGCGCTGACGAGTCGAAAAAATCAAACAAAAAAATAAACCTGTAATTATAACACTATTCTAATTATGATTTCTTTCTGTTATATAAACAATAGTTGTAGGTGCGTATGTGAGTGCGAAGGGGGGGAGAGTAAAATGGTCGGTGCGTGAGCTTCTTAGCATCATATAAATATGTTCCTATTTGAATAATATACTTATTTCCCTGTATTTTCTTTGACTCTGTCTGAAAATCCTTTTTTTTTTTTTTTTTTTTCCATATATCAGAGGTTACACCGTGCCTGTAGGTAACTTACGGTTTAGTGCCCCTGATTAAAAAAATGTATTGTTAACGTTGCAATGCGACCAAAGTAAAAATTATACGTTGTAAAGTGGGGAAATATATATATATATATATATATATATACATATGTATATTAAAAAATCAAACACAGTTCTGTAATTTTTTGCCTTCATATGTAAAAACATAATGTATGTAAAAAATTAAAGTTGTGTGTTGGTTAGGGATATATGTATTATGTGCAACGCAATTATCATATCGCGACAAATATATATACGAGTATATATATATATAATAAATTACGACGATTAGAATTAATATCGGAACTTTTACCGATAATAGCTGTGATAGTGTGATTGGTGAAAAACAATAAGGTCGAGATAATGAAAACCTCTATAGTATCATTTCAGTTTATTATATATAATTTTAGAATTACCGCGACTAGATATGTTTCGACACCTTTGCTATCCGTGACCGGTCGTTGTTAACCGCCTCTAACGTGATTTATAGACGGCCACTTACAATTAGTTGCGTGTATATTACTTGTTAAATTTTTCGTTATTTTTTTTATCGCTGTATTTCTCGTGCATTATTCGCCGTTTCGATCCTATTAATCGCGATCTAATTCGTTTTACTCGTCTTTAATACCGAATTTCTGACTTCACTTTTTTTACTTCTTCTTTTTTAGCCGATTTATTCTTTTTTTCATTTTCGACTCTTTCCTTCAAAAAAAAGCTTTACCACCGGAAGCATTTGTCTAAGTTTTCCAATCGCAAGCGAAATAAACAGATCAAAAATCGTTTCGTACTATCAATCTGGCGATTTCGCTCAACTAAACAGCACACACAGCCATCATCTTGAATGGGCAGAGTTATATCTCCCATAATTACACATTTAAGGAAACATCTTCATTTGTATCATTTGAAAGCTCTCCATCTGGAGCATTTTATTGAAATTAATTTATTACCATAAAATCAAAATAACACTAGTTGAGTAAAGATTTCAAATTTGAGTATAAATAACATTCCCCCCGATAGTAGAAGATATTAAAAATTCCGTCGCGGCATTTTTTATTTCTCTGTCAAAACTAATAAAAAATATTAATTTTTTTTTTTAACTCTCCGCAATGAGTACAGTAATTAGGCTACTAGTGACTTGTATGTTTAGATCATGTCACGGAGGTTTGATCATTAAGTAACGCAAAAAGTGAAGTAACGGGGAACGCGGTGTATTTACTTATGTCGGAAATTGATAAAATATTATCTAGAGTTTATTAATCATTTTATTTAAAATTTTTACGTTTAATTTATATTTAGCACGGTAAAATCGTTTTATTTAAAATTTTGTAAAAATTATTATTTGTTTTATTCGTCCCCTGATCGCATCCCAACTACTAGCTATAACATTTATCGTTCGCGATAGAAATTAATATATTCGTTGTTCCTAAGTAATTCCGTAAGTTCTTTTTTCGTGTTTTATTTTTCATTTAATAAATGGCTGTTTTGGGCAGTATTAAAATCGGAAGTTTTACCGATAACAACTGTAATAGTGATAACGCTTTTTAACATTAGCAATAATGACGGCAATAGTGATGTAGAACAACTGGTGCTTCTCTATTGTACTGGAAGGACACGTGCGTCTATCAATGCAAAAGCGTGAGGTAATCATTCAGGATTACTTTTCCATGTCGGTAGAAAATGCGCGATAAATAGTGGTACAATATCATCCTCCCTATTAAAAAACGATAACTAAAAAAAAACAAAAAAGAAAAAGAAACATTACACTTAATAATGATCTAGTTTTATAAAATTTCCATTTTCACTGTAGTTTCGTATGTTTTATTGTTTTAATTTTTTTCATGAATTTTCAAATTCAATTTCGATATGTTAATATTTTTTATCGTACGGTTCTGCACACGTTAATCGATCCGGAAAAGAATAATTTAATAATAAAAGTTTAAAAATATTACTATAGTACAATTTTTTGGATTAAAAAAAGTGCAGTTTTAATTGTAACGAAACTGCGAAACTACTCGAGACCAAAATTAGTATTAGAATTTATACGGTAAGTACAGTGAATTCCTTGTAAAATAATTTAGAGAGTTATAATGCGTCACTTAATAAAAATGGCCAGTTGGAGTAATTAATATAAATTCGTCGATGTTTGTGCGTCATCGACATATTTCTTACAAAATGGGCTAATATTATTCAATTCGTATTACTCTCTTCAAGTTGCATTATAGGCGGATATTCCTCGTCTTAAATAACAGCAGTATTATTTAACAAATCTTTCGAAAGCGCTTTCTGTCATTATACAAAAAATGTTCTAATTGCACTCATTAGTCGTATATATATATATATATATATATATATATATATATATATATATATATATATATATATATATATATACTAGCTGTGCCCCACGGCTTCGCTCGTGTATTAATGCCCATTTAAATCTGTACTTGGAAATTCATTAAAAAATTTTTGTTTTATCTGGAATTGTATTTACGTAAAAATTCTTTCTCTCTCTTTTGGGTGAAAGATGTTTATCACCGTCTAACAAAAAATAGTCTTCATGTTTCACGTTTAACTGAAGATTGTCGATTTTTCTATAACCTGTCCGCCGTAATCTAACAAAAAGTTTTGCTCAACTAAGTTATTCACACGGTGATCTCCCATAATTACACGTTTAAGAGAACATCTTCACTCATATCTTTCAACCACTCTGTCTCGAGCGTTTTATTATAATTAATTTATTATCATGAAATCAAAATAATAGTGTTGAGTAAAGATTTTAATATTTCTGGTAGCAAATTATTAAAAAAAAAGTTAAACGGTTAATTTAAAAAATCTATACGGCGGTTTTGGCCTAAAAGTTCGAATATTTAACATATCAGTTAAATACTCTATTTTATTTTTATATGTTCCCCATTAAGTCCAATAGTATATTGCTTAAATCTCTTCCAGTTTTTACAAACATATTGTACGATACATTTTCTTCTACTCCTAATAATTCATTATTATATGTATAATAAATAAGATAGAGACGAAAACAAAGATGCACCATCCCTATCTATGTATTTTACATAATGGGGAACTATTGCATCATCAACACATATTAATTCTACATTCATAATTACATATAACACGAACTTTATTCTAAACAACAGCGAAAAAATTAATAACGCCATGCGCCAGCGATAAACATGGTTGCATTTCGATTAACATCGCACGATACACAAAAGTCGCCAAGAAAAGTAGTTGGCGCTCAAAAAATAATAAAATTGTCAAATTTGTTTTTTTTAATTGATTGATTAAATTATTTAATATAACAAATATTTATGTAAATAATTAAAGCAAAAAGTAATAGCCAACAATTAAATTTGTTTTTTTTAATTGATTGATTAAATTATTTAATATAACAAATATTTATGTAAATAATTTAAAAACAAAAAGTATTCTATCTGTTAAGAGTTGGATTAAATTGCATGTACTTCCAAAATTTTTATAAAAATCGGTTAAGTAAATTCCGAGTTTATCCTGCACAAACATAAAGACACGGGATTTTTATATACATAGATAGATATATATCTTATCTTATATATATATAATTCTTCTGTGCGTGTGTTTGTGACTGAACTCCTCCTAAACGGCTGGACCGATTTTGATGAAATTTTTTGTGTGTGTTCAAGTGTATTCAAGAATGGTTTAGATTCACAATTCGGTCCACTACACGAAATATGAGGGTATTAAATAGTTGAGATGAGACTAGGGGCACAGAAATGTATATGGGACGAATAAAAAGAAATTAACAAAAAATTAATTTTTAAATAAAATGATTACCACGGTAAAAATAAACTAAACCTAAAAATTTAAATAAAATGATTACTATGGTTATTTTATTAGTTTCTGATGTAAGTAAGTAAATACGCCGCTTCTGTTACTTCACTTTTTGCGTTATTGAAATCATTAAACTTCCAAGTCGCGCGCTCCTAGCTAGCTGCTGTACTCATTACGGAGAGTTAAAAAAAAGTGCTGTTTTCTAAAATATCCTGCAACGGAATTTACTACCGGGAACGTTATTTATATTCAAATTTGAAACCTTTACTCAACTACGTATAGTTTGCTGTTGTGGTAATCAATTAATTTTAATAAAATGCTGAAGACAGAGAGGTCGGAAGAAAAGTTGTTGTTGATGTAGGAATGGCAGAGAGCGGTGTCTAATATTCAAAAATATTTCATTTTACTTTCAGTTTGTGCAAATTCTGTGCGGTATTGAAGTGTGTATTTTAATATATAAATACTCGCTGTAATTACGAATGTAGAATTAATATGTGTTAAGGATACAATAGTTGTCCATTATGTTAAATACATAGATAGGGATGGTACATGTTTGTTTTCATCTCTATCTTATTGATTGTATAATAATGAATGATTAGGAGTCGAAATGTGAAAATGTATTGTCCAATATGTTTATAAAAACTGGAAGAGGTTTAAGCCATATACACTATTGGACTTAATGGATAATATATAAAAATAAATAGAGTATTTAACTGATATGTCAAATATTCGAACTTTTGGGCCAAAACCGCTGTATAAATTTTTTAAATTAACTGTTTAACTTTCTTTTTAACCGACTTCAAAAAAGGAGGAGGTATTCAATTCGACTGTCTTTTTTTTTTTTTTTTTTTTTTTTTTGATTTTTTGATTTTATGTGTGTTACCACAGAACTTTCTTCTAGATGAACCGATTTTGATGATTCTTCTTTTATTTGAAAGGTGGTGTTTGTCATGTGGTCCCATTTAAATTTGATCAAGGTCTGACCGATAGTTTTTGAGTTATCCTTAATAATGCGGGAGATGAAGCTTTTTGGATGCTTTTCATTCATGATTGTTTTCACCGTCGGATTAGATTTTTGACTTAAAATACTATAAATTTGCCAAATTACCATGGAAATGTAGCTTTTGGTGTTTTTACCGTGGAAATAAATGTTTTAACTTAATTGAATAAAAATGCACTAAAAAGTAAAAAATAAATACCGACTTCAAGGTTTATTATAAAAATTTAAAAATGCACTAAAAAGTAAAAAACAATTACTCCCGATAGAATATATATATCAGAGTGATATAACTTAAGGTGATATCGTAATTCTTATACAACATTAATTTTTTGGAGTTGGCATCAAATTCATATTAAAAGAATAATTAAAAACTGCATTAAATGTTGATTAAATTGTTCCTAACATGAATTTAATTCCAACTCCAAAAAGTTAATGTTGTACGAGTATAAGAATTACGATATCACCTTAAGTTATATCACTCTGATATATATATATATATATTTTATCGGGAGTAATTATTTTTTACTTTTTAGTGCATTTTTAAATTTTTATAATAAACCTTGAAGTCGGTATTTATTTTTTGTAAAAAAGCATTTTTTAATAATTTGCTACCAGGAGTATTAAAATTCTTCCTCAACCACTGCAGTTTGTTGTTGCGGTAATAAATTAATTTTAATAAAAAGCTTGGGACAAAGTGGTTGAAAGATATGAGTGAAGAAGATGTTCTCTTAAATGTGTAATTATGGGAGATCACCGTGTGAGTAACTCCAAACCGATGGCTGTGTGTGCTGTTTAGTTGTGCAAAACTTTTTGTTAGATCAAGACCGACAGGTTAAAGAAAGATCGATAATCTTCAGCTAAACGTGGAACGTGAAGATTATTTTCTGTTGGACGGTAATAAATATGTTTCCCAAAGAGAGAAAAAATCTTAACATAAATACAATTCCAGATAAAGCAAACACTTTTTTATGAATTTCCAAGTACAGATTTAAACGGACATTAATACACGGGCAAAGCCGTGGGACACAGCTAGTATATATGTATAAACCTAAATAGAGTATTTTTAAATGTAATTTTACGACGTCCTATCAATATGTAAATATAAAAAAATCAATACATTTATTGCGAAATGCAATTTTATAAATACTTTCTTACGTACTAAACCGGGGTAGTAGGAGGAGGAGGAGGAGGAGGAGGAGGGGGATTATTTTTAATATCCTTTTAATTTTTTATCGATTCTCTTTGTTGGATACATTAACGATATAGATCGTTGAAAAAGTTCACGCACAAGAGCGATCCTCGTGAATACATTTTTCTACTCGGATAGAAGTGCCAACGGACTGAGTTTGTTTTGCACGCATTTTTTATGGCGAACAGGAGGAGGCGATAAAGTTCCCGTTCCTTAACTCGTTTAATGATGAACAATTTGCGACGAAGGTGTTTAAGTGCGTCCCCTACGCACCGTTCTCCGGAACTAATTTAAATTACATTTACATATAACGAGGTGCCAGAGCTTTTGGCGAAACAAGATAATTTCATTACGCAGAAAGGTATCGCTGTTCGTTAATTAACTATTCCGAAATTGTTTTCTACTATCCGGCCTATGCAGTTCGCACTCATTAGCACTGGCATTATTCGCGCGTGTTGAACACACACATATATACGAGATATAATATATTGTACGCGTCTTGCCATCCGTCGTTGAATATATTTAATTATTACGATCGTATTAAATTACTCTTTAAAAATGAATTAATTAAGTACTGCTGCAGTGGTAAGTGAGCCAATTGGAGCGCTCCGTCGCTTGAAATTAACATTTAATATTTAATCTTACCCCCGCGTTCGCTGATGACCTGAACTGCCTTCCTCTAAAGCATGTAAAGCTTACCGATTAATTCCAGTGTCATTCGATTTTTTAAAACGAAAGTTGAAACGGGAGAGAAAAAAAAACCATCTTTTTTTTTCATATATTCGCACCCTTCTTAAATATATTAGGCCGCAGCTCCTTTCGTACGTTATTTCTTCCAATTTCTTCCAGTATAATTAGCTACATTACCACGCTCCAATGTATTTGCACACCTAAACAGACATCGCAGTAACAGCTGATAATATTTTAGCGTTCTCCAAAAATGTTTTAATAGATAATTTTATGTCGCAATTAAAGAAAATAAGCAATATTTCCATTTGGCATTCCCGGTAGAGGAGGTACTATTATATAAACTTCCAGCAGTGTAGAATTACGGAATTCTGGCATTGAATGTGGCGAGTTGATGAATAGTAAAATAACGGTGTCGATTATTTTTGCCTGGTAAGCGCTCGAGCACAACCATTATAAAGTCGAAATTATTAAAAGTGCAACAAGGTCAGTCAAGCATAGTATTTCACCGGACGAGCATAAAATATATTAAATCATGCTATCGGTAATTACGTACTTTAAGAAAACATGACTGAAAAAAAAAATAAAAACAGCGACGACCTGTATCTTTCATCTTCGAAATCGCGAGGCAAAGCGGAAACTACAAATTAAATGAGAAGATATCGAAAGCATGCAGATAACCCAAAATATCTGAGCGGTTACACTCGATAAAACAGCTCTGCGAATCAGTTAAAATGACAAAACCATGGCCAGAACAAACGTAATACGTAAGTTGATAGGCTCCGGCTGGAAAACACCTTCAGAATTTCTTCCTTGGCACTCTATAGTTCCATATACGTGCCCGGGGGAAACAAGCATACTTTTTTCGGCAATTATAGTAATAAAAAAACAATTAATCGGCTACAGGAAAAAAGTGTGTCTGTTGAAAAATTTCTGATATGTATGTTCCTTAAACTAACAGAGACCGTACGGCATCGGGGAAAAACGAATTTCAACGATCTTCCGTGTAGTGGTGTATACCATGTGGTATAAAAATATTAAGGTGCAATACTGAAGTATAATCGAGAAAAACGAACTTAAAGTTTACTTAACACTTTATATGTATAGAGTTTTATATATATATAAGTTATAGAACAATCAGCAATTGCTGTAGCCTAAGTGGTAGCGTTTGTGATATGTACACTAGATACGCCGGTTCGAATCTAGCTGTATTCTTTATAAATATATATATATATATATATATATATATATATATATATATATATATAGATAAATACTTATAATTAATTCATTTATTAGAAAATAAATTATTTATTTATCTATTCATTTATTTTTCTATTACTTATGGTTCTTTTCAATGCTTTTTTTTTATTTATTTCGTTTATATTTCTACTATTCCAATAGAAATTGAACTCGAATAAATACCAAAAGAACATTGAAAATATCAATGAACGAGCAAATAAATAAATTATAAGAATTTATGTGTAAATCAAAAAAAAAAAAAAAAAAAGATGTTCGCAGCTAGATCAATCTTTAATTGTCGTAAATAATATTTAAATTACAAAATTTTTTTATTAAATTCAAATAGTAATAACTTTAATAAAAAAGTAAAATTATGAAAATATTATACATGGAATAGTAAAATGACATTTATAATAAAAAATCATTGAAAAAAAGCAATAAGTAATAAAAAAGTAAATGTGAATCAGTAGATAAATTATTTATTTACACTTTTCTAATAAAGGAATGGAATTTATAAATATTTATTTATATATTTATATATATATATATATATATATATATATATATAAAATAAATAAGCGCGCACAGCTAGAATGGAACCCGCGTATCGACTGTACATGTCACGAACGTTACCGCTTAGAGGGCCTGGTAATTTCAAGTGAAATGTTCTATAACTTATTATAACTTATACATAAAGTGTATAGAGAAATTTTAAATTCGTTTTTCTCGATTATATTCCAGTATTGCAACTGAATATTTTACACATACTACCCACTGTACTAATAATCATTGAAGTTCGTTTCCCCAAAGTGTCTCCTTGTAATACAAAAAAGTTTCACCGATTATTATGGTTTATCCCGAACTGACGGCGGAAAAGATCGGCGAAGAATTTTTATTTTTTAAATACTGTTTTCTTTTTCTTCTTCGGGGTTGGCAGTTAAACCATAAATACCGAATTCTTTTTTTGAATTACCATCTTTGTTCCATACATTTTATATGAAAAAAAAAAACAAAAAAAAAACGTAAATAAATAAATAAAAAAAAAATTGCGACATCGTTCGCGTTTGCCGTTGTTTATATTAGTTCTGCCTTTAATTCTTCGAATTCATAACGATTCTTCTTTGTTTTTTGTTTTTTTTTTTTTAAAGTTTATCAATTGCATTATTTATAAACAAAACTTTCCGCAGCGTTTGACTTTTAACGAATGTAAATAAAACGTTTCGAGCATACACCCCTTTCTCACGATTTCAGAATGATGCCCTTCACCGCATGTGGGTAAAAAAAAAAAAAAAAGAAAACTAGGATAAGCGCGGATGAGTGAAAAAATGTCTGCTCAAAAATGATACAGTAAAAAATTTCCATCAACAACTGATGTATACAGAACACAGGTATCTATCGTCTATGGAAGCTCGTAACACACACCGACAATCTTTGCTGTAGTCTCATCGCGCGAACGTTGCCCTATTATTTGCATCAAGTGTCTCTGTGAATACACTCGTGTTCGGAACATCTGTTTTGTTTATTTCGTTACGTTGCAATCTGCTTATTTGCAGCAGTTTTCCCGTTCTGGGTCGTCGCGAATGATGCGACCAGAATCTGCCAGACACCGCTTCATTATTATAACTTGCAACACGGTGTGAGGTCTATGGAAACACCGGCTGTTAGCGACGTGTGATGTATCCGTATTTTTTCCTGGCTATTTTTTGACAAATTATTTACATCTGAAGCCCCGTTAATCATGGCTAACAACGGTCGTTCAAGAATGTCCTGGTCCGCCCCTTACAGATGAAACAAATAACAGACACCTCTCGCTTTTAGAAATAGATGGACGGATAATTCAGTGAAGTATTTTTGCTTTTGCACAGATACAGAGAGATATATGTTCTTTTTTTTTTTTTTTTTGTCTCCCAAAATTCTGAATGGGTACGGACGATAAAACCGTAATTTGAATTTTTAAGCCGCAAAATACTTCCAACTGCCTGCTATATCGTTTTAAAGTAGGAAAAATATCGCGATAAACCTGTATTATTCCAAATGTTACGTAAAATCATAAGATAATATAGGAAGTTTGGGATATATGCATTCTATCGATTTTAATCACTGACAGACTTACTTTTTTTTCTTTTTCTCTTTTTTTGTTGTTTTTTTTTTTTTTTTTTTGAGAGGTCCGTTAACTGTGAACATTTAAGGTATTTTTCAGCAACAGGATTCGAACTTTACTCAAACCGAATTCCACTGCCTAGCCAACTGTGACGCATTACCGTTAACTATAATCTTAAGGGTTTTTTGTTTTTATTTTTTGATGTCTCATATAGCATTAATATTAGGAGCTGAATTCGGAAAGTGTCAGTAGAACATTCCGTTGTCTGACGTTCCTTTACTTTTTTTTTTAATTCAGTGATTTTCGGCTAATATTCAATTTTGTGCCTTTATATTAGTTGTCTTTAGAATAATTGTTTTCCTCCGAAATTCGCTTTATATGTATTATCCCTTTTAATCGGTTCAACATATACATCACAATTTAAAAGAATATATTTTGGCGCAAGGCTTAAAAATAATATAAATTACTTTTTAATATCTTCGCCGGAAAACGTTACTTTTCTTATTAGGAAAATTTCGGACAATTTCAATTTTACATATATATATATATAGATAATCGCACAATTCACAAAATGCGCTTAATGGTTTTCTTTTCGTGACATAAAAATATTATTTTCCCTCGCAGTTCATTGCGTATAATGTTTTCTCTTTTCTCTTTTCTTTTTTCTTTTTATTATTATTTTTGTCCATTCCACGTAATTCTCTGCTTAATTCCGTTTCTTAAGAAAAATCCCATTCTCTAATCCGCGGCTATGCGAAAATTACCGTTTCAAATTATGGTCAAATACTCGCTCTTTTTCTAATAATTATTATTCACCTGTTTCATCTAGTATTTTTCCACTAATCCGTGATTCCTTTTGTTTTTGTCGCTTCGCTATTCTGTCATTTGCTTGTGTTTTGGTATAATATTCTATTTCTCTTGTTTTCTCGCTTTTGATTACCATCTTCTATAAAATTGTCTTCTCCGTTGAAATGGAATTGAGTCTGAAAGGATTATTATCTATTTACGAAGTGTTCATATTTCTTTATTTTCAGCGCTACAGCTTTAATCGTCCGCAGTGTAAAAAGTTTCTCATTATTTCTGAAGGTCCTCGGCTGACGAGCCCAATTAAAAAAAAAAAAAAAAAAAAAAATTAGGCGACCGAAAAAGACTGATTTTGGTTTCGATTGATAATCTGAATTTTGTTAGATATTTCGTATCGTGGATATTCTAATAAATATATTTTATTTAGAATCTGTTCATTTTGATTTTTGTTCGAATTATTTCGTCCTAGACCGTAATTAAATCACGCGCAGTCTCGCGGGACCTACATTATTTTTTTCATATTCGTCGAATTATGCGCGCACCTTATACGATTCCGCATTCTTTGTGTGCCATTCGAAAGACATCTAAACTCAAAAATAGATAATTGTTTATTAAAATTTTCAAACCGTGGTTAGACCCCGGGCCGTGTATAATATCTAGACTATTACGGCCCGAGAGTCTCCGGTTACAGGAATGCCCCTAATCCATTGTCCCTGACGAACTGGAAGACTGCACTTTGGTTCGCTTCTGAGTTTGAGAGAACATGGCTGAGGTTATCAAATCCGTGTCTCGTTCTGGAGGATTGGAATGCAGGGCAGTTTATGAGAATGTGCTCAACCGCCGGTGGCTCTTGTGCGCGACAGAAAGGACACGTGGTTGGAGGGTGAGCGCCTTCCAACAGGTAGTCGTGGGATAGTCGCGTGTGGCCCAGGCGTAAACGGTTGAGCGCGCGATGATAAACTCGTAAGGTCCCCTGGGGGGGCCACCATGGCTCTACGGATTTCTTTATATTCTGGAGGTGGGATGGGGTGGAGATGTGTTCTTGTTTCCACTGTTCCATTATTTGTATTTTTACAGCTTCTGATATTTGAGGGGGCCCAAGTATGCTTTGTGGACTGGGAGCTGTAATGGTTGAGTGAGCTGCTGTATTCGCTTTTTCATTTTCTCGGATTCCGACGTGACTTGGGACCCACAACGCGATTAGATTATAACCTTTTGACTGCAGCTCCATGATGAGTGCCAAGACGTGGTTTATTAACCCCCTCCCCGGGGCTCCCCCTCCTAACATCTTAGCCGCCACTAATGAATCTGTTATCAATAGGATGTCATGGATTGGCTCTGTGGACGCCAGGATCATTTCCAGACATAAGCGTATTGCATATAATTCGGCATCTAGGATTGAGCAGTAATCGTTCAGACGGATGGTTGTCATTGCTCCCTTCACTTCGAAAGCGCACGCAGTTGGTGACATCCCCTCGACGGGTGCTGCTTTGGCCCCATCTGTATAACATTGGATAGCGTTGCTGTACTGTCTTATTGTTTCGCACGCGTCTTAAGTAAGTTGCTCTGACATGCCGTAGGACTTATACTTTTGCAGAACCGATAGGTTAACTGCTACAGGCTCAAGTTGCCACAGATGTAACGAGCCGGTAGCTGCTGCCTGGCACTCTGTGGAGTCGTTGACATTGACATTCTGAAGTAGCTTGGTGAGAATTGGTAGTGGATTGTTAGTGAACGCTGCGAGTAAGGGGGTTTCGGGATGGATATAAGGCAGCTTTAGGAATGGAATATTGCACCGCAGGGTATGCAGGGAGCGATAGAATTTCAGTGGGGGAGAGCCCGTTAGTGCACAGATACTCCTACACGGTGTTGTATAATGGGCTCCGGTGATGATTCGTAATGCAGAGTGGTGAATTGCGTCCAGTTTTTTCAGGTTACTTAGAGACGCTGAGGAGTACACCTGGCACACATAATTTATTTTACTTAGGATCAAGGCTTTGTAAACATTAGAGATTAATTTGGGATGAATATTGAGTTGGGGATTGGAGAGGTATCGGATTATTGACGGTAACTTTATACATTCGGATTTTAGCTTATTAATGTGTAGGCGCCAAGTTAATCTGCTATCAAACTCCAGGCCTAGGAACCTGGCTGAAATACAGTTCGGAATTATGGTGTTGTTTATTTGGAAAGGAATCCTGTTGGTCACAGGCCGTCCCCTATAGAAATCGACACATACCGTCTTTGCGGAGGAAAAGTTTAGACCATTGACTTCTGACCATTTTTGGAGTTTGGAGATAGTTTTCTGAAGGATTGTGTGAGATATGTGTGGATCACGAGACGCTAGGGAAATGCTAAGGTCGTCAATGAAGAGCCGGGCCGTTACTGGTGGCTGAACACAATCAGCAATATCATTGATGTACATTATGAACAAGGTTACGCTAAGCGCAGAGCCTTGAGGTATGCTGTTCTCGATGCTCATTGCATCAGAGACTTGAGAGTCGATTCTGACCCGTATAGTTCGGTCTGACAAGTAGTTTTGAATGAATCTTATCATTCTACCTGTCACCTGCCATCTTCGTAGTTTGTTTATTAGGCCTTGCCGCCATAGGCGGTCATAGGCTTTTTCAATATCGAAGAATATGGTTATCAGGTGCTGTCGACTTTTGAACGCAGATAAAATCTGCCTTTGAAGGCTCACCAGATGATTCGACGTTGATTTAGCCTTACGGCCTCCGGCTTGTATTGTGGAGAGGATATTTTTGGATTCACAAAAGGAGAGGAGACGTCTGTTGACCATTTTATCCAGGGTTTTGGATAAGGTACTCATCAGTGAGATAGGACGGTAGCTACTGGGTAGTGAAGGATCCTTATTCTGTTTTAAAATCGGAATAACGATTGCCTCTTTCCATGAGATCGGAATGTTACCTTGTTCCCAGATCTGGTTATAGATGTTTAGCAGATATAGTCTTGCCGCCGTGGGAAGGAGCTTTAGCATGAAAGGATGGATGGAATCTGCGCCAGGTGCACTTGCCTTCAGCTTATTGTCTAAGACAAAATTTAACTCGGACAAGGAGAACGCTCGATCGTACCGATCCATGCTGTTGGGTGGTAGGAGAGGAATGACATCTTTCTTATTTGCGTGGGACAAAAAGGATGATGAGTAGGAATTGATTGAGGAAGCATCGGAGAAATGCTTTGCTAGTATGGACGCAACTGATGCCGTATCTGATATGATGTTGTTATTGGACTTGATATAGATTGGGGTTGATGGCCGCTGTCTTCCGTTAAGGGATTTTATTTTCCGCCAGGTAGACGCACTGGTCGACGCGTCATTAATTGACGATATGAAGGAAAGCCAGGCTTCATGTTTTTTCGCCCTGATAATGTGACGGGCTAAAGATCTATGCTTCTTAAATTCTATTAGATCCTGGTCAGCTTTTGTCGATTTATACTTTCTTAAGGCTCGCTTCCTGTTCGTTATTGCCTCTCTCACTTCGTCACACCACCAGGGGACCCTGCGTGGGTGCACAGCCGCGGATGACTTCGGGATTGTTGCTACTGCTGCTCTGAATAGAGCCTGTGTAAATGTCTTTAAGTTCTCTTCAATAGATGGGCCGGGCTCAGAATTTATGACTAGGCTCTCCTTGTAGCCTTTCCAGTCCGCTTTGTGAAACTGGTACCTTTGCACGGTCGATTGATTTCGAGGAGCCGACCGACAACTACCTATGTCAGGTGAGATTATAATGGGAAAGTGGTCACTGGAGTGGAGGTCATCCAAGACGCGAGACGAAATTATTGGGTAAAGTGCGGTGGTGCAGAGGGCTAGGTCAATTGTTGAAAACGTCTTCGCCGTGGAGTCGAAATGAGTAGGACCTTTTAACGAAAGGAGAGCATAGTCGTTACTGACGAGAATATCCGTTATGACCGAGCCATGGTGATTTGTTGAAGCTGATCCCCAAAATCGGGGAGTGGGCATTAAAATCTCCTAGAATTATTGACGGGGAGGTCAGCTGATTTGTGGTAGCGCATAGCTGTGGGTAGCTGACGTTGCTGCAAGGGGGTAAATAGAAATTGCATATGGATATTGCACTACCAGAAAATCCGGGTATTAAGACAGATATCGCTAGTGCTTGAAGATGCGTCGTTATCGTTATCAAATGAGCTGGGATTGAGACATGTACGAGCGTTGCCACGCCCCCGCAAGCTCGGTCACCCAAAGTGTAGTCTCTCTGGAAAGTGATATAGTTGGGAAAAATAGGGTCTAGAGGGGAAGTGAGATGTGTTTCTTGCAAACAGATAACCGCAGGGTTGTGGGTTGCGATTAGATATTCTAGTTCCGTTTTATTGTTGTGGAGGCCTCTGCAGTTCCACTGGAGTATGGTGCACTTACAGATAATGATAACCCGGTAGAACTTGTTTAATAGAAATAGCGTAAACTTTATGAGTTGTTCTAGAAAATATAAAAATGGTTGGTAATTCTAGCTTTCAAAAACCGGCTCTGTATTCCCACTTGCTTGGGCTGGGGCTTCCTGCTCCTTTTTGTGCTCGTTATATCCTGTCTTTTCCTTCTACACTTATTATCCCCTCCATTGTTTCCTTCTTATTAGCGATAGCTGATCGCCTCACTGTATAACTTTCGTTTTCCCTTAATTGTTTCTGGGTGAAGGTCCTCGGCTGACGAGCCCAATTAAAAAAAAAAAAAAAAAAAAAAAAACTTTCAAAAACATGTTTGGTTGATAAGTTTTACCTTCTACCGCGCCACACTTTATCTCCATCCGAACAGCGAATTAATTATTTTTAAAGCTTACTCACGTTTGATTAGTAGAATTTTTATCGTGGAATTTATTAATTGCAAAATCGAAAAAAAAATGAAAGAAAGAAAACATTTAACGTTGTCTTCGAGGGATCAGTTATTTTTTTGCTTCCTTTTTTGTTTTTTCCCCCTTTTTCTGTTTAATGATTGTTTTCTAAAAGTACGTCAAAATTTCGTTCAGATTAACTTTATAAAACCACAGTTCCCCGTTTCGTGTTTTTCAGTTCGAGGAACCGTGTACTCTACATCATAATACATCGGAGGTGATTTCTTTTCTCATAAAAATATATATATATATATATATGAAATGTTGACACTGTAGGTTAATACACATTAAGTACGTTAAGTTGTAAAACAGCTTCTTCTTTGGAAGAGCGCCAAACCGCCCGTAGTACAATATAGATTTATAGGAGGAAATTCTAAAAAAAAAAAAACAAATGCACCAGTAACATTATGCTTAAGCTTATTATGATTGAATAATAACTTGTCAATCGGTAACAATACTGATTGCCAAAAAGGAGTTGATGCTATATCTAAGAGGAAATAAAAGTAGGTTCCGCGTATATTCTCCTATTACCACATGTAACATATATCAGGGCAAAAGTAATGATGTATTTAAGTATCTTTAAGGAAGGAATCACTTTTTAGGCCAATTGCTTTTTCCCACATATGATTTCTCTGACATCGTCCGTGATCTTCCCGGTTTGATAAAACACCTTAACTAATAGGCCGATGTAATCTGAGATTAATATTAATTCTTTAGGCCTTGTACAGAGCGAGAGAGGTTACATTAGAAAATTAATTAAAAAACCAAAGTGCGATAATGGTAAAAAGGTGGTGTCAAGCCGATCATTCTTTTTACACACTGGAAAGCGTCCTAAGTCGAAGACGACAATTACGCGGAATTTAATTCGTTACATACGCGTACTGATAGTATTAAAAAAATAATAACAATAATAATTATAACAATAAATCGAGCCGAGTTAAGGTGAAGCTGTTTTTTTTTTCCCCGTTGTATTATTTTTCACGGTAATTTTTATTATTTAAAAAATAGGTAATGTTGAGGACGGTTTTAATGGTATTTGGATTGGTATCGACTAGTATGGCTACATCATGCGAGGAAGCTCGATTAAATTGTCTTTTTCGAACCGGTTGTCAAAAAGCTTTACAAGTTTACCTTTCGGAATGTTCCACTGTACTTCACGAAGTGCCTCCGAACGTGTGCCCTACCGTTTGCCAGCACGCGTTAATTGCACTGACTTCTTCCGACGAAGGAAAAGTATTAATGAATGTAAGTACCGCGTCGAACGTTTTTAATGTGTAAACTGATTGTTCTTCCGACGTGATTTGAATTGAATTTGAATTGCATTGAAATTATTCAGCCGTTTTAACACCTGGTCGCGAAAACTGCCGGTAACCAAATAAGAAGAAAGAGCGTTCCTTTTAACATACGGTATATTTCAATGAAATTCGATAAAATGTGTCAGAAATTAGTTTTTTTTTTTTTTTTTTTTGAACTTTTCTTTTTTTGCCCATAGAGCTGATATTTCCAATTGAAGACGAAATAAATTCAAAGTAATCGACTGTGAATATCAGTATGAGAACTTCCTCGCGCGTAAAGTCTCATCAAACATTGCGCAAACAGTTACGAAATTGGCAAAAACCTTAATGGAATACGCGCGAGTAGCCGTGATGTTATAATAAGTCTTGAAAAAGAAAACTGTACCGGGTCCATATTGATTGATGAGATTTTGATCGACGGAAAGAAACCTCTTTTCACATGGTCGAATATTGTATTCGAAATTTTTACCACTAGCAGTTAGCTCTTAAGAATTTGGGATGACTGTACTTTTGTACGTTAGTTTGACCACTTAGATAGTATAGGAAATGATATATATATAAATGTTAGGAAGGAAACTTAGTTAACTTCTAATTCGAAGTGTGTACCGTTTGCAGCAGTCGTAATACAATCGGATGGGTATGTGTGGCAGTTGAAAATTTTCGAAAAATAAACGGCAATTAAATAGAAAAATAATCGGGCCTGATCTAACCTTGCTATACTTCCCGGGGGGTGTACCTTAACAGTTACTGTAGAGTGTAAAAGGCAGAAGAGAACGATTTTTTCCACTTAAAATAGCCGGTAAGTCTTACGATAAGACGATTAAACGGTATATGGTTGATGCGCGCTCGTACTATTAACGGTTTTTCTTATCTGTTTGCAGTGCGAATGTTCGGACGACACGTGCAGGGAGACGAAGGAAAGGGTGGAAGTCTGCCGACCGCAAGTCATGAGTGCGGTGCACAACGACAGCATAGTAAGTTGCGAAGTGGCGCAAATGATATGCGCGGCAGATTCGGTTTGCCTGACAGCGCTCGAATACTATCACAGCTATTGCAAGTCGATGTTCTTCGGTCGTAAATGCTCCGGCAGGTGTAAAAATTCCATAGAGATCCTGCGGAAACAGGAGAAATCGGCTAAACTGCACAACTGTCGGTGCGACGGAAGCGAGGATTACAACTGTCCGCAGATAAGGACGAACATGGCCAAGCTCTGTTTTAACAACAAGTTATCGGACATGTTCGTGCCGAAAGGTAGCAGTAGCGATCGCGAGAAACCGTCACAGCCATCGTCATCCGGCTACGACGACGTCGATGAAGATCGCAGCGACCAGCGCAGCAATAGCATTAGCGGCGACGATGACGCCGATAAAAGTAATTACAATAACAACGACAACGAAATCCCGGACAACATTCGCGAATTGTTCGTGGACGATCCGAATTCCGGCGCCCAAGCGCCGGGAACGCCGTTGGAAGTTTGGTTGGTACTTTTATCGCTCGCCTGTTCCCGCTGGATGATGACGTGGCGTTTTCGCTACCGATAGCGTACGATTTATAATTAAGTTTAGTATAATTTTTTTTATATATTTTTTTTTACACGTATATGTATATTTTCTTTTACTTTTTAAAAAATTTAAACTAATAATTCATAATCGTGTACTAGTCGTAATATATTTCCCCTCCCCCTTGTTACATTTTTCTCCCTTAAAACGAAAAATAAAATTTACGCTGTATTCGCATTCTGTTATTTTAAAAATAACGACATAATAATAATGTGTATTATATGTTATACATGCGTATTTACCAAAATTCAGTCGAAGCCTATGTTTATTTTTTTCTAATGTATCGCGATGACAATTCGTCGTTTCCCCGTGCAAAATGGCATTCCTCTGAAATGTCTAATGTTTAGTCTATTTTTTTTAAAAATTAGTTTTACTTTTCCGATTTTTTTTTTTTTTTTTTCTATATTCACTGCACGGACGCTCGCAGTATTGGACAGTACGGTCGAAGGGGATATTACACTATTTAAACTGCGAGAAGTTGTTTTATATCGATTTATTTGGGATTCTAATTTTTAAAGAAGAACTTTTAGCGTTAATAAAAAGATTAAAAATTAAATGACCGTATTATTTCCATTGAAAATCGATATTTGCGCTTTTTTATTGTATGAAACAATTTAATTATACACACACACACACACACACATGTGTATATGAAAGGAAAAAAAGGGTTTTTCATAAAAATAAATTTTATCATCGAACGGAATACAATTTTACTTTTGACCAGAATTTGATTTTTCGGCTTTTTCGAATTCTTAGCAGTGTCCCCCTCTGTGAACGCCTGTGCTTTTTCGTAGCTTTAACAACAGGACGTTTATCAGATGCGATAAGTTAGTGACAATTTGAATTTTAATAACAATTACAAGTCAAATTATTTTAATATAATTAAACCAAGCAAAAAAGTTCTGATAATGAAAACGTATGTCATTTATACCGCATAATTAAGGTGTTTATTTATCCGTCAATTTAATCAGTTATTTAGTGTTATATTTTGATTTTCTAAAAGGTAAACTAACGCTCGTACTGTTTGCGATTACACACTGAAATAAGTTAATTCACTACTGTTAAAATTTATGACGACACTTACGGCAATTATATTAATATTTCATAAATATGTATAATTTTAACGATATATCACTTCACCACCTATACTAAACTATCGATTATGATGGTCTAACGGAGTATCGATAGAAAGACTAGAACCGGGCGCCCCTTTCATTTTAGAAAACTTTTTACTCTAGGTACCTCCCTTGTTAACACCGGTCTCGCCCGTCTTCTTCTATTGTTTACTGTGTAAGACCGTTAAATACAAAAAAAAAAAAAAAAAAAAAAAGGTCAACAAATCAACGAAATATGTAAATAGCTGTTTGGGAAATAACTTTTTTTTTTTTTTTTTAAATATTACCGTAGACAATGCCGCAATGAAAACCGAAATTTATATATATATATATAAAAAAAAAAAAAAACATACCAACATTTGGACCGGACACAAAAGTCTTCCTTCGATTTCTTCTTAAGTAAAACCGTATAATAATAATAATAATAATAATAATAATAATATCGTTAACGATTTTTAGCAAAGTAAAACCCGGTGGTAGCTGAAATTATGTCAGCTTTAATCCAGTCAAAGTTTAACACGGGTCAAAATTACACTAATTAAAATCCGGGTTCGTAACTAAAACTAATTTTGTCTTTTTTACGTAACTCTTTTTAACAAATATTATAGCGAACGCCCCTACCCCTCTTCAAAAACGTAAAAGAGGCCTAGATCGAACAAAACAAAAAGTATTCTCACTCGGCCTTTCTTAATTGTTTTAAATGACGGAATAGCCCGTGTTAATATCAACGTAGCAGCAGGGTAGTAAGATACCTTTTTGAAAACGTGTCTTGTTGTAAAACTACGAGTGGACTAAAATTATAATAAACCAAAATTATTTCTATGGCAGCTGCGGAACAACGGAAATTGAATATTTCACCCTCGAACAATTTTATAATAAAATGTTTGCAGCTTCTTTATTAGTTGTATACGTTATTGCCTGTTAAATCTAATCTATAATTTCTATGGTCCACCCGTATCTAAAAATGAGCCTAGTTTACAGAATTAGATTTACAACGTTTAAAATCATGTTCCCGGCAATATCGATGTAGTCAAACAAAATGGCTCTACTACACAACGAAATAGTTAACACCATTATATTTGAGTGATCTAGAGAATCAGTCTTTCGTTCAATCGAAACAGAGTGCGGCTTTCTGTAAATATTATAAACCATTACGAATAATAAGGAAAACACAAATATATATATATATATATATGTATGCTACGTTATAACACAACTTTCATAACTCTAGCTTTTAGTTAACATAAAAAAAAAAGTCAAATATTTCCATCGAAACATTTCGTGTTTGTAATAAGATTTTATCGTGAATTTCTCGTTTCTTTTTTCTGAAAAATGTGATTTATCTATGTACATATTATAATATAGTTTTAATAATTATGTACAATTTACATGTTGCGTTATTTTTGTTATTTGTTACAATGTTTATGAATATATATTTTTTATTATTTTCTCAATTTTAATTAATATATATGTACACGTATTATATTTTGCACTCTAAGCACGTTACAATTGTCGTCAGAGAAATTGCGAAGAATAATTTAAAATGTACAAACATTTAAAATAGGCATCATCTTACTGTACAATTTCAAACAAAAAAAACAAAAAAAAACAAAACCAAAAGGTAGGTAATTTCAAATATGAAACCATTACCGCTAAAGCACGTTTTTTTTTCCTGTTTTTTTTTCTTAATATTTCGAACGGGACTAAATATTTCAAAAATATTCAAAACGTAAATGATACGAAATGTTTCAAATAGTTAAGATATACTTACTTAAATGCATTCATTTTTTCCGCTACTAAAATTCCACCACAACCAATCGCAGCTGGACAAAAGTACTTGCAGACAGTAAACAATAAAAAAAAAAAAAAAAAAAAAAAAAAAGTTAAAAAAAGACCACCTTTGTAACCTGACACATATTATAAAGCGTTTTCTCTACACAACACAAGCAAGACTTGGGGGCGAGCTAATAAAAAGGTTCTTCAAAACGATTCTTGTAAGGCTGCACAATTGAACAGTAACAGTAGCAACCACAGCAGGGACAAAGGTATTTTAAGGAGGAATTGGAACACAAAAAAAAAAAAAAAAAAGGTAACCGAAGAAAATAGCGAAAAAATCTTCTTTCCGCGAGGTGCTTGCAACTCCCCACGGTTAATAAATTGAAATTTGCGTAAGTGTGCGTATATTGTATTGTAGTTATAATCGTAATTTCACATAAATTGTAAATGTTTTCACAAATAAATTGAGATTGAAATTGAAATTACACTGAGAAACCGGTGAGATAACGCAGAATCGGCTGGTGGTGCTCTCTTCTTACAAGGAAATTTTGAGGCAAAACGAACTAGTACTACCAAAATGAAAACGGATGTTGATTGTTAGAGCATGAATATTGTTTCACTTTATGGAATACAATTTCGCCACAATAAAAACACGAATGTCGGAAAGTGATAATGAAAAGGCGCCGGCGGGGATATTTTATCATTTTACTTCGGCGTAAATATGACTTTCAGCATTGCGACAATGAAAACTAGCCGCCTAACTTAGTAAAATATTGTCTATCGGATCTGTATAAAAAACGCACACTACTAGTAGTTCTGCCAGTTGCGGGGTTGACCTAAAGTAGATTTTCTTCCGGCATTATATTTTTCAGCGCGACAATATAGTATAGGACACTCCGTTAGTCTCTGAAGAACCAATAGGGGTATGCTAAGAGAGAGAGAGAGAGAGAGAGAGGGAGTGGGTGATAGCTTCACCGGAAAATGAGAATAAATTACGACACCGAATGAGTAAACTAATAAGATGCGAACAGTTTTTAGCGGAATTAGTGAGTACCATTTACGATTTTGGTTCCGCACGAAATTCGCTGAGATGGAAGAATCGAGAAGAAGTATGCATATTCTTCTAAATTCCTGGCCTAATTTTTCTACTCTTTCTCTCTTCTCACCTCGCTTGTCTTGCCCCAGCTGAAAATAATATTCTTTCAGATAGAAAAGTGCGTAATAATATGTATATTTGAAAAAGAGCGCATAGGCAGAGACAACCTTTCACGAGAAATAATCCGATTCGAAAGACTTCTAGATTTGGCGGATCACAGAGAAACAAGCGGCTGAGCCGGCTGCAATATTAAATTCATATTTGACAATAAAGCTCAAAGGAACATTCATTAATTATGCAGCCGCTAAAGATGCAAGTAAAGCAATCGTAAGAAAAGCTCCTAGTGTTCTTCTAGGCTACAAAAAAATAAAAGAAACCCCAAAAAATCGATTACAACGGAATAACTAGAGAGGTTTTGAACGGCTAGAGCACGGTATATATGAATTACAGAAATTAATATTGCAAGGCAGCGCAACGGAAAAACGGATTTATGCAGGTGATGACGCAACTGCTTTCATCTTCTAAACGGAAGACAAAAGAAGTTACGTATCAGTGATTCCATCTATCAACATTCTTCGTTGTAATAATACTGAGCAAACGGTACATATGTAAAAAAACGTATACACCTATACATCATACGTGTGTATACATATATGTATATATAGACGAATAAAGGATTATCACTGTGCGATGTTTTTATATCACTTCGTTGCCGTCGTGTGTGCATCGAGAAACCATCGGCCAGAGGGTGGCGATAGGAAACATTGTCTCCTTGTGGTGGTAAAGAAGCGAGCACGTGTTGGCAGATTGAGTAAGAATAAAAGACCACCCAAGCAGTATGCAGTTTTTTATAGGCGCGTGCGCGCGCGCGCGCATACGTTACATAAAAGCCTTCGTTTCTTTCTGTTTATAGGTGAACGGAAAAAGAAAATAAATCGAAGGAAAGAGGAGAGAAATACGTAATGAATAGAGAGTCGTGCCTCCATTATCATTTCTCGCTTATATTCCCCACTCTCCGATGATAATCCTCGATTCAGCCGAAGCCCATTCAGAGAGGAGATGCGTGTAGCATGCGTGTGTTTGATAACTGTTATTGTGTTCGGGCAATGTTGTGCTTGGCGACGATCCATTTCTTCGCCGTTAAGAACCAGAAGAATTTTATACTGCGGAATATGAATCAAAATTTCGCCTCCCGATTTTGTGTTTCCCCTCTTTTTTCACTTCCGCCGAAGGCCGCCCGAAAATTCGCTTATCCCAAAACAATCGAACGAAAAGAACGAAACAGGTTGAAATTGTGTATACTACGCTTATATGTATATTTATGTATAATCGTGCTAAACATATTTCGCTTAAGTCCGGTGAACGCGGGACAAAACGGAACCTACAATTGTCTAAACACATTATTGCCGAACTTGAACATTTATTATGATGTTTAGGAACATGTATTCTTGATCAAACGCCTGTCGAATTATATTTATCCTCAGAAATATGCAACGGTCGTACAAACGACTAAAGTGAAATTAAAATCGATGAAGAAAATTACGCGCCAAAAATTATAAACACAATTAACGAACATTGACCGGTAAACATCTCCTACGAAAAGGGGTAGTCCGCCATTTATGTATATTCGAGATTGTTATGATTTTTTGATTATTTTTATTAACTAAATACCGGCGGCGTTTGGGGAATAATTTTAATTACTTAATTACGAAAAATAATTACCGAGTATTTTATCTGCTAATGTTAATATCTTTAAATAGGTACATAATTTTTTGTTTGATTTTTCCGACACCGATAGAAATAAACTTTCAACCTTACCATCACAACAATGTGCGCTAGTACTATTCGCGTAAATCAGTACTGACGAAATTGGAATAAATGGAGCTGTTAAATTGATCGAAATGCAGTCTGCAGAAATAAAACGGCTAACGCTCCTACGAGAGTGTATGTTTTGGGCAACATTTTACGACTTACCGATTTTTAAAACATTAAAAGTTCGGTCGCCTATTCGATCAGCGATGGTTTTGCACCTGCCCATTTAAAAGAGAGACAAAAAAAAAAAAAAAAAAGAGCAAAAAAACCGGCGTTTATTTATTCTAAATATATGTATGTCTCTATGCCGCGTCAAATATTTTTTGTCTTTCTCTTATCATCATTATTAAGAACTGAAAAAAACGACACATATGAAATATCATTTTTTAAATTTGCTTTATTTGAAAATTCAAAAATTCCGATTTATCGAATTTCTTTATCTGGAAATCGAACAAAACCCATACCTGCTTTCGAAATAGTGTAGCTTTCGAACGACGGTAAAAGTGTTCTGCGAATCCCGAAAAAACAAAAAAAACAGTCCTCCTCTTTACATATATGTATATAAAGATATAATCTATATGTATGTAGACTTTCAGGTAACGGAGTAAGACCAATGATTTTTCGTCACCCATTCGATTCCTAATATATGTAAGTTCTTAATTGGAGAAACATCTTTCTGGGATCGCAATGGACACTGAAAGTGTGGCTAATAGGTATAATAAGAAGCTTCTTTATCAAAGGAAAAATCTGTTCATCTTAATGATCACTTCTACTGCAGTGGTAGATTTCCAGCGATAGCGCGGTATCATCTCATATTCGCTTAGAAATATCGTGCCTTCATTTTCACCGAGAAATGTTTGTACCATTTTTTTCAGCTTTTCTTAGTGTGCTAGAGTCATTACTCGCCTTCTCAGCTAGAAGCATTTGAATCCGTTCGATCGTTTCTTCATGTGGTTTTTAAAGCGGACATCGAGTTCTGTAATGACATGGTCAACGAACGGGTAAAATAAATTTCGGTAGCTTCTCTCGATATACATTACTATACTAAGTTTTCAATCTGTTAATTTTTGGAACAACTATGTTATTTAAACTCATCTGCTTTGTTTGCTCGAAAAGGTCTGAGAACACAGACTTTTCATTCCGAATATTTTGTAATGTGGTTTTTATAGTTTTTCTGCATAACAACTGTAACTGTTGGTAAAATCGAGATTAACGTTTTTCATTGCTTTATTTAGGCGCGTTGTATGTATATGAGATGATTTTTCTCAATTCAACTCTATGAAGGATTGCGGTGAGTATGCTTAAGTGGCGACATCCCTATCAGTAACCGGTGCCTCAAGTGTTGCGCGTATTACGGGAAGCATTTGTACAAACCGTTCTACAGCCGCATGATTTCCACCGCATCTCACAAAGAGAAGTAAACGTTGAATGAGTTGAATTAATCTGAGCAGCAATTTTCTTCAAAATGCCGCCGTCTCGAAGTGAAAATTGTCGAAAAAAGTTTACATTGCACGTTTTATGATCCCTATGCAGCAGGTACTCCACATGAATGCGCTAGAACTAAGCTGAGAATGGTGAGCCCACGAAAATGCAGAAGTACTCGAAAATTGCTATCATCGTGAGCAGGTTCGTTTACTCTAACTTCATAATTACGAGTTTCTCTTAGGACCGTTTCTCCTGTTTTCTGCGCAAAAGAACTGTTTCTACATTTAATCTATCGCGGTTATCTTCAGCAATTTTATCATCTTCCAGGTTCATGGACTCGTCAACATTAATAGATTTTTACCTTTCGCGAACTTTACAAAGTTTGCTGCTTGCTCTAAAGCGAATTTGTTTTGTATTTCGTATTTGCGCGATGATTAAAGTTCTCTTAAAGTCTTTTTTCCAGTTAGTAAATGCCTTATTAACAAGGACTCTATAAGATCTTAATAACCAGTCCACCTTGCGCTGTTCCAAGTAGAACACATAGTTCACAAAGTGCTCCCTACATAATGTGAGTGTTTCCAACGACGTTGAAAAGAAAAATTCCTCTTACCAGTAACTGGAAACTTGAAAGTATCCGCGGTAGGTACCAAGGCTCTTTTAAAGCTTTTAGCTTTTCCTCATCATTATTCGAAAGACTAAAGACAATATAATATACCTTTTGACAAATAAGCTTGGACATTCTTTCTTACTCAAGAGTAAACTAAATAAAGGCATAAAATGATTCGAACTATTTTAAATGCAATCCAAAGCGACAATGAGAAGTCCTACACTACACGATAGTGTATTCGGTTAATATTATTCGGGCTTTTGCGTAGGCTGGGAGTGGGGGGTGGTAAACCCCACAAACCCCCCTTTATATACGTCGGTGTTTCAAGATATATATGTATATCTGCTGCGAGAAACTAAAACTGTCAGGGTCGAATTACTCGAAATAAATCTCTACACGTCCGCCGAATATTATTGCCATCTTTTCCCGTTAATCGAAACTATTACTATATACTTGCAGGAAGTTTACGTGTGATCTTTTTAACATTTTCGTTCAAATTTCGTTTTGCGTTTGCATAATAGTTGAGCATAGACTGTTTTAATGCCAGTCTTTCGACCGTTCAGTCACATTTCGAACAATGTCTCTCATCGCGTGTGTGTTTCACGGCGACTAGTTTACCTTTTTAAAACTGAAACCTCTTAGCAAAGCTGCCGTATTAGTAGACAGTTTAAACGATGTATTGATTTTATAAGTTCATAAAGTTTCTATTCCTTTCAATGTAAAAAAACCAAATCAGAGCTTTAATTCTTCCACCAACATTCAATAAGACACTAGTACTTTTGTATCATGAAAGTTGTTGTCCCTTCTTCAACGCTCCGTTGATTAAATTAGGCTCTCATTGCGCCTATTATTGATTCGATGCCTTTGTTGTTTTAAAGGATATTAAATCCGGTTAATGGAAAAAATACATTTTTGGTAGTTTATGTATGGAAGCAATGATACTGTTTTTTTAATGCCGCTCTTAGAATTACGATAAACTTTATGCGCACTTGCTGAAATGGAGGTTAAACCTCAACATGGATCGGATAAGAATTATGCTTCTATATTTATGAACCATCATCATCGGGCATGTCTTGGTGATTTTTAATTGCTTTCAGTTTGCGTTTTTGTATACTGCTACATATTTTTTCATAATAAACGCTTATTCTTAATTAGTTTTTCTACGTTGATCAAGATTATCGTAAGTGATGTCCACCAAAAAAAAAAAAAAAAAAAAAAAAAAAAAAAACTATTTTTACCCGATACTTCAGTATCACAACTTGCCGAAGGCGAAAGTTATTATATATTTCTTTTTTTATACTCTGCGCACTCTTATCATCGTTTATTATTACAATTAAGTTGCAACATTATTCCAGAATTAGTTAAAATAAAAACCCAAAAAGAAAAAAAAACAAAACACATGACTTCTTAATAAAATTGCCGAGCATCCTCATAGTTATATACATATATATGTGATTTTCAGCCAGCAGACCATATACAAATTTAGTACTGCCTTGAATATTATCCATTTATATTATCTACCAACCACTGTTTAATTTGTAATTTACAAGGACCTATTTCTATATTCATTGTATCTTCAGAAATTCGCTCCAGCAATTTAATTAAGACCATTCATATTTAAATCCCCCTCTACCCCACCGTGAATGTGCTATAATGATCGGAATAGTTACACACAAAACAAACGAAGAGAGAAGGGGAAAAAAACGACCATTTCATTAGTGTTACTTATCTTACTATTTTTCCCTTTCGGTCACACGTAATAAAGCTACCTTTAATTCCCCTATAGTTTTAGTTTTACCTTACTTTTCTCCGTCGGCGCAATTAGTATATTTTTAAGGTCTTATATTCAAGAAGCTGGCGGTAATATTAGTGGAGCATTTTCAAAGACTTTTCTTTCCGATGTTCTTACTAATCTGAACCTTTTTAGGAATCATTAACAACATCTCTTTTGCTGATTACTTATCTTTTTAATTACCGCACTTTTTGCTTCCACCCGCACCAATATTCCGAACAGAATTCTCGACTAGTAAACCCGAAGACCGCTATACGGTATTGATTAAGCTAATCCACTTCAAAAGAAGTCGAATTTAAAAATTCCGCGATATGAAAATTATAGTAAAATAGTTGAAAAAACAAAACCAAATTAACCCATAGGCTGTGCCGGCTGAAGTACAGAGTACACCGTGTTCGTCTTATGCAAATTAATTCAAACAAACTGGTATACATGTGTGCGCGGATTAAAGAGCAAGAAACCGTAAATAATAACGATGCGTGGGAAGGGAAATTCACTGTTGTTACGTTTGTTGATGTCCTCTTTTTTTTCTTTTTTTTTTTTTCTACCCTGGGCGCGCCAGCGATCTTGACCCAACAACATGAAAAATTAACAGTTATAACTAAATAGCTAGGCGGCCAGAAATGGAGAGGACAAAGGACAGGAGCAAAGGAATTGATGTCTTCTCTGCGTTTGATAATGTCCATCTTCCTATTCTATGCGCCAAGCTTGTTGGGTTTAATATTGCATCTACTTTCATCTTTCCTATTCTAAACCTGTTCTAAAATAGATCCCTCTTCCTTTCTACTCTCTCCCGTGACATTTCCAGATGCATCTACCGCGGACTCCCTCAGGGATCTTGTCTTAGCCCCACACTTTTCGATATCTACCTTCTTAATATTCCTTCTCTCCTTATGAGATTTCCTCTTCTCTTCTTTTCGCAAATGATATCCTTATTTACTCCAGCTGTAATTATGTGGCCGCCGCCAACAAAGAAATCAATAACTCTTTATCTGTCCTTATTATCTCCCTCTCCTCAATTCTCTCTCTTTCTTTCTCTCCTTCAAAGTCTTCCTCTATGGTGTTTTCTCTCCGCCCCTACAATCAAGCTTTGGTGAGGACTATTTCATCTAACATTCCGATTCCGCTCGTCAGATCCTTCTGCTACCTTGGTGTTATTTTCAACAGTCGATTTACTTTCCATGAACACGTTAACTATCTCTACAATTCTTCCCTCGAAAGACTCAATCTCTTGAACTATCTTCATCCAAATGCGATGGTGACCCTTCTATTCCTCTAATCCTTTACAAAGCTAAAATTTGTTCTAGGATTGATTACCGCTCCATTATCTATGGAAATTCCGATAAATCTCTCCTCGCCAAACTGGACAAAGTTCAAAACTGCTGCTTTCGGCTGTGCATTGGAGCGCTAAAATTCTCCCCTATTCTCCTGCTATCCTCTGTGAATCTGCGATACGACCACTTTTTATCCGCAGATCGCAGCTTGGTTACAATTTTCTAATAAAACGTCTTTCTGTGTCCTCACCTAATCTCATCTCCTCCTATCTTGGTATTAAAAACCAATGGTGTTTTGTCCCTTCATAAAATCCCGATCCTTTCTCTTATAGCACAGCTCGAGTCTCCAATTTTTCGCCTTATGTCTTTTCTTATTCCAAGCTTCCTTACTTTTCCCATGACTTCACCAGCATTTGGCAGACTATTAATCTCTTCTCTCTCCCTCTCCAGACCAGCTCCCCATCGCACATTCTACAATCCAAGCCGAATATTCATCCACTTGCTTGATACTACATCGTTTCTTTCTCATCTAACATTCTTTACTGACGGTTCTAAAAATGAGAACGGGGTGGGCGGCGCGTTTACCTCCTCTCTCACTGAATCATTCTGAATCCTTCAATCTCTCTTTCTTCTGCTCTATCTTCACAACGGAGTCTATCATCATTTTACGCGCAGTCTCCTTCATTTCATCGATAAGAGGGATCAGTAAAGGTCTCATTGTCTCCGAACTCAAAAGTGTTCTTCAAGCTATTTCTTCTCCTCCTTCTCATTTCTCCAACTCTATTATTCTCTCAATTCGTTTTCTCATATGCAATCTACTCTCATCCCGCTCTATTACTATTGATCTATTGTGGGTTCCTGGCTATTCTGGCATCGAGTGCAACGAGTTAGTGGATTTTTTAGCCCGTTCAGCCGCCCGCGATGGTTCTTTACTCTGTAATTTTCCTACCTCGGACATCCTTCTTCTTTCCTCAGCTAATCATTCCCGACTATGGTCGGACATCTATCCTTCTTTATTTTTTAATCCCACCTCTCATTATCTTCAAATTCAGCCGGTTCCCCGTTCTCAGCCGTGGTTTCGTATTCTTCTTATTAACTCTCCGCGATCGTTTCCTTAATCAGACTGCGTTTTAATCACCCCCTTCTATCCTCTTCATGTTTTCGTTTTTTTCCTGTCCTCCTCTCCCGATTGTCCCCTTCATAGCTCTACTCCACTATATATTGCAAACCACATCTTCTTTGAATGCTCCGTCCTTGATTCTGAACGCTCTGTTTTGTACTCCAAAATCTTAACACTGGGTCTTCCTGCTCCTTATAATTCTTCCTTTGTTCTTTCCTTTCCATCTCCGGATATAATTCCTGTACTTCAATCTTTCCTAAGCTCTATTTCTAATCGTCTCTCTATTTAACCATTTACTTAATTTCTGTAATTATTGGGTCAAAGCCGCTAGCGCACCCAAAAGATAATATATAAAATAATACCATTTACAATTTTACATTTAACAAAAAAAATCTAACGTTAGTTAAATTTTCAGCTGGAACTGAAATACGAACAAACTTTTAATAGGGGGGGAAGAAGGGCAAGTTAAAAATTGAAAAAAATTTAACATAACAGCCGGGATCTTCTAAAGGCCCATAATGTGTGAAAATGAAAAATGGATCGAGAAAAACCAATATCAGAAGTTTGGAAATAATGATCTATCGGATTGCCGCATATTTACCGTCCGGATTTATTCGATCGTAGTGCACTTTTTACTAAATAGAACAGAGTTTTTGTAAAACGTTGATTAAGAACGTAACTGCGACGTGGTTTACACCTAAAATAAACAAACGGTAATAGATGTTTAATCTTTAAACGTCTTTATCGATAGTATAATAAAATCAGAAAATTTAACAATTTTATTTCTCGAATTAATTCTAAAGGGTAAAAAAGTATTAAAAGCATAATATAGGGACTCTATACTTCAAATACAGTCGGCAATACAGTGAGATTTTCCTGTTAATAAATAAGAAATTCTGAAAATTTTCTGCTGACTCCTTCTTGTATATGTTTGTTCCACAGTTCTCGATGAAACATCACAATCATCGGCGTCGCCAGGGGGGAGGGGTGCAGCTGCTCCCCCCGGAGCCTTGAAATTATTTAATCAACTGGCCACGATGAGTATTTAAAGGCGCGTAATCATGGACAATTTGAGAGACTTATAATTTTATTATATAAATTTGCCAGAAACCCACGAAAATTATGTGTTTTAATTAAGATTTTATTCTTGTTTAATAAAATATTAAGCCTTTAAAAATTATAAATTTTATTTTTCCTATAACTCATATCCTCTTCCTATCATCATCATCCCCCCCCCCCCCCGGCTCATCAGCTGGCGACGCCCTTGATCACAATGAAACAGAGTTAAAAATAACGCGCTTAAAATAATTTTTCTACGGAACAATTGCGCATTAACAATGTCTAAAAAAATGCCACGTGTATTAAATCAAAGAACCAAAAGGCATGCACATTTATTTTATAAAATAATAATCACATATTTAAAATTAAACACTAATGCTGTGATCATGAAGCTATGCTTCGAAACGCGTCAGTGTTTAATTTTAAATAAAGTCGGATCCCGATTATCCAATGTCCCCGAATTAACTGAGCGAAAAATACATCCGATTTTACATTTTAAAGTGTTTCATAAAAATTAAGCATTATCCACACGCTTTAAACGATATTTACAATTCAACTTATAATGCCGGGAGCACAGCCTACATAATTATAAAGAGTGGGTAATTAGTTAAAAAGATACAGGGCAGTGAAAGCAATTTTATGCAGTTTATTATTTACCCAATTTCCTTTCTTTCCTCTCCGATTATCTCAGCGGAAAAAATGTTTGTAATTTCCTCCCAACACTGCTTTTTTTTTTTGTAATTCCCCCTGCACAATCTTTCCATCATATATCCCATAATGAAGGTCGTTTTTCTAGTACGGTATTAATGGTAGACATTTTACTTTAGGAACAAGGAGAACAACCGAAAAAAATTGAAATGCTGTTAAAACCGTTTCTTTAAACTCCGCGGCTGTCTTCACAGATCTACGGCAACAAAAACGGTTCTCGTAATTCTTCTTTGAAAAAAAAAAAACAAGTTCAGTCGAGCATAATATTTCATGCGCTGAGAATTCCGTATTAACGACAACCATAATATTTATATTTACATAATACTAAATTCAAAAAAAAAAAAGGAATTTGCTTTTTCCCAACGTAATTTTTTTACGATTTTTTGAAATTATCGCCATCTCGAAAATTTCGTTAAGAAAATGAAATACCATTTCGCTCTAATCAAATAGCGATCTCTCAATCGATTGGACGAGAACATTTTTTTTTTTGAAAAATTAGAAAGTATTCCGCGGCTCCCTGGGGCCTAACTTTTACGTTGGAAACCCGGATGATCCAAACTATAGAGGAAATACACACGGTGATGTACATTTTTAAGAATATATCACATGTTCGGGAAAAAAAAAATGTTTTCCCAAAATTTCGAACTTTCAGCGCGCCCCGAGAGTCTAAATATAAAGTTGTAAACTCGGCTGTAATTTTCCTATAATAAAGCGGTCCTCTGTACATCAGTTTGAGATACGTTTTGGTTTCTGTAACGTTTTTACTTTATTTTTCGCGGTTTTTGTCTTAAAGGGGGGAGGTTAAATATTTTTGATTTTATGAAAGGACTTCTGCGTTTTATTTTATATTTTGAATTTCACCTTTAAAGGTTTATCTGGTGATCAGTTATGAATTTATAAGTGATTTTTGAGGTCGTTTTACATTCCATATTATATTATATTCTTAATGGTCTTTTGCGGTTTTTGCCGTCCGGGGAAATCGGTCAGCTTGAAATGATAGATCATTTTAAAGAGAGAATTTTAATTGTAATGTATGTTTCGGATTTTGAAATTAATAAGTCTAACCGTTGGTGAGTTATTGATTTTTATTTGATATTTTTGTCGTTTCGGAACCATCTTATCAGGATTCCGTACACTCTATATGTGCACGGAATTCTAAAAAAGCATTCGTATTATTCGTTTCCCTTGAGGTATCCGTGCGTTTTAGCTGCGATACCTCTGCAAACATCTTATTAAAAATCTCTATCGTAAAAACAATCGAACTAAACCATTAGAACTTTTATTAATTTTAATATTGTACTCCATTTTGAAAAAGTACAAAAAGTACTTGTCGTCGTTAAATTTGGCAGTGGTATCAAAACTTTTCTCCTCGATATTTAAAACATCATTTGTAACAGTCTTAAGGATTTTTTATAAAAATCCTTTACGAAAAATTGACTTTCCGTTTTTTTTTTTTTGGCTTCTATTAATTTACGATCCTTAACTTATCAAATTATTTAATCCGTGTAATATGTTAGACAGATTTACTTGCAATAAGCATTCCCCAGTTTAGTCTTCCTTAACGTTAATGCATTTGACGCGACATAATAATAACGTTTGTCTGTAATTTTCTACATCGTCTCGTTACAGTCGTTTATATGATACAGTCTGTTCTACATTGTTCTGGTACTTCAAAGAAGTTGCAATGTGCGGCAACGGGCTATTCTACCTGAACGAAACACAATTAACTAATCAACTGCGTTACGGTAGACGCAAGGAAGTACTTTAACAACTCTTTTTTCTTTTTTGGGGCTTTGTTATTATTCATCGGACTTCTTTAAATTAGGTAATGTTGAACTCGCTTGTAACTATCACAGGGAATACATCTCTCATATTATGAGCCAAAATTGTTTATATATGTACCTCTAGATTCTGGGAAACTAACGATTTTGATGAAATTCACGTAGTAGGTGTGTTTTCATGACTTTAGAGATGATTAGTCGAGTCTTTATCGTCGAGAAAATTATTCTACGAAATGAACAATTTTAAACGGGGTGCGACCGGCGTTCAGTGATAAATAAAAGTAAATTTAAAATTCATAAGCCAGAAATGCAATAAGTTTAAAAACGAAAGAGAAAAACGGAAAATAATAAAAAAACTAATAACCGAAATACGTAAAAAAAACTTTTTTAATTTGATCAGCTTTGTCAACAATGTAATGAATAACAAAACAAAACACATCAACAACGAATAATAACAGTAAAAATCAGAAACTCTGGCTGAAAAACCGCAAGCTACAGCGGAGTAAATAAATAAATTAAAAAAAAAAAAAAAAAAAAAAGCCAGAAATATCGCTGATTTATAGCATGTGTAAAAAATGATAACTTTACTTACCACGCGATAACTGAAAATAGATAAATGCATATATGTATATCTTTGTTTCGTGATGAAATATGTTTACACTTTACATAACCAATTTAAATATCACGTCAATTGAGTTATACAGAACGTTGTTATAGTTTGTCTTTTTTCTTTTTGGGTTTGTTAATGCGGACATCAGTCTAAGAAATGAGAAAGAGAAGAAAATAACGTTCTCCTTTTAAAACATTTAAAGATACAGGAAATAAAAAGAATCCGTGGACAGGAATAATAGAACTAGAAGGAAATGAGAGAATATAGAAATCACCGATAATAAGGGAAGTAGGGATGCCGAGTTTTAGTATAGAAGAGTGGACGTTATTATTATAGCAATGTTTTTAGCATTTCATTAGTTGTTTTTATTGTTTTCAAGTATCCAGAATACTTCAACTTGAAAACGAGAATATAGTAAACTGAAAGATGTAGCTTTCGTGTACATGTCGTTGCTGAAAATATTTGATAGTTCGTGAAAATTAATCGATTAATTGATTTGCAACTTCGATATTGGATCCGAGCAATGAAGGCAAATGGTATTCTTGTTAGTAACCGAAGCTGTATTAGCGTTTAGTGGAAAGTAAATTTGACAATTCGCTTATTTACCAGGTTAAATAGAAAATTATAATTTCCCGATGTGAATAAAGTTCTTTTTCGCGGTATGTTTACACGTCGCGATTTCCAAATACTCGTAGTAGGTAAATTGAATACAGCTTCAACTTTTTTTGCATGACGCGCGTCTATTACTGCTGCATTTTTTAAAGTGTTTTTGCGAAACACTCATGAATGCACTTTAACTAAGCTCGATCACCAACTATTTAAGTATAACAGATTGCGGTGAAATACATCGCTCATATTTTACCAGGTGCAAAACGGCGATATGAATGCAACTAATTGTAAGAAGGAAACTTTAACGTAACGTTCGCTCTCGTTGATGCGATATCTAAATGTTAAAGATATTAGGCAATCGGTTATAACGATGTTTAAAATATGTGTCGCAACCGAAACCAACAAATTAATTTCCTCTTCTTTCCTTAAATCGTGTTCGACTTTTAATGAAAATTAAATTCGATTAATTATTCCTTATTCCCATTCGGTGTTAATGGAGCGGATGAAGGTGTCGTCGAGATGTAGCCAATTGTGCTGTTTCAACGTACGGTTGTTGCGGACTTCGTGGTAGCGAATGCTGCGCTACATGTATATTTGGAAAAATACTCTCATTGTAAAGTCGTCCGAAAATATTGCATTATCATTATAATTTACAAAAAAATTCTGAATAAATTCTTCAACGTTAACAACACTCGATTCGATATTATTATTCCCGATTGAATAATAATCTTTTTAACTTTTTACTAAAACCGTGAAAAACGAAAACACTTTTAACGTAATCGGAAATTTTTAATAATGCAAGAAGGGCACTAATTTTATATAAAATAGACTTGTTTACCGTTCAAACTAATACTAACTGACTGATTGAATGAATTATTTCGTTTGTTCGTCTCTAGCCTCGATGCGTGCTTTTGAATAAGGTGTGGTTTATGGAATATTGTATCGGAAAAGTTGCATTTTCTTAGTGAAAGTTTGTTGTAGACGTGTCTGAGGGAAGTTGCCAAAAGATTTGAATGTAGACATATTTATACGCGTGCGCGCGCATTGTGTGTGTGTGTGTGCGCGCAAGTATATTTAGCACGCATTCGCAACGGAAGATGCGGGCGTGGGAACAACCGGTACATTTGTGTGGCGATTGAGGCTTTGGTAGACTTGTAAAAATAAATGAAACATATTATGAACGATCGGAAAAAATGTTCCGAAGCGTTAAAATATACTTAGGCTTGGAAAAAAAAAATATCACGAATATCAGTGGCAGCTGATGTATGTGTATGTGTGGGAACGTTCGGTGAGCTTTCGCAATCACGGCGGTGGGTGTAAATGTGGGAACAGTCAGTGCGCTTCCGAAACGGACTGTGCGAACGGTGGATTAATTTTTAGAACCGGAAAAATAAATAAAAAATTACGAAAGATCAGAAAATTTTTTCGGAAATTGCAAAATAAAATATACGGCTATTCATTTTGAAAATTCATAATAGGATATGTATACGTATAGCGTGGGATCGGCCTACGCGCTTTTGCGGAGGTCTTGACGGATTAATTTTTTAGAACTGAAGAAAAAAAAATTATGAAAGAATGGAAAACATTTTTGAATGTGGAACAAATAGAAATATACTAGGGCTAATTTTATGATACTTTGGCTTAGAAAAAAATGATTATTATGGACGATATGGAAACTAGCGGCAGAAGATGCGTGCGCAAGAATGTACAGTGCATTTTCGTTAACAGCTGTGGCTAGTCTGTAAAATATGTTACTAAAGATGTGTAATATTGGCACGGAGGTGTGCCCCATATGCATGCGATCGTGGCTGCGATCACAGAATTATATGCGTGGGGGAACAGCCTTTTAAGAGCCGGAGAAAAAAATTATGAACGGTCGGAAGAAATGTTGGGAAGCGTAAAAAGTTGTACTTAGGCTAATTCAATAATACTTAGACTCGAAAAAAAAAAAAATACTACGAGTGATTGGACAACTAGCAGTAGCGGATGTGTATGTGTGTGTGTGTGTATATGTGTGGGATCGGCCGGCGCGATACTGCATCAGGGGGAGACTAATGGGACTTAAGTTAGTTTCAGACTCTTGAAAAAAAATTTCGATTTATTTTTAAAGTGGTTTGGATTACCGCATAGGTTCAACCTAAGGGGCAAAAGGGGTCTCGGACTGAGGTGAAATTTGAACCCCAAGACCGTAATTCAGGTTAGATCTTGAAAATTCGTTCGGGTTATCGGAAATGCGGGGAAAAGAAGGGAAGATTGGGGGAAACTGGGGAATCACGGAGAAACTTGGGTTAATTTCTGAGCTCCGGCACGGTAAATTGGGTTAATTTTTTCCTCCCGAATAAAATACTTAGGTTAGTTTCTGCACTCTGCACGCGGTTTTAGATTGAATTTCAGACCTGCCAAAGTCGCCATTTACTCACTACTAATATACCATGTAATTTTATTCTAAATGCCCATGAACATTGCAGAACCAAATCAGTGAAAGTCTCCTCTGTACGGCATGGTATTTTCATTAAATTTTAATCGTAGTAATAGTTTTATTGTGCTTTTCTCTTTCGCTGTGAGCACGTTAATTTAATCGAATCTATTTTGATAATTTAGTTTTATTTAATTAAAAAAAACTCTCGGTTTATATACATATATATATATGTTTTTTTTCATTTTTTTTACATTTTATTTTACTACTATGAGACTTAATGTTTCTTATTTTTCCTTCCTGACAGATTTTTTCGATATATATTTTTTTACCATTACCTATTTTTGAAAAAAGAAATCTCTTACCGTTGGCAGGGGATTGTGAAATTAAGCTTTTCATAATGTACTTTTAAAGATCTCTAATGAGGATCTGAAGAAAGCGTGGGGAGCCAGTTACTTTCTCATGCAATCCACCTTTACGTCCCTCCCAAACACTTCTTCGGTACAACTAATATTCAATTTTTCTTAGGAGCTGCTTGAATCCGGAACGAGATACAGGTATATAACCTGCAATTTAGTAGCCAAGCATTTTATCTATTGGTCTCTAAATGCTTTCATACGCCATCAATGGTACTTTAATTTCGAGTTTTTATAAAAATAAAACTTTAGTAGGATGACAATCTTTCTTCATCCTCACAGTTCGTAGTATTCTAAACGTGAAAAAATTTTAGACGATTCCTCACTAAATTCCCCGTTACTAACATAAATCTCTAAACTATGACGATATTTATCCTTTCCTCTTTTTTTTACTTTTGAAATCCTCAATGTTTTTATCTGTTGATTGAGCCTTGCCCGCCGTCGCGATTAATTTTCTACATCTTCGTCGTTCTTTCGTTTCTGCCATCTGTCGCTTTCGCTTCAATTGTAACTTTCATTTTCTCTTTTTCATTTTTCTCTTATTTCCTCTTCATTTTGCCTTCCCACTCGGATGATTGCAGTTTAATTTACGATGCCAGTCATATTTTTTTAATGTTCTTCCGCCGACGCTGGTTTTTTTTTTATTTTTTCTTTTTTGGGTTCGTCCACAAGGACATTGGCCCAAGAACAAAGGAAAAAGGACGAAGAAACTTAGATCTTTATACGATCAGAGATAGCCGACAAAAAGGAATCAAGAGCCTGAACAACAGAAGAAGAAGGAAGGGAGAGAATGAACGAAGCACTGTATGGAGTGGGAATACCAACTTGTAAAAGGGAGGAGTAGAAACCAGCTTGATCGTTTGCAAGAGATGCACACTCGAACATTATACGATCATCGGGATCACATACAAATTGGATATTGGAGGGGTACAATGGACAAAAAGGAGATGGCACAAGAGAGAAACGGAAAAACGAGGAAGGAAGCAAACTGTGCCCAAAGCGTAGGCGGCAAATCGCAGAGTTAGCTCTTAAGCTTTTCTCCTTCTATCGGATATTTCACTTTTTGTATCTCCTATAGTCTCTGCGAGATTGTCCCCTTCCTTTAAACAAATTTGTAATCTATTCAAATCTAGTTTCTTTCCTCTCCGATGATTTTTCGAACTATAGCGTTATATCCTCGGTAGGCGTAATGAAAAAAGAAAAAAAAAATTCTTGATATAACTTAAAATTAGACAACTGTTCGTTTCATCGTAAGGACATCGTATTTATTTTTAAGTCTCTAAATGACATTTTTACATGTTCCATTCGAGATTACTTTCATACTAGCCCGATGAAACCTTCAACTGGCATGTACACTCGTCTACCGCATCTACGTAGAGAAACTAAATTTATAATACGGTTAATATAGCCCGGAAACATAAATTCGAAATAACAAGATTTAATTCAATCTCTCAACTACTTCTAGGGAAAAGTAATGCACCCCATTCGAGAAATGGGTTGCTTAGTATTTTGTAATGGGATGTGAAGACAGCTAACCGACTTTTTGGGTGACTTCCCATTTCGCCTAAATTTAAGGTTTCGGTTACTCAGGTAATAAAAAAAAGGTCAGACGAACATACGAATGATTTCGTGTTGGCAACAGCGCGTCATTCGAATTTTAAACAGACTAAACGCATCATTTTTTTTTTCTATTTGATTCCACTGTTAATCTTTTCTTTTCGAAAAACAACAAAAAAGGTTCATATGAAAATCACAAGTTAAAAAATACCGCTAAAAATTTTTAATATAAATGTACCCGAAATGACGACCCCGATTAATATTTGCGAGTTATTCCATTCGAAGTCCAGTGCTGTATAAATCCCACCCGCCTTATTAGTCAGTGTATAAAAGCCCCTTATTGATATTTAGTGTGACATGAAAAATTAAGGTTTTCGGAGTTACAGAAAAAAAGAAAGAAAAATAATCTAAATAAAGAGTTGTAAACAGATAAATGCTTTATTACAAATTGAAGACAATGCACATTTATGCTAGTTTTATCTAAGTTCCTCGTTAAAAAACAAACAGATGAATTTTTTTCGTTTTCTTAATTTTTTCGTTTTGGACAGAAATTTGTTTCGAATATTTTCTTTTTAAATCTTAAAAAGAGGCAGAAAGTGTATTTATTTGTTTTTTCTTTATTGCGTTAGACTTGTCAGCAGCGGACGATTACCCATCAAAAAGAAGTTGTACTTAAAAAGTTAATAAACGAAAATTATAGTTAATATTAAGCAAAAATTACTTATTAATTTAATAGTATACTTTAATTTTTTTATGTCAATAAACCTGTCCCTAATTTTTAATCTTTTCCGACTTACAAAAAGAAAGAGGTTATATGTATGTTCGTAGCGTATGTTTTTTTTTTTATATTTGTTCGAGCATAACTCAAATTCATGTGAATCGACCATTTTACTGGTTCAGACGCCATTTTTCGGCAAATCCAAAAGAAGATAAAGAAAAAAAACCTTCTATTTTACTATTTTTTTTTTTTTATTTTTTTTTTTTTTTTGTGAAAGCAACATCCTGTTCCGTGTTTAACTGCTGTGGCTATTACAGTACGAAGATGCGCAGTTTCTTTTTATAGATATCTGATTATTCCGCTAGTTCTGATAAATTGTGTTATGGATAAAATTGCATCGGGGGAATTCTCAAGAATGTTGGTGACTGTTTTGTTATTAATTGAAAGGGGCCGGTGAGGTGATAATGCTGGACAGTCGCATAGTATATGAGGAGTTGAGGGAGCAACAGCTTGGCCACAGAAAGGACAATTCGTAGGAGAGGGGGTTCTTTGCAAAATAAAATTATGCGACATGGCCTTATGGCCTATGCGCAAGCGGCTAAGTGCACAGAAATCTCTGCGGGAGATGCTTTTTTTCTGGCCACCATGGTTCCGTTGAGGGTTTAATTAACCTCGAGAAAGTCTGACACGAGGACCAATGGGTTTTCCATGAGGACGTGAGATTATTCAAGATTATGTTCGAGAGATAAGGTGGAGGTGGGCTGTTACTAGGCGAGGGGCAATATATTTCTGCTCGGGGGGATGTATCGAGGCGTTCATTTCCAGGAATCCCTGCATGGCTGGGCGCCCACAGAAAGGATACGGAGCACTGTCTCTTAATAAGTTCGTATAATACCTGCTGGGTTCGAATTGCTACAGGATGTTTGGTGAGGGGATTAGAAATTGTCAATAAGGCCGCGGATGAATCAGATACCAGCAGGGCTTTCTGTGATGTAGGTTCTGTAAAAAGAAAATATTCCAAACAGAAAAATACTGCGTATATTTCAGCATCCAGTACCGAGCAATTGTCATTCAGTCGAATGCTTCGAATCACTTCGCAGACTTCAAAGGAACAGGCGGTTGGGGAAGAAGTAGCCTCTGGGGTAGCCTTGGCAGCATCCGTGTAGAAAAAGAGGTGGTCGGGGTATTTTTGCATTGTTGCTGTTGTCAACTGAACGATATTCGGGTGCAGGGGTTTATTATACTTCGTCAGGGAAAAGTTAACATCAATGTTTAAAGGGGCCCACGGCGGAATCATGATGTTAGGAGCTAGGTTAGGGAAAGGGATTACGCTCACGTTGTGCTGCGATAGGAGAGCCAGGATTTCTGGGAGAGGGTCATTAGGGAACTCTGGGGTGTTGGGGAGGTCATTTGTGTCAATGGGACAGGCGCGTTTACTAGAGAATAGAGCGAGGGTCTCACGGTGGTAATAATAGGTTCGGAAATACTTTAGTGGGGGAGTGCCTAACAAGGCACACAAACTTACAGACGGGCAAGTTCTATGTGCGCCTAGTATCATGCGGAGCGCCGTGTGGTGTATTGAATCAAGGGATTTAAGTAAAGAGGGACTGGCTGACGCATACGCCTGGGACCCGTAGTTTATTCTGGAAATGACTAAGGATTTGTATATGAAGAGGAGAGTTTTCGGAGGTACATTATACTTTGTGTTTGATACATATTTAAGAATAGATAGGAATTTATGACATTTAACTTTAAGATTGGATATGTGGGATCGCCAAGTTAGCTTTTGATCGAACAGTAGTCCAAGGAAAGCAGCAGTAGGGTGGAAATGAAGTGAGGAATTTTCTAGATTGAGGCGAATGCTGGAAGAGTTTTGACGTCCCCTGTAGAAATCAACACAGATAGACTTAGATGGAGAAAACACAAGACCATTATTGTTACACCAGGATTGTAGTTTTGAAGTAGTTTTTTGTAGGATTTTTTGAGCATTTGCTGGAAAACTGGAAAACAGGGAAATGTTTAAGTCGTCAAAGTAGAGCCGGGCGTTTACAGGCGGAGCAATACAATCATTTATATCATTGATATAAAAAATAAACAAGGTTGCACTAAGGGCAGATCCTTGTGGTAAGCCATTCTCAGTTTGAATGGTGCTCGATGTTGACGAACCAATCTAAACATGGAACGTTCTGTTTGTTAAAAAATTATTCAGATACTTGGCCATGTTTCCACTTATACCAGCTGTTGTCAGCTTGGATAAGAGGCCGTATCGCCATACTCTGTCGAACGCCTTTTCTATATCGAAAAAGACGGAGTATACATGTTGGCGTCTGTGAAATGCTGTTAATATTTGCCTTTGTAGGCTCAGCAGATGATTAACTGTAGTACGCTTCTTACGCCCTCCGGTTTGTGACGAGGATAGGAGATTATTCTGTTCAAGGAAGAAAGGGAGACGCCGGTTAACCATTTTTTCCAGCGTTTTTGCGAGGACACTTATGAGGGATATAGGCCTGTAGTTTTGTGGAAAAAGAGGATCTTCATTTTGCTTCAGAATAGGAATAACAACTGCTAATTTCCATGGCTCAGGGATCGATCCGGAGAACCATATTTGGTTATAGATATGTAAGAGGAAGTTTTTCGCTGACGGAGGTAAGTGTTTTAACATATAAGGATGGATGGAATCGGGCCCAGGCGCGCTGTTTGCAGTATGGTACTGGAGTTTACTATTTAAAATGTCTTAATTCAATAAATTGCCAAAAGATTACGATTTAACATTACAAAAAGGAAAAAGAAAGAGAATATAAAAAGACGCTATTCAATTAACCAAATATTTTATAATGTACTTCTGACGTACAAAACAAAAATTTATAGCAATTAAGCGGAAATAATTTTTTAATCGATGACAATTTCTGTTATTCTCTGTTGCCGAAATCGAATTAAACACCATTTCATTTAAAGCGTAATTTACAATAAATATTTCAATATACAAATATTACATATATATATGTATATTATTTACCTGCCCGATTTGTTTTTATAAATGATACATCCATTATTATATTAGACTGACTCAAAAACATCTTTGTTTTATTTACAAGCGATAACTTGTAATATTCAAGATAGAAGAATAGAGTTTCTTTCAGAATACGCATAAGACCCAAGCCAGAACAAATTGCGACTTCATATCGTAAAGCAGTCAGTATGCGGTGATTTTCCGCATATTGACACGAATTTGACATTTCTTACGACCTTTAATGACGCTGTCCGAGCTAGCAAAATAATAAAATTTGGGTAACAATCATTCAATTTCTCGGGCGGTCTCGGCAGCGGGCAAATGCGGCATTGTTCGTCAAAGACGCTTTCTCGATTAAAAAATCGAGGGTTCCCCCGCTGCGCCAGGGTAATCTTTTTTTCTGCCTACCAAACGTGACCGAGTTGCCAAGTTGATTTTTACAAATTATTATTATTATTTTTTTATGGGTCATTCCATTTTTAGGCGAAATGGGAATTAGGCGAAATGGTACCAGACCGACTTTTTACAGTTTAAACGAAAAAGAAAAAGATTATATAATTAATCGTGTGTGATTTTTTTTGTTTTTTACGCTTGTTCACGCATGCACTTACGCAGACTGATGTTTATTTATTTTTCCTGGCCCACGTCATTTGGTCATTTCTCTCTGATTGATTTAAATTTCTATTTTCGCGGTCTTAATGGAATTGTATAAGCATTTACACATTCATACGAATTCGGCTGATCTGCACTACCCAAAACAGTCAGAGGTAGAAGGTATATATATATTAGCTTCGGTAATATAAGCTTAATGAACTTGCTTCTTTCCCGCTCGTATTCTATACACTGCCACACTAAACGCTCTAGACTCTCAAGTTCCCCGCAATTATTACAATTCTCGGTATTTAATATACCTAATTGGCATAATAATACCGGGGTCCGACAATGTCCCATCACCCCTTAATCTACTTATATATGTTATGTAGTTATCTCTCTCTCTATGCGATCGTCAGAGAGCTTGTGTCGTTGAATAGTGTTGTTTACCACATGTTCTCCCCTTTTGTTTACTTGTTTCTTTAGACTCCACCTCCCATCTTTCGTACATCTGACGATTCTTTGTTCATTCGAAAGTGTACCATTTAGCGATTGCTACCATATGAGTGCTGATGAGATACTCACTATTCATTCAAAAATGTAAAAAAAAATGGGGGTCTTTCAGATAATTTTTTACTAATATAACAGGTGCGACCGACGCTTAAAATATTATCAATTTATCAAACAGCAACGTAAATTGAAAAAATTAAAGTATTTTATCAGTGTTAATTAGCGCGGATAAATATGTAAGGAATGAACTGTTAAAAAAAAAAAAAAATACCGACGCTTGAAGATTTACTATAAAAATTTAATAAAAAAGCGATAAAAGGTAAAAAATAATTATTCGATAATAAAAATTTAATAAAAAAGCGATAAAAGGTAAAAAATAATTATTCGATAATAAAAATTTAATAAAAAAGCGATAAAAGGTAAAAAATAATTATTCGCTAATAAAAATTTAATAAAAAAGCGATAAAAGGTAAAAAATAATTATTCGCTAATAAAAATTTAATAAAAAAGCGATAAAAGGTAAAAAATAATTATTCGATAATAAAAATTTAATAAAAAAGCGATAAAAGGTAAAAAATAATTATTCGCTAAGAAGATAATTCTGTACAATGAAATATATCTTAAGGCGAGATAATTCGAAAAGCATAACTGATACCTTAATTAAAGTTTCGACGCACCAAATTCCGATTCTATAATAATTGAAAACTGCATTAAATATTCCATTGTTTCTAAATATTCCAATTGTTTTTTGTTTTTTGCTTTTTTGTTTTTTGTTTTTTGTTTTTTGTTTTTTTTGTTAAAGGTGTGTATGAGGGTTTCCAAGTACCGTGTTTAACCACCGGGGCTATTACAGCCAAGGAGCCTACTTAAGGGGATGCTTAAACACGGTAGTACAGACCGCTGCTCCGCATGAAAGTTAATACAGCTGCGATCGCGGACGGAGCACTTGACAGTATTTTAGAACTAGAGGAAGTAGTAAAGTGAATGGATCGTGGTACCGCAAATGAGGAACGTTCGAGAAGTAGGTGACAGGTGGATGGGGCGCTCGATTGACTACAAAAAGGGATGAAATTTGGGGGTTGTATAAGAATTATCATAATATATATATTATCTTAGGGTAGGTATATAATTTTCTCTTATCTGAGAAATTCGGAAAATATTAGGTAGGCTTTTTTCATTTTGAAAAATACTTAAACAGAATTTGTTATTTACGGCGCACTGAGTAAAGCTTATCAATATACCCTAAAAATAATGCTAATATTTAACGTGTTTCAGTAGTATCAATAAATACCGAGTATGTATTTTATTCTCAATGCTAGCGGTTAAATAGGCTCAGCTTGGAAGATTTAAAATAACCGGTGATAAGTCTTCTTATTATTTGTTTGTTTTTTTTTTGTTTTTGGACGTATCGATGAATTTCTAATGCACAAATAGAGATAATTTTTTACCTTCTCAAATTTCGTATAAGTACTGATTAGGTTATTCAGACGATGTATCGGTGACGAACCCTCCCTAGTACTTCCAATCATGCGGCAAAGTAGTCAAAAATTGAAAAAGAACGAAATTAGCTAGTACTTCTTTGTCGGGAAAATAATTAACTTGGCTAAAGGAGGAAAACAATCTTGCCGGTAGAAATCTGGGAAGTCGCTGCTTGAGCATGGCGAGCAAAGTGCCTAATATGTAGGTCTGTCTGTAGTAGTTGAACTCTTCAAATGAGATCTGTTCGCTTTTCTATCGGCTAGACGCTATGCTCCGATATTAGCGAGTCACTGAGTACAACGAAGCGTAAACAGCCAATCAGATTGAACGTTTAACGAACGCAGACACCTGTTTACCTCGGCAAAGACCAGCGACACCGCACATTTTTCGCTGCGAAACTGCGACCTCACTGTCAGCGGAATGTAATTTGCACACCTACATCGATTTTCTATCGCGTAGTATCTTAATATGTATAGCTATGAAAATTACGAAATTAGAAAAATCTCGTCTACTGAAATGCGCTTGGAGAAATATACTGTCGTTAGTGAAAATCTGAACGAAAAGCGGTACAGAAGCGGTAGTACAGCGAACCAGCGATATTATTTGATCAGCAGTTTGCAGAGAATGCGAGCAGACGTATTTATTTTTAAATGTGTAGTTTTAATTTTTCTTTGAATAATCTACTTCAACGCTTATTTATTAAAACACGAAGGTGCCGCTGCGCATACACGTCAGTTTATAGTTCTTAAAGTTACTTAATAATATTTATTTATTTTTTAAATTCATTTTCGTTACACGTAAATTAACGCGGGTCAGAATTTTGGCCTAAACCCGTTTTGAGCTCCGACTGCTTCCGCCAGTTTTGGATCAATCTGCGTGCGACCATTTCACGTTTACATCGCGAGTAGTCATTCTTCGGTACGGAATTACGGCATAAATAATAGTCGACCACTAATCTGAACAGCGCCCAGAGACATTTCCTGTAAAAGTCGATTGCTATACGCGCAGATATTACGCGCGGTATTTTTTAATACGTACTTAGCCGCAGATCGAGATATTGTTCGCGCTGTATCATCATCGAAATCATTTTTATTCAGTCGATTTAGTGAATGGATGAAGGACACTCGAATTGAGCGCGTTGGGTGGTCGATAGTGGCAACGTGTGTGGGTCGCTATGTTGCGATCACGGAGCCGAGCCAAGAGCTGGCGGACAGGCTGCGCGTTTTTAATAAGCCTATATTAAGTTAATCTCGCGGCCGAACAGAGGCACTTGGCCGACACGCCGACCTACAAACTGAACTTGGAACAAATTATCTAATAATTTTCCGTCAAACGCCTCTATTCGAAGTGCGCTATTAAAAAGCCAATCCGAACGGCGTCGGTCCAGCTAAAATTTATCCGATTCCGGGCAGGAATTATCGTCGCGAAATAAACCTGTTGTTACTCTTATTCCACGATCATCGATGAAAGCAGCAGCTGCCAGCCGATGGAAATTGTACTTTCGATACAGATTCGGACGTGTTTGACCAGTTACATCAGTCGAATATTCACGCACGGTTCACCGTGTTAGCAGATTCTAGACACGATCGAGACAAATTTAGTCACAAGTCCGCGGAATTCTTTTGACCGTTAATCGCCGAATTCCTTTGACTGTTAATCGCCGAATTCTTTTGACCGTTAATCGCCGAATTCCTTTGACTGTTAATCGCGGAATTCTTTTGACCGTTAATCGCCGAATTCTTTTGACCGTTAATCACCGAATTCTTTTGACCGTTAATCGCCGAATTCTTTTGACCGATTCCGATGTGTCATTAAATTCGGCAACTAGCTTAATTCAGCGCCTAAGTGTACAGTTTATTGTCGAGAGGTCTTCAAATATTTTAATAAAATTAAAACCCCGCATTATTTTGATCATAACTATTGCACTCAATTTGTTAGTTTAACATTCGGCAGTTTGATGGCAGCGCAACCCCGGGCTAAGTATGATAGAAGTGAAAGTATTAATAACGTGTTTTGTTTTTCTCTCTAAACATTCGCGCTATTAACATCGTACGTAATTAGGTACAGAAGTAAGCGAACAGGAAAAACAGGAAAAACAGGAGTGACAGCTTATGAAAACCTATTCTGCATGTTGCGGAGCGCGGTGTACATTATGAAGTTGAGAAATTCGTCAAATTTTACCCGCGCTATTAACACATTGAAGTCAATGCCCGTCTGCGGCGCGGGCAAAATGCCACAGATCGGGCATCGACTTTAATGTGTTAAAATATATTAACGGCCGGCTTGAATTTAATTTGTTCATCATTTTTACCGACTTCGAATGAAGCAGGTCACATGCTTTGTATTTTTTCTATTTTTCTCTCTTATATTTGTTCACGCGGAACTTTTAGGGCCGATTTTAATCATTTTTTGCTTATACAAAAGTTTACCCGCGCATAGGCTCTATGTAAGTACGTGTTGACGATTATTTTGCCGAATAGTCATCAAGTAACTTGAAAAATATAATTAATTATAATAATAACACTGATATAATGAGCAATTATAACAAACAATGTAAGAACAAAATAAATTTCTTACTTATTAACGTTTTCGGGCATAACCCATTATCAGCTAAAACACAATTCACAATGTGTGATCAAGAAACAAATTCTAAATCACACTGAGGTTAACTAGGGAATAAAATGGTTTATATATATATATATATATATATATATATATATATATATATATATATATATATATAGGTTTAAAATAACAGTTATAGAGTTAATATGTTAACAGTATTAAAACAGATGTAAAGTAAATAGACTATAATATATATTTAAGGAAAATAAACTGTAATAGATATGATGAAAATATAAAATCATTTAAAAACTATGAAATAGAAAAATCCGCATTTAATAAAAAATAAACATAAACCAAATTCTATAGAAAATAGAGTTACAGTCTTAGCTAAATATAACGAAGGTAATAATGTGCCATGAACATAGCGGAAAATTATTATATAAATAAAAATAAAAGTAAGATATTAAACGATCAAATCCCAAATAACAATAATCCATTTTTTAATATGAAATTTTAAAATGATTATTTATATTTATTTAGATCATTAAATTTCTTAAATATATTACTTTACATCGGTTTTAGTACTGGTAACATATTGACTCTATAACTGTTATTTTAAACCTATATATATATATAAACCATTTTATTCCCTAGTTGACCTCAGTGTGATTTAGAATTTGTTTCTTGATCACACATTGTGAATTGTGTTTTAGCTGATAATAGGTTATGCCTGAAAAAGTTAATAAGTAAGAAATTTATTTTGTTCTTACATTGTTTGTTATAATTGTTCATTATATCAGTGTTATTATTGTAATTTATTATATTTCTATATTTAACAAACAGGATGGAAAACGATTCTTTATTAACCTTTAAAAATGCAGGTTCTTCTGAAAATAAACGAAAAAACAAGAAACACTACCTTTGCGTTTGTGATACAGATGTATCTTTTGAGTAGAAGCGTTTCATTTTAATACAAAAAAAAAAAACACCAAGTCCGATACTGTTATTGATCAGGTGATCGCAGCGATAACGTCATCAAACTTTTGAGCGACGCATTTTTCAAAACGACCGCCAGCCATAGGGGACATATGCAAGTCAAATTTTTGAATATAACAAACGCGACTGACTCCAAATATTATCAGTATTATTTACCGTGAGAACGTGGGCTAGGAAGAAAACGATTCTTAATGTAGCTAAATGAAAATTCCGTAATTATAATCGAATTCTTCGGTCGCAAAAAAAGAATTTGCGAAAAGTGCAATACAAGATATCATCGGTAAAGAAGGAGAGAAAGATGACCTCATTAGGAAAGATGATTACCGAAAAATTAAGCTGAAGTCCTAGAAATAGTGAAAAGGAGGTGTAGAGGGGAGAATTGATCGATTCTGAAAAAGAGCCGAAGAACAATATGAAATTGGAAGGAGGGTTATAATTGAAAGTATTTTATTTCGTAAGGAAGATGAACATTATGAAAATTACCGGAAACGTCGAAACACTGCTACAGTAAAATTTTTTATTGGAAATGAAAAGCCTAAAAAACAATCAGCAGGATCGAGACGGAGGCAACAACCAAAAGTGTATTATCCGGGGGAAGTAGTAATCATTACTTTTCAACCGCCAAACAAGATGTATGTATAGAGTATATTTTCAACATTTATGTGGATAACGAGGCAGATGGAAACGTAAGGAAAGAGATTTTTTTTCCTTTCTGTTATTAGGTATAAAATGGAACTATAGAGGAATTGCAAGAGGAAGGAAGAGAACTTAAGCGGAAAGTATAATTTGAAATCAGAGATATAAAACTAAACAATGCGCAAATACAATTAGTTATAGATAAACTAGTCAGCAATAGTCTGTTTACAATTAATTGCGCTTGCGGATTGTTTTTTCGGTATATTTCTGTTAATTAAAATAGTCAATGGCACAACACAAATTTGTATCATGGAGAATTCGAACACATTTGCTGGATTTAACTGCTTTAGGATGGTAAGAAATACTATTCCGCTTCCGATGAAGAATGATTATAGGTTTAACGAAGAATGTAATTCGTTAATCTGGAAGAGCGAGATTAGGATGTGGGAAGAGGTTCGAAGATGGAAGATAAAGAAGCTCTTCAAAGTTGCGCACGTAAGAAAAGAAATATAATTAATAAAAAAACCTACTCTCTATAAAAGAGAATATTTATAGATGTTCAAGAGTTTGCGAACGAGGAACTTTAACAATTCCATGGTGCAAATATTTGGAAGAAAGAAGTATTATAAGGAAAGGAAGCGGGAAATATTTTTGTTTATAACAGATTTCAGAACAAATTTGCTATTGGGATAGGGCGGTTTGCAATCTACGAAATTAGCGGTTAAAGGGTAAACCGGAAAGCTCTGAAGATGTGGATACTTGTACCGTAAGCAGTTTTGCATTTTTTACCATGTAAAATAATGAAGCACTCCGGAATTTTCGGGCAACGACGGCGAGAACTATAAACTTGAATAGATTAACTGTGTAATCTGTATAATATAGTTAAATAGTATGATCCACGTTAGGTCGAAGACATGACAAAGAAAAGTTAAGTGGGTTGCGAAATTGGAATGTTCTTGCGATACAAATGGAAAGTATAAAGAGGATATAAAAGAAAAACTGTATAAAAATGTAAAAGTTGTCAAAAGTGCTATCCAATATTTGCCAAGAAGTATTAAAGCCGATGATGCTACGGGATAATTCGACAAAGCAACGAGTTCATTAATTTACCTATTTTCCCCTGGTTTTTTGACTTTCCTTCTACGCGTCGTTCTAACTTGTCTGCGATTATTTGTCGTCTTCCTCGCTTTTCCCTGTGTTTTTCTCGTGCCGTCTCCTTATTGTCCATTGCACTCTTCCAACAATCAATTCATTTGTGATCCCGATCATATAATGTTCGGCTGTTCGTCACTTTTAACTGAACAAGTTTCTTTTTATTCCTTCCTTTTACAAATCGGTATCCTCGCTCTATACTGCGTTTCGTTCATTTTCTCCTTTCCGAACTTTGTCTGTTATGCAAGCTCTGGATTGTATTTTGTCGGCTATCTTTGATCGTGTAAAGTTCTGAGTCTCCTTTTTTTCCTTTGTTCTTGGGCCACACTATCCATGTTGATGAACCCATAAAAAATACATAAGAAATGAATTAGGTTAAAGATAGTTGTCGTTAAAAAACAACAAAAAAAAAAAAAAAGAAACAAAATTGCGCAATCAGTGATTAGATCTTTCAAATCGTAGGAAAAAAAAGTAACCGCAAAAAGAGAAACCAGTTCAGTCAAGCATGATGTTTCATACGCTCAGGGTTATTCCGTATATGTTAAGTTGACGATAACCATAACATTTTCTGGTAAACTTCTGCAATGTTTCGCTAAGAAAATGAAATGCGCGTTCGTTCCCGACAAATGGCGCACTTTTCAAAAATATAATATTGTATGTCCTTAAAAAAGAATACTTTTTTAAAAAATTTTCGATCTTTCAGGAGCTAATTTTAAAGTTGAAAACGTGGATGTTCCAAACCAGAGAAATATATATATACGTAGATGTGAATAACTACGTTCAAAATTTTTAACCGTAATAATCGCGTCGCAAAGATGGGCTACATATTACCCCTCTCGCACTTGTTTGAACTTTCCGTTAATTTCGAAACTTTCGTTAAGGAAATGAAATACGGTTTCGTACCCGACAAATAGAGGTTTTTCCAACGATAGATCTCACATGCCCGGGAAGAAAAATATTTATTTCCATGGTCTAATTTTAAAGCTGGAACCCCGGATGTTCCGAACTAGAGAAATATACGGGTTGCGCATATTTTTAACCGCGTTCATAATTTTCAGCTGTAATACTCGCGGCGCTATGGGCATGTAATTTTTTGAACTTTTTATTAAGTTCGAAAGTTTTGTTAAGGAAATTACTTATTGTTTCGTTTCCGACAATTAGCAAATTTTCCAACAATAGATCACATGCCAGGGAAAAAGGAAAAAATTTCAAAATTTTTGAGCTTCCGGCGCCCCGAAGGTCTGAATATAAAGTTGTAAGCTACATGATTTCTTAAGAAGCGGTCCTTTATGCATGCATTAAAAATACGTTTTGGTTCCTCCGACGTTTTTACTCGGACTATTGCTTACGTGAACTTCCTTTTTTCTTTTTTTTTTACTGTTTTTGGCCTAAACGGGGTAGAGTTTAAATAATTTTTTTGGTTTTACGAAAGGACTTTTGCATTTTATTTCACATATTCTGAATTTACTTTTAAAGCATTATCTGATGATGACTTATGAGTTTTTTAATGGTGATTTTTGAGGTCCTTTTAAAATCGATATTATATATTGCTGACGGTTTTTAGGTTTCTCGCCGCTCAGATTCATCAGTTAGTTTAAAAAGTAAAGTGAAGCTATGTATTCGCTGACCTCGCCCGTTTAATATTAATTGTACTTTGTTCCTGCACGTTTCGGATAAATGATTAATTTATATGAACAAGTTTTTTCCTTTTCCTTTAAAGACACTCGACAACTTGATAGTTGTGTCGTTATGGTCGACTATGGATTATTGTATATTTTATATTACCTGATTTTAGCTTAAGTAATAAGTTAATATTATCCGCATTATCAGAGTTGGTATCGACATTTTGAGTTTGGGAGGAGATAGTTTTGACGTGTCTGTCTGACGCTTCCAATTGTTAAATGAGCTCTTATTACGATTTCCTTTGTTCGGTTTTGACGGAACGACGTTTGCCAGTTCGATAGCAGCGGTTTAACAACGTATAATTCGGTTCTACGCAGAAGTGTAGTTTTTCCCATTTTGCTTGCTACTGATCCTTTACACTTTTGTATAAGAGCCAACGGTTGATGTGTTTTAAAACGAGACATTAAGTCAGCTATTAGTATATTTTTCGATGCGTGTTTGACATTTAATTCGACGCATGGGATTTTGCTACGTACGTCTGCCGCGATCTCTCATTTTTCTTCGTATAACTCTAGGCGTAAAGGATCAATTTGTTTTTATTTTTTTCATATGTCACCTTGTGAGGGAAGGACAATAGGTTGAAGAAATATTTTAACGCTAAAAGGTTGTGTTCGAGTACATCAGTTTCCACCACCTGTGGTTTTAATATTTATTATTTAATGTATTTAATCACTGGCGTAATTCTGTTATTTAAACTAGTTAAAGGAGACTGGTATTAAAAGGAATCCTAGAATGAATCGCATAGCTGTGTTTTGAATTATGTCCATTTCTTTTTAACCTTTTTATTCTCTTCACCGTTATAAAAAATAAATCCCATAGTCTACATTTTTGATAATAGTAAACTTTTATATAGCCAGTAATAGTTAATTTTTTATCTTCTCCCTTTTCAATGGGCCTAGATTTTTAATATGTTTAATTTTTATCCGCAGCAATTGAAAATACAGGTTGTTTAATTTTTTGTCAAAGATTTTTCTCAAAATTTTTTTAAGGGTGCTCAATGGCCTTTCCAAATATTTGCATACCGTATGATGGTAGTGTGTTCGGAATGTAATGGATTCCTATTTTAATTATAGAGAAAATTCTGCCCATGTTACGAGTTCGTTGGTGGCGGTATATCGGGGCGTTGTTTCTATTGGTTTTTTCGCTATTTCCTGCTAGGTAATTACATTAGATCAGCGAAGATTTCAGATATTCCGTTTCCAGTGACAGAGCCTTGCGCGGTGTACCATTTTCGAACGTTTGTGTTTCGGGACAATATATCGCTCAAACCTTACTTGAAACAATAGCAATATGTAAAGAGTTTTCGTAGTTCATATTAACATCGAAATCACAATTTTTTGTGGATACAACGTCGACATTTTGAACGCGTTTACACGGTCCATCATCATCAGACGTGTTCGAAACGTTAAATGGTTATGTTAATGTTGACACGTGGTGCCTTCTAAACATTGTGATTTTGAGTCTTACTTGAAACGTTCCGCGCCATGAGAATTCTCTCGCGAACATTGCCACCAGGCATCCCCTTTTATGGTCCATTTTAATAACAAGTATCGTCCAGATTCGGTCGAAGGCTTTTTTTAGGTTAAAACTGATAACCAGCGATAATGTTCGTGTTTACAGATCCATCGCTTATACGTTGTTGCAGTTTACTTTCGTTCGGTCTAAATCCGAAGTGCATTACAGCTTACCAGTTGTCGCGACCTTCTAGCATATTTGTACCGGTCTATTATATTTACTTGCATTAATTCGCTCATGCAAAATGAGGTAGGGTGGTAACTTTAAAACGATCTTTTCCAAATTTGATGTTTTTCAACATTTTTTCGTATTGCATTAGTTCCTCAAAATTATATTTATAACAAGTTTGTCGCGGTTCTTCCACAATTAAGTTTAAAACGCCCTTTCAATCTCGCATTTCAATACGTAGTTATTTATATTAATATATGACGGAAATATAACGACTAATATGGTCTTTGTAACCAATCGGTTTATCGTTATATCGTATAAAGAGCGCACTTTATTTTTAATTTTTTAAATTTTCATCAAAGTGTTTTACTTCGTTATAAAAAAACTTTCGCCGAATACTTTTTTTTTTTTTTTTTTTTTTTACGGAATAACTTTTTTCACCAATTAGGCAATTTATTTATAATTATAATTACACGCCTTTTTTGGTAATTCTAAAACGTAAACATCGAATTTTTTATTTATACATGAAAGTTGAAAAGACCTAAATAGATATATAAGAATAGAAAAGAGGAAACAAGTAAAATTTTTCCCTATTTTCGAAGAAATTTGTAATTTTTGATTTTTAATTATGACGACACGAATCCGTAGCCCCCTTTTTTAATGTATTTCTTTTTTCTTTTTTTTTTTTGATGTAATAGAGCTTTTCATCGGTATTTTTAAGTTTGCAATAAGCATTTAATATGTCACACACATTAGTGTGAGCAGAACTTTACTGTACTCTGAACTTAATTTTTTTTTTTGAGGTAACTGGTGACTATCCTTTCTTATGTTTCTTTTTTGTTCTTTCTGTTAAATTTATCAATAAAAACTTACAGAGCTAAAAAAATAAACACTTTTACCAGTTGAAACTCGCAAAATGATCTCTCTGTAGCAAAAGTAAAACGCTAGGTATTAGTGCGCTACCAAAATACTATCAGTCAATGAAAAAGTTTTAATTAACGTGTCAGTGGAATATTTATTGAAAATGGTTTCTCACCTTCGAATATCGAAATACGGTAAAGTGAAGTGTGCCTACATTAAAACCGAAAAAATCGTTTCTTTTTTTGGTTTTTTTTTTTTTTTACAAATCCAAAAAAAGAACCCAACTTGATAAGTAATTTTTCTTGTTAGTAGATTTTATGTAGCGTCGTACTAGCTATGATTTTATTCTATTGTTATTCAGTTGTAAAAAGCCAAAAAAGGAATATGGTTAAAATTAGGAAAAAATTTGATTTTCGAAGAAACGGCAGCTTTCAAACTGGATTCGTACAATCATCGCGTCACTAGAAATTTCACTGCAAGCAGCTGCGACCAAACATAACTTATAATTTTTGTCATCTTGACTTTGTTTTTATAAAAATTCCGTTTTTCCAGAAAGCTTTAGAGCGAATAGAATTTTTTCATCCATCACTTGCCTCTATAATTATTATCTTGGACCAGATGTTGTTATAACGTCCGTTTCCATCGAACTCCCGCAATCTAAATTGCCCCGGCATCGATAATATTTGATTGTCCATATCGGTTGGGCAACCGCAGCGCACAGCAATTGAACCTTGACCACCCAGAGGAATGCCAGATCACGATAGGCCGTTACGCGAAGCGAACGTACGACCAACGGTTTTTCCATTTTATTTCTGAAAACCATATCTATATAATCATTCAGCTACTCCGGTACAGCGTCGCTAAATCCTTCATTCACATTGCGGCAAGCAATGCCGAACGAACCGAATTAGGACGCGCTGCGTTGTTCTCTCCGGACCACCCACAACTCGATATCGTGCAAGTCCCGATCTTTTTTTAAACGCTAAAGGAAAAGAGACTCCCTTTCCCGATCTCCGCATTTTCTTCCAATTTTCCGCCTCCTATTTCTTTTTTCTGATAATCTGACCGCAATAAGTAAATAATAATTACCCCTCTTCCGGTATGGATACGGATGATGTGCGCCGAACAATTAGCCGGCACATCAATTACACGTTGTGACCACCGACGCACAGGCTGCGGTGCAGTGAGGAAGCCTTTGCACTCGAAATAATAAGCGACATTGCCCCCCCCCCCAAATTTCACGAGTTCATCGCTATCTGCCTCAATTTCAGCGGGAGAAACGTTTATGGCATTTAAAATAGCACGCGCAATTGTTCTAAAAGAGAAAGTTAAAAAAAATAACGTTTCTCCGATGTATATACCTTCATCTAGTTTTATCGCTGATGTTTGCAGGCCGTTGATTTTTTAATTTCCTGTTCGTGAAATATGTTGATAACGAAATCGTTTTCAACGATTTTATTTTCTAAACAGGCGGCGTCGTCAGCTGACTTGCCAAAAAACTAAAATGTCGTGGTCCCGAATTCGATCATCTGTAGTGATAGTAACAAAAAAAAAAAAGCATGCCAGAACTGACCATTTCTTTTGTTATGATGACGTTATATATAGATGTATGAATATAGGTAACCGCATACACTTAAAACTTGATTAACCGAAGATCGTAGTAACGTATCTTTTTTGAAGAAATCTTTTTCGTGTTCAGTGTTCAGTTCAATTCGATTTCACCTTTACAAGAATCGGTACGTACGCTACTCTCACAGTTTGAAAATAAATCAGTTTCAGTGTTTTATTTTAATTTTTGTGTAAAATGTGAAACGGATTATGTAGCGTTGTCAGAAAATATTCCTAGCTACTTCATTAATTCACAATTCCTGAGATATCGTTCAGTCGTCGTTTTATATGGGGTTCCGTCAACTCGGCTAAAACCAAAAATTCTCGTGCACGTTCGTAAGAACAGTCGCATCGGGTAGAAACTGCGTTGGGGGTTTAAGTGGTAGTGTAGTAGTCGAAAGCTGAGACAGTAATATGTGCTTGAGCGTATCCGTACTGTGTATGGAAAATTTGCAAAAAAATCAGATATACATGGGCTCCTGAGAACACAAACAATCAAGATTGTAAATTATATCGAGCTGTTCGCATTTTAAATGAAAGCTTTTTACTAATTTTATAAATTATCAATGTCATCGGAATTACTATTGGTGCCGAAGCTTATGCATTCGCTACTAAACAGGGCAATTATTGAGCGCGCTCCGAGTAACGAGCTTCCGATGCTTCCAAGAAAGCTAGAACCGCTCGTAAATCAGAATGAGCTTTCGAAAATATATCCAGTTTGAAATCGAAAGAAGGCGCACTTTATGGAATCGTCGATTAACAAAATGTATGAGATTGCCTGAAACTTGCTTAAAACTTTAGACGCGTTTTTTTCAAAAATACTACGTTTTTTCGACACATGACATCTCAAGTTCTATTAAACTAATTCATTTCAAATTTTGTACCCACCATCAATATATGGCCTTCTAACGCCCCTACCTATCACTTTTATGTCAAAATTATGCTTTTTGCTATTTGAAAAAATTATCGAAAAAGAAGGTCGAAAAATGTATTTTTTTCTTCAGACATGAAAAAAAAAAAAAGGAATCCGTTTTCTCCTTGGTAGAGGCTATAGCGAGATTCTTAATAATTAAGAATCTTTTTTAAAATTTTATTTTAGATGACCGGAAGAACTGTAATCATGTCAACTAGAGCACTACCCTTTTTTTTTTTTTTTTTTTTTTTTTTTTACCTCCAACTTTACTAATAACTTTTTTAATTTTAATTCTTCTTTTCCAAATTTTTTTTTGAATATATTTTTAAAATATCATTAAGTATCTTGCAAAAAAATGAATAGTAAAAGTAAAAAAGAAGTGAATTCTTTGAAACCACAATTATCGCTCGAGCCCAGTGTTTACTCAGCTATACACGTATACGGGCAAAATTTTGGAAATTGCAGTACGTTGCAACATTTGCACGCGTCAACCCTTAATCGATTTTATCGTAAATAGAAATTCTAATTTTTACATTTTATCGTAGGCTTTTTCAAAGCCACGCTCCTACTGTTACATCTTTTCCGAGCGATGAGTGCGGGAAAAACATCAACTCCTGATGTAATTTATTTTTCAGTGATTACTCTGGGGGCGAATATTTTTGATTTTTACTGCTCGTGAAATTCGAATTGAACGCTTTTCGATTTAAATCCAAAATTAACTTTTAAAACTTTTTGCGTTAGCAACGAAAGGCCTTTTTTATCTGTGTGATGGTTCGGAGTTTGCGCCTTTTCGGACTCTCTAAAAAAAAATCTTCAACCAACCTGCGCAGCAGCTTACGGGGCCCCGAACGTTTGCGAACAAAAATTCATAAAAATGTAGTATGACTTTCAGAATTGAGATATATGACGAAATAAAATCGCACTCATTCGTCTACGTTGCCACAATTCGTTATCAGTTATTCAGAAGAGTAGGGTCGTATTCTCTTGAAAAGCTGAAATCGTCTTCATCTATGGATGATTTAATAAATAAGTTTTCCGAAAAAAAGGGACTAGAAAAGTGTGTATATTCGATTGAAGTGGAATTGTTTGGATTGAATTGTAACTTAGCTCCTAAGGGGTATTAATTGTAAGTAATAACTTATAATCAATAAATAATTATTTTAATTTAATGCGAACGTTTTTGTTTCTTTTATGAAAAATTTTTACACTTTATTAGGGCCCCACAACAAATTTTCATACAAGGCCCGTCTAAGGCAAGCTACGCCACTGCTGCGCAGTCTAATTCGCGAATGTGATTACAGCATTAAAAGGGTTTATTAGAAACTTTGATATATCAACTTCCAGTGGTTTTCATTAATTGGCTACATTACTAAAAGATCTCTAAAAATATCGCATTTTTTTTCCTAATTATTTGATGACTACCGAGGATCTGTTCACCGATATTTATCAGCGTAGTATCGTCACTGACTGGGCTACACTTTCGAATAGGCAAGAATCATCAAAATCGGTCTAAATAATCGCACGATACTTCTTTAGAATGTACTTACGAGGAGTTGATAGAGAAGATCAATTGCGATTAAATATTTGCCTATTGGTAAAATGTTTCTTTTAAAAGCCTAGCGCGTAATTTAGTTAATATATGGCAAACAAACATTAAAATAAAAAAAAAAAAAAAACATCCCTGTTCGGATTACACTAGGATCTCACAACAACAAATTGCTACAAAAATTCGCCAACAGATATAAAGAATATGATTGTAATCCATACTAGTGTGTTACAGCTGATTGAAGTAAACAATATAAAACACACACTAATAACACAATGATATAGTGTTTAAAAAATATAAAAAGTAAATTAATTAACGTATATATAGTCTATCTAATTTAAATAATAAATTTGAAAATTCAGGTATATTCATGTTGACTCGCAGAACTTGTAAAAAGGTGTACACAGGTCAAATAAAAAGATCTTTCGCTGTTAAGGAGCACGTGTGTGCGTTACAGCTATATTGATAAGTCAATTTTCGCCAAGCATTTAATTTTAGAAAAACATACGATAAGTAACAACAAATATAGATGGGGGGGGGGACTTGACAATTTTAAAAATTATTAAAGACTATAAATGTTTAGACTCTGCTGAAAATTATTACATTCGTAAGTACAATTATTAATAACAATTTGCCGTATTATGTAATGTTTAATATTACATCGTGCAATCTTAATTTTAATATATTTTTCATTTATTGGTTGTTTGTATTTTAAATTTTTGTATTTTTAAATTTTTTATATTTTAAATTGATTAATAATTTTAGTCATTAATATACTGCGATTTATTTTTACGTTTCAAATTTCATTAGTTAACGGTGACTACATATTTTCATTGTTGACGGATTTATTATTGTTGTTTTAATTTTAATTGTTTTTTACACACCATGAAGATGGATTGTAGTATCCGAAACTAGTCGCTGTTTTTTATGCTTTTTTATATTTTTTTAAATTATATCATTGTGTTGTTATTAGCGTGTGTTCTATTTTATTCACTTCAATCAGATATAATGAATATTTAAAGTATCTTTCGATACACGTAATTTAGCACACAACTATAGGCACAGTCGAAAATTCGGTAACAATATTAAAAGCTTATTTAAAGCACTTGAATATTATGGAGCCTAGAAAGATAATTATAAAAATAACAAAATACAGAAAATATCATCTGTGAAATGATCGAATTTTACTTAAGGACAACATTTTAAACACTATTCGCAGTTCATTAGTACAATTAAAAATTATAGAAAATTTCTATCGATCTCTTCATTTATTTTTCATTTCGTTTTACTGATTATTCCGCTTTTTGCTGATAAATTTTCCAACATGTAAACCGCCATCATCTTTTTATTTTCACCAAATTTTAATACATCGCACATTCTCACCTTTACTCATATTTTTCTTTCCGGTCGAATATGACCGAAGAAAAACGTTCCTCGCCTATATTATGTGAGCTTTTCATTCAACTGTAAAATTTCAAGCGGAACCTTTAAAGAAAACCACAGAGACCGTTTAACGTTATCAAACTACTCGGTAAAGGAGAGAACGAATTACGACTGGCATTAATTGAAGTCCCGCGGACGTATCCGTAATCGGGAAAATAATTTAGCGATTGTCGAATAATTCGCAAGAAGTTAAAACTGCGATAATTTCAACTCCCTCGCTTTATGCACGATGTTTATGAAAATACTTTTAAAACAGACACCACCGGTAATGCAAACGCTCTATGCACTATAATTCCATCGATGGAACTAAAAAGTACGTACATTACGCGAGTCAATGAATCACGACGTAATAAAATGGGAAACAATAACGTTAAGGAAACGTGTCGGCAAGTATTTTCGAGCTTCGATGTGTCCAGCGTTAGCGGAATAATTGATTTCGAGTTCGGTGAGGTAAGCTCGAGGAAAATGTACAAAAACATATTCATCCGTGCGCTCTTCAGGTATTGAACGTTTACGGCGCGACAATTTCGGTAATATCTGTATTCCACGCACAGGTAGGAAGTTGATCGCAGTCTGCTCGTGACGAGATGATTATATTATCTCGTTAATGGTAAAATTAACCCGTAAACTACAATTCGCAACAACGAAAGAATACTAAACAGATCATAGAATAAACACACTTGCCTGTACGCATTTTTCTTCAACCGATCTCGAACTGCAAGTTAGGAGAAAATTAACCAATTAACATTTTCAACGGAGGATTATTCTGAGACTAATTTATGCGCCAATAGAAGAGCTATTCCACTCTCGTCGGCGCTTACAGAATGACTCGCCGGAATTAAAATCAAAAGTCGTAAAAAGTCCTTTATCGTTGTTAAACAGTATGCGAAAGGAAACGCAACTATTAAAAACTACGTTCTTCGGCTGAAGACTTTGATTTCAAAATCTTCTCACTTTGTCATCGACATAGGCGAACTAATGAAAGAAATTCAATCAAAAGACTTTGAACTAATTAAATGCGGCGATATTTGAAAAGCCAAGACAAAACAAGTCCTTATTCTGGGTATTTCTTGTAAAAGTCGTCGAAAAAATAAAATTTGAAATATTAGAAATCACTTCAACGAAGGAGAATGCCTCGTTCAGTTGTGATTGTTCAAAATACCATTAGAAAAAGAAAAGAAAAAAAAGTATCGGCCACAATGCGAATTAATGCAATTTACACCGTTACGGCGAGGGAACGAGTGCTGGCAAACATGACACACATAAGTGAAACGGAGCCTAAGAACACCCCGCGAAGGTCACCAGTGCAGGTAGAGCAGTTTGTTTATTAGAGTGAAAATGGTGAATACTGGCGTTGTTGGTAATTATACAATAACGGTAGTAATCGCAATAATGGTAATCAAAAATTGATATCTCATCAACGTTATAAGTAAACGGATTTCAAGCCAAGTTCTCCGGTATGACTTCTGACAAAGTATTACAATGATGCTAGGTGACGTTAAAAGGATTAAGTGCTGACGGCATTGCTCAAAAAAAAAAAAAATAAATAAACCAATCAAAGTTCAACAAAATGTTGTAGCCATTGCATTAATTATCGAAACGAGACAGTTTCAAAAATCTTCTTCTTCGAGTCCCGACCATTCTCGATCGTAGCTGACCATTTTAATATATTTCAAGGTGTTTCTTCGACCTTTCGTAAGCAAGGTGAACTATTTATTCGGTATTCATCCCTGACCACGTCTTGATGTCGCACATCCACAAGCGTCTCCTTCGACCGACTTTCCTTCTGCCCGATACTTTTCCTAATAAAATTATCGGCAACAGAGGGTGTTCCACGCATAAAGTGGCCAAAGTATTTCCTCTTCCTGTCCTTTGTGCTTATTAGTTCTATATTCTTATTCTTCATCATCTGCAGCACTTGTTGATTCGTCTTCTTTGCTGTCCATGGGACATGCTCCACTAGCATTACATTTCGAAAGCCGCCGAGCGATTCATATTGCTTTTCTTTAAGGTCCAGCATTCGCATTCGTATAACAATGTACTACATACGTAGCATTTATTTAGGTGTGAAGTAGATTGTTGTACGGATGCGATAAAGTACACGCATGTAATGTATCCGTGGGTGCGGTTCATTGCAATTCAACAGTTCCGGTGCAAAACACATAAATAATATATTACACACTATTCGTGCGCATATCGAGACATTAAACGCAAACACGTATTTATACGCTACTTAATGAGAGCTGCAATTTATTGTCGTGGAAATTTTCGTATTCCGTAAATCGAGTATAAATTTCAGGAACAGATTCGCATATGACTAGAATGCCAAAACTAGAACATGTGGTCACGAGCAACCGGACTTGATACAACTTCCTTAGTGCGCTCGTTCAATTCCCATTTTGTCTAAATTTAGAATTTTGTCTATTTTCGGTAGATAAAAGAAATAAGTAAGCGTGCGGATGATTTCGCATTGGCGTACAAAAAGTCATAATTGTCGAAATTCAGATTGATTGAAAAGCGATTCTGAATATCGGATTTTCGTGCTCTATTTGATTCCGTTATTAGATTTTTTCTTTTTTTTTTCTTCTCGGAAAAACAACAAAAACGTTTAATGGCGGAATGAAAAAGAGAAGTGAAAAAAAAAAAATACTATTAAAAACACTTCAAAAATACGAAACGATAACTCTAATAACGAATAATTGCAAGTTATTCCATTCGAAGCTCAATGACGTGTTCCTGAAACTCGATTTTCCGTATCGGTATATAGAAATACCTTATGTATGTATGTACATTTAAATGCGGAGTTTTAGTAAAAAAAAAAAAGTTAACGTACTATAGATTAGAAAGCGCGAAAATGCTTTCATCGCAAATTGAAAACAATGCACGTGTTTTATCCAAAATCCTTATTAAAAAACGGGTAGAGAATAATTTTCTTTTGTTTTTATTTTTCCTTAATTATTTTTGTCAAGTTTAGGAATTTATTTTTATTATTCCCTTGGGCGCGTCAACTCAGGACATTTACACAGCACAAAGGACTAACAAATAATGAAAACGTAGAGACTTGAAAGTTAAATCAGGAAGCGATTAGAAACAGAAGAAATAAAGATAGCCAATATAGGAACAACAGAAAGAGAAGGAAGAGCAAGAATGTAGTGGGCACAGTAAGGGGTCGGGAGGCCAAGGCCAAGCAAATTATCTTAAAATATTTTTCATTTATTAATCATTTTAAAAATTGATAAACGAAAAGTAATGCGGATTTATTAAAATTTAATAATCAAATCGTTTTGTTTTTTTTTTTTTTTTATTTTTCATGAGCTAATAAAAACTTATCTGTAATTAGTAATTTTTACTTAGGTTAAAAAACTGGAAAAATTGTTGCTTTAAATTTACTTATAACAAAATTTTTGTAAATGAATTTTAAAAAAATTACTTTCTTCGTCATTGTAGAGAATATTTGCTTAGTGTAATTTACAAATATATCTTAGTGTACAATTGCAGTCGTTCACTGATACAAAAAAAAATCGTACGATAATGTAAACTGAAATTTTTATACGATTATATTATAGGGCAATCTTAAATATGTAGCGGAAACAAAAAACATAGAAAGAAAACGAAAGTTTAACATACGAAAAGAACTTAGGAAAATTAGCATTAGAGGCAGTGAATAAAATTTAAAATAAAATAAACTGGAAGATACAGAGCGGAACGATCGCGTTTATAGCGGAACGAAATGATAAAAATGAAGAACTAGAAAAGGGAATTAAATTAACCCTAAAATTGAAAAACTATTAAAAGTAAATCATCAAAAAGATCAATAAATTAAACAACTCAGTAACTAAATGATTTAGAACAATATATATATATACACATATATATATAGACGAGAGAACACACCGATGGTGTAACGAAACAAAAAAGGCGAGAATGTTTAAGAATTTTAGTTTTACAGTAATAAGACTGGAACAGATTTAATGGTATATATGTAAGTGAAAAAATTGAAATAAACCCGGATTGTCAAAATTGGACATTTAAGAGCAGATCAAGTACCAAAACAAAAAACAAAATGGGAAAACAAAATGGGAAAACAAAAATAACAGATATCGAGTAAGTAATGGCATTCATTTGACCGATTAATTTACACATAAACGAAAATGCGAGACTGCCTATAAAGAAAAATTATTCTACAGAGAAAAAGAGAGAGACGAAAAACTAAATTATAATTGAGTTCGATTTCAAAGTGATCATGTAAAAAGAGATTTTTTTTTTTTTTTTTTTTTTTTTCTTTGGGTACGTCAACTCAGGACATTTACACAGCACAAAGGACTAACAAATAATGAAAACGTAGAGACTTGAAAGTTAAATCAGGAAGCGATTAGAAACAGAAGAAATAAAGATAGCCAATATAGGAACAACAGAAAGAGAAGGAAGAGCAAGAATATAGTGGGCACAGTAAGGGGTCAGGAGGCCAAGGCCAAGCAAATTAGAATAAAGGACTGAACGTTCTGAAGAGATAGATGAGCATTCGAATAGGAGGTGATTTACATCACAGGTCATATTTGAGATAGGAGGATGGAAGGGACACAAGGGAGACTGAACAATATTAAAACGAAAAAGGGAAGCAGGAAGCAGACTGTGATTAAAGCGGAGGCGAATTATGGAAGAAATAACAGAACGGCTGATGCTGGGAAAATTATAAAACCAGGAAGAAGTAGGTGGAGAGAGTTGTATAGCAAGGTAAAAAGAGTTATGATTGGAGAAAAGAGACGGATAAAGATTAGTCCAAAAGTCATGGTGAAAACGATAAGAGAGTGGACAGAGACATTGGGAGGGAAATCTGTCTATGAAACGGCCATTTACTGCAGCTAGACATGCCAATGAATCGGCAAGATCGTTACCAACGATGCCGCAGTGGCCCGGAATCCAGAACAGGTCAATTAGGATAGAACGGGATGTTAATAAATTATAAATTAAGGAACGAATGTAAAGAATAATAGGATCTTTAGGGAAGGGAGGTGAGATGGCTAATAAAATGCTTTTCGAATCAGAGCATATGACGAATTTTGATTAATTGGATATTGAGGATATAAAAAGGATAGCACGTAAAATAGCCATGGATTCGGCTAAAAAGATAGATGAAAAGACTCAGAATAGTTGATATCAGGAAGGATAAAAGCAGCTCCGACACCTGAAGCAGATTTTGAGCCATCCGTAAAAACCATGCTGTGAGCTGGAAAAAGTGAATGTAGAGTTTGGTTAAATTCGTTATGTATTACAGGAAACGGAAGAGATCTAATGTTCGAGGGAAGAGAAAATAGCTTGGGAGAAAACGACAGTTCTAAGAAGTTGTAAGTGAAGTACGGGGATTTGTTATAGGAGAGGATAAAGTGAGAAAATAGGACAAGTCGGGAGGATATGTGTGAAAGGATTGTAATTTTTCTAGGAGAGAAACGCCAGTTGACCAGAATATATTGATAGGAATTCACGAGTTTCGAGTGAGGAATATGAAGACGTGTAATCATAAATCTTTCGCCGAGATAAAGTCTTCGAATAAATAAAGGAAGGAAGCCCCAGTTTCGGCCAGGAGAGCAGGAGTTGGAGAAGAATTCAGAGCACCAATACAGAGACGAAGACAAGAGTTTTGGATGCGATCAAGTTTGGTAAGGAGGGATTTGGGAGCACTGGCATAAAGAAAAGAACAATAGTCCTATTTAGAAAGAATAATGGATCTATAAAGTATGAGGAGAATATACGGATCGCCACCCCATTTCCGGGGGGACAACGCTTTTAGGAAATTTAATCTCTTGAGAGTCGATATACATAGATAGTTGATATGATTGCAAAAAGATAAATTACTATTAAGAATGACACCAAGGTAGGAGAAAGAGTTAACTAGAGGAATAGGGAGTTGACACAGGAAAAGGTTAATTAAAGAACGGTTAAAAGGACGAAATGTAAAAACTACAGAGGCAGACTTTTCAGGGAAAATAGAGAGATAAAGAGAAGACAACGATAATTCCAAAACAGAAAAGAGAATTAATAACGATGATATTACATATCGGATAATTATTAAATCTTTATTATTATAATGATAAGTACACGCAAACAATAAATGTTAAATATTTATATTTATTTATTTATTTATTATATTTACAAGTCGCTTTTGGACTACAAGGTCATTAGCGACTACGGTTTTACAGATAATTATAAAATTTTATATTGAATATTTGAAAATGCGCGAAACAAAAAATAATCAAAAAATTAGCTGAAGGCTGGGGAAGTTAGATCAGTTGGAATACTGAGATGTCTTTGAGGAAGGCTACGAAAATATTTATAATATAATGATTAAATGGACAATCACACAATTTTAAATAAAGAAGTAAAGTACACATAGTAACGCAACAGAATAATACTTATTCCAAATGAATACAGTATATGAAATAGCATCTGAAAGTTACCGAATTAAACATTAACCTATTTCTAATTAAATTTATTTTTTTACTCTTTTTTTTTTTTTATATTTAGAATGTTACGATTTAGATTTGACACCGTTAAATAGCTGACCCTTCCGGTAGCGCGGTCTTCAAAACGTGATGGTTGGCTAACTCGGTCTGTTCAATTCGTTTTTTTTTTTGTCTTTATATAGGTGTATGCAAATCGTATATCCATTATTACACTAATAGGTCATTCGAGATTTTCGTTTCTATCTTAATCGCGGGTACTCTTTTTGCCACAAATCAATATTCTTAAAAAATACGATTCTGTCATAATAGACCCGTGCTCACTATTCTTATATTTTATTCTTACCAAAAGATTCCATACTTTTCTTTCGACTTTCCCTGTTTCTCTTACCTTTCTAGATCTTCCCTTCTCGTCACTACTAAGTTTATCTTACCTGAAATAGCTAAACAAGAATTTGCACACATTATTCGTTGCCTATTTATTTACGATCAAAAAAATATAACTGTTTTACTGTCCTAATCAGTTCCCGTAGGCATTTCTATCGATGCTACCCATCAAGCAGTGGCAATTTTGGAGCCACACGTTTAAAAATCCCACGTGTGCACTTTTCAACTATGCTATTCGTCAATCGCTTTCGTTTATCTTTTTTTTTTTTTGTGTCTTACCAAACATGTCCGTGTTGTCAAGTTGATTTTTTTCAATTATCATTATTATTATTTTTTTGCTGCGTTGTTTGATTTTTAGGCGAAATTCGACCAAACTATACGCTGGCAGGTAAAAATCGAAACTATTTTTTTTTCCGTAAAATCCGTAAAGAACTAAAAACAAAAGGGAAGTAAGAAAGAGGATTAGAAATGGAAGTGATAAAGGTGGGATGGAGTTAAAAGAAATTACTCTAATGCACACAGTTTACAGTTAATAATTTTGGTCCACACCGAGAAAAGAAGAAAGAATAGAGCTGGAAGCACACGATTAGCGAGAAAAAGAGAAGCTGTTGTAAAACTGTTCCCTGTTAACGTACTACTAAATATCGACTAAATATTAACACTAAATTTAGTAAACCAAGAAAATGAAAACGTAATCAGTGACAAAGAGCCGAACGGTATCTAATTAAAATAAAACTAATGCCGAGTAAATAGTGAAAGGAATCACTAAATAACCACTTGCACCCAATCAATTAACGGTGGGTTACACGTCGAAATCTATTTCTCCAAATCGAAGCGTTTGAAATAACGGTAATTAAGACGATTCGAGGAAAATGACTAAAACCGACGGAAAAGCAATTAAAATTGGTATTTTAAAAAAGCGGGAACGGGATATTTCTTTACTAACTCGGAGAGCAGCAGTCTCTCAACATTTTACAGATGTAAAACGAGTAAATTGAAAAAAGTTAAGTTTCTAATGAAGATAAAACGAACTTAAAAAGTGATGATGACAAGATCAATCATTGTAATCTCATCATTGACCAAAAATGTATTACAATTATGTGTTATTCAATCTACATCAATAATTTAAAGATGTACAACAAAGAAAGAAAAACAAAAGCAAAAAAAAAAGAGGAATTTTAAATTGACAAACTTATCCAAAATCTGGAATTTTAACGTCATACAAAAGTGCTATACCGTTAATTTCACCTTTTTGGATTTAGTCCAGCAGACAGCTGTAATTACCGGATCTCGCAATAAAATGTTGGTATTTCCTCAGTAAATGAATCACCGCTTTCAGTATACCGTTGCTACTTGCCTCCTCTAACAGTATACTGTTTTTCAACTACTGCTAAACTCAACATCTCTTTCCTGAAACTCGTTAATTTCCCCCTTACCAAAGGTGATTTTAACATTAGTTGCGCGATATACGGTTTCTAAAACCAGGACACCAGTTTAATCCAGCTAAACTTATTAACTTGTCTTAAATTAAATTCCTTACTCACCATCGGCTTCCTACTGCTTGTTAACGCTTTATTCCGGACGGTCGACCTGTAACGCTCTAGTATTCACTTTATTAGCATTATTTTTCCATGCATCCCTAAATAGACTCGCTGCCTTTTACGGCGGTCGCACGACCCGTGTTCTACGAGTCGAAGACTCCGTAATAGATCTACAGCAAAGTTTTGTCTAATAATCCAGCAGAATTCTCGTTAATGCAATGTTCTGAGAAAGCCCCGATGCATCGATAAATTTTTTCTTTTCTCTGTATCTCGCTACCGTCAGTACATTCGTGTGTTTATAAAAATCGTAAGAGTAAACAACACATTATAAAGACGTGTGAAAAAGTCGATCAAGTTTTAAAAATGCAAAATTACGGAAACCAGAAAGGTCTTTCTTTACTAACTTTCTGATAATATTGCTCTGATCTTACACGTTGTGTGTAGGAAAATTAAAAATTCAGAAACGTTATCTCCTAAAACGAATAGCATCGTTCGGCTACAATAATAATACTACGGTAAAATAATTTCTTAACAGTTTCATCTTCTGATTCTCAATTTTCAATTTCATTTACTGAGGCTACGTACATAGAAAAAACTCGAATTTTTCTTCTTTTTGTTTTCAATCGTAAATCGTAAGATTATTCCATCGATATTTCATGAAAAAGGAACTTTTCTCGCATATGCGTATATAGTGAAGTTTGGTTTCCTGCTACGATACATTCCGGAAAAAATCAAAAAAAGAATCATATAATCCCTGAAATATTACCAAAATTTTTATCTGCATAAAACATCGATGTTGTTAATTTTAATCGATGTAATATTTTAAAAATGGTCGTTATTTAAATATCTCGAATAAATGAATTTTATCATAAAACAATGATATTATAATAATCTCTGTCCGTTCTCAATTGGTTGATTACACTATGAGAGGTACATAAAGGTGCGTGTTGTTTTTATTTAGTTTTTAATTAAATCCTAAATAACTATGCGATCATTAAATCGAACACAGTTTCATCTCCATTTAAGAATTGCAGAAACCGATTGATTTCTAGATCCCAAAAACCTACGAGTCTTTGCCCAGATCTATTTCTAAGAGCGTTAAATTGGTCCCTCTATGACGGAATTTCGAAATAAAATTTAATTAAACAAATTATACTCGTTCTTTATGTTTTTAGATAATTTCATCTATACAACGTTGCGCATTTATTTTGATTCAAGCTTTTTTTTTTTTTTGCCGTATTTGCAGATTTTTTAATCTTTTCCGCCTCGATTTCGAGCTTTCCGAATATTCCGTTTCTATCTAAACTTTCGTATTTTGGACTTCTGGTACAGAAATCACTTGTAAGAATATCGATATATCTTTAGTATATCCGTATTATAGACTGTCTAATTCAGTCGAACGTTTTTAGTCTATAAAACAAGCAAAAATCTCTATCTTCGAATTCAAGGCTTTTCGCATTTTTATTTTGAACGAAGTTCATCTCTGATTCTTTTTTTTCCAGGCAAAATCAAATTGCATATTACTCAAGTTTTTTCCATTCTTTGGTTTATTATTGAGAGGACTAGCTTCAAGGTGTGACATTCATTAGTGTTGTTCTTTCGTGTTCGCAACATGTTTAAGAGCTGTTCTTTTAATGGTGTAATATTTAATCGTTTGAAGTCTTCCGATAACACGCCTTCATCAAAAAAAAAAAAAAAACAGCTTTAAGAGTTTCTTTTAATTAATCTGTCATACATATTTCATTAAATCGACCGACGATCGATCATCTGCAATTGCTAATTTTTGGTTTTCTTTTAAAACTTCTTCTGTTATACAATTTATGTTTTTTTTTTTTTCTTATGTGTCCTTATTTATTTTATTTTTGTAGGCACCTCTCGCCCTGAGTTCAGCTATTCGATTTCTTCACATTTATCTTTGTACCAGTTGCCGTTTTTGTTGGTGTGTCTCTTTTCATTCTATACTTCGTTATTTATATTTCGATCCTATTCTATCTTTTTGATTTCTTCTACTATCTATGAAATTTGTAACATCCCTTAATGCGTATTTTTTGTTTTCTTTTCCGTTTCTCGTCTTTCTAGCGGTTACATCTTTTGTTTCCATTTAGATCACGTGTTTTCTACATTTTGCTCTTGATTATCTTCGACTGTTATCCCATCGGTTTCGTTTAGCTCTAATTTTGCCTGAAGTTTTTCTCGGTATTTGGTTATTTTGATTTCGTTAAAATCCATCAACTGTGGGACTGTTTTTTTTGTTCTTTATACATTTCTTCTGTGCCATTTACTATTTAGACAGCACTCGAATAGGTATTAAAATTTTTTGCTACTAGCCTTGACAACTGGAATATAGCCAAAGATAAAAATCCTTGCAACAAAGTTACTCTATCGTGAGACTAAGAAATTAAAAGCACATTATAATAGTTATGCAGGAAAATCGATAAAGAAAATCTAACTGTAACACACACTTAATTTCCGTAGGGACTACAAATAAATAGGGTAACTTAACATTAAAGATGTTAATCATCTGGTAAATTATGTTCTAGTTAGCTGTGTTTACAGTTAACGAGTGAAAACTAAGTGGAATCAGATTTGACTAGATCATTCTCATGTCTGAGATATAAGCATTAAAAAATAATGTTTCACTAGAACTGAGAAGTCAATAATGGTAAATTTAACAAATATGAAGCATATCAGAAATCTGAGAACATTGATTAGCACTTAATTTGCATCTGCAGCATCGATTTAGTGTAATTTAATAAAATCGAATATCATAATTGACTCCGTACGAGACACTTAGATATATAGATACCAGCATAGATTGATGAAATACCTTAATGGCTTTGAACGATATTATCGCCATCATTTTCTCACAATCCTTAGATTGTTTCGTATGCTAAAACTCAGGAAATAATGGGGTAATTTCCCCTTATTTTCCTCATTGCATTGTCGTAGCCGATGAAACTAATACGTGATTTTCGCCGTACAATGGTGCTAACTTAGATCTTGCCGACATTATTTGTCTTCAGCTTCAAGAAGGTATGGCAAACAACTGCTACCCCGTACCAGAAACGGTTGATTTCAAGCCTGTGTAACGTCAAAGTTGGTCCCTTAAAAGAAAACATCCGTCGCCGTCATAGGATAGATAACCTGTCCTTGTTCCTACGCAGTCTGAGAATGACTTTTTCAAGTTTAATTCGATATTCTCAGATCGGGAATACATGGTTTTCCGACCTGGTTTCCCCCTGAGATTTTCACCGTAATCTTTCACCAGGCTGCTCGGCGTAGCAGGAGTGCCACGTGCAGGCAAGTGCTGGAGTGAAAATGGAGAGGCTATGAAATACGCCGATGAAAATTAAATATTGCGTATCACACTTCCTGGCGTGCAGATCCCTTGACCGATATATAAAAAATGTGTTATTATAGCCATTTATTACTTTTTTTTTTCTTTTTCTAATAGGCTAAGCGATCTGCGCGAATATAATATGGCTTATTATATTTTTAACTGTGAAACTCATTAATTGTTTTCAAAACAGATCTGATCAAAACTCGCTTGATATATATATATACATATATCAGTGTTGGGCATAATCGACTAATTTGTATAATCGACTAATTAGCATTAGCAGTTTTTAATAAATCTGCTAATTAGCAGGTTTTCGAGTGATTAGCAGGTTTTCGAATGATCAGTAGATTTTCAAATAATAAAGAAGTAACATGTTTTTCTAGTGTTGCCAATTTAAAGATTACTTTTCCAAATTTACTGGAAAATTTTTAAGAAAAGATCTATTTAATGAACAGTTTTAAATTAATTTATATTTTGATATATAATCAAATGTTATCCAAAAATATTTTCCAGTGAAAATCTTTAATAACTGAACTTGATCAGAAATTGCATTAATTTCCGCTAAAGTTCAGTTATTAAAGGTTCGTTCAAATCGAAACACCAGAAATAGAAATAATTATGAATTTCCATTAAGTTTGGTGTTAGTAATAAAATGTATGGTATGTTGAAAACATTCGATTCTTGTTATAGTTATTAAATTAAAATAACTAATTAAGTGCTTAACGCTACTTTTAAATAATGATCATTTGAAATATTGCTATTTTTGTTATATTTTTTACAAGTTTGAACCATGAAAATAACTTCAATAAAACGGATTATTTTACGAACTTTTAAGGTAACTTAGGATTAATCATATTTAACTAATTTATAAGGAAAGAATTATGTCTCCGCACTAAATTTCGATATATTTCTTTTTTCACACATTTACATGAAAGTTCTGTCGGATAATATCGTTAAATTAACTTTGTTGCGGAAGCATAGAACAAATTAGTCTATTTATTCGGCGAATTAGAAGCACATAGACAACACAGTCTACTAATTCTCTTAATTGAAAAAGAATTATAAATTAAAAACTTGTAAATAGCTAGAACTATTAAACATTACACATCATAAAATATATAATTTTAAATGAATCAATAATAATCAAATTAATCAAGAACTAGTTTCCTTCCGATATTGTCAATTATTTTTATTCTTGACTTATTACGTAGGTATTTAAAATGAAATTTTGGTATCTACTTTACTTGATTATGCAAAATATTTTAAAATATAATATAAGAACAAATAAACTACGAGAACCTTAATTAAAACTAACGTTACTTTGTTTTACAATAAGATATAAAAAGTATAATAATGAAATTTTGTATTGAAATATCACTATTGTGAATCTTTCAAATTATGAAACAATAAATTTATAAATGTATAATATGTATTTTAAATTGTTAATTAATCTATAATCTTATAAAAAAATAAAGTATTTAAAAATAATGTAACCATTCTTACTATATCATCAATGATAATTTATAATTATAGTTCATAAGTGATATAAGCGTAGATAACATAAAATAAGAAGAATGCCCCTTTTTCTAAACTAAATCGTCTCCATACTCAAACGGAAAGATATGAGTATAAAATGTGAAATATGAAGTGTAAATATAAAATACAGAGTTCATACTATAACATTTACAATAAAATATCAACAGTTATTTCTAACAGCTTAAATTATATTAAAAAATATTTAATAAATACTATAAATTACTATTTAAAAATAAAATTAAGTCTAACTAAATATAAATTCCCAAACCGATTACTCTTATATTAAAAACTTATTTGATTGCCTTTAAATTGTAATATAAATCGTAAGTACAATAACAGCATAAATAATACAGGAGGATAAAACATTATTTTTATGTCGAAATGTATATCAAAAACTTACACAAAACATTTAAATTTAAATAAACTTTAAAGTATTCAGTAATTAAAGTTTATAAAAAAAATAAAAATCTACAATAGTAAACAAAAACAAACTTTGATTGTAATAAAATCGGAAACATTAATTATGGAAAAACGACTTACAAAAAAGCAGCTAATAAATAGGTATCAGTCAGTTTTAGAATCGACTAATGTTAGTCGTTTTTAAAAGCAGTTTCTAAAAGCGATTACTGAAATTAGCAGTATCTAAAAGCGACTATCGAAATTAGCAGTTTCTAAAAGCGACTTGTGAAATTAGCAGTTTTTCGATTATTTAAATAATCGAATTATTCGTTTTGGAAAAAAAATCGAATTAGCAGTTAGTCGTTAGTCGATTATGCCCATCACTAATATATATATACACACAGCAGATCCTAAAAACAGCTGAAAAGTCGTAACGAAGTAAAATAATTAGACACACGTATTGAAATATTTCTTGAAGTTATTTGAACGATTTCATGAGAAACTCGTATAATTTTCTTTTCGATATATGGGCTACAGTGACATACGCAGCTGAAACATGGACGTTCACGGCAGCGGCATCGAAGAGGATTGAAGCATTCGAAAGGTGGATTTATCAACGGCTTTTGAAGATCAGCTGGACCGAGAAAGTTACTAATAAAGAAGTGCTACGACGTCTAAAAAAAACTGAGGAACTACTGACCCTAATTAAAAATCGAAAAATCAACTATCTGAGCCACATTATGCGAGGAGACAAATATGAGCTAGTGCAACACTAATATTACAAGGAAAAGTAGACGGGAAACGAAAACGTGGCAGACCGAGAATGTCTTGGCTAGACAACATAAAGAGCTGGATAGGTATCAACAATACTATAAGGGGAAATTAATGGATGTGGCGCGTAATAGGGAATCATTGAACACATTGGTCGTCAATATTTAAGCGGATAAGGCAAAAGAAGAAGAAGATTTGAACGATTTCATGAAAAACTCGTATAATTTTCTTTTCGCTAAAATATATGGCTAACTGATGAGAAAAATATTAAAAAACTTCTTGTTTTTTCGTAAACAGAACGTTTAGGGGATAAATTTCGCCCGAGTGATTTATAAAATATTAACATACATAAAATGTATCCGGTATATTTAGAATTTCGAATGGGATTTATAAATTTCGAAGAAATATTACTACAACGTTAGCAGTCGGAATAAATTAAATAATTCGATAAAATTCTAGGTAATCGATGGGAAGTTTGCTTTTTATTACCGTTTTTTTATGGATTTTACAATGAATTTTGAAAAATTATTTCAAATCTGCTGGGAACAAGGTGCACCCTACCAGCCGATACCTGCAGACACGAATAACTGACTCATCTCCCACAGGAACAAACAGAGGTAAATGCGGCGTAATAAAATTCTCGAGATGAAAATCAGTTTTTATTCCTCGCTGTGTGCAAAGCAGCCCCTCGTTTAAATATTGGTGCGCTATAAATTAATATTATCCTTTAAGCGACATTTCGACGTACCTGCTAATAGTAACGATTATCGGTGAAGGGGGGACAAGAGTTAACGCCTCGGTGAAGAAATTTGAATTTCTCTACTTGTTCGATTTTTTCTCTCTCTCTAATTAACGGTAAAGACATCTGAAACAAAAAAATACGCAAAAAATCGTTTCTACCTAATGCGGGGACGGGGGAATAGTTATATTACAATAAATTAAAAGACCAGTACAAATTCCGGCGAAAGTTTAAAAAACTCAAAAATTCCACGTCTGTCTGCAAATTAATCACGCTTCCACAAGCAAACAGAAAACACATTACACAGCGGGAATAATAACGTTCCTTTTTACAACTCCGTCGTAATGAAGTCTAGCAAATGTATCTGCGCATTTTACCAACTTTAAACTTTATCGCTCAAGTTTTGCTCCCAGACGGCAAAACGATATTCCCGAGTAGTTCAACTAGAGGCCAGATAACGAAGATTATGCTGACTCGAGTTTCTTGTGCGGTCGTTGTTAACTTTTGTCTGTCATCGACAATCCTCAAATTAAACGTTCACCATGCGAAACTGTTACTGCTCGAATGCCGAGTCGAAAGTAAATTCTCGTCGTAATGTTAAATTATGTTAATTTTCGTTTTTCCATACAATATCCGCTTGCGGTATAGCATCAATGCACCGAACATTCTGAAGCGAAATGGAAAAGTTTCTTCTAGTCGGTTGAGTTCAAATTAATACGGTATTTCCTAGCGGATTTTGTTGTTCAAACGTTTGCGTAGTATTTACAAAGTTGGATTTTTTTAAATTTTTTTCCCACAACACAAGTTTAGTTTTTTGCCGAATAGTTCAGTTGAGTCTGTGTCATCATTATTATTTTCAATGATCAGAGATGACTGTCGCGACTGAATTCAGTCGGTTCTACTACGCAGCCGCCTTCACCACCGCTCCAGTTTGATATCAGAGAAACAGTTCATACATATCGCTTCAGTGATCTGCAATGGGATTTTTGAAAAATTATGACGGTCTCGTGTCACGATATGAATGAACCTGAATGGACCGTCTTCAATTATTTCCAAACAAATAAAACTGGTTTGTTTTCGATCCATGCTATTTACGGTATTTCTGTCCTCACTCTGAACACCCGTGTCTATACACTGCTTGCCTATCCCATTTGCAACGTTCACGAGTCTTTTTCGCAAAAAACACAAAGCTAACGCTTTCTCAACTTTTATTAAGTGCGGTTTGAATCGTTCAAAATCATTAAAATTATAACCGGGGACCCCGTTAACCGTTATTTTTCGTATCGCAACGTATGGCAGTCGTAAATGAAAAAAGTATAGATTTATAATTTTTGAAGGACAATGATAACGTGTTTTAGAAAAGCATCGGTAAAAAGAAAACAGTAGCGTTAAGAATTTCATGAAAATTTCGTATCCTTGGAATAGTTTTAAAGGGACAGATAAAACGAAGAGAGATTTATTATAGATATTTTATGAAAAGTGAAAAATTAGGAAAACAGTGAAATACAGAGACCGAAATGAAAATTAAAAAAAAGAAAAAGAAAAACGTTTTCCTTTTCCTTTTCCTTTGGGCTTGCCAACCGGGGACCTCACCCAGAAACAATAGGAAAAAGAGTTAACTAATTAAAACTTAATTCGATCGGAAAGGGCAGAACTAATGGCAGGAACAAAAGACACTGAGAAGGAATGGACAGGAAATAGGACGCACAGTAGAGAGCAGGAAGAACTTAAAGAGGAGCAAATAAAGGGGGAAGAGCGTTCCGCAGAAAGAGCAGAACGATTAAAACCAAATGTGATTAGCATCATAGATAAGTTCCGCATTCGGATATAGATGACAATAAGGGGAGAGGAAACCAAAGAGAGACGAAAACGGGAAGCGGGCAATAGAGTGGTGATTGAAGCGTAGGCGAATAATAGGGACAATAACAGAACGTGGAAATGAAGGGAGTTCTGAGAACCAAGAATTAGTAGGAAGTCAGCTTGAATTGAGAGGTAGACGGAACTATCATTGGTAAAAGAAGAAGGGTAAACAATTTCAGGCGAGACACATAAGTTTAGAAGAGATAAAAATCGAAAAATCATCATTAGAACCCATTGTAAAAGTGTCCATATTTTGGAAACCACTTCAAGTAGCGGGTTCAATGTAGAAAAATAGAGCTTTCAAATTCTGCGAGAAGAAAAACATTTTTTTTTTTGTTTTTTTGCGGGTCATACATCTTAAAGCTAATACATCATATTCATCTAGCGCACATATTGCTTAATTACACTTAACTTCTTATTTCACTAAACTACGTCCAATTTCTTAAACAAGTACATTCACACCCACCACGCATCTTAAAGCAACATATAGGACACGTATGACAAAAGGTATAAAAGAAGAAGCCACCATGCAGCGTTGGATAAATGTCCTCTGTTGACGCGCCCAAGGAAAAAAAAAGCCACCATGCACTGATACCTAAGAATTGAAAAGCTTTTTTTTTCTTGCTTCTTTTTTTTTTTATTACATCATTATATACTCAAGGGTATATATAATAAGTCGATCATAGTCACGTTGGTCCAAGGGGATTTTTTAATCAATTGTTTACATCTTAATATGTAAAATTCTAGTTCAGTTACGAGGATGGTATAAAAGTAGTTTCTTCATCCCTGGTGTTTGCGATAGTAGAAGGGTAGAACTTAAAAGTTCTCGTTAGTTATAGAAGTATATATATGTATATAGATATGTATTTTTTTTTTATAAATTGATATTGCCAATTTTTTTAGTTCAAATTTTACGACTAATTCTTATAGACGGGGAAATAGTGCTAGACATTTCTGAAAAATTGTAAAGTTAACGGAAGTTTTCAGTGTTGTATTTTCAACAGCGCGGGAAATTGCATTATAATTAATGACGACAGCAACGGAAATTATTTCTATTTTATTTGTTTCGTGTAATATTTATATTAATCTAATTGACATCATTGTGGTATTATTATACACATTTATTGTTAAAAAAAATTATGTAATATATAATTTTTTATCAGTAATATAATAATATTCATGCGTCAGAACACGGTTTTTCAAAAATAAATTAGTTTTTAATTTTTTTCACAATATTGCATGAAATTGAAAAATTCGAAAAAATTCCCGAGCATAGCATTAAAGACACGTTTCCTATTAAGATTGTTGAAAGAATTTACAGTTAAAAAAAAAAAAAGAAAAATTTAAGTTTACATGTTTATATTTGAGATGGTAAAAATATTGTATTTTCGTGTTTTTTATTTCTTAGCATTCGAAAAAAAAAAATAAGAAGAAAAGAAAAAAACACCATTCGTTAATATTTATTTTTATTATTAAAACGAAATAAAAACTAAAAATATTTTTTGTTTTTAAAGAAATAACTCGGAAAATATCTAAGATTAAGAGCTAAAACTTGATGTAAATTTTGTTTTTATTTAGCGCCATTCAACGTAACAAGGTGGAGGAGATAGATTTAACACGCTTATTGAATATGTTTGTCATTTTTTGCCCATAAATTCTTTTTCTTCTTACCTATTATTAAAAGCGAAGGTATATTGATGGTTGTTTTAAATGTTACGTATTTTTAAAGCGGACAAAGTACCTAAAACTACGAAATTACGAATATAATGATGAACTATGTTAATATTATCGATCAACTGCTACAAATCAAGCCTTCAAAATAAGCAGAATATTTTTTCGTTGTCAATTTATAAAAGCGTAAGATCAAAAATTTCTCTACATATTCCCACACTCCTTACGTATAGACGGATATCGAAAATGGTGAATAGTTACGAAATTAGGAAAAGTTAATTAAGTAACGTATTAAGCTGTCGCAGAAACGAAAGGGGGGGTGAAAACGATAAAACGTATATAAAAAAAGACTCTTACAGACTTTACCTAAAAAACATAAATACTGGAAAACGCGAGGTGAAAAAAGACTGAGAAATCGAGTGCGCAGTGGTCCAATCAATTGACGATCATCAATGATAGCGCGTCATGAATATTCTGATTTAATTCATACTTTGGGAAATAACTAATGGAGATTCTCTACACGCGTTTATGCTAAATGATAACTATAAGTGTTTTTTTTTTTTTGGGTTTGTCAACCGGGGACCTTTACCCAGAAACAATTAGAATAGGAAGGACTTATACCTTGATACGGTCAAATATTGTCAACAAATAATAGGAACAATCTGTGAAGAGGGAAGAGATAAAACTAAGTAAATTTCGTTAACACTAATGATTATTTCATCGATAGATTAAGATACTCCTAAAGTCGCACTGCTCGAGAAAAAATAAACAAAAAAAAAAAACGGATTGAATCAGTGTTATCCTTTTTTGTTTTCTTCTCTTTTATATTTGTTATTCAACTATTTTCTTTTTTTTCCTACCCTGGGCGCGCCAGCAGCCTTGACCGAACAACATGAAAAATTAAGAGGTAGAACTAAATAGCCAGGCGGTCAGAAATGGAAAAAACAAAGGACAGCAGCAACGGAATAACTGAAGGCAATGGGAAGGAAAGGATATAGGTAGCGTTAAAGGGAATAGGAAAACCCAAAGCCGAAAATTAGGCGTATAGAAGGGAGCGTTTTTCTTGAAGAGTGCAGAACATTCGAAAGGGATATGATTTGAGTCACAAATACAAGAAGGCTCAGAAGCGTGAAGAGAACAGAAAGGAGAAGAGGGCAACTTTAGTATCTACTAGAACGGAATAACACAGGTATTTTAGATTCAAAGACTGTGTGCGTGTAGACGCGCAAAAGCGGAAAAAAATTGAAAATATAAAAATTTACGGGGTTGATGGTAACGAATTTTATAATTTTCCACTTACTTTCGTTAATCTAGAGAGAAGATTATGTAGTCTTATATAATAGTCTTAGAATAATATTATTAACGATAATTGTGGAGTAGGAAAAAAAATGAATAATGAAATAGAAAAAAAAAAAAAAAAACCGGGAAAAAATACTTCACGGACGGTAGCCGATTATGGTTTGAATACGACGTAATAGTTCGGAATAATCGTTTCTTATATTTTAGAAGACGTGTATTTTTTCGAGTGAAACCATAGTAGAGAATTACAAATTACCACTACTACCAAGTGACCGCAGTACTTTTTTAATTTTATTTTCAACTCACCGAATGTGAGCATCCGTACTGTTATATAAGGCTAGGAGAGAAAAGAAAAAAAAAAGGCTGTTCGAATGGTCAATTGTGTGGAAAACCAGCCGGAATAAGGTGTGACACTTGATACTCCACGGAGCTGGATAGGAAGTAAAACCCAGTGAACCGTATAAACGATTTGAATGACGGAGGAACGCTCTCTATTAAATATTTTTGCCGCATCAGAATCAATTTTCAAAACCTGTTGTCCGTTTTTACCAATACTTCCTTTCATCGGATTACGGTAACTTTAAGTCACTGAATTAGAAAGACAAAAAAAGTCCATGTAATATGTATATATGTATATATGTTATATACGTACACTTTAATGTTTTTGTTCTCTTTTGTTTGTGTTTGCAAAGCTTTTAAAGTAAAACCTAGTCCGAATTTAATTATCCAGCGTCGAGCGGGAAACGATTAAATTTCAATTTTAAACGTTATATAAAAATTCGTTTAAAAAATTATTCCCTTAAGAACTTTTTGAAATATCTAATAACGTAAATAAAGAGGTTTTGAAAATGTTAACTCCATTTGTTTGCCGATTTGTTGCTGGTCGCGGTACTTTCAGAGTTACACCTGCTATAACGCCCCGAAGTAATTCTTTCAATTTCTCTTGGCTACGTGTAATTTATTTCTTTTTTTATTTTGCTTTCTTTTCCCGCCAAAAAATACCCCAATTTACTGTACTTTTTAAAACCGTACAATTTTCTTTTTTCTTCTTCTTTTTCAAACTGCTTACTGAGAGGTAATAAAAGACTAAATAAACGCGCGCAGATACAAAGAAAAGTACATTAAAAATTCACCCGGAAAAAAATGGGATGACTGTACACACTTTCTAACAGCTTGCATTTTGCAAAAATTCGATATCGCTAAATTTAAAAAGTACGCAAAACAACGGACACAATGAACAACGAGATGATTTCTTTTAATGGGATCCTGAATGCTGTTAAACTTCTGTAGCAATGTATGCAGCACCATCGTAACTTTGCTTCCTTAAATATTTAATGTGACTTTAATTTTTTTTTTTTTTTTTTTTTTTGTGCCTGTCAACCGGAGACCTTTACCAATATAGGACGGAATCAATTATTATATCTTAATACGATATCAAATGTTGTTAGGAGAAAGGAACAAATAATAGGAACAATATGTGAAGAGAGAGAGCAAGTATCAATAAAATGGAATAGGAAGCAGAACGCTTAATAGAAGGGGATAAACACGTAATAAACACATGATCCGCATCGTAAACACACTTTGTTTGTGTGGAGAGGACAATATGGAGAGGCAACCAACGGTTAACTAAAACGAGAGGAAAATAATAGAGTATGACTTAAAAATGCAGACTAATAACGAGGGCAACAACAGAACAACGAACTGAAGGAAACAAAGAGAACCATAGGTTAACAGGAAGACTAGGTTGAACAGACAGATAAAAAGAACAATTGTTAGAGAAAGAGGAAGCGCATTTAGCCGATACCATAATCTGAGATGAAAAGCTTTGCACAGCGGAAGGATATTAGACACGATAGTATTTTTTTAAAGAAAGGAAATGGGAAGAATCAAAAACCCGAGAGCCAAGGAGTCCGCCGCTTCATTACCACAGATGTCCGAATGGCTAGTAACCCACAGTAAATATCAATATAAACGCAAAGAAGGGAAGAAGAACGTGGATAAGTGAGCGTATGCGGAGTATGATAAAATCACAGGAATAATTAGGTAGGGGAGAATGAATTGAAGGGCAGACATGGAATCTGATATAATTAAGAATTTAGACGAAAGGTGATTGAACGAAATGAAAATGATGGAACGTAAAATAGTCATTAATTCGTTTATGAATGCGGAACAGGAAGGAGGAAAGCGAAAAGATTCTGAAAAACCAAAATCTGGAAGGATAAAAGAGGCACCGATACCAACCGGCTTCTTCGAACCATCTGTAAACACGGGGTTGCATGCGAAGGAAATTGAGAATTAATAAAACTGTGGCTAATTAGGGCGTATAGAAAAAACTTAGAGAGCGTAGGAACATTAAACATATTTCGAGGATGGCATAGATCGGCGAAATTAAAAGTTAAATAAGGGAGATTGATAAAGGATATTATGTAAGGACAAAACGAACGACTTTAATTCTTCTCCCTTTCGAATCGGTCGCAGGAATAAATGGCAAGAAATCTAAGAAAATAAACTCGTCCGTATCGATCTAATATAAGGAGTACACCTGTCAAATAATAAGTTTAATGTTAGGTAATGCCCTCGACTCGAAATCCCCCCCAAAAAAACAAAAAAAGTAATAAGTCCATCGTTTCATCAGTAAAGGATGGTGAAGCACTCGGCAGGTTTTAATACTCTTTTTTTTCGAGCAGAACAGCATTACAATAATCTAATAAGTTATAATTATAACTGATATAATAAGCAATTATAACAAACAATATAAGAACAAAATAAATTTCTTACTTAGTAACGTTTTCGGGCATAACCCATCATCAGCTGAAACACAATTCACAATGTGTGATCAAAGTGTGATTTAGAATTTGTTTCTGATCACACATAGTGAATTATGTTTTAGCCGATGATGGATTACTTAGTAAGAAATTTATTTTGTTCTTATATTGTTTGTTATAATTGTTTATTACATTTATTATAACTTATTTTATTTCTATATTTAACGAACAGAATGGAAAAAGATGCTTTATTATTTTATTTTATTACAATAATCTATTATCTAATTTTGACTTATCAGGCTAATATGTACATATACAGGGGTATTGTACAAATATAATAATGCACTCAAACGAATGTGTACACTCAATGGGGGAAAGACGCGAATGCGAAATAAAAAACTGTCAAAAGTTAGACATAGTAACGCAGTATAAACATTTTTGGACAGTAATGATGGACCAACACTTAAAATGGAACATACACATATGGGGAATACATTGCAACGAAAATAAGAGCAGTTTTACCAGCTTTATATATACCTATTAAAGAAATATGCAACGCATGAAACATTAAAAGTAGTTTATTATGCGCTAATTCGAGGATCAGACATGGAAATCAGGCATAATGACGAGGAACGTATACTTGGGGAAAATAAATAAACTGCAAATTAAATGCTCGAAATTAATAGCAAATCCTTAAAGAGAGAAAATGAAAATGAAATAATTAAAAAAGAAGACGAATGAGCATAAGAGGAATGTACTGATTACTGAAGATATGTGAATTCACATATTAACAGAAAATAAAATCGAATTGAAGGAAAAAATAAACACAGAATACGAGTTGAAGGAAAAACGTTCGTACCAACTGCCGTTAGCAAGAACAAAGATGTCCGGAGCAAACGGATAAATATATTATAACTCAGATGTTGAATAAAATACCCAAAGAAATAATAGAGAAGGAAAAAATAGCGGAAAAAAAAAGGAAAATAAAGGAATGGCTTCAGGAAGAAGAAAATATAAAAAAAATAATAAACATAAAATAAAATGACAAGACGCAACAAAGAAACTGAAAAAAATACAAAAAAAAAAAAAAAACAACAAAAAAACATCGAATATAAAAGATAGAAATAGATTATTAAGTATTGGTTAAAAGATAGATTAAGATTAGTAAATATTACACGACTATGTATATGTATAAGTTAATTTAAAATGGTAAAGTGTTCAATAGGATAATTCGTCGGCAAGCGTTTTAGCTTGACGAAAGTTTTGTATGTAAAAAATAATAAATACATATTTTTCAAAAAAAAAACAAACAAACTATAATTAAAGTTGAAGTTTCAAAACTCTATAAAAGAAGAACCACTGATCAAAGTGACGTCAAATTTGAACGGAATATTATTGACCAAGGACAAAAGCAAATGACATTAAAAAAAAGTTTTTTTTAATTTTTTTTTTTTTTTTTTTTTTTGGCTCGTCAACCAGGGACCTCGCCCAGAAACAATTGGCGCCGTAAGTGTCAGAATTAAATGAAAATACCTGTCATTCGCACTACTCGTTGCAGTTTGTTGGAATTTAAAATGCAACACTGCATTTTAGATTCGTTTACGAGTAGAAATTAATTTCGGTGCGGGCGCACAGCAGTAGGTGAACGACAGCGCTTGCTATTCCTTATCGCTGTTATCTGTGCCGGCTTTTGTTTAATGTCGCAGTACAGTTGATTGTAATACGTTGCTTATTCGGCTTTTTGTCGTTTTTCTTGCGTTATTATTTTTCGTGGTCGACATTTCGCATCTGGGAAGTTCGCCATGCCTGTCTCAATGAAGGACCGCGCGCTGCTTGTAAAGCTTTTTTACAAAAACAATGACCATGCACCTACTACTACAGAAGTTCCGCACACTCACGGGTATGAAAAAAGGCGTTGGTCCGATGACTGCCACGGGTCTGGAAAAAATGATTCAGAAATTCGAAAAGCCGGGTTCTTTTGATGTGCGATCTGGTAGAGGGAGGAAAAGAATTGACTCGACGGTAGTTGAAAAAGTGGCCACAGCAGTGCTGGAGAGGTCGAGCGGTGGTGTGCAACTGTGCAGTGCACGGGGAATTTCCCGAACATTGGACAGGCCTGTGAGCACGATGCATAAAATTGTACGAAACATGCTGCATTGCTATCCATAGAAGATTAGCCATATGCAGGAGTTGCTCCCTGTTGATCTGCCAGCAAAAAAGACTTTTGCTTTAGAATTTCTTGCTCGCATAGAAGAGGATAATAAATGGTAGTGGAAAATTTTGTGGACAGACCAAGCTCATTTCCATCTGCAAGGATATGTCAATACACAGAATTGTCGAATATGGGCAGCAGAAAATCCACTCGCAAATCGACCGGTGCCGCTTCATTCTGCAATGGTCACTGTGTGGTGCGGATTTACGGCATCATTTATCATAGGGCCATACTTTTTCGAGGAGACGCGTGCTTCCGGTCCTGTTACCTGTACCATCACTGGTAAGCGCTATGAGTGTCTTTTAACCACGTCATTCCAGCTCTTCAACAGCGTGGATGTGTGGATGAGTTCATTTTTATGCAAGATAGCGCTCCTGCGCACATTGACATTCCAGCGAAGCAGAGCTGCTGAAGCGATATTTCGGGAATACTAGAATTATTAGCGGTCATTTCCCTACAGCCTGACCGTCCCGATCACCTGATCTTAATCCGTGTGATTTTTGGCTGTGGGGCTATCTGAAAGATATTGTGTTCAATGCTCCGATTGCAAACTTAGCTGAACTGAAGGCATTGCGCAACACATTCTGAACGTGACCCCGGAGACACTTCGATCAACTGTGAAACACGCTGTTTCTCGATTTAAACTTGTTGCAGAAAACGATGGACAGCATATTGAACATGAAAACGTTATCGTTCAATATGAAACCGTTTTTTCTTTTCTTTTTCTTTTTTTTTTTTTTTGAAAGGAATACCGATTTAATTACGCTCGATAAAAGATGATGCAGTAAAATACACCCCTTTAAACGGGAATATCCGTGATTTAAACGAAACGAATAATTTTATTAAAGTCAACATCAAATTGCAACAATTAAATAGCCGCATTAATAAAAGAATTCATAAATACCTTCTAAAAAATATGTCAGTCTGTCCTACCACAAGCAGACTTAAATCCGCACATACGAGGCTGAAACATTTTATTGGGCTCGTTCCATCGTAGCAGTCTGTTTCTAAAGATAATTTTTAGTGTGCATGAATCCAAAGAAATAGTTCTAAAAGGCGCTTCCTTAAAGGGGGTTTTAGTCGATTTCGTTATAGAAATAACCAAAAATGAAGACCAATCCTTAGGAATAATTTTTTTATTCTGGACTAGCTCATTAACAATGGATAGATTGAAATAATTTTAGTCAAAATTCCGAAAATTTTTCAACACCGAATAAGAGATTCGATTCAAATTGTAAAGTGCATTTCTCTTCGCTATTAAAGAAGTGAAAAATTCCTTAATAGTAATTTAACTTGTTAAAAAAGGTGGTCCTTCACGTAGAGTAGACTACCACCTTTTTCCAAAGAAGGGGAAGCCAGAAAAAAAAGAAAGGAAACTCCTTTAGTCCTTGTTACATTAACGTGGAAGCTTTTATTTTTAATCTACTAGCTCGTGGTAACTTTACTAAATTTCAAATTCCTTTGAGCAGTTTTTTTTTGTGCTTTTCAAAATGTTTCGAGTTTCAGCTGCGCTTTTCCGGTAATAGGACTCTATTGTACTGAACGAAAGACTCTTAAAGCCCCAAATTTCGTTCGGCAATTTTTTTTCCACTCAGAATTCCACCATGAGGATGATGACTTTTTACCCTTACATGCTACTGTTCAACGGCCGACAGAACAGCAATTAAAGCATTATAGAAGATATCATATTTTTCAACTGCGGTATTTCCCCTCATTTTCTAATAATACCCATCTCTTACTCCATCAGGCTTTGAAATAAATTCCAAGTTCCTTTTGTAAAAATTCTAACTTTTCCAGTTAAAAGGATTTTTCTTTTGTTTTTTTTTGGGGGGGGGGATTAGAGGTATTCTTTTTAGAAGTCATAAGAGTACGTACGATTTTTTTTTTTTTTTTTTTTTTTTTTTTTAAAGACCGAAAATTAAAGAACAGATGCGACTACAGTCAAATCAACAGGATTATTATCCTGGAAGACGAATCAATAAACACAGGTTAATTAAGTACTTGGAATGTTACATCACCTTTGCGCTATCATTCCCCCCGAGTACAGCTGTGAAAATAAGTGTTACAAAATATTGATGAAGTAAAATAAACAATTAAATTTCGAAAAAATAATAAAAAACGACTGATCCCAATAATGTTTCATAGATACACAAAACTGAGTTGTGATCCGTTAGAGATTCTACAATACAAAGCAGAAAAACTAAACGAGGAAAAGTATTTAAACGTAAACAGACCATCAGTGACGTAGGTGAATTTTTTTTATAGTTTAAAAAAAATTCTACATACACCCAAATGCAAGTAATTGCTGCGTGGAACCGACTTAATAGCGATGACCGTTATTGGGAAAAAAATGTTGTAAATTCTGTTAATTATTCGGCAAAAACTGTGATTATAAATTAGGCATGAGCACGATGAATCTTAAAGCAAGATTCATTTAAAAAAAATACATGTATAAAAAAAGGGGGGAACAAAAAGTCGTATGGTAATTTTTGATAACGAATCAAAATTCATGGACATTTGTATGAGACATAAATAAAAAATTAACTTTCACAATATTGAGCAATGGTCTGTGTTGCCAGCGCAGCTTTGGTAATACTTCGCCGCCAAGGACTTTGGTATATTTTTCAAACGTGATATGAAAACGATTTTACAAGAACACACGCAGTACTTTTGCCTGTGGTTTTATTCGTCAGTCGTAAACTTCTCTACGCCGGTGGTCTCAACTAAATTCGCAGCTTGTCCGTTTAACATTATCTCGCAATCAATAGCAGAGGTAAACATCACGATCAAGTTAATAGCAGTATACTGTTTCAGCGTCCGTGCTAAAAATAATTAATTTTAACATTTTAATTAAGAAACAAATCGCTTTGTTTATTCGCGAGCAGTACTTCAACGCTGACTCTTGGAATGCTAATTTGTGAAGACACATATGTCGTTAAAGAAATTTCAGCTTAGCTGCTTCTGAGAAACACAATATGCATACAGCATAATTAAAAAATTTGTCTATATTCAATACAGTTCCGTACGCTACTCAGAAATTTAAAATTTTTTATTACGCGAATAATTCGGAAACGATTTTATTTAGAAGGAAGAGCGGGGGAATGAAGGAAATTTTTTTTTTAGCATTTATATAATTTTTAAATTTCTGCCAAAATTAATTGATATTTATTTATTTAGATTTTTACTGCCTACATAGGCTATAATCTACTTAATTTAGTTACAGTACGGTACATAGTTTTATAAAACTAAGTGTAGCATTGTACGTTTAAGAAATTTGATTATGTTATTGAGGTTCTTGATGTCCAAAAAAGCGCCGAGGTCCGTGGCAGTTGGTTGATTGGCGTGAACTTGGAGCAGCATAGTACCAGATGTTGTATGGTAATTCTTTCACCAGGGCATGTTTTACAAAATTAATTGATATTTGTCGACACGCTCAATAAAGAAAACCTAAATAGAACAAAAAACTAAATACAAAGTTCGGACTTGCATTATTAGTTTGTACAGATAACTTCTCGCTGCCTTAACACTCATCGTTTTTCTTTCTTTTTTTTTTTTTATATAAATAATCTATGGAGAACTCACAAGGCAACCACCCATCTGTAGGTTCTTCGTTTGTTTGTAATAAAGCTCACAATAATTGATTATCGGTGGCGTAGCTTACTTTAGACGGGCCCTGTATCAAAATTTGTTGGGAGGCCCTAATAAAGTGTAAAGATTTTTCACAAAAGAAACAAAAACGCTCGCATTAAATTAAAATAATTATTTATCGATTATAAGTTATTACTTACAGTTAATACCCTTTAGGAGCTAAGTTACAATTCAATCCAAACAATTCCACTTCAATCGAATATACACTTTTCTAGCCCCTTTTTTTCGGAAAACTTCTTTATTAAATCATCCATAGATGAAGACGATTTCAGCTTTTCTAGATTTCCTGTCTCTACGGAGTCCAAATAAAGATAAATCTGAAAGTCATACCACATTTTTACGAATTTTTGCTCACACACGTTCGGGGCCGCTGCACCCCGGAGGGCCCGTATCATTGATACCGCTGATACGGCGGTAGCTACGCCCCTGTTGATCATATACAATTAACTGATAATAATATAAATTACCACTATTTGCAATAAGGAAGAATTCTCTACACAAAACAACTATCAATTTAGTTTACACACCGGTCCCAAACTATATAAAAGATCAGTATCATACTTATGTTCACTCCATCTTGAAATTATGACCTCCTCATTTATCCGTTGAAGTCGTTATACCAGTTTTTAATTTCTAACAAGTATTTTTTTTTTGGTTTTTGGTGTTCATGATCTTTTACTTAAATTATCACCTTGGATTTATTGAACTATAGTCATGAGTTTCATATTCTTTTTTAAAAAATAAAACAATAACCACACGTAATTCGAAAGTTACAATTGCGTTTTTAAATTTTAAACGTGTATTCCAGTTTACGCAAATATATAAATATGTTGTGAACAAATTTATTTCTTCACGAAATTTAAATTTTCTTTTTAACATGGTAAATAAGCGAATTATTCTTTATTCATTGTTAAATGCGAAATAAAAAAGGTCATATGCGAGCAATATTACGACAAATCAGCACAACCTGTGAATTTTTACTAAATTTTATTTTTTGTTTCGGAAAATTTTCAAGAAGCGGTCACCATACAAATATGATAATTTATAGTAATAATTCTGACTTAGCATTGGTCATTTCGTCTTTACAATTGCTGGTTTCGTAAAATTTTCTCTATAACAAGACCTCGACTAAACTTAATTACATATATATATATAACTCGGTCATTTTGGCCTCGCAAGGGGCTATACCCATTGACCCCTCTTTCTTACATTTCTATCTCTTTCTCTTCTACACTTTGTATAAAATGATCAAAATTTACAACGTTAAATCGGTCCATATGAATATAATAACACAATCACAGAAATCCTATAAAATATAACAAACGTTACATAAAATTGGGACATTTTTTCTAATGGGGGGTAGCCTAAGAATTACGTTGTAATTAATATATATATATATGTCTGAAAAGTTCCCGAACTAATTTTCTACACTCGATACAATCTCGTTTAACCAAGGAAGTGTGTAGTACAAAGTCTGAAGAATGTGTATACAAAATTCCAGCGCTGTCAGTCGTTTAGTTCTCCAGTAGTACTTGGTAATTAATTGGATTTAAATAGGAATAACTTCGCATTTAAATAACATGTAAATGTCATCGCGAATTAGACGGATAAAATAAATTTTATTTATGACTGGACAACTTGTGTCCCAGTTATATTTACGTAAATAAAATAAATATGTAAAGAAATGTTTTGAGACTTTCCTCTTTATCACACTGACCGCTGCTACTGTGATAATAATTAGTAAAAATAAATAATGATTATAACAGTAATAAAGAGCGAACTCTAAAGTCCATTAGCGAACTTTATAGCCTTTCCATTTCTAGTTCGCATCCGCCTTCTTGTGGTGCCCCCGAGGACAAAGTTTGTGGTAAAAATCCCAGAAGAAAACCAGGTCGGCAAATTAAAGGATGTACGCGAGGGCGATTGGAGGGAGACAATTATCAAGTCGAACTTAAGAAAGGTCTACTGAAGCCGGATAGGGATGGAGAATCCGTCCTATGAACATCAGCGGAAATATCCCAAGATAGATTCAAGGACGGTGTTCCAAAGTCTCAGGTAAGCAAGGCTACCATCAAATCTGCCAGCGGATATAAAATATACTTTAACCCTGTACTGGATAAATAAATCAACAAAAGTTTCGTAAAAATTCGGCTCCCTTCGAATTGTTAAGGAATTTCTGGGAATGACAGTTTGCGAACCGGTAGTGTTACTGAGGCGATCAGGCGGACTTCTACCGGGTATTTGCGGAACCCAAATATGCGATAGGCGACTCCTCGATAGTTCTAAATAAAATGGAACAAAATGCCAAAGCCGCTAAAAGTGCTTTTTCCTGAGGTCAAAAAGAAACCAGTCTAGCGGGAACACAATGGTAGCGAATGAAATGAACTCAGGCATAAAATGAAAACTTGTTTCGCTGCTATCTTAAAACAACAAAAAATGAAAGGATAAAAATAGGACACCGGCAAGAAATGCGTAGAAAATTTATTGAAATGCACCGAGAAGTAGCTAACACAAGCGAACAAAGAGTTGCAGATTAAACAAGAATAATAAAGCGGTCTAAGAGAATACCTGAAATCGTCATTTAAGAAATAAGAGAAGTTATACAAGAGATGTTGGATACGGCGCGAGAAGATGATTTAATTACGCCTATGAATGGGAATGAAGACACGGGCAGTAAGTAATGTAGTTGATATTGGAAATGAGATAAATATTAAGAGGATAAGTATGGATAATAGCCCGCATGAAATTGAGCAAACACCACGATGATCTCTAACTTAAAGAAATGTTACAGCACGGAAACATTCGTTAATCGCATTAACTGTGCAATTAAACAAGAAATAATGCAGATAGAAAGTTTGGAAAAGGTCACACTCAGTAATATATCGTGCTGCGTACACTGTGGTAATCCTGAATGGTCAAAAAATTCTTGAAACATAAGGCAACATAGAAAGAAAACAGGAGATTCGAGAGAAGAATACTTGAATTAAATCAAGTTTAAATAAAGCAACACAGATGGGATAATATAATGTAAAATCAGAAAAAGTGAAAAAGCGCGTAGAAACATTGAAAATACGATACAAGCAACAGGAAATAATAAGCTCAATGTGCACATTAAAAAGAAAATTAGTTATGTACTGCAGCAGACTTGAGCGATATAATACGAATATAATAATAGGAGAAATCATTACGAAATGTTTAGCCACGGTCAAAAGAAATTCTGTGGCACACCTGACAGGATAGCAGATAGTCGGGAGTACCAGGATAGTCGAACGGTAGCGGACTATTGTCGTAGTGCGCGGTGTCAGATCGGACGCAACATAATCATAATGCTAAATGGATACACAGAATAAAGATAAGAAAGAGTACAAAAAGCCTGTAATGCCAAAAGTGAAAATCAGGGAGAGAGAGAGAGAGAAAGATGTTGAAAAGGTGATAAATAACACTTTAAACTGGAAATCACCTGATATAGACGGTGGACATAATTGCTGTTATAAGAAATTTCCGAGTACGCATGAAAAACTAGCACGGTTGTTTAACGAATGTATAGAAAATCCTTCGAAATAAGGTAGAATTTTGTACGATCGGTGTGACATACTTAATTCGAAAAGGTAACAATACAAAAGACCGGTCTGAATAATGGACTTGTCACATGCCTGCCTACTATTTATAAATTATATTTACTTCTGCACTAGGTGAAAAAAATATGCTAATGCAGAAGTGAAGCAAATTTTGCACGAAAAGCAAAACGACAGTAGAAATAATTCGCGAGTCTATAAATAACAACTGGTTACAGCAACCTGTGATTACCGAGGAGCAGACAAGGCACGAAAAAGAAATCCGCATCATATTGATTATCAGAAAGCATTTGACAGCGTGCCGCATTCTTAGCTGATAACAGTTCTAGAAATATACCGAATAGATAGGTATATCATAATAGGCCTTTTAAAATACCTTATGAGCAGATAGAAAATAAGACTAAAAACTAATCGATGGACTAGCAATAAACGATATTATATTCGAGAAATAAACATAAACAAAGGCATTTTTCAAGGCGACTCTTTTAAGTCCTCTGTATTGCATTAAATCCTCGATCTACCACGTTGAAAAACACTAATGTTTTGGCTACAAATGTTCGTATAACAACACTCGGTATATATTGAACCGTCTTTTATATATAGATGATCCCAAATTGTACTCAACAACGGAGGTTTGAAAACACTCTTAAATATTACTGAATGGTTTAGATAGCTTAGATATAAAAATGAACTTTGGCTTAGATAAATGCGAAATGAACCAAATAGGAAACGGTAAAATTAATATTGCTTCAGATCATCCCTTGCAAAGGAATTTTACAAAATCCGTCCATAGATTAAAAGCAAATCAAAGCGGATCTAGAAAAAGGATATGTAAATAAATTAAAGGAAGTATTCTGCTCAGAATTAAACAGTCCGAATAAAGTTAAAAAGCTGCAAATACATATATTCGCTATACCAATATTAACATACTTCTTCTTCTTCTTCTTCTTTTTAAGAGCCTTGCTCTTGTCTTGTAGCTTATCCTATATTATCCTTTTCCATTTTTTTCTGTCTTGTGCTGTGTTCTTAATATTATTATAATCCATTTTCAGTTTGATTTTTGTCTGTTGTATCCATTTAAGTCGAGGTCTGCCTCGTTTCCTCTTCCCTTCTAGTTTCCCTTCTATTATTGTCGTTATGAAGGTGTTGTGGCGCAGTATGTGTCCCAAAAATCTGTCTCTTCTTTATTCCAAAATTGTTATCAGCTTCCTTTCTTCTTCTTTCATTTCCATTATTTCTTTATTTGTTTTCTTCTGCGTCCATGAAATATTTCATACTCTTTTGGACTAATAAAGTAGAGCGAAACCGATTTAAATAACTTTAACGTAATAACGAAAAAAATCGCGCAAAAGTACAGAATTTACCGCACTCTCAGTCTGTGGGTACCAAGAAAAGAAGAAGGAAGAGGTTTCACACGGACATCGAAAATTTGCACTTAAGACAGATAAAAACCTTACGAGAATATACTCGTATATGTACACGGCAGAGGGAACAACAGCGCATTACACAGATTAATATAAAAAAGATAAAAATTACACGGCACTTGGATAGTCGAATGACCAAGAATTTGATTCGCAACATATGGAAGTAACAAAATCCGAAAAGATGGAGATCCGAGAAAGCAAAACCGTGCATGGTATAAATTACAGCTACAAAACGAGCATAAAGATAAAAGCGGACATCGAATAAATGCATTCAGATTGGTGAACTGTATGCTGAACCAAAAAAGTTCATGCGTGCAATTCAGAATACGAGAAATTACATAAAGTATATAATATACTGAAGGATGGAAAAGTTAATGATGACAAGTGTAGGGGGTGTCGACAAGAAAAAGACACTACTGCACACATCACTGGTGGATGTAAAATTCTAGTTCCAACTAATTTTACACCACCAGACATAATAATGTTCGTAAAAAACTACATCTAAAATTGGCCAGGAAATAGAACGTGGTACAAAATCACGAAAACTTAAAATAGCATAAGTACACATCCGATGCGGTTGTACTAGAGAATGACTCGGTGAAGTTCTATTAGAAAAGGAAAATAATTACATAAAAAAAAAAGCAATTCATAATAGACCAGCACCAAGCGTACGTACGCATTATCGAATTCGTTGAAAATCTATAGTACGAAAATAAATAAATATACATATATATAGTCCAATATTCCACGAGATGAAGAAGAATTATAAACAAACTAGCGTTGGGAGTTAGATCTGAAATCCGATACATTCAGTTACAGAAAATCGCAATTTTAAATACAACAATAATAATCGGAAAATTTTTAGAAATCCAGACGTAGTTTTGCTCATTAATCCACTTGCGTTTGTCGAAATCGAAATGCCGTAGATAGCGAGAATTAAAAATGATGATGGTAATGATGATAAACAATAATGATAATGATGATAATAATAATGGTAATGATAATAATAATAATAATAATAATAATGATAATAATGATAATAATAATAATGATAAAAGCAGTAGAACAGAATACAATTTATGCACGATAGGTCTAGCTTTAGGCCTTGTTTTCATGTTCTGCAGTAGTCTTCTTTGAAGTAAGCCGCTATTCCATTTCTTCTTAACTTGGTTCATTTACGTTGAACGATAGTACTCTAATTTATAATAAGAATAAATATTAAAAAAAAAATAAATGAAAAATTAAAAGTAAAATGAATTCCAAATGAACTAAAACTTGCTATTCACTCAGATGCCACACATACACACTAACACATAATTTTTGTATATCTGTGTCCATTATGCATTAATCGTACTGTTGCGAAGCTAGTTGAAGTATTAAAATATTTCAAGTTATCGTACTTAAATAATACTGAACAAACAAATATATTTAGTAATTGTTTATTCAGTACTACATTATTAGTACAAATAATGAAAAATTTCAGTGAACACATTACCTCGTACATTTTCGATAGATCCCCCCAAGATAAATTGGAAATTTAACAATCTTTTCTGCTCAGCTAGAAGTATCCAACTGAAATATTTTAAATTTTTTGCGCGATATGTACCTATATCTGGTATATATATATATATATATATATATATATATATATATAGTTTTCCATTATTCAATATTTTTAGATTATCGACGGCAAAAGAATAACCACCACCACAGTAGTATAACGCAGTAAATAAATTAGTACGAAACAGGTGCAATTATCTATAATACAGAACACCGTATTAAATGAAAATACTTAATATTAATCCGCAAATGTTTGAAGTTACTGCGGAATAAACGGGCAATGGCTAACCTAAAATCCTTAGGCGAAATAGCGTCTTTAAATCTGATGAAACTACCTGGACTGACACTAGATTAAAGGTAACTTCAAAAAATACGATGACTACTATTAGAGCCCGTTATATTCCAATGATTCTAAAAATTATCAACAACCGAGCTTATGGAAAATATTACAAGCAGTCAACGGAAAATGTAAACAAAGTCATCGCATGGTAAACATCATTATTTATGCTAAATATTTTAATCGGAAAATGTATATTGATATTCGAATAGGCACATTTTGTTTACCGATTAAAAAAAAAATGTTTTGTTAAACTCTGAGAACTACTCTGAAACTCTGTAACTTGCTGGAATCTGCGAATACAGTCTGAAATGTAACGAAAAAAAGCATTCAGCGGATAAAATATGCAAGGATGGTACGTTTCCTATTTCGACTTCTATTTAATATTAATTCAAAAAGTATTTTTGAAAAGAAAGTGCAAAAAATATAATAATAAACAAATAATTACATATTTCACAAAATAATCAATTCGCAATATTATGCCGAACATAAATAATAAAATTATCATAAAAAATTATACAAAAAACATACCAATTATATTAAGAAGTATTAAAAAGCATCGACTAGTTTCGACGAAATACCCTTATAGTTGTAGTTTTGTAATATTTTTTAATACGATTTATATGGTTTTTGTATAATTTTTTATGATAATTTTATTATTTATTACATAACAATTTTAGACTACTATATAGTTGCGTAAGACGTAGTCACTGTTATTCAATAATTTCCTAAATGTAATAATCCATCTACGTATAATTAAGAAAATTAGATCGCTCTTATATAACAGGGCTGACTTTAAGTATAAATTTATACGACGAGATAAATCATGAACATTAAAAGAAACCACCATATTTTAAATTTAAATTAAAATCTCTCTTACGTTTATAGGCGCTAAAATAAATAAAAGCAAAATGTTAGGAAATAAAGCATGCTTGCATAAAGGTGTTATCTTTAAGTAAATTGTCATAGCAACAGTAAAAAAAAAAAGAAAAAAAAGGTAGAAACGAAATATCGTATATATAATTTTATATAATTAACAGTCTAACATGTACATAATCGCTAGTTAATTTTGGGGAAACATAACAAAGAGAGAGATAAACAATATAATAAAACGCAGTAAACAAACCGAAATTTAACCGATAGCATACGCTCACTCTTGTCCATTTATTAACACATTCATTTATTTATATTACAAAAACAATTTGATCACCGTATTACTCAACTAAAATGCAATCCAGAATATGTATAAGAAAGTCTTATTGAAATATTTTTTAAGTGTTTATGGCGGCGTTTATAATTTGTTAGTGGACTCTTTACTTCAGAGGGGAGGACATTAAATATAATAGCATCAGTATACCTTATTTGGCTTCTCGTATGGTATTTAAAATGCTTTATGGGATTGTGGCGAAGTAAATATTGTTCGATCTGGTGTTATCTTTTTTTAGAAATATTCACGTTTGTTATTAGTTACAAAATTCGGTAAACTAGTTTTAGATAAATCAACTAGGCTTAATATATTGTAGACAGATTCGACTCACTCGAACGGCAAGATTATGCTAAGTGACACATTTTGTAATGCCTTTATAGGTTTTATCTGAAATTTTCCCCCCAAAATTTATTCCATATAAAAGAATCGGTTCATATAGAGTAATATAAACGACGTAAATGGTAAAATGAGAAGTGCTGCTAGAGATGATAAAATAGTTTAATTTTCTGAGTTTACTTGCTAAATAAGTTAGATGTTTACTACACAATAACTTATGATCGAACAGTAATCCTAAGTATTTAATCTCATATACTCGCTCGATAACGCTGTTCCCAAATAAATTTAAACTGAAATTATCCCACTTTTCAGTAGAATGAAAAGTCTATAATATATGTATATATACTTTGTTTTATTCTCATTTAATACTAATTTATTTTTAATCATTCATTTTACTATTAGATCGATTCCATCTTGAGATAATTTATGTAAGATAGTAGAGGATCTCTCAATTCACCATCAGAATAGTATCATCTACACATACGCAATAAGTTTACGAAGCACACTTATATTGCAGAGGTCATTAATATATATATATATATTTTATTAATAATAAATTTCTTTGGGCTCGCCATAGGTCATTAATATAAATTAAGAACAGTATAGGTATACTCCCTTGGGGGACTCTAAAATGCTGTGATGTTACGTTACTGAGAATGTTGTTTATTTTCGTAACATATCTCCTGTCGAATACGTATGATTTGAACCAGCTATGTATCAATCCTCGGAATCCAGCAGCATATAATTTACGTAACAAAATTTCACGATGGACAGTAGTATCAAACGGCTTTTTTATGTCAAAGTAGATAGCTGCACCTCCCTCCAAATTTTCGGAAATATAAGAAACATGATTGAAAAGTGCATCATCTGCACCCCTCCCGCCCAGATAAAAATCGAAATTAGTTCACACTGAAAAAGCCTACACACTATTCAAAAAACTTAGCATTTTAATTTTAAAACATTTTTCAAATATTTTACTAATACGAGATAAAATGCAGATAGATCTATAATCTGATGCTAACATTTTTTTTTATAAACAGGAAACTTCAAAATATTTTTGGGATTCCACATTCACAGACTCATTAAAAAGATAAATAATATGTTTCGATTTTCACGTATAAGTCCTATCAAAATACCATCAATTCCATATGAGGATTTATTAGTCAAGGAAAGAATTGCCTATTTTACTTCGTCATTTGTGAAATTATAAAAAACGAGTGAATTACAAATTGAATAGAGTTCGAATCGCAGAAATAATCCTTTTCTGTAGTGATATGGTGTTTTAATGTACCTAGTGTATCACATACACTTTCCTTAAAGTAGCCATTAATATAATTATAAACTGAATTCTTATTTCCAGCAACATTTATTGTTTGGCCATTTATACTTACTTATTTTAAGATAGTCTGTCCGTTACCAATTCTTAATGACTACCCAATAATTTTTTTTTGACTGCATTTACAATTGTCAAGTATGTTATTGTAGTACTCCCGTTTAGTCCCTTACCTGTGTTTGAATTTCTTTAGAAACTCCTTTAAAACGATCGATTAAAACTAGAGATCATTCTCTCGAAATTTTAGCTATTTATGTAGGGCGTTCTTTTAAAATGATTAGCTTACTTATAGAATTGTTCTTTCAGGGATTTTTCCTATTCATTACTGTAGGAAACAAACGCCTTTCTTTACACTTATTTATAGTGTCAGACACGGTAGATATAAACCAATTAAATCCATCATCAATAGATGCAGAACCGGAATATATATGATCCAAATTCCAGTTTACAGCAAGCCCCGTGAATTTTTCTTTATTAAAATGAAATCTTTCAAGTTTCTCAATTGAAAGGAATTCATTAGAAGAAAAAGAATACACTATAATTCCCTTATGATCAGAGAAGGAGATAACTAAAAACTTATAAAATATCGGACAAGCTGTCGTTTATAGTCGACTGGATACACGAATAATAATAATAATAATTCATAATTCACACTAAAATCTAAACTTTTATTTAACAACCCTCTCCATAAAAAAAAAAAAAAAAAAAAAATAGAAAACCCTCTCTTATTAGCTCATGATTTAGACATTAGCTATATTAATTTCCTGGAGAGTTAAAATGTACTCTCTCCTTTAAACCAAATATTGTAGTTAAATTTAAGTAAGCGAAACTATTTCTTTTACGAAGTGTATTTATAAAGCGCAAGGTGTTTTATAATAAGGATTTGTCGATCGCCACCAAAGCAGCAGTTTATCGTGCTATCGTTATCCCGTCTTTGTTATACGGAGCCGAAACATGGACGCTATACAGGCGCCACATCAAAAAATTGGAGCAGTTTCAACAACGGGTCTTGCGAGCGATACTGAAAATTAGATGGGACGACTTTGTTACGAACGAAGAGGTATTAACTCAGAACGAATAGAATCGCTGACCACACGTGCTCAACTACGGTGGACGGGACATGTTATAAGAATGGAGGATTCCAGGTTACCAAAGCGAATGCTGTATGGCGAATTAGAAGAAGGAGCTAGAAAACGGGGTGGACCTAGGAAGCGTTACAAGGACCATATTGCGTCGCTGTTAAGGAATGCAAATTACTTAGAAGCTTGGGAAACCGCCGCCTGCGATCGTGTAAAGTGGAGAAGAGTAGTTGAAGCAGTGTCCTTAACTACTGGACCATTAAAAAGAAGAAGAACAGTCAACGACAGCTCTAGTCCACCTAACGTTTTCGAATGTCATCATTGTGGTCGCATTTGCTATTCCAAGATTGGTATCATCAGTCATCTCCGCACCCACCCTCAGCAGTAGATACGAATGTGCAACCAGTTCACTCGGACACGAGTTTCAGCAGAAGAAGGAGTACAGAATTATTATTGCATTATTCTTACATAAACGTAGGATACTCTTTTTAACTCATTTAAAAATAATTCATCAGATGAATTACAAAATCGATATAAACCACAGAGAGTGAACATCATTTTAAATTTAAACTGAACCTCAACCAAAACAACATTAGCAGTAGACATTGAAACATTAACGTTCGTATGAAGAGTATCTTTTATATAAACAGCAATCCCACCTGAACGTTTATACTCCCGACATTGCATAACATTATTTATAACAAGAGACTCCATTGTCATAAAGCCAAGTTTCAGTTAATATTATCAAAATTAAAAAATCTTGTCCGTCAACAAAAATGTTTCACTCATCAAAATGTTTTTCCTTGAACTGCTTACATTTAAAATGAATAACGTTAGATTTGTATTCGTCGTAAATTAATTAATTTGGTATTAGTAACAAATGGTATTGTTACACTTTAAATTATGTAACGTAACAGAACAAGAGGAACTTAATGAAAAACTTAGTGAGAAACTTAATTTTAAAATAACGGGGAAAGAAGAAAAAAAGATAAATACAAATCGCAGAGATTATAGACGACGAATTTTCGATAGCAATAATATTAAAAGATTTTTCGAAATTAAAAAAAAAAAATAATTGTACGATAATGTTTCTTTTTGAAAATTGTAAATGCAATGAGAGCGAGAAGAAATTAAGGCTTTAATAATAAATGTTATATTTAGATAGGAAAGGTAACATGCTAACATAAAATTAATGAAGAAAACGGAAGAGAAGAAATTCTTATACCAAAAATTAACCCTGTAATGCTAACTACACGCCTCTCAGGCGTGTTTGTGGAAACCACTGCCTCTCCTACCTCCTCTGGGTGGAACGGAGGCCACCACTTTCAAGTATATCTCAGACCACTCTTCCCGTCAGTCAGTGGCGAGCAGTCATATTGAGTGACATTGAGTTTTCTAAAAACTTACACGCTTAGGAAGCGTGTTGTTACTTAGTATTTGAAGTAAATGTTTGCATGTCTGCTAGGCATAATGAATAATTTTGTAAGAGACTGAATATTTTGTAAACAAAATTCTACTAACTATTTTTCGAATAAAAGTAAATGTTATCCTTGTGTTATTAGACTGACACGTACCTATATTTTCTTTACTGATTGCACAATAACTCATTACGTGATTTGTATTATTCGACCACTTATTCGACTTATAATGTAGTTTTTGACGTTGCTGGTGATATTGTTCTTATTTTTTGGTGAAATAGTTATCTTGTCATATGAAAACGTAAGGTTTTTTTCGGTTACCAAACAGACAAAAAACGATAGACATTCCAGTTTTACGTATTGGAAGAAAAAGTCTGATTATGAAAAATTTTGTAAGAGACTGAATATTTTGTAAGCCAAATTCTACCAACTATTTTTCAAATGAAAATAAATGTTACCCTTGCGTTATTAAATCCAATTATGTTTGTTAATCCTATCTAACACGAACTGAGTCATGGATCGCAGGACAGAAACAATAATAGGGGGGGGGGCACGAATGCTTGGAAACGTGCTGTTAGCAAAAAGCAACAAAATTTCATGTTAGAATTTCAGGGTTAACAGATGAAAAAGAAAACAAAACAAACCAGGTATAAAACGTGATTGTATAAATAATACCCAATAATACACATAGTACATATAGTATCACAGTAGGAGATAAAAGTAGATAGGTAATGAATAAAAAGACACCTGAAAGAAAATGTATTAGTTAATATTCGTTAGAAGAGAAGCAAAAGATAACAGAAAAGCCGCAGCCAAATTTACCTAGAAAAAACTAAAAGAATAAATGACCCACACCGGACAATAAACAACCAACACAACCCATCACATAATCCGTTCTTTATGCGGACAACATTGATCTTAAAATATAATATAAAATACACGTATCTTTGAGTTCGATAAACGCTAAATTAACAAGTCATTTATTTAAATGCATCAATGCGGCACACTATTCCTCAGAGACAATTCTAACAATAGAGGCACTTTCGTTATTTCTTGCGAAAATCTGCCCGTTACGAATTCAGATAAATCGCGTCATCCATTATTCTTCAATTGGCGCGCTGTAGAGAATAAAACGCGAATTTTTAACCGAAAGATGTTCGTTCACGAACATTCGAGAAGCAGATAACGCATCCGAATAGCTAAAAGTATGTCTAATGTCGGATGATTAATTCGGATACTTACGATGAAGTCGGTCTCTTGATAATTTTACTATTTACATATGTTCGGTATAATGTTGCGAATTGATTATTTTGTTTAATACGTATATGCCAACAGTACCGCATTTAACTTTATAATAAACAAATAGTAATAATAAAAAATCCCAGCTAAACAACATTCTTATATTTTCGGACTCCTTATCGCAGCTTTATTTTCCGCGAATAATTTTACCATGAATAATAACGTCATCCCATTACTAGCCAAAAAATCATCTAATAAAACTAGTCAACTCGAATAAAAATGTGGTTTTCCGCTGGATTCCTTCTCACTGTGTGGTATTCCTGCGACTGTCAGCTAAACACAATTTTTAAATGTTTCTCCTATTCACAATATCCCTATTCCTCTTGTAGATCTAAATGTACACTTAAATTCTTTATCCGAAATAAATCACGACGCAGAAGGATATGACCAAAAAAACGACAAATGTTGTACAGTAATTCGGCTTTCAGCTTGTAAACAAAAATTGCGAATAAAATAAACAGCTTCATTAAATGTCCGGCGCAACTCTAGTTAATGAACACACATAAGAGGGGAAAAACGAAATCGAGAATTAAACAAATTAAAAGAGAGCGTGTATCTACGGGTTCAAAAGTTTTTTGTCAAATCAAATCTAAGCTTAAAACCAGAGAGATAGAAAGACTTTTATATAACAATCTTCTGGACGAATAATCACCAGATCTCGAACGAAAAAAAAAAATATCGAAATATATTTTCTTTATTTCCACCGTTATGCAAAATAAAGCTTAATGAAAAAAAAGAAACCTATTCGACAGGTGATATAACGATAGCGAGAAAACAGGCCGTGCCGATATCATTCGAAATTTTTATCATCGGTAATAAAATGATGAAAAATAGCGCGTAGATAAACGGCCGTAGCCATCATCTCGCATAGGACGATAAAAATGGAAAGGTTCGTAAATGAAATGAGAGAAATAAAAGTGATACGGGGGCTGCGTTCTGGTCTACTTAGTGAAGTGCAATTCCCGTTACGAATTCGGCCTGGGAAGAGATTTGAAAGAAGCGCGGGCTCGCGAGGGACGTGACGGTACGGAGTAAGTGGTTGCTAATGTCTTAACAGCGTGATATCCTAATCTTCTGCATAATTTATCGTTTTTACCTGGAACACGATCAACACCTAGCCGTGCCGGCAATCTGGCCTTCTTCGAGCGAGATCCAAAGCCGAGCCGTGTCCAGCCGAGAGACTCGTACCTAAAAACCTTCCGTTGCCTGCGTGTATGTGTGTACGCGCGCATCTTGGAAACAGACAGTCACGTGAACAATTCTGTACAACAACAACTGTCTCACGCAACATCTTAATAATAAATTCTCTGCCATTCGTAGCGTGCTCGCAACGAACCTTATTATATTCGTCGACGCCATATTTAGTTGTTTACACCCGTTAGCGACCAGTTTTGCTCCGATCAGAGAATGTGCTGGCAGACGAACAGGCCGAAGAACCGAGACTTCAACACAGAAACATAAAAACTCGAAGAACGCATAATTCGATAGTTAACGAGAGTCGTACGAAAAAAATTAAACCGAACGACGCCTATAAAAAATTACTCGGCACAACACATATACGCACACACCGACGCTATAATAATATCTCGGATTATCGTGTATACATAAAAACTAACCCGTGGAAAACAAAATGAATCTAAAACGCACCGAAGAAATAAAACAGATTCGTTCAAAATGAATAAAAACCATTTAATAATATTTCCGTCTGAAAATGTGTGAATTTTTACATTAGCATATTAGCATTCTGAACGAAATCGTTTCTGCTACATTTACAGCAGTGCTCTCTCTACCAGCGCCTTCACTGCTATCAGGGAAATACCTGTAACATCGTTCAAATACCTAACGATATTGCTTCTTTTTTTTCTCTGTATAAAGACGCTATTAATGTGATTCTTTAAATGTCTTCTATAAATACAACGTATAGTTTTTCTATAGCCGCCATTTGCAGCAACACCTAGGAGTAGTGTTCACAATGCGCGAAGTGAATAAGAATCGTTTTTAATTATAAAATAGCTGTCCGGTTTCATTTAAAACGAAATCATTTGCATTATTATGAGTTAATCCTAAAATTCACACGAAACACTTAAACGATTACGACCATAATGATACTTGTCGTCTATTTTTTATTTTTAAATAAATTCGTAGAAAGTCTAAATTACAATTTGGACAATTAACTTTAATTACGAGCATTAAGTCTTCAACCGTTCTCGGGGTGACTGATTAATAAGCGAGCATATTTTTGTTTTTTACTTTTTGGCCCGATTCCCGCTATTAGCTAGGTTCCTTAATTTCTTCGTTTTTTTTTTTTTTGTATTGACCTGTCTTTTTTCACTAGCTTTAATACTTAAATGTTTATACCATTCCAACGGGTAAAATTATACAACTTTTGATAGTAGCTGTCGACAAATGCATATGAGCATATCAAATGTCGTTACCGAACATAATGCTCCGATGATCATGACACTGCATTTTGCGCATATTGGACTACCTGCGATACCCAGCTTATCTGACAATATTGCCATTATTACCCTTCACATCCAAATCCTATATGCCAAGGCCGTTATAGAGTTGCGCGCATGTTTCTTTATTCTCGTTAATTTTTACTTATTCTTCTTCTCGTATTGTCATACGCAGATATGTGCGCGTTAACGATCCACATTGTTGGCGAAATATCATATCTCATGTTTGGCCGCTACGTCCACCAAGCCTCTCGTTGTTATTTTATCGGTCCATGCTCGTATATTGTCAATCCACGTCGTCTTTCTTGTTCCTCGCCCTCTTTTTCCGATAATCTTTCCTTGTATAATTAGGCGTAATAATTAGGCGTAATAATTAGGCGTATTGATTCACTTTGATAACTGAAACAGCTGGATTTTCTTCGTTTTATTTCATCACAGATTTGTCTCTCCGTGTTTTTGTAACACTTCGTCATTCGTGATCTTCCTTGTCCATGATATCTTCATGCTTCTCCTGTGTATTCACATTTCGCATGCTTCCAAGTATCATCCCGTTATTCTTTTTCGTGACATTTTATAAACTTTTTTCACTGAGGCTTAATGATGAGCAATTTCCGCATTGTTCCAAAAGCTGTTTTAGCATATTTACACCTTCTCTTTACTTCCACATTTGGATCTAACATGTTTTTTGTGATGTAGCTGCCAAGATATTTGTACTCTGCGACTTCTTCTATCATTTTTCCATTAATTGTTATATTTACATTCTGATGTGTTCTTTTACGGCTAATTATCATCATTTTCGTTTTTCTCTCATTAGTTGTAAGTCCGTATTCCTTGCCTACCGAGTAGTTCACTGTATTTACTGTAGTTTCATATATTTAACCTTTTCAAGGTATCTTATCTTCTTAACAAATAACTCTTTTTCACTTTTTAGCTTAGTCCCCGTCATGAACTAAAAGTGATACACACTGGGTTATGCGGAAAGAAGCAGTATGACAAAAACAGATTTTAAAACTAACAGATTTTAAAACTGTTTTTGTCCCTTCGAATTCCGTCTATTTCCAAATCTGTCTTCGTATAATCAACTATATATATATATATATTTAATACTTCCACATTTGGATCTAACATGTTTTTTGTGATGTAGCTGCCAAGATATTTGTACTCTGCGACTTCTTCTATCATTTTTCCATTAATTGTTATATTTACATTCTGATGTGTTCTTTTACGGCTAATTATCATCATTTTCGTTTTTCTCTCATTAGTTGTAAGTCCGTATTCCTTGCCTACCGAGTAGTTCACTGTATTTACTGTAGTTTCATATATTTAACCTTTTCAAGGTATCTTATCTTCTTAACAAATAACTCTTTTTCACTTTTTAGCTTAGTCCCCGTCATGAACTAAAAGTGATACACACTGGGTTATGCGGAAAGAAGCAGTATGACAAAAACAGATTTTAAAACTAACAGATTTTAAAACTGTTTTTGTCCCTTCGAATTCCGTCTATTTCCAAATCTGTCTTCGTATAATCAACTATATATATATATATATTTAATACTTCCACATTTGGATCTAACATGTTTTTTGTGATGTAGCTGCCAAGATATTTGTACTCTGCGACTTCTTCTATCATTTTTCCATTAATTGTTATATTTACATTCTGATGTGTTCTTTTACGGCTAATTATCATCATTTTCGTTTTTCTCTCATTAGTTGTAAGTCCGTATTCCTTGCCTACCGAGTAGTTCACTGTATTTACTGTAGTTTCATATATTTAACCTTTTCAAGGTATCTTATCTTCTTAACAAATAACTCTTTTTCACTTTTTAGCTTAGTCCCCGTCATGAACTAAAAGTGATACACACTGGGTTATGCGGAAAGAAGCAGTATGACAAAAACAGATTTTAAAACTAACAGATTTTAAAACTGTTTTTGTCCCTTCGAATTCCGTCTATTTCCAAATCTGTCTTCGTATAATCAACTATATATATATATATTTAATATTTTAACATTTTTTATACTAAAACTGCATTTACAGTTTTCCGAAATATCGAAAACTTCTATAGCCATCGTATAAAGAATATAAATAAAATTAACGTAATACGATTGTTTTGTTGTTTTTTTTTTTGTACTGATTCTGTCGACAGTTCAAAATAATCGAATTCAATCATTTTACCGAGCGACTTTTCAACATGTGAGATTGTTCGAAGTCAGACTAAACACAATTATGCAACGAAGCATTTTATGATAATGTCGTAAATTAATTCTTATGAATAAAAACCGAAAAATGTACAAAAGAAATATGTACATAATAAGTTTTTAAACGCACGCAAAAACACACGAAATAAATAACGGCATTAAGAAAAATCGAACAGCGGAGTTTAACATATAATCGTAAGACAATTGATTGTAGATCTCCTGCAACCTTCCGCTAACTGCTTTTGAAGTAATTCCACTTTCCTTTTAATTAATGGTATCATCGGAGCGTACAAATTTATTATACAGATTGGGCATCATCTCAGGCGTTCAATCGTCGTTCACAGAAGAAAAAAAAACGATATCCTCTATCCTTATTATTTCTATCCGTAGAATTTACTGTTCTTACGAAGAGAACAAAATTTGCGATAAGATTTGTCGAACTGAAATTCCTCGATACTGTTCTTCCAAAATTTGTCTCAAATGATTCAAGTTTAGATTCCTTGTTTCTCCCAGTATTCGTCAGCCTACTCTCAGCGTTCAAAATGCTTCTTCTTTTAGGCACATCGCTAGACACATTGACGTAGCTCCTTTCTTATTTGTTCACACTGTCTGCAAACCTTATCACGGATTGTATACAAGGCCGACACTTTTTCGCAACTGTAAAGGTTCCTGTTGCTTAAACGATCGATCTTGCCCGGGGAATGGGTAAATACAATAAACGTCTAATGACCTTTGAGATTATTTCTTTGCAACAAGCTTTTACTTTAAATAGGAATCGCGTTGTGTCTCGAGCATTTTTTTTTTTTTTCTTATAAAATAAGTTGTGGGTCTCACAGGGCGAGAGTATGCCCGTTGTGTGAATGTCCGACATTCTTATTAACACTTATTGACAAAATACAAACTTACAAAACTATTCTTGCTTATCCTATACATCATAATATTAGTCAACTTAAGATTATATAAATTATAACATAGTCTACACATACAAACACGTACACACAACGTAAAAACTCATCTGCATACCGATACATGAGGGCAGCTAAATATCTTCAAATACGAAGAAAAGAAAGAAAATAAATAGAAAAAGAAAAAAAAAGCAGGGAAGGACGAAAACAAATAAATAAAAAGAGAACGATAAAAGAAAATTATAAAATAGAAATGATTCGAAACGTATCTTGGGTTTTATTCTTTACACCTAAATTCAGCCATATACTTTCTTTTTCCACACACCGAGGGTTTTTTTCATCTAGTATTGATATGGGGTATTTTATTAATTAGCTTAATTAGAACTGAATCATTAGTATTATCAATAGATCTATGCCCCAGGATTATATGGAGCAGGAAGACTCAGTGCCAAGATTTTGGAGTACAAAACAGAGCACTCGGAATCAAGGGCAGGGCATTCAAAGAAGATGTGGTTTGCATCACATATGAGAGGAGAGATGGAATTATGAAGGGGACAATCGGGAGAAGAGGACAGGGAAAAACGAAAACGTGAAGAGGGTAGAAGGGAGTGTTTTCTTTCCACCACGTTGATCCAGAATCATTTTGATTCCATTAGGGGAGTATAAATTTCAAACACCTTTTCTGCATTTTGCTTATTTTATGTATTTCCGGTTTCTTAGCATTCTAGACATTATTATTGAATTATAGTATATACGTAACGCGCGATATGCTGGAACTTGTTTTATTTCATATAAAGCTGGAATTGATTGTCTTATTTTCGAATTTTAATTTTGAATGTGTTTTTTCCAGTTCAAGGATTTATTGATATAATATATATATATACCAAGATGTTTAAAAATTTTTTACGTTCTCAAGCGGTGGACAACAACACAAATGAGTCTTGTTATTTATATGAAGCTCATGTAATTATTATTGTGGAGGATAATTCGCGGATCTTGTATCACATGTTCAGTACTGTTCCGAATGTGCAGTCATTTAGATTTATTTATATTTGTACGTAACCTCCTATCATGTGTCCATTTACTGAAATTGTCTATATCCTCTTGTAATAATCTTTCCGTCATCTCTAAATTATTACGCTCCATTAATAAGGTAATATCATCGGCAAATATATATACCTTTGCATTTTTAATATGTTTATGTAACGAGTCAGTGTAAATTAAGAAGAGAATAGAGGCCAATACGGTGCCCTGATCTACTCCCCATATTGAATAGTTTTTTCATTACCTTTATTCCCTGCGATTTTTACTATACTTTCCCGATTTTTTATGTAAAACCACTTTAGCTGATTATTTATAATGCCCAAATTTCCCAAATGTCCTTAATCAGTAATTCATGGTCAACTAAGTATCTAAAGCGTTTGAGAAAGGCCAATAAATGTAATTAGAAATTGGTTTCTCATCGACAGTCCCATATTTATCTTATTTACAATCGATCTAGTAATGTTATCGTAGATTCTTTCCCTCTAAAACCGTGTTGATTTTCATAGAGTAAGTTGTTCTTTTCCAATTGATTTCTTAAATGTTTATCAATGTAATATTCTAATATTTTAGCTATTACAGGTATAATTGTTATCGGACGATAATTTTCAAATTGAATTTGCGGTCAATTTTAAATATCGGGCTGACAACCAATACGGATCGAGCCTCATGTTCTTTCCGTTCGCATAAGACTCCTCCTAAAGCGCCTACCTTTTCCCTGTCACCGGTTAGTTCTTTCCCTTTTAAATCTTCCACCTTTGACAAACCTCGTAATCATAAATCCCCTTATGTATCTTTTCCTCAGCTCCATTCCCTTCCTTTTAATTATATTCCTCTTCCCTCCGTAATGGATGGGCTCTTAAGAAATCTCTATCACTATTCAAATATGTCCCGGCTACAAATAATAACTCCGTTAAATTTCAAGCTAATCCTAGCTCCTTGATTAACACTACTGCTTCTTCCGAGGTCTCTTCATAATTCAAAATATTTCAGCGGCTATCGTGGACTTCCTAGCATAACATTGTTTCACCCTTTTCCTCTGCTGACGACTCGTTACCATATCTTTTCTTTCTGACAATATTCATCTTCAGTAGTTAATCTCCTATAATCAGAGAAATAAAAACACACTTCCTTTCCTTTTTTCTTTCCTTTTTTCACTTTTTTCCTTTCTTTTTTTGATTTATATCACAAAGCATCTAAGACAGTTGCCTAAATTTATGGATTTCATATATTTATAGTTCACTTCTTTGGTATTTCCGTATTTTTTATGAATGTTGCGTTTTTTTTTGTTTTTTTTACCCCCCCCCCCCTGCGTTTGCTAGCAAAGAGCATTAGCCCAGCAAAAAGGAATAGACACATGGAATAGAATAGAAATTATATTTTTATTCTGTCGACAATGGAATCAAGGAACATCCCTAGGACAGGAACAACAGAGATAGTAGGTAGAGAAAGAACATAAGAGGCGTTGAAAGGAGCAAGCTGAGGTGATTAAAAATACCTTCGGCGGCGCGATCATTTTCATTTTGTTCTACCCGTTCTCCGATGCCATCTTTGGACTGAAACGCATCGGGATTACTTTTTGCTGCACAGTCTCTTGCGTTTATCAAACAGTCGAGAGGTCTGCTGTCATCTCGCTCGACTTAAAATTCGCAAATTTCAGCAGCCTTATTCACAATCTTAATGGGCATTAAGACTTCTCCGTTGGCTTTTTTTTCCCTCGCATTACAACCTTCTTTCATGTTGGCAGCATTAAGTGTACGGTTTTTACTATTTTCCATCTTTATGCCTCATTTCCCGAAAACATTACATACTTCATTATCCCTTTCTGTACTTTAACTCGCTGGTCGCAAGATTTACTTTCTTCCCATTTTTAATTTCTCTGTTCTAGTTCCCCTCTTTCCTGCATCTACGAGTTCTGACTACCTTACGTTATTGCCTTTGCATTTTATATTGATTTTCCGTAACAGTCTGTCTTTCTCTTCTCTTTTTTCTTCTCCTCTAGTATTGCTCTCTTCCTTGTTTCAAACCTTCGTAGCCTTTTTAAAATATTACAATGAAACTGACGCAGCCTCAGCGCGAATAAAAATTCATTACAGGATCCGTTGAATCTCCATGAAATCAGTGTATCGCTCTTATTTCTGAAACTAGGCTCCGTGCTCGAACAAATTTCAAATTTAGTGGTTTCAATCTGGTAACGTGCGATCGCGAGGGGTTGGTTACGGTAAAGCTGCAATCCTTATTAGGAACGGTATTCTCTTTTTTTCTCACAGTGTTCCTTCTAGCTTTTCCTTTAGTATACTAATTAGCTTAATATCGTTCACATTTCCATTTCCGCTGATTCTAGCTGCTCTCTAACCGTGCCTATCTACACACTGATTATGATCTTCATCACTTTCCCCTCTCTTTTAAATTCTCTCTCTCAAGCTTTCATCACCGGTGGCAAAACGCATGCTCTCTTTCGTGGAACTGCTCATTTTATAATTCTGATGGTGTTATTCTTAAAAATTTTATTTTTTTTGATAATTCAGTTCCTCTTAATGATTTCTCGCCTGCCTATATTAAGAGTCTATCCACCTTCACAGCTCCCTTGACCTAACTTTTTCTTCGTACTAACTCGCTTTAACTTCCCTTCTCCTACTTCTTTCAGGCCTTTCTCCATTTCCCCTCGATGGAATTTTTCTAAAACGAAACTGGTTTCGTTCTATCGTTGATTATTTGCTTCCTAATTATCATCCTTCCTTTGATCCCATAGCATGCTATAATTCTTTTCTTCACTCTATTACGTCTGCTCTTTCTCTTTATTCTCTCTTTTATGCACGGTGCTGCGGCATCTTCACTCCTCTGGCGGAATGAGCAATTCAGTACAGCTTTTAGACTCAGTGTGGCGGCCACTATTACAATCTTCCGCTCCAAATTCTACTACTACCGATAATTTCATTGTTCACAAACGAGCTAATGCAAGAATTGGGTACATACTTAAAGTCGCTAAAAAAAGTCCGTTCTTCTTCCTTCAGAACCTCTTCTTTACCTCATATTTGGAAATTGGCTGAAGCTTTCAAATTTACATCCTCCGAACGTCGTTCTAATTTCAACTTTTCCTTTGAGATCGTCGAATCTACTGCTCCTGCTTGCGTTTCTAAATTTGACGAGCTTTATTCTTTCCCTTCTGCATCTCCTCACCTTCTAACATTCGCTTTCAATATCGACGAATTAAAGTCCGTCCCCTAAACTCCGCCAGTCCTATACCAGGCCTAGATGAGCTATTCCGTATATTGTCCTTAATCATTTGTTTGAGCAGTCTCTTGTGTCACTTCTTAAGCTCTTTAATTCCTTCTTGTCCAGAAGTATCATTCTCCTTTGCCAGATCTCTTTTATCATCATTCCGATTTATAGGAAAAATTCCTCCTTACGCCTTATCTCCTTGGCATCATGTTTCCAAAAACTTTTTTAATTGTTTGGTGGCTTCATACGTTAAAAAAGTTTTTTGAAACATGATGCCAAGGAGATAAGGCATAAGGAAGAATTTTTCTTTTACTTTCTTTTAATATGTTTAGCTTTCGACTAGACATTGGTCCCGCCAATTGAATTTGTTTTTTTTTTTTTTTTTTTTTTGTCTCCCGTATTTATAAATTTTTCTCATTTATAAATATTACACAGTAGCTTCTTTTATCTTCAGCCTTTGACAACGATTATTTACCAACTCTGAGAGATGCAACAACAGTAATTAACCTTCCGGTGAAATTCTCACCTCCCTAATAATTAATGTACTATCCATATTTCCTCTCCGTTGTTATTTGGTTTCTTTTCGTTTTCCGGTAAACTATAAAAGTATTATAAATTTTTCTTTCGGTAAAACAAATTTAAAACTCCCCTAAATATTGTTGATCAGTGTTTTTTTTTTTTTTTTAAATTTACGACGGACCGGATAACTCTTACTATAATTATGCTGAAGATGGAAACTGTAATAAGTTTCACGATATATATACATATATATATATATATACATACATATGTGTGTGTGTGTGTATTATACATACATATTTATATTTCTGGGTACAAAGATGAAATAAATTTTTAAATGAATCTCTATTTGTGTTAATATGGGCATTTATTTATGCGTAACGTGTTTGCACATAGTGAACTTGGCGGATAGTTTTTATAATTGCTTTTGAGATATTTTTGATTTAGAATCGAAACCATTAGATTCTGAGAAATTTTGACTTGGGGAGTTTTTAGTCTAAGAAAACACGGAAAACGCAATTTAGTTGATGAATGAAAAGACGAGCGTGATGTCAGTTGACCGTCTTTTAACGCAGAGTATACTTCAATTATGACCCCTCACCCCACCGCCAAAAAAAAAGATAAGAGAAATAATAATAATAATAACGGTTTATAGATTATTGAGTGATGAACGCTAATGTCGCATACAGGGACCTTTGTGGACACAGTTTCATCGGCGTGTCAGTTGAAAGTATTATTGAAATATTTTAATTAGATCGGCAAATGCGCCTAGTGGTTAGGACGCATTTCGCAATTTAGTTTATTCGCTCTTCCGCGAAAACACCACGATTATTCAAAAGACAATTACGACAGACACGAATCAGCGAAGACTAAATTCATTTCAGAATTGCGTAATGAAAAAATTGTAAAGGAATTTTTGAAACTATCAAATTCGAAAATTCGAACGTATCGAGGTAACATGATTTTTTCGCTTTTTTCATATTAATTCCCCGTTTGATATTTGTCGGAAGGTAAACAAAAGAATTGAGATCGCGAAAAAAAAATGGAACGTAACTGCCTTTGCCGACGGTAGCGTAGTTACTTTCCGAACTTCTCTCAACTGGCCCTGAACGGTTTATCAACTTAGAAATTTCACCTGCGAACGAAGCATCCGAATCAAATGTTATTTACACCGATCCGAATCAGTTATCATTTCACTAGCGAACGATGATGAAACGAGACGCGAAATTGTCATTCAAATTGAGCAAATCTGACGCCCGAAAGTGATAACGGGACCATTTACAACGATCGCGGAACCATCTTTAACGGGCACGGTAAGCGTGCCTTTCCGGTGCACATCCATGGCAACCGTGCGTAGGATGTGGAAACAGCCTGAACGGCTTCGTAAGGCAGCCAGATGAATGCGGAAACACCGTTGGCAACAGCGAACGCGCGTATGCCGGTGAAAATGGCCGCAGGTAAAAAGGTAAACTAATAAATTAGTCGAAGCGAAGCGTAGATGAATTAATATCATCGGTTAATAAACGAAAACAAACGCTGCTGGACCAGTCGGTGCCTGGTTGCGTACAAGTGGTACCGCGTAGTCTCATTCCCAGATACGATAGCTGCTTCTACGCCTTTAAGAGCGCGGACCTCAAATGAAGACATTTCCAGAACTAGTCAAACTAGCTCTTTTTATTCGCCGACTTCGATTTCGATTTCGACTACGACTACGACAACCACAACTACAATCACGAATACGACTATGATTACGACTATGACTCTACGACTATGACTTGGACTTCGAAATCAACTGCGCGACTTCCTTTTCACCATTTGCGCAGATGCTCGATTGTTTATAACACCCTGTGCTATCCGTCATCGTCGTCAGCGCTTCAGATAAAAAATTCTCTAATCGATCAACGCTCTCAGCCGGAGGAGCAGCTTTTAAGATGGCCATCACCATCACGCGCTGTTCAGCACGCACAAAGTAGTGATCGAGACGACCGGCGTGCATTTGTGCGCGCGTATTCGAAGGAAACAAAGTGTGCACGGCGCTCGGAGCAGCTAACGAACTAGAATGCAGCGAGAACAGGACGGCACCCGATGACCGACGATGAGTTGAAGAAATGAAGCTGTTCGGCCGAGTCGGCACAGTTGAGTCGGCCCCGGACGACCGTTCTTCCACTGTCATTATAGAAATAAAGACATCAACGACGATCAGCAGCCTCCACTTACCGACTCCATTACATCCGTGAATAGCCGATGAAAAGTTGAAGCGTACCAGCAGCAGCGCCGCCGCCGCAGAGGGACCAGAGGGCCGTTCGTCTCTATATTACTTATTGCTTACATGATTACTACTGGCCGACCCGGGGCCATTAACCAATACAAGCGAGAGCGACTCGAGCAGTTAGCTTTTGTCGGACAATCCGAATTACTTTTTCTCCTCTTTCTCGTTTTTCTTTGCTTTTTTTTGACCTTTCCTTTTCTCCGCCCTTTCCGGTTATTATCGTGTTCCGCAAACGCAGGCAAGGGCGCGTGCATACCTGCATGTAATAAGAAGGTAACGAAGCAAAAGAGAAGGACCGGGAAAAATTAACGCCGACCCGAAACCGGTGCCGCCGCATATACACACCTATCTGCGTATATACGCAGATATACACCTATATATACGGCGCCAATTGCCATCTTCGTAACGACGGTCAAAAATTAATACATCATTTACCGAGAAATTTCCATGACCGCGCATACTAAATTACAATGATCGTCCTATCGCCACTGCCCCTCGAAGAATCCATCGCCGTTTCTCTTATTATTATTCTCCACCGTACTTAACACATATTCCGTTTTGTCTGTTTGTCTGTTTATTTATTTGTTTGTTTGTTTGTTTGTTTATTTTTTCCCAAACAAATGAACCGACGCGTCGCGTACCTTTCAAGTTTGCAGCATTTTTCTGCATGTCAAGTGGAAATCGCATTAATTGTCGTGCGAACACCGTTACGACCATTCCTCGCGGTAATAATTAATAAAACCGGCAGCGAGTTCGGCCAAATTCTATCAAATATTATCCTCCGGAAGTTTTTTTAAGTGCGAATATTTTAAAATTTCCTTTGAAAAATTATCTTGCGAACGTGTGTACTCTTCTTTCCGATTAATTAAATACCACAACGTGTCACGTCATCTGATGCACGAGTCGAATAATGGCTTCTTAATGTCAAATCACAAAAAAAAAAAAAAAAAAAAAAAATCATTACATATTTTTTTTTTTTTTTTTTTTGTAATTCGCATTATTTATAAGATAAGTGCCACAATTTATCGCATTTCATAATTTATAGTTTTTTTTTCTTTTTGTTATATTTTCCATTCAGAAATACTTTTTGGGAGAAATTAGAAGAATGGTTTTCTTTCGGGTAAATTATTAAACGCTACATTAGACAGTAACGAAGAAAATGTTAATAAAATCATATAGTAAAAGACGATGTGTCACAGAATCTCCGTCAAACGCATTGTGAAAAGTTACGTTTAGCCGGTAGCACTGTATTGTGCGGAAACGTCTGAACAAAATAAATATATAAAAACTACAAGCTTTCGAGATATGGTGCTGGAGGAAAAAAGGGGGCGAATAAGCTGGACCGAAAAAGGTAAGAAGTACTCGACAGAGTTCAGGAAGAAAGTCAAGTAAAGAAACGTCTAGGTTAGCTCTTAGATGGGACATGTCATACCAACACGGCGGATTACTACGAGATGTGATAGAGGGAAAAATTCAAGAGGAAGACCAAGAAGAACATTTGTAGTTAATAAAGGATACACCACAGCTAACTAGATATTCGGAAATGAAAAACTCGACGGTGAATCGGTTGAACTGGAAGGCACACTTATCATGGAACAAAACCAGTCCCCAGTAACAACAATGATGTACGAATTGGTGTAGAGGCGCAACTGTTCTTGAACCTTCGATTTAATCCTATTCAGTTAGATTATTATTAATTATTTATAATCATTAATTACTTATTATTATTTTGTAATGGCCAAAGATTTCAGGACTAAAACCCGACATATAGTGATTTTATAAAGGTAAGTTTATTGGTAACCAGTAAGCATTATATATACATTTCAACTTAATAGTCAAGCGTACAAATTATTTTTAGACATTTTAATAGCCTCGAAGATTAATAATTTTCGCGGCATAAAAAAATTAGTATTGTTCATTAATATACCTAATTAGAATAAATATAAGATTCACAATATAAAACGCAATTCAATTTTTAATGTTCACTCCTCCTCCTCCTACTACTACTACTACTACTACTACTACTACTACTACTACTACTACTACTACTACTACTACTACTACTACTACTACTACCACTATTACTACTACTACTACTACTATTATTGTTGTGTTTTAAGTTCGCCCTGGCTACATGAAGTGAAATAATTTAAAACCTTATCATCAGATTTCAATCTATCAGTATGAAAAAGTAAACGAATAAATAAACATGCAACAACTGGATAATATTATTACCGTACTCTTTATTTATAGAACAGTGTATCGGATATTATTACTTTAACCATTGTATTTAATTTATTATAATTGCTTTTTCCGACGAATCTTTTCTTCCTTTCCTCAATCAAATAGCCAGATGGTATTTGCAGCTCATTTGATGACTTATTTTCTTTCAGCGGCAACTGATAGTTCAACATTTTCTGCTTATATTTGCACCATTCACAAATGAAGTTTATCATTAATTCACCATCAGATTTTTCTCCTTCAACTTTCCCTCCATCCGAATTTCATACATTCGGAATGCAGTTTCCTGCCTTTTCCTATCATTTTCATTAAAACTGTACTTTTTTTCTTCTTCTTCGGCCTCCGACTGCGCATTCGGCTGTTGCTAATTCGAAATCATCTATGGCACGAAGGTGGTTATCGGACCAACGATTTGGAAATGTACAATTTTCTACAAAATAAGAAAAATGAATGTGCTAAACTGTTTAATCTTTCTAATTGCTCTACATACGCAGATGAAACTCGGTCCCTTACTGCAACAGATCTTAAAAATAGGTCTGTAAATAGGCGTATAAAAGAATATTCAGAATATCCATGATTGACCAAAAAACCCATTAGCCATAACATTGACCAATTTCAGAAATATGGACGGGGTTATTAACAGTTTCGCGCATGTGGCACACGAGATGTAAACTCGTCAGATCGTCAATAAAGGGGAAGAGATCAGCTGCGAAAGACTAAAAACACGCATCAACTAAAAAAAAATTGATTGCGTGATGCCGCAATTTTATAACATCACCACATCTTCCCGAGAAGTTATTAAGAAGAAGCAGTCCGACAGAAGATAAATGAAATGAAACTAAACGAAAACAGAGGAGCCAGAAACTAGATTCAAGGATGATATAGTTAACGTGTTAACTAGGTAGACGGAATTAACTGAAATATAAATAAACTCGTTATGAGCATAGTTAAAATGCAAAACACTCTTGATTCATTGTTTTTTGTTTTGTTTTTTTTTTGCATTTTCGTTGTACCCTTTTTATGTAATAAATTTCAACTTCGCAGCTAATAATATTAATAAATTCTTTGGATTAACATCTAAATTAATACTTCTCGATATTTTTCCCCTATTTACCTACTAACGCGCCTTTAAAAATAGACCACATAAAACCGAAAGACGAAAAAAAATTCCAATAAGCTAAAGCTCGCAAGAATAATGGAAGCTTCAACGCCATCAAAATCGAACACTGAAAATAGCTGTATGCAGTGTGGCGTGCGCGGAATTTACTCTTTAAGCAGAGCTTTATATTACGACACATTATACCAAATGGCGGAACATATTTGTAAAATAAAGGTAAGCTATGAAAAAAATTGCAATTAATTTTACGTAAGAGTGTAAAATAGTGTAAATAAATTCAAATCACCAAATACGTTAAAGCCACACGTGCGCGCATACATACATGCTACGCCCGAACACACCTCTGAGTGACTTAACAGCTCTTTGAGCACAATTAGTCTCTTTAAAGTTGGCAAAACCTTTCCACAGAAAATGCGTTGTAACTGATATTGCTGGCAGAATTATGTAAAAAATTTTCGGAAATTCATCTTTTAATGTTGTATACAGCGTTTTCAGATAGAGCAAAAATGTCCGTTGATACCATTTTGTTTTTAAAAAAATACCTTTGCTCGTAATTTTTTTTTTTTTTTTTTTTTTTTTTTTTTTTTTTTTTTTTTGCATACCGACTCGTAGGTCATCAACGCAAGTGATCATTAGTTATTTTAAGTGTCCTAGATAACGGCGCATCCCAATAGATGAAGCCGCTAGTCATAGATTAGTTTTCCATTTTTTTTTTTTTTTTTTTTTTTTTTTTGAGCGTTTTGGTATTATCTTTAATATTAATAATGAGCGGTAAGCGCATCTCGGCATTGTTTTTTCTTTAGTCGTCTGACGGGATTGTCAGGAAGACCGGTAGTTTTCATACGCGATATTAATGGGTTTAAATTATAGCTGAATGCCGCATGCATTTTGGTATATTGCTGCTTGTATATCGCCAACACTGAAGGAACGTTGAGATCATTCTCGATTATAGTATTACGAACATAATAAGGCGCATTGGTTATGATCCTCAGTATCTTCGACTGGAACGACTGTATTTTTTTGAGATGCGTTTTTGCGGCTGATCCATATATTTCTAAACCGTATTTCCAGACAGGAGCTATGATGGTGTTATACAATAACATTTTATTGTTCAGACTGAGTTTGGATTTTCTTCCTATTAGTGGATATAATTGTCTCAGTAGCGACTTCAATTTTTTCTTTGTATTAATTACATGCAGATTCCATACTAAGCGTTTGTCGAAGGTTAATCCCAAATATTTAACTGATTGTATCTGCGGTATTTTACAGCTGTTATAAGTAACTGGAGGACATGTTTCTTGGTTATTTGTGAACGTGATATGTGAAGATTTTTGTTCATTAATTTCGATCCTCCAGTTGAGAGCCCAATTTTGTAGTAACGATAAATGATGTTGAATGTACCTTGAAGCTTCATGACGATCTTCGTGCGCAGCTAGTATAGCAATGTCATCCGCAAATGAAGCTTGTAATGTAAACATTGTAGTCGGTAGGTCAGCTGTATAGATGTTATAAAGAAGCGGGCCAAGAACGCTCCCTTGAGGTACCGATGCTAATATCTGACGCTCGCTGGACAAGACGCCATTTATTTTTATTTGAAATGATCTACCGCTTAAATAAGACCTCAGCAGATGATACATTTCAATCGGGAAAATCTTCTGGGCTTTGTATAGCAAACCGTCGTGCCAAACACGATCAAATGCTTTGGCTACATCAAGGAACACTGCCGTTGCTCGTAATTAAAAGGCTACTTTTACAAAACTCCATAGCTGCTGTCTTGGAACTGATTTACCTGATTTAATTAGTACACCGTGAAGATCCAGAAGAATTCTGTGGTGCACAAAAATTTTTCATGTTTCAATAAATCCGGCATTTCATAAAAACCGGTTCTGGTATTCTTCGACTATTGTAGATTTTAAATTAGATTTCGATTTTTGTATACCTACTATTATCGATACTTTCCGAAAAAAAGTCTCAGCTAAATACGCTTCCCCTTATCATCTATTATTTTATCCATTAGTTTTTTTTATAACTGACGGTTCTTTTCTTTCTTGTTGTTTCCGGGTTGTATCCGCTTAGCTGACGTGCCCAAAGGAGGGATACAAAAAAAAAAAAAAATAAATAAAAAAAACAAAAAGGTACACATCTTCAGTGTTTTTTCTCAATTCGGAAAATTTTTCATTTATATTTTTTCCGAAGTTATGCTAATTTAATCTTCCACACGGCTGAAATTTGAGACTTTACTTAAGTTATAACAACATTTTTGTGCCGAGGGTTAGGATGATTATTCAAAATTACGTGAACATTTGCGAATATTTGATATTTTTTTGTGTAGAAACTGCAGAGTTGAAACTTCCTGAATATACTGTCGCTGCATCATGTTTCTCAAGCCACTTAGTTCCACAGTACTTATGAACGATGTTATTATGTTTAAAATTTCCGTACGTTTTGCTGAGGTTATAAAAAAACTACCCGTTTTGACTAATTCTAATTGCGTCACTTAGAGGAAAATTGAAGCGATTAAATGTAGTATAATTAGTTTTAGAAAATTAGTTTTCTAAAATCGAACCACATAGTATACGCTTAAATTCTCCATTTAGAATCAAAATATTTTACCTGCAATTCGATTGTAGTATACCAGCTTCAGTCACATAAGCTAGGGCAAATGTAAAGTTTCTCTTAAATCTATGATATCGATATGTAAATACCGAAAACAAAGCGGCAATTGTTCTCTTCATGCTGTGCCTATTGTCTCATCTTCCAAAACTGTAAAAAATATATCTTTATTTATTCGCTTTAAAATAATTTTCTGAATTTGGTTTCCTACAACACTGAATAACTCATTCCGGTCTGTTGAGCTAATTACATCGCGTTATCAACTGGATAATTGAATGCGCCAGCTAAAATACCACCACGCGTAATTAAAAATTTAAGAAAAACTCTAAAATTCGCATCATTTAAATAGATTGATGCATAAAGCAGAAAAATATCGCCCAAAATTAATTTTTTGTAATTTGAACTATAACTTCCGAATTAAAAGTCGTATGATGTACGTTGTTCAGATTACTGATCTCGGGTGCTAAGATCTTTCAGTATTTTCTATTTACGTCGTTTAATTTATAACCGTATTATCGGTTTACTTATTTCTCAGCGAGGGTAAATGTTTATTCCGGGTTCTGGCGCCGCGATTATCCATGGCGTGTCGTGTAGCTCGCGCGTACAATAGTTAAACTGTTCGAGACTATTGAAATGCCATTACTGTCTCCGGTTTAGCGTCAAGGCGTTACTCGCAGCGATGCCGTTAAACAAAATGTAGTCACCACTATCATTACCAAACGGCTAGCCAACCTAGTCAGTCCGATATCGCTGATCTGTGCCGAGCCAACAGTCCGGAACAAAGACATCCGCGTAATGAAAGTAAAATTAACCCGATCCATTTAGCATTTTCCGACAATAATAAATGGAATATAGTAAAAGGCAAAAAGAGAAGAAAATATACTTCTGACTCCTCCGAATCTTCCCCAACATTTGCTAAACGTAATATTTTTGACTTCTTATCGGTGGAAGACGAAAAAATGGAGAAGAAGAGAATACCGCAATGCAAGTAGATAACAGCATTAACGTCCTTGGTGAGAATAAATACACTAATAGAAGTAACAACAGCAACAACAATTGCCACCGGTGCCAATCGTGTCACTAATAAATATCTACTTCGAATATTAAAAATTTTGAAAACTCGGTGTCCGAACAAAAAGTGATCCCTCCCATTTTACTTAAGAATATAAAGATATTAATATTTTGAACCATAATTCCAGATCGTGCGGAGAGTTATCGTAAAATTGTACATCCGCTATAAAGTAAAAACTAATTCTTTTGTTATCAATTAGCAATTAAAGTATTCATCGTAAAAAAAGAGATATGTAAATATAATTTTTTTCACGAACTACTATCATTTTTTAGTCCTAAAATAAAAATTATTAGTTGTAACGATAATTATTCGCTGGAATTAGCTGTTTTTTTTCTTTCTGTATATATCATATATATATATATATATATATATATATATATATATATATATATGGGTATAATAATGCCATCTCCCCGGCTTCATTGTCTCTCCCCCTGATTACGTTACAAATTAGGAAAATGCGGAATTAATAATGCTGTTTTCTCGTCGTCTAAAATTAATTCGAGCTTTTCATTACTTTCGCCAATAAGCTTAGTATTGTACGTAAAACATGCGCGTCAATCATTAGAATAACTTTGGATAAAATTTTTCTTGGAAAGTTGTGTAAGCACGTCATAATGCATCCTTATGCGCAGCGTCTATTACAGAATACAGTTGATTGATTGTAAGACGTCGTTAGAACTTGATGAGAAAATTCTTTCGTGTCTGAACTTTCGGTTTTCGTAATCTGTTTTTTTTTTCTAGGGGGAAATCTCCTCTAGACAACAGGTTTTTCAGTAATTTTTAAAAAAAAAACTGAGAGTATTTATTGCAATGAATAATATTAACGTTCAGATGGATACAAAAAAAAATTTTTACCAATGAAAAAAACAAAATGGCGGCGCTAAAGGTGTTCAAACTTGGCTCCTAGAGTTTTGCAGCGTGGAACGCCTAGGTCAGTGTAGTAAAATCAACGAAGCAATTTTTTTTCCATTAAAATAAGATATTCCGCTTTGCATAAACCTAAATTTAGCAAAAAAAAAAAAAAAAAAAATTGAAAATTTGCTCGCAAACAGAAAAAAAAAAGTTTTTTTTTATAAACAAATCGTTAAAAGCAATATTTAATATAGCTATTTATACAAAATTTTAGGTTTGTGCGAAGGCTTATATGTGAAGGAATATCTGTACAAAATTTCACATTAATTGGTTCATTACTTTTTGGGTCACATTCTACGGGCGCAGAAAAAAGCACATCGGAAAAGACACGTATATATCCAACTCCTCTAACCGAATTGATTTGCGCATCTCTAGGCTCAACTGTACGAAACATGGCAGTTACACAGGCCTAATTTTTCTTCGCAATCGTCGAAAATGCCCGCTATTATTCAAAAATAAAAACAAGCATTGTTTGGCTAAGAAATTAAAAGGTAGAAGCTGTGAAGTCTTCAAAGACCCATTTATCCAAATATCGTAACTCTTAAAATAAGTTCAAACATCTCTATCCGGTATTAAATAAGTGAAAACATCTCTTTCTGGTAGCGCGTATGCTAACCTCTACTGGCCATATCAAGAAACCCAATTTCGCTACTAGTGTCATGCCTCTATGTAGTCCTATATGATATTCAAATTATTTATAGGAACAATTAGTGTGTTCGTTAAATTGCAATATTTCAAGCTTATCATTAAAGTTGGCGCATATTTTATATACGGTGGTTTTCAGATCTTCCCAGGCGATTTGCGAAATTATTATTACTTCTTAAGCAATATAAAAACAAAAATAATTCGCATCTTCGTTCCTTTTAGAGAATACCGCGCTCATGTAGCGTAAGATGATTCAGAAACGACAAAGATATCAAAAAAGTAAAATACGCAATCACAAGCTTATAATCCAAAATGAAAGGGACTGTTCAGCGGAGATCTTGATCAATTTTAGAAAAATTGAAAACTTCATAACTTCTATGGAACTAAGTGGCTCGACAGACTTAATGCGGCGACAGTATTTGCGGCAAGCTTCAACTGTGTAGTTTCTGCATAAAAGAATATAATAGACGCCGAAGATAGTATTGCAGCAGCAAATATTCGCAAATGTTCACGTAATTTTGAATAATCATCCTAACCCTCGGCACAAAAATGTTGTTATAACTTAAGTAAAGTCTCAAATTTCAGCCGTGTGGAAGATTAAATTAGCATAACTTCGGAAAAAATATAAATGAAAAATTTTCCGAATTGAGAAAAAACACTGAAGATGTGTACTTTTTTGTTTTTTTTGTTTATTTATTTTTTTTTTTTGTATCCCTCCTTTGGGCACGTCAGCTAAGCGGATACAACCCGGAAACAACAAGAAAGAAAAGAACCGTCAGTTATAAAAAAAACTAATGGATAAAATAATAGATGATAAGGGGAAGCGTATTTAGCTGAGACTTTTTTTCGGAAAGTATCGATAATAGTAGGTATACAAAAATCGAAATCTAATTTAAAATCTACAATAGTCGAAGAATACCAGAACCGGTTTTTATGAAATGCCGGATTTATTGAAACATGAAAAATTTTTGTGCACCACAGAATTCTTCTGGATCTTCACGGTGTACTAATTAAATCAGGTAAATCAGTTCCAAGTCAGCAGCTATGGAGTTTTGTAAAAGTAGCCTTTTAATTACGAGCAAAGGTATTTTTTTAAAAACAAAATGGTATCAGCGGACATTTTTGCTCTATCTGAAAACGCTGTATACAACATTAAAAGATGAATTTCCGAAAATTTTTTACATAATTCTGCCAGCAATATCAGTTACAACGCATTTTCTGTGGAAAGGTTTTGCCAACTTTAAAGAGACTAATTGTGCTCAAAGAGCTGTTAAGTCACTCAGAGGTTTGTTCGGGCGTAGCATGTATGTATGCGCGCACGTGTGGCTTCAACGTATTTGGTGATTTGAATTTATTTACACTATTTTACACTCTTACGTAAAATTAATTGCAATTTTTTTCATAGCTTACCTTTATTTTACAAATATGTTCCGCCATTTGGTATAATGTGTCGTAATATGAAGCTCTGCTTAAAGAGTAAATTCCGCGCACGCCACACTGCATACAGCTATTTTCAGTGTTCGATTTTGATGGCGTTGAAGCTTCCATTATTCTTGCGAGCTTTAGCTTATTGGAATTTTTTTTCGTCTTTCGGTTTTATGTGGTCTATTTTTAAAGGCGCGTTAGTGGGTAAATAGGGGAAAAATATCGAGAAGTATTAATTTAGATGTTAATCCAAAGAATTTATTAATATTATTAGCTGCGAAGTTGAAATTTATTACATAATAAAATAGGTACAACGAAAATGCAAAAAAAAAAAAAACCAAACAAAAAACAATGAGTCAAGAGTGTTTTGCATTTTAACTATGCTCATAACGAGTTTATTTCTATTTCAGTTAATTCCGTCTACTTAACTACATCGTCCTTGAATCCAGCTTTTGGCGCTTCTCTTTTCGTTTATTTTCATTTCATTCACACTTTTATCTTCCGACGGAACGTTTTCGATTCTTGTTTCTTCTGAATATCGTCTGGGGAAAATGTGGTGATGTTATAAAATTGCGGCATCCATCGTAATCCGTGGTCAGTCTAATCAGCAGTGCCGCACGTAGGCTTAGTGAAATAAATTGCTTTTAGTTGATGCGTGTTTTTAGTCTTTCGGAGTTGATCTGTTCCCCTTTATTGACGATCTAACGAGTTCATATCTAGCGTGCCACATGTTCGAAACTGCTTAAAACCTCATTGATTTCCTTAAAATTAATCAAAGCTGCGGCATTACTGATTTTTAAAATTTTTCACAAACAAACTATTCATGCATTTTACTTATCCTACATGGTATAAAACACGGGTTTATAAAAATAGTTTATCGATCAATATTGTTATATTTTTCTTTGATTTGTTTTTGTAGCTGCGAAAGTCGAAATAAAGCGGCGGTACCTTAAGTATTTCCAAATAGGATTATTAAAAATACAAATAAACACTCTTTTCAGTTCATTATTGCGAAATGTTTTGATTCTTTATTTTTCAAAGAAACTTCTAAAGATGTTGTTTTAGGAGAACGATGAGTCGAAATTCAACATATACATATAATAAAAATGAAAGGGTTACATAAACACTAGAAGGCAAGCACGAATGCAAAGTAGATGTAATCGAGCATAGCCGGAAAAAAGGTTGTGATTATTTTATATCATCGCGCGATATTTCTTTGAACTTCGATTTGAAATATAAATAGACTTTTGCGGCCTATATTGCAGAGTTTTGTTCGTAGTAATAAATGATAAACTAATCAGCGTAATTCTTTATTCGAATTTTTTTTCTGATTTAATATGTGGCCAGCCATATTTTAGAAGTAATAAACTAATAAAGGTAACATAAATGAACTGAATTTGGTTCTAATATTTTTCTTTTTTTCTTTTTGCATTTGGCGAGTTTATTTGACAGTGTATGGCTTTTGAAGTTTTTTTTTATTATTTACGGTTTTGATTATAACAGTCGCATTCATCGTTTACATATATATATGATATATACGTGTGTTTGTATATTTTAATTTTGTCATTAATAGAAGTTAAACTCGTCATATTACAGTGTCGGTTATATAATATTTGTTTTATTATAAAGCGTAAAGAATAATTAAATTAGGAGTTTGTGAAACCACATGACGATTACCGTTTAGTGAAGCTTGCTAGGTTTTAAAAAAATTTAGAGTAATAATGTCGCAAACAGTTTTTAAGTAAAATATACGCATTGAATGCTGGATGAAAAATATACATATTTTATATTACAAATTTAGAATTTGTAGTACATGTAAACATAAACATACGTAATCCTCTGCGCATGAAACATCATACTTGACTGACTTTGTTTGCTGTTTCCTTTTTTTTTATTTATTTTTTTTTCCTGCACATTAGGATAAAATTAATGACTTTATCTCGTCCGAGTGAAACCATCAAGTTCGAAATCCGCAGAAGCGGTCCAGTTACAGACGCAAGAACCTTGCCTGTCTGCGATCGTCACACAAGTGGTTAGAAATAACAATGCTGTACACGGCACAGGACCTCAATATTTTGATGCTTTTTTTGAGTATAGCCGTAGGAGAGGGGGATTCTCTGTTGAAAAGATTTAACACTGCTGGGGAGGTCTACAGTGTACTTGTACCTAGTGAAGGAATGCAGCAGTGCGCTCTAAGACTAGCCGATTTCGAGTTAAACGGAAACGCAAATAATCAGGTTACTTAAAGAGCCGAATGTCGTTGACGATCAAGACGCGTTCATCACCAATTTAGTCTTGATGTAATGTGAAGTCGATAACTGCAATCTGCTTGACATCCTTGAATAAGTAATCCGTGGCAACTGGTAAGGCACGTAGCGACGAGCTGTTGGGCCGTAAATTCGGTTCTATACAAACATTTGGAACGATGTTGGGCTTTGTGATCGGGATGTTCTAACGACCCTATTAACCGTAAGTTTGTTTACTTCTGATATTTCTTGGTAGTATACGAAGAGGAACGCGCATATATTACTGCGTTCTCCTCCGGTGTGTTATTAACGAAAAATGAAAACCTGCATCTCATTTTTCTGTATGTAATTCTGATTCTGTATAAAACCATCCCCGCGCAATACATATTATACGTTTCTTAGATTTATTAACTGATAAAATTATCTTCGTCGCGATGATTTTTTGATTACAGTACTTCAGTGAGTGTGAGCAGAGTTGAAGGTTGTTCCAATACTTCGTTCTGAACTTCAGTTGCACTCTAGTATAAATAAAAGTCAGACGAATTTACATAGAGCATTTTAAACGTTAGTATAATGACTAATCCGAAATAGAATGCAAAAGTCTGAGATAATAAAGACAAATGTCGCGAAGAAAACTGGTCCACTTGTTAGTGTTCCCGCTTTTTTCGTCAATTACGAGCACATTTACAAGTACTCAATGAAGTTCGGTTGTCAAATTTGCTTTATTACTTTTCGTACTAGAAAATTTATCGTTGACCGCCACAATTACCCGCTTAGTCCAAAATATTTAAATATTTCCGTATGCTCTCGATTTCTTTCCTTTGTTTTTCTTCCTTACGTGTTCCCTTCTTCAACATTTGTAATATTCCGAGCATCATCTTCTCTCCCCTCTCTCCTTATTTTAGCAATTAATTATTTCTTTAACAAAATTATAGAGAAATACGATCTTCACAAGATTTAGTAGTTCCAAATTACAGAACTGTGACTGTGTGTCACATATTCTGCAAATATGATATCGGTCAAATATGCGAGGCAGTGCACGAAAGTGAGCCAACTACGAGTTGCTTTATTATTTTCATTTTATTCAAATAAAATATGTATATATTTTTTTTTCCTCCGATTAATTATTCAGAATCGGTGAACGTACTTCCTTCTAAAAGAAATTGCTTTCAGGGATCGATATTCCTCTGAAACCAATAGCGGCTCGTAATCAGATACTATAGTTTAAAAGAAAAAAAAGAAACCCTCTCTCAAACCCAAAAAACAATTAAATTAAAAAAAAAAGATAAAACATATAACATATATTAAAGAATGAGAACTTATCTGTAGTACAACCCGAAACTGCAATATGTTAATATCTGAGATTTAAAATTCTAAATATCTAGTGCTGATTTTAAGAATTTTAAATTAGATTTCTCACTTTTTTCTCTCTTCGATAACATCTGTTTTCGAACACGTTTTACCAGACTCTCAAATTTCACATTAAAAACCCGTTGAAAAGTGACAAATGAATTTTTCGGAATTCTGATCGTGCATTATACGAATGTAAATTAAGTGTAAAAATAACGGACTGAAAGAAACTTTTATAATATAAAACACGTTTTATCAATTACGAAGAGCGACTATTAGAAACGGGATTTCGTTGACTGAATCCCATCGGAAGTAGGCGGGAAGCTTCCTAGAAAACTTGGAATCGATATCGGTTTTTTTCGAAAAAAAGAGCGTGGAACAAAATTTGAAATAATGCCAAGAACAACAGCCACATATCTCGCGCACAAAAACCACCTGTAATTCGTCGAAATTTGTCTACTAGCTCCACCCATCGATGGCATTATTGCACGTCGCAACAACCGCAAAACTATTCCGCTACAATAAATTTCGTATTTTTGCAATTAAATTACAGCTCGATGATGAACTATTTTGCCTAAAAGTCTAACGTCTCGTTGGACATTTTTCAATCATTATTTTATGGTAAAAGCGACTTTAGCGATTAAAATTACCCCGGTAACTGAATTGAATTAGTCGTTTCCGTTCCTTTTGTAACCGACTTCAAAAAAGGAGGAGGTATTCAATTCGACTGTTTTTTTGTTGTTTTTTTTTTTTCATGTGTGTTACCACAGAACTTTCTTCTAGGTGAACCGATTTCGATGGTTCTCCATTTATTTAAATAGCGGTGCTTCTCATGTGGTCTCATTTAAATTTGATCAAGATCTGACCGGTAGTTTTTGAGTTACCCTTTATAATGCGGGAGATTGAAGTTTTTTGGATGCTTTTCATTCATGATTGGTTTCACCGTCCGGTTAGATTTATTGACTTAAAATACTATAAATTTTTGCCAAATTACCATGGAAATGTAGCTTTTGATGTTTTCACACCGTGGAAATATCTGTTCTTATTAAAATGTTTTTTAATTTAATTGAATAAAAATGCACTAAAAAGTAACGAAATAAAGTGCTTTTTTACAAAAAATAAATACCGATACTTGAAGATTTATTATGAAAATTTTAAAAAATGCACTAAAAAGTAAAAAATAATTATTCCCGATAAGGAAATATATGTATATCAGAGTGATATAACACTTAAGTGGTGATACCGTAATTCTTATACAACATCTTAATCAGAGTCGGCATCAAATTCATATTATAATAATAATTAAAAACTGCGTTAAATGTTCATTATGAATTTGATGCCGACTCTGATTAAGATGTTGTATAAGAATTACGATATCACCACTTAACTGTTATATCACTCTGATATACATATATTTTTTATCGGGAGTAATTATTTTTTACTTTTTAGTGCATTTTTTAAAATTTTCATAATAAATCTTCAAGTATCGGGGTATTTATTTTTTGTAAAAAAGCATTTTGTCAAAATTATGTTCGAATTTTTAGTGCGCGCTATTATATTCTCTTCCGTATAATTTTGCACCATTACAAAAATTTAAAAGAGAACGTTAATCGTATAAAAAAAAATCATGTCGAATAATAACGATGATTTTTTCGTAGAAATAAACGTATCCTCGATCGGTGAAAAAAAAAGAAAAAAGAGAAGCATTATTAAGTTTTTCAACAAAAATTCGTATTTTACAAAAAATCTTCATTGGCCTAACATTTAATATTTCCGAAATCGCCAAATAAATGAACGCTAATAAGGTAAAATAATGAATAAAATTATAAATAACAGAAACATTAAATAAAATTTTGTACATAAAACACGGCTCACCTTTAGCGGTGAAAAATTGAAAAAAAAAAAAAATGTTAATTAAATTTATAGTACATATTATCTGAATATCTACGAGAGGGACCTGCTAATCTAATTACACAGCGAAAAGAAACATTAGCAAAGATAATCGCGGGGCATGTAATTTAAAAATCCCGAAAAAAATCTGAAACGCTTTTAATTTATAATATGCCACGATTAAATGTGTTCCCGAAACATGCCGGTAATTAAATGAATAATTTTCATATATTTTTCTGATACGGTTTAAATTTGTTTCAAATTCGAATCATCAGAAAAGTCATGGATTGCCAAGTGTCCACTCTGAAGCGTGTTTACGTTCTTAGGGGATTTCTTTCCTAACGAACAGCTTAATCGCATCTCAAAGGTTACGTGTTACGTTTAACACGTTTCAACGAACTTGTTTAATCGGCGTCTCGGTTATGAAAGCGACGACAGTGCAGCAAGGACGATGCGTTTATAAGCACAACGCATTACAAAGAAGCTTATATTGTAAAATTTTTCCATTACGATGTTGCATCTGCGATGCGGAATCATTTACACACCCCTGAAAATTGATTCAAATTTGGGGAAATTAAAATGAATGTAAAAGTGCACGGGTTATATTCATCTTAAGAAAAGACAACTCTAGCCATAATAATAAAGCTGCTTCCAATAGTGTCAAATGTATTAGCTTGCATTTAGATCGAATACTTACCTGGAGGAATAGTATATTAGTGCCAAAGGGAAATGAATACGAAACGTCGAAAAATGCATTAGTGTTACCTGGTAACCGGGTAAAATGACGGCGGTAGAAAATAAACTTCTATTATACAAGACTGTCCTGGTGGAATCGATTTTGTAATGCCGAATCGCCAAACTATACAGTGTAAGTCGAATATAGCGACCGGGCCAAGAGTCAGTCGATAAATTCCAAGATCGATAGTCGCGCTGCGCCTTAGTGTGTAAGAAATGACGAAATACATAAATACACGAAGACAATCAAGAAAGAATTCAGAGCAGCTAGCGATATTCCCAGTGGCTACAAAATGATGGTAAGCAGTTAACACGTAAACTTGTAGACGATTCAGGCGATCAAAATGCCATAATCAATCGATTAATCAACCGTAAATCGTCGCCGAATAACACGGCCGTACCACGTGGGCAATTACATACATAAAGCCAACTACATCGATAGTGGGTAGCGGCCATTGGAAGCACTAAATTCGGTAACACTGCCGACTGAGAGTGTAATTTAAAAGAATTAATAATTTTGTAATTTTTGATCTTATCGAATGCTACACAATTGGAATGATTTTTTATTGTAACCGGTGAATTCTTCTCGATTATCATACTTCACTTCGATTCACAGTGTGTTTTAAGATTTCGTACATTACTGATAAGTCGAATAGCTCTGATGATGTGTAAATTTCAATATCTTAATTGAACTCTCTTTTGGAAAATGTATAGTTTCGGAGCAATCAATTAACTACGAAGAATCGCAAAAAGTACCAATATAAAACACTAAATAAAAATCACTTGAAAATGAACTACTGCCTCCTTCAACTTAAAATTTAAAATAACTATGAAACGCTTCATTGCGCAAAAGTACTGTTTGTAGCCCATTTAAAAAAAAAAAAAATGAATAAATAAACAGCCGAAAAGATCTATAGTATATATAAAGTCTGGAATAAACGTTGAAAAAATCGGAACACATATTAGAGGAACTTTTTAGTGACAAAAAGATAAGGCCGATGATATTACGATGTTAAAATTAAACTCGTAGGGTCAGTCAACTCCGCCGCTAGTTTGAAAAAAAAGATAATTATCTTTCTCGGACGCGTTCTAAATCGATGGAAAACGCGTTGAAATGTAACGATTTTTTATAAATTGTAGCGGAAATCGGTTGTATTTAAGAAAGAAATATCGCTTAACGATCATACATTTTAGTGAAAATGTTTTCTGTTTTGTTTATTATTGCTGTCTCAGCGTTGCACGATCATTGTTAATTTTTGTAGCATAATACAGTCGTAAAATTGTTCGTATAATTTTCGCTTTTTTACGCCTGCAACAATATAATATCCCGTAACGTTTAACCTGTAATGTTATTCTGTCACATTTATAAAATATTGCATTCGGGAAAATATGATATTGTCTCCGATCTTCGTCATAAACATTAACGTGAATTGTGTTTAAAAAAAAAGTTTATCCGTTCATTCTGGAAAAATTTTGAATTTTCCAGCGTGCGTGTTCTTAGTTTTTATACACATTACTTTTTTTCAAAAAATACACCCAACAGCAAATCGTTTTCTTACTTTTCTTTTAATTATTTATAGCTACTTATAAGTGGTAGCGTAGTAGCCTCGTGGTAAGGTGCTTCGCCACCAAACCAGAGGTATAGTGGGTTTGTTTCCTACCAGGTTTACCTAATCTGAAATTGAATATTGGTTATATCAGAGAAATCTGGGGAAGTAAAGGCGGATCCCAAGTAGAATGGCCCCGGTATTTTTGATCAGATCGATTAAACTTAGTACATTATGAAAAGCTTAATTCCACAATCCATGATGATACCTTACCGAGGGAATGGATTTACTTCACTTACTTAAAGTTATAAGTATTTCTCCCCCAATTAGAAAAAGAAGGAAAGCAAAAGTGAAAAATCATAATATATTTCGAATCGCTCAGTTGGCTTTCGGTTGCGAGAAAGTTACGATAGTTTTTACACATATCCTTATTGTATCCCGCTTACCATATTATAATAATTCGGTAAACGTTTTTCCAAACGCCTACATTTTTGTAATATACTTGACTTTTTGCTATTACTCGTTTTTTTTTTTTTTTTTTTTTAGGCAATTTTAGTTTGAATAATCTATTTATAAATAGGCAAAGACAAAACAGTTCAGTAACTTTTTCTTCTCCATTTATTAACCGATTTTATTTATTTATTTATTTATTTTTTTAGGAGCTATCAACGATCTTTAGTGTTATCAGTAAAAAAAACTTTGGAAACAATTATATATGTATATATTTTTCTTATTTAAATAAAAAATTAATACAAAAAATGAACAATGAAATTGCTATGGCCAGTAAATATCTGTTCTTATTAAAATGTGTTTTAATTTTTCTTAATAATCATCGTTATTGGCTTTTTTACCGTGTACTAAGTCTTAAGGTGTCCATTTAATATCAATAAATAAATGAGGGGTTTTAAATTGTGATTTAATTTTATCGTATATTTTATTCGATTATAACGGTACTGAACTGTTTTGTAATGTAAGTACATATAAAAGTTTATCTTCTTAGATAGTCAATGAACGAATGTAAAAGAGTAGAATTTTTTTTTTTTAAAAATATGCAAACTCATTATATGTTTTTCTTAAATTTTTAATAATAATTATAGCCAAATTGATAACGTCGGTGAAGGACTCTTACTTAATGCCGGTCCGGTACTCTTTCTCTACTGACATTTCATATCGAACACTCCTTTTTAACTATTTCACTTGGTTTAAAGGACTACTCTGCTAAGGGATCATTTCACTTTGGACGCTGGAAAAAAAGGACTCATTTTACGATTTTTTTTTTAACGTCACTATTATAAATATTAATATAAAACTTGTTGGTTTCAATAAATTATACTCTTAAAATATATGGAAACTTTTTTTATTTATTTTACTCAATATTTATATGCAAAAACGGTAGATTATTTTCCAAAAACTATCCAGGTTACTTACGTTGTCGATTTCTTTGGAACAAATCACCTAAAACGTAAAAATTAAATAGTATTGTATACAGTATAATCGTGAGTTCGTTCCTGGTCTTTATGCGCAATTAACAAAATGGCAAACTTTTTTCCGACAAAAAAAAAACAATGATTTTTTCAATAAAAAATATAGTAAAAATTAAAATTTCGATATGATCGTAGTTTGGAACGAGCCCATACATGCTTGGAACATGTGGTTAAAAGTTCAAGAGCATCGGTTCAGTAGTTTCTGAGAATTGGACAACGTAAAGCCAAAAAATGTTGTTTCGAGAAAAACCGATACTTGCATCGTACAAAATTTCTTTTACACGTTCCAGAACTTCATTTTCATCCTGTTTTGGCCTCCCTACCCTTCATTCTGCCCTCTTTAGAAACCTCAGACGACGATTCGCTGAAACTATGCGTGCGAAACTGAATGGTGCGTTCATCGATTTCGATGTTCTTTATCTCCGTCATAATCTTTAAAACTGGATGAAAACCTTCACTAAAAATGCAGGCTGCAGTAAGGCAGGAAATTTCAACAAAACAGTCTTATTAAAACTTTCACTGTTGTTTTGGGTGTTTCCTCCAACGCATCTTTGGAGCAATTCTGTCTTCGTATATCAATTTTAAAAATTGTCGAACGTCTTGAGCAAGGACAGGAGGGTGTTTGTAATCTTTGAGAGTGTTACTTGCCTCAGCTTCACGATACATCTAATCGGGCAGTACATGTGTTGTGGATTTGAGTCTGTAGAAATCTTGTGAATACCCAGTCTAAATCTCTTTATGCATAATATTTTACTGAATCTTTGTTCCTTTAGACAACCAATCCGTAATTCAGTGATAATTGATAGTCAAACCAGCAGCTCCAACTTTTTTTATCACGACTTTCTTTCTTGTAATTTTGGTCGGAGGGCTTTTTCCACTTTTTTCGTTTTTTGTTTTTTTTTTTTTTTTTTTATTTCAGCAGTGGAAGCTTATATTTTTTACTTTAGCTTTTTTATTCAGCTCGCTTTTACTTTTTCCTTTTTGTTAAATAATATGTTTTGTATTACTAGATTTCACGTCATCTTTTTCAATCTCTTTTTTTGGTCCGTTTATCTATCACTTACATTTCCCGATACTACCTCTACTCCTATCTTCCGCCTATCTGAGAATTCACAATGCCTTGTCAACTTAAGATTCTGTGATGAAATTGCCGCAACATTAAGGCCAATAAAAACTCCCTAGAACGGCTGTTGGATCAATGTAATATTAATAGTGCGCTGTTTTCTGAAATCTGGTTAAAACGCTTTTCTGACATCAGCTTCCGTGGTTTCTCCCTTATCAGTTCCAATTGCAGCGATGGTTACGATGGTTTCAGCTATTTCAGAACGAACGACATCCACTTTTTAGTCCCTCACAACTCTATTCCTAACTTTTAATTTTATTTCTGCCTATATTCATCAGAATTACAATTTGCGCAATTTTCCTTTTCAAACATTTATTAACTCTCCCACCTTTCTTTTCATCATAAGCGATAACACTGGAATGCTCTCTTCACAATGGGGTTGCCATGCTTACAATAGCCACAGCACCATTTTAGAAAATTTTATCCTTCAGAATGACCTATCTCTCCTCAGGGATGATTAAAACTCACTCCTCCCTCAGTTTTACTGATCTATCTCTTGCATCACCCAATCCAGGCCACAGATCTTTGTGGTGTACTTCGGACGGCATCTTTGGAAATTTCCACGTTCAGATTATCATTTCTTCAAGTCTCCTCCCTGTCTTTCTTTAATCCTCTTTTTTCTCCAAATGGGGTTTTTTCTAAAGCAGATTCGCCTAAATTCAGCTCTTTCGTCGATTCATCCACCGACAAACTTGAATCATTTTCCCCAATATAATTTTTTCATGGATTCTATTTCTTTCACGCTAACACGTTCTTTTTCTCCTATTCGTTTTTCAGATCGTAAAAAAGTTACATGGTTTTCTGAACATCGTAGTGGAATCAAGATCGCAAGGCTGCTTTTGACTTGAGTTAAATCACTTTTAGATTTTTTTTACTCTTCTCCAATCCTCAGCAACTTTTTTATAAAAAGGCTAATGCTGGAGCTAGAGTTATTTTTAAAACAACCAAAAAAATGTGTAGAAAAACTTCTGTTTCTCTTTTTCACGGTCTACTTCTATTTTTCGAATTTGAAAAATGATTAAGGCTTTTAAATTCTCTTTATCCCAACATCCTTTTAACCGCAGTTTCTCTCCTGATAAATTAATCACTTCTATTGACTTTATAGTTCCCTGATAGGTTTCTAGTTTTAATAAATCATGTCGCCTTCTCCCATCTCCTCACATTTTCCGGTCACTCCTTTTACCTTCACGGAATTGGAAACATCCTTACGTAATTCTTCTAATTCTGTTCGCGGAATAGACGGTATTTCCTTTTCTATTCTTAAAAATCTTTCTATATTTTCTCTTTAATTCTTCTTAAACTTATTTGACCTTTCTTTTTCGCTGGTTCTACTACTTTATATCTTGGAATACCTTCACTGTTATTTCGATATTTAAACCACACTCTCGTCCACATTAAAAAGCTTTTTTCGAAAGTTGAACCAACAGGAATTTTGTTTAGTGGCTGGAACACAATAATCTGCAATTTAATAATATGTTTGGTTTTCATACTGAATGCGGTCCTCCTGTCTAGTCATTTATCGACAAAAAATCCCTTATTACTTCCTTTCTTGATATCTCTGCCGCCTTTGATATAATGTTCACTGCTTCTCTCTCTTTGATATAATGTTTTTTTTTTTATTATACTGGTTTATTTCTTTTCTTTTGAACTCGCCCTATTCCATTACACCCCAAGTGCAGAAATATCTATTACCTATATTTTAAAATATGTCAAGAGAAGACTTCTTGCTGGCAAGACATTTAGGTGGGCACATACACAATGCAAACTTTCAATTCCAAAATTTGTCGTTTGGCTCCAAAACATTTGCATTGTGGATTGAAAGTTATGGAAGTTGCAACATTTTTGGAAATTGTGCCTTACTGTTGGTTTTCAACGCATTGGAAATTGCAGTTGGCTCGCGGAGCTTCCAACGCGCGCAACAAAAAACAGACATAGCGTTCTGAAAACGATGGAAGCGAGGGGAGAAAAGAGGAGATGATTAGGCTGAATTATGCTTATGAAGAGGAAGGGTTGCTATGTGGTGCTGGCACAGCTGATTGAAATGTATGAACATTATATATTCATTATTATCGCGAATTTTTTTAAACGCGCTTTTCTCAAAATTACTTTTTTTCAATTGGCGTGCAACATCAAAGATATAATTATTCGGCAAATTGTCTATTAGATGAACCTAATTTTGAAAAAATACAATAATCTCGAATATTTTTTTTCTTCTGATAATAGAACAAACAAAATGTGTAAATTTGAAATTTTTTTTCAAACGCCTCTCGTTTTTTTAATTTGTAACATTTTTAGCTATAATTAGGTCCATCTAATAATAAAACATGTAAATAATGTAAAAAAATTTGTTTCATTACTTTCAAGTGAATTTTGAGACCTGTACACTGCACGCCAAAACTGATGGACCTCTACGAACAGCAGCTTATAGCTTTAAAATTGTTCATGAAAAATACTTGAAAAAAATGTGAAATGTAGCTTAAAATATGATTAAAAAGACCTAGTAGTTTAAATCAATTCCGATTATTCTTTCTCTTTCAAAAAAACTATCAAAAAAAGCATAAAAATAAACCTCCTAATGTGGTTCCTCCCCTGAGACTAGCGGTACAGAAATGTATCAGGGGCGAGTACAAAAAAAAAAAAAAAAATATTTATATAATTTTAAATAAAATGGTTACTATGGTAAATAATAAACTCTACATGACATTTTATTAATTTCTGGCGTAATAAATAAATACACCGTGTTCTGTTACATCACTTTTTGCGTTATTGAAATCATTAAACTTTCATAACATAATCTAAACATACAAGTCGCGCTCCTAGCCTAGCTGTTGTACTCATTGCGGAGAGTTAAAAAAAGAGTATTGTTTTCTATTATTTCTAAAGAGAAATAAAAAATCCTCGAGACGAAGAGCCTGAAAGGTATGAGTGAAGATGTTCTCTTAAATGTGTAATTATGAGAGATCACCGTGTGAATAACTAAGCTCCTTCAAAATGACGGCTGTGTGTACTGTTTAGTTGAGCGGAACTTTTGTTAGATCGTGACAAACAGATTACACAGGAAGATCGATAATCTTCAGCTAAATTTGAAACGTAAAGCCTATTTTTCGTTGGACGGTGATAAACATATTTCACAAAGAGAGAAAGGATCTTTACATAAATAAAATTCCAGATAAAACAAACATTTTTTAATGAATTCCCAAGTACAGATTTACACGGGCGAAGCTGTGGGTAACAGTTAGTATAAATATATATATATATATAAATAAAAATGAATGTTCGTCTGTTTATCCCATATGCATTCCTATTATGCTGAAATTTTTAGGGTGTATGCATATTTTATCCCAACCAAGGTTTTAAATCTACCTCTTCGAATATCCTGAGAAATTATTAGATGTTGATTTTGGTTAGTCAGATATTGCACCAAAAGACTTATTTGAAATTACATAAATTTTCTTAGTATGAGTACTATCGCAGCAGATGGGGGACGGAGCAGCAATATTCAGCAATTGAAGACGCCACTACTAACGTAGAAGTTCACAACAACTTTTTCTCTATATCTAGGCACGAGTTCGGAATCTCTTTATTAGGTTTACTTGAGTTTTTAGCTTTTTGGACTAATGTTGTCGAACATTTGTTTCATACGAGTAAACGATCCGGTATTTCGGTAATTTATAACTTTTAAACGAGGCTTTAGTCGGTAGGGCGAAAAAAGAAAACGTTTCCGTTTTCGCCAGATTAGGACACACAGCTTCCAGCGATTGCGACTTTATACAACTTATAAATAATCTAGTAATATTGTAACGGTTATATCATCCGCATACTGGAACTTCTTACTAAAATTAGCTTCGGGGATGTTACCAACATAGAAGTTAAAAAGTAACGGTGCTAATTTCGATCATACGGGGTCCCGCCTTATCTGTTGCCTTAATTATATTCTCAAATGTAAGCCTCCACTAGCGGGGTATTTATCAGACGGTTTATTTTACTATGCAGGATTATATCGGCCGTTAGTACTTGCTTCTAAGTTAGTGTTCTAGATAGAAATAAGGTATAACAATAACGCCGGTTTTTCTCCTTTCTTACAAAACCGTTTTTAATGCAAATTCCGCGGCTTGATTCGCATATTTTGCGATTTTTAATGATAATAATGATTATCCTCTACTTTAACGCTTGGTCGTATGGACCAAAAACTGCTTTTAATAGTTCGCGCGGACATATGACAATTATCTCGCAAGCATGTGATAAAGATCAATAAATTCTTATTCCCAAAAGTCAAAAAAAAAAAAACAATGCCAGAAAATCTTACTCGCTAATTTTAAAATGATTCAGAAAACTTAACATTTTACCAACGTAATAGCAACCAAATAGATTAATAAATTTAAATTTCGAGAACTCGTATATATATATATATGTATACATGAAAAAAAAATTACATTAATATAATGATCAAATTTATAAAATCGATTTACGAAACTTCATAAACACTTAAAAAATCAGGTATAACACCGTTTGTTAATGATCACAGTCCCGTATAAAGTTTAATGAAATTTAAGCAGTATTTAAAGGCTAAAGCTGTTTTTACTTTAAACCACTCGATTCGATGGAATCTAATGAGTTTCCGTGAAAAGCTTTTACTTGTGAAAACTGTTGAAGATTCACTCGACTACAGAATATTCAACTTCACAATATATATATGTATATTCCTTTCTTCCCTAATTTCCTTAACTTCCGATCATCTTTTATTTCACCGTATCTATATTTATCACCTCCTTCTTTCTCATACACATTTTCTTTCTACAATTATTTCTTCTATATAACTTCTACGTGTATTCATTTACGAAAATACTTCCTTTTTTTTTTTTTTTAGTATCTCACTTTTGAATGTCTGATTTTTTAATTTGATCTTTTCACTATTTCACCGAATTTTTAAAAGCATCATTCGTACACACGGTTTCCCATTTTCAAATCAAGTAAAAACATTTTTCAGAAACATTTCTACTTGGACTTATAGAGTGCTAGTAGCCCGCCTTCTGCATGTTGCCTTCCAACGATCGGCATATGTCATCGCTGCCATATGAAGTGAAAATCTTTTCTTAAATCCAATTTAAACGTGTAATATTTCTCAATAATCATTACGGAGAAGATGAATACAGTTTATTGCATTGCCTTATCAGGACACATTTTGCAGAAAAACACTCGCAATCATTCGGATGGACAACATCGCTGGCGTCAACGAATTCGGCTGATATATTATATTTTCTCGGATCCGTCGTGTCTCTTTCGAACGTTAACGATGTCGCGATTGGGAAGCCTTTTTCAACCAATAGTTCTTCCGGTAATACTATAACGAACTGCTTCCAATGTGTTTCTGGCAAGTAGGGTGAGGTTGACAACACTACCGCGCCATCTTCAACTTGACCGCTCAATGAACCAGCAGAATCCGACTTCAGCGCAGGAAATAATACTTCGAACCATATACAGAGAGCTTGCAGTTTGCTCTCTTTCTCCGAGATAGTGAAAGACTGAACAGAAATCGATTTTACGTCCTCCACCGTTACGGTAGACATATTTAATTCGAGAATAGGCCGATGTTTTTTCGCAAATAAATAATTCGGATCGACCGGACAAACGCGCGAACAACCATTCCCGTATCCACGTAATGCATTTGAAAAAGAATGCATTTTGACTCCGGTAACATCGGTCCAATAATCAAAATATTCCGGTAACGCGCACGGGGAAGCGAACAATCTGCACCGGCACGGAAACATGAATCCGTCTTCTTTCAGGTACCTATCACGAGCGAATAGTACACTATCGAGCATAGACTCGTGAAGCAGATAATGGCCCATCCATTCGGAAACAATCACGTCCACTGTTTCCACTGGCAAACTAACATTTTCAACGAGTCCCGGAATGACCTATTTATCAAAAGAAGTGAAATGAGGAATGAAAAAAGAAAAAATTAAAAATATCGTCGATTTCGAAGTAAAATTAACCTGAATGTTCAATTTCGCCCAATAAGCGTTACATTTCTAACACATGATTGTTCGTTAATTTTTCGCATCTAGCCAAATGTTGAAAATTCGGTAAATAGTCAATTTTACATCCGAGCTAACGATATTGAAACAACATATATATAAAAGAACAGCAATCCACTGGTCGTGTTCCTTTAAATAATTCATAGAAAATTTTATAAACAATTAATGAGGCAATAATTTCGCAAGCTTCTGAAATTTTTGCATGAATTTTACAACGAAAATAAAAAATTGTAGACTCGAACTGAAAAACGATAAAAAATCTCCCATAAATCAAGTTGAGAGAAAAAAAATAAATCAATTTATTATTTTATAGATCAGTTTGTGAGAGTTTCGCTAGATCATTTGGGATAACATTCTTTTAATTTTTATACAACATGCGTCAATTCAAATAAATTATGTACATTTAAAAATATCATACGAAATAAATTTTTACGGATCAGTTTCTATTCATTCGACGCATTATACTCTTTCTTCGGTAAATTTTTTAGCAATTTTTTCCAATGAAATATCTTAGCTTCGCTTACTTCTTTTACGATATTATATTAAACTTTTATCGATACGATTTTATCTACATTGTCAACCATTTAATTTATTTCCTATAAGTAAATCCGATAATTTTTTTGCTAATTGCTTGTCAACTTGTCGGTTTGATCGGTAAACTCAATTTCCATGTTTCGTATTCCACTAAGCAATAATAGTGGTAAAAATACACTGCCGCTGCTACATATTATATTCGCATCGCAGTATTTCTATCATTAGATTTCCATAATGACAAAATTACTTATCAATCACTTTTTACGTAATTTATTTATTTTATTCATTTTCGTTTTACCAATTTTTATCTAAATTTTGCTGTACAGGCTTCTCCGCGTATAATTCGTTACATTTCAAGCGTTTTCCTTCATTAAACGAAACAATGGCCATCTTACGAGAGAATGACATTACGTCGTCCAATTATTACAAATACTACTCTTTTAATAATGAGAACATGTTTTATTACTGCTGGTTATTTAAAAATTTTTAATACCAAAAAAAGAACATATAAACAAAAAAATCGATAATTAAAAAGATACCCTTTTTTATACCGCTGATACTTTTTTGAATGCTGTTGATAAAAACCTTGTTGCGAAATGTAGTTTGCAAGCTTCAATTTTAAAAATTCCATTAATATAATTTTTTTTTGTAATATTAACATCAATTTACGCTTTATTATAAATTATTTTACAACTTCAATTAAAAAATTCCACATCCAGCTCGCTCCAATCATATTAAACGTCAGATCATTGACTATTAAAAATACGATGCTCAAAAACAGCGAGGAATCAAAATAAATTTCGGGATTATCCTGATTAACACTCTGGTTTCGTCAACCACCACTGACAATCAAAAAAATATCATTTCCGCATTAGAAGAAAATGACCAAAGAAGAAGAGGAAAGTAAAGTAAAAGAGAAAACGAATATAATGTATTATCCGAAAAAGCGAAATAATCAAAACAACGTATTAAATCAAAAGTGTCATTGTCTTATTCTGTCATTAGACTAGCACTGCAGTTCTCAAATAATATTCGCTGTTTAAAACTAATGGAGCACAGAAAATGAACACGTTTTGAACAAGAATGAAAAAATTTCTAAAAGATTTTTCTGATCAATAGACTTTCGTGAAAGCTGGAACACATCATTTGATTCGAGTCATACTCGGAGATAATATATTTATATTATTTCGCTTAATAAGTTTAAAATATAGTAGAAACGAATTTTTATTATCTGTTTAAACTTCTTCAGACTTCGCCATTAATATTAGCTTTTCAATTTTTCATCGAGGCAACAATTTCTTGAAAAATATCTCGTCTGACAACGTTGATAGAATTATCAAATAAACTAAAACACATGCCTTTTTTTGTTACGAAACAGATCATTGAAAAAAAAAAACTTTCGATTAATCGGGATCAACAGCGTGAAGGAGAAATGGGTTCGTTTATTTTTTCTCAAGTACTTAAATTTATATTATACGAAATATTAAATCGAATATAAATATGTATATGTAAAATAATTCAAAAGTTGGTTAAATATTGAAATATTTATTATTTTTAATTTTATTTAATTTGTCGAAAAGAAATAATAACGATTCATGTAAAATTACCCAAAATAAATTTTAAATCGATTTTTGAACTAATAATGTTATTAATGACTATTACATAAAAACCAAAAAAAAACGGTTAAATAGTTTCACTTAACATTTTCCGATACATAAACGTTTTTAAAATTAACAGCACACTTCTTATTTGGCGAACAATGTTAATTATTACATCATAAGTTACGGAAAAACCTACTAAAAGAAGAAAAAAAAAAATTTAATTTAAATATTTCAAAATTAATTTTTTAATATTGAAGATGATTTGATTGTATATATATATATATATATATATATATATATATATATATATATATATATATATAGATTGTCAGTTTATAAAAAAGAACGATACAATCGGAAAAGTTTAAAAAATTAACCATTTACACGGTAATATAATCAAATTATTGATGAATAGTAAATGTATCACCGTGGGGAGTACGTAAGCGCCATCTATCGGCGGCTACACTAATTGTGAAAAACAATTCAACAATAATTTCATTTGTAAATTAAACCACATTTTATGAAAAATACGATATACAAAACGATATCTCAAATGAATAATACTTGTTCCCCTAATATTTTGTGGAAACATTGCTTTATACATATGTAAAAATTGTGATTTTATTTATATAGTAAATTTTTTGTTCTCTTCAAAAACACGAATAATTTTTATTTTCACGAAGAAATATAAAAAATCGATTCAAAAACGTAGATTTAAACTGAAAAAACAGAATAAACAAATTCAATATAGAATAATACAAGAAATACGCTAAAAATACTTTGACATTTAATCATGGTAATATTGCAATGTACTAGAACAAAGTTATGGATAACTATGTTGAAAAGAAAAGCATACGTATTTACGTATTTCTTTTTAATATTTTTCGTCTTTTAGGAATGAATAATTAACACTTATTTAAATTTATTTCCTCTATCCTCACTAAATATTTATATCCATCACTGATATTTAAAGATGTAGCTAAGGGAGAAATGAATGACATTATATTTCCATTTCGTTAACGTACGTTGTTGAAATTTCATAAAAGTTTTAAACTGAGAATCTTTCTAAGTAAATGATTGTATATTTTGAATGTAATCATACATCAAAAGAAAAAATGCTACTTTTAATTCTAAAATATTTTTTATATGAAGCATGAATGAAATCAAAAAATTCTCAGAAATTCGTACACTCGCTTAATTTTTTTGAACCATGGTAAAAATTTAAAAAAAAACAGCGAATTTCGTATAACTTATTAAGAGCAATTTAAATTATCACGATTACTACTAATAACAAAATATTTATTTAAATTCGTTATTTTGCATAGTTGCATTGTTATTAAAGTCAGCGATAATTGTACAGAATTTCTCATTAGATATTTTTGCATTACTTCTCGAAATATTGGAATATCATTCAAAAAATTACCATTACGCAATATTTTAATACGCCAATAAAAATTTACCATAATATATAATGCCGCGCGAATTTATCTTGTATGCAATGTAATTTACACTCTACTTTTTACTATTAATATTAATATAGGCAGTTCTTCATTCGATGTAATAAAAATTCGTATGAATAATTATTTCCTTAGCACGTATTACAGTTACGTACGATAAAAGTAACAAAAAGCGGCTAAATTAAAAAAGAAATATGTTTAATGAAATTAGTAATAAATTAATAACTGTTAATAATACATCAAATGGAATTCTTAAAATAAAAAATGATCTCCTATATAAATAATATTTTTGTTCCTTCGTCGTTGTTTCATGTCTATAATATAAACGTTAATTAAAGTTGCAATAATCGTAAACAGTTAAAATACATTAATTTGGGTGTATCTATTTCGTTGAAAAATATTATGTACGATGCAATTTCATGCAGAAAAGATTCATAAAATCATAAATTTACTTGTAGCGAATTTATGCATCAGTGAATTTTTTACTCCTTCGCATTATTTAAAATATTCTCGGCCATTATGAAGAAAGATATAAAATTGAATAGGATCGGAAAATTACTGAATTCATTAATCAATTAATTAATTAATAAAAAAGTCATTAAATTTGCGAGTTTTTAATATTCCGTCATCTGTTTTTCTCACTCAGGTTTTTGCTAACACAGTGCAATCAAACATAGATTTTTTAATTTCTAAGAGACCAAGAGCAATCTATCAGGAAAATAATTTGTAAAGTGAATAAAGTGGTTCTAACCTATACGCAAGCGTACCAATAGCAATTTCGTTCTTTATTTTTATTAATATAAATTCACATTATATTGCGTTTAGGGTATCTAATAATATACTACAATAAATATATAAAAGCCGGGTTTATACGGGAAATCTGCCTTTGCGGTTTTTCCGACTCGCACTTGGAGGATCATTTTGGTATCGAATAAAAAAAATTTAGCCAAATTTGCAGCTCTTTATCTCAAACGACCTTCGAGTTTTTCAAAAAAAAAAAAAAAAAACAGTTTTTTCGTTTTTATTTATTTTTTCATAGTAAAATTCAAAATTAATGAATGGTGATTTTTTTCCTTATTCTTAGGAATAAAACACATGAAAAAATATTATGGTCATAATTTTTAAACGAAAAGCCGATTTTTGGCGACGGAAATAAGATTTAAATCTTTTTTTTTCAATGCTTTCCTGCAGAGTATCGTCACTTACCGAATTTTGTCAGAAAATGTCTTTTATACTCCTCTACACACAGGAATTTTTTCGAAATTTTTAAAGTGGCGGAACAATACGAAAAAAATTAAAAAGTATTTTTTTCATAATTTTGCATTTGAACAAATTTAAATATTTTTTATTGCTAAAAAATTCATAAAAATTTTTTTTTTTAACGAAAATACGATCTTACCAGAAAAAAAAACATAAAGAAAACCATAAAAGACTAAGACATATCCTGCATAAAGTTATTAGGAGTGTAAAAAATGATTAAAGAGTTTTTAAATAAATATTATTCCATGCCAAATTGTACATAAAGACGATTATATAATATTTCCATGCTATTGGGAATAATTTTTCAGTCTCGATCCAATAAAGACAAAAATTTCGATTATTAAAGTAACTTTATTATAATTTAAACACCGTTTAACATAATTATTTTAAATAACTGGCATTAGATATAATAATTTTCAACAATTTATGATGATGTTTTAAGTAAGGTTAGTCTTCGTCACTGTCTTCATTCACAACGACATTGACTCTTTCATCAATAAACAGACGACTAAACTTTTGCGAAAACGACGACGGAGCCCTGAAAAGAAGGGCTATTTCAAAAAATAACTACGAAAATTCGGGTTCGAAAATAAAAGGTTAAAACACGGAGTACTCAACGGAGTTGACAACGGCAAAAAAAACAAGCGATACATGCGGTAAACGAACAACGACAACAAAACGGAGTTACTTCAACATCGAGTGGACAACAAGAACAGAGGCGAAAAGACTCGATCGCAAACGGTTGACGAGCGGCCATCTTTCCTTTTTTGTTACGCGGCGGTAAATAAAAATTATTGGCCATAGCCGAAAACAACTAAAAATTGTGTCTTTATAAGAAATAACACTAAAAACGGAATTGGTAGGCGAACACGGAATTTAAACAAATGACAAAATAAACAAAAATAACATTTTTTTTCGCGTGCGTAAATCTACTATTAACATGTAGAGGAGTATAAAAGACATTTTCTGACAAAATTTGGTAAGTGACACTCTGCAGAAAAGCATTGAAAAAAAAAGATTTAAATTTTATTTCCGTCGCCAAAAATCGGCTTTTCGTTTAAAAATTATGGCCATAATATTTTTTCATGTATTTTATTCCTAAGAATTATGAAAAAAATCACCATTCATTAATTTTGAATTTTACTATGAAAAAATAAATAAAAACGAAAAAACTGTTTTTTTTTTTTTTTTGAAAAACTCGAAGGTCGTTTGAGATAAAGAGCTGCAAATTTGGCTAAATTTTTTTTATTCGACACCAACATGATCCCCCAAGTGCGAGTCGAAAAAGTCGCAAAGGCAGATTTCCCATATAAACCCGGCTATACCGGTTGTAACAAATTGTTATACTAGAAGCAAATAAAATATGGGGCAGATAATCTCTAAGAAATTCCCGAAACAAATTATAATAAACGAAGGCCGTCCGAAAAGTCATTGAACACATTTTTTCTCTCTGACTCCTGGGAACACTGACCCGTGAATGCAGAGGCTATTAACGAAGGTTCGACCTGTCTATGATCAAAATTTCACAATGGTTTTGATATTTCGCGCGCTAGACATGTTTTACCATGTCAACAACTACTGCACGACCGAGTGCGTCAATCAAATCTATTTTCCTTCGCAAGGATATGGTGACATCATGTGACTTCTACGATTTTTTCCCATTTACTCCTGTCTCCTGCTAGGTGGAATGCATCCGGCACACTGAACCCAGTTAGTGTCTTCACTCAACCCGACCAACGCATTGGGCATCTTCTTCTAGGGCCCTTTCCCAGAATCTTGCCTTTCTCCATCGAGTTTTCCTTTCTTGCTACGTGCTCAAAATACCTTATTTTATTTATTTCTGTTAATAACCTTGTCTTTACTTTTACTTGTAGTTCGTCTAATACCGACGCGTCAGATCTATGGGCACTCCATGGTATCCGGAGAATTTTCCTGTATATTCCCATTTCAAAGGCATTTATCCGCTTCTCATCCATTCTTTTAATCGCCCAAGTTTCAGATGCATAGATCACACGATTGGAAAAATCAGTGCTTTGACCAATTTTAACTTTGTGTTCCTTGTTATACTTTTATCTTTCCATAATTTTCCCAATTTTTTGGCCGCCCCTCTTACTAATGCAAGACGCCTACGTATTTACTTTTTGCATCTTCCTGTATTCATAGCCAGAGACCCGAGGTAGTTAAATTCATTTACTAACTCATTTCCCGCAATTTTCGTACTCTCCGGCTGATTACTTTCGGCTTTGTCTATTATCATCACTTTAGACTTGGCCTGGTTCACTTGTAAATCATGCCTTCCATACACACATTCTTCAGTTAATTGATGATTTCTACTAAGTCTTTTTTGTATAAATAGCGCTATAGCATCTGCATAACGTAAATTATTAACCTTGTGTCCTCCTACTTTTATTCCTCCTTCCCAGTCCTCTAGGACTTCGCGCATAACGTACTCCGTGTATGCATTGAACAGAATGGGCGATAGAATGCATCCCTGTCTGACTTTTGCGTCAATCTTGAAGGGACGTGAATTAATGTTAACTCTTATCGTGTTTACGTTATTGTTATATAAGTTACTAATAATCTCTAGTATATGTTACGGAGTTCCTAATTTCATTCAGTATGTGCCATAGTTTATACCATATTACCGTCAATGAAAGATATATATGTTTCCAGGTTGAATTCACGCGACTTTTCTGATTACTCGGAGGTTTAGAATTTCATTGCTAGTTCCTCTTCCTGTCATGAATCCCGCCTGTTCTTTTGATATATACGTATATAAAGTAGCAGGTACGCTTTAAGTCTTTCATTTATAATATTAAGTAGACCTTTGCTGGCATGCGCTATAAAGACTACCGTTCTATAGTTCTTATAAATTAATGGCGGTACTTTTGTAAATATAGAGATGAAAGTCGATTTACACCAATCTGTTGGCCATTGCCTAGTGCCCCATATTTCTTTGCATATGTTGTATATCAAGTTTATTCCATTATCCTCTAGTTCTTTCAACGTTTTCGTCAATATCCCAGTATCTCCACCATTTTTTTCTCTTTTCAATTCTATAATTGCGGCTAACACCTACGACTTTAATATTTCAGGTTCATTTTTCGTACTTTTCATCGTTTCTACGCCCGTACTTATTATATTTGCTGTTTCCTGGTTCGTATAAAGGTTTTCACAGTATCTCCTCCAAGCTTCCGCTATTTGTTCATGGTTTCTTACCATAACTCTGTTTTCATCTTCAACTACTTGAGTATTCAATTTGAATTCTTTTCAAATATTTCACCATTTGAAAAGTCTTTTAGGTTTGTTTCGCTCCGCATGACCTCGGTTGGAAATCAGTGCATATCCTTTTTATATATTCGTTCTTATTTTTATCGCACACATTTTTTATTTTCTAATTTAACTCGTTGATTTTTTAGTTTTGTAGCGTTTGCGAACTTGTCCATTGTTTTTTCTCTTTTAATACCGCACTCTTGTTTGTTTTATCTAACGTCACTTCAATCCATTTCTTTGTCTTTTTCCAACAACATAATTGTAAAAAATAATAAAATCATTTGGTTAAAATGTTTTAAAATGAATATAATTTCATATTAAAAAAAATTCCAATTCAATTTCAAGCAGTGAAAAAATTTAAATACCTACGTATTTTAATTAACGCAAAATAAGTTTTACGATCACGTAAGCTATTTAAAAAGCAAAGCAGCTGAAATTAAAAAGTCACGTTTAATAAATTAACCAGAGTAATTATTAAAATACAAGATTTAGCAAAACTATAGTATTACCGACGGTAAATCACTACGAAATCGTAGACATACTTGGTATAAATAGTTTTATTAAAAAATTACGTAAAGTTAGCGTATTTACACTGATAAAATTATATAATTATTTTAAAAATACAGTAATTGATTATGCAAAAATTACACATTTTGATAATAATTTACAATTTGAATTTAATTACCTGTACAATATTTCCAACGTCATTTTCTTTAATTACTCCTTGCAAAATATCAATTAAATTACTAGCTTCTACAGCGTACACTTTTTTTGCTCCTGCCTGGGCACAATATACTGACAATATTCCTAACAAATTGAATGCGCTTATTTAATTTATCTGTTTCTATCATAATCGAATGCATTATTTTATTCAATTATTTTAATCACAAAATGAAGTACAGGTAATATGCAAAGTGAAGTTAAAACTAAACTTACCGTAAAAAATTTGGTTAAAATAAAAACTAAACACTTACCTGTTCCAGCTCCAATATCTAAAACTACTTTATCTTTCCAAAATTTAGTATCGGAAAATATCGCCTTTTTATACGCACGTAATCTTTCTGTGTCACATAACATCGTTTTATGCACCTACAAACAACAATACTAAATGATAGAGGCTTGAAAAAACTTTAAAAGTATTCATCCTTTATTATTAACACGAAACAAATTCATTTTAAATAATAGTTAGTTCATACAAAACGTAGTAATTATAAAATAACGTGAAATTTACTTACATCCAAATCGGCGTAACTTTCAAAATAATCATTATCTTGCATTTTTATTAAATTCGCGGAATCGAAATAATTTTTATTTGAAGACCACTTAAAGTTAATATCAAGCGGAACGTATTAAAAAGAATAATCACACTCCCAAAAAGTGCCGAGCCGGTTTTTAAAGTTTGATATTTTCGATATAAATCGAGTATCGTAAAAGTTTATCAGAATAATTTGATAAACTTCGAATAAACAATATTGGCGTTCTTTGATATTATTAAAATGAGAACAAAATAAATACTTTATATTTTTTTGTTGATGTTATACTTTATTTACGCATGTAATTATTATTTTTTACATGTTTATAAAGTAAATCAAATGAGTTTAAAATATTACATAAATGTTTTTAATTATTTAGTTGCATTATTTGAATCAATAAAGGTTATCTATAGTTTTGATATTGCGCATGCGCAAATAAATGCAAGTAAAATTTATACCAGCTAGAATCCGATAAAAGTCACAAAAAAAAATTTGACATACAAAACAAAAAAAAAAAATTAACTTTCAATTCCTGGTTTATAGGTAATAATGGCAAATATCGGTTTATGTGCATCCAAACATTGTATTTCACCGTTTAGCAAAACGTATGTATATTTAAAGTAGTAAAAATTATATTAACTGAAATATTTAATTTACATACAATACGCATTGTAATATCTATTAAAGAACTGGACGAACTAATTACAATACTACCGATAATCTATATTTTAACATTAAATGATGTTATAATTTGTTTCAGAAAAATTCTATTCTCTACAAGCAGCAGAATATTAAGTAAAGAAAAAGATGAGTTAATTGTAAAAGTGCAGTCACTAAGGGATGTTAAAGTGCCTGCACTTCCGATTCCTGCGAATGTACTACCAGATCAAGTGATGAAATATATCAGTTCGGAAAATAAAATGATTGCCGATAAACACGTACGTTAATATTCCACCTTTTTTATATTAGTCTAGAGAAAAAAGTATTATTTTATTCATAAAAACTTCGTTATTATGAAATATAACTTTATGTCGACAATTAGCATTTTTATAAGACTTATGGTTCTTGCAACCGAAACTAGTCAGCAAATATTTATATATTAATTAGTTGCAGTTTGTGTTTTACATGTTTTATTAAAATTTACTTATAAACTGAATTTGCTTAACCTTTAATAAAGAAATTTTACGAACAAGAATGGTTATTTTACCCATATTATTACTGGTAAATGAATACTTCTGTGCATATCTCAATATAATATTTAAAAAGATTTACTGCTCATATTTTCCATGAAGTAAATTTGAGCTTTATTTTATCAGTAATTGTAATATTTTGATGTTTATTTTTCTCATAAAATGGGTCAGGTGCTGCAAAATTATTTTGTAGTACTGCAGATTGAAGAATGTAAATTTATCAGTTATTTCAAAAACATAGAAGTTGTAGATATTTGTATTTGTACATTGAATTTAATGTTTATGTTGAGATTTTAGTTTTTGTCACAGAAAAATGATACTTTTTCACAAATTTACTATCCTTTATTATTTCTAAACAAAGATATTCATTCAATCAATAAAAATCTTCATAGATGGTAAGTTGTTTTTATTATTAATTCTACATTCATTTTCCAGTTATTTATAGATTTAAAATTAAACTCTGTAAAAATTTTTATAATAATATTTTAATTGGAAAAGGTATTTTATTGTACATATATATATATATATTTTTTTTTTAGTGGGAAAATTGTTTACTGTCATATTGATTTCATTTTTTTTTTTCGCAATTTTCTCATATGATTCGATTTATTTATATATTTTTTAAGCGTACAGACCTTAATCCGTGTAATATCGTTTAATTATTAATAGTTTTGCCAATAAAATAATATTTAAATTTTTATGATACGGTTCTTTACTATTTCATTTGGATATTTTATTTACATAGTAAATTCCATAACTTTGAATCGTTTTCCTCTTTTCGCAAACATACTAAACGCATTTAATATGTTGTTGAAAATTAGAAATAGTGAAGAAATGGTTCTTTTGATATATTTAAAGTTGTTTACAGGTTGATATTAGTCTGATAACCGGTGTTCCAGAAGAACATATTAAAGAACGTCTGGTACGTATATCAAAAGCTCCTAAGAGTGCTATGCAGTCCGGAACCAATAATACTCATTGCTGGATAATGCAGTTTGAAACTCGACAACGATGGGAAAATCCGTTAATGGGATGGAGTTCAACGTAAGTTGAATTTATTAGATAGTTCAATTTCTATACTATTATGTTTACGATCTTTTCCAGTTATAGATAGATGTGGCTCCCGAAAAAGCTTCTATAATTGGTCTAGATAGTCTACATTTTTTAACAAATCAACAACTTCATTTTAACGATTGTTTGAAAATGTACTCACATCAACTGTAAACGACTTTATGGGTGTAACGAATATGTTAACAAAGAATAATCATAATACGAGTTGATATGAAATGAAAATAAACATAAACGGTAAGAATGTTTAGATTCGAAAATTACATAAAATAAAATACAATTCATCGAAAAGAACAATAAATTATAAATAATTATTTCGATATAAAATATTGACCACAGCAGAGAACTCAAATGAGATTGTATGTGACAAAAGAACAGCTGATTGCAAAAAAAATATTCTTCTTCGTTCGGGTATGTTACATTCAGTTTCTCACCTTAATTAAAATTACGACTGTTGATTGTTATCACCACATAGCTTTTCCGCATTTTTATATTTATTTGGTTTGATTTTGAAAAGTATAGGTGTACAAGAAACAAAACCACTTATATCTATTGACCGTAATTCTCTAAATGCGACGCATTTATTGCAACTATTGTAAAATGATAAATATTCGTTACTTGTATTTTATTTTTAACAGTATTATTATAAATTTCCAACTTATATACAGACTGTCAAATTTCTATTGCAGCTTACTTTTATATTACCAGATTTGAAGAAATAATTAATATAATTAAAATTCCCCGTATTATCTCTTAAGTTGACGATATAAAAAACTGCAGGTTTTTTATATCTATTATAAAAATATAGGAATTCAAAATTAAACCTAGATAATAATGTAACGGTACAATAGAAATCTTTTAATATGTCGACTTTACTTCTTTTTTTTTTTTTTTTTTTTCTATATACCACGCTAGTGTATTGAACTGCTATTAACATTATTTATATTGTGACCAAAATTTTGGTAATGCATATTAAACACAATATTAATTATTTTTTCCTATCCCAGTAAAACGTTAACAATCGCAACTTATCGATTATAGCGTAACTATTACTGGTCTTCTTGTGTATTTCCCTTGGAACAATGTCAACATCATTAATAATGCCACCCTACGCATTTACATGGGGCAAATGAGAAGAACTGGCTGCAGTATATAATTATTTTAATTATTGTACTTTTATTCTTTATTTCAACCATTTAGTCATATTAACGTACTAGGCTGCTATATACACCCACAATCATTCGGCACTGAGGATGTAACAGATCCATTTTCTACGCAATTTTATGTTGTGAAGATGACGATATAATTATTATTAAATATATAGTCGGTTTAAATGTATCCACCATAAAACATTCGTTGATTACTTTAATCACCTTATGAGGAAGCGTCGTTCTAATACCGTATCGACGTTAAACATCTTTATATGGTTATGAGTGCCGCAATTAAGAGCTCACATACCCTCGAAATTTTCAAAAAATTGAATATTTTTGCAGATTTTTATTCTGCATACTTATAAGAAATTTTCAAAACAAAAAACTTAATTCCACTGTGTTACAAAGTTATTCGGTTGGAACGGCTACCAGGCTAATTGCTGTGTCTCACTCGACAGTTGCGTTTCATATTTCTTTTGCTCGCAAAACTGGTTTCTTAGAAAACAAGATCGTTTGTAGGATAACATTTATAATATTATCTGTCAGTGATGTGTAAATGGCGTTATGGCGATTTCAAATTCGTTTTCTTTATTCGAATCTTCTGTGAAGTTGAAGATTCTAAGATTGGCTGACTGTGTTGTCTTTTGAAGAGTATAGTTCGCGTGTTTTCCTGAAAATTTAAAAAATGTTTAAACGTCGTTCCGTCGATCGCAAAGGATCAAAAGATCAACGTGGTATTCGTCCAAAGAAGAAGATAGGTCCTCCTGCCACAGCTGAAGCTACGGAATCTGAAAATCAAAAGCTGCAAAACAAAATGATTTTAGAATTATCCAATAATGGAATAATTGTGTCTGACGATGGCACATGGATGAAAAGAGGATTTTCATTTCTCTTCGGCGTAGCTACACTCATTGGACATTTTACTGGAAAAGTGGTTGACTTTGTTGTAAAAAGTGTGGTTACTGCAAAGAATGTGTGGTATAATGTAGAGTATGAATTATGGTTTGATAAACATGAAGCATTGTGTTCCGCAAATCATAGCGGGAGCGCAGGAAAAATGGAGCCCGATGCCGTAGTAACAATTTTTCAAAGGCCAGAAAAGTTACTTGGTGTAAAATATCAGTACTATATCGGAGATAAAGATTCAAAAACATTTTCTGCGATCCCGGAGGCTCAGCTCTACAAGGACGTAAAAGTAAAAAAGAAGGAATGTATTGGACATGTTCAAAAACGTATGGGTTCACGACTCCGAAAATTAATCAATGAAAGTAAAAAATCGAATTCACTAAAAAGGTGAGTCTGGAACATTAGATCGGCGTCGACGGTCAAATCTCAGTGACAAAAGAAACTAGACAGCAACATTAATAGAAGGGATTAGCAATAAGAAATAATATAAATTCTTTGGAGAATATGAAAAAAAAGCCATTATCACAAAATATCCGCTGACGAAAATCCTCAGCATTCTTATTGTTCTCTAGGTAGTAACAGTTAGTGTGATTGGCAGAAGGCAAAGGCAGAGCGGTCAACTTTTGTCCATAAGTCCCCATTACCTGAAATCGTACAAACGACAATTAAGCCCATCTACAAGGGGCATTGAGTAGCGATGATTTATTAGAAAAGTACTTAGATGGATTTACTCAAAACAATAATGAAAGTCTTAATGATAGAATTTGGAAACTTGCTCCTAAGTGTACGACAGGAAGTCGTAAAATTGTAGAAATTGCAACCAGCGCTGCAGTACATTTAACGATGAAGCGCTCAGTTATTCACAAACGCTAGAATTTCTTGGAATCAGCGTGGGGGATGAGTCGAATAATTAGTGTGAAAGAGAAGATGCTAATCGTTTGAAATACGCCCGGATACAATCAATTCAATGCATAAAAGAAAACTATAAAAAACACGAAGATACAAAAGAAAGAAGGTGTACAGTATGAAGCGAAAATGGGAGATTAGCCGTAAGTACCGTTGTACCTATTAGAAACTTTAAACGCGTTTTTCTCGAAACTATGTGCTTTTAGACAGTGTCGGCACGATAACTCAGTCAGTTTTTAATATTTTTCAGCTCTTTTTTTTTTTTTAAATCTTGATAATTATTTTCTCTATAGTCTGACGGGAGGTTTCTTTAATTTTTTATACATCATTAAACATTAATGTTTTGTTTAAAATTGCATAATAGAGTTTGAAATACTGTAATTTCTTTATTTTTGAGAAAAAAAACCTTCGTCAGACTATAACTACTACATTATATTAGTCGAAGATTGGATTATTTTTGATGAAGTTATGATGTCGACAAGCAGGCACCATGGTTTTTATCAGTAGTCAACTTGTACCTGTAAAAAATAATGTTAATATTAAAATATATATATATATATATATATATTTTCTTTTAGTTGAAAAGTTTCCAAAAAACGTGAAATCAACAATTTAATTTTTTTTCCATCATATAGCCTTTACAATAATTTTTCAAATTTACTCGGTTTTCAACGCGCACAGAGGTATGTGAGTCTTTAAAAAAAAACTAGTATCGCGGTCGTACATATTATTATATTTTTCGTTTTTTTTTTTTGTTTTTTTTTTTTGTATATTTCAGAAAAACACTATAATCAACAGAACTTGCAAGTGTTCATTCTGAATTATTCAGTAGTAAATAATTTTTCACGCCAGATTTATCGTTAATGAATTCATTTGTTACAATTTTTGATATTATAACATACAAAACATATCAAGTGTGAAATCTTACATTTTTATTAATGTTGAGTAGAAAAAAGTCTTGATTTAAATGAGCTTTGATTCTAAATTTGTCTGTGGAAACAAAGAAGAATTTTTATTACTTTAAAGATTCCCTAATATACGAAAATTGGAAAATACACACGATTAATTAAGTAATTGAATTCGTATTTTTTAACGTTGCTGCAATAGAAATTATTTGATTCGTATGAATAGACGTTCAAAAAGTGTTAACTTACATTTTGAAATTTCTTTTTCAAAATTAAATTAATAAATAATGTCGATATGAAAATAACAGTTAACAGAGTGACTGGGGAAGGCTGTTTTTATTTCAAAAAGTTTGATAATGTTTTTGGTTTTTTATTTTTATTTCAGCGGAGATCCATTGTCTAATTTGCAATTACAATTTAATTCTACGGGAGAAGCGACGGATTTTTGTGATAAAAATGGATGGGAATGGTACATCGAAGCGGAAAAACCGGTTAGTCCTAAAGTGAAATCTTACGGATTTAACTTTTCTTGGGATAAAAGAACGAGAGTATCTACCAAGTGATAGTCTTCATTGCAGTTTATTTTATTAAATATCTAATGTAGAATTTGGAAACGTATCGCGAAGTATTTTATTTAAAAATGAAATAAAAAAACAGAATATAATTTGTTTAGTTTCCGCTTCTGTAATAATACGCGAGAAACGATTATTAAAAATGAAATTGCGTTATCTAAAAATCGGCTGTAATTTTTAAATAAATTTTTGTTGTTTACTCGTCATTTTTCTAATATTTCCATTGCAAACAGTTTTTATCATATCGGTTAAATCCAAAATAAAACTGTCGACGAATTTAATTTGGATTTGGTTATTTATAGCAGGTATCACATTTTCGTAGTAATCCGTTTTCTGCGAATTGAAACCGTGACTTTTTATAGCCATCGTCGTCAAACTCAGCCTTTTTATCGCAACGCTGCTTTCTCTAAAATAGTTTTAAAAGAAAAATGCGGCCTACATTGAATTCTCGGCAATCTGCAGAGTGAATAGGTGTAATTTTCAGCAATATACTAATTACATACGATTAATTAATTTATAAAAAAACCGCGCGAATTATTGATTTAGATTAGCGATGGAACGAATAGATCTTTTTGCTAAATATCAGCAAGGAAATTTTGTTTTTATAGCGCATGTTTTAGTTAAGTATTTGAACTTCTCTGCTGAAAGTGAAATGGGTTGCTCTGACCTGTTTGTGAACACGTTACAATTGAAATGTTTTCCCCCGTTATGACTATCTAACATTTCGAAATCGGCTATATCAAACATGCGTAAACGAGACATGACCTGATTATCGTACATCTCTTTAAATATTTCAAAAGTTTCTGTAACGGCTTTGACTGCATCGAAATTAAAACTTGATAGCTTTTTTTTTAATGGCAACGGTAATCGTATTAAAGTAATTATTTTTTTACGTATACGTTTGTACTTTCAATTGGAACTGCATCGAAACTTTTACTTTGTAATTTAGTTATTGACAGGTGCCTGTATGTTTGGACAGCATCAGTTTAGGAACTTTTTATGCCTACATGATTTCAAGGGGGCGGGAAGTAAAATAAAGGATCAGCAGTGAGAATAATGCATTTCATTCATAAACTGACATTTTAGGGGGTCGCGAGATAATTAATCGCATTCATTTTATGCGGTAAAAAAAGGCAAAAACCCACATCGTTGATCGATCAATGGAAGGATGTAATGGATTTGTTTGTATGCCTTTTTCTAAGTTAAACTTCAGTATAACCCTTAACGAATTATGTTGGAAAATTTCTTGTAAGTAAACACGATTGGAATTTCCATAATCTACTCTTTTTGTATGAAATTGAACTAAAATACGAAAATGTTATTTTGAGCGATGGTACTAAACTTTAGTTTATTATAATGGTATTATTCTTAATTCATTATCATTGTCAGTACTCAATTCCCCGGGGTATCTAGATATTCTGCAAAAAATTATTTTAAGAATAGGGACACACGAGCGTTAATTTAACGCGTGTTATGACGGATGTTATAGCATTACTAATAATGATCAGGTATCGTGAGTCACAAAGCAACGCGTGGTTAGAGTAATACAAATAGAACGCTGTAAAACTAAACGCGCGTTGTAGCTATAATACGCGCGTCGGATTATTCAATGTGCGTTAATCGAACCGCGCGTTGCTCTGTGACTCATGCTACTTGATCCTGCGTTAAATTAACACTCGTGTGTCTCCAGCCTAAACTTTCCCTTTTTGGGCAAAAACAGACAAAAAAAGGACGTTCACGTAAGTAATAGGCCGAGTAAAAAAGTTGGGGAAGCCAAAACGTATCTCAAACATATGCACAAAGGACCGCTTTATCGGAAAAATGTAGCCGAGCTTACAATTTTATAATTAAGCTCTCGGACCGCCGAAAGCTCGAAAATTTTGAACAAATATATTTTTTTTCGGTGCATGTGATACTATCGACTTGAAGATCGCGCTATTTGTCAGGAACGAAATCGTATTTCATTTCTTTAACGAAACTTTTGAAGTTGGCGAAAAATTCAAAAAAAACGCGTAAGATTGTGTGCTTCTCCTTGCGCCGCAAAAATTCGATTTCTTTGTTTTGAATTTAGTATTATGTAAACATAAATATAATATGGTCATCTTTAACTTAACATACGGAATCCTCATCGTATAAAAGTACTAGCTTCGTATCCCTATTCACCGGTAGTGCATTTTTAAAATTAAACATAAACTTAAATTCTTATAAAGAAATAACTATTTGTTTAATACGTTCACTGTATTATAAATATTAACTAAATCTTTCAGTAGCCGACCTTTCGAAGAAAAGAAAAATATCATTGAACAAAGAAGATCATGCCCTTCTTTGGGTATACAAAGATAAAATACGCGCATACAGAAGAACTTTTCAGGAATCTAATTATGATAAAACATTATGGTTAACAGGTGTGCTATTAGTAAACAGTTATCCTGCTTCTTACTATTGTCCAAAGATATTAAATCACCATGGGTTCGTAATGGATTTAACAATTTAAATTCGTTATCAAAAGCAGTAACTAAACATACTCATAGTAATTCCCATTTAACATCTATTGAATTTGCAAAACAAAGCTGCTATTCATTAAATCACCAAAAGATGCTATCCCATCGGCTACATAATTCGAAAGTGCAAAGAAACAGAGAAATACCAAAAGCTTTGATCGATTGTATTTGTTTTCTACGGAAACAGAAGTTACCCTTTAGCGGTTACGATGAAAGTGAATTTTCATTGAACAAAGAAAATTATATCGGGTATTTAACCGAACAAAGCAAAAACACGACCCAACATTAACTAACCCCATTTACAAGAAAGTACCATTTTTCATGGTACATCACCGTTAATACAAAATGATCTCATTAAAGCCATTAGTGGAATACTAAAAAGAGATATTAGCGGGGAAGTAAATGAAGCGCACCATTTTCGTCAATAATGTCGGATGAAACAACTGGCATTTCGCATAAATCACAATTGTCTACAGTTCTTCGTTATGTGACTATCAACGGAGAAACAATGGAAGCTTCTTCTTTTTTACCTTGACGTGTTAGTGCTGATCATTCATCTAATGCGTGTTATATCACCATGCGATGGAAGTCTTTGAAAAGTTCAGCATTAAAAATTCTACTGCCACGTAATAAACTAATCTATAGATTTGGAAAACTATAAATTTATCATTTTGTTATTTGTCGGGAAGGTAAAAATATAAATACACAATTTAAATTTATTTATCCTTCTCATATAAAACAGACAATTCTGTATATTTTTATCATAATTTTCAACTTCACGGCATTTTTATGTAATCAGTTAATTACATAAATTTTTCAGTGGTAGCTGGAGGCAGGGGAATTTGTCTGAAGTATCCCTGACAAAAATAGCGGCATACGCTACTGATCAATGTATAAACAAACGGTGACGTCATTGCATCGTTTTTCTCTTTAATTGATAGTCCCGGCTCAATACTAAATTGGCACGCAGTACAATAGTAGTCGAGAACCGTTCAATTAATCTAGTCTCATATGCTCGTGTACGTGTATAAAAAGCTTCATTTCTACGACCAGTGGCATCCGTGCGTGGGAGTACTAGAGACGTTTAGGGGCAAAAAGTTTGTGGACGCTACCTGCACAGGAAAATACGTAAAGAGCGAAACTGGGAATTCAGTAGTTTTGCGTACACGCATTTGTAGAAGCAACTACTCGTCTAAAGAAATAAAATAATTCTGCCTCGCCCTCCTTGTTTGTAAAACCTTGACACGCCCTGAATGATTCTTAATATATGACATATTTTGAACAGTTATTTTCAAAACACAGTTTTTTTGATTAATTTTGACAAGTTTTAGTTTCCAAGCAAATATTAATTAATCTATTTTTATGAAGTTAAATAAGTAACAAATGTTTCCGATTTGTTGTTTATTTTCGACAATAATTTTAAAAATTTTTGATTCAAAAAGTTTTGCATACTTATTTGTGCAAATGTATATATATATATAACGTATATGTATAATTAAAAAATCAACTAAATAAGTCTTTAGCATTTTACGAATTTCATAAAAACATCTACATAGAGTGCGTTATTATTATTAATACGGATGTAAAGAATGAGAAATAGTCGCGAACAATTAAAATAATTTGGAAAAATAGCGACAGCTCTAGCTCAAACCTTGAGAAAATATTCAAATACGTACGGGATAAATTAGAGCGATCGATTAATGCGAAAATCCTGATGAAACCGAAATGAGCTAGTTCGGGGTGAAATGATGGGAAATATTATTTCGTGGGTTTAAAATTTGTTTACAGTTTTTACGGAAAATAAAAATTTTTAATCGATTCAATAGCCCAGTTTATACGGGAAATTTCCCTCCGCGGGTTTTAATCGTTTTGACATCAAATAAAAATAATTCAGCTAAATTTTCAGCTATTTATCTCAAACGGTTTTCGAGTATTTCAAAAAAAACACCTCGTTTTTCGATTTTTTTTTTTTTTTTTTTAATAGTAAAATTCGAAATAAATGTTTATCGATGATGTTTTTCCTAAATGTTCCCGAACAACAAAATGCACTGGTTTAAATTAATTTTTTTTTGGAAAATTACGCACCATATTTACAACGTACTTAGACACACTTCGCAGAATGCTCCAGAATTCGTATAATTTAATATTTTTGTGTTACGGGCGCAATTGCAACGTGAAGAACTTTTATTATAAACTGGAAAGATTTAACGTCCGTTAGCGGGTGTTTGCTTATCTCAGTCAATGAATTTGGAATTCGTACAGAATGCAGAATTTGGGCGTCTCCGGTTCGAAATCACTTCCCGGGAGTTTTCAGTTTTGAGAAAATTAAAAATTGAGCGTATGCTTCCCGGTCAATCAACTGTTACATTTAAAGTTCCCCGAAGTTTAATATCAAAGCGCAATACTGTCTGATATTCCAGATCGAATTTGTCAGATTCGTTAAAACGGATCACCTAGATTCATATAGATTAAAGTAGTGTATACGTGTCGTATTAGCATGTACGCATGTCTCGATGTCTCGATAAGTGTACAGTAAATAACGGTTAACACGTTTACTTAAAATTCGGACGGTGACGAAAGACCGCTGTTAATGTGTACGAGGCTTGATAAAAATAAAATAATGGCGAACGAAACAACAAAACTTCATGACGATTTAATCGGCAAGGCAATCAAATTTGATCCGAGATTAATGTGTAATGAGAAGCTTAGGCGTGTAGAAGCAACAATAGAGATACGTGTTATGTTTTGCCATTTTCACTGGAATAATCTGAATATTATAATATGACACTGAATGAATTTTTAGGAAAGTTGTCTAGTACGATGAGAAACTGTCCCGTATTATGATGAATAGCGCTAAAGCCGCAGAGACTCCGCGATAGTAGATGGTGATTTTCGGAAAATGTTCATTTGCATCTTTTCTCGTTCATGTTATGTACTATTTCAGTACAAATGTTGATTTTTACGGGCTATCGGACATTAGCGGGGCAGTTCGTTCCCCGTTTGCTATAATAAGGCCCCGGTTGCGTTTACGTCGGCGAACATTGTTCGTAATGTTAATAGTATAGGCGCTATGAATTATTTTAAATAATTTTACGAAAAGAAAGGAACTGGCCCCCCTACTCTCATTAGTGCCGTTGGGCTTAGTACAATTTACCTTAACTTCACAATCCCAACGCCCTGTCAAAGGTATGGAATTCACTTTACTTTAGTCGATAACGCCTAGAGTGTAGCTTGATGCGGTCACGACCTATTCGAGTGTGCCGGTAAATCGACGGTACATGTCGTCACGAATAATCTCTAATTTCTTCCACCGTATTGATCAGTTTTACGCACAACATTATATTAGACGTCCCCCCCCCCCGGTTAACCAGTGTTTGCGTCCATTCCTACAAAAGAGATGTTCACGCTTCCGCGTATGATTAGCAGCCTTTCGCAACTCTTTAACAAGGCTTTCATCGGCATTAAAATGTTGTACGTGATGGAGTTAGATTTTAATCTTCACGATACGATCGCCGATTCTCGCGCGCTTCTTTCACATACGCTGCATGCTGCAATTACATCGATAAAGCGGAAAAACTGAATATCGTGCCGATGTTCTTATAAGTACAGAGCATATTTATCCGTTATAAATATATAAAGTAGGTCCCATATATTATTGATGAGGTATCATCGTGAAGTTAAGCTTTTCATAACGGCACTAAGCCTAATGAATCTGATAAGAATACTGGAGTCAGTTTCTTTCTCCTTTTGGATTGTCCGCTTTTACTTTCCCCCAGATAATTCTCTGGTATAACCAATATTCAATTTCAGATTAGGTATATACCACTGGGACAACAATTTGGATCTGGAACGAGACAATTCTGGAACCCGTGTCTTCTGGTTTAGTAGCCAAGCGCCTTAACCACTAGGCTACCGCGCTACCTATTTATCTGTTACCTCTTCCTATTGTTTCGTTACTTTGCTTATTTTACCCGTTTTCCCGTGTCAATTCCACTTTTAATCTCTACTTCTTGGCTTACATTTGATGATCGTTGCTAAAAAAAAGTATTAGAACCTTTCAGAAAGACAAAAGATCGAAACTGTTTTTCGGTCTCTTCGGTAGCGCGAAAAAACACTTTCCCAAAATGATAATTTTCTCATTTACGTATGCGATTTCCGAAAAAAAAAAAAAAAACTATAATTTATGGTGTTCATTCGATGACTGTATTTTTAACGGTCGCTCGCAATCTTTGTTTTAATTATATTCCTGGCTTATGCGTTGCACGTTTTATCGTTTTTTTTTTTTTTTTTTTTATAAATTCATGCGCTTAAAAATGGTTCTTTTTCTTTTTTTCCGTTTCCTCTATTATCGCTTGTTCGTAAGCAGCGGCACTTAATCAAAGTGATGGGGGCCCCGGTATTATTTCGGATAGTTTAATAACTTAAAGGATATACAAAAATTGTACAAAATTATTTTCTTCCAATATCGACAAGTTTGGATTTTCAGTCGTACGTTAAAAAGTAGTATAGGAGCGTAATGTTACGAATATTTATGTATATGTAATTTTTGAACGAAAACGAAGTAGGAGAGTATGTAATTAAAGTATTTTACTTAAATATGTGTTTTTTTACGAAAATGAATTTTTACAGTTTTACATAAAAATATTACCACTTTTTTTCTGTAAATACTGTGTGATTTATTTTATCGAATTAACCGGTAATGTCTAGGAGATAAGGATAAAAAAATTGTTTCCGAAGCAATTATAAAAAATTTGAGTGCTTAGAAATTTATAGTGACTTTTCTTCTTTTTTTTTTGTTTTCGGCAAACTTTTCATTGATTTTAAGAGTTTAATTTTAAATTTTCACGCTAATAAAAATTACAAAAATTATTTCACGTACGAAGTCAATTATTTCGGCTAATTATATTTAATATTGCGTAGACGTAATCGATACTTCCGGTATACCTGTTCTTATCGCTACGTTTTATGTAGATTTCCAAAAAAGGTAGAAAAAGCACGTATATTTCGCTATGACTTACTAGTGTAGCCGACTCAGTTCCGCAGATTTCTATAGACGGGAAAAGCCGTTCTATTGCTAAATTACCTAATGCAGTAACTCTGCAGTTTCATTGATAATTTTCCGGCAACGTGCGATAATGTGTTCTTATTTTTTAAGAAGCTCGTTGCGGTCGAGAAAAGTAGAGATAAGACAAAATATAACGGCCGAGAAACGGATTGTAAACTAAGAAGAAACCTGTTGGTGGTAGTTTTTAAAAGTGTTGTTCCGCTTGCAATTCCGCTCAATTTTAACAGGCTTTTGACACGGCAAGTTTCGGCGACATATTTAATTACATCGCATATCGAAGAAAATCGTTTTTATTCGGTTAGAAAGTGGCTGTTTCTAGCTTGTATCGATGGTTGATGTTTTTCGTTTATACATGAAAATTACAAGTAAGGGAAAAGAGGTGGTGTTTCTTCTATTTTTTAATCAATTTATTTTTTTGCGATTTCCTTTATTAAGATTTACAGTACATATCTTCGCTGTTGCATGCGGGAAGATTTATATACACATTCAAACGACGCAACCCTCTGCAAAACAGTTTATAAGCAATGATTCAATAGAGTCTGTCCGAATTTTTCGGCAACCGTTCTATATAGTATAGACATTTAATTAGACACTAGATTTAGATATTACGAACGGGTTGCCGAACGTTTAATAAACACTCGCATGCTAACCTATTTAATCGTCCACAAATTCATATAATATTATGGTCCGTTACCACTTCAAAGTGTGCAGCTGTAGTGTTTTCTTGTCCAATTAGTGCACTGTGCCATTTCTCTATTGCCCCAGCTCTGTCATTCCTCTTTCGCGATTGATACCAGATTCCCAACTTAGTCGGAATAAACATCTAGATTACATTCAAAACGAACTCGGACTGAGAGTCTTTGCAACTTCAGTTGGGGGCTGCTGACCCGGTGGTGGTGCTGCGACCATTATGCAGACTTTATTACCGTAGTATCCTAGACACCACGGTTGCCGTTATTGTTCACTAACTAAATTATCAAAAACTCGTGTGTGTCTTTCTTTCTTTCGATACCTTAGCAGTTGAAATCAAAATGTCGTCCCTTTCTCACAGATTATCTCTTATTTAGACGATCGATTTCGTAAGAAATGTTGCTAGTAGGCCGTTTTATCCGATTAATTCGAGATTTTTTACTTATTTAAAAATGAAGTAGGCCTTTAAAATACCTACGTTTTATTACCCCTAGACTACACAGCATTGTGCTTCTGTCACAGTTCCTCTATTCATTTTTATCTTTTTTTTTATCTTTTTTAAAACTTTTTTTTTTTTTTAATCCTCATAGTTCGAATAGAATATATTTTTAATTCTCCAATTTTAAATGTTCAACAAATACACTCTGGAATGCCATCGAATATTGTTGTAGAGAGCTTTTTCATATCTTTCACGAAAAAGTTCAGGCTTCCACGTTTTACTTTCGTTTGTAGTGCTGAATATTTCGAAATCTTTTTAACATCTTACCTTTTCTAAATTTAAATAATTTCTCCTAAAATATTTTATTATTTCGTTTCCAGTCGTGGAAGTTTTTTTGCAGCATTGAGAAGATTTACAAAAAACTAGAAGTTTCATTGTGAATTTTGCCGTAACTGTTGGCTTTATTCGGATTCCGGGGCATTCGAACATTTGCGGCGATATCGCACCCCGTAGTATTTCACATTTTCTTACCAGACATCTACCGCCCCCTAGTCTTATGAAATACACGCGGAAAATAGAAAAAAAAAAAAAAAAAAAAAAAAACAAAAACGGAAGCTTGATAGTCAAATGAATACCGAGCAACAATATAAAGCAGTTTGACGTACAAATAATATATTTATTAAATTTTATAGATATGAACGCATGATGAATTGAAAACATAAAATATAAAAAAAAAAAAAGATATAAAAAAGCTGACTGTACATAGTTTAGAACTATGTGTAATAGTTCGAAATTAGTCAGTGTTTTCATATTTTTTATATACTACTTTATGTTTTTAGTTTATCATAATTTATTAAAAGTGTTCATATTCCTATGATTCAACGGTAGTTCGTCTCGAAACTAGTCGATGTTTTTTTAATATTTTGAATATGTTTTGTGTATTTTTTGTAAAATAATTTTATTATTTACGTATGTTCGACATAATATTGTGAATCGATTAATTTTTTTAATTTTTACATATTTAATGTTGCCGAGTCTTGCTTTGAACTTTATACAATATAAAGCGGTTCAACCTAACATCGTCAACCTTCTCTGATCTAATTGTGCTTTATGCAAAATTATACGAGATTATTGGTCCTATAATATGTCGACTTTGACTAAATGTTGGTGGTTTACCAATAAAACATGTGCTTTATTATTGTCGTGAAACACGACCGAAAAAAATTCGTATAGCTCAATCCGAAAATTCTTTTTCCATTGATAATATATTAATTTTTTCTTGGCCACTGGAAATTTTGCTGTTTACAAGTAATTATTTAATTGCATGTATAAGTGTAACACGTTAGTATATAAAACTTTTGTTTAGGTTTTCCTCAAGTTCCCCTGCGTACAAATCTTTAAAGTATCGACGGTAGCCGGAATTTGCCTCAAAAAAAAAAAAAAAAAAAAAAAAAACTCGTACCGTTGGATAAGCTGCTTTTTGTTGCATTACGTTTTCTGCCAGAGTGAATAAATAAAACGTAAACATGCAAGTTCCCGTTAACAATTCTGTCGCCAAAAAAACTAAATTATCGCGCTTTATCCGATTAGTGACGATTGAGAAAATAACTTTATGCGCTTTAATGTTTTACGCAGAGCATCTATGCGGAGTGAAGGTTTATAAGTTTCAATTAAGTTAAGGCATATGTGACGGTAACCGGAAACATTACTTAAATTTATGTCTTAACTGAGAAGTTGGACAACGCACCTTTCAGCCGTATACGAAAGTGTATCATGCGGCTAAAAGAAACGTTAATTGCGACATGATTGTTTTTAACACTTTATCTGGGGCATCAGCTCAGGTATTATTACGTAAGATTTATCCGAATAAAAAAACTTTAACGAGGAAATGAGAAATTTTCTTTTAGGCCATCTGTAGCGCTGCTCCGGATGTTTCACCTCAACTGAATTTCAATTATGGTGACCTATAAAAATTATACGATGATGAATCTACGCGGTCTTAGGCATCGTATGCGGTCTAAAAGAAAACTAGAATAAGTAGAAAAAGCTGATTAATGGGTAAAAGTTTGCGAGCTAACGGATGTGGCTTGCGGCCATTTTAAAAATAATCTGAAAAGAGCGGAATCCGCAGTATTGCCTGGGGTGGATTAAAGATTTACGGGGCCCGGGACTGGCTCGCCTTCGAATAAAAAAATGATGAAAAAAATCATTATTATACTCGTATATGGGCAAAAACAAACAAGCAAAAAAAAACCTACTGCCTACCTATGAATAACTAATAAAATTAAAATTATACTCTTTTTACAAAATTAACTTTCTTACCCTAAGAAATTAAATACCTAACATCAAACGGCAAACAAGGAATATTTCATATATATATATATATATATATATTATTTTATTTATTTTTTTTGGACCTGTCAATCGGGGACCTTTACCTAGAAACAATTAGAATAGGAAGGAATCAATTATATCTTAATACGATATCACATGTTGTTAGGAGAAAGGAACAAATAATAGGAATAATATCTGAAGAGGGAAAGGATAATAAGGGGCGCAATATGGAGTAGGAAGAGCAAGTATCAATAAAATGGAATAGAAAGCAGAACGCTTAATAAAAGGAGATAAACACTTAATAAACACTTAATCGCAAGTAGGCTCTTTGTTTGTGTGGAGAGGACAATATGGAGAGGCAACCAACGGTTAACTAAAACGAGAGGAAAATAATAGAGTATGACTTAAAAATGCAGACTAATAACGAGGGCAACAACAGAACAACGAACTGAAGGAAACAAAGAGAACCATAGGTTAACAGGAAGACTAGGTTGAACAGACAGATAAAAAGAACAATTGTTAGAGAAAGAGGAAGCGCATTTAGCCGATACCATAATCTGAGATGAAAAGCTTTGCACAGCGGAAGGATATTAGACACGATAGTATTTTTTTAAAGAAAGGAAATGGGAAGAATCAAAAACCCGAGAGCCAAGGAGTTCGCCGCTTCATTACCACAGATGTCCAAATGGCTACTAACCCACAGTAAATATCAATATAAATGCAAAGAAGGGAAGAAGAACGTGGATAAGTGAGCGTATGCGGAGTATGATAAAATCACAGGAATAATTAGGTAGGGGAGAATGAATTGAAGGGCAGACATGGAATCTGATATAATTAAGAATTTAGACGAAAGGTGATTGAACGAAATGAAAATGATGGAACGTAAAATAGTCATTAATTCGTTTATGAATGCGGAACAGGAAGGAGGAAAGCGAAAAGATTCGGAAAAACCAAAATCTGGAAGGATAAAAGAGGCACCGATACCAACCGGCTTCTTCGAACCATCTGTAAACACGGGGTTGCAAGCGAAGGAAATTGATAAAACTGTGGCTAATTAGGGCGTATAGAAAAAACTTCGAGAGCGTAGGACCATTAAACATATTTGGAGGATGGCAGAGATCGGCGAAATTAAAAGTGAAATAAGGGAGATTGATAAAGGACATTATGTAAGGACAAAACGAACTGAGCCGAAGAGAAATGAGAGATAGAATAGGAGTTTTCCTAGGTACGAAACGCCAGTTCCTAGAAATGGAAAGATAGGAATAGAAGAGGACGTAAGTAAGAAACCGGTAGCCCAAATAAGATCTGCGAATAGAAAGAGATGATGTATTAGATTCGGCAAGAACTGCTGGAACTGGAGATAATTTAAGAACACCAAGGCATAGACGAAGGTAAGAGTTTTGGATTACATCCAATTTAGAGAGTTGGGACTTAGAGGCACAACCATGGAGAAATGAACAGTAATTATTGAGCGGATGATAGATTTATATAGAGAAATAAGGACACAAGGATCATCACCCTATTTGGTTGGAGATAAGGCCTTCAGCAAGTTTCGCCTTTTGGTTGCTGAAGAGGAAAGATACTTGATGTGTTCGGAGAAGGATAACCGACTGCCAAGGATGATATCAAGATAACAGAAACAATTAACATGAGAAAGGAGTGTATTTGCTAGGGATAGATAGACAGGAGCAAGATTATATACTACATATATATTAATATTTTTTAATTTTTTATTAATAACGTTACATTTCCTTTTTGTACAAAAAAATATTTATATATATATATACACACACACACACACATATATATATATATAATTATATATAAATTAAATATTGTGGGCAGCAAAAAAATAATTACTTTTTTAATAACAATGAAAACTTTATTTATAATGCATTATCTAGGGCGGCGTTGCGCCGGTATTGCATAGCGGCTTTCAAGCTAATTTGGATACACTGATGCGATGTTTTTGATCATGTTCTTTTCTTTATAGAAATTAAACGGGCATGTTTCTAAAGTCTGTAACTGTTTATGTGATCAGAAAAAAGTGAATAAAACATACAGTATGATTTATTAAATTTTTCTGAATACAAATGTATATTTATAAAATCGGCAATCAATTAAAACTCGCTTTTATTTTAAATGATTTTTATACAGTTCTAAATAAAACTTATTAAATTTCAATAAAAATAAAAAATAAAATATTGTTAAAATTAACAATATTTCAGATCGTAAAACGTTTTTACATAGAAAAAAATTGACAACGATTGTATGTATGGATATCAATATTTAAATAGAAAATTATTATTAATCGATTTGTCGAATGTTTATTTATTATTCAATACATACGTTAAAGGACTCATTCATTTTTTTTTCAACACAATGAATTAGATTTATCGTAGAGAAAATTTCTATAAATATTCATTTTATGCGTAGCATTTGGTTTATTGGGAAAAAAGAGCAAGTTTTATATAGAAAAAGTATATTATTTTATCAATGAACTCGTAGTATATTCTTTTTTATATACAAAAATTAACTGAATGCTTTTTACGAAAAGAAAAACGGAAATTTAAAATTTTGTATTTTATAGTATCTTTTTGGAAAAGTATCTTAAATTTTGCACATGGAAAATTAATTTTTTTTCTGTTCGGTAGCGCAGGACCTCCTGGTGTCGGGGCCCGGAACCCCTCCTCCTTAGTTCCGGTCCTAAATATTACCAGCATCACAAGTAGACAACGTTCAGAAGGAAAAGAAGACTTCGGATCGGTCACCTTTTCTACGTTCTCTTCAAGCGTAAAAAAGTAACTTTAGAACGATTTTTTGTTCCAAAAAGTCGGAAGCTTTGCGACATTTTTATACGAGGATGGAACGAGCAGCTGCGGGCAGGAACGATTTCTCGACGAGAATACAGTAAGAAACCTACCGGTAGTAGAAGTTGACCGAGTTAATAAGCTAACTCATTTCCTTCGATTTCTAGGTGACCAGTAATCCAGATCAATTTGGATTAAATGAGAAAGGAAGAGGTTTTTGAATCATGTGTAAGAAAGATTACGTAGTCGATGGAGTGTGGAAAGGAACAGAAGAGATGTAATAGCCTGAAGCGCATTTTGAGTATCTGACAGGAAAAGGATATCGTGAAAAACTGGTGAAGATTTGATGAAGAGAAGTGTGCAAGATGGTCCTAGACTCAACACGGAAGATTTCGATCCTTCGGAGCCGTCAATTGTGTAAAACGGTTAGAGGAGCGAAAGTTTACACTTCGTATAGATTCTGATTGAACGACACGATGGAATAAGATGAACATTAAAAACCACGAAGGAAGGATGAACAATTGAAGGAAAAGTACGAGAACTTTTCGTGTGAGCACAGAGATACACGGTGAAAACTAAAGGAAACGGCAGAGATCAGAGATAGAGTCGGTGTTTTAGTAGCGGGAAAGCGTCAAATACGTAAGATGTGTGGAAATAAGGAGAAATAAGAAGCGAGGAAAAGGAAATAGACAAACGTGTTTAATGCGGTTAACGTAAATATCGAATGAAAAAAGGAGAAACACGGGTACGGGTTTCAACTTGAACCGCGAGGATGGATTTCCGAGCTCCAAGGCAAAGACGGAGGCAAATATTTTGGTCGCTATCTCGTCTAGAAAGCGCAGACGAATAGAGTCGTACGAAGCAGCGATAATCCAAAATGGAACACGGATGCGGGATTTTTATAAAACATGAGCAGAATGCAGGGATCACCTCTGCAATCCGTATGTGAAAGGAATAAGGTTGAGCCTTTTATTAAATGATGATTTTACGCAATGAAAGGTCACTATCCAAAAATACTCCCAAGAAAAAAGGAGCTAGCAAAGGGGATTCGGTCGTTATTTAAGAAGATATTAATTAAGGAAAAATCCAAAATACGAAGGGTGAAGGTAACACAGTAGCGGATTTACTGGAAGAGATAGAAAGATGAGAATATTGGATAAAGCGTCTTCTTCTGAAGTTGTTGACGAGTTTTGAAATTGACATTTAGCCATAGAAATGCTACGATTCGTGGAGTAATGATGTCGTTGGCGAAAAAAAAAAAAAAAAAGGGGAAAGATAATTTAGAAGCCGTTTTAATAAGATAGATAAAATTAATCGTCTATTTTCATAGAAAAATCAGAACTTCCAACGGACCAAGAGTAGGGAAATTTGGTAACATTTGCCTTTAAACAATTATAATAATTCGCGAGGCGCCCGAGATCGTTCTGCAACTATCTGAATTGTATTAAATCTTCTTTTCTATTTTTCGATAAGTTAAATATGGGGGCTCGAGAAAATTTAGCGGGCAAGGAATTACGCGGCTTTTGGTAGAGTTATATTTATGGAGTTTTCCTAAATGTGAGAACAGAAAACTTAAAAATGCCATATTCAAAACGACAAATGCGTTCTTTATTTATACTCTCTGCTACGGCGTAGAAACACGATCAAACGATCTACAGACTTCCTCGAAATAAAGTGCTTTTAAAACGCAGAAGTTAACGTGTAAGACTACTTGAGCGATACCGCGTACAATATCTCGCATACACACGTGTGTAATAATAGTAAAGAATTGTTTAAATGTATTACGTCATGAAATTTATTAACAGAATAACGAAATAAGGAAATTTACATTTTTCAATATCAAGTAAGAAGTGTAAAAAAGTATATTGTAGTACGTATACGTACACGTAAACATGAAATAAAATCGTTAAATATCGTCGACCGGCGGTACACACGTAAATTGGAACAAGATCGAGCAGAGTAAATATCGCCATATTCGGTGTACAATGTTTTTCATTGTACTAAATGGAAATGTTGCATGTATAGGAAGAACGAAAGAAAAGAACAGGTCAGAAAACTATTTGGCAAACCGGAAAACATGGAATTATTATTGTTGAAGGTGGTGAGAGTCAATCGCCCCATGCTCGAAAAAATGTTTCAATGTCCTAACCGCGAAAATGAATTTTATTAATTCGTTAATAATTCGATATAGGATGAATATGACGAATAAAAATAACGACGTAACTAAATTTCATAGTCCTTTCGAGGCGTTCTCTCGTACTGACTCCGAATTAAATACGATTAATAACAAAAATTTTAAGGCACTTTATAAGCAAATTTCGCTTGCAGTGATCGGACATCTACTAGCGGTGTTAACGTAATCCGCAACCGTCTTACTATTTTAATCTAAAAACTTAATGCTTTCACAAAGGCGGATTTAACTCGTGTATGAAGGTTCCGAGTAGGCCTATTATTGTTTCATTGATTCCTTCTTTCCTTTTTTTTCCCCCGTGTTCCATGTTATATCAACCGTAAAATAAGTTTTTCTGATAGTAAAGGCAGATAAAAAAATGCTTTTTAAATGAGAAAAAAAAACTTGTAGATATTTTTCGAACGAAAAATATTGTCATGGATTACTGTTAACTATTTTATTTTATTTTGTTATATTTCATTTATTCTCGATCATTTAATATTCTTTTATTTCAATTTTTATTTTTGCACTATTCGTAGTATAAAATAATGTATTTGTGAAGTTTATAGAAACAATGGTAACACAAACAATTTGATTTGATCATTATTATTATCGAAAGAATCGCAGCTATGATGCTGGTTAGATTATGGCTAATGTATCTAGCAAGTACTATAAATTTTCTCCATCTTGAAGATTAAGGAAGGTCCCCCCCCCCCCATACTTGTGGCGGTATTTAATACAAATCGACTTTTGTATAAGATCTACTAATATACGGCGCCAATTATAACTTACATGTTTTTAACTAAACCATTCGGTGTTATACCATTATTTCCAACAACTAGCGGTATTATTTTAACTGTACTAATCTTCAACGTATGTTTTTCATCTAAATTTTTCATATTTATTTATTTTGTCTTCGATTTATTTATATAGTTATTATTATTATCATTACTATTATTGCACTATTATTATTATTTTTTTTTTGCTTTTTTTTTTTTTATGAATCAGATAATAGCAGATATTATAGGATTATAATAAAATTGGGAACTGGAACAAGAAAAAAAAAATAATATATATATATATCACTTTTAACATTTTATAAGCGCTATTATCCCGTTAAAAATATAAAGTCCATTTTGTATATCGAAAATGCTTCACTCATCAGATAAAAACTATTTCGCATGTTTTACGTTTTTAAATCGTTAAATTTTTTACAGGTTAAGAAAATATTCGCTATTATGATTCCTCCTACCACATGAGCAGCTCGAACATTAAAAAGGGTTTCTGTTAATAGTCGAACACTGAAAATCGATTATAACGTATAACTCCAGATTTCTGTAAAAATATGCCCCATCATCACTTGCTTTCTCCGGTAAATAACAATAAAACTGAAAATGCCCCGTTTTCAATAAATTCCAAATCGATAATTAAATATCGGTAATTGAAAAAATACGTTCAAATGAATATATCTATTTAAAGATCGTTGAAGCAACTGGAAAAAAAAAAAGAAGCCAACTCTTTATTTATTAATACGTTAGCTTAAAATGAGTGACGGAAAACTGTTTAATACGCCACGGATAAAACCTGCTTCGCAAAGGAAAATAACAGAGTAATATTTCAAGAAAAAAGGTGTAAACTCCTTTTCAGATTGTAACCGATTAACAAATTTCCATTCTCTTTTCTTTTCTTTTTTTTTTTTTGTTGTAATGCAGTCTGTTTATCGAGACTTATAAAAAAAAGAAAAGAAAGTAATAGTATATATTTTATTATTATGGATTTTTTACTTCTTTAAAACCGTTCTATTCGACGAAAATGCCTACTGATTAAGCCTCCGGAATATTTTCCTTTAAACAAAATACACGACGTTTTTGAATTATAAAATGCTAATAAGCGTCAGGGTTATATATTATTGGGGTTAGTTCGGTGCAAATCACCGCCTACTACGAACTCGGACCTTACGTGCTCAAGTTTAAATCCACCGTAGATTAAACGTGCAGTTATAATTGTAACACTCGCATGTATTATTATAAATTCTCCGTTTAACGGTTCATCTTGATTATAAATAGGATTATTAATTGTTTCATTTCATCGTCGTTTTATAAAATTACACATTAATACGCTTATATAAAGTACGAGCGGTGGTTCGAATGAAGAAGTTATTGACGAAATTCCGAACAGCAGGGACGCAGCGTACCAGCGGTGTCAGCTATCATCTTCCGACTCGCGATGAACTATAGCGTGATGTAACGTTATCGCCTCGCTGCCGCGACGGAAAGCGGCCCTCTTCTGACGTCCGGACGAGGAAACCGCTGGCGAGCAAACTGAGGAAGCTGCAGAAACTGGCCATTGTTGGTCAGTTACTGGCTGCGGCGGTGGCGCCGGTGGTGGTAATGTGATGACTTCGGAATTGTCCGGCGAGGCATCAGTCACCGTAATGCTGACTTCCGATTCCGGCAGTTCCAGCGAATGAACGGTTGTCGGCACAATGATGTTGCTGCATTCCGTTTTCGAATCGGGTGAAGGCTCGCTCACCGTGATGCATACATCGATCCTACAGACAAAATGTAATGCGAACCATTATAGTATGTGGCAGTTCTCGCGGTACAGCTTGAAAGCAGAACTTGCCACGCAAATTAAAACGGAACCAGAGTGAAACGTCATTCAACTCGGAAGTGGAATTTGATAAAAAATTAATCGGTTGTTTTGTCTCAGAAGTAACATGTATTTCTGGAAGAAAGAATAGACCAGAATGTCTAGAATCGACGAAGGGGACAAAAAGAGATTAATGGGAGCAAACTAGTAAGCAGTCCTTCCAATGTGGAAAATTAGAAATTTATCGGTGACGGTCAGTCTTTTAATACTTCACTGAAGATTAGGCCGCTCTTTTGTTACCTACTTCAGTTGTAAAATCGAATAATAACGTACTTCCATGTTGACCGATGGAGAAATACGTCACTAATAAGGATCCTTTTTTAATTATTATGGGTGTGCACTATAGACAGTAAAGAGCATTACGATATTAGAAGAATGCCATCTGCATGAATTGCTTAAAATCAATTTCCAATTGCCTACGACGACTGTTTGTAAATTTATCCGTTAATCTGGATATCATGCATGCGGATTTAGATTCGTTTAGTGATGCCTGTGTATGGGTTTCAGTTGAATTCGCTAATAAATCCTACCGATAAAAAGAAAAAAAAAAAAAAAAAAGTTTGACGATTAATCACGAATCGGCCTTACTCTGGACACACATTCCTATCCGTGTTATAGATAGCTCGAATAATCTAGGGAATGTTGGAACAACAGATGAAATCGAAGTTATCTCGGAGGTCCTTCATTTAGTTAATATTCTGATGGCGCTTAATGTAAGTGTAAGCTAAACGTCAAATAATAAAGAATGAACACGGTGTTTAAATTCCATTTTTGATAAGAAATATAGTAATTCGCAAAACCAACAATATAAAACCGACACGCTCCGCAATGGATCGATCCATAATTGATTTTAATAATTACGTTTTTTGTTTTTTTTTATTAGTAGTTGCTTTATCTTTAAGTTTTTTTCTTTTAATCACGTCTCTGGCGAATCGTCGTGCACATTTTCGAAATGGTAGCCGTATCACTGGCACAAATCTTTTGGCTCGCGATAGGATACCATCTATTGTAAAATTAAGATTTTCGTAATTTATTAATCCTAAGTAGATTTAAAGAGAATATTGAAAATGCCAGTTCCTTTCGCTCGACCGCCTTCACTTTCACCGGGCTTCTCTCGTATAACTAATATTCAATTTCAGATTAGGTATATACTAGAAACTTGGATCTCTTAACGAGACAATTCTCGAAAACGCCCATGATGCTACTTCTGACTTGGTAGTTTGGCATCTTAACTAACGATTATATAATTTTCGAAAAATAAATAAACCAGAGTGCCCAATGGGGTCTAGTGCTATTAACAGTTCTACGTGTTTCGTTTTTTTTCCCCAAGGATACATTGCCAAACAATTAAAACTATCGATGCTAAAGGTCCTAAGCAGTAGAGACACGTTAATTCAAAGAGTGGGCAAGCGTTAAATGATTTCTTTGAAATGTATTATTATTTTCCAATAGTTCGGCTTTCTGTAAATAAGCGAAAATTGCAATATTCTGACCTTCTAAGGTCCGGCTCTACGTCAACGGCAGTACTGCCATCTTTAGAACCATCAATAAAAACAATTTTATACATAACTTGCATATCTAATAAAAGAGGTCCTGCCAACGGTAGGCTGAATGTGTGTATAGTTGCGATAGCGCACTACCAGCTTGCAAGATTTAATCAGAATATGTTTATGTAAAACACGTATAAGAACAGAATTGCACAAAAACGTTGCGATGCAGATCCCGTTAAGTTTTGTTTATTAGTTTGTAATGTGAATTTTTATTGAACAATTATTAAAAATAATACCTCCGCTTCCTTTTTTAGCGACGTTACAGATAAACACGAAGAAGAAGAAAAATCTGGAAGGATATATTATAACCTCCTTAATATAATTCCTTCAATACGCATAATATCTAGATGCCCTTTATATATTATAATAATATCGATTTTTCAGACTTCGCAGCTCCAGCGTGAAAATAATTAGTAACTATAAATTTCAAAATGGGAGCCTCTGCGCGACCCACTTAAACTCCAATTAATCGTACTCAATTTAGTTTTTCCGCGAGAATTTACAAGCGGCTAGTGTGGATTTTCATGGAACTGTTACATTACGTTTCAGCTTAGCTTTTATTTTTTATAGAATACGTTCCTTCCGATTTTACTATTCTGAAAATCACCATCATTTTTGGAGATCCGAAAATTAAGCGCTCGAAATGAGCATTTCCCGCCAAAAATAAAGCTGGATGTTTTTCTTCTTTTTTTTTTTTTTTTTTTTTTTTGTCTTCCAAAATGGAAAACATTAAAACTGCTACTAAGGCAAATTAATTTCAAATTCAACAATACAATTACAAGCGTAACTACATATTAACAAACTAAGAAATCATCGGATGGAATTGAAAAATATACATAAACCTAGGTGCACCGTAGTAAGCATTACCTAGGACACAAGCTATACTACTATAAAAAATTGTATGATGCACAAACTGTATAATTAACTTACCGACAACTTAATAATAAATCCTAAAAACTTGTTTTTGGAGTCGAATGAATTTAAAAAATTAAAACATCTCAATCGATGTTATGCTATTTGAATTCACACAGGTTATTGACAATTTCTTCAAGCACTGGATAAATAATTCTGACCGTTAAATCAATTTAAAATATACCACTGAATACTTTCTGCACCAAGGGTTTTTTATGGTGGCGCTCGCTTTACTTAATACCTTATTTTATACCATATCGGTGATATTGTAAATAATTTCTATTAACAAAAAAAATCGGATATATTTATCAAAAATAATACACCGACATATTTCAGAGTAACTACTGCATAGGTGTTTTATCTGAAATACATTTAATGTGTTATTTGTAATAAATATGTATATCTTTTTATCATTATTTTATTTTTTGGTAATAAAAATTATTTAACAATATCACCGATATGGTATAAAATAAGGTATTAAAAGTAAAGCGAGCGCTGTCATAAACCCTTGGTAGCGTGTGTAATTGCGCAATTAATCTTTCCATACTGTATAGTAAGTGTTGAATATGTAACGAGAATGAATTTCTAATGACCAGTAGTAATATTTCTAAATTTCTGCGAAAGGACTTCTCAGGCTTTACAGGAACCTTGTTTATTAAACGATGTATGTATATCACCAAAGAAGATGTACAAGTTATGTTTTTTTTGATTTTCCTTTTAAGTTCATCCGATTTCGCAATGAACACCTCTCATTAGGCCGTCATTTCGTTAATATTTTTATATCAGCGTATTTACTATTATTTCGAAGCTTGCTGTAAATTTTACATTTTTATGTATCACATTCATCGGAGAGAAGACTGCCATGTCACTTTGAAAAAAAAGAGAAGAACATAAAAATAAGTAATCGTATTTAAAATGTACCTAGTGTGGTAGCTGGCGTTTACATATTTTCTACATAACGAAATATTCAAAGCGAAAAATAGCGATTGGAAACAGTCGCAAGCCAATTTTAAATAATAAAAACAAAAAAAAAATAACAAACAAAAATAGAGCACCACCGAAATTACATTTTATATGCGAGGAGTAATTCAAATATATTGTAAAAAAAATCGTCGCAGATATATACAAATGTATGCAGTAGTACAGTTCCTTGTAGAGTTCCGTTCCGACGACATCCAGGGGTCGTCGTCGTCGTCAGAGTGGAAAAAGGTTATTATCAAATTACTGTGTAAAAGCCGTATATGTACACACGCACACACACACACTTAGTACCTGTTAATGAGACAAGATTTATTGCTTAGTCAGCCGCGTTGTTTGGTGCGCATAGTGGTTATATACAGAAGTGTGTATGTGTGTGTTTACGTTTGTATCGCTACCGGGAAAATAGCGTAACCGAGAATTTTCGCAATTTTTACGGCGATGTGATTGAAAAACCTTTTTTTTAAATAAGGTTGCGCGAGATTTGCACTAGAAATGGCCGGAATTGTAAGTTGTGCATGAAATAGGCGAAAACGCGGCTCACTCGCACATATATAATACTTAATATATACAAAAAGATTATTTTACATACTCTTGTATATGTTCTTACTTGGGAGAGATGTCATCATCTGGCAAAGGCGGGGGCGGAGGAGGTAATTCTTCGCCGTTTACCTGAGTACTATTTAATAGGAATAGAGGAAGATTAAGCCACATGGCGCTGTTTATTTCCGAAGCGTCACTAGTGTCTGAAGCGCGCGAAGACTTACGAGATGAAGCTCTGGAACCGCGATGTACGTGTAGGAAAGAAGAAAGTCTACCTTGCCAACCTCCGCCTGGACTCGATGTTTGCGTTACTTCGTCCGCATCGCATTCTTCCCGTTCCTTCTTACGTCTGCACAGCCGGCAAAACATCGAACAAACAAACAAAAACAAAAAAACACACATCGAAAATTCCGGTTAATAACAAATTTCGCTATTTCGGTACACGTAAGCCCCGCTAGCGTGGTTAAATACAACACAAACCGCGTGTCAGAAAATGACTTTCTCCGGACGTTTCTGAGAAAAATAATAATTTGTCACTGGTTTTTTTGGGAGGGGGGGTTCTTGTGTGTTTTTATGTATTCTATTTACTTTCCCTAGACAAAAACTTGAATCAAAAAAAGATTTTCAACTCATTTTTTTTTTAAGTTCTTTTTGAAGTGAAACTTTTTACGGCACGGCAGAGGAAAATTTTCGTTACGCGTTACGCGTTAAACGTAGGGTAGATATGTATTTGTTTGTATGTATAAGTGTCCGTCTGGGTCTAGTAGTATACCAAAATGAGTAAATGTATATAGTTAAGTATTTATACTACGGGACTTCGTATAGTATACAGTTTGAGCATTCTCATATATATATATATATATGCATGTAATAAGTACCTGTACACACTATACCCTATAGAAAGATATTCACGATACGATACATTATACATTTAGTCTATTAATGGTTTTTTAAATCATATGGACGCCTCGTTAAAATCAACATGTATGACAAAATGCCTATGATTTTAAGTGGAGATTTTAATGTAAATTTTGCTTTAGACAACTCTCTACAGTTGATTGAATTTTTAAAAGACAACTTATCTCTACAAAATAACAGGATGATATCAACGACAAAAAACCAAATACAACGATTGATTCAGTGTTTTCAAGATTTTTAGATGATATTGAGTGCAAAACTTATATTTCTTATTTTAGTTACTACAAGCCGTTGATAACAAAAGTATGGACTGAAACATAAGCATAACTGAAATAGACCAATGATAACGATACTTATCGGATCACTTAATTCCTCTCCAATTCCAGCCCTTTCGGCAGAGACTAGATTCCTTCCTCTTTTCATTCAAAGACTCTTATTAGGTGAAAGATTTCTGATTAAACGCCTCCTTATTACTAATTCTAAACTCCTAAGTTCATATCATTCATTTTCAATAACTGGCGTTTCTCTCCTCGCAAAATTCTTATATTATCCTCAATCTTTTCTCGGCTTATGCTCTTCTCGCCTTTTGTCTTCCCTTTCACCAAACCGCCTTACTTCACTTATAATTTCTTTGAATTCATGCACTCTCCGAAGTTATTTGTTCTCCCCTGGGACATTAAATCTTTTCCTCATCCTGCCGTTCAAAATGAATTCAACCACTTGTTATCCTTATACTTCCGTTCCCATACAATTATGGTTTGAAGTTCGATGCTGGCGTTGGGGCTGCCTTCATTATTCCCCCGCTTACCTATTCCGAATCCTTTCGGTTGCTCTTCTTTCCTCTGGTTGACTTGTTGGCACGTTCAGCGGCGATCAATGGTCTATTCATTAGAAAATTTCCTGCCCAAACTCTCTAATGTCTCTCTTATCGCTCCCATCGCAATTTCCGGACCGAATTACTAATACTCGATCCTTGAATCTTTCTCTACAGCCCTTTCCTAATCTTTTCCCCTACCTCAGCCGTTCGATTATTTCCTCTATAGTTCGCCATTTGTGTCTCTATAACCCTTGAGAGTTCAATTATACCTGCGATGCGAATCACGTCTTGTTCGACTATCCGTTTATTTCCTCCGAACGTGCTACCCTATATTCTAATCTTCTGCGTCTTGACCTCCCTACTCCTTATAATGCCCACGCTATTCTTGCAATCCCGTCTTTTAATATAGTTTCTTTGTTAGACTTTTTTATCTCCTCAATTTCTAATATTTTCCTTATATAATGTATAATTTTGTGCGTTGGGTAAGTTCCACTGTTGACGTGCCCAAAAAAATTAAATTAAAAAAAAAAAAAAATTAGGAACATGTGAGTAATGATAAAAATTGATGAACAAGAGTATTCGTCAAAAAACGTGAAAAAATGTAGTTTCTTTGGATAATTTTTTTTTCTTATTATTTTTCATTAGGATAACAGAGGCTTTTGACTTAAAATTCTATCAATTTACAAAATTACCATGGAAATGTAGCTTTGTTATCGACTTCCAAAAAGAAGGAGGTTATATGTTCGTTCGTCGCATTTTTAGAATTACGTTGTAAATTTTGATCATTTTATACAAAGTATAGAAGAGAAAGAGACATAACTGTAAGCAAGAAGCGTCAACAGGCACAGCCCGTTGCGAGGCCAAAATGACCGAGTTATATATATATATATAAAAACGATCAGGACATTCGGGAAGACAGACGAAATATTCGCCGACATAAAACAGACATTTCAGTACGTAGTACATTACGCACTATCGGTAATCAATGATTGTCTGTTTTCCTGAACCTCCTGATCAAGTTTTTAAGTCTCAAACGATCACGTTACTGACAATTCAATTTTTATATCAGAGCCCACGTCCGCTATCATTGAGCTTTAACATTGTGCACACTTAAAAATCCGGTAAACATTGTGAAATTTCCTCGACTAAACTTTTAAATGGTTTCTCTTTTCTTTTCCCTTTATTTTTTTGGGAAATTATAAGTAATTTTTCTAAAAAAGACCTCCAAATCTTTTTCATAAATTATCGAACGCAGAGGCACAAAGATTATATTTAAACTTTTTTTTAAAAAAAAAAAGTGAAATTGACGAATTATTTCGAATAATTTTACGATAAGAGTAAAGTTCAGAATATAAGAAAGGATACAAAATAACGTGGTATGAAGTTTTTATAAATTGTGTTTCGAGAGGAGAAAATCTCGTAAATAGAATTAGATAAAGAAAATGAAAAATCGATTAAGATAAATTAGGTAAAAACTTGACCGTATTTCGAAAGAAAAATTGACAAACTTGGTTTCTATAGAGTATGTCTTTCTAAACAATCGAAGGACACAATACAAATCGTTAGAAATTTTTTTTTCGAATTTTGATTATATGGATGCGAACGAGAGGAAATAAATTTTTTCCGGGAAATAATAGAGACGAAAACTGCAGAACTCTTTGAGTTTTTTTTTGTTTTTCATTCTTTTTGGGCTCCAAAATCGAATGAAAAGGATAGCCGGATCTACAACGGCGAAAGAAGAGGTGAAGTAATGGTTAAAAGTATACTTTTTGCATTAGAAACAATAATAAAATTGTTCCAGTAATTAGAAGAAAAGATATAAAGCATGGCACGCGGAATAGCAATCAGCGGTGAAGATGGAGTAGAAAGAAGGTAGTTTAATGGATTCGAAACGGTTAAGAGACGGTATATTAAAGGCGGAGCTCCCACTCTCTCTGGTCTCTTTGAGCCATCAGTGAAAATAAGGGAGTGAAAGAGAAATGTAAAATTAAGGGCGTATGAGTCAGGAACTTGCTAGTTACGCAAGTGACGAGCTGTTTCGAATAGCGCAAAAATGTGCAATCAAAAAATAGGGTCATTAGAAATCAACTGCAAACCCTGTTAAAATTTAAAATATCCTTTTATCGTCACGATTGAAGTTAATAAATCATGGGTATCTGGAAAGAATTTTTTATAAATTTTGCTTATATCTGAAGAAAGTATCTCGTATTAAGAGTGGAGTACTGTGACGATATTACTCGTTACTATCCTAGTGTAATTGATTCAATTTTCAAACTGAATCAATTCGTTCGCGGCAGATTTCAGAGTAGAAAACCAAAATTTTATCATACAACACGATACAAGAACTATTAAAACATGTGTAGGTTTTACCTTAAAAATTACAGGGTAATAAATAGAAGATAATTAAGAAATGGCGAATTAATAGGGGGGAGGGGCACTTTGCACGAAGAAACGAAATATGCGGCTTTTGTTAAAAAAAAAAAAAAAAAGAGGGAAAAAAGGAAAATTCAGCACAAACAACTAGGCGACTACACATCATCGCTACTTTGTAAAGGTAAAATCGATTCAGAAAAGAAAAGAAAAAAAAAAGGTTAATAATTACAAAGCGTTTTATTACGTTAATGCATTTCAAAATTGCTACTAAAACGACTTTCACCTACTGACGATATTTAAATATATTTACAATTAGGTTTACCGGAAGGAAATTTTTTATTTCAGTTTGCTAAATTAAAACACCGTAACAAAGCGAAATGTAAATAAATAAAAATTTCTAAAAACATGTAAGATTAACTAATCGTAGAGGCACTATGTTCGAATCCCGCTGTCTGACACTTCCAAAAATATTGCCCAGCCGCGGATAATGACCATAGTTGACGCGTCCGAAAAGTAATTAGAAAAAAAAAGGAGAAATATACATTGTAAGGGTCGCGTGCTTGGGTTTTTTGGTGCTGTAACGTCACCGCAGACTACCAAAGTGCCGTAACAATTATGTTAAACTCTGTACCAAAAAATAGAGCTCTATGTTTCTATTTTATTTTTTTAAATTTTTTGTGCTCATCTGAACTATATGGAAGTGAATGTACGACAGCGGTTATCCGATCAAAACACCACTGCCCTACCAACTACGAGTATATAACGATGATGTAGCTGAGGTTAATTCTTCTGTTATTATTCGAGCATTCTTACTTCCTGTTTTCTTTCCTCTTGATAGCCATGTATGCCATCTTGTTGGCTGTGTTCTGTGAATAGTTTTCATTCCGTATAAAATTATTTCGGGGAAAAAACGTTTATATAATGAAAAAAATGATGTTATTTACGTTTGAGCGTAGTAGAAGCAGTTGCTCATAATATTTTCAAATTTTATTTATTCCGACAGTTTTTTGTTTTTTTTTCTTTTCTCGCTTGCAAAGTTTACTATGGTCAAACGCATTGCTAAACACGCGAGAAAATCTCTAGATTAGAATTGGGCGAAGCTTGCTACTGATGAACTTGTTAATCGCGACTCCTACTAAGTATTCCGGTTACCATGGATGCGCAACCAGAGAAAAGTGTATTCGTGACGTTTTCGGCGATAGCAGGGTGACGTGATTTTTAATAAAAACATTGACAATCATTTGCTATTTCTTATCGTTCCAAAAATAATAAAAGCCAATTAAAAATTGAACGCGTAAAATATTTTTTTGGTCTCTGGAATTACTGATATTTAAATCAAGGTCATCTAGTTTTATATTCTTTTGAAAAAACTTTTCATACGCGAGTGAAACTGTTTTTCTTCTTCTAACAGTGATGAAGAATGTCAGGAGCATGCGTGTGTTAAATTAATAAAAAAAAAAAAAATTTAACCGCGTCAATACTTTTCGGCTAATAACGTTACAAAAGTGACGCGTAACGTCAATAATGGACTAGTTAGTGTCTTGAACATGTTAGGATGATTTTGAGTTATTTTAATTCAACCTAGACTACGTGTAACTGAAAGATGGTCATACGGTCCGTAATACAGTTCAGAAGAATACTAATATTCCCATGTTTAGTTCATAAATGGTCTCATTTTTCACGTTTAAAGTTCTTCATCGGCGCGGATAAATTTGCAAACAGAACGCCACAGGTATAAAAGGTTTTTTTTTTTTTTTTTTTTGTATGGTGTCATCAAAAATTTGATCACTGGAAAAATAATGCAATTTAGGCTAGCGAAAAGTAATTACAGCACGGTTGTAATTCTAAAAAGGATAATCATCGGCAGCTCGTAGCTTAATGAGAAAAAGGTCACAGATAAAAAAAAAAAAAAAAACATTTAGGGCTCTATAGAAAATAAAACTTTCCGGTTCCGAATATAATTTTCTTAAATACGCAGTTTATCTGCTCGTTTTTTTCTTTTTTTTTTTTAGCCTGGAAATAAGCCATTCGGACACTATCAAGTCGATGTAGGAATGATAAAGACTAACGGAGGCGGGGTGCGCAGTCTTCAAAATGAAACAGTAAATGTTGCAGACAATCATGGCCGTGTAAATATGTATTATATAACCCACAAATGCCTGTCTAGAATTATTAGGGATCGAACATATTTACAATAGAGGCATTTCAGAACGGATACGCACTTTAAAGACTTTATGTAACGTTACACGGTACGAATATTTCTTTTCGGCACACACTCAAACTACTTTTTATTTGCTACTAACGAGGTCGCGACTTTACAGTAAAAATCACAAAAAATTCTACCGATTAATAAAAGGTTGTTTTCTTTTTTTTTCGATAACTACGACAATATCATTATCGAAAGCACATGCGTTTGTGTTGTATCTAACGGGGGAAAAACACAAAGAAAAACAATAACTATTTACATAATTTTACACATAAAATACACGTAAAGTTCAGCGGTAAATTGTGATCAGTCTTAGAACATGATTATAATTTAAACTGTATACAATATAGACGGATAATTATTAAATAATAAATCAGAAATAAGTGACCTAGGAGCTTAGAAAGAATATTTCGCCGAACGGGCACAAGGAAAGTTTTTTAACTCTGAGGAATACGAGAAAAATTCTTCTTCCGAGGAATAAACACATTTAGGTTTTTGCGGAATTCATTAATTCCGCATCTGCAGGTTTGATAATTAGGATACATGATACAAACCAAAGTTGCAAAATTGCAAGAATAGTGTAAGGAAGAATCATATTAACCGAAAAAAAAAAATACATATATACATATATTATTATATATATGTATATATATGTATGTATGTATGTATATATAATCAATTAAGGTAAATCCGCGTTCGGCGATATATACATACATAAAAATCTATAATTTTTCTTTTATATCGGTTACTCCAATTTGTCGAGGTTTTTCTTATACAGAAAATCATGTTTTTAATGTAAATGAATGGTGTAACACTATATATTTTCCATAAGCATTATAAATTCCCTTCATTGGTACAATTAGGAATATGGCCGTAAAAGGAGATTGTAGGTATACTGAAAAGATCTTTAACTTTCGTATACATAGGATATTATTTTGATGACCATGATCTTACAAATATACAAATCTATTGAAAATACTTTTAATGTCGAGGAATTCAGTAAACTATACATATAGAAGAGGAGTCTTAAGTTTAGTGCAAGCAATTTTATTAACGAAATTAATCAAATTCGTAATTTATGCATTCGTTTTTTTCTTCTTTCGATGTGGAAGTGTGCAGTTGCTTAACTTATACGTAAGTGTACAGATATTATGTATGTGTTTCCTCAATAAACTTAAACGTAGAAAATTTATACGAATGAACGTTTATGTACTGTGCATAAACGTGCGCTGGTCAACTCATGACTTCTGCAATTTTTATAATGTTTTATTATTTACATGTGCGTGGAAAGGATTTATATATATATATATATATAATATGTGTGTGTGAGAACAAATGTAGGCTAAATAACAGCGATTTCTGCATTTAGTAAAGAGCTGATAAATTAGTCGGATAAAGGGTAGTGTTTATTATTCTCTGAAACGTCAGTTGCAGACGGAAAGGTTCTTGATAAAGGTGCACAACTGTATTATTCTAAGATGTTTGCCGGATTAAACAGTAATTATGTCTCGTTAAAGGAAAAACTCCTTGGCAAAAATCAAGATAGTATTTTTGAAAATCATTTACGATCCGTACGCTATAATAATCTCGGTAGTTACACGTGATGGTGGATTAACGGTTTTCGGTGAGTGTCTTGATGAACTGCAAAGATTCTGCGATAAGAAATGAAATTTTTACGCTTTCGATAGTCCGGAAGATAGAAGAAAACTTGATATAACTGCGCCAGCGAAACTGAAATCACGGAGCCGAACCGCATGAGCCTGCTACTCTTTTAGATAAGTGCAATCAGCTGAAGAAGAAATATCTTAAGATCGGGTTGCCTTATTAATGGCTTATGTAACATCTTTTCTATTACTATCTGAATGTCAGTTTGCCTAATTAAAGAGGGAATTACTGTTAGGTTGGCAACAAAATTATTCTACACCATTTTGTTGTACAGTACCGGCCTTGGTACTTTTGATGACTCTAGGAAAATTTCAATGCCCTTTCAAGGGCAACATTTTTCTGAATGTTTTAAAAGTAAACCGTTCAAAACGTTTAATTTTTACATTAAACGTGTTATTGATATACGTTCATATTTTTAAGCATTCTAAAATAAAACTTCGAAATTTTAAACAATAATAAAAATATTAATATACTTTAAACTCGATTAATTTAACCATTTCAGTTCCATCGGGGTCCTTATTATGTAAAAAATATCATTAAGTGGTAAAATGTTAGCCCAAATTATTCAAAAATCAATTAAGTTTTATATTATCTCATCTTTGTTGATATAATTTATAAAAATTTATGAATATATTGCACTAGTTTTTAATTAAAATTAGCGCGCTATCAGTTATATAATTACAGCACATATATATATATATATATATATATATATATATATATATATATATATATATATATACCCCCCGGGGGGTACTCATGTATCTCTCTGAGGTCCGGAGCTCTAACCGGGAAGGGGCGCGTCCATAGCTGGTGGATAGTGGAACGGCGTACAGATATGCAGATTAGCTTGCGAATAACCAATAAGCGGCCGTGAACCAAGAGCGGCTTCTGGTTGAAAGTCTCAAGCAGACGACTCCAGTAGTGACAGGGCAATGAGACAGGAAGATGTAGATGAGTAGCTAGAGAAACTACTTACAAAAGTCTGCAAAATCCTACGAATGTTTCACCCTCGGTGGAATTTGGTCGCCGTAAAAACCATAAAACACTATCCTCCTCAGTACTAACCGAAACCCAGAAGCGTCTGACTATAGTAGAGCGGCTATCTGGTCAGCGTCTGTACTCCATGTTTGAAGCGGCTGCTAATTGATCTCCACGGCTAACAACCGTGGCAGTATATCGGTCAGCACATAACCGGTACCTACTTTCTTTCAACTGTTAAAACATGATGGCAAAAACAATTCATTTAACTAGCCCAGCTAGTACACAATCCACTATCGCAAACCGCGATGCAGGCGGCTTATCATTTTCTGGAGAAGCCGCACCAACATGTTCGAATAGATGGAAGACCTTCAGAAGAATTAGATACAAAAAACCGTAACACGTTGATGAAGACTGGGAAATTAAAACAAGTGACGGACGTACTAGAGCAATATGATATTACAATAGCGGCAATTCGGGAAACGAAATACACCGATGAAAACAACTTCGATTCCGAAGGGTACAGAATATTTAAAGGTGAAAAAGGAAAACTAGTTGGAAAAAATGTCCCAATTCTGGGAATAGCTTTTATTGTCAATAAGAAAATTCTGGATTCAATAGTAAGTTTCTCATCCTTTAATTCTCGAGTTCCCACTCTCGCATTTCAATGTATGTACAAACAAGGTATATTCAGTGGTAAATGTGCAAGCCCCAACAAACCAAATGAACAAAAGATCCAAGGAGATCGGATAAGTTTTGGGAAGACCTTGAAGAAAATATGGCTAAGATTCCTAGTGAAAACACAATCATCTTGGTGGGCGACCTTAATGCACAAGTGGGCAGAGAGAGAAAGTACCAGAAAATAGTGAGGAAATATCCTGCACATGCAAGGACTAACCGTAATGGCGAAAGACTAATTGAATTATGCAGAGCATTCCAACTAATAATGAAATCAACAGCCTTCAAACACTTACCTAGAAAACAGAAAACCTGGACATCACCAAATCCTAGGTTGGGAGAGTTCCAAATTGACCATGTAGCCATCGCACGAAAGGCACAGTCGGAAATACAAAATGTTAAAGTTCTAAGGAACGCTCAAATGGACTCTATCGAAGATAAAAGTTAAAGTGACACCAAGGAATACAAATCGAAATCCACGCAAAAAATGTACGAAATTTGACACAGAAAAGCTGGAAAGTAACGCGGAATTTGCGATAAAAGTAGAACTAGCTAACCCGAGAATAATTTGAATGAATTACAAGGAGCATTAGTAAAGGCAGCGGAAGAAACAATCCCGATGAGAAAAACGAAAAGACATGCATGGTGGAATAAAGAATGTGAAGAAGCTGTAGACAAAAGACAAGAAGCGTGGAAAAAATGGAATCAGAACAGGAACGGGAAGAACAAAACACTATTCACGGAACAAAGAAAACAAACGTCCAAAACCATAAGGAATGCTCGATAGGAATCAGTTAATAAAAATCGAGGAAGATTTCAAAAAGAACAAAGTCCGCGACTTCCACAGTATATCATAAAAATGTACACACCACCGAGCCTACATTTTAAGAATATAAACGGCAAAATTGCCCTTAACGATGGAGATAATTGCCGAATACTTGCAAATTATTTCGAATCTCTTTTAAACTGCGAGCCTCCTACAGAAATATTTAACTTTAAAGAAAATACAGGGTCTAACCGAGATTCTTCAGCACTGACGAAAGAAGAAATCATAGAAATCATCCGGTCACTCCAGAACAATAAAGCCGCTGGAGAAGATGTAATTGTTGCAGAACTATGGTAAATAATAAGACGGTAAATAAATTAACCGAATTGACGGGTACAATTTGGGAAACCTTAAGACTACCAAACAATTGGAAGACAGTCGTAATTCAACCCATACATAAGAAAGGCGACAAGGCAGAAGTGAACCACTATAGAGGTATCTCCATTCTACCTCTTAACGTATAAGATATTGTCGAAAGCCGTACAAACAAGAGTAGAGGAACAACTGGAATCACAATTAGGAGAATATCAGGCGGGATCCAGAAAAGGCCGTAGCTGTGTTGAGCAGATAATGAATTTAAAGCTCATTCTATCCTATGTAAAACTAAGACAGAAAAAGTTTATAGCGACCTTCGTAGATTTCCAAAAGGCATACGACTCGGTAGATCGGAAAACCCTACTGTCAATTCTAAAAGAATTAGAGCTGGATAACAAGACCAGAATGATTATTCGTCAAACCCTGGCTAACACCGTGTCGAAGGTAAAATTTAGAGGAGAAACATCAGACCCTTTTGAAGTCCAAACAGGAGTTAGACAAGGAGATGGGCTATCGCCGCTATTATTCAACTGCGTATTAGAAAAAATTATTCGAGAACGGCGCTTAAGTCTGGAGAAGGAAAAAGTAGATATCAGGCTAGGGTGCAAGAAGAACAATCTAACAATTGATCGGCTAGCATTTACAGATGACATGGTGGTTCTTGCAAACACAATAGAAGGCGTAGTGAAGCAGATTCAGCTACTAGAGAAAGAAGCGGCAAAATCGGGTCGTCAAATATCTGCTGATAAAACGAAATTGATCACCAAAATACGATCAGCACCTAACTTTCTATTAACAGAGATCGAAAAATATAGCAGAGTAAACAAGTTTAAATATCTGGGAGCAGAATGGATTGAACCGAATGTGCTAGAAAAAAACAGCATTGCGGTCTAGAATAAGCAAATTAGAAACGGCATTTCAATTGACAAGAAATGTTTATAATAAAAAGTTTATTTCACGGAATGCGAAATTACGGCATTACCGTACGGTTGTTCAGTCTGAGGTACTCTATGCGGCGGAAATCCTGGTGTTAAATACGAAGGGTATGATCGAAAAACTACAAAAAAAAAGAAAGGAAAGTGTTACGAAGAATTCAAGGCCCAACAGCTGGAAACGGGGAATATAGGCAAACACCTAACGAAGAAGTATACAAATACTCGGATAAGATGGTCGACGTGATGAGAAAAAGGCGAATTATGTTCTATGGACACATAAAGCGCTCGGAGGAACCTACAAGGCTAATTAGCCAAATATTTACGTACACTCCAAAGTTTAAAGAATAAATGGAGTTTGGAAAGCGATTTAAACGAAACTGGTATAGAATCAAGTGATATTAAAACCCGCCACCCATTGAGAAAGAATTTAGTAGAATATGTCAGCTTTAAGGTTAAACTGAAATCAGGAAGGAGAAAACAGTGGACCGAAGAAAGAAAAGAGCAACAACGACAGCGAATGCGGCAATATTGGATACAAAAGAAAGCCAAAAGTTCAAACAGTTCGAATATCGTGGTCCTAAGATGGCCAATTCGACAAAAAAAACACAACATATAACTATATATATATATCTTACTTGTTATAAAACAGAAGTAAAAAATGACAATCTTAAAGGTTTTATTTGAAAAGCTAAATTAATTTTTCGCGCGTTGTTTTATCTGCAGAGTACTTTATTAAAACATTGAAAATGTCAAGATTTAATGCTATTTCATTTTCAATAGATAAGCTTGAGAATTTTGTAGTATATTTAATCATAGCTGTGTTTTTGTTAGTTTGCGTTTCGGAAAACCTTCCTTTCTTTACCTCCTACTATGACTAGCTATGTTAACAATATCCTCTTTATAATCCATATCATTAGGTATAAATCTTCCGATCTGAGCTTTTTGATGAAGTTCAGTATGAAAAGGAGACTAATTTCATTTTCAGCTCTCTTCCTTTGTCAACTAAAATGCTGATACTTATTAGCTCTAGCCCAATAATGTTACATTTTGAATTCATAGTCTCTTTTCAAATTTTTCACAACAATGGAAAAGTTTTTCCTTTTCACGTAGCTTACATTATGAAAAAATCATCCCTATACTTCTGAATAAGCATTAAACTCTGGCGCCCCCCCAAAAAAACCAAAAAAAAAAAAAAAAACAAAAAAAAACCATTAAACTATCTAAATTGTTTATTGACTTTAATGTTAAAGCGATATATGTCTAGCAAGGGATTTTTTTAGTTCCAAATAATAGGCCCATCATTTACGCATTTATCGAATTGACATTCTATACGCCTAATCATTTTAATAGTTTAAAGGGTACCTTTAGATCTGTGAATTTCTTCGCTTCAGAAATAGCCTGAAAAAAATCGTGTGTTTTTCGTGATTTTCTACAAATAAACGAAGCTTTTTTAATAAATTTTTGTGCATTCTGCGCTATCCGTTTCTCTTTTTTTTTAAATAATTTACTCTAACTGCTTCGATTTCGAACTTTTGGATTAAAGAAACTAATAAAACCGAAATTTTAAATACTGCTTTGCTAGTGTGATTGCGGTATGTGCGGATCACAATCCTGAATTTGTGACGTTGCCAACGTAGCCATCAACGCATCGTGACTGTCACCTTGGCACTCTTTACTTTCCAGCTCGTGGCAGATAAGTTTTTTTTTATTTTATGAAAATTAAAACGCCGTCTGATGGTGGCCTCACTATTTTTTCATCTGGTAGCAGCAATAACTTTTGCAACTATAATAGTGGAAGTTGTGTAAAACATGTCATTCACCGAAACGTGCAATAGGGACGCTGAGCGGTGGTGGATGGAAGTCCGCGCAGAGAACCAACGTTTGGAATTTCGTTACAACCCGCGCTAGTCATATTCTGAAAAGCTGCCCTAGGTATTATGGTCTAGGCACCCGTTCATCCCTAAGGCACTGATGCATCTATAACACAGTTAACAGCACATGGGAAAATAGATCATTCGAAATAACATTTCTCCTTTAATTGTATTTTTTGACAATTAATTCTCGTTTCGTTATTTTATAACATGGGAGCACCTACCTAACTGCGGGATGCATAAAAAAAAAACCTCCAAAAATAACTTCCAGTTGCGCCACTAGTATTAGTTATTTTTTCCAGGAATAAAAAGGGGCCCGTTGTTTTCGTTTCAAGCTGCTATTATTGAAGCAAAAATTCTCACCGAAACTAAACATGAACGTGGCCAGCTGATTTCTTCGGCTTCATTACAAAATCTGATAGGAGGAAGTAAATTATTTTTAACGGCTTACGATTCGCGTTATATTTCTTCTTTAAATCCGTTCTACCTAACTGTTCTTGATTTTTTGATTTCAACAGGAACGCGTTGCTCAGAGAACCTTCTGCGTCATTTTCACACTCGTACACAATGACTTTTCGCAACGGAATCTATCAATGTACGACGAATCACGCAGATATTCGGATTTCACACTGAACTGACTATTTTTTTCATTTTACATTTATTTCAGTTTACCTCTTTTGTTCCCTTTTTGCGAGTAAGTGCCACGAGAAGCATGTGCCACCAATTTTTAGTTAACAGAAAGTCTAAGAATTAGGCAAGTACATGTGTGTGCTAGGAAAACTGGAAGGTCAACAAAAAATAGTACTACAATAGAATAGGGTTGCATCGGTGAATTTTAACTGGTAAAAGCTAAAATTTCTTTTAATAAAAATTAAAATACGCTTTTCGCATCATATCCGGTGAATTTCGACCAATAAGAGTTAAAATTTCTTTTAATAAAAATTAAAATATTCTTTTCGCAATCACTGCGGTGTTAATATATATAAACTATATATGTAAATATATTGGCAACAAATAAGCACCACTATTTACATTTATCCGCTCAGGAGGTGCAGACGTAAATTTAAAATAACGCTGTTCCTTAAGCTAACAGTAACAAGTTAAACAGAGAACAATATATTTTTAGTTTAGAAATTCGGATAATAAAATCGCTGCGAAGTATTTTTTAAACGAGCGTATACTCATTTATTTTTCTCAGATAAGTTCTAAAATACTACTTGTTACGCTAACGCAGCCGAAAAATTTGTAACAAAATACTAGCAATACCGGTGTTTTGGAAATACTTTACGTGAGTGCTCTTTCGATACCGTGTGCGTAATCTAATATATTATCGCGAATATCCGAGAAAAAAATGTTACGAGGTGGTGTGATAACTTTGTTTCTAACTGCTGGTACGAAGTTAACGAAAAATATTTCTACATCCTACTGCTAATACTGTACACTTTTGTTATACCACGCAAATGTTGAATTAAATTTTTATTTACAATGTACAATACAATATATACATTTTTTTTTTTAAATTTGTTGTTTAAAAATATATATATATATATATATATATATATATACATATATATATATATATATGTATATATATATATATATATATATATTATATGTATAAATATAAACCCTACAGGAAAGGTACATAGTAAAAAATTACCTTTTATAATCTCTATAAGTCCTCTGAATCATTCGTGCTGCTTTATCTTGTCTTTTCCACATTCGAGTTGATGATACTATCTCCAATTCCTTCCTCGTTGGGAACTGTTTCTTGAATTTATCATCCATTTGTTCTTGCAGCTGAAAATTAGTTTTTAAATTAACGGATCTTGTCGAACAATTTTTTTGCAATCAAAAACTATGACAATTAGGGACCTAAAATTTATGGATTACATTTTCTCTGATCTATTTCATGTTGAGAGAGATGGAAGTTTTTAATTTTTTTCTAAATCTTCCGCAAAAATCGCAAATGTATTTAATTTCGCGTGTTAAGTAATTCCAATTAGACTTTTTTCATTTTGTTTGGAAAAGTATTTATTCACAATTATAAAATGCGACGACGTTTAGATTCCTATCGTGGAAGAGAGATATGACCTGATTTTTGCAAGTTTTCCTAATTCCGTTAAGTTGCGTTACACAAATATTTGTATGTCTTTTTCTTTTTCCTAATTCTGTTAATTTATATCCTTTATTTTAATTACTATTTTAATAAATCCGATATTGTCCGTTGATGATTTAGGCGATAGGTTACGATAATCAGACAGGAATATGATAAAGAGGGATTTTCAGGATTATGAAGATGGTATAATACGGTAATTAAAAGGGAAATCCTCTTAAATAGATAATACGTATCGAGATTTAGCGGAGAACATTGTGTTCGATCAATATACTATCCTGAACGAATGAAAAATATTCAGAGACACATATAGAAAAGTCGTTAATGATGATTTACGTGATGTACCTGATAAATCAATTAGCGAGAATAGGGATTAAAAAGTAATTGAACATTATTATTTTGTCTACTACGCCGGCTGATCAAAAATCTTAAAATTATTAACAGTGATCGTTTTGTTTTAAAAGAAGGAACAAAAGCAATGCCAGCAGCTTAGAAAAATTATCTCTAATCGACGGCTTTGTTTATCGGTACAAATAATATTTACGAGACGTTTACGATCGGTAACAGTCGGCCATTTTTCATTCTTGACGAATAAAGTATATATATATTGTGTAGATTCCATAAGTTTCAAGTTTGGTTACTGAGTTTGGAGTTTAGAGTACGGAAAAGCGTAAATGACACAATATCCCCCGCATGCTATGGAACGTAAGAGAGGCTCTCCACTTTGTGGAACTCCGTTTTCCGAACGTATAGCACTTACAATTTGAAAGCCTCTGTTCGTGCCGGGTGTAGAGAGGTTTTCGCTTCATTACTAATTTGTAATTTAACAAGCAATCCGTGAAATTTTAATGGGAACTTCGTTTTACGTAATAATAATAATAATAATAATAATTATTATTATTATTATTATTATTATTATAATAAAAATAACAATAATGGTAATAATCTGTACGGGATGTTTATTTACTTTTCTGAACTCTTCGGTTTCTTCGACGTGGCCTAAAACGTGTTTCACCAACGCGTGTAGGATATCCAAACAATGTATTTTGTTTCCTCGAGCGATCGGTAAATTGAAACTGACAAGGGCGACTATATTTGGCTTCGGGATTCCCAGCGGTGGATCTAAACTCGCTATGAAATCGGACAATTGAGTAAATCCGATAAACTGGGTCGCATGTGGATCGTACCTAAAGACGTTCGGTAATTATTTGAACAAGGAAAAAAGTGAGTGTCAAAATTATAAAATGTATACATATATGTAATATATATATATATATATATGTGGCTTTTTTGAATAAACCAATTCGACAAATAATCATATAAAGCGGTTTATCTGAAATGCGATACATTAAAATAAAATAGGTAAAAACTTAAAACGAGTAATTTGTTAGTTGCTTTTAAACTTTTATCTATTGTCATCGGAATTTACACAGTTACATATTAACACACAAACGGAATGTAGTGCGATATTATTTTCGGCAATACTTATTCAATAATTGTTTGAATTTTTATCGAGAAAACGATTAAAACGGTATATTTACATATTTTACTATTTTTCTGTCGCGCCCAAAAACCTTATACTGAGTGGTTAGCACTTTATTTCATTAAAGTAAAGTGAGTTCCATGTTCCATACCCTTGAGAGGGCGTTGGGATTGTGAAGTTAAAGTTCACAATATTTCATTATCTATCATAATTTTCCTCCTTTTTTTTCATACGCGATAAACCTCATCTTTTTTTAATTGCAGGACGTATATAGGCGTAAAATTACTTAAAAGGAAGGAAGTACCGATCATTAAAATTATTATATAATTCGAACAAGGAGGTATGGCTGCGTTTCCGCTAAAAGAAAAATTAAGCGGTCGACTTTGAAAACGAAAAATCGAGAAGTATTAAATTGTTCGGTTTTCACTGCGAGAACGAACGTAATTAAAGCATTCGGTAAGATATTCGATTTATTTTCGATTTAAATCATTTAACGTAAATAAATGATCCGTACTAACCTGCTTGTTAAACTACTTATAAATACAAAAAAAAAGCAAAAGTGTAAATAAATTCCTCTCATTAACATAGAAAAATAACTACAAATTATCAATGAATTAAAACAGATATATATATATATATAAATACCTCAATTTAAAGAAAAGTTTTCAGGACATAGCCCATCATCACCTAGCGACACAGAGAGTACATCTAATTCTGAAAACGCAGTTTTTAGAATTGAGTGTACTGACCATAGTTAGTCGATGATATAGGTCGAAAGCTATTCTTTAAATTGAGGTATTTATATTTTAATTTGTTAAAAATTTGTCCTTATTTTTGTATGTTAATTAGGGGAATTTATTTATTTGTAAATTTATTTACACTACTGCGATTAGGGGGAAAAAAACTTCAGTGTACTCCGGATTCGCGCGGAATCGGATACTTTTAAACGTCGGCTTGCAGATAAGTGAAATATCGGCAAAACGTACGATTGATACGTTAAGAGACTTGTACTTTCTTTAAAAAGACAAGAAGGAAAATTTTCCCTTCTTCTTATTGTATTTATTAAAAAAATAAAGAAGCGTTTCTTGCTATGGCTAAAGTCGAATTTTAATAAACGAAACATTCGAAGACAATTTATATATTATAAAATTACGATCTCGCAAAAATGCCTTGTCCACTGATCGCGCAACTCTGGCTTCATTAAATAATCGGAAGAAAAAAAAATCCCTTCAAAGAACCGATTAGATTAATGAGTTTACCGATAACAGCGGAAGAAACGATAATAGTTTCTTAAAAATATCTCAACCATCCGTTTAATATAAATATTCCGAGGCTTAAAAGATATATGTAAGTATTTGGCAGGTCCAACGTCGCTTTATGGCGATATCCGTTTCCGATGTTTTTTCGGCCTCTTCATTTGTGACTTTTTTTGTCAACCGTTTTCCATACTTGTTACCATCATCATCATAAAGGTAGCATCTCCCATTCGGGAGGTTGCACATGACGAACACTATATATATATATATATATATATATATATATATATATATATATATATATATATATATATATATATATACATGTACGTCGGCATCTGGCTGATTCTATTAATTGGAAAAAAACAATAATTTCCACGTTTGTATTGGTCAGTTCCATTCTTTTCTTTCCTCTGAGTGTTTTTCCTTGAATTATTTTACCCTGCGTTGTCAAATTAAAAAGGCTTTCTTTGCAGTCTGTCGACTTTGCATCTATTCAACACCTCTCGGTTGATTAATCTTAGCATGCGTCTATATGCCCACATCTCCACAGCGTCAATTCTTCTTTCACAGTCTCATTTATTGTCAAAGCAACACGGACCAAACATAACACAGTATTGCCTCGTTCCCAGATCCTCCATTTTATCGTATCTCCGGACTTTTTCTAAGTTTCCAAATGCCTTACTATCATTATTATCTAGGCGACTATTCATTGTCGTGTCTGTCTTCTGTAATTAGAACTCTTAAATATTTATACTGTTTCACGTTTCCTAATTGTGTTGTCCATCTATGCTCACTTTTATTTCACTAGTTTTGTGTTTACTGAATTTCATGACTTTCGTTTATGTTTATTTTCAGGTTAACCTTCCGTGTCTTTCTTCATTCAGATTGTCCAGCATTTTCTGCAAATAGTATTTTGTGTCATCTGCGTAAGAGATATTATTTATTTTGAGTCCGTTGATCTTCTTAAAGCCCTTTGTGTTTATTTTTGGCACTTCATGATTTCTTCTCCTCTCTTTTATTTTACTCAAAATTGATTTTCGTTAATACGCAATCCCATCAATTCTTCTATTCGGTGTCCGTTGCGAAAAACTATTCCTTGGAGTCCGTTTTTAATTTTAAAAATACCGACAATATTTCAATACGGAATCTCAGCGAGGCTTTTTGTTTTCTAGTAAGTTTTTTTTTTTCAATTGGGAAAGAAGAGAAGAAAAAATAACGACGCCATTTTAGGCAAAGAAGAAGCGATTGGAGAAAAAAACAAAAAAAAAAAAGATGGCCGCGCAGTTGAAATGCGCGAAACAGCTTACTTGGACCATCTGACGTAGAACATTTCCAAGTCGTCTTCGACAATTCCGATTTCTTCTTCTTGATGAGCTTGATTGAAGTTTTCTAAAATGATCGCTATGTACATATTGATGACTATCATGTAACTTATAATAATGAAGCTGGTGAAATAGGTTATCGCCAAGACCGGGTTACCGCAATTACCGTTCGGCAGATTTTTATACGATATATCGCAATCCGGTGGTTGAATCATCAACGATTCGAGAACGTCATTCCAGCCGGCTGACGTCATCAATCTGCAATTAAAAATAAAAGCAAGTGTATAACAACGATTTCGGAGTCGGCTCTTTAAAAATGCACCGACGGTATTGCTATTGAAATGAACGCCGACTACTCGTGGTTATCGATCGTTCTACTGCGGAAATGATGCTTGTGTCCGACGTGAGTTGTTCCTAGTTTCCTATCGTTTTTTGCGCAAAGGATTTTGATTTTTAAACCTGGACACCGACGAAAAGGAGTAAATCGGAGAAAAAAAAAATAGGCGAAAGAAAAATGATGGAATGTTCTTTCGGCTATCTTGGCTTCAGGATGAAATGAAATCAGCGAAAAGCAGAGGAAAAACGTAGTTTGAAAACATCGTTGGAGAAATAGCAACGAATTATTGGATGACACAGAGTGTCTGACGGAATATGAACACCTAAAGAGCTGATGATATAGGTATGATGGAAATCGAAACTAAGAAACGTCAAATAGGAGCTGCACAGATGATATTGCGTTAAAACAGTAGGAGGAAAGCACTTAGGAAGGATAGAGGAGGATAGATATTAAGGGAGGAGTCCTACACACAGGTGAAAATGATGCAATACGAGCAAAGAAGATGAAGAAGAAGAAGAAAAGCAGCTGCAGTTAAAATTTTCAAATATCAATCTTTTTTCTACTTTTTTTTCTACTTTTTTAGAACAAAACTGATATATACCGAAACAGTTGTGCCACAGACAACGACTCAAAACGGAGAGGATTAGCGCGCACTCTTTTTGAACTTTTTCCCATTTTACACGTGTTTTCGCTTTTATCTTTTTTTTTCACCGAGAAATAGACAAAATATGCACGATTATTCGTGAATATGCGCGGTTTCGGTAATGTCGCTTTGCGGCAGCAATAGGCCATTTTAACGTTGTTGAAAAAACAAACGGTTTAAAATATTTCATCGAAAGATGTGTCATGCACACGCGACAAAACAGTTACCAACTAGACTGTTCAGTGTAGAACGTAGTAAAGTTGGCTGAGGTGCTTTCCTGCAGTCGCGGTAAATGTCAGTTAAACTAGAAAATATGTCAGTAATAACCGTACTAGTGTGTGTGTGTGTGTGTGTGTGTGCTTTTCAAGGGGTATTTTTTTATGAATATATAAATTTTTCGTAATTTTTAAGAGCGTTATTTTTTCTCCAGTCATTTTTATTTAACCCGGATACAAAAAAACCTAGCAAATGTAAGCCACTTTCCGATGGTGCAGTTAAATTTCGTCTATTATGATAATAATAAGGATTTTTTTTTTCTTCTGATTTTCTATAAATAAATAATTTTTTTCACCTTTTCTTATGGCTTGAATGAGGTTTACATTAGATTCCGTTCGATAATAGTGACATTATGTGTACACACACATATATATTAATTACAACGTAATTCTTAGGCTACCCCTCATTCGAAAAAATGTCCTAGAAAAATGTCCCAAAAAAATGTCTCAATTTCATGTAACGTTTGTTATATTTTATAGGATTTTTGTTATTGTTATTTAAAAAATGTCACAATTTTATGTAATGAAATATGTAACGAAAAATGTAACGAAAAAATGTCTTAATTTTATATAACGAAAGTTAAATGTTAGAATAGGACTTTTGTGGTTATATTGTTTTTATTTTTTTTTTGTGTTGATGCCAGTAAGAATTACGTTGTAAATTTTGATCATTTTATACAAAGTATAGAAGAGAAAGAGACAGAAATGAAAGCAAGGGGGGTCAAGGGGCACAAACCCTTGCGAAGCCAAAATGGCCGAGTTTATATATATATATATATATACATATATATATATATATATATATATAAATATATATATATATATATGTATGTATATGACGGCGATGGCAAGTTAAGAGAATTACAAGTTTTTCAACGAGTTCGTACATCCGTTATAAAGCTCGGCCATCGACGTGATTGCTTTCGTGTAAAAACTAACTCAGAACTGATCCGCCAAATAAGTACGGTACAAAAATAGCGTCGTCGTGCACCATTGCCGCAAATGTAGAGGTATAACTGATGTCGCGGCACCACGCTGCTTGCTCGAAACGGGCCTTATGCAAGCGTTCGACCCTCGTTCACGCTCTCGTAAGATGATACCTTTGCCTGCGTATTAGTACGAATTTTTTAACGCAAAACACGTAAAGAAAAATTGGATGTTTTCGATTTTTAGGTCGTACTTTGTCTCCGAAATTGAAATTTTACGCCGGAGAAGCGCGACCGCCGTCGGCAATTAATATTTGTTAGATTTTTAAATTATTAGGCGTAAAATCCTCTTCTTGTAATGGAATGTTAATAAATTTTTACGATATAATTGGTTTTTTTTTTGGTTTTTGGTTCTTACTTATAAGTTTTTGTTCTTAAGTCCCCAGTGTCGCATTGTTCAAAAAAATGAAATAAAATCCGAAAAAGTTAAAATGAAATAAATAAAAATTCGAAAAAAGAAACAAAATGTTTTTTTTTAAATGTTTTTTTTTTTAATGTTTGTTTTAAAAAAATGATTTATTTTTTGTCGCTTGACGCAGCGGTCATTTGCGAGGAATTATCATTACGATTTCATTTTCAATTTTTCTTCTTTTTAAAAACGTAATATTCGTGTTAATTGGACAATTTTTAAAAAATTCCGATAGATTTTGACACAGTTTTCCGTGTGCGGTCCGAAAGGATTTCTAAAAGCGTCTTTCCTTCGATGTGACTATGAGTCTTCGAAATTTTTGCATTTTGTTAAAAGACACCATACACGTGAGAATCTCTCCAGCAAAATGTGCTCGTGCGTGAAGCTGCAACGTGTTAAAGCCTTAAAAAAGGACCATTCTCCCCATCTATTTTTCCAGACTGTTATTTTAATTTGCTTAACTGGTGTAAAGTTGATGCTATTCGTTTTACCACGCTGAATGAATATTTTTTTTGTGACTTTCTTTCATCGAAAGTTTTAACCATTTTGTTAAAGCGCGATAGCCTTCCTGAAAGGTCACGCGGAGGTAGTTCTTTATTGCGTGTGCTATAAGATGTCTAATGAATAGCAGTTTAGGTTTTTCATTATATTTTTGCCTCGTATTTTCCACGGTAACTTCGGGGTGGTCTTTCTTATGTATAAATGGGCAAAATTCGGTGAAATGGTTCTTTCACGTGTAGAATTTGTTTATATTTGAGGTTGATTTTACATAGCATTTAAAGGACAAGAGAGTTGTTCTGCGCTTTAAAACGTTCGTCTCAATGTGAAGCCTAGCAGTATCAGATTTGTGTAAAATAAGCCTCTTTATTTAAAACGTTTACCCCGTATTTATTTATTTATGTAAAAAACTGGAAATATTCGATCAGAAACTACAATTAAAAGATAAAATTTTTTAAAAAATTCTTATCTTTTAAATTTTCGATCAAAAACTACAAGTAAAAGATAATTTTTTTAAAAAAAATGCGCTTATCTTTTAAATTTCTCCTCAAATGATGATTTTAAAAAGTTTCTAAACTACAAAAAAGCCGAAATATGCGAATATGAAAATGAATCGCTCAGCACTTTCGTATTATAGTTTAGCAACTTTTTTAAATCGACAATCGAGAAGTTTTTAATTTCCTTAGCGCATTCGCGAGCCACGTTTCTTTTGACATATTTGTTTAGTTCAGTTATAGTTTATTATTATTACAAATTACGATTATTAATTTATCTGTTTTCTTTTTTTTCGAAAATAAATTAATATTGTAAATGCTTAATGATTCAAAAAAAAAAAAAAAAAAAAATCTATTAGTTTTATTACAATGTATTATGAATTTTCCGACTGCGTGGTGCAAATGACGCTATAGGATTTCGTCGTCGTCGTCGTCGTCGCAGCTCTTGGAACAAGAGATCGCGTGCAACTCATATGATCCTATTTCTGGCATCCGTCACTGTTTTCTGAAATGTTTTGCTAATCAGATTTGATGTTACCATTTCCAGTCTTCTTCTCCCTCTGTAGGGTTTTCCTTGTATTTTTCCCTGTGCTGCCAACATGTAGATTCCGTTTTTTCGTATCTCATGAGCCATATATTTCGCTTTCCTTTTCTGGATGCTATCGACTATTACAGGTTTTCCTTCTTCTACTCTGGTTAAAACAATTTTATTACTGACGAAGTCTGTCCAGGGAATTTTTAACAGTCTGCGATAACACCACATTTCAAAAGAATTTATTCTTTTTTTACTATATGCACTCATAATCCATGTTTCGCATGCATACTGTAGTATTGACCATACGTAACAGCGCATTATCCTTTTTTTGAGTTTTAAACTTAATCTGGAATCCTTTAGTGCGTGACTCAGGTTGTTGAATGCCTGTTTCGCCATTCCAATTCTTGATTTGATTTCTTTGTCATCTCTGCCATCATTAGTGATGAGGCTACCTAGATATCTAAATTCAGTTAAGTTTTCTATCTCCTCTCCGTCTAAATAAATATGTACATCCCTGTTTTTAGTTCTGGTAAATTTAATGATTTTTGTTTTTTTTGTATTAATCTTCATTCCATATCTTAAACCGATTTTATTTATTTTGTTTACCATTTTTTGTAGTTGTTTTTCTGTTTCTGCCAGTAAAACTTTATCATCCGCATAACTAATTTCGTTTATACGTTGTCCATTTATTTTCACTCCCATTTTCCCTATATTTGCAGCTTGCTTAATCTCTTCTGCATATATATTAAATAATCTGGGTGAGAGTGGACATCCTTGTCGTACACCTCTTTTAATATTGCTTTTCTTATCCGAGAATTCCGCATTTATCTTGATTTTTGCACTTTGTTCCCAATACAGATGTTTAATAAGCTGGAGGTCTGAATTATCGATATTATATTTTTGCAGTATTGTTATAAGCTGTTCATGATTAACTCGGTCAAACGCCTTTTCATAGTCTACAAAGCATGCATAAACCTCCCTGTTTGCGTTCAAGGTTCTTTGTATTATTATCTTAAGTAGGGCTATTGCATCTCTGGTTCCTCTTCTTGGGACAAAACCAAACTGCGTATCGCCTAAATTGTCATCTAGTTTTCGCTCTATTCTGCTATTTATAATTGATAGAAGCAGCTTCAGCGAATGACTCATTAGTGCTATTGTTCTATATTCGGAACACGTTTGCGAGCTACTCTTTTTTGGAATCGGTATAAAATTTATGCTTTTAAAATCCTCTGGCAGTGCGCCTTCTTTGTAAATTTTATTAAATATCTGTAAAAGTTGTTCCTTCTCATGCTGCGTTATGTATTTTATCACATCAACCGCTAGAAGATCATCTCCGACTGCTTTGTTATTTCTGGCTTTATGAATAGCATTCTCTAATTCCCACATTTCAATAATTGGCGCTTCTTCCTTCGTTGTTTTATTGTTCTGTTCGAATCGCATATCATCACCTTTTATCAATAAATCGAACAGCAATATTTAGCCGAGACGAAATTTATAGTAATCATCGGCCACGATGCTCGAAAGCTATCGAATCCAAAAAAAAAAAAAAAAAAAGAAACTTACATGAACTTTCTATTTTATACTTGATTGACTCTAATAAATTATCTCTAGATACATGAAACAAAAAAAAGAAAATTTTATACGGTAAAGAGTTTAGGAACCTACCTGAATAATAGCTGCATGCTCCGGCCGAAAGTTTCAAAGTTAACCATATCGTTTAAAGCTCGTTGTTGCTTCACATGTCCAAAAAAAGACATGCCGATGATTGCGTAAATGAAAGTTATAAGGCCTAACAGAGCTCCGATATTGAACAAAGCTGGCAGTGAGACCACGAGAGCGAATAATAATTTACGTATCCCTTTAGCAGCCTACAACAACATTGTAATTGTATAAGTACGATGGCAGTAAATGTAAAGAAGATTAAACGAATAAACGATTACGGTATTATGTGGTTGCGCTTATAAGAATATCGACGTATATTCGGAGAAGACGTTTCCCAATCGAGTATATGTCATAAATTGTTAAGATATATTCATTTCGCGCCGAAAGCCAACATATACTGCAAATTCGATTGCACCGTGTTTAAGGAAAAAACCTCAATCTTACCGCTAGCAGTTTTTTTTTACATATGTAAGATTACAAGAAATTAAAATTAAATAGCCGCTAATAGATTCATGCGGTAGACAATAGCAAGCCACCACGTATACCAAGGTATGCGCGTTAATTAATGTATAATAGGAAAAAACACACGCGGGACTGCATTGATAAGAAAAGCGATTGCGATCAGTTTCTAGTGTAGTCTTGCGTGTCTACATTATCGTCTTAATTGTCGTGTCGCATATTAACTATTACCATGTAAATTTAGCAGCAGGTATAAAATGCATCTCCCAATTTGCCTGAACGAGAGATTAGTATCCCGCCCGGGGCTGTCTACACCCAGCAGTGGGTTGATATAGGGATATCGTAATTGTGTGTTTTTAAATTCTATAGCTTCCAGTTACGTTCCTAGCTTTGAAGAATCCTGTCACATGTCGTTCGATTCCAGTTCCTCACATTTTTTGGCCGTTTAAATTGGGAACATCCTTATATAATTCTACAAATTCCTTTCCCATAAAACCTTTCTGAGGATTCTCTTCAGTTCCGTTTGAACTTATTCAACTCCTTTCTTCGATCCTGCTCTGCTCCTTCTTCTTGGAATACCTTTATCAGCACATCTCGATCCCGAAACTTAACCCTTCAGCTCTTCGAACTATCTCTTCTGCTTCTTGTGTTAGAAAGCTTTTCGAAAGCATTAATAGACATCTTGTTAGGTGGCCGGAACACAATGATTTAATAGTCAACCAGATGTATAGTTTTTGCTACAAACGCCCCCTTCCCCGATCGTATTAGTTCGTTTTTGGTAGACGTCTACTCGGCACTTATCCGTAAAGACTTTCCTGTTGCTTCTTTTGTTGACATCATTGCGGCTTTCGATTCACCTTCTTACTTTGCTTGATATAATACGTTCCCTTAATATATACCGACTCGCTTTTCTTCCCTTATTAGTGTAATTTTTTCAAGTGTAGATCCGTTATTTTTTCTACTCCTTCCGACAACTACACTACGTTAGCATTGTGCGGATTTTTGCCTTAGCCCAACTCTGTTTAACGTCTACTTCATCCATACTGCTTCCATTCATCTAAGTTCTCATTCCCGTTTTTACGCCGATAATGTCCTCATCTACTTTTGCCATCGTCATATTTCTAACTCCCAGCTCCGAAATTCTTTAACATCATTAGAAAATTCTTTATCAAATACCTATCTTCCAATAATTTCTCGTGTATTATAAATCTTCCGCCGTTGTGTTTACTCTTGGTCCTTTTCATTCCGTTCTAATTAGTCTCGGCATAAATAACGATGCGATCTTCTTTCTTCCCCTTCCCGTTATCTAGGCATTTTTCTGGATATAGCCGTCTTTCGTTACATAATCACATCAACCATCTCTGTCTGTCTTCGCCTCAAAAGGCTCAACCGGATAAAGTATTTTTCTCATACTAATTCGGGTGGACACCCACGCATTCTACCAATGCTCCACCTCGACTGTGTCCGGAATGTTTGTCTTCGCCTCTGTCTAGCAGCTAAAAAGTCTACTCCTACCGGCGCTTTACATGCCGAATCACTCATCTCATTATTAGACCTCAACGGGGGTGGTGGTAAACAGTATAAATTAGAAAGCCTTATATGCTAAGTAAAAATAAATTAATAATAAACGGTAGAAACTCCGATAGTGTGGACCAGAGTGGTGTATTAAAAAAAAAAAAAAATAAACAAATAAAATATTACATAAATTTTCGGAAACGGTACGTAACGTTTCAAACTGTGATGTAGTTTTCAGTGAGAATTTTAATTTTAGCGATGCAAACTGTGAAAGAGCTTCACGTATATTTCAACATTAAGTTTCACTAAATTAAGGATTAAATATACAGTTCGCATCTAGTAAATACCACTTACATTACAAATAAAGATAATTTACAGATAAATGCACATACACACACACTAACACATGTATGTATATGATGAACTCTACCTTAATGAGTCGTAGTATTCGTCCAATTCGGAACACTCTGACGACTCTGAGCAGTGTTGGAGAAACCGGGAAATCAATCATAACGTCTTCCATTAATATCCCCAGTATCGAAGCCAGTACCAGTAGAAAATCGAAAACATTCCACGGTACCGTAAAGTAATGGAAACGTAGGCCAATCATTTTCACCAGGGCTTCTAATGCGGTAAATTATTTTTTACATCAGTGTTATGTATAATAATTATTAACATTAACATAAATGAGGAGCCGACAAAAGTTTGTTGACGGAAATTCTTCGTAAATACTTACGAATTAATTTGTACAAATAAATCGATATATATTTAAATACAATCCGCGTTACATGTGTAAATCGAAATATACCGAATTGGTGGCCAGTGTAAAAATAATAGTAGTCGAAGAATTACTTTTCGTACGAATGTTTTAATTCGTTATCGTATTTAAGAATCGGATCCGGTTCAGTTCGAGGTAGTTTCGTTCTAATAGGGATGGTATTAAAATAAATATGTGTATTAAAATAAATATGTGCTTATTTCAGCATTATTCAATGAGCGATCCCAATGATAACTGTTTCGTTCCAGACTTGTCTAAAACTAATCCTCCTTTTCCAAATCAATCGTTGTTTATGTATACGCACATATAGTCTAGCTCTCTAAAGAGTGTCGCGTTACTTTCAACGATTGTTGATGCAAATTCGAAAACAAATTTCCTTGAAAAGTACATCTATCTTTCTCATATTGAAAACGGGTAATTCAAAATGAGACTTCCTTCACAGGCCGGCACTACGATAAACGCTCCGGCCGTCCGACCAGGCGTGTGCGTTTCTAGAGGAATCTCTCCTGCTGCCGTTCGTATGCTATTTTCCGAAGACTCCAAATTCGGATGACATTTTCGACAAGCCATTTCCTCGAGAGTATTCCATAGTCCGTAATCCAAGAGGTTTAAATCTGGACTAGCGGAGGACTAATCTGAAGCTGCTGTGAAGCTGGCAATATTATCTTGCAGCCAGATCTGAGCCAACTTCGCTTTATATGGCGCGGCCTATATCTGGTTGAAACACTCAACCAACTCCGGTGAACGAAGAGCCGTTTAGAGGTTTAACAACCGGTTCAAGACCTGCGCTTACATAGATCTACAGAACACGTTTTCACGCCTGATTCGAAAAAATTAATGACCTCTTTAACTCTCCACCAAACCATGATGGAATTGGGGTGATGACTTGCCGTTGAACGTGTGGAACTTTTCCTTTGCCACTATCATAGAGACTCGATCATTTTATTTGTTAAACTATTTTTTTTCCTTTTTTTTTTTTTTTTTTCTATCGTAAAAATGTTGTCGTTTGTGAACAGTATCTTTTCGAACGCGCCTCTGTGTCGTATAAGCCGTTTCAACTTTTTCGATATTTCGAGGGATATCGTCTTTTCAGCATATGTAAGTCATAGCGAGCTTCTCAGCACGACATTTATATCTTCTCTGCCTTCTTAGCGGATAGCGGTTGGCTCGTGAACGAACGGCTTCGACAACGTTTTTTGTTCACGCATCGCATACCAGCATCAATTACATCCGGTAAGTACGCACATTTTAAAGGTGTTACCACTTTATGTGAAATTGCCTTTATGCAACGGCACACTGACACGCTATTTATGGCTAGACTGAATATATACGAAATTCACAAAATAGTAATATCGCCAGCCGTCCCAAATGTAGCTGCAAGCGGACAAAACGGGAGCGGGCATCACTCTCTTCGTATACTGACGATGCAAGATTCAAAATCGAAATTACGCTCGAAATGGTACTTATAGATGAAATTTTTCGAAGGAAAAAAATAATTTTTAGGAACGAGGAAAATCTGAACCAAATACTGTCCGCGCAGCAAACGAGTAAATAAAGTTCATTAAAGTTATTCTCACTCTTCGAAAAATCGTAGCAGATCGAACAAAAAAGCGAGTACGTGTCGATGCCGATGAAGCGACATTGCATAGAATTGTGGAAAGAAAACTTCAGACTAGCACGAAGGCAATTCGCATAGAGAAATTTAAAGGATTCTCGAAGTAGTTTGAATGAATTAGTTTAGTATAAGTATATTACTTCGGAGAAAAAATGGGAAAAAAAGATAGTTCGAGTTTTATGAATTAGAAATGGTATCGGTGCGGTAAAATCGGATACTTCGGTAGCGACAGGTAAAATGTGCGGCCGGAAATCGATTAACGAGCGCGAATTACAAGGGCATTTCGATAACTCGTGCGGAATTGAAAATAAGAAATTGAACGAGCCAGTGTCGAGAGGCTCGTTTCGATTGGATAGTCCAATTGATAAATCGATAATTCCAGTTATTCCATCGCTAAAACGACGTACAAGTAAAAATAGTAATTGACGATGATTAGGGGCGATGGATTAAAGATGAAAAAAGACGAAGAGGAAGAAAAATAATTGAAAGAGAAGGAGCAAGTACCGAGAACACTGCAGTTGGAAAAAAAAGTCATGAGCATTAGCGGTATTCTAATATTGATCGTAATTGCGAGACCGTTCAGCTATTTGATTGATAAATCCGTATGCGATGCGCGATAGGAAATTCGGCGGACGACTTAAGTTTTTGTTTCTGTCGTTTCGCGAAAAGCTTCTGAAAATCGCGTTCGTCCAAAGTTCGACGTTCGGGGAAGAAAATGAAGTAACCGACAAAACTGAACCACAATAGAAAGACCAATCTCGATATTGGCGGTGTTCTCCTTGTTGAATCCTCCCACCCACCCCTCCCGCCGGTGATACTTATGCTAAACGGTCTAAATTTGAAAACCTGCACAGGAAGATCGGTAGAAAATACGAATTTGGAGTTTTGAGTTTTAGTGTTAAAAATTAAAAAAACACTACAAACTGGATTTTCTACAATTAATATTGGGGTAAAAAACGATAGATTGATAAAAGTCCATTAGTTAGTTTATATCTGCACGTTTTGTGAAAGTACCGGGTTTTTTTAAACGCGGGGGAATGCTATACAGATAGCGATTAATAATATTGAGTGGCACATATCATATCGGGGGGGGGGGGGGGGGACAAAAGTTTGTTACCAAAAAGTGTTTAGTAAAAGCATAATTTGAAAATTCAGTTTTTTTCTAAGAATCAGAGAAAGTACGTAAGTAGTAAATGTTCAAAAGTTCATAGTATTACCGCTGAAAATATCATGATTTATGTCAAATGAGATTTCCCGGTAGTAATTCGGAAGACACGGAGCAAATGTGGTGTACGATTGGGGAAAAAATTCGAAAAGTTTTTCCTGGAAAATACTTTTTCTTTCTGAGAAAATGCATAAGACAAAAGCGGAAAAAAGTTTGGATGACAAAAAAAAATATATTGGGATGCGAACGGCGAAAAGAAGAGAACCTAAGAATAAATAGAACAATGAAGAATATAAAAATCGCAGAAAGTACCAAAATACGTGACAAGCTAAAAGTGAGAACAGCAAAAATACGGAAAAACTAGATGCAGAACACGGTGTTTTCAACGTACTTAAATATTAGTGAAAAGAAATCACAGTAATAATTTGCGAGTACGGTAATTGTCGGGCTGTCGACAAAAATGGGAAAAAGTTGGCAACCATTGAATGGGGGAAAAACACACTGAGCCGAGTAATGGCCGAGAAATTGGACACAGGAAATGTTGGCTAAGGATTTCAGAAATACGAGATGCTATTCGGAAAGCGAAAAGCCATCTCAGTCCGTAACCAACGAAAGAGTAATTAAAGTAAAACGCTACTTCAGTTATGTGACAATGAAGTGGGGTCTGGTGAAAGATACTGACGTGCAAAAAGAATCTGTCACAATGCACCTCGGTTGAATATCGGTGCAATGGAATATAAAAATTCTCAAAGGAATTGGATAATGTAACAGAATATATATCGTACTAGCAAAATATCAGTAAATGGTACATCCCGTTGTCCGTAAAAAACCCGCAGCTTGATCAAATGGAAAAATTCTTAATAACAAATCTCGGGTACGGTTATGAACTCGAAGCAGATTTTCGACGATCAACATATTCTCTTTCGACTTCTTTTAAATCTCGTTTACATTAAAAATTGATAATTAACGCACAGTTATAGAAGGTTAAAATTAAATGTAAATGAGAATGTTTGAATTGTTTTTAAAATAATATACATTTAATTTGTGGTAACGTTTTTGGCCGATCGTCGGATGTAAAAATAATTTAAAAATGTAGTTAAAAAAAAGTAATTAAACGCACTGAATGCAACGTAACGCTTTAACAGTTTAAATACTTATATATTAGATAAATATTATAATAACAAATTTCAGGCGCAGTGGGACGAATATAATAACGGTATAACTAAAAAATTTGTTCCAACCATAGATGATAGACTACATAATAAAGTTTTTACGCCAAATTTTTTTTAATCTACAATTTTTTACTGGACACGGTCTATTTAAAGATTATTTACATAAACATGAAAATTTCACACTCAAATAACTGTGTAACGTGTAATTCTTTATTAATAATATTAAGCATATCCTTTCCGGCTGTTAGTAATACAGATTTTAACAATATTAGCCCTGATCAATTAGTAACTAAGCTATTTAAAATATGTTCAGTAGTTTTACGATAGCCGAAATAAATCACCGTCAAGTACATGTACACCTGTATTAATATTAATATTTAAGGAATACTAATTATTATTAACATTGTAAAACAGTCTGTCAGGATTCCATAAACTTAAATGGACGGGCTCAGGACCGACCTGTTATTTATATAAATTATTCGTATAAATTTTCTAAATATATTTACCCCGTCGCAGTGGCGGCTCGTGAGTAACAGAAGTGGAGGTTCACAATTAAATATATTAAATATTACACAAATATTTATTGAAAACAATTTATCAAAAACTATATACATACATATACATATATATATATATATATGTATGTATGTATGTGACTGTATGTGTGTGCGCATATTAATAATTTTCAGTTAAAAGTCTTGTAAACTAAATCTATTCTTCTATCTTTCTTTAAAGAAAAAAAATTTATAACAGTTTCATGAAAGTTAGGAATATTGTGGAACATTTGTTTTTCAATTGATAACATAGCTAAAGTATTTATCCCGTCTTCACACATTGTGCTACATAAAAATGTTAATTCGTTTTCGTGTCGAAAAACTTAGTAAGAAAATAATTAGCACTTTTTATCCTTAAGTAAAATTACAATTTAAGGTAGAAACTACGTCACTATTGAAAATATTCGAATGAATATATGCGGTCTCAGGCTCGTGCCCAGAATTTTGGAAGGGGGGGGGGGGGGTGGAAAATTTTCTTCCCATATTTATTTTATAATACATTTTTCACTAATATTCGTACTATTAATAATATCCATCATTTTGATTTATATATTAATAATTTACATAAATGAATTACCCCGTATATGAACATTAATAAAAATTACATATGTTATTAATTATACTCGTAATAAAAAATTTTTTGCATAAAATATTAATGAAGTACCTAAAAATATGAAGCATATTTTTTATTTTTTATTTTAAAAGTAGGTAAAAACACTCTAAAAAATCATCAATATTTATTTTAAATTTGTGATTTTTTTCAGATATTTTTATATTTATAATAACTATTTCAGTTATCATGGGGGGGGGTTAACCCCCAAACCTCCTCCCCCGATGGACACGGCCTTGTGCGGTCCATCATTAAAAACTAAACTGTGTTCCCAATGATCGACTGTGTATACATATTCAAAACGTTATTAGTATTTATAAAAGTGATGCGGTTTCTACTAAATATTTTAATTTTAATTTTAATTTTAATAATATGAACTGTGAAAACTCGTTACATATTTTTATTTAAGTACATTAAAAACAAACAAAAGTTAAAATTTTGCAAAATGTTGGTTGTTATTGTTTTTTAAGTCTATGTAATATTTATATTTTATCATTATTTTAATTTATTAATTATTACAATTATTTTGAATTTGCTTAAAAAGAAAAACAATTAAATTTTTATGCTAAAATATCCAGTCAACATCTTGAACAGTATGTTTTACATAATGCATGTTTCACCAACAAGAGTAAATTATAAGATACAGTAGAAATTAGTTATAAAAACATTCAAAAAGCTGAATAATCTGGTCGTTATATTCCATATCAAATAAAGCATTATAATTTTTTAATGTTCAAAATTTACTACTAATGAACAGTTCGTTACGAAAATGGCACGAAATATTTTATGGTATAAATTACGCTGAATAAGTAATCATTTATTTATAATTATAACTACACATATTTCTTAGTCAAAAACACAAACAACACACTTTCTTTTTCGTACATAAAAGTATGATAATAAAAAAAAATAAATCAGTATAAAGCAAGAGTAAGAGAAAAGAAACTGTACCAAAACGGAAGTGGTTTGATATTTTCTTTCTTTTGAAGAAATTTATAATTTTTCGATTTTTTTATTATAATAAAACAAGTATAGTAATCTTTTTCTAATATTTTTTGCAATGGTCTTACCACAGGTTTTCATCAATGTTATATTTATAATAGCATTTTACATGTTGACACTAACAAAATAAACAGAACAAAAAATAACGGTATATCTGTTCTGTTTATATAAATTTCATTTCTCCATTGAAAAAGATTAAGGATGATGTTTTTGTTAAATTCATCTGCATAAATCTTTCAAAGCTAAAAGCTAATTAGTATGCCGTTATAACCAATTTTTACTGTATTTCAATATTTGGAAATTATAATGTTGACAAATAGAATCACGGTAATTTTAAACACATTACTATTTTTAAATGTACAATATTGTACTAACTTGTATATGTATGCAACACAATAACACAATCGATATAATATAGATGCAAATATACACTTTTCTTATAAAATAAAAGTAAAAATAAGCACGTAAATATGCTCCAATCAAACTTTATTTCCTTCAAAATTCAAATATGGTTATAAACAGTAAAAAAATGTAAACATATAATCGTTTTATGAAAATTTTTCGATTAATTCTGTTTATAATCAAATTCACTTCATTAAAGTACTGCCCACCTACAAAATATAATCTTGCAAGAACAACGCCTATCGTTTGGTTCACACTTCGAGTGTGCTCCATCAAGCCTATGTAACACATGCACTAACACAACATCATTTTTATCTTTCTGACACACTACTACATTGTACTTACACAGTTTTCGATCGCACGTGCTACAAGTAGCCTTCACACTAAAAGAATTCCAGACAAAACTTAATTACTTTTTAAAAATGCAAAATCAATTTATTTTTAACATTAATTTTACTAATAGTGATATATAAATAATAAATATAAATAAAAATATTGGATTCTACTTTTTTAAAGTTGAATCCAGGATGTTCACGTGCGAATGTGAACACACGAACGAGCCGCCACTGCCCCGTCGTATTATGAATTAGGGACCAAAAAAAAAAAAAAAAAAAAGCAACGTAAGTAAACTTTAAAAACGCACCGAGTCGAATCAGATAACGCGTTTAACATAACTCTCATTGTGTTTCGTTGTACCGGTGAGTTTGACTGATTTTTGCTATAAACAATTTGTTAAAAACTTGTCCGAATTATTTCTGCGGTGTTTCGTTCCCACCTAGATTTTGTTTTATACGTTCCTTTCAGCTGATGATCGTTTAGACCCGAAAATATCACAAATAAATATACTATATTATTTATTTAATAAAACAACACGGACTAGTTTCGGATTATGAAGATGGATACAATTATCCGAAACTAGTCAGTGTTGTTTTATTCAATAAATAATATAGTATCGTGTATTTAAAGTGTGTTATATTTGTTTCAAAGTTTATAAAATATCACAACGGTATGAAAGAAAATCACACATTAAAGAATGTAGCTGAAAATTATTATATAAATAAATATAAACATAATTAATTTTAAACCGTCAAATACCGCATAATACTCGTAATAATCACTTTTTTTATTATAAAGATTTTACTCGTTTTAGAGAATTTTTGTTCTGTATATATTCTTAATATTTGTTTGTGAAATTTGTCCGTTAAATTCATTATTATTTGTGTAAAAAAATCCCGCCTTTGTTTTTTATATTAATTACAACGTAATTCTTAGGCTAGAATAAATGTCCCAATTTTATGTAACGTTTGTTATATTTTATAGGATTTTTGTTATTGTTATTTAAAAAATGTCATAATTTTATGTAATGAAATATGTAATGAAAAATGTAACGAAAAATGTAAAGAAAAAATGTTTTAATTTTATATAATGAAAGTTAAATGTTAGGATAGGATTTTTGTGGTTATGTTTTTTTTTTGTGTTGATGCCAGTAAGTAAATTTTGATCATTTTATACAAAGTATAGAAGAGAACGAGACATTGCGAGGCCAAAATGGCCGAGTTTATATATATATATATATATATATCTCCTTTTATTTATTTTTAAACAATTTCCCGCCTCGACTGCAGTTATACCACCATCCGCCTATTATTTTCCTGCACACATATATATATATATATGCATGTGTGTGTAATTACATGTTTTCTCTGTAATGTGTTTTTAGTTCTACGCCTAAAAAAACGTGTTTCTGAAGTAAGTTATTTTAATTATTAAAGTAAATTATTCTTTACTTATTTTCGTTTGTTAATAAGAGGAATTGATTTATTTTATATCTCTATAAGCGTAGTGTGCTGCAAGTGTAGTAAACAAGTTTTGAGAATATTTGGAAGGTTAACATGGAAAAAACCCTTGCAAACCCGACACTGTTAAAACATAAGAATTTCGAATGTTGCTAATTTTTAAAATAACAAACTCCAGCGGTACGCTATCCAAAACTCGAAATAATAATACCGGTAGTCAAATTATGGTTTTTAGGTTATGCAACACAATCGTGCTACGAAAACTTTTTTTCATTCTTACCTAAAGCGAAAACGGTGGTAAAAAACGCGTTGCTAACTTGAAGAATGAAAAATATCGCTTGGTGCTGATTGTAATGCTCGATACCCATCGACAACATGTTCAGAAATATCAAAGCGAATATCGCCACCTCGAATCTGCCGAGAACAGAAAAAAAGCGAACGAACGAGGATTAAAATTTCTTTTTCGACGGAAAAAAAAGGAACTATTCGAAATGTACTTATGTAGCCAATTTTACCTTCGGCTATTCGATAAGTCGTAGAAAGCGGCCAAGAACCGGTTTATCGGTCTCTTAATAACTTTCTGCGGCTTCTTTCGGCCCAACTTTTTCATCGCAGTATAATAGTGCTTTTGACTCTCGGTTAGAAACATTTCCAGAACTCCGCCTTCGTACTGCAACATAAGCGCACATGTAATTATACCGACTGCGTTTATAAACCGTCTGATACGCAATTATAATTGACCACTGTAAAAACTTTCGCCGAGCTTTGAGCGAAATTTAGAGAAATCAAAGTTTCTTCCAGTTGTACCTTCGTCGCTAAAAACTTACATTTTTTCCAAACTGTCCGTATGATGCAACATTGCGAAAACATATGTGAAAATCGTAAAAAGTAATTCGCGAATGAATGGAAAAGAGATCAGCCAGCGCTATAAATTATAAACGTTTTTCGCCCGATAACCGTTAGTGACAAAATACGTAAATTCCCTACACGTAAATACAACGCGTTAGCTACTGTGCTGGTTTATGAACTGCATTTTTTATTCTACAACTCGTTTTAAAAATAAGCAATTCACCTAGTTTCATCTAATTTCGAAATATTCACATTTTCCGAATATTTTGGAAATTTGAAATACATCTATTTCCGGCAACTTAGACGACCATCCGGATTTCAAGATTCTTCTCACTCCTATTCAAGTCGAATTCCTTGAAAAATCTTATCCAATTGATCACTTACATCATAGTATACATGAAACTACGTCATTCTTCGATCAGAAGTTTCGTGAAAAGGATACGAAATTACTGTCGTTCTTGCTCTTTAACGTGGCCCAAAGAACCGAATTTTTATTCATATATATATATATATATATATATATATATATTTATTTATACTTATATATTTATATTTTTGTATATGCGGGCGCATAACGTGGCATATTCTTAACGTCCATTTAAGATTATGATGAAGCAGTGATCGATATTTACATCGTTGTTAGTTTATAAACTAAAACATTTATAAGTAGGTGATCTTTAGCGATGGATTTCCGGTATTCGATTTTGAGATTTATCGAGGAAAGAGGGCTGTGCGGAAAATTAGTTGGCCAAGCTCGCTTTCGGCATACGTACTGATAGTCTATTCACAGGCTTCAATCTGGTTCACAGATTGAGGCTTTGTGGAATGAAAGGCACTGACACATTTAATGCCATTCCAGAAGATTGAAAAATACGGAAATACGTTTTTGTGATTGTTAAAGTAAATGCATAATTGTTGTACGTTGGAGAATAGAGCTACACTACAGCGTTCAAATAAAACCGTTAAATAAAGATCAAAATTGATTTGGTCGTATGTTGTTGGAAAGCACAACGGTCGTATGGGACGTATTGTCGGGCATTTGTTGTTGGCAACCAATATTTACCTGGCCATTAGATACCAAGCTAAACAATGCGTCGATGTCGTACTAAAATATGAAGAAGAACAACGTAAAATTGCAGTTTCGACGCGAGTTCGCAATTAAATATTTATCTCACGCAGAATCAAAACAAGAAAAAGCAGTTGGAATCGATGGAATTCCTTTAGATGCCTTAAAGCGCGTATCATTGGATAAAAAAAAAAAAAAAATTACTCAAAATTCTTCACATGTGCAGAACTCTGGGGCTTCATAATTATTGAATGAAGAATATCCATACGTGCATAAAGCTGGCTCAAAAAGGTGCACAGATTTTAGGATTATAAGTCTGATGAAGCACACGTTGAAATTTACTATTGGCCATTGTAAACCGTCGTATCGCTAACAAACTCGATTACTACATGAGTGATACGCGGTGCGATTTCCGCCCAAATAGAGGTACTAGGGACGCTATTGCGTTAATAAAGGTGATAGCACAACGATATACTTCAGTCAACAGGAAAGTGTACGCTTGCTTCATAGACCTCGGAAAGGCGTTCGACAGAGTTCAACACATACTCAAATAATAAAACTGCTGAGTAGATACGATATTGACGAAGAAGATATACAGATAATACGCAATTTATATTGGCAACAAACTGCAATCGCTGCGATGGTCACAAGAAGAGCAGAGGAACCACGTCCAATTAAACGCAGGGTCCGGCAACGATGGTCACTATCCCCCCGCCGTTTTATTATATATTTCGAGGAAGTAACAAAGCATCGAATATTTGAAAAAGACCGAATCAAGATAAATGGTTGCAATATCAGTCACATCGATAAAGTCCTCATTTCAAATACTCCAGGTAAGTTACAGAGCTTAGTCACAAGATTTACTCAGGAATGCGCCAAATATGGAATGAAGGTGAATACTCACAAATCAAAAGTGATGAAATTTGCCAAATAAAACACCCAGAACGAAATACCATTAGTGATAAAAATAGATGGAGTATCACTAGAACGGGTCTCAAAATTCCGATAACAGAAGATGGGGAAGGGATGACGGAGAAATCAAGGTAAGGATCGGTATGGCGCGGAGAACGTTTAATAAATTAGAACGAATATATTTCGGGACAGAGGAATGAAGATCCAACTTCTGCTAAAATTACTTTCATGTTACGTATGGTCTGTTGTACGTTACGCGAGGGAAACACGTGCATTCTCAAAAAATACAGAGAAAAAGCTACAAGTGTTTGAAATGTAGACATACAGAGACGAATGCACAAAATAAAATGGACGGAAAAAATAAAAAAGGTAAAGGTGCTGCGTCGTACCGGATTAACTAAACCGATTTTATTACCTGCCTTGAAGCAAAATAAGGAAACGTAGCGAAGAATACAGGAAGTCGACCCCATCTTTCCTTTGGCCGTCAATGAAAAAATATTGCGAAAAGCACCACTGGGGTGGGGGTGGGGGGGAGAAAGCGGCTAACCCGTAATAAGCGGTTTAGATAATAGCTGTTACAGATAATTTACATTAGATATCATAACTTCGTCATGCATGCTTGATGTAGTCATGGAGAAACTTACAAATCGAAGCCTGATCGAAATAATAGCGGCTGCTAATTTCAAAATTCCGCCAAATTAACCACTTTACCGCAACCGGACCGATAAAAAAGCATGATATTGGGCCATGTACTGCATATTTTAAAATATAATGGTGGTTCCCGCATGTTTCTCAAAAAAAATTTGTTTCTAATATTTTCTCTTGTTACGCGTGTTATGTAAAATGATAATTTTTAATGTGAGAATAAAAATCGTTTCGCTCCACATAATTCCGCGAATGCTAATGTATTGTGCCACTTTCCTGTATAGCAACATCTGACACATATCTTCCGTGTAAGATGAAATAAAACGTTTTGTTAACTTACCTTTGGAACTATTCGAGCAGCAGGATATTTCAGTTATAAAAGTTTTGAAATAAAAATAAAATGAAGAATAAATAACAAAATGCGCGTTTCACTACGGAGACGAGAGTATTGCACGGAACAGCTGCCGTATGTGATTAATCAATAACTGTTATTTAACGTAATTATAACGGGCGCCGAATACACATCAGAGGATAATATTCTCTGGTGGATTTTGCAACATATACATGGCCGAGTACGTATATAATCGAGCATGTGACTTTTACCTGCACAGTATCCAATTATAAAAGTATAATGTAGAATTTTTAAAAAAACCTGTTTATAAATATGTAAATATGAATATATACATTGGTATTTCGAAAAATTTTTAATTTTTCCTATAAGGTTGAAATTGCGAAGGAAGTCGCGTTGGGGGTTGTGAAGTTAAGATTCACAGTATACTGATATTACACTAAAATGACACTAAAATGACACTGAAATGACACTAAAATGACACTGATGAGCGTAGAGTGCCGGCAGCGTTTTCCTCTTGGCCAGCTTTACTTTAATCTCGTTGTTATAAACAATACTCAAAGATTCTGGGAGCTGGGCAATAATATTTACAAAAAAAGTAATTTTATTAGCAGTTTATAAATTATCGCTCGGGATGTTTTAGTTATTCTGGTCAATATGTTGAAATAATAATTAGGAATCGCAATAGGCCTAGCAGTTAATTAGAAGAGTAAAAAAGAACTGAATGAAAAAGTAACGTGAGTGGAGTGCGCTTACCTTCTTTTTTAGCATATTGAAGTTATCGATAATGACGCCGATGAACAAATTCAGCGTGAAGAATGCTCCGCAAACGATGAATATAACGAAGTAGATGTAGGCGTAGAGGTTGGCCTCCCTTTGTGGTTGCTTATCGACACCAGTTGCGTCCACCGCGTCTTGCATCACTTCCATCCAACCCTCGAACGTTGCCTGCAACAAAATTACCACGCACACTATAGCGAAGCCTAATAGTTGCCTATTTTTCGACGTGTGCTAACGGTCTTGCCGAGCCGTCCTCTAAACCAACTTCTAGTCATTCAGTCGGATAATGTGATAATAATTAAACGGGACCGCTAGTCTTGTTCGTTTTGGCGACTCTTAAGAGCCGGGGCTCTTCTGCGGCCAAGTCGATTAAATTTCCTCCACACTCGCTAGCATGTAAACGATGAATGCGATAGTCGTCAACCTCTAAAACAGCGAATCTTCACTTCTATTCGAGTTGCTGCTATTCATTCAGCTACCTTTTCGAATGTTCCATTGAACCGCGAGACATTTTCTCTTCCTATCAAACCGTAACCCAGGTTAAGGGACATTGCGCACACTTTCCGTGTTAAACACAACTGCCGTCTAAAAGGGACTTGACGAAGTATTGTTATTATTATTACTATTGGAAACAATAATCTCACTGGGCTCAAGATTTCATCTCAATCTCTAAAAATTTTCCAACTTTTGATGTTGTGTTCAATATTACAGTCTTTTACACGTTATGGTTCTTCTTTACTTTTTTTTTCTAATGGGTTCATTAATTAGCTGAAGAAATGGGGAGAAGAAGTAAATAAATTTATATTCTTAAACATTTAAGGATAGAGGAAAAAAATAGTGCAAGAGCAGGAATAACAGAACTAGGAGGAATTGAGAGAATATAAGAATCACCGATAAGGGGGGGAGTAGGGATACTGAGTTTTAGTAGAGAAAAAGAAAGATTATTCACGTCAGGGAAGGTCAAGCATTCAAATGAAACATGATATCAGAGTCACAAGGTACCCTTGTGGAAGGGACAAAATAGAGTAGATAAAAACCGAGAGATGATGCAGAAAGGAGACTATCAAAGCGAAGACGACAAGAAGCCGAGATTGTGGAACGTTTAAGAGCGGGCAAGTATTTAAAAAAACCACGGATGAAGTGGATGAGATGGCTGAATAGAGAGGTAAAAGAAGACAGGATCAAAAAATGCAGAAAACAGACCCAGCTGTTCTATATTGTTGGCGAGACCTTTAACTATTATTATTATTATTATTATCATTATTATTATTATTATTAATTGAAGTTTGCAATCATTAGTATTGGAATGGGGGATATGCGAGTATAATTTTAGTTTTTAGACTATTTTTACTATTCTATAATTTAGTTGTAAACTTTTCATTGCCTAAGAATATTTGTAAACATGGGCTATGAGTAAGTGTCGAGAAGAGTTTGTTTTGTTTGTTTTTTTTTTTTGTTTTTATGTATTTTAATTTGTTTTAAATTTGTTTTACCTTATAGCCCTTGTCCGTTTAGTTTACTTTAAAATAAGCATGTTTCAATTTAGTTATTCTAAATTTAGACGCATACGACAGTTCAGCGTGATGGAACACAAATATAAATTGTAAACATGAGCTATAAACATTATGTTATATTAACTTACAGTAAATAATACATAATATTAGCCCATGTACGCTTATTAATAGCTTCGCTACTCGCGCTAATTGAGCATATTTGCGATTATTTATATGAATAACAATATGTGCTATATCAGGGTCCATTGTATACATATTTTGAAATATATTTGATTTGATTTGATTATTATTATTTGCAGGGTGTATTAATAATGAATAAAACTGCAAAAATAATTTGTAGGAATTAGCATTATTATTTTTATTGTTTTCATATGAAAAAAAAAAAAAACTTATTTCAATGGATAAGTGTACTTTTTGGATTTAAGGCAACAAGAAAAACCGTATACCATGTGAAGGAACTCTGTATTCTGATAGAAAAATATTTGTGATCACTTATGGTTTTTTAAAATTTTTTTACTTAACTCTTTGGAACTCTTTAAAAATATAATGGCCGGAGTAGGAAAGAGAGGACTAAAAGTATCGGAAAGTTTAATTAACATTTTGCAGGATTAGAATTTATCGGTAAAGAAAGACATTCAATAATGAAGGTAGTAACTGGAAAGACTCAAAAAAAAAGAGATAAGGAAGCTTGACTAGAAATATATAGGACGAAAATTGAAAAGATAAAATTGCGATTTTATTAGAAGAAAATCACGTTACTTACGAAGAATAATAAGTGGAGAAGAGTAAAAAGTCAGACATTTGATCGGATGACCGAAACCGGGGTAGATCTCAGAGCATCGGAACCGAGATGAAGACATAGATATTCTGAAGGCGAAACAGGAACAACTGCCATAAATAAACACTATAATCTAGGATAGAGCGGGTAAAGGAAACACACGAGTGAAGGATCGTCTCCTCGGTTAGTATAAAAAGTTGAGTGTCTTTTGAGATCACTTCTCTTTTTATTCTCCGTCTGATCAGTTTATGCCAGTGAATACCGGCGAACCAGAAAATCCCTGAACAGCGTGTAGAGGCTTTTTAAGCTGTTTGAAAGCGTAACTTAATCCTCCCGAAAGAAAAGGGTATTTCAGGCTTAGCAGACTCCTGGTCTTACTCCTTTTTTTTTAAATTTATTTCGGTTCCTTTTATCATAGTCTCCTACTACTGCATTACTGTTGATTAGTTTGCTGCCTCCGGAATTTCTATTCTTTCTTCTTCCGTGAAATTCACCGCGTACCGACCTTAATCGGAGTGTTAACCTCGTCGTTAAATAAATATCGAAAATATATGACCGTCTAAGATTGCGCAATTGAAATCTCGCCTGCGGCACATTGAATAAAATTTTTGATTAGGCAGCAGAGATGGTCTACAGACTCCTAATTCTTACGAGAATTTCAATGGTCTTTTTAGAAAAATTTTGGCGAATATTTGGCCTTGCCTTTACAAATTTCTATTCTTTACGTACGATGATATTTTTCAAAACGAAACGATAACCGTTTTACAAATTAACGTCATATTATATTAATCCTCTTTTTATCCTATTAATAAAATTAATTTCTCGAATAATTTTTACGGGTTTTATGGTATTCCCGGTTTTCAATAAAATTGAAAGATCTAAACTTTCGTATCTGACGAGTAATAAAATTACGTAAGGATCACTCTGGTGCTGTTTAATCTCTGTTCGTTAATTATTTATTCCGAATTTTACACATCTTTCCAGTTTGTAATTTCGTTAATACCATACTCATACAGTTTCTTATAATTTTTACATACTTTGAAGAAAGAAAATTCAAAAAAAAAAAAAAAAAATCAAAACTGTATACTGAAAAGTTTAAAATAAAATTACATTTACCAACTTCTAAATGTTCGTACTTACTACTTGAAATAAAGCTAAATAACCGATACCAACATTGTCGAAAGTTATTTTAGAATTAACCCAGGTGTAATTTAATTCCATGCACTGGCTTTTATTCGCTACTACCTAGAAAAATAAAAAGACATTTTTTCCAGAATTACATAATTTCTAACAGATTTTCTACATATTACTCTTTTTTTTGGACTTTTAATGTATGGATCAAGAAAGATAACAAACCTCTACAGGTAGCAATTCGTCGTTTTCATCTACGCATTTGTAAAATCTTCCTCCAAAAAACTGTACACCCATTATCGAAAATATTAGCCAAAATACTAAACACACTAACAGCACATTGAAAATGGACGGAATAGCGTACATTAAAGCGTTCACGACTATCTGGTGATAAATCATAACAAAACTACATTTATATATATATATAAATATATGTATATGTATATATATATGTATATGTATATATATATATATATATATATATATATATGTGTGTATATGTATATATATATATATAAAGGAGAGGAGAGAATAAAACAAGTATTTAATTTGTTTTAAAAATCAGATGATAATACTCTAATATTTGATTACCTACTCGTGAGATACATTTATAGGAACTAACGTTCTATACATATCTCTGTAATAATTTACCTTAGAAGATTACAAAAATTCGTTAGAACGTTCAAATTCATATTATCCCAAGATTAATAATAATATCGCCACGAACGATTAATAAATTTTTAACGATTTTTTATTTTTTTATTTAAAAAAAACAAATTAATTACGCTAAACAATTAAGGTCATTTTCGTTTTGCTAATTAAAAGGCCTCAATTAAACTCTTGCTTTATTTACAATGCACAATAATTAAGTTTAAGAATTTACTACAGCTGAAAAATATGCATCAACAATAGAATATATGCAAAAATTCTGTTAATCGTTAATTATTCTTTTTATTCAAAATTTATTTGAAGTTTAAAGAATTTAAAAAAAAATTTCTTTATGTGTGATTCAAGTTTTAAAATTTCGTAACTATCCAGTGCGCAGAATTTAAAAAAAAAAACAAAAAAAAAACAAAAAAATTCTACATAGTTCTTGGTTCTAATGCTTTTTAACGGCCGATTTTAATTTAAAAAGAAAAAAACAAATTAAGCCGTTTAATTGGCTTAGCGTTTAAATGAACTAGAATTCAGTTTCATTAGTTCATTACGCCGTGAATAATGATATAAACGGAATTTCGCGATTAACAGACCTTCATTCCCTGCCATCTGGCTATAGCTCGAAGCGGTCTTAATGCTCTTAGTGTTCGGAGCGAACGAAGTACCTTCCAGTTTTCATTTTCTTCAATTACTAAACTAAATATTGACATCTAAAAAATTTTTATCAGAATTAAGATAGATTATAAAATTCGCATAAAAAAGAAGAAAAAAAAAAACAACGAGCGTTATTTTACGAAAAATTATTTCGAATAAAACGATTATAATAATGATTAATCAAAAATAATCCTTACAAATACGATGACGAAGTCAAGAACGGTCCACAAACTTCCGAAATATTTATAAAACCCCGAAGCGATCCATTTCAGTACCATTTCTACCGCGAAAATCACGCAAAAAACAAAATTGGTCCAGTAGAGCACATCTTTCAAAAGTTGATTGTTCTCTAGATAAATATCCTCGAAGCATAGTGTCACGCTGGAGGCGAAAATCAGCACCAGTATGAACCACTCGAAGTACGGATTGTCCACCATGTACAAAACTTTACTACGAAACTTTATCCACCTATCTCCGAACAGGCGATCTATGCACGAATTGCAATACGGACACCTACAACGAATCGTTGTGCGAGTTTAATTTTAAAACTTCAACTAGAACTTTTTGGAACTTTTTCTTCGCGCCGTGTGAAGAACACTAATAATGCTATTAATAATACCTTTGATACCAGTGCGCTGGGAAGCAGTCTTGAGGAGTCTTAATCTTTTTGTTATAGCCGAATCCGGGAAAATTACTGATATTGTCCACGTAACGGCCTTTCGAATCTCTCCTGGCGCCTAACGTGATCTCATCCACGTACGAAGCTAACGCCATCCACGATTTTTTCTTATTGCTTTCCACTTCTTCCTTCTCCACTTCCACATTGCTACTATTATTGTTGTCATTATGATTATTATTGTTACCGCTACTACTATTATTGTTATTATTACTGCTTTCTTCGTTGTCGTTTTTTATCTCGCTTAAATCGGAATCAATGTAATGGTAGTCCTCTGCAAATGAAACCAAAGAAAATCAATTGTCGCCATAAAGAGTTGCGCGTAACATTATATCGATATTGAGCACAATATGCACGAAAATAACGAAATTTCTAAATCGGTAAACTAAAGAGTGTACCGTAATGTAGTCTGTGCCAAGAACTATAAAGCTCGCAATATCTCTAAAATTAAATTTTAATATTTAAAAAGGTTACCTTACGCAACCGATAATTCATCGTGTTCTCGATGCACCGCCGACAGTACACCTGAAACGGTGGTAAACTGTTTCTCGGAAAAAAGTACATTCAGAGTATCGTTTTTTTTTTTTTTGTTTTTTTTGTTGTAATATCTTCTTTAACATTCTGAATTAGTTTACATTTCGTGCGAATATAAAATATTAATTTCAAAAATACGTATAAAATGAAATGAATCTCACGCATTGTTAACTGGAGGTGACCTTTCCCAATGTACTATGGTCATTCTAAAAATAGCGGATAAAGGGAGCAGTTGGACTCATATTTCTCTGCTAGCTGATTATTGCAGATTGAGGAGCCCTGGGAGCGACTTCATGTCCAGAACTCATTAAACCTCGAATCCACGAATTGAACATTTCCAGGCGAATTACTTAACTATTAGATCTAATAGTAGTTTACTTTTTTCATAACGGCACAAATAAAAACCCTAAAAGTTGCTCGAGGCAGCATAAAGCGTTCTTCTGCTATATTTATTGTAGGGTTCTTGTCATAAATTTTTGACGGCTTTTTTCTTTTTCTTCTTTATTACTACTTAGCCGAATCGTTATTCGTTACGTCATTTCTCGTGAGATTTTCTGCTAGACGATTAGTTAAATAAAAAATAACCGCGCCATCGCGGACGACACCGCAGTAAAACGGGCCGCCGATAAGTTAATCTTTAGACTTTTTATTTACCTCTGCTGCTGTCTCCTCGTGTTGCTAACATGTACGATCTTCGATGGGCCATCTTAATCACCTGCTTATCTTTGTCCGGGTCGTTAACGTTGACATCGTCGTCGCCGTCTTGAAAATAAAAACCGCTACCGCCTAACGGGAATTCGCTGTCGGGAGCTGTTAGGGTTGGTGCGTTCAAAAACGCGTCTTTCATTATCTGATTATACAGCTCGTTATCTTTAGCCTGTTGAATGCTACAAGTTGGAGACGGCTGGTTCATCGTTTGCGGGGCGTACCCGGTATCCGCGGATTCTTCCGTTAGCGCCCTTTGCATTTGGCTCGTCGTGGCAGTCTCGCAATCGTTATCCTCCGTATAGAGTTCATGAGAGTCTTGTTCGTCGTGAAGCAGTTCAATATCCTGAAGGGACATCGTATCTTGGTGTACTGTAGTACACTGTACTTTCAGCGATGGAAGTTCGTGCGGTCTATCCGAACCGTTATTATTTCTCAGTATGTTTATATATCTAATAAACAAAAAAATTTCATTCGCAAATAAACAACACCGGTGTATAAAAATAATCTAATTAAGGTGTTAAACTGTTACATGTTCGTGTAATAAAAAACACAATTTGTATAATCTGTTCAGTTATTTAACGCGTAATTTATAAAACGGTAAATATCTATATATATATATATATATATATATATATATATATATATATATATATATCTATATATATATATATATATATCTATATATATATATATATATATATATATATATATCTATATATCTATATATCTATATATCTATATATATATATATATATATATATATATATATATATATATATATATATATATATATATATATATATATATATATATATATATATATATATATATATATATATATATATATATATATATATATATATATATATATATATATATATATATATATATATATATATATATATATCTAGGTGGGGTAATAGACAAATATTTAAAAAAACAAAATTAGTTAGCGCTATTGTCAATTTATGCAGACTTCATCGAAAATGTACCCTTTAATAGGCTATAATTTTTATGCTAATTAACATGAAATCTTGATTTTCGGCGTTCGTCGTAAATATTATCAAATACTATGTGTAAACAAAGTTTCAACTTTTTAGAGTTAATTATCGCAAAGAACATCAGATTTGAGTCAAAAATTGATTAATGATCGTCTTTTCGAGTGTAGTGATCACACGTATTTCTCTGCGTTTAACTTTGCTTTGTGTCTTGTTCGACGAAAATAAAACTAGAGATGTAATACTACCGTTTACATCGGATTATATTTCGTTCGGATGCTTTTCCGCGAATTTAGTAAAAATATCGTATCGACAGTTTCTTGCTATCGTCTCGCACACGAAATTCTACCCGGTCGAAAAATTTTCAAATATTTCAACTGTATAATAAATGACGGCAGAAGTAAGATTATTCCAATATTATTTACGTCGTTATTTCTCGCAATTTCCTTTAGGATAAGAACGGTTGCAACACATAAAATTAGTGGAACCCGCTTCGATGTTTTTTAAAATCAGTGTAGCCATTTATTGTAACTAAAATAATCGTACAATATGAACTTTGATAACGTTTTACCTATTGATGAACGTGGAAAATCATTTGATCACTTTGTCGATGATATATTCGCTGTTATTCCCAAAAATGCAGCGTATAAAGGTGACCTACGTAATATCCTTAACAATTTGAAGGAATATATTACAAATGTAATTGTAAGTCAGGTCAATTCGTATGCACATACGACTTCTCACAATACAACCATAGTTGCAGTTAATGAAGAAGAATTAATCTCTGTACAAAAACCGTTACAGGAAGAAATAAGCGCTGCTTCAACACACAGTGTAACTCCAACCCAGACGAATTCGTCAATAGAAGAGGAATCTCCCAAAGAAATACAAAGCCAGAATAAAAAAAAAAAAAAGAACTCACCCCCGCCAATATTTGTAAGCGGGGTTAAAAATATTAATACTTTTATTAATATTATAAATAGTGAAATGCAAAAAGAAAAACCTCTTTACCGGACATTATCTAATGGTGAAGTTAAAATAAACACACAAGATGAAGTGATGTATCGTACAGTAATACATGTACTGCAAACTGTAGTTAAACAACCAACCCCTGCTTTACAAGGGAATAGGTTACCATACATTTCAATGTAAATGGATTAAACCCTATAGAATAGTCATCAGAGGTTTACATCCCTCAACCAATGTTGATGACATAAGGAAGAACTGACCATGCGGGGTCATGAAGCGATTAATGTTAGTAATGTTATAATAAAAAAGAAAAATGAAAATAAAAACAATTCCTCAGTGTAAAAATTGCCAGCAGCTAGGACATACAAAAACATATTGTACAAGGCAAGCTAAATGTGTTAAATGCGGTAACAATCATGATGCCAAGGAATGCAAAAAAAAACAAATCTGAACCATGTAAATGTGCAAATTGTGGGGGAAATCATACTTCCAACTGGAAAGGATGTCCAATCTATAAAGCCAAAGCAGCTGCTGTACAGAAACCTAAAATGACAGCAGTAGAACGTGTCCAGCAAAAAACTTTTAAAGCCGCCAAACCAGTTACTGCTAATAAAACATTTGCAGCCGCTACAATAGGTACTAAACAAGTGCCCAAGGAAAGTCAGCTGCCAAACAAGTTAAAAAACAAGGAAGCTACAATTGCTGATGTAATCGGCCTCCTAAAAGCAATGAATGAAAGAATTGGTAGATCGGAAAACAATATTCACCGACTGGGAGATTTTCAGGGAACTCCTAGATCAAAAAATAAACCTTAATATAAAACTAAAAACAAAGGAAGAACTAGCATATGAGGCGCAACATATTATTGATATAATTCAAGAAGCTGCAAAAACTGCAACCCCAGAAGGAAACACCACTATCAGTCAAGAAAATTGCTACCTACGCGACGTGAGGGAACTAATCAAACAGCGTAGAAAAGCAAGAAGAGTCTGGCATAATTCTCGCAATCTGACAGACAAAACCTTATTTAACAGGATTAGTAACCAACTTAATCAGCTAATAAAAAGCATAAAAAAGGAATCATTTGATAATTTTTTGATTAATCTAAGTCCAGAAGCGGATAAAGATTACTCATTGTGGAAAGCTGCACGACGGTTGAAGAGACCTGTTACCCGGATTCCTCCACTAAAAGATGAAACCAATAAATTTGTTACGTAGTGATGAAGACAAAGCAGAATTATTTGCTAGACATTTAGCTGAGGTATTCCAACCACATGATATTCAATCTGGTGCACACCCAAGAATTATCCATCAAACTGAATGTCAAATTAATCCAGTGTCACCGTTAGAAGTGACCAAGGAAATTGATAACATCAACCCAAAGAAAGCGCCTGGCATAGATGAAATTTCGCCTGGTGTCCTAAAAGAACTTTCTCACAAAGCAATTGTATTACTAACATACATATTCAATGCATGTTTCCGCCTTAAACACATACCTGAGTGCTTCAAAGTAGCTCAGATTATCATGTTTAAGAAGCCAGATAAACCAGAAGAAGAAGTTGCCTCATACAGACCAATTTCATTATTGCCGGCCATATCAAAACTGTTTGAGAAATTATTTCTCAAGCGTCTCAAACCGTTCACAGCTATTCCAGATCACCAGTTTGGTTTCCAGGATCAACATTCAACTGTTGACCAAGTTCATCGGGTTACGTCAATAATTCACAGAGCATTTGAAGAAAAGAAGTACTGTTCAGCAGTATTTTTAGATGTTGCTCAAGCATTTGACAAAGTATGGCACGAAGGGTTAATCGCAAAAATTAGCCAACAATTGCCAGGTAACTATTGTCGTCTGCTGGAGTCATATCTTTCTGACAGAAAATTCAGAGTAGCATACGAAGGAGCGAAGTCAACAATTCATTCTATACAAGCTGGAGTACCACAAGGTAGCGTCCTTGGACCTATCTTGTACCTCTTGTATACGGCTGATATTCCAATAACAGGTGACACCACCATAGCAATGTTTGCTGATGATACTGCAATATTGTCTGTGAGTGATTCACAAGTTGAAGCAAATAGTAAACTGCAAAATGCTCTAGACCGAGTTTCGAGATGGACGAAGAAATGGAAAATAAAACTCAACGAGCATAAATCGATTCAACATATGCTCTAAAAAAAGTTAATGCTCAATATGCTGTTTATATCAATAATCAGCTGATTCCGCAAAAGGATTACATCTCGATGCCCATCTAACATGGAAGCATCACGTGAAGCAGAAAGCGGAACAAATCCGACTCAAAGTTCATCAAATGTGGTGGCTGTTAGGAAGAAATTCACAACTGGACCTCTACAGTAAACGACTGCTCCACCAGTCAATTATCAAACCTATCTGGACCTATGGGATCCAACTTTGGGGATGTGCAAAACCTGCTAACCGAATGGTCATTCAGCGTAGCCAGAACAAAGTCACTCGTGCAATTACCAATGCAGAATGGTATCAAAGAAACGAGGACTTGCATGCAGATTTGAATCTGAAGTGGGTAGACGAGGTCATTCGCGACTTTGCCATCAAGCACGAAAAGCGGCTCCATCAACATGTGAATGTTGAAGCAATCCAGCTGCTTGACACATCATCAGATGTTAGACGTCTTAAGCGATTAACGCCGAACGATCTAGTTTTGTAAATAATATTTATGTATATAAATAATAGAAATTAGTTAATGAACTAATATTCTATACATGTCTAAACTAATTAGTCATATATATTGATTATTTAAACAGTAGTTTAAGATCTCAATACACATTTATTATTAATAAAAAAAAAAAAAAAAAAAAAAAAAATTGATTAAATATGAACATATAATAAATATTAACGTGTATATATATATATATATATATATATATATATATATATATATATATATATACATATTATAGTACTACTTATACTTAATCTACTGAATGTTGAAAGTTGAAATTTAAAAAGTTTAATAACTTCCAGAAATCTGAAAATGTTCAAATGCAAACATCGCAAATGAATTGCGAGTTTTAAAAATTTGAGCGCCTTTTTGAAAACAACGTAATCTGTACTTACCTTAAAGTGACATTAGAAACGGACGTTTGACAACGGGAGTATTTATGCTGAAACTCGTATTACCCAAAAATTGCTGGATAACTTCAATAAACTTCATTATATTTTTTTTTTCTTTTTTGTGACGTAATTAGTGTAAATCACTTCAAAGTGATTTTTATCAACATACGCGACAGGGTACGCAGTCGAAAGTTAGAAGAACGAGCTGACGCACTGCCCTATATGTACAGATTCTATCAGAACGTTCAACAATAGACCCTTCCAAGGTAACTCATGTTCTAATATATTTAAAAGTATAATTTTTAATACTCACTGTAGAATTTAAAAGATCATCGAATTATCAAAATCTCAGTTTTTACAGTTAACCGCCTCCTAAATCGTGTACCCCCCCATTTTCAGCCAAAAATTTACTAACATATAACACAAACCACATTTATATGCATATATACATACATTCACACTTAAAACGATAAAGCTAATATTTGTTAGCACACCATTAATCACACAAAGACAGAAAAATTATAAAATCGAAAAATTTTCAACATTAGCTTTACAATGAATTAAAAAGGGTTAATTTTTTTAAAATTCCGCCTTAATAATAAAAAAGTTGCAAAGTAAAAAGCTAAAAAATTTAGCATGGTAAAACCTCCTAAAAAATTTTTAATACCAAGCCTTAAGGGGGGGGGGGGGGTAAAGTTAATTTCGGTAAAAAAAGGCTCATTTTCAATAATTTTTCTTTATGCTCCAGTGAATGCAAATATATTTTATTAAGTGTAATACAATAAAGTAACATTTGAACAATATTTTCTGAAATTTTAAATAAGAAATATTAAAAAATAAGCCGTTAGGAGCAAATCTTCGAAGAAGCCTCAAAAAAAAGTTGTTTTGCGGTGGACACTATATCCCACCACTGGTTATCTGAAATCAAAAAAATCAAAATGCTACTGATAGTTAAACATTTTCTTGAGGTAACGCTGGGAGGATTTTTTTTTTTTTTGATTTTTTAATTTTTGTTAACACTTGGAAGTCAAAAACGCGATTTTCGCCATCAAAATTGACAATTTTTTTATTGTAAAATAAGTAATAATTAAAAAAAAAAAACCCTCCCAGCGTTACCTCGTAATTGATGTGCACAAACACTGTACAAAATTTCAAAAGAATCGGTGCATTGGTTTTCGAGTTACAGTGTCCACGGACTTTAAAAATGTCAAGTGCGAGAAAAAGGCTTTAAAGTTTGTGTACAAAAAAATTTGACTTAAACATCAGTACGCGAGTGTTTCTTCTAATATACTTATTCAGAGTCACCCATAAAGCTCATAAAGCTCACAACTTTCAGCTGTAAAATCTAAGGCAGCTTATTGCGCTTGTCAACGTAGAATTCTGCCTTCTTTACTTTCAAGTAGAGCTTGTTGCTCCACTCTGTTTATGCTCGTTCAATCTACTGCGCACGTCCATTCATGAGAACTTGACCCTGTACTGATGTTTATCTCTTGCATAAATGAGAGAAAAGCAAAACAGCCCTCATTGAACATACATGAAGCCACATGAGCTGTGATTTCAACAACAGTTGAGGTACCATTCAGTGATTTTGGGGTAATTTTCCAAATAAGTTGATTCAAACTCTTACTGTTGTTTTGAGTGAATCCTCCAAGATATCGCTGCAGAAGTGCCCTCTTACTCAAGTCTTCATATATCGGTTTAATTTTTTCAGAAACGTCACTTGGAAGTGCGGTGTAACCGTGTTTGAATTACTTCAGGGCATTTTCAGCTGCAGCTTTCTGCCATTCATACCACGAGTCTTGGCCGCTCGGGCATTTGTCGTGCTGCGGTTTCTCGTCCATCGAACAATAATGGTAGTAAGTAGCCCAAATGGCACAAAAGTATTCAGTTTTTTTTTTTTTTTTGGATGATGTACCTTTTGCTTCGGCATCGTCTGTCTTTCGTTTCTGTGGAGGTATTACATTTTTTGATTGATCTAATCTGGAACTGGTACTCTTGCGATCTTCTCTGATAATTTTCTTCGACATTTTACTAATAATAAATACACAATCACAGCGAAACTAGAAAATACGAAGTTCAAAAGAGCACGAAACAGCTTCCAGGTAGCCGCGTTACGTAGCTGCCCAGTAGGTGTTCAAACCTGGAGCGGAGCACCGCTCACTCAAAACTCTATAGGTCCGTTAGTTTTGTTGCGATCGATTTCAAATTTTTACACAATTATCTTGAAATGTTATACATTCATATAAGCAAATAAAAAAAAAATGTAAAAAAAAAAGTTTAAAAACTTTACCCCCCCCCCCCCTTAAATGGAAGCCCTGATTCCAAAGTTTTAAAATATTTCTTTTAAAATTAAAATTCACAACAATAACTAAATAAAGTAGATAGCTGAAATTCGGCATGTACGATACTCGGGACATTTTAAATAATACGAAAATTATAAAACACTAAAAAATTTTATATAAGAATCTCAACGGGATCAAACTTCAAAATCAAACACAAGAGATAGAAAGCTAAAATTTAGTAGCTACAACATGACGATAACAGGAAAATTAGAAATCTAAAAAAATTATACATACTAATCCTTAAATAGGCTCAAAATCGTCAAATTTTGAAATGTTACCGAAAAATTAAATTAGACCGCGTAGCATCCGTTTAACGTAAAAAGCTGAGTATGATCGACCCCTTACCTCGAACTTATAAAAAATGTATTTAAAAACGGAACTATAAATGAGCTGAAGATCACGAAATTGAATTATTTCTATGAAAATCGAAACACATTGTAACAAGTAGGAGATGTGGAAAACTCGAATATAACAATACCCCCGCTAAACTTTTGTTTTATAATATAAAGTTTCAAATGCTCTAATTTTCAAATATGAAGTATTTTTTTGAAATCAAAGTAATTTTAGTGATGTCTAAAAGACGTGGAAATTTGAACTTCGGTGCATACAACATTCCTGACTAGTTAGTAATAGAAAAAAGCTACAAAATACAAAAACGCGCAAGTAAAAAAACAAAAATGGATCCAAAATTCAAAATTTATATAAACAGAAGTACTTAAAATATGAGAACATTTGCTCAATTTATAATTCAAAAAATATCAAAAATGTTTTTTAAGCATGATGACTTAAACGGTTTCCGAAAAATAAACAACATAATTTTTAGAAATTTGGTAAAAATATTGTTGTTACAAAAGAATTCTTTATTATCTACAATTAAAACCAGCGCCTAAAATATTCAAAAAATAATCGTCATAACTAGTAGGTTGAAAATAGTAGACGTGAAAATGATTTTATTAATTTCATGGTTAAAAGCAAAATTGATAAGCGATAATAAAATAATCACTTCCGAAAATTTGTGTTCACTGAGAGATAATTTTATCAATTTAAGAAAGCCAAAGAAAGTAAAATTCGGTAAATAAAACATGTCCCGGTTCGGGTAACACATGGAAAAAATGTTAAATCGGCACGTATTTATACTATTTATAACATGCAATTAAATTACGAGATATTTTCATCACTTCCGAAATTGATTAAAAAAAAGAGAGGTGGTGTCTAGGGACACCCGGTAGGAACGAAGTTTCCCTTTCGCTTTTTTAAAGATATTAGCTATAAAGTCACTCGGTAAACTATACGATAAAAAATAGAACAGGTTGAAAGAAAAGTCCCGCACTACTTGTACTTCGCGAAGTTAAGAAGAGGCAAAATTTGAACAGAATTTTACTCTACACACACGCCCAAACACACACTCACCCGTATATAATAGAAAGAGATAGAGTGAAAGAGAAAGAGAGTGAAGGTCGCATGGAAGACGACGCATAACGCCTTTTCGTTATCTAACCATTTCTGCCAGTTTACTACTACCGACAAGCCGCGTAAAAGAACTTCATTCCAAAAAATTTTAAATTGACGAAGAAAATGTTATAATAATATTAATGACGTTGCAATATGAATATAAAATCAAAATAAATTTTAGAAAGATAAGAGGAATTTAACACTGATGGTTTCAAAAAATTGGTAATTTATTATTTCACTGCGTAATTTTGAAATATGGTGTTGACAAATATTTTTATACAGTGCTGATCAAAGAAATGTAAAATTTTAAATATTCAAATTCGAAAATAAAAAAAGGTTCCGAAATCTTAAATTTATAGTCTAAAAATAGTAAATAAAATATATATTTCCAATTTTGAATAAAAAATTTACTAAAGGATTTTGGAATAAGAACAAGACGTCTTAAAAAATACAGCCAAGTTCAGAAGCTTAAAAATGGAGTTATAAATGTTGGTTATACATATATTTTGTTTTTTTTAATTTTTTTCTTAAATTACGCCGAAAAACCATAAGCAATAATGATCGTTAGACGTACCTAAAGAGGAGTAAAGGAGAGGAATAAGGGATAGAAAATACAAAGGAGAAGAATAAATCCGGTGATCCCAGTGGGACAACAGTCTAGGATTAAGGAAGATCAGACACTTAGTCATAGAGAGATAAAACGGCGATCCGAGTTTCCTAGGTGATCGGAAGCGCCTCACGACACTATTTTCTTCGTTTGAAACGTCTGGGCGGATTTCCTGGAATATCTGATTGATACATACGGCTAATGTTCGGATTTGAGCTCCATTACAGCTTGTCGAGAAACTTTCCGTACTGCTATCCTTGTCTACAAATCTGTGTGCAACGTTAAATTCGAAATGTATCTTGACTCAGGAGCAATAATCCGAAGTATTTTCGAATGTTCCCCTTGAATCTTTACTAAATTAGATGTTGCCTGTACCTCCAAATGGGCGCTATCATCGTTAGATGTAGTTGCCGCTTGACATTTAAATTCAGAGTCGATTTACTTCCTAATAACGGATATAACAATCTACACCGACTAAAGGTAGTTTTCTTTGTTTGAATGACATGATGCCGCCATGTAAGCCGCCTGTCCCCATATATATCCCAAGATAACGGACTGAGTCAACTTGTGGGATTATTGAGCTACAAATATTCAAAGCAGGACAGGTAACGCGTGTCTATTCGTAAATGTGACGTGCTGGCATTTAGCTGGATTGAAGCTTATACCCCAAAGTCGTGCCCAGTCTGTCATCCGATTTAAGTGGCTCAGAACTGCAGCGTTGGCATATTCTGAATTAACGTTTAATTTTTTAAAATTTCGCGCCCTAGGTACGCTATCTAGAGCGTTGTTATTAATTTATACGATATCCTACGCCCTTAATTGTTTTTCGGACCCAGTGTTTTAAGAACTAATGTGTTAACTATACAAAATGTTTCATAAAGTTTTTACTCTATCGCTAATCCAAAAATCGCACACACTACTTATTATATGCGCATTTTTGTTACTATGCAACGCCGAAATATTCTGCCACAATTTAGAGATTGTAGCTGTTTTATCGTGATACAAATGCAGCCCAAATGTGTGAGTCCACACTAATCTGACGATATGCGGAGCTGTTTGCTAAACGCAACTTCCCAAAATATAGTTTATTTTTGAATTTCTGAACTTGGAACTATAACCGACAACGTTTTAGCAGTTGGCAACAACTACCTAAATTATGAAAATTTAATGTGCAAGACTGTTTTTTTATAGATTTCAATTTCATCTCGTAATACAAAAAAATGGAGTCCACTACTAAGAACAAATATTCTTCCTCGAAAATCATCAACGAACTGGTTAAAGTTTTACCTCTCCGGAGAAGAGGTTATATTGGAATTTTTTTGTTGTTTCCTTTGTTTCTGCATCATCTGGATGACCAATTCTTCCAGTCGCAGATTCTTTCCGGATTCCATGTTATTTAGGGCATCGTTCTTCTGCCGTCGTTTACGTATTATCGATCTTACACGTTCGAAGCTGCGGGCTAGTTTCGAACTTTCCCCGACTTCCTTTAAAATGAACAAATCACATTAGGCGTGTTACAACGGTATAGTTTTTGCTCTTTTACAGTTTACCTGTCGCATTTTACACCGCCTGTGCTCTGAAAAGCTAAAAGTTAGTTAAACAATCACGTTCTTACTATCGAGTATATATGAAGTATTGATAATAGTATATATGTCAGATATGTGCGAAGATATGTGGATGTATGAGGTTATGAAAGGATGTAAGGGTATTATTATACTAGGAAAATGTTTTACTTTTTATTCTTGTTGTAAAAGAAGTTTCAGGTTAAGTTTAGATAATATTTTACGCAATAACAATAATAAAAGGTTAAGATAATCATCACCATTACGAAAACTAGATACATGGAATATTTAAATAAGACGAATCGTTAGTAGTACATCACTAGTAATATGTCTCCGAACTCGTTTAATTATAAGTAATATTGTACTATATTTACTGATAAAGAAAGGAGGCATGTGTTATTGTTTTAGGACCACGCCAACAAAGCTGCAAAGCTTGGCAGGGTCCTTAAACATAATGTAAATTGCAACCAAAAAAAAAAAAAAAAAAATAGCGACGTTCAGGTTTTTTAAATCTAAACATATTTTGAAAAGTTTCTTATGTAAACTTTTAAATAATTTTATTTTTGTTTTGACCGTTGTAAGTTGTGTCATCTCAATTATTGAAAAAAGAAGCATAACCTTGATCTTGTTAATGAATACTGCGATTTTAAAATTATTTTCTTCAGTGACCTGCGTAATTTTACTGTCAGTAATGGTTTTTTTTCTTCGTAAACAACTGACCGTCAAATAACTTGGGCGTAGTAACATTAGAATAGGTGATAAGGACATTTATATTTCGGACAATTAATCATTGAAAACGTATCGTCCCATATGACAATGGCAAAACCAACCTTTATGCAAAAGGATATGCAAAATGATATGCAAAATGATATGCAAAAGGATATGCAAAAGGATATGCAAAAGAATATGCAAAAGGATATTAAAAAAGGATATGCAAAAGGATCGATCTTAATACAAAGAAATATGTATTTGGAAGTACGTAAAGAAATAGTGAAAGTCTGATGGCATTACGTCGAGGCGAAAACCTAAATTGCAGGCAGATAATGAAAATTAGGTGTCTCGGAACAAAGAGTTAAAGACGACTGCTTAATCTTGCACGTGTACGAATTAGGAAATTTTTTACATTAAGTATCAGAAGAACAGACGCTTCTAAAAATATTCGAAAAAAAAAAAATCAAATTGAATAGCGTGTATGATGAGCATGAAGGAACGCTAGTGGTTATGACAGAAGGTAAAGTTGAACAAGAAGGACTGAAAGACAAAAGTTTGAAAACCAAAACTAAGGGGTAATTCGTCTAACAAACGGGATAAACCGTGTAAGATAAAAGTAGATTGGGAGAACTAGTCATATGACTGGAAAAATCGATGATAATGATGATAATGCAATATCTCGAGAATGAAATAAGAACAAGTAGCCTACATAGAATCAGACGTTCTTCCAGGAAAATAGGAATTCGATTGAAAAATGCTAAGCTCTGTCAGCCTAGTTCCATGAATGCCAGTCGAGGTAATCAACGGTAAAGAAAAAATTGTTTATTACTTGCCAATTTTGAAATTTTTAAATAAAAGGCATACAAATTTGTTGATAATAAGTAACTAAAATTTGTTATAAATTGACGGCTAATAAGCATTCTATACGTTATTTAATGACGACAATGGAAAAATAAGTTGTTACGAAATTTTCTATTTTCCACCAAAAACTAAAGTCGCAGGAATCAAATTTTTCTTTAAATTTTACTCACGCATTTTGAAGTCACATTCGGTTTTTATACTTCTGATCCATTTTTATTTATTATTCGTGCTTTTGTTTAGACGTTTATTAATTATTTGTATTTAAATTTCTTTAAAAAAATCGTAATACTTTATTACACTGTTAAGAAATATCAATTTTGAAGTTTGAAATATTGATTTAAAATGTAATATTTCAAATATAAAAATTACTTTTTCACTCAATAAATCGCATTCAACGAAAAACCAAATAAATAAAAGACACTAACAGTAAGCACTGTAATTTATGTGTCACCATTTTCGTTGTAAAAATGGTTATTTATTTGCTGGTATATTTTATTTTTTTTACAGCCTATCGTGTTCGTTAACTTAAAACTTATTTGCACCGATTTTATTAAGCTATCTTTAATAAAGGAAAGATTTATTTTTTCAACGTTACACAGATGAACAATTTTCGAAGACGACCAAAGAAATCCTGAATATTTTTTTTATCTTTTAACTTCATAATCTTTTTTTTTTTATACTTGTCTAAAATTTCTCATTGTTTTAATCTCAATAAGCAACGGTTTCGCGACCGATCTTCGCAATTTCAAATTTCATACATATATATATATATATATATGTATATATAACACTTTTTTTGAAATATACATTGCACGGGTTAATTTTAAAACACGAATAAATAATTTCCATTATATAGTACTTTGTATCTTTCTATTCTATTTAAACCTTGGAATTTTATAATTTGAATTCACAGAAGTGCTGGAGACCCGTCATACGATTTCACAATGTGTACGTCTAGTCACTAGGACGTTGTAAAAACAATTTTTCTATTTCAATTAGAAGGGCAATTATTTGTACTAGTGTTCAACCATTCGTCAAAATTCAACCATAATTATCATTAAAAATTTGAGGAAAACACATATGAATTTTCATATTTCTTAAATTTTTTTTTCGACTCTTATTTCTACTCTTATACATTCGTTCATTGTATATATGAGAACATACACTTAGTGTATATATATATATATATATATATATATATATATATATATATATATATATATATATATATGTATATATAATTTAAATATCTAGAGGTCTAATTCACTTTTATAAAAATATAATGGATTTTGCAACCATGAAGTAATTTCAGTTGTAGAGTTCGAGTTCAAGTGCAGCTGGGATATATAGTTATTGCATTATTAAATTTTTTAAATTGAGAAGTTTGACTTTCATTGGATATATACTACTTAGGGTCCCGACATATGTAATTTGAAATGAAGTTCTGAATTAATACTTTGTATCGGACAGTCAAATTATCTGACTAACTGGCGCAAATGTCCTAACTTCAATTTGCCATTTTATAGATTATAAATCATTCTTTACTTATTCTTTTAATGGTTTTTGCGGCATTTACGATAACTAAAGATTTTCCTTTCTGCTTTTAATAACCAATTAGAAAAAAAAATCCTTAAAAATAATGTAGAAAATTAAAATAATTCAATATAACACCGTAAAAATGAGAAATATGTGCGTACTGTTGTATTACCGAAACCATAAACAAAAATATTTCAGTGCACTGCGTTTAAATACGAAGAACAGGTGCTTGTGAAACAAATAAGTTTTAACTAAAAAAAAAAAAAAAAAAAAAGTAAATTTTACAACCTATTTTGCTAATAAAGCTATTGCAGTCTTTTAAATCAAAATTCATAATACGGATAATAATAAATAGGACAAGAGCTATCACGTAGTATACTCAGTTTTATTTCAAGTTCGAATATTTAAATCCGTTCGCATTTCTATTTTCATAATTTATTCAGTATCTCGATAACTACTTTACTGTACACATACGCCCCATATATATAAGGCAATATACGCGAACCGAATACAATCAATATGAAATGAAAAGATAGGAATGAATAAGAGTAGAGGGCGTGAGTCGAAGACGCTTAGAAAGAAAACGATATCTCAAATAAAATCAGATTCGGCAAGGACTGCTGGAACTGGAGAGAATTTAAGAGCACCAAGTACCCAGGCGAAAGCAAGAATTTTGGATTAAATCCAATTTAGAGAATCGGGACTTAGAGGCATAACTATAGAGAAATGAACAGTAACCAAATTTTGAGTGGATGATGGATTTATATAGAGAAATTAGAACATAAGGATTACCACCCTATTTGGTTGGAGATAAGGCATTCGTTGCCGAGAGGAAAGGTACTTGATGTGTTCGGAGAAGGATAACCGACTGTCAAGGAAGATACCAAGATAACAAAGGCAATTAACACGAGAAAGGAGTGTAACAGTCGGACGAAGCAATACCAGGCCGAAAGCCAGAAACATATTGCTAGGAAATATATTATTATGCTCTAGCCACCAAATAAGACGCTTGTTTAACATACTTTCAAAGAGTTTTCTGATGCAGGATGCCAAGAAAATAGAGGGCGTAAGAAAGAACTTTTTTTAGGAATGGGAATGATGATAAAAGAATTCCAAGAGGAGAGATTTATACTTTTTGAGAGGAAAATATTACACAGATCAAGGAAAAGGTAAAGGACTGTTCAGAAAGGTTTTTAAGGACCAGAAAAGGTATACCGTTAAGACTTGGAGTAAGGCTAGAAGGTTCTGGAAAGGTCAGATTTTAATTCATAAATATTGAAAGTACAAGTTAGGGAATGTGTCGGGAGGAATTATGCGGAGGTGGAGTCAGATACAGTTCATCAACTTTGGGAACATGCGCAGGAGCAATGGAATCGATAAACGATTCTAGGCTATTTTTAGAAAGGTTGAAATTGGAGGGATGTTCAGAGGATGAGAATTTGAAAGTTCTAGCCATTTTCCAGATATGAGAAAAAGGGGTATTCCTAGGAAATGAAGATCAGAAAAATTCTTCCAGAAACACCTTTTTGAAAGTATATACCAAGCTCTTGCGTTCGCTCGCTTATGAGCAAGAACGTTTTCAGTTGTAGAACCTAAACGAAAAGTTCTAAAGGTGGTACGACTATGGTGGAATGCGCGGTTGCGTTCCTCATTCCACATAAGAGATGAGACTTTATTGTGGTTTTTAAATGTCTGATGACAAGTAGGTGAAGATAAAGAGAAAGAGAGAGAGAGAGAGAAAGAGCAGACGTAACGGAGTTTAAAAGGAATTATAATGGGATCGGAGACAAGTTGATTACTAGGGAGTGATGAATCAACACAGGAACGAAACAGAGTCCAATTTGATTTGGAGCAGTTCCACCGAGGAGAATGTAGAGACCTGAAGAAAGTCGGAGAAGAAAAGTTAACAGGAGTATTTAGGATAGAAATATGGTCACCGCCGTAAGAACCTGTAAGAGTTCTCCAGTTATAATTAAGACCAATAGTGGAAGAAGCAAAGGTCAGATCAAGAGAACTAGAAATAGAAGGATTCCTGAAATAGGTTGGGGAGTGATCATTAAGGAGAATTAAATTATCGGAAAGGACACTATTCTCAAGGATGGAACCGTTGGAATTGTAGGATGTGCAACCCCACACGGGCGAATGGGCATTTCAGTCACCCCTGATAATAAATGGTTGCGGTATAGAGTTGAAAAAAACGGAAAGGGGGAACTGACGAAGATCATAATTAGGTGGAACGTAGATGGAGACAATGTTAATAGAGATGTGGACTACTACGTTAGGTTGGTTAGGAATAAGAGGGAAGGTTAAATGGTAAGAGTAGAAAAGAATGCTATTTTTAATGAGGATTGCGGAACCACCATGCCCGTTATTCCGATCACATCTAATTATTTTATAACCTCTAATATTAAAGTTCGTGCCCGACCGAAGCAACGTTTCTGAGATGAGAGCAACACTAATATTATGGATATCTAATAGACCCTCTAATGAATTTTTATTAGTTCTGAGGCTACGACAATTCCATTGGAGTATATTGAACGCACCCATTACGGTGAAACAGGAAACACGTATTAGAAGTATAAGGATTGAAAAAAGGGAAGACAAAAACAGTAAGAAGACACAATAGTTGGTATAAGGTAAAAAGAAAAGTAAAGACATTTGTACTAATATAATTTAAATAGGTTTGAAGAGAAACAGATGAAAGTAAATTGGAACGATTAGAAATACGGAGGAAGTAAGTCGAGGCTAACAAATTGGAATTCAAAGAGTAGTGCAAAGAAGGAAGAAAGAGTGTATTTATGTAGGAAATCGTAGGAGCCAAAAAAAAAAATTCTGCTAAGAACAAAAACAGATTTTGTACCTTTGCATAAATGAAATGATACTCGTTAGCGTTAAATTATGATGCGCAAAGCTTCTTTCTACATAGCTCTTGCTATATACGCTAAAGTAGAGTAAGTCCTATACCCTTCACAGAGCGTCGGGGATTGTGAAGTTAAGGTTCACAATGAACTAAGCCCAGCGGCACTAATGAGAGTAGGGAGGGGCCAGTTCCTTTCTCTCGGCGCTATATACGCTAGTCTTTTTTTTTTTTTTTTTGGACACGCCAGCGGCATTGACCCAACAACAGGAAAAACTAAGCTAAAAAACTAAATAGCTAGGCGTTCCGAAATGGACGCAACAAAGGGCAGCAGTGCAGACAGCACCGAAGATTAAGGAAAGGAGAGGATAAAGGAAGAGTTATAGGGAATAGGGAGACCAAATGACAAGAGCTGACTGTATAAAAGGGAGGAGCGTTCATTACAAAGACCAGGACACTCGAAGAAAATGTGATTAGCATCACATATACGAGCAGGATCACAATCGTGAAGAGAACAATAAGGGGAGAAGGCGACAGAGCAAGTCGAAAGCGAGAGGAGAGGAGCAGAGAATGATTGATCCGGAGACGAATTAGGGAGATGAAAATAGAAGAGCGACGACCGAAAGGAATAGAATGGAACCAAGACAAGGAACGAGGAATCGGCTGAATAAAATGCTAATGAGAATGACGATTAGCAAATAAGGAGGGATAAATATCCCGCCAAAGCCTTTCTTAATTGGAGATGGATAAGGAAAGGATATCTAAAGAAGGGAAATGGTTGAGGAATGATAGTCATTTCTTATTATTTTTTAAACGTGTTTTTAATTTCAATTTTAAATTTTTCAGCTTTTACTCGCAAACTGTATACTTGAAAATCCTTGTCCTATTTAATAAATAAACAAAAAAGACAAAACTACGCCGTAAAATATGATAAATATTACAAGAACAAAGAGTGACCAGATAACACGCTGTGTAGGATGTATATAATCGGAACGTAGTTCAAAAAAAATTGTTCTCGTCACATTAACTATAACTGTGTTGTATTATCGAAATTGTGAATATAAAATCTATTCCTCTTTAAGGTGCTGTGGATTTATCAGAACTCCTTTTATACCTCGATGTCATTTATGGTCACAATTACATCTTTCGGTCTGGTACTTATTCGAGAAGGTGCAGGAGGACTGTTCGCAGGTGGAATTGGTCGATGGCATTTCTGACAGATTTCCGTCGTAACTCGTACATGATGTTTCCACATTTTTTTGTAGTGTTCGAGTTCTTCTTCTTCATCCGGCTACGGTATTTATATATTACATATGCATATATATATATATAAATGCGACGCGTGTATAAATAATACCATAATGTACCGGAATATAAATAAACTAATTATTTAATACGTAATAAGAAAAAACTACATAAAACGCTGTATACTGAAACTGTGTACTTTCATGTTGATTAATTCAGAATTATTCAAGATTTTGACTAATTTAATTCAACATCGTTTTACTAAAAATTCATTTTTTTTTCAAAATACAGAATTTTATTTAATCGTAATCAGTCGAAAGAGAACTAAATAAATCGGATTGTCGAGTCATTCCACCGTAACTATTCCAAAACTTACGGATGGATCGTCCGTTTTCGATTAATGTGTGAGATATTATAATAAATGCGAAAACAGAGTTCTTTATTTATATAAAAACAAACACGTGTCTCCTCTTTTCCAGCTTGAGAATCTCTATTATTAAAAAAAAAAAAGTCGTCATAACACAATCCGTTAATTTTATTCTGTAGAAAACTGTTGTCGCCGACGACAAAGACGACAAAGACGACGACGAAAATTACGCAAAGTATCCAAAGAACCGAAATAAAACATATTTTAAACATTTAATTATAATTTCCGCTGAAACACAATGTATAGTCGTGCGAAAATACGTAAAAAACATTTTGCCTGTGACATACTAAAAAAATTTACCTAATTACCCGTTTCGAAGAATTTTTCAATGTAGGACAACACACCGTTTATTTTAAATGGGAAGAACATTCAAGGTCAGATGGAAGTTAGAAGTTATTTAAAAGGAAGTATGATGTTGTCGTCAGTGGCGTAGTGAAGGATCCTGTGCGCTCTCCCCGAGAAAAATAAAATTAACGTTTTTTTTTTTAAATTCCGGAAGCATCATTGGTGGTAAACACGCTATTATTATGATGAAAATTTCACATATTAGGCAAATAGTTCTGCCTTTGGCTTTTTTCTTTTTTGTCATATATTAATGGCCCAGTAAATAACACGTTGATGTTGACTTAACTTCTTTACATAACCCAGACCGATTATCATCGCTGAATTCGTTTCTCTAATAAAGCATCTGTCGGCCGTATAAATATCTATTTTTTATATGATCCGTGAGATGTCCGTTAGGAGAAAAAGAAAAACACAACCATAATTACCTATTTCTGGCGCTATTTAACCATTTACAGTATGTGGTGGTCCTTTTGGTTTCATGCTACGTTTGAAAGATTATTAGGTATTTTCTGATCTAGTTATTTACCAGTTTGTACATTGCAAATTCACTATTTTTAACAATTCCCATCTTTTAATCGCTATTGCTTTTAATACTTTACTTAATATAAAAAAAAAAAACAATTCGGAACTTAAAAATAATTGACTAATTTCTTAATTTTTTTTTCAGGTTTAAAAATATATTTTAGTATGTTTTTATATTCGTTACGAAATCGTAAGAATCAATTGTAATTAGACGAATGAACCATTTCTACTTTTTTCGAAACATTACCTAACTTAAAAGAGTTTTCCCAACATGATCTGAGAAAAACTGATCTTGATACTCGTATTATCATTAACGTGATTTAGAGAGGTTGCATTACCTCGCAACGTACGAGCGAAACACAATAATATCCGACAACAAACCTCATTTAAAATTTTCACCCTATTTTGTACCGTATATGTACTATTCATTTTCAATACGCCCTCCGGAAACAAGAAAATAAAGTTTCAACTACGCCATTGGATGTTGCTCAAATTTTAAGCGTATCAATTTTGCATACTTATTATGCGCTCTAGTTGTAAATTTAAAACTATCTCAATACATTTATGAAGTGTTTCGCAATAAGAAAACATTCTACAACACACTGAATTATTCGTCCGAAACATGTAGTCACTGGATGTTCCTTTCGGTGACCAGAATTTCGTCATTGGTTGTCGAAAATTTTACATTTGTCTGCATCTTCTTCGCATTTTTCCTTCTCTCGTGTCACCCGATTATTATCGGACTATCTGATGTAATAAGTTCCAGTCGCTCGCTATTCTGAATAAATCCTTCGGCTCTCTTAATTCCGATCCGTTTTTGTAACCTGTAATCTAGCCAAGAGGTCTTTCTTCTTCCTTCTTAGGTGATCCGAACAAAAAATTATTTGGTCAACAACACAAGTCATTGTGCATGCTTACTTTAAAAGAAGTAAGCAAAGCTAGGACCTTAGTCGACACCGTTATCAGATAGTATAATAAAATGACTGCCTAAAATTCAAATAGATGTCGAAAAATTATGCGTGAATTTTAATAGTACATTAATGATAAATGTGCACAATATTGCAACAATAGAGTTTATCTAAGGCGTATACATAGCATACAGTCTCGCGGATAAAAAATAAACTTGCTTTATATGAATTAGAAAAATTTCTTCATAAAAAAGGAAGTATAAGAGAAGCCAGCGGTTAATTAAGTGCAGATACGTTCCTCGCCTAAAAAAAAAAAAAAAAAAAAAAAAATGCAAATCTTCTTTTGCGCTTCCCCTTTTCGAAAAGTACAACGCAGACTAGGCGTTCAATATTTTATTTCATTTTAATAATTACTTTTAATACACTGTATTTTCTCCGAAAGACTGTTTCTGTTTTTTAAACAAAATTCTTCCGGGTTCCTGATTTACCGAACTTCAAATAACGTAATTCGAGTTGTCTCTCTATCGGCTGAACCAGTTTTCTGCGACCACTGACAAAACGAAATTATTAATATTCTTTGATAACCAGAAAAGGTAATTAATAAAATTGCTGAATGTGCGGAAAACGCAGTGTGACTTGTTACAAAAATGCTTTGTCATTTAAAAACAGTTTGTTTTTTTTTTTTTTTTTTTTTTTGTTGGGGAAAGATGTAAGGTATTAAAGAATCAGCTATGAGAAACAACTTTCTCTAGACGTGAAGCAGTTTTTTCGGCAAGTTCCATATATTTCGTCGAAATCCCCCCGTCTTTTCCGGATTAACGATCTTCGACCGTTATCTAGCCTAAGTTTCTGCGAAAAGAGATGGATGCAGTTCGAACATTTTCATTATGCGGAACACCGACTGGTAATTAAGACTTAAGAGATCATTCGAAATCTTCTCAAGATAGGCTCAATATATCATCGGAATAAAACATTAGGTAATTAATTGTTTTTTATTGTGCTGTCCATTTCAGAAGTAGCGCAGACTATATATTATTGTAGCCATTATTTCATCGATATTCAAAAACACGGCAGGTATTCTTTTTTTTTGCCTTAAAATAAGGGCTATCACACAGCTGTAACGACGATGTAGAATATTTGACAATATGCGGAATTTTTTCGCAGATCGAATTTATCTAAATGGAATTTAAAGGGGAATCTCGAATTTTTTCAAAACGGAATTACCCGGGCGATATGAAATCTAACAAAATGTGATCACTTTTATTCACTTTACAATTTGCCGGACGGAGGGGGGATTATATAATTACGTCAAATCTTCTATGATAGACAGCAGATTTAAGAAATACCCCTAGTTTCATAAAGAAAATCAAATAGCGACCTTTATAGAAATTCATAAAAATGTTTTAAAAACACATAATTATTACAACTTTTTAATTTAACTTTTGTCTTATATTTAGGGGTGAAATAAAACGAAATTATAAAATTATACCTTAAATATGGTAGTTTAGAAATAGTAATTCTGATAGTATTTTTATTAGACACTTTACTTATTTTTTATTTTTTCTAGTAATCCGATTCGAATTCTTTGTTCGTGAGCAAGTTTAAATATATATATATATATATATTTCTCGTTGAACTATATTTTTAATTAAAATTACAAAATAAATAAGAAAGGCAAAAGATCGATGACAGTATTGAGTTTAAAATAAAATAAAAGCGTAACATTGATAGTTTTACTAGAGAATAGTATTAAATATTAATTATTAAAATCCATAAGTAGAGTAAAATTCATAAAAATCTTTTATAGCATAAATTAAGTTTCCCTGTTATAAGCAATTTTTTTATAGTGGCTTTGGTTCTTTGGGGGGAAATGTCCCCTATCACCCAACCCCTCCCGATCCGTTACTGCTTTACAGTCAGTTAAAAACACGAATCATTTCAAAATAGTATTTTTACCAACCGATTTTTACGTTTTTCAGCACAAATATAAATAATCCAACCTCTAGCGGTTAATAATATTTTTGAAAAGTAGGTTTTCCGGTTACTCGGTATTTATTCCGAGTCCGGTACCTATCTAAAAAAAATTACTTCGCGGCAATAATAAATTGTACCTACTTCTTTTTTTGATTTCAGTTCTTCGGAATTAAAACTATTGAGCAATAAAGCTAAGAACAGATTGAGCACCATAAAATTTCCCATTACCAACGTGGGAAGGAATATCGCAAAACACGTCTCGTACCCCTGCGCAAATAAAATAATTTGTTAATGTAAACTTTTTTAATATATTAATACGAGCAATTTACCCTTCCGCCGGTAGCGGTTAAGTACGGAGAGAATTTTTTCCCCGCGAAGAAGGGGCTAATAATAAATTCAGGGCGTTCTACTACTTTCGTGCCGCTGTGAATTCGATAAATTTCCGAAATTTTACTGAAACACGAACCCAAATACGTGTAATATCTCTTTGCCGCTGATTCCGATTCCCCCTCCCAGGATCTTCTTATCCGCTGCACGACTTTTCGTTATTTCCCTCTCACTCTCTCTCTCTCTCCCGAGAAATTATACGGAATAACTAATTTTTATACATATCTTTAAATCATTTAAACGGCAATTTTACAGGAATTCCAACAGTTTCCGAAAAATCCTTAAGTACTGTTTTATTTTATACATTCGTACGCAAATATATATATATATATATATATATATATATATATATATATATGTATATATATTTAGTATGTGTTTATATTTACCACTTGTATCTGTGTCCGCATACAGTCCCATAAAGGTTCGATCCATTCGCCGCATAGTATGCGAAAAATCATCATGAACGAATGAAAAAAATCCGAAAAGTTCCACCTAGACAAGCATCGAAATTCAATTAAGATCACGTGTCATCGTAGTAAATTTCGCGCGCGCCCACATAAATGGAAACATTAAATTTTTTTCGAAAGCGAAATTAGAATTCCCTTATTAGCCTGGAACTTAATGATGCAAAAATTGTCGATAAAAAAAAGAACGGATAAATTTAAATTATCCCCAAAAAACGAATGGACAGGATGGAGTTCGAATTCTACAATTATGCTGAAATAGACGCATTATTTATTATTACACTGGAGCGAACATTTAGTAGAAGAGTCTCGTCGTATTAATGCAGACAAATGTAAAAACAAAAAAAAAAACAAAATTACAAAATACCGATTTTTCTAAATTTCTTTTCCGTTCATCGATTCTGCACATTTTTATCATTAATTTTTCGGAACATTCAGCCATGCATGCTACAATTCCGGAAAGACGAAAGTGTCGAGGTTTTTATTCAGAGAGTGAGAAAGAACGTACATCCGTTAAATTGTATTTTTTTTTCGATATGCGTGATGATCTCAATTTGAAATTTTGTCCTTCACGGAGAAAAATGTCGCGAAATTTTATAATTATTTTTATTAAAATATTTTAATTTTTTATATTTTCAATAATAACTTTTCTATATGTTTCGCAATATTATGCCAAACATAGATAATGAAAATAACATAAATAATGAAATTAACATAAATAATAAAATTAACATAAATAATATAATTAATATAAATAATAAAATTAACATAAATAATAAAATTAACATAAATAATAAAATTAATATAAATAATAAAATTAACATAAATAATAAAATTAATATAAATAATAAAATTAACATAAAAAAATATAGAAAAAAACATACAAATCATACTGAAAACATTACAAAAAACAACGACTAGTTTCGACGAACTACCGTCATTACCAAGAAAAATATCTTTATAACGACAGTAGTTTGTCGAAACTAGTCGATGTTTTTTGTAATATTTTCAATATAATATTATGTTTTTTCTATAAATTCTTTACGATAATTTCAATATTTATGTTCGGCATAATATTGTGAATTGATTATTTTGTGAAATTCTACATCTATAGTGCCAACGGTATTACATTTAACTGTGTGGTCCCACCAAAAACATAAATTTTAAAAGTAGGAGCCAAGTTCAATATTAAGAATATGCGTGGTTGTCGACTTCGCCGACAAAAAAAATTAAGATCTAAATGGGTGCCAAGTTCTGTAGATAATCCTGAATTTTTGTTTAATAAGAACATACAACATTCTAAAATAAATTTAAAACACAATTTCTTGTTTTTTCTATTAGAACAATGTTTGCTATTTAAAAATATGTAATATCTTAATTTTGAACAGTGTCGAATAATTTACGCAAAGCAGATAATAATTTAGGATAAATTAAAGCTCACGATTAGACTTGGCTAGTTTTTATCAACAAACAAAATTTTTAGAAGAGTAAGATATGTTGACCTTACAATATAAAAACAGTAACTTACGTATAACATAAAGAAGGTAAGTTGATTAGCCAAATATAGGATAACTTGTATGTGAAAACTAGTCAAGTGAAATCGCGTAACCTTTAATTTATGCTAAATTATCTGCTTTGTGTAAATAATTCGACTAGTCAAATGTTTTGTTTTTTTTTTTTTTTACGTCACACCGGTCATAAGACCATAATTGACGAGGCTATTTTTTTTTCTTTTTTTTTCTTTTTCCACGCTCAGTTACCTAGCGGCAGCATAAGCATTAGTCGATCGGAAAAACTGATTACTATAGAGCTGGAGTTCAAAGATATTGTATATTTTTAAATAGTCAACATTGTTGTAGCAGAAAAAAAAACAACAAGAAATTGTGTTTTAAATTTATTTTAGAATGTTGTATGTTCTTATTAAACAAAAATTCAGAACTATCTACAGAACTTGGCACCCAATCTAGATTCAATTCTTTTGTCGGCAAAGTCGGCAACTACGCATATTCTTAATATGGACTTGGCTCCTACTTTTTTAAACATTTCTGTTTTTGACGGGATATCATTACTTTTTGTAAAGAAATTATTACTATTATTCATTCAAATTCAAATTCAAATCGTTTATTCTCCAGAATGGCCTTACAAAGTGAGCACTTTTTGAAAGTCAAGTTATCGAGTCCGTCTGTCCTCTAACTCTAAAACTACCACCGTTTCGGATCTGTATGGCTAAGGGGAAGAAGAGGCAAGAAACTCTTACTGCAGCACACAGGGCCCTACAAATATGTCACGTTCTCCTTTTTTTACAAGTATGTCAAAATCAGTATACAATGTTAATTTCCTGTGCTGTGCTGGAGTCGCATTGCTCCATAATATCATATGTTTATCATTAAGACAGTCATCTATAGTATTTTATAATATGCTTTGTCAAGCAAAACTTGCTTCACAGCAATTTTAATAAATATATTTTCCGGTAGGTCAAGTATCTCGATTGGAATTTTATTATAAAAACGCACAGAAAGCCTTACAGCTAGCTGTTAACAAAAAATAATTGCTTGGAAAATATTTCAAATCGTAAAAGTTCACTGTTTTCTGATTAGTATGCACACAATTACACAGCTGGACGCCAAATTTCAACTTTCTAGGTCACCTGGAAGTGGGTCAGGTTTTTGATCTATATGTCAATCAATGATAAAATGCTGATTTTTAGACGTTAATAGCTCAATAACCGTTTGAGTTGTATTTATGAAATTTGGGATTCTGGTTAATCTAAGGGATTTTAATAAATAAACCAAATTTCACGATGTTGAATAGATCTTGAGCTATTAAGGGGTTAAAAGTAGCTCCAAATGGTTCGTGTAGTATAACACACGGCAGCTGCGTCGTCACCAGTTCATTTTTCTCGGCTTCAACTTGGCGTGACACGCAGCCGCGTGTCTAGATAATAACTTTTTTTACTTTATGGTCGGTAATTTATCTTTACTAAAATGAAGTAACCGTTTTAAAAGACGCATATCCGGGTTTAATTCCGTACATACGAAGGCTCTTTTTTTTACTCTTCTACTTTAGCTACGGCTTGGTCGAATTCCACCCTGCAATCTATCGAGCTTCCGTAAAGAAATAACAGCTTTCCAGCGATCATCAATTATACTGAACTAGCGATAACATCGAAAATTTTTCAATATCGTAAAAACATTTCAGCAACTTCAAGCTAGCGGTTCTCATTGCACCTCAAAAGAGCAAAACACATTTACCTACAATTATTTACAAAGTGTAAAGAAAAAAAACAAAAACAGAAGCAACCTGCAAGTGCGAAGAAGACACTGTTACCGAGACACGCACAAATTTTCGTCCAGTTCGTGAATTATCTTCTGCCATTTAGTCGATTTCCGATTTTCAATTCGAAAGTTTCCAAATGGACCCTAATAAAAAGTCTACGCCCTTTTATATTCATTTCGATACCGAATTGTTCAAAAGAAAATGCTATTAAAATCATCGCGATAGATCCCCCCCCCTCCCCCAGGGGGGACTGAGAAGCAATTTATCGCCGCAATAATACCCTAGGTTCTTCGTCATCCCTTTTTACGTACCCGACCGTAACGTTGAAATTTAGTAAATTACTAGGGGAAAAAAATGTTGCTTTTCGCCGCGGTCACTCGGAAGAAGAACTAAAATTACGGATACGACTCTGAGTTTTTGAAGACGCTATTAGGCTCCGACCGACGACCTATGTCGTTTAAAATCGATGAAATGCTTAAAATGGTCGAATAAACGTCGTGAATAAATATACCTTTCACGAATTCACGAATTCACGAAGAAACGAACTCTTATATCGGTCGGTGTTTTTATATAAATTTACCAATTGTATTAAGTTGTTAATTTCAGTTCTTTTTTTTTTTTTTTTCTAATTTTTGGGCTCGTCAACTACGGTAACATTAACCCGGCGCAAATGAAATTTTTTGAAAGTGTACGGCAGCGAGATATTTTACCCGGTTCTACCGGAGAATAAAACGCATCAATGCTGAACCAACTACGTCATGATTAATTTCAGTTCAATTCGGATGAATTACAATTATAATAAAGATAGTGCACTTTTAATGAAAACGTATCACACACTTCGGTATCAGAAAATTATTTACGTAAAATTTAAGCCCTCAGTTCTAAAGCATAAAGGAAGAAGCTCCCCGAAAGGGCCAATGCTTCGATATGGTCATACGCAAAGGTGTTCCGCCAATAGATAATGTGTAAGAAGTTTTACGATTCTGCAAGTAGCACTGCAAAAGTTTGAGACGTAACCGTTTCGACTTGGATAAAGGAAGTGCACAACTTGAACTTTAGAAAAATCCCATATAAGGCTAAAAGGTGTCTGTTTAAGGAAAGACGCTGCTTTAGAAGATCAAAAAGATCGATTTCTTTTTATTTCCTAAATCGATAGGTAAACTATGCAAGGATATCTATGCACAAAGTCACAGATGTCAATTCGATGTACTTCTGGAGATATAAAGCTGAACGAAAAGAGGAGCATCGAGCAGTTGTTACGTACATCCAGCCAGGCGCAGGTGCTCTCGCCGCCCTTCTATCGGTAAGAAGCGGTTGAAGGTATCGTAAAAAAGTTAATAATTTATTCGTAGTTTGGCAATTGGAAGAAAAAATTAATTTTGTCCAAAAAATGAAAAAAAGTTGTGCTACCAACGCTAGATCATTATTGGTCCGCAAACAAATCCCCTCGACAATAAAATTGTCCAACAGGCATCGATAGTTGGTGCGAATGATGCAAAGCTGAATGTAGCAATCAACTACGATCTTCTGAGCATCCTGCTCGATTCATTGACGAAAAAAATTGAGAAGCACGTTCGCCCGATTTATGAAAACCCATCAAATGACGACCATTTAACGAGATGTTTAGGCAGTCACACGCAAAATTCAAACGAGTGCAACTCAATGGTCTGACGTAGCATCAATCCGAAACACTTGCATTCCGGCTAAAAAGTCGTTGAAATAGCCGCCTACTTACTTGGCTGCAGTCATGTTCAACGTTGAGGGTATTCAGCGCGTTTGAATGCTGTGCAATAGCTGCATTTGAATATATTGTTCAGCAAATGCAAAGTGTTTGCCGATACAACCGATCGAAAACAGGCGCCAGTCACTTAACACCAATACGGCTTGCAGACTCGAACAAATGCATCAGAATGAGTTATTTGAGAACGCAGAAAGACTATATATATACACATATATATATATATATATATACATATATATATATATATATATATATATATATATATATATATATATATATATACATATATATATATATATATATATATATATATATATATATATATATATATATACCAGGAACAGCTGATTAGCCGATCATTAAGAAACGAAGATTTATATTTCCTCTTATTGAAAACACGTTTTCTCGCGTTTCATAAATTAGCGGTCGCGATAGCGAAAGAACTAAACGAGACCTATTGAGACTTGAACTAAAATTTATTTCCTTCAGTATTGAATTCTTATTTTTAGAGATCTTCGACACAACATAAAAAGTAATTTCTTCTTTTAAGAAAACACATTTTTCTTTTCAAGTCTGAAAAAGTCATAATTTCATCATTGTTTTTACTCTTTTTTTTTTTTTTTAGTTCACCCAGAAGGAAAATGTATAATAATTAGACATTTATGTGGTTTTGTGACTTAAGAACTGGGCAACTTTCCCGCCAATTACGAACTACAGTAGCAAGACGTTCTAGGAAAACATTGCTCCGAAGTTTATTATTATATCTATTTAATAAAAATTATTTTTACACACTTCAGAACATCTAAAGAGTTCCCTGGGCTAAGTTGTTTTTTCTTTTAAAAAAAAAAAAAAAAATCTTCGAAAAGAGCTTGTTAGGTTTTCTAAAGCTCTTAAGCGGTTGAAGTAATATATTTGCAAAAAATCGAAAGGATGACTCTAACACGATTCTTGATATTTCGGTGAGCAGGGAACTGAAAAATGACTTTTGCTACATCATCGGTTAAACGCGAATAAAACATTTTATTGCACCCTAACTGCAACATACATCTTGCTCGTCAAAATCACAATGTTCGCTAGACACCACGACGTCAACATTAATACACACACCTCTATCTAACATCATCGGAAACTTGATTATTACTTTTCTTTTTTTGTGTTAAATCTTTTTAAATTTATCGAATCGTATTAATATTTCCGCATCTCTCGCTCTCTCCTATTTTATTAATTTACCAATAATTCGATCGCCACGCACGCACGCACGCACGCTCATGCAGAATATGACCCCATCGGGCAGCGCTGTAAGCAATAAATAAATATTCGCTAAAAACGGAAACATCATTTAGGCCGTTCGACAACGTTAATATCTGAAATCGGTTTTATTAAAGTTTCCCCACCTGTTCGCATAAAATAGGCACCATAAAAGCTGCGCTCGGTTCGATAAAACGTTGCCTCTTCCGTCAAAATCGGTAATTTCGCCGGGAAGCGTTGTAATTAAATTTCCTCGAATAAGAAGAAGTGAAGTATATAAATTCCCTCCCGATTGAATTTTTTTTTTTTTTTATCATTTTTCAATTTCGCGTTTGAAAGGTTTTTGGCGGCAAAAAATTACCAGAGTTGTCTTTAAAAAGCTTTAAGAATAGGACAAATAAACTCGGCATAGAAGAGTACACTTAAACAAAAGTTAATTTCAATTTCACCGGGAACACATGTTTTTTATTTAATTTTGATTAATAAAAATGGACTACGAACAACGGAAATTTATATCCATTCGAATGGTAAATTGCTAATTATTAAGGAACGTAAATTTTACCTGGGTACGGGGTCTGGAGCAAATTTATCGACTGTATACTCCTTCGAAAACAGCTGCATACCTATCACGGCGAAAATATAAATGATTATAACTAAAACGAAGGTAAGGTTACCAAGCGCTCCGATTGTGGATATGATTATACTTAATAATACTTTCATGGTAGTCCAAGATTGAGCAAGTTTTAATACTCGCAGCTGTAAGAAAACAAACGAGACCATTTTTAATTTATTTTCGCTACAACGTTTGCTAGTATATATTTACGAAACAGTCGAAAAAAAACGTAACATGGCGAAACAATTCGACGCATCGAATTATAATAATAATACTAATAATACTAATAATAATACGATACGTTCGAACTGTGTTCTAACGTGCCGGAAAAATTTTTGCATGCGAACCATTCGTCGAGTTTTCAAAAATACTCCCTAACTCGCAGACAGCGTCCAGGCCGGCCACCTCGTTATTACCGATAGAGTTAATTAAAGCTTTTAAAAAGAACTTACGTTTTCATAATGCGAGCCTATCCTCCTGCCGTTAAGGTTTTCTATCGAAATGAAAACGAAGCCAGAAAACTAAGGGGGTAGGGACTCCTCACTCTTGTCTGGTAAATGGAAACAAGTATGTATGTAGAAAGCTGAAATACAATACTGACCGGGGGATAACAGATTACGGCGGTGCGAGAGTGAAATGCGATTCAAATTCGAACCACTGTGTGTGTGTGTGTGTGTGTGTTATCGATTGGAAAGTTTTGTCGATCAATTTAGTAATTTTTCTGTTCGTCGAGCGACTTCATTTTGATTTTAATTGCGCAGGTGTCAACTATGTGAACACTGTGTAACCTCTTAACGTTACAATCCTCGACACCCTGTCATGGTACTTACTTTAACTTTACCGCTCTGAATTAATAATATCTGATACGCGAAGAAAATTCGATAATTGTAATAAAAATAAATTCCACATCCTGGACGAGTAGAGTTCGTTATTACGATCCACTAACCTTGTTCGAGGAAAGTGTAAATTTCCTTTTTTACCGTCTCCCTTTTTTTGGTACGATTTTTACGATTCGGCCAATTTATTTATCTGGCACGGTACTAACTGAAATTTTCGGTAACTACAAAAAGTGTTTTAGACTCGTGCGCACTCTATACATCATTCAACGATATTTTCCCGCTGTATTCGTGTCTATTTTAATGACAAATAAACAAGCTTTTGCAGATATTAAAAATTTCTATAAGTGATTTTAGCGCGTTAGCCTTTTAAGCTGCTTGGGGCTACCGAACTGGGGAAGTATCTTTCAGGAGTTGTCTCCTGTTTCAGATTCAGGTCGTTACCAGCTATACACATAATCTGAAACTGAATATTGATTAGAGGAGAGCAAATGTTAAGGCGGGAGTAGAAGGGAACTGGCCTCCAAAATTCTCTTCAGATCCATCAGATCCACTTAAGTACACATTAACTTAAAACGACTGTATTTAGTAAGGATCCAATTTAATGGCCTCGCCAACTGTAGAGTATGAAATGGTGCCGCCATACTTAACCAGACTGTTTTTTTTTCTTTTTTTTTTTTTTGTATGGGTTTGTCTACAAGGACATTGGTCCAAGAATAAAAGAAAAAAGTCGCAAGAGACTCAGATCTTTACACGATCAGAGATAGTTGAGAAAAAAAAAATCAAGAGCTTGGACAACAGAAGGAGAAGGAAGCGAGAGAATGAACTGTATGGGAATACCGATTTGTAAAAGGGAAAAAGAGAATGAAGCTTGTTCGGTTACAAAAGACGAATAACCGAATATTATATGATCGAGATCATAAACAAATTGGATATTGGAAGGGTGCAATGGACAATAGAGAGTAACGGAAAAGCGAAGAAGGAAGAAAACTGTGCCCAAAGCGCGGGCGGCAAATCGCAAAGAGATTGAAACGACGCGTGGAAGGAAAGGCGAGAAACCAGCGGAAGCGAAGAAGGGAAGGCTGGATAGAAAAAGGAATCCGGATTGGAGATTGGAGAGAATTAAGAGAGTTAAACCATAGTTTGGAATGAGCAGCTGCAGACACAAGGGTAATATCGGAAGAAGAGAAAACAGGAAGAGACCTACCGGAAGAGCAAGATAATCGAGCGAATGTAACTCATTTCAATTCCGGCGTGACTAGCAATCGAAAAGAAGTCCGTTTGGATTAAGTGAGAAAGGAAAAAAGATCATGAATCAAGGAGCGAATAATAACGTAGTCGGTTGCGTGAGACGGGAGTAGTCTGCAGCACGCTTTGAGCATCCTATAGAATAAGGACATTGCGAGCAACAGGTGCTGATAAAATGCAGAATAGCAGGGGATTATGTGTTCGGGCAATATTGAATTTTGCAACATCCAATAGACTGCACCGCCTTCTGCAACTCTTTCAGTGAGTCTAGGTGCCGTAATAGCCCCCCGACAGTTACACACGGCGCCTAGATTTATATTTGTAAATTAAAAAAAAAAAAAAATCAATGATGGGTTATTTTTCGAGACAATATTTCAAAAAAAAACCAAACAAAAACACCTTTACATTTCTAGTGATACACACTGCCACGTAGTTAGCGTTTTTAACGATTTCTCGTTACAACTAAGAACCCGATGTCGAATTGATCAACTTTTGCATTTTCTTTTCCGATCCTATTAGCTATCTAGTCTTTCTGGTTTGTCCGTAAATTTGAAAGTTGCCTACTATACAAGTGTTGAGAACGTTACCACACCGGGTTGGGGAGGGGGTATTTTTTGTAGTAAAACTTTTGTCTGTGTTACACAGTGTCATGGTAAACATAATTTCGCAACTTTTTAGCCTTTACTTGAAAAATTGGAACGTAATAAAATTTCTCCGTTGTATACGGCAACTTTTTAATGGGAAAGTTTTGGTTTTTTTCTTCTTTTTTGGGGGGGGTTTGTTCTTCCTTTTTTTTTGGGTTTTTGTTTTTTTCGGTTAATGTTATTATTATACCTCTATTTTACAGAGATGACGGCAACGCGCGAAACAGTTATTCGTACGGAAAATAAAAATTATAGCGAACGAAGCGTCTCATAATTATTAAGTAGTACCATCAGTGACGGATTTAGAATCCCCGGGCACCACCGCCGAGCACATTTTGAATGAAAAAAATTTAAAAAAATCTACGAATTTTTCATCTTCAGGTTTTATATTCTTTTCAGAAATCCGCTTATACAATTACGATCACTTTTGTGCACACGTTATTTTCCCGAATTCGCCTTACTTTCAGACACAGAACTATTTTTTGTTTACAGCTGATGAATAAATTGTTTTCCCGTGATATTCGCATTTTAAATTAATACCCTTTTTTTTTTAACGGATGTTCAGCGTCTCAAAATACGAACAAAAAATAGCAATGTTTAAGAAAATCGATAATATTATTACGTTCGTAGTGTAAAAATTGCCGAAAAACGTAGCTATTTTTAACATGTACGATACCATGTTCTAAATGAAAATATTTAAATCAGAATTAGTAAATATTTTTCGTATTTTTTTACTATACGACCCCCCTTAGCCGTTTAACAACAGTTTTATTTTATGTAATGTATGAAAATCAAATAAATATTTCCCCTTTTGATTGCGCGTATTATTTACTTAAAAAGTGCCGTTTAAACTTTGAAGATTCGTTTATTTTGCCGGAAAATCAGCACTTTATTCGCGAAATTACGAAATAACGTGGATTTATTTTTACGTTTCGGAAATTTCGTTTATCAGAAAAAGCACGTCTGCTCGCTACACAAAATCGCGTATATCGCATTTTTTCTGCGATACATAATCAAAGGAGAAAAGTATAAATTTCTATACATCAAAAACATCAAAATTTTAATTAAAACGCGTGTTACATCAAAAAATAGTATATTTATAAACGACCTATTATGTTGCCAATATATGTAAGTGAAATAATTTATTATAAAATGCAATTTCACAAATATTTAAAAATATTTAAACCTAGGGAGCAATGAAAAAAAAAGAAAAAAAGAAGAATCAATTCATTTTAGCGCTCTCATAAAGTCGCATCCGTTCTGTTTACTGAATACATTGACGATATAAATGTATCGAAAAACAAGAAAAAAAAATGCTCGCACAAAAGTGATCGCGAACGTTTAGAATCATGTTGTTGGCACGATATTTTAAAATACGACGGTTTTTTAGTTATTTCATGTCAATTAGAAAATTTTCAAAAATATATACATATGTATATGGAAATCGTCTAATTTCACTCTACGTTAGCTAAGTACTTTCATACAGAAAAGCCTTTAAAATTCATTCTACTTGTGTAACTTCGTACCTATTATTAACAACGACAGATCTATTCAACCCGGCAGAGATAATTGAGAAGAAAATAAAAACTCTCCTGCGAGAACACATTCCGACTAGGGACAAATTGAGAAGACCGCTGAAAGTGGGATGTAGTGATGGATGGCTGCAGCTTTTGTTTTCGGTGGAGTTTACATCATCATCTAGATTATTCGATGCATGAAGCAAACACCGGCACTCAACCGGTCTTGCCTAGTCGCAGTTTCTGACAACTGCCATAGAACACGAATTCTCACAATTTATGTAAGAGCTTTCGAACATTCAAGACGTTCCATTCTGATATGCCCTGTTCCCGTCGCTAATTCCGTATATTTCCTTAAATTCGCTTCAATGAAAGAATCAATATAGAGAAACGCGTCTCCTAAGTATTTCGATGTAACACCTACACACACACTATGATGAAACTAGTCAGCGCGCAGCTCTCGTTATGGCTGCTAGGCACGAATTTCTCCATGTGTGTCCTCAGTCACTTATTCAACTTTCATCCTAGCAGACTGTAAGTGTTACTCCCCGCTAATCAAACGGGGTAGTAGCTGGGTAAAAATTCGTTTCTACGCTGCCACTATGAAATAATCGAAGGACGTGTCGAGTATCTTGCATCCGGGGGGATCCGTCACTGACTTTTACCGTTAACGTTTTCATTATTGTTTAAAACTAACGCGTCTAGGTATGTTGAACATTACCGACCAATCTGAGGCTGCGAAGTACTGAAAGGCCATCTATCATTTCGAACGAAAGATCCAGCAAACTGGCAGTTACGATGATCATATCGAATATGTTCCAACCGCAGTTGAAGTAGTGAGTGCTTAAAGCCATTATCTTCATAATGCATTCCAAAGTAAATATTAAAGTGAACACCTGCGAAACATAAAAAGTTTTCATCATTTTTCATTAAGATTACATTATAAAATATTCGTAGCATAACCCTAGTTTAGTATTTTACACTTTTTTTCTTTTCTCGGAACGCGTTTACCAATAGAATGCCGAAATTTCACACTACCTAACTAAAATCATCAGTAGCTTCTTATTTAACGGAATATTCTCGGTTAAAACTAACGGAACAAAATCCTCTACAAGATCAACTTTCGTTCCCGGGGACGAGTCGCGCGGGCTAACAAAACAACTTTCCATTTTTATACGTTAAATAAATGACCTGTCCAAACGTAGACATACTGAGCTCGCCCTATACACTTACGCAGATACTTCGCCCTTTCGAATCTATAGAATAAAACGATTAGAAGACAACTTTTATTTGATTTTAATGGATATTTAAAAATCGGAGAATTCAATATTCAATCCCGCTTAAAACCGAAGCTGCTCTATTCACTGAAAAAAAGGACTTCCGGGCGTTCCTCACGTTAGATCTCATCAAATAGCAAAAGAAAAAAAGAGAAGGATGCTCAAAAGTTATATTGAGCCGGGGGGGGGGGGGTAATAAACAAATTAACTATGATTACATTCAACTACAAAAAAAAAAGCACATGAACTTACAAAAATACGAACTTCAAATTTAGAATACCTGGCTGTTCTAATAGATAAAAAATTGAAATTTTACACAATCACTGTAAGTACGTGAATAATAAAATTACTAAATTTATAAATATATTCACAACAAAGCTCTGTTTAACAATAACAATCAGATGAAATACAAAAAAATAAGGAATAATATTATACAAAAAAACAATGATATCACATCAACTGCCTCTATTATATGGTAGCGTAATTTACCAGAAAATGCTGAAGGTTAATAAATTCCGAGAAATTTTAGCGGTTATACCGAGAATATCATAACAATAGAACTAATGTTAAAGCTTACAAAACAGTGAATTGGTAATAGCTTTAATAATGCCGTTAAACTTAGACTGTACGGGGTCTTGGAGAGACGAATTTCAATGATTTTTGGCGTAGTGGTAGTATACCATGTAGGTATGATACGTGTAAAATATTAAGGTGTACTACTTAAATATATAATCGAGAATAACGAACTTAAAGTTTACTTAACACTTTATGGTGTACACACGATGTGTCCCGAAAGTTTCCGGACTGAATTCATAAAATCGGTACTAGTGGCGCTATGTCTTTGAAACTTTGCGAAGTTGTGGCGTGAACCTTCGTAAACACACGTGCAAAGTTTCATCAGTATGCGACTACTGGCCTTGGAGTTATGTCGTTTTAAGTGAAGGTATGTATGTACACTCGGTTACAAATTCGCTATGGAGAAAAATTTAGAGCAACGTGCCGCGATTAAATTTTGTTTTAAAGTCGGTTTAGCGGCTACCAAAGCTTTTGAAATGATTCGCATTGCTTATGGTAACGATGCTATGTCCCGTACATCAGTTTTCGATTGGTTTGGTCGTTTTCGTGTGGGAAGAGAGGAGATTGTTGACGACGAGCGCAGCGGTCGACCAAGGATGACGAGAAACAATGCAAACATCCAGCGTGTGGCGGATTTTTTGCTGACCGACGAGCCACGTGTCGTTCCATCGCAGAAAGCCTGAATATACCGAAAACAGAGGTTTTGGACCACCTTTTGAAAAGAATTGGACGCGTCAGACCGCAGATGTTTTCGAGTCGAAATTTTTTCCTGTTGCACGACAACGCACCTGCTCACACGGCAACGATGAACCGTCAGTTTTTGGCTCAAAAGCGGATCACAACATTGAACCACCTCCCATACTCGCCCGATTTAAGTCCCCCGGACTACTTTCTATTCCCAAAACTCAAAATGGAGCTGAAAGGAGACCGTTTTTCAACCGTAGAAGAGATCCAGGAAGTTGTAACCGCCAAGCTGAAGACGTTTCCAAAAGAGGCCTACCAGAAATAAATGAATGACCTAAAAACGCGCGCTGACCAGTGTATCGTTCTTAAGGGTGACTATTTCGAATAAAAAAATGTTTGTTATACTTTTGTAATTTTTGGGGGGGGGCTCTGTGACGTCAGTCCGGAAGTTTCGGGACACACCGTGTAGGTTTATATATAAGTTACAGAACAATCAGCTTGTAATTGCTGTGGCCTAATATCATATGTGACACATACACTCGATTTCAAATCTAGCTGTGCGCATTTATTTTTTTTATTTATTTTTTTTTTTTTTGTATAAATACCTTTAATTAATTCATTTATTAGAAAAGTAAATAAATAATTTATATATTTACTCATTCCTTTACTTTTTTTATTACTTATTGTTTTTTTCAATGCTTTTTTACTATTTACATATTTCATTAAATTTCTACTATTCCAATAGAAACTTGAATAAATACTAAAAAAGCATTGAAAAAGAAAATGATGCGTGTATCAGTATGTACACGAGAAGGAAGTGAAACTTCTTTGGCTTATATGTATTAAATTCTATAATAAAGTTTTATTTTAAATTAATTTTTCGGATCGAAAGGCTATCAGTATAAACAAAATTATCATTTTCAATAAATAATAAATCCAAAACAATTTATTATATATATTTATAAAAAATAATCATTATCATTGGTCTATTTCAGTTACGCTTATGTTTCAGTCCATACTTTTGTTATCAACGGCTTCAAGGCCGTGTCCACGGGGGGGGGGGGGTTAACCCCCCCCCATGAGAACTGAAATAGTTATTATAAATACAAAAAAATCTGAAAAAAAAATCACAAATTTAAAATAAATATTGATGATTTTTTAGGGTGTTTTTACCTACTTTTAAAAGAAAAAAGAAAAAATATGCTGCATATTTTTAGGTACTTCATTAATATTTTATGCAAAAAAAATTTTATTACGAGTATAATTAATAACATATGTAATTTTTATTAATGCTCATATACGGGGTAATTCATTTATGTAAATTATTAATATATAAATCAAAATGATGGAAATTATTAATAGTACAAATATTAGTGAAAAATGTATTATAAAATAAATATGCAAAGAAAATTTTCAACCCCCCCCCTTTCCAAAATTTTGGGCACGGGCCTGAACGGCTTGTAGTAACTAAAATAAGAAATGTAAGTTTTGCACTCAATATCATCTAAAAATCTTGAAAACACTGCATCAATCGTTGTATTTGGTTTTTTGTCGTTGATATCATCCTGTTATTTTGTAGAGATAAGTTGTCTTTTAAAAATTCAATCAATTGTAGAGAGTTGTCTAAAGCAAAATTTACATTAAAATCTCCACTTAAAATCATAGGTATTTTGTCATACACGTTGATTTTAGCGAGGCGTCCATATGATTTAAAAAATCATTAACAGACTAAATGTATAATGTATCGTATCGTGAATATCTTTCTATAGAGTGTGGTGTGTACAGGTACTTATTACATGCATACATATATATATATATATATATATGAGAATGCTCAAACTATATACTATACGAAGTCCCGTAGTATACATACTTAACTATATACATTTACTCATTTTGGTATACTACTAAACCCAGACTATACATATTTACACATAAACACAAATACATACTTACGTTTAATGCGTAACGCGTAACGAAAATTTTTCCCTACCGTGCCGTAAGAAGTTTCACTTCAAAAAATCAATAATTAATAAAAAAATAAATGAATGAACAAATAAGTAAATTATAAGAATTTATTGCATAAATAAAAAAAAGTTTTTTACAGCTAGATCAATCTTTAACTTTTGTAAATAATATTTAAATTACAAAATGTTTTTATTGTATTCAAATAGTAGTAACTTTAGTAAAAAGTAAAAATGTAAAAATATTAGACGTGAAATAGTAGAATGAAATTTATAACCAAAAATCATTGAAAAAGGCGATAAGCAATAAAAAAAAATAAATGAATGAATAAATAAATAAATAATTTATTTACTTTTCTAATAAAGGAATTAATTATAAGTACTCGTATTTATAATATATATATATATATATATGAAAAAAGCAAAAAAAGCAAATGCACATAACTAGATTTGTACCCGCGTATCGAGTGTACGCATCATACACGCTACCACTTAAGCCACAGAAATTTCAAGCAGATTTTTCTATAACTTATGTAAATAACCTGTACATAAAGTTTTGGAGAAACTTTAAATTCATTTTTCTCGATTATATTGGAGTATTGCACCTTAATATTTTACACATAGTATACCCACATGGTATCCTACTACTGAACCAAAAATCATTGAAATTCGTTTCCCCAAGGCTATACGGTCCAGCTCTACGCGACTGCGACACGGCCTGTTTTCGAAGTAGCTGCCTATAGCTCTAAGGCAGTGTTTGAGAGATAATGTAGTTGGTGATTCTGACAGCGCGGCGTAGGAATTCCGCATCCAATCATATTTATCAACAGAGATGTTGGGGAAATACTCTGCTATGTTGTCTTCAAGAGTCTGATTTAAAATTAGTTTTCCGGTGATATCATCTTGAGGATGCACATCAAAAGTCAGGAAACATCTTCAAATTTTTCTTTTCTATGTGCGATTTCCATATTTGAAGTTTCTTCAAGAATCCTTTAAGTTTGTCACTTGGGTACAGCACATTTTCTTCTTTTCCTTGTATATTCTCATTTAGGTTGTTTAAATAAGAAAATATATCAGCCAAGTATGCTAGTTTGGCACATCAGTCTGTGTCATTCAAGTAAGCAGGAAAGTCTGGTTTTTCAGCGCTGAAGAAACTTAATAGTTCTTTTTTGAGTTCAGGATTTTCCTTTCGATTGCCGTTGTATTTCTATATCAAGAACCAGAGTATCATGTTTAGTACCCGCTTCAAGGCACGTCTATTTAAGAAGTATTGTTTTAAGAGCCCTTGTCTTAACGAAATTGACCATGTTTACGACTACATCCAAAACACTTCTGTCGGAACAGTTTTCACCATTAGAACCTCACGATATATAAAGCAATGCGTTGAACCTATATTTGGAAAATGTTCTTTAACTTTAGTAACAAATCTTTTTAATCTTCCAATTATAGAGCTAGTGCACCGTCGGTACAAACAGAAAGATAATTTTTCCAAGAAGTGCTGGATATGGAATCATACACGTCTGCTCCTATTGACGTTGTGTACAATTCCGAATATACCAGATATTGTTCAATAATTGAGTTATCATCAACAAATCTGATAAAACTTAGTAGTTGACATTTCTTATTAATATCAGTCGACTTATCGAGCTTCAGTGAAAACACTCTACTATCGCTTAGCTTTTTACGTATGTGGCACTTAATGTCTGAAGACATGTCATCAATTCGCCGTGATATAGTATCATTTGACAGCGGAACCAAGGATATTTCCTTCTCTGCATTCTCATCCAAAGTAACATTTAACTATTTCTTTGCATTCCGACAATATATCATCTTCTGTGATAGTATGAGGCTGTATATTTTCAGAAACTTTACAGCTGGTCAGTTGTGCTTTGTCACTAATAGTCCATATTTTTTGGCTTGCTTTTGTTCTGATGACAATAGTCGGCTAAAATAAATCTTATCTTTCTCAGATGGATGGTTGTGTTTAATATTCAAGTGCATTTTTAATTTACTGAGGACCATGGACTCGCTGCTGAGTTTTTCTCCACATACGACACACTGTAGCACAAGGCGGTTTTGAGGACCAGTGAATGTAAATCCAAAGTTTAAATAACTGTCAAGCTACTCACGAACCGTATTAGTATGACTAGGTAGAGTAGATTGTATGTTTTTCTGTACCGAATTCGCAGCGCTGGCACAAACAGAATCGTCCTCAATTTTTTTAGGCTTTAACAACTCGGGAACTCTTTCTAACTTTTCTTCTTTTAACTATAAACTTATCCATATGTAAAAAGAAAAAATTACTTATTAAAGCACCACACTCGCCACTGTAAATTAACGAAAAGTTTTGAAAAAGAAAAATAATTTTTCTTACCAGCTGCTGACTGACCAGTCTAGTAACAATCGTGAATAGTGACAACAGCTGCGAGCGCGTTAGTCTAGACGCAGCTCCCAGTGTTTTCCGAGTCAACTTTCAACTACTGTACACGTACGCGCTGATGTCAAAACGCGCGGTGTGCCGCGAACCAAAAAGGGTTGAGAAACACTGCTCTAAATAGAGAACTGTCACCACTAGTGGCTAAGGCGCTTGGCTACTAAACCAGAAGACACGGTTTCGAGACTTGTCTCGTTCCGGATCCGAATCGCTCCTAGCTTTATACCTAATCTGAAATAGAATATTGGCTATACCAGAGAAATCTGGAAAAGTAAAGGCGGATCCCAAGTAGAAAGGAACTGGCCCCAATGTTCTCATCAGATCCATTAGGCTTAGTACCATTATGGAAAGCTTAATTTTACAATCCATGATACCTTATCAAGGGTATGGGACTTGTTTTACTTTTAATATGTAAAATGGTCTTCATCATTTTTACTATATTACTACTTCATAAATGAAATGAATAAAGTTATGTAGCGCTGGTGAACAGCGAGTTTCATACCCTTAGCAGGGCGTCCGGGATTGTGAAGTTAAGCTTGCCCAACGGCACTAATGAGAGTAGGAGGACCAGTTCCTTTCTCTTTGTTCGCATTTACCTTTCCACATTTCTCTGGTACCCAATTTAACTTCAGATTAGTTATATACCTGGGAGCGATTCGGATCTGGAACGAGAAAAGTCTCGAACCCGTGTTCTCTGATTTAGTAGCCAAGCAAAGTAAAAAAACAGTCGCCGAGAGGTCGCTCACTTTTAGTATCGTCACGGTCGCGTAGCGCTGGTTATACTCAACCTTAGAAATACAAAAACTCATTGGTCAAGGAAATTTGAAAGACTATCTACACCGATTTAAAATTGCTGATTCGGTAAATTGTGTCAAATGTAATTTTCCCGATACGATTGCTCTTAGCTAGATGTAATAACACTGATTTTTAAATAAATAAATGAACGTCCAAAGTTGCAGTTACTAACTGTTATAATTATGTTAAAAACGAATTTTATTCGCTGTATTCACATATGTGTAACATTATTTATAAATAAACATAAATTAATTTCACAAGCAACATCTAAAAATCTATATGAACATTTAAAAATTTTTAGATGTTGTTTGTGAAATTAATTTATGTTTGTTTATAAATAATGTTACACATATGTGAATATAGTAAATAAAATTCGTTTTTAACATAATTATAACAGTTAGTAACTGCAACTTTTGGAAATTTATTTATTTATTTATTTAATTATTATTGGCAGTTTACAGTAAGTGAAATTATTATAATAGTGTTGATTTCCCTTTTTAGTGCTCAGCAGAAGACTTAGTAATTAAGAATTTTCAAATGTTTAATGATTTTACCGTTACAGAGATTAGTTTCCGTAAGCAACATATACACTGGTATTAATTTACCGCAATCGAGGATGATCTGACACCAAAAACTTTATTAGATGGATCGTTTCAACCTCACCATCGTACAAATTTTACTAGTGCAATACATAATACATTTACTTTATCGGTAATATCCGAAAGGGGAACCCGAAAAAAACAAAAAAAAAACGAATACTATTCACCAAACGTCTACAACGTATACATAGTTTATATCACGGGATATGGAAATTTTAAAATCTACCTCAAAAGATTTAATATAGCATAGAGGAAAACTGTATTAAACATAATGAGCAGAAAACACGATATACAGCATATTTTGAATGGATGTAACATGTTAAATACAAAATTAAAGGAAAATGGCAAAGAACTAATACGGGAAAAATATGTGCATATTCAATGAATTCGTTAAGAAGGAATTGGAGTAATATCGGAAAAGTAATATTAACTTATATTAAAAATAAGATTAACATAAATGTTGAAGATTGCAAAATCTGAAGGGGAGGAATTCAAAACTTAATTGGATAATTTTCACTACTGGACCGACCTTAACTTCACAATCCCCGATGCCCTATAAAGGGTACGAAACTTACTTTATTTTTACTTTTACTTTACGTATGTGGTGAAATAAATCCTACAAATTGAATATGGGATTAGGAGGGCAAAAAAGAACATATTAACCATATATATATATATATATATATATATATATATATATATATGTATAACGGACGAAGCTGATAAATCCTTATTTTTCTTATAGTTCATTTTTAATAAAAAAATCTCGATTAATAATAAACTCACTACATTGAACATATGACTTTCTCTTATATACAAGCCCTGCGTGGTGCAGCATGATCGAAAAAACTCTCACGCTACTAAATTCTTTCATGATTGTGAAATGAACGAATATATGTGTTTGTCGATAAAATTGACGAATAGGAAGATCTATCTGCAAAATACAAGTGGTATGAGCCGAATCAAGCGCTCCCTAGAATGTGCGCTGTTTCGTTTCTTATGGAAATTTAGTTTATCCTCAAATAATTGATTAGTTAATCTTTTAACTTCATTTTTATTGTCAAGTTTTTTGGCTTTTTTTCCCTTTTCTTTTTTTTTGTGGGATTTTTCCCCGTGTTCCATTCGTTACATTTATTTTCATTAATTTTTTCATTTAAATTTATTCTCCCGACGTAAGTCGCCCCCCCCCATTCGGTTAGTATTACTAGTTTTCCACTTTATACTTATTTCAATAAATCGTTTATTTACTTTCCGGCAGTAACCGAATAGAATATAACACGCTCGGTCAAACACGAATATAAACATAATGCGACGGTTACAATTTAAGATTCCGCTTGAAAAACAAAACAGACAGCGAATGAATAAAATCGACTCTTTTTCGTGGGAAGCTAGAGGAATGATCTTCGCTCGTCTATCTTATCCCGCCAAAAACCGAGTCTGTAAATCGTTGGCACGCTACAGATTAACTCTTATAACAATAAATCGAGACTGAGGGGAAACAAACAAATTATTACGTCTGCCGCGGAGTCACTTTTAAAGTTATTTTTATTTTTCTAAGGTCACACTCAGAAAGTTATCCAAAATTACTTTTACTTCAAAGCTTTATCTCTCTCCGCATAACGTTTGTGCAACACACTCGGTGTCCGCAAGTAGGAATTTCGTAATTACAAAAAAAAAAAAAAAAAACCTATACGAGGAACATCTATTTAAGAGATGCCGTAAAATGTACCGAGCTGAAGTATGTACGTAATGGTTAATAGTCGTCAATAAAACCGATTAAAAGTGGGCAACAGATTTTTAGAGTATTTGGAAAATGGTAAAAATAGAAGAAACCGCTAGACAGAAAAAAATACAAAAACTGAAGTGAAATGTAACAATTGCATATTGTAGGAAGGGCGAAAAAAGCATTCAGAAATATTATAAGCAGAATTCTTATTGCTGAAGATTTCCGAATTGTTATAAAGGAGGTGTGGTGCGATGTGAAATGAAAGTGGCGAGCAAGACGTTGGAGATCTCGGAAATACGAATTGGAAAAGACGTCGAAAATGATAAAATCAGAAAGATGGCGATGCCGAGGGCTCACGTTCTTCCATAATTACTAGTATTGTTTTATATCGAGTTTTTCTCTCTTTCTTTTGTTATTTGAGTTCTCGTGCGACGTAATCAAAAGGGAAGTCAACTCCATTCACGAACGTTCAATGTAAAATTCTGATCTATTTCAGAAAGAACATAGAATAATTCCTACAAAGTTTTATCTATTTATTTATCCCTATAGTTAGTAAGAGAAGCTGAGTACCTCCCGCTGATATTAGTAGTAAAATTTCATCATTATCCCCCCTTCCTTATGATATTTGTAACGGATTAAAGTCGCATGTAAAACAAATTTTCCCCCTGCGCTACCAGATTTGCTAATACATATTTGTAGCTACGAAGTCGGTGTGAACTTCGACTATCACAACGCTCCCGTATAAAATACCCAACAAGTTCCTTCGCTTTTTATATAGATTCTGTTAAACGTTCGGTGTATCTACAAAATACCGTTGTAATTATACGCGCACAATCTTAATTGAAATCAGACCGTAAGTTTAGCCTGAGAGAGAAATTTCGGTAACGACGTCATGGGCCTGTTTTCGTTGCTTGAAAATTACGAATTAATTTATTGTCCGATGTTTTGTACGTAAGTAAACATTGAGATTTTTCGCTTCCCCTGAATTATTCGTGATTTTTTCTTTTAATTAAAAATGTTTCTTCTTCGGTGTATACTTAGTGCGGCTTTTTTTAGTAAAATTCGCGAAGTCGGACAATTTGTTTACATTTTTTTTTTTTTTTTTTTTTTTTTGCACATAATGAAGAAGAGCTTTCGATGCAAAAATGGAATTATATTTTTTCGTAGTTTGTATTTCCATACGCAAAGTTTATTCCGGTAACCCTTTTTTCTATTCGATATTAAATTTTATTCCGTGAAATAATCGCTAATTCGTTTCACATCAGTGATATTTCTTACAAATGTCAGCTGCATTATTAATTTCAGTCGAATGATTTGTATCGAAGCTCCCTTCCTTCTGTTCTATCTTCACAGCGGAGTCTATCTCCATTTTACACGCAGTCTCGTTCATTCCATTCATAAGAGGGATCAGTAAATGTCTGATTGTCTCCGATTCCAAAAGTGTTCTTCAAGCCATTTCTTCTCCTGCTTCTCATTTCTCCAATTCTATTATTCTTTTAATTCGTTTTCTCATATCCAATCTACTCTCATCCCGTTCCATTACTATTGACCTTTTGTGGGTTCCTAGTCACTCTGGCATCAAGGGCAACGAGTTAGCGGACTTTCTTAGCCCATTCAGTCGCCCGCGATGATCCTTTATTCTGCAACATTCCTACCTCGGACATCCTCCTTCTTTCCTCAGCTAATCATTCCCGACTATGGTCGGACATCTATCCTTCTCTATTTTCTAATCCCGCCTCTCATTATCTTCAAATTCAGCCGGTTCCCTCTTCTCAGCCGTGGTTTCAATCATATTCTTATCAACGCTACGCGATCATTTCCTTAATCAGACTGCGTATTAATCACTCCCTTCTACCCTCTTCACGTTTTCGTTTTTCCCTGTCCTCTTCTCCCGATTGTCCCCCCTTCATAATTCCATCTCTCATCTCATATGTGATGCAAACCACATCTTCTTTGAATGCCCTGCACTTGATTCCGAGCGCTTCGAAAATCTTGGCACTGGGTCTTCCTGCTCCGTATAATTCTTCCTTTGTCCTTTTCCATCTCCAGATATAATCCCTGTACTCCACAATCTTTCCTAAGCTCTATTTATAATTGTCTCTTTATTTAACCCTTTCCTTAATTTCTGTTGTTGTTGGGTCAATGCCGCTGGCGCGCCCAAAAAAAAAAAAAAAAAAAAAAAAAAATGATGAACGAGATTGATGTATAGTGGGGGGCCGTTCAACTCCAAATTTATGTTATAGCAGCCAACAGTTGTCAAAGCAACATCTGTCAAATTCTTTGTGAATTGTTCGATAGTGTACGCGGCAAATCCTCATGGATTATGCAAATCATCTCAGATTTCATTTTATAAATCAACGCTTCGTTCGAAAAACATTCCGCACATCACGTGGTGATTTTTATCCTCGCCGCAATAATTGTCCTGCCGAGTCTGTCAACCGGTTGTTCGATAAATAATCAGCCGTACGACGCCGAAATGTAAGGTCTGCTGAAAACATTGCTGCTGTGCGTAAGAGTGTACGAGAAAACCCTAGGGGCAACCAGTTTCTCGTCGTTCGCGAAAACTTGGCCTTTCTGCAAGTTCAACTTGGCGAATTTTGCATCTCGGCACAAGGCACCCGTATAAAATCCAACTATCCCCGGAGGTTGTTTCAGATAGACGACTATAGACAACGCCGTGTGTTCGCTGACTGGTCTCTCTAGAGCAATTAGAAGTTTGATCGAAATCTCGCCAGAAAAAAAAAAAAAAAAATCAGCTACGAGACCCGATTTTGAATGAATAGATGCGTGAGCAAGCCGAATTGTCGCATTTGGGACGATATCAGAGTCCACACGACGAGGTACACTCTAACATCAAATGCATGCTGAGATAATCGCTGTTTGATGCGGATTTTGGTCTAATCATCACCCCCCCCCCCGTGCATGTTTCTTCCAGAACGAAGCTGACATCTACATAACCGTAAACGGCGAGGCTTCAGACCGATAATGAGCAATTCCTTCTAGTCTAAACATATGGATACTGACGACGTGTACTCCTAAGAGGACGGCGCTGAATACCACGATGACCGTTCTGCACGAGCGGTTTTGGGGGGCATGACAAAGATCGCGCGATTTACCGCCTTTAGACTTGTTCTTTTAGGGACCTATTTTAAACTATTGATGCCCTCAAAGTCAACTTAACGAACGCTATCCAGCTAATTAAACCAGATTTATGCGACAAAATCAGACCTCTCGAATACACATCATTGCGGAAAAAGCTAATACGGCATAAAATATTCTTTCAAATAAAAAAAAAAAAAAAAAAAAATGAGTGGATATTTCACGCATTACTGGTTTTATTTACATATAAAAATCGAACGTCGCTATTGTGAAAGACATTTTATATCCGCCACTAAAATATTGCTTTTTTTTTTTTTTTTTTTTTTTTTGGATTACAAATAATTAAGTTATAAGAAAAATCCCAAAAACCACTGTAACGTCATTGCAGAAATAAATTATTTAACTTGTTTTGTTTTTTTTCTTTCGAATTTCTTAACATTTTCAGAAAAATAAAAGTACAATAAATAGAGAGGAATTCAAATAGAAACTATTAAAGGCAAAGACATATCGGTACAAAATTCCAACGAATCTAACCAATGGTGTACTTTAACATGTAGCAGCTCCATTTTTTTTTCTTTTCAATACACAAACTTCTCGTTACTTTAGCTTCGTTTCGAAACCTGTTCTTAATATTTCTTCATTTCCCCTAGAGATTAATTCATATCGCTCATTCGTTTATGCTGTTTAATGAGAGTTGTCAAAAAACGAAAAAAAAAAAAATAGCTTTATTAGAACAACTTAGGATTTATTTACTTCCGGAGCATTTCGAACTGATGGAATTTTCAAAGTTCCTCTTACGTATTGTATTTTATCTAGTTCGAAACTTTCTTAACCGAAGTAACAAAACTAACTCGACACTAATTAAAACCAAGTTTTCACTCGACGAGTACTATCTTTCATTCCGGTGATACCATATGCCCCTAAAGAGAATTCTGCGCTAACTTCATCCCTCGAGGAAGGGCAAAAGAGTAAATTTATACAGGACACGTGCGCACACATTCGTGTTGCACTTTAGTACGCAGACATTTAATTGAATACACAGACTGAAAACACAGACTAAATTTTTGATAAATTAAAATCTATATCACAACGGAGAAAAAAATAAAGCAAACCGATGGAATTTAAGAGGAATATTAAGAACAAAAAATAGAAGGCGAACCAGCACGTGATGTGAGTGATTCAAATACTCGATGAAAAAAAGGTAGAAAGCGAGTTATGTTGTACGAAATAATCCAGAATATTTAAAGGTGAGCCTAAAAAAAAAAAAAAAAAAAAAAACAAAACAAAAGAGAAAATTGAGAAACGCGTTAAAATATAAAAAATAAATCGACTAAGAAATCTAACGTTAGGGTAACGTGAGTTGAACCGGAAGGAACTGCTGACTGGAACAATAATTTGCGTCCCATTCACAGTACGGCAATAGATATTAATTTAATTTTTCGGGCGGTTGGAAGGTACCAATGGTAACAAATAGAATCTCATAGCCTTTTTATCTTAAATTCATTCGGTTCGGTCACATACAACGGTCCAGCGCAGGCCATGGTAACTTTCGATACCTTTGAATTGCACTCTCAAGAAGCACCATTGGATGTATATTTTTTTGGTTGCCCATTTCCGATATGATACATCTATGAAATACCTTAAATTTTCAGAACGGTTATAAGTTATTTCGGAAGCACCGTCAATTAATCTCAGCTACGCTATGGTAGTCCGACTTGAGCATACTGATTTGGGCATAGGTTAAAATTAAGGAAAAGCACGATTTTTACACCTTGCCTTAAAGTTCCGTCGTCTTTCTCTGTAATGACGTTTTTTACGTAACAGCTTTATCTAAATCTGCCGACAGAATTAAAAGAAGGGAAACTAAAGAAAGTCGCTAGTTGGTTTTTCGTTCCCGACACATATTGATTAATCGAAAAATTTCAGCGGTAATCGGTTTTCTTTCTGACGTCAGTACGTGGGGTATGTCGTTTTTTCGGAGGGGGGGGGGGGGCGCTCTACGTGAATTGGCAAAATCAAAAATTTGAGCGATGAAATTATTACTATAACATTGCGACTTTGATTTTGTTTTCCGTGACTTTTCTTTGCGTTTTATTTCCGGCAGTACTCAAAAAAATAAATAAAATAAAATAATTGAAACTGTACGCATTATAATTTTTTCGCTTTCCAAACAGCGCTAATTTTTTAATATTCCCTTCGGAAACGCATTTCGTGAAGTAGTCGGTATGAAAGTTTTAATGTTCCTTTCGGAAACCGTTTCGTGAAATAGTTCGTGTAAAAATTTCTGCGAAGTAAATGCGCTGTGATTCGCTATATTTTAAAAATGCCGGCTCCGATCCTACTCCCGGATCACCGAATTCCTTTTGAGGACTTTCACAGTCATTCGGGAGATTCCCTGCGTAAAAATAACCGCTTACTTACGTGGCATCAGTCTGGTCTATTTAATATTTCAGCAATTGTTAAAAATAAGCACTATGTATTACCTTGTTTCCGATGTCTAATATTCGTTTCAGACTCTCGCTCATGCCGTGATGTTCGGTGGCTAAAAACATCGTGTTCAAAATAATGCAAACGGTAATAAGCAGTTCGAACAACGGATCACGTACAACTTTGTACAGACAGTCTTGTAACTTCAGCCAGGACGTATAATTGAAGCAGTAGTTGGGACAATTGGCGCAGTTCCGGTCCGGCAAAGGATCTGTAAAATTCCGCACCATTTAAAAATTAACGTACGCATCGAAAGCAAAAAAACAAAATACAAAAATACGCTGTAACATTTTTAGCAAAACTATGTTAATTGATTACTTTTTTTTTATTTTATTTTTTTCTGGAAATATGGCCGCGTTACTGGGCGAATGTCCAGCATTCGTTATAAGTTTCCTTCAATGTGCTCGGATTTTTTTTTTTTTTTTTTTTTTATTATTAGACCGGGTCAACAGCGACCGACGCCAAACCGCGTCGTTTGGACGAAAGCCTCAGGAACTTGTGGTTGAGCAGAGTTGTTTCGCATTGCGTTTCACTTTTCAAAAAGGGAGAGACTAATAAAACGAGACTAGTACACGACTGAAATACGACCACCGTCCACATACGAGATGCGTGCAAAAACAAACGTTTTTCCCTATGTCGCGTATCCGAGCTGGTGTTCTCCGAACGCACCAAAATGAACATAACAGCTACAAACAGGACGCGCCGAACACGCGGAACGTTCCTCCCCCCCGTTGTGGACAAATGGGAATTAATGCGGGCTGTATTCTTCTTCTGGTGCGCTCATAGTATTGCCCGCAAGGGAATACGTGCCCTTACTCTCATAACCGGCACCGAACACGTATGTTCGACGGTACTCAAAGTTGTATAATTCTGCGCGGTTACACTAATCCTCCCCAAAACTCGTCGACAGAGTTCTAAAAATCAAATAAAGAACATACATAAAAAAATTTTAAATGCACGCCCTACACAAACGCATACATATATTCGCAACCGAAATGTAAGATTTGTGCACCACATACGCCCGGTTTGATAACTTTGGGTTGTGCAATTTGACGATGGTTAAGATTTCATCGGCTATCCGCCCCGTATTTGTAAAATTGGTGTCGAGGGGCGCGATTATTTTACATTCATCTGTGAGCAATAAAGGATTCCGAAATAAAAGGATTCCGCAATAAAGGATTCCGCAATAAAGCAGAGATTCAATTCAGAGATAGCGAGAAACTGCTACGAGCCGCATAAGAAAAATATTATCACACCTAGGATAAACAATTTGCAAATCGTAACGACGGGGTTTTTACACGAGGCCGAAATGCGGGTAATAAGGAACAGAGAGAGAGAATAGAGACGATTGACAAATCGCAATTGCTGGGGAGGAAGATTATTATGGAAGGACACGATTGACTTTTAACCGACATCAGTCTGATATTTCGTAATCTAATGGCTATAATATTGCGACCGACTATGAACGTGAATTTATGAATAATTTGCAGACAGCGAAAATTTAACGCAGCGACACAGGTGTGTTCTAATTTTTTTTTTTTTTTTTTTTTTTTTTTTTTACACGTATATTTCAGTACAATCTTATTATAGTAAATAAATTAGCACTACTTTTAAAACAGTGTTACAACTTAATCTAACTAATTTGTAACATGAGCAGAGTAGAAACTATGTACAATTACATAACTCCTAATATACAGATATATACATAATCATACGCGCATATAAATACTCACACGCACGCACACCAAGTATATGCCCATATCCACAAAATACATACATACGAATATATTACAGAATAAATTAGGTGACTAGTTCATAAGGCTTTGTGCGCTTAAGGCGCCTTAAGTCATCATCGGAAAGTAGCAGTTCTAAAGCCTCTAGATTTGGGTGACTGTGAAGTCGGTATTCGTGCGCTTCTGCAATATAACGTATGACTTCATCGATCCATGGAATATTTAAATCGGAATGTATTTCTTCGTTTCGTTGATACCAAAAAGCTCCAGTGATGTTTCGGAGACACTTATTTTGAGCGCGCTGAATAATCAACCGATTGGATGTCTTTGCACAGCCCCAGAGTTGAATACCATACATCCATATCGGTCTGATGATTTGACAATAAATCAAACGCTTATTAGACAGATTGAGTTTAGAATAACGCCCAATCAGCCAACAAATCTGTCTTAATTTATGCATGGTTTGTTCCTTTTTCATTTTGACATGCGTCTTCCAATTCAGCCTGGAATCTAAATGCATACCCAGGTATTTAGCAGAGTCCGATCTCGGAATAGGAAGACGATCAAGATATATAGGACAGGTCTTAGATTTACGAAGCGTAAACATAACATGCACTGATTTTTCTTGATTAATCTTGATCTTCCAATCACATGTCCATTTGCTAATTTTTTCTACTGCATGTTGCAAGTTAGTCGTAGCCAATTCTGGGGAATTGCCAACTGACAAGATGGCTGTGTCATCTGCAAAGGTAGCAGTAGTCGTCTTGGCTGTTGTTGGAATGTCAGCTGTATACAATAAATACAGAGAAGGTCCTAAGACACTACCCTGTGGAACACCAGCCTGTATTGGATGAAATTTGGACTTTGCTTCTTCATAAGAAACTCTGAAGGATCTATCAGAGATATATGATTCAAGAAGTTGGCACATATTTTCCGATAGCAGGTTGCTCATTTTATAGATCAGCCCTTCGTGCCAGACTCGATCAAAAGCTTGCGATATGTCTAGAAAAACCGCCGGACAGTATTTTTTTTCTTCAAAGGCTGTTTCAATTAGCTTAGTTATACGATGCACTTGGTCAATCGTAGAGTGCTGATTGCGGAAGCCAAACTGATGATCTGGTATCTTTAATAAGGGCTTGAGTCGCTTAAGGAGTAGTTTTTCAAATAATTTTGATATGGAAGGTAACAAAGAGATTGGTCGATACGAAGTTACTACTTCTGTTGGTTTCCCAGGTTTCGGTAACATGATGATTTGAGCGATTTTGAAACATTTTGGTACGTATCTCATTCTGAAACAGGCATTAAAGAGATATGTCAGCATGATAATTCCTTTACGTGGTAATTCTCTAAGCGCTCCAGGTGAAATTTCATCGATTCCAGGAGCCTTTTTGGGATTCATATTATTATCTAACTCTTGTGCAACTTCAAGAGGAGTTACTGGTTTTATTTGCTGGAAAGGTTGGTAATTTTTCGTTGTATCGATCTGGGAGTTTATATTATGTGTTGTAAAGACTGAAGCTAAATGCGAAGCGAATAGTTCAGCTTTACTGTTGTCGTCGCGAATCCACTGCCCTTGTTCATCCTTGAGAGGAGGAATATGAAGTAGTGGACGTTTGAAGCGTCGCGTTGCACGCCACAATGAATAATTTGTGTCCGCTGCAGGGCTTAAATTTTCTAAGTAGTTTGTGACGCTTTTCTGTTTGAAATCCTTGATTAGCCTATTAACTTTATTGCTAATTCGATTAAATTTTGTTTTATCCGATGGATGACGGGAGCGTTGCCATATTTTCCGTGCACGTCTTCTCTCTTTTATTAGTTTCCTAACTTCGATAGGATACAGTACTTCATTTGGAACGTTTTCTTTAAGAGCTGGAGTAGCCTGGCTAGCAGCTTTTCGCAACAAGTTGATAAAGTGCTGGGCTTGCTGTTCTAAATCACTAATAGTTTTAAGCCTGATTTTAAGTTCAATTGAAGAGTCAAGGCTTTCTCTAAATTGATTCCAATTAGTATATTTATTGGTGAGATTTTGCGGAATTCTTTTTTAAATCACTACAGAACTTAGTGTCATAAGTACCGGAGTATGATCTGACGATAAGTCCGTAATTCCTTCTACTTGCACATAATTGGCAGCGATTCCTTTAGTAATGAAAAAGTCAAGGAGATCAGGATTCTTCGCGCAATCTGTTGGCCAGTAAGTAGGTTTCCGCGATGAAAAGAACTTACACGAACATATGTTGATAGCGTTGAGAAGTTCAGCACCTTTTTTTGGTGTCGTCAAACGTGACCCCCATATGGTGTGTTTTACATTAAAGTCACCTGCAAGTATAAAACGAGGACCGAGTTGATTGAAGATATCAATAAATTGACTTTTTTCAAAATTACTATTGGGCGGACGGTATGCTGCAGCTAGATTGAGGTTTGCGCCATTATAGTTTATTGCTACTACTGTGGCTTGTAGGAAATTCAATTGTATTTCTTCCTGTAAATAGTGTTTGATATTCTGTTTAATTATCACTGCTGTTCCTCCTCGTCCTCTGCCACTTGGGTGGTTAGTCCAGTATGTAGTGTAGCCGTGAATTCTGATAAAACTTTTTGTTGTAAAATGTGTTTCTGAGATTAATGCGACGTCAACAACATGTGTGTTAAGAAAAGCCTCGAGTTCTTGAGCTCTCTGACTCAAGCCATTGGCATTCCAGGTTAGTATTCGAAACGAGGAGTCAGTCATTTCACTATTTTTCCTTGGCTTTTTGTGTGTTGGCTCAATGGTTTAGTTTCTAATTGAGTAACACGCATATTTAGCTGGTTAATACTAGTTTGGATACTGTGAAGTATAGCCATAGCGTCGTTAATGGTTGGATCTTTTTGTTGTGGAGGAATTTGTATTTGTTCCTGTGATTTTAAATTCAATTTGGTTGCATGCGCAAATGTTTTTCCTGCTTGCACTTTTTCTGCGGGTCTGATTCGTTCCTCTCTAACACGATCTACCACTTTTTTTATAGGCTGGGACTGCGTTTTCGACTTTTGATGGACTTCGCAACCAGCGTAGTTAGCTGTATGTCCTATCATACCGCATAAGACACATTTTGGTTGGTCTTTTTTAAGTTTCTTACACTCTTTGGTGAGATGGTTACCGGCACATTTTACACATCGAGGAGGATGAGTGCAGTAATTTTTGGTATGCCCTATTCGTTGACAGTGATGACACTGTTTGATTTTATTGTTTTTATGAGGGGGTTCGATAGAGACTTTACAATGTGCAAGATTAGTTATTTCGTATACGTTTTTATTGTTCGCTTTTGGGGAGATTTCGATTTTGAACAGTGGAAAATTCTTGATTTGCCGTCTTCCTTCTGTATCCCTATATACTTTCACTATAGGGCTTATCCGAATAATTTCATGACCAGTTTTTCTTAAGTCATTCTTTATGTCCTCATGGTCGATTGATGGCGGTAATCCACGGATCACAAACGCAAAAGGACGTTCAGATTTCGGTTGAAACGTGTGATATGTAATTCCATGTAGTAACTCATTTGACGTACTTGCTGAATTACTATTCAGATCTTTTAAAAAGGCTGTAACCGAGCGGTAATCGTCACTATCACGGACAGATATTTTAATATCTCCACTAGGAAGTCCCTTAAAGGTAGGTTCTTTTTTTGTTTGTGTGATTACTTTATTTTTAAGTAAGTTGAAGTTTTTAACGTTACTCACAAATACAGGTGGCGGAAGTGGAGTAAATTTATTTACCAGCTGATTCTCATTTGTTATGTCAGGCATAGTTGAAATATCTACTGATTTAGAGGGAGTACCGTCACGTGTCGGAGTTTGCAATTCCACACAATGTGACTGATCAATGCAGTTTAACCTTTCGATAAGCTCATTTACCTGCTTTTGCAGTTGAGCTATTTGGTTATCCTTGCTGGCAATTAATTCTTCGTACCGTGTCAGAGTAGAAGTTTCTCGTGTTTCTATTTTTTTCCTTTTGTTTTCCTTTTTTCCATTAACAGTGTTAATATCATTGTCACTGATTTGCCGTTTCGGCTTGTCATTAAGTTTTAATTTTAATGATGAAACTGTTTTATTATTTCCCGCCATCGTATAAGTTTTCTTGAGCGGAAATATTTTGTGTGCGATATATTCTTATTGAATATATGGTAACACCGTTAAGCCAATGCGCTATAACCCCCTTATCGTTTTTCGAACGGTGATGTAAAGAGAAGAAAAAAAAAAAAAAAAGTAGAAGAAGATGAAGAAGAAAAAAATGAAAATATCCTCACCGACCGGAACAGAGTCCCAACGAAAAATCCGATTAGCCTCAGTTACATTACTCGGCCTTTCTAAAAACCGCGAGAACATAAATGTTTATAATAAGCATCGCCGCTGCGAGAAATGTTTATACTAAACGGTCGTCGCCGAGAAACCACAGCATAGCACGATACCGTATGTTTTACAGACAAGCACTTTAACGAACGAGCGATGAACACAGAATGCACAATCGAACCCGACGGGAATGTGGCGACTATAATGAACGAACAACTTCATAATATGTATTATTTCGGTAAATTATGGTGCCAGGGGATGCTGCAAAAATCCCGGGGGATCAAGCGACCTAATCCTAATCCGAATGGCTATTTGAATGATCAAACGCTCTGTGGCATTAATAGCATTAAGCGATAAATCGGGGCGCGACATTATAATTTGCAAGATGCAATTTAATACACATACCGGCCAGAAGATATCGAAACACGGACAAACTACTAGCGACAATATAACTCGAAATCCACGTCAAATAAATAAATACACGTGGCAGATTACGACTATTTTTTTTTCCAGTCATTAAATGAATGGAAGAAGATTTTAAATGTATCTGAAACTTGCAACGGGGGCATTTACCTAATCCTCACCGCTGCCGCTTGAAGCCGTGTTCGCTATTGAGGTAAATTTTCCACGAAAAATATTACTATTTCTGAGGTCAATAAAAAGAAAATATCAACGAATTGATGAACAGAAAAAAAAGAAAAAAAAAAGGATTCGATGATGAAATGGTAATATTAGAAAACGAGTGCTGAAAATCAGTGGAGCCGACGAGGTAGACTGAAAACCACTCGATACTTATTGGTCTGAAATATGTTGAAATAAAAAGAAGATGAAAACGACGTGATATTAAAATCGACCGGAGTTTCAGAGATTATTTCTATTTTAACTCTAACAAGCGCCTCGTAATTTCATCGGTTTCATAGTGCTACACGTAATTATGTATTTTTTTATTTTTTTTTTTTTTTTTTTTTTTTTTTGAGCATGTCGGCTAAGGACGTTACTCACTTCAACGGTATGATGGTATTAATAATTATAAAGGAAAAATATTACAAATGGAATATACGAAAGAAGCTAACAAAGGAATAACCAAAGGAGACGGAAAAGAAAGGATGCTGTGAGCGCTGTAGGGCGTAGGGAGGCCAAGACGCAAAAGACCGGAATACAGTATCGCGCGTTCTGAAGAAATGGAAGGACATTCAAGGAAAATGTGGTTCGCATCACAAACGAAGTTTGCTTCTAACGGATCAAATGGACAAAGAGGAGACTGAGTAATGGAGAAACGAAAGAGCGAAGCAGGAAGCAAGCTGTGGTTTAACCGAAGTCTAATTATGGATGAAATAGTTGACCGCCTCATGTTGGGGAAATCAACAAACCACGGAAAAAGAGGAGGAGTGGGTTGTATGGATAAGTAAAAGGAAGCAGGATTGGAAAAAGAAGAAGGATAGAGCTCAGACCAACAGTCACGATGGCAACGCGAGGAAAGAGTAAGAAGACTTTGAGCTGGGAAATGCCTAATAAAGCGACCGTTTAAAGCAGCCGAACGTGCCAACGAGTCGACTAACTCGTTGCCCGAAATTCCACAATGACTAGGAATCCACAATAGATCAATACGGACAGAACGGGAATGAAATAGATGTGAAATTAAGGAACGTATGTGAAGCACGATAGGATCAGCGGATGGTTTAGGAAAGGGAGTAGCAATGGCTTGTAAAACGCCTTTTGAATCAGAAGATAAGAGAACCTTGGATATGTTGTTAGAGGAGGCTATAAAAAGGATTGCCTGTAAGATCGCAATAGATTCGGCTAGGAATATGGAGGAGAACGAGGGGAGTTTGAACGACTCAGAATAGCCGAAATCCGGCAAAGTAAAAGCCGCTCCAACCCCCAAAGCTGACTTTGAGCCATCTGTAAAAATTAAGGTATACGAAGGAAAGAGCGAGGATAAAACATAGTTAAATTCGTTATGAGCAGCGGGAGAGGGAAGAGACTTGACATACGAAGGAAGAAAAAGTAAACTGGGTGAGTAAATAAAATCTAGGAAATTATAGGTAAAATAAGGGCATTTGTTGTAGGATAGAACAAAAGGAGAGAAGGCCCTGAGTCGTGAAGAAATCAAGGAAAGGATTGGGGTTTTACGAGGAGAGAAACGCCAGTTGTTGAATATAAACCAGTAGGAATTAAGTAAGTAGGAATTGGAAATATGAAGACGTTTAATCAGAAATCGTTCACCTAGATAAAGTCTTCGGATGAATAAAGGACAGGAACCAGTTTCTGCCAAAATGGCTGCAATAGGAGAGGAGTTCAAGGCACCGATACAAAGACGAAGACACAAATTATGGATTTTATCAAGTTTAAGGAGAAGATATTTAGGAGCACTGGCGTAAAGGAACGAGCAATAATCGAATTTAGAAAGGATAGTGGCCCTGTATAGCATCAGAAGGATATAAGGATCCCCACCCCAATTACGGGAGGAGAGAGCCTTCAACCAATTAATCCTCTTGAGAGCCGACGTATAGAGATAATTTATGTGATGATGAAAGGACAAGGTACTGCTAAGAACAATGCCAAGGTAGGAGACAGAACTAACTAAAGGAATAGGAAGATGGCACACGGATAGATTGACTGAGGAACGACTATAAGGACGATAAGTGAAAACCATAGCTGCTGATTTCTCAGGAGAAGTAAAAAGATGAAGATCGGATAACACATTATCCAGAGAGAAAAGAGAGTTGTTAAGCTCCATGACGGCGGAAGAAAGATTAACTGAGGAAGAGTAGATGAGTATATCATTGGCAAAGAATAAGGAAGTAGATGATATCCGAAGAGTAGCTAGGTTATGGAAATAGATGTTAAAGAGAGTAGGGCTAAGACATGATCCTTGCGGAAGACCCCGAAAGACCACTCTAGACTCCGAGAAGAAGGGAGTGGAGAGCTGAATTGATCTATTGTAGAAAAGCTTGAGAATTAAGGAAGCGACCTGTAAAGGAACATTAATGGAACACATTTTATGTAGAAGAGAAGGTAAGTGAACATGATCGAATGCGGAGGTAACATCAAGGAAAGCAGAGACAGTGTATTCTTTGCGAATAAGGGATTTGTACACGTCAGATAAAAACAACGATAAACAGTCCGCCGTTCCCAGTCCCGTACGGAAACCGAACATGTTACTGGGAAGAATATTGTTGAATTCCAGCCACCAGACTAGCCGTTTATTAATCATTTGTTCAAACAATTTTCTAAAACACGAAGCCAAGGAAATAGGACGGAAAGAATTAGCATTATTTTTTGGAATAGGAATAACAATAAAGGAGTTCCAAATTGGTGGCGTAGTACAGGTATGCAAGAAGGAGTTGTAGATAGAAAGCAAGGTATTCAGTGCGGAGATTGATAAGCTCTTAATAACCAGGAAAGGAATGCCGTCTACTCCCGGACTAGAGGAGGAGGAGGAATTCTTTAAGGAAGAATGGAGTTCATTGATGTTAAAATCGGAAGACAGAACGTGCATAGAGGATGTAGGTGGGAACGCCGGAGGACATATTTCCTCCAAGGATGGAACGTATAAGGGAGCAATTGAGTCCAGAAAAGAGATGAGCTTCTCCGAAGGAAGGTTGTAATAGGAGGGACGTTCGGACCGTGGGGACTGAAAGGCTTTCGCCATTTTCCAAAGATGAGAGAGGGAGGTGGATCTAGAGAATGATGAACAGAATTTCTTCCACGCATCTTTTTTGCTCTTTTTGAGAATAAATCTGGCCTTAGCATTGGCCTCCCTATAAGCTATGAAATTATCGAAGGAAGAGCAGGAACGGAAGGCTCTGAACTTCAAAGAACTGTCTCTAAAAGCGACCGAACAATCGTTGTTCCACCATAGGGAAGAAGCAAGAAGATTAGGGTTCTTTTTAGAGAAGCGGATAGGAGGAGAAAAGGCCGACAACGCCGAGGTAATCGAGTCGATGAACCTGTTGTATTGAAGAACAGGATCTGTTTGGGAATGTATGTTGGGGAGGGCGGAATCGACTCCAGCCCGAAATTTATCCCAATCAACTTTGGTTAGGTACCATTTGGAAGCATGAGGAACTCTGGAACAACTGGGATCAGGAGGAGGACGAAGATCGTGAAAGGAAAGAATAATTGGAACATGGTCACTACCGAAGGTACCCTGCAAGGTTCTCCAATGACAGCTGAGACCGAAGTTGGAAGAAGTGAAGGAAATGTCAACCGAACTGCAAGTCTGCGCGCCTCTAAAGAACGTCGGAGAATGATCGTTAAGAATAACGAAGCTATTGTTAGAGATGAAATTTTCAAGAACACGACCATTACAGTTGTAGCCAACCGAGCCCCATAGAGGAGAGTGAGCGTTCCAGTCACCACCAAAAATAAAGGGAAAAGAAAGAAAATTGGACAATAATGTAAAAGGAAAATTGTGGAGATCAAAATGCGGAGGGACGTATGTTGAGATAATATGGACTGGTTGAGGATGAATATTAGGAACAGAGATATGCACCAGGTTTGGTGACCGAACGTCAGAAGGAAAATAAGCGGAGTGATCGTGAACGTGAAAATAAATATCATTCCTTATCAATATGGCGGCGCCGCCATATCCATCCGCCCGATCAGAACGGATTAACTTAAATCCACGAATGGATATACTCATGGACTCAGTAAGCCAAGTTTCGGACAACAGAGCAATATGGATGAAGTAAGAGTCAAGAATCCCTTCCAAGGCCTGTTTGTTGGCTCTCAGGCTCCGACAATTCCATTGGAGAATATTCAACTTATGAGACATGAAAAGAATTCGTAGGATGAGACGAATGGCTGGACCAGAACGCCAACGCAAGAAGCAGAAGCCAATTGGTAAAGGCGAACCATGCAGCCAACAGGACTAGGGCAGAAACAATACAGATAATGGAAAAATGAATCCGCAGCAATCCAGCAAAGAGTATATTCAGGAGAGACATACCAAAGGTTAGAGGCCTTAACCTCTATCTTGGAAGTTACTGTCAGTTTGCACCACAAGACAATCCACAGTACGGCATAACGATCCTTATTTTCGGTTGCCAGTCGAAGACGTAGCGGAACGCATACGCGGTTGGTTAATAGAATCGCCGCCCAGAAAGGCAAATCGTCATAAATGCGATTAATAGCTACCATGGAGAAATTCTCCAAACGAGTGCTATTCTTGATGAGCCTATATTTCTGGTAACTTGTCCTATAAGCATAATCGAATGCGATTAGCTTTACAATGGCTATCCTCGAGAGGCTCCACTGTGCGAAGATGGGGTTAGGCCATCCCACAGCGGTTCTCCCGACCAAAGTGCCATAGCGGAGAAACAGCGCGGAAGAAATACCTATAATACTGTGGGTTGCTCGATAACAAAACATAACAATAATCCAGAGGGATACGACAAGGAAGAAAGTAAAATAAAAATTAGCAGAAATGTAAGTTACTAGAGAGAAATGCAGAAAGAGATGTGACAAAGTTAGGAGAGGAAGCTATATTGTGGGAAGAAAGCAGTTCTAAAATTGCTGCGGATAGGTTACTGATGGCGGATGGGGATGAGCCCGACGCAATGGTCGGTATCCCGTCCGAGGATGAGGAAGGTAAGGATATATTTAAGTCAGCGTAGGAGGAATTGTCGCTTGAGTTATGTTGAGTGAGAGCCCAGCCCCTGGACGGGTACGGAATTTGATTGGAAGGGAGAGGAGGAAATTGAGGAATAGATTTATGAGGCGCTTTCGATTTGCTCTGTTTACGAAAAGTGGGGGACTTGAGGGGAAGTTGTGGATTAGGGATAGAAATATTGAGAGGAACACTAGCTTTAGAAGGAGGGATAGCGGCTCGGTTGGCATATGAGAAAGCTTGTGAAGAATAAGAATTGCTTCTAATGACTGAAGCCTCCTGAAAGGAAACGTTTTCAAAGGACATTATTTTTTTGATGTCCCTTTGTTTAGTCCATTCCGGACAACTACGGTCGTTGGAACAATGTGCGCCCTTGCAGTTTCGGCATAACGGGGGGTTATGAAGATCAATACATTCTGAGACGGAATGTTTTTGGGAACAATGGGAACAAACAACTGAAGAACTCCGGCAGTGTCTAGCAATATGTCCGAACAGGAAACACTTAGCACACTGCATTGGAGGTTTAACACTCGGAGAGACAGGAAAACGAAGTTTAAAGATGGAAATGAAGTTAGGAAGGACGGTTTTGGAGAACTTAAGTTCAACCGAATTCGTTGGAACCTTCTTGCCTTCGGCAGTGCGCAGGATTCTTCTGACTGAGATTACCGGGACATCAGGTGAATCTAGGCCCTCTAAAATGTCATTTTCAGAGAAGGAAGGATGAATACCTGAGATCACGCCTAACCTATATAATGAGGTAACAGGGATAAATGCTTTAAGATTATGCTTAGTAAGAAAATTAAGATTTTGAAGAAAAGAGTTGGCTGCGGAAGAAGAAGAGAAAACGACAGCAACGCGATTTTTTCCTCGCGGAGTAATATCTGTAAAAGAAGAAGAAACGGAACTAAGAAGTTTGGCCAAAGCCAGGGGGTGGTAATTACCTATATTAGCGTCAGCCGAGGTGTGCTCGACTATAACTGAATAAGGACCCGGGTGGTTCTGAGGATAAGTCTCAGGATTAGGACTCCTATTGCTTTCGCTAATATTGGGATTATCTCCATTCTTATTGATGACGTTTGTTGAAATATTATTATTATTATTATTGGCGATATTGTTATTAGATTCGAAAATTTCATTAACGAGATCGCTACTCTTAGTGACAATGTTATTATTTAGAAGTGTATTCTGAGTAATGTTGACATTATTATTATTAACCCTATTTCCATTATGTTCATCGCTGCTAGAAGAACTGTTATTAGACTCGGAAGGGTTAGACTGCGACAATCGCAAGTCTTTGAGGGCAGTGTCGCCACAGGGGATAGTGGGCTCGACGGTTTACGTTTTGGAGGAGCATCAGCAACCTCCATTAAATTCAACGACAGATCCGTTTTAGAGGGCTTGAGCCCAGTAGAGGAGGCCGCCGTGCGGCCCCCCTTGGACACGCTCATCTACAGTAATATAGAAGAATTGGAGACACAAAACAAAAGAAAAGGGAGAGAGAAAAAAAAAAAAAAAAAAAAATAATATCTAGAAATGAAATATACTACTAACTAAATAAATAATAGTAACATAAAATAATAATGACCACTGGTCGAATAAAAGTACGCGGAGAAGAAATAAATCGAAATATAAACGGTAGAGAAATAAGAGAAAAAGAACAATGAACGATCTCACCGAGTTATCTGGTGTGATGAACGACGGAGTCGCGTTGTGATTAAACTGATAACGCGAGAGAATCGAAGACAGCAATCAACGCACGAAAAACCGACTTTAACATATCAAGTTGCAATTTACAGAATTATGTAATTCTCGCATACTTATAAAGAAAAATAAAAGCGATTTTTTTTCTTTTTTTGGATTTTTTAAGAACATTAATAATAATTACGGAAGCATTTTTAAGCGGTAATTTTTAATTTTCTACGCTGACCTTCATTCGTAAGTATAACTATAATGAATTTGAACGTTTTTTTGTTTTTTGTTTAACTCAGGATTACTCGTGTAGATCGTTTTGAAAACAGAACAAATAATTGAAAAAATAAATAACACTGTTTTTTAGTGCATCGAGTTAGCACCGAAATATTTTGAAAATAAACGTAATATTGGCATATCGGAAAAATCTTAAATGGCAACTATAATAATTCCGTTGTATTTCAAAAAAGTGTATTCAACGTTTTGAGGAAAGGTTTTGTAATTTTCCACGCTTGATTTTACGTGTAGGATCGTGCAATTCAGAAGAGTAAAGCACTTAAAAGTGATGCGATATCGCAGGTCACGACTATGTATCTCGGTGCTGAACAAAACTCAAACGTTCGTTTTAGTGTGCACGCAGTATCCCGGGACATTTCGCATTCCAATGAGTTATTTACTATTTAGTAAATTTTACAAAAAGGTATTTTTTATTGGCGAAATAACAGATGTAAAACGTAATCAGTGGAAAATCATTCGAAGCATCCGTTTCTCCAATATACACAACCAGTTATAGAAGCGCGGTAATAATTTTGCAAATCACCGTGTTCGGTTATTCGAGGCTGTCTTTGATCTACGACGTTTATAAGATGTGAGAAAGCTAGTCTCCCGAAATTCAGTAACTCGACCCTTTTCATCAGAGTAATTTTCAACTGAATTAATACGAGCTATTCGAGCGTGGTCAAGTCGAGTAGCGTCTAATTCGAATGTCTTATTAATTGCCGCTCTAAATTCAAACGCCGAACGACGAACGAGTAAAGCCCGATTTATACTAAAAGTTTTTTTGTCATAAGTACGTGTTGATATTGAGCACTTCCATTACGAAGGCTGCCTTTAATTTTGCTGTAAACCGTATGAAATTAATTGTACGGTTGTTCCGAGTAATCTATAAAAATCGCAACGATATCGTACAGAATGTTCGATTAGTTAAGCGGTCTGCAGAGAAAAATGTCTGGAAGTAGTTTCACGATTTTCTTTAATTCTTACAACCATTTCTATCTATTATTAATATGCTTCGCTCAGTCGTCACGACATCAACGGCATCTTCCGCTTTTCTTTTAGGGGCTGCCTTGCTCTAGTAGAATACGCACGCATTTAGCATTTCTCCACTTTAACCTGCTCGGCGCTTGCTCAGCACCTACACACTCACCTTATCCGTAACTTCTTTCATCTCGATTTCTACTACTCATCATCGAGTCCATTGTCCTACGTAAGGATGTGGTGGCATCGTATTCATTTTACCGTTTCCTTTCATTTATTTCGATCCACTGCTACGTAGAATGCTTCTGACAACGTGCACCCAGTTAGTGTATTCACTTGATCAGCCCATCGTAGCGGGCATCTTCCTCTGGGACGTTTTCCTTACATCTTGCCCTGTAGAATATTTCTTTTCGTTGATCATAATCCGATTTATTTCCTACAGGAGGCTGGTTTCTATCTTAAGCTCCTCTAGAATTGATTTGTTAGCTCGACGTGCCGTCTACGCTATCAGCAGCATTTTCCTGTCCAGTCCCATCTCAAAGGCATTTATCCGAATTTCTTTTTTTAATAACTCAAGATTCTGATGCATATTTCGCAATGGAGAAGATCAATGTGTTCACTAATTTTAACTCGGCGTTCTTCGTTCTATTTGTATTCTTCCATATTTTTTTTAGTTTCGTCGTTGCAGCTCTGGCCATTGCAATGCGCCTGCGGATTTCTCATTCTCCTGTGTTTGTAATCAGAGATCCAAGATATAAATAAATTCGTCTACTACTTCGTATCCTGCAATTTCTTTCGTTTGCGGTTGATTCCTCGAGGCTCTGTCTGCTATCATTATTTTTGCCTAATTCACTTCCAAGCCATACTTTTCACTTATGATTTTCAACTTATTTACGAACTCCGTTAATCCTTCTTTATATGATGCTATCAGTACTATATCATCTGCGTATCGGAAGTTATTCATCTTATGTCCTCCTATTGTTATTCCTCCTTCCCAGTGTCTTCGAGTATTTCCTGCATTACGTATTCGCTATATATATATATATATATATATATTGAATAATATCGGAGATAGAATACACCCCTGTCTAACTCCTGATCCGATTTTAAAAAGTTACGATTTGATGTTATTAACCTTAACATTATGATATTCTAATATATAAGTTGTTAATCATCTCTATCAGATGTTCTGGTATTCCTGTTCTTTTCAATAAACCACTACTAATTTTACTACATGATACATGTACTGAGCCTCACTTTCCTTATTATCTCCGTTGTAAAAAGTTTCAGTAACGGCGAACTTATTCAGCAGGTACCTTTTTTTTTTTTTCTTCTTTAGGCTTTTATTGACATAATCCATTTTTCTGGTTTCTAAAATCACAATTCTTGCCTCAATGATAAACTTACACAGTAATTTATAGATTGTTAAATCTTGGCAAGCAAGAAGACACGTGATGTTAGTAGGTATTGTCGCATGGTGATTCCTTAAACCTAAATATAATTTACGTCGATGCAGACAAAGGGAGCATTCAAAAAAGTATGATCCGCATGCGCCACTTTATCGCTGTCGAAAAAAGTGCTGACAGAATGGGGACGACACCAGGTATCGACGTTAAAGTAATGACGGAAGTCTGTCAACTCCGAGCCTAAGTCTACACAAATGGATATAATAAACTTTCGTAAAAAAATTTCACTAGGACTTATGCGTGCAAACCCAAAGGTATGCTTGGAATATTGCGCTGGATGAACTTATAGCGAAGTGCTGAAAGGGGCTGTGACCCAGGCAGAGTATTCCAATATTCCTTGCGCGAGCATACTTCATGAGACTCAAAAGATTACTACTAGGGGGAACTTTGGAATGAATACTACTCTTTGGTTCGCCGACTTTCCTCAATATTCCAACGTGGGAGGGATTGCAACCAAACTCAACTGTTAAACGAGACATAAACGTAAATATATATGTTTTAACTTGTAAATTAGGGGATGTGTGCTCTAAAATGCGGACTTATATAAGAAGCAGTGAGGTTGCTTTTCGAATCTGTCAATAACAGAATGTTGGCGGCTGACTGATGTAATGGTATACAATTTAGAGCCTTGATCGGAGCGGTGTAGATATAATAGAAGCGCGATAACGAATACTTTTTGGGTTTTTTTTTCTTGTTTGGGTTTTCCTTGGGTTTACCAATAATAGACGATTACCCATCAACACGTGTATATAGCAGCAATTAGGAGTAACAAGGAATGGAATCTGACAAAGAATACTATACCAAGGATGGAGAAACAATAACAATCAACGTCGAAAAATGCTATGCATCCTGAAAAGAAAAGGAATGATATTGCCGAAGGTTAAAAGGAGTTAGCTGCCCCATACCATGGCCACATCTGTAGTTACAGAGCCCACAGTACAAACAAGTAATCTGGCTACAAATAATTAAGGAAGAAGAAACACGGAATGTTTAAAAAGCAGTTAGAGCCACCAATCACCACAGTTATATACTTACTTCCGGACGATGTTAAAAGAAGACACAGAGCATCGTTTCGTATGGATACGTCTGTGAAAACTGAGTAAAAATCTGTGTCCAATATTTCACGTATCTTTTAATCGGCACCGATTCCACTTGTTGGAAAAAGATTCTTGTTCCAGTTTTCGTTTTTACTATCTTTTTTTTCAATTCCTTCCCCCGTAATAACAATTACCAATCAGGATTTTCGAAACTATTTATTTCCGTAGCAATTAATTTTGCTTACTAAAGGTAAAAACGGGTGTACTATATATATTAACTTCATGAGCGTATAACAGATTTTATTAAAAATAAAAATAAAATCGCATTCACGTCTTTTAGCTTTAGCAACGAGTTTTTTTTTTTTATGCGGGTGAGCGGTAATGTACCCTATTATTAATACGTTCAATTCCGCACTCAGCTAAAAGAAAAGGAAAAGCACAAGTCGCAAAGGCGACATTCTTCGAGTACTTCGGCAAATTGATAATCGATATTCAAGTCTCGAAGCTGGTAGAGCAAAGTCGATTCTAAGTAGAAAAATATTCGATCGGATTTTAATGAACCGGAGCGCACGATTGTGTGCAAGCATTAGAAAATCTTTACAGAGCGCGAGATATCTTTCGCTGCCACGGGATTATCATTCCACTTTTGACTGCAGAAAGGCGGATAAGTCGTATCTTGTGCCTTTGTGCGGCCGCTCTTATTAACAAGAATGGGATGTTTCCTTTTTTCCATTACACTATCCAGTTGTGCAGTTATCGAGACGAACGATGTAATTTACCGACGGCACTCTTCTAACGAACCCTATTTTTATTTGCAGCAGTCTTTTCAATTTTTCGACAAACAGTAATTCCGAAAAAAAAAAAAAAAAAAAAGATTACAATTACTCCCCCTCAAATGGTAGAATTTTAGTTAATTATATAAGAAATTTGAAATTTGCGACAATTTAAGCGAACTCGGTCATTTTAAAAAGCCGAAATCATCCTTATCCAGTACTAACCCCGTCAAGGATATGCGCACGTCACGGATAATTCTTTGGAGAAAATTTAGAAGCGTCCCCTTCTCCGTCCTCAAATATTAATCGAATTAAGTTTTATGTTCGGTGCACACTTTTGACCGCTCAATGCGAACCCCGCTATCCAAGCATTTAAGCAAATGTCGCCACGTCCACGTTCTGATATTTAAAAAACAACATTTAATCTAATTAAGGAGGAAAAAAACCAAATGGAAATTTCTACATTTTCTCCGTTACATTACCAAGTGCTCTACGAAAATTACTGTAAATAGGCTGTCGCAATTCCATGCAGAAAGACCTCCGGCCCGAAAACATAACCATGTTAAAACCGCGGGAATAAGAATAAAAACAAAACACAGCTGAAACTGCAGTAGTTTATGCGATGAATCGCTCTCGGGTCATGGTGTAAAATGAATGATTTGTTACCGGAGATGTTTGCCGTAATAGCTAGCTAGTTTATTGAAAATCACAATTATCATCATTTCCGATGAAAGCGTGAACACTAAAGCCAGTCATGGGATGAAATAAAATCCGCGACAGCTGTGTTCGCTTAAGCTTACATATGTATATCATCTCTCTAACAATCGTATCGCTCGATTCCGAGCGTCGTGACTACCTATTGATACATTCTAGTTGTACAGAATAGGCAACGTTCATGGCAATTGTTTATATGCACTACGAATGTATACGCACGCAAGACCACACCCGGAACTGATTGGTAATCGTTTGATTTATCGATATACAAGTGCAATCCCGTGTGTGTGTCTGCTGTGTGTACTGAACTAGCGCGCGCATATTATACGCGGTGAGTTGCCGATGCCTTCCACGTGATTGATTATTAGCGAGTATTTTAATTTAATTTTTTAATTCTTTGTAATAATAAGTTCTGTCCTGTCGTCGCTCCTCGGGATCGAACCCGTGACCTCCATAACGGAAGTCAAGCGCTCTAGCAACTAGGCTATCCTTACATATAGTCTATACTATGGAATTTAATCACGCGTGCCTTAAAAATCAGTATACGAATACTGCAGTTTCATGTAGTTTCGACGATGATAATTATGCCGAATTTCGGTATTACGCGAAATACCGAGCAGGTATCAGCCGGTAATTTCTGACTACCTGAAATGCGACTAGCAAAATTCCAGTCTGTGAAATGGAATTTCACGCGACTACGTTCGCAATGTAAAAAAGTAAGTTCCATTATAAGGCTGGTAAATAAAATCGGGAGGAAATTAGAATGTGATGGACGGAAGAGAAAATTCAGAAAGCTGTGTTGTTAAGGGTGACGAGAGGAAGTCTGTAGAGGTATAAAACGGCGAAGGCAAGAGATATAGTGAGAATGGAATGGCAACGAAAGGTAAAAACGATTTTAAGATAAGGAATAATAGAAGAAAAAAACCGGAGGAAGATAAAGACGTGTATCGTATGAATTTTAGTTTTAGTGCGATCGACGATCCTGTATCGATGTTAACAGAACTTGCTCTTAGTACTTATTATAGTCTTCTGATTCCAGCACACTTGAGTTGTTTTCCCATTCCTCTTTTTGCCACCGCGTAATCCTATTTTCATCAATTTTTATAAATTATCTTAAGATACTCTCTCCATGACGGATTTATATTTCGAATTAACCCATATCTATTTCCCTTCCATCACACTTTCTCTCCTATCCATTGCATAGTAATTTGAATAACACATTTTGCAATATGCTTCTTCTTCTTCTTCTTATCATCATGTCGGTCAACTTTATATTCCCTTCTTTTCCCGATATGCGACAATTTGAATTGCTTTGTTCCCGAGATTCCATTTATATACTAGTCGTATTTTCCATCGCAGTGGCAGCAGTGAGCAAACTGGACGGTGAGGCTTTGCATAATCTTGCACCGTCAACAGTCTCGTATGTCGTCATTTTTAATTTTCCGTAATTTCATATTCTTTCCGTTCTATAGTTCTTATTCTGTTTAGAATGTAGCACTAAATGAAACCAATCTAATAACTGCAGGATGAAGTCGACATCACCGATTGATTGAATCACAAATATTAATAAGATGGGACATGATGGCTATAGTAGAAAAAACTAAGTAAAAACACAAGATGTAACACATCCCGATTATATGCGAAACATGTGACAAAGGTACTCAAATCCAAAAAAAGGTAGTTTTCTTAAAACGGTCAATGCACTGACACACAGACACCTGAAATTACTAGAATTGGAATTATGAAAGAGAAAATCGAAAGAAAATCGATTGCAACTACGGAGACGACTAAATTACCTTCTTCTGTCTATCATATAATTCGTTTTCTATTGAATGCTTTACGCGGCTACACTCTGCCCGAAAATGGTATTATCGATTGGAGGCTAATTTTGTTTTTTGTGCATTCCGCGACCTCATTAAGAGACTCACTTCTTGTTAATTGTGACTTACGGCTAGGCAGACTAATTCCGATTTATTTTTCTCTCTATCCGGTTTTTTTTTCTTCAATAAGACTATTTCACCTGCTTTGCATTTTTTGCTACTTCGTTTCTGGTTTTTCCCTTTTTTTTCTCTTACCATTCCCTTTCGATGGGCATTCATAAACGTTCTCTTTCCTCACAGATCGAATATACATTCGTTTTCTTTCCTTATCGTTTTTAAAAGTTTTTCATTTCTCCATTACTTTACCCAGATGTCATTTTCAAATTTTGTTTTCTAGAATCCCTACGTGTCTAAATGTTTTTTTTTTCTTCACATATTTCATCTACCGATCTCTGTTTTTCTGTCGGTTGCCTCTTTCGCCATTCCCACGCCTTGTTAATTTTTTTTTGTTTTCTGCTGCCTTCTTTGTGCCTAAGTTTTCCAATATTCTTTTAATAATTGTAGTTTAAATTCCTTTCACCAACTAACTTTATCATTGTTGTCTTATACACCTATGTATGTTGCAATTTGAAATTACTGATTCTTATTATATCCATTATTAACGGTCTTCGTGGCATTTGTGAATTTACGACATTAATCAGTAATAATAATCAAATGAAATTAAATTTTTTTCTTTTCATTTTTTTCTTTTCATTTTTTTCTTTCAGTTAAATTCATTTCGAATAAAATATAAGGGATGCTTCTATGTAGATTTAAGAAACATCAACTAAAATGAAGAACCCCGAAAGAAAAAAATAATCTGCTCACTCGAAGTATCAAAAAACAACAATATATCTTATCCTTTTAAACAGATAATGCTCGTATATGCGTAATTGTTCTTTTTTTTTTTTTCCTTTCAAAAATGAGTAACAATAGTTCGAGAAATTCACAGATTGAGATCTTTCTAAATTTCAAAAATTTATCTTATCTTCTATAAAATTTCATTAAACGAGCAATTCTTAGATGACGCTATATTATTAGTGGTCGCTTTTAATCGTCACACTTGTATTTTTAGAATTTATTAAAAAGGCAGCTGGAAATAGATAAATTCCGGTAGTATTTTTGTTTTATGATGAAATGTATTTTTGTTTTGCGATGAAATGTATTTTTGTTTTATGATGAAATGTATTTTTGTTTTGCGATGAAATGTATTTTTGTTTTGTGATGAAGTGTATTTTTATTCGCAATATTTATTATAGGGAGGTTTTATGATACCGATTAAAACACGCAGGTGTCGATAATTTGTATTTTTAGAATTTAGTAAAAAGACAGATGGAAATAGATAAATTCCGGTAGTATTTTTGTTTTATGATGAAATATATTTATTCACAATATTTATTATAGGGAGGTTTTAAATATGACACTGATTAAAACACACAGGTGTCGTCTTAGAGTTTATTCGATAATATTTTTGAGGAGTAAATTTCGAATTCATTTCGTGTAATGTGATAATTTTATAACCTAATATGTGTAAACATATATCTCACGTTACATATTTTTAACTGTTTGTGAAACTCATCAATACACTGCCCATCTATAAATTCAGAATAGGTTCGAGTAAAGTTCTATCACCTGATGCGATGTGTGCGTATTTTATTTTTTTTTTCGATACAATACATTCGCTGCACTAGAAAAAACATAAAAATACATAACGACGTTATACTTAAAGAAATAAAAAAAAAAGATTATTAATGTTTCGGCGTTGATGAGCACTGTTTGCATTTCAAACTAAATTCTTATTTCAGAAATTCTAAAATTTACTCCATTTGTAAAAAGTCACAAGGAAACAAATCTTCAGTAAACATTTATTACGCACCCCCTCTCTTCTGTACCAATAAGAACCATAAACAGCGCTCGTGACCTCGACCATATACATATTGCCAAATTAGGATCTAATCTATCCTTACAAAAAAGGATTAGGTGGGTAATAATAACACAATTATAAACACCTTAAGTTTTTTTTTTTCTAAAGCAAGATTTAAAATTTATTCAATTCGACTTTATAATTAAAATGAAAAAAAAAAACCCTAATCATATAATTAAAATTAATTTACAATACAATAAAACGCAATAAAAGAGACTGGTATGTTTCGACTGCTTCAGTGATTTCCAGAAGTGTCTTTAATTTTATTTTATTTTATTATTCATTCGAAATCATATTGTTACCCCAGTCATCCAATCATGTGAATCGAAAATTTGAGAAAAAATTCAATACAAATGAACAGTTAAAGCAAAATTACTAGAAATAATGAAACCCTGCCGACGTTTACACACTCTATTGACTGGCACGGTCCATGTCATCCCTATTTCCTAAATATAACATTTCCGCAAACCCGAAATTACTTTTTCGAAATAACATTTCACGTACATACACTTGTATAATTTTAGCGTTTCCGAAAAAAAAAAAAAAAATCACAAAAGTTCAATACTATTTTGAATATGTGTAATTTAGTTCCGTGTTTTGCAATGTACATATGTATATATATTTTGCGCTCCTATAATACAAGCCGTCGACTAGTAATGTAGAAATAAACGTTTAAATGGGTAAAATTTCTTTTGTTTTTATTAAATGCGAAATATTACTGCAAATAATAATAAATCAACAGTGTACAAGACGTTATCAATGTATTATCAATGTGGTATGTTAGCAGCTCTGAGGTGTATGTGTTATTATGCGTAAGGTGCGCAACGATTATTATAAAACATAATGTCAAAGTAAGTAACATACTAATTACTACTACTTGGGAAATGTAGTCGTTCTCCAACTGAATATCGTTGTACTCGGCCTTTTGTTTTCCTTTTAGGCCATTACACTTTACGAACTTTTTGTTCCTTTCCAGTTCCGTTATTTCTTCCACTGCTGGCTCGAACTTCATCTGAAAGTAAACGATCTCGATTTTCAAAAATATCTATTATCGTAATTATTACTATCACTACTATTATTTTTATTTCAAATCTCTGCATAATAATAATAATAATAATAATAATAATAATAATAATCCTAGTAATTAAAGTTGTTACACGGATACAATCGATTTACAACTTTTCATTATTATATTTATAATTTCAACATTCTCTTTACGTACTATTTTGCACGCATCTATAAGTGCGTTTTGTATTTGCCTATATAAGACAAATTTTTCCCTAATCTTAATTGTTCTATTGCTGCGTGAACTTTTTTTTTTGGGCTACTTCAGAGCCGGATATTACCATTGGGATTGAGATTTTGACCCCTACTTAGTTAGTCTTTCCTTAAATAGTAATCCGATCCCCCTGGCTAACCATTTCCGTTACTTAGGAGTATTTTTGGATAGCCGTCTTTCGTTCCACAAGCATATTAACTATATATACGTGTCATCACTAAAAAGGCTCAACCTTATTAAGTCCCTTTCACATACGAACTGGGGAGGTGATCCGTGCATTTTGCTCATGTTCTACAAATCCTGTATCCGTTCTATTCTAGATTATTGCTGTTTTATTTATGGTAACTCTTCCAGGTCTTTGCTCTCCAAGCTCGATCGCGTCCAAAATACTTGCCTCCGCCTCTGTCTTGGAGCTCAGAAATCTTCTCCTATCCCTGCTATTCAAGCGGAAACCCACATTCCTCCACTCTTTATTCGGCGTTCCTATTTGGGCTACCGCTTCCTTATTAAACGTCTTCCTATCTCCTCTTCCTCACTTATTCCTTCTTATTCCCTCATTCTACAGGATTGGCGATTTAGTGCCAATAAAACACCAATTCTGTCTCTTATTTCTACTCGACTCCTTCAATTTTTACCATACATTCACACTTGCGATAAGCTCCCATATTTTTCTTTTAACTTTTCCGCCTTTCTTCATCCAATTAATTGCTTTTACTCTTCTGCTCCCCCTACAGCCGTTCTGCATCACGCCGTTAGATCGGAATTTTTACATACCTTAAACTCCCACTATTCTAACCACGTTACAATCTACACGGACGGTTCCAAGAGCCCAAGTGGAGTTGGTGCAGCCTTTCTTTGTCCTTCATTAAATCACTCTGAGTCCTTTAAACTTCCTTCCTTCTGTTCGACTTTCTGTGCCGAGTCTATTGCTATCCTCCATGCACTTTTCTTCATCAGATCTTCGAAGGTCTCTCGTAATTTCCTTATTCTATCAGACTCTCAAAGCGTGCTACAGGCTGTTGCATCTCCTCTGCCTCCCCACTCTACTGATTATGTAATCCTTTCTATACGTTCCTTGATCCATGACCTCTTTCTTTTTTGTGCAATCGAGGTTAATTTCCTTTGGATCCCTAGCCATTCTGGAATAGAAGGAAATGAGTCAGTTGACTTATTAGCTCGGCGAGCTTCTTCTTCCGGCAGGTTCCTTACTACTTTTCCATCCGTCAATATTAATCTTCTGTCCTCTGCAGCGCACAACCAATTATGGTTTAACTCCTACTACTCCTCATTCTCAAACCCGGATTCCTTTTACTTGTTCATCCAGCCTTCTCTTCCTTTCTGTTCCTGGTTTCTTGACTTCCCTTTTATGCGTCGCTCCAGCATCTCGGCAATATGCCGCCTCCGCTTTGGGCACAGCTGGCTTCCCTCGTCGCTTTTCCGATTCTCTCTCGCGGCATCTCCGTATTGTCCTTTACATCCTCTTAACAGTCAACATGTATGTGATCCTGATCACATAATGTTCGAATGTTCATCACTTTCATCTGAACAATCTTCCTTTTACTCCTCTCTCTTATCAAACAATGTTCCTACTCCCTATTGTGCTGCGTTTATTCTTTCCCTTCCTTCTCCTTCTGTCATCCAGGCGCTTGATACATTCTTGTTGAATGTTTCACGCCTCATAAAAATCTGATTTTTTCTCTATTCCCATTTCTTGGGCTAATGTCCTCGCTGACGAACCCATAGTAAATATTAATTAAAAAAAAAAAGAGATTACCTTTATATATATTTAGCTTACGTAATTTTTTAAATATTTTAGTTTTATTTACATTAATGGTTTTCGATAACGGAACAGGAACGTTTTATTTTCTTTTTTATCAGTTGCTATATTTAGATTATTTTCATTTATTCTTCTGTACCGTATCTAAATGACCAAGTCTTAAAAAAAAAGGACTCAATAAAAATCCTGGGCCTCGAGATCGACCGAAAGCTCTCGTGGAAAACTCACATCAAAGCGTTAAAGAAGAACTGCCTTGACCGATTGCGTATACTCAAAATTCTCGCCAACAAACAGTGGGGAAGTAGCACGAAAGCGCTATTAAAAGTCTACCGCAGTCTTATCCGATCCGTGCTCGATTACGGTGCCATTATATATGATGCAGCCAAGAAATCACTCTTGGACACTCTGCAACCGGTTGTCAATTCCGCATGCCGTATCTGCTTAGGAGCGTTCAGAACGAGTCCAGTCAATAGTTTGCTCGCAGAAGCCAACGAACTGCCACTGGATATCAGAAGAAAAGAGCTCTGCTTAAAATATGCGGTGACAATCTCCTCGACACCGGACAATCTAGCTTATGACAGTATCTTCAAGGTCCCTGTGCACAATATCGACCCCGACTATTCGGCAGCAGAACCACTCAGATCGCGGATAGCCAGATACACAGAAGAACTCGAAATAATACTACCAACGGTTTATGAACGATCGCTAGCGTTCCTACCCCCGTGGTGCCAACCCAATCTGACAACAAATGTTGATCTAAGTGAGCACGAGAAAGTAATCACAAGCTCAGAGACGTTTAGATTACTTTTCCTTGAAATACGCGAAAAATTTCAGCCATGCACGGAATACTATACAGACGGTTCAATTCTCAACGGCAAAACAGGTTACGCTATAGTCTCTGACTCTATCACGTTAGCAGCACAACGAACGCACGACAATAATTCAATCTTCACCTGTGAGGCTAAGGCGATTCTCCATACTCTAGAACTAATCCTACTGCGCCAAGACGCAACAAACTGTACCATATTTACTGACTCGTTGTCCTGCTTAAGAGCCATCCAAAATCAGTTTACCGAAAACCCTATCATACAACGCATCCACCTAAAATTGGACCAGCTCCAATTAAAGCATATACAGGTCAGCCTTGTGTGGACACCGGCGCATACAGGAATCCAAGGAAATGAATTGGCGGACCAAGCTGCAAGAACCGCGACGACACAAGATTGCCCGCCTGAAGTACTTATGACACCTCATGAAGCTAAAATGGTGATAAGCAACACAGTCAAAAACTACTGGAACACCCTTTGGCTCCAAATGCCGAGCAAACTCCACGAGTTTAGAAAAGATACCTACAAAAACATGCCAACTCTCAGTAGACACGAGCAGTGTGTCCTAACTCGTATCCGCATTGGACACACAAATTTAACCCATTCGTTCCTCATATCTAAAAAACCGCCCAACCTGTGTCAACGCTGCAACATGCCTATATCGGTAAGGCATCTTTTGATCGAGTGTAATCACTTCCAGCAGGCCAGACAACAATCGGGTATTACCAACAGCCTTCCAGAGATGTTTTCGGACGCCGATAAGTGTAAAAAAATCGTAGCCTTCCTCAAAGACATCTCTGTATTCCAACTGATTTAACTTCCCCAGCCTTCAGCTAATTTTTTGATTATTTTTTGTTTCGCGCATTTTCAAATATTCAATATAAAATTTTATAATTCTCGGTAAAACCGTAGTAGCTAATGCCCTTGTAGTCCAAAAGCGACTTGTAAATATAATAAATAAATAAATAAATCTTCTGTTTGTTATCGTTTATTAAAGATTATTTTCACTAGTTCCTATTATTTCTTTCAATTTATAGTAATAATTTGATATTTAATTTCTCATTTTATATTTCTTCATAATTTTTAGACTGCAGCCACGATCGACAGTTTTATTGATTTTTTTCCGCATATATATATATATATATATGTATATACCGTTTATCTTCATTACGTATTCCCGGTAACTATTAGAAGCTATTACTACACCTTGCATTGCGAAAGGGACACTCCATTTCTGTGTTCCTGATATTATTAGTCGAATTTTTAGCCGTCAGCTGGATGGTAATAAATCTATTTTCCACTTCAGCTCTATGTTTTTTATATAGTTAATTCGGTTTTCGTTTTACATGTTTGTCCTTTTTCACTTGTATTTTTTGTACACTTACATTCATGTCAGATTCAGATACGCTTTTTCGATATCATTTACAACTATTATTTTTTTCAACATTGTGTTTCAGCTTTTTCTTTAAAAATCTACCAATTTTCTATAACATTACGGGATAGTGTATAACTCTTATTGTTATTTCTGGTTTTTATTTCTCTCTGCTTTTCTATATCTGATTCTGACTATTTAAGAATTTAGAAGTGTACATTAACACTGGCAGGTTGCATATATACTTTTACTGCTTGCAGAGTATTTCTGGCATTTAGCTTTTCATTATTTTCCTTTACTTAAATATTTTTCACAAATTTCCGTTTTTCATATTTCTGAGTTAAAACCGAGACGCGCCAAAGCTATTCCGAATCTGAAATATCTGGCAAGTTCCAGATGCAACGTCAAAGCTAAACTCCTCCGTAACTTGTACAGAGCGCTCATCTTATCAAAAATCAACTACGGGTGACAGGTGTACTCCTCGGCAAGTAAATCATTATTGAGATCCCTCGATTCCGTTCGTAGATATTACTGTTTTCAAAGAGTCTTAACTCACATAAACTACGTTCGATATCATATTCCTCTATTCGTAAAAGATTAATTCTGCGTCTATTATCACTGTCATGTACAGTTCTGATATTCCATAATCTAAATTTTAAGTTGATCGTTTTCTCACTGTATTTAATGCATTCCGCGAAAGTACTCGTCAATAGCACTCTCCGAGATTTAAAGAAGATCTGAGGTTTAAGACGCCTTTTTTAAGGATGACACAGGCTTGCACAGTTACAAGTGTGACCGCTTGATTTAGAGCTAATTCACCATACCTGCTGAAGGCGACCATCTTACCACACCGACATATACCTAAAGTGTCCAGCCTAGCAAGTCTACTACCGCTAAAGCACACTTTCCTGCATAAGGAGAAAACGGTTAATGGGGGGAAATTAACACAGGAACTGTGATACAGCTTATTATGCTGTCGATCATAAACCATCGTATTCAGTCCAATGGCAAAGATAGAAACCGGTGCACAGCGACTAGCACGTTGATATGGGCGTAAGGACAAAAGTCGAATAGATAGAAGAACTTGGACGTGGATCAAAAGGAAAAGGAATATACCACATTGTTGTTTGACACTCTTTAAATAAAAATCTTGACCGCTGCGATTACTATGAGCTAAATGCTTTCAGCTCTGCACCCTTTCGCCTGCTCGTGTCTTTTATAAGAATCGCCTGCTAAACTATCAGTAGTCACTCTGAACTCGGAACTGATTGTGACTGTAAACTTTTACCCGAGTTCCGAATTCCGATGCGTGGAAATATTCATAGTTAGCTCAGCTATCGCAATAAGAGGAATATTTACGAAAAATATTATTTATTTATAAATCATATTCCACGTAAATAAATAATGCTGGATACTACTAATAAAAGTAAATTTGACTAATTTAATTTTCAGTAGATACAATTTTTCGTTTCGATTTGATGTCTGCCGTATATTTTTGTACGCCAAAAGCCGTTATTAACAATTGCAGGAAATGTTTGCGATGTGCTATGTGTTTCACTAATCTGCTAAATTCAGCGCCGAGACAGGAAATGGCGTTTTTAATTAAAAAATGTTGCCTAGTCACGTTTGATTAAACAACGTGATTTATTTAAATGAAATTGGAACTTTGAAACAAACTACAAAACCGACAGATTCTGCCTTTTGAAAGGCCGTTTAGAACACAGTCTACTGGACCAACTGAAAAACCATTAATAAAATTACGGAATTCTCAAAAGAGGAAATTCTCCGGCAACCAAGTATCATTTTGTTGAAGTACGACGTAACAGAAAGGAATTCAAGGGAATGGAGCTGCTTTAAAGAATTATGTCGAAAGAATGAAAAACAATAAAAGCCATCGTCAGGGAGGTTCCCTTTTTTTTCGAAAAATTTCGAACGTCGAATAATCAACAGGCGTTCTTGCAGGATATTTCAGTGTTCATTATAAATAAGGCATTACTTTGTTTTATTCGGAAATTCGGTTAAATATAATCATTATGTTTCGGTCGAGCATGCTAAAAGCACGCGCAATTTATAAGGGGGTTTGTTGAGAATAACTTACACAATCTCAGTCCAATTTTGAATTGCATTTTAGTATTATGAACCGTAAAATATAAAAGTTTCTCCTTTCCACTCCACTTTAATAAACACTATCATTAGCAGAAGGGTGCAATCCTTTAGTTTACATAAATTATTATGTTTCTTTTTTTAATATCGTTTCATTTGAACTTCCGAGAATAGTGCACATAGGATGTGAGAAATATTTTGAAAGTTAAATTTTTCCCCCTATATTCCTAAAAATAAATGCGTAATGTTTACCCCTCGTACGTGTACGGTTTACCCTGTTAAAAACTGGGAAAAAATTTATTTTTCCTGTGAAATAATAGCCTCTTTACATTTGATCGAGCAGTATTCGAATAATTCGAAAATTTCGTTCGTATAAAGATGGAGAGTATATCATACTATAGGGGGGAAAAAATCATTCTTATGCAAACGTCATTTTTTCTGTAAAATACGAAACGTCTCAAATTTTCCCTATAAAAGCGCTGGTCTGTCTTAGAAGTAGCGTTTTCGAGCCTGTTTTATAATGTACATCCTGTAGGGGTAATCCAACTTGTGCAGAGTGGTTAAATAATAGAATCGAGTGGCACGAGAAAAAAAGGAGATTAATAATATTTTTGTATTACTTTTATCGATGTAAACAGTAAGTTAATTTGACAATCGAATGAAACCCGGTATAGATGTGAAACAAATATGTTAAACTGAAATTTCAGCGTGTACATCAATTAAATTCGTTTTCAGTCGTTGTTCTTCTCACGCCCGCTAACCGAAAAGGAGTTTTTTAAATTTTAAATCGGTCAGATATCGAATAGACACGAAGGTAATAGGAGGGGCGTAATGTCGAAAATCTGCGATAATTAACATGTACGCTTAATTCGCCAAATAAACTGGCCGACAGTTGCTGTCAAGGTAAAACTACTTTCGTCCGGTGGTGCGGTAAAGCTCTATCCCGGCATCAGCTGCTCATGCCTGGTAAAATTTCGGAATCCTTTTAGATTTACCTTCCGCATCGTCGACTAATTTGGAAATGTTCACGAAATCGCAGCAAAATGTCCGAAAAAACCGCTTTCCTCCCAAAACTTTTTTGATTTTTACACTAGGCGAGGCTACTATTTACAGATGTGCAAATCAAATCCGCTAGAGCAGTCTTGGATACGCAACGCATGTATCCTTTCCGACTGCGGATACATATCCGCTTCTCAACTCTCCAAACTCGATCGAGTTACGCGTATCTCGTACCTATAGTGTATAATCGCAATCTTCGCTGCGTATTCAACTCCAACTCCGCGCACCACTCTAAACGCACAAGGAACAGAATGTCCTGGAACATTGTGCGCATGTCCGCAGTTAACGCTTTTTGAAGTTGTTGAGATATATTAAATCACCGCCCGCGACCAGAGGTAGATCCGACTATATCCGTAGTGACATTTTTTCGTTGTTCGAGTCTTTTGGAAAATAGATCTATTACAGTAGTATTATCGTCGGAGATGGTGTCCGAACGCGGATATATTTCCGAGGATATATCCGGATCGTGCCTAGTACTCTTGTCGGCGAATTGTGTAATATGGCGCTTCACAATTCTGAATTTTTTTGAAATCCCCGCAAGTCAGCTGTATCCTCTCTGTGTATAATAGCACCTACTGTATGCCAAGAATTACACCGTTCCATATTAACGTTTCTGGTTGTTCTGTGATCGATTTTCCTCTGATAAACTGATGTTTCTTTTTGTTTGCCGGCGGTTTGAACTTTATAATTGATAGCGATCCTCGTGAATTAATAAATTTTACGTATATGCGCATTCGTGCCCATCTATGTTTACACTTAATTTCGTGTTATTTTATTTACGAATTACGTTATTATTTGTTATTTTTAATATTCCAATAAACTTTGAAAGAACGCTTCTATACGAGTTTACAAAGGAAACTGTTCGAGGGGAACAGTCGTGCAGTTGCCTCGCCCCTTGATTGTTTTTAATAGTCAATTTTCTTACTAGTGCAGCCATTTGGTGGTGTACCTGTGATGCTAATCACATTTTCTTTTTGAGTGCTTTACTCTTCCTGCGGAACGTTGTTCCTTTAATTTACTCCTCTTAAAGGTTTCCTGTTTTCTTTTTTGTGCTTTCTATAGTAGCCTGTCCTTTCGCTCTCAGTATGTTGTCCATTGGTTCCTTTATTTCGTCTATTTCCGATCGAATTAAATCTTAATTAAGTTGTTCTTCTTCCTATCGCTTCTGTGTAGAGGTACCCCTGATTATTGTTGAAATATGATGTACGGTGCTTTTGTTATGATTTTTTTCTTTTAGACGCCATTCGTTTCTGTTGTTTTTCCTGCCATTTTTCAACTGTAATCTACAACAACTTCCGGTCCGTACATACATGCGTGTATACATTTTCGTTAAGTGGATGTTGCAGAATATTATTTACACGAATAAATGGCATTTTCGCGTTTATTCGATAATATCGTATGATATCGGTTTGCAAGCACTAGTTACTTGCAAGTGTCCCTGTTTGTTATTGGCAATAGATGTCGGATCTCTTAAATTATTTGAAAAACGAAAGTTTATTGAAATATTTTCGAAATGATCGCGCACGGAAAAAAATCTTTTATGCAGATAAACTCTTATATTACGCGCGTGCGCATAACAATAATTCGTCTTTGTCGCGGCTATAAATCTATACAATCAAATAGCCTGGAGAGAAGAAATGATGGATTATTGTTAATATTTACCGCTTTCCTATATCGACCGAAGACACCTAGCTAAAATTAACATGCACCGCAGATATCTTAGCCAATATTTTTGTATGCTACAGAGATACAACTCTCATTCCAATGGAGGCCTATGCCGCTATTTTAGTCTACCCTACGACATTAATTAATTATAGTGAATGGTTAAGACTATGGTACCAAACCAGAAACTATCATGCGATTTCGATCCGGATTCGAAACGCTCGAAGGTGTATATCTAAAATTGAATACTGGCTATATACCAGAGAGAATTTTGTGGAAAGTAAGGCAGATCCCGAGTGTAGAAAGGAACTGGCCCCGATGTTAGATCCATTAGACTCAGTACATTGTGAAAAGCTGAATTCGGCAATCCGTGACACCCACTGAGCACTGATAATACTTTATTTAAACGATTAAAGAATAGTTCATGCGCGGTTCGACTGATTTAGTGCTTGGACGCTATACTGTAACTTTATTCGTATGTTCGAAGACGGATTTAAAATTCCGGTATAATGGGCCGGTTGGCGTTGCATTATTATTTAATCGGGCTATGTTAAAGGAATTTAAGCTAGTACCGGTGCCATTGTTTTTCGCTGCGTCAAGCTGGTAAATGATTATGTATCGACGGGCAGTTTAAATTCCCTTACGGCTTCAAATAACGGCAAATTAAAAAATTTCATCCTCTTATTTAAAAAATTCCAATACAAACATGTTAATATTTTCAATAAAGGTGTAGAGGTAAGTTTCTGCTGTGTATCATTATAAACCCGTATAGATGCTGCGGCAAAATGTAGTGAATTGTCGCCCCGTTTGTTTCTTCGTCAAACCTAACATGTTACGGTTGATTATAGTACGGATCAACTTTAAATATAAGCAGAACCAAATTACCGTATGTTAGAATGTTAGAAGCTCCCTCTCTCGTTCGGCCAACTCAAGTAAGTTGCTATTATTTGTAAGTTGCGTACGAGTCAATTTCGAGTGAATTTGAATTTTTTCAGCATTGCAGAATGTAAAAAACAATTGCTGCATGGTCAACTTCTTCGAAGGCATTAAAACTGATTATACGAACACTAGTAAAATGCGTTTTTTTTCTCTTTCGATCTTTCCCGCCATTTCCATGTGATAATGACGACTCGGGTTCTCGATATTTCGCTTAAATTTATTAAACGGCGTTCTCAACTGTAAAAATTAATTTTCTTTCGACTAAACAACACTTGGCGATAAAGGTTCTCACATCTTTTACCGGCTCAGTTCGAGTTTGCACCTCAAAATCGATCAATTGTCTTTTCCTAATGAGATTTCAGACACGTCGGTGGGGGTTATATTAAAACATTCGCTGCCACGTCACATATATATATATATATATCGTATACTATAGAGTTCCAAATGGGACACACTACGTTCCCTTCCCTAGTTTGCACTGTTCGCAACTGCGCTTGAGGTAAAAAAGTATTAAGATAACTCATTTTAGTAGTCGAATTATACAAAAGTTACCGAAATGATTATACGGCGTGTTAAAAGAGTTGACAAAATTAATTAAAGAAATGATGAAAAGTAAGGAAAAATTATTATAAAAACTAATCGACGTATCATCCTTAAAACGTTTCAGTATGAAAAACAAATGAAATAAATAATAAAAAAGAAATGAGAAATAGAGAAAATTTACAAATTTGGAATGTGAAGAAAAAGTTCACTAGAAATTAGAAAGATCTTAATCCGCTACAGATGTATACGAAATGTTCCGAACGATAACAAGTAACTGAACTAACACAACTACAGAGATCACGCCTGTCGCACGAGCTGCTTATTATTTGCGCGAAATTGACAAGTTGATATTTGAGTGTTGGTGGTCGAAAGTAGTACTGGACGACGACACTTGCACATCATTTTACGTTTTGTATATTTAGGTCAATTTTCTCTAAATTAAAATTGATTAAAAAAAAAACAAATTTAATTTGTACCATCGAATGGAAAATTATTTAATAAATTTAACGACGCGACGGAATTAAATCTTTTCCGAATTTGAGTCGGCGGCGCAAGTTTTCAGCGAAAGCACAGGAAAAGGTAAAGTTTTTTTGAAAAGAAAGTATCATAAAGATAAAAGTGCTTATAGAGGTCGGGGGAATATTAGGGAAAATGAAGAACAGTTTTAGCGAGCACGTTCGAAAAAATAGCACTAGCCGTAGTAACATGTTCCTAAAATAAATGCCGATAAAATGTAGTCCAGATGTTGCTTCAGTTCGGATGCAATTTTAAGAAACAACAAACTGTAGAACGGCAAGTTCACTAATCCGACCTGCCGCCTTAACGGTCTCCGAAGAGAGAAATCTAATTTAATTTCTCGGCAAAAGCGTGGATGCCCAGCGAGGGTCCGGAATAGAGAAACGATAATAATCGTACATGAAACAGTCTGCCTGAAACCCCATATGGCGCAATAAAAAGAAAAAAGAAGATAGTTCTAACATTTGTCCTTTCTGTGATGGTTTGGCTTTGCGCGAATTCCCTCCCGAATCAAACAAACTGTGGAGAACGAATTAACCGATACAATAACTAATGAGCAAGCATAACGACGAATACGCAAATGCCAGCGCGTCGGACATGTCAAAAAACGATACAAAATTATCATTAGCAGTATGCTTATCAACGAGTTTTTAATTTTTCGAATTACCATTACGAATTTCGATTCTAAATGAAAACTGTATCAATTTTACATCGTTCCTTTTTTGTTCTATTTTCGTTTTCCTCCTTCGTTATAGCTTTCGTGAAAATTCAAGTTACGGCCGTCTAAAAAATTTGAGACTGCATTCAACTCGGGTCTGCATTGAACGAAAAAGTTATTTTCAAAATTTGTAAAAGTCACGGACGATTAAATTCAAGACTAAAACGTCTCTTCCCACGTGTATTTTTTTATCTCGCTTTGAAAAATTTCTGAAAATCTGAAAACAAGTGCGATATTTATGTTAACGAGCTTTCTTATTCGTTAAAAAACGGGGAACATTTTGGATGCTTTCGAGACCGCTCAAAATATAGCACAAGTCACGAGGAAAAAAAATTCGTAAAATTAAACAGATCCGGAAAGCTGTTTATAAGGAGAAATTTAACAAAAACAAAAAAAAAATCGATAATTTAAGGACTATTATTTACAAAGGCATCTGCTAAAAATGATGCGGATTTTCAACCAACGTTATCGCCGATTTGTATGGCTAAAACAGAATATAGTATCAATTCGAAAGAATGTTTACGAAAAATAACACATTTACCAGAACATAGAAGATCATCATCGATTACATAAAAAGATGTTATTATAAAGAAATTAAATAAAACCGATTTACACACCGCACCATATTTTTGAAATTATTTCACTCAAAAACTGTGTTTTTTGTTAGAAGTGTATCGATTTGTTTGTATGTTTCACTTGTATGCAGTAATAACAACTTCTGTCACTAGGAGTAATACGGGAAAAAAACCGTCATAGAAAACAGTTATGAAAAAAAAAGAGTAAATATGTCGGCGAAATTGTAATAATGCAGCAGTCGGTCACAATTTATTTTTTTTTTTTGACTCGTCAACCAGGGAGAAACGAAGGAAGAAGAGTCAACAACTTCATTCGATCGGAAATAATAGCTGAAATAAATGAACCAATGGCAGAGATAACAGGCTGAGAGGGTAAAGACAGGATATAGGAAGCACACAATAAGGAGCAGAAAGTCTTATTTCTGTAAATATTATTATATCTCTCGGCCGCCGGTCCATATGAACGTGGCGAGGTCGGATCGAGTTCGGTTAATTAATTAATCAATATATTTTTTATATAAAATTCCGGACGTACGCAAAATAGCGCGAACAGTACAATACAATAGACGAGTAGGAGAAGAAAATTTTACAGAAAGAAGATTTTATATAAATTTCTAAACTTAAAATTATAATACCTTCTCTGGTACATTTTAAATTAAGTACTTAACTTATCAAATAAAAAACATAAAAAAATTCTACGTAAAAAAATGAAAATAACTTTGAAAATAATTGCAAAAGGAATAAATATGCACAGCCATATATGAACTCTCACATTTACATTTCATACAGATACACATTCAGCTATAGATAATATCCCCACATCTAAATTCATACTATATGTACTAATGACTCCGTCGTTCTTGCGATAAAGGTAACTTGAAAAAAAAAAGAAAGGTAATGCAAAAGCGTTATTGAAAACTGTCATCTAACCGAAGCTATACGCAAACCGTAAACTATTATTATTATCATTTTATTCCTGCAAAGCGAAAATATACAGGTACTAACTATCACGACATTTATTATTTTATTTTCGAAGCTCCGAAAGATGTATGCCATGAAGAACAAGTTTTGAAAAAATTTGATTTCAAGGGATGAAAAAAGAAGTTAAATTTAAATTTATTATCTTTCAGCAAAGCGGAGTTAGATAATTGAAATTCCATTCGCATATTTATTTCGATAATTTGAAATAAGAAAATTTTTAAGGGTAGTGGTTAAAGTGCTTGGCTACTAAATCACGAGGTGCCTATAGGTTATCGAAACCTCGTTACCGATCCAAATCGCTCCCGCGGGTATCTAATTTGAAATTGAATTGAGTAGCAGATAAATCTGGGAAAGTAAAGGCGGATCCGAAGTAGAAAGGAACTGCCTTCCTACGCTTGTTAAAACCGTTAGGCCTAGTACCATTATGAAAAGATTAACTTCACAATCCGTGATACCTTATCAAGGATATATGGGACTTACTTTACTTTACTTACAATTAGTAAAGAAGAGTAATTGTGAATGTAAAGTGCTACACACATCTTTTTGGGGAACCCCGGTAGATTCTGTAAATTCAAATTTTTCGCGAATAGTCCGGCTCGATAAATTTATAGTAAAGCTTTTTTTTGAAAAGTTCGAACTTTAAACGGTAAAAGTGGTTTTAATCGTATTTTTTTAGAAAAACTGAAAATCACGCTTCACCTAAAAAAGAATCACAGTAGCGAGTAACAAAACTGATAGCAGAAATATGTGAAATGAAAAATACTTTTTTTAAAAGAACTTTGAAAGGACTAATACTAGAAAAGGGCTAAAAACACAGTTTACGGGAACATTCAAAAATACGTGTAATATCTAAGGAACCTATAGATTGTGTGTATATGTTAAAATTTCACAAAAACCATGCTAATATTAAAATTTTAATACTAAAAGTTATTAGTAATTTCAGAGGCTAGATAAAACTTTGAATAAAACAGAAATTCAGCTGTAACTAACACAGCGTGTGTTTAGCACGTGAAAATAATAGAATTGACGGAGAAAATGAACTTTAACAAGTATCAAAAAGGCTAAAAACTGATTTCGAAGAAATAGAAAAAAAAAAAAAATTAGTATTTTGCGTGGTCGATATATTTAGTATGGGTCCGGTGGAATTGTATTTTGTAAACAGCGCAAAAACAAAAAGGAATTTTACATATTTTCAGCTTTAAAGTGTAAAAAAAGCTTAAAATTTTGACGCAATTCTAAATTTTTCGTTTAAAAAAAAGATTACGTTTTATACTACTTATCTCTGTAAATTGATTATACTTCAATATTTTAACCTAAAGCGATGTAAGAAAAGCGAAATCTTATTTTTAATTTTCCGGCTTTGTTGAAATTGTATTTCTTAACTAATTATTTATTTCAAAATGAAATTTTCATAGCCTTCGTGAATTTCTCTTGTCACAAAATTCTACAGCAATTTCACAATCTTACGTGTCAATACAACGAAAAACACCGTCTTATTTTAGCTTCTATGCTGAGTCCGGAAAGTTTCATCGATATTTTAGTCGGCCGAGCTGAGACATTCAACGACTTAATAGTGGAAACTCCGATGTAAAATCGTCAACTTTAAAAGAAGAACTTTACAGAGGTTACGTTTCCGTTGAGCGTGTCGCGGAATTTTCCGATTTCCTAAATTCTCGCCATGCCAATGTGTTTCTCCTTTCGGTTACTTAATAAGTAATTAGCGTCTATTATTTACCGATCATTTAAAAATTTTGCGCTCCCCCCCCGCCTATTCGCACACTAGAGGTTGCGTTCAAATCTCACACATCGGTTCATCGTATTCTAATTACGTAAATCACCAAAAGTCCGACTCTTTTGTTCAAAGAAACCTGTAGTTGCGCAGTTGCCGATAGTTAGTGTACAGTTTAAGTGTAATCGACAGGAAATGCGCGTGCAATTTTAATATTTCGAAGGAATATTAATTAAAGATTTGTTTTGTCATCTACGGAATGCTAAACTCGGCGATTTATTTAGTTCGGAATACTCGAAATCTTAAAAAGAACTCAAAAAACTACAAAGGCTTCCTGATTATTAACTTGCTAATAAGTGTCGCAGGAGCACTTTTCATTCGAATGCACTTGATGAACTATAAACAATTCGAGGATTTATACGAAATAAAATTTGTTTACAGTTAATCCGACTACGGTGGATAATCGTTTAACTGGAGCGCGGGAGCTTGTAATTTATTTTCATTATTTTTTTTTGATTTTCCGAAAAACTGGCATTAGTCCAGCAGACTAATCGTAATTTATTTTAAGGACGAATAATGACATTTCCAATTCCGGTTTAATAACCGATTTTTCATATCGCAACCAATAGCAGGAAAAATAATCGAGCTTCACTGATATATTATTTAAATTGCTAATGTATTCGAAAAAATTATACTATATTTCATACGACCAAGTATAAAAACAGCACAATATGTAAAATCATTCTGGTACAAAGAGGGCCTAAAACAGCGAATTCTCCGTTCCAAACTGAATAAATCGTACATATTCGACCACGCATGTAACAGAATTAATTTTCATTTCGATATTTTCCGCGACATCTCGCAGTATTAACAGCAAAAATAATAATACGTATTATTTATTATTTCAAAGGCAAACTACATCGGATGCGCTAAAAGTGTAAAATTGTTGCAAAAATATATTCTTCGTTTTCGCTGTAACTTTTTTCGGGCATTTCTCTTAACCGTAGTCGAAAAAAATCAATAAATCACCGAAACATATATATATATATACGAGGGCTGTTGTTCATCAAGTAAAACTCCCTATTTTTTATTTTCGAAACTAATAAAGCTAGAAAAAAAACGGACACCGACATTGAATTCGGCGTACTTTTATTTACTTTTCTACATATTCCTACCTTTTAAATTTAAGCATTTGTCGAGTAGTCGAGAAATTAACTTATAAAACTCTACACCTTCCTTATGGAATCTTGCCGCCAAATTTTGTAACCAGGTAAGAACGAAATTTTTCAACTCCTCGTCGGTCTCGAATTTTTTTTGTATGGTACCCCTCGTGTAACACACACACGGAAACTGGTCAAGAAGATCGAAAATGGTTTGGCGGTGATCGGATCGCAGAGTTTCTGAGATTACGGATGGTCCTCCATTGCTCGTCCTTTACATTCGTTCTACCTCCTCGCAATTCATGGCACCATTTACGAACATGTTGAACACTCATCACAGATAAACTTCCACTATTTGTCGATTGAAATTGATGCAACTTTTTTATAGTTTAAAAACAGCAAATAACTGATCGAACCTCGTAGTTGGCGGCAACTTTTAGAATTTCACTCATGATTAATTCACGTAACTCGAATAACTCGAAGACGAAAAAAAAAACATACAGTATTGCAGTTTAGACACTAGTTTAAACTTGAATGTTGTAGCTACAAAATGAGACCACGTCCACTCTCGCAAGTTTATTCTGACCGGTTTTACAGGGGTCGGAATTTTACTTTGTGAACGTGCTTTCTATATACACATACATATCTCGTTCGTTTTTTAAGAAAGTTCCATCCTTTAACTTGAACTCGCTATGTACTAAATTTCACCTCAAACTGTGGTCAGATATTTACCCCTCCTCCTTTATCTACCTGTACAAATCTAGTCTTCTTTCTAATACCCGGTGTTCTTTGGAGTTAATTCAACTTCCCCGTTCTGTTGTCATTTTCCTATGATTCGCTTGCGTTCATTCTGCTCTCCCTTCCTTTCGTTTTTGCTATTCAACCTCTCCAAATTATCCTCTCCACACCAATGAGGTTTGCGACGCCAATCACGTATCTTTTATGAACGTCCATTCCTTTCTGTCGAACGTTGTATTCTATATTCTTGTCTGCTGAAACTCAATCTACTCCTCATTGTGCATTTTATATTTTGTCCTTCCCCTAGTCATCCATTATTTCATCTATTAGTAGTTCTTTTATATTGTCCATATCTGACCGAATCAAAATTTAACTGACACCTCGTTTCTTTCTTGCTGTTTCTGGGGCTAGACTCCATTCGCAATGCTAAAATTGATACTTTGTAACGCGATGCGATCGTACCAATTTTTTTGCTTATTTCCACATCCGCGCCAGTAGATTGCGCCAGCAGATGTTAGCTGTACGCTTGATGTCCCAAAACTGTTAAAAATTAACATTTAGCCGGTTTTGCTGTAATTGTATAAGTTTGAATTTCAGCGTTCTAATATATTATAAAGTGTATGATGTACCCCACACTTGTATTACATAGTTATATTAATTGCATCCGAAAGCACAACTATGAATACTGCATGATATATTCTACTACATTACTCTTTGTATTGTAATCAAAATAAAAATAAAGTTCTATAGTTCAACTTTAATTTGAAAAAGTTCGGATATTACACGATATTATTAATCCATCGAGCGAAAGATTATATTTTCAAAATAGAGTTATAAAAGCGACTAACAATGAAAATTTCAGAAATTATCTTCTATATGCAGTATGTAATGGTTTTTAAATCATGGTTCAAACATCATAGGGGTTTGAATATTAAAAAAAAAAATTGTCGATTTATAAACGTATAGTTAAAACTTTACAGTTATTATTTAAATATACCAAAATATGGTTAGGAATTTTTTTAAGAGGCACCTTGTAATAATAATGATGAGCAGAAATAATGGTAATAAATGAAATAAAGAATGAAAGGGAAATAAAGTTCAGAAAAAATCTCACGGCAATACAACAAATTATTCAACTAACAACGATCTCAGAAACCGTAATTATACTCTCGAACGTAGAAAAAATGTTGTCTATTATTTATGAACTTATTTCGTATAGTACATCGAAAAATGTAATAAAAAACTGAGACACAGGATTTCGGAAGTAATTAAGGTGCTTTAAAAAAATTTAATGGTAAACGATCTTTACATAATGTTTACAATTACATTCAGTTAAAAGTTGTGTCTATTTAAACATTATCATTAAATACATATTCAGATATGCAAATATGTAAGAACATAATTATGCAAATTTTAATTAAATGTACAATTATGATAAGGAAGACACGCATCTTTTTATAAATAAGTAAATAAAAACTCGCAAAGCATTGACGATTTTAATAAAATGTTATGTGAGTTCCGACGGCTAATCTCTGTGGAAATTGTTTACGTAAATAATTTTTTTTAAATCATTTTCTTCCGAAAATAATTATTAAATTTATGTTTACTTCGGTTGAAATTATAGTTTTGCTTTTCCCTCTAATTCACATCTTTTTTTAAACCTTCGCTTTTTTTCACCCTAATTATAATAAACTAGTTTTATTTTTACAATTTTTATTTTGCACGTATTTATTTTAAATAATTTTGAGTTAAAGTTAGTAGTAAGTGTATAAAAAATATTTCACATCGTTTAAAAATAAAACAACTATTAATACTCTCTACATAATTTATTATAACATTAAGAAAATTTTTCTGATATAAAATACGTAACATTTGTTTAAATATTTTAAAATAAAATCTAGTGCACACATGTGATAATGAATGCTTTAAGCATCAGACTCGCATACATTACCACTAGACCACTATTTCACTTGGGTAATTAGGTCTAAAATATTGTAATATAGTATTATATATAAAAACAGTACGATCGTGAAGCGTTGCAAAGTATCAATTTTAGCATTGCGAATGAAGTCTAGCGTTTCTGGGTGTAGGTCCTTAGTTGGCGTGCCCAAAGGGGGGTTAAAAAAATATATACATACATATATATAATATATACATGCATATATATAATATATACATGCATATATATAATATATACATGCATATATATAATATATACATACATATATATAATATATACATACATATATATATATATATACATATATATACATATATATATATATATATATATATATATATATATATATATATATATATATATATATATATATATGTGTGTATATATATATGTATATAAATAAATAAAAAACTCGAACTTTCGGACCTCTCCATAAGGAATCCTATTAGACTTAATACTTACAGAAGAATAAATTTCAATTATCTACGTCATTTTTTAAAAAAAAATTATAATAACAATAATGATGATGCAGCATTTTTTAATAAATGTTTCACGTTTTGTAATTTTAGGTAATGTTTTTCTTGTACTAGCCGCGGCTCAAGAATTATTGTATGCACATAACATACATGTGGATTTCTTAAAAATTTGCAAAAATATCACTTTATTGATGTAAGTATATTAAAATGAAATAAATAAAAATTATTGTAATGTAAAAAAATGTAAAGATTTTTTTTTGCTCGACCGTGACTTTTTTTGAAGTTTATAATTTATTCAAAACTATTTCTTTCTAGAGAACGTAATTTTGAATTCGTTATAAATGCTAAAAAACATATTTACCTAATCAATTCACTTAATTTTTCCCCCACTTTCTTCTTACCGTTAATAGCGTTACTTTTTTTTTTTTTATGGGTACGCTAACGAAAAGCAGCAGCCCAATCAACCAAGGAATCTAAGTAATAGCTCAAAAGGAACATAACACATTAGATTTTAATCTGGTGCAAGATTGTTGATTGAATGAAAGAAGCTAGAAAATAGGAGAACAACTGACAAGGAAGGAAATGAGAGAACATAAAAGTCATTTATATAGAGTAGGAAGATCATAAAAGCTGAGAATAGAAGAGAGAACGTTCAGAAGAAAGTAAGTAGGGAACATTCGAAGAAAACATGATTGTCATCACACAGAAAAAAGGAATGTTCTGTGTGAAGAGGGCACCATGGGGAAGAGACACGAGGGAAAAACGAAAAAGTGACGAAGGGAGAAAGCTGTACCGAAAACGAAGACGACATATAGCACAGTGATCAGGGAACGACTAAGAGAAGGAAACTTGTCAAACCAACTGGTGGAAGAAGGTAAAGAGGCTGGACGGAAAGAAAAAATGAATTCGGATTGGAGGAATGGGGAAAAATAAATATCCTTCCATAATGTAATATGGAACTGTCTGGAAATATGATTAATATTGTGAGCAGCAAAATTTATAAAGAGGATGTCCATTGGAAGCTCTTGAGCGTGCCAAGAAATCAGCCACCTCACATTACCTTCTCAATTCCAGAATGGCTAGGAATCCGCAATAAATCAATTTGGATCGAACGGAACAGGAATAGTTCGTGAATTAGACTGCGAATAAGAAGAACGAAAGGTTCAAAGAGAGTAGGGGAGAAGAAATCGCCTGCGAGACACTTTCCTTGTTCATTATTATTACAAATAATACGCTTTAATACGAAATTCAGTTACCTGCATTACTCGACTGTTTGCTTGAGCAACATCTTCGGATGTGAAATCGGCATCTTCGTGATCGTCAACAACTCCTGAGTCATCTAAAGAAGATTCTCGATTATTACCGTCGCTAGTATTATTGCTACCTTGACGACTAGATAATTGATTTCTATACAATCTACCTAATGTAAGAAATGATAATTATGTTTAAATTATAATTTCGCATTTACGAAATAAAAACTAAAAAAAAACGTAAAACTCCCAATTGCTTCCATCGTAAATAAAACACTCGGCTTTATCGGTTAAAGCGAAAAACTATTCGGTTTATACAACAGAACAAGACTGAAATGTAAATTGGGGGACAATTCTTCGATAATAAAACTGCGGGAAATTATCTTAGTAATTTATGTTCAGTATTGTTATGATTCCCGGTTGCAAAACAACCATAGACATATACACATATATGTATATAATTTTTTTTTTTTGGTTTTTCGTGGGTACGTAAAATAGCTAAAAACCATTTCAGCTCATATACAAGAAAATCCGAATTAGATGTCTACTAAAATTAATGTGTTATCTGCAGCGATATAACTTCAAAAGACAAGGCTATTAAACGGCCAAATTTGTAAGAATTAGCTATCATACAAATGATATATATAATCTACTAAAAAAGATGAATAGAGAAATATTGAACGTTCTTTTACATTTCGGCTGACAGATGGGTCAACGCAATATGATAATTCTAAAATTTTTCTATTATCCAATAAATTCTATAAATGATTTTTAAACATCGTCATTTAAAAGCGCCTATTGCAACTTGCGTATAACATTTTTTCCCCTCCTTCCATTGTGCCTAGCTTTCGCCATCTGGCACAACGTTTTTTATTTATTTATTTATTTTATTTATTTTTTATTATTGTTCTATTAAGTTTCTATTATTATTTATAAATTATTAAAATAAATTATATTTTATACAATTATGTTACTGAGTTCTATGTATTGGTACAATATGTAAGCAGGTTCCTGTTCTCGTACCATCTGTAGTAAAGTTATTGGCATGGTCTTATAGAGAATGGTAATATTTTTTTTTTAAAAAATCTGTTCTACGATCATCATATATTTCACATTGCCAAATAATAATGTGTTCAATCGAGCCGATCTCTCCGCAGTCGCACAAATTATTCGCTATTATACCCAATGTTTATGTGATATTTCCGGAGTTCTTGTGTGACCCGTACGTATTCGGCATATACATATATATAACACGTATAAATTCTACGCTCATTTTATTTGTAAACCACGTTTACTTCTGCATGGTTTTTTGTATATTTCGAAGTATATTTTTTCCCAACATTCCTATTTTATTAATTTTCTGATTTAATTTTTGTTTTTCATATTTATTTATATTTAATAAATTTAATTTATTACGAATTTCTCTTCGACATGCGGTATTTTGCTTAAATCTACGTTTTAATAATTAAAATAAAACTCGTATTTCGAGGCTTTATTATCTGTTTGAAGAATAGCGACCGACTGCTACGGCATATAGGATGATCCCGCCGATGCTGGGATGCTACCGATTCGATAGGAGTTCAATCAGTGACGATGACGAGTAAATATTTAAAATTTAAGTAATCTCGCCAGTTTCGACAATTTACAATCGGGGGGTCCAAATTTTGCTGCGCGCGAATGTATAGCAATTGTATTTCCGTTGATCTTCTATTTATGCTCCTGGTCATGTAGAAAAATCGATGGAAACGCAACGATAGATTTACGGACGCAATCGTCGTTGACTTCGTGAAGACGACACCCGCAGACCGTATTCTATTTATTTCCAAAAAATATCATTACAAACTTTACAAACTTTCGTTATCTGTCTATTCAGCCTTTCTTCAACCATCCTGCTCTCCCAGTACTTTTTCCGTATTATTATTATTATTATTATTATTATTCGTTTTTTATTCCCACACTGCTCGCATCTTGATGATTGGTCCTTCCGCATTACATTTTCTCCTTGAATGTTTTCTGAACGTTACCTGCTAAAACTTAAACTCCCTATTGCGTCTCTGACCCTTCCTTCTTTAAGAGTTATTCCAATCCTATCATTATTTCCCATGTTTCTATATAATCGAGTTAAAATTTAAACCATCTAATTCCTGATTTTGGGTAATCGGGAGAGAAAAAAAAAGAACAGAAAAGAAAATAAGAACCGCACCTGTAAACCCAAAATTAATGTCGCTTTACGAACGAGGCGACCGTGCAAAAGGAAATATAATGTGTGCGACGTTAGCTGACGGAATTGATCGGAAGTCTCCGATGTTCTCTCACTGTGAGCTTGGTTCGGCGATAGCCGAGACTCGTTATATCGGGAATTATCCTGATAAGAATGCGTTGGATGGAACTGGTTTTTACTAGTGATAATTAGTCGCAGTAAAATTACAAACTGGTTGGTGGCCAAATGGTTCTGCGCCAAACCAGAAACCCAAAATTAAAAAAAGCAATACCAATCGCGCATTTATAACGGATTAAACTATTTGAAAGGAGGTTTAAATGAAATGTCACACCATCGTTGAGAAGCTGCAAATCGATGACTTACGGCGTACGAAACCTCGTTACGATCGCTCAAAAAGTCATATCATCAGCTTGTCCAACAGGGTACTAGAATAAACGTATCTCCATCCAGAACTCAAATGCAATATGACTAATAAAGTCCAGTACGCTAGTATAGAGAACATGTTAAAGATCCTGACGGTTCTTGAATTGCACTCTATCCCCCCCCCATTTGCATTACGTATTATTAGATAATAAACAGCGCAACATGCGAACCGCGACAAATACAATTAGCTGATCTAATAATTTTTCGAATAGCACCGATTTCGATTTCGATGTTCCCTTCAGCACGGAACAGTAGCAACGGGACGATATATTTCTGTTTATGTCGTCCGAAATTAATTATCGAAACTACGCCTAAAACCGTTAATGTAATAGATAGTTCTCTGTTAAAACTGACCGCTGGAAGGTGATTTTGCGAAAGCGGGCTATTTTAAACTCGATTAGGCCGGTTATGATGAAAATGTAATATCTGCCTCCGAAGCAGCGATAGTGTAATTGAATTTGCTTCGGCGCGGAAGTACTTGGGCGATACTGTTTAATAAGTAGAGGCCAGATTTAACCGCGCACAAAGTAAACTAGTCAGCCGGGAGTGATTATCGAAGCTGCTCGCTGGAAATAATTCATTTAACGATGTTCGACTGGTGGATGGGATATCCGGGCGGTCGCGTATGCGGTTTTGCGCAAAGTCGAGATCGCTTACCTAAAGCTATGCCCGGATGTAGCGTATCGGAACTGGAAACAACGGGCGGCTGAACCGGAGGTGCCAAATTTACCGTCCGAGGCGCCACCGGAGGTGAAGAGGACGCACTCGGCGGCTGGATGTTCTCAGCCGTGGTGTCTTCTTGGTGCGGCGGCGGCGGTGGCGGGGGCGGCGGTAGTGGCGGCGATTCCAAAGCGGGAACCGCAGCTCCGCAACTTTGCCTCGGACTTGGAGATGCACTACGAGTTCGACTTCCCGCATCTGAGCCGGACGGTTGCCCGCCGGCCGAAGTTGTAGCTCGTCTTTTTCTGCGTCTGGTTCTTTTCCGCGAATACGAGGATAGCAACACGCCTTTCCTGGTATCGATCTTTTTCCGATTGTACTTGTCCAATTTCTTAATCGGTATCCTCGTCGGATCAAAACTGAACGTCGAATCAGCTCGATGATCCGTTAAATCCTTTTTCCGTTCCTGCCGAAAGAGACAACAAAAAAAAAAAGGTTAAGCAATTATTGTTTTTGACGAATTAAAAAAAGAAGTTGAAAAAAAAAAATCGACATTGCGTAAAATCTGGAAATCCCCCCCTTACGCATAAAACCACGGATGCTGTGTTTACGAAGGAAAAAAGAATTAAAATGTTAAATTTCGAAGTTAATTTCAAAAAATTTTCTTTCCAGTTGATCGATTGGAGAATAGAAATTTACCTTGTAAAAAATGGAGCCTTCGAAACCTGTTTCTATTTAAAAAGTAAGCTCTCACATCTGCTCCTCCTACTCCCTCTTCCGATTATGTAATACTTCTCATACGCTTTCTCATCCATGATCTTTTTCTTCCTCACTCGATCGTGATCGATCTTCTGCGGATTTCTGGTGTCATTTAGGCATTAAGGGTAACAACAAATTGGTGAATATTTTTCGGTTTCCAGTGACACATTTTTGGGCGTATCTTTTCATCTCATATTATTGCTCTGTTTTGTTTAAATTACACATTTTAGACTATGGTTCCACTCCGACGCTTCTCCGTCCCATCTCTTCCTACTGGCTCACATAGTTTTCTAGATACCTAAACGCTCCCCAATCTCGATTATTCACCTTCTTCAGTTTAATCATATGCATCATTTTTTCAATTTTCATTCGCTTCTACTCCATTTTTCATCCCTCCCTTCTAATCACGTTCTTTGTGGATATAGTGTTTTATTCGAACGTTTTCAGTCTTTCTTTAATGAACAATCTCGCGTCTTTCTACTCTTCTCTACTAATTCGCTACTAAAACTCGGTATGCCTTCTCTTTTTATTATCGGTACTTCTCACATTTTCTCATTTCCGTCTACTACTACTACTACTACTACTACTGTTATTCCTGTCCTCGTATTATTTTTATCATCTATTCTCAAACAATTAAGAATGCAACTTTATTTTCTCCCTTTTTTTCCATTTCTTGGGCTAGTGCCCTCATCAACAAATTCAGAAAAAGAAGAAGAAAAATGTTAGAAAATGATTTTCCTTCGGCTTTCATTTTTTTGTCCTCGTGAACTGGGACCTCGGACCGGAAATAGTTGAAGAAAAACCCATACATTTAGTCAGATGTCAAAGAAAGCGCGGGATTTTCAATCATCATTACACTGTAATTCGAATTCGAACCAGTCTCTGTATATTTTAAAGATCACATTACTTATTTTCGAGTAAAAAGGTGAGATTTAAACATTTAAATAGTTCACGAAATATACTTATATAATACGCAATGAAAATCGGTTGTATCGGCTATAGTGACGTATTACAGATATTGCTGGAGAATTCCATAAAATTGCACCCCCTAATCTCGTTATCGTGGCATCGATTTTAATGATAAATACGGTACGCGGGCAAGAAATTAGTGCTTCTAACGACGCGGCGACGCAAAGTCTAGCTAGTATCAAAAGTTTTTATGAATTTAATGGAAAAAAAAACACAAAAAAATCTAATCTTTTCCGGTTAAAAAAATAAAAAGTTTGTATATATGTACATATATACATTGTGTTGTATTTATGTTGAAAATTAACATATTAAATGCTTAGTGTAAATTTAACGGCACTAATGCAGGTCGTCACGAAAAATAATTAAAAAAGGAGGACTCAGATTATTTCTCGTCCGGTTACAATGAAAAATGAAAAATTTGCAAATTTCCTCGAAAAGTAAGAAAAAATTGAATACCGACTTTTTTTTTATTCTTTACTTCGAATTTTATTCTTTCATTATCGTGTGTACTTTCATATATGTGTAAAGTAAAATTAAGAAATATGCGAGCGAACTATAATTACAAACAAACGGGATTATTTTTTTAACAAAGAGTATTTCGGAAAATATATTTTGCGCAAGTTTTATAACGACGCTGTTCGATTGTTTTTATATCTTAGGCATTAAAAGTTATACTTAGTACTTTATTTGATATCGGATCTTGTTGTTGTGATGACCAAATTATCCGCATTTTCGTTATAAAAAAAAAAATATTCACTGCACCCCTGCTAAGTTTGAAGAAAGCATTAAACAACAGTAAATTACTTTAATTTACAAAATCAGGAAAAAAACCAGCACGAGAAATATATATGATAAAATTAACATCTATTTAAAGTATCATACGAGAGGAATGTTAACTTTATTGAATTACCATCGATGTATCCGTGAAGAAGTCGATGAGCAGTTAGACACACTAGCGCATATGTTTAATGCGTTTGCGTGTTTGAATTTTTTGTATTTTAGCCGGAGAGAGGTTTTCGTGTAATCTTCGATTTTATTGACACGGTTCACAGCGGTCAAAGAATTTTTCAGTCTTTCAGTGTGCGAATTGCATTTTCGATAAAGTTTCAATGCAGCGTGCATGTTGTTTATGCTACAGCGTATAGACCGAAGCGCTTACAATAGTTCGACAACATTTATTATTATTTTGGAATCGCTGAACTTTTTGAATGGTGGATCTCGAGATATTAGACCACACCGGAAAAGCATCAAGAAGGACGATATTTGATCGTTGTTAATTTACGCATCGCTTATTGAAAATGTGTGTGTGTGTGTGTGTGTGTGTCTTGGCATGGAACTGCTCGCGTGAACTTTATTGATAAAATCAAAATGTGCTTATTAAAAGTTAGTCCCGATTCACGGAAAATCATTCGTTACCAAAGATGTTTTAAATGACTAGGAACTCACATCAAATATCAATATAAAATAAAATGAAAAAAAGAATAAATGCGAACGAATTATAGGAAATAATGAAATCGTAGAAATGATCGGGAAGGGGAGAAAAGGCGACTTGAAAGACACACTCATGGAAACAGAAATAATCGAATAATCGGAAAACAGCTGATTAGAAGAGATCTAAAAGCCGCCTTTCGATTGCGAAAGTGAAGGAATGAATGCTAAAAGATTCTGAAAGGTTTAAATCCGGAAAGATAAAGGAAACTCCAACATTGTCATACTCTTACGTCTACGAAAATGGTTATTTGAAAAAAAACCAAAAAAAATCGGAAATTGATAGTTTCGTAGAATTCCTTTAAAAATGAAGAAAATATCTTGCGAAAATAGCGGAAATCTGCGAAGGAAGGGAAAAAATAGATGAAAATATTTTTAAAAGGAAAAGAAATGGGGAAAGAATAAAATACTCGCGGGATAGAATCGTTAGTACTGCGACGCATGCAAACAGGGAACTGGCATCACAATCGTCATCGATGACGGACGGGGTTAGCAGAATGTGAATGACGAAGATCGTAGTTTAGTAAAACATGGAAACAACGTTAAGGGAATAGAATGAAGATGTGAATCTTAAATTCATTAGTACTGCTGGCGAAGATGAGAAAAACCACAGAGATTGAGGTAGAACGCCATTCTTAATACAGAAACACCGTAACCGCTATCATGATCGGATATGATTATTATGAAAGCGGAAGTTCAAGATTCATTTTTCGTGATGCTCTGCGGCATGGCAGCGTATTGAATACAGTCAGCGTAGTAGAATGGAACAGTTTAAAAGCGAAAGAAACGGAAAGAGAAAAAAGGAGAACAGACGCATATGTCCTACAGAGTTAATGCGAACGGTACCTGTACCAAAATAAGAAGAAGAAGAAGAAGAAGAAGAAGAAGAATTAGAGAGAGAGAGAGAGAGGAAAAGAACAGAGTCGGGAAAGAGAAAATTTAGCAGGCAATTCAAAGATCAATCGGAAAGCATATTATGCCGAAGAAGACGCGATAAACATTTTACCGATGGGAGGAATCAGTTTTAAAAGCGATAGCCATACGTAAATTGTGCCAGTTGAGGTTAAGTGATTAAAGGCTGAGTATCAACGCCAGATAATCCACAACCGTACACACAAATAAAGTATTTGAAGAATATAGGTAATGAAAATGACGTTTCGAAAATTTTAAACGAGTTAGCTCAGTGTGTGGATGTATTCGAGAAATAAAGTAATGCGGCTAATATACTACCGGTAGTATCGGATAAAATAAAGGAACGGTAGAAAAGGTCAGGTACACTTAATTTAAGTAGAGATGTCGGCTGACTTGTGAATATCATCTCATACTTTTTTAAAGAGGTTGAAAGAGAGAAAAGCAGGTGTGAACAAGTAACAGAAATGCTACTGTAAGTCTAGGAAGAGAAATTCATTTTTGCTGATTAGTTGCAGTTTCGTGGAAGAAATGATTATTAAAAGACGCATTCTAGAATGTCTAGAAGTAGTATAGGCCAAATGCACGCGAACCGATATTTCCACGTAAGGATGACGAAAAATTTTGCGTAAAGAAAAAAATATCTCTCGAAAACATTTTTCTAAACTTACGAATCTCTTGCGGGAGATTCTCGTCAAAGTCAGGTCGTTTCAAGCAATATGGGTAAAGTAACAGAAGCAAAAAAGACATATAGAGAAAAGAGGGAAAAGAACGAAAAAAAAAGTATCGAAACAGAAGAAGGATAAGGGACTCGTGAATTTCTTTTTGAAAATTTGCAACGTAGACGTTAAAAAGTGATGATGAAAAGAAAGATATAAGAAAATAAAAAAAACAAAACAAAAACGGATAAAGAAAACGGGAATGCACCGCAGCGAAGGTGAAAGAAGAAAAACGGAAATGCAGAAAAACAATAACACGATGAGACATGCATGAGGTTTTCAAAAAAATAAATAAATACAAAAAAGTACCGATGCGAATATAAAACCGATTCCAGTTACGATAGGTGTTCGAAACATTTCGAATACGCGCTAATAAGAAACAAATAGACTTCGAACAGTTTAATGATTGTATATGAAAAAAACCCAACTTATAACTACAGAAATCCGCACGAATCTCTTTATAAGCGAACTTAAATGTTCCTTACTGTAACGTTAAAAAAAACGAATGAATTCTCTTCAGTTATTTTTCGTCAAATTAATTTAAATTTCTCGAAAATTCATTTAAAAGTTGTATTTTCCGCGTAATTCCTTAATCCGCAATTTCCACCAAGTTATACACCGGATGTGGAGTGAAAATTGTTAATAATACGCGGAGCGTTGCAGCAGAGGTAATTCCGGGAATCATTCCTGCAGCAATAACTTTTTGCATAAATTAAACAAAAGAAGGAAAAAATAAAAATTTAAATTTAACAGATAAACTTTTCTAGACTCGAGAGGAAAAAAAGGGGAAAAGAAAATAAAAATTTACCCTTTACTGCGCAGGTAAAAGCGAATGTTCCAAAGATCTGGATAAAAGAACGTTAAAGAAGAATTAATTATTCACTTTTCCGTTTTTTCTTTTTTTTTTACTTTCGTTGCGTGTGTCTCTAGTTTCTTTATTTTTCTTTTTAATAAAAGCAAAATTCGACTGAAACACGTTCATTTTACTACTGATGTTGTTCAATTTCCTTCACATCGTCTTGGACAGTGTAACTATCCTTCTAACCATAGTAACGTTAAATGTACATTTAAAAAAATAACTACAGTTACAGTATAATCATTATTATTATTATTATTATTATTATTATTATTATTTGCATATAACTATTCTAATTGATACATGTATTAGAAATAAGGCAAACGATTCTTACCCCGTCTTAAATAAAGCATTATTTTCTAAAACTCTGAAGACATTAAATTTATCAAAATTATATACTGTGAATTGCACGGTCGATGAAAAATTTCAATGGTTTTTAGTTCAGATCCGTAATACGATAGAGTGTTCGAAGTGTAAAATGAAAAAATCAAGAACATTGCGAAAAAGATCTGAATGGATAATAGACGAAATAGTGCAATTATCTGTAATTAAGAAGAATTGTTATAATGAGTTAAAATCATGTCCAACGAACAAAATCCTTATATCAAATTTCAAATCTATTTCCAAAAAGTTACAGAGAAGTATAAGGAATAACCAAAAGGGAATACTATACAAAACTGTTAAATGCTTGTCATGGGAATCAAAATAGTTATTGGAAAATCGTTAAACGTGTATTGGGAATTTTTTTTTTTTTTTTCTTTGTGAAAGCAACATCCTGTACCGTGTTTAACTGCTGTGGCTATTACGGTACGAAGATGCGCAGTTTGTCTTTACAGATATCTGCTTATTCCGCTAGTTCTGATAAATTGTGCTACGGATAAAATTGCATCGGGGGAATTCTCAAGAATGTTGGTGACTGTTTCGTTATTAATTGAAGGGGGTCGGTGAGGTGATAATGCTGGACAGTCGCACGATAAAAAAACCTGTATATATGTTTATGCTTAAATATACGTGATTGGGTCCTTGAAAACGGCTTTTATAATTTTGATGAAATTCACGAATTAAGAGTTTTTTTTTAGGGGTTTAAACAAAATCGATTGGTCGAGGGAAAATTCTACGAAAGAAGCAATTTTAAAAGGTCGGGCGACTAATATTTAAGCGATCATTTTGGTTTATTAAAAAGTAGGCAAAACGCTTATTTACAAACATGGTTTAAAAAATACTATGTTTATTTACAATATTAATTAAGAATAGACGAAGGCGTAATATCTCTGTTTCGTCATGAAAAATACATATTTATATTTACGCTTTACGCAACAGATGTTTAAATACCAACTCTCAAATTTACAGGGAACATCGTAATGCAGTTATACAGATGATAATTTGTAATAATATTTCTGGCTCTCGTGAATATTTGTTTTCATTAAATCACATCGACATGGAAACAGGAATGATGCGGTGTGTAACAAAACTGTAACTTTACTTAGTACTACTGAATGTTTGACTCTGCTCGTGAAACTTATTAATCCATTAATTGATTTGCAAACTAAAAAGTGGATCTGAGCAAAGCTCGGTTAATATGTACATTGTTAAATAAGCAATTCTTATACATATGCTCGTATATGCAAAATTGGTTAAATGGCTCCAAAGATTTTGATAAAATTCACGAATTAGTAGTAGGGGCTTTTAAGGTGTCAAAATCCAATTGGTCTCGGAAATGAAGGCTCATATATCAGAGTGTGATAAAAAGCTTATATTTGAAAAGTAAATTTAACAGTTCGCTTATTTACCGTAATTTCGCGGTGAAATAAATTTTTATTAACGATATTTACATGGTGTGCAATTTCGAAATATTACACAAACTAAAATCCACTTTTGATATTGAAAATACTATAGGGTGCTAATGCAATTGAAAGTTTTGTATTGCGTGCATATTATCGTTGTCGAATTTTTCGAAAAGTTCGTTAAACTCGTAAATGTTCTTCCTGATCTACAAGTTCAAAGTAAATCTAATCAAATATAGATAATCGGCTACTCATCATTGGAGAAATTCAACTATATAGGCGCTAATCTCTTGCAGCAATTATAATTTTCTGCACTTCCAATGCCGAAGGATATTTAAACTAAGTTCCGTCTGAATGAACATCGTCAATTAGCCATTGCTACCGTAATTTAATTGGTAACGCGTATATACTATTAAAAGTACTATTGAAATATGCATATATACATTCATATATATGCCTCTGAATGCTACATCATTATCGAAGAATCGCCTCCGTTTTGATGTATTTGCTTCGGATTTCGGAGGCAGAAACGTTTCCAAAATTGAGCTAACTACGAATGATTTTTTGGCGAAATTTTACTCGGAGACAAAAACACTGCTATACTCGTGCAAAAGTACACGTACGTTCAATCAACTTCAACCAAACTGCTTCTCTGTGAGATGAAAATTTTACGTTCGATTTAAAAATAAACACTCACACATACACACATAAATATATATCTATATTTATGTATATATACAGCTCGTTATCGAGTCTGATATCGAAGATGATAGTAACATGAATTCGTATATATGTGTACACTATATATGTATATATTGTTTCATTGTATTTTAGAACGGACAATGCGCTTCTAAATTTCAAGACCAAATGCTCACAAATACATAGCGATTATGTTTAAATATACGATGTTTTAGTTTCTTTATTATTTTCATCCGACATTTGTGAGCACAACAGTAGTACCGTAGCGAAACGAAAAATGAAAATAATCACCTTGCAATAAATTAAATTATTATTAAGTACGTGTAAAAACATGAAATAAAGCTCCATTTTTATCAAATTCTTCATCATTAGGAAGAAAAAATTACAATAATTACTTTTATACTAATTTCTGTATTAAATGAGAAACTTTGTTTGAACTGAAAATAACCTACGCCTATGACTTCGTACAAATCGTTTTTATTTCGGTATTTTTACCTCCTTACCGAAGTTAATTTTTTCAATATGTAATTGCTACATCTCCCACCTAACAACGGTGTTCCCACTGCGGCGGTAGTAATAATAAACTCACTTATATTGAAATTACCGCACTCATCACTCCTTTTAGAAACTGTTGATGCCCATCCACCGATTTAGAGGACCCAAACCACAAATCGCCATAGATCTTTATTAAGAAGCAATATATTAAGCATCGATTTTGACCCTACCACTCCTTTAAACTCTTCTACTAACTTTAATTTCATGCCTAATTTTTTTTTCGCCATTGATGTCGCTTTCTGTTCTCTACACCATTTCCTCCAGATTTTCAGACTATGTTATAGAAGACCTTCCGCGTCGAATAATAGATCGTATTCCAATTGTTCCTTACATTAATCGATTCTGAATGTTGTATAGAGAGAAGATTCTACTTAACTCTTCATTAGGCCCATTTATCGAAGAGCGCTTGAATAAGTTTCTCCGGGCAATCTGTAGAACAGCTGAAGTAAGAAAGTCTAAAGACACTTTCTACGTGCCTCCCACATAGATCACCATGTAGCGTAATGAAATACGCCAAGCAATCCAAAGCGAAAAAGGTGCCTTGAAGCGATGTAAGTCGACAAAATCAAAGGAACATCTAAAAAATATAGGTCCTGACTCGTTTCTGCATCCGTACTAAAAAAAGCTGGAGGCCTGAAATTCCTTTTTATCCTTTGTAAATGACTTCTTATCGAGCCGTTTGAAGTGGAAAAAAATAAAATCACTTATGGAAACCATCAATCTCTCATTCTATTTTTATTGAAGATTCTCAAAAGGTCATCGCAGATAATATTAAAGTGGCACTGCTCTCGTAAAACAATTCGCCAATATTTCTTCTTCCCCTCGCTACTGCACAACTTCCTTATTTGATAATAAATAACGTAAACGTAGATAATCTACATTCTTCCGATGAAATGGGAGTGTATGATCATCTCTTTTCTTTTTTCCTAACCTAATTTGGCTCCTAATAGTAAAAGCGGTTCGGTTCACCTAGTTATGTTTAAAAATCTTTCTCGTAATGTCGAGTTATTTCTGTTTCAAATACAGTTATAACAAAGGTCCCTCTTGTCAGTTAACAGTTATTGTACCATTAAAGTTAAAGTCGGTTCCACCTTCTTGGAATGTATTGTTACTGTATTTCATAAGGTTTAATCACTTACAATTAGTGTAACTTTGGTTATTACATATATATATATATATATATATATATATATATATTTATATATATATAAACAAAATTGTACAAAAATGCGTTCCAACACCAGTGACAGGCCGGATGTTTATGGTATTCGACAAAAAAACAATCACGGGCACTCCGAAAACGGTCTAATATAAATATTTTAAAATTTTTCATCCTCTAAAACGAAATATGTGTCGATTTTAACAGGAAGTGAACTTTACCAGTTGACAACTTGATCCCAAATCAACGTACAGCGAGATTTCCTTGGCACTTGGTCTTGACGTAGGAAATAAAATCAGGATATACTTGTAATTCAGCAACGGGATAGAATAATATTAATTCCTTCGCCAGAAAGTTGGGCAAAAATTTCGCGGATTTTTTGGACTTGTGGATGTAAAGAAAATAGCTAAGAAATCGCTTCAATCAGTAAGTCAGTATATATGGTGTTGGTGCTGTCAATGCTATTGATGCTGTTACTAAAAATGATATTAAGTGCGCAGGTCATTGCTAAAGCTGTTCACGTGAAGACTGAACTGCAATTACAACCGCGCCGGTATTAAGGACTGCATATCCGGCATGATTACTCGTCGCTGATTCGTTAATGAACGGGGTTATTTCTTTCGGTTCGCAATGAAAAAATATACATATAGTAGGTTACTAAAAATATTGTTTGTCGAGTTCATTAAAAATGTACAATTAACGAAGCAATTGGCCAAAAATTAACGAGAAATTTCGAAGAAAAATCTGTCTCTGTAGTTCGGCAATATAATCTATACACAGAATGATAATGATATCGCTTCATTTCGTATTCGTTACACGAACGATATACATATAGGGTTACCGGTTCGGTAATTAATTTCACCATTCTAATGATTTAAATGTAACATTCAAAAAGTACAGAAGGGGCACTTTCGGCGTACCGTAAGGAAAATATGTCGGTACATTTTCAACGTATATTATCAGAGTAACGTGGCGAACATTCGACATCTGGAAATAAGTTAGAACACTATTTCCTCCCGCATCAGAGATACGGTAAAAGTTTACATTACATAAATATTTTTGATAATAAATTTCTAATAATGTACTCTGAAAAATAAAGTTCCAAAATACAATTAAAATTTTTAATAAATCACAAACATCTTTCGCGAACACATTTATCGTGTGGCATAGTTATATACACGGCACATATGTATATAGGAAAGACTGCGTTCTCGAAACACGTTGATGATTTATTAAAAATTTTAATTTTATTTTGGAAAATAAACGTTAAGATGTATTTCTTTAATTATAGAATTTTTGTTTTTATCTTAATCTAAAAATACTCCCTTAAAATGCTGCAAACTATATTAATTCTTAAATGTAAATGTCGAAAAATATTATTAATATTTTTAGTTTATTTAATTTTTAATACGTAATTTTTTGCTTGAATTTTAGTGTTTATTGTTGAAATTGTTTTATTACGCATTTTGGTATTAAATTCTGAGTGCGCATATTTCATGTACGAAATTAACGGATTACGTCTCTTTAAATATCAGTGAAATAGAATCTTGAGTATTTTTTTAAAACAAAAGGAGCTAAAAATGGAAATAACGAACGTATTGTGTTAACAGAATACTTCACATAATTAAATGATGGAAAACAAAAAATATATTCAAAATAATCGTACAAATGCAATATTAATGGACTTGCAAGGAGATGGACTTTCTCCAACCCAGGTTCAATTGCGTCTTAGAAAAGATTATAAGAGAGTGGGAAAAATTACTGGAAACAGAAAAAATATAAGTAAACAGATACGCCTGGGATACAAGAAAGAAAATCTAGCCATTAATTGTTTAGCTTTTGCAGATAACTTGGCAATTTTCTCACAGGATGTAACCTCAACGGTAAAGCAGGTTAACCTTTTATAAGAAGTAGCAGAAAAAACTAGTTTACAGATTTCCTTCGAGAAAACAGAATATATGACAAACGTTAGAACCTCACCCCGATCGATATGTGTACAAAATATGGAAAAATCAAAAAAGTTAAAAATTTCAGATACTTCGGTGAGGTTATTCAGCAAAACGGATCGGATGAGGAAGAAGTGAAAATAAGGGCAAGGAAAATGGAAACGACTTTCCAATTAACACGAAATATATAGAACAGAAAATCAACGTCGATAAATACCAAGATAAGTGTCATTACAACACAGTCATTAAACCGAAGTGCCTATATGTAGCTGAGTGCTTAGAGCTAAATGATATAGGAAAAATTGAAATATTGGAAAAGAAGGAAAGGAAGATCACAAGAAAAATTCTCGGCCCTCAAAAAATAGGGCAAACATTCGGGAACAGGTCAAATGAGGAAATATATAACGAAGTCGAAAAACTATCCGACGTGAAAAGGAAAAGAAGATTGGCATTTTATGCGCATATCCAGCCGGTTAACTAAAAGAATCTTTCAACATTTCGATAGGATTGAAGTCCAGGCCGAGGTGGTTCTCGAACACGGAAAAAAGATCCATAATGAAGATACATATATCAACTATTGAAAACAGAATAGAATTTAGGAAGAAAATAAAACAGCTGTTCGATAGCTTTAAACGAATCAAAAGTAAGAGAACAGGGCAGAAATGGATAGATGATAAGAAAAAGAAGCACAGTGAAATAATGAAGAAATACTGGGAAGAACGAAAATGGAAAAGTTCGCTGTTTTCACGAGATAGATGGCCTAATTCGAAGAGAAGAAAGGACTTGCAAGTTAATTCGGATGAAGTATTGAAACTAATAATAATTTTCAAAACAAAAATTACTATAAATAAAAATAGTTCAGTTAAGTATCAACGTATCAGAAAATATTGGCGTATATAAAATAAATTGTCCCGTCGAAAAGTCAATAGTCACGTTAAAAATAGTATAAATATTATTGAAAATTATTATATCAGCGGGTAAAAAAATCAATTAATAATTACCAAATACCCGATAGTCGTAATCCTCAATTTTAAAAACGAAATTTCAAAACCTTAAAAATATAATTTTTCAATTTTTAATATTTTTTTCTTGCTTCTATTCGCCTTCATTATATGTTAGTTATTTTCTTCGGTTCCTACATTAACATATCTTTTTGTTTTTCGCTCAAAGTGTTTTAAAAGTTGAATACGTTTAGTAGCTCATTATCAGGACGTAGTTAGTTAAACAACAGCGGTTCGTTTTACAGCACGATTTGAAGCCTGCTGCTATTCCTTATTGAAAAGTACGGAAAATTATCGTATCGATAGTTCATGTGTCCATTATTGACGGAACCAAAAAAAGTAAATGAATATAAAGAAAACCAAAACTTTCTCAACAGTCTCCGTTCTATTTGTTCTTAAAACCAAAAGAGATTCTTGGAGGAATTTTGGTAGGAAGTTTAACAGAAACACTCCTTTAAAAGAATTTCGGAATCCGACTAAACGTTTTAAAAATTAACGTTCTCACAGCCCAGTTATTCAAGGTTTATTGACTTTTCAAACTCAATTTCTCTCCCTTATGTTGTTCCAATGAAGGAGGAGTTGGCTGGTCCTGCTCCATCTAATAACGTATGAAGTTCTTATTCCTTTACAAAAGAAACGTGATTCTTCTCCGGGTCTAGATGATGTTACTTACTTAGTTATAAAGAACTTAAGTAATTATGCTAAAAATATACTATTACATATATATATATATATATATATATGTATATATATATATATATATATATATATATATATATATATATGTATAACAATTTATTGGTCTCTGGTTTAATCCTTTCTGACTGGACGCGACTTCTAGTCATTTCGATTCCTAAACCGGGTAAATCTTTCTTAACCAGGCGTCATAATTTCGACCTATTTCCTTGGTCTCCGGCCTTAGGAAAGTTTTCGAGATTGTAATTAAGAACAGACTAATGTGTTGGATTGAAATACACAATATACTTCCCAAGGGAATGTTTGAGTTCCATCCACGTTCGCATGCTCAAGATTGTGTAGTATCGTTCTTAAAGGATGTTTATTCTACTTTCAAAGACAAAGGTTTTTTGGTGGCAAAGTTCCTTGATATTCCAGGGGCATTCGATGATATTTCAATCTCCATCCTTTTCAATCAATTAATGACAGCTAACATTCCTTTTCGCATGGCTAAACTTTTGTGCAGTTTATTTTCATCTCACATTTTTAACCCCGTGTCTAAACAGACTGAAGTTCGCGCAAAGGGGTCTTACACAAGATTCCGTTTTGAGTCCGCTTCTTTTTAATTTATATATATATATATATATATATTGCGTTTCTTTAATATTCAACTACCAACTTTTTCTCGAATTTTGTCATACGCGGACGACTTCTTAATATATTTTAAACATAATTGTCTCACTAAATGTCTCCAGGCAAATCAAATATCTATTGATATTTGTTTAGTACCCCATACCGAATCCTCGGTATCTGTCTTTTCACTGAGACCCCATTTAACTACCAACAAATACGTGATCTAATTCAAAAGCGACTCATTAAGTTTACTAGGCATGTTAGGTATTTAGTTCTTAGATCCTAAACCAACATGGACTTTTCATATTCAGACACTAGTTGAGCTTGTAATTAAATAGTATAGCTCCTTAGAGGCTATAAGTAATTCATGTTGGGGAGGTGATCCGGTCATCTTAAGTCAATTATATAAAAGCTATATTAGATCAACATTTGATTACGGAGCCCGATTCGTTATGGGTCAGCTTCGAAGTCCCAGCTCAGGAAGTTAGACTCATTACAGAATCGTGGATTAAGATTAATCACCGGAGGAAACATCAGGTTGTCCCCTACTATTATTCTACAAATGGAAACCAAAATTACTCCTCTGCATATTAGAAGAAATTATTTAACCGATAAATTTGTACTGAAGTATTGTAATTATAAATATCCGCAGTTCGTAAGATAATGCAGGTAAGTAGTAATTGGAGATTTCCCCCCCAGAAAATGCCACTCTTGCTTAAAAGAACTAGGATGTATTATAGTTACAATCTAGCTCTTGTGCCATCTCTCTCTCTCTCTCGAACTATTTTAATTTAAGTTATGACCTTAATCTTGTCAAATTAGATATTAATATTAACACCTTTATGAGTCAGAATTCGCATCTACTGTTTGGTAACATTGTGAACTCTGTTTTTTGAGATACTGAGAAAGAATTATACTCTGGTTAGCGGTTGATCTTCACCGATGGTGCTCGCTGATGATATTGCTTTATTAATTGAGCATAAAAATTTAGAGATTGCGGAAAAATTATTACAAGAGGATGTAGATAATTTGAGTAAATGGGCACATGATAGGAAGTTATGTATGAATATAAACAAATCAAAAGTATTACACATTCGGAATAATTCTAAACATAACACACGCGACCCGCGAACTGTCCTTCATAATAACGATTGCCTTCATGAGCTTCATAAAAATATCAATACCCATCTGTGTTTCTGTCCACCATTAGAGAACGTTCATGACATTACATATCTAGGTATGTATATATATATATATATATATATATATATATATATATATATATATATAGAGATAAATCCTTGAACTGGAAAAAACACATTCAAAGTTTAAACTCGAAATTAAAACTGACAATTCCAGCTTTATATAAAATAAAGCAGGTATTATCGAACCCTACGTATATACTGTATAATTCAATAATAATGTCTAGAATTTTATATAGAATTGAAATATATTATGTAAGGCTAAGAAAACGGAAATAAATTAAAAATAAGTAAAATATAGAAGAGGTGTTCGAAACTTATACTCCCCTATTGTAAACAAAACGAATTTGAATCAACATGGTTGAAGGAAAATGATGAAATGTCCCTCCTAAGATATGTACTATTATCTCTATTATAGATTACTAGAATTTAATGTGTCAACAATATAAAATTACCATCCAGGGAGAAAATTCGGTTAACAAGAAACCAAAGTAATACATATTACATCTATTCCCGTCGCGGTGTAAATCAAATTAATAAGTACAATCCCTAATCGTGTACTAGAGGAAAAAAATAAATTGGTGTGTGGAAAAAGGAGGTGCAAAAATGGTTGAAGGAATGGTGCAAAGACTGAAGATCCAAGTCTCGTCCTTTATCTCGTTACTATTTGATGGTTCTTGTCTGTTTACGGTTTTGTCGATGTTTGACACTTTGTCGTGTCCTTCTTGGATTTTAGGCTCTCACTGATCCATGCTTTATTTCGATTCTAAATATTAAGCTGTCTGCATATATATTGGTGTTCAGATGCGTATTACGTAGCATTGTTGTTTTATTGGCATACATATATATATATGTATATTCTATTACTTTAATATCATAATGCTAAGTTTATTATTATTGTTAGTTACGAAATAAGTTAAGTAGTTGTAATTTGTGTACTACTATAAATATCTATTATAATAGACGTTGATAAGAGTGTTGGGCACTCACACAACGGGCATATTTGAGACCCACAACTTATTCTTAAAAAAAAGAAAGAAATTCAGTGGATTTAATGAAGGTGTTGGGTCAAGATTTATTATAGAAGATATAACTGAGCAGAAATTTAAATTACCTCCAAATGCTTCGATTTTTACGACCGAGCTTCTTGCTATTTTTTTGTGAAAAACGTGTTGCAGTCTAACTGGGAGTTTGTGATATTTTCGGACAGCCTTAGTTCTTTATTGTCGCTTCAGAGCAGTAACTTTGAATATAATTGCCATTCACTCATTTATCGAATTAAAGAAAAGTATCTTAATACTTCAAAAATGGGAGGAGTCATTAAATTTTGCCGGATTCCAGGTCACTGTGCGGTATTACTTAGTGATCGAGTTGATTCAATTGCTAAAGAAGGTGTTAGACCAGGAATTAAGTTTCCATTTATCTTCGACCTTCTAGATAAAGCTAAAAGAGATAATCATGCGGATTGCGTGAATTTTATATGCAGTGAACAAAGGCCTGGTAAATATTTTCATATTGTCCAACCATTTCTGCCATTCACACCTTGATTTTATATACTTGTGTCCCAGTTAGTATGACTCGTAAATTTGTGTAAGCTGCGCCCCAGCCATTGCCGAGTGGGTTTGAACTTTGCGAACATAAGTTATCGCACGGATTATGCAATACCTATTATCGACAAAATTTCAGAGAAGACATTAATCGCCTGTTATTTAATTGCGTCCAATTTGACAAAACAAAAGACGTGTCTTTGCACTTTTTATCTTCCTTCTTCAAGTGATAAGATTTTCTTTTTTCTTTTTAAGTTTATTAAAGGAAACAAGATTATTATTTAATTTTGTGCTATTTAAATTTTCTTTTTTTTCCCCTTATTTATTAGCGTTTCTTTATGTAGACGGCTAGTTTTATTTTATTCTATTCTTTATCCATTTACCGGTTACTATTAATTTTTTAGATTTTCATTTTATGTTGCTTCGGTGTTGTTAATTGTAGGGAATTATTGGCCAAGAGGACGTTTCAATTTAGTCCGAGCCAAAAAAAAAAAAAAAAAAAAAAAAAAAACAATAGAAAATTGTAATAAGATCAAAACATTTAAATACTTGTCAGTGTAAAATAGTCTGCAAAATGCCCGGGAAAAAAGTGTCCATTCGTCGGATGTGGTGAATTAGGAAAATGTAATAACAGTGAATAAAAGGGTAAGTGTTGATAAAGGCAACGATAATAATAATAATAATAATAATAAGTGATAACGATAAATAACAATGAAGGTAATAATGACGTTTCGCTTACCTCTTGCGTCAACTCTGCTTCCTCTTCGTAACTTAATGCGACTACGGCCAACATCAAATTAATCAAATAAAAAGAGCCGAAAAAGACGACAACTGTGAAAAATACCACACTGAACGGGCCGCAGGTAGCCAACACCTGGAACAGACGTTAATTTTCTCCTTTAATTTATAGATCTTCATCGCAATTTAAATGAGCGCGCACTTCCCGCAACGCCCCCACTGATGATATTTCATTACTTACCTTTTTGTAAAGTTTCTGAGATAGTTCATTGTCGGTCTCTTGTCATTGGCAGCATTTATTGATTAATTCGCTTTACAGTAACTTTACAAAATAACATTAAAAATCGCTAAACTATTTATCTTTTAAATGGTGTAGATTTTTTCAAAAAAAAAAAATTGGTAATAACTTTCAGCATTTTTTGTGAACTATATTTCGCAGATTTCACCTTGTTATTTGCATTTTCTGCTAAGAATTCTTGTGCCTGAAAAATCTCTTAGCAGTACGATAAAAAAAAAAAAACAAAACAATAAAATAAAACCTTCAAAAGAAAATTATTTTTAAAATACAAAATAGAAGCGTAGGTGAAAAAATAGCCTTATTAATAATACCAAAAAAAAAAACATGTTATACTGTATCAGCATGTGTGCGCCATTAAACCAAACAAATTTGAGAACGAAAAAAAAAATGGTATACCTACGGAGTCATCTTATATTACTGAATTACCCGGAATAAAGTAAACAAACGAGAATAAAAATAAAATAAATACGTAAAACGAAATTAAATATATTTAATCATATTGTTTTCCCCTTCCTTACGTTACCACAAGCCTACTGGTTATTACGGAAAATGGCAACTGTTGCGGATCAGCTGACATGGTATTTAGTTTGATATGTGCTATAGTTTGAATTATCGTTGAAGGAGTGATTATCTTATTGCACGGAAAAGTTTAGATTAAATAATGAGCTACATAAATTTAAGACAGATGCAGATTTGGTTGTGTGCAAAATGGACAGGCCGACACGCGTAATCATGGATCGTATGTCCGATTCTCAAACGGTTAACGACTCTGATTGTGAGAAGTCTCGACGCAAAAGAAATATCCTCGTCTGACCACCAAGGCCCTATCAACGGTTTAATAATTTGTAGAAAAATTTAATCGGAATAACCAATGCGCACTCTCTCTAGACTTCAGAGTGGAAATAGTTTATTGGCGATGGTTGAACGGGATCAGAAGCCGTTGCTGCGCTCTGGAGGACATGTCAACAGATACACCTCAACATGACCAAGAAGCCATAGTAATGACACCTTGATTTTTTTTTTTTTTTGTGTTATCAATTAAGATCTGTTGGATTTAACTTAAAAATAGGTTTTCAGTTCTAGGATAGAATGGAATAATGATGTCTCTGAGTGCGTGATTCCAATAAAGGGTCCGCGGACACGGGGAAAATGCAGTATGCCGTAAAATTCGGCGTCGATTATTATAGGCATCAATCTCACTTAGTCGAAAAGAATAAATCAAGTTGAATAGATTAAAGAGCAAGCAAACAATCGACACTATGGCACTGTATCGGTTTTTACACAATTAGTATAGATAGATACCGTGGTCTGCGTACTTATCTAAAATCTGAATAGTGTTACACGGGTGAGTAGAGATTTATTTACATCATAAGCTCTAGAAGATTTTACGGTGCCAATATATTGACTGTATTAACGGAAATTTAATCTTACTATGATTACGCAGACAAGTAGAAGTTGCTGGCAAAGGATCACTTAAGAAATGCAGGGATGGAGAATGGTTGGAATAGAGGTGTGATTAGGATACACGTATAGATATCACGATTGGAATAATAATAGTAGGTGCATACGCCACTAGATGGACAAGTTCTGTACACGTCAAAAATAATCCTAAGGTTGGCAGAAGAGTGCACCACCTGGCAACCATAGTTTATTCGGGATAGGATCGAGACTTTAAATGTAACGAGCAGTAATTTTCGGTCAGTTCTTTTATATCGGAAAAATGAAAATAGACTTCAGACATTCTGCTTTGAAGTTAATCCCATGCGAGGAGGGCGCCTGGATAATTAAGAAACCGAAAAATTCGACCTTTAGTTTCATGGGAAGAAGTAAATTGTAACGGTTTAAGGATGTGCCTGGGATACTTGACTCTCCCGAAAAAAAAAAAAAAAAAGGTCTAGGCGAATGATTTTGGATGGGAAAAAGAGATTGAGCCGTTTTTTTTTTTACCAGTAATTTAAGGATAATTTGTTAGAGAATGTTTTAAACATTGGTAGGGAGACTAGAGGCTAAAGATGTATATGTATTTTCAAAGTCGTTGATGAAAAGCCAGGTCTGTGATATCATATACAAAAACAAGGTTACGCTGTGAAGGCGAAACCGCAATTCTCTGATGAAACGATTCCTGATATTGACCAAGTAATTCTCACTTAAACGTCCGAATGCACGAAAAGCTTTAAATATATTTACTCGTATTGCAGGTTATATTGACGAAGAGTAGCTCTCTATTAATAATCCGGGTTGTTATTATTCGATTAAAAACGTTTTTCAAATCGAAAAATAATGGCACACTGAAGGCTGATTACTAAAATTTGTTAATATTTACTTTCAAGGTTGAGTGTGTAGATTTCACTGTACGGCGCCAGGCTTGAATTTTTAATTTACCTGGATAAAGATAAGGCGCCGGTTTCCCTAAGACTAAAGCGGTGATTACTAAACGAGATGTAGATGTACAGTTTTCAGAGAGAAAGAGAGAAAGTAGGATTTTTATTTGGTTTTGGAATAGGACTGTGATTGTGACCAATTTCCAGCAGTCTCTAAGTATGTGCATGTTGTTCTTTTTTTTTTTTTTTTGGGGGGGGGGGGGTCATCAACCAAGAACCTTTACCCAGAAACAAATAGTAAGAAAAGAAGTCCGTTATATTTTCTAATACGATCAGAAATCTTTTTTGCTAAAAAGGAACAAATAGCAGGAATAATTAATTTGGGAAGGAAAGGACAGGATAAAGGAAGCACAATAAGGAGTAGAAAGTCCAAACTTCAGCAAATAAGAATACAAAGCAGAACACTACATAGAAAGAGATGAACACTAGAAGAACACGTGATCGGCGTCGCAAATAACTGTATCATCAGAATGGAGGGGACAGTGTACGGAGGAAATTAGGGAAAAGCGAAATCTGGAGGAAGGCAGTAAAGAGTGGCCAAAACGCATACGAACAACGGAAACAACATGAGAACGTCGAAGAGAGGGATGCAAAAGAAACCATGAATAGGGAGGAAGAGTAGGCTGAACAGACAGATGTTGTTCATGTTAAGATTTTATATGTGAAAAAGAAAATTAAAAGTTAATAGAAGGTCCACTTTAACATGAACAGATGTATGGACTCTAGAAACACTCTTGGAACTATAGTATGCAACGAATTATGAAAGTGAACTTTTTGTTCGTGAATATTAAAGAAATAAATCAAGAGATAGGTGGTGTCAGATGTGATGGCGTTCGTGCGATTTTATTTATAAACTGATGCTTGGGTTATGTGACATGATTATTACGAATTTTCTTGTTGTTTTTTACTATTATATTAAAAATATTTCACCTGTGAATAAATGTACTTATTAACGGGACAGTTTATTTCTTTAGCGTTCATTAAGCTTTGCTATCTTCATCCTATCGCTCTCGATACAAAGCGTAATGTGTTTAATGATATTTAAAAACCATTCAAAGAACTATATTTTTCATGTTTGTCATAATAGCAGTTATAGCACTGAAAAATTTTTTATAAAGTAACTTACATATGTTCATGTTACTGGGGCGAAAATGGAGTACGGAAAGGTGTCTCACATCTTGTTAGCGATTTTTTTAAACTGCATTTGTACCAAATTTTGAAATATAGTTTTAGTTCGGGGTTTAGTTGTTTTGATTTTGAATTCAGGCAAAAGATTAAAAACATAAATTTCGCTTTACAGTTTGAAACGTTAAAATAAATTAAATAGTGCAAGTTATAATACTGGAGAATTGATCAACTGGCAACTAAATTTCAAAGGTAATTAAGGAAGACACGTGAACTCGTAATCGAAAAGAATCAGGTAATTCAGCCTGATGATCTCCGGACACTGGTGCTTCGCAACGTTTCTTTTATCATGCGCCGGCTATGTAAAAACTCAACCATTTTATTCGCCGAGACCGATATTAGTCAAAAATAAATAAGGGAAAATCTACATGGCAAAAGTAATTTTATAATGCAATGTCACATATTTGTTGAAGTTATATACAAATGCGTTTAAAAATAAATATTTTTAGTTTAATTTCTTTTTTACTACCCGCTGCTTATAAGTAAGTACTATTATAATTTCTTTTAATAGGAAATTTTTGTTTAACGGAAAAATATTTTCCTTTCCCAAATTTTTATCTTGACCGTGTTCATCACTATGATTATGTTAACACGCACATATATAGTATATATATATATATATATATATAACTCGGCCATTTTGGTCTCGCAAGGGGCTGTGCCCCTCGACCCCTCTTGCTTTCATTTCTGTCTCTTTCTCTTCTATACTTTTTATAAAATGATCAAAATTTACAACGTAATTCTTACTGGCATCAAAACAAAAAAAAAAAAAAAAACATAACCACAAAAATCCTATTCTAAAATTTAACTTCCGTTATATAAAATTAAGACATTTTTTTGTTACATTTTTCGTTACATATTTCATTACATAAAATTGTGTCGTTTTTTAAATAACACTAACAAAAATCCTATAAAATATAACAAACGTTACATAAAATTGGGACATTTTTTGTAGCCTAAGAATTACGTTGTAATTAATATATATATATGTATATGTAAAACACCAACATGTAGTTTAGATACACACTTGTTAATTGTTTTCCTTTTGCAGAAGTTAAAAATAAAAGAATGTGTTTTTTTTTTTTTTTATTATTTTTATTAAAATTCCTGGTGGCGCCTATGCACCATTTTTAACTGCAATGGTCATTAGAGCACACGGACCAGGGTGACAAGGGCTATTTCCTAATTTACTTATTAAGCTGTTAGTTCTAAGAAAACCGAGTAGTTTTTGTATGCGCGTTGGGTCATTCGACAGTATAGTTGAAAGTCGAACATTGGCAAAAACGGAGCAGGCGAACGCCGCACATTGTTGTAACAGGTGTTCCACCGAAGGATAAGGAGAGCCGGAATAGAAAAGGCACGTGTGTGAGAGAAGGGCATCTTCAGGTAAATAATTGTATGAGACCGCCGTATACCCAACTGAAAACCGATTTAACACGGCATGTTCTCGACGCGTAAGGATCAGCTGTAAATTTTATACTTTTCATAAAAGATGGTTCCCTTTGCCACTGGCTGATGACCCACTCAGCCATCACACGTTCATGGAAATAAACGTTCACTTTGCAGATTCATGTTTAATAATGGGAACTTTCAGAGTTTTAAAAAATTTCAAAAAAGAACGATAATGACTTAAAAATTTTTAAGCTCTCGGTAACAGCGAATGCTACGGGAAAGATGATCAAAATGGGAATGTTGTGAAGTAATTATTACGCTAACGTAAATTTTTAATTGATCTTATCATAATTGCCTAATTTTTATTTCCTTTTTTCTTATGCATATAAAAATAATTAACCTAAATGTTCTCAATTTTGTATAAACAAAATAGCATCGATGACGCGGTTAATAATTCCATATTTTTCGGTGAAAGTGAATAATAATTCGTGCTTTTTAACACAGCCCATTAGAATTCGGACTGTCATCTGCAGATTTTTGATTCATTAAAAGTTTTTTACCGGCTCGGGAGAAACACGAGTTCACGTTGCCTAGCCGGTGTCCGGTGTAAGGTAGAGAAAAAGTTGAAAAACATACTATGGTCAAAATTATTCACTTTTATAAGATTTATTATTTTTTCGTCTACTGCTCCGAAATTGCGGTTCAACTTCTACTCCTTCTCATTCGCTAACCCGGGCTTATTTTTACTTGGACATTCAACCTTCTTTTCCTCTTCGTTCCCGCTTTCTTGACTTCCCTCCTATGCGTCGCTCTGGTATCTCGGCAATATCCTGACTACGCTTTGGGCACAGTTTGCTCTCTTGGTCACTTTTCCGTTATCTTCATATTGTTCTCTATAATATAATGCAGCTATCAAACCGGTGTGGACCCGCGGTATATTTCTTCTTGGGGGGAATAACATTACCGTCTAATATTAAAATTATGCAGCGATGCCAGTCAAAAATATTGAGAATAATAGCTAATGCGCCATGGCGCACGCGTAACGACGATAACCTGTACATCGGGATCTAAGTACACCGGAAGCGAGTAAAGTATATAAAAATTATAGCTGGTAGTTGATTTCTTAGACTCAGACAACGAAAATCACAGACTAAATCGTTATTAGATCTTCCCCACCGGTTTGATTGGCTGCTAAAGCAACGCGGAGTATTATTGTTGAATGGCACCTCCGATCATGTCATAACCTACATTCCATCATTGGCTACATTAGTCAGATCGCAATTTAAAAAAAAAAAAAAAAACATAATCTTTGAATACTCTTCGCTTTTAACTGAACCATCTTACTTCTAGTCCTTTCTTTTATCAAGCAGTGTTTCCACTCCCTACAGCGCTTCATTTATTTTTTCTTTTCCTTTCATCCAAGCGTTTGATCGATTCTTTTTTTTTTTTTTTTAATGGGTTCGTCAGCATGGACATTGGCCTAAGAACAGCGGAACAGAGGGGTAAGAGAGACTCAGATCCTTACACGATGAGAGATAGCCGATAGCTAGAATAACCGAACAATTGCTTGTTGGATATTTCACGTCTGATAAAAATCTGATTTTCTCCTCCTTTTTCCAGTTCGGGGAGACGAAACAAAAAAACAAAACATTTTTTAGTAGTTGGCTATTAGTTACCAGTTGGTCACAGTATCACTTGGCTTTTACTTGTTGGTCAATTACTCGGAGACGCATTTTCCTATGTACCCTAGCTTAATTACCAGTTGGGGTCCGCCCATGATACCGAATCGAAAAATTAAAAAAAAAAAAGATCTTGTAATCAACATTCATAAATTTTACACCCTCTTCAAAAAAAAAAAAAAAAAAAAAAACACACTTGGAACGTCTCTTTTGCGTAATAATAAGTTTTATTCATTCGTTAACTTCGTTTGATTTAGTCTACACGAGTAAGCTCGAAAGGTTTAAGAATAAAAAAAACAACAACAAAAAAACAGATTTAATTCGAGAAACATTTACCGTAGAGATTTTAAAGCGCAAACAGCTGAAGAGGAATTCTGTTTGAAGGAAAGTTTTGAATAATCTTTGCACCGCCCAGCCATTGCCGATACACTTATGTCTAATTCTAGTTCCTTCCTAAGAGTAAAGAATACAGCTCCTGGCAGAAATATCTCTTAGCCATTTTATTTTCAACACTGTCTCTATGTATCGTGCAGAAGAGATTTGCGACAAGTTTCAGTAGGTGCTTCTCAGTTTTCAGTGTAACCGATGCACCGAATACATAAACCGGACGTTTTCATGCGCATGCGCATCATATTGAATCATCCGCTTTCGATGATGCAATCTTTCGACTAGTCAAACTATGTGTATACTTTATAGAGAATACACACATATACACGGCTTAAACAGGAAACAGATTTACGAGAACAAATTCCTGCTTAGTCTAGATGTTTTCTGGAAATTCTTCGCGAAATAATATTTTCCTACAGAACCATGCACGTAAGGAAGAAGTTGCGGCACGCCTATTTCGGAAGAGTTTCGATCGGCGCCATTACTTTTCCGCAATTCCGTTACACAGCGAACGGTAGAGCGAATATAAAGCCGAATAGTCGGGGGAAAAGGAAAGAACGGTCGAGGAGGAGAAAGAACACCTTGACGATATAATAAATATTTCTTTGTTTACTCACGCTGCTATCCTTTAAGTAAACCTGTCAATCAGCCGCTGCTGACAACGAACGTTTACAGTTATTGTTTACGTTACATCGAACAACAATAAAAAATACCTGCTCGAAAATTACTGCTGCACCCTTCATAAACTTCTTATTGATATATTACGCTTAAAAGGCTTCTCAAGTGTTGAACGGAACACACGAGAAATCCGTCAATATCCACAAGTGCAAAAGATCCCTCTGCCGATACAGAACGACCACTTGCGTGCCGTTACTTTTTACCGGCCATTCTAATTATGAGTTTGAACACTCGTAAAATTGCCATAGCGTTCACAATTCTCAGTTTGATTTTATAACGTACTAACTGTGCCCGCGGCGTTGTCCGCCTGAAATACGCTTCTTAAAAGTTGCACTTCATATTTATTAAAATATGCCGGCGTGGAATTCAGTTCGTGGGGCTGTAAGAGTATTGGTAAAAAATCTCAGCATATGTAACACAAAATTCTATCACTCTACTCAACTAGTTGTAAATGATCTTATTCAAAAATCACATCAATTTTGAAATCTTCGGAGATTACCTCCTACATCCAAACTTACAAACATTACACCTCTATATCAGTGGCGGATGCACCCGGGGGGGGGGGGGGGGGGATAGGGGGCATCCCCCCCAAAAGATCCAAAGCCACTATGAAAAAATTTGTTATAACAGAGAAACTTAATTTATATAAAAGATATTTGTATAAATGTTACCTATGGATTTAATTATAACTAATATTTAATACTGTTCTCTTCGATCTTTTGTCTTTCTTATTTATTTTTAATTTTTATTTTATAATGTAAATGAAAATAGATCAAAGATAAATATATATATTTTTTGTACTTGCTCACAAAGAAAGAATTCACATCGGATTACTAACAAAAATAAAAAAAAAGTAAAGTCTAGTAAAAATGCTATCTTTCTTACAATTCAAATTCTAAACTACCATTTTAGCTGGAATTTTATAATTTCGTTTTATTTTTTACCTAAAAGTAAAATAAAATTTAAATTAAATTTTAATAATTATGTGTTTTTAAAACATTTTTAAATTTCTAAAGAGGTCGTTATTTGATTTTCTTTATGAAACAGCGTATTTCTCAAATCTACTGCCTGCCACAGAAGATATTACGTAATTATATAACTCCCCCCCCCCCCCCCCAAAAAAAAAAAATTTGCTCTGAAAATGTCAAACCATAGGGCTTAAGCTACAAATTAGCGTGTCTGAAATCAAACAAACCAAACAATATTTCACTTTTCACAAAAAATAACGGCGATACAATCACCAATGTGACAGAGAATCTTAACTACTCCCTGTCCTTTCTTTTTCTGTTAGACAGTACTGACAAAGACAGCAACAAACAACGGACTCCTCTTGATACTTCCGCATGAAATAGCATTATAAAAAATTTAAAAAACAACAAAGCTGCTGGACCTGACTATACTACAAATAAGACACTAAGATTAATCCAAAAGGTCTATCCAAAACTCCTTCCACTCCTGTATCTAAAAAAATCATCTCCTTAAACTATTTCCCTAAAACCTGGCACAAAGTAAATGTAATCCTACTTTATAAATCAAACAAAGATGCAAATCTCATAATCTTCTATCGTCCAATATGTCTTTTAAATACTGTAAGCAAAATTTACGAAAAGCTATTAAAAAAGTAGGATATCTTGCCATCTGAACTCAACAAAGTTTTTAGATAAAAGACAATTTGGATTCAGACAAGGGCTGTCCCCACAGAACATGCTGTGAATTATGCAATCAGCAAGATAGCAGCAGCCTTAAGAAAAAATCGAGCGTTCTTGTCATAGGAGTGGATATCAAAGGAACCTTTGATAACTGCTGGCATCCTACTTTGTTTGACATTTTAAAATATATTCTGATCAAAGAAATACCATTGGTAAGTACAATATACCGCTACCTTAAAAACAGACGTGTAACTCTTCACATAGGTAATCATAGTGCAAACACTGAAACCAATAAAGGCTGCCCACAGGGTAGCGTTTTAGGTCCACTTTTCTGAAATATATTATTCAACTAAGCTCTACCATACGACAAGTACGTTGATCTATCCGCATATGTAGATAACTTACTATTCATAATAACGGACGATACAAAAGTCAATCTCGAAAGAACAGCTAATAAAACGCTTGAGTTACTCGGAGCCCGTCTAAATGAAGTGAAGCTTAATCTTTCAGTTGAAAAACGCTTTGTGTCTCTTTTCAGAAACTCCCTGGAACTAAAAAGGAAAAATATTAAAGTGCTTTACAGGGGGATCACTTTAAAAGTAGTCGAACATTTTAAATACCTAGGAGTTGTATTAGACAATAAACTCTCCTTTAAACAACACATAGACTCCACCACATCTAAGTTGGACGTTAAATAATATCAATTACTAAAAGTGTGCTGAAATACATAGGGCTTTGATTACAAATATAGACTTGTGTTTTTCCAACACGTAAAAAAGAAAAGCCTAAAGCAAAAAATCTACTCTACATAACGTAAATACTTAATAAACGCCTGCAGAGCTTATATAGAACAATTTCTCATAGCACCCCTGTTGCTCTTACGGGAGTCTTTTCACTAGACCTAGAAATTAATTATAGATCAATCATTTTTACTATAAAAAACCATAAAAATTTTGAATATATTAACGATCATGTCTATCAAATAATGATTTTTTTGCTTCCAATAAATCCTCTTCAGAATAATTCCTACATGCTAATCCACCATGACTTACATATAAAAATGTCGCTAAAACAACTTAAAAGACACATTAAAAATTATTTCATGTCTATATGGCAAAATTCCTGGGAAAGAGATACAGTAGGTCGGTATACTCACAGGCTAATCCCACAGGCTTACAGTTAACATCTGACTTTTACACTACCCAACTCCTCACTGACTACAGACACTTCGGAGCTTACTTAAAAAAATAATACAAAATTACTGAAGATAACAAATGTGGATGTCTGGAAATTGAAAACGCCAATCATGTAATCTTTCACTGTAGTAAGTATGACGACATCAGACACTTCAATATAGGAAACCTCAATTTGAGCAATTTAACTTTGCCAGCTAAATTTCAAAAATTCGCTTTCTTAGTTTTAAAACCAAAATTCACTGACAAAAATAACATCCTACAGTGATTTACATTACTCAATTGAATAAAAAACATTACACTTAAAATCTGCAGATTAACACATATATAATTTTCAATATTAATATCCGGACAAGACAATCTAGCCTAAATGGTAGATCAAACTGGAATCAGTCACACGCGTCTTTCAGAAAAAAAAATAAAAAAAAATAAAAATATTATTGTCCTTTAAATAAGTACACCAGATCATGTAGCATTAGGTTTCTGAAGCCGGCTATTGTTTCCTTAATCAGACTAATACTTGGTCATTCTCTCCTTCCGTCTTCTCGTTTTTCCTTTTCTCTTTCACCCTCTCCCTTTTGTTCTCTCCACTCTACTGACCCTCCCTTTATATGCGACCCCAACCATATCCTTTTTGAATGCCCTGCTCTTTTTCCCGAGTGCTCTCATCTATACGCCGAACTCTTGGCGTTGGATCTTCCTACCCCTTTCAATGCTTCCTTTATCCTTTCCTTCAGATCTCTAGCCGTTATTCTCCTCCTACTCTCCTTTATACTCTCTACCTCCGATCGCCTCAGAATCTAAGTTGGTGATCTAAGCTCATGTAGTTGAGTCAATGCTGGCACCGAACCCATTTAAAAAAAACAACAAAAAAACCTGATATAAAAAAAAATTAAGGTTTATTACTTAAGTTTTATTTTAAAAAGGTTCTAGGTCAAGATTAAGCCTAACGGCGGTGCTTGGCTTGGCGCCTTTGTACGCAAATTCGTATTGTAAAAAAAAACGCTATTGAAATACAGTTCTTAATCAAAAAAAAAATCCCCCCCCCAATGTCTCTCTGGATCCGCCTCTGTCTATATAATATTAGTGTCATCCATCGCTCGACCATCATTTTTTCGTCGACTTTAGTTGAAAAATTGATCATCGCCAAGAAAAGTCCTTTTATTTTAACGGGATAATTTCCGGGCATTATATATTTTTTTAACTCAGTTTTTATTATAATTGTGTTTTCGATTTTTACCACAGTGTTATGTCGTAATCACTTTAAAAAAAAAAAACCTAAAAAACCCGTCACTCGACCATTTCTTTTCCGTCAACTTTTATTTTAACCGGTTTAATGCGGGATAAAATGAAAAATTCGTCGCCATGAAAAAAGACTTTTATTTTAACCGGATGATATATATATGTATATATAGGCTATGTCCACCCTGAAAATCGATTCTAAATATTGGTGAAAGAATTTTTGAAATCGAATGAGTTGGAGATTACATCTACATCGAAATTTACACCCCTTCATATATATTAGTATATAGATAAAATTCAAAACTCGGAGTGTAATTAATACATAGTATTCATCACTAATTACGGATGCAAATACGAGCGTGTTATTAATGTGCTTTTTATTTTTATTTATTTTTATTTTTAGGTAAAGTTTCGAATAATTCACATAAGAGAATGTTTAAAAATTGAATTGTGTTTTGAAGGAACCGTTATCAAAACTTTAAAAGCCACCCCTCGTAATTAGATAGCAGTATGAGAATTCCTTAATTTAAGTTTCAATTTTGTAATGCCTTCTAGCAGCGCAATTAGAGAAACCGTGCAAGGTAGTTTACCTTTAGGATTCACGCAATTTTTATACACGAACTCTGAGCATAATTACAAAATCAACATTTAACCAATTGGAGGCGATAAATTTCTCGACAACATACTTCTTGAAAGTAACACGGTATCAGTTCATAACTAATTTCTATATTTCCGTTTCTTTCTCATTATGGTCGATTTTTGTTAATGTTTTCATAGCGCCTATGCATTGTTTATGAATTTCTCTATTTTTACCAATGTACTCTTTGGTTTTCCCTTATTTTTACCACACAAAAACATGGCGTGTGACTCCCTTTTAAAACATTTTTCAAATATTTCATTTATAAAAATCGTATAGTCCGCCTATTAACTTTCCAGTATGATTATCTCTTCTTTCGCAATATACACTTCGATTTTACGTTCACGTTTTTATAATATTCAGTTCTGTGTGTTCGTGTTGTAATTTCTATTATTTTTCAGCTGAAGCTTTGCCCGAAAACGTTTCTGAAGAAATATTTCGATTTATTATATTACATGGATATGCTAAATACACGTGTACATTATTTTAAATAATTAACATACACTTTTATTCATCGCTATTTACAGGGGAAATTAGAGTAACGCAAAATGCGGTAGGAAGGTTCATCTTAGTTATTCAGATTATTTGCAATCCAATATAAAATTTGAACGCAATATGGATACATGGATGAGGATCGGGAAGAGAATTGGGCAATATCAAATAATGCAAGACGAACCGAAGAATAACAGTCTGGGCAGTTTATTGACTAAGAGGAAAAGCGGGGGTAGAGATAATAGCAATTGAAAAAGTACCTAACGAAAATACTCGGACAGGGACATTTTAAAAAAGCAGCTTAAACTGGTTTAGAACGAGTCACGCTGGAGTCCAGTTTCAGAACTATAATCACCTGTAACTATTTTCCGGTTTTTTATATATTTATACAAACAGTTAATGTTTTTCCGCTGTTTTTAATTTAGTCTACTTTTTCTGAAAAAATTAATAGCTAATAATAATAGTAATAATAATAATAATAATAATAATAATAATAATAATAATAATAATAATAATAATAATAATAATCGTATAGGGAACTTGAACAGTTTAACAGACTCTAATTCGGTCGGAAATCACAAAGAAGAAGAAACCTGCCAAACCTGCTATGTCTCCTCCATCAAAAAGTTAGAAAGACTTGGCAATATTTCTATTCAAAAGAGCATCCACATTTATATATATAATAGCAGATCGAAATTAGACGCCGCACAACCCATCCGAAAATGAAACGGAAATATAATCGAAGAGAAGGAGAAAGAAAAATGGTCTACTAAAATGTGCCAGACTAGAGACATGTCAGTACAATACAAAAAATAAACATTTCAATAAATATGATACAAAAAGATGAGAATTATTTGCAGAAACGGGAGGGTTCTTATTATGTGTACTTAAAACCAAGTGAATTTCAACGAAAAATTACAAAAAATACATAATGAAAGATCATGATGTATGCTGTAAATGACATCAAGCCCTCTAAACAATTAAACACATCGAAAGATGCTGCAAATTATTTTGTCAGAATGGAGTAACGGAAAAACATATAATAACACAGCGAAAAGAGTATTGCAACAGATAAAGTAAGTCCCATATATGCTCAATAAGTTATCACGGATTGTGGAATTAAACTTTTTACAATGTACTAAGCCTAATGGATCTGAATATTGCGGCCAGTTCCTTTCTACTTTCGATGATCCGCCTTTACTTTCCCAGATCTCTCTCGTGTAACCAATATTCAATTTCAGATTAGGTGTATACCTCTGGGAGTGACTTGGATCCGGAACGAAACAACTCCCGAAATCCTATGATACACCTTCGGTTTGCTAGCCAAGCACCTTAACTACTAGATTACCACGCTGCTTTTCAATAGATAGCGCAAAAATACAGACTAATAAAAAGAAAACATAAAACTATTAAATTATACCGACCTAGAACTGTCGTTATAAATTGCAAAATGGAACCTCGCAGAAACTGGCTATTACATATATTCTGGTTTATAAACTATCAAATACTAATATACGCTTAATGGACGCATCTCTCTAATGGCAATAGTAGTGCTAGCCGAAACAATTAAAAAACAGTGAATACCCTTTAAAATAAAAAAAATTTGAAAAACAAAATCATGTACGACGACCCATAATGTCAGTAATCTGAATTATTCTGAGCACATTAATGGGCTTTACATCTTTACGGATTCCAACATACATACATATATGTATGTATATATGTGTAATAGCACACAAAAAGTAATATTATCAAAAGCGTTTAATGATTGTTATTGTTTCTCCATCCTTGGTATAGCATTCTTTGTCAGATTCCGTTCCTTGTTACTCCTGATTGCTGCTATGTATACGCGTTGATGGGTAATCGTCTATTATTGGCAAACCCAGGGAAAAACCCAAACAAGAAAAAAAAAACACCTAAATCAACAAAAACGAATAAAACAGTCGTTACTTAAAATAATATTAATCCCCACTTCATTCGGGCATGTGTAACTGTAGCGATAGCCCGAATAGTTTCGGCGAAGTTGAAGCCTCTTCTATCCTCCGGGACATTTCTTTCTCTGATACTTTCGTTTTTTGTCTCTATTTTCTTCCCATTTACAGTCAAGCTGATAGCTATCCACGTTCTCTGATTTAGCTTTTCCCGTAATTATTTAGTTGTTTCCAACTCCGTGAATGCTATTCAAGCCATAAGTTATTCTCTTTTTTCACTCATCCCTGCGATTTAAATGCGCGCTTTCATCCATAGTTTCTCTTCTCTATATTCTATCTCATCAATTCGTTATCGGTTCTTCTAGTCATGCAGGTACATAGTAGGCAATGGAATCTGGCTCGAGTTGCTACTTACCTACGTGTCAATCCCGAGTTTAAACTTATCACTTCTTTTCAAAAAATTCCAATTTATAGATTTTGGTCCGACGTCTATGCTCCGTTCTTTTCTAATATCTATCATTTTGCCTGTCTGTCTAATCTAATCTTCCTACTCGTAGTTAATTTCGACGTTCTTTTATCTTTTTCTTTTTTTTCTTTTGGCCCTGTCAACCGGGGGGGGGGGGGGACCTTTACCCGGAAACAATTAAAAACGGAAGGAGTCAAGTATTTAGGAGGAATAAACAAATAGTAGGAACAGTGTGTGGAGAAGGAAACGGCAGGATATAAGAGGCGCAATATGGAGTAAGAAGACCAAGTCGCAGCAAACTGGAGTAGAAAGTAGAACGATTAATAGAAAGAGATAAACACGTGATCAACATCGCAAACACGCTCTGTGTTTCAGTGGACAATATTCAGAGGAAAGTAATAAAAAACGAAAGTGAGAAGAGGATAAGAGACTATGGTTTAAGAATTTAGAGGAATAACAGTAACAACAACAGAACGACGAAGTGATGGAAACAAAGAGAACCATACGGATTCCTTAAAAACCGGTCCGAACAGTCCCCTACCTTTCTCCTTGATATTTTTAATTGTTTCCTACAACTACCCCCACCCTCTTGGAATTATTTTATCATCAACATTCCATTCCTAAAAAAAGTTCTTCCTTACGTCCTATTTCCTTCGCATCCTGCATCAGAAAACTGTTTGAAGATGTGTTAAACAAGCGCTTTGTTTGGTGGCTAAAGCATAATAATGTATTTCCTAACAATATGTTTGGCTTTCGGCCTGGTATTGATCCTCCCGATTGCATTAATCTTTTTGTTTTCTATATCTACAAATCTTTCATCCAAAAACATTATACTTCGGCTTCCTTCATCGATGTATCCTGTGCTTTTGACAATGTTCATTTATCCAAAGATGACGGCAACTAACGTTCTAATTCTGTTTCCTTCCCTTATTATCAATCTCATGCTGATTCGTTCTATCCTCTACTCCATTTAATGAAACTTCAAGAAAGGTTTTTTTAGGTCTTCCCCAACGTTCCTCCCTCATTCGTACTCTCTTTTCAACATATACACTGTCAGTGTGGCTCTTCTGCCTCTAAACTCTTCGTCTTTATTCCTCGCTGATGGCATCCTACTTTTATCTCATCGTATTGTATCAGCCAGTGAAACATTCTCCCAAATTTTGGCTTTTCAGAATCTTTTCGTCTGCCTCCATTCTGATGTTTATAAACGGATTAATGACTATTCTACGTTCCGTTATTTTCATTTCCTCTAATCACCTTTTCTCTAAATTCTTGATTATATCTGACTCCATAACCGCCCTTCAGGTAATTTTATTATACTCCGTATTTCTTTATTCCCTCCATTCCATTCAATTTGATTTGCTTTGCTTTGGGTTCCCCCAGCCATTCGGGCTTCTTTCTGATAATGAAACGGCGGATTCTTTGGTACTCGGGTTGCTGCCGCTTCTCACTTCGTTTTTAAAAAAGACCCATCGTCTAATCTCCTTCCGCTGTACAAAGGTTTTCATTTCAGGTTTTAGTCGGATATGTACGTTTCCTCTCATCGTTTCACTTGAGTTACATTTTCTCACTTTCGTTTTTCTCGTAACATCTTTTCCATATTTCGTCTTCGTTATCCGAAAGATGAAGTTTTTTCCATGATTTCAACCATGCTCCTTTCAATGTCCATCTCTCTCAACTGAACGTTCTAATATTTTCATTCCCGTAATATATTTGGGCTTTCCACTCCCTATTTTGTGCTTCTTTCATTATCTCATCTTGCGCGTTCATCGTTTTTAGTTTCTCTATCATTAATCGAATTATTATTCGACAATACTCTCCGTGCTCTATTTCTGGTCAAAAGTAGTTCTGTGTTAATCCGTTCGAGGGGAACGAAAGACTCAAACCGGAACAAATGTTAACAGTAATAATTAATAGCGATTAACATTATTCATCACTAACGATTTGTCACGTTATTTAACACACCGATTAGAGTTGAAACTTTTCGGTACAGAAATTCAAGCAAGACATTTTACTTAAGAATGAAATTAGTTTTTTTCCGTTTTTTTCTTTAAACCAAGTTATTTTCCTTATAAAAAATTTGACTCGGGCAGACATAACCCCAGGATGCTTTCATATAGCGCTTGGAAATAAAAGCTTTACAATTGTGTTTGACCCCAATTTAGCTAGGCGCGTTTTAATCGATCAGCAGCCTGTAACTTCACTCGGTATTAGTATTCAGCCAAGCACGGTGCAAAATTCTTCTAGACACAAGATACTCCACACACAGTATATTTACGGCCAGGGTGAACTTTTGATTCCCATTGCGGCTTTGCTCGTTCTTTTATAATTAAGTGTACCTTTACCGTATCACTTCGCGTTTAGCAGCGCCTCTATCAGCATCGCTTTCGCCGTGTCAATGAATTCGCACTCGAGGAAATTTCTGAAAGTATCGTTCGCCAATAAGCACTCCTCTTATCGGCGTAGAAAAGTATCTTCATCGTAAAAATATTTTCGCAGACGGTTCTAAATGTCAGCGTAGATTTCGAAACGGAATAATTTTATCACGTGATCTTCGCGAGTTACATCGTCAACCGACTAACCGTCAAACAACAGGCTGCTTATCTGATTTATTAAGCACGCAAACGGTTTTAAAAAAACGTTCATCCAATCGAAAGGCTTCTCTTCTGTTCGTTATTTCAACGTGAAAGTTGAAATTACCTTCACACGAATTCCGCCAACGGTCAGCGAGATAAAATTCTCGTTCAATTCCCATTTCAGGTCGCAATTTACAAATGACCGTCTATTTCCAGCGTCAACAATAGTCGATAGAAGTGCCGCTTAGCAATGGAATAGAAAATATTAGGCATTCCGTCAATCAGCGGCCAACACATTGCAATACGACCCAAAAAATGAACAAGTATGCCCGAGCCAATCGCATATCTAACGTATTTGCAAAAAAATACTCCGTTTAGCCCCGTTTAAGGATTTATTAGAATTTCTCATCTACCCTATTCATGACTGCACGGTAGCCTACCAAATTCAGTTTCGCCAATTCTCGCCAAACGGTATTTTTCCTCAGTATTATTGACATCTCCTTTGTCTCAGATTTATTACTGATAATGTGTTTCCTCCGTTTGACTTAGCGACGGCAAAAGAAAAATAATTATTCGAACATAAACATGTTCGTTAAAAATTTTACCTAGAATAAACGTGTACCATTTAAATGTTACGCGTTTTATCGTTTATTTCAGGCAATTTCGCGGAAATCCATTTAGCGTGCATTTCACAAGAAACCACAATACCGCTTAAAAAGTAACAGTAAAAAAAAATACTGTTACTGTGTTTGATTTTTTTAAATTAAATTTTCGTTAATTATCAATCAATTGCGCAACTCGTCGAAGCACACTCAGTATTCATTAATTTCGCATCCGCCAGGAAATGATTTGCAAAATTAAATTGCAGTAAAGTTTGTAAAAACGCGCACCGACTGAAACTAACGACTATAAAATTTTCCGAATAATGATAAAAATGCAAATTTTTTCTCATTTAGCTCGGTAGGATGCGTTTTCGTAATAATTTTCCAAGTAGGTAGCCCTCATTAAAAGATCCCGTGATAAGATGAATAATTTAGTTCTTGTCTTTGCATTTATTATTATTCGCGAACACGTCAAGAAATTAGCGTGACGCTTCCACAGCTACCCCCGCTACACACACTTTTCATTCACTGGAGAAAAAAATTGTTCACACTTGCTTCGAAATTACTTGGCGAATGAATTGCACGATTATTAAAATGGAAATCGCATTTTTCATGACTATGCAGAGAAATATCGTAGATTAATCACTGTTATACGTATATAAATACACACACACACACACATATACATAAATATAAATTTATATATATATATATATGTATGGGGGGGGGGGGGTATATATGTATATACAATCCTTTTACTTCTAAAATTCTGTTGGAAAATTAGTTTTCAATCGACTACGTCATTCTTTCCCGTTTTTTTATTTTAAAAAATCTTAGCAATTGTACGTCACAGCCAATCTTTATTATCTTACACACGGTGATGGTACATAATAATAGGGCAAAAGTTTTTGGATATTTATAATTACTATTATATGTTCTATGAACTATTATTAGATGGGTTAACAAATTTCAACTTAAATGATAGTAACGCCGAAAATCGGAAATAATTTATTAATCTCTGAAATCTAACAAACTAATGAAAAGTAGAAGTAAAATCAAGAAAAATAGAGATTAATAGTTGAATATAAAACTTTCATAACCGCATGCAGCTAAGTAACGCCGTCAAAATAATAGAAATTTATAACCAGTATTCCGATTTTTTTTTTTTTTTTCTTCTATTTCAGCCTCTATGGACTACGCTAAACAACTAAGTTTTCATTTTACTTCTTTTCCTTCTTCCTTCCTTAATATCTTTCCAGTATTTCTTGAGACCCTCCATCAAGGCATTTTTATGGCTTATCGAAAGCGACCTCTTCCGGTTAACTTGTTCTATTTTAAAGATTGACGTCGCAACTGTTTTATGAAACCATTCCCCTTATTAAACACATTTGTGTTTCAGTAACATCCATTAATTCCATATCCTTTTCACATTCATTGAACCATGCAGGTCTTATTTTCTTCGTTTTCATGAATTCTCATAAATTCTCTTGGTTAACCTGTCCTCTTGCATTCTGGTAATATGCCCGTAAAATAATAATCTTCTTTTCCTTATTGATATGGACAATGGTTCAATTTTGCTATGTAGTTTATAGTTCGAAACCCATTTGAACTGTCCGTCATTCCATTTAACTCCTATAATCTTTCTCAGGATTCTCCGTTCCCTTACTTCTAATTGATTTGTTAATATTTTCTTGTTTAGATTTAACGGTTCTGATGCATATAAGCCTTCTGGTTTTACAACTGTAGCATAATGTCTTAGTTTTGCTCCTATGCTCATTGCTTTTTTATCGTAAACATTCTTCACCAAGTGATATGCCCGACCTAATTTACATATTCCACTATTCATTGCTTCTTCTTCTAGTCCATTTTGTTGTATAAGTTCCCCTAGATATTTATAATTTTTTGTATTTATTTATTTAGTAGTATCGTACGGAAAGAGCGCGAAACGTATTAAATCGATGCATACAAAATTATATGACAAAATAAATAGTAGATGCAAAAGACTTATTAGGAACAATATACGCCACGCACATGCTTACATTCGCGTATGATAATTAACGATGATGACGGAAGGGGAAGTAGACAGAAGAAGAAATTGAAACGTATGATGCATACGTACACGAACGTATACAGAAAATAATTTTAACTTCAATTAAAAGAAAAAAAAAAAAAAAAAAGTAAGGAAACTTATCAAAGTAAATAAATACATTTCTTTACAAACGAGTATGTAAGACTAATTAAATGAATCACTGTATTAATGTTATTCATTAAAGTCAATATAGAGAGAAGAGGGTGTTTATATACTTCGAATTAGTCGGTTGAGTAACAGAAAGAGGCGATTGTAGGTTTAAATTCATTTCTGGAACACCGTAATCCCCAGTTTATTCCTGAAAAACGATTTGTTACACATTTAATCTAGTCACACGGCGGGACACTTTCATATATTGCTTTGCTCTTGCAACATAAGTTGACGCCTAATTAAAATATAAATACAGCGGGTAAACTAGAGCTGGACATGACAAATAATCACTCAAGCATGAAAAAAATCTACCCAGTAGGAAGGTCAACTCTAAGAAGAATTGCATTATGCGCATAAATTGATTACAAAAGACTAACGGAATTAGAGAGTTAAATATAGGTAAGATGGGACACGGTGAAGCACGAGAAGACTCGTCGAGAATGTGATAAAATTAAAACTACAACGTGTACCATGTTGTGAAGGTCAGAATAAACATCACATATGCGGAATCTAAGATTTTTCATAAATGGAAACGACGAGGTAGGGTATAATTAAACCAAAATACCCCTACAGAGTGTACTTCGTAATACAATTGAAAGGGAAGCACCTAAAGTTACAAATGAACGGACAGAAAAGGATTTGTGAAAATACAGAATTGTTTAAAATAAGAACACGAATGAAAATACGCTATTATAGCCTCCAGAATTGAGTGCGAAAATGGGTAAGCGCTGCGATAAAGCATAACCAGCTTCTTTTTCGGAGCGAATAAACCACAAGCCATAATACATCGTTTAGGATGGTAGAAAAAAAGAAGTGGACATGGCGGATTCGTGACTTGAAAAATAGAAACGAAATATATTTTATTATTTACAGCAGCTCACGCATACTAGGTGCCACAGTGTTAACAGTGACCACAGAAAAAATGAACCCGCCATACGTAAGACAAAGAACCATACAGTAGCAAAAACAGACTCGGGTAAATTAGCACAAAAAACGACGCCATATCAGAAAAACTACAAACAGCGCCACGAAACAGACCTACAAAAACAAAACTGTAGGGAACAGTGCATAACGGATAAAGAAATGTGCCACTGAACCTACGTTAAAAGATACAAAAAGAAAAAGAGAAACTAAAATGCTAAAGTAACGTTACAAAGTCGGAAAATACTAAAAAACAGATAAAAAAGGAAAAAATTAGAAATAATTTTTAGAAATTGAATCGAAATTTAGAAAAAAAAAAAAAAAAAAACAATCGAAGAAAACAGAGACTGGAAAGTAAACAGACTTTCTGTGCATTCATTTCACTCGCCTCCTTTTCCTTACTGTCCTCTCCCCACTCTGATTCAAACCATGATGTTTTCTTCGAATGTTTGTTATGTATTTGATAATCTTGGCTCTTCGCCTTTCATCTTCTTACAGTTCTTCCTTTATCTTTCTCATCCCCATCAATAATGCCAACACTTCAGTATCCTTTGTTCTTTCCATCTCCCATCGGCTCAGAATCGAATTCCCTAGCACAATACATTCAAGTGGTTGGGTTCAAGGGCGAGCCCCAAACAGAAAAAAAAAAAAAAGAGTAAAAAAATGTCGGTATAATGTGAAAATAAAAAACTCGCCAAAATACGGTGACAAACTGGAAAAAGTGGAAGATTATTTCACGAATATGTTCGATATATAAAGACATTGCAACATAATTAGTACAGACAAAAACGCCGAAAACATTCCAGAATTAACTAAGGAAAAAATTAAAAATGCACTTTGAGCATTAAAGAATATAACAGGGGGAGGGTACGAGGACGAGATCTTGCCTGAGGTAACTGTGGAGAAGGATTCAATCAATGTTTAAGAGGTAAAATTGCAGTAACGTCGAAGTATCGCTGATACATAAAAAGCGAACAATTACAGACCAATCAGCTTACACTATCGTAAATGTATAAAATTACACGCCGGATACTGAAATCGATTTGAAGAAACTTTCAGGTCCTCAGGATTAATACAAAATGAATACTTACTAACGGTTATACCGCCGATACAGAAACGCCAAGAATGCTACACGAAATTATATATGACCTTTGTATGAGAGAACATATTCGACTTAACAGAGATTCGATTCGGGCAGTATATTAAATGCATCAAACAATTAGTAGGTTGAGTATATCAATAAGAACATCCGGACATACAATGCAGGAACATTTATGGCACAGAACTGGAGAAATCCCCATATAAAGGGGAAATAGACAAGGTGATACCGTATCACCGAAACTATTCCGCCGAATGCTGGAAATTGTGTTCAAAAACTTATAGTGGTCAACAAGGATAAACGAAGAGGGCACACGTAATAAACCAGCTCAGATTAGCGGACGGTATAAAGTATGGAAAAGCTTCAGGCAATGATATCGGAATCTAAATTCTGATGCGGTAAAAGGGGGTTTAATAATAATAAATCTACAATGAAACGAAGACGATGCCGAACATCGAAGGGAATAGACTAATAATAGCAAATGCCGGAGTGGATAATTAATTTAAAAAAAAGAAAAAAAGAAAAACATTATTATTATGACGGCTATCTTTTAATGTACTTCGGAATAAACAAATATTAACCCCACCCACCCACCCACCCACCAAAAAAAAGACATAGCTTAAAGTGTTGGGTACACAAACGCAAACAGGGTCCGCAAAACCAGACATAAAACGGGTTTAAGAAAAGATCAATAATGCGTAGGAAAGAATTATGCCGAGTATTAGACGGTTGAACAAGTAATACTGGCCAGAATAAAGTAGAGGTTGGTCGGCCATATGATAGAAACAACAGATGGACATGCTGCAATACCATGGCTGATTCACCGGCCTTTGTTGCCACATCGTAATCCTAATCATTCGGTAAATGCAACCGGCCAGACAATATTGGTCGATACCAATCAGTCAGAAGTGGTCCATAAGACATCTCGATAGTGGTCGAACGGGAAAAGCAAATCGCTATCCACCTTTCACCATGTAAAGATGTTACCCAGCTAGAGTTGCTCGTCGACGCAATCACTAAAGTCTATGGGGAAAAGATTAGATGGTGTGACTCTGGTCTCCTATTCGTTTCCAAAAACACTCTTGTCTCGTTATATTAGACTTATCTAACGCCGATATTAAAAACTTATTATCTAAAATAATTCCTAAGCAAGTGTCGCGCGAATTAATACTAAAACTGCCGGTGAGCGCCTCGGATTTTTATAAAAGCACTTCGCTTGCTTTGACGTTCTCACTGAAAGTTGTTGCAAATCTCTAATATAAGAAGAAAATCGCCCCTTCTCAGTGCAATTAATCAACCAACTGTCTAATATCAGAATTATTATCTGCGCTTTAAGATTTTTTTTTTTCCCAACGAGGTTCATTAGCCCTAAGAAATAAGAAGAAGAACGTGAAATGGAATTTTGTTGACCTCTAAAAATCATCTCCGAGAATTATCAGATTCGAATACGAACGACTCTATTGATCGGCAAAGTCACCTCGAAATCGCCGTTTAAAATGAAATTACCTTCTCTCTACTCTATTCTCGTCTTTGAATTTAATGTTCTTCCAGGGTACTCCAGTACCGAATAACCGAACGAGATTTCTAGGCTGATTGTTTGTTCTATTCATGTTACAACGGGGTGTCGATTAGTTTCGGAATATGTTCGGCACGACTACCCACCTGCACTGACTCTGAGCGATGAATATTCCAGTGTTCCACATAATTCACAATATTTGTAAATGAGAAGAGAATAACATTGGAGTCGGTGAAATCATTTGTATAAAGGTATACGAATTGAGAAGAATTTTTTCATTCGTCAACAGAGAACGCTGGCCCGAAAAATGAGAAGAATGGGAATATTATATGTTGCTAAACGTTTGAGAATGGAGGATAAAAATAATTCGAAAATAAGCGGAAGGAAATGAGAGAATATAAGCAGCGCCGATGGAAGGAGAGTAAGAATAGTGTCAGATGACGGTTCAGCGGGAAAATTTATCGTCGCCATCTATTTATAACTTTCATTGCGGTCTCATGTTCGTTGCTTGAGGAGGGAAAAATGCTTTCACGTGACGAACTTTGCTTAAAATTGACGACAAAAGCAACGTTGCGCGTAAATGCGCATAAAAAAACCACTTCCGATAATTCGAACCGAGCTTATTTTATCACTCTTTCCGGAATTTCTGCCGAAAAATATTCGTAGCAGCGAAAAAAACGCGCGAAAGCAGTATTATTGAATAGGCTAAAACTTACTATATTGTAAACGTTCTCCCAATAATCCAAAGTAATCAACTGAAACGTTGTCAACATTGACCACATGAAGTTATCGAAGTTGGTAAAACCGTGATTCGGATTATCGCCAGTCTGAAGACATAGGTAACCGTTTGGACAGTGTCTGTAAAAAATAGAGAAATTTCGCATTTCTAAATAAATGTGTACATTTCAACGTACTAACTGACGACAACATGATTTAGCAATATACTGTAATTTGTAGTAGGTTAATTTAAAAAAAAAAAAAATCGAACATTTAACGTTTCGGATTTGTGTTTGTTGTTTAAATCTTGTTTAGAATGACACTACAATTTCCTTTATTAATATTAATGCTACATATTGCGATATTGAATAATAACGATAATAAATAATAACGATAATAAATGTGTTTTTAATAATTCGATGTTTATTTTTCTTCTTAGATAACATTGTTATTTCTGCTCATTAGACCCATGTATTCTTCTTGCTGTGTATTTTGTCATCTTTGCCGCATAATCGAATACCTCGAATTCTATTTTCACTTTTCTACTATCTCCTCTTTATGGTTATTATTCAATCGGGGATAATAATACGTTATCATTTATTTATAGGAATATTTTTCTTCCTCAAAGTGCTTTTAGATCGAAAATGTTTACAACAAAGATATAAAATGTCTATTGTCATCCTTAGACTCTATTCAGCATTCAGCCATCCGAATAGCCACTGGAGCCTTTTGCTCCCACAGCCAGTCTTAATTGTGAATCCGGACAGCTGCCCCTATATTTCAGAAGGGAGATACTAACGGCTAACTTTCTGACTTCCGCTCTAGTCAATTCAAACTTTCCGATCAATGAGCTCCTTTTCAATTCCCAGCAACAGAGTCAGACTACTCTGCGTGTTCCTAACTGTGCAACTAACATCAAAAATAAGTTCGAATCTCGTTTTCCTCAAATTAGAAGATTTATTCTCATCCTCCCTTTCCTCCAGTGTACACTAACCTTCCTCCTTGGCTTTTCCTAACCCTAGATATCAATCTTAACTTAATCCATCTACCCAAATCCATATATCCTGACTACACCCTTCATCAACACATTACTTTCGAAACTGTCAAATACGCTGACTACATCTTCTGCTTTACGGATGACTCAAAATCTACTGGCCATGTTGGATCAGCCTTTTTTGTTCCTCCTACCACCCATCGCTTCTGGCTTCCAAAATCCTGCTCTGTATTTTCGGCTGAATCTTTCGCCATCTTCAAGTGTCTTGAGTTCCTCTCCTCCGCTCCGCCTCTTTCTAAATACCTCATCCTTACTGATTCACTCAGTGTTCTAATGTCCCTCTACAACTTTTACACAGATAATGCAATTGTACAACGTATCCTTCTCCTTCACGATCTCCTTATTCGATCCCAAATTTCTATATCTTTCATGTGGATCCCCAAGCCATATTGGTTTCCTTGGTAACGAGGCCATCGACCGAGCTGCTAGGGAGGCATCCCGGCTTCCATCCATATCATCGTACTTCTCTTCTATCAGCGATATGAAATCCTTCTTAAAATCCTTTATAATTAAATCCTGGGAACAAGTATGGAGTTCTAGTCAACAAAAAAACCTTTTCCTCGTTAAACCTGATCCTCTATCTCAGATTCCCCTTCCATTCCGTTCAAGGAAGAAAAATATTATTCTTACCAGACTCAGGATTTCCCGCTCCCGCCTGACCCATTCGTATCTCCTACAACGCACCGGTCCCCCTCTTTGTCCCTTTTGCCAAAGAACACAGCTTTCCCTTCCCCATCTACTAACATCTTGTCATTCCCTTATAGCACTTAGAGCCCAACATGGCCTCCCCCCTTCCTTACCACAACTTCTAGCTGATTCTCCGTGTCATATCCGCAGTGCGTTCCAATTTCTTCATTCCCTTAACCTCTTAAACTCAATTTAGTATCCCCTCCGTTCCCCGGGCGCATATGACCCGTTTGAGCAGCCGGCGTCTGTACCTTCTAATGTAATAATTATAATAATAATAAGGATATAAAATTAACAGTTTAAAAAACTCGCCGCTGCAGTCCGATTACGAAAATTCGGAATGTTAGGAATAAAAAATTATCTTTAACATTTAAAGGAAAAATTTATTGTTCATTTCTAGGAAGAGAAAAAAAGAAAAGAAATCATTGTGTCTGCCTGAGAAATAACGTTATTTTTTTTTTAATATCGATTTTATTAACATTTTTAATGAAACTCGCAATTTTATTATTCGTCAAACGGAATTTTTAAGAAGACCGAAAAAGTATTCGAAAAAGGTTTGTAAAACAACAATAGTACATTTTTAAAAAACAAAAACTAAAATAAATATTTCCATTAAGAATACAAAATTTAAAAAAAAATACTGCAACTTAAAAATGTGAAAATTCTTTCTCTTCTTTTCGAAATTCATATTTTTACTCTCTTGTCTCACCGTTTTATAAAATTGGTTTTTTGAAAATTTCAAGCACAAATAATCGTAAAAAGCAAATTTCGTGAAAAATTTTCATCATTGCTCCTCGAAATTTTCAATCTGTTTCGATAGATTTAAATTATCCGAGAATTTTTCGTATTCTTTGGCGGAAAAATTTTAAAAATGATAATTTATTCGAAGAGAGATTTTTACTTTTTACCGAGTCCGTTAATTTTTCACTGCGCCTAATTTTTCTTTATATTCGAAACACTCGTTCCTACACCGTTTAACGAGTCGCTATGATGTCAAAAACACGACAAAAAGAGTTCTGTCTTACAGTACTCCGGAATGGGAAGAGGGGTAATTTAAAATGAAACGTTGCCGAGAGAATAACGGACGAGTTGACAAAAAAAAAAGTGAAAGACCGTAAATGGAACGAGGCACATTTGAAGGTACCGAGCAAAGTGGACGTCCTAGGCGTAATCACGTGACGGCTTAAAGGAATCGACGGTTGTTCCCATACTCGGATCGAACGAAATTTGTTCATCAGTGGGATATGGGGAGCCACCGAATTTCTCAAACTTAACTGATTTCAGATGATCGCATGAATGAGGGGGTCTCTTCATCCATAACTGAGAGAAAGGATGGATGGTGACACCTTCTTTAGCTGTGACGTCTGCCAATGCAGTTATAGACAACGTGTTAGAGCGATCAATAAATGTCGGGAATCGAAATTACATTTCGTAATTTAAAAAAAATTTCTCTCATTAATTGGCTCCAAACGGGAAATTATTAGAGACTGTTTGGTTTTTTACCATCTATCGCAAATCTTAAAGTACCACCTTGGCGTACATTAAAATAAGCGAGTTGCAAAAATATTTTTGGTATTTGATTAAAAAGTGGAAACAATTCCCGATGCACCGGAAAAGAAGAAACAAAGTAATAATTTAAAAAACAATGCAACACTTATTAATTAATCGCGGATGAAATAAGAAAAAAATAAGAAATAATAATAATAATCAATCAAATCAAATCATTTAAATAATAATAATAATAATCAATCAAATCAAATCAAATCAAATCATTTAAATAATAATAATAATAATAATAATAATAATAATAATAATAATAATAATAATAATACACCTGTTATCGAAAAAAGTATTAGCATCATTAACGATTAAAAATTAACATTTAGGTCTCAAGTCGAATAAACAAAAGAGAAATAATTGTGATTTTTTTTTTTTTTGATTTAAAAAGAAAACTAGATCAAAAAACGCGCCAACGTGTTTCAGAATTCTGTGCTCAGAGAGAAATATAAAATCAAGTCTAACTGTTATAGTAGAGCTATTATTGTGGGACAAATTAAACCTCCACACGAATAGCTCGCGGAGAAAATTATTAATTTTCAGAGGCCAAGACAAGAAAAAACAAAAAACAAGCAAGCAAGCGAGGAGTTTCAACAAATTAGCTGGAACAGAAAGTTCGGAATTTCAGCGAAATGAACTGGACAGAAACAGAGAAACAAAACTCGATCCGTTAAAAGCGTAAAGATAATTAAACTTTTAACCGTTTTTCACTTCACGACCGTTTTACAACATTTCCATATTTGCTTCTCACTCTTCCTTGCCGCCGTGTTATCGTTTCTATGTTCGCAAGCACACATATTCCAGACCGATTTTCCTCGTGGTCTCCATTAGTCGCCTACGTTTAAATTATATTTTATTACGATTTTCGTCTCGAGTTCCTTCTTCAGCCGAAAGTTATGTACCCTCCTTCGAGCGCTATTCTCTATCGAACGCTTCGTATTCTCATTTGTTACTGACCTTTCTACTCCATATCGTGCGTTCTTTTATATCCTGTTTCTTTACTATCTCTCTACTATTTCCACATCGTTACTTCTGCCGTACTAACGATATCTAATCGAATTAAAATGTAATTGGCTACCCTCCTTTTCTGAATAGAAAATCCTTAGTTGACGAGCTCATCAGAAAAAAAAAAAGGAAAAAAAAACCCGGTTCCCATTATATTGAGTAACGGAAAATCGAAATTCACTTTGCCGTGCCAAAAAGATATAGATATCTCCTGAGAAAAGCCAAGAACGCGTATTAATTCCAATTCTATAATTCGGCTTATAAATTTACAATTTGGACTTTTTAGAGTAGCGCCTAATAATTAAGGTGCTTATAAAACCGAAAATGGTACAGATTCGAGGCTTTTTAAATCGAGTCGCTTTTAAAATTACATATAGCTATTTTATTCCGTTGAGCTTAGTGTATTGTGAGAACCTTAATGTCACAATCCCATGATACCTTATCGAGGATATATGGGACTTGCTTTACTTTACTTAATCCGAAATGGAGAATATCAGTTATCCCGGAGAAATCTGGAAAGGCGAATCCCAAGGAGAAGGAAATTGGCTTCTAATGTTCTCTTTAGATCCATTAAGCTTCTTAGTACATTGTAAAAAATGGCTCAATTCCAGAATATAGCCAAGGGTGTGGGGGATTCGTTTTACTAGAATTATTTCAGGAAGTTCGGATAGTAAGTTATTATTATAGGCACTGTCGTAGGCATCCGTTAAATGTAACTGGAATTAATTTGCAATAGCTTGCCGCAGCTTGTTTTCTTTCTTGTACGAGGTTTTAACACTATTCGTTCAACTTCTCCGGGCGGGTTGAATTATGCTTGCATTATAGTCGAGTTTTTTTGTTTTTTTTTTGTTTTAATGTAAGAAGACAACACAACTGACTGCCCGATGGAAGTCCTGTTTGAATTTAGATTTAATAACGAATTCACAGTTGTAGAGTAGAATATTTCTTATTGAAGATATATACGATGTGATGAACTATTTCTTCCAACAAATCGTTTCCACAATAATTGGAAGTTTTAGAAATCTTTTTGGTTTTTTCTTTTAGCACTTTGTAGCATTTATCGATTTTCTGTTTAAATACATATCCGGCCAGAAGATATGTGACACTGTGCAACGTACACGTTAGGATATTAACTGCTCTTACCAGCTCGCATATAATTCCGGTTGTACATATATAGGTATTTTAAAAATTGAAGACGGGCGGTTAATTTGGCAGTAAAAAAAAAAAAAAAAACGAAGATACGGTAAACAATCGTAGTATTGTTATTTACATACGATAGATAGAGGTAGTATTTTATCGTATTTCATCTAAATTTAAGGATTTTTTACTGGTTTAAAAGTAGGGGTTATTTTTATTTTATTTTATTTTTTTTTAGAATTTAATTGACGTCGCATTTATCATTTATTGAAATTTAGGTGCAAATTTTGGTAAATTATAAGTTAATTTTTGATAAGTTCGAGTGTTTGTCGTAGAGCAACATTCGAATAAAGTTTAATATAGGCTTTACGGTTATTCTAAATTAGTGATTTGCATCTTTCTAATTCTCGAAATGTCTTTTTTTTTTCGAATATTTTTTCCGGGCCGAGGTAAGCGATATATTCGCTAATAACGCATTTTCATCGAATTCCACAAATGGAATCATCGCTAAAGTTTATCTTGCCGGACTTTGCTACATTGCATTACGTTGGTTGTATTATTCCGCACCATCATTGAACAGCTGCTTATAATTCTTCCGTTACTTTTGGCTGTATAAGATTCCCCAGATTAAGTGAGAAATCTAAAGTGGTATTTTTTGTACTTAACTTGAGCCGAATGAAACTTTTTCCGCTAGAACGTTCGGACACAAGAAGCGTATTTACTATTTATTCTGTATTTACGAGAATTTTACTTTACGACCTTAATACTCGGTAAAAAAGAAGCAGCTGCTACGTTTTCTTTTTTTTCTTCTGTTTTCTCCAGTTCTTTAATTTCTAATAAATTCACTCGATCTAGTAGTTAAATCTATGAAGCAGATCTACCGTAGTCCTTTTTTTTCTTCTTTCTATTGGGCTATATATTTTATGGTTTTTTCTTCTTCTTTGATTAACGTGCTGTGTACTGCCGCCTCGGCCAGAGGCACGGATAAGATAAGAGTTAGATGGAGTGGAATAGGTTATAGTAGTCTTGAGAAAACGTAGGAGGCGTTCAATTTTGTCGTGGCGGTCAGACAGGATTTCAGAAAGGTTGGACGACTGGCTCGATATGAATAATAGGTTGGACAGCTGACGAGTAAATGTTGGATTGTGACAGAAGAACTGTAATTGGAACACAGTGGGATAGGTTTTTTTTTAGACAGGAGGTGACTATGAGTGATTTTGGAGTGACCTAGGCGGAGTCTTGTGACAACGATTTCATTCGTTCGATTGCTAGATAATGAGGTTTTCCATGGTCGAACAATATCTCGAATTGAACGCAGCTTGTTCGTGTTAGCGATGTTGGTCCACTGTTTTTGCCATGTTTGAAGTGACTTCTGCACTACATGATCTTCAAGATCCATTGACAGAATTTCGATGAGTTCGGTACCGGAAAGAACAATGAGCCTTCTTTTGCCGCAGTATCCGCGAATGAATTCCCCTAGATTCCAACGTGCGATGGGATCCATGCGAACGAAACACGGGTACTTGTACTACAAAGAATGCGAATAATTTCCTTGGCTATTTCGGTGAGGAGTATAATGAGTCTGTACATATGAGGTGTGAGGAGTGAAAATCGGAAATTATTACATTTTCTATTGCAAGTTTTATAGCAATTAGTTCCGATTTAGATTGTGCTAAGTAGTGTAGATTTTTCAAGTTTTTCTGTATTTTACCGCTTCAGTGCGCGCAATTAGTGATCGCACCATTTTCGTAGGCAAGTTTTAAACGCATTTATAATGTTCAGGAGTAATCGACTTTATCGAATTTTTCGCATAGTTTCCCTCATATTTGATCCAGTTTATTGATTTTACGTTAGTTGCGCATAAAAAATATTTCTATGCTTTTTATGGTTTTCTAACAACTAAGGGCGAGTAGCTAACTAAATCGGGATATACGTATAATTTTCAGTTCTCGCCGAAGATAGTGTTAAACTTACTTGTACATTTTTGTTGCATGGCACATTAGCAGCAGTATTTTGTCTACCAATGTGCATGAAATAGAATATTTTTATAACTATAATTTTCTGTCATACGTGTTTTTTTATATATATATATATTTAATAAAGTGACAAAACAGAAAATCGATACGAACATTTATAATTCAAATATCATTTGTGTTTATCACTACTAGACTTCGATGAAACCTAGATAGTCTTGAAAATATACAATTACTGAAATGCTTTGCTTTGCTTGAATACGGCTATTTGGTTGTGGAACATTTATTTTATTTATTTATTTATTTTACGTGTCGTATACAGCAACTTAGGCTAGAGACACGGCAAGGAATTACAAAATTATAAAAGTTGAAAGGAAGGAAAAAAAGGAAAATAAAGAGAAATTAACAAGGATTAGCAAAATTATAACAACTTTAACAAATTAGGACATTTTAGAAATTGAAATAATCAATTAAGCACTGTTTGTTCATCGCACTACAAATCCTTTAAATTCAACGTTATTCGCATAGTTTCCGATAGTGTTCATAAACTGGACATTTAATCAGTAGGTGTTCGACGGTTAATTAGCAATCACATGTCTGGTACTGGGGCGCAGGTTCTTTATTTAACAGATATGAGTGTGTAAGGCGAGTGTGCCCAAGTCGTAGTCTACATAACGTTACCTCCTGTTTTCTGCTTTCTCGGCTTGAGGAAAGCCATGGTTTCGTGGACGATTTTATGGAGTGTAATTTATATCCTGTTGGTAACTTTTGCCAATTGCTGTTCCCGATGTTATTAAAATGGCATTTAAGCTGATGTTTAAAGACGATAAACGGTACATCGTTTTAACGGAGCTTTCCGCATTTTCAAAGCTCTGTATGCCGCACTGGGCTCGGTTGCACCATGGTGGTATAGGAGATATCGGGTCCCGGACCAGTACTGGAATTTGGATGTTTAGCTGATGTAGAATAGACATAACGTGATCAATTGTTGTGTTCCGTCCTGGTTCTCAGTGGTATCATCTGGAGAGTTTGGCTCTGTGCTCCTTATGATGCTGAAAGCCAGCACGGTTAGATAAGTTCGTCGCAAATGTAATGGCCACTCCGCTGAATCACATAGTAGACTTGGTATCGGGGAGGTTCGGAAAGCTCCAGTTTGCCAACCCCAAAGCGATATGAAGGATAATATCCAAACATTTTAAGGTCGATATGTTAGCGGAAGCATAGGCTGGTGCACCATAATCAATTTTGGACCTCACAAGGGTACGATACAGCATTAATAGATTATGTCTGCTTGCGCCGTAGGTTGTATGCGATAGCTTTCGCAGTGCTAGTTTTCAATGCGTTGATGCTTTCCAGGTGAGTTTGTTGTCAAATGTCATTCCTAAATATTTTAACTTTATTTATGGATGCTACACGGTTATTATTAACAGTTAGGCTTACTATGCGGTCGCACTTTTTCCGTCTACAGAAATGGGTTGCTATCGTTTTTGTTGTTGAAAAACAATTATCTTCTGACCATTGTTGCAGTCTATCAATTGTGCTCTGCAGAACGCTTTCTCCTAAGTTGATATCAGTGTAATTTAGTATAGTATAGTCAAATAATAATTGTTGTCCTTTTTTCCGGACTCTAACGTCAAAATTGACAATAAATAATTCTTGAAGTTGTTAGCGGTCCATTTTTTGTTTTCCAATGCAGAAAGCTATACGATTTTTTGATACCTCCTTGATATTCTTCATTCATCCTACCTTTCTGTATGTGTTTTTTTTTTTTTTTGGGCACGTTAATGTCACACAACTAGGTTTTGTTTTATCTACCTTTTTTCTTATCCGCTGGTTCTTCCCATTTTTATTCGAAATCAGTATTCTATCTGATAACTTATTTTTACTAGTAAATTATTCGCTATTTTTTATAACCATCCCCGTTCTTTCTTGTATTATTCGCATTTTCCTATTATTGCGTATTTGCAACCGAATTATTTTAAACTCGACACGGCTAATTAGCGTTCGCGCCTTACGTTAAAAGAATTATAGACGTTACTTCGAACATTTCCGTTTTGAAATTGGAACGATTTTTTTCACGAATTTCCCCTCGCGTAGCCCGTTTCGACTTTATCTGTCGGTTTTTTTGCTGAACCGTGAATCGAAGAAAATCAAACGAAACGTTTCTATTCGATGAATTCAAAAAACTATTACGTAATAACTACACATCACAGTGACAGGATTTAACGGGCAGCCGGACATAGCAAGCAACCGGATCATTTCGGAATGATTAAAATGATCCGGCTAATGCGTAAAGTGAAAAATTAAATAGAGCTCCGATAGAGGCCGGTTGATAGATAGTTCGATGTGTCAGACGGCTCAGGATGTAACGTGGAATGACAGTAATAGACGTGTTCTGTACGTGCAACGAAACGAAGAGAAATTAAAGCACTATCGATCGTTAAGGAAATCGGCTCAATACCGGAGAACTCAGTTCGCCTTGTGAACAACAACTTTTTCACAAGTCATTCCGTACTCGGAAGCTTATTCTTCTAATTTTTCTCGGCAACTTGCCAGTTTTCCGAGCTTAAATCTGTTCCCCGGGAAAGCCGATAATTTTCTCCTCCCGCACTCGCACTCGCACTCGCCAACGATTAATTAAATCGACTTTCCGATGAACTGGCCCCCCCTGAGTTGCGCGATACGTTTGCTGCTAATAATTCAGTAGCACGGGTGCGTTGAAGCGGAGAAAACTTTCGTTCTCCAACAGCGCCCTTCTTCAACCCCTCTGTGCCTCTTTAACAGCTCTTTTTCATACCGCTACCGGTAACTATTAAACCTCTGCTTTTCCTACCTCAAAGCAGAATTTAATCGGTCGCCGGCTAATTAAATAAATCGCCTTTTCATTTATCGCACTCGAGGTAAACGTGCCTATTCATGCTACAAGTCTCTGAAAACCGGGCGATAGTCTTCCAGGTACGGCAAACTGTTACGATGACGGTCGATTTAGAATGCTCGGAGGACCATAGGACACGCATTCGATATGGCGACGACAAAAAAAAAAAAAAAATTAACTAAAAACAATTTCGGAGAAAACCAAGAAGATTATAATAATTATAATTAACGATTAATCCCCCTTAATAAATATCTACAACACATCCAGTAGTAAAGCAGTACTTTATGACGCGATTTAGTAAAACATAGGTAACAGGAAAAAGCTATGTGTCGCATTCTGCCGAGAAATAAGTTTGTATCTTTCGGTTTGTAAAATTTTCGCGGACCAATTAGAAAGCTTTTTGCGCAAGAAATGGTTGATTTTTTCTTTTTAAAGGGCGTATTTTCGACATTACAATATGGAAGAATTACGAGACCGTCAACATTTTTGGAATTCTGAAATGCAAATTTTGAACCAAAAAATACATCAAGATGCAAGGAGGAAAAAGCTAAATCGTATGCAAAAAATATTTTTAGCTTCAATATAACTGAAATTAAAATTAATCACGCTAATCATTAATGTGTTGGTACTAAAAAATTACGACAATTTTGTAAAAATGTTTGTCGTTGATCAGTCCTATTGCTGAACAAGAAAATATAAACTGAAAGCAATTTTGGTTCAAAGAGAACCTCTAATGATTCAAAGTCGCGCCCGTTTAAATAAACTATCCACAACAATTTGATAGATTCATTCAAATCTACACAAACTCTATGTTAATTACTACAAGAATTATTCGAATTCGAGTAAAAACGAAATATTAAATGAATTAATAGACAAAATACGAACATCTGTGAAAATTAAAAAGATTAATTTATTAAAAAGATTAATTTATTAAAAAGATTAATTTATTAAAAAGATTGATTTATTAAAAAGATTAATTTATTAAAAAGATTAATTTATTAAAAAGATTGATTTATTAAAAAGATTAATTTATTAAAAAGATTAATTTATTAAAAAGATTGATTTATTAAAAAGATTAATTTATTAAAAAGATTAATTTATTAAAAAGATTAATTTATTAAAAAGATATTACTGAAACAGAACAGAAAAAATTACAAATAAAGATTAGAAAAAAAAAACAAAAAAAAAACATTAAAAATAGTAGTAGTAGGTTTATTAAAAAATGGTAGCAATTGTACCGATTGAAATATATTTTTATTATTAATAATATTAATTAACCTTTCGGTATGCTATAATCTAGTTGTGGATCTAGCCGACAGCAGTGTTGCATAAATTCTGCGAATGAAAGTGGGTTTTAAACGACTACTCATGATTTTCAACATTAACAACAAACAAATAGATATCGTTGATATTAGACAATTAATTAAGGAACCGTTGGATTATTGCAATTAGCTGCAAATCGCATTAAGCGCTTTGTAATAACTAACAGTTCATTTTCGTTAAATATTAAATAAAATTCTAAATATGTGAAATTATATTCTAAAAGGATTCGTAAAAGTAAAACGAAAACTACAGACTAACACCTACGAACACTCTTTAAAATAGCAATATTATTTATTTATTCGATAGAGAAATTCATTATTTTTATCAGTTATTTCTCAGGAAAAAATCCACGTTTTTATGAAGCGTGTCTGTCTAACATAGAACTGCATAGAATTTTTGTACCTTTAAATAGTACAAATTTAAAATTCTACAAAACGGATATTTGCTTCGGGGCGCATTAGTACACAGTTCTGGAAAAGCAAAAAGCTGTAATATTATGTTGCATATAGTTTTTTTTTATTTACATCACGGGGGGGGGGGAGAAATAACATCTGCAGGAAGCTATTAATTTTTTTATAGCATTCTATAAAAGTCGCGCTTCGTATTTTACACGACTGATTCGGTGGCGTAGACGCGAAATTTATAAAAACGATCCTGAAAACAAATAACATTCCTGCTTAAATTTTTTTCGAGACTTCTATTTTCCGCTAACAATTGTATTCGTTAAGCAAAAAAATAGAACGAATTTTATTTTTAAAAAGTTTTTATAAATACCCCCTCTCTCTTTCGTCAAAAACGGAAACGTCTTCCATTTTTCGCTGTTGAACTGATTTTGAAACAAAACATTTTTTCTTCATGCTCTATAATATCACATTTCGTAAATAATTTCATTAAAATGTTACATTTATAGACTGCAGACGACAATCTACTTTTTTTTTTCAATTTTTTTCAAGAGGTTAATTTTTTTCTATACTCCAAATAATAACTACCATGCTAAATCTAAAGAAACGTTTAAACAGAAGATTTTCTTAATTCAATTAGGTGACACGTATGATATCATTTACAAACTAAAAAGAACGAGATTATAGATCAAAAACGATTATCCGAACAAAATCATGCGAAAGTTTTTTTTTTTTTTTTAATTCTCCTTCTCACCTTTTTTTATATGCGCCGTTTGTAACTATTGACCTCATTACAGCACATATATGGAGGTAACTTATATGTGTTTGGTCAAACCACTCGTTCTGACGAAGGCTATAATCCTTGTGACGTTAGTTGTAGTATTTTGGCCGCAGAAGAAGCGGATGATAGGGGGCGAAGATTTGCTAATTATATGACCGTGCGAAATCGTGGCCGATTCGCAGCCGGCTAAGACTTTTAAAGTCATGTCGGGATATTCCCTCCGGTGGCCACCATGATTCGACTGTGGGCTTAATATTTTTTAAGAACGTTGTCGTAGCTTCCCATTCTGTTTTCCATTGGTTCTCGCACTTTTTTAGAAAAATATGCATCATCGAGGATGGTAGGTCCGAGTCCTCTGGCATTGGCGGGGACAACGCCGAACGCGCTTTCACACTGACCCTCTCATTACCAGGTACCTCGATGTGTCCAGGGACCCATATGAACGTCACCCGACTATTCGTTTGGTTTAACTGATTTAGAAGGTAATGTATTTTCAATATTAGCGGGTTGCTGCATTTTTTGGGTTTCCAGCATGCATAACGCCTGTAGGAAATCAGTGACTATTAGAACTTTTATAGATTTGTTTTTAATCCGTGGCTAAGTGCTGGAGGCAGTAAGAAATTCCGTGCAGTTCTGCATCCAATGCATCACAGACATCGTTAAGTCTAGCTTGGTGTGAGGTGCCCTGCCCCACGAAGGCACAGGATGCCGGTAGTAGTCCTGCTTCGCCTTTTGCCTTAGCTCCATCTATGTAGTATACCAGGTGGTCCACGTATTTGCTAACTGCTCTGGTTGCCATTTCTGCCGAACACTGGGAATTTTTTGTACCTGGATTCGATTTCAACGATGTACCGATGTTCGTTTTTTTGGGGGCATCCAGGGGGGAATCATAATCATTGAGATAGGTATTGGCCTCTCTAGGAACGTGATCCCGTATCCTTTCAAGACAGCCATTACCTCCAGCAGGGGGTCACCTGAAAAACTTGGCTTGAGAGGGCATTTATCTAAGTGAAACGGAACGTTTTGTATGTAGTTGAGATAACGGTACGTGTTTTGTAGTGTGAAATAGTTTCGGTAGTAAGAGAGAGGGGGGCAGCCGGTTAGAGCGCACATACTGGCCGCCGGAGATGTTCGATGCACCCCCAGGATAGTCCTCAGAGAGGCATGGTGTACGGGATCGAGTGACTTCAGTAATGATTTACTTGCAGAAGAGTACACCTGGCACCCGTAGTTGATTTTTGATAAGATAAGCGATCCATATATGTTACGGAGGAATTATTGATGTTGCATCTGGAACTGGCCAGATATTTCAGAATAGAAATAGCTTTGGTGCATCTCAGTTTTAATTCAGAAATGCGAGGCTTCCACGTAAACCTGGAGTCGAAAGATAACCCAAGAAATTTGACCGTTGTTTTTTGAGGAATAGGATGGTTATTTAATTTTAGGAGTAAGCTCGAAGGTGCACGACGCCCCCTGTAAAAATGGATACACACTGTTTTACTTGTTGAGATGGCTAGTCCGTTTATTTCAGACCAGCTCTGAATTTTGTTTATCGCTTTCTGGACGATTGACTGAGCGTTAGAAGGATGATGAGACGATAAGGATATGTTTAGATCATCGATAAACAGCCGGGCGGAAATGGGCGGCGAGATGCAATTTGCTACGTCATTGATATAAATCATAAATAAGGTTGCACTGAGGGCAGAGCCTTGTGGCTTACCATTCTCAGTTGTAATGGGTGCTGTTATTGATCATTAACATCGAAATACTAAAAGAATAGCAAATTAATAGCGATGCTGCGTGAAAACGAACACAGCGAAACACGTGTAACCTTAAACGAATCTCAACCTGGATTACTCTACTGCTTCTTACTGATGAATGCATCAATGTTTTTGTTAAACTGCGAGACTGAAATTCTTTGTTAATGGTCTACTGCGACATTCTTCTTCAACGGAATATTGAATATTGCGTTATAAACACCGTAAATATCAGCTGTATTTCTTGTCATGAACTAAAATCGTGATGCAATTTTTCTTTGTATCATTTATTTCAAAGTAACCTTTCAAGTAAAGATATCCTGACCCATATTCGGAGTAAGCTAAAGACGAAAGCAACGGAACGATTCGATATTCTTCCTCACTACGACACTCCAGCGTCACAATTCCGGTAATGTCGACGTCAAGGCGGAATGATGTAATCCTCTGCCGCGTTCGGCCCGGACATGCACGTCTTACGCATCAGTTCCTGTTTGCAAAAGAAGAACGGCCGACCTGTCCTGCATGTAATACTTATCATCGCCCACATCCTAACTTCCTGCACAACTTATACTTTCCAACGCCAGCTCGCTGGCCTTCCTAATAATCTTCCTAGCATACTGCGGCGCACCTCCTCCACCGAAACTAAACTCCTACAAACATCCTACCTTTAATTGAATATACCTTTCCTTTCGTGTCTCTGGCCCAAGAAGCAGGATACGACACGCTTACAAATCAAAGAAGAAAGTAACCTTTTTTTAAAATGTTTTTGTTTTTATTTTGGCTCCTAAATTTCGTTTTCCGTTTCTACTTAATCTGATTTTTTTTTTTTTATTTGATGATTATTGATAATTTTCGTAATTTTAATACGGGTGAAGGGACTTCTACCAATGGCCAAGGTAGTAATGAAAAAAATGGTCCACCCTCCCAAGCATAGTAGGCCATTTATTTTCCCTATAACCTTTTGTTTGGCGGAATTTTTAAAATGACTCAGTCGGACGATAATTTTCCTTCAATAATACACAGTTACATAGATATAGCGTTAGTTGCGCGCGGAATAGCAAACCGAGTTGCTGCTTTAGGCTGAGAACATGCCCTGGAGGTTTGCTCGTTAAAATTTTACTCTCACAGTAAAATTACCGGAGGACAACAGTGGACGTTTACCGCATCCGCGAGAGTTATGAGCCAAAGTTTGCCTGCAGACGTAGTCAACGCGTTGCCATTTTCACAATCAGCTGGCTTTAGTTGACCGACTAACTTGTTCCATAGTTTACTTGAAAATTGTTCCGCTTTTTGAAATTTAACGAGCTCTAGCCTGCTATTTGTTTTTCCCTGTTAATGATGCTGGAAGGCTAGTGACGATAATAGATATTATGAAAATTCGAAAACAAGCCTGCAGATACCTGCATTTCAATGCGTGCTGAAAAACTACACTAAAGCAAAAATTTTCGACTGCTTCTAGTAAAATATAATGTTCCAGTAACATTAGAAAGCTTCACAGTTCTTTTATTGTTGTTATTAAAGAAATAATTTAAAAAAAAAAACAGTTAAAATTTTCCACCTATCTGTAGAGACTTATTGCGATGGACTCTCTTTAAATTTAAAAGAAGTTATAAATGGGAAAAATACAGTGTTGTTGTTTCATAGAGCAATCAAAATACTCTCACACATCTAAAAATAACCCGTATTCTTCATTCCGTACTAGCCCACGTCATATAGAAGTGCCGATTGTAAAAATAAAATAAAAGTAAAACAAACAAAAATTAAGTGACGAATTTATTGCAAAAAATTTTCTGCTAATCACGCTTGAATCTTTTTTTTTTTTTAGTTACAATTTTCTATCATTTCCATATATATTAATTACAGCGTAATTCTTAGGCTATCCCATGTCCCAATTTTATGTAACGAAAAAATGTCCTAATTTTATGTAATGAAAGTTAAATGTTAGGTTAGGATTTTTGTGATTATGTTTCGTTTTTTTTTTTTTTGTGTCGATGCCGGTAATAATTTCGTTGTAAATTTTGATCATTTTATACAAAGTATAGAAGAGAAAGAGACAGAAATTTAATCGAGAGCGGTCAAGGGACACAGCCCCTTGCGAAGCCAAAATGGCGGAGTCTACATATATATATATATATATAATAATAATTCCGTTTTACACCCTGTAAAGAAATAATTTGTTCAAAATGTAACAATACGGTGCTAGAAGAGCTTGCTACTTGCAGAATAGTAAAGAAAACATTGGATAAACCACTCTGACTTCCAACTTTCTCATTTTTTCGTTGGTTACGGAGTTTAATTTTATCAGCATCGAGCCAAACGAAAAAAAGAAAAAAAAGTTGTTCGCTTCGACAGATTTTGGCACTATCATTGTTTTTATTTGCAAAAAAACTTCTTTTTATGATTCCTAGAATGTTTCGAAGCATATCGTTCACGTTAATTGTAAAAAGACACCGCAAATCCTTATTAGCTATAATGATAGAATTTCCGCTTACCCTCCAGATCCAAATGTGCCTTGATTTTGTAACAAGGATAAAAATTCCTCCAGGACAAAACCTATAAGAATTAGTTTTCTGCAAAATTCTACCGAATCTCCTCATAATGACTGCTTCTAAGATGTTCATTATGACATCTGGGATATAAATCAAAAAGAGGGCAGATATTCGGATCTATTGCTGTAAAAGCTTTAGAAGTTCCATAGACAGATGGTGTAATTACACTTTACCCCTAGAAACTAATTTAAAACAGCAGGAATTCATGTATGTATTATTATATGCACAAACGCACACAAATATATTGCGATGTGTACATTACATTGTACATATACCGGAATAAAATAAAGTTAAAAAATTATAAAATTTCGGAAAACGTGGTGGTGAGAAAAAAAATGTGCGAGTGTCTTTCTTCATTCCTGATACAATAAGCAAAGCTGAAATACTACCGTCATGCAGATTAGCTAAAACTGCTGAACTATACGCATAGTACACCATGCAATGGAAGAAATATCACCAGTACATACAGAACACCAGTTTATAATACTAACTGACTCGGCTAGCGTCCTTGCAAATATCCGACTGATATATAACACCAACCCTATAGTGCAGAGAATCTAAGAAATAATAACAAAATTACTTTCCAATGGACTGGATATTCTATTCGTATGGATCCCAAGTCATAAAAGGCAACGAAATCGCAGATAAATTAGCAAAGAGATCGAATTCACTGTTCCTCGATACTAACACCGAAATCATAATAACCGCAGATTGTATAAAGAGAAAATTATAAGATTATGGAATGCGAAATGGAGATGGACCTCGTCCACAAACCATCTCAGAGGCATAAAATAAAAGATCGAAGAATGGGGGTTATCTGATCGAAAATCGCGAAAAGAAGAAATAATTTTAACTAGATTAAGGCTCGGCCGTACCAACGTAACCCGTTCATTTCTTTCTAATAACATCTCAGCTTACTCTCCGACATATCCTAACAAATTGCCATAATTTAACCGAATTCCGCCAAAAATGTAATCTATCCTCAAACCCATCCCAATTACCACGTAATAATATAGTCCATATATAAATGATCTCTTCCTATTCCTCGAAAACAGTAATATTTATATTATACTCTGTGTAATTAATAACATAGGCGCGGCTCGATAACCTCATAGTTGTGTTAAAGTCGCACATAAATTTAAATTAAATAAAAAAATAAAAGAAATAAGCGATTATGACTACGAAAAAATACGGAACCAATATAAAAAATATAACAATAGACGTATTAAACTATACTTCTGGCGTAGGATTCCAATTTCTACACTACAGGGCGAACATAGGAACATATCTCAGAAACTCTGTAGCGATTTTAAATATAACTGTAAAATAATTCTAGGATTGGGTAGATTAATGGAAATTATTTTTTTGCACTTTTTTCGGTCAAACCATTATTAGCGCTGTAAAATGTTAGTAAACATGTATATCCGGCAAGATAGTTTTCGGTACGGATATTAGTCAATATAGCACTTTCGTTCTGTTTGTATCTCTTAATAAGTAAATAGATGCTTTTTTTCTTTCCTTCTTTTCTTAATTAAAAGGTATAAGCGATTGCAGAAAATATGGGCATCATATTTAACAGTACTTATGAAGGGATTTTTTTCTTTTTTAAATTTATAAATGCGTATTAAAATAACCCGTTATATTAATGTAAGCCGCTAGCGTTTTTGACTATTTATTATCGTCTAATTATTTATCCGCTGTGTTGTACGCGGAAAAATTTATTGTCATTTTTACTCCCCGATGTGTAGTTTTCTCATACATTTATATGATGCACGCTTATCCAGCCAACTGACTGCAAACCGTTAACCGTCTCAAAATTGTGTTTTATACTAGACCGGCGCCGATTATTATCGTCCATATCCGATTGTACAACAAAAAATGGATTCGCAAAATATACTAATATTGTCTGCTTCAAGCAAAACGAAAATCGATAATATAATATTTTCAGTATACACTTTGCTCAAAAAGGCGGACTATGCGATAATTTACGAACCATTCGAATGAGACTACATATATTCCGTTCTATAACGCAAGCGAATTACCCGCCCATGCGTGTTTCAATTAATCCGAATTTATTACAGGGCAGCGATTATTACAGCTTTCTGTTTCTACATTAATGCACACACATAGGCGCATATGTAATTCACACGTATCCACGATATATACATATATATGTCGATGGTGAATCCTGATTTTTTTCCTGGTACTTGTCTAAAACAGAAAGACATTAAACAATCACACTCACACTGCTACACAAACAAAAACAAATTAAGAATAAACCACCATTTTTTAAATTTCGAAAAATAAAAAATTAAATTTATTTAAGAGAAAATTGAAACCTAAATTTTAAGCAAATTAAAAGATCTATTATGAATAGTAAATCATTGTAAACTGTTTCATGTAAAATTCGCTAAAAGAAAAGATCTAACCAGCAAAAATCTAAAGCTTCGAAATTTTAAATTATTTTATCCAAAATGATATACTTCCAAGTCGAACTGCTCGATGCCAAAGCGTCACGACCACCTAGTTGTACATTTTTTAGTTGTACCGCTCATGGCAACTGTTACATGCAACTCTAGTCTACATGCAAGACTGCAACTGATATTGTGATCGTTTGATTTATCGATATACATACAACAAAATGCAGTCCCGAATGTGTCTCTACCTTCCGCGTGGATATTGGCAGAGTTATTTTAATCGAATTTTTGAAATAATCTCTATCGTCGCGTGAGATCGAACTCAAGACTTCTATAACGGAAGCTAAGCGTTCTGGCAACTAAGCTATCGCGACGACCATGGAGAATAAAATAGAATTTAAAAAGCATTAAAAAAACTGAGGTAATTTGTTTTTATCTATAGACAAATTACACAAAGCCGCAAGAGTATTTCGCTATTTTCTACTGCGCTACGACACTCGATAGAACCGGTGTACTTATGATAGTCAATTATTCTCTTTATCGCCATTCTAATTTTAAATTTAATCTATAATTTCTAAAGGAATATTTTCTTTTTAATTTAGGACAGTATTCTACGAGGCGTGACAATTGTATTCGTATAATTTTGCTCTGGAGGGCCTAAAAATTGGGGGAAGGGGGAAATTTCTCTAAACACCTTCTCAGTAGTCTCCTCGGAGATCAGCGCACCGCCGCCAACGTTCGACCCATTTTTGAAATCCCCCCGTCGGTAGGTCCATGAGGACCCTCGTCAGCACACTTTGCATTTTGGTAATGCGGTCGTGATGATGACCTGGAGAAATAGCCAGAGGGTAGTTTCTCCTTGCCTTCCCTGCGGTTTGATTTCAGAGTTTCCTTCTCTTAGGACAGCTGCGTTCTCTGTGCTTAAGAGCTTGTCCTGCCCTGGAATAGGAGACTAAAGATAGGAATTAAGTAGAGGAAGGACATTAAGTAAAAGGAAGGACAAGGAAATGGCTACTATTTCGGGGTGACACCCTAGCCTTTGAGTAAAAACTCGAACTGCAAGGCAGCAGCTTGCTACTGAGAAGGTAGCAGCGGAGACTTATGCGGCGATCTCCACGCGCCGAGGATGAGTTGGTTAACAGGCTTATGTAGAGTTTTATCAGGCAGATTCTCAGATTGCCCCTCCACGCCCACGCAACTCATTGTCCTGTCACTATTGGAATCGTCTGCTTGAGACTTTCCACCAATAGCCGCTCATGGTCCGCGACTGCTTATTTATTTCTTACGAAACTTATTCGCAGCTAGCCATCATATCTGATGGTCACTCCACTATCCGCCGCCCGTGGACGCGCCCGTTCCCCTGAGCTCGGGGTCCCTGGTTGTACCGAAGTACCCCCCATATGGTTGCACAGGATAATGCTCAAGATCTCATGGATCACCAAGATATCTAATAAAAAAGTCCTGGAAATGGCCAAAACAGAGAGAATGCTAGCTGACTGGATTATAAGAAGAAAACTTGGTTATTTCGGACACGTTACAAGAGGACCAAGGTACCAGATATTGCAGCTAATAATCCAGGGAAAAATTGAGGGGAAAAGGAGCGCGGGAAGACGACGAACAGATTGGATCCGGAATATTAAGGACTGGACCGGCCCCCTTTGTGTTGAAGGCCTGATACATGGAGCCAGACATCGAACGCATTGTGATCGCTTACGCCCTAGTAGGGTATAGCACCCCAAGAAGAAAAATGCAGTCGTATCGGTTTCCTTTCAAGTAACTTTTGAGTTGAGCGAACAAATAAAAGTGGAACCAGGTCTAGGCTGTAGGGAGGCGCGGGAACGCTGTGGAGCGTCAAAAACTGGCGCACTGCGAAGGACGAGAGTGTGCTTTTCCGGGAAGCATATCATCTCCGTTTTCTAAAACTTATTGGGTTTTTCTTCATTCGCAGCCAACTCATCATACCCACTTATCAGTCGCAATTTAACCCCGCCAATGGAACCTCGGCGGCAACTTAGTGTCGTTTATAAATAATTCCATGCCCCGAGCGGAATGGATAGTCTTCTAAGAGTTCACATAGTGAAAGTCAAAGTTTCGCGTTAAATTTTAAACATGTTCACGACAAATGGTAGTGCAGTGACCGTTGGTATAAAAAGGCTTAACCGGCAAACGGAAGAGATCTGAAGTTTACAAAAAACTTGCCATGCGCAGCTAATATCTGAAATCGAACATTGTTTGTGTGTCCAAGACATATCTGAGGAAAGGGAAAAAGAAGGATCATCACGGGGAAGGAGGAAATTCTCTTCGGTGTTGATGGCTTAATGTCCTGCTGTTAGGTTAACTTTTTCCCTTTCGAAACCATATAGAGCATCATGTTTTTTTCCTGTTCTTTTTTTTTTTTTTTGTTGAATGGGATATCGCTGTACTATTTATTAGATGCGGGACAACGTGAGAGCGTCTTTAGGCCTGGGCCCATTAGTTATTTCAGATAGGAAACGCACGTAAACACCTAGAAGAAGAGCACGAGGAAATAAAGGTAAGCAAACGGTAAGAAACGGACGCGGACCTCAGCGGCGGATATAATAACGCGAACCCGGTAAATACGGAATGAAGGAAAGCAGCGAGAAGAAGAAAGTGCATAAGTGTAGCGGAGTACACGTGTCGCGTTGTCTGTAGTCGTTGGAAAAATGCAGAAATAAGTAAATAAATGGCGAACTGTTAGGTTAAGAGAAATCTGGGAGAAGACGGAACAACAATCTGCTGGAAATGTCATAGCCTTCAAGTGCATATTTATGCCGGCCCAGTCAGAGTTGGAAAACGATAAAAGAGGTTTTATGGCGGGCTGGTTCGTCTGTGGGAGAACAGATGAAGATTTTATGTAAAAATATGTCAGGAAAGGAGGATCAGTAACGACATTAACTGCGACGAGGATAAAGACACCTCGCCGAGCGCACTGTAACTGTGTCGTACAGACGTCGCTGTTTGCCGTAGGCTACAAGTGCGACAGGCTGCCCAGCCAACGCAACAGCAGCAGCAGCAGCTATTGTTGTAATATCTCTACAGGCGACAGATTATTACCGTTTTCCCGATTTAATCTCGCATATATCACCACAGCAGCATCTCCGCAACACCAGACCGTTGCGCTATACATAAATCCGACTGTTTTCCTTCATTCCTCTCTTTTTCTTTCTTTTTCTATTATTATTCTTTTCGGCTCTTTTATCCCCCTTTTAACCAGATTCGGTTGACATTTGTAGATTTTTTTATTTCTTAAAATACATTTTTTCCTATTATTACTTAGTTTTATTTCGTTACAAATGGATTTAAATTTCGATAGGGAATTCGCTATCATCTCCCTTTTCATTTTCTTTTATTCGATTTAAAGCGCGACTTCGTATCTGAGATCAGACGTATTTTGTACACGTAGAGGAAAACGTAGTAGACATTTCTGCTTGATAAGGGTCGCTCTACGAAAATTTTAAAATGTACCTTCACAGATAAAAATTACTCACTATTTTTGATTTTTTTTTTTTTAAATTAAAACTGAACAAATATAACTAAAGGCAAAATAATACGAGAAAAACAGGTTAATGATTTAGATGGAAATAGAAACGTAAGACAGGAAAATATAAGTGGTGATGTAGAATTTCTTCTTATTTCTTCCCTTCCTCACGACCCACTTTATAATAAACTTCCTTCCTTCTGTTCCATTTTCACTGCAGAATCGTATGCAATACTCCGTGCAGTTCTCTTCATCCTATAATAATAAATACCTTATTTCTTCTGACTCCATGAGCGTCTTGCAGGCTATATCCTCTCCTTTTCCATCCTCTTCATGCGACTACATTATCCTTTTCCTTAATTGCAAATCTATTCTTAGTTCGTTCCATTCAAATCGATCTTCTTTGGATTCCCAGTCATAGCGGCATCGCAGGCAACAACCTAGCTGACTCGTTTGCTCGCTTTGCTTCCTATACCGGCAAATTAGTCAATAAATTTCCTGTCAATAATATCCTCTTTCCATCCAAACAAGCACACCTCAAATCATGGTCGGATACCTACATTACCTCCTTCTCGAATCCTCATTCCTTTTACAAACTCTTGCAACCTCTTCCTTCATTACGTTCCTGGTTTGCTGATTTCCCTGGTTTCAGTCGTTCCGTTATTTCCTTCATAACACACGCCTTCGTCTCAACCATAATTGTCTTCCTTCGTCTCTCTTTCGTTTTTCTATTGTTTCTTCCCCATACTGTAATTTTCATCCCTCGGATCACGACTGTGTTTGCGATGCAAATCATATCCTTTTTGAAAGCTCTCTTCTTGTACAGGAGCGCTCCCTCCTCTACACTAAGCTTCTCCACCTAAAACTACCTACTCCTTTTTGTGTTTCCTACATTACATACTTTTCTTCACCAGATGTTGTTCCGATCTTAGCGGAGCTCATTTCCTCTATTTCTTTATATATCAAAATTTAATCCCGTTTTCGTAATTCTTTGATGGGTCATTGCCCTTGGTTGGCGTTCCCAAAAAAAAAAAAAAAATTAAGAAAATGAAAAACCATTTTCACGCAGCCGTGCACGTAGGCTAGCTAAAGGTAAATTTACTAAGATCGATGCGAAGATTTATGGCTTCGAGAAAATCTTCTCAGTTCTGTCACTCGTGAAATCAATCAGAATTTTTCCACCAATACGTAAATAAGAAGGGGAAGTTGTAATATCATCCGCCACACATTTTACTAAACGCCGGCGAAACGTGTTTGTTAACTGGACGAGTTTAAGTTGCACAGGGCATGTTAAACGTGGAGAGGCAACAAAAATGAGTCGAAGATTAGGATGTATGCGATTGCAGAGGAGAAACTAAATCGTATAAAATGATGATATCAAATTAAAAAAGCAAAGGAGAAATAGTCAGATTAACGACGATGTAGCAGAAGAATCTCTGAAGTGGAGACAAGTTGACGAGAAGTTTCGTATTTAAGACGGAATTACTACAGACAGCGGAGTATGTCATATAGTATGTACGACTTTTTGCAAGAATTTTTAGCGATGTACACTCATTCCGAGACTGATTTTTCATAGACTGCCAGCGTTGGCGGCTGAATCTGAGAGGAGAATTTAAGAATGATAAAGGCGAACAACAGACATTTCACGGACGTTATACAGGAATTCCATAGTTATATCGAATCCCGTTTTCCTTCCCATATTGCTATTTTTACGGATGGTTCGAAGGGGCCTAATGGAGTTGGAGCTTCTTTCATCATTCCGAGCATTAATTTCTCTGAATCTTTTCGTCTCCCTTCCTTTTGTACTATCTTTACGGCCGAGTTAATGGCCATTTTACGCTCCTTAATCCATATTTCCTCACATCGTTCTTCTTCTAAATTTTTAATTATCTCCGACTCCATGTGTGCTCTTAAAGCTATTTCCTCTCATTTCCCCTCTCACTCCTCTGACCTTTTCATCCTTCGTATTCGCTCTCTCATTCACACTCTCTTCTCACTTCACGCTATCTGCATTGAAATGCTCTGGGTCCCCAGTCATATGGGGATAGAGGGTAACGAAATGGCAGATTCCTTGGCTCAGATTGCTGTATCCTCCCGCTTTTTTTTCTCTAAAATTCCCATTTCGAATTTACTCCCATTATGCAAAAAGTTTCATGTTAGATTTTGGTCAGATTTTTACGTTTCCTCCTTTTCTAATCATCCTTCCTTTTATTATTCCATCCAACCTAATCTTCCCACGCGGCCTTGGTTTTACGATTTTCCTTCGCTTCACCGCTCCGTTATTGTCCCTATTATCCGTTTACGTCCGAATCATACTCTTCTTCCTTCCTCACGTTATCGTTTCCATCTCGCTCTTTATTCCCTTAATTATCCTCTTTATTCTGACGACGAAGCCGTCTGTGATCCGGACCATATCCTCTTTGAATGTCCATCCCTCGGGAACGAACGCACCTCTTTGTATTTCAATCTGCTGTCACTCAAACTCCCTACTCCTTATTGTGCCTCGTATATCTTATCGTTTCCGTCAATCTCAGTTATTCCTATCCTCAGTTCCTTTATCTTATCAATATTTGACACCGATTTTACATCTAACTGATCCTTCTCCTTCCTTTCGTTTCTGGGCGAAGATCCTTTGTTGACATGCCCAAAGGAAAAAAAAAAAAAAAGAAAAAAGACATTTCACGGGCACGAGTAGTTTAGGTAGCTTCTTTACGGTGGCCGCTCTGTGTGTTCACGCTACATTGTCTAATCAAATCCGGATCTCTGAAGAATGATGCAGTAAGACGAAAAAAAGAAAAATCGAAATTAAGATGCGACCAGAATTGAAGTCAAACGGACGAGCTGATTCGATCAATCTTTAACGTTCGTTTGAAACTCTTTCCGGTTTCTTTTGAATTCTTTCGCTCAAACTAGCACCAGCTGTCTCTTTTACTTTTTCTATATACGCGCCGTTTATGCATGTATCCTATCAGGTTATCTCTTCTTTGGCCGCCACTTTATTCTTCCTTCTTCTTTTTTTTTTTTTTTTTTTTTGTTGTCTCCTTTGAAACACTTCCTACGCTCACCAGGCCACCATCATCTCTTTTCTGGTTCACTATAGAACCAGTTCTAGATGTGCAAAACTTTTCTCTCATCGCCGCTTTCGACATGTTCTCCGTCGACGTACGAACATCTACGATATTCAACGCGATTATCGAACTTACACAAAAAAGCGTGATACTTTAAAAGACGTTAATCGCGCGTGCCCTTCCGACTGAAATTAATTTTCAGACCACCAGCATTAATTATTATCGCGTAATAATTATGTTAGGCGCGGAGCGGATATCGAGCGAAACAAATAAGTCCTTCTGCTACTTGCGTTTTAATTTCGCTATAAATGGCGCAGACTAGGTCGGTGTTGGATAATCGTTTTAAAAGATTAATGAAAGTTTCGTCACACGATCATTTGTTATGGCGCCCTTTCCGCTTTAGTTCAGCTTCGAAAGTTTAATGCTTCTTACCGGAAAAAAAAAACCATAAATAGAAACAGCGCGTCGCCAACCTACCGAAACTGTTAATTCTACACTTGCAGTTCCAGCAGTGATGCTGGTAGAAAGCCAGCTGCTACGTGTTTAGTGTAAGCTCGATAGAAGAGGGCTTTTAGTTCCAAATATAACGGCTGCGCGAAGTAGTTTAGCAGAAAAATCTATCAACGCCGCGATTAATTCGACAATTTTCCAAAATAAAAAAAAAAATATCTACCGAGAAATGTATAAATCACGTGTGCCTGTGTGTATGTGTGTGTAATTACTTTGAAGAATAGTTCATAACGTGATTCCAGTCGTATTGCTCGATTCCGAGCTACCACCTATTTGTAGATTCTAGCTATACAGAGAATCGCCTTCATGGCAAGGTATTATATGCAACGCGAGTGTGCAAAGACTACATTCGAAACTGATTGTAAATGTTTGATTTATCGCGATACAAGTGCAGTCCCGTGTCTGTCACTAAGAGGACATCCATTAATTACGTGAGCTCGAAATGAGAGGGGATTCAGCGAAATCTCATCAAATCTCATTTAAACTGAAGAGGGATAAAATTGAAAATCTCAAGTCAACATTTAAAGAATATACATTATTATATAGATATAATAAGGAGAAAAAATTATTCTGTTTTTCCTTTACTTTTTTTTGGAGTGTTCCATTTTACCCGCTTAAAAATCTCACGGCTACAAGAAAACTTTCATTTCGAGAATAAATAAAAAAAACAATACGTTCAGAGTTTTTAAAAGAAACAAAAACCGGTATATTACATGCCCATAGAGTGTGTGAAAAGTGTCTCGGCTTTTACTTTTACTAAATTGAAATAAATTCGTTATAGTACACCTTAACACGTTGTATTATTTTGCTGTTTCTTAAAAATAAATTTACTCCTTTAACAACTATAGTGTAAATCTCACGTGAAGGGGGACGGGTGTGACCCCTAACTGGCGCGCGTATGATGGCGCATACGTGATGGTTTGCCACATTGCCTTCCATGTGACTATTAGCGAGTATTGTTATTTAATGTTTCGCAATAACCTCTGGCGTCACTCGGAATCGAATCTGGGACTTCCGTAACGGAAGCCAAGCGCTCTTCCAGTAACTAGGCTAGACCGTTCATATCATAACGTGATAGAGAAAATACAATTTTCTTTTGGAGAACTTACAATTAGTGAAAATGTCACACACACACACACACACACAGCGTACTGGCTGAATGCGCTTAATAACGTGTTTCTTTCTTTCTTTACAATTAAAAAAAATAACAAAAAAACTAAAATAATACAAAATAAAAGTGTAAAGACAGTTTTTTTTTGTGATAACGTGTTACGATGTAAACGTGTTCACTACGGTTCGTGGTATTCTATGTTATCGCTAACGCGTCGCAGATAAAATCTTTAACGTCGCAACTGAATAAATCGATTAACAAATTGTAAGTACCATATTTATTACAAAATCTTTACCGTTCTCTATCGTTGTAGTGGTACAATCGGTTATTTTTACCGTAAGTACTACGATCTTCCCTTCCGCGCCGGTCTTGGCTGGACCGAGCCGGAGTTCCATAGACAATGACAACTCAAACTGGATCCGGTTCTGACTACAGACCGGAATCAAACCGTAAAACCTTCTCTGCTATTCTCAAAGTTGATACTTTTCCCTCTAAACATCAAGCTATTATCTTTCCTTACATCATCGGAGTCCCGGCAACATACTACGCAAGGAAAGTAGGAGATAAAATCGGTGGAGCAGGTAATATACTTCACTGCATGAAAATTTCAAAAGACCGCATCAGAATGTACATCAAAACCAGAGAAATTGCCGAAAAATTCATGAACGACGGTGGCGAAATTGAAGTAGTACACAAACAAATTAAAGCTAGATGGTACATCCAAGAACGAAATGATAAAAAAATAATAATCACCAACGTACCTCCACACGTACCACACGAAGAGATAATAAAACTGATGAAATCGCATGGTGTTGCTCCTCTTTCGCAAATGAAATTTCTCCGACTAACACAAGAAGAAGGACTAACAAACCTCCTCTCTGAGAAACGATTCGTCTACATTCCGCTAGAAATGTCCGAAAAACTACCTCTCTCCGAAATTATCACATATGATGATGAAAACTACCGGGTATTCTTCAATGATGCCCAAGCGAAATGTTACGTGTGCCATCAATTCGGGCATACTTCTCAAAACTGCGAATTCTCCTACAACAATCAAGACGAAAAAGACGAATCACAAACCCTACCCGAAAACAATACAAGCATGGATATCGTTGATGAAACCAAAGAGATTATAACACCCACAAACCACTCTAAAAAGAGACCACCTCCATCCGATACCACATCGTTAAATAGTTCAGGTAATATCGATAATGAAGTAAAGGTTATCCCTCAACAACCGACTCCCACAGAGAGTATTGAAAATAAACTAGTAAAATTAAACCATTCCGAATCAGAAATGAATCTACCAATTTCTATTACGTCGCCCCAGAAGAAACAGAAAAAAACCAAAAAAATGAAAATTGAAGAGGATCCCACTTCGATAACTGAACTACTCAAACCCATCGAAGAAAACTATAAATTGAAAGAGAATGAATATCCTATTTCTTTCGCAAACTTCCGGCTAATGATGGACATGGTCAAAGGCCAAAGAAACCCTCTCGAAACGGTTTTACAGTTCACCGAGAATATTGAAGCAGTAATTCAAATTTTGGAACAAAACTACCCGCTCATAAAAACTAGAACAATGAAAACCAGATTCACTAAATTAAGGAAAAAACTAATAAACCAACACGTCGATTCAAATAAAGAAGAATTGTCTGATAACAAAACAGATGAATACGGATCTACATACGAGTCAGGCACACAAACATAATAAAAACAATCTTATCGCAATTAGTAGAGAGCGCATCGATTGTACCGCTTTATTCCGATTTACAGTAGATCATATTGTTAATAGAGTACGCGAAACCGAAAATCACATCATCAAATTATCACCATTGTACATATAGTTATATTTTATAGATAAGCTGTAACTTTTATGCTAAATAACGTTTGTAAGTAGATAGATTGTCATACGCGCGTGTTTAAAAAAAAAAAATGCCCCTCGCTTCTAACAATACCCCTAAATTTTAATTTTTCATTTAAAAAAAGGTAAAAAAAAAAAAAAAAAAAAACAAAACATGCAGTTAATTCAATGGAATATAAGTGGCGTAAAAACGCATTTCGGTGAACTAATAACGATACTAGTCAAACACAACCCAACAGTAGTTGCTATCCAAGAAACTCGCCTACGACCGCATCACAAATTTAAACTCAAAAATTATAATATATACCGTTTTGATTACCCGGGAGGAGAAATATCCTGTGGTGGAACCGCCCTGTTGGTAAAAAATACTACAACATCTACCCAGATAAATCTTCAATTAGGAAATTTTCAAGCAATAGCCATCTCTATTGACACATCTTACTTTTTTCCCAAGAAACTCACTATTTGTAGTATCTATATCCCTCCCCATCTACAAATAACGGTCGACGAGCTAGAGCGACTATTTAAGCAACTCCCTTCTCCATATATAGTGTTAGGTGACTTTAACGCACACTCATACACATGGGGATCAAGCTCTTCAAATAATCGCGGAAATATTATCGATAAATTCTTAACAAAAAATAATACATTTCTTTTAAATAATGGCTCCCACACGCATTTCAACTTATCAAACGGCAATGCATCGGCAATCGATCTGTCATTTTCTTCTATAAATATAGCACATTTGCTACAATGGTCAGTACAAGATGATTTGTACTTTAGTGATCACTTTCCCATTAGTATTTGCATGCCATTTCAAACCCAAAACCAAACTCCACGTAAACAACCCAAATGGCAAATAAATAAAGCAAATTGGAACCTTTATAGAGATTTATTTCAACAATCAGAGTTTTCAAACGAAACTCCTGAATTTTTTGAGGTGAACGAGGTCGAAACTATTGTCAAAACGTTTACTGATTCCGTTATAAAAACAGCCCAAGATAGCATTCCAAAATCATCCAATAAAACTCCAAAAAAAACAGTACCATGGTGGTGCGATGAACTAAAAATAGCAATTAATGACAGGAAAAAAGCTTTACGTAAGTTTAAAAGAAATTCCTCACAAGAAAATTTAATAAACTTTAAGATAAAACGCGCCCGTGCACGCCAAATAAATTTACTCAAACAAAGAGAAAGCTGGACAAATTTGATGAAGTCAATTGTACAAAACTCTAACATTAATCTGACGTGGGAAAAAATACGTCATTTCAAAGGTTCCTTCACATCTTTAAATATCCCATATATCCAACTGGAAAACAATATTTTAACTAGTACAAATGATATTGTAAATCACCTAGTACAAAATTTTGCGAAAGCTTCCGCGACAAATTCATATCATCCCACATTCCAACATCTCAAATCGGCCATAGAATCAAGTCCATTAAATTTTCAGTCAAATAACTCAGAAGAATACAACGCTGCCTTTTCTATTGAAGAACTTAACCAGGTATTAAATCACAACATGAAAAACTCCTCTCCCGGGCCAGACGACATCCACCCGTTCATGCTAAAACATCTGTCAGACCAATCGAAAATAAACCTTTTAAATCTTTACAATAAAATCTGGACGTCTGATTCCTTCCCTTCCTCTTGAAGAACAGCTACGATAATTCCGATCCTGAAACCTGGAAAAAATAACTCCCTTGCGTCTAGTTATCGTCCAATATCCCTAACACCAGTTCCGTGCAAAATATTAGAAAAAATGGTTAGTAAACGTCTAATCTGGTACATCGACAAAAATAAAGCGTTAAGCACCTGCCAAAGTGGTTTTAGGAAAAAAAGGTCAACCGTAGATCATCTATTCAGCCTCCAAAACGAAGTCCTGAATGCATTCCACAGCAAACAAAGCGTACTGTCTATCTTCTTCGACCTCGAAAAAGCCTATGACAAAGCTTGGCGTTTCAAAATTATTCAAAAACTTCATCTTATTGGAATAAGAGGACACCTCGGATTCTTCATTATAAACTTTCTCACTGACCGAACGTTTAGAGTAAGAGTTAATAATACATATTCCCACTTACACACTATTGAAAACGGTGTTCCACAAGGATCAGTGTTAAGCACTATCTTATTCATACTACTTATAGACAGCATAAAAGAAATTGTCCCACGTCCAGTGTCACTAAGAATTTTTGCCGACGACATAAACATCTCAATATGTACAAATAACTTAAACATTGCTCAAAAAGTTATACAAGACACCTTAGATCTCCTCCAAAAATGGGCGGATATAAATGGATTAGTCTTCTCAGAATCTAAAACCCACTGTGTTTTATTTACTAGAAAGTATAAATCCCAAAAACCAACTCTTAAATTCAATGGACGTACTCTCGAAGTCAAACCATGTACTAAATTTCTTGGGCTAACCTTTGACACTCTTCACTATCTAGGACTTAAAAAAGACTTAATGAAAACCCTCAATATAATTAAAACTATTAATAAGCCCAAATACGATCCATCCAGAAAATTACTAATGCAATTATATAGATCTCTCATTCGGAGTAAAATCGAATATGGATATCCAGCTCTCAATAACGTATCCGACAAAACCTTGGCCATTATAAAACCAATACAAAACGCAGCCATACGAATGTGTATTGGAGCTTTACGATCCTCACCAATAGAAGATAGTATTTTCTGCGAAGCAGCTGAACTTCCCCCACAATTTAGGAAAAATTTGATCACAAACAGGTTCCTTCTATCTGCTATAACTAACCCAACAAATCCAATACAAAACTTGATAAATTCGTACAATAAAAACCCTTCGCGGCAGGCTGAAAAACCAATCACCGATTTTCTGTCTTTTCTAAAAAATAACGAGCTCAATTTTTCAAACCTGAACCAAGAATATCCAAAATTTCCATTCTGGTTATTACAAACCCCAGACATAGATTTTTCTTTAATAAACTACAGTAAATCCGAAGTCCCACACTATATAATTAAAAATCGTTATCACGAAAAAATTACTAATTTTCCAAATTATGTGCCATGTTTTACAGATGGGTCAAAAATCGGAAATCAATATACTGGATATGCTTTTTCTATCAATGGAGAGGTTAAAAACTTCAAACTTCATAAATGCTCTTCCAACTATACAGCTGAATTAATAGCAATTTTTCACTGTTTGAAAAGCATAAAAACGAAAGGAAAAAGCAAAAATTACCTAATCCAAAGCGACTCAGTATGCTCACTAACATCTATCCTGAACATTTTTTCAACAGACAAATTTGTCCAAGATATTCACCAACAACTAAACAAGCTAAAATCTCGAAATATTAATATCAAATTAATGTATATACCTAGTCATATCGGAATCCAGGGAAACGAAATAGTAGATAACCTGGCCAAAACCGCCTCTACACCCTCTCCTGTAACCTCCACCACAGCCATGGACATCAAACATTTACTAAAGCAAACCGAAATATCAAATTGGCAAACATCATGGAACACAAAATCCCATAACAAATTATTTCAACACAAAAAATCCGTACAACCTTGGAAAAACCTCTCCCAACTAAATCGTCAAGAAGAATTAATAATCACCAGGCTTAGAATTGGACATACGAAACTAACCCATAATTACCTCTTCCAAAAAGTCGATAAACCCCCTTGTCAGTTCTGCAACTCCACCCCCATCACAGTCAAACACCTTCTTTACGAATGCCCTAACATTAATCAAATGCGTCTAGAACTAAAAATCCCTTTAAATAATACAACCATCCCTGACGACCAAGACGAAATTAAAAAAATTCTTACCCTGATTAGAAAACTAAACTTAACAACCAGCATTTAAAATACCTACCTGACACTGGGTGTAATAATCATAGCAATTAAAAACACCTAGTATAAAAAAAAAAAAAATAATAATAATAAAAAAAAAGAAAAAAAAAGTGTAAAGAAATGCTTTCATTTATTTTAATGCGATAAAAAGAAGGAAAATAATTATTTTTGTGAGACCATCAAATTGAAAAGAACGAGATAAAAGACGGTCGGTCGATACCGATATGAAATATCATTTTTCAGACCAACGGTTTTTATTTTATTATTCGAATTTGATAGGCTCTCAAAAATTCACTCTCCCTATTTCTATTGCGTGAAAAACTTTTTTTGATTTTTTTTTATATTATTTTATTTTGCAATTTTTAGTTAAAATAATCTTGTCGTGTTTGCGCATTGTTCGGATAAAATGAATGAGAGCGTGAAAAAGTAAAGGAGAATGAAATTAGTTTTAAAGAACGCGATTTGCTTAATAGCTGGAAATAATATAATAAAATCGGTTGGATTTTTATTTGTATTTTTCGGTCTTTTCCACCGTATAACCAATATATTAAAACGATCAGAAGCATCGTCTTCGTGATTCTTTTTTTTTTTTTTTTTTTTTTAAGTTCAGGAGTATCTCTATTTAAGAACCAATTTTCATTTTAAAATTTGCCTCGATATTAGAGCGTTATCGTTTCAACACCATTCCGAAAAAATTATTTTTGGTACACCTTCTACGGTTACATATATCTTGATTCCAATTTTCATAAAAATTAGTGTCTTGCTGTTTTCGAGATTCTAGCGTTTAAAGAGTTACAAGAATAAAAGAAAACAAATATAATCCTTTATTTAAAAACAGTAAAATTCCGAGCGATCTGATTTTTTCTAAAGGTACGAGCCGCGGGCACGTGCTCTATCGTAACCATTGATATTGTAAACAAAACGAGCTGCCAGCAGGAAATCTTTTAAAACGAAACCTCTCGGTAAGCGAAAAACGAATTAAAATAATAGCTTCTTTTTGGTCTCAAAGAAGAAAAAAAAAAAGACGGTATAATCTTTTTTGAAATGTGGGGTGAATAAATCAGTACCTAAAATGCCCAGAAACTTTTTTTTAATCAAAAACCAAAAAACATATTCCGTCGGAAGTTCAAAGGAACAGAAATTATCTGAATCTTTCGCTACTTAATTGTTAAAACTAAATCGACACAACGCTAAGATAATATCTGGAAAAAATTAAAAAATATCCGTCTATTAAAGTAAAGTAAGTCCCATATATCCTTGATAAGGTATCATGGATTGTGAAATTAAGATTCACAATGTACTTAATGGGTCTGAGGAGGATACTGGGGCCAGTTCGTTTCTTTCGACCGCCTTTATTTTCCTAGATTTCTCTGGTACACAATTATATTGTAGGCTGGGTAAACTTGCGAGCGACTTGGATCCGGGACGAGACAAGTCTCGATAACCTATGACACCTCTGATTTAGTAGCCAAGCAGTTTAACCACTAGGCTACCACGCTGCCTATCCGTCTATTAAGGATCTCATACTTTATGGAAAAAAATCGGAAATATTTAAAAGGGATAAAACACCTACAGTTCCCCCGCTGTTTTACGATTAAAGCGGATCTACTGGCTTCTACTCTTCAAAGCTGTCAACTGCAAAAGGAAAATCTGTTATTGCGATACTCCCAAAGAGAAAAGCAAATAAATCAATAAATTCGTTAAATTCTGATCCTATCATGATTAGTAATATTTTCAAAAATATGAGAAACAAGCATCGGACCAGGACAGTAGTGATTAAATATCTACCCCAAAAGGGAAACAGTCAATTTTACCGCGATAATAAAATTAATTTTAATTCTTAAGAAATCGGAAAGTTTCTCCTCTTCGTAGCATATTATTATTATTATTATTATTATTATTATTATTATTATTATTCCAAATCCATTTGCTTTCTAAATTATCTCCTCTCCTTCGCTGCGAGCAAGCCGAATTGTTAAAATATAAAAATCAAACTACAATTTACTAATATTCCGCTACTAAAACAAAACATTCATTCTGAAACGCGTATTTCTAGCGTGACGTGTGCATTGCTTGAAATAAACGCTCCTGGCGAATGTTTGTCCTGTGTAACGTTATTACTGTCACACATTGCAAAATCACTCGTTAGTTCTAGCTAACGCTTAATCCTGCGATGTAATCTTAATCATAATGAGAAAGCGCCAGAAATTAATATCTACACCGATCGATACACCAGTCGCTAGAGAATTTACTACTCTAATAAACGAAATCCCCGGAGATCAACTGGCACCATACATCTACGTTGCAGGCGCGCATGCATATACATACATACATACATACATATATATATATATATATATATATATATATATATATATATATACACATACATATATATATATATATATATATATATATATATATATATATATACACATACATACATATATATATATATATATATATATATATACATGGATATAGAAGTAGTTTTTATTTTCCGTGACCAAAAAAATTTCATCATTTAATTATAATTCATTCCATTTTATACTTTGTGATCGGATATATCACTTTTATTAATTAAAATTCCTTTTTGACGTTGGTAGATTTACCGATTCGAAATAGGTTCAAACATGGACCCGGAAAATTTATCGTTATGGTAATTTTGTAAATTGAGTATCCGGAAACACTCGAGCATTCAACAAGTAATGTAATTCAAAATGTGATATAAGCCAACAACCCCATAGTTAGACGGTGTTATTTAGTTCGAATGTTCGAATCCTGATCGCCTCATATGTATCAAAAATTATCATAGGTTAATGTGAACAGAAAAGCCAAAAAACAAATAAACAGAAAAAGTGAGGTAAATTTCAAATATCCGTCGTGCACTATTTAATGGTTTTTGCACTGAACGAGCCGAAATAGCACAAATTTTTTACTCGGAAAATAAAATTTTCCAACTACTATTACGATTTTAAAAAAACAGCTGCATTTTAAGAATATCCAAATGAAAAGTATGTGAACAATTTCTTTTAAACGCTGGTTGGTCAACTTCTTCTTCGATAGGTTTTAAATTAAAAACCATTAAACAACTAAAATTACCGCTATCTCCGCTACCACCATTTTTGCTGCGATTCGAATTCGATTAACAGTTAAATTTCGGGATAATTTTCTTTGGTTGCTCAGTTAAGAAAAGGAAAAGCCAATTTCACATTGGAAAATTAACGCTTAGACAACTTCTTAGAAGCATAGTCTCTTTGCCCGGTAAAATTTTTTTAACCGACTTCTGTACGTTATTACTTTACTTTCACATCGCTAATGTTTTCTTCATTATTACTATTATTATTATTATTTATATATATATATATATATATATATGTATATATGTATATTACTGTTTCCCAATATCGCATGATGATGGATAGCTTTGCGTTGGTTAAATCATCCCTTAACCAGCAGAAAATTGTCAAATTTTCCATTTATGATAATTTTAACGTTTGAGTATGTGTTTCCGACATATTACAAAGTAACGCTTCACTTATCGTTCTCCACCAATTCGATAAACTCACTTTTTTTTGTTCAAAGAATATTTTTAACACACTTCAAGCTCAAGAGATTGACCTTTCTTTTTTCCAACAACACCCTCGAACTTGCGTGTTTAACAACGAAAGAGAAATTCATGTTCAATAGGATAATTTTTTAATGGTCCTAATTTTTCTTCAGTAAACTACTTTAATACTCAGACCATGGAACTTTTTTTTCTTTTTTTTTTCCCTTAAATTTATATGGTCCATGTGCTGTGTGTAAATGCCGGGATTATTACAGCACATGGATCAGTGCAGGATCAGAAGTGTTTTAATATGTTAGCCGCTCTAATATGGTTTAGTATATCCTCGACCTGTTTAACCGTCGGTAAGTTGGAGGTGCCTGCAGGCAGGCAATGTTCCAGAACGTGTTCAGCGGTTGGGGAAATTGGGGAATTGCATATGGAACAGGCAGAGGGAGGAGATGTTCCTTCCAGCAAATAGTTGTGGGATATTGCTGTGTGCCCTATGCGGAGTCTAGTTAATGCTGCAAACTCTCTGCGGGACATGGATATCGGTGGCCATCAAGGCTCAGTGCTCACCTTAATGGATCGCAGCCATGATGTGTGAGCCGACCACATAATTTCCCATGTCTCTGCCTTATGTTGCTGAAAAAAGGGTGGCCCCAGCTGAGGCAGAGGGGCACCTTCAGGCATTGGACTATATGTTGCTGCCTTAGCAGCCAAGTTCACACGCTCATTCCCCGGCACACCGGTATGACCCGGGACCCACAAGAATGTTACCTGTGAGCCAGTCCGGAAAAGCACGTTAATGATGCGCTTTATTTTTCGAGGTAATATGTGAGAGGTTTTAGGTGTCTGGAGTGTCCTAATCGATTGCAAGGAATCTGTGATTAGAAATGCATTTCGACGTTGGAGGTAAGACTGCAGATATTCTCTCAAGCAGAATAAAATACCATACAGCTCCCCCTCCAGCACTGAACAGAAGTCGTGGAGCCGAACCGCATGAACAACTCCCTCCACCTCGTAGGCATGGAACTTTTGTGATAATCTTAATTCAAAAAGTAACTGTGGTATATGCTTAAATTCCGTTCGTCCACGTGCGTTTTAAATTTTATTTTACTATTGTAGTAGGAGTTGGAGCACACGTGAATTTTATGAAAATTTCATGCAAATATAAATTCGTTTCATCGAAAAAATTTTGTAAGAGTTTTTTTTCAGTTTTTAGTGGCCGTGACATGAACGAAATTTCTAATAAATAATTCACTATGAACGTATACTGCGCCATCATATTCACTTTTTACTTAAGCAATTAGAAAATAATAATACCGGACGGGGATCCACGCTGCTGTCTATAAATCGTTATACTGTTGCGAAAATAATGCCGCCGGAAGTGCAATAATTTTAGGGCAATAGTGAATGCCATGAAGTTTAATAATATATTTGAATACGGAAATGAATTTTAATAAATAAAATTATAAACTGCCAACAAGTTTCGCCGGAATTCATTGCTCGCGAACGTTTGTTTGTTCCAAAGAGAAGTGTTGCTCTTGTGAAAAATTAGTAGGGGGGTAACACTAACGAATCGCTCACGAGAGAGTTTGATTTTTCAAACGGACGGGCTGTAGGCAAAAGCGAAACGGAACTAACGATACGGTGTGGCATGTAGGGTATTGGCAATCGAAACTAGACCTATGAAAGATATTTTTTAGAACTTAAACAAAAATCGAGAATGATGATAGAACTGATGATGAAGAGCGAGCCGTGCGCAAATAAAAGTTTCATCGGTACTCAGTAGTTAAGGATGGAAAAGCTGCTAGTGCAGTTCGAAAGCGGCGTCGCAGTGATGAATATAATTTGAAAAAGATCACGATACAAAAATTGATGTTGACCTAAAGACGGGCGAACGACAACTGGTAATTATTTTAGGGTACATACGAAAATTTGTTTCCGCCTAGTAATTGGCCGACTGGGTAACTAATAGCCAACTAACGAGATACCCAACGAGTTTTATAAAAGTAAATAATTTCGACCCTAGTATGTTTCTCAACTTTTTCTCTACGCTACACCGGACATTGGTTAGACAACATAGACTCTTGCTTATTTTCTCCCGAGCCGATGAAAACTTTTTAATAAATACAAACTAGAGATCGCGTTCGAATTTTATTGGGCTCTATCAAAGAACACGAATTATTTACTCACTTTCACAGAAAATCATTAAATTATTAACATCGGTAATTTTTTTTGTCTACCCTGGGCGCGCCAGCGGCCTCGACCCAACAACATGAAAAATTAACGGTACTAATTTTATTTACATAATTGTGAATATATATCTTCTTCTTCTTCTTCTTCTTCTTTACGCCATCTCCGGTCGAAGTTTGGCGATCAATGTGGCTGGCTTCACTTTATCGGCCGCTGCTTGGAGTAACTCCGGTGATGTTGCACCATCGCTGCATGTCATCCTGCCACGATAATTTTCTTCTACCTCTGCTTCTTTTTCCAGCAATTCTAAGCACAGTTTGCAGGCTTCTCTATACTTTTCATTGCGATTAATGTGGCCGTAGTATTTGATTTTTCTTTCTTGCACAGTTAATAATAATTCTCTTTTCTTGCCCATTCTATTCAGTACTTCTTTGTTAGTTATCCGTTCTGTCCATGATATCTCTTAACGTACGTCGGTAAATCTACATTTCAAACGCTTGTAATCTTTTTTCAAGCTGTTTTGACAGCGCCCAACTCTCAGCACCGTATAAAAGTACTGAGAAGACATAGCATCGGACTAATCGCATTCGTAAATTTAAACTAATATCCTTTCTAGTTATCAGGCTCTTCATAGTATTGAATATACCTCTGGCTTTCTCGATCCTTATTTTAATGCTCCAATCTACCTCCTTATGAAGCCATGCACCCAGGTATAGAAACTTACTGACTCTTTCCACCTTCTCAGCTCCAATGTAAATTTGACCAGCTGTTGCACTAGCATCAGTTCTTCTCTTGTGTATAACCATCCACTTCGTTTTGGTGGCATTTATTTCTAACCCATACTGGAGACTGATGTCACAAACACGGTTAACGATTTCTTGTAATCCAGTAATATTATCAGATATTAGAACTGTATCGTCCGCGTATCGTATATTGGAAATCCGGTTTTCCCCAACTTTTACTACGTCAGTTTCCTTAATGGCTAATTTGAAAATGCTTTCTGCATATACGTTGAAGAGTATCGGTGACAATATGCACCCTTGTCTGACACCTCTTTTTATCGCTATACCTTCTATTATTTCGTTCTCACAACGAACTACAGCCGTTTGGTTCCAGTATAGGTTGTGTATTATTTTTTATATATAGGTTAATTATTTTTATAAGAGAATATTCGTAAATTTAATTTATCGATGAGAAATTAAGAAATAAAAATAAAAATTTGGCAGTTATAGTAAAAGATGAATTAAAAATTTACGGTTGTATAATTACAAAATTCAAAACATTTCTATTTTGATCATTGTGATACAGCATTCCTGTTACGAGAGCTTCGAAATGTTTAGTCATTATCTTTGATACTCAAAAAGTTTCTACTCCTTACTAAAATTTAACATTTGCTATATTAATATCTATCACTACGCGCTCAAAAATGAAAAAATGCTATCTAATATTAAATTTTATTTTTTCAACATTTTAATGCGATTGTAAAGAGGAGCCTAGTATTACATCGGTAAAATGTAGCTGGGCGCCGAATATAGCGATGATAAATATGTGACATTACATTATAAAATTGCTTTTGTCAAGTAGGTCTCCTTATTTGTTTTAATTAATATCGGTCTTCGTAAGCTAGTTATCGATTTCTACCGGTCAAGAATAGAATAGTCGAATTTTTACACAGCCAGGTGCGCAGTGTGAAGGTTGTCTTTCATAGAATATGATCCAGATCCGGTGAACTTTTGATGGTAAGTGTAAACTTTTCGAAACGTTGTGTTTTAAGATTAAATATTAAGTTTTAAGACTAATTTCATTGGTAAGTGAAAGCTTTCGGAAGCGTTCAGTTTTAAGAGTAATCTTTTAAACATGACGTCTATTCCGTAAAATGGTTTCTCCAATTATATCTACCGTAGAAGTTTTAAACGTTTAAATACAAAACTTGGAATTTCTATAAAATTTGCTACAAGTTAACAGATGGAAAAAAACGTTTAATAAAGGATATCTGTATGAACTTTATATATTGTATAATAGCTTGTACCGCTAGTAGACGAGTGTAATTTGTAACGAATTTCCTCTGTACGTTTCTGTTCGATTATGTCAATCGTTAGATGCTCCTACTGATGAATTAAAATTACTGAAATAAAAGCTACAGACTAACAGATTACCGAAATAAAAGCTACATGCTGACACAGGTTACTGAAATAAAAGCTACAGTCCAACAGATTACTGAAATAAAAGCTACAGGCTGACACAGGTTACTGAAATAAAAGCTACAGGCTGACACAGGTTACTGAAATAAAAGCTACAGACCAACAGGTTACTGAAATAAAAGCTACAGACCAACAGGTTACTGAAATAAAAGCTACAGACCAACAGGTTACTGAAATAAAAGCTACAGACCAACAGGTTACTGAAATAAAAGCTACAGACCAACAGGTTACTGAAATAAAAGTTTCAGGGGCGCGGAATAAATCGGAGAGGTAGTAGTTTCGATTAAGTGTCCGGGCGCCAGCGACAAGGTGTGACTGACGCAAATAATTATATGAATCGGTTATCAGGAAAAATTCCCGCGCTTTATAAGTTTGCCCAAATACACACTACACTATCCGTAAGAAAGGCCCGCGGTACTTTTACCTTTATGATAATAATGTTAGCAGAAAGTAAAAGAAAACTCGTATGTTCACTAAGTACTTCGAAAAAAAAAAACAATAGTCAACCAGCGGTAACGAAATTTTAATCATGTGCCGATCTATCAAAATTAGTACGTAAACAATCACTGCGTGCAGATATGTTTACCGCGTCATAACATACAAGTATGTATGTATATATGTACGCCGTTTTTAAAAATCTAATCTAGATGGACGATTGTTAACGAAAACGATGACTTCGCAACGTCTAACACACAACCGTTCTCCGTTGCCAGCTGAACTAGCCACACTCTTATCCATATCGGTGACGATCAGTCAGCAGATAGGTAAGTCCGATCAGCAGGGCAACTACAGAAATTCTGTTATTTCAGTCGCTCGCATTAAATAGTTTTTAAAACGGAATACCCGAATCAGTTTTAAAACCTCCGTCGGAGAATTCTTACGAACAAATAAAATACCGCGCTCCTTGTTCGCATCAATGTATAGTTTAAATGAAATACATCGTTTGTTTTAACGGACAAAGTGTAGATGCTCATGCTCGCGACAGGGACCACCATGATTGTACAGTGAAAAAAAAGCCGAAGTTAATTAATTAATCTTGTTTACTGTTCCTACGCTCTCTAAGTTTTTCCTAATTAGCCACAGTTTTATCAATTCTGATTTTCCCTCGCATGCAACCGTGTTTACAGATGGCTCGAAGAAGCCGGATAGTGTCGGTGCTTCTTTTATCCAACCAGATTTTGGCTTTTCAGAATCTTTTCGCTTGCCTCCTTCCTGTTCAGCATTCATAAACGAATTAATGACTATTTTACGTTCCACATCATTTTCATTTCGTTCAATCACCTTCCTTCTAAATTCTTAATTATATCAGATTCCATGTCTGCCCTTCAATTCATTCTCCCTTACCTGATCATTCCTGTGACTTTATTATACTCCGCATACGCTCACTTATCCACGTTCTTTCTTTCCTCCATTCCATTCAAATTGAATATGCTGCCGGTTCCCAGCCATTCGGGGGCATCTTCGGTAATGAAGCGGCTGACTCATTGGCTCGGGTTGCTGCCTATTCTCATTTCTTCTTTAAAGAAAAGTCCCATCGTCCAATCTTCTTCCGCTGTGTAAAAGTTTTCATCTCATATTTTGGTATCGAATGTACATATACGCTTCCTCTTTTTCTAACAATTGTTATTTTTATCTGTTTGTTCAAACTAGTGTCTTGCTGCCAATCCTTTGTTTCCTTCACTTCGTCTTTCTGTTGTTGTCTTCGTTATTCGCTTGCGCTCTTAAGCCATACTTTATTATCTTCCTCCCGTTTTTTCGTTTTTCGTTGGTTGCCTCTCCATATTATCCTCTCAATATTATCCTCTCAAACGAAGAGCATGTTTGCGATGCGGGCCATCTATTTATTAAGTGTTGATTTCTTACTGCTGAGTGCTCGGCTTTCTACTTCAGTTTGCTGAGACTTGGTCTTCCTACTCCACACTGCGCCTCTTATGTTCTATCTCTTCCCTCTCCACAGATTGTTCCTATTATTTATTCCTTTCTCCTAACAACATTTTTTTTTTTTTTTTTTTTAAGTGTCGTGTACAGCTGCCGGGGCTATTACAACACTATGGCAATCGGAGAGTTAAATGGCTGGAAATAGGTTAGTTGTATGAAGAAACCGAATAGTGTCTGCAATGTTCAAAGGCGAGTTGGCCAAAGACGTCTGCAAAGACGATATCCGGTGCTGGGCGCGCTGGAGCGCGAAGGATGGGCACTCCAGGAGCTGTTGTTTTACTGTAGGAGAGGGAGGAAGGGAGCAAAAGGGGCATTCGAAAGGGGGCTCGCAATTAAGTAGGAGATGATCATGAGTCAGCGAAATCTGACCAATGCGGAGTCTTGCCATAGCCACAAAGTGGGTTCTGGGGAGGTCAGAAGGAGGGAACCAAGGGTCAATTCCGTGTTTTATCTCTCTTAGAAAGCAAGATTGTCTAGTGAGCCAATCTTGCTTCCATTGGGATTGCACAAGAATTTTTATAGATTTTACTATGTCGGTGGGAAGAGGAGGGGAACAGGGCATGGGGCAAGACAGTGTTGACTTAGCAGCGATGTCAGCTAAGTAATTACCCCTAAGTCCGGTGTGGCTTGGCACCCATAAGAAAGTAATTTGGTGGGAGAATGATCTTAATTTTAGGATTAGGGATTGTATAGAGTTGGTTATGTAATTCGATGGGGATTGTTGGGGAAGGGACTCCAAAGCTGCTAGTGAATCAGATACAATCAAAATGCGGCTGTTGGGTGGAGGGGATTTAACTGTGGATTCGAGGGCTAGGAAAATGGCATAAAGTTCGGCATCGAGAACGGAACAGTGGTCATGGAGGCGGGCGGACGACGAAACTAGGTTAGAGTGAAAGGAACAAGCAGTAGGAGACGATTCGGAAACAGGGCATGATTTCGCGCCGTCAGTGAAGTAGGCTTGGTGATTTGAATATTTTTTAAGGGTTGCGAAGATTCTGGTGCAGAGGAGGGAGGAGGAGATTTTTCCCCTGGAGAAATGTACAAGGGAATAATCGATTTCAGCTGGTAGGGTAGCCCAGGATGGAAGAGGAGGTGGTGTATTGAGGTTTTTGAAGTGTTGGAGGTCGATGTTGGAGTCTAATAGGATTTTTGTTAGATGAGGGAGCGCGCCATTAGGAGGTGTGGGGTAAGGATCACAAAGTCCAAGAAGGAAGACTCTTAAAGAATCGCGGAAGGAGTGTAAGAATCTTTGAAAGTGTAAGGGTGGAGAACCCAATAAGGATTGGAGGCTGTGCGTGGGGGACGTATGGTGCGCACCTAGTATTAATCGAAGAGAAGAATTTTGTAGTGGGTTCAACATTTTGAGAAGGGATGGGGAGGCGGTAGAATACAATGAGCATCCGTAGGAGAGACGGCTGAGGATGATATCGTATTAAGATATAAGCGATTCCTTTCTATTCTAATTGTTTCCCCGATTGGCAAGCCCCCCCCCCAAAAAAAATCAATCTGCTACGCAATTTGACGGTTTTACATTAATTACGGGACAAATAATTTCCGTAAAACCGGCTGCTATGTTGCTATATACGGAAAGACGCGCTGGAAGAGAATATTACAGGTTGCGATATCCACGTCAAAATTTCCTCCATACCTTTTCAATTTGAAGCGTATTATCCGAAACTAATCGTTTATTCTTTAATATTACCTCGTTTCGTATATATTTTTAGTTTCTCGTGTTAAGAAAAAGTTGCGCAAAACTTAACGAGGGATTTTCTTGGATCTGGCTGTCGAACTTATTCGAATCGGTGAACAGGAGAATGAAAAATGATGGTTAAAAAGCAACTAAAAATCATCATTAGAAAATATGAACGGTTTAGCGTGATGAAAAATTAAACGAATACATACGGATACGGGGATTATATACTAAAAACAACACGACAAAAATTAATCGAACATTTCGGCGCCGTTTAACTTGACGAATAGCTTCGAAAAAACAAAATGTAGAAAAATTACCGATAAAAATGGCAATTACGTTCAATCCACGTTTAGAAAAAGAATCCTCCAAAAATATTCTTCTCACGCTCTGCTAGTACTATGATTGTCTGTATCCGGTAAAGTTGTAAGATACAAACTGAAAATTTACCGGCAAACGTCATCGTGTTAATGTATACGGTTTGGACACACACAGTAAGTCGGTGTGGAATTCACCGAATTTAACGGATACCACGATTAAAGACAACTACATATATGTGACGTTTTTGAAAAAATATCATCACGCGATAAACTTACCGTTAGTTAATAATAAAAAAACCAGAGGTCTATTTAAAATGGTAAAATTTGTAATAGTGACGGTTAAAAAAAAAAAAAAAAAAAAAGAATTAAACTCGATTCTGAATTTGACGTTGCCAAAAAATTAAATGGAAAGAGACAGACATCATGAAATCAACTTCTTATAAATATACCGATAAAATGTGTTCACGCAATTATAAACATCGGGGATTCGCTAGATCCGAGGCAAGCAAAGATGGATTTTCTACTAATTGATGTGCCGGTTGGAAATGTTGTAACCCAGATAGGAGAGTGTTCAGTTGTGTTTAAAAGGTGGAAATGTGTGACATTTATTTTTGTCCCTAAACATATTCTCCCATATACCGTTACCCTAAAGTGCTCTTCGTACTTCGGGTTCGCTTCTAATTAAAGCTATCTCTGTGACCTTGTATCGACTATAATAAAACGTGCTTCTATATCGACTTTCATTATATCGGTTCCCGGTAGCGAACAGATGTACTTAGCTGCAAGAGCAATTATATTATCTTTAAATGCTTCGCTTCTTTAACTGTATGATCATCGGTGTTTCAAATGCGTTTCCCCGAAGGGTGGAATGAACTATGGTCAGACCGAACAACCTGCTTCAGATCCATAAAGTTACCAACTTGAGCTATTGCAGCAATTTCGCGTAGAGAGTTCTCGGTTTACTACACACGGCATTGTCTCACGACCACTACTAATGCTCACTTTGTAGGCATAAGGACTCAACAAATGTAAAGCAACTGCTGAAACGACATGCGCCACAACGTCTGCGAGTTTTGCAAGACGCTCTTGAAGAATCATTTGTTCAGACGGTCTTAAATTTTACAGCGTACAATTTTAGACACTACTCGTAGATCGCCTACTATTCACTTCTAGCGGGGTTCTAGGCGCCCCGTAATACCCAGCGTAGTTACACGCGGCACCTAAATTTCTAAAAATAGTAGTTTTTAAAAAAAATCGACAAGGCAAACAATTCGAATGGTGGCGACGACGATAAAACCTTTGTTTCAAAAAAAAAGAAAAAAGTTGAAAGTTATATTCTGTTTTTTATTTTCGGATATAAACATTATCAGACAATAACGGCGACAAAGAATATCTATTTATCGCGTTTCGATTTATTATGTAAAGTTTTATACCGTACATTTCCAATAATCACGGCTAATTTTCCGTAGAATTTCGAAAAATAATCCAAATTCCATCTGTGGCAAGTATGAAATGCGTACGTGGCCGTCAATAATAATAGTAATAATAATAATAATAATAATAATAATAGCGAAACCCCGGAATGGAGAGCGGCTGGACCTAGAATATCAAAACGGAAACCGTCGATATAGGGGAAAGTGATAGGTTTATTTTGGCAACATTCGATCATCAGCATGGTACACTCTGGTCTGAATTTTCTTCAAAAAACTCCTTTAGCTTTTAGAATAATTTAAACGATTATTCAAAATTTATGTCATCGCCAGCGAACAAATCCCAGGACGAGACGCTGAGCGCAATAGTGTGATGGAACGGCTACAAGTGCAACTAACTTTTACAGCTAGCACCGTTCCTTCTGTCTCACTTTTTCCATCATCCTGCGTTTTAATTAGGATTAATAAACATTCTGCGAACATCCATTAATTCGTTTCACGTATAAGTTTTTTCAGCAGCGACGCGAAGTAAAAGACGGCTTAATTGAATTTCGCGCCAAAAAAGCAAATTTCAAGCACAACAACAATGAACGGGAACGCGAAATATTAATGGAATTAAACGATGCCGTCTCAAATTTGGGCCAGTTTATTTCGACACTGCTCAAGCTCAGAGTCGACAATAGAACAACTACTTCCAGATGATCAATTGCCCTTCGTTCCCATAGTAACTGCGAACTACTGGGCCGACTTCTTACTTCACACGTAATTCGGTTTCGCTGTTGCCGAACTTTCAGTGGAAAATAGTCAGCTAAGAAGTCTGTATAAGCCACTACTTTTCAGCTTAGCTCTGAGATTTTTAAAGAGACAATTTTATAACTCTTTATCTTGATATCATTTTCCTGACTCTGCTCTTCAGGCAGCAACGCACATCGGTCACACGAAAGTAGTAATGTGTACAGTTTGCGTGTTGTATTATGGACAGTTTGCCCGTTTCAGTTTCAATTGAGCTTTTCGCTTTTCAGACAGCTCGTCGTTCTCCTGCATCCACTCATCGTTGTGCGGCCTCATCTCTTTGGTGGAATGAGGAGTGTAACGTTGCAACCATTGTCGTTCCACCTTCACAGATCTTATCGCTCTAATCCTACAACCCAAAATTTTCTGGCCCATAAACAAGCCAACTTCAGGGCTAGGTTTATTCTTAAAGCCGTGAAAAAGGCCTCTTGGAAGAAATTCTGCTCTTCCTTTTCTAGAAATACCCCTCTCTCTCTCATATTTGGAGGTTGGCTAGAGCTTTTAAATCTCCATCCTCTGAACGTCCCCTTCTCTTTCTAATGTATCTGAGGATAGCCTAATATCCTTCATTGATTCAGTCGCTCCTGTTTACGTTCCTTCCTTTGACGAACTGTACTCCAGAACCTCTCCGCAAATCTCTTCCCCTCCTTCTCACTTCCTCATTTCGGCTTTCAATCTTAATGAATTATTATCTGTTTTATCCAAATCTTCCAGCCCTACTCCAGGCCTTGATGGTATTATCTTGCTCCTAAAAATTTATCTGAACTATCCCTTACCTTTCTTCTCCATCTTTTCAATTCTTTCCTTTCCAGGGGTTCAATCCCCCCCTCTTGGAATTCTTTCATTACTGTCCCTATTCATAAGAAAAGTTCTTCCTTACGCCCCATCTCCTTGGGGCATCCTGCATCAGAAAATTGTTTGCGGGTATGCTAAACAAGCGTCTTGTCTGGTGGTTGGAACGCTATAATGTGCTTCCTAACAATATGTTCGGCTTTCGGCCGGGGAATCGGCCCTCCTGATTGTATCAGTCTTTTCGTGTCTCATTTATATAAGTCCTTTATCCAAAAACATTATACTCTGGCTTCCTTCATTGATGTCTCCTGTGCTTTCGACAATGTTCATCTCCCAACTTTAAGAGATAAAATGACAACAATTAACATTCCAGTCAATTTCATTTCCCTTGTTATTAAGCTCGTGTCCAATCGTTCTATCCACCTCTCTCCTCCATTATTTGACACTTCTAGAAGGGTTTTCTGCGGTCTTCCTCAAGATTCCTCCCTCAGTCCTGCTCTTTTTAACATTTATACTGCTAGTATCGCTTCCCTTCCTTTAACCCGCCAGTACTCGCTAGGTATAGCAGGACGCCAGTACTCGCGCGTGAGATTTTCTCTCACATGCGATTTCTGTGTAAACTCTACCCAGCTTTTTGAACAGTCTGGTTGAAAATAATTGTCTGTTCATTCGTCATTCTCTTCTTTTACTTTTTCACTATACACATTTACACGCCAACTTCCAAAAATGAAGGCTCTGAAGACCATTTTTGGTTAATTTTTTCAATCGGTACCGGTAAGTATACTTACAAACGCAATAGTCCATGTTTGGATCCGTCGTATGATAATAATAAATACGGTCAAGTCGTGAAATATTCCTCTGTTCTTCAAAAATAATTTGACTTAAAAGACAACAAAACTAAAATAATATTTACATATATTAATATAAATTTTACTACTATCTCGCGTTCACATTAATACTTTGAAGCGCTTGAAAAACTATCTAATATCTTGAGAAATTCGCTACTCTATTCTCCGGCAATCGAAGATATGTACATATATATGCTCACGTCCTTTGGTTTTTATCGTCTGGAACTGTACACCTTAACGATCTGACTTTTAGCCAGCTTTTTCTTCGAAAAATCTTTATTAAAATATGTCAATCCGCATGCAATATTAATCTTCTATCTTTAAAATAATCAACTTATTACACTTCTGATTTTTATTTTATCACGTTAATTTAGCAAAATCATAAAAATCATAATAAATTGCAATCGATTCAGCGTCCGAAATTACATAGAAAACGATACCCCCCACATGCCTATATTCTGAAAAACATCGAAAAACCGAACTCTTACACCCATTTTTCACCTATAGTCAGTACTCGCACGGCTGTGGAACCCATATCAATCAATTCAGCACTCAAAATTACATGGATAATGGTACCTCAAATGACCATGAAAAAGTTTCACAGACGCCGAAAAATTGAAACTAGAGCACTCGCGTGTAAGTGTTTTTCTCATAACTCAGCACTAACGAAAATAAATACCTCCTTCCGAAGCCTAGAGGTGACTGACTTTGACTATAGGGTGTCCTTTGGCTAGCGGTGCCCCTCCCTTCCAGCTATACAAGGCTCCAACTTTCCCGCCTTCGTGTACCCTAAGTAACACCGTTTCATCGTGACATGTGTGAGGAAATCTCACGCAGCGAGTACTGGCGGGTTAAATTCCCACTCTTTATTCTTTGCCGATGATATTTTGATTTTTTCCTCTTCCCACGATATTGACGCAGCTAATGTTGCTCTCAATTCGTCCCTCAATTTTCTTGAAAGTGCTCTTGCCTCAATTAACCTTTCGATTTCTCCTTCTAAGTCCTCCTGCGTTGTATTTACCCTGCGCCCTTATAACCCTGCTTCTAGTTAATTTATCCTTAAATAGCACAGCTCTTGCTCGACTTTCTCTGAACATAGCAAATTTCCTCCTCCTCTACTAAACGGTTGAACCTGCTGAAGGCCCTGTCTCCGATTAAATAAGGTGGTGACCCTTTCATTCTTATTCTCCTATGTAAATCCATCGTCCACTCCAAGCTTGGTTACTGTTCGTTCATTTATGCCTGCGCTTCCAAGTCCCGTCTTTCTAAACTTGATGTGATCCAAAATTCTTGCCTTAGACTCTGTCTCGGTGCTCTTAAATCCTCCCCTATTCCAGCACTACTTGCTGAATCGAATGCTTCTCCCCTGTGATCTTATTTAGGCTATCGCTTAATTGCTATACGTCTGTCACTCTCATCTTCTTCTCTCATTTTTTCTTACTTTTCAATTTCTCGGAATTGGCGCTTTGTGTCTAGGAAAATTCCTATCCTGTCTCTTATATCTCTCCGTCTTAGTTCATTTTGGCCGTATACAATTTCCTTTAATAGTCTGCCTTATTTCTCCTTTAACTTCAGCGATCTCTGCCATCCTCCCAAAGTATCTATTTCGCCTACACTTGCAAAATCTCTCCCTCCAGCTGTAATTAAACAGGAATTCCATAGTATTGTCAATTCTCTCTCCCCTTCTGATGTAAACATTTTCACTGATGGTTCTAAGGAGCCTGATGCGGTTGGTGCTTCTTTTATTTTTCCAGATTATAACTTCTCTGAATCCTTCTGTCTTCCTTCTTTCTGTTCCATATTTACAACCGAGCTAATGGCTATTTTACGTTCCATTATTTTTATCTCCTCCAATCGTCTTTCTTCCCAGTTTCTGATCATATCCGACTCCATGAGTGCTCTTCAAGCCATCTCTTCTCCTCTTTCTGATCATTCCTGTGATTTTACTATTCTCCGCATAATACGTTCTCTCATTTGTACTCTTCTCTCCATGGGATCCATATTGACTTGCTGTGGGTTCCTGGTCATTCTGGCATCTCCGGTAATGAGATGGCTGATTCTTTGGCTCGGGTTGCTGCTTCTTCTACATTCTTCTTCAAAAAAATCCCATCCTCTAATCTCTTGCCTTTGTGTAAATATTTCCATCTCAGATTTTGGTCGAATGTGTACCTTTCCTCCTTTTCTAATTGTCGCTCTTTTTATCTGCCCGTTCAGCCTAATCTTCCTTCAAATCCTTGGTTCCTTCTGTTTCCTTCACTTCCTCGTTCTGTTGTTGTCTCCATTGTGCGTTTGCGCTTTAACTATTCCTTGCTGCCTTCCTGCCGCTTTCGCTTCTCATTAGCCTCTTGGCCTATGTTGTCCTCTCCATTCAAATGATGCGGTTGTTTGTGACGCCGATCACGTGTTTATTAAGTGTTCATCTCTTTCGGCGGAGCGTTCGGCTCAGTATTCCGACTTGCTTGGGTTGGGGCTTCCTGGTTCTTTTTGTGCTCGTTATATCCCGTCTTTTCCTTCTACACTTATTATCCGCTCCATTGTTTCCTTATTATTAACGATAGCTGATCGTCTCACTATATAACTTTCGTTTTCCTTTAATTGTTTCTGAGTAAAGGTCCTTGATTGAGACGTGAAAGAGACAAATAAATCAGAAAATATGAATAAGAGCACAAGAGTAAGCTGGTCGAAAGATAAAAAACTGGGGGACAAAAAAAAAAAAAAAAAAACCCGTTTTTCTAAGACATTTTTCCCGGTAAACTAAATTAAAGCGGCATTTTTCAAGCGTCATTAATATATGACGAATCTGTTGCAACGTGTCGAGAAATAACCAATTAGTAACACTGCGTTAAAACATAAAGCAAACAAAAGCTCTTCTAGACGTGTAATAATTTCGCCGGTTCTAAGCCCTTTTTGTTTTTCTTTCAGCGAAAATGGTGTTTAAACAAGTGAAAAGTCTGCTTTCCAACGAAACTCATCCTCAAAGCGAGTGAAATAGTTTCAACGTGATCCCTCGTAAATGCTTCTATCTTTCTAAAATCCATCTTGAGGGTACCGTCGTCGGGCGAGGATTTTGCCATTACAAAATAAGCAGAAATATTTCTGTAGCTATCCGCAACGATTTGTATTCTCGGTTCTTCGTGATATCTTCGCGATACGGTTTACATGTTTTAATTTAATTTTTTGTAATTTATTGCAAAGTAAATGATAAATTTTTCCCCGCTGCGTTGTATTTGCTGACGTTTTTAGCTGCATAAGATTCTCTGCAAGAGCTTTACTAAAGATAAGCTTGTTTCTGTTTTCACGCCATCTTTGCTTATCATCGATGTATGAATCGGTAATATCCTTGCCGTTGGCAGCACCCGTTTGTGCTGGTTTTTTATTTTCAACAGAGACGGGGTAAATTTATTCCAGTCAGTTAAGTAATAATGTATTTTTTCCAGCTACAGAAATCTAAAACTAGTGTCATGATCTGCTGTGAGGTTAATAAAAAGCGAATGTAGAAGTCCGGTGTGTATCTGGGATGGTGCGTTGAAAGTTCAGGCCAATTAGTTAGAGACGCAGCTGAAATGATCATCTCAGCGAAATACCAGATTGAATAGTTAGCACGGCGTGCTTTGATTTTATAAAAATCTGCATTGCAAATAAATCTTTTCTTAATCTTCTGAATTATATTTGCTTTCTTCGATAGAATCAGTTATGCAGCGACGTGAGTATTAAATTTCTGTATTGATGTGATCGAACAAAAATTCAAACTAATATAATCCGTAAATGCCGCGAAAATACCGCATATTGCATCAGTGTAGGACGACTTCGGTTTGGCAAAACATAATAATTGCAAATTAATAAAGTAGCTATGATTTTTCTTATTAATGATACTGTATTGTCTCAACGTTTTGTAGCATACTCTTTACCGATAAGTAAGCTAAAATGGGATAGAAGTGAATAAGGGGCTCGACATCAATGGCAGACTAAATAATAGAATTTTTCGATGTTTACGAGTACCATGATAAAGCTATTTCCGGGTGATTTGAAAAATTTTGAGAAAATTTTATAGAAAAAGTTTTTAAAAATTGGTTTACAAATAATAGCATAGCAAGACTAGATTCAGCCGACATGAAAACGCCATTATCTACAACGTCTGTTGTTATTTTTCTTGATTTTTCGTTTTTTTTTTTTTTTCTTTTTTGGGGCTACCTTTAACTAGAAACAAATATATAGGAAAGTAAGGAGTCAATTATGTCTTAATACGATATGAAATGTTGTTAGGAGGAAGGAACAAATAATAGGAGCAACGTATGGAGAAAGAAAAGATAGGATGTAAAAGGCACAATATAGGCAAGTTGCAGCAAATTGGAATAGAAAGCAGAATATTTGATTGCAATAGATCCAACATTGAATAAACGCACGATCAGCATCGCAAATATGATCTTCGTTTGAAAGGAACCAACGAAAACAAGAGGAAGATAATAGAGTCGCAGACGAATAATGGAGACAACAACAGAACGACGAAGTGAAGGAAACAGAGACAACCACAGATTGGCAGGAAGACTAGGCTGAACAGACAGTTAGAAAGAACAACTGATAGAAAAGGAGGAAGCGTATATACCCGATACCGTAATTTGAGATGAAAGCTTTTACACAGTCGAAGGAGATTAGAATTTGGGATTTTTCTTAAGAAAAGAGGCGAAAAGGAGCAGCAGTACGAGCCGAGGAGTCCGCCGCTTCATTACCGAAGATGCCCCCGAATGCCTGGGAACCCGCAATAATTCAATTTGAATGAAATGGAGGAAAGAAGCAACGTGGATAAGCGAGCCTATACGGGGAATAATAAAATGACAGGAATAATCAGGTAGGGCAGAAGAGATGGCCTGAAGGGCGGACATGGAATCTGATATAATTAAGAATTTAGAAGATAGCTGATTGAAGGAAATGAAAATAATGGAACGTAGGATAGTCATCAGCTTGGCTGTGATATATGGAACAGAAATGAGGATTCTGAAAAATTAGAATCTAGAAAGATAAACTTGCTAATTAGATTTTAGGCATTGCACCACTGCTCTTTATGGTAGAGTCAAGATGTAATCGAATATCTCGATCTTTCGAATTCTCGTATATTTTCCTCTCGGCCGATATTATATGCAGACCGAATTTTATTCTAAATCTGTCGTTATCGGAGTAGTATCGTCGGTTAAGAATTCCGTGTGAAAGTATCCCGAGTAATATGGTGGTTCGGCTTATATAGTTATTTTATAAGGTCTAGTTTGGCTCAGGTGACACGGTTGATGAGTAGTTAAGGTGCTTGCCTACCAAATACCAGAAGTACCATATAGGTTTGAAACTTGTCTCATTCCTTACAGTCACTTTCGGGAGCGTGCGCAATTCAATTAAATATCGGAACATTATTTGGAAGAAAGTAAGGGTGGGCTCCTTAATATTATCTAAAGATTAATTAAACTCTTAAGTAAATTGTGAATCTTCACAGTCCGCTAACGGTATGGGAAAATATCAGAACATTATCTAGAAGAAAGTAAGGGCGGGCTCCTTAATATTATCTAAAGATTAATTCGGTTATTAAGTAAATAGTGAATCTTCACAGTCCGCTAACGATATGGGATTCTTCTTTTGTCTCGCGGAATTACCTCAAACTTACTCAATATTAACTAGTTACCTTAATTAGTGGTCACTCCTGCTACACACGATGCTCTAGCTCAGTGATACGAATGACGACAATTAGGAGAACTTTTGCATATTTACATAGTACACGGTCTGGAATACGGTTTGGAATTCGATAGGCTGAGAAGGCTAAGGCAAAGAATTTCGATTCGGTGATGTAGCCAAAGTGGTGTCGTTATTAAATACCCTTACACGAATAATATACTCGTAATCCGCAGTAAGATTTTGCAGACTATTAAAAACCTGCTCATACTCCTGTGCCAGGCAAGGTTTTTTTGTTTTCTTGCAATGAATGAATATCCTTAGGTGCAAAACGCGACCTTTCGGCTAAGAGATTGAACCAAGCAAAATGAAACTCCCAGAGTATCATAGTCCCCCGCGAATATCATGTGGAATAACAGGAATTGTGTCTAGCGTTCTGCAGTCGGGGAATAGAATGTGATCTGTCCAATTAGGGCCTGCAGAAGAAATTTGGAGAGTGTAGGTGTATAGTAAACGTATTTGGAAGATGACAAAGTTCAGTGGAATTAAATGAGAAGTAAGGAAGATTGTCAAAGGACATTATGTACGGACAAAACGAACTAAGCCGAAGAAAGATGAGGAATAAAATAGGGGTTTTCATAGGTGCGAAACGCAAGTTCCTAGAAATAGAAGGTTAGTAATGGATAAGAGTAGAAGAGAAATACGCTTAGCAAGAAAACGATAGCCCAAATAAGATCTACGAATAGAAAAGGGTGGCGTATTAGATTCAGCAAGGACTGCTGGAACCGGAGCCTCGAGATAAGTTATAAATATATAAATATGTATATGTTTGTGTGCGTGATGTGTAAGAGTGTCAGTGCAGTTGCGCGTATGTATGATATGTATGCATATGTGAGAATAGTGTGTATGCATTTTGTGTATACATATACAAGAGTAAATTTTAGCACCCTTCATTGGATAGGTTACTTATTCATGTCATTTTAACTTATTTCATAGATTACCAAATAGTTGGTAAGACTAAGTGTAAAATAGCTAGGAAAGAAATGAAAAAAAAAAAAAAAAAAAAAATAGTACAATATAGTACCGTACATACCTAGAGGTAAAATGTCTCTACGTCAGATTGTTTACATCTTAGAAAAATCAGTAATTTTCTTGAGAATCAGAAATTAACAATTTTTACAATGACGGTTAAAAGAAGTTTTACCGTATTACTGCTTTATTTTAATTTATAAAATACGAAAACATAAATTTCACAGAACAGCAAATATCAATTGAGGTGTATAATTCGAAAAAAACGTTGAAAGTTAGAAAACGTTTTTATGACATTCGCGGCCGAGGTTATAATAGTTCTCAAAATAACCAGATGGAAACAATTTTCCAAAAGTGTTTTTTTTTTTTTTTTTTTAAATCTGTGTAAAATGCAGATAAAGACTTTAAGTACGTAACGAGTGCAAAGGAAAGCAACCTGAAACGAAGTAAATTCGAAAAGCAATACTTTCGTTTATAAGTAATCCGATTTACCATTCAGATTAAACAAGTCCCACTTCGTGTACAGCTCTTTTCTTTCTACCTAAACAAAGTTACGGCGAAAGATTAAATTTGCACTTTCTACGAGTGCGAAATGTATACAAAAGGCGAAACCGATAATAAGAAAAATAAATAAAGATTAAGAAAAAGAACTCGATAGCATCGTCACCGGACAGAGTAATTCAAAGCGAAATAATAAATTTTAAAAGACCCGGGGACGCTTGGCCGATGTGCAATTTCAATTTAGTAGCCTTTTAAGGAGAGCCGTAATTTACGAGATGTGTTTTGACGCTCAACAGCGGCTGCGCACGATGTAAACGCGTTTCAAAGGCCGATTAGCAAACGCCTTCAAAGAGCGAGACAGCGAGCTAATTTTTCAATGAACATTTCAATGTGACAAACTCCGAGAAACAACGAGCTGTCTACCGAAATCGAAACGTGGCGGACGAGAACAAGACTGATACTGGAAATAATTTTACAACGCGAAAGCATTTTAACAAACATCTAATGTATTCGCTCAATTAATAACCAAAATATAAACAGAAAAAACAAATAAACATAAAACATCGACTAGTTTCGAATACATGTATCGTTCACGATCACAGTGGGTCGGTCCCTTTTATAAATGAGATGTTTCTCATTTGATCTCTACCGAAGAGGCATTTTTACCTTTTAATTTTTGCTACTAATTCAACAAGTTTTATTTCTACATTTTCAAACTCTAATATTGTGCACCGTACTGCGACATTCATCGATACACCATCATTTTAATTACGCATTAATCCCTCAGGGATTCATGCCGCGCCATACATTTTTGATGTATTCATTAAATACAAATATTGCATTGAATACTGTTATTATATTGTTTCTTATCATTAAATTCAAATTCATCATCTTCCTTCGAATTTACATTTTAATATGATAAGAGTCACATTACAATAATACAATAGTACAAGACAGAAAACAAGAGTATAAAAAGCGCGCTACATCGCTCGGTTATTATCCTCCATGGCATTCACTGGACTTGACGATTGATCTGCAGCTTAACGACCAAGACTGTCGAACCGCGCCTCCTGAAATCCTTAGACTGCGGTTCCACGAACTACGGGATAAGTATCTCTCAAGTATCGAGTATTACACCGATGGCTCGGCCATCAACAATAAAACCGGATGTGCAGTCATCTCTGACACCAACACGCTGGCGGCCCGACGGACACATGACCAAAACTCCGTCTTCACATGTGAAGCCAGGGCGATCCTCCACACTCTGGAATTTAATAAGTAACAGACAAGATAACATGAACAGCACTATTTACTGAGACTCTATGTCCTGCCTAAATGCCATCGGAAACCGTTCCACTGCGAATCCTATCATACAAAGTGTTCACAAAATCCTAGAACAGCTAAGGACCTCCAATAAAACCGTCAACTTCATCTGGATACCAGCCCATATTGGTATCGAAGGAAACGAATTAGCTGGCCAGGCGGCCAAATCTGCAACCACGGCGGAATTCTCGCCAGACAATAGGCTAATACTTACTGAAGCTTCCGAGATGATCCGTAAGGCGTCAATCAGCTACTTTTATTTGGCTGCAAACACCCAGTAAGCTTCACAACGTGAGAAATACTGTATCTGACACAGTACATCTTTCGCTCTACAGCAGGTGGGAACAACAAGTGATCACTCGAATACGTATTGGACATACGCACCTCACTCCCTCCTATCTAATTTCCAAGGAACCGCAAACTTTGTGCCAACGGTGTGACAACCCAGTGACGATCAAACATCTCCTGTTCCATTGTAACGCCTACCAGCCAGACAGAGTCCGAGCTGGACTCAATAATATTCATCCAGGTTTGACAATGGACGACAATGTGTGTAAAAAAGTAATCGATTTTCTAAAAAACGCTTCACTTTTTAAATTGATTTAAATTCTCATGTACAACTACGCTTGTCACACATCGCGTGACCCTTCTGTTTTGTTTTCTTTTCCTTTTCCTTTTCCTTTCCTTTTTCCTTTTTTTTTTTTCTTTTCTTTTCTTTTCTTGCTTGTTAAGTAATACTGAAATAACTTTTGTAAATGCAAACGATGTATAATAACGTAATCTTTAAGATACGAATGTAAATTTCGAGGTCGCTGAAGGCCAAGATGTCATATAGCGACCATAAATAAAAATTTAATAATATAGATAAAAGAAAATTATAAAATAGAATGATTCGAAACGTAGTATTGATATGGGGTATTTTACTAATTAGCTTAATTAGAACTGAATCATCAGTATTATCAATTCGTAGATTTACGCTGCGCGGCGATAGATGTAATATCGTATATTATTTTGGTTTCTTGTTAATTTCAGCCTAGATATTATTTTCGCTAGCCAGCTATGGGGTAGTGTATTAGTTGGTTATGTCGCTCGAGAATATTTCGAATCTCGCTATTGTGATTTCCTGTAGTGAGAATAAAAAAAAATTAATTATTGCGCGTCGGATCCAGAGGTTGACGAAGCCAAAAGTAAATAGGCAAAAAACGAAAAATTTTAAATGTTACCATTTTAGAATGATAAAAACTTTTCATTCGAAGGCTCCGACGAGAATGATTTCACACGTACGCGGTTGAAATATCTTCCACGGTACTTTTAATTCTAAGCTGTTAAAATACTCTTAAACCTGCGTTGATCCATGCGCTATAATAATCTCGACAATTGCAACCAGCACACGAATTATATATAAATACGAAAAAAACATAAAAATGAAGAAATAAAAAAATTCCTGACTCTTGGGAGACGTTTACCGACAATATACCAGCGAAAATTAACTATCGCCTGTTCGCGTGGTTCCGTCCGTCGAAGCGATTAAACGCCCGGTTGCCAGGAAAGCGACGAATTTTTTTGCATTTTCCGATTTATTTATCGATATTTCTTTAAATAGAATTGCTCTCCTTGCTTTACAATTATCCCGCAATGCTTATCAATCAAAGGTAACTTTTAAATTTCCTTTCGCGTACGCTGTAACAAAATTTTCCGGTTCAACCAAGCGCAGACGTGACGTCATAATTTCGTTTCCTTCTTTCTTTCTTGCGAAGGCTATTTTTCGAAACACGCAAATTTACTTAGCCTTTCTTGCGCTTGCTCTCAAAATACACCTCGAACGTAATTGATCACAATTTCATCGCTATCGCGCAAACATGCCCGAGCAAACGGACTAGCGGTGAGGAAACCATTGTCGCGTAACGGAGCAATCGGAATTTTGATATATTACCTGGAATCGGGTCATTTATCGTCAAAATTATTATTCTAGAATATGTAAATTCTTAACGATTGAATAATAAGGGTAGCAACAACAACAACAATAACAATATTAATATTATTAATAATAATAATAATAACAATAATAATTATTATTAATAACAATAATAATTATTATTAATAATAACATAAATGTATAAGTGGCGCACGCTTTCATAACTTCTCGCATTAATCATTGTAAATTCTAAAGTAATTAGAACTGTATACGTTTACTTAGAACGGAAAGAGCCACTCTGTTATATTCATTAATGTGGATCATCCATCAAACAATACCCTTATAAGGTTAAATATATATATATATATATATATACAAAATGTATATATGTGTGAACCAAATAATGATAACGGCTGAAAGAACGATAACTTGGCGTATATTAGCATTGTCGTGCAGGCAATCGCATTAGTGATAAACTCGCCATCATCTTCATTTTCTAAAATCATTTTTCCAGCCCCCTTAATGAGGAAGAGATTAAGTTTTGTCGAAGAATTATTAGGAAACTAATAGCAAACAGAATTTAATCAAACTAACGTAATTTAATCAAACTGTCGTAATTCTCACGATTTTTAATTCGAAAATAAGTTAAATGATATAGAGCGTTTACGGTACTCATTTAACTGATAAAAAAGAAAAAAATCGAAATAAAAATTACATTGAAACAGGGTAAAATTATAAATCGGCGGAATCGTTTAATATGAAAATCTGCCGTTTTCTAAAAATAAATGAACCGACCAACACGAGAGTTGATTATCGATTCAGAAAAAACAAAGCGGTCGTTTTTCAAAAGCTAGTGTTATTTCGGATATATCGGTTACATAATCGATCACGGTAGATTTCAAAAAGAAAAAACCACCTAATAAGTTTGACAAGATTACTAGTCGTTAGAAAATTTACTGCATTTAACGCGGATATCGAGGAATTATTAGCGCTCGTGTAAGATATCATCGGCCGTTTACAGTTGAATCAACTAATGCAGCCACCACTCAATGGCAACAATGCGACACGTATATTTTGATGAACCATTATAGATCATAATAGTATACTATATATTTAAAATTTGCAGAATTAACGTAAATTTTTATATTTATTATTTATTTATTTTTTAATAAGGTAAAGTAAAATAAATTGAATGTTCGCGCATATTGAACAATAGTTTAACACGTAAAATCTGATTAACGTTATATCGTCTTTATGTAATCTGGGTTGCGGTTCATTTTATAATAGTATGTTTCGATGGTTAATTATTTTAACGTAAGAAAACGAATAGTATGGTGTTACATTTGATCCGCGCTTAAATATGCGTCGGAATCGCGGACAATCAATGCCAAAAACCAAAGAAGATTAGACGCTTTCGAAACGTAGACATTCAGTAATCGGCTGCTTAAGATCCCGTGGGCTGATTTCGTTTCCAATGAGAACGATCTGTATCGATGTAACGTCGATAAATTCGTGGAAGAATTTAAAAAAAAAAAAACGGAGAAATACGTAAATTACGAGAAGAAAACATATTTATGCTAGCGGTCCAAGGGAAAATGCTCGGAAAGGCAACAAAGGGGGATTGAGTATGTAACGGCGAATACTAGGATCAGCAAAATATATGACGTAATAAATGCAGCCAGATGTAGGAAAATCTGAGCGGTCAATGGTTCTTGACGTGCAAGCTCTTAAAAGGAGGATGATTATGAAACGTATATATATAAATGCAAAAGAAAATAGTTTCAGGTAACGTGAATTATTAGGAATTTCCCGTTCCCCACCGACTATCGACGGAAATTTCATATATTTTTTTTTTTTTTTTTTTTTTAAGGTGCCATATACTACAACTTGGGTCAGAGGCACCGGGGCTATTTTGTTAAATTAATGGATATATGTTTGTTGTTTTCAGAAATTGTATGGTCTTTTTAAGTTCGTCTGGGCTGTCGGAGAGTGCTGTGCGTATTGATATGTTGTGATCCGGATGATATTTTCGAAGTGGAATGCACGTTGTTAGTATATGATCGATTGTTAAAGGCTCTTGTCCGCAGTGGTAACATGTGGGCTGGGGTTCATTTTTCAATATGTGGCCGTGAGTTAGTGCAGTGTGTCCGATTCTGAGCCGAGTTATTACCGCCTCCTCGCGTCGGGATGGGATGCATGTTTTCCACGGAGATGTGTTTGATTTGATGTTTCGGAGTTTGTTGACGGTAGAGATGCGCTTCCAGTTTGAGTCCCACGTATCGTGGAATACACTTTTGATGTTGCGTATTTGGTCTTGAATTGGAATCGGAATTGCTGGTACTGGGAACATCCTCGCTGCTTCCTTCGCGGCAGTGTCTGCTTCTTCGTTTTCCTTGATGTTAGAATGTGCTGGGATCCAGCATACGACGATTTCCTGTATATGACGGTGAGTTGACAAAAGAATATCCTGGGCAATCGGGTGGTTAACTTTTGTGTGATCAAGGTTAATGTTTTGAATGGCGCAAAGGGAGTCAGTAAAGATAACTATTTTCGGTAGGTTTAAATTAATAGCCAAATTGGTTGCCAAGTTTATTGCTGTTAGTTCTGCTGATAGTACGGAAAATTCAATTGGTAATGAATATCTTACGGTGACGTCTTGGTGTATTACGGAACAGCCGACGCCTTCGGCTGTTTTTGATGCATCGGTGTAGAATTTTTCGTATGGGTCAAGTGAGGCCATTAGTGTATCGTAGGTGCTTTGTTTTAGCATCATATTTTTGATGTGCAGTGCTAATGATGTGTCCGTTTTTAAGTTTATTGACACGTTTGGCGGTATCGACGATATTATGCGATGGTCGATTTGTTCCGATTGATTAAGGTTCAAGGAGCGGATGATGTTTGCGACATGGGATTGAAATAATCCAGCGGAGTGGCGAAGATAGCGTGATGAATTTGCTTTTTGTAACTGTAGTGGATGTTTTTTCCCTTTGAGATATGTGTCAAGTTTTATTGTTAAGTATTCTCTCCGCAGTTTTAACGACCATTCACCAGCCTCAGCCAAAATGCTGACCGTTGGGCTGGTGTGGAAGGCTCCGATTGCCAATCGAATGGCCGAATGATGAATGGAATCCAAGGTGCGCAGAATTGATGGTTTCGCCGTTCCATAGATTGGAGCATCATAGTCTAAGCAGGGACGTATCATTGTTCGATAGATTTTTAGTAGAGTAGCTCTATCCGCTCCAAAAGTGCTGTGAGATAGTTTTTTTATTAAATTTAATTTTTTCAAGCATTGTTGTTTTAATTCGTTTATATGGTGTTTCCAAGAAAGTGCGTCATCGAATGTTAAGCCAAGATATTTCACGGTTTGAGTTTGTGGGATTTGGATGTTATTTAATGTAACGGTTAGAGCTTTGCTGCAGCTTCTTAGTTTGCAGAAGTGAATGCATTTCGTCTTTGATACGGAAAATTCTAGGCCATTCCGTGTTGTCCACTCATATGCTTTATTTATTGCGTTTTGTAGTCTTCGAATACCGGATTGGAGATTTTTACAACCAACACAGATTGCGAAGTCGTCTGCGAACAGTGTTGATGATATCGATGTTGGAATGGATGCTGTTAGGTCATTTATTGCGATGATGAATAATGTTGGGCTCAGCACGGAACCCTGTGGAACTCCGTTTTGAAGAGGTTTTAATGCGGATATAGCTCGGCCGATTCGTACTCGGAAGGTGCGTTCAGATAGGAAGTTTTCTATGAAGTACATTAAATGACCTCGGAAGCCCCACTTGTACAGTGTTACGATTGCTTTTCTTTTCCAAATCCGGTCAAAGGCCTTCGTTATATCAAAAAAGACGGCTAGGGTATGTTTGCGTAGTGCGAAGTTGCTCTGAATGAACGTTTGTAGGTGGATAAGATGATCGACTGTTGAGCGTGATGGTCGGAAGCCACATTGTATTGGAGATAACAGATTTCTATTTTCTAGTTCCCAGATTAGTCGTTTATTGATGATTTTTTCGAGAATTTTGCATAAGACTGAAGTTAAGGATATTGGCCTGAAATTATCTGCTTGCGACGGATTTTTGGTCGGTTTTTGTATCGGTATTATTATTGATTCTCTCCACTGCTTCGGGAACGATCGTGTTGTCCATATGTGGTTAAACAGGTGGAGTAGTTTGTCGTACATGCACTCTGGTGCTTTTTTTAGGAACTGAATGTGAATACTATCAGCACCGGTTGCCGAGTCCCTCATAGAATTGACTGCGCTGGTAATTTCATTTTTCCTTATAGGGGAGTTGTAGGTTAGGTTGTTAGCTGTTTCGAATTTTAAATTTCTAGATTCCATGCTCTGTTTTATTTGTAATGAGGACAGTGGCAATTTGTTGTCACTTGATATGTCTTCAAAATATAGCGCAAATTGTTCTGATATTTGTTCTGGTTTTGTGTATAACTGATCGCCTACTGAAATTGAACTTGGTATTCGAGGAGAGTAGGTTTTGTTCATATATTTATAACGCGGTAAGTTTGGAATTAACGTAAATTAATTAATATCATAATATTGGTAGATTGCTGCTTCTGGGTATGTCGAAGGCGAAGAATGATACGGTATGGTGAGTAAATGTTGAGTACAGCGCCTTATATTCTCTGCATATAGTTCAGAAGTAGTACTTAACGTAATATAAATACCTTTAAATGTGAGATACAACATCGGCGCCTCAAAAGTTGCCAGCGAAGCTCACCTGGCAAATTTTTAGTTGATGGCTGATAAGAGGCGATTAGAGTCTCGTAAAAGTTGCTGCTACATTCGTGTTCTTTTGCCGTTTGATTTCGTTTAATTTGAAAATAGCTAAATTGAAATGTCTCCACGGGGAAAATGGCTGTCTGGCTAGAGTAAATTCTCTACTAAGTGGTCACTCTTACCATCAGTGTTAGTCTCACTTAGGATGGTAGGATATGAATTAGACAACCAGGGGAGTCCTGCGCGTTCACGTCGTGCGGGCTGGTAATTGATTGTTCGGCAAGCTTAGTGCTGAAGCTTTGATGTTTTTAAATATTATCTGTTTCGCTGTATGCATTAAATTTACGACAATCAAAGGTATAATGCGCCACTAAATACATAAAAATGCTTATTGCTGCTTACCGATGTTTTCACTTGAAAACAATGCAAATTCCGCGTTGCATTAAAAATTAGTCTTCCGAAAGTGTTTTGAGACGATAATGAATGTTTAAAAAAAGGAACAGTAAAAGAAATAGAAAAATAATAATAACAAACAACCGAAATGCGGCGTTTACGAAACTGACAGAATCATTTACAAATTAAACCCACGAATATGTGTACATTTCTTTTTTTTTTTTTTTTTTTTTTTTATTGGGCTTGTCAGCTACGGACGAGATTACCCATCAAGAAGGAAGAACGTGGGACAAAAGAAAACTGAGGACACTAAGAAAGTTATTCGAGGAAGGTGGAGACGGCCAGAACTACTATGGAGAGATAGCAAGGAAGTCAAAAAAGATCGGTACTAGAACCCGTGCAATTAGCAGTCCGAAGGGAAATAAATTTGTAGACGAAAAAATATAGAGGATACCTTTCATAATGGTACCAGCAGCCAATTGTTAAAGATAATTATTAGTATTCGGCGGTGCATTGGGAAACGTATAGATATGTCTCACATTTTATATATATATATATAAGCTAAGGGGGATTATATACGTGAAGTACACATTTTCCTTTATAAAGTTGATATCGGTATAAAAGTTTTATTGTAAAATATTTTTCGACATTACACAAATTTTATATTTCGCAGCCTAATAATTAAAACTACTTACCTAGCACCAGTTGAATTTCCACATAAAACGGGATCGTCATCGGCATTCTTCAACCAATTATCCTTGTCGGCTATCCAACTAATAAAACAGAAAATTTCAAACTGCTTAAAAGAAATTTTTTTGTTTTATACTACAAAATAGCTCGTTCTTTTCTATTTTTTATTTTTTTATTTTTATTTTTATCGTAAGAAAATTCTATTTATATATGCGCGATTAAAATTTTACTTAAGATACACTTGTTAGTGTAATCAGGGTATGATTTTAACACGAAAGATACAGAGGAAGAAAAATAACTCTACCAACTTACAGAGCTATTTGTCGCTTTCCCTTTAATCATATTTACCGCATAATTTTCTCGATTTTCATTTACTTCTACTCCATTTTGTCCTTTCCATCCCCCCTTCTAATTACACTCCTTGATATCATGTTTTATTTGAATGTTTGACCTCTTCCGCTGAACAATCGTCTTTCCACTTTTCTCTGCCCAAAAGCGGTACCCCTACTCTCCTTACTATCGGTGCTTCTCAGATTTCCTCATTTTCTTCTACTTCTGTTATTCTCGCCTTTGAATTATTTTTATTAAGAATAGAACTCATATTTCTCCTTCTTCTTCCTGCTTTTGTTGAGCAAATGTTTTCTCGTTGACAAACGCATAGAAAAACTAAAAAAAAAAAAAAAAACTCAATTTTAACACGAATCTATAAAATTATTCCAATGTTGCTTACTTCCACCCTTGAACCCTTCTAACCTATCTGAGCAGCAATTCTGAAAAATAACGTTCCGGAGTACTTCGTTGAAATAATTATTTTACCGTAAAAATAAAAAATAAATTATATCCGCTATAACCGCATTTTCTAATTCTAAAATCGCCTAATTATGAATATACGCTGTGATTGGTGTTTAGACATTTCTCATTCGATTCGATTTTATACTATTCCGTTAAATCGGTTCTATTTGCGCGTCTATCCGGTGTTATTACACACCTTTCATTATTCGTTTACCTATTAAAATTCGAATATTTAAATGAACAGTAGCGCGCGCTATTACGGTAATCGCGGTAATCGGTAAAAATTCAGTGAAGAAAAATAATATAGCCGTATTAAATAGTTTGATTGACATATTATAATAAGTGTAACTTTCGCATTAACCCTTTTGTTTACTAATCTCCGGGATGTACACGCTCCGTCATTTATCAAGAGGTAAATGGTCTGATAGGCTGTCCAAAGCCGACAGGTCGCTGCTGGAATTTCAAAGTGCAAGTATAAACTGGTAAAAGTAACAAGGATGTCTCACACATGTAAAGTTACTTTTAAATCGTAACAACAAATTCTACAGTAACATTGAAAAATATTTCTTCTCCTTCGAGAATCGAGAAATTTATTTTTTTTTCTTCTTTTTTAGCGTTGATTCGGATCTATTGATACTGAAATCCGAATGGCACTAAACTAGGTCATGGGGAATGGTCCGCAATCGTGATTGTACCTGAAGTTTTTGTTTATTAATTTTTTAATAATTCGTCGGTGTTGCGGAAGGGTTACACACACACATGTTAATGTCAGTTCGCAAAAACGGACTGCGATACTAGTGGACGAGCGTTTGCTGTATTTTATTCTTCAGACAAGTTCACAAGGCGGCCCAGTTTTACCTGATTTTGTTTCGCGCAACATCTCATCCTAAAAACAGTTTCGTACAAAAATCACAACTAACACCGGCAGATGTTTCTGGGCGTTTAAGACGTGTCAGTACCATTTATCCGACGTACAGATTTCGTTTTACTATTTTAATGCTGCTTTGAATTTCGAATTGCCTTTCCACTTCTAAGTGAACGGTGTGTAATTTTATGTAATATTCGAATAATCTTTTACAGGTATCTTTCACGAGAATGTATACATCGATAAAATGTGATTCTGAAATAAGCGTGAAAAACCCAACTACAATTTTAAACGGGTGTCAGATGAATTATCCGAAAAAAAAAAAAAATCTATTATGAGAATTTTTTAAGCTTTTAGAGAAATATTTTAACGAAAATTTCAACAATATGAATCGAATAAATACAAAAAAAAAAAAAAAATTCGAAATTTAACACACTCAAAATCCGAAATAATAAGCGTGCAATGATAAATTTTATACGAGAAAATAATTAAAATATAAATCAGACGATATATCAAAAAAATGTTAAAACATTCTTGATTTCTGTACATGTTCAAGTCCCAAACATACCGTATTCCGTCGAATTTAAGACGCACCCATGTTTTCGGAAACGATTTTTTGGAAAAAAAATTAAAACATCGAATTTTTAAGATGCATCGTAATTGCTAGGAAAATTAAGGAAAAGAGGGTATTTGGAAGAAAAGGACTTGAAATACATACTTCCAACTTGCTGTGGTCCAGATGCTACATTAACATTCTGTGCGTAATCCATCAATATCACCAAACAGTTAGATTCTTCTAATTTCTCGGTACTTCTCCTCATGCTGACCATTAGCCAATTGTGTAAATGATCGCGATATTCATCCAGTACACCTTGCTTTTCTTCGTCACTGATGTTAATTGTAACGCTAGTTTTACTAACGAGTTTGCAACAGACGTCACACAAATCATATGATAGTGATGATGTATGAACAATAAGTTTTCCATAACTGTTGGAATGCTCTTAATTTTTTTTTTTTTTTTTTTTTTTTTTTATCTTGGGCGCGTCAACTTAGGACATTTACCCAGCACAAAGGACTAACAAATAGTGAAACGTAGGGACTTGAAAGTTAAATCAGGAAGCGATTAGAAACAGAAGAAATAAAGATAGCCAATATAGGAACAACAGAAAGAGAAGGAAGAGAAAGAATGTAGTGGGCACAGTAAGGGGTCGGGAGGCCAAGGCCAAGCAAATTAGAATAAAGAGCTGCGCGTTCTGAGGAAGTACAAGAGCATTCGAATAATAGAAGGTGATTTACATCACAGGTCAAATTTAAAATAGGAGGATGGAAGGGACACAAGGGAGACCGAACAATATTAAAACGAAAGAGGGAAACAGGAAGCAGACTGTGATTAAAGTGGAGGCGAATTATGGAAGAAATAACAGAACGGCTGATGCACTTGATTTAATGACTCCCGAACGACCAGGTTGGCAGCTATTTATATATCGTTGATAAAGAAAGTCGATTTATTTTCGTCGGATGGTATTTTTTAAAAAAAGCATAATACTTGCTATGATTACGTAAACGGCAAGACAAAGTGACAACTACAGACTCTCTGCATATCGACGACTAAATGCAACAATTTCTTTCACATCTTCATCGGAAATAGCACCCTTACGATTTTCACTTGGTTACATAAGCCTTGTTCGTGTATTTGAATACCACACCACATTCGTTAAAGTGAGAATGGTGTCTATCTATCTTCAGGTGCCGTACGCTACACATAGCCTTTTGGAGCTACCTATTCGTACACTTTTAGCTGTACCGATATAGGTTGTGTACTAGGCAATTGTTTATATGCAGTACGAATGTGTACACAACACGCAAGACTACATTCGGAACTGATAGTAATCGTTTTATAAAAGTGCAGTACCGTGTGTATCTGCTGTGTACTGATCTAGCGCGCATATGATGTTGTACGTGGTGGGTTGCCATTGCCTTCCACGTGATTATTAGCGAGTATTTTAATTTAATAATTCTTTGTAATAAGTTCCGTCGTCGCCCGGGATCGAACCCGTGACCTCCGTAACGGAAGTCGAGCGCTCCAGCAATAGTGAGTGATAATATTTTTAAATCGTACACTATATACAAATAAAAAGAATTTTCGACATACTAACGCATCATGAAAATAATACCGTATTACTTCGAATTTAAGACGCATCCATTATTTTAGCTCTTTAATCGAGTAAAAAATGTGCGTCTTAAATTCGGAGGAATATGATATTTAATAATTTTTTCGTCACAATATGGCCAAGTTGTTATCTTGGCGAACTGAGTTTGAGTAAAAAAAAAACTATTAGGAATACGTGATTGTTAATAGTCTCGCGGCAGACAAGCCAAGTCATACTTCGATATGTAAATTGTGCATGACTGCGAGCGTATAAAACAATAGAACCCCCCGCATTTACAACTCACCTACATGCATCGTTTAATATGCCTGTTAGCTAGCTATGGAATTTTACGCATCAGAATTTAGGTACAGAATACGTGACAGATGTTATTAAATCTCGTGACCGAAGACAGCAGGAAGACTTGATAGTTATGTGAACAAACTAGCTGCTGAACTGCTACATACTGTTAGTGCTGTGAGATGGCTGAAGCATAAGAAACTTCATGACTTTATTTAAGGTAAAGACTATCGGGTAGGTACCATTAAATATACTTCACCCCTGTTAAGTATTAAATGGCCTAGATGGTCAGTTTGTAATGCAATAAATAGGTAAAAAAAAATTCTCGCCCTCAATCTTCCGTCATGCATTTCACCAGTTCTTCTTTCTCTATACCGACAGCGCAAAAATTTTCTTATCGGAACTTTAAAAAATCACTACTCAACTCATTTTTTACTCATGTTTTTCTAAAATCGATATTTTTATATAAGAACGACCCTTTTACAGAGCATGCAAATGAACTAATATAATAAGAATTCTAGGTGTAACTTATAGACGCTACACTTATTACGAAAACGTATCTTCCTATCATTATTTCATACATCCATATACACACCACACGACCACACTTATAACTAAACTCCATTATCTAATTCTTCAAACATCCCATCAATTTCCTAACCGCTGCGCTAACGATATTAACCAGCGATACACTCAACGTAAATGTACCATCTATGTTTACTGTTCTAATTGAAATATAGCCGACTCAATTTTTCTAAATATATACGAGAGTGCGGGGATTGTAGAGTTGACACTCTACGCGAAACCGTTTACTATTATTAACAATTGTTGTGAATTTATCCCGCCACTGTCGCTAACACACTGTGACAGCCCTTTTCAAAACACAATAGTATTTTTATTTTCATTACGTCCGGAATATTTCACAAAATACAAACCTTGAACGACTTTTCTGCAGACTACAGAAGAAGTATGCCACTTATAACATTACATCCACCGTCGGACAGATTAACCATCATCAGTTATTTTCTAATCTGAAAATTTCATTAAAGTCAATCGACAAAATCAGCGAAAATCTTAAGAGCTCACACACCGAAATGCTTCGTAATTATAAAAAAAAAGTTTTTTCCCGTACCCATCAGCAAACTAATAACCGTTAAAACAGGAAAGAACAAGGTCACCTTAGAAACCGGAGACAACTTCCCGATATAAAAGAAATTTAAATCATCACAACGAAATTCTCAACAATGAAATACGAAATTTTAAACGTTCATATATTCCGTAAACTAAATCACTATTTCCTTCTAATAATTCACATTACAATTCTGTTCTAAAAGCACAATACTGTTTTGGGCTAATTCATAAAAAACGGCTGATGTCCCTTATCTAACACTATGAAACGCAACTTTGTCCAAAAAAATACACGAAGCGATCTAGATCCTGAATCAAGAAAAAATCATAAACTCGCTGCTCGAAGAAGCTTTAAGATTTGATTTTATTATAGTTAAATTTTTATTTCAGCGAAAGTTTTCGGTTATTTCTAAAACAAAATTAAAAGAAACTCTTGCCCCTAGCAGGAAAAGATTTTTTTTTTTTAAATAAATTCTATCAACTGGGTCATCGCATATGCCAGTTTAATTTTTGCAAGCACCATCCATCGCGAGAAATACCGTAGTAGCTAAACAGCAGCGTTTTTCTAATTATTATTTAACAATTCTCAAGCGACATGTAAAATGTTTATTTCTGCATACAACTGGTCCCGGGTAGGATTCCAAAATCTCATTTACAAACTTCTACTGAGCCTCCCGATATTTCACGCCATACTAATTTGTCCACGAAAGTTTATAATCGCTCAGATGCTGATCCAATTAAAATGTTAAACTGCTACATAAATTCCCCATAGTCTTGGCTAACACTATGGAGAATATTAAAAGCAATAAGGCCATAAACAGTCACATTACGTTTGCGAAAAAGTTCTTTTTCACATATATACACAGCGTTTTATATCATCCCAAAGATATTTCGGCATCTATCCTAATAAAAGCCTTAGACGCGGCTCTCACTATGTAAAAATCTGAGCAACCGCTAAATGGTAATAAGGACTATTGTCAAGACCGCAGGTGGTCAGTCAATTGAGAAACAAGATTATCACAATTAAATCAAACCGATTTCGATCTGCGGCATCGAACTGCTAACATTCGTACGTTGAGTACGATTGAGTGAAAAATTTTACGCGAGATCGTGTCTAAATCACTGCGTTCTCTTTAACAAATCGATATCGAGAACATTTCCACCATTTAATAGAGATATAAATCATTCTTGATCAATTTTCCGACAACATAGCACGGGAGAATGATTCATTTTATTTACTGCAGCGGTTGTAGTCGCAAGATAATGCTAACTGAAGATCGCCAAATTATTGTACCAATGGTATTCGATGTTATTAGATTCTTCCACAGATAGCATATTCATTGGCACATTCCGCAGAAAGGTATCGATACTCGTGGTCACGAAGACATATCCTAAAACGAAACGACATCATTCTATCAGTTTCAGTCGGTAATAATTTTTTTGTTATCTAGTATTTTACGTGTTCTTTTTGTTCTTTTTTCGTTTCGATTTATTTATTTATTTTTTTTTTTCTTTTTCTGTGTACACGTAATAAAATTCTTATAAACTTCTCATTATCTTTCGAGTTCTCTTAAATGTGAAATCTTCATCTGGAATTTGACGAGAATGTAGAATTATATTTCTGGAATTATAAGAGCCTTGTATCCGCTGCGATGGTTGAAACTATTTTACTTTCATGTTCCTCCCTTTTCTCGATATTACATTGCGCGAGTTAACTTCAAATTGCCCTCACCAGGAACCGAATCAAACAAGTACATTACACAAGTAAGTAAAGACCAAGAATTCGCAGCAAATTAGCACTAGCATAGCTGACTCGAACGCATTTCGAAAAACAGAATCCACAATAAATTGATGTTCACTACAAATATAACCACGTAATACCTGAGTCGATCAGCTGCTCGATTCCCACTTTGATACTGGAGCACCATTCGCAAACCCACAGCCTACTGATAATATCACATTCTATTGCCGGATTGCAGAACGCTAGACATAAGTCCTGTTATTCCACTTGATCTTCGTGGGACACTATGATACTCTGAGAGTTTGATTTTACTTGGTTCAATCTGTTTGCCGAAAGGTCGCGTTTTAAAGCACCAAGGATATTTATTCATTGCAAGACAGATAAACAAAAAACCTTGCCTATGCCGTCCGGATTATGAGCAAGTTCTTAATAATCTGCAAAATTTATTCGTGTAAGGGTATTTAGTAGAATGCAACATTCCGCTTACGACACCACTTTGACTAAATCACCGAATAGAAATTCTCTGTTTTAGCCTTCTCGGCGTATCGAATTCCAAACTGTATTCCAGACCGTGTACTATGTAAATATGCAAAAGTTCTCCTGATTGTCGTCGTTCGTATCACTAAGCTAGAGCATCGTGTAATTAAGGTGACTAGTTAAAATTAAGTGAGTTTGAGATAATTTCACGAGACAAAAGAAGAATCCCGTAGTGCCTCTTACATCTTACCTTCTCCTTCTCCACACGTTGATCCTATTATTTGTTCCTTCCTGCTAACAACATTTCTTATCGTATCAAGATATAATTGACTCCTTTCTTTTCTAATTGTTTCTGGGTAACGATCCCCAATTATCGAGCCCCCCAAAAACACCGAATCGTAAATCTGTGTTTTAGCCTTTTCAGCTTATCGAAGAAAAATTTCCAAACCGTATTCCAAGCGGTACGATATAAATATGCTAAAGTTCTCCTGATTGTCGTTGCTAATTAAGGTGACTTTAGTTAAACTTAAGTGAGTTTGAGATAATTCCATGAGGCAAAAGAAAAGAGTCCCATACCGTTAGCGGACTATGAAGGTTCACTATTTACTTAAGAGTTTAATTAATCTGAAGATAATATTATGGAGCCCGCCCTTACTTTCTTCTAGATATATTTAATTGAATTGCGCACGCTCCCGGAAGTGACTCTGAGGAATGAGACAAGTTTCAAACCTATATGGCACTTCTGGTATTTGGTAGGCAAGCACCTTAACTACTCAACTACCGTGTCACCTGAGCCAAACTAGACCTTATAAAATAACTATATAAGCCGAACCACCATATTACTCGGGATACCTTTCACGCAGAATTCTTAACCGATGATACTACTGCGATAACAACAGATTTAGAATAGAATTCGGTCTGCATATGATATCGGCTGAGAGGAAAATATACGATAATTCGAAGAATCGAGATAATCGATCACATCTTGACTCTACCATAAAGAGCATAGGTGTGCAATGCCTATAATCTAACTAGCAAGAAATCGGGCACTTGAAAAGAATCTGTGATGACTTCTCGGAATCAATAAGATTAAAAGTATCGTTAAGTAAACCAGTCTTTTCAATCCTTTCGTACTGCGATAAAACCTGGACCCTTCGTCGATTCGCAAAAGTGGAGAAAATCGATGTTGCACGGTGCTAGAGACACCTGTTAATCCATGGACGGCCGAGGAAACAAATTCGTCCAGGCTAAAACTATCGTCCTTAATACACTCTTACGTGTCCTATTTTCGGTACATTATTCCTGCACAAACGTGTCGGTAAATGGACTTTTTGGCACTGCATGCACGCGATACAAAGCAGAAACAGATGGCGTGCCGTAATACACCGTTGATGATCACGATAATCTACTATGGATTCAACGGCAGTCGCTGGTGTGGCGTAGAGAATTACAATCTTCTTTTTAATCAGTTTTTTACAAACTGTGCCTCATCATGAAAAGGTAACCTAACGATGATTTAATTTTTGAATTCGTGGAATAAACCGGCTGGTCATCGTAATTCGGAGCGTTCGCATTACGGTCGGGGGTTTTCTTTGTGCTATTTTGAACGTGTATTGTGTACATTATGCTGAGAACAGTTCGTCAATATCGTCAGCTTCAGCGTACGCTGGAAGAAAATGAACGAAAAAACAAAAAAAGCTCGATAAATCGACCATAGTGAAGTGTATTCAAAGTGCAGACAGACGGAAATGGCTTCAGCCGATGTTTATTTATTGATGCATTGCATTGATTTTTTGTCGAAGGCGAGCGCAAAACGAACTCGCCAGTGCACAATAACGACCTTCGTTAGGCGAGATGTAGATAAAAATGCTGGTGTCTTGTTAACGAGAAATGATAAATCTGTTGCAAGTGCATTAAACGATAAACAGAACGCTACTGTGGAAGCAGACGGATTTCGGGGTTTGGCCGTTTTCAGGCAACAGGCTATAAACATTTTCAGGTGAAATCCGGCTGTAATAACGAATTGCGAACAACCCCATCTGCCTTATTTCCAGCCCATTTCGGTGTCGTTGCGTGCACTATTCCAGTTCAGCTTCGGCAAACGAAATATATTATTTACTTTAACCCTCTCCGAACCAGCGGGGGGGACCGCTCGATAGAGGGAAAAAGAGTTTTCCCGGACGAGGTGAGAAGGCGGGAGGAGTCGTAAAATATTCGAGCTCGGCTAGTGCGAGAGACGCTCATTTCGGCCGATCGTTTTCCTCAGTCGTTAGTCGACCATGCGGAATCATTTTTCCAATTTTAGTTCGCGCGCAACGCCTCAGGAAACGAAATAATCTCAAACAAATTCTTTCTCGGCGGTTTCGTCGCTTTCGAGATTATTATTTTTATATCTGATATCACCCCGTCGTTCGTATCGCATCATCATTGTCGCACTTAATCTCGTCATTATTATCATCATCATCATTTTTATCATTATTATCAACATTTTGATTTTAGCGGAAATTTAATTTTTACGCTAACTGTTTTTCATTTGCAAAAGCACTGGCCCCTGGGCGCCGTTGCACGAACGGCACGCTTAAACAAAACAAACATGTAATTCCGAATTAAGACAATAGCGACTTCAAACGAAACGTCTGCTTGCCCATCAGATGTGTAAGAACAAACCTTTCCCGCGTTTCCAAGTGCGGAATTGTTCTTTTTCTGATTATTTCATTCAAATTTTTTTCCGGTACTGGGAAAAGCAAAGAACACCTCTAGTTGAATAATTACCCACCGCCGACAAAAGAAAAAAACAAAAAAAAACAACAACAAAAAATACATTATTACTTTTCACCCCTTCAGCGGCTCAAAGGAAATTACATTTCAATTTTATTAACGAAACATCGGCTAAAGCGAAACGAGACAATTCGGAAAATGTAAAACACCTCTAGATACATAAACAGCCACGGCCCTTTTATTGCGGTTACAGGTATGGAAGCACGACGTTGAAAACCGGGTCGCAATTCCGGGATGCGAGTTAACTGGTGAATTACAAAAAGTTGTTCAACTTTGCTCGGGTCGCTCGTTTAACTTTTCTGCTATCTGTCTTATTTGAATTTTGTCGCAGTTGCCGGTTTCAGGTAAAAACCACATTACTGAAAAAAAGTGGCATCGTTGTCTCAAACGGTACACACATTAGTGTGGTGGTTTACTACCGGTGTCTCAAAATTTTAATAAAGCATCAGTTTTATATTATATACGGGACACGTTATGTATGGAACAATTTTTGTAAAACACCATCATCGTTCGGTGTTGTTTTGCAAAAATCTAAAAAAACAGAAACAAAATATTTGCAATTTAATGGAATCGTATACAAATTCCAAGCATTTCCCGTAATGAAATAGTCGACCTTTATTTAACGTTATTCGCAACATTAATCATCTCATTAGAATAGCTGCTACAATTTCTCGTTTACAATGATATTAATTGATAATACTCTCATACCGTATTCTGTGCATCTTTTTGAATGTGAACTGATGCGTAAATAAAAAATCACGGGTTACGTAATTTTTAAAAATCACATATGCTCCCATTTACAGTCGTTTTTCACCCCGTGAATTCGCGGAAGGTTAATTTTTTTCGGAAACTTGACTAAATGATTTCTGTATTTTTAAAAAATTATTTCACTTATGTTTAGCGTGTTTCTCAAATGACACTTCGTTTATTTAAAAAGAGACATTTTCCACTACCTGTGTCGGTAAAAGCAGGCGACAGAAAGTAAGCCCGCTTCTCATACACTAGCGATACGACTCCTACAGCGGTAATTAATAATATTCAAATTAATACTAACAAAATATACTTGAGAATTAAACAATAATACCGCTAAATTCGATAAACGTTCAATCGAAAAATTAATTCTTCTTTAAATTTAACGTCGTTCCAATGAAAAGAGTTTACCTTCAGCAGTGATGACGACGGGGGTAATTTCCTATCGAAAAGCTTACCCGGCTAAACATCGAAAAATATTACGAACAGATGTCGATATCCGCTTAAATCTCGGAATAGAGGTGCACCGTGCTCGCAATGGACGAAGGAAACGGAAATAATGATTTACAGAAATGTCCAGGACGAAACTTTCATTATGAATGAACAGCCGAAAGGTGTTCATTCCCTAAACCTACACCTATTTTCATGTCCGCACTCTGACCTTCTCAACTTAAAAAATAAATTACTCGAAATGGACAGCGCTGAAAATTCGATTTAAAATAAACCGAAACGGCGGTGATTACGGCAGGTCGTGAATTTCGTGAAACCCGAGTTTTACACCTGCGAACCGGGTCGAGGTTTAATCGAGAATTTCCCTTATTCAACTGCAGCTGAGTTAATCGAGGACCACTTATCTCAGTTATTTCGTTCACGTGGTCTCGGATGTTTTCTCTTTTTTCTTTTTTTTTTATTTCGTTCAGAATGTTGCGTTGCACACACTTGTAGAAGTGTGCTTATGAACACGCTCTAAAATAAGATTTTTAATGAAGAAACGACACTCAAGCTGAGATCAGCGAATATAAAGTTTATTTCCCGATAGAACTGCGAGAATAGGAGATTTTGATGCATCAATGTAGAGGCGGAGACAGGCGTAGTGGATTAAGTGCGGATAGGAGCGTTTCGTAAAAATTACCGTAAATGAAGAAATAATCATCAAGTTTAGCACAAATTATAGATTTTTAAAGGATTAGGAGAATTGCAGGATTCCCTGCCCATTTTCGAGGAGATGATGCTTTTACAAGGTTCGGAATTGTTTAGAGATTGCTGATATGCTCATGAAAAGAAAGGCGGCAATTCAGAAACAGATCAAAATAGCAAATAGAATTTACGACAAGAATAGGGATGATTTAACGTTTACTAGAGAACAATTATAAGACCAAGCGAGAAGACAATACAGGAAGATTTGAAAGGAGAAAAAGAGAGGTGCATATTAGAAAGGGACATGCTAAGAGAACAGATAAGGAATTATTTATTTCTTCATTGGCTGTAGATTAGTTGAACTAGAGTAGATAAGAATACCAATAGGAGAGAAAATAGGAAAATAAGCGATGTCAAGGAAATAAATATTAAATAGTGTAGGATTGAGACATGACCATGGAGAGTCCGCGATAGACTTTTTACATAATTCCACATAAATATGCTGATGTTTAGCTATATCGCTATTTCTCTTGTTGCCTGCGCTGTTGTCTATTCAATGCAGTTGTCAAACTTTGAATGTTTTTTTTCCTTTTCATTAAATTTCAGCTTTATCTTGTCATTCCAGAACTAAATTGATTAATCGATTGAGAGCCTTGCTCGTTTATATATGTCCAATACTGTTTTTGCAGTTGGGATGATAGACTTGACCCGAGTGGTATATATTTTGTAGCGTGACGTCTACCGAGTTGTTGCTCATTGTTTGTCTAGTTTTTCACCATTTTATTTTTTCTTCTATTACCATATTCCATCGTTTGGGACTGGTATTTCTGAGGTCTGCAATTAACGTTTTACGTCGTCCAGTAACATATTCGGGAGGATAACTTTCACATCCACTGCACACTTGAGGTCCGTTTTCTCATTAAGTGTGGAGGCTAATTTGTTCCTTCTGCTACTCTACCTTACTAGGTGACCCTCTGCCCTTTTAAGAAGGTAATTGCAATCACGAAATCACTAAAATCTGCCGTATAATCACTTTCCTTCTTCACTGTTTATTGCCGTGATATTTATATTCATTGCTAATTATTAACCGTCCATTTCAATCTCCGCAACGAATTAAACATCTATCCGGTGCGCGGCTAGTAATATGATCTTGTAACTCATACCGGAAGTGTAGGCTTTTCATTTCTCGTTGCAACCCGTTTGTGGCGCATAAGCTGAAAAAACGTATTTTGGACACGAGTATCATCATCAGTTGTAATTAGTCTGCCTGAACGTCTGGTGACTGTACAAACTCGGCTACATCGTTGGTAGTTAATTTTCACTTATGGATGAGTTTATTTCAAATATCATGCGATTTTTTAACCTTTCCATCTTATAAATATGCTATGTAGACTCCTCGTACTCAAATATTTCTGCTAATTTTCTTCAAAGTCCTGTTAACGATTTACATTGTGGATGTTGCTATCCGTGAGATTTTTTTCTATGATTGTTACTTCTTCTAGCGATTTTGGCCGTCCTTGGACCACGCATTATACTGCATCCTATCATTTCTTCTCCGCTTATTCTAGTACATCTTCATCAGCTTCCCTTGCCGGATCTTTCTTTCACTTGTCCAAACTGCTCCCATTCTTTCATTTTCTTTTACCATGTTCCAATCCTGTACCTTTCTTCGAAATTCGTTTCTATTTTTTATTTCTTCTTCTTTTATTCCCATTTCTACAAGGTCACTTTTCACCTCCCGAAACCAGTTCAGCTTTGTGTTCGTGTTTTTGTTGAAATAGTCAAACATTTTCTTCGTCATCCTTTTTCCGTCCATTCTTTTCAAATGTCCGTACAGTTTCACTCTTCTTTTCCGCACGGTGTCACCTATTTTTTCAATGTTTTCATAAACTTCTTTAATGCTTCTCAATTTCAACATTCCGTTTTCCTGTTTCGGTCCCAGAATTCTTCTAATAATCTTTCTTTCTTTTCAATTTCTTGCATTTGTTTTGCTGTGTTCAAAGCCAAGCATTCAGATGCGTATAAACTTTCCGGTTTCATGACTTTTGCATTGATGGACAGTGATTTCTTATTATACACGTTTCTCGTTAGTTGGAATGCGGTTTCCATCTTTCTCATTCTCAACTTATTCGCTTCTTTGTCTAAGCCATTAATTTTTCCCAAGTATTTGAATTTCCGTACTTTTTGTATCTTTCCATACTTTGTTTCCATCCAATTCGGGGAATGTTCCAGATCGGTCATGTATTTGGATTGTTACTATTATTGTGGTATATATGTTGTTTTTTTTTTTTTTGGCCAGCCTCGCCACGGAGCCGGTAACCCTAAGAGACATATTTTTCATACCGGTCAGACGGTACAGACGCGTGCGTTTTAAGGCACGCCCTAGCTGTTGTTATACTTCAATTCTGGACAACACGATACAGATATATCTGAATTGAACGAGTAGGGAGAATTAACAGCGTAGGATTCCTCTGCACCGGATCAGGTTTGAAAACCTATAACCATGACTATCATAGAGCTTGCAAACACACGGTTGTTCACTCGAAACCTTCTACTAACCTAAACATTTGACCGGTGATATATTTTTCGCATGTATTTACTAAATACATCGATCGACACGTAATTCGTAAAAACGTTAGTTGCTTTTGAAAACACGAACTTGTTCTACAATATTTCTAGAGACAACTCCGAGTCAAATTAAAGTCTGTAATGCTTGAGCAACATTTCCGACAGAAACACATTTTTTTCTTCCGCATATAACCAGAATTCTCGACCATACCGTAAAGTAACAAATGCTTTCGATCTGGATAATCTCTTAAAAATGTCGTACATGCCAAAAAGAAGAATATCAATTACTACAGAGCGCAGATATCGTAAAACACGAATCAACCAAACGACATATTAATTCTTAAAGTACCGGTCAGAAATAAAATATAATAGCGGCATAGAAAAACATAAATTAAAGTCGATGAAACTTCAAAGAAATATGTTTGATAAGATTAACTGCGTAACGCATACCGCCGTCGAGTACACATAAGTAATGAAAACAAAGCTATATAATACCTGTCCCATTTGTAGTTGGTATCGTTCTGTCTGATTTGAACACATTTATTTCGTAATTCACCCATGTAAACTTGCAAGGCGAACAATGCGAACACCATGAGGCAAAATATTGTAAGTGTCATTACTTCCGCTAATTGACGAAACGAATGTAGCAACGCGTTTATGATGGTCTTCAAACCTATATAGGCAAACAAAAATAAATTTTAATAAGAAAATGAACGAAACAGAAATCATAATTTTATAAATAATAAAATATTAAAATATTATAAACACCGACCCGGGGAACAAACTGCATAATACCATGAAGTCTATTGATTAACAATTTAAATGTAAATAGAATGAAAGTAAATAAACACAACCATTTCAAAACCATCGTTGTACGTAAAAACGCGCTTGTACATTGGAGCAATCAATTTCAAACACAGATGTTCGTGCAAACTTTTTTTTCTTTTTCGGAAAATACATTTATTGAACTGATATAAATGATAACATAACTAGCAGCACAGTGTACGGATCGGAATTGAAATGAGCAATGTATGCTACAGAGGTGAAACTACACTGATGGTGTCTAAAGATAACGTGACTATCTCATGTCAGGAATATACAGGCTACAGATATAACACCTCGAAGTTGCACCGATAACAGAATAATTTAAAAGAGCAACAACGTGATGACAGATATAAGTAAAGTGCAGTCGCTGTGTATCAAAGACACACCTTTGATCAAGTTTGGCGACAGGGCCTACTAACCGAACTGAAAAATGATGGAATCGGCAAAAATACCAACACCTACAAATTTAGTTCTCTTCCAAAATGATCTATACAATTAGACTGTTCTTTCTCATCTTAGAGAGTAATATATTCATCAATGATCGAAAGTATTTCTTTGTCCTTACTTTTTATTAATCTCATCACGTGTGTTAGACCGCAGGTCATCACCAGCTTATTTGCCAATGACCTAAACATCCTTTTTTTTTCCTTTAATCATTCATGCAACGAAAAACATACTCCTTAATCTACATTAGATAAATTACGTAACTGGTCTCTTCTTTTTAATTAACATTCCTATTGCCTTCTTTCTCCTGCAAAAAGTTTTATTTTTTTTTGGAATTACCTATAATTTTAATCATTTTTGCCGTTCTCATATTAACAATTACAAACGCAAATGTTATAAAACACTATCCATCCTAGAATAATTATTTGTTCTTAAGTACAACATTGAGCCTAAACTCTTGTAATTTTAAGCCAAGGAAAGGTGTGAGGCAAGGGTGTCTACTGTCGCCATTACTATTTAATATATATAATGAATATATCATGCGACAACTACTGAGCGATTGGAATGATGGGATCTCGATAGGTGGCAAAACAATTAATAACTTAAGATACGCTGACGATATTGTCATCATAAGCAGCTCTGAAGAGATTATGATAAAATTCATGAAGAGACTCGAAGACCAATGCAGAGATTATGGATTACTTATTAACAGATCTAAAACTAAAATAATGATAATCGATCAAAGAAGCAATACCAAAAGCAAATTATGTGGATTCGAAGTCGTGGATAGCTTTATATATCTTGGTTCAATATTAACAAAGAACGGAAACTGTCGACCAGACATAAAGCGCAGACTAACACTAGCGCGCAGTGCTGTAACCAGATTGTCAAAGATATGGAAAGATAAAGCACTGTCATTAAATACAAAGATAAATTTACTAAAAAGTCTAGTTTTTTCTATCGCCATCTACGCCTGTGAAACCTGGTCCCTTACCGCTGAATGCATCAGCAGAATTAACGGGTTTGAAACCTGGGCATATAGAAGACTATTAGGAATATCGTGGCTAGACCGAAAAACCAACGAATATGTCCTCAATAAATTGAATGTACAAATGCGTCTATCCAGCAGGATTAGGAAAAGATTTTTGGGTTTTTTCGGACATGTGGCGCGAGATACAAATTCATTACAACGCCTGGTAATAACCGGAAAAATTAATGGCAGAAGGAAAAAACGAAGACACAGAACGCGTTGGACTGATCAACTAAAATCGTTAATTGGCTTAAGCCTGCATGAGGCGTTGATGACGGCTCAAGATAGGTTAGCATGGAGGATGGCGACGAACGCGGCTGTTTCATAACACCACTACGCCCTTTCGAGGGTTTAAGGAAGAAGAGAGAGAGATAAAAACCAAACCCATAATCTCTGTCTGCGCTTCCTCCCGCGCATCCACTGCCTAATATCCTTATCTACTCCTCGAAAAAAATACCCAAAAATTAACGACAAACCTATTAACACAACCTACAGCCAATATATATATATATATATATATCTCCGAAACATTCGGATCACCCGTCAGGAGAAATTTTCCGGATCGTATTAATCTCACTAATACTAAATTGGTAGGTCCAAAGCCTTTTTTCAAATTATCCGTCTGCATAATTGACCGTTATGCTTCATTCTCGATATCGAGCTGTGTGGTATGTTTCGTAGACTCGAGACGTACTATTCTGCCAAGCCCTTATTGACAATGTTAACATAAAAGAGTAACCTCTGCAAAGACCAAATTTTAGGCCTTCCAGTCACTCCAACGTACCAGCTGCTACATTATACTTTTGTGGATCGCAAAGCATAAGGAATTTCCAGTAAACGAAATTCACACTTCACTAATACTAAGAAACAACCTCCCTCTTCTTTCTGATTTTAAGTTTCACTTAAAATTGCGTATCAACGTAGTGATACCACTTCGTCGCTAGGCAAGCGACTTTCCTGACGGAAATTGAACCGTCGACCGAATAGCCAACTAGCAATACAACTCGCAAAATATTATGCGCATCAAATCGACCGCAAACAGGGCGGCGAACGGCTTTCTCTCAAATCAGTCACTCCAGTGATACTCCGGCCTATATTTTCATTTGTTGATCAGATTCTTTTTGACTAGCAAACCAGTCTTCGTTCTGCTTTCCAATCCAAATCATTGTCTGAAATCTTGCCTAATAACCAATTTCAGTTACTTATCCGGCTGTCTGATTGGCAATAATCTTTTCCAAGTACACTAGTTATAGAATAAATAATGACTTATGTTAGGCTTGATGCGATCATGCGCTTGAAATGCTTCTTTCCTCAATTCTCCGTCAGGCATTGTGGTCATTGGTGATGCAGAAGCAATTCATACTGCTGCTAAACCAGGACGTCCAAAGTACAAAATGGAAAAAGCGATTTTTCCACTTGTCGGCCATTATGAACACTATTGATGCGGAGGTAACGTCGGATGGATTTCCTTTCCTTCTCTCACTAATCGAGCACGACGAGTGGCACATTCGAAGTATTGGGTAGCCCACTTTTCAAAAAAAGAAATGGGCACTAATCTACGCAGTTATTACAAGCTAAACAGGGGCGTTCTTCGTTTCTATTTAAACTTAGCCATTTGTATATCCCTCTCAGTGGCATATTCAGAATATGGTTCTGGGGGGGGGGCTAAATTTTCAAATAGGTATATTTATTTATTTATATATGTATATATAATGTTATGTAAACATGTTTTAGAATTATGCAACTTATGATAGAAAAAATTAAAAATATATTTTCATAAAAATGTAAAATTATCAGGTACTTATTCTGATTTTTATATCACAGTGGTTCTGGGGCTGGGGGCAGAATACGCCACTGATCCCACTACCTAATTAACAAAATCACCCCCAAGTATTCTCTATTCGCAGGCGATTCGTAGCTTATCACAGTCTCGGAAGTTAAATTAACCCCCAGAAATCAATAGCACATATTTTACAAAAAAGGACCACGAAAAAAGACATAGAATTTGATTTTGTTGTAAAATGGAACGCTTTACCAGAGAACGTCGTTAAGTAATTAAAACGTATTCCTTCGTTGATCAAGGAATAAATTATCCATTTTTTCCCCTCTAAATAAATAAACAAAATTAATTTTAACTTTTCCGCGATTCGTTTTATTACGAAATCGCATTTTAAAAATAAAACATTTACTTTATTTCACCGTTCGAAATAAATTTCCAAACGATTAATAATGGAAAACCAGAAGTTTTAATAAAAAGCGAATTATTGCGAAAATTTTTAATATATAACCGGGGAACTTGTCGAAGTGTCACTATAAATTATTATTACCCTTATACAGGAAACTTTGCAGTAGATTTTTCTTTTTCTTTTTTCTTTTTTTCCAAAAAAAAAAAAAAAGTAATGGTTTAATTTATTAGAAAATATCAAAAAAAAAAAAGAGAAAAAGGTAAAACTAATAAAAATAGATTATTTTAAACGCATAACGGACATTCATTTCAAAAGCGCCACGGTTACCATAGAACTGCTAAGCGGAACCAACTGTAGTATAAAAAAAGACTCTAGAAAACTATGCAGGTAGCCGAAACGGGTCGCTTAATTTCTGCGACCATTCGTCTTCAGCGGACTTTTCGAAAATAATCGACTAAATAAAATTTCTTCCGAAGTTCCCCCGGAAAAACAATTGTAAAGAGCAGACAATTAACAAACAAAAAATAATTTTATTCGTAAACGTTTTCAATTCTTAATCACCACCTCCTGATTAAGAATTGAGAACGCTTATTTTTAAAACTTATTTTTTTAATGGATATGAAATAAAAACACAATAATCCCTATTTGTAAAATTTTCGAAAAGTTTTAGTTTTGACGCAAATTATACGGTTACGGGAACAATTTTATTCCAAATTATAATCGAATGTGTTTTTATAAATCTTCAGTTCATACAACAGTGTTGTGTAGGAGTTCACAAAGTTCTGTCAATTATCCGGGAGATAACGATGAATCCTGCATATACAACTTTTGGCGACGTAAAGTTAAGCCATACAAAGAATTCGGAACAAACTAAAATTTCTATGCAGAAGTAGACGCGGCGCAATCGATTTTGTGTCTAGCTACGCTTGTACTTATAAACATTAATTTTAAGTTGCTCGCGCACTATAAACGTTACTACGCGATATTAAGCCAATGATGTCGTTATTTACCTGCCCAAAATTCTAACGATTTAGCGAAAGTCAAGTACTACAACATTCGATATATAAAATGAACAATTTAAGTAGGGGTCAAAAAATGTTTTTCATATTTATAATATTTATATTACCACCGACGGGTCATTAATAGATTCCTCCGGTATAACAACCAGCGATGTGTGTCCATGCAAGTTACCTATTAAACTTCGCTAGCGGCGATTACGCCGTATACACACATTGTTCGCCATTCAGTCGTCGTGCTGTTTAGACAAAGTTGAAACTGCATTTTCCTCCGTGGTTTCATTTCGTAATAATGTTGAAAATTAAATTAATTTTAAACCAGTAATAACCGCATATAATAAAATATATCACTTCGTGTCCGTGCCTTATTATTACTGGTTTATAATTAAATTTTTAACATTACTAAAGAAGGTATTCTTACTCCAGCCGATCGTCACAGTAAAGCATCATTTAATGAAATCGCCTATCCTTATTAGGGTGACTCTGTCCATCATCAGTTGGCAAGGTAACCTTTAAAGTATTGCTAAGTCGCTGAAGAATGAGTTCTTTCAAATATTTTTTTATTCGACACGCGTAAATCGTCCAGTATTTTTCCTTTTCCTCGATTGTAATTTTAATCGTAAACATCTTCGATGAAAATAAGAATGAACAAAGAGATATACGGCCAAAAAGCGCGCTCACACACACACACACACACACACAAATGAATCCGCATACACGACTAACTCATTTATTAAAGGCTGTCACCCTGACAGCAGGCATTGCCAAGTACTTGATAGTTCTTTTTGGAAACAGCGCTACAAACCGGTAAGGACAGAAACGAGATAGGTAGAAGCTGACACCGCTAGCTTTAACTATCGCAATTCTTACTTCAAAAAAAAAAAAAAAACAAAACGCGAAAACACCTTTCGCTTCGAACACACGGGGAAGTATTTTCTTTTTAAGTGTCGTGTACAGCTGCCGGGGCTATTACGACACTATGGCAATGGAAATCGGAAAAGAAAGAACTGATGTGTAGACCGACTATGAAACCGCCTGTAGATTAACGCCCATGTCACAGCGCTGTGTCATCTGTCGTAATACCGATTTGGTCATAGTTGTCAAAACATTTAAAAATGTAATCTTAATACATCCTGCATTTTCGTTAACTGAAGTTGCTCCAAAAATTAAAAATTACACCAAATGTCTTAAAAAGCTTTGCGATTTTTCCGCTTCAAAATATAAACAGTTTTCTATATCTATATAATAAAGCGCCAAGGAAATAAATAGGTGAAAAATCGGAAAACGAAAAATCAAAAAAAAAATCCTGAGACCGTTCTATGGCACCTAGAAAGCTAATTTTTTTTTTAATCGACAGTTCCAGATCAGTGGCTTTTAGGGAAATTATAAAAGGTCCCAAATTGTCATACCTTGGAGCTCAAAACGAGCAATGTATCAAATTTTTCTACGAAAATATACGAAAATAAGACAAAAGACCAAAAATGAAAAAAAAAATCCTGAGCCTGTTCTATGACACTTAGAAAGCTCATTCTTTTTTTTTTAATCCACAGCTTTAAGTCAGTAGCTTTTAGTAAAATTATAAAATGTTCAAAATTGTCATACCTTAGAGCTCAAAACGAGCAATGTATCAATTTTTTCTACCAAAATAGACGAAAATAAGACAAAAGACCAAAAATTAGAAAAAAGTCCTGTATATATATATATATATATATATATATATATATACGAAACAGACTAGCGGTATTCCGAAGTTGTTAAAAATAAGGAAAATAATTTTTTAAAAGCATTTCTTAAAATTTTGTTTATATTATTTTATTTTATAATTTTTAGTTACACTTTTGAACAAACAGCGCCGTAGAAGAGGAACGGAAAAAAGTTACCTAAAAATGTTATGCAAATAAGAAAGTGAAAGAGAATGAAATTTTTCTTACATCGATGATTATTTTAGTATTAAATGACGCGATGTTCTCAATAGCCGAGAATAATGTTATGTAAATTTTTATTCTTTTTTTAAAATCTTTTTTTAACTCTACACGTATATCTGCAACAAAACGACCAGAAGCTAGTCCTCCTAAACTTTAGTTTCTTCTGCAGGTATCTCTCCATTCGGTACCAATTTTCATTTTAAAATTGGTCTCGCCGTTTTCGAGATCTTCCGAGATTTGCAAGAATATACAAATAAAACATCACAAACCAAAAGGTCGAGTTAAATAAGATCCTTTAAAAAATAATGTCACTGACATGAACCGTCTAGAATACTAAAAATAGCGAAAAAAGCGGCACGCAATTATTATTTCGAGAAATATGAAGATACGATTTAGCTAAAATAAGAGAATTTTGGTTTAATTTTGTTCTAAATGAGCGATTTATGTCGTTTGAAGAAAAAAAAATCAACTCCGTGGGAAAGTTTTTTTTCAAAATTGTAAATGACCCTCAAAAATAATTAGACAACAACACACTATTGGCATGTACGTGTCTGAGATCGAGTAGATTTACATTCTAAAAGGGTTGTTTTTAACGACATGTTGGTAAATCAGCTGTCATGGCGTTAGATCAGGTGGCGCTGTTTCGTTCGGGTAGGACATCCCGTGAAAGTTTCAAAAAATAAATTTGCACTGGATTAATATGTCCATAGTTGACACGCCCAAAAAGAAAATAAAAAAAAAAAAAACACGACGCTGAAGGTTCGAATGTATTTTTTGCCCGGATCAGATCGAACCGTTTTAAGTAACGGATACAATCCCTCCCTTGAAAGACTTAATCTTCTGAAAGCCCTATCTTCATTCAAATGAGACGGTGACCCTTCTATGCTCCTAATCCTCTTTATAAAGTTATAATTCGTTCCAGGATTGATTACTACTCCTTCATCTATGGAAATTTCGCTAAATCTTTCTCCGCTCAACTGGACAGAGTTCCCAATATATTTGGCTATGCATTGGAGCGCTAAAAATCTCCTCTCCTAGTCTTGCTATCCTTTCTGAATCTGCGATACAATCACTTTTTATTCGCAGATCGCAGGTTACGTACAATCTTCTAATTAAACATCTTTTTGTACACTCATTTAATCTTATCCCCTCTCCTATCGTTGTATTAAATAGCCAGTGGCGTTTCGCACCTTAAGAATCCTGATCCTTTCTCATGTAGCAGCTCGAGTGTTCAATTTTTCGCCCCAGGTCTTTCCTTATTCCAAGATTTCTTACTTCTCCCACGGCTTTACCAGTATTTGGCAGACTATTAATTTTTTCTCGCTGCCTCTCCAGGCTCTACTGCACATTCTACAATCGAAACCAGATGCCTCCATTTGCTTTTGACACCTCGTTTCCTTCTCATCTAATATTCTTTACTGATGGTTTCAAAAATGACAATGGGGTGTGCAACGCGTTTACCACTCTCTCACTGCATCACTCTGAATCCTTCAAACTCCCTTCCTTCTGTCTTCACAGCGGAGTCTATCTCCATTTTACGCGCAATCTGCTTCATTCCATCCATAAGAGGGATCAGTAAATGTCTCAAAAATGTTCTTCAAGCTATTTCTTCTCCTTGTTCTCATTCCGTCAACTCCATTATTCTCTCACCCCGCTAGTAGCTTTTGTGAGTTTCCAGTCATTCTGGCATCGAGGGCAAAGAGTCAGCGGATTTTCTAACCCGTTCGGCCGACTGCGATGGTCCTTTACCCTGCAATTTTCCTGCCTCGGATATCCTCCTTCTTTCCTCAGCCAATTATTCCCGACTATGGTCGGACATTTATCCTTCCTTATTTTCTAATCCTGCCTCTCACCATCTTCAAACACAGCCAGTTCCCTGTCCTCAGCCATGGTTTCAGTCCTTTTCTTATCAAAGCTTCGCGAAGATGGTTTTTTTTAATCTGACTGCGATTTAATCACTGTCTTCTCCTCTCTTCCTCACAGTTCTTTAAGAATCACATCTTCTTTGAATCCGGCCTCCTTGCTTCTGAACGCTCTGCTTTGTACTCCAAAATCGTAGCACTCCCGCTCCTTATAATTCTTGTTTTACTCTTTCTTTCCCATTTCCAACTTTAATATCTGTACTTCAATATTTCCTATTCTCTCTCTCTCTAATAGTCTCTCGATTTAACCCCTTAGTGTAACTTTCCTAGTTGTTGGGTCAGAGCCGCCGGCGCGCCCAAAAAAATATAAAATAACATTATTATTATTTTATAAATAATAATAATAATAATAATAATACAAAAGTAGTGTCTATGAACACATCTTTTGTAAAATAGTTGCGATCCGAAAATGTACGCTAAATACACGAGAGGCAGCAATGGCGAAATTAATTCCGTAATTTCCTGCAAAAGCTGCGATAGATTGGCTGTACTGAAATTTTAATATTTTCTTTTCGCAAATAGATTAATTTGTCTTCAAGTAAACGCATCAACATATTACAATCTCGTAGAAATATGCGTTGAACACTGGTCGCGTTATCTTTTTCGCAAAACTCATCGGCATTCTTATAATTCGTCAAACGACGCTTTTTCATATTTTTTTTTCAGTCAGACGTGCCATTATTTTTTTCTTTCATTTTTTTTCTTTTTAATTTTCTCTCTCTAACTTACTCGGGAAAGTACAACTGCCGGATGGTGAAAATTTTTCATCCCCAGGGAAATTGTGCCGTTCCGCGGTGATTTAAATAACTTCCTCTTAATTTCGTTACCGAATACTAGCCAACTAGCCCCGTATAATGTATTTAGAAGAAAGATAGAAGAGGGATACATGTTTCAGGCCCCACTAACATCAGAATAAGGGAAATAAAGAAAACCGAAATCGAAAAAAAAGGCTACTTGATAAGCAAAAATTTAAGTTATTAACGAGAAATCTCTTTCTTGATAAATTCACGTCTGCACCAGTAATGCCGATAGCAGGAAAGATTTTTTAATTCATGAACAGGCCGAAGGCTTATCCAATAAATAGATCGGAATCCGATCCGGTTTCGCTTAATTTGTTTCACCGGCATCTCTGAACAACAAGAACGAGAGAAAAAAAAAACAGGTGAGTTAATTCTTTCACGAGCAAGCCGACACAGAACTTGGCTAAAAATTTAATTTTTATTGAGGTATAAAAATTTATTCATCATCAGTATTTCTGGCCTACCGTGGCAAAGTTCAATTTTCGTTTCTCTCTATATATATAAGTGTCCCTGCACAATCAGACAAGCGAGTTTTTTTTTTATTTATTTTTTTTTTTTATTTTTTGGGCGTGCCAACGGCTTCGATCTAACAACTAGAATAGTTAAAATAAGTGTTTCCGTCGAGAGACGATTAGAGATAGAGCTTAGGAAAGATTGAAGTACGCAGGTATTATAGCTGGGAATGGGAAGGAAAGAGTGAAGTAAAAATTATAAGGAGCGACGATTTTGGAATACAAAGCAGAGCGTTCAGAAGCAAGGGTCCGGGATTCAACGAAGAAGATGTGATTTTCATTACATATAGGAGTATAGAACTGCGATGAAGAGAGGAGAAGAGAATGATTAAATCGCACTATCGTGGAGCGTTGATAAGAAAAGGACTGAAACCACGGCTGAGAACAGGGAACCGCTGCTGACTCGTTTCCCTCGATGCCAGAATGACTGGGAACCCACAAAAGGTCAATAGTAATAGAACCTTGATGAGAGCAGTTTGGAGATGAGAGATCGAATTGAGAGAATAATAGAGTTGGAAGGAAAGAAAAGGAGGAGAAGAAATAGCTTGAAGAACAATTTTGGAATCGGAGATAACGGAGCATTTATACTGATTTCTACCGAAGAAAGAGAGCTTGAAGAATTCAGAGTGATGCAGCGAGAGGGAGGTAAACGCGCCGCCCACCCCGTTCTCATTTTTGAAACCATCAATATAAAGAACATTAGACGAGAAGGAAGTCAAGCAAGTGAAGGATTCGGTTTTGATTTTCGATTTTCGATGGCTCTTAAATGTATCTGCGTATGCTGCCGGCCTTGAGAAAACCCTTTCAACAAACCGCCGACTGTTGATAAATGTATTTTTATGTTACACTAAAGTTGAGTTCACTGTGCATTGATAGCTGATGATATAGCCCGAAATAACGTATTTATAAAATAAGTTATTTTAATTTATCAAAGTGAATTATTTTATAAATATTTTCGTTTTGTTATCGAGGTATTTATTATTTTATATTTATAGCTATTAACAAACACGTATGGATTTAGTTACATTTAAGTAAAATATGCGATAAATATTTTGGGTTTCGGAAATTGCTCCCGCCATCATCATCGGACAAAATAAACTACCCCGATGATGGAGTAATTTTAAAAAGGCCGAGAATTTATTGCGCATGAACAGTTCAATTAAAATGGAAAGGAAATAACCGACGTACTTTTGAGGCAACGTCCTGAGTTGATGATCGTGCTAAAGGGCCAAGGACGACATCGAAGCAGCGGTAGATGATATAACGGACTTAATACAGACAACATGTAGAAGTTCTACCACATATAAAACAGTACATAGTAACCAAAATAAATATGTTCCAGCGGAAATCAGGAAGTTAATAAAAGCTACTCGGGCAGCAAGGAGAAGATGGCAACAGAATCGCTATCCGGCATTAAAAGCTACATACAACAATCTCCGTTACAAGCTAAGAGAAGAAATTAAGAGATATAAAGAAAAAACATACAGTAGTTACTTGGAAACTCTAGATACACAGGATGGATCTTTATGGAAGGCAACCAAAAGAATACTGCGGCAATCTTCAGAGACTCACAACATTCGGATGCAAGACGGTAGTTGGGCTAGAACAGATAAACAGAAAGCAGACGCATTCGCTTCGTATTTAGAGGCTACGTTCATGTCTCACGGAAACATTGATTCAGAACATATTAACGTTATACAACGTTATCTAGAGCAACCACTACAGCTTAGCCTTCCCACCAGGCCATTCTCTCCAAATGAGGTATACAAATGTCTCAAAAAAGCTCCTCTAAGGAAATCTCCTGGACTCGATGGAGCAACGGGAGAAATTCTAATTCACCTGCCCAAAAAATCTGCCACTCTTCTCTGTTTTATATTTAATGCCATCCTACGAATAGGTCACTATCCGAAATCATGGAAAAAATCTAAAATAATTATGATACCAAAACCCTTGAAACCGTTGTCTCTCCTATCATCCTATAGACCAATCAGTCTGCTAAATACTCTCTCAAAAGTTTTCGAGAAATTAATCCTACAAAGAATAATTCCAGTAATTGAAAATAAAAAATTGATACCAGTACATATCAATTTGGTTTTCGAACACAGCATTCTACCATACAACAGTGCCATAGACTAGTGGATGCCATATCATCAGTGCTTGAAAAGGGAGAGGTATGCTCTGCGGTCTTTCTGGACGTCGCCCAGGCGTTTGACCGGGTTTGGCATACTGAACTTTTATATAAACTCAAACAAATACTACCACCGGACTTATATTTATTTTTTCAGTCCTATCTATTAAATAGGTCATTTATAGTAAATGTCAATGGTTCAATGTCTACGGAAGGTATGGTATCGGCCTCTGTTCCGCAGGGTAGCCTCCTTGGCCCGATTCTATACTCCATCTATACGGCTGACCTTCCTGTATCAAATCAGACAATTCTGGCCACATTTGCTGATGATATAGCAATACTGTCCTCAGATACTAATTGTACATATGCGAATAATGCAGTTCAGGACCATTTAAACAGGATAACGATCTGGGCCAAAAAATGGGGAATTAAATTTAGTGAGGAAAAATGTCAGCACATAACCTTCACGAACAGATACGTTACATGCCCTAAATTACAAATAAACAATGTAGAGCTCAAACAGGTAGACACAGTCAAGTATCTAGGCATGTACCTTGACCGTCGCCTTACGTGGCCCTTCCACGTTGCACAAATACGGAGAAAGCTAATCGCACACACTAAAAAGCTATCCTCGCTGATAGGCAATAAATCTAAATTAAGTATAAGGTTAAAAAGATCTATCTACTTGATGATTATAGCTCCGGTGTGGAGGTATGGCCTAGAACTATATGGAAATACAAGTAGAAGCAACCTTGCTCGTATTCAGAGTCAGCAGTCCATTATCCTCCGAGGGATTGCAGCAGCACCAAAATATGTTTCAAACCTAACTCTCCATCGAGATCTGCATGTTCCTTTTATTAAATCAGTTCATACTCAACAGTACAGCAATTTTTTTGAAAATCTAAATCTACATCCCAATCCTAAAGTTAGTAGCATGTTTATAAATACTCTTCCGGGTAATCCGAGAAGAAGGTTAAAGAGAAGGAAGTGGTGTCGTGACGCTCTTCCCATAACTTAAGTGCATTTAGTTTTAAATACGTTAGCATCAGTTATTATGACTCGAAACTTTTATCAAGTATTTACTTCACCGGACTCTGTTGTCCGACCAAACAGCAACGGTTACTATGGGATCCAGGTCATCTGACCCAAATAAACATGACATGTATGGGTCACTCTTAACTTAGTGATTGCCATGGTGTTCGAGTTTTTGTCAGATATCATAAGAAGTAGACTTGCTACGTATGGATAACGTTCCATAAGGCGATTGTTGTGGTGCTCGCACTCTTGCACACTAAATGCGTGCCGAGCTTTTATGAAATACACTAAATAGCACTGTTATCATGACGATTGTGCTCTAAATATTACATTGTACACGCTGCTGTACTAATCTCATGTTGTTTTCTCTTAAAATCCATCCCATTCGTTTTTCATATCCTAAGGGCCATATGGTCAAAATTGTGCTGTACTGCTTATGTCGCTTTTCGTCCTTCTCTAGACTTTGTATCCCTTTTTATAAGTTGTAGTGAACTATTATAAGCCAAACCCCTCACTGGAGGGTATTGGATTGGTCACATTTCTATCATCATAATACATATATTAAAATTAATATTGGCGCTGTTTGTGGTCCCTCGACTGGTACAGTGGGAAAAAAAAAAAAAGGCTTGTTTCAGTTTCATTTCAATTGAATTCCAAAATGGTGATTATTTATTGTTATAGTTGAAATACGAATTAGTTACATTAGTAGAGTTGTTGTCGAGACATGTCAATTCATTATTAGGAAAAATAATTCACGCGAGCGTTTAAAACCGTTGAACGAGAAAACAATTTGAGTAAAGTAGAGTGAAATAGCGTGATTCGATCGCGGAAAGCTTGATTAACGACTGCCGTACGTTACGATGGCCGTTTGTTGAGTGTTTAGTTATAACGAACAGTGGCGACAAACGGTTCAAAATACTGCTCCGAAGAAAAAAGACACTTCTATATAGAACATGTTACCTTTGTACCAGCTACCGAGATACCGAGAGACGTTTTTGAATAGCATTTTCCATAATGCTTGTTTTATCGTGTAAGTTTTAAAATACTTTAATTTCTTGCACCTTGAAAAATCTATCGTTTTATAACACAAGGCTTACGTATGGGAAAATTCCTAAGTTTTTAATTCGATTGAATTTCATTTTAAACAAACACAGTGTGCCCAATTAAAGCAAAAAGAAAAAAACAAACAATAAAGTCAGTGCTATGACCGTTCTTACGTAGAGCGAAAAAGTCTAAGAAGGCTGGTATTTATAGAGAGTGTACGAAATACAAAGTGTTTACATAGAAAGAAAATATGTGGTTCGGAAAAGTTAGAAAATGTGAATGAATCTAAGTATCTTGGGATAACATTAGATAAAGGTTTAACATGGAGAAACCATATTGACAATATTACAGGGAAAGTTAGACAAACTATTCCAGCACTATATAAACTAAAACAAGGTATGACATACAAAAGCCTAAGGTTATATTTCGAAGCTGTAATAATTACAGAAATGAGGAAAATCAGCAAATTGCAAAAAAAATGTTTAAAACTGGTCTTATACAACGAGAGCAAGACGGACGCATTAACATCACTTGGTGGAACAAAAATAACGAAATCTCACCAAAAATGTTATATTATTACAGCAAATTACTCAGTGCTAAATTAGAAGATAGGCAGTTACCAACTAGAACAAGAACCTACAGGACTAGAAATTGCGATTAATTCTTGGTATGTACGATCTAGGGGGATTAACAGTAAAATAGACTATGTAGAAGAAGAGGTATTAATAAAATTAATGGGGAACATACCAAAGGAAATTCGAAATGAACAAAATCTGGAGAGATGGAAAAACAAGGTTAAAATTTGGTTGATAGCATGGTGTAAAGAGCAATAGAAATAGTAACAAAAAGAAAAAAAAAAAAGTATCGTAATACTAGTAATAACCACTTATAACATTGACGCTACGTTGACATGAGACGCGTTACTATCTCCAGTTTTAAGCTGCTGATGAGAGAGTGGTAGTTGTATGAAAATTATATTGTATTATTGTAATATATAAGTGTTATCATATTAAGGTATTGTAATAGGAAATATTATTTTAGATGATGGTATAATTGTAATATAAATGATAAATAATGAGAGTGTGGATTTTAGAGTATAATAATATATGTATAAGTTAATACTTTTTGTGCTGTAACAGAAAGTAGTACTTAAGTTAAGTTGATGTTATATTGTACAAATAAATGATATAATTATGTTGGGAACCTGCAGACGGGCTAGTGCCTTGTGGGACCCGCAAAATTATTATTAAAAAAAAAAAAAAAAAAACCTTTACAGTTGAATTGTTGCTCAATTTATACAAAACTTTCTTCCTACAAAGGTGGGATTATTACTTTTTTTAACACGACCTCTGCATCGCACTGACTGAAGCTAACAAATAAGAAAATTTTGTTTTTCTGCGCAAAGACGCTCTCCGTATCTTGCCGAAAACTGCAATTTTAAATTAGAATTAACGTTTTTAATTTTTAACGCCTAACACAGTTTCGTATCAACTAGGTAAGAAAATTCTAAATTGCAGCAAAATCACGATATAATTTCCGTAAACTTATCAAAGTCGAAAACGACACGAAGAAAAAATGATCTAGTTCGTTTTTCGCCGCCACTACGAATATCGGAAACCATTTTTTCACCGTTTCATTAGAATAATGGAAGATTTTACAGAAATCCCGTTACAGAAAATCAGCTTTCCCCCACTACTAAAACACACAAACCGTTCCCCTTTTAAATAACACACTCAATTTTGTGCCTACATCGCTCCCTCCATTAAACCGCGCGTGCTCATGCGGGGAAAATGGTTCGCTGTAAAAACTATGACCGTATTAGGCAGTTCAAAAACGATATAAATCTAAAGAACGAAAAAACAGAAAAAAAATTTCAATATCCGGCACACAATGTTCTATATCCCCGCTTTCAAAATAAATAAATTAATATTGACATAATTACAAAGCAGGTTCCCTTTATCTACTATGTACAAAACATAAGGCAGGGGTGTATAAATGATACCGATAAGTTCGAGTGGAGATAAATAATAAGGCTAGTAAATAAATAATAAATAAATAAATAAACTTTCTAATAAACCTGAGCACAACCCGCCTGGATAAATATATTAAATGCACACACTTAAGTATCTTTTTTTTTTTTCCTTGGGCATGCCAGCTAAGGACCTACACCCAGAACCAACAAAAAAGAAAAGAGCCGTCAGTTAGATCTTGATACGGTCAGATATAGACAGTATAAAGGGACTACTAATGGATGGAATTATGGATGGCGAGGGGAAGGACAAAATATAAGATGCACAATAAGGAGTAGGTTGAGTTTCAGCAGACAGGAATATAGAGAATACAACGTTCGACAGAAAGAAATGAACATTCAAAAAAGATGTGAATGGCGTTACAAACCACCGCTTCATTATGGTGGAGAGGACAATTTGGAGAGGAGGCAAGGGAAAGCGAAAACAGGAAGCAGGGAGAGCAGAATGGCCAAAACGCAAGCGAATCATAGAAGTGACAACAGAACGGGGAAGTGTAGGAAACTCAAAGAACACTAAGTATTAGAAGGAAGACTAGGTTGTACGGACAGATAAAAGGATTGATCGTTACGAAAGGAGGAGGGGTAAATATCTGACCAAAGTTTGAAATGGAACTTAGTGCATAGGGAATTCAAATTAGAGGATGGGACTTTTTTTAAAAAAAAAAGGAACGAGAGGAAGTAGCAACTCGAGCCAAGAAATCCGCCATCTCATTACCTTTAATTCCTATGTGGCTGGATACCCACAGCAAATTAACATGGATGGAGTAATGAAACGAAAGAAAATGGACAAGACAGCGTATGCGAAGAATGATGAAATTGGAAGAGTGATCAGGAAAAGGGGAACTGATCGCTTGAAGAACACTCATGCAGTCTGAAATAATCAAATAATTAGAAAACCGACGACTGGAGAAATGAAGATAATGGAGCGTAGGATGGTCATTAATTCGTTTATAAAGATGAAACAGAAAGAAGGAAGACGAAATGATTCAGATAAGTTGAAAGCCGGAAGGATAAAAGAAGCTCCAAAACCATGAGGTCCCCTGAAACCATCAGTGAAGATGGTTACATGCGATGGGAATTGGGAATTGATAGTACTCACTAAGTATCAACTACTTTTATAGGATACTGCAAAAATTATAACTTGTAAGAGAGATAAAGCCTTACGGCGGTGTGCTAGGCTAGAGATATTATCATAGAATTACTTGTATGAAATATTTCTTTGCATAATATTTTCTGATAAATACACATTTATTAATCAAAAAAAAAACAAAAAAAAACCTATATCGTTATCTTCATTACAAGTATATATTTTATATTCGTATATATATATATATATATATATATATATATATATATATATATATATATGTACAGTCCATTTGTTATTCTCGCTTTTAAACATAATCCTGAATTTTCCATTGCATTATTTTTTCGCTTCTGCTTGTCCGAGATTTCTAAATATATACACTTTTTGTGCTTTTTTTATTCTTTGAATATCACTTTAAAAGATCCACTCTTAAGTTATGCCACTAAATCCTTTAACAAGTAGTAAAAATTCGCAAATCAACTCCACTGGAGGAGTTTTGAGTATGTGTCCTTACCGTCTGCGGCTATATATTCAACTTAGTTCCGAAGAACTTCCATAACTCACATCTAGTGTATAATCGTGATCGTTCTGTGCACTAGTTTTGCGGTTCATTTGCAAGCGATGATATTTTGATTAATGCACACAAACATTTTGTGTGAGATACGCTTTGTACGTAAATAAAATATTCGCCCCGCGTTAATACACTTTGAGAAACGTTAAATTGGTGGATCACATTACTTTGCCAGATCTGAAAATGTTAAATCACGCTATCGCTATTACTACACGGTTATGTGAATACGAACGTCATTCTGTGAAACAGTAAAATGTCAAATTCGGATGGTGCCCGTATAGTTAACGTCTGTTGAGTCAAATTCAATAACACACCGTGAGAGGTGTAAATCTGGCCATGTTCGAAATAACAACATTTACTCCTTGTGTGACGTATTTCGCAGTTAAGATTAAATCACATTGTCAGAGATGTGACCAAACACGAATACATTTCCGAGGATGGAGCTGTGTCCGGAGTTCGCATGATGTAGTAACAATCTATTCATCATCATCATTTTGTGCCGACCGTAACGATCGTGGCTACATCAACATTTGTGCGATATATTTTTTCCAACCTATACGGTTTCCTGTTCTTCTTATAATTTGGTGAATTGGCTCTTGGCATAAATTATGTATCTGGTCTATCCATCTCATTGGGCATCTTCCCGGAGGTCGTTTGCCATCTATTTTCCCCCTAGTATTACCAGTTTTTCCAAACTATCGTCTTCTCTCCTAGTCATGATGTGGCCGAAATATTGCATTATTCGACGTTTGCATATGTATCCCCTAACCGCATAGCTACGCCAACCTCATTCAAGATAGATTTGTTGGTACGCCTTGCCGTCCAAGGAACACGAAGCATTCTTCTCCATATCCACATTTCCAGACTATCTATCCTTTTCTGATCCGTTTTTCGTAGCATCCAAGTTTCTGCACCGTATAGCATTATAGGATATATTAATGACTGTACTATCTCTGTTTTAGTTGTTTTTGTTATGTCATGACTTCTCCATATATATGTGAAAGCATTTTCATTGCCTCTTTGGTGGTCAATAATGCTCTTCTCTTTATTTCCATTTCACTGGAACCATGGCAACTGATCAATGAGCCGAGGTAGACAAAGGATTCTACTACTTCGTATCGCATTATGTACGTGTGTATCGTTTTGCTACTTCTATTCACCACCATGACTTTCGTCTTGTCCTGATTCAATGACATACCGTATTCAGTTATTGTTTCTTTAATTGTATTCATAATTTCTTCTGGTTCTTCTCTCGAAGCCGCTAGTATGGTGGTATCGTCAGCATATCGAAGGTTACTTATACGCCTTCCGCCAATAGATATTCCACCCTTCCAGCCTTCCAGTGCTTTTCTCATTACGTATTCTCCATAGATATTAAATAGTACCGGCGATATTATGCACCCTTGTCTGACACCTTTACCTGTTGTAAATATTTTTGATTTTGCATAATTTACTCTAACTGACGCAGTGCTGCCTTCATATAGATTCTGTATAATTCGTCTGAGATGATTTAGGACACCCATTTCTTGAAGAATTAGAAACAGTTTGTTCCATGCAACACTATCAAATGCCTTAGCGTAGTCGAGAAAACAAGGGAAGACAGGTTTATTGAATTCACGGGCCTTTTCTAAAGAAATTCTAAAATCCACAGTGGAATTTAATAATATAATACGTTGAATTGGTAGTATGCTCGAGAGGCAAAAAATCAGTAATTGATGATTCATTAAATAGTACGGTTTTAGGCTTCAATTGACGATAAAATTATTGCCGTTAATCTTAAAGAATTTTTTCAGTGATTATCATCATCGCAGAACTTTCTGGCAGTAGTAAGTAGCGGTCTCTCCGCAACAAAGCATCCATATGTGTCTTCTCATCACAATGACCTGATTGGAAATTATTCAAAGTAGGAACCCCGTTATTAATAGTCTCCGATAATTTTAATACAATTTGAACTTAAACAGGCCCTTATAAGAAACAATTGCTACGTTATCACTGCGCGGAAAACATTGTGTCTGATATGTCAACTGACTTTCGAGAGCGCCATCATCCATTAAGTCTATACGCACGGGACAACCAGCAGACTGAAGAACCAGAAAACAAAAGTGATTATATACTGATCAGAAGCAGCTGACGAACACGTTTGTAAAGATATACATATATATATATATATAACTCGGCCATTTTGTGCTCGCAAGGGGCTGTGCCCCTTGACCCCTAAAATAACTATTCTGGAGAAATCGAGAGGAGCGGTTTCTTTGAAAACGTTCAAAGCTTCTTATCTTCTCTATAGAGCCATATACTTAATTCCTAATCGTCGAAGACTACCCATTCGTATATTTTAGCTGTACAAACATAGCCATAGTGTATTAGACAATTGTTATATGCAGCGCGAGTGTGCAAAGACTACACTTGCAACTGATAAATGTTTGATTTATCGATATACAAATGCAGTCCCTCATGTGTGTTTGCTGTACACTAAACTAGCGCACATATGATGGTATGCCAGTTTGCCAATGCTTTCCACGTGGCTACTAGCGAGTATTTAATTTAATTTTTTTCGTAATAATTTCTATCGCCACTCGGGATCGAACCCGAAACTTCCGTAACGGAAGCCAAGCGCCCTGCTCGGCTATCATGACGACTAGCTTATGCAGATTAATTTCGATACAGTTTACGGCAGTTGAGTCGAACAAAATATAGTTATACTGCTACTGCGGCTACGCGCCAACTAAATAATTGCATACATCAGTCGGGACCAGCCGTACTTAACATTTCCGTCGAACGGGAACAACAACCGGTTCATGTACAACAGCTGAAACGGAAGTGGTTCGGGATAACATTTCAGATTCGTTCTATTTCTTAAATTTTCGCGCAATATGGTGGAAGAATCTGCAGTGGCAGATGCTCTCAGAGAAGGCGGTAGAGTGTCTTCTCGAGGAAAAATTTATACATAGCATCAATAGGCAAACTTTAGAACTTCTTGAGCAAAGATGTCGGACAGAGTTGCATTAATTTCTCCTCATATTCGATATTTCTGAAAAGTGCATTTTCAGGAAGCCGCCTCATTTTGCTATTCAGCGAACGGCAGTAAAATTAGTGGGACACATTATCTGACCGGATAGATTCGAAAAACCAGTAATGCCGGAAAGGATTGAATAGATGTCCTAATAAATTTTTAGACCAAGTTACGGAACTTGTAGATTTATTAATGTTTCAAAAACCGAAGACCGGGACCAAAATTAATCGATTTTCCATTTAAATGAATACGAAAAATCGGCGACGACGTTCGAAATCTGACAACGAATAAAGAAAATTTACGCAGACTAAATATATGCACCGTGTCCATTCAAACACTGAATACTTTGGTCTACATTTATTTATTTAATTACATGTATATTTTTTTATCAGTATTTCGTAACTACTAGACTATTAAATGTAGATTATTTTTAAATTTGAGGGAGCAGATTAGATGTTTCAAGGAACGACAGCAGTGCGCTCACAACGGAAGGCGTATTCAGAATATGTCTCCTGATTAAAACTTTCACGAGCAGCAGTTTAACGTCTTAAAGGCTTCGGGATACTTGAACGAGTTAGGAAAAAGTAGTCACGGATGAAAGTCCCGTTCGCAGGCACTTTAAATCACACACACACAGTAATCTCTGCGACTGGCTCTGGGTGGAACCAGCCTAATTTGGTAGTTGGCTTGATTTAGCGTAAAAAGGTGGGCTTGGAACTCTATGTTAGCTGTTTATAGAAAAGAAATTAATGAGAAAGGAAGGACAGCTGTTTGTCATTTTGAGGCTTCGAAGAATTGACAGCGGGCAGCCAGGTTCACGAACTCATTCCCTAATTATGAACGACAACTGTAGAAGAATATCCCCACTCATTTTATTAATTTTATAATTTTATGTATTTATTTAACATAATGTCCCTGTTTCGGCTAAAAGTTCTTATTATGACAGAAAGGACATGCCAGCCAGTAACACAAGTTCGAAATTTTTCAGACAGATCGCAACGAGCTATAAACGAGCCGTGATTTAATTGTTGGCCATGATACAAGTATGCCATTTTAGGCTCCTACCGCTCCATTTATCTACTAATTCAATTTCTTTCGCGTTAAATATTATTAAATTATCGCGGTGATTACAGTTACATTCGAGTATATAATATAGTTTGCTTTCTACGTTATTCTTCTATTCTGACCTCTATTTATTTACTTTTTCTTTTTTTCACTATCCCGGTACGTATTATTTTTACCGTTAATTTTCACATATTAAACACTTCTTTTTTTTCAAACACAATTTCTCTTTCTTTCTTTCTGATAAAACTCTTAACTGCGTAGTTTGTTTTATTAAAATAAGTTTTTCCGACTTATTATTTTATATAATGTAACACATTAACAAACGAAATTGCTGATATTGTTGCGGGATAAATTATTAAGGTAAAATAAAAAACAAATAAGCGTAAAAAGCGATTGAGTATTACATGTGTATACTAACCGGGCATGATCGAGACCGTCTTCAACGCCCTGAGAACCCGAAAAGTCCTCAGTCCAGCTAGGTTGCCCATATCCATTCCAATGGTAGCATAACCGGACGTGATTACCACGAAATCCAACCAATTCCACGGATTCCTTAGGTAAGTGTATTTGTTTAGAATAAATCCTTTTGCGATCGATTTGATTACCATTTCAGCGGTATATATCGCCAAAAAAATGTACCTGCGTATCGTCAGGAAAAACAACTGCGTTAAAATACAATTAAAGAACAGTCAAAAAATTGAAACGAACATATTCATTAACATACAATTCCCGTCATTTACCAAAGTTCTCACCTTCGGTAGAATGAAATCGGAACTGTTAGCATATTTCATTAGCCAACCCAACACTAGCAACGTATAAAATGCACACTTGTTTAATGTTTATCATTCATATCTTCTACAGTTATAAAGTTTGTTTTTTTTTGCGTCCTTTGTTGCGTCCATTTCGGACCGCCTAGTTATTTAGTTTTTTAGCTTAGTTTGCCTGCTGCTGGATTTTTTTTTTTTTATAAACACGTTTTCAAATTTGACATAATTACATAACTAATAAATTAACTAAAAAACAATCGATATACTAAAAATTCTAACACCAACGTTAAGTTCAGTTATATATTATTCATCGCGTGATTAACATGTTGGTGTAATAATTTTTAATATATCAATTGTTTTCCAGTCAATTTTCTTGCATAGTTATTCCCGTGTTAAAACGCTATTTCCGAAAATGAATAACGTCCAGGGCTAACGCCGATGATTGATTGCTAAGCCACAAAATCAAAAACCCTTCGAGAATATATAGTATTTCAAATTTTAAAAGTTCATCGTCCGACAACAGTTTGAAATTACTCCATTCTGAATATTTTCGTGTTCTTTTCTTTCTTTTGAGCACACCCGCTCCGTCCCTATTCTGAGGATTGCATCTTTTTCCAACGACTTTAATCGAGATTATATGAATAAGCAGGTAACTGGAGAAAGAAATGATGTGTGACGTTGTTAACATAAAAATGAAATTTCAGTCCTACCCAGTTTCCCCCCGTACTACGCGCGGATAAAAATGAATTTTTAACAAGTACCGCTATTTCTTAACGGATTTTTACGTAGCGCCGATATTTAACAACAAACTTAGCGTGGTTTCCGCCGGAAAGTCACCTACGAAGGTGATTTATTTTTTTCCCCGTTCACTGTTACATCGCATCCCAATTTAATTTTTTGTACACGCCTTCTCCAAGGCTGCTATAAATAATTTTGGTCATATGGTATCTCACTGTCGCACATCTTTCTTTAAAGGCGTTTCCCCTATTTATTTTGATAGTTTCACTTATATACAAGCAGATTTATATATTGCTTTAATTATCTTAATAGTATATCGTTTTTCAAATTCCAGTTCATATAGTTACTTCAACATTGTCTATATTTTAAAAATCAATTATGTTCATTTAATAATGTAAATATATATACATATATATATGTATGTATAACTCGGTCATTTTGGCCTCGCAATTCTCTTCTATACTTTGTATAAAATGAGCAAAATTTACAAAGTAATTCTTAGGCCGGCCCCATTAGATTTTATAACAAAAAATATCCCAATTTTATATAATAAAAAAAACAAAATACAACCAAAAATTTATGCCATAAATTTAATTAAACTACCGACACAACTTAACATACTACAACACTTCTAAATAATACTTTTTTTGCGCTTAAACTTATGGTGAGACTTCTTATTCATCAACCTTTCACAGTATAATAAGAAATGTGTATTAATTATGTTTCCAAAAACGAAAACCGCCACCGAACACAGCGAATTACAGAAACGAAAACGGAACGACGAACTGTGCATTAGCGAAGAATTTGCCACATTTATACATGATACGCTTTTTGGTTCGAAAACGACAGGTGAGAAAAGTTTGAAGCGTTTTATAGCATTTTGAGTCAATCGTCTCTGTTATACTAATAAAAAATAATAAGAAAAAAAAAATTATCCGAAGGGACCACGTTTTTTCACGCTTTTTGACCAATACACTAAATTTATGTTCACCGATTTTCATCATTGCTCACATAATAGCTAAGTTGAATGGTATTCTTTCTAATGGACAAAGAATTTGTAAAATTGGTCTATATAAATATGAGTTACGTGCGAACAAAAATAAAAAAAAAAAAACATACTCGACGAAGATATAACCTCCCCTTCTTTTTGAAAGTCGGTAAAAATTAAAATATAACAAACTTTACATAAAATTATGACATTTTTTCAATGGAGGCCTGCCTAAGATTTCCGTTGTAATTGATATATATATATATATATATATATATGTGTGTATGTGTATATATACGTTATATACAATATATTATTAAGTGAATATAACTGATTTTTGAAAATAGCTTTAACGATTTTAATAAAATTCACGTATTGGAGGTTTGTCTCTATCAAACAAGCAATTCTTAAAAAGGGGGCTAACAATTTCAATAATCACTTGTATTAGGGGTTTATAAAGAAAGTAACATAGTAAATAGAAAACTGAAAACAGATAAAACTATAATATTTTTATTCCACGACAAAAGACATTTTATACATATATCCTCGATATTTATATAGCGAATTTAAATATAAGGTCAATTAAAACACGTAAGATCGCTGTAAAGTGGTGCAGATGGCAATTTCAATATTTCATGACGCCAACGAAGACAAATGGAAAGGAAAAGAAAAGAAAAAAAGTTGTATTCCTAAAGTTCAAAGGAAAGAAAATAAAAATAATTCGAAGGCAGGAATAACAGAAGTAGAAGTGAAAAATATAAAAAGTACCGTTTAGGAGGGCAGTACGAACACCGAATTTGAATGAAATGACGACGAGATTGTTCGCTCGAAAAAAGGCCGAATATTCAGATAAAACATGATCAGTTTCTCAAAGGAAATGAGTGGAAGAGCACAGTGAAGAAGACAGAATGAGGAATAGATGAGGATAAAAAGAAACGAGTAAATGTTGTAGGGTTTAGACTATGATTAAATCGAAAGCAACAAATAGCCACGGGGAAAGTATCGATCGCCGAAAAGAACGAATAAGTGCAGAGCTGGAACTGAAAAATAAAGAATAAAAGTTGAACCTTTGAAACAATATTGTGAGGTGAATATGAGCCTAAAAATCTGTCGCTAGAAATGAAAGTGCAATATATAACTCCCGCATAATTTAAGAAATGTGTAATCCCCATGTTTTATTGCACTGTCAAAAAAAACACGCCAATGCAATAATAAAATCTGAGAATACGGAAGATGATTGAAAAAAAATTCTTTAAAATTTCGGAAAATGCAATGAAAAGAAATTTAATTAAATATTATTAATATCAAACGAAAAAAAAACACAAAACAAGATAATATACATATATATGTACATGAGCGGCCAATAAAGTACGAGTATATAAATTTTTTAGAAAATACGAAAAATTTTACGTCGACTGTATATAATCACAATGAATAATAAATTTTCTACAGAATAGAGTAAATAATATAGGCATTCGCAAAATTTATTTTCGGTACAAGTGCTGGTGTTTTATTTGTTTACTAATCTTCATTGTGTCATATTAAATTAAAAGCTTCGCTTTAAAGCTTAGCCGAGGTTTTCTCATTACTTTCTATATTATCCCGAGTTCTTGATTTCTATGTCCTTTTTGTTCTCATTTCTACTTCATCCATGTGAGCTCTTCCTCCTTCCACCTTCAACTATTCTAGTTAATAATTGCGGTGCTTTTTATGTCCCAGAAGTCCTTTATCAACTTCCTTCTTTCATCCATTTCGATAACTTCTGAATTTCTTTTTTGTTCACTGTCCATATTTATCACGCGTCATCATGGCTACGTCTCAAAGATTTCTAATCATTTTTCTACATTATTTGCTATCGCCCATGTTTCTGAGCAATATAGTGGTATGGCTTATTAATTGGGTAAAGGTCCCCCCGGTTGACACCCCCCCCAAATAAATAAATAAAAAAATGGCTCATTAATCTTTTTCTTATTCCGTATTTTTTTTTTTTTTGTTGCAATAATTCTTATTCTTGTTTTTATTTAAATATCCAGTTCTATTCCAGTTGTTCTGCTCGTTCTAAAATGTTATTCTTTAATTTTTCTGCACTTCCTTTTCACTGTTTTCAGTTACTATTTCTTTTCTTGGGGGGGGGGGGGGGCTGTCAACCGAGGACCTTTGCTCATAAAAATTAGAATAGGAAGGAATCAATTATATCTTTATACGGTCAGATATTGTTAGGAGAAAGGAACAAATAATAGGAACAATCTGTGGAGAGGGAAAAGATAGAACACAAGGGGCGTAATAAGAAGTAGGGAGGCCACGTCGCAGCAAACTGAAGTAGAAAGCAGAGCACTCAGCAGAAAGAAATCAACACTTAATAAATAGATGGTCCGCATCGCAAACATGCTCTTCGTTTGAGAAGATAATATGAAGAGGCAACCAACGAAAAACGAAAACGGGAGAAAGATAATAAAGTATGGCTTAAGAGCGCAAGCGAATAACGAAGACAACAACAGAAAGACGAAGTGAAAGAAACAAAGAGAACCACGGATTGGCAAAAAGACACTAGTTTGAACAAACAGATAAAAATAACAATTGTTAGAAAAAGAGGAAGCGTATACATTCGATACTAAAATATGAGATGAAAACTTTTACACAGTGGAAGAACATTGGACGATGGTACTTTTTTAAAGAAGAAGTGAGAAGTGGCAGCAACCCGAGCCAAGGAGTCCACCGCTTCATTACCACTGATGCCCGAATGACTAATAATCCACAGTAAATATCAATATAAATGCAAAGAAGGGAAGAAGAACGTGGATAAGTGAGCGTATGCGGAGTATGATAAAATCACAGGAATGATCAGGAAGGGGAGAATGAATTGAAGGGCGGACATGGAATCTGATATAATTAAGAATTTAGAAGAAAAGTGATTGAAGGAAATGAAAATGATGGAACGTAAAATAGTCATTAATTCGTTTATGAATGTGGAAGGAGGCAGATAAAAAGATGTTGAAACGCCAAAATCTGGAAGGATAAAAGAGGCACCTACACCATCCGGCTTCTCTGAACCATCTGTAAACACGGTTGCATGCGAAGGAAATTGAGAATTGATAAAACTGTGAAATTCCTGTCCGATTAGGGCCTGCGGAAGAAACTTAGAAAGCGTAGGAACAGTAAACATATTTGGAGGATGGCAGAGATCGGCGAAACTAAAAGTTAAATAAGGGAGATTGAATCGCATTATTTAAGGACAAAACGAACTGAGCTGAAGAGAGATGAGAGATATAATAAGAGTTTTCCTAGGTACGAAACGCCAGTTCCTAGAAATGGAAAGATAGGAATGGATAAGAGTAGAGGACGTGACTGTGAGATGCTTAATAAGAAAACGATAGCCCAAATAAGATGTGCGAATAGAAAGGGGTGGTGCATTAGATTCGACAAGGACTGCTGAAAATGGAGAGGATTTAAGAGCACTAAGGCATAGAGGAAGACAAGAGTTTTGGATTACATCCAATTTAAAAAGTTTGGACTTAGAGGCACAACCAAAGAAAAATGAACAGTAATCAAATTTTGAGAGAATGATAGATTTATATAGAGAAATAAGGACATAAAGATCACTACCCCATTTGGTTCGAGATAAGTCCTTCAGCGAATTTAGCCTATTGCTGAAGAGGAAAGATACTTGATGTGTTTGGAGAATGATAACCGACTGTCAAGGTAGATACCAAGATAACAGAAACAATTAACACGAGACAGGAGTGTATTAGCTACGGATAGATAGACAGAAGCAGGATTATAAGGTCGTAGAGTAAATACGGTATAACACGATTTAGTAGGAGAAATAGAAAGGTTAATTAAGAAAAGGGAATGATCCAACACGGAAAGAGACGAATTAAATGCCTTACTGGCTCATATAATATCATGAGATAAGGCATAAAGTAGAATGTCATCAGCAAAGAATAAAAACGAAGAATTTAGAGCAAGAGAAGCCACACTGATAGTGTATATGTCGAAAATAGTAGGACTAAGAGAGGGGAAGACCTCGAAAAACCATTCCTTGAAGTATCAAAAGATGGAGCAGAGAGGTGGATAGAACGATTTTGCATGAGATTGATAATAAGGGAAGTAAAGTACAATGGAACGTTAATTTCTATCATCTTATCTTTTAGAGTGGGTAGATGGACATTATCAAAGGCACAGGATACATCGATGAAAAAAACCAAAGTTTAATTTTTTTGGGTAAAGGATTGGTAGATATGGGAGACAAAAAGACTAATACAGTCGGAAAGACCAATACCAGGCCGAAAGCCAAACATATTGCTGGGAAATACATTATCATGCTCTAGCCACCAAACAAGGCGCTTGTTTAACATACCTTCAAACAGTTTTCTGATACAGGATGGCAAAAAAATAGGGCGTAAGGAACAACATTTTTTAAGAATAGGAATGATGAGAGAAGAATTTCAAGAGAGGGGAGTTATACCTCTGGAGATTAAACAATTAAAAAGATGAAGGAGAAACGTAAAGGACTGTTCAGATAGGTTTTTAAGGACCGGAAAAGGCATACCGTCAAGACTTGGAGTGGGGCTAAAAAATTTGAAAAGGACAGATTTTAATTCATAAATATTGAAAGCAGAAGTTAGGAAATGTTTCGGGGAATTATGCGGAGGTGGAGTTAAATACAGTTCGTCAACGTTAGGAACATAAGCAGGAGCAACGGAAACAATAACGGATTCTAAGCTATCTTTAGAAAGATTGATATTGGAGGGGCGTTCAGAGGATGGGGATCTGAAAGCTCTAGCCATTTTCTAGATAAGAGAAAGAGGGGTATTCCTAGAGAATGAAGAACGGAAATTCTTCCAGGAGGACCTTTTTGAAACTTTAAGTATATACCTAGCTCTTGCGTTCGCTCGCTTATGAACAAGAAAGTTTTCAGTTGTATCATCTAAACAAAATTGTAAAGGTGGCACGACTATAGTGAAATATTGTATTCCTCATTCCACCAAAGAGAGGAGGCTTTATTGTGGTTACTAGATGTCTGATGACGATTAGGTGAAGGTAAGGAGAGAGCAGACTCAACGGAATATAAAGAGGAATTATAGAGAAGTATAAGATCGGAATTGAGATGAGTACTAGGGAGTGATGAATCGACACATGAAAGAAACACAGCCCAATTTACTTTCGAGAGGTCCCACCGCGGAGAATGTAGAGACCTGAAGCAAGTCGGAGAAGAAAAGTTAACAGGAGTTATTAAGATAGGAATATGGTCACTACCGTAAGAACCCGTAAGTGTTCTCCAGTTATAATTAAGACCAATAGTGGAAGAAGCAAAGGTCAGATCAAGAGAACTAAAAATAGAAGGATTCCTGAAATAGGTTGGGGAGTGATCATTAAGGAGAATTAAATTATCGGAAAGAATACTATTCTTAAGGAGGGAACCGTTGGAATTGTAGGGTATGCAACCCCAAAAGGGTGAATGGGCATTCCAGTCACCCCTTAAAATAAATGGTTGCGGGATAGAGTTGAAAAAAGTGGAAAGAGGGAACTGACGAAGATCATAATCAGGGGGAACGTAGATGGAGACAATGTTAATAGGATGCGGAATAGCCAGTATGGATAGAGACGTGAACTATGTTGGGTTGGTTAAGAATAAGAGGGAGGTTCAGAGAAACATTGTGAGAGCTAAAAGGAATGCCATTTTTAATGAGAATTGCGGAACCACTATACTCATCATACCAATCGCATCTAATTATTTTATAACCACTAATATTAAAGTTCGTGCCCGACCGAAGCAACGTTTCTGAGATGAGAGCAACACTAATATTATGGATATCTAATAGATCCTCTAATGAATTTTTATTAGTTCTGAGGCTACGACAATTCCATTGAAGTATATTGAACGCACCCATTACGGTGAAACAGGAAACACGTATTAGAAGTATAAGGATTGAAAAAAGGGAAGACAAAAACAGTAAAGAAGACACAATAGTTGGTATAAGGTAAAAAGAAAAGTAAAGACATTTGTACTAATATAATTTAAATAGGTTTGAAGAGAAACAGATGAAAGTAAATTGGAACGATTAGGAATCTGTAGGAAGTAATTCGGGACTAACAAATTAGAAGAAAATTCAAAGAGTAACGAAAAGATGGAAGAAAGAGTGCATTCGTGCAGGGAATCGTAGGAGACAAACAAAAAATTTCTGCTAAGAGCAAACAGGTTTTGAAACCTTTGCATAGATGAAATAATACCTGTTAGGGTTAAATTATGCTGCGCGACGCTTCTTGCTATATGCGTTAGTAAATCTCACCGCTAAACCAGTAGAGCAGAAAATGTGAGAGAAAACAGAAATGTAATCGAGTTCAAGTACTGAGCAAGTTATCTTGATGTCAGTACATTCGAAGGAGAAAAAGACGTAATAAATGTATTGAAGCCCGAGAGTGATTTTGAACACTTCAGCGATTGTACGATTTACAAATAAGGAAGAAGAGGAGACATTGAATATTAAAATTAAACAGTTATACAACTGATTTAAATACCTTATTTTGTATGTTTGCAGAAAAATTAGATAGGAAAGAAGCAAAGAGAATTTAGGGTATAAGAAGAAAGACAGAAGAGAACAAAGAGGAGAAAATTAGAGAGGAGGGGGAGGTGATGAAGGAGACTTAGAATTATTAGGAGAAGAGCTGGACATTGAGGCCCGGTCGGTATATGAAAAAGCACGAGAAGCTAAATTGTTGTTTTTAAAATGAGAGGCCTCCTGGAATGAAATATTCTCAAATGCCATAATGCGTTTTATATCCTTCTGTCTGATCCATTCAGGGCAAGATCGGTCAAAGACGGAATGTGTGTCTTTGCAATTACCGAGAGATGGGCGGTTCCTGTAAGTTGCTGCATTCTGAAACTGGGTGCTTAGAAGCACAGTGCGAACAGATACTAGAAGAACTACGGTCCAAAAAGAAAACATTTGGAACACTGCGTAGGCGATCGGACACTAGGGGAAACAGAAAATCGCATCATGAAAATCGAAATGAATTCCGGGAGGTTGGTACTACAAAATCCGAGTTCAACTGAACGAGTAGGAGTTTTAACGCCGTCCGATAGAGGCAATGGAGATTAGCGATTTGATTCCTTCCAAGATTTCATCTTCGGAAAAGGACTGATGCACGCCGGAGATGACGCCCATTCTGAATAATACACTATTGGGGATATACGCTCTGATGTTATGTTGCGCGAAAAAACTAGGATGTGCAAGAAAGTCGTTAGCGGAATCAACAGATTGAAATTTGATTGCGACACGACCCCTGCCTTCAGGGACAATGCATGAATGTGACGAGGAAACGGAGCTGATTAGCTTGGCAAGGGCCAAAGGACCTAAATTACCTAATTTCTTTCCATAGAGCAACTTTCAGCGTAGACGGTGAAAGGCCCCAAATGATCAGGAGAAAACATTAAATTCTCTTTATTATTGTTATTATTATTATTATAGTTATTGTTATTGGTAGTACTATTGTTGCAATTATTATTATTAGAACTGTTAATATCATTATTATTAGTAGTAGTAGTATTATTCCGACTACTGTTATTATCAGCATTATTAGTGTCGTAACTGTGATGGTCAGTGCTTGCGGAAGCAGGAGATGCCATAAGATCAGCCTGGGAAAGTCTAATTTCTTTCGGCTGAATAGTTAGAAATAGGCGAAAGGAGGTCTTCCGATTTTCGCTTCGAAACGCTCTCCACGTCTATACTTACGAGATAAGTTGGACGGTAGTTTAAGGAGCTTAGCGAAACTTGGGGAGCGGCCCCCTTTAGATGCGCTCATCTAACAAGGGAAAAAATGGATAAAAATAAAAATATAGAATCGAAATAAATGGAAAAAAAATTATATATATATATATATATATATATATATATATATATATATATATATGTATATATATATGTATATATATGCACAAAAAAGAAAATAACTAAAAATAGAATAAAATAACGTAAAATAAACTAAAGACGAGATTAGTAGAATAGAAATAAAACTGCTCGCTAATGTTCGAATTAGCAGAGAGGAAACATAAAACCGAAAAAACAGATAATAGAAATAAATAAGTGTAACAGAAAGATCTCACTTAATGGTCTTCTTTATCTGTATAATTTCGCTGATAACAATTAACTACAATATTTACCGCGACAGACAAATTACCGCTATCGCCGAACAGTCAAGAACGCAAGCACTATCGATAACGAATAATTGAAAAGTATAAAAAAAAAAATCAACTAATATATTTATTTACAATGGTTTCCGAACTCTACACATATCTTCATCGGACTTCTCCTATAACAATCAAATCTCTGTTAAAAAATGAATAATCCAAAAAAATTAGCGTAAAGTTTCTCAAAATACCGAAATTTAGAGTACTTCATTAAGATCCAGCCGTAAACAAGAAGTTATATTATGCCGTCTGCGCATTGGCCACGCAAAAATCTCTCATTCCTTTTTACTAAAAAATCAGATCTCCCTACTTGTAACGTATGCTCTGTTCCCTTATTCATTTACCTTCCATCTCCTGGTAGACTGTCCGAAATTCAACCTATTTCGGTCCCAATTACGCCTGTCCAGCTCCCCCACCCCCAATGAAATTCTTGAAAACAATGAACAAAAAGTCCTTCAGATTTCTGATATAATATCTAAACTCCATTCAGCAGTGCCTCTGATCAGTGTTGCAATACAAGACACGTTAATGGATACTATACTACCTATGTTTCCATTAATATTTTTCCTATTCGGAAATTTATTTCGTTATTATAATAATTCCCTTCTTTTCATAATAGCTGGCTTAGCTATATTCTTGTTTTTATTTCAACATCACTTTTTCTTTTATCTATTATTATCAACTGGATAATTCGATTTTTTCCGCTTGTTCTAAAATGTTATCCTCTGATTTTACTCGTATATTCTTTTCGTTGTTTGCAGTTACCGATATTTTTGTTTTACTTATATTTCAATTTATTCGTTTCAAGGCTTTCTGTTGTAATATCAGTAATGACAAAAAGTAAATTTTAATCATCCGTTACATTAATTATAAATAAACGTTCGCAGCGCGAATAAACATTATACAGTCATAAAACATAAAATCGCATAATAAATGCGTCTAGTACATAAAAGGAAAAAACCGGTCGGGCTGCTACATTGTCTAACGTTTTACGGCTTCGATATTGATGTTATGATTGTTGTTCATCTATCAACGCTATGTCGTCTGCGAACTTCATACAGTGTATTTCTTCTTCATTTATTCTTATGCCCCCTTAGAGTATTTTCTTTCCCGTTCATAACGTAGTTCTTCGGATATCGGAAGTATTGACGACAGTGGGGACATCTCTGTTTAACTCTCTTCTGTATATTTTCCTTTGAATTCTGACTATCATTTTAGTCGCTTATTCTTTGGTATAATTCCCATATCATTTTCCTGTCCGTCCAGTCGAGTGTTCCAGAATACCCCTCTCATATTATGTATTTATCCACAAAAATTGCGTCTTATTTCTCTTCTCCAATTTCGATTTTCTTCTAATAATTAATCTTAACGACGATATATATATAGTTCTAATTTAGCCACGATTTAACGTTTCCCTCTATCCCCTTTTATTCTTTTCGTTACAATTTTTATTAATATTTGTGATGCGTATATGGGGTATTAAACTTATTATTCCGTATTCCAAACATACTTTTATACACACTTTTTTGTCGTATATGCCGTGTTTTTAAAAGCTTCAGGTAACATTTTTTCCTGCTCGTAACACCTTTTCCTATTAGAGCTGTGTGTGATTTTTCTTTTTGGTTTTTTCATTAGAAAATTTCAACAATTCAGCCGGTATGTTACATGAAGCTTTTTTTTTTTCCCGCAAGTTCTTTCAGCGCAATTTCAAATTCCCCTCCTTTATTATTTCCGGCGGGCCTCCCTCTATATTTATCTTTATATCCTTTCGTTTTTATATAGACATTCTTTCCACTTACACGAGAAGTGCTTCTTTTCTTTGTAAGTTGTTTTCCTTGTCTGTCATTTATGATATTACCGGATACTACATATTTTTTGCCTATTTTTTTGTTTATCTTAATTTTTACCTTTCAACTTTATTTTCCTCAAATTTCTGCATCCTTACATTTGCTTTCTATCCATTTCTGTTTAACTCTTCTGGTGAGTAATGTTTAAGTTCATCGTGTTTTTTGTTTTACTTTCGCCGTTTTTATTACTCTCAATTTCTCCTTCTTTCATCTGTATCTCGTATTTTGTCCTATCCCGGGAGCTTTTTTAATATTTCTCTTGACTAATGAAAAATTACGCAAAACATTCTAAATCATTCGTAACGACAAAACTTTTCACTGGAAACGAGTAAAGTATTGTGCGCAGACCGCAACCGAGTTTAAAAAAATTTCCCATTACTCGGATTAACGAAATTTAATAAATTTAAATAAGTTTACTTGTGTTGTTCGGTTTTTTTTTTTTTTTGGTGTTTTTAATAAAAAGTAACCCCGGGAAAAGAATATGATAATAATGTTTTTCAGCAACTCTTTAATTATTTTCATTTCCATTACTGAGTAATGTTTTTAAGCAATTTTTGGTTTTTCTATTATTTCGCTGCAAAAAATTTCTATTTCCAAATATATCAAAGAAAAAAAATAGGAATACAAAAACAATTCGTTTTTTCGGTTTTTTCGTTGCGTAAAAAATATACGGTGAGTTGGGAAACGTTAAGCAAACCCGAATCGAAAAAAGCTGAAACGTTCAGTACAATAAAAAGAAGTCTACGTGGTTTTACTAATTTATATTAGTCGACCGGCCGCTCGCTTCAGGGGAATTCTGTGTACGGCCCGGTTGATATTTATTTCTCAACTTAACCCTCCTTTAGCTTGTTTAATATTCTACGCAGCAGATGACCGATTATACTGAAATAGTATAAAACTTCCATCATCGCGCGGGGGATAAAGGGGAATTTACCTAACGATTTCCGAAAATTATAAATGACATTCTGAAACGGATTTAATGGTCGGCAGAGGGGAGGAATTGAAAAAAATAAATTGGGAAGAAATGAATTTCGAACTGGTCGGAATGTTGCTCGTTAAAAACCGATGGAAACGCAAAAGAGGCGCATAGATTATATTTCTAAGGACCGAGTGATGAAAACACATCTTGAAAGGACAACAATCGCGCGCTGCCAAACACTAAATCCCTGATTGTCAGAATTATTCATTCCGAATAGACCAGATGGCCCTCGCTTTAGGGCTGCAAGAAAGAAAGAAAAAAAAGCAAGTTCGTGCTTCGCAATCTAAACAGATATCGCTTCTGTGATGGAGAGCATTCTTATCGCTTTGCTTGCACCCAACATCAGCGAATCACGTCGAATAATTTGAATGCGACACGATCCTGCGTTTTAATGTTGAAACCGGTGATTTTTTGTTTACCCTTCCATTAAAAAAAAAAAATCAATTTCGTTAAAAACCGGTATCGTTCGCTGTAATTTTCTCTCGGTTTTCGATATCCCGAAAAATCAAAGAATAAATCAGTGTTCGCAATTATAATTGTTTGTAAATATAACGACTTTAGCACACACGATGAATTAATGGCAGAAAAATGACTCGAATATAATTCTATTTCGTTCGCGGGAGCTATTATTAAAACTGAACGAATAATCAGATCAATTGATCGGCCCAGTGAACGTAACGCACTAAATAAATTAACAGCCTTACTCATTCCTCGGACTCACTTATTTTACCCGCCTCTAAGAAACTTTCAGGAGGAGCGTGGGGTTGGGGCGGTCAAAATGAGGCTTATTGGATTTAACGTACAATTTGGCGGAATTTGTAACTGAACAGATCGCGCTGCTTTTTTTTTCTTTCTTTTCTTTTCCGTGGTTGTGGCATTTGTAATAATCGTATTTAGATTTATTTCACGAGGATTTTTTTTTTTTTTTTTTTTTTTTTTTTGCATACCGACTCGTAGGTCATCAACGCAAGTGATCATTAGTTATTTTAAGTGTCCTAGATAACGGCGCATCCCAATAGATGAAGCCGCTAGTCATAGATTAGTTTTCCATTTTTTTTTTTATTTTTTTTTTTTTTTTTTTGGGCGTTTTGGTATTATATTTAATATTAATAATGAGCGGTAAGCGCATCTCTGCATTGTTTTTTCTTTAGTCGTCTGACGGGATTGTCAGGAAGACCGGTAGTTTTCATACGCGATATTAATGGGTTTAAATTATAGCTGAATGCCGCATGCATTTTGGTATATTGCTGCTTGTATATCGCCAACACTGAAGGAACGTTGAGATCATTCTCGATTATAGTATTACGAACATAATAAGGCGCATTGGTTATGATCCTCAGTATCTTCGACTGGAACGACTGTATTTTTTTGAGATGCGTTTTCGCGGCTGATCCATATATTTCTAAACCGTATTTCCAGACAGGAGCTATGATGGTGTTATACAATAACATTTTATTGTTTAGACTGAGTTTGGATTTTCTTCCTATTAGTGGATATAATTGTCTCAGTAGCGACTTCAATTTTTTCTTTGTATTAATTACATGCAGATTCCATACTAAGCGTTTGTCGAAGGTTAATCCCAAATATTTAACTGATTGTATCTGCGGTATTTTACAGCTGTTATAAGTAACTGGAGGACATGTTTCTTGGTTATTTGTGAACGTGATATGTGAAGATTTTTGTTCATTAATTTCGATCCTCCAGTTGAGAGCCCAATTTTGTAGTAACGATAAATGATGTTGAATGTACCTTGAAGCTTCATGACGATCTTCGTGCGCAGCTAGTATAGCAATGTCATCCGCAAATGAAGCTTGTAATGTAAACATTGTAGTCGGTAGGTCAGCTGTATAGATGTTATAAAGAAGCGGGCCAAGAACGCTCCCTTGAGGTACCGATGCTAATATCTGACGCTCGCTGGACAAGACGCCATTTATTTTTATTTGAAATGATCTACCGCTTAAATAAGACCTCAGCAGATGATACATTTCAATCGGGAAAATCTTCTGGGCTTTGTATAGCAAACCGTCGTGCCAAACACGATCAAATGCTTTGGCTACATCAAGGAACACTGCCGAGCAATACATTCCACGCTGTAAGACTGACTCAATTGCATCAACGAGCCTATGACATTGATGAATAGCTGAATGCTTTGGTCTGAACCCGAACTGATGATTTGGAAGATAGGCATTCGCCATATTAAAAAGAAGTGGTTGAATTAATTTTTCGAACACTTTTCCAAATGTATCCAGTAAACTTATCGGTCTATAGGATGAGACATCTGTAACTGGCTTCCCAGGTTTATGGATAAGTATAGTTACCGATTTTTTCCATCTAGTCGGAAAGTACGATAGCCGGAGCATAGAATTGTATATATATATAAAAGTAGTAAAGATCCTCTTTTTGGTAGATGCTTCAAGATATCATTTGTTATTCCATCTTCTCCCGGAGCTTTATTATTTCGCAAACTTTTGATGCACGTACGAAGCTGATTTGGTGTAATATATGTGTAATTTTGACAATACTGCATGACGTTATTGTTACACTGTATAACTTCCTGCGTGTGTTGTGGATTTTCCATAGGAGGAGGTTGAAATATATTTTCGAGATAGTCGGCAAAAGTATTAACCTTTTCGTCATCTGTTCTGGCCCACATTGTATTTGTTTTTTTAATATGATAAGATGGAACACATTTCTTTGTTAGTACTTTCGCTGCTTTCCAGATTGAGCCATCGGCATTAGTTAGGGTGGAAAGGTAATGAGTATAACGCTCATTTTTGTAGTGTGCTATGGTTTTCGTTAGTTGGCTGCAAAATTCCCGGTATGTTTGGCAATTTGATGGGTATCTATTATGTTGCCATTTTTTGCGAGCTTTTCTTCTTTTGGCAATTAGCTCACGTATTTCAATGGGCAATATACTGCTAGTGTTAGCACTGGACTTTGCAGGTCGTGTTGATTGCTTAGCGCAATCCTGTATTATATCGGTTAGATAATTAACGGCAGTATCAATATCGTGCTGTGATTTTAGTTTTACATTTAAGTTCACTTGGTTATCTATTATATTTTCAAATTTGTTCCAATCAGTAGATTTATTTGTTAATCGACTGTCTAGTTTTGTATGTAGCGGAATTGTGTCTAGGACTTGTAAGACTGGTACGTGATCAGATGACAAGTCTGCGATTGTACAGCAGTTGTTGTGTAGATTATTTAATCCTTTATTGAAGTAAAAGTCTAGCACATCTGGCAGTCGGTTGGTATGCTTTGGCCAGTAGGTAGGTGTAAATGGTGAAACAACATCGAGGCGCAGCCCTCTATTCAGCTGGAAGAGTTGCGCTCCACGTTTATTTGGAACTCTTGATCCCCAGTGCGGATGTTTTGCGTTGTAGTCACCTCCACAAATGAATTTGCTGCCTTGGCGATGAAATAGTTCCGTGAGTTCCTGATTCGGTATGTAATACCTTGGGTGGCAATAAACCGATGTGACAGTTACTGTTTCATTAAAAGTCGTTTTTATTTTAATTGCAACAGCTTGGTAGGCCTCTGTTCGGCGAACGAAGTGTAGATGATGGTCAATGCTCTTTTTGACGAGTACAGCAACACCTCCCATTGCTGTACCAGAAGGGTGTGTTCCATGATAGCATCTGTAATTTAGTAACTCAAGGCTCGCTGGATGAACGACATGAGTTTCCGTTAGTAGGGCAATATCGATTCTTTTGGTCTGTAAGAAGTACTGTAGTTCATGTTTCTTCTGTTGAATCCCATTAGCATTCCATAATACTACTGTTAATGAATTTGTACTTATAGGGCTCAAATTCATAATAATTTGTCCATAAGTTTGGTTAACATGGATATTAATGGTGATAATAAATTTCGAAATTCGTTAAGAAAGGAAGTTAATGTTTCGGTAATTCCTTTTTGTTCGGTTGTATGTTGTGGAGCATTGTTATTGTATACTACTGATGATGCAGTCGGAGGAAAAGACGAGGTATATTTTTTAGCAGCATTGGAGTACGAAGTTGATGGTAATTGCTTATGGATGGGTGGAAACGTGCTGGTGTCCGCCAAATTAAATGATGAAGCTTCGAAAGTTCTACTTATTAAAATATAGTTCTTCTCAATGATTCTTTTCTTATCTACTACAAGATTCTGTTCAGAGCTACGGTTCGACCTAACATTTTCACTTTCCACCGCAGATCGACCTTTACAACTTTTAACGGCAGCGACCATCGTTCTAATTACACAATTTTTTTTCTCCTGATAATTTTGAAACGAGATTACTCCCAATGGAATTTTCCCGAAGGCAAACTATCACCTATTCCATTCTGTAATTGATTCTATGCTAACTTATCGCAAGTTCTAATATCTCTCGATACGACTTATTCTTAAATTCTACCCAATAATGCTCTTTCGCTCCTCCTCGTTGACCACCGTCGTGTTCAGTCATCGTAGAACAAGTTCATTCCGCGGGTGGAACAAGAATTGCAAAACACCGCATTTAATACGCTACCTTTCCAGTGTTCCATATATAAGGCTCGACGACTTCATCCCTCACAAACCAGTTAATGCAAAAACCGCGGATTTATCCTAAAATCTTCTTTTAAGAAGTTCTCAAATTTCCGCTCTTCTTCTTCAACAACTATTCCATTTATCCGTCTCTGGAAATTAGCTAAAGCATTTAAGTATTAGCATCCACCGAATGTCGCTCTTTTTACCCCCCCCCCCTCCCGTTAGTAAACTACGTTATCTCTGGTTGATTCTTTTATTCCAAACGTCGAGTCACATCCTCTTCCGTCTTCGGAAGACTCTACTACTCCACATTTGTTAACTTCTGTCTTCAATACGAATGAATTAAAGTCTATTCTAACGAAGTTTTTCAGCCCCACTCCGAATAGGAATTCCCGCGCTCTTTCCGAAAACTACACTTTATTATTATTCCTATCTCCGAAAAATCTCCTCTCTTCGCTCTATTTTCCTAGAATAAAGTACTTTGGAAAACTATTTAAAGGTATGCTAACAAGCACCTTGTTTATTGGCTTTTGAAAAGTTTGGCTTCCGTTCAGGTTTTACCCGTAAACGTCCCATGTGCATTATAATGCACATCAACTTTGAAGTCATTTTTAAATACTTCCCCGTGTTAAATTGATATAAGAAAAAAATTATCGTAATATATACCATATTACATTTTGTTTTAAATATATACAAGTTTGGGATTCGTGGGCATGCCCAAAAGCTTTCTAAATAAAATATACAAAATAATTTTCACTTTGCTTTGTGTCTAGGTGAGGGCATTTAAGGGTTAAGCTCTGTTGTTTATTTTAGTCGTGTTGTACCTCTCATGTATATATAAATCTTTCATCCGTAAACAGTGTACACCTTAGCAATATACCTGTTAATTACAGTTATTGTTTACGTTTATTGTACAGTAAGTAAATTTAAATACACTAATATGAAAAAAATTAAATAATTGTTTTATATCGGTGTATTTTCATTTACTTACTGTACAGTACACCGCTTAGATAATTTTACTGATGTATCCGACGCCTTCTGTAATCTACATCTTCCTACTATTCGGGATAAAGCTAGGCGATAATTCAGGTTTTTTTCTCAGATGTGCGAAAAAAATTATAATATTGCGTTGTTCGCTTTTACAACTATGCCTTTTCTTTTGCCGCTGATGCTGATGCTAGTATATTTTATTTAATGTTCAATCTTGAAATTTTTTCCTGTTTATTCTTATTCATTTACCCGCTAATAAACTGTTTAAATTACACCACCTACTTCCGGGAGCGTTTTGATGGACATGAGGGGTTTTCACGCTAGCATTCTTTTGAGGAACTCTCTAAGGGCAGAATGAGGTCACAATGCTAACGAGAGAGGTTGAGTTATTAATGTGTAATATCGTTAATTACTTCAGCGGCTCAAATAATACTTTTATAATTATTACCCACTTTACGGCGGGTCTCTATTCTAGCGTCAGCGTGAGCGATTGCGTGACTGTAAGACATGACATTTTCGTTTATGCCGATGTCGGAAAATTATGTCGCGTGTAAATATCGTTACTAAAATTATTTTTGCTTAATGGCTAACGAAGAATGTTCCGGTAATATTAAACGCGATCTCCAGCGTAATCTTAGGACGAAATAGAAAGGATGTTATAAAACGCGCCCGATGCGACTGCAAATAATTTCAAATTTATATTCACACAAATCTTTCATCAATAAATCTTCGCCGCTTTTATCGATGTTTTCATCGATAATGCACAATTTTCTCCTGTTCCCGATGGAACGTTGCCAGTCGATATTCCCAATTCAATTTACTCCCGCTCATTATTAATCTTATGCGAAATCAGTCTATTGTACGGATTACAATAATTGTCTCTCGCGGTCTTCCTTAAAATTTTAGTCACACTCTTTTCAATATTTTGTACTACTCCTGTCGCTTCTTATTTTCACCGACTTCCGGAAAAAAAAAAAAAAGAAAAGGAGGTTATACGTTATGTTTCCTTACTGCTACTTTTGCAGATGATACGGCTGTCCTGTGCTCTAATAAATGCCCACATAAAGCTAATACCACCTTGCAAGCGTCAATTGATAAAATCTCTGAGTGGTGTAGACGATGGAGAATTAAGATCAAAGAAGATAAGTCGGCTCACATAATATTCACTAACAAACCTCATCAACCTATTAAAATGAACAATAAAACAATACCGTTAAAACAGGAAGTAAAGTATCTGGGCATGCACCTTGATTGCAGGTTGACATGGCGCAAGAATATCGTGACAAAAAGAAATGAATTCAATATTAGAACAAGGAAGATGTACTGGTTACTGGGCAGAAACTCGCAGCTCTCTGCTGATAATAAAATATTACTTTACAGGCAGATTCTTGCTCCAGTGTGGAGGTATGGTTGCGAACTCTGGGACTGCGGAGCAGATTCAAACATTAATATAATTCAGAGATATCAGAATAAGACGTTGAGAATAATTAATGCTCCATGGTACGTACAAAATAGAACTCTCCACCAAGATCTCAATACGCCTTATTTATAAGGGGGAGGTTATTGCGAAATCAGCCGCAAGACACATCGGAAGACTTCAAATTCATACGAACGTACTATAGCGTTACTGAATAATCCGACGGAGACACGTCGGCTGCACAGAAAGAAGCCATTCGATTTAAGTGCTTAAAGTAAGGTTGGGTCCTACGTCAGTGGACGGGGATCGTTCAAGTGTTTAGACTATACAACAGAATTTAGTGGCAGCCTAACGGGCTAGGTATAGATCAGTAGAAAAAAAAAAATACGTTATGTTTTCTTTTTTACTTTTTATGTTTGTTCGCGCATAACACTTATATGGTCGCCGATTTTACTGATTCGTCATCTATTAGAAAGTGTACCACTCGGACCATGTGAATCCTGATGATAAAAACGCGAAAAAATGTGGCCCTTTTAGATAATTTCATTAATTTGCCGAATTATCATGGAAATGTAGCTTTTGATATATTTATAGTAAAAATGCAGTTCAAAATAAAGAAACGGATCTTTTTTTTTTTTTTTTTTGTTTAAGCGTAACGTACGGAAAATAATGTGACAAAAAAATTGATTTTTGCAAGAAAAAAATTCAATTACATATAATGCTAAAAATTATGAAATAAAATGCTTTTTTTTTTTAAACAAAAAAAAAAAAAAGATATTTGAAAATTTATTATAAACATTTAATAAAAACGCACTGAAAAGTAAAAATTAATTACTCCCGATAAGGAAATATATTTCAGAGTGATATACCTTTAAGTGGTGATATTATCGTAATTCTTATACGTCATTAATACCTTAATTAGAGTAGACATCAAATTTATATTAAAATAATAGTAAAAACTCCATTAAATATTCATTAAATTGTTCCTAGATATTGTGAATTTGATGTCGACTCTAATGAAGCTATTAATGTTGTACAAGAATTAAGATAATATCACCACCTAAGCGGGAATAATAAGTATTAATGTTGTAAAAGAATTACGATAATGATATAAATTTTCTTACCGGGAGTAATTAATTTTTTTAATTTTCAGTGTGCATTTTTATCAAATTTTTATAATAAATTTTCAAGTATCGGTACTTTTTTGTTTTTTAAAGAACATTATACTATATGAACTTTCGTTCACTGATTTTTGCCGTTGACATACTAGTTTTTTCCTTGCCCGGTAATATTTTGAAGTCGACTGAAAAAAAACAAAAAAAAAAAAAACAGTTTTTTCTTTGGCTATGTGAAAGTAAACTCTTATTACACCTTTCTATTCACCTTCTTATACCGTTTTTTTTTTTTTTTCTCCTTCGGTCGAATAATCCTTAAAGAGTCCATGTACCTCTAACCTCCATACACCCAGTGGTCACCCGCAAAGATTACTTCCACCATCTCGATGAGTTTCTTAGCAGTTATTACGTATAAATTAATTTTCTGCCCGCATCTACTCCTGAAACAGTCCTTTGTAATACTTTCTCTCACACAAAGTAAGCAATTGATCCGCGCTTCTTATTTCACTTTACAACTCCGTTCTACATTTGACATCAACACGTAGTTCAATTCACATGTGTGCTATGTTTCATGTTATTTTCATTTTAATTTATTTTTAATTTATTTTAGCGTCAAAGTGAAGTTTTAAATTGTGTTCACTGTTACACTATGTTTTTAATTTAGTTCGATTATATTTTAGCTGAAGATGGGTTACGCCCGAAAACGTTCCTAAGATAACAAGTTTGATATTCTTATATTAATTTTGTTGCTTACGTATTAGTTTGTTATTTTAGCATTTATTTTTTATACTATAGTTACTAACAAACAGGATGATAAAATATTCTTTAATAAACTAATTTACTTTAATATAATTAAAATAAATACCTCAATTTTAAAAACACGTTTTATTGGGCGTAGCCCGTCATCAGCTAACCATTATAAAAACACACTGCTGCATACAAATATTCGAAATGTTTATGTATCGAAAAATAATAGACTGTTGACGATAGAACTACAATAAAAAAAACGGTAAAATACATAAAAAATCAAAAGTGAGTTTTGTGTACAACGTAACAACGTATTTAACGAAATCCCACTTTTAATTTTTTTATTTATTTTATCGCCTTTAATTTATTTGTAAACAATTTTCCAGCTTCGACTGTAGTTTTACCGTCACCGCCTATTATTTTGCTCTATATACACATATATAACTCCAATCCTTACTAATATTATAAATGCGAAAGTAACTCTGTCTGTCTGTCTCTCTGTCTGTCTGTCTGTCTGTCTGTCTGTCTGTCTGTTACCTTTTCACGCTTAAACCGCTGAACCGATTTGGATGAAATTTTGTATGGAGATAGTTTGAGGTCAAGGAAAGAACATAGGATAGTTTTTATTCTGGAAATATTATATTAATTTTATTATTTCTTACGTATTCGTTCGTTAGTGTATGTTATTTTATTCAGCCAGATGTTTTTGTTCGGAAATTCTAAGAAACATCAGAACGCCAGAAATCGGTTTCGTTATGTAAACAAAATTACTAGCTAGCTTTTATTAACGTGTTGTTCATCTTCGATAGTCGCCATTCGTTCGTCCGTTCCTAGCTTTTACCCGCGACGACGTTGTCCGCAGAAAATTATTATTTCAAGTAAGCTGTTTCAACGTCAATATAAATATAAATGAAAGAGGTTTTATTATTAAATCATAACGATAGTTATATAGGTACTTAGTGAGTAGGCCGGAGATTTCCTTAAAACATTTACATAAATGTATTATATTTTGATTTAAAAAAAAAAATTCTTATTATTTTTACTGTCAATATGCCTCGCAGGCGTAAATCTGATCTAGCGCGTAACTCTAACAGAGCTCAAGCTGCGAAAGTAGCTAGAACTGAGGAATCTCAAGAGCAGACACAGACCAGACAGATTTTAGATGCCGAACGTCACTCCTCTCAAAAGGTTTCAGAGGCCTTAGAACAGACTCAGGCACGGCAAGCTTTAGACGCTGAGTGTCACGCCTCTCAAAGGGCTGCCGAGATTATAAATGCGAAAGTAACTCTGTGTGTCTGTCTGTCTGTCTGTCTGTCTATCTGTTACCTTTTCACGCTTAAACCGCTTAACTGATTTTTTTACGACAAAGCTTTTCATTGTAATATAAAGGCCATCCATTTGAGATATACATATATATATATTTAATAGTAAATGAATATACACTGGCAGGACAACGTCTGAAAAACGTTGTTTACAAAAATGTGTTGAATTAAAATTTTACTACTGTAATTGTAAATAAACAAAAATAATTACATAAAAGTAAATAATAAAAAAAATATATAGAAGTAAATACCTAATAAAAAAAAACAAAACAATAATAATAAAAAAACAAAAAAACCTATAGTTATAATTTAATAAAAAAATCTCTTTCATTTATATTTGTTTTCACGTCGAAACAGCTTACCTGAAATAATAATTCTCCGCGGACAACGTCACGGGTTAAAAGCTAGTATATGTATATTTGCAGTGTATTTTATTTGAGTACACTCTGTATTGTTAGCTGATAATGCGAAAACGGAGATATTCCAATTTATTGAAGTGAATTATTTTATACTTATTTTCGTTTGTTATCGAGGTAATTATTTATTTTATATTTATACATATTAACAATCAGATTTAGATTTATGTTCAGATATAGCAAAACTCGATTATCAGAAAAATAAAAAATGCATAAAAAGGATAGAATAATATCACGATTTTTGCCAGACAACTTAAAGGTCGGCTATTTAAATGCTCTTACTAAACACGTACCAACAACTATTCTCACGTGTATTTCGATATAGGTATAATAAATTTTCAAAAATACTTTTCTCGCATAGTCTATGTATTTAATGCTTTCACTTCAATTGAAAAAAAAAAATTTTGCGTTAATATATGCGTGACTGAAAATTAAGAAATTAACAATTTAAAAGGAATTTGTTAACGAAACAAATCGAATAAATAAAAAATTTGCCAAAAGTTTAAAAAATCGTTAAAAAATCTACACATCCGGACCAACTACTAACTTCATTTAAAATTTCTCCTATCGTGTGAATATCATTTTAACTCGCCCATTATTCATCGTGGCAGAAATCGAAACAGAATAAGAACAAATAAAGAGCACGCAATCTTCAAACATACACAATTTTATCGGAGAATTTTTACGTCAGCTGGATGACATTGTTAATAAATATTAATTAATTAAGTCGATATTTATTAATTTTGTCATTATTCGTTCGTTAGACTTTTCATTTTACGCAGCCAGTCGTTATGTAAACAATATAAAATAAATCGCTGGCCAGCGCTCGCTCGTCGGCGTGTTGTTCGTCTTCGCTAGTTGCCTTTCGTTCGTCTAGTTCTTTATTATGTCGCTTCGTTATACGCTTTTAGCGTCTCCTTTTTTTCGTATTTCGTTATTTCGTTATAATTATTTCGTTCTTACCCTTTTTGAAATTATTTTAGAAACAGTCGACTTTTAAGACTTCTATTCTCGTTCAATCGTATTCGATTAAAATACAATTTACTAATTGACCGGTTTGAAAAATCATTCGAAAAATATAATTCCGGAATATTAACGAAAATATCGTAACAGACATGTTTCTTCAATACTTCAGCATCGTAGCGGTATTAAAACCGACAAACTGAACTATTTCAAAAAAGAAACAGTTTGGAGGAATTTTTTCTGAAATGTACCACAAACGTCGATGAACTAGCGCATACTTCGGTTTATTGTTTGAATAAGTATACAAACATCGATAATCGTAGGCTAAAATTAAAGCGTGATCGAAAGTATTAAGAACGCATCAATCAGAGCATTTGAAAAACTTTTCCCCAACGAGGGAACTTCATGAATATTTAATTAGGCGAACGAAATATTTTTTAACGTGTAAATTTGAATAAAAACGGAATGTACATTTTAAAAGGTGCATAACTTACTCGGCTTCATCGACGGAGTCGGTGCGGGCAAGGAAGACGCAATTTAGAAGTATCGTCGCCATGACGATGTAGTCGAACACTTGATTCGTACAAATAAAAATGCAGGTTTTCCGAACCGGATTAAACGGCGAGAATAGAAAAAACGATTTGGTCGCTGTAAAACGATGAATGTAATTTTTCCGGAATCTTTTCGAAACAACGCAAAATGTCTAAAAAAATAAAGCAAACAAAAATCGTATTAAAATAAAACAATTCAAAAGTAAGTACTCGTAAATAAATAATAACACATCATTAGAGAAAGCGGCATGCTAATCGACATGGTATATTTCAATAACATTTGCTCCTTTGTTACGTTTCGACGAATATCTAACTAATTTCAGATTTACCATTAACTTAATTTAAATTTTATTAAACAATATAAAATCTTTATTAAACAGAAATTATTTTTAAATTAAAAATTAAAACGTGCCGACATGTTTCGGAGTCACTTACTCCATATTCATGGCGTTAATCATTCGTTCTTTTTTTTTTTTTTTTTGTTTTCTGTCGACCTGTCGTTACGTTACACTTAATCACTTTTGTTATACTTAATTTAATTTGAATAAACATAAATTGTATTTAAATAAATATAAATTTTATTTAATTCTTGCCGTTCTAATAAATTCAAATAAATTCTTACGTAACCAGTAAATATGTATGGACTGGTTGTGTACAGTATTCGAAGAAATGTAATCTTCCGTTTTTATACCACCTCATTATGATGCGACGAAGAACCCTTTTGATTTACATTACTTTCACTTTACGATGCATTATTACATTATTATTATACCTAATTATTCAATATAGGCGCTTAATACTAGAAATGTTTAAATGCGTATTGCTCTTACGATACACAATTTCATCAACGGTAAATTTATTAAATTCATTGAAAAGAATTTGTGAGTTTGTTCATGTTAAATGCTTTATTATTGCTATTGCATTCTTGTAATGTGTGTCCTATATTATCTTGAAAATTACATCCATATATCTGAAATTTTAAATTTACTTAGATAATCTTTAAATATATATATATATATATATATCATGGCCCGTTGTAAAATATTGAAATAATTTAATACATAAATATTATTGTTAAATCTTTCATGTCGCAGTGAAGTTATTAAAAGAACCTTTCAAGAACTCTTAGCAAAATATCCAAACTGCGTCAAGTTCTAAACAGGACTCGTTTGTTGACTGTGCACTATTTAGCGACAACTTTGGTGAAATCCGTTACTCGTTACCACCATTCTATTCCATACAATCAGCAGAACTGTTCGCGATCAAACTAACGGTACATCAAGCCTCCAATTTGCAGGATTTGATCCTTGCGGACTTATAAAGCGTACTTCACAATGCCTACAGAATTCATCCTATTATCTAGCTAAGGAAGTCGCTCGCGCCTAACCACACTCCCAACTGAACACATAACGTTGGCATGGATCCCAGGTCGTAAAGGTATTGCCGGAGATGAAACCGCTGACAGAATTGCAATAGAAACGACCTTCCTTCTTCCGACACCGAATGCACCTATCCTTTAGCACTGATTTCAGAACCGCGGTGAGTGATGTTGCTTAGGGCAAAAGTAGTCTGATATTTGGAAAGATCTCGACCCGTCAGCAAATAAATTAAGAGCTATCGAACCTTTCGCAAAAGTTTGAACTACTTACTGCGCTCACCCCAACTGTAAAGAAGAAATGATTTTATTTAGGATAACCATAACATTCAACTAATCTAGTTTTACTGAACAATAAATTACTCAAAAAAAAAGCATTAGCAATAGCTGGAATACTACTGTTAAAAATACGTATTTTCAATGAAAAATATAAGTAGAACAAACGTTTGACAATATTACACGTACAAACAAGAGATTTAGGATATAATGGATAAAAGCGTAACAGCGATAGCTGATATGGAAAAATCTGGAAAATGTTTTAATGGAATAACTAAAAATTTCTTTCCGACAATTAAAGATAAATTCGGTAATACTATACACAAGACTACTACAATACACAATTTATATCGAAACATGGGAATTTTAAAATTACCTCAGAAGATTACGCAGACAGAAAATTGCATTAGATGTAACGAGCAGAACAATATATTGGGCGATTATAATGCATTAAGTACAACGGAAAAAGTAACTGGTGACGAAAAAAATCAGTACGTTTAATAAATTAAACCTTTCATATCGTATTATTATGTATCATATATATATATATATATATATATATATATATATATATATATATGTATATCATCGGGGACGGATCTAGAGAGACAATATTTAAAATTACGTAATATCTTATACGGTAGACAGAAGATTCGAGAAATACCTTGTTTCATAAAGAAAATCAAATAACGACCTTTATAGAAATTTAAAAATGTTCTAAAAATGCATAACTATTACAGTTTAATTTAAATTTTGTTTCATTTTTAAGTGAGAAATAAAACGAAATTATAAAATTGTAGCTAAAATGTTAGTTTAGAATTTGAATAGTCAATTTATTAGCTATAATAAAAATCCATAGGTAACCTTTATACAAAACTTTTGTAGTACAATTTTTTTTTTCCCCCTTAAATTGTATGCACTGTGTGTAACTACTATGGTCATTACAGCACACACAAGGGAGGGGGGATAATTTAAAATGAAGGCAATAATCCTGTTGATGGAGATTACCTCGTTTGAGAGAGCCTGCCCTATATCTATGGGTAGGCCAAGTTGCCTCCGCAAACATAGTAAACTTTTGGCAGGTAAGTATTATGTGGGAAACTGTCGGGGCGGTTGTCTGGTTGCACAAGAGGCATGTAGCCAGAGGCGGCGTTTTATCAATTATATGTTTGTGCGAAATAGCGATGTGGCCAATTCGCAGCCGGCTGAGGATCTTAAAATCGTATCGGGATGTTCCTTCCGGTGGCCACCATGATTCAACTGTGGGCTTAATGGTTCTTAGGGATGTTGTTGCAGCTGCCCATTCAGTTTTCCACCGGTTTTTGGCACACCTTTAGGAATGTATATGTGATTGATGAGGGTAGCTCCGCGTCCTGTGGCATTGGCGAGAGCAAGGCAGAACCATTTCCAGGCACTCCAATGTTGACTATCCATTAGCTGCAATTCACACGAGTAGTGATATATTTTTAGAATTAGCGGGTTGTTGAATTTTTGACTCCTAATTATGTTCAAAGACTGTAGGGAATCAGTAACCAGGAGAAAATCACTGGCTCTGGTGTGAGTTGTAACGATGTGGTGGAAGCAGTGTGCAATTGCGTACAATTCTGCATCCAATGCGAAACAGGCATCATTGAGTCGAGTTTCGCATGAGATGTCGTGACCTTTGACTGCACAGGCTGCGGGCAGTGGACCTGCCTCGCCAACTGCCTTGGCTCCATCAGTGTAGTAAATTAGGTGGTCCGGGTACTTATTAATTTCCCTAACTGCCGCTTCCACTGTGAAGAGAGAACTTGTTGTGTTTGGATGCTGTTTCAGCGACAGATCAATATTTATCTGGAAAGTGATCCAAGGGGGAATAAGGGTATTGAGGCTGGGTGTTGACCTCTGTACAGACGTGATACCACATCTTCGCAGGTCGGCCAGTAATTCTGGTAGTGGGTCGCCGGGAAAGTTTGGTTCAAGAGGATAATGTTCCAACTTTAGGGGGAGGGGTTTCGTGTGTGGCTGAAATGATGGTACATATTTCGCAGTATGAAGTATTTTCGGAAGTAGGAAAGCGGAGGGCACCCAGCTAAAACGCACATGCTGGCAGCTGGAGAAGTTCGATGCACTCCCGAAATGGTTCTCAGTGCGGAGTGATGTATAGGATGAAGAGATTTCAATATAGATTTGCTGGCTGGGGAGTACACCTGGCACCCGTAGTGGATTTTCGATAAAATCAGCGATCTGAGATGTTGAAAAGAAATTTAGGATTAATATTACATCTGGAGCTAGCCGGATATTTCAATATAGGGATAGAATTGGTGCAGCTTTGTTTTAAGTTGGCAATATGAGGTTTCCAAGTAAGTCTAGAATCAACGATTAATCCAAGGAATTGTGACAGTGGCTTTCTGGGGAAGAGGAAGATTGTTTAGATTTAGGGACACACTTGCAGAGGAACGGCGCCCCCTGCAGAAATCAACATATACGGATTTACTCGCCGAGATGGCTAGGCCGTTGTTATCAGACCAACTCTGTATTTTATCGATAGTTTTCTGGAGTATTTTTTGAGCGATAGGAGGGAAATTTGACGTATATACTAGGGACGTTTGAAAAGTAAGTATACAACCCTCAGGAAACAAGGAAAAAGGGACACACCAAAATCGAAAAAATATTTTATTATTTATGAAGCCTTACTCTACTTTTCTGCATAATCGCCATATCGCTGCAGTCATTCGTTATAACGTAAGATCAACTTTTCTATTCCAGTCGCATACCATGTAACGTCCACATTTTGGAAGAACGTAGCGATCGGTTCCTATAAAGACGACGTATCTAGAAAATGCCGCCCAGCAAGATCTCTCTTTAAGCCCGAGAAGGCATGGTAGTCACATAGATCTGGTGAGTAGGGGGGATGTCCAAAGACGTCTCACCAAAAATCAGCGAGCAGGGATCTCGCTTGAGCTGCAACATGGTAAGGCTGCTTGGTACCCACCGCACGGCTACCTTAGTCACGTGCAAATATTCTGTAAGGATACGATAAATAGAAATTCGAGAACCGTTTCGCTATCTCATGGTGAAAATCAGATACTGTAGATCAGAAGGCCCGACCACTCCGTGCGTCGTAGTGAGTGTCCGTTCTTGCTTCTTCAAATTGTTTTACTCAGCGATATAAAGCTGCTCTTGTTATCACATTTTTGTCTCCGTACGTTGCACATAAACGTCGATAAATTGCGGCACCCGAAATCTTTTCAATAGTTAAAAATTTGATAACCGCACGTAACTCACATTTGGACAGTACAGCAGATGTCGTACTCGTCGTTTTTTAGCTCTAAAACACGTAATCTACAATCGTTCGTTTCCAACCTTTGAGAATACATTGTAATAAGAAACATGCCTGCTCAATTTCATCATTTCAGTGTTACCGTGAGTGGAGAACAAAAATGTGTATACTTACTTTTCGAACTTAGCTGCATAACTTTTGGCTTACGAGTAAATATTGGCTTTAGAATGTGTGTTGGGCATGAATGTATTTGTTTTAAAAATACGATGTAATTCAGTGAAAATAAAAGCTAAAGTATAATTAAGTAATAGAGATATAAGATCGATATAATGTGTTAGCATTAAGATGTATATTATATTTGTGAATAAACGATACAATTATGTTGGGAACACACAGACGAGGGCATTTGCCTTGTGGGACCGACAAATTAAAAAAAAAAAACAAACGCCCTACATACATATATGTACGTAAGCTACTCTCACTTATATATATGTATCATCCAACAAAGGAATAAAATAATAATAACCTGAAAAAAAAATTGCCAATGCAATTTGAAAAGGTGAAATTGGCACATTCAGATATTAGCGGTAACACAATAAATTTAAAACCCCCAGCGTTTATTTTAGGCACAATTTGCAGTATGATTATTAACTGGAATGTTACGAGTAATAATTACGATTGAAAAAATTACCATTTAAACGCGTTACGAAATGGAAATCACTTTTTCTAGAAAAAATTTCAACGTTACGCAAAATCGTATACATATATTAATCCGATTATAATAAACGAGGCGGTATTCGGAATTTCCTTTTATGATAAAATCAGTCTCACTTGTAACATAGAAAAATGTCTACATAAAGTGCACGACGATAATTTGATAATACTGCACGTGATGATGATAACTGAATAAAAATGTTATATAGTTGTCATGTTGAAAAATAAAATTTCGCATACACGGAGGAAACAATTTCAACTTTTGATACGATTCTAGTTGTTGTTATAAACGTTCAGTCTTGCGGAAGAAATTTTTCTTGTCTCCAAACTTCACCTTTCCACCCTGAGCGTCAGTACGAAACATATTTCTTAAACCATTTTCCGTCTACTACGCATTTTTACTATTTGTTGAGAACATCCCCGATTATTTCGGTTATCGCATAACCTAAAGTGATGATATATCATCGTAATTTTTCCTTTTTTCTTACGATATAACATGCAAAAGCAAAATTTAAATACCTATATGTAACTCGGTCTACTGAAAGTAACCTATCGTGCGAAAACAGAGCAGTTGAATAAATCGGTAGCGGTAGAACTAAATCACGCTCGCGGACGGAAACGCAGACTCTATTAGCTAACGAAAAGTTATTAACAAGAACAAAAAAGTGTGAGAATGCTAAGACTTACAATCCGAAAAGACAAAAAAAGGAGCCGTAAGAAGAGGAATTTATCGTAAAAAAATAACATTTCGCTATACCTTTCCACCGCTTTTTTTTATGTTTCTTCAAGTTTTGCTGTTCTTTTTTAATAACAGTTTGAAAAGTAAATGTTAAATCTAGAAATCTACGAGTTGTTTCACTAAAAAGACTTATAAGAATCGGCAAAAAGTTGAAAATCGATTTTTCAAACGGTAGGTCCTTTTTGATAGACTCGGTTACATAAATAAAAGCAATCTATTTTTACCTTTTTTTTTTCTTATTTTTTTCTTATTTTTTTATTTATTTATTTAGATTTTTACTGCCTACATAGGCTATAATCTACTTAGACTAGTTACAGTACGGTACATAGTTTTATAAAACTAAGTAGGGCGCGCGCCAACCATGAACATTATTATAATCTAGCATAAGTGAAATTATTAAAAGTTCCAACGTACGGCAGTGGGATATTCTAACCGAATGAAACGTAATTACCTAATCTAACGCCCCGGTAGCTGGCTAAAGAACCTCATCTGCCACTCTGCCAATAGGCATATATGTATGGTTCCATTCGATTCCTTTCGGGGCATCGCTCTTCTGTTGTCTCCCTAATTCGTCTCCGAATCAATCATTCTGTCCTCCCCTCCTCACGCTTTCGATCTACTCTGTTCCCATCTCTTTATTGTTCTCGTCACGATTGTGATCGTATAATATGTGTGATGCTGATCACATTTTCTCTTCGAGTGTCCCGCTCTTCTTAATGAACGCTCCTCTCTTTTATACGGCCAGCTCTTGACATTCCTATTCCCCATAACGCTTCCTTTTCCTCTCTTTTCCGCTTCATCTTTTGTGGTGCCTGCACTGCTGTCCTTTGTTGCGTCCATTTCGGACTGCCTAACTATTTAGTTTTTTTCTTTTTTAGCTTAGTATTTTTTGTTGCTAGGTAAATTCCGCTGGCGCGCCCACAAAACCAAAAAAAATATATAAATTTGTAATAATAATCAATAATTTTGTGCGCATCAACAGAAAATTATTTTAAATTCTAAAATTTTATCTCGATTTGTCCTAGTCGTTTAAGCTTAACGAGAATATTTCTATTGTTGCCCGCAATTACCGTTAATTATGTCCAGAAACGGTAAAAAAAAAAGCGAATTAGTAAAAGCGGAAAATTTTACGACGAATTTATTAATAATGTTGAACGACCGATATCAATAACAACTTCTACTTAATATTTAAGCAGGTAAAATGTGACGGTAATTTCAGAACTACGTAACAAATTACAGTTTTCAAAAAATAAAAATAAAATTGAACTGAAACAAAAAGTTAATCGATCCGCCGTTCAAGGGAATTAAAACAAAACAGGGCAAACCGGGAAATTGTCAACCCTCCTCCGATGGAAATGGAATTTAATAAAGTTGCCAAAAAAGTTGGACACTTTCCAAATGGAGGCTACTAGAGCCCCCACCCCCCACCCCACCGGGCTTCTTTTTAAACTATTAATTATCAGCCTGTTAGTGACGTTTCGGCACATTTAATAAAACGTTAACAGCGCCGCTCTAATTTCGGACCAAACCGGTGCGCGCATAAAATGCACGAAATATACATATACGCACACAAACATAAACATTCTTGATGTTTTGATGACTATCCGCACCAGTATGCCAAATGTGACGTTTCAGTTGGTCTATTTGTCCTCAGCAAATGCCATCACGGCGCCCCTAAATCCGTGGACCTGAAATTTATTCGATTTCATTTATTTTATCTCAGCTTCGAGTTATTAATTTTATTATTATTGTATTTTTCTCGCAGCCTTATCGTTTTACCGCCGGAACAAACGTCTTTGTGTCTCGAAATGCAAGGATCTACGAGTCACAGAGGTATCTGCGCAGTATGTAGACCATTTCTAATATCGTTGATTTTTAAAGCTGTGCTATTGTCACTACATTTAATCCTATTATAGGTGTATATCCAATTGCTTCCTCAGGTCAGGTGGAATTGCTTCAACGGCACCAATTATACTATCGGAACAATAATTACTTTTTCTTTCCCATAATATCTTGTAAGTTCTATTTGCAAGTTCTTATACCGTAATAGTTTTTCTTGTTCTTTATTCCTTATTCTGCTATCTCCCGGATTTGATCTATCAGATTACTCGATTTTTCCTGACTCTACGCTGATATCCGGCGTGTGATGTTCTAGGTGTTTATCAGTCTGGATCCGAAAGTCCCACAATAATTTATTCTAATCGCCACAAATCACCTTTTCAGGCTTATGTTCCCACCATTTCCTTATTATTATTATTATTATTATGAATTATGATTACCACTACATAAATCTATATTTAAAACCTTCGGTCTTAATACCAACGACTTAAATAATAATCACGGGTTACCATAATTAGAACAGTCATATAGAATTAATTTATTGTTATTCATAAATAAACATAGTACAAAATTTAATATCAAAATGCGGGACGAGGTCAGCAAATGATTTCATGGCTGTTATTCCTAAGTTTAATAAGTTTCATACAAGACTACAGATACAATATAAAACAGCGATAATATATAATTCTCTTCCCTCAGATGTCACAAGAATCTTTCAAGGAACTATAAAAAACGGCACAGGCATAAATACAGACACTTAATGTGTAGTCGCCTCAGTCTGTAATAATATCAACGTTTTCCTAATAGCTCACTAGTTCCACTTTCGTCCAGCACATTATACTGCTACGTATATTTCGATTTTTCCCTTCACCTTTCTCTCAATTAATCTCTAATCATGTTTCCCCATCTTCATTATATATATGTATATACGCAGTAATTGTTATACCTAATAACTCTGTACAACAGATTACATTTTTAATTTTTCTTTTCAAATGAATTATCTAGAATGTGTTTTCTTTTTCTTTTTTTATAAAATTTTATGATTATATATAAAAAAGTGTTTAATTATTTTATTTACTTGTTTTTTCTTTCTTGTTATATTTTTCTTGTTATATTTATTTATTTATTTATTTATTATTTTTTCAGTGCTTTTTATTGTGTAATCCATTACTCGCGCAACTTTACGCACGAATGGAAATTGCATAATAATTAGTAATAAAATAAATGATTTGATTTGATTTGATTATAACTATTATGTTCGTTTCCACTATTCGCGCTAAATAGCGCATTTCTGGTTTTTATGGCGATAACATAATAATAATAATAATAATAATAATAATAATAATAATAAATGATTTGATTTGATTATTATTATTATTATTGTTATTATTATTATTATTATTATTATTATTATTATTATTATTATTATTATTATTATTATCGTGAAATTAGGGAGTTGGGTTTCTTTTTCAGCGGATTTAATTAACTTAATCTACATAGATTTTTCCATGTCGGTCGACTGCTAGAAAAACGATGCCTGAAATAGTACGATTAATTTACGAATTATGAAATTAAGTAAAATTAATACATAATTGCGACCAAGGCGTTCCCGATGTCCGCATAGCTGCAGAATATAGTCCAAATCTCCAGCAGCAAAAAGGATGAAATTCGAAAAATAATAATCGGAGAAAATAATTATTACGAATTCTATCGCGGTAATTCCCGGTAACTTCACGTTTGCTGATTCATGTAAATTTCAAAGTAAAATAAACGATATTCTTGCGATTCGAGACGTTCACTATCTTCAAGATCTGTTGATCAGAGGATCCAATTCTGATCGACTCTCTAAAAAGAAACAAAACTTTTTCATGACCATTACCCATTCGACCATGCCATTTGCCAAGCGTTTCTTCACTTGCTCACTACCGATATCGACTGATATCGTATTTTACGCTTTTCATTTGTTATTTATCTTTTCTTTATGTTTATCCGACCTATACGAAGTTTCAGGAAAAAGTATTACTTCGGCTCGATTTGGCATAATTATTTCCTCCGTTTGTTAACTTCCGAATTTCACCGTTTCCGTTACCGATATATGTATATCGAGAGAGATTGTGAAACGTTACGCATAAGCACAGTGGGAAAAACATTTCAAGCGACATATGTATTTCTGACGGAACATGAGAAATATATAAATGGATGAAGTCAAAAGGTAGCAGCAGAAAAGGTGATAAATTAACGAGTTTCAGAAATATGAAAGTTCGGCGTTCGTCAAATATTATACAGTAATTCTAAAACAAAAATTTCGGCACTAAATCAGTTAATCTGAGAAACGTTGGAACGTTTTCATTTCATTGAACAATTTACTGATTAATCGATTCGTTAGAAATTACTATAACTCATTCGGCCACGGTTCAACAACATAGCCGTTACAATTTAAAAGCATCGCGACTACGTTTAACAATTTGCCTTTAATCATTTTAACGATAGCTTACTAGGGATTGCAATCCAGCAAAGTGAGATCCCGCAATCCAGCAGGATCCAGCATAATTTTAGGAACTGCGGGATCCAGCAATAGCCTGCGGGATCCGCAAATATCAAATCGCGCAAATTCATTCAAATTTGCCGCCTTAAATTCACTTAGGAGAGCACATACGAGCTCGAAAAGTGGTAAAGATTTTCCGAACATCGCCAACTAAAGATGACATGTATTTGCAAAAATATGCAAAAAATAGAGACAGGAAAAGAATTAAGCTTAATTCTAGATTGCCGCACTCGCTAGAACAGCTTGCCAGATATGTTGAACAGATTTTACAGTGTCAAAGTTATGTATTGAGAAGGCTCTCATGGACATTGCATCTGACATAAAATTGACGGACGAAGAACGGTACAAAATCAAAAACGCCATTGATGGCTTGCAACCCTTTAAATTGGCCGTCGAAACATTATATGCCGAAGAGAGTCTACCCTAATAACTGCAGACACAACATTTCGATTTATATTAGAGAGACTGGAGAAGCAGGACGCAGTTTTAAGCAATGAACTATCCGAGGCGCTACGTACACGAGTGAAAGAAAGACGTAGTGAAGTTACCCTGTTATTTTGATTTTCTTGTAAAATCCTAAATAGTATGACCAAGAGTTGAAAACGTCTAATCATACATTTGTAATGCCGAAAAAGAATACATTACGGCAAGAAATGAAAAGCATTTTATGCCGAGTTATTAAAGATGACACTGAAAACGTACACAGCTTGTAGATTATCTAGAGATAGATAATAGTGTTAACGGTCTGTGGAAAATAATTTAACATTGCAAGGGGAATTAGAAATGCAACTAAAGCAAGACAATGAAGATTACAATAATCAGACAGGAACTATTTTTTTTTTTTTTTTTTTTTTTAATTCGGCTCGTCAACCGAGGACCTTCACCCAGAAACAATTAAGGGAAAACGAAAGTTATATAGTGAGGCGATCAGCTATCGCTAATAAGAAGGAAACAATGGAGGGGATAATAAGTGTAGAAGGAAAAGACAGGATATAACGAGCACAAGAAGGACCAGGAAGCCCCAGCAAATGGGAATATAGAGCCGAGCGCTCCACCGAAAGAGCAGAGCACTCAAAGAACACGTGATCGGCGTCACAAACAACCGCATCATTTGAATGGAGAGGACAACATAGGCCAAGAGGCTAATGAGAAGCGAAAGCGGGAGGAAGGCAGCAAGGAATAGTTAAAGCGCAAACGCACAATGGAGACAACAACAGAACGAGGAAGTGAAGGAAACAGAAGGAACCAAGGATTTGAAGGAAGATTAGGCTGAACGGGCAGATAAAAAGAGCGACAATTAGAAAAGGAGGAAAGTTACATATTCGACCAAAATCTGAGATGGAAATATTTACACAAAGGCAAAAGATTAGAGGATGGGATTTTTTTGAAGAAGAATGTAGAAGAAGAAGCAGCAACCCGAGCCAAAGAATCAGCCATCTCATTACCGGAGATGCCAGAATGACCAGGAACCCACAGCAAGTCAATATGGATCCCATGGAGAGAAGAGTACAAATGAGAGAACGTATTATGCGGAGAATAGTAAAATCACAGGAATGATCAGAAAGAGGAGAAGAGATGGCTTGAAGAGCACTCATGGAGTCGGATATGATTAGAAACTGGGAAGAAAGACGATTGGAGGAGATAAAAATAATGGAGCGTAAAATAGCCATTAGCTCGGCTGTAAATATGGAACAGAAAGACGGAAGACAGAAGGATTCAGAGAAGTTATAGTCTGGAAGAATAAAAGAAGCACCAACCCCATCAGGCCCCTTAGAACCATCAGTAGACAGGAACTAGAAAAGAGAAAGACTAGGATAAAATATTAGAAAAAAAAAAAAAAATACAGCATTTGAAACCGACGGAGTGAAAAAAAAATATTTGGCTTTGTTACGCGACAATATATTAACTATCAAACCAACAAGCGTAGAGGCAGAAAGAGCCTTTTCAGCCGCAGACTATATATGTAGTTCTATAAGAAGTAGATTCGGAGATGACACTATTGATGCTATTTGTTTTTTAAGATCGTATTTCGAAAAACAGAAGTGACCTACTATTTCACAATTTTATAAATTTGTTACATTCTTTTATTGATTCTTTAGTTAGAGAAATTAAGACAATTAGTAAAGTTAAATTCATGTGATACTAATTTCTGAATAAAGAAGACCGATTATAATTATACCTCAGATAAAGATTAGAAAGTGAATATTTTTAATTAACTAGAGTACACAGATTACAAAATTACCAAATATTGATGTTTTCTTTTGTTTTTGAACGTTTTATTAATATATAAGTAGTCAAACAGTGAAATAATTATTCACTTGGGTGTGTAGTAAGACATTGTTAATTTTTGTTATTTTTAATAAACATTTCATTATAGAATACCGTAACGACAAATATTTATTTGAATTCCAAAAAAAAAAAAAACAACTAAAACCTCTGCGGGATCCCGCTGCATTGAAAACAGTACGGGATTGCAATCCCTACAACTTACAAGCTGAAAAGGAAATGCATTTCTCCGCATACGCAGTTCAAAATTTATGTTATTGCGCTGCAAACGTACGCTAGCCATCAGACCAGTACCAAACTGTACAACAGTTCAGACTGAGGTGAAAAAAATCCAATAAAGTGCACATATCGTAAAAACCAAATAAATGTGAACTACGCGAACGCGCATAAATACTTTTGGTTAATATTACTTCATTTTAAGTAACTCGAATTTTAGCAAATAGAAGGCTTTCGTACGAGACTACATCGATTACACATAAAATGACAAGAACATAAATTATCGAGTAGCGGCGAATAGTGAGCCAGGTTTCTTCACATAGTGTCGCGTAAAACTTTTATAAAACTGAATTGTTCTTTACTTATTGCCATATAATTTCATTTTTTCATGGTTTTTTTGTTTTGCTTTTGCTGGCAATGTCTACGCTATCAAAATCAGTAGCATTTGCGATGTACTACTGCTTACGTTTTTATCTTCGCGATTGAATGGCACCGAGTTTAACCGGACTTGGCGAATTTGTGTACCACCTATGAAAGAAAAGAAATTACCGAGGCCCTTGGGCCAGACCACTTTCTAATGCAACGCGATTGGATTATCCCATAAAAGAAAAACTGATCTGTAGCACCGAACTAAATACCAACTTGCGGGCTACATATAATATCTCTTGTCGAACTTTGGATCAGGAATCATTCGTTTGAAATGAGCCAAAGACCATGCGTAAAATTAAGGTTCAGGTTTATTTCATCTTTCGTGAAGCGATGTCCGCACTATATGAAGTTTGTGCTATCGGGAACTTCATTTTATGTGTGACGTCGATTTTTTCATGCAAAGTAGAATTATTTTATCACGGAGAATAACGGTAATCCGGTCGCTACACCGGTTACATATAAAATAGTTGTGAAACGTTTATTCCCCGTCTACGTAATATTTTACACATAAAAAACAGAAAAAAAAAAAAACGAAAAAAAAACGAAGAAAAAAAAACGGCAACTTGTTCGCATTAGTTTTAGAAACGACACGAAGCAGCAGCGCATAACTGAACATGCTTAACAGTTTTCCCCAGTGGATGTTGGCAAGTTTTTTAAACAGTTTCGCGGAGAAAACGCAACTTTGAAATTCCTTTGAACATGTGCCATTGGATCGGCTGCGCGGAAGTGGAAATATCGGAAGCGACCAAAAAATGTACTACAGCAACACGCTCTATTTCGGAAAGATTGGCGCCGAAAATGGTAAAAGTAATCCATTAGCTGTCGGTGAAGTGCAATTTTCCGCGAAGAAAAATTTTTCCGGGCACCGAAAAATGGAGTTTGTTTTCCAATTAAATTCGACCACACTCTCGCTTTACGACTATCGAAATTTTCACGTCCGGTTATAAAATTAAAAAGGTATCAAATTATTCTCGAATCAGAGCCTCGCATCTGGAAAAAAAGCTACACATTATCTTTACGGAAGATATTAATTCAAGCAATCATAGGGCATTGGCAGATTTAAAAAGAAGATCGCACAGGAGGCAGTAGCTGTGCGCGTATAGATGCTTATTTGCATCGATTGGCCTAATTTTCAAAGCTCTTTTAGACTTGACAGATAAGAAATCGATATCGAGATAAGTATTAATAGATAACCGAGTGACATTTCGCATTTGTGCAATTAGGTATTAGTAAATTGGTAAGTTTAATTGTTTATTTTGTTTTATTTCGCTTGTTATTTTTTCTTCTTTCTTTTTTTTCTTTGTATTTCATTTTACTTTATTCAGCCCGGTTTGTTAATCGCGAATATAGAACGAAGGGCTAAACGAACAAAAAAACTATAAATTTCGAATCCTTATTATACTACGAAAAGTCTATAAGATTTAGCGCTTTTAAAATTGTTTCGGTTTTTCTAAAGGTTTCATTTTTCATACTGAAAATAATTGTCAGCTTTTTTTGTTGTTCAGGAAAAAATGTTATAGTACCTGTCAAGTTATCAAACAGGGGGAATACGGAAATTACCGAGATTGCGTAAGCTGTAAACGCTTACACATTTAACTACGAAATAAGAATATTTCTAACAGACTATGTGTGATGTATTTCATCACAAACCTTACGGACGTTACATGCGTAGAAATCGAAATTTTTTGAAATATTATTTAATTCTACTTTTATAATTAAGTTCGAACAACAATTTTAATTTACCGTTAACTTGTTTTGTTTTTTTCTATTTGTCCGGCAGTCTATTTTTAGCTCAGATTATAAATACTTGGTAAGTGAAAAAGGGAAAAACAATCCCCGTGTTACGCTGTAACCAGCACACGGCAGCGATCTGCTGATTTCAATTTCCACAGCGAGCAGAGAACAATTAGCGATAATAATTAATAGGGAAAGTTTTTATTTCGAGGTATATCTGCGTTCTCGATTAATGTGCAAAGTCGGACGCGGCGAATCGTTTTCTATTTAATGGTATACGGATGGAAAGCGGCCATGTTTCAATGTGCTAGGAAACAAATCGAAATGTTTGTCGAATTCCGATCCGCCGTACGCGCTAGTACACGTTTAAACGTGCAGCAGCCAGTAAACAATGCCATTATATATGCATAAAGGACTAATGTGGCGAAAAAGTTAATGTGTATAGAGCAGCGAAAGTTGCTTGACAGTCTTTCTTCGACCGCTATTAATATACGCTGAAGAGACATCGATAGCTTTTCGGCGGTGAAACAGAAAACTTTCTCCAAGTAATGCTCACTTTTTCAACGTTATCTTAAACTTTTACTCTGACACGTGGCACTGTACACTTCCCAGAAATTATCAGCGAACCGCTGCAATCGTTGTATGCCATCGCGGCGCTGTTATGCAAGCAAAAACCGTTCGAATTTTAAGTCTCATTCTTGTTTATTTCGATATTTTGCGTCTCTCTGGCGTATATTTCTGGTACGAGATGCAAGAGTGTAATTGTGAAATGTTGACGATTACTTTTTAACTACTTCTGTCGAAGAAAAGAAAAATATTTAAGAAAAGAAAAATATTTAAGAAAAGAAAAATATTTAAGAAAAGAAAAATATTTAAGAAAAGAAAAATATTTAAGAAAAGAAAAATATTTAAGGAAAGAAAAATATTTAAGAAAAGAAAAATATTTAAAAAAAAAAAAAATATATATATATAAGAAAATAAAAACATTTAAGAAAAGAATAATATAAAGCATTTCCGGTAAGTCAGTTCACTTGTAGCAAGTCGGCCGAAATTATTACTGATTTTTAAAATAATTCCGTTAGAAAATATTAAAATGGCGAATAGAAAAAGATTTTTTTCTTTTTAAACTTTTAGTTATCCTTCGAGAACCGAGAATTATTAGTTATGCATTTCAGTGCGACAACAATACAGGCGACGCGTTTAACGAAAAATTTTTTAGCAAATGTATTCTCTCATGCGAAGAGATCGCGTGTGTGAAAAAAACGAAAAATGAAGACCTTTAAGATAGGGTACCAGTGCCGAGACAACAATCATTTCGAAACTGATTATATAATATCGCGTATGGTGCAAAATAAAAACGATACTATACATTACGAACGTGTACTGTTAATACGCTTTAATGTGAACCAGAAATTTTTATTTGTAAAGGGATGCTATTAATTCGAAGGATGTCTCAAAAAGAAAAGAAAAAAAAAAAAAAAAGAAGCTACACAAAACAAAAGCAGAAGTAAATAATGTTGTGATACCGAATTCAGCTCTCACTAGCGAATCCGTTTTCTTCCTTTATTAGCCTGTTCGTGCAGAATATCCAAACTAAATCGAGCTGGATTCGAATTCTTTGAACTTCCCGCCTGTTGCTCAATCCTTTGTCCTGCTACTTCTTCTTTTTATCAGATGTCTCTCGCAATATCCTTATCCTTCCGGATGCCCAACGCGTGTTATATCGCGTACTCTTCCTTCTCACTCAACCGACTACATTATCCCTCTTATTCGCTGCTTGATTCTCTCTTCTGTTCCCCGCTCAATCTAAACCGATCTCTTTTGGATTCCTGATACGTAATTGACTCATTCGCTTAATCATCTCTTTTGCTTCTGATAGGTTTCTTTCAGTTTTCTCATCCTCCAAATATCCAAAAGCCGCTCATTACAAACGTTGGTTTAATTCCTTCGCCCCCTCATTCTCTAACTCGGATTCCTTTTCCTTGTCTATTTCCCTTCCTCGCTTTCGCTGGTTTCTTGACTTTCTTCTGTGCGCACCTTTAATCTCATTGCGATTTGCGCACAGTTCGTGCTCCTTTCTTTGCGTTTTTCCCCCTACCGTCCTCCGTACTGTCCATTGCACCCCTCCAACGACCATTTTATCTGGTTGTTCGCCACTTTCAACTGAACAAACTTCTTTTTACTTCTATTTATCACGCCATAGAATTAGATGTAAAAACGCAGAAACACGTATTTCTAGTTCGTATCGGAATTCGTAATCTAAACCTAATGTTTTTTCCAGCATCTACAACGTTGAGTAATTTGGCCAGCACGATAGCTGACGATTCAATATAGCCGGCACACCTGGCACATCATATAGCGTAAGTCGGCTTTTTTCGACTTTATTTGATATCCATTTATGAGTTTTTTCAACAAAGTTGTCTCGAATTCAGTTCAACACATGCTAATTGAGCATTTGTATGTCGCAACCGTTTATTATTACGAGATGCTTTTGCTCACCCGGTACATAGGCATTCTTATTTGTTTTTTGTTTTTTTTTTTCATAAAACGATACAACTAAAAGTGTTTATAATAACTTTAAACGATGAACACACACACACACACACACACTGTTCTTCGGATATATATTAATAATTATATATAAAAACGATATTCTAGCGCCAAAGCTGGGGTTATATTTATGACTAGGTTAAAATTCAAATTTTTCCTTGTAGTCATATGGTACTATCGCGCTAGAATATATTTACGGTTGTTATATTATATAATTGATAATATATTCCTGAAAAGCAGTGTGTTAATTATTTCGAGTTATTTCGAGGAAGGTTATAAACGATACCGACATTACAATAATAAGCATCTCGCATTCTTAATAAAGAGCAACTTTGTATTCTTAGATATATTACGGATTCTGAGAATTTAATTACGCAAAGGAAGACAAGCGCCGTGTGATTTATCCGCAAATCGAATTTTAAAATATTTTCTATGAACAGTTAAGCCTCAGCTTCCGCTTCAAAATTCTAGAATGTTTTCTGAAACAAAAAAAAAAACACTTCTTCGAAAATACTGAACTAATCGACTTGGTATTAAAATCACTTTGAATATTCTTAATCTAAAGAATCCGATATCAAAGTCTTTAGAAAGTCGGCACTATTTCAGACTAACGCCAATAATAATAGGGCTTCTTAATTTAAGCACAGACCGGATACATTAAGAAAATAATTTAACATAAAATTTTAGGCGAAAGTGTATGTCGGTACAAATACGGAAAAGTTTTTTTGCAGTAGCAGCATAATAGAAATTAAAACCACATTATCATTGATTATAGTAGTTAATAAATGGGAAAGCTGGAGACTCCCGCTAATCCGAACACGAAAGTGTCACCCCGATTCCTGTCCTGAAGCCCAAAATTCACCCAAGTTTCTTCCGGTTCCCCGACTTCCCTCCAGCTTTCCCCTGGGTTTCCCCCGAATTTCCATCCAGCTTTCCCCTGAGTTCCCCCCGACTTTCTCTCGAGTTTCCTCCGAGTTTCCTTAATATTAATCATATCGTTACAAATATAATTTTTTATTTAATAACTCATATGCATGCCAAAAAACGCTTCGCGGTATTGTTGCTGCAATCGCTCTAGTCTTTCTTTTCTAGAAAGCGTCAACCTCTGCATGCGCAACCGGACGGAATGGTAATTTGTTGGCGTTGATTAAGAAAGTAAAAGTAAGAAAATTTTTATAATCGCAAGAACGACAATTCTTTCACGATCACGTGTTCCACATCCAATTGCAAAAAAATCTTGAGGGAAATTCGCGATGCCAATTATAAACAGCATAAACGAAATGAAAAACTACTGCGAAAAAAGTAAAAAAAAAAACCGAACTAGTCAAAACATGCGGTGCAATATTGTCAGCTAATGAAATACGCGAATAGCGGTACAGTTTAGAAACTATAGAATTACGTGTCTGCTCGGGTTCTCTGTTACAAATGAGAAATAGGAAAATAAAAGAAAACGGAAGAATACAATTAGCTACGATGGAATTATGCAAGCCGTATTTCAAAATGCGTTATTTTCTTTACGAAAAGCGGAGGTGAAATACACCGACAGTTTCGAAGAATCCTATAATAATAGTAATAATAATAATAATAATAATAATAATAATAATAATAATAATAATAATAATAATAATAATAATAATAATAATAACAATAATAATAACAATAATAATAATAATAATAATAATAACAATAATAATAACAATAATAATAATAATAATAATAACAATAATAATAATAATAATAATAATAATAATAATAATAATAATAATAACAATAATAATAATAATAATAATAATAATAATAATAATAATAATAATAATAATAATAATAATAATAACAACAACAATAATAATAATAATAATAATAATAATAATAATAATAATAATAATAATAATAATAATAATAATAATAATAATAATAATAATAATAATAATAATAATAATAATAATAATAATAATAATAAGAAGAAGAAGAAGAAGAAGAAGAAGAAGAAGAAGAAGAAGAAGAAGAAGAATACTAATAATAATATAGTAGACATCTTCCCGGCCACTAGATTAACGAATCTATTTGAATATCACAAGAAAGTCATCTCACAACGAGAGTTATATAATCAGTGAAATATCTGGAACGCGTAATGAGATCAAGAAATGACTTACAGAGATAGCTCACTGTATAAGAAAACACAAACGGAAAACGAACCCCGTGCGGAATTTAGATTTGATAAATTAACACGTCATAATTTCCGAACGTGTGTTAAGGACAAATAGAAAATACGGAATGCTACAATAATAGCGCGACAATGAATGAAGAAGCAAATGTTAATTGTTTAAAAAAAGGAATTAATTTTCTATCTCTTCTTGTAAAAAATTTAACTTCCGATTTGTAATTGTTCGAGTCTCTATTCATCCGACTAGAGTAATCTCCTTGAATCTTTCAGTTTTCTTTGTTATTCCGTTGTCGTCCGCACTATTCATGTTTTAAATCCTAATTCCGTTCGTTTTTTGTTTTTTTTTTTACTCACTTAATTTTCCCTCCGCTTACTATCTTTTTAACCCCGATGTTATTCACGTTTTCTTTTAATATACCTTTCCCTTTCTACTGAACATTCTGTTCCGTATTGACCGTTCCCATCTTATTGTTGCGTCTCTTTTGCCATATTCTTTCCGTCTCCGACATTCCCACGATATCAGTTACTTCGTATCAATCGGACCGTATTAAAAACTAATTTTTCTCCGTCTATTGTTTCCGAGTTCTTTTGTCGGCAAGCCAAATTAAAAAATAAAAATCGATAAAAAAAAAAGAGAAAGTTTTTCAATTTGCCGCTAACATCAAAATACTCGTAATGTATCGCGATGTACGTCTCTATTTTCTCGATTTCATTTATCTTGATATTTTCGTATCTTTACTGTGTAATGTATTTGTTTTAAGTAGCCATTATAGTCTCTATTGCAATATTTTCATGGAAATTTTAAATAGCCAACTTTAAAAGGACCGAAACAAAGATGGAACAATCCAAAATGAAGGATAAACAAAAATAAAATTAAAGAATATGTACATTTAGATCATGCGACTTAAAACTTCCTCGTCGCCTAAAGAAATCAGAGATACGATGACAGGAGAACGCAAAGAAAAATTATATTCCTACTAATATTAGTAAAAAAATAAAATCGCAAAGAAGGTAGAAGAAACTGTAAAAGCAATGAGTGTTGAAAAACTATTACAGAAACGTTCAATGTGCAAAGAGAAGAACTTTAAAAGAGAACTTGTTTCCCGTAAAAATCGGACATAAACAGGTATAAAAATAAGGAAAAAGTGGTAAGAACCGGGGGGAAAAAATGGGGGATACGAAAGTGCGATTAAAAAGGAAAAATAGCAGACGGAAGGAATAACGGAACGACCCAAAGACGCCGAAACAATTCGAATCAAGAGAGCTGAGAACCGGAAATTTAAAAAAATCCGCACTATAGTCGAAATTTCCTAATAATAATAATAATAATAATAATAATAATAATAATAATAATAATAATAATAACGAAGAGAAGTTTGATACTCGTCAACATCGATATTTATTATTTCGAGCTGGCCAAATACACAGCTATTTCCAGGACTAGTTTAATTCGTTCATTTCGGAAAGCAATGCCCATTGGACGAATCGTGGCTACTTCCTATTGGGGTACTTTTTTGTTGTACAGATAATAGTGTTCGCGCGACAGTGTATTCTCTATACGCAATACGAATAATACTTATGTAATCGTTTATGATGGCGACACAAGTGCATATAGTATGCATAATCGACATCGTTCGCTGTTTTAACTGTCTCGCATGCGCCTTTAAACAATCACAGTCGTATAATATTTATTTTATTTGAAGTTTATTACACTCATTATTTCTAATACTTTCTAAAATGAAACACATATAAAACACTTTATGAAATAATATTAATATATATTTATTTAAAAATTAATAGAAATAGCTTCATGATCAGAGCATATAATAATACTAACGTTAAATTTTAAAATAATAATAATAATAAAACAAAATATTTTAATAGGTCGATTATAAAACAAGATCGATTATTATTATAATATTATAAAAAATAGTTAAAAAAAATAGTTAAAAATTAGGAAAAATGATGGTGACAAAATTGGTTAAAAATGTATAAGACAAAATAATGATTAAGAATATTACGTTACATTTAAATATTTCGAATTTTATATTAATTATAAAATATAAACTTCATTAAATATTGAATAAAATGGATTATCTTGTGTTCGTAAGTTTACTAGAAGTATCGATAACTTTAGACTCAGAGACATTTATTTGATGGTCCGTTAGAAACTAAAAAAGATGAAAAATAAAAACAGTTAAAGCAAACTTCGTTAATTCTCGCTTCTTTTTAATTAACAAAATTTTTATTTTATCTATTCTCTTTGATTTGACTTTAAAAAAAACACACACAAAGAAAAAAATTAAATAAAAACTCTTTAAGTCGGCCATTTTTATTTTTTTTATTTTTTGAAATATTACCACCACTCTTTCGCAAATAATCGTGTTTCTACAATTACATATTGCTTATAAAAATGCGAGAAATTTACAGTGGCCCTTTAAGTTATTCAGTGTGATTTTGCGTACAGAGTGCACAACAAAAAATAACACCGCGAAACGATTTTTAATAATTTCTTCGATTTTTTTCTGAAACATTAATTATGATGAAATACCTCCCGATTCAGCGCATAAAAAGAAGAAAAAACAAAAAACAAAACAAACACAAGAAACAACAGTAAATGTTCGCGTGAGAGCGGTCTATTTCAAAATAGTAACTAAACGCTGCGTGAGTGACTGAAAAACGAAAATTAAAAGCAAAGTTGAAACGGTCTATTTCCGCTTGCTCCTTAAGCCCGCTATCGCTTTAACCGAATTGTTTATTTTTATTACTACGTTCCTTTTATCCTTTAAAATAGCCATGCGCTTTTTACTTTGCCGGGTTATGAAAATTAAACAAGTCATTCTGTATAGCTTCTTCTTTTTTCTGTTTTTTTTTTTTTTTGCTTTTTTGAGCAAGGGTAAAAGGAGGGTCGCCTGCTATGGACATTAACCAAGAGCAAATGGAATTTTCCTGTATACTTTCCATAGTTGAATTCTAACTAGATGCAGGCTGGAACATAACTCTAATACAACCCTATGGTAGCTGTTTAATAATTTAGACCACTTCTAAATAAATATTCAATTATCGTACGAGATACCGAAATCCTTTACACATTAAAATTTTTAAAGAAAAAATGGGGCGGACCCGCATAGAAACCAATTCTATATGAGAAGAGTGTCATCTGCAGGAGCAGCTAAACAAAATTAAGTGTTTACCTTGGAAAATCATCCTCTTCTATGCAGCTGTTATTTACGCTTCTGTAATAATAATTATAATTAATTATACGGGGTTTGTTATTCGTTTTGAGTAATTCTTTTGTTTTTATTTTTTATTAAAATCGAGCGGTCAATTAGATTTTTCTTAAATCGGACAATTATAAGGAAGAGGACCGATAGCGGAATGTACGGAAAAGGAAAGGATAGAATATGAGAGTTATAATTAGGTATGTTAATCAACCGTTTAAGGAAGCAGGAAAGTATATTTAAACATCTAACAATGTTTCCCTGAAAATCTGAAAAATAACTTGTGCCGTTTTTTTCGCTAATATTAGGCGCATTTAAATGTGATAAGTTCGGAAGTTGATTTCGGAACTGTTTGAAATAATTGGTGAAATTATCGGTGTTCATCAATATTATCAGTTTCTAACGTCTGTAAAAAAGTAATTTTTTAATTTGAAGAAACTCTTTAGTAATGGTAAAATTGTTAATTCCAGAATTCCGTCGCATTTGAATTTCGAAAACTAACTACATTAATTCTTTCGATAGTTTAAAATATAAGCGACTCTGCTATTTTGAAAATACTCGAATGTAAACAAAAGTGTAAGGAATATGCTTCTTAATGTCTATCAGTCACGAAATGCTGAAATTGTGACTATCAAAACATATTAATATACAAAGCACTGTACACTACAAAACACTGTTTTACGCAATCGTCACGGGGGCTCGTTTTACGAGAGTCTTCATGTTACGTTAAGCTGTGATTGGAAAACTTCGGATTTACTCTCATATATGTTAGATGAGTTGTAAAGGCTATCCCCATTCACTATGAGGCCTCGCGCTATAATTGGTTCCTTCAATCACATGATCATCGAACCAGTTATTATGGATAACGGTCGCCAGGTTCGTGTTTTGTTCAGCCATGTAATTGTTTTATATAAATGTACCTACTACGACAATTTAAAAAGAGTCACTTAATAGTATTAGAAGAAAAACAAACAAAAAAAAAAAGATTCAAAACCATTTTTGTATCGTTATATAAATATGTCTTTTATCGTTAAACGGCATATTCAACTTTTGTAATACGCAACTCGGAGGCTCGAGTCCCCCCTCCCCCCTTTTTTACCACATATTTATGTCAAGTGGAGCCCTTAAGCCTGTTAAAGGGAGAGCCAACTCGACTATTTTCTCGTATACATAGCTGCTTTTTAAATAATTTCGAAATTATTTTTATCATTCGAAGATGCAGAATTAAAAAAATTTCTATAAAAATGGAATAAAGTTACCTTAATTTACAATAAACCTTTAGCTCGTGAATGTTACGTATATATTTTTATATCTAAACGACAAAAAAGGTAATTTTTTTCTTAACCGATTTATAACTACTTAAAATTAGTCTTTAAAAAGCGAAAAAGAATAATTAAATTACCAAGGTTCGTTATAATTACGTCAGATGTGGATAAAAAAAAAAAAAAGATTTAAAATAATCATTACAGTGCAATTTTTTTACGGTATTGTTATAAAAAACTTAAGACGCCGATTAAATATTTTGGAATGCTAATTTAGGATTTTAAATAGATGTTCGTTAAGTGCTATTTTTCGTTGTAATCCAGAAATAAAAAACGATGAATTCAATATACGGATTTCAATTTCAAAAGTTTTGCACATTCCGCGAATATTAAATAATACATATGTAAAGCATTCTGATGGCAAGAAGGGGCCTAGTGGTGTCGGGGCTTCCTTTATTCTCCACGTTTTTAATTTTTTCGAATCGTTTCGTCTTCTGTCTTTCCGTTCTCTTTTTCACAAATGAATTAATGACTATCCTATTTATGATTATTTATATCTCCTCCAATCGTAACTTTTCCCACTATCTGATAATATCTGACTCCATGAGTGCCCTTCAGGCTATCACTTTACCTCTTCCCCCTCACTCTTCAGGCTTCATCATTCTTCGTATAAGATCTCTCTGTCATTTATAATCTTTTCTTTCATCGCTCTATCCGCATTGATCTGCTGTGAGTTCCTGGTGTCCTAAAGTCATCCGAGGATAACGAAATGGAGGATGCTTTGGCTCAGGTTGCTGCCCGCTCCCGCTTTTACTTTAAAAAGATCCCTAGTATACTAATCTATTGTCCTTAAGTACGAAATTTCACTTTAAATTTTGGTCCGATATGTACCTTCCCTCTTTTATCAATGATAGTTCCTTCTACCTCTCAATTTAAACCTTCCTCCTAATTTTTGGTTCTCAGAATTCAATTCTTTTCCACGTTCTTCGCCTACGCTACAATCACACTCTATTGCCTTCTTCCCGTTATCGTTTCTCTTTTTGGTTTCCTCTCCTTATTGTCCTCTACATCCGGATGAAGTTTTTTTCTTCAAAAATAGCCGTATTACACGTCAATTAATATGTAAAGTGGACGATTGTGGACTTCTCCACATATCAGTATAAACGAGATCTTATAGCGGACAATGAAATTCTTACGCGTTGCCCCATGTCCTTAATGTGCAGTATTTTATGTGTTTTATTAGAAAATCCGGCATCGGTGTAAATCGTTAAATTATCTTTCTTTGACATGCTTTTTTCTCTTTTTTATTATATACAAACTGTTTTCGGGAAAAAACAAAAAAAAAAAACCAGTAATTAATAAACTTTATAGTTTAGAACTTTTCGTGAATATTACTGATACGATCTACCAAAATTACACAAAAGCTCCTTCTCGAAGTTTAGAAGGGGCCCGGTTGAATATAGGTTTGGCCTTACTTTTGGTTAATCTGGAAATTTAATTAAAGCAGACACTTGGAAAACTTAGTTCCACGTGAACGTAACTGAAACATTGCGTCAAATAATAAAGCGTTTTAGCGCTAAAAAAGAAAGGTTTTTAAATATTTCGAATTTTATAAATTGAAACATTACATTATTTCTCGTTGGAATTTCGGCAGTATTTTCTATAAAATTTTTTAGATGACGAAATTTTATTTTACAAACTAATTATCTAACCCCCCCCCCCCCCCCCGGTAAAAATATCTATTGTCACTGAATTTACATTAGCTTTCTCGTCTAATTACTAATTTTTAATAATAAAAATAAATTAACTTTTAAAACTGACCTGAAAATATATTCGTGAAAAATCGTTTTCACTTATAAAAACTGTTCGAGATAATTTAATAATGTCTCCTCGAACGTGTTAATTAAAATTATAGTTTTTTACGCATTAATGGATTTTAGATATTTAAACAGCGACTGATAAACATTTATAATTGATAAAATTAAAATCTTCGTCAACGTACATTTTTGCGTCATTCGGTGAGTTAAAATAAATAGACAAATATATACAATATATATGCAAAATATTAAAAATGTTAAAATTAATTATGTTTTCATTTGAAAATATTGAAAGGGTGCTGAAGATAATAACTATTAGCGATTCAAAAACACAAGTCCCAGTATGGAATTATTTTGAAATAAGGTCAAAACTAATGGTTAACTTTTAGTACCTTCTATCGGTTAATAAATATAACTGCTAAACACAATATATTTGACAATAATTGATACTTGCTACAGAAATTAAATTAGTTATTATTATTCCCCACTCTACCGGTAAAACCATGACCTCAACCACCGTATGTCAGTTATGATATATCACTAACCTAGAAACACATTATAATAACCTAGAGACTAACCCATTCCTCCAGTGAGAGACTAGATCAATGATATCAGTTAGTTATTACAAATGAAACTGAATATAAAGATGATATTTATTATTGTAACATTGTATTAAAAAATCATCATCACATTTACTAAGTTGGTAAAATTTCCAAAAAAAAAAAAAATAATATTACTCAGCTACAGTTTTTAATTCGTAATCGATGCTGCCCTTTTTTTTATTCAAAAAAAAAAAACATTTTATTTGCAGTAACACTAAAATACGAATATATACACATATAAATATGTAGTTATACGTATGTATTTGATACGGATTTGGTACTTCTGGCCTCAGTTATATCTGATTCCATATAATTTTCGTTTATATCTTATTTTCTATCGATTACTCGGGTATCGATTTTTGTTTTTTCGTTACTTACATTGAGTGACGTTCAACTAGGAACAAAAGAATCCCACATTTTCGAAGTGATGCAGTTGTGAATCAAATCGTTCCTCCTTAGAGAGATAGATCTGTTCGAGTTAATTGCGTGCCAATAAGGAATTACACCATCGTCAATGCAGTTATTTCGCTCACCCTACTATTACCGTATTTTGATTCTGATCGCTGTAATTACTTTTTGTTTTAGTTCGCTCATTCGTAAAGTTCTACACGCCTGAAATATTCAAATCGGTTTAGTTATTTCGACTAGTCTTTTGTCAAACGCACCAGCGATTCGAAAAAACACATCGATTTTGAAAATGCGTCGAAATTCCTTCCAAAAAAATCGTTTTCATAACATTTTAAAATTTACGCCCGATAAAACTTTGTATGTCTATTTTGGAAATTTCAAATCTAAAACTATGTAGACAATGGCGAATCCACGAAGGAGAGAGGGACAATAGGAGACATCCTCCCTCCAAAAAAAAAAAACAAAACCAAAGCCTCTATGAAAAAATTAGTTATAACAGAGAAACTTAATTTATGCTATAAAAGATTTGTATGAATTTTACCTACGAATTTTAATAATTAATATTTAATACTATTATCTAGTGAAACTATTACTGTTCCTCTTTTATTCTATTTTAAATGTGGTCGATCTTTTGCCATTTTTATTTATTTTGTAATTTTAATTTAAAATACAGTTCAATGAGAAATATATATGTATTTAAACTTATTCACAAACAACGAATTCAGATCGGATTATTAACAAAAATGAAAAAAAAAGTAAAGCCTAATAAACTTACTACTCAAATTCTAAACTACCACATTTAAGGTATAATTTTATAATTTCGTTTTATTCTTCACCCCTATTAAAAATAAATCAAAAATTAAATTAAAAATTGTAATAATTATGTATTTTTAAAACGCATTTTTAAATTTCTACAGTGGTAATCGCTATTCGATTTTCTTTATGAAACAAGAGGGCTATTTCTCAAATCTACTGCCTACCCCGTATAAGATTTTACGTAATTATATAATCCCCCCCCCAAAATGTCCTTCTGGATCCGCCTCTGATGTAGGTGATGGCAACACACGTCAGCTCGCTGGTTTTTCCCCCCTAATTATAGTAAATTTTCTTTGATTAACCTATTCTAACGGCCATTAATTTTATTATCATCGCTCATCAGTCCATATCTGACAGACACTATATGTACAAGAATTCCATCGACAAATCTGAAGTTGTTCATCAGTGCTCCGTCTAAATTGTTAAACAGTAGCCTCATTCGGATACTGTTTCTGAATAACTGCTGAAAATCAGTGTGACAGGTGTCTTGCAGCTAATTACAACCGTGTTAAGACCGTACTTACCTTTGTCTTTCCTTCAGTAGAATTACAGACAGAACACGATTCTATTATACCGGCTGTGTGTTTATTTAAAAGTTCCCCCAACTTCAAAGAACACATCGCAAAGGTCGTGTATTCAAAAGTATTTTCGAGAAGAGGAGAAAGAATTTTCTTTCATATTACGTTCTCTTTAATACTTTCTTGGAAAAAATTTAATTTAGCCTTTTTTTTTTTTGTTTATCTTTTACAACGTAAACTGTAAACATTTTCAGTTCAAACAACTTTCAACATCGTTCTACACTATCACGTTGCACAGTTTTGCAAAAAAAGGAATTCAGTTTACTGCGTATAAGATAAAAACGACGGCCGAGTAAATTAAAATAACTTCAGATTTTGTCACCCATAAATATTCGTTGAAAATTTAATATCACGGCAAAGTGTACAAAGAAAGAAGCACGAAAAAAAGAAGGTAAAATGGTTCAACAATTTTCACATGTTGTGCGTATACCTTTAATTTTCCCCCGACGAAATTAGTAAAAAGCTCATAAATCATATTCAGAAAGAAGAAAATGAAGAAGAAATATTAATTTACAGAGAATTTTTCACAGAAATATTACTTATTTCGTATATTATTTTGATCTGTAATGAAAAAATTGTTTCTCATTGCCAGATACATTAAACATCGTATCCCCCTACAAGTTTATTATAATGACAATTTCAAAATCCTGAATAAAATTTATTTAAACACTACTAAACAATATTTATATGTATTTATGAGTTGGAAATATAAATGAGAAAGAAAAAAAAAAATGATATAAAAATCTCTGCATAACAATATAGATAATAACATACACCAGTCTATATTATACCTGTCCTATTCATCCTAAGTCGTATGAGCATCGTGACTACCTATTTGTAATTATAGTTGTACAAATATAGGTAGCGCTCATGGTAATTGTTATGTGCAGTGTGAGTGAACATGCAAAGATATACTTGAAACTAATTGTAAATGTTTCATTTACCGATATACAAACACAGTCCTATTTGTGTAAGTTGTACACTAACTAGAACCAGGGCGTCGCCAGCCGATGAGCCAGGAGAGGGCAATAAGATAGAAAGAGGATATGAGTTATAGGAAAAATAAAATTTATAAGTTGTAAAGGCTTAATATTTTATTAAACAAGAATAAAATCTTAATTAAAACATAATTTTCGTGTGTTCCTGGTAAATTGTTCATGATTACGCGCCTATGAATATACTCATCATGGCTAGTTGATCAAAAAGTTTCAAGGCTCCAGGGGGGGCAGCTGCCCCCTGCCCCCCGCTGGCGACGCCCATGAACTAGAGCACATATGATGACATACGTGGTGGTTTGCCATTGCCCTCCACGGGACCATTAGCGATTATTTATTCATTTATAATAATTTATTGCCATCGCCTAGGATTGAACTCAAGACCTTCGTGGCAAAAGTCAAGCGCTCTAACGAACTAGGCTATCGCGACGAAATTATCTGTACCGCTCTCTCTCTCTCTCTCTCTCTCTTTATATATATATATATATATATATATATATATATATATATATATTATAAAGAACTCGAATTTACAAAAAACTAAATCACGGGCACCAGTGACAGTGTCACAATTTCGAACGCTCTCTCCCGTAGAGCTTAGGCTTTTCGATAAAACAAAAAAAAACCTTTCATGCCGTGACACACATCTCGACATAGAAGATCTCACGGTAGATGTTTTTACCACATGTTTATAATATAAAAAACGATGAAGCTACCGAAGAACACGTATATTTGACAGAAATAGATCCAAATTAATATCCGAACAAAAAGAAACACAGTTCAAAAACGATTAAATCTTGCAAAAATCTACGAAATTGATTCGGTCTTTAAAAAAATTACACTATAAACGGCGATATGGACTAGAACAAAATTTAACGCTGCCACGGTGACGATTGGCCAACGACTAGAACAATGTAACCTGTAACCGAATAAAAGCGAATAAACGAACAACAATTAATGAACGTAATTATTATATCGATGTTTCTCGAACATGTTCCGAATGATAACCCGTTAGCCGCCCTACCTGACTTTTACGGGATTTTACAACATTTTGCTCGGCTCGATGCTACTCGGGACGGTTGTCACGCGTGCAGTTACTTCCGCCAACGGTCACTGCCAACAATACACATACACGCACTACCAGTCTCAACCCCGACGCAACTGTCCATTCGACCGTGTACGTGAATCCTTAGTTTTAGCCGATAAGCTTGTGATAAGGCCGAATAAAACGGTGTAGACCACGAATTCATGATTTTACCAGAAAGAATATTTTTATAATGCGAACTGAAAGATTGCGCTGCTACAGGTACCGAATCCGTCGCAATACGTACGAATGGAAGACGGAAAATTTCTACTGTACCGATTTTGTTTCAGTTTTCACCGGTGAATAGACGGATTCCCGTGGGAGGTCTTAATTTTATTAGTTTCTGGTGTGATATTTAGCCGTGTGCTATGGAAGGTTTCGCCAATGAAGCGGGTGAAACTCGAAAGGGTATGTTCGATAAAATAAAAATAAAAATCGGATAAAAAATTCACTAAGGTAATCAATGTTTTAAATAAAATCGATGGTAAATATAAATGAAACATAAAAATTTATATAAAATGCTGGAAATTGTACATTTTACGTTACAAGTAAGAAAACCGTGTTAGGCCTTTTCTCTTTTTCCATTACCCTAAACATTATAAACCTCTATGACAGGCAGGACCGTATCTAGACCAAAATTTCGGGAAGGGTTACGAAAATATTTTTATAAATACATATATATGCGTTATCATGAAATATATTTATTTATAAATATATATGCGTTATCATGAAATATATTCATTTATAAATATATATGCGTTATCATGAAATATATTTATTTATAAATATATATGCGTTATCATGAAATATATTTATTTATAAATATATATGCGTTATCATGAAATATATTTATTTATAAATAATACACTAATTGTAGTCAATTCTTGTATATACGATATATATGAATACTACAATAAAAACAATTAAAAAATAGTCGTTTCGATGGAATTCATAAAAAGTTCACTTTTCTTTTCTTTTGTCGAAAATTGAAGAGAACTATATGCCGAATTTCGGTTCATTTAATTCAAGCAGTTATTATTTCGCAGACACTTCGGGCCGGTTTGAACCCTGAAACCCCCCCTTGAGATACGCGTCATAATGACAGGATCTGAACAGACAAGTATCGCTCTTAGCTTAGTTGTTGTACAGGACGCTAAGGATTTTACAACAAAAAAAAAGAAAAAGGAAAAACGAAGGTGTTTTTCATTAGTTTTTACAGAGAAATCAAAAATCCTGTAGCGGAATTTTTAATATATGTTTTGGCATATATTATTTACATTGAAAATCCGTGTTCAACTGCTGCGGTTTTCCGGTGTGGTAAAGAATGAATTTTAATAAAATGTTCGATAGAGAGATTGGAAGATCCAGAATAAAACGGACATGTAGCTGGAGAAGTGATTCTTTTAAATAATGAGAGATTACCGTGCGACCGAACGGAGTATATTATTCTACGTGCATAAGGTAAAGAAGCCGATGCATCAGTTGTTGTTGATTTTACATAAATTTTAAAATGATGGCTGTTCCCTGGTTGAGCGAGAAACTTTTTGTTAGATCGCAACAGAAGCGGGTTATAGGAAAACGGAGAATCTTCAGCTAAACGTGAAAACTCGTTTTTGAATGAATCTTTATACGAAATCTACATTAATCAGACACCTCCGAAAAATAGATAAAAAACCTGATTCGCATTTAATGGCCAACGAAGCAAACGGAAAAGAATATGGTTTACAAAGAAAATGGGATGAAGAAGAAACGAGTGTAAAAAGCAGATGATTGCAGCGATGAAAGCAATTCGATTTTCAGAAATGAAACTACTCGGTTAACTCTTGCTCTTTTATCTATGGTTGTGCCTCCAGATCCCTTCTTTCCAAATTAGATATAATACAAAACTCCTGTCTCCGTCTTTGCCTCGGTGCTCTCAAATCCTCTCCCATTTCAGCAATGCTCGCGGAATCTAGAATACCTCCCCTCTCAGTTCGAAGGTCTTATTTGGGCTATCGATTCCTTTCCAAACGTTTACCTTTCACTTCGTCTCAACTTATTCCTTCCTACATTTACATTGCCAAGAACTGGCGTTTTGTTTCTAATAAAATTCCTATCTTAGCCCCTATTTCTCAACGTCTTAGCCATTTCTCCTCCCATATTATATCCAGCAATAATCTTCCGTACTTCTCATTCAATTATATCGACCTCTTACACCCTCCCAAAGTACATTTTCTCCCTAAATTTTCCAAGTTTATGCCTCAGAACGTCATTAAACAGGAATTTCACAGTACGGTCAGTTGTCTTTTTCCTTCTCATGCACGTGTTTTTACTGATGGCTCTAGAGGACCCGGTGGGGTCGGATCGTCTTTTATTCTTCCCGACTCTAATTTCTCCGAATCCTTTCGCCTCCCATCTTTCTGTTCTATTTTTACGGCCGAATTGATGGCTATCCTTCGTGCGATCATACATATCTCGTGCAATCGTACGTCCTCCGACTATCTAATCATTTCTGACTCCATGGATGCTCTCCAGGCTATCAGTTCACCGCTTCCTCCTCCCTCTTCTGACTTCTTCATTCTTCGTATACGATCTCTTATTTATAATCTTTCTTTCCATCACTCTGTACACATTGACTTACTGTGGGTTCCTGGTCACAGAGGCATCGAGGGTAATGAAATGGCGGATGCTTTGGCTCAGGTTGCTGTCCGTTCTCGCCTCTATTTTAAAAAAATCCCGGCTGTTAATCTATTACCCCTAATTAAGAAGCTTCACTTCAGATTTTGGTCGGATGTGTACCCTTCTTCTTTTTCCAACAATCGTTCCTTCTACCTTTCAATCCAACCTACACTTCCTTCTCATCCATGGTTCTCGGAGTTTCCCTCTCTTCCACGATTTATAATTTCCTCTATTGTCCGCCTGCGCTTTAATCATACACTGCTGCCCTCTTCACGCTATCGTTTCTCTTTGCTTCCCTCTCCTCATTGTCCGTTGCATCCAGATGAAGCAGTTGTCTGTGATGCTGATCACATTTTCTTCGAGTGCTCTGCTCTTTCTGCGGAGCGCTCTCTTTTCTATCTTCACCTTATAAAGCTGGGGCTTCCCACTCCTTACTGTGCGTCTTACATCTTGTCCCTTCCTTCCCAGTCTGTTGTTCTTGTCCTTGGTTCCTTTATTTCAGCTGTCTCCAACCGAATTAGGTTCTAGTTAGTTGTCTCTTCTTCCCATTGTGTCTGGGCAATGGTCCATAGTTGATGCGCCCAAAAAAAAAAAAAAAAAAAAAAAAAACTCTTAATTAGTATTTCAGCGAAGAAGGTGAAGTCGCGCGAAGCAGCTACCGCGGCAGGTATTGAATTGTATTTTCATCGTTAGAAATAGTTACAAGAAATGGAGTTATCTGGAACAGCAGAAACATCTGTGAATAATGACGGTATTTTTCAATTGGAGTAATGTGACAAAGAACAATACGGTAATGTTTCGATAGTTTCCTTAACGCATAACCGAGTATTCCACTCTTCGATATGACATTTCCAGCGCATCGCGCGCGGTTAAAATAAAATTAGCCGATACGCTCGTGAAAATTGACGAATGAACGTGTAAAATGCAGACGAGCCGACTAAATTCAATAGCATTATGCCCGCATTCCTTTGAAAAATGTAACCGCTGCAACGGAACCGTGGCGACTCGCGACAGAGCCATTTCTTAGCAACGCACCATCATAGAACAGGACATGCCCCCCTCTACAAGTTCCTTCTTAAATAAGCTGCTGTTCGGCCAAGTGTGCACTTGTTTTGTCTTTCACACCCTCTTGCGATGCGCACATTCTAATGGTTTTCATTAACGTTACTAGCCCGATATGTTCGCCCGCCGTATAACCGAACACTCCTGACATTCGTTCAGTCTGCCTAGTGTGCGCAGTTTACCTTTAGTAAACTTAGCTACCGCGATCCTAATTGATACAGACTTTCTCAACAGAACTTCGGCCTGTCTAAATATGTACATATATCGTTAATTGCGGTACATGTAATTGCCAAAGCTAGGTAAGAAAAAAGAGATACGAGTAGTACACCAGTTCCGACATGCGACGGTATGCCCTTTAAGCTAAAATCGTTGCAAGCCAAACAATCGAATAAAGCCTCAAAGTTATATATATATATATATATATATATCGTTAACCCGCTTTCATGTACATCACACGACAATTGTACCAAACAAAGTACCACATTAGCTGAATATAAGAGTCGTAAGAAAAAAAAAAAAAACCTATAACTAATGAAAATTATTACAGCTTTTAAGAGCTATGTGATGTTTTCTCGGTTTGACCACGGACTCTAACAGCAGCAGTTATGCTACTTTGTGAGGCTTTATATTTTCTAGACTCAATAAAACCCCGACCATCTTGTCCCGCTGCACAGCTTTCTGCACAGATTAACGATCGAGTTACATCCGAACGTGATTTCTAGCCGATATTTCTAATTATTGCCGGCTACCGCTGGCAAATACGGCTGAGACAATGTCACATATCACAACGGACCACCGGACCAAACGTGAAATATATACGCCGTCAGTCCGATTATCAGTTACAGTTTAGTTATCGAGAGCGACCGATTGTAATATTTCGCTGGAGATTGTTCACCGTTGCAACCAGCCTGACACGTGCGCCTATATCCTCCTCTCTATACGGGACTTTTATTGAAGCGAAAAAGCCCCATAAGAAATTTACGACCCCGTCGATAGCTCTTGAAAAGCGGTGGCACAGACGCCTATATAATATAGGCGTACACAGGAGGTGTAATTATTTTATCGTCGCTACCGTCGTTTTAGGACGACGAAATTGAGCCATAAACTGGCAACATCGACGAGTTAGGACACAATAGTTATATAATTCGTTTGGCGAGAGTTTGCCGCTAATTGAATTCCGGTCTCGTATCAGTCTGCCAGCGACTATGTCCTGCTGTCGCTGGGAGCGCTTCGTGTGCGTCGCTTCTTGGCCGCTTAAATATGCGGCTCGTCGACGGACCCTAACGAACATCGATATCCGTTCGATACTGAATTTATATTTTATTAAACGCTCGTCGTTGGAATTATTCAAGCAGGTGTCACACCGAACGGCAAACAGTTGTTGGTCGAGATTAATGAGAAGCCGCAGCGGAAAATAATAATCCCCCCATAACGGCGGCAACGATATTAGTAAATATTACGTGGACCGGCGAATCTATGATAAGCGTAGCGAAAATTCGGTCAGATTTTTTTTTTCAAAAACTTCCGCATAATCATTATTTTTATCTCGACTAATTTATTTCGTCCGCCGAATTTCGAATTTCGCATTTCGCACGCTACCATCGGAAAGATAACGCGATATGAACAATTCAGTGTGACGGTTCAATCGAAACGTACAGCGGCGAAATACAATATGCAAACACCTGTTCAATTAATAATAATAATAATAATAATAATAATAATAATAATAATAATAATAATAATAATAATAATAATAATAATAATAATAATAATAATAATAATAATAATAATAATAGTAATAATAATAATAATAATAATAATAATAATAATAATAATAATAATAATAATAATAATAATAGAAATATATATTTAATGACTATATGCACACGGCAATATTCACCGGAATGTAGACTATTTAAACGATTATATCTGCGTGCACTATCGCAACCTTTATGAATAAAAAGTAAATAATAAATTAAATGAAAGAAACTATCCCCCCACCCTGCTGCTTTTCTAATTGTCATAATTTGTCTTAAAAAAATGAGCATGCAAAACTACACTATGCACTATTTAACAAAATTTAATGAAGACACTAAACGGGAGATACTGATTATACGAACCGTAGTAAATGAACATAAAACTCTAACGCTAAGCATAGGCACTTAAGAAAATATTTCAAAAAAAAAAGGGTAATCATCATTGGTTCTACCATTACTGATAGCATAAGTTCTAACTTGGCTATTTTCCATTCATTGTCTGGAATTTTAAAGTTCATAATACATATATACCATAAGAAATCTGATAATTTATGTATGTCGGGTAAAACCTAAAGTCATAATTTTTCACGTAGATTTTAAAAACTTTATCCTACAATTTTCTTATGCTTGTAATTATAGATCAATTACAAGGCTACCGTGTAAAGAAAGATATTATCATTGTCGATGCTGATTTTAACACATTTTCATTGGAAAATTTGATTTTCGTCGCGCTGATCACACACATGTTAGCAATCTCGGAGCTACAAAGCTATTTGCCAAACGATGGCCGTATGGCATTTATATCTTGTTATCAATGTCAGTATTACTTAAATATTCTTATCGGCACCATCGGTGTAAATCTGCTCCCCACTGTAGCTTCCTTCTCCCTGCGCTTCTTTTGCCGGAAATTTTTTTTTCCGTATAACACCAGTTGAAGCGAGCGGTATTTTTCATTACGATGAATGTGGCTGTAGTAATTTAATTTACGTTCTTGCATAGTCAGCAATAATTCTCTTTTTTTTTTGACATTCTGGCTAAGACTTCTCGGTTTGTAATGCTGATCTCGAAGTCCTGGATTCTTTTCTCCAATACCATTGTAAGTGTCCAGCTTTCAACTCCAAATAGCAATATCGTGAATACGTAACATCTAACCAGCCTCATGCGTTTGGCTGATATCTTTTCGTGTAAAAAAATTCTTCATTGTGAAGAATTTTGTTCTAGATTTCTCTATGCTGGTTCTAATCTCAATGTTTTGGTCGGTTTCTTTACAGAGTCAGGTGCTCAGATACTGAAATCTTGACACCCTTTCAATTTCTTCCGAGCCGATACGTATATTCCTCGCAGACGTATTAGTGTCTCGCTTACATTTGTCCACCACCATCCATTTTATTTTGGACGCGTTTATTTCCATCCCGTAGCTTGTCTTCACTCGGTAGTAATAAACAAGGTGGTTGTCGAACTTATCAAGACTGTGAGAAGCTGCTGTTGTACCACAATCCACAGAAATTCTCGCTTCTTCAAGGAGCTCTGTTACAGGCTAAACCTGATACTTGCTATCTTAATTCTCTCGCGCGAGTATTCGTCCATCTAGTTTTCTTTCAGGGACTTTCGCCACAGATGATTCGCTTCAAGTTGCTCGGCATAATAGAAACGCGACCTACAGGCAGATGCTAAGGTAGAAGTGCAGAGATTATAATTAGGTTCACTGAGCGATCTGATAGGATTACCCTTCAACTAAATCATACCATTTTAAAATATAGCCAGGGCAGAGTGTTCTGATATGTAGTTTTCCATATAAACGGATAATGCAACAATAAGTCAAAGTAAAATTGTTTTTTTTTTTTGTTAATCGACCGAATACTTTTTTTTTGTTTTTTTCAAATCTAAAGGTATACTGTTGGCGGCGATGATTTTGTTAATGTAGTTGATTTTATAGGTGACTTTGTTTGAGAAGAGACAAAATACTTCGTTAGTCGCAATGTCTTCGCTAGGATAAAGTTTCGATGGCAATTGTTGGACAGTAAAGAAGAAAAATAGAGTGCCAAAGACCACAAGGTTCGTTGCAATATTGGCATATTTCCTTAATTAATTGAAAATGGACTACCTTTTCGCTTAAAATTTAATTAGACCATAAAATAAATTCATAGATAATACAGTATCCGGGATGTTTTTTACAGAGTTTTCGCAATTAAACCAGCTATTATTACGACGGGTGTTTTCGATGAAAGCCTTATATTATGTACGTGTTCATCAATAAAAATAGATAACATCTGACAGCACTTTATCAAAATTACATTGTAATTTTTACCTTACATCGCGATACCTAATAAATAACTAGTTATATTAATGGCTATGCCAATTTTACTCTAAGCGTCATCAGGAAAAGTGTCCAGTCGTAAAATTTGTCCCTAAAAAATGTCACAATTTTATGTATCGGAAATGTAACGAAAAATGGTACCGAAAAAATTTTGTCGAACGGCGTAGCTAATGAAAAAGTTTACTCTCTTCTATAAGAGCACGAGGCTGAATATTATAACATAGAGGGTTATGAGAAATGTGTAATTGAGAAACCACCTAACCGTAATGGGGGAATAATGATATTGGCGTCAAAGGCTTTCAGCTTCAATGTGGTTCACGCGGGTAATTCTGCTGCTGATAGCATTACTGTAGAAATAAGCCTACCAAAAAATCAAAAAATTTACTTAATGGCAATTTATAGGTCACCGAGTAACAACGTTGGTCACTTTCTACAGGAACTGGAAGAGAGCCTGAAACGATTAGATTGGAATACAAAATTTATTATCTGCGGAGATTTCAATATTAACACTGATTCAAGGAGTAAAATAAATGATCAATTTCTGAACATATTATCAAGACACGGTGGAATTCAGCTAATTAAAGGAACAACTAGAGAAGAGGTAAGAGCAGGTCGTATTACCAAATCTTGTATAGATAACATCTTCATTAGACATTCAACAGAGAAAGTAATGGCGGGTATTATAAAGACAAAAATTTCGGATCACTACATAGTTTGTGGTGCACTATGTGTAGATAGAGACGAGAACTTGAAGACCGTTAGTACACGTGAAATCTATCTGAATGAGAACTTGTTAAAAGATAAAGTAAATGCTTATCACTGGCAGGGCTTGCTTGAGAAAAGAGAAGTGGAAGAATTAGTATATAATTTAAAAGTAGTATTCAATAAACTTTATGACGATTGCAAATTTACTAGGCAGACAAGGAGGGAAAGGAGATATAATCCTATTGCAGCTTGGATGAATAGGGAAATATTAAATTTTATACATATTAGAGACCTATATTACAAAAGATGTAAAGGGAATAATACAAATAGAAGATATAAAGAACTATATAAGAAATACAGGAAATTAGTAAAGCAGGAAATAAGACAAGAAAAAGAAAAATATTACCAACAGGAATTACTAAAAGCGAATAATAACATTAAAAAAACCTGGAACATAATAGATCAAGTAGTGTGTAGAAAAGGTCTATATTTATAGATGAGGCAATAGGGAAGAATTTTTATGGGTATCGCAATGCGGCGCGTGAATTTAAAAAATATTATATGGAGGCTATTGAAAATCTGAAACATAATTGTGATATTAGACTCATTAGAACCGAGAACGTGAATACTACGGTCACGTCATTTTACACACCGAAAGCCACAAGTGAAGAGATAGAAAACATAATTAAGAAAATGAATAAGAATAAAGCCCAAGGACATGATGGTATACGGGTGAAAGATGTAATTACACATGCAAAAAAGCTTGCTCCGCTGTTAACAAAAATTATTAATGAGTCTGTAAAAGAAGGTATATTCCCCAGGGAGTTAAAAGTAGGGATAATAAGACCAATATATAAAAATAGGGATAAAAAACTCTGTGAAAATTATAGACCAATTACGTTAATATCAGTTATTGCTAAAGTGGTTGAGCACTATGTAGGTAACTATCTTAAATTGTACCTAGAAGAGAAAAACCTAATATATCATGACCAATATGGGTTTAGAAAGGGGAAATCAACGGTAACTCTGCTTAGAACTTTTACATCTGCGATAAATAAGGGATTAGCATCCGGCAAACAATTTTTGATAGTCTTTCTAGACCTTACTAAGGCTTTTGATTTAGTGGATAGGGAAATATTGATAGAAGACCTAAGCAAAATTGGTATAACAGGGAGATATCTTAATTGGTTTAGATGTTATTTACATGAAAGGGAATGTTTAGTGAAAATTGGTAATGAATATAGTGATATGGGGAAAACGAAATATGGAGTAGGACAAGGAACTATATTAGCACCGTTACTGTTTTTAATTTACATCAACTCCATTCACAATTGTATTAGGAACGCCAAACTTTATGTATATGCTGATGACATTGCTCTGGTAATTGAACACCAAGACGTAGAAATAACAGAAAGGCTGCTTCAGGAGGACTTGAATATGGTTTGCAGATGGGTACACGATAAAAAATTATTAATAAATGCCAAAAAATCAAAAGTGATGTACGTAAGAACACCGAGTAGATTTAGAAAGTTCGTGCCCAAAATAGTTTTGCACAAGGTAGATTGCCTTCATGGATCGGAAGTATGCCGTTGTGAGCCGTTAGAAACGGCTGATAATTTCAAATACCTGGGAATAACATTCGATAAGGCGTTAACTTGGAGAGTTTACATAGATAACATTGCTAGGAAAATTTGGTTCTATGAGTTTCCCAGTTTGCGTCGGTCCATAATTACTAAATTATCTCGCCTCCGTTTCTCGCATAGTCTCCTTCCTTCTTCACTAAATCGCTTCTCTTTGGCTGATTCTCCTTTTTTTGTCCATTGGATCCTGAAGGTTCCCAGTATGTTTGCGATGCGAATCACGTGCTCTTCGAGTGCTCCGGTTTATCTCGCGAGCGTGAGTTACTTTATTGTCATCTTTTAAAGCTTGGTCTTCCTGCTCCTTTCAACGCCTCTTATGTTCTTTCTCTACCTACTATCTCTGTTGTTCCTGTCCTAGGGGTGTTCCTTGATTCCATTGTCGACAGAATAAAAATATAATTTCTATTCTATTCCATGTGTCTATTCCTTTTTGCTGGGCTAATGCTCTTTGCTAGCAAACCCAAGGGGGGGTAAAAAAAAAAAAAAAAAAATTGCTAGGAAAATTAGGCAGACTATGCCGGCGTTATACAAATTAAAACAAGTTATGAATTACAAAACTACGAGACTGTATTTTGACTCATTAATAATGACTAGGATTAGATACGCGATCGAAATTTGGGGGGAGGCAAAAAAAACGGAATTAAGGAAAATTAGTAGGATACAGAAAATATGTTTAAAAATTTTGTTACCGAATTGGAGAAGTGCGAATCTTGTAACGAATTCTACTTCGGGTGGGACAATAATAAAGAAATGTCGCCAAAAATGTTTTTTTATTACAGTAAACTTTTAAGGTATAAAACAGAAAAACTAAGATTACCGACAAGGGAAAAGGTATATGGGACTAGGAACTTTGACAATTTATGTTTTATAAGACCTAAAGGGATTAATAATAAAATTGATAATGTTGACGAGGAAGTTATGGGTCATTTACTAGGTAACTTACCAAAGGAATTAAGAGACGAAAGTAATTTGAATATATGGAAAGACAAAATAAAAATATGGACGATTGCGTGGTGCAAAGAATGAGAAATGGATAGCCATAGTAAAGTAACAGCAATAAGACGGGTAGTTGATTGAAAGAGTAAATAATTATAAATGATGTAATCGAAAAAAAAAAAAAAAAAAAAAAGAAGGCTTATGTGAAAATATTGTGGTACGATGTGCGATGCGTATAAACGTTGTGAATTAAAATTAGACGTAGAATAGTAAAAATAGAAGTTAAGTTGAATTAAGTATTTAGATATAAGACGAATATGATGTATTAGATTTAAGATGTAGATGATGAATAAACGATATAATTATGTTGGGAACCCACAGACGGGCAATTGCCTTGTGGGACCCGCAAATTATTTACAAAAAAAAAAAAAAAAGAATTATAGAAGAACTAGACCTGTGGGTAAAGGGGGCTGCCCCCTTCCGAGTCCCGAAGGGCCAAGTTTACATACATGTATATATAAAAAAAGTGAGTTCCATACCCTTGACAGGGCGTCGGGATCGTGAAGTTAAGGTTCACAGTGTACTAAGCCTAATGGATCTGATGAGAATATTGGGGCCAGTTCCTTTCTCTCGGCCGCCTTTACTTTCCCAGATTTCTCTGGTACCCAATTATTTCAGGCTGGGTAAGCTTTGGAGCGACTTGGATCCGGGACGAGACAAGTCTCGAACCCGTAATCTCCGACTTATATATATATATATAACTCGGCCATTTTGGCCTCGCAAGGGGCTGTGCCCCTTAACCCCTCTTGCTTACATTTCTGTTTCTTGCTCTTCTATACTTTGTATAAAATAATCAAAATTTACAACATAATTCTAAATCGGCCCATATGAATATAACAACATAATCACAAAAATCCTAAAAAATATAACAAACGTTACATAAAATTAGGACATTTTGCGGTACATAAAATTGGAACATTTTTTGGCACATTTTTTCTAATGGGGGGGTAGCCTAAGAGTTACGTTGTAATTAATATATAATAGGTATATATTTCAGATGTGTCTACTAAAATTACTTCCGGTATAAACAGATTTTTGTAATGGTTTCTTCATTTCATCTCTGGTGTGAAAGTTAGATAGTTATTAATATGCATGTATTAATTATCTGTACATTGTTCATAGAATAAAAACATTTTTTTCCCGCAGTAGAAAATTATTAGGTACGATTCCTAAGAAGGAACCGCCGGAATTTAAAAATTGCCTAATAACATAAAAGAATAAAAGTGTTAAATAAAATAAGACCGTTTAGTCTGAGTAAGTGTGTGAGTATATGAAAACTAGTTGTTGGCTCGGAGTTTGACGAACCGAGATTTATTTTCATCGTCATGATTGTTCAGCGAAAGAAACCGATTTATATATCATCAGTAAAAGAATAGACGAAGTACGAAAAGACCAAACTGAAAAAAAGCGAAAGATGAATAGAGGCCGAAATATTCAACCAATTTCGGTGACACAGTACCTGGTGTCAGGGTAATTTACGATCCGGTAGCGTTCAACAGCGAGAAAGTCGAATTCGTTACTTATGGATCCCTGGTAAATTTAAATAAATTCAATTAATCACTGAGATCTCAAATATCAACGTACCCCCGCCTATGAGAAAAATCCAGCCTCAGCGCAATAATACGTAATATTTACATACATTTTAAATTCGTTTATTACATAGCCTTTTTGTGGTCGATCTATATTGAAGCATTGTTGCATCATTTTCAGTTAATATAAATTATGAAATTTTTAACCTCCTCATTTAATTAACAAAATAATAATAGTAATAATAGTATAAATAAATAAATAATAATTTTATAAATAAACAGCGCTCAGGACGTCGAACATTATATGTACGTAAAAGACGTCATAGGAATTCGGCTCCACGATAACGGGAAAATTGTACAATGCTGGAATCAATACTTTTTGGATGAGACCAATCCATTTTCGGAAACTAACTTTGGGACCGATCGCTCGCATGTCAACCGATGATCACATCAAACAACGGTTTCACCTGGCAAAGCTAAAGGCAAAGTTCTAAAGACGCGCACGGTAAATATTTCTCGAACGTAACTATTCGGTGATTTTTTAAATATTAGTTGCAAAATAACCTCTTTCCAAAGTCTCTGCCGTTCTCTTGCGTGATATTCTCCTCAGTTCCTTCGATTTCCTACTTCGGTATTATTATTATTCACGTATTACAGCTGCGCGACTTCCGCTGAATTTGGCAAACAACCGATCTCTATTTACTGGCCTGTTTACGATGTTGCTAGCAAGTTCGTTGGCTGACGTCCGAAGTCAGTTAAAATAATAAAATAATATAAACGCGTTATTTATTCCGCTCGACGGCAGTACCTTTTGTTTATATATTTCTTGACCTACATTGCATTGATTGGCCGAGTTTTAATATATCGATTGTTAACAATGCGAAATTTACATATTTCATAACTGAAAAGGAGGAGAAAAATACGAGACTAGGCGGAGCAGAAAGAGGAAAAGTATAAAAAATTGCTAGAAAAACACCCCATTAAGAGTTGGCGTGCCGTTATATAATAAATTGGAATTCAGTTCTCTGACGAACACAATGCCTTTCAGACCAACTCAATTTATTTATTATCATTATGTGTTGCTGAGCAGGAAACACAAATCGACTTTGGTTTGCGACAAGAACCGACTCAGAATAACGATTTAATTAATTATTAAAACATTTTCATAACGCCGCTTCCATAACCGCAATTTCTGCCACCTTATTAGCTTTCCGCGTGCAACATATAAATACCACTTATATACATACATGCATATATATATATGTATATATATATATATATATGTATATATATATATATATATATATATATATATATATATATATGCGATAAAAAACAGTTTTTTTTAAAAAAATATAAGACATATTCAAAATTCGAATAATTCCGACGCTGCCATTTGCATTACTAACTGAAGATTTAGCATAATAACACAAGTATTAATGAATAAATTTTAAAAAGATTTTGAAAAAAATTGAAAAAAGACATATTTTCCCTTCTCTTTATTTAGAAGCAAATAATAATAAATGTAAGAATCCCCGAACGGAATAAAAAACAGGTAAATTCCCAAAGTCGCTATGGGAATGGACGCAACACTGTATGAAAGCAAATAACTGGTTCGTATTTTGACAAAAGCTGAAAAAAAGTAGGATATATTTTTCTAAAAGGGATGCGGATGTTTCGAATAACACAAAAATGGCAGTGATATAAAATTTCGAAGAAATTTTGACGCATATATTATTGGTCATAATCATCAGTTATTAATATAACACCGAAATCCTGCATTTGAAGTATACTCCGCTAAGATTGAACAGTTGTTTGGCGGTAAAATTTGGTAATATAATTGTGCAGGAGGTGTCTGTAGAAAATTGAGCCTAGTTTATTACTAGTAATGAATACTTTTTTATTCTATATATATGAAAATGGATGTCCGTATATATGAGATCGATTAACTCCGACACCGTTTGCCCGATCACTATGAAAGTTGGCACATATATGTAGTTTTTCATTTAGAAGTTTTTTATGCTATCAAGAGAAAAAAGTCCAAAATTTAAATTTCGAAAATACTAAAAAAAAAAAAAAATACAATAAAATGCAGGCGTTTTTTCTGTAGATTCTAACGAATTTTATCCGAAAATACGGAAACGGGATAATTTTGGGAAAGAAATTAAAAAATAAAAAATTTAAAAAATATGTATTTCGTATGTTTCTCTAAAAATCGATTTACTATTTAGTGTATCGATTAATTATTTACTGACTGCCAAATATTGTGGCTTGCCAGTATTTATTAGTTGCGAAATTTTTTAGTTATTAAATTGTTACAGATTAATCGAAATGCCATTTAGAAACTTGGCTTCTCCTTTTTCTTCTGTCTGTATATATATTGGTCAAGTTTAATTGTAACGTAGCATATTCCTACAACATCGGTAAACAGTAATTGGCACTGTGATTAGTAATTGGTGAGTAAGTTTCAAGTGAAATACCATTATCCTTTTGTTTTATTTTTTTGTTTGTAGCTCAAATTAAGATATGAACATGTGGTAGACCTCTTTTCAGCCATTCAATGGAATACATCCATCAGCGAGTTTCTCCGTGTATATATGGTTCTTACTAACTCCAAGTTGTGTTTGAAAACTCTCGCTATGAGATCATGTCGATGAAATGATTGCTGGGCAGGCAGAAGTAAATCTTTGATTTCATCCCAACATGGACTACATGTGAACATGATGAAAAGATCTTTACGACAAAGCTTTATAGATTTTTCATTATAATACACACACCACCTGTTTTAGATATATGTATATATATATATATATATATATATATAGAATAATAAATAAATATACACTGGCAGGACAATGTCTGCCAGGTTCAGCTAGTATATATATATATATATGTATATACAAGTATGTATATATATGTATATATATATTGATTATCCACTGAATGGAGTTCTTTGTTATACTGATAGCGGTTTGTAGAAGAAAGCACGTGTAATTATGTAAAAATGTTACAATGGAAAAACTTGACATCAGTGTAGTTTCGAAGAACTGAATTTATTCCGGGGTGAGGGAATGCATCGGGATCTTCTTAGTGATAACTTTGGATGTCAGTGCGAGATAGTTTCTTTGTAAGTACAGCTTCATTCGTCTTACGCAGAAGACTACCGACTTGAACAGAAAAGCCTTGTTAATTCGAACTGTACCACACGTTGAATCAGATCGAACGTTTTTAAAAGGCTGCATTTCAAAGTTTCATGTTCAGCCGCGCTCGTAATTCTAATCAACGTTCGATTCGTAATCGAAGTTTTCCGAGTAGGAGTTACGAAGAGCGCACAATTTTTTCGCTTTGAATGTAATTCGTTCGACGTCATTCTCAGGTTTTACACACTGATTTTTACTTCTTTACTGGAGTTTCGTTAAAGTTTCATTTGACGTTGATACTGTTCCAAGAGTGTACGGCTATTATTACTAATACGGACGATACGAATATTTCACGAATGGAGGTTGTTTATTGATTTTTGTAAATTTTTTTCTGCAGTAGCCCGGCGCTGTTGCATGCTATATAAACTGTTCGATCGTCGTGTTGGTTGGATATTGTTAGTATGCAGATGGTCGCGTTATTAAAACAGTGAGCTGCTCACCGAGGCGGATCCAGAAGGACATTTGTAGGGGGGGGGGATTATATAATTACGTAAAATCTTATACGGGGTAGGCAGTAGATTTGAGAAATACCCCCCCTTGTTTCATAAAGAAAATCGAATAGCGATTACCTCTATAGAAATTTAAAAATGCGTTTTAAAAATACATAATTATTACAATTTTTAATTTAACTTTTGATTTATTTTTAGTAGGGGTGAAGAATAAAACGAAATTATAAAATTATACCTTAAATATGTGGTAGTTTTGAATTTGAGTAGTAAATTTATTAGACTTTACTTCTTTTTTATTTTTGTTAGTAATCCGATCCGAATTCGTTGTTTGTGAACAAGTTTAAATACATATATATTTCTCATTGAACTATTTTCATTTCCATTACAAAATAAAAATTATAAATAAATAAAAAGGACAAAATATCCATGATAAATGCATTTAAAATGGAATAAAAACGTTAACATTAATAGTTTTACTAGAAAACAGTATTAAATATTAATTATTAAAATCCGTAGGTAAAATTCATACAAATCTTTTATAGCATAAATTAAGATCCTCTGTTATAACAAATTTTTTCAAAGAGGCTTTGGTTCTTTGGAGGTGGGGATGTTCCATATACTGACTGCTCAGAATAGAATATGACCCTCGATTCTGATAGAGTATTTTTTTAAACGTACATGAAATTTTCGTTTCGACATCAAGTTTTTGAAGAACTCTAGGATAGGTTTTTGGATGTTACAGTTATGTATTTTTTTATCAGTAATCGAACTCTTTAATTGCATCATAGAGCATGTTAGAAAATTTGTTTTTCTAACGAAACTTTCTTATTAATCAGGTTAAGGATTGTAGCTCATCTACCTTTTTTTAGGGCGGATTGGGGGTTGGGGGGGGAGGAGTAAGAAAGAAGTAAATGACGCTGTGAACTTGGCAAGAAATTGAAACGAAATAAGTAGAGTTTAGAAGATAGTAACGGAACAATTTCGCTCAAAGTAGATCCTAATATGTATAAACTGTTCCATTATATCCGGTTAGTGAAAAATTGAAACAGTTACGCACACGAACTAATCGTTAATTCTGAATTGGATTTTTATCGATCTTTCTAGTTATGGTCATCTATAAAAGAAAAATTCATCCCCCTATGAGAGATGTTAAGCTTAAAAAGAGTGATGTTGTACGCGCTGACGATACAAACTGTGAAACAATACAGAACGAATTAATTGAAGGAATCTGAAATTGTTAGGAACGATAGAGGAAGACAGGCTGCCATTAGTAAAACGAACAAAACATTCTTAATACTGCACTAGAGGGAATATGGCAAAAAACATGGCCTAGAACAGGACGGTTTTATGAACTCTTCTATCACATTTCCTCGAAATGTGGAATCCAGTTTCTCGAACAGAAAATTATAAAAAATATAACATCGGGTGCGTCTTTTGAATTACAAACGAAACATCGAGATTTAATTTGAAGAGTAAAAAATAAAAAAAAAAAGTAAAGTAAACCTATACATTACCAAAAAAAAAAAAAAAGAAAAAAATATACACACATATACATAACGTACTTTGTATATATTTTATTAATTATAAATTAGCGGCTAACTTTTGATTTGGAAAATTACCGATTTTTTTTTAAACTATTTGGAATATTTAATGTTTCGAGTTGTATATTTTCCTAATCACGTTTCAACGAGTAGCATAAACATGTGTTTTCACTAAGATTACATAACACTCTTTTACAATGTTGTACATATTTATCAATGTAACCTCGCGTGTAAATTTGAACATTACGATTGTACACAGTCAGAGTCCTAACGGACCCCAATTAACGGACAAATGACGGACAGGAGCCTCTTTTTTTTTTTCGGTTTTTTAATAAACATTTTATAGTAGATTCAATTCGTCTAATCTTACAATTTTCTAGATTGAAGCGGAAAAATTAAGATTAACCTTTTCAAAGTTTAAGCGTCTGATTGTTTGCCAATTCCGTACCACCTGTAATTCACACGAAACGGATCCTCTTTTATTGTTGGCAACAAATACAATCGGGTCGGACGCCGTTGTGCTCCCAGGGTGTTATTTATCGGACTTTCACAACAACGAACTATGCCTTCTCTCAATTAGTCCGTTATATCGAGGACCGACTGTAATAATGTCCTTTTTCCGTTATTTCTGCAAACTTTTCTGTTAGAACATTTCAGATTAAGAAAAATCATAGCAGGAGAAAAGTCTAGCAACAGTCGAAGCAACTTTGATCGTGAAGAATTTTGAAAAAATCACTTTGCAAAACAGGAAAAAATACATAAACGGTACAGATGATAGTTTCTAACTGCACATCAAATAAAGACATCTATTTATATATATATATATATATATATATATATATATATATATATATATATATATATATTTATTAGAGGGTTCTCTATTAGCCCTGTTCTTAGCACGTCTTTTATTGGCGTAAAATTGGCGTGCTTAGCGGTGATTTAGCGCAGCGAGAAAACGAAATAACAAACTTTCGAATAAAACGAATTCGAAAATGCAGCAGCGAAATTGTCAAAGCAAAATATTTGATTAGTACCTAAACTCTCTTGGCACTGAAACCAGATTCGAATAAAAGACAATGTGCAGGGGGGAGGGGCCAATTATTACTCGTTCCGAGTTGGTAAACAATGTTGGCAGTCTGCCGATTAATGACATTGACGTTACCTGGGGAAAGGCAAGACCTCGCTGCAATGAAAGTAAAATAAGAAAAGTCATAAAACCGAATAATAGGAAAGGCCAGCGTTCGGTCAGAAAGTAAAACCCGTAAAACTGTCCTGAAGCCTTTTCGGTAAATAAAAAATTTATCCGCTTCGAACATTTTGCTAAGCCGGTAAAACGGTTAGCAAATAAAATTTCAGACGAACTACGAATGAAATCAAATTCGACTGGAATATTTTACAGATAACGTTGCAAAAGCCAAAATGGAAGATAACGACGATATAAAAAAAAAACAAAACAAATTCGTGTGTGCTTAAGACCACACGACAGATGTGAAAACTTCATTAAGGCGAGGTTAATAATACGAAATACAACTATTTATTTTTTGTTCTATATTCATTAAGGCGAATAATATTTACAATGCATATAATTATAATTGTGAATAAATTATTTTTGTTCTATATTCATAAAATAATAATATTTACAATATATATATATATATATATGTATAATTATTATAATTGTGTATAAATTACTCTGGTAAATTTTGCTCCGACTGATCGTCATTTCTATCGTACTCCAAAAATTAAACAATTGATTTGTGATAACTAAACGATGAAATGTGAATACTTTTGATTGAAATTTTGCTAAATATCTGAAAAAAACTCCGTCAATCGTAGTTCCATATTTTGTTGTGCTTTCATTTGGGTCATTGGCCATATTCAAATCTAATGTCATAGTGTTTATGTCGATGCTGAATGCGACTGATGCGTCACGCTCGCTCATGTAACGGTCGCCGAGCTAGTATAGCAGTGACCCGTTGACTATAATTCTCTCACTCCCTCAGTCGACGAGAGCCAACTTTACCCGAATGAGCGTTACCATAGCCGAGCGTGACGGATCAGTCTCATACAATACCCACAAAATCAAGTGCTCAGAGCGCCTAAAGAAGTTTTCACGATCAAAAAAAAGTCGAACAATTCCTAAACATATTAACACTTTAAAGATATTTCCAGCTAGCCGGCGTGGCACAGTTAGTTAGTTAATTGCGTTTCTTTCGGGGGTTCAAACATGCGACTGAAATCCCATTCCGTAAATTGACACTTCGAAACGCTCACTTACCCTGAGTTAATGTCAATAAAAAGAAGAAGAAATATTTTTTCAGCGATTTAAGCATCAGCTGTGAACTATAAAAAGATTCACTAAAAAATCAATCGCTCCTTCGGACGACTTTTCAGACGTAAAAGATTAAAATACTCATGCGCAGACTTAACGCTCTGCTTTTGAAACCGGTAGCTGCTTCGTGTCTAATTGTTTATATTTTTTAAAAGAATTGTTTAACCACTAATGTCACGTTATACGCAACGGCAACATTTGATTTAAATATTGTTTCGAATTGCGAATGAATATTCACGTTTAAAAAGTATTTCCGATATTCTATTCCCCTCATGTTCTCTCGTCTCCTTTCGGGACCTTACATTTTTACGACTTTTGCATTTACGACTTTGTTCTGGATAATATTCTTCAATCCGGCAACGCGCTTTAAGCTTAACTGTACCGATGGAATCGTTACAAGACATGTTCGATCTTGAAATTCTCCGGCCGAAACATTAATGTACCCGGGGAAAAGTTTACGGCCTACTCGCGATGCTCATCTACTACATTTTTTTAACCAAAAAACTAGCAGAAATACCGATCGATCACACTCGAAAGTTTCAGGATGCTGAAATAAGAAGCGGTACGTTGTTAGCTCAACCGTATGCAAACAACACGACTCGGAAGAGAGTTGAAGAAAATCGTTAAAAAAAAAATAGAAAAAAAATCTAGCAAAGATTCGAAATTTATAAACGGGTAGCTGGGGATCAATTCACTGATTTTTCATAGATTGTGAACTGCTCTCAGTTCTTTTATTATGTTCTTCCATTATCTTTAGCACGATTCCCCTTCACGCGATATTTCCTTTTCTCCATATTCTGCCTGGATTCCGTTTCTTAAAACCTTCGAACGTATTCAGTTTCTCCGTTAAATTATCTTCAAATTCTCCCAATACCATCTTCATTGTTTTTAACTTCTACAAATCGATTCGTGCATATCAGATAATTTTCCTTTTAATTAACCTTCCAGATTTCATCCTTTTAAGATTCCCGTAAAATGTTCTAACGCATCATCGTACCTGTTTTACTTTTTTAACTCTTTCCTGTCTTTATTACACTTTTTGGTTTTCATATATATCATCATACTTCGGTTCGAGGATTTATTATTTACTTTTTTCTTTCCTTTGTTTTTTTTTTCCGGTTTCGTTAATATTGCTTTTATTGAATATTCTGCATCTTGAAAGCATTCCGACTTAACTAGACTGTATTGAAGACGTCTTAAAAAAGTTACCGCTATCTTCTGAACGTAACTGTTATATTTCAAAAAACTATACGGCAAAATTCATATTTTTTGATAAATAAAATTATAACCAAATTTTGTTGGTATTCATGGTAGAAATAGCATTACTATATGAAAATATGTATATCGCTACGAAACATGTTGGTATTTTACAATTTTATTTATTAAAATATGTATAATAAAAGTATAATAAAGTAAATCCCACGTATCCCACATTGATAACGGTAGTATTAGGTAATTTATTATTCCTAATCAGATCTGCATATCCCACCAGTTTCTTTCTCTCGATCATCGCTTTTACACCGAATTTCTCTAGTATAGCCAATATTCGATTTCAGGTTAAATATACATATATGTATATATACATATACATATATATATATATATATATATATATATATATATATATATATATATATATGTATGTAGGAGGAGCGACTTAAATCCGGAACGAGACAACTCCCGAAAACTAATGAAACCCCCGGTTTTGGTTCCATCATCAAATAGTGTCATGCTTAATTCCTGAGCGACACGGCGATTACCTCCATTCATACATTTCAGCTGTACAGACGTAATAATGTTCGCAGCCATTGTTATATTCAAAACGCGAGTATACCAGACTATACACTTACAACTGATATTGTAAATGTTTGACTTATCGCGCTACAAGTATGTTTGTCTGCACTGTACACTAAACTAGCGCGCATATAAGACGGTATGCATGTTCGCCATTGCCTTCCACGTGAAAAATAGTGAGTATTAAACTCCTTTTTTTTTTTTTTTTTTTTTTTTTTGTCGTAATAATTTCTGTCCTTGCCCGGATCAAACCAAAAACTTCGGAAACGGAAGCCAAAGCAACTAGGCTATCGCAACGATCATTATATACTTAATAATAGCGTCCTATATTCGCACTTATAAAAAATCAGTTTTTTGTTATAGAAATGCAAGACAGGTTCCACTTTTTCATACCCATTCCCGTTTTCTATCGAATTCGGCTGCGCATTATTTACCTTAAATGACTTTAATTACGTAACTGTCTGAGTTTTCCCAAATTTAGTTCTGACAAATTTCCGAGCTCCTCTTACGTTTTTTACTTTAATAAAATACCTTTTTTTCGTTCACACAAAACTAATCCTTTATTATGTGTATTCTGCGACATTTTAAATACACGGAAAAACAGATGCAGCTATTAAAAAATTAACGCATTCACCGTAACAATTTCGAACAATTTTTTTTTTTTTGTCATAAATTTGTTGGGCTTGTATTTCGAACGATTTCTCCTATCAGCTCCAGACAAAAAAATCGAGTCCGAAACACATTATTATTATTATTATTATTATTATTTATTTTTTTTTTTTTTTTTCGGCGAATATATTCGTTTTTTCGGTAACCTAATTCCGTATATGGATGAAGATGCGCGTGACTCCCTATTCGTTTTCGGGCCCCAAACAGAGTCGTCTTTTATCCGCCCCTAGAACAAAGTAAAATTACGTGTTATTAAACACACTACAATCTCTAAATAAAACCGAAGCAAACGGAGCAGTTCCCGCATTAATTAAGATTTCTCAGCGCTCTTCTGCAATCGACTTTACGACCGAATTATTAATTAGCCTATGGTGGCGCTATGGGGCTCGGTCATACACAAGCAATGCGAATCGTTCATCAACAAGTTATTTTACTGACGACGACGAGGAAGATAGCACCAAAAACCACAAAAGACAACCCTCCCCCACCCGATAAAAAAAGAAAAAAAATCCGTCATCGTTTATTTGGAATTTCGAATACAGCTTACACGTATCGCGCGGTGAAAATTTATTTCAGAGAAAAAACAACTCAAATAGAAAACTAGGGGAAACGTTGCGTAAGAAAAATGATCGGGTAATTTATTTTGCGCGGAGGAATTTTTAAGAAAAAAGAAACTTGGCAAGATCCAAAAAGGGGGAAAAAATAATAATTTATAATCTAGCTAAATTATTATTTCTTATAGGCAGCGTTGCGAAGGAAATATTTATGGAGGTATAATGGAGGCGGGCTGTGCGAGAGCTGATGGGAGGGGGGGAGAGCATCGATTTATTCGGCCAGAAGATAATGAAGATAAATGCGATAGCGGCCCCAGCAAGCGGCCAACAAAAAGGCTGTCGTGCTTGTTCCGTTTGTCGAAATAAAGTAATTAGCAACACGCTACGTCCGCAACCGAGCAGCGTTCCCGCCAAAAGAAGAAAACCCATCATAAAGGCAGCGGTCTGCGGCATGCGTAAAACAACGCTTTCAAGCCACGAAAATATTCACACTCAATCTCGCACAATTTGCAAAAAGAACAATCGGAATTGGTTCTGATATCCGCTTTTTTTTCCAGTTCGCACAGCGTTCGCAGCAGCCCCCGAAACAAAAACTTTCCAGACTGCCAGCAAGACCCTAATCGGTGAGCAGACGCTGCGGCAATAAAGGACGGAAGACCTTAAATATGTATCAGCGCCCAGGTCATCGCGATAAGGACGAAGGTGCATTCGGAAGACGGACTAATTTAGGTTCATACTTTTTACAAGACCATTATTTCGAATATGGGCGTGCGTTCATAATTTACTTCGGCCGGTCGCAGTAATTAATTACATGCGTACATGAAGGCGTTCGATTGGCCGGCTCTAAAATCAACAATACCGGCGCTGGAGCAGCAACAGCCGTCTACGACTCCTTATCAAAACTGCGACCAGCTGCACTTGACAGAATCGCGAAAAGGGCGAACGAGCCCGCTCGAACTTTTCTTCGCTCGATGATTAAAAGAAAATAACGACAAAGCGCCGCTGGAAAATTTAATCTAAAAAGTTATTTAGCACTCCGTTCGTCCCGCGATAATTACAACTGTTGACGTCATTTTCTGCCCCGGTGAACAATGCGAACAATGCCCCATTAACCTGTTTTGTTTTCGTGATCTCTTTAACGGTGAAGTCGAAAATCGGTCGGAAAAGTGATTGAAATGTAAAATCGTTAACGGCGGTTTCAAATAATCAGACTGCAGTAACGGCTAAATAGCGCGATAGTTACGAGCGCAGCTTGAACACCGACGGTGGCGGGGCTGCAACCGCCTTCTGATGTCGAACGTCGATGGTGTCGTCGCAGGTTCTTGCAATTGGCCGGCTAGCGCTACTCTAGTCATCGTAATGAAGACCGTCGAGTCTAATTTCCGGGCGTCCGCTAAGTATTGCAGTGATGTAAAATTAAGTTCCCCTTGAAAATAAAGTGAGAGTGGTCTTTAGAGTTACTACAGAAACATCGGCTAAGTTAAAAAGGAAAGCAACATAATCATACACATACACGCTCGCAATTTTATTAAAATGCATACTTATCGGTATAATTTTGAATGAAAATTTAAAGTTCATAATAGCGATAAAACTTTGCTTTTTTCCCGGCATCATTAAAGTGTTTAGCGGATCGATGACGTCACCAATCTCAGATTAAAAACTACACTAGTTCGGAATAAGGCCGCATGTCTGCTATAAAAATGTCTAGTTATGAGCAGGGCTTCCTCCGGCTACGAGTACACACCTGCACAGCATAACTCCGGTGTGGGCACTCCTTCGGACGGTCAGCTCTTAATAGATTTCGAACCCTTGTAAAGATCAACGGTCACCGGAAATCTCTCCTGTGCACTGCTACATCCGCGTTACAGAAAATAAAAAAAAAAAAATAAATAACGCGTTGCAACAACAAGAATATGCGAACAGGGACAAGGAGGAAAAAATTTTAAATTTCGTTTTCGCAAAAGAAGAAAGAAAAATTGACCAAACGTTCTATCAATCAAAAACAAAAAAAAAGGGGGGGGGGGTCAGCACCAATTTTCTTTTTCAGTTTACACATTCCGTATGCTTTTCTAAGATGTCCACCGGCATTATCGAACAAACGTCATTTATTTCGACTTTTCTTATAACACTCTTTCGTATGCTCTTCTTTCTTTATCGCTCCGATTCTTCAACGTTTACTAAGAACTCATCATTACACTTTAACGACCCCCCCCCCCTTCTTCCTTCTAAATTTTTTTTTCACTTTTTTTTACTTTTTTTTTTTAAATAGGTTCATTAACATGGGCATTGGCCCGAGAACAGGGGAAAGAGGTTCGAATCGTTACTCGATCAGAGATAACTGACAACAAAGAATCAAGAGCTCTGATAACGAAAGGAGAAGGAGGGGGGATGAGCGAAGTATTGTATGACGTAGGAATACCATTTGGTAAAGAATAGGAGGAAGAATAAGTCTGTTCAGTTGAAAGTGACCAACAATCGAACATTATGTGACCGGGGTCACAAATAAAATGGATGTTGGAGAGTTGCAACGGGCAATACGAAAACAGCACGAGAGAAAAACGGAAAGGTAAAGAAGGGAACACAAACTATGTCCAAAACGCAAGCAGCAAATTGCAAAGAGATTAAAGTTACGCAAAGAAGAAAGTTAAGAAACCAGGGGAAGCGATTGAATAGACAAAAAAAAAAGAAATCCGGGTTAGAGAACATGAGGTATAAGAATTAAACGAAACGTTTGCGATGAGCAGCTGTAGACGGAAGGGTAAGATCCACGATAACATTACTGAGAACGATTGTAAATTACAGGACTATCGATGTGCAATTTTCAATTGCATCTATTGATCTATCCAAAGCGTTTGATTTAGTTGACCATGAATTATTTTGATTACGGACTTGGAACATCTGGGCATTAAAAATAATCAACTTAATCGCAAGGAATAAAAGTGTAACGAAATAACTATCCAATACGAAAAGTAGGTCACGGTACCATATTGGCGGCCTCTATTCTTTTCCTCATTTACACCAACTCGTTACACAAGCATATTAAAAATGCAAAGCTATATGTTTTTGTCGATGATATTATTATTAATGGAGCATAAGAATTTAAAGATAGCGGGAAGATATAGATAATTTTAGTAAATGGGCACATGATAGGAGGTTATGTATAAATATAAATAAATCTAAGTTACTACACATTCGGAACAGTACTAAACATATGATACACGATCAGAAGATTACCCTCCATAATAATAATAATAATAATAATGATTTTTTTTTTTTTTTGGGGCGCGCCAACGGCATTGACCCAACAACAATAATAATGATTGCATAGATGAACTTCATATAAATAACAATGCTCATTTGCGTTGTTGTCCGTCGCTTGAGAACGTAGAAAATTTTAAATATCTCTAGGCATATATATCGATGAATCCTTGAATTGGAAAGAACACATTCAAAGTTTAAATTCGAAAATAAAACACACAATTCCGGCTTTATATAAAATAAATCAGGCACTATCGAACACTATGTATATACTGTATAATTCAATAATAATGTCTGGAATTTTGTATGGAATTCAAATATATTATGTAAGGCTAAGAAAACGGAAATAAATAAAATAAGCAAAATACAAAAGAGGTGTTTGAAAATTATACTCCCCTACTGGAAACAAAACGACTTTAAATCAACATGGCTGAAGGAAAACGATGAAATGTCCCCCAAAATGTACTACTTCTATTATAAAGATTACTAGAATTTAATGCCAATAATATAAAATTACCATTCAGGGAAGTCTTCTTCTTCTTCTCGTGTCATATGCAGATGTATGCACGTTAACGATCCATTGTTGGCGAAATATCATATCTCATGTTTGGCCGCTGCGTCCACCAAGCCTCTCATTGTTATTTTATCGGTCCATACTCGTATGTTGTCGATCCGCATCGTCTTTCTTCTTCCTCGCCCTCTTTTTCCCATAATCATTCCTTGTCTAATTAGGCGTAGCAATTCGTATTGCTTCCCTCTTATAACGTGACCGAAATAGCTGGATTTTCTTTGTTCTATTACATCACATATTTGTCTCTCTGTGTTTGCCTTTTGTAATACTTCATCATTCGTGATCTTCCTTGTCCATGATATCTTCATTGTTCTCCTATGTATCCACATTTCGCATGCCTCCAAGTATCACATTGTTCTTTTTGTATATTTCGCTGCTTCTGCGCCATATAATAAAATCGGCTAGAAGTAACACTTTATAAACTTTTGTCTTATACTGAGGCTTAATGATGAATCTGTGAGCAATTTCCGCATTGTTCCAAAAGCTACCTTTGCATATCCACTCCTTCATTCAGGGAAGTAATACATATTATATCTATCCCCGCGGGATAAATCTACGAACTGACAACACTGATGACTCGTGCTAATCAAATTAATAAGTACAATCCCTAATCATATATTAGGAGAGAAAAAAATGAGTGTGTGGAACAAGGAGGTGGAAAAATAGCTGAAGGAATGGTACAAAAAGATTGAAGAACAAGTTACGTCCTGAATCTCTCTATGTAATCGTGCAATATTCGACTTTTATTATCGACTTAATTCCGCTATTTATATTCAGTCATTGTTTTTATTTAATTTACATCTTGTAATAACTCCCGTGATCATGAAGCTTCCTCTTTGAAACGCGCCGGGTTAATAAATATCAATTAATTGTTAGTATTCGTGTATATTTCTTCTTATTCTATGTTAGACTAACAGAATGATGAAACGTAAGAAGTGCCGGGTTATATCAAGAAAGTCTAATGGCCAACGCACTTCCGTTTAGTTACGTTGTATCTTTGGCTGAATTAGAAACTTTAGTAGCAAAAAAACAAATACTAAAAATATTATAAATATTAATAATTATTTTAGTCGTGCGAAAATAATGTTTTTTTTTTGTGTTTTTTCATTTAAAAGCTAGAATTACGAAATCAAATTATTCAAAGACACGAAACATGTCCGACACATGCCAGTGAAAAAATAGGAATACTATGCGACTGATAGCTCCGTATTTTTCAATAAAGAGTGACGCAACAAAATAACACAACATTCACAGTCTCCAGTGACGTCACAACAATTGAATGCATGCTCGTGACCACGGTCGCTTATTTACCACACTATGTTTTTATGATTAGATAGGCGTGTGCGGCAATACTTGCAGCTCTAGTAGTGAATTGCGCATCAACTATCAAACGTTTAAATACTCCAAAAAAAAAATTAACCCAGAAATCTTCCGTTACTTTTCGAATTACACACTGTTATCGTATTGATAATCGCCTCCGGATGGACGCGGCAGGTTGTATTTCGGTTTTCTTCGATTTGCACGCGAGATCGCGGAAAAAGGAAACAATTCAAATTTTCTGCTTTAATTTAATCGTCGCGCTGTGTACTTCAGCTTAGGTGCGCATAAATCGGGGATTTCACATTTCTCCGATCGATCTAGGGACTCTCTAAGCAAGAGCAGCAGGAAAACGGTATAGTTAAGGATTTACTGTGAGCTATAACTCAAGTTATAAACAACATTCAACGAAAGAATGAGTTATAACTGAGGCAAGAACATTACACAAGGGGAGCACGGCGCAGAGTAGGAGCCAGTCCAGACAAAACGTGGCCACCGCTTGTGCGCCGGAAACGAACATGATCTACCTACGATGCAGCAAGAAAATGATGTTGCGGATGTACAATGTTATAGCTTTTGTACCAGAACATAAATCCCAAGTGCAGAGCGATGAAGATGATGGCTTCAATGAACGATCAACAAAGATATCTGCGACATACAGACGGAGTGTCTACAAAAGGTGTCTGTGTTTGTATTTTAGGTTAATTAAAAATTCGAATACGATTTTTCCACTAGAAAAATCTGCCGAGATTCCTGTAAAACAGCTTCACCTAGTTCGAAACAATGGAGAAGATATCACTTGTAAAGAGAGAGGTATTATTTCATTGGCAACGTGATTTATGGGCAGATGAATAAGATTGCACTCAAAAACGATCCCTGTAGCCAGACATCCGAACAACGAGGATATATTATTTTTAGTTTTCATTTTGAAAGGAAATTTTCCACAGCTTTGCAAAAACCTCATTTACAAATAGTGCATAATATTGCAAACTTCAGCCTATCATCGTATCAGTGTATCAGTGTATCAGTGTATCAGCTTATCATCATATCAGTGTATCCTTGTATCATTGTATCAGTGTATCATCATATCAGTGTATCATCGTATCAGTGTATCATTGTATCAGCGTATGATTGTATCAATGTATCATTGTAACAGCCTATCATCGTATCACCGTATCAGTGTATCATTGTATCAGTGTATCAGCATATCATCATATCAGCGTATCATCATATCAGTGTATCATCATATCAGTGTATCAGTGTATCAGTGTATCACTGTATCAGTGTATCATTGTATCAGCATATCATTGTATCAGTGTATCATTGTATCAGTGTATCATCATATAATGAATCAGTGAATCAGTGTATCATCATGTCAGTGTATCATCGTATCAGTGTATCAGTGTATCATCATATCATCATATCATTGTATCAGCGTATCATCATATCCGTGTATCATTGTATCAGTGTATCATTGTATCATTCTTTCAGTGTATCACCATGCCAGTGTATCATTGTATGAGTGTATCAGCATATCAGTGTATCGTTGTATGAGTGTATCAGCATATCATTGTATCAGTGTATCAGTGTATCAGTGTATCATCATGTCAGCGTATCATTGTATCAGTGTATCATTGTATTATTGTATCAATGTATCAGCATATCATCATATCAGTGTATCATCATATCATCATATCAGTGTATCATCATATCATCATATCAGCGTATCAGTGCATCATTGTATCACTGTATCAGTGTATCAGTGTATCAATGTATCATCATATCAATGTATCATTCTATCATTGTATTAGTGTATTAGTGTATCAGCGTATCAGCGCATCATTGTATCAGCATATCATCATAACAGTGTATCAGTGTAGTGCGATGTAAAGAAAAGGTAGTAAAAAAGTAATGATTGTTAGCCGTGGTTCAAGTGATGGACTATCATGTAATCCTTGGAACAACTAAAACCAAAAAAAACAATTTTTGATTGTTTTCTTTTCAATCTGCGATCTACATAATTTTTCCAAAGAATTTTGCAAACTACTTCCACGAGAGATATGTCTAACATTGTCAATACGGACTTGTATTTAAACAAGGGAATAATGTCTGCCAATTCCCAGCAGGGAGTTGTTCGTGGGACTCCCACCAACTTTATTAAATATCGTAAGAATTTATCGGATTATATTTGCAACTGAATTCTACTGCAACCTATATATATGCGCACACACACACACACACACACACACACACACACACACACACACATATATATATATATATATAAAAACTCAGCCATTTTGGCCTCGCAAGGGGCTGTGCCCCATGACCACTCTTGCTTTCATTCCTGTTTCTTTCTCTTCTATACTTTGTATAAAATGACCAAAATTTACAACGTAATTCTTACTGGCATCAAACAAAAAAAATAACATAATTACAAAAATCCTATTGTAACATTTAACTTTCATTATATAAAATTAAGACATTTTTTCGTTATATATTTTTTGGTTACACAAAATTGTGACATTTTTTAAATAACAATAACAAAAATCCTATAAAATATAACAAACGTTACATAAAATTGCGACATCTTGCGTTTCATAAAATTGAGACATTTTTTTTGGACATTTTTTCTAATGGAGGACAGCCTAAAAATTACATTATAATTAATATATATACATATATATTACCTACACTGCCGTGCCTTAGTAATGCAAAGATCAGAATTTTTACCTTTTTTTTTAATAGTTCTAAAACCTAAAGATTAAATCGTAAGCTGCAATTCCGAAATGCCAAAGGTCATGCGGCATTTTTATTTAGTTTCTGACGCTGCTGCTACCGAAGTTCTACTAACCGGTGTTTCTTTTTCACTTTTCTATCGCTTTCGGGAGTTTTGTAATTTCCTCTAGCCGAATCATATTTTCGTATCGGCCATAATTTTGTTTCTTTTTCCTAGTTTAATACGGTACTGCGTGAAGTGTTTTTCTTCTTTCCTTTTCTTCTAAGGATTAAGCTCATCTTTTGTCGGGACTTCTTCCAGACACTCAAAAGCAAAAATAGAACACGAACTATCGCTAATGCACACCTATACTCGACCGTTTTGTCCACACTAGTAACATGACAAATACACAGTAAGCATTGTGTACGTGTGTTTTCTTCGTGACGTCATTGGTGATCACTACCGCGTTCTAGCCTTGTTTACTCTTTATCTCAGAATACAATTCTTACCGTACAAGCATTGTTTTATTTCTTTCCAAACGTTCCTAAAAGTAATTTTATTCCATAATTACTCTTAGCGGAGCCGCACCATAAAAATATATACATAGTAGTTATTAATTACGATATTTTCAAATTTTATCGATTCCGAATGTGGCGTTTTTACATTCAACATTTAATATATTTAACGCGGGGATAAACCGCATCAATCACCGGATTACGTCAAAGGCCAAAACACTCGCTGCTGTGCACACGGATGGTAATCACTATCGCGCATTTGCCGTACACACTGCCCGAAACAAATACACCCACACCTATGAAAATGTAGCATAAAAATAACATACGCACACACATAAGTAGTACTTCTCGATGCCTCTAGCGTCGCGACTACCTGATTGTACATTCTGGTTATAGAGACAAAATCGTGGTAGTGTTCGCGGCAATACACGCTAGACTACACTTGCGACTGATATTGTGATTTATTTATCGATAAAAGCAGCCTTAAATGTGTCTGTCGGTGTACTAACCAGTGCGCATGCTATGGTATACTTGGTGGATTTCCGCTGCCTTTCACGCGATTATTCGCGGTCATTTAAATTTTTGTAATAATTTCCGTTGCCGCTTCGGATCGAACTCGAGACTCCCATATAACGGAAACCGAGCGCTTCAGCAACCAGGCCATCGCAACGACAGACAAACAATAAATACAACGAAAATCGTGCGCAAACATATACACAGCCACCAACGCTTCCATACAGTCAAATTAAGAATTAACGTGTGAAATGCTAAACGAAAAGCAAATGGTTTTTAAATGAAAGATCATAGCACTAAACCGGAATGTACATATATGTAGCTAAAAAATGGCCAGTACCTCCGCTAGCACAGAAGAGTATATTGCGACACGGACATGTCTTCCGAATGGGATGCAAAATGGTACGACAATTTCATTTCAGTGAGCGAAACTGTTGATCATAAATTGAATAGAACGTTTACACTATGGTGTAAATAGAAATAAGAGTAACACGAAACGACCGGTAATCATAAGACACATACCCAGGTCGATGAAAAAGTTATTAATTTTTTGATTTCCGAACTGAATACCGATAGTTTCCGATTTATTTTAGCAGAAGAGCAAAGGACTTGTTAAGAAATTATCGATTTTTTTTTTTTGTTTAAGAAATTATCGGTTTTTTTTTTGTTTAAGAAATTATCGATTTTTTTTTGTTTAAGAAATTATCGATTTTATTTTTGTTTAAGAAATATAGACAAAAATAACGCGTATCAGTGTGCCTTTCCGAGCTAACTGTCTTCGATTACCACGGAAGAACGTGCAGTAATTATTTTTTGTAGATATATCTAGTAGAGGAAAACATATGAAAAAATCCGGAAGCGTAATATTAGATAAATTACGGAAAGCTGTTGCAATCGCATGATAATAGTTATATAAATTATGAAAATATAACAGAACAGTATCGGATTACCATTCGATAATATATCGTGTGCCCTATGAATATCGATTGTCTATCTGAAACTAGCGGCTGTTTTATTATATTTTTATGATTTAAATAAATTCTTATCAGATCTCTTTCAGTATTAATATTCACATAGGACAGCGCGGAAAATTATACGATTAATTATAACTGCAATGTGTCCCTGTTGCAGAGTGAATGGAATATAAAATAAAAAATAATATTAAAAATAAATTTAGAAAGCGTGGTGCGAGTGAAACTGCGTGCACGTGCCTGAAATCCTGTTGTCGAGCAGGGATGCATAGTCTATCGATGATTATCGCATGTGATCAAGTCCGATCGATCGGAGAAGGGAAAAACGAAATGATCGGAAAAGAGTCGTAGCATGTCGGTAGTGGTGGTTGAAAAACGGTAAACGGATCGGTCGTAAAAAAAAGTGGGCCCCTCATTCATGGAGTTTCGAATCGAACAATCTCCCGGATAAGAGCCACATTCGCAAGGATAAAAGAAGCATCGTCGATTATTTCGATTATTTTGAAATCATAATCATCGCCGCAATATCGGAAAGATCAACCCTTCTGTTGCCGCTAAGCAATAATCGAAGAGTCAATCGAATAGCAGACCAGCAGCGCGCAGCGTCGGGTAGAATGGGATTCGAATCCCGTTGCCATACATTGAAACTTCTAAAAGAACTCACTCGCGCTGAATTAATGTCCACAGTTGACGCGTCGAAAAAAAACAAAGAAGAAGGAAATGATAAGATATACGAATATACGATAAGGAGCAGGAACGTCACAGGTGCTAAAAGTTGCGAATAAAAAATAGAGCGTTTATTTGACAGGGACGGACAATCAAAAATAATATGGTTGAAATTACAGAAAGCTACATCGTTCCGGTGATCAGAACAAAACGGAGAAGATATTCGGGAAAAAACAAAAAAGTGAACGAGGTGGTTAAGACGTAAACGAATGATGGAAGGTAAAGACCAAAGAGGTAATAGGATCAGATTGGATGGATTTTATAGATAAAATCCTTCAATGTGTGTATCTTCACCTTGTTTAACCTTCATTCCAATCCGTTTACACCCCCCTCCCCGTTTCTTTCGGTTTAGTCACTATATATTTGTCACCGAAGTATGCAGGTGTGTAATCTAAACATTTTTAACTGCGCTAAAATTTCTTTTTTAGCGAAATAATACCCACTGTGCGCTCAGCATGCATCAACCATACGGTTGACATGAATCATTTGTTGTTTAACTGCGCAAGATGTGAACTTCGCAGAGCGAATTTCTGATAGCGGTTAATTTTTTCGCTCTTTACTGAATTCTTTTTTTTTTTTTTTTTCTTTTTTTTGGCTCGGCTTTTACTGAATTCTTTAACTACTTTGTAGTCTAGTAATCACTATTAGCTTTTTTCAATATTTTTTTTATTTTTATTTATTTTCATTCGTAATTGTTCCGGCCGTGGAAAAAAAATAAATAAAGTAATTTTCAACACACATCTCGGTGTCTCTCTTTCAACTTATTCAAAGAGGTCGAAATCTAATTTATGTATTTTTCTTTGAGTTTTTTCTTTTTAATTAAAAAAAAAAAAACAAGGCAGGATGAACGAAAAAAAGGCTTTCAAATAACAATTAAAATTAAAGAAGAAAAAAGCGCCAAGGCCAGCCGGTGTAATAATAAGATGGTAATAATGAACGGGTACGAGCGCTCGGTATAATTATTGTAACATTAATTTGTGGTTTTCGTCGCGCCCCCTCAGCCTCCCTCCGCGTCGGCCGTTATCAAAGAGCAACTGGAAAAAAGGAAAATGAACTTTTTGCAGTTTAATGCTGGCCTTTCTTCGTTTAAGGCGTTTCTTTCTTTCAAGCTGTCATTCTCGCATTCAGTGCGACCGAGCCCTCATTCACAGTTCCTCCTTCTCCTTAATAACGGCAAAAACGGAGCAACAAACAGCAGACGGTTTTTTTTTACATTTAAGCGTTCGGCGGCGCAGGCTTCGTCCTTAAATTACATCAAGTTCATTCAATCAAGCCGGTAGCTCCGAGCAAGTGGACACGCACCCGCATTTCACCAGTCACATTACTGTCGATTAATCTCCCCAGTTGTGTTAGAAGTCAGTACGCATCAACTTTAATTCGGAATTGTTTTTCTTTAGTGATTTTGTTCATTCTCTTTTTCCACAACCGCCCGGATTATTTCATTTAATTCGCTTCATTCGGTTATGTTTTACTAAGAAATACATATATATATATATATATATATATATATATATATATATATATATATATATATACATATACATAGGTACATACATATGTAACTCGTTTTTAGATATAATTCTATATCAATCCCGATACACACACCTTTTTTTTTTCAGCTTCATTCAAACATATTTAGTTCATTTTACTCTCCGAAAAATCCTATTTATTAAACGTGAATTTAGTAGAATACTCAAATAATTATTGCATGAATTTAACCACACTGAAGTCCTAATTTTCTTAAATTTGCATTTTGGGACGCAGCCGCGCCGGTTTTTGATGTGAAATATCTATTGGCGTGCCTTGGGAGTAAAAGCGATTCGTATGCCGTGACGGCAAACAGTGTGACACTTTCATGCCGTCATGCCCCCTCTCCGCCATCGCTTCCTACTCGCTTGTACGCATATACTATATACTTCGTTGCTTTTCCTATCCGCCACCGCTCTTTCTTACATGCACATTCACATAAGCAACTCCCATGCTATCTCTTTCTGCACGTACCGCACCTCTCTTTTTCGTATCACATCTTTATCACTGTACTTTCTTTTAATTTAATTATTTTTTAAAAATTTTAAATTAATAAAATTCTAATTAATTTTCGCAGTACACAAACAACGCAAGAGATAGTAGGTGATAACTCACAATGACCAAAATCTAATTTGAGACATATCGTACATTATCATATTTTATTAACGAAACTCGTCTGTTTTTATTTATTCTACTTCGTATTTATTTATTCGATTTTTTTGAATTATAAATCCTTTGATTAACCATCTATTATGATGTTTCATATCTGCCGGGCGTCCCGTGACGAGTCCTTCTATTTTTTTATTTTTTTTTTTTTTATTTTCGTTTTTTTTGTCTTCGTTATCGTCCGAGATATGACACACTAATTGTTCAGACTGCGACGTCTCTTCTTTGGATTATTATTTGTTTCACACGGATTTCGAAAATAGGTTCGAAATTAGAATTTCATTAATGTCATCATCTCGGGTGTGTAGAGTTACACTTAAAACGTTATGGACGAAAAACAAAAAAATTCTTCTATTTATCGTACACTTAAAATTGTAATTGTAATGATAGGATACGTTTGGGGTCACACATGAATGGTTATGAAGAACTCGTATAATTTTACATTTTTCACAAATTTATTTTCGGTTTGAGTAATATTTTGAATAAATCTTTGATAGCGGAACGACAAAAGTTAACGTTCTACATTTTTCAAGCGACCATTTACGGCACACTTTGATGAAGAAGAAAATCCGGTAAATACTTGAATAGCTCTCAACAATACATACCGCTGATGTCTTTCGAAACTGAAAATTCGCTTGAAACTTAAAGCACTCGCAAAGAACTATTAAAAAAAAAAGTAAAGCAAAGTAAGTCGCATTGACAGGGCGTCAGTAATTGTGAAGTTAAGGTTCCATTAAATAATTTAAATTTCCCGGTGATGAAAGATTTGGAGAAAAGTTAGCCAGCAGATTTTCAAAGAATTAATAATTACCAGATAACTGATGTATATATGAATGCCGAAGATACAGAATAAGAAAGTTTCTTGGAAAATTCAAACTTTAAAGTGTGGAAAAGTGTAAAAAACGCATCACAAAGCATGTGATATCTTCAAAATACCTGTTAGTCCGAGTGAAAAAATTACGCTTATATGGTCAACTGAAAGTGTATAAATTTTTTTTTTTAATTCTTTAAATTCTATCTGCGCTAAAGGGTTTCATTCCAAATTGGATAGCACACTGAAAATCACGTTACAGCCAAAACGAACGTGTTCGTGAAATTTCGCGGGAAATATTTATAATCGAAGATGTGAAATCAGAAGATAGATTTTTTGAAAATTCGAATTTTAAAAAGTGAAGAGAAAGGGTTAAAATTGTTTTCAAAAAACCTTACGCGATATCTTCGAAAGAAATAGTTTTCTAAATTAAAATTTCGCGTAAAGATTTCTCATATAGTCTACCAAAGAGTGTGCAAGAAATTTTTTATATATACATATCTTCTGAATCTTAAGGGGAAGATTATGGCTAAAGAATGGTTCTAGAAACTGTAAAATTTAGTACGTAAGTGCCCGGTGCAATTATTTAAGATCAGAATTTCCACGAGGTCATATTTAACATTAGAAATAACTAAAATCCCGAGAAAAACAGCAGCGGCAAGTTAAATTCCTCGGAATAATAACAATTCGTTGTCCACTACGTTGTAACACGCGGGCCTATTAAATACGAAAATCTGTTGATTCATACGTATTTTGGTTATTACGTCGGGCTTAATAAAGAAGTGTCATTCGAAAAATCATATTTATTGGCTAAAAAAGTTTGTAATTTCAATATTGCCCACATTTCGTTTAATTTATATTAATTCGTTGGTTCGATCGTGACCGTTTTTGTATTCTATCTGACGCAGCTGTGCATTTAATTCCAGTTTAATAGTGTATCAGTTACACGTGTTTTAATTAGCCCTAGCTCGATAAAAATATATATTGCTAGAGTGATCGTACACTGAGAAAATTTAAAGATAGACTTTTTTAATTTTAGTTTATATTAACTTTTAATTACCGTCGCGTAAAGTAAAATTGTAATTAATGTAGAATCAGAAATTATTTCAATCGACGGAACTTTCTCACAAAGTATTTAATATATTTGCAGATTATCCTTCCCCTGTTTTCCGTATCTTATTTAGTGTACAGTGATGCCTCGCTTAATTTCGAGCTTTGCATTCAACAATTGGCAAAAATTTGATCTATTTATACCTCCTCAGTGATTTACCTAAGTCTGGAAACTATGGAAAAGAACCACTTTCGAAAACGAAACATCCGGAGAAATATTCTTTTATGGGTTCCACGGTATTATTGCAGATTCTTCTTGATTGATGGAGTGGCGGATCCATATTTACTGTTACAAATGTAAATACGTTACTGCACTGATAATTATTACTTCTATATAACAAAACTAAGCATGAACTATTGTTACTAACTATTGGTGTTTCATTCGATTAGGACAATGGCCAAATTGCTTATCGCCAGACCAAGAAAATAATAATTTTCAATTCAATTTATTTACAATATTAAAAGATACACTACTAAAACTAAATTTTTATATTTAATTTTAGGCCGCATATGCGTAATGGTTGCGCGAGTAGCGGGATCCATGTTAGTTTACATGGATAATAATAATAATAATAATAATAATAATAATAATAATAATAATAATAATAATAATAATAATAATAATAATAATAATAATAATAATAATAATAATAATAATAATAATAATAATAATAATAATAATAATAATAATAATAATAATAATAATAATAATAATAATAATAATAATAATAATAATAATAATAATAATAATAATAATAATAATAATAATAATAATAATAATAATAATAATAATAATAATAATAGTACTTGGTTCAAATTCCATTGCCGCACATTGAAAATATTCAAAAAATTTCACTTGCGCTGGGTTAATCGCACCCTAAAAAAAGAAACGAAACGAAAAGAAAAGAAAAGAAAAAATAAAAGCTCGATAAAATCGGAACTGGAGACATAAGTACACTACATAAAAAGAGAGAAATTACAAGATTTTAACGGGTATTAATATGTGGACAAAGCGGCGGGCTATAGTTATAAATAAGTTTAGTCCAGCATATCATTTCATGGGATCAAGGTTATTATGTCCAGTTAACGAGAACCATAATATTTATATTTACATAATACTAAATTCAAAAGAAAGAAATCTAATTTTTCGGGAGGAACAGGTATTCTTTTGCGATTTCTTGAAATTGCCATTAACTTCAAAAATTTAGTTAAAAAACTGAAATACGGTTTCGTTCCTGACAAATATCCGATCTTTTTCAATCAATATATCACGTGACTGGGAAGAAAAAATATTTTTTTCAAAAATATCGAGCTTTCAGCGTTCCGAGGGTCTATAAATTTCGAAACCCGGATGTTCCAAACTAGAGAAATATACGGCAGTGCGCATAGTTTTAATCTTTACTGCCGGCGCTAAGGGGAATATGGCACTTTTCGCGCTTTTTGTTTTAAATTAAGAAATTTATGTAAAATTTTCTTCTCCTACACATCTGTTGTACTCCGCTAGTCGCGCTATTTTGTGCACGGGTGAAATTTTATGATACCTATATATTGATTTGATCAGTGGCGGATTTAACCATGATGGCGCCCTAGGCTCATGCTGATATGCCGCCCTTCTCATAACGTCAAAGTATGTATATCATATATATTTATATGTATATATCAAAAATTTGTAGATATTAATTAATAATGAACTTACTTCAGTTATCGTGAAAATATATTATTATTCTTTGATAGATACAATCGCAATACATCATAAACATTAGTTATCGATAACTTATAATTAGAAAATAAAGCATAATTAAGGAATAAATTACTAATATAATCTCAATCACGAAATAATTCTTTTTTCTTGCTTCGGCTTGTGCAAAAACATCAAATCATACTCAATTCCCTGTACTAATTGTGCTTCAATATATAATGATGCCAACGCATTACCGGCTGAAATTCTTAACCGGCTATTCAACACCGATGAGACTGAGCTGGTGATCGAAGAAGACAGCGACGAGAATTGATGTTTTCGACTCTATTTTTACTGGATATTGAAAGAAATAAATTTCTTTCCCTATGTTAGACTTCTTGCATTTTTACTTGAGAGTCTACATAAGTATAGTGTACATCAAAGATGTTACGGATGCAGATTTTTTGACATCTGCGGATTGGGTCTATCTAGGTTCATGCTTGCACGCAAATCATTTTTCACCGCTTCTTAAAGTGGAGAGAGATCTTTCCCCAGAACAATTTGTTTTTCACCTTTTTAATGGTAAGAGAGAAAATAATAAAATTCAATTTCGGAAAACTTTAACAATTTTTTTCCTTTAAGGCGCACGGGAAAAAATGTTTTAAGGTTAATCAGGCGTCTTTTTAATTTTAGTCATCTTTTAACTTTTGACGCCCTTCAAATTTTGCCGCCCTAGGCCTGGGCCTCGCGGGCTTAAGCCTAAATCCACCGCCGGATTTGATTTGAAAAAGTAATTATCGCCGCAAGTGCAGATCGCGATCGGCCCAAAAGTTCAGATTCACCGTCATTTGAGCAAATTAAGATCAAATCAGACGTAAAACTAAATTACACTTAATCGTTTCCGTAACTTTATAAGCCACTTATGCCGTGGCTCGAACACTAAAAGGAAGAATATGTAAATAACATTTGAACAATTCGGTAATCCCGTGTTCAGTAGAAAGCCGAAAAACAGCCTTTTCATGTTAATTTGACTAGAAGTTGCCGTCGACAGATATTTCACAAATTTACATTTTCATTTGGAAGATGGCGATGTTTCATAATTATGAGCATTTTGTCACAAAGCGAATTGACGGTAAAGTTTCTATCATCGAGGTGAAGTTCTATTCTACTATACATTCGGGTACAGTTATCTTTTGAAAACACCTAAACTACTGTCAATTGTACAGCGATATCAATTTTATGTTAAACCGGCCGTTTATTTTTATTTCCATTTCTTCCATTACATCGTGTTTTCAGTACTTGTTAGATATTATTAAATAAAAACGTCAACTAAAATGGATAAGTTCTGAAAACCATTATCACACATTACTTGACAGCGTATTTGGTTGACTTTTATTCGTATGAAATATGTTTATAACCGAATTGCTAAAATTTTTGTTATCACTATGTTACGGAAAAATACTTATATAACTCTCTATTTTTTATTAAGAGGCTGAGGTACTAATTATTAACTTACCTTCGGTGAACTGTAACGACCCCGAAACTAATAATAATAATAATAATAATAATAATAATAATAATAATAATAATAATAATAATAATAATAATAATAATAATAGCTCTATTCTTTATCTATATAAACATTACGTCTTTATTTATAAAAATTAATTTCGATTACGTCTGTAAAAATGTTCGTTTTGCAGCGTAGAGGAAACCGCAATTCTCTTTATTTTATACCTTTACGAAACAATTGATATTTTTTGTTGTTGTAATGTTAATAAAAAGCCGTTTTTATAAAAATAATAAGTGTAAATAAAACGCCCTTAAAAACTGCGAAAATGAATTTAATTCTCGAAAACTAACCGAGCACAGTAAAATCCTTTCTCTAATCATGTTTATCATGTGATTGCGAAACATGTTGGGTTTTATATTTTATTTCGTACATTGATACACCCCTTTTTTAGTGCTTATTTATATTTAATTCTTGATTGCTTAACGGAAGTTAAACATTATTTCATTCAACTCAATTGGCAATTATTATAGCGCAAAAAAAGGTGTGTCTACATGTTGCACGTTTTAATTTTAAATTTGAACTCTAATCGAAAATTCTAGACCGAGTAATGTTCTCATAGGTGAGTCTATTTAGTGACATTCGCTGTAACAACAGTTTCCAACTTATTTCAGCAAAATTCGAAGTCCGCGAAATTTTTCATGCCGGATAAAGCACAGAACACACACACACACATACACACACACGATCTCTCAACGAGCCTTATAGATTTAACCGGATGTTTTTAACATGAATGTCTCAAGCTTTTACGTAAAAAATTTATAGCGTAATTTTTAAAACTCGAAGAAAATGATTAGAAAGTATAGAAAAGAGCCGGTGAAAGAGAAGGGGAGCACCGAAAAAAGTAAAAATATAAACATACGGTGGAAAATTGCGAAATACAGCAGCGCATGCGAAGTAAATCATCATAAAGGGAACGAAGCTAATGAGATAAAATTTTCTTTCGGCGTTCTTATCGGCTGTTCTTCAGATGACAAGTTCTTCTGCTCTTTGAAGAGCGACAGAACAGTCAGCTGACTGAGCCTACACAGAAAATCCAATTTGAAAGCGGAATAAAACTCATTCTAAAGTAGTTGAGCACAGGTTAAACAACAACAACAACAACAATAACCAACATCCATCCGCTGCGAGCTCAAAGAGAACTCTACTGGCGCACAAACCGAATGAACAAAATCATCGCCGGCACATTTGTTGAATGAGTTGATTATTTGTACAATATATGTGTATATGATATATATATATATATGCATGTGTTTATGTGTGTATAGTATGTGCATGTGTTCATGTGTATAGTGTTGTGGAATAGGTGGAAAATTGGAATCAGAAACCAGCTCGCACTTTTTTTCTTGTTTACCACTTTCCTTTGTTTGTAAGCCATATTACGCGTAAACCGGTGGTTCGTCGGCGTTTTTACTTCCACTGAAACAATAGCTTATCTTCTATTATTTCACACATGCGCGCGGAAACAAATGCGAACGTTCGAATGGGGATTCCAGCCCCCAAACTTTAACCTTAATTGCCTCATAAATGGAATCCATACTCTCCCGCAGCGAGTACTTTCCTTTGTCCCGTTTCACCCGAACGAAAAGCCCTTTCAACCCCACAAGCCCAGTACAGAGAAGTCACGTTCTTTTATCGCGTCTACGTTTCAATATATTAGCTCGATTGCATTCCACTTATTTATTTCCACCATTTACAAACAGCAGCGCCTTATTGGCATTTTCCATCTTTTATGACGACATGTCAAAAAACAAGTGTTATAACGCTGCATTTTCCTCCTCCGCTGCCTATTACGAGCGGTTTATGTCGCTTATTCAGAATGCTACAGGACGCGAAGCCAACTGAATAGTATATCGAAATAATGATGCACGATGATATTACCCAGGCACATTTTATTAGTTATTCCATTAAATAAGAATAAAAACCTCTTTGCGACCGACTATTCTACAGCAATACACATACGCATTCAACACTCGCGCGCAACACTTAGTCTCCAGTGCACCATGACCTGCTTGCTAGCCGATGATAAATCACCGGTTTATAAAATCACTAACCAAAGTCGGTAGGCTAAGTAATCTGATCGAAAAAGTAAACGGAAATTGCTTAAGCAAATAATATTAAATACGTCCAACTGGCATTCAATTATCCGTCAATAAACCTTGTCGATTGCTATTTCGACGCATGACTAGGTGTAATACCTCGGAAACATGCTCCCGTTTGACCGTCTTTGCATATTGCCTATGGTCAACATGGTCGTAAACACATACGTTTGTCTGAATGTCGACAAAATCGGATTTTTACGTTCGCAGATAATCTTATGAAATCTGTTGCTTCATCTTTGGTATCAGCTTTTCTAAAATTAAATGAAGGGAAAGCAAATGGATAGTCGCAAAAACAAATTGCCTAAAATGTTTATAACGAGAAATATTTCAATTTTTTGTCGGGCCAAACTTCTAGCTCACATAATCGAATTTCAGACTCCAATAATAATGCATAACGATATTCGCACTCCATTGGAAAATCACTAGCAAAATCAAGATCATAAATGTTTGGAGAAGATTGTTTAACTTTGTTTTTTTTGTTTTTTTTATCTACTTTTCAAATTTTCTCCTTTTTGTTCTATCGTAGCTTTCTTAGCATCATGATAGGACATTTCCATCGATTCGAACATACTTCGCTCGATAATTCTAAACATTTACGATCCATCTTTATTTAAATATTTACGTGACACGCGAAAAAATACACGTATGTATGTAGCGATAAAATTATACTGATACAATCGAATAGGGAGAGCATGTTTCTTGCTTAGACAATATTCTGGTAAGAGGTATGCATAATACGAGTAAAAATACATTTGTAATGGTTAAAAAAAATATCATTAATATTCCATTTTTCTGATCATATGGGTTTAGAGGCTGAATTTACTCTCTTTCTCTCTCTCATGGCTTATATCTATCTCTTGAAGGTCCGCATTAGTTCTTTGATAAAAAAAAAATTTAATAACATTATATCGGAATATTGAGTATTTGTTTAGCAGTCATGCATCCGTAAATTAAAAATTTAATTGGTTCATTCCAAATATCACATTATCCACAAGTGCAATAGAATATTAGAAACTACTAAACAGAGTCGTAGACGAAACCCATAGGTTATTGTGCTCCAACTTTCGTCTGAAAAACGAGATATCTCCCGTCACCTAAAAATAAATCCTTCAGATGAAAATTTACGACAAATCTTTAAAATAGTCCCAAAATAACTCCAAAAGGCAGTAAGGAGAGCTAAGTTTGATTATTACAATAACATTCTAAACAAATATCAAAGCAAGCAAAAAAAGTATTGAGCAATTACAAATAAAAAAAACTATTGGAAAAGACGTCTATAGATTAAAACAAGTATATATAATGTATTATCGATGGATGGTAATGGGGGGACACAGTAGCAAATTACTTTAATATTTACTTTAAAGATTTCGTATGTAACATTGTAAGCAGCGATAAATTATGTAGCAATACGACAGTGTTGAATAAAATTATTGGAACAGCTTATAAAGATTCCTTTGCGTTTACACAATTTTCTTACGATGATGTCAAGAATGCAGCTTTGTCCGTATCGAATAAATCATCGATTGGACTGGATAAAATTTCAATTGAACTAGTAAAGGAAAACTTCAACTTTTTCGTACAACCGTTAACCTTTTTTATTTAATGAATCTGTTTTCGCGGAAGCGTTTCCTGAAATCCTTAAATTGGAGGTTATTGTACCGGTTTATAAAAGTGGCGAAAAATCAGCTGTTTCTAATTATAGGCTCCCATATGTGCATTCTTCTCGCTCTATCAAAAGTTTTCGAAAAATGTTTTAAAATAAAGATGATGAATTATCTGACAGTGACTAATTATTTCAGTAAAAACCAATACGGGTTTTTAATAGACCGAGGAACGGATGCTACTCTATTTGAACGTGTATCTCATATTACGGAAAACTTAGAAGCAGGTAGAGATACACGCTGCCCTCTTATTTTGACATAAAAGAGGCATTTGATACCGTAAATCATGAACTGTTAATTCTTAAATTGGAAAATGCGGGTTTTCGAGGGTATATATTAAACTGGTCAAAAGGTTCAACTAGGTAGTCTGCTAAAGATTATTACGCCCAAATTCCCAGGTATTATAAATTTCATACAAGAATTCAAATACAATATGGTGCAGCAGCTGTTATCTCTTTACCGGCAGATGTAAAAACTTTACTAAATAATCCAAAAAAACACAGGCGTAAATTATAAATGAATAAATAAATTAAAATACAAATAAATGTATTTACAAATAGAAAAAAAAAAATAAAAATGGAAAAAATTAACTGTTTCAGTACCTACTTTACTTGTTGCAGTATTTGTATATGTATGTGTGTGCTTAAAATACTTTCGCGACTTTTGGTATGAATGTATACATACGATATGAGATATCATGGTGGCTGAATGTATGTATGAAATGTAAAATAAGAGGATTCGATGAATGATATGTGGCTATGCATACTTATTTACAGTTATTTTTAAAGTTATTTTCATTTGTTTATGTAATAATTTGTTTCTAATTTGATTGGTTTATTTGATGTAAATATGCCTAAGAATATTGTAATTTTAAGTTTAAAAGTTTATATAAAACCTTCTTTTTACTTTTTATAATATTCTCTTACACTGCTCGCGCTTTTTTGCGCACGTGTGAAATTTTATAATAAAAATATTTGACATCTGATGTTTGACATCTGATATTTGATATTTGATTTGAATAGCGCTGGAAATAATTAAAAATGGAAAATTTCGTAATTCATCGGACGGACCGGTTCGTAATCGGAGCATGGATAAAACTACTATCAAGACTTCTTTAAAATATACGTAATGATTACGTAATAAACATTATTTTACGTGGCATTTAGTTATTTTTGCGTAGTGCAGGCACTGACTTGCTGGCTACAACGCGTAAAGAGGAACTCGAATTAAATAAATAAAAAGTTCGTGTAAACAATTAATGAAATCAAAGTTACTAGTACGCGTGGAAGCTTTTGATACATCTACGGATTATGGAAATGGTTTTAACGCGAATTTTTCTAGATTTACCGCGCTTTATTATGTGGTTCCGGATTAGCGCTAGTCGAATTCTTAGAACGATGGAACTACCAAATTGCGCGGCAAGGCAATGACAAATATATCATCATGTGCACGGTAATAATATCGATCATATCGCCTAGAGTTGCTAGAACGTTTGACTTCCGTCGCGGAAGTCTTCAGTTCGATCCAAGGCGATGACAGAATATGCACGCTGGTTAGTATACAGCAGCAAGCACGCTTAGGGAACTACGTTTGTATATGTATATCGATAAATAAAACGTTCGCAATATCAATGTGAAGTGTAGTCTTGCGAATACACCAGAGCGTTTTGAATCAACGCGAGTAAGTCATTCGTCTCGGTTCGCTACTAATATCCTTTCGCACGTTGGTCGATAGCACGGAAGCTAAATTACCTGCCGGTTTACACGTTCCGTAAATTTGCGCTGCTAATTTATCCTCCTACCTGAATAGTTAGATGATAATCTCATAGTCGATGATCGCGGACGCTTAAACTGAATTTGTATAATGATAGATCAAATGATTCTAATCAGCTTCAACTTTCGTACACATCCGCACTGTATACAGAATAGATCAACGTAAATGCTACATCTAATCTGAAAACCTTGTCTGTAAGAAAAAAAGGTTCATAACAGTAGTAGGAGATAAACAGGCATCAAGATTCGGCATGCCCTCTGGTGAACTATCTTTCAAAAGCTAAAAAACTGATCTTCTTTTTCTCATTTTTTATTCCCTATTTGAATTTTTCGGATATTTAGTAAGTCAGTATTTAAATGAAGATAAATACGTACTTTTCAGAGATCAGAACTTCCTTTTAGATGTAAAATAGCTGTACACTGTGCAATACTCGCACGGTAGTAATGCATATCTGCTGTACAATTCCCGGAATAATTTGTCCTAAATTCTACCCAAAAAAAAAAACTCGTAAGGTTGATGGTTGGCCGTGAAGCTGAAACTATTTCTTTCCTACCGTATCAGCTTGCATCGATTCAGCTACGAGTTTGCGCATTTACGTCATATTCCGTGCACCCTACAAAAAAAAGAGGGATTCTCAATACCGAGCCTAATTGCAGTCGGCTCCACTCGTTTCTGAAGGTTTCCAACTAGCAGTTCAATGATTCACCGCAAATATCGACTAAATACATGTTAATCGGCATTCGATAGTTCCGAAAATTTCGATTACGCGTAATTTTCGAGAAAACAATTTCAATTCGTCAAATAATATAGAACAATGTGAACATCGCGAGCTGCCGGTTATTGATTAGAAAATTCAGTCGGATCTGTTTGAATAATAGTAATGTATATTATTCAGTATTCCAAAATGTACGCGATTATAATGTTACGTATAGTAAATTTATAATATTTTCCTGGAAAAGCTAAAGACGATTTCAGCTGTATTGTTTGTGGTAATTTCGGTGGCGCTTTCGAAATATAACCGGGAAAATGTTCGTTGCCGCAGCCAAATGCCAGGCAGCTTCGGCGTCCGATAATAGAAAAAGCGAAGTGTAAACGGACAAATCACAATAATCCGGATAGACCGGACCGACAATTTGAAACCAAGCCGAAAAAGGGTTCTGAAGAAGAAACCGGGGGAGGGGGCTTCGCGACACGTCAACGAGAAGCGATTATCTCCGACCAGCGCGTGTTCGTTATTTTCCTTCTATACCGTATCATCTCTCAAAACATTCTCATTTCGGTGATCTGCTGAAGGAAAATATAAACACGCTAAAATCTCGACAACGGTATCGGAAAATTCTTCCGAGTCTCAAAAAGCTGCTCTTGATAGTACCACAAGTATCCCTGACGGGTAAGAGTTGAAAAACGATACACGAATCTGATAATAGCCGAATGGTTTATCGGAGGGGGGAAAAAAAGGCTTCCGCTACGTTTTCCGCGACGGAATCCATTAAAAGTACAGTTCGGAGAATATTTTGTAGAAAATTCCTTTTGATAATTTAAGTGCTACCTCTCTCTGCATTCAACGATATTTCCAAAAATCCCCAAAACAGTATATCGCATCTGCTTTCTTGCCTACCAGCCTCAGCTGCTGAAACATGTTAGGCAGTGGTATTTTGGTTAGGCAGGATATCCCGGATTCTGTAAGTTAAACATGTAGAAAAATTCTTCTCGCTTCCGGTTAATGCCTATAGTCGATGAGGCCGAAAAAAAAAAAAATAAATAAAAAAAACTGATAACGTTTTTTTGCGTGTATGTTACAAAAATTAACCAAAATTGGCCAGCAACTAACAAAAATCATTAACAAAAAATTAATTTTTACAATTCTTTCATAAACCAGGTGTAGTGTGCTATTGTAAGAACAATTCTTATTTTAAATGTTTAAAACTTGTGAAATTTTCACCCCGTTTTCACTGATTTATGTACACGGTGCGTGAGGTGGCTATGTATAAATTTTACCATCTAGCGTAGAAAGCAGCTTAAGATGCTACCGTTTATTAATATGTAATTAATTAAATCTTAATAAATTTTTTTTCCACGTATATAAATAATTACATATCTTATTTAAATGTTTTGCGTTAACCTATGCGTAAACGTTCCCCATTTTTTTCATCTGGTTCCGTCTATTTTTTTACTCGTTCTCTTATTTATTTATTTGTTTTTGTGCTTATTATTTGAAATTTTCTATAACCTTTTTCTCTTTGATTATCTAGTATTCTACTTTCAATTATGCATTTTTCCTTTTTTGTTCTTAATCACTCATTAACTTTTCTTTTTTCCAACTACCTGCTCTTCATTTCTAAATTGCCCCGGTAGCGTATTCCCTAATGGATATTCTTAAAACTACGGGAATTGATGAATACGATCTAAGGATAGTCAAGAATCTATATTGGAACCAGACAGCTGAACTCATTCTAGGGAACGGAGAAAAGATTGACTTTAAAGTTCAACGTGGAGTACGACAAGGATGTATCCTTTCACCCCTACTGTTCAATTTGTATGCTGAACAGATTTTTAGATTAGCTATCTCGAACCTATCCTTGGGCGTTCGGATTAATGGAAGGATTATTAATAACATTCGCTACGCGGACGATACTGCTATTATTGCAGAGAATGGAAGAGATCTTCAACATCTCCTCAATGAACTCAATGCAGTTGGAAAATCATATAATTTGAATATAAACGTGAAGAAAACGAAACGGATGGTGGTTAGCAAGGAAAACAACTTTAATCAAATCTCTCTTATGCTAAACAATGAGAAGATTGAACGAGTTGAAAAATTCAAATACTTGGGCTGTTATATTACTGAGAACTTGGACCCAGATACAGAAATAAAAATGAGATGTAGTTATGCTCGGAGTGCTTTCACCAGCATGAGAAATCTGCTTTGTGATACGATGCTTACGTCTAGATATACGGCAAAACATTGTGCAATATTATATTTATTCTATCTTATTGTATGGAATTGAGGCAACAACACTCAATAAAAGATAGGTAAATCGACTAGAAGCTGTAGAAATGTCGATCCACAGAAGGATGTTAAAAATACCATGGATAAGTAGAACGTCGAATCAAAAAGTTCTAGAGATGGCCAAAACAGAAAGGATATTAATAAAATCCATCATACACAGAAAAATAAAATATTTCGGTCATATAATCAGAGGAGAGAAATATCAACTCCTACAACTAATCCTTCAGGGAAAAATAGACGGAAAGAGAGGCCGAGGAAGACGGAAAACGACTTGGCTAGATAACATCAAGGAATGGACGAGAACTTGGTCGATAGGAAGACTCACGCAAAATGCCAGAGTATGACACCAAAATAAGAAGAAGCGTATTCCATAATTTCGGTACTTCAAATTCCTCGATCCTATCTGTCTGCTTATTAACTCCGTTTATCCGGTCTTTTGCTGAATTTTTGTGTACATAATTTTTTTTGTAATAGTACACCATTTTTGGTAATTACGCGCATAAACATGTTCGCTCACTTTTTCCTCTTAATTCCGATGAATAAAGTATCTTAGGAATGGTCAACTCTAAACAGCATCTTCTCTTCACTCTCCTAAATGGATCTTCTCTAAAACCATCTTTCCCCCTGTCGTTGAGTCCTCACTGCCGCCAATTTCTCCTAATTTGAACTCGTCTTTCCAATATGACTTATTTACTGAATTAATCTCCTCTGCGCTAGCTCGTCCTTCTTCTCCTATCTGACCAACTGTCGAAAAAAAACCCAGGTCAACCGTCCCATCGTGTTGAAATGAAGACTGTAAAGCGGCCTTTAATTTATGTCCACCTATAGAACTACTTTTTGCTCTGGTTTTTTACCTAACTTTTAGGTTGTGAAAATGTCAATGCTAAAACCAGATTTGTTTTTAAAACAGCAAAGAAAAACTCATGGAAAAGCTTCTGCTGCTCTTCTTCTCGATCCATTCCTATCTCTCATGCATGGAAAATGGCCAAGACCTTTAAATTCCTTTTCCCCTAACGCCATTCCAATCGTAATTTTTCTCCTGAAAAACTAATCCCGTTCTTATAGCTCCTATGTTCCTAGCTGCATCCACTCTATTTTGTCCTTTTCACCCACACGTGTTTGTAATCCCGATTTAATGTTTTATTTGAAAACTCGACCTTTTTTGCTACACGATTGTCCTTCCACTCTTCTCTATTAACATATGTTATCCCTACCCCCGTCATCGCGAAGCTTCTTATATATTCTCATTTCCTTCTGCTTCTTTTATTCCTACCCACGAATTATTTGTATCCTCTTTTAAAAATACAAACTTTATTTTCTCCTTCTTCGTATTTCTTTGGCTAATGTACACTTGTTGGCGAACCCTTAAAGAAACAAAAAAACAGTACTTTACATACTTCCCATGTAACTTGCACAGCAAAAATGTTCACGTACGGTGAAACAACGCGATTTACCGAAAGTTGATATTGCTCCGTAACTCCTATTTGTTTATACAAAATTTTATCGAATCGAAAATAAACAAATTTACCAATTTTAATTTCACACCGAAAACGTTTCTTCTCTCGCCTTTACGCTAACACACTCCTTTTCCACAGAAGTTATAAACTATTTAGAACTACCCCATAAAATATCCCCGGTTTCCCACCGCGAAAACATTGCAGCAACTAAAGCTGTGTGTATACCGCTATGTCTGTGTGAAAATCGGAAATACACGACCCCTAACTGCAATCCGATATATTTGTACTTTCCAGTGGGCAGGCCATTCCGCAGTTAATAAAGTATTTGGAAACATCGAGTTTCACCGTAAACGATATATTTGGTCTAATTCAATTAAAACAACACTGTGGCACGTAATGAGCTCCTTTCTCACCTACTTGGTCAATATCCTCAAGCCAGAGTTATTTAGTCATCTGTTTAAAGGTTTTAGTCGAATTTTTGGCGAATTTCGTTTGTTTTTCGTTTCTTTATAACGCTGAGCTACTCAAGAGAACTACGTATTTCGATCAAGTTGTAAGAATTAATTGCTTTAAAGTTCAGCATCGGAGCTAAGCTATCTAAAATATTTACACTGTTCGCAGTTCGTTTGAGAACAGCACAAACAGCCAGTGTAAGCGGATGATCAAACGCAAACACTTCAATAGGTATCCGCTAGGCGGCTTTCCTAATGATAAAGACGCACTAACATTATCTTCTATTTGCTGGCTTTCCCGATTGTTCACCTTTTCATTTCTATCCAATTATCTTTTAATAGAATTGTAATCCTCAACTGGCAGTTGTTTTCGGCCCCTTGTAATCTATTACCGTCCGGGCCAGCTTCAAAATTTTGATCAATAAATATGGTGGACTCGTCGAACAATAAAATGAGATTAAAAATAAAGGCCAAATTATACAGTGAGTTCCAAAAATATTCGGAAATCATTGAAAAAAATGATTTGTTATTTACAAATGAATAAGCAATGATTTGATAATTTTAAAAAATGTTATAGACTCGTCTAGTGTATCTAACATAAAACATAAATAATAATAAAATTAAATAAATTAACACAACCTTTGTTAAAAATAAAATATATGTTTAAAAAAAAGGCGGGCAACAAAAATATTTGGAAATCTAAAATTTGCGCAAATTTACATCAATAGAATATAATTTAAAAACTGAAACTAGTTAATACTTTGTATGTTTACCCCTTTAGAGCTCTGATAACGGCTTCCAAACGATCAGGGGCATCGACGAAACTAACTTATTCAGGTAATCTGACGGAATTTGTTTCCGTGCTTCCCTAAGACGTTCTTTTAATTATTCGAAATAGAGGCTTCGTGCACTTCTCTAAGTAATGCCACAAAATCTCAACCGGGTTGCAATCAGGTGATTGCGGAAGCATTCCCATCTCTTTCGGACAGTTACAGACTAAACCATTCTCGTGTCTTTCGAACTTTCTGAACGACTTTAATATACCTAATTTAGTCGCACTTTGAGCAAGATTGTTCTTTAAAATATCAATAAACATATCGGCATTCATATTACCTTCAATAAAAACCAATGCGCCGACTCCACTTGCCCCAAAACATCCCCAAAAGACTACCGTCGCCATGTTTTGCAATTAGACTTAAACTTTTCTCCAAAAATTCTGTTTTAACTTTTTGCTTGTCATTGATTCCGTCAATGTTGAACTTGAATTCGCCCCCGTAAAAATAACATCATTCCAAAATGGTTTATTAACGGAAGCGTATTTTGTTGCAAATTCCAATAGATTTTTTTTTATTTACTTTAGAAATATAAATTTTTTCCTTATAGTCCTTGAATTATAGCCCCCTTTTCTTTTTTATTATTCTACGAACGGTTTGTAGTAAAACTTTTTTCTCGGTCCTCGTGTTTATCTCAACAGCTATTTTTGACGCCCTTATTTCCGGAGATCTTGCTATTGTTCGTACGATAAACCGCCGATCTTGAATAAAAAGTTTCGGCGTTGTTCCTGCCTGCGGAATCGATTCTATCCTATTTCCTGAACCGGTAAATAATATCGTATATGGTACTTCTTTTTGATGTTTTCAATAATTTTGAAATTTCAAGTCCGTTCAGACCTTTCGAATGATTAAAAATAACTAATTGACACATTTCAACCGAAATATTATACGTAAATATCTGAATTGGAATGTATAAGAGACGCAAATAACCAAGGAGTCGAGCGTCTATAAATAAATATCGAATTTGAATTTTGAATTTAATTTTCTACCCACTTTCGAAACAGTCGTCACTATTTGATTATCCACACCGTAAATTAAACAGCTAACGTGTTCAAAACTGTCACGTTGTGTCTCAGAATAGGAAAAACGTGGATTAAGCGTGTTTAGCGCGTGTGTTGCGCACGCAGGTATACTTCACACATATTGTTTCATCGTTTCCGAATATTTTTATTGCATGACATTTTTCGGGGGTTTTCCTTTTCTTTTTACTGTAGCCAAATCGCTGTACGATTTTTTCTTATTACGTTGATGAGCATTTGTGTCATTCTGGGTGTGTACCATACATGCTTACAACGAGATTTTTATTATAAAACCCCATCGCTTATGCATTTATAAATGAAAAATCATTTTTTTTAACGATTTCCGAATATTTTTGTAACTCACTGTAAGTAATTTGCCGAAAAAATGCTAGCGCATAATCTGTAGAGAAAACTTGTAATGCATTTTAAGTTTTTTTTTTTTTTTTTTTTTGAATATAAAATAATAATAATATTATTTTATATATTATCTTTTGGGCGCGCCAGCGGCTTCGACCCGACAACTACAGAAATTAAGGAACCGGTTAGAAACTATTAGAAATAAAGCTTAGGAAAGATTGAAGTACAGGGATTATATCTGGAGATGGAAAGGAAAGGACAAAGGAAGAATTATAAGGATCAGGAAGACCCAGTGTTAAGATTTTGGAATACAAAACGGAGCGCTCCGAATTAAGGACAGGGCATTCAAAGAAGATGTGGTTTGCATCACATATGAAAGGAGAGATGGAGCTATGAAAGAGACAAACGGACGAGGAGGAAAGGGAAAAACGAAATATATATATATATATATATATATATCTATAAAACTCTGTCCTTTGGAGCAATTATATAACACGGCATTCAACCTTTATTATCTTATACAAATTAACGGGAAATAATTGTGGAACAAAAAGTGTAGAGTATCCCAGGCTAAGAATGGCATAAAGATTAATTATATATAAACATGTGTAAATATTACTAGTGACCATGTCATTCTTGTATTTGGAATAACAAAGAAATCTCGTTACGAAATTTGTTACCCTTTTTGATCACCACAAAAAAAAAGGTAATTTTTACACCAAGAGTAAGAAATGGTGTTACATAATTCTTGCGTATCTTAAATTTTTCTTTATTACGTGAATTGTGCACTTAATTATCTGCCCAAATAATTATATACGTGTACATATATGTATAAAGTGAGTTCCTTGACAGGGCGTTGGGATTGTGAAATTAAGGTTCACAATGTACTAAGCCTAATGGATCTGATGAGAATATTGGGGCCAGTTCCTTTCTCTCGGCCGCCTTTACTTTCCCAGATATATAACATATAATATATCAGTGGAGGATTCACGGGGAGGATAAATAGGGTACACTCCCCCCAAAGAACCAAAGCCTCTATGAAAAAAATATTTTTTTATAACACAGAAACTTAATTTACGCTATAAAAGATTTTTATGAATTTTACCTACGAATTTAATTATAGCTAATGTTTAAACACAACTGCCGTCGATCTTTTGCCATTTTTATTTATTTTTAATTTTCATTTTGTAATCTTAATTAAAAATAGTTCAATGAGAAAAATATATATATTTAAACTTGCTCACGAACAAAAAATTCGGATCGGATTACTAACAAAAATAAAAAATAAGTAAAGTCTAATAAAAATACTATCTTTCTTACTATTTCTAAACTACCATTTTAGCTAGAATTTTATAATTTCGTTTTATTTGTCACTTAAAACTCCTGGAAAACTGCTTTAGTAATCCCTGTTCTTAAATCAAACAAAGATCCTTTCCTTCCTCAAAGTTACAGGCCAATTTCCTTAATATCGGTCCTTTCAAAAACTCTGGAAAAAATGGTGAATAGGCGTCTCTATTCCGTCCTAGAATCTTTGGAGATCCTATCTGCAATCCAGGTCGGTGGCCGTACATCAAAATCCGCAATTATGCACCTTCTGAGCCTCCAAAGGCAAATACTTACAGCCCACAACAGAAAGCAATACTTATATTCGGTCTTTTTTGACCTTGAAAAAGCTTTCGACCGCGTATGGCGATATGGTGTGCTTACTAAGCTGAAGAACGCCGGAATCAGCGGAAACATGGGCAATTTCATCCTTAACTTTCTTTCTGATAGGGCGATCCGAGTTAGGATTGGCTCCAAAATATCTTCCTCCTTCCTTATCGAAAATGGTATTCCGCAAGGCTCAGCGCTGAGCGTAACATTGTTTATATTATACATAAATGATATGGCAGATTGTATACGGCCGCCAGTTACAGCCCGCTTATATATTGATGATCTTAATATATCCCTTCCTTCTAACCTTCCGTCCAATGCGAGATCAATCCTTCAATCAACAATCAATAACTTGGCAATATGGGCTGATAACAATGGCCTGGAATTCTCTCCGACAAAATCCGTATGTGTGAAATTTCACAAGAGACGCCAGCGTGATCCCGATTCCGACATAACTCTCTTCCTAAGGAATTCACCACGCCCGTTGCTCCACACAATTAAATTCTTGGGTCTTGTGTTTGATGAAAAACTGTCATGGTCACATCACATTCACCATCTTAAAAATAAATGCATGAAATCCTTAAATATACTAAAATGTCTGTCAAATCCGAAATATAGCATAGATCCTAAGCTCCTGCTAACTGTGTACAAATCTCTCACTTTAAGTAAATTGACCTATGGGTGCCAAGTTTATTCCTCATCAAACAAAGCACTCCTTAAATCACTTGACACAATCCATCATACTGCTATACGAATTATCTTGGGAGCGCATAGGACGTCGCCATCGTTGGAAATCTGTTCACTAGCGGGCATCCCACCCTTAACGGTTATCCGAAATTCTTATGAATTCAGAGATTTATTTTACTGGTACCAAGCTAAATTACGCCACAACGATAATTCAGAAATCCCACTACCGTCTTTTCCGAACGATCCCCTCCCCAGTGTACTAGCCATCCTTAAGAAAAGAGGAATTAACTGGAACTCTGACCTTGCACATCAGCATGTTGAACTCCCCTGGGAGGATACTCCGATTGTTGCGGATTTATCTCTACTGAGCGATCGCTCGGACCAGGATGTCATTCTGCCGTCCCAGTACGTGGCAGAAAAAATGCAACTTTTTTCCAGCTACAGACAGCTGTATACAGATGGTGCCAAAGCAAACCCCCTCAATGGGTCCTCGCCGGTGGCTTGCGCCTACGAGGTGGAGGGAGTTGTTCATGCGGTTCGGCTCCACGACTTCTGTTCAGTGCTGGAGGGGGAGCTGTATGGTATTTTCTTCTGCTTGAGAGAATATCTGCAGTCTTACCCCCAACGTCGAAATGCATTTCTAATCACAGATTCCTTGCAATCGATTAGGACACTCCAGACACCTAAAACCTCTCACATATTATCTCGAAAAATAAAGCGCATCATTAACGTGCTTTTCCGGGCTGGCTCACAGGTAACATTCTTGTGGGTCCCGGGTCATACCGGTGTGCCGGGGAATGATCGTGTGAACTTGGCTGCTAAGGCAGCAACATATAGTCCAATGCCCGAAGGTGCCCCTCTGCCTCAGCTGGGGCCACCCTTTTTTCAGCAACATAAGGCAGAGACATGGGAAATTATGTGGTCGGCTCACACATCATGGCTGCGATCCATTAAGGTGAGCACTGAGCCTTGGTGGCCACCGATATCCATGTCCCGCAGAGAGTTTGCAGCATTAACTAGACTCCGCATAGGGCACACAGCAATATCCCACAACTATTTGCTGGAAGGAACATCTCCTCCCTCTGCCTGTTCCATATGCAATTCCCCAATTTCCCCAACCGCTGAACACGTTCTGGAACATTGCCTGCCTGCAGGCACCTCCAACTTACCGACGGTTGCGTTGTCAAACGAACCAAAACAGTTCGAGGATATACTAAACCATATTAGAGCGGCTAACATATTAAAACACTTCTGATCCTGCACTGATCCATGTGCTGTAATAATCCCGGCAATTACACACAGCACATGGACCATATAAATTTAAGGGGGAAAAATAAAACAAAGTTTAAATTAAATTGTAATAATTATGTATTTTTAAAACACTTTTAAATTTCTATAAAGGTCGTTATTTGATTTCCTTTATGAAAAAAGGAGTATTTCTCAAATCTACTACTTACCGTAGAAGATTTTACGTAATTATATAATCCCCCCCCCCCAAATATATATATATATATATATATATATATATATATATAAACTTGGCCACTTTGGCCTCGCAAGGGGCTGTGCCCCTTGACCCCTCTTGCTATCATTTCTGTCTCTTTTTCTTCTATACTTTGTATAAAATGATCAAAATTTACAACGTAATTCTTACTGGCATCAACACACACAAAAAATAACATAACCACAAAAATCCTATTCTAACATTTAACTTCCGTTATATAAAATTAAGAGATTTTTTCGTTACATTTATCGTTACATATTTCATTACATAAAATTGTGACATTTTTTAAATAACAATAACAAAAATCCTACAAAATATAACAAACGTTACATAAAATTGGGACATTTTTCTGGGACATTTTTTTGGGACATTTAGCGTTACATAAAATTGGGACATTTTTTCGAATGGGGGTAGCCTAAGAATTAAATTGTAATTAAATATATATATATATATATATATATGTATGTATGTATATATTATATAAAATGAAAACTGTACAAGCGTAAATTAAACCACGCGAAGGCAATAATATATACCTGCGTATGAAAAATTTGATTTTAACATATCGAAAAATGTGCTTTGTACATTATTCAAAAATTTAGATGTTGGTTTCAAGCAAAATAGACTAACTAAAAAGATTTGCGTATATATAAAAAGCTAATGAAAACTGTAAAGTTGTAGTTTTGTTTGTAAAATGTTTGGATTTCTTTTTTTCGCTATACCGATAACATTGCCATAAACAACGGTGGTCCCAAATTGATGTTAAATCATTGTCCCTAATGGGACACTAAATTGTGATATCATAGGTTAGAAATAAGATAAAATTACACATGAATTATGCATATAGTTACTGGGAAACGAAGAACTAATTATATATCTATTATAATAAACGTTGATAAGAGTGTTGGGCACTCCCACAACGGGCATATTTGCCCTGTGAGACGCACAACCTATGCTTAAGTTTAAAAAAAAAAAATATGTTAGAAAAGAGATGTACTTCCTTCTTAGTCATCTTGGTGGATTGTTTGGAAGCCTAGACGAATAGATTCTGTTAATGTTGGGATTATTGCTACGTTGGAACTTACCCAGTAAATTCTGATACCGGTAAGAAGTCTCTCGGAAAAATGGAACGTTTAGATCAATACGTAATTGTCCGAAGTATGCTCGTCTACCGCTGCTAAATTCTATTACGATTGCGTCAACGAGTGAAACCATATAATTCTATATCGCCAAATCGGCATAATCATGGTTAAATATACACGCATTTTCTTGCTTAAGTTCAATGCCGATCAACGTCCGAACAATGCATGTAATAGTCCACCGTGCTGTTCAGTTTTTGCCGGGAAAGAGCGCCATTTCGTCCAGCTGTATTCATTGTACGAGATGAACTTGTAGAAATGCTTCATTATTACATTTTTATCGTTGGCCATTCTGTCGGTTTGCTTGTGAATGTAATATGTCGGCACTTGCTTTGATTAAAAACTTTTATCCAGTGTTGCGCTTACTCGGTTTAAATGGTGTCTGAATGGCAACACTGGCGTGCGTGACATCGTTATTCGATGTGATAATATCTATAGTATCAGCGAATGTTGTTAATAGTATTTAGTCACAAACCCCGATAGAATGGTGTGCAGATAGAATAAACAGGTTCAAATGCGGTTCGATGGTAAAAATTTATGTTTTGCAGAAAAAGGATTATTGACAACAAACGTTTTGTCGGTCAAATATGATTAAGGTAAAGCCCCTTTACATATGTAGACTCTATAGTGGAAAACAGCGGTTGATGTAAAAATGAGATACGCCACAGAGCACAGATTACACGCAGCGCAATGAGCCGTTTAAAAAGAATTTGGGCTGACTCCGCTGTTAGTAAAGGTGTAAAGATTCGGTTAGTGAACTCCCTCGTCTTCTCAGTGTTCTTCTATAGCGCGGAGACCTGGTCAATGACCAGCGCAGACAAAAAACGTATAGACGCACTCGAAATGTGGTGCTGGAGGCGTATGCTGCGTGTCCCATGGACAGCCAGGAGAACCAATGTCTCCATAATAAATGAGATCGATAACCCGAAGAGGCTATCATCTGTGGTGCTCTGCAGGATACTGCGGTATTTTGGTCATGTGATCAGAACGAACAATTTGGAAACGTTGCTCGTCCAAGGAAAGGTCAACGGAAAAGGAGTCGAGGTCGTGCGCCGACTAGTTGGTCGGACGCGGTGTGCATAGCTGCTGGTCGTACCTTGCAGGATTGTGTACACATCGCAAGGGATCGGAATTGCTGGCACAGTCTGATCAACCGGGTGACAGATCATGGTCACGATACCCCTACATGGAGAGAAACGATTTGATAGAACATATAAAACGATCCGAAGAAAGAAATTGCTTCAACCGGAAAAGTAATCCAGCGTGCCACACTTTGTTCAACACTTAAGCAACGTCCAAGAAAACTGCGGAACATACTTCCTTTTTTCTCTAACGTTGGACAAATTGCATCGATCAGTCTCCATAACATTAATGGATCGTGGAATGCTGAACGCGAATACCGAACTAATAGTTTGGTATTACAACATCGCCGTTTATGTATTGTATTATAATAACGGTTTCCAAAATCTTCGATATCAAGCTGAGAATAGGCCGACAGGTCAGCAGGAAGACACATCGACATGCGGCTTCCTAGTTTGTGCAGCGTAATTATTACCGATTATATCCGATTCGCAAAACATTCCGTAAAGAATGTATCATAAAGGAATTGTTGATTCCCTCGGTAGGTGCGAGATAATTTCACCAATAATGTTGTCTAGTTCGGTTGCTCTCCGCTACGACTCATTACGATCGAATTCTTTTATTATTTTGTCGAAAATTCCAGGAAACCCCGTTAATCATTTTCGTAAAAGCAAACCAATCGCATTACGCAGTTATAATCGCGTGTTTTGTTTGATAATATAATCTTAGTCTCTCCCGGAATTTTTAGCACTTTTAAAATTACCGTAAAATCCGACCATACTCCTATTATTAAATTCGTATCTTAAAAATGTATCCGGACAACAAGGGCTTTACTGATTTTTGAATACTTTTTTCTGAAATAATTGAAAAACACAATTGAATGCAAAAATTAAAAGTAGTAACGACATCAAACAATAATCTGTTAAGCATTCTACGAACGTTATCGAGCATGCTCGCTGCATTTCTACTAGTTACACTCCGAAAAAGACGACAAATCATTACATTCCAGTGAAGTGAACGATAATAGTGTTGGTCACCCACAAACGGGCAGTATCCCTTGTGGGACCCGCAACTTAATATAAACCAAAAAAAAAAAAAAAAATAATACGTAAAAAATGACAACGTACTTGTATCTGAATTCCCATTTTGACACTTTCCTTTTGCCGATCTCTGCCATCATTTTAGAATATTTATTCCATCTTAACTTTCAAAATGTATCCCTCAAGCTGTAAATCGGCAAAAATTCCGCATTATTATTCATTCCTTACTTCCTTCCTATACAATAGACCGCTGAGAGTTCTAGATGGACTGCCACCTTTTTCATCTCTTAACCCTTATCGTAATCATTTCGACTTGCCTTTTTCAGTGTCAAAATTAAGCTCGTGCTCTAGATAACAAATAACAACCGTCCGGGTTCGGTCAAAAGTGTGCTGATCTAAATTATTTCAAAAAATTTCTTATCCGAAATACACGCGCCAAACATCAGGCATGATATGCTGGCAGACAAATGTGAGCACAGCGGACTAATGATTAATTCGCGAAAATCGTTTTAGTCCGAAGTCGTTTGCAAGTGGACAGAAAAACAAAAAAAAAACAAAAACAAAAAAAAAACAAAAAAACTATTACTCAGTTTAGCCAAGAAAAAACGGAGAAATTTAAGAATGACAACCGGTAGAGAATATCATTTTCCTTTATTCAAAGTTACGTGGCAAACCTTAATCCAAACGGCCTGATAAGGTGATTAGAATCACTTTTGAAGCTGAGGTCGTTACCTTTAGGAATACTTTATTGTGGGATAAGAGAACGCTAGCGCGAAGAATGAACTAAAGAAGGTCCTGACGGTATTGCTTTTTATGTAGATGGACTATAATACCTCAGAGCCAGCGAAGGGACGAGGTGAAAAATCGTGTATACAAAGTAGACAACGTCAAGGAAGAAAAAGCAAGTTACCATTGAGAAAGTACTCGCTGGATAACTCACGATCGGAGAGAACTGATGATGAAGAATTCTCTACAAGAAATTCTAAAAATTTAAAAAAATGTTCACGCTCAACTAAAAAAGCTCCCGCGCTAAATTGATTTCATCAATTTGTTCAATTCTGAATGTTAACTTTATTGTTTGGAAGTTTTACGATACAAACAGGGAAATTTGGTAAACCCTGATTTCGGTGGAATTACGAGAGTTAGAGAAAGAGAAAAAAAGTTTACTAAATTTTCTACCATAAAATTGCTATACTATTATCGCGAATTGTCGTGTTTGTGTCAACTTTTCTCTTTTTTTTCAACATTTTATACGTTGATACGTTTACGCAAAAAGGGCGTGGTGCAGGGAAATTCATTTTAAAGGGAGGCAAAAAATCTTCCCAAGTGGCGGATGAAAAAGCACTTTTCTTATTCGACAAAGACGTTGTGTCGGGAAAGTAAAAAAGGAAATCACGTGCTCGTGGAATAACAATAACGGACGCGAACAAAAGCAGAAAGCAGTCAAATCGATGGGAAAACATCGACCGGTTGATATTTTATTCGTTGCGAATAAATCCGGTATTTACTAATTTCAAATTATTTCGGCAAACTACGTTCGAAATTTCCAACGATGAATGAATTGTAATTTCAACTTTCATTTGGAAAGCACAGAAAAGCGAGAACGAAAAAGAAAAAATTAAAAATTCTTAAAAATGTTTATTTTCTTTTTCAAATTTTAAATAACAAAAAATGACATTTACACGACCTCTGGCAATCTAGCAATCAGATTTTAAGCTGAATTAGTTAGAAGAGAAAAAAAAAAAAGTTAGAAGCTTTTTATTTTTAATGAAAGAATAACAACGGCCCACGATAAAAGAAAAAGAAATTATTTTAAAAAAATTAAAATTCGATTTTTTTTTTGAAAACTAAATCTAGTATAAGCAAGAACGTATCCCTAACCTGTAGGGAATAAGAATGGAGCCCAGAGAAGTAAATAAATCAAGTTGGGCAACCAGTGTCGTGAGCTTGCAGATTTACTACAACCTGTATTATTAAAAGCCAATCGACTATTCCGTATAAAATTATTAAAAGCCAATCGATTATTCCGTATGAAATTATTAAAAGCCAATCGACTGTTCCGTATGAAATTATTAACAGCCAATCAACTATTCCGTATAAAATTATTAAAAGTCAATCGACTATTCCATACACGAATTTTACCATTTGACTAGTTTGTCTGGCAAGTTATTTTTTTTTTTTTTAAATACACATATATCTATATCAGTTTTATACCTTTAGATTCCACCGTGGAGAAATGGATCTCAAATGATACATAGTTCTTCTGTAAATTTCAACTGAACATCTATGAATGCTTTTTTGTTCTGTCCAACGAATCACTCTCTATAATCGCAGTTTCGTATAGTTGTTATTACGTTAAATCATTATTATTCTTTATTCGCTTCCTCAAAAGATAGGCGTTAATTTAATTAATTTTTTATATTGACTAATATAAACTCGCATTAATATATTTCTTCACTGGTCGACCTCGGTAAGATAATTACAGAAATTAGTTAATTACACTGGTCTGCAAAAAAAAAAAAATTTTCCTCTCCTTCTGATTTTTATGCATAATTATCACAAATTTAATATTTCTGTATAGAAATATAGTATAAAAAATTACAAATCACGTATACATTTGTTTTAATGTAATTTTTCAATAAAACTATTTTTCTAGGTTCAAATTTAAATTATATATTTTATAACTGATACAATATTAGATAAAATTTGTTACAAAACATCAAAATCCATTAGATAATTTAATTACTCGCTGTTAATAGTATTTTTGACTTTGTAGTTTTCTTCCTTTTCATATTTTCTATTGGAGTTTCGCGACGAATCGACCAATAAAATTCGTCAAGCATTGCTTCTGACCATTTCCCGTTGTAGCGCCTCTCTATGTGCGCTATGTCTTAATGAAATCACCATATTCATCTGATACTGCTCCGAGATTTGCGGGGAATAAATCTAAGTGAGAGTCTCAAAAATGAATTTTAAGGGCCATGTTGCATTTCAAAACTCTACATGCAGAAAGAAGTTCTTGGGTGAGTTCCTGGTAGTTTTCCTTTTTTTTTTTATTTCCAAAAAAATTATAACATACTTTTAAGAAAGCGGCCCATGCTCTTTTTTTCAGATTTATTCAACGTACTTATAACATTTGAGTCCTTCATAAGCTTTCGTATTTGGGGACCTACAAAGATTCCTTCTCTCAATTTCGCGTTGCTGATTCGAGGGAATTTGATTTTGAGGTATTGAAAGCTTTCACCATCTCTCTGTTTACGGTTTTTACAAAATTTTTCATAAGACTCAGCTTTATATAGAGTGACGGTAAAAGAATTTTTTCATTTTGAACTAAAGGTTCTTCTTTTACATGCTTGACTCCAAGCCTAGCTCATTTTGGCCAATTTTTTACTACATAGTGCTTATCTCTTGCGCGACTGTCCCACTCGCATAAAAAACAACAGAATTCTGTGTATCCTCCTTGCAATACAGTTAACATTACTACAACTGTTAGATCAGCACAGATTACTGTAAATATTGAATTTTTTTCAATAACAACTTCATATTTCCATAATTTTCTTTTACACTTGTTGCATGTGCTAGGAGAATTGAAGGATTTTTATTTCCATTGTGAAGTAATACAGATTTTAAACTGATTTTGGACGAATCAATAAAAAGTCGCCATTCCTCCGATCCTCCTTCGGGGCAACTGATTTCTTGTAGAAGTCCCTTAACATCATTACAAAATACCAAATCGCCCCCTTTGGTGAAATAACTCATAAAATCTTCTTATCTGTTACGAACATATTGAGACCTTCGTATTTTTATCTAACAAATTCCATTGTTGTAATCTTGATCAGCCTTAAATTTTGATGAGAGTCCTAAATCGCGAACAAGGTCATTCAAATCTGACTGCGTAAGAAGTCGAGGTTTTGTTGAAATACTCGATTGACTAAGTGTAGGATAAGCGTCTCTGATATCGTTCTCTCTCTTTCTATCAGTGTGAGTTAGTTTTGGGTGTACCAATATGATCTGAACTGAATATAGCACCGTTAATGCAAGAACGACAGACAAAATATGTACAATTTTGTGCTATTGAAGAAAAAAACATTTTAAATAAATATATACGTGATAGCGAAAAATGGAAAGCAAATCTCGATTGAGCACGTTAAACTCATCATAATCATCATATTTTTATTTAAAGGAGGATTTCGTTGCAGACCAGTGTTATTAATCTATTAAAGAATTGTACGTGAGACTGTTGTAGCCTAATTCTGCGGTGACTGCTGTCGATGGATTTCACGAAACGCGTCAGTCAACTCGAGTTCGGAAAAATTATACAATCGTATTAGAGCAGTTTATTTTCGAAAAAAAAAAAAAAAAAAAAAAAAAAAAACAAAGACGATATTTTCGATTACGGTCTTTTCTCTTTTAAACGCACAAGATAATTGATGACTCTAATCGGTCCTTAGCGAGATGAAAGATAGTTTTTAACTAAAAGCAGATGAAAAATTCACCAACTCCGGTTGCGTCTTTTTTTATGATGATCACGCACCACTCTCTAGTCCATTATCAACCTTAAATGCCAACCAGTTTTTCGTCTTATGTCTGTGTTACTACGCCACGATATTTGGGAGTTTTTACAAATTATAAATTCATTAAACTATTCATTTCTATTTTATTTATAATTCGAATGATGCAATGTGACCACTTTAAGCATTAATACATACGTTGACTCGAACAGAAAGTGTTTTTATCCTAGCTGATTTTAATAGTAAACACTTTCTGTGTGAGAAAAAACGGTTCCTGAAAAGATTGAAGTTTAAAGTATTTAAAATTGCATTCATTCGCCGGTTCGGCTCTACGAATAGTTTGTATGAACTAATAAACAAGATAGCGTGTTTTCTACATGCAGCGGCCGCGGCTAGTTCAGATGTAAGCCATTAGTTTACCGGATCCGAGGAAATATAGCTTACAGCATCCCATTTAATAACATATCATGGAATGTAAAGTTAAGGTTCATAAAGTTGGGGATATTTTTACAAAAATACCAAAAAAAAAATCCTCTAAAGTGCAACAGATTACCTCAACGTCGACTAACAAGGAGAGGTCGCGATGTGCGGATCACCGATTTTGATAAAATTTTGCAGATCGATAGAAGACCATGAGTAAACTGTGTAATAGAATGCAACTTTTTGATTTACGCGAGAAATTAAAATTTTTAGAAGCCGCATTTCACGGATAATATACATACAGCCGTTTAGCTTAAAATATGCAATAAATTTCATATTATGTTTATATTTATTTTATGCACACGGTTCGGAAGACTGACTATTCCAAAATTAAGTATATTAAACAAAAAACAATTATTAAAAAACAATAAAATAATTTTAAAAAAATCGATTTTTAATTTAATAAAAATTTAAACACATTATTTATTACATTTATATAGTGTAAAAATGGCAACTTATGACAAATTTGTTTCATGGTGCAGTGGTAAAAATTATGTCTATTTGTACGTACTTGGAAGTAAGGTTCGGGTTCGAATCCCTGCGACATCACGTAAAATTTTTGATTTTATATTTTAAATTACTGATTTTTATCTAATTATTTCAATTCTTTATACATAGCTACATAAATATAATAAAGCGTAAGATAAATATGTTTTATACACAACGAATTTATTATATATATATATAAATATATGTATTCAAAATTTCATCAGAATCGGTGACCCGCAGATCGCGACCTCTCCTTGTAAGACAAAATAAGTAAGTTCAAGTAAGTCCCATACCCACGGCATTATTGATTTTGGAATTAAGCTTTTCATAATGTGCCCATAAGCCTAATGGACCCGATGAGAATACTGGGACCAGTTCCTTTCTCGCAGCCGCCTTCACTTTCCCAGATTTCTCTGGTATAACCAATGTTCAATTTTAGATTAAGTATCACCTGAGAGCGACTTGGATCCGGAACGAGACAACTCCGACATCTCCGGTTTGATAGCTAAGCAAACTATTAGGCTACCGTCCGAGCTTAAGAAAAAGTAAACAAAAATCGTACAGAAAACCCGCACTTAATCAACCGGCGCTAACCTTACAGATCGTATTTACAGAAAGAAACTAGGCTTTCCACCGCGAAAAATTCAACAGAGGGCGTGATGTTATTTCAAAGTATTCCCGGTTAACCCGGGGAGCAATATCAAATCAATCGGTTGTGCATTGCAATAGTTACAAGCGGGTTTCAACCGATATGAATCGTGATTCACAATAGCTGTGTTGAACCAGGATAAATGCCATGCTCGGTTTGTAACAGGTTTTATACTGCAACATTGAACGTAACCTGTCGTATTAAAACGCTAGCAACACGGGGCAACAGTCGCTTTCGAATAGATAATGTTCGCTAACCCTAATGTGTGTACTACTTTCGGTCTTTTTTTTCAATTCTTTTGTAAAATGTCGGCGCATGTGGAATTCCACTTCGTCTCATTGCCTTTTTGTGAAAAAGACGAGGCGTAATTTTCGGCAAAGGATAGTCAGCGTAATTTTGCTAGCCCATCAGTAATTACGTGAGCGATACAGCAAACCAGCCCCTGATAATCCGGTTTTAAATGTGGGCTAGAAATCGAAAAAAAATTGTTTCGCCGAATGTAAAATTGCATTTGTAAAATGTTTGCTCTTCTAAAAAGTTTAAATGGCGATTATTAATGATGAAAGGAAACGCACAACAAAAGTGAACAACTGCAACAGTCGCAACGGAAGCAAAGTGGCAGTTTTTTTAACGACTGAAGAAGAAAAAAAGGAAACTTTTTCCCTCATCAGTTTCAAACGTGGCTGATTTTAACGACAGAAAGCTAAAAAAAAGTGCCAGTGTTGTATTTTTGACAAAGCAGCTCGCCGCACACATTCACAGCACAGAGCAGTTTTGAGAAACGAATAAAGCCGGAAACAAGGAAAGCCAAACGATCCGTAATAAAAAATTTCACAATCGTATGCTGAGCTCCGTCTACCATTTCGAACAGTTACAGTGATTATCCGAACTATTTTCCCGTTTGCTGTCTTAAAGGCAACCGATTTTTATGCTCCTTCGGGATTACTCTTTCGTATTTCTTCGCTCTGATATCCGATGATTTTCTTCCGCCACATTCGACCCAATTATTTTCTACCCTTTTATCTCGTACTGCCGAATATTCCGAACACGGCCAGTTTACGCTGTCTCATCTTTGTACTTTAGAAATACTTTAAACAACGAATAAAATTACGAACCCAATTTTTTCCATCGCTGGTAATACGAATTTTCGTAAAAGCGAAATGTTTCCAATATTTCCATTAGCGGATACGAACATCGAATAAACGGTATTTTCTCTGGAACATGTATATTTTACAGCGCAGACATGGCAAAATCGAGAAAACATAAAATTACCGCGTTTGCAGACGATACGGCAATTCTGTGACCAGCGGATGTTAATCTAGTGTCGCTATAACGGCCGACCTAATTTCGGAATGTCGCAACCGGTAATGAATAAAAAAATGAGTGAAGAAAACGCTGCACTACGCTAACAAATCTGTTGACTATACGCTAATTCCGAACAAAGTAAAGTAAGTCCCATATATCCCCCTGATAAGGTATCATGGGGATTGTGAAGAGATAAGCTTTCCATAATGGTACTAAACCTAATGGATCTACTAAGAATACCCTTTCTACTTTTGGATTATCCGCCGTTACTTTCCACCAGATAATTCTCCGGTAGAAGTTTAAATATTTAGGCCTACACCTGGATAGATTGAAAACACTATTGGCAGATATAAAAAGAAGTGGACGAAAGAAGAAAACGGAACGTTTAATATTCGCAGCTATCTTTCCGCGAAAAAAAATTCTGCTGCGCGAGCAGAATTAGTAGGCCCCACAGGATGTAAAGTATGGTTGTCAGCGTAGCATTCAGAAGTCTCGAAAATTACCGAAACTCGCAGATTCCGGGCGTGTACCGGAAGTTCCGAAGATGTAATCGAGAAGCATGTGAATGTGCGAAGACTTTAGGGTCTTTCTGTCGGTGAACCGAAATTCTTTCGCGGTCATTCGTATGATCTATGAAAATGACTGACGGCCTAGAATGGAGCGGAGAAAACAAAAATTCTTTTTAAATATAAAAAGAAAAACTTTTTTTTTTTTTTTGCACAAAAAAGAGTCTAACACTCTAGACGATCGGAGCGTTAATTCCGGATTATAGAGACCTTTTGTAACTATTATTGTCCGTTATAAATTGAAGTATCGTGTTTGGGCTCCTTCATGAATTCCAGAGGGCAGACTGTAAAAATCCCGGAACTTGAAGTTTGAGAGTAGGCAAGAATTTATGGCGCTGATGAAGAACATGCTCCGCTGACACACATTCGAACAAAGTAGCAGGCGGTTACGGAGTTGTAATTGCGGACACGTGTGTAAACCTAGGGCTCGGTGCCCATGGCTCGACAGAATTTTTCATGTTTCGGAATGCGCCTGATGCTTAAGAAAGAGCCGTCATTCTACGAGCTAGGAGTTGTAAAACGGTTGAGAGGGCGCTATTGTGCCAACTCCGTCAGTGCTGGGAACGTAACCAGCGGTCCGCAGCGCAATTAAAATAAAGCAATGAAACGTACAGAGTGAGTCTTAAATAAGCGAAGGTATTTATATAAAACACGAAAAGGTTGCGAATTTAAATCGATAAATGTCTAATTAGAAATAGAAAACTTTGCTCGGACACAAAAATGGCGACCTGAATATCTCCGACTTTTATCCGTATGTTACTGTCTTAAAAAAAAAAAAAAAAAAAAATTTAATCGATTTTTTAGGACTTTCCTTCACGTGGGCGGAACATTTATAAAAGCTTCTTTTCATCTACAGATTTAAACTCAACCTGTTTGCATATTTTTAAATATTTGGTCGCTCGCTTCGTCTGACAACACGATCTCCTGTAATAATACTCCTTATTGTTAACTAGTCCTGATTCCCAAAGTGATTTTTCTTCCTAACTCTTCCATCTCGCGAGCTATAAACAGGAATTTCACAGCACAACCAACTCCTTATTTCCTTCAATCGTATATATCAATTTTTACTTGATGATTCGCCAATCGGTATCGGAGCTTCCTTTATTCTGTCTCACTCAAATTTCTCTGGATTTTTTCTCCCTCTCCTCTCCGTTCTATCACTCTACAATCGAACCGATATATAACTATCCTACTACGTGCAATCATTTATACTACCTGTAATCGCTATTTCTCTTCAATTAATCTCCTACGAATTTCAGACTACTTATGTCTACACACCACTCGTGCGACTTTACCAATCTTCGTACTATCTCATTCGTAATCTTTCTTTCCACTACTGCTCTAACGTTAATTTGCGGAGGGTTCATAGGGGGACGGACACCTTCGATAGGTACTAAAAAGTTAACCCCGATGCTTCGACTAACGCTCATTCCACTCGAATGCTTAGTTTTTCGATTTTCTTCCTCTGCGCCGTTCTTATCTCTCCATTATACACGCCTCTGCACTTGAAGCATACATGTTATTTCCGTCTCGCACTAGTCTTTCGGTTAAAATAATGCTCCTCGTAAAAATCACGTCTCTGTTGCGTTTTAAATAGCTAACGTTAATTAAAGTTAATCTCTAGCGCGCTTAATTCACACTGCGGAATGTACAAAATTTAATATGCAACACAAAAATGAACATGCCCGCGAATAATAAGGACGGCTGGGAATATGGACAGTGTGAAAATAGCATGCGAGGGGGATGGGGGAGGTGACACTGAGCATATTATATAGTTATCTGCGATAATACGGGTCCCGTGAATTTTCCGGGGGGAAATTTTAACGAATGAATAATTTTGCGGCAACTTCATTTCGAGGAAGCGCGTTCTTGAGCGCGCTGAGTCGACAGCGTCGTTTAGTCTCCCGCGATGACCAAACCGAAATTTTTAATAAATTTTACTCGTTAATCGCCTGAAGGAATTTTTAGTATCTCGTAAACAAACAAATGACATTGATAACGAAAAGAGCTAGACAAGGGGGACACTTTTCTCGGAAAACATTGGGTAATTCGCTTTCAGGATTAAGAACAAATATCTCCCCGGAGTTTTATCAATAAAAATAAGTCGTCCGCGGTAAACATGGGACGGGGAACCTGAAAAGCCAAATAAGATATTAAAAGGGAACCATTGTTGTTGTCGTGACCTCAAAAACTGTCCATCATCCGTGAATCTGGTTGCCATGCTGAGAACACTAATAAAGTTATTGAAATTCGGACGTAAGTAGAAATGTGTACCTTCAATTTTTCACCGTATTGATGAGAAATTGAGAAATAACAGAACCGATATTACGGTGTAAATCGTTATTTTTTTCTTATATATATTTTCGTAATAATTGAAACATCAAATAATGCTGATGAAATAATCACTGTGAATGTGTAACGTCTCGGGAGTTTAGGTTACCGGAAGCATGTATGTCTGATTTTGGAATAACTACACCGATGATGATATTACATAAAACTAATATACCGATTAAATTAATCATAAACAAGCACCAGCATATAAAACAGCGAAATATATTAATAAAGTTTTATCATATAATATGCAAATAAAATACACCTATTCGATAAATAATAGATAAAAATCCGTTAATATCAAAAATAATTACACAATTACATCATTTGATATACAAAATTTATATACTAACATTCCCATACCAGTAGTTTTATAAAATAATTGAAAAAACCATTCTAAAAAAGCACTAAAAACGTACTATACACTAACGAACATTAATCAGCACTTAAAATAATAATCATCGAACAAAATTATTTCTATTTTAATAACGAATATTATATACAACCGAATATGAGTTCTCCTATATCTGCCATATTAAGTGAAATATTATTACAATACTACGAAAATAATATTATTAATAAACAATTTCAAAACCATAACATTATTTTTTACGCCAGATACGTTGATGATATTATCACCATTTTCGAAACTAATAATTTAAACGAAAACAACTCAGACCGTGAAAAATTTTTTTTTTTTTTTTTATTTATTATATTTACAAGTCGCTTTTGAACTACAAGGTCATTAGCGACTACGGTTTTACAGATAATTATAAAATTTTATATTGAATATTTGAAAATGAGAGGAACAAAAAAAAAAAAAAATCAAAAAATTAGCTGAAGGCTGGGGAAGTTAGATCAGTTGGAATACAGAGATGTCTTTGAGGAAGGCTACGATTTTTTTACACTTCTCGGCGTCCGAAAACATCTCTGGGAGGCCGTTGGTAATACCCGCTTGTTGTCTGGCCTGCTGGTAGTGATTACACTCGATCAAAAGATGCCTCACCGATATAGGCACGTTGCATCGTTGACACAGGTTGGGCGGTTTTTTAGATATGAGGAACGAATGGGTCAAGTTTGTGTGTCCAATGCGGATACGAGTTAGGACACATTGCTCGTGTCTACTGAGAGTTGGCATGTTTTCGTAGGTATCTTTTCTAAACTCGTGGAGTTTGCTCGGCGTTTGGAGCCAAAGGGTGTTCCAGTAGTTTTTGACTGTGTTGCTTATCGCCATTTTAGCTTCATGAGGTGTCATAAGTTCTTCAGGCGGGCAATCTTGTGTCGTCGCGGTTCTTGCAGCTTGGTCCGCCAATTCATTTCCTTGGATTCCTGTATGCGCCGGTGTCCACACAAGGCTGACCTGTATATGCTTTGATTGGAGCTGGTCCAATTTTAGGTGGATGCGTTGTATGATAGGGTTTTCGGTAAACTGATTTTGGATGGCTCTTAAGCAGGACAACGAGTCAGTAAATATGGTACAGTTTGTTGCGTCTTGGCGCAGTAGGATTAGTTCTAGAGTATGGAGAATCGCCTTAGCCTCACAGGTGAAGATTGAATTATTGTCGTGCGTTCGTTGTGCTGCTAACGTGATAGAGTCAGAGACTATAGCGTAACTTTTACAATTCCTAAATTTAATAAATAATAATTTACAATATACACGCGAAATCGGTTACGATAAATTAAATTTTCTAGATTTAACACTAATAAAATAAACAATCATAAACTACAATATAATAAAATATATAGAAAAGAAACACTTACTAACCATCCCCAAATACACAAATATTTCTCTTTCTACTCTTACATATACCGACTAATAAACAACCCGCTAAATAATAAAGACAAAAAAATCAGGGCTTAATACAATAAAGAATATCGCACTAATTTTAAAACTGGTATAACAGATAAACTATATTTTAAATGTACTCGAAATAGAAAAAAAGATAAACAAAATAATAATAAGAACACTAAACAGATCTGGACCACTTTTACAATAACCCGGCAACAAACAGTCTTACCAACTTACTCCGTAGATCAGTTAAAATATCGTACAGAACAAATAATAACACTTATATCACCAATTAATTAATACCAATAAATTCATAGATAAATCCTGATGTATATTATATAAAATTAAATGTAGCACGTGCAACAAAATATACGATATAGGACAAACGCGTCGCACCATCCGTTATAACAGGTATATTGCTGCTATTAAACACGGACATATTAAAATAAATCATCTATAAAAGGAGAACATATTATTATTAATAAACATAGATTAAAATTTTAAACATAAAAGATCAGACCTAGAAATAATAAAATATATCAATAATTATAACTTACTTAATAACGCCGAAACATATTACATATTAATAAATTTAAGGATTAATTTAATTAATAATAATCTCATAGTTAATAATAGCCCACTATTTAAAATTAAATCATAACATATCGCGATATATTGTATTAGTTTATAAGATTGACAAATATGATATCGTTTATTTAAATTTTAACTTTATTTATTAATGCCATGATTCCATGGATACGTAACTCCCAAACATATTGGCTTTATTTAAATATATTTTTAAACTATAATTTTCTGTAATACGTGTTTTTATAAGATTTTTAATAAAGTAATAACACAGAAAATGGACTTCAACATTTATAACTCAAATACAATTCGAATTTTGTTGATAGACTAACAGTTGTAAACGGAAGAGCGTCGATGAATCAGTGAATTACAGAACATTACCGAATATTATAAATTGTTAAGCCCATTGAGCAGTTTACACAAAAGTATAAATCACGGATGGTTTTTACACTAGTCTCCGTTTAATTTTTGAATTTCGTACGGGAAATTTTACAGCGATACCTATGAGAATTATCCGCCAGTCACCACCACACACTCCTCGTTGCTCTCCCGGTTAACTTTGGCAGGGACTTCGCAACTTCAGACGTACATAATGATGAAACACTGGGGATCAGAGGATGCTGTGATAAAATTCGAATGTCCCGATCCACGCAGAATGAATCGCACCGCCGTAATACATTCCATTTCAAAAACAAAAACCATCGCAAATTAATTTCACGATCTTTACGAATACACAAAAAGACGTAAATTTTACAGTCGACATCCCGGTTCTGTAAACAACCAAACTTGTCCACGCAAGGCAGCACAACTGTTAAATTATTTCTTTTTTTCTAACAAAAAAAAAGTTCACCTCGCATATCAGACTCCGTTCCAGAAACATGCCGGTTTTTCGGAATTACCTATAAACATTTAAATTTCGTACGCTATGATAATCGTGGATTTATTTGTTTATCATTATTTAAATTATTTTATTATTTACGATTATCATTATAATTCTTTTCATTCGAGTAGGCAGTTGGTTTTTAAATTTTTTGTATCATTAACGATTATTCCCTTGTACATTTCTCCAGGGGAAAAATCTCCTCCTCCCTCCTCAGCACCAGAATCTTCGCAACCCTTAAAAAATATTCAAATCACCAAGCCTACTTCACTGACGGCGCGAAATCATGCCCTGTTTCCGAATCGTCTCCTACTGCTTGTTCCTTTCACTCTAACCTAGTTTCGTCGTCCGCCCGCCTCCATGACCACTGTTCCGTTCTCGATGCCGAACTTTATGCCATTTTCCTAGCCCTCGAATCCACAATTAAATCCCCTCCACCCAACAGTCGCATTTTGATTGTATCTGATTCACTAGCAGCTTTGGAGTCCCTTCCTCAACAATCCCCATCGAATTACATAACCAACTCTATACAATCCCTAATCCTAAAATTAAGATCATCCTCCCACCAAATTACTTTCTTGTGGGTGCTAAGCCATACCGGACTTGGGGGTAATTACTTAGCTGACATCGCTGCTAAGTCAACACTGTCGTGCCCCATGCTCTGTTCACCTCCTCTTCCCGCCGACATAGTAAAATCCATAAAAATTCTCGTGCAATCCCAATGGAAGCAAGATTGGCTCACTGGACAATCTTGCTTTCTAAGAGAAATAAAACACGGAATTGACCCTTGGTTCCCTCCTTCTGACCTCCCCAGAACCCACTTTGTAGCTATGGCAAGACTCCGCATTGGACATATTTCGCTGACTCATGATCATCTCTTACTTAATTGCGAGCCCCCTTTCGAATGCCCCCTTTGCTCCCTTCACCCCGCTCCTACAGTAAAACACCTCTGCTCCTGGAGTGCCCCTCCTTCGTGCTCTAGCGCGCTAAGCTCCGCATAGCGTCTTTGCAGTCGTCTTCGGCCAACTCGCCTTTGAACATTGCAGACACTATTCGGTTTCTTTATACAACTAACTTATTTCGAACCATTTAACTTTCCGATTGCCATAGTGTCGTAATAGCCCCGGCAGCTGTACACGGCACTCAAAAAAAAAAAAAAAATAAAATAATCACCGACTAATTTCGAATACTAAATCTATATTCATAGTTAATAATTGCACTATCTAAAACTGGTCGGCGACGGTTTTACAAGTTTACTAATATTATTGTGTCTGTTGTTCAATTTAATATCAATATGGCTGCGTAGAATTACCACGTCAATATTTAATTTCGCCGGAACAGCAAAGAAATCTGTGTATTCGTGAAATTGTCTTTTGAACGGAAGAAGGAGGAAAAAAAAAAGGGAACACAAATGTATATATACATATATAGTTTTATAAATTGTCAGATTCACTATCCGCTTCGCAGCGAGGCCATAAATCCGGAATTGGAGCTCAGCCCATTATCGATATTGATGTGTCATCAGTTGTTAATGATTTTAGAAAGCTGTCCGATTCCTGCAGGACGTAATTTGTCGCAGGCCGATATACGGAGGCGCGATGTTCGCAGTAAATCACATCGTACACGTCCAATTCTCATACGTCTTTTTCTCTGGCCACTTAAACGTTCCCCTTTTTGACTAGTATATATCGATTTACTATTTTCAGGTGAAAACGGAAAAAATGGCGGCAATTCGTTTTTCACAAGACCCTCGCCATCTACCTTAATCGGTCTCATTTTACCGGACTGGCGTTGTACCATCGCGTTCTCTTTACACCTTGCTAAATTATCATTTCGCCCTCTCCTGTCGCGATACTAGGCATTTCCAAGTGCTGTATTGCACAGTTGTACACGTCTATATTCAGATGTTATCGGATGAGGGCTAACATAAATCTGTAATCGTAGCACGAAACTTCAACATCTGATCTTTCAAAGCGTATTGTAAAATATAAAAAAGCTTCCATTCGGCTTGACCGACGAAAATGTTAATATCAATGAAATATTACCATTTCTCTCTCTCTCTATATATATATATATATATATGTATATATATCGCGTTTGGCCTAGTGGCTAGAGCGCTTGACTTCCGATCCGGCGGTCTCGGGTTCGATACCGGGGCGACGACAAAAATTATGCGGCGCTGGTTTTTAGTACACAGCAGTTTAGACACAGTTGAATACTGCATCTGTAGCGCGATAACAAGCGACTATAGTCAGTTCCGAATGTAGTCGTGCGAGTGCGCTGGCGTCGCATACAAATATTCAGCCGGCGAACAATCGCATCAACGTGAGTAAAGTCCATTCGTCTTGGTTCGCCACGCCATTGGTATCTTTCTCACGTTGTCGGCAGCACGGAAGCCAGGTTGCGCTCCTGCTTACGTGCTTATCTATTGCGCGGCTATTATATCCTCTAATTCTCCTCAGTATTAGAAGATGATATCTCATACTCGAAATCGAGTGAGAATAGACGATGTAGATATATGTATATATTTCTTCTTTCTCTCCTCAACCTTATCGGTTGGTGGGCAACCTAATTGTACATCTCAGCTGTACAGACACAGGCATAGTGTGCTAGTCAATTGTTTATATACAGTACGAATGGGTACACGTGCAAGACTTCATTTGGAATTGATTGTAATCGCTTGTAATCGTACCACGAGTGCAGTCCCGTGTTGTCTGCTGTGTACTGACCTAGCGCGCATATGATGTTGTACGTGGTGGTTTGCCATTACCTTCCACGTGGTTATTAGCGGTTATTTATTTAATTCATGTGACGCGTTCTGAGAAATCATATCTTAGGGTAACCGACATCAAAATTGAGATTTTTATCGATTCTGATAGTAATAAGTACGAGAAATTCAATGAAATTTAGCGCAAATCTCTAGCTTGTTTCATTCATGAAATATAGCATATCAAAGTTGAAAAATGTGGTAAACGACTTTTCGAGAAAAACGAGCTTAAAGTTTGGCAACGTAGAAATGTCTCCTACGGATAATACAGCACCTGAATGTAGTATTTATTTAACCGATTCTTGTAGAAAAAAACATGAGGAATTCAATGAAACTTACTGCAAGTCTTTAGCTCCTTTCAGTAGTGAGATACAACACGCTAAAAATGACTCATTTTAAAACATATATAGTTTTCGAAAAAAAAAAAATTATTTCAAAGATTATCTTGTACGAACGATAAATTCCCTTTCTGTGCTTCAATTAGACAGCTTCTCATGTACAAAAAAAACAAAAAAAAAAACGAAGAACTCAATAAAATTTGGAGAAAATGAGGGGAAAATATAATAAGAAATAATGGAAAACGAAATTACAAAAATAAAAAGGCATATTAAGGTGCTTGGCTACTAAATCAGAGGACACGAGTTCGAGACCTGTCTCGCTCGGAATCCAAATCGCCCTCAGCTTTACACCTAATCTAAAATTGAATATTGGTTATACCAGAGAATAAAGGCGGATAATCGAATAGTAGAAAGGAAATGGTCCCAGTATTCTCATTAGATCCATTAGGCTTCTGTACACTGTGAACTTTAACTTAACAATCCCCCGACGTCCTGTCAAAAGTATGAGATTTACTTTACCTATTACTATTTATTAAATATAAATATAGTAATTTGGAGTAAAATACAAATATAAATATATAAACACTTAAAAATTAGCCGATGATGGGTTTTCTAAGTAGTACATATATATATATATATATATATATATATATATATATATCGTTTATACATTTATACTTCTTTGTTATATTTATATTTTGTTCCAAATTACTATAAAAAATAATACATTTCAAGGTATAATGTACAAAAGTATATTTATTCTTAAACGAGATTAATATTGATTAGAATCAACTCAAAATTAAAATTGCTACCATTAAGCGATACAAACAATCGTTTTTTATAAGCAAAATAATTATTACGATTTTTAATTATCATTGCAATTTGAATTCGATACCGAGGTCGCGATAGCCTAGTTGCTAGAGCGCTTGACTTCCGTTACGAAGGTCACGGGTTCGATCCCGAGCGATGACAGGAAAGAACTTATTACAAGAATTAAATAAATACTCGCTAATAATCAATCACGTAGAAGGCAATGGCAAACCACCACGTATAAATATGTGCGCTAGGTCAGTACACAGCAGATACACACGGGGGACTGCACTTTTGTAAAACGATGATAAATCAAACGATTACTATCCGAGTTCCGAATGTAGTCTTGCGTGTGTACACATTTGTACTGCATATAATAATTGCCTGATACACTACCTATATCTGTACATTTGACATGTACGAATAGGTGTAGTCGCTGATGCTCAGAAGTTGAGAATGACACTATAAAGAGAGAGAACCGAGACTTTAATAAATATTAATACATATTATTTAAGTCGTAATATCCCCTTACACACACACACACACACACACACATATATATTTATACTTTGAAATATTTGTATTAAATCATTTTTTTCCCCTTTTAGCGGATTTCCGTTAAAACTTCAGAGGAAATCTCAAAGTTGATATACTTTTTTTTTTTTTTTTTTTATAATAATTTTGTTTCACGATTGCAACTGTAATAGCGAATACGAAGTGCCCAAAATCAAAGGTGCTACTACCTTCTGCACTTTATAAAGCTCTAGATATCGGATAATGAATGTCACATTTAAACGTTATATTGCTGTCAGTAACCAGCTTGTAAATCGCGCTATAAAGCTTCAGGCCGTTCGTTGCCATTTTAATTTCAAAATGTTGACAATCCGTATTTTCCAAAAAGCTAATGAAAACTGTTTGCCTAATTTTTTCCATGAGCCTCCTGCTAGACATTTCTAAGATCCATTAAAGCCACAACTGAGATGTCTTATACGGAGTTTTGCGCTCTACATAGCCCTGTCTCATGACTTTATGTTCCGAGGAGCTTCGTCCCCTACATTCTGCCCATTCTGCTTACAAATCACCGCCCCTATCGCATCATACATCCTATGTACGTGCGCAGCCTTTTCAGATCACCGAGTCTCATGGAACAGCGTCGATAAGGTCACTGATGTCCTTGCTAACTCATCGACAGCAACGGCATCTGTCCATCAGTTTATTATAGTAACCAAATTACTTAATTTTTTCTAAATATTGACCGCACATCTGCATGCTGTAATAAAAACAGCACTTTAAATGGTATATTAAAAAAAAAAAAAAAAATAAGCAAATAAATAAATAACTTCCTTTTTTCGAAGTCAATAAAAAGAAACGTTCGGAGACACAAACTTTATTATTTATTTTAAAAAGCTATAGTACACGTTTGTTTAATCAAAAAAATCGTCCACTCTATAGAGCTACCAATCTTGTTCCCCGCGTTGTTCATTTTTCCCCAGTAATTCTCCTAAAATGTTCATCAGAATACTTTTTTACCGATTATTATTTTCTTATTCTCGTTTGATAGCCTACGTTTTCCGCCGTTCAGTAGTTCCCTTATAAACAATAATTTAAAAAACTATTGGGATTATTATTTTTTTGATTGATTGATTGATTGATTGATTGATTGATTGATTGATTGATTGATTGATTGATTGATTGATTGATTGATTGATTGATTGATTGATTGATTGATTGATTGATTGATTGATTGATTGATTGATTGATTGATTGATTAATTTTGGTAAAATATAAATACAGTTGTGCCCGGAAATTATTTACGATGGAAAAGAAATCTCATTACTTTTTTCAAATTCCGTAAGAATCGGTAAAATTTCAGAATAAACTTTAATGGGAATTGAGCTTCATTACAAAAAAACGATCTTAACAGTTGTGATAAATACACATATAGCAGAAAGTTTATTGTTTTATTGTCATCAGTACGACCGTTACAAGAATAAATATTAACAACAGCCGCGGTATAAATCTTTAAGACTCTTAAAGCAGCATGGAAACGATTTAACACATTTACGATTTAAACTGCAGCCGACATGAACAGCTACCGGGACAGTTATCAAATAGCGCCACGAAAACCTCAGGAAGCACGCTACAGAAGCGAGTTGTAAAACTTACTTATCTTTGTTAAACAGTCAGCGAAAATGTTCCCGTCCGTTGAACACCAGTAACGATAATAATAACAGAGAACATTTTCCCCTCCTATTCAGGAAGAGACTTGGGGGAAAAAAGGAAATAAAAGAAATAAATGGAAACAAAAAATCGAATTAATATTTTTCAGTTCCAACTTTGCTTTTCTTAATACACACTACGTCATAGTTTTGTCAATTATAAATTTTTCTATCTACAATTTACGTTCAGCTAAAATTGTAAACCAAATTATTGTCAACACTTTTTCCTACCTACATGCCGAATACAGAACGATAATGGCGTGATGGTGGACCGTGTAAACGTGTTCGAAACGTTAAATAGGTGTGTTAATGTTGACGCGATGTTTACCAAAAATTACGATTTCGATGTTAAAAATCCACCGTTCTATACATAAACTTTATATTGTTTTTTTAACATATATATATATATATATATATATATATATATATATATATATATATATATATATGTGGTATACTAAGTACGCAATTAACTTTATATTTATGCAAAATTTTGTTCCAATTTAATTACAAAGATTGAGTCACACTCTAAAAACAGAAATATTGCAAAATGTAAAGGAAAAACAAAACTGGTTTTAAAATTTAATTTCAGTACAAACTTGGTAATAATGGCCAATTTTCGATACAAAATAAAAATTTGAAAAAAAAAGAAAAGAAAATACATATGCATATAAATATAATAAGTTAATAATAACAAATATAATAAACAATTATAACAAACGAATAAGATTAATTTTCTTACTTACAATTAGTAACGTTTTCGGGCATAACTATAGTATGTAAGTAGTATAATGTAGACATATTTAGATGTAAGAAAACTCGTCGACAAGCGTATAGCTTAACGAGGAAATGTGTAAATATTAATAAATATATATATTTTCAAAAAAAAAACACATCATCAGTTAAACCAATATGTGAACAGAATACAAATTCTAAATCGCACTGAGATCAACAAGGGAATACAGTGGTTTATATATAGGTTTAAAGTAAGAAATATAGAGTCAATGGTCATAACTATTAAAAGGATGTAAAGTACATATGGACTATAATAAATAATATTTAAGAAATTTAACGATCAAATTTAAATAAATGTAAAAATATATAACGTATTTTTTAAAATTTTATATTAAATAGGGGGGGGGGGGGGGGTTATTGTTATTTGCGATTTGATTGTTTAGAATATTACTTTTGTGTTTATTTATATAGTAATTTTCAGCTATGTTCATAGCATTACCTTTATCATATTTAGCTAAGACTGTTATTGTTTTTTCTCTATAGAATTTGGTTTATGTTTATTCTTTATCAAATGCTCGGCGGCATAAGTGGATTTTTCTATTTCATTGTTTTTAAATGATTTGTGGTGTGCATGTGATAAGCGGTTGTTCATTCGCGTTGTTTATTAGATAACAATTGTTCTCCGGTAACGTCGTCTTCGATTTCTTCGGCATTGTTCGATATCATCGTAGCTGATAAAACCGGTGAGATTGTTCCGATTTAACTATTCTAGTGTATTTCTCTTATCTGTGCTGTAAATTAACTTTGTCGCTTCGCTAATTTAAGTTAACTTGTAGCGTTGTTTTTATTTCATTTATTTCGTCTTCGTCTTCTTGACGATTTAATTTTTCGTCATTTTTGTTTCTAATTTTTATTTATTTACTTTTTAGTTGGTTAGATGAGCGCAGCCAAGGGGGGCCGCTCTGCGGCCTCCTCCCCAAGTCCTGCTAAAGCTATTAAACCGCCGACCAATTTGTCTATTAATATGGACGTGGACAGTAATTCAAAACGTAAATCTGTTGATCCTCTTTCGCCCATTTCCTCTGTTCTACCGAAAGAGATTAAACTCTCTGAGGCTGAACCTAGTACATCCCCTGTTTCCCATGTTGTCGATCATCTCAGCCACAACATTGTTAATAATAACACTAAGATCAATTCAAATAATTCATCTACTAACAACATTATTAATAATAATAGTAATAACATTAATAGCAACAATAACGACAACAACAACAACAATAGTAACATTAACAATAGTGATAATAATAATAATAATAATAAGAATAGTGCTAGTAATAATAGTTGCATTACCGCCGTTTCCAATACTTGTTTCGTAAATGATCATCCGGGACCTTTCATTGTTTTTGTCGAAAATTTAGATGACGATAAAAACATAGGCAATAATCACCCTTTGGCTCTTGCAAGATTATTAAATTCTGTTTCTTCGTCATTTCTTAGTGTTTCTCCTCAAGGAAAGGACCGCATTTCAGTCACCTTCCCTTCTGCTTCCACTGTAAATTCCTTTTTATCTAATTCTGACTTCTTTCTCAGTAAAAATATTAAAGCTTACATTCCCAATAGCGCCTTATTCAGAATGGAAATTATTTCAGGGGTTCATCCTTCGTTTTCTGAAGACGATATTACGGAAGGGATTGAATCGTCTATTCCCATAGCGTCCATTCGTCGTATCTATCGTTCCTCCGAGGGTACTAAAATTCCGACTAGATCCGTAGAAATTAAATTCCACAAATCCGTTCTTCCAGATTTTGTTTCCATTTACAGACTCCGTTTTCCTGTTTCGCCTAGCGTACGACTACCTACACAGTGTTCGAAATGTTTCCTTTTTGGGCATATTTCCAAACACTGTCGTAGCTCTTCGAATATATGCCCTCACTGTGCCTCCAAACATCCTTTATCAGACTGCAGTAATCTTCAAGAGCCCCCTCTTTGCCGGAATTGTAAAGGCTCTCATTGTGCTTATAATCGTACGTGCCCGGAATGGGTGAAACAAAAGGAAATTAAGCGCATTATGGCATTCGAAAACATCTCTTTCCATGAGGCTTCTAATTTTAAAAATAGTAATTTAGTTTCCCAGGCTTTCTCATATGCCGACCGTGCTTCGTTGCCTGCTTCCTGTCCTAATGTATCTTCTAAGTCCTCTCATACAGTTCCTAAATCTATTCCGCGGCCCAAATCCCCAACTTTTCATAAACGTCCTAATTTTAAATCTTATACTAAACCTTCCCCACAGTTTCCTGCCCTTCCTTCTAACCGCCTTCCGTCGCCCTCTAATGGTTGGGCTTTTAATAGTTCTTCTTCTACTAGTAATTCCACCTCCATTAATAGTAATTCCTTAGTTCATGACGCTTCCAGTTCTAGTTCCGCTTCTACTTCCAAAGTTCCTTCATCTACTGTTCTTCCTACAGCAAATTTTATAGCTGAAGCGATTTTAGATCTTCTTGCGTCCAATAACATTGATTCTTCTCCTTCCCTTGTTGACTCCCTACCTCTCTTTTTATCTAACTACATTCACCTTAATTAGTCTTTCTTCTCACTTTTGTTATAAAGTGAAAGTGAATGCAACCGGGGCTAGCCTTTTCTTTCCCATTTCGTTTTTTCTCTGCTTTTTCTGTCTTTATTTCTTTCCATTTTCTGTTTTCTCCCTATTCTCTTTTTAAGATCACTATTATTATTACTATCAATATTTCCTTTCATATTAATTTCCTCCTTTTCCAGATTTTAAGACTCCTGAATGTATTGCCCAGAGGCGGACAAGCAGCAGTTGCTTTTTTCACATTTCAATGTACTGACGCTGCTGTGACTAAAATCACTGCCGGGCTCAGATATATTGGTTTTATTCGTATCATGATGCATTGTACTCTTGTCTTTTGCCGGATTTTAAGATACTTGGGTGTAATGCCCAGAGGCAGACATGTAGTAATTTATTTTTTCACATTTCAATGTACTGACGCTGCTGTGACTAAAATCACTGCCGGGCTCAGATATATTGGTTTTATTTGTGTCGTTCTGCATTGTACTCTTGTCTTAATATTTTTGAGACAGCAGCACTTTGACACTGTTTTACGCTATTGTAATTTACATTATATTCTCGAAAAGTTGAGACAATTATCGAGAATCATAGCGACTACGAATTTCGCTCTGTTATGCAACTTAGCTACAATGGGCTCCGAATCATTTTGTCCGTTGCCTCTAAAATCCTGTTCCTTACTTTTCATTTTCTCTTTTATTTATTCCAGTCTAGCATCCATCGCCGTCCTCTTTTCATCAACAGTCTATTTTTGTTTAATTGTTTTTATTTGTTCCTTCCCTTTTCTTATTAACTTTCCTCTCATCTTGCTAGCCCCAATTTTCCTCCACCCATTAAAGTTTCTTTCCTTCTGTCTTTCTTTTTTATATTGTAATCATTATTTTTTTTTCTACTCTACCTTGCTGTTTTTCTTCTGGCACTCTCTTCGCCTCTCTTCCTTTTCCTCCCCCTCTATCTTTTTGTTTTTTTTTTATTTCTTTTTCCTTTCCCTACTCAAGTCTTTTCCTTTTATAATTTACTATGCCGGGTACTTTTAATATTTTACAGTGGAACTGTCGCAGCCTTAGAGCCAACAAAAATGCATTAGAGGGTCTGTTAGACATTCATAGTATTAACGTTGCTCTCATTTCGGAAACGTGGCTACGGTCGGATATGAATATTAATTTTCGTGGGTATAAGATAATCAGATGCGATCGTGACGATGGTTATGGTGGATCTGCTATTCTTATTAGGAACGGCATTCTATTTAAATCTCATGATGTTTCCTTTAATTCCCCTTCTAGTCCTAATCAGCCTAATATTGTACACATTTCCATTCCTTCCAATGCAGCTCGTCCGCTTAATATTATTTCTATTTATGTTCCCCCTAGTTGCGACCTTTGTCACTTCCCTCTCGTTTCTTTCCTCGGGTCTATCCCGCATCCGTTCATCATTGGGGGTGACTGGAATGCTCGGTCGCCCTCATGGGGCTGCTCAAACCATAACAACAACGGTACTGTTCTTGAAAATCTTGTTCTTTCTAATGATTTAGTCCTTCTTAATGATCTCTCTCCTACCTATTACAAGAGCGCATCTAGTTATAGTACTCTCGATTTAACTTTCTCATCTCCTTCTATTGGTTTTGATTACAATTGGTCAACTCTCATGGGCTCCTATGGTAGTGATCATATTCCTATTCTAATTACTCCCCAGAATCCTCCTTCTTCTTCTTGCTTTAAACCTCTCAATTACCTTCGATGGAACCTATCGAAAACTAATTGGGCTCTGTTCCACTCCTTAGTTGATTCTATGCTTCCTAAACTTCTAGATGGCTCTGATCCTGTACTCCATTACCATCTATTCCTAAATTCGATTACAAATGCTCTATCGCTGTCTTCTCCTTCCCGTAAACCGTCATCGTCAGGCCATCGTGGATCAGCATCGTCCCTCTGGTGGAACGAAGAATGCAATGTCGCTTTCGATCATAGTCGCGCTACATTTAGAATTTTCCGATCAAATCCTACACGCGAAAACTTTCTTGCCCACAAAAGGGCCAATGCAAGGGCTAGGTTTATTCTAAAATCGTCTAAGAAATCCTCTTGGAAAAATTTCTGTTCATCTTTTTCGAGAACTACTCCTCTCAAGCATATCTGGAAAATGGCCAGAGCTTTCAAATTCCCTTCTTCTGAACGTCCTTCTATCCATACTATTTCCTCCGACAGTTTGTCTTCTTTTCTTGATGCTGTTGCTCCTGCTTATGTTCCTAACGTTGATGAATCCTGCCCGTTTCCTGTTATGGAAAACCCTAATTCTTATTCTCTTTCCTCTGCGTTTAATATTAATGAATTAAAATCCATTCTCAAAAAATCTTCCAGCCCCACTCCAGGTCGTGATGGTATTCCCTTCTTTGTCCTAAAAAAGTTATCCGATCTTGCTCTCCGAACCCTTCTTTGTATATTCAACTTATTTTTGTCCAGAGGAGTCACACCTCCTGACTGGAACACCTTTATTATCATTCCTATCCCTAAGAAAAACTCCTCTCTTCGTCCGATCTCGCTAGCATCGTGTCTCAGAAAACTGTTTGAGGGCATGCTTAACAAGCGCCTGGTCTGGTGGCTCGAACACAATAATGTTTTTCCTTCTAATATGTTTGGTTTCCGTCCAGGCTTAGGTCCTGCTGACTGCGTCAGTCTGTTTGTTTCCTATATTTATAAATCTTTCATCGATAAACAGTACACTCTAGCTACTTTTATCGATGTTTCCAGTGCTTTTGATAATGTCCATCTCTCTACTCTTCGAGATAGAATGATAGCAATTAACATCCCGACGCATTTTTGTTCCCTCATTGTTAACTTGATGTTAAATCGTACTATTCTCCTGTCTTCTTCTTCGTTCGAGGTTACAAGAGTTGTTTCACGTGGTCTTCCACAAGGATCCTGCCTTAGTCCTACTCTTTTTAATATTTATACTATTTCTGTTGCTTCTCTTTCTATGAACTCCTCTTCCTTATTTTTTGCCGATGACATTCTTCTCTTTTCCTCATCCCGTGATATCGTAGATGTTAACGAAAGTGTTAATTCGTCTCTAGCTACTTTGGAACAATCTCTTTCCTCTTTGAACCTTTCTATTTCCCCTTTAAAATCCTCTTGTATTGTCTTTTCTCTTCGTCCTTTTAATCCCGCTTTAGTCTCTGTATTCTTAAACTCCAATCTTATCCCTCGTAGGGAATGCTTCTGCTATCTCGCTGTATTTCTCAATAGTCGTCTCTCCTTTTATGAACATATTAATTTCCTTTCCTCTTCTGCCCTTAAAAGACTAAACTTACTGAAAGCTCTTTCTCCAACAAAATGGGGAGGCGATCCCTTTCTCCTTATTTCCTTGTACAATTCGATTATCCGTTCCAAATTCGACTACTGTTCCTTTATCTATGTCTCTGCCTCAAAATCACTTCTTTCCAAGCTGGATATAATTCAAAATTCTTGTATTCGTCTTTGCCTTGGTGTTCTTAGATCTTCTCGAGTACCAGCAGTTCTCGCTAAGTCTAACTCGCCTCCCCTTTTCATTCGCAGATCCTATTTAGGTTATCGTTTCTTGTGTAAACGCCTACCGTTATCATCCTCCAAACTTATTCCTTCATATCTTTCTATTCTGCAAAACTGGCGTTTTACTCCCAAGAAAATTCCTATTCTAGCCCACATTGCTTTGCGGCTAAATTCCTTTTTATCCTGCACAATTTCTTATAACAATCTCCCTTACTTTTCTTTCAATTTTGCAGATCTCTCCAATCCTCCCAATGTATTCTACTTTCCTTTTTCCTCCAAATCCCTTTCCTATCCAACAGTTATACAGGAATTCCATAGTTATATCGAATCCCGTTTTCCTTCCCATATTGCTATTTTTACGGATGGTTCGAAGGGGCCTAATGGAGTTGGAGCTGCTTTCATCATTCCGAGCATTAATTTCTCTGAATCTTTTCGCCTCCCTTCCTTTTGTACTATCTTTACGGCCGAGTTAACGGCCATTTTACGTGCCATAATCCATATTTCCTCACATCGTTCTTCTTCTAAATTTTTAATTATCTCCGACTCCATGTGTGCTCTTAAAGCTATTTCCTCTCATTTCCCCTCTCACTCCTCTGACCTTTTCATCCTCCGTATTCGCTCTCTCATTCACACTCTCTTCTCACTTCACGCTATCCGCATTGAAATGCTCTGGGTCCCCAGTCATATGGGGATAGAGGGTAACGAAATGGCTGATCCTTTGGCTCAGATTGCTGTATCCTCCCGCTTTTTTTTCTCTAAAATTCCCGTTTCGAATTTACTCCCATTGTGCAAAAAGTTTCATGTTAGATTTTGGTCAGATTTTTACGTTTCCTCCTTTTCTAATCATTCTTCCTTTTATTTTTCCATCCAACCTAATCTTCCCACGCGGCCTTGGTTTTACGATTTTCCTTCGCTTCACCGCTCCGTTATTGTTCCTATTATCCGTTTACGTCTGAATCATACTCTTCTTCCTTCCTCACGCTTTCGTTTTCATCTCGCTCTTTCCCCTTATTGCCCTCTTCATCCTGACGACGTAGCCGTCTGTGATCCTGACCATATCCTCTTTGAATGTCCATCCCTCGTGAACGAACGTACCTCTTTGTATTCCAATTTGCTGTCACTCAAACTCCCTACTCCTTATTTAGCCTCGTATATCTTATCGTTTCCGTCGATCTCAGTTGTTCCTATCCTCAGTTCCTTTATCTTATCAATAGCTGACCGAATCTACATTTAACTGATCCTTCTCCTTCCTTTCGTTTCTGAGCGAAGATCCTTTGTTGATATGCCCAAAGGGGGGTTAAAAAAAAAAAAAAAAAAAAAAAAAATGATTTTATGTGTTCATCATATCTACTTCTACCTGTTTGGCCGATGTATGTTTTTTCACAGTCATCACGGTTTATTTTACACATATTGGTTTAGCTGCTGATGGGTTATGCCCGAAAACGATAATAAGTAAGAAAATTTATCTTATTCATTTGTTATAATTGTTTATTATATTTGTTATTATTAACTTATTATATTTATATATATATATTTAACAAACAATATGAAAAAAGATTCTTCATTACATACGCATATATTTAAGTCCGCTACTGCGATCAAGACCTAATTGGAAAACAACCGATAATACTATAAATGCAACATGCGAGACCGAAAAATCGAAGAATAATCAGTTGTTCAGCAGATCGTTTGGATTGAGTAAGGTCGACAAGATAAAGAGACGAATTTGCGAAAAAATTAATCCAAAAAATAAGATTAGCAAATCTCATAAAGCGAGGTTTTTGAAAAATTGCCAAAGCGCTCTAGGTAAAACGGGACTATTTCAGACTTTAACTAAAGCACCATTCTACTTTCGATTCATTCTATAGTGTAATAGTGAACGGCCACACAGTGTGTATGCTATAAGAACTATTTAGAATATATCCGGACACCTGGGGAGGTCGTTGGGATATACGGGTGACTCTCGAACATTAACAAAATCACCGTGCTCTACGTAGTGCTGACGAGCAGTAAACCACTCCAGCAACTTTATCTGAAGATCACGTAAAATGTTTCCCACGATAGATCATGGATGGGGGGGGGGGGGGCAAATCGTCAACAATGTACAGAAAAAGAAGAGAAAAAAACGATAACACGTTAAACGATTCCGACGAAAGCTACGGTAAAGGATATGGTACAATCAAAATGAAGGTAAAGTGAAATTATCCTTGACGTAAGTTGCCTGTATAAATTTCGCAATTAATCTTTTCATTCATAAGTGAAGGAGGAATATTTCAGAATGATCTGTACATTCAGATGACTTTCTTCTGGTATACTCTAGTGATGGGAAATGTGACACAGTTTGGTGTGTTGACGCAGTGAAACTGATACACCGTTCAGTATTGACACACTGTGTCAACGCAATAACACAATGAGACACGCTTTACTATCTCTCTTAGAAATGTTGCATATAATATGTCGTTTTGCTCACTTTTGAAACAGAATATTTACTTTTGACTTCGAAAAAAGGGAAAAAAACATACATTACTATCAACTAAAAATTTTTGTTTATCAAAATTTAAAGAACATTCAAAATAAATACTGTTAAAAATTATTAAAATAATTTAAAAATGAAACATTTGAACTTCCTGCTCGAAAACGAAACAATTGAAACAGATGAGATAAATGTTTTACTCGCTGTTTTTCATTGATTAAATTTGTTTCGATTATTGACACACTGACACAATGGGGTAATAATAAACTGTGTTGACACACATATTGTAGAATGCAGTCATACACTAGCAATCACCAGTAGCATACTCAATATTAGATTTCACATTAGATGCAATGCATACATACATACAGTGAACCGCAATAATATCCGGGCACCGATGTACCCAATGAATATATACGCTAAGAACAAAGGAAAAAAATGCTTTACTGTTGAAACAAGTAACGAAAATAGAAAAATAAGTATCTCCTTAATATATTCTAAAAAAAAGCAAAAACATTAAAAAAAACAAGGCTTACGATACAAAAATTACGAGTTTTAGGCGCCACATTAATATCAGGGAACTTAGAACTAAGCGCAGTAAAACACTCGTGGGTTCTTCCCAAGTGCATCAACCAAGACGCGGTACTGATATCAGTCATCACAGTAATGCGAGTCGTTACTGCTTAACTACGTAATTGTAGTTAAGCAGTAAGTCTGTTACGGTAATTTGTTAAAAATGTGCGTGTTAGTGCAGTGAATCGGAAATGCGTCAATTAGTAATTTGGAAGAATGAAGAAGATTTAATCGGAACGGAAGATTGCACAGCTACCGAATATTCCGAAAAGTCACAACGTTCTTCATCATTTCAAAAGCGAAAATCGCATCGACTCGAAATCTCAAAAAGGGAAACCAAAGAAGCTAACAGAATACGATATGCGTTTTATCCGGCGAGAAATAGAAAGAAGCCCCTTAAGGGAAGTGCGTCGAAACTAACTACGACACTGAGAGAGAGTAAAATGATAAAAATTTCAGCCGAAACAGTTAAAAGAAATGGGGTACTTTTCCCGCACTGTCCGCAGAAAACCCTATAATAGTGTTCGGTAAATATAAAAAAACAGCTCGCGTTCGCAGAACAATATTTAATTCGGACGAGTTCTGGAAGAACGGCATTTTTGTTGATGAATCTAAACGTCTTTAGGAGTGATGGAAAACAGAAAGTACGGCGTGAACCGAATACTGCATATGAATTAAAGACTCTGACTGCATCAATTAAACACGGCCGAGGAAATATACAAGCGTGGGAGTGTTTCGCGGCGAGTGGTGTGGGATCACCATTGATGGTGCCATGAATAGCGATCTATATGTCGACATTTTACGACACAATTTATGTCAAAGCGCTGAAAAATCGGGCATCTTGGAGTAATTTTACTTGTATCAAGATAATGATCCAAAACATACAGCGTACAAAACTCGAGAGTGGATTCTCTATAATTGCCGCCACATCCTTACCACACCCCTACAGTCACCGGATTGCAATCTATTATAGAACCTATGGGACTACCTCAATAAGAGGATTCGTGAAAAGCCGATTTCCAACTGTAAGGAATTAAAAAGTCGCCTAAAAGAGGAATGACAGAAAATTCCCCTTGATTATCTACAAAAATTAGTTTGTTCAATGCCGCGCAGGTTGAAAACGGTCGCGGATGACAAAGGTCGTCATACAAAGTATTAATTTTTCCAGGATGTAGATATTCCAGTTATTTGGAGAGCTCCTTTATTTTATTTTTTCGCTTGCCCGGATATTAATGTGGCGTTTAAAATTCGTAATTTTTGTGGGTTTTTTATATTGTAAGCTGTGTTTTTTTAATGTTTTTGCTTTTTTTTTTTTTTTCAGAATATATATTAAGGAAATAATTATTTTTCTATTTTCGTTACTTGTTTCAACAGTAAAGCATTTTTTTCCTTTGTTATTAGCGTATATATTCATTAGGTACATCAGTGTCCGGATATTATGTGGCAACTCGAATTTGAAGTAAACCAAGTCTCGAACATACGACGTACAGCCAAAAATACATTAACCAATCACGGATGAAGGTATTATAATTAGCGATATGATTGCGCTACAAATGCAGAACAGTAAGGGACTAATGAAACAATCGCGAGTAATGCAAAAGTTTCGAGCTCAGGTGGTTCCGATAGGCTGACGGGGAAATTTTTCAAACATCGCCTACTATTTACAATGTACAAGCTGCTGGCGAAAATTATAGAATAATTTTAAAACGAACGAAAAGTGTGACCCCGGTTAAAATGTTTTTTACCATACGGACCTGCTGAAATTCGCTGCTTTAATTTACAAATAAACAGCAATTACCAATGCAAAAACTGTGAAAAAGCGTAAAATGAAAAACCAAAAAAAAAAAAAAAGGTGAGGGGGCTGGGGACGAAACGAGAAAAAAATAATTGCAAAGATTAAACTGCAGGCTAGACAATAGACGGAAGCGTAAAAGAAGCGAGCAAGAGGAAACATCTGAACGGTCTTAATTTGCGAATGGCTAACGAGCTGCCAGTTACGTTCAGTTATTGGTTTTCCCGACGAAAGTCGCTGACACAATAGCGCTCTCTAATGCGAGCTGTTTCTAAAGTAGTAATCTCGTCGAAGCGGAAAACGGCCGTCCTGCAGGGCAAGAGGATATCGCTGGAAGTTCGAGAGCGAACTTATAGCGCAGAAACAAAAGATTCTGAATGCGCTTTGAGCAATAGCTCGATAAACAGTTAATTTCAAAGTAAAGTTAGAACCCGCTCATTTATCATTTCCGTTGAAATATCAGCGGCAGTTTAATCGCAATGGTAGGGGGTGGGGGGATAAATACAATTAAATAAATAAATAATAACGGTAACAGTGAAATAGTAAAAGCCTGACCGCCGTGGAAACTTTTTTACCCCTCCCTCTGCATACCATAACTTTATCTGAAAGCCGTTTACGCAACGTTCGCTACTGGATCAACTCATCGACCAAGCCTCGGCTTCCCTCTCTATCCGGCTGTTTCGCAAGTTCCGATCTAAGTGCAATATTATACGCAACGACATAAGACGGGAAATCCGTCGAAACATACTGCGATCAACGTTCAGATGTTGCACCGATCCGTTGTTGATCCTTTTGAAAAGCTCGAAAAAGCAGCTCGACAATTTTTTTAGACAAAACGCCGGCAAACAACTTGAGCGCCATCACTGTAAATAGACGGAGGATATTTTTACTTTTTTTAATCTACTTATTATTTTAGCGAATGAATGATTAACATCGTTTTTAATGATAAGGCGTTTTTTTTGCATCTCGCCGTTGACCGTTAAAATGTATTCCGTCAATGTAGCGGAGTACCAGTTTGTTTTGGAGAATTCTGGAACGTGGCAATGAGAATTCACCGATTAATAACGGCCCTTTCGACGTTAACTAAAAAAACCTATTTTTTCGGCCCCTAATCTAAACGTGAGTTAGCGAATTCCAACGATGTTTTTAAATGATACGGACAATATTTCTTCAGTTTAATTATATAATCAAATCATCAAAAAGCGCTGTTATTTTTATTTTTATTCGTTTAAGTCCAGAGAAGATGCGGCGAGGTTTTTATATTTTTATTTTTTATTTCTTTTGGGGAAAAACTAGGGACTTTTACACCCGGAAACAATTAGAAACAGAAGGAATCAATTATATCTTTATATGATGTCAAATGTTATTAGTAGGAAGGCACAAAGAATGTGTGAAAAAGGAAGGCAAAATGTAAGAAGCACAATATAGAGTAGGCAAGTCGCTGCAAACTGGAATAGAAAGCAGAATATTTGATTGAAATAGATGGACAGTTAATAAATAGACGATCAGCATCGTAAACATGCTCTGAGAGGAAACCAACAAAAAACGAAAACGAGAGGAAGATAATAGTGTACGGCGTAAAAACGCAGACGAATAATGAAGACAACGACAGAACGACGAAGTGAAGGAAACAGAGAGAACCACACGGATTGGCAGAAAGACCAGTTTGAACAGGCAGATAGAAAGAACAACCGACAGAAAAGCAAAAAAGCGCATGTACCCGATGATACCGTAATCTTGGATGAAAAGGGAGATTAGAATTTTGGATTTTTCTTAAGCAAAGAGGTGGGAAGAAGCAACAGCCCGAGTGGAAAAGTCCGCCACTTCATTACCAAAAAGAAATTCCAGAATCCCGAATGGCTGGGAACCCGCAGCAAATCAATTCGAATGGAATGGAGAGAAGAAACAACGTGGATAAGCGAGCCTATACGGGGGATAATAAAATCACAGGAATAATCAGGTAGGGGAGAATTAAGTGAAGGGCGGACATGGAATGTGATATAATTACGAATTTAGAAGAAAGCCGATTGAAGGAGATGAAAGAAACGGAACGAAGTTTAGTCATTAATTCGTTTATGAACGCGGAACGGAAAGGAGGCAGACGAAAAGATTCTGAAAAATCAGAATCTGGAAAGATAAAAGAGAGGCACGACACCGACATCACTGTGAAATTCTTGTGGAACAAAATTGGAAGAGCGTAAGTGTTGTAAACATTTTAGGAGGATTTCGGTGAAATTAAAAGAGAACCGGGGAGAGGTTGATGAAATTGTGTAAGAGAAAAAAGGAACTAAGCCGAAGAGAGACGAGGGATAAAATGAGGGACCGTAAACTATATCATAATCAATGAAAGCGTTAATCGAAAATTAAATAATAATCAAAGGAAACAGGACATCGTCATTCGTACCGCTTACAAAAGAAAAAAAATGTCTTTTTCGTATGCGTTTGTATTGATTATCGTGATGCAAGTCCTACACAGTCGTTTAGAAAGCAAAAAATAAATTTATAAATCTACCTCTAGGTCTAACTTTCGCAAAAAGCCGCAATTTGACTAACCGCTAATTTTTACCCGCTACCGAAGACTAAATTAAGTAAAGCATCGCTAATTCAAAAAATAATCTCAAAGCAGTAAAGCTTTTTGCTTTGTTTTTTTCGTTGTGTCTGAAAACTGTTGTTTGGCGCTGTTCGAGGAGCCATTGGCTTATCGGGAAATGAAATAATTCGCGCTCGAGGTACAGAGTTGATTAGGCTCTCTATTTCTAACGGTAAAGGCCGATACTGAGAATGAACGAAGTCGTTAAACGTATTTCAATGCACGTCATTTCGGTATAAAAACCGCGAAATTTTTCAAGTCGCACGCTTTCCAGGCTAAAGGTTCGCATCTAGGAAAGGCCGTAAATTAACGTTGAAAGTTTCGTTCGGAAGTTTCCAGTCACGTCGCCGCGCGCTATGCCTACTACTGAAAGACAAGTTTACGAATGAGTTTTTTGCCCATACGTTCAAGTTTAATAGAATTCGCCGAGCAGCGAGCGCTCCCCGAATGAAAATAATTAGGAAAAAACGGAGAAAAACTTTGACAATTCTGATATCGCGAAATTTTAGCCAAGGGTAGCAATGAACGTCGAAATACTACCAATTACGCTGAAAGCGTGCTTTCGAAAATTGCTCTATTTTAAAAAAGCCGAACATAACATGTACCGGAAAAGTCATACTTAAAACAAGCCAGCTACCGTACCTTAGTGTCGGTTAGTTAATTGTGTTTCCTTCGACTAGAATTACCCGTTACCGTACAACTGAAACTTTTAAAAATTTCACTTTCGCTTAGTTAATGTCAATAGTTGACGCACGCCCCCTCCAAAAAAAGTCATACTTAAATTTGGGCTTTCCTGAATCGAAAAATTCGGCTTTGGTGTCAACTATGGCTTTAAATTTTTCTGGAAAAACTCAGCAAACAGTCATTCAGATTATTTTCTTAATGGAAATTCGGCCTGTAACGTTTTCTTAAAAACAGGCCAACTAAATTTCGCAACGCATTACACAGATTGATTGGATAAAACGCGGGCATTGTCCCCGACAAAAATATTGGCCAGCAGTGCCCCTTCAATAATGCTAGAATTCAAGTCATTTTAACTGTTCGGCAAGTGATGAAAAAAATACTTCAAACAGTCGATTTCGTTAGGAAATAGCTCCAAAAATACTTAGCCCTAAATCTTCTCGAACGATTTTTCTTGCAAAACTTGACTCCTTTTTGTTTTAGTAAACTAAAACACTATACATATATGTATATATATAATATATATATATATATATAAACTCGGCCATTTTGGCCTCGCAAGGGGCTGTGCCCCTTGACCCCTCTTGCTTTCATTTCTGTCTCTTTCTCTTCTATACTTTGTATAAAATGATCAAAATTTACAACGTAATTCTTACTGGCATCAACACACACAAAAAATAACATAATCACAAAAATCCTATTCTAACATTTAACTTCCGCTATATAAAATTAAGACATTTTTTCGTTACATTTTTCGTTACATATTTCATTACATAAAATTGTGACTTTTTTTAAATAACAATAAAAAAATCCTACAAAATACAACAAACGTTAAATAAAATTGGGACATTTTTCTGGGACATTTTTTTGGGACATTTTTTCGAATGGGGGGTAGCCTAAGAATTACGTTGTAATTAATATATATATATATATACGTATGTATGTATATGTATGTACAGTGAGCCACAATAATATCTGAGCACCGATGTACCCAATGAATATACGCCAAAAACAAAGGAAAAAATGATGTACTGTTGAAACAAGTAACGAAAATAGAAAAATAAGTATCTAATTAATGTATTCTAAAAAAAAGCAAAAACATTAAAAAACCGAGGCTTACGATACAAAAATTACGAATTTTAAGCGCCACATTAATGTCGGGGAAGATAGAACGAAGTGCAGTAAAACAATTATGGTTTTTTTCCAAGTGCATCAACCAAGACGCGGTACTGATATGAGTTATCACAGTAAGGCGAGTCGTTACTGCTTAACTACGTAATTGTAGTTAAGCAGTAAGTAAGTCTGTTACGGTAATTTGTTAAAAATGTGCGTGTTAGTGCAGTGAATCGGAAATGCGTCAATTAGTAATTTGGAAGAATGAAGAAGATTTAATCGGAACGGAAGATTGCACAGCTACCGAATATTCCGAAAAGTCACGACGTTCTTCATCATTTCAAAAGGGAAAATCGCATCGACTCGAAATCTCAAAAAGGGAAACCAAAGAAGCTAACAGAATACGATATGCGTTTTATCCGGCGAGAAATAGAAAGAAGCCCCTTAAGGGAAGTGCGTCGAAACTAACTACGACACTGAGAGAGAGTAAAATGATAAAAATTTCAGCCGAAACAGTTAAAAGAAATGGGGTACTTTTCCCGCACTGTCCGCAGAAAACCCTATAATAGTGTTCGGTAAATATAAAAAAACAGCTCGCGTTCGCAGAACAATATTTAATTCGGACGAGTTCTGGAAGAACGGCATTTTTGTTGATGAATCTAAACGTCTTTAGGAGTGATGGAAAACAGAAAGTACGGCGTGAACCGAATACTGCATATGAATAAGAGACTCTGACTGCATCAATTAAACACGGCGGAGGAAATATACAAGCGTGGGAGTGTTTCGCGGCGAGTGGTGTGGGATCACCATTGATGGTGCTATGAATAGCGATCTATATGTCGACATTTTACGACACAATTTATGTCAAAGCGCTGAAAAATCGGGCATCTTGGAGTAATTTTACTTGTATCAAGATAATGATCCAAAACATACAGCGTACAAAACTCGAGAGTGGATTCTCTATAATTGCCGCCACATCCTTACCACACCCCTACAGTCACCGGATTGCAATCTATTATAGAACCTATGGGACTACCTCAATAAGAGGATTCGTGAAAAGCCGATTTCCAACTGTAAGGAATTAAAAAGTCGCCTAAAAGAGGAATGACAGAAAATTCCCCTTGATTATCTACAAAAATTAGTTTGTTCAATGCCGCGCAGGTTGAAAACGGTCGCGGATGACAAAGGTCGTCATACGAAGTATTAATTTTTCCAGGATGTAGATATTCCAGTTATTTGGAGAGCTCCTTTATTTTATTTTTTCGCTTGCCCGGATATTAATGTGGCGTTTAAAATTCGTAATTTTTGTGGGTTTTTTATATTGTAAGCTGTGTTTTTTTAATGTTTTTGCTTTTTTTTTTTTTTTTCAGAATATATATTAAGGAAATAATTATTTTTCTATTTTCGTTACTTGTTTCAACAGTAAAGCATTTTTTTCCTTTGTTCTTAGCGTATATATTCATTGAGTACATCGGTGCCCGGATATTACTGTGGCTCACTGTATATAAAAAACAAAAGAAGAAAAAGGAATGTTTCACAGTAACATGTCGGTTTTTATGTATGTAAATAGTATATGTATGTAGTTTGTTTTCGATGCATTCGTTACAAAAAGCATACAAGGAAATCTTGTTAAACTGTTTTGTGCGAGTTTTATTATCTGCGATTGGATAATGAAAAAACCTTTTAACACGCACGATATACATTTTAGCAGATTCGATAAAGCCGAACTAAATCCAGATGGTAACGATAATAACCGAACCGGCCTAAGTGGTGTTCATTAATTGCACGTCCACTTGGTCTGACGTAAGCGGAATTTACCAGTAGGCCACGTGTCGCTGGTCCGCTTTATGTACAGATTAAGTGCCTTTTCGTGAACATATCCATTCGTCTAACTCTATCTTGTCACTTTTACACCATTTTATGTTTAAACACCCCCGAGCTTAACATAATTTATCACCTTCGTGCCGCTCGTTGTCCTTCATTTTGATGTTAATTTTTTACCATACCGTATTCGTTTCCATAAAAGTATACAATCCGAAATGGACTTCGGTTTGTAGCAACAAACATAATTTTCTCTATTTAACGATAAAACACATACAATAGCAGCTGACTATTGTATGCAGAAAACCAACGATTCGCAACAGTTCATAGAAATTCCAATCCTAACCAACGTACAATAAATGCTTACTTCTATAACCGAAGTACACACCCCTTATAATAAGCACATCGTGGATACGATATTGCACGAAACGAAACGAAATCAAAAATAAAAATATTTCGCCATTGCATTATTACACGTTGATTTGTATTAGCAGTAAAATAATAACTACTCAATATTCGAAAATAAAAAAAAAAGAAAGATTCAAATTGGACATTTAAAATAACTCGTTAATTAGGAACAACTTTATAATCGAAAATGTATGTATACGAAAATACCGGTTAGTTTACGAAATTTAAATATATTGCGGTGCACGTATGTAAATACCGGTTAGTTTACGAAATTTAAATATATTGCGGTGCACGTATGTAAATACCGGTTAGTTTACGAAATTTAAATATATTGCGGTGCACGTATGTAAATACCGGTTAGTTTACGACATTTAAATATATTGCGGTGCACCTATGTAAATACCGGTTAGTTTACGACATTTAAATATATTGCGGTGCACGTATGTAAGTGTTCTGATCGGACAAACGGGTAGAAATTTGAGGTAATGACACACACGAACCTGAAAACACCGAACGCTTAATTAAAAATAGCACCGCAGCAATGTTCAAAATTTTTTGTATTTTAGAACGGGAAGAACTTAAATATACAGAGCCCCGAAAATGCAGATCGCAACTTGTTGAAAGTGTTCGCGAAGTGAAATTTTAAATTAAATTTTCGCTAATCAGACAAATTTCAAATTGTGATATTCATTGCAACCCTCTCTAATCGTTATCGGTTTCATTATTTCATTTTCATTATTTCATCATCATCCGGTTTATTTTCAATGAAAAAAAAATATTCCGTCTGTCTGCTTTTTTCATATTTTTCTTTTTTTTTTCTTTTTCGTTCAAAACCTTTTACAAAAAAATGGTTTTTAGGCTATTAATCAACGGACGGTATAACATTTTTACACGCACGCATTCATTCTCTAAATTAATGTAATTTCTAAGACTACAGAGAAAAATAACCGAATTATCCTGCAACAGGAGTTTCAATAGTCTTTCCCCCGTGCGCGCGGGGGGGGGGGGGTATTATTTATATTCAAATCTTAAATTACTGTTGCGGAATGTGCTTAAAGAGTTTGTTTCAATTATTACATTAGTAATATTTCCGAAAAGACTGAATAGAGGAAATCAATTTCTAGCGTAAATACAGAGTTCGTTCACCGTAGGAAAATAGAGAAAGAATGAAATATTTAAACAGGTATTGCGAAGCAACAGAGCTGTATACAGTTTACAGAATAAGTGAATGATATGACTGCGGTGAACAAGGAATAAAAAAGCAGACGATTACAATGATAAAAGCTGTGCGATCTGCAGAAGTGTTGCTACACTTGATATATGCAAATCGCGGCAAACAGCTTCGTAACATAGACGAGGTATTAAATTAGCGCACACTCGTAAATATTAACTAGCTAATTTATAAATAATTCTTCATAATAATATTAATTTCTATCGGGTAATTCAAAAAAACTACGTAAATTTATATAGGTATAATATCGGAATTATCTAAAATAACATCGCACGTTTAAAATAATTGTATTAATTTAATTTAATTTAATTTAATATAGGCGTGCATAGTAAAGTAAAGCGAGTCACATACTCTTAGCAAGGCGTTTGTTTGGGAGGGTCGCAAAAAGTTGAAGAAAATATTGCACCTTTTTTTTCCACTCCGTTTATAATCATCGTTGCGCAAGTTTTTGCATCTATTAAATGAATACAACTATTATAAGTGCTCGACGCGTTATTTGTATTTCGATTAGTACCTTCTTGTAGGAAATATGTAACCTACAACAACATCGTATTTATCGAATTCTGTACAACCGTTATTAGGACGTAAACCGGATTAGATTTTGCGCGTTCACAACTGTCACTCTCAAAAAGATTACCGAATTCTTTCTCGCGATGTTTTTTTAAGAATAAAAGCCCCTTTCTAAAATGTTGTCTTACCGGGGTTTATTCCTTTCTTTTTTTGTATCAGACAACGACGGGGTCCCTTTCCATTTAGCTTGAGACAGCGCAGCTCTTCAATGCGGAGTCCATTCAGAGATGCTGGCCGACTTGCAGCGATATTCTCAATCCCAGCAGCGAATTAAGTCCTAAACGAACTGCAGCACATTCGACAGTGCTGTCATGCATCCTGCGCATTGTATAGAAGCCCAGTGCACAAGACAATAAGCAAACATTTTACAAAACAATAGGCGGGTGTAAATCGATTGAACGCTACCAAAATGTCCGTTCGGACCACCGATGACATGTCACAATAATGTACAAAGCGGCCCTCAAATCATTTATCCCCGATAAATCGGATAGCGCGTCGTTTACGAAAAATATTTCGTTACATTACGACTTCGATAAATATTGTTCTGTTCGTCGCCTCCCCCGCATCATTAATATCCGATAATATTTCACGTTATCCGCGTCTGCATTATCCGATTTACGAGTAGTCGCATCTGTCAAAGTTGTACCACTATTTCGTGCATTGTTTTTCCACGAGCTCGCAAGTACTCGAGGGGGCAGTTTGCATCGTATGTTTGCACTTGTGTTGGCTAGCTGGAGATATTCGCAAGGCTGTTTCGGTTGTAAAGTTAAAAATCTCTACCTACCACCTCGCTTACACCAGTAGTACGAAAATGTTTAGAACGAAGCTTTGCCAGAGCATTTAGAACAATCCTATTCTCGGAAAATCCAGCAATTAATTTCGGCTGACAGTTATAAAAGGACGATTGCCCCGAATAGTGCAAATTTTTTTTCACATTTATCTATGAATATTAAGGCAGTGTCAAATAAAACCCTCCATGAGGATCTAAACATTCCCTATGTCAAAGATGTGCACAAAGAACTATATATCAAGTTCTACAATAAGTTGAACGATAACCCGAATATAGCCAGCATGAGGCGGATGAGCCTTCCGGGTTAGCGGAGACTGAGGAGGACATGGTGTAGAGACGTTTCGGCAAACGGATGACTAGTGAAAGTTTACAACAGCAGATACGTCATCATGTAGCATTCCGCATAATCGTTTAGCGTTACCTAATTAAATCTATATAAATTTTTCTTATGCGTTTATTTATATAAGACAGCATTGGTTAATAGTTATCGTAAGTCTCGCTGCAGTTATATCGTATGTTTCGCTGTTGTCTCTGATCCGCTGGAGAAGAGATAATATTCTTAAGTTTCTGTTTTTCTTTTTAGTATAGGGTCAGAGCAGTGTCAATAGTAGCCATCTTCGATTGGCGTGGCAAAAAAAAAAAAAAAAAAAAATGTTTATTTTTTGTCCCGATGAGAAATCTATATATATATATATATATTTTTTAATATATATTTTTCTTATACAACGAATATTATATCCTTTTATATTCCATTCTATCTCTACTTTTTTTAGATTTAATACGAATTTTAGTAACATTATATAATTTCTCGTGCTTGTTGTTCATATAATTAAAGGAATAAAAATACACATTCGCGAAAGACGACATTTTTCGATTATAAATTTGCAACTTTTGACTATTCATCTTTGAGCATATATATTGAGGTTAGGACAGTACTAGGTGGTAATATGTTGTATGGCCATCAGACTTACAAACGTAGGCGCAATTTGAAAGCTACGATTTCATTTGAAGTAGCGGAGATGTTCTAAGACGAGATTCGACCAATTAAACTTAAAAGCTCGGAAGAAAAAAAAAGAAAAAGAAAAATCGACATGAAATAAAAATCAACGCCTTTAATGTTTTTTTTATTGATATTTAATCGTTTATTCCGCAATGTTTTATATTATCTGTTAGTGCGTGACATTCCGCTTTTTCCATCATCCTTCACGTATTCCTCCCCTCTGACCGGCAGGAAACATTTCTTCGTCTGATATTCAATCAATCGCGAAATCCTCATCGTTTATCGCATCGGCCACATTTCAAAAGCTTCTTGTCCGTTCGCAAGTATTCTTAAACATTCTCCATCTGCCGGTAAATGGAAAATCGCAACCGCACGGAATTTCCCCTAGCGGAAAACACTTTCCGTAATTCCGTTTTCAACTTTTTCATAACTTTCGACCAGCCTCCAAGGTACTGCTCTCGGGTCCTCTTTATATTTTCCTTCTAAAGTAATTACGGCGCCCGCTTATGAAACTTTCCGTTCATTGCCCTCTTATTCGCGTTACTCTATCCGTTGATTCCATCCAGCATCTAAGCTGGATTCCCTCAGATTTGGCTACTATTATGTATAATTCATCAGTGTCCTATTAAAAGTGTTTTTGAATTTATAACCGTGGTACCGCGTGTCCCTTAAAATAGCAAAATGAAAACGGAGCTAAAAACTCTATTCGACAGAATGCGAGATCAATCATTTTAACACGATCACTCGATGACTGGCGTATTGCATTTTTCGCTTCGTATATTACCGTTAATTAGTGAAATTCGGGTTTTCCTGGAATTCGTGTAGTTCTCCAGATCGGGCACGCAAACACAGATTTCTCAATACTGCTTTTTACTGATAATCGTTCTATCCGTTTCACCTCTAGAAAGGTTTTCCGATGTCTTCCTCAGGTTTCCTCCTTCAGTTATACTCTTTTTAACATCTATACTATCGATATAGCTTCCCTTCGTTTAAATTCCTTTTCTTTAAACAGCCTCCCTTTTTCCTCGTCTAAAGATGTTGTTAGCAGTCAATGAACTGTGCCGGAACATTCTCTTTCCTTAGTTAATCTTTCGATTTCTCCCTCTAAGTTTTCTTATACTGTTTTTACCCTTCTACCCTATAAACCTGCTTTGGTTACTCTATCCTTAAACAATATATCTCTTTCTCGTGTTAATTGCTTCTGTTATCTTGGTATTTTTCTTGATAGTCGTTTGTCCTTCTCTGAACATATCACATATCTTTCTGTTTCTACTATTAAAAATTCGCTCTCATCATCGCCATTAATCCGATTCCACGCACAACATTACAATTTACATTTATTACCGATAAAACCGGAAAACAGTTAATTCCCTTATAAAAAAATGGTTGCCGGAAAAACTTATTTTTGCCTACGAAATTGACTAAATAAATTAACGTCGAGAAAAAAGGGAAATTACTTGTTTATATGACCAGCCGAGTGAAAATCGACTGATGATTATATATCATCTCTTCCGCGGGTTGAATGAACTTTCCACGGAATAATATATGTATTACATCAACATTAATATACAGCTATAATCGCATGATATTCAGCTCAAAGCGCCGATTAGTTACGTCGAATTAAACTGAAATTGTTAACGTTGTACTTTAATTGTAATTTTTGTTAAGTGCCTCAAGTGTGTAAAAAAAATTACTTTGAAACTTCTTTCTTTTTTTTTTTTGTTTTGTTTTAAGATTTGGCATTATGTAATTATTCAGAGCTATATTTAGAACGGTACATGACCGATTATTAAGATTACTAAGTATGAAAAAACAAGAGAACGTGAGAAGCTCGCTACGTTAAACGGCATTTAAAAATTAAACAGAGGAACTTTTGTTCGTAACAACAAAAGTATGGAGAATTTATTTTCAAAAATTACTTGTCGACATAGAGGCTCATAGTGAAAAAGTTAGATTAAATTGAATTAAACGGTAGCGTAATTTTAGACAGCTGTTTTAGAGAAATTGATTGGGAAATTAAGGGAATAAATGTAACCGGTAAGAGATTATCAAATCTGAGATTTGCAGATGACATTATCCTTCTTTCCACTTCTTTAGAAGAATTGAGGGAAATGTTGCTAGAGCTGGACATGAACGGAGCAAAAGTTGGGGATTATCGACACCTCAAAAACAAAAATATTAACTAATACTATAACCCAGAGAGAAATTCGAGTAAATAATAATCTAATAGAAGTAGTGAGCGAAACGACATATTTAGGCCAACAATTAGCATTCGAAAATAAGATAGGAAAATAAGTAAACGTGCGAATTACTAAGACATGGAGTAAGTACTGGTCACTAAAAAGAATATTTAAAGGACCTTTCAGTAATTACCGTAAAAGTCAAATTTTTAACATGTGTATATTACCCCCGTCTTAGCACTTATGGTTGCCAAACTTGGACACTGAACACAAAAATTATAAATAGACTAGGAACAACACAAAACACACTAGAATGATCAATGCTTAATATAAAGATAAGAGATCGAATAAAAATAAAAGAAATAAAAAAGCTTCTAAGATATAATATTGACGTGGTGTACACTATGTTAGAAAAATGGGAATGGGCTGGCCATGTAATAAGATTAACAGATGATGACCGTTGCACATATAAGACTACTTTCTGGTACCTTTCACATTACAGACGGAAACAAGGTCACCAAAAAGGTAGATGGAAAGATGAAATAAACCAATTTTTAAATAATAATAACCTTGAAAAAATCGCAGTTAATAGATCAGAATGGGAACGGTTTTATACCTTTGCTCTGCACCGGCCGAAGAAATTTTATCTATATATAATTATTTTTTCTTTGTAATGATTATGTATAATTTTCTTAATCTTTAAAAAACAGACTCACGCGTTTTTTTTTTTCTGAATAAGGGTCCTTAATAGATGAGACTGATCAAATAAAATAAAAGAATACATAGTAAATTATTAGTATAATTACGACAGCAACTAGTTGTTATAAGATCTGTGCCAATATGATTCATTTATAGTAAAAAAAAAAACAAAAAAACAAACAGGTTTTATTAAATTCGAAGAAAAGAAAAAAAAACCACAAAGAAATTTGCGCCGAAACAAAAATTTTTTCTCGTTTTCTTTAAGAATAGATGTTCCGCTCTTAGCTGACATGCAACATGTTTAAGCTCTAGGGAGGTTAATCTTGTTTTGAGGGTTAGTATTTCGCGTAACGCTCCATTTTAACAATGTCTCCGTCTGAAGCGATACCGGAATTCGTTTTGAAAATCGTTCCCAAGCAAATTGTCAAATTCTAAGAAGGAAAAGGAGGAGGAAGAAACACCTGTTTACAAAAAATGTTTTACATAAAAGTCATACACATTTTATACAATTTAATTATTTTTTTCTTTACATATTCAAAATTAATTTTTTCTTTTCATGTATAACCCCACACTTATCGTATTTAGAAGAAATTTATTTAATGGGAAAAAATCACAAAAGAGAACCGAATAAGATCTGCTTAAAAACTGTTAAACCATATATGTATATCTACAAATCGAATTATACTTACATCGTTTTGTCTTCCATTATAAAAAAAAAAAAAAAAAAAAAACTTTATTACATTTTTTGGGCGTTAATCCGAATGTCTGTAAATACCTAGTCTATCGCAGTACATGAACCTCCCGTTTTAAATGAAGCAGTTCAGTCTGGCAGATCGAACAAAAGCCATGAGCCTGATCACAGCGGTAGGAGTATTTGAAGGGATGTCCGCCAGTGACGTAATGCGCCGCAACCCATCAAGATGTGTGCATTTAAGCAAAATGTGCGAGACTGATATCCATCGGCAGAACAAATTGAGCGGGTACTTGGCTTCGGGGGCTTGCCTGTGCTGAGTCGTGAGAATAGACTATGTACCGTCCTTAGGCGTTTGACTGCCAAGTTGTACTCCGTTCCATCCGGGAGAGCTGCCATGGCTCCTTTGTTGGCTTTATTTTCCGAAGAAAGATGGATTGAGTCAGCCAGTCATGGCGAAAACTGCGTCCAATAAAAAACTCCTTCGGAAAAATAAACCATAAGTAGACGACGGCACTGAGCACATCACGGACGTCTGAACGACTAGGACCACCTGCTCATTCCCCGGAACCGCGACATGGCTGGGAACAGATAAAAATACTATTCGGACATTTTTTCTGGTTCAGCTGGTATATGGTGGACAGAATCTTTAGAACTATTAATGATCCGGGGCGATCAGACTGCAAGTCACGGATAGGCTGCAAGCGATCAGTCACCGGTAACATTCCAAGCGGTTGATGTCTCAGTTTTAGATATGCTTGTATAACATAGCATTCCCCTTCGGCGATACAGCATTATTCAGCCTTAAGCCCTCTGTGATACCGCGGCACTCCGAACGCGCATTCAGCCGGACAGACTTGAACTTATTTTGGACCGTCAGTGTATACTTTTGTGATAATGTAAGGTATTTATTAATAATATTTAGAACCCTCTGTCCAAGCAGTGCTAGTGTCTATGAGAGTTGTTATAGCTTCGATTTGAAACGCAGCCTAGGGGGGACGGAGGTAGGTTTGAACAGTGCACGGATTTATGTTATTTGCCAATAAAATGACATTGATTTCTATTAGATTATCATATTGGTAAATACATAGGCTCCGTGATTTTTTTTTTTTTTTTTGATTTTTTTTTACATACATATTTGAGTACAATCTTATTACAGTAAATAAATTAACACTACTTTCAAAACAGTGTTACAACTTAATCTAACTAATTTTTTTAACATGAACAGAGCAGAAACTATGTACAATTACATAACTCCTAATATTATATAAATATATCAATAATCACACGCGCATATAAATACTCACATGCACGCACGCCAAGTATATGCACATATCTGCAAAATACATATGCATACGAATATATTACAGAATAAATTAGGTAACTAGCTCATAAGACTTTGTGCGCTTAAAGCGCCTTAATTAAACCATCATCGTTCTAAAGCCTCTTGATTTCAGTGATAGGCTCCGTGATTCCGCAATTTTGATTCTTCGCAGCCCACGAAGTTGAAGAATTTTCTGCTGTAAGATAATGGTGGACTGTTTCACATATGCATATAAATACATCAGAAACATCAATATCAATAAACATGATTGTTTTGCTGAATTTGAATGCGGTTATTTTTTTCAATAATCCGTTTTTTTTTGCTTTTAAACACTAGTAAGTACTTATTGGCAGTGTATTCCCCGGTATAGTATGTTTAACAATTTGCGTAGTCAATTTATTCGTATATTATCTTCGTTCCTGTCTATTATATTAATCATTGTTGTGTTACTGAATTTTACTGATATATGTTGGCGGTGTATTGTCGCGATAGTCTAGTTGCTAGAGCGCTTGGCTTCCGTTACGGATGGCTCAGGTTCGATCCCAGTCGATGACAGAAATTATTATGAAAAATTAAATTAAATACTCGCTAATAGACACGTGGAAGGCAATGGCAAACATGCATACCATCATATGCGCGCTAGGTAGTACACAGCAGCAGCAGCAGACACACACGGGACTGCATTTGTACATCGATAGAAATCGAGCAGTTACAATACCGGTTGCAAGTAGTCTTGCGTGCATACACTCGCGTTGCATATAACAACTGCCTAATACACTATGCCTGTTTACAGATGAAATGTACAAATAGGTAGTCGCCGACGCTCAGGAATTAAGTATGGCACTATGATGTATATGATGTTGGCGGTATTTTTTTTTTTTTTTTTTTTTATCCACTTCTCATAATTATTAGATAAATAATCAAGGTCGTTATAATAATGTTATATTTCTTTAATAATTTCCTGACTGTACATAAAGTTTCTCTATTTTTAAGATCCAGTACATAGATGTACGGAATCCTAATAATATCAAATAAAAATTAATAACTCACGAACGGTTTGATTTATAAACTTCAAAACTGCATCATAAATTACAATTCAAATTCTCTTCAAGACAATCTATAATTTTAAGCTAACCGATTATTACCCCGGGCGGCTAAGTACCCAAAAAACAGTCGTCAAGAATATAATCACGGAATTTAAGACGACCTCAAAAAAGTCATCCTTAAAACATTTACATCGCCAAATACCTCGTTTAAAAGTGAAATTCACAAAATATTAAAACGCAGAAACTCTTTCAGATAATCAAAAAATTACGGTTAAAAAATTATTTAAACCACACCCTTTCGGCCCAAACGGATGTTCAGCATGCAAGCAATAGCCAAAGTAAGAAAGTTGAGAAAACTAAAACACATCTCAAACAAATGTATAAAGCATCATTTCATAAGAAAACTATAGCCGAGCTTACAACTTTACATTTAGGCCCTCCGGAGCTCGAAAGTTTTAAAGAAAATATTTTTTTTCCGGGCATGTGATATATGTCGATGAAAACATTGCTCTATTTGTTATTTCATTTCCTTAACGAAACTTTCGAAGTTGGCAAAGAGTTCCAAAAAGCGCGAAAAATGACGTGTATCTTTCCTTCAAAAATCATATTTTTCTTTCTTTTGTTTTTAGTAGTACGGTGAATGTATCATGGTTATCTTTAAGTTAACATACAAAATGCCCGGGCGGCGTATGAAACATCATGCTTGACTAAACTTGTTTTTTTTTTTTTTAGTTTTTTTTTTGTTTTGTTTTTTTTATATATATAGTTGTTGTTAGTTTTGTAAATAATTGATGTGTTTCTATTTTGATTTGCTTTTCCGCAACTTAATACGGCGTAATTTAAATCATTTGAGTTTTTCTGAATAGCGGATATTTTTTTAGGTTGTGCAGCATTGCTTTCCGTACCTACGACAAAAGTTTGACGTATTGTATGATCCGAAGTTTAGGTTTCTCGTTCTATTAAACTCTATACTAAGGCGATCAACTATTTCAAACGAATTTTAAAATTGTGAGAGGTTGAAAAATTTCTTCAAAAATCATCTACAGAACAAAGGAAAGGTGAGAAATGTCTGCGGCCTATAATCGGAGATGATAAGCGTTGTTTCGTGAATTACAAATTTATCTTGGGCGGATAAGGCAACCAAAATAAATGTGGCAGAAAAGGCTCCTTCTTTAAGACATATTATAATAATGCCGGCAGATACGCGTCCGGCGTGCTTATACAGGTGTTCTTAAAAAAAAAAAAAATGAAATAAAATAAAATAAAATAAATCGATAAATGAATAAATAAAATAAAAAATGTTACACAAATGAACCTTTATGATATATATGTGCGGGGTTACTCGTTTCCGGAAGAACATGTCTCGGTGACCCGTACATTATGAAACATTTCCTAGAAAAGCTCGTTGAATGTTACACTTTCTTCTAGCATCAGCAACAGAGCAGCCCAGGGAGAATAGCTCGCAATGATTGATGACTGTCGGCCATTTAGCTAAAACGAAACAATCTTTTTGTCGAGCGGGCCGCTAACGAACGCCGGCATTTGTACAGACACGCTTGTATTGGTCTGTGCATGTAGGCCATTTATTGTTTTACGGCAACCAACAGCAACCGACAAATTATTATATTCCAGTTCCCCTTTTACCAAAATGAAAATTCCCCTATTTCATCAATGTCATCCGCTTTACCTCTTTTCATTAATCCCCCCAGAAAGAAAAAAACGAAAAAAAATCTCACGCACCGCGTTCACTGGGAAAATCCCAACGCGACACGTCACGCTGTTGCGTAAAAGATATTTTTTACGCTGGACACGGCACTTTCGGTAATCGTTTTATGCAAGTTTAATACCTCTGAAATCGATACGGACCTAAATTGAAGAAATGTATGGTGCATCATAAATTCCGACGAATAACGGTGACAGATTTTTCTCGCTCATCCGATGAGGAATTGATGGGAAAAAAGTAACGAAAGAGAATATCATGTAGATCGTAAAGGATCAGTATTCTGAGTAAACTGATTATAACCTACCGCGGCTTTAATTTACGATGTCTTTGCTGTGAACAGTTTTGTTTCACATTTCAGACAGCAGATCCGCTTCAAATATTTTTGTGGGCATTGTGGTGCCCCTTTTACAAAGATTAGTGATTAACATCGATAGGGGTTGGATGTAGACTTTGTGTAATTTTTATTTGTTAGCTAAACGAGTAATGTACAATTTTACACGAAAAATTTTATTCATCAGCAGCGATTAAATGGAAGCTTTACTAATATTAATTAAAATTGAACTCTAACAGTTTTCATTGCATATTTTATCCACTGTTGAAAAGTTTTTTCTACTTTTAATTATGTTTTAATGTTATATTATCTTCTTAGTTTTTACCTAAACAACTTCTGTCCAGAAATTGCATTATGACGCAAAAAAATTATATGTGCACGCACTAACGCATAAGTGGATGTTTTATAATAATTTTTCATTAAAAACCGTTCTAAACATTTTTTTTATTCTTTCTAATTTCGATTAACGACACGAATTAGAAAGCTAATTAGTTCGGTTAATTTTCAGCTGAGTCAGAGCGAAATGTCTTTATTATTTTTATTATTACCGATTCTGAGAATTCCCGATTCTGAGAATTCCCGATTCTGAAAATTCCCGATTCTGAAAATTCCCGATTCTGAAAATTCCCTATTATGAAAATTCCCGATTATGAGAATTCCCGATTCTGAGAATTCCCGATTATGAAAATTCCCGATTCTGAGAATTCCCGATTATGAAAATTCCCGATTCTGAAAATTGCCGATTCTGAGAATTCCCGATTCTGAAAATTGCCGATTCTGAGAATTCCCGATTCTGAAAATTGCCGATTCTGAGAATTCCCGATTCTGAGAATTCCCGATTCTGAAAATTCCCGATTCTGAGAATTGCCGATTCTGAAAATTCCCGACTCTGAAAATTTTCTCAGCGCATGCATATCTTCTGGTCGGATTATTTCGCGACATTCTCGTTGATTTTGAAGAATAGAAAATTTCACCTCTTACAGCGATCCGAATTACTTTGATATTCATTGATTTAGATCTGCATCAATTCATAGATTTCTTTCAAAGTTTTTAAAGTGCTTATTCTGGAAAAAATATTTCATTTAATTTTCTAACATTCTTCATCTCGCTCATTTCGCGTTCTACGTGTATTATCAGCTCTTTATTCTTCTTCTCTTTCTGTTCTTACCGATTATCGTTTTCTCTTTTCGAAGTATTTTTTCTTAAAAGTGCTAAATCCTCCTCCGTTCTGGTATGTGCGACGGTTTGCAGGATTAATGTACGCAGCAGCTGTTGAATAGTAGGCTAAAAACTAATAAAAGCGGCATTTTTATTTTTTCTAGAATGAACTTTAAAAACTTTGAAAGAAATCTACGGATTGACGCGAATCTAAATCAATAAACATCAAAGTAGTTCGAATCGCTATACGTAATTTCCTATTATTCAAAGTCGAAGAAAATGCCGTGAGCGATAAATAAAAACAATTCCTTGTTCCAAAATATAAAAAGACTATTTCATTTTGTAACATTTCAATAACGGAAATTATGATTTTGAAAATAAAACGTGTCAAAATGCACGACACGAGAGAAGAGAACATAACGCGGTCTAAAATATTATGCATATAATTAAATATAAAATTAGAGTACTACTTGTTGATACTGTAAAGATGATCACTGTGAAGCTGTTAGCTTCGAAACAGGCCAGTGTTTTTAGTTTTAAATACATTATTATTTTATGAAAGCGTATACACATCTTTTGATTCGGTTAATAAGTAATAAAAATAATGTGTTTGTCAACATTTTTTTAATGTTATGCTACATGACGAAGAACATTGAAAAACATCTTTATCATCGCTAAACTAAACCATTCTTTGTTTCACCGGATGACCGAGCTGGTACACCGAACACGGTAATGTATTTAAGAAAACTAATCTTTTCAATACTCCATTCGTTCCATTTCCAAACTTACATCCTCCATCATAAATCGTGAACATTTCTTTCTTTCCTTTTTCTCAATTCTATTCACATTAAACTCCATGTGGCTTCCGTGATTTTTTGACACTCGTCATACTGCTCCTCACACTTCTTCCTGTTCGAAAGAGTTTTATAACCTACTAGCGCCGTTCGAACGTTTCCATTTCAGATTTTCCCTGTTATACTTCCTCCTTGTCTAGTAATCATATACATATAACTCCTCTTTCATATTCCGTTACTCTCATCGATTTCTTATCATTTCTATCATTCTTCGATCTTCTCCATTCTCATCAATCGACGAGGTCGCTAATTGCACACAATCTTTGGTAGATTCCGCCTTCTGCTGTTAAACATTCTAAAATACATTCTAATCTGTTAAAATGTATCGGATATTTCTTCTTACTGCGCCTCTTACATCCTGTGTTTTCATTCTTCGTGTTCGTACCGACTGATGAAATTATTAAAATTTAACCGGGCTGCGTCCCTTTAAATTCTGAGCAGAAGGTTGACGAACCCAACGAAGAAAAAAATTCTTTTTTCACTGCATTCGTAAATTCCTCGGCTTTCGTTACATTCCTAGCCCGAAAAAGCGGAGACTGTTTACACAAAATTCACCAGCGTTCGATAGTAGAAAAAGCAATTAAAACTAAACACGCCTTCAGTTTTAGCGTTACCCGAGGAGACACCTAATATGTGTATATCGAGAATTATAAAAAAAGCGAATCTCTTGCAACTCTGATTATCATCAGCGCCGGAATAAAGGAATTAAAACCGATTTTAATACGGTCATGACGTCGCATCTCAGGATATTCTAGAACACGCACACGCTAAGCCCTCTATATATGACACACATCGTGTGGAAAATAAATCAGCTAGCGACGACATAATACGTGTGCAATTGTCGCACAGCGTCGGGTGCCCATTTCAACTTTGTGCGACCACATCGAGGAGGGAAATGTGTAACTCACTGAACCCCGCGCCATAATTTAATCCTTCTTAAAACTAAAAATGCACACTATCCATCGGTATGCAGTAAACCGCAAGCAAAAAAACATTGACCAAAAAACCCTGAAAGGATATCCAAAAGCTTTCCCCTTTTTAATATCACAGCAGAACAAACAAATAATCAACAAATAGTCAACAAATAACGAAAACCGAAAATAAGATCGAACTCTAGCCTTACCGTTCGGAATCGGATATTGAAGGACAACAAGAAAAATACTCGAACGTTTCGTGGAAGTTGGAGAAAGAAAAGTTTCATATTAATCGAAATTGAAAATTTTAAGAGTCGGAGGAAACGAGAACTGGTGTGTTCAAACTTGGTACTTATGACGGTTTGCCTGACTTAAAAAAGTCTTCCCCTTTGTTTTTACCGTAACCATTCGATGGAGAAGAGACAGGTTCTAATAGCGCCTGGTACGGTGCAAAACCAGTACTAATTTCGAAGGTTCAAAACAATCGGTAAGACTAAAATTCGTTTGCTTCTAGTTCAGTCGATACGCTAAATTAAAAATAAAATACTAACTTAACATTATCATTTGCAAGTACGGCCAAGTTAACATTTTGAAGCAAGATCTTTTTGGCATTAGGTTTTTTTTTTTTTTTGCTTTTTTTTGTGAATTTCATATAAAACAATATAAAATTATTTCGCGCAAAACTAAAAACAAAAACTGAATTTAAAAAAAAAAAGAAACAACTTTAAAAACAGTCTTAAATTTCAACAAAAACTTAATACTAAAATCCGGTGACTTCGAAATTTTTAACGAGCCGCACACTTTTTCAAGTAACCTCAAAAAAAGTTCGAAATTATAGATAATTTAAAACGGCTCTTAAAGTAAAGTAAAGCGAGTCATCCTTGGCAGAGTAGCATTGTGTAATTAAGCTTGTCATAATGTACTTAAGGTTCTAATGAATCTGATGAGGAAATATTAGGGCCAGTTCCTTTCTACTTTCGGATTATCAAACTTTACTTTCCCCCAGATAATTTTCTCTAGTATAACCAATATTTGATTTCAGATTAGGTATATACCACTGGGACAGCGATTTCCGAACGAGGCAAGCCTCTTGTGATAACCTACGTCTGATTTGGTAACCAAGCACCTTAAACACTAGGCTAACGCGTTACCCTTAACCAGTAAATGTTTCAAGTTAGCCACTGTTAAAAATTGTTCGTCTTTCTCGCTGAAGAGCCGGAAAATTTGTTCGCCACTCGGCAGCAATCGACGGAAGAAAAATGTACACGCATCTCTTTATAGGAAAATGATATAAAGGAGAAGTGAAAAAGAATTAAAACCGAAACGAGACACCGCGCAAAATGGACAGGTAAAAAAACGTGCAAATTCAATTCTCGGCTTCCGTCGGTAATTTAAATTTACGCTTTCGTCGCTGACGTCACTATATACACGCGGGTAATCTTCTGTTTCTGAAAGATTTACTAATTTAACGAAAATAAAATTCAGCCCTTTCGGGGCGAAATCGCGCACGTACGTGTCCAAGTAGAACGGGATAAAAACGCGGAGGGTTTTGTTTAAATAAAATATGAAAAGGAAGGGGAAAAAAAAAAAGGAAGAAAAACGAAAATAAAAGCGTGTCGGTTTTACAAAAGTGTAATGGAATAGAGCGAATCATCTCCTTTAGCGCCTTATCCGTTTCCTTTGTTCTTCCCTCGTTCTGGACCTTTTTTAGTTTCTTTGTTTTCGTTCCGGCTTCTTTAAAGTTCGAATAGGATGCGCCGAGGAAGAAAAAGTCAAAAAACGCAGAAAAACGGCGGTAAATTTTCCGACCGAGTCATAAGGATGCAGATATTAGAATAATAAGATAAAACAACGGACGACCGACACAAGAAGAAGAAAAGTTCCCGTTAATGTTGGGACTATGGGTTTCTCTTTTTAGGCTTTCACTCGTGGGACGCATAAAGGTTAATAATTTATCTGGTCGAGAGACGAATATACAGGTGCAGATCGAGCCCGGAGTCTAAATGACGTGCTAGCGCGCAGAATATACCTGTTTAACCTGGACGACGATGCAACAGCAGTGCTAAAACTGTCGGCGTCCGTGTTTTTGTGTGCCTTCTGTAAGTGTGTATGTGGTTTTTCAATGAGGCTTTTCTGCACGCGACAAAACATAATAAAGTAAAATACCCCGGCCGCATCTAGGGTTTATGTACGTAGCTGATTCGCATAAAGAGAGACACTTTTCATCTGCCTACCGCCAATTTCGCCTCGCAACATCATTTAAGAATGCATGTACGGTTTTTTTTTCCATAATTTCACACGTGCGTGTGTGTGTGTGTGTGTCGAATATATATATATATATGTATGTATATACGCATACATAACTTTCTTGCTCGATGGTGTGATTATTCCGCATGTAATGAAAAGGAATATGTGTTGACTGATAAAAAGTTCTCTTTACATTCCGACAACGAATCCGTTGGCTGCTGGCGACTTGCATTACACCCGCTCTGTTATGCACATTCCGGCTCCGCTGTACACGAATTGTTTAAAGAACATTTTCACCTTCTTCCCTTTTAAATATCTTTCCGCGTGTTTATTTCCATCGGACACAGTTTAGAAGGAGAAATACGCTAAATGTAAAAAGTATCACAGATTATTCAAAAACTTTTTCTTTATCTCGCTTTTTTTTCTCCTCATTTTCTTTTTTCTATATCTGAAGGTGGCATTATTTTATACGAATTTCAACAGAAAAGGATGACTTTTGTATACTAACCTTTTTGAACTGTTTTATTTTTTTTTTCCTTTTCAGCTTTTGTTCCGGTTTAACTGAAAAGAAATTTTCGGCTTTTGTTCCGGTAAAAATAGTTTTTTTTATGTTTTTTTCTTTTTTTTGTTTTGTAATCCTTTCTTTCTCGGTTTCTCGCATTTGTTGGTTCATTGCGACGCTAATTTGATAATGAAAAAGCGTTGAATATTTTTCATGGATAATCATTTTATTGGAACTACCAAATTAAGAATCTTTATGTATTTTTTTTTTTTTCTTTTTTTGGGGGCTTTAAACTCAAATTCCACCCATCGTCTGTTTATTTCACTTATTAATCTATACCAATATCTTACTTTTTCTTACAAAATCATAGATTGCGTGATATGTGATCGGTAGTGAAAGAATATAATTCATATTATATGGACAATTCAGTAATAATAACGCTCGATGTAGATATCAGAAATGTGCGAAGTATAATAAGAACATTCTAAGAACATGTGATCCGCATCAGCCACTTTATCTACGCCCCTTGGATGAGTACAGAATGGAGACTCGGTCCACCGGATTTTATATAGAAAAGCAGGCAGCATATTTGTCCCAGTACGTAATCTACAGATTGCTGCATAGAAATTTCTTGTATAGATGTTCGAGTATGACAACCGGGAATACCATAGTTTGGCAGGGATATTTCTTTCAATCTTTCTATAATGTTTGTTAGTATATGGATTGCACCACAAGGCCTCCCAATATTCTTTATGCATTAACCTGATTATATATACTTAATAAATCCTCGGATGGGATATGCCGTAGAATACTACAATTACCAGCTGCGTTCCTAGCCCAATTGCCGGCAACCTCATTCCCATATACATATATATACCCACATGGGCCGGAATTCATGAGAAATTGCACTAATAGGCCGGAAGCTTTCAAAGAAAAGACAGACGGTTTAATCGAAGCTAATATGTAATTTAATTTATAATTATATGTCATTTTTGATAGAGACATCAAACAACTTTTTGAGTCCGATATAATCAAAATATTTTTTCCGTTAGCAGAAATGTTAACATGAACGGTTAAAGCCCGTGCCACTGTTATGCATTCCGCCGTATAAATTGAAGCCAAACGAGGTGATAGAAGAAATGTTTTAATGACGCCTAGTTGCGGAATGACAAATGCCGCACCCACTACATCCTCCTTTTTTGAACCATCCGTGTATACATATATATATATATAGAGAGAGAGAGAGAGATAGTTAGGCCATCTTAAGAATATTATTAAAAATGTTATTTACCGAAGGTCTATTTGCATAGTTATTAATTATGTCAAACTCTGATAGAGATAGCTTCTATAATTCATTAAATTCAAAGGGATCCAAGAAATATTTTGCCGCTGAGAAAATTGATTACTACCTGGTGAAATTTACGAAGCCAACGGAAACTAATCGCTACAATAGGGAATCGAGTCAGAGAAAATCAACATTGATCAGAAATTTCTTGATATTTCAGCACCAGATCATTGCCTGTTACGGAACAAAATTTTAGAACAAACTTATCAGATAAGAATGATTGCTAGTGGTGGAATTTTATTTTCCACTTCCAAAGCAGCCGAGGAGGTAGGTAGTAAGGCTCCTATTATCATCCGATTATACTGGTTTTGAATAATATCCAACTTCCGAAGAAGACCCCTCTGGATGTAGAGCCAAACAAAGAACAACCATAATCTACCGTGCTCCTTATTAGCGTTTTATATAATAAAACCCAAAGTATCGGGATCAGCTCCCCAGCTCTTATGGCACAAACACTTCATAATAGCGACTTTTTTTCACGCTTTAGATGCCATAATTCTATCTAACCAGAACTCTAGGTACTTATGACAAGAACGAGTAGGAATATGGACCTCTCCCATAGCAATTCTACCTTCCTCTGGTGTAGCCCTTCTATAAGAATATATATTACTGTAGCACATTTCTCAGGGGAAATAAATAGGCAGTGTTGTTATAATGTCTCAATTATTTGAGACACAGGTATATCTCAAGATGTTCTTTAGCTATTGCAATGTTAGAATGTTGTGCGTCGACAGCAATATCATCTGCAAATGTTAGAATGCGACAATTGCTGAAACATTGAATTTTATATACATGTGATATATATATATATATATATATATATATATATATATATATATATATATATATGTGTTAAAGATAATCGGACTTAAAATTTTTTGATGATGGGTCATTGCCCTTGGTTGGCGTTCCCAAAAAAAAAAAAAAAAAAAAAAAAAAAAAAAAGGATAGATCCTTGACATAACCCATTATAAATCACTCTTCTATATATTCCCCATACTGGATGACGAAATGTTACTGTTCCGTTCGTATATAAGTTACACAGGGCCAAAGCAAACTGTCTAGGGAAACTCAAAGTGTTTAAAATCTGTAGTAGGTTTTGGTAACGATACTGAATCAAACGCACTTTGAATGTCTAGGAAACAGGACAACACATATTCTCTATTAATAAAGGCCATATATATATCTACTAACAAAGATGCTACACAATCGGCAGAACCCGTTTGACTTCTAAAGCCGAACATATCGTTATGTCAAATTTTCTGATTCTCTGTCTACCAAAGAAATCTCTCCTTTAAAATCCTCTCGTAACACTTCCTAATACAAGAAGCTAGTGTAATCGGACGATAGGATGTAATTAATCTTCTTTCGTATAAACTTCCAATTTTGCGAGATGTTATTTCGCCTAGTACAGATGTTTTGTAGCGTTGTCACAGCTAGTTTTTTTTTGTCTGACTATATATTAAATAACGTATTTTTAACAATCAGCGAGCAAATGTCTAATAGCTCACCGAAGGAATTGTGCTAAATATGTTATATATTGATGAAAATGTACAATCGAATTTTTTTAAGAGGAGATTTGACTTTTTTTTAGATTCCTCGCAGTTCTTCTACTTCTTTTTTTTTGTTTTTTTTTTTTTTTTGCTGCGTCAGTTTACAACTATGTAGAAGCAAAAAAAAGGAAAACAGCCGTTAACCAGATTCGGTTAGATATTAACAAAATATAAAGGAACCAATCTGTGACATAATGAATGAACAAGTATAAAGTGCACGATAAATTTAGCAAATATTCACGTTCAAAAAAGATATGATCACCGATGTAAACACTTCATTCAGATTGAGAGGGCAACACGGAGAGGAAAGAAAAGGACAAAAGAGATTGGTGAAAATAGTGTAGTAATCGAATAATAAAAACAGAACGGCGAAACGAGGCAAAACTTGATGATTTAAGGAAATTAGAAAGATAACCAGTTTGAACAAACGAAGGTTAATTAGAATGACCGTTACAAAAGAAAAAAAATGTAAACAAAACCAGAATTTTTTTTTTCTTTTTCACTTAGGAGTTACAAAAAGTATGCGCATTTTTTTGAAAGAAAGAAACGAGAAATGGTAGCAAATTTCGTTATCCTCAACGGCTGTATGGCTGGAAGTCGCGGACTAGTTAGAAAAAAGAAAATGGTTGAGACAGCGTCTGCGAAAAATAACGAAGGATCAGAAAGGCACTCATGTCGATGTCGGTAATAACGAAATTGCCGAGAAAAGTGAAAAAAAAATACAATAAAAGGAAATAAAAGAAATAGTTTGCATATACGTGAGAAAGAAGTAGGAAATTGATAATGTTGCAAAGTGTTGCCTGAAGCAATTATGGTTCAAAAAGTGTATATTGAATTCAGCAAGAGTTAGGAGAATTAAAGAGGAGTTAAGAATATCGGGACCGAGAGTCGAAGATACGAATTTCGAATTCTAATTCAGCCGGAATTCTCGCAGGCATAGCTAAAAGAACAATAATCAAATTTGGAACGTATATAACGGTTTTATTCAGAATGAGTCATTCCACATGAATTGGGTTGGCGATAGGGAACTTTCAGCAAGTTTAGCGGTTTAATAGCAGAAGATTCGAAAAATATCAGTTAACTGTTGAGAAAAACTCGCGAGATGGTAGAAGTAGTTAAAGCGATGAAGAGGCGCATCGTTTAATGAGATAGGTTTAATCAATGCAGCATGATATCATAAGCACGAATAACCTTACCCTCTCTGTCATCTCTTCTGAAACTTCAGTTATAGTAATTACACTTACTCTTTGGACATTTTCGGGGCAGAATCCGTTCAGAAGAATTAATTATCGTAAATCGTTATTTTACGGTATATATTTGTATGTGTTTATATGTTGATTACGTATTGTTGAAAAATGAAGGAATAATTCATAAGTTATAAAAAAAAAAAAAAGAAAGGATTGAACCTGCAATAATAGGAATTCTTTCCGTTCCGCTGAGAAGTACGCTTATTAAGGAATAACACGTTTAGTTAAGTATTTTCGGCCTTTTGGTTTACGTCCGTCGCGATCTCCAATAAGATTTCGTTCATCTAAAGATTCTCTTCCGCTCTTTGCAAAGAATTGGGCTCTCTTTTTTCTTTTTTTTTCCCTACCCTGGGCGTGCCAGCAGCCTTGACCCAACAACATGAAAAATTAAGAGTTATAACTAAATAGCCAAGCGGTCAGAAATGGAAAAGACAAAGGACAGCAGCAATGGAATAACTGAAGGCAACGGGAAGGAAAGAATATAGGTAGCATTAAAGGGAGTAGAAAGACCCAAAACTAGAAGTTGAGCGTAAAGAAAGCAGCGTTCGTTAGAGAGTGCAGAACATTCGAATAGGATGTGATTTGAGTCACAAATACAAGAAGGCTCAAAAGCGTGAAGAGAGCATAAATGAGAAAGAGCTAAAGAAAAACGAAATCGAGAAGAGAGGAGTAGAGAATGATTGATTCTAAGCCTAATTAAGGAAACAACAGTGGAACGACGACAGGTAGGAATAGATTGAAACCAAGGCAGGAAAAACCGGTTGAATAAGACGGTACTGTGAAAAGCGATTTGAGAATAAAGATGGATACATGTCAGACCAAAGTCTTATTATTATTATTTTCGTGTCCGGTCGACTAAATACAACAGGTTGTCCAATATTTTATAAATTTTATCAGGTCGTTATCAACGTCGTCGTACAAGCTTCCAAGTTCGTATTTGCCGCTGACGGGATATGTAAATAGATGACCATAGTCCTGAACTTCACCGCAATCACATCGATCGCTATCGGATATTCCCCACTTGTACAGATTATATTTTTTGCGCGCAGTTCCACTTCTCAGTCTATTCAGGGTTCTCCAAAGACTGTAACTTAGATGATTCCCGCTAGGCAGTGCTTCCACCTTTTGTCTACCGTTTGCTTTTATGTTCCACATACGAAGTCTTTCCTTTTCTGCAGTGCCTGTCAATTCTTCGACCTTTCGTAGAAAGCTGTTCCTGGATTTTAATCTTGTTTCAGCCAGTCCCTTATATTCATATAACGGGTGTCGGTTGTCGTTGGCTGCTTTAAACCTTTCATTTGTTGCAGCTACCTCCCGTCGAATTTCTGGAGGGGCGATACCACTAAGTTCGTAAAGTTTTGATAGAGGAGTTGGTTTCAGACATCCAGTTATCAGCCTGCAAGTTTCGTTTAGGGCCACATCGATCTTTTTGGCGTGTGTTGAGCGGCCCCACACAGGGCATGCGTATTCACCAGTAGAATAACAGAGCGCCAAGGAAGAAATTCTGAGGGTGTTTGCGTTAGCTCCCCAGCTAGAACCGATTAGTTTACGTATTATGTTTGTTCTGGCCATGGTTTTCATTTTAACTGATTCGCAGTGCTGTTTGTATGTAAGCGATCTGTCGAGTATAACGCCCAGGTATTTCGGATTATCTTTGTGCTTCAGATCGGTATCTCCCCATTTAATTTGTAGTTGCCGCTTTGCCTCACGATTTTTTAGATGAAAGGCACAAGTCACTGTTTTTATCGGGTTTGGCTTCAGTCGATTTTTCTTGAAATAGGTATAAAGTTCACCGATTTCATGGTTTAGCGTTTTTTCCACTTCTCCAAAAGTGTCGTGCTGTGCCGCTAAAGCCAGATCATCTGCGTACGAAAAATACTGAATATTATCAGTCATCGGCTGATCGTTTATATATATATATTAAATAAGATCGGTGACAAGACGCCACCTTGAGTAACCCCGCTTTTTTTGAAGTCTCCAGGAACTCTTCTTCCCATTTAATGAGACATAAAATCTCCGATCTTTCAATAGCATCGAGATAATTTCTGTAAACTTAAAATCTCTGGTAACTTGGTATATTTTGTGTTTGAGTGCACGGTGGTGAACTGTGTCGAAGGCGGCAGTGAGATCCACAAAGACGACCCCAGTGACTTTGCGTTTTTGAAATCCATCCTCTACATGTTGCGTCAAGTGTAAGATCTGGCCGGTACTCGACTTTCCAGGCTTAAAACCTGCTTGCTGGGGAATAAGTTTCTGATCAATTTTCTCTGCCATGCGGTTTAGTATCACTCGTTCAAATATTTTATAGAAATGACAAAGCAGGGATATTGGGCGGAAATTTTGTGGATTATTTGCGTCTTTCCCTGGTTTCTGAACAGCTATGACGTGAGCTTTTCTCCACTGCTTAGGGATATTCATTTTTATTAAGCATTCATTAAACATTTGTTGAAGCCAAGTTATCGCTGCCGTACCAAGGTGTTTGATTTGTTCAGTAAATATACCATCTACTCCAGCCGCTTTACGGGATTTAGCTTTCTTTATAGCGCCATATATTTCGTCATTACTGATGAGTTGGCTGAAATTATTTTCCTCAGTCGACAAGTCACGTACAATAGCCATCCTTTCTTTCCGACCTTTAGTTTTTCTGTTAAGCAGTAGTTGATGAGCTACCTGATTAGCTGTCACCGTTGATGTGCTGTTACGTTGGTTTTTCTCATTGTTCAATTTCTTAAGTAGCTGCCAGGCTTTCCGACTGCCTTTGCTGAAGTTTAAATCTTCAACCATGCTGCACCAGTCTTTGTTTCTTTCTACAGAGATTTCTGCCAGGGAGGCACGGGATGAGCCTCCACGCACGCTGCACAAAACAACGATCGAATCATACAGCAATATAGCAACAGTAACGACGATCGAATCATAAACACAGTCCAAATGCAGCTGGCGCCCCCCGGGCAACGGTGTGTATACACTGGTAAATCATCCCATTCCCGGTCGACATTAATGAATCCTAATCCCGGGTTGAAAAGACCCTTTTCAGGGCCACCATCGAAGAGACCAAAGTCTAGAATGATTAGAGCGTGATAGGGGAAAGAATGTCTGAGGAAGGGAAAGAGTCGAGGAAAGGACCAATGCGGGCGGCTGAGTGAGCTAAAGAGTCAGCTGCGTCATTGCCCTCAATATTGGAATGACTAGAGACCCATAGAAAGTCTATGAGAATGGGGCGGAACGAGAACAAAGAGGAGACAAGAGATCGAATAGAGAGGATGATACCGTCAGAAGTATGAAAAAGAGGAGAGGAGATGGTTTGAAGAACGCCTTTGGAATCAGAAACAATCAGGAATTTGTGAACCCCACTCGTAGAGGATATGAATTGAATTGCACGCTCTCTTAAACGAACTTATTATTGCTCGTCTTATTTTCGTTATTTCTTATCATATAAACTCGTTATTTTAATAATCCGTCTGGTGGAAACGATAAAAACAGTAGCGGTCAGACTAAAACTCATTCCGTTATTTTTTTTGTGCGTGTGTGCGAAGAAAAAATCAAAAATTTTTATAATTCTGACGCAGCAAAAACGACTACATCGGTTTTGGAATGTTACTGCCGGCCAATTAAAAATTCGGAAAAAGCACGGACCCAGAAAACAAAGTTCACGCCTATGATACCGTAGGAGGTTGATTTTATATTTACTTCGTTAACGTGCTCACTTCGGTTAAATAATTTCTAATAATTTTTAAGAAGAACCGGTGAAAAAAAAATAAAAAACTCGATGTAAATTCATAATATAGTTTCGGATACTGGTGGGGATTTTGACTTTGAAAATACTGAATCTATTTTAATAGCGAAAATAATGTATTTATCACGAATTCATTTTATTTCTTTTCCTTTTATTTTATAATATAATCAAAAACCATATTTTGATATTTCGGCAGTTTTTTTGTTTTTTCCTTTTCCACAACTGCGAAAAATGGTACCATTCTAAACTGGTTTTCATGTAACTTTCTAACTAAAGCATGCGGTTCAGGGCATAAATTTAAGGTCTAATTATTGTCACAGAGAGAAAATATCTGGCTTATTTAACAAATTTTTGCGAAACATTTGCATATTAGGAAAGAGAAAAATCTGCGTAAGAGTCACTAAATACTTCCTAATCCGCTGATGTTAAATGTACTCTATACGATATGTATAAAATAAATTCCTCCATTAAGTACCGGGAAATTTTAAATTCTACGGTCCATTTTTTTTTTTTTTTTCTAAAAACACTTAGATCCTCCTTATTTGAAGAATTCTGCGCGCCAGATTTCGGTCGGATGTTACCACTTTTCCTTCTCCACTAGTCGTTCTTACCCATCCGGCACTTAATAAACCTCGGTTAATTTTTCCCGTCGCTCTCTTAGAGTGGTCATTACGACGTCACTGCTTTCGTTTCTCTCCTTGGCTCCATTACCAGTTTTATTGGCCTCTCTACCCCCATCAATGAAGCGGAAATTTACGACGTTAAATCTTTTTTTTTGTTTTTTCGAGCAATCTGCTTAGTTTCCGTTTGCACCTTATTGCGTTTTTTACCTTTCCTGCCTGTTTCCATAATTCCCGCTACCAGTTCTTTCACACGGCCAGATTAAACTCTATTTAATAAACTTTTCTTCCTTGTAACTGGGGTGACTTCACTTGTGACGCGACCTCAAAAAAGAATGATTACGCCATCATTAGAAAAAACCTAGCAACTTCAATTCATCGTCCGAATCTATCCGAGGTTCTTACTTAATTGTTTATTGGACGCTTAGTAAAATGTATTTATCGTACATATTAACCACATTTTTTTGAAGGAGTCGTCGAAACGGAAAAAAAAACTTTACACTTCTCATGTCGGATAAAACTTTTTACACTTACACACACACACACACACACACACACGGTTAATTCGAAACTTTATCGAGAGAAAAAAGGGCGATAAATAAGAAAAGTATAACACGAATTCGTAAGTAGCAACTTTAACCGGAAAAATAGGCAATTTTCTTGGCAAATTGGTAGAGTTTTACGTGTAGATTTTCCCCCGAGGAAAAAGGTGAAGAAGTCACTGGGGCACCAAACACCTTCGACGAATTTCGGTAACTACAAATGGAGAGCAAACGTTAAAAGGTAAACGTTCCAATATACCGGGGTGTAGTAGTTAAACTTTTTCAGACGGATGAATTAAGGCGGACGACAAGTTTAATGAGGAAGCCTGTAAAGCGACTTAAGCAGTCGGAAAACTATTTGTTTAAAGAAACCGAAAAGGGTAGCGAGACCGCAAACTGGATAGTTGTTAGCCAACTTGCGGCTGCTGAGGGGGACAAGGGTAAAGTGAAAAATTTACGATAAGCAAATAAGACCGAATTCGAGGAAGTAAATTGTGAACAGCCCCTCATGCTGCCACAGTCTCTGAATGTTTATTCTTCGCAATGGTAAAACTTTCTACCGACACCTTGTTCCACAAGTGGAGCCTGTGACGTTACACTTCCCGGTCTATTTTCCGAAATTGGATCGCTCAAACAGAAAACTATATTGACTGCTAGACTATCATTGGATAAATCCGACAGTATAATATATGTCAGCCTGACATAAGATTCCTACAACTTTAAGGATTCTGTTCTGCTGCGACATCTGATTACTTACAAATCAGCCAGCTACCCCGTGGCCTAGTTGGTTACATAGAGCTGGTTCGAATCTCGCTGCCACGCATTGAAATATAGAAAAATTTCACTTGTGCTGGGTTTCTGTGTTTACAGTTGACGAGTCCAAAATTAATAATAAACCTAAAAAAAATATTATACAAAATACAAAACACAAATTACGTTGATACATACCAGATGCACCACCGATCAATGTAACTTGTTTTGTTTTTTTTTCAACGGAGTCGTCGAGATATTGGCTCAAGAACTGGTAAAGGAAAAGAAAGTGTGTAATCACGGCTAGACAAAAATAACTTCGGTCTTGGCTGTTATTTTACTTTCTGCTTGATATTTTATCGTTGCTAGGATGTCTGTACTTTCTCCAAAAAGAGTGTATTTTTAAGCAAAAATAAATCATTCACCGAAACCACCATTCTCTACACGGAAAAAACCCACAGCTTTTAATTTTTTTTAAATTTATAGCTGTTTAAAACTGGTCAATGAGAAGACCCATCGAATGTGAATAGAGGGAAATTTATTACGCGTAATACGTTACCACTCCTTGGAAATATCGGAAAAATTCGGGAAATTTATACAGTGGCAGGGGGAAATTTCAATAGTAATACTGAAATGAATACTTATGAAAATAATCATGCATAATACCAACGCGTTTCGTAGAATCTATTCATGACCGCATTGAACATTACAACATTTCCTAAACGTGATCGAAAAAATAGGACCTTATTTTATTTTAACAAGTGTTTTTTTTTTGTTTTTTTTTGGCGGTATTATTAGTCTCTTAAATGATGAGCAATCTCAATAATTTCGGTAATATGTGAAAACTTGATTATCAAACGCATATAAAGCATATCAACTGCACACATGTTACTGTGTTGGTAAGATCTGGCTCTTCATACACTGATAAATTCATAGATCTGTGCATAATTAAATGGTAGACTCCGTACATGCCAAAAAGAAACTCGTAAAAAGAATGTTCATTGAGTGGATCCTTTGTAGCAATTGAGACAGTTGTATATTACTACGTGTTAGTGGTCTAATCAGTTTTTCACTTTGATTACTCATATGTAACGCATCACACTAGAAACCTATAGCCCAGAACAAGAATAAACCCTATTGAGGTTAATATTACAGTTATTTTGGTTGGATGTATGTGAAAACCTATCAAAATCTATAAACCGAGACATAATCCCGCATATACGTTGTCATCATAATTATTTCAGTTAGATATACATTAATGCACCTTTTAAATCATATAACGACAGCAGGTGCTTCAAATATGGGTGAAATTAATCAACACATCAAACGATTTTTAATGACATATTCGTTGGAACAAGCATGGTAATATTGGGTTAGCACGTTATATTAGCATTGGCTAGTTATAGATATAATAAAGCACACTCCCAAAGCACACACACACACACACACACACAAAACAGCAAGTCAACAATAAAACATATCCTCAAAGCATATACAGTGTCATGAATAACTAGTATCTCGGTTAACAAATTATTACATCAGTTAGGCAATCACAAATGTATCATCAACACACGTGCAATTGGAAAATTATTACACAGGTTAGGCAATGATAGATGTATCATCAACACATACGCAAACACGCACAAAGCTGTTGATTTGGTATTTAGAAAAGTGTCAAACTAGTCAACAGTAAAATATATTCTCAAAACATGCACAAACATAAACATCTACTACTGGTTAGTAAATTACTACATTGCATCGTCAACACACATGCAAACATACTGGAGCACACAAAACAGCAACTTACGGCGGATTAGAAAAATTATAAGTGGCTGGTTAGAGCCTTTTCCCTAATCTATGTTTTTTGGTCAAGTGCTGTTACTGAGTGAGCGCCTTCATGTGCACAGATGTCTACAGAGAAAGCAGGAGGTTGATTTGAAGTGTGATGGGTGTTGAGATGTCTGATAATTGGCAAGTAGAACGACGTAATTGGAGTAGAACATGGTGGTGCAGTGTTGAATAATGTGAAAAGGGTATGGTCATTTGATTAAGTATTGACTCTTAATTAGTTGAGTAAAAGGCGGCGTATGGTCATGCGACTAAATACTGGCTCCTGATAGGCTACTCTACTAGAGCATAGGTTTTCTATCTACTGTTGGCAACAAGTTCAAATTGCAATAATTAAAAACAATATTGATCGAATATCACTACAGTCCAACATCAGGAATATTTAATGCGGTTTCTTAAGAATTTGTTTTTTTTTTTTTTTTTTTTTGGCTTGGTTTATCTTTTAACCTTTTAGCCAGTTTATATGTTAAACATGTAATATAATATTCAAGTCTTAAATTTCAATATTGCATTTTTTGAGGTATTGATAAAGTTGTTTACATGCCTGACCTAGTGGATTTGTGAGTATGGTTACTGTGTTTATCGGTAACGTGTGATATACTTGAGTTAATCTATTTGTAAGTTCTTCTCGTTGTTTTTGGAACTGAACACATTGCCATAGGAGATGGTTAATATTTTCTTCATAGTCTTTATTACCGTACTGACATTTATCCGATTCGATAATGTTCAATTTTTTTAAACGATCTGCTGTTCTGGTATGCCCTGTTCTAAGCCGGATGATTTGCTTTATGTAGTTGCTAGGTAGGTTCTCGTTCACTTGAAGGTACCATGGGTTCTTAATCTGTTGCTCTTTTTGTATATTGAAATAATATTTTCCACTGTTCATGCTATTCTGTTCAAAATTAATTTTTTGTTTATTTGTTACTATATTTTTAACGGTATGTACGTAATCTATCCAGTGATATTTAATTTGTTCACATTTCCGATTTTCGGTAACTTTTTTTATTAAGTTATCCACGAATTCATTCCCTTTTATTCCGCTATGTCCTGGTATCCACTTTAGCACTACGTGATTATTGTATTTTACTTTTGCAGATTCTATTTTCCTTTTTATTTTCCAAACGATATTGTTGTCAGTTGTGTCATTTATAATTTTATATAATGCGCTCAGTGAATCGGTTAATATCAGAAAATTATGATTTCTATTTTCGGTATTTACGAATTTGTCGATTGCTTGATAGAGCGCGTATAATTCAGTTGTACATGACGAATTTGTCATGGGGATTCGGAACGTTCGATATTTGTTTGTAGTTTTATTGTATATTGCGCAGGAACAAACTCTTTTTTCTATATTTAATGACCCATCAGTATAAATCTGTTCTTTTGATTGTTTTTTGAATATTAAAAATGCCTCTTTCGGCGGATATACAATTTGTTCGGGGGCAAACCGCACACAGAGTTTCCGTTCGCTTATAAACTACGAGCAGTACTTTATTACGTAACCCACTACTGATTATTTTCGAGTACAACGCTTATCTTTACGAACACCTCGCAATAAACTTCATTCCTGCAACATGAAATCCATTTAAACGCCGTCCTCGAAAATCAATAATATCCCCTGACAAAATTATTCCTTTGCCAGAAATCGGAGCGTAATGTAAATTCCGCTTAAAGTTCATATTCCATACGAGAGTGTTATCTTTCCGGCACGATGTTAAATCCCCCTTCCCATTTTTCTCTAGGCTCACCAGCAAGGGACATTGACCCAACGACTAGTTAAGGAATTACTAGAGATAGAAATTCTCTATCGGAGATAGAAGTTATGAAGGTAGCAAGGGTAATATTCAATGGTGGAAGGGAAAGTATGAAAGTAGCACTATAAGGAATACCCGTAGGTTGTCCGCATGAAAGGGACAAAGAGATGAGGAAAACGTTGAGAAACAGGATACATATGAAGGAAGAAAAGAGTGGTGAAAATGTAAGCGGGGGGCAGATAGAAGTAATAACGATGTTAACTCGATTCTCCTAAACGAAGTTAAATTCCGATCGAGCGACCGAAAAAAAAATACAGCTCTAAACACTTAACCGGCCGCCTAAGTATACACACGAATGCCTTTCAGCGTCAGCGATCACCTCTAACCGCTAATGTGTCCATGAAAACGATGAATGAGCACGTTCGCGATTACGCGTCGAACAATTTTGTATTATTAGACCAATCATCTGGTTTAACCAGTCGCCCTACATAGTAAACACGGACCCTGTGGACAAAACCGAAAAACTGTCTTTACTACCGCCAAAGTCATATTGTGCACACGGAAAAAACACATTTAAAATACTGCAAATTTTCCAGTGGACGTAAACCGAATTACTAGCGCGCAATTTTACTTTTTGCCGAATATTTATTAATTTCGATGCATACCGTTTGCTGAATAAAATCCGTCCGAAACTACATATATGGCCGAATAAATAATGCTAATTTTAAAATATGAAAGAAAATTAACGAAACACACGAGAGAGATTATCTGTGACCGGGATAAACGTGAAGAGAGAGCGGTAAATTTAAATTTTCCGACAATTTTTTCGATTCTCCTTTTTCCATTTTAATAATGTGAGAACGATTAATAAATTAAAACGAGGAAATGTGTTAACATCGTTTTGCTCTGACAAAAAATTAGCTTCACAGTAGCCGCTACACAGGCTGAACGGTAGAGGGCGCCTGTGACATGATAATACGCATATTTCGCATTCAAATGAAGGGATTATAAAATATTAAACATAATCAGATTGCAATTAGGAAATAAATGAATCTTTAAAAAATAACTTTTAATACCTTTTTTTTCTTATATATGTATATATATATATATCTTTTTTAATCAAATTAAAGCTTCTTTTTTTTTTTTCCGATAATTACTTCGAATTTAATGCCGATTTATTTCTAACGGATAGTCCATCCAACACAAAAGTTTAAAAAAATCACCGTAGGAGATCATGAAAAATATATTAGGTAAAAAAAAAAAAAAAAAAAAAAACTCAAAATAGACGAGATATATATTTCCAGTTAGCCATGAAATGTGTTTATAATATAAAAATTTGTTGCTTTTTTTTTTATCATGAAATAGTTTTAGAGTAATGGTGTAAGATTTTTTACGCCAGAAACAAATTTAAATCGGATTTAATCAGATTAAAATAATTCTGACCGGTTACCGGGAGAAGAAAATATTTTTTTTACATTTGCACAGACGCTTAATCGGGCCTGGTTAAAAATAAAAAAATAAGAAAAAATAAGAAAAAATAAGAAAAAATAAGAAAAAATAGGAAAAAATAAGAAAAAGTAATAAAAAATAATAAAAAACAATAAAAAACACCAGAAAACACCTTCCCCTAAGAAAAAAAATAAAATCTGTTTCAGAAACCTGATTTGGTTTCGGATATTTTGGAAATAAATGTTCCAGCTGATCCCTGCATTTGCAATACGTTTCTTCGAAAAGAAATTATCGGATCACAAAATGATATAATTCAAGTCGACTTGTACTTGAAAATAATAAAGTACTTTTAAACTACCTATAACTCGATATTGTAAACTTTATCAACGGGCTACACATTTTTTTAAGCCTATTCCAACCTTACACATATAGGCGAAGTTCTTTTATTTTCTACAAAACAAAAGTATCATTATCGAACATTATTAACAATGAAGAAAAATCGCTACATTTTTCAATTCGCAGTAACTATAATCTCTGTTGAATTCTCATTTTTTCCTTAAAAATATGTTTTGTTCACTTTAAAACTGTGCAACTATTAATTTGTATTTTTGTACGTGAAATAGCTACTTCGTAATGTATTAGGAAACAGCGATTTACCACATTGAGAGAGTGCTTGATTAAAAATCAAAAAAGAAACGCTGAAAATCTGATGATAAGAAATACAACTGCAAAATTAGATGTTTACCTTTAGCGTAGAAAAACGGAGACAAAACAATATACGTCAGTTAAAAACTACCCCGGCGTCAGTAGTGAAACTTTTTATGAAATGCGACAAAATTATTAAATGAAAAAACAAAAATAAATTCAAAAGTATATTTATTTCGGTGAACTGTTTATGAAAAAGTAAAATTATTTTTCTATAAAAGTGATTTTCATTTTAATAATTTTTAGTACGCTTTTGAAAGATAGAAAGAAAGCGTATACTTGAAAATAAATTAGTTATAATTAATAATTAATACGCGTTGACTAGGTTGCTTTACCGCATAAAGTATTAAATCGGAATATAAATCTAAACCGTCGTAAATTTCTGGCATATAGAGTTACTAATTAGTTGGCGGGAAATACAAATATGAAGAAACAATCGAGTAATTATAAACGTAATGAATGAATTAGCATTATTGATTTAAATGAAATAAACGAAAAGAAAAAGCAGAAACCTAAACACTAATGTGGCGACTCTTGAGTAGCGGGCATTAGAAAAGGACACGAGCAGTTTAACAGATTTTGTTAATGCACGTTATTTTATTTTGGGTTGTAAAAAAACAGAAACAGAAACGCGGCGACCATTCTCGCCATTTTATCTTTGTATCGATTTTTGTAAACATTTTTGCTTTTTTTTTTTGTCACTCTCACTTCGCGTTAAAGTGGGGGCATTAGAAAAGACAAATAGTTTAAACAGAGTTTGTAAGTTCGACCAGAGTCTGCCTCAAAACTCGTAGTGTCCCGTAATAAGTTTCACTTGAAAAAATAAAAAAAATGTTACAAATCATCGATTTAGATCGTAACAAGAGCAATTGCAGTATTTTTTTTTTCGTCGGCTTACAATTTTTCGATGAAATATTTCATACGAGCTACCGCCAAGAACCATTCTGCTACGGCTACGTGGAATGCTGCATTTATCGGTGTCCTTTAGTGCCATTCCACTAGCGCTCTCTCTGCACCTCTTCTTAAACAACTGTGTGTATACTCTATTAAACGAAAAAAACTGAAAATATCAGCTTTCCAGATATCATAAAGCTCAGTACGATCAGAATTACGTGTTCACGATATTACTCTGGATAAATCTTGTTTATGTAATTAACGTGTCAAAATTGTTTTCCCCGCAACGCAACGTGACTGACCATCGTAATGATGGGAAAGAATCTTCAGATGAGTAAATATTTCATTGAGCTAGGTGTCAAAGATGGTGCGAATTATATTACAGAAAAGCTATTTCTTTGTATAATTAACTATATGTAAACTAAGCAAGCAGTATCATAGTGATGGTGAGTATATCTAATAATAATAATAATAACAATTTCATGAAGACGTTCGCATCGCACCAGAGTATGAGGAATGTCAGCCTATTAGTTGTAATGATACAAGTTCATCATCACTACACTTGACGTAGACAGAAAACACCGTTTAAAGCACATGCGTTTATGCGAAGACCTACGAACAACTACACCGGTGTTTTTGCATTATACATAGGCTTACACAGTAGGTAAACAGAAAAAAAAAACATCAAGCTCCAATGACCCGCGTGTTCTACGTATCGGTGAACAAGAGAGAAATTTATGATGTTCATATACATACATGTTAGGACAAAACGGCGCCAGACTTTAAGGTGTTGATAGCGCGATTGCATCTTGTTCATAGTAAGCTTTATTATTCCCATTCTCTGAAAATGCATCCCTTTAGTAAACGGTGTAAGCGACGTGTTATAAAAGCTGAATCGTCTGCCGTCTCTTTCCAGTTTTGTGGTAATGAGCGTGCAGAATATGTGAAATATCTGACTGAATAAAGGAAATGTGCGTTTTTAGAAACCGGTCGTTTTTTTTGTTTTTTTTTTTTTTTAATGGCCCGGCTTTAGTTAACTAGGTCAACTTCAAATAAGAAAGTTGAAAAGAGCCTTTGTCCTCAGCACTTGCGACCGATCGAGAAACTGGTTTCATCAATTTCTTCGTAACGATTTTAGAATGCTTACAAACTGAAGGAAACAACGCATCGCCATTTCGATATTGTTTTTCTCGTCATTACTTTGCTCGCCGATTATCATCTCTCCCTTTCGGTAAGATGTGTGTAGCATCGCAGGTTAAACCTGCAGAGTTTGTATCGATGGAAATTTTTATACGACTAATTTTTTTTCATCTCTGCTTAATGAATTCTTCTTCAGACGTTGCCTTTCACTAGAATCCGAAGACGTAAGCCGTGTTTAATTTTAAAAATTCTCGAAGTTTCTTATCCTACTGCGTACCTTCCTCGAGACTTAAACACCAACATGTCTTCAGTCACACAATCAACAACCCATAGTCAAAGAAGCTCAAAATTCACTTACCCCTTTAAAAGCGACACACTCTTCCTGTCTGCCTAACATCATCGTATTCTTTCATAAATCCGGTCTATGTCGCTTTTAATCTACTTCCCTTTCGATGAGTCCCGAGCTGCTGCATACAGACGTTAATTTAATTTAACGATAAAAGGTACTGAATATACACCACTTCAGTCTCTCCGCTTATTTATTAATTGTTCAAATGTTTTCCGCTTCATTTCCTTCCAACAGTAATTGTAAAATAACAAATCGTGTTCAGCCGTCACAAAATTATAAAAATCAATCCATCAGCGTCACACAGACACAGCATCATATAACTCGTAAGTTTACAAGCAACTGTGATCGGCTTGCGTCAAAATCACATATGCGTTAGACGCATACATACATCAGATACGCAATAAGAATCGCTATCTGTATATTTTTTCCCCGCGGCCGTATATACATATATATATATTATGACATTTGATCGATGCGCTCGTATAAAATATTCTTCTTCGAAGACTCCGAATTATTTTCCTCCTGTTTATTGGATTATCCTTTTCGGATACATTATTGTCAGTACGGAAAGTAACCATTAATAAGAGTTTAGATCTTTCTTAATTTTTACGCGATGGTTAAATCCTGCTCAAATAAAAAAAAAAAAAAAAAAAAACTAACGGCGTTAAAAGTGAAATTTTTTACGAAATGCAAAAACTGTTATTGAAGTGAAACAACAAATTTTCACTTCAGTTTCACTTCGATACACTAAAGCAAAGAAAAATTTACTGAAAATCGTAAAACAGAAATGATTTGTAATATAAATCAATAACGATATGCGGATAATCTCTAAATTAAACACTACACAATTAGTTATGTATTCATATATATGATGTAACAATATAAATATGGGCACACATACAAGTGAAACTTTTGTAGTGCTTAATTTGAGTTTATCTGCCGTATTGTCATTTATTTAACAAATTTCTTCACTTCGCTGTACTTTTTTTTTTTTTTTTTTTTTTTTGGTTTTGTCGCTTAAAATTTATTACATTCCATAAAAAACATTCTCACTTCTGACACCATTAGTTTTCGACTGGCGCAAAGTTTCTTCTTTTTTCTTTCGTGACCTCATTTGACAATAACTAAAAATAAGTATCACAAATTTCATCATCTGTATCTTCTCTGTAACTTCTCTATATGGAAATAATTGGCTTACGGTGATTATAATAAGATACAAATACTTCGGGTTTTAATGAATTTTTAACTATCTTGAAAAAACAGCATCTAAATAAATTCCATATCGCGTTATTTTTATCTAGGATTTATGTATATTTACCGTAGTGTAAAAAAAAAACGTTTTATTCAAATTTTCTCTTCGATTACAAAACATTAATATTTTTTTTTAAACCTACGCCGGTAAACATTTAATTTTTTATTCTGCCTCTCTACATTCCAGTGAGCGGACGAATCAGAAAAGGACAAATAGTTTTAACAAGTAGTTTAACAGATTTTGTTAACTGAAACGAGCTTACACTTATTGGTGTCCCGGAAAAATGTTTCACTTCAATAATAATGAATTTGAAAATTGTTAAGTTAAAATCCTCGAAATTGTTTTAATTCATAACTACGGATAATGACGACAGCATATAACTCCTCTGGATTTTTTCTTGTAAGTTAAGAGAAAAAGGTATATCGTACACCTACCAACACACGAGACGGCGGCATAAAGTGGACCGTCGCAGCGTTTGACGACACCTAGCGAATAGCAGAACTTCTGCAACGAAACAACGTTACGCGAAAAGCTGAGTTGGTGGTACAGCAAAATAATCAACATATAGAGAAGAGCACTTGCTCTAGGCTATTGACAAATGATTGTTCGCTATACAAATTTTAAATTTTACTTCTTTTCAATACTTTTTTTTTTCTTTTTATTTTACAAAATATTGATTTTTTTTAAAAAATATATTATTTCATTTAAATTAAATAATTAAATTAACGGGCAGTTAACTAATTGTTTGCCCAAATGAATTTTTTCTCGGGACATTATTGTTCATTTTGACGAGGTTTATAGCGTAAAACAAATTTCCCGAATTAGTTTCAGAACACACTGTATATTAATAAGCGATTATTCCGGAACCCACAGACGGGCGCAGTATGCCTGGTAGAATCTACAACTTCTTTTTAAAAAAAACAACCAGTAGTTTTTCGACTCCATCGCCTATTCCCAAGTAAAGATTATCTTTATCCTTTAGAATACCTCTATTTGCTATCTCAAAAATACCTCTTCAGCTTAACGACTAAGATTTTATTATTTATTATTTAAAAATAATAAAAAAAAAAAAAAAAGGATGCAGCCTTTTTTATCGAAATATTCTGTTTAAATTTCGCAATGTCGTGTAAATAGTGAAACCCGTTTTTGAACAAAAAACTTACAACAAAAATTTCGGTCTGGACGACTACGCTAACGATTAAACGAGTAAATGGCAATATTTTCATATTCAACGTTGCCCAATTACGCATGTGGTAATCGTTAAAATTTTCCTCTTCGCGCATATTATGAAAAATCATAAATATTAAAACCGCGAATGTCGAACGTCTGCTGTGGCCCCTTTAGTCAGCGCGCTATATCAATTCTTTAGATATCCGACAGAGTCGTGTGATTAATGCAACGCGCAAGGGAGGAAAGGTACGCTATAACATCGTCTCATTAGTTTTTACATAGAACAAGGATTACTACAATAGAGTCATCTAGGTCGAACAAGCGGATTTCGCAGAAGATGGTAAAGCGGTAAAGCCCTGTTACTCTACAAACTCCACAACGGCGTGGCATATTTAATCCGCAGTTGCCCGAAGAAACAAGGATATTACAGACCACCTTTAATAATTAAAAGCAACGCGGTAAGCTAGCAGCGTAGTGTAGAGGTAATCTTTAAAAACGTTTGAATGCGAAAAGCAATGCAATCTGTATTATAAATATATACATATATATGTGTGTGTGTGCGTGTATATATATGGTATATTCCTTATTTTTTCCTATGCGGAATACTTATCAGAGGTAAAAACAAAAGCGACTTGAAATATGAATTATTAATCGACATTGCACAACTGATAAAAGAAGAAGAACTCGTTGTTGAAAAGGTAGCTGTGGTAAATATTTGCAATGCTACCTGCGCGCGATAGTATGTATATGTGTATGTGTGTGTGTGTGTGTGTACGCGTGTGCGGCAAAAGAAAAAAGCTACCTCACCAACACCAGCAGCGTATCTTGCGCACACCTCAAATCTTCCGCTCCTTGTGTCGTGTTGAATGTAAAAAAGAGTAAAATACTCATAATTCGCAATTAGAGGTCGTCCGCCGGTGGTCGCTCGATGCCGGAGCCTCGGTCGCCTAATAATGTTACATGTCGCTCCGTGCCACATTTTCGCCTTCACCGCCAGATATTATCGCATATTAGTCAATAGGGTAGGGCCACCACCGCAGCGGGCAGCGGAACATTGCGTGACGAAAGCTGTTCGAGTTAACACTAGAAGCGGGTGCAGGGTGCAAAAGGAACTCTCTAGTACGGCACAACTGGATTGTGTTGCGGCTAGCAAATTGGAAACGACAATTCGGTTCAGCATATACAAAAATGATGGTCAGAAAACACATGCAGTCGAGGTTATAAAAGCTCGCCTTGAAACGGCGATTAAGTTCGGCCGCTTAGCTAAGGCAGTTAGTTAAAAAAATGATTAATAATAATAATAATAATAATAATAATAATAATAATAATAGCGTCGCCGCTGCTTATAATAATGGCCAAGGTAAAAAACAGGCGTGGGTGCTTTAAATAAAAATGATTGGTCAGAGATTTATGAAGTTACCCCCTTTGCACGAGGTCCCGCTTGAAATTAAAAAGGAAATCTTTCGCCTACTTGGCCGGATTCTTTTCCCCCTTTTCGTTTTTTTTCCTTTTTTTTTACGTTTTTTTTCTTTTTTTTTTGTGTGATTTTTCGGCAAAAAGGAAAATAATAACGGTTGCAATATTTTTCTTTTTTTCTTTTTTTGTTTGTTTTTTCGTAAAACATTCAGGAAAAATCTGACGAGAATACGAGAATAAAATAGTTTTTGTTACTCGTCAAACTATGCGCTACCAGTCCCCCGTTTTCGTTGAAGAGTTAGTTCTTCTTCACCTATGAAGAACTGTGTTGTACTTCCGACGAATTACATCCGCGTAATATATCAATTCGAACATGTCGCCCGCAGATTTTAATCAACATTTCTTTCGTAAAACGCCGAATTTCATTTTCCTCTCAACGCAATAAAAAAAGTTCAATTTTTCATTTCTGCGTTTCGAAGTAGACAATTCAATTTTTTGTTCTTCGTAAATCGTGTACATATCGAGTGTTTTACTACGGGTCCTAAAAGTAATCGTTAAAAAAAAAAACAAAAAAAAAAACATATTCTACAATATATATACATATATACATTATTTATATATTTATATGTATATATTATTGCACGAAACGTAGCAGTTAGAAAATTAAATCGGAAAATTTTGTCTGAAAATCGCACAGTCTCATCGTATTTGCTTTTTCGCACTATGAAATTTTACCATTTAAATTCAGCTTCCACTGCGATTCCGTTCAGCGTGTAATTTTCCGCATGGATCGTTCAAACAAATACGCACGGATTACCTCAATGCTTAGTCTAACATACGTATGTTGTTATTCGCGACTTCCGATGTTCTATTGATAAAAAGTCGTTTTCGAACGAGTTTTGAATTTTAACGGCTGTTACGAAACTTTCTGCAACCCCCCCCCTTTCGTTCATGTCCTTATCATTTATCAAATCACTCGAACTATTTCATTCGTCTAACTGTCGGAACCGGCTACATTCGATTTTCACAGCCTCTTTTCGTAAACATGAACGTACCTTTCCGACTCGAAATTTTATAAGAAGTCACACACTTTGTGCTGTGCAATTTTATTTCTTCTGGAAAACATATTTCGCGATGATCAAAGTGATAACAATCGACTCCGATTATCACGTTTTAATTGAAACCATAAAACAAAAAAGAAAAAAACAAAAAAAAAAAACAAAACAGAAAACTACACTGCTTTGAACGCGTCAGTAATTACATACATTGCCCATTGTTATGAAGTTTTATCTAATATCGAAAATTTACATTTTCTCGGTCAATAGAGTTATTTTCGGCTATTTACGCAGAAGCTGCAGATTTGAAGCGCGATGAATGCGACTTTTGTTATTAAAGAGGAATAACACACAATGCAGAAAGTAATAAGGTGATTTCATACCTGTTTGCTAGAATAATAATTATTCGAAATAAGGTATATATACTACCCCCAAATGGAAAACTAATAAATAGAAATATATTTTTATTTTCGGAAACTTTTTTTGGGGAAAAGCTTCACAGCTGAAAAAATAGAAATCACAACACGAACACTGAATGCCGCGAGCAAAATATTTAAAACGCGAACTTAGAATTGAAGTAAATATCGCAAGGGAAAAACAAAATCGTAGTGAAAATTGTTCGAAGTTTTTTTTCAAATTTTTCCATTATATATAATATATATATAATATATATATATAATATATATATATATATATATATATATATATATATATATATATATAGTCCAGGGGTGGATTCAGAGACATTTGAAGGGGGATATCATATAATTACGTAATATCTTATACGGCAGACAGGAAATTTGAGAAATACCTTATTTCATAAAGAAAATCAAACAGCGACCTCTTTATAAATTTAAAAAATGTATTAAAAATACATAATTATTACAGTTTAATTTGAATTTTGTTTTATTTTCAGGTAAAAAATAAAACGAAGTTATAAAATTGTTGCTAAAATAGTAGTTTAGAATTTGAATAGTGAATTACTAGAAAAAATAAATAAAACGATAGTATTTTTCATTAGACTTAAATTCTTTTTTATTCTTGTTAGTAATCCGATCCGAATTCTTTGTTCGTGAGCAAGGTTAAATATATATATATATATATATATATATATATATATATATATATATATATTTCTCATTGAACTCTATTTTCATTTACGTTGCAAAATAAAAATTAAAAATAAATAAAAAAAAACAAAAGATCAATGACATTCGGGTTTTAAATAAAATAAAAAAGTAACATTAATACACTTTTACTAAAAAACAATATTAAATATTAGTTATAATTAAATCCATAGGTATAACATTTATACGAACTTTTTATAATATAAATTAAGTTTCTCTACTGTGAAAAATTTTTTCATCGAGCATTTAGTTCTTTTGGGGGGAAATGTCCCCCACCCCACCGTAGTTCCCCCACTGATATAGAACAACGACTAATTTTCAGTATGATTTTTCTTTTCCTAGAGGGGGGATTGGTATTCTATGTTCTCGTATTTATAATTTGTTCGCGATATATACATATATATTTATATATATATTCAGTACTGAAGCTTTTCTTAAAAACGTTTCTGGAGAAATATTTCTCTGTTTATTAGTTTTTTCCATTTGGTATAAAAATTATTTCAAATAACAATGCAGAAGTTTAAGCTGCCGCCTGGGTCTAAAGGCTTTGGAGTTTGTAATAATTTCGATGTCGATAAAAGGTACCTTGTTTGCAATTTTAAGTTCACCGTCGACGATACAAAATTTCTAACTATAAATAATATTCGCCTGTTTATGAAATAAGAAATGGATGCCTTAATCTGATTAATAACGGAGTCGAATTTGAAATTCTGTTAGAGTTATTGCGAAATAGAGGGAAATATGATAGTATTAATCTACTAGCCAAGGCAGTTACTTCCGGGGATGGAGCTTTTACCGATTCCACTGATTTATTTTCGAAAAGTAAAAGACATCATCGACAAAATTCGCTAAATATCAAGAATAACTCAAACTTAGATATTATAATACACTGCAGACAGCTATTCCGTCAAGACATTGTCTCTCTTTCTCTCTCTCTCTCTCTCTGAGTGGCTTATTACTTGGATGTGTTGGCTTCGTATGGGGCATGCATGTAAAATTTTCAAAGCCAATTTATTGTCAGATTGTTAAGAGACACGCACATATATTTTTCACATTTTTCAAAAACTTAATTCCCTTATCAGTTTAATCATTTATTTTTACTATTTTATTGTCAAATTGTTAACAGGATACAGATATATACACTTCTAACACATTTTTCAGAAACTTAATTCCCTTATCAGTGTTTCTTCTTCCTATATAATATTCGATATTTACTTTGTCGTGAAAACTAAGCCTTCGCTGCCTTATTAAGTTCATAGTGTTACAACATTGTAGTTGAGATGTAGGACATCGGTCATTTTTCTATTTTCTAGATTTTTGTCTTTTTCTTTCTTTTTTTTTTTTCTTTTTTTTTCTTTTTTTTTTTTGATGCGTTATTTTCGTTATTTGTTTTTTGTCTTATACGATTACTGAAATTAGAATATTATTTTTGATTTAGAGTTTTGCTGTGTTAAAAGTAGTTACACGGGGTTCAGAGGCCAAACCAAAAAAAAACAAAACAAGAAAACAATAAATTAAAATACTACTTCTCACTTTGTAGATCTGCTGTGATTATATACTGCTGATAAGTGATCGTCTGTTTACTACATTATCAAATTTTTCAACTATTCCATATCTTGGGTTTTTGGGGAACTGGAGTGAGGTACGTCTATATGGGTTACTTGTGTACGGCTGAGTTTGTATATAGGGATGATGCGACTGTGAAGGTTAAGTGATATATATTGCTATATTACAGTGCTTACAATACTAAGTTTTTGGTAATATTTCTTTGGTATGCGAACTTTTATATTTTGTGAATTGCTAATGTCGGGTTTATGTAACCTTGAGATTCAAGAAATCGATGTTTAGCTTTACAAGTGCAATTGACCGGAAAGTTGTTGTTTGCACATTGTTGTAAATAAATAAATAAATAGACGTATACTTTTATAATTATATACTTTCATGCCGTTTGTAACTGCGGACATCATTACGTCGCATTGAGCGGATGAAATATTAGAACCTGCTTGCCCCTTCGGAAAGAAAAGTTTGGATCGTTTAGATTTTTCGACAGCGGCGGCGGATCGTTAAGGTGGTCAAGTAGCAAATAATTTACCTATGTTTCTTCTTCACTTCATCTTACTTAAAGTACCGTCCCTATTGGTGTTTACTAAGTGAGTCAGTAGCCATTTCAATTCTAGAAGGTGGAATTTAAGAATACGTCGACAAAGTGATTTTGTTACTGCTTGTTATTCTATCGACAAAAATATGACCACCTTCACGCGGCGCGTCATCATAAATGGGATTGTATTCTGAAATCGCAGTTTACAAGTTGATTTTCTTTTCGAAATTGTTTCACTTGAAAAGATACATGTAGGAACGGTTTTTTTTGTTTTCTTGTTTTCTTGTTTTTTTTTTTTTTTGGTTTGGCCTCTGAACCCCGTGTAACTACTTTCAACACAGCAAAACTCTAAATCAAAAATAATATTCTAATTTCAGTAATCGTATAAGACAAAAAACAAATAACGAAAATAACGCATCAAAAAAAAAAAAAGAAAAAACAAGAAAAAAAAAAGAAAGAAAAAGACAAAAATCTAGAAAATAGAAAAATGACCGATGTCCTACATCTCAACTACAATGTTGTAACACTATGAACTTAATAAGGCAGCGAAGGCTTAGTTTTCACGACAAAGTAAATATCGAATATTATATAGGAAGAAGAAACACTGATAAGGGAATTAAGTTTCTGAAAAATGTGTTAGAAGTGTATATATCTGTATCCAATTAACAATTTGACAATAAAATAGTAAAAATAAATGATTAAACTGATAAGGGAATTAAGCTTTTGAAAAATGTGAAAAATATATGTGCGTGTCTCTTAACAATCTGACAATAAATTGGCTTTGAAAATTTTACATGCATGCCCCATACGAAGCCAACACATCCAAGTAATAAGCCACTCAGAGAGAGAGAGAGAGAGAAAGAGAGACAATGTCTTGACGGAATAGCTGTCTGCAGTGTATTATAATATCTAAGTTTGAGTTATTCTTGATATTTAGCGAATTTTGTCGATGATGTCTTTTAATTTTCGAAAATAAATCAGTGGAATCGGTAAAAGCTCCATCCCCGGAAGTAACTGCCTTGGCTAGTAGATTAATACTATCATATTTCCCTTAAAATATATCGAAAATTAAGAGTAAGCTCAATACTGCATATATTTTTTTCAATAAATTAACTTTTTAAATGAGTAAATTCCCGCATATTTTTGTTGTAAGCTGTCCAGGTTTAAAAAGAAAAATCTGACCTTAAATAGAAAACAAATATTATTACTTTTATTTAACAATGAACGATATTTCACGCAGTTCAACTCCTATGTATTTTTTTAAACAACAAACCCGATTCACAATTTATATTTCTTGGCTTCATGCGTTCAGAGAAGAAAATCGAATTCGTAATCCGAAGTAAATTAATTTGAATTATGTGCAGTATCTTCGTAAATTTTTAATAATTAATTTTTAATTTTTACAATAATAAATTCCTGTGTTCTGTTCTAACTGTTGGCGATTTACGTTACGGCATAAATGAATGAAACGCGGCATTTCAGATTTTATTAAACGATTAGTAATGAATCCGTTAAACACAGTTCAACTACTGCGTAACTTTTTTTCTAAGCCTGCATAAAAAGTGTAAAGGAAAATATGCTTCATTAAATTTTTAATTATTACTCAATTATATTACTTCTATATGATTTTTGAACTGTAAAATTTAATATATCGTAAAACAGAGCATGACCGCGGGTGGTGCAGCTACATAGTTAGTAGTGAGTTTCTTCGCACATCTTCCTTTGCCCACACTTTTATCTATGCACAGCTTATATCATTAAATAAGGAATTTTCATTTGTTGATAGAAAATTTTATTTATTCATCTGTCGCACAGTCCAGCTTAATCTACATTTTGTCGTTATACGTCATAGAATACAACTGAAAACCCCAAAGCATGATCGACTAAAGGTCCCCAAAAGTCCCTAATCGGTGAATTTTATCAAAATGTTTAGACCCCTTTTTTCTAAAAAAACTGATATTCTGGAGTCACTTAAAATTTTACCAGGCTCTCGTCTCTACCCCGAACGAATATACAGTTAATTTTAAAATTTTATCGAGAGTACATGAGGTAACCATATCAGTGTGTTGTCCAATGTCCTCTGTGCAAATGATGCAGAGTTGCAGTAATGGAATTTAGTCAGAAAGTTGCATCGTTACTATTTTGTATTATTTTAAAAACAGTAAAGATAATAGTATTAAATATTAGTTATTAAAATCCGTAGGCGTAAAATTCATACAAATCTTTTATGTGTAGCATAGATTAAGTTTCTCTGTTATAACAAATTTTCTCATAGAGGCTTTGGTTCTTTGGGGGAGAATGTCCCCTACCCCCCCTGTCGTGCATAATTTTTATTAGTACGAAAGGAAAAATTAGCGTAAAAAGAAGTTTCATCGCTGATAAAAATGAAATAATTAATTTGCTCTTGACCGAGAAAAAAAAAAAAAAAGAGCGAGCAGCCAATTTCCGAAGAATTTTACTTCCGCATCGAGGAATTATGAACAATTTAAACATCACATACAGCCCCAGATCGATTAATGTCGTTCGAGAAATCGTTCGTTGTGCGAAATTCATTTTTAGGCAACGGCGAGAGACCATTTTTATCCGAACCTCGATTCACCGTGACACAATTTACAATTAGTATTGATCGGAAATATTTTTCACCGAACAGAGTGTGTGATTAACGACAGAGCGTCAACCCGATCTCGTGTGTCCACTGAAATTGTAACGCTAGTGCGCCTACTGTTTCAAAAAGTAGTCGTCAGTTATCAAACGCCGATGATATGTTTTCTTATCAATACATCAAAATGATGAGATATATTACACATCTACTCTGTATGTAGGTGTACGTTGATAAAGAAGATAAATCGCGTCGGTAACCACACATTAATTCTGATTTTATAACGTTTTACGTTATTCTGTCGTCGTAATTCAGCCAAAACAGTAATTTTTAATTTTTCCACTTCAATAGAGATACACTTCTTTGCCTCACTTTATAGAACGGTATTTTAAAATTCCTCTCTCTACGCACCGGTAGGTTAATCGAATCTAACTGCGGTGAATATGTGCACCTGTTAATTTTGGCAACTGATTCATTTTTACATGAGGTTAAATTTTTTTCCGGGAAAGAAAATATCAGGCTATTCGAAAACAAAACAACTGGCAGTTCGATGCTGGTGGGAGTACGATTGAACCAGGTAAGTTCTCGTTAATCGTTCTACTTTAGTGTCTTCGTTACCGATGAAATACTCTCACAAAAAACATTGAAAGTAATTAATTTTCGAAGAATGATTCGTATTTAACGGTTTGGGGCTGGTACAAACACACTTTTTCCACTGTTTGCAAGTCAGAAATAATCGGTGTGCTGGTCCCTAACATTCGCTTCGAATTTTAATGGCAAAAATTACGTCAGAGTTAAAAGTAAATCTGCAGTAGCGGATTATTTTTCACAGTCGAGTTAATTTGTACACCGTGTTACACATTATTAACATCAGACGGCCGGTTGGATCTAATACAAAAAAATGTACAATATCACAATTATTGACAAAACTTTATAAAAATATCAATTCTTTGAAGTCATTTTAAGAAATAAATGAAATAATAACTAATTCTCGATGGGAATTTCTATAATCATAACAACGAACTTTAGAAACAAAAATTTAAAATTACTAAAATATAATTAAAAGGTTTTTTCATTCCCTCCATTATACAATTCGTAAACAATTACCTCCGCAACCTTGACTATGCATTCGGTATATATTAATAAATGAAAGCTAACCTACCGGTGACGGATGGGTTATTGATAATAACCGCAGCGTGGTTAGCACGAGGAATCCTGTTAAAGCAATATTAGATCAATTATCTTTTTTCCAATGTAAACAGAAGAATAACACGTATAGTCCGAATTTGAGGCTAATATTTTGAATAATTAACACTAGTATACATATGTAGGCTGTCGCAAAAAAGCTGAGACTAAATTCAGCACAGACAGCCAATCGATACACGCTAGGATAAATATTTTTCGTCATTATCTGTCGATCAAGCACTCGGCGAGATTATTTTGTTGAAAACGAGCTGCTGCATGGATCGAAGATTTTTAATAACGGAAAAAAATGAATGAAATGTACCAATTTTTATTCGGAATCATTAGCAGCAAGTGTAATCAAATATCTTTTTCAAAATGTGTCTCCTTCACAACTGAAAAATGCGTGTCCATTCGGACTTGCCTTTTTTTCAATAATTCATCCTCGGGTATTTTGTCGTGAAAGAATTGTTTTCGAGGACTTTTTTTTTTTTTTTTTTCGCAACGTGTTGACACAGGGAAGTGGAAACTTTTACGGAAATAAACTACAGTTATTCTTAGATCTGCAGGTTCAACAATGTGTGCTGGTATATCATCGCTTTTCTATCGAAAAAATTCCATTAATACAACCAATTTCGTATTCTTCCTCGTGCGCTGCATAGCCCAGACCTGGCGTCATGAGATTTTTGGCTTTTCGCGGAGCTTAAGGGCGTCCTATGCAGTCGCAACTTCAGAATGGACAAAGAAGTTGTCACAGCGACGCAGGTATCCTTTCATGACAATACCTGAGGGGGTGAATTATTAAAAAAGGTTCGCCAAATGGCAAAAAACCGAATTTTAAAAAGGTCGGTGTCTGATTACTTGCTGGTAATGATTCCGAATAAAAATTGGTGTACTATTTCATTCATTTTTTTTTTCTTCCCCGTTATTAAAAGTCTTGGAGAGACTCGCATAAGTACTTATTCTTACACAGTCGTACAGCACAGCTCGTTTTCGACGAAGCGATCTCGTCAAGCGCTTGATCGATAGAATAATGAACCAAATATTCATCCTAGTATGTTTTCCAGTCGATAGGTAACGCTGACTGCCTTTGCGGAATTAAGTCTCGCCTTCTTTGCGACAGCCTATGTATTTAATTAGAAATTAAAATAAAATAAAAAATAATATTAAATTGTAATTTTATTGCATATCACATAACGGACTGAACGCCGTCTATGTATGTATTGCTCGCGTGTTATATTGGTGTGGTTTTTTTTTTCTTAATAAAAATCTAATAATTCCGTTTTTGACTATTTTAGTTATTTCTTAATAAAATTTCTATATTATTACTAATACTTTAAAACTAAATATTCTACAAATTTTAATCTATCCCTATATTCATACACAAAGGCGCTTTAAAATACAGCAAGTGCACCGATGCGATTAGAAAAATTATCATGGATTGTAGCATTAAGTTATTCATAAGCTTAATGGATCTAAAGAGAATATTGAGAGCCCGTTTCTTCTTCCCGACCGTTTTCACGTCTCCAGATTTCTGTGTTATAGCCAACATTTGATTTCAGATTCAACTGAAATTCGGAATGAAAACAACTTTCGAAAACCAATAACATCCAGTTTAGTAGCCAATTGACGACACCGTACAACGTTATGCCATTCTTCGAGCAGCTATATTTATTTCCTCAACTAGATACTCCGATGGATACCCAATCATTTCGGACTCCAAACGTGCCCTTCAAGCTACATTTCGATCATATTCCCTCAACTTTATTCTTTTCCGTATACGTTCTCTCATCTACGCGATCTTTCCCTTTCCCATTCCATTTCCATCGACCTTCTTTGGGTTCCAAATCATGCGGGCATTGATGGTAACGAGACGGTGGATTCCTTAGAACGCTCAGCGTTACACTCCCCACATTTTGTAAAAAGATTCCCGATCACAACATACTTCCCCTCTCCAAAAGATTAATCGGATGTATATGCTCGTTCCTTTTCTAATCCCAACTCATTTTACCTTTCTATTCAGCCTAGATCCTCTTCCTGTTCTTGGTTCTATTATTTTCCTACCCTTAAACGTTTTTTTTTTTTTTCATTATTATGCCGTCTGCGATTCCATTATATTTTACTCCCATCCTCGTGGTATCGTTTTGCTCTTTCACCGTCGGACCTTATTGTCTTTTGCGCTCTGGCGACTGTACTTTCGTGTTTGTGATCCTGACCAATGTTCCAAGCTTTTCTCCGAACGTGTAAATATCCTGTACGCTCAGCTATTAAAGCTGAATTTTCCTACTCCCTATAATGCTTCATCTTAACTTTGCCCCGTCTTCAAAGGTGGTTCCTACTCTTGCCTCTTTTCTTTCATCGATTTCCCGACCGGATTAAAATCTCTAATATAGTCGGTTGGCCGAACCCAAAAAAAAAAAAAACAAAAAAACAAAACGTTAATACTTCTTGAATGGTAATATAAAAATGTATAATTTTTTTTGATAAATAATAAAGTTAACTCATATATTCCGGAATCGTTAAATGTACCGATTTTTCTGCGTTCAAAAATTTCGGAATCGCAATACAGATCGTATAGCGAAACGTTAATCGGAAAAAATACAGATAGAAAAAAAAACTACAGCGAAACAAAACAGTTAAAAAAATGAGAAGTATAAAATCATGCATTTCTTATTAAATAATTATTTCAATGTTAATATTTTTGAAATACGTACGTGTATACATTTGTACGTATCGCAGCTTTAAAGTTTTTAAAGAATTTTACGAAATTAAAATGTACACGATTAAATAGGAAGTTGTTAAAGCAAATCGAAGTGGTAATTTACGTACGATAACAGATTCTCAATTTCGTCTGAGAAAAAAGTAATACGAATACTTATTTACAAATCACGATTAAGCTATTTTGGTTGTTTGTTAGCAATAATGTTAATTTATTAAAGACCAGCGGTGATTTCAATTACTACAATCGTGATTAATGTGATTTAATAGCTTGTTTGCTGTAACAACAACACTTTTTTTTCGGAACAAACGATGTAAATAACATAGGTATTATAAGTGTCAAGTAAATGAAACTGACTTCAGGAGTTGCCTCTATCTGAATAGGTTTTTTTAATATTTAAACCGATAGCGTCGTAAAAAATAATAATTTCGTTGATTAGGCAAGATGAAAACTACTCCATCTTATCTGATCGCTAGTGATAGCGATATCATTATTGCCTTTAAAGTGCTTCGCTGTAAAAAGTGATTTTGTGAGATAATAAAATGAAACTGGCGATTCTGCACGGTTAATGGTCATTCATTGCAATTTTCACTCGAAAAAGTGAATCGGTGTCGTTAAAATAATATTTCTCTATTAAAATTATCTCGAGCCATCGTATGAAAGCGCTGGTCGTATTCTTTTCTGCCCTTAACAATAGCCGTAAAACTTGGACGGAACATTCAAGTTGACTTAATCAAATCGAAAATAATACCAATTTATTCGACATGGTTTATAGCGAAAGCGCTTCTGAGAACAATTTTCGAAACGATAATTCACTCAGTTCAGAAATATTTACTGATTTTGATCCTACGAAACTTTACTAGCGTTTGGTGGCGCTTCAGACAAAAGGGGGTCAATTTAATTTCTTTAAAAATTCAACTAATAAGTATTGTACAAACCTTCCTTCATAATAATTTGTGAGTTCTATTTAACGTTTTATTTGTTCCTATTCATTTAAGTTTGTAAAATTATGACTGTAAGCTTTGGCGGCAAGTAACATTTTTAAAATCAAGATATTCTTCGAACGATAATAGATTATTCTTTTTTGATTACGACATATTTCTCGTACTGCACTCATTTTTAAATTAATTTCGTGAAAATAAAGTAAATAATCAAAACACAGTTGCCATAACCGGATATATAAAATTACACACAAAGGCAAACGGAATCATCATTTTAAAAAATTCATGTTACACCGATATAATGTAATGCGGATATTGATCTCAAGCAAAAGCCTATGTGCAACACTATTTACTGCGAATTCGTTACTTTTGGCCATGAAACATTCGTTACAAAAACGGTTTCAAATTTCGACTAGTCACACATATTCGCTTCAAACTCATTACTATTGTACATGTGCTATTCCGTCTAACTTTGCAATATTGTTTTTTATTTTAATTTAATATTTTGGTCTTCCGATATTTATGAATATAATAAGTTTTTTTTTAAATTTAAAATACGCATTTAAATTTTAGTTATTATCCATCATTAACCAAATGGCCTTGTAGAACAGACTACTTATAAAAAGACAAATTGATATATAATGCGGGTTTAACATACTGAAATTAATTAACGAAAAAAATCTCGTCCCCACCTCCCATCCCCCACCCCCTCCGTTTAAATTGTATATGCTGTGTGTAACTACTATGGTCATGATGGAACATACAGGGGGGGGGGGATCATTTAAATATGTTGAGTTAAACCGTACACAGATGGAAAAAATGCAACACGATTATATCGGCGAAAAAATCTGTAAACACATGAAGAGGTAGTTGAAAAAATGAAATGTATAAACAATGAATTCATTCTGCATATATTGGCCTTACGCACGTTCAAAATGGAGTATAATGTATATTATTACGATGCATGTAACAACATTTTTTTTTGTTTTTATTGTTCAATAATGTAGATGCTAAATGAAGATTATTACTAACGAACTAACCCAACCTATCGGTTTTAAACGATGTTCTATTTTGATGAGAACCTTATCAGTAATAACTTCACAAAATACTATACATTCTATTCGGAATCTTTCGGGTTACATCCGGATAACAACATAACAAAAAAGTCATAATATTTCCTCATATACTTAAACTCCATCAATCAGGATCTATAATAAGCAAAAGTAATAATAGGCAACATTACGGTTAATTATTCATTTCTAGGCGCATCAATCGAAAAAATAAATTCGGCTCCGAATAAAATCCGTAGAAAGAAATATACATATAAGACTGCAAGTAAAAAATTTTCAACATGCAGTGTTTACCATATTACATATAATCGCGATACAGATTGAATGGGAGAAGTGAAAGGACTTTACATCTTGTGCTGGTGAAGAACCTTTCCAATGCATAAACTTGTTTATGCGTATTTTCGTAGGGATTCTTCCATATAGCTGTTGATCTAACCATACCATACGTGCTGAAATTTTCAGTAAGATTAAGCACAATTTATTCCAATTTCTACAATCAATGCCTTTGCAATGAAGCCCAGTGTGTACGACATGTACCATCTTTTTCAATAAGTAGACGCAGATTCAGAATCGTTTCTTTTGTTCCTTTACTTTTTGCAGAACCATCCTGCTTTTGTGAAATCTGTAATCTGACTGTGTATTAACACGCGCAATCAATCATAAATAATCTTAAGCATCACTTTGCTAGTGTGGGAGGTTAATGACATTAGGCGGTAATTTTCGCATGATTTTTTTTGTAAATATTATTGTAAGCAGATTGATACCTTTCCAAAGTCCCATACCGTACTACATATATATATATATATATATATGTGTGTGTGTGTGTGTATATACACGTATTAAAATTTAAATCTAATTAATAAATGTGCATACTTTAACACATATTAGAGGTATTTTTTTGTTGTTTTGAGTTTATTATTTTTTTTTTTTTATAATCTTGAAGTAACTTCTTTTTACTGATAAACTTTTTTGTTCATCCCATAAAAGTTTCGAAATATTTCTATTTGGATTATTATAAATAGAATTTCCTTAGCTTTCACGGATGCACCGAATATATATCATTAGTGTCATTTTCAATCGTGAACTTTTTTTGTAGGTAAACATTTTTCTGTGTATTCTATTAACGGCCTATTCGTTATTTCTTTCTTTAAATTTTTACTTAAAATTAAAACGACGCACCATAAATTAAAGATTATTTTTATCATTAAATAAAGTTACGATGTTTATATAATCATCAATGAAAAATAACTTTGCTCTCTGAAACACGCTGTACGTTATTATTAACAAATATTATTTCTAATTGTTTTAATTTTAAGTACAAATTTAGAGAAATAAATGGTACACCATAGAACTGAGTTAAATTATTTATGTTTATTTATAATAAAATTTTACTTTCTCTGAATGTTTGCAAAATGAATATTCCTCTTAATCATCCTCCTTCGTCGTTTTGGCAGTCTGCAAAAATTTTCGAATCTAATCTTTTTTGACACTATAATCTCATGGCTCCTACACAACTTACGTTATAGAAATAAAATCTGCTCTTTTTATTCCTTTTTGTTGAGGCTTGAGCTTCCTCCTCCTTATCGTGCTTTCTATACCCTGTCCGTTCCTTCCCCACTAGTTATTCCTGCTATTTGTTCCTTTCTAGCAAAGATTCAAAATAAATATGCATGACCAACACAGTGCTAATTGGTCTGGATTCATTACACGCTTTCAAAAGTATATAGTCTGCTCCTCGCGGGGATATATCAGTAAAGGGAGTGTGATCGTGTGACCGAATTCTAGCTTCTGCTGGGCTCACGTTCCAGAAGCGACAAAAACCCCATCATACTGCCTATACCTTAATTTCCCGCAGAAACATTATTATTTCGGAAACATAACCAAGTGCATTTAATGTTGACATTAAGTCACATAGGCCAGATAAAATCACGAGTCTCACACTCTTTGCAGATACAGTAATTATTATTCCCTTCACTAGTTGTAAAAAATTTACATAAAAAAAAAAAAAACAAAAAAAAAACAACATGGAATTTCAAAAAAATAAAAAAAGCCAAACGTTCAACAAAAAACGGGCTACTACGCTACAAACGGTTGATGCGGAATTTGAATAAATAATTTGCTGATTAGTAGGTTGGGAATGTTAACCGATATTAACACAATTAATGCTGCGTAAGGGGTGAAAAGGACGATGAATTTATCATCTATTAATGCTGCTCGTTGGCGAGATGAAGCCTAAAAAGGAATACTTAATTAAAAGAGACTCGACGATGTTAACCCATGAAGGCCTACAACAAACAGATTTCCGAATTTCCACGTGGTACTTCACATCGACTTAATGTTTAATCGTGATTAAAAATTTAATTAGTACCGCCTAATTTACAGAGAATTATTGTAAATTAACGAAAAATAAAATGCAGGTATCGTTTTACCTAAAGGTACTTTGCCGAATTCAAAGATGATATCGTTATACATTTCAATAAGACAGAACCATTTGGTCGAATTAATAGCTTTCGATTCAAACTCATATATACATATATATATATTAACCATTTCCAAATATCTTTTAATCGCAAATGCACGAAATTTGTTCGCTATTAAATTGTAAAACATTAGAAAAATTCGCTAAACCGTTTCGATATGCTTTGCTTCGTAAAACATTTAAATTTAGCATTAAATATTTAAAATTACTTTTTTTCTTTATTCGTTTTTTTAATTACTTAATGCGTAAATAGCGCGCGATTAGAGCCCTTTGAAGGAGAATCGCGATAAATAAGAAATGGGGTTGCTATCGGGACTGCGACTTTTCAAACATTTGTATAATTACTCGAATAAGCGAACATTGCCCCGCCCGATACCGCTTGCTCCTCTGCATATACTCGTCGCACCATTATCGGAATTGTATGTACTATGCGGTACAATGAATTGTTCTGTTGCGCCAAATTTTCCGGGTATACATTGTTCTAAGGTAATTTCCATTCTTATCGTCGGCCCGAGTTTCGAACTGTTATGTTAATTACTCGATTACCGACTTTCTTAACTTAAGCCAGCTACCCCGTGGCGTAGTCGATTAGGTAATTGTGTTTCGTTCGAGTAGAACCGGGTTCGAATCTAACTTCCAAAAATTTCACTTGCACTGTGTTAATGTCCGCAGTGAACACGCCCCCAGTAATTAATTATACATGTTAAAAAAGAAACAAAAAAAACAAAAAAACGAATCATTAATACAATTTTATGCGCGTGATTAATTTAATATATGTAGATGAAATCAAAATAAAACATCACAGTTCCGAATGTCAGCATTTACATACACAAAACATATGTAGTTGTAATAATTTAGAGGAAGTGTATAAATATAAATATTTCCGTGTCACCGTTAACAACAGGTTTAAATGAAATGAACATATAGATAGTGTTGCAAATAAATTGAGGAAAACGCTACCCAGTTTCTACCAAACGAAGAACAACTTTGTTTAAAATACTTCGACAAAAATAATGGTGTTTTCAACGCATTGTGTCAAACACACTTGTACTATGATATTGTGGCATGGGGACATACGAATAATATGAAACTAAAGCAATTAAATTATTTACAAGATAAATGTTTGAAAGTCTGCATATGGGGAAAAAAAATGAAACTCTCTCAAATGTAAATTCCTCGAATACTGAGAAAAGACATTTAATACTTACTCCGACGAAAATGATACTTAAATATAATTTACTAGTTAAATACCTAGAAAAATAAATCAGTGTGTAATAGCAAAGAAATAAATGCAATTACAGTTTGCGTAACGTTAGGCAATATGAATTTCAACACAGAAGACACGCTAATAAACATGTATTAAACTACAACGAATGATTTTAATAAAGTTACACATAATAATATACCGATAAATAATACATTACAGCGAAGCAATAATAAAATAAAGGAAATGTTGCTAAAATTTAGTTAACAACAAATATAAGCATAAAATTGTACATAATATGTGGGTGTATGTGTACGTGCATGTGTATGTGTATATGTATATATATATATATATATATGTGTGTGGGTATATATGTATGTGTGTGTGTGTGTATATATATATATATATATATATATATATATATATATATATATATGTATATATTAATTACAACGTAATTCTTAGGCTACCCCCTATTAGAAAAAATGTCACAAAAAAATATCCCAATTTTATGAAACGTTTTTTATATTTTATAGAATTTTTGTGATTATGTTATTATATTCATATGAATCGATTTAGAATTACGCTGTAAATTTCGACCATTTTATATAAAGTATAGAAGAGAAAGAGACAAAAATATAAGCAAGAGGGATCAAGACGCACAGCCCCTTGCGGGGCCAAAATGGCCGAGTTATATATATCATATATATATATATATGTGTGTACATATAAGTTAACCTGTAAAAATGTACATGGGTACGTCACTATTTAAGGCTTACTTTGTTTCTAATGATATGTAAGAGATACATAGATCTTAAATGGTTTATACTTAAATACTTATAGATGAATAATGATAAGTTATAGAAACTAAGTATGTAATATTTATTTATTAAATAAATATACTCGTGTGTATTTATTTTGAGAACCCGGTGACAGGTTAATTGACTTGGTGGGGACTAAGTTTAAAAAAAAAGCATAAAATTGTAAGTGTGTAGGCGATAAAACTTTTTAGAAAAATTATTTTTTAAAACCGGTGCATTTCGGAAACTTAATTCTCCGAACAAAAAAAACTTATTAAACTAAAAGAGACGGGCGCTATTTCTTTTAAACTTTACACGGAAATGATTATTGTTCAATTCTGCCATTATTATTTATCGGGCTATAATTTCGGGAGGAATTCGCTCTGGAAGATTCATAGTCGCTGTAACGCCACTGGAGACTTCTAAAGCGCCTACATGTTAGCACTGTTGCATTCCTCTTTATTGAAAAATACAACAATAGATGTCATTCGAGCGCGATTTCACTTCCTCCACTATCCCCCAGATATGATATGTTCTAAATGGAACTTCGTTTTACGTATAAATATTTCACAAAACCGCCTATTTATGTGGAAACCAATTACATAATTTAGTCCCTTTTTTTTCCTTTTTATTGTATAATAGATGTAATATTTTTAAATTTCACCGATTTCGAATGTCGCTTTCTACGCAGAAAAACAGGCAAAAATACAATCTGCGTAGCTGAAAATACGAGAGAGAATACTTTTAGTAAGATTACGTTGGTCACCAATTACGTCACAAGACAGAACTCGCTACTGCGCAACTCCTTGATATATTCTAGTGTTATAATTATGAGTAGTGAAAATATATATGATCGATATAAAAATTAAATCTATCGATGTTCCGATGACCATTCCCCATCTATTGATGGTCTTTTCCATCATCGGAAACGTATGATATACAAAAACAAGTTAAAAAAAACTAAAATCTTGCGTCAAATACTATTATTTTAGTTAATTACAAGCAGCCCAATTTTCCTAAGGGCTAACAAACTCGGGCACCGGCTTGTTTCTGTTAAAATCTCGCAATTAAATGTACATCGAGCAGCGGCGTCAAGTTAGCCCCATAACGGAATTTCAACATCAAATTTAACTAAATAAATTGTGCTCGTAATAAAAAAATTTCCACCGCACTTTAACACGCAGTATTAGTAAAAATTGATCTGGGGCCTAACTTAGCTCCCCAAAAATTTAAGAATTTTTAGAAAGTGATTATATCCGTTGAAAGCTATAGTTTTGTACCGCGAATTGTGCTGACTAGCAAAAATGTATGCCACGCAATAAAAAAAAAAAAAAAACATTGTTTTAAGAATATTGGTCGAAGGTTTTCATTATTTCATGTCGAAATGCCGTGTTAATAACGTACTTCTAATTTTTCTAGAACTTTCAATTTAGCGAAAAATGTCGCTGGTTCATCAACAATTTTTTTTTTTTTTTGTAGTAAGTGTTTATGTAACATGCAGGTAGATTGCCAATAACATTACCATCAAATTAAAATATGACCATTAAGATTTAGCTTTATTATAAAACGGCACCGTATTTTTTCTAATAGTTTTATTTTGTCGTTATTGTTTTTTTTGGTTTTTTTTTTGTAATTTTCCGTAGTTGTTTTATTTATTTGAGAGGTTTTCGACGTAAATTTAAATAATTGTTATTGTTACCATTTCCTTTTTTTATTAGTTAGCCCCCCCCCCCCCCCCACAGGTATCAATTTTTACTAATATCGCGTGTTATAATGCGACACGAAATTTTTTACTATCAGCACAACTCGGTTCAAAACTATTGCTATCTACGGACGTGATCACTTTTCAAAAAATTCTCAATTTGTTTTTTGGGGGAGGGGGCTATACTTAACTATAGCCCTCCCACCGAGGTCAATTTTTACTGATACTGCGTGTTACAGTGCGGTAAACAATTTTTTATTATCAGCACAATTTGGCACAAAACGAGAAGAATTTGTTTAGTTAAATTTGATTTTGAAATTCCCCCATAACTGTTACATCGAGCCATCTTTGAATTTAGCTCGCTCAAACCCGTTCATCTTTTTGGTGTTATCCTACAACGCGCAGCGCTATACCGGATGGTAACAGACCATTATACACCGAGGAGGTTCTCCTGCATGAACTTGTTTTTAAGAGAAAATCGCAGTTGCTCCGAAACGAAAATAGTGTCCAACCCATATAGAGGGTTGCTGATTTTCCGCTTGCCTCATCTAACGGAAGTTAGATTATAAAAAAGACGAACACACCACGCGCGAATTTAATAAAATTATTATTTCCTTTTCAAAAAAAAAAAAAAAAAAAGGAATCCTTTTGAAAAATCACTAATGCCGAAAAAACGTATTTTTTCAGGAAGCCGTTCATTATTTAAAAACGAACTATAAAGAGAACGTCATCGACCGAGTTAGCGCAAAAATGTGAACGAAAAATTTTCTCTGATCGTTTATGTCGTCGTGCACGACTGGCCCTCTCCCGCCTGGAGAAATCGATATCGCATACAAATGAAAGGTAATCTCGGGATCCAGCTGATAGTGGCGCTATTACGTTTGTTCGCCGTTATCCTTGTGTCGAACAGTTCGCTGTTTCATTCGGAAAAGTGCGGAGGACCAGCAACCGGAATAGCGCCGAACGAAGAAGAATTTCGCGAATGGGTCTTGAGCGGCAGGTACGTCGATCAGACGCTGATGATCGAAGAGTACTTGGGCGATCGAAACGGCGCGAACAATAAAATAATTCAAATAACTCGACCGAGCGGCTGGGGTAAAACTGTTAATCTGAAAATGTTAAAATCGTTCTTGGAAATCGAAATTAACAAGACGAGCGGAAAAGTTTTAGCGGAAGCGGAGCGAATCAACGGGAAATTGTTTCGCGGCGGCGAAATTCAAACGTCGGATGGACGGCGGCGACAACTGAACGCGTTAAATATAGCCAAAAACGAGGATATCGCGGCGAAACACTTTGGCCGCTATCCGGTTCTGTATGTAAGCTTCAAGAGTGCCATCGGAAAGAGCTACAACGAGGTTTGGGAGAAGATTAAAGACGTAATAACCGAACTGTTCCGGCAACACAGCTATCTGCAGAACGGGATAGACGCGGACGTGGAAGGAGACTTCGAACTATACTGCAGCGGTAACGTGAACGGAGCCGGCATGAAGCACAGTCTAGAGTTCTTGAGCGGTCTACTGAGGAAACGATTCGACCGGAAAGTGTACATTTTCGTCGACGATTTCGACACGCCGATCAGTTATCTATTCTTCGATACCGTTCGTCAGCTCAAACAACAGTCGCAGGCTATGCTGAACTGGGAAGCATTCATCAAGGCCAGCGAAACCAAGGAGTACCGCCAAGTAGTGTGGTTTCTGCAGAGCATCCTGACCAACGCTCTTCGCAACGACGATACGCTGGAACGGGCCGTGATAAGCGGCGTACTATTCGTGCCGGCTCTGCTGCCATTGCCGCAAGACCAGCTGAACGATACGTCGCAGCAACCGCACAATCTGACGACCGGTGCTGCCGGTAAGCACTTCGGTCTGCTGAACGAAGCGTTCTCGACTTTCTACGGCTTCGACAAGAACCAAACGTACGAACTGCTGAACAGGACTACGTTGAAAGTCGATCGATTTTCACGTCTGGTACAATGGTACTGTTACAACTTCACTGTCAACAGCGACGGAAACACCACTAGCCGGAACATCGTGCGTTTCCTGCCCTGGTCGATACAGCATTTTATCGCGAACGACGGCAAGTTCGACTGCTATCATCGGAAACTGAGCCGGGGTAGTACGGACGCGAAGACGGCGGACATGGAGAGTTTGCTGGTGAACCAGTTGCTCGGATCGGACGAGATGCAGGTGAAGATAGAGCAACTGATTGACGGGTACACCGTGTTCGGAGTGGTCGATCGTGAGGCCGGATTCGATCAGGCAGGCGACAGAATGACCGTGCTGCTGTTCGCCGGCTACTTGAACGCGATGGAACAAATAACGAACATCTGGAAACTATCGATACCGAACCGAGAGATAGCGGACGTCTACAAACGCGAATTGGCCGAATGGATTTGCGAAAAGCTCAGAATAACGCCGGACGACGTTTTCGCCATAGCCGTCAAGTTGGCTCAGTTCAAAGTGGAACAATTTAAAAATCTGCTGACGAAACGAGTGGAATTCGTCGGCGATCGGCTGCTCGACAGCATAGAGAAAGCTACCGTATACTTCAGGGGTATCGTTCACGTGCTGCTCTACTGTTTAGAGGACGATTACGATATTCACCGCTATCATCGTTCGCATATTGTGCCGAGAAAACCAGATGCAGTTCTAATATCGAAAGCGGATAGCAGATGGCAGAACGCGATACTGTTTGAATTCGAAATTACGGACGACTGCTCGTCCTTGGCTAAAAGAACGGAAGCGGCCATGAAAGAACTTCACGTCAAATCGAAGAATATTTACCTGTCTAAATACGATCACGTCAAATTCGTACTGAAATTATGTCTGATATTTTGTCGCGATAAATTAACCATGGACTACTACATCGAGAAAAACCAGCCGCTAGCCGATTAACGGAGGGACAGACAGAGAGGCCGTTTTTCTCCTTTTTTTCTTATCTTACGAAATAAATCCGGTCGTCGATATTTCGATATCTAATTATTCGGAGAGCCAGCGAACATTTCTAGGTTCACCGATATCGGAAATATCATCTTTGACGAAACTCTCGATGATAAAACGAATATTTAGAGGTTTTACGTCTGTACACTTTCGTTCTCGCAAATTCTCCCCTTCCAACCGTCCACACTGGACTTGTTCAAATTTCTATCGCCGATTTTTAAGCACAACCGTTTTAACAACTTTCTCTCCTCCTCAGCGAGAGATAAATTAGTTCAATCGCCTATCCAGTTAATACTACTATAATTAAGTCAGCCAGTAAGAGTTATTTTCTTCCTCAAACACCGCTTTCAGATTTCGTCGTACTTTCCGACTATCGATTACTGACTTAAAATTTATGCGACGAAACAAAATAATTTATCCCCCCCCCCCGCGCCTGTTTAAAGACGATACTGAAGCGTCGCTACTCGAGCAGCATTTAATAAATTGTCGATTTTCAGACGACTGAAAATATTTTTACTAGTACGCATTTTCATACTTAAGAGAACATCTTATTCGCAAAAGCTTTACAATATGCAACGAGTTCAAAAATTTTTTTCCTGCAACAACTACATTTAAGACTGCAAATGTAAGGAAAAATAAAATCCCGAATTTCATCACTCTATTTTACATAATTATATACACTGTCAAGTTTATCCGTTAAACGGAGCAAATTTTTTTTTACCGTTCTAACTCGTCACACACTGTTAAGAGTCTCCCATAAAATTCATCAACAAAATTTTTATAACACGCGTAAAATAATATATAGTTTATGTGCTCTGTGTATTCATTACAACTGTAATATAACTATTTTTTATTAAAATATTTACCAATGCAATGATATTCCGTGCATTTATTATACTTCACCGCATTACTCTCTATTTCTCGCTCGCAACAATCTCATACATTTTTACTGTTTCTGGCATTTATGAAAGTGTCTTTGCACTGTAACAAATTCTGAATAGTAGATATATAGTACCGGTTGCATTAAAAATAAATAAAAGCAAGGCGGCCGGTAGACACATAGTTCAATTGAAGAAAAGAAAAAAACAAAAAGGTGATCGGCATGTATCAAATGAATAAAAAAAAAATAAGCTACTTAAAAAAAATTCAATAGCAAATACGTGAAATAAGAGAAACTTCTCACTGATGAATTAGAAGGATAATTAGAGGGACGAAATTCAAAAAATCGCTCTCTTAGACTATTATATATTATCCACGACTACTTTAAAAAAAAAAAAAGATAATAAAAATATTTAAAAGAAAAATAAAGCTCTTTAAAGTTACTCTAAAAGAGTTTAATAAATTTATTATGCCCTAAGGTGATATATATATTTTTTTTTTTTTAGGCGCGTCATCGCAAACAGCGACAAGATTTGTGAACCAAGTTCTTGCAGCCGGTATTCAAAAACTGCAACAGTCTTCAGAAACCATATTAAATAAGTAGAACGACACAATCGCTCGTTTTGCCAAGTATTGAAAACGTCAAGAGTAAATGTTTAATGCGGTTTTCAATTTTTTCACTGCCATTTGCGAATTCGGCGCTACTCTAATAAGTATTCATGTTGTTTAAGAATAATATAGCCCCTCTTAATGGTTTTTACTTACCATAAACTGCTAATACTTAATAAATAAATAAATAAATAAATAAATAAATAAATAAATAATTAAATAATAGTCCAATGTTGACTCGATGCCATATATTTTTACCCGCACATTATACGAATTCACATTCACTATTCACAGACATATATATATATATATATATGTATATAACATTGATGTTTTGTAAATGGAAAAACATAAAACAACTTCACTAAAAGCTTGTTATAAATATTTTTGAAAAACAATTTTAAAAAAAACAATTAAAATATTTAAGAAACATTTAAAAAGTTACTGTCCGACTGGTTTCGTCTGGATTATACAGATATATGTTCATGGACTTTTTTGTTTTTTAAATGTTTTAATTGTTTTCCAAAAATGTTTATAACAGAGATTTTTATTTATTTATTTATTTAGATTTTTACTGCCTACATAGGCTATAATCTACTTAGTCTAGTTACAGTACGGTACATAGTTTTATAAAACTCGAAGTGTAGCATTGTACGTTTAAGAAATTTGATTAATTGAGGTTCTTAGCTTTAGTGAAGTCGTTTTATGCTTTTCCATTTACAAAACATCAATGTTATATACATATACGTGTGTGAAAAATGAATATGAATTCGTATAACGTAAATTATATAACAGCGAGTAACTACTGCAACAGTGGACTATGATTTAATTATTTATTTATTTATTCGTAAAATCTCCCTTCAAGAGTATATTACTTCGAAATAAATTATTTTTTATCAATAATTATTTTTTACTTTTTGGTGTATTTTTATTAAATTTTTAAAGTCTTCAAATTTCGATAGTTTTTTCTTTCTTTTTCTTTTATTTTTTTTTTTTTTTTTTTTGGAACATTTTATTCTACTATTCTTTATTGTAAACGTTTTTGCCTGATTTTAAGATTATAATGCTCAAATTTTGACAAACTGCTAATTTTTTCTTTTTATATTACGCAAAGAAAATACTTCTTAAAAAAAAGGAACTCCTTCTTTTAACGTTATTTATTGACTATCGACTATATACCGAGATATATATATATATATATATATATATATATATAGAACCAACACTGATTGGCAAAATTTCTAATAAACAAAGGGGATCATTCAAATATCATTCCATATGGTCAAATGTTATACGTAATATTTCCGTCAGTAATGGGCTTGTAAATAAATATACAGGAGTTTCACTTTATTCAAATCTATATTTATCTACGATAATCAACATTAATAATTATTTAAATCTCTTGCCCTATTAAAAATATTCTAATTTTTGTCCTATTAAAAATATTCTAATTTTTGTCCTATTAAAAAAATTCGTTTTTTTTTTTTTTTTTAACGTTACCTCTCCATGGTAAACTGATAATATTTTAAGTGTAAACCGTGTTTGTTATATTACTAAAACCTTCTCTAAAGGGACATTATATTTTTTCTCGTTTTTTGATGACTATTGTCTGCGTTGTCCGCTCTCTTACATGGTGCACTTTCGAACGAACCAAGGGGAATCGTTAATTCGGTTCACATAGAAGTACACTAGTATCACGACCAAAAACATAAAAAGTAACCCATACACGACAAACGTATAACCCGTAAAAAAAAAACTCTATTTTTAAAAACCTAGGGTGTCAAAATAGGTAATTTAAAAATTACTATACAAAACAGGATATCTTTCGAAAAAATTAGTTGGATTTAAAATGATTTTTCCGTCGCGTTTAGTACGGCGTAAACTCTTGATTATTAAGATAGTGGTAATGAGTTCGATTCCGAATGACGTCCAAAAAGGTATAGACTGATTTACCAAAAAGGTTATAATTTAATGATTAGAGTTAGTGGCCCCGAATAGTATTTAAAACCAGGCAAAAAGACAACAAAAAAAAAACGATTTTCGATCGTTTTTTACATACATATAAGAGGAAGGTGGTCTTTTTTTTCTACTTTTAAAGAAAACTCTTACTTTGAAACATTTAATGTGCTTTCATTTAATTCGCTTCTCGCGTCTGTCTCGTCGAAATTTCGGCATCAGTTTTCTTTTGCTTCCGTGTAAGAAATTTGAAATTTGATAACTGCGTCGTCCATGTATCGGAAATAGCTCGAATTTAAAACGGCGCGTCTAATTTCAACGGGATGGTTGAAATTTTGACATCGATTTTGCTTTCACTTTCACGTGAAATATGGTGCGAGAGCTCGTTCTCTAGCTACGATTATTTCGAACCCTTCTTCTGGCTTGCTTCATTTTTCTCGTCGGCCAAATTAATGGAACTTTTACAAGCTATTATTTCGTCTGTTCCCGTATCGTTTCTCTCGATGGCCTCTCTTCCAGCTATCTCTTCTCCCTCTTTTCCCGGTCGTTCCTGCGACTTTGTCAATCTCGTACGTGGCTTTCCTTCCATACGCATTCGTACTGATTTACCGGTTTTTCGGTCACGCGAGTGTTGAGAGTGACCTGTAGGTTCTTTAGCTCGAGACTCCTTTATTCCTAGCACTGTTTCGAAATGATTTCAATTATTCTTTTCCAAGTTCATTGTTATAAAATCATCTAATAAAAAAAAAAATCCGTAATTCGCCGCAGTAAATTGTTAGTTTTTTTCTTTTTTTTTTCTTTTTTTCTGGTATAATAAAAATTATTCATTCAAGCACCCTTTTTTCGTCCGTGTCCGCGGGTGTATTGTTTAAATTCGGAAAATTAAATTATATCCGTAACATTGCAAATTGCAATTACGGATCTTAAAACCTACGTGAATAAAAAGATTTCTAGATCTATGGCAATCCTAATTGGCAACAAATAAACTACGGTCCACCCAGACACTATCCAACCGCGGACTACTTCGATAGTAAACAGCAGAAAGAAAGAAACAATACTCAAAAGACTAACATCCTGACATCTTAAAAATCGACCCCATTTCATTTGCCATACCTGTAACACTCATCTTCTATCGAATTCGCACATCTTCAAGCCTTAATACCGAAATCCTGTCCGACAACACCCGACTGAAAGTGTTACTCTCCCCGCTTCCTGAAATCAAGCACGCACGCTGTTGTTTAAACCTTGAAATTTCGTACCACCTCCCTTTTCCGACAATAAGTAAGCAAATATAAGGGGAAAACAATGTCCTTCTCAATACGTGTGTCGTGGAACGGTGATTGTACGTGTTTTTAAACGTACATTCGCATTGACAGTCCTACAAGATTTTTTTTACCGTCTTTTACATCTTGCCTGCCTTTTTCAAGCTCTTGTTATCATTTATGTTTTTCATTCATTTTTTTTTTGCTTGTTTCATGCCGCGGCGTTCGAGACTAATAGGGCTGCCGCCACGCAGCCATCACATATTAAAACACGAAAAAAAAAAAGGGATCCCGAAACCGATTTAATTCTAAAGAATGTTTCCAAATTACGAATAATTATATATAACACGAGCGGATAAACAATTCGGTTACGTTAAAAAGCAATTAAAAAAGAACCTTTTCTTGCGTTTTTGTAGTAATGCGTGATATCCATAGGGCGCAGTAGTATCAAAATTAAATTCAGCAAAAATTCCTAATCCTTCTCGACCGTTACTCGGTTTACCGAAATTAAAAAATTACAAATTACTCTAAACAGAGTAGTCGACAATTCGCAGCAAGATTTACAATAAAAAATGGTATATACATAACAATAATTAAAAAATATATATACAGATAGCATGTTGGAATCAGTAAAAATGGGTTTTTTTAATGGAAGCGTTAAAACGCTATCGGAATGACCATAAATTAGTTTGAAGAACAGTATAAATCGAAAATAGAACGAAAAATACATAAAACTGTAGAGGATGTACGCATTTAACAGCTGTTTATGCGAGAATTTTAAATATGGGGAAGAAAAAATTCTAATAAAAACCCATTAAGAAAATTTAGAACTCTATTGCTGCTATAAAAATAGAGCGGTCTTATTAATGTTCAAGAAAGTAAATAATCGTTTTATAGCTTTATCACAAGTAATCTCAAAAGACAGAACCCCGGTGCCAACGGGAAAATGAATAATTAATAAACTCGTCTCACATTTGAATAAAGTAAAGTGAGTTCCATACCCTTGAGAGGGCGTTGGGATTGTGAAGTTAAGCTTTCCATAATGGTACTAAGCCTAATAGATCTGATGAGAATATTGGGGCCAGTTCGTTTCTCTCGGCCACCTTTACTTTCCCCCAGATAAGGCTTGGGAGCGATTTGGATCCGGGACGAGACAAAGAAAGTGAAAAATATTGTTCATTCATTTTTATGCGGGAATAAAGATTATTGAGACAAAAATAAATAAGTCGACGCGGCAGCAGAGGAAAAAAGTGGAGCTTCGTTAAAACTGCTAATATATTACGGGAAAGTTAACAATAAAGACAATATAGATTATTCATTGAATATTTTGAAACCGGCTAAATGGCGACGGCTGACATGAATAGAAAACCGGAAATGGTTAAAAGGTTAGTGTGTTAAGTAAAGCAATTGAAAAGCGCAAAAAAAAACGCATAAAGAAAAAAGTAAAAGGAATTGCGAGAGATGAAAAATAAAGGATTTGCTCCGAACAAATTAATTCATTGCCGATGGACTATGAACGATGGACGATGGACGGTGGACGATGAACGATGGATGATGGACGATGAACGATGGACGATGAACGATGGACGATGAACGATGGATAATGGACGATGAACGATGGACGATGGACGATGAACGATGGACGATGGGCGGTGGACGATGGACGGTGGACGGCAGCGTAGAAAGCGGAATAAAAACAAATGTGGTGATGAAAATAGGGAAGAATTAAAAAGGAATAAATTCAGAAACCATCGTTACGGACAAAAAGAGGAGAGACTGAATAGAACAAGTAAATTTGAAAACGCCAAATGTAAAAGTACAAATAATGGATGAAAAAAATAAAATAAGGTTGATGAGAAAAACTCAAAAATGAGACAGAAAGAAAGACATCAACGCTTAATCAAGCCCCCCCCCCTCCCGCGTACATTGGAAGTTAAGCACTTCGAATTCTTCGCCGCTAACACGTGAGCACAATTTCGTTTGGAACAACATTTCGCGAACTTTGAAAGCTTCATTAAAGAATTTACGTTGGTTTCGCTGGTTGTTCCAAACACAGCAAACTTTCCGTCAGTGTTAACGCTCGGGAAAAAATCATTTTTGCTTTAATTTTAATTATGCAACGAAACGGAAATAAAGAAACCACCATTTTTCGAATAATTTTTAATCGGTATATATGAAAGTGACGATTTAGTTACAAATAAAATCGATTCCACATAAAATAGCTGATTTCCAACCTTGATCGACGACAATCCGTCACTGTCACCGTGGTGACTATAATCTATACAGGGCATTGAAATTTCCATTTAGTAGTAGTACGGTTGTTTTAATTTTTAGGGTACCTGAAGAGTTTCTAAGAAGTTAGTAATATCTAAAACACGATTGGAAGAAATGAATAATAAGATACAAAATTTGTATGATTCTCAATGGCTTTACAGAGACATAAAATAGATCTTCCGTTATTATACGTACCTTTTTCAATTTTTGTCCAAAACACGATTGGAAGAAATGAATAATAAGATACAAAATTTGTATGATTCTCAACGGCTTTAGACAGACATAAAATAGATCTTCTACGTAAGTTTTAAATCTAAACCGGTAATTTGCCGTTCAATTCTGCATCTAACCAAAATTATTCCTAACCATCTGTCATCCTGGTAAAAAGTTTTGCATATTAACTTATAAATAGAGATAACTGTGTTTCTTCCGAAAGTAGTATCACGTATACACCGATAAAACACGACCTCTATAATTAAACGGCAAAATATATCTTCTCGTAAATTTCACCTTTAAGGACGGGAGGAGCTAGCACATTTCTCTAGACGCTCTAAATTTGTTTTTATATTATAACCGACGAGGCGAATGTACACACTCACACACACACATTCCTGGACAAATTACGTGACTTTATATTTCCCGCTAAATTTCACCTTTGCGGCAACCTGGCGAATGTTCTTTTTGTTTTATATTTGCACAGGTAGTTTGCGTTCTACCTTTCACGCCGTCGCTAAGATAATTTATACTTTAAATAAATTTTACTTGCCGTCACCCTAGGTCAAGAGCTTCATTAAATTAATCGATCAAGCATTCCAGTCATTTTTCGGGGTTAGAGGCAGCACTGTCTAAACATTACCGACGAGGCAAATATAAAAAGTAACGTCAATAATGAAACACGTACAAGGAAGCAGAAAAATATATAGTAGTATAATCGATGGGCTATATAGTTTATGTACTTTCTGCGGTGGGTTAATACGAATTTCACCTTTCCACGTAAACATTCACCGATCTCGTCATTTGAGATATGATCGTAATTTAAAGAAAGGGGGAAAAAAAAGCACAAAAGAAATCATATTAACGGGCCGTGTCCCCAGATTCACTTTTCGAAAAATTGATTATCTGATTAAAAAACGAAATTACTTCGAAATGTGTATTAATATCAACACGATGTATTATATCGTTGATAACACAATAATGCTATACAGAAACGCGTATCGTATAAAATGCAACAATTTCTCTCTCCGTGAAAACGCGTAATACGTCGAATTCTTCCGACAAGAAGGTAGGTGTTGGTCGGTAATGAACTGATCTGCCTAATTTATCAGGCGCGATATTTATTAGGTAAGAATATATATCGGTATTACTATCATTTTTTCATTATTTTTTACGGTACGGAAATATTTCAATTTTTTTCCAAATATTAGCGGAACACATAAACTTTATTGATTTTTATGCGACTGAACGAGTAAAAGATTTCCCAGCATCGCTACGGTAATGTAGCAAAGTGTACGCTATCCTATAACGAATGAATATTAAAAACCGGTACATGAGACGAAAAATATAATGATGTGAGTCGACAGATTAATAAATTTCAAAAATCGACGTGTTTCGGAGTCATAATCGTGGTTATAAAGATAAATATTGTTATTTCATTGAATAATAAAAAAAAGTGCATTAAAACAATCGTCTCCGTACAAAGTAGCATGTCACATCTGAGACTTCAGATGACTTAATTGCCTCGAATAAGTGTAATCGCCCGCTAAAGATTAGCCAGAACGGCATATTATCTCGAGACTAGCTACGCAATTTCTGTACAAAAGCTGCCAAGCGCAATCATGAAAGTTGAAAGAATTAAAATATAAACAAGCAATGACGCGACAACGGTGTTGAAACTTGCAAAATATAAAAATATAATTTCTAAATGAATATTAAAAATAACGGAAGACTATTATGTATATTCGCAGTAGTCGGAATGCTTTTCGAATTTTTGTTTATATAATATAAGCTTCAACGTAATTTTCGTTAATTTATAATCTCGCTGAGCATATTTAAATACTACTAAATCAGCGTTAATTAATTAAGCGGTGTTTATCGATAATGAAAGCTAAGATTTTCTTCCGACAATACACATACAAATCAAATATAATATAATTATCGTCCTATTACGACTTTGTAACATTTTTGGCGAGTATGGATTTTTTTCATTCTATTCACGCATAATAAATTTTCGGCTGTTCAATTGCATTGTACACGTTGCTTTGTTATCGAGTAAGATATTCCGCGAGTCAAGTTATATAACACTAGCCGAATTGTCGTGAACGAATTTCACGCAAATGTTGATTTTTTATCGCAGTTATTTCTTTCGTTTTTCGAAAGTTTATTACGCATCTTTCATTTAACAAATTAATTATATAATTACTATTGCTGGCAATTTGTTTTATAATTATCGTTTAATTTAATTTGCACTTAATTCTAAATAAAGCGACGTGAAAGATTACGTAATTATTATAAGTGACTAAAAATCGCTGCGTTTACGTTTTCCAATAGTGGCAACTAAAGTCGTCCCAGCTTCCTTGAGTAGAAAATATATGTACTTTTAATGTTGCACTGCGCAAGAGAAAAATGATACTAGTAAAAGCAAAATATTTACTCGCTAATATACAAATTTGGTATATAATAATGATTTTTTTCCTTTTTTCTTGGTCCTCTTCCTCGAATAAATTTCTACCCCCCCCCCCCATGTTGTCTATAAATATTATTGTTCCATCATTATTTTCCGTCCTGTTACGGTTAAGGTTAAATAATTTACTTTCTAATTTCTAACATATATTAGAAAATTTTTCTTTATCGAATTTAAAAGTTGTAAAAATATTAGGTTTTATTCAAAAATATAAATTTAAATAAATTCCCCTCATTAACCAGCAATAAGTATAAATTACTCCTAATTATATTTAAATAAATTCCCCTCATTAACCAGCAATAAGTATAAATTACTCCTAATATAAATTAAAATAAATACCTCAATTTTAAAAACACTTTTTTTTTCGGGCGTAGCTCATCATCAACTAACAACATGGAATACACTTAATTAAAACTAAAAACACATTAGTTTTATTTCGGTACGCTCTGCATTGGTTAGCTGATAATGAGCTCTGCCTGAAAAAAGAGGTGTTTTTAAAACTGAGGTATTTAATTTCCTAAAGTAATTTATGGTTTGTGTTAATAACGGGAATTTATTTATTTTATATTTATAAATAGTTTAACAAACAGGTTACGGACTTTTATCTACATTGCATTATTTAGGTTTTTAATATTTTTAAAAAATTCTACTAAATGCGTGTAAAATATTATGTTTACGTCACGAATACTTCATTATCTTACCCTTTCGTACTGGTATGTAATAATTTCACTAACTATCGAAGAAATAGGTAGACCGTTCGCTTCTACACGGAAATTATTATTTCAAAAAAACATAATGATCAATTATACAATATATATGTATGTATATCCACTAAAAAAAAGCGACACCTGGCGCACATAAATCGAAACTCCTTTCGAGTTACATATGTTTCCTTTAATAATTAATTAATTAATTAATTAATTAATTAATCACCCTTATTTTTTCTTCGACCGTGACACTGCTATTCAACTGAAGCGTTTATTCTACCTTCATTTTCAAAATTTCTCCCTCCTCAAGACGTAATTAAACAGTAATTTTGCGGTAAATCCTTCTCATGTAACCGCTTTTTATAGACAACTCGAAAAGGCTGCGTTTCAGAACCTCTTTTATCCTTCCAAATATTTCAACATCTTTTCCGAGTTAACGAATTACCGTCCCCGTTATTTTCATCTCCGCTAATCACCATTCTTCCAATCCTTAGATTATTTCTAACCCCGCGTGAGTGCCCCTCGGGCTATCTACTCTCTTCCCGTTCCTGCGACAATTTTATTAATTTCCGTTTGTGTGTTCACTCATCCGAATTCTTTCCTCCCTTCACTCCGTTCGCATTAATTTGCGACGAGTTTCTAGTCGTTCAGACACACATCCTTGGTAATGAATCGGTATCGGTTCAGAATGCTACTCTTTTCGGTTTTGTTTTTTAAAATTCCATCCTCTAACCGCTTCTTCCGCTGCTTAAAAGTCTCCGTTTCAGGTTTTAGTTGCATATTTACAGTTCCTTTTTTTAATCTACTCTCCCCAATCCACTTCAATCTGCTTACGTTTTAATCTTATTCTCCGCTAATTTTTCCCGCTTTCGCTTTTTGTTGGTTCCCTCGCTTCCCCGCTCCATTCGAAGGATGCAATTATCTGAAACGTATATCATGTGTTTTTTGGATGTCCACTACTTCCTGTGGAGCGCGCTGCTCTACATTTCCATTTGCTGAGACTTTTCCTAATTGCAGCACTTAATTTTGTCTTTTCCTTTTTCACTCGATATACTTGCTACTCTTTTTTCCTTATTAATAATTTCCAATCGGATTAAAATCTGACTCCTCTTCAGTGACCATCTTTGGTTCATGAGCCAAAAACAAACAAAACTAAAAATCGAAGTTTATCTAGAGATCTTATTCTAAAATACAGATTGGCCGAAATTAAAGTCACTTTTAAACGAATGTATATTACAAAACTTTCGCGGTTCATCAAAATAACACCGTGTTAATACTTCAAGTAAAACCTACGTCAAATGTATTCGTGTTAACATTTTTCAGAACAACAATGAATAAGAAGAATCGGAAAATGGAAGAAAAAAAAAAAGAATAATTTTAAGGCAACGTGGTGTTACCACCATATATCAAAAAGCAGAATTTTACATAAAAATAAATGTTGTTAAAAAAATAAACAATAAAGATAGCGTACCTCGTATGGTAGCGCCGGATGTTTACAGGATTCCGTGTTCGTGTGGTTAAAATTATATCGGGCAGACGGGCAGACGGGCAGACAGGCCGAGCAGTTAAGGTGAGAATAAAAAGAAAAACATGTAACCGATTATCGTCACAAACGCGTAGAAAAATGCGCACTTGTACAGCACCGAGAAAACGCGAATCATATCAAAATTAATATCGATGGCACAGTTATTTTAGTGAAAACGGATAAGTCACGAGTTAGATTAGTTAAGTGATCGAAATTGAAAAACGTAAAAATTTTAATCGCGATGAGAAATATTAAATGAGAACGGAGATAGTCAGTAAAGCAGTTAGAATTTAAAACGGTAAATACGGGACTGTGTCCACCAATCAGAAGCAAGCGCCCTGCTAGATGAGCAATTCTTTTTCAGTGGACAGTGCTATCCGTTCAAAACGTTAACACGTAATGCGTCTGACGTGGGTTTTACCGAAAATATGAACGCCGTCGAATGCATTTGTGTTTATCTTTTTTTTTCTTTTTTTTTTTTTTTGTTGTTTTTTCAAATCGTATTATTCACTGTTTTCTAAATAATAAAGAAGTATAGGATACTTACGAGAGACGCAATTATTATTTAAAAAGTCACCTATAACTGGAACACGGTAATTATCGGTTAGTGTCACGTTGAGATAAAACATATTTTATCGAAGGACCATCAAACTACATATGATGCGATATAAAATAGTTAATTTATTAGTTTAATAAAATTCAGTTTACTTCGATTTATTTCTAATTTAAATTATTGCGAATTGAATCCGTTAAAATGAAAATAGAAAAATATCGAAAATCTTTCGTATTTTTTTCGGGAAATTTATTTAATTATACCGGGAGAAGGGGGGGGGGGTATACGTGTTTTGAATTTTCTGGCAAAAATGAAAATAAATTGAAAGACAAAAAACAAAAAAAAAAGCTAATATTGCGAATCACCAAACTTTTAAAACGGACAAATAGTTTGAAAAACTTCGCTCATTTTCAGAAAAGTACATTTAATATATCAAAAACGGTTCGCAAGAAGACCTTGAAAATCTTCTTCCTCTCAGTGTGTACTCGATTGAGAAAAAACGAAAAAGAAAATGATTCTAGGACAATACATGTGGGCTCTGTTTTATAGTGTCGGAAGGAGATTCTTTTTCTTTCATGTCCTTCACAAATAGTTAACACACACACACACACTTATGAAATCGGGCTATATCGATACTTTTGGTGCTCGTTTGAACACTTGTTAATGTCGTGGACAACTGCGAATTCTTTTTCTGCTACTTTTGTAGCATTATCCCCCTCTTATAAGCGATATTTTCTTAAACATTAGTGCTCTCATTTTGCTCCTTCCGTCCTTTCTTATAATTCTTTGCAGGCTCCTTTCCTCCTCACCGTGATAGATAAGTGTCCGACGTCAACCAGCTCAAAAATAAAATATACAAAAAAAGAGGAACAAACAAAAAAAGTACGTCCACTACTGCTGCGTAAGGTCTCACGAAATAGAACAAAAAGTAGAAACTGTTTCGAAAATCTAAAAATATCGCATCCCGATCATTTCTGAATAGCATCACGTTCTGTGTACATTTCGGGCAGTTTAACGAATTCGTAACGCTACTACAGGGCCGAGAATTCAGTGCGCTGATTTTCGACCACCACTTATCCTATTTCGAAAAAAAAGGTGTTTTCGTGAACTCTACGCTCTGTGCTGGCGCGGATGTGAAACACAACTACTTTCGAACAACGACCATTCTCAAAACATAATCTGAAACCGCTATTTTTGGACGAAATGACGTAAAAAATACTTCAAAATCTTCCGAGATATGTCTCAACGCTAATACATTCCTCGACAACACTTTACGCTGACGTGTAATGAGACTTACCAAAATTAGACTCTTCCGTCATTGCGCCGTTCCTCGTCCGCCTGAAAATGCCTTGCACTTTTTCATCATCGGCAAACATTACACACATCTTTCTAATATACATACTTCTGGACTTTATAGTCGCAAGCGAGTTGCAAAACATTTTTCACAACTGAAATTATCGGATTTTCTGCCTCTTCTACCGTCTATTGTTGTTAATTCCTTTTTAAGAATTTACTTGCAGCCTTAATTCTTTGTCAAATTATTTTCTATATTCCTTCTTCAATCGTTTTTTTTTTTTTTTTTTTTCGTTATTCTTTGCGGTACGAATTTTAGAGGAACACGTTTTTACAATCCATAATAAGACATCTCAACGTTAAAATCGAAAAATACGACAATTTTTTGCCCTTCAGAAACTTTGTTTATAGGCGTGAAAAAAATAATTAATAAAATTTCCGACGCGATATAATAAAAAAATTCAAAACGCATTATAGAAAACGTCTAAAGGAAAAATGTTCACATCTTGTTAAAAATTTACTCGTTACAGCGTATATAACCGACTATTACTGGCGAGAACTTGTGCGGCAGCTTACAGTAAGAGATTGTACTCGAGTTATTCGGTCTATTTGACATCTACCAGCGATATCGGATATTCAAATAAATGCTTCGAAATATTCTAATTAATTTTTTTTTTTGTTTGGGGGGGGGGGGCTACTAGCATGCATCAGAGATGCTAACGCGGCTGAAACTACAGCTTCCGTAATCCGATCTGATGACTTGTAGTTAGCGATTAGCGAACTTTCATCGGCAACGGATATGCGCTGATTCCATATTGAGCTAGACAGTAAAAATATTGATCCGCCATGCGCAAGGTTTTTGTTTTTGTTTTTTTTTTTTTTTTTTTTGTTTACTTAATAGTAATGTAAAAAAGAAATTTATATAAAGTTTTCGACATTTTTTTGCATCGTATGGTACATAATTTGTAGCACTGTGCAAAAAACTAACGATTACGAATGTTATTCGATACATAAAATTGAAATATATAGATGATCCATAAATCCTACTACCATGCAGCCATTAAAACTAAGGCACAAATCATGTACCCGTGTGGTTGAATGAGTTTTAACCGGCGAGAATTCCTTTCGGGGAAGTTATTTAGTAATTAGTTGTACCAAGAGGTAAAGAGTTAATCGTCCGGTGAGATGTCGAGCGACGATCGCTGTTCAGATGAACGTGCGTGATCAATGTCGATCATCAATGTAAGAGACGTATTTTCAAAATCTAATGCGTCATAATAATAAAAAAAAATCGATTCGTTTTCTCTGTTAAATTCTTTACTGATGGATGACATTTGCCTTACGTCGCTAATCGTCATTTAGCCTTATGGAACACTATAGAAACATCTAAAACGTAACCTTTGGCGGTGCCATTTCGTTGCCAAAGTATCCCCCCCTATGGGATTTTATTGTATGTAAACAGGCAACATGATTCATTTGCAAAGTATTCCAAATTTTTATCGCTTTAGTGCTGTTAAATTCAAACTACCATTGCAGCAAGTAAATCTGTGTAGAAAAATATGTAACTTTTACGAACTAAAATTAAATACATTTAAATTTAACGAATACGAGATAATATTATTTTAATATTTCAAAAAAGATAAAACCTGCAAAAAATTTAATAAGAATTCGTATTTAATTAAACATATTCTAACAACAGTATTTGATACGTATTAGAAGAAAATATCTGGTAGAAAAATAACACAATTTACTTCAGAAACTTATACATATACCACAAACAGTGTTACGAAAATAAAAACAGTTATTTTTGCTTTTCAAATTATCTTTATCAGAATTTTTAACTAATAATTTAATTTTTTTATTATACTTATATGGTTTTAAAAAAAAAAGAAAAACAATAATATTTTTTTTTTTTTTTTTTTTTTTTTTTTTTTGGGGCGTCGAAAATTCAACCCATCGACAAATAATTATTTTAAAATACGTTCATAGCCGAATCCGAAACACAGGCACAGAAAATGATAGATCGAATAAACAATACTGGCATAAAATACGGCGTGAAAATTAACGCTAAAAGAAAACTAAAGTGATGAAATTTTCAAGAAACAGTGGCAGCAAAACTACTTTAAAAATCGGCAACCAAGAAATAGAAAATGTAGACCAATTCAGGTACTTGAGAGTGATGATAAATACAGACTAAAGAAATAAGAACGCGGATTGGTATGGCGAAAATGGCATTTAATAATTTGTACAAGGCGCTCGGAAATCAAAGCATGAGTCTAAGTTTACGGAAAAGAATAATGGAATGTTACGTATGGAGCGTATTACGCCTGCAAAACATGGACAATGGGAGCAGACTGCGAAAGGAAGATAGCCGCTTTGGAAATGTGGTGTTACAGACAGCTGATGATCATGGACCACACACACACACACACACGCACACACGCACACAACAAATACTGCTGTATTGACAAAAGTAGGAGAATAAAAGAGAACACTGCTGCTGAAGGATATCAAAGATCGAAAACTGAAATACCTAGCTCATAAAATCCAAGAAAATGGAATTTTCATGATAGCGATGCAGCGGAAAATCAATAAGAGGGAGGATTAGAATTAACAACAAACCAATAAATCCGCCGTGCAAAAACCTAAAGAAGATAATAACTCGTTCCCGGGAACGAATAATATGAATGTATGCAATCTCCTGACTCCGGAGAAGCAACTATGATGATGATGATGATGATGATGATGATATACACAATCATAAACTTGCAAAAATATCATTACACTTTACAAAAATCAAGAAGGATACTTTAACAATGAAATAGCATCTCCAAAGGTTACATTTTAAAGATTACTGGTGCCCATTTATTGGTAATTTTCTTAAATTCCGCGTGAAAAACACTGTTCGAGTGAGAGAAAAAGTTTTAAAAGTTTTCGACTAGGTTTTTTAAAAATAAAAATACTATATATAATATATTTATACGTATACATCTATAAAGTAGATAGTATCGTGAGACAACGTATGGCGCTCGAAATAAAATTTAAACTAGAAGACATTATTATTTGGACTGTCCGGTAGAAATCGGCAAAGCAGACTCGCAAGAAAAATTCCTTTCGATATATGTACGTGTGTATGAGTAAATTCCGGTTTTGCTGGAAAATCAGTTAAGTTTATTATCGTGAATCGTAGACAACTAGAAAAAACAGTATATTAAAAATTTTTCTTGAAAGGGAGAGAAAAAAAGAACTGCAATTAGCATTTAAAACATTAAGAGGCATCTGTTGTGAACTGAGAATACTCAGTTCATTTAGACGATTAACGTTTAAGTTTTATAATTTTTCTTTTACGCTCCGTGTTTTTAACTTATACGCTTATAATTAACTTTGTATATTTAAAGGGTAACTAAAAATATTTCAGTAATTGTTATTTTTTTCTATTTTTTCTTCCGCTTTTCATCTTATACGTTTATTGTTGCTACTACTATTGTCTTCTTTCTGTGTGTCGTCTATTAAATTTTCGTTTCAGTTGTCCTATTCCAATTTTTTCTTTACTGTTCTATTTGTGTCATACCGATTATAATCCGTTCGTTTAGCTTAGTTTTAGCTGTCCAATGGTGCGTAAACTTTTTTCTTTAGTTTGTTTTTTCTCTCAACTTTAGTTTTTTTCTAATGTCACTCGCAAAACATTCTTAGTAAGTACATTTTAACAACCTACTTTTAAATAGAATAGGTGCTACAGATTATTTGCAGTAATCTCATTTTTTGCCATCCGCTAAAACTGTTTTAAGTTTTTTATCGGATTTCGTGGAATTTTAAAGGATTTTTAAAAATTCTTAATGAATTTAAAAAGATTTTAAATGATTTTAAAGTGAATTTTAAAGAATTTTGAAGGATTTTAAAGAACTTTAAAGGATTTTAATGAATTTTAAAGGATTTTTAAAAATTCTTAATGAATTTAAAAAGATTTTAAAGGATTTTAAAGGATTTTAAAGGATTTTAAAAGATTTCAAAGGATTTTAAAGATTTTAACGAGAAGAAATAAGCTCATGAACATTAGAGGTGTTGCAATCGCGTTAAACGGTTATGCATTAATAAAAAACACATGATGACAAAATCGAAAAAGAAAAACAAGAAAAAAAATGCGAATGTGAACCACGTTACAAGCGATTCGTACTAAATTCTGAATTATTTTGACGTGATATATGCATGATGATAATTTCATCAACTTCCAGAACTATATTTATTTATTTAGAAATACCGGTTGCTCCATAGGCAAGCGTTTGCCAAATTACACGGAGCATATATTACCGACAAATAACATATTACATTATTAATAACATATTTACAATAATGACGGTTATTAATATTACATATGAAACGTACACGAAAAAGATTCTAGCATACACGGAGTGCTTAAAGAAGAACATATTTATCCTACACATGACCAACCAGCAAGAATCTTCTGGGAGAAAATATGGGAAAAAAGTATACCCCTCGTTGTATATTATGCTAAAAATCAAATTTGAAATAATCGCAAACGCTTAATTCTATTATCGAAGTTTTTAAATCGGTAGGAAAAGAAAAAAACTTCGGGTTACCGTAAAACATTATTCGCCCCAAATCTGATTGTTATAATATTAAGGGTGGGAGGGGGAGGTCGGGGGAAGAAAAGAAGAAAAGGCCGAGAAAGATTTAAGAATACAGCGATTTCGTAAGTTATTGCAATTAGTCGTACGCGCGCCGATGCACGAGCAACTAGCTGTTAATAATTCGGTTTTTATTTAGGAAAGGATATAAAAAAGGGCAATGGCCGACGATTCGGCCGTTTCCGCGAACAACACCGGTGTTAAACGGAACATGAAGCGCGGTCTAATAGTGTTGACGGTCATCGTATGGCTCGCGTACGATTGTTGTCAGGCAGTCGCCGCGAAAGGCGTCAACTGGGATGACGTGAACGATTTCGAGGAACTAGTAGTGAACGACCTATTGCTGGACAAAAGTTTAATGATTAAACGGTTCATAGGGGCCGGCGAGGTGGTGCGAATAGTTCGGCCGAGCGGTTGGGGCAAGACGACGAATTTCGACATGCTAAGACGATTCCTGGAAATCGAATTGGACACAGACGGCAAACCGTTACCGGCGGACAGACAGCATAATCGGGTACTGTTCGTCGGGGGACCGATCACGCTTGCCGGCAACCGAACGAAACTACTGAAACCGTTAAAGGTAGCCGGTGAAAAGAATCTGATGCAAGTGCAGGGCTGGTACCCGGTCATAGCGATCAGTCTGCGAAACGTGACCGGGGTGAACTACGAGGAAATCGAGAAAAAGTTGAAGCGACTGATCGGCCAGCTGTTCGAAGAACGAGCGCACTATCTACGGAACGAGTTGGACGCGAAAGATCGCGATAACTACGACGCGCTGCGCGAGGGCCGAGCCGACGGCCCGGTATTCGAACAGAGTCTGCTGTTCCTCAGCCATCTGCTGTTCAAACGATTCGGTCGTACCGTTTTCTTGCTGGTAGACGACTACGACGTGCCGGTGGTGAACACGATGCTGCAGTCGCTGTACAAAGTTCGGTTCATGCACTCGGACCAGGACCGAGTGATTCGAAGTTCGGCGCAGTGCGAAGACTTGCGCAAGGTACGCACTCTTCTGCGAGCGCTGTTGGTCAACTGCGTGCAACAGAACGCGGCGCTGAATCAAGCGCTGCTGACCGGAGTGTTCGACTTGCAGATCGCGAATTTCAGCGCCGAGCCGTGGACCAGCGTCGGCGCCGTCGGAGGCGACAACGAGGTCCGCTACAATCTGATGGATCCGGAGTTCTCCGATCATTACGGACTCGACCAGCACGAGCTCGACGAATTGCTGAACGAACGATTCCGGTCCATCGTCAAACCGGACCACCGGAAAACGTTACGCGAATGGTACGTGTACAATTTCCGCGGCCGCGAGCAGTACAGCTACCGTTCGATCATACGGTTCTTATCGAGCGGCGGTAAATTCGACATCTATTGGAGCGACCGGGCCGAGGCCGGTTTGGCCGAGTACGTGCTGTCGACCGACTCGATTCAGCGCATCATTCAGAATTATACGGACGGCGAAATCGTATCCGGCCGAATCAGGGAGCAGTTGAAGCTGGAGGAAATTGCCCGCGAGTCGACCGTCCTGTTCTTCAGCGGTTTCCTCAGCGTGGCCATCCTCGAGTACGACCTCAGTCGACCGTGGACTTCCGAATTGTGCGCGGCCAATCGCGAAACTCGCGACCTACTCGCGTCCAAAATGAAGGGCTGGCTATGCGACAAGTTGCTCGTGGACGAGAACACGTTCGCCAAAATGGCGACCGACTTGACATCGTTCAACATTACCGGATTTCGCAAAACAATGGAACAATTGATGCGGCGCGCTAGTCCGATACCGGTCTTTCCGATCGGTATCATGAAATCGATCACGAGATCGGCCGGCGACGACCACATCGTCGAAATCAACCTGCCGCCGGACTCGCCGAAACAGAGCGTTTGGCTGGTAGCGAAAAACGAATCGAAACTGAACACGGCCGTCCTGGTCGAATACGAGGTGGTCGCTAACGGGTCGATCGCGCTGGTAAGTCTCGAATCGGCCGCCAAACGAATCAACAACGGCACTGAATGCGACATCAATCAAGAGCGCTACCCGCACATCACGCTACTGTGCAGGGTGGCCATAGTGTTTTTCGGTAAACAATTCGGTCTGCACTATTGCTTTAGCCATTGATTTTCCGGTCGACTATAGTAAACAACACTCTATTCACTCCGAGCAATTCGAAGAAAAAAATTCTTTCTTAATGCTCGCAATAATACTTTTTTAAATTTAAATTTAAGCACGAACTGTGAAAAAAGTAGTGAGCAGCGATCGGCCAAAGAGCTATAAACCATAGTATGTGTAGAGCCTTCTAGGCTGAAACACACAGAATCAGTGTGCCCTTTTTAATACCCATCTCTCCGTCATTGCGCTTGCTCCTCATCGTCACATTTTTCTGAACCGCATCATCGCCAGAAGCGTTCTACAAAATTCGTAATTGTGACGTTTGAAAGAAGGTATTCGGTACTTTTTTCGCAAAAAATGGTCATACACTTTGCCTTCCGAAAAGTATTTCGCAAACTTCAATTTCTAAAAATTCCCCATAGTACAGTTCAACTACTATTCTTTACTTTCTCATCCTGTCTGTTTTTAGCTATTCGGCCGTCTCTTCCTTCATACAGATACTTGCTCTTAATCCGTTTCAGCCATTTCCTGCACCGTTTTCTCGGCTTCCATCTGCATCTACTCCATTTTATTATTTTCATTCTGCGCTCTTTATGATACCGATATCGTAACCATCCTACTCTTCTCCGCCAAAACTTATATTCTCTCGTTTATTCCCGATCTCAAATTATTCTCTTTTTTCCTTCTTAATTTTCTACATCCTCGGGCTAATGTTCTCGTTGATGACCGAAAAAAATCTTCTCAATTTACATACCCTTTTACAAAAATGATTTCGCCGACTTCAGAGTTATTCTTCCCCATTATTTCCGCGCTCGATGACATTAGATATCGTGAATTATGTAGAATACGTTCGACTATTCTCATCGTTCAGAGTCAATACAGAGAAGGTAGTCGTGTCGAACATTCTGAAATTAATCTACACGACGACGTTGTCACCCAGAACACGAGTGTAGGTAAAAGAAGATGGAAGAACAAAAAACCACCTTAAAAAATCAAATCCGTCTGGAAATTTCGTTCGGTTATCAATCCGCACCGGCACTGGAATATCCTCGTAGAACATTAAAATTTTAAACGGGGCGCTTTTGAGATGACTTTGTTGATCGCCGTTCGCTTAATGACGGCGCATTTGATTCTCTGATCATTCGCGGAGGTGGTGATTTTTAGAGGTCGATAAAAAGCTCAAATTTATACTACGCGGGATTTTCGATTTAAAATAACAACCGATTTCTACTGTTCGCGATACACATCTTTATCACGATGAATTACGTCACATAAACCTTTGTTGATTATACAGTTTCTGGGTTTGCGTATAATTTTAATTTTCAATGAAAACTGACGAATTGTGACTTTTACGTGGTTTTTAGTTCAAAAGTGACTCGATAACTAAAACGGATTGTCTCGATCGCATTGCTGATTCTAATGATGCGCGGATTTGTAAAATTAAAATGTTCATAACGTTCGGCGATACTGTTTTTTTTTTCTTTTTTTGAAGCGGAGAATTTTTTTTTCAAAAAGTCAAAAGAATTTTACACGCTTCGTGAAATCAACCTTTCAGCGACCAAATCTAAAGTTAGGATTCGAAGCAGCCGAATGTTTTGGCGAATAAATGTTACACCACAATGAGGCAAATAATCCAGTACCAAGTTCACTACGGAACAGGTCCAATTCAATCGTACTTCACCCGAGAACTCTGTAAGTACTTGCTCGTTTCCGTATATAGTGCATGTAGTTTTTTTGTTATTTTCCTTTCCCCCACCCCTATCCGCTGTTTTTTATAATGTCGTATTATAGTCTCGAGAAAAATGGAGATATATAATGTACTTAAAAAAAGTGAAAAAAAACAAAACAGGAGCACTTCTCGAGAATTTTATTTTCTTGTTTTTATTAATTTCCAAATTATAAAAGGAACACGAAAATTTTTGCGTCCTTACACGAAATATCCGATTTCACGCATGCAGGTTCCCGTGAAAGTCGGAAAATAATTTCACGAAAAAAAAAATAGGGGCAAATTTGAACGAACATTAAAATTTAGACGCGCTATTTTTACATTTAGCGGGGATGAAACAATTAATAACCACATGTATTACCAAAACGGTCAGCGCATAAATTCTTTAGCGGGATTTCGGTCGCCCGTCTGGCGCGCCCGAACGAGAAAGTTCACGAAAGTTTCCCAAACGAATTTTATGGCAAAAGCGTGTATTTCTATTTTCTGAAATTCCAATATACAGAGGAAAAAAAACCGAACAATATTCCATATGACGCTTATGCTGTGCAACCAACTGCGTGTTTCCAATAAAATTAATAAGTGCACTTATTCTAACTGAAATAAATAAAATGTAAATTATACTCGAAAACGATACGTAATAACACGTTTAATTCGTGTCACATGATGTCATGGCACAGCTTTCAAAATACGTCCAGGCTATGTTCATCATACTACCAGAATCTTCGCAACTCCGCCTGGTTTTTTCTCTTTCTATCCGTGAGATGAAGATGCATGATGAAAATAACACTCTGACTAATGTAGACCATTTTTGCAGCGTGTTTCACAGCCACGGAACTATTACATGGAAACGGATTAAAAGATATTCTGGTTCAACCGGAGCTAACTTATTTTTATTTATTTTTTCTCGAGCCTCTTAGCAATTAAGCATTTCAGACATTAAATTAAAAATAAAACCGACTCTAAGGCAACTGGCCCAGGTTATGGTTTAAGGTTATGTGGGTTCGTGCGCGCGCACACTACTGAGCAGAAAAATGAGCTAAACCTATCCATGAACATCTCACTGTCCGTACTCTCGATAAGTTTCTTTACATGCATACTTTGAGAAAATGGTAAGAACTTCGGTTATTCCAAATGAAAAATACGGAGCCCGTTTTAAATAACATACACGACATTTCCCCTTCAGCAGATTGAGAATTAGACACACATCCGTATCGCCCGATTATTTGTCTTCCGGTCTCCGTTCCAAGAGCTCGCCATTTTGATTACCCCGTTAATACGCGGCCAATGCCGACGTAAAAGATATTTACATACTGGCTGTTCCTTAGCTCCGACGAATACTTGCATTAATGCTAAACAGATTCGTAGAAAGCATCTAGAAAATAGCCTTATAGTTAAAGGCCGAACTATGTGAGCTGAGGTGTAATTATGTAAGAGGAAAAGAAAAAAACATCAAAGTTTCGTTTTTCAAAAAGCAATATGCACCTAATCACAATTAAATTCGATGACCGAGACATGGTGCCCCCCCCCCAGTGAATTGTTTTTGCATAGACTTCGATCAGTAGCCGGTGGACAGATCATACCGCAATATCGCACAACCATCTTCTATTTTTTTTGGAAGAGGGGATTGCTAGCTGAGGGCATTACCCATCATTAGAGAACCCCATATTCTAAAAGGGTTGTCACCTTCTTCAACACAGTGTCGCCTCTGACTGGGTCTTTTCAACCCTCAACTGCTCAGCACATATTGGTAGAATACACAGCATATCAAGCACCCAACCACCGGTAAACTCAGTCATTACTAAAAATTAAATTGAACAGATGAATAGCCTAGATACAATGCACCGGGAGATTAAAGAAAAATGAGATAGCAAGAATCGAATAGTACGAATTAAGGAGCGTGTTTACAAAATGGCAGAAAAACTGCTGAATGCTCAAAAATTACGAGACACTTACAAAACTAATGAAACGCAGCCACGAAAAAAATAGAAATAAATAAAATAAAATGAACATCGCGCCTATTCAACTAACTGCCAATCGAAAAAAAGTAGAACAATCTTCGAAACAATACCTTTCGGTATTGTAAGCCGAAATATTTTTTGCAATATTGAAATCGACCGAATGGAAAACAGGCCGAAAAACGACGCTGTCGTCAATACATTGCCCGATTTTCACATTCTTCAGCCTATGTTTCCCATTATATATATATATATATAAAAAAAAAGGCTGTCATTCTTTTAAGGGGCTACTAAATCGCGCCGAGAAACGTCAAGAGGCGACCGTATTGAGCCAACTCTAAAATCCGTAGAAATCCGTATAATACTCGTAATAACAATATCGATGGTTTTCGGTTTTGCTCGCTATCGAATATGGAAAAAGATTACTGAATTACCGAATTACGTCGAAAAGTGTATTATTGCTAAATACAAGCATCCCCATCATCGTGACCGATCAATTATTTTCCATGGCGCTCGCGTCAAATAACCGCGCGCATCCGTATCGCTCTGATATTGTAAATTATACAATGTCTGCGCCTCTAGACATCGATAGTATTGCGTACGCATATTTCCGATATAGAATTTGACGTTATTTCAAATTTCAAATGGCACACTTTCTTTCATCATTTGACTACTTCGCTTAAATAACGCGAACTGACATATCGGAATATGTGCATAAACAAATCGCTATTTCCGCTATTTTACTACATTCCGTAATATTGTTCTGTCAATTGGAAAATAAACGAATACGAAAAAAGTTTAAAAAATTCGAGAAGTTATTATTTATGAATACTAAAAAGCTCCAACTGCTTGCTAATCCAAAAAAATATAAATTATTTCGGTTTGCCGAAAATAAAATTTTTATGTTTTCTTTCTAAATGAATATATGTATATATATATATATAAATATAAAATAAATTCTAAAGATTCCAAGCTGTTTTCTCTTCGTTTCATGATTACCGCTGCGATTTGCGATCTCTCGTCTAGATCTTCACGTTCTCCATTTTATCCGCGTTAATTTGCTCTGGATCCTCTAGTCATGTGGGTATTAAGGACAATGAGATGGCCATTCCCTTTGCTAGAGTTGCTTCTTTCTCGTGTCTTTAATTCAATAAAATTCCCGCTTCGCACTTGCTACCCTTATTAGATTCTGGTCAGATATTTTTATGCTTCTTCCTTCTCTAACAATCATTACTTCCAGCTATCCATCCAGCCAAATCTTCCTACCCACCCCGTTTTATGGCCTCCCTATTCCACGAAATTCCGTTGTAATTTGCGCCATTAATCGTGTTACTTTTCTCGCATTTTCTTTGTTCATTTAACACCCTTTTCTTACTGTGTCATCTTCATACTAATTACGAAGCTGTTTGTGATTTCAGTTATATCTTCTTCGAATGCTCATTGCTCTCGACTGACGTGTCATTTTTTAATTTGCTATTTCTTAAACTTCCCGGTCCTTAATGCGCCTCCTACATCACGTCACTTTCCTCTCCGAGAGTTCACATTATCCCAGTGCTTAGTTCCTTCATTTTGGCTACTTCTGACCGAATCAGTTTTTAACAGATCTTCTTCTTTCTTGTTGCTGCTGGGTGAAAATCAAAAAAAAAAATCTATAAATTAACCACTTTTCGTTTGTTTGTTCTCTTTTTTCAAGTGAACACTTTAGCGATTTTTGGTCGGAGAAAGACATATGAATTCGCATCACACGCGTCACGCACATGCTGATGTTAACAGTTTCGACTAGAAAACCGTTGACGCCTCTCCTCTACCCCTCGCTACACTCACGACCGTGTAATTAGTAGTAAACTACATAAAGAGACATAAAAATTTAATTATATTAGGTTTACTACTAATGGGGAATGAATAATAAAAGTTTGTGATACCGGTTAGTAAATTATCATCGTGAACATTATTTAATAATGAAGTATATTGTAAAAATTCTATAACTATAACTACTACATTATTGATTCCATAAAATAAATACTATGTTGACATTGTCCTCTATCTGTTTATATTGTCGTTTGTTATTATTAAAGTTTAGTTGCGCAACAGTGAAAGCATTTAGTATTTTAATTGTTTTATTTAATTGTAGTATCAGTACAACAGTGAGTACTAAATATGTTAGTATTTTGCAGAGTGAAATTTGAAAACCAGACACTAATATTAATAATTTTCAAGTTACAAATTATCAAAATTAAAATTACACTTGATCTAGAAATTCAAAAAAAAAAAACAAAAAAACAAAAAAAAACAGTTATTTCGTAGTTTTAATTTTTACTTCTCCCGGGGCAGTGTTCCCGTGACTGCACAATTTTTCTTTTTTTTTTTACATTTCAATTACTGTCTATATCAGACACGCTTGTATGGAACGAATAATCCGTAAAAAAAAAAAAAAAATTTACACGGAACTTAGGCAACTGAACAGAAGGTGTAGGTAAACGTGCCGAATATGATCCCCCATATTGCCATTTTCTATCGACGCTTGAAAATTATTTTGTTACCAAAAAAAAAAAAAACATTCAACTCTTAATCTGAAATATTTTTTTGAAGTTGTTTTAATTTAAAACAAAATCTTATTTTTAGTTTTTATTTGAAAATTGAAAATTAACAAATGGTGAATTTTTTCTAATTACCAGGAAGTAAAAGATGCGGAAATTAATTTTTTATAAATTGTTTTTTCACACGAGCAATCGTAAAACTTTAACAACGAGCGTCTCTTATGCTCAGGAATTTTGTCAAGTTTTTGGATTCGATGCAATATTATGAAAAAAATTCTAAATCTGATTTTTATTGATTTTTAGTTTTTTTAAAGAAAATTGTTCGAATAAATTGATTTTTTTTTTGTTGTACACTTCGAACTATCTAGCAGCGATGAGTTAACTAACAACATTTGATGACAGTTTTGACCACAAATGTTATCTGTCAGCGAATTTAATCCTAGTGACATGTTTGTTTTCTAACACGCTTTTTAAAAAAATCTATTAAATATATAATTACCTATTAGTAAAATAACGATTGTGTGCGCCTAATCACAAAGTTTTCCAACAAAATCAGTTCTTAATTTTTTGCACAGTGTTGCACCGAATCTCGAAAAATTTGAAAAAATCCCCCAAATGTAGCATTGAAGACAAGTTTTCTGTTAAAATTTAGCAATTACCTATCTGGAGAAGCACGGTTAAAAAAATTATTTAAAAAAATTGGGTGTATATTTAAGAATCGTAAAATTATTTCCATATCTTTTACTTTGTAGAAAAATTTGTAAAAAAATCGTCATTCGTTAATTTTCATTTTTTCTATTTGTAAATAACTGAAAATAAGTTTGTTTTTCTTCTTAGAAGTAACGCTGAATGTCGATATGAATTTTTTTTTTCCGTATTTGGTATCTAATAGATCTGCCCAAGTGTTGTCGACCGAATGGGGACCAAAATCGGCATGTTTATCCGCCTACAGCCGTTTTTTTGTGACGTTTCCCTCGAGGATATTTTATTCAGGAAAAGAGTACGTCGAAGCGAAGTTCAAAGTGGCACGTATTTAACTGGAATTCGATGTAATGAAAATCGGGGGAAAAAAATTCATCGTCGAATAATAATAGAAGAATGCGCGATAAAATTTAAAATAGTCATTTCGAGGTCATCATAATTACAATAATAATAATAATAATTATTATTATTATTATTATTATTATTATTATTATTATTATAAGATCGTTAAAATTTTAAGGAAAATTTATTAAAAACAAAAAATTCGGGTTGTGTTTTAAAGAAACTGTCCCCATCAGTTCCAGAGATTTTATAAGCAGAGAAATATTATCTATTCCGTGTGCACATCCTTTACATTTGCACGAGATGCATTATATTCGTAAAGTCGTCCGTAGAAATTTCATTAGAAAAAAAATAACCCCGTTTTTGGAATACTAATATAAATGATGAAATTGACAAGGAAATTATCATGTCGCTCTAGCCGAGCGGTTAATTCGAAATGTTCAATTTTCTACCTTCTTTTCCTGACATACGTATTCGTGAAGTTGTAGAAATCCGGTAAATATAGCGCCACTATTTGTCATCGGCTAACATTTCATCACCAGTCGTCAGCCGTCCTACTTCAAAATATCATTTCATTTTTCTTCAAATAATAAGGGGGAGCGGGGGGCGGGAAGGATACAACGCTCATATTTTTCTATTTTGCGCGCGGTAATAAAGTTAAATAGCAATAAACATGGTATAGCGACCGGAAATAATAGTCTATTTTTTCTTACTCAACATTCGCAAATAGGTTGCGGTATAAGGAGGAGGCCAAGAGAAAAACTGAGCAAAATTAATTTCCCAAGATACCGACGTGAATTTTCCATGTTCAGACGTAACAACCTCCCTACACAACGAAATGTCGAGGGATGTGATGAAAAAAAAAAAATTGAACAACCTGTAACATGAATCTGAACGAATTTTAATAAAATATGGAATAACTGATTTAGCATTAATTGAAAAGCCGTTACAAAAAAAAAAAAAAAAGACAAAAAAAAAACCTAAAACGATTAAAACTAAATCAAAATTAATTTCACCTGCAAGCACATTTTACTACGATTATGAATTATCCGAAACTAGTCGGCATATTTATTTATATAAGTAATAATTTTTTATTTTCACTACATACAACAATATTAAAATAACCTCGTAAGAGTCATTAGTATTTTATTAATACTTTTTTCTTTTTTTTTTTTAAATTTGCCAAGTACCAAACTAACAAAGATTATATATAATAAAGAATCTTTTAACATTCTGTTTGTTAATTATAGAATATAGTAAGTTATAACAAATAGACAAATATAACAAACAAATTTAAGTATAAAAGATGATGGGTTACTTAGAAACATTTTCGGGGCTACAACCCATCTCATCAGCTAAAAACACAACTCAATATATGTGATCAGAAACAAATTCTAAATTGTGCTATTCAGAATTTGTTTCTGATCACATTTATTGAGTTGTGTTTTTAGCTGATGAGATGGGTTGTAGCCCCGAAAATGTTTCTAAGTAACCCATCATCTTTTATACTTAAATTTGTTTGTTATAACTTACTATAATAAAAATTAGCTCAATTTTAAAAGTAAATAAATAAAGAAAGGAAATAAAAATACGGTAATTTTCATTTTACGGCGAAAATTACTTCAATGCCGAGAAATGTGCTATATGTTTTGTGACGGTTAAGTGTAATCGAGGAACGGTTTTTTCGGGTTGATCTGATGTTTCCAAATCCGACGAAAACGATTTAGCCAACGAACGCTGTAGATTAGGTGAAAAACCTGTTTAGGATAGACTTTTGTCGTCAATAAAAAGTCCTATCGGATTTCGATAGGAACCGAATGAAAGAATTTCATCATACGAAACAGCTAGAGATCCGAAAACCAAACGATAAATACCGACAGCACTATCAGTGCACACGCACATAGTGCTTTTGGGGTCATCCAGCACCAGACGGCAAAGATGACAAACTGCGGCGGATAGTGCTACACAACAATCTAAAATGTTTCCAATGGAGGAGCCATTTGAATTCAAAATATTGCCGAAATTTTTGGGATCTTTGAATAGTGAATTAAATCAGTGCACTGTTGAACTTGTGAAAATTTTAAGAATAACATTTTTATAAATATATACGATTATGTACATATGAAAACAATTATAATATGTGTATAGCGATATAATTAAAGAGTAATATTTTAAGAAGATTATTTCTTTTTCAAACGATATTTTATTATAATAAATATGAATGTGGAACTAATTCTAGCTTTTAGCGCAACTTCTAAAAGTTGACAACTTCGCTATCGTAAAAACGAAAAAAATGTGCTGTTGTCTTATCGCATTTTCATAAACCCCTTAAATTTCGGAAATATTTCGAAACGGTTTCTCATTGGGAATCTTTTTAAGATGCTTCTCTCGTGCTACAGAATAAAGTTGAATAAAATTTATTTCCGCCACAGTGTGTAATTAGGTAAAGTACTTTGTCACCGGATGCTTTTTTCGAGGATCACAGCTTGATCAGCCGATATTACCGAGCAAAATATCAAGAAAACTTCTGCCGAATATTCGCTGAAAATTGCAATACTTAAATAGACGTGTATATGTATAGAGGTATATCTGAAACTTGCAAATTGTTCGTCGGGGGTCTGAATAGTAATTTTTTGAGATTATTTTCAGGGAAAAACGCAAAAAACGAAAAAGTGAGATATATACGGAAATTTATTTTTTAAAAAATTATCGAAAAAAATCTATCGACTTTGAACAATAAGATTGGGAAAATTCTTAATCAATAATGGTAGGGGAATGCGCTGTATAGCTGAATGTGAGGAATATACGCACAAAACCACACTATTTTACAGACACTGATCTTACAAATGTTTCTCATATACGTAATACAAGTATGTACATGAATTATGTATGTTAAACGACTATGTATACTAAAAATACTAAACAGTTATGTATATCAAAAACGATTATGTGTACTAAACGATTTTGAACGGGTCTCCTGAAATTATCGAACTCTCTCCGATGTTACAGTACGATCGTTCGAAATAGCGACGTGTGAAATTAAGGAATAGCAAAAAGATTCAACGGCATGTATGTGTTTTTGTCTAAAAACGGAATATATTTTTTCCAAAAATAGAGTTCATCTATTGGCACAATTATGAGCGTATTTCAGTCCATCGTTGGCATACTTTTCCAATACCGTTGCTTTGAAAATGGAAATTATAAAAGTCAGTTTCCGACGACGAAGGACTATCATTTTCGTCACAGACGCGAAAATTTAGACCAGCCAGTTATGATCGATAAATTCTCCAGCTTCGGGAAATTCCTTCTACTTCCGTATGAAACTTTACGGGATTAAATTATGCCTGACAAATTACGGAATTCGTTAAATCATCCGAGTGTCTTCTCCAGCATCTTTACAAGTATTACATTTCATAAAGTTATACGTACGTGACAAGCAAACATTTTCCATTGTGAAAATATCGTTACTTTTGATTTTCCCACGCCTAATGTTCAACAAAATAATAATCTTTTTTTTTTAAATTATTTTTTTAAAAAAAAAAGAAAAGAGATTCGCGAAAACCGTTATTTTTTTTATAAATTTACGATACTGTTAAAGAAAACTTGCGCATAAGAAGTACTAAGTGGTTTTTTGGTGTTTTTTAATTGGGGCTATAAAACATGGTGTTGAACTATTTCAAGCGATAAATCGGGTGTTTAATTTTAATTTTATGACGAATCTCCACTTTGGTTTATTTTTTTAACAAAAAACCTATATAAATATACATATATATATATATATATATATATTTATCGTTTTTTTCCCGCACTACGTATAATAATTTCAAAAGTCCTCTAACAAAAATGTTGCTCTCACTTAATGTAATACTAGTTTTCAGAATGAAAATCTCGCTCATCGAAATTGTGGAATTTTTTAAGCAAAATAACCTCACGATGCGGAATTTTTTAAGCGCGTGTTCGGAAAGGATATTTTTCGTTAAAATTATCTCTCAAAGACGATTGTATCGATAATTTCAAATGGTAAATATGTAGCGCATGTTTTTCCGGTGGTTTTTTACTGTTTACATGTATTAAATCCTTTTCCTTTTTTAGAGATATTGCCGTGAAGTAAACAGAGGAAAATTTTTGATTATTTTTTAATCGGTCTTATTTGCGGCTTGAAGAAAAAGGCAAAAAAATTCGATAGAATTGTTAATGGCAGCGTGGAAAATTTATTTCGCGCGCTAAACCGAACGAAATGCGCTTCTTAGCTTTAGGACTGCTGCTCTCTAGAATAACGAGCCTATAGTTTAGTAAGATAATTATGAAATGTCGCATTACGTGCTTTTCGCTGATAACAGCACTGTGCTGGACTAACTATAACCCTAGCGGGCAATGGCGCGCCGTCAGAGCTCATCGATGGGCCGATATCCTGGAAGAGAAGACGATAGACACGAGTGATTTTTTCCAGTTGGTAACGAATAAGCTGTTCGTCGATAAGAGTTTGCTGATTGAGGAATTTCTGCAACAGTCGAACGTTTCCGAACAGAAAGTGATTCGTATAGTGCGTCCGCCGGGCTGGGGGAAAACGGTTAACGCGGACATGATAAAACGATTTCTGGAAATCGAACTGGACGAAAGCGGCGAGCCGTTGCCGGAGCGGAGTCGGAAAAACAGGCAACTGTTTTTAGGCGGAGAACTGACGCTAGGAGACCCGGACGATGAAGGAGCGGCCGAACGGATAACGCTGGAACCGCTACAAATCGCTCGGTCGCCGACTCGAGAACGACTAGGCCGGCATCCAGTGCTCCAGATCAGCCTGAAAGAAATCATCGGAGACGATCAGCAAGAATTGGAAATGAACGCGAAGACGCTGATCAAGAACCTGTTCAATCGGTACTACTACCTGCGAGCGAATTTGGAGGAAAATTCGTCGGAACGACAACGTTTCGACTGGTACTGCACCGGACAGTTTAACATGGCCGAATCGTTCTCGGGCAGCGTGAAGTTTTTGAGCGAACTATTACGGAGACGTTACCGCGATAAAGTATTCATTCTGGTGGACGACTACGACGCGCCCGCCAATCACATGTTCGTCAACCAGCTGAACGAGATTCGGACGAAGAACCGGTCGACAACGGCCGAGGAAAAGACCTATATGGAAACGGCCGAATCGCCCCACATGAGGGCCGTCTTGTCGTTGCTGCAGATCATCTACCACAATTGGCTGCTGGACAATGCGGACGCGGAACGCGTTCTGCTAACCGGTGTGTTCAACTTGCAGCTGGAGCGGCATCGCGACAGAAGGTTTAACGTGCCGTCCGGAACCGCGTACACGTTAATCGACGACCGGTTTTCGAACTGGTACGGTTTCCGGGACAACGAACTGGACCTGCTACTGAACGGAGAATCGGCCCCGAAACGGGAAACGATCCGTCGCTGGTACGGCTACGACTTCCTCGGTCGTCTGGTGTACAATCCGTGGTCGGTCACGCGTTGCCTAGCCAAAAAAGGTGTCCTGAGCGAGTATTGGATAAAAGCCGGACTGGCGCCGGCGCTCGTGTCCGAGCTGTTGCGGTCCGATTCGATGCAAGAAGAAGTTCAGAAGTTGTCAGACGGGGAAATAGTCGCTGACGACATCAGACCGATCGTCGAGTACGACTGCTTAAGCGGCGATCTGACCGCTCTGTTCTTCAGCGGCTATTTGAGTCTGCTGTCGTACAAGTATCGTCGTTGCTCGCAACTGCAAGCGGCAAATACGGAAATACGGAACGCGCTGGAACAGGACACGGTGGCATGGCTGTGCAAACGGTTGGACACCACCTGCGACCAGTTCGCTTCTCTGGCCAGACATTTGACGTCCGGTAACGTGGAACAATTTCGCAAACAGCTTCGAACGCTGGTGTCGTCCTTTCCGAAGTTGGAGTTCTCCGATGACCAGACGATTTGGTTCGACGGCGCGATGAAGAGCCTGTCTCGGTCATTCGGGCAGCTGTACAACGTGGTGCGTCATCGTCGTCCGGACGGAAAGTACGATAAAAATAGCATTCGGGCGTGGCCGGCACGTAGCGACGGCGACAAGTCCGACTTGGCTGTAGTTATTAAATACGACGCGGTCGAGGACGATCGTGATTTGAGCGGCCGGTTAAAAACTGCGCAGTCGGAATTCGACACAAACGAATACGACATCGAGGCCGCCGGTCACATTAAGCGAACGCTCAAAATCAAGTTGGTATTTTGTAGAAATCTCGTCGATTTGGACTATCGCATGGACCCGGTCCGTTGATTTTCTGCACAGATTTTACCTCTCAATAAAGCGAAAACCCGTTAAATTTTCTTCTCCGTTTCTCAAACGAAAATATTTACATATTTACAGATTTACACATATTTACGTATTTACAGATTTACACATATTTACGTATTTACATATTTACGTATCACAATCGGTACATGGATTTAAAATGTAATATCAAAAATAATACCCGCCGCGAATGACACGCTTATCTTACCCCTTCCACACCACTGTTCTTACTGTTGGAATATAACGAGTGTCGGTTGATAAAATCATCGTTGTTGTACCTAATTTGTATATAAAAAAAGCTGGCAACTCTGCCCAAAATTATGCAACGCACAAAGAAGGTGTTCGATTACAATAAAAGGATTTACGGTACCGTTGATAAACACAAAACCCAGAAAAGAAACCGACCGAATTAATTAAGAATTTCGGCACGCACGAGTCCCGTTCTAACGGTATTATATGCCTTAGCGAGAACCTCAGTAAAGCGACTTCGCAGGCTCTTAGTAAAGATAAACAACGTGTAATTTCGCCTAGCTTTTCCTGATTTTCCGAGAGCTTTCGATAAGACAAAAACGTTGTTCGAAAACTACTAGGCTGCAGCAGGAGAGAAAATTTCAAAATTAAATAAAACCCGCCTTTATTTTATAACGGTCATCGATCTTGACCCCCTCCCTTTTTTTTCGTGAGAGGTTCGGGTAAAAACTTGATTTGGAACATACCACCGAGCTGGCTCGTACTACGCAGACTACTAGAGGGAAACTGAACATTTCCGAAATGATCGAAGCAAGCTGCGAACCTTTAAAAATGTAAAAACTTTCAAATGCCTCGCATGTAAAAATGCAGGGACGACAGCTCGCGGAACCTACATGAGAAGTGAAAAGCGAAATGAAAGAAACGATGGTAGTAACGTTAGCCGCTTGCAATGTGCAGCTGTTTTAGAACGCGGGTTAAGTACTATGAAAAACTTGGGTTGGTGTCGTGAAGTTATAGACGACATACTTTTCGGTTTGTGGGCAGAGACTGATAGGGCTACAAAAAAGAAAAAACCATTAAGATAACTAAAATACGATCCTGCATAAGACATCCAGTTCAGCGAAATGGCAACGACAACCGATATTAAAATAGGCACCGTTGAACAGTGTGTTTAAGTATCTATTTTTTTTTACTTTGTAGTTCGTTGGCAGTTATCGAGTTCGCTCTACAGCCGAAGAAGTTCGCGAACGAAATTTCGTTAATTAGGAAGAGGAATTTTATAGTATGCGAGATTGTTTATCGAATTTCGATCAATATATGAAAAGATAAATCAACCGTGCCAAAGAGAAATCACTACTTAGACTGCAGATTCGGAAAAGAGTGTACTCGACTGAGAGCGGAATGGTAGTGCGCCCACATTTTTCATCAACTAGTGAAAAGCGGAGATGTAATTTGAGAATTTTTTTCCTACCAAAAAATAATATCAAAAAAAAAAAAAAAGAAAGAAAAAGGGAGGGAAAAAAACGAATTTCCACTTTAATAACGTATTTTTAATCGAGCTTACGATGATTTTAATCGACAAAAAGCTGCAGAAAATGTTAAAAGCCCTCGCTCGCTTTCGGAAAAGTTCGGCTTCAAAGTATTCTCGGACTCCTTTAAAAAGGAATAAAAACACCGGTTAAGGAAAAGCTCTGTCAATTCATCATTCTTCAAAATTAGTCCACTGTTTCAATTATTATAAACTTGTATATAAAAACGAAACGGCAAATCTTTTAATGAAAAAATAAAAAAAAAGACATATGTTTATACAAAGTGTTTTTCAAAAATGTTAAACTAACACTGTAACACTTTTCTGCAAAAGTACGACTTTATGTCCACAACTACATAACTTAAACAAAAAAAAATGAAAATGACGCTACCGCGGTCAAATTCGATTTAACCTTTCTGCTTTTGAAAATTTTCTTTAGCCGTCGCTCTACATTCGTACGTGTATTAAGACAATTAAATTTCCGTCGGAAAATCCACGACTCTCGCTGCACGCTAAGGAATTTGGCCCCTCTACAAGTAAAACCTGTCTTTTTTATAAATTCTTCCGGTGCACAATAACCTTACAAGAATGGTGTAGTGTGAATTCCATACCCTTGGCAGGACGTTGGGATTGTGAAGTTAAGCTTTCCATAATGGTACTAAGCCTAATGGATCTGATGAGAATATTGGGGCCAGTTCCTTTCTACTTGGGATCCGCCTTTACTTTCCCCCCAGATAATTCTCTGGTACCAAATTATTTCAGGTTGGGTAATCTTGGGAGCGACTTGGATCCGGGACGAGACAACTCTCGATAACCTAAGACACCTCTAATTTGGTAGCCCCGAGCACCTTAACCAGAATGGTAGAACAATATAATTACGCACTTCTAGCCAAAGTTGCTCTGCACACGGTACGGTAAAGAGAATAAAAAAAAAAAAAAATGAAAAAGATCTCAGGCGCTGTTTTAGGAAAATATTGTCTAATTTTCAGGGGCTCCTCGTGAAAACGCGATCGTCGTCAGCGACTCCATCTATATACTCCGGAGGTCGTTAAACCGGCCGTTTTTTACGTAGCTGTCAGGTGCAAACGACCATTACATTTCTCTACGGTAAGAATGTCATAATGTACGAATGTCAATTAATTCGACTAGACACCCGTTTCCGCCGCTCGCATTTTCTATCCCCCAGCGATGTATCGCTTACTTCACCAATTTACATATCCATTTAGAAGTGAACTCTTGTTTATTATCGAATTAAATAGTGTCAAACGCGTCTGCTTCCCGTTTTCCGAGCAGATTTTATTTGTGCGTAACATACGTGTCTGGTTTTCCAATTAATTTTCCCTTTACCGGTACAAAATAGTCTGCTGCAAGTTTAATTCCCGGTCGTAGCTTCGAATCGATCTGAAACGAACATATCTCTAGTGGTGCCCTCGGAACGTGTGTCACTTTTTTTTCAAATCGAATTATTCAATCCGTAGGCAACGCGAATCGAAAGGACTAAAATTCATTCATATTCTGGAAACACGCGGATGCTAACCACAGAAATAGGCCAGCCAACGTGCTGCCATGCTATATACCGGATTGTCAAAGTACTCGTAAACAACCGCGCACCGTGAACTGAATGTCACCAGTGCGAACAATTAATCAAAACAGGACAATAATTTCTCATTTTCCATGATATGTGTCAATCGCAAAAAAGTATACTCTTACAAAAAATCAAGTAAGCCGCATTTTCATTAGCGATTTACGGTGGAATGTCTCGTTTAATAATAATAAATAATTTTGGCGGCAATTTACGACGCTAATTTACGGCGGCAATTTATGGCGGCAATTTACGGCGACATCGATGTCTTAAGCTGGTTAAAGACGTGTCGTTATTTGTTCCGGGAGAATTTTGAAAATTTGTTACTTCCGGTAACTTTTTCGTCGCAGCAACAGATTTTTCAGCTTTGTGTCTGTACTTTTGTTTTCTGGTCTTCAGGCTACCACAAACGCCAGTTTCTCTACAGTTTCTTTAATCGCATAATGAATTAATTCGAATATTTCCGGCCGGGAAATAATTTTACTCGTTCTAACAGAGAGTAGCGCTACATTCTCGCGTTACTAAATCTCTTTAAAATTAAGACACCGAGCAGTAAACCATCGTTCTTGTTATCCATGGTTGTTCGTGTTAGTTCACATACCGTAAATATCGTAGCAAAAATGAACGAACTAAAATTACGACCAAAAACGAACTGGTCGGAATAATTATATATTCGTGTACCGAAAAAAACTCTTAATATCATCTCCAAATCAAATAATTTGTAAATTTTAAACAAACCCCGGGCGATACACCGGAAAACAGTGTGTAATAATTATATTAAAAAAAAAATTCTAACGGATAATCATAACTCCGTTCCGAAATGTGCTCCGCTCACCGCTACCACCGATTCGTCGAATTCAGATAAAGTGGAATCTCTCTTGCAAATCACAAGAGAAAACTCGTTATCATCTACTTACGAATTACATAAGATATCATAAACTTTTCATCGCCAGCCGAGAATATTTTTAGTATCGGTTGCAGAAATCTCTTTCAAATAAGTATCCGATAAATTTTCTTAATTTCTGCCTACTTTATAGCTAAATGCAACAGAATACTAATTTAGCACACTAATTCAAAGACTTTTTTTTTTTTTTTTTTTTTTGTAGGCACGCCAGCAGCATTGACCCAACAACAAGAAAACTAAGCTAAGAAATTAAATAACTAAGCGGTCCGAAATGGACGCAACAAAGTACAGCACTGCGGACACCACAGAAGATGAAGGAAAGGAGAGGATAAAGGAAGAGTTATAGGGAGTAGGGAGATCTAATGACAGGAGTGGACTGTATAAAACGGAGCGTTCATTACGAAGAGCAGGACAGTCAAAGCAAATGTGATTTGCATCACATGTACGAGGAGGATCACAATCGTGAAGAGAACAATCAGGAGAAGGCGATAGAACAAATCGAAAGCGAGAGGAGGGGAGGAGAGAATGATTGATCCGGAGACGAATTAGGAAGACAATAGAAGAGCGACGACTGAAAGGAATAGAATGGAACCAAGACAGGGAACGAGGAATTGGCTGAATGAAACGGTAATGAGAATGACGATTACAAAATAGGGATGAATAAATATCCCGCAAAAGTCTGGTGTGATTGGAGGTGGATAAGGAAAGGATATCTGAAGAAGGGAAAAATGGTTGAGGAATGAATCAAGGCGACCAGCAGAACGAGCCAAAGAATCGACTGCGTCATTGCCATCAATTCCGGAATGACTGGGGACCCATAAAAAATTAACAAAAATAGAACGGGATGACTGCAGAGTGGAGGTAAGAGAACGAATTGAGACAATAATACTATCAGAGGAATGTGAAGGAGGAGAGGATAGGGTTTGAAGGACGCCCTTAGAGTCCGAAATAATGAGGAATTAGGAAAGATCGCTTAAAGAGGAAATATAAGAGATAGCCTGAAGGATGGCAATCGACTCGGCAGAAAAAATAGATCAGAAGGAAGGAAGCCGGACGGACTCAGAATGTCGAAGCAACGGAGCAGTAAACGCACCAACCACGCTGTCCTCGCTCTTGGAACCATCAGTAAAGATCAATACATGAGCAGGAAAAGAGGAATTCAACAAATTAAGAAATTCATTGTTGACTGCACCGTGAGAGGAGGAATTGTCTCGAAGTGGGAGAGAGGAAAGTTTGATAGGCTGCCATAGGCTCTTGAAGTCGTGAAATAAGTACGGGAGAGTGTTATACTCGTAGGAAAGGACAACAGGAGAAAAATTAGAAAGACGGGTAGCAATGAGCAACAGGATTTGGATTTTATGAGGAGAAAAACGCCAGCAGTTTTTGATATATAGATAGGAGGAAATAAGTTTGTACGAGGAGATGGGAAGCCGTTTAATTAGGAAGCGATACCCAAGCTGAGAACGGCGAATAAACAGTGGTTGGGTAACCGACTCTGATAGAACTGCGGGAATGGGGGAGGATTTCAAGGCTCCAATGCACAAACCGAGGCAAGAGTTCTGGATCGCGTCAAGTTTAAAGAGGAGAGACTTGGAGGAATTACCGTAGAGATAAAGGAACAATAGTCGAGCTTGGACCGGATGATGGCTTTGAAAAGAATTAGAAGAATAAACGGATCGCCTCCCCATCTGAGGAGAAAGAGAGAGATTTAAGGAGATAAAGACTTCACCAGAAATGTCTCAAAGGATCATCATACTCTATCAGCTTTTATCATGCAAACTCGATTATTTACGAAACTGATTAAAAAAAAAAAAAAAAATCGTCCAATCAACGACATTAAATTAGCCGGTTCCATATTCTGTCGGTTTTCAGAGGAATCGTGAAAAGAAAAAAAAAAAGATACAAACAACAACCACCATCGTTAGAATACACTATGCGGCCAGGCTGCAGCACCGACATTAACGAATAGTAATATGGTCGAGAAAAAGGATATATGCAAGAAATGTAAATAGAACGAAATGTATTCGTTAAATTTATTTTAATAATTACTTTAAAAAACACAAAAAGAGAAACATTCCGTCGCTAATACGTAGATAATAAAAAAAATTAAATACTTATTATTTCGCAGAGAGCTACACAAAAGGGGAAACGTCATCCAGATAACACAGGTTTTCCGATAATCAATTTTTAGCAGTGAAAAAAACGGAAAATGGCGGCGTTAATGGTGCTCAAACTTGGCCCCAAGACTTTGCGCCGTTGTAGTTAACTAAAATCAACAACACAATGCTTTCTCGGGCTGGCTCATTCTTGCGGATCCCGGGTTATGCCGGCGTGCTGGGGAACGAGCGGATGAATTTGGCTGCTAAGGCAGCAACATATAGTTCAATGCCCGAAGGCGCCCCTCTTCCACAGCTGGGGCCGGCCGCCCTTTTTTCGGCAACATAAGAGACATGAGAAACTATCTAGTTAGCTCACACATCATGGCTGCGATCTATCAAGGTGAGCACTGAGCCTTGGTGGCCACCAATATTCATGTCCCGCAGAGAGTTCGCAGCATTGACTAGACTCCGCATAGGGCACACAGCAATATCCCACAACTATTTGCTGAAATGAACATCTCCTCCCTCTGCCTGTTCCATATGCAATTCCCCCATATCAGCAACTGCTAAACACATTCTGCAACATTGCCTGCCTGCAGGCATCTCCAACTTACCGTCGGTTGCGTTGTCAAACGAACCAAAACAGGTCCAAGATATGCTACACTATATTAGAGTGGCTAACCTATTAAAATACTTCTAATCTTGCACTGATCCATGTGCGTGCTGTAATAATCTCGGCAATTACACACAGCACATGCACCATATATACATAATGAAAATAAAAAAAACAAACAAATTTTTTAAATTAAAATAAGTCATTATTCTACTTTGCATAAACCTAAATAAAAAAACAAAAAAATGTGAAAATTTGAGGCCAAAGAAAAACGTTTTTTCTTCTGATAAATCATTAAAAACAATATTTTCTTATAACAATTTATACGAAATTTTAGTTTTGTGCAAAGGCCGATAAGTTAAAATCTGTGCAAAATTTCAATTCATTATTTTTTTGAGTTACATTCCACGGCGTCGAAAAAAATGAATCGCAACGGGCACATACATAACTCCTCTAGCCAAGTTGATTTGCGCATCTCTACTCTCAACTGTACGAAAAACGGCGGTTACATAGGCCAAATTTTTCTTACAATCGTCGCAAGTTCCCACTATTATCCAAAAATTAAACTAGCAAACTTATTTGGTTAAGAAATTAAAAAGTAGAAGCCGTAAAAGGTACGCACGCTCGTTTACCTAATCTCGATGTACTTTTGAAGCGCATCACTTCGGTGACTTCCTAGAAGAGACCTTTAAGACTTTCTGTTGGGCTTAAAACGTTGAAAATAAATTCTTCGCATACTAAATTAATTATTAATGTAAAAAAAAAAAGAAAAATGCAAAAAAATTAATATCTGTCAAAGGTTTCCCCCTTAACAAATTTTTAATTTCACATTCCGCCGATAAAGAACGTTAATGGGGTTGTTGGATCAGGAATGGAAAACAAAAAACACCGGTGCATCTGACAAAGATTCAGTTAATATCTCCGACAGTAATCGGAACCTACAGACATCCAAAATAAAGCAACATAAAGAGCTGTTAATATCAAACCGGAGATTACAAACAATCAACTGTAAAGAACAAACCCTTCTGGCCAGACTTAGGACACGAATCGACACCCACAGCGGAGACTTAGCCGCATAATCCATGTGATCTTGAGCTTGATCTCACTGCTTGCGGCCGGTTAAAATACCCCACGGCTTCGCCCGTGTATTAATATACCTGTTTAAATCTGTAGAAATTAATAAAAAAAATTTTTGTTTTATTTGGAATTATATTTATGTAAAGATTCTCTTTCTCTCTTTAGGGAAGATGTTTATCACCGTCCAACAAAAAATAGTCTTCAACTCGTCTGTCTGATTTAACAAAAATTTTCGCTCAACTAAACAGTACACACAGCCATCATTTTGAAAGGGCCCCGAGTTATTTACAAGGTGTGTTTCCCATAATTACACATTTAAAAGGACATCTTCATTCATATCGTTCAGCTTCTCCGACGCGAGAGTTTTATTAACACTAATTTATTATCATAAAATCAAAATAACAGTAGTTGAGTAAAAATGTAAAATTTAAGTACAAATAACATTACCGGTAGAAAATATTAAAAATTCGCATTTTGTTTACCGCTGGTCGCATCTCAACTACTTAAACCCTCATATATCATTAAAAGCAGAAGAGTTAGAAAATTCAGCCTTACCTTAAAACCTTCGTCGGGACAACACATATACACCATGAAAATTTTAGCATGATCCGTCCAGCGGTACAGAAATTCATACGGGATAAATAAACATACAAACATTCATTTATTAATTACAACGTAATTCTTAGGCTACCCCCCATTCGAAAAAAGTCCCAATTTTATGTAACGCTAAATGTCCCAAAAAAATGTCCCAATTTTATGTAACGTTTGTTATATTATGTAGGATTTTGGTTATTGTTATTTAAAAAATGTCACAATTTTATGTAACGCTAAATGTCACAATTTTATGTAATGAAATATGTAACGAAAAATGTAACGAAAAATGTAACGAAAAAAATGTCTTAATTTTATATAACGGAAGTTAAAGGTTAGAATAAGATTTTTGTGGTTATGTTATTTTTTGTGTGTGTTGATGCCAGTAAGAATTACGTTGTAAATTTTGATCATTTTATACAAAGTATAGAAGAGAAAGAGACAGAAATGAAAACAAGAGGGGTCAAGGGGCACAGCCCCTTGTGAGGCCAAAATGGACGAGTTTTATATATATATATTAATTACAACGTAATTCTTAGGCTATCCCCCATTCGAAAAAATGTCCCAATTTTATGTAACGTTTGTTATATTTTATAGGATTTTGGTTATTGTTATTTAAAAAATGTCACAATTTTATGTAATAAAATATGTAAAAAAAAAATGTAACGAAAAAATGTCTTAATTTTATATCAAAAAAACCGGTTTTGTTCGCGTGTGATAAAGTCTATTTATATGTGTTGCGCTCAACCATCGAATAATCAGTGAGACCGTTTTATTTATTTCTCTTATCTATTCGTATTTCATTGTATTTAATTAATTTTATTTATCTTATCGACTATCAGCTAAATATTGTCGCTTTCTCGGCAATTATAGCGTAAACCTATTTCGATCGGTTCCAACGGTGTTACCACATAACCATCGTTAAAATTTCGTTTCGTACCTTTCTTGCGTATTACAATCCAATCATGCGTCATGAATACGGTTGAAGAGTTATCAAAGAAAGTTGAGGAACTGCTAGCAGAAGTTGCTCTGCTAAGAGAAGAAAACTCTTTACTTCGAAGAAGCTGTAAATTAAATCAAACTCCTGATTCTAATCTGACCAAGGCAGATAAAAAAATCAAACCCAAAAATGGAAAGGAAGGACAATCTCTGTCCTTCAAACCTCCACCTATTTTTACTAGCGGTATTCAAAATATCTCTGCATTCGACAGCCTTTTGAAAGAAAACCGCCTAGTATGCGAACGAAAAGCACTTGCAAATAACGTGTTAAAAATTCAACCCAAAACTCCTGATGAGTATCGTAAGCTCAGAAAATTACTTGACGAGTTATCCAACTCTGACTCTCACGTTCAAGTAGGAAAAATTTCCTATCATACTTACCAGCTAAAGGAAGAAAAACCATTCGTGTTCTTCATTCGATATTTACACCCAACAACAAACGTCGACGACATTGCTTCCGAATTATCGAAAGTTGGGCATGAAGCCAGACGTATAACTAACATTCAAATTAAGAAAAAAGACGGAGACTTATATTCATTGATTAACCTTCCGTTATTTCGGGTGGAACTCGAGCCGCGCGAAAACAACAGCGAGGCACTAGACATCACTCATATGCTGTACGTTAAAATTAAGACCGAACTTCCCAGGAAGATAAACGACGTCCCCCAATGCAAGCGCTGCCAGGCCATCGGCCATTCTAAAAACTACTGTTCTAAGCCTCCGAAGTGCGTCAAATGCGCCGAAGAACACTTAACTTCCGCATGCGTGAAACCTAAATCGTCCAAGTGCAAATGCGCCAACTGTGGCGGTGAACACACGGCAAATTACAGAGGCTGTCCAACCTTTAAAAACAAACTGCAACTCGCGAGATTTGTGGCGCCCGAACCTACTCAGCATACATCAAAATCCTCGTTGGCCATCAGTTCCCCATCGTTCACAAGAGAAGGGATCTCCTATTCCGCTGTGGCCTCACAGACAGTCACCCCTACGCCTGACGTTAACAAAAACACAATAGCTCCACTGAGGAACCAGGAAAAAAACGCTCACCCCGAATTAGTAGCTTTAGTGCAGAGCCTTCTTGATTCTAACAATACACTTGAAAAAATGCTAGAAAAATTAATTGCTAGAGTTAACTCTTTAGAAAATTCAGCCAACCTCTCACCTAAGCGAAAACAGCAAAAACGAAAATGACAGATTCTATTCAAATCATGATCTGGAATGCTAATGGTCTTCTTTCGAAGATAAATGAATTTGAAAATTTTCTACATCACGAGAATATTGATGTTGCACTAGTCTCTGAAACACACTTTACTAACAAAGTTCACTTGAAGAAAATCAAGGGGTACTCGACCCATCATTGCAATCATCCGAGTGGCAAAGCTCGTGGTGGCAGTGCTATTTTTGTTAAAAACTCAATTGTGTTTGCTGAAGAAACAAACATATGCTCCAATCTCTTTCAGGCGACTTGCCTCAGCATTCAATTACATCACACGAAAACTTTAGTCGCTTCAATCTACTGCCCGCCCAATCAAGCAATTGACGCTGCCGATTTTAGCGGATTATTTGCTAAATTGGGTGCAAAATGGATTGTCGGAGGAGACTTCAACGCAAAAAATGAGCATTGGGGATCCAGAGCCACAAATCAAAGAGGAAGAGAATTGCTCAAATCAGTGCGCAAAATCAACGGAACGTTCTTACCTCCGCAGCAACCTACCTACTGGCCTTCAGACCCCAACAGAACTCCGGATATATTAGACTTCTTTATTGTGCGAAACGTGTCTACTAACTACATGGATCTTAGAAATATTGCGGACCTTTCTTCCGATCATTCTCCTGTAATCTTATCCTTAAGTAGTACTGTATTGTTTAAACAAGGAGCGCGCGCAGGACTAACTAACAAACATACCAACTGGGACAAAATGCGAGTCACTATTGAAAACTCCATAAATCTCGAAGTAAGAATTAAATCTCCGGATGAACTAGATTTAGCGGTACACAATTTTACATCAATTGTCACCAATTCTGCTATAGCAGCTACACCTGAACAAAAGGCTGCTTCTAACAAGGAATTATTGTACCCTAGGATGGTACGGGACCTAGTTCTGAGAAGGCGAAGAGCGCGCAAGCGGTGGCAACGTACTCGTAATCCTGCAGATAAAACCATCTTCAACAAATTGAGCAAGGAAACTTCGGAATTAATTCGAAAAATTAATTTCAAGTCGCTTGATGAGTACTTACTTCATCTTTCTCCGAATGAAGAGAAAAATTACTCATTGTGGAAAGCTACGCGTAGAATCAAACATCCGCATGATACCAATATGCCCATTCGTAGCAGTAACGGAGACTGGATTAGTGGAAATAGTGAGAAAGCCGGAGCCTTCGCTTTATATTTCGAAGATGTATTTAAGCCTAACAGTATAAACTCCAATGTTGAGATTAACATCAGATCAATTGAGCCGGAGAAAATTGCACACATCACACCTAAGGAAGTGGCTAAAGCCATCAACAAATTAAAAATTAGGAAATCTCCGGGCATGGATAACATCTCAGTAAAAATTCTTCAAGAGCTTCCTAAAAAAGCCATCACATATCTAACTTATATTTACAATGGAATACTAAGAATTGTCCATTTTCCTGAGCAGTGGAAGATAGCCAAAGTCATCGTTATCCCTAAACCTGGGAAACCTCAAGAGCTAATGCAATCCTACAGACCAATCTCTCTCCTGCCAGTTGTAGCCAAAATCTTCGAAAAACTTTTTTTTCTTCGACTTAAAACTATTATTGATCGCGCTGCAATTATCCCAAACTGGCAGTTTGGATTTCGGAGCCAGCACTCGACCATACAGCAAATCCATAGGGTTACTCAAATAATAGAGCGGTCCTTCGAAGACAAAAAATTTTGTTCAGCGATATTCCTAGACGTTGAGAAAGCTTTCGATCGAGTTTGGCACGAAGGCCTCATACACAAATTGAGCAGTATTTTACCTCACAATTATTGCGAAATCCTGAAATCATACTTATACAAAAGAAGCTTCAAAGTTGAATTCAAAGGATCCATATCAAATCGTCATATGATACAGGCAGGAGTCCCACAAGGAAGCGTACTGGGTCCGATTCTATACCTGGTTTACTCTGCTGACACTCCTACGGTCCCTTCAGTTACAGTCTCCATGTTTGCAGATGATACTGCTCTGCTATCAGTTAGCAGTTCCTATGAAACTGCAGTCAAAGATCTGCAGCTAGCTATCGACGAAATTTGCGCTTGGGCAAAAAATTGGAAGATTCAGTTGAATGAGCACAAATCTATTAGAGTGGATTTTTCCTTGCGCTCCGCCCAGTATATCCCGTCAACTGTGAATGGGAAGCTCATTTTGAATAGCGATTCGGCGAAATATTTGGGGATGCACCTTGATCGTCGGCTAAACTGGAAGCATCATATCAAAATCAAACGCCAGGAACTTTGCATTCGATTACGCGAATTATACTGGCTGCTCGGATATCACTCTTCCGTTAGCTTAACTAACAAACGGCTGATATACCTATCGATCCTAATGCCTATCTGGAGTTACGGTATTCAACTCTGGGGTACTACGAAAAGATCGAACAAGCTCATAATCCAAAGATTTCAGAATAAAGTACTTCGCCTGATAACCAAAGCCCCTTGGTATATTCCTAATACTGTACTACATCGCGACTTAAAAATCCTGGACGTTGATGGAATTGCCAGTCTCCACGCCGGGAAGCACGTGACAAAACTTTGCGGTCATTCAAACCCAATCGTAGCTGCGCTCCTCAATACAAAAGGAGATACTCGTAGATTAAGGCGGATCAAACCGCACGAGATCCTATAAACCGTTATACTTTTATCGTATATATTCTTATGTATAAATAGACTTATCTAAACTTAAGCGCATACAGTTATAGCTCTGAGATAAGGCAGTGGCCGAATCTTCACCTACGCTAGTTATTCTTGATTATTAAAATTATTGTGTGTATGCCCTAGGGCAGTTCAATATAGCAAATAAACAAAAAAAAAAAAAAAAAAAATTTTATATAATGAAAGTTAAATGTTAGAATAGGACTTTTGTGGTTATGTTATTTTTTTTTTTGTGTTAATGTCAGTAAGAATTACGTTGTAAATTTTGATCATTTTATACAAAATATAGAAGAGAAAGAGACAGAAATGAAAGCAAGAGGGGTCAAGGGGCACAGCCCCTTGCGAGGCCAAAATGGCCGAGTTTATATATATATATATATAGATATATGTATATATATATAGATATATAGATATATGTATATATATATATAGATATATAGATATATAATATACAGATTCGTAATTGCTAAGCGATTTTATTTTTCTATCAATTATTCCATTTATTTTTAATTAAATACTTTCCTAACGATAATTAGCGTCTTTAAATGATTTGTTTTTATATTTAATAATAGCTTCGGTGTCACGCAGAATCTTAAATGTCTCGCCGCGCGTGTAAAGTTTTTATTTTTAAAGAATTAAAATTTTCGACGAATTTTCTCTCTTACATATCATGAAAATGTTTAAAAAAAATTGCCGGCACAATGCTAAAAATTAAGCTTAATTAAATCTTTCTTATTTGTTATTTAAAAAGTGCGCGCCCCTTTTCTAGCCGGTATCACGGCACCGGTGAGCTGAAATTAATACTCACACCTGCATTGTTCGAAAGCGCAGAGGTGCGATAAATCGTCGTTCTTCCGGCATGCAGCGGCTCTCTGACTCCCTAAAACGGGTAAGTTTTTAAACTGAAAAAGCGGCTAACGGAACGCATGGCAGACTCGGGCCGATGAAGGCCAAAAGCGCATACCGGCTGCGATAAAGACCGCCAACCGATTGTAACGATGAATCGGCATAGCGCTATTGCAGCCGCGAACAGTTTTCTTTGCGCTATTATTTTCGGCGTTGAAAAATTTCAGCCCCGGGACTGAAATTAATTTTTAGTCGCTCCGTTCTAGACCGGGCAGGGAATTCCATATTCGGTAAATAAATGTTACTATAGCAACACGTTGTTTCAGGCTTCAACCAACTCGCTCCCACATCCGTTTATAACCTATACATGTATATTTAATTTCACTTTCTTTACTTCGCTCTATTCCGAAATGCCTTTTAATTTTTCCTATTCACTTTTAAAAATCGTTACTCTAGTTTCGAATTTCTCTTACAATATTCGCAACGCGCTTGCCGGTTTCTTTCGGGCCAGACTAGTTGCATTCTGCAAGTGTAAGTGTTGCATATTTCTCAGTCGTGGCATTTCCCCCTTTCCGCTTTTCGATAATTGCTTCAGATCGAAATCAATTTAGACGAAACGATGGCTACGACAGGTTTTCGGTTTTAATAAAAATCGAATTTACAGCACTAGTCGCTTTTAATCATCCGGAATAAAATAAGAAAGAAAAAAAAACTCAGTTCTATTAATAATGTACGGGTCGGTTTAATTAAATTAAAAATTTAAATTGGCTCTTACTTGCTAATTATCAGAACGTAGACAAACAGTTTGTATAAACAATATCATACAAAGCGAAAAAAAGACGTGTTTTTATATATCAGTTGGTTTGATTTTTAAGGAGATAAAACAGCCGAAAAAATTCAAATGGCTCTAAAACAAAGATTGCATTTTTTTTTTTTACAAAAAATGCACCTTCTTTTACTGCACAATTATTTCTTAGCAAATATCGTTAAACGAAAATATGAAATTTCTATAAAACGCAGCTACTTTTCTTACAGGCTACATATATATATATATATATATAATAAATCATTTTCTTAGCCTATTTGTAATTTTTTTTTTTTATTATATATATATATATATATATATATATATATATATATAATATACTATTACGAGCTATCCATCAAGGACATTCAGCAATACGTTTGAATGGAATTAAACATGAAGGGGAGTACCCCAATCAGCCCAACCTTAAACAATGTCCTACGGTTTCTGACATTTCAGTATTATTAACATCTAGCAATCCTCTAGCAAGAGTGTTGTTCGGGTGGATATGAAGTCTTTCTGCTTGTTCTTTTTTTAGCGTGAACTTTGATAACATTAGCCACGTAATCTGTACGCAAATCTCGATGTAAGATTAGACTAGTTACATACCGGTACGCCTTGGTTATCAACCGAAGGATTTCATTCTAGTAAGTCTGTGTTACTTTCAAGTTTGACGGTTTAACGCAACCCCCAAAAGTTGAATCCCTTACGTTCAGATAGGTTTTAGAATTCTTATATATGTCAGACGTTTGTTATCCGCGTTGTTATACACATTGTTGCTCCCTATCAGCCAATACATTTATTTAACCCGGATATATCTACTTTTACCTGTATCCATATGGTGTTTCCACGTCAATTAGTTGTCTAAGTGCAAACCTAAATACCTGAACACCGTTCGTACAGTCAGATCTGTGTCACTGATCCTAACGGGTGCGACTTCAACTTTTCGACTAATATTCCGACACGCGCGTTAATTACCACCCACTGCTATTCATTCTATTTCTGGTGTGGCGTGTTCCGTTTTATCTTTTGCGTCGACTATGAATTATAAAAATAAAAGTTTAATAAAACAAATGAAACTTATCAATGCATGGCCGTTCCCTCCTCCTACCGGCCAAATTCATACTGGTACATCCTAAAAGTGTTCTGCAAGATTCCTTATCCTCTTCCGATTATATTACATTTTTCATGCGCTCTCTCTTCCGCGACCAGTTCTTATGCCACGCACAATGATCCATCTCGTACGGATACCTGGCCATTTAGGCGTTGCAATTAGTTGATTTTCAGCAGTTCCGTTTCTAGCTGTTCCTCTTTCCGTAGATGACTGATTATTCCATATTATTACGGTTCAACTCCTATTCTTTATTCTTTTAATTTCGACCATATTTAATCTCTCCGTACATTTCTCCCTATTCGCGGTTTTCTACATACTTATCTCCCCGTTAAAACGCTTCACAGTTTCGGGGCTATTTGTGCCTTCGATTTCATCGTCGTCTCCTTGCTGTAGCATTTTTACTCGTTTTATATCACTGCGCTCTTGCAGACTTTCTAATCGCCTTGTATTCTTCGATATTTTTTCGACTAAACGATTATCCTTTTTTATTCTACTTTATTAAAAAAAAAACCTGTTGATCACGCTCTAGCAGTGTTTCTTAATATATTCCCTTTCAATATTACTGCGTATTCATGTAAAGTAGTTCTGTGTTTATCGCGTTTAAATAATTTATAGTGTGTATATTATCGTAATTATCGTTCTTGTGCCGATTCATGTCGGCGACTAAGAAACTTCTCCCCGCACGCGCACAAGGCAGCACAGCGCGCAGCCTCAACGCAACCAGCCCCTCGTCATCACCACCGCTACGACGCTTCGACAATGCGACCGGTGCGACAAAAACTACCCGTAACATCATTAACAGCAGCAATGCAGGTAAGACGAATGTTGTTAATTTAACTCAACACGTACAACCGACCGCCACCACTAACACACTGCCGCAGTCAGCCCCGAATTCAGGTACAGCTGCATCTACTACTGATAACAATACGAACAGCCCGTTATCTCTCGATCTTTCCGAAAGCGACGCGCCGATAATTGATAACGACCAATTCCCAGCACTACCCGGCATATCGCGTGATATTTCTCAGCCCGGCAAAACAGAGCCGCTCTTATCATCCTTCTCGGAAAAGTTAAAATCGACAAACAGGACACCATTTCTCGCTGCTAAAAGAATAGTCCCAATAACGAATGTTCAACCAATTACTGACGAGCAGGGAATCATATTCCCATACATCGCTCCACACACCATAAGAGAGTATTTAGTAGCGCTGAAGGAGCAGATAGGTAGCGCATCAAATATTCTGGCCGGATCAAGAATCAGCCAAGACAGGGTAATGATGTTCTTAAGTTCCACCGAAGTAACTAACTTGCTGTTTGCCAAAGTGGCAACGATTTATCTCGGAGGGAAACCAGTCGCCGCGCGTAGATTACGGAACCCAACAAATAAGTTGGTGTTGTCAAATGTATCCCCCACCATTCCGAATGACAAACTTTTGCAGTACTTGAGCAGTAACCTGGCAATAAAATCCCTGTCACAGATAGCAATCCTCCGGGTAAATCCGATGGATGCTGAATTTGGTCACGTCTTAAGCTGGCGACGACAGCTTCACATCGAACACACCAGCTGTACAAACATACCGGAGTCATTTCTGATAAGCTATAACGGAAGAGATCACCGAATTTTCGTCCTCTTGGAGAACCATATGTGCCCTGCATGCAATAAGGACACAGACCCCCCTAGTGTAGTTCAAACAGAAAGCCCTCTTCCGGAGGTGCCTATCGATCCCTCCGAAAATCGGCCCCATCAAGATACACAAAAAGAGAATCCCCCTCCTCACGATATCCAAAAACAACAAACAAGTGACCTCATAACAAGCCAGATAGGCATGACTGGTCCTCACCAAGCACCGGGACAGCGGCCGGATCGCCAAATCATTACCCCAGCGAACCAAACCAACTGCCAACAGGAGGACAGCGAGAGAGCAAACCCACTCTTCAAACGGCCGCATCCCAAAACTCCTGAATGTCAAGCAGAAGCAGAAGAGCCTACATATCCTACACATTCTATTCCAAAACGGATCATTCTAGACAACCACAATTACAACCCTGAGGGACGCCCAGTACAGACTGCTGACACAGCCAACGCAGAAGTACCAATGGAACACCTACCCGCTGATGCGCACACAGAAACAGCTGAAGGACCAACGGCGCAAAAGAAGAGAGCAGATATTGAGGAAATCGTAGCAGGAGCAAAACATCTTTTCGAAGAAAACCAAGTGCCCTTCATTCTCAATTACAACGACTTCCAAAAGTTCATAAAGCGTATCAGCACATCGTCCAGTTATCTTAAGTACGCCCAACAATTCACACAGGACACAGACGGATTATTGCACATGTTATCCCAGGTAAAGCCATTCCTTGGGAGTAGGAGCGTCAAAAATAGATGCTCGCGTATTATAAAGAATTTGAAACTTACACCCTCTGAATCGGAGAACACAACAGACGACGATCGCAGTTCCCAGATTAACTAATGGGAGGTTCAGCAATCCGCATACAAGGCACGATCACGGGTTGATAAGAATTCAAATGATGTCTTCAGGAATGCGAAGTAAGTGCACCATACTCCAGTGGAACTGCAGAGGCCTCCACAACAATAAAACGGAACTAGAATATCTAATCGCAACCCACAACACTGCGGTTATCTGTTTGCAAGAAACACATCTCACTTCCGCCCTAGACCCTATTTTTCCCAACTATATCACCTTCCAGAGAGACTACACTTTGGGTGACCGAGCGTGCGGGGGCGTGGCAACGCTCGTGCATGTCTCAATCCCAGCTCATTTGATAACGATAACGACGCATCTTCAAGCACTAGCGATATCTGTCTTAATACCCGGATTTTCTGGTAGTGCAATATCCATATGCAATTTCTATTTACCCCCTTGCAGCAACGTCAGCTACCCACAGCTATGCGCTACCACAAATCAGCTGACCTCCCCGTCAATAATTCTAGGAGATTTTAATGCCCACTCCCCGATTTGGGGATCAGCTTCAACAAATCACCATGGCTCGGTCATAACGGATATTCTCGTCAGTAACGACTATGCTCTCCTTTCGTTAAAAGGTCCTACTCATTTCGACTCCACGGCGAAGACGTTTTCAACAATTGACCTAGCCCTCTGCACCACCGCACTTTACCCAATAATTTCGTCTCGCGTCTTGGATGACCTCCACTCCAGTGACCACTTTCCCATTATAATCTCACCTGACATAGGTAGTTGTCGGTCGGCTCCTCGAAATCAATCGACCGTGCAAAGGTACATGTTTCACAAAGCGGACTGGAAAGGCTACAAGGAGAGCCTAGTCATAAATTCTGAGCCCGGCCCATCTATTGAAGAGAACTTAAAGACATTTACACAGGCTCTATTCAGAGCAGCAGTAGCAACAATCCCGAAGTCATCCGCGGCTGTGCACCCACGCAGGGTCCCCTGGTGGTGTGACGAAGTGAGAGAGGCAATAACGAACAGGAAACGAGCCTTAAGAAAGTATAAATCGACAAAAGCTGACCAGGATCTAATAGAATTTAAGAAGCATAGATCTTTAGCCCGTCACATTATCAGGGCGAAAAAACATGAAGCCTGGCTTTCCTTCATGTCGTCAATTAATGACGCGTCGACCAGTGCGTCTACCTGGCGGAAAATAAAATCCCTTAACGGAAGACAGCGGCCATCAACCCCAATCTATATCAAGTCCAATAACAACATCATATCAGATACGGCATCAGTTGCGTCCATACTAGCAAAGCATTTCTCCGATGCTTCCTCAACCAATTCCTACTCATCATCCTTTTTGTCCCACGCAAATAAGAAAGATGTCATTCCTCTCCTACCACCCAACAGCATGGATCGGTACGATCGAGCGTTCTCCTTGTCCGAGTTAAATTTTGTCTTAGACAATAAGCTGAAGGCAAGTGCACCTGGCGAAGATTCCATCCATCCTTTCATGCTAAAGCTCCTTCCCACGGCGGCAAGACTATATCTGCTAAACATCTATAACCAGATCTCGGAACAAGGTAACATTCCGATCTCATGGAAAGAGGCAATCGTTATTCCGATTTTAAAACAGAATAAGGATCCTTCACTACCCAGTAGCTACCGTCCTATCTCACTGATGAGTACCTTATCCAAAACCCTGGATAAAATGGTCAACAGACGTCTCCTCTCCTTTTGTGAATCCAAAAATATCCTCTCCACAATACAAGACGGAGGCCGTAAGGCTAAATCAACGTCGAATCATCTGGTGCGCCTTCAAAGGCAGATTTTATCTGCGTTCAAAAGTCGACAGCACCTGATAACCATATTCTTCGATATTGAAAAAGCCTATGACCGCCTATGGCGCGCAAGGCCTAATAAACAAACTACGAAGATGGCAGGTGACAGGTAGAATGATAAGATTCATTCAAAACTACTTGTCAGACCGAACTATACGGGTCAGAATCGACTCTCAAGTCTCTGATGCAATGAGCATCGAGAACGGCATACCTCAAGGCTCTGCGCTTAGCGTAACCTTGTTCATAATGTACATCAATGACATTGCTGATTGTGTTCAGCCACCAGTAACGGCCCGGCTCTTCATTGACGACCTTAGCATTTCCCTAGCGTCTCGTGATCCACACATATCTCACACAATCCTTCAGAAAACTATCTCCAAACTCCAAAAATGGTCAGAAGTCAATGGTCTAAACTTTTCCTCCGCAAAGACGGTATGTGTCGATTGCTATAGGGGACGGCCTGTGACCAACAGGATTCCTTTCCAAATAAACAACACCATAATTCCGAACTGTATTTCAGCCAGGTTCCTAGGCCTGGAGTTTGATAGCAGATTAACTTGGCGCCTACACATTAATAAGCTAAAATCCGAATGTATAAAGTTACTGTCAATAATCCGATACCTCTCCAATCCCCAACTCAATATTCATCCCAAATTAATCTCTAATGTTTACAAAGCCTTGATCCTAAGTAAAATAAATTATGGGTGCCAGGTGTACTCCTCAGCGTCTCTAAGTAACCTTAGAAAAATTGGACGCAATTCACCACTCTGCACTACGAATCATCACCGGAGCCCATTATACAACACCGTGTAGGAGTATCTGTGCACTAACGGGCTCTCCCCCACTGAAATTCTATCGCTCCCTGCATACCCTGCGGTGCAATATTCCATTCCTAAAGCTGCCTTATATCCATCCCGAAACCCCCTTACTCGCAGCGTTCACTAACGATCCACTACCAATTCTCACCAAGCTACTTCAGAATGTCAATGTCAACGACTCCACAGAGTGCCAGGCAGCAGCTACCGGCTCGTTACATCTGTGGCAACTTGAGCCTGTAGCAGTTAACCTATCGGTTCTGCAAAAGTATAAGTCCTACGGCATGTCAGAGCAACTTATTCAAGACGCGTGCGAAACAATAAGACAGTACAGCAACGCTATCCAATGTTATACAGATGGGGCCAAAGCAGCACCCGTCGAGGGGATGTCACCAACTGCATGCGCTTTCGAAGTGAAGGGAGCAATGACAACCATCCGTCTGAACGATTACTGCTCAATCCTAGATGCCGAATTATATGCAATACGCTTATGTCTGGAAATGATCCTGGCGTCCACAGAGCCAATCCATGACATCCTATTGATAACAGATTCATTAGTGGCGGCTAAGATGTTAGGAGGGGGAGCCCCGGGGAGGGGGTTAATAAACCACGTCTTGGCACTCATCATGGGGCTACAATCGAAGGGATATAAGCTAGTAGTGTTGTGGGTCCCAAGTCACGCGGGAATCCCAGGAAATGAAAGGGTTAACACAGCAGCTCAATCAACCATTACAGCTCCCAGTCCGCAAAGCATACTTGGGCCCCCTCAAATATCAGAAGCTGTAAAAATACAAATAATGGAACAGTGGAAACAAGAACACATCTCCACCCCATCCCACCGCGAGAATATAAAGAAATCCGTAGAGCCATGGTGCCCCCCCCCCCAGGGGACCTTACGAGTTTATCATCGCGCGCTCAACCGTTTACGCCTGGGCCACACGCGACTATCCCACGACTACCTGTTGGAAGGCGCTCACCCTCCAACCACGTGTCCTTTCTGTCGCGCACAAGAGCCACCGGCGATTGAGCACATTCTCATAAACTGCCCTGCATTCCAATCCTCCAGAACGAGACACGGATTTGATAACCTCAGCCATGTTCTCTGAAACTCAGAAGCGAACCAAAGTGCAGTCTTCCAGTTCGTCAGGGACAATGGATTAGGAGCATTCCTGTAACCGGAGACTCTCGGGCCGTAATAGTCTAGATATTATACACGGCCCGGGGTCTAACCACGGTTTGAAAATTTTAATAAAAAAAAAAAAAAAAAAAAAAATTTCTTGCGCTTTTGTTATTCCTGCCGCCGAATTATTTTTACTTCTTAAAACCGTTTAAAAGTACAACTTTTTGTTCCAAGACAACAGAAATTAGTACGTAGTAAATCAACATGTTCGCGCGGACATCAATGTACAGACTTATAAACTTTTATACTGAACTTTGATATTAATATCAAATCTTATGCGGAGCCTTTTAAATGAGCAGCACACACTAAAGATGAAAAATTAGGTAGTCATGACGTTCAAAACAAAGCAATGCGGTAGCGAATTATGCCACGAGAAGCACATGCTAAGCAGTACTAAGGCGAGTTGGTTGTTTCTATTCTTACTTTCTTTTCTACCACTTTGCGACTCCCGATGCAGCATATCCGATGGATGCTAACAAGCTCATTAAAGAAAACTATTAAGAAAACTGCAAGGGCATAAAATGCGAAGATAAGTCAGCACAACTATTTCCTTTCCAGGAAACGGTTATTTTTATTTTTAAAACGTTCAAAATGTAAAATACTCTTTCGACTTCATGTAAAAAAAAAATAAATAAATAAGAAATAAATTATTTCAACTAGTAGTCATTAAAAAAAAGGATTAAATAATGGAGTCTCCTTAGAACAATGCGTTTATTAATTAACGTAGCCAGATAAAAATTGGCCGAAAAATTATCAATGGAATACAGAGGAAATGTGAACAACTAGAATACTAAAATTAAATTGGCGATTAGCGTGAGTGATTTAATGGTACTATAACTTTTGTTTCCTAAAAATGGCAGAGGATATGGGATGTTGACTCTACAGGAAGAAACCCCTATTACTTTCTTCCCGGTATCTCAGGCAGATTAAGAATGAACAAATTAAGTATCAAGTTTTACAGCTCCCAGATCTTGAGAAGTTCGGTGCTTACCTGTACAGGTTCCGACTTGCAAGTGGCTCAGGGTGTACCTGCTGTTCACTAGGATAACGTTAGTCATGTTCTCTTTGATTTCCCCGCTTTCAGTTACTTGCGTGTTGAATTTGATATTATCAAAACTGATCCTTTCCACATTACTAGCAAAAATCCACTACCTTTTCCTCAAGTTTGCTGAGGCTGCTATGAGGCGCAAGTTTCAACTGGGCAACTCATGAATGTAACGGTTTCTGAAAGCTGGAAAATCATTATTAATTTTTCAAAATGATCTGCCTCCCTCTGTGATGCATATTTCCCTTTCTCATTTGTGTAATTTATAATAGTAGCGTATGTTCGTTAGGATTCGTTTCATTTATTTGCATAATTTTTATTCCTGTTAAAATATAAGTAGCTAAATTACAGATTTAGAACTACAATTTCTCATGTATACGCTAAATCAAACGTTATCCCATTACTTATGAAAATTCTACATTAATGCTACATTATATTTACATTTGTTTTCTTTTATTATACTTCATTTAATTTTTAAAAATGTTAATAGCAACTAAGTTCTATAATAATACTCTCGGTAATGGTCGGGACTATATTTCCAATCATCCTGACTACTGCCCGCAACATAGCAATAAGTACACTTTGCAAAGGACCTTTTGCACACAAATTTTTTTAATTTTGCTATATGTAATTATACCCACAGTCCTTTGCACCTTTATACACTTATTACTTCAATATACGTTTGTTTTTTTAGCAAAAAAAAAAACAAACAAAAAAACGTGTAGATTCGAAAAAAAAATAATTAAAAAAAAGCCTAAAGCGCGATTCACAAGCTCGTTACTGATGTAATTTGAACATTATATACTTAAATCAATACCTAGTACCGAAAGTAGAATCATTTTAAGTTAGACTAGCCGTATTACCGCTCAAAAATATTTACATTAAAAGTGGTGAAAAAAAAAAATATAGTTCCATTAAAAATACCCATTTCAAGATTTACGCTTAAAATTGAATAAAAATGGTATTAAAAGTACGATTTTAAATACCTAAGAATATTACGACAAATTCGTAATCAACGTTAATACCTCTCAATTGGAGTGTCGGTGCACCAAATTCGGAATTATTAAAAACCACGAGTTAAATATTCCTGATGTTTCTGATATTTAGCTTTTAGAAAGCAAGTGATTGTGTATCGTGGTAATTATTTAATATGATTTTTGATCCCCTAATAAGTATTAATGTTGCTTAAGCATTATCATATGTATATTTTACTCTATGAAATCTTTTATCGGGTAATTACTTTTTACTCTCTAGAGCATATTTTTATCAAAAATCTTGAAGTCGAATCTGTCTTTAAAAAAAAAAAAAAAAAAAAAAAAAGAAAATTTCTCGGAAAATCTTTTTACTATTTAATATTTTTCCAGAAAAACTGCTTCGTATTCATTTTTGTAGTCGCTTTTTTTACATTTGTTTCATTTCAATTAATTTTTTTCTTACGGAAAAGAGTTTTAATAAAATATTTAAAACTTTTAAAAACAACTTCGAATACTGGGCATCTAACAGAGTTATTGTTATTTTCTTAACAAAATGAACATAAACAAATTTAAAATCTAATTTATAATTTTTTTTGCATTATTCTATGCGCTATTTTATTAAATAACTTTTTTTCCCTATTGCTTTAAGAACCCCCCCCCCCCCCCCCCCCCAATGGATTATTAATCTTTCACGTTAAACAATTTTAGCAAAGTACTATCCGTTTCTGTATTAAATCAAACTAAAGTGACACTACTGCACAGAAATTACACAATTATATAATGTATTAATATTTATGAAAAAATAACACCGACATATTTTGTAATACAAACTACATCATCACGGTGCAACATAAAACTACCTCTTAACTCATTAGAAAAGCAAAAAGATCAATTTTGTCCAGTATACTGTCTGATTATTGAATTAAAAAAATAAAATAAACTTTACAGTTATGATTTATTTCCCCCTCCCCATATTATTTTGTAGTTTTAATACGGAATTCAGATTCTATATAGTGTGTTCTATGTTTTAACAAGCTTTCTTTTTAGCACTTGTAAATTCGGCGGCAAAAAAAGGGTATACTTGAAAATTACAAAAAAAAAAGAACATTAAAACTGCAAAAGCTTGAAGAAAACCATTTGTTTGAGGTATTTAGCGGTTTTATCAGTTTCATATTATCCCCAGAATCACATGAGTGCTGTTGTGCGTGCCTCTTAAAAAATCACCTTAAATATTTAATTTCTTCTAGGAAAGAAGTCCTATTATATTTGAAATATAAAATTTTTACTTCATACATATCAGTGCTTACTTTGTCATCATTTATTATTTCGGGAGATCGATCGAAATATAAACATTTAAAAGAAATCAGTGTTTCTTAACTGATTTTGGGAACACCGAAGTAGTTGCGCACCAAATCCTAAACAGTCAAACTCGCTGGAAAGTGGGCAAACAACCTCCAGGAGAGATGATCGAATTTTATGTGAAATCGTTGAAGTGATTAAGAATAAAGGTTGCTCTTTCCACGATTTTCAAATTTATCACGAATTATTTCCAATGGATAAGATTGCATAGCGTATACACAATGTGTACCGAGAATAATCCTACCAGGAAATGGTTTAGAAATCGCATAAAAATTAAAACTCGACAATACCGGTTAGACATGTAAATTTGAAATTGTTCACATAAGTATCTCTATTAAAACACTCATCAAGACATTATATTATAGAGTTCTGGGATTACTCTAGACGTGGAAGAATTGGAAAAAAACCCATCAACAAAACTGCATGGAATATGAAATTTGAAACTGCCTATAAATTCACCCTTAACAATTCGCAACTGGCCATATCTGCGCGTAATTTGAAATATTTAACGAAAAGGTGAAAAAAATTCTTGTGAAATAAACATATTTTCCAATTTAGTTTCACTTCCCTCCGTCGTTTTAGCCAAAAACAACCAAAAAACGACTGTATTCGTAAGTAAAAGCTCGGTTATTGAACCAAAAAAGACACACCAGCACAAAAATATCTTAAATATCTAGAAGAAAGAAAAAAAAAGAAAAAACTTTAAAAACAGGAAATAAATAGTCTAATTTACAACATCCAATTACGGTCCTCAGAAGTCCGTATATGTAAATTCCATAACGTGAAAAATTGATTTCGCTGGAGCGCTAATTAACTGAACTGTATTTTCCTTATCAGCCGGCCTACAATGGCAAATCATATTAATCCGGTTATTTAAATGATTACTCCATTTGCCAGTGCAGAAAACAAAAAAGTTGTTGCAAAATAGTAATTTTACAACGGTTCGGTAGAATTCCGCTGAAGCAGTTTCAGAAATACATTAATCCCTGTTTTAAAAGTAAACATAAAACCGTTGATGATAATTGCTTAAATTATAACATAGTACTTGCACATTGAAATATTTGACTAAAACCGATAACTTGTAAATAGAGAATAAGATTTAAGGGGTCGTCAAACGGTAGAATACACGTTTAATCATAAAATTCCCGAAAGCAAGAAATAGAAGTAGAAAGTTAGACAATAGTCTAAAATGTTTCCTATGAGGAGCCGTTTCGTTTTAAAATATTCCCCCGAAATTTATACAATCAGGCAACATCGCGCATTTCCAAAATTCGCCTGAAAGAAATCCTAGTTAGTTCCGTATGCAATATTTATTAAAGAATTAATTTTCTTAAAATATTTCCCTTTAATCAGACATATTGTAATTATTTTCATATCTGCGGTAGAGCAAGAGTAGCGGTCGCTCCAGATGCTATAGGTAGCAAGGGGCCTCCAAAATGTTAAATGCAAAAAAAATGAAATTTTTTATGGCGCCTTTTAAGAGACGCGGAGCTGGCCCGAATAAAAATGAAAAAAAATTTAGAAAATCAAAAAGTTGTATGCTTCATAACGCTCATTCAACGCCAGACTGTGGTGTAAAAGTGTAGGGCGTCAAAGAACGCCCAAAAAACAATTTCGCTCTACCCTGATTAAGGGCTAGAGGTTTGGCCGCTTAAAAATGCGTATAAAAATATTTTTTTTTTCGTATTTATAATATTATTCTTAACATTTTCACAGGTACACTGTTTTATGTCACTATCCAAAAAGTCTACAAATCCGGAGAATATTTCGCAACGAAACGGCTCCGCGTTCGAAACATTTTAGATGCTTCTAAAAGTTAGTGTGTTCAAATCTACTGACCGAGTAAATCGTGCAAGCCAACGTCAATTTTTAATTATTGGAAAAGTATAAACATAACTGTTTATCGGAAGTAGTAGCATATTTTTGTTTTGTAATCAAAACTGACATTGAACATTTAAACAATTTCATAAAAATTAACTTGGTATTTTTCAAATATTGTCAGCAGAATATTTTTAATGTAAATGAGCAATATTTTTGTTGGCAGATTAAAAATGCTTTTTAAAAATCTCGAAAACCGTTGAACATTAATCGAAGCGGCCGTCAATTGTTGAAAGTACACTGTATGTCGAACATCATCACGGTGCGCAGGGCCGTACCATTTTCTCCATATATTTTATAAAAATACATTTTTCACTAATATTCGTGCTATTAATAATTTCCATCATTTCGATTTATACATTAATAATTTACATAAATGAATTACCCCCCGTATGAGAACATTAATAAAAATTACACATATGTGTTATTGATTGTTATGCCTTAAGACATAAATGAAGTACCTAAAAATATACAGTATATTTTTTCTTTTTTTCTTTTAAAGGTAAGAACACCCTAAAAAAACTCATCAATATTTATTTTAAATTTTTGATTTTTTTTTTGTCAGATTTTTGTGTATTTATAATAACTATTGCCCCCCCGCACACACACACACACACACACACACACACACACACACACACACCGCCCTCCTCGTGGATACGGCCTCGACTGTGCGAGTACTACTTTCGATCGTTTTCGTACATCTTATAACTGTAAAAGTCTGGGGAGGGGCCGCAATTCTAGTGCGAAGATTAAGCGACCTTTTTTAATCCAGGATCCAAAAATAAACAAAAGCACGTAATTCCAGTGTGTTCCTGATATTTTTTCGAAACTGACGAACCCGGTGAAAAAAAAAAAAAAAAAAAAAGAGGAAAAACTTGTTTGATTAAATAATTTAATTTTACCATAGCTGGTCTCATACGGTAGAAATGAGGAAAAAAATCGTTTGCGTAACATAAAAATTAACCTACATTAAATAAAGCGGACCAGCACGTAATGCATTCAACTACACACAGCCATTTCAGCTTGGATATGCCAAAAGCATGTGTCCCCTAGAAAGAGGTTCACCAAATCATTGAAAAAGTGACATTTAAAGTTGGAAAAACTCCGAAATGTCACATTACTAATGCTATAATTTTGCCACGGAATTAAATACGAGCGAGAGCGGAAATAATAATAAGTAAAATAAAATATAATTAAATGAAATAAAGTGAAGTAAAATAAAAATATATAACGATAATACTCTTAAAATGCAATAAAAATATTTAAAAATAGTAGTGATAGATAAAAGGAAAATCTCGACTTATCATTAGAAAACCAAATGAAAATCGGTCTGGAAGTAAACGGAACTTTTTATAGCGTTGCCTGAAACGTTCAACGACCTTTTACGAACTGCTGAAATGTGTAATTCGTAAAAGATGGCATTCGCCGCCGCAACGGAATACTTGGAGACAATTTACCGAAATTACCAATTCGATTGCTGCAATTCGATAATTTATTGATGTAATGCGCGCCAATTCTTCTCCCTTATCTTCGAACGACACTGAACAGGTAAAAAAAATTCTTAAAAGATCGCAAAACTATCCCTAATAAAACCAATGAAAGCCCGAAATGAATTGGTTTTTCGGTGCTCTTTTTTCTTTTTTTTTTTTTTAATTCATTTAGACTGACTCAAAATGGCAATTTAGGAAAAATGGGTATTTCCGAGGAGATTAACTCGCCATCGACGACGTCAGCTAGTCAAACAGGCTAGCCGAAGACATTCGGTAAAACTTGTCAACTTTTACCGTTACCCGGCAGCGAGATATTTCTTAATGACGACGGCTTTTAAAATGCCACGAAGAGCTGCTCATTTTATCTTATCCGTTTTTGAGATGTGCCTTTCCTCTGAGCGGCAAAAAATTCCAACTACTTTAAAGATCGCAGACATCAGCGTTTATTAATTACGCCTTTTCCGCTTCTGCCTCCATCAGAGTTTAATTTAACCAGCGACATTTTTTTTTTTTTTTTTTTTTTTTTTTTAAGTTGCGTACAATCTACTCAATTGAGTAATAAGTAGCACTGATCATTTATATAGATACGCTATTCCGGAACGCTTCCCAGTGGTCGCTATTCCTGATGATGAAGTAGTTTATTGAATGTTATAGAAAATAGCTATACGCCTACGGCCGTTCTACTAGCTGGAGTTGACTGAGTCTTTTTAGTCTTCTGAAGAGAAAGTTATTCTGCAGTACGTTTTTGACTAGCGGATTGATGTGATTTTCCAGTCGATACAGATGTCTTCTGGCAGCGCTGCTGATTTCTTCTTTGATTGTTGGAGCGTGTAGATCGGTATGTATATCATCGTTTCGAACGAACCATGGGGCCGCCGCCACAATGTTTCTCAGAACTTTTGACTGGAATCTTTGAATGATGGCTATGTTTGAGTTGCTCGCTGTGCCCCAGACTTGGATTCCATATAGCCATATAGGCTTCAGAATGGAATTATAGAGCAGTAATTTATTCGCGTGGGATAATGGCGAATGTTTGCCCATTAACCATTGCATGCCGCGACATGAATAAAAATATGAAACAGTTTCCGAAAACTTCACGATCATCGTACAAGAGTCACTGGACACTGACTTCGAGCCGACTCTCTTAATTTATTATTCGATTTCTGATATACATATTGTTTTCGCGTTTGTTTGTTTTTTAGCTAGTTTTCGCGAAAAAGAGAGAATGCTCGACGTTTTAAATCGCTGCTGTAACGCATTTGTAGATTTTTTTTTGCAACGGCAATAATAACGATTCGATTTCATTTGAAAATTTTCTTTAATTTTTGCTTTTTTTCCTTTTCATATTTTCTATTGGAGTTTCGTGACGAATCGACCGATAAAAATCGGCAAGCATTGCTTCTGACCATTTCCCGTTGTAGCTCCTCTCTATGTGCAATATGTCTTAATGAAAAACCTTTCACCATGTTCATCTGATACTGCTCCAAGATTTGAGGGGGAAGAAATATAAGTGAGAGTATAAAAAAAATGAATTTTAAGGGACATGTTGCATTTCAGAGCTTTACATGCAGAAAAAAGTTATTGGATGATATCCTGGTAGTTTTCATTTTTTTTGTTTCCAAGAAAATATGACATACTTCTACGAAAGCGGTCCATGCTCAGTTTTCAGCTTTATTCAACATAATTGTAAAATTTCAGTCCTTCATAAGCTCTCGTATTTGGGGACCTACAAAGAGATTGCTTCTTTCAATTTCGCGCTTCTGATTCGAGGGAATTGGTTTTATTGGAAAGCCTTCACACCATCTCTGTTCATGGCTTTTACAAAATTTTTCATAAGACCGAACTTTATATGGAGTGATGGTAAAAAAATGTTTTCACTTTGAACTGAAGGTTTTACATGCTTGACTCCAGGCATCAAATTCGCTCTTTTTGGCCAATTTTCTACTACGCAGTGCTTATCTCTTGCGCGACTGTCGCATAAAAAAACAATAAAATTTTGTGTATCCTCCTCGCAATCCAGTTAACATTGCTACACAACTGTTAGATCAGCACAGATGTTTCACGTGTACCGTGAAAATATTGAATTTTTTCCCCAATAACAACTCTTCATATTTCCATAATTTTCTTTCATGTTTGTTGCATGTGCGACGGGAATTAAAGGATATATTCATTTCCATTGTGAAGTAATACAGATTTTAAACTGATTTTGGACGAATATCAATAAAAAGTTGCCATTCCTCCGATCGTTCAGGAAAATCTATTTCTTGTAGAAGTTCTTTAGCATCATTACAAAATACTAAATCAAATAACTCATAAAATCTTCCTGTCCGTTACGAAAATATGAGGCTTTCGTATCTAACAAATTCCATTGTTGTAATCCTGATCCGAAAAGTTGAGCCTTAAATTTTGATGAGAGTCCTAAATCGCGAACAAGGTCATTCAAATCTGACTGCGTAAGAAGTCGAGGTTTTGTTGAAATACTCGATTGACTAAGTGTAGGATAAGCGTCTCTGATATCGTTCTCTCTCTTTCTATCAGTGTGAGTTGGTTTCGGGTGTACAAATATGATCTGAACTGAATAAAGCACCGATAATGCAAAAACGACAGACAAAATATGTATAATTTTGCGCTATTGCAAAAAAAAGAAAACATTTAAAATAAATACATATGTGATAGCTAAAAATGGAAAGCAAATCTGTATTCAGCACGTTAAACTCCCCTCATATTCATCGTATTTTTATTTAAAGGAGGATTTCGTTGCAGACCAGTGTAATAGGAGCGCTAGTTCCTTTCTACTTGGGATACGCCTTTACTTAGCCACATTTCTTTGGTACCCAATTATTTCAGACTGAATAAATCTCAATCACCTTTACTTCTAGCGGCTATCGTACTACCATATTCATATACATATAAAGTAAAGTAAAGCAAGTCCCATGGATATCCTTGACATAAGGGGTATAACGGATATTGTGAAGTTAAGCTTTCCATAATGGTACTTAAGGACCTAATGGATCTGATGAGAATACCGGGGCCAGTTCCTACATAACGCGACCTCACTCTTAAAATTTCGAAGTGTTTTAATTACGTTTTTTTAAAATAAAAGGGTACTACTATCAGTACCCCCCCGCATAATGTTCATATATATATATATATATAAAAAAAAAAAAAAAAAAAAAAAACAGGTTAATAACAATCGGAAAACACCGATCAAAAAAAAAGGTAAATTTTACATTGAAACATCTTGAATACTACAATTTAGGGTAATGTACGCGAGAGAAATATTTTAAATTTAATGCTCGTTAAAATAAAATTAACTATGGATCATTTCCAATTTACGTTTCACTTGACCCTCTAATAATATTGTAAACGCGTTTCTCCTTTCTCGGAATAAAACGGATAATAGATGTGTTTACCATTGCTGTCTTATTTCAAAGCTAAGGAAAGGAAAAATGATGTCGTAATTTGTAGGTTCACCATTTTGGTGAAAGTTTACAATAAACTACGCTACGTATGCCCAGTAAACGATTATCGCTTAATAAGAAGTTAATAAAAAGAAATTCGATAAACGCGGAAATTAAAATAGTTTGCAAAGAATTTACAGAAGTTGTACTAAGTGGCGGTGGGGGGTGGTTCAGACCCGTCTAAAACCAGGAAACTTATCGAACAGAGGATACTTCACGCGTTTAAACGTCTAATTAGCTCCGAATGCGAAAGAAATGCAAAAAAGAAAGATGAGATTTTTCAAAGATTTAAGCGGCAGAAGAAATATTATAAACGGAAGAAGTAACGAGATTGACGTTACACACCTCATTTCCCAATTTGGCTCCTTAAATTCAAAATTTTTGGATATTTCGAATCTTTTCGGAATTCTCGTTACGAAAACGGGCCGATTAAAAAAAAAAAAAAAAAATCAACAATCCAGTTACTAGTGCAGAAGAAGCTGTTGAATTTTTTTAAAATCCTTCATTTTGAATTTTTTTATATTTGCGTCCTTGAATTTTAAAATTTTGTAAGTTTCGCGTTGTTTCTTTCCTATATGATGAAAATTCGTCGACTAAAAAAAAAAAAAAAAAAAAAAAAAAATCAGCTCTCTAGCTACCAAAGAATGGGCGACAGACTTTTTTACACACTTCCTGCTTTACAAATGTAGGCATGCATGTATATATATGATACTCGAGAAAGACTGTCAGATTCACTGATGAAATCTGAGTTGTTTTTTTTTGTTTTTTTTGGGGGGGATAAAAATTCTACGGCGATATTATAACGGAAATTGCGAAGAAAATTTAACTCATACCCGATAATGAACAAATGTTTGAACGGAAAAAAAAAAAAAACGATCATTACGAGAAGCTTTAAGGCAGATTTATTCGTCGCGGAATCGTCACTAACCTAAATTTTAATTTACCAGTTTTTTAAACGCCACTATAGCCTGTTTATAATAAAATAAATAGTCGGAAAAAAAATGCACACAAAACCTTCCTGCATACATAGCCCACTTCAGCATAAAACAAGTGTACGTGAAAATTATTTTAATAGAGGGAAAAAAATAATAATAGTAAATTAATAAGTACTATATAAACAAATATTTGCCACAGTCGATGCTTTGGCTAAAATATAATCGCAATTTTTTTTTTTTTTTTTTTTTTTTTTTTTATGGCCCGGCTTTAGTCAACTATCAATTCATTTAGCCACCAACCAGTTAATATAAGAATACTGCCAACTAATGAAGGATAGATAATATTTAATTGGGAAAAAGGTTACAGACAGACAACCATGGCCGTAAATGTATTACCCACGGAGGCTGAATAAAATCTTTAGGAAAGAAAAATTGGCCAGACTGAGTCCACATTACCTGAACTTGTGCTTAACCTAGAAAATTAATGGAATAGGAATCACAATCACAATCATGGCCACAAATGCTTCAGCATAGTCCACGAATGTCTGCACAAAATCATAACAAAGGAAAAACTGCCCAAGTCGAGTTCGAGAAGCGTTGGGTTTCCCAAACATGACAGGCCATCAAGGAGTTAGGATAATGAATCACTTATCATCAAGAGTTGCATAGATTAATTAATTAATAAAACAAATAAGTGTATGCTGTTAAATTTGGATGTCGTTTAATATAATAAATTTAAACAAAACATACAGGACCACCTTCCGGCACGGAAGATTATTAATCACAAAATTTCACTTCTTTCAGTTGTAATTATTTTTATATCGAACTTTTCTACTCTGCATCTCTAATCGTCTCTCGATTTAAACTCGTTATCTAACCTTTCCAGTAGTTGGGTCAAATCACCCGTATAAAATCCAAAAAAAACAAAGCCAAAAAAAAAGTACAGACTTTTATACCGCTCCTACTAATAACTTAACGGATAAGGAAGATTTAAAAATGAGACGACAACCGGAAAATATGACAAGTCAAAAAATTAACCGTAGAAAATTATCAGTGATAAATATCTAAAGCTGGTAATCGGTGACGATTAAAAGCCGAAAGTTTAAATAAGTTAACGGAAGATTTAAAATTGAGTCGACAAATTAACTTTTTTTCCGATTTTACGGTAGGCGAAATTAATTTCCATTTCGAAAAAATCGAGAATTTTGTCGTGAAATAAATTTTCCAATGCATATTGTACAGTAGAGGCCCCGCGAAGTAAATAATAGCAGCTGCGTCTGCTTCGTTAAAGCGATCGGACCGTTTCCAGACGTGTTTGCTACCGCTAGCGATTCTATAAAACGCCGAAATACGGAGCAGCGTGATCTCTACAAGAAGTGCTCAACGAGTGATTGAAAAGCGGAAACAGCTCCGTCATTAATTCGTGTTTAGACCCACAAACTGTTCCCGAGTTCGAAGGTTACTAATAAATGATGGCTTAGCGGAGAGGGACTATTTAAAAATGGAACGAATCTCTGCGAAATCTTTTTTTGCACGGCAAATGGAGAACAAAAGGTACGCTTCCTATACAGTTTTACCTATAGAGCCGGCCTCTTAATGGAGCCGTTGAAGTGGATTCGATGTGACAAAGTCAATTTTAGAAACAGCGCGGCAGTTGTAGCTGATTAATATGGTAGGTCCCCGCTATTTAGCTGAATAAGCGGATTCGAGCGGCAATAGATAATATAAATAAGATAAATGCGGGCAATTTTTCAACTAAAACGAGCAAATGGAAGGAAAAAAAAGCTCGAAATAATAACCGAAGATCGCTTTTGAATGGCTGCTTGGAAAATGGTTCTTCCAGCACTTCTGAAAGTACGTCACAAAGGAATCGCCTTCAGAAACATCGTCTTAGATGTAATAAAACTGTATCGCTCGGCCAGCTGTTTTCAGCTAAGTGTAACTCTGTCAGCTTTATTATAAACTCGGACGACGTTACCTTCGGCTGGGATTTATTCAATTTATATCTGCCGCTAGTGCTAATCGCGTTTGCTGAAAAATCAAATAATATTTTTACGGATATTTCACGAAAAGGTAAACTTTGTCAAAAATTTTGCTAGCAAACGCTTCTTTTAAATTTCATTTAACACTTCCCCCGTTCTAGCGTCGCTATCGTGCTATCGTGGTCGCTTTTCTATTAAGCCAAGAGAGATTGCGAACATAGCGGAACACCCGTTAATTACGCGAACGTGAAATAGGAGGGAAATTGAAAATCTCACATAACTTTTTAAGAATATACTTAAAAAAAAAAAAAATTATTCAATTATTCTTTCACTTATTTCGGGATGTCACATTTTGCCCGCTGAAAAAATCTCGTGGCTATTAAAAACTTTTAAAAAAACTGGCATAGTACATGAATGCCCATGAAGTGAGGGAAAAATCAGGAAAGGCGTTGTTATCTGTTTTTACTTTTAATCGTGCTAAACTTAAATAAATTCGTTATAGAGTGCACCGTAAGGTTGTATTACTTTTTTTCCTTTATGAAAATAAATTTAGTCCTTTAAAAATCTCACGTGAGCCAGAGTTGATCCCACTAAATCACATTAAATCACACTAAATCACACTAAATCACACTAAATCATACTAAATCATACTAAATCATACTAAATCATACTAAATCACACTAAATCACACTAAATCATACTAAATCACACTAAATCATACTAAATCACACTAAATCATACTAAATCATACTAAATCACACTAAATCACACTAAATCATACTAAATCATACTAAATCACACTAAATCATACTAAATCATACTAAATCACACTAAATCATACTAAATCATACTAAATCACACTAAATCATACTAAATCATACTAAATCACTAGGAAAGGGGTCCAAATTAAAAGAAAAACAGCTCACGTAATTAATGGATGCCCCCCCCCACACACATCCGCGATTTCTATCACATTCTACACAATCTCTCTTAGATTTTTACACGATATGATCTAGCCGCTATGTTGGTCTAGTTTCGCGATTATCTCTGACCGGTTTATTAGCTCCAGTTCAAGAATGTTGCATTTTCTCGTATTTTGCACACTACATATTTCAATTTTCTGCGCCTAATATCTTCGACTTGTTCTCCTATTCTCGTGACTATTGTCTCCTTGTGTGATCAGTATCTTCAGAAATTTTCAGTAATACCATATTTTAAATACGCATGTGGCCCGCGTTTCTTTAGCACTGTGTCCATTACACTTAACATCGCATCGATGCTTTCTCCCGAAGATTCTTTATTTTCTAGCGCGCAGTTCAAACTATTGAATTCCTTGTCATTCCAATTCCTATGTACGCGAAATGTAGAATACGCTTCAAAAACGGTATTTTATTTTGTTAGTTTTTCTGTTTAAGATACAATTTCAGTTTTAATCTATTTCGAATTCTCAGTCCTTCACACGCTTCAACCTTTAACAGCGATCAGTTTCACACGGTGGTAGGTAACCCGGAGAACTACAATTAAAATACCTACGTATACAGTCTTCGAAACTGACGCAATTCCAACTAAATCTTTAAAGGTTATCGTTATTTAAGAGCCATATTTTTAATAATTTTTATGCATGTTTTAAAATATTCGAGGTAACCAGAGAGAAAAAGAAAATCTTAAAAACCCTTACAAATGGAACAAAAGCGGATCAAACTGATTGACTAATGAAAATAGAATTTCACTTGACGCGACACGACCGTTTTGGTGTGAAACGAAAGTCGCCTTAAATGTAGCGACTTGAGCGGCCGCTAATGAAAATCATTGTACACGTGTCGAAACAAATCGCAACATCATTTAAAGAATCTTCAAGAATCGCGGAAAATTACAATAAAATCGATGATAGTGAAACTGTTTTCTTCGATAGACAAAGCAAACCACATAAGTGATATCCGTCACAAGCTTAACAGTCAGCTATAAAAGTAAATGAATCCGTTTCAAGCGCCAATAAGAGAACAAGAGACAACATGTTGGCCAAGTCTATATTGTGAGCGGACTGATAAATGCAGTCCGCAAATTTAATCTTTTCATAAAAATCTTAATTAATTCTCAGGTAACTTTTGAAGAGACATTATTCGAAGGCGCGTATATAATGTTGTCCCCGTTCAAATTCAATTAGAAAACATAAAATATTACTAGCCAAAACTGGTTAATAATGTTAATACGTATTGTTTTAATAGCAGTTTTACAAAAGGCAGGTTTTCGTTTGTTATAAATATTAGCAGCCAAAGAAAAATTTACATTATTCGGGTAATTATAAGTTTATGCAACATATGAAAATAAGTCGTCATTTTATACATTATTTAAACATATATATATATTTTTTTTAAAGTCGCATGCACTCGAAATGTGGTGCTGGTGGCGTATGCTGCGTGTCCCATGGACAGCCAGGAGAACCAATGTCTCCATAATAAATGAGATTGGTAACCGAAAGAGGCTATCATCTGTGGTGTTCTGCAGGATACTGCGGTATTTTGGTCATGTGATCAGAGCGAACAATTTGGAAACATTGCTCGTCCAAGAAAAGGTCAACGGAAAAAAGAGTTGAGGTCGTGCGCCGACTAGATGGTCGGACTCGGTGTGCATAGCTGCTGGTCGTACCTTTCAGGATTGTGTGTACGCATCGCAAGGGATCGGAATTGTTGGCGCAGTCTGGTCAACCGGGTGACAGATCATGGTCACGATACCCCTACATCTGGTGAAACGATTCGATAGATAGACCGTTGGCAGGACGTTGGAAATTGTGAAATTAAACTTTTCATAATCTACTAAGCCGAATGGGTCTGAGGAGAATACTGGGACCAGTATAGTTCCTTTCTAATTGGGATCCGCATTTATTTTCCCAGATTTCTCTCTCTCGTACCGAATTATTTCAGTCTGGGTAAACCTGGGTGCGACCTGGACCTGAAACAAAACAAGTCTCGAAGACCTCTTTTATATATATACGCACACACATATACATCATATGTATATATATTAAGCCTACCCGTCAGAAATTGGAAATAATAATAATAGGAGTTTTAAAATGTAAAAATTATAAAGCGAAAAATACGTTATATTAATCCGGTTTGAATTTAACGTAAAATTAGACACACTTCACAAACAGAGTTCACAAGATTCTTCAGACTTGTAAAGCACGAAGCAAAGCACACTAAGGTATGTACGTGATAGCGAATGCATCTCAAGTATTGAAAATAAAAGAGAAATCATTGTAGTTTCAAAGAACTCTTGATAAAAGAAATACAAAATATACAGTCTATACACTCCGTTTTGTTAATTAATTAATCAGATGAAATAATGAAGGCTTATTCAGTGGCAAACGTTAAATATAAATATGCTAAAAAACATTTTCGCAAATAATCCATCTGTAAATATATTCAGATTATGTTGAGATAATTAGGCGATCTGATTTCGCTCGAATTAAATATGAAATAGTTATTCGATAAAATAAACGCCGATCGAAAAATAGTCTCCGATGACATTTAAATTCGCAAGAGTTAGTCGAATCGTGGTCTTATCGCGGCGCAATTAATTAAGTTTAAAAAATTAAATTTGTTCTTTTTCAGCTTTTCAAATTATGATATGCGTAATAAACGTTAACAATTTTAAAAAAAACAAAACTAAACCGCCAACTATGTATAAACAAATCGTATTTTTTTTAGGGGTTCTTTTGTGCTTTTTTCAGTTTGTATTCACTTGATGATATATTTGTTTAAACTTAAATAAAAATTATTCAACGTCGATAATTGGTTCAATTAGAAATAAGTTTATGTTGCCATATTTTATCTCCATTTCACACAATTTACTACTACTACTCGAGTATATAAAAATACGTATTTCGTTTGCGAGAGAATTTTACTTTAAAATACGCCGTCCTAATCGAACTTTAATATTTTTTACGATTACACCGATAAATACATTGCCTTGATAATAATGTAAAAGCTTCAGACGTTGTGTTGCCATTTTAAATTTAAACAAATGCGCTTCTTAAATATATACTCGAGTGTACAAGCAATAAATCGTTATAATAATTTTTATCGTAAAAACACTATTTCGCATGATCCCTATTGGAAAACAGACACTGAAAAGCCTGTAATTGCGATACAACGATTAATATAATATTCACCGAGAATTTTATTTTAATCGATTTAGCATATTGATCGTAAATATAAAATAAACGCGAATCGCATCAAAACGTATTACAGTGTTTGAACATCTCAAAATGGACCAGTAGCGTCGATTTTTTATTCCAATATCATTGCAATTATCGCTGTCAAGTAAATTTTTACGTCGGAAATTTAATAAATTCAGCTAAAAATAATTCTTCGTTTTTGGTTTTTACAATTTTAATCGATTTAGCATATTGATCGTAAATATAAAATAAACGCGAATCGCATCAAAACGTATTACAGTTTTTGAACATTTCAAAATGAACCTGTAGCGTCGATTTTTTATTGCAACGAGTTTGCATTACGCCGTATCATTGCAATTATCGCTGTCAAGTAAATTTTTTACGTCGGAAATTTAATAAATTCAGCTGAAAATAATTCGTCGTTTTTGGTTTTTACACGTTTATTTTCGCAAACAACTAATCTGCCGACTCTGTAGTATTCGATTTTTCGTAAACAAGCGGATCTAGACGCCGATGTTCTCTCTACTTTTTACCCGATTCGTAAGAACTGGCGAAAATTAATTTCGAGATATTAAATTTCAGACTGCAAAATTTTACGAACGATATAAATTACCTAATTAAAAATATGCCGAAAAATAAATACTAAAAATAATACACCCTATTTGAAAAATGCGATAGCTACGTCACAAAAAAATCTTTTGACTCGGTCTAAATATCTTATTATCGCATTAGTAGAGTACACGTGTTTTGAGAATTTTAAATAATTACTTCAGGGCTGCCTACTCTTTTTCTTGTTCCCGTTGCGATTTAAAAATGAAGAAGCTCTCCCCCCCCCCGAATTTTACGTAAGATTTCACTGGCACGAGAATGCTGTATACTTCGCGAATGTGTGACATTAAAGAAGTTTTGCTCCATTCTGAAGCGCTATTTCTGATGAAAGGTATCCTTCATCACCAACCCTTGGCTTATGTCTACCGAACGATTATTATTGCAAAACACCGAATGCGCGGGGAAATAGGCTATTTCGATAAACTCTTAAAAATGGGTTCATCTTATATATGAATTTCCAACAAATTCATGTCGAAACGAAGGAACCAAGAGGGGTTTTCACTGGATAAATAATGGAAGTATTTTATTTTCTCAAAATTATTTAAACACGTAGTAATAGTTTAATAATAGCGTTTTAATGTTACGCAATGGCCAATTCGAAAATTATTTATATAAAGTATAGTTTCTTATTTTTATCCGATAATACAAAAAAAAGAAAAAAAAGGAATCAAGCTATTGCAATTTATCTTTATTATTACATTACGTAAGCAAAAATACAGATGGAAATTTTGCGCGTCCAACATAACGATAATGGAGAACTTTGGACTGCCGCCTATGAAAGGGTGTATTTCTCTTCATTTGTACAAGAAACAATAAAACGCTCTGCGCGCAAAGCGAACTATGTGTGTATACGTGCGTACGTTTTCAACTCCTTTCCCAGAAACTTTCATCAAGCGTCATATATGTAACTCTACACACACGCACACACACGAGTACATTCAATATATGCACCGCACAAACTAAATAATACAGCACTTCGTAAATTGCACCAGCACGAGCAAAGAGAGAGCGCCGAGATATGAGAATCAACAGCTGGCGTTTGTTATTGACAGGGTTTTCCCTGAGTGGAAATCGTAAAAAATTTAGTGGAAAACCACCGATGGAATGTAAATAGGGTTTAGAAACTGAAATGGAAACCCAGCGTCGCTCTGTATCGATATGACGCCGAATTTATTTTTCTCGGATAAAAGAGGAAAGAAATATCGAATAAAATAAATGAAAGTACACAAAAAAAAAAAAAAAAAAAAAAAAGGAAAAAAGAAAAAAAAGAGAAAAAAGAGAAAAACAAGAGAAAAAAAAAGCGGGAAAAAAGCGGATGATGGGGTCGCAATTCGTCTGGTACTAACCGCCGGTAGGGCTTATATCAAAAGCATATCTCGCTTAGAGCGAGGTCGGCACATTCGTAAAATAAAGATGCGGTACGACGTTTCGATTAGACCAGTGAAGATGATTAATCGTTTTCGACCGGAAATAGCACAGCAGTGTGTATAATAATCGCGGCAAAAAATATAACGAAGAACGGAACACACAATAGCTTCGGCATGGCGGAAAATGTGACTTTGAATGAGACTGTCGCAACTTTTGAGCGGAAAATGTATTACATTGTAAGGGAAAACGAAAAAGATGACACAATTCCTTTTTGGGCAAAAGTAAATAATGCCGAAAACTGATTGGTATTCGGACCGGAGATAAACCATGGCACACATACAGAGCCCTGATGAAAAGACACTGCTCTACGTCGAATGTGTAAACAATCGGGTATAAATATTTATTTTTTATAACTGTATCATCCCGGGAATAATGGACACTTCGTCAACTGCGTCGTCTAGCTGAGAAATTCTCAGAAAATAAAAACAGTTTCCCTCAGAATTCGCCAACAGATGGAATTTCCAGAGTCCTGTTTAAATCTCGCATTTCGGCTTGCTTTTCCATTTGTCACCCTCTATAGAAATGAAATATCAATGGTAGTTCTATTTTCGCCGGTGCCACACGCTGACGTCAGCAAAAAAAGCAAACATGTTCATACGATTTTTGGCGTAAAGATAACCTCTTCATTTATATAGAGAACTTTAGCAGTCCAATATCTTCAACGCTGCATGTTCATTAATCGGTACTAGGTCGGAAAGTAACCAGAGGAGAGATTTTGCATTTGTTCAGATATTCGGTTTGCTTTGTAAAAAGATAAAGCCTTTTTTCTGTAGCGATTTCTAGGAAACGAAATTAAACTTTTCGCGCTTTTTTGCACATTCAATCTCTAGAGCCGGTTGTTACTCTGATTCCAATATTGCTCCGTTTACAATCGTCGTTATTCCGGATGAAATTTCAACAATGAAAACGTGTCAACAATTTCTACCGATTCTGCTTCGTCTACAGTCGAAGTGTCTTTTAATAGCCTATTTTTCTATTTCATTCGAAATCGAGTTTTGTTTTTTTTTTGTTTGTTTTAATGGAGATTCGTCAACGAGAACATTAGCCCGAGAAATGGGAAGAAAAAGAAAAAAGTCACATTCTTAAACGTTTAAGATTTGCGGGATTAAAAAATAATTCCAGAAGGAAATGAGAGGATATAAGCGGCATTGATAAAAGGGGAGTAGAGATAAGCGGTGAGGAGTAAAAAAGCGGTTGTCCAGCAAAAAAGGTCGGACATTCAAATAAAACATCACAGCATCATCATCATCATCATGTGGAAGGGCAGCGAGAAGACAAAATGGAGTATCTATGCAGACGAAAACCGAGAAAATGATACAAGACTATGATTAAAACGAATAGTCGGTACACAATCGAAGAACCGGTTAATGGAATATCCCCCCGTTAATTTATTGCGCTCGACGCCTAAATGACACTAGGAATCCACAAAAAATCGACCTCGATCGAGTGAAGAAGGAATAGATCAGAAGAGGGAGCAAGAAGGTTAGATGTGACCAGACTGTAAAGCACTTTTAGAACCCGAGACTATGAGCACTTTATGGAAAATACTAATTAATGAGGAAACAAAGAGAACAGCGCGTGGAATAGCAATCGATTCCACAAAGAAAGTTTAACAAAAAGAGAGAGAGAGAGAGAGAGAGAGAGAGAGAAGTTTGAAAGATTCAGAATAATTAAAAGCAGCTCGAAAAAAAGGACAGAACCATTTCTATTTGGACCTTCGGAATCTGGTCAGTATAGGTAGTGCCGTTTATAGAAAAGAAAGACTTATTGGAAAATTCGATTCTGGCGATTTAGGGCAGACTTTCTATGCTTATATGCGGTCAGTGTATATTAAGCACTTGTTATAAATAATGGTAGAACTTTAACAGTTCGGAATAACAAGATACACACATTGAAAGCAAAAAAATCCATTCCTTTTCCTTTTGCATGGAACTGTTTAGGCATAATATTTTATACAAAAATGATCTGATACTATGAATTAAATGTTTGAGTACATGTGAAAAAAGAATAAATTTAATTCAACCATCCCGAAATAAGTAGAGATCTCATCCAGATAGGCCATAGTATACAAAGTTTGTGATAAAAGGTCTTATTTAGACTATATTGCGCCGATGACTTAATCTTAATACAAGTAAAATTATTAAGAGTTCATACGAATAGAGGTTATTTATTAATTGGTATTAAAAAGGCAGCTGTCGTCGTGTGATCGCTCATCTTCATACGTTGGTCGCCGTGATGGTGTCTTTCTTTCTTTAGGCATAATGAGAAAGTTTCAATATATTCTGACTAAGTTGCTGCCATAGTCTACGCCCATTTAATCAGGCTGACGAGTCGTGTCTAGGTAGCTAGGGAGGGAGTCTCTTTGCTCGTATATTTACAAACTGATTCTCATTTAGATAAATGCGGGTTTCTAATTGAATAAAGATATTCTATGAAGCTGTGGTCGTTATTGTATAAGAAAAATTATTTAAAGACCTTTGGACACAGTTCATATGTTCAGCACACACCTGCCTTTTCCAGCTTATTACGTGTGTTGACTCTTAGTTTTAATATCAGTGACAATATTTAAGGAGAGAGTGTTGATGCTTAGCGAAAATGTTTTACCTTGTTGTAATGGCCGATACATTTGATAAAATAATTTCATTAGCTGAATTGTTCAATCCCTTAATGCAATCGTTCCGCTTTTAGCAAAAAAAAAAAAAAGAAAAACACGTGAATTATTGCTTGGGTTCTAAGGAATATAAATACGCGGTTCCCGCTGATCCGGGGAACCCTGCAATTATATCTAGATTACTAACGCTAAGAGATTGAAGCGGAATAGATATTAAGACGATACTTTGCTCGCCGTTTGGATGGTTAAAAGCTATCAGTGGTGTTGGAAGAAGTATTTTGTGTATTTAATCATTTTAATGTTTCAGAGGATGTGTATTTTACGTTCATCAAATAACGAGCTCGATTTCCATTTCTTATTACCAGCGGTAACGTTGGTTACATAAGATTCATTAATATCTGCATCCGCACCAAGAAAAGGTGTTATGCTTTGTTCGGTTAAAGCGAATGATAACGATAACGCTCAGCTAGAAATGGAGGTATTCGATGTATGTGTATGCTATATGGTTGTATGTGTATGCTATATGGTTGTATGTGTATACAGGACGGTTGCGTATGTATGCGGGGGGTAGTTATGTGTATGTGGGAGGTGGTGTGTGTTTCTGTAATTATCTTTACTTACTGTTAAAAACGATGTTAGGTGTAAAAGAACTAATATGAATACTATCATTTGTTTTAATAGTTAATACCGGGCTTCTTCTTATCAGCTCTGTGCCGGTTTTTCGTTAGCCGACCAACTTGCTGTTTGGCTGAGATGGTGATACACAATCAGTTGCTAGAAACGGGTAAGATTTAACGTATGAAACCAGACAGTATGATAAAATAAACGAAACGTTTACTCGAGACTAATCACGATAACAATCGATTCGATTCTTGGATCTTAGTTCTCTCAGATTCATAAGCCAGTTTAAAAAAATGAATAAATCTCAACGAAAAAAAAAAAAAAAAAAAAAAGGAAGAAATATCGAGATAGTAATCATGAATTAGTTATTCGGTTATGTCAGTTCTAGAACTCAATGATATTCAATTGCTGCGCACGCAGAAATACTTGTCTTAAGTGACAACTTACACAGATCGGATAGATTTGTAAATGGAAGAATTAAACTGAAAAGATTCGTCCGCCTTATTTAAACAAAAAAAATAACCGAAAATCGGGACGCAAATTATAAGTTCATCAACAGTGCCAAAAGAAAAATGTTATTTTCGAAAACCAAAATCAAAGCTCATCCGTGGCTCGAAGAAAGTAACTTGAATCCGGTTTATTATATAATCGACATTTGTCTGGTAAGAACGGGGCATCATCGGATCCCATTTCATTTAGTCGGATTAAAAAAATAATAAATATTAAAAGTTATCTGTCCGACTAGAGATTGAAATTTAAGATAGAGCACGTTCTTCGTCATTGCTATGAGTAAAATAAAAAAAAAGAAAAAGTTTAAAATTGTTTTTAAAAAAATACCCATAAATTATACCAATATTTCAAATCGTAACAAACTACCGGTATCGACAGAATGTGTAGAACTTTCTATACCACAATTTAAGAAATCTAGTAATATTAAATTATAAGAAGTAGACAAATTTGCCAAAAAAGCGAAAACTGAGCCAGAAAAAAACAATAAAAAAAAAAACATTTTTAATCAAAAAAAAAAAAAAAAAAAAAAAAAAAATGTTTTCACTATCAGTTAAATGTCAGGATTTAGCCGTAAAAAATAAGTAATATTATGCCGTCTGCGCATTGGCCACGCATAAATCTCTCGTTCCTTTTTACTAAATAAATCAGGTATGCTCTGTTCCCTTATCCATTCTTCATCTTCTGCTAGTAGACTGCCCGAAATTCAACCTATTCCGCTCCCAATTACGCTTAGTTCTCTTTCAGAAATTCTTGAATACAATGAACAGAGAGCCCAGCGGCTCTTCAAATTCCTGAGACTATCCAATATCCTAGATAACATCTAAACTCCATTCATCCGTTCCTCTGGCCAATGTTGTAACACACGGCACGATAAGGGAAATTAATCAGGGCCCAAAAACTTTTTCGACAGATATCTGTTCGAAATAACTCTTAAAAAAGGTACACATATTACGCCATATCTGCATTTGCATTATATTTAAAAGAGGGATACGCTGATTAAGATCATCTGGATCAATACAGTTAAACTCAAAAAAACAATAAAAAAAAAAAAATAGGGTAGCTGCATTACCGAAATAGTCATTTTTACTGAAAAACATTCTATCTGCGACCGAGAATTGCTATTTAATTATTGATTCTTTCCTCTCTATATTTCTTCTGCGCTTACGATCGAAATAGGGCACTGAGAACCATTCCCGCACTCCTGGTACATTTCAAATTGTACCCTCCGTAATGACTTAAAAGTGATATTTGCGAAGGATGAAATCAAAAGACAAGCAAATAAACACGTCGTCAGACTAAGGCGCTCATATGAATCCACTTGCCACCAATTTGCTGGATAATTTTGGTGAAATATGCATACTGTGACGAAATAAGCCTCTTTAGACCTTGTCCAGCCATTATAAAGTTTAGGGGGCGTACTACTGGAAAACCAGCCCTCTACTCTCATTAGTTCTGTTGGGCTTAACATATTATGAACCTTAACTTCACAATCTACTTAGCCCTCTACAAAACGTTCTTTATCATATTAAATTAATCGCTAAATGAGACCACTAAAACAGTTGTCAGTTGTGATGAAAAAATGTTTTATATATATATATGATCTTCGTTATCGCGCTCAAGAAAAAAAAAAAAAGAAGAAAGAAAGGAAACTGAAAAACATTATTACATTGTATATTTCAGTTTAATTCTATATTTATTTTACCTAAAAGGTAGTTATACTAGGTAAAACGTTCAGTCAGTATGGTCGAATTGTGTGGGAAAAAATTTAGTACCGGACTATTTTTATTGAAAAAAATGAATAGATTGATATTTCAATTTAGTTTTATTTAAAAAAGAGCAAGATGAATTTGAAATATGTCACTTTTTTAAATAGTAATTTTAAGCATTTAAATCCACTAAAAAAAATAAATTAAAATCTGCGTTTTCTATAGAATATCAAATTGTTCAAAATAATTTCGCGTGAATTTAAATGGTCAATAGGACAGTTATAAAAAGAAACTTAATTATTTAAATACTTTTATCAAAGCTACAACAGCATTACGTACATAAACCGAAATAACAACGACATCAGAAGTACTGTGAGGGAGTTTATAGTGTTACTTTAGAAGAAAAAAAAATTGTTTTTATCGCGGCAATTTCCATTTCTTTATTTTTTATTCTAAGCATAAATCTTAACTTATAGATAACATTTTGAAAAAGAAGAAGTATGTTGCGGGAAAGAGTAATTTTAGGGGAAATCAGAGGGGAAGATCAGAGAAAACCACAACACAGAAAAGATATAAATACGCTTAAATGCTGAAGATAAACCGCAGTTTCACAATTTCGTTTAGTGAACTAAAAATTACACAAAAAAATTACATATCGAAATGCAAAAAGTTCTTTTCATTTACGATGATGTTTTGGATGTGCTCATTGCTAATAAACATGTTCATTTGTGCAAATATACGTAGTATATCAAGCACGAAAAAAAAAAAAAAAAAAAAGGAAAGAAAAAAAAGTAATTGGATAAATTTAAAAATAAAGTATGCAAATATGATCAACAACAGAGCTGGCTATTTTTCGAGAATGAGTCATTAACATGTAAGGTAATTTTTAAAATCGTCATGTAGGAATTCTTTTTGTATTTTTAACGAAAACAAGTGGATAATAAATTCGATTTTTTAGACCCGTCAAGACATGTGTCATACCCTGTCGTGCTAAGGATTTTTTTTTCTTTTACTTCAGTTAAAATAATTGATTGAAATTTATATTACCAGTGTTTAGTGAACGTTTGAATTTCATGGGAAACTCTTAGGGGAACAAGATATTGTAATTTTAACTGTGTTTGACAAGTGATAAGTCCGAAAAAACCATCTAGAACGTCAAAAGTTAGCCTAGATTTATTTCGTAGAAGAACTGCGAATTGCGTAAAATACTAAAATCATTTCTCGTAAAAGCTTGCGGAAACGAAATTAGAGTAGTACTTTTTAACTAAGACGGTTTATGCATGTGCAAGCGCAGGTAAACACCTGTGTTTTGTGCTACAATAAAAGTTTCGATGATGGTGACAAAGACATCGAAAAATTAAGGATTTATATTTTAAAGAAATCTGCTATTCATTTCTGTTCGATAGGTTGCGTTTTCAATTTATGCCAGGGAACTAAATAACTTATTTTTCAAATAATCTTATTTGCGCATGCGCGTGTATACATACATACGTGTATGTACCTAAAGTCAATGCTTCGGACTTCACACCATGAAAACATGCCGTGAACCCTCCGATAACAGTTCCTTCTATAATGCACATTCAAAAGTACGATTACGTCATTCTTAAAAGAGAAAAAACTTCTATTTGCAGTCGCATAACCATGTTTTTTCGTCGTAATACTTTTTTCATAACAGTTTCCCATATTACCCCCGATGCGAAAATTCGAGCTTCTCATTTTCTCCCTCAATAAGAAAAACATTGAATCGTAGAAACATCTTGTAATTTCGATAGTGCAAGAATTTGTCGTCAAACTATACGCATACCTCCAAGACATGAATGATCCAACGTTTTTTCCATAAAAGAATGAAATGCACAATTTTTTTTTTTTATTTGTTTTTCCATACAAAAATTATACTTTAATCCTATAAACACATATATACATACATATATATATATATATATATATATATATATGTGTGTATATATGTAAACTCGGCCCTTTGTGCCGGCAAGGATCTTGGTGACTTCGCCTGGGGACATCTCCGGACCACCAGCTCTATCTCTTTTGTACTTCAAATAGAACGAGGGGGAAATTGACAACGTCTTTCTTTCCGACTGCATGGTAAAAAAAAAAAAAAAAATAAATCTTTATTTAATGTCACATTTTGGGACAAAAAAAGTCCCAGTCAGGCTAAGAATAACGTTATTGTTGAATAACATAATTAACCAGAGCAACAATCTCCATTTTGTCGATACTTTGTTTTCTTATATATACAATATTTTGGGACAAAAAAAAAAATAAGCGGGTCGGCCCAAGACGTTGCCATTAATATATATTAATGTCCGTGCCACTTTTATGCCAGGGATCATTAAGAAAAGTGTCCTGTCATAAAATTTGTCCCAGTCACAATTTTATGTAACGAAATATGTAACGAAAATGTAACGAAATATGTAACGGAATATGTAACGAAAATGTAACGAAATATGTAACGAAATATGTAGCGAAATATGTAATGAAAAAATGTATTAATTTTATATAATCAAAGTTAAAAACGGCATAGCCAATGAAAAAATTTACTCTTCTATAAGAATTATAGCAGAACTAGACTTGTGGGTGTGGGGGCTTTCCCCCTTCCGAGTACCGAAATGCCGAGTTTTATATATATATATATATATATATATATCAAATAAAAATTAGTAGCATTTGAAAAATTGAAAACGAATAGGGAAGTTGTGTAGCACATTCAAAATAAATTTACTAGATTTTCTTCAATTTGATAGAAAAAATTAATGATTTCTTTGAACCGAAGCCGAATAAATGAATTTTTTATCAGAAACATAAACTAAAATTCCACAAAGCATCGGAAGAAATGAAATACGCGCCGACATCCATTCTACAATATAGCGAAAAAGACTCTTAGAAGAAAATGACCAACGACGAAATAATAATACTCCAGAAATGGTAATGAAAGATTCCGAAGTGCAATTCAGGTGTAATGAGATTAAAATAACGGTCGCAGAAGTAGAACCGCTTTTTTCGTCGAGCGCTAACAGTCGATGCTTTGAAATCGCAGTTCGCACGATGTCAACAATTCGAACGTTGTCGCTAACATTTGCAAATTGCGTGTCAGTACGTGAGTTGTCAAGAAGGTTTTAACATCTATCATTCGAAGGGATAGCGAAGAGGGAAATTGCCGCTATCGGCTGCAAGTCGACTTGTGCGTGGCTGACTTGAAGAACATAGCTCGAACGGCGGAACATGCAGCACAGTTTCAGTACCAGTCTAGCAATTTACATAAAAGTAAAGATGCACACGGACTCCGATCTGGCTTGTCTAAAAGTTTACATACTCTGCACCTAGGTCACGAGCAACTGGAAAAGGGTTTGTTTTTTTTTCGGTTTTTTTTCTTTACATTTTTTCTTCTCTTAATATTTTGAACGCGCTTTTGTTGTAATTCAACAATGTACACGTTAAATATGAAAAGATGAAAATATGAAAACATAAAAGCACGTTTGAACAGAACAAGATCGCGATAAAAGAGGAAAGTCTGTAGAGACAATCTATTGAACGATTTATTGCCGGGATAAAAGAAAAGAAAGTTGACTGATCGATTCGAAAAATCTAAATACTCAGCCGTCAACAAAGTAAGTACGCAAAAGTGAAGCAAGCAACGGTTCGCTTAAGGCCCAGACAAACACTCGTCCGTTGCGATAAAAAAGAACAAAGGAACAGGAATAAAGAAACACTTTACAACAGCTCGAAAATAATAAAACACCACTTCCGAGCTATTAAAACGAGCACGTTCTGTTACGCGAATGTTGACGTATTCAAACTCATTCTCAGTCGCTTTGAACATTTATTTAAGGTCGTCGAGAATAAACGGCTTTCAGAGAAATGCGCTAAATCTCCATCGATTTTAACGAAAAAATATTTTAATCTTGTCTACCATTAAAGGCAACAACAAATGCCTAGTCGGTTCAATTTCTTCTTCATTTTTAATGTTAGTTTTAACGCGCACCTATCACACTTTATAAGAGATACATTTAATGAACGCTTAGTAAAAGCAGCAAACTGTATTAGCGTGAAAAAACAATATCGATATTTACGATTGTAGTCTATTTTAATGACGCGATATCGATGTATAAAAAATTCGTCAAACATCTTTAAAATTAGATTAGAAAAAATGTAAAAAGTCAGAAAAGAATTAACTTTAGACCGCTTTATAGAAAACAATCGCCATCGCAGCTCGAGCATGCACCTGTAGTCTCCCGTAAAGTTAAATGATATTTTACTAGCGGCGTATTTATGAATGCGAAAACTTTCAATTTTAGTCGCTACATTATAAATATAATCATTAAAATTAAAATAATGCAATATTATCGATATATATATATACATCGATATATTCTACAGATTATATATGGTATTCTAATCGCTTTGGAGATTACAGATATGTAATTATAACGGTTCCCATCGATTGTAGCCTCACATAAAATCCAAAAAATCGTTCAACTGACGAATAAATCAAGAACTCGCCAGTTCGTTTATTTTTCCTACACATTCAAATCCGGTGCAAGATATCGAGATTTCTCCCTCACTGGCCGTTTGCTTATCAGTAATTCCAATTTTACGAACGGGGTTATATTTTACAAAAACGTCTTTTTCTTCCTTCCTGCGATATTCCTATCACCCCAACTCTCAAATTCTGCAACAAATGCTCCAGTTTTACTCTACCTCGTACTTGTTAAACAACCCGTCTTTCGTATTTTCCTTATCAATGATGCAAATGAACCAGTCATCTCTTAATCTTCGAGGCTGTGGACACGTCGTAAATAACAGAAAAGACAGGGGAAAAAAAGAACAAAGTATAGGAACATATTTTCGTCCGAGCGAAAATTTTAATAAAAGCACTTTTTTTTATTAAAGGCCGTCTTTTTTTAGGACAAAGATCTTTCGCAGCCTGCAAACTGACAGTAATTCTAAAGTCTATTGCGTGTATACCAACATTAATACAGACTGCGCTAGAAAGGATAGTAAAATGATCACATCTGTTTTATCTCGGTATAATTAAACCGTCTGAAAAACGACACGAGAACAAGGGTAACGAATAACATTTGCAAAGAGAATAGTTGTCGTATGAGAATTTCTTTTATTGCAGTGTGTGTAACAAGTGAGACAACTTTTATAATATGAAAAAGTCGTAAAGGAATTAAATAAAATTCGGATTTTAGAGAGATTATACGATTTGTATTGGTCATTCCTATGTTAAGATAGGCTTTTTTTTTTAGCAGGCTAGCCCGTTTATTACACCTGTTTGCTTCTTCGTAAATACGGTACCCGGGGTGCACTGTCCATTAGCCTAAGCATCAGTACTTTATTTCCGTCATATTTTTCCGTGTTTGCAGATAGTTCAAATGGCGCCTCCGTTACATTTCTGGAAAACAATTACTCCGAATTCTCTTCGAGCTCCTCCTGTTTCCCATTTCCATTTAGTCCAGTTATTCGCCGTACTGCTGCAGTTTATCACCTTTATTTTCTTATCTAACAGTAATTCTTTCTTCTCCGTCTGCTCTTACAATTTTATCGCCATTCGCATTTGTTGTTTTCTTCTTTCTCTCACGTTCTGTTTCGGTCTCTTTATGTAAAGACTGAGGACAGAACGAAGTAGAAAATTTGCACGTTCGCTTAGGGCAGTTTAATGAAAAAAAAGTGTCTATGTACGACACTTTCTGCAATAATTGGCCATTTGCATTTTCTCATCTCCTACTTCCGACTTCCCGCCCTTGTTCATTTAACATAGTCCGTTGTTCTGTTCGCGGTTCGATCATTAATTCTGCTCTTCGTGCTCCCATTACAACTAGCCCTTTCATATATTATTTCATACATACTCGTTTTCCTTTACTTCGACTTTCTTATTTGCTCTCTGAACCGTAATAATAGCAAATTTATCTACGATTCTGATCTCGTCTTGTCTGCTAATAACTTTTTTCCTATTCCTTCTTATTCTTTTTCTAAATCTTTTCTACTTTGAACTAGACATTGTTATCAATGATTAATTTTTTATACTGACTGCAAACAAAAACAAAAAAAAATAATATAAAACAAATAAAAATAAAAAAAAAAAATCGTGTTTACTAATTACGAAAAGTATTAAAGGTACAAAATGTTCTGCAAAAACATTCACTGTTGGGAATCCGACAGAATATTAAATGTAGCAGATGTTTAAAGTATCATACCATATATTTCGGTGTAATAATAACTTTGATAAAATTCATAAAGCAGATATGTTCAATTTTACAATTACTGTTAGATTAAATATGTTAATAATTTGGATTTTTAAATGAAAAAAAATAAATAATATATATATAAAAAGAAACAAATGGAGCTTCAAAGTTAAATTCTAGTGGTTCTTAGACTATGATCCGAGAAAACATTCAATTGTTACACTTGTAATGTAATTTATAAAAAAATATGCAAGCATAACGTATATAATAATGTACAATAGAGCAGGAATTGATATGATTGTTAATGCGTTTACAGCGCCATTTAAGGAAATTGTTCCGTATGCCGAACAAAGAATCAAACAACGCCCCCGAGTTTGTCTTTGAGCGAAAAAAAATTGCATTTATCGTCTTCTACCGCTTGGCATTGAAAGCGAACGTGAAAAGTGAATGATAATAAAGATCGATGGAGATAAACACATTCGTAATGATTGCAAAAGACGAACACAGAATACAGGCAACCCCAACAGGTTGTATAGATTTCGAACGAATCGACGCTTATTTGTTTGTGGTCTGCAGTATCGAAAGAGTCGTTAAATTTCGTGCCAGTAAAGCTGTAAAGGCATCTTTACGGAGTTTTTAAATAGCTGTGTGCCCAAATCAATGCGGCCTGAATTCTAACAACTTCCTAGTGGATTATCACGACGACAACGCATCCGTCCATCCATCGCTTTATGTTCAAACAGTTTTCGACCGGCAAGAATGACGTTCCCTCGTTACATTGCCGATGACCTCACTTTGACAGACTTTCATCCTTTCTGCACGTTGAACAGAATCTCGCATGAAGAGAGACATCAACTTGAGTTGGACCAGCTACCGTGTAGCATAATTGGTTAGACAATGGTGCTTGAATTCGATTAAAACCTGGTTCAAATCTCGCTGCACATATGACACTTTAAAAATTTCACTCACACTGGGTTCGTATCCATAATTGACACATTTGAATAATTAAATTTAAAAAAAAAAAAAAGACCACTTTTAGCAACATTTTCGAAAGTGAAACACCCGAGCAAGTGCATAGCATTCCAGAGGGACTGTTGTGTAGTAGAAGCCGGAGTAAAATCAATTCCATATATCTTTGATAAGGTATAGCGGATATTCGATAAAAGGTCTCTCTAATGGAGATCTCTGTACATTTAGAGCTAATTCTTCTCCTTTGGCAAATCCTTTCCCGTAGATGTGAATTCCCTGGTAAAACTGAAATCTTCCATTTCAGATATTAGATGTATAAACCACACTAGGACAGCTACTTCAATTGCGAGATAAGTTTTGAACCCGTGACGATCTTCGGTCTGCTAGCCAAGCATCCCTTGATTATCGGACTAATACGTTTCCAGCTGTTTTTTGCAATAAAATTTGCGAAATAAAATTTTCATTATTTAATGACTGTGCCTTTTGTACATTAATGTGTACAAACAAGTTCGTACCGGAAAAATTTGTGACCTATGAGCGCAAAACCGTTCTTATTAATTATTTCATACGCTCGTACTACACACCGGATATATAGTTGTTTTAGTAATTTGTATTTAATTTAACGACGAGCTCAAAATCAAAACCAGAATTGGTGTATTTGATATTTCGTAACCAACGCAATTGCGAACAATGTTTTTTTTTTTTATGTTTTGTTTTGGTTTTTTTTTTAATTTAATTATTCAATTTTTAGCCCGGTACCACGGAGAAGGTAAATAAAAATAATAAAACTAATCTAATGTGCAATTCAATTGTAATATTTTCCTATTACAATCTTTTTAAAATATAGTTTTGAATATTTATTCTTAATACTCGACAGCGCGCGTTGAAGCTGATTCGGTGAAAAAAATTAACAACGCTTATTAATTGCTAAGCGTTGCATCATCCATTCCAGTGTCAGCTGTAGACCGGAATCGTGAAGAATCGGGAATAGATAGTAGCGAGTCTATTGCGAAATAGTTGTAAATGGAATTAAATCGGCCTTTAATCGTTATAGCTCGCTTAAAGGCACTCTTAACCAGCTTTTTCTTTATTTCGTTTTTAACGGATATTATTTACGTGCACGAATCGCGAAAATTTACTGAAAAATCTTCTACCAGAGTACAAATACAAAAAAAGAAAGAAAAAAAAAGCAAGCGTTTTAATTATTTCCGAAAAACACAGTACCTCTTCGTATAGATATCGATCGATTTCCTCTAAAGGTCGTCCGAGGAGGTTGGACGGAAATGGTTCAAACTTTCCTGGCAGTACGGACTCGTCTTGGACGCTAGAGTTTCGTCTTCTCGGATAGCCGCAACCCCGGGCTATACGAGCAGTCTCCGAATTGAACTTGCTGGTGGATTGATTGGTGAACGGTTTGATTTCCTGATTCGGTTGGTCAGTCGCTGAAGTGACTCGCGATTGTTGTCTGGTGATTTGTGGATGACGAGATTTAATCAGAGCGGACGATAATCTGATCGGAAACATATCGTAATCCGGTAAAAAACGGATCACACAGCCGACAGTCTATCACCCGCAATCCCAGGCTGCTTTATTAAGAAACGATCATGGTGTGTATGTGTGTGCGTGTGTGTGAGCGGATTCGCATTGCATGCACCGATTCGTCTATCGTCCCGGATATCTTACTGCAGCGCGCATCATTATCGCCTGAATTGAAAAACAGAAATACAGAAATTCAAAAATACGTAAAAAATTACAGTAATACAACAAAACGCGATCCTCGTAGATAGTATCTCGAGAAAGAGGTATAAACGGTAATTAATAATTTCAGCAGACTAGCGCACTCATTTTCGCTGCAAAATCATTTTTTTTACCTATATATGTATATCTATATATATAAAAATCCCGTGTCTTTATGTTTGTGCAGGATAAACTCGGAATTTACTTAACCGATTTTTATAAAATTTTGAAAGTACATGCAATTTAATCCAACTCTTAACAGATAGAATACTTTTTTTTTAATTATTTACATAAATGTATTTGTTATATTAAATAATTTAATCAATCAATTAAAAAAACAAATTTAATTGTTGGCTATTACTTTTTGCTTTAATTATTTACATAAATGTATTTGTTATATTAAATAATTTAATCAATCAATTAAAAAAAAACAAATTTAATTATTGGCTATTATGTTTTAATTATTTACATAAATATTTGTTATATTAAATAAAACAAATTTTGACAATTTTATTATTTTTTGAGCACCAACTCTACTTTTCGTGGCGACTTTTGTGTATCGTGCGATGTTAATCGAAATGCAACCAGTTTATCGCTGGCGTATGCCGTTATTATCGATGAATGATGAAATAAACGTTTTTTCGCTGTTGTTTACAAACAAGTTCGTGTTATTACGGAGTTGTTGTTTATGAAAAAAAAAAAAAATATTGTGCGATATTGTGCGGCATTTAATTTATTTATATTTCAGTGTGTTTAATAAACATCCTGCCTTGATAAAAAAAAAAAAAAAAAATTATTTTAATATTCCGACAACAATAGTGTGGCAGTGATACAACTCTCTGACATTGTTGGGCATCTAAGTTGCTTTATATTTCAGTATAAGATAATGCCGCGGAGACAATCGAACCTGAACAATGCGCGTAGCAGAAATGCACGGCGTATGCGTGTTATGAGAACTACAGAATCGGAAGAAGAAATTGCAAGAATAAACGCATGTTGCCTGCTGCTCACGTGTGGGGGAACACCATCAAGTGTCTATTCGTGTTAGTAAAAGACAGGTTGACCAAGAACATTGTGCACAAATTAATGCTTAGATAATTTTCAATTTTTTAAAATAATATAACTAATAGTTCGAAACCAATGTTATCTGCCTCATTTATAACATTTAATTTTTATATAACTAATTTATTTAGTATATTGTGTAAATAAGTCATTGATTACAGATTAAAGTTAAAGATTAGATAAATAAAATGTAAATTCAATAAGTGTATATTAGTTGGATAATTTCATTCTCTACATATGATTCAAAATCGGCTAAATAATTTCAGGTTTATTAGTAAAAATGAATTTGGTTGCATCAAAATAATAAGTAAAAAATTAATTTAATCTATTATAACTACTAAGCCACAGCAACGCGTGGCTGGGTCAGCTAGTATATATATATATACGTTGATATCTCGGTTAATTTTTACCCGACTGAACATAGTTATCATATCTGTGTGTATCATTCGACACATCCAATTTTTGGAAATTAGACCACACCACTTTCGTGTTAACATTCTAATTGTTAAGGTTAAATATCAAAAAAAGAAAAAGAAAAATAAAATAATAAAAAGAAAAGAAAAATGGGCCTGTTGTTGCACAGAAATCGAGCACAACTCTAAATAATCGTTCAAAAAATAATATTTATAATTTTGCATTTTCGTGTTTCGACTAGTATAATAATATTAATTTTACCTAAAACAATTAAAAATACACATGTAATTACGTTTATTTCGACTAATAAATAACCGCACTAACGGAAAATATATTTTTTTTTTTTTTTTTTTTAATATTTAAATTTACAAATATAAATCTAGGCGCCGTGTGTAACTACCTGGGCTATTACGGCACCTAGACTCACTTGAAATTACAGAAGGCGGTGCAGTCTGTTCGATGCTGCAAAATTCAACACTGCCCGAACACAATCCGGGTAGTTCGACAACAGACGGTAGGGTGAGGTATGACTAGAAGTACGGGAAGTATGCCGGCACCATTTCAGCAGATGCTCTACAGTTGGTGAGGCCATGAACCCGCACAAAGGCCAAGTGACCGGGGGGGGGGGAGCTCCTTCAAAGACGTGATTGTGTGATAGTGCAGTGTGCCCCAGACGCAGTCTCGATAGGATCGAGAACTCCCTACGTGTGACGGGGAACGGCGGCCACCATGGGTCGGTGTCCGACTTTATGGACCTGAGCCAGGTTGTTTGTTCTGACCATAGTTTGCTCCACTCCTCAGCAAAGTGCATCAGAAAGACTGATGCGCCAAAACGAGGCAGTAAAGCGTTAAACGGCATCGGGCTAGATAGAGTTGCCTTAGCAGCCAAGTCAACCCGCTCATTGCCGGGAACCCCAACATGACCAGGGACCCATAAGAATGTGACATATACCTCAGATCGTGAAAGTTGTAATAGGAGGTTTTTTATTTTAATTATTAGAGAGTTGCAACTGTCTGGACTCTGGATGGCTTTTATAGATTGAAGTGAGTCTGTAATCAGAAGGGCATTTTGAGACGCTGGGTTGGAAGAGTATGTCTCAAGGCAAAGAAGGATCCCAAACATTTCTGCCTCTAAAGTAGAGCAGTAGTCGTTTAGGCGCTCGGTGTACATTACACCTCCAATTTCATAAGCGCATGCGGTTGGTGAAGGAGAATTAGTAGGACTCGCTTTAGCTGCGTCTGTGTACATGTGAATGTAGTTAGGGAAGGAGGCGAGTTTATTTGATACTACTTGAGACATGGGTATAGAAAGGTTAGATGCTCCTAAGGGATCTGCTAAAGATATGTTCATAGATGTTGAGACATGAATCCAGGGCGCTAAAGCGGTCGGATTAACATGGTGATCGCTCCAATTTATGCCTGCCTTAGAAAGAAAAGTTAAAGCCTTGACCAATGGATCGACAGGAAAGGATGGGAATGGGATTTGGAAGTTACTGGTGGAAAAATGATCTGATAAGGAATAACGAAAAGAATCTCGAAAGGTGAGATAATCGCGAATAATAGATAAAGGAGGAAGGCCCACCAAAGCACAAACGCCCAACGAAGGAGAAGTTCGGTGCGCCCCAAGTATGATACGTAAAGAAGTATTATGGATAGGATCGATAAATTTTAGAAGAGTTTTATTAGCCGAAGAATACACCTGACAACCGTATGACAGTTTACTCAGGATAAGGGCTTTGTATACTGATAACAGCAATTTTGGATCTATATTGTACTTGTGGTTGGATAAACATTTCAAGATGGACAAGGATTTCATTCAACTACGCTTAAGGATAGACATGTGTGGAGCCCACGATAATCTCTCATCGAACGTTAGACCCAGAAACTTTATGGAAGGAAGGAATGGGATAGGTACATGTTTTAGGTAGAGGATGATATCAGGATTGGAAATAGGACGACGCTTCTTTAGGAATTCGACACATGCAGTTTTTGAGGATGAGAAATCCAAGCCATTCTTTTCCGCCCAGTTTTGTAATCTATTGATCGTTGACTGTAGGATAGACCGGGGAAGTTTGAAGGAAGAGGTATGTTAAGGTCATCAATGAACAAACGGGCTGTTACCGGCGGCCTTATGCACTCTGCTATATCGTTTATATAAAGGATAAACAAGGTTACGCTTAAAGGCGAACCCTGTGGAATTCCATTTTCAGTCGTGAAGGATGAAGATACTGAAGAGCCTATTCTTACTTGAATAGTTCTATCAGTGAGGAAGCTCTGGATAAAATTGCCCATATTACCCCTAATTCCGGCGTTCTTCAGCTTTTTAAGCACTCCATATCGCCATATGCGGTCGTAAGCTTTCTCTATGTCAAAAAAGACTGAGTAGAGATGCTGTGATCTACTGTGGGCTGTTAGGATTTGCCTTTGTAGGCTAAGAAGATGAACGAGTGCAGATTTATATTTTCGGCCGCCTGCTTGGATTGGAGAAAGGATTTTCTTGGATTCAAGATAGAAATAGAGGCGTCGGTTCACCGTTTTCTCCATTACCTTAGAAAGGACTGAGATCAACGAGATGGGTCTATAGCTTTGCGGAAGGAAGGGGTCTTTGTTCGACTTGACAATCGGAATAAGGAGAGTTGTTTTTAAGGATTGTGGGATAAAACCAGAAGACCAAATTTGGTTGTAGATGCCGAGCAGGAATAATCTAGCAGATGTAGGAAGATGTTTGAGCATAAAGGAATGTATAGAATTCACTCCAGGTGCGCTATTTCTTATGTTGCAGTTTAGTTGATAATTTAACTCGTGGATTGTAAAAGGAAGATTTAAAGGATCATTTTCGTCGGAATTAAAAGATATTGTTTGTTGTTCCGCGATTAGTTTCATGGCTGCAAAGGAAGGATCATATAAGGAGGACGACGAGGAATTCTTAAAATGGAGCGCAAAGATTCTCACAACGTCAGACTCTTCTTTAATCAGCGAGCCATTCATGAGTAACGCAGGAGTCAAAGAATGATTCGAGGCTCCATTGAGAGACTTGATTCTTTTCCACATAATGGTGCTGCGTGTATCTTTCGTAATAGAAGAGACAAAAGATATCCAAGACTGGCGTTTCTTTGTCCGGATAAGTAACCTCGCTATGGCCCTGCGCTTTTTAAATTCCACTAGATCACTGAGTAATTTGGTGGCCTTGTACTTACGGAGAGCTCTTTTTCTCTCAGAAATGGCTGCGCTAATCTCTGGGCACCACCAAGGTACCCGCTTATGCTGTGTGTATGATGTTAGTGGAATGGATGCTACAGCAGCAGTGTTAATTGCTTCCGTGAGCTTCTGTAGGTTCTCCTCTACCGATAGTGAGAAGTGGTGTGGGACAATAAATCCTGACTTATATTTGTCCCAATCTGCTCTGTGAAAAGCGAAACGTCTAACCGATCGCTTTGCTCTCGCCTTCGGCACCATGGGAGGAATATTGATGAAAATTGGGAAATGGTCACTAGAGCAAAGGTCTTGATGTACGGTGCTTGATAAGAATGGGAATAGTGCAGCCGATGCAAAAGCAAGGTCTAAAGTAGAGAAAGAATTATAAGAAAAATTGAAGTGCTAAATTAATACAAACCAACATGTTTCGTAGGAACGTACTACATATAAATTTGATTGCATGAATGTATACAATGAAAAAAATTTATTCGAGCAGCAAATACAGAAATTTGTTGGAAAATAAATTTTACTCGCTAATTGTAATGTTAAGAACAGGAAGTGTTGAAATTGAACAGCTAAAACGGCAAACACACCAGTATCGATCGGTTCGTCGGAAAGCTGTAGGCGCGTAATCAACATATTTAAATCCGAGTGAGAAAAAAAAGGTAAACAATTTATTTTACTAAACAGAAAACTGTAATCGAATTTTCAAGAGAAGTTTTTCAATAATCAAATTTTCTTCAGCCAGCTTCAGCTAAGCAGCACCAAAGAGTAGAAAATTGAACGATATCTACTTCCAGAGTGAAGTAATGCTGTTTGGTCGTTTGAAAGCTCGTTATCAACACTGTCTTCTCTGTGGGATGTTCTCTTTCGCGCGCCGTATTCTTTTTGAAAAAGTTGGCACCCGTCTACCGCGCGAGTCGCACAATTCAAACAAGGTTACTCTATTTTCCTGTGAAAAATTTCAAATAACGACTTATATCAGATTTTATACAAGCCTTGTCTTAAATTTCACTCCAAAACAATTACTGAGGACTATAAAAACTTCAACTACGGCGTATACGAAAGATTAGACAGTTGAACGTTCCACCGAACTCCGATATCGGTTGCAATCAACGGCCAATATTCGGAATATCGATTGAGCGTTTTGGAGCTTAGTTAAGCATTTACCTTTCACTCGAAATATAATTTTTTAGATATTTAATACTCACCATCTTCAAAGGAAACTGTAAACTAACAACGGTTAAAAATTTTTTGTCGTAATATTTCTATAATTCACCAACTTTCCGTATAATAATTGAAAATAGAATAGTTTCGCACGAATATGTATATACATATAATATAAAATTCGATCCTTTAAATTTCTTCTTGTAGAAGACCCCGCCACACGCGCACACATACACCCCAAAGATAGACCTTCTAGAGTAAATATTAATTTATTACATCAATCTTTTTTTCCTTTTTTTTTTTTTTTTTTTTTTTAAATAAAGAAATAATTCACAATTTGCGAAACAATTTCTTTCAAAATATAACCGAAAAACGTCACATATTTCATCCCCTTTTTTTCCGTAACGAACTTTTCATATTATCCCCAGAGTAACAATGATATTACCGTTAATATATACGTAATAAAAGTCTGATCGACTTTGCCAATTAGATGATGGGTTAGAGTTTTTCTATAATTCTTAAAGAAAAAAAAACTTTATTTGATTTTATCATTCCTAAAATTAATGAATTTACTATTTGCGAATCAGTTTCTATTACAACTTCAGTTACATATTTCATAGCGGTTTTTCGCAACAGTTTTTCTAAATTACTTCCAGTGAAAGAACTACATTGTTGTGCATATGGTATAATTGTAATATAAATGATAAATAATGAGAGTGTGGATTTTATAGTATAGTAATATATAAGTTAATACTTTTTATGCTGTTACAGAAAGTAGTACTTAAGTTAAGTTGATGTTATGTTGTACAAATAAATGATATAATTATCTTGGGAACCCACAGACGGGCTAGTGCCTTGTGGGACCCCCAAATTATTTAAAAAAAAAAAAAATGTATATATATATTATATATATAAAATAAAAATATTACCCTTCAGACTTCCACATGAGAATACCACCACACGGGCCTTCAAATGATAGTTCGTCTGCAATACTTACAGAAAAAAGTAGGTTTCAATTAATTGTTCCATTTTTTTAAAAAAATTAAATAATTCACGGTTTCTGTGGCAATTTCTATTACAACTTCCGTAGAAAAACTTTACACATTTCATAACGATTTTTTCCCATAATTTTTTTTTTTTTATGTTACTCTCAAGACAAGAATTATGTTTCGTTTATATATATATATATATATATATTACCGAATTTTTTACACCATGATATTAACATTTTGACGTTATTTAAATGACCACCATTTATGAGAAATCCTCGATTCGATCTTAGAATACTTTTTAATATCTGAATACTAATTTATTTCAATACTTCAAATTCTTGCAAAATTTAAATAAGGAAAAAAGTTGTGGGCAGCGTTATTCACATAAAACACGTTATGAGCAAAACCTAAATTAAAGTTTATTTTACGCAACACATATTGGTTTCTTGAATTACTTCCAATTAAATCCATTAGTGTAATGCCAAAAATACGCCAGCAGTAATAGGAACAAAGTAACCCGTTAAATTATTCTATACTTCATTATTACTGAAACTTTTACGGATGTATAAAAAATACAATAATAGGACAAAAAGAAGAAGATTGTTACTTTCAGTAACGTTAAAAATAAACCTGCGAAAGTTACAAAGTCCATTAGCAGAAACGTAATTAATAAGTAAATTAGAGATAGCAATGTTCCTCGGAGCAAAGAAGATTTATCAAATTATAGCTAGATATAACTACTTTCACTATTGACGCATAAGTACCATTTTCAACTGCTAGGAGATGTAGATGTGACACTAGCACTCCAACATCCCCCGACAGTGAAAACTGAAAAACAGCGTATTATTAATTGTTCTGTTGGTAAGATAATAAATTTTGACAAGGCCTCATTTTAAGAAGTTAGAAACAGAAAGGATCTCATTTATCTGCAAGAGAAAAAGATGGTTGGATATGATGCTTTGGTACACGTAATATATCTGCTGTAACGTGGCTGAGGAAAAGATCCAGTTAGGATGCATACTCTATCCGATAGTAAGGTTCTGTGTACACTTAGGGGGGCTATTTGGATTGAACAAAAAAAAGAAAAAGAAAAAAAAAAGATACAAAAGATTCACTTATTTAGAAATGAAATTCTTGTTTATAATTTATCCACAAAAACATAGTGACACGGTGGAAAAAATATTATGTTATTCTTAAATAACTGATGAAAATTGGAATTAGCCGTTTATGTTAATAATAGTTTTATTGTACAATTCATTCGTTAATTAACCTAATAAAAAAGATCACGGCTAATATTGTAATATCTGAAAAATAAAAAGTTAATTACCTAACATTTGGAAAGTTGCAGGAAAAAACGTATCGCAGTAAATTAATTAACCAAAAAAAAATAAATAAATAAAAAGATAAAACTTACGACAGTAAATTACCATAATGACTAGTTTAAATATAACGTCAACATCGATGGGCGTTCGAGCTAATAACGATGCCATATTTCAACGGTCAATATCGATGCAGCGGACGATAAAACGAAAATAAAGCTGTACAATTGTATAGTTTTTACATTTTTTTATATTAATTACGGAATTTAATAATTTTCATGCAAACCTGTTACATTTATTGAAACATTTAGCACTCAAAAAGTAACGCAGAAAATCGTTAATTACAGTAAAACAACTTCTATTATAATTGCATTTCTCTTTTTTAAATTACAAATAGAATTAGCTCTTTACCGACGAGTGAGTTTAATATTAAAGTAACTAGATATATAAATGTGTGAATGCGATCAATCAGTTGAAAAAGAAGTGTAAAGATGGCGACATTAAAGATAAAAGTAGATATTTAGAAATAAAACTAGACAAGTAGAAAATAGGAGTGACCAGTTTATTTACTTGAGCCAAACGATAATCATAAATAGGGATTCACTTTTTATTTCCATACCGTTCGAGGCAACAATCAACGCACATGTCAAAGTATAAAAGTGAAATTGTAGGAAGTCGCCGATTCTTTATCTTTATTGAAAAATTGCTTCTCAGAAACTCATCTTTCGGCTGCTCTTATAAAATCCTCATGCACTATTTTCACTTATCGTTCCTACAATCGAACATCAGTCAGTTTGTATATATTAACAGTCTGCCTTTGCTTTTACATTCTTTTGTTCTTAGAAATCCTTCTGAACAATCCATTATCCTTTTTCGGGAAAAGATAAATTATCTCCATTCATCTGCACTAAAACGTTTAAATATCCCGAAGGCTTTATCTTCTTCACATTCTGACCGTGATTCGGTGATCCTCCCGATACTCTGTACGTCTATGATCCACTTTAAATTGAATTACTGTAACTTTCTCTAACGTATTCCGCTCCTTTCTAAATTCGATGTAGTCCAAAATGTAGCCCTTCGCATACGTGTCCGGATCTTAGACTGTAGTAGTCCTCTTCCTGCAATCCTTGCTGAGTTGAATTCCCCTTTAGATCCTACCTTGCTCATAATCGGCGTCAAGTAAACTTCTCCATTTATACCCTCTTCCCTATTACTTGCTTTTTACCTCCAATAAAACTTGCATTCTTTGTCATATTTCGCTTAATTAAATTTGTTCTCTCCATGCTATTTCCTTCGAAAACCACTCGTTTTCTTTCACTCTGATCATTTTTCCCCTTCCAGGTATGAAGTCGCTTCCTTCGAACCAAAAATAATTAATGAATTTAATCACTAACCACATCCCCGTTTTTATCGATGAATCTAAAAGGACTCACAAGCGGTAGGTGCTTCTATTCGCGCTCTTAATTGCTCAAGTGTATTTAATTAATTATAATAATGCTCGAGTCGTTGACAATTTTACGTGCCATTGAATTCACGGCTTCCGTTTCTTCGGTAAAATCATCCTTAATTACATTTCCTCTCCATACGTTCATCCTTTTTCACATCCTATTAGTCTGCAGATTCGATCTTTAATTTTTGTCCTCTCTCGTTCATATTCTTTTTACATAAACACTTCTTCTGCGTCATGCCGAATATTAATAAAGAGGCGGACGATTTTCATTCCTACGAATTGCTAAGCTTAGCCAAAAAAAAAAGATCCAATCGAAAATTTGCAAATCCTTCCATAGTCATTCTTTCATAAATCCTCTCTCGGTACACTTAAATCTTACCCGTCGTCGCACCGTAGGATTTCCGCATCTTTGTCACGTTATTATTTCCTCACTTTGTACAGCTGCAGTTTATTGCAATGTATGTAACAAAGCGAGCAGGAGAGAAAAAAGAAACTTTTCTTTCCTTCAACTCTACTCTTTCACTATATCCGTATCTTTATTCTTCTTCACAGATTGCTAGCTCTACAGACTTTGATTTCTACTTCTTTATCTTGCTTTTCCCATCTACTCGGTAGTTTTGCCGTTTCTCTAAGCAGTTCTTTTCTTCTTATTTTTATTACGCTGTGTCTGTTAATAGGTAATGGCTCGACGCTGATAAGCCCAAAAAATGCAAAAAAAGCGAAACGGTACAAATGAAATTTATAGCGGCATCAAACTTAATCCGATTGTCCACGTTTTAAATTTCATCGTATAAAAATTACAAATTTGTTAAATAAGTATATTATTTAAAGAAAAAACAAAAAAAAAATTAGCGTGTACACTTTTTTAACAACGAAATGAATTTTAATAAATTTTTCAAATTTTTTTAATTACTTTACTTTTACCGCGTTAAGAAAATTTCAATCAAAACAACACAATTTCCACGCGACTCATATACACGTAAGTAGAGAAAAATAGAAGGGCCGGAAAAGAATTCATTGTAAATGAATTTACACATTCATCTGGTAATTCCGCGTACGTATTTTGAACGAAATTACCGCAAAAAAATGACTTATAGTAAGCAAAATAACTTTATAATTAAATAATACGTGCGTATTGTGCTTAAATTAATAATCAGTTATTTGTCATGAAACGTATAAATAATGAAAAAAGGGGAATGTAAATGAAAACAAAAATTCATGCATTTCGCGCGTGCATATATTAATTTTTTATTTAACAAAAGTTTTCAAAGAAGAACTACATGCACGACCGAATGGGAGAGGTTACAGGAAACCTTTGCTCACCATGAACCGAGGAAATTTTTAACATTTGGTTGTACTTTTTTTTTTATGTTATTTATTTGGGGGACGTTATAATTTAAGAATTTCCTCAATAAAGGTTTATTTATTTATTTATTTATTTATTTATTTATATAATCGCATACATTAATAATAGAACAATTAATAGGCTGCGTTCGAGTGTGTAAATCGCACACAAAATTGGGTTTCAGAACGGAAACGCGTGGCTTTTTACGTAAAGCGAGTATGTTTGTCTTTATCAGTTTTCGTTACTAAAACATTGAGTAGTCAGGGGAGGTTGCGTGACTTAATAAACCCCTGAATGAGCGCAAAAATCGATATGAAAATCGGATTAACATTTACGCGAATTCAGTCTACTGAAAATCAAAGTAATTAAACGCCGCTTAGGGCTTAACTCACACGGACCACGTTTCGACCACAGCGGAACCACAAAAAAGTATAATACTCTATTTTAAACATGGAAATGATGGGGGAAAACGCAACACTACTCAGACGTGGACCATTTTCCGTCGACAGCTCTAACGGCAGTCGCAACGTGTTGCTGATATCAGCCACAAAAAAGTGATCGTCTGTGGTCGAATTCAACATACACTGAACCACTCGTCAAGCACTGGTCTAACCACTGAACGCGGTAATTGCTTTATTGTTAGAATATTGTGGTTCAAAAGTGATCAGTTCCGACCACAGCATAACCACAGCGGAACCACAAAAAAGTGGTCGAAAAGAGTGGTCCGTGTGAGTTAAAAACCTAAATCGAATCGCTGCAAAATGTTTATAAATCTATCATGCGAGATTACTGAAAGAAGTTTGAGCCGTCTATCGATAATCAATGATTGTTTTTGATACGGAAAAATGAGAGCACGGTTGGGAAATAAAATTATTAATAGCCCGAGAGCTAGGGCTAGATTTAAGAGGGGCCAGGGGAGCCAGTGGCCCCGGGCCCGTCACTGAAAAGGGGTTACCCCCGCTAATGGCTCAAAAATTGAAAATTACAAGTATGAAAAGAACGCGAACTCAGATGGTGAAACGAGATATCATTCCGATTTTCATGGTGATGTTGAGTTCCGAATGTGACACATACTTCAGTGAATTAAATTTTAATGATCTAATTGAAACTTTCGCTATTAAAAAATCTCGACGCGTTTCTCTCGTTTAGAATTAATTATTAAGGATCGATTTTATTAATTTACCGAATAAATAAAATATGAAAAATGTACTTCTATTATTGGGGGGAGGAATGAAGGGGGCCTTCGGCAATTATTTGGCCCCGGGGTATTTTTTTTTCTTGCCCTGCCGAGAGCTGATCAGCATTTTTGGGTAGGTATTTAAGGCACTTTGAAAACTTGTTCAATACGTCCTTTAGTAATACCTAAATGCAAAAAAGCAGACCTAGCTAAAGGGTTCGGGGACTTAAGCGACCCTTAAATTTTTTAAGAAGAGAACATTTTCTTTGTGAAAAATGTTCTCGAGAGGCACTTTGGAATTTTAACATGTTAAAATTTAGTATTTGAAGAGTTAAAAAATCAAAAAGCCAAAATCTTTTCTTCTTTTTGCTTTCTCCCTTCAATAAATCCCAGGTGTACAAATATTCGAGCAATGGTGTTTTTTCCATGTTTAAAATTGTTTACCGTAAAATAAGAGCAGCATTTTAGATATAACGTCTTCCTCTCTATAGGAGGAAACAAGTCATCATTGACTAAATAACCTTTTAGTCCCACAATTTTTTTATTGTTCATTAATACTTTATTTGTAACTCATCTTTATATTTCTTTTTTTCAATTTCATCTCAAAGTAAACTTTACTGAAGACGTTGTCATACTTTCCACCTTTTGTTATATTGCTATGTTCGTTATTATATATGTACATAACTATTGCACATAGAAGTGAAAGAGTGGAATTTTTTCTGTTCCAAAATACTTTGATCAATAAAACTACAAATTTCATCAAATGCTTCTTTATGCAATTGTAAATTTTTGAGGGGTAATTAGTTTCCGGTTTTTCGTCTAACTCTCGTAATGTATTAAAATATTCTTTCCGGCATATGCGATAATTGTTCAAATACTCTAAACTTTATATTCTTCCGTATGTAGCATTTTCGTTAATAGATGGTTCGTAATCAGCTAAAGATTTTTGCAAAATTCTCTTGGAGTCTTCTCATGATATTTTTACATCAAAACAAGGAAATTTTTATAATAATTAGTGTGATATACAACTTTGGAGTTAACACTGGCTGGTAGAATGATGTCTTGGTATTTTAACCTATGTTTTTTTCTGATTTCCAACACTTCAAGCCATTTTTTAAAGTTTTTTCGTTAAACACAATAATTTGTTCATTGTCTTTTGAGCAAATTACACACACATTAACTTTTCACTGTCCATCATATGTATATAATTATTAATTTTTTTTTTTTTTTTTTCCACACCTAGCTGCTAGAGCTATCAGAGGAAGTTTTGACTTTAAATCACTTGAACGGCATTCCTTCCAGCAAAGGGATACCTAATTATTTATTCTACTAAGTCTAGTGGTTTTATTCTCCGCAACCGTCGTACTTCAGTTGAATTATCGAGCAGATTGACTGCTGTCCTGTTTGGGTGATCGTGTAATCGCATAGCATGTTTCGTCGCTTCTTCTCTTATAACGTCAGCAACATACGAAACGGTTAGATCACTGTGAAGGGTTTTATTGGATATAAACCAAGGAGCATTTGCCATTATCCTTAATATTTTATTTTGAAGCCGTTGTATTACTGCTAAATTTGTCCTGGCACTTATTAATGAAATAGCGAATGATAACGAAATTAATAACAAAACTATGGAATAATAACACGCGATACAGAAATACGTTGTATTATAGTATTGAGAATACTCCAAAATACTAGCAAAAACCTGTAGCGTGAAAGATATTTTTGATTTTTTAACCCTTCAAATACTAAATTTTAACATGTTAAAATTCCAAAGTGCCTCAAGAACATTTTTCTTCTTTAAAAATTTAAGGATCGCTTAAGCCCCCCTAACCTTTCAGCCAGGTCTGTCTTTTCGCATTTAGGTATTACTAGAGGACGTATTGAACACGTTTTCAAAGTGCCTCAAATACTTACCCAAAAATACTGATCAGCTCTCGGGCTACAAGTAAAATACTGCATCAACCGGAATAAAGCAATTAATGACTCTGATGATCCTAATTTTAGTTCTCCCGTACACACTAACACACTTCAAAAATTTCACTTGCAAATGATGTAAGTCACGAAAAACTGATTAATGCTAAAATCTTTTGCACGAAAATTCCCCCTAATTCTTCTGTTAATAAATCTAAATGCATTTATATATGAGACTACCACATTGAAGGTCTCATAAGTGTCTAACAGATATTAGAGGGGGGGGGGGGGGATAAAAAGAAAAAGAACATTTTCGAAATAAAAATAATACGTTATCTATCGAGCATTTAAAAATATAGATGGTAGAAAAAAAATTGCCGAAACATTTATGATATATATAGTACGGTAAGTTTCGGCTGTTCTCTCAATTCGTTCTCTTAGCTCCACTCTGCAGTCATTCCATTCTTATTGATTTTTACACACATACCTACACCACTCACATTTATCACACATTGACACATACACAAATGCACACACTCACCATATAACACATAAAAGCACACATGTGCCATGTAACGAATTAATGTCATTTTAACAAACGATCAATACACAAAAACAAATTTATTCCTTGCGTACATAAAACACCTTCTCAGAAATTACACGTTGTATTGAAATTACATGCGTGTTCACATATATCCACACATATACAGACACCAATCACATATAACACCTATACACCCACGACGTAACACATGAAGCGAATTAATATAAGTTATGTATTAAAATTATTCATATGTCGCTGACATATTATGGAAGAAGAGTAGACTGCAGATACTTTTAATTACTCCACTGAGCAGTAAAATAATAATTCAACCATCTGTTTAAATTCATGTTAATAAAAAACATATCAGCCTCCGATCCGTTCATCAAGGAAATAATTCGTTATTTTTACCGCAGTCAAACGGGGAGAGAATTCGTATACTTGTTCTTACAAGTGGTGTACATATGTAGCAATCGCATTTTTCTGGCCGTTAATCTGGGAACTCAGAAACCAACTTTTTTATAGCACCAGTCAATAAATTACGTATAAATAAAAAGGGCAGATATTTTCCTTCTATTTTCCAATATGGATATATATTGAACTCTTTCAGTTTGAATAGATATACATAATAATGAAACTTAAAACACAGCCGCTTTAAAAAACGCTTTCGAACGCTTTCAAGGAAAAGTATGTAATTCTTATTCGAAGGATTCCAAACAATATTTGTATTTTCTAACTGTGACCGTACATGCGAGTAATAAACAGCCAGTAATGTATTTAAATTCTGAAAAAGCGAACAGCGATGAACAATAAATGATAATATATGACTACTCGCTTTTAAAGTTTATTTGTCAAATATGGTTATTAAACTTTAACAATACACCTAGATCTTTGGCACTACTATTCACCACAAAGCGGAGGACGATTTCATTTTCTTATGAGATGAACGACGGACAGGAGGAGAAGAACAAGTTAAGGCAGAAGAGATAGAATCAATGAAGAATTTCTATTGGGAAAAACAATTCAAAGAAGCAGGGATAGAAGATAGTGAGGAATCAACGGAGAAACGGAATAGAGACCAATCAACTTTAGAGAGAACCCAATTTGGAGAATTAGAAGGAGTAGAGGAAGGAGAGGAGGAGACTTCATTCACTGAAATAATAATAGGAACATGGTCACTTCCAAAGGTACCGTCTAAGGTGTAGCATGAACAACTGAGACCAAGATTGGGAGAGGTAAGAGATAGATCAATAGAGCTAAGAGAGGAGTGACTTCTGATGCACGTAGGAGAACCATCATTGAGAAGGAATAAATCATTCTGAAGGATGAAATTCTCTAAGATCATGCCATTACTATTGTAGTTGGAACAACCCCACAAAGGTGAGTAGGCGTTCCAATCACCACCTATGAGGAAAGGAGAAGAAAGGGAGTTGATTAAAGATAGGAACGGAAAATCACGCAAATCGAAAGTCGGAGGAATATAGGCGGAAATTAAATGAACGGGCCTGGAAGAATAGTTAGGAATAGAGATGTACACTAAGCTGGGATAAGGAGGATTAGGAGGAAACAAGGGTTGGGAGGCATGGACTAAAAACCGGACATCATTTCTTACTAAAATAGCTGAACCACCGTAGCCATCGCTGCGGTTGGAACAGATCAGAGAGAATCCATTAAAACTGATGTCAGAAGCGCTTGTTAACCACGTTTCAGAAAGAAGCGCGATGTTAACGTCATATTCATCCAACAGCCGTTCAAAGGAGTTCCTGTTGGCCTTAATGCTGCGACAGTTCCATTGTAGAACCTTAAGACGACAAGGCATAATGAATACTTAGATAGGCGGTAGTTAGAGGAAGAAGTAGAACAAGGGAAGGAGAAAATATGCAATAGGCCAGAGAAGGAGGGAAGGTGAAAAGGAAGAAGAGAAAATAACCAATATTCCATTTCCATAGACCAACGAAATAGAAATTAAAATTACGAGAAAAGAGGAAAAGATAAAAAAGAACAAGATAAGGAAAAATGCAAAACAATAAAGCACCCTCCGCTCAGATAAATCATTGCGCGAGGGTTGTGGTATGCTATCAACTAACCTAGTTAAAGGCAGCAAGCAACACCGACGCGCTGTAAGAAGGACGGTACAGAGATAGGAAATAAGACAATGAGAAAGAAAAAATAAATAACGTATAAATATGGAAAAATTCCATAAAGGTAGCTCCCATCGCTCAAAAAATTCATTGCGTCTGGGTCCCCGTATGCTATCAACCAACCTAGTTAAAGGAGGCAAGCAACACCGAAGGAGCACCATATAAAATTGTGAAAGCGTTAGCATTATGCCAAAGTAAAAACTGAGGAGAAAAACCATGGCGTTGGTTTTACGGTAATGGAACGAGATGGTACATAAAGGAAGGAGAAAATTTAGAGAAGAGGAAAAAAGGAAAGAGAGAACAAAGTAGAAGTTAGAAGTGGAAAAAAAGGTAACATCCACCATATCTAAGACTGCAAAACTTGACAGATGGATAATATTTTATTCTCCAAATTTGGAATATCAAATTTACTGAGAGCGGTTAGCAAAGTTGTGGATAAGACATTATTAGAGGAAAGGGAAGAAGAGTTACTAGGAGAAACGTTTTTAATAATTGGAGCCGACTCGGCATTTGTGGCATTAGAAGAAGATGGGCATATGGGAGAATTGGAAGGATGGGAAGGAATAACGGAACGGTCTACTTTAGTGCCAGCGTTTAGAGTAAGTTTGGAGTAATAAGAATTGAGATGATTGGGTGCTTTCGAAGAAGAATGGTGTTTTCGAGATGGAATCCTGACATGAGAGGAAGATGAACTGCTAGAATAGTTCTGACGCCTCCTCTTGGTAGTAGATGCAGAATTCGGTAAGGCTGGGAAATTCGCGGGATTTGAAACTTCTGCAAAGGTAAAAGCGGGAGAAACTATCGAACCCTCGCTGATGTTTCTGGCTTCGGAGTAGGAGACATTTTCTAAACTCATTATCTTATGAATTTTGACTTGCTCCTTATAAGTCGGGCAAGAAGGGTCGAGTGCGGAATGGTTACCGCCGCAGAGGACGCAAAGATATGAAGAGGGGTTATTTTGTTTAGCTTTGGGACATTCTGAAGAGGAGTGCTTATCAGCACAAGTGGGACAAGTAGTTTTACTTTGGCATGAAGCACTGAAGTGACCAAAACGGAGGCAATTGTGACATAGTTTGGGTTTACGAATCATTGGTTCAACTCTAACTCGATAAGAATCATAAAAAATAATTGAGGACGGAAGAATGGAGCTCATAAATTTAAATTCCACAACCTGGATAGGTGTTTGAGAGTCTTATTCGCAGTACGTTTTTGTAGACGACGAATATTAGCGATCAAGATATCGGAAGAACAGTGACGATAAAGTTCTTCCACAGAAAGATCGACCGGAATATCGCGAACTGCACCAAAACGGAATAAAAGGGATTGTGAGATGAAGGATCGAATATTGAGATCTTTATGGACGCCGTCGAAAAGTAAAAATGTATTAGCTGCCTTGGTTGATATAAAATTAAGTTTAACTAAGTTTTTACCGGAACGAGAGATTAGCGAAGTACCACTAACTCTATTATGAAATTTTCCAGCTAGAGACATCGGATGTAAATAAGCGATATTTTCTTTATCCAAGCTTTCGACCAAGACGACGATTTGACCAACGTAGTGATCGGGGAAAGTAACAGAGGAAAGGCTAGACTTGACAGGAGAAGCGGAAGGATTGATGATAACACTATTAGTTGAACCGGCCGAAATATCCATGTCGACGGACTCGTTGATATTTTGAACGGGAGCATTATTGCCTTTCGTAGCAGAAGAAGTAGACGCGGACGAAGCAGATAATTGTTGGGCAGTTTTATTTATTTTAATTGTAGATTTAACCGGTGCAGCCGCATTACTGACACTCTTGGTAGTCGTGCGAGGAGAATGACGGGGAGGTTTACCACCCCCGTCAGACGAATCCGGCATAAATATAAATTATGGAAAAATCAGATAACGACGGAGCGAAATGATTAGCGCGAACGAAATAAAATAAAACTAAGGAAATAAAAATAAAAATAAGTAAAAGAGATAAATAGATCGAGATAAATAAATGTAACGATCTCACCGAGTTCTTCCGAAACAATTAAACGCAACGCGAATAAACTTTATCGCAACAAGATAACAACACCGGACACTCAAAATACAATTCGAAATTTGCCAAATTACCACGGAAATGTAGCTTTTGATGTTTTTACCGTGGAAATGCAGTTCAAAATAAAGAAATCAATTTTTTTCAAGTATAAAGTATGGAGAATAATGCGAACAAAAATTGATTTTTACAAGAAAAAAATTCAAGTATAACGTTAAAAATTATAAAATAAAATGTTTTTTTACAAAAAATAAATACCGACTTCAAGGTTTACTATAAAAATTTAAAAATGCACTGAAAAGTAAAAAATAATTACTCCCGATAAAATATATATATCAGAGTGTGATATAACACTTAAGTGGTGATATCGTAATTCTTATACAACATTAATACTTATTAGAGTCGGCATCAAATTCATATTAAAATAATAATTAAAAACTGCATTAAATGTTCATTAAATTGTTTCTAGATATTGTAATATGAATTTGATGTCGACTCTGATTAAGGTATTAATGTTGTATAAGAATTACGATATCACCACTTAAGTGTTATATCACACTCTGATAAATATTTTTTATCGGGAGTAATTATTTTTTTACTTTTTAGTGCATTTTTAAATTTTTATAATAAACCTTCAAGTATCGGTATTTATTTTTTGTAAAAAACATTTTATCATTATCCTTTTTATTATTATTTTACTAAAATAATACGATCGTTCGTATACCAAACATGTATACAAAGAACTATGATTAATATCATGCAATGTTTACATATTTTTAACGGAATAATATTCAGTGGCCTCACGTATGTAAATAATCAAATATACAACGAGTACATACATCGACGATACTATTCACACAACACATGTATGCATAAACAATAACGTGATTAATTTCGCAAGAATAAAATATTAAATTAAATAAAAGCACGATATCGATAAATTAAACCAACTATACGCTGGCGTTCTGAATAAGATTGGATTTTCAATTGAATAAATTTATACATTTTACGTATTTTCCTTTCCCCCTTTCTTGTTTTTTCGGATAAAATTATTATTATATAATAAAACTCTTTTATTTTATTTTTTCTTTCAACACACACTAACGTATTTTATGATATATAATAAACATTGAAATGTATCAGCCGAAAAAAAATATTACCTGTAATAGACGCGTACCAAAAAAGTATATTCGACGACAGCGATAACACGATCATTGTAGAAACGAATTAAATATAGCGCGGAAAGTAATAAAATGTTATTTCAAGAAAGTATTTCCAGTTACGTGAACATGTAACGTGACACAAACTTCGTTTTAATGAAAATTCGGTAAATTTATTGAATATTAGTTTCCTAATACATTCTCAGTGCGATTTTTAAAGTTCTTCTTGTTTTATTTTTTTAATTGTTTCGAATTTCTCAGTTAAATGTATGAAAAATGTTATCCAGAAGTACCTGATAATATTGCGAGTTTAATGCGTGCTTGGGTGTTCTTTTATCAGGTCCGCTGTTCGGGTCGCCAATGTCGTGAATCTTGATTTTTATTCACTGTCGAATGGCCGACAACTCGACAGCCCTTGATTCATATAGCTAACGTGGAATTCTCCACGATCTGGTTGTTCTATCGAAAGCTAACCGTGTTGAATTCGCGGTAATTTCTTTTTTTTATATATTTTTCCGGGCGCTACTGGAGTTCGACGCGCATCAGCTGTTTTCCCCTTTCGTTAGATAGAAATAAGTATAGTTTTTCTTAAGTTTAAAACTACTTGGTTAAAGAAAACAAAAACAAAACAAAAAAGTTTCGAAGGCTAACAAATAACTTCATAAACGAATAGAGAGGATTTTTATTATGATCTGACACAATAATTAGAAAATCATCTCGCTGGCGATGTAAAAACATCATTCCTGATAACGTTTTATCTCAGCTGAGTGCACAATTGTTCCGCCGGAGGTAGTGTGTAGCACGCGCACACACACTCGCATCACATAATAATAGACGATATCCCGGCAGTCAGCTAGAACAGCTGATAACCTATCATTATATCGGCCCGCTTTTTTTGATGGCGATTTATCATGGAAACTAAAAAAGTTACAACTTGAAATGTAAAATGGATTGTGCTTAAAATGTCGATTTAGCGGCATTCCTCTACTAAAATTACTAATTGGCTACATAGCAATAAACTGATTGCAAACGAAAATAAAATAAAATTTGTTATATTATACAGTTACCTAGCGCAAAACTTATGGGAAAATTTTTTTAAAATTCAATGTGAGAAAAAAATGTTAAATAGAGAACGTACGGCGAAATATCACGGGTTAGTTAACCTGGAATATTTGAATGTTCGGAAACTGAAAAAAAAATTAAGACGGAAGAATTATATATTTTATTATCTTAATAAACATTACTCACTTATACATTTATACCGGTTGTAACTATACCAGAGCCTATTTCGGGATATGGGATCATGCACTGGGGTAGGTCAGCGAGCTAATCTTTTAACCTTAAAGGAACTTTATGAGACAAATTTTGTCCTACATATTAAAAAATAAATCCAAGTTCAATATAAGTTTTTCACATGTCGCGTTATACCTGATTGAGTAAAAGTGACCAGTCCCGTGAATCACACTTTAATAAATATTACACCCCAAATCAAGCAATATACAGAGGTACGATTTTGTATAACTCTTTACCACATATAGTTTGAAAGTTCATTTATTAAATTGCAAAAAATGCCGTAAATACTTAATCGTGTTTGTTAAAAAAATTATATCATAATTATCTTGTTAATAGGCAATTTCATAACATTTCGTAAGCGGGTGACTTCTTTTATGTATATTTTAGTATTGAGTGCGGATGAGTGGAAATGTATGATACAAATGGGGTCCGTGCAAATATAAATCTGCATGGGGTAAGTAGATGATAATCTGGTATAGTTTAATCTTTACTGTTATACATTTACTAATATTAAATGTTCACTGATTATTACTAAAAACCTATTGTTCAAATATTTCTTCAGCTATTATTAGTGTCAAAATGTATATATATATATATAGGTGTGTGTGTGTGTGTGTGTGTGTGTATCAATAGAGGAGATGAGATGGTCTCTCTATAGGACACTTTAGGAATGTGATATAATAAGAACATTTCGAGAGATCAGAGGGGAAGAAATAAAGAGAATGGCCCCCTTAAAACAGCAGTGGACTCGGTGTAGAAAACTGAAGAATAGCTCAGTGGAGGGGAAAGAAAAGGCTGAACCAACTTCGTAAGATTGCTTAGAGCAGTCTGTGTCGAATGCGGTCTGGGAAAGTATATTTAATACTTTCGATTTAATAACATGCTAAGGAGTAAATTTTGACGAGGATATATATATATATATATATATGTATATATATATATTGTTACTGATATTGTTATTTGTTGATAACGTGCGTATCAGTCGTTGTTTTCTGTGTTCATTGTTGTTTGGAAGTGTATCAGTTTAACTGTATTCTCGTCAGTGGATATTATCGGCTGATCTCGGTCAGCTGATAGTACTATTCATCCGACTATGTCGGTATCGGGTAGGTCGTCGAATACAGCGGCGGAGACCGTTCCCAATTTCGATGATTTTCCAATGAATGAATTGCACGAGCAGTGCGATAGCAATGCGGCTGGTCCGTCAAACGGTAATAAATACGTCCCGCAGTTAAGCGAATACGAGGAAGATTCGGATTCAAGTTTTACTACAGTGCTAAAACGTAAATGTGCGACAAAGAAATCGAAACCTGATAAGAGCCAGGTAATATTTACATTTAATCGCTATAGTCCACTACAAGTAGATGAAGATGCGATAAAGCATGCGTTATTTAATAATACCGTTGTACCAGCTACGAAATATCCTCCGATAACTATTTTACACCCTGATAGTTCAATAAATCTTAAGCAATTAATTAGTAATTTAAAACCTCTAGTAAACTCGGAATTTAAAATAAAATATTATAATAATAAAACTTTAATTTACGTCTACACCAGTGCACATTACGATGCAGTAATTTCTACTCTTAAAATTAATAATATTCACTTCTACACACATCTGCCGAGAGAGAGTAAGCCCCTAAAACTTGTTTTGAAAGGACTTCCGACTACATTTACAATAGAAGATATCAAGGTTCAACTAAAATCATATTGCACAGTCTTAAGTATCACGCAACTTATAAAAAAGCATGAGAAGACGAGTGAACGGATTCCCCTTCCTGTTTTCATCGCTACGTTCCCTCCTGGGACAAATAGTAAAGACATTTTTAATATTAAACATATAAACTATTGTTTAATTCGATGGGAAAAATACGTAAGAAAAAGTCCGATAATTCAGTGCTATAAATGTCAACGTTTTGGACATGTGGCACTAAATTGCAACCTACCTGATAGGTGTGTTCGTTGTGCACACACCCATCCCCCTGGTGCTTGTATCAGCTCTAATTTAATCAAGTGTGCCAATTGCGATGGTCCTCATGCTGCAAATTCCAGCGAATGTGCACATTTTGTGCGTATCATTCGTGCCAGGGAGGAAAAGAGGCCTTCTCTTCGTCAAACTGGTTTACCTACAGCACAAGAATTAAAGACTTGCCCTTCCAATGCAGGCAAATTTCCACAAAGAACTTATGCGCAGGTGACTAGACATAATAGTCCGAATAACTCTGAACCTGATCATTTTTACTAAATTGCACTCTTCATATAACCTTAAATTTCCTGGTTTCAAATTGTGTAGAGAAGATGTTAATCGTAGAAGTGGTGGAGTAGCATTAATTATAAACAATAATATTAAACATGTCTTACTGCGTTTACCTCGTTTAATGCACGTACAATGTGCATTGCTGTTAAAATATATTCTGATTTTTTATATCATGTTAATCAAAATTTAAACTCGTTTGTTGTTTGCGCCGTATATAAGCCACCTAGATTTACACAAAAATTTACTGATGACATTAGATCACTTCTTAACTTACATCCAAAGGTTATTTTAGTTGGCGATCTAAATGCTAAAAGTAGAATATGGGGTTGCTTCAGCAACAATTTAGCAGGTAATATATTATTCAATATGTCCATTCGGGATAATTTTCAAATAACGGCTCCTCGGGAACCTACTTACTTTCCTTCTTCAAATCAGCTTCGATGCAATGTTTTAGATCTAATTGTAGCAAAAAATGTTAGTGCAAAACTCCCCGTTACGTTTGATCATCTTATCTCTGATCATAAACCAATTTTTACGATTATTAATAATGTAACACCGCTCTTAAATAGTAGGTCGCATCTAGACTTTAATAATGCGGATTGGGATAGTTTCAAAAAATATATCTCAGATAACATTTAAATCAACCAATTAAAGATAATTCTGATATTGATGGCGGGTTGAATAACTTTACTAAATTAATTACTGACAGTATTAATCTATTTATACCGAAAAAGACGTGTCAGATGTTCCCGCAAGTTTATGTTCCGAGTTTTGTCCGTAATATAATTCAACTTAAAAACTATGTTCGGAGGATTTATACAAAATACCGATTTCACTCTAATATTGGTTATCTGAAACCTGTAATCAAATTCTTAACAAAAATAGTCAGATTTGTACTTAGAAAAACCAAAAATGATAAATTTCAAAAATTTCTGACGAATGTTAATACACAAGATAAAAGTTTATGGAAAGTATGTTCGCGGTATAGTAAGAGTTATGATTCCACCGCTATTTGATTCTGATCTTAATACGTCTATGTTTATAAGGATCAAGCAAAAGCGGAGTGGTTAGCCGAGTATTACTCAAATATTCATAAAACGAGCACGCGTCTTGCGTCTACATATCAAAATAATTTAGTCACTAATACAGTAAAACATTTACTAACTGGTTCTGATTTCAATAACATTACAGGTTTTCCTATTTTCCATTCTGAGTTTTGTCCTGCCTCACCTGCTGAAATATTTAGGTACCTCAAGAAATCTAAAGCAAAAAACTCTTGTGGTGATGATAATATCCCGGCAAAAATCTTAAATAAGATTCCTCGGAAGGGGGTACTAGAGTTAACGCACATAATTAATGCTACAATGTGGTTCGGCTATTCCCCAAATTTCTGGAAAGTAGCCAAAATCATTGCGCTACCTAAACCAGGAAAAGACTCTTCCCAAGTGAATAATATACGACCCATTAGTTTACTTAGCAATTTAAGCAAAATAGCGGAAAAAGTTATGCTACACAGGCTTCGTAATTTCGCCGATAATAATAACATACTTCTAATAGAGCAATTTGGTTTATCAGGTTATTCTACTACGCATCAAGTTGCTAGGATTACTGATCATGTGACGCACAACTTTAATATAAACAAACACACTGGATTAATTCTATTTGACATTGCAAAAGCATTTGACACGACCTGGCACGACGGGCTGATTTACAAAATGTTAAAATATAATTTTCCGAAATATCTAATCAAATTGATTAGAAGTTACTTACGGAATAGAACTTTTTACGTTTCATTACAAGACGGTAAGTCAATGACCAAAACTGCCGTCGCAGGAGTTCCTCAAGGTAGTGAGCTGGGGCCGTTTCTCTTTTCAGTCTACTTGTCCGATCTCCCTAAGTTGCAACACACGAGTTTAGCTTTATATGCTGATGATACGGCTATATACTGTAGCTCGTATAGAACGTCTACTATTTATAATCGTCTACATCTGCATAGTTTTCGGGTTTTAAAATTTTTGGAAAAATGGAAAATTGAAATTAATCCAACTAAAACAGAAGCAATACTTTTTACTCGTAGATATCCTACCCCTCTAAGGTAATTGATTATTAATGGCACCAGGATTAAATGGGCTAATCATGTTCGATATCTTGGGGTAATTCTAGATAAAAGATTATCTTTTAAGGAACACTTAAAATACGCTGAAGCGAAAACAAATAGAACCATTGCAGCTTTGTACCCAATTATCAATCGGAGATCTTACTTAAACACCGCAAACAAGCTTATTATCTATAAAAGTATTATTAGGCCAATATTGACTTATTCAGCTCCAGTTTGGTGCTCGATTTCAAACTCCGATTTTAATCAACTTCAGTTGCTGCAGAATAGATGTTGTCGGTGTATTTTAAACGTTCCCCGCTGGACTAAAATAGATAATATGCATGACTAGTTACAATTGCCTTATGTAAAAGATTTTATAATTAATACAGCAAATAAATTTTTTCATGGCTGTTCCTACCATAGCAATATGCTTATCAGGAATATAGGCGATTATAATTCCGAGCAACTAACCCAGATGTACGTTAAATATAAGCATCGTCGGATTAAACACAATTTAGTTAGTTTTTTTTTTTTTTTTTTTTTTTTTTAAAACATAGCCATGAGTATCTCAGTTGAATGAACACCTCATGGATTGGAAACAATAAAAAGAAAATGAAAGAGACAAAAATTAACCAATATAAAAATTAAAATAAAATTATACATTAAATGAGAAATCTTCAACATCCGAATATTTGGAAGCCATGATAAAATTCGCCGCGTGCAGGAATTTTGATAAATTATCGTTGTTTAATGGAAAACAATTTACGTCTTTAAACAAGAATTTCCATTTGGCGCACTCATTAACGATATGGGTGACAGTTTCAGGAGCATCTCCACAGGAACACAAATCGGTGTCTGCTAGATGGAAACGGTGCAGATAACTTTGGAATCTACCATGTCCAGTAAGAAATTGCGTCACATACGTATTAATATTATTAATTTTGATTGGATTGGTTTTAACCTCGGGGACGAAACTAAATGTTAATCTTCCAGTTGAGCTATTGTTCCAGCTATTTTGCATTTCAATAAATCTATTGTTTAGATTCAACTCCAAATTGAGATTATTTAACCCTTTGAAATACAACATTTTATGCTGCAATACGGAATGCAGTGGCAATTGTCCTGCTATTGTTCGCAACGCATCACCGGAAGTAGTTCTATGCGCGCGGAGAATAAACAAAAGAAATTTCCTTTGGGATTTAACTAGTACTTCTTGAATGCTTTTACGCTTTAAAGCCTCTTCAAACATAAATACGCAGTACGTGAATAATGGAACAACTAGCATATTATAAATTATTAAACGGTGTTTAGTGCTCATCCCATACGTGCGTCCAGACACGGAGTGCAATTTATTTAGAACCGTTGTAGCTTTACTGGATAAATTTTTGAAATGTTGATTAAAACTGTAGCGACAGTCTAATGTAATACCAAGATATTTCAGTGATTCGACGATATTAATTTTAAAGTTCGGTACAGAGAGATGTAGCGAATTGTAGTAGTCCCTTTTTCGTTTCCTGTGCATGATTAATAAATTAGTCTTGTTTTCGTCCAACTGTAGAAGATGTTTTTCCATATAGGTTAAAATATTGTTGATTGTAATCTTGAAGTATTTACAAATGGAGGGACGATGGTTAGAAGTGACCGCGAATGCTAGATCATCTGCATAGAAATATCTGGTTACTGCCGACGAGAACTCCATCAACGATAAGTCTGAAATATACAAATTCCAAAAAATCGGGCCCAAAATCGATCCTTGCGGGCATCCGCGAGTAACATTTCGAAAATATGTTTGATGTTCGTAAATAAATTGAATAGTTCTGGAATCTAAGTATTGTCTTAAAATTGAGATTATTCTATAATCGAGCCTGAGTGCTCTAATTTTGTGGAATAAGACTGGCCACGAACAGTTATCAAAGGCGCCTTTAATATCCAACGTCAGCAGGCCGATCGCAGTCTTTTTACTTAACGCACGCTCAATCTGCTTAGATAATTCGCCAAAAAGCGTTGCCGTGGAACGGGACTTAGTAAATCCAAATTGCCGATCATCGTGAGGTAAAACCGGCAGTATACGATTCAACAAAACATATTCAAACACCTTGGCTAAAGCGCTTAACAAGACAATCGGTCTGTACGAAGATGGAAGACTAGGACTACGTCCGGGTTTTAGCACAAAAACTGTCCTTCCTGCTCGCCAGGCTTCCGGGAAGATTCCGAACCTCAACAGAGTGATGAATAAGCTCTGAAGTAAATTAGGATAGTGGAAATTCAAGATCTTCAAACATTTATTCGTCAGTTGGTCTAAGCCAGGAGCTTTATTTTTAGTCCAGCGAAGAATATCCTTAATTTCCGCTTTGGAAATAAATAGTTCGCTGTTAAAACTAAAGCCGCTAAGGTTAAATCTCTGGAATTCTTGCAACTTGTACGAGAAGGTTTCGTCCCCATTTGTGTTTGAGTTTACTTGATAAAAATGATCAAGAAGGGCCTTTATCTTTGAATCCTTATCGAAAATTTTTTGATTATTCTGGTCTAAAAAATACGAAGGAATCTGTAACTGGCGTTTATTTTTGAAAATAGTCTTGTAAGGAAGACCCCATAGTTTCGAATCGGAACAAAATTTTACGTGAATAAAGTGTCTAGTTGTGCATCACGCGTTATCACTCGCTCGCTGATAAGAATCCGATTACAATTGTCTCTGGTTAGTCTGTCTTATTTATTTATCTTCGATTTTCGTTACACTAATCACCTCCGAATAGAATCGAATTCTTAGCTGTTGTACTTAACGGTGTTACCAGTTAGGAAATGTTAAATTTTCGGACTTCTATCGTAACTGGCTAGGATACGGGTTTCAATGGCTATCCGACAGTTATTAGGTTCCACTATTTTACCTTTTTTGGTAGACTTAAGACCTAAACTTGGAGCTAAAGGCACAAAATATGATGGAATTAAGAAAACGATTACGGACCTTGTGTCAGAAATTAACACAGCGTTAGCTGAAGACGTCAACCCAGTTAGTTCGAGCATAGACATGAATGAAATTACTAAAGTAATTCATGAAACAATTTATCCCGTTTTAAAAAGATTCGAAACAAAAAATAAACCGAGTTATTCGCAAATAACTAAAAATGATACCAAAAAAAATATTACTTCAATTCAGAAATCGAAACTGGACAAAACTATTAAAATCTCCATTTCCGATGATTCTAAGAAATTAGATAAACTGAATAATATCGCTCCGGGTAGTAAAACCTCTTCTGAATTAGTAGAAAAGGTATTTAAACAAGCTATCAAGCCTAAGGATCTTAAAGACATGCCTATTTTCACACGTAAAAAGGATAGTTTAATGATAAAAACCACTAACGAAGACAAGGAAACAATTATAAACCGCTTGAATAATTTTACTGATAAAGATACATTTACCTTTTCAGAACCGGCAAAAAGAATGCCTTACATTAAAATAACAGGGTTGCCTTTTTCCTTTCGTTCTTATGATTCTGACCAAGTCAAAAACGAAATTCTTACTTCAATTCACCAGTATACTAACCTCTCAATCGATCGGAACGCTTACGTCAAAATTATCAAGAAGCAAAGGAAAGAAAATACTTACTTGGAAGCGATTGTTCAGGTATCACCGGATGTATACAATTATCTAATTAAAGATGGATTTGTTCCTGTAGAATGGCGCTTATATCGGGTCTACAAACATATTGATATTACCCAATGTTATTCATGTGGAGGCTTCGGGCATAGAGCTCGGCATTGCAAACTGGATAATGAAGAAAGAGGTAAAATTAAGGAAATCATTGATCGTGGACATTGTCCAAACTGTCACTTTTCAAATGTAGAAAGAAAAACGAACTTCAGTCTGGACCATAAGTATTACCAGCTTTACAATGCGAAACTGCGAAAAGAATTCATTCAATTTTAGATAACAACACTTGTTATGGAGAATAATAATTTCGATTTCCTCTCTGTAATGCAATTAAACCTACATCATTCACGTGCTGGTAATAATTTGCTACACTTCGATTTATTGAAGGAAAACAAAGATATTGTGTGTATCTCAGAACCGTATCTTATTCAAAAGGTAATCCCAGATATTACCAATGCTTATACTCAAACTACAAAGCAGTTCGTGTCAATTTTAGTTAACTCAGCATTACCATTTAAAGAGGTAGAATATCGTGGCAGTTCAATTGGAAGAAATTTTTATTATCTCCTGTTACTTTCCGCCTTCACAAGATCTAACTAACTTCTTAGATTTGTTATCTCAATTTATTACTTTCCACCAGAAGAAATCGATTATCTTATGCGGTGACTTTAATGTCCGAAATAAGATCTGGGACAGTCGGGCTTTTCACTCGAGAAGATCTAACATTTTTGAACAATTTATTCTTAGTAATAATCTTTTTGTCGCCAATGAACGAGATGAAATTACTTTTTCTAACGCCAATGGTTTCAGCGTTATTGACTTGACTTTGATCCACGGTCGACCTAACGTAATCAGTGACTGGAAGGTAGATAATAAAGCAATTTATTCAGACCGCAGTCCGATTCAGTTTAAATTATCAGTAAAAATGAATATTACTAATAGTTTAACGCATCGCATTATAAATTATAAGAAATTCAATAAAATCGTTGTAGAACATTCGCACTTAAACTACGATTTTAAAACTGCTAATGATTCCCACCAACTGAAAATAATGTTAGAAAATTTCCGTAACACACTTCATGATACTATTAGTAGCAGCACTGAAACGATTCAATTAAATAGGAATTCGTGGTGGAATATTAATTTAGAAATTTTACGAATAATTCTAAGGAAATTGCGCAAACGGGTTCAACGCTCACACAAGCGGGGAGCTAATAATCACAATGCGCGCCTGGTTATGAATTTGGTACGAAAAATTTTTAATAAAGAAATGCGAAACGCGAAAACCAAAAATTGGAAAAAATTTTGTTCCGATTCGAAACTATGGGGCCTTCCTTACAAGACTATTTTCAAAAATTTAGTTAGTTAGTGATAGCTCTAGGCTGTTAAGTAATGTTTCAATGGTAACAATTGGTTGTAATTTTTGATTATTTTGGGTTTTTTGTTATACTTTTTTTGCCCTTTGTATTTTTTTTGTATGGTGTTTATATTTTTGTTAACAATACGTAAATATTCTATTTTATCACTCTAATGTAATGCGGTTAAGTCTCTTTCGAGCTGGTACGCATTTTGTTTATAAATACTGTATTACTGTACTTAGCCAAATATACGTTCTGTTCTGTTCTGTTCTGATATTGTTATTGTGTTACTCTTACTATTACAACTAGGTTGTTACGTCTGATGAAGAACGCCAGTAAGCATAAATGCGTAATTACAGTACACCTGATCTTAATAACTGCACAAATAAAATATTGTAAACGTGTGCCAACAATAAAATATACAATTCAAAAATGGTTGAAGAAGAGAGGAAAAGAGAAAGAAAAGGTAAGACCAGAAGGATGCAAAACTTTGATCACGTACAAGGGTAGCACATGTAGATGTCCAATTGTATATTTCTTTTAAATATTGTTCTTAAATAATTAAATATTTTATTAAATAAAATCGTCTTCTATATTTAGTTTTAATCTGTGTTTACTAATAACAATATGTTCCGCTACAGATGATTTATTTAAATATCTGTGTTTAATTGCAGCGATATGTTCATTATAACGTAATACATGTAACAAAATACATATAAGACAAACGCGTCGCACATTATAAAGCGACATCTCCAGCTCATCTTATGAAACTACTATAACTCTATTATGTGTAGTATAATTGCATTAATAATAATATTTAATTTTGAAATACGAAAATGTTCGAATGCATTTTCTGTTTTATCACTTTACTTAAAGTATACGTAAAACAAGTATTACAGAAAATAATAATTGCTATAAAAATAGAAAATACAGCCGACATGTTTCGGAGTTACATACTCCATGTACCGTGATTATGTACATCTCAGATTGTTATCAAATATATAGTCGCTAGTCAGGTAGTAAATAAAGTGTTGACTGGGGAACTTAACGCTAATTGAAAACTAATTTTAACCTAATCATACATGTCGGAAAAGCATGTCTGAAATGTTGTTGCAAATATAAATCATTTAAATTTCTGCCTTAATTAACATGTTATGTTTAGTTTAGACGTACTGCGATAGTAAATATTTCATATTCAAATAAAAGCCGTACACCTTCTTTTGATTTAGCCTCCACAGGTGGTCGACAAGTAAATATTTTTTAAATTCATTTGTTCTTCGATTTTATGTTTACGCGTTTTGCTTAATTGTATTTTCGTTACGAGCAAACTCGTACAATGACCTCGACCGCTTCACCAGTCGGTACACTGTGGTCCTAAAAGCCACTATGAAGCCAGAGGAAACCGATGCAGCCACCCGCAGTAAATACGCACACAATACACACCAGGTAGGCTCATAGCGTCCGCCTCAACTTTCAAAATTCGCAACCGAGAACATTGACAAAAACCAGGCGTGTAATCACCGAAACTGCGCATCATGCCAATTATGTGCATGTATGCAACGTAAACTCTCTATCAGTAGCAGCGGTCTAAACGGTTCGTCTACTTAGAATATTTTCACTGATACTTCTCTGATTGCTATTTCTGATAACGCAACCGAATATCAGTTCCGGCTAACCAACGACTACGCTCACCACTACCGACACAGTCACTTCATCAACCCAGAAAGTACCGATAAATGCATCAGATGAAAGCAAAACGGATGAACGAAATTATTTTTCGCGAAACGACACATTTCCTAATAAATTAAAAGACGTCGCGACCAAAGTCAAACGAATCGCTCTGCTGAACTAGTTTGATTATCCCCCATTGAAGACTAATTTCCCCCTATCTACCTGCGCGTAATATATATATATATATATATATATATATATATATATGTAAATACTTCGTTAGCCGGAGGTGTTCTGAACATCAAGGCTGCATCGTGCGTAAGTAAAGATCGAATCTTCCTCAAAACGATACATACACGTATTACCGACAAAATTTTTGTAAAACGGTGGAAAAATAAAATTAAGAACGGAAATAAGCAGGGCTCGCCCCGCTTAAATCTAACAAATTCATACAACTTAATAATGGGAAAATGGTTTGTTACTAAACCGGGGGGAAAAAAAAAAAAGAAAAAAAAACTCACACTATTCAACAGCTAGTATTCTGAATGAAATAATCAGCGCATACCTTACGTCGACTTTCTTATTAAAATTATGAATACCAATATATCACGATGGACACTGGCGTAGACAAGTTTACACAGAACAGATAATTGTGATAATATCCCCGATTCTTTCCTGTTAAATTACGAATCGGATAAAGGAATCATCCCAGTTAACCCAGAACACCCAACACGGTACGATAGCGAGCAACAAAACCAACCTCTACTCTCATTTCTGAAATTCATATTCTTATTCTTTATATCACGCAATCATCCGTATCCCCTTATTTTATTCTTCCAACTATTCGTATTCTCTTCTTCTTGAATTTCTTCCTTCGGTATATTTTCCATTAATTTTATCAACACCTCTTCTTCCACACTGTCTATCTTACTATATTAACTCCTCTTGACCGCATATTTTATCGTAACTCCTAGTCTTCCGGTAGACACTTTGTCTTGTAGGTAATGTAATATATATTGTGTTTTCAACCTTAGCAACTTATAGTAAAAGTAAATCATTTTCGGCGACAGTTATTCTCGTTCCACCATGTGACATTTGTTGACTAAACCAATTTGGTAAAAATATTTTTAAACAGATTTTCTATATACTGCTAATTTTCCTCATTTCAGTTGTTTTCGCTTCCCTCCAAATTTCTATTCCATTTTAATTCTAGATTTTATCAAAGATTCTGTGTAATTTGTGTACCGTAATTTCAACTGAATGAAGCATTGACAATTTTCTTTATTTAATATTAACGTGTATATGTGAAAATTGAAAGAAGTACAATATCGCTAATATAAACTCGTGAACGGAATCCGCTCTCATGTTCGTACACTTCAAACCTATTCGTACCGAATAAACTTTAGAAATATCTCGATGTGTAGATAAAGTACAACTCTCTTCGGTATATGCCGAATTCGCTAAAAGCACTCAAAATTCCTTCTTTAAAAAGGAAATTCTTTACACTGTTCGAGACATGAAAGTTTGTCTAAAGAAAATAACGACTTTGGCGACGAGTGTTGAAAGAAATTATAAATCGGTCGTAGTGTTCGGGACCAAAAATAATAAAGTCAAAGAATTTTGGTTGGACCAGAAAGTTAAAAACCGGTCGGCGGATGAAAGATTTCCATGAGAAAGGTCGATATATATCAGAGTATAAAAGCAGATAGTCGAACTGAAGACGAATCGGAGAAATTACAAGTCGAACATAAAAAGACTATATATTTGTGTGTTTCCATAGAAGAGAAGGAAACAGCTGTCAAATAGCCGGTTGGAACCAATTCGAGATTTTTCGACACTTTAGTGAGAGTAAATGTTAAATAAAATTATAGTTTAAAAAAAAATTAAAAGCGGGCACAGCAATGTGAACTAAAAAGTAAAAAATAATTTTTAAATATAAAGATAATATTCAACACAGTAATGAAAATCTCCCAAGTCGATATATTTTAAGTTTTTCTAATAAGCTCAAAATGAGAATAAAGTAATTCACAACAAATTAACTTTAATATAAAAGAAAGCGTGGGGCGCTTACTATATTTAATAAATTAAATCGACCTACAAATAGTTAAAAAATAAAAGAAAAAGTATAAACAATTGATATCAAAAGCCTACTCCACGCTTTTTTTTACATTAAAGTTAATTCGTTGTGAATTACTTTATTCTCATTTTGGGCTTATTAGAAAAATTTAAAATGTATCGACTTGGGAGATTTTCATCACTGAGTTGAATATTATCTTTATATTTAAAAATTATTTTTTACTTTTTAGTTCACATTGCTATAAAAACGTGTTTCTTTCGTATTTTTAAGCTATAATTTTATTTGTTTTGAAGTGAAACTTCTTTAGGCTCCTCGCCTTATATATAAATAAAAATATAGGAAAACGAGCGAGCGTACGTTATGAATAATGATTCTTAATACATTTAAAAATTCGTAATGTACAAGCAGCCAGCGATACATTGAATCAAAATTTATTTTGTAAGTTATTGCATTTTATACCACTTTGAGAGAATATACATATATACATATATATATATATATATATATATATATATATATATATATATATATATATATATATATAAAAGAAAAAAAATAAATTTATTAGAACTTGAAATATCAAAAATTAATCAAACATAAAAAGTGGATATGAAGAATCGGGAAAAGAAAGGCATCAAGCATACAAAGAGAGGATGTCAATGATCTCAAAGAAACTGGAACTGAAGCAAGCCGAATTTAATCTTAACAGAAACGTGGATGAGAATAATGACAATACATATACCAAATTTCGATTGCATCGTGAAATTTAAACTCCAGAACGTTTAAGCAGGAGAAGCTGCAGTTTAACCTTATTAGAAACGATAAGTTAAATATTGTTACTTCTAATATTGAGATATGTCAATACACAATGTTACGCAATTAGATTTTGGTCAAACAAATTCTGGGGATCATATATGTTCTGTTCGATGTAAGACGGAAGATGTAAAAGAAATAATTATTTATCGCCATTTATATATTTCCACAAATCATAGGGTTCGAGATATAATTAAATTTATACAACATAAAAGATTACTTTCACTCCCGATGGTACAAAGCTATTAAAAGAAAATTTACATACACTTCCAATGATACTAGCTGGAGACTTCAACGTCACAATTTTGCATCAGACAATTCTTTGCCTCTAATAGAATTTCTTTAAACCGAACTTCAATTATTAATAATAATCCAAATGAATCAAAGTACAGAACTACCATTGATGCAGTATTTTCCAGATATTATATTGATAAAATTACAAACACAAAAACTTATATTTCATATTTCAGTTATCTTTATAGAATGCAACATTCAATGAAAGCATTAATGCAACAAATGCATTAATTTTTTATTTGTTTTTGTTTTTCTTTAAGTGAAACATAAAAGATATGTGTGCTTATAAGAGCCACAGATCTCTCCATTTGGTTCTCACTCTTGGTAAATTTGATAGCAATACTATAAGCTACACTAATTCAGCCGTTAACCCGATAATGTCGATCTGCTTGAGCGACGTGGCCTTTTCGGCACACTATGTATTATATTAGGAGTTATATTTAAGAACATATTTGTATAGTATTTACATGTTTCTAATTTTACAAGCTCGTCCTTTTATCCTTTCTTCATTGTTGCTACAGACTACTTCACATACAACTCGGTGGGTGACGGGACTATGTTTTGCATCTCGTTCCTTTTCTATGATGAAAGTACATCTTGCAGGGATGCACACCACCTTTATTTCGTTTTGTTTAAGCTACACATTCATTTGCACCCATCACTCCTTTTTAGGTACACTAGTTTCCTGCACTTTGAACACACATATTATAATAAATATATTTCCCCATTCATAATTGTGGAATTGGGGTTTAAAAAAAAAGAAGAAAAAAAAAATACTATAAGTTAGGAAAGAAGATGCCTTTGAAGTTTCATTTCTGCCCTATGGCCCGAGACACATTCATTTCTTTTTTTTTTTTTAAACTAACAACCGTGTATATCTTGACAATACTTTCTTTTTTTCTAAAAGTTAATATTTCTGTATCATACTTTAAACAAAAGCATAAACCGATTCTTCACTACGCCTTCTAAACACCGTTAAATTCTCTTAATAAATTTGTGTAATATTACGACGCATGGGGGGGGGGAAGTAGTTTAAATTTTTTTGAAATACGTGAATATTTAAAAAAACTAATCTGCTTGATTATTTCTTCGCTCGAATTTCCAATAACTGATATGAATATTCTAGACGAATATACTAAAGCTTCACAACGTGTCACCGGCTTTATTCGTAATCTTCACGCAGAACTTCATAGTCTTCACACTCGTCGCAGAGTTTCTTCCTTTTCCGAAATCGTTTCAAAATCCATCATTCTTCTCGATTTAAAAGTTTGAATTTAGTACACTACACTCTTATGTTACCAGATTCAGCATTCAAAGTAAACATCAAGGCAAAGATTAAATAAAGTCACGGGCATATTTCCTACAATAAGGAAACCGCTTAAATTTCTACCCCCCCCCCCCCCGAAATAAATAAATTAACCGACTGCAGCATGCAAACAATTCTGAAAACAAGCGGTATCGGCGAAATAAATCAAAGTTCTGTTATTGGGCGGGAGCAGACAATTATAAATTTTTAGGAGCGTCAACTTGCAGATGGTAAGATCAAAAGTTCAGTTCGTCGAATTGAAATAATGATAAAAAAAAAAAAAATGTGTTTGGAAACGAGATTAATTTTACGCATAAATGATATCAATGAATTAACGAGAGTGTGAATGTTCGCTCGCGTTATAATACGCTTTTGTCGTAAACTGTGTGTTAATTTCGAGAAAATCGTTAATCATCTGCCGGTTGCAATTCATCGAAGATTTCCCCGTTAATGGTTGTTCGAAGTCTTAAAATTAACTTTGACGCAAGTAGAAGGAAAAACGGTACGTGTTCCTAGACGTATTTTGATAATGCACCACAATGATGATAATAACATTTTTTTCCATGCGACTAAAACAGCTTTCATTACTGCACGTATAATTCCGTTTAACCATTCGTAATTCCAAATAATTAATTATAATTCGGCAGCGTGTAAACCTGCACTGAAAATCAGAGAAAGCCAAAAAAAAAAAAAAAAAAAAGAACAAAGAAACGAAAAGCAAAATAGTATAATTTATGTTTTTAACGTGAAACATGTTTCTGGACTGCTGAAATTTTCGTGATGCGTGATGATTCGTGATCGCGTGTGGTGCTTAATAACAGTACGCTAATTACGTTTCACAACGCAGTTCCTATAATAATATGATCATTTTTATCATCCTAAAAACATGTTTGACACTTCTTTCCTATCAAATCGCCCGAATTTTTTTCTCACAGTTTTGCAAACTTGTGTAGAGCAGTTCAATTTGGACGCTGAGCGTAAATATTTAATTTTCGTGATGCGCGATTGCGTGGTGTGCACTAAAAGCGTGCTAATTTATGTTTTTGCAGAGCGGTCTATAATTATCATTTATATCTTAAAAACGTGTTTTCGTCAATTTTTTCACTATCAACTTCGTTAAAGTCATCACTGCCTGGTTTTCTTTCGTGCGACGATTCGTGCACGAAATTATTTGACTTGCGATTAATTTTCAAAAAATCGATGGCTCTCAAATTACGTAGCTACGAGTTGCTTCCGTATTGTCCCCTAATTCGAGCGTGTACCTATTTTTCTTATCGTTCATTTTAATATTCCCCGCGCTTTAACCGTATCTCGAAAGACTTTCCAGTTTCTCACCTTTACCCTCGTTGCTGCAAGCTCAATTGACTACTTCTGTGGACGTTCTCGATTATACTACTGTTTTTTTTTTTTTTTTGAAACAACACTGACAAAGGCCTATATAATTAAAGCTCCTTCGTACGTTGCGGGGTAAAGTTGAATTTTCTAAACAGTCGAAATGTTCATTATCAGATTTCATAATTTGCCTTCATTTGAATTTCACTTCGTTCATGTTCGTACTGTTACGTCGCCGATTTTCCTGCACCTGCGCGACTCTTTTCGACCTTATTCCACTCCTCGCTGCCGCCAGCACTCCTATCGATAAGTAGCCGCAACAAAAAACAGCGTAAACCTCGAGGGAGACCCTCCCCTTAGTTAGCTGTAGGAATAGCGCCAAATGCGTAAAGTGTTTTTCGAAATAACTCGAGCAGATAGATTATAGTGTTTTTTCCGATTAAAGTAATATTTCCTTAATTTAAAAAAAATACTCGTTTTTTAATCAACGTACCATTGTCAACTCATTAACGATAAAAATTAAAATTGTAATTTATTATTTTCTTTCTTTGTTTTTGATTTGACAATAAGTCATTTCACCACTATCGAGCCGATGTGAGAATAATGCTAACTGGAATAAGTAATATTCGAAACAAGGAAAGTTTCGGACAACCATGACCGTAAATTGTTTAGCATAACCCACGGATCATCTTCGGAATGGGAGGGGGGGGGGGAGAAAAAAGGAAAATCGCAACATACCTTGAGCACTTAAACTCGACTGAGCAGCAAGGGGATAGGAAACGGCTATCACAACCATCACCTACACAATAAGTATAACTTAATCAACGCAGGAATGCCGGTACAGAATCACAGGGAGAGAAAAAAATAAAAAAGATTCGCCAGAAAGAATGCGGCGACATTTTCTTTTTCCAAACGAACAGAAAATTACTTTCCGAAAATAAGTCCAAATTAATGTGACACTATTCGACGGGTTGTTTCCTAATTTTTGATTTTGATTCTCCCTGTCTACTTGCTCCGAAACAGGTATTGGTGTACGACGCTCTCTTTGTCACAAGCCTTACAATTTAACACTTTAATATTTAAAAAGTTTCATCTTATTGAATTGTGAGTAACCCGGCTAAGGATTTTGGGTCTCGCAAGGAACAATCTGCTATTATTTTACAACCGAAGATCGTTAATTGATATTAAAATAAGTATGAGACATAAGCGACTGCATTGCGGACAAATCAAAGGTAAATGACTATGACGGTGTTAACAAAGAAATTTAGATTTCCCCGAGGCAACGAAAAATAAGTTGGTCCTATATTGCGTAACCGGTAAGGTTACATTGACGGTATCCGGAGCATATTTCAAGAGTTTTGCATTTTGTAATTTAGTCTATTACTAGTGGTTAAGGGACTTAGCTACCAAATCAGAGGAGTCATATCGCGAGACTTCTCTCGTTCCGGATCTGAATCGCTCCCAGGTTTATACCTAATCTGAAATTGAATATTGGTTATGACCATAGAATTATCTGAAAAAGTAAAGGCGACCGAGAGAAAGGACCCCCCCCCCCCTCTACTCTCTACATTGGTTCCGTTGGGCTTAGTACACTACGAAAAGCTTAGTTACACAACCCGCGACACCCTGCTAAAGGGTATGGGACTTACTTTACTTTACTTTACTTTATAAAAAATGTATCAAAACATCTATTACGTGACAATACACAGAAAATGGAAAACATTTATAACTTTACTCTTTTTCGATTCAATGGACTATACCTCCTGGCTGATCGATTACACTTTATTAATCAACGATAATGAACAATTACGAAGTAGTCGGGGATTTGTCAGCGGAATCGGAATTATTCTCGTGTTAGTCGGGACATGGACGATTACCATTTAATAAATATCTGGAAAATAATTTTTTTTAATTTTACAATGGTACACGTCGATAAGCGGTAAGTTTATCTTTTCATTTATTTGCGATGAATTTCAATAGAAAAATATTTTCATACGGTAATTGTTAAATATTAAAACTCATGTAATCATCATCATCTTTAGCCGAAGTATTGATGGAAGACGAACAAATCCGATTACTCTTCCGTAATTGTGTGCATTGTGTAATTATTAATTATGATTAATAAAGTGTAATCGAGATTACCAAACGATCGCAATTACCGGAATCACTATTAATTATCGTAATTACGCTCAACTCTATGTTTTGCAAATGCACATTATAAACTACATATGTTTTTGTAATCATAATTAATAACAAAACGCCTAACTTTGATGTATGTATTAATGATAACATCACATCCTTGCGCGACAAAAGTAACAAGAAAATTCGTTATGAACGTCCAACTTTGATGTAATTCATTGATAACATCATTCTTGTACTACACAAGAGTAACAAGAAAATCCATATAAGATAATATATGTAACGTTTTCCCCGATGCCTTTTTAAAATGGACATCGTTTCACAAACTGAATTTTTTAGAACTATATAATATCCGGAGACCCAAAAAGCAACCCCCCGTGGCGAGCTTCGAAAAGTCGAGTTTTTGTATTCTCGTTCATTTGCCGTAAAATTCCGCGCGCGTCAAAAATACCACATAAGCGCTTATAAAATGAAAGAAATTTTTAGTTTTTTTTTTTTTCAAATTATAAAACCTATTTACCCATTAATCCGTGTCATACATAAACATACACACGGGCAGCCTACAGAAAATTGGTTTTCGAACGCTTGAAATACGAAAACAAAACGCAGAGGCAAATTTTATAAATTCACTTAGTTCGCTACTACGAAACACGTCAGTGTTTTTATAATATTATAATATTTTAACATTTAAACTTTGATTTAAAAAACTATTCTCCGGGTTTTCCACACTCTCGAAAACCCATAAATATGTATAGCTCCAAAAGTACAATAATGCCTTCTCACCTTTGGAAAGTTTTAAAAATTAAATATAACAATCCGTTGATTTATCGAAATAAGAATGTAAAAATGACTGATAATGTAACACATTCCAAAAAAGAATTTGCATACGTTTTAGGGGGTGCACACCCGTCCGTCCTCAAAATTAGAAGAGCAATCAGCAACAGTTCATTTTAATTAACACCAACTTGAGCTCCCTCTTTAAATCCGATATAACAAGAAAAGATTACAAATATCACCACAAAAGTACCGCTCTTAAAAGGCTACGAAATTCACGAAATAGATACTCCTAGTAAGGAGTTCTAAATTTTCATTTCAGAGAAATTTCTTCAAAGTGTCTAGTGATTAAGAATAGTCAGTTGCTGCAATGGAAATCCGCTAGTTGCTACTATTTCAAACTCTAACGGTAAATTTGTGAAACTCGATGTTAAAGTTAAAATCACAGGAGATGCGCGGCCAGGACCTTTTGAGCGAAAAATTCATGTTTTGACATTCTCATTTATTCACGCTTCTACACGTGAAAAAGTACCCACGCATTTTTTTTTTATATAGTGACTTCGAAACTACCCCAAAATATGAAAGAAGGTTAGAGATTTTAGTATGAACAGGAATAGAGGAAATGAATACGGCGTTCAAAAAAAAAGGAAATCCCAAATACGATCGTTCTTCATTTTCACATATACAAACACCACATACATAAAAAAAAAAACATCGATACAAAAACTTTTTCTAGGATACGTACGAGTACGAGCTTATTATTTACACGCTGAAGTATGTGGATCGCAGAGACTGCCATAATTATTCAGAGTAAGTTTATTGTTTAATATTAAGGTATTCGGCAGAATGGGACACAGAATCCGAAAATTTCTAAATTCCTGTCGGCAACTGAGGGCGTTTAAGTGTCAAAAAAAAATTACACTCGCATTTAAAAAAAAATTAAATTGATTTTTGCCGTCTATTAAATATAGAACATATAACAACCTGTAACCATTTACAGTAGAGTATCAAGCCCAACAGCACTAATGAGAGTAGGCAGGTCAGTTTCTATCTCTCGTTTTACTTTAAGTGTCAAAAAAAAAAAAAAAAAAGGACGCTCGCATTTAAAAAAAAAAAGAAATCACATTGATTTTTGCCGTCTATTTAATAATATAGAACACTGAACAACCTGTAACTATTTGCAGTAGAAAGTGTCGCGTCAGTAGGGTATATAGAACAACTGCCTCGGTGTTGGATAAAATCACCGGAAGAAGAAAAAAAACCAAGGAACCAACATACTCAGGAAAGGGAGATTTTTTAGGTAGATTTACAAATGTTTTTATGATAGCTCCCAGAATTCTCCCGAGGTAGCACTTTAAGTTAGCATGGTTAAAAGACTGCCAGATCCGAAAAACTTTTTGAAGACTCGAGTGAGCAACACGTGGGAGGGAAAGAAAGTTAAGAAAAAAAAGAGTAATAAATACTTTTTAAGACAAAAACTCATTTCAACATCGTTAATCTCGTATCTTTACAGTGTTTTCGAAGATTGAAAATTTTTCTAAGCAATAATATATCCATTAAGATTATGAAAAGACCAATAGAGATCGATCGCCCATTTGGCTTTGACTACTATTTCCGGAATTATCGCATACGGTATTATAAACGTATAATAAAGCGCGCATGCTATTACCGTGTTTGTTGCGATGGCAGCACCATACTTCCACCTGATGTTTCCTGTCTCGCTTCTTTCCGAAAAGAGACGAGTGTGAAAATAAAAGAGCAACAATATTTATTCTACCCGCTCTGTTTCGACGCAATATCTAATTCCCGCGTAAGGAAACGCACACTTTCAACGGAACCAGAACGACGTCGAAAAGCCAAAGAAAAAGATTTTTTTTTTACTTGGAAAAAAAGAAAAAGGAAAAAACTAAAAACTAAAAAAAAAATGAAAAAAAATGGGAAAAAAAATGAAAAACGTAACAATACTAAAAAGAAAAACCTATATAATGTCACGCGCTATGGCTGCTCGCGGTACGGAAACGCGAAAATTATTTCACGGATTTCGTTTTAGTTTTTGTTTTTTCGGAGAGAAAAAAAATAATAAATAAAACGAAAACATAAATAAAAATGAACCTCTCAATCGAATGCGCGAGAAAACTTGTTAACACGGCGGCGAATCAGACTGAGCGACACTTTTGAACCACTCTGAAGTGAAGCGGTCGCTAGCTTCAGGAGCGCTCGGAAGAAAGGATTTCCACCAGGAACCAGCACAGTCGACGACAGGATTCGGGACGCCTCGGCCCTATAGTTCTGCGCAACGCCAGCAGCGAATTACGCCCTCAGCCGTTGATTTCTGACTCCCACATTCCGAGAACGGCAGCTCTCCGGCCACACCGTGTGGTTCTCAATTTTTCCACCATTGCCTCCACCGCTGCGCCGAAACTCGCACAAACGTTCACGTTGCCAGTGTGCGCGCGTGCACGCCTGTTCCTCACATGTCACACCGTCTGAGTGCACACCTATACGAAGATACGCAGTCACCGAGCTACATCTTATGCCATCGAACTTTTATGCTGTGACCCACATTATATACTCTAGCCCTGTCCGAGCGTTGCCTTCCAGCACCGCCAGAAGCGACACGCTGCGACCGCCGCCGAAAAACGCTAATTAATAACAATCGGAATCTGCCCCGTTCGCACAAAAAAAAAAAAAAACAACCGAAAAACCAGTTGAAGAGACGACCATAAACCAGCATCAGATCTCATCCGTTCGCACCGTGCACTTCGGAATTCATAGTTTCGCTCGGGGTCCGTTACCACAGAATTTTCCATTCGACGACCGCTATACTATCGAGTTGTTAAATACGATCCCGCGTTACTGGGGCCTAGTTCGAGCTGGCCCGTGAGCTTTGTGCAGCCGCTCTGTTTGTCTAGAAACTTCGAGTCGCGTTTCACCGTCGATGTCATGTAGCCCGGAAAGAAAATACAGAAAAAATTCGCCCGTAACGCCACACCCTTCCCGCTACGTTTATCGAAATTATTATATTGCGGAAGCGCGGCGAACTTTGCGTGAAATATAAATCGGACAAACGCTATGCAACAGTTCGACAAAAACCGTCGAGAACGTTGATGAAACGGAACTATTAGCCTAACCAACTCGTATAATAACGCGGCGCTGTTTCGAGCTGAAATTGGACAATAACACGAATTGGTTAGGAACTGTGATTTTTATAGAACATACGAAAAAGAAGAAAAAGAAAGAAAAACACCGAAGGGCGCTACATGAAATTTTGAAAATTTCTCAGAAAAGCTTCTTTCGACGCGGTGAAAAATCAAATTTTCTCTAAACTGTTGAATAATCTTACGTAGTAAGTTAAGCAGACGGGTTCCAGTCTGCCTTCACTCAAAAACGCACCTTTAGTCCGCTAACATTCTAGACGAATTTATATGGGAAACCGATTTTATCTCCTCTTCATCGCGCTACTGTCTAGTTAAATGTTGTACATTTCTATCGCGAGGATAGAGAGTATAATGGCCGTTTTCGAAACTGCTTAAAATCCCCTTATATTAAACAAAACCATTTTAAAAAAGAATAATTTAACACAGTGAATCAGGAGGCAAAAACTTGTAATATGTGTGCATATATATATATATATATATATATATATATATATATATATAGGTACATACAAAACTCTGTTCTTCAGACTTCAAAAGTAAGCCCACTGAACCTCCAGAAAAGTTTAGTTCTTTTGTAATGTTTGTAAAGTGCGAAATGGACCCTACAAAGGACAGCAATGCAGTCACCACAGAAAATGATGGAAAGGAGAGGATAAGCGGTAATAGGGAGTAATAATGGCAAGAGCTCATTAAGAAGAGCAGGACACTCCAAGAAAATGTAATCAGCATCACATATAAGAGATTTCGTTAAATACGTTACTAAGTACTCTGATTTAGCTCTAGACCTTTATGCGATTATAAATGATATAGAATTGCATAAAATTCTGTATGGAAAATTGTGCAAATATGATTTCCCCGTATACCTACAGTGACCCCCCTATGTCCTATTTGCAACTGAGCATGTTATCGTTTTTTCGTGTCAAAAATTACAAAACAGAATTCCCGGTTTATTCTCAGTGCCTGTTAGTGTTTAAAAACTCCACCTTGCGCACATCTTTCATTTTCATTATCCTCTTTCTGCATTTCCTTCTCTTTCAACTATGTTTTTTCAATATTTGTGAACCAAATTATTAATTAAATGTATATTTGCCAAGCTGGTCCTTGGTGATAGCTAACCCAACCGGTTAATAACCTTCATATACTATGTTGGCTGTTTATTCGATTAAGAACAAATAAAGTTAAAAAAGTACTTCTCTAAAAATTAGAAACTCAAATGTCAATTACCAACTTGCTGAATGTATTGTGCCCCCCCCCTCTCCACACACACACACACACACACACACACACACACACACACACACACACGCGCACACACACACACACACACACACACACACACACACACACACACACACACACACACACACACACACACTAGATTTATTCGTTAACCGAGGGCAATGAGCTTAAAAATTATTTTAAAATTATTTTAAAAATAAAAATAAAAAAATACAACCGAGATTACTGAACGATTTTAAATTTACTGCATAAAAAAGGTCTAAAAAAAGTTGCTCAGCATAATCTTGCAATATAAACCCCTCCTCCTTCCGAATTAAATATACGCGTAAATAAAGTGATTAGCGTATAACAACTCCATTTAAAATTGATTTTCAGATCAAGCGACATTTTCTTTTTAGTAGTAATTTTAACCGTTTATTAATGTATTCCTTTTTCGGATTTTCTACCCGTAGCGCTCTATCGATACTAGTTGCAGCGTTAACACATAAGCAGCAAATGTATTTCTCTCGCTTTCTTATAATTCGAAAGTAGATCAAAAAAATTGTTTAAAATATACGCCTAGTTAAATTATGAAACTAAATCAAATAGTTTTAACTCGCGCTTTCCTACCTTTCCTACCTCAATCAAACGGAATTTCTGATGAAATTTATGAAATAACATTTTCTCTTGTCGCCTATACAGCTTTTATATAAACGAAGAAGATAAAAACTATACACAGATTAAGCCTAATTTTCCTCTCGTCTAACAACTATTAAGCAATTTTCCGGCATAAGCAGCATTGTTATTTCCGTATTCCTAAATAGTTATCACCGAAAAACGCAAGCCCCCCTTCCGTAAATAACATTATAATAAAATCATCTTTATACGGCTCGACATTAATTGCATTAAAATGATCGCCCACAACTATATACTTTAATAAATATCCACACTATCGGATTATTTATATCGATAATTTATTCCGATTAAATGCAAAACATAACGTTCATAGCATCAATCCCCGGCTCTGCTATTCTATGGAAATAATCTATAATCTACAATTTCCTCGAAATAATAAAAATTGTGTCTGTGAAAGCAACATTAACATAATACATAAAACATAAAGAATGCAGCAAAACAAAAATTATATTTTATAAATGTTGAAAATACTAAAATATTAAATAACATTTACATAGAGTTAGGAAAATCATAGTGTTTACGTTATACATATTGTAGTGAATACATAACATTATGCAATTACTAATCGTAACTTAACAGGTCCAAATATATATATATACATATATATATATATTAATTACAATGTAATTCTTAGGCTACCCCCCATTAGAAAAAATGTCCCAAAAAAATGTCATAATTTTATGTAACGTTTGTTGTAGGATTTTTGTTATTGTTATTTAAAAATTGTTAACGAAAAATGTAACGAAAAAATATCTTAATTTTATATAATGAAAGTTAAACGTTAGGATAGGATTCTTATGATTATGTAATTTTTTTTTGTGTTAATGCCAGTAAGAATTACGTTGTAAATTTTGATCGTTTTATATAAAGTATAAAAGAGAAAGAGACAGAAATTAAATCAAGAAGGGCAAGGGGCATAGCCCCTTGCGAGACCAAAATGGCCGAGTTATATATATATATATATATATATTTATAACGGACTCCTACACGCCTGTATCTAGTAAGCATGATTGTACCGCAATCATTAACAATCATTAATTATTTTAAATAATTTATACTCATCATAGATCTCAATATCTCGTTTTAGTAGCTTGATTATTCTAACGACTTAGCTATTGCAAAGACAATCAGTTCATAACGATTATTTTTAAGTACATATATATGGAAGCAAGAAGTTCTTTACGAGAACTATAACATCACTCTGATGAATGAATTTTTGATAATTTTAGGAGGTCGCATAAAACAATTGTAAACAAATTGGGATGTTTTATTATCTAAGTAAATTTAAGAATTTCTAAAGTATTGTATTACTTAGATTTTAAAAAAAATCTATAAAGCTCTTTCCTTCGAAAAGTAAACATTAGGGTTACTTTCTTCTCATTAGAATTTTGTAAGACTTTTAAATTTCGAAGTAAAAAGCGTGCAAAAACTCCTAGACGCTGAATGACGTATGCACCAAATAACGTTCGAATTAATTCTGCGGTTTGTAAATGAGTCAAAAACAGAGAAGTGAGTGATTTAAAAAAGAGGAAAACATTATTAATGTACTGGTGATTTAACGCAAAAGCAAAATTAAAAATACCGTAAATTAACAAATAAGCAATAAATTTCCTTGAATTAATAAAAAGCATTTATTTTTTTTTTTTTTTTTTTGGGCTCGGCTAACCAAGAGCATTGGCCCCTTTTATTTGGCACGTTGTTTAAAGTTCTGATGAATCATGTATAATTCTCTCCTTTTTAATAAAAATTAGAAAATCACGATTTAACTTCTAAAAACAATGTTAAATATTAATAAAAAGATTTTCTTTTTTTTGGGGGGGGGGGCTTTGCCAACCAAGGGCAGCTACCCAGGACAATTGGACTAGATTAAAGATTAAATTTTAATCCGGTCGGAAATCGATGACAGAAAAGATTATCGTTATAGAGTAACAACAAAACACATGACACTTGTCAACTAAATTTTGAGCCTGCAAACAAATTACCATATACCGAAGAAGTCCTAAATCGATACGTAACTGTAAACTTAAAATTAAATAAATAAAAATTTTAACAAATTGGATAAACGAAAACCAGTGTAAATCCTATTATCACACGGAACGTTTTTATTAAAATGCAGCGAATATGCTCAGAATTGATACTGGCCGCAAACATCGAATATTTTAAAGCCTTGATCCAGACACAATGCACATCCGATATTTCATTTCCTATGCGTGACTATATATTGCGACAATTATATATAAATCCATTAGCATAAACGTAAAATTCTTCAATGGCATTGTATCCATACTTTTTAAATAGGTAAAAAAAAAAAAAAACACTACAAAATGAAAACAAAATTAGTAAAATAAGAAATAAAATTATTTAAAAAAAAAAATAAAATATTTTGAAATATTTATTTTACCTCGTTCACAGTAAGGTTAAATAGCTAAAATCGAAAAAAAAAAAAAAAGAAGTACATTCCGCTTCATCATTGGTCAGTAAGAACTGACCGACCATTCTATTTACGCTTATTTTATTATTATTTTACGAGCGAGCTTTTATTGCGCCTCCTTTTAATGTCTTGTCTAAATTCTGTATTTGCCTTTGACAGGATTTACTGTTGGCAGCAGTCAACTTATAGGTATTTAAAAGCCGACCACCTCTTTGTTTAAATTGCTCTAGCCGCACATTTCATCAGAAATAAGTCTAACGTGATTTATTAATCTTTTTCGAGATTTTCCATTCACTTGACATGCTCATATTTCTTGCCATAAAAATCGTTCACACTATAGGCGGATAAGCATAATCTATCTCCACAACGTCTTCTATCGATACTTGGAGAATCATTTTGGTATCGAATAAATAAAATTATTCGAAAAAACGTTTATCTCTTGATCTGAAACATGTTCCAAATTATTTTTCAACAAAAAAAAAAAATTATTTTCGGTCGTTGTTTGTTTTTTTTTTTTAATAGTAAAAATTAAAATTAACGAATAATGGTTTTTTTTTCATCTAAATACTAGGAAATAAAAGACCTAAAAGTAAATATGTTTACGATTCTCACACATAAATCAAATTTTTTGTAAATCAAGTAAAACTAAAATGATTTTTTTAACTGCGTTGCATCAGACAGCATCATCATTTAATCGGATTATCCCACAAAGAGGCATCTTGACCACGATTTCGGTTGATCAGGCTGCGCCAACAATTACGGGGTCCCGTGCGATATATACACGATCCTGAAAAGTACGCGTACGTTGAGATCAAGAGCTAAAAGTTGGTTCAAATAATTTTTTTCATAAAATGATCCCCCGAGTATCGACGGAAGATGCCGCCGCCGTAGAGGCAGACTCGGTATGCTTCACTATACTACCCTTTACAATCGTATAAGGAAACTTTCTTGATACGAATTAATTGGATCATTCAATGCAGGTACGATATACGAATGTATAATTATTAAATCGAAATATTTAACTTGAGTACCTACTCTGTACTACCATAGCGTACAAAATTATATCGTCCTTAGTGCCCCCGAACAACATAATCGGTTTTGTAACTAAAAAAAAAAAACTTAAAAATTAGTTAACCGGCCCCCGATAAACATATCAGTTCAACATTAATAAAATTTTACCTGAGCTTCGAAACATATAAAAATCCCCGCTGTCCGAAGTTTTCCACCTATTTCCCGTTTCATCAGCTACATCTTTGGATGGAAACGTAACGAAAGATTTTTGTATCGACATCGAAGCATCTCTTTTTATTTTGTTTTACTCAGGTGTTAAAACTTCTCGCACACACCCCGTGTATATATGTCATTATTTTCTCTCGGTAATTGAGATGTTATTTTGCTGCAAAGTAGACGACTTTCGAGATGTCTGACAGAATTACTAAATATTTTTAAACATTTTTTAAAGATTTTAATTAAATCGTTGCGAAAAAGAAATTACAGTTATGAAGCGCAAATATGAATAAAGAAAAGAGAAAAGAAAATAATATACCTTTATTTGAAATTAAGTAATTTCTTGAGGGTTAATTGATGGATTCGTCGACATCGGTTTCCAGAGATTTGCGAAAATGCGACTAAGTCAGAATTGGAGAAAAAAAGAAAATCAAAAATATCCCCCTCTCCTCTATGCACATAAACTGATAATAAGCGCACGCGTAAGCCAATTGTAAGGTTTTTTTATCAAGCACATAATTCTAAAAGATAACGAAGTATTCCTTTTTACATCAAAATATTTAAAATCTAAATATAATTTTATATTCATTATTTTTCCTTTAATTGACGGCCGGTTAATAAAAAGTATTCCAAAAAAGATTAATCAAGTTCTAAACAAAAAAAATCTAATATATTTCGATATTAAAATATTTACGAAAAAAATAAATAAATAATCGGACACTTGCCTCCGAATAGGAAAATGAAAAGAAAAAATATCACTATTATTATTCGAAAGAACCGGAACTTTTATTTCAAATTAAAAAGAATCAATTCTGCATCATTTTCAATATTATTAAAAACAACGTAACTTTTATTTTTTGGAAAAAAAAAAAACTTACTTACACAAACCTTTTTTACATGCATCGATCTTTGACCCCGGTTTAATTTTAACCAAGGTCGAATTACGATCAACTCTCTAGAAGCGATTAAATGAAGGATTCATCGTCACTTTGAATCTTAGTTTATTCGCGCTTATTGAAAATTATACAAATTATCCCCACAAACTTTAAAATTACCACATCTAATTTTATTCAATTTGCGATTGTTGGTATCGAAAAGTGCAAAAGTCGTACTTTCTATTAAATGTGACTGCAACCCCCTTCAATTTTAAAATTGCCTTATCTAATACAAGTTCATTGCAGCGTGATTACTACCATTTAGTAAAGATTCGTCCTATCCTGCGGTTACATCGTCTGAAAATTGGTTGCTACCAACGTATTTAAAAGAAAATTACTCCATATATGTATTTCTCGTACAAAAGTACACCTTATGATGACACAGATAAATCTCCTCTGGAATGCTACGCAATGATACAACTATGAGTTTTTGGTAAAAACATAAACTCTAATTGTCGAACGCAAACTGAATAAAATATTTACCATCATGTAGATGTAAGTAAGGGTAATGCGTTTACGTTACGTACAAATTTTGCGAAACAATCAGCAGGAGCGTCAAAAAAATAATCGGATTTTGATTTAAAAATGATCTTATTTTATCTATATTTTAAATTTCATTTTTGATCTCATCTTGCTCTTTGTCGCACCTCGGCTAAAATGTTTTTTTTTAAATCTTCCCCTTCATATCTCTGTCGCGGCGGCGGAGTGAAACGGATACCCGGAACAGTTCAATTGACGAGCAACGAAACCAACGCCGAAAGTCTTCAGTCCGTGAATTTTAAGCATCTACCGGCAATTTTACCTTTCAATATGTCCCAAGTATCGCGACTTCCTTTCTTTGATGCAGTTTAATAATTCTGGACACTCATTCATTCTGCCAAGGACGTCTCCGTGTTAGTGACTTTTTGGGTACAAGGAATTTTCAGCGTATGTCTGTAATTACGTACATTTCCGAAAGCTTTAATATGTGTTTCAAGGTGGTAGCATCCGGTGTCCAACTTTCGCAGCCATGTAGCAAAAATACCGAAATAGAACTTTCGTCCGCATGCCGTGTATTGTTGATTGTATGATCGTTCTGAATCTTTCCATCATTTTCCTCAAAGGTTTCACTGAAGATCGTCTCCGCAAACAAATTAAAAAGTAACGACGAAAGCACGCACCCTTACCAAACTACTCTTTTAATAGTCGTATTTTCGTATATTCGGCACCTTTAACTCTTATTTCAGATATTTGCTCCCGGTATCGTGGAATTATAACGCGTAAGTTGCTCTAATCAAGATATGTGTTAGTAGTTCTATCGTTCTGTTATCATGAAACAGTTGATCAATGTACATTTTCCACTTGCGTAGTTTTTTTCAGATATTCCAATCACTGCTCTCCCATTGTCGTCTTGGAGTGTACATATATGCCTTTATCTGTTTTCTTATATTTTTCTTTCACATTTTTGCGCAAGTTCGATAGATCATGTTTTTCTTGGAACTCCTCAATCTCTTTGCGCTTTGTATTCCGATAGCTTTCTCTTTGGCTTTTCTGCGCATTTTCCAAATAACACCTTATTTATTCTTTTATATTCGTCTCGTCTGGCCTTGATAATTCTTACCTTCTCATCAGATTCAAAATCTCATTTTTGCTTCTTGTCGTAATATTTTCGGCACTTGTACGATTCTCTTGAATATCAGTGATAATATTCTTCGTAGTCTATCCCATGTAGGTGCGCTCGGTTCGCTTCTAGTTTTTCTTTCGATTTATCGCTCAGCATCTTTACAATTTCCGATTTAAATAACTTCTTTTTTAATTTTAAAACGTTAATTTTTTGATATTCTTTTTATTTTTTGTCCCAACGCAGCGAGGTAATTTTATTTTTAGTACTATTGGATTACGATCAGAATTAGTATCCCCGCTCCTGAGTGTGTTTTCACCGATCTCACATATTTCCAATGGTTTTTATGAAGCATGGCAAAGTTAATTTACGAATAACATTCTCAGCGCTGTCAGCTGACGATTTTCACATATATAGTCGCGGAGGATGATGTTTGAAGAAAGTGTTAGTTATCGAAGTCGATTTTCTGTACAAAACTGGATCAGCCGATCACTCTGTTTATTTCACCCGTATCTTCCGATAAATTTATGTTCGATTCCTTTACCGACTTTCGCGTTAAAATTCCCTATTACTATTCTCCTGATTATGTAATTTCAACGTTTCTCGGAAGGTGTTGAAAAATCTTCAATTTCTTCGTTCGACTTATTCGCGCAGTTGCAACGTACATTTGCTTTTTTATTAATCTTGCGGAAAGTTATTTCCGAGATTAAAAGCCACAATTCGATCATTCAACGGCAAGAAATTTATTACCACACAAATTCATCAATTTCGTCTAGCAACATTATCTATGTTTCGTTCATTTCACGTGGCTAATTCCTTATTAAATACCTATAGATAGTAGTAGTTCGTAGCATCCTCTACCCACTTAAGGGCCTGGACTGAGAGCCGTTGTTTTGTTTTTCTCTACCATCGTAGATACTTGAGAAGTGTTATTTGGATGGGTCTCCTTTCCTTCCGTCGGTTTTCCGTTGGGGTTTACTCCGCTAGACGAAAGGTCCAGTTATGAGACGCTGAAGATTCGCCTACCCGCTCTACATTGATATGTATTGATCCGACGGAGGCGCGTCTATCACGAGAGCACGAATTGCTCATGGTCCACCGCTATAACTGTAGCAAAATGCATAGCGACATTTATTAGTAGGAATAGCTTCGGCAGATGAGTCTTCCTCCGTTTTTTTTTTTTATCACGGTCATATTGTGAGTTCCGGTTTAGCTTTTGATCCGGCCGAATGAGAAATTAATACTCTGCACGACTTGGACGTATGGAACTCACACGGTTGTTGCTTCAATTTGCCCTCAGTGGAACTAACATAATATATAACGGGCGAGTGACTACTTACTAGAAAGGGTAACTCTAGCTACAACAACCTATGCCCCGCAGGGCGTTCTTTAAATGCACCCTTCTTTTTAGTTCCTAAACTTCGTTCGATAACTGATTTTTATTGTCTACGTTTTTTTTTTTTTTTTTTTTTTCTTTATTTGAGCAATTATTACAATCTTAAAATAAATCTTAAATAAGCGATAAATATAACAACTGAGAAAGGAACGAGAAATAAAAACTTAGCTCAGCAACTAGTTTTTAAGGCTACGTGAACATTTTTTATATACGAAAATTTGAAATTATCTTATAAGTTAAAAATTATAATATATAGCTATTAGCTATAAGTCCTCGTCGTGCCCCTGGTAACACTTTATAGTGGCCAAGGATACGGGAAACCGTCAGCGAACTTGTCAATGTACCTCTCGCTATATAGGGTATCAAAATGATGAAAAAGTTAAAAGAAAAGCTATACAAACATTAAATATTCAAATTTTTTGAATTAAAAAAATTATTACAAATAATAATACAAAAAACTTAACATTAGAACATTGTCTCAAAGTCAAATTAGCATACAAAGGGGGTGAGCCAAAACAACTGCAACTACTATCCGTACGGAGTAGGGACGTTATCTATCGATCAAAAAGCGATTGAAACATGAAGTTCCTTTTTTTGCCGACAGCAGAATAAGCGCCATTATAGCAATACTAACATACAGCTGAAAATTCGCATATAGACTAAGAAATTTTGTACAAAAAATTGTTTATTCACCGTCTGATTCGTCGTTAGCATCCGTAGGCTGCTTCTCAAGGTATCGTTCTTCGCAATACACTTGCGCATCCTTTCGAAAGCCACTTTTCGAAAAAGGGATTAATAGATAGGTGTTTGCCAACCATTGATAAACATGCTTTATGCCATCTAGATATTGTGACCTTGTTCAAACTTTTCCTACCATATGTGCAGTTGAGATTCCTCGAACAGTGCCCATCGGCCATAATTTCCTTCGAACACAATAACGAATTATGTTTGTTCGGTTTCGACTGATGAGAGCACCATACGCGTGTTTGTAAGGGAAACTCTAACTATACTTCGTTCACACAGTTCTATCTCAGTTCGTATTGCTATAATGACGCTCGTTATTTGTTCTGCTGTCGAGAAAAAAATGAACTTCATGTGTTTTTTGAACGCTAGATAACGTCCATACTCCGTAACTAGAGTAGTTGTAGTTGTTTTGGCCCACCTTTGTACTTTTTGAACACTTAGGCACTTTTTTTGGAATTTATTTATTATTAATATTAATCAAAAAAACGATACTACCGAACCGAAAAATTGTTTGATATCGTACAGATTTTAAATGTGTAATTAATTGAGACCATTTTTAAATCTAAATTCGATTTCCTGTTTTCCCATATGGACAACTCCAAATAGCGTCACCGTAAAAAAGAGGAAGTATTTAAGTGCAAGAATTATGATTTCAACCAGTATAAATTAAGCGCAGTTAAAAAAGACAATTTTAAAATTGTTGGAGTTGCCATCGCATTTTCTAGAGTATGTGACTTTTAAAGGGTGTAAACAAAAATTTAATCGTAACCAGATATTAAGGTAATTTAAGGTGTAAATTTAGATTGAAGGAAATTAGGATTACTCAAACTAACTGAAAAAGAATTACAAATCACTAGAAAAGGGGTGAACACAAATTGTGAGATTTTTAGAACAAATAAACACAAATTATGTAAAATTGTATGAGATTTTTACAAACTGGAGTTCGATCTAAGAGATAGAGATGGGTTAAGAGATGTTCTATTTCAATAGAATTCTTGTTTTGGGCGGGAACGAATGAATTTAAACATAAGCTCTCATTCTTTCACTCGTAATTGCCCATATCCAAAATCTGTGACTGTGATGGTGCCATCGAAATGTGAGAAAACATAAGAGAAGTAAAACATTTCAAATTTTAAAAATTACGTACATTATCGGACACCGAATAAAACTGTATAATTAGGTTATATATATATATATATCTTATATATATAATTCTTCTGTGCGTGTGTTTGTGACTGAACTCCTCCTAAACGGCTGGACCGATTTTGATGAAATTTTTTGTGTATGTTCCAGTGTATTCAAGAATGGTTTAGATTCACAATTCGGTCCACTACACGGAATATGAGGGTTTTAAATAATTGAAATGAAACCAGGGGCACAAAAATGTATATGGGACGAATAAAAAGAAATTAACAAAAAATTAATTTTTAAATAAAATGATTACCACGGTAAAAATAAACAAATCCTAAAAATTTAAATAAAATGATTACTATGGTTATTTTATTAGTTTCTGGTGTAAGTAAGTAGGCCGCTTCTGTTACTTCACTTTTTGCGTTATTGAAATCATTAAACTTCCAAGTCGCGCGCTCCTATTTAATTGCTGTACTCATTACGGAGAGTTAAAAAAAAAGTGGTGTTTTCTCTTATATGCTGCAACGGAATTTACTACCAGGAACGTTATTGATATTCAAATTTGAAATCTTTACTCAACTACGTATAGTTTGCTGTTGTGGTTATCAATTAATTTTAATAAAATGCTGAAGACAGGGAGGTCGGAAGAAAAGTTGTTGTTGATGTTGGAATGGCAGAGAGGATCGCGGTGTCTAATATTCAAAAATATTTCATTTTACTTTCAGTTTGTGCAAATTCTGTGCGGTATTGAAGTGAGTATTTTAATAGTATTTTAATATGTAAATACTCACTGTAATTACGAATGTAGAATTAATATTTGTTAAGAAGAGACAGAGTGAACCGATAAATTAGCAATACGGACAATAGGAAATAGAAGTAGAAAGCAATGCATGGAAAAGAACAGCTGAAAGCGCATTAAAATCCCTTGCGAAAATACATTAAAACCAAAAGTTTTCCAATGCACAACGGAACTTTATGTAATTTTATGATCTGCTCTTTGCCTTGCATAGTTTTTCATTTTTGTCGGCAACGTGCTAGTCACCTGGTTTCAGTTTACCGACTTACAATTGATTTATTAATTCGCGTTTCTGTATGACCACTTTCGAACAATTGTTTTATTAACCAGGCTAAATAGGCGCTTCGAGTTCAACCAAAATGTTATAAAGTTTTGCCTATTGTACTCAATCGGAAGCCTTTCAGTAGTAAACGGGACGTAGAACCATCGGAATTTATACTCCCAGGCTTTCTAGTATAAGTTCGACATCTGTTTCCTCTCTTTTTTCTTCACGAAACCCGCCTATTCTTGCGGTCAAGCCCGTCGCTAAAGGAAGAAGTAGAGAAATGCAAACACCTGTCGAAACTTTTTCGGAATATTTTACAGAATAAAGCGAAAAAGATTTGTGCCACTACTAATAACGAAATCGTACGAGAAATTTGAAAATCTACTTCGGTCTATTATGTACAATGACAGATTTACAATTTTTTCATTTTTCATAAAAAACTTGAATAAATTAAAGCACACTAAATTCTTAGTACGCTCATTAGTAAACCGTTGAATTATCTACTAATAAAACTCGTAGCAATAGTAAAGTTGCTGCCTTATTTTTTATTGCACAAGATTCTGTTCGAAAAAAAACAACAAAAAACTATTATATTCTTTAGGTTTTACTACATTGACCTATCGCGACCGTTGATTCTGGCGATAGGCGACCCGTTAACGGTATCTGGTTCTTTCCAGAAGAAAAAAAACATAAAAAATTCTGGATGTAAAATTTTAATCGCTATGTTACTGTTGACACAAATTAGGTTAACGTGGTGGAGGAGCAGTGCGGTAATTATTACAATCCTCTAATGCAGCGTTTCTTAACCTGTTGTCGTCGTCTATAGCCATCTACATCGAAAGAAAACCCTATAACTTTGTAGTTGTATTGATTGTCAAATTTACATTTTTACTAATGCACACAATGGAACTTTCAATAAACGATCGTCAAACTGATGATATAAAATTAACCGATTAACGATGAAACCGATGAATAGGAGAGACGTAACGTAATTTGAAAATATTTCTATTTATAAAAGAATTAAAGTACGCAATACGACAAGAAAAAAATTTAACAAAGACCTCTACATTCAATGGATGAAGAAAAGCAGATTTATCAGTCTTCCTCATATAAATTCCTTTTAAGCAATTCGTCGATTTTTATTTTAATGACAAGGAAAATAAAAAACAAAAATCGAAAATATCTTTTTTATTTTTGTAGCAGATGAAAAGTTTTCCACTGCATTGAAATATGTTAAGACACGAAAAATAAAAGATTCAAAATTTTCAGTCGAGCTGGTATCGGCCGATATTTTGAAAGTCTGAATAAAGAAAGAGAAACCCCGGTATAAATAGTCGCATGTAAGGCAGCACTCTACGATGAACGGTTACCGGTAGCACAGCTAGATATGCTCGGCAAATTCATCGTTCGAATGAATCGTAATTACGATTCGTTAACTGCACAATATCACAAAACGGGCCTTTACTATGTGAAATAAAAGCGGGAAAAGTCAGTAATTTTTTTGTTAAATATTCTAACCGTTAAAACTCCTAGATTCGTTCACTGTTGTGTACGATTGTTTAACATATTTTTGAAAGTTTTAATTTCTATAAAAATATTTAGAAAAAAAATAAAAATACACCGATACTTGAAGATTTATTATAAAAATCTAATAAAAATGTACTAGAAAGTGAAAAATAATTACTCCCGATAAGAAAATGTATTTCAGGGTGATATATACCTTAAGTGGTGATATTATGGAAATTCTTATGCAACATTAAATTTTTACAGTCGGCACGGAAATCAAAAATTACAATATCTAGAAACAATTTAGTGCATATTTAATGCAGTTTGTAATTATTATTTTAATATATATAGTATGAATCCTACCCTAATTAAGGTATTCATGTAATTGCGATAATATCACCACTTAAATTATATCACTCTGAAATATATTTTCTTATCGAGAATAATAAGTATTAATGTTATATATATATATATTTTTTTTTTTTTTATTTCTCCCCAATTCCAACAAGTGGATGGGGTAAGTATATTTCATATTAGAATGTATATAAAGGGGCAAGGTGTTCGGATAGTTTCTTGCCAAGTGTACCTTAAGTTAAAGGGTAAAAGAGAGGATGAAAAACATAGTCCCCTCAGTCACCAATTGTGTATGTAATAGTTGGTATGCAAAGTATATATATATATATATATATATATATATATATATATATATATATATATATATAAACAAAAACAAGGAACAATTCAATGATACTTTAAAAGAAAAGAAAAAAAATAAATTTAACGGAAGTATAGTTAATATAGATATAAATAAATACGTGTACTTCTATATCTAAATATATACACACTCATATATAGTCTGCTTTCTTTTTTTTTTTTGGTTCCCAATTCGTAATACGATGGGATAAATATATTTAGGAAATTTATACGAATAATTTATATAAATAACAGGTCTGTCCTGAGCCCGTCCATTTAAGTTTATGGAACCCTGACAGACTGTTTTACAATGTTAATAATAATTAGTATACATAAATTTAATATTAATACAGGTGTACATGTACTTTACGGTGATTTATTTCGGCTATCGTAAAACTATTGAATATTTTAAATAGCTTAGTTACTAATTGATCAGGGCTAATATTGCTAAAATCTGTATTACTATGGTTACAGCCGGAAAAGATATAGCCTGTTGATAATCTAATCTAACCAGAAAGTACATGAGAAGCAACAAACACACTCCTCGATTAGGATTAACGTTTGAATTCAGAGTGAATAGATTGAAAATTTTAAGATTATGTACATTTGAACTTCCTGATCATAGCAAACTCCATATACAGCAAAATTTTATGTGAATTAGCTTTAGTGATAATAAAAGACGGATTGGGTTTTACATTATGTTTCAAACGTAAATCTGTGAAGGCGGAACAATGAAACATGAGATCATCAATGTCATCGGCTTCACCTGCATTGCACAGGAAACACTCTGCCCCCTCGGCAAGTTGGAACTTAAATAAATAGGATCCAAATTTTCCGTGGCCAGAGAGCACCTGTGAGTTGTAAAAAGTGATTTTTAACTTCTTTAATTTAAACCGCTCACTAATCGGTGGAAAGAACAAATACGTTTTCCTACCAGTCAGGGCCATATCCCATCTGGCTTGCCAAGCTGAAAGCAGAGATGAATGCATGAAACTTTTGAAAATGTTTAAGCTAGGAGTTTGCAACTTAAGACGATATATTGCAGCTATAAATTTTCTTATTCATATCGACAGAACGAGTAGCCAGAGAACAATTTTAAGAATATTTAGTAGAGTGATTTTGTCGTATTTAACGATATAAGGGTTTGACTAACAGCACTGCCGAATTTTCCTTCTATCGATATTTAATTACAGATCATACATGTATAAGAAGGAGATAGGGGAATAAGGATCTCATCAGTGGGAGATGCCCTTAGAAACCAGCTCTACCAATCTGTTGTTGTTCTAGATAGGAGAATAAGAAAGAGCCCGCTCCGAGGAAACGGTAACATTCAAATCGTAATTTTACACAGTAAACTCGTATATCGCCAAAAGTTTGATTAAGATCCAACGAATAAGGATCTAGTATTTTAAATGTGAAGTTGGTATACGTCTTCGTTCGAAAAATTGTAGGTGTAAAGTATTTTAAAGTAATATGAACAAGAAAATATAAATACTGGTAAGATGTTAGCGCAAGGGAAAAATTTTAAAATGTTTTTGTCAAGAAATCTCCATTTTACGTTCAAGAATTTCAGGGCTAAACTGTAAACAGTTATAATTGCGTTTCAGAAATAATTTATCATTAAAAAGGGAGAATTCGTTCTCGGCCGGTAAGCATCAATTATTAATCTGAAATATAAGTGCTGATACTTATTGGAACGAAGTTCTTTTACGTAGCTTGTCGATAGGAGTAAACTGGCAGAAAAGGCGAGATAACGAAATCGCGTTATGTGTCGTCCGGCAGACAACCTTCACTCTCCTTCTCTTTTCCTCTGTCTCTTTCTATTATATACGGGAGCGTGTGTGTGTGTGTGTGTGTGTGCGTTCGTGCGAGTATCGAGATTCAAGCAGCAAGTATCGTACGCGGCCAGCTGTATAAGCTCAATTCTAAACACGTGTAAATTTTATCGAATTTGAAGATTGACGCGGTTTTTTTGTGCGACGTTAGCACACTTCAACGAGTAAAATCTCCCTCTTTCGTGAAACTGTTTTATAGTATTGAATTTAACATTTTCTCACTGAAGGATTGCTCCTTTAGTTTTAGTTATTTTAATGTGATAAAAAAAATCCCTTAACAATCGTATTTGTATACTTTTTTTTGTTACTAAAAAAAATAATTATGAACAGTTTATTTTCCCCATTAATTAACAATTCGTAGTCTTTTTCCTTTTTCAGTATAATCAGCGGCGAATTTAGGCCTAGGCTCGCGAGGCCTGGGCCTAGGGCGGCAATACTTGAGGAGCGCCAAAATTTAAAAGGTGCCGGAACCCAAACGTTTTTTTCCGATTGCTTAAAAGTCGAAATTGATGAAGTTTTCCGTCAACGATAACATCTTGTGATTTTATGTACCAAAGAATAATATATTTTTATCGTAATTAAAGTAAGTTTATCATCCGTATGTGAGAATTGTTGATTTTGACTTTAAAAATTGTCATGAAAAACCCGTCAATGTATACACATATATATATATATATATACATGTATTTTATTTTTTTCCATTACAAGAAAAGCGGCATACCATCACCATCAAATCTATCACTGAGTATAATAATATATTTTGTAAGTAGTAATTTTAAACGTTACGTCTTAAAAGATTCTTCAGACTCTGAAACGTTTCGCGTTATTCATTTATTTTTTAAGCGTATAGATTGCATTTTAACAAAATTATTCATAAAGCTAGAATTATTAATGAACAATAAATAAATACAAATTGATGAAATCGCATTAAAAGCTAACGTATTTCGTTGTAGCGCGAATATTTGATCTTGTTACCGCAAAATAACGTGACGATTTAATACGATTTTAATACATATCTGTGAATAATTACGTAGATGAAAAGTAGAAATTGAAGGAGAAAATAATGCAAAATGAAATTTCTCGCCGAGAAAGAATCTTGTGTCAGGAAGCAGCAAAAGATAGAAGACACAACGTTATTTCAAATTATTTTTTAAACTTATTGTAATTATTGCACAAATTAATTTTTTCCTTAACGTTATGCTCTTTCGTTGTATTATTTTATAGTGTACATTTAATATACCTGATTTATTTTTTGCAGATGGTGATGATGAAATCTATTTCGATATGGTTCATTGTTCTTTACTTAGAAAATCAAAATATCTTCGCTGAACAATTCATTGTTACGACAGAAAATAGTATATTTCAAATAGATAGACGAAATGTGAACGAGTTGGATTCGGAAAAATTTTTCAAAGTAAAAAAAAATCTGATTTTCGCTATTAACAGTTAGTTAATAATAGTTAATAAACAATGATCATTCATACTTTATATGTGGTAAGGGTATTTTTAAAAAAGAGGGGCGCATTAAACATTGTTGAAAAATTTAAAAACAGTTTTCAGGTTTGCGTACTTCAATGTAAAAAAAAAAAAAAAAAAACACTAAAAGATTTTTATTGAAATTTTTTATACTTTACAAATAAAAAAAACAACAATAAACAACCAATGTAGTAACAATCTTCTCTTCTCAATTATGCCAGTAAGAAAGAAAGACCGTAGCAGCCAAGACCGAAAAATGGACAACTTGAAGTAACTTACCTGTATGCTTCCTCACCACCGCCGCCTAGTACAAGTAGAAATGGAGGAGGCAAAACCCAGCTAAAAAAAGTAACCCGGATAAGGTACGATGAAAGAAATAAAGTTCAAAAACGTAAAGCGTACAATTTTATTACTTATACAAATAGGCCAGTATAATAATGTGAGGACAACGTCAACAACCGAAAATAAATTTATACAACTAGAAACAGAAACAGAAAAGATTAAATGGGATATCTTAGTTATTAGGTCAGGCAGGATAAAAAAAAAAAAAACATGTAAGCGGAATAGGATTGCTAATAAATAAAAGGATAGCACGACAGGGGAGAAAAATAGGTTACATTTTCCGGCGGAATAGCCATACATTGCGGTACAAATCGAAAGAAATCAGAAGCTGAAAATATGCTCCAACAGAATGCCATGAAGATGAGCAAGTGAATGCACTGTACCAGGCCCGTGCCCAGAATTTTAGAAAAGGGGGAGGGGGGGTTGAAAATTTTCTTCGCATATTTATTTTACAAATAAAAATATATTTTTCACTAATATTCATGCTATTAATAATTTCCATCATTTTAATTTATATATTAATAATTTAAATAAACGAATTACCCCGTATATGAACACATTAATAAAAATTACATATGTTATTGATTATACTCGTAACAAAAAATTTTTCCTTAAGATACTAATGAAGTACCTAAGCTATTTTTCAGTTCTCGTGGGGGGGGGGGTTAACCCCCAAAACTCACCCCGCGGACACGGCCTTGCACTGTACAATAGATAAAACCTTGAAAAAAGGCAAATATGTGTACGTATACAATGATAATTGGATACTTTAACGCGAAAATTAGAACTCGTTATAACCCCAACAGTGGGAGGAGAAAGCACAGTATAAGCGCTAGAAAGGAATACGGAGAAATATTAGCCAGCTTCCTAGAAATCAACTGGTATTGCATGCTGTAGATACATTGTTTAAGATAAAAGAGAAACGACAGTGGACATGGAGGAGTCCTTAGTTTTCAATTATAAGAATTAAATTGATTATATTATTTCCAGTAATGCGCGCACATCGTACAAGATACACTTCATTAGTGAACACTGTTAATACCGGTGGTGCCGATAGATTAGTAAAAAGTAGGCTGAAAATTAATCGGAAATATAGTATGAAACTCAATATAGGAAGAATTGTCCTGCAATGAAAATGGAAGCTAACTCAGAATGTAATGACAGTACCAACAAGATCTAAAACTGAAGCTACAAAGCAAACCGCAAAAGTGCAAATTACGAAAGAAGCTAAATTGTTAACGGAGAATCGATAATAAAATGTTCTCAGTTAGAGTAGAGCTCCGGGATAGGAAAATTACTACAAACAACTTCCCTTGTGGGAAATAGCTCACAGATCATGGAGATGTCTTAGAAGGACGTGATTAACTTACACAATTAATGTATTCATCCCTAGGAGAAGAGAATAAAAAAAACTATTTTATATTTGACAAACATAGTTGTATTTATTGCACGTTAGTGATACTTGAAGTTTTTTGATGAGAACATTACGACATATATAGTTCTTAGTTTCCAGATGATCAACGTGACGTGAGAAAACTAGCTTACCTATAACGACAATTCCTGCCACAAAATTCCCCCTCGTCATATTCCGAATTTAAAAAATCCGGATTTGAATTTCCCCCGTCGAATTTTCCGGTCAAAAGTAATTTCCGGTCACGTGATCGATGACGTCGTTTCCATTACAATTTTTCGGCGGCGCAAATTATAGAATGACCCGCCATAACTAAGACGTATCCATGTCAAAAATGAGAACAGAAGTACTAAAAAGTAATATCAAATTAAAAATATTATATATTTAGTACGGAAAATTTTCCAAAAAAAAAAGGAAAGTGTTAATAAATGAAATGAAAAAATGCAGAGAAGAAGAAAAATATGCGGTAGTTAAATATGATAAATTAATAGTGAAAAACAAATTTAACCAACAACAAAAAAAGGAGAAGATAAACACGAACGTGAGGAAAGCGAACAAATTTAAAACATATTGAAGGTGATAATGGAAAAAAGTCGTCGATGAACGATATAAAGAACAAAACACGAACAACACATAGAAATATACTGACACGAACAAGCAGCAGCTCAAAATAGTAAACAAAGAGGCAATCAACACGTAATATAATTAAGAATTCTGTGAAGCATTTTGCATTCCTATTTGTTGAAGCTTGGGCTTCCTGCTTCTTATTGTGTTTCCTATTGTCCTTTCCTTCCCAAATTAATTATTCCTGCTATTTGTTCCTTTTTAGCAAAGATTTCTGATCGGAATAAAATATAACCGACTTCTTTCCTTACTATTTGTTTCTGGGTAAACTTGGTTGACGAGCCCAAAAAAATAAATAAATAAATAAATAAAAATAAAAAGAATTGGTATAGGGGCAAAATTCAAACTCATTGCCCAGAAAGGTTGGCAACCTAGGACACTAATGGTTACCACCTTCCGAATACTAAATTAAGAAGAAAAAACAGAGAATTAATAAAAATAGGCGCATTAAATGGAAAACATTAAGCGCAGAAGAACAATTTTTAAAGTTAGAAAACGTCCTGAAACATAAGAATTTGAATTATTACATCTGTTGATGACACACACACATTGTTTACGTTTATCATATAGTAAGTAAATTTAAACACGCCGCTATAAACAATTATTTAATTTTTATTAAATATCCGACGCGTTTCGAAGACAAAGCTTCATGATCACCGGAGTTATTATAAATTTATATATTATAATAACTCCGGTGATCATGAAGCTTTGTCTTCGAAACGCGTCGGATATTTAATAAAAATTAAATAATTGTTTATAGCGGCGTGTTTAAATTTACTTACCATATAATATAAGGCTTTAGATTTTATTGGGTTTAGCTGAAGTGAGAAGATTTGGTGAAGAAACTATAGTAAGAAGAAATGGAACGGTTTTCTCCTATAAAAGAGAGACTGAAGGACAAAGGGGTGCTAGATTTATAATTTTAAAGATAACATAAAGGAAATACAGAGAATTTCAGACAGAATTTTCACAGTCACTCTTGAAACTTATTATAAAGTCTGAGAATGACAGTGATACACAGATATATTCCCCAACTTCTGATTCGACGGAAGAAGAATGTAAAATGATTTCCACCAGCAACTTCAGTGTGTACAATAGAAAAAATAAAAAGTAATGCTCTAGCGAAAATACTAATATCAGAAGATTTCAATGGTAAAATAGACAGAAGGGAGAAGAAGAATTAATGGACCCTTACCAAAGTGTTGTACATCTGTTTAATAAAGCAGTTAGATGATTAATAGCCGCCAGAGCAGGCAGTGCAAACTATTCTACCATAGATATAATTTGCATACATCAGTTAATCGAAAGGGCGAAAGGATATGAATTTAAAATATTTTCTGCTTCTGTTGACTTTCAGGAAAGTCAGTAGATCATGACTTTATACATCCTTGAAGACACAAAGGATGCATTTGAAGTATATAAAATTAATAAAAAATATTTATAATAATACACAAGGGCAGATAGATAATATTAGATGAAGAGGGAGAAAATTTTCCATTGATAAAAGGAGTTAGGCAAGGAGATTCGCTATCACCAGTCTTATTTAACACTGTGTTAGAGCAATTGTTCAGACATTTACCATGGGATCAATATAGTATGGGTTAACTATCGATAACAAATTTAAAATTCACAGATGATGTGATCCACAGTGAAACAATTACAGATTATGCTCTACAATTTAAAACAAAAAAAAAAAACAAAAAAAAACAGGACTGGGAATAAATCGTGACAAAACCGAATTATTAACTAACGGTACACGGATAGAAGTGAACATTAATTCGGGAAAACTAAAATGAGTCGATGAAGCAATATATCTTTGATAATTAATCTCATTCAAGTGCAGAACAGCTAAGGAAATAAATAGAAGAATAGCACTAGGATGGAAAAAGTATTGGGCTTTGAAGGAGATTTTTAATATGAAAATGAATCCATCGTTAAAAGCACGGGTACTTAATACATGTACCATAACCTATGGTTCACAAACATGGTCGTATAATATTAAACAAATAGATGAGTTACAAATTGTTCAGCGGACGATGGAAAGGAAAATGATAGGTATGTAACAAAATTCGATAAAATAAGCAACGCAAGATTGTATAGTCAAAATCTAAGGGAAGTAGCAAGAAAACTGAAATGGAACAATCAAATAGTTTGGCTAAAAAATGTACAGAGTGGATTCCGCTGGACAGAAAAAGGAAAATTAGAAAACTTAAAAGAAGATGGAAAGATGATATCGTCAAACACGGGCTGGATGCGGAAAGCTAGAGACAGAACGACTGGGAAACAAATGGGCGTTGGATATATATTTGGGAAGTAATAATAAAAAAAATCGAAAGAGGCCTTCGCTCAATGTTGGGCTTAATTCATTATTATTTAATTACTTCAGAATTGTATGTTTAGGAGTTTTTTTTCTTTTTTTTTCTTTAAATGAAATAAGGGCTTTATTACTATTATTATTATATTATATATTTATACGTGTAGTACATTGTGAACCTTAACTTCACAATCCCGACGCCCTGTCAACGGTATGAAACTCACTTTACTTTACTCATCATGTATTCATCATCATCATCAAATCCCACTCGAAACCGAGAATGAGCCCTCCGTAAATTCCATATTTACGTCTAATATGTAATTCGATAAAATTTAGAAAATTAAAAGAGGAAAATTTTAGAAGGATAGATAGAACAGAAAAGAATGCTAGGAACATAGGAAGAAGCAAAAAGAAAAGGAATATTTACATGGAACAGAGTTGTGAAGATACAACAACGCAAAGAAGGATCACAGAAGCGTTAAAAGGTAACCCCAACAACCGTGCTGCCATTTCCGTCCGGATAAATTTTCCAGTAGCAAGACAGAGATGACTGGCTCGCGCACAAGACGACGGCACGATTTCTCGTTGACTCAAAGAAATATTACAGCCACTCCTAACATTGAGTACAGACGCTGACCGGGTTTGAGTTGCTGCGAAGGAGGTACAGTATTTTAAGGTTTTTGAGGCGACCTAATCCCGCGGACGGTGAGACAGTTTTAGGATTTTAGCGGACTTTAATGGAGAGAAGTTCCTCAAGCTCACCATCTGCATCCTCGTGACTTACATTGCTCTGCTACTACGCGGGGAATGCTTGAATACCGTAATTAAAGTAACAAAGTTACAAACTTTAAAGACTACGTTATTTAATACGGTTTTTGTTCTTTTAGGGTGGCCACGACCGAAAATACTCTCAAAGACCGGCTGAGGATTTATCAGTGTCAAGCGAGTTCTCTCACCGAAATCAGGTCCGAAGACACAAACGGAATGTTTCAACATCGTTTAGTGATACTAATAGTGATGTCGAAACTGATGTTACAACCAAAACGGAAACATCGAAGAAAAAGAAAAATACACAAACAGCCGCTGGTACTGAATCGTCGATGAAAAAAGACAAATTCCGCGATTCTACGATCGAGTCAACCAGCCCGCTACCGACTAGTACTCTATCTGAATTTCAACGCAAATTTAGTCAAGCGCTGTCCTCGCTAGTGCAAGCAATGTCGCCGCCTTTACACGTGACTCCAGCCAGCAGCGGTACAAGACCGGTCGACAACGCCGATTCATTTCACGAACTAATAACGAAGGAGAACGGATCGTGGTTTGTCGATAAAAGTTTGCTGATCAAAGAATTCCTCGAAAGCGAGGACAGGGTAACGTTAATCGAACGTCCGAGAAAATGGGGGAAAACGGTAAATTTGGATATGCTAAGAACGTTCTTAGAATCGGAGGTGCACCCGAAGAAGGGCGAGCCGGACCACGAACGGTTAAAGTTGAAACAGAACTTGTTTGTCGGCATCGGATCATCGAGAAGACCGTTAAAGATTTCCCGTCATCCGGCAATTATGAAACAGCTCGGTCAACATCCGGTAGTTCATATGGATTTCTCGGCCATTAACGGAACCAGCTATAACGCCGTGAAAGAACAGCTCGCCGAACAGATTACTCGGCTCTACACGACTCGTTATTTGTACTTGAAACGGTTGACCAACATCGATAACGATCGACTACCGACCGAAGTAAAACGCAAACTGCACAAGTATTATACGGGCGAATGCGAATCCGAGCAAGATATTAAAGAAAGTTTAGGATTCCTGAGCGAAATTCTCTACCGATATTTTCATCGGAAAGCTTACGTGCTAATCGACAAATTCGACTGGCCGACAAATCGCTACCACGTCCTGTTGAAAGATAAACTACGATCGAAAAACGAAAACGAGGCCGATTCGTTGTTGACGGATTTTCGACAGACGGTCGAAATGTTCCGAGCAATAAGTCGAAACTGTTTCAATGAAAATCCGTACGTCGAGAAAGGATTGATTATGGGCACGTTACATTTGCCACAGGCAAACAACATCTACTCGGATGTGGTCGACTTGGTTACGTACAACGCGGTCGCACCACGTTACAGCGAATACTACGGATTCTCTCGGGAAGAGGTGGTCCAACTGTTAGCCACACTACTGCCGTCCTACCTGGCCGATCCGGAGCAAGTTCGTTACTGGTACGAAGGCTACGGCATACCGCCGGACAAACCGAGAACCGGTGACAGGGCCGCGAACTGTACCGAATTAGTTTACAGTCCGTGGTCGATCATGCAATACGTGAAAAACCGCGGACTGTTCGACTGCCACTGGTTAAAAATCAGCGGCTCGTCCGTCATTCGCGATCCGCTTCTATCCGACTATTTCGAACGCGACTTGTACGCCATAATAGCCGGCAACACGTTGAAAACGAACGTTAGCGACGCGGTTGAGTATTGCGCTACCGTGTCCAGTTCGGAGGGCCGAAAAAACTTACTCAGCTTACTACTGCATACAGGCTATTTGACGGTATCAGGAGCAACCTATCTGACCGGCTCAATCGTGCAGCACGAACTAAAGTGCCCGAACGAAGAAGTAAGTTTCTTGTACGAAAATCTGCTAAAGGAACGCATCGAATTCGAGGCGGTGGCGGACGAAAAGAAATGGTATAGCGGGGAACGCAACTTACTGGTGGACACGTTGTTGTCGGAAGAGAAGGAAGATTTTCGCAACAGACTCGATCGGATCATCGTAGAAGACTTCCGATGCGACCAAACGGACGGCGCTAAAGTCAATCGACTCTATCAGATTATGCTGGTGAACTTGTTTCAATCGGAACATTGCAACGTAATTAGTCAAGCAGACGATGTGGTCATTCTCGAACCGAACGAAAAGAACTACTACGAAACGGCCGCGGTGATCAAAATTAAAACGGTCAATACAACCTGCAACGCGGAGCTGGAATTCCAGAGCGGAATAAATGCGATCGAGCACGAGAAGTATACGCAGCGTTTGAAGCGTAATCCGAATATTGGGAAAATATTGAACGTGTGCCTACTGTTCAACGGTATCGAGATCTGGGTTAAGTACCGATTAGTTCGATTAAAACCTATAAAACTCGACGAAGATGACGACATGTAAACTGACACCGCTTATACCGGGGACCTTTTTTTTTTCTTTTCGAAAGGTTTCTTTAAAAAACGCCGCTTTTCGCGGTGACAGTTCGGACGAACTAAAAACCGAATGACAAAAGAAAAAGATCCCTCGCTCTAGAGAGTGTCGTGATTTTTTGTTTTTTTTTTTTTTGCAGATGTAAAAATCATGACAGAAAAAAAATAGTAGAAGAATATTTAAAAAAAAACAGCTTGAAAATATGAACAATGTAGTGTCTAGCCTTTCTCTTCCTACCTAAAACATCGATTACGCAAAAAAAGGGAAAGAAAAGCAACGAAAAGAAGGAGAAATATTCTGAAAGACCAGTCTCGTAGTTTTCGAAAGTTGCAAAACAGCGCACACAGATTATAGCTAAAGATCATGTCAATTACTCGCAAAAAATGAACTAATCCTTGAACTAGTGTGTAGAACTTTTTATCGGCTCTCCGGCTCACGCACTAACTCATTTGTCAGCGTTGTTGCTTTTCGTACATTATTCGTAGAACCGATTTTATCACGAAATAAGCAAATGATTAACCGAATGCCAATATTTGTGCTTTTCGAATGCCAATATTTATTTTCGAAATATCGTAAAAATATCACTCTCGGCAACGAGAATGTTTATTTAATATCCGAAATACATTGTAACGGTAAGGTTATTATTTCAATTTACCAGTTCACTCGTCTAAACTGATAATGAATCACGCGATATTCTTTTAATCAAACTAATAAAAATTAGACATAAAACGCGCGATATATTTCAAGAGATGTATATATGACCGCCGCAAGTAAAGAAAATTAAGAAATTATTATTATTCAAAACAGATATTTATCAGATCGCTTGAAACTTATGCATATGACCAACGGCATCGGAGGAGACGGAGTGGAAAATTTTGGGAATCATAAAAAGTTCTCTAAACAAAGCTCTGTCTTCAAAAAAAATTCATTAGAATAGAAGACAAAGAAAAGAGCTACAAAATACAGCGCGACACAGAAGTCGCCTGGAGAAACTTTTGATAAAAATCAACCGACAACTATAAATTTCTATCTAAGAAATGATATACTTTTCCGTGATATCGTAAACCTTGCCCGATTTCGAAACATACCGAAAAGTCAAACGGGCATTTATAGAGAATAAGAACGGGCTGGTGTTATACAACGATTGTTACAGCTTTTTAGATAGACAGGTATTTAATAACAATTAAACATTTTTGCAGGCATTCCGAGCTTGGATTTTTGTTTTACAGAATTCGACAATATCGACTTCGAATTCCCGATTAAGCCGGCTGAAATTAATACAATTTACCGGGTAGGGGCTATTGCTATCTTTGAAAATTTTTTTTTTTTTTTTAGGCGGAGATTAAGCTTTCCCGCTAATATTCTTCATCGTGTATTAAAAGTTACTCTTTTCGATACATTCTACTCCGCGATAGTAGTAGGGCTTTTATAGGTTACAGCCAGCTCACAAAGGTGTCGCTACAGGCAATAGGGGTCTAATAAATGCATTGCACACTTTGCATATATTTTGCATATTTCTTGGTTTCTGCATATATTCTACATATTTCCTATTTCACTTTTTTTTCAAGTTATTGATCTCTTCTGGAAGAGAGCGATCCCTTTCTTATTATTATTTAGAAATATTTCTGAAAAACAAAACTTTTAATCTACTTTCTTCGAATATGTTATTATTGTTAATAATTTGCGACGCGATAATTTGAAAATTAAGAAAGCAACGAGTAAGCCACGAAACAAACGCAATCGAAATAAAATGTAGGAGTTTGGCCCACCATTTTTATAAAGGTGATTTTCTACGTCTTCGAGACAATCTAGCTTAGGCTAGTGCCTCAACAGTTGTAAATTAAAAACTTTTTTGATAAACGAGTAGTAAAAAATAAAATTAAAATTTCCAAATAAATTCTATCGCGCAATATTGTAAATTTAACTTCGAATAAATATAAATATTTCCCCGACATACTGATTGACGAGTGGTTCCGCGCTTTTCCACATCTGCAATATTACATAGTTTAATATGCCCGCTTTTACTTCCACTCTTAACCACATAAAGAGGGAGATTTCTCTATTAAACAAGCCTTTTTTTCTGATCTACCATATTCTCAAGCTGTTGAGTTTTAACTATCTGCAGACATTTGATTAATATCGAAATAAGTCTCAAATTTTTAAAAATTAATCAAAGCGCGAATAAGTCACACGAAATAACTTATTCTATATACATTAGGTGTCTATGTGTGAATGTATATGCGTGTGCGTGCGGAGAGGTTGCGCTTTGGGTAATAAATTAACAAATTTCTTAATGTTGCATAGAATTTTCATATTTCCGAAAAATCGTTTTGCATACATATTTTGCATATTTTCGAATTTTAAAAACATTCTTTAATTTTGCATATAAATCTGGACCCCAGGACAATAATGAATCAAACGGCCGCCACATAATAATGGTAATTCAATTGAGGAAGAGTCTTGCTGAAATCAGAACACTTTCGATAATAGTCAGTTGAAGGACTTATCTATAATATCAGCATCGTAACAACCATATTTAACCATTTCCCACTTCTTTAAAAATCCCTTTAATGATCTTCTTAATCACCTTCTGTGAGATCTGTCCACTTGAAAATCCCATCACTACGTAATTAATAATAAATTACGTATCCAATTCATCATCATCATCATTATCTGCTCAACTATTTGGTCGGTGGCCAACCTATTCGTACATTTCAGCTGCACATATAGACGTCGTATACAAGGTAATTGTTACATGCAAACCGGGTGTACACATGCAAGATTACAATCCGAATTGATTAATAATCCCCTTTAATTTATATCGTTATACAAATGCAGTGCCGCATGTGTCTGCTGTTTACTCACGTAGCGTGCATACGATGGTACGCATGTTTGCCATTGCCTTCCACGCGATTATTAGTGAGTATTTAATTTAATTAAATTTATAATTTTTTGCGTACTAATTTCTACCGTCGCCCGGAATGACCTCCGTAACGGAAGCCAAGCGCTCCATAACTAGGCTGTCGCGCGATGAAGTACTTTTCATGCTTCGTTTTAATCGTTACACATATACTCTGCCCGACCTAGGTGCATGCAAAAAATTGTTCTGTAACCGATGTAATGAAAAAATGAATACTCAATTTTTTTGTTTTAAAAATACACTTTAAAAAAGTTATCAACTTTTTGGCTCAAAGACTCTCTGCAAAATTTTCGTACTTTTTTAGTCTACACGGCACGGTCGCCGCCTTTAATAAACCTTGTCCCTTTTAAAATAACGGTTTTGAATAGGGGAAAAAAAATTAGCGCCATTTTCTGCGCCATTCGCAGAAACATTAAATAACGGACATGTTTTTAAAAGGTCGTAATTTTTCTTTTTTTCTCTATTTAAATTATTACATTGTACTTTTTGTAATTATTTTAAAATACATCATCATTCATTCATTATTGTTGCATTTCCTATTCAGGAGGTTGCACGTCACGAACATTATAAATTCCTACATCTGGCTAATTTTGGTAGTAGGAAGAGGTCTTTTTAATCTTTGTATTCATCATTTCCATTCTCCTTCTTCCTCTTGGAGCTTTTCCCTTAATTTTCACCCGTGTGACTAGATTGAATAAGCCTTCTTCCCTAATTTTGTGTGCAATGTATGCAATTTTTCTTCTTCTTATATCGTGTCATATATATATATATATAGATAGATAGATAGTGTGCGACGCGGGAACCGAGTGTATTTCAAATCGCTGCTGTAGCTAAACGAATCGAGTGGAGGGATCGATATTTCCGCTGGTGCTAGTCCAGTCGATCAAGTTTTAGTTGTTGGTAGTTTGAGTCACCATGGCTGAATGGAACACGCAACACCGTGCGTTTGCCGTAGAGTCCTTTTTCAAGAGTCCAGAATCATACACGTGTGGGGTGTTATTCGCGCTTTTCGAAAACGTTTCTCCATTCAACCTCGTAAACCCGCGTTCCTTCTAAAAAAACTGTCCGTCTTTGGGTTAAAAATTTTCGCGAAAACTGTAGTGTTAATAAAATTCGCTTCGACCTCAAATGTTAACCGTCTGGATGGACGTGGCGTCATTCGGTGTGATCGGGCCTTACCTTTTTCGAAGAAACAATTAACGACGACCGCTACCGAAAGATGTTGGTTGAGTTTTTGGTGCCGGAGCTGTGGAGAAAAAGGAAACTATACTTGATTTTAGCAAAAGATAATGCCATACGTCATACCACAGCCAAAACGATCGAATTGCTTCGAAAACATTTTGATCGCCATCTAATCTCACGTGCAGCTGATATATTTAAAATCCAAGGTATACATCGATAAACCACGTGACCCCTAGCTTAACTCAAGACAAACATAGAACGCGAAGTAGCCCGAATTTCCGCGGTTAAGCTCAAAAAGGTGACCGAAAATTTCAAGAAACGAACTGCAAATGCAGTCAAAAATAAGGGTGGTCACTTATCGGATACCATTTTTAAGAAAAACTATTTTTCTAACAATGATTAACTACGAATAAAAATTGATAATATTTTGCGTCATTTGGTAAAAAAAAAAATCTCTACAATTATTTGTTCCCGAGTTATAGCGATTTGAAGTACGTTCGGTTCCCGCGCCGCACCTTATAGGTTTTTTTTTTCTTTTTCCATTGTACCGACAGCAGCCTGCCATAAACAATGGTGATATAAGAATAGAAGGAAAGGGGGGAGAAGATTGGCAACTTATCTCTACTTTACACCTCTTCATCACCTGACGGTTTGTTATGAAATCCGTCCACCGAATTTTTAGCATACGCCTGTATGCCCACATTTCAACGGCGTCAATTCCTTTTTTTTACAATCTGCACTTATTGTCCAGCTTTCAGCGGAATATCGCTATACAAGAACACCATCGATATTATATTTTTGCAATACTTCGATTAACTTCAAGCGATCAACTCTGTGTCGAAAGCTTTCTCGTAATCGACAAAACATACTAATACATCTCTGTTTATGTTTAAAATTCTTTGTATTATCACTTCTAATAGCACTATGGCGTCTCTCTCTCTCTATTCGCTATGAAATCAAATTGTGTTTTACTCAAGGTTTTATCTGTTCTATGTTTGCAATCTATAGTTTATGATTGCCACTAAGTTAAAATACACGGACGGACGAAAAAAGGGAAAACTCTTTATCACTCTATTCGTTAATTTCAAAAAAAAAAAACAAAAAAAAAAACGCAAATTAAAGTAAAAAAATTTTTAGTTGTAGATAATTTAAAGAAATATTAATGACGTCATCGTAACAGATTTTTGATTACGTTTTTTTACAAAACAAAAACATATCGACTGCGAACGTCACATAGCTTGCCGAAATAAAATTAATAACGAACGCGGGAATACAAACTGCCGCTAAAATCCATTCTCCGAATTAGAGCGTAGTTTTTAACAGTACCCGAAAACCGTGTAAAATGTTGCCATCGGCTCACGATGCACTTTGCAAAAGTTAAAAAACCATCTTCGATTTTGTCTCTTTCGATGTTGTTCATCTGCTTTTCAACTATCCGAGAATGAGTCGTAAAACATCACCGTATGCTGTTTCAGTTACATAAAAAAATTATAAAAACTCCATTTCTCGAATACCGGCACTTTTGAAGCTCTCAAAATATCTAAAATAGTTCGATCGCAGAGACAATGTCTTCTCGTGTCCCATTTTTTTTTTTTTTTTTTTTTAAACGTAATCCCGGAAGAGGAATAAGACGTCCGATACAAATTCATCCTATCCATCTCATCTTCCAAGCTTTCTTTCCAGCATAATCGCATTTACCCGTTCCCATGCAAACACTCCATCTAGTCAGCTAATTCGATTTCAAAGTTTGAAGGAATCCGTAAAACGCGGAATAAATTAGGGAAGCTGAAAAATGATAAAAGACCGCTGTATGAAGCGGAGTGAAAGGTTAAACTTCCTAATTGAAAATCGGAGAAGGAGCAAAAATATATACAACGTCGTCACAAGTTCATTATAACGCTGAGGATAATTTGTATTCAACGAAACGCTTCTTAGCTGTGTAAATATGCAACAGCACGTAATAAGAGCAATTTAAAAAATATAAAGATACCCGGGTGACACTGACAAAACTGTCCCCCTCCAGCCGTCTACCGATTTTTTGCGACAACTTTCCGGTTGGGATGATAATTATTTGCAACGACCACGTAAGAACCCGACACGGCCGGTCGTCGATAAAGAAAAATAAACAGCACGACGAAGGAGCCGAAATTTATTTTCCTTGTTCGGGCATCTTGACTCTGGAGTCAGTCGAACAAAGCGACTCGGCTGGGGTGTCATTATCATCTTAAACAGATGGCTGCTGATGTCGGATGGCAATTGTTTAATGAGGTAGAAAAACAACGGCTCTTCGGTAAGAGGTCGCATTTGCTCGCCTCGGAAGCTGTTATCGACGACGTTGGTCAGCGGAAAAGTAAATGAAAGGTATCCAGCTGGTAAGGAAAAATCGAAATTGAAAGGAAAAGTTGCGGGAAAAAAAGTATAATGGGGTAATTTATGTGTGCAATTATGATAAAGCTGTTCTTTTTTTTTTGTCTTTCTTATTATTACTACGACCAGAGACTTTCGAATCATTTAAAATCAACGTTACCCTCGCATATTCCCACTGACTGGTCTAGACGGACCACACAATGTAAGCGCGGCTAGACACATTCGAACAGAAGGTAGAAACGTTTTTTTTTTTTTTGTTTTTTTTAACTTATATAATTATTCCGGTCGATTTTAATATCGGTCCAACGTCATAATAGTGGCTAAACAGAAGCTTTTATGCAGGCCAAATTAATACTTATACCTATGAACTACTTCGTTTATTCTTTTTCTAATGATCTGTTAACGAGGAGCTTAATAACTCCGTTGCTGTTTGAGAAAATTCTTTATCATCTCTTCATCTTTCTATTTCCCTGAGAAGTCTGCCTGTATCGTTTTTACATATCGCCCTTTTGATCGTTCCTTGGTGTTAACCTTTTCATGTGCCAGGTCTCCTATTCCTTTGCTCACTTCTTTTTCCTACCTCGGCGTAATTCTTAATAGTATACTTTCATGATCATATTAACTATCTCTACGCGTCAGTTCTCAAAAGACTGAATTTTTTAAAAAGACGTCCTCTTCCCCCAAATGGGGTGGTGATCCATATATTCTACTCATGCTGTATACAGATCCTTATTCTTTCTAAATTTGACCATTGTTCTTTTCTCTTTATGCCATTGTTTCCCTTCTGGTCAAACGTAATCGCATCCAAAACTCTTGTCGTCTTCGCCTCTGAATCGGTGCCCTGAATTCTTCTCCAATTCCAGCTCTTCTGGCCGAAACTGGCTTCGTTCCCCTTTTCGTATTGGAAGACTTCACCTTGGTGAAAGGTTCATGATTAGATGTCCGCAGATCTCTCCTTCCAAACTCATGAATTCTTATTAATATATCCGGGTCAACTGTCGTTATTCTCCTCGTAAGATTCTAATTCTTTCTCTCATTTTTTCTCGACTCGTTACACTTTCTCACTTCGTCCTCTCCCAGAACAAATCTTCATACTTTACCTATAACTTCTCTGAACTCTCTCATTCCCGTAAGCTATTCTCTTTACCTTCTGACATTAAGTCTCTTCCTAGTCCTGCTATTCACGAAAAATTTAACCACACTCTTTCCTCACTATTTCCTGCTCATATCACGATTTTTACGGACGGCTCGAAATCTACTTCGGGGGTCGGTGCCGCTTTTATTCTTCCTGCCCTCAACTATTCCGACTCATTTCAACTTCCCTCCTCCTCTTCTGTCTTCCTAGTCGAGTCCATGGCTATTTTGCGTGCGGTGCTTTTTTCATATCTTCAACTATCAGTTTAGTGAATTTCCTTCTATGCTCCGATTCGAAAAATGTTTTATTAGCTATCGCGTCTCCTTTCCCTGAACCCTCTTCCTGCCCTATTATTCTTTATATTCGTTTCCTGGATTTACAATTTATTAGCTTCCCGTTCTATCCATATTGATCTTCTTTGGATTCCTGGCCCCTGCGGTATCGCCGGTAACGATGCTCGGCCGCAGTAAATGATCGTTTCATAGGTAGATTTCCTTCCCAAAGTCTTTACTCTCTCTCTTGCTTTTCGTTTCCACCGTGACTTTTGGACTGATCGCTATCCATCTTTTTTCTCCAATCCTAACTTCTTTTACCTTGCCTTACAGCCCATCCTCTTCTTCGCGGTTTAACAATTTTCCCAGTATTAGCTGTTCTGTCACTTCTTCCACAGTTCGCCTTCGTTTTAACCATAGTCTGCTCCCGGCTTCTTGTTTCCACTTTGCTCTTGTTCAATCTCCTTTGTGTCCTTTTCATCCTCCTACCTTAAATGTCCTCTGTGACGTAAACCGCATACTATTTGAATGCTGCTTAATTTCTTCAGAATGCGCGATCTTTTATTCCAATTTGCTTAGCCTTGGCCTCACAGTGCCCTCTACATTCTCGCTTTTCCATCTCCTTCTGTTGTTCCTTTGTTAGTCGCCTTCATTTCTTCTGTCTCTAATCGTTTCTTGATATAACCCGTCGTTCCATATGTCTTTCTATTCTTCTAATCGTTTGTGTTGGGTGAATGTCCTCTGCCCATAAAAAAAAAAAAAATAGGAAAAAAAACTACTCGAATGTGTCAAATGAAACTGGAAACCTCAAATTAAGCAACCTGTATATACATCTGAGAACATTTAATAATTACGTACTTCTTCGCTACAAACTCAAATGACTATATAGATGATCCTATATAGTAGTCATGGGTAACTCTCAGGACACAGCTGTATCCTCGGAAGTATATCAGCGTTCGGACACAGCCAGATAAATCTCCGATGATTACTTGATTTAATATATTTCAACTCCAAAAGACATCATACAACAAACAAATATTGTCACATTCCGGATACAGTCGGATTTACTTCTGTCGAGGTGATTTAATATATCGCAACTCCGAAAGGCGTTAGCCGCGCGCATGCGCACCATGTTCAAGGACGATCTGTTGCTATGTGCGTTCGGAGTGCTAGCGAAGTTTGAGTTGAATACGCAGCTGAAGATTGCGATTATACACTAGATATGAGATATGTAACTCTGGCGGACTTGTAGTTGAGAAGCGTATATATATATATCCGCAGTCGCTCCAGCGGAGTTAATTTGCGCGCATCTCTACTATATAGATGAGCTCTTTTTTCGGTACCAAAGCTTTTTTTTCTTATTTTTATTTAAAATAATTTGCGGATCAGGTATTTGTCTGTTAATTTCAATTTATAAACTAGCTTAACCTTACTATCTATTTTTTTCTGAATACATCCATGCCTTATACGGGTGTAAACATTAAGCATGTATATCAATGTGATTAACGAGAATAGTGCAAGAATGTGATCAAGGATTCCAAGAATCGAATAAGAGATTTTTTTTCTCTCTTCTTTCACTTTTCACCTGTTTTCCCTATACTTAAAACTCCTCTTGTCCTCATTCTTTACTCCTAGCTATCAGTCATACTTTTTTTCTTTTGTTCTTCCGGATTTCCAAATTTCGTTCGTCTTTACTTTCGGTCGGTATATTACCCATTCATTTTATCAAAATTTCTTCTTCATCATTCGGCTCTACAAAAAAAATCTTGCATGCTCGTTATACAACACCATGCGACAGTATTTGTACCTTAACTGGTGCGTATTTTCATTATAATATCATCAATTCCTGCATAGCTTCCAAACCGTAATATCTTCTTTCGACAGCTTTCAAAATTTTCCGCCTAACCCTTTTTTCTGTAACAATCTCCTCCTTGAAGTTTACAATCTGATTTTAACTGCAAAAATACAATTTTCCGTGTAAAAGAAATCGCTTCTTGTTCAGAAACATACCTGTCAGCTTCACAACGAAATAAGAATATACTTGTAATAACAGATTCACTGGCAGTCGCAAATGCTATAGGGAATCAACCAATATTCCATTAATGGATAAAATCCTATTCTTGTATAATGCATACTCAATAAACTGCCTATATCGTTTCATTTTTGTGGATACCCAGTGATTTAGGCATCGCAGGGAATGAAAGAGTTAACTCTGCAGCCTGATCTATTATATCGAGCCGAAGCCTATTCTTTCCTTCGGGTCCGGCACAAGTGTCAATCATTTTATTTCCCTTTATTAAGCATCAGTGGCACTAGGACTTGCTATGCATACCTTTTGCTATGCACATGCGAGTCCGTCGATCTGTGGTAGCCTTCATTGGATATATTTTACTGTTGTCTGATAAATCATCTACAATTAACGACAATATTGTTTATTAAGAAAGCTCCAAATGAGCTTCATCGCTCATCAAAAGATTATCCAAGCTGATTTCACCATCTTCCAGTTTTTCTAACATGGTTTCAGCGAGAGTTAAACGTTGTCTGTAGTCGGTTTCTTCCAATTCTTGTATTATAGTTAGTTTTTGTATAGGTGACAATCTTAGTCAATTGATTCGACGAACAGATTCCCTTGATAATTGTAAAGAAGCAGCGAGACGGCGAGTGGAACGTTGTGGACTGTTCTTTATTGTTTCCCGAAGTGTCGTTCAATGTTTCCAGATGTACGAATTGACCGTTTCTTACCCGGACGCTTCTTATCAGTCGCCTTAGCCGAATTACGAAATTTATTAACCCATCTCATGACAGATTTCCGCGATGGTACAGATTCACTCCAGTCGAAACATTGCAAACTCACGACGAAAAGCTCTTTGAACTTTCACAAATGATTTTTCTTGAAAATACAGTTCTACACAAAACGTACGTTCTTTCGCAGTATAACAATCCATGGTGACTGCTGACAATATATGCTAACAAAACTCTATGGTTAGTATTTAGAGCGCACACTCGTTACTGTAGCAGTGTTACCACCAGTACTATTAAAAAAAGAAATGTGGTCATCTTCACTGGGTCGCCACCCTATATTAAACTTATAACAAAGAAAAAAGCGCTACAATAGAACAAGTTAACCGCACTGTAAACGAAAAATTTAAATATCTTTTCTATGTTAATAGAAACAATAAATGGTTTAATTTACTGAAAAATATAACAAACGAAACGTTCATCATACATCCGTTAAAGGTTTATGAAGGGAAATAAACAATGAATTTGCGAACGTATATGTATAATATAAATTGATTTAAATTAGAAAAACCTAAATTTAACATTAGCGATAGGGTACATATTACATGTAAACGAGATATTTTTAGAAATAAATATAAACCAAACTGGACATCTGATATATTTGTAATTTCCGGTATACAAATCCTATTACAATGTTCCGTAACAGATTTACAAAAACACATTTTACAAACAAGAATTGAAAACAAAATGAAAATTCCTGAAATAAATTTCTCGTCGTGCTGACAAAAAAGTTTCCAAATATTATGAAATTAGAACCGAAATAACGCTTTTTTTTTTTTTTTTAATTCTCCACACCCTTTTCCCTTGCGCCGTTTGTTAAGGTAATTACAGCGCATATATAGAAGTAACTTATATGTGTTCGGTTAATTGATTAATCACTCTTTTGCTCAAAATACTATACAATAATACTTGCTTATGTTCACTAACACTTTGTCCAAATAAATATAAATTTCTAATAAAAAAAAAAAAAGTTGGTTATATTTTTTCTAATGTAGGAGGAAATTTACCTCAACCAGAGAATGTATTTGTAAATTCGATAATTATTTTCGATGACATATTAACAGAAAAACAAGACAAAATTGCAAATTTTTTCTTTCAGGGACGTCATAAAAATATACGTATGTGTATATTGGCTCAGTTCTATACAAAAATACCTAAAAGTTCATGTATCAAAAAAAATTTTAACTTTTTTATATTATTCAGACAAGATATAATCAATTTAAAACAAATTCATAACGAACATTTATTTAATGATTTTAAAGATTTAAAAAAAGGTATGAAGTTTGTACGAAATACCCGTATATTTTTTTAGCGATTAACAAAGATAACGGAGAGTGCATTTACCGCAGTAACTTTACTTATTGCTCTTCAAAGGAACTTATAAAACCAAATGGTTCTAAGGACGTGTTGTTAGAAGCTCAAAAATTTTAATGAAAAATGGTTAAATTCCCTAAGCAAAAAATGTTTTTTTTTTTTAAGGGTGTTTATTAGTAGATAAAATGTTAGAGAAAACAAGGTTATTCTATATGAAAAAATTGTTTAAACTGAAAAAAACCGGTTTAAAAATAAATGTTATCATAATTATAATGGTATTTTAAAATTAGTTTAAATGACCATGTGTCAAAATCTGAGTCTATTATTATTTTATCGAATTTAAAATTAAACGTTTTACTTTGCTCTTTGTTTACTAATTATTCAGTATTAACATCGCTAATTATTTGCGTTCCGCTAACCGTAATTTTTATTAATTCCGCCGTTTAGAATTCTTTTCAAATTTTCCCCATTAATTTTATCGACATTTTGTTGATTTGTGATAATCGTTCAACCTCTGTTGCTTATTTTACCATGTTTGTTTTGTAGTAGTAAGATTTAGGTTCTTCAACCCGTAATGTTAGTACTGCCTTCCAATTCACTTGTCTATTCATCCGACACTTAATTTGTCGTGACCCTATTAGAAACGTCATCCGTATACGCGATAAAATTAGTGTTACAATTCAAAACAGATTTATCCAGCTTACCTAATTGATCGTGTAATCTTAATCGAGCATTAGATGTTCTGTACGGAGCTGCAAATATATTGGTGTTGCAGTTACTTTCTACCTTATAATCTTTAAACATGCAGTTAACTTGCAACATCTGATGGTTTAAAAAATTTACATTCAGCGACGTTCATCGGTCGTCTAATAATATTTGATAGAAACTGCCAGCGATTACCCATATTCAATCGTTGACCGAATTTACCCCACAAAGAGTTTAGGTAAGGTTTAACCACCGCTCTCTTGCCCGGATTCGGTGCTACGTTATCTATGTTTAATTCTATCCTTTTCCTTGTTTTGGTTTTCCCCTGGGATTGTCAGCAACGGACGATTACCCATCAACACATGTAAATAGTAGCAATTAGGAGTCACAAGGAATGGAATCTGACTAAGAACCCTATACCACGGATGGAGAAACAATCTGTTATATACTCTTGACTTGATGATGTGGACTAGTTCCTAATTCAATCTTCATAAAATGGCAAATGTAACCTTAAAAATTTAAAACTTTCACAGTGATTACTCATGATAAATAATTTTCGGAAACAACTGTGTTTTGAAAAAGATATTTATTCGCTTAACGTTTCGACCAGCTTAAACTGGCCATCATCAGAAGCAAACTGAAGAACGGAGCGAAAATTGCGATCGACAATAACATTAAAATAAGAATCAGAAATCATGGAAAACCCAAATCAAAACAGATAACCTACCTCTAAACAGGAAAACCGACGTAACATAGAAAAAATATAAAAACAAAAAAAAAAAAATAATAATAAAAGGAACCAACATGTAAACGGGAAAAACCGACAAAACGCAAAACAACAGATAGAAAAATTATAAAAACATAAGGGAAAAAAAAAAAATTAATAAAAATAAATAAAAGGAACACAAAATCTAAACGGGAAAAACCGACAAAACGCATAACAACCGAAGATTTTTTTTTTTTTTTTGTTTTTTGTTTTTATGGCTCGGCTTTAGTTAACTATCAAGCCATTTAGCCACCAATCATTTAATATAAGAATACTGCCAACTAATGAAAGATACATAATATTTAATTAGGAAAAAGGTTATAAACAGACAACCATGGCCGTAAATGTTCAACATCACCCACGGAGCCTGAATAAAATCTTTAGGAAGGAGAAATTGGCCAGGCTGAGTCCAAGGTACATTACCTGAACTTGCCTAACCAGAAAATTAATAAAATAGGAATTATAATCATCATACACAATAATTGTAACAAACAATCATGGCCACAAATGCTTCAGCATAGTCCACGACGTCTGCACAAAATCATAACAAAGGAAAAACTGCCCAAGTCGAGTTCAAGAAGCGTTGGGTTTCCTGAACATGACAGGGCATCAAGAATTAGGATAATGGATCACGTATCATCAAGAGTTGCATAGAATAATTAGATAATAAAATAAATAAGTGTATGTTGTTAAATTTGGATGTCGTTTAATAAAATAAATTTAAACAAAATATACAGAACCTGGTTGTTCTGGCACAGAAGATTATAAATGGTATACGGAGGAAAGAACCCAAGAGACATTAATTGTTCACAAAACGGTCTACGGTAATGTTCATATTTATTACAATTAAACAGCAAATGATTAATGCCCTCCAAGAAATTTGATGCGTGATGATCACTGCATAGTACACCGTCACCTCGGTCAGAAAAATTCAGAACTATCCGCGAATGACCCATACGCAGTCGGCAAATAGTAACCGCATATTTACGAATGAGTCGATCGGGGATAGATTCCGGAATGGAATAAAACCAAGGGCTAGAGGAGAGCTCTGACTGAACCAAGTGGTAGTATTTGCCTTGGTTCTGACTATTAATAAACTCAATCCATTCCGCCTTACTATCAACTTTAACCTTAGAATAAAGGTCTGATGAAAGAATAAATGGTGATAACTCACCCTCCAATGCAGCAGCCTTCGCTGCGGCATCGACAGCCTCATTCATTCCAACACCACAATGTCCAGGCACCCAGCAGAAACTTACTTGTACACTTTTGGTGAGTAGATTTGCACATTTATATTTGATTTCGTATATGAAGGGATGACATTTATAATTAAAGTCACTGTTACCCAACGTCTTAAGCGAACTTAAACTGTCGGTACATACTAAATACTTTTGCCCTGTAATACATGTGTTGAGTATAGTTCCTAATGCTTCATCGATAGCCAGCAGCTCGGCCGTGAAAACCGACGACATAGGCGGAAGCCTAAATTTTTTTAATAAACCCCCGGCAAATAGTAATGCAGCACCAACCGGCCCAACAACCGAAGATAAAATGTAAAAACATATGAGAAAAAAGGAATTAGAAAAATTTACAAAAGGAACAAAAAACATCGGGTCACAGTTGGGGCAGGGGGGAAAAACGAATAACAACTTATAAAAAATAAAACTGAAAACGTTGAAAACGCACGGAACAACCAAGTGAACAGAACAAAAATATGAAATTTTACAACAGAAACAGTTGGATTACCTGAACAAGGACTGGGAACTACCTGAAAATTGCTTGGAATCCGCACCTGAGGACCCACTCGAAACCTATCCGGAAGAAGCACCAGAGGGCACGGCCCCGGGCATTGGACCAACGGAAGCTTAACCAAACGAAGTGAAACAAAGCAAATCCAACCGAAGGAAGAAACCACTGGGACCGGCGGGATGTGGGAACAAAAGACCAAAAAGAAGTGAAAGGCGGTGGCGGACGTCTAGGTACCTAAAGGGACACAGTCAAAATTAAAACCAAATAACCCAGAATTGGAAAAGAAAAATGAAACCTACCTGGTCGCTGTTATAGATGCAAGTTCGTCAACCGTATGACTGGTTTCCATGCCGTGGGAACACGTAGACCTTCTTCTCTGTTGAAATTTGGCCATTTCTCAATTTCGATGGCTTCTCGAACCAACCTCCTGCCGGTGTGAACTTCCTTAGCTAAAGGAACACTATCCTCAAATTTAATAGTATGATTCGTTTTCAACTGATGTTCCGCTAAGGCGGATTTGTGCACCCGCCTATGCGCGCAATCAGCCCTGTGCTCCTTCACCCTGGTTTCCACTTTGTAACCTTTTTTAATTGTTTTTTTTTGTCCCTTCCGCTGTCCACGTTTCTATAATAGATCGTCCACTTACAGAATGTCAGAGGCGGCCCTGGGGTAGTGTGAGAGGAGCGGTCGTTCCAGGCACCCGGTAGCAAGAGGCGATAATTCACATAGCGATATTTCTGGAACAGACCTGGCTGAAGAAAAATACCAAGCCTGAAGCATTTTTAACGATAGCCTAAACAAGACCTTTGAACTAAGAAGGGGATCAATGGATTCAACGGATATTGCTGAAATAGGAAAAGATTTAAGAGCGTCGAGACAAAGACGCAGGCAGGAATCTTTCTTAGGAATAGGAATAATGTTAAAGAAATTCCCAAAAAGGAGAGTTGCACCTAACAAGAAAAATCGATGAAATCAAGGAAAAGCTCAAACAGATTTTTAAAGACAAAATAGAGAGTACCGTCATGACCCGGTGTAGAACTGGAAAAATTTAGAGGGACAGAGTTTAAGTCGTTGGTATTAAAAGAGAATATTAGAAGATGAAAGGAAAAATTCTACAGAAAATATAGAATAAAGAGAAGTCAATTTAAATAAATAGCAAAAGAAAGAAATATAAGAAAAATCAATAGAGTTGTATTGGGACTTTTAAAAAGGTAAACAGGTACTTGGTGAAAACAAATGTTCTTGTGGTGGTGGTAGCCGAAGTTGGAGGTAGATACCCCATTACCCCCTCGCCATTCATTACCTTATAAATTGTATACTCTAATGAAAACAAAGAATGAATAAAAATATTAACTCATAAATAATCAAGGTATCTTAATAGAATACAATGTTATAATAAATATTTGTTTGAACAGCTTACTTTTATCGCCTAACGAAGTATTTCAGAATTATTAAAATTATTTATTTTTTAAAATTGTTTGCCAGCCTGCCTACATGATTTCATCTGGTAAATGACTGTTTTCGAATCAAAAATTTGACGAATGAAATTCAATTAAAAATTAATTACTTTCTATCATGAAAATATCAATGTAAAACCAATAAATGTATTAAATAATTTTTTGAAAATAAATAAATAGATAAAAACCTTGAAGTTACATTTTACACTGTGACTTTTTCGTTTTTTGTGAAAAATTATATATTTTTATTTTTTTCATTACATAAATATTAATAATCACCCACATACATGTTTATTTTTCATCATTATAAACAACCTAATCCACAGTTTAATTTTTTGAATTACTTGTTTTGCTTGTTTTTTTTAATGAAAATTTTTGATTATGAAAGTGTTATCATTATTTCATTTTTCACCCATTTTACTCTGAGGAAATAATAAAAATACAAGCCTTTATGCTTAGTTACTTTTACAGCTCCTAGGGAGCCGAACCTGTAGTATTATATTAAATAACCGCTTACGTACGTACCACAAATCGAATTGAGGTCTAATTTTTTTTAAATTTTATAGTTGATGGTAAACAGCTTTTTTTATATCTCGCATCTCTGATATAAATTTGGCGACATGCAGACGATATTCGCAATTAAGACCGTACTTAATGGAGACGCAGTTTGTTCGTATAAAAGCTACTGTGCCCGTCAATGGTGATTTTATGACGATTAAATGCGATAATAAAACTCGACGTTTTACACACTGTAATGAAAACTATATCGCTGAAAAAGACAAATAGAGACAAAAACATATATATATTACTATATTATTATTATTATTATTATTATTATTATTATTACTATCGGAATTATTTTATTACTATTATTATTTTTATTATTATATTCTGCACAAATTTCGCCAAAAGAATAGAGTGACCGTTACAATAGTCAGTCTGGATGTCTGCCCATACATCGACCGATTCTCAAGCCACAGCGATTTATAGCTTTATAACATTAAAAACCTTTATTTCGTCTGTTTTACAAATACCACTTCATTTTCCCGTCAACTTCTAATAAACTAACGAAAAGATTGACGCAAAGTAAACGTGGAATTTATTTAACCAAAATTTTACATCACGAAAATTTCGGGGTCCAATCAAGACATTTAAATGTTTGTAGAAAACCACCAAAATTTTATATAGCGATAATAAAACTTTACTATTTACAAACATTATCCACGCAGTTCGGAGTACAAAAATTTCAAAATCAAGAATGTAAAACTTAAAAATCCGCCTGTAAAGAACTATTTATTTTTGGCTTATCAACCGGGGGGACATTCACCCAGAAATGATTTTAAAAAAAAAAGAGGTAATTAATACGATCGAATATTTCTAATAAGAAGGAACAACAGGATCAACGTGTGGAGAAGGGAAAAAAACAACTGATAGTAAGAAAATCAAGTCTCACCAAATTAAAAATACAAAGTACAATGCTCAGAAGAAAGAGATAAACACTTAAACACATGATCAGCGTTCTGATCCAACGCTTCGTTTGAATACAATGTGGGAAGGAAATCAACGAAAAACAGAAATGGGAGGGAAGTAGTAAAGAATGGTTAAAACGTAGACGAATAGCGAAAACAACAGCAGGACGGCGAATTGAGGGAAACAAAAGCAGCCATGGATTAGCAGGGAGACTATATTGAACAGAGAAAAGGAGTGCTTATCAGAAAAAAAGAAGCATAAATACTCAACCAGAATCTGAGAGGAATAGTTTTACATGGCAGAAGAAGATTAGAGAATGGAATTTTTCTTAAAGAAAGGAAACAGAAAGAAGCAGCAGCCAAAGAATCAGCCATTTCATTACCAAAAATGCTCGAATGGTTAAAAACGCACAGTAAATCAATGTGAACAGAATGGAGAGAAAAATGTGGATAGATGAACATATACGGAGAATAAAAGAACACAAGAATAATTAAGAAGGGAAAACAGCTTGAAGAGCGCTCATAGAGTAAAAATAATCAAAAAATTGAAGGAAAGATGATTAAAGGAAATAAAAATAATGGAACGAAGGATACCCATCAACTCGGCAGAGAATATGGAATAGAAAAGAGGGAGACAAAAAACGTTGTAGAAGTAAAAATCTAAAAGAATAAATGAGGCAGCGACACCACTGGCCTCGTTGAGCCATCAGTAAATACAGTTATTTGAGAAGGAAATAGGAAACTGATAGTATTGCAGAATTTTTGTTTAATTAGAGCTTGTGGAAGAAATTTTGAAAGTGAGAGAAAATAAATATTTTAAAGAGATAATAAAGTTCCGCGAAGTTGAAGGAAAAATAGGGCCGATTACTAAAGAAATTTGTGTAAAAGCAGAACAAACAAAAATAAGAAATAAAACAGAAATTCTCCTGAATGTAAAACGCCAGTTCTTAGAAACAGAAAGTAAGAATAGATAATAGTAGAAAACGTGAAGAGAAGGCAGCAGGATTATAAGGCTACGGGGTAAATACGACATAAAAGGATTTAGTAGGAGAAATAGAAAGGTTAATCGAGGAGAGAGAATATTCCAGCACAATAAGAAACCAATAAGTACTTAACTGAAATAATACCATGAGATGAGGAAAAAAGGAGGACATCATTAGCAAAGAATAAAAAAGAAGAATTTAAAGGAAGAGAAGCCACACACTAATGGTATGGATATTGAAAAGAGTAGGACTGAGAACAAAACCCTGAGAAGACCTCGAAAAATCATTTTTAAAGTATAAAGAAGAAGAGAGGTAGATTAACCCGATTGATCATAGGATTGATAATAAGAGAAGTAAATTAAACTAGAATATTAATTACTATCATTCATTTAATATTATTTATATACTAGAAAGCTAGATAGCGTAGCTAGTTAAAGAGCGGAATTCGGTTCAAATCTTACTGCCACATATTGAGAATATTAGGAAAAAATAATCTATAAAGTATTTTACTGAATTAATTCATGAGACTTCTGTATTAAAAATCAAAGATTTTATGTAAAAAAATATGTATTGAGGTAATTGAAAAATAACAACACGATAATTAGACTAATGATTTCCAACTGAAGCAATGTTGAATGAATATTATATTTCAATCATAATTACTGATTTTATTAATTTTTATTAAATAATTAAGTATTAACTTCAAAAAATTAATTTAATATAATATCGGGGATGTTTTAATAAACACTATATGATATTAATTAATTTTGTTTCTCCCTCCTTTACAAATGTTGCTCTCCATGGCAAGGGTCGTATTGCTCTTACTTTTCCATCTGTTTCCATAGTCAGCTCCTTTCTACCTAATGCTAATTTCTTCCTAGAAAAAAATATTAAAGCATATAAAGGTATTTTTACATCCTTGGAATAATGATAGATCCCATGAACAGATGCAACGGGAATAGTCGACTTAATCGCTTCCAAAATATCGTCCTCTGAGAAGGTATACACGCCTGAAATAATACCCAATCTATATAAAGCTTTAGTCCATAGAAATTATGAGTAAAATTTGCAAAACCATTCTCCCTGAATTTGTCCTGTATGAACTGTGCTTCCTTGTTTCCACTAGTGTTCATTTACCTACACAATGTTCAATTCAAACGACATTGCACTTTCCCCTTCCTTTGCTGAATAGCTAGCTGTTTTTTGGTCTGATAATGTAATTTTAATTAATTACAGATTTTTGTAACGGTAAGAAAAAAAGAAAATCAGGGCCTGTTTTCTCCCATTTTTTCTTGTGCGAATATTTTCTTTGTTCTTCTCCTAGCAATATGTTTTTATATTCCTTGCACTCTTTCTTGAGACATTCAGAAAATTTTACCCAGAATCATGACCATAGCAGTTAATAGCATAATAATTGAATGGACTGGTGCTGGAGTGTTCACGACACTATCAGGGTTAGTTATATTAATCTTGATCCATTTATTCACGATTGCGCTTCTGCAAATATGTTCAATTTATTTTTTGAATTAAGAGTAGGCTGGAAAAGCCGCTTTTGCTACAATTTGGCGGGAGAGAGATAGAGACATTTAGGCCTGTGACTCATGACGTCTCCCATTTTTACATTTTTTCTGATGTTACCCAGCCGTCCACTCGCGCTAGACTCCCAAGACAGCCCCAGCACTACGAGGCAGCCTTCAACGGCCCCGCACCACTCAGCCAGCCCGACTGCGGCACTCCAGACCTAAAATTCTCTCGTAATAGCACTCTATGCTGAAAATAATCAATTTATCACAAAATTGCACAAATTCTTCTTAGTGTTCCCGTCATTTCTTGATTCCTTTATTCTCTTGCAATAGTGTTTTACACTGAAAAAATAACCAATCACGAGCTAGTAAAAAATTATTTAATCGTGCGAATAGCCCTTTCAATGAGTATAAAACACCGAGAGAGAGAATAGTTTCTACATAGATTTTTCCGATAGTTTTAATATATTTCGTTTTAAAAATGCCCGATATGATGAAAAGCATGAATTATTGTTATTCGAACCTACACTTTATTTATCGGACGATCTATTTTGCATAAACTTTAGGAGTTCCAGTTTTAATCAAATGTTAAGCACATTTTACAATAGTACGTACATGTCATGGTTTAGCAATTTCCATTTTTTCGTCAATGGAGATACAGAACGTTTACGTATTTTTTTTTGTGTTTTTATGCAATTGAATTAAATGTAATGTTTATTAAAGTCGAGGAATATATTTACAAATAAAAAAAGAAATTCAGAATCCTGACTAAAAACAGTCAAGTAAAGAAACTAAAGCAACCATCAGTTATTGTGAATCGAACAAAACTAGTAAAGGACTGTGAATGGCACGTGTTGCCGGCGGTGAAAAGAATTCCAGCATCAAGTATCCGAGCACCGATCTACACACCAATTTACAACAGCAGAATGTCCCATGAGATCGCTCCCGCACGCAAGTTATATAAAATTATTACCTATATTTATTGTCATATTTGTCACTCGTAATTAAAAAGAGAAGCGGTGTCTAGAAGGGAACACTCTGTAGGAACAAGTTAATTTCACTTTTTGGTAGATATACAAGTATAAAGTCATTCGTAAAGTATACAATAAAAAATAACACACAATATATAAACCCCGTATGAATTAAAACATAAACAACAAAAAATACGAATCCCGTATGAATTAATTAAAACAAAAACAATAAATAAATCATCAGACTCGTTGAAGTGAGCTAACGTCGCATAAAAAAATCTCGCCAATTTTCAAATTCAATAAAATTTACACGTGTTTAGAATTGATCTTATACGGGTGACCGTGCACAATGCTTGCTGCTCGAATTACGATACTCGCACGGACGTACACACATACGCACACACACCCGTATATAATAGAAAGAGACAAAAAGAGAAGGAGAGTGAAGGTTGCCTGCCGGACGACGCACAACGCGATTTTCGTTATCTCGCATTTTCTGCCAGTTTACTCCTACTGACAAACTGTGTAAAAGAACTTCGTTCCCCAATAATCGTTTGTATATGTGTGTGAGGTATGAATTCGATGTGATTGGTGTGCGCACATCGTAACGAGAGAGCCCTCAAAAAACAAGTAAAAAAAGAAAACCCTAATCATATTTGCAAAGTTTAAAGCACTTAAAGTCATTCTTGTTATTTATTTTTGTATTTTCATATAGTCGATGTCAATATAATTTATAAGAAGTAGTTATTTGTTTCCATTGACGACAACTCGTAAATACCGCAAAATTTGCAATTTAGTTAAACCAGAAAAAGATCAAAAAAACAAAAGAAAAAGTAGTTGTGTTTCCGCAGTGATAAAACAGGAGCGGTGGAAACATAATAATAATTCGTTCAGTTTGTTACAGTATGTAGCTCACAAACACAAAATTAACCTCAAAAGGACGAATTTAACAGCCTGAAAAAATCCAGATATTTATTTTCCGATATGTTTCACACGATTGTTTGTACTGAGCTGCGATATAACCTCAAAAATCCTTTGTTTGACAGACCCGATATAAATATTTACGTAAAGCTACCCATCCGCTACTTCAGTTTGCACAATATATATATATATATATATATATATATATATATATATACAGAGAGAGAGAGAGAGAGAGAGATAGAGTTGAAAGTAACCTAAAAATCATATTTAGCGAAAAAAACTTCCAAGTGGGTATTCAGCGATTTGTGAGAACATGGGCAAAATTAATTTGACATAAATTTTTATATTAGAATACATAAGTAAATTTTGTCCAATTCAGAGATAAAAATATCTTGTTCTCGCAAATTGCAGAATAACCCTCCAAATACTACTTCCTGGTCAGTTTAGTTACAATTCCTTACGACAATGCATAAAATTACTCTCAGAATCGTGTTCAGCGATTGCGAATATCCCAACAAAAGATTTTTAAGGTTAGTATCGCAGCTTAGTACAAAAATTCGTGTGAAACACGTGAAAAAATAAATATCTGGATTTCTTCAGACCGTTAAACTCGTCTTTTTGAGGTTAATTTTGTTTTTTTGACCCACATACTATGACATACTAAACTAAGTATGTATAGTAAAGGATTTTTTGGGTGGCTGAACTCATTTTCGAAACTAAAATTGCGTTTAGTGTTCATTAAAATTCTTAAAACATTGAAAATTGCTGAAAATTTCAGTTTTTTGTAATTTTGATCACTTTCTACCACTTTAAAAGGTCTGAAAAAATTTAGAGCATTAATTATGATCCTATAAAATGTTTTTACGAGCTTCAATATCAAATTCCGTCACGGCGTTAATTTTTAGGCAAGTTTGAAATTTTCAAATGACTTTTTAGGTTATGTTTTTTTTATCTCGAGATGCTCCATAAATGACTAGGTTATGTGAGCCTCTTAACTTTCTCCAACATCGACTTGAGTTTTTCAAAATTCGTTCATAATTCACAAAGATATGGTAAAAAAAAAAAATTGAAAAACACATTTTTTGAGATTAGAAGCTGAAATTCGAGTCCGAAGACTTAAAATTTCAGGATCGTAATTTCTTGGCAGGGCAAACATATGGACCAAATTTCAGCCAAATCGACGGGGGGGGGCGTTTTACATACTTGTCCAGCTATTATACTATTTATGAAATTTTAAGTAAAGTATCCAATTTTCTAGATAACAGATGCATCTAAATTACACAATTAAAACACTATTAATGTAAGGAGACTATACAATAATGTCTTATATCTGTATTACAGTAACACAAAATAATTAATGACTTAGGATGAATTTAGTACAAATTTATTTATTCGCGAGTTAAATTTTATATGGGTCTAATTATTTTTCTACTCCGAATAAATTTTCATCGTTAATAAATTATTTTCTGTTGCAATATATGTACATATATATATATACTGTTGAAAATCGTTTTTCAATGGACTTAACCGTCTCATATATGTACGAAACTGAATTTATCTAACAATAACGAACGACCGAAACAAATAAAGTCCGTATTTAAATCTCTTTATTTGCCGTTAAAACAAAAAAACAAAATTAACTAACATATAACGAATCTTAAAAAAACCCTCGAATAAACCCGTTTTATCGAAGGAAATAAAATAAATACCCATTCTTCGTGACGAACAAAGAATAATCAAAATAACGTATATCCGTAAATTGGCGTACACAGCTTCGCTATCAAATACTCCAAAACACGCTACACCACTCTGGCCGAGACATTCGTCCTCGCCATACGGTCCGCCCTACAAGTCAAGCGGCTAGTGGAGCACACTGGCGCTCTTACATCCCAACTGCACCGGTGATAGAAATTAACCATGCCCAGGTAGCAGCGTAAATGTTTAACTGTCTCGGATCGATCCATTTGTACGATTATATTAACTGTCGCTGGTTCCGGACGAATGACACCTGTGGAAAACTGGTAGCCAACAAATGTGATCTCGGTTACTGCAAAATTCATGCTTTTTTGCGTTTACCTTAAGACCATTAATTTGTAAAATTTGTAAAATGAAATGTTTAGTGACATTTCAGGATGCTGTAAGGATGTGTATGAAGAATATTGTCCATAAAGCGCTGGAGCGCAACACTAGCATTCCAAAGGCCAAAAAGCATAACTGTGTACTCGAAGAGGCCAAACAGCGTAATGACCGCAATTCTAGGACGATCACGTTTATTTACGGGAATTAAATTTTACACATGGCGCGGGTTAATTTTCGAAAATAAACTCTTACCCACCAGCGTTGTATGAATATCCTGTAGGTGTGGAATAAGATAACGGTCTGGAATTATGACTTCATTTAATTTTCGATAATCTTCACCATCCATTCTCTTTCTGCACCATCACGAATGGGCTTGCCCAAGGTGAGATTGGCAGAATACAAATTTCTTGCCGGGTGTATTTGTCAAATGCGCTTCCGGAAAAAATGAATTTGTTCGGCAATAGGCGTCGGACCTCACGGTTTTTATGTTGTTTTCCGCCTCTCTACTATTAGGTACATGTATGTGTGAAGCAGTTATGTCTGAAAAACGATTTATAAGTAGCTGAATTTTCTGATGAAGCTGGGTTATATGGGCGGTGTGATTAAGTTCTGGTTGTTTGTTAAGTGTTGGGAATGTAAGCCACAGAATACTCTGTTCTTAATAGCGTATGGCATTCATCTCTATGACTCCCTTGGCAGACCTATCATTACTTTTCTGTGATACGTGTTTCCTACCTACATCAATAGGAAGTGAGACAAAAAGTCAGCGCCTCAATAATGTATGTCAAGGGCATCGCCAGCCAATGGGCCGCGGGGGGGAAGGGACAAGATGATAGAAAAAGGATATGAGTTATAGAAAAAATAAAATTTATATTCATGATTACACGCCTATGAATACTCATTATGGCCAGAAGATTAAAAAGTTTCAAGGCTCGGGGGGGAGCTTCCCCCCTGCCCCCCGCTGGCAACGCCCATGATGTACGTTATTACTGCACATTCCACAAATTCCCGTGTAAACTGTTGACGTAATCCAAAGACCAATGTTAACTTGCACTTTTCGTATGCATTGATAATTGAGCTATTCGCAGCTCTTACAAGGAGAGGTCACGATCTACGGGTCATCGATTTTGATGAAACTTTGCAGATCGATAGAAGACCATGAGTATATGAACTGTGTAAAATATTAGAGTGCAACGTTTTGATTTACGCGAGAAATTTAAATTTTTAGAAGCCGAATTTAACGGATGATATACATAACCGTTTAGACAAAAATATATAATAAATTTCAGATTATATTTATATTTATTTTATGCAAATGGTTCGGAAGATTGATTATTCTAAAATGAAGTATATTAAACAAAAAAATTAATAAAAAGCAATAAAATAATTTTAAAAATTCAATTTTTAATTTCATAAAAATTTAAACATGTCATTTATTACATTTATATACTATAAAAACACAGGTTACAATGTATATGTTTTGTGGTGTAACGGTAAAAGTGATGCCTATTTGTACATACTTGGAAATAAGGTATTTTTCCGGGTTTAAATCCCTGCGCGGCGGCGGGTGTCCCGTAAAATTTTTGATTCTTATATTTTAAATTACTAATTTTTAACTAATTATTTCAATTCTTTATACATAACTATATAAATATAATAACAATTTTTAAACATTTAAATTATTTAACGACTGTTTTTGTGCATGGCTTCCCTCTAAACATTCAGATAAACGTGAAATATTTTTAAATGTAAATAAAATTTGTTTTTCAAATGAAAAATTAAAAGAACTTTACACTTGTGGTAATAATTCATTTATATGTTGCAGTAAATGTCGCAGGAATTGCTGTTTTATTTGTTTTTATGATCTATGTCACCCCAAATTATGTCAAAATAAAAATTAAGTTTGCAGCATTTTAATTATAACCGATATTCATCAACTCTCTTATTTTATATGTAGATGAGTATATTTGTTTATTTATATTGAGACGGATTCGGCAGTTGTAGTGGTTTAATTACGTTTTATACGATTTCTGATAATGCTGTCCGAGGTAGAAATTATTATTTCGATGTTAATTCATTTTACATTTCGGGTTTTTCTCGGGCAGCAGAGATGACGGTGAATTGCGATCGGAGAAGATATTTCGACCGAGAAGCCTGGTTATCCCGAACGCAGCCGTTCTGTCGGCTGTGTTGCGGCGGTGAACTGGTTGCGCGGGGGAAATCGCGGTCGCGTTTACCGTCGAAACGTATAAGTACGGAGCGTGTAGCTACGAGAATCGCGAGAGAATTGGTGAAATCCCGGAAAGACAAGGTAGCAGCCGATTTAAAATACGTATAATTATAAGAATGTTCTAGAAAAATCGGCGTGCGTATTAATTGATAAGGTACGGGGTAATTTTCAGCGATTCGACTATATCGTTTGGAATAGCCCATCGTGTACCGAAAAATCTTCGTTCGTGCCAGAGAAACGGTAAATCGATAATCAGTTTTCAATTCTGTTGTTAACGGGAGTTAGATTAATTCGGTTATACACGCGAGTCGGTTCTTGCGCGAGTCAATAATGGTCGATCGTATAATTTGATTGTAAGATCACGTGGTCACGTGTATCTATTTTACCCTAGTCATAGTTTATTTCCGCTTATATTTATCGCAATTTTGACCAGAATTTCGTTTTTTTTCGTTTGATTATAATGTTTGGAATTTGTTTCCTCTGTGTTTTTTGTAAACTTTGTTTAAATATACCCGTTTCATAAAAAGTTTCGTTTTTGGACACGTGGTTACCCCGTGATATCTCCACCGGGAGAAATACCGCCATCGAACGGCGGGTTTCGCGAGTCTTATTTTTTTATTTATATTTTTTTGTTCTCTCAAAAGCCTAAAGCTCTGCTAAGCAGAGCTTTCCGGTAGTAGCAAGCCGATATTTTTGCTACTGGCGCCCGCAAAAAAAAAAAATAGTTTTCGGATATATTTTTTTTATTTTTTTTTATTATTTCGCTCGATCAAGTGGTTTCCGAAATCAAGGACCACAGAAGTGAAGTCATATCAATATTTATGGTATATACATATGTATATAATGAATTCGTTGTGTATAAAACATATTTATGTTACGCTTTATTATATTTATGTAGTTATGTATAAAGAATTGAAATAATTAGTTGAAAATTAGTAATTTAAAATATAAGAATCAAAAATTTTACATGACGAACACCACTAACACACTTGTTTAAAACACGACAAAGCTAGGGAACTAATGATCGCATGAGAGTCACAAACACATCTATCGATAGGGTTGGGATGCCAGACTATCGTGTAGAAATTTCAAGGTCGCAGTGTTACCATAAGCGCGGGAAAACAATCAGTCTCATTAATTAATTGTCAGGACTTGCAGGAACCGTAGGCCTGGATGTTGTGTGCATCTGTGGTCAGGGCCGCGCCGCCCCTGTGTGCGAAGTGTACGGCGCACACAGGCGCCAAGACAATAGGGGCGCCGCGCCGCCACTGCCACCTAAATTATTTTTGTTACCTAAATTATTGTGTTTTTTGTAGTGGAGTATCGATAAGTAAGTAGGTACAATAGGCGCAACATAGGTCTTGTAAACAACAAAACATATATTACGCTCATTGAACAAGTCTCTCAATATTTATATATATTTATGAATATTCACGTTTATGGTTTCATTTTACGCTTAGGGTTTCAGTTTATATTACTTACGAGCTCAACGTTAAAACGGTGGCAGCTCTTTTGAACCACACACAGACAAAGTACTAGTTATTTTGAACCGCCCGTGAATTTGTATTAGTATGAGTGAGTTTGTGAACGCAACCCGATGCGATGATTGCGACGCAAGCGGGGTGGGGTCACGGGGATTCCCTGATTTTAACGAACGAGATAGCCAAAACAATTGAACAATCATTTGATTGAAAGTGTGTTTAAGGTGCCGGCATTGAATTTTTATAATAAATAGTTTGCGTGTTACTGATTGATCATGATGAAAAAAAGAAATTATCTGGTTACCAGAATCTAATAAGGAAAAGAAAACAAGAAGAACGTAATAAAAATGCAACTAAAATAAGTAAATATTTTACGGCTCTACCATCCACTTCCACACAATCATTAGAGACAGAAACCAGTCATGTTATCGATGAAAGTGTTATTAAATCTGATTCAAAAAACGCTTCATGTAGTGGTATGTACTTTTTATGTAATTTTCTATACAAATAAATATAACTTCTGTTTGGGATATTTAAAAAATTTTTTAAATAGAATAGAAAAATTAACTTTTTTCCGGCCGTTTTGTTGTTTTGTTATTTTGTTTTATGTACTTTTTACTAAATGCTTACATCCATAAGCATTTAATAAAAAGCGGTTATTTTAATATCACAAACAGACACTCTAATTTGTATAAATATAAATAATTATTCATAGATAGATAAATCAGTTTATTCAGACAAGCAGATAGATATATATAATAGGTACTCGTGCAAACAATATTATGTATTTGTTTGTCTGTTTTTAATTTAAGATGATGCCGCCGAAGTTACGTCTGTGCCTGTGCCTGATACACTATCATCACCGTTAAGACAATTATCGTCACCAATACCAACTTTTTCTAAAGATGACCCTGGACTCTGGCCAGAAGTTTTAAACGCTACTTTGATCCAGTATTTAATAGAAAATCCGATTAAACAAATTAAACAGTATAATTTTCCGCGTAACTCTTCGGGACGAAAATTTTCTGAGTATTATTATGAAAGGCATTTAGGAAACGGTGAAAAATATCACAGACAGTGGCTGCTGTATTCAGTGTCCAAAAATGCCGTTTACTGCTTCTGTTGCAAGCTATTTGAATCAAAACATAAAAATAAATTCTGCGAGGGAATTAGTGATTGGCAATATCTAGCTTTGTATTGCAGCAGACATGAGAAAAGTTCTGCTCATTTCAATAATTATAAAAAATGGACAGATTTATGTCATGCTCTTAAAAATAAAAACACTATTGATAGTATTCAACAAAAACTTTTAGAGGTTGAAAAGCAACGCTGGTACGATGTAATCAAAAGAATAATATATGTGGTCCAATTTCTAAGTACACAAAATATGGCTTTTCGTGGCCAAAGCCAAAAATTATATGATCGTAACAATGGTAATTTTTTAAAATGTATTGAAATGTTAGGAAAATTTGATCTTTCAATGACTGAACACATACGACGCGTAACGAATGATACAGATTTCAAAAATATGCCGACTTATCTTGGAGATAAAATTCAAAATGAAATAATTTACATACTCGGTAACCAAATTCAACATTTTATTTTAAATTTATGTCGAATTAATAAATATTTTTCAATAATACTGGATTGTACTCCTGACGTTTCACACGTAGAACAAATTAGTATTATAATAAGATTTGTCAATTTTAACACAGAAACTAGAAAGTTGGAAACAAGAGAGCATTTCCTAGCTTTCTGTCCAATTATCGATACAACTGGCGCTGGATTAACGTCATTTATTATAGAAAAACTAGACAACATTAATTTGGATATAAACAATTTAAGGGGACAAATATGCGCGGTAGGAATAATGGTCTTCAAAAAAGATTGCTGGATTTAAATCCCCGCGCTTTCTATGTACCGTGTGCTAGTCATAGTTTAAATTTAATAGTAAACGATGCTGCCAACCTCAATCATCATACGACTGGATTTTTTTGTATTGTGCAAGAATTATATAAATATTTTTCGTCCTCTGCTAAAAGATGGGATTTATTAAAAAAATATGTCATAAATCCGACTTTAAAACCATTGTCTAAAACAAGATGGTCAAGCAGAATAGATGCTATAAAACCGCTGTTTACAAATTTACCAGAAATTTATGATGCCCTTTATGAAATAACAAATGATATATCATATGATCAGCAGACAAAATATGGCGCTAATTGTCTGGCAGAAAAAATATGCACCTTTTCATTCATTTGTTCACTAAATGTATGGCATATAATATTGACAAAAGTAAATTTTGTGAGTAAAATTCTGCAGTCCGCCGATATGAATATGCAAGTTGCTTTAGATGCTTTAACAGAATTAAAAAAGTTTTTGATAAAAATTAGAACAGACACAAATTTTGAAGAAATTGTAAGTGATGCCAAAAAAATTGCCGAAAAATTAGACGTCGAGACTGAATTTGAAACTTCCAGATCCAGACCCCTAAGACGTCGTAAAACTCCAAAGAGTTTTGATTATGAACACGGAGACCACACTATAAATGATCCGAAAACCTCTTTTAAAATTAATGTATTTTTTTATATATTAGACCAAGCGTTATCCTCCGTAGATGAAAGATTTAATTTATTGAATAATCACAATGACGTGTTTAATTTTTTATTTAATTTAAGTGATGAGCAAGATCAAAGACGATTAAGAGAAGTAGCTGTCATCGTTTACAGGAGAAACTTTCAGCAAATGATTCATTGGATATTAACGCCGATGATTTGTGTGAAGAAATTATGTCATGTCAGCCATTTTTCAAAAAATTCAATAATAATGTGGTGAAAATTCTTGAATTTATATATTCAAATAATTTGACAGCTGTATGCCCTAACATTACCATAGCATTACGAATTATGCTAACTATGCCAGTTACAGTAGCAAGCGCGGAAAGGTCCTTTTCTAAATTAAAACTAATAAAAAATTACCTGCGCTCCACTCCACAATGAGTCAGGAAAGATTAACAAATTTAGCAACAATATCCATAGAGGAGGCCATACTAGACCATATAGACATACATGAAACTATTAAAGATTTCGCAAACAAAAAAGCGAGAAAAGTGGAAATATTATAATTTAAGTATGTTTATATTCTTGCAAATGTTAGACTCTTGTTGTTGTTTTTTAAACATAGCATACGTAATAGTCATATTAGTATTATTATTATTAGAAAAATGTCAGATCCTTTGTTATTAATATTTAAGTATAAAATTCTTTGTATTAAGTAATAAAGTATGCAAAAATTTAGTTCGAGTTTTTTATGAAGATTCGTTAAAAAAGAGGCGCTTCATAGGTTCCGCACACAGGCGCTGCCGGGGGTCGGCGCGGCCCTGTCTGTGGTGGAGCGATAGCGTGTACTTTATCAGCAATTTCAGCTATTTTAACAAGTGAATCGGCATCGTCAAGAGTAGTGAGAGTTACACTAGTAGGCTTACTGGAAGATGCTCCATCCACATTTGTTTACGTATGGTATCACAAACCTGAGAACCTGCAAGTAGGTGAGATGATCGTCAGTCACCACCGAGTTGGAAATTACGGAGCAAAATTCGATGATATTAGTGACTTCATAATATTTTTGTATTTCGCTGTTTGCGACAGTGTATCTACCGGTAGCTGGTGAATCATGCACAATGTGCGCAATAACGTTCCGCGCATCTTCATCTAACGAACCAATTAGGAAATTATATTTTCTATTCTTACTAATTACACCAAACTCGGCAAACTGTGTTTGTAACTTGCTAACCCAGAGATCGCACAACTTTTTCCAAATTGGCGCAGAAAGGTGTCTCTGTTGTGAATAGGTTTTTTTTGGTTTTTTTTTTTTTTTTGGCCACGGTATTACTCATTTAGCCAAATTTCTCGATAGAAGTATAATATTTTTATATCTCGAACTTAAATTCATACATCAACACGATTGTTCTTTTTTAAAAATTGGTATAATTCTACAGCTGCTTATTGGTTCACTGATTATTTGATTAATCTGAATTGGCAGTGTATTATATGTTCGGAGACGATTTCTTTAAACAATTTTTTCCTTCATTTGTTTTTCAATACGTGAAATTCCGAACCAAATGTTCAACAGATGTTTCTTGTGTCCTCCACATTCACATATATCTAAGCTGATTATATTTAGTTCTTTTAATTTTTTTTAAAATTAACGTACGCCCTGTCCATAATTGTACCATAGTTTTAATAAATTCTCTAAGCTTCCCGAGTACCAGGTTAAGTTTAATATGTCATTTTGGGTATTATAGTAATATTTTCCGCAATTTTATGCTAGTGTTTTTGTATCTATATTCCCAATCTATTAAACTTTTACGCTTTTTAGTCTGCTTTTTTAAACTCCTTCCGAGTATATTTTACGTTTACTTGTTGTTGGTTAATATGATCTTCGTCAATTGGTTAACAGTGTATAATTTCCTTGTATGCCGCTATGGAATCTACTTATAAACAATATTCTACTATTATTTTTTTTCAGTCTACCGCAGTTCTTCACGATATTCCATCAAATATTACCGTGTTTGTCTGCTCTACCATTAATTTTGTGGATTGCTGCTAACGAATTTGTCAAGATTAATATTTTTGCATATCTTGTTTTAATCTTTCATGATTCTGTACTGTTAACATTTCAGCAGATGAGCAATAATATAACGGACGGATTTTAACTTTTAATATTAAGCGTTTTACCATAAAGAGCAGCAGAAAAGCGCTGTTCAACCGAGTTTACCGATGCGTCTGTATATAATATACACTATTCGTAATCTGGAAATGGCCTATTATTTCTTCCAAAATTGCATTATTAATATTATTAAGTGTGTCGTCAGTAGACTCTTGCAGAAAAATCGCTATCTATCCCCCCATCGCTAGCATATATTTATATGGTATATTGCAATACGGCAGCTTAATATTTTGTGCAATATTTAGTTCGTTATAATAAGTAATAATTAAAAATAGATATGTCTTATTTAACCCCAGTATCAACTATTTGCGACGTATGGATATATGTAATTGCGGTATCAGTTTGTTCAACGGATGGTGTCGATTAAACTCTCATTTTAGGTCAAATTTATCACTAACTGAATGTAAATATGAAAATATTGGAAGTTCAGCCGCTTCGACCTAGATTAAATGGTTGGGGCTTAATTTCAATGCACCTAATGCGATTTTTAATGAATTGTTTCGTAGTATTTCTAATGTTTTCATCTTTGTTTTACTAATCAGCGTGATAATTGGTCCTGGATAATCCATTTGAGACGCATCTATGCATTAAAATATTTGTTTTCGGGTGGCTACTTCGCCTGGTTCCATTTAGAACACTAAAAAAATATTTAAATCACATATACTTTTATCTTTAATATAATCTATCTCGTTATTCCAAGATAACTTTTTATCAAAGATTACTCCCAGGTATTTTATAGTTTCACAGAAATTAATTTTACCTTTGAGTTTAACATTTATTTTGTGCTTAGTAAAAATGATGCCTTTAGTTTTATCGCATGATAATTCCAGTTGTACTGATTCAGTATAACTTTCTATCTGTTCTATTGCTACAGCAATGTCTTTTACAGCTGTATATGTGGTGAAGCTGCGGACGCATATTTCACCATATCATCTGCATACTGTAGAACTCGAATATTTCTTAAAGATATTTTATCAAAAATTCCTGCATGTACTGCGTACAAAGTTGGACTTAACATCGATTACTGACATATGCATGGGGCACTATTCTATAATTTACCCTGATATTTTACGGTATGATTCGTATCTGTAAAATAATTTATTATTCAATTTATTCATATTGCACCAGAGTATTGCTCAATATTTGCAAAAATTAACACCGTCAAATGAAATTTTTAAAGTCAATAAATTATACTATCAAATAGTGGTTTTTGGACATATTAATTTGAATATCGGTGTTGAGAATATTAACGACTATCTGTAGTACTGAATTCAGATGTGAATTCAAATTGGGTTTTTGGAAATTTGCCTATATAATGTAACCACCATTCCGATCTATTTTTAATTATAAGTTTTATCGCCTTACCGACGAATAACAACAATGTTATCAGTCTATACAATCTGAAGTCTTTCGGATCCTTATTCGACTTTAGTATAGAATAAACAAAATAACCTTTCCAATGTTGTGGAATATAATTTTGAGTGTGAGTTTAGTAGAATCAGTAATATGGGCTTACCCCCTTCGAACTTAATTGCCTTGTCTCTCGAATAAAATACCATCCGTTCCTACTATAGTACTTCTATAATGATTTGAACCTTAATTCTTCTTGATTAATCTGCATTTTAAATATATTATCAAACTTACCGCATGTTTCACTAAAAGTTAACTTTGATCGTTTGTATTTCGATACTGAGTAATGAATTGGTTTAACCACATATTACAAATGTTTAAATCGTAATTTTCATATGAATTTCCACTATTTCTTTCAAATTGAGCGATTTTTGTTAGTTTTTATACTCTTCTTCCAGATTTAATGGACAGCACAATTTGTTCAATTCCTCTTTCTTTCTAGTTTTCAAATATCGCTTAGTTATTGCTTCTTGTTGCTTAAAATTCTCGTAATTCTAGCGAATTGTTTTTTTTTATTAAATATACAGGGTGATTATAATTAAAGTTTAAGTTTCAAAATGCTATAATAAAAAGAACCACTGATCAGAATGACGTCAGAACTTTTTTATAACATTTTGAAACTTGAACTTTAATTATAATCACCCTTTAATGCCTATCTTCATAACTGCGCAACAACACTTTATTGCACTTCGAATCCCACCGTTTGCTTGACTTTTTATAGGTACATTGTTTTCTTTTGAAGTTCAGCGAAATCACTACTGGTGTAACTTTACACATTAAGTTATTTATTATATTATATATATTTAGTTTCACATTGCTCCATTACTGTTTTCACATTATAACTATTTATATTTGCCTTTCGGCATTCATTTGCATGTAAGTGGTGTATTTTACCCAATTTGTTTTTTGAAAATTTAAAGTATAATTACAAAAATAACCACTATTTCCACTACCGCCATCGTCACCAGTATCATTATTACGACTAATGATAACTTCTATTATTATTACTTCTGTTATCGTCTAATTTTATTAATATTTTGTAAATCCTATCGTGTCTTTCGTTATTTTATGATTTACGTTTAATGCAAGGTTTGCAGTACAGAAAATCAGGTCTAAATTACTACGTTTATTATAAGCGCGAGGCAGATTATTTCTGAACTGTTAACAATAAATATATTTTTGCCACATATATTAGAACATGTAATTCTCTTTACCTTCTCTATCATCACTATAAGACGCCAAGAATTATAACGGCTTTAAAAATCACCTACTAACATAAATCTATTAATAACTTGGTAACCATTCAAATATAATTATAAAATTCCCGGTTTATTCCCGGTTTTCCTGATTACCGGAATTGTACAAAAAGAAGAGTGGAATTTTTTTGTTACTATTTTGGTAACACGTGACCGCCGCAGCATTTTATATGAATAAAAGAGACAAGGGCGTCGCCAGCCGATGGGCCAGAGGGGGGCAAGATGATAGAAAGAGGATACAAGTTATAAGAAAAATAAAATTTATAACTTGTAAAGGCTTAATATTTCATTAAACAAGAATAAAATCTTAATTAAAACACATAATTTTCGTGGAGGTTTCTGGCAAATTGTTCATGATTACGCGCCTATGTATACTCATCATGGCCAGTTGATCAAAAAGTTTCAAGGCTCCAGGGGGGGGGGGGCACTTTGATTAATAACTTAGCCCCAGCTACGGCGGCGTAGTTAGTCGGTTAATTGTGTTTCGTTTAGGACCGGGTTCGATTCGCGCTGCCACACATTGCCAAAAAATTTCACTTACGTTGAGTTAATGTCTGTGTTGACACACTCAAAAAAAAAAACAAAAAAAAAAATTAATAAATTTTGTATTGTTTATGAAAATCGGCGCTTTCAAGCCCACTTGATGGAGCGGCGTATACATTTATTACTGATATGTGGATATCATCACTTTTAATATTTACTATAACCCCATCCACTTTGTTATTAGTGCGATAGTTCATTTTTTCGCAGTGTGAAGCGTGCGGTCGAAAAGCGCGCAGATAAAGCGTTTAAGTTGGAGAGCGTGACGAGAGTCGCAAGAGGATTTATAAAAATCCCGTAAAGAGAGGGCAGCGACCGCTTTGAATATGCATATAAATTACTAAATTCTTCTAGAAAAATCGGCAACGTTAGTCCTCTTAATTGATAAGTTTAGCGGGTAATTTCGGCTAGATCGTTCCGAAAAGGCCTATCGTGTATAGTTCTCGATAGAACACCGTTCGTGTATTAATTATCGGTCAGTCGATCTTTTTCAGTGTCAGTCGACAAATTATTATGTCCGTCCTAGTCGTCCTACAATCAACTCCGTTTTAGTAGTCGCGCGCATATCAGCTTTTGGCTAGTTGTCGGTGTCGACCTTTTTGGCCATGCTGCATGCATTGTAAATTTGTTTGTTTAGTCATTTTTTTGTATGCAATTTTTTTTTTATAGTCTGTAATCGATACGCGACGCGTTTTATTAAAATTTTGTAGTTTTCTCATCTGGAAAATGCACGCAAATTATTTTAGATTTTTTTTTTTTTTTATATATTAATTTTTGAGCATCTAAGGACGTTACTCAATCCAACGGTATGATAGTATTAATGATTATAAAGGAAAAATAATAGAAATGGAACATACGAAAGAAGCTAACAAAGGAATAACCAAGGGAGACGGAAAAGAAAGGAAAGACGCAAAAGACCGGAATACAGTATCGCGCGTTCTGAAGAAATGGAAGAACATTTAAGCAAAATGTGATCCGCATCACAAACTTAGTTTCCTTCTGACGGATGCAAAGAGGAGACTGAGTAATGGAGAAACGGAAGAGCGAAGCAGGAAGCAAGCTATGGTTTAACTGAAGTCTAATTATGGATGAAATAGTTGACCGCCTCATGTTGGGGAAATTAACAAACCACGGAAAAGGGAGGAAGAATGGGTTGTACGGATAAGTAAAAGGAAGCAGGATTGGAAAAAGAAGAAGGATAGAGATCAGACCAACGGTCGCGGTGGCAACGAGAGGAAAGAGGAAGAAGACTTTGAGCTGGAAATGCCTAATAAAGCGACCGTCCAAAGCAGCCGAACGTGCCAACGAGTCGACTAACTCGTTGCCCTCGAAATTCCACAATAACTAGGATAATCTATAATAGGTCAATACGGACAGAGCGGGAATGAAATAGATGTGAAATTAAGGAACGTATGTGAAGCACGATATTATCAGCGGATGGTTTAGGAAAGGCAGTAGCAATGGCTTGTAAAACGCCTTTTGAATCAGAAGATAAGAGAACCTTGGATATATTGTTAGAGGAGGCTATAAGAAGGATATTGCCTGTAAGATCGCAATAGATTCGGCTAGGAATATGGAGGAGAACGAGGGGGGAGTTTGAACGACTCAGAATAGCCGAAATCCGGCAAAGTAAAAGCCGCTCCAACCCCCAAACCTGACTTTGAGCGATCTGTAAAAATTAAAGTAAAAGAAGGAAAGAGCGAGGATAAAACATAGTTAAATTCGTTATGAGCAGCGGGAGAGGGGAGAGACTTGACATACGAAGGAAGAAAAAGTAAACTGGGTGAATAAATAAAATCTAGGAAATTATAGATAAAATAAGGGCATTTGGTGTAGGATAGAACAAAAAGAGGTGAAGAAATCAAGGAAAGGATTCGGGTTTTACGAGAAGAGAAACGCTAGTTGTTGAAGAGATTTCTTATTGGACACATGGTGGGCCCTCGTGATAATTCCTGAGGATATACGACGGTCACTTCTAAGCGAGTTTGCGAAGTTTTTTTTTATCGATCATTTTTTTTTTTAAAGGCCTAATGCTCTGCTCGGCGGAGCTTTTCCGGCCGTGCCAAGTCATGATTTGCCACGGGCGCCCATTCGTATACAGATAAAAATATTTTTTGTTTTATTTTAGTGTAATTTTTTTTTTTTATTAACCCGAAACATTCGAGAAGAAAAAAGGATTCATTACAATATTCTTTTATTTATGGTCCAAGTTTTTGCATCATACAGAAGCACACTCCAAACGTATACTTTTATTAATCTTTTCTTCCGCAGTTCTACATTTATGTTTTTGGATATTAGCAACCCTTCATTAATGTCCCAAGTTTTTGCATCATACAGAAGCACATTCTAAAAGTATGTTCTTATTAATCTTTTCTTCCGTAGTTCTACATTTATGTTTTTGAATGTTAGCAATGATTTATTTTTAATGAAGGCGGCTTTCGCCTGCGTTAGACCCTATTTTCCTGATCACACCTTCCATCTTCTGTTATTATTGAACCGAGGTATCTGTGCTTTTTTACATGTCGTATTATTTCATTGTTTAATTTTATTTTGACTTCTTTATTATTTACCATTTTGTTGCATCTCATTACCACGGTTTTCTTCTTATTTATTGACATGTTATAGCGTTTAAGAATGTAGCTTAGTTTAATCAATGCTCCCGACAAGGTTTTTTTACTTTCTGCTATTAAAGCTATGTCATCAGCAAATCTAAAGAATTTTATCTTCATTCCACCTATATTTATCCCTCTGTTACTAGTTTCTGTCCAATGTTTAAACGTTTGCTCTCTCTCGCTCTCTCTCACTCACTCTCTCTCTCTCTCCCTATATATATATATATATATATATATACCCTTATATATATAAAAATCCCGTGTCACAAATGTGTGGTCGAAGTATAATCTTCGATACTACTCAACCGATCTTAATGAAATTTTCACACTATGTGTGATTTAGTCCAGTTTAAAAGATAAGATAGTTATTATCTTGATTGATGACCTCAATATTTTTTTATTGCAAATTAAATGGTTCATTTGGATAAAAAGTTGTAATTAATTAAAATGAAAGTTGCACATTAGGGGTATTTTGAGCCAATAAATCGATTTGTCAAGGAATAATCCATGAAAAAATTCGGTTTCGCGAGTTTTAAATGAATTTTAATGTTTTCAAATGATTCGTAAATCAGGGTTGGTGGTGCGATCTTTCGACGACGATCTAATAGATAATTTGTTTTGCCTTTAGTATTATTTTTTGATTTTCGAACGTCGTCGATTATCAGCTCTGGTAGTGTCTTTCAATAAAACATATGGTCGGCAAAACATGCGAGCATGTAATTCCAGATACTTGGAAACGGCGAGGAATGAATAGGCAAAAAAAAGGCATCGGTCTTGGTTCTCAGACGATCAGCGGGCGGTCACATAATGTGGCGGGTCGAAAATCATGCGTTACGCATACAGTAAAAATATATATATAACAAAAAACAAAAACATAAACGAATCGAAAATATCGTAAAAAACAGTTTATTTTTTTTTTTTTTTTTGTATTAATTTTATATTTAAATAAGAAAAAAAGCTGCTTTTTAATAGCTATTAAACAAAAAAAGAAAAAGAAAATCGGTTAATAAACAAAGGACTTTGCCTATTTATATGCAGATATTAAATGTTTTACGTATTTATACGTTTGTTTGTAAAAATGAATTACGGAGAATATATTGTAAGCATTTTAAAAACCCCCTATAGCCGTATTACATTTTGTAGCGATTTGGTCAGAAAATTTTTCAAATTGATTGGAAAACAGCTGATCACAAATAAAATTATAAGAAGCTTTTTATTTGTTTTTATAACGAATAAACCGATAGATAAAGCTGACGACGACTCTATATACCTAAAATATAATTTTTCTAAAAAAAAAACGTATAGAAATATATTCATAAAAATCAACGTGTGCAGTCATTGAAAACATTTTCTAACGGTCCGGAAAGCGAATTCGAAGGACCACTACATTTTTGTTGCGCTCAGTATTGAAAAACAAAGTTGTATGGAAAGAGGATTTAAATTCATAAATTAGTTATAAAATATTTTGTTTGGTGAATATGATTTGGATGAAATTTTGTATTTAGATAAGGTTTTGCTTTTTAAGTTTACCTATATAGTTGTATTTTTTTTTTGTTTTATTTTTATTTTTTTTTTCATTTTTTTTCCGCCGTACGTGCTTACATCTAACATTTGTGAATTGCAGCGGACCATATTTACCGTTGTTAGATGGTCGCAACACTAACCTAAATCTATAATAAAAAGATGTAGGGGAACAATGTAGGCAAATGATTGTTTAGCGAGTACGGTGCAAACCGGTCTGCATTTCTCTTAAACACGGTACACTCTAAATCGGGTAAAAGAAAAGAAAATAATAAACGACCCGAGTTCACAAGTTTCGCGAGAACTATAAGAAAAATGAAACATTCACACGTCTAGGCAATCAGGTAACGAAAGAAATTTGAGGATTCCAAAGAGATTATCCCAACTATGTGACATTTATAACTGAAAGGTCTTTGATCTGAAATATTAGCTACCGACAGGAAATCGAAAGATCGACCGAAAACATTACAATAAGTGCATCAACCATCTTGTGTAAGTTTTTCGTAGTTATTTAGACCACTTTCCATTTTCATTTCGGTAAATGTGCTTCTCACGCCCATTTGTTACTGGCATATTATCCACGTGTGTTCGGTATATTCCCAACTTTTGGTAATATTGTATGAAAATATTCATATTTTTGCGATGAGTGACAATTGTATATTTCCGTCGTAAAAATATTGCGATTTATTATTTATCTTAGCAAGAAAATAGATTTAAAAATGTTGTAAAAAGACTATATATAAAAAAGACGTCTATCACTTTGACTACTAAATGCCCGTAAAAAACACATAGAAATACAGGGTGCGGCCGGCAGAGAAACCTACCACATTTCAAAAAATTATAGCGCCCTCTGTAGGCAAGGTAGCGAAATAAAACTAGTCGTATTCGAAAGAGGAAGAGTGCCGAATTTTTTTCAATACCATTACGAACCACCATGGATGACTGGTCTGCGGTTGAGTGCGCATTTGCTGTAGAGCAGTTTTTTCGCAATCTAGATTCTTACACTATTACAGTTCGCGAATTTCGAAAACGTTTCGGGTTACATGGGAAGAAACCTATGTTTTCTAACAAAACTTTACATTTGTGGGTTAAAAACTTTCGCGAGACCGGCTCTGTGCGTAAAAAAAAACCTCCTGGAGTTCCTAAGACGGTAAGAACCTCGCCCCGATGATCGCGCGTGTTCGTGAAGCCAAAAATCAACGTGTGCAGTCCTTGAAAACATTTTTCAACCATCCGGAAAGTGAATTCGAAGGCTCAATCCTGTATGTTTTTAGATTGGCTAAAACGTTTTTATCTTTATTAGTAAACATTAGTTCGACTGTATTGAATGGATTAGTATAATATTAATTCAACGTATTGCAACAGAACCACAGCAACGCGTGGCCGGATTTGCTATCTATATATATATATATATATAAATATAAAACAAAGTCGGGTTAGTTACACCATTTATAACTGAAAAACGGCTGAACCGGTTTTTATAATCTTTGATTTGTTGGATTTGTCTCCGCCCCGAATAGCAGAATACAAAATTTCAAAAAAAATTATGAAGAAAATTTTTTTTTTGCTGTTTTTGGCCCAAAAGGGGGGAGCTAAATAATTTTTAACCGTAATTTTTGAACTTTATGAAAGGGCTGCAGTGTTTTGTTTTATATTTTGAATTTCACTTTTAAAGGGTTATTTGGTGATGAGCTATGAATTTTTTAAGGGTGATTTTTGAGGTCATTCTAAATTCTATATTATATATTCTAGATGGTTTCTTGCCGCCCAAGGTAATCGCTCAGCTTAGTTGTAAATTGTCATGATTAGAAGTTTAATTGTAATTTATGATCCAGTTCCGATTATCGTCAAACCGTTTCCGATCTATTGTATAATTTAATATTTTTGTCGTTTTTGAACCATCTTATTAGGATTCCGTACATTATATACGTACGAAATCCTAAAATGGGTATAAATTTACTTTAAGAAATTAAATTACTCTAGAAACACGTTTTTTCGTGTATCATCAGCTAACTGCACTGAGTACACACTTTATTAAAAGGTATATAAATTGAGTGTGTACTCTGTGTTGTTAGCCGATGATCTAGCCCGGAAAAGCATGTTTCCAAAGTAATTTACTTTAATTTTCAAAGTAAATTTATACTGATTTTTTTTTATTAAGGGGAATCTTGCTGCCACGTGAATTACATTTATTTCAGTGTAATTAAAATACTTTTTATTTTGATTTTTGTATATTTATTAAACTTAATTAATTTTGAGTATTAATTGCTGATAAGTTAACACAACATTTATTGTTTCTGGGGCGGTACGAAGTTCGCCGGGTCAGCTAGTGTATATATATATATATATATATATATATATATTAAAAAGCATCGGTGATAGACTACATGCGCCTGGTAACACTTTAAATTGGCCAAGAATACAGGAACTTGTCAATGAACTTGTCAATAAAATTGTCAACATACCTCTCGCTATGCAGGGTGTCAACGATGAAATTATATTTATTATGATACATTACTGTAATTTTTATTCCAGTTAATTTACATTTTAATTCAAATAATAGTACTATAATAATACACTTCTAAGGAAAATAAATAAATCAATGTCAACAGTCTGTTCTAACGATTTTAAAATGCATGTCGTATGTACGCTAATTAGAGTTTAAATCAAAAAAATAAAGTAAATGCATATAAAAATAAAATAGATAATTCAAGTAACTCACGAGGTAACTTTAAAACTTTATTTCAATCAATAAAGAATCAAGTCGTAGTTGAAGTTTTTATCAATGGAATAAAAATTTCTTAATGCACGTGATTTCTTTGCATAATAACGTAAAGTCCGGATTTTGTACGTATATTTTTTTTTTCCGCTTGTAGCAAACGCTCTCATATTTTGTATGCCGGCTTTCAAGAATTGTACACTTGAAATGCACCAGTTGTTTAATAGTGTGCATAAATGTATATTTCGTTTTGTATATATTTTAAGGGTTTTAACGTGTTTTTAATAATTTTTATGTAAGAAAATATACACACGATATTTGCAATTTTCGAAAAAGTCGCAGCTAACGTTATATTAAATTTATAACTTCCCGTAGAAAATCTATGAAAAGTTGTAATTTTTAATTTTTTGCGTACTTCTATTGTTGAATAATAACCTTTGGCGGTGCGCTTCATAAACAACGATAGAAAAGTCTAGTCATTTGGTGTTGCTGTAATATATATGTTTATATATTAACCGAGAAAGACGAGGTTATAAATTTTGCTTTTTGAATGCTTATTAAAAAATACCCAACTATTAACAACTTATTCTTCCTTGTCTACCTTGTAGTCACCATTGCTTGTTCACTTTACGATAGAATATCTTTCTTTAAATAAAACAAACTCACTTTTTACGATACCTTTTTTTCCTGTACAAATAAATTAGAACAGAATATTTAATTTCTGATCTTTAGGAATACGATAATCAGTTTTGTTTTTTTTTTTTTTGTTTTTTATCAAGTGCCGGATGTCCGCAATAGTATCGACAAACGAAACCAAAACATCATTGACCAGCCTTTTTCATACTAGTATTAATTAATAATGTCACACTACCTTCAACCGTGTCATGGATAACGAGCCTTCGAATCAAGTTCCTAGGATATATATGCACACATACTCGCACGTATATGTATAATATATACACTTGGGTACATAACTCGCCACACAAAAGTTCTAACCGGATTAGTGAAAAATGCCTTCACGCCAATCCGAAAAATAAAGATATCTCCTTCTAATGCGTGTCGAAAGAAGACTTTCCTCAAATTTTTAGTCCCCTAACTTCCCAAGGAACTGCTGTATGCCCATTTTTGTAATTACCCTATTTTAAAGATATGTCAGTCCGTTCTTATTTTTTATTGATCGACTTTTTTTTTTTTTTGCAAAAGTGCTGCGAACATGGATTTATTCAGAATTTTTGGCATCAAACTCAAATTTGTACGGGAATTATTTGAAAATTTCAAAACGTCGTTGAAAAAAAACTTTCAAAGTGCTTCGCAGAAAAAATATATAATACGCATTTCACTTAGAAAATGCGTGAATCCAATCGAAAAATTTAAAAACATTTTTATCGGTTTTCCAGTGAACGAAGACTCCTCTTATCATATTTTTTCATTATCATACGGTACTTTTCACTACCCCACCCGGAAGGCTCTTTAAGTAGGCAAGCCATCTTCAGTATCTAGCAGTAAATTTGTAGTTCTCCGTATGACTCCTTGTTCAATCGATATCGTTTTAAGAACGAAATTGGATGTCGTGCTTCATCGTAACGCAGGAAAGTAATGGTAAAAGCTTTATGAAAATAAAAGCCCTTATACTCCATCTGAAATAACCGCGTTTAAATGCTCATTAGTTTCATTTTCTAATGCAGACACGTTGTTTTCAATACTGAAAGATTAACAACAGACACAAAACAGTTTTCCCCTTGAAATATGATAAAAGTCATTATTGATAAGTGTAAAAAAAGTCTTAAATTTATATTTACAATGGTACTTTTATCAAATTTATTTAATAGGACAAAAAAATGCAGCATGTTAATATAGACTGAGTGGAAAATAAAATTTTATTTCATTTTTTTAACATGCACTGTTTATTACGAAATTTTTAGCGCATATTTTCCTACATACTCGGTGCATATAAATCTGAACCCTAGTAACACAATGCTTTACAACGGTATGTTTTTATTATAATTTAACTTCAATTGTATTAATTACGTATATACCGTGTGCCATGTCTACGGAATAATGTTTTTGAAATTTACTTGATTTTATATATTTTGTAAATTTGTTACTTATACATAATATATATATATATATATATATATATATATATATATATATTTCTTATCTGTACACATATATTTTAAACAATTATTATAAAGAAACGAACAATACAATAAAAAATTATTACCATTCATCTAGTGGTAATTTTATTTGTCCCGTCCAAATTTTCTTCTTTGTATCATACGTATCGATTAAATCCCACTGCCTTCTAATCACGTACAACTGCTCTCCATGTGGGAATACCGAATGGAACGAACAGTTTTTATTATCGTACGTCCTAACTGCATCGCATGTATGTTCTATAGTATTGTAGGTAAATACAGAATCAACAGTGACAAAATATATTTTGTAATTTAATGTAGCAGCAACTACACTATTAAATGGAGGACTACGTTCAAGATGATAGTTTATATGGTCTAAAACCTGTTGGTCATATACTACAATGTCAAAACCTCTATACACAGGAACATTCGTGTAAATTAATCCATTACAATGCACTAAAGTTGAAGAATATTGACTGGGACGACCATTAAATGTATCAAGCAAAGTACTCGTTTTTTTATTTAAATTATACATTAATATTTCGGACCGATTAGTTACATAAATACTATTAAATTTGTTCGAGTATACCATGCTTGAAATGGGTTTATTATTGGACATGGAAATTCTATTCAAAAAAAACCATTGAGAATTTTCGAAAGAATACAGCTCGTTACCCCTGTCGCTTTTGAAGGTAGCAAAATAAATTTTATCTGCAACAGAAACCATTTGAAAGTCATCGAAATCCGCATTTGTATTCACCATCCAGTGTATTCGCTCTACTTCCTGATCAACTATATCGATTCTAATCAGTTGCGATCGTTTAATACTATACACAACTAGAGCATTTTCCGCAGTCTTCGTTAAATGTTTTTGTTTGGATTCTATTATGGTTTTAATAATGTTCAGATTATTTACTATTAATTTATGATTTAAAATATTGTTGATTATTGCATTATTACAGATACAAGCGAAGCAAATATGTTTCATAAGTTCCGGTAAATAATCCGATCTTTCTGCAAGCCTATGCTCAACCCAGCTGATTATAATGTAGAATCGGTTCTCTTCTCTTTTTAGCCAGCTGTCAATAACTTCTAGCATCATTGAGTACGTTATATCGAGAAACGTATGGGACGAACGTGAAGCGACTAACAAATTTTGATTTATAATTGTTTTTAAAAAATGTTTTAATTCATAGAATCCAATATTATCTGCCAATATATAAAACTCGAAACTGTTCTCGACGAGAATTTTACTTTTCGCATATTCCAGTAATTCCTTTAATAAATGTTCAACTCGATAAAAAGTGGCCACTACTAAAAGTTTTTTTAAATTATAATCGTTAACATGAACTTTGCCACCATATACATAATCTAAAAGTAATTGAAAACCATCCGGATCAACGTCATTTAATTCGATTACATCTTTTCCCTTTTCCGCAAAATTACCGTCGAACAATACATCAAAATATTCGATAGCAGCTGCAAGAACATTCTTGTGTACAGGAAATTTCCGTTTGCCAATAACGAGAGTTACGTCGCAGTATTTGCCGATTTTTCTCCATTCATTCAAATTCAATAATTTTCGTGCTCTAACATCGTTTTTTGTTGAAAAACCCTAGAACAAATTAAAAAATTATTCCTTAATTCAATTCGATTAAATATGCTGATAATTTGAGGTAAAACGACAGGAAAGAGCATAAAGGAGAAATGTACTGAGTAAGAAATGTAAATTTTAATAGACAGCAAAAAAAGAAGAAAAAAAAACTCTTTTACAAGAGCACTCGAAGGAGATACGTATAAACTCAAATCAGGAATCGCTGCGACAAAACAAACGCAAAATAAACACAGGAAAAAAGAAGTAGCAGCACCTCGTTAGAGAAGAAAGACGATTAATAGAGTTGCCACTAAAAAAAATAGTCGCAAAAAAAAAGGTTATCTTCTGATTTTATTTTAAATTTTAATTTATTAATTCAATTGAATCGGAATTTTTACTGAAATGACACGAATTTATCTAAATTCGTGCGTAATAAATTCGTCGCATGTGAACTGAATTGCAAAATTTAAAACATAATGTAGAACTGATTAATAAAAAAAAAGCTATTCATTTAGTTACATCGGAATTTTTTTATTTTTCAATACCAACCATCGCTAAACGGTTATAATAAACAGATGATAAGCAAAGTCCTTCAGTTTCATTGTCCCAAAGTTGTACACCGTTTGAACCCGTTTACCATTCGTTTAGTGATCTCTCTTTTCGGTCTTTCTGTCTGGAATTCCACCAAATGTGCAAGTTAGCTGCTAGTAAATTTTTGGAGGGTAATTAAGCGGTCGCAAACCAAAGACTACATTAAAACTTAGTGTAAAGAAACATTGGCGAAGTTTTCTTTTTTTAATGAAATGTTTCATAAATCCGAAAACAATACCGGGAACGCCATAAATCTTGAAATCCTTACCTCGGCAACAAAAACAATGCTACTAAAACTGGCAAAGAACGAAGAACAAGTAATCTGATATCTTCTTTATAGTGCCATACTTAATTCCTGAGCGTCGGCGACTACCTTATTCGTACATCTCAGCTGTACAAATATGGGTAGTGTACCAGGCAATTATTATATGCAACGCGAGTGTACACAACACGCAAGAAGACTACATTCGGGACTGATTAGTAATCGTTTGATTTACATCGATTTACAAAAGTGCAGTCCCCCGTGTGTGTCTGCTGTGTACTGACCTAGCGCACATATTTATACGTGGTGGTTTGCCATTGCCTTCCACGTGATTGATTATTAGCGAATATTTCAATTTTAATTCTTCGTAATAAGTTCTGTCGTCGCTCGGGATCGAACCCGTGACCTCCGTAACGGAAGTCAACCGCTCTAGCAACTAATTGCGACGACTAATCTGATATACTTGTTATTACTGATGAAAAGTCAATAATCTGCGGAATTAGGTGATTAAGAGTGCTGAAAGGAACGATACAAAAAGAGATGTTCAGTGCGTACAAAAATGGTACCCAAAAAATTTTATATGCGAAATTCACCACTGTCACCATGAACATTTTTTTGTAAGCAAATGTTTCGTGTTCATAAAATACACAACCTAATGGTTCATTGATAAAAATTAATACGCACATTTTAAACGGAAGCATCGATTTAACCCTTTCAGTGGATCTTTTTCATTTTTCATCAAAAAAAAAAATTACTAGTTTTATTTTCTTTTTATTTATATTTCAAGTAGCAATCTAAAACTGAATTTACCCAAATAGAACTTATAGGAGCTTTAAAAAAAGTTGTGCCCAAATTCAAAATATCCAATATATATATGTATATATATATATTTGTCACATAAAACACTCATGCTATAAAATAAAATATATCATTACTACATCGCAATGTCAAAGTAGGTGTAGTTATACAGTAAAAACTTATTTCACAAGCTCCATTCAGTGGAAATGTTCCCAAAAAGGGAACACAAAAGTTCAAAAAAATATTACAATTCTTTTGTTGATATAATTTACGGCAAAATTAATGAGCCCATAAACTATATACCCCCTAAAAATTATAAAAACACAAGTAAAAAACACACTGAAATCGCTAATTGTAAACAAACAAAATCACTCGAGAAAAATCTTTTTTAACTCTCACTCCAGTCAATTAATATATGTACGTATCAATATCATTTGATTAAATAGGATGTTCCCTATCGGAAACACTATATTTTAACGTATAAAACATACCAGGTACACACCTATAAATAGTAAATATAAAATGATGTTCGCAATTGGACATCTAGCATGCGAAAGGGTTAAGTCGAACCTGTTTATCACGGAAACCGAAACAAAAAAAACAGAAATCAATACGATAATATCCGCTTAGATAATAATAAAAATAAAGAATACGGTAACACGAATTAACCTACTCAATTAAAACTTAGCGATAGTCTTCTATTATTAGCGTTACTTAGATCTAACAAAATGTCTGCAGTAAGTAAAACAATTTGAATCGGCAATAATTTAAAACTGAGTACTATTAATCGGGCATATAGGACATTACTTGGAAATAACGAATAAGGGATATTATAAATTATTCTGAACGTGTTAAATAACTTAAAAATTAAGTTATATATGAAATGCGTTTTTGAAATTATTGAATTTTACTGTAATTTTTACAAATTCTTGTTTTTGTGTAATTATTTTAGGCCAATGAAAAAAATTCGCATCAGAAGCCTCTTTGCTATATATTATTGGTAACTGAAATCGTGGCATGTTCGAATGAGTTATTTGCGGATGCTATTATGTTTACAATAGTAAATTTGATCATACGATTTGTTTAATAAACATATTGATTAGGATAATTAAAAATACACTTTTTATTTGAATAAATGTAATTATTTAAAAATCAAACAAAAAATTCACATTTAAACAATGAAAAAAAATCACTTTACCGACTTGCATTTCATCTTTCAGCCTACATCGAAATTAAAATTTTTATTCTTCGTCGAGGTATGTCCAACTGTGTTTTAACCGGTGCTCATTTTTGTTCCGTATTTTTTTTGAATGTTTGTTAACTCTTATAAGTAAAACTTTTAAAGTCCGGTTCTATTCGTGTAAGTGTCGTTAATCGAGAAATACGGTACCTGCGCAATGAGCAACTCTACAAAATACAGAAATAAACCATCTTCTCGCAACAAAGGCAAAACAACTTCAGCTACAACTAGTTTTACTAACAAGACTACTATTAAACTTCCAAGTGATTTCGGCTCACACTGTCTTAGTTCATTCCACTATCCACTTGAAATAAAGAAACAGATAATACATACATCATCGCAACTAGACACTCACTAACACCGCTCTAGACACTCACTAACACCGCTCTAGACACTCACTAACACCGCTCTAGACACTCACTAACACCGCTCTAGACATGTTCAAGAAGTGATCGTCGACAAAACAATTCCTCCGTTAATAATTAGAATTAATCCAATAAATTCATGATGAACTGTTTCTGATTGGGGAAAAAAAAGAGAGAAAAGAAAACGAAAACAAATTTTCAGTTCATGCAAATCATGCTGACTCCGACATCAGTGAGCCCAACAAAATTGCCTAAAATAATCTTGAAAATTTGAAAAAACAAATTAATCTTAATGAAAATATTAAACACTTCTCATATTTTTTATCGTGTAATAAATATATACACAAATAGAAAGCTTCTTATGCTCGCTTTTAATAAAAATGGATTTAAATGTTAACAGTTTATGATGATAAAGTGAAACTTAAAATTAATAATGCAAAAAACTATAGAAAAATAGTTAAACAATGAAAAAAAAAAGACATATCCTACCACTCATATGAAGCGAAAGAGGTAAAAAATATTCATCACACAATACCAATTAAGGAAATCAGAACAGTTCTGCAAGAGGCAGGCTTTCTTACGAAAAACGTAGTAAATATTAAAAATTCGATACGCCGCAGTCTGATACAATTTCATTGTGTTAAAAAAAGTTATTTCTAGATCATTTATTTTATCCGGTACGGCATTTTTGCTGAATATTTTTTCTTCTCATAAACTACATATATAAAAAACCGGTCTTTAAAAAGAAAAAATATACAAACCTTTTTCAAATTCGGTGAAGGAAAAACCAAATGTAAAAATAAAGATTTAAATGATTCTTCAACCAGTGCAATGATGAAAGTGTCTGAATCCATGGTTAACAAACGATACATATGTTTTCTTTAAACCTACAAAAATGTACAAAAATGTAACTTTTTAGTATCTTCCATATACTCTCTGATGTTTTTATAATTACTAAATATCAATTTATGTTATATTTATTTATTTTTTTTTTTATCAATACGAATTAAGCTATTCCCCGCGGTTTCATCGGCATAACCGTTACATTAGATTATTTAATAATATATCTTTAATTTATTCCAAAATATTCTAATGAATTTATTTTTTTATGGTACATTACTAATACACGGTGATTAGTAATCTGCGTTCTAAATATTTAAAAACGAAATGAAATACACACTATAATGAATTATTAAAAACGTAATGCTTTTACGGTAATTCTTAATAAGTAAACAGGCATTTTGAAAACTCTGATGTCACAACTTCAAAAATGTGTGCAAGTGCTGAAAATCAGTACACAATTATAATGAGAACATCAAAAGTTAACTAAAGCATACTATTCCAGTCCCGAAAATAAGCCTTCCCCGTTTTGCACTCGGATCTGGTAATTTAAAATCTGTTTTTTAAAAAGTAACCTAAGCACACTTCCCGCCCCCGAAAAATACTCCTTTCTACCTCGCTGTACAAATAATTTACTCTGAAAACTAACTCCAATTCCTTTCCTCTCACACTGATCGAGCTTATTAAGATAATATTCGTTTATCAAACTATATATCCTAAATGTACTATCCTAGTTCCGAAAATGAATTCTGCTCCCCGCTGAATGATTCTGATGATCTAAGCACCGGTTACAAAAAGTAACCATCCACCTCACCTCTCTTAGTATAAAACTGTAAATGCAACAACTATTTTCCGAAATGTATCCTAAGTACACTATTACAACACTAAAAATTAACCGTTCACCCCTTTCCACAAATGTCCAATAATCTGACTAGATAATTAATCATTCTGTAATTATTTACCCTTTTCCCCGTCGCTGGTTTTAATCTAATTTTACAACTAACTTATTCGCCAGCTTTCACAATTCAATGCTAACCACTACCGCTCCTTTTTTCAAATCTTTCGTAATATTTTTTCGAAGCCACTATCGCCGAACTCTACAAAAGCGCACCACCGCCCATTTCCTTCCACACAAGCGCCGACAAACCAGCGAACACGTACCGTACATTCCTATGCATATTAATAAGTAGTCTTACGATCGCGGAATTACATCATTTGATTTTTAATCATTCTACTTATTTCATTCTTATTTTTTTCTGCAAGTAGAACTAGCAGGGTATAGTGGTAGATAAAATCCGAAGATGGAAGACATTACAACTTGAAAATAGGATAACTAATCCCACCCCTCTACTCCCATTGTACAAATTCAAAAATCCGTCGCTAGATATTCAATTGTAGCCTAAGTATAGTACTGAAAAGTTTCACGTAACATGAAGTAAAACCAAATTCAAAATTCATAAGCCAAAAACGTTACTAAAAGTATCATTTTACATAACTCTACAATAACCTGCGTATTTAATTAGTGTAATATTTAAAATCGCCAGGTAAATCGTAAAATTATTTTATCGCGAAACAAAGATACATACATATATCTCTACTTGTTTTCAATTTGCTATTTACCATAGTAAATAAGGTTAATTTATTTACTTCATAATAAACACTAAATATAAATATGATCACTAAAACGAATACTGTTCGCCTCCATTTATCATCAAATCAATGCACAAAAATACTAAAAAAATATTAAATTATTGACATATACGATCGATATTACTGTCGGTATATGCACAAAAAATGATAATTTATTTTCTTTCGTTCGTTAATTTATCATCACGTCTAATTTAATTGAACGTGTAAATAATAATAATAATAATAATAATTCCATTTACTAATAACAACCGTTATCTAGAAAAAATTCCTACAATTCCTAAATTCTATAATTCACAATTTACAATATAAACTTCAAATCGAAAAAAAATTTATCTAGATCTAAATTAATTATAAAGAACAATCAAACGATATAACATTTAAACACTTACAAACATTCCGATTAATTTTAAAGCTAATCTTTATAAATATGAATATTCATCATTCTATGTATATATATATATATATTTTATATTAGTGGCAGATCCACAAGGGGGGAAATAGGGGACGCCCCCTTCCACGAAGAACCAAAACCTCTATGAAAAAATTTGTTATAAGAGAAACTTAATTTATGCTACAAAAGATTTCTATAAATTTTACATATAGATTTAATTATAACCAATATTTAATACTGTTTTCTAGAAAAGCTATCAATGTTACGTTTTTATTTTATTTTAAACCCAACTGTCATCGATCTTTTGTCATTCTTATTTATTTTTAATTTTTATTTTGTAATTTTAATTAAAAATAGTTCAATGAGAAATATATATATTTTTTTGCTCACGAACAAAGAATTCAGATCGGATTACTAACAAAAATAAAAGAGAAGTAAAGTCTAATAAAAATACTGTCTTTCTCACAATTTCTAAACTACCATTTTAGCTAGAATTTTATAATTTTTTTTATTTTTCACATAAAAATAAAACAAAATTTAAATTAAATTGTAATTATGTATTTTAAAAACATTTTATAATTTCTAGAGTTCGATATTTTTCTTTGTGAAACAAGGTATTTCTCAAATCTACTACATACCGTAGAAGATTTTACGTAATTGTATAATCCCTTCCCCCACCAATGACACTCTGCATCAACCCCTATATAATATATAATGTACACACACATGCATATGGTTTACATGAAACAACGCTACAAAATAACGGTAAAAAAGGAGCATAATATTATCAAACACAAAGCATCCAATGGTAATTATAATATGAATCTAATAGACAATTTACATAATAAATGTAACAATAGCTTTAAAAATATTAAGTATAATAATTCCGATAAAAATAAACAAATTTAAACTAAACTTACTCAACCTCACTACACATAACTCCCAATACTATTACAAGTTGATCGGGAACTAGTGATGTGATAGATCGAATTCAAATCTTCTAATAATCCGATCATAGAAAAATTGAAATTCCATTAACATCATATCGTACCGATCAAGGCTTGAAAGACGAACAATAATTTGGCTTATATTTAATGACTTATAGGGACGACGTCCGGTTTTGTTTATTATAGTGATTTGCCACTGTATGTGACGTAGAGACAACAATTTTGCGAGCCGATATCGATATAAGAATTTTCTGATCAAAGGTTATATTTATTTCAATTTTTAAATAAAATAGTAATATTATTGCGTTTAAACAGTTTATTAGTAATTAATATTTTTTAATACTTAAACTGTTACTTTTTACTTTATATACTAATTATTTCATATTTATATTTCATTTTTAAATGTATTATGGTTAAAAATATGGAAAAACAATTGGAAATAATTAAGGCTGCTTTCGCACCAAATCCGTCGAGTCGCGTCCGAGCCAATCGAGTCAAGCCAATCATAGTGTTTCACACCGGACGAGTCCTTGACGCGAGTCAGTTAATTTGTATTTTAGAAGTGTTATATTTAAAATATATAAATAAATATAAGTTATTAATAAGTATTAGTTTTAGAAAATATGGATATAGATAAGGTTAAGTTTATAATTCTACGACGACATATTCGTAAAAAACGGAAAAAACAAGAGAAATTATGCGTTCATCCTATCAACTTGAAGAGAGACAAATTTGGTTCATTTTCGCATTTATTCTCAGATTTATTAGAAGATGAAGTGAAATTTTTTAATTACTTTCGAATGAGCATAAATAGTTTTGTAACATTAACAAATATGTTACAGAAAGAAGTAATTAAACAAAATACAAATTATCGGAGATGTATTCAAGTGGAAGAACGAATAGTGATATTTTTAAGGTATATTTAAAATAAATTGTTAAAAATTACAGCATTTTTATAACAATTATCATTATAAAACTTATTGTTAATCAATTTTGATATATATTATCATTTCTCCAACATTGAGGCCGCTAACTTTTCCTTCAATAATTGCAAAACTTCCATTTTGAATTCGATGCTTTGAATTGTCCCCAGTTTTTTGATATCTGGCAGTAAACTTCGAAAGAAACTAAGACCTGGATCATTGAAATCTGAAGAATTCATTTTTTGTAGTTGTTCTAAATATAATCGGTCAATCTCGTTTTCGGTTTCTGTGTTGTATTTCCTTTTCTTTACCGAACTCTTTGTTTCTACATCACTCTGAATTTCTTCTGAAAATACGTTGTAGTCGGCGGACAGAGATTGTATTTCTACAATTTCACTTTCGTCATTTGTTTCTGCACAAATAACAATATTGGTTTCGGGCACATTTCCCACAGTTTGTTTAAACTGTAGACTATCATCCAAGAATGACATCATGTGAAAATAAGGCCAAGTTATTTTTGCATTTTCTGCTGCAGATCCTGATTTAACGCCACTTAACTTCCGTTTTTCTCGCATATAATTGCTCCTTAAATTGTGCCACTTCGCCCTAGCTTCTGTATCTGAAATAAACAGAAAGTGTGAATTTAATTAAAATTAGTAATTTAAGTTATCGAATTAATTAATTATAAATTTTTAAATCACTGTTAATAATATGTTTATATTTTGTATTTATAATCAAAGTATAAGTAAATATTAATTTAACGTATAAATTATCATCAGTTTTACTACAACATTTGTTCTTATTTCCATATAGATACTTGGCTACAGGAGAATCATTTACATCATTGAGTTATACTTTTCGAGTTGGAATTGGTACAATCCATGATATTATTACAGACGTGAATAATGCAATTTGGAAAATTTTGCAACCGCTTTGTATGCCTGTACCAACAGCAGAGAAATGGAATGAAATTTCTAAATCATTTTATGACATTTGTCATATACCTCACTGCATTGGAAGTATTGATGGCAAACATTGCGCAATTAAATGTCCAACTCTTGCGGGTTCACAATATTTCAATTATAAATATTTCCATTCAATAGTTTTAATGGCTGTTGCAGATGCTAACTGTAATTTTATTTTGATAGATGTCGGCGCGTATGGCCGATATAATGACAGTAGCATTTTTTCTGAATCATCAATGGGAAAAGCTTTTATCTCAAATGAATTAAATATACCTCATCCTCGAAAAATTTCAAATACAAATATTGTAATGCCATTTTATTTAGTAGGTGACGAAGCATTTCCATTGCGAACCAATTTAATGAGACCATATGGGCGAAGGCAACTAGACCATTCTAAAAGAATTTTTAATTATAGACTATCAACTGTTCGTCGCACTGTAGAATGTGCTTTTGGCATATTAACCAAAAAATTTGGTATTTTTCAAAAACCAATTATTACTAACGTTGAGTTAGCTGCCGCTTCAATTAGAAGCGCATGTGTACTACAGAACTATATCAGGCAAAATAAAAGTGAAAATAATTTAGAACAGATATTTTTAGAAAGAAATATACATCTGCAGAGTCACCTGCCTTTAGCTAATACAACATGTCACAGGGGTAGAGAAGAAGCTATAAAAATGAGAGATACATTAAAGAATTACTTTCTTTTTGCAGAAGGTTCTATTCCTTGGCAAAATGAAACTAATTTAGAATGAGATATAATATTTTTATTTTTTATTTTTGTTGTTTAGCTTATATAACTATTATAAATAAATTTATCAATAGTTTGCACACGTACAATACACACAAGTTTTACCAAATTTAAGGATTACGTAAAAACTGGGACAATATTTACAATATCATTTTAATAATATACAAATGTATAATGCAAATATATATACTCGTATATGTAAATAAATTAAGAAATACGAAAAAGATGTACAATTTATATTAGAAAACGTTTTATTTTAGCAATAGTAGGGCAATTAATTCGTATTATAGAAAATTTAAATATTTAATGCTACATTGCTTGTCCCTTTCACGAAATACCCAACAATAATACTGTTCATTTCAAAAAATAAGCGCAAAGATTTCCCCATTTCATAAATTCAGCAGAGCTTGTATTTATTCCACAAAACCGGAAATTTCACAAATTGAGTGTAACACATATGTTAAATTGAGAAACAACAATTATCTAAAAATTGCTAAGAAGTGTTGTGGGAACCACAAACTCCTTCTTGGTCACACTGATCAAAATCCTCTCCTCCCCCCAACAGATCTCGGACGAGCCGTGATCCTGTGTCAACTCGTCCGGGCCAAGATTATTCGAGATAATGATATAGTTCGGTATCGCACGTTTTAACGACGGTCTATTCGATTCGATGTCGCTTCGTCCGCACTTTTATGAAATAAATTTCTTTTGCCGTGTACTTTTGTTTTTGGAGTCGACAGAGGTTATACGACAGTGTATTGCCTGAAATCATAAGAATAATGTACAAAAGTTAGTTTACCTGTAGTTCCTAATTCTTCTGCAATTTCGGTCCATACACTAGAGATATAATCCTTATTCCTATGTTTAGGATTTATTAAATTATAAATTGCGTCTTTCCCTTGAACAAGAACAATCAGTTTTTCCACATCCATTATGAACAAAATAAAATCAAAGTTTAAACCAAAAAAAAAAAAAAAAAAAAGGAAACAAAATGTATACAATGAAAAAAAAAATTGTAAACAAAGAAATGACTCGAGAAGACTCGCAAAAACCCAACCGGTTGAATCCACACGAGTCCTGACTCGGACGCTCTCGGACGGATGAAAACGGGACTGGACTCGACGTTCTTAGTGTGAATGCACATTTACACTGCGCATTTAAAATCAACCTAAAATGAATCGGTCGAATCAAATACCGTCCGACGCGACTCGACTCGACTCGACAGATTTGGTGCGAAAGCAGCCTAATACTGTATTTCATCCATTTCATGTGGTTCTATTGTTATGTGTATTTAATTGTATATTTAAATAAAAATTTATGCGATATTAAAAATGTAGTAATTATTTGAAATGTATTTATTTCGTTAATATGTTAAAAATAATTAATTACAATATATTAATTTAATTTCAAATGCAATACATAATTTATTTTGGAATATTACTCAAAATTCGTTTAGTTTAAATTATAATTATTTAACTTAATATTGCTAATGTTTTAATTGAAATATGAATAAGTTTAGTTAAAAGACAAACGTAAAAAACAGTTAATTTAAATAATTTAGCGCATATTGTCCATCCAGTAAATTTATTTTAATTACGTATTAATCGATTTTAACTATCCACCAATCGATTTAAATAATTCCATAAATCGATACAAATAAAGGCGCGGAACTGAAAAGCCGGCTGGATAGGTTTGTGATCAGTTGCCTTGAGGCTTTATTGGACGGATGCAATTGCTAGTGCTAATTTCCAATTTTTGAAACAAAAATTTAAAAAAGTTAAGCATTGAAGAAGTATTGTTGGTAATGGTGGTAGAGATGGAAAAGCTTCCCCTATGCAACGGGTACGTGATAAATCCATCAACGTTACTGGTAAATATATTGAGTACAGTACCAAATGTAATACAGTGGAGCGTCGATTATCCGAACGTCAATTATTCAAACGTTCGATTATCGGAACCATTTTTTTTTTAATTTTTTTTATGTGTAATTTTAATTAAATTGATCATCTAATTTACTTATTGGGAGATATGTATTGTTATAATTATTGTTGTTTGGAATAGAATTAAACAACAATAAAATTATTTTTCTCAGAATGTCTATAACGGAAGCCATCAACAATTATTTCTCAGAAACTGCTTCGTTACATTTTGTATCTCGTTCAATGTGTGTTCAATGAAATTAGACGCGGAATACGTGTTGGTTTACTTAGAACTGTATATGTAATTGTTTCATTGCATTAGATTCTGAGAAACCCTTTCCATTCATTTGACTGGTTGTGGATAGCTTTCAGTTTCAAACCATTCTTTGAAAGGTGTATACCGTATTGTGATCGTTCTTTTTTTCATTTTTAATTAAAACATGTTAACAAAAAGAAAACGAGTGGTACTTTCTTTAAAAGATAAAATGGAAATTATTACGCGGCTAAAAAAAGGTGAATCGGGTCAGACATTGTCTATCGAGTTCGGTGTTGGTAAATCAACGATAACGGGTATAAAAAATAATTTTGATTCAATGGTCAGGTACTCACATAATCTTGACAGTGAGGTGGGCAGTTCAAATCGTAAAACTATGAAAAAAGCGAAAAGTGAATTGGTGGAAGATGCTGTTTACACTTGGTTTTGACAAAAACGGTCTTCTGGGCAGCCCATATCGGGGCCCATTTTGTGTGAAAAAGCATTGGAATTAAACATGAAGCTTGGTGGTGACCCAACCTTTATCGCAAGTTCTGGTTGGTTAAAAAATTTCAAATCGCGACATGGGATACGGCAAATAGAAATTCACGGAGAAAAATTAAGTGCTGATGCTCCAGCAGTAGATTCTTTTTCCGAGAACTTGAAGAAATATCTTGAAGTTAAAGAGTATGATTTGGATTTCGTTTACGATGCAGATGAAACAGGCCTCTATTGGAAAGCTTTGCCATCTAAGTCATTAGTGTCTAGAAAAGAAGCTGCAGCTCCTGGTTACAAAATGAGCAAGGATCGCGTTACAGTAATGGTGTGCGCCAATGCATCTGGCACACATAGAGTTCCGTTGTTAATGATAGGTAAATCCAGAAACCCACGATGTTTTAAAAACGTGAAAATTCCGTTAATGTACACAAGCCAAAAAAATGCATGGATGGACAGCGATTTGTTCATAAAATGGTACGAAAACACTTTTATTCCCGAAGTGAAAAATTTTCAGCAGCGTAGTGGAAAAGAAGGCAAGGTTCTTCTCCTTTTGGACAATGCTCCGTCACACCCATCGCCTGAAACTTTGAATAAGGTGAGTGATATGTTTGAGGTGAAGTTTTTGCCCCCTAATGTAACTTCTCTAGTTCAACCTATGGACCAGAGCGTTATCGAAACATTAAAGAAACTGTACCGAAAACAGCTCATGCGTCGTCTGCTTTTAGGTGATTCAAATGACGATGAAACAATTTTTTCTACATACAAAAAAATCAATTTAAAAGACTGCAGTTATATGTTGGTCGAAGCATGGAATGGAGTTAAAAGCTGCACCTTGCAAAAGTCGTGGAATAAACTACTGAAACCATCCAAAGATGAAATCGAAATCCACGAGCATGATAATGAAATTTCATCGGGAATTGTGGATGAAATGAGTAATATTAGTGTTTTCGCGGATTGTGATAAAAATAACGTGAACGAGTGGCTACATGTGGACAATGATGATCCAGGCTTTCAGCTGCTGACAGACGATGAAATTGTTGAAAAACTACTACGTGGTGAAGATCTCACAGATGACGATGATGTAAATGAGGAACCAGAAGAAGATGACTCGGGACCATCTCATGGTGAGGCATTCCAAGCACTGGATTTGGCGTTCCGGTGGCTCGAACGTCAAGAAGAGTCAGACCACACGCAGTTATTACAACTGAAGAGAATCAGAGACCTAGCTGCTATGAAGAGAAAGTCGACATTGAAGCAGACAAGTATTAAAACATTCTTTAAGCCACAACATTAATTTTGATAAAACTTCGATTAGATACACTTTGATTATTTTTTTGCATACATGTAAATACATATTTTTTTGTTGTTATTTTCATTAAGTACAATTGGTAGCTGAATTAAACAATTTATGTATTATGTACGTACTTCATAACACTCATTTCTTCACTTTGCACATATGTACATACTATGTTAATATAAATAAACAAAGTTGTTGTTTTTTACACCGGTTTTGTTTTTGATCTTCCTTTTAGTTATTAAATACATATGTACAAAAAACAAAAAACAAAAAATAAACACACTTCGATTATCCGAACTTTTGATTATCCGAACCATCTCTAACAACATTAGTTTGGATAATCGACGCTCTACTGTATATGCAATGAAATATTTATGAATCGTTGGCGTTTTACTAACCACAATCGATATTGCGATATATGTAAAATTTGTAATTATAAATTTTCGATTAAGACTGAATTTAAAAATATGTAACCATTCCAATTGTATACCCGAGAATGTGTGCAATACATGTAAGAAAACATTTACAAGTAGGTTCTCGTTCTGTAAACACAAAAATAAATGTATTGGTAGTAGTATTCGTAATATTACTAACAATTTTACACGGAATGATGAATTGAAGTTAAATGAAAATAAACATGTCACTGATGGCATTATTGAAAATTACAATAGTATTAATAATAATTCTACATTAATGGAGCATAGTTGTATAAAAAAAACACATTTAAAAGACCTTGATTATTATAAAATTAACGTAAATGAAATTAAATTTAATGATTGTAATTTAACATTTAACAACAGAAGAATATTATTACAATATATGTACATGCAAAGAAAAGAAAGTTTTGAATCATAGAATATGCCTGCAACCGAATTGTAAATTAGGATTTTTTAGATTTAGCACAACGGCTACTCATATGGAAAAGCGGCATATAGTTCCATCAGAAATCGTTACTAAAGATTTAAAGTCTTATTTGGAATTTTTACAGTGGAAAACCTTTTTAATGATCATTTGTATTTAATTTTATACTGTATTTTAAATAATTCAGAAAACCTGAAAAAGCAGGTAGTTTATTTTTTTAAAAAAGTGGTCACTTTGTTCCAGTAGTAATCATTGGGCATGAATTCTAACATAAGGTGAATTTTTTTTTATAAAAAATATTTTTTTGTATTATACATTTTAACAACTGTATAATTTAAAGATAATAACGAAAATACTATTCTAATTGCTTCTGCAACATTATTTCAATGTTACTGTCATGTTACAAAAACAATATATATTGTTTATTTGTTAACAAATTTCTATTAAATAATATAATATTGGAATATTCGAGTTTCCAAAATTTTGGAATATATTAGGGATGTATATGTTTTATAGAAATGAAGAAAGTCAGTATGTTAATTTTATTCATGAAAAGTACAGTGCCAAGAATATATATTTTTTTCACATATTTTTATTACAATATAACACATCATCCACATAAAAACATAGCAATTATGTGAAACTTATTTTCTAAGTTAAAGATAGTTTCTTTTATGCCTTAATGGTATAACATGAAACTGATTATTTTTTTTGGTATTATTACCATTTTATTTAAAACTGGATCAATAGGCCACCACGATACTTTTTTAGTTTCTGCCACTGAATACATGTCTAATATTTGTGATAAGCACGGCTCTTGATAAATATTTCCTTCGACTCTAAATTTTTATCCAAGAATAATTATTTCATCGTGATTATTTTGTATTATGTTTAAAACTCTAACAATTATTTTATTACTTAACATAAGAACATTATCGTTTTTGCCATCGCAATTAATAAAAAGTAGTTTTGTTTTTAATTGCTTGTATTGTTTGAAATTACCTTGAACTAAGTTAAGTGATCTAAGTAGAAGTCCGTAAGAATGTTCACATTTTAATTTTGTTTTCACTATTTTTACAATTTTTAACAAAAATTTGGATTCAAACTCACTGTATCGATTCGCTAATTGCTGTAATGGTTTGTCTGGTTTCCGAAGTCATTTTTTTAAAGAAGATAGATAATTTTAGTGCTTTTCCATTTCAAAATTTTTTAACACTCCAAACCTCCTAACTTCATTAGCGAGATGAAGCAAATTATGCGTTATGAGAAATATATTTCTTACCGTATAAAATCTCAAAACTTTCCACAAAGTAGTGTAGTAGTTTTTCAGCATAACTTCTGAATTCTTCATCAGCTATTAATTTAGGATTAGTAAATATTGATATAGCTACATGCAATGATAAAAAATGTACATATAACTCGAGTCTTAGAACTGATTTTAGCACTATTGGCCCAGTATATAGTAAGAACTCACGATACTCAGTCGCTTTCCAGTAAAATATTTCGGTAAGACTTCGTGGCTTGCGTGAAAATTCATTTGGCATACAATTTCTTATAGTTGTTAAATTTTTGGAAATTATAGTACATGCTTTACCACCTATTCTGACTGGTAAAGGTCCTTTAATCCATAATATTAATAACTTTTTCATAACACCTAAACAAATAAGATTCATAACAAAGGAAGAAGTTATACATGCAATTAAACGACAGAAGAGTGGCAAAACGGTCGGTCCAGATGAAATACACGCAGAGGTGATCAAAGTTTTAGCTGACCATAATGACATAGGTATACGAAAAATGACCAAAGCATTTAATAAAATATACGATACAGGAAAAATACCGACCGAATGGTTAAAATCGACCTTTATTGCAATTCCAAAGAAAACAAAATCCTTAAAATGTGACGATTACTGTATGATTAGTCTGATGTCGCACGCTCTAAAAATATTCCTAAGAATAATACAAACAAGAATATATAGACGGTGCGAAGAACAATTGGGAAATGCACAATTTGGTTTCAAAAATGGCATGGGCACTCGTGAAGCCCTATTCGCCGTCCGTATGCTCACACAGCGCTGTCGGGATATGAATATTAATGTATACGCGTGCGCCATAGATTACCATAAAGCCTTCGATTGTGTGCAACATGGAAAATTGATGGAAATTTTAGAAGGTATCCCTATAGACAGGAAGAACTTGCGCATAATAAGTCAGCTGTACTGGAAGCAAATGGATGAGATACGAATCAAAAGCGTAACATCAGAGGATATAGAAATTAAAAAAGGAGTTCGACGGGGATGTGTACTGTCTCCGCTGCTTTTCAATTTATATGCCGAAGCAATATTCAGAGAGGCGCTTGATGAGGATAACGGGTTGATCAAGGTAAATGGAGTTACAATTAATAATATTCGATATGCAGATGACTGTCTCATTATAGCTGATAGTCAGGAGGAACTGCAAAAAATAATGAACATCGGTCTTACTGTATGGCAACGAGAGTTGGACGTTAGATGCTTCATCAGAAAGAAGTATACAGGCCTTTGAATTATATTTGTATAGGTGTATGCTGAAAATTCCGTGGATCTTAAAAGTTACTAATAAAGAAGTTGTTGTATGTTTTTCTTTTATTACATATTATTATTTTTTCATTAATTACCAAAATTATTATGATTCAATTATATTGATATGTATTATTGTTATTATTGTCAAATGCTAAAAAATTATTAATAACTGTTGTTAATGTCAATTTCAATTGTTTCAAGTAATATTATACTAATTACATTATTATGTAATCATTATTTACTCTATAAAAGTTACAAAAGAAGTCCTCAAAAGATCAATAAACGCCCGGAATTATTACATTTGATTAAGCAAAGTAAACTACGTTATCTAGGCCACATCATGAGAAGCCAAAAATATGAGATTTTACGTCTCATTATGGAAGGAAAGCTTTTGGGCAAAAGATCAAAAGGGCGCCCACAAAATTCGTGGACAAATGATTTTCATCCTTGGTTCCGCTGTTCACCCACTGAAATGTTCAGATCTGCCATGTCTAGGAAAGAGATTGCCATGTTGATCGCCAACCTTCGTAACGGAGACGGCGGATGAAGAAGAAGAATCTAATGCAACTGCTGAAACTAAACCAATATTTGGAATGCTCAGTAAAATAGTTTCTCCAATATGATAATCTTCATCCGCTTGATTGCGAAAAGATTCATCTGTTCTAAGTATGGAACCATCACTAGTATAAGGAAAACATGTAGTATTACATACATAATCCCCAGTGATTGTGCACTTAGAACAACTTGAATATCCGTTATGACCCTTTGTGTATAGTATGAATGATTTCGCAGGAGCATCACAAATAATTTATTAAAGTACTATATTTATACTGCGTCCTTGATACGAAAATCCATTATCTGTTAATAATTTTATTTCATTGACGAAAGGCTTAAGGAACTCATTCGCTACTGTTGGTTTTCCTGAGCCACAATAAATACCAACTAGATGGACAGATTTTAATATACTATCACAAATTAGAATTGGCCAAAAACATTTAGTAGAAGGCCTTGATAATGGAAAGCCGTCGACATTCAAAGATAAGTTTATATTATCGGTTAGCAAGTCTACATCTAATAACTTTTTCATCATTGAATTTAAAGCATTTTTTAAACCAAAATGAAAATATTCTCTTCCTTGTATAGTAGTAATATTCGATTTACGAGTTTTTAATAGCGCTCTTGCGTCTTTTGATAATAATGAATTTGGTATGTAACGCGAAAGCAAATTTAACAATCTTGTCAATGACTTATGGGTGATATTTGATTCTACAGTCCAGTCACGTAAGTCTTCCTTCAAGTTTTCTTCTTCTTCATCGAATGAAAGATCCTCATTTAATTCGCAATCAGAATCGTTTTTGTGAAAACAATAATTATAATATTCACTGTCAGCATTAACAATTTCTTCAAAAAAATCATTATCATCGTAAAATTCCCAGTTAAAACTAGAATTATATAAATTTTCATTGTTATCTTCATCACTATTTGGAACACTTTTACAATTTAACGCAATATTTTCAAAATTTGCAGTATTTAATATACCTTCAAATCTTGTTGAAATAGAACCTAATAAATCGGACATATTCATTTGAGAATTGACAGCCTCTTCACGAATATGTGAATAATTTTTAGATGGCATTTTCTGTTAATGTAATTATCACACTGAAATAGAAAACAATATCTTAACAAAAAATAAAAAATTCAACGTTTAGTGTGAAAAATTTTAGATTTATTTTTCTTTCCTTAACTCTTTCGAATATTATTTAGAATTAATTAAACCATAGTTCACCAAATTTTTTCTTTAAAACTCACTTTAAGTACAGTTTTTATTAATGAATATAATAATTTTTCTTAGGGTAATATATGTTCCTTTCTTCAATATTAAACGTAAACTGAAACACTCACAAGCTTTAATCTTTTACTGTCTCATTCAAGGCCGAGTCTAGTCGCATGTCATAAATCATCGGCTTACCTCAAGGTCATATTACTATACCCGCATGACGAATATGTACTGGCATATCTGTATAAACTATATACCTCTTCAATACCTCTTCCAGATTTTTTTTTAATACACTTTTTAAATGTTTACCGAAATGCACTCGTATCCATATTTTTCTGTTTATATACAGTTTAGCATCGATTTCGAAGAAATTTTGAGGATTCTTTTTATTGCTTTAGACTCTAGTTGAAACTGCAGCCTCTGCATATTTGAGACAGAAACAGTTTCAACTGTGCGTTCGTTAGGAAACATCGTGTGTAGCATTCATAGAAAATAATTTAACTTTACTTTCTTCAAATTTAAAAATCATAAATAAAAAAATGTCGCAAGCATTAAAAAAATATTCAATAGTTAAATTTTCTGATGAGTTACAAGTTGTCCCTTCTTGTTGGCTAAATAACAATAAATCAATATGTATTTGGCCAGATCACGTTAAATCGCAAAATACTTTAAATAAAGTATTGGAAGGTGCGCAATATCCCTCAAATGTGAATACTTGGAAAAGTTATGAAGTTGAAAAATGGTATGCTGGTGCAAGTAAGAAGTTAATAAACATATTTTTATAAAAATTTTACTTACTAAAATAAGAAATCTTCAAAAATATATATGTTGTTCAAGTGGAGTTTGGATAAGTAAGTAGGTACAATAGGCGCAACATAGGTCTTGTAAACAACAAAACATATATTACGCTCTTTGAACAAGTCTCTCAATATTCATATATATTTATGAATATTCACGTTTATGGTTTCATTTTACGCTTAGGGTTTCAGTTTATATTGCTTACGAGCTCAACGTTAAAACGGTAGCAGCTCTTTTGAACCACACACAGACAAAGTACTAGTTATTTTGAACCGCCCGCGCCACAACGTGAATTTGTATTAGTACGAGTAAGTTTGTGAACGCAACCCGATGCGATGAGTGCGACGCAAGCGGGGTGGGGTCACGGGGATTCCCTGATTTTAACGAACGAGATAGCCAAAACAATTGAACAATCATTTGATTGAAAGTGTGTTTAAGGTGCCGGCATTGAATTTTTATAATAAATAATTTGTGTGTTACTGATTAGTGTTTTCACGATGAGTGATAGTAATCATGATGAAAAAAAGAAATTATCTGGTTACCAGAATCTAATAAGGAAAAGAAAACAAGAAGAACGTAATAAAAATGCAACTAAAATAAGTAAATATTTTACGGCTCTACCATCCACTTCCACACAATCATTAGAGACAGAAACCAGTCATGTTATCGATGAAAGTGTTATTAAATCTGATTCAAAAAACGCTTCATGTAGTGGTATGTACTTTTTATGTAATTTTCTATACAAATAAATATAACTTCTGTTTGGGATATTTAAAAAATTTTTTAAATAGAATAGAAAAATTAACTTTTTTCCGGCCGTTTTGTTGTTTTGTTATTTTGTTTTATGTACTTTTTACTAAATGCTTACATCCATAAGCATTTAGTAAAAAGCGGTTATTTTAATATTACAAACAGACACTCTAATTTGTATAAATATAAATAATTATTCATAGATAGATAAATCAGTTTATTCAGACAAGAAGATAGATATATATAATAGGTACTCGTGCAAACAATATTATGTATTTGTTTGTCTGTTTTTAATTTAAGATGATGCCGCCGAAGTTACGTCTGTGCCTGTGCCTGATACACTATCATCACCGTTAAGACAATTATCGTCACCAATACCAACTTTTTCTAAAGATGACCCTGAACTCTGGCCAGAAGTTTTAAACGCTACTTTGATCCAGTATTTAATAGAAAATCCGATTAAACAAATTAAACAGTATAATTTTCCGCGTAACTCTTCGGGACGAAAATTTTCTGAGTATTATTATGAAAGGCATTTAGGAAACGGTGAAAAATATCACAGACAGTGGCTGCTGTATTCAGTGTCCAAAAATGCCGTTTACTGCTTCTGTTGCAAGCTATTTGAATCAAAACATAAAAATAAATTCTGCGAGGGAATTAGTGATTGGCAATATCTAGCTTTGTATTGCAGCAGACATGAGAAAAGTTCTGCTCATTTCAATAATTATAAAAAATGGACAGATTTATGTCATGCTCTTAAAAATAAAAACACTATTGATAGTATTCAACAAAAACTTTTAGAGGTTGAAAAGCAGCGCTGGTACGATGTAATCAAAAGAATAATATATGTGGTCCAATTTCTAAGTACACAAAATATGGCTTTTCGTGGCCAAAGCCAAAAATTATATGATCGTAACAATGGTAATTTTTTAAAATGTATTGAAATGTTAGGAAAATTTGATCTTTCAATGACTGAACACATACGACGCGTAACGAATGATACAGATTTCAAAAATATGCCGACTTATCTTGGAGATAAAATTCAAAATGAAATAATTTACATACTCGGTAACCAAATTCAACATTTTATTTTAAATTTATGTCGAATTAATAAATATTTTTCAATAATACTGGATTGTACTCCTGACGTTTCACACGTAGAACAAATTAGTATTATAATAAGATTTGTCAATTTTAACACAGAAACTAGAAAGTTGGAAACAAGAGAGCATTTCCTAGCTTTCTGTCCAATTATCGATACAACTGGCGCTGGATTAACGTCATTTATTATAGAAAAACTAGACAACACTAATTTGGATATAAACAATTTAAGGGGACAGAGTTATGATAATGGATCAAATATGCGCGGTAGGAATAATGGTCTTCAAAAAAGATTGCTGGATTTAAATCCCCTCGCTTTCTATGTACCGTACGCTAGTCATAGTTTAAATTTAATAGTAAACGATGCTGCCAACCTCAATCATCATACGACTGGATTTTTTTGTATTGTGCAAGAATTATATAAATATTTTTCGTCCTCTGCTAAAAGATGGGATTTATTAAAAAAATATGTCATAAATCCGACTTTAAAACCATTGTCTAAAACAAGATGGTCAAGCAGAATAGATGCTATAAAACCGCTGTTTACAAATTTACCAGAAATTTATGATGCCCTTTATGAAATAACAAATGATATATCATATGATCAGCAGACAAAATATGGCGCTAATTGTCTAGCAGAAAAAATATGCACCTTTTCATTCATTTGTTCACTAAATGTATGGCATATAATATTGACAAAAGTAAATTTTGTGAGTAAAATTCTGCAGTCCGTCGATATGAATATGCAAGTTGCTTTAGATGCTTTAACAGAATTAAAAAAGTTTTTGATAAAAATTAGAACAGACACAAATTTTGAAGAAATTGTAAGTGATGCCAAAAAAATTGCCGAAAAATTAGACGTCGAGACTGAATTTGAAACTTCCAGATCCAGACCCCTAAGACGTCGTAAAACTCCAAAGAGTTTTGATTATGAACACGGAGACCACACTATAAATGATCCGAAAACCTCTTTTAAAATTAATGTATTTTTTTATATATTAGACCAAGCGTTATCCTCCGTAGATGAAAGATTTAATTTATTGAATAATCACAATGACGTGTTTAATTTTTTATTTAATTTAAGTGATGAGCAAGATCAAAGACGATTAAGAGAAGTAGCTGTCATCGTTTACAGGAGAAACTTTCAGCAAATGATTCATTGGATATTAACGCCGATGATTTGTGTGAAGAAATTATGTCATGTCAGCCATTTTTCAAAAAATTCAATAATGATGTGGTGAAAATTCTTGAATTTATATATTCAAATAATTTGACAGCTGTATGCCCTAACATTACCATAGCATTACGAATTATGCTAACTATGCCAGTTACAGTAGCAAGCGCGGAAAGGTCCTTTTCTAAATTAAAACTAATAAAAAATTACCTGCGCTCCACTCCACAATGAGTCAGGAAAGATTAACAAATTTAGCAACAATATCTATAGAGGAGGCCATACTAGACCATATAGACATACATGAAACTATTAAAGATTTCGCAAACAAAAAAGCGAGAAAAGTGGAAATATTATAATTTAAGTATGTTTATATTCTTGCAAATGTTAGACTCTTGTTGTTGTTTTTTAAACATAGCATACGTAATAGTCATATTAGTATTATTATTATTAGAAAAATGTCAGATCCTTTGTTATTAATATTTAAGTATAAAATTCTTTGTATTAAGTAATAAAGTATGCAAAAATTTAGTTCGAGTTTTTTATGAAGATTCGTTAAAAAAGAGGCGCTTCATAGGTTACGCACGCCGGGGGTCGGCGCGGCCCTGCTGAATTATACGTTATGAAAATTGTAATTATTTCTTTAAGTAAATAAATTGAAATTGAAATTGAAATTGAAATTATCAGACAACTGAGTTTATCAAAAGAATAAATTTGATGAAACTACTTTATGGTAATAATTTAGTAGTAATACCAATAAACATGAAAAGATTTTCAGTCAGTGTAAATCGTTAAATAAGACTATAATTTTAAAAAAATAAATAATGATTATCTAAGTAAAAGTTTTTTTTTTTTAATCATATTTTTTTGTGTTAACTCATAGCTAATCACAAAATTAATTATTTTTTAAATTTGCGAATTTTTTCAATGAACTCTGTAACTTTTAGACTTGACTAAAAATTAAATAAAGCTTTCAACAACAATCAAACTTTTAATTTTGTTGTAATCGAATTTGTGTATGAAATAATAATATTAGTAATAATTTTTCGTGTATTTTTAAATGAATGGACACAAGCTCAAGAGAAATTAGTCGACTCGATGTACAATTCTGAAATCTTGGATTCTGATGAATATACAGATGAAGAAATGCGAAGGCGATTAAAAGCTATAAGAAGAGAAAATTCACGACAGAATTACAGCACTGATGAAAAACCCAGCTTGGTATTATTGAATACTGAAAATAATTCAATAAGTAAAAAAAGAAAAACATATGAAAGTATGAAAAAAATTATGCCTTCATTGCCAAAATTTCCGAAAATTTCTTCGCATAGTACTAAAGGTATATTTTTTAAGAATGACGAACTTTCAACATAAATTTCAAACAATTTTTTTATTTGAATAACCATTCTTATCAATAAAACAACTTCATAATCTATTAAAAATTTTTTTTGAAAGTTTTTATGTAATAAATAACAATTTAATGAAGAAATCCATCATTCTTTTTTCTTTATAAATTTTTTTATAGGTACAGCTGATAATAATATTCAAGATCAGCAACCTTGTCACTCGCGTACACTCAGACAATCTCCACCTAATATGTTACTGTACCAAAACAGTACTGAAGGAAGCTCAAGTTTTCAGCATAGTTTCACAGAAGATTATAAACAAAATAAAAAATATGAGAGTGAAATAAGTAAGATATTTTTGTTATACCCCCCCTTATTAAAGAAAAGAATTAAAAATGATTTGAAGGATTAGAAAATGTTCAAAACGATTAAAAATCAAGTCCGTTTTAACACTTTTGAATCCTTTTGTTTAATCCGGGACATGTACATAATGAAATTAAATATTTTTCAGGCTTCCGTAAATTTATGATGGAAAGTGCTCTGTAACGCTAATAAATGATAATAAAAAATTATTAAGCTATTAGAAACTCAATCTGCACATTGGATCAATACAAATTCAATTATTGACGATAGTGACGATGAAGATATAATACTACCAATCCGCAGTGATGAGCAACTTCATGAATTTGAGAAAAGATTTCAAGAAAAACCATTCTTTCAAAAATTGGTAATATATATTTATGTAAATCGACTTACTCCGCAAGTACGAGACAAATAAATAAAAATATATTAAAAAACTATTGCACGAGCGCCAGTGGCAAAATAAGGCTTGCCACTACCGGAAAACTCTGCCAAGCAGAGCTTTAGGCTTTTGATAAAAAAAAAAAAAATATATATGTATATAAACAAATACAAAAATAAAACTCGCGAAATCTGCCGTTCGATGGCGGTATTTTCTCCCGGTGGAGATATCACGGGATAAGCACATGTCCAATAACGAAGCCTTCTATGAAAACATGTATATTTCAACAAAATTTAGACCAGAGAAAAAAAACACAAGGGAAACAAATTCCAAAAGTGACAATAAACAAACAAAAAAAAAACGAAATTTCGGTCCGAATTACGATAAATACACGCGGAAATGAACGATGACTAGGGTAATACAAATGCACGCAACGACGTGATCTTAAGACAACGATTACAAACGAAAGTTCATTATAGCCTTGCGAAATGAACCGACTCGCGTGAACAATTAATTTAATTCGACTATCGATATATCGTGGCAAGCACGAACGAAGATTTTTCGGTACACGATGGGCTATTCTAAACGATATAGTCGAATCGCTGAAAATTACCCCGTACCTTATCACTTAATTCTAACGCCGTCGAATTTTCTAGAATATCTTACATTATACTATATTTTTAAAACGGCTGCTACCCTGTCTTTCCGGGATTTTGTAAATTCTCTTCCGACTCTCGTAGCTGCACGCTCCGTACTTATACGATTCGACGGTAAACGCGACCGCGATTTCCCCCGCGAAACCAGTTCAACCCCGCAACACAGCCGACAGAACGGCTGCGTTCGGGATAACCAGGCTTCTCGGTCAAAATAGCTTCTCCGATTGCAATTCACCGTCATCTCTGCTGCCCGAGAAAACCCGAAATATATATAAAATGAATTAAATCGAAATAAGAATTTCTACCTCGGACAGCATTATCAGAAACCGTATAAAATGTAATTAAAACGCTACAGCTGCCGAATCCGTCTCACTGCCCCCCCCCCTTATTTTCATCCAAAACAGAAGTTTTGGATCAGAATTCAGGTGTCAAAATACGAGAGGATTCGGACTAGCCGTTGCTGAGCTACGAAGTCCTGAACATATCTCCGCCGTCTGGGTTCACATTTATATCTCTAACATACTCTGTACACATATAACTTATCTCAGACTCACGCAGCATTGGGACGACACACACCAGGTTGACAGGACACAACTAAAGATATTACAAAGCTTAATATGTAGAACCACTCTAGAAAACCTGACTAAATAACTCTGATTTAAAATAACAGAACAAAATAATATACTGGAAAGGCAACGAGCACTCATTTCGAAACACGGGGCACAACCCGTCTAGAAAACCAATAAATATGTAACAAAATTCGAAATGAGCACCTCTAACCACGTCGGCATACACGCCGGATCAACATAAGGAAAAATTGCTAGAACTCGAAAAATACTACAACAAAATTTGTTTCTCAAGCTTCGCCTATAAATGCATTCAGCAACAATCCTCGACGGTGTAAGACAAGACAAGTAGAAGAAGAAAGGAGACGAAGAAAAGAAAGGTGTACGCGCCCGCTATAACAAAACTCCAACCAACATTGTGGTCCCGCCACCAAAATTTTGTGCACCGTGCACCTTATTAACTGTGAAGACTACGAGCATCCTCACGCCCAGGCCCATTCCAAATATATCAAAATTCTCTAAAACCACAAAAACCACAAGGGCCCTGGCACGTGAGACCTCGTCCGAAAACCCTAACGGTGTGACGGGTACCACACAAAAACCCTAAAATATGGCCCAGACACGCACATCTATCAACTGAAAAAAGAAATAGGAAGAATTTTCTCTTGGAATAAAATTAGGAAATAAAAACACCGTATGAACCCAAAATCTAGCTGCTCATCAAAATAAGCCAGCTTCTCGTCCTTTCAAAGGCGACGAAACTCCCCTGCACACCTTCTGCGGCATGTGCCACCGGTAATCATTATATAACTATTTAATAAAACATGCCTAAAATTTCCATAAATACCGAGTAGACGATATCAAATTTTTTTTTTTTTTTTTCGGTATACGCGCACTCCCATTTTCATTCGCGCAATTATTCACACATGTCGTCCCTTAATTCACACAAGTAATCATCGACGCCCGATCCGATGGAAAAATCGCGTCTAACAAAATTTTTCCCTTTTTTTTTTTTTTAACAAAACACAAAATAAGAAATAGTAAAATATAATGACGGAAATATACGATTATATACACCCCAACGTCATTTTACGCCAGACGATGCGTTTTCGCTTTTAATAATGCGAGATTCTTATTCATTATTCATAAACTGTATACATTATTTTATTTTATCATAATTACGTCGGCATCTCAATATACTCACCCACGCCTCATTTACCTCAGAACTGGGTTCAAGGTGGTGGTTGTACTGAGTCGCAACGATGACGAACAGCAGGGAATCTCAGATCTACAATACTAAACGGAATATCCGCGTACCAAAAAAAAAAATTGAGTGGACATCCATTAAATACTCACCTCTCACGTAACACGGAGGTCGGAGATCATCGTGGTATATACGAGGGTACACGTCCCAAAGATGTTTAAGCGGTTAAGTAAACAAGTTTTTTTTTTTTTTTTTTTTTTAATCGGAAAAGCCTGCAAAGAACCGGAATCCGAAGCAAATGCCCAGACCAAAACAAAATATAGATATAAATAAATTTAGAATTCCGATAAAATAAGTTTTTTGAAAATTGGCGAGAAAATTTTATAAATAAATATAAATGGAGACAATCGAGATACGATCAAAGCGCACACAAATTCAAAGCAGGACAAGACTAGCTCATTCTCGTAGTTAGGATACATATTACCGAGAAACAGGAATTAAATTTAGATATTCAACCTGCGTAATAATGTTTTTTTTTTTTTTTTTGTTTATAACTCTTTTTTATGTATAACTCTTTGCTTCTAACCTACGACGCTGTGAGTCAAACCTACACCCTATTCCCGTGAACTGACCACAACAACCCCTTTACCGCCATCCTTGTCACGGCTGGTCTTGCCTCTTCCACAGATCTAACGGCCCATTCATTTCGCGGAGATACTCCACGTGCGAGCATGATCTCCTGACAACTTGCGGCACCATACAGACGCAGTTTCATTGCGTGCAGTTACTCAGAAATCCGCTCAACTAGCATGGCCACATCTACACTCAAGTAGTGCCCACACCGTCCAAGCAATCCACTGTAACTGCACGTCAATCAGCGATATGTACGATCAACGATTCCGGAACAACATGGCCACAAGCACAATCAAGTGAAGCCCACGTCATCCCTGAATCCGCGCTTTAGTTACAGCACTCAGTGCTTAATTCCATCCTTTTTTTTTTTTTTTTTTTTTTTTTTATTAAGATAACGTGGCCACCCTACACTTAAGTAGAGCCCACACTATCCCAACATGTTGAAAACGGAGAATACCATAATATAAAATAAATCTGAAGAGCAACCATAATGCCAAGACGATTCAGGCGCATAAACAAGGCCCCGGAATCAATTACACGCGAACGGCAAGTGCAGCTTCGACCTCTCCTCAGCTACGCAGCCGCGAAGCAAGAATACCTGACACATCGGCCAGAAGAGCTATTATCCAAGTGCACAAAGAACAAAACTATTTACACATTTTACATACTAGATTATATACCCGCGAAGTTTTTCTTTCTTTTTTTTTTTTTTCAATATGTTCATCAGTTCTTCATGCCGGACACAAATCAATGATGTTTCTTACAGTCGCGATCGGGAAATTCGGCTCATTTCTTTTTTTTTTTTTTTGTTTATAAATTATTTTCGCCGATATTTCCACGACTGGACATGGCAACGGGAACAGTGTCCCTCATTACGAAAATTATTTACGTTAGAATATTTTACAGAGTTGTTAGGCTTTAAATAATTAAATCTTGTCTGTATATCATTTGATTTATTTGATGTGGATTCGATTTTGTGGATCTTTGGGTGCTTTCCCCCGTACCCTCGTATTTCCGCCTCCACGTGTTGGTTTTGCCGGCCGTTCGCATTGAGCAACTGTTTGCGTTCGATTTCCACAACACGTCTGTTACGATATTTTCGAATAGTTTGGTTTATTTTGTTATAATTTTAATGCATGTGTAGCGCCCGATTTTCGAACCGCCATTTTTTTGTGACCGCCCGTTGATCGGCTAAGACAGCCGAGGTCGATATCCTTTGCCTATTCGTTCCGTGCCATCTCCAGGCATTTGGGAACACGTGTTGTCTGTTTTGCCGACCATATTTTTTATTGTTCTACTCTCGCCTTTCGTTGTATTCGCTCAACGCTCGTAGTCGTCGTTCGGCCTTTGCTCGTCGCTGGCCTTTGTGGCAATAATTCGTTCGTTTCGTTAATGTTCGTTCACTATCGGGCTATGAATTAAACGTTTCAAACATCAACTTATTAATTTTTAAATAATTCGTATTTAATTAGTAAGCATGGTCCTCCGGGCCGGATATATTACGCCGGTTTGTTTTTCTCGTTAACATTCGATGTTTGACTGCGTTTAGCTTATAGTCAAATAAATTATTCGTTCGCTCTATTTGTAACGGAACTTCAACTGTTCCATCGTTAACATGTCGGAAAACAAATGGAAACATGGTACTCTGAAACTCAACCTCGCTAAGTTAAGAGATCAAATGGCTGATCTCAACTCGACATCGAAAGTCTGAGTAAATTGGAAGCTATGTTGAACGCTTATCGGGATTTGAAATCCAAATTCGAGATTCAGACTAATGACATCATAGATGCGCTCGATGAAAATGCCGATAACTATATCACCAAAGCTGAAACCTACATGAAAGGAAGTCTGTGAAATCAGCGATGTCGCATTTCATTATGAAGCGGTCATTAAAACTTGTCATCAGAAATTGCGGAAGGAAGATCAACGCCAATCACTTATTTCGTCCAACCCTGAACTCAACGCGTCTTGTCATAACTCATCAACTAAACCGAAGTTGGAAAGAATAGCCGTACCTTCGTTCGATGGCGATATTTTGAACTTTCAGAATTTTAAAGGTTTGTTCGAAAATTTAATTCATAAAAACGATGAACTTTCTAACGTGCAAAAACTTTATTACCTTAAACAAGCATTAATCGGCAATGCTAAGGACTATATTCGTGATTTCAAACTTGATGATAGAGCTTACTCGGAGGAAGCTTGGTCGCATCTGCTTGCTCGTTTTGATAATAAACGCGCGGTGGTCAAGGCCCTTTTCCGTAATCTATACAATTTAGAGTCGATTAAAACCGAAAATCAAATTCGTAGTCTCTTAGATAAAGTCGAAATAATAATTCGCGGTCTTAAAGCTTCAGGTGAAATTATCGATGAAACGTTCTCAAAATTTGTAACGTATATTGTGTCCAGTAAACTTGATCCCAAAACTTCTCGGGATTGGGAAAATTCTGCGACTTCGACCGATTCGCACGCAAACTTCGACGAATTGCGGAATTTTTTACAAATTCGGTTTTTTATGTCGACGATCGTTCGGTAGAAGTAGCTAATTCATCGAAACTTAGCAAAGGCTCGAAGCCAGTGTTCGATACGGTTGAAAGAAAATCGTTCGTTGCAAATTCGGGCAAATTAAAATGTGTCCTGTGCCAAAAAGGCCATTTTTTGAATCAGTGCAAATTATTTGGGTATAAAAATGTAACTGATCGTTTTCAAATCGTGAAAAAAAATAAATTGTGTATAAAATGTTTTAATCCGTTTCACGTCGTTGCGGAGTGCAAACGCTCAAATTGTCGGTACTGCGATGGCAATCGTCATTCCATGCTGCATCGGAACAATTCATCGTTAGAGCAAATTACGATCCCGAAACAAGCTTTAAAACCGGAGTCTCAACCACCACCCACTAATCCGAACTCGATTGTAGCTAAAACGACGATGTGTGCTGTCGATGCAATTCACAAAATGGTATTCTTGTCAACAGCGGTTGTAAAGGTGAAATCTGCCTCAGGTACTGCACTCGCTCGTTTATTATTTGATCAAGCGTCCGAAACTACGTTAATTTGTCGTGACTTTTGCAAGCGTATTAAACTCCCGCTTGCGAAAAATGAAAATCCAACCGTTCTTGTCGGTATTAACGACAATTCGACCACTCTTGATTCAGTAACGCAATTCGTTTTGCAATCTGGTTTTTCAAAATTTTCTATCGCTATCGAAGCGGAAGTAATCGGTAAAATCCCGTACACGGTAGCGCGCAGTAACCTCGATAACGTAATGTGATATTTCCCTAAGTTTAATTTCGCTGATTCGAGCGATCTCCCTTATAACGACGTAGATATAGTCCTCGGCGCCGAATATGTCGAATATATTTTAGAGGATCAAAGACACTTTTTCGAGGGTATTTGTTTACGAAACTCTAAATTTGGTTATGTTATCTCAGGCTCTCACAAAGCGTCCTTTCTCGCTACTAAGTCGTATTGCGGACTCTCGAAGGTAGACATCGACGCTCAACTCAAACGTTTTTTCGAAATCGAGGATGCCGGCGAGGAGTCGTCTTCCAAGAACGCAGAAATATTATTCGAACACAAAATGATTGAGGAACATTTTGAAACAACCCATGAACGTCTCGAAAATGGTATTTTTCAACTTCCTTTACCAATTAGGTCTAATATCGTAAATTTAAATGGTTCGTATTATAAGGCCAAGTCGATGTTAGTCAAATCGGAAAGAAATCGGTCGTCTATTATTCCAGCCGCCGCGTATCATGATTTTATGTTAAAATATGAAGAACTAGGTCATATGAGAAAACTTTCCAACTCTGAAATTGTCGCTAACTCGTACTATATTCCCCACCATATCGTTAGTAAGCTCAGCAGTACAACAGCTAAATACCGCGTCGTCTTTAATGCATCAGCTATCGATGACTCTGGTACTTCATTAAATGATCACCTTTTAACTGGTCCAATGCTACAACCTGAATTGTTCGATGTGATAATCAAATTTCGCTCTCATCGCGTCGCATTTTGTGCAGATATCGAGATGATGTATCGACAAATCTTAATTCACCCAGATGACAGAAAGTACCAACGTATTGTTTGGAGGTCTGATCCATCAGAACCCGTTAGCCACTACGAACTTAATACGGTGACATATGGTACCGGTTCCGTGTCGTACCTTGCAACCAAATGTCTTCAAACTATCGCTCGTTCGCTGGAAACTTCGCATCCAATCGCCGCTGATGTGATCAACTCGAACTTCTATATGGATGATCTTATGACCGGAGCTAATTCCGTCGAGGAAGCTCTACAATTACAACTCGTACACGCAGCTTTGCTATCAGCTAATTTCCCGCTAAGAAAGTATCAAAGTAACTCGGTAAATTTTTTAAATCATATTAATCCGTCGCTAATTGAAACATTAACCGCTAGAGTATTGAAAACCGAAAAATCCTTTAAACATAACATCTTTGAAATTGCACAACCATCGGTGACCTAACAATTATTAACATATATAAACCTCCAAATACTCAATGGCCATCTCCAGTGCCTTTAAAAGCATACACAGAACCGTGCATATATGTAGGCGATTTTAACAGTCGCAATACGACCTGAGGATATTCAAAGGATGATGCAAATGGAACCGCTATCAGCGAATGGGCCGAATGTAATAACTACGAGATTATTTTCAATGCTAAAGATCACAGAACTTTCCTGTCGACAAGGTGGAAGAAGGAGTGTAATCCAGATTTATGTATTACGAGCAAAAATCTAACGCCCTTTAATTCGCAAACAATTAGGAATATATTAAACGCTTTCCCTAATACACAACACCGCCCAATAATAATTGACACAGGTTTGCAGGTACCTATCACAGACTCCTTCCCAAAGAACAGATGGAATTTCAAGAAAGCGGACTGGAACACATATAAAGAAACGCTTGACGAAAAATGCGGTGAGATAATCCCGAGTATTCAGAACTACGGGCGCTTCACCAAAGCTGTTTTCGAAACAGCCATAAAAAGTGTTCCTGGAGGCAGGAAAAATGAATACATTCTGTGCTGGTCAAAAGAATGTTCGGAACTGTACAACTCCTTTAAGATTACTGGAGACCAACAACTTGCAGAAGAACTTCTAACCAAATTAAATCACAAACGGCAAGAAAGATGGATGGATACTGTTGAAAACCTATATTTTACACACAACAGCAAAAAAGCATGGAATCTTTTGAGGAAATTGAGCACTGATCCAATAAAAAGGAATTTTTGCAGTAAAGCTATATGCCCCGATAAAATTGCCACAAAGGATAAAGATGGAGTAAGAAATATTAAGAAAGATCTAAGCAACATTACAAATAGCTTACAACCAATAGAAAAATTCTCTGGAACCATTACGATGCAAGAGCTTAACAGGGCTGTATCACAAACTAAAAGCGGTAAAGCAGCAGGCTTTGATGGAATCTTCCCTGAATTTATGAAAAACCTAGGACCAAAATCAAAGGCCTTTGTACTCAATTTGTATAATACAATTTTACATTCTGGCATCTTACCGAAAGAATTTAAAAAAGCCAAGATAATCGCTATCAAAAAGCCAACTAAAGAGGGAAACGACGTCTCCCATTATAGGCCTATATCCTTATTATCTGTCCCTTATAAAATTTTAGAACAGATAATTTTTAACAGAATCAATGACGAAGTAAATATTCACTTGCCACTAGAACAATCGGGTTTTCGGCGGAACAGATCATGCACTGACCAAGTTGCAGGGATAACGCAGTGCATTGAAAACGGTTTTGAAAGAAACGAAAAGACACTGGCAGTATTTTTGGATCTAACTTCGGTCTACGACACAGTCTGGAGACAGGGTACAAAAATTAGCCGACTTCATTCCCTGCAAAAAATCATCCATTTGATAAATAACATGATTGCAGACCGATATTTTAGAATATTTGTAGGGAATAAAAGCAGCAGATGGCGCAGAGTCAACCATGGCCTTCCTGAAGGGTCGATACTAACACCTTTGCTGTTCAACATATATGTTAGTGATATCCCGAAAACTACTTGTAAGAAGTTTTAATATGCAGACGATTTAGCTCTTACGATACAAGGAAAGAACTTATGCATATGTGAGGCAACGATGGAAAATGATCTTAAGGTGCTAAAAGAATACATTTACAAGTGGAACCTGCAACCTAACCCTACGAAAGCAGAAGCGGCTCCCTTCCATCTTAATAATCGTTCAGCTAATATGGAAGCTTCCGTTGTTTTCAAAGGTGTTCAACTCAAAAACTGCAAATTTCCTAAATACCTTGGCGTCACACTGGATCGTTCGCTTACCTACAACAAACATTTGGAAAATCTATTTAAAAAACTAAAAACTCGAGTAAACCTAATTAAAAGGTTAGCCAGCTCAAGCTGGGATGCTAGGGCAGGGGTGCTGTGGATTTCCACACTAGCACTAGTGCTCTCAATTGCCGAGTATTGCTCCTCTGTGTGGTGCAATAGCGTTCATACTAAAAAAGTCGATGTAGTTCTAAACGAAGCTTATCGCACAATATCTGGTTCACTAAAATCAACACCTGCCTGGTAGCTACCGATTTTAGCCAATATACCTCCTCCGAATATACGAAGAGAAAACGCATTAGCTAGGGACTGGAAAAAGTTTAACAAGAGCCAAAGCCTCCCGATTTCAGTGGAAATAAATACTGCGCCTACTCGACGTTTAAAATCAAGAAAATCCCCCTGGACTTACAGCACAAATACAGAGATTCCAAAAGAAAGCCTAGAGCAATGGAAAATAGCGTGGGAACTGGACAAGAATAACATAAGAAACTCCTGGTTAATAGAAGATCCACGGAAAGAGCTTCCGGGCATGGACTTACCAAGAAAGGAATGGAAGATGTTAAACCGTATAAGAACAGGACATGGCAGATGCGGCTATATGATGTACAAGTGGGGCTTAAGGGAATCGCTTAGCTGCTGTTGCGGAAATCCTTGCCAAACGATGCAGCGCATTGTCAAAGAATGTCCAGTCTTTTCTTCGAGTCAGTTGTGCTTAAAAGATATACATGATGCAAAAGACGACGCCTTAGATTGGCTGAAACAATTACAGATCAACTTATAATGATGAATATTACTTTTATTTTAATGTTAACTTTATCGCGACAGAAACAAACCGTTCGGAGTTAGGTGTACTGACTACCTCAGTTACCTACATATCAATCGACTTACTGCCACTCCATCCGAACCTATAAATCCGCCCTGGGATAACACAATACGGTCCGTAACAACACATGAAAAAGACTTACTAAAGGCAAAAAAACAGATAACGGTCGCAATCAAGGATAATGTCCAAAACATATGGGATAGGCAATTGAATAACAAGTTACGGCAAATAAAAGTTGAACTGGAACATTGGGAAACATCACACCGGGCAAACAGGCGAGAAGAGATTGTGTTAAGCAGAATCCGCATCGGCCACACAAAACTAACACACGGATCCTTGCTACAAAATGAACCTCCACCATCATGTGCACTTTGTAACACTCAAAGTCTGTCCATCGAACATGTCATCTCCGTATGTCCAAAACTCCAAAAGGAGCGCGAGGAAGCTTTTTCATCCGCATGTACAAGAAGAATTACTGTCAAAGAGGCGCTTGGAAATGATGAAGCTGCAGTCCAAAGTACTTTTAGATTCCTAAAAGCTGTCAACCTATTTCGGAAGATATGATTTAGTTTACGTATGGCAGAATTATTTGTAATTATTATCTATAAATTGTAATGTACAGTAGACGCAAATGACCTAGAAGTCGAGCGTCTTTAAATAAATACATATATACATATACAATTTTATCTATGTTTGACGATTATACAAAGAAGAAGAAGAAGATAAAAGATAATAAGAATAATAGTCATATAAAGAAAAATAAAGAGTGTGTTTAAAAAGTATAGCGACTTATAATAAATAAGGGGGAGAAATAGAAGAAATTATTTCAATAATTTAAAAATAGGTATGAAGAATAATTATTAAAAATTTTGAAAATATAACTACATATTTTGAATATTTATAAACATTATTGGTCACAAAAATAAATTATTGCCCTACGAAGCTCAGTTTTAACTAGAGTCTACTTATCTAGTAAGTAGTCACTCGACCGTCATAAAGTGCTAGTCCCACCGGCAGAGAAACGAAACAACAACCATGTGAGTTCCGTATGTTCACTTTCCTCTTCGGCCGACTCAGTGCTGATTAAGAAGGCTAAATCGGAACTCACAACAACATATCGCTGATGGGAAAATGGAGGAAGGCTCACTTGCCGAAGATGTTCCTACCAATAAATCCCAGTGAAGCATATTACTGCATTACAGCAGCAGACTATCAGCAACTCGTTCGGGAAATATTTTCCCCCGTCGGATTGATGAATATCAATCTAGAACAAGTAGGCGAGTATCCGGCGCCTTAAAACCGGGTCCTTTCGGCTAAGGGAGTGAACTCTAACAGAAAATCTGGTGGTATAGCCAGAGGGAAACCAACTGCTGTATAATCCCCATTTAATCACATGACGGAAAACTATAAAAGAATGGCCCTGAGTCCGATGCAGCCCTTTAATGGGCACAGGGTGCAAAGAATACCACTGTCTGCAGAGATTACCAAACAAATTTTGACTGAAACTTGGAATGTCAGAAGTTTATTTCAACCCTGAAAAAATGAATAACCTGTGTCAAGAAATGAAAAAAATGAAAGTCGACATTTTTTGTATATGTGAACACAGATGACCCACTAACGGAATATTTTTTTTTTTTTTTTTTTTTTTTTTTTGTGTGTGTGTAATCTACTCGTTGGTCATGTATAACTGCCAGGGTCATTACAGCACAACGAGTATCGGATTTATTACAATTTGTTTATTAAATTATTTCGGTTAAGGAAGATTAGCATTGTCTGAACCTGTTCTGGACGGTTATCTAAAAGAAGGTGTAGTGGTTCGTCCTTGATTATTGTTAAGTTTTGACATTGTTTCAGGATGTGTTCCACCGAAGGTAGCACTGCTGCATTACAGAATGGGCAGGAAATCGGTGGAGGGGCTCCCTGGAGGACATGGTTGTGAGATATCGATGTGTGTCCCAATCTCAACCTGTTAAGGGCAGAGAATTCTTTTTTGGACATTTGGATCGGTGGCCACCAAGGATCAACATTTGGTTTAATATTCCTTAGGAAAGTTGCATGTTGGGACCAGGATGAGATCCAATGTTCTTTCATATTTTTGTGGAAGAAGGGAGTGATTTCTGGTGATGGGACATTGGGTGGCATAGGGACAGACAACATTGACTTGGCGGCCCGGTCTACACATTCGTTTCCGGGTATTCCAACATGTGCCGGCACCCACAAGAAGCCTACTTGTATCCCCTCTTGGGTAAGGCGATGTGCTGTAGATCTTATTTTATAGACTAATGAACTGGTTATAGTAAGTGACTGAATAGTTTGAAGGGAGGCCAGTGAATCTGTGATAATTATGTATTGTTTGTTCTCAGATTTACAACACGCACATGCTTTCAATCCAAAGAGAATTCCGTATAGCTCGGCTTCTAATGCGGAGCTGTCATCATGTAGCCTCACTGCTTCGGCTTCACCTGAGATTAGGTAGGCACATGCTGTGGGAGTGGACAGTGTGCCAGCGACATTTGCTTTAGCTCCATCTGTATAAACGTGTGTATCATGTGTGTAAGTTTGTATTTTTTCGATACTTTTTTGGCGAGCTGTATATTGGTCCTCGTTAGATGTACGGTGGATAAAGAGTGATAAGTCTACCATCAATGGGAGGTATTCCCATGGTGGTTCTTTTGGGAACAGGAGGAGATCCGGATTGTATTTGATGTTTTTCTCAGTCAAAAAATTTAGAATATTAGGTATTGGATCATTTTGAAAGGCTGGAGGAGGAATGACAGTGCTCCTCGAAGAGAAGTGATATTGTTGGTACCAGTATAGATGATCACGGGAGGTGTAGAAGTCAAATATATAGGATAATGGCGGAATTCCTGATAGCACACAGACACCCTGCGTGGGAGATGTTCGATGCGCCCCAAGGATGGACCTTAAAGCAGCGTGATGGATTGATTCAAGTGATTTTATGAGCTGCTTACTAGCCGAATAGAACACCTGGCAGCCGTAGGTTAATCTGCTTAGAATAAGTGATCTGTATACAGATAGAAATAGTTTTGGATTATTGTTATATTTATGATGTGATAAACATTTTAGGATAGCTATGATTTTATTACATTTGCGTTTGAGTTCTTTAATATGAGGAGACCATGTCAGATGGGAGTCAAATGTTAGACCCAAGAATTTAGCTGAGGATGTGACTGGAAGAGGAAGTCCATTTAAGGTAAGGGAAAAATCATGGTTTGGGTTTACTCGACGACTTTTCTGGAATTTTACACAAGAAGTTTTATTTAAGGAGAAAGTAAGGCCGTTACTTTCGGTCCACGAATATAACCTATTGATTGTGGATTGTAGTATAGATTTAAAACATAAAGATAATACCTTTTATTATTATCGTTGTTTTATTTGGACGAGTGAGGTTCTGTGTTACACGTATTCTGTGATTAGTCATGTAGTTTTCTTTTTCTTTTTCGCTTTTTGTTACAACTTCAAATAGTTGAATTAACGGCTTTCGATTGGCTGTCGGAAGATGAACACATTCGACCCGGGAGGATTAACAGCAAATACGCAACCGATAGAAGACAATGGTTATATAATTTCAATTATTAAGACGGAAAACCCCGTTAATGACAACAATGGCAGAAATAACGATGCTGATATTCTCGGTAATAATCAAAGTAATAATAATAATAGCGATAAAAATAAACATAATACTGATGATAATAAACCTTTCACCGATATTGATCTTTTCGAGATAAACTTTCATAATGGTCCTTACATAGTAATTATTCAGTCTAACGGAAATAATATCGCCAATTATCATTCGCTAGCCGTTTGCAAGCTGTTGCATTCACACAGAGGAATAAAATATATCCAAAGAAACGGCCTAAATAAAATAAAGGCTGTTTTTGAATCGGCATTAGCTACAAATGAGTTTATTCTTTCAATTAATGGCGGCCCTAACAAAAGCCACCTAAAATCAATTCGCGGTCTGGATACTTCCTTTTGGGAAGACAAAGACATAGCAGTTAAACGAATTAAAAGACGAGTAGGCGAAATTCTTGCGCAAATACCACCGTAGAAATACAATTTCTAGGCGAGATATTGCCCCAATATGTTTATTTGTATAAGTTACGTCTTCCAATTTTTCTGAGTGTGAAACTAGCCGGACAATTTCAAAATTGCCAAAGGTTTGGACATATCGCCGTACAATGCAGGTTGAGGTAGCGTTGATTACTCTGCGGTGAGCATCATTTACCGAAGGCGTGTAAGGCGGTAAATGATGATTCGGACTTCATTGAAATTTGCTTAAATTGCAAGAGCAATCATCTTTTCAATGACAAAATATGTCCAGTATACCAGCAGCAGTTTGAAGTACAGAAAATCAAGGTATACGGTAATTTATCTACTACCGAAGCTCTTAAAAGACTAAAAAATTCTGAAGTATCCAGTGCCCTCTCCTTTTCTGAAATAGCACGCTCCGTACATACTACAGCGCGGTCATCAGCTGGCGGAAGATATTTTCATAAGAAACCTAGTAGTCCAAGCTCGTTATCACACTCCCGTGTCCACCATACCGAATTTCGATTCTTGCCTGATGTTCCCTTCAGGAAGAACTTCTACTCTTCCGCATTCGTCCACTCAACCTTCTCCTTTGATTACACAAGAGCGGAATATCAGCAACCACAATTCATACAACAACACGGTTCTACCACCGGAAGACAAGGCTGCACAACAACAATCGCTTAACGCTGAAATAAAACCGTACTCATCATCTCAGATCGGAAATCGAACTCCTGCATCCCGGACAAAACCGAACACATCAAAAAGAAATAAGTATTTAAATAATCCAAAAAAAAATAAAAATAAATAAAAAATAATTAAATAATTAAAAAACATATATATATATTAATTAATTATAATATAATTCTTATTCGAAAAAATGTCCCAATTTTATGTAACGCAGAATGCCCCAATTTTATATAATGTTTGTTATATTTTATAGAATTTTTGTTATTATTTAAAAAATGTCACAATTTCATGTAACGAAAAATGTAGCGAAACAATATCTTAATTTTATATAATGAAAGTTAAATGTTAGGATAGGATTTTTGTGATTGTTATTTTTTTTGTGTTGATGCCAGTAAGAATTGCACTGTAAATTTTGATCATTTTATATAAAGTATAGAAGAGAAAGCGACAGAAATGAAAGCAAGAGGGGTCAAGGGGTACAGCTCCTTGCGAAGCCAAAATGACCGAGTTTTTATATATATTAGTATAAGTATAGTTATAATGCAACACTCGCCATCTGAACGACGTTATTGCGTTTTAACAATTAATCGTGTAGTTTTTTTTTTTTTCTATTTCTTCCTTTCTATTCCTTTTCTTTCTTTAATATTTATCCATGCTGTTATGTTCTATATCGGTGTTAATTTAAGTTTCATCGTCGCTGCGTATTTAAATTTGATACTATTCCTTTCATCCATTTCCCTTCTCACTCCTACCTGTTTCTATCCCTTTTTTCCTCTCTCCTTACCCTTTCCTATAAATCTAAATTTATTACTTATGACTCCAAATAACCTCAAAATACTTCAGTGAAACTGTCAAAGTCTGAGAGCTAATATGGCTTCTCTAGAAAGCCTATTATCTCAGTTTAAAATATCGATAGCTCTCATATCAGAGATTTGGCTAAAAAACTCATATAAATTTTCCATCAAAGGTTTTAATGTAATCAGATCGGATCGTGATGACGGCTATGAAAGTGTAGCAATCATTCTACGGGAAGACATTCCTTTCACTTCATACAATTCCTTTCTCTCCTTGACTTCTTCTGCTGATCTCAATTTAGTCCACGTATCAATTCCAACTAATAATTACTCACAGGCTTTTCACTTTGTGTCTGTATACGTTCCGCCCAATTTTAATTTTAATGATTTTTCCTTTTCCTCTATCTTAAATTCGATAACTCAACCTTTTATTATGAAATTGAAACGCTCATTTTCCTTTATGGAGTTGCACTTATCTTAACAGAAACAGCGCTGCAATAGAAGACGCAATTCATGAAAACAATATCATTCTTCTACTCTTTTTAAAAACTTTCTAACCTCCAGCTCCGTTGACCTTACTTTTTCTTCACCGAATATCAGTCTACAATGCTTAGGAAGTACTCTCAGGAGTGATCATATACCTATTACCATTCCTGACATTCTTATTACCATCCCATCTACTACCCAATTCAGACCATTACAATCTCCCGAATAGAATCTTAAAAGAACTGACTGGGCCAAATTTCGATCCACCCTCGATACCTCTCTTTCTCTGATACATCCCAACTTAAATTCTGTATCCAAATATAACAGTCTCACCCAATCAATTTATTCCAGTCTGTCCTCATCATCTCCTCCGTCAATTCCTCTAACCTTCTTCTCTGTGGTGGAATAACGACTGAAAATGAACATTTGAAGAAAGTCTTCGTACATTTAGAATCTTCAGATCATCCCCTTTCATGACAGATTTTTTGTTACATAAAAAAGCTAATGCAAAAGACAGATATACCTATAAAATGGCCAAGAGGAACTCTTGGAAAAAGTTTTGTTCCGTCTTCTCACATAATACTCCCATCTCCGACATATGGAAAATGGTTAGGGCCTTTAAAACTCCCTTATCAAATCGCCTTTCTCACTATAATATTCCTAAGCAAAAGCTTATTTCTTTCATCGATTTCATAGCACCCCCCCTATGTTTCTTATATAGATGAAACTGCACATAAGCATTTTCTCCTAACTACTTCCCACCAAACTTCCTTACCACACCATTTTCCATTAACAAATTACGCTGTTCTTTACATTGAAAAAAAAAATACCTCCCCAGGGCTAGACTGTATCCCATATCTAGTTATTAAAAACTTTTCTGATCAGTCTCTTGAATTCCTTCTTAATATATACAATCTTTTTTTATCCTCTGGTTCTCTACCTCCTTCTTGGAACTCTTTCATTATTATTCCTATTCCTAAAAAAAAATCATCTTCTTTTCGTCCTATAACTCTTGCTTTTTGCTTAAGAAAACTTTTCGAAAACTTATTAAATAGGTGGCTCATGTGGTGGTTAGAAAATAAGAATCCATTGCCCAATAACAAGTTTGGTTTCCGCTCCAGCAGAAGTTCTTGTGACTGCCTATGTTCACTCATATCCGATGTATATAAAGCATTTTTAGATAAAAAGTATACTCTCGCTGCCTTTATCGACGTGTCTTCAGCTTTTGACAACTTCCACCTTCCTTTATCACAAAGTAAGATGTCGTCCATCAACTTTCCTTTGCAATTCATTTGTATCATTTTCCATCTTTTAAAAAATCGTTTAATTCATCTATCTACTCCTTCTTACGATACTAAAAGGAGAATTTATCGTGGGTTACCGCAGGGATCTTGTTTGAACCTCATCCTTTTTAATATTTATGCACTCGAAGTAGCTTCCCTTTCTACCAATTCCTCTTCCTTGTTCTTTGCTGATGATATTGTTTTGTGCTCGTCCTCACTTGATATTATTATAGCAAATAAAAGACTTTTTTTTTTTCCCCCGATTTCAGCCTCTATGGACTACGCTAAACAACTAAGTTTTCATTTTACATCTTTTCCTTCTTCCTTCCTTAACATCTTTCCAGTATTTCTTGAGACCCTCCATCAAGGCATTTTTATGGCTTATCGAAAGCGACCTTTTCCGGTTAACTTGTTCTATTTTAAAGATTGACGTCGCAACTGTTTTATGAAACCATTCCTTATTAAACATTTGTGTTTCAGTAACATCCATTAATTCCATATCCTTTTCACATTCATTGAACCATGCAGGTCTTATTTTCTTCGTTTTCATAAATTCATAAATTCTCTTGGTTAACCTGTCCTCTTGCATTCTGGTAATATGCCCGTAAAATAATAATCTTCTTTTCCCTTAAAAATTCATTGCATCAACTAGAAAACTCCCTCTCCAATATTTTTTTTTCAGTTTCTTCCACCAAATCTGCTTGCTTAGTTTTTACTTACCGTCCATATAACTTATCTTCAGTTAACGTATCCTTGAATAACTGCTTAGTTCCTTTAGTTAGATCATTCTGTTATCTTGGAATTTTTCTTAACAGTCGACTTCCATATTCGGAGCGCATTAATTATTTAAGACTTAAAAGACTGAACTTACTTAAATCCCTTGCGCCTATGGAATTGGGCGGCGATCCAAGCATTTTTATTACTCTTTACAAAAATATAATTCGCTCTAAATTGGACTACGACTCTTTTATTTATGGGAGCGTTTGCAAAATTCTGCTCATTAAACCGAATCGCATTCAAAATTCATGTCTACGACTTTGCTTAGAAGCCTTAAAATCTACTCCCATTACAGTTATTCATGCGGAGTCCCATATTCTTTCCCCATCTTTACACAGATCCCAAATCGGTTTCCGGCATATTTCCCACAGTTTTTTTAAGCTGTAATAATGACATCATATCAAAATAAGGCCACGTTATTTTTGCATTTTCTGCTGCGATCCTGATTTAACTACACTTAACTACCATTTTTCTCGCATATAATTACTCCTTGAATTGTGCCACTTCGCACAGCTTCTGTATCTAAAACAAGCAGAAAGTGTGAATTTAATTAAAATTAGTAACTACAAGTTATCAAATTAATTAATTATAAATTTTTAAACCATTGTTAATAACACGTTTATATTTCGTATTTAAGTATTAATTTAATGTATAAATTGTCATCAGTTTTACTACGACATTTGTTCCTCATTTCCCTATAGATACTTGGCTACAAGAGAATCCTTTAACATCACTGAGTTATATTTTTCGAGTTGGAATTAGTACGATCCATAATATTATTGCGAATAATAGGGCAGTTAAAAACCGGATAACCGGGTAAACACGGTTTCAGTTAAAAACCGATGATACGAGTGGACATCGGTTTTACAGTACGAAACGTTCATTCGTATTAATCGCGATGTTAATTAAACAATAATAATAATAATAATAATTTTTTTTTCGTTTCCTTTTGGATTATTGTGTAATTAATTTTGATGTGGATTCGATTTGAGCGACCTCTGGAACCACTTGCTATAGATGTTCTGTCCTTTACGATCGGACCAAATTCTCTCAGAGCATTAGGCTTTTCTCTTTTTTTTTTACTATTTTATTTTTACACAGACTAATGGAAAGACTAGTCGACACCAAGTATCCAATAAAGAAAATTGATTGAAACCATATATATATATATATTTAACAAAAAAAAAACAAAACAAGCAGACTAGAAGAAAAAAGATTAACGGTAACATCAAAATTGACTACTTTCTTAATATTTTACCCCGTATCAACAAAAGTAATGCGACGACTAGACTATACGAAATTCCGCGCTTGACGACCACAGCCGCGACGATTACAATACGATGTACTAATTAGTTAACGCGAGAAATTAAAATTAACAATTATCACGCGCGCGAATAAACGCCGATAGCTTATCCCCGCGTTTTCTTTACCCTGCCTTTACGGGTTTTTATAAAAATCTCGCGGCTCGACATTACTCGGCTCATCTTATTTAACACTTCTTGCCGCACGCGCATATCATTGTCTTAGCTGCTGACCACTACCACTCAGGCACTATACAGCCTCTACCTCAGCGCAACCGTGTACTCGACGATTACGCCACTAAACTCGGGGATTTTTGGTATCGGCCATATAGGCAACTAAGGACAAGACAAAGCGGCGATGTAAAATATATCGACGTTCGAGAAGCCGAGAATTAATGAATAAATCGAAGAATAATTTCTAGCTCGAACGTCGAACAAAAGATAGCGCCAAAAGTACCGAATCCGTTTCAATATCAACGCAGTTCATGTTTTGTTGTTATCGATTCGTCATTTAATGGGATTCCAAATGATATATGTGTGAAAGTGTTTTGAGAAATAAGCAAGCGATTAGCCTAGTCCTTGCTGATGCTGCTGTTATGGTGAAAAATGTTGCACAAAGGTTAGAAATGTCAGCAGTAGATTGGTCAACTATGGAAGAAACGGTTAATTTACTTAAACTATTTCAAGTAGCAACGACAGTGCTGAGCAACGAAAAGCAAGTCACTTTATCAATGGTGAGATTGTGACATCATACAAAAGCATATGGTCATTACAGCATTTGATTGTGAAAATATAAAAATTTTCAAAACCACGTCATTATCTTCAATTCAATGCAGATTTGAAATCAAGCGAGCCGAAGAAGAGCCTGTATCAGCTGCTCAAATTTTGTTATTTTTAGATCCGAGATACAAAAATTTAGATGCGAAATTACCAAGAAATAGGGTCAAAATAATTAATCATATTAAAAATTTATGTGAGATGAAGCTTGAAATTGAAAACGAATCACCAGACCAAGGAACAGCTCTAGATTTCATTTTTCAACCAGAACATTTATTCTCTATAAAAGAATCACAATCTCAATTGTATATTGCTGAAAATCAAATTGAACACAACTCCGACCCTATGTTATGGTGGAAAAGCAATAAAGAAAAATTTCCTATGGTTTTCGAATTAGCAAAAAAATATTTAGGGATTGGATTCCAGCTACTTCTGCTTCATCTGAGAGAACATTTTCTACAACTGGAAATATTGCGACTTCCAAAAGAAGTTGTTTATCTAGTGAAAATACAAATTTATGGGCATTTTTATATCAAAATAGAAAATTATTATAAATTAATTTATATTTTTATTGATTTTGTTTCAACTATTTCTGTTATGATTCATATTATTTGTTATTTATATTAATCGTTATATTTACATTAGTTGTATAGTACATTGTTTTTATTTGTACATTTTATTACAGTTGTAATGTTTTTTTGTTAATGAGTAATTTTTATTTACAACTTAAAAATAGATTTGTTTATTTATAAAACGTGTTATCTTTGATAATATTTCGATAATTGTAATTAATAATACAATGTTACATAAGTCCTGAATACATAAAATTCAGAAATATACATCAAATTTACATGTTAAAATAAAATTTTATAATTTATTAAATAACCGCCTGTACGAACAAAATTAAAAAATTATAGTCCTAACGATATATTTAAATTTTATTTTATTTTATAACTGTTAAGATGATTAAATGATTTTTACGGTTAACCGAGATCGTGATTAATACGGGTAATCGTTTCATACGGTTGACCGCACCTGTAAAAAACGCAAACTCGGTTTTCATCCGAATAATCGGTTTAAACCGACGTATACCCGTTAAAATCACCAGCCGTAGTGAATAACACAATTTGGAAAATTTTGCAGCCACTTTATGTGGCTGTAACGACAGCTGAGAAATGGAATGAAATTTTCAAATCATTTTATAACATTTGTAATACACCTTACTGCATTGGAAGTATTGATGGAAAACATTGCTCAATTAAATGTCCATCTCAAGCGGATCCACAGTACTTTAATTATAAACACTTTCACTCGATAGTTTTAATGGCTGTTGCAAAATTTTATTTTGATAGGCGTCGGCGCATACAGCCGACGTAATGACAGTAGTATTTTTTCCGAGTCATCAATGGGAAAAGTTTTCGTTTCAAATCAATTAAATATATACCTCATTCTCGAAAAATTCCAAATACAATATTGTAATGTAATTTTATCTGGTAGGCGATGAAGCATTTTCATTGCGAACTAATTTAATGAGATCGTATAGGCAACTTGACCATTCTAAAAGAATTTTTGATTATAGACGGTCGACTGCTCGTCGCACTGAAGAATGTGCTTTTGGCATATTAACCAAAAAATTTGGTATTTTCCAAAAATCACTTATTACTAACATTCAGTTAGCTACAGCTTCAATTAGACGTGTATATGTACTACAGAGCTATATCGGGCAAAATAAAAGTGATGATAATTTAGAAAAGATATTTTTAGAAGAAAATATACATCAGCAGAGTCCTCTACGTTTAATTAATACAACAAATCATAGGGGTAGCAAAGAAGCTATAAAAACGAGAGATGCATTAAAGAATTACTTTCTTTCTGCAGAAGGTTCTATTATTTGGCAAAATGAAACTAATTTAGAGTGAAATATAATTTTATGTAGTAGTTACTCATGCGTAATATAAAGAAAAATTATTTCATTAATATTAGCTTATGGCTTTTTCATGTATTAAAATTTCAGTGTAAATACAATTTTAATTTTTTTTTAACCCCCCTTGGGTTTGCTACCAGAGAGCATTAGCCCAGCAAAAAGGAATAGATGCATGGAATAGAATAGAAATTATATTTTTTTTATTTTGTCGATAATGGAATCAAGGAACACTCCTAGAACAGGAACAACTGAGAGAATAGGTAGAGAAAGAACATAAGAGGCGTTGAAAGGAGCAGGAAGATCAAGCTTTAAAAGATGACAATAAAGTAACTCACGGGAAAATCGATTTAGAGAAGAAGGAAGGAGACTATGCGAGAAACGGAGGCGAGATAATTGAGTAATTATGGACCGACGCAAACTGGGGAAATCATAGAACCAAGGACGAGAAGGAGAAACAGGATTAATCAAGAGATAAAAAGAATTAGGATTAACGAAAAGAGAAACATAAACAGAGTGCCAAAGTCTAAGATATTTTTGTTTAAGGTATGTTAGCGTCAGAAATGTTTAATTATAAAATAAGAAATGATTGACCTTCGAACAAATCTATTTAACTTTATATTACATCAAAGGGAAAATTCCTAGGGCTTGGAAAGACTCGATTATTTTAATTCATAAAAAAGGGGACACAGAAAAAATCGAGAATTATAAACTAATTTGTCTGGGTTCTATCTTACCCAAAGTTTCTTCCAAACTATTAACGAATAGGATAAAAAATGTATTAAGCGCGGAACAACCGCCGGAGGAGGCAGGTTTCCGAAGTGGCTATTCAAAAATAGATCATCTACGCGTTATAAATCAACTGATTGAAAAATGTAATAAACATGGTTTTCATAGATTATACAAAAGCCTTCGATTCACTTTACCACGAATTTTTGCTAACGGCACTAAGAAAACAAAGAGTCCTCGAAAACTATAGATTAATAGTAAGAGATATGTACACAGGAATGTGAGCCAGAATAATAACTGATAAAATCGGTAGATATTTTGATATAGAGAAAAGAAGTTAACAGGGTGATCTGCTTTCACCAATATTGTTCAGCGTTAGAGGAAACGTTCAGAAAATTAATAAATGATAAATTTTTAAATAATCTTAGATTTGCAGACGATATCGTACTGATTATAGAGAAAATAATGAATTACAGACTATGTTAAATGAACTAAATAATACAAGGAAAAAAGCGAGATAAAATATAAATCTGGATAAGACGAAAATGATAGCTTATGGGACTCGAACTAAAATAACAAAATTAAATAATAAGAAAATACAAAAATTCTAAAATATTATTTATCTAGAACAACTAATATTGTCAAATAATAGTACAATAAAAAAGGTAGAGCGCAGAATTACTCTTAGGCCCGGTTTACACCATGCGAGCTGGAGGGCGAGTTGACGATGACAGTTACTGTACTGCGGTTACTATTATCAAATAAACACACTTTATACGAGTAGCTGTCAGATCAGCTACTGCCATGAAGTCAATTCAAAATATTTTGTTTTACTGTCCACTCGCCTCATTCGGTCACGTGGTTATGTTTACGTTTTTATGTTTACATTCGATTTAGTTAAAATTTTGTGCTAAGAAAAGTAAGTTAAAAATGTGTGAACGATGGAGTATCGATGATAATGTGAAATTTACTACTTTATACAGAGAAAACGAAGTTTTGTGGAATTCCGTTTCTTTTTCTGTTTTTTTTATTCCGTTATTCGGTTTAATTCTTGAAGTAAAATTAATGAAAACGGTCGTATTATTTTATAAGCTACAATTTTCCGCTGTTCCGACATGTTAGGCATAACACATGTACTGTAATGAGATAACAGTTACTTTCATCGTGTAAACATAACAGTAACTCGCCCTATATTTGAGGCGAGTTTGTGATGTCAGCTACTGTCAATTTTCGGATCAGTAATTCGCACCGTGTAAACCGGGCCTTACATGGAGAAAATACTGGTCTTTTAAACACATTTTCAAAGGACAATACAGTAATAGATTAAAATGTGAAGTACTAAACAGCTGTGTACTGCCTACTTTTACATATATGATTGTCAAACTTAAACTTTATCAGGTAGCATAATTAATAAAATAAAGAAAACATAGAACGCATTGGAGAGATTGTTGTTAGGTGTTAAGTCTAAGGACAGAGTAAATTTAAAAAATATTAAGAATAAGCTAAATAAAAGTTAACTTTAGTAGGGTAATAAAAAGATTAAAGTGGGATTGGGCGGGACACATAACTAGAGCCAAAAATGATAAATGGACAAAAACAATAACGGACTGGTATATTTCTAATAGAAAAAAACAGTGTAGGGAAAAGATGGGCGGATGACAAGGCATCTTTTAAGAAATTTTTACACCGTGTCCATATTGACGAAACAGCCCTGAGAATCCTGAGATGTATGGAAGCCAGCAAAAAATGCGCCGCAGGCGAAACTTTTTTACAAAAAGGGGCGTGGCTAACTAAACGCGTTTTAAACATACCTTCAGCACAAAATTCATTGTCAACAAATTGATCAAAAAGACAACTTTTGGGAGTAAAATTTTTTAAATAATACATATACTTACTTACAAAAAAATGAAATACCTTAGGTACTTAAGGCTTGGGCTCAACGTTAAAAGCACTCTTGAAATTCCTGAAAAAAACTTGATCGTAAGCTTAAATTTATAAAATAAAATTTGCACATTATCTGCCGAATAAAGTTTTTCTTTCAGTTTCGAATTTTGAACCGTTCCTTGTCCCTAAGTATACTTTCTGTAGTTGTACTTGAGCGTGTATTACATATGTAATTTATTAAATAATTCAGGCTGTGAATAATAATAAAATTATTATACAGATACTACCTATGTCTTTGGAAGTGTTTCAAATATTCCAGAACTCCTGTCTCGTTATTTCCGCCGTGAGTCCTGTAGAAGTGTCACTTATGTCACAATTTAGATCTGTCTATACTTTGCAGAAAAAAACGTTTTAAATTGATCCGCTCCGCTCTTACACTGCAGAACGATCTTTCAGTTTTCAGCTAATTTTATTAATGTTTAAAGGTTTAGTCAGTGTATGGTATTGTTTGGTTTAAATAATTGTCTACATTTTGATTAGTTTGTTAAACGATTTCACCAAATTGTTGATAAGTACTTAATACTATAAATCCGAGTATAAAACATAAATTTAAAATACTTATAGTTGTTCAAAATATCTATGAATTGCATTGCCTTTAATGAATTTTTAAGTCTTTTCCTTCTTCTACGGACAATATTGTTACGAGAAGACTCTAAAAGAATCTTACATGCAAATAGCAAATAGAATCCGATAACTCATTCTGGAAACTTCTCGTAATGTCTCTCATTTTCGCGAACACTGACCGGCGGGATATAAAAAGATGGATCGAGATGAGGACCGGCGATCGAAGATTAGTCATCGCGCTCGAAGATGAGCCGAAGCTGTCGGTTTAGCATCAGGAGTATTTATTACGATTGCGTTTTATTTAAAGGAATAGAGTGTGTAATTCAGTAGCTAGTAGCTGTAACTCGTGTAGAAATAAACTGGTGTTTATTGAATTGTGACAATTATTTAAAAGAACCCGAAGACTAACAATATAAAACGTAACAAAGCGCCAAACGGCTGGGATAAAAAACGTCAAACTGAGAAGAAGAAATTGTGCGAAGCCGGAAGTTCCTCGAATCAGAGAACTGTTACATCATTATTTGCGAAAGCATCAGCCAAAGTTAACACCCCGGTTACCAACGTCGAAGATTCATCTTCATCTTCTGATGAATCACAAGCCAGAGCAAAAATTCAACAAAAGATGATTCGCTACAGTTTTCTTCCCGTTGTTTTGCGGCTCCTGGTCATAGTTCAAATACTTTCACCAATTTAAAAGACACAACTAGTGCAGACTTTGACACCGTATCTGGTCTTGCAGCGTCGGAGACTACGTCGGGCAATAAATTGGAGCTGAAGTGGCTGTTGGAAAAATATCAATTTTTTTCAAAAAGCACATGAAAAAGCAGGTTCACGAAGTAGGCCCTTCATCACTTGTAAAATATGCAAGGAATACAAACATGTCGCGGCCAAATTTGTAAAAAATGGAGTGGTTACATTTGCTAGAGGAATTCAGGCTGAAAGTAAACAAAAACTTGAAAGAGTCGTTGATCATGTTGTTTCAAAATCACACGTTGCCGCCGCTAATACTGAAGAAAGTGACGAACAATGGAATCTTCAATCCGACAAACATCCCTGGGTAAGAACTTTAAAAAATCATCGATGCCAAGTTGTGAGAACCAGTTGATCCATTTATGCATTGATGTGTACAACGATTCACGAATTAAAACCGTCAGTGCAAGGTCTTGGCCAGCTCGTTCGTTAGCTAATAGCATGGCTAACTCTATAGAAGTACAACTTCAAGAAAATTAGAAAACTGAACTGCCGAGTTTTCATCCAATTGCTTTAGAACTCTATTATAGGGATCCAATAGTATACGCTGAAATGCTGCATATAGTAGGGCATTTAGAACTTTAAAAAGTTGGCAAACTTGTGTCGCGATCATTATGTTATGCCATTCAGATTGATGGAAGTACCGACCGTTAAAATAAAGATAACAAATTTGTGGTATGCAGGTTTGTCCTTCTTGAAAGCCCTTCAGTATTAAACACATACTTTATCGGTTTAACTCAAACGGATGAATTTGGAGCCAAAGGTTTGTTACAAGCTGTGATAAATGTAACCGAAGCAGCAGAAGTACTACTTCATCGTCTAAGCGGCATTACTACCGATGGGGAGTCGGCCAACACCGGAAAGAAGGGAGAACTTTGGGCACTGCTAGAAAACCATGTAGGACATAGTTTATTGACAGTTCGCTGTTGTTGCCACCGTTCCGACCTTGCAATGGAGTCATCGCTTGCTAATGTTCCAGAACTGAAGATCTGGTTGTTGAATCTAAAAGCAGTTTCTTCTTATTTTCACACATCGCCATCAAAATTCAAACTACTCACGCAAAAATTTCCTGAATGTAAATCATTTCCACCGCATTTCGAATTTCGTTTTGCAGAGCACGTAAGAAGTTTAATTCTGGTTGTTTTGAATAATCTGCCCGGTTGCAAAATGTTCTAGGAATAGCTTAATTCAAATACGAGCGTTGATAGTACCGATAAAGCTACTGCAAAGGACATGATTAAAACATGAGATATTAACTCCCAACAAATACTACTCTCATCACTTATGGCTGACATCACCAACATTTTTCAAACTCTGCAGAAAACTCTTCAAAAGTGTAACTTGATTTTACCTGACATCATAACATCCAAAGATGCTGCAGTCAGAAAATTAACCGTAATAGAAAATGGGCCTTATCCAAGCGGTGAAGAGGAAAAATTGAGTTCTCCCAGAGTACAACTTTCTACTACAGATAGGCGACAAGTTATCCATGCCTACGTTACCACTGGACGACGGAGCTGGTCCGCTGCTAAACAAGAAGTTGTCTTAGGTTTTAAGAATTTCTTAAACCAAAGACTGAATGTGGAAGAGGATCAGACTATACAAAAAATTATTAATGTCATTTCTGCTACTTTCATGGAAGAAATGATAACCGAAGGGCGAAAACAGGTCGAAGATCTCTTTGGCGCAGATAAAATTTCGGAGTTTGTCACTGACGTCTGTGACTGTTATACGAAAATACAATAAATAAAGGATAATGATGCCGTGAATGCAGATATGGGGAAAAAAATGCAAACAGACTGCGGAAACTTATCATTTGGGGGGGCAACCAAGGGCAATGACCCATTATCAAAGAATTACGAAAACAGGATTAAATTTTTATATATAAAGAAATAGAGGAAATGAACTCCGCTAAGATTGGAACAACATCTGGTGAAGGAAAGGAAAGTATGAAGGAAGCACAAAAAGGAGTAGGTAGTTTTAGGTGGAGAGTGTAGAGGAGGGAACGCTCCTGTACAAGAAAAGAGCATTCAAAAAGGATATGATTGCATCACAAACACAGTCATGATCCGAGGGATGAAAATTACAGTATGGGGAAGAAACAATAGAAAAACGAAAGAGAGACGAAGGAAGACAATTATGGTTGAGACGAAGACGTGCTATGGAGGAAATAACGGAACGACTGAAACCAGGGAAATCAGCAAACCAGGAACGTGATGAAGGAAGAGACTGTATTAATTTGTAAAAGGAATGAGGATTAGGAAAGGAGGTAATGTAAATATCCGATATCATGATTTGAGGTGTGCTTGTTTGGATGGAAAGAGGATATTATTGGCAGGAAATTTATTGACAAATTTGCCGTTATAGGAAGCAGAGCGAGCAAACGAGTCAACTAGGTTGTTGCCTGCGATGCCGCTATGACTGGGAATCCAAAGAAGATCGATTTGAATGGAACGAACTAAGAAGAGATTTGCAATTAGGGAACGAATGGAAAGGATAATGTAGTCGCATGAAGAGGATGGAAAAGGAGAGGATATAGCCTGCAAGACGCTCATGGAGTCAGAACAAATAAGGTATTTATTATAATAGGAGGAAAGTGCAATAAAGAGAACTGCACGGAGTATTGCATACGATTTTTCAGTGAAAATGGTACAGAAGGAAGGAAGTTTATAAAGTTCGTAGTGAGGAAGGGAAGAAATAAGAAAGGAAGCTCCGACCTCCTCATCGCTTTTGGAACCATCCGTAAACAGGACAGACGAAGAAGGAAATAGAGACCTCAAAGCTCGGTTGTACTCGCTTAAAGTGATAGAAGGTGAATATTTAGTATGAGAGGGAAGGAAAAACAAATTAGGATATAAAAAATCTATAAAGCTGAATGTAAAGAACGGGAGTTTATGATATGTGTAGATAAATGACGAATAAGAAACAAGGCGTCAAGAGACATGAGAAAGAATAGGAATCTTCAGGGGAGAAAACCGCCAATTGGCCAGGATGTAGGAATAAGCAGAAACTAATTTAGAAAACTTAATAGGAAGACGTTTTATGAGGAAGCGATCCCCAAGAAAGGATCTGCGAATGTGTAAAGGATGAATGTTGGCTTCTGAAAGTACTGCAGGAATGGGAGAGGATTTCAGAACACCGAGGCAAAGACGAAGACATGAATTTTGGACTTTATCGAGTTTGGAAAGAAGATGTTTAGGAGCACTGCCATAAATGAAAGAACAGTAATCAAGTTTGGAATGAATAGTAGATTTATATAGAATAAGAACACTGGGGTCGCCACCCCATTTGTGTGGAGAAAGAGCCTTTAATAAATTAGTTCTCTAAGACAGGAAGTACGAGTATATAGGTAGGAAATATGTTCGCGAAAGGATAAACGACTGTCTAGGAAAAAGCAAAGATAGCAGAAGGACCTAACTAATGGAATAGATAAGTTGTTCAAAGAGACATTAATTAAGGAAGTATAGTAGGGACGAAAGGAAAAAACCATACAAACAGATTTAGAGGACGAAATGGTTAGATGGATGTTGGATAGAGCGGATTCAAGCATGTTCAACGAATTATTGAGTTTATTTTTAGCAGAGAGGATGGAAGCTGAGGAGTGATAAATAAGAATATCGTCCGCGAAAAGGAGTGTAGAGGCTGAGACGGGAAGAGAAGCTATTTCAAGCGAATAGATATTAAAAAGAGCATGACTCAAACATGACCCTTGAGGAAGACCACGGAATACACATCTAGAGCCAGAGAAGGAAGGAGCAGAGAGGTGAATGGTTCTGTTTTGAAAGAGCTGAATTATCAGGGAGGAAAGTTGAACAGGAATGCCAATAGAAATCATCTTATTTTTAAGGGATGGAAGATGAACCTTATCGAAAGCAGAAACTACATCAACAAAGGCAGCGATCGTGTATTAAGAAAAAGGCTGATGCAGTCAGAAGGACCAAGACCAGGACGAAAACCGAACATATTGTAGGAGACGAGATTATTATGTTCCAACCACCAAACAAGGCGCTGGTTTAGCATACTCTCGAATAGTTTTCTTAAACAAGGAGCCAAAGAAATAGGTCGAAAAGAATTTGGAATTTTCTTAGAAATAGGGATAATTATAAATGAATTCCAAATAAGAGGTGTAAGTCCTGAGAAAAGAAAAGAATTGAAAATTTCGAGAAGAATTTTGAGTGAGAAATTAGAGAGATTTTTAAGAACAAGGGGGGAAATTTTGTTGATTCCTGGAGTCGAATTAGAGGATTTTTGCAATGAAAAGAGGAGTTCATTGAATTTCTTCTTCAGGAGTGCTACAAAAATTACTGGTTACTTGGTTGGTTATTAGTCCCCATTCCATGACTACAGAAAGAGTGATTTCTCATTACAACAACATGAAAACATATTTAATGATGTCAACCAGTGAAGAAACCCTAAACGATCACCTACAAATTTCATTAAATGGCACCGGTACTGCACATTTTGATCCGAGGCCAGCAGTTGCTAAATTTTTGAAAAAAAAAGATCTTCGTTTCCAGGACCCAGGTCCAGAGATGTACCAAAAAAGAAACTTTATTGCACATCTTTTTTAAAAAAGAAAACTATTTCTAATATTTTTATATCCAGTTACCATCGATTGTAATTTTTAAAGAATATGAATTTTTTTTGTTTTTTGTATTCATTTTTATTTTTCTCGCTATATTATCTCAAATTTTGAAATAAAAAATATAAAAAAGTTACATGTTCATTTCACCGTGACACCGTGTCCAACTAAAAGGCCTGCGTGTCCACCTGGACAGGCAAAATGTACCTTGAAAGATGCCTTGGCGGATGATATCATTAAAATAGTTAAAAATAAACGTTACCACAAAGTAGCTTGGGACCGGCTTGAATAGGCCCGTTTGGGGAGGCCTTCGCCCGTCATCAGGCCCCATGTTAGATAATGAATCATTCCAACTCTTCCTCACAACAGATGAAGTACGTTACTTCAAATGTAAAGTAATGGAACATTTCTCTACAAAGTGTCCCTCCGTCCCATCTGTAAACACCATAAACCAAGCAGCTCCCAAAGTTACTCAAGCAAAAAATATGTATACAGACACCCATAAAACAAACAAAAAACGAGCACACAGCGACAGTAATTCCACATCGACTCAGAAACCAGACATATCATTTGTGGAAGATATTGAAGATGCCACCACCCTTAGCAATTCTTAACCCAGCCCTGCCATACCAAATCCACCAGTCAACAAACCATATCCTGTAAAACCAAAAGCGAAAAAGCCAAAAACTGCAGAAACAGCCACTCCTATTGAACCAGTAAGCATAAAACAACTACTTGAAAGCATAAAAGAAAACGTCACGAACAACCAAGATAAGTATCCTCTCAGCCACACCAAAGAAACCCATTTGAGAAAGATCAATAATTCAAATTGAAAACCCATTCCATTATAAATCTATCGATATCCGCTAACACAATTGCTCATGGAAGAGTATTACATGGTATATACAAAAAAACATACACTTTGATGAAATCACCTTGAACACAGAACTTCAAGCAGTCGCAGTTAAAATTTACCTCCAAGAACCAGTCACAACCTGCACCATATACCTTCCTCCTAATCAAAGCATCAACGCTGAAACACTCTTAGAGTTTATCAATGAACTTCCTACACCTTTTGTTATTTTTGGCGATATGAATGCACATAACCCATTATGGGGTGGGATAAAAACCAACGATGAAGGACTGGCAATAAAGAAGATTTTAAAGTACAAACACCTCACTTTGTTACCGCAATTCAGTCCTACACACTATAACCTATCTCATAGAACATGGTCTACCTTGGACTTAGCTATTTGCTTGCCACAACTCAGCTCTAAATTGCCAAATTTCTTGCACACTGATTTGGCTGGAAGCGACCATGTATTATATACTGCCACTAAAATTGCACCTTCTAATAAAATAACATGGAATTACTCTAAAACAGACTGGCCTAAATTTGCTGATGCATGCTGCAACAACGCCACCCCTGACTTCTCAACGGATATAAATGAATTAGTAGAAGAATTTACTGCCAAATTAGTTTCCCTAACTCGAACATTCACTCCTATGAGACATTTTAAAAAGAGGAAAGTACCTTGGTGGAATCACAAATGTGCAGAAGCCCTCAAACTACGAAGAAAAGCTTTATGATAACTTAAATCTCATCCCTCACTAGAGCTATACATTCGGGATCAAAAAGCTAAAACTATTGTATGCCACACATTCAAAGAAGAGAAACGTGAATCTTGGAGAAAATATACCTCTTCCATTAACTCCTCCACACCAATTAAGGAAATTTGGCAAAAAACTCGAGAAATTGAAAATAAACACCAAACTACATCTCCAACAGTCATTCAACACCTTAACACTCTTCACACTGAACCCAGAACCATAACAGAAGCATTTGCTATTACTCTACACCAAATATCCAGTAATGACTCCCTTGATCCAACATTTATTTGCCATAAACTTCCAGAAGAAAAAAAGCAACTACACCTTGACTCAGACAACCAAGAGCCATACAACACTGATCTTACCAAAATTGAATATAGCAACACATTACATAAAATGAAGTTAACAGCTTATGGACCAGATGAATTGCATATTTCTATGCTGAAACAAGCACCTGCAAACATTCACGACATCTTACTTAAAATATTCAACCGTATCTGGACTCAACACGAATTTCCTAATGCATGGCATAAGGCAACAATCATCCATTTCCTCAAACCAAACAAAAATTCGATACTAACTGACAGTTACAGACCAATATCGCTAACTTCAGTTTTATGCAAGCTTCTAGAAAAAATCATTCCCACCAGATTAATGTGGACTCTCGAGCAAGAGAGCCTGTTCACCAATGCTCAATCCTCCAGTAAGACCAGCACTTTTTGCTGACGATTTCACAATCCTCCTCAACTGTACCAACTTCCAAATTGAACAAGAAATATTACAAAATACTGTGAACACAATTCATTGTTGGTCGCTCAAAAACGGATTTCAATTCTCACCTTCCAAAACTACTGTGGTGCACTTCTGTAAAACTCGTCACAGTCAACACCAAATTTCTGTACACATAAATAACAATCCAATAATCTTAAGCAAATCAATTAAATATCTTGGTATGATATTTGACGAAACTCTCACTTGGAAGCCCCATATACAACAGCCGAAGCAAATTTGCACCAACAAATTAAACCTCATGAAGAAATTATCTCATACGACTTATGACGCAGATAGATTATCACTCTTACATATCTACAGAGTTGTCATCAGAGCAAAATTAGACTACGGAGAGCAATCTGTGGTGCAGCACTACCCAGCATCGTAAATTCACCAAACTCTCTCCCCCATAATACGATGCGAATTGCCACTAATGCCTTTCGAACAAACCCAACAATCAGCCTCTTATGTGATCCAGAAGAATGGCCGCTAAACTTCAGGAGGCAATATTTAGCTATAACCACATTAGCGCACTTAAAAATTGGAAAAGACTTGCCAGTTAAAGCGCATACAACCATACTCTACATGCTAATCAAATCTTCCATAGTTTTACTCAAAACTGAATCCTTAAATCTTACTCAACCGCCATCATTCTCCAGCAGCCTCCCTCTTAACCCCTCATGGATAGAAAATGCTGTTATTGGTATTCCACGAACAAATATATATATAAAAAAGAATAAAAATGGCGCTTCACCAGAAATGGTCCAAAATTTGGACAGATATACCACTCATAAACAAACTATGCCATATCTGTGACTCTACCGCCCCCTGGCACACTTCTGCATGTAACATTTTTTTACGTTTAATGGTGGTCTAGTTTTACGCGTTTATTCAATTAGCGTGGCAGAACAACACAAGTAAGATCATTCTTTTTTATCTAGATTTCGTCAATTATTATTTATAATCAATCAGCTGCTACAATGCCTAAACCAAAAAGGACGACTGCTATCGATCTTAAAAGACAGCTTAGTGGTGTTAGTTCATCCAGCAATGAAACATTAACTAAAAAAGGTACGAAAAAAATGGCATTCGCGCAAGGTGAAGACGAGAGAGCCGAAAGTGTGCAACAATGAACCATGCAAGACCTCTGGAACGAATTCAAAGAAGTAAAAAAATGTCTGGAATTCATATCAGGGAAATATGACGAATTAGTAGAAATGCAGGGATCGTTAATGAGCGAGGTGAAAGCTCTCAGGGAACATGTTAATGTTTTAACGGCCAAAATTAAGAATAAAAACCGGGAAATAGCTGAGCTAAAAACAACGGTCAATGAACTAGCGCAATAAGGAAGGAGAATTGAAATTCATGGTGTCACAGAAAGACCCAGTGAAAGCATGGAGGAGTTGGTTACAAGAGTAGCGAAAAGGTTAAATATTGAGCTGAAGAAAGAGGATATAATAGCATGCCACAGAATTCCCAGTAGGAATCTGAAACTTCCAAAGCCGATCATTGCCAAGCCGGGAAGGCGTATAGCTGATTTATTCTTTGAAAACAGAAAAAATATAAAAATCTTTGATAAGGAGATATCTGATAATGAAGAAAGTTCATTGCAAATTTTCATAAATGAGAATTTAACCAGATATTACAAAAACTTATTGTGGCAAACGGAAGTCAAGGCTAGAGCACTGAGTTACAGATTCATATGGACAAGGCGTGGCAAGATATTCGTCAGGAAAAATGAAGAGGAACGAATTCTACACATCAGGAATGAAGATGCTTAAATAAATTTTATTAATAGCTTCAATGATTACGGGATTTCGCAGCTCTACTTTGCGATTAGTAGGTTATTTATGGAATAAGGGTATGCGTGAGTCTTTGTATGTGTGCGTGTTTGTTTCGTTAAGTTACATGGGTGGTAAGGCGGTGAGAAGGTGGTATGCAGGGTTTGTGCTAGATACGGTAGTGTGTGTGAGAAGAGTATTTGTTATAGCGTCCAATAAGTGTAGAATAATGATAAGTTTTAAAATGCAGATCAGTAGTATAAACTGCGAGGTGTATATGAGGCAGAGAAGAATTAAAGTGCAGAGGAAAGATAGCATAGAGGCAGCAGTGAAATGTAACGAGACTGTGAGCATGGAAGAGCGTGGTAGGAAGCGAGTGGGTCGTGTGTGTGGGGGGATTCAGGTATTCTTGTTTGGTTTTTGTGTGGTAGCTTATGGAGGTGCGTGTACAGTGGTGCATGACTTTTGGTCTATGTATTTGCGTTACCACCTACGTTCACTAGCTGTAAGATGTGGTAATGTTGAGAGGGTGGGTATATGTGCGAGTGTATTGTTATTTGTTTTTATTTACATTGATATCATATTTATTTCCTATTTTTGCTGGTCACTTCATATTTTTAAAGTTTGCTTGCAGAGTGCGATTACAGGTAGTATGGTACCGAAGAGGTGCATAGTGGTATGGCAGTGTTTGCTCATAGTTTCATGTGCATGTGTATATGCGTGTATATGTATATATGTGTGCATATATATTTATATATTTGTATATATTGATACGAATTGCTACTTCGAGTCCCTGATTTTGGAGCGCCATTGATACGAATTACGACTTCGTCCCTGTTACAGGGTCACTTAATACGAATTACTGTCTTCTCTGTTGCGGGCACTATTATTACGAATTGCGACTTCGAGTCCCTGTTTAGGGAGCCACTGATACGATTAATGTTGATATGTTTTTAGTTGATTTTCGGATCCCTCAGTTCGGAAGTCAGTGAAACGTACTCCATGTTTTCACGTCCCTGTTTCCAGAGATCAGTGAAATATTTTCACTTATTTTGGTTAATGAAATGATTTTTGTTATTTTTCCATTAGTGAAATAATTTATCTTTACCCGAGTGTGTAATTTTACTTTACTATAAATGCACTCACGTTGAGTTGGCTTACACCATCTTTGAACTGAGCTGTATTTACACTATTATTTATTGCTTTACACAAGCAAATATCACCAAGTACGAATATATTGGTGCCTATAGTGCTAGATGCATAGTGGTTGACTTCAATAACTGCAATTTAACATATAGTGGCACTGTACTGTTTATTCAGATTATTTTAAAATCTTTCTTCTCTATCAGCCTATTTTGCTTTCCGATAACCAATTTTGTTCTACTTCTCTTTCTTTCTTTACCATCCCAACTCCTTTCTGTTTTAGCAGTCCCGACTTGCCTTTTTTTAATCTCCAATTATTACAACTCTCTTCTCTTGTTTACTATACCTAATTATTTCCCCCTTCTAATTTTTTCTGTTCCCCTTTTTTCTTCATGTTCTCTTAAAGTTATATTGCCTCTCAAGCTTCCTTTCCCTTTCCTTCTTTACCACTTTCTTATTTCCTCACTCTAATCTCTTGGCATTCCATTATAATGGAACTGCTGTAGTCTAAGGGCCAATCGTAATTCATTAGAGGGTCTATTACTTCTTCACAATATCAGTATCGCCTTAATCTCAGAAACTTGGCTTCGGTCGGATATAAACTTCTACATTAGAGGCTTCACATTAGTTAGATGCGATCGTGATGATGGCTATGGAGGCTCTGCTATCCTCATTAGAGATGACATTCCTTTCCACGTGCATAATGTCTCTCTAAACCTCCCTCCCTACCTTAATTCTCCGAACATTGTTCACATATCTATCTCTTGTAATTTGGTCCACCCTCTTAACTTCATTTCCATTTATGTTCCTCCTAGCTATGACCTCCGTCACTTTCCTCTTTCTTCCTTTTTTAATTCCATTCCTCAACCGTTTATCATCAGTGGGGATTGGAATGCTCATTCTCCAACATGGGGTTGCAGAGTATACAATACTAACGGCACTATCCTTGAGAATTCTATACTTTTCGATAATTTGATTATTCTTAATGACTCCTTTCCTACTTATTTTAAGAGTCCATCTAGCTTTAGCTCCCTCGATTTGACCTTTTCTTCTCCAAATATTGGCTTTAACCACAACTGGAGAACCCTTACAGGTTCCTTCGGCAGTGATCATATTCCTATTCTAATTTTTTATTAATCATTGAACCCAAGGGTTCGTTTCCTCCATTCCATTCTGTTTTCGGCCGTCCATTTTGGGTCCAAGTATGTTTGGCATCCCATATCTTTAATGATCTGTTTTATGTAATTATTCCTTGGTCTTCCTCTTCTTCTCTTCTCCCGGTTTTTCCTTCTATAATCAGTTTTAGATTCTCATCATGTCTTAATATGTGTCCCATCATCTTCGATCTACGTCTTTTTATTGTTTATTAATTCTCGTTTTTCACTAATCATGTTCATGACTTCTTCATTGCTCTTCTTATCTATCCATTTTATCTTTAACATCTTTCTCCATAGCCACATCTCTGCTGCCATCAGCCTCTTTTTATTGGCTTCATTTATTATCCAAGATTCGCATCCATACAGTAATGTGTTAATTGTGATAACGGTTGGTTTAGTGTTTATGCGTTTATTCGACTTAGCAGCGAAACAATTCGAGTAAGAACTTTCTTTATTTTATTTAGATAAGATTATTATTCATTGATAAGCAAAGCTGTGATAATGACTAAAACAAAGTCAGTAAAAACAAGGCAAACATCCGAGCTTAAAAGGCAAATTAGCGGAGTAAGTACATCCAGCAATGACACTTCATGGCGTATAGTCAAGCTGAATATGAAGAACATGAAGATGTGCAACGGGGTACTATACAGGAACTCAGAAAGGAATTTAAAGAAGTTAAAAAGTGTGTAGAGTTCATATCTGGGAAATATGACGAGCTTGTACAGATGCACCCTGTGGGGTACAGGTTGTTGTAACTAGAGTCACCTTCTCTAGTAAGTAGTCATTCGACCGTCATATGGTGCTAGTCCCACCAGTGGAGAAACGAAACAACAACCATGTGAATTCTGTACGTCCACATCGTGCAGGGTGGTAACTTTCTTTTTGACGGGCTTAGCGTTGACTAGAAAGGCTAAATTGGAACTCACATACGATGCTGATAGGGAAACGGAGGTGAATGTACTTGCCGAACGTGCTATTACCCTTAAATACTGTTAAGCTTTGTACTGCAATTAGAACAGCAGACTATCAGCAACTCGCTCTTGACAATGTGCCCTTGTCGGATTGCGCACAGCAATCTAGAGCGAGCAGGTGAGTATCCGGCGCCTTAAATCCGGGTCCTTTCGGCTAAGGGAGTAAACCTTAACAGAAAATCCAGTGGAAGGCAAGAGGGAAACCACCGCTGTATCATTCCCTAGAATACCATCATGGCGAAGCAAATATCAACAATGGCCCCGAGTCCCGGGCGCCTCTTCAATGAGGCGGGGGTGCGAAGAATACCCCGGTTAGCTATCGCCAAGAAGGACATTACTGTAGGGACTTGGAACGTGAGAACTCTGTTGGAAGCAGGAAAATTGAAGAACCTCCCCATGGGGGCATCTCGTTTGAATGTGGACATACTTGCCATCAGTGAATCAAGATGGCCAGCAGCAGGTGTAATCGACTATGATAATTATGTCTTCCATTATTCTGGACTTCCTGACGCCTGTTTGAAACATCGAAATGGTGTTGCATTTCTTATTAAAAAAGATATAGCAAAAGCAGTGAGACACATGGCTCCAATTTCAGATAGAATTATCTTATTACAAATAAACTGCAGCCCAGTAAATGTAAATTTAATACAAGTATACGCTCCTATGGCTGATAGTGATGAAGAAGAAATTGAAGCATTTTATAACGCTCTAATAGCAACTTTGAAGTCCACCAAAAACAAGGAGGTTAATATCATTCTGGGCGACTTCAATGCTAAAGTCGGAGAAGGTAGTAGTCCAGTAACTGGGAAATTTGGCCTAGGAGAGCGTAATGAAAGAGGAGAGAGACTGATAGATTTCTGTCAAGTCCAAGAACTCATAATCACCAACACATTTTTTAAGCTTCCAAAATGTAGATTATACACGTGGAAAGCTCCTGGAGACTCATCGGATCAAGTAATGAGAAACCAAATTGATTATATCCTTATTAATCAACGATTCAGGAATTCCATTACATCTGCCAAAACATACCCAAGTGCAGACATAAATTCAGACCACAACCTTCTAGTGGCTAAAATTGTCATTCGTTTGAAGAATACAAAGAAACCAAAACGTAATTACCTTGATTATAAAAAGTTGAAGGATACAAAGACCAGTTTGGCCCTGAAAAACGTAATTTCATTGGAGATTAAGAAAAGACGTGATGAATTTGAAGAGGACAAGTCCATCGACAATCAGTGGACTCTCTTTCAGACTACAGTTCTAAGTAAAGCGAAAGAACATCTTAAATCGGAGAAAAAAGCAAAGAAGGATTGGATTAATGAGGATATAGTGGAATTGATTGAGAAAAGACGGAATGTGAAGAATTGCCGGGCACAATATCAACAAATTAATTGAGAAATCCGGAAGAAAGTAAGAGAAGCAAAATCAGAAAATTTTAAACGAAAATGCGAAGAGATAGAAAGTCTACAAAAAAACATGATGTATTCAACCTTCATAAAAAAATTAAGGAGGCTGCTGGTTTATTTAGATGGATAAGGCCAGTCACATTACAAGACAATCTTGGTAGACCAATAACAAACAAAAATGACATCAGGGAAGAATGGGAATCATACATTGGGCAGATTTTCAATAATACGTGTGATAATCAAACCTCAATTGACGTTACTAACTGCTTAGAAATCCTACCAAGTGAAGTGAAAAAATCTTTAAAGTCAGCAAAGTCACACAAAGCTGTAGGCCCAGATGAAGTCCCGGTTGAATTACTACTAATGTTAGATGATAATGACCTACAAATTCTAGTCAAAATTCTTAATAGAATATATCAGAAGGGTCTTTTACCTAAAGATTGGTTGATCGATTTATAATGATACTGAAAACGTCAAACCCAAAATATTGCCATGAATTCAGAATGATAAGCATTATGAGTCACACACTGAAAATACTGTTACGAATTATACACGGTAGAATTACAAAGAAATGCAAAGAAAACTTGAGCGAAGAACAATTTGGTTTTAGACCAGGATCAGGTACTAGAGACGCAATCTTTTGCATGAATGTACTTATTCAAAGGTGTTTGGAGTTCCAACAACCTCTATTTTTATGCTTTATGGACTTCGAAAAAGCCTTTGATAAGGTCCAGCATCAAAAGCTGTTTGAAATACTGGAAGACACTGGATTGGATTCAGGAGATCGTCGAATAATCAAAAACCTGTATCTTAACCAGAGCGCTATTATTTCATTAAATCAAAATACTACTTCAAATCCAATTAATATTAACCGCGGAGTGAGGCAAGGATGTGTCTTGTCGCCAATGCTATTTAACATCTACACAGAACAAATCTTCAAGGAAGCTCTGGAAGACAGTACAATAGGTATCAAAATAGGTGGAAAATATATCAATAATATTCGTTATGCGGACGACGCAGTTTTAATAGCTGGTAGTGCCAAAGACTGAAATCGATCATTGAAAAAGTAGAGATTAGCCGGAAATATGGAATATCATTAAATGCAAAGAAAACAAAGGTAATGGTCATTGGAAATAACATCAGTCCCAGAATACACATTAATGGAGATAACCTGGAGAAAGTCGAATCATTTAAATACTTAGGTGCGCAGCTGAACATTACAGGAGGATCTGAAGTGGAAATCAAAAGTCGGATTGAGCAGTCAAGAAGTGCATTCAACAAGATGAGGAAAACTTTGACGGCCCACGATCTTAGCTTGGAATTAAGGGTTCGAATTTTAAAATGTTACATATGGTCCATCTTATTATATGGCTATGAGACATGGACTTTGAAGAAAAATACCCTGAATCGATTACAAGCTTTTGAATTGTGGTGCTACCTGGAGAATTTTGAGGGTACCCTGGACAGCTAAGAAGACCAACCAGGAGATACTTAGAGTTATGAAAAAAGACCACGAACTGATTAATTTATTAAAAATTCGAAAAATGAAATATTTTGGACACTTGATCCATGGGACAAGGTACACCTTGCTACAAACCATTTTGATGGGAAAAATTGAAGGTAAAAGAAGAGTTGGTCGGAGGAAACGTACCTGGTTCTGTGATATCAAGATGTGGACAGGATTAAATGCAGAGTGGTTGGTACACTCCGCATACGACAGAGAGCGGTACCAGAATATCATTAAAACTTCACTAGATGGCCACCCGTGATCGAGATCGGTCGGGACAGCAAGAAGAAGAAGAAGTACAGATGCACGGATCACTGGTGAGCGAGGCGAAGGCCCTCAGGGATCAGGTGAACATGTTAAGGGCCGAAATCAAAAATAAAGACAGAGAAATATCGGAGCTCAAAACGACAGTAAATGAATTGGCGCAGTATAGCAGGAGAGAAAATGTTGAGATTCATGGCATCTCAGAAAGGCCTGATGAAAACGTGGAAGAACTGGTGATCAAAGTAGAGAAGAAGCTAAACATTGATCTAAAAAAGGAAGACATAATAGCATGCCACAGGATTCCCAGCAGGAACCTGAAACTGCCAAAGCCAATCATCGTTAAGCCGGGAAGGCGTATAGTGGATTTATTTCTGGAAAATAAAAAAAATTTGAAAATCTTTGACAAGGAAATATCGGGTAGCGAGGAGAGCTCACTACAAATCTTTATCAATGAGAACTTGACAAGGTACTACAAAAACTTGTTGTGGCAGACGAAAGTGAAGGCCAGGGCATTGAATTATAGATTAGTATGGACAAAGCGTGGGAAGATTTTCACCAGGAAAAATGAGAACGAACATATTTTAAATATACAGAACGAAGAAGACATCAATAAATTGTATTAATTGTTAAAATGTGTCGGAAGTTTGTAAAAATAAATAGTGCATGATAGTTAATTTACGAAATAATTGTATGTTTGTGGTATGGTATGAATGTGTAATTGATGCATTTATATACGTGGGCGGTAAGGTGGCGAGAAGGTGGCGGGCAGGGGTAGTGCTAGCAACGGTAGAGAGCGTGACACAAGTTTTGGCTGCAGAGGATGAAATAGAGAGAGAAGTTTTCGAGGCAGTGAGCTGGAGTGAGCGAAGTAAGAAGTTCTTGGGGTGTGTGTGGGTTATGCTGGGAATGGTAGAAAGTGTGACACAAGGTTTGGCGGCAGAGGAGGAGACAGAGAGAGAAGTTTACGAGGCAGTAAGCACAAGTGAGCGAAGTAAGAAGTATCTGGGGTGAGTGTATGTGGCAGTGCAGGTTATTCGTGGTGAGATTTTTGTTGTTGTATATGAAAGTGTGTATGAAGTAGCACATGACGTTTGCTCTATGTTCATTCGTTACCGCCGACGGTATTTAGCTTTAAAGTGTGGTATATGTTTGAGAGAGTGGTGCACGATGACAGAGGTGTATGTGGTGCGAGCACGCACTGTGACATGTTTGCTTGTTTTTGTGCTTTGCAGGGTACGTCAGTGCGTTCAATCGTTGTTTCAGCATGTACAGACGGTCTTCGATGTACAGCAGATACATAGACATAGTCATAGATGTATATGTGTGGGACGAGATGCATACTATGTTAATATTAGTGTATATAGTATTAGAATTAGTGCAAATACAACACGTTAAGTTTACTGATAATGAAGTAGATAACGTTATTGCAATAGATTTAAAGCAGCGAAAAGTATATGCGAAACTCGGATTGCGAGAGAACACAAAGTATTTTTCAGAATGGTGTGTATGTGTAACAACGTTTTTACCTTATCTTGTTATCAGCAACTATTAATGCACATGTGTAGAACGGATATTAAGCGTCCTTTTCAAATATGACGACTCTCATGCAGTACGGGAATAATATTAATTGTACAAACTACAGCAATATTAAAAGTTGGAATGATAATATAAATAGGGTTTTAAACACTGATAACATGTTAAAAATAAACGCTGAAATATTACATGTGCTGCACCTGAACATAAGATCTGTACGGTGTAACTGGGACGAGCTTTTAAGTTACATTCACGCCACACCCCATTAAGCGTCATCATATTAACAGAAATAAATATAAGCGAATTCGAATTAAATTTGTACAATATAGCGGGGTTTACTAAGATGGCATTGCAAAGACCAAAAGGCTTTTTTGGAGGTATATTGGTATTTGTAAATGAGAATTTTAATTGTAAAATTTTAGAAATTAAAAATAGAGATAGCATGGACCTAATGATGGCAGATATAGAGGTGAGTGTTGGTAATTACATCCGTTTAATTGCAATTTATCGGTCACCAAGTAAAAATGTAGGTGAATTTATAAAAGGAACCGTGGATATATTAAAAAATCGGAATACTAAACAAAATTTTCTGATATGTAGAGACTTTAATATCAATTTCCTTACCCACAATACGCAGACGGAGAACCTTCTAAATGTAATTTACGGGGCAGGAGGTGTGGAGCTAATAAGAGGAATCACAAGAGAAGAAGAACGGATAGATAGAAGTACTGAGTCATGCATAAATAACATGTTTTTAAAATTTAAAACAACTAAAATCACGTCAGGAATTGTCAACACTAAAATATCGGACCATTACATTATCGTAGGAGCATTTCGTCTAGTGGACCGTAAAACAATATGGCATAAAAGTTCGCCGAAATATATTTTTGATGAAAAAAAGTTGCAGAATCAAATTGTCAATTTTAACTGGAAGGAAGTAGGTAATGCAGTAACAGTAGAGGACGTCTACCATCGTCTCTGTGAAGCTCTGCAAAATATTTATAGGGATTGCAAAGTGGAAGTGGGTGATGGGAAAAAAGGAAATAAATATAACCCGAAAAATGAATGGATGAGTCAGAAAATAATCAATTTCATTAAAATTAGAGATCAATATTTCAAACTCAGTAAAGGGAATAGAACCAACGCGAGATACAAAAATCTATATAAAAAATATCGTAATTTAGTCAAAACAGAAATAAGGAACGCCAAGCAGACGTATTACCAAAGGCAAATAGTTAAGGCAAACAATGACAGCAAAAAAACGTGGGGAATAATTAATGATATTCTTAGCAAAAAGAACAAAAAAACAGTAGACGACTTCATCACTAGGAATTTTAGGAATAGTGAAACAATAACCGAACAATTTAGCGAATATTTTGTAAGTTCTGTGGAAGAACAGAAGCATACTTGCGAAATGCATCTACCGAATACTTCAGACGACAAGGCGAGAATGACTTCATTCTTTATTCCACCCGCAAATGGCGTTCAAATAGAAGAAATAATTAATGATTTAAAAGAGCACAAGGCACCCGGATCGGACAAAATTAGGGTTAAAGACATTAAGCGAAATATAAAGTTGTTTACTCCTATTGTAACTCATATGATTAATCGCTCAATAAAGGAAGAGTGCATTCCAGACGGACTCAAAAGAGGTATTATTAGACCGATCTATAAGAAGGGGAATCAAAGTCAAATTGAGAACTATCGCCCAATAACAATAATGCCAGTGTTAGCCAAAATACTTGGGCAATACATCGGGAAGCACCTAAGAAATTATCTGGAAAAAAACGGCCTGCTTTATGAAAACCAATATGGATTTAGAGAAAGAAGATCGACACTAACGTTATTAAGAGCGTTCGTAAATGAGATAAATATAGGACTATCGAGGGGAAATCATTTCTTAATTGCCTTTATTGACCTGACTAAAGCGTTTGACCTAGTCGATCAGTAGTGTATAAATGTGACAGCTGGCACGTCTGACGTCACCAACCCCTATTTGTGCCCCTGTGCTCAAAACTCACCCCAATTTATGTCCAGGTGTCCAAAATTCACCCCAATCTGTCCCCTGGTGCTCAAAACTCACCCCAATTTATCCCCCGGTGCTCAAAATTCACCCCAATTTGTCCCCTGGTGCTCAAAACTCACCCCAATTTGTGTCCAGCTGCTCAAAACTCACCCCAATTTCTGACTTGGAGCCCAAAGTTACCCCAAGTTTCCCCCAGTTCCTCCTAGTTCCCCACAATTTTCCTGGACGGTTGCTGAAATTTCACCCCAAATTCTCATCAGGGTGCTAAAAATTAACCCCATTTTCTCTTTTAGAGCCCAAAGTTACCCCAAGTTTCCCCTGATTTTAAGGATTTCCTCCGAGTTTTCCCTGTTTACCCCTGATTCCTCTGCACAGTTCCGCTAATTCGATCCCTAATTCCCATCAAGGTAGACAAAATCCACCCCAATTAGCATACAGGTGTTGAAAGTTCACCCCAATTTGTATCCATATAGTTAAAATTCACCCAAGTTTCCCCAAAATTTCTTCAAATTTTCATGATTCCCCGTTCATACTGTTATCTATAAATGCGCTCGCACTGTTTCCACGCATATATTCAACATAGCCTTAGCCGCCATGAAAGTGTACTCGCTTTCCCATACCCGCGCCTTCTATCATCATGTGTATGTATTATACGTATATGACTCTGCATGTAATATATGTAGCATACTTTTTAATTTTCATTTTTTGAGGTTGGGAGGGGTAAAATTTTGTCGGAGTGATAAAAACGTTTGAATCTCAACACTTAGAACCCAAAATTTAAAGGAATTTTCAGTCGTGCTCCGTTCCGGCATTTTTTTTTTAAAAAATTTTATTTTTAAAGAAAATATTTGAACGTTCCATCAGTCGAATGAGAGCGGGCGAGTGTGCTGCTACGAGATGTATTATGTAAGCGCGAGCGCGGCTGTAATGGAAATATTTAAATGTTCCAGCAACTAGTTGAAACTGTCACCAGGTGAGGTGAATTCCAGTCGTTCGTTCGAAATTAACTAGCCGATCATCTATGCACACTCTCACACGCCACCAATAGAAACCTGTTCACGATCGCTACACGTTCACACACGCACACATATACACCGCCACCTGATACATATTTTTCGTCTTTTTACGCTTCCGATCTTATACTTAATCCGTTGATATTTTTTTTATATATTTACGTATTCTCCGTTCATTGCAAAAGCACACCGTCCATTCCTGCACTCATATCAAGCATTGAGTTAACCTGTACAAAGGTACACTGTACTATTCCACACACGCTCCGGTCGCCGCCGAAATAAACGCCGCGATATCACTCCCACACACACACACACACACATATACACCACCACTTCGTACATATTTTCGAGTCAAAATATTATAGAATTAGCCTAACTATATTTTTCTTTTACGCTTCTGTTTATTTCTTCTGTTTTGTTTCTCCGATTCTAAAAATTAATCTGTCAATGTATTAGCCACTCTTTCATTCGCACATAATGTTCCATCGCACTCATCTGCTACCAGTAGTTCTCTTGTCGTTCGTAATAACTTTTTCAAGTCTAATATTATAGAATCAGCCTAATTATATTTTTTTTCGCTTCCAATCATTTCCTCCGTCCGTTGATAATTTTCTTATTTTATTTTTTCTCAGGTTCTAAAAATAAATCCATTGATATCTTCACTAGTATGATTGCGTAAACATCTTCTAACGGTATTCCTCATATTGTTCATAATAATTTTTCATGTCTATGTATTATGGAATTAGTCTAAAATATATTTTTTCCCCTCTAGTCTTTTTCCAATTGTAAGTATTCAAAAATTAATTCGAGTATATTTTTATTTAACGCCGTTTCATATTTTCCCTCTCCCCTATCCACCCTACACAAATTTAAATTCTTTTCTATTATTTTTCATGAGTACATCCCCCCCCCCCCCCTGTAACTACAGTGAAACCATACCATTCATTCCCACGCATCCATCTGCTAACAATGATTTTCTCATCATTCATAATAATTTTTTTCGAATCTGTTAGTTTAAGATTATTTCATTTTTTTCAAACTCTAAATATTTTTTTTTTTTCAATATCTTCCATATTTCCCCCCAATATGTCCGCATACGCTCATAATTCAAAGGTACTCTGCTTATTTCCTTGCATGAATGTTGCTATGTCGTTGATTTCGATCTTGTGTCAAGGTCATCGAGTCTGCCCGGATCTTCTCCTTCATATCTTTTGTAGAAAAACCGGTTGACATGTACACACCTACACACAAACACCCATAACCTAAAGATCACCTGTAAATTTCATTCATTTGCGTATGCAACCAGCTTTCACCAAAGGAATGTGGTTTTTCTGGTGCAACCCGCCCTCTTCAAAGACATGCATCGAGCTAGAATCTCGAAAGGATCTGTTCAGGCAGTCAGTATTAGTGTTACATTAAACGTGTAGAATTTGTTGAAGCTGTGTTCTTCACGCATTAATAAAAGTTTGCTCTAACATTAAAAGTAATAATTTTCTACATTCTTAGTAAAAAGTTAAAAATATTATTCAAACATGAATAACAATACCGATTCGATTGATATTAAAGTCGACGAATTTATTCAGAATTCATTTTCGAGTGATAGTGTCTCGCATACAACTTCATCACCTCAATCACAGCAATCAGATGATGGTTATACAGCAGAAGGATCAACATCTTCTGTACATAATATCATTGGTCCTGTATTATTATCAGAACAAGTAGATATAGCGGAATATTTTGTAGATATCAGCATCCATATAGATTGTGATTATGGTTTTCGAGTAACCGAACTAGCAATGTTTGATATGTCTGGCGGAAAGTGTTTGCATACACTGTATAAGCCAAGCAGAGCATGGCATTCATCAAAAACGCCACATTTACAATGTTCTTCGATGAGTCATCACTTGAAAAATCCTTCATTATTTCCCTGTCGGGAAGAAACATTTATGGCACGCGATATATTCACGATAATATCTCAAAAACCGAGAGCTCGCATATATATTTTAACGGTATATGCTAAACTTACACTAATGGAACTTAACGAAAAGTCTGAATTGTTGAGTGATTTAGACTATGAAATCGTTAATATGGATAAAGTCTTTCGACTACATAGTATTGAGAATCTACATGAAGAGTATTTTGATATAAGCAATTTGATAACCTGTAAACACCATAATGAGAATGATAGTTTTCATTGTGCAGCGAAAAACGTTATGGTAATGAAAATCTCAATATAAATGATTTAAGTCAGTTGTTCATTACAGCCACCAAAGAAATGATAATTACATTATTTCCAAGTTGTGTTGGAGACATTTATGCATTTCTACAGATAGATTAAAACCGGATGATATGATAAAATCACTTCTACCAGGTTACGAGCATGAGCATGATGAAGAATTCGTCTATGAGGTGTGTTGATCAATAGAGCAACAGGTAGAAAACCTAGTAGTTTACGAGACACAGCATGTTCAAAGAAAAAAAACGAACTAGCACAAGCAGATCAGAGTTGCAACATACGAGTGGGAGATATATTCTCGAGAACAACAGCTTGATTATAAAAAACGTCGAAGATACATGTATCTATCTGTGAACAATTATCACATCAAACATAAAAAGGTTGACTAAAAGATTATTATTTTCTTTTTTCGTTCATTCTCGCCACTATTACCACTGGCGCCCCCACTGTCAAGACCTCTAAACATACATTACTAACCTCGCCAACACTATAATATTTTTTCTCTGTGTTACTAAATTAACCCAAGTATATTTTTATTCATTTGTTACACAAACATTTGTTCAAATCTTTTGTAATATATCGTACACACATTTATAGCCCACAGACACTACTTGCTTCATTACCACGAATACATCTCTTTCATGGTCACTTATCGTAATATAGTTTTTCCTGAAATTGTAAAAAAATTCTCTTCGTTCCATTCTTCCAAGTTTTCCAAATTTCAAATCATGCATAATTATTTAAGAATCAAATTAAGTATATTTTATCATTTCCAAAAAATTAATCATCTCTGTACAAGGCATTAACTCATTTTTCAAAACAAACATATTATTTTTTTAATCTATCATACATATCATTTTTATCATTCAAATTTTTTTCTGAATTCACAAATAGTTAACCTATAGAAAACATATTATTGTAAACATACATGACGAAGTCACTCCTCATAATTACATCATAAATTCATTTTTTTTTCATTTTTTTTTTTTTTTTTACCATCATGAAATTGTAGTAGTGTTTTTAATTTTTTTATTTTCCATACATGACAAAAGCAATAAAATCATGGCATCTATGAATACACACCATATGCTTCCAATAACCTATCATGCATTTTTTTAAGTTAGTCCAAGCATACTATTTTTTCAATAACAAAGCCGATCATACATAATTTTTTCTTCTATATAATCACTAATCTATGAAAACACTTGATTCGTTTTACTCATACTGTAGCAACCACTCCTTTTCCCTCATGCTAACAAACTTCAAAATTTAATAATATAACACGAAATTAATCTAAATATCTGTTCATGCTATTAAAATTAATATATCAATCTTTACATTCCTTTTGTACATTTCTGAAAAAATCCTACAACATGTTTTAAAATTAATCGAAGTATACTATTTTATTACCTAAAATCAATTATTCTCTCATACAGTTTTTTCCAATCATCCATAATGTTTTTTCTGTATTGTCATTATTACAAAGTCATGCAAAACAACAACACATTTTTAATCATAATGAATCCTTCATTCCATTCCGTTCATGCTATATACCATTATCATTCAATTCAACGTTATGAAATTAGTCTAAATATACATTCATGCTAGCAAAGTTATTATCTCACCCTTTGCATTGTTCCAAGATGATTTATTTGACATGTTTTCTTTAAATTTCCCTCATACTATTATTTTTGAAATGTAGGATGATGACTATGATTAGAATTCATGATTATGAAGAGAGAGATGCATGCTGAAATTGTATTGTCATTATATGCGAGATGATGTGTGTTTGTGGGTGAGTATGGATGCATGTAAAATATATGAGTGTGTTAGTAGAAAACATCCGTTCATGCATGAACACAGGTACAGATACAGTTATAGAATGAGAGAGGTAAAAATATATATTTTGTTATGTTTGATATGTGCATGATAAAGAGGTTAACAAAGAATAATCACATTACCCTCACAACTTAGACATTGAGTTTTACCTTTGCAATATTTTAGATGTAAAAGCAGTGACATTGACATGTGGTAAACGTTTTCATCACTTTTGACTAATTATAACCAATTTTCCAACATTTCTCTTCGTTTTTCCTACATTTTAATACTTTTACACCGTTTCAGACAATTTTTGCTATTTAATGCCATTTTTTCCAGTGTTTTTACCACCTTTCTCACAATTTTCATCATTCTTTCATCATCTTTGTTAGGTTTTTTCTTACAACTCTTTAACATTTCGATCGTTGCTAGTGATAACCATCATTATTTATGCTTTCAATCCTTCCACTTCAGCAATGCACACATATAGCTTAGCAATCGCCGCAGCCATTGAACGTTGTAGGACTGCAATCGTGATCTCCATTTGATTATTGGGATTTAAAAGTCACATCTTTGAACGCTTGATCTAATGCATCAACATGATTTTTTTTTGTATTCGCCCACCCGCTGCTGGAGGTTCCACTTAATATTCTCAACAGACTATCATACAGTCGTTTAATAAGAGAATCTGTAAGACCCGAGACATTTACTTAACGTTTTCCCAACACATTTACAGACATACCCTGTACACTAAGGAAATCTTTAAACATCTCTGTAACCATTCCTTTTAAGCTGGCGGGAGCAAGGAACTCCTATAAACGTTTATCAATCAGCACTTCATCGTTCATCGCCCTGGTTTCACTCGCCGTTGCACAGACATGTAATAAACATTTTCTTCTTTTACAATTTTCTTATGCTATAACACTATTACATCATTTTTCCTCGTTTCTAACTAATTGTAACCAGTTTTCCATTATTTCTTAGCATGTTCTTCTGTTTAGGACCTTTTGCGCTATTTTTTCATCAATTTATGTTATTTCACATCGTTTTTCTGGTGATTTTAGTGCCTTTCACACAATTTTACTAATTATTTTCGACTATTTCTTAACATGTTCTTCTGTTTTAGGTCCTTTTTGCACTATTTTTTCATCAATTTATGTTATTTCACATCGTTTTTCTAGTGTTTTACTACCTTTCACACAATTTTACTCAATTTTTCCCCATCTTTGAAGATTTTTTTTTCATTTATCTCATACATTATATCTCCGAATGTGACGATTAGCTATCCTTTTAAGTACATTTTTTTAATTCGATATAAGTGAGGAGTACTTTTCAGGTCGACATGTATACTTCGTGATATGACATTCAATTCATTATTAATCTATGTTTCAACAGGTTTGTGGTCGGTTGTTGGAGGTTTACAGAACTTTCTGTTGCATTGCTTATAGTATAATGGTTCTTGTGTGCTAGTGAGATGATGGTGTTTTGTGGGGAATAATAAACATGGGAAAGAGAAGGAGTGCGCCCCATCAAGCAGGGGGGAGTGATGCTTCGTAATTAACTTGGGTATTGCGCGCATTGCATGGCAGTTATAATATGCTCGAGCAAAAATTAGCCGCTGTACTCGCATGGTGTTCATGTTATTCATTAAATGTTCACACTGAGAGATGCAATGGGCTCATCGACAGATGGATCCATGCTATCATTTCGATTTTTATAATTGTAATCTGCACTGAGCATGTATGTATTACAAAGAACCCATCAACTCTGTTACAGATGGTAATGTTTGAGGATAGATAGTGAAACGTTCATTAGAACATGAATGTGTATACAAAGTGTTGTTACATCACATGTATGTCATCAAATTAACTAAAATGTTGCGTCTATAGTAAAAAAAAGAAATGAGGGTTTTTCCCTAAGAGGGCGACTATAATAAAATTGATGCGATTTTAGATGGAAATGGGAGTATTTTACAGTAAAAACGCTGTTTTGCACCTAAATGGTGAATATTCTGGAGGTTAAACGGCATTTTTCACACAAAATTTGATGTTTTTTTATAAATGTGGCTATTTTACTCCTACATGAAGTAATTTCTGCATGAGGAGTACTTTTTGGACTGACATGTATACTTCTTGATGCGGTATTCAATTCATTCTGAAGCTATGTTTGAACAGCTTGTAAATGGTTAGGGGGGAAGTTTACAGAACTTTTATGCTGCATCAGTTATAGTATAATAGTTTTTATATGCTAGTGAGATGAAGGTATTTGGTTAGGAATAATAAATATGGGTAAGAGGTGGAGTGCATCCCAATCAAGCATGGGAGAGTATTGTTTGGGAATTAACTCCATTATTTGCACATATATGTAGTTATATGTATAATTTAATATTATATGATTATATACATATATATGCAGCAAAAGGAACAATGGGGTTCTTAGTCAGGGTCTGATATAATTCTGCAACTGCAAGTTTAGAGTGTTGGTTTAAAGAATATATTCATTTTCATATACACTATGCTTCTTGAATTTCATTAAAATTTCTGAGCAATTTCGTTGTTTATTTCTATTTGTAATGATTTGTTTCATGTTGAGTGTGTTAATGGTATAGTATTTTATTTGTGTGTAAAGACTGTCGAAATAATTCAAATTATTTCGCATTAAGAACTTTGTACCTGTGAAAATGTGCTGAAATACATCATAAGAGCCGTTCAAAACATTAAAAAATAGTATGAAACGTCACAAATTGTTGAAAAAAAGTGTAATGATCGCATGGACCTTGATGTCGAAGAGTCCAGTTCGTTTCTCAGTGTGAATGTTTAATGTATAACATGAACGATATATAACAAGTAATTTTGACCAAACTGATTATAATTGTATTGCAATGTGTGCAAATAATGGAGTTAATTCCCAAACAATACTCTCCCATGCTTGATTGGGATGCACTCCACCTCTTACCCATATTTATTATTCCTAACCAAATACCTTCATCTCACTAGCATATAAAAACTATTATACTATAACTGATGCAGCATAAAAGTTCTGTAAACTTCCCCCCTAACCATTTACAAGCTGTTCAAACATAGCTTCAGAATGAATTGAATACCGCATCAAGAAGTATACATGTCAGTCCAAAAAGTACTCCTCATGCAGAAATTACTTCATGTAGGAGTAAAATAGCCACATTTATAAAAAAACATCAAATTTTGTGTGAAAAATGCCGTTTAACCTCCAGAATATTCACCATTTAGGTGCAAAACAGCGTTTTTACTGTAAAATACTCCCATTTCCATCTAAAATCGCATCAATTTTATTATAGTCGCCCTCTTAGGGAAAAACCCTCATTTCTTTTTTTTACTATAGACGCAACATTTTAGTTAATTTGATGACATACATGTGATGTAACAACACTTTGTATACACATTCATGTTCTAATGAACGTTTCACTATCTATCCTCAAACATTACCATCTGTAACAGAGTTGATGGGTTCTTTGTAATACATACATGCTCAGTGCAGATTACAATTATAAAAATCGAAATGATAGCATGGATCCATCTGTCGATGAGCCCATTGCATCTCTCAGTGTGAACATTTAATGAATAACATGAACACCATGCGAGTACAGCGGCTAATTTTTGCTCGAGCATATTATAACTGCCATGCAATGCGCGCAATACCCAAGTTAATTACGAAGCATCACTCCCCCCTGCTTGATGGGGCGCACTCCTTCTCTTTCCCATGTTTATTATTCCCCACAAAACACCATCATCTCACTAGCACACAAGAACCATTATACTATAAGCAATGCAACAGAAAGTTCTGTAAACCTCCAACAACCGACCACAAACCTGTTGAAACATAGATTAATAATGAATTGAATGTCATATCACGAAGTATACATGTCGACCTGAAAAGTACTCCTCACTTATATCGAATTAAAAAAATGTACTTAAAAGGATAGCTAATCGTCACATTCGGAGATATAATGTATGAGATAAATGAAAAAAAAATCTTCAAAGATGGGGAAAAATTGAGTAAAATTGTGTGAAAGGTAGTAAAACACTAGAAAAACGATGTGAAATAACATAAATTGATGAAAAAATAGTGCAAAAAGGACCTAAAACAGAAGAACATGTTAAGAAATAGTCGAAAATAATTAGTAAAATTGTGTGAAAGGCACTAAAATCACCAGAAAAACGATGTGAAATAACATAAATTGATGAAAAAATAGCGCAAAAGGTCCTAAACAGAAGAACATGCTAAGAAATAATGGAAAACTGGTTACAATTAGTTAGAAACGAGGAAAAATGATGTAATAGTGTTATAGCATAAGAAAATTGTAAAAGAAGAAAATGTTTATTACATGTCTGTGCAACGGCGAGTGAAACCAGGGCGATGAACGATGAAGTGCTGATTGATAAACGTTTATAGGAGTTCCTTGCTCCCGCCAGCTTAAAAGGAATGGTTACAGAGATGTTTAAAGATTTCCTTAGTGTACAGGGTATGTCTGTAAATGTGTTGGGAAAACGTTAAGTAAATGTCTCGGGTCTTACAGATTCTCTTATTAAACGACTGTATGATAGTCTGTTGAGAATATTAAGTGGAACCTCCAGCAGCGGGTGGGCGAATACAAAAAAAAATCATGTTGATGCATTAGATCAAGCGTTCAAAGATGTGACTTTTAAATCCCAATAATCAAATGGAGATCACGATTGCAGTCCTACAACGTTCAATGGCTGCGGCGATTGCTAAGCTATATGTGTGCATTGCTGAAGTGGAAGGATTGAAAGCATAAATAATGATGGTTATCACTAGCAACGATCGAAATGTTAAAGAGTTGTAAGAAAAAACCTAACAAAGATGATGAAAGAATGATGAAAATTGTGAGAAAGGTGGTAAAAACACTGGAAAAAATGGCATTAAATAGCAAAAATTGTCTGAAACGGTGTAAAAGTATTAAAATGTAGGAAAAACGAAGAGAAATGTTGGAAAATTGGTTATAATTAGTCAAAAGTGATGAAAACGTTTACCACATGTCAATGTCACTGCTTTTACATCTAAAATATTGCAAAGGTAAAACTCAATGTCTAAGTTGTGAGGGTAATGTGATTATTCTTTGTTAACCTCTTTATCATGCACATATCAAACATAACAAAATATATATTTTTACCTCTCTCATTCTATAACTGTATCTGTACCTGTGTTCATGCATGAACGGATGTTTTCTACTAACACACTCATATATTTTACATGCATCCATACTCACCCACAAACACACATCATCTCGCATATAATGACAATACAATTTCAGCATGCATCTCTCTCTTCATAATCATGAATTCTAATCATAGTCATCATCCTACATTTCAAAAATAATAGTATGAGGGAAATTTAAAGAAAACATGTCAAATAAATCATCTTGGAACAATGCAAAGGGTGAGATAATAACTTTGCTAGCATGAATGTATATTTAGACTAATTTCATAACATTGAATTGAATGATAATGGTATATAGCATGAACGGAATGGAATGAAGGATTCATTATGATTAAAAATGTGTTGTTGTTTTGCATGACTTTGTAATAATGACAATACAGAAAAAACATTATGGATGATTGGAAAAAACTGTATGAGAGAATAATTGATTTTAGGTAATAAAATAGTATACTTCGATTAATTTTAAAACATGTTGTAGGATTTTTTCAGAAATGTACAAAAGGAATGTAAAGATTGATATATTAATTTTAATAGCATGAACAGATATTTAGATTAATTTCGTGTTATATTATTAAATTTTGAAGTTTGTTAGCATGAGGGAAAAGGAGTGGTTGCTACAGTATGAGTAAAACGAATCAAGTGTTTTCATAGATTAGTGATTATATAGAAGAAAAAATTATGTATGATCGGCTTTGTTATTGAAAAAATAGTATGCTTGGACTAACTTAAAAAAATGCATGATAGGTTATTGGAAGCATATGGTGTGTATTCATAGATGCCATGATTTTATTGCTTTTGTCATGTATGGAAAATAAAAAAATTAAAAACACTACTACAATTTCATGATGGTAAAAAAAAAAAAAAAAATGAAAAAAAAATGAATTTATGATGTAATTATGAGGAGTGACTTCGTCATGTATGTTTACAATAATATGTTTTCTATAGGTTAACTATTTGTGAATTCAGAAAAAAATTTGAATGATAAAAATGATATGTATGATAGATTAAAAAAATAATATGTTTGTTTTGAAAAATGAGTTAATGCCTTGTACAGAGATGATTAATTTTTTGGAAATGATAAAATATACTTAATTTGATTCTTAAATAATTATGCATGATTTGAAATTTGGAAAACTTGGAAGAATGGAACGAAGAGAATTTTTTTACAATTTCAGGAAAAACTATATTACGATAAGTGACCATGAAAGAGATGTATTCGTGGTAATGAAGCAAGTAGTGTCTGTGGGCTATAAATGTGTGTACGATATATTACAAAAGATTTGAACAAATGTTTGTGTAACAAATGAATAAAAATATACTTGGGTTAATTTAGTAACACAGAGAAAAAATATTATAGTGTTGGCGAGGTTAGTAATGTATGTTTAGAGGTCTTGACAGTGGGGGCGCCAGTGGTAATAGTGGCGAGAATGAACGAAAAAAGAAAATAATAATCTTTTAGTCAACCTTTTTATGTTTGATGTGATAATTGTTCACAGATAGATACATGTATCTTCGACGTTTTTTATAATCAAGCTGTTGTTCTCGAGAATATATCTCCCACTCGTATGTTGCAACTCTGATCTGCTTGTGCTAGTTCGTTTTTTTTCTTTGAACATGCTGTGTCTCGTAAACTACTAGGTTTTCTACCTGTTGCTCTATTGATCAACACACCTCATAGACGAATTCTTCATCATGCTCATGCTCGTAACCTGGTAGAAGTGATTTTATCATATCATCCGGTTTTAATCTATCTGTAGAAATGCATAAATGTCTCCAACACAACTTGGAAATAATGTAATTATCATTTCTTTGGTGGCTGTAATGAACAACTGACTTAAATCATTTATATTGAGATTATTCATAAGCTTCAGCGGATGGATAACATGATCGTACCAGGCCTTCATTACCATAACGTTTTTCGCTGCACAATGAAAACTATCATTCTCATTATGGTGTTTACAGGTTATCAAATTGCTTATATCAAAATACTCTTCATGTAGATTCTCAATACTATGTAGTCGAAAGACTTTATCCATATTAACGATTTCATAGTCTAAATCACTCAACAATTCAGACTTTTCGTTAAGTTCCATTAGTGTAAGTTTAGCATATACCGTTAAAATATATATGCGAGCTCTCGGTTTTTGAGATATTATCGTGAATATATCGCGTGCCATAAATGTTTCTTCCCGACAGGGAAATAATGAAGGATTTTTCAAGTGATGACTCATCGAAGAACATTGTAAATGTGGCGTTTTTGATGAATGCCATGCTCTGCTTGGCTTATACAGTGTATGCAAACACTTTCCGCCAGACATATCAAACATTGCTAGTTCGGTTACTCGAAAACCATAATCACAATCTATATGGATGCTGATATCTACAAAATATTCCGCTATATCTGCTTGTTCTGATAATAATACAGGACCAATGATATTATGTACAGAAGATGTTGATCCTTCTGCTGTATAACCATCATCTGATTGCTGTGATTGAGGTGATGAAGTTGTATGCGAGACACTATCACTCGAAAATGAATTCTGAATAAATTCGTCGACTTTAATATCAATCGAATCGGTATTGTTATTCATGTTTGAATAATATTTTTAACTTTTTACTAAGAATGTAGAAAATTATTACTTTTAATGTTAGAGCAAACTTTTATTAATGCGTGAAGAACACAGCTTCAACAAATTCTACACGTTTAATGTAACACTAATACTGACTGCCTGAACAGATCCTTTCGAGATTCTAGCTCGATGCATGTCTTTGAAGAGGGCGGGTTGCACCAGAAAAACCACATTCCTTTGGTGAAAGCTGGTTGCATACGCAAATGAATGAAATTTACAGGTGATCTTTAGGTTATGGGTGTTTGTGTGTAGGTGTGTACATGTCAACCGGTTTTTCTACAAAAGATATGAAGGAGAAGATCCGGGCAGACTCGATGACCTTGACACAAGATCGAAATCAACGACATAGCAACATTCATGCAAGGAAATAAGCAGAGTACCTTTGAATTATGAGCGTATGCGGACATATTGGGGGGAAATATGGAAGATATTGAAAAAAAAAAAATATTTAGAGTTTGAAAAAAATGAAATAATCTTAAACTAACAGATTCGAAAAAAATTATTATGAATGATGAGAAAATCATTGTTAGCAGATGGATGCGTGGGAATGAATGGTATGGTTTCACTGTAGTTACAGGGGGGGGGGGGATGTACTCATGAAAAATAATAGAAAAGAATTTAAATTTGTGTAGGGTGGATAGGGGAGAGGGAAAATATGAAACGGCGTTAAATAAAAATATACTCGAATTAATTTTTGAATACTTACAATTGGAAAAAGACTAGAGGGGAAAAAATATATTTTAGACTAATTCCATAATACATAGACATGAAAAATTATTATGAACAATATGAGGAATACCGTTAGAAGATGTTTACGCAATCATACTAGTGAAGATATCAATGGATTTATTTTTAGAACCTGAGAAAAAATAAAATAAGAAAATTATCAACGGACGGAGGAAATGATTGGAAGCGAAAAAAAATATAATTAGGCTGATTCTATAATATTAGACTTGAAAAAGTTATTACGAACGACAAGAGAACTACTGGTAGCAGATGAGTGCGATGGAACATTATGTGCGAATGAAAGAGTGGCTAATACATTGACAGATTAATTTTTAGAATCGGAGAAACAAAACAGAAGAAATAAACAGAAGCGTAAAAGAAAAATATAGTTAGGCTAATTCTATAATATTTTGACTCGAAAATATGTACGAAGTGGTGGTGTATATGTGTGTGTGTGTGTGTGTGGGAGTGATATCGCGGCGTTTATTTCGGCGGCGACCGGAGCGTGTGTGGAATAGTACAGTGTACCTTTGTACAGGTTAACTCAATGCTTGATATGAGTGCAGGAATGGACGGTGTGCTTTTGCAATGAACGGAGAATACGTAAATATATAAAAAAAATATCAACGGATTAAGTATAAGATCGGAAGCGTAAAAAGACGAAAAATATGTATCAGGTGGCGGTGTATATGTGTGCGTGTGTGAACGTGTAGCGATCGTGAACAGGTTTCTATTGGTGGCGTGTGAGAGTGTGCATAGATGATCGGCTAGTTAATTTCGAACGAACGACTGGAATTCACCTCACCTGGTGACAGTTTCAACTAGTTGCTGGGGCATTTAAATATTTCCATTACAGCCGCGCTCGCGCTTACATAATACATCTCGTAGCAGCACACTCGCCCGCTCTCATTCGACTGATGGAACGTTCAAATATTTTCTTTAAAAATAAAATTTTTTAAAAAAAAAATGCCGGAACGGAGCACGACTGAAAATTCCTTTAAATTTTGGGTTCTAAGTGTTGAGATTCAAACGTTTTTATCACTCCGACAAAATTTTACCCCTCCCAACCTCAAAAAATGAAAATTAAAAAGTATGCTACATATATTACATGCAGAGTCATATACGTATAATACATACACATGATGATAGAAGGCGCGGGTATGGGAAAGCGAGTACACTTTCATGGCGGCTAAGGCTATGTTGAATATATGCGTGGAAACAGTGCGAGCGCATTTATAGATAACAGTATGAACGGGGAATCATGAAAATTTGAAGAAATTTTGGGGAAACTTGGGTGAATTTTAACTATATGGATACAAATTGGGGTGAACTTTCAACACCTGTATGCTAATTGGGGTGGATTTTGTCTACCTTGATGGGAATTAGGGATCGAATTAGCGGAACTGTGCAGAGGAATCAGGGGTAAACAGGGAAAACTCGGAGGAAATCCTTAAAATCAGGGGAAACTTGGGGTAACTTTGGGCTCTAAAAGAGAAAATGGGGTTAATTTTTAGCACCCTGATGAGAATTTGGGGTGAAATTTCAGCAACCGTCCAGGAAAATTGTGGGGAACTAGGAGGAACTGGGGGAAACTTGGGGTAACTTTGGGCTCCAAGTCAGAAATTGGGGTGTTTTGAGCAGCTGGACACAAATTGGGGTGAGTTTTGAGCACCAGGGGACAAATTGGGGTGAATTTTGAGCACCGGGGGATAAATTGGGGTGAGTTTTGAGCACCAGGGGACAGATTGGGGTGATTTTTGGACACCTGGACATAAATTGGGGTGAGTTTTGAGCACAGGGGCACAAATAGGGGTTGGTGACATCAGATGTGCCAGCTGTCACATTTATACACTACTTGGATCACAACCTGCTTATTAAAGATCTAAAAGAATTGGGCATAGTAAATAAACAATTATGGTGGTTTAAAGATTATTTGAAAAACAGAAGGAGCACAGTAAAAATTGCAGGCAATACAAGTAAGGAAAAGATGAATCGTTGTGGAGTAGGACAGGGCACAATATTAGCCCCGATTCTATTTCTTATTTACACGAACTCATTATCCTCGTATGTCAAAAATGCAAAGGTGTGTCTGTATATGCTGACGATATCGTATTATTAATTAAGCATAAAAACTTAGAAATGGCAGAAGAGTTACTGCAGCAAGATGTTGATAATCTCAGTAAATGGGCGCATGATAGGAAGCTTTGTATAAACGGGAGTAAATCGAAACTACTGCATATTCGAAATGTCATAAAAGATAGGAGTCAACTCCCGCGAATTCGTATACATAACAATGAATGCTTACACGAAAGATATGGATTTAATAGTGATTTCTTATGCTCATGTCCTTACCTAGAGAATGTAACAGTGTATAAATATCTAGGAATACTTATTGATAACTCGCTGAAATGGAATAATCACATAAAAAACACGAATTCGAAAATAAGACAATCTATCCCTGCATTATATAAACTGAAGATGGTACTCTCGTATGAAACATTACGGTTATACTTTAATGCAATAGTAATGTCCAGAGTATTATATGGGATACAAATATGGGGAAAAAAACGGAAATCATTAAGATAGGTAAAATTCTGAAAAGATGTCTGAAAATAATACGGCCTCATTGGAAGCGAGGTGACGCGACATCGAGCTGGTGGAAGGTTAATAATGAGATGTCTCCTAAGATGCAGTTTTATTATTATAGACTTTTAGAATATAAACTCAATAACGTAGAGTTACCTACCAGACCTAAAAACAGGATAACTAGGAACCCAAATGATGTTTATTATGTTCACCCTAGAGGGGTCAATTTACAAATCGATAATACCGATGAGGCGGTGCTAATCAGGTTGATGTGTAAGATTTCCAAACATATAATTAACGAAACTAAAATTGGTATTTGGAAGAAGGAAGTAGCAAAGTAGTTGATGGAATGGTGTGATACTTGAGAGGTCCCGCTTGTTCCCCTTCTCGGGATAGGCGGGGTCTGTTTAACTATATTATCATCCGATTCTATTCCATTCTCGCATATTCGCGGATGTATGTGATAATCAGCACAAATGTGGCATTAGGTATGTGTGCAACTTTGTATAAGACGTACTTAGCGAAATAGCTTAGTTTTAAGATGTAGTTAGATGTAAGAATGATAACATGTAAATTTTGTATGTCAAATAAACGATAATAAGAGGTTGGGCACTCACATAACGGGCATACTTGCTCAGTGAGACCCAAAACTTATTTCCATATAAAAAAAAAAAAAAAAAAAAACAAACCTTTATTAGCCGCTTCCTTAGTTCTATGTCCACATTTTTATTGGTGAGTAATGCGTATTTTTGCATAAATGCATATTTGGATAGGCTTATTCTGCGTCTAATTTCTTTTTCATTTTTACCATCTTCTGATACCATACTACCCAAATATACCGCTTCTTTGGCTCGTTCAATTATTCTATTATTTAATAATGTATTTTTCTTTTGTGGAATTGGTGTCCTTTCGCATATTACTATTTTAGTTTTTGTTTCGTTTATTTTCAGATGTACCTGTGCTTCTGTCAGCGCTTCTTGAAGTTCTTCTTCAGACTTAGCAATAATGACAATGTCATCTGCAAATCTTATCATTTGTAGGTGTTTACCTTGTACTTGTATTCCAATTTGCTTATTCTGCAGGCTGTTTTTTATTAAGTTTATTGGTTTTTCTATATATATATTGAATACCGCTGGTGACATGACACAGCCTTGCCTTACCCCTTTACCAATTTTTATTTCCCCTCTGCTTCTTCCTACCATAAATTCTGCTGTTTGGTTTTTGTAAATTGTTTTGATTGTTTGTATTTCTACTTCCAGTATATCAATTTCTCGCAGAATTTCGAACATCTTGTTCCACTTCACTCGGTCAAAGGCTTTTTCTAAATCCAAAAAGGCCAGCAATAGTCTGTCTTCCGATTCTAGCTGTTTTTCTATTATAAGTCGTAGCGCTAGTATTGCTTCTCTTGTCCCTTTTTGTTTTTGAAATCCATATTGATCTGAATCAAGATTTGTGTTGATTTTCTCTTGTATTCTTTTTAAGACTATACGTGTCAGTATTTTTGAGGCATGCGACAGTAAATTTATTGTCCTGTAGTTTTCACATTTATCTGCTCCTTTTTTCTTTGGAATCATCACCAGTCTGCCTTTTTTGAAATCTGTCGGTGCTTCCCTGCTCTTTATTATGTGATTAAACAGCTCTTTCAGTTCTTCCCTTAGTTTTTCGCCACCATTAATTATTAGTTCGATTGGTATTTCGTCTATGCCTGTTGCTTTCCTTGTTTTTATGCTTTCAACAGGCATTATTGAATTCTGATGCTGGCACTTCTAGTACATCCTCTACTTGCCAGTTAGTTCTGTCTTCTATTCCTTCGTCATCTTGGTATAATGACGAATGATATTCTTTCCATCTATTTTTGATTCCTGTTTCATTTTTTCTATTTTCCCAGTCTTATTCTTTATATATAGTATACTGCGCATTTCTTTCCTTCCAAAGAATAATCGTATCATTTTATAAGCCTGATGGAGTCTCTGGTCTTCTATCATAGATTCAATCTCTTTGCATTTTTTATTCATCCATTCTTCTTTTGCTTTCTTGCATTTCCGATATATTTGGTTCCTCAGTTCATTATATTTTTTTACGTATTCTTTTTTATTTTTGTATTTTCTCCTTCCTTCTATATCTTTTAAAATATTTTCTGTCACCCATGCTTTTCTTTGAGTTTCTTGTTTCCCTGGTCTTAGTTCTTCGTTTGCTATTTTTTTTAAAGGTTGTCTTAATTGTTTCCCACCTTGTTTCTGTATTATCTCTTTCTTTGCAAGTATTGTATTTTTCTAGCTCGTTTGTTACTTTTATCACGAACTCATTTCGTCTTCCTTCTTCCTTAAATTTTTCAGTATCGTATTATTTATACATTGTTCTTTTGATCTTCTTACTTTTCTTTAATTCCACTTTGCATTTCATAAGTACTAGGTTATGGTCGCTATCGCAGTCTGCACCTGGATATGCTCTGCTGTTAGTTATTTAATTCCTGTAGTCTTGTTTGACTATTATGTAATCTATTTGGTATCTCCCTGTGTCACCAGATCTCATCCATGTGTATCGTCTGCGTTTATGGTGTTGAAACAGTATATTAGTCAGCGTTAACTTGTGTTCTTTGCAGAATTCAATTAATCTTTCACCTCTATCGTTCTTGATTCCCAGACCCTATTTCCCTACTTCTATTCCTTCTTCTTGTTCTCCAACCACTGCATTCCAATCTCCCATCAGGATCATTATTTCTTCTGTACTAATCATCTCTTTTAATTCTTCCAGTTTAATATATGTTTCTTCTATTTCTTCCTCTTCAGCGTTACTAGTCGGCATATAAACTTGAATAATTGTTATTTTCTTCATTCCAGCTTCTAGTTTCACCATTATTATTCTTTCTTGTATTGGTACAGTTCCTACTATTCGTTTTGCCCATTTTTCATTTAAAATTATTGCAGCTCCTTTTGCGTTATCGCCGCCAGTTGATATAATGGTAAATTCATCTGATTTGTATCGAGTTATGTCTCTTGCACGTGTCTCGCTGAGTCTTACAAGGAAAGCACTCGAACCCGAACTCACCGATTTTGATGAAATTGATATATGTTGTAGAACACAAAAAATAAAAGACCCGTGTTTTTTTATATCTGCTAATAAACAAATTAAGGGAGTGAAAACTACCCCCAAGGTTTGCCAAAAAAATCATTATTTCTAAATATCTCGACTAATACTTAATATTTTTTGGTAAAACAAAATGGAGATTACTCCTTTCGGAAAAGCAAGTAATTCATGATGATTTGAACAATAAGGGATGCATCCCCTATTTTATAGGAGTTGAAAACCCATATTTAATTCATTATTTTGGCAATAAAAAATAGTACAAAATATAAAAATAATTTTTTAATTAACAAAATGAAAAATTGAAGTTGACCTGTTTTGGCATTTTTGTTAATTTCACCCCTAAAGAGGAGTACCCCAACCCAATCACACCGATTTTAATGAAATTGATATATCTTGTAGAACACAAAAAAATAAAAGACCCGTGTTTTTTTATATCTACTAATAAACATATTAAGAGGGTGAAAACAACCCCAAAAGTTAGCAAAAAAAAAAAACGTTTTTTCTAAATATCTCGACTAAAGTTAATATTTTTTGGTAAAACAAAATTGAGATTACTCCTTTCGGAAAAGCAAGTAATTCATGATGATTTGAACAATAATTGATGCATCCCCTATTTTATAGGGGTTGAAACCCTATATTAAATTTATTATTTTGATGATAAAAAATAGTAAAAAACCTAAAAAAAATGTTTAACTAATAAAATGATAATATTAAGTTGACCTATTTCGGTATTTTCGTTAATTTCACCCCTAAAGTGGTAAATTACCCCTAATACAGACATCTAGTAAGTAACTTTACAAGAATTTTCATATTATTCTGCAAATTACATTAGTTAAGGAGTACATTTTTTTTTTTGCAGATCACTTTAAAATTTGGTTGGAGAAAATATTTTTACCAAATGTAGGTCATACCTCCTTACTATTACTTGACTCTTGGAGTGGTCATTGTCAAAAAGTTGTAGAAAAAATAATGTGAGACAATAAAATTGTTAACTTGAAAAAAATTCCTACTGGAACGACGGGAAAAATTCAACCACTTGATGTTTTTGGATTCCGAATTTGGAAGAGTTATGTTCGAAAACTTTCTGATAACATAATTTTAATGAATTATGATTTAAATTTACATATTAGAAATAATATAATAAAACTTCAATCACTGGTTCACAACCAATTGTCTTCACCAATTCCTGGTACAAAAGTGGTTATGTAAATGAAAGACCGGATAAATTTGAAAATCCTGTAGATTTTAGTTTCGGAGATTCTTGTAATACGCATTGCCAAATAGAAGGATGCACAAATGTCGCTATTGTACATTGCGGTTGGTGCAAAAAATCAGTGTGTTTTAAACACTTTTATGAAGATTACCATTACTGTCGTAATTTCGTTGAATAATATGATGTATACTTGCAATGAGCTAAAATAAAAATAATTTCTATACTCCTGTATATTTAAATTATAAATGTTCGTATTCATTTTCTATTTTGGTAGTATGTACATCGCGCCTGTATTGGGTGATGGCCGCCCTGCTGCCGAGGGACATGTGGTTTGACTTTAGAGTTCCTTCTCTTAGATAGAATGCCTTCGCTACGGCTTTGAGCTCTATCTGCCCTGGGACCCGCTTAGTCTGGTTCCTCCACTTCACCTGTCTGGCTTGGGTGGCCCTTCTGGTAGAATACACTACCGCCGGCATAGCTAATAGCTTCTTAGGAACACACAAGCCCCTTCACCATGACAAGGTGAGGTCCCCTGAAGGGGCCTATTCTAATAACTCCTATGAATCTTTCCCCTCCTACTTATGTCAAGCCTCTTCATTCTACTCCATGGAATCTTTCTAAAACTAGTTGGACTGTGTTCTGTTCTCCCCTGGATTCTTCGCTTCCTAATTTTCATCCTGGTCTTGATCCCGTACATGTTTATAATTCTTTTTTGCAATCTATCAAGTCTGCCCTTAATGCCTCCTCCCCTTCTAATCATCATTCATTCGCCAATCGACGTGCTGCGTCCTCTTCTATTTGGTGGAATGACAATTGCAATACTGCTTTTGACCATAGTCGAACTACTTTTAGAGCTTTCCAGACGAATCCCACAACTGAAAATTTTCTTGCTCATAAACAAGCAAATGCAAGAGCTCAGTATGTACTTATAGCCTCGAAGAAGTCCTCACGGAGGAATTTCTGCTCTTCTTTCTCAAGAACAACCCCCCTTTCACGTATCTGGAAGATGGCAAGAGCTTTTAAATTCCCATCCTCTGAACGTCCTAACAATTCCAATATTTCTGATGATTGCCTATTACCATTTATTGATTCTGTCGCTCCCGCTTACATTCCTAACTTTGATGAATTTTATCCCGCTCCTTTTCCACAAGATTCTCCACCACATTTCCTTACTTCTACCTTCAACATTAATGAACTAAAGTCTGTTCTCGCAAAATCTTCCAGTCCCACTCCAGGTGTCGACGGCATACCTTATCTTGTTCTTAAAAACCTATCTGAATTATCTATTAATACTCTCCTCAACCTTTTTAATGCCTTTCTTTCCAGAGGTATAATCCTCCTTGCTGGAACTCTTTTATCATAATTCCTATTCCTAAAAAAAGTTCCTCCTTTCGTCCAATTTCTTTAGCATCCTGTATCAGAAAACTATTCGAAGGTATGCTAAACAGGCGTCTTGTTTGGTGGCTGGAACATAACCACGTTCTTCCCAGCAATATGTTTGGCTTTCGGCCTGGGATTGGCCGTCCTGATTGTATTAGTCTGTTTGTTTCCAGTATATACAAATCCTTCTTCCAAAAACAGTACACCTTAGCTTCCTTCATCGATGTCTCCTCTGCTTTTGATAATGTACGACTGCCAACTTTAAGAGAAAAAATGTCGGCAATTAATGTCCCAGTTAAATTTTCTTCCCTTGTTATTAATCTCATGATGAATCGCTCTATCCATATTTCTTCTATACCTCTCTGCCATGAAAGAAAAATTTTTTGCAGCCTCCCACAAGGTTCTTCCCTTAGTCCTACTCTCTTTAATATCTACACTATCGGTGTTGCTTCTCTCCCTTTAAATTCTTCCTCCTTGTTTTTTCCCGATGATATCCTGCTTTTTTCCGCCGCCTCTGATTTTATAGCCGCTAATGAGGCTCTTAGTTCGTCTCTTATTGCACTGGATCACTCCTTATCCTCAATTAACCTTTCTATCACTCCTTCTAAGTCTTCGTCTATTGTCTTTTCCCTTCGCCCTTACAATCCTGCCTTGCTTAATCTATCTGTAAACAATTTACCTCTTCCTCACGTTAACTGTTTCTGCTATCTTGGAGTTTTTCTCAATAGTCGGCTGACATTCTCTGAACATACTGATTATCTTTCCTCTTCTGCTATTAAAAGGCTAAACCTGCTGAAAGCGCTGTCCTCAACAAAATGGGGTGGTGATCCATACATTCTGATCGTCTTGTATAAAACCATTGTCCATTCCAAATTTGATTACTGCTCTTTTATCTATGGTTGTGTCTCTATATCTCGTCTTTCTAAATTGGACATTATCCAAAATTTGTGTCTTCGGCTTTGTCTTGGTGCTCTCAAGTCTACTCCAATTCCAGAAATTCTAGCAGAGTCTCACACACCACCCCTGTCTCTTTGCAGATCCTACTTAGGCTATTGCTTCCTCTCCAAACGTCTTCCTCTTACATTCTGTACTCTTATTCATTCCTACCTTTCAATTTATAAGAACTGGCGTTTTATGCCTAGGAAAATCCCTGTTTTAGCCCTCATTTCCCTTTGCCTTAGTTCCTTTTGGTCTTACACAATCTCAGGTAATAATCTTCCTGCCTTTTCTTTTAGCTTTGTCTATCTCTGCCATTCTCCCAATGTTTCTTTTGTACCTTCACTTTTCAAAACCTTTCCTCAGGCAATAATTCAACAGGAATTCCACAGCATTATCAATTCCCAATTTCCATTGCATGTACCCATCTTCACAGATGGCTCCGGTGTTGGAGCTTCTTTTATTCTTCTGGACTTCAATTTTTCTGAATCATTTTGTCTTCCTTCTTTCTGTTCAATCTTTACAACCGAGTCGATGGCTATCCTACAGTCCATTATCTTCATTTCTTCCAGCGGTCAGTTTTCTAATTATTTGATTATCTCAGACTCCTTGAGTATTCTTCAAGCGATCAGCTCCCCTTTTTCTGATAACTCCTCTGATTTCATCATTCTTCGCATACACTGTCTTATCTATCTTCTTTCCTCTCACTACTCCATCTGTGTTGATTTTTTGTGGATTCCCAGCCATATGGGCATTAAAGGTAATGAGACGGCTGATTTCTTGGCTCGAGTTTCTGCTTCCTCTCATTCCTTCTTTAAAAAAATTCCATCTTCCAACTTGAATTCCCTATGTTCCAAATTTCATCTTAAATTTTGGTCAGATATTTACCTTTCCTCCTTCCATAATGAACAATCCTTTTATCTGTCTGTACAACCTAGTCTTCCTTCTAACCCCTGGTTCTTTGAGTTTCCTTCATTTCCCCGTTCCATTGTCAATTCTATGATTCACTTGCATTTTGGCCATTCTGCTCTTCCCTCCTCTTGTTTTTGCTTTTCCCTTGTTTCTTCCCCAAATTGTCCTCTTCATCCTAATGAGGTGGCGAATTGTGACACCAATCACATCTTTTTTGAATGTCCATCTCTTTCTATTGAACACAGTATCCTATATTCTTGTTTGCTAAAAATCAAGCTTCCCTACTCCTTATTGTGCATCATATATTCTGTCCTCTTCACCATCCATTATCTCATCTGTTAGTTCCCTTATATTGTCCATATCTGACCGAATCAAAATTTAACTGACGGCTCTTTTCTTTTTTGTTGTTTCTGGGTGTAGGTCCTTAGCTGACGTGCCCAAAGGCGGATCTAAAAAAAAAAAAAAAAAAAAAAGTTTCTTTTCATGCAGCATTTTTTTTTATATGCGATTTAGGCTTTTATTTATTTTTTTTGATTTATTCAAATTTTTTAATTTATCGAAAATAATTTAAAAACAAAAATAGAGGTAAGATAAAAAAATAAACAACAATTCGTTCTCGATTCGGCCCTAGAATGGTGGTGGTCTCCCTGCTAGAGATATCACGAAGCCAATACCACATGTTCAATAACAAAACTTTTACCAAAGAAATAAACTTATATTTTGATAGAAAATTTATAAAAAAAGACAGGACGGTGATCCTGATGCATGTACTTGGCCATGATTAGAAAAAATAACAGAAAATTTAACTTTTTACCAAAAAATTAACAAAAAAAAAAATAGTAAATTATGCAGCATGGCACATATTCATTTTGATACACGTGCGACAGCGACCAGATATGTAAAGAACAACAAATGATCAACGACTGTTATTAAGTGGTAACCAAAGGCTAAGCAGAAGTGTTCTTATAGAAACTTTTGCATAGATCCCAGCACATACGCCACTGCCTGACTTTTGGCGGAATACATCCAAAATCTCCATTTGGCTCAAGGTCACTCGACACACAGTATGGATGCGCGCTTTCACCACAAGCACATGTCACTGCCTAAGTCCTCGACTACTACCACTACACAGACACTAGTGTAGTATCATCCCAGTGCAACCAATCAAACAAACAGGCACGGAATTTTCCATTTTGGCTGAGCAAGCATACTTGACAGAGCAAAGCAACGGCTAAAAAGAATGATGTCCGAGAGATCGTGAATTAATGATGTTTCGGGGAGTATTTTTATAACTCAGACATTGTCAAAAGATAGTACTGCAAATACCAAATCTGTATCAATATATATGTGTGGATGTTGTGTGCAGGTATATGATATATGTATATAGTTTTAGAGTTATGTTAATCAGGATGTGTTGTGTATCGATGATGAAGTATTTAAGAATATTGCACTAAATTTAAGCTGTTTAGTACATTAGTTAAGTTGCATTATTTAAGAGAGCACTATGAACTCTGTGTAATGGATTTTATGTGCATAACTGTGCTTCCTCTTTATCTCTTTATTTCTATTCACATGTGCAGAAATGTTTTCAAGTGTTCCTCTCAAATATGACTCCACTGATGCAGTGCAGGAATAGGATTAATTGTACAAGCTACAGTGATATTAAAAAATAGATGGATAATATAAACAGGGTACTAAACCCAGATAATATGTTAAAAATAAACGTTGAATTGTTTCATGTGCTGCACCTGAACATAAGAACTGTCCAGCATAACTGGGATGAATTTTTAAGCTACATCCACATGACACCTTTAAGCACCATTGTACTAACAGAAATAAATATAAGCGAGTTTGAATTAAATTTATATAATATAGCAGACTTCATAAAGATTGCATTACAAAAACCGAAGGGGTATAATGGAGGGATATTTGTGTTCATAAATGATAATTTTAGATGTAATATTCTGGAGGTTAAAAATAGGTCAAGCATGGATCTGGTGATGGTAGATATAGATATGGGCTTTAACAATTTTTTACATTTAATTGCTGTTTATCGATCTCCAAGTAAAAATGTAGGTGAATTCATAAAAGAAACTGCAACGCTTTTAAAAAACCTAAATAATAAGGATAATTTTTTGATATGTGGGGATTTCAATATTAATTTACTTCTTCATAATGCTCAGATGGAGAACTTACTAAACATAATTTATGGGTCAGGAGGGGTACAGTTAATAAGTGGAATTACAAGAGATGAAGATTGGATGGATAGAAGTACTCAGTCATGCATAGATAATATCTTTATGAAGTTTAAAACTATAGAAATTACTTTGGGAATAGTAAATATGAAAATATCTGACCATTATATCATCTGCAGTGCTTTTCATATAGTGAACCAGAAAATAACTTATTATAAAAATCCTCTAAAATGTGTTTTTGAAGAAGGAAGACTGTAGAACCAAATTAGTAATTATACCAGGAGCAAAGTAGGTAACTCCTCAATGGTAGGAGACATATATCATTGTTTTCATTCAGTGTTCCAAAACATACATAAAGATTGCAAAGTGGAGGTGAGTGAGGGGAAAAGGGGATGTAAATATAATCCTAAAAATGAATGGATGAGTCAGAAAATAATTAATTTTATGAAAATCAGAGATCAATATTATAAACTCAGTAAAGGATATAGAACTAGCGTGAGATATAAAAATCTGTTCAAAAAATATCGGAATTTAATTAAAACAGAAATAAGGAATGCCAAGCAGAAGTATTATCAAAGACAAATAGTGATGGCAAACAATGAGAGCAAAAAAACATGGGGTATAATCAATAATATTGTTAGTAAAAAAACAAAACGACAGTAGATGATTTCAGTAGGATAAAAACAGGCATTCTGGTGCAGTGGGTGAGGGGGTGAATATGGGGGAGTGACGTCACGCCCCAATTACCCTTATTCCAGCCCAAAGGTCACCCAACTACCCCTATTTCCAGGCAAAATTTTACCCAAATGCCTCTAAAATCAGTGAAAACTAACCCAACTACCCTGCAAATGCCAGAGAGCCACCCAACTACCCCTATCCAAGCCCAAAGGTCACCTAACTACCCCTATTTCCCACCCCACCCGTAGTTTCCTGGAATAATTCAATGCCTAAGCCACCCAATTCAACCCTAGACCAGCCCCTATCACCCAACCACTCCTTTCCACACCACATACCTACCCAGATCCATCCTCCACGCCCTGTAGCCTGCTCAACCATAGCACAAAATGTGATGAGTGTGATAGGTACTAATAATACACACACCATCACACACATACACCAAAATTGACTAAACATTAGTACTATCCATTATCCTTTCCCTTAGTAGCACACTGCTATACATGTTTCTCCAGCTTTTTGATTGATGCTTCCTCTAGTTGACTGTGTGGTTTGCTGGTGGAGGAAGGTACATCTTTTTGCGCCTGCTCCAATACATTAAGTCGACTATTGATAAATTGCAGCCCAATTTTCAGCACATTTTCCAGCTCATTGAGTCAGACATTAGTATAGTCTGTCTGCCACTGCAGGGATGATTCCATTACAGCCTATGAATACCACTGCCACAAATCATACCCCAGTTCCAAATATGGACACAATGATGAGATACAGATTCTTATACAGCAGCAAGATGGCATAACCCTCCTGTCAGAAAGCTACCTCTCCATTGAGGGGTGAATAACACCTGAGCTGAATTTCTGCCTTGGAGGACCATTATTCCTATTCTCAAAGCTGCGCTATGAAATCAATGGAAATGGTATAGATTCAAGCAAACTCCCAGGGCTTACCTCAGTCATAAAGATGTTGCTAACATCAGAGAATATTCACTCGGTTTATAACTATAGTAGTAGCGCATCAGAAGTAAGACATGCAATTAAATTAATCTCAAGTAGGAGGGCTACAGGTCCTGATAGGATACCTGGAGATGTGGTTAAACTCCTTGATGAGGAAAATATCAAGAAACTGACCGTGCTATTTAATAAAATTTACATGTCGGGAAAAATTCCAGCCGAATGGCTGAAGTCGTCGTTTATACTCATACCAAAAAAGCAATATTCTAAGAAGTGTGGCGACTATCGTACAATCAGTATTATGAGTCATCTTCTAAAACTCTTCTTGAGGATTGTTCACCATAGAATCCGAGCTAAATGTGAATACATTTTAAGTGAAACCTAATTTGGTTTTTGTGCAGGTTTTGGAACAAGAGAAGCCCTGCTGGCAGTTAATGAATTACTCCAAAAATGTAGGGAAATGAATAGAGACACATTTATTTGCTTTCTTGACTATGAGAAAGCATTTGATAATGTCCAACATCATAAACTAATGGATATTCTTAAAACTACGGGAATTGATGAATACGATCTAAGGATAATCAAGAATCTATATTGGAACCAGGCAGCTGAGCTCATTCTAGAGAACGGAGAAAAAATTGACTTTAAAGTCCAATGTGGAGTGTGACAAGGATGTATCCTTTCACCCCTACTGTTCAATTTGTATGCTGAACAGATTTTTAGATTAGCTATCTCGAACCTATCCTTGGGCATTTGGATTAATGGAAGGATTATTAACAACATTCGCTACACAGACAATACTGCTATTATTGCAGAGGATGGAAGAGATCTTCAATATCTCCTCAATGAACTCAATGCAGTTGGGAAATCATATAATTTGAATATGAACGTGAAGAAAACGAAATGGATGGTGGTCAGCAAGGAAAACAACTTTAATCAAATCTCTGTTATGTTAAATAATGAGAAGATTGAAAGAGTTGGAAAATTCAAATACTTGGGCCGTTATATTACTGAGAACTTGGACCCAGATATAGAAATAAAAATGAGATGTAGTTATGCTCAGAGTGCCTTCACCAGCATGAGAAATCTACTTTGTTATAGATGCTTACGTCTAGATATATGGCAAAACATTGTGCATTGTTATATTTATTCTATCTTATTGTATGAAATTGAGGCAACAACACTCAATAAAAGACAGGTAAATCGATTGGAGGCTGTAGAAATGTGGATCCACAGAAGGATGCTGAAAATACTATGGATAAGTAGAACGCCGAATCAAAAGGTTCTAGAGATGGCCAAAACAGAAAGGATATTAATAAAATCTATCATACACAAAAAGATAAAATATTTCGGTCATATAATCAGAGGAGAGAAATATCAACTCCTACAACTAATCCTTCAGGGAAAAATAGATGGAAAGAGAGGCTGAGGAAGATGGAAAACGAGTTGGCTAGATAACATCAAGGAATAGACGAGAACTTGGTCGATAGGAGGATTCATGCAAAATGCCAGAAACAGAAGTTTTTGATGCTAACATTTGTGATCGTCAATGCTCTGCAATGAGTATGACACCAAAAGAAGAAGAAGTAGCGCATTAAACATCAGCGATTGTAAAGTATTTACACGAGTTTGGAAAAAGTGGTGGAATTTTTCATCACTATCCCCCTTTGCTATGTCTTGGGATTCTTTGAAGACTATAGAAAAACCATTGTGCATGCTACACAAGAGTTAGTCCTGATAATATCCAAAACAGATAAGACAGCATTATACAAAGCAGATGCTACTGATGCTGAGGAGAAGGCAGCAGTAAATCACTAGCATAGCATGGTATATGTCATTCATTAAACCAAGTGATAAAGCTAAAGTCACACTGCTAAACCATATAAAGAGGAGAAGGCTCATGCCACTACAATTTAGGACATGGGCCCTTTATACACAGCCGAGCCTCCAAGAGACTACAGATCATAGCTGGACCATCAAAACAGCATCAGCAGTGGAATGACCATGGTACATAATAATAGTATTCCAGACCGAGAAGCGGGATAGTTTGAAGACAGATGCCGCCACATTTAATCATCTAAATATTAGAGAATTATGCGCTTACATCAACTCAACAAGATACCCATATGAGCCATATATAGCAGACTTTGAGAAGAAAAGGCTTACACATCTGTATCTAGCCTACACAAAATTTAAAGCTGACTACTATGAGCAAGAGATTGTGCACCCTGCCAACAGTGCTTCTGAATGGATCAACTCTTACCCACTCTTTGTGATACCTTGCATCTATCAGAATGAGTTGTTGGCAGACAAAAGTCCTATTCAGATTAGAGTAGACTTTAAGGCAACCAGGAATGTTTTAGCAAATACAGCTGCACATGCCCTCATCATACATGACAAGAGTGCGAGCTATGATGTTCTAAATGTATAAAAAGGCAATCACACTATCCAATTCATCAGTTGCATGCACAATGTGGTAGGTGCAAGGTGTGTTGTATGTGTTCAAGTTATTGCTGTCTCATATTCAAAACTCTATAATGCCGCTCTCGCCTAAAACAAAATATTCAAATAGTAGAGTGGTCATAGACATTCAATGCTTCTATAAGTACTTCAAATAATAATATATACAAGGGTCTAGCATGAACAATTCATTGCTCTAAATGTAGGTGAATACATCCTGTTTGTTAAAACTGTATAATAAAACAAACTTTAATAACAAACAATATAGAAGAATAAATTAGATAAATACCTATTTACGAGGGTGATTCAAATATAAACCAGATTTTCGTCATAAAAATTTTTATTTTATACTTAGTGCTCATATTTTTTACAATTTTTCGAGATAACCCCCCTCGCATGCTACGCACTTTTTCCACCTCTCCGGAAATTTTTTTATTCCTTTTTCATAAAAATCTCGCGGCTTGTCACATAGCCATTTGCACACGAACAATTCCACCTCATCGTTGCTGTTGAAACGTTGTCCACCAAGTGCTTCTTTCAACGGGCCAAACAAATAATAATCACAAGGCGACAAATCTGGACTGTAAGGAGGATGTTCAAGTGTTTCCCAGTCCAATTCGGCCAATGTCTCCATCATGAGCCGAGCGGTATGTGGCCTGGCGTTGTCTTGAAGCAGTATCGCACTACGGATTGGAATTTCGCGCCTTTTTGTTCGATAGGCCGATTTGACTGTGTTTTTTAGGAGGTTACTGTAATACTGCGCCGTCACAGTACATTTTTCAGTTAGGAAATCGACTGCGATCACTCCCTTCATGGCCCAAAACACGGTACACAACACCTTCCCAGCTGACTGTGTAACCTTCGCTTTGACTGGCGCTCCCTCTTTTTTCTTCCGCCACTCCATAGACGAGCGTTTACTCTCCAGCGTATAGTAGTGTACCCAAGTTTCGTCCATAGTGAATATTCGCCGCAATAAATTCTCTCCTTCCCCTTCATACCGCTGCAGGAGACGCGTACAAACTTCCCAATGAGTGAATTTCTGTTCAAAATTCAGAAGTCTTGGCACCCATCTGGCTGCAATTTTGTGATAACCTAGCCGATCATGAATTATTGTCTCAATACTACCTATGCTGATGCCCAATTCGTCGGTCATATTGCATACATGGACGCGTCGGTCAGCCAAAATGAGTTGTTCAATGGCTTTGACGTGTTCATCTGTAATGCTGGTTTTTGGGCGCCGCGCATGTGGTATGTTTGACACCACTTCACGTCCTTTTCGAAACGCGGAACACCACTCGTACACTTGAGTTTTGGAGAGACACTCATCCCCAAACTGTTCGTGTAATTTTCAGTAAATTTCCACGGATTTTGCGTCGTCTTTGACTAAAAAACGAATAATGATGCGTTGCGCAACAGACACTGGTACTTCTTTTTCACTCATGACTCTAACTACACTAAAAAGTGAGGTTACACGGTTCTAATTGCTCTACACGCTTCGTAACAAACCGGTCTAACTGCCAGTGCAACCACTTTTTCCACAATAAATTTTTTGCGTGTTTATTTAAAAATTCCGGTTTATATTTGAACCACCCTAGTAGAAACGTTTTCGGGCATAACCCATCATCAGCTAAAACTAACTTAAAGGAAACTTAAAACATACTGAACTGAATATAGGGAATACATGTGTATATATAGTAGATGTAAAGAGGAATAAACATAGCAGGTATAAAAATCAATAGGTTGAAAATGCTAATAATTAATATAAAATATAAAATAAAACAAGAAGACAAAAAGTTAAATTTTTATATTAAACAGTGGATTATTATTATTAGGTGTTTGGTCATTTAAAATATTATTTTTATATTTATTTATATAATAATTTTCTACAATGTTCATATTATTACCTTTGTGATAAGTGGCCAGGATGGTTACAGTATTCTCTATTGAATTTGGTTTATGTTTATTTTTAATTAAATGTTCTGCATAGGTTGATTTTTCTATTTCATTATTATTAAATGCTTTTATATGTTCTTTATATCTGCAATTAATTTTTCACCCTGTTTGACCAATGTATGATTTCTCACAATCAGTACAATTTATTTTATATATACCACTATTTTTGTAAATATTATTATTTTTTAAATTTAAGGTGTTTATTTTATATATTAAATTATTTTTAGTTTTGAATGCTACATTTAAACCTTGTTTTTTGAATAAATTGGTTAATTTGTATATGTTATTGTTTATAAATGTGAATGTTATCCATCCTTTATTGTTAGTAGCATTATTGACTCTTAATTTTTGTATATATTTCGATTTTAATTTCATTATAGATTTCACAAAAGCATTCGACAAAATATGGCATAAAGGATTACTATATAAACTTAAAGCAGCATTCCCTATACAGTATTATCAACTCATCAAGTCGTACATAACGAACAGAAAATTTCGCGTCAAATGTAGTGATGACTACTCTCAGCTGCATCCAATCACGTCTGGCGTTCCGCAGGGTAGTGTATTAGGGCCGATTCTGTATAATATCTACGCAGCAGACCTTCCCACCGAAGGAAATATTGAAGTGGCTACATTTGCCGATGACACAATGCTAATTTCGCAAGACAAGAGGGCTGATATTGCAGTTGCTGAGCTACAGAAAAGCGCGAATACGGTTCTACAGTGGGCTCAAACGTGGAAACTCGAAGTGAACCTGGAAAAGTGTAGTCATGTATCATTTACCAAGAGAGCTGAGCACCAGCTCCACCTAACACTGGGTGGTAACACTATACCAAGAAGCAATAGTGACAGATACCTAGGAGTTCACTTAGACCGTACCTTAAGCTGGAGGACACACGTACAGAAATTAAGGAATAAGCTTGATATTAAATTAAGATCGCTATATTGGCTAATAGGATATCATTCGAACCTCTCCTTAGCTAATAGGGTCTTAATATACAATGCTATCCTTAAACCTACGTGGACTTATGCAGCACCAATTTGGGGCTGTGCAAAGAAGTCAAACAGAAATGTGATACAGCGATTCCAGAATAAAACGCTACGGTTGATATACAGAATGCCGTGGTATGTTACCAATGAGGCTATTCATCGAGACCTAAGAGTCTGTACTGTCGATGAGGCTATAAAGCAACGCGCTCGTAGTCATGCGTTACGCCTCTGTGGACATAGTAACGAGCTAGTAGCTGCACTTCCGGACAATGCAATAACAAGAAGACTGGAAAGAACTAGGATCCGTGATCTAGTATAAGTGATGGGCTGAATACATCAATGGATGTATTCTCCACTCAACTGAATACATTGAGTCCATTCGCAGATAGCCAAATAGGCTAGGCACGAATCGGCAGAAAAAAAAAAAAAAAAAAAAAAATTTCATTTTGTGAATTAATTTATCTATTATTTGTTCATCATAACCATTATTTCTTGCCAAAGTCTTCAATATATTAATTTCTATTTGTTTTTTATTTATATTCATGGGTGTAGTTAATAATCTATTTATTGCAGTCATGAAGTAAGCATATTTATGTTGGTTTGGGTGATTTGATGTTTTATGAATTATATTATCAGTGGTGGTTTGTTTTCTATAAATATTATATGTTAACTTATCCTTTGATTTTATTATTGTTATATCTAAGAAATTTATTTTGTTATTTTCTTCTTTTTCTATAGTATAATGAATATTTTTGTGAATTTTATTTAAATCATTTAGAATGTCATTTTCAGTATTACTATTATTTTCATCAAAAATTAGTAGTGTATCATCTACATATCTAATATAAGATTTAATATTGTATTTTTGTATTATATTTTCCATGTATATTTCTTCTAAATTTTGTAAAAATATTTCACTTAAAATACCTGACAAAGGTGAGCGCATAGCTATACCATTATTTTGTATATACATGGAGTTGTGGAAAGTTGTGTTTTACTTTCTCTCAACTTACGTGAAAATAGTGAAGTGCATTTGTATAATTAAAAATTAAAAATTAATTATTATTGTAGCTCTTATTGAGTTTTTTCAAGTGCCGTTTTCCGTTTCGAAATATATTGGACGGCTCTAAAGTTATAACGTTTTTTCGTTGCAAGTTTTAGCGATTGATTGCTGCGTTCAATATTGGGGTCAAATTTATCGTGGTAAGGCAGCGCTCTTTAATTTTCTACTATATCGCGTTTATACATTAGTATTGTACCATGCTATCAGTGTGTGCTAAATGTTCGGCTGATCTGCCGGTTAACGGGGAATTTCTCACGTGCCCGTGGTGCAAACGAACACTACACAATAACTGTGGCGGAGTAGCTCAGAAAACGTGGGCAAGCATGTCAGCCGCGAACAAGAGAGAGTGGCGATGTCTTTACTGTCGCGCAGAAAGAGATAAAGACAAAGACAAAAATAAAGCAAATTCAGGGTCAGGAAATGCAATAGCAGCCACGGTGTCGACTCCGATGACAGAAGACTCGGTGAAATCTATCATGTGCGAGTTACGCGAGATGAAGGAGCAGTTAACTAGCCGACTAAACAAACTGCAATCGTCATTCGACTCTCGTCTAAATGAGATGATGGACATAATAACTGCTAGCAAGGTAGAGAACGAAGCTTTGCATAAAGAGAACGCCGATCTGGTGGATCGCGTAAATAAATTAGAACAGTACACGCGGGCTAATAATGTTATAATCAGCGGCGTACCAGTGTCGACAAATGAAGATGTCGATAGTATTGTATCGAAAGTTGGCGCCGCGACAGGTGTTCAGATAAACAAGACAGACATCGACTGCTGCCATAGACTGCCCAAGTCGAAGCAGCAAACAGTTCCGAGCATCATAGTAAGATTCTGTCGCAGAACGCTCAGAAACGACCTAGTTAAAAATGGCCGATCAAAACGAATTACTCTGAAGGAAATTGGTTATGCTGGCTCATCTAACATTTACATTAATGACCACCTCACGGCAATTAATGCGCGACTTTTCTCTGCTGCGTGCGCTTTAAAAAATGGAGGCTGGCGTTTTATTTGGACAAAAGAAGGAAAAATTTTCGCCCGAAAAGCTGAGGACACACCGTTCATCAGAATAACATCAAACGAACAAGTTGCTGGCCTGATGGAATCAAAAAACTGATTATTAGTTTACCGCTCGGTAGATTTTATAACTTGAAAAATATGTATAAAATTATAATTGCATGCATTTCTTCCAGTTCTTTCGGATACATAATTACTATGGGTGTTACGCTTGCCTCTCATACTTTACTATTTTTTTCGATATCGATAACGCATGTGTGGATAAAAAATTTTCTTCTTATTTCTTTTTTATATAATATCCCTTTTCCATTACTACTAATTACTAGTATTACTAATACCACATTTCTAGACTACCATCGTATATTGGATTTTATTATTTTTAAAACTTTATTAACGTATAATTCTTCAGGTCCTTTAGATTCCATTTTGGGTATGTTGCACTTGGTTGTCATTCTTATTGTAAACAGCTCATCTTTTCTGTTGTCATTTCTAATGCACATGTGGGACTATATGTTACCTAATTTTATTTTAAATGAAATTCTATTGTTTAATATTGGTGGTTCTTGTTTACTTTCTAACTACGATCGTACAATGAATTTTATTTCTATTTTCATTTTGGAAATTTCAGTTACGTATAATTCTTCGGGTCCTTTAGATTCCATTTTGGGTATGTTGCACTTGGTTGACATTCTTGTCTTAAATATTTCATTTTTTCTATCGTTATTATTAATGCACGTGTGGGACTATATGTTACCTAATTTTACCTTAAATGAAATTTCATTATTTAATAATGGTGGTTCTTGTTTTGTCCGTGGGTTTCAAGTTACTAATTTTATAATAGCATGTAATCATTTCAAATCCGCTTAAATACAATATTATTCATAGTACCTTTTAATGATGTATTCAGAAATTAAATTATTCACACTTAATATTAATAGTGTCCGCCCAAAATTTGATGAATTTTTAATTTTTTTATCTAATTGTGACACGCAGTACGACATAATAATTCTCACAGAAACCTGGTTATACGAAGGGGAATTAAATCATTATTGTATTCCAGATTATACATCCATAGGACAATGCAGAAGTAATAAAAGATCAGGCGGTGTTATAATGTACATTAAAAATAGCATCTTATTCCAAAAAATTGACATTTCCATTCTCTCCGCCAATATAGTCGGAGCGAAAATATTTTTCGAAGACAATATTCACGTAACTATTTTCAGTATCTATCGTTTCTGTAATCATAATCAGGATGATTTTTTATCTGATTTACAGAGCTTAATAAATTTATCCTCATCAACCTCAATCTTATAGGGTGATATTAACATAAATCTCTTGGATAACGTTAAATCTTCCGATTATTTGAATTTACTATACTCCTGGGGTTTCACTAGCGTTGTTAATACACCGACTTTTATGCAAGAACGTTCCGGCTATTCATCGTGTTTAGATCATCTTTTTGTTAGAGATTTTAATGATATCCTGTTTAAATCAAATTTAACACACAAAATTCTCAAAATAAATTTTTCCGATCATTGCGCTATAGACGCATCAATTAAATTTTATTCCAACCATAAGACAATTAAACCCAACTGTGTTTATCGTTTCGATAAAATTAAGTTCAAACAATATCTTGCGACTATCGACTGTGAAAAAATATATAGTTCGCAATTAACAATTGACGAGAAATTTGAAGAGTTTATAACAATAATAAAAAACGGTGTAGAACAGTCTAAATGTATATTGCAGACTAGAAAAATCCATAAAAGGTCACCCTGGATTACAGATGAGTTAGCTAAGCTTTCTCTCGAAAAAAATCGAGTATACAAACTGACTAAGCGTTATCCTACTGATGCTTGTTTACAATCGCAGTTTAAAGAAACCTCCAGAATGTTGCAAAAATTATTGAGGAAAGCAAAAGTGAATTATTATACCAAATTACTAACGAGCTGCGAGAATAATCAAAAAAAGTATTGGGCGGTTATTAAAAAAACCCTAGGAAACAATTCACGAGCATTGCGTAACATATCAATTAATGACCTTCAAATGAATGTGTGTGGTAACGAAAAACTGATTGCTGATTACTTCAATAATTATTACAGCAATGTAGTTAACAATATGATTGATAACGCGGATACTTCCAATTACACACCAGCGAATGAAAACATAGCCCTTCTCTCCTTTGGGTTTATTGATTTTTCTTTGGATGAAGTTAGGCTTGGAATAATGTCAATGCCTAATAAGTCCTCTTTCGGATATGATGGAATCTCGATTTCGTCAATAAAAGATAATTTACACTTTTACATAAAACATTTAACCTATTTATTTAATACATCCGTACAAGTTGGGAAATTTCCAGCAGTCTTAAAATTTGGTATAATTACGCCCGTTTTTAAAAGTGGCAACTGTACTAATATTTCCAATTATAGGCCAATATGTATTCTTTCCACCATATCTGAAATATTTGAAAAATGTATTAAGCGTAGATTGTTAAATTATTTGTTAAATATTAATTTTTTCAGTAAAAATCAGTATGGTTTCCTTCCTGAACTTTGCACTGATGACGCGCTTTTCGATCACATTTCACTCATTGCATCCAATCTAGAAATGGGCGTTTCGGTTGCAGCAGTATATCTAGATTTAAAAAAAGCGTTTGACGTAGTTAACCATAACATTTTGTTGTGTAAATTGTACAACTGCGGCTTTCGGGGTATTATCCATGAGTGGCTTAAATCATACTTAACGGATAGATTGTATTGCACTAAAATTAACAACATAAAAAGTGACTATGTAAAACAATTTCATGGAGTACCTCAAGGAAGTATACTGGGACCCCTCCTGTTTCTAGTTTATATTAATGACTTGTGTAATTTGAATGTACATGGGAAAATATTTTGTTACGCAGATGACACTGTGCTTATGGTAAACTCCCACCAACAAGCTACTCTCCAGAATCTTTTACAAGATGACTTGCACAAAATCAAAAACTGGTTACGCCTTAATAAACTGTTTATTAATCTGAGTAAAACTAATTATATTATTTATAGCCACATACTGCAATTTAAATGGAATGATTTCAAAATTATCTGGGAAAATGATGTTCCCGTGGATAGAGTTCATGATGTAAAATATTTAGGTGTTCAATTAGACTGTAAATTGTACTGGGATAAACATCCAACTTACCTTGCATCGAAAATTAGAAAATTAAATTATATATTTTATTATCTGAGCAAATTTTTTAATACAATACACCTCCGTAAACTATATATGGCCCTATACCAACCGGTGCTGAGTTATGGAATCATGCACTGGGGCAAAGCTGCAGACTACCATTTGAAACATCTGACACAACTACAGAAAAATGTTATAAGGTTATTTGATAGAAGTCAAGACACAGTTGTAGACTATAATATTATACATCTTTCAAAACTTTACGAACTGCAGCTCCTTATGTTTGTCCTTAAGAATAGAAAAAAATTTAACATCTCCGTTACACAGGGTATTACAAGATCAGCGGGGGAAGAATTAGCAGCACTACCAAATATTAACAAATACCATATCCAGAATCAGTCAATATATATGGGTCCCAAACTTTTTAATTCTTTACCCTCATCCTTAAAAATAGACTTAAAAAACTACAAAAAACGCCGTAAAATTCTTGTATCCTACCTATCATCTTAACTATAACTATAAAAAGATAAGGAAACATAAAGAAAGAAGAGAGAGAAGAGTAATAAAAAAAAAAAAAAAAAAAAAAAAAAAAAGGTTCATCAAATTTTAATTCGTTTTATATTTGTATAAATTATTGTATTAAATAAATTAATAGTACGCATTCGGCATTTTTTTTTTTTTTTTTTTTTTGCAGCTTGAAGAAAGTTTTAATGTTTTTTTTTATTTTAATACCCATCGCTCGTGCAAATATGCGCATAGATGGACTATTGTAGTAATAATAATAATAAACGTATTTTTGATTTTTTTTGATTTGATTTGAAGTAATTTTGTTCTGTAATAGTTTTAATTATTTGGATTAATTGATTACAAAAAATATTATTCTTTAACTTATTTACAGATTTTTTAATTATATCTATGGTTTCATTTATAGGTATATTTGTATAAAGGTTTGTTATATCATAAGAAATTAATTTAGTTTTGTTATTAATTTTTATATTTTTTAATTTATCAAAAACATCCAATCTGTTTCTAATAGTATATTTATTATTAATTGATATATTAGTTTTTAATATTTTAGTTATTAATTTTGAGATTTTATAAGAAGGTGCACTAGTATAATTTATTAGTGGTCTTATAGGAGCATTATTTTTATGTATTTTTATTAAAGGGTTAAGAGTTGGTGCTTTTGGGTTCATATTTATTAAATATTTAGCTTCATTATTATTTATTATTATATCAGATTCTTTTATTATTTTCCTTATTTTTATTTGATATTTATTAGTGGGGTCTGTTTTTATTAATTGTATATTATTTTCTTTTAAAAAATTTTCAGCTTTTTTGGATGATTTCATTTTTATTGATGATTACTAAACTGTTTCCCTTATCTGATTTTACAATGACTGCATTGTTTTGTTTTAATTTATTATTGATATTTTTAATTGTGTTTTGTATTTTTAAATGTTCTATATTTGTTTCATTTTTCTTTAAGATATTTCTGATGGCATGAGTTGCCTCAGCTCTAATAATTGTTTGATCTTCAATTGGTAATTTTTGGATAGCAGATTCAGTTTCTATAATTAAATTTTCATATTGTTTTTTGTTATATATGTTTAAATTATATTTATAGCCCAAATTTACAGTATTAATTTCATCATTTGTTAATTGTATGTTGGTTAAGTTTATAGTTCTGGGATGAAAATTAAATTTATTATTATCTGCAAGTTTTGGTTTTTGTTGTTTTATTAAGTTATTTAATTTCTTATCTAAAATTTGACATTTTTTATTAATAAATACTTTAATTTTTAGATCTATTTCATCTAAATATAATTTTAATATTTCAAATTTTAAGTTACTAGCTAGATATATATGTAATATTAACATTTGAAGGTTAATTTTATTCTTTTTGTTATAAAAGAAGTTAATTTCATTTTTAATCCAAAATTTTTCAGCTTGTGATTTAGTTTTCATTGCTATATCAGATTTATTTTTTATTTTAACTACTGCATATTTAGGGATTATATTATTACTTATACAAACTTTATTAAAATATATGTTATTGATAGTTTTATATAATTTTAACTTTAAATAATAAAACTTTTGAATGTATATTGCCATATTGGCATAATTAAATGTAGGTGAATACATCCTGTTTGTTAAAACTGTATAATAAAACAAACTTTAATAACAAACAAAAAATAATATTTTAAATGACCAAACACCTAATAATAATAATCCACTGTTTAATATAAAAATTTAACTTTTTGTCTTCTTGTTTTATTTTATATTTTATATTAATTATTAGCATTTTCAACCCATTGATTTTTATACCTGCTATGTTTATTCCTCTTTACATCTACTATATATACACATGTATTCCCTATATTTACTTCAGTATGTTTTAAGTTTCCTTTAAGTCAGTTTTAGCTGATGATGGGTTATGCCTGAAAACATTTCTAAATAGGTATTTATCTAATTTATTCTTCTATATTTGTTTGTTATTAAAGTTTGTTTTATTATATAATTCATTGCTCTGCTCATGCTGTAGCATTCAAGAAGAGTGGTGCATGTGCACTCCACAATGCCATGCTATTAAGCAAATGGGTGGAAAGTAACATCCTATCAATGCTGTGCACTCTTTCCTGTCCAAGCAAAGCTGTAATGAGCTATCTAACACCTCGAGCAATAGTTATAGAATTTGGAAGATATGTTTATGATATATATCAATATCTACCCACTGACATTCAGAGATCGAAAGAAGTACAGGATTATATGCCCTGTCTTACACATCATACTAATGACGCTCCTTGCAGTGTACAACTTAGCTAGTTGAAACCTATCATGAAAAAGGATTGTCCAAAGTGTAATGAGCCTTCAAACAATCCATGCCTTCCAGCTACATTGCTGGATAGTGATGAAGAGCCTGAGAAGAGACCAAATGATGAATGTGACAGAACCTTAAGCACAGATATGTCAGCATAGATTTGGAGCTGTAAACCAGCACTGCCATCTTGACAATTAAAGAATTATAGTTAAAGATTTTTCAGTTTATGTAAATTCATTTTCAAATGTGTTTATGACAAATTATTTTACTATTGTAATTTAATGTTTACAAATTCTACTTTTCATTTTACTTTTCATTTTATTTTTTGAATGTAACAATAGTTTTAGCAATAAAGATTTTATTTTAATCATTTTGTGTCTATATTATTTTAAGCTTTATCTATTCTTACTAATAAAAATGCGAGAGATGTGGAAATAATAAACACTAGTAGTGAATGAAAGAGTATATTTTTTGGTTTATTTATAATAAATGAATCTATCAATACAGAAAATGGTGCGCGCGCGCGCACACACACACACACACACACACACACACACACACACACACACACACACACACACATATATATATATATATATATATATTTACAAAGTTTATAATACATGCTAAAATATAATGGAGAATTACACAAAATAAATTAACCTATAAAACTAATCTAACTTAACACGCTTAGCTGGGGGTTCATCACCATCCTCTTTCTTCTACAGGTCCTTATGCCCAATGGCTAAAGTTTTAATATTATTAGGTAAAATTATACATTTATCATCCTGACGAGATATAGCTAACTTATTAAATAATATTGTGTAGAAATAATGCTTATAACTATGGATAGAGTACCCACTCCTATAGTTTGCAGCAGTTATACTACTATCACCAAAAATGAAATCTTTGTAATTTTCAAACTTTATTCCATTTTTGGTGACAGAATAAGGGACACCTTTACATTTAGTAATTACTTTACTATTACTCACTTTCACACTATATACTTTTGAGCACAGGGCTACAAAAGCCTCAATGGGCACTCCATTAAGTTCATCTTTGAACTTGCCCAAAACTTTTTTATTTTGTAGACTATAGTATGGATGAGTTGGAGGATAGTTTAATATTCTGAGCACTGTTGCATAACCTCATAGACGTCATCTGTAACAATATTATAAATAAAGCTGTCTGTGTCCATATACAGCAATTGCAAAGTGCTTATGTTATATTTAGGGAGCATTATGTTATAGTAAAAATCATACATAGTAACCTTGCTAATGTCAAGGATACTCATGCTGATATATAGAGGTTTATCAAAGAATAATTTTGTAGGACTGCGCCTAACGAGACATAGGAACGGGTCCTCTTGAAAGATGGTCCGGTCTTGGAACAATGGCTTCCCAACAAGTTCCATAAACTTTCTCTTATTGTAGACTAGCTGCACGTTTTGCCTCTTCCTAACATCCTCCATAGTCTTCCCAAAAACACTGTTATTCAACAGTTTATAGAGATTTTTATGAAACTCATTGTTGGCCTGTCGATGTAAACAGGTATTTAAATCTACATAGGGTTTCAGCCAGGGCGATTGCTTAAAACTAATGACATGGTGGATTTTCCTTAATACTAATCCCTGGCTGAGGGCTAATTTAAGATACTGTCAATGAATAATATAATTAAGTTTATCCTCCAATGTTGCCACAATCTTATTCACCTTCCCTTTCTTCGACACACACTTAGCCTGAGGACAGAAAGGGAGATCATTATGTGCCTCATGTAAAATTGGAGAATATGCCAAGTCTATCTCTAAAACATAACCTATCTCCCTGTCTATGTCAAGACTACTTATATCTAAACACAATATCTCATCAGCTGTTAACCAATGGAATCCTCCATAGGGAAGCAGCTTTGACATCGCATAGCCATATAAATTATTTGCATCTAAATATATGATAAAATTATTACTATTACTAAATGAACAAGAGGATGATGTGGAGGGCAATGTGTTGGTAGAGGGAGTGGAGGAGACTAAAGGATTCCTCACTTCCCAGTATCGCTGTACTGCCTGGGTCAATCCACCCCTTATCCCAGCCTCAAAGAAAAGAAGCATCTCATAATCAGTAAGAAGCTCCAATTCCACACCAGTCTGCCAAAGCATTGCTTGGAAACTGAGACTTGGGGCAGTATACATCCAGACAAGATCTATCTTATAAGTTTTCAAGCAACCACTCCTGAAATTTTCAAACACATCGGCCAGCAAGAGAACATCAATCCAGAGGTACTCATCACTATACTCGCCGAGTGAGCTAACTCCAAGTGCCTCCCACACTTGCTGGGCGTGCCTGTATTCATCTTCAGAAATGGTTGCCTTGCTTAGCGAACTGTAAAATGCGGGGCGAGGTGGTAATTTAGTCTCCTGCAAGACTGAGGGGCCTGTACAGTATTCATAGGGAAAATAACCTTTTCAATGGAGAAGGGGGAAGAAGGAAGGATTTTGAATATGTCGAAGAGTATGGATAAATGTATCATCTGGCAAGTATGATGCCAATCTATTCAAGCTGCTAGCCATAAACTGGAACAAGTCCACAAACCTCAGCTGCATCTTCCTTGGCACAATCTGCTTGCTGAAACCCTTTCAGTTATATGTAGCACCCCGATGTCATGGTCATCATAAGATAGCTCCTGCATAATGATATACGAGTCATAGCCTGTCAGATTATGGATAAATACAGGAAGGAAAGTGGGAGGCTAGTACAGGATATTACAGGAATTGTGGGCAAGGCCCCTATACTTGCCTGTAATGTGGCAATGGTCCAAAACATGCTCCTCTACTGGCACTGGTCAATCGCAAATGTAGCATACAGTGGCTGCATTGAATGTTGCAGTATCTGCAGACCCCATCTTTACCGGGCTTAATGTCCTCATAGATGGCTGCGATGGCTTTGGCATCTTCCACTAACCATTCACAGAACTTTTTACTAGCATGTTTTCCTCGATAAAGGTATGGTGTCCGCATATGGTCAGGAAGAACATAATCACCCACATGTGACACCACCAGGTAGTAGAAGCTCATGGGTTCATGTTTATGAACTTTAATAGTACTACTAATGCACCTCTGCTCCTGATGCACACATCGCTTGCTTCCATTTGAACCCCTAGCTGCTAACTGGACTGCTTCATCTTCTTCCTTTGTTGCTGCATGATTGTTGGCAGGCTCATCCTCCATCATGCCATTGCTGCTGTTGTCCTCCTGCACCAGTTCTAGGAATGTCTCGAAATCTGCATATATTACAGATGGAACCTCCTGCTGGTACTTGTATTTATTGAAGTGTAATATGTTCTTCCCAGGCTGCAGCATCTCTGCAGCAACTGGTCTGTGGGTGCCACACAACTGCCTATGTTGCTCCATCTTGCATTCATCATGTATATACTATAGGCAGTGGCAACAAACATGTAAATGATGATGGTATGATGTTAATTGTCTTGCTACCAGCCACTCCAAGTTTTTAATATTGCAGAAATGCCACACCTCGCCTTCTTTCAGCAGAAGGAGGTCTGTATGGTCTGCCTTTTCCTGCTTACAAACCTGGAGCGGGTACACCACATTCCTCTCATCCAGTGCATACACATTCACTGATGTTGTCAGGTTGTTATGTGCAAATGTAGCGATGTCATCTATAGAAGCAGAGAATGTGATGTTTGTCCAGTTGTATTTTGCCCTCAACTCTGGGTTGCTTAGGTAATTACTGACATGTTGTGGATCTCCATGTACATATTTTGCAAGCAGGGCATATTTGAGGCATTCCTGATCATTGTTGTTGACATTGACAATCGCCTTCTTAGCAGGAATCTTCTTTGGTAGGGGGAGGTAGGATGAGGCCTGCTGAAGTAGATTTCTGTAATTCAACTTCACCTCCATGTGCTCAATCATGAATAGACTCCATCCTGACCCATCAACATTTTCAAATTTGTCTTCATTGGCTTTAATCTGGGCACAGGCCTCCACATACCATGAATCCATATCATCATTAGTGCACAGAAGGGCGCTTTTTGAAGAGAAGTAGCCTGGTCTCATCTGCCTGGTTCCATCTGCTGGGCATTTCCACTGGTATCTGCATAGCAGGGTAAGGCTGCACTTCAAGCCTCTGCCTATGTTCTGCTTTACTAATCCAATAACTGCACTAGCAATATTTTTCAAAAATTTATCGACCTCAACTTCTTTATGGTCCTTATTGATTATATTGTATGTTCCATACCTGTTGCGGTACTTTCGAGACATTGGAACTATTTCGAACTTTTGCATAGTGCTGAATGGAAACACTATAATGTACAATAAAAGAACTTGTATTAGAATGATGCAAGTTACTGTTGTGCAGGTGTATTTATACTATTCATTGTGCTGTCAAACCCCCTCACTACTCCAGATTGTAAAAAAAAAAAATGGACTGACATAAAAAATAGTATAATTATTGTGAAAAACCTCTCACACACCTAATAGGAACACTATAGCCCATTATGCTCTTGGTATTCATGATACTAGCATGGCTCAAAAAACATGTACATAGCAGCCTTCATAAATAATTATTTAATGTTATTATTTACCTTTTAGCTTATGAATATAAATGTAAACTATTTAAAAATTTTTGTTAAATTTTTATTAGTACCCATTTGGGTTTTAATGATAATTGAAACTATTCTTAAAATATTATTATAATGTGTAAAAAATTGAATTACTTCTCATTTGGTTTATAATTTTAAAATATTTTTAAAATATTATTATAATGCTTAAAAAATTTAATTACTTCTTATTTGCTTATAGCTTTCCAAAAAAAAAATATTTAGCAAATGATTTTATACTGTTTAAAAATTTCGATTAGTTCAGATTTGGCTTTTAACTTTCCAAAATAATTGAAACTATTCTTAAAATATTATTATGATGTGAAAAAATTGAATTACTTTTCATTTGGTTTAATACTATTGTCATTAATTTTAAAATAGACCTAAAATGTTATTATAATGCTTAAGAAATTTAATTACTTCTCATTCAGCCTGCAGCTCTCAAAAATAATTGAAACTATTTAAAATATATAGCATTTTAATAAACTTGATAAAAATATTGAATTATTTAAAGATTGTAAAATTAAATTTAAAAAACAATGATTTAATATTTATTAAACGAAATATAATAATTTACCTCTTCGCCCCATTGACAAATTATATTCTTTCAAAACATTTTTCTGTGACAAATATTTTTATCATCTTTGTATGTATTATAAATATGCCGGGTGTGATAAAATTGCCAAATTTTTAATTTTAGCTATATTTTAAGTTTTAAAAATAAATAATGATATTCATATATCAATTTCTAATATATTTTAAAAGTGTGTGCACTATTTCCCCGTGGAATAATAATTCATGTGTACTTGTTTATGCTTTGGTGTAAAACATTGTATTATAAAAGTTGTGTAATAATATTTAAAATTATTTTTGGTATACTTAATAACTCGAATTAGGTATTTTGCTAGTGATGTTTATAGAATTTATTTAAATTGTGTTTTATAGTTAATTTTAAATGAAAAATAATGTATAATTATTACAAAGAATAATGCGAGCTGAAATTAGCAAGAATGTAAATAACTATATAATACTTACTCGTCAGTATCAGAATGATTATTATAAATAATAACTTGAAAACAATACTAAAATGTATGTTGAATGTAACTTGAATCACTTTAAACAGTAAAAATTCAACTAATGATTTTTCATAGAAGCAATGGGTTTTTATATAATTTTTAGGTAGTAAAATTATAATTGAGTCTTTGTTCTCAGTGCTATTTTTAGGAATTAATTTGAGCGTTATGGTATTTCCAGTAAGTTCCTTTTATATTTCACTGTTAGCATTTATTTTATATGTGTTATGACATTTCGTAATTTCTGGTGAATTCATTTTATATTTCGCTGTTTAGCATTTATTTAATGTGTGTGTGTGTGTTATGGCATTTCCTAATTTCTAGCCAAATAGTATTTGAAAAAAGCGATTTGTTTGTTCAGCATTTATTTTATGGTATTTTGCAATTTCCTGTGAATTAATTTTTATATATCACTATTTAGCGTTTATTTCATATGGTATTTTGCAATTTCCAGTGAATACCTTTTATATTTCCTTGTTTGGCATTTATTTCATATGTTATAGTATTTCGCAATTTCCAGTGAATTCATTTTATATTTTGCTGTTTAGCATTTATTTTGCTATGGAACTTGAAAGTAGTATCCTGCGGTTTTGTTTTGTTTTCCCATTTCTGCCACATGCATACATAATTTTATAAACTGCAGAATTTGCAGTTTTTTTGGGATGATTTCATCTACATGTATACATAATTCTATAAACAATAGAATTTAGTTTTATATATTTTGGGATGATTTTCATCTGTACATATATATGATTCTATAAACAATGGAAGTTGCAGTTGTAAAGTACCAGATGCACTACCTGGAAGATATTACATTGTAATCATTTAAGAATAAATACCTAGTTAACAAAAAATCAGCGGAATTTACAGTTATAAAGTACTAGATGTACTACCTGGAGATATTACACTGTAATCATTTAAGAATAAATATGCAGCAATATTTTCTGGAAGATTACACTGTAATCATTTAAGAATAAATACATAGTGATATTTTCATAGCAAAAATATATATATATATACATATATATATGAGTAAAAAATTCAGGGGTCTTATTATTGTGAAAGTTTTCTTTTTCAAAGAAGATATCGTGTTTTATGTTACTACACAAAAATTGTAAGTATCTGTTTCGATTTTCTATTCCTCTAGCAATATTCTTAAAATTCTTATCTCGTCTTATAATATACGAGTCAAATTTTTCATATTTGGTCTATAAAGTTTTTACAAAATTCTTTCATAATGATTTTTAAATTTTTTAATTCTTGAGGATGCTATTTATTTTTTTTTTTACGAAATGCTTATAGAAAAATGTCAGCTTTATGCACAGATTTCAATTTGACGTTACTCCCCCAAGGGGGGTTGATGGTTGGGGCATTGATGGGAACTATACATGTCTGTTTTTGGTATTTTTTTTTTCTGTCTTATTTAGCATTTTACAGCATTAAGATGACTAATTTAATTCTTTTCTATAGATTCACTTCAACCATATATTCCCAGAGTGTATATTTCACTATGCCAACAGAGTATTTATAAGGGAGAGTCATAGTTGGCTCCCCCTCCCCACCATCATACAGCGGTTAAGAAATTATGTGGGGGCGGGCGGACGAAATGGAGTGGAACCCACTCTCACCTCCGGAGTAAGATTTTATTTATTGTCTATCTCTCTCATTCTCTCTCTCTCTCTCTATAACACACCTATATGTGCTATCTTTATATTTTTATTTTTTTTCCAAATAGATTGGAAGATAATAAAAATTTGCATGTTTCATTAAAAATTGAGTTTTATTTTTTCTCTATTCTGTTTGTTTATATTTTTTCTGAATAGATCGGAAGATAATAAAAATTGGCATGTTATTTTTCACTTGTAGCAGTACTTATTAGCCACCATAATATATATATATATATATACGCGCGCGCACTCACACACACACGCACACACACATGAGACTAAATTCATAATAATTCTCTGTATTATTGAATATTAACAATTTCATTACAAATACCAATGTTTTTCAGTAATTATTACATATTATAATTACTCTTATATTATACGAGCGCTCCTTAACAGCTAGCATTTTGTATAAATTATGCTAGATTTTATTTATAAAAAATGATACAACAAATTTCAAAATGAAAAAATTAGAAAGATTCGATAATTATGACAAAGTACAATAAAAACAGGTCGGATATATTTCTTATGTGAAAAAATGTATAATCTACTTGTAATTTTCCAGTACATTAGAGATGATGACTTATAATATTTACAAAAAACATACAAACTTATTTAACTAAATAAGACATGTGAAATTAAGTATATATGAGTTTCTAATATTAGATATTTTTGTGTTTCTTCTTTCAGTGAATGATGGTCGGGGATATATATTTAATTTCATTATTTTTAAATTTCATTATTTTTAAATTTTAATATTTTTAAATTTTATTATTAAATATATATTGCAAAATATGCGTTAGAGTTGTTTTAAATAGTATACATCTAATAATGACATATTATGAAAAATTATGCCCTTTCAGGCGATGTAAATAATTTTGAAAAATATGAAACACAAACATTCGAAAATAGACTTGTATTAGGGCATGTTTACATCGTTTATATGAATATTTAGTTATATATATATATTGTCGATGTGAATAATTTAAAAATTAACACTTTTGAAATTCTGAAAAATAGAGAGAAATTACATGGAATTATATTGAGATATGTTTACATTTTAACGATGTAAATATTTTTTCGTAAGAAAAAAAAAATAGCAATGAAATAAGTGTATAACAGTCACAGTTGCAAAGTTTTTATTTCTTCTGACAAATTAGGTAGTTTTTCATTTATTTCCTCTGCTGAATTAAATATTTTATAATCTTGCTAGGGGCAAGGGCTTTTTCTACCAATAAACAAGCACTAATAATTCCTCACAATCGATATCGCACATGCAATTATTTCGCTTAATATATAAAATACATTTGTTTAAAATAGAAATTTCTTTCTCCTCATCTTCGTCTTGATCATCTTGGTAAAAAATGCTTTTCTTGGATATTTTCAAACATTTTAGTATACAGCAATGAATTCTTGATGAATTATTTTCTAAACACACGCAATAATTTATTTTATGATCTAGTTCGCACCAGCATATATCACAATGAAATTTGCAGAGGTAGTTGTTCTTTGCCCGAAGGTAAGTTTTACATTCACATATGCAGAAACCGACATTTTTACAATTTTCACAGGCCATGGCACAAACTTCTGTTTAAGGCTTTGTAAAACATAGCTGATTACAGCAATAGATTATTGAATTATTTTCGAACCTAAACATAATTGAATAAATTTTTTAAAAAGGGGATATGCTATATCTAAAACATTTTATTGCATTATATATACTAATTTTTTACTTCAACTTTATTTTTTCTTTTGATTTGAAAATTAATAGTAGTGCTTCAATTATAACCAAAAATTACGCAATTTTGTACTTAATAAATTTTTCTAGGGAATAAAGAAAAAATTAAAAACAATGTAATTTACTATTGAAATAATTATGTAACATTGCACAATAAGAATTATTACTGAAAACTTAAACACTTATATTTTTTCTTATAAATTTTAAATGGATGTACAACTTCAATTATGACAAAATCAAACAATTACTAAATTTAGTTTATATTGAATGAACTTATAGAGAATAAAACTTTCTAAATATAATTATAAGTTATACATATTGTGGAATGAATCAAATTCCCAACTGAGACTTTCATCATGTTCTGATTCCATCTTCATAGGTTGTAAGCAGCTATAGCATGTAAACTTGGCCGTTGGTGATTGTAATTTTAGTAGTTTATTAAAATTTCGGATCCAGGAAAACTGAAAATTTTGATTCTCGCCCCAATAAAAAATATTGGTATGCTTCCTTGGATTTTTTATCTGTGATTTTTTCCTAAATGCTAATATTACTTTTATGTTGAATGTTGGTTTGTCTCCTCCACTATGGTCTTCATCATTTATTACAAGTTTATATAAATTAATCGTTACTTCATTGTCACTTTCAAATCTGCATATATCCTCCATAGTGCAAATAGGTACCTGAATGTATTGCGTCATGCTAAATGGATTTTTTGTAAATTTGGCTAATACAGCGAATAGGAAACTGTTGATATTTTCACTATCTGATGGATCCTTTATATAAATTACTGAGCGTAGTTTAACTATTTCCTATGGCAGCTCTACTCCTATTGGGCTTCTTTCTCAGTGTACTGGTGAAATCCATGTTGGTGCCAGAGGTGGTGGTGGCAGAGGCATTTTGATTCTAATATCGGCTTCTTTTCTTTCCTTTTCTATAACTTCTGCAGCAGCTGTTGCAGCAGCTGTTGCAGCAGCGTGAGCATTTTCTCCATTTTGCATGTTGTATGCAAAGATACTTTAAGCGAGAAATTGGGATGATACAGCTGGTTCTGGTGATAGTATATGCAGAAACGACATGTCCCATTTAGACTTTTTATAAAATTTTTCAATTTCCTCTTAAGCAGTCCTTGGCTGCTTCTTACTTGTTGAATACTTCAATGAGGATGACGAGCTAGCCATTTATTATTTTAAAATTTAACACTAGTGTTAACAGCATAAACAACTTGACACTATAGTAGTACAACCACGACTATGACCTCCATCAAGAATATATGGTGTTTTATACTTTCGAAGAGGCTATATGGATGCTATTGTCTTTATTTGGCTCATTGTGATTGGTCATTTGAATTTGTAAAAGAACAAAAGAGTGGACATGCCTGAGTGTTAAATATTATAATGAAATATAGGAGGGGGTGACTAGTTATTGCAAAATTTGTTAATAGACAAATGCATCCTGTTATTGTCTGCACTTCCTGTTATTGTCTGCACTTCCTGTTATTGTTTATACATCCTGTTATTGTTGGTACATCCTGTCATTGTTTATGCTTTGAGATTTGGCCTTGATTGCTAGCTTGTTAAATGTATAAAAAGATGGTTCTACCTTACAACATATCAGTCCTATGCATGACATGGCTGAGTTACAATACTAAAGATGAACTATTGGGTGGTGGTGGGGGTAGTTCCAGGGATGAAGGGGGTGGCTTAGACATTAAATTATTCTAGGAAAATAGTGGTGGGGTGGGAAATAGAGGTAGTTGGGTGACCTTTGGGCTTAGATAGGGGTAGTTAAGTGACTCTTTGGCAATTGCAGGGTAGTTGGGTTAGTTTTCACTGATTTTAAAGGCATTTGGGTTAAATTTTGCCTGGAAATAGGGGTAGTTGGGTGACCTTTGGGCTGGAATAAGGGTAGTTGGGGTGTGACGTCACCCCCCCCATTCACCAGAATGCCTGTTTTTATCCTACTGATTCCATTACTAAACATTTTGGGGATAGTTCAACAGTAGCTAAACAATGTTCGGTAGAAGAGCATAGACACACTTGTGACATTCAGTTATTGAGTACTAATGTTGACAAGTTAAATATGACCTCATTCTTCATTCCACTTGCAAATGTTTCTCAAATAGAAGAAATAATTAACGATCTAAAAATTCACAAAGCACTAGGATGGGACGAGATTAGGGTGAAAGACATTAAACAAAACTCAAAGTTGTTAACTCCTATTTTAACCTGTATGGTCAATCGCTCAATAAAGGAAGCGTGCATCCCTGATGGGCTCAAAAGAGGTATTATTAGACTGATATATAAGAAGGGGCCTCAAAACCAAATCAAAAACTATCCCCCCAATAACAATAATGCCTGTAATAGCTAAAATTCTAGAACAGTATATAGGCAAACACTTAAGAAATTACGTGGAAAAAAACAATCTGCTCTATGAAAACCAACATGGATTTAGAGGAAAAAGATCAATCGTTACTTTACTAAGAATGTTTGTAAATGAGATAAACACAGGACTAATTAGGGGGAACCAATTTATAATTAACTTTATAGACCTAGCTAAAGCTTTTGATCTAGTTGACCATGATCTGCTTATTAATGATTTAGAAAATATGGACATTGTAAATAATCAACTATTGTGGTTTAAGAATTATTTACAAAATAGGAGAAGCGTAGTAAAAATTGCAGGTAATATTAGTAATGAAAAGGTGAATCGATATGGAGTAGGGCAGGGTACAATACTGGCTCCTATTCTATTTCTTATATACACGAACTGATTTATATAAGCACATCAAAAATGCAAAGGTTTATGTATTTGCCAATGACATCGCATTATTAATGGAACATAAAAATGTACAGATGGCGAAAAAATTACTGCAGCAGGATGTTGGTAATCTCAGTAAATGGGCGCATGACAGAAGGTTTTGTATAAATGTAAATAAATCAAAACTACTCCATATTTGTAATATCTCTAAACATATGAGTCACCACCCACGAATCAGTATACATAATAATGAATGCTTACATGAATGGTACGGGAATAAAATCACTCACCCATGTTCAACTGCACCTCTAGTGAATGTAACAGATTTTAAATACCTAGGAATATATATCGATAAATCATTGAACTGGGAAAAAGTACATACAAAACTTAAATTTGAAAGTAAGACAGTCAATTCCAGTGTTATATAAACTGAAGGCGGTTCTTTCATATAGGACATTACAGATATACTTTAATGCATTAATAATGTCTAGAATTTTATATGGGATCCAAATATGGGGTGAGGCTAAAAAAACGGAAATCAATAAAATAGGCAAAATTCAGAAAAGTTTTTGAAACTTATACTACCTCATTGGAAGCGGAGTGATACTACATCAACCTGGTGGAAGGAAAATAATGAAATGTCTCCCAAAATGCATTATTATTATTACAGACTACTTGAATTTAAATGCAATAACGTAAAGTTACCTTCCAGACCAAAAACTCAACTAACAAGGAATCAAAATAATACCTGTTACATTCATCCTAGAGGGGTAAATCTACAAATCGACAATATAGATGATTCGGTTCTAATTGCAATTAATGAGTACCATAGTCACATAATAAACGAAAAACAAATTGGTGTATGGAAGAGAAAAGTGAGAAAGTGGTTGAAAGAATGGTGCAAAGATTAAGGAATATTTCTGCATCTTCTTTTCCCTTTATTATTATTGCTGCATTTTTTAGAGCTCTTTTAGACCATCTATTTACCAGTTTCCCTTTCTTTTTTCTTTCCTGTACATTAATGTATGCAATGTCCAATATATAATCGGCTCCTGTGTATGGGTGTAATATTGTGTAATTTATATATATATATTTGCATCGATTGATATATTTTATTTTTATTTTTTTAGTTTAATATGTTCGATCTAAGTAGTAAGAATGATTAATTGTAATTTTGTTTACTAGAATAAACGATAATAAGAGTGTTGGGCACTCATGCAATGAGCATACTTGCCCAGTGAGACCCACAACTTACTTATTTATATAAAAAAAAAAACACACAGACGTGAGGAAGTGGTCTTAGCCAAAGTCAGAATTGGACATACAAAAGTTACACACGCCTATCTTCTTGAAAAAACACAACCGTCAGAGTGTGAGGAATACGGCTGCTGTTTATCAGTTGAACATCTCCTGCTCACTTGTGGTAAATACAATTGGTAGATAAACCCTATCAAGACCTTGCCAAAGCGCTAGCAGATAAAGAGAATTGTAGTGTACAAGTACTACAGATTTTACAGAATATGAACATGTATAATTTAGTATAAATATAATAATGTAACTTACATATGTATCCGTAAAATAATATTTTAGCTTGCTCTAGCACATAAGTTTGTACACGCACGCTTAGCAATAAAAAATTAATAATAATAAAAATAATCTATTACAACAACATTACCAAGAATGTTATGAAAAAATACAATCAAAAATAAATTCAGTTTTTTTTTTTTTTTTGGCTTAGCTTTCGGCATTTAGCCAGTTTTTTCTTTTGCTTAGCCCTGTATAGGGTGTTTTATAGAACTTCCTTATTTATTATTTCTAAGTTTCTATGTTGTGATATTTTATAAATTTATATATTAATGCCACTACCTTCGACAGTGGATCTGCAATTATCTGTGTCACTGAAACTGGGAAAGTATACAGTTCTGTTAAGATTTCTGCTCTAAGTTTGTCCCTACCCTGCTCGTAGACTTTACATTGCCAGATAAAATGATCTATTGAACCCTCTGTTCTACAACTACTGCATGTACTATCATTGATGATATTAATTTTTGCCAAGTGGACGGGGGTTTTGTTGTGTCCTGTTCTCAATCTTGTTATCGTCGCTATAAAGTCTCATCCTAAGTTGATCGCTCCTTTAAACCAAGGGGCTCTTGGGACATACTTCTATATTCTTGAATAATCTTTCCCTTTTTGATCACTAATCTGTTGATACTCAGCGTTCCACTCAATTATAATGTGTTCTTTAATTATCGGTAAAAACTCCCACCAATTTAATTTTTGAGCAATTGTTCTACCTACTTCAGTTTCTACTATTTCATTTCCTTTAATGCCGCAGTGCGACGGAATCCACTTTAGCACTATATCCGTGCCTGCCTGTTGTAAATTAAATGCTTGTCTTCTTATAAGGCATTCGATATTTGATGTTTTCTTGCCAATTCCGCGTGAAAGTTTATGCAGTACGGCCAAAGAGTCTGTTAAAATTAATATTTTTTGTCTGATGAATCTTCTAGAATATTCTAGGCTTTTTAATATAGCATATAGTTCCACAGTAAAGGACGATCCTACGTGTATCAGTCGAAAAATTTTAAACAACTCTCGTCTGGGATAATAAAAGGCTGCAGTGTACCTATTTTGTCCCAGATCAAATGATCCGTCGGTATAGAAGATTTGATAATCAGTGAAACGGGATTTTAATATGTAATTCAATATCAAACTGTTGTGATTTGACATTGGCTGATTAGTTTTAAGAAATTCTTTCGTATCTAATTTGACTCGTGGGCAGTAAAGCGATTCTTGGAAATCCATCCAAAATGGCGCCAGTTTAATGTTATTATAAATTTTTAGATCAAAGTAGTAGTTAAAACTAGTGAGTATTGGGGAAGTTGTAGTAAACCTCCAGTAATCCCGATTTTTTAAGCTGTCTAAGATGGGTATTTGTTTATTTACTGGGTGAAAGCGATACTCTTTATTTTTTATGTAAAATTTGTCCGTAGAATGTTTAAGGAGCAATTTAACCGGAGGTTCTGCACATTCAGCATTGACTACATGAACTGGTATAGATTTCACAGACCCTGAAGCATTATGTTTAACAACTGATTCATGGATGTCAGTTAATGGTGTCAGTTTTTTTATCAATAACAACACATTTTATAGATCCTAGTGCAACTCTGAAATCATACCTTTTAGACTGTTTTCATTTTCCTGAAAGGCATACAGCTGAAAATTTAAGCATCTGCATTAAGAATAAAGTTGAAGAATGGAAGATTCAACAAAAAGTAGTGGCCATTGTTAATGATATTGCAGCTAATATAGCTGCAGCTATTAGAGAAGGGGGTTGGCAAAATATTAGCTGTTTTGCATATACCATCAATTTGGTTATACAGACAGGACTTAAGGAAATAAATGCAGTCTTGACAAAGTAAAAATGATTGTAGAATTTAAAAAAAAAGAAGCCCAACTACACTGGCTATGTTATAAAAAATTCAACAGCAAATGGGTCTTAAGTAACTGAAATTAAAACAGGATATTACTACTCAATGGAATTCAACACATAAATGATGAATCGTTTGTTTACATTAAAAAAAAAACAATTATTTCCAGCATTTCAATATTGGGAAGTACCTATAACACTTACTAATCATGAATGGACTATTATAGATAAGGCAATCAAAATTTTAAAGATCTTTATAAAATAACTGAAGAAATAGCTATAACTCTTCCTTTATCCTCTCCTTTCCTTCATCTTCTGCGGTGTCCGCACTGCTGTCCTTTGTTGCGTCCATTTCGGACCGCTTAGTTATTTAATTTATTAGCTTAGTTTTCTTGTTGTTGGGTCAATGCCGCTGGCGCACGCAAAAAAAAAAAAAAAAAAAAAAAGAAATAGCTGAGAAGCATGTGACTTTGTAAAAAGTTTCAGTTTTATGTAAAATTATGGAGCGTCATATAGATCATTGTAAAAGAATTTCCACCCATAGAAGATAATGCTGAAATTTGTGCTTCATTAAACAGATTAAAAATAAATAAATCAAAGAAAGATATGAAAATGTAGAAATGAATCCACTCTGTGGTGATCAAAACCGAAAGTTTTACTATCGAACGCAGTATATCATGCGGAGTACCTCAGGGTTCGGTCCTCGGACCAACACTCTGGAACGTATTATACTCAGATATTCATAAACAGATGGAAATCTTTTGTTCGCGATATAACTACGATGCAGAATTTATCAGCTTTGCTGACGATTTATGCTCCGTCGTTAAACTAAAAAACGCAACGGAAGCTGACAACGTTAGAGTTATCTGTAAAACCTTGGAAAAGCTTTTTTATCACTGTGGTCTCGAATTTTCAATTGAAAAGACAAAAATGATGGTTACTGGTAACAGGAAAACCACGCAGGTGATTAACAAACTTAGCATACTTAACTTGTTATATGAGAAACCTATTCCAATAGTAAAAAATTTTAAATACCTCGGAGTAATAATAGATCATAGATTTAAATTTAATAAACATGTAAACTACATGACAGATAAGGCGAACAAAATCTTTTATATGCTATTAAAAATTCAGCCTAACTTAGGTGGTGTTAACTATAACAACAGAGTGATAATGTATAATGGTGTTATTCGTGCAATCTTTAATTACTGCTCAAGTATTTATATCACAAATATCTCTATTTCTGATATGAATAAAATTTTAAAAATTCAGAGGAAGCTTCTTCTGAGTGTAGGCTCGTTATATAGAACGGTGTCGATTGCTGCGGCTCCCGTTGTCACTGGAATCCTTCCGGCTGACTTGAGCATGCACCATGCTGCCTTATTAGCAGAATACAAAATGTTCCGAATGCCACTTACCACTTCTTATAGATCGCTACAACTTTTTAACAACAATTTTAACGTAAACTTACAATATGATAATTTTCCAAACATTAATAATTTCAATAAATACATGAAAGTAATTATTTTAAATATTTGGCAAGAAAGGTGGAATAATCAAAATAATGGCAGACTAACGTACAAATTTTTATATGATATAAATGTAAGATTTAGGCTAAAGAAATTACTAAGAATTAATTTTTTAATAAGTCAAGCGTTGACGGGACATGGCAGTTTCGGTACCTACTTGGAACGATTTAAAATTACACCTTCTGACATTTGTCATTTCTGTCAACTTGGTGTTCCGGATACAGTCAGTCATTTTCTATTTGAATGTCTCTTCACTAAGGAAGAACGTTTGAAATATAATTTAAATGGTTACTGTATCGATAATAGAATTATTATAAATAATGTTAACGGATTAAACGTATCGAACTGTTATGCATTCGTAAATTATTGTAATCTCGCTTTGAGGAAACGCATTACTATATAAAATATACCTAACGTTAAGTCGATTATATGTTACGAATACTGTGACTAAGCCAATAGGCATCGCGGTCGTATATATAAAAAAAAAAAATATGCTGAGGCAAGCATTTTAGACGCTCGATTTAAAAAACTAAGGTTTAGGAATTTAGAACAGTATGATAAGGCTGTTAATAGTTTAAAAAATTTATTTAGGAACATGGAAATAGAAGTGGTTATTGTTTCACATGAAATAAATACTTTCACTGAATCTACATTACCAGTTTCAATATGGAATGAATTTGATAATGAATTAAATGAATATGTAAAACCAAAAAATCAGAACTCTGCAAGTATTAAGAAGCTGGAAAAATATTTAGAAGATGAAATGTTGCTGAAGACTGAAGATCCATTAAAATGGTGGAATGAACATGCATACATATCCTATTTTGCATGGTTATATGATAAAATGAGTCAGCGCCCACTTACACGATGCGACAAGCAAACGATAAGCAACAATCATATCGCCATCGTTCGAGTGCTACATGTTGTTCTACTTTTTGTTGCTTGAGCTAACGATTGTTTGTTTACATTGTGAATTTTTATGCGTAATATGGACGAGCAAGAAATAAATATCAAATTTATTCAATTACTAGAAAAAAAGTCTTGCTTGTTTGACTACACGACTGCAGAATACAGCAATAGGAGTATACAGGACAAAGCATGGGAACAGATTTTGGCAGAAATGTCTGAATCTAGTAAGTACATTAAATGTATATTATAGCTTTATTCAATAATATATATTTGCTAGTGAACAAAAATAAATTTCGCTGTAATAAACCTTTATATCCTGATCTGACTTTATAATATTTTTGATATATAACTAATAATGCTCCAAAATTTCGAAAAAAATTTTTAACAAAAGTATTTTCAGATCTGTACGTCTGTCATACTTAAAAAATAAAAAATTAAAATAATCAGATCATACATAATTCGTGTATATTATTTTAAATGATACAAAACTGCATTTTTTAAATGTATAATTACAAACTAACCAAATACAATTGTAGTATATACATATATGAAACAAGTTATTAATTTATATCTATATATAATAAATAGATATAGAAGATACTTTATAAGGATACATACTCTTCGCCAGGTGCATGACACTTATCGCTGCTGGTACAAACTACAGTCAGTTACAGTGCACATCTCTTGTGTTAACTCTATAGTTCGCGATGTGCATTTAAAGATACACACATTTCCAAACTCTGTTTTAAGTCTCATAATGCTAATACAGGTTATTGGTCGCGAAGTGTATCAAGGGATAGATCACTGAAAACTATCCAGGAGGTGCTGCGATTTATGAGTAAACTAAAGTAATATAATTACCGTGATTGTAGCAAGCCTCTCACTATTTCGTATACAAACACGTGTTATACAGAATATTTGTTGTAGTTAGTGTTTTTTTTGGAAATTTTTGTTTATTTTATATTACTTTTTCATTTTCCGCGGCGTTTAAACCTTAAAGTAAGTAATTATTACATCGTATATTAATTTATATTTGTTACAACTATTATTCATGAAAAAATCTTACTGTATCTTAAAAGATACATTATGACTGATAGCACAATTTTTTTTGTTTTTTATGTATCTTTCAAGATACATCGCTACCTATATGGTAATTAAAAATCTTCATTCATTACTCACTTTATGCAAATTTTATTAAGCTTTTGATTACCACATTTATTCAATTTTATTTCTCTCTATTAGATAAATAAATTACTGAAGAACAACGAAGAAATTGCGTTAGCTCTCATGATGCCTCCGTCAACTTCAGATTTTTCTGATTCATCATCTGATGATTTTGAACTCCACGAATCTTTAGTGGAGAATTTGATTTCCGATATTGATAGTTTAATTATTCATAATTCTCTTAAACTTCCTAAATCGCCGCCATCGTCAACCTCGTTTTGTATTTCAAAACTGAAACGAAAACAGCCAATAAAAAAATATAAAAAAAAAGAAAAGAAAAAAAAGAACGGTTATCTCATTAGTGGGAAAGAATGGAATATTTTCATACCGTTGATATTCCAATTTCAGAATACTCTAAACGGCAGTCAATTCTATCCTCTCTTGAATATTTTAAATTGTTTTTTGATGACAACTTAGTGAACAGTATGGTTTACCAGACAAATCTACACAGTCTAGCCATAAACACTGTCTACCAGTTAAATGGAAATATCTCGAAAACACAAAGAGGTACAAAATTGAAAAAAAAACATATTTGAGAAGAGTATTTCCATAGCAATCGATTCGTAAAAAAAATATTCCTTTCACCTTCACACATCACTGCAAACGGTTAACAAAGTCGTCAATGCTCGCACGCAACGTTTCGAGTGGAATTTCAACTACAGCTTTCGTGATTGACGCTTCCAGAGATTCCAGGTTACGGTGCGGCTTTCTACACACTTTTTCCTCCAAAATCTACCATATGCCATAATCAAGGGGGTTTAAATCCGGGCTTCCAGACGGCCAGTTGGAATGACGAATTAATTCCGGAACATTTTCTTCTAACCACTTTTGGGTCGGCTTCGCCCTATGGGCTGGCGCAGAATCCTGCTGGAAAACCCAGTGCTTATTTTTGAATAAGGTTTGGTTGAGAGTCTTCACAACAGCATCCAGCATCTTTTGATAGACTTTAGCCGAAGTTTTAACACCAGTTTCACAGGAATGAATGAAAGTAGCACTTCGATACGAAACTCCCACCAAACCATCCCATAAGAAGGGTGGTGACCTCACTGCACCCTGGCAACTTTGTCTTTAGCTTCATATGAGCTTCTGGTGTAGACACGGTCGTTTTGTTTGTTAAAAGTTGCTTCTACCGTGAAAATTTTCTCGTCGGTAAAAATAATTTCCCGGTAGTATCCAGAACCAAAAACACGAAGCAGATTTTTCGATCGTTCGAGTCGAATTGCTTTCAATTTGTCCGTCAACAGGTGACCGGTGTACCTCTTGTACGCTCTCAAACATAAATCATCACATAGTGTGCGAGAAACGGGCGTTGCGCGATATTCATCTCAGGAGAGAGTATTTTTTGTTTTCAATGCGGGTTCCTTCGTATACGAGCTCGTACAGCTTTGATAACATACGGTGTGCGAGCAGTGCAGGCACGGCCGGTCCTAGGACGGTTTACCACATAACCTGTCACGTTGAAACGTTGAATAGTTCGATAGACGAACTTTTGACTAATGTCAAGCGGTTTAAGTAGTGAGAATATCTGCTTAACGTTCCTGCCTGCCTTAAGCAAGCCTATCACCGTAACGCGTGTATGATATTCGGACCACTCCATTCTCGGAACCAATAAATAAGTTTCGTACTGTATGTAAAAACAAGCAACACTGACGATCTGAACGTGAACAACTCACTCGAACAGTATTGCTATTGTAGGGGACTGAAAAATCTCTCGTTTGCATGGTGAACAGTATTTATAGCTAGACTGTGTATATTCAGTCCAAATAACTGGTAAATCTGTAAACATTACTTTACATGAATTATGGAATTTTATTGGCATTCACATGATAATAGGCATTGTAAAAATTCCTTTGTATAAATATCAGATATAGTGTTGTTATCGCCGACGTGATACCCAGAAAACGGTATGATCAATTGATTAGCTCCTTTCATTTCAACAATAATGAAAACGATGACGGAACGGATCGATATTACAAAATGCGACCTGTATTAGATAAACTCAGACAAAATTTTCTGAAAATTGATGAAGAAGGTAAATATAGTATAGATGAAGTGACGGTACTATACAAAGGAACTCGTGCCGGATCTAGACAGCAGTATATGCAGTGCAAACCCACAAAGTGGGGAATTAAAATTTTTGTTAGAAGTGGAATAAGTGGTTTAGTTTATGCTTCCTTCCTTACAGTGGAGAAAGCACATTTGATAGCCTGAATTTCGCAAAAACTGAAGAAACCTTTGGTTTAGGAAAGAAAATAGTTTTGGCCTTGTCAAAAAGTATTCAAATCTCAGTGTCATTTGTTTATTTTGACAACTTTTTCACATCTTTAAGACTTGTTCAGTATCTTTTCTTTAGGAACAATACGGGCCAATAGATCATGTAATTGTACTTTATTGAGCAACAAAGAATTACACAAGTTAAAATAAATAAGGTAAGAAAAGACAGACGCTAAGATTTAAGTATAATAATTCAATTTTTTTTAGAAATGACTAACATCAATCCAATTTGGGATTACTTTGTAAAAAGTGCAGATATGACATCGAAAATCACGTGCAAGCTGTGTAGCAGGCAAGTGTCCATGGGAAGTGATTTGCCGAGAAAACAAACAATATAAGACTTAAAAATGCACCTGTCAAAGTATCACAGTTTGGAAAATGGAGAGTACACTGACAAACTTTCCAAAATTCAAAATAAGCGCAAAGATTTAAGAAGGGAACAGAATGAAACAAAATCGACTGTAGTGGAAAATGCCAGTACTAGCACAAGTGTCGACAAGATCCAGCCTACATTACAATTTCTAGCATATGCTCCAATGAAACAGTGGCCAGACGACCACGAAGAGATTTCTTAATCGTTAATATGCAGCCATTTAATGTGGTTGAAGGGCAAGGCTTCAAACGCATAAACTTTGCTGATCCAGCTGCACAAAAAAAGTACCGAATTAAGTCGGAAAAGTACTTTCGGATTGAACAATAGCCAATAACATACGAAAAGGTAAAGACGAAAGTTGTAAAATTACTAAAAGAGGCAGAATGAATAAGCTTTACACCAAAACAAGCTCGTTGCTAAGTTTTACCGCCCATTTTATCTGAAATGAACAGCGCCTTAAAGTAGTCCTTGCCACATCAGTATTGAGCGATGATCACTCTGGGAACTATATATCAGAGAAACTAAAGGAAATCGTTAAAGCATTTAACATAGAATCAAAAATTCATCTTGCATTGCGCGATAATGCTCCAAATATGGTTCGAGCAACTAAAGAAGTTGTGTACACCTCCCTGGGTTGTGTGGTTATGCTATCCGGGAGTAACTATTAGGGAACTTTCGGAAAGAATAAAGAATAAAGAAATAAAAAAAAAGTGATAGTATTAATTGGCACGAATAATTGGGTTAGAGACCAATCAGCAACAAGCGTAATAGCAGAATACAGAGATTTAATATAGAAGATTTGAAAAGAAAGGGAGTAGAGGAACTAATTCTATCTAATAACTATCCATCCAGCAGTAGTGAAGAACCGGTATGAAGATTGGGACTGGCCAAATAAAGTAAATCAATATATAAAATCTCTTCAAAAGATAATATAAAAATAGTAGATTTAGCAGAAGTTTGTTTGTATAGAGGAAACGGAAATAATAATAATGTAAGAAGAACTGATTACAGGATGTTCGAAAAATATATCGGGTCGCGTAGAGATGGTATACATCTTAGTGCACAAGGTTTTGACGTTTTAGATGATTTATTAAAAGAGTGTTTTTAAGACGCCAGTGTAATGCTTTACCTGTGACGTATACATGGAATGGCGAGAGAGATTACAGGAATAAAGAGATAAATTTAAAAAATAAAAGAGAAATTTTAACCATGTATGAGGAACAGTTCTTGGAGGAGTCGAAAAATTTTGATTTAGAAAGAAGACACGTATCGCCGCGCATTAAAATAAAATTGTTTAACCGTGAGTATTCCGCTCTAGCGGACACAGGAAGTAAAATTACAGTCACATCGATGAAAGTATGGAAAGAAATTTGTTCAGATTTTAGTAAAACGACCCTACCTAAATTACTGGGAACGAATACGAACGTTGTCGTTGCGTGTAGTAATAAAAAGCAAAAGGTGGTGATGCAGATATTGCTGCCTATGGTATTTCATGTACATACGTTCTACATTCCATCTCTTAATGTGGAAATTATTTTGGGTAGCGATTTCCTCGAACAGAACCGGGGAACTATTGAATTTGAGGAAAGAAGATTTCGTTCAGTGAATGTAGTGTAAGCAAGGAAGTAAATGTACTCTATGAGAAAAATTTAGAATTTATAAAAAAGGAAGAAACAGCAGACGTAGTCATAAGAGAATTAAATGAAATAACAATAGAACCAGATGTAGTACTTGAAACAAATGAAATCCAAAAAGATGCAAGAACAAGTACTATAAGCGAGTCATGGAATACTGAAATTACGAAATTACTAAAACGTTATGATATCTTTTCGGATAGCCCTGGTAAATGTAATAGGTTTGAATATGAAATTAAAACAGTAAAACACGAAGTGATAGCCAATCCTAAGTGTTATCCAATAGTGATGGGAAAAAATTTATTAGTAGAAAAAGAGATAGAGAAAACGTTACAGGAGGGAGTTATTGCACCATCCAGATCACCATATTGTAATCCTCTGGTAGCAGTTATGAAAAAAAAACGGAAGCGTGAGATTATGTATCGACTCAAGAAAAATAAATAAAATTATAATTAAAGATAACGAAACTCCACTGCGGATAGAGGAATTATTGTATAAGCTAAGAGGGTTCAAAGTTATTAGCAGCTTCTTAGATTTAGTTGCGAGTTTCCTTCAGATTCCACTGAAGGAATCCTCCAGAAATTATACAGCTTTTAATTATCAAGGAAAAAGTTATGAATTCACAGTGGTGCCGTTTGGGTTATCGATAAGCACAGCTTCATTTATAAAGGCCATGAGAATAGTTCTAGGTACTGAGTGTGACTCTTTTATATCAAATTATGTGGATGATATTTGTGTACTGTCTAATAACGAGGAAGACCATATCCAACATTTAGAAATAGTATTTAAAAAATTGCAAAAAGCAAATTTAACAGTCAACTTGCGTAAATCAGAATTTGGGGTTAGAGAGACGAAGTTTTTGGGGTATACACTGTCGAATAGAGGTATCTCTATACAAATAGAAAAGATCAACATCATAAATCAATTTAGACAACCAAAGAATAGGAAAGGGGTCCAAAGACCTGAGATACGTAGCGGGATTGAGCAGGCGAGAGGAGCGCTAATAAGAATGAAGAACCTATTCACGCATCAAGAACTGAAACTGAAACTCAGAAACTCCTGAGATGCTACGTTTTCTTCATCCTACTGTATAGTTGTGAGTGCTGGACACTAGACTCAACTTTAGAAAAAAAAATCAGTGCTTTTGAGATGTACTGCTACCGACGTGTCCTGAAAGTACCACGGACGCAAAAAGTAAAGAATATTGAAATACTTAATAGACTGGGAAAGAACCTTGAACTGCTACGAACCATCAAAAAACGGAAACTACAATACTTGGGACATATCTTAAGAGGATCTAGGCATACCACTCTAAAAATACTACTTGAGGGTAAAATTTCTGGGAAGAGATCGAGAGGTAGACGTCAAATTTCATGGATGGATAATCTTAACAACTGGTTCAACTGTTCCTCATTAGAACTTTTCCAAACAGCTGTTGATAGAAATAAATTCCAATTGTGGATCGCCAACCTTCGAGACGGAGACGGCGGATGAAGAAGAAGAAGTAACTTCTACCAAAGATTCATAAAAGACTTTGCTTATATATTGCATCCTATATTTGACCTGCTAAAAGCTAAAAAGCCATTTGTTTGAGATGAGAAATGCAAAGCTTTTACAGATTTTAAGTTAACATTGAGTAAGAATATAAGTTTACAAATTCCGAATTACAAAGAACCATTTTATATAAGAACGGATGCGTCTAATACTGCGATGGGGGCAGAACTCTATCAGAAGGACCAGGATTATCCTAGACCGATCATTGTTCATTAGTAAAGTACTCAATAAACACGAGCAGAACTATTTCTGTACTGAAAAAGAATTGCTAGCAATAGTCCATGCTTGTCAAAAGTTCCGTATATTTATTGAAGACTACCCAGTTATCATTGAAACAGATCACAGAAGCTTAAAATTTTTGTGGGAAAGCCAATGGAAATCGGAACGTCTAATTAGATGGATGTTATACCTGCAACGGTTTGAGTTAAAGGTAGAATACATTAAAGGTTCCGAAAATGTGGTTGCGGATTGTCTTTCTCGTTATCTGATATCAGAGGAGAAAGTCGAGTCAGGGCAGGTACTGATCGCGGGAATAAATAAACATAGAACCCCTGAAGATAAATTATTAGAAAAAGTAATAGGGGAACAGCAAAATAATATATTGTGTGAGAAAGTTAAAAAAGGTCTTAAGAGTGACGAACGGAATAAGTTAAAAGAATTCTACCGATTAGAGGATGGTGTAATATTTATTGACCCAAGCGGACAAAAACAGCACTGGAGGTTATGGATCCCAGAGAATATTACGCAGGAAGTGATACAGAAATATCATGGAGTTTACGCGCACCCCGGGATAACAAGAACGATCCATTTAATTAAAAGAGAATGTTATTTTTTTAAAATGAGAAAATTAGTGAAAGAAATCATAGATAGGTGTGAAATCTGTAAAAGAGTAAAATACGATACGGAGGGACATAGCTACCATCAAAAGGCAATACAAGTTACTAGACCTCTAGAACTGGTGTGTTTAGATATATTCGGACCTCTTCCACCTTCCAAGGGTATGGATAAAATCGTCATAATGGTTGGCTTCTTTTCTAAATACATAGTTATATCCTTTGAAGAGACTGGTGACAAAAAACGTAATCGCTAAAATAAATAACTTCACACAAATCTATGGGAAAATGGAAGCCATTTTAACAGATAATGCATCGATATTCCGAAGTGATCTTTGGAGCAAATATTTTCAAGAAAGACAAATCAAAGTAAAACATACGACATCTTATAACCTGAGAGGAGATCCAACAGAAAGATATAACCTAGAGGTAGCAAAATTGTTAAGACAGTATCTACCGGGTAAACATACTGTAAGGGCGAATCATATCTCAGAGGTCGAGCGTATAATTAATGAAACTCCACACACTATCACGGGGTATGCTCCGATAGAAGTTCTCTTAGGAAAAGAAATCCAGGGTATTTTTAGAAAACAGATACAATTCCCAGATACGAATACTAAGACCCATCCTGAGATAATAGAGGAGGTAAGAAAAAGGCTAGAGCACAGAACTAAGAAAATATTAGACAAATCTTCGGACAGTAAAAACAAGTATATAGTAGGGGAAAGGGTGTATCTGAGAAATCACTGTCTCTTAAATAAAAACAAAAAACGCATGAAAAAATTAGAGAACCTATATAAGGGACCTTTTATCGTAAATAAAATATTAGATCATAATGTGTACGAACTGAAAGATAAAAATGACAAATGCATGGATCTGCATAATGCTGTAAACTTACGTAGGGGGTAAAGTACCACTTAAATAGTAATTAGAGCCAAGAACCGTAAATCGTTCGCTAAGTGCGGCGTAGGTAAATTCTTGAGGATTTCTAATATAGTTAATTTAGTTTTGTGTAATCGATAGTATTTAGAGAACAGTAAATAGTTCGCTGAGTGCGACGTAGGTAAATTTTTGAAAATGTATAATAGTTAATATTAGTTTCGTAGTATTTAGAGCCAAAAACCGTAAATCGTTCGCCGAGTGCGGAGTAGGCAAATCCTTTGGGAGTTTGTAATATAGTTAATTTAGTTTAGTAGTATTCAGAGCACCGTAAGTCGTTCGCAAGATGCGGCGTAGGAAAGTTAAAATGTTTAGACCAATGATTCATTAAAAATATTGAGAAAATGGGGAATCCGGTTTCCAGATGGGAAGACCCCATAAGTCTTCTGCTTTTGGAAAGTATTTTAAAATTTTAGGAAAAATTTCTAAAATACTCGGGGGAATCTGTCGTGAACCAGATGGGTACACAAGGGGTAATCATAATAATAGTAGTAATAATAATCATAATTATAATCAGAATAGACCGAACTGCTAGTGGCTGTGCTCTGGCTCGACGACGATAAGGTATAGATAAATATCCCGTATTTTAAACAAAAGACGGTGATACTTATCTATTCATCTTTTGTTCGGATATTAGCGGTGCGAGGCGAGTAAAATCCGGCTTATCGCGGAGTAAATGCGGAGCTGATCGGTTTTGATCGTTCTCTCTTCATATTTGGCTTGAGAGAGACACGTATTGGCATTTGAACCGAGTGGACGGTTAAACCATCAACGGAAGAAAACACGAGTTATTTCAGTTACTAAATTATATTATGAATTTGTATTTTTGTATTATAAGTCAAAATTTATTAAAGTAAGACCTCGTTAAAATTGTCATCTGCACGAGAATAAAATCCTCACATCGGAGGTAGAATCACGCACCGAAGCTAACCATAATAAAGGCCGTGAAACGTTTCGTCAATAAAGGAAACATAACAAACGGAGCGGTAGCCAGGAAGAATTGTCAAGACTCGGAATCGTATCATTCGCCAAGAACCAGAATAAGACACAATAGCAAGTTTTTTTTTAGTTGTAATATATATTTATGTCTGCTTAATGAATTGTTGCTGTGAATAGTGCGGTGAAATTGATGTGGTGTGTGTGCGTGTGCGCAACATTTATGTTTTTTTTTAGAAAGCCCCTAGCGTCGGGAAAAAAACTAGTCTGCATGTAAACAGCATATAAAGGTAAACGAAAACCAAGTTTGTTAATATAATTGTCTTGTATATATATATATATATATATATAATTTTTTGTTGAATCAATATATGAATAAAATTGTTTAGAATTATTTCCGTTAATGGCGGTCTACTCCGCAATATAGTAATAAAAAAAATAAATAAAACACAAGAAAAGTTATAGTCCGCTCATTATACCGCGAGGGAAAATTAATTTTTTCGCTGCCGCATTTTGACGAACTTTTGAAAAAATGCCACAAAGTTGTTGGTCACTTTCACAGAAGTGAATCCGTAAGAAGACATTTGAGTGCCTTAGTACATATTTAATGATGGACGGATTGAATGAACAGAAAAGTGCCATAAATATGTACCGCGTAGAAAGAGGTGACATTGAAGAGATTAATGCAAGAGAATGGGATTTAATGAGGAACATTATAAAGGTCTTGTAATGCTTTTACCAAGCAACGTTGGATATTTGTTCGGATTCATTTTGTGTTTCAATGGTGATACCACTCGTTGCAATGCTGAATGGGAAATGAGCTGTAACAGAACCTATGGAACACAAACCAAATTCAGCTGAAGGAGAATACATGGAAACCGAGATTGAGAACATGAAAGGCAAAGCTCATTTCAAGAGAATATCGAAGAAAATCCTCCTAACCAGGATTCTTGAACTTTACCAAGTCAAGAAACGCTGCCTTTAATTCGACCCGCACATGCTGCAAAAGTAAGATGCATAGAAAATTTATCTAAAATTATAAGTGGAGAAAGATCCTACGATTTAAATATTCTACAAGAACGTACTCAGTTGCGGGCGTCACAACGTGTGGCCAGTGAAAGTGTCGAACAACGTGAGCAACGTTTAGAAGATACGCAACGACGTTCGTCACAACGTATGGTCACTGAAAGTAATGAGCAACGTGAGCGACGTTCAAAAGAGTTTTGTGTTCAGACGTGTATTTCTGGTGTCTCTATTTTTCTATATTTATTTAGTGTTGTACTGTAATTCAAGATTTAAATTATTTTTCAATCCTCTTAATAGGTACAGTATATTTATTTATTTCATCAGTGGCGACTATACCTGCTCACTTTTAGCAAAAACAAGAATATAAAACTTCTTCATACCTTAGCGTTCAGAATTTTATTCGTCTTAAATTAAAATTGATTTTTTTTAACTTTGTATTAAAATGGAAAAAACCTGTATAAAATGTTGCCAGACTTTAACCTAGAGTGTGCTAGCGTTGCCCCCAGAACCTGGAGCAAAATGAGCAAGGCTGTCAGGGATTCCTGGAGTTGTGTAACGTGCAAGCCAATTACTAAAGATGTAATAAAAATTTCCTGTGAGAAGAAATGAAGCCTTTGTATATCCGGATAAACAATCTTGTCAAGAAACTCGAAGCAGTTGAAACTTTTAATCAAAACTGTCGGAATAATGTAGATGGATACCGGAATATATATTTACACATTCGATGCGTGTCTGTTCGATTAACGATCAGCATGGGTAAGCGATATTTCATGAAAATCACCGTTTAAATGACAAGATGGATAACTAATTTAGCAACCGCAATATTGTGATGAATCGTAAAAACGATTGGAACGTGCTTATAGTCCGAATACCTAAAAAAAATGGTTCGAATAAATGATATTTTAATGCTATTTCCAAATCTACGATTGAAAACCGCTTTAGTTAAAGATAATAATAATAACTGATCTAGCACGTAGCTCTAACAGAGCTCGAGCTGTAGAAGTAGCTAGAACTGAAGAATCTCAAGAGCAGACACAGACCAGATCGACTTTAAATGCCGAGCGTCACTCCTCTCAAAGGGCTGCCGAGACCTCAGAACAGACTCGGGCACTCGAGCTTTAGCTGCTGAGCGTCATGCGACATCAATAGCTGCAGAGACACCTGAAGAATGAGAAAGACGACGAGTTCCAAATGCTGAACGGCAGTCAGAAAGAAGACAAGCATTTACGCAAACTACATGGTAGGTGTTCAACGATGCCGCTTTTTTTTATAACTAGTCATTGATTATATTAATCATCGATTAGTTCTCATAGGCAAAATGGATAAAAAGTGTATACATTGTGAAGCACTCAAGTGGAAAGAAGAAACTCCGGGTATGTGTTGTTCTGGTGGAAAAGTTTCAGTTCCAACACTTGGGGAGCCAGAAGAACCACTCAAATCTTTATCATTCCCACCGAACTTCTGTCAACTTCAGTCATCAATTGAAGATCTTGAAAATAAGGTTTCCCCAAATATCGGCAACAACTTCAGGAATCACGATTGGCTTTGCGAGCGAGCTATCTTAGCTCCAAAGAATGATAACGTCTATCGAATCAATAATAAGATTCAATTGAAAATTTCTGGTGCATTACAGAGTACAAATCCATTGATACAGTTACAGAAGAGGATCAAGCTATTAATTATCCAGTCAAATTTCTCAATTCAATGGAGCCACCTGGAATGCCACCGCACAAACTGACACTGAAAATCCATATACAGCAAAATATTATGTGAATTAGATTTAGTGATAATAAGAGACTGATTGGGTTTTATATCATATTTTAAACGTAAATCTGTGAAGACGGGACAATGAAACATGAGATTCATCGGCTTCACCTGTATTACACAGGGAACACTCTGCCCCCTCGGCAAGTTGGAACCTAAATAAACAGGACCCAAATTTTCTGTGACCAGAGAGCACCTGTGAATTGTAAAAAGTAATATTTAACTTCTTTATTTAAACCGTTCACTAATCAGTGGAAAAAACAAATACGTTTTCCTACCAGTTAGGGCTGTGTCCCATCCGGCTTGCCAAGCTGAAAGCAGAGATGGATGTATGAAATTTTTAAGCTAGGATGTAATCCTAGACTACCGAAATTAACTGAAAGGAATTTAATGTTTAATAATTTAGTGACATCTCTTTAGAGTCTATATTCACATATTATAGAGCTGCGTTAGAAGAATAGGGATATGATCACTACCAAAAGTGCCGCCGGGAGTTCTCCAGGAGTTTATAAGACCAAAATTCGAAGATGAAAACAAGAGATCGATAGCACTAGAGGAAGATGGATGTTTGAAGAAAGTAGGAGAACGATCACTGAGGAAAAAAATATTATGGTTCAGGATGAGATTTTCCAGAATCACACAATTAGGATTGCGCCCTGTGCAGCCCCAAAGAGGGAAGTGCGCATTCCAGTCCCCACCAATAATGAACGGATCGGATAAAGATGAAAGGAATGAAGGCAAAGGAAGACTAGAAAGGCTGGAGTTAGAAGAGGATGTACACGCAAGCAATATATATAGGATTTAAGAGAATATTTTCAAGTAAAATATGAATCATGTTAGGAAGGTCAGGAAGGGGCAGAGGAAGAAACGGGATATTGAGTGAGATAGGATAGATCACATCTAATTAGAATCGCAACATCACCATATCCATCCACATGATCAGATCGGACTAGAGAATAACCTTTGAAATGTAGAGACTAGGAGGATTTAAGCCAAGTTACTACATGAATATTGTAGAAGTCTAATAAACACTCTACAAATAGTTTATTAGCTTGTAAGCTGCGGCAATTACATTGCAGAATGCTCAAAGTGCAAGACCGCGACATCTAGCTGGAAGGAGAAGAAAAGGAACTAAAAAGATAAAGAGAAGTGGGAGAAGGCAGAATTGGATTTAAAGTAAAAGAAAAGGATGTAATAAATAAGAGGAGATCGATTGTAAACGATCTTTCAACTTAAAGAAGAAGTTGGTAAAAAGAGAACGAGTAGTCGAGAGAAGACCTGCCTGTGATTGGATGCAGGTAAAATTGTAGGTATCTCGCCATTCAGGAGAAATACCTGCACGAACTGGGTTGACGACCAGTTTGTAGGCTTCCTTCCATAATAGTGTTAAAAAATAGTCGGGAGAAATACCTGCACGAACTGGGTTGACGACCAGTTTGTAGGCTTCCTTCCATAATAGTGTTAAAAAATAGTCGGAAGAAATACCTGCACGAACTGGGTTGACGACCAGTTTGTAGGCTTCCTTCCGTAATGAAATAACCATGTAACATAAAGAAAAAATTAATTAATATTAGAATTGCGGAAAGTTTTAAGTTCATAAATCTTGAGGAAAACCGGAGGCAAGAGCAAAACATAGAGATAAGGACTGCAAATAAAGAATGGAATGCAACATGAGGAACAGGGTCAAAAGAGAAAAATGGAAGAGATGGCCTAATTAAAATGAACGTGATTGGATAGGAAGGCTGAACGATTATCAAGGATCGTGGAGGAAGACGTTGTCAAAAGAAGCGAAGAGTTCCATGATTGCTGCGGAAAGATTGAAGGGCGACAAAAGAAAAATGTTATGAGAGGAACTAGAACATTAAAAGGAGCTGGTAAGGGACAGGAAAGTATGGAGAGATTGGATTAGGGGGGATCGTCATGATTCAGAACGCAACCATTTGATGGGAAACGAGAGTAAAAGGAGGGGAAGATTGGAAATTGAGGAGAAGGCTTTGAATGAGATTTGGGTTTGGAAGTTTTGTGGAAAATGAGGAATTTAAGATGTGGAAGAGAGGGGAATTTAGAACTTTTGGGGGAGGCGCTTGAAAAGGAGGTGGAGGCTGCGGCACTATTAGCATAGGAGAAGGCTTGAGAGACAGAAGTGGAGAATTTAAGTTCAGTGGCTTCGTGAAAAGAAATGTCCTCGAAAGCCATAATTCTTTTTATGTCCTTCTGCCACTGCCATTCAGGATAGACTCGATCGGAAGAGCTGTAACCACCTTTGCAGTTGCGGCAAAAGGGTGTCTCCTGGAGATTCATACACTCAGAGGAAGAATATTTAGAGGCACAATGGGAACATGTGAAGGATGAGAGCTGCGAAAATGACGTGCAATATGCCCAAAAAGGAAACATTTGGAGCATTGGGTGGGAGAACGGATACTTGGGGACACTGGAAAACGAAGTTTATAAATAGATACAAACTCAGAGATAGAGGATTTGGCAAATTTTAGCTCGACACTTCTGGTGGGAATTTTGGATCCATTGGAAGAACGAAGAATACGATGAACAGATCCAATAGGCATAAAAAATTCAAGGCCTTCTTTGATTTCCTCAACAGAAAAAGAAGAATGAACTCCAGAAATAACACCAATTCTGTATAGAGTATTGTGGGGGATGAAAGCATTGAAATTGTAGTAATTGAAGAAGGAACGATTGTTCAGAAAGTCGTTGGCGGCGGAAATGGAGGGGAAGACAACAGAGATACGCCCTCAGAGAAGGAGGTGGAAATGTTGTTGGTGAGCCTGGCCAGAGCAAGCGGGTGGCAATTTCCAATGTTTTTTATCAACAAAGGAGTTCTTAACGAAAACTTTGAAAGGTCCCGGATAATCGAACGGGAAAATGTTTTCTGAAATATCGTGAATATGACCGGTGCTGTTGACATTGATCGGCATGTTATTAACGTTGTTAGAATTATTATTATTATTACTACAATTATCGTTATTATTGTCCTGGAGACTTTTGATATTGAAATTTTTGAGGCACTGACATTGCTGTTACTATTATTATTATTATCGTTGTGAATTGTCGCCGTACTAAGAAATTCAAACTACTTCGAAACTAGCGCAAAAAAAGACAGACTCTCGCTGATGTAGGATTCTCCAGGTCTCTATCCGCGCAGCACTGGTTCCTCTCGGAACATCTGACCGCGGCTAACTCCGAACTTTACATGACAGCTAGATCCCTTCGATCAACTGCGAATTGGACGTACATTTGGATACGAGACAGCAAAATTTTCGGTAGGCGCACTGAAACTCTTCTCATTGGAGCAAATAGCGTACCTCAAGTCTGCTTCTAAATAACTATTATTTATTCCGATATATTCGTACTTCTTTTCCATTTATATCTATGTGTTTGCCAATGTCTATATTTTTCGCTTCAAGTTCATTTACTGATACATGTGTGTATGTGACCGCGTACGTATGGGTGAGTGCGTGCGTATGTGTGTGTGTGCGTGTGAGTGCTTGTGTATTTACCTGTGCACGCATTTTGGTGGTGTTAATGCATGTTTCTTTCTATTCTCCTGTTTCTGTTAAACCTGTCTTAGGCTATGGTGCACATTACCTTTGCTTTCCGTTTCTTCGATGACACTAATCCTACTAACGTTCATATTTTCTTTTTTTAACTATTTCTGGATTTTGGTTTGGTTTTATGAGGACACTTGTATTAACTTTATATCGGTGCTTCCGTAATATCTTTAATAGTTTTATATGCTTATAGGTTCAAATTAATTATTTCAAATCCTTACGTTTTTGTTTTTTTTTTTGTTATTGTTTGGCTCGTATATAGTTGTCAACTCCGCTATAATTAATTACATATTTCCCCTTCGACTTTCATATACATACTTGCGTGGTACTACATTATTTATAATATCTTTTAATCATGAATTCAGAAATTAAATTATTCACGCTTAATATTGTCATGATTCCGTATTTAACGGTATACCCGGGGAATCATGTCGATCGCTGATAAGAAATTCGGGGTACCGTCGTGCAGGTAATCCATGCGCATGTGTCTGTGTGTGTGAAATATTCATTGTTCTACTGAGGAGTATGTCTCGAACGGTGAATTCCGATGATGAGCTCTCGCTGTTGCATTAACGAGAACGTGTTACGTGGTAGCGTAAATTATCGGAATACGCATGTTGTTAAATTATTCTAAATTGTACTTATTTGTAACAAAGAAAAGCATATTGATATAAGAAGTAGCCGAACAAACACACACGGTAAAGGTTGGAGCCAAGATAATATCGCCGAACAGTAAAACTTCGAAAACCGAGGACTGATTAAGGCGTACAAATTACATCAGTGCCCAACAGCAGCCAGTGGAGTAGCAGAAAATTCCAGCCTTGAAGACACAAGTCGAAGGAGGCCAGATATTCAGCACGAAGGAAACACCACAGGCCAGATATATCATTTATTTATACGTATATTGATTTGTGTGTTATTGTTTGTAAATTGTGAATAATGTCTTCTGGAAAAGTATATGTGGGTAGTATATGTGGTGTGTTAATGTGAATTGATTTATATAATTTTGTGCAGCTGCATGTCACAATCGTTGAATGTTTTCGTGTTTTTGAAATACATAAAGAAAATTGTATATAAAGTGTCAGATTATTGCGTGTGAGTGTGTAGGGTAAATTTCCACAGATCGGCAAAATATATAAAAATTTATTTTATCACTTAAAAAATAGAAGATAGAAAGGAGTAAATCACGTAACTCGTTATCCTTAGTGAGCGGGAGCGTGACAATATTAATAGTGTCCGCGCAAAATTTTAATTACTTTTTAATTAACACTACGTGTGCACGTGTTATGTCTGGTCGATATTACTATATGGAGTCGAAACGTGGACATTGACATCCAGAACACTTCACAGATTAGAAGCCTTCGAATTTTGGTGTTATAGACGCTTACTCAGGATCCCGTGGACCAAAAAAAAGACAAACGCTGAGGTACTACAGACGATGAGAAAAGAAAAGGAGCTGATCGACACTGTCAAAAGAAGAAAAATATAATACTTCGGTCATGTAATGCGTGGGCCGAACTACACATTAGTGTAGAATATATTGATGGGAAAGGTGGAAGGAAAAAGAAGAGTTAGACGAACAAGATTATCTTGGTTCAAAAACCTACAAACATGGACAGGTTGCAGGATTGAAGAACCGTTCCACACAGCAAAGGATAGGGGTGCCTGCAAAGAATTAATCAAGCTTGCCATCAGATGAGCCTAAGATCGAGAATGGTCATGGCACCGAAAGAAGAAGTGCGAGTGTGTCTGTATGGGTGAATATTTATTTTATTCTGTTTATTGATTATGAATAGTTTTAGAAGTTCATTTGCTTAATTTGTAGTTTTCTAATATTGTTTTGTTCAAGAAATTTTTATTGTTTGTAATAGCCATCGCTCGTGCAAATTTGCGCATAGATGGAATATGTATAATAATAATAATAATAATAAAACTTGATTTGATTTGATTTGATTTTTACTGTTGGTGTCTTTATTGTTATTATTATTATTATTATTCTGAACAGTCGTGTTTGTTTGGCTCCCGTGTTATTTCATAGAGTATATTTGGTGTAATAATATCCAATTTTGGATTCAAATTCTCAGTTTCTCACGCTTTTCTAATTTATAAAATCAGTTTTCACGCATTCTTTTTAGCTATCAATCACAGTATTCTAAAAACAAGGTAAACGATTTTACACACGTTAAAAATTTTTCTAGAAGTATATACACGCCTACTATGCTAAACTGTAAAAAATGCGGCAATCGGATCCCTCCGAACGTCGACTATACGTCGTGTTGTATTTGTAACTTTTTTTTTTTTTTTTATTTATTTGCTATGTTGAACTGCCCAAAGGCATACACACAATAATTTTAATAATAAGAAAATAACTAACGAAGATAAAGATTCGGCCACTGCCTTGTCTTAGAGCTAGAGCTAAAATAACGCTTAAATTTAGATAAACCTAAAAATAAATAACAATATATAAGATAAGAGTAACAAGTTATAGTAGCTCATGTGGTTTGGTTCGCCTTAATCTACGTGTATCTCTTTTTGTATTGAGTTCAGCTGCGATCGAGTTTGGAAGACCGCAAAGTTTGATCGCATGCTTTCTGGCGTGAAGACTAGCAATTTCATCGGCATCCAGAATTTTTAAATCACGATGGAGCACAGCATTGGGAACATACTAAGGGGCTTTGGTTATCACGCGAAGTACTCTGTTTTGAAATCTCTGAATAAGTTTGTTCGATCTCTTCATAGTACCCCAGAGTTGCATACTGCAACTCCAAATAGGCTTCAGGATGGTTAGGTATATAAGTCGTTTGTTAGCTAAACTAATGGGAGAATGGTATCCAAGCAGCCAGTACAACTTGCGTAATCAAATGCCAAGTTCCTGACGTTCGATTTTGATATGATGCTTCCAATTCCAACGGCGATCGAGGTGCATCCCCAAATATTTAGCTGAATCACTATTCAAGATGGGCTTCCCATTCACAGTTGATGTCTGTCAAGAAAGTATCGGGAATTGTTAAATAAAACGAACAATTTTTAATTTTCATCCAAATTTATTTTGTCACCTTCAAAATAACATCCATTCGAAGCGATGCACATATGCCAACGCTTTTTCCACTCGGCAAAGCACTTCTGATAGGCGGTTTCCGGGATGGCCTTTAGCTCTCGCGTCGCATTCGTCTTGATGTCATCAATCGATTCGAAGCGCATTCCCCGTAGCGGAAATTTGAGTTTTGAGAATAGGAAGAAGTCGCAGGGTGCTAAATCTGGTGAATACGGCGGTTGTTCGATGATATTTACCGAGTGTTTGGCCAAAAACTCATTCACAATTATGGCTTTGTGAGACGGCGCATTATCGTGATGGAGAATCCAAGAATTGTCGACCCACAAATCGTTACGTTTACGACGGATAGCCTCTCTCAAACGTCTCAAAACACTTAAGTAAAACTCTTTGGTGACTGTCTGTCCGGCTGGCACATATTCATAGTGTACCACGCCTCGAATATCGAAGAAAACAATCAACATGATCTTCACTTTCGATCGGCTTTGGCGAGGTTTTTTCGGCTTTGGCGCGCCAATTGGCCGCCATTCGGACGATTGCTGGTTCGTAAGCGTGTCGTACTCGTACACCCATGTCTCGTCACCAGTAATTATCTTTTCCAAGAAGGTAGGATCCAAATTGGCTCGATCCAGCATGTCTGCAGCTACCTGTTCTCGGTACTTTTTTTGAAAGAAATTCAGGTCTTTCGGAACAAGCCGAGCCGCAACGCGTTGCATACCCAATTTTTCGTGCACAATCGTACGTACGCTCTCGTGTGACATGCCCAATCCATGAGCCATCTCTCTCAAGCTCACATGACAATTTTCAGCAACGATTTCCTTGATTTTATCGACGTTATCATCGGTCACACTCGTTGAAGGCCGTCCAGAGCGAGGCATGTCTTCGACCGTCTCCCGACCATCCTTGAACGCTCTGTACCACTCGTAAACCCGCGTTTTTGATAAAGCAGATTCACCAAAAGCCTTCTGTAACATTTTCAGTGTATCGGCACAAGAAATTTCGTTCGAAACACAGAATTTAACACAAGTACGTTGTTCAATATTTTCACTCATTGTAAAACTTCGACAAAACACTTCAAGGTCGACTGATTTTAACAGCTGCTGTAAACACACTGGTTGACAGATCGCGCTAAAAATAGGCATCATAATACAAAACAGTTGTACCAACCTGGAAAAAAAAAATTATCTGCCTAGCTATTACCCGGGAGATTTAAATTGACAATTCCCGATACTTTCTTGACAGGGTGTATATCTGGCAGAATGCAAGGAAAAGTCAACTCTGGAGGATTTATGTTCATTCAATTTTATCTTCCAGTTTTTTGCCCAGTCGCAAATGTTATCAATAGCTAGCTGTAGGTTTTTGACTGCAATTTCATAAGAGCTGTTAACTAAAAGCAGAGCAGTATCATCTGCAAAACATAGAAAGAGTAACTGAAGGAACCGTAGGAATGTCAGCAGAGTAAACCAAGTACAGCACCGGACCCAGTACGCTTCCTTGTAGGACTCCGGCTTGTATCATATTGCGATTTGATATGAATCCTTTGTATTCAACTTTAAAGCTTCTCCTATACAAATATGACTTCAAAATTTCGTAACAGTTATGCGGTAAAATATTGCTCAATTTGTGTATGAGGCCTTCGTGCCATACACGATCAAATGCTTTTTCAACGTCTAGGAATACTGCTAGACAGAACTTTCTGTCTTTGAAGGTCCGCTCTATTATTTGAGTAACCCTATGAATTTTCTGTCCAAATTGCCAGTTAGGGATAATTGCAGCTTGATCAATAACGGGTTTAAGCCGAAGCAAAAAAAGTTTTTCAAAGATTTTAGCTACAATTGGCAGGAAAGAAATTGGTCTGTAGGACTGAAATAACTCTTGAGGTTTCCCAGGCTTATGACTTTAGCTAGCTTCCACTGATCAGGAAAATAAAGAATTCTTAGAAGGCCATTGTAAATATAAGCGAGAAATGTGACAGCTTTTTTAGGAAGCTCTTGAAAAATTCCAGCTGAGATGTTATCTATCCCCAGAGATTTCTGGATTTTTAATTTACTGATGGCTTTAGCCACTTCCTTAGGAGTAATGTGCGGAATATTTTCCGATTCAATTGACTTGATATTAATTTCAACATTAGAATTTATATTGTTAGGCTTAAACACATCTTCAAAGTATGAAGCGAAGGCTCCGGCTTTCTCGCCATTCCCACTAATCCAATCACCGTTACCGTTGCGAATGGGCATATTGATATCATGCGGATGTTTGAAGCTTTCCACAATGAGTAATCTTTCTCTCTTTCCGGCGAAAGATGAAGTAAGTACTCATCAAGCGTCTTGTGATTAATTTTACGAATCAGCTCCGAAGTTTCTTTACTCAATTTGTTGAAGATGGTTTTATCTTCAGGATTTCGAGTACGCTGCCACCGCTTGCGCGCGCTACGTCTTCTCAGAACTAAGTCCCGTACCAACCGAGGGTACAATAATTCCCTGTTGGAAACAACCTTATGTATAGGAGTAGCTGCTATAGCAGAATTGGTGACAATTGCTGTAAAATTATGCACTGCTAAATCCAATTCGTCTGGTGATTTGATTCTTACTTTAAAGTTTATGGAGTTTTCAATGGCGACTCGCATTTTATTCCAGTCGGAATGTTTACTTGTTAGTCCTCTGCGCACTCCTTGTTTAAACAAAACAGTATTACTTAAGGATAAGATTACGGGAGAATGATCGGAAGAGAGGTCCACAATATTTCTACGATCCATGTAGTTAGTAGATACGTTTTGTGCAATAAAGAAGTCTAATAAATCCGAAATTCTGTTAGGGTCTGAAGGCCAGTAGGTAGGTTGCTACGGAGATAAGAACAATTCGTTAATTTTGTGCACTGATTTGAGCCGTTCCCTTCCCCTTTGATTTGTAGCTTTGGATCCCCAATTCACATTTTTTGCGTTGAAGTTGCCTCGGACAATCCATTTTGCACCCAGTTTAGCAAATAATCTGCTAAAATAAGCGGCATCAATTGCTTGATTGGGCGGACAGTAGATCGAGGCAACTACAGTTTTCGTATGGTGTAGTTGAATGCTGATGCAAATAGCTTGAAAGAGGTTAGAGCATATATTTATTTCTTCAGCAAACATAATAGAATTTTTAACGAAAATAGCACTACCGCATCGAGCTATATCACTCAGATGATTGCAGCGGTAAGTCGAGCAACCCTTGATTTTCTTCAGGTGAATTTTATTGATAAAGTGCGTTTCAGAAACTAACGCAACGTCAATATTCTCATGATGTAGAAAATTTTCAAACTAGTTTATCTTCAGAAGAAGACCATTTGCATTCCAGATCATAATATGAATAGAATCTGTCATTTTCGTTTTTCCTGCGTGCGCTTAAGTGAAGGATTACCTGAGTTTTCTAAAGAATTAACCCTAACAGTTAAATTTTGATAACTGACTTCACTTGCCGGGAGGCTGGCTACTTTGGAGTATGTTGTAGGTGTAGCATTAGAAATTGCGTTTATTGATTCTCTAACTTCCTTAATTACATTTTGCGCTAACTTCTTTGTGGTGTTTTCTTGTTGCATTTCGACTAAGCCCAGCGTGGAGATTATTTTTGCGTTTATCAAACTAAGAAACAAATAGACGAAGCAGTAATCATAAAATCAAAGGAAAAAGATGCGTACAAAGCTGAGAAGTTCATAGAGAAGGCAATTAAGCAGATAAAAGATGAAATCAAACCCTCCAGGATAGGAGTAACAGTTACAGGAATCTACACGCCAAAAAAGAATAAGAAGATTGCAATAATTAAAATCCGAAATCGCAATGAAGCAGACAAAATGACTAAAGAAATTAATAACCTTAACATACCTAACATTGAAATCCAAATATCGAAAAAACTTTCACCAACTATTACGGTATGGGGCCTGCAAGACATAACCAAAGAAGAAATAGAAACATCGATCGAAAGAATCACGGGAAATAAACCAATCCTCGTATCGATTAATAACCAGGGAAAAAATGCCATTATAAGACTAACCAAGGAAGATTACTACACACTAAATCGAGAATCACCTAGACGAATCCTATGCGAGTACACCAGTTTACGTTACGAAAAATTTATCAGCATTCGAACTTGTAAAAGCTGTGGAATGTACGGACATTCGGAAGACAGATGCAATGCTAATTTTTTTTTTTTTTTTTTTTTTTTTTTTTTTTTTTTTTTTTATGATCTAGAACTGACGAGAAGTCTCGTCATCGACCAGATGTGATAAATGAACTAATGAATTAATTATACAAGAGTCGGTCCAGCGACCGAGCTCTCATGTGATTATAATTGAAACTGCAACACTTTACATATAATCGGTGATGCGTGTTCTCTTGAGCCTTCTATTGGCTTCTTGAATTAGCAGTCCTGCTGCTAATGGGTTTCCATGGACTTTCAGTCTTGACAGATAATTCTGAATAACTTGAATTATTTCTTCCTCTACATATTTTATCCGCAGGTCTTTGTGCAGCGTATCGTTCGACACGAACCACGGGGCACCGATTATCATGCGTAGAATTTTATTTTGGCATCGCTGTATTTTTTGTTTATTGGACTTTGAAGCGCAACCCCAAAGCTCACAACCATATAGCCAAATTGGTTTCAATATCATAGAGTATAGCAGCAGCTTGTTGTTAATTGATAGTTGAGCCATTGGCCTCAGCAGCCAGTATAACTGCCTGGTCCTGATATTTAATTCTGTTTTTTTCGCTGTTATATGCGGTAACCAAGTTAAGGATTGATCTAAATGAATTCCTAAATATTTGACACAAGAGCTTTGGGGTGTAATTTTTCCATTAATAGTCACTTGATATTTTTCTCGGTTAATACGCCGTTTGGTGAATATAATATGACTACTTTTTAACTCGTTTATTACTATTTTCCATTGGTGAAACCAATCCACTGTCTGGTCGATAGCACTTTGAAGCTGCTGAGTAGCCGTAATGGGACAGTGATGAGTAGCTATAATTGCTGTGTCATCAGCAAAGGTAGCAATAAACGAGGTTTCTGGGATGTCACTAGTAAATATAGAATACAAAAGTGGTCCCAGGATGCTTCCCTGGGGAACACCTGCCTGGATTTTATATATCTGTGATTGACTGTTGCAAACAGTTACTTGAAAATAGCGCTCTTCTAAGTACGACATCAAAATATTGAAGTATTCTAACGGTAGAATTTGCTTACATTTATATAGCAGCCCTGAGTGCCAGACTCTGTCAAATGCCTGCTTGACATCGAGGAAGACGGCTGAGCATATCATCTTATTTTCAAGACATTCTTCTATTAGTTTTGCGACTCGATGAACCTGTTGCACTGTAGAATGGCCAGAACGGAATCCAAATTGGTGATTGGGGATAATCTTTTTGTTGACAATAATTTTTTGCAATCTTTTTAATATGAGTTTTTCGAAAACTTTAGAAAGTATTGGAAGGAGCGAAATAGGACGGTATGATGTCACATCTTCAGGAGGTTTACCTGGTTTCAGCACCATTAGAACTTTAGCAAATTTCCATAGCACAGGAACATATTAGATGCAATGCTAATGAAGAAATAAAAAATTTAACTAAAAAATCGAGGGAGGAGCATAAATGCTCACATTGTGTTATAGAAAATTACCAAAAAAAAGTGGAACAAACATCTCACTCAAATATGAAGAGGGAAGCTGTTGGACAAGCACTGATGATGGTAAATCATAAAAGGTATGATAATAACTTATGTAGTATCTATAAAAGTCATGTCAAACTTGCGGAAAAAAGATATGATTATTGAAAAAAAAAAATAAACAAACAACCGTCAATATATTTAAAATGCACCCTCTTAAACGTAGGCCGAAGTAAACATCAACAAATAGAAATGTTGAAAGACGACAAACGAGATGTTATAATAATAACAGAACCCGATTTTGATAAAGATAAACTACTGGGACTAAACGATGGCTATATAGCTATAAAACAGAAAGATGTGGCAATTGCCATAAAAAATAAACATAAAGTCGAATTAAAAATGATTTCTGATCATATTATAATCGCTAAAGTACAAACAATAACCATAATTGCGACATATCTTTCTCCTAATGAAGAAATAGAAACAAAAATTAACATGATTCAAATGTACTTAAATAAAAACAACAACAGAGAAAAAATCTTAATTATAGGAGATTTTAATACTCGATCAACGTTATATGAGAAATTAAAACGAAACTATAAAACACAAAGAACAGAAAAATTTGAGGAATTCCTCTTCAGCAATAACCTAACAGTTAAAAATAAATATAACAACAAAACCTTTGAAAATAAAAACGGTTCTAGGGTAATCGACCTTGTCATAGCAAACGATAAAATAAAAAAGAAAGTACAAGAGATCAAAATAAAAGACAGCACTCTTTCTCAACACAAAACAATAAAATTAACCATAAAAAACTTGGAGAACCAACAAGACACCTTACAGGAGATTAAAGCAATAAACTACAGCAACTTTGAAGAAGAATTTAAAAAAACCGATCTAAATGACGAATTGAAATCTATCAAAAAATCATTGAATATAGAAGAGATAAATAAAAATGTAGAAACAGTACTAATTAAAATAAATAAAATTAGAGTCAAAAGTATGGTTAAAAAACTAATTAACACTACAAATACATGGTGGAGTAATAAACTAGAAATATACAAGCAGGTAATAAAAAAACTGACAAGAATTAAATATAAATACAACCAGGAAAAAGACTCAATAAAATTAAACATAATAACTGAAACAATCACACAGATTAGGAAAGATTACAGAAGGGAAATCGACAACAACAGAACAGAAATGTGGAAAAAACTTGTAAACAATTCAGCGGTATGGGGTAAGCCATACAAAGTAATAATGAACAAATTAACAAAATTTAATTTCCCCCCGTTGAAAAATGACCAGAGTCTAACGGTAACAGAAGAAAAAGAAAAATATGAATTGATATGCGAAAAACTATTCCCACAAGTAAACGATACTATACCGGACTATCCTAAAAACTTGAATAGTGAAGATACTAAATTATCTACCGAACTATATGAAATCAATCACATAATCAAGAATTTAAACAACAGAAAAGCAAATGGACCGGATGGGATATCAAATAAAATGATAAAAATAATTCATGAAAATAACCCAGACATTTTACTCACAATTTACAATAAATATCTGGAACTTAATTATTTCCCCCATTTCTGGAAAACTTGTAAAATAAAACTGCTTAATAAACTAGGGAAAGATCCGACCATGCCAAACTCATATAGACCTATTGCTCTCTTGCCTAATTTAGGAAAAGTCTACGAGAAAATAATACGACTTAAATTAGAAGAACAGGTCACAACAAGAAACATGATACACAGAAATCAGTTCGGCTATATAAAAAAGAAATCCACGGAAAATGCAATAGACACCTGTATCAAAAAAATAGAAACAAACAAAATACACAATAACATGAAAATGACACTACTGATCAGTTTCGATATAAGTGGAGCCTTTGATGCAATTAAATGGTCCTCCATATTAAATTGTCTTAAAGAAAACAATATTCAAGATAACTTACTAAACACAATTAAAAGTTTTTTACTAAACAGAGAAATAAAATTCTATAATAATGAAGAATTAATATATCGAAAAACACTAAAAGCAGGAGTACCGCAGGGATCAGCACTATCCCCAACTATTTTTAACATTGCGATGGCTAAGGTACATAATGTATGCGACCTTAATGGGAATAATATGGAACTAATAAGCTATGCAGATGATCTTCTATTAATAGCAGGGATTCAGGATGTCAAAGATATCAAACCAATTAACACCATCATCAAGGCAATAAATAACACTTTGAAACTATTAGGGCTAAAAATAAATCCTGAGAAAACAAACAGCATTTTAGGAACAAGGAAACATAAGAAAGAAAATATAAAAGAAGACATAGGAAGGGAACTGAAACTGGAAGATTCAAATATACTTTTAAAGAAGGAAATGAAGTATCTGGGCATTATATTAGATGAAAACCTCAATTTCACTAGTCACATCAATTACATAGTAGGAAAAATCAAAAAAGTTTACAGCAAAATAACTGCTCTATACAACAATACCTTTGGCATCAAATCTACAGACAGAAAAATTATATATTCGGCGCTATTTAGGTCCATTATAGAATATGGCAGCACAATATACTACCCCAAAATGAAAAAAGAAGATGAAAAAAAGATTAGAAAAGAGCAACGGAAAATATTATTGGGAATTATATCTGCATATAGAACGGTATCGTATACTGCAACCAATGTAATTGCAGGAGTACTACCTATTGACCTACAGATACAGCAAAGCAATGAAATTAAAGCAACAAAATCATCAAGCATTACCGACAAACAAAAAAAAGAAAACATAAAGGAAATAAAAATTAAATATAACAACCTCTGGCAAGAGGAGTATAACGCTGAAAAAACAGGAAGAAGAACCTTTAAACTAATTCCAAATATCGAAGAAAGACTTAAAAATAAGATACTAGAACCTAATTTCTACCTTACTCAATTTTTAACAGGACATGGAAATTTTGGAGAATACCTCAAAAAATATAAAGTAACAGAAAAAGACACATGCATAAACTGTAAAAAAGACATAATAGACACTCCGGATCATTCCTTTTTAAGCTGTCCAAACTTCAGTCAAATCAGGATAAAATATAAAATAGAAGAAATCAATGAGAAATGGTTTACCAACCGGAAAAACACAAAAACAACGATGGAATATGTAAATGAAATAATGAAAAACAAAGAGAAGTACATTTAAATAATAAGGTATTAACGTTAAGTCGCGTACTTAATTAATATAATTGTGATGACCTGCGGAACACTGATAAGCGAATTCAGCAAAAAGTGATCCTCAGGCCATAATACCATTATTGTAAAATTGTATTTAATAATAAATGAATTTAAAAAAAAAAAAAAAAAAAAAAAACAGTTAAATTTTCTAACAACTTTTCTAGAGTTTTGTTAGAATCTAGAAGGCTCTGCACTAAGGCTATTATGAGTAGATTAGGGACAGCGTATTCTTCTTGGTTCCTTAGCAGAGCTATTGTATTTTTGGTAACGTCAGGTGTAGGAATGACTGTCTGCGAAGCCGCAGCAGAATATGAAGTTCCTTCTCTTGTGGCAGATGAGGATCTGGTGACCAACGAGGATTTTAATGTGAGCTGGGTAGATTCGGGCTTATATAAACATGCAAGTAAAACTGATTATTGCAGAACGAAATCCATCAAAGCGAACAAACGGAAATATAGCGTTGTCGTTTTTAAACTGAATTTTTACATAATGAAAAATGAACTTCTATTTAATAATATAATAAACCAGATGAAAAAATTTGGTTAAAGTAATTAATAATGAATAAAACATGTAATTAATAATATAATTTGTAAATTAACGGCAAATTAGTTTTTGTTAGGTGCATGCACGCGCACTGCAGTTCATTGTTTATGTATTGAATTTAAAACTAATAAAAATATTATATACATGTTTTATGTATCTAATTTACAACATTTTACTAAATAAAGCTATGTACATTTATAATCTATATTCTATATTACTTAAAACGATTATTCTTATTTTTTAAGTTAAATTTTGTGTTTGTAAGTTCTTTTTTTTTTTTTCAGTTACCGGAAAGTTTCATAGTGAAATTATTGTTGTACTTTAATGGTAATACTATGTCAGTTTATAGGATTTATGGTAGTGCTGCTTTATTTTATTCATGCGCTCGAATATTAAATTTTCCTATTGAAGATTAACCTGTATATATATCTGAATCGGACATTGAATATTATTTTGTTTCTTAATGTGGCTGAAGATCACTAATCATTGTTATATGTTCAGTAATATATTTGCACCTCTTTTTGTAATTCCTCAAATGATTCTTAACTGATTCAGGTAGTGAATTGTAAAATACTGAACCTGCATAAAACGCTTGATTTCGCATGTGTTGCTTATTTACTTTTGGCAACAAGGCTCTTTCTATCCCCAATAATAATAATAATAATATAATTCCGTTAATTTTAATTATTATATTTGCCACGAATGAATTCAAACTTGGCCGCGCGTTCTCGTTTTCACATCTCAAATGAACTGGGGAACCCAAAAAAAAAAAAATCATCCTACTGTGTCTCTGAAAGAAAGGAATATAGAAAATCAACCAATAACTACACAATTAGCAGAGTCGGTGAAATCAAATTCTGAAAGTGCTACAAACCTAAAGATTAAAAATCAGTGCCAGATCACTATCTTCCAAAAAAATTAAACATTCTTGATGACAAAATTATTAATGATAATTTATTACGATTATTCATAGATTTCCAAACTTTGCTATCGCGTTTTTCGTCGACGGATCGGCAGTGGTGAAATCGTTCAATTATTATTTTCTTTTGTCTTTCTTATCACTCGTTCATCGGTTTCATCTTAATTGTAACACGTTAAACACGATAAATTACCTTTTCGTTAATCGTCGTGTTTGAATTTTAGATTTAATTTCACTTTAATTATTTTTTTCGCTTACTTATTCGCTTCAATTTATATATTTATTCTTTCTCGTTACTTTTTATTTATTTTTTTTTTTTTTATCTTCTTCTTCTTCTTTCTTCCGCTTGTTAAATGAGCTTAGTTAAAGGAGGCCGCTCAGCGGCCTCCTCCCAAAACCCAGCCAAATCAATTAAACCCCCGTCCAACTTGTCGGTAAACATGGACGTAGGCCTCAACCCTAAACGTTAATCGGCTAATCCCCTTTCACCGATTTCCATCACTCTACCAAAGGAAATCAGGCTTTCTCAGGCTGATCTCACTATACCGGCTCCGTCTTGCGCCCCCGATCCCAATAGCAACAGTAATAATAGCAACCCCAATTTTAATATCACCAGCAACACTAACAACAATAGTATTAGTAATAATAACAAAAATGATAATAATAATAATACTATTTCTGATAATAATAACATGAATAATTACAATAATCATCATCATCATAATAATAACAGTAACAATAATGATGGTAGTAATAATATTGGTGATAATAATAATGGGAGTAATAATAATAATGTTAACGATAATAATAAGAATAATAAAAATAATTTAAAGAATAATAACTTCGACACTGATCATGTTAAAAACTTTTCTTCCGATCAACCGGGTCCTTTTACTGTTTTCGTTGAAAATAGTTCCGCCGATCAGAATTTAGGTAACTTTCATCCACTTGCATTGGCTAAAGCCATCAGCAAAAACTCTACTGCTTTCACTGACATCAAGCCTCGAGGCAGAGGGCGTATTTCTATTTTTTCCCCTTCCGCTTCCACTGCCAATGTGCTTTTCTAAGTAATTCCTCTTTCTTTGAATCCAACAATTTAATTGCTTTTGTCCCTCACAACTCTTTATACAGAATTGGAGTAATTTCCGGAATTCATCCCTCCTTTTTCGAAGAGGATATAAAAGAGGGACTTTAATCTTGTATACCGGTTCAATCTATTAGACGAATTTTGCATTCCTCTGAAGATGGAAAAATTCCTACCGGAAGTGTTGAAATAAAATTTTCTAAACCCGTCCTCCCTGAATTCATTTCCATTTACCAACTTCGATTCCCTGTATCTCCCAGCATCCGTTCCCCCACTCAGTGTGCCATTTTTTTTTTCTTCGGACATATAGCGCGTCATTGTCGCAGTTCGCACTCTATTTGTTCTCACTGTTCAGCTAAACATTCTTTCAATGAATGTTCCAATCTCCATGAGCCTCCTTCTTGCCGTAATTGCGAAGGAAGTCACAGTTCCTCGAACCGTCTTTGCCCAGAATGGCAAAGGCAAAAAGATATCAAGCGAATTATGGCTTTTGAAAATGTATCTTTTCAAGAAGCCGCTAAGCTTAAATCTTCCAGCACTGCTACTCAGGCATTTACTTATGCTAATCGTGCCGCATCATCTATTCTCCCTTTGAACACTTCCAATGTAGCTTCCAAAGTACCTTCTCCTCCTCGTCCAAAATCTCCCACCTTCCATAAAATACCTAAATCTAAACCTCATCCAAAACCTCTTCCTCAATTTCCAACTTTCACATCCTACTATACTCTTTCTCTCCCAGTTGGATGGGCTCTGAATAATTCTTCTCTCCCCAACCCTTCTCTTCACATAGCAATTCTAACAACCTTTCTTCTGATATCTCTTCCAATATCTCCAGATTATCTACAGCAATTACGGAGCTTCTTTCTTCTTTTAACATAGTTTCTTCTGCTTCCTTTGTTGATAATCTTGCATCCTTCTTGTCCAACAATGTCCAGTTTAGTTAAATTAACTTCTCTCTTTACACTTTTCTTAGCCAAATTTTTCATTGGCCCTCCTTACATAATCTTCCATCTCCTTTGTTTTCTTCTTTTTCTTCTTCCTTTTTTCTTATCTTATAAATGACGCCTGTACTTAATATTATTCAATGGAACTGTCGTAGCATTCGAGCGAATAAGGCAGACTTAGAAGGCTTGCTAAATTTACATAATATAAGTATAGCGTTGTTGTCTGAAACATGGCTTCCGAAATCATTAACTTTTTCAATTAGGGGTTTTCATGTAATTAGATCAGATCGCGAAGATGGTTATGGTGGCGCAGCTATCCTCATTAAGTTTAGCATTCCATTTTCTTCCCATAATTTAGACATCCCAGATGGCTCTAGTCCTTCTTCCTCTCCCAACTTTGTTCATACACATTCGCTAATATGTCTCATCCCCTTCATCTCGTATCTGTCTACATTCCTCCCCTGTGTACCCTAAAGGATTTTTCTCTTTCCTCTCTTCTTGACTCTTTACCTCACCCATTTATTATAGGCGGGGATTGGAACGCTTGTTCTCCCGCCTGGGGTAGTTCATCACTAAATAGAAATGGTTCCTTCCTTCAAACTCTACTTTCAGACTACAACCTAGTAGTTCTCAACGACGGCTCTCCTAAATATTTCAAAAACCAAAATTCCTACAGTTCTATAGACTTAACTTTCTTCTCTCGTAATTTAAGCCTGAAATGTGCATGGAATAACCGTGATGGAACCTTTGGTAGTGACCATGTTCCTATCATTGTGTCCGTTCATGGGACTTCCTCCTCTCATGTAAAAAAAGAATCCCGTTCTCCTAGTTGGAACGTTTCAAAGGTTAATTGGTCTGATTTTCGTTCATTCCTGGATTCCTCTTTCTACAGATTTGATCCTAACTTAGATGTTACGCCTCAGTATGAAAACCTCGTTCAATTAATATCATCAGCTTTGGATTTGTTTTCTCCTCCACAAAAATCTCCTTCTGGGAACATCAGGCGGTCCTACGCCTCGTCCTTATGGTGGAACACGGAATGTTCAATTGCACACCAAGCCAGTGTACCCACATTTCGTATTTTTCGAGCTGCTCCTTCTCTGGAAAACTTCCTAGCTCACAAAAGAGCTAATGCCAAATTCCGATTTACTCTCAAAAAGGTTAAAAAGGCTTCTTGGGCTGTTCTTCCTTTTCTAAATCTACTCCTCTCTCACAAATTTGGAGGTTGGCTAAGGCTTTCCGAAACCCTCAGTCCTTAAATCCCTTTACTTCCGGCGTTTCGGAGAACAAGCTAGCTGCTTTCTTTGATTGTGTTGTTCCGTCCTATGTTCCTAACTTTGATGAATTTGACCTTTCTATCTCTGCCGCAAGCCATTCTGAGCATTTTCTAACTTTTCCGTTCATTTTTAATAAATTATTATCAGCGTTCCCGAAAAATCCTAATTCTTCTCCAGGGATAGATGGATTATCTTATACTATTCTTAAGAATCTTCCTGAATATTATCTTAAAATACACTTAAATCTATTCAACTCTATTCTCCATCTAGATTCCACTCCTCCGTCATGGAAATCCTTTCGCTCCCATCCCCAAGGATAGTAATTCCTCGTCCTTCTGTTGTATTTCTCTTGCAAGTTGTCTGAGGAAACTTTTCGAATCCATGTTGAACCGGTGGCTGGTTTGGTGGCTGGAAAACAATGATGTCTTGCCTAACAACATGTATGGTTTTCGTTCTGATCGAGGTCCTACTGATTGTGTTTCTTTCTTCTTGTCCCACATCTATAAATCGTTTATCCAGAAAAATTATACCCTAGCTACCTTTGTTGATATTTATAGTGCCTTTGACAGCGTCCACCTTCCAACTCTTAAGAGCAGAATGTTATCTATTAATTTACTTTCTCACTTCACATCCTTAATCATGAGTCTTTTCCTAAGTAGAACTGTTACCCTAAAATTTCCTTCCTTTTCAGAGTCACGAAAGATTTTTCGAGGCCTCCCGCAAGGTTCCTGACTCAGTCCTACGCTCTTCAATATTTATTCTCTTGGTGTCGCCTCTCTTAATCTACCTTCTACTTCCTTATTTTTTGCAGATGACATTCTTCTTTTCTCAACTGCTCCTAGCATTCTAAATGCGTGCAATAACATGCAAGAATCCTTGTACATTCTGCAGAGTTCTCTTTCTCAAATCCATCTATCTATCTCTCCTCCAAAATCTTTATTCACATTTCGTTCCTACAATCTTGCGTCAATCAACATAATTATCGACAATACATCTATACCTGTTGTTTCCTCCTTCCGCTACCTAGGAATCTTTCTTAATAGTCGTTTATCCTTTACTGAACATATTAACTACCTCCATTCGTCTACTCTGAAACGTCTGAATATCTTAAAGTCTTTATCTTCTTCCCATTAGGGAGGTGACCCTATGATCCTTCTTATGCTCTACAAATCTATTGTTCGATCCAAACTTGATTTCTGCTGTTTTCTGTATGGTAATGCTGCACGTTCTCTCCTAGCTAAATTAGATTTAGTTCAGAATGCAGCCCTGCGCTTATGTCTAGGAGTCTTAAAATCCACGCCTATTCCTGCGATTTTAGCAGAGACTAATGTGGCTCCTTTATCTATCCGTAGATCCTATGTCGCGTATCGGTTCCTTATTAAACGTCTGCATATTTACCCCAACAATCTTGTCCCTGCATATTCTTCTCTCTTGCAAGATTGGCGTTTTTCCTCTAATAAGGTTCCCATTCTCTGCCACATTACCTAGCGTCTTATTAAGTTTTCGCCCTTCATCCTAACTTTCGATAAACTCCCATTTTTCCATTTTGAGATATTAAATGTTAATCCTCCTCCTAATCTTTTTTCCTTGCCTTCTTATGTAAAATATCTCCCTGCTCATGCAACAGTTTATGAATTTAACCAGGCAGTTTCATCATTTTTTGCTAACCATACCCTAATTTTTACGGATGGGTCCAAAATGGCACACAGAGTGGGTGCATCTATCTACATTCCTGCTCTTAATTATTCCAGCTTGTTCAAAATTCCTTCATTTTGTTCAATTTATTATGCGGAGACATTGGCATTACTACGTGCCATTGAGCTCATTCCATCTTTTCCTCAATGTATAATGTTCCTCCTAATTTCTGATTGCAAAAGCGCCCTTCAGTGCAGCAATGTCATTAATTTTCTTTTCAGGATGTATACGTTTGGCATTTTTCGACGTTGATTGTTATTGTTTCTCCATCCTTAGTATAGCATTCTTTGTCAGATTCCATTCCTTGTTACTCCTAATTGCTGCTATGTACACATGTTGATGGGCAATCGTCCGTTGCTGACAAGCCCAGGGAAAACCTCAAACAGGAAAAAAAAAAAAACAGGACATTTTATAGATGAATTATTTAATATAAATTCAATTTTATTAGACTGTACAGTAATCCATGATCAACATACAAGTGTAAATTTAGCAAAAGAAATTAAGAAAACTGTAACAGAATGGAGTATAGAAAATAAAATAATATTAGCAGTTTCTGATAATGCCGCTAATATAAAGCATACAATTTCAACAGAACTTAATTGGAAACACTGGATGTTTTGCACATTCATTAAATTTGGTCGTTGATAATGCATTAGGTGCATTAGAAATTTCATTGCTGCTTACAGAAATTAAAAAAATAATATCCCATTTCAAAAAAAATTCGTTATCGAATGAAAAACTGATAATATATCAAGAACAAACAAGGAAATCTGCATTTAAATTGTTGCAAGATGTTCCTACTATATGAAACTCGACTTGTCATATGTTACAACAGTTTAATGAATTGGAAAATGTGATTAAAAACACGATAGCTATTCTTGATAATGATATTCCGATTTTAACCACACATCTCCGATAAAAGCCGGTCTTTTCGCTGATGACCTGGTAGTATTTCTTGCATGTTCTAACGTAGAACAAGGAGAACACGTAATGCAAGAGACGATCAACAAAATCACAACAAGAGCTCAAAACAGCGGTTGGAAGTTTTCTCCGGAAAAAACAAAAGCAGTGCACTTTTGCCGAATAAGATCCTGCAACAATAACATACGTCTCTCACTAAACACTTCACCCATACAATCCACATCCTGTGTCTCGTTATTTGGGACTAAATTTCGACAACAAATTAACCTGGAGAATGCATATAACCCAACTAATTAAATCGTGTACAACAAACCTAAATCTGCTAAAAAAACTAGCGCACACATCATACGGAGCCCACCGCTTTTCATTAATGATGATCTACCGCTCGCAGATCCGCTCGAAATGCGACTATGGAGCCCCCCTGTTTTCCATAGCAACCAAGACAGACCTTTCCAAACTAGATGCCATCCATAACGCCTCTCTTCGCTTAGTTACAGGCGCATACAGAACATCTCCAATAACTAGCCTCTATTGCGAAGCCACAGAGTGGCCTCCGTCGCTTCGACGTGATTATCTTACAGTGAACCTGCTGCTACGCACCGTTGCATACCCGGCTCTCCCAGCAACAAACTCAATCCAGAGCTCTTCAGAAACCAGACTCTTAGGATCGCGAGTAAAAAGAATCTTACCCTACGCATCAGATTCTCTTTCCACCAAATTATCAACGATGCAGGACTTCCTCAACGTAGACAATAAAGCTGCAAGTCTTCCCACCATGGGAAGCAAATCTCGCCTCATTTGACTATTCGCTGCTGCCAAACAAGCACTCTCACTTTTTCATAGTCCATAAACTACTCTCTCTGCAAAGAAATAGGTTATATTCTTCAGATGGCACAAGGGCAGCAGAATTTGCTGGCTGCGCAGTCGTAGTTGGTCAAAACGTTATTATCAGATTTTCGATTCCCCCGCTATTAACTGCTCTGTCAGCAGAATTATATGGCATCCTCCTAGCTTTGGAACACGCGGTTAAATTAAACCAACATACAATAAGCCACCGACTCACTGGCAGCTTTACAGAATATCCAACAAAAATCAAATCATCCGATAGCTAACTCCATAAATATAATCCTTCATAACTCACCATCGAGGGTAACCTTTCTGTGGGTTCCTGGTCACGCAAAGATTCCAGGAAACCTCATGGCCGATCATGCCGCCAAAGAGGCGTCAAAAATGCTTCCAGTACCACGAATTCAGATTCCACCCGGTGATATCAAGGAAGCGAGTAAAAACCTTTTTTGGAAATTATGGCAGAAAGAATGGACGGAACAACAAAATCCATCTCACCTACATGCAGTCAAACCATCAGTACGCGATTGGAAATTTCAGCCAGAAGCTCGAAAGGATCAAGTGGTGCTATGCCGCCTACGTATCGGCCATTCCATCCTCACACATGCACATATATTTCAGAAGCTTGCTCCACCAATATGCAACAGATGTGAAGTTCCTATCACCATTCCCCACCTTCTATCCGAATGTCCAAAGATCCTAAACCTATGCTCCAGCTACCCTCCGCAATATCTTCCTTTGTCACTCCTATCGCAGGATTCGCCATCCGTCGCACCCCTTCTCGATCTTTTCAAATCCCTAAATTTATTTAATAAAATATAATAAACTTGCAGGCCGCGCTCCTAGCCTAGTTGCTGTACACAGCGCGGGAGGAAAAAAAAAAAAAAAAAAAGAATAGAAAATAAGTAACGAATTATGTCAAGTTCTCAAACCTTTTGAAAAAGTTACACACTAAAGTAGTACGTGGCGAAAATTATATATCAGGTTCATTTGTAATACCATTAGCCAATAGTCTTTTTGAAGTTTGACAAAATTTAAGAAACAACAATTTTGATAATATTGTATAAAAGAAACAGTTTTGACGTTAGAAAAACAATTACATTTTAAGTCTGATAATACTGAAAATAACAATACTTTATCTATTGCAACTTTTCTGGATTCAAGATTTAAAATGGCAGCTTTTAATAATTCACAGTGTACTGAAACTGTAAAAAAAATGTAATTGCAATTTAGCTTCTCAGGCCTTTTCGTATGCCGACCGTGCTTCATCTTCCACTTCTTCCAATAATACTTCTTCCATTCCTCCGTTGACTATTCCCTCTCACTTTCAACCCAAATCTCCCACTTTTCACAAATCCCGTAATTCCAAACCTTTCCATAATCTTTCTCCTCAATTCCCCCCACTTCCATCTAACCGTTTCCTTACCCCCTCTAATGGTTGGGCTCTTAACAAATCTTCCTCTTCAAATACTTATCTTCCCCCAAATCCTGCTACTCGTCTCCTTATGCACTCTTAATTCCCCTTCCGCTACTCCTTTTCCCTTAATTAAAGATATTTCGGTAGCCATCATCGAACTACTTTCTTCAAACAATATTGCTCCCTCTACATCCTTTGTTGACTCCCTTTCTTGTTTCCTGTCGAATAACATCCGTTTTAATTAATTCCCTATTCTCCGATACCCGGGTGCCTTATTCACTTCAGATGGCCGAGATAAAAAAGAAATTAGAGCAAGAATAGGAATGGCCAAACAAGCATTTAATAATTTACAAGCGGTGTTGAGGGACCGGAAGCTTGGAATGCAATTGAAACTAAGGATCAACAACTGCTACCTGATGTCAGTGCTAAAATACGAAGCAGAAACTTGGACGATGGATGCGGAATGCAGGAAAAAGCTAAATGCATTCGGTATGTGGACGTTACAAAGAATGACGAGAATACCATAGACGGCCAAAGTAAAAAATAAAGACGTTTTAAGCGGGTCAACTGACAGAATACGATATAGCAAAAGACGTAATCCAGAGAAAAAGGAAATACCTCGCGCATAAGATCCGAGAGGGTGGAATTTTTGTTGCAGCGATGCAAGGGAAAATAAAAGGCAAAACAACAAGAGGAAGGAGACGAATCGAAATGATAGAAATTAACAGGAAAAAATGCAGCGAAATAATTCAGATGGCAAGGAACCGCGAAATATAGAAATGATGTGAGCAATTCCCAGATTGAGGCTGCTACTTGATGATGATGATGATTCTAATACTGTACGGAAAAAAATAAAATAAATAAATTAAAAAAAAAAAAATGAAAATTATGCTTCCTTCTGTCCCCTGCTTCCTTTTCTTCTTCTACATTTCTTCTCTTTCGTGTAATCTTCTTTACAATTTTCAGTGCGAAGCATATTAACCAGTTGGTTAACGATTTTATCGTAGTAATTATCTTCCTTTATACTTATGTAGAAGTTGTTTCAACTTCTAACAGGCATTGGTGTATATATTATATACTTTTATTTCTCGAATGGGCTCATGTTGAGTTGATACACTCAATCTCTGAACTGAGTTCCATTCGTATCACTCTCCGTATTCACCTTTGCTGTTTTAACTGTACTGTGATCAATTTGTCGTAGTTGTATAGCGTTGGCTATGTATCACGCTTATATATGAAGTACAACTTGAATTCAACTAGCTGCTTCGATTCTGCACGAATATTGCTTACTCTTTTTTCCTTTATTGTAAAATTATTCTATATCTCCTTCTCCTGTTTTGTAACTGTTGTTCTTTATTTTTATTTTCTCCATTATCCACTCATCTTAATTCCTTCTATACAAATGCATTTCACTGTCTTCTCCTATGGTCTTCTCCCCTGCTTCTCCCCACTTCATTTATGCCTTGTTCTTTTACTGTTTTATTAAAATGGATGCGCTAAATATTCTACAGTGGAATTGTCGCAGTCTAAGAGCCAATAAAAACTCATTAGAGAGGTTATTGGATATCCATAATGTCAATGTTGCTCTTCTCTCCGAAACGTGACTTCGGTCGGACATAAATTTCAATATTAGAGATTTCAGGGCAGTTAGATGTGATCGCGATGACGGTTATGGTGGTTCTACAATCCTCATTAGAAATGACATTCCATTCTACTCTTATGATGTATCCCTCAATCTTCCTTCTTGTCCCAATCTACCTAACATTGTTCACATCTCCATTCAACCTCCCCCTGTACGTCCTATTAGCATTGTTTCTATCTATGTTCCTCCTAGTTTCGACCTTCGCCTTTTCCCCTTTTCATCGTTTCTTAATTCTATTCCGCATCCTTTTATCATCGGTGATGACTGGAATGTGCATTCTCCTTTATGGGGCTGTGCATCCTACAATCCCAACAGTTTCATCCTTAAAAATGCCATCCTCTCTGATAATCTAGTACTCCTCAACAATCTCTCCCCCACATACTACAGGAATGCTTCATTTCTAGTTCCCTCGATCTAACCTTTTCCTCTTCATCGATTAGTCTTAATTATAATTGGAAGACCCTTATGGGATTTTACGGCAGTGACCATGTTCCTATTCAAATAACTCCTGTCAGTTTTCCTTCTCCGCCTGATTCCAATTATACCAATTCTCCTGGATGGAATCTTTCCAGAACTAGCTGGCCTCTATTCCGCTCCCTGGTTGACTCATCTCTTTCTCCCCTTCAACCGGATCACGATCCGGTACCTCTCTATAATTCCTTTTTATATTCCTTAACTTCTGCTCTTTCTTTATCTTATCCGCCCCGCCACACGTCATCTTCTGTACATCGCAGTAAGGCTTCTTCACTTTGGTGGAATAAGGAATGCGACATTGTTTTTAATATCAGTCACGCAACCTTTAGAACCTTCCGTTCTAACCCTACGACTGAAAACTTTCTCGCTCATAAACGGCCAAATGCGAGAGCTAGATTTATATTGAAATCCACAAAGAAGTCCTCTTGGAAAAATTTCTGTGCTAAGTTCTCTAGAACTACTCCTCTTTCGCAGATTTGGAAAATGTCCAGCCTTCAAATTCCCATCCTCTTCTTGCCCTTCCAACTTCAGTATTCCCGACGATAGCCTTTTTCCTTTTATTGATTCCGCCGCTCCAGCTTATGTTCCTTCTTTTGATGAATTGTACTCTCCTTTTCCGCAAATTCTCCTCCTCACTTCCTAACTTCAGCTTTCAATTTTAATGAATTAAAGTCTGTTTTCTCCAAATCGTCCAGCCCTACTCCAGGACTTGACGGTATACCCTATCTTGCTCTTAAAAACCTTTCTGAACAATTCCTCAGTTTTCTTTTTAGTCTGTTCAATTCCTTCCTTTCAAAGGGTATAACTCCTTCCTCCTGGAATTCTTTTATCGTCATTCCTATTCCTAAGAAAAATTCTTCCCTACGTCCTATTTCCCTGGCATCCTGTATTAGAAAACTATTTGAGGGTATGCTCAACAAGCGCCTTGTTTGGTAGCTGGAGCATAATAATATATTTCCTATCAATATGTTCAGCTTTCAGCTTGGTATTGGCCCTTGTGATTGTGTTAGTCTTTTCGTTTCTCTCTTATACAAATCTTTTATCCAGAAACATTTCACCCTAGCTTCCTTTATTGACGCCTCCTCTGCTTTTGATAATGTTCATCTTCCCACTTTAAGAGATAAAATGACGGCAATTAACATCCCAATCAATTTCAATTCCCTTATTATCAATCTCATGTCAAATCGTTCTATCCACTTCACCTCTCCATCACTTGACGTTCCAAGAAAGGTGTTCCGAGGTCTTCCTCAGGGTTCTTCCCTCAGTCTTACTCTTTTTAACATCTATACTATCAGTACAGCTTCTCTTCGTTTAAATTCCTATTCTTTATTCTTTGCGGACGACATCCTCCTTTTTTCCTCGTCTGAGGATGTTTTAGTAACCTATGAAGCACTCAGTTCGTCGCTCATTGTGCTGGAACATTCTCTCTCCTTAATTAATCTTTCAATTTCTCCCTCTAAGTCTTCTTATACTATTTTTACCCTCCGTCCCTACAACCCTGCTTTGGTCAACCTATCCTTAAACAATGTATCTCTTTCTCGTGTTAATTGCTTTTGTTATCTCGGTGTCTTTCTTGATAGTCGTTTGTCCTTCTCTGAACACATCAAATATCTTTCTGCTTCCACTATTAAAAGGTTAAACTTGCTGAAAGCCCTGTCGCCAACTAAATGGGGTGACTATCCCTATATTCTTATTTCTCTTTACAAATCTATTATCCGTTCCAAATTTGAAAAATTCCTGCCTTCGTCTCTGTCTTGGTACTCTTAAATTATCTCCAACCCCTAATATTCTCGCTGAATCCAATTCGTCACCCCTATCCATTCATAGATCTTATTTAGGCTACCATTTCCTTGTTAAACGTCTTCCTCTCGCATGCTCTACTCTTGTTCAGTCTTTCCTTTCGATTTATAACAGCTGGCGCCTCACTCCCAGCAAAACCCCTATTCTGGCATTTATTTCACATAGTCTCAGTTCATTTTGGCCGTATATTATCTCTTTCAATAATCTCCCTTATTTTTCCTTCGATTTCACTGATATCTGTCATCCTCCTAAGGTATTTATCCTTCCCTCATTTGCTAAAAATCTTCCCCAAGCCGTAATTAAACGGGTATTCTACAGCACTATCAATTCCCTATTTCCCTCTCATACTACCATTTACACGGATGGTTTGAGGGGATCTGGTGGTGTTGGTGCTTCCTTCATCCTTCCTAATTTTAACCTCAGAATCTTTTCGCCTTCCTTATTTCTTTTCCATATTCATAAACGAATTATTGACTACCCTAAGTTCTATTATTTTCATTTCCTCGAATCATTTTTCCTCTAAATTTTTAATTATCTCTGACTCAGCGCCCTTCAGGCCATATGGTCTCCCCTTCCTGATCATTCGTATGACTTTGTTATCCTCCGTATACGTTCACTCATTCACAATCTTTCCTATCTCCGTTCAATCAATACTGATTTGCTTGTGGGTACCTAGTCACTTGGGCATATTTGGTAATGAAGCGGCAGACTGGTGGCTGACATTACTTGATGATAATTAATCTTTAATAAAACAGAGATTTAGAAATTTACATTCATTTTAACATTCACTATGTGAAAACAATAGTACATGTATTATACTCAACATCCATGGTCATTTGAGCCCCAATTTTTTTTCACAGAGAATTTTTATACTCTGTGTCCATATACCGTGCATCAGATTGATCATAAAGCACAGTATAATTACGCACAAACTCGATCAACTTTTCATCATTCATCATAAAGCAGAAGAACCAACTCGTTCAGCAATACGAACACAAGAAATTCAGCCGTATTCACGTTGTGAAAACGTAAAAATATCGTCGCGAATCAATGTGAGATCACGCCACGTTTCACGAGAGTACTTGTTGGCGCCGTTCCTGTCTGGCACTGAACGTCTGTGAATAGCGCTATTTAACTTTGCAACGAGAAATGTAGTTTTCCGCCGGTGAGAATCTCGTTGTGTACACGTTACTGCCGCATAACGAATATGTGTGAATCGATCTTTAGAGTGTATATACCATTTAAACGCACAAAATATAGCATCAAGATGTATTCCAAGTGTGATGTAAAGTCCTTTTACACTTCCAATATGGAGGTTTATGTTGGGCAACAACCAAAGGGCCTATACAGAGTTGATTACATCCAAAAAATAATTCTTTATTTGATAATTCTCACCTGTGAAAGCTATGGACTACTCTACATGGAAAGCCACTCGGAGGCTCAAGCGTCCATTCATTAAAGAAGTACCTCTCCGTGATCAGCAAGGAAATTGGATCAGAAATGATGAGGAGAAAGCCGAAGCCTTCTCATCTTTTTTAGAGAAAACGATAAAATCACGATCGGGTCAGCAGACGACATTCCTATCTCGCCATTTACGCCCAAAGAAGTCGCCCAAGAGATTGACAAGCTAAATATCAAAAAATCACCTGGAATTGACGGAATTTCAACTAAGATGCTCCAAGAACTACCAAAAAAAGTGATCGTTTATCTTGTTTATATTTACAATACCATCCTAAGAATAAAGTATATTCCTGGGCAATGGAAGTAAGCGAAAATTATTATAGTTCCCAAACCAAACAAGCCTCAGGTGGAAATTTCGCTACTGTCGATTCCCAATAAACTATTTGAGAAGCTCTTTTTAAAAAGACTCAAGCCCATCATCGACCAGGAAGCATTCGTGATGCGCAGTATGGTTTTCGTTGTAAACACTCTACCTCAACGATCAAATCCATCGAATCATAAGTCTGATAGGAAATGCAATGGAGGACAAAAAATTTTGCCCGGCGATCTTCTTGAACGTTGAGAAGGCATTCGACAGAGTATGGCATAAAGGCCTACTCTATAAGCTGAACCGTTTCCTCCCCGGAAATCACTCAACAGAAGCTTCAGAGTTAGGTACAACAATGCTCTGTCAAGTCAGTCGACGATTGGAGCATGAGTTCCCCAGGGAAGTATCCTGGGGCCACTGCTCTATCTCATTTATGTAGCTGATATCCCCAAAGCGACCACAAATACGGAAGTGGCCATGTTCGTTAATGATACAACCATCTTTTCGGTAAACAGCTCATTCAATCAAGCAGTTGCAGACCTACAATCTACAGCTGATGAGGTCTGCAACTGGGCGAAAAGGTGGAAGATCAAAATAAATGAACAAAAATCTGTCAGGGAGGATTTTTCTCTGAGTCCTAGCAACTACATACCCACAGGTATAAACCGAGGTTGATTCCAAGATCTGACTCAGCAAAGGACTTGGGAATGCATCTCGATAGATGCATGAACTGGAAAGTTCATGTGAAGAAAAAGCGCAAGGAGCTGAACATCAAACTACATAAATTATATTGGCTAGTAGGGTATCGGTCACCTATGAATGTAGCCAATAAACTTCTACAAAATGATCCTTAATCCTGTATAGACCTATGGCCTGCAGATATAGGGAACAAAAAAATCGAATCGACTCGTCATTCAACGGTTTCAGAATAAGGTCCTAAGCCTAATAACTAATACGCCATGGTGTATAACGAACACTCTCCTCCATCAAGATCTGCAAGTTCCGGAGATTTACCAGGTGATCGAAACTTATGAAAAAAAGCACGAACACCGACTCCACAACCATCCGAACATCACTGCGATCGAGCTACTCAACATCGAGAACGATACGACAAGGCTTAAGCGAATGAAGCCACAAGAATTTGTATGCCTAAGCAATCTATTAAAACTCTCATAACTAATGACCTAGGCGATGGCCAAAGTCAATTAAGAATGTGATTCTTTTTTTCTTTTATTTTATTTTTACTTTTACTATTAACAGTAGGGCCAGATTTAAGAGTGGCAGGGGGGTCAGTGGCCTCGGGGCCCGCCACCAAAAGGGGCCCTTCACTAAAAAGAGGCTTCCCGCTAATCACTAAAAAATTAAAAATTACAAGTATGAAAAGTACGCGCGCTCAGGTGATGAAACGATATATCATTTTGATTTTCATGGTGATGTTAAGTTCCAAATGCAATATACTTCGTGAATTAAATTTTGATGATCTAATTGAAACTTTCGCTATTAAAAAATCTCGACGCGTGTCTCTCGTTTAGAATTAATTATTAAAGATCGATTTTATTAATTTACTGAATAAATAAAATAAAAAATGTGTACTTCAATTATTGGGGGGGGGGGTATTAAGAGGGCTTTCAGCAATTATTTGGGTCCGGGGTATTTTTTTCCTTGATCCGGCTCTGATTAATAAAATTAAAAAAAAAAAAAAAAAATATCAAACTAATTGTTGAAACAGTAAACAGACAATATACAGCATGCATTGCAAGTCTTTTCATTCGCATATTACAGTTTATTCGCTACAATATTCAAATTTGTAATTTCATGGACGAATAGGATGCAAAACTCCTTTTGTCGTAGTAATAAAAGATATAAATAAAGTATGAATCTTACGCTAACACTACATGTATGGTATGTAAGCATAAATTATGAAGCCTTTAAATTATTTTTTTCCTAATTGGATTATAACGTAAAGGAAAGTATATACACAAATATTAGTGCACAATGTACACATTTATATACAATTATATGGCAGCACATTTTTCGTAAATTTCATCTTCGGGAGGAGGGCGCTACCGTTTTTATTACAGCAAAGGAAGGGGGAGTGCACAAACTGATACACAATTTACGCAAATTGTACACAATTATACAGTATCATATTTTTTGTTAATTTCACTTTAGAAGGGCTAGCCCGTAAATTTGTTTTTATTATAGCGGTGAATATTGCAATGATTCCGTATTTACCGGCATAACTCGGGGAATCACGCCGATCAATGATAAGATCGGTGTACCGTCGCTAGGGTAATCTGTATGTATGTGTGTGTAAAAATATATACGTGTTGTTCTGACTGTCCGGCTGTGGTCGCTATCGAAAAGGTGCTACCTGTTATCAGCCGCGGCGCCATTTTTGTTCAATTTTTACATAAAAGGTTAATCGATGCCGTGAAGTTGCGTTTTGTGTCAAAAGTTAATTATGCATATTAAAACAGATACGTAGCTGATTCTCCGGGAATCAGATAAAAATTAAGTAGACGTCGAATTGTAAATATAATAATACTGTATTTCTGAATTATGCTACCAAATTAACCCATACGCAGCTACTAACGGCAGCGATGCGGACGTAGCGACAAACAGCGTTTCAATAAATTTATAAAAACCGATAATGAACATGCCACAGAAACATCATTCTTCTTCTATAGGATTGCTCCAACTGGAAAACCGCACACGAAAGCCCCGAGAATTTAATTAAACCATGTGTACGTTAAACATAGTTGACTGTATATTTGGGGAAGAAGCAGTAAAGAAAGTTGTAGCAGTGCAATGTTTTAACGACACTGCCTCTGACCGGATTTGTAAAATATCTAATCACATCGAAGATGAGAATTGATAGACAGATTGAATCATTCTGATATGTTTGTAATCCATGAAAGTACAGTTGTTGCTGGACTGTCAATATTACTTGTATTTGAGAGGTATATTTTTGGTCCACCTATTAAAGAAAATTTGCTTCTCTGCACTCCTTTGGGAACCAAATGTTCAATGTAATAGATTTTTACATGCGGAAACACAACATTTAATGGAATAAATGTATTGATGATTGATGGAGCTGCTGCAATGGTAGGAAAAATCAAAGGCACCGTATCAAGAATTAAAAATGTTGCGGCAAAATGTAGCAGCAGTCACTGCATTTTACATCGACATGTTCTTAAGAAAGTTTTGGATGAAGCTGTAAAGACCGTAATTACATTATATCTCGTCCTTTTCTTCAGTCAAGATTGTTCAAAACAATGTGTGAAAAAATGGATAATCAGCGTGTATCGGTCATCCTTCATAAAGAAGCCCGATGGCTTTCCAGAAGCAAAGTCTTAGTTAGGTTATATGAACTTTGAGACAAGCTGAAGGTTTTTCAAATGAGGCAAAATGTGTCGGAATCTGTGAAAATTTTCCACGTTTTGCATGAGGAACAATGGCTTATGAAATTAGCTTACCTTGCGTCGAAATCTTTGGAAAACTTAATGAGGTCACTGCATCTTTACAAGGAAAAGCAACAACCATATTTACTGCGAACTCTAAAAAGGAAAGTAAATTTCTGGATTTCTTGCACGGAAAAAAAAAATGTCGAATGTTTTCCACTTTTAAATGAAATTCTACAAGGAAACATGATAGAATTACCAACTGAAATTCAAAACATCATTAGTTAACATTTGGCGAACCTGTTAAAATCTTTGTCGGAATACTTCCCGATTACCCGTAATGACATCGACTGGATACAAAATCCATTTATCAATAAAGATAAATCTGAAACCTTATCAATGCTGGAATATGAATCACTCATTAATCTTCAGAGTTCAACCGCTTTAAATACACATTTACGAGTTTTGGGTGAGTATTAATTACGAATACCATCAAGTAGCCAAGAAGGATACTTTAATTCTGCTCCCTTTTATAACTAAATATAGATTTTCAGCTTGTGCTAAAAAATAAATTCAGGAGCCGATTAGATGCTACTCTGGATGTACATATGGAACTGTCAGACATTAAACACTAAGTTTTAAAACCATTATTAGTAAAACAGTGAAACAATTTCATTTTTTTCATTAATTTGTTTAAAAATTTTTATTAAACAACTTTTATTTACATATTAGAAATTGCGATACTTTTTATTATAAGTTAATACAATGTGGAATAATCGCAGTAAAAGTTGTAACTAAAAAGAAAACGATCAAATTTTGTTTACTCAACAACAATTACTTATTAAGTTCTCATTTGACACTAAGGGTTCCATTAAATAAAATTGATTTTATAAGAGATCCGCGATCATAAAAGTTTGGGAACCGCTAATCTATAGTATAGTATATTTGTTAAATCTTTTTATTAAAATAGCCAGTATTTATAATGGTTTCATCTGCCTTCTAATCCTATTTTTATTTTTATGTAAAAAAACTGGTTAAATCAACAAATTTTATTAGGATGGTTTCTTAAAGTACGTTTGAAAATGTTGATGTTTTCAACAGAAACTGAAATTTCTCTCGAGTTCAGTGAGAAAAATTACATCGAAATAATGTATTATATCTGCAAAAAAATTAATTCCATTTTTTGGGAATGCTGGAAGATTTTAATATCATATACATGTATATTTCTAGACATTTTCACGATGGATTGGATTTTTTTTTTTTTTTAAGCATCACATATATTGTTAAGATATATTCGCGGAATAAAACGGAATATTTTTTTATTTTTTCCCCTAATGCAAATATTATTTAGAGGTCGGTAAAAAATGACCAAAAATCAGCAAAATAAAACGGGAAAAATTGTTTTTTCCATTTTAAGATATAAAAAAACCCATTCAGAAATTGGAAAATATCATGTCTATTTTTTTATTTTCCGCTTTACAAGATAAAAAAATCAAAATTTTTATATCCATTACGGAGAACATTGTCAAAATGTCGCTTTTATGTTTAAATAATTTTTTTTAGGTTATGTTAACTTTCAAATTATTTGAAAAAATTTCTACTTGAAAGTAGTCGATAATGTTATCCATATGAATTTTTTTTAAAAAAAATCTAATGATTAGAACGCGAGAAAAAAATTAAAAGATGAAAAAAGATACTATTTCTGGGTAGTTTTCGGGAGTGGTTTCACCCCCTAAATTAGCGTATGGGCTGCTAAAAAAAAAAAAGTGCTTAACATTTTCGATGATCTGCTGTATGCAAAGTTTCAAGAAAATCGGTAACGAACACCTCCCTGCCTTCCCTTGTTAGTAACACAAAACATAGAGAATAATTTTTAAAAAAATCCGCAGCAGAAACAAATATTTGAAACAGTTACGAAGAAAAAAATGATGTCTATAACCATTGGTCATTTTTAAATGACAACCTAAAAACTCAAAAACCTATAAATATAAATTCAACAGCAAGGTCAATAAAAGAAATTGACAGCTATTGAATAAGGAAAGAGTGTGATTTAGAATTTGTTTATAATCACACGTAGTGCGTTGTGTTCTTAGATGATGGGTTATACCCGAAAACGTTTCTAAGCCTTTATTTTATTCTTAAATCGGTTTGTTATAATTGTATTTGTTATAAATTATTATATTCTATAATTAACAAACGGGATGTTGAAAGATTCTTTATTAAGGAACTTTTACCTAGATATAACAGTATTGGAAAAAATAATTGTCCAATGGAATGGTATCCCCATTTAGCAGAAATATATTGGTTAAAATGTAATTTAGTAGCAATATCTGTGTCTTGTAAACGAATTTCTTCTAAAGCAGGGGATTTAATTTTAGAAAGAAGATCGCGATTAAGGACAAAGAAAGTAGAGATGATTATGTTCTTAAACGTAAATGATTATACTTGATTAAAAAAGAATATATCCGCGTAATTTTTTTAAATGTTATATGTTACATGCAAGTTTTTCAATCTATAAGTTCATATACATAATTATATTTTCTTTTGGTTTCTACAAGTATTTTTTTAAATGTTATATAAAATAAATTGTTTGCAAATGAATACTGTGTAAACTGTAACAGGAATGTATCTCAGAATTAAATATTATGTATGTCGGTATATAATTATAAGGTTTCAATTAATCTTAACATTTATACTTTATTAACGTTCTACTGATGTTATTTACCTCATTACTTTATTCGTATGTGTTGATACTTAAAACTAATTCATTTACACCTGTAAATAGAGATATTATATTAATTTAAATTTTATGTTAAACGTGTGGCTGATTTAATGAATTTGGTTTGATAGAAAAAAAGTTATTTTCAACTTTTCAAAAATGTATTGTAAAAAAGGTGATGTTTTTATTTTTTAGCTCAAATTGTGAACGTAAGCAAATAATAGTTTTATAATTTATAACTTCTTTTTACAAACTTCGTAATTTCTAAATATTAACCCTCGTCTCCTACCATCCTATCGTCCGAACGAGCTAGACGTTTCCTCTCGCACATCCACCCTCCATCAGCCACATTAAGCGGTCGTTTTAGATACCCTCCTCACCAGTCGTGCTGAGGAAGCCCACCAGTCCACATCGCTCGAGTATGTACTGTATATTGCCTATATTCACTTCGGTCCGATCCGACCCGACGGCAGGAAAGACGCATCGGGTCAGATCCGACCCACCATAATAATTATGATCTGTATATATCAATAAATTTATTCGGTATCCGCTTAAAAATTTCAGATATCTCTCATTAATTTTCTAAAAATGGCGTTCAATACAATATTTTTGACCAATGAACAAATTCTAGAAAAACTCAGACGACAAATATTTGCCGATGAAAATTTCAGTGAGGAAGGTGAAGATATAACTTGAGAACAGGAAGATGAGATCTTGTCCAACGACGATGATGTTGAAGACATATTTGATTGTAAAGAAATTCGTGATAGTAGAGATCCGACCGAGGACGACGAAAGGAACTTTGAGTTGGGTAAGGATAGTGAAAACATCTGGACAGATAAACCAGTACGTTCCAAATTTGCGAGAGTTCCTGCCATCAACGTGATTAAAAGGAAACCCAGGACCTAGAAGAGAGGCACAAGATGTAACTGAAATTGTTTTCGCTCTTCATAACTGATGAAATGATCAATGAAATAGTTCAACATACGAACGAAGAAATCGATCGAACACGCAACAACTATACTGGTGATGTTTCGTTCGTTTCACATACCAATAATATCGAATTCAAGGCCTTCCCTTGGTCTTCTTTTCATGAATGGCGTATTAAAGAATTCTACCCTGAATACAAAAGAAATGTTCTCTAAATTGCACGGTTCTTCGATTTTTCGATGCACCATGTCACTCACAAGATTTCAGTTTCTTCTCGAAAAATGCAGATTTGACGACAAAACTACGATGGAGCAACGTCAATAAAATTACAACTTCACAGCCTTCAGAGAGATATGGAATCAATTTGCCGCCAACTGTCTACGATATTTTGCTCCAACTCAATATGTGACAATTGATGAAACTATTCTCGGGTTCCGTGGACGCTTCCCTTTCAAAATGTATCTGCCTGCAAAACCCGACAAATACGGGCCAAAAATCACATCACTTTGTGATGCAAAAAGTTTTTATTTTTATGATGGAATACCGTATGTCGAAAAAGAAATATCAAAGAAAAAAAGCGACCTATGTTTACCCACCCAATATGTACTAAAACTCACAGAAAAAATAGAAGGAAATGGACCTAGAGTATAACTGCGGATAATTGGTCCGCCTCAATAGAAGTTGTAGAGGAGCTGATAAAAAATGGACTTACATTCGTAAGGACATTGCGAAAAAACCAAACTGCAACAGGTCCTGAATGGCAACTAGTTCAATATAATAGAAAAAGACAAAGAAAATTAAACTCTCTATCGCCACAACCTGATCAAAAAATGAAAATTACTACGAAAAATAGATACTTACCCTTATTAGAAATAACCGATAATGCACAAAATTGTAATGACTAAGGTCGCAGTTACAGGAGCCGAGAGAATCAAAACCACCCCCGATTTCTGTACCAAATGTCAATAATTTTCAATTATTAAAACAGAAAATTGAAAAAAAAAAAATAGAGCCGGAAACTTTCAGTTATAAAACCATTAATGCGAATGGGTTAATAAAAATAATAACAAATAACTCTAACCAATATAGAGGAGTGATTGACACTTTAAATAAGAAAAAGCAATTTTTCATACATACCAGTTAAAAAAAGACCGTGCTTTCAAGGTAGTGCTAAGAAACATTCACCCCTCAGTTCCAACTGACGATATTATAAATGCTTTACTTGAGAAGGGACATGAGGTAAGAAACATTATAAATGTGAAACACAGAGTAGAGAAAAATTCTTTACCACTGTTTTTCATTGACATTGAGCCCAATGAAAATAATAGGGATATCTATAATATACAATACTTACTTAATGCTAAAGTAAAGTTTGAGCAACCAAGGAAAAAAATACGATAGTGCAATGTACAAGATGTCAGCTATATGGTCATACAAAGACTTATTGTGCTAGACCTTATAGGTGCGTTAAGTGTGAACAAGGTCATGAATCATCCAAGTGTGAAAAAGATAAAAAGTCGCAGGCTACATGTGCACTATGTAACGGACATCATACGGCCAATTATAAAGGATGTATGGTCTATAATGAATTGCTAAACAAGTCTAAACCCTTCCAAAATTATGTAAATAGTGCAAATAATAATATACAAAGTTCTTGCGAAAACACATTAAACACAAGAGTTGTGGAAAATGAGAAGGATTTTTATAATACAATAGATAACTCCAAAACTAATATAAAACCAACTATTTCTAACTTATTGTATGCTCAGGCTCTATATGCAAATAGGGTACCGTGTAAAACAGATAGCTACGTTAATGAAAATACTATTGAAAACACACTCGTAATAGCAGCGATCGTACTAATAATAATTATAATAATAATAATGTAGAAATGATACTAAATAAATTTGTCAAGGAAATTAAAGATATATTCGTTGAAATGATGAACCAACATGGAAATATGATAAATGGCTTACTTCAGACCATAATCTCATCTTTAATTTGTAAGAAATGAATCAATTAAAAATTGTAACATGGAATGCGAATGGCATTCTAAATCATAAAAATCAAATATATTGCAAAAATATATACAAAGTTACTTATAAATATTTATGTTATTTTTAAATCGTAAAATAGAACTTTATCTTTATCAAGCAAATATAGATATACTATTAGTATCTGAGTCTCACTTAACAAACAATAACTATTTTCATATTAAGGGGTATAAGCTGTATAGTACTGCTCACCCGGATGGTACTGCACATGGGGGTTCCGCCATACTAATTAGAGATAATATTAAACATTATGAAATCGAAAAATTCTAGCCGGAATATTTGCAAGCAACCAGCGTAAAAGCTCAATGTTTAAAGAGAAGTATCGTTTTCTCCGCTGTATACTGTCCGTCAAAACACAGGATTACTAAACAGCAATTTAATGTATTCCTACAAACGCTAGGTAATATATAATTATAGTAGGCGGGAATACGTATTGGGCCTCAAGGCTAATTAATTCGAGAGGTAGTCAACTGAAAGAAGCCCTGGATTTAAATAATTGCAATGTAATAACTAATGGATCGCCTACTTACTGGCCTACTGATAGGAATAAATTGCCTGACTTGTTGGACTTCTTTATAGTCAACGGACTAGCTACAACACACATTGCAGTTGAATCTGGTTATGACCTTTCTTCAGATCACTCTCCTGTTGTTATGACGCTGAGTAATGAAATTATAACTAGGAAAGTTAAGCCAAAGATTCATAGCAAAAAAACAGATTGGAATAAATATAGAGAGATTATCACTAACAAAATAAATTTAAATGTATCAATTAAAACTAAAAACGACATTGAAAATCTACTACAAGATTTTACTAAGCTAATTCATGAAGCTGCTTTGCTTAGCACTCCTCAGGAAAAAGAAAGCTCTCCTTCAATACATTATTCAACCGAGATAATGCGTAAGATAGCTGAAAAAAGGGCCCTCCGTAAGACATGGTAAACCCAGAGACATCCAAAAGACAAAGCGAATCTAAATAAACAGACCAAGAAAGTAAAGAACTTAATAAAACAATTCAAAAATGATAATTTTAAAGACTTTATATCATCTTTATCCTATCAGAGCGGCGACTACTCCTTGTGGAGGGCAACGCGTTATCTAAAAAGACCAAAACAACCACTTCAACCGCTCAGAATGAATAATGGACGATGGGCGCATTGCAATAAGGAAAAAGCTGATGAATTTGGTAAATATCTCGCCGATGTATTTAGCCCAAATGAGGGAAATGAAAGTTAACCAGATCCAATTTATATTATGAATTTGCATTTACCTATTAAGCTGGCTTCCCCTAGGGAAATTAAATCAGTTATCGGAAATATGAACCCAAAAAAAGCTCCCGGCTACGATCTCATAACAGCTAGGGCTTTAAAAGAATTGCCGCGAAAGGGACTATTAATGTTAGACTTATTTATTCAATGGAATAATTAGAACCTCGCATTATCCGATTCAGCTGAAATTTTCGCAAATTATTTTAATTCCAAAGCCTGGTAAGTCCCCAGTAAAGCTAACGTCGTATAGACCGATTTCATTGTTGCCGGTTATGTCAAAATTGTTCGAGACGTTGTTACTAAAAAGAATTCTCCCAATAGTGGAATTTCAGCAATTAATTCCTTCACACCAGAATGGGTTTAGCGAGCGACACTCAACCATTCAACAAGTGCATACGGTGGTTGAAGAAATTGAGAATGATCTAGAGGAAAAGAGAATTTGTGATTCAGTTTTCCTGGACGTGAGTTAGGCCTTTGATAAGGTTTGGCATGGTGGGTTGTTGTATAAGCTACGAACTCATTTGCCTTATCATTATTACAAAATACAGGAATCATATTTAAATGAAAGATACTTCCAGGTCAAGCAAGAGGAGGAGTTATCAGATATATATCCGGCAAGAGCTGGGGTGCCACAGGGGAGTGTGTTGGGCCCCCTTTTGTATATTATCTTTACAGCAGATCTTCCTGTTTCGAACGAGTCTCTTACTGCTACTTTTGCAGATGATACGGCTGTCCTGTGCTCTAATAAATGCCCACATAAAGCTAATACCACCTTGCAAGCGGCAATTGATAAAATCTCTGAGTGGTGTAGACAATGGAGAATTAAGATCAACGAAGATAAGTCGGCTCACATAATATTCACCAACAAACATGTAGATCATCAACCTATTAAAATGAACAATAAAACAATACCGTTAAAACAGGAAGTAAAGTATCTGGGCATGCACCTTGATTGCAGGCTGACATGGCGCAAACATATCGTGACAAAAAGAAATGAATTAAATATTAGAACAAGGAAGATGTACTGGTTACCGGGCAGAAACTCGCAGCTCTCTGTTGATAATAAAATATTACTTTACAGGTAGATTCTTGCTCCAGTGTGAAGGTATGGTTGCGAACTCTGGGACTGCGGAGCAGATTCAAACATTAATATAATTCAGAGATATCAGAATAAAACGTTGAGAATAATTAATGCTCCGTGGTACGTACAAAATAGAACTCTCCACCAAGATCTCAATACGCCTTATATAAGGGAGGTTATTGCAAAATCAGCCGCAAGACACATCGGAAGACTTCAAATTCATACGAACGTACTGGCAGTGGCGTTACTGTATAATCCAACGGGGACACGTCGGCTGCGCAGAAAAAAGCCATTCGATTTAAGTGCTTAAAATAAGGTTGGGTCCTACGTCAGTGGACGGGGATCGCTCAAGTGTTTAGACTATACAACAGAATCTAGTGATAGCCTAACGGGCTAGGTATAGATCAGCAAAAAAAAAAAAAAAACTTTTCTTTCTTGTTAAATAGTATATTGAAGAGCAACTGATAAGACTGCCATTTAATTTTAAATAATGTTTATAATCATAAGGGAACTTTATTCCCTGTAATATTCAATTGTGATAAGAAATGTTTCGTGTCATATTTTTTATTATGTATTATATTTTATTTTATTTTTTTGCAGTTGCCAAAATTGTTTTTTTATTCAATCCATTTTGGGCAGTTCAATAATGAATAAAAAGTTTTAAAAAAAAATTCAATCCATCAATAATATTAACGTTTATTCTTTCTTGTTATGCCATTAAAAATTTTTAATAATGTTTGTCAACTATGAAGACTTTGCAGTAAGACTGCTAATATTAACAGAGCCGATTTTATGTTTGATAAATTAAAATAAAATTATTTAAAACAGAAACTGTTTTTAATCAATTACTCCCCTTTATCTACTTGAATGTTTCGTTTTTACTTTCTTGTTTAATTGAAAATCACACTAAAATGTAAGTGAGGTCGGATCCGACCCGACCGTAGTAAATGTGCGATCTAAAACCACCGAAGGGAGGAGGATTAAATACTGAAAAGTACTATAACCACTTTTTAAGATACCAAATAATAATATATTGTTTTAATGTTTCACGTTTTTACATAAAAATTGATTTTTATCAAATGCATTATTGTTTAAGATTTACGGTAATTAGTCTGACGTTATCGGATAATTACAACATTATCCACATAGTCCTAACATTAATAGTAAGCATACATTATATTATACTACACATTTGTACATGGTATTTTGTAGCTACTAAAAATAATGCCTATTTAATAACCTATAACTGTTATTATTATTTAAAAATAGCGGAAATGTCCATCACTAGTTGTAGTTAGATGACATGTCATGCTTAGAAGCTAAAAAAAAAACAGGAGAAAAAATGCGGGTTGAGTTAACCCCAACATTCTAAAATTATAAGTAATTTGATCGAAATGTTGCCATCAAATACATGTTTCACGAATTTAAAAGATTCAAATTTATTCTTTAAAATGAATTAATTTTCATCTTATATAACTCATTATAATTCTTACGGGGATGATATATATATATATCCGTTATAACTACGAATAATTAGTTTTTTTTTAAATGAAAATTTCCAACATAAGACATAATTACATTATATCCGTTTCATTAACATTCAGTTCGCGGAGATGCCAGTTCTTTCAGTTTTGGGAAAAAATGCCTAAATTAATAATTGTTTCACACTTCCTTTTATGAACACTGACTGAAAATTATTTGCGAATTTTCGAGTAATTATTATTGAAAAATTAATGTTCACTCTGATGAAATTTATTTATTTTTTTTTTTTTTGAATAATGAACAGATAAACTTCTAATTGTATGTCGAATTGATGAAAATAAAATAAATACAGTTCGGAAAACGAAATTTCATTTATTGGTTGTTGAATAGATAAAAATAAGATGAATTCGGTTGAAGAAACGAGTAAAATAAAATGTGAGTCAAAATCAGTTATAATATATATCACCCATGATTTATTTTCATAACGTTGTCGAAAAATTTTAAAAAAAATTACCTTCCTAGGTTCATACACATTTCTCATTCGGATCGAACTAATACATTCGTATTAAATTTCTACAATTTATGACTACTGTTCGCGATCGTAAGAGCGGGTACCTGGCTAGGCGATTTTTATTTTCAAGAAGTTCGAAAGACGTTTATAATTACCGCCAACGAGATCATTACAGTTTATATTCTTGCTTAGCCGATTTTCAGAAAATCTTTTAGTCAATGTAGAACGCACTTAAGTCAACCGTATTTGCAGTGTTAAAAGTACATCTTTCAGGAGTTCCCGTTCTTAATGACGCAGTTAAAATGTTTTTAAAAAGATGGAGATTTGATCGAATTTGCAAAAGAACAGCGCGTATTTTGCGTTGAAGATACTGTAGTGATAAGCGTGCAGAACAACGTCACTAGTTCATTTTTGGTCAAAATGTTAGTTCGTTCATTTTTGGTCTCATTCATGGTGTGTGAACTAACACAAACTACGAATAAGACCAAAAATGAAGCTGGCGCGAAAAAAAATCTAACATAACAAAATAACAAATAAACTAAAATTGGCGCGAAAGAAATATAGTAATTTTACGAAAACGGCGCATTAAATAAATCAGTAAACTTCATACCTTAATAAGCCGGATATATTTCTGCGACAGTGTTAAAGAATTCAATTATGACACTCGCCCAGCAAACCTATTAGATGTATAAGAAACCGTACTTGGTTTAAAAAAACAATAGAAAAGTGAACTGAAAAAGAAAAAGAATATGTAATAGAAAGGAACTCGTAAAAATGAAATTAACCTGAAATACGGAAAAACACGATAGCAAATATAGAACTTAATTTCTTCTTCCATATATTGCATCAGTTGAAAAAATTTGAGATTACACAGCATATAGCATAATTTGATTTCCGCAGACATTATAAAATAAAAAAGGAAAAAACGCAAAACGGAACCCGAAAAAAAAGTTACTCAGGTAACACAAACACAACAAATTATACCGGTATCGTAATGCAATGACCGCGCAACGATAGCGAATGGCGCAATAAATCACGTTATCTGTCATAAACAAGCTTGCGATATTTTAATGGTCTCAGGCACAAGATTTTAAAATTTGTAATTAAAATTGAAATTAAATTAACACTTTCGATTAGTAAAAAATTTTGTAGATGTTTTTGAAGCAATAATTTAGAAGTTTTAAAATTAAAAAATAAATTTATCACTAGATGTAAAATAATTTTAATATCAAATTTATAATAACTTTTTTAAAAGCGAAAGTAAATAATTACACTAATTATTCTTAAATTTTGCCTTCATGTTAAAGTTTAATTAAAATATTTACAATTTGCTTTCCAAATCACGTATGCTAAAATTGCAACGATGCAGAGAAAATTAGCTTCAGTACTACGCAAGAATGGCATGTGAAATCGTGAAATGTTAACATTTTAAAATTAAACTAAAACTTTTACAATATTAAAATTGTTACAATCAGTTTTTAAAAATACATATACCAAACTTGCAATGATACTGAGAAGGTAAGTTTGACCCCTATGCAAGGATGACACACAAAGTGATGGAGGATTGCACAATTTTTTACCTTCTTTGATACACAAAATTGTTAAATTTTTTTCCTTATTCCATAGATAAATTTTAAATTTAAAAAATCAATTTTTCAACAATCAAAATAATTTAATCAGAAATTTATAACAACTGTTTTAAAACTAAAAGTAAATAATTTCACTTATTATTCTTAAATTGATATATAACATTTTTTTAAATTACTAATATTAAATTTGTAATATTTTAAAACCCAGTTTTTTTTTTTTTTAATTTTAGTAACACAAAATAAATTTTCGGATAGATCAATATAATGAACTAAACAACGACAACATCATATGTCAGAAGGTAAACTGAAAAACCAATATGAACTGGTGACGCTATTCTACATCTTTATCAGTGGCGTAGCCAGGATTTATGTTCGGGGAGTAATGAAGAAGTCCAGCTCAGGGCTAGTTAGCTGGTAGGACTACTACCTTTTAAATTGCTATAAAAGTGATTGTGATATATCGCGATACACATATGTAAGTAGTGTCTTCAACAATGACGGAAGCGGAGCTGAATTTCACGTTTCAGATAGGTCAGCCATAGGTATCTTCCTAGATTTCATATAAGGAAATAAGAAATAATTGAAACATTTGACAAGAAACAATTTAAAAAGTTTTCCCTTACTTATTTTACTGAGTAGCATTTTGAACGAAAATCATTCAATGAAATTTTTTAAATATGTTTTATTGTTACAATTCCAATTAAATAAGTAGAAGTATATTTTCTGCTATAATTATCTACAAGCGGTACCTGCAAAATGTTATCATTTTATTCTTTTGTTGTGTGAGCCCATAAATCTACGCATAACTGCTGCAGGATCCACACTGGTATTCCTGCGAATACTTAACAGCGCCAACCCAGTAAGACGTTCGTTTAACATCTTGTTTCTCAGATCATTTTTTAAGCGTCGCAATGGTAAAAATCTACGCTCTAGAGTACAAATACTTACAAGTAATGTAAGCAGAATTCTGAGTAATTTATTTATTGTGGAACGCAATGATTACTCACAATTCTCCAGGGTTTGGATGACTGAATGACCGAAGCCGGCCTTTCTTTTTCTCGAGTTTTTTACCATTTCGCTTTCCATGCGGTGAATTCACCCTCGAAACTGGAGTTACGTTCTGTCAAAATTGGTTCATAAAAAGTGAAAATCTCATTAAAGTCCTTCGCTTCATAGCTGACGCATCGTTTCAGAACCAATTTTGTCAGAGAACTCAGGACAAATTTGTGATTTGTGAAATGTTCAGTCAAATGACTTATAAGATGGTCTGATATTGGTACAAATGAAGCCCGTCGAAAGTATTCTTCGGCTGTATTAGCTTAAATATTATTTCGGTGTGATTATCGGCCAACTCGACGAGGCACGGAAATTTTGTAATCTTGCCCATTTAATTTTTCGGCAACATCGGAAGCGCTTGCAAATATCTAAGAGAAGTGATCAATATAATTTTGACGAATCTTACTCATTACATCTATCACATTATCCACATGCTCATAGGCAAGCGACAAATTGCAATCAACTCCTTACAGAAACGTACACAGAGTAACCGTGATTTTAAGAAAAACAGAGAGAAAATTTGATGTTATTTCTTGACGTTTTAGATGATATTGAAGCGTTGAATTATGCCTAAAAGCTTCCTTCGCTTTTCTCCATTTTCGAAATCATTTACTTATTAAAAGTTCAGGTTTTTGACGGGATCCTTGTCCTTGATATTCGGTGGAATATAAAGTGCAATATTTACAGTATGCGCTGCCTTCTTTTTTGGAGTATCTCAGACATTTGAACTCTTCTAGCCACGGTTATTGAAAGGTAATATGCCATATCCCTTACCACTTAAAAGTTATGTAAGAAATCTAAAATAATTTCCTGACCGTTTCTCAACATTTTTTCTCGATCCGAATCAGATAAATTTGTCTCAATAATTTGGGAAATATCTTTATAAATTTCATCTTCTACGGGAACGCTGGCTATTGCTTCTGGTTTCAATAAATTACCAGTACCAGTATCATCAGCAACCGCGTCACAATCACCAACATAAAACCGTGTATCTTCTTGGTTAGTAGTGTTAATTGACGATGGCAAAACGGAGCCGTTAATATTATAAGCATACCTAGTACAAAAATGTGCAGGCGTGTCTGATGAAGTATGGTTATCACTTTTTGACCTTTTTGTCAGAAAATTTAGTAGCGATGTTTGTATTATCTTCTTTTTCATTTTGGATTTTGAAACAAATATTAAAATTTCTGTTTTAATTAATACACACATAAACATTAAAAATGTTCTGCTTTTGTGTGGTAGCCGCGAGTACGACGCTGCCACTGACAACTTTAATTGGCGATATCGGCCGTGACAGCGGCTTCTTCTTCTTTGGCGTGCTAACTTCGATGACGTCACGCTACGGAAATTGCACCTTCAGCGTGTCGACATCCTCTCCTCGCTTAGTGTTGTCTAAAATTATTTAAAACTTGCTCTTGTACTTTCGATCTTTTTGTCTATTTCAAAAGTTAAACAGCTGAAATTGGGCAACTTCATTGCGCGAAAAATTCACCGTATGTCAGGAATGCACTGTCATTTGGTCTTCCGTGCTTTCGGTCTTTTTTAGTAAGCACGGGGAATTTAAAAAAAAAAAAAAACAATAAATGCATAAATAAAACGTAAAATTTTATCAGTGCAATCAGAAGGTAGTACAACTGAACTTTCAAATATTTCGGTGAGAAGTCAACGCCTATGATCTTTAATATAACGTTTTTTTTTTTTGTTATTTTTCATTCTATGGCTCTGGAAAGCGAAATCTTAAAAATCCTACAGTCTTAATCGGCCCGTATGACGACATTTTTTAGAGTGCTTCTAGACGTTCTGATTTTTCTCGGTGGCCTTATTCATTCTTTATTTTCAAATAATCGATAAGCTGTATAAATTATGTGTGTTCGGTGTTCTTATTACAAGCGTGCTTGTACGCGCTCTTTCGAACGCAATGTAAATCATTTATAGAAGTAAAAGTTGATTACAAAGCGTAAGTTAACTTTTATAAAAAGTAATCTTTATTTCTCATGAAAATTAATAAATTATCACTGTTGACGTACCCAAAAAATAAATAAATAAATAAATGAATATTTCAATGTTTTGTTTTATTCTTTTCTTTTATATATATATATATATATATATATATATATATATATTATTATTCATTTAATATCGCTTGCTGTATAAGGCATACTTTTACAGTTGAAAATGTTCTCATAATATTTTGTTAGTTTACGGTTAAATTTATTTTTGTTTACGCCTCTATTTCCGAGAGGTGCTGAATTCACATATAACCCGTGGCTATAAGCCTGCGTCAGCGTGTTCAGTATTTGATAACTATATCACCATAACATTGTTTTTAATCAATATAGACGAAGAGTAAAACCGTATACTCTAGTCCCTTCTTTCGTTCACTGGAACGCACCGATAGGTTTCTTAAGTCATTGTGCCGGTCTAGTTATTAAAATAAAATTTAACATTTGCCTTTCTCGGTTCAGAAAGTAGTCAGTCGTTGCCGAGGGAATTTAAACCTCTTTTATCATGTGATGGTATGAGATGAAAAAATGTTTATGAAATATTTGCATAGAGTGTTAATCAAATTATAAGAACAAGTTTGCGTACAAAGATATTAATACTTATAATTATATTTAATATTTTATGCCGGAATTCTATTAAACAAATATTAAAAATATCATCCGGCCTTTTTAAATAATGTTATGAAACAGTTTTTAAGAACCATAAGGGCTTGTTCTAACCACCCAAAAAGCTTTGAGTACCCGATACTTATTAACGAGTATTAAATTAATGCAGATAAGGAATGTCTCAGAACTTTTCAAGAGTAGTCAAATACGATTTCTAAACATAAGTTTTACAATCTTCGGTCATTTTTATTTTTGTTAATTATCTTCTAAAAAGTTTTAAAAATTTTTACATTTCTAATATTGCGCGTGCGTCAAATTTTTTACATAAACAAAAATGACTAAACATTTTCAGTACCGTCCTTAGATAAGTTATTTAAAAATTACGCGAAAAGTTAAATTATCCGTCGATGTTGAATAAAAGTTTGTCTCTTCCGAGCTCTTAAAAATCGCCGAAAAAATAAAATATATTAATCTTCCGAAACTGGGCCCTTCGTGCCTCGCAAGGGGCTTCGCTCCTTGAACCCGCCTTGGGATACCCCCGGACCGCTAGCTCTATCATTTCTATACTTCGTATAGAACGAGAAAAATTAACAACGTCATTCCTTCCGACTGCGCGGCAAAAAAAAAAAACAAATAAATAAATCTTTATCTAATGTCACATATTTGGACAAATTTTTTATGACAGAAAAAGTAGTGGGGTTGGGCTAAGAATGTCGTTGTCATTAATATATGCATATATGAAGAGTAGAGTTGGTTTCAATTAACCATTGATATTCTTCGTAAAATAATTTTTTTTTTCATTGTGATCAAAAAAGAATTCAAAACTAATAAATTTAATTTACGGTTTGTATGGAAATATCTGTCATTACTTCCATAACGCAAGAATGTAGCTAAATTTCTTATTAATTCCAACGTAAGAATAACATAATTAACCAGTGCAACAATCCATTTTGTCGATACTTTATCATCTAATATATACAATATATGTAACATTTTGGGACGACAAAAAAAGTGATGGGAAGCGGGCTAAGAATGACGTTGTCATTTAGCTATATATATATATATAATAAAATAATTCGGGAAAAATTAAAAGAAAACATTAATTTTTGAAATTTTAAACAATTTTGATAGTGGGCGAAATTTTATATGAAACACAAAAGGCGCTATTAATATTTTATTTAGTTTGCTTAACAGTCTAAATTTCTCCTCGGTTTAATCCGGTTATAAAAGAGAAGTTTTGTTGTTGCGGTACACGTGAATGAATTCACACGAATGTCAGTTTTTATCAATCGTTTGTACTTAATGACCTCAACGGTACAATCGATTCCTTCATTAATTTAATACCTTCAGCTAATGTTCAAAACGATAAAAATTTGTGTATAATTACGTATACCTTTGACTTACCCGTTATTTTGTAATTTAGCACGACAGTTATTTATAATGCGGAAGAATTTAATTGGATGATTTTTTATTAATTAATGAAAAATATAGAATAGTCCTATATAAAAACTCTGTGAAAGTTTGTAAGTGATAAAAATGATGCCGCTCTTTACAACTCACCGACTAGTACGCTTCTAACATTACGCAGCAACAGTTTCGCTAGTATTAAATGAAAGTATTAGGAACTTTAGAAATAAGATTGCACTTTTTTTTTTTTTAACGTTATATTTTAATTTCTGAGAAATATGAGAAATATATGTTAATGCGCAGTATTTTTTTTTTTTTTTTGATTTTTTTTGATTTGATAAATTTTACTTAAAGGGGAAGAATAGTTTGAAAACTCTTTGCTGGAGATTAAGTAAATATTGTTTTTTTTTTGTTTTTTTTTTGGTGCTTGTATACATTGGCGCACTCAAGGGGGTACCACGGGGCCGTTGCTGCCCCCAAAAATATTCGAAATCTTAATTTCGTTTTGTAATGTTTTGTTTTACTCTTTTTTTTTTTTAAAAAAACATACACATTTACTTTTTGCTTATATTACAAATATAATGTTACGTTTCTATTGTTATTATTACTTTTTAAAAAATAATATTCGTTAATTTTGTTTTTTTTTTTTTTTTTTTAATTTTAATTTACAGACCACGGAAATAGATAGGTACTTAGTCGAGGTACTGAGTTACCATCCCCTAACTCATCTTCTAAATTCTAGCCCCGATCAAAAAAAACTCCTGAGTGCGCCTTTGCTTGTATAGCTTTCAAAAAACAAAACCCATATGCCGTACCTAATGCACCCTAAATGAGAAAAAATTTTTTGCTTTCTATTTAATGTAATATGTACACAAAGAACTTTTGCATAGTTGTATTTCATTCTGGCCCTTACAATTTTTTTAATTTTGCATTCGATATCCCTATCCGGTATATTTTCATATTTATATTTTTCATCTGATTCGTCGTATAATTTATGATAGTTCTGTTCCTCTCAGTTTTAAATACCTTTTAATTTGGAAAATGTAAGTTTCATAACCAGAGAATAAATCAGAAATATCTTCTGGCTCTTAGACTATTGTCAACAATTGCGTTTAGTGAAGAGAAATATAATATAAATTTATACACAATAAAATAAGGCGGTATATGTAACGAACGAAAACAGTAGTAGGTATTACCTAATCAGTCGTTACATCAGACCTCTAATTGTAAGCGTTGATTTTTAGGAGGCGGCGTCTTTTTAATCTTCTTAACCTGGAGCCATACTTCCTCAATATTTAAAATATGGCACAAACGCCTTCCGACGAAAATAAAATAACGCTATAACTTTTACGCGCGAGAAAAATATGTAACTAATTTCAGACTAGCAAATAATTTTTATCTTTTTACATCGTGTTACGGACATTGCTGACTGTTGGATTTTGGTTTCGTATCGATAGAAGGGTACTCCCCAGGTAATATTGTCACCAGATTTTAATCGAAACTGTATTTATATTATCTTTGCTTTCAGTCTCAATCATTCCTTTCTTTACGTCACTACAACTTAACAGTAATAATTTGAAATCAAATATTTTTTTTTTTTTTTTTCTAATTCAGAAAACAAAGATTTCAAAAAAAAATCCCACCGAAATTTTTCAAGTTAATGTCTACAATCCTCATGAAAAATAAAGGATAGAAAAGTGAACCTAGATGTATTTAGGGGAAAGAAGTTAAATGTTCCCCTCCTTCTTCACACTATCATAAAAATTAAATTTTAGAGACTAGTTAGTAAAAGATAAAAATAATATTCTACTTGCAGACTATTTTTTATAGTTCTTAACATATTTTAATATATATGTAGTTAAAATAAAATAATAGCCTCGTCAATTATGGTCTTAGGACCGGTGTGATGTAAAGAAAAAAAAAAAAAAAAAAAAAAAATGATTACACTTGCGCTGGTATTGGTATATTTAAATTTAACTTTAGTTTATGTCAAATATTTATACGAAAATATGAACTATTCTGATGAAATACTAACGGGATTTAAGTTGTTTTTGTTTATACTATGATTCTTTAATAATAATAATATTAATAATTTAAAAAAATATATATATATAACGCAATGATAAAAGCGATTAGTTTAGCACTTTACTCCAAAAATAACATGAGATGTGTTAAAAATACAACATAAGTGTACAAAGGTATTTTTATTAATAAATGTAGTATCGGTTTATGTATTAGAATGAGTTTAACGATGTGTCGATAAAAAAAGTTTTTTTACAAATTTTAATTTCTAAAGGAGTCCGAATGGAAATAAAAATTTTAATCGGACAGAAGGATAAATTATTTTCGGTAACATATTCGAAAAAACAATAAAGATGCTTTTGTAAATATTATTTTATATTTTGGAAGAAGAAAGTGACTTATTTAGAATTAGGGTCATTAATCTATATATACTTCATATTACAGTGAAAAAATGAAGTAGTTATAAGCGGTTTTAAAGACGACCCTCAATTTAAAAAAAATATTCTGCTAGCAAATGAGGAAATTTCTTTTATTTTTTATCAGTAATTATTATCATTTAATATGTAGCAAATAGCAAAAAAAATAAAACGAATTTATTATTACCGAATTGTAAAATATACTTTTTCCTATTTCTATAAGATCAGTTTAAACATTTTTTAAAAGTATATTTAAACTCCTTCCAGAAGTAGTTTGGCTACAACTCTGGTTAGAAGGGTGTGTTTACATCATGTCATTAAGTAAAATTATCAAAGCCAAAAATTTTACGAATACAAAAGAAGGAAGTAGAGGTTACAACATCCTACAGCTTAATGTGGGTTGTTTTGAGTATAAGTATACAGGGTTAGTAATCGAACCCAATTTGACTACAGACATGAATATAACATCAGTTGACCATGACGAAAATTATTTATGTTCACTATTACGCTCAATCGAATTTAACAGATTTTAAGTAGAAGTTAGTAATAATAATATATACTAACTATGTCGGAATTCCTAAAATATAATATATTTCGAATTTTACATTGAAAAATGTGACCATCATTCTTTTTAGAAATTTGCATAACTTACAAAGGTTAAATATGTATTAAGTATTGTTTACGTAAATCAAACAATAATAATGTAAGTTATAATTTCACTGATATAATTGTATTTATGTATCGATTTTTTTCTTATGGATATTGCAGTGTACGATGTAATATTATATTTTCGTGTGATTAATAAAAAGTTGAAGTAGCCAAAAAATGAAATACCTATGGTAACCAAGTAAACACTTTTTACTGTTGTCCACACATTATTGAAAAATAAAAGCAATTTATAACGGAAAATTTTCTGTTAAAACTATTGTTTGACATAGTTATAATCTCTGATTTTTTTTTATTTGTTTATTATATTATATTGAAAAATAATTTGTTCAAGCCCAAAATACAGCTCCTCGTACATGAAAATAATGAAAAAATTAAATAAAATTTGATATGCCAACAATGATTATAAGAAGGGTTCGGATTTATACGTACTAAAAAGCTTTAAAATACGCACTAAAAAGGTTTAAAATACGCACTAAAAATGTTGAAAAAATAAAATAAAATCTAATATTTTTCGCTTCAAATTTTTATTAACATGCTGCTTTTTCTTCCATTACATTAATTTATAATAAAAAACCATTCAATTATAAATATAAATTTAAAAATAACCATTATTTTTAACAATAAGAATTTTTTCTGAATTACTGAAAACGACCTCTTCACATCGCAAGACACAATTGATAAATATTTAAATACGGCCACTTCAGATGGAGTATATGAGATTTCATTTTTATCTGGCACTCTATCTAATTAAATCGAAATTGCAAATGATCTGCTAGATATTTATGCATCAAGTTGTATGTGTGTGAGTGTGTGTATATATATCTTGACCCATCTTGCTTACATTTCTGTCTCTTTCTCTTCTATACTTTGTATAAAATGAAATTCTAAATCGGTCGATATGAATATAATAATATAATCACAAAAATCCTATAAGATATAACAAACGTTACATAAAATTGGGATATTTTTTCTAATGGGGGTAGCCTAAAAATTGTGTTGAAAATTTATATATATATATATGTATATGTGTGTGTGTGTGTATATGTGCATACATCAGGTACATACTTCAAAGGACAGTTATCCATGATAAGATCGCAGGTAATGTAGCATTGTTAACTAGCGGTCAATCGTATATTAGCATGAAAAAGTTCGATCAAGAATATTTATTTTTGTTTGCCGGCACTATTGCTCAGCACAGGCAATGTACAATATAATTATAAAATTTTAAAAGGTCGGAACGTAAATGCTCTGTTCAAATTCATTTAATTTATAAAAAAGACAAAAAAACTTTTATTTGCAGAAAGATATCCTGTCTGTAGAGAGATACAACACTAGTAGTCACGCGACCAACAAGGAGAAATGTTTTGTTTTTCTTTTTTAGTTCTATAAATAATCGATAAGAGGCTATATTATCGAACAATGAACTTGACAAAAAATTAAAAAATTATAATCACCTTGTTTTTTTAGTAAATTAAAAATTTCATACATTTGCTCCGACCTTTTTATCATTTCGAATATGTAATTATGTGTTTATGTGTGTGTTTTCTTTATATATAATTATGAAATATATGTGAAAATCCTCAAACTATGCACAATATGCAAGAAACGTCCAAAATATGCATTCATACGTACTATTAAATTAGTGGATTTCGGATTTACAACTCTTGAAATGCCTGGATATGAAATATCAAAACGTTAGCTACAAGCAAAAAAAACATGCATTATATGCAAAATCCGAACCCTAGTTATAAATTGGCGTTGAGAAAATTGATTGTATATTATTGTTTTGCTTAAATAAAAGTTTCGAAAAATGGGAAATTTCTTTACGTGTGCTGTAGTCAAATTGCGTTCGATTTCCAACTCTGGAAATTTATACTCAAAATCAGGCTACATTCGGTCAAGCCATCCCACATGGTACAAAACATCTTTTCTTGGCCTTTAATTAATCTGAACGTCTGAGGACCATGAAAAGACGTCTTTAAAACGTCTGTGAGCAATATTTTTAAGTCGTCACTTAACAACCTTTGTAAGACAAACTCATAAATGATGAATAAGTATAGAAATATCTCAATTTAAATTTCTATAACATTTCGATACTTCTAAAATTTTTTATTTACGACTAACGTAATTTTCAAGCAAAACTATAAACTTAATAATATCGGTTTTATATTTAAAATATAATTAATTATTCGAAAGTTTACTTTTTTATTTATTTTCGGTAATTATTTAATTATACATACTGAAAAAATGATTAGGTACATTAATAAAATCGGTATTTACATATTCCAGTTAATTTTAAGCATCTGAAAAAACATTTAATATACATTTTTATAAGTTAACACGTAAATAGTTGTCATTTGTGGTAACCGGCTAGAGAAACGTCTCAAAAACGCTTCACTTTGTTACATACGGTATTTAAAAGTCATCCGACTGATTGGTCGGAAAAATACATCCTTGTGCTATTTGGGATCATATTTACGTGAGAAAAAAAGAACAAAATAAGTTTAACAGTTTAAAATAGAGAGAAACTTATTTCGATAATTGATACATTTTTACATTATTTAGACACAAAGAGTGTTTCTCTTATGATCCTTTAGGCTCATTGTAAGCAACAAAGTGAATTATGTATTTTTTTGAAACAAAAATTACCTTGTTAACAAATTACAAAATAAATAATATCTATAAAAATATGAAGGTTTCTGTATTGTTTTTAGATCGTGCTTGTTTAAAAATAGAATCTAATGAACTTAGTTCTTTGCGTACGGCATTTTCTGAATATTATAATTTATTGGACTGAAGCAGTATGGAAGAACTACATATATATGTATGTGCATGCGTGTATTGAATTTTATAACATTTTTTTCACCATAAGTAGCATTTGCACTGCTTGAATTTTAAATCTAAAAAGTTTAAGTAGTTTACAATTTTTTATTGAGTGAGTGAATGATGGGCATATGGGTTTACGTGTACAGACTTTTTATTTTATATTTGCTTTCAATTGATTTAGTTTTAATGTAATTCATCACAACGAATAATTCGCCCTGAACGCGTTGTCTTATTTATAGATATGTTTTGAGTATAGAAGCAAATTGTGAATTTGTAGTGTTATGTACATATATACTTTTTTGTATTACGTATTCTATGTTTTGTTATACTTATTTGTTATAGCCATAGTTCGCGCAAGGTTACACATTTGTGGTAATTTATTTGTATAATATATATAATTTAAATTTGAATTTGAATTACTGTCCAATATAAACGCATACAATATTTAGAATTTTTTGCTCCGAATTTAAGATATATTTTAGAAACTTCGATTACTATATTTCTGACACTTGTTTTAGCGGTAAGATTTGTTTTTATTTTCTAAGAATAAAAGCGTACGTATAAAACCTGAGTTGAAAATTTTAATTCTCATTCTGTCAACAAAAAAAAAAAAATTAATGGATATTATGGAAAAATTAACTACAAAATATTAGCTAATATTAAGATAGGCACTTGGTATATTATTCTTAATATAATAATTTAAAAGTAATAAATACAAAATAATTAAAAGTTTTTTGTTTTTCTTTGTATTATAATTATTAACAACTGTATGTATTTAATATATGTTCTACAAAAAGAACAAATATTATTCCGAAAAATGTAAATAAGAAATTTTTTGTATCATTTTTTATGTTTACTTTCAGTATTAATAAAAAGTTGAAAATTATTTTCAAATTAACATCAAATTTCAAAACTAATTATTCCTCGAGTTAATAATTTCATTGCTTGCACATTATTATAAGAAATTTCAAATAAATTGCCATTTTCAATTTTGAATTACTAGTACATATTGCATTATTAGAAAATTGTGTATGTATTTCTCATTGAACTTATCTGTTATTATCTAGTTTTTCGAACAGACATTTATATAAAATGTGTAATTTGTAATTTGTGCTTTTTTTTTTTTTGATAACCTTGAATAATTTTGATGGTAGGTGTTTTTGGCGTAAGACAAATTTCAATTTTTATTAATGGTTGCTCGTTTGATCATACGACCGTTCGTCATTATTTCTGTATGGTCGTTGAAGGTGAATACGCCGTGCCCTTCGTTCGTTTATTCGTTCGTACTGCTGCCTCTATTAACTGGTTAGAAATTTTGTTGTTACTTGGCCGCCGTTTAGTTCGGTTGAGCGTAGTTGTGTTAGCTTTGTTTATTCGGTTTATTGTTTAGTTTTTAATTTTTGACATCAGTCGATGATTCGTCTTTGGTGAATTTTGAATAGAAGAAGTTTAAGAAATTGCTTGAAACCTTAATTTTTACGTACATTGCTCGTAAGTAAGTGTTACATTTTAAAATTAGAAATCATTTTAACTGTTAGTATAGAGTTCACGATACACGTAGCACGTGAATGAATTTATAGAAAAATAGGCATAACTTAAAAATAATGTAATGCGATAGAATAGAAGTTTACCTTAAACATGAATCCGGTATTTGCGTTTATACATTTGTAAACTTTATTTTCTAGAGGTTTTAGTTCATTCGTTGTGTTACGTATATCAAAATCTGTGAAATAAAGTAATCTAATTCCGGTTAGTGAATTTAAAATTACCGATATGTATTAAACACAAATAGTTTATATTATATACTCATGTTTGACAATAATGTAATACACGAAGTAGATGAATAATTAGGGAATATGGCAAAAGATATGTGTAATTGAAATAATAAGTTTCTTACGTTGTTAAATTAACGTTAAAAAAATTTTTAAATTGCAATTTTTTTCTGTCTTAATTACTCTGGTTTTAAAGCAGTTTTGTGAAAAAAGACTAAAAAGCTGAATTTAACAAATGAGCTAGGTAAAATGGAAAATTAACTATTCACATGTGGTATTATTATGAGAATAGTACGTTGTAGTATTTAAGCAGTATGAAAAAAGGATACAAAAAAAAAGAAAGACCGAAAATAAATTTTTATAAAAACATGTTTCACATAGATGGAGACAGTTAAGTTTTGCGATATTTACAATTGTTATATTTTCAAATTATTGAAATTTAATAATGGTTTTCTTGTTTATTCAACGGCTATTATATATCGTTTGATGGAAATACAAATTCGATTTTAATAATAACTCATCATTTCGTCTATTTCATTTCATCTTTCCATTATATATATTGGTTGCCGCGAGTGCATGAATTATTCAGATACAAATGAACAAATTTAAAATTTTTTGTGTCGCTTAGTATACAGTGAAATGCCCGTTGTTTAAGTTTTTTTTCTTGAGTTTTATTATTGTACTGTGGCAGTATCATTTTATAGTTTAAAATTGCAGAAAGATTCGTCAGCTAGTTGAAGAGGAATATAGTGTGAAATTATGAAATTCGAATTTTCCGATGTTTTACATTGTATATTTTGTTTTTTTTTTTGTCTTATCAACGTTAAAAATTAATTTATAAAAAGTATCTAAGCAAAAAAAATGTGTGACATTTTTTTTTTTTCTCATTGCGCACTTGTGTAAAATAATAAATTATATTCGTTTTAATAAAGTAACGACAACCGGTATTCGCCAGTATCAGATTTTATGTGTTGATTTATTGTTTTTTGATTTCCATTTATCGAAATATTTTACTTTTGACCGTATAAAGTATATTCTTTATCGATGTGACTTATTGCTTAGCGAATACCGGAAAAATGCAATAAATCTTTTTTAACACGATTATTATTATTATTCGGATTAAAAAACGTATATAATGTTTTTCAGTAAACAAAACTTCCATCTGTATTGTAAGAAAATTGCTTTTTCTTTCTTTTTCTAAAATATGATAATGATATTAGTGATAGCGTTTTTAAGCCGGTATCCGTGCATTCTGTTTTACTTCGGAACTATAGTTTAATTTTTCATATGTTGATAAATTATAACGTAGAATAACCGTTTAGTGTTGGAACTGTTGGAAGTGGTATTCAAAAATAATGTATCTGTTTTTTTTATGGTAACATGTTTTGGTTGATATTTAACTTGATCACATGAACGAGCATTTTTTGTATATATCTTAAAGGTAATTATCATTTATGATGACGTTTAAAGCAGATTTACCGTTCTTTGAAATTTATTACTGAAAATAGTTAGAAAAAGGCAAGTCAATATTAGATGATCGTATTATTCTCTGTAGGTGTTTTTACGGTATTCTACGGTATACATTTAACATTAACCTGTATGCGAAGGTCATGCTTTGCAGGTTACCGTTTGTGTTAAGGTCAGATTGAACTGAGAATTTCGCTTTATATAAATGTCATTTTCGATTTAAATTGTCTCATAAGAATGCTACGAGAGATTTTTGCTTAACGCTTTAGCAGTTTCTTATCGGTGAATTGGTACATTAATGCGATCTATTTGAATTCGGATGACGTGAGCTCGGGTTAGATTGAAATTTGTTGCATTTTGGAATAGTGAAGTTTCTCTCTATTATTTTTTCATTCGGAAATGTTGAATTTAAGATTGAATGAATTCCCGTATCGGAATTTTATAGGCAAGGTCTTTAATGGATCGTAGTGTGAATACATTCCATTTAGTTAATTGGATAGAAAAGTAAATAAGATATGACTTACGACAAGATTTTGGAATGGCAGCACTGCCTGTTTGAAGTCAAACAATCGGTGCGTTGGAATGAGGAATGAAATTTGCACCGATCAGCACATGATCTTCCTTTTAGATTTATTGAAAGACTTACGGAACAAAACAGTTTAAAAGAATAATGTTGTCGTTGCCGTCCGAGGGATTTTTCAAATAAACGAGTTTTTCAGTAATTGCAGAATAATATTATGAAGGGAAAAAAAGCAAATAGACTTTCTACTGATAAGAATAATACTTTAATTTCTTTTTTTTGGGGGGGGGGGGGGTAACAAATCGGAATATTTTAACAGTTCAGTTATAAATGAACAAATTGCGCGGACATATGTATTCAACATACAAAGGTAACATTTTAGAGATTGTTTGGTGATCTTAGATCTAATTATTATTTTATTTTTTTAGAATTTTGCATTATACTATTGTATTTTAGCTTATTTTTTCAGTTAATGAAATTGGGTAGTGGCGAACTAATTTTGAACTATAAGATTTCATTTTGATCTGTGTTAAAAGCTGTTTTGCCTACCTGAAGAAATTTTTCTTTTCTAATGTCCTGTTTTCGAATTTTGCGGCTTATTAGTATTAAAAATGACAGGCGCTTATAAAAAATTCAGCAAGAGCGAGTATCTTTTTTTTTTTTTTAAGAGAATTGTTAATAGCGAATACATTTTTTTACGAGAAATCGTGTTTTTCTACAACAAAACGATATATTTTATGCGGGTTTGGAGAAACATAATTAATAAAGAGTACGAAAAGGAGTTGAACTGCAGTTGTCATACGAAAAACTTGCCGTACACTAGATATGTGCGTTTTATGAAAACATCCCTTGAATAGTAGTACCGGGTAAGTCGATTTAACATCAGAGAAGTTTTTGTCATATAATTCATTAATTGAAAAGCTGCCGTTACGGTTTTCATTCGTGTTTAGATCTCCATTAGGTTCCGATATGCTGATTGTGCTTGGGTCAGTTGAATCCTTACGTAACTTTTAATATTGCTGTATGGAATAATTGTTCTATCGACTTAGTGCGGTTTAATAATCCTGAGTTTATTTTATGTTTTTAAATAGCAGTGGATTCGTGTGAAAGAGAATGCGGAAGATTAAACAGCTCACGACTGTCGCAATACTGAAGAATCTTGAACGCATTTTAATAAATAATTTGTAATAGATAGTGGGAAGGCTGTTTAGTCGAGTTTGCGCAGTTTGAGAAATGAAATGCTGGAGACCCAATTGATATTGTTGAAAAAAATCGAACACCACTTATAATAATGAAGTAACCTTATTTTTTTTTTTCATTGCCGTCTGCTTAACGATGCAGAAGATTTAAAAACGTGTTTTTCGAAATTCGTACGTCGAAGGCGTTGAGAATTAAGGTGGCAAAAATCACCATCGTGGAAGAACTGACAGTACAGAATTTGCTAAATAAAGGAGTTCAATTTGGTACCGGTGCAATGAAGACAACACATTAAAACACTTTTGACCAAATTTAAAGAACGAGTTGTTTGAGACATTTGTGTGAACTATGTTGAATATAGTGGTTCTCAGTAATTATTTTGATCTTGAAAATAGTCTAGTTAACTGTACCTTGTATTAATTTTCGGTAAGATACATTTTTCTGTTGTTGATAAAATTGAATTGGAAAATTAAAAGAATGAACGGTCTTAAGTTTTTCTTCGGTAATATTGCTTTCGTGTACTATTAATCGTTATAAAAATTTGTGATGATTATTATTCGAGAATGAGTTCACGATGGTGACTTCGGTGCGGCTTTATTTATTTATTTATTTATTTTTAATCCTCGATATATAGTCTTTTTGAGCTGTACTTGAATTTTTTCCTTCGACAGATTAGTAATTTTGTTTACAGTATTTTTTTATGTATTGTAGTTTTTCCCCGTTACATCTTAATTCGTAACTGCTCGCTAGTTGCGTTATTCAGTATGGAATTTATATATCTGGATGATCGTTCGATATTATGTTATCGAAATCGTTAATGTTATTGCACTGATTGACATTTGCTGTTATTTTCTAAATAATCAATTAGAGGGAAGCGAATCACCATAAGATAAACCTTTGTGTGTCTTTACTGACTACAGCGACATCACTTGATCAGTTTTCGAAGTTATACAATGTTTACATTTTATATATTTTTTAATAATTGTCATTCTTTGATGCAGAAAATTCAAACTACATTCCGTATTACAGAATTTTTGCATGTTTTTTGTTGGTCGTTGAAATTATATTCTACTTAATGTTTATTATTCTTTAAATGAAATGATAGATGGTTGTTTTATTTTGAAATCAATATTTGAATTTACGTTGTGTAAAGGAAGTTGTCTATTTTGTAATGTTAGGTGTATGTTAATTATTATTGTATACCTATTAGGAAAGCAGTTTAACTTATGTAGTATTTAATATGTAAAAATTTCTGGTTCATTGTATAATGTTTATGCAATACACTTAGGTATTTTTTTTTTAAGGCAATGTAATAAAAAAAATCGAAATACTAAACATTGAGTAAAAAGAAATAAATTTCCATATGTTGTCTAATAATTTCGTATAACGTCAAAAAGAGACCGGGAATCTATGAATTTTAAATTAATATTACAAACAGGTTTTGAGTGCAAATCTAGTTGAAATCAAATTTAGTGACATTTATTTTACATATGTGAATATCGTTTAATTTTGACTAATTATAAAGATGTATAAAAATAGCATATTTACTGTTACTCCAAATTGCCTTATCAGTTAGTGTATTGTTTAAAATTGATTGTGATGTGTGGCCATGTAGTGTATAATGGTTGATCTCATAGTCGTTTTGCATAATTTTTCTTTGACTACATTACTCCTTTCTTTTCATGTCTACTAACACTGAGATAGTGTATATATACACACACGCACGCACATATATATATATATATATATATATATATATATATGTATATATATATTACATATTTCACACTTTTACTGATACAATGTTTATGAACTTTTCTATTACGATTCAGCAATAGTTTATTTGTTTTATGAGTTTTATCACAAAATTCACAGCCAAATAAATCTGCCATCATTTAATGAACATGCAAAACACAAAATTCTACCGTAATGTAAAATATAATTTAAATTTTTATCAATTGATGGCGCTGTAGTCTGTAGAGCCTTTTATAGATTTTTTCCGCTGCAATGTAATGCGGTAAGATCTGGAAGTTTGGTGATGTAGAAATGATATGGCTTTAATTGCTTCCTTTCTTTCCTAAAATATGATACGAAGTTGCTCAAATGTTTAAAACGGTAATGGTGGAAATTCATATTTGTTTTATTTAATTTTTGCGCATAAATAAAAGTTCCGAAAAAAAAGAATACGCTCATTAATCACTACTTTCGCATCTATCGGGAAAAGTTAAGCCTAAACATTGTTTTAGTTAATTACGGATTTGACTAGATTTGTTGAAGATTAATTAAAAAATTGAAAATAGAGTATATTGTTCCTTTGAAAACTATGCTAAAATTTATAAATTTAAAAACTGAAAGCAGTGTGTAATATTAAAAGACACCTGTCAATTTTTGAATAAATACGGTGCTAGTGTCGAAACTTGTTGCATATTATTTAGTTTTATCCAAATTTTATTAACATTTATTAATATTTGATTTTGTGCCGCGTCATTTTTTTTTTTTTTATCTGGCTTCCGATTTATTCAGTGTATAACTCAGTTTTTAATAAATTATGTTATTATTACAAAAAAACACTTTGGATAGCTTTAATGTATTATTCTGATCATTCGTAATGTCAGATTGTAGTTATTGTCGCAGAATGAATATCAGCTTTTCTATGCGAGCTGAATTATTTTTTGCCGGTGTTTGACAAACTGAAATATTTTTGAAAATTGCTTTTTGGTATCGCCTCTTTTAATTTTGTGTGCTCTTCATGTTGCTCTTTTTTATTAGTGTATTGTTTCCGGTCATTCAGTTGGTAAATTTTAATAAAACTCTTTAATTGAATGCAATTAATTAATTTTTGCTATTTTCAGCTCTTAAAAAGTTTTTTTTTTAAAAAATTAACCTCATAAATAAAACGTGAAATGTTGATTTTTCGGGTTTTAGGTTTTTTTTTACAATGTTCAAGTACCGTATTCAAAAATTTATAGTGATCCTATGAGGTACTGTAGATAAACTAGTTGAGATATATGCAAAACCATTTTGACCATTACAGTTAAACATTTGTATAATAAAACTATTACTGTTTTCAGTGTATTGAACCATTTACAGTAGTGGATCATAGGTACTAGTATTAACAGAAAATAATTAGGGAAAGATAATTTAATTATGTATGCCGTTATCGGTGAATTAGTTTAATTCGACGATAAATATTTTCGCTAATTAAAATACCGTGAAATGCGTGCATCGTATCTGACTGAATTGTTCGTAACCTATTTTGAAAGAATTACTTGTATCATTATCTACCATCTTTTAAATATAACGGGGAAGTAGTTGTTAAAATTTATGTAACCATTCTAGGTAACTGAATTACATAACTTTTGATCTTAATCTAGTATTAGCTGTTTGCATCGATTCAGTCTTTATATAGCTTTTGTAATGTATAAAACAAAACAAAAAACTTTTTTCGAAGGAGAATTAATTGTTTGATATCCCGAAGATCTGCTGCTTCATAAATTTTTTTAACTTGGAGCAAAATTGGCCCCTTGTCCTAAGTGACATATTGAAAAAAGCAAAATTTTAAATTTTAGCACGCGCGCGCGAGCACACGTACACGCACATATGTGTGTGGGTGTAAATAAGTTTAATTCTTTGGACTTTGTCACGGAGAGGCTGCCCGGATCCCTAGATGTAGGTTTTCTAAAATGTTTGTAGAAATGTGGGTTTCAGTTGACTGCCATTCTATGAAAAATGAAATGTCTTATAAGCGCAAATTACAGATTTTTTTGAAGAATTTTCATTTTACCTCTGGTATATGAATGATATAATCATTAATATATTATATCTTTCTGACCTCACCGTGGCGATACCTTTTGAACTTTAAATGACATCTTCTCTGATACTTAAGAAGAGTAAATTTCAGTTTATTACGTCCTTCTTAAAAGAAAAGAAAAAATTAATTTACAGTTTGCCTAGCAATTAAGTTTAACCGCTACATATTTCGTAACAGTTTTTCGTGAAATTTTTTAAGAATGAGGTCATTGATATATTAATGACTGTGTCATTCAAAATCCTCTAACAAAATATGTAACGTTTTTTCATTACGCTTACGAAAATTTTATTTTAGGAAGAATGGCATAGTCAATTGAAACCGATTCTCTTGCAACAATTATAGAAAACTAGAGTCTGGGGATCCAGGGCGTCTTTATAGAAATTTCTTGAAATACCAGTACTGCATTATCGTTTTTTCCTGGTTAAACATTAAAAGTTGAAATAACAAGTTAAAAAAACGAGTGACCTTTTTTAGCTTTTGTGCTGATTACATTCTTCTATTTAATATCGAAGACGCATGTTGACTTGGTGTAATTTTGCAGATAGCTAAACATTTTTCCCCTACTTCCGTTCACAGACTAGAGCGTTGTGTAACGTCACGTTGACTGTTGTTGTGCGTTACTGTTACTGGCGATATGCCATGCTTGCCATTCCTCTTCTTAATAGGCTGGTGGATGATAAGCTACAGACTAAGTAGTAGTGCTAAAGTCATTATTGCAGTATTTTTCCCTGCAAGTTCCCTACTAGTCCCGCCTTTTTTTAATATTTCCCTGTATTGTATCAGGAATGTTTTTTTCTTGTGTCATATGAATATTTATCGTGACGCTTGAATTTGTTTAATATTGAACAGGTAATGTGCTCTTTTAACTTTTTTAAAAGTTCGGCTGTGTCTTTCGCAATTTGGCCAGTTTATTTTGATTTTCATTATTTAAATATGTTTAAGGGGTTATATCTGTTTGGAGCCCTCCAAAAAAAGTCTTTTTTAATTTTTTTTTATGAGCTCGATTTTAAATAATCATAAACAAATGATATATGAATCGATTAAGCAACTCTTCAGGAATATGAAAACATTGTTTTTATTGGTATAAATTTACAAAACAGCGGCTGTTGGTCAATAAACTAAAAACAACATTTAAAAAAGTATCTCCACGGCACGCAGTAGAAGTCCCTTGGATCACCATCTGGAAGCATAAAAATTTTTTTTCATAAATTACATGAGTTTTGCTAGTGAAGTACACACGATCTTAGTTACAGAACTTTTTTTCGCAAAATGGCGATTGTTTAAACAAAAAATTGCGTTTTCGACAAAAAAAATTGACTTAAATTGTTTATATATTTTTTTTTTATTTACCGATCGTTAAGATTGTGTGTACTTCACTAGATAATCGAATGAAAAAGCTACAGTTAAAATTTCAAATCAATCGGACGAAAACTCTTCCGAGTTGTACTGCGTGCCAATTTAAAAATCATCGTTTCGAGAAAAACGTATTTAAAGTTAAAAAACCCTATATAACTTTTCGAAATCGTAATAATATGGTCCATAGTCATTTTTTTATTTTCACCCTATAATCCCAGCACCGTGTAATTCCCCGTCCAAAGTCGTATTCTGGTCCTCTAGCTCCTTTCTCACCGATGTAAGGCTGCGTCTAGCTGTTTTCTCAATCTCGGAAATGAAGCGCTCTGCGGCCTTGATGCGATTGGCGTCCGATTCTATGCAAAAGTCGAATAACGTACGTACAACCGTTATTCCTAGTACATCGTAGATAGAACATAAGCCTGATAACCCCTCGTTGAAAGTGATGGCAGTGATATCAGTCGCTATATCAAGCACAGTCTTTCGGCTTGACAAGGTTTTCGATGCGATAGTCTATACAGCTGCGTTAAATGATTCATTTTGATTATGGGTATGTCCACCCAAGCAACATGAAAGAAGATCGTCAGAGCTTCGTAAATTGGCTTGATTGCTTCAAAAACATCTTTATGCGTAGGAGGCTTATAGAGTACCTAATTCTTTGCTCCGTTGCCAAGAGCACCAAGAATCGACTCCGACTGAACAGTTATCGTGTTGCGGTTTTTCATCTGTTGATATTTTATGGTAGAGGGTTGCCCATATATCATTTCTCATTTTTTCAATTGATCCAGTATTGCGTCTAATAGCAAGTCCGTAAAAAATAGTAAGTTTATCAATGAGCTTACAAGTCAATTTACCTCGGCTCCCGAGGCTTTTGGTATTTTTTTTTTTTATACGTTACGAAGGCGAGCTCCTATTCTCTTTTGAATATGGCTAATACACTCTTTTTTTAGCAACAGAAACATTTCCGTTCGGATTGGCGTCAATAATTCCTTTATAGGTTTTCGAGTCCCCATCGCCAATGTAATTGACGTATTTCACATTATGAAGTGATTCGGAGCGCTGGAACATGACAACGACGGCGTCGACCTCCATCTTGCCCGCTCCACCCTCATAATTTGCTTGGCAATGAAATTCATGATCAGCAAAACCTTCTTCATATTCTGCAGTTCCTTCTTTTTTCTTCCAATATTCACACACTTTACAATACTTTGATACCAATTAGTGTAATGAGCCCGAAAAGAGAAGTCGTCAAATTTGCTTTTTTTATAACGAAAAAGCGTTAAATGTCCTCCAGGCGATCTTCGCTCCCTTTCTCTTTCCCTTTGTCTTTTTCTATTATACACGAGTGTGTGTGTGTGCGCGGGTATCGAGATTCGAGCAGCAAGCATTGTGCGCGGTCAGCTGTATAACCTCAATTCTAAACACGTGTAAAATTCACTATTTTATATTTAATTTATTAAATGAAATTGTTTGATTTAAATCCTTACTTTACATTTTTACATTGAAAAAATGATAAAAAATAAAATATACAAATTAGACAGAGAGCGAGAGGGAGAGAGAAAGAGAAAGAGAGAGAGATTTGAATGAAAGAGGATAGCGTTTTTTGGCGTGACGAAAATACACTAATAGAATCAATAGAAATCTGCATATTAAATCACGTTTAGAGTTGAAAAAATAACGTAAGGAACTCCGTTTCTGACGGGGGTCCCCCGACTGCGCTATTTGTTTTCATGCTTGGACGTAATTGATTATAAATTTAGGGATGTTTTGGCGTAATTTGAACCAAAAAAAAAAAAAAAAAATGGAAAAAAAAATTTCAAACAGATAACTCAAGTCTGATTATTTAATATTTATTGGAATTGTTATTTAGTAGTTGTTTTTTAACATATAACGATGAAAAATGTGTAATTAGACGTACGAATGGTAATCTAATTTACTTTTTCTTCTTTCGTGTACCTGTAAATATTCAATCAACGATTATCAATAACTGTATTTAGTGATAATTTAACATCTGCTGCAATGAGCAACCTGTCACTTTTCAAAAATTTGTGCGAAACGGTGGTTACGAATGACGCTTTGTTTTGTTGTGTCGTTGTTTTTGGTTTATCCGCTATCATTGATCTTCCGTATATTCTTCGAATTAGCCAATTTTTGGAAATGCTAGAGTGTAATATATGATGTAATCTACGATGTTCGTGTCTATAATACCACATTCTTCAAACAGAATAGCTTTGTGTGTATGCCGACGATGGACACTTGATGATGGAATTCCAGTTATATGTTTTTTGGTCGTGATCGTCGAGTTATTTATTTTGAGTCGTTATCTTTCGTTTTCTTTTTTATTGAGCCTTTTTAAATCATGTCGACTATGTTTTGATTTGATTTTGTGTGTACGGTATTTGATTCAGAAGATGAATTGTTTTATTTGTCGTAGTGCTTGCATCAAATCCTTCGGCGAATAGCGGTTAGTTATATGCTGTTTTTTAGATCGTATAGCCCGGTTAATAATTTCTTTCAAACTGCTATTGATTATTTAAATGTAAATTTTTGTTCATGTTGGTATGGTGAAGTGCAAGATGAAGGCTCTCGACAGTGATAGTATATGTTTTATTTTCTGTTGATTAAAGAAGCGAACAAATTGCTTTGGTTAGATTTATTCAAATTTCGCTACGTTTCTGAAAATTTCAATACGTACAATAAAAATTTGATGCGGAAGCTAAACGTTAGTTTTATCAGTTTTGGAATTTTAAGTAATAAATTAAAAGTTCCTTTCTTAGGAAATGTTTGACCACAGGGGTAAGTTATGTTTGTTTTAAACTATGACATTGTTTCCTTCGAGATAGCGGAAGAAGTATAAATAGTACGATGTATTTGGTTCACTAGCGAACGGAAAATTTAGTGTAGAAAAAAAATGTTAACTTTTGTCTTCATTTTTTGTACATCGATGTCTTTGTTTTTATCGATATCTTCTGGTTCTGTTTGATTAATTCGCCATTGTTATTATGGTTTAAAGTTTTTCTTAACCTGTTCAAATTGTTTTCTTTTTTGAAGTAGTATTTGGAAATATCCGTTAGACTTACACATTACTTTTATTAGAGTAAGTATAAGTGTTCTAGACTAATATTAATTATCAAGTTTTTTCTTAGTTTTATTTGAACCTATTCTGATGAAACGTTAAAAGTTGCGGGAAAACTGAGCTTGGCGCAGGTCTCAAAAATGATAGGGGATTCCATAGAAATGACTTGTAGCGTGTTCTGCTCTGCATCACTGGAATATCTCTTTTTTCTATTATCAATTCCGAACGTTCGAATTTTTTCTGCAATCGAAAACGATTAGCTTTGTCCTACAACTATCTTCGAGTAAATAAAATTGTATAAAAATTGGACCTTATCGTAGTCAATCGATTACAATTGAATATCTTAAAGCCGGCCTCGTTTCAGGAATGCTCTTTCGGTTTACAACCGACTTGCTACATCCTCCGCTCTTGTTGTCTCTACTGTTTCATGTTACGATGCGAGTTTAACATAAAGCGCCTTCTTTTCGAAACAACGTTATACTTAAAATGTATTATTTTATCGGATAGAGAATACACTCAATTAATTCAGTTATCTGACGGGGTTTTATATTTCTGTAGAGTCTTGGTAGCACCTTAACAGGTAAAAACACTGTAATAAGTAATGATAATAACGAAAAGTGTAACTGATAATTCATACGTTGTGTTTACTAAACTAACGATGGATGGATAAAACTCTGTAATGGTTAGATTTTATAAAACAGCGTTTATGTAAAAGGAGTTGCGAAATAATTTAAAAATTCGCCTACAACTTTACGAGTAAAGATACAGTCAAAATTGAATTACCTTAAAATTTTATGTAAAAGAAGGAGAAAAATTAATTGGATTGTTTTGTTTTTCATTTAAAAGTTTTTCTATAAACGTACAAAGCATTGTTTTCATGTGATAAAACTCCTGTTTTTAATTTTGAGCGCAATCAAGGACAAAGACCCCCAAGACGTAGTGAAAGAAATTTGTTTTTTTCATTAAATTTTCAAATTCGTTCCGACGAGTTAGCGGAAACATGTCGAAATCTTCAGGGTTAACACAATGCATGTTATTAAAAATTACTATTTCAATTGTCTAACGGCTTTTTTAGTATCGATAGATGCACGTAGGGTGGCATTGATAATTTTTCATCGATTTTCGTGCCCGTGTTCCGTTTAAAATGAACATAAAGATCGATTCATACTGCATAACGTGACATTTTAAAATAGTCTTCAATGGTTTTATACGTACGCATTCGTACGTAAATTACTCGTTCGGTATGTACACATGTAATGTGGAAAACAATTTTATCCTGTTGTACTGTATCTGTATAACCTTAAAGATCTCTTGAGGAAGTGTATATTCAGCTTCCGCGTATTTCAGATTGTTTTTAGAAATTCTGTTATATTTACCGAGCCATGCGGGGAAATGAAAATCTTTCTTGGGGGGTGGGGGGGCTCTACACGGGAAATGATCTAAAAAACAGGAAAAGGAGAACGAGTAGGATCGGATGCTTACATGATCAGATATGGAGGATAGAAAGGACTCAAGGGTTGAAATAACCGAAGGAGAAGGTAATGAGTGAATAAAAGACTCACAATACACAAGAGCGAAGAGTAGGAAAAGAAACGTTCGAAAACGATATAATAAGGGGCAGAATGGAAAGGAAACTTGGGGCAGGTGAAGAGATGGAGGAAGTAAACTATGTCCAAAGCGCAGATGATAGATTTCAGAAAGAACTGAACAATGCAAGGAGAGGAAATTGAAGAATCATAGATAAAACGGTATATTGGGTTAAATAGAGAGATAAAAGGAAATACGGTTTGAGAATGAAGAGAAACAAAAGGTTGACCGTAATTTGAGGTGGTACGGAGAGAAGAGTAATATTGTGGGAGGAAAAAGTACCAAGAAATCTACCGGTATAAGAAGACGAGAACGAGCTGTAATATCGGCTGGAGTGGGATGAGGAAGGAGATGAGATGGGATGACCCATAGGGCATCGTGGGAATCCGATATCTTAAGGAACTTATGAAAAACCAGAGAGGAAGTAATGAAGAGGGGCAACACGCAGGATAGCACTAGATTCGGCATAGAAAATTGAACAGAAGGAGGGAAGTTTTTGAATTTTTGAGAATAATTTAGGAGAGAACAGAAGAAGGCCGAAACAACTCCATTAGGTCCTTTGGAGCCATCAGTAAAAATTGTAACGTGGTCGAGGAAAAGAGAATGAAAGCTGTTTAAAAAAATTCTGTTTTAACAACATTTCGAGGGGCAGGAGTCGGGGTAGTTGTGTAAGGACAATCAATAGGATGTCGGAGGGTAGAAAAACTGAAGGAAAACTATGGCAGCTTGTCGTGAGAAGAAATAAACGGTAAAAACTGACAGAAACGAATGGAAGTGAAAGACAGGATTGAAGTTTTGTTGACAAAAAAACTCTAGTTGTGGTAAATAGAAGAGTGTTGAAGGAGTGTTCATTGTGTAACGTGGAAAAATTAACTTATCACCCAATTGTTAAATACAAACCGTGATCATTTGTTTGATGGACGGTTAATTTCTTTAAATTCTACAGTCAGTGCTTGAAATCAGTTGGACAATAATCAGATCACAGTCGAATTAAGTTGATGTTCTTTTAAGACTCATAAGCGATTTTTCGTTTTGTTTGTATCGAAATGTTGATGTTTTTTCTATTTTTTATTATAAAATAGTGCGCTGAGGGCGTGTACGTTATCAGGAAAAAAAATGCTGATTATGATAAACCTAATGCGCTAGTTGCTAAAAAGAGCATAACTGGGCTTTTTTCTTAATTTCGTTCTGATAGTAGATCTCTAGAGGATCTGTTTTATTTGGTTAGCTTTTGAGCGTTATAGTGTTTTCCCGAATAAAAACCGCAATGTCTACCAAAAGTTGTATAGAATTTTAACATATGTGTTGGTTGAACTTATTGTGCGTTCTCTGATAAAAACACTTCTAACGAACTAGAAATCGATGCTTTTTAATTATTACGAGTATTTTAATGATCTTTAAAGAATTCTTGATTCGCACTGAAAAGTCATGTAACGTTTTAAAAAATGTATCGAAGCAATGTACACACTTTTTTGTGAGAAAAAAACTTTTACGTGAATTCTATTTAGAGTAAGTATTTATATAATGTGTTGTTTTCAATGCGTTGTAAGTTTATAACTAAAATGTTTGATATGTTGTTTTTTTGTGTTTCTTGCCGCTTTTTTTATGCTAATTAAAACTCGCGATATTTTTGAAAACATTTTCATTTTTCCGATCCTCCTTTCCTCGTATTACGGTACTCGTTTCAAGGTTTCGACTAAAAGTCTGTAGGATAATAAATTTTCTTTGTTTATATGAAAACATTTGAGTCGCGGAAAAAATGGATATTACCAGTCACAGGGATGAATATTGTTTCAACCAGGCAGTTTTCCAACTGTATGTTAATCACTATCGTTAATATTGATTATAGTGAAAAAGGGGCTATTGTGAATCAAAATTTTGATCGCTCAAAATTTAACTTCGAAAGTTTTCATAAATGAATTAAAAAAGAAAAAAAGATAATCTTTTTTCATGAAAATAAATTTTGGAGTAAAAAATACTTGAGAATTCGTGTAGAAGTAAGAGCAATAATCGGGAAAAAGTTAAAAGTTGTACGTTTTCCCAGACGTCGCACTACAACATTGTGTGTCTATAAATGATTTGATTGAAATTATTATACGCGGTAATCGATGTGTCCGGCACATTACCTTTGTGAAAAAAGAAAAAAAAAGAAAATATCCTTAAGCGTGTTCATTGGTCCCGATTTCGAAAATTTGAGATCACGATCGACGTCATCGGTTCCGAATTTTCATTTCCATAGTTTGTTTATACACTTGCGGGGCGAGTTGTGTACGTGTAGCCAGATGGTATTCTTATTTCTATTTATAATATAAACTGAGAAATTTTGTGTAACTGTTTTTTAAACTTGTGTGCGTGAATACGTTGTTTTGAAAAATATTTAACGGTAAAAAGTTCACGATGTACATTGCTAACGAATGTAGAATGTGTTCAGAAATATATAAAAAAAAAAACATGTTTGTATATATGTTTGTATTTTCGTAACTAGAATAACAATGCGCAAGGCGCTGAACCGGTGGTAATGTATAATATTTTGCCGGAAAGAAGTTAGTCCCATAAAGTAAGAAGAAATAACAGAGTCCCCAGGGAGCGTAGAAAGAAAGAGAGATACCATTTATTTGCGAAAAATAATGGGTACAAATGCGTAATTTAGTTATTTATTTACAATGGCTGTTCCGAAAATACCAATATTCGCTTCGATATAGCGAACAAAACTATTTACTAGTCTGCCGGTGATGTACGATTGTAAAACAATCTGTTCACTACCGATAGAACTCTCACCGTGCTCGGTGCGACGGTTCCTCGTTTCGCTATAGGGATTTTTAAATACAATCTCGTTGAGATCTGCAGGTTTTAAAAATAATTTTATTCCCTCCAAAAAAATTATCCCCAATCACTATCGTTACTGCTGTCTCGATTTTTTGCACCATTGCGCTAAATACACGTTAGCGCATATCTTTCCTTCCATTTTATCCATTATTGTCGTGTAACACTCATTTTGCGGTATGCTCCTGATTAGCTTGTGCACAGAGTGGTATCTGCGCTCGACTCGAATCTTTGGTAATTCTTTTTCGGTATTGGAAAAACAGCGAATAATCACACAGTGCTCGGTCTGGACTGTAAGCAAAATGCAGCATAACCGGACGGTTCCCACCGTATGAGGATGCCCATGGCCCTGACGATGAAGTGTTTAAGTATTAAAATCGGGTCTTTTTGTCGAAATGTTTTTCTGCAATATTTGAAGTACTAATCAACGTCAATTCGGAGGATCGCAGGTTTTCTTGACGGCTGGGTCCAGAATTGGTTACCCAACTTTCACCAAGTGTGATCACATTTTTTCTTATAGAAAATTTCGATTTTTATTCATTCGTTGCAAATTTACACACGTTTTTCCATTTGCAATTTATTCTTCAAAGTTTGATATACCGAATTTGTTACAATAGTAGTAATCTCTAAACGCCATCATGTTTTCAGTTTCCTCAGACTGTGTTATTGAACGTTTCATGACCCTAGCTGAATGTGTCGGAGAAAAAATTGTCGACTAACCTAACTATTTGGCGCTGTATTTAACGTTGCCACAGTTTCTGCGGCCGATTTTTTCAATCGTCCATGAAGGTTGCTTTGTTTTAATGTCCATTTTCACACAAAAGAAACCCGAAAATCTTACATCACCTTGATAATAGCATTTATTTAAATTGATGCTGCAAAGTGAAGTATTCGAAGTGTTGATATTGGTAATTCAACATGCGAGCCGGGGCCACGCGAGATGGCGTTTGAATCTTTCTAAAAAGCCTAACTGAGATATTGAGGGCAAAGGTAAAACATGTGAGTGTGATAGTAGCCCTTCGATTCCGCGTTAAAAAAAGTAATCGAAGTCGTTAAAAGCGGAATAAGATTAAATACCGACACTTGTATGATAAAATTGTACAATTATTATATCTCTTAAATCCCAGTTCAGTTTCCTGGACACATCCTTTCAAGGTCATTATTGTTTTGACGACTCCTTGTCCTATCCACTGATCTCTTCAGTGACACTTCTCTTGTATTTTTCCACAGTGTATTCTTTATGAAAGCAGATTCCTGAATATTTGTGATAATAGTAACATATCGCTTGATTGGGCCGCATTTCAATTCAGTTCGAATCTTTTTTCATAGTCTACGGAAGCCTTACATCTTTTCACATGTTTGTATCGAGGATTAATATTTTACCACTTATTAAAACAATATATTTATTACATAATTGCGCTACGTTTCGAAACTTTGTGTATTTGACTTTCAGTTGTAATAGTTCGTGATCATGAAGAAGCTTCGAAACCTATCGGACTTATATAATAAATACATTATTTTAATAAGTATGTATTTCAGTAGTATTGCTAATGGTTTTTAAGTGCGCCATTGCGTTGTACCCGGATTTAAATCCTTCTTTTTTTTTTTTTTTTTTTTTTTTTCGGTTAGTTAACATCTATTAGCCTCGTTGTGTTTCCTATTATATTCGGGTGAATAGTTTATACATCAGCGACAGCATACTTAATAGGTAATTATGTAGGGAAAGCGTGTCACCTTCCTTCTGTACCAGGACAACCTTCGCTAGTCTTCATGTTGTCACTATTCTATATTTTAATGGGCATTAATTGAACAAGAGCCGCCAGTGTATTGTCCCTGTCATTACGAATCCGGACCAGATTCTTCGTTGTTTTTGAAATTCATCCGAATTATAGTTTTTGTTTTCTGTTGGTTGTATTTTAGGAGATGCTTTAGTACTGTAGATCTCAGTAAAATATACCTTTCTGCTTGCTTTGTTGTTTAATTTTTAGTGATGTTCGTCGCTATTTCGTCTTTATCGAGTTTTTTTAAATATGTACTTTCGCTCCTTCGTTTTGAAGGTATAGACATCCAGCGTTTGCACATATTTTCTTTGATGGTACTTTATCTTTTTCGTAAATTCTTTCGCAGTATATTTTCGCTTTGTTTTAGCAACGCTTCATTAACTGCATTGCGTGTTGATTTTTACAGTTTTTGCTTTAGTTCTTTCTAATATTGTGAACTGAATCCTCGGTAGTTTGTGATTGTTACCTGTTTTTAACTTTGTTTATCGCTGATACATATATATATATCCTGAATTATACGAAGATTGTTAGAGATGATAAAGTTGAATTTCTATTTTTATTTGAAGTCTTGGCTTCTCCGAGCCCATTTCATTTTTGAATTCACCTTAAAGAATAAATTGATTACGCTCAACCTATCGATTTCAAAAAAATTTACCAATATTTATCCGTTTTCTTTCCTAATACCCATTCCCTATATTCTTCCATTGCTAATTTACTTTCGTCTTGTCGGGTTTCTACTTTGGCACCTGCGATAATCCAGCTTGTATAGATTGTGGTCTAGATACATTTGTATTTGGGTACAGAATTCCTTTTTGGCAGTACGTAAATTTGGATGATTTTAAAGGTTTGGTTCTGTATAAACTGTAGTAGTATGCAAGCTATCATGTGTCTGGTAAGCTAACGTATTTAATCACTGATCGCATTATTGTTTGTTAATTGGGAAATTTCTTTATTTGTAAGTTTTTCATCATTTCCTTTGTAATGGAGCTTTTGTGATTGATTTCATGGCGTTTACTCCTGTCTTGCTTCAATCCCAGCGAACTATATCATAGTTCGTTTAGTTCTGTGAGCTTATTTTCAGTTGTTAACGTTTTAACATTATATATGTACTTACACTGTTGCATTGGAATCTTTCGTCATAGCCGGATGATGGTTGTTTCTGCCGGTATTTATTTCCTTTATATTTTTACGAGGCGGCAAGGAACCGTTTATTAATTCTGATTACCTATTCTAACCTTCGCTGCTATGGCCTTTACTCTTTTTTTACAGTCAGTGTATAGAATAAGTAGTTTAATCCCCCTCCGTGCTGTCTAAGCTAATTGGAAGATACATTTTATTCTCACTACCAGGTTGTTGATGTTATTGCAGTTTTAACTTAGTTTTTCGTTATTATTATTATTGTATTTAGTTCAATTTTTTTTAATGTTGTGGTTATTCCTGATTTTTTTTTATTACTTTTTATTTTTTTATTTTTTTTTTTGCGCTTCGTTAACAAATAGCATTGCCTTATGTCTTTATTTATTCCGATTCTTTTATTTGATGCAATTACCATTCATGGTAGATTAGTCGACCTTTTCATTTCGCTCAATTCCAACATGACCTGCTACCAAAAATCTGTTTGACAGAGTGTATGTAATGTTAATCGATATCCACAAGATATGACCTACGGACTGATAGGGGTGGGACATTAGACTCAGCGTAGATCGCAACGATAGGAGTGGATTTCAGTGCTCCAAGACAAAGTCTCAGGCAACAGTTCTGTATACGGTTTCGCCTGATGAATCGAGATTGTGCAGCACTTCAATATAGAAAAGCGCAGTAATCAAGTTTAGATCTTATGATTGCTTTCTAAAGCATAATAAGCATGACCGGATTACCACCCCAGTTGGTTGCCGAGAGAGATTTAAGTAGGTTTAGTCTTGTACAAGTAGAAGCGTGTAAGTAGCTTATGTGTTCTGAAAATGTTAGGCGGTTATTAAGAATGATTCCTAAGTAGCAGAAACTATTAACTAGAGGATAAGAATTTTGTGCCGATATACTGATTGCGGAATAATTGTAAGTCTGATAGGAAAAAACCATGCGACGTGATTTAGATGGTGAAATAGAAAGATAGATGGAAGAAAGAGAATTTTCTAGTGTGGTCAAGGAGTTGTTTAATCTATCATCAGCGGTTGAAATATTACGTGAAGAAGCATGTATAAGGATGTCGTCTGCGAAAAAGATAGAATAAGCACCTATGGATAATGAAGCTGTATCCAGAGTATAAATACTGAGACAAGATCCTTGCGCGGAAGTCTCCGAAAGACCTTTCTTTTACCGAAATAGGAAAGAGTAGAAAGAAGAATAGAGCGATTTAAGAAGAGACGTAAAATTACAGAAGCAAAGTGAGAAGGTATATTAATAAATAGCATGTTTTCATACAGTAAAGGAAGACGTATGTTGTTGAAAGTATTATTTACATCAATAAGTGCCGCTTTCGTGCAATTTTTTTGTATGATATTTTTGTATATGTCCGAAATAAAAATACTGACACAATCAGAAGGACCAACCCCCGAACGAAAGCCAAACATGTTATCAGGAATTACGTTATTGTTTTCTAACCACCATAAAAGTCGTCTGTTCAGAACGCTTTCGAAAAGTTTCCTTATCCATGGAGCCAACGATACCGGACGAAAAGAAGAGGATGTTTTTTTTTGGGGGGGGGGGGGGGGGACAATAAACTTTTTTTAAGACTGAGGAAATAAACCAAATGATAAAAATGAGTTAAAAAGGCGAAGAAGAAAATCGAGGGCATGGTCCGAGAAGTTTTTGAAGATCAGGTAAGGAAGACAATCTGCTCCATGAGCGGAATTTTTTGCTTTATGAAGCGAGGACCGGAGTTCATGGATATTAATTGGGGAAAGCAAGGAGCAATAGAATCAATAAAGGACTCCAGTTTTTCTTTTGACATGTTATAAAGTGAGGGGCGTGGTTTTGAAGGGGATCGAAACGCTCTGGCCAATTTCCAGATTTGAGAATAGGGAGTAGTCGGCGAAAAGGGAGAACATAATTTTTTCCAAGATTCTTTTTTCGATTTTTTTAGAATATATCTAGCTTTTACGTTGGCTTTTTTATTATCGAGAAAATTAGAAATTGATGAATAGGATCGAAAAATCTTAAATGTATTTAGACCGCTTTGAAATGCATCCTTACAATCATCGTTCCACCATAATTGTGTGGTAGAGCGATACTTATTATGAAATGATAAAAAAGATGAGGCGAAGACGAGGAGAGACCAGTGCGGATTGATTTCATGAATATATCATATTGGTCGATGAGATTTATTGCTGAAAGCGCAGAGGGAAGAGAACAATCGAGACAAGCACGAAATTTAATCCAATCTGTTTTCTTTAGGTTCCATTCTGGAGATTGAAGAGGTCTAAAATTTGAAGGACGAGGGTAAGAATGATCATTGTATGACAGAAGAGTGTGGTTACCACCAACGAGACCGTCAAGCGATTTTCAAAAGCAGTTGTAATATCGGGTGAAGAAAAACAGAGATCGATGCTACTATAAATTGAAGGATTTTTGAAATAGGTTGGATGATGGTCATTTAGAAGAACAATATTAGTCGTATATATTAAATCTTCTATAAAATAACCGTTATTGTTATATGAAACGCATCCCCACAGAGGGGACTGATCATTCCAGTCGCCTCTAATGATGTAAGGATGCGGAATTGAGTCAATAAAGGAGTCCAAAGAAGTGCGAAATAAATTTAAATAGGGGGGAATGTTAGCGGAAATTAAATGAAGTGTTTGAGGAAAAATTGTTAGTTGGTATTGAAATATCAACAAAATTGAGATGAGATGCTTGAAAAAAGGAACTGAAAGAATTGTGAACAGTAAAACAGATTTTGTTACGTACTAAAATTGCTGCGCCTCCATACCCGTATTCTCGATCAGATCTAATTATTTTAAAACCTCTAATGTTAATTTTTGCTATATGTTTGAGGCACGTTTCAGAGAACAAGGCAATATCTATTTTAAATTGATGCAATAGGCTCTCTAACGCATTTCTATTTGTTTTTAGACTTCGGTAGTTCCACTGTAAAATTTTCGTTTTGGAGTTAATTACTTAAAAGTGGGAGAATCTTAAGGTTAAAGAGTAATGACAATTAAATCGGGTTAACTAGGAATGGATCTGTGGAAACCAGAAGCATATTTTTAATGGTTTTAAGTTTACATTGCCATTTATCTACGGATACGTAAACCTTGGCGCTTTTACGTAAGTCTAATATCAAGTAATAAAACGAAATTACATATTAAAAATATAAAGATAGCATATATACAATAGTTGTGTGTTAATTAGTACGTTATAAACAATGTTAAAAGTTACAAAATAAGAAGCCGAGGTTATTATAATTATTTATTAACACTATTAGTACGTTGTATTTTTTCGGGGAGCTCGGCCGATGAAGATGATTTTGTTGAAGTTGAAGGTGAAGCTTTGGTTGCTTTAATATCACGTCTGGAAGCTGATGGATTTTGTTGCTGTTTAGTTTTGTTGCCATTAGTTGATGAGATGTGCACAAGATCTGAAGTCTCGGAAGGAAGTTGGTCTACTTTATTGTGTTGTTTAGATGAGAAGGCTGAAGGATTAAATGAATTGATCATAGAGCGAGAAGAACTTGATTGTGAGTGAGGAATAAGATTGTGTGATGGGCTATGTATATTACTACTGTCAGGAGATTTTCCTGAACGGAAAGAAAGTAGGTAACTGTAATTAAGAAAATGCGTTTTAGTAGTACTCTTGCTAGGAATATTAATATTTGTTCGCGGTTTACGAATAAACCGACTAGTATTTAATGTGTCGGCACTTACCGGATCCGAAGAAGTTATTTCTGAGAATGAGAAGGCTTAGTTGACTTTATTACTTTTTAGAATTTGGATTGCTTCAGAAGTTGAAACATTATCCGCGGTTTTCTGTTTTTAGATTTTTAATCTCTATGTAATGTGGACAGTTTATATGGCAGGTGATTACCAGAAAAGTTTAAACACCTTGAAACTGAGGGATCGGGCAGTAGTGCAATTAGAGGAACGAGCCTCGTGACAAATCGAACATCTTGGTCGCGATGTACACTGAGTTGCTATATGCCCGTACCAGTTACAATTCAAACTTAATCGCGGAATACGATAGCCATAATCAACTGGAAGGTCGTAGCTTGTAAATAGACACATACGCGGGGAGTTTATTATTTAAAAACTTAATTTCCACTGCCGTTGTTGGCAGAAGTTAGGATTCTGTTCTGCAAATTCTTCTGACCAAAACAACTTCCAAATCTGACTCTATGGAATTGAAAATTTCTTCATCGGTGATATCTGTGGAATCCTGACGAATAATGCCGAATCTGAAAAGAAGACTATTAGGGATAGATGCCCTTAAATTAATGTTGCAGCTGTTAACACTGGTTATAAATTTGTTTGCATTTATCGCTCTATCGAAGTTAGTCTTAACCCGATTTACTCCATTTGTTTGGAATTAAACTTTTGTGTTTACATAAAATTTTTCAAATTGACAAAGGAAAGAAGTTGGCCAGGTTTTTGTTAGTTGATTCTATAAATACTATAAACGGTCCATTATGATAATTAATTCGAAATTATAATTGTCCGAAATAATTTTTACGTTATTATCATTGTTGATTAAATTATTGTTAGCCTGTGTACTATTACTGTTGAATGATATATTATTGATAAAGCTTTCATTATCGGGGGGGGGGGGGCTGCAATGTCCTCTTCCATCTAACACGGCGCTTTGTATGAAGATGGATATTTGATAACGTTTAGTGATAAAGTTTTATGGATCGATTACACGCACACGTCCTTTATAAACATTAATGCTGGCATACCTTTGGATTGAGTAATGTCCTTAGCCGACATGCTCAAAAAAAAAAAAAAAAAAAAAAAAAAAAAACAATACGAAAATATACGTTTCTGATTTGAATATATTATTTCTTTCTCGTTACGATTATTATGTATAATTTATTGCAGGAATCTGTTTAGTATCGCTCCTTTTTTTCCTCCTCGGTCGATAGTGGTGTGTTTTGGCTTACCGAGGGAGAATAGGAATTGAAGCCGTAAAGATTAATCTTTTCACCAAATTATACTTTAAATTTTTAGCGCGCATTTGAGGTTCCTATTGATATATATATACTTGTGTTTATAATGAATTTGCAAAGTATCGGGCTCAACACTGAACTCTGTGGAACACCAGTTATCAAAGGGTGTAAAGAAGATGAATTTTTCCCAATGAAATTCCGGTTAATAAGAAAATTCGAAATAAATGTTGTTGAGTTTCCATAGAAATTCCAACGGAAGAGTTGACTCATGATTTTGTGCCTTGTTATTTTGTCAAAAGCCTCGGATAAGTCAAAGAAGATAGCTAATAAATGAAGTTGGTTTTGTGCCGAAGCCTCTGAAACAGCGTTTTGAATAGCATGTAATTGGTGTAAAGTTGATCGATTACGACGGAAGCCACATTGGGAGGGATGGAGCAGATTTTTTCTATCGAGCAACCAGTTTAGACGATAATAAACAATTCGATCGAATACCTTACTTAGAACTGATGTGTAAGTGTAATGGGGCGGTAGTTCTCAGCAGCTGAGGGATCTTTTGCAGGTTTTAGAATTAGAATTATGACAGCTGTTTTCCAGACTTGTGGAAATTCGTTCCTCATTCAGATCTCGTTAAAGATCTGAAGTAAGATAGCTAATGCAGGGGCACGGCAATACGTAGGCCATCGCATCCAGGAGCTGCTTCTCTAGTGGATTTGATAGCATACTTTAATCCCCTTAAAGTAATTTTTTTATTGTAAGGTTCTGAGTCTAAACTTCTTGTAGGAAAATTGAACGATTGAAGATTGGTGAAGATGTTTTAGGATAGCTTGAAGTTTGCTGGTAGTGGTCTGCAAAAGTGGCAACAATTTCGTCTGGTTTGAATACGTTCCTTTGACCTACATTAGAGCACAGTTGGAAATAGGAAGAAACGGGACTGTTCTATAGACTGGATTTTAGATCACACAATGCTGGGCGGCGTCGATGGTGTGATCGTTGAGATGAATTCAAATTAGGAATTTCGCTTAGCTTGCTTGAGAGTCGATCTGACTTTGGCATGAGCCCTTCTGTATTCGGTGAGATTAGTTAATGATGGTGTAGTTTTCAGGTTGCGTACCTAAATAATTAAATTTATTTACAATATATAATAGGTCGTTGTGAGTTTTGTAAAACTACTCGAGTCGTAATTTTGTGTTTAATCGCGTTCTTCTTATGCGGTAAGGTTTAAATTGTTTATTTTATTAAATCTGAGTTGATATTTCGTTTGCTTTACACCTTTTTGAATTTATTTACCGTATAAATTATTTCTCTTTACAAAATGCAATGGGCGGATTTAGTTAGGATTGTAATGTAATTAACAAAAAAATATAATCGTTTATTAAGAATGCGTCAAGAGAGATGTTTTAGTGTTTTCAAAAAGTTCTAACGTATCGGAGGAGTAAAATAAAGCTTAAGGAAAAACGCAGAGGTATAAATTTCCGACTACTAGAACGAAATATGGAATTCAAACGGATAAATATTGAATGAAATACCGGAAGAAGTAATAAATGAAAAAGCGAAAAGGAAACTGAAAAAAGAATTTATAAGATGGTTACAGCTAGAGAAGGAAATATAGATAAAATAATAGAATGAAAGAAGAAAAAAAAACACGAGTGGGGAATATGTGGATGAATGAATGACACGCGTAATTTTAAACACTCATATAGCGTAAAAACAGTAAAATTAGAGATATACTCGTAGAATAAGAAATCCGTCGACGAGCTCGGGTTTGACGGATGTAAATTTAAGATTGTAATAATACTTAAGAAATATAAAGCTTCTAATGATATATAATATACATTACATATTGTAACTTGCTTAAAGGTTCTTTTTGTTATCTGTTACTTTTCTCTTTACATATTGGACGCACCGAAGGTTACAATTACTACAATTCATTAATTCGTCAATGGATGTGATAATCTCGTTAACTGACTAATCATTTTGTTGAATTTTTTAGTTATCCGAGTTTTGTAGTCATCGGCGTCGTGTTATTTATTTGAAATAATATATTTACCATACAGCGAACAAACAAAGGCAATAAATAAAAATGTATTTATCTTCAGAAACGTTTTGGGGCAAAGGCCATCTTTAGTTGGAAAAATAAAAGCTACACAATACGAACACAGAACTGAATATGTGCCGCGAACAAATTATAAAAATTTAAAACACGAGCGATGATGTGACTCGATACTGAAAATTTTTAAACGGACTATTTATAAAAGAAAAATTTTGAAAAAAAAGTATTAATTTATATGAACAGAGAAAAGCAAGGGAAAAAAAAGAGGGTACAACCGTAGAAATATGTAAAAGACCACAGTAGAAAAACACTAATAAAAACCCCCTAATACAAATCGACGGTAACGATGTTTGTAATCGATTTTATGTTCGCGTTTTAAATTTTTGTAATTTGTTTTTGTGACGTACATTCAGTTCTGTATTTGTGTTGTAAGTTTTAATTTTCCAGCTGAAGATTGGCTTGCCCGAAAACGTTTCTGAGGCTAATTCTATTTATCGTTTTTGTTTGTTCGCTATTATTTCAAATAATTATTTCTAGCAAACAAGAATGAATAAAAATGCCGCTTTCAGTTATGTTATTAAGTTTGTAATTAGTTATTTCTGTAAAAAACTTTTATGACACTCCGTTATGATGTGATATTTTTTTTTTTTTTTATTTATTTATATTCGATTACGTCAACGATAAAGTTTCTGTGTATTGATAAATATGTCCGTTTACATTTTTTCTGTCTTTTGTGTATCTGTTTTATAACTTCCACTTTTTTATGTATGTAATTTAACATTTTTTCACTAGTGACCTTTTTATCGTATACTTTTTATAAGCAATACACTACAACGCAGTGTTTCGAAAGTTTCTTTGAAGTACAGACGAAGCCGGGGGATATATATCGCTGTTGGGACCGTGCAGGTTTAAAATTAGGACAGTGTTTTACCGAATAACCAAAAAATATAGCATATTTAAAGAATGATATGCGGAAAAGCCAAAAGTACTGTGAAAGAATGTAAGTCGATAAGTGGAGTGAGAAAATGATGTAATAGTCATTTAGAAGACATCATTTACATTGTCAGTGAAAGGAAATAGGAAAAGCGCAATTTTTTTTAAAAACAAACTGAAATGTATTAGTACTATTTACGTGTTTTTATATCAGCGCGTTCGGGGTTCTCGTCTCGTTAAAATGACTGAGCGACGAAGAAAATTTAGCCTATTTTCACTGCTTATCTTCTGTAGTATTTGTAAACGAGGAAACGGCATTGAAGTATTTTTCGGCGTGACTGTAAACCAGTAAATTACGCTTGAACAATGTTTAGCGCAAGCTATTAGGGACAGGGATTAAAAATGTTCAAAGCATTCCTCGAGCGTGTTTGTACACTCCTATAGTGTAGTAACATATATTGTAAGGGAGATTTTTTTGCCTTTTCGTTATTAATTATAATAAATTTAGAATATTCGTTAGAATTTCGAATGTTTTTGTTAGTTTTTCGCGGGAATTTAGAGCAATAAAGGTCTTGATTTGGAATATGACGATTCTAAGTGTGCATCGTATCGGATCCATTTGATCGTGCAAAGAAGATAAGTTGCATGGTTTTACGGTGTCTGCTAGTAACGTTAAGTTACTATTTTCAAATGTTTATAATACAGATAAGTGTCTGAAGGTACATTACGCCTCTAAGAGGATAATGTTTGTAACGACGATAAGGACGATAGAGTGTAACCGAAGAAAAACAACGATTAATTAATAAATGTAGGTAATAAACGTATTAAGATTGAATCGTAAATAAAATACGCTAGTAACATTTTTTCAGGAGTCCATCGACAATATAATATACTATATTTATTTTGACTAATACGACTTTTCTCTTTTCTAGTTGGTGATGGGGCATTCTTTAGAAAAAATATATTTAAAATATTCAATCTTAAAGGGGTGTTTGTTAATTTATTAATTATTTGTCATTTTCAATAACTGGTTAATGAACAGCATATAATAATATAGGTATATTACAAGTAAAATCTTACAGCTTATGTTAAGTAATTACTACATCCGGCTAGGAAACGGGGATTTTTTGTTTTTTTCCCCCTTTTGTGAAGGGGCACTTTGCTATCGCTTTCAAGACGTTTTTATATGTTATATTGCGCAGATTTTATTCCTTTTAATAATCGTTGGGCAGCTGTCATTGGTGTCTGTTTACTTTTCAGGATTTGGATAAGAGCGCAGATTTGTTCGTTGTGTAAGCTAGTATATTTTTTTATGATATCGTCTACCATTTTAACGTTGAGATTTCTATGCCTTTTCATTATGTTGGTGCACTATATCAGGAAAACCGTGTATACACTATGCACTCTGAAAGGTGTTACACCCTCCTTCTCTTTTCTCGTTTTTCTTTTTCTCTTTCACCTTTTCCCTTTTACCCGCTCCACTCTACTGATCTTCCCTTTATATGCGACCCCAGCCATATCCTTTTTGAATGTCCTGCTCTTTTTCCTGAGTGCTCTCATCTATACGCCGAACTTTTGGCGTTGGATCTTCCTACCCCTTTCACTGCTTCCTTTACCCTTTCCTTCCCATCTCTAGCCGTTATTCCCCTCCTTCTTTCCTTTATACTTTTTATCTCCGATCGCCTCAGAATCGGAGTAGGTGATCTAAGTCCATGTAGTTGGGTCAGTAACACCGAGCCCATTTAAAAAAAAAGTGTTACAGTTGATTGGTCTTGTGAAATTAACCGACCTTATGTTTAGATTGTTCAGTAAAGATACCACTGAGTAAGTTCTTTTTGATTACTGAATTTAAATTATCGGCGAAAATAATGGCGGCATTGATTTATCGCTCGTGTCAACAAAAGCGGGATGAATACATGACGGTTACATATTGCTATTTAACGTATTGTTACTTTTTTCAGTTTCGGTATCGAAACTTAAATTGAGATCCTAAAAACTCTAACCCCTCCAGCATTTCGCTAACATGATAACCGATTGGTACTGGTTTAATTTTGTTTAAATTTGGCAAAATAAACTGAAGTAAAACTTGTACAATTTTCCCATCGCCTGAGAAAATTCTAGATCATTTATTAAAAGAAACTTTAAAAAATAATAATAATTATACTGGTTATATTATAAAAAATCGATTTGTTCTTATCAATGACGAGATAAAAGAGTATTCGCGATTTTATATTATATTGATGCGAGTGCGGAATATATTAATATGAACATATTTTTTTGCAGGTAAATTAGTATTGTTGGGAGTCGCTGCGTAGAGGTCATTCAATGTAATTCGTCGTGATGACCGATAATCGATGTTAACATATGCGCTGGTTGTAATAGCTCAGTTTGATAGGTAAGCGATTTTTTTTTGTGATTTTTTTTCCGTTTGTATTTTCTAATCGCAATCATACATACGGTAAATACGTAACATGCATAAATGATCGTATCAAAATCATTATCCAAATTATACGTACATTTCGCAATGGTTTCTCTTCGTGTGACGTCATCTCGAATAAGTAGTCTATGGCCTGCGTGTTTGCTTCATTAATTAAACAGGTAATTAGTGGCCGTCGATCTTCTCTGTACTTTGGCAAAACTATATGTTAGCCGTGTACGCATTTGCATCGCACACATCCAGATAATCCAATTATTAATAAGTAATAAAAAATATTCGTTTTTTACGCAGTCTGTATTCTAGGCGAATGAAAAAAATACTTTTTGTAATCTGTCGATGTATTTTGATTATTTCCTTTTGGTGAGTCGACTTTCAAGCGAATTAATTTTACTACGATTCTAAATCAGGTTTAAGGGATGATCTTTTTTTCTCCTTATTTACGCCAAATATTTATTTCTTTTATTTCTTTTTTTTTTTTTTTTTTTTTTTTTGTTGTTTACTCTGAATTTTATATTCGAAGGGCTAGATCTCGAAATCATATTTTAATGTTCCATCGGCAATTCAAAAGCGATAATTAGTTAGATTTTACGTATATATATGTGTGTGTGTGCGCGCGCGGGTTCGTGTGTAAATATACACTTAATTTTTGTCAAAAAATACATCATTTAATTTAAAAATTGAAAGTACTGTTTTGTACTTGACGTAATTTGATGAATCCTACCAATATCTACTGTCTGTCCATGATGCTTTTTGGATCAAATTATTTCGCTTATTAGAAAGAAAAAATTTGAAATATACCGGTAATTCTGTAATGGAATTACATTGAAGTCTACACAACTGAATTATAAAAAATTAAGAAAAACTAGAGAATTACGAACTCAATTTCGCCATTCTTTCGATGTCCGGTCAAGATTATTATGGATTCACCTTATTTTCTTCATTTTATTTATTAGTCTGCTGATGTCCGCGTGAGACTTTTATTTGATATTTTTCATTGATCTGCATACAATTCATCCCAATAATACCGATTCCTAATAAGCATTATCTTCTTATTTGATGAAATTATAATAGTTAGCTGCAATTAATTTCGTTATGCGTTCATAGCATCCTGTATGAAACGTTTAAAACTTTGACAGTGATTAACCATTATAAATAATTTGCGAACAACTGTGTTTAAAAAATGAAATATACATTTGTTACCAGAAATAAAACACAATGTTTCGGACAACAACTTATATTGTCCATCATCAGAAGTCTTATGTTTAACTCGAACTTTTCAAACAATGTTTTTGTTACCTTTAAGATTACACAGTGAAATATTATTATTTATCACTGTGGCAAGCGGAATATTCAAATTTTGAAATTAACCTTTAAAGATATATAAAAATGCGGTTTCTCTGTTCGACGAATGGAAGTATTTGTTTTGTTTTTATGGAGGGGGGGGGGGTAAATTTATACATCGGTGTAGGTGACTACTTTACAGACTCGAATTAGGGGTATGTATGGAAGAAATCTTAATGTGTTAGGACGAATAATATTTAATAAATTTATCGCGAGGAATGTTAAAAATAACTGTACGCTTCCCGGTATTAATGCATTTAAAAATTATTTATTTTACAATTTTATGTGCTCGCAGCAGACCTAATACCCAATTACGGCAAAGCATAAACTACATTATGCGGTAGGCCTCATAAAAAATGTAAGTAAAGCTACTTTAGATGTAATAAAAGTGCTATGGGTACATAGTATAAAAAATAATCATTTTAAATTTTACAAACAGGAATAATAATTATGATAATAATAATAATAATAATAATAATAATAATAATAATAAATGATGATGAAAGTAATAAAAAATATAAAATAATAGTAGCATAAATACTTCTAAGTTGTTGTATGCAAAAGCCTATCTTTTATTAATTTTTTTAAATGTATACTCTGAATAAGCCTTAAAATAGTGTATTTTCTTGTGTTAGTTTTATTAGGATTCAATTAAAATCGAACATCTGTAACAACTGCTTTCTGAAACAACATCAAAGCTAAAAATATCTATTGATATTCCCCAATGAGATTTTGCAGATATTTGATTAATTACGTGCGTGAGTTTAGCTTACACATGATTGTCTTCCAGGTGCTTGTTGGAATGCGTAGATTTTCCAACTTTTTGTCTATTTAACGTCTTCCGATATGTTTAACATAACTTTTTCACAATATAACTTTTGCAGCTTAAGATTAGAATAAATTTTTTTTTTAAAAAAAGTAATGGTTTATAATTTTATCACCAGAAAAATTGAAATAGTATTTTTTTGTATTTTCGCTAAAAATTAAAAGTACGAGATAAAAAAAAAAAAAAAAAAGGAAGGAAGGAAGGAAATGTGGTGGTATTGTTTCCTTTGAGCTTATATTCAATTAATTTGCACGTGTTCGCTCTGTTTATTACTGATAAACGTTTTATCGTGTTAGCTTTAACCTCTACGGTCATACATCTTTGCCTTGTGCGGTCGAACTACTTTATCTTTTTATATTCTCTATACAATATAAATTTTAAATTGCAAAGAATAATTACCACGGTAGTAATGAGAAGTAATAGATGTCACTTTTTCGTTCTTTTTGCATAAAATTGCATAGGTGATAGTTGCAATTACAAAAGGAAATCGATTCATTTATTATTTTAGATTAAAATTACGAAAATATTTCTTTTTTCCTCCCGATTTTTCCGAACTCTGTACATATTCTCGTTAAGATTATTCATGTATCTAATCATAGGCACAACCTACAGTAGTTTAAAATTCAAAAAAAATTTGCAGAAAATAAAATTTCTATTAATTTTTTAATATAAATATTTTAAAAGTCTTTAATTGCAAATTTAAAATCAAATTTTAGAAAATTACAAAGCGGATTGAATTATAAAAAATGAAGCAAATTTTATTAGGCACCGTGGTAGCCTGGTGATTAAGGTGCTTGGCTACCAAATCAGATGTCATGGGTTCAAGACTTGTCTCGTTCCGGATCCAAGTCGTTCCCAGGTTTACCCAGCCTGAAATAATTAGTTACCAGAGAAATTTGGGAAAGTAAAGGCGGCCGAGAGAAAGAAACTGGCTCCCCTATTCTCATTAGTGCCGTTGGGCTTAGTACATTGTGAATCTCAACTTTACAATCCATGATATCTTATCAAGGATATATGGAACTTGCTTTACTTTTTATTCAAATCAATTTAGGTGCAATATTAAATGAACGCGAATTATTATAGATCGTAAATTAATATTACCGCGTATTATTTTCTGTTTGAGCAACATTTTACGTACTTAACACATTTTTAAAATATTTATCTGCAATAATAAAGTTTAAATATTTAAATAATTTAAAAGTTATACAGTATGTTAGTGGAAAATTCCTCCTCATCGTATGAATAAAAATGAATAAAAAAATGGTTTTATATATATATATATATATATATATATATATATATATATATATATATATATATATGTGTGTGTGACGCGTTCTGAGAAATCATACGTTAGGGTGAAAAACATAATTTCGCGCTAGACGCGAAAAACGGTCAAAAAGTTGATTATTTTTATCGAAATTGAGTTTTTAGTGGAAAGTTATTCTATCATGTTTTGACACTACACTGTGGCGAAGTTTCGTAGCCGTAGGTACATGGGAAGGCGTGTAATAGACGGCCAACCGAAGCAGGTTTGGAACAGCTGTTTGTTATTTTGCTTAACAAGTACACTTACCGAGTCTACCACAGTAACCTGGGCCTCTGTATTTCTTGTGCCCTTGTAAAATTGGATTGTTTGGTGTTATGAACGACACTCTCAATCATCAAGAAAATTATTTAATTCCCGAGAGTGTCGTCACCAGTAAAGGTTCTAATTGTGTCATCAGCTTCTTACACGATTTCATTGAAAGAAATAGTATAGGCGAGAAAGAAATGCTACTGCATGCTGACAACTGCTGCGCTCAGAATAAAAATCATTCGATGACTTATTATTTTCTCTCTCGTGTACTTCTCAAATTAAATACAAAAATTAAATTCATGTTCCTTCTATGTAGTAGGCCATAGCAAATTTTCGTGTGACTGGGCTTTTGGCCTCATTAAGAAAAAGTTACGTCAAGAAGTAGTATACGGTATGGACGATTTATGTAAAGTTGTGAATGCGTTAACGCCGCAGTCAAAAGTTAATGAAGCGATACGAACTTGAGGAGGGAAAAGTTTACATCGATTTTTATGATTGGACAGAATTCTTCGCGAAGAAAAAATACAAGTAGATTCCCTGCATAAGGCAGTACTACCACTTCACATTCGACGCCAAGTATCCAGGAACTGTCTTATGTCAAAAAAGCTTCGATGATGACGGCGTACGACTGAAATTAATGAATATCATACCAGGAAAACGATTGCTCCTTAGAAGGTGGCCGAAGAAAATAGTACCCGCGGAGCTCTCAGGAGCCCGAATTAAAGATTTGCGGGAAAAAATTCGCGAATATTGTAAAGAAGGTTCGGGTATCGCAAGTCTATTCGAATAATATCATTTCGTAATAATAATACTATATACTTGTCTATAGTATTATGCCTTTGAATTTTTGTAATTTCGTTTTTCTTTATTTCTTATTATATTTTCCCCTCATTTTCTCCAAATTTTATTGAATTTTTCGTTTTTTTTTGTACATGAGAAGCTGTTTAATTGAAGCGCAAAAAGGTAATTTTTCGTTCGTACAAGATAATCTTTGAAATCATTTTTTTGGAAAACTATGTTTTAAAATGAGTCAGCTTCAACATGTTGTATCTCGCTACTGAAAGGAGTTAGAGACTTGCGATAAATTTCATTGAATTCCTCGTGCTTTTTTCTACAAGAATCGGTCAAATATATACTACATTCAGGTGATGTATTATCCGTAGGAGACATTTCTAAGTTGCCAAACTTTAAGCTAGTTTTTCTCGAAAAGTAGTTTATCACATTTTTCAACTTTAGTATGGTAGATCTCGAGAATCGATGAAAATCTCAATTTTGATGTCGGTCACTCTAAGGTATAATTTCTCAGAACGCGTCACATATATGTATGCGTGGATGTATGTGTATGTACGTATGTACATTTGTTTTCAATTTAGTATTATGTAAATGTAAATTATAGTTATGTTTAACTTAACGTACGGAATCCTCAGCGCATGAAACATCACGCTTGACTGAACTTATTTTTTATTTTGATTGGTGACTAGGTTCACCAAAATTTAATGCAAAATGTCCTTTGCGCTTGCCTATCTTCTTCTTCGCCGTTAAAATAGATGAGGATATTGAGCCAGCCGCGAAATTTCTCGTAGCCGTGTTTCTCTATCTCATGAGTGTCACTTTTTACTCAGTTCAGATATCAGTTTGCTAGCAATTTGTGACGCTTGTCGGCACGGTGTAAGATTGTTTAATTTTAATGGATGCTTTATTTTTAATAACGATGTATAGATTCTCTGTATTTAATTTATATTTTAAAAGTAAAAAAATATCATTTTGAATAAATCGATTTTTCTGTTATTATGAGATTAAGTTCTGAATAAATTAAAAAGTATTTTGGAAAAAAAAAGAATCGTAATAAAATTTTTAAAGTGAGAAGATTTCAGATGATAATTTTGAACTCTGACCGACACCTGAGTGTTAGAATGCTGGCCGATGAGTGTAATATCCCTAAAAGTACTGTGCATCGCGTTGTTACCGAAGATTTGGGCATGCGGAAGATCTGCGTGAAGATGGTCTCTACGGCGCTTTCCGATGAACAAAAGGCTGTTCGTGCAACGATCTCGCGTGATCTCTCGGAGTAGTGTGAAAGTGATCAACATGGGTTTTGAGTATCACCCGGAGTCCAAACGACAAACTGCTGAGTAAAAAAAGGCGAGAATGAGTAAGTCTCGTGTGAAGGCCATGATCATCGTTTTTTTCGACAAAAGAGGCATTGTCCACTCAGAGTTTGTGTCACAAGGGCAAACAGTGAACAGCCATTTTTACTTGGAAGCCGAGTGAAATACTTCAGGAAGGAAATTGTCAACACTTGGCGTCTTCACCATAATAACGCGTCGTCGCACACCATCTTCATTGTCACGGAGTAAGCGGTGTGGCAACACTGCTCCAGCCACCGAACAGCCTCGACTTGGCACCACCGGGCTTCTTCTTGTACCCAAAGATGAAGAAGGAACTTAAGGGTCATCATTTCGAGACTTTGGAAGCTGTCCAAAAAGCGATGACGAGGTGCTTGAAGGAGATGCCCGTTGACGCTTTCCAGGATGCGTTCAACAAATGGAAAAAACGCCGGCGTCGGTGTTCCGTCGCGGAAGGAAGCTACTTTGACGAATTTTAAGTATTTTTTTCTGGACTTCTTCAACTCACTTTTGGAACACACCATTATGAAGTTTCCAATACTTCTATTTGGGGACTTTCTGTCTAAAGTTGTCCACTGTGTATTTAAGAGTCCGATTTATTTCTCTAAACTGCTGTAAGGTAGCTTGATTGTTAGCTCAGCCTCTCCCTTTTCTTCCTTTCCCCCCTATATATATATATATATATATATATATATATGTGTGTGTGTGTGTGGCGTGTGTATAAACATCGGAAATCCTGTTTAAAAAAACTGCGATCTTGTGATGGTGCAGTTTTTTGCTTTGTAAAGAAACTCAATTTGAACTCGGTGGTTATATAAGAAGAATTTTGGTTCAGTTAGATGTTGACATATTTAACTGTAATCAATTTATCCCCTTTTTTTATATATGGACGATTGTTTATAATCTTAATAAATAAAATTATGTATAGTAAATTTTCAGATTATTTCAGTTAAAATTTAATTCAATAATTAGGGAAGTTGATAAATAAACAAAAGCGCATTAATTTATTTTTGCTTCCATTAGCCATTTGAGCTGTGAATACGATGATCGGCTTACCCCAGTCGTCTTTTACTGTCGTCTTCCTCGTTGTTTTCCAAAAAAAAAAAAAAAACCTCTTAGTATTTGCTAGATGGGTTTTTAGTGAAACGGTAGTTTTAACTATTTTCTTTACTTTAGGTAAAATGGTAATTAGACAAATTAGGGCATAATCTTTAAACGTGATACTGAATTTATTTTTGTTCCGGAAGAGCTTAATCATAGGATAGCTCGTTCTTCTCGTAGTTAATAATTTGCGTACGTGCAAGTAATTGTAAAAATTACAATTGCACCGATAGAAAAAATGGAAAGAAATCAGTCGAGTCACCTTTGTCATTCGCTGAAATAATATTGGCTATTTAAGTGTAAAGGACTGATCAAGCTGCGATACTAAAGAATATTAAAAGGAAACATGGACTTATATTGTCGACGAATGTGTGTGCAATCGCAATGAAGTAAATTCAATTTACTAAAAAGCGAATAAAAGTGATTGCAGCGGGACTACTGGATATTTGAAATATCGTTTGCACCATAATTTAGGGCTCTAAATGTATCACTAAAAACGAATAAAATTTGACTGTTTCCTCTATTTTCCCCGTGGATTAGGAAGGTTAAAAAGGAGATTTAGCAATCTCTTTGTGCAGCAATGCCGAAAAATATATAATTAGTAAAAGTTATTTAAAATTCCTGCTTTTTTTCGTTTAATATAATTAATAGCAGACTTATGCTGTTTATAATTAATTGTACAATTTCATCGTTCTCAGTTGTTATTTGACAGTGAAGATCATAATATTTTTAACTGGTCCGAATTGCGAGAATTTTATATCGAACAGCAGTTGCAAATTTCTATTTTTATTGCCGGAAAAATGATTTTCGTCAATGTGTAATGATCGTTTCGAATAAATATCGCGCATCATTTTCTTTACATTGAATTTTTGTGTGGCAACACTTTAAGCTTTTTTTCCCCCTAATGGACACGATGAATGACATAAAAAACTGTAAATGTTTATCGCATTCAGATGAGTATTTTATTTTAAAAATTTGTTTTATCGAATTGAAATAATTGCTTTGTATAAACGATTTTGATACGATTATTTATGTTGGTAATTTGTGGTTTAATCCGGGTGTTATTATTTTTTTTTTTTTTTTTTTTTTTGTATGTGTGTTTGTGAAATTTTTATGTTCCCGCTTGAAATATCTGTTCTTCTACGTTAAGCGAAAAACGTAAAAATTCAGTACAATTTGTATAACCGCTAATTAAATATTGATCGCTGTAGTATTATTTTGTAGGTAAACCGCGGTAGTGCAAAACTTACGTTACTAATAATAATGTTAACGTCACTTTTAGAATTTCATTTCATTTTTTATTTAATTATATTGTATTTTCTGCTCTTTACGCGTTCATATATAATTGGTTTCATTGTATTTTTGTTTAATAAATAAATAAATAAATAGGCAAAATAAATATAATTTGCCTCAATCCTGGGATGACTGGGAAATCGGAATAGTACATAGTAGAACGGAATAAAGATAAACCATGAATATTAGACTGGAGAAGTGTGTACTCGTCCGTAAATGTCAGAGAATACTTATTATCCGGTTGAGAATAAAAACAAGTAGAGATAATTTGTAATACACGAGTACCATTAATTTTAAAACCTACAAGGAATAGTTAAGAGCTCTGTTAATTATCGAAGTAGTCTTCGCATAGAAATGCAGTTAAATATTGCGTTTCTAATTGCTAAAAAATTAATTCACGCAGTTCAAGATGTCAAATCCGCCAGCAGCAGCAGGAGCAGCACTACAGTGAAAGTCAAAAAAAAAAAAAAAACCCAGAAAAAATCATAAAAACAAATGAAGAACTTTTGAAGCGTGCTAATTTTAAAATTTCATAAATAACGAGATAATGAATAAGAAATATTTTTAAAGGGCGTTTAAAAACCGGGATTAATCTTGTTTTTTCCCCTCAGTTATTTTTTATACATTACTGATATTCATAAATATCGGTGTGATGTTTAGGCTTGTTTTTTTTTTTTTTTCTTTTTTCTCTTCAGAGTGAAAGGGAACTCAAACTGTTGTTGTATATGAGGTATTATGCACCCTTTCTTCTGGGTCGCCCGCGATAACAAAGCGGAGACCGCGTTTTACCCCAGTTTTTTCCATATCTCTTCGGTACGTCGCAGATAAATTCAGTCCAGCGACTTTCGTTCTTGCCTTTCATCCTTTTACCTGTATTAGCAAGGAGTTTCCTTTCACTGCATATGGCATGCCAGGATATTCACTTATTCAGGGTTTTTAAACATACACACTATAATTTTCTGTGAGCTCTTTTTCTTATGGTAAAAAATTTGAGAGGCATACAAACAGGAACTCCGCATTAACTGTGAATTATTTCTTTCTGATCTTCATAATTTCACCATCGCATTTTCTGTCCGATCTTTCTGTCTTTTCGTTTTCTTATACGATGATACTTTTGCAACAGTATACGAAGCGACTTAACTGCATACTATCTGTCCTATTATACCGAAATTCTGGTGAAGCGAACATTTCTGATTCCGAACATGGGGACGCCTACTAGTACACATTATCTGGATTGAAATGTAATTATAAACATCAAATTATAATTATATTACGAGCGCTAGGCAAAAGCTGGACCAAAAAATAAATAAACACCGATGCCGCAATTAAGTAGTGTTTTTTAATGGTGCATCAGCGTTTACTCTATGTATTATTCCGGCTTTTGTTTGCCGCGTATTTTTAATCGTATTTTTGAATGTAGGTAATGAAGTGTACATTACGCAACAGCCAACGATTTGATTTTTTTACTGCGAATAGTCATGAAAAATTGGCATTTTTACAAACATTTGAAAGAAAAAAACCGGATTGAATAAGTTCCGTATATTCGTGAATAATTGTAATTTAATTTTTTCAATAAACACTATACACTCTGAATGGTTTTTCGCCGCAACTAATCTAATTGTATCTTATAATAGAGCTTAATTTGTTTTCGCGACATTCAGTTATCGTTGAAATTTTTTTTTTCGAGCTGCCTTATAAAATGGTGTAATGCGAAAAAAGGTAATATGGTCGAAGACCGATATAATTAAAATAAATTTAGCGGATTTATTTTAATTACGTCGGTCTCCGATCGTATGTATCGTTTTTTCTTTTTTTTTTTTTTTTTGCTTCAGATCATTTTATTAAATAGCTGGAAAAAAATTTACATTTTTTCAAAAATATCTCGGCACATTTTTCTACAATTTTCAACAATAACTGAATGTCGCGGAAACAAATTAAGCTCTATTACAAGTACAATTGGATTAATTACGGTGAAAGAACCCCAACTGACACTCACCCCTTACATGTGCGTTAGAATATTTATGGACGAAAGAAAAAATATATATTTCAAAATAAATAATATTACAAGCTTTTACAAAATGCGTACCCGGAAATTGCTCTACCATATTACGAATACGTAGATAACAAAACTTGTATAACATATATATATATATATGTATAAACACAGGGTGACTGGTAATTCGATGCATTTCTTGAAAATTCTAGAGATCATTTGTCGCAAATTGAGTCCTATCAACTAGGGGTCAAAAATGAACGGTTACTACTGAGTTATAACGATTTTACTAATTTTTAGAAAGTCTTCGTATAAAAAAAAAAATAGTAGTAAAAAAATACTTAATTCTGAATAATCAATTGATATGTTTCTAAAAGCTAATTAGCTATTTATTACTTTGGAAAAAATACATGCCCACAATTATCATAACCTCAGAAATAAAACTATTTAAATAGCAATGATAAATTTATTTTTTAATTATTGTTCATAATTAAACTATTATTATTTGGAAAAAAAAATGTATGACACTTGACGTACAAATTACAGAAATTAGTTCCCCGTTTCATTAGCTTCCTAAAAAGGTATAAATGTTCTCAGTTTGCTCACGTGCACGTAAACTGAGGAAATCCCTAAATTCCAAGAAACATACCCTTATCAATACCGTCAAGCTTTTGTTTCTTTTAGTACAAGTCGGTAGACTTCGGAAACTTTCGGGGCATTTCGTGAACACGACGGGTTGTTCTTGTCTCAGTCGGTTACTTCCGTTCATTCAGCCGTTCTAATCTAATTACTACAGAGAGCGGATATATCGTTTAATTGAAATATCTAAAAAAAATTTTTTTTTTTTTGGAATGGTTAGTTTTGAAAATGAAAAATACGTAGATGTTTTGTTCTGGTACAGGTTTTGTCATGGTGATGACGCTGCAGTGCAAAGGGAATATCGAAAACATTTCCCTTACCGCCGTTTACCATACGTGAGTGTGATTAGCACGACATACCGACGGATTTGGGAAACAGGGTGTGTTCAGCGACGACAAAGTGACGCCGACAGACCTCGGGTGTCCGATCTTGCTGACAAAAAAGAAATTTTAAGGCAATTTGAAACAGATCCCACAGTTTCAACGAGTATTTCAATTAAACGATACATGCGCTCTCTGTAGTAATTAGAGTAAACCAGCTGAATGAACGGAAGTAATTGACTAAAACAAGCACCGTCTATCATGTTCACAAACTGTCCCGAGTGCGCTTCCGAAGTCTACCGATTTGTACTCCCGTCCCGAGTGCGGCAAAAGAAACAAAAGTTTGACGGTATTGATAATGGTATGTTTCTTAGAATTTAGGGATTTCCTCAGTCTAATGTGATTTTCTTTGCGTGCACGTGAGCAAACTAAGAACATTTATACCTTTTTAGGAAGCTAATGAAACGGGGAACTAATTTCTGTAATTTGTACGTTAAGTGTCATACATTTTTTTTTTCAAATAATAATAGTTTAATTATGAACAATAATTAAAAATAAATTTATCATGGTTATTTAAATAGTTTTATTTCTGAGGTTATGATAATCGTAGGCATGTATTTTTTCCAATGTAATAAATAGCTAATTTAGCTTTTAGGAACATATCAATTGATTATTCAGAACTAAGTATTTTTTACTACTTTTTTTTTTTTTTTTATGCGAAGTCTGAAATTTTCTAAAAATTAGTAAAATCGTTATAACTCAGTAGTAACCGTTCATTTTTGACCCCTGGTTGATAGGACTTAATTTGTGGCAAATGATATCTAGTATAACCCCTTTCATGGAATGTATCGAATTACCAGTCACCCTGTATATACATATATGTAACTTGCCCTTACCAAGGGATGTGTCCCTTGACGACCCCTCTTCCTTACGTTTCTGTCCCTTTCTCTTCTATACTTTGTATAAAATGATCAAAATTGACAACGTAATTCTTAGCCCGGTCCCCATTGGATTTTATAATAATAAAAAAAAATACAACCAATAATTTATATCATAAATTTTATTAAACTACCGAAACAACTTAACATACTACAACGCATATAAATAATACTATTTTTTGCGTTTCCATGGTATTATTAAATTAGCAATATTTACATGCTTTTCCCTATATGGTGAACTTCTTATTCATCAACCTGCACAGTAATAAGAAATGTATTTATTGTGTTTCCAATAATGAAAACCGCCACCGAACGCAAACGTGAATTGCGAAAACGAAAACGTAACGACGCTATCCTCAGTAGAGATGACATTCCTTTCACGTGTATAATGTCTCTTTAAATCTCCCTTCCTGTCTTAATTCACCCAACATTGCTCACATCTCTATCCCTTGTAATCTGGCTTGCCTTCTTAACTTCACTTTTATTTACGTTCCTCCAAACTATGACCATCGTCACTCCCCTCTATTTTTGAATTCCATTCTTTAACCGTTTATCATCGGTGATGATTGGAATGCTCATTCTGCATCGTGTGGTTGCAGAGTTTATAATATTAACGGTACTGTCCTTGAGAATTCTATCCTTTCTGATAATTTGATCATTCTTAATGACACGTCTCTCCTATTTATTTTAAGAGTCCATCTTGCTCTAGCTCTCTCGATTTGACTTTTTCTTCTCCTAATATTGGCTTGAACTATAACTGAAAAACCCTTGTGGGTTCCTACGGCAGTGGTAATATTCCCATTCTAATAATTCCTATGAATCGTTCTCCTTGTACCTATGTCAGGCCTCATCATTCTACTCGATGGAATCTATCTAAAACAATTTATTCTTCGCTTCCTAATTTTCATCCTGGTTTTGATCGCGTACATGCTTATAATTAATTCTTGCAATCGGTCAAGTCTTCCCTCAACGTTTCCTCCCCTATTCGCCATCATTTTTCTGTCAATCGGCGTGTTGTGTCCTCTTCTTTTAGGTGGAACGAGGAGTATAACGTTGCATTTGATCGTGAGCTACTTTTTAAAATTTTCTATGCGAACCTTAAAACCGAAAATTTTCTTACTCGTAAACGGGCGAATGCAAGAGCTCGATATGTACTAAAAGTCTCGAAGAAGTCCTCATGGAAGAATTTCCACTCTTCTTTCTCCAGAACTACTCCCCTTTCACATGTCTGTAAAATGGCAAGAGCTTTTAAATTCCCATCCCCTGAACGTTCTATCGATTCCCTAACATCTCTCACGATTGCCCCTTACCGTTTATCGTTTCTGTTGCTCCCGTTTACCTAACTTTGATGAATTTTATGCCGCTTCTATAAGACTCCCCTCTTCATTTTCTTACTTCCGCCTTCAACATTAATGAATTAAAATCTGCTCTTTCAAAATCTTCCAGCCCCTCTCCAGGTCTCAATGGCGTACCCTACCTTGTTCTTAAAAACCTATCTGAATTATCCATTAATACTCTCCTCAATCTTTTAAATGCCTTTCTTTCCAGCGGTATAACTCCTCCCTGCTGTGGAACTCTTTTTTATCATTGTTTCTATTCCTAAAAAAAGTTCTTCCTTACGCCCAATTTCGTTAGCATCCTATATCAGAAAATTATTCGAAGGTGTATGTTGAACAGGCGCCTTATTTGGTGGCTGGAACATAACCACGTTTTAACCAGCAACATGTTTAGCTTTCGGCCTGAGATTGGCCCTCCACGCCACAATCTCCGTCGATGGTGATGAGGAAACTATATTCCAATTTCTTAGCCGGAAACTTTTCGCGAAAAGCTCACAAAAGTGTACGAAAAAGACAGTAATTGCGCCTATGACAGGGGAGCCGGTATTTTAAATAATGTTCTGCGCAGTTCCCGAAATATATCCTGAAAAATATATGATTGATATTAGAACTTAAAATTTTATAACCGTAAATTTTGATAATTTCGCATGTACGTCGTTACTCTATACGTTATGCTTGATCGATCTGGTTTTAAAAATACTTTGCCATGTGCCTCCCCTTTCAGATTATTCAAGTAAAATATTTCCTTCAATTGTTTACACTGCGGACGAAACATCATTATGCGGCTGTACGCGCGCGGTTTATTCAAATTCGCGTGAAACGCGGCGCATTATTGATTATCTCTTGGGAAGCTTTCTTTTATTAGTTATCCATCTTTCTTTCTTCTTTGTCATTCCCGGTGTCCAGGAGTTATCATACTCAACTAGCCTGTAATAAATATAATTAATTTATAGTAAACGTTTACAATTAGTACTTAAAAAAAAAAAAAATTAAATATACGTAAAAATTCGTAATATGTTTAATTTCGGATAGGGGCGAATTATCAATAAAAAATAAATGAAAAAATTAATGAAAATAAAACATTAGTTAATTATATCATGTCGTGGAAACCCCTCTTCGTGTACCTCTTAGGCTCTTATTTATTGATAAAGAATTGTTCGGAAAATAAGTAAAGATTAACATTTTTTATATATATATATATATATATATATGAAAAAAAAGAAAAAAAAAACAGATAGAAGGGATAACGTTATAAATAGATTAATTAACCGTTGCACTAATTATTTCATATAGTATATATAATATTACATTATTTTTAGCAAATAATCATTTTTCGTTTACGATAGAAGAACAGAGAGTTTAAAGTGGGACTTTTGTGCGTTGTCGGAGTAGTGTTCGTTAAATATCGTCAATTTAACATTTAAAAACTGTCGATGTTTCCATTTTTAAAAAATTCCGAAAACCGGAATGCCGCCAATTCTTTATTTATTTAAACGGCGTGACAAAATTTACACAATTAAAATCATCTTTTAAATCAGCTTCAACTTACCTGCTCTTTTACTTATTAAGCACGTAATGAAAATTGCAGTTAGGATACGTTTGAACTTTCAGAAATGATTAATGTAGTCGTTCCTTTTGCCTATTCTGTTTATTCGCTACCTGAAAATAATATACGGGCAAATTTTAATATTTAAAAATGTTTTAAGGCGAAGAAAAACGTGGATTAATTTTCTTATGTAAATATTTCCACGATTGCGATACGCTTGATTGCGGATGTTTCCATTTGAAACTTATATTATCAGTTTGCTTAACGTGTATTTAATCGTATTAAAATTTCGGGCTTATGTGTTTTTGTATATCGTCTTATTTTCAAATTAATGCAATCGCTTACATTTCTTTAATAGTAAAACGGAAATTCATTATAGCGGTCTGTATTGTTGAATAATGTACACGTTTCTGTCCGATAAACTGAGATTAAACTGAGAAAAATGCTATTTAGATTTCGCCAGACCACTTCAAGAGAATTCGACGAAAGAACTAGGGGATAATATTTAGCGGTCAGTTGGATTGTGTTGGAATTCGCGAGAAAAGTGTTAACGAAAATGTTTAATCACCAATTAGAGAATTCCGAAAAAAACCGAATAAAATGTTTTTTGACGTAAATTCAGTCGATAAGAAGGTTTCTTCGACCAGGAAAATTTAAAGAAAAATTGCTTTTTGCGCAGGTAGGATTTGAGAAGGCGCCGCGAGACCTACAAAAATTCTAGAATTTTGAATTCAGTCTGATTTTTTGAGCACCGTTTCGCACAGAGTATATTATGTAAGTGTGCAGAGCGTTATGGAAACGACGAATACTGATGTGTTTTTCGAAACCAGAGATTTAATTTCCGAAAACAACTAAAGTTTTTCGAGCAAGGTTAGCGTAACTACTCTACGTATAGCAGTGAGTATTTAATTCGTTACATATTAACTAATAGTTACCGAGTTCAAAAACATGCTTGTTAGCCGGAAATCACCGCGGAAGTGTTAGAATAATGTACGTATACTGCTTCTCTTACTTTTGAACGATTATAATATCGGGCCCATAAGAAAAATGTTAGTAGGTTAGCTACTTTCGCTTCTGAAAATAAATGTGCTTAATCGATATCCCCAATCAGAAAAAAATATCAAAATAGCATGTTAAAAATTCGAAATTGTTATCGATGTTTTGCGAACACTATTTCGCACAAATTGAGAGAATATATATATATCGGTGTTTAAACATTTACGTCGAGCAAACGTCGGACACAAACGTCGGACGCAAACGATGATCAAGTATAATAATGTTCGTTTGAGATGTTTGAACATCGCGTGCACGCCACAACTGCTATCATTTTTATTATACGTAAATAACGCTAATTTTGGTCGCTTTTTTACAAGACATTTGCGATCTGTGTCATGCGCGCAACTTATTCTCATGGGTATTGTGTTCATTTTGCTTTTACTAACTTTTCAATATTTTTTATTTATTTTTTGCGATTTATTTCGTACTTACGAACAGTTTAAAATAATCTCTATTATCCCTATATTAAGAGAGTTTAGGATAATAATACTGTTATTATTTTCGTTATTGTTTTCTAATAATTAATTGTTTTCTAATAATTAATTGTTTAACTTTTTTTGATTAATAATTTAATTGGGTGTATTCGAAGGAGAACACACTAGTATGACGTAATTATTTTGTAGGTACGTGCAGAGTGATCATCCGTAGTAACTTCTTTAAATGTAAATTTTATATTCGAAGATAATTTTTTATTTTACATAGCATTTTAACGTTTAGCGCAGTTTTTAATGTTACGAATGATGTAACTAACGAACTTACAGCGATGATGGACTTCGCATTAACGAAAGTTATTCTTCATCATCCGTCTTTTATTCTATTTGTTCTGCAATGCATATTAGATTTGTTTTTATTTTTTATTCTTTTTTTGTTTTTTTATTACATACGCACTTCGTACAGAAATTGCATTACAATTATGTACATTTGACCATGACAGTTTTATGACCGTAAGTCATATTCTGTTTTGCTTTTCTCTAGTTTTACGTAGTTGCTAGTGTAGTTTAGTGCTTTGAAGGAAAATTCGGTTGGCGTTTTATTACCGTGAATGCAAGTGACTACTATATAAAGATGCTGATAAATCAATAACGAAAAAATGAAGTTAGCATTTATGGCTACTTTTCTTTTTTGTTATGTTTATTTGTTTCATAGTTATTGCTTAAATATAAGGGGATACGTTGCTAGTGGCAGTTAATTTAGCTGCCTAGTTGAAATATTTAGACACGTTTGAATTGTTTCGAAGGGAAACCAATTTTACACTTAGAGAGGTGTTAAGCAGAAATCACGTTGCACTATTAAATAATTGGATAAAATCAATAAGAAGGTTTCCGTTATTTTGCTACCGTTTTTGATATCTAAAGAATAGAATTTATGCGCAGACTTAAGTGGCTTGTGAAAAAAAAGAGAAAAAAGAAAATTATGTTACGAAGAAGAAAATTAAGAATTATTTCGAATACTTTAAGTAATGTTTATTTTGAATTTGCGTGAAATCAGCGCTGGGAAGTATTAACTATTTATTAGCTGCTAAGAAAATCAGTTTTAGCGCGAAAAGTACGTAATACATAATTGTTTTTAATATAAGCACTCGTTATACAAGGCCGATCAAATGACGCTATTTCGGATAGTCCAAAAATTACAATGTATTAGACACATACGTCTCACCACAATACGGCGAACCTATGGATACGATGCAGTCGCACTCGGAGCGGCATGCTAGGGTTTTGACTACGTTTTAGTATACAAGAAGTAAATAGAATGATTCTGTTTGGTCTGGAAAATTGTACCTGCCATTAAAAAGTTGTTTCGTCTTCCGAGTTCTAGGATTGTCTGGTATTGTTGCTAAATTCGCTGTTACACAACTATATACAAGGCTTTGCTCTCGTATATAATATCCGCACAGACGCGCAATATTAATTTCTTCGAATAAATATTTATTTGCTCAATAATTTTGGCCGTTTTTTAAGTACATCTTTAAAGAAAACAAGTTCAGTCAAGCTTTATGTGTTGAGGATTCCGTATGTTAAGTTAAAGATAGCTCTACAATTTACATTTACATAATGCTAAATTCAGGAGAGCACGTTGTTTTTCGTACTCTTTTGAACTTTTCGGCAACTTTGAAAGTTTCGTTAAGGAAACCAGATACGGATTTGTTCCGGACTGAAAGCAATCTTACCATTAAACATATCACACATGCCCGGGAGAAAATTTTTTTCCCCCAAAAAATTTGAAGATCTTAGAGCGTCTCCAATTTCACGTTTAATACTGGGTATTAGAAACTAGAGAAATTTACGGGGATGCCCGTATTTTTTTAACTTTGTTTAAAATTTTTAACTATAATACTAGCGGCGCTGGATATGTCATTTTTTGCGCTTTTTTGAATTTTTCAGCAACTTGCGAAGTTTCGTTAAAGTAATGAAATTCGATGTCGTTCCCGAGGTGATCTTTCCGCCGATATATCACATGTTCGGGAAAGGAAAAAATTTTCTCAAAAATTTCCAGCTTTCAACGTCCCGAGGGCCTAATTTTAGGATTGGAAACTCGCAATGTATTTTTAATCTTGTTCAAAATTTTTATCTATAGTACACACGCCACAAGGAAGAGGGCGGCACGCTTTAATTTTTGCACTTTTTGAACTTTTCGCTATCTTCGAAAGTTTCGTCAAGGAAATGAAATATGTTTTCGTTCGCGACAAATAGCGATCTTTCCATCGATCTAACATATGCTCGGGGGATAAAATATTTCTTTCGAAACTTTCGACTTTTCGGAGCGCCCCGTGTGTGAGCCTAAATATAAAATTGTAAGCTCGGCTATATTTTTCCTATAAAACGATCTTTTGTGCATATGTTTGAGATACGTTTTGGATTTTTCTACTCCTTTTTTTACTCAAACTATTGTTTACTTGAACATAATTTTTTTGCTGTTTTGGGCCGAAAGGAGGGGGAGAGGGGTATATAATTTTTTAACCGGAATTTTTTATTTTTGTAAAAAGGGCTTCAACGTTGTTGTTTTTTTTTTTAACATATATGTATATTTTATATTTAACTTTTAAAGATTTATCCATCCGGTGATGAGTTATGAATTTGTTAAGGTCGATTTTTGAGGTCGTTTTTAATTCCACATTATATATCTTAACAGTTTGTTTTTTTTTTTTTCGTGTTTTTTGCCGTCTTAGAATAATTGATTAGTTTAGACTGAATTTTATTTGTAATTTATGATCCAATTTCGGAATTAATAAGTGAAGCCGTTCGTGAGTTATTGATTTTTATTTGATATTTTTGTCATTTGTGTACCATCTTATTAGGATTCCGTACGTTATATATCTACGGAATCCTAATAAATGACGGAAGATGTTCAGATACATATTTTGTGTCAGTGTTATGCGAATAGACTGCATCTGCGAATACGAGCAGTTATCTCTGTAGAAGTGGTGAGAATTTCGGCAACAATACTGGAGTATGTCGGATCCTTACATCTCTTTTCGTTATTTTTAAGATTCCGTACACATTTAGTGTACGGAATCCTAATAAGATGGTTCTGAAGCTATAAAAATATCAAATGAAAATCAATAACTCACAAATGGTTTCACTTATTAATTCCGAAATTGGATCATAAATTACAATTAAAATTCTCTTTAAGACCATTTATATAACTTCAAGCTGATTATCGTGGGCGGCAAAAAAAAAAAAACAACAAAAAAACCCTAAAAACCGCCAAGAATATGTAATATGGAATTAAAAACGATCTCAAAAGTCAACCTTGAAAAATTCATAACTCATCACCAGATAGATAACCTTTTAAAATTGAAATTCGAAATATAAAATAAAATGCAGAATTCCTTTCGTAAGATCAAAAAATTACTGTTAAAAAATTATTGAAACCCCTCTTAAGGGCCAAAAAACAGCAAAAAAACGAAGTTCACGTAAGTAATACCCCGAGTAAAAACGTTGGAGAAACCAGAACGTCTTCTAAACATATGCATTTACTACCGCTTCATAGGAAAATATATATAGCTGAGCTTACAACTTTACATTTTGAGAGGCCGTTGGGGTGCCGAAAGTTGGGAAGTTTAGAAGAAAATATTTTCTTCCCGCACATCTGATATATCGTTGTAAAGATCGCTAATTGTCGGGAACGAAACCGTATTTCATTTCCTCAATGAAACTTCCGAAATTGACGAAAAGTTCAAAAAATCGCGAAAAATGGCGTGTTAGCGTCGCGAGTATTATAGCTAAAAAATTTTGTACCGGGTTAAAAATATGCGCATTCTAGTGTATTTCTCTGATGTTTGGAATATCCGGGTTCCGGGAACATTGATATCAGACACTCGAGGCACTGGAAGCTCGAAATTTTCGAAGAAAATATTTGTTTCCCCATGCCATATGGACATGATGGGAAGATTGCTATTTGTTGGGAACGAAACCGTATTTCATTTTGTCGACGAAATTTTCGAAGAAGGGGTCAATTTTAAAGAAACGCAAAAAAGTACGTGTCTCTTTCTCTTTGCGGCTCAAAAATCAAATTTCTTTGTTTGAATTAGGCATTATTTAAATGTAAATTATAGTTATCGTTTACTTAACATACGGAATCCTCGGCGCATGAAACATCATGCTTAACTGAACTAGTTTATTTTTTCTAATGAACTTGTCAACTGGGAACTCCGTCCAGAACCTTTAAGTCTTTGATATCGTAGCCTAATGTACCCACGGATTTTATAAAATAGTGGATTTGCTATTTCATACTGTTTCGATCTGGCTTACAACATTTTCGATATGAATTGTGATTTGAAGTACCGCTTGTGTAATGACATAATCTCAATTACATTCAACGTACGTGTTCGAATTTAAACGGCGTTCTTTCTTAACTGCTGGTCATTTTATTTTTGGATGTTTTTTCATTGTTTTCAAATATTTGTATTGTTTTTGTTTGTTTTTTTTTGCGGTAGAAAGCGATGTTTGTGCGCGATTATGTTAATGATCATATTTAAAATGACTCTAAAACTTTGAATTCTGTGAGTTATTATTATTGTGATTTTGTAGTTAGCAGATACATCGTTCCTGTGTCCGCCCTGGAGTTTGATTTTTTAAGAGAAACATATTTTAAACGATATATAGCTAGTGTATCTTATTACTTCATTTGTCTACTTATAAGTACTACTTTGTTTTTTGTTACGAGAGTGTTATGTGCGTTATATATCAAAATATATTTCGTTATTTCTATAATATACTGCTTGTGCAGCAAAGTTCGTTTGGGGTTGGGGAGATTATATGAGCCGAACTATTCTTTCGTTATGGAAGTTCCGTTCGTTGATGATATTACTCGTGTAGCGAAGGTTTTCGCGAGTAAAAAAATTATAAGGAGTGACTGATTTGCATTGATTTTAAAATTTTTCACTTGTTTAGATTTTTTTTTAACAAGAAGTGACTCATTTACGCGTCGGTTTAAAACTTTTCACTTATATTTTATCAGCTATTATTTACGAGTGCTGAAGAATATCGAAAGTTGTTGTTGTTACTTCGAGGAAAAAAAATAGTATCACTACAACTTCGTAATTGAAATATTTTTAGATTAATTGGAAGAGTGGCCGTGCACGAAATATAAATTTTTGTTTTTTAAAACGTTGAAATATTTATCATCCTAGCTTGTCAAACAATTACAGTAGAAAATAAAGTGGGCCTTTTTTTAGACTGACGTTAAAATCGGTATAGTGTTAAACATGTTTATTTACTTCCTGCGGGCGATTTAATAACATCAAAATTATTTTACGAAATTGCTACATTTTGCTGATGTGTATTTATCCTTTTTTCGGTTTGGTGAATATCTTTTTATCGGAAATTTTGAGAGTTCAATATGAAAATACTCGGTGAGTTTTTTGATTAATTGAAATCGAACATCATTCAAATATGATTCTAGAGAACAGACGAATTTTATCTTTGCGAGGAGGGAAAGATTTGATTTTGATCATTATCAAAGCTCTACCAGATTTTTTTCTGTACAATTTTACGACTCTTTAGTCGTGGACAACTGATTTTCACTTAGGATTTGCGTGGCGAGAGAGGCCGCGTGTAATGGTATTGATTTTACGTTTGTCCCATCTGAAAATTTAAAAGACACCGTTAATCGTACATTAAGGTTAAACTGGAATGAATGTCGGGAATTAATACGTGTAGGTTCTATAAAATGATTCAATGTGGACTCCCGCAGGTCCCGTGCTACCGTGAGCTGTTGATGCCCACGGGATTGGTGCGCAAATTCGCTACAACACTATGCACATTACTCATGGCTATTAACTTTGTTGGCGGGGACGCACAGAGAACTTATGATTATCATGTCTCAATTAATTTCGCGGAGGATGTTAACCATTTATTATTTGCCTGTATGAAATATGTAAATAGCAGGGCGGTGTTGTACATTAAATTGTCAAATATGAAGATTTATCTGCCCTGTTTCTTTTCATTATGGCAAGAAAACTACAAAGTTAGTTGTCAGTTTTATTTTAAAAAACCAGATAATTATTTAGTTTATGCGAAGGTGTTTTGGTTTTTTTTCTTTTTCTGTTTCTGTTTCCTTTTGAGGCAGTTCACTTTCCCAATGTTTGCTGCTCAGTCGAGTATAAGGGCCCAACATATCTTGGACTCGGTCTAGCCAGTTTGCTTATCCTAATGATTCTAAACAGGCATTTGTGGGTTAATTTAAAAATTTACGGCCATATGTGTCTGTATCATTTATCGTTTCATTTTGAACATTATGCATTTTCACTAACCGACATCATTCCTAAATCGACTTGGTAGTAGCCAAATGGTTTATCGCCAGGCCAAAAAAAAAAATAAAAAAAAAAAAAAAAAATTTACCGGTAAAAAATATTAAATTTGTTTAAAAATTTGTTCAATTCACTGCCGCCTTTTTTTTTTTTTTTTTTTTTTTCTTAAATTATATAAACGCTACAATTCAGCAATCATTGAAATAGTTAATCGTAAAACAAACTATAGGATGCAATCGCAATATAGATAAGAACTCGGGTTTATAATCAAAATGTTTTAATAAAAAATTTAATAAATAGATAGGAATATAACAAGATTAAATATGTAATTATAATTCTAAAAAAATTATTATTTTCTAATTAAATATTAAAATCGTACATTATAATTATTAAATTTGCGGTGGAGTCGGCATGCGAGCTTTATTTGTATTTGTTTATTTATTAATTTTTTGGCCGGAGGAACGAAAACAAAACGAAATACTTGATACGGAAAAAGTAGAAGAAAGAGTGTATTATGACGTTGAGATGTTTGATCATTGTTTAGTTAATTGAGCGCTAGCTGTGAAAATATTTTTAATGTCCGACCATTTTAGTTGATTTTTTTGATGGGGAGGGGGGGCGCATTTTTGGATTTTGATATTTAAGAGATTCTTTAAAAATACAAAACTTTTTAATAGCGAAAAGCATTGACGGCTTAAAATTTCGAAAACGTAATTTAAAAAAAAAATAATGTATGCTTTCGAGTAAGAGCTTCGAGGAAAGGAAAGAAATATTTTCGAATAAAACAAATAATTTAATTTTAAGAAACTTTTATTCTTTAAAATAGGAGAACGGCATGAAATAAAAAACACTGGAAAAATATAGAGAGCGATGTCATGAACTTTTGAGGACTCTTACATAATGAACGGTTATGATAATGATGGCGAGATTTATCAAAAACCAACGGAGTATCCTTTCGTTGGTAATTTAGCGGGGCATCGGTAAATAATTTATATTAAATGATGCTGAGGTTTCCTATCATCTTCTTCTTTTTCTTCATTAGCCATTATCAGTCCACTGCTGGACGAAGGCCTCCCCAATTTTGTCCAAATGTTACGATCTTGTGCTTCTTCCTGCCAGTTCGCTCTGAATTTTCGAATTTCATCTGTTCATCGTATTCTCGGTTGGTCCTAAGGGTCGTTTCCCATCAGATTTCCAGGCAATTGCCACGCTTATCCAGCGGTCTTCGTCTCTCCATTTGCTATTTTTAATGATATATACTGCATCTGTCATTTTCGTTGTTTCTCAGATACGCCTCTTCGTCCATTAAAAGGACATTAATTCGTTCGAATAATATTTAAATGGATGGTCAACGTGTTCTTTCCCATAGTATAAAGTACGTAATTCAAACTCAGATAATAAAGGGCCTGTTATCCAAAAAAAAAAAAAAAGTAAGATTTCTGAGGTTTATTAATATCCTTAATTTTTCTACCCTTCTCAGTGGATTTGTATTTTGAAATGTTAATTTTCAAAAAGTAAGATTCCCTATTTTTTCATTTTCGAAATTAATAAAGCTAGAAAAAAACGGACACCGGCATTGAATTCAGCATACTTTTATTTCCTTTCCACATATTTACTTTTTAAATTTAATCATTTGTCGAGTAGTCGAGAAATTAACTTGTAAATACCTTCTTTGTAGAAACTTGTCGCCAAATTTTGTAACCAGGTAAGAACGAAATTTTCCAACTCCTCGTTGGTCTCGAATTTTTTTGCATGATACCTCGTGACACACTAGGAAATTGGTCAAGAAAATCGTAAATGGTTTGGCGGCGATCGGATCGCTGAGTTTTTTCGATTTTTCGCACCAGTTCGTCTGAGATTACGGATGGTCCGCTGCTCCGTTGCTCGTCCTCTACATTCATTCTACCTCCTCGGAATTCAGAGATCATTCTAAGGAGCGCTAATGATTTCTTTTCGTCTTTGAGTTTCTGTTTGGCTATAGAAATTACGTCAATGTTCAGGTCAAAATTAAAGTTCGTTTTTAAACTGACTTTTTTTTTATTCCTTATTCGTAGTGAAATAGATCGCGCGCAGTACCGTCAAATAGCCGGCAACAACATACACCGTGTTCCCTTCTAGTGAACAGGATAAAATTTAGAATCGTGCGTACATCGCAGTGGCGAAAAATTTGTATTTCGGGAAACAACTCTAAAAGAGAGTATTTCTATGATTTCCTAAAAAAAATTAAGAACTCTTTCATCTATTTAAATAAACGATTCAATGTAACACCCTAAAATGATGCTCAAATATTAAACATGAAGAAGTACTTCTTTGCAACATGCTATATGCCGTTAACAGAATAATGATAAAAAAGAAAAAGACCATTACAAAGTAAATACATAAATGTTCAATTACTGTTCGATTTTTATCGAACAATTTATACATGCATTCTGTTTTAATAAAAAAAAGCAGATAAACAGCTGTTTTCATTCTGGTATCTAAGAAATTTGAACGCCATTTTATTAAGCAATTAATGTTGCGCTTATCGATTTCTGTTTTATTTCTATTTTAAAAGAAGAATAACAGGTGAATAAAAAAAAAGAAGATATATTGTTATTACTTTTATTAGAAATTTTTTTTCTCATTAATTATAAATAGTGTGCAGTTGCCTCGCAGTCTCATTATGTTATATTTTTAAGTAATGAATTTATATCGGTTTTTACGTATAAGTGTATACGCGACGTAAATTTTTCCATATAATTTTTCAACAATATTATCGAAAATTCTCTTAATATAGGGACTTTTTGCTCCTGCTTACGACGCATGTTCTTTCATCTTGTTTTTAAAAATTATCTATATTATATTTTTATTTTTATGATTTTCTATTGTAACGTAACGAAATTTGTATAAATTAAAAGTATCCGTTTAAGTTACGATTGTTTGAAATATTAAAGAATTTGTGCAATGTACGGAATTTGTCCTTTTTTTTTTTTTTTTTTTTTCAAGAAAGAATTATAAAGCTTTTATGTCTATGTAAATTAGGATTATTTTTCAGTTGTAATAAAATGTCGAAATAATTTTTTAAAATTTAATGTAAATTTTTAATTATTAATTCAGTAACGAATAATTTTTAAAATAAGTAATAATTAATCGCTTTGACGGACTTATTCGTCGTTTATTTGACTATGATGAAAAGTTTTGAATGTGATAACTTTTATGTTTTATGTGTTATTTCTTCTTATTCGAATCATCGCTTAGTTTTTATATATATATATATATGTATATATATATATTATATACATTTTTTCTTCTGAAAGGCTACATACAAGTATCTTTTTCTGTTTTATTTTAAGGCTCATTTGCATGTGTTAATTAAGTGCATTTATTCATTTTATTCATATTTCATATGTGTATCGTTATTGGGTTAAAATTCCCATTTATATTGAGAAAGCTGAGACGCGCGATGGTGGTTAAAAATCATAATCCTATTCCGACTGGCACTTTTCTGGCTTTTTTCATTCGGTCTATCTTGTATCAGATTAAAATTATTTTTGAGCTATTCTTTATATGCCTTGGTTTATTAGGCTACTGCCTTTCGTTTGTGTACCCCCCCCCCCCCCCCCAAAAAAACCCCAACAAAAACAATGGTTTTTTCCTTTCGATTATCTTTGAGCGGAGGCCAGACGACTGCCGAAAAAATCATTCCTTTTTTCTTTTCTTTCTTTTTTTTGGAAAAGAGCATTGCCTAATTATTTTATAGACTTTTCATTCATACATTTAACATCGTTTTTGATCCATTCGTCAATGTCTATGTGTTATCAGCTTAATGTTTCTTGTGTATTAGTAGCGAAGTAGAAAATCATTACTTGATTATTTTAGAAAAATGTTTTTTATCACAACGCTGCATAACTTAAGTATGGCTAAACCGATTTTATATGGTAAGAGGATTTTCCTTTACATTTGATCATTCGTATATATTTCTTTCTATTTTTTTTTTTTAAGCCTTACCATTAAAAATCTTATCGTCAACATTCTTATTATACATATATTTGCTAATTAAACAAAACAATTCAATACATGATAATTAAAGCAATAAAAATAGAAATTGAAGATAACACCGATCAGTTTCAAATAAACTTGGCAATGATTAACACTGTGTAATCGTGAACATATTTGTTTGAAACTAGTCGGTGTTATTTTAAATTTTTATTTTTATTGTTTTAATTAAAACGTATTGAATGTTTGTCTGTGGTTTACTTAATTAAAAACCTCGTATTTTTTTCATCCATCGAATAACAATTTTTAAGTAAAAAGTATTTTAACTAGGCCCTGCAATAATTGCTGAAATATTTTATCTTTTTTGTTTTTTTCCCCAAAAAATATTGTGAAATATTCACTTGAAAATGAATACGAAATCAATATTTCGTTATGATATTCTGTAGTATATTTCACTGTTTATTCGGTTGCCGTTGTGGATTCTTTAAAAAATTATCTGATAGGGAAACGTTTCTGGAGAAGTAATTGTTATAATTTCAAAATAATTAATTAATATTGCGTAAATCTAAAATGATAACTTTCAACTATTATATACGGCATTATTCTGGGGCTCACTGGCTACGGATTGCAGTATCTAGTAATACAGCTCTCTTAATGGTCGCTGTTCGTGTGCAAAAACTGGTTGAATCTGTGCCGCGAATTAAAAATTATATTCTAAATGCCTATGATGCGGCTGCAAACACGAATGGCGAACTTTTGAAATGCTTTTCCGAGACAAATAAAGCGCAGGGATGGTGCTTGGAAGAAGTTAGCTTCGAACGAGATACATCGTTCAAATTGATAATTATATCTTTTGCTCAACTATTGTTCTCTTTCGATTTCATAGAATCGTTCTGCTAGATTGGTTCAACTTTGACGCAGCACACGAATATGCGCTATCAAACAGAGAGCACGTTCTAATGAACATGCTGCTGTCTACCTGCTCAGTCCCATCATTCCAAATAACAAGTTGTTATATGCAAACGGCGTATAGAAACAAAATATGCGAGTACGTAAAAACAATACTCCGCGAGTTATTTAGGATTATGATTTTTAACGTCAGCTCGATTATTTATATTTATAAAATAACGATAAAATTATTTTTTAACGGTGCTGTCATCATATTATTTCGATATGTCGTCATCACATTCAGATTATATAATACATATGTACATACGTATAATTATGTGTTGACACATTTTATACCAGAAACGCATCGATATAGGGATACCACCGACTAGTCTCATATACACACACACATATATATGTTATACATACATACATATATATATATATATATATATTAATTATAGTTGTGGTCTTTTAGCGAACTCATTGCGGTGTTAAACGAGTAAATTATTTATTAGCTATATACATTTCGGCGGTGTGTTTAATGTGCTTGCTTCCATTGAGTAAATGCGAGATTCGATGAAAATTTGTGTTACTAATATTAATAATTTTTCGTCTCTCTCTTCCTCTTTAACAGCTTCGTAAATAAAGGAAGAAGGAATACACTAGTACACAGAGGAACGGCGAAATAAGTGTAAAAACCGCGAAAGCGTTTGTTCCGAGCGGGCGTGTCGTATTATAAAGACGGGAAATAAATATGGGTTCGGTATTGAAACCTGGAAATCTAGCCGAGGATATAAAAAAAGACGTTAGTTTTACGGTCGGCGACGAAGATGTGTCCGGCGATTCGGAACGAAGACCGTCGCTCGAGAACGATATTGAAAAAATCGAGAAAGACGACACCTTCCCGGGAGATAATGTCAAGGCTGGAGAACTCGGAACGAGCGGAGTTACCGGCAGCGGCGGTTCGTATAAGGATTTGTTCGGTCTGGCCGAACGCAGGAAGCGACTTAAACCGAGCATGTCGCAGGGAACCGTCTTACATCAGAGGCAATTCGATAAGGATTTCATTGTCAGCACGCCGGACGAATTTGTGCGACGGTTTAGCGGTACTCGAGTGATTACGAAGGTGCTGATCGCGAATAACGGAATCGCCGCCGTCAAGTGTATGCGTTCGATACGGCGCTGGTCGTACGAAATGTTCAAGAACGAAAGAGCGGTTCGTTTCGTCGTTATGGTAACGCCTGAAGACTTGAAGGCGAACGCGGAATATATAAAAATGGCCGATCATTACGTTCCAGTTCCGGGCGGTACGAATAATAACAATTACGCGAACGTCGAGCTGGTGGTCGACATTGCGATTCGGACGCAAGCTCAAGCCGTCTGGGCTGGTTGGGGACACGCTTCCGAAAATCCTCGTCTACCGGAACTGTTACGAAAGAACAACATCGAATTCATCGGACCGCCGGAGAAAGCCATGTGGTCGTTGGGAGATAAAATCGCGTCCAGTATAGTCGCTCAAACGGCCGAAATACCGACGTTACCTTGGTCCGGTTCGGGACTGAGGGCGAATTTCAGTAACGGGCGCGTAAAAATAAGTTCAGAATTGTATAAGAAAGGATGCGTTTCGGATATCGAGGAAGCGCTGGCGTCGTCGCAAAAGATCGGATTCCCGGTCATGATAAAGGCTAGCGAAGGTGGCGGCGGTAAAGGTATTCGTAAAGTGGAAAATGCCGAAGAATTTCCTCAAGCGTTTCGTCAGGTCCAGGCCGAAGTTCCGGGTTCGCCGATATTCATCATGAAACTGGCCAAAGGAGCTCGACATTTAGAAGTGCAACTGTTGGCCGATCAGTACGGAAACGCGATATCGATATTCGGCAGAGATTGTTCGATACAGCGTCGTCATCAAAAAATTATCGAAGAGGCTCCGGCGGTGATAGCTGAACCGTCTGTTTTCGAAGCTATGGAACGTGCGGCCGTCCGACTGGCCACCATGGTCGGCTACGTGAGCACCGGCACGGTCGAATACTTGTACGACACGAACGGCACGTACTACTTCTTAGAGTTAAATCCGCGGCTGCAGGTGGAGCATCCGTGTACCGAAATGGTTTCCGACGTGAATTTGCCGGCCGCTCAGCTGCAAATCGCCATGGGTATACAGTTGCATCGGATAAAGGATATCCGACTGTTGTACGGCGAATCGCCGTGGGGCGACAACCTGATAAACTTCGAAATACCGCTTCATAAACCGCAACCGTGGGGACACGTGATCGCCGCTCGTATTACCAGTGAAAACCCGGACGAAGGTTTCAAGCCGAGTTCCGGTACGGTTCAGGAATTGAATTTCCGATCGTCGAAGAACGTCTGGGGTTATTTCAGCGTCGGCGCCAGCGGCGGACTGCACGAATTCGCCGATTCGCAGTTCGGCCATTGTTTTTCGTGGGGCGAAAATCGCGAACAGGCTAGAGAAAATCTCGTAATCGCTCTGAAAGAACTATCAATTCGAGGAGACTTCCGTACAACGGTCGAATATCTGATAACGTTGCTGGAAACGGAAAGTTTCCAAAATAACACGATCGACACCGCTTGGCTGGACATGATGATAGCCGAGAAAGTTCAGTCCGAGAAGCCGAACATTCTACTCGGAGTACTATGCGGGGCGTTACACATCGCAGACCGGTCGATAAACGAATCGTTCCGTAATTTCCGAACTTCGCTGGAAAAAGGTCAATTGTTGAGTCCGAATTCGTTAAATCATAACGTACTGGTAGAACTGATTAACAGCGGTTACAAGTATAAAGTGGACGTGACCAAGTCCGGCGCGAATTCCTACTTCCTGATGATGAATTCGTCCTTCAAGGAGATCGAAGTACACCGTTTATCGGACGGCGGTATATTGTTGTCGATCGACGGCGCCAGTTTCACCACGTACATGCGCGAAGAGGTCGATCGATATCGTATCGTGATCGGTAATCAAACTTGCGTCTTCGACAAGGAAAACGATCCGTCGCTGCTTCGTTCGCCGTCAGCCGGCAAACTGTTGAACTATCTGGTCGACGACGGCGGTCACATAGATAAGGGTAAACCGTACGCCGAAATCGAAGTGATGAAAATGGTGATGACGTTAACGTCCGACGAAGCCGGTAACGTGTTCTACGTGAAAAGGCCGGGAGCCGTCCTGGATGCCGGCTCGTTACTGGCCACGCTGGAACTGGATGATCCGTCGCTCGTGACGAAAGCGTCCGACTATAAGGGACAGTTCCCGGAGTTCGACGTTTCCACCCCGGTGGCCAGCGGCAAACTCAATCATTCGCACTTGCGACATCGCGCCATGCTAGATAACATACTGGGCGGCTTCTGTCTGCCGGATCCGTACCATCAGATACGCGTACAAGAGGTGGTCGAGAAGTTTATGATTACGTTGCGAGATCCGACGCTGCCGTTGCTCGAATTGCAGGAGGTTATTTCGAGCACGTCCGGACGTATACCGTTGGCGGTGGAAAAGAAAATACGTAAACTGTTGACGCTCTACGAACATAACATTACCTCGGTTCTGGCTCAGTTTCCGAGTCAACAGATCGCCAGCGTGATCGATAGTCACGCGGCCACGTTACAGCGGAAGGCGGAACGTGACAATTTCTTCTTCAATACGCAAGGAATCATTCAGCTGGTGCAACGATACCGGAACGGAATTCGCGGTCGCATGAAGTCGGCCGTTCACGAACTGTTGAAACAGTATTACGATTGCGAAAGTCAGTTCCTGCAGAATCACTACGACAAGTGCGTCAGTCTTTTGATCGAGCGCTACAAGGACGATATGGAAGCGGTAACGAACGCGGTATTCTCGCACAACCAGGTGGCCAAGAAGAATCTGTTGGTTACCATGCTGATCGATCATCTATGGTCGAACGAGCCGGGCCTGACGGACGAATTGGCCACCGTTCTAAACGAACTCACGTCGCTCAATCGAAGCGAGCACTCTCGCGTAGCGTTACGGGCTCGACAGATCTTGATTGCCGCTCACCAGCCGGCTTACGAATTACGTCACAATCAGATGGAGTCGATATTCTTGTCGGCGGTCGATCGTTACGGACACGATTTTCACCCGGAAAACTTGCAAAAACTAATCGACTCGGAAACGTCCATTTTCGATATTCTGCACGATTTCTTCTTCCACACTAGTCACGCCGTGTGCAGCGCCGCTCTCGAAGTGTACGTACGACGGGTGTACATATCGTACGAAATCAACTCGCTGCAACATTTAGAACTGTCCGGCGAAGTGCCGCTGGTTCACTTTCAATTCCTGCTGCCGTCGTCGCATCCGAACCGGCAAAAATTAAACGGCGGCTCTCCGGAAAACGAATCCGCGCCGACCGTTATACAGAGTTACCATAGAACCGGTTGCATGGCCGCGTTCGACTCGTTCGAAAACTTCGAATCTTATTTCGAAGAAATTCTGGACATGATCGAAGATTTCAATAGCACACCGGTCGTGTCGCCGAAAATACTCGAGTCGTTGGAAAGCGGCAGCGAGTCGCAGAGCAACTCGGTTAGCGTCAGCCTATCGGGCGATATGGCGCCGATCGGCGGCGGTGCCGGGCGCTTGTCCGTCGACGATCCGATAACGTACGAACCGATTCACGTACTGTGTATAGCGATCAAGGATATCGGCGACCTCGAAGACGATCATCTGGCGAAGCAGATGGCGCAATTTTGCAGCGAAAAACATCGCGACGAATTACAGCAACGGGCGATACGGCGCGTAACGTTTTTGGCGCTCAGTAAACGACAATTCCCGAAAATATTCACGTTCCGCAGTTGCGATGAATTCGTCGAGGATCGAATATATCGGCATCTGGAGCCGGCCATGGCGTTCCAATTGGAACTGAATCGTTTGAAGAACTACAATCTGGAAGCGTTGCCGACGTCTAACCGGAAAATGTATTTGTATCTGGGCAAGGCGAAAGCGGCTCGCGGACAGCAGGTAACCGACTATCGGTTCTTTGTCCGGTCGATTATCCGCCATCAAGATCTGATCACGAAAGAAGCGTCGTTCGAGTATCTGAAGAACGAAGGCGAACGAGTGCTGCTGGAAGCGATGGACGAATTAGAGGTGGCCTTCTGCCATCCGTACGCTAGTCGGACCGATTGCAATCACATTTTCCTGAATTTCGTACCGACCGTTATAATGGATCCGGCGAAACTGGCCGAAAGCGTGACCAACATTATCATGCGCTACGGACCGCGACTGTGGAAGTTGCGAGTACTTCAGGCCGAACTGCGTGTCACCATTCGATTGGCGCCCAATGAGAAAAAGACCACCACTATCCGCATGTGCGTAGCGAACGGCAGCGGCTACTATCTCGATCTGTGCCTTTATAAAGAGATACCGGACCGGAAGACCGGCATTATAAAATTGGAAGCGTACGGTCCGAAACAAGGTCCGCTGCACGGATTGCCGGCCACCACGCCGTACCTAACGAAAGACTACCTGCAACAGAAACGGTTCCAGGCGCAAAGTAGCGGCACGACGTACGTCTACGATTTTCCGGACATGTTCCGGCAGGTGATAGATCGGCTCTGGGACGAATTTATCGAAGAGCACAGCGACGACGATCTGACGAAACCGGACAAGTTGTTCCATTGCGTCGAACTAGTGCTGGACGAGACGAATAGCGTACTGATCGAGCAGCAACGAGTAGCCGGCGAGAATAAAATCGGTATGGTAGCTTGGAAGATGACGCTGTACACGCCCGAGTATCCGAAGGGACGTGATATAATCGTCATAGCCAACGACTTGACCGTCAACATCGGAACGTTCGGTCCGCTAGAGGATGTGGTCTACGAACTCGCGTCGAAAGAAGCTCGTCGATTGAAAATACCGCGCATCTACTTGTCAGCCAACAGCGGCGCTAAAATGGGTTTGGCCGAAGAAATTAAGCATATATTCCGGGTCGCCTGGGAAGATCCGCAGGAGCCGGATAAAGGTTTCAAATATCTGTATTTGACGCCGGAAGACTACGCGACGGTGGCCAATTATAAATCGATCAAGACGGTACTGGTGGAAGATGAAGGAGAATCCCGTTACAAAATTACCGACATAATCGGGAAAGAAGACGGAATCGGAGTGGAAAATCTAAAATACGCCGGCATGATCGCCGGCGAAACGTCCAAGGCCTATCAGGAAATCGTGACCATTTCGTTGGTTACCTGTCGCGCCATCGGTATCGGCGCTTACGTCGTTCGTCTCGGCCAGCGTGTCGTTCAGATCGAGAGCTCGAACATAATTCTGACCGGCTATCAGGCTCTGAATAAAGTACTCGGTCGCGAAGTGTACGCTTCGAATAATCAATTGGGCGGCATTCAGATTATGCACAACAACGGCGTAACGCATAAAACGGAATCGACCGATCTGGACGGTATTTACACGTTAACAAAATGGCTGTCGTACATGCCGAAGGATATCTTATCTCCGGTTCCGATTATAAAATCGGCCGATCCGATCGATCGCCCGGTAGTTTACATGCCGACCAAGTTCCCGTACGATCCGCGTTGGATGTTGGCCGGCCGGCAGGGAACCGGCGCGAAAAGTAACGAGTGGGAAGCTGGATTTTTCGATCACGGCTCCTGGCAGGAAATCATGCGACCGTGGGCTCAAACGGTGGTCACCGGTCGCGCTCGTCTGGGCGGAATTCCGGTCGGCGTGATCGCGGTCGAGACGCGCACGGTCGAACTGAATTTGCCGGCCGATCCGGCCAATCTGTCTACCGAAGGTAAAACCATATCGCAGGCCGGACAAGTGTGGTTCCCGGATTCGGCGTTTAAAACGTCGCAGGCGATAAAAGATTTCGGCCACGAAGGACTGCCGCTGATGATATTCGCCAACTGGAGAGGATTCTCCGGCGGCATGAAGGACATGTACGAGCAAATTCTGAAGTTCGGTTCGTACATCGTCGACGAACTGCAAGCGTACAAGCAGCCCATTCTGACCTACATACCGCCGAACGGGGAATTGCGAGGAGGCGCTTGGGCTGTCGTCGATACCAGTATTAATCCTAGTCACATTGAAATGTACGCTGATCCGGACAGTCGCGGCAGCGTCCTCGAACCGGAAGGTGTAGCCGAAATTAAATTCCGACTGCGAGACGTCGTGAAAACCATGCACCGCCTAGATCCGAAGATAATGAAAATCAAATCGGACATAGCCGCTCGTCCTAACATGCAGCTTGAGGAACGCAACAAATTGGAAAGTGAAATAGCCGAGCGCGAACAATTCCTTCAGACGATGTATCACCAGGTGGCCGTCCATTTTGTCGAACTGCACGATACGCCCGAGCGAATGCTGGAGAAAGGCGTCATCGTCGACATTGTACCATGGCGCGATTCCAGACGGTTGCTTTACTGGCGACTGCGAAGGCTGGTAGTCGAAAATCGAATTAAAAAGCAGATCATCGCCATCAGAGAAGATGTGATCAGTAATGATCAGGCGAGATCGATGTTAAGCAAATGGTTCTTAGAGGATAAAGGCGAAAGCGAAGCTTACCTGTGGCATAATAACCAAGTGGCTTTCGAATGGCTATCGCAGCAAGTCGATCCGGAGTCCGGAAACATTATCGGCGACTCGTTCGTCGGCAGACGTATCGTCAGCTTGCAGCAGAACACGCTGGTCGCCGATATCGGCAAACTCGTACAAAATTCTTCTTCTGACCTGATCACTAAGTTCATAACAGAAATGTATAATGCTCTGCCGACCGATCAAAAATCCGAAATATTGCACACTTTATCTTCTTCGTCGCATGCTTCTTTTGCAGATTAACCTTCTCTCTCTCTCTCTCTCTCGTACTATAAACAATGCATTGACGTATATTGCTGTACATATATAACTACACACCAACGCGCAGACGCAATTAGAGGTGTGTTTTTATCTCAGGTTTATTACCGCTACTCTACGGTTAGCCTTATGTTTTTCTAGTTATTTTTAACATCTCTATTCTTTTGTTAATATACGTTTGTGTTTGTTCTCTCTAGTTTATTATTTTAAAAAATAAGTTCAGTTTGATCTGGCAGATGACTCTATATTACTACTACTATTATTATTATTATTATTATTATTATTATTGTTAGTGTAAATATGTACGTAGTATATCTTGGTGTAACTATTTTTCTCTGAAGTAAAAATATTATTTTCTATAAAATAGTAAACTTTTTTATTTCCTTTTAAATGTTATTCTTAAAAGAGGCCACTGCATAATAATTTTGACAGTTACTTGTTGTTTGGATACAGTGTTATTTTTTTTTAAAAAAAAAAAACATTGTTAAATGTATACTTGTATGTTTATTATTTTTAAGTTCTTTGTAAATATTTATATATCTATATACATATATATATATATATATATATATATATATATATATATATATATATATATATATATGTATGTATATAATTATATTTAAACACAATAAACACGCGTACCTTTGTTATTCTTTTTCATTTTATTCTGTTTTATATACCTATATATTGCATACGGAAATGCGCATCAAGCGAATAGTTGCATGTAGAACATGCCGAACAGCAACAAAGGCATAGATGTTTTCCGTCCGTTGTTAATAGGCGGACAATAAATGTACGCTGTCATAATGTATAGGAGGATCACCATCTATTTATTATAATGATGTTAATTACCAGGCGAAAATTTAACAGTAACATTACAGATCAAACGATATTTTATGAAAATCGCGATGTTGAATAATACATATAAATTTAGTGTATCCGTATATCACATCCAGTTTGTTAAATAGCTATTAAACTTCAAAATAATACAGTGATTGTTATTATGTTCATAATTTTATTATATCACAAAAGTAGGATTTTATTGAAAAAATTGGTTTTTAAAAATTTTATTTTATTTTTTTTTTTAACGTGAATATGGGCGGTTTTATAAAAAATCTATTCAAGTCACATGTTAAGCTGGAAAAATCAAATGTGTTTTTGAGTGTTAGAAGGAAGTAAGAGATGTATTGTCAAAAATATTCGAAGAAACACGTTGAAATTCAAAATATGAAATTGCGTTGTATACATATTGTGTATTTGAATGAAAACTTACAGATAAATTCAGTAGTATAAATCAGGCAAATAGTTACCAGCGTATTTGAAATCTGCTGAGAGGCGGTGACTACCTATTCGTACATTCTCGCTGTACAGACATAGGCATAGTGTACTAAGAAATTGTGCAATTGTTGTATGCAACGTGAGTGTACGCACGCAAGACTACATTTGAAACTAATGAAAATGTTTGATTTTTATCGATGTACAAAAGCAGTCTTCCGTGTATGTCTGTTGTGCGCATATGATGGTGGCATATGTGGTGGTTTGCCATTGTCTTCCACGTGAAATAGCGAGCATTTAATTTAACTTTTTTGTAATAATGAACCCAAGACTTCCGTAACGGAAGCCAAATGCTTCAGCAACTAGGCTATCGCGACCACACATGCGTAATAGTAAATCGTCAAATATCATTTCGAGAGATTGGAAAATTTCGGATATTAACAGCGATGAATAACAGATATAAATAGAGATACTTTATTATCGGTAATAGTAAAAAATTTAATCGGTTGTACTAGGTGTATTGTCTATAAATTGTTTACACTGGTCAAAAAAAGTGAAACAAGTGTAAGTTGGTCTAAGAATTTTCGTTGCTTTCGTTTAAATAATTTGATTAAAAGTAGTATTTTCCTTTTTACGTTTAATTATACGTTCCTTCACTTAGGGGTTATTAAATTTTAAGAACGTACGTTAATCAGAGGGAAATGCAATATTGTTATACACTTCCCCCCTCTAGCTTTGATTAAGTGCGTTGCATATAGAAATTTATGAGGGTTGAGAGAAGAGGCTGGTACATCTGAATAGATATTATTTTTTTTTTTTTGTCATTCATAAAAGATAAAGATATTATTAAAAATCAGTAATTAAACTTACCGTGTCTTTTCTTTTGAGCGTAATCGTTTGCCATTAAAACTTGTTTTAGTTTGTAATATTACGATGAATAAACGTTTTAAAGTATTTTTACGATTATAGCGCTCATAATTCTTTTTTTCAACGTAAATGATTTTATATAATAGTCAAAAAGAAATATACGACACATGACATCGACTTTTTCATGAATTATCGTCTAACCTACACGTTGAATTGTTTCCTAGTAATTAGCATTGTCGTCAGATAGCGATCCTGTTCTGCATTAAATCGCTACTGCCTTGTTGGGAAACTGGAATTTAGCCTAGCATTCGAGGGCGCTTTACGTTTGTTGAGTGCGTTGAAAACGTTTTGCGTAAGGCAGTAGTGCAGTGTTAGAGCGAAGAACGACGATTATTTTTCTAAATAACGAAACGAATTGCAGAATTATAATAAAGGGATTTTTTAATAAAGCGGAAACTTCCTTGTAAAAATAATCTGTAAGAGGGAATATGTAGTGTTTAACGAACAAGCACGTTAATGTGAAATTCTATTAAAGTAATTTATTATGTAAAATAATTTTTTAAAATAAAATGCTTATATATAATTTTATCTAGATTGCGCTATTTTTTTGAAGTTAATTAAGAATATGGAAGCTACGTCAGAAGCGCTGCTGTATTTTACAGGACATCGAGATGTATAAGTGGATTAAGTATTAAAATTGAATGTAAATTAGAAAGTAAAATAATGCATAATATTCTATTTGAAGAAATTTTACAATAAATATCTTCTTTTTTTTTTTTTTTTTTAATTTCTTATTACAATTCGGAGGGGAGTTTGGTGAGCGAATAAATTATACTAAAATTCCAGTTTTACACCGATTTCGGTGAAATGCAATTCACGCGAAAATTTTTCGTTCAAAATGTGTTAGGACGAGAGCAATTTGCGTTTTTTTTTTTTTTAAAAAATATTTTTAATATACAGTTAGTCTCGATAAAAAATAACTTCTGTTAATTTAAATGGGCAACTTACCTAATTAGCTGATATGTTTGTGGCAATGTATTTATTTTCCCACCTTTCTTTTTACGATGCAGTATGAAGATTCGTGTGTATTGTCCGGTTCTAACTGTTTGTGTCATTATTTCTGCAACACTACCGTAAGTTCTCTTTTAAAACACGCTGTTCCGTCTGGCTATTTTTGTTTTAATTTTCTTAGTTTTTGTATTTTACCTGATTCTTCTTAACATCTAGTTTTGAAATTTATTTCTCCATTTGGTTCTCTTCGCGCGCTACATTTTGAAATTCTCTTTGTCGTAGTTTTCGTTTTTCTTCTTCTTAATAGTCAATAAAAGCTTTGGTGTAATATTTTAAAATGTACGAAAAAAAGATAAGAATCAGTTGTTCAGCGATATAGAGAAGTTTTCGCCGTTCATCTATCCTTTTTTTTTTTTTTTTTTTTTTTTTAAATTAAAATTCGTTTACTACTAAAAATGTACTGCTAAACCATGATACAAAAGAGGAAAATAATGGAGATTTATTATTGAAAGTTGAATTTTAAAGTATTCCTACATTAGTGTCTTACTAAAATTTCATTTTATATTTTGTAAATGATATAAATGATTATTTGTCATAATCAGTAACTAATTATCGAACAGTTGCAATTATTTAAAATCGCAGCTATCACATTTGTAAATAAATTTTAAATATACTGCAGCGAGTAAAAAAACAAAAAAATACTACCCCTCTTGTATTAAAAAGAAGAAAAAAGTGAAGAACAAAAATTGTCGCTCAACTTTCGTCAGGTAATTTCGAATGGCAATTATTTTTCATTTAAACGTCTTAAGTTTACAACCGTCGTTTTTCAAACATTGAACAATCTATATTTTACTCAATGTTACTGTTGAAATATGTTTATTTCTCAATAGGATTTTGTGTAATAACGTGAGTTTTACGTCACTTTCCAGTGTGCAAAAGTAATGAAAGGAATTTTACGTACCAGTGTAAATATGATGACGTTATAATTTTTAATAAATGAATTTAACATTTTCTTTTTCTTTTTTTTTTTTTTTTCTACAACTCCTAAAATAGACGACGCTGAAATTTTATTTATGTATATATAATATAGAATACAAGTTGATAACATGTTATTCAAAATGTTTAGTATTAAAATTGCAGTTAATGTTTAAAAATGTTTCAAGATTATTATTATTATTATTATTATTATTATTATTATTATTATTATTATTACTATTATTTTAAAACAATTAATATTCTTATCTATTTCTGGTATTAAAGTTAAAATATACAAAAATATAATAAAGTAAAATTCGAACATTTTTCGTAGTAACTACTATGAAATACGTTCGTGATTCATTTTAATAATATAGTTTTGTTTGTTTCTTTATTTAGAATTATTATTATTATTTGTTTTAAGTGATTTTGAAGTAAAATAAGATCATAATGTTTTCAATTTGAATGGATTAAGGGTGTAAAAGATGTACGTATTATGTTTAAAATTGTTTAACTACTAACGAACGTCGTTAATAACCTTTTTAATTTATATATTTTCATGCTGCGGCGTAAACGTTGTTTAAAAAAGAAAAAGAAAAAAACTGCTTCCTTTTCATGTCCTTGCATGTGAAACGGTTTACACAATCGAAGTAAATATAAATTTTGTAAATGTTACAAAAAGGAGGAACAGATTGCTTTTCATCGAGTTAATTAAAACTTAAAATCCGCTTATTTTACTGGCTGGTCCAGCAGAAATTTATTAGATATTTCCTTTAATTCGGACAAATGTGTAAAGATATTCTTCTAAGTTTTGGCCGATACTAGCTCAACTATTTCTCTTCTTTTTAACCGACTTCAAAAAAGAAGGAGGTATTCAATTCGACTGTATTTTTTTTTTCTTTTTTTTTTTTATGTGTGTTACCACAGAACTTTCTTCTAGATGAACCGATTTTGATGATTCTTCTTTTATTTGAAAGGTGGTGTTTGTCATGTGGTCCCATTTAAATTTGATCAAGGTCCGACCGGTAGTTTTTGAGTTATCCTTAATAATGCGGGAGATTGAAGCTTTTTGGATGCTTTTCATTCATGATTGTTTTCACCGTCGGATTAGATTTTTGACTTAAAATACTATAAATTTGCCAAATTACCATGGAAATGTAGCTTTTGATGTTTTTACCGTGGAAATAAATGTTTTAATTTAATTGAATAAAAATGCACTAAAAAGTAAAAAATAAAATGCTTTTTTACAAAAAATAAATACCGACTTCAAGGTTTATTATAAAAATTTAAAAATGCACTAAAAAGTAAAAAATAATTACTCCCGATCAGAGTGATATAACTTAAGGTGATATCGTAATTCTTATATAACATTAACTTTTTGGAGTTGGAATTAAATTCATGTTAGGAACAATTTAATCAACATTTAATGCAGTTTTTAATTATTCTTTTAATATGAATTTGATGCCAACTCCAAAAAATTAATGTTGTATAAGAATTACGACATCACCTTAAGTTATATCACTCTGATATATATATTTTATCGGGAGTAATTATTTTTTACTTTTTAGTGCATTTTTAAATTTTTATAATAAACCTTGAAGTCGGTATTTATTTTTTGTAAAAAAGCATTTTATTCTTCTATTCCTGATTATTACTTTTCATACAGTCGTGTGTAGATTGTAAGAAAAAAAGTGAAAGGTCAACATCAATTTGATATAGTTTTTTGCTGAAAAGTTTTAAAATTTAGAATTTATTTTTCTCGAGAACGCTATAAGTAAAAAGTCGTGTTTAATATCTGAAATCGGCAGTTTGTCTTGAAATTATATGAACAGATTATTTTTTTGAAGGGTGGAGGGGGGGGGGGGGGTCTGTTAAAAATTAACGTTTAAGGTCAAAGGTTATAATGTGAACATTAAACTGTCCGGAAACGGGCGAATAGGTGTAAATTCGCGCAGTCAGCTGTTGTTTGTCTTCCTTAACGCAGTAATTAACGTAAAGTAATACAAAGTAGATTGTTTTAATTTTTTGTTTGCCGCATTGATGCAACATTCGTTTTAAGAAATGCAAGGAAATAACCTTATTTGTGTTGTTAAATCTGCGGAAACCTGTTATAGGTAACATGGAAAAAACTACCGACTTCCTTGAAATCAGTTGAGTACACTTCCGTAATACAAAAACATATTTTATAAGCACCGTGTTAATCTAAACATCAAAGAACCGAAGCAGCCGGACTGCTAGACATTTTTTAATGTTGCTAGTCGGATTTTTAATATCATCACTTATTCTTATCTTATACATTCGCGTAGCGCGGTTGTTTTCACTCCAATTTAATTAATGAAATCGAAAAAAAAAAGGAAAAAAATTATCGGAGACAAATTGAAATAACGTTAATTTTGTTTTTTAGATCGATCTGTATGTTAATTCGATTCAGATCAGCGCCGTGTTGATTTTGATTGTGTGTCTTAAATTGTCTTGTTTATTAGGTTATGACGTCGCTCCTGATTTAATTGGTGTTGTTAAACGGTGTAGTCCGTTATGTTTCCGTAAATTGTCACTTATCTCACATTATTATCACATGACTGTAAGCTGATTAGTGCCGAGAAAAACAACTTAAATTCATAAGAATATTGTACTGGTATACGAGCCCCTTAAACTTGCGATTAAGCGCGTTACAATTTAATTTTTAAAAACGTTCCGGTTTTGCAAGTGACGGTTGGTTTAACAACCGTCAATACACGTTCACTGTTCGGTTATTCTTTATCCGAAATTCTATTTCTTTTATTTCATAATTCTTCTTAAAAACTGCGATTGAAAAAAAGACGATGGTAAAGGACGACAATTGACTGCCTTTTGGACGATTTTCCTCCGAAAACGGAACAGTCATAAAGAGAATACAATGTTACCGATCGGGGAGAGAACGCGGTAGAATTTTATTAACCGGTGAATAAATTTAACCGTACATTCTGTTAACTTTTTCTATCAGGTTTGTACCAGTAACTGACTGATCCAGTTGTAGTGTGTAGGGTGGAAATGAAAAAAGGAGACAGCTGCGAAACAAGTGTAGAAGCAGGAACTGTTATTATTACTCCCGTTCTCCTAGATTCTCACGGTTTCTGATTTAAAATAACGAGTGAACGAAATGTCACATGAAAGAAAAAGTAAGTTGCAAAATACGTTTTGGGATTATTATGATTTGCAAGAGAGGGAGGGAAGTATAAACGTGTGTAATGTCGCATGAGTGGTACAGCCAAAAAATTAATACATACGGGCCATTTACATAATAGGCTTGTTCTAAAACCCGGTTTAAATGTAGTGTTCATTTTGGGTAGTTTGAAAGAATAATTTTGCGAACTTAAAACCTATTTCTAATCGAAGAACTCGGTGGAACCGTGTGATCTGAGTTCATTAAAAAGAACTCGAGAGCTACGGGAACTGATTTCTGAGATTGTACTTAACTGCCGAGTTCATTGTTTAAAGAACTGTATCGCGGTTTATGCACGACGAAAATTACACATTTCATCGTTCTTGAATGTATCATTACCGAGATGGCAGTTAGTTGAATAGAACGGTCATCATCAGATAGGGTTACAACGAAAGTGTTGTTGATCTTTTGACGACCGGAGGGACAAAGTGGCAACGGTGTCTGTTCCAGAATGTTGATCATGGGACAGTCTTTGATATTCTCAATATGTAGTTCATAGATTATTGAGTGTGGTCCTTTTGCGTAATCTTCCTACAATTAAATTATTAAAAAGTTAATTAGTTGGTAATGCAATTAGGCTTGTTGTTTGTTTTTTTGTTTTTTTTTGTCGCTGTTAATAAATTTGCCGTTTCGCCTTCTATCCAATGGAAATGTAATTTCTATTATGGGTAATGTGAATTTGTTTGACGATTAGGGTGCTGAGTGCATCCTATTGGACCTTGCCTTTTGGATCGCATTGGAAGCTACGTTAAAAACTGTAAGCAGACAGAGTATGTAATCGGCCGGACGTATTGCAATACTTAAAATACGTTTTGTTGATTGAATGATCAAAAAGAAGTAATAGCGAAAAGAACGATATGATCAACTGGTAGTCGATTATTTTTTATGAGTGCGGTTTTGTCACTAAGGCTTCATTGAAGACTTTTGATAGTTTGAGTTCTAGCCGCTGCACGGTGGAAGTTATACAACTATTTAGAAAGAAAAAGGTGGCTAGGTATAACAACATTGCGATACAGTGATATGGAGCGCTGAGTTTAGGTTAATTTTACTTCGTATAGTTTTTCCACCACAGGCGTCCGGCATAAGCATTACGAGTAGTCGAAAAACGCTTCGTTTAGAAGTACATCCACTTGGTCGGCAGGTACTAAATGACCACGGGGTCAGGACATTTATATTCCGCTGCAGTGTGTTAGGATCAATTGGACGTTCTCAGGATTTGTCGTTTAGCATCCTATCTGCTGTCCGCTAATTTGCAAATTATGTTTTCGTTTTGGCTGACCACAACATTTTCTCGTTTACTTCGCAGTGCCGCTTATAAAGCGACCGTCCCAAATTACGCCGAATTAATATTTCGCGTGTTTGGAACATTTTAATTTCGTAGTTTCCGAACGTGTTCTTAGCTGTTGTGTTACCTTACGATTTCGAAGATGGAAAGAGCAGTCCTCTACTTTGGATTATTGGCCTTATAAATTCGATAATATCAGTTCTTTAATTGCTTGATTTAATATACTTTTAATTTTTTCAAAAGCTTCCTGTAGAGTTGTCAGTGCGAGTTCGTATGCATATCGTGTATTTTTTTATCGGCTAGTAACCGGTGTTAATATTAAAAAGAATTGGTGCTAATATCCTATCCTGGAGTAATCCTTTCTTCTGTCGCTTTCAATTACTATCCTATTTAATGTTATATACAGTCAACTCTTTAGTGTTACTTTCTTTATGAACTTGTAATTCTCGGTTAGAGTATATACTGTGTAACGCGGAGCCCTCAATGACACACCGTTTCAATTAGATTACATAATTCCTATAACTTTCTTCATTTTCGTACTCATCTTCTGTTTGTTGCGTTAGGTTCATCATTTGATCCGGGCGTGGCTTTTTATAATACACAATGTGGCGCGAGCATTTTCAAATCTGATAAATTTTTCGAAATATAATGACTTTTCGGTAAAAGTAATTAGCAGACAAAAGTCACGACGACGAATTCTCAACATGTGTTATAAGACAAATTCAAAAAAAAAAAAAAAAAGATTCTTTTATTTTTAAAATTCATTAAAATCAGACAATCTTTGTTCCCGCTTGTAAAATTTAAACTGCGAATATGGTAATCGTTTTTGTTTCCGATAAGGTCACTTTTAAAACTGCTTGTTTCAGTTGCCTTTCTTTGTTATTTTTTTTGAAAAAACCTTTGTATTGCTGCTGAGATCGATTTTTTAGTAAAACGGTAAAGCTAGTGAAATGTAGTGGCAATTTTTACAATTTTTTATAAAGCTGCGAACGTTTAATAATCGCAGTTGTTTTGGTTAAAAATAGTTTTTATATTAGTAAACAAATCTTAAACTTTTTTTGAGCGTTCTTTTGAAAATTTAACTATCGATAGTTAATTTTTAGCCGGTAACCCCGATGATGTTTTACGATTAGTGATGCGTAGGGAGAAAAATTTGAGAAATCTAGGATGTAATCGAAGAGAACATAGTGATTATGAATGACGCGGGGATTAACGGAAAATAAATGGTATTTTCTAATTTTTTCAGATTATCCTTCTTTTTTTTTGTTTTTTTTTGTTTTTACTACTGAATTAACACCTAAGTGTTCTACCATCAACATTAATCAATTCCTCTTTCTGTTTTTTTTTTTTTTTTTTTTTAATCAATCGGCATCAAATGCTATTTAACAAAAAAAAAAAAACGTGTTTGTAAAATACTTCCCTAAATCGATTTTCTATGGATCGTGAGCTATACTGATTTAATTGATTCGCTTGAGCTGCGTTCGTAATGATCGATTTTTTAAAAAAGGTATCTCTCATTATAATAATCACTTTTCAAAGAAATCTTGCTCAAAGCTGTAAAAAATTTCCAATTTTTGTCTGCTTATTCCCGAAAGTTTCCACTTCAATCGTGGTTTCACGATTTTCCTCATCTCTTAATTCCTTCATAATTTCTTTCTAGCATTCTTCCTCTATTTTATTATTCTTCGTGTTTTAACGACTGCGATCACATTTAGGATACCCCGAGAATAATACTGCTCTAAATGTCTTTGTATTTTTAATTTTTAAATCTTTTAGCCTTTCTTGAAAATCAAATAATTTGAATAACACCGAGTACCTTAAATTTTTTTATATGTCATAAAGAATAATTATACAGAATAATCAACGAATAGAGTGCTAATTATACAAAAACAAATCCATCGAAGATACGTAAAATTAAGATGTAGAAAAGTTTAATTAACCGTTTAAAATGAGATATTTTCAAATATAACCATTATACACGCGTTTTTTTCCCATTGTATTTCAAAAAAAAACCCATCGAACATAACCTTCAAAAATGTTCGAGAAAAATTGCGCGAACGAAAATATATGACATTTAATCAGTTTCCGTTTAAAGAAAAATAAAAAGAAAAAAGAAAAAAGAAAATTTATGTATAAATGTGAACGGGACATTATCGTAGACTTTTTTTTGGTTTTGTGTAGCAATGTTACCGTACGAGTCGTGAAGATATTTATTAAAATCTAGCTTTAAGTTATAGTTTTCGAATACACTCAAAAGACACGGGATGATATATAAGGGCAGTAGTAGATTTAGAAATTTTAGGTTTCCGAAATGCACTTCTATGGTAAAAGTGTAAAAGGTATATGTGTAAAAGGTATATATTATAAAAATTGTTTGAATGTGCGGCCTTCTCTGCTGAGCAATCGTCTTTCTATTCTTCTCTCTTAAAACTTGTGATATTCCTACTCCTCCCTTAGAGGTACTTTTTATATTCTCTCATTTTCTTCTTCTTGCCCTTGAATTATTTTTTATATTCTGTCCTTAAACGCGTAAGACTATAAATTTATTTTCTCCTCCTTCCCATTTATTGTGCTAATGCCCTCGCTGACAAACCTCCATAGAAATAAAAATAAGAACCCGGATTGTAGAGCATTGTTTAACGATGATTTCGTTTTATTCGTATTATTATAATTTAGCTATTTCAATTTTAACGTTGCGGCAGTTGGCGAGGCGGTAACACCATCACTAAGTATCGGTGTTCTTTTTCGGATTCAAAATTATCCTTTAAAGTTTAGGGTGTTTTTTCTGTATTTTGATGTTTTTTTTTAATTTTCTAATTTTTTTTGCAAATGATGCATACGTATTGCGAATTTTGAAAATAAAGGCACTGCAAATATTTCAATATTCAATGGACAAATTTTGTGATTATATTTAAATATTAAATAATACTTCTGATTGATTCTAGGTTTTTTTCTCAATTTCGGAATTTCTGGTTCAAAAAATTTCTTCTTTAAATTTAGCAATAAATTAATGAAGCGTACGACTAAAAACTAAAAAATATACTAATGACACTGCCTAACCGGCATTTTCTCTTTTCTCTCTCTCTCTTGTGAAGGATTTAACCGTTAAGAATGAATAAAATTTACGGAATTACCGTTTAGAAAATATTAACCGATTTCGTTCGCTATTGAAGAAGCAGGAAAATAAATAATTAGACATTTTTTATTTTTTTACGCGATAATGATAACTTGGAAAATAATATAGATTACGGTATAGCAGCTTTACATGCACCGAACGACAGACTGCTACGGATCAACACTGCGTATTTAACTGATTTCAAGGTCAGTACGAATATAATTTCGGCGATATGCGGTTGTCTTATTTGTACGGGTATTTTTAAAATATACCGGTTATTTATTGGAAATATAGCAGGCTATAAAATAATTCACTCTAAATCGAATGGCGGTCCTTTATTTTGTTTATTCTTTTCTGAACCAAAAAGAAAAGAAAAATCTCAAAATGTTTAAGGTGAACAAATACATTACATAAAAAGTTCTGAAACTTTTTGATACTAATTTGATTAAAATTGCGATTTCTGATAATCATTGTAAAATTAAAAATATTTCCATGTTGTCAGTATGGTATCTGACATTTTAGTCAAAGAGTTACCAAATACATTCAGATAAACCGATCGAAATATTTGAAAATTATACCTTACGTTTTAATTTTAACAAAATATCTATTATAACATAAGTAATAAGTTACTTGATAATTAATAATTAGATTAAAAATTAATAAATATTATAATTTAATAATAAACAACCAAAAAATACAATAAACGCTTAGCTTTGGAAACGTTTTCGCCAGTATCTCATTAGCCAAAGACCAGTGAATATAAAACGCAGGTTTGAAATAAAGTTTTATTTGAGATTTTCGTTAAATTTATTATTTAACCGATGTTGAAATTTTCCCGAAGACGTTCCTAAAACGGATGTTTATTATATTTTTCTCTGTTGTTTATTATTAGGCCATAAAGCATACATTAATTTATTATTTAATTAAGATACTTACCGATTTGCTCGTTACGAAGTGGTTTTTTTGTTTCATAATTTATACGGCAATCACGTACAAATCTAAAATTTGCTATTTTTAAATATATACATATATAAACTGGATCTTTTAGACCTCATCATGGAAGAACTTCGTAGACCTTCGGATGATAGTTTTTAGTATAGTTCTCATAAAAGAGTAAATTTCGATTGACGTATGTGATTCTTAAAAGTTGTGCAGCGAATTTATTAAAGTTTTCTTAACGCAAAACGTGATACAACTTGAATTACCCTCGGTGTGAAATTAGTCATTAATATATGTTTTATATTTATATATATATATATATATCAGCTGTTACCTACCGCTTCGCCCGTATTACCCGTTAAAATCCGTGTTTAGAAATTAATAACAATTTTCTTTCATCTTGTTCCTTTTTTTGTAGGTCCCACAGGCTTCATCATTGTAATCATCTGTTTTTTATTCCTTTTTCACAGGTTACATCAAATCAATCGCTTTAGTCTATAAACGGCCCTTTTATTCATTCGCTAGACTTTTTTTTTTACTTGTTTATTTCTTTTTTTTTGGACTCGCCCTTGGCTTGATTCAAGTCGTTGCCCCGTTTAAATCATTCATTTTTTTTTTTCTTATATGGCGAGTTCTGTATTTCTGCTAATAATTTACTTTCTCTTTTGGAAATATTACTGAAATATTAATTAAAACAAACACTAAGTACATTCCAAAACCCAGTAGATCGTAAGATTTAAATTTAAATAATATTCCCGGAGTAACTATTAAAAATTCGGTAACCGGATTCTATATTAATTTCTCTGTAAAAAACTAATAGAAAACGATTTATTTATTTATTTATTTATTTATTTATTTATTTTTTAATCTCCGCGATGTGTATAGCAGCTAGGCTAGGAGCGCAACTTGTATATTTAGGTTCCGTCGTAGAGATTTAAGGATTTGAACAATGTAAAAAGAAAAGAGCGGAACACGGCGCCATTGCTAGAAATTAATAAAACGTTAGATTATATTTATATTTATCGTAGTAATTATTTTTAGGATTCCGTACGCATATAATAATATATAAGCAATCCTAATAAGATAGTTCAGGAACGACAAAAGTATCAAATAAAGATCAATAACTCACGAATGGGTTGACTTATAAACTTCAAATTTGGAACATAAATTACAGTTAAAATTCTCTTTAAAATGATCTATAACTTCAAGCTGACCGATTACTCTGAGCGGCAAAAAACCTACAAAAATCCGTTAAAAATATGCAAGTATTATTTAAAACGACCTCAAAAATCACTTAAAAATTCATAACTCATCACCAGATAAACCTTTAAAAGTGAAATTTAAAATACGAAACAAAACGCAATAGTCCTTTCATAAGATCAAAAAATTACGGTTAAAAATTATTTAAACCCCCCGAAGGGTCAAAAAAGGCAAAAAAAAAAAGGAAGTTCACGTAAGTAATAGCCCGAGTAAAAACGTCGGAGAAACCAAAACGTATGCATAAAGGACCGCTTCATAGGAAAAATATAGTTAACTTTATATCTCGGGACGCCGAAAGATCAAGAATTTTGAAAAAAATATTTTTTTCCCGGTCATGTGATATGTCGTTGAGAAGCTCGCTAAATGTCGGTAACGAAACTATAAGTTATTTCCTAAACAAAAATTTCGAAGTTGATAAAAAGTTCAACAAAGCGCGGAAAATGACGCCGCAAGTACTCAAAATTTTGAACACAGTTAAAAGTGTGCACATCCGCGTATATTTCTGTAGTTTGGAACATCCCGGTTTCCAGCTTTAAAATTAGACCCTCGGGGCGTCGAAAGCTTGAAATTTTGGAAAAAAATATTTATTTTTTGTCCCGGCCATGTGATATATGGTTGGAAAGATCGCTATTTTTCGAGAACGAAACAAACGAAATTTTCAAGATGGCGAAAATTTCAAAAATCGCAGACAATAATTACGTTTCTTTTGCTCTTTGCTGCGAGTAAAATCAAATTCCTTTTTTTTTTTTTTTGAATTTAGTATTATGTAAATATAAATATTATAGTTATCGTTAACTTAACATGCGGAATCCTCAGCGCATGAAACATCGTGCTTGACTAAACTTGTTTTAAATTTTTACGTTTAATTTATATTTATTGTGGTAGTGATTTTATTTAAAATATTTACCATAGTAAATATTTTATAGAAACTTTTTTTTATTTTACCGAGTGCATTTTACCTTTCTATTTTCCATACTACATTGACAAAAGGTATATATAGATATATATAAAAATGGAAGTCGGAAAATTTGTCTCTCTCCGTTTTTCTGTGCGCGATAATCTCAAAAATTACTGAATCGATTTTGTTTTGGTTTTTACTAGTGGATAGACCGATTCCAGTGGAAGGTTTCAGCGCATTATTTATAAGATTCTGATGTGATTTAACCGAGCGCTATGGGTTTTTTTTTGTAATCAAGCGGGGAAAATAGATAAAATACACTCGATAAAAAAAAAAAATTATATATATATATATATATATATATATATATAATATTTCCCATGGTAAATATTTAAATATTTTAAATAAAATCATTACCACGGTAAATATAAAATGCGCATAAAGATTTAAATATGTAAAATGTTTACCATGGTAAATATTTTTAATGAAATAATTAACGCGGTAAATATAAATTAAAAACCACCTTTAGAGATATGAAGGGTTGAATAAAAGATCTTTTACTGGAATTGTAGCAACAAAATTGAATAAATCAAGCAGAGGAACCTTCTCATCATTACACCATCAAAAAAAAAACGTAAGAGCGCGGAATCATCAACCGGCTAGTCGCAGAGAACAGGTTGTTTTGTATTACCTCCGTTTGGGACACACTAGTCTGAAGTTACATTCTTGATAAACTTCCGCATCCGCAATATGTTGTATTTAATGTTAAGATGACTGTAAAACATCTAGCACAATTTCCTTTGTATTCCTCCTTTCGACATAGATTAAATATTCAAAAAAATACGTCGTGTTATCCTTCAAGATAATCCCATTACAACTTTTTTTCTATTCTCTTTTCTCAAATCTGCTGGTTTTCTCCCGTTAGTACCGATTAAGTTTTAAATTATAACGCTCCCTTTTATACAGTCAGCTCCTGTCATTAGGTCTCCCTACTCCCTATAACTCTTCCTTTATCCTCTCCTTTCCTTCATCTTCTGTGATGTCCGCACTGCTGTCCTTTGTTGCGTCCATTTCGGACCGCTTAGTTATTTAATTTCCTAGCTTAGTTTTCTTGTTGTTGGGTCAATGCCGCTGGTGCGCCCACAAAAAAAAAAAAAAAACTGCATGCTTCTAGCCTAGTTGCCATAAATGACGTATAAAAAAAAAAAAAAGTAAAACTTAAAATAATTACTACAAGTGTAAATATATAGTAAGCTAAAATTTTATTAAGTTCTGCTTCTTTCCTTTTTGCGATACTTGAATCATTAAATATCAATAACAGGATCTAAATATACAAGCCGCGCTTCTAGCCTAGTTGCTGCTCACAGTGAGGAGATTTCAAAAAAAAAAAAAAAAAAAAAAAAAAAAAAAACGTTTTCTATTAGCTTTTACAGAGAACTAAGGAATCCGGAAATATTTATATTCAAAATGTTACATCCTTGTCACTTTGTTGTGGTTTACTGTTGCGTTAATAAGTTAATTTTTATAATTAAGGGGTTGGAAGGCGCAGAACAAAATGAGTATGCGAGTAGGGAGAGAATATGTTATCTTAAATATGTAGTTCTAGGACGTAATTGTGTGACTGACTAGCAACCGATTTATAACGGAGTGTTCTATGTACGTAGGGTAAAGTTGAGAAAACTGTGTTTCATTTTATGATTTTATATAATTTTAAAGTGATAGCTGTGTGTGATTTTCAGTGGAACGAAACTTTTTGTTAGATCGCGACGGACGTAGATTATTGAAATATCGAAAATTTTCAGCTGAACATGAACCGCGTTATTTGTCCGAGATGATAAATGTATTTCTTAGAGGCAGAAAAAACCTTCAAATAAATATATTAATTTAAAAATCTCTCAAAATAAATAAACATTATCTACATTTCAAGCGCAAAGAAGCAGGCGGGAAAGTAGATTGTCAGTTTGTAGAATAAGGGAATGCAATGATGAAATTGGGATGATTGAGAAGAAGCAAGAAACAGATGGTTTCAGTGGTGGAGGTAATGTGATTTTTGGAAATGAAACTCAGTTGCATCGAATAAATATTTCAGTAAAAAAGCTGACGTTGCCGAAAGCAGCTTCAGATCGCAGACTTAGTATTGAATTATTACATATTCGTAAATATTAATTACACAAAAACAGTCATCATAAATAATTATTTATGGTCGTATCTTTTAGTTTTTTTTTTTAAATATTTGAATGCACAATTTAGAAAGTGTGCAGTGTATTAGTAATGTTCAATACAGGAATGTATTAAAATTATTATAGAGATTAATAAAGGATCTCGCAACAAATGTTTTAATAGCTGCTACCGAATATATTTAAATTCAAATCTTAAGGCTTGCTGTTGTGAAATGATTATATTAGTAATATTTCCAAAAGAGAGGAAAAATAAATGTTTAATGGAAATATAGAATTCACTATTAGAAAACGTGAAAAAATGAAAGATTTAAACAGTTATTAATGTGTGCAGGAGAAACCCCGGGAAACAGCTAGCAGGTAAATAAATGAACCGTTCATAGGGTAAGTGAATAATATGATGAACACGGAGAATAATAAATAAAAAAACAAATGGTTACAATGATGGAATCTGTGAGTCTTTTAGAAATGTCACACTCATTTGATTTTAATGAATATTTTGCAAATATTGTACAAATTTAAAAATAGGATAAAAATAAAGATATTAAAAATGTTTACTATATATATCATCACCATCATTATCATCATCATCATCATCATCATAATTTGTCCTCAATCCTTAGATTGTTTTGTAGCATATATATATATATATATATATATATATATATATATGTGTACATGTAAGACAGTAAAGCTCACTAATGATTTCACCATTTTCGCGTAAGTTACAAAATTATAACTGCATTGGTTACTTTATACGGCACATAAAACTATTAATAAAACTGTGTTACGGGTTGTAGTTTTTATGCTGGAATTGTTATAGGCTTTAAGACAAGTTATTATGTTGCATCAAAATTGTTTCAGAAAAGCTTCATATTTTTCACGGCTGCATACAAAAATGTACATATACTTTTAAGCAGTTTTCAAAATTTGTAATCTTAATTTTATCGCCGCGAGTTTAATTTCAAAAAAATAAAATAAAAAGTCGGGTAATAAGGCCCACATTTTTTATCAACTATTACGTTTTTTGAAAGTCCAAATTGCTAAAAAATTTCGGTTCCTCAGTTACCAAAAATTCCAATATGCTTTTCGTTCGCTATAAATATCCGATCGCGTCTACACTGCACATCTTAGCGTTCATTCGGCAATTAAAATTCCTAAAAACTCCAAGCCTCCTCTACCCAAAGTACAACATAATCGGCCACATCAATGGCATCTTTTAACACAGTGTTTTCTTCTCCGCCAGAAATGGTATAAGCAGAAAAAAGCGCTAGAAAAATCTATTCAATAAAGCTAAAAACCCAGAAATGTCAACACAGCCAATCCAGAATCGCGGCATTGTTCGACGTGTGAAATTAAGGAAAAACAGCCATGATTATTATAACTAGTAGCGAATGGTATCATAGTGATTCATTTGTATTAGACGGTATGAAAAAAATTAAAACGGTTACCGTAACCGTTGAGTTTTTTTTTAAGTTATTCAAAATAATTTAAAATAATTTCTTTATCAATAATTAAAACATTTTTGAGTAGTTATGAGTTCATTTATAATCTGGTATTTTCGACGTCTTTTATGTTAAAGCTCAGGAAAGTCAATTTTAATTAAAATTGAGGATAAGAGAAATAACTGAATTAAAAAAAAAAACGTATTTTGGGGAGCAAAAGGATAGTATTTTAATATTCCGAAGTCATTGTGAACTTCTAATACACGAAGCGGATGTATAAGCAGTTTCTAATGGTCTGGTACCATTTCGCCTAATTTCCATTTCGCCTAATTCCCATTTCGCCTAAAATTAGGGTCGGGTTACTCAGGTAATAAAAAAAAGGTCAGACAAACATACGAATGATTTCGTGTTGGCAACAGCGCGTCATCATTATCGAATTTTAAGCAGACTAAACGTATCATTTTTTTTTTCTATTTGATTCCACTGTTAAGGTTTTTTTTTTCTTTCCGAAATACAACAAAAAGGTTTATATGAAAATCAGAAGTGAAAAAATACCGCTAAAAATGTTTGATGTAAATATACGCGAAACGACCACTCCGATTAATATTTGCGAGTTATTTTATTGGATGTCCAGTGCTGTATAAATCCCACCCGCCTTATCAGTCAGTATATAAAAGCCTTATTGATATTTAGTGTGACAAGAACATTAAGGTTCGGAGTTGCAGAAAAAATAATAAAAAAGCTAAATTATAATTAGGTGTAGTTTCGAAGTGGTCGCGTTTATGTAAGAAAAAAGGAATAAGAATCGAATAGAATTAACAATAATGACATGACGTCGAATGATTATTACAGCGGTAATTTTATTATTGATTATTAAAATTACAATTATAAGTACATACAAAAAGTAAATGTTAAAATTAGGAAAACAGTGTTTCTCTTTTTTTTAACAAAAGTTCCTGAACCTAATTTCATTTTTCTTTAATTCAAAAAAAGTGAATTTGCAAATCGAAAGAATTTAAAAATTAAATACTGCTTCGGATTTGAATAAATAATCAACAGTAACGTATACGATTACAAGAGATTTTTCAAAATTTGGATATTAGGACGAGAAAAATTACTAGATTTACTATTAAACTCTGTGTACAGCAGAAAAAGAAGAGTAAGCAAGGAATAAACAAGGTGAAGTCCCTGTTATATGGGGTCAGTTCATGGCTTTTATGGGATTAATAAATGAGCATAGATTTAAAAGCACCATATCAAAAAAATGTATATTTTAAATATTCTTATATCTATTCCTCGAGTATATTTGTTATATTTGATAATCTTTAACAATAGATTTTTAGTTGTAGAAAGCAGTGAAAATAAGGACAATTTATTAAAAAATGGCGAAAGATTGGTAGTAATAAGGGGTTATTACATTTTTAGATGTGTCGCACGGTATAAAAAAAAATTTAGAAGATACAGTCATGATTTTTTTCCCCATTCTACAAGATGAAACGGTAAGACTTGGCGTATGTTGTTAAAAATACTTCTAAAATTGAATTTTAAGGTATAAATAACTTCTCCAGAAGCCTAAATGGTTGCTGTTGGACTTTGAAAAATTCCTCTTCAAATTAGTCACTTTATTATAATGACGATGTTTTTCAAGTAATTTCAATAATTGGAATGAAAAAAATAAATAAAACGCAAAAAATGTTGTTATTAGAGTTTCTGACAAAGTAAAAAAAATTTTTTTTTTTTTTCAATTTTTTGGGCACGTCAACAGTAGAACTTACCCAACGCAGAGAACTGTACATTATATAAGGAAAAGATTAAAAATTGAGGAGATAAAGAAAGCTAACAAAGGAACTATATTGAGAGAGGAGAAAGCAAGAATGGCTTTGGCACTGTAAGGAGTGGGGAGGCCAAAGCGCAGAAGATTGGAATAAAGGGGCACTGTCCTCCTTACTCTTGTTTCTTCTATTTCCCCAGTGTCCAATCGAATTAGATTATAATATTGTTCTTCTTTCTTTTATAATCTGTTAAGTCTGCCAGATTTTTTGGCAAATCCAAAAAAAGTCAAAGAAAAAAAACCTTCTATCTTACTATTTAAAATGCTTCATTCAATAAATTGCCAAAAGATTACGATTTAACATTACAAAAAGGAAAAAGAAAGAGAATATAAAAAGACGCTATTCAATTAACCAAATATTTTATCATACACTTTTGACGTACAAAATAAAAATTTATAGCAATTAAGCGAAAATAATTTTTTAATGGATGATAATTTTTTTTATTCTCTGTTGTCAAAATCTAATTCAATACCATTTCATTTAAAATGTAATTTGCAATAAATATTTCAATATACAAATATTAGATATATATATATATATATATATATTATTTACCTGCTCGATTTGTTTTTATAAATGATATACCCATTGCTATATTAGCCTGACTCTAAATTTTTGGTTTATTCACAAGCGAAAATTTAAATATTCAAGATAGAAGAATAGTTTCCTTCAGAACGTTGATACACATAACACTCAACCCAGAACAAATTGTGACCTCATAGCGTAAAACAGTCAGTATGCGGTATTTTCCGCATATTCAGATGGATTTGGCATTTCTTACGACCTTTGAAAATATTAAAATTTTGGTAATAATCATTCAATTTCTCGGAAGGTCTCGGCAGCGGGCAAACGCGGCATTGTTTGTCAAAGACGCATTCTCCGTTAAAAAATCGAAGGATCTGACCGCTACGCAGGGGTAGCGAACTAGTTTCGTTGTGCGTGGCCGAGAAGCGGAAATAGAGCACTTCCTGACAGTATAGGCGTTTGAAATGCGTACCGAGCTACGTTGAGCCGGAAGAAGTTATTTTGATAAAAAGCCTAGAAAAGGCAAAAAGGCAAGGTGAACTAAATGGAGCTTTATTTATGTTTTCCTAATTTTAACATTTACTTTTTGTATGTACTTATAATTGTAATTTTAATAATCAATAATAAAATTACCGCTGTAATAATCATTCGACGTCATGTCATTATTGTTAATTCTATTCGATTCTTATTCCTTTTTTCTTACATAAACGCGACCACTTCGAAACTACACCTAATTATAATTTAGCTTTTTTATTATTTTTTCTGCAACTCCGAACCTTAATGTTCTTGTCACACTAAATATCAATAAGGCTTTTATATACTGACTGATAAGGCGGGTGGGATTTATACAGCACTGGACATCCAATAAAATAACTCGCAAATATTAATCGGAGTGGTCGTTTCGCGTATATTTACATCAAACATTTTTAGCGGTATTTTTTCACTTCTGATTTTCATATAAACCTTTTTGTTGTATTTCGGAAAGAAAAAAAAACCTTAACAGTGGAATCAAATAGAAAAAAAAAATGATACGTTTAGTCTGCTTAAAATTCGATAATGATGACGCGCTGTTGCCAACACGAAATCATTCGTATGTTTGTCTGACCTTTTTTTTATTACCTGAGTAACCCGACCCTAATTTTAGGCGAAATGGGAATTAGGCGAATTGGGAATTAGGCGAAATGGGAATTCACCGTTTCTAATAATGGACCTTATTAGTCTGCGCACCACCCTACGCATATATGTACATATATATATTGAAAAGAAAAATTACGGAATTCAAAAATTTTTGTACATAATGTCCTAAAAGGATTCAACATATTTTTGTTTAAGACGATTACTAAAAAATTATCTTCTGTTTGTTGATAACTAAAATTTGGAAATTGCAGTATTCCTTATTGAAAATGAAGGGAAAATTTCTGAAATTTAAATATATATATATATATATATATATATATTGTGAATTTATGTTAAAAAATGTAAAATCTACTATTTAAGTTTAAAATAAACACGTAGAAATAGGTTAAGGAAATTTTAGTTTATAGCCGTTTACAATTACTGAGCTATAATATGTTTAAAAAACAATGAACAGAAGAATTTTTAAGAATGTCTCGATTCAAAGGCCCCAAAAAGGAAACGTTAAATTATGAAAATTTTTACGAGTTTTTAAACTAATTGATTTAATTTTTAATATAAAATGGAATTGGAGTAATAAAATCTTATAATAATTAGATTTATTCTTATTTCTTTTTTTATATGGGGGGAGGGGGTCGCCAGCACAAGAGCGTTAACTTATAAATTGTGAGAAGAACGTATAATGGAAGGAAGGAAGCGAGTTCGCTACAATAGTATATGCTGAAACATCAAAATTGCTATTCAAAAAACTAAACTCTACGGCGTTGTGGTGTGCAAAGAGCGAATGAGATTTTTTTTTTTCATGAGCGTTGTATATAGTTGCACACATTGTTATTATTGATAATATGGTGATATTTTCAATGTTATAACGTACATATATAAGCACGAAATTTACCAAGTTTTTATTGTATTATTTCTCATCCTATTTTTTCCCCCCTATTCCAAATAACTTTGGGTAGAGGGCTGCTTATTTCTTTAATTTAAAATTTTTACATAATTACGGGCACCATGCAATTAAGTTTTTGGTTTTCTGTAATCCCACCTTGACTGAACGTGTTTAGCTATAAATACATATAGTCGTACTTTATTTTAAAATTTTCCCGCTATATAAATTTCTTTAATATTAACAAACTTAAAAAAACATTTAATATTCTGCTTGTTTAAATTACTTTTGAGCGTGTCGATGTATCTTATTCGTATTAAGTGCCACTTGCATTATAACCTTTTATTTATAAGTCGAATCATTAACACTTTAAAAAAGTTTTATAGGTACGATTTGAAAGCGTTGCTGCTTAATATTTATTTTTCTGAGAAGGGCAAAAAAAAGAAAGTTAACATTTAAAGCAAAACTTGGTGAAAGTATTATTTTTTAAATTTTTAATAAGTCTTAGTGAAACATAGTGATGTGGATGATAAATTGAAATATTTAACAAGTTACTCTTTACATTTATATATTATATCATTAAGATTTACATTTATAAACATATAAATAATATGTTAAAATTTTATATTTAAAAATATTTTTATAAATATGTAAATAACATGTTTAATAATTTGCTCCTTATTTCTGTAATTATAATATCATGAAAATAAAAAAAATGTGTAGTGTAATAATTATCGCACAAGTCTTCTGTAAAGACGTCAAAAAATATATATCCGGATTGCTTTAGGCCGTTAAACTCGACTTTTTTGTGTTAATTTCGTGTTTTTGGAGCCACATGCTGTTATAAACTGAACCAAGTATATATACTAGAAGGTTTTTTAGGTCGCTAAACTCAATTTTGGCATTAAAATTGTGTTTAATATACAATGAAGTCCAAAATATTCGTCAAAAAATGAGTACCTGCATTGTTTTAGGCCGCTATCTTTTTAAGGTTCACTTCGTGCTTGACATGCCGTGACCAACTGAACTATAAGTATACACATATATACTAGAGGGTATTTTGGATCGTTGAACTCATTTTCCAGGTTAAAATTGTGTTTGGTGTACAGTAAAGTTCTTAAAACACCGAAAATCGATGAAAATGTCAATTTTTTGTAATTTTCATCACTTTCCATCCTTAGAAAAAATTCGGAATATTAATTTTTTATAAGTTTCAATATCAAATTCCTCCGTAGCGTTAATTTTTAGGTGAGTTTGAAATTTTTAATTGACTTTTTTGGTTATGTTTTTACCTCGAGAGACTATAAATGTCAGGGTTGTTATACGCGCCTCGTACTTCAACCTTGACTTGGGTTTTTCAAAATCCGATCATAATTCGCAAATATATGTGTTGAAAAACACCTTTTTTTGAGATTAGGGGTTGAAAATTTTTCAGGACCGTAGCTTTTCGGCAAGACAAACATTTGGGCCAAATTTCAGCCAAATCGAGAGGGGGCCCCGGTTTTATACACTTATCCGGAGCTATATTCTTTAGGAAGAAGGGAAACGGAAAAGATCAATATTCAAATCGGTCTGACTATTCAAACTGTAAACGATAATAGCCGGCTGACCATGAGATTAGAGTAATAGAAATGCTTTGGTTCTAATGCAGTAAGGGTACAGTTATTATTAGTAGCATACGTAGAATCGATCTTTAGAGATTTAGTCTTAATGAAAAAATATCAATACGCTTATCTGGGCCATTTATTATACCAACACACACCACTGTATACGAATAATATTAATGCCGATAATTATATTTAATGTTTTAATATACTGGAATTTCGTTTAAAAAGGTGTTGAAAACAGTGTTTCCGCCTTTTTAAATGATGTTTGGCACTCTCTCTGGAACGTCACGGAGAACTCTATTATCATTAATTCTATTAACTTTTTAAAGGTAATTTGTGTATTTATTGCGAAGATAATTGTTACATTGTATTAAGCCTGCTATTGCAGCTTAGCTCCGAATTCTGCTTCCACGCACTACGAGTATCAAAAATTAACGCTTCTTATGTTGATTTAATGTTCAAATTGCTGTTTGTTTTCAAAAAGAAAAAAAAAAAAGATCAACGTTATTACTGCGGAGGGATTATAAACTGCGTGTAAATAAATAAAATAAAAAAGGTAAAAAATACAGATTTTTTTTTTTTTACTAAAACAAGTGTAGACTTCCCCCTAATAAGATCACTCCAAGAACATAAATGGCAGTGCCATTAGTGAAAATTAAGCCGATCAGTTTAGTAAACCATCAAAAAATTTAATGACAAATATTCAGCTCACAATCGCATTACGTAAAGATTCGATTCTTTTTCTTACAATAATTTTGGCACACCGTGCATATTGCAACTCGTTTTACTATTTCCTCTTTAGCTTAATGGAACAATTTCAATCTCTCCTCCTATTTCAGAATTCAATAAGAAATTTCAGAAGAGTACAGTGCTTTAAGCGCCGGTATGTTTATTAAGCAATAGCGGTATGATGTTTAAAGAAAAAATAAGTTATTTTGTTTTCGGCTGGATAAATACTGTTATTTTCAATCACTAATTCGTTTTTAAGCCAAGGCTCATCAGTTCAATCGAGTAAAATGTACGACAATTGTTACAGATAATCTTAATAAAAACACAAACGCACACGGCATTATTTTTAATACTCGTTTGAAAAAACTGGGTGCATCCTGGTTGGCGGTAATTCAGTACAATTTCGCTCATGTTTTGTGCATAAATTTAAAACTATTTCGATATAATGGACACTTCTATGTCAAATTAAGGGAATACGAATATCGTACAAATTCACAGATCAGAGCGTGGATATTCCACTTTAGATTGCAAAAGATTTCGTTTGATTGTTTTACAAGTTCCGGATAGGTACCCGTGTTTGAGCCGGACTGCTCTGTTATTTATAATACCCATCGCTTGAAATCAAACTTGGAACATTCAGTTGGTGATTTAAATGTTTTCTAACAACTCAGCCATTGATATTATTATATGAAAGTTTACTGTCTGGTTCAAATTTTTACACATTTTCTCATTAATCGTTTCTTTATAATTTCCACAATTACGAGTATTCTAAAAGACGTGTACAGTTGTGTTAAATGAAATAAGCTTCTTCTTTTAATGATTAGTAGCAGTAGAACTCGTGTCAGGTTTTTGAGAATTTTGTTTCAAGGTCTCTCCCTAGTTACTCTTTTTATAATGATAATTAATTTCTTCGGAAATCAATTCAGTTAAAAAAAAAAAAAAAATCCTGAAAAATGCGATTGCTTATATCGCTAAATAGATACATTAATTGCTTTATGTATACTACTTAATTTAACTTAAAATTATCCATATTGTCTTATTTTTTTTCTAAATCGTTTCTTGTAATTACGTTTTAATGCCTGTGCTGAGTATAATGAAATTTGTAAATTAAAATTAAACAGAAGTTACAATGATTTCAAAACTGATTATCCTCATTTAAATCAATTTTTTTTTTTTTTACATGGAAATCAGAGGAATGCGTGTCTTTTTATACATTTGATAGAAAATCGAGCAATGTAATGAAAAATTTTTCAACGCTTGCACTGATAATAAACTACAGAAATTATAATTATCAGTCATTACCGCGCGGACGTCAAAGTTGCAAGTCTAGAAAAATAAGAACTCATTTTTTAACGTAGATAAAAACAATTGTTTTAACGTTAATGAATTTCGTTCCGTTATTTATTATTTCCTATTTCTTCCAATACATTATTATCTCTACAGTTAGAAATGTCTAAGCAGAAATTATTAACTGAAATAATTAAACGCAATTATTACAGTGTATGAATACATTAGAAATATTGAACCGACATTCTTTCAAGCTTCATTAGGCCGCAAATACAAAGCTGGACACTCCGAAACATGTATCGATGAACATTGTAAATGGAATGGATTCGATTGTGAATATTTAATCGGTTTTCATAGCATTTACTTACATATTAAAAGAAACTTTAGACGATTGCCCAGATTTTCCTAGAGTGGGTTGATTTTGATCTTTTTTTTTTTTTTTCAACACGCGTTCCTTTTTACCACGGGTATGTCCATGAAACAGACACATCTCTCTCCAGCGAGTATCAGCTGAGGTTTAGTATTTTTTTCGCGACAGTATAGGGTGCAGATATTGTAAAAATGTGTTTATTTCTTAACACCACGCAATTTTATTCATTATTTCCGTAGAAGATTTGTCTTTGAGAACATTTTTATTAAAATTTTATGATTGTCGGTGGTATAGGGGGAAGGCAAAAAAGGGAGGAGTAAACTGGAGCCCGTCAGAATATTATATATCTAGAATAAACTTATTTAATCAAAAAAAAACAACTAATTTATATATGTATAAATTGTTTAGAAAAAAAAAAATAAATAAAAATACACTAAAAAGTTAAAAATGATTATTTGGTAAAAAATAATATGCTCTTTAATGTAATGTACTTAAGGATCATTTATCAGTATTCTTAAACACTATTTAAATTACAACAATAATTAGAAACAATTAAATGAGTATAATAATACATTCCAATTTTCGAAAATCCAAGTACTGAAAACATTAGAAGTATTTAATGCTGTTTTTAATTATTCTGTTTGAATTTGGTGTACCGGGACTCTGATTAAGGTGTATTAACGTTATTTAAGAATAATCGCAACTGACTACCCTGTTGGATGTGTGTGTGTGTGTGTCATTAATTTGTTTCTGACCGTCATACTTTAACTTACGCGTTGTACTTTTCATGCCCAAGTAAAAAAAAGGAAAATTGTTTTATCGCGTTAAATTTAGTCATTTCGCGTTACTAAAAATATTTTCGAAAATCGTACGTCCAAATTCTGCGAATTGACTAGTGTGCTCTGTAAAACTAACGTTAACGTTTAAAGAAACGCGAGAACTTGCAGACTTAATAAGTGCAACCGTTCAGAGACACAGACTATGTTGTAGTCAGCCAGAAGAACGTAATTTGTATTCGCACCGGCATTAATTAGGGGAATCACCTTCCAAAACTGTGTAAATATAGTCGAAGATTGATTGACGTAGTCGATTGTTTAGACAATTAGTAAGAAATTCTTTTCTGTCGTTAAATTACCATTTTCGCAATTGCAACGAAAGTGATAGAACAAATTAATGAGTGGGAAGGAACAAGTTATGACGTAAATGACCAACTCCTCTAGAAAATGTCTGTGATAAGAGCAGATTCGATCAGTTCTGCTAAATTACGTATTTTTAAAAGTATTGAGTCACGTGATCGATTTTTTCTGAAGCGCATTAATGCAAAAGTTATTTTCATCTGCGTTTTAAGAAGAAGATTATCGACTGAAAATCATTGAATTCCGATATCTCGACTCAAGGACATTTTTTCAAATACGCCTGAATTATTTATTGAAAGTTCAGATATTAAAAAAAAATCATCTTTTATGCATCGAAAATGTTGCTATAACTAATGAAATAGAAGTTCAAACAGAGTTCTATCGCTTTTTAATAATTTTTAAACGAATTATTCTGTCGTACGTTGTTAAAATCAAAAGACACTGAAGTATTATTATAGTTTGATAACAAATTAAAAGCTACAGAGCTTAATTGGTTATTTTTACTTTAATAATCTGAAATTTTAAAAAATCGTGCTTTTTTTCTTTTTTTTTTTTGGAATCTTGATATTTTTCAGTTGACAATAGTTAGAACTGTTTTTTTGTTCAGTGAAAAATTTCATTAAGTTCAGTACGACAGAATAGTCAGAAATTCTTTCAGGGATCCGTGATCGGTTCTTAGTCGAATTTTCGGCGTCCGGGAATACATTTTTTTCATAACTTAACGATAATAAACGAGTAAGTAGTGCAAACTGAGTTGAATACACATGTGCGGTTGTAAGTTTTAATAGTTACAGAATTTTATTCAAGAACATAGAGAAAGGTATGTTTGAAATTTTTCAAATACGGTGGGGCTTCGTTTAAAGTGAAAAGTGAACAATTAGAGACATAAAAAAGAAGAAATCGCGTATCACTGATTGAAGACTTCCGTTACGGATTAAAATTTCACGCGGAATTATCAGAATTTAAGTTAATTTATTGTTGAAAAGCTAACTTTTTTTTTTTTTTTTTTTTTTTAGCGGCAAGATATGACTTGCAATCAGTGTGACCTCTTCGTCCGGAAACATTTGAAAACATACGATTTCATTAAAGACTGACAGAGTGAGAGGAGCAAAAACGAGGTCAACGAACACAGAAGAAAAAGGATAGTACACGGGAAACGTAATAAAATCATACCAGTCTGAGTTATCGACAGATCCCAATGAGCAGGGAAGATTGAGGTACGAATGGGGGAAAAAAACTAAAATGAGTTATTAAAATAAGAACATGGTTGCTACTAAGAGAATCATTAAGGATTCTCCGTTCGTGGATAAAATCAGTAGAAATGAATGGACTTCTAAAAGGAGAGAAGTCGTTAAGAAAACCAAATTGGCAGTAAGGAGAGTTGGTGTTACACGTCATTTACGCTAGTACGAGTACAATCTATGTTATTAGAAGCCGGAGAATATTCGTTTTTACTTAGATTAAAATGGTGGTATGATAAATCTGGCAATTAGAATTAAAAAAAAAAAAGGTCATAATATTAATAAACAGTTCGTAATCTTTAAATTAATAAATAAGTACTAGGAGAATAGTTCAGAATTTTATCTAGTAACTTCTTATATGAAAACAGAAAATTTCAATATCTATAATAGATTACAAAATGCTGGTTCACAATAGGACTTTCTCGGATACTCTGTTTAAATTAGACGCTGAAAGAATATATAAATTGATTTCCGATCAAACAATACCGTTATATTTACTTACATATATATATATAAAGAAGGAATTTGCTGGCCAAATGAACTGTATTTGTTCAGGCCAATAAAAAAAAAAAAATAAAAATAAAAGAAGGATTACTCTAATTACTAACCGATATATTAATGACGCCATTTTTAGCCCTTTGTCCCAAAATGTTACATATATTGTATATATAACGAGACAAAGTATCGAAAAAATGGATTGTTGGCCTGGTTAATTATATTATTCTTACGTTGGGGTTAATAAGAGGTTCTGCTACGTCCTTACTTTATGGAAGTAATGACAGATATTTCTATATAAACCGTAAATTACTAATAATAGACATAGAACCCGTCACTATTTTTTTTATATCGAAGTCGAGAAGAATGACGTCAATTTTTCTCGTTCTATAAGGAGTGTAGAAGTGATAGAGCTGAGGTTCGAGGGTGCCCCAGGTGGGGTCAAATGGTGGAGCCCCTTAAGAGTGACGAAGGGCCGGAACTATATATACATATATATATATATATATAAAGCTCTGCCATTTTCTTTCCCACCAAAAAGCAGGAATAAACTTAGTGAGTAATTTCGAATGTTAGAAAAGAAGGATAATTATTAAGTCAGACCGGTTTTCGACTAGAGCGAAATTTAAATGGGCTTCAGCACACTGTAAAACATTTAGAAGTTAGCGGACAGACCTATCAAATCAGACAGTTATAAAATCATTTATAATAAGATCAATTGGGAAAATTTATTACCTCATATTAAAGGGAACAGAACCTGTTGCAACGGAATGAAGAACACGCCAGAAGCAATGAAATTAAAATACGCGCCAATTCAAAGGGAAACATGCCTTCGTCGTGGTTTTGTAAGTTTAGATAGGAGCTACATTGTTAATACAAATTAGAAAAGGACGTTAGGCAATTATTCAGATTAAGTATAAAGAACAGTGCGGACTACGAGTGATGTAAATTATAAAAAACGCAACATGGAGCAGAGTAGCCTAATATTGGAAGAGGAGATCGCTTATAATACATTTATGTTTGGTAATTGAAACACGACCTACGCGGAGGCAGTTTATTAGTGTTGAACTATTATGAAGAATTAGTGAAGAGTTCTATAATTTCACAAGAACTAAATAAAAAATAAAAATTAAATGCATTAGGTTTCACGAGAAGGTACTTGACTCAGGTCACCGGCTTAACCTAAATTATATTATTTCGATGTGTTTAGATACGTTTCAAGCAAGTCCTTAATTTAGTTCTAAAAATAATTATATCGGTAATGTTATTCAAGAGGGCTATGCACATAATGACAATAACAATAATAAAATAATAATAAATTTTTATACCACAATTACTGGTAGTGGCAACAATAGGTAAGTAGTGGTTGATAATAACAATAATAATTACATAATAGTAAGTAGACTACAGAGGATTAAATAAAAGTTTAGTTAATATGGCCTTTGGAGATAATTAGCTAAAATTGAAATAGTTGGGCCTCTTTCTTTTTTTTTTAAATTATTTATTATTATTATTATTATTATTGTTTTGATTTATACAAGATGTTAATAATTTTATTAAATGTGTACTCACGCAACGGGCATATTTGCTCTGTGAGACCGACAACTTATTTAGAATAGAAAAAAAACAAAAAAAAAAAAAAACATGACAGCAGATTGTAAATATAAGGTAATCAAAGTATTCAAAAAATTCTCGTAAATATATGGTGCTCAAATAACTGTTCGTAATAAAGAATTGTGTACGTGAACCTCATAAAAGAAACCAAACATGAATGTTCTTGTTTTTTTTTTGAAAACTGTTAAAAGTACGTAGGAATACACACGGGAAAAGACACGTACAACATTTAAACGTGAAAATAGGAAGCGTGCTTGCGGCTCACGCTATTTGAAACTCGAATTCGGAACTGACGAATTGTCGCAGCGGCAAAATGATGAACGCACCAGCTCCAGAGGATTAACTTGAATAGAAATACATTTCGTAATTTGTGCATAGAAGCAAAACAGAAATGTGCTCTATGCGAAATCCGAGCAAAATGAAACTACAACAATGATGTTACTGCTCAATCGGAACTGATAACTACGCGACTAGAAGTCGAACGCTTGCAAAACGTCTTGTCAGCTACCGTGACGTTAGATTAGGCAGCGCTGTTTCATTTGGGTATGATAAATGTCGCTGTCGCACATTGATACTTTTAAAAATTTCACTTGCACTGGGATAATGTCCGTAGTTGACGCCCCCCCCCCCCGAACACGGAAATATGAATCATTTTCATGCCCAGCGGAAACGGATCACCAGAATGATGGTAATCGCTATACAGTCCTCTCATGCGATCGAAATGAGGAATGGCTACTGGACCTGCTGATGATGCGCAAGCCGCAGGATGAGTACAGCGATCAGGTAACCAGGTGACATGAAACATTTGATGTAGATATTTTTTCTGGGAACCTACGTCGCGATCACTCCATTTTTAGTAGCTGTGACGTCACGGCATACCGACTTCACTGTTGAAAGATATTTTTGTTTCTTTGAATTAGTAGTGGGCTAAGTATAAATAAGAGGTATCAACAGCTTACATAAAAAAATATGACTTCTAAATACCAGTGTTTTTTTTTTGTTTTTTTTTTTTTGTTTTTTGGACATTAAACGGCACGCGTTAGAAGTATTTTCCCAAATGCACAATATATTAGCTATAAGTAAGTTAATAAAATAAAGATGAAATTTTTACAACTAATTCTAAATGATTAATGAAAAAAAAAAAAAAAAAAAAAAAACGTAACAAGTATGAATTTGTCTGTTAATAAAGATATAAAAACACATACTGACAACAGAAAATAGATAAAAAAAATATGAGTTAAAAAAGAAACAGTTATCCCTTGTTAGAATAAAAGAAGAAGAACAATACAAGCTGACGAAAATATTTAAGAACGGGCATATTTTAATCACTGAGAAGGAGAGAGTTTTTAAATAGGTTTTTCATTTAATTTTAGGCGTAAAATTATTACCGCATTCATTGCGAGTAAATATATTTGCGACGGGACTAATAATGTCTGTATCGAGTTCCGTTATTTTCGCATACTTGTAAAAAAAAAATTACAATTCGTCTTCTTCAAAAGTGATGCGAACTAACAAAAGAGTGAAATACCAAAAATACAAATACATCGTTAGTGAAATACCAAAAATACAAATACATCGTTAGTTGACTCATTCACTCGGCTATCTTCCTCTTTTGGTAGGTTTCTTCCTGTTTTTTTCAGCTTCTAATATTATCCTTCTGTGTGCAGTTGCTCATTTCAAACTATGGTTTAACTCCTACGTCTCCTCATTCTCCTACCCGGATTCCTTTTTCTTGTCTATTCAACCTTCCCTTCCTCGCTTCTCCTGATTTTTTGACTTTCCTTCTATGCGCCGCTCCAACCTCTCTGCGATTTTCTGCCTTCGTTTTGGGTACAGTTTGCTCCCTTTCTCACTTTTCCATTATTCTCTCGTGCCTTCTCCTTATTGTCCATTGCACCCCTCCAACAACTAATTTATTCGAGATCTCGATCATATAATATTCGGCTGTTCGTCACTTTCAACTGAACCGGCTTCTTTCTATTCCTTCCTTTTACAAATCGGCATTTCTACTCCATACTGTGCTTCATTTATTCTCTCCCTTCCTTCTCCTTCTGTTATCTAAGCTCTTGATACTTTTTTGTCATCTCTAATCTTGTAAGGATCTGAGTCTCTCGTGCTTCTCTTTTCCATTGTTCTTGGACCAGTGATCATATTGACGGACCTATAAAAAAAAATAAAATAATAATAATAATAATAAAAAAAAAAAAAAAACAAAAAAAAACCCCTCTTCATCACCACAGCCACTAAGCAAAAATTAATTACTACTACCGATGCAGTCATTCGTTCGAATAAAAATTTCGTTTTTTAACAGGGTACATCGGTATTCTGTGACACCACAAGTGAGTGTTGAAAATGAAGTAATTGCGACTTAGGTTCCCAACGGAAATATCTACATCGAACGTCTCTTCCAGGTAGTATTCCGGAGGATAGTTGATCGCAGGTGACCAAGTGTATAGCATAGGTAACTGTTAACAATAATTAGGGATTTCAGCTTGGAAGTATAGTTACGGCTCGTGTTTATGAATGGGTGTAAAAAAAAATTATCGTTTCATCGAAATAATTTAATTAGCGAAATTAATAGTTTTTCGTTGCTTATTAACATTTATACACCATGTTTTTGCCACCTTCAAAATATCATTTTGCAATTTACTTTTTCCCCGGTTGTATTAGTGCACCAATTCCTCGAGAGTTATGTGTTCGTTTAGTGCATCTATATTCTGCTCTTCCGCTCTAGTTTCTAAATTGTTTATTATTTTTTCTTTAATTTGTTTTCGAAAATCTACATCGTCTCCTGAAGTTTTTCTCTATTTATTCTCATCTTGTTTACACCATTCTTATCTATTTAGCTTTTGATATGTATTTGTGCTCGCACCATTCTGTGGTCGCTTCCCAGATCGAATTTGTTTAGTATAGTTACATTCTCGAAAACTTCTTTCTTATTTCCAAATAATGAAATTGATTTCATTTTTTTTTTACTTTGCAGTCCAGACTTGGCTGGGTTTACTTTTTTGTTTCGCTCATGTAAAAAAAAAAAAAATGTATTCTTCCTGTTGCGAAGTTAATAAGCATTTAACCTAGTTCGTTTCTCATTCCAGTTCCGAATTTTCCCATAGATTCCCTTCGTTTGGCTGTTGTTTACCTATCTTCGCATTGAAGTCCCCGATTGTTAGTTTATAATATTCATTTCCCCGTTCTGTTTCTTTTTTTATCTGCTCGGAAGAATTGATGTTTCCAGCAGGGAAAGAAAAAGTTGAAGAAATATCAATAGGGACGGGCACAAAATACGCGTAATCTGAAAATGAGATCTAAGTGCGTTTTTTCGGTACTGAAGATGGTGGGATATTTCCTCGAAAAGAGACGTTTTTAGCATATATATGCAGTTTAAACATCGATTCTTAAGATGCTTATGTTTATTAGTTAATTTTACTCCTTCTATATTATCAAGTACATAACAAACAGGATGTAAAAAATCGACCAGACAGAGCACATTTTCGGAGCTCGATTATTTACATTAATCGTTTGATGAAAGTTTTAAATTTAATCGGCAAACACGAAAGAATAATGACGATGTAACTTAAATTTGTTATCCGCTATCGAATAGAGATTTCCCAGTCCAAAAAGCTTTTTAGACTTCGACGAGGTACAGAATCATTGTCGTAGCCCAGAGTCCCCCAGATGGAAAAGAATTTAGAAAATGGAAATATTAAAACCGGTGCCGGAGTAGGAACAGATTGATAATTTAGCGTAATTACGCTAGCGTTAGTGACACGGAGAACTATAGTGGTTGCCGAAGGTATTTTTTGTTAGGTGATTAAACATATTCGGCCACAACAATGCTGACAGCAAACATATTAACACGCGACGTTACTGCTACAGTGTAGTCATATTCCGCGTACTAGCAAATTTAGCCGGTCTTGTTAAAATGTAATTTTGAAGACCAGTTTATTAACCGCATTCTTTCTTCTCTGCCACCGTTCCCCCGCCGTTCGTTCTATGATTTATTTAATAATCTGCCGACAGCTTGCATAAAGATAAGATTCGTAGTGGACCCGCGCGTACACATCCTCAACGAAATTTCCTATACAGCATACACTCGTTTATGACAGTAGTAGGTTCAGCAGAATTGGATCGACAATAGAATTCCATTGTTATCAAATTTTCAACAAATTCTCATTTAGTCGGTGACGCGCCAAAAATTTTTTATTAACTATTGAGACATGAAACGGGCGTTTTATTACCACTGGCGGAATATTTCCCCCTTTCTACGCACGATTTAAAGGGAAAAAAGTGTTCTTAGATTTTCTCAAATTCTTGAAGTCTTCCCCGCCTCCATTCGGGAGAGCGTTTGAAAATGATGATAATAATTCGCGGAAAGTCAGCGGTTTACCATTGACGTGACAAGTGTTCGACCCGTGTAAAATCTCGGCGATGACATGCTGTTCTCCGCGTCGGACTGTTTTGATTAAAAAATCGACTTAACTTTACAAAAAAAAATTTTATTTTTTTGCCCGCGCTGGTCGCGTATCAAAAACTACGCAGAATTTAACGTATCAAGAACGTAAAGGGCAGGTAGATTTCCAGAGATAGAGTTACAAAAACGAACGACATTCAGAACGTCCCGGAAGAGACGGTGGGACCAGCGGGGTCGCAAGAGCGAGATAGAATAGAGAAGAGTCGGCAAACTAATGTGACAAGGAAAAGAAGGAAATGGAAATCTTTTTCTTCGCTGTAGAGTAAAATTTTCTTAAGACGGCGCGGCTCGAAATTGGAAATTTGTTTTTCCGTTAATCAGGTAGCCTAGCGGCCTTCTTCTTTCGCGTTCGATTCACGCGATTTTTGTTTTATTACTTTCGCCTTCGTCCGCGGGATTTCGATTTTTTTTTTATTCGATTCGATAGTATCATTTCATCGGTACTTTTAATCGCCTTTTTCGCGACATGCGGCTATTTTTGATTATTACCGATTACGCGAGTGCGCTTCGGGGCTTTTGATTCTTCGTGCGCCGCCGTTCAGTTCACAAAAAAACTCCCTTTCCAAATCTCTCGCTCTTATTTAAGAAATTCTATATCACACTTTTTAGTCGGATGTTTATACTTCCTTTTCAAGTAGTGTTCCGTTCCCGTTATCTGTCTATTCAAATCTTCCAAACCTTATTTCCTCGAATTTCTTCGAGTTTTTCTCACTTCGTCGCTCGCTTTCTGCCTCCATCATTCTGCTCCGTGTTTTGATGATGTTGCAGGATGACCACCTAACCGAGAAATTCGGAAAACTGGAGAAAAAAAATAAAAATAGCCAAAAATTCCGTCGCATTTTACGGAGCGCTTTCTGTGTCGGATTCTTCCTTGCCTTTCCCGGCCTGTCTTTAATTGAACTACGTCTATTAGGTCCCCTGTACTGCCTACTAAAGCTTAAGGTAAAGTCTAAGAATTTTTCTTCTTTTCCTCGGGTTTTCGGTGAAAGTTCTTAATTTGCGGAATATTTCTTTGAATTTGCTACTTGTGTTGTAGCGTCGGCGATTTTGCGCAAGGTCGAATTTTCCATTAAAACAGTACCTCGTCGGCGCAGACATAACCTGCTCTGCTGCGCGTTGTATGAACCGCGCATGAACTACTTCTCTTCGTATCCGGACACCTCAACAGCGTTTCCGATAGTTTCCGATCGAATCGGTTTCTTCCACAAATTAATTTGCCCTCTTTCAATCATTAGATCGAGTTTGTTCTTTGAGTTTAGCTTGTATTCGGTGCAGTCGCGATGGCTATGTGACCAGAACGATTGGAGTACCAGTGAGGCAGGCATGAGTAACGAGCGACGACTAATATTTGTATTAAAAGTAAATCGCTCATAGTCGTGTGGGGAAGACAGTGGAAAAACCATCGTCTTAAATATCGAAGCAGTCACGATCGATAAAAACTATTCACAATATCAGTATGAGAAGTGAAGTGTTGCGTATACATTCGATGATTGCATATAAAATGTCGCCACGAGTGTGCTACAGGTCTACACATATCTGTAAAGTAACATACGAGCAGGTGGTCCGCAGCAGCAATCTCCCATTCTTGCCTGAGCAGATTAAGAACATTCGATTTGACTTCACTTCGAAGGATCCCCTCTCCCATTTCGCTAATAAGCTATTGATTCCTCAATCCCCATACGGTAGCCGCTAACTTGTTTTTTTTTTTTTTTTTCTTTAATGCAACGATTAATTTTTTTGTCTCCGCGCAAAGGTAGAAGTATGACTTTACAGCAGTAATTTCCCCGAAGGTCGTATTTAAAATTTCCTTCGGAGCACTAACTAATCGCGAAAAATCTACAGAGATATCACTTCCGTGATTCATATCGATTTTCCGATTAAAAACACTCGACCATCCGGCACTTTTCTGAAGCTGACCGCAGCTTAGGAACTAATTTGTTAATTTAAAGTACGGTCTAGCAAGAAAAACGGTAAATCCCCTTTACTCTTTCTTCGTTTCGGTTGCGTAACAATTTCTGCTTTCCTTCGTACCTTCGCTGTGGCTTCCTATTTCTGTCATTTAAACAAACACGTTTAATGTCTTTCCCCTCGAAATGCGTAATCTGCTTTAAGAGCGTTATTGTCTGGAATCGTTCCGTTCAGGGTGCACAAAAACTCATCCCCAGGGTTTCCGGACTTTTTAAAAAAAATTTTAGCGCATAAAATTCTTTAATGAACTCGCCGAACAAAATAATAATAAAAGAAAAATTATAAGAAGTTAAAAAAGTTGCACGTTTCTATATTAAATTATTAAATTGTAAAGGTTTTTTTTTTTTTTTAAAGGAGTTGGTGAACTAAATTTTACTAGTTACATTTCGACGCAATCACTTTAGCTCGTTAATTATGTTTATTATTTAAAAAAAGATTTACACGTGTATTAAATTTCAACTGTAACAAAGTCTATATGAGAACAGACGTTGCATCCGGTTAAGATGTACCTGCGAAAATACCGCGTTTAGGAACTCCTGATAATATCGAGGAAGAAGTCAGCCGGGTCTTGTCAGTATGCCCCCCCCCCCCTCCCTGCGTATACCTCTATTGCTGAACGTCATGACACACTCAGTTGGCTATTTTTTATACCTATACGGTTAGAAGAATTTACGGCAGCAAAAGCAAAAGCAGCAGGTGAAAAGAGATTGCCAGTGAGTAAGCGTGTATTCGAAGGATAAAAGTTACAACACTAGAAAGGAAATGGTGAAGTCTCCTTGTAGCGCAATCGGACAATTATTGGAACAGAGCGCATGGTGGTAGCAGATCATCATACGTGATTACCTTTTTTTCCGTAATTTTTAATTTAGCGTTTTGCGCTGCCGATAATAACTTGAAATTAATTTAATGTTCCGAGAGCTGCTAAAGCAACTTGCCTCAGTGGAAACCGGATGAAACAGGCGCGAGTGTGTGTGTATGTGTGCGTGTGTGCGTGCGGAAAATTGTTTTTTTTTCACGTTTGCTTAAGTGCGCTCAAGTTCGGAATTGCCAGCAACAAAAATTGTCACACTCAGCCGTACTGAGACACCACAGTGTTTTTCCTCGTTCCACGAAATCGGCCGCATTTTGGTCCGACTTGTATTTCCATTCCAAGTATTGGCTTTCCGCGGAGCGAGGGGTAGGATTTCGGCTGGGAGAGCAAAAGCAAACGTGTGCGGAATTGTGAATGATTTTTAACATTGGGAGGACGGTTTTTTGTTGGTAATTAACCTTGATGGTTGAAATATCGGGGCCGAGCGGTTTTTCTGGTTTAATATAAAATGCCTTTTTGATATTCTTTCCTCTTTCTTGAACAACTGGTTACCCCTTTCGTGCATTACTGGTCTAAGCAGATAAATGTAATATCCCGCGCGCGCTAATTAAAATTCTTACAATTTCGTATTCGGAAAAGCTGAATGTTAATTGAAATTTTAATTACTACAACCTGCTTTTGGCTTAAAAATGCGGAGTTGTCCGACTTATTGACTTTATTAGTTCCATATTTATCTCGTCCGCGAATACTATCTCCTCATGCAGACTGTACTCGTTGAAAAGTGAAGGAAGTATGCGATATTTTGTGTAATAGTTTTAAAAGCATTTTCTGCAGTTTTTTTTTTTTTTTTATTATCAATTATTATTATCAATTATTATTATTATTATTATTACCATTATTAATTATTAGTCCTTACGAGGGCAACTCGAAATTTCTTCTTAAAATCAGCCGATCATGTTGGGAAAGAATGAAAATGATCGCTTTAACTACTAAGGTGTATTAGAGAGTAGTTTCAGAGTGTGTGTGTGTGTGTATGTTGTGTGTTGGAAAATTCGATGAAACAGAATTCCCCGCTAAGTGATGTTACATTTTTAGATGACAGAAGCGAAGTGGGACTGGACGAACTTTGGTCTGATTAATGATCGATAATTAATTCAATGTCGAGCTGCGGCGTGAACAAATATACCTTTCTCAACGAACGTATAAATATTAATGCTTTTACCGTGAACATCGATTTTAAATAAATAAGCTTCTTATTACTAACGAAACAGACTTCATTAGCGGATACTGTACGGTGTGTGTACACGTACAGTTGTAACTAACATCGTTAAAGATAATATACAAACACTTTTGTATAGTTGAATTTTTCAATCATTACAAGTTTAATTGTTTAGAAAAGTAAAATAAGAAAAAACTTTCTAAAAAAAATTTTTATTTAAATCTTAAAGGAAAAAATTGATGTTTTTTACATGTTATGAATTTTTTTTTTATTTTATACGACAATCAAAATCAAAAGCGTGTGACGCGTTCCTACCGATAAAGTTCCCTTTTCTAGAATATAAATTAACAAAAGAATGTGTACTAAAAATAGCAATATCAAAAGAAACAGAATACGCGACTTGCTCTCTTAATTTTGCAAGTATTGCGAAAATTTGTTTATACTAGAGCGCTCATACTTTGCTGGTCGTATAAAGTTAAATTTGCCGGAGAATATAATTTGTTCCGTTTTAGTAAAGATTGAAATAAAAGTGTTTTTTTTTTTTGTTTTTTTTTTAAAGTTTTAATTTATCCTAATTTCAAGGTGTTTAATTTTTGAGAATTAAAAAAGCGCGCGATTTAAATGAAATGTTATTTTATGAAAATATATTAAAGGCTACAATTTTTCAAAATATTTATCAATAATATAAACAAATTTCCGCTGCTAAACATGAAAACTTTTTAATATATTACACTTAAAGATAGATTCGTTTCAGTCGCCTTATTGTTGCGAAAATTTCTTCCGGTTAATTTAATTATTCGGCTCGCAATGCTTCGAACGATCTTAGTACTAAATTTCAACAAACAGTTCAGTGCCAAAATAAAGAACTTCATGATCGACAGTACTTCCCTTTTGTACTTTTTATCAGCCATACGCATTAATGTGATTTCTACCTACGTCGCTAGTTTGCTTTTATTTTTCGTATTTTTAATGATTTATTATAAACTCAAAAAGAATAATCATTCTTTTTGAGTTTATAATAAATCATTAAAAATACGAAAAATAAAAACAAACTAGCGACATAGGTAGGAATCACATTAATGCGTATGTGATCTTTTCTTTATAGTCATTTGAAATTCGTTTTGGTTCTAGTCTTCTTAGTAACTTTTTAAACGTTGACACACACACACACACACACATGTATACGTAATAAAAATTTATTATTAAAAAAAATATGAACTTTATAATATACGTAAAATTTCCAATTCTCTCGTTTATTGGATAATTAATAAAATTTAATTATCGCCCATTAATGCATCGTTGGTGGTAAAACTTTTTGAAACAGTACTTTTCATCTGTAATACATCCTTTCGGCTAACTCTTTTAACCGTGTCAGATAGACGCGTGTAAGTGAACCGTGTTTTAGCTCATATTTGTAATAAAACATTTCCAGAGGGCTGTAAGTTTTTTTTTATTTTTTCGGAAATTTTCAATTTGCGACAAATTTTTGATATCTTTCCGTCGATGGCACTTTTTGCACTTTGTTGTATCTGATAATTTTGATTTTATGTCATTTATAGCTAGGCATAATGTCAGCCACGCGCCTATACGCATTATGTATTGCATTCAAGCGCACCAATCTATGAAATGGAGTCAGCAATGAAATCGAAGAGAAACAACGGGTTTCTTCACTAGTCTAATAGTTACGCTGCCTGGCTACCAAAACTAGAGGTGCTATAAGTTTTTTCGAAAGGTGTCTTGTTCTGGACTCAAGTCGCTAGTGGTACACATTCCTAATATTCGAAATTGAATATTACCGGAGAAATATGTTAAATAGTAAAGGTGGTAGACAGAAAGGAACTGCTAGTAGTCCCGTTCTCTTCAAATATCCATTAAATCCGTAATTATATTATGAGCTGTCGCAATATCTATCATGCTTTATCGAGCTCTCATTGGGGTACTTACTTTACTTTTTAGTACTTTTTAATCATCTCTGACAATTATGTATAAAACGGATGACGGGAAAAAAAAACAAAAAATAAAACAGAAAAAAACATATTCAGTGAAATGAAATATATCTAAAATTTCTGTTATTTTAAGAGAAACATATATATTATATATATACACACATATATATATATATACATATATATCGGTTTTGCTAGACAAAGATAATAATTTTGTATTGAAAATGTGATATAAAATAAATATTTTAATAACTTATTTAAAAATTTAAAAAACAAAAAAACAAAAAAAAAACAACTACGAGTAGTACGCTCTATTTACATTGAAAATAAGTCTTCCTTCGAAGTAATTTATCGAACAAAAAAAAATTATTTGTAAAATCGTACCGAATCGGAAGATGGAATGGGGGAGGAAAAGAAAACTAAAATATCATATAAAGAAAAAAAATCGAATTTTTACTGATTTCCAAAAATTCGTCATGTTTTTCTTTTTCTTTTTATGTTTGTTCGCGCAAACTCATATTCATATGGAGCGATTTTACTGATTCTTTGATCATTAAAAAGAGTACCCATTCAATTTAGATACCATGTGAAAATCGGTGAATATAAATTAAGTATTCTACAAAAAAAAAAAAAAAAAAAAAAAAAAAAAAAAAACGTGAAAAAATGTGGTTCCTTTAAATAATTTCTTATTAGTATAACAGAGGCGATTGACTGCCAAATTGCCATTGAATTCGAATAACGAAAGCGATTATATATTTTGATGTTTTACCGTAAAAATGTAGTTTGAAATAAAAAAAATAAAAAACCCTTTTTTTTGTTTAAAAGGGTTAAAATGTAGAGAATAATGCGACAAAAAATGTAATTTTTTGCAAGCAAAAAAATTTAAGTATAATGCTAAAAATTGTAAAATAAACCGTTTTAAACAATAAAATACCGATTTCGAGATTCCTTATAAAAATTGAATAAGAATGCGCTAATAAGTAAAAAATAATTACTCCCGATTAGAAAAAATATTTCAGAGTGATATAACACTTAAGGTGAAAATTATCGCAATTCTTATAGAACATTAACTCTTATTATTCGATAAAAAATATGTTTTAAAGTGTGTGATATACTTTAACGACATTAACCTTTTGAAGTCGGCATCAAATTCATATTACAATGATAATTAAAAACTGCATTAAATATTTATTAAATTGTTCCTAGATATATTTTGATTTCGGTGCCGACTGTAATTAAGGAATTAATGTTGTATAAGTGTTACGATAATATCACCGTTTAAGGTGGTATATCACTTTGAACTATATTTTCTTATCGGAAATAATAAGTATTTTAATGTTAGAATTATGATAGTATCCACCCCCTTAAGTTATATCATTCGAATAATTACTTGTTTACGTTTTATTGATATTTTATTAAATTTGTATGATAGATCTTGAAGTCGGTTGTTTTTTGTTGTTTATTTTTTAAAAACGTTTCGCGTAATTTTTTCGCCGCTTGATTAGATATATTTTTCTTTTGCTACAACGTGCTGATACGACGTGCGCGAATAATTTCATTGCGATTATTAATAAATTTGTATAATTTGTGAAAAAATTTGAGCGTTTTGTAACATCAAGTTGCCCGGGTTTGTTAGGTATTAGAGAACGGTGTAGAAGTGGTTCTAGTGTCTGATACGGAGGATAGAATAGTAGACGCAGTGGTATCGCGCGGTTACAGATGAATAAGGAAAATAAGGGTCGGCCTTACGATTAAACGAGCGCCGAACGGAAATGGAGTATTCATCGACGATGGTCAGCGAAACGTCGGACGGTAACGGCAGCGCCGGTCGCGGCGATACGATAGATTTCAGGACGATGGCGGCTACTTCGTTCCAGGACCGGCTGACGATGCTGGAGGAGCGCGACAAATACATGCGAAGGCGAATGTCCGGTCGCGATCGATTACGTGGAACCTGTCCGGATATGTGTCCGGAGAAAGAGCGTTACTTTCGAGAGTTGAACGGTTCCGTTTCGCCGTACGAAAGCGTCGCGGTCGGCAATAAGCGGCTTGCGGTGCCGGAGCTGCTGGTCAAAACTTATTCGAGAAGTTCGGCCGACCAAGGGGAACCGCTGTCGCACGAACTACGCCCGGAACCGGTGTTGACCATGACGATGCGCTACCTGATCAACAACGTGATGAGCAAGACGGGCGACGAAGAGTTCGCGGCCAACTATCGCGAATGGTACGAGTTCTGCTGCGACCGATTGCGCAGCATTCGGAAAGACATCATACAGCAGCAGCTGTGCAATCCGAAAGTCGTATCGATAATCGAACAGTGCGCCAAGTTCCACATTTGGTGTTACGACGCGTTCTGCGGACAGCCGATCACCGTCTTCGACGACAGTTTGAATACGGCCAACTTGGTGAATTGTCTGCAGTTATTGGCGCACATGTACGACGACTTGGCCCAGTGCAATATCGTCTGCGAGAATGAGCCGGAATTCCGAATATACATGGCCTTGCTGCAGCTGAACGATTCGGACGTGATGTGGCTCTATCCGAAGTACTGCCAGTACGACCGGCTCGGAGCCGACCAGTGGGAAGAGTTGGGTTCCATTTATTCCGCCTACAGTCAGACATGGTATACGCGATTTTTCTCGCTCGTCCGGCACACGTCCTATCTGAACGCGTGCATTCTGCAGCGTTACTTCGGCACGTTGCGCGTCAAGGCGCTTCGCGTTATAATCGGATCGCACTGCGCGCGAAATAAACCGACAAAGTTCGCCCTGTCCGCGCTACGGGACACGTTACAATTCGACGACCTCGACGATGCCGAGTTGTTTTTCGGCCAGTTCGGCTTCGGTTGCGACATCGAGAACGACGAAGTGGTCCTATCCAAGTCGCAGCTGGTGCCGATCGTGAATGTTCCGTTGAAACTGTCGAGCGCGTTAGTCCGACGCAAACGGCTGCCGCTGGTGCAGGTATTGTTGGCAGATCGGTCGGTCACGGCCGTAGCAGCAGCAGCAGCACAAACGGACGACTTGTATCACGTGCATAACGTTCACAGCAGTTTTTCCCCGTTCAATACGTTGAACGAAGATTCACTAGACGCATCCGACCAACGGAAGAAGTTACGCGATCGCTTCAGATCGTACAACCCGGACGAAGATAACATTTTCAAACGGCATTTGAGCAGTGCGCAGGTTCTATCCTCGGCCGACGCGATAATCAGCGACGATTACGGAACCGGCGCTGTTCTCGATCGTCATCGGATGAGCGACGACGACGTAGTCGCGAAAACCGCGTTACCCAATCGCTCGGATGACGAAGTGGACGACGATGACGAGGATGATACGGCCGCAGCAGTCGATGACGAAGAGGAAGAGATGAACGAGAATCGCGATCGTGTATCGGAAATGAGTGTTGATGGCACCGATACGGATACCGCGACCGAAGTAAGCGACGAAGGCGTCGACGAGGACGACGACGACGATGATGATAAGCGTAATTTATACGACAGGTCCGACGTAAGCAGTGTCGTTTCTGCTACGGTTGAAGAGCATCAGCAGCAGCAGCAGCAACAGCAACGTCCACAAGCGATGCGCATGGAGGAATCGGTGCGCTCCGATAAGTACCAACACTCGCAACTAGCCGGTCTGGCATCGCCGTGCGAAATAACCGGGCCGGCTATCTTGGACGATGGCAGTCGGAATGCTAGTTTCCTCGAAGAGCAAAATAAATTCCAAAAGAAACTAGCCGAACTGAATAAAGAATTACGCATGTTCCAGCAGCCAGCGGGCAACGGTCGAGCGGCGCGTGTTCGTCCGGTGCAGTCCGTAAAGAAACGCTTGAAGAAGAAGGAAGCGCTCAAGTACGCTCGACGTTGGAAAGAACGAGTTCGGAAGATACGGGAAAGTCGACAGTTCGAAACGGTCTTTATCGAGCAGAAGAGTGCGGAGGATCACCTCCGATTGTGGGGTCGTCTAGAACAAGAATCGGCGGCGCTTACCGATATCCGCGAGCGGACCCGAAATCTCGATCTGGCTCGGTTACGAATCGGCCGGATTCTGAACGAGTCGATATCGTCCTCGTTGTCGTTGCCTCGTATCGGTCGAGCGGTATCCGATATTTTATATCGCGCTCTCACGGTGAACGGATCACATTTGAAATCCGAACTGCTGATGTGGCGCGGCGCTATCTGCTTACCGGACCGTACGTCCGAACTTTGCCGCGGGCTCGATTCGTTCGCCGAGAAAATAGCCGATATCGCTCGATTAACTCTCGAGGATACCGGCGAGCACGATGACGATGTGATAGTGGTACGGGAATTTCGTGACAATGTCGGCGGCGTTCCGATTCTGTTCTCGTTGCGGTTATCGACTAGCGCCGAAATTATCGCCAAGTCTGTCGCCGGTATCGTTTGGAGCGGCCTCCTACTGGTATGGTGCGATTGTTGGGAGACGACGGAAGAATTTTGCGAACGAATCGAACGCGTAATCGTTCACGGTCGTTCTAGTTCGATTGTAACCGTTACCATTAGCGATTGCGCGGCCGGTAACAATTTCGTTCGGTCGCATTTACGGAAACTGCAAAAAGTAGGCGCAATCGCCGATTTCGGTCTGATCGACTGGGTCAGTTACTGTACCGTTCTGAAAGGACTGTGCGAACTGTGTAAAATATCGAACCCGCGTACGCAACCGGATGTCGCGATAAAACCGTTAGCCGAATTTTTGTCCGACATCGTTACGGAATTTTTCAGCTTCTTACTCGTTCACAAGAGCTTCGTTCGCGACGGTTCGTCTCCGAACGCGTTCATTCGACTATACAATAGTTTGCAGCCGAAACTGTGGGCGGAGTTGTCGTCGATCGGCGATCGAGTGATACCGATCGAATTTGCTCCGCTGTTAAAATCGTCCAGCTGCGGCGACGATTCGTTAAATAATCTTCAACATCCGGACGTCGTCTACAAAGCCTTGAACGCTTGTCAGCTAGGTTTGTTTAAGGAATGGCCTCCTTCGTCTACGCTGAAGATGATTCGACTTTTACGCAAATTTTGCCGCAACATCGACCGGACCGATCAGCTGTACGCTAAAATAATGCGCGTCGTGAATCCCGGCACGGACGAAGAGCCGTCCGCCGTCAGCGAACGTACCTCGTGGTCGGAGATTGTCGAAATTTGGGCACGCTTCCAGTTGCAGAAAGTGTTATTCGAAAATCCGGATTTCCGGAAAGTTACCATTTTTTATCGACGAGACAATATCGTCAGACTGACCGAAGATTTCTGGTGGGTTGATGAGCAGAGCGCTTGAGCGGCAGCCGTCATTTTCTTTCAATGTAACCGCTCTCAGCTAGAAGATTAAAGTTATTATTTTTTTTAAATTTAAAAAGAATATCTTTGTACTTTTTTTTATAAAATTTTTATTATCGATTTAATAGAAACACTATCTTTCCAAGAGATTTCTTCATTATCACTGTATCTATTATTCAGACTCGTTGTTAAATACATATATTTACGACAAAAATAAATTTTCAACACTTAATTAAACAATTATATTTATTTATATATATATATATATATATATATATATATATATATATATATATAATTGTTTAATTAAGTGCTGAATATTTATTTTTCTTCATTATCTTCAGATTAAATAGCGTTACAATAATAGCATTATTGCGCGCCTTAAGCTTCCGAGAGCTGTCATTACGTACAAATTATAAAATATACGAATATTACATATGTAGAGAAATCCAAAAATGGGACTCTGAACAGTGAGGCAGAGTACACATTTTTGACTGTAGAAGAAGTGGAAAACTGATATACTCGATGTTTCCCTACTGCACGATATCACTTTCGATCATTCTCTATCAATTGATTCAGCGCTATGTTATGTGTATTCTTTTCCTTCGCCGACTGGGGAGGAATAAATTAAACCAAATCTATAATTCATATACATCGGCTTAGACGAATTTCCTATTTTAAAAAGTTGTTTCGCTTTCTAAAATTCTTTGGAAAATAAATAGAAATTAAAAAAGAAAAAAAACAGAATCTCTTTACGATTGTTGTAAACATTGGTAATTGTCTTTTTTTTTTTTTTTCAACCGTACCGAATTTACAATCAGGGCGCTTTCTCCTGGCTGATCAGTATATATTTCATGTTCTGTTTTTATCTTTTCCTCCGCTAAACTTTACGGATTTTAAATGCCATATCAGTTAATTCGAAAATTTATTTTCCTAGTTACAAATGCCATTATTAAATGATATTTCGGGCGCGATGATATGTTGACATATCGGTGAGTGTAGGCAAATTTAAAAAATCCTTGCATTACATTGTTGTGTGTGTAGTTTCGCATGTCTGTATTAAGTAGAGTAATAAAAAAAAATATGGAACATTAAAGAATTGTTAAAAAAAAGGTAATTTGTTTTTTTTTTTTCTTTTCCCGCTAACTGTAAACGCGTAAATAAAAGAGGAAATAAATTTTATCGTTCGATCCGTCCACCGAATTCAGCGGTAGCAAGAAATATTGTTCGGCGCTCGATGTAACGGAACAGTACGTCAGCGACACCGGATTTGTTCAGTCAGCTATGTAACCCGCTAATTAGTACGGTTATTTGTATTTTAGGCGAAATTGCTATCAAAACATAATTAAGAAAAAAATTCTTTTCCTTTCTCGTTTTTCATACGTTTGTGTTTAGTTTTATTCCGTGTGGCAGTAAATGTAATTTTCTAATAAAAAATATTTTTAAAACACACAGTAAAACATTACAAGTACTGAATATATATATATATATATATAGGTGTATATATATATATATATATATATATATATATATATATATATATATATAACTCGGCCATTTTGGCCTCGCAAGGGGCTGTGCCCCTTGACCCCTCTTGCTTTCATTTCTGTCTCTTTCTCTTCTATACTTTGTATAAAATGATCAAAATTTACAACGTAATTCTTACTGGCATCAACACACACAAAAAATAACATAACCACAAAAATCCTATTCTAACATTTACCTTCCGTTATATAAAATTAAGACATTTTTTTGTTACATTTTTCGTTACATTTTTCGTTACATATTTCATTACATAAAATTGTGACATTTTTTAAATAAAAATAACAAAAATCCTACAAAATGTAACAAACGTTACGTAAAATTGGGACATTTTTTCGAATGGGGGGTAGCCTAAGAATTAAGTTGTAATTAATATACATATATATAATTTGAATCTGTTTCTCATGTTTAGTAGTGTGATTAGATGTCATTTAATTTCGCTGCGTCATTTTTGACTGTACGAAACATCAGCGAAATAATAATTCTTAAGGAAACCTGTAGCTGTTGTCATCTTCCCGCTGATATCGATCTATTTTCTGCTCTTTTTCACACTCGTGACGAAGATCTACGGCCAACTTCTGTTTGTTTTTTTTTGTTTTTTTTTTTTCGTAATTTCATTGACCATAGTTTCTGACTCGTCAAATTATTTCCGTTTTCGATGGGCGAAAAAAGAAATATATCTCAGCAGCGCGGCTTGTATCTTTTTTGTCCACAAAATACGGGCCGTTCTGTTTATTAACCTCACATTTAAAAACTTGGTCAGTTTTTGTATCGCAATGAGAGGACCGTCGCGAAGGAATTATTTGTTTATCTGTGGCGAGATAGAAAAGAAACAAAAAATCTTTTGTTATCCCCTTTTTCTGTTTGTACCACCTTATTGTTTCGTTAGAAAATTTTGGAATATAGATTTAACGTTCGATCAACGATGATTCGGCTATTGAGTTTTACTTAATTTCCGACGAAATTTCGATTTCAGTCGAAAGAGTAAAAATATTTTTTATATTTTTATATTATTATTTTTCCGATAATTATATTTAGTATTTCTTAATTTGAAATATATTTCCCGTTGGCGATCTTTTTTTTTGTAATATCGTGTTTTTTAAACGGTTCAACGGTGTGTTAAAATTTCGCCAGATATCTGATAACTGGCGAGTTTCCAAACGATTTTAATGGTCGATTTTTAAAAGTTTTTCCTTTTAATAAATTGTACGATAATTACCGGTTGACAATGTAAATTCATTATAAATTATAGTACCGAGTCGGCAAATAAAAAAAAAAAAAAATGGTCAGCATTATCATCGTGTACCTCCCCCTGAACGTGTAAAAATCTCTTAGATAACCATTTATGAAAATGAGCGATACTTAAATTCGATAATTACAAATACCGCCATTTATACAATTTCACTTTTTCTCCTATGTATTAGTAATTCGTCCGAGTTAGATCCGCAGCATGGACTAATTTTGATGTCGTACTCCCCATCTGTTTGGCGGAACAGTTTTTCTTAATAAAAATCCTTCAGTTCATTCTCGTAAGCATCGATATTTATTACAACTTTATTAGCACCGTTCAGCTTAGCTTAAGCTTAGTACATTGTGAACCTTAATTTCAAATTTCTGACCCTTGTCAAAGATACGGGACCAGAGTTTTATTTTTACATTTTTTTTAAAACATCGGTGGTAAAAACGAAAATTATAAAATAATTTTTCACTTTTACTTACCTAAAAAGGAAATAAAAAACACGAATGCAAAAAAATCTCAAATTGAACGCGGGGAGAAAAACATTTACAGGGTTAATATCGATATTAAAGAAAAATCCGCCAGTTTATTGTGTATTAATGGCCAGTAAATGTTTTTATAATGGATGACGTGTTAGAAAATCAAAAAAACGATTAGCGGTAGAATTGTCCATCATTATTTTGCATATTCACTGAAATTTTAGTTTTGGAAGTGAGGGAATTTTTTACATTCCAAAAGAAGCGGGTTATGCGATGTTTTGGAATAGTAATATGAGGAAAGTGAAAATTTAAAAGAGCAAAAAAAAATGAAAATATGCCGATAAATATTGAAGTTTAATAAATGAACAGTAGTTATTCGAAAATATGAACTCCACTATAAAGATTCGTTAATGTAATTTCGGTGCAGAAATATTAAGAGTTACACATCTCATCTCAGAGAGTCGACTGATTGTGAGTGAACAAATTGGTTATTGCGAAGATAAGCTTTAATTACTGAAATCAGTCGTGAATGTCCAGCAAACGAAGGTAAACAATTATTAAAGAAAGCGCAGTGTCTACAACGGTGTACTTTTAAACTCTAAATTATTGACCCAGTATTTGAGTGTTAAATTTGATGTCAACTCCAATTTTTGCAATGCGACACGATAGCATCACTTTTTTCGTTTTTCTTCTTCGCTATGCGATGTTTGTAATTAGTTATTTTGACTTTTTTCTTGTTTAGTTTATTATCTGATCTATCTACGAAGAGTGGGCCAAAACAATTTGCAACTATCCTCCCTGTACGGAGTATGGATGCTATCTAGCGGTCAATTAACCAGTGAAACATGAAGTTCATTCTTTTTCCAACAGCAGAACGAGAGTGTTGCATGCACACGTTGCCATTTTGTAATTGTAGAAAAAGCTGTAAAAATGGCAATGCTGTGGAAAGAGAAAATTTAAATAAATCAAATTCAAACATAGCGGGCACGGAATCTGTACGTTGATTATTTCGAAGCATCAGAATAAATAACTAGTTGAAAAATTATTAACAGTCGCAATGCAGTGTAAAAGTCGAGTGACTTCTTCTTCGGCAAGCGTAAATATCTGTCAAATTTTATTTGAGTATTTTCCTTCTTGCTATTCCGTATTTGTTGATTTGCTGTGGTTTCCTAGCCACATAGGCATTAAGGGTAATGAAATGAATGATTTTTTTGGCTCGAGTTGCTGCTTCCTCCCGTTCCTTTTCTTAAGAAAAATTCCATCCTCTAACCTGAATTCCCTATGTACTAAGTTCTATCTCAGACTTTGGTCAGATATTTACCCCTCCTCCTTTCGTAACGATCAATCTCCTTTCCATCTATCGGTACAGCCTAATCTTCCGTCTAATACCTGCTGTTCTTGGAGTTACCTTAACTTCCCCGATCTGTTGTTGTTTCTATAATTCGCTTGTGTTTTGGCCATTCTGCTCTGTCTTCCTTTCGTTTTCGCTATTCCCTTGTTCTCTCTTCGAATTGTCCTCTTTACCTGAACGAAGCGGTGATTTGCGACTCCAATCACGTATCTTTTATGAACGTCCATTCCTTTCTGTCGAATGTTTTATTTTATATTCTTGTCTGTTGAAACTCACGCTGTTCCTTATTGTATATTTTTTCCTTCCCCTCGCCATCCATTATCTCGTCCATTCGATCGATGTTTCAGTGATGGTCTGCGCGTGGCTATTTTTCCTTCTATGATATCTTTCAGTAGGCTACTTAACACATGCCCTAGTTCCTTTATTATATTGTCCATATCTGACAGAATTAAAATTTAACTGACAGCAGGTACTTGGCTGGCGTCCCCAAAAGGGCTGGTGAAAAAAAATTTAATTCTGTTTTTTAAGCGGTTCAGTGTTTTTGATAATTTAAATGTCAGGATGTTATTTTAAATGAATTCTGAAGTTTAAGTAATTCTTTACCTGTTAGCGTTATAAATTATTTACACGAAATAAATCTTTTCATGCGCTTTATGATTAAGAAAAAAAGTATCGAAGATAATAATAAGCAATTAAATCTAAATAGAACACGAAAAACGCGATGAAATTAAGCTACGTGTAACTACGTAATCTGAAATAAGTTTCGTCAGATGAAATTTGTTTTTTTTTTTTTCAATCTTATGTAAGCATTGCTACAAATTTCAATTAGCAATAGTATGAAATAAAAGCATCTTACAAGGATATTCTTTAAAATATTTTTCATATTTGGGCTGCTAGCATAGAGTTCATTTTATGTTGCATTCTACAGAAGAAAGTATAAAACGAAACTGATATGATACATAAATTTACGTAATTCTACTGAATTTACAGATAATTTTAAGATTAGCCTCTAATCTGTGACATATCTGGTGTGAGTGGTCAAAATATATATGCTATATATGTAGAAATGTTAGGTTTTTGATTTATAAACGTTAAATGAATAAAAGTTTAGTTTTTTTTTTTTGTTTTTTACTTGTATTAACGATCTGTAAAAATTACAAAATGTATAATAAAAATCAATTTCGAAATAAGTTTTATTCGAAAGTTTATTAGTACTTTGCTTATAGAGTTTCCAGTTACACTTCGTAAGTTTCAAATTAAAAAGCATATATTTAAAAGTTCTATTTCTTAAAATTAAAAAGCATATATTTAAAAGTTCTATTTCTTAAAATTAAAAAGCATAATATAATCAGATTACTATTAGATTATATCCTGGTGGTTTGGATCAGCTTAAAAATTTTCCGGGGACAGTAAATTTTTAGTCAGCGGTTTGAATTTTGCAGTATTGCGCATGCGCTAATATTTTGACTGGTCCGTAAAACAAGGCAATCGGTTGTCGTCCCAAGGATTAATTTAATAAAAAAAAAAAATATATAGCATATATATATATTTTTTTAAATTTTGCTGTAAATTATTTTTTATTTACATAGGCTATAATCTACTTAGTCTAGTTACAGTACGGTACATAGTTTTATAAAACTCTAAGTGTAGCATTGTACGTTTAACAAATTTGATAATGTTGTTGAGGTTCTTGATGTCCAAAAAATCGTCGAGGTCCGTGGCAGTTGGTTGGCTGGCGGTGAACTTGGAGCAGCATAGTACCAGATGTTGTATGGTAATTCTTTCACAGGGCATGTTTCACAAATCGGTGGCTCTTTCCTCTCGAGAATGAACTTATGCGTCAGCTGTGTATGACCCAGGTATAGCCTGATAATAGCTGATGATTATCAACTAATCGTCACAATTTTTTTTTTTCTATTATTTTAAATAAATATCTACTTTTTCATCGTGTGGGTGGGTGGGGGGGGGCTCCAGCATTAATGGCTGAACGCTTAACCTTTTTCCTGATAAGAGCTAGTTACATTAAGTGTTTTTCTTCGCAATATATTTCGTTTTTCATTAACATGGACAAATTTTTAATTTCTCCTTTAGCTATTTTCATTTACATAAAAGATCGTTTTACTTTTTCTTTTGTTTTTTTTTTTTTTTTTTTTTTTTTTTTTTTTATCGACCTTAGAGTTTATTAAAGAATATTTTGTTTTGTTTATTTCTTCTGGTGTATTATAAAACGGTTTTTTGTTTTTCGTTTTTCCCTCCTGGGCATAAAAGTGCACTTATTTAAACTAGTCGCTACATTTTTGAGGCCTAGTAACCGGTGTGATTAGAATGATATAATTAATAAACTCACAAAAATCTAAACTGTTCCGTAACTTCTTTGCATTTATCAGTTGAGCGAAATTCTTATCAGCGAGATCATCATATGGGTCATTTGGACTTGTGCAAACTTCATTGAACGATGATTTGTAATTTTAAAGAATAGCGAAAACTGTTTTTTTTTCTGTTTTTTTTTTTTTTTTTTTTTTAGAAAATGTAGTTTATCGTGTTCAGTTCTATGATAACGTGTCCTCGAATACTTTTTTGCCAAATAATTTTCTTCGTGACCTTTATTCATCATTGGTAAAATATAATATCACCTTCGACTAGAGGTTGATCGGGCGTTCGCCTTTACGTTATATGACGTCTGAAATCCTTTTTAAATTTATTTTGATATATTTATATATATATATATATGTGTATATAGTGATTCTCGTGTGAGAAAGTAAAAGTGTAACGCAGCTTTTAACAAATTTAAATATAAATTACATGAATAAAATATATCTACACGAGTGATTTTTTGTATGCAAAGCGTGTGTATGAAGGAGGAAAATATACGAATTTACGATATTTTTAAATTTTCTTTTAGGTTAATTTTAGCGTTTCTTTATTTGTTTAATTTTTTCCCTCTGTCCGGCGATACACCAGTTGGCCACTGTTAATCAATGTGACATAGACATGTATCATAAAGATACAAAAAATTTAACTTTATTAAATAAACTATGGAGAGTGTACCCCCTGTAACAAACAAAAGAAAAAAAAAAAAAGAATATAAAACCCACTGTAACAAACAAAAGAAAAAAAAAGAATATAAAACCAGAAAAAATGGAAAAGGAAGGAAATTATGAAAACGTACAGTCCTGCTACTTCAACTGCTCCAACCCAGTTGGAAGACCAAATTTATTTTCGGGTACTTCGTTAAATGAGATATAGTTTATAGTACTTACAAACCCGATCAATATAACTACGGTCATCATAACGTAGCAATTACAATGTGGCGGACATTCTCTTTAATGATTAATTCATCAATAAAAGTGATTCTACTGCGCTCGAACCAACTGTAACTGATAAACAAATGATTAACGTCCTCTTTAAAGCTGATACTAGTATGATTGTCACAGTTCCGATTTGGAAAATCAATTGTAGAAAAAATTTGCGACCGCTCTAGAATAATCAGAGCGAGCTTGCAAATAACAGTTACAAATCTGTTAACCGTTCTAGATGGGACCAAGGGCACGAGATATGACCAAACTAAAGCAAATTGACCAACGACACTTTGCGCTATATGTTTTACTTAGTTTTAGCCAGGTATCCTTTATATTAATCTTAAATAAATCGGTAGACGGGATGTATGGGAACCGATTTCCAGATTTACTTGCTCTTTTGGCTCTGCATCATTCCTATCATTAAGAATAATAATACTACGGTGATTAGACAGCCAGGCAATAGTCAAGTATTTTTATTCCTGATTTCGAATAATATACGATGACTGCTGTAATGAAAATAACGATCCTTAATTGCCAGAAGTGAGCTGAGACCATCTAAACGAGTAAAAAAATTCCCATTGACTGGAGAACATTTAGAATATATTCACAGGCCTTTTCAATGGTCAAGAGTTCCGCCGTAAATATCGACACCTCGGAAGATAGCTTGAACTTTGTCTGAAAACATTTGACATGATGATGCACCACTCGTATCTTGATTGGGTCCTGGAAATGTAGCCCCACCTTCAGCGGCTGAATTTCCGTAGTATTTAAAAAATGAGAATTGATTACCACAGGAGGTAAATTAAGTTTATTCAATTCTTGAAAAGAATGTATATTTGTGGTACACGGATGGAAAAACTGGCATTAAGGTCGCGTTATATTTTATGTATTTGGTTATTCTTTTAATAAGAAGAGGGCTCTTTTTTTTTTTTTTTTTTATTATCAATAAATCCCTTTTTATCGCGAAAATTCATAGCATTAACTGTTAGCGAGTGGTTAAGGGAATTGTAATATTTAATTAAAAATATATCAGTTCTATATTCTTTTAATATGTAGCAGTGCCGCTATAGTCTCCATCTGGAGGCTCTACTGCTGTAAGCCTCAATTCAACATTCTGAAGAAACTCCAGCTTCGTAAGAGGAGAAGCCGAAGCCGAACCGTAAAAATATTCAAAAGGTGATTGGGAGTGATACATTTATATGCGGACTCCAAGCTAGTCTAGAGTCAAGGCATAATATAAAGTATTTAACCTGTGTTATGAGAGGCGCATGTATTGATTATTATATGTATTTGTGGATTCGAATTATTAAATGGACTGAGTGGTGAAGAGATAAAAAAGGATGATTTAGAAGTAGATAGATTAAGTCAAATAGTTCGAAACGAATTACCGTATTGATGTAGATGTCTGAATGTTTGTAATAGTCTCTGGTAGGTATTTCTGCGTATGTTATGAAATCATCAGCGTACGATAAAATTCTAGCCGAATTTCCAATCTGACTATTAAAGATCTCGTCGTGAATGTTAAAGAACACAGGACTTCAAACCCTCCCACCACCAGGTTAAGTTCTCTTTCAGTGATACGTTACCACACTTAGGATGGCTTTTTATTTAGAAAAAGTTTACGCAACAAATTTTTGTTGCTTCCTCAAGTAAGATCGGAACAGATAAGTTCCCCGAAGATCCTGACTCTATCCGAAAAGGAGGCTCCTCCTAGGAGGAACTCTTTCTGAATAAAAGAGCACAGTAAACATGGCGCAGAAATTTGGTTATGAACCCAAGAATAACTCGTAGGAAGAATATTCTTACTTTCAATCCACCATATTGGCCGATTTTTAATAATTATTTCGATTATTTATCGGCCTAAAACGGGATGCTCTATTCAAATAGTTTGTTAGGTTTGTGGACGGGAACCAACCTGAATTGAGTCCAACCGTTCGGGACCAAATTAAACTGTAGCAAATCATTATAGATATCCACAAGAATCATCTTGGTCTTTTCACACGAATTCTTTATTATCGAATAAGTTATCCCATCCAAAGTCGGCGAAAACTCATTTTCTCTATTAAGAGGAAAACAATAGCTCGGACTAACCTCAACAATATTCTAAATAAATAATCGCTAGTAAATCACGTGGAAGGCAATAGCAAACCACCACGTTCAACATCATATGCGCGCTAGGCCAGTACACAGCAGACTCACACGGGACTGCACTGGTAGCGCGATAACAAGCGGCTACTATCAGTTCCGAATGTAGTCTTGCGTGTGTACACCTGCGTTGCCATATTATAATAATTGCTTAGTATACAACCTATATCTGTACAACTAAAAATGTGAGAATAGGTTGTCCACCAACCGAATGGTTGAGGATATGATGAATGAATATTATGTTTATCGGATGCTTTAATCCTCCAATGTTCATTTAAAATTCGTCCGGACGAGGTGGACGTAACGTAGTCTGAAGGCTGACTTTGTCCATTGATCTATGTCTAGCCATAAATGAGCTTCCGAAAAATTTCCTCATCGCTAAAAGAGAAAAAAGCCCAGCTTAATTTCATCGCAATTTAAATTTGAAACCAATTTTATTTCCTATTTTTTAACTTTTATGCTCTAATGCTTTGTTTAATAATTTTCTACTACTGAAAGATCGTTTAGAGCTTTTTCGTAAACTTTAAAATTTACTTTGCATTTACAATTAAACTGATCACGCTTCCAATCCATGATGAAAAATTTTTGTTACGAAAGAAAGAAGGCAGAGAAATTAATTTCCATTTTTTTAAAGTAAAAACTTCTCTGGGCGCGTTTAGTGATTTCTGGTAGGATTGTTGAAATTTTAATGATGATAATGATGCAAACAATGAAAATAATATTGAATGTTAAGTTCATTTATAAATTTATGTAAATATACATACCATGTATAAATAATATAAGTGTATAATAATTATTATTTCAATTAAGTTGTATTTATGTTTTTTATTACGCTTGCGAAGCCTATCGTCGTATGTTTTGACTAATAAACAGACCATACGAAAATGTATATAATTGTTGCTCAGAGTGAAATATGAAAACCAGACACTAATATTGATAATTTTAATTTTTCAAATTTTCAAATTATGAAATTAAAATTTTTAATACTACAATTAATCTGGAAATTCCAAAAAAAAAAAAAACAAAAAAAAAATCAAAAAAAAACAACTGTTTTTTCATAGTTTTAAGTTTTTACTTCTGTCGGCAGTTCCTATGACTGCACCATTTTCTTTTTTTTCTTTCTTTTACTTTAGTATTTTCGTGAAAGTTATAATATCGAGTTTGCGTATTTTATTATTATTAGTAGTAATTTAAAACTTAAAAAAAAAAAACAAAAAAAAAAACAAAGAAAAAAAAAACAAGGCGCACTTGGGACATTTACTATAAGCGTTGAAAAATATAAAATCGACTTTCGCAGTAAACCGTCGATATAATAATATTAACTGATGATAAATTGAACCACTCGATTGAACAGAATTTTTGTATCAGCTCGCTGGGGAGCAGGGAAACTTGAAATTTTACCAACGATAAGAGGTTGTTAATTTTTCTAGTAAGACAGTTTTTTATCTAGTATTGCGTGCGTTTGACTGAAATAATGCGCTTAAAGGCGTGCAACGGGTAAGTTGTAACAGTAAAGTAATTGAATTGCGAATATTGTCAAATAACTGCGAGGAAGAAAGAAATTACTACTAATGTAAGTAACGTGTATTTCGAATCGACTAATTTATGCTAATACGCAGTTTTTTGTAGCTTACGCTGTGAAACAGGTTGAGTTCACTCGGAATGTTCTGCATTAGTATTGCAACGATGTACGTTAAGGTAAAAAAATATTTGCAATGCCATTTTTTTGTTTTTAAAGTTCGATAAGAAGAGGGATTGCAAATATAGTTTTACGTCGACAATAATAAATGTATAAAAATAAATGTCTCCGGAATAATGATAATACATATTTGTAAATACGTAAGTTACATCGAAGTTTAGAGAGTAGGTTGAATAACTTTAATTGTCAGAAAAGAGTAAGTGAAAAAGACGAAAAAAAAAGTTAAATAAAAATAGGCGCAATGTAAATCTGAACGAGTTTTAGCCTCAGAGAATGCTGAATAAAATTATGATTTTACTAAGTAATCGGTAGTTAAATGTTTCGATGTGCCTCTTTTTCTTTTTACTTTTTATCGAATGTAAGGTATATTATGGCAACAGCTTTTGATAAGATATTAGGACGAATGTTAAACTATGATTAATGATTAATGATTAATGATTAATGATTAATGATTAACAAACGAATGTGCTATAAATTAAAGTAACGGGATTATGCATCAAAAATTTAATACGAGTGCAGGACTCGGACCATTCATTCTTAGATTTTCGATTAACGGAACATTTGCTGGTAAACAAATTTTGCTCGTTTAATAAAGTTTACATACTGCTTTGAATTGTTCAGACTATATTAAGGAATGCGGAAGGGTTTTTATTTCACCCGTCTGGCAGAGTTTTCATAACCTCGGAACATCGGAAGTGATCTAATCAATAGCCATGTAAGAAAAATAAGAATTCCCTTAAAATCTACGAATCGAAGAAGCACAGTAATATGGTCCGGCTGATTGAGGATAATTATTTTTTGGCTCGCTTAAGGGCTAGTCATTTCCTTTGAATCTTAACTGCCGCCTTGATTAGCAACAATCTCGGATTCTTGGTTTTTTTGTTTTTTTTTTTTGGCTCGTCAACCAGGGACCTCACCCAGAAACAATAGGAACAAAGATTAAACTAATTAAAACTTGATTCGATCAGAAATGGTAAAAATAAAGGAACCAATGGCAGGAACAACAGACTGAGACGGAATGGACAGGATATAATAGGGGAAGCACAGTAGGGAGCAGGAAGCCCTATGACTTATTCGATTGTCATTGAGGTGGAAAGTAGAAACTGATTAAATTAACGTAACGATTATTCGATGGCTAAACGTTGTTTGATGTCGTCGGGACAAAAAAAAGGGAGGAAAGGGTTCTTGCTCACGTAATCTACCTTTTTTTTGAAAGATTCTATTTCTTGGTTTTGTATTTTTCCTTCATTATGTTACTCTTTTTGATTTATGCCCTTTTTTTTCCTTTTGTCCGCTCACTGCATTTACCTGATATGTCTTCTACTGTCCTCTTCTTCGTATTATCTGTATATTTCCTTACATTGCTAATCGTGATTCTTAACTTCTGAATTGGTTTGCCTGTGTGTATCTTTTAGTTTTTTTTTCTTTCTTCAGATCTTCCTCTACCCTTTCAATTGTTAATTAAACGAAACATCGTTTTTTGATGTTGATATTTTCATTCGAGAGGTTGTGTTGCTTTTAGAAAGTAAAATCAATTTAAAAATGAAGCCCATAGATTATAATAGGGCATCAAATACGATCGCTCTAATCGAACAGTAAAATGCGTGCGCGATAGAACAAAAGACAGTTATGGTGGAAATGTTATTACTATTTAAATAATCGGAATAGATGAAAGAGGCGAAATCTGGAATTAAATGTAACGAAAAAATTGAACGTTGCGAAAGAAATGTGAAGAAAACATGATTGAGGTTAATCAGCGAGGCGAGAAGGGCTCAAGAAAAAACCAAGGACAATTAGTAGCCGCGACAACATATTACTGGGGAATAAGGCGCAATATTAAGAAATTAAGGATTTGAAATGAACCTATAGGAGAAGGAGTGACCGAAATTTGCAAATGGGAATTTTTCAGATTGATGAAATCGTAAGGAACTAACTTTGGACTGTTAGAAATGGAGCTGAAAAACACTGCAAATTTTGGGAGGAATTAGAAGGATAAGAATGGAGAGAATTTTGAGAATCGTTCGCTAGGGGGACACATTTTTTTAATACAGTTGTTTTACCGTGACACATTTTTCCGTTGATATTTGATGAAATATGTGAAATGTTAGAATATTACAAACGGAAGTAAACACATACTTGTGTAAAGTGTGAAAACTTATTTTTCATATACGTAACGAAAAAAAGTGAATAATGTTCACACATTCGTAAATATTGACAAATTCATTGTAAAAAGTTCCCTTCAAAATGTACGATTATTAAGGGGTACTCTATTGCATTTTTTAAGTTCATAAAGTGAGTTAAGCTGTTTAATGAGATACGAGTATATTATATCATTGCAACCGCAGATCTTTTTTTTTTTTTTTTTTTCAATATATCGTGAGCAGAAATATTCTAAACTTGCTTCTAAAAGTTTGGAAGAATGCACTTTTGAAGTCAAGTTTTAAAATTATACAGCTAGCAAACTGTTTTTTCTTTCGACTAAAATGCGCATTTGATGTTTTTTTTATTTTTATTTTTATTTATTTATTTATTTAGGCTCCCAGAGACCTTTACTGCATTTGAGTGGTTCTTAACTGTTGACTTAAAAAGATCCTAAGAAAATACATAAGTAAGGAAAAATAACGAATAATTAATAAAACACAAGACGAATGATTACACTTGGAATAGACAAATTACTAAACTGTTTTTAGATCAACTGGGGTTTTTTCTTTCTTTCTTTATTTCTTTTTTTCTCTTCTTTTTTCTGTTTAGCTTTTTTATTTATTTATTTTGTTAGCTAAGCTCACAATTTTTAGTCTATGATAGATAATTTCTAGGTACCGGGACATGAGATTATTAAAGGCGATCGATTTGGTTAACGTAAATTTTCCGGTGTGTAGTTCCGAATAATATGTTATCATTGGTTTCCGAACATCTTGTAATGAGACTTGTTAGAACTAAAAGTACGAAGGAAATGATATGGTTCCTACTGAATTAGAAAGAAATTCACGACACGATGAGGAAATATGCAGTACATGGAAAACATGACAATGTTTCCTAAAATTTTTCTAATTTAACAATTTCCGCTATTTGTAGTTTTTGATTCCTTTAGAGCTCAATAATATTCCTTATCCTGGTACTGCGCGCGACGGTACAAATCTCGTAGATTCGATATTGCCAATGGTTACTTTCGATTTAATGACTCTCTTTAACCATCGTATATAATTCGGCAGTTTCGCTGCTCGTTTTTTTCCCCCTACGTTGCGGATTCCTCAGAAACTTCAAAAAATTATTTCGATACCTACGTAATGCGTTTCCTAATAAAAGATTATTATAAAAATTGGAGAGCATTTCTATGCCGAGTGTTTATTACACGTATCGAAAATCGTTTGCTATCGAGTTTTGCCGTATTTATTGAATGTTTACATTTTTAAAACATGCCTGCACGGGAACAAGCTGCTCAGAACCGTGACATTATGAATGAGCGGGAACGTAGCTGAAATTTCAGGGGTCGTATCGATTTCCTTGCGAATATTAACATACACGTTGTGGAAATTTTAAAGAATCAGTGTAGTGTTTTTACAGAATACATTTTGATATATACCGTTTATTTTATTAGTTATTCACATTATCATTACTATTCTAACCATTTAATAGTGGATTAATTGCGGCCATCACGCTAATAGTGTAGTCTCTCTCCCTCAAGTCACTTTACCGTAACCAATCAAATGCTTCTTGAAAAATCTAATGAACGTGCATCATCATGTATAATAGACATTTTTAAGTATGCGAAGTCATCAGAGCTTTGTATTGCTGTCCATATATGTAATTTTGTGTATAACGCAAACAGTTTGTATCGCGAGTAGTTGCTATTCTTTTGTATTAGAATTATTATATAGGGTTGAACATTATAAAGAGGTTACACATTAATGAATTACATATTTGCAAGGAATCTCATTTATTCTATTTTAATTTAGTAGATGCTACCAAACATGTTTAGCGGAAATTATTAGTTTGCAAATTTCATTTTCCATTAGTTCGTGATAGAAATATCAAAAAATTCGCCGACGTTCTAGCGCAGTTTAAATAGTTGGATCTATCGTGTTTGTTCTGTGGATACTGACCGATTTCAATCCCCACCGAGATCTGTTCTTATTTTTGACATTCCGGTATAATCCTAACCAAGGGCGTCGCCAGCCGATGAGCCAAGGGGGGAAGATGATAGAAAGAGGATATGAGTTATGGGAAAAATAAAATGTTTAATTTGTAAAGGCTTAATATTTTATTAAACAAGAATAAAATCTTCAATTAAAACATAATTTTCTCCGGCAAATTGTTCTACTACTTTATTATAAAAGTCAACTTGTCCATGATTACGCGCCAATGAATACTGATTAAAAAGTTCCGAAGCTCCAGGGGGGGGGCTTCCTTGGCCTTCTTTGGCGACGCCCATGATCCTAATTATTACACACGCAGCTCAAGTTTTTTGTTTTTTTTTAATCGACTTATTTCGTTTTAATCGTCGCCACACCTAGAGAGCTATTAACATACGTCTGGTACATTAAATTTGAATGCGATAATACGTTTTAAAATTTACAGAAAATCAACAAACTTCTAAACGAGAATCGGTAGTTTATAAGAAGACGTTTCCAACCAGTTTTATTTTCCTTTTTACCTCTATTCCTGATTTTTCCCCGTCATTTTAAATTTTGCTATAAACTGCTCAGTTTTCCTTCAAACATTTCTCCCGCCCTCCTTTGTAAACAATCTGTTCTGCCTATTACACCTTAACCTTCTTCTTGTACATTTCTCGTTTGTCCATTTTTTCTTTCTCTCTCTCTCTCTCTCTCTCTCTCTTTTCTGTCGCGTTAAACTTTTAAACTTGAATAATACGCTAGTCTCGCTTAATTCGAAGTGTTAAGAAATTCTACTGTAAAGTTACACAGTTGAGCTATTACAGGACACATCTGTAATTTCGAATTGTTTTGCGATAGAGCTCATTGAGCACATACACAAAACGTGTTTCGCAGCGAAATAACGACAGCTTTTATCCGTTTATTCTTGTTCGAGTACTTCCGCTTCAGTCCTTAGGTGGCATTCGATATTTTGAACGAACGGATATACATATGTATATAGTTCTGTTGTTTTTGTAATACCAGTGTAAAATAAGTGGTAAAGAGCGAAATCCTACGTGAAGGCGCAGAACTACATATGTATACATATAATATTGTAGTTCTTTTTTCCGACTACAAATTAAAGTAATTCGCGATTTTAACCGGAAGTAAGGGAAGTAATGTAAGGTCGTCTCGTTACTGTTGTAAATATTTGGCGGCGGCGGCAGCGAGAATGACCAAGTGGTGTTGTATTGGCAGCGGCGATTTCACGGTAAACTAGCTGGCTAGGAGGTTTCAGTAATTACACGTAACGCGATAAATTAGTGAACTAGTTCTCGTGTTAAGATTAAGTTTAATAAAAAGTCATCGTGCGCTGTTCCTTATCCTGTTCGCTTTCGATCAAGAAGCAGCCGCAGTACACAGGCAACGTTGATGAGTAACATCCGGTTCTAGTTCATTATCGGAGCGCCGATGACGGTAGAGTCTCCACTTGTACGGTCCAGTCTGCTTCTGTCGGCACATTTAAACTCGCTCTCGGACAAAATCGTTCTCCGTCGCAGTTTAATCAGTTCATTGTCGTAGTTTAGGCGAACTTGAGTTTCTAGCCGTTTTTCAGGCCAGTGTTTTTTTCACTGCTGGCCTATACCGATTCAGGCATACGACACCAGACACACGCAACGCGCACTAGTTGGTATTTTTTAAGTTTTGCCTTTGGTTTATCGACTAAATTCGCCCAAATTACAACGTGCTCAGAGATAGCCGCCGTCACGCTATTTGTAGCCCACGGATTTGCACTCACGGCGATTTGCTGACCGGATGATACCGCGATAGATGTTGAAAAATTCCGACTCGCTGTCGTCAATGTAAACAGCATGGATAAAGTCTAGAACTTCTCCTTGATTGAACCAGCTGTGATTTACGTCTGACTCAGATTCAGATCACTGCGCATTCGCCCCTACGAATATCTGATTTTTTTTCTTCTAGAGAATTTAATAATATCTATATATGTATATAATATAGAAAAAGAAAGAGCTATTAAAAGTAGCGGGAGAAGAAGAAATGTTGTTTTTTTTTCCTATCCTGGGCGCGCCAGTGGCCTTGACCCAACAACATGAAAAATTAAGAGTTATAACTAAATAGCCAAGCAGTCAGAAATGGAAAAGACAAAGGACAGCAGCAATGGAATAACTGAAGGCAATAGGAAGGAAAAAATATAGGTAGCGTTAAAGGTAGTAGGAAGACTCAAAACTAGAATTTGGGCGTAAAGAAAGGAGCGTTCGTTAGAGAATGCAGAACATTCGAATAGGATGCGATTTGAGTCACAAATAGAAGAATGCTCAGTAGCGTGAAGAGAGCAGAAAGGAGAAGGGAACAAAGCGAACCGAAAGCGAGAAGAGGGGAGTAGAGAATGATTGATTCTAAGCCTAATTAAGGAAACAACAGTGGAACGACGACAGGTAGAAATAGATTGAAACCAAGGCAGGAAACTAGGAACCGGTTGAATAAGACAGTAGTATGAATAATGATTAGAGAATAAAGATGGATACATGTCAGACCAAAGTCTAGAATGATTAGAGCGTGATAGAGACAGAATGTCTGAGGAAGGGAAAGAGTCGAGGAAAGGACCAATACGGGCGGCTGAGCGAGCTAAAGAGTCAGCTGCGTCATTGCCCTCAATATTGGAATGACTAGGGACCCACAGAAAGTCTATGAGAATGGAGCGGAACGAGAACAAAGAAGAGACAAGAGATCGAATAGAGAGGATGATACCGTCAGAAGTATGAGAAGGAGGCGAGGAGATGGTTTGAAGAACGCCTTTGGAATCAGAAACAATCAGGAATTTGTGAACCCCACTCGTAGAGGATATGAATTAAATTGCACGAAGAATTGAGATCTACTCGGCCGAGAAGATAGAGCAGAAAGAAGGAAGTCTGAAAGACTCAGAGTGCAGGAACGTAGGAGACGTATACGCGCCACCCACGCCCCCATCGCTCTTGGAGCCATCCGAAAATGTTATATACTACTTGAGATTGAGAAGTCTGCCCCAGTGGTTATCGTTTGCAAAACTAGTTTTAAGTAATACCAATATTTTTTGAAAGTAGGGTGTATCATTTGATCACGTTTCTTGTCATTTAGAAAAGTGTTTATCTCGTCTACTTTGGTGACGGATTGGAAAGGTAGCCCGGCTATTGCCCCTATAGAGGTTATGTATATCTTTTTTATTAACTTTTTTTTAGACGCATTTTTGCATCATCTCCACGTTCTCCCATGGATTCTGGATCCCTCTTTTACTCATCTCATGACTCGTTTTCCTATAGTTCTTTCATTTTCGTACATGGTCACCATTGTAACAACTTCATCTATTCCGATCAGGGCATGGCGCATCTCCACTTGAGTTCCGCTGCTCTTTTTGTTACATTACGATTCTTCGCATTTCTATGTTCACATATCCTGAGCACGTTTCAATCGCGCGTTGTGTAGCGATGTTACATTCCTCTCTGTAAATGTTTTCCACCTCGTATAACATTACCAGTAGCGTGCAACAATCCATCACTTTCAGGTGAATTTCTATCTTACGGTCATATGGGTTATGTATACTTTACCGAAAGTTGTCCAAAATGATCTTCCACGCCTGCTTATGTGTTGGTTTTCTCTAGATGATCTTATTTTTTTAGCCAAGGTACGTGAATTCTGGTACACTCTCTATCTCTTAATTGTTGATTGTTAATCTCAGATCATTGTGCATTAGTCTCAGTTCTAGGCCTTCTCTGGCTGAATTTGATAATTTCATTTGATTCTTCTCGACTTCTGGCGACCTAAACCACACAGTCGACTTCCAGTAACATTATTTTATAGTATTTTGCGTATATTCTTCATATGCGCAGTGACATATCGCTAATTGAAATAATTTTTCGACGACGAGAGATATTGTTTCGATAGACCGCTTTTTCCTTTTTTTGTTTTTTTCATTCCTTCCTATAAATATGCAGCACACAACGTGATGGTAGCGATTTTCTGTTAACGAACGATGAATAACATGCAAATTTTTCGAATATCTCTATTTTCTCAGAGAAGAGAATTCCGGTAAGTTCACCCTGTGCCGCTGGACTAACAACCGCATCATATTTTCATGAACTGCACAATGTATTATTCCTATGCAAGGATACCGAGAATTATTTAAAGTATCTCTCGTCACGCGATCCAATAGACGGCACATTAACTATGTACACCTAAAGAGAGTACCTTATTAAAATGCAAACAGTGTTTTAGGCGATGACGTTTAGAAATGTTTATAATCATTCTCCGCTGAAATATCAGTTGCATTCAAGAAAAATTCTCCGTTTACGTTTTCTCATCCTTATTTCGTTTTCCATCTACCTATTCATGCTGATATTTGATGTAGGTTCTGTGCTATTCGGACGTCGCTGGTACCGAATGCTAATTTGACTTTAAGTTGCCGCTCCTTCTTCCTTTGCACTGTTTAAAAAGGCCTTCTAATTTTATACCGCTATGTGAAAGTTTCCGATTTTCCGATGTTGGATCCTTTTTTTCTGATAATAATTTATTTCTTCTTCCTGTTTAACTTAAATCTTTCTAATCCTTTTACTTTCGTCTTTTCTTATCATCTTTATTAGTCGCCTATGTTTTAATCCTATTAACTTCTTTCCGTTTTCGGTTTTTGTTCAGTTTCTTATATTCCATTTTACCTTGATCAGTCGAATGATGCAATTACACCTGAGGAGAGTATTCTTTTCTTATTGGTGAACGTTATCTTCTGTATTCCTATTTATTAAAAATCTTCCGACGCACCGTCAAACTTAAACTAAAACAACGATGGCAGGAACAACTTCGGTCACTGCCATCTTCGCTCCATAAAACCCTCTACTGAAAAATGGAAATCAAACCTTTCATTTGACGGAAGACACCAAGTTGTTCTCGCACGCGTCCGCCTCGGCCATACTCTTCTCACACATGGCCATCTCTTTACTCGCACCCCTCACCCAGTCTCTGCCTAAAAACTGCTCAGCCGATATCTATTCGCCACCTTCTACTTGATTGCTCCTCAGGCATACTTTCACAGTGTATCAATAATCATACAAAAACTTCTCCACCACAGCACTGCTAGAAGACTCAGACAACTCGGTTTCCGCCCTCTTCAAGTTTCTCGAAGATACACTAACCTCTACAATCAAATTTAACGCACCTCTCAATGTCGTACTGCTAGCCTGTGATGCTTTGCACGTATGAAAAAAATAAATAAAAATAATAAATAAAAATAATAAAAATCTTTCTTCAACTTTTTGCATCTTTTACGTTTAGCGTACTTTCCTTCTCTGTCCATCATTACTGTTGTACCGAATGCGCTTCGTATTGACAATTAAAAATTTAACCGACTTCTTCACTTTCAGTTTTTGCGCAGAGGTCCATTTAGTTGACGAGAAATAAAAAGATACTTGGATAGACTTGATTTCAAGGTGTGTGTGACTTGGTAAAAAAAAAAATAAAGTAAAATTTGAAATAATTCTGGTAGATTCCTCATAAATCTGTAATTCAGAATTCTAAGAGGGAGAAGGTGATGTGACACAAACTCTTTTAAATTTATAATTGAACTGCGCGCATGTAAAAATATTGTTTTAGTATTTCGCAATTTGCAATTAGTCAACGGCAGAAATTAAATATTATCCTTAAAGAAATGACACAACGGGACTGTTTTTTCCCGTTTAATTAAAAAAGCTGTACAAACGATCTTTATTTTAAATTTTAATAAAACTTTTGAAAATTTCTTTTAAATATGTTACTAGTTATTACTTTATTTCGAAATAAAAAAAAATGTTCTCATCGGACGCTAAATAAAGAACCAAAATACTGCACGATGGCAACTTAAAATGTATAAACGAAACTCTCTTTGGAAAAATGCGGAAAAAAGAATATATTAGCCTTCTTCATATTAATGGGAATCATTAAATTAGGATAACAATGGATGGAATTTCGTTAGAGTCCCCTTTTCCTCATAAGAAAATTAAAATAATTCGTTTCAGGCCAGCTGTAGGAGGTAATAAAACCCATCGCTTACGAATGTGGTTAACAAAATGGTAATTGTTTAAGATAAATGAAGAAAAGCTAAATGTACCCCGAATCATAGTCCTATTATTAGCGCAATTTTAATTTGTAAAAAAATTACTTCAAAACTATTACTGTTAGCAATATAACATATCAAAATAAACAAATCGATAAAAACGCTCGATTAAAGGTTTTCCACTCGTTTTCACTGATGAATAAAAAAAAATGTAATTAATTTGAGAAAGGAAGAAATGATATGAGCAGTTATCAGCTTTATAACCTATACGTATTAGAAACTTATAATGACGCGATAAATTCTGAAATAATTGATGAGTTGTTCTGTTTCTATAAATAACTTTAAAAGTTCAAATCTGGAAACAACAGCTGCAAAAGGTCAAGAAGTGCAGACAGTGCTATAAACCGTTAAAACGGCAATTCTTAAACTGTTTAAGTAATTTTGAAATGATCATATTCCGAGGAAAATTCTATTATTTTAGTCTTGATGCTTCATCATGGTTACGTTATCTAATGATCGGAATTTTTATAAATTAGATTTTGAGCTGTCATAAACATCACCATAGGGAAGTACGTTTTACGAAGCATTTTGTATAAAGCCATTTATTTCTCTAACATTCGTATAAATCGACCAAAAAGTCAGACAAAGAAAAGTCGTGGCTAAATTCGAGCTTGGCCAGGTGGGAACACCTGTGCCATTCCCTTTCCGCTATTACTATTTACCAGTTTACTCCACGAAGTATCAAATAATCCGGATTGATCATTAGCAAGTGATCTTTCTGCACTTAATACTTTTCGTTCAATTACCGAAATTACACAGTATTGAATAATCGGACAATTAAATGAGTGACGACTAGGAAAACCTGCTATTTTTCAATCGCTTTCATTCACTTTATTAGTTTTTAATTGCATAATTGAACAGTAATTTTAACTAAACACCTAAAATCGATGATAATTTCATTATAAATAAAGATATACATATATAAATACATATGTATATAATATACACCTCTCCTATCCCCGATATATATTATCATGCAATAATCGTAACAAGACCTCGTCTCTTGGGTAGAGTGGGAAATGTAACGCTGCATTTATGCCTCCTGTAGAACCTTTCGTTTAAATTCTGCAATCGAAAACCTCCTTGTTCATAAACGAGCTAACACAAGAGCGAAATATATACTTAAAGTCTCAAAGAGGTTCTTGGAAGAATTTCTGCTCTTCTTTTTCTAGAAACACTCTGCGGATTTGGAAAGTGGCCCGAGTTTCCAAACTCTCATTCTTTTATATATATCCACTCTCACCCAGATGATTTAATATACATATATGCAGAAGAGATTAAACAAGCTGCAAGTATAGGAAAAATGGGAGTGAAAATAAATGGACAACGTATAAACGAAAGTAGTTATGCGGATTACTTGCAGAAACAGAAGAACAACTACAAAAAATGGTGAACAAAATAAATAAAATCGGTTTAAGATATGGAATGAAAATTAATACTAATAAAATAAAAATCAATAAATTTACCAGAACTAAAAATAGGCATATACACATTGACGAAAAAGAATCAAATCAAATATATTTCGGAATCAAATGGAATATATTTTGGAATTTCTACAGGTAAAATCACATGTGCGCAATACTGCGCTAGCAGTGGTCTGATACAAATTTAAACATTAAAAATTGAAAAAACTGAGAAATTACGAGTACTTATAACTATAAATATAAAAATTATTTCAGAAGTAAATATTAAAACTACAATTAATAATGGTAGCGAAATACAAAGGAGAGTGATTGTTAAACAAAAAATTATATACAAAAACAAACTGAAAAAACGAAAACAAGAACAAAACAAAAACGGTACCTTAGAGGGTGAAGGGGAAAAAAAGGTTTATCACTTTTAAATTTAAAATACGATTATAGTGAAATGTGATAAACTAGTATTAACATTTTACAAGATGAAACAGATATATATATACTAATACAAGTTTACGCACTATAACTAACTGCATAAAAATACTCATGAACTAAAACACATAGTCTTATGTACACACACTAATGTTCACAAATTAGCCATCCCCAGAGATCACGATATATATTTAACAACAAACAAACAATCATATATACGTCATATCAAATCAAAACAAAATCAACTCCGATTGGATCACCACTTATGCTTTTAATTTTAAAAACACCTAGATTAGATAGAAAACTTAACTGAATTTACTTATGTAGGTAGTCTCATCGCTAATGATGGCAGAAATGACAAAGAAATCAAATCAAGAATTGGAATGGCGAAACAGGCATTCAACAATCCGAGTCATGCACTAAAGGATTCCAGATTGAGTCTGGAACTTAAGAATAATGCGCTGCTATGTGTGGTCAATACTACATTATGCATGTGAAACATGGATTATAAGTGCAAATTGTAAAATAAGGTTAAATTCTTTTGAAATGTGCTTTATCGCAGATTGTTAAAAATTCTACGGACAGACTTCGTCAGTAATTCTAACTAGAGTAGACGAAGGAAAACCTGTAATAGTCGACAGTATTCAGAAATGGAAAGCGAAATACATGGCGCTCATGAGATGCGAAAAAACGGAATCTTCATGTTGGCAGTACAGAGGAAAAGACAAGGGAAACCTTATAGAGGAAGAAGAAGACTGAAAATGATAACATCGAATCTGATCAGCAAAACATATCAGAAAACTGTGACGGATGCCAGAAATCGGATCATATGAATTGCACACTATCTCTTGTTCCAAGGGCTGCAACGACGATGATGACGGCCACGATATATATATATATATACATACATACATACATACATACATATATATATATATACACATATACATATACATATATATATATATATATATACATATATAAACTCGGCCATTTTGGCCTCGCAAGGAGCTGCGCACCTTGACCCCTCTTGTTTACATTTCTGTCTCTTTCTCTTCTATACTTTGTATAAAATTATCAAAATTTACAGCGTAATTCTAAATCGGTTCATATGAATCCTATCTTTGATGGCCTAAGAATTACGTTGCAATCAATATATACAAAGTCGGTAAAAATTAAAATATAACAAACGTTACATAAAATTTGGACATTTTTTCGTTACATAAAATTGAGACATAGCCTAAGAATTACGTTGTAATTAATATATATATTGAAATTAATAAAAATACACAACTACCATTGAAAAAATGAAGTGGCCTCACTGATACTTTATCCGCATTGCCTTTTCTTCTAGTTGGTTTTTTCCTGCAGTCCTCAATGTTTTCTTTCTAATCTTTTTTCGCCCTTTTCATAATTTTCCTCTGTGAGTACTGTTCTTGTACGATACAGTTGATCTTTCTTTTTTCTTTTTTTTTTTTTAAATTCGTAGCTAATAAATTAATAGTATATATTGAAATGTGTTGTGGAATGTTCCCATTCCTCTTTCTATCTTCTTCATTCTCGATTATGTATCATTTACTTCTTCTAGCGCTGTTTTCTGGTTTTTGCGACATTTTTTTAATTAAACTTTGAGGTCACTAAAATTTTCCCAAATACTTCTGTTGTTGTTTTTAAATCAGTTTGTGAGATGAGACTATCAAGAACTCAGGACTTGCGAGTATGAAAGTAAAAATGGATGTCACTCGTACAAAAAAATTAAGAAAATAAATAAATTACGATTATAATCTTTGGTTTAGGATAAATTGTGCGATATATTCTCATATCAACTATTTTGCGTAATTGTCCTTTTCTTACGTTTTCCTATACCATTGCTTATAATGTTAATATATATTGTAAATTTGTTTCATTTATTTAATTATTTTTTGAACTGACGTTAAATATCGCGCAGCTAACTTTGCAACTAGAATGTTTTAACACGAACAGTATTATAAAATAAAACGGAAGTCTACTACTTACTCCGAAGAACAGATTAATCGCAGAAAACTAACTACTATTAAATTATACACATTATGTTTGTATTTCATCGTGCATAATTTACCTTTCTATGTTTACCTGGATGAGTAGAGTATATTTTGTGTGAACTTTTAGTGATCGGCGTTATACAAAGTAGTCCTTTTCAGTATGAAAGTTTGGCCATCGCTGATTAATCGTGCACAGATATAGCGCATACTCTGTATTGCTGTCGTTTGTGAATTTTAATTAGCGGGGATTGAAAATAATCAGTATACGGGAATCTGCAATTTTGAGTAATGTAGCCTGATAATAGGTGAGTGCACGCTGACTGACCTAAACAATTCCATGTGGATTGTACTAATAATTTCCATCGGAATCTAAAAGCTCAATCTATATTTGAAAAATTTTATTTATTATACGTTCAAATAGAAATTTCTTAATTTTATCATTAAAATTTACGTGTTGGAAACGAAACTGTAGTGTTTGAAAAAATATAATCAGGTGATTTCTCCGGTTTTATGCTGGATTTTACGTTGATTAACTGTAGTTTTTAATCACTTCCGGGAAAATGGTACACTAAAAAATCCATATATATATATATATATATATATATATATATAGTGTGAATAAGCATGTATGTTTGTTAATCCGATAAGTATACACGTTTTTATGCAACGTCGTATGCGAAGACGATTAACGAACAAAATTTTGTTCAGTTATTATAAAATGAAATGGTATAATATTACAGAGAGAACTGAATTATGTAATGAAGCAAATAATTCGATAATTTCAATTCAGAGGACTAATAATATTACCAGGAAATGACCATCTTTAAAAATATTATTTCGCGTGTCGCTTCTATAAGAACGAACAATCGAAGGCAAATTCAAATATTTACCTATCATTGACGATCGCAACTATTACTATTGCACGTTCCACAAAGAATGCATAATTTTTTACGTTTACACTTTTAAATATTCTTTAATTTAATACTTTGATGTTTCAGTAATGATGAATATTATTAAATTCTTTAATTTAATACTTTGATGTTTCAGTAATGATGAATAATATTAAATTCTTTAATTTAAAATACGAAGATATATTAAATTTTAGCGATTATCTAGGAAGGCCAATGCCTGAGTGATTCTCGAGAAAAATCCCGAATAGGTGTAAAAAGTGCATTTTCAAGATTAGTCGAACGCAGCTAAACAAGCAGATGTTTTTTGATAACATTTATATATTTATATATTCGCGAATTGTGAGTGTGTATATGTGTATATATACAACATGATATACTAGGGGTTCCGTCCTTGAGAACACAAAAATACTGTAAAGGTTGACGATCGAAAATAATAAAATATTCAATTGTAAATCGCTAGAAAAGACAGAAATAATACCGCGATAATAATAAGAAGGATATTCGTAAACTATAATTAAAAAGTGAATCAAAGTACTTGAAACGTTGTCGCATGTGTCAAGAGCATTTCCGTCGTTTTAATTAATAATTAGGCGGATGCCTCGACGGGCATTGACTGATGCAGAAAGATGAAAAAAATGCCCTATAAATTCTTGAAAAATGTGATTTATTTTATTTCTTTTTTAGCGCGTAAACTCAGCGTGAGTGAATTTTTTTTGGAAATTTCAATGCGCGACAGTGGCATTCAAACCAAGTCCTATCAAATGTCACACCATTGTGCCTAATCCGCAAAGGTAGCTGACTCAAAAAAGTATAATAAAAACAAAGAGTTCTTTCACAATATTGTTTCTGTTCTTAGTGTTTTTTTCTCTACTCACCTTTCGTAAATACAATTATGTAATTGATTTTAAAAAATTAATAAATATCTTTTTTGCATTTGAAGTATGCTAATACAAACAGTTTTGGTCAGTTGACTGCGGTTATTTCTACAAGTAACATTACCAAATTTCTGCCATACGATGGGATTGTATGACAAACCTTAAATCCCAGGGGAGGGGTGATAAAAAAATTTTGTACAGTTTTAAATTTCTTAGGCATATATGTACAAATTAATAAACTAGTAATGTATAATTTAATTAAGAAAAAAATATACTTTTCCTCGCACGTTTTTTCTCGCGGTAAACCAAAAAATTTTTTCAATACCATCATTCTACAATAATTCGTTACTTTTGAAATTGCGAAAAATTATTTTTTATATATATATGTATATGTATATATATATATAAAATTGGTTGTCCAGGATAACTATAGAGCTTTGAGAATATGTGGTATTTATAAATTCGTAGATATGAGGCCATATGCAAAATAGGTACATGTTTTGTATTATCGAGGTTTATTGGTGAGATTAAAGCCTGTCGCATATTGAACCTAGCCTACACATAGCACACGCATAGCTCACGCCTACGTTTATATATACGATGCGTGTAAAACATAATGAATAAATGAAAATTTTTAGCAACTAAAAAGTTTAATTCCACGCAACTCACGTACGCACGAAACTCTTCGCACAGGCAATCTCCATAACATTTAAGTACATGTTTTACAGAATGTGAGTTAGGTGTTCAATATGCGACGTGCTTTAAGGTTTAATTGTAAGTCTTTAGCAGACAGAAATTGAGCGACCGAACGCAGTCGTCAGTTTTAAAAGTGCATTTTTTCGGCTGCTTAAACCATTTCACCACCAACAAGAAGTTGCGCCTGCCATGAATTATATTAGAATTTTGTGTGTGTTACGATGAATTGAAAACAAAATGTGTTACGACGGAAGGATATTATTAGAAATTAATTAACGATAAATCAGCATGGTCAATGCTGCGCGCAAACGAGTCGGAAAAATTTAAGTCCAGACACGGGAGCGTGCGTCATTTGCAATCTGCATTAGTTGTCATCAAGAAGTAACCTGGTATTTTGTACAGTTGGAAATGATCGAAGACTAAATAATAATGGTTTAACACCTACCATATGTAGCCAACTTGCTATATTCGATTCAATTGCTTTGGCTATCAAATTTTATCTTCTGCTACATATCGGAGCGACAACCGGAAATTGTGTCCTAACTACAGCCGTTTTTTTTTTAACATAAGGAGATGTGTACGGTTTTATTATTCGACTTCATTTCAGAGTAGGTAGGATCATCGAACAAAAGCCAATCTCTCCCCATCTCTATTGATTATTTCATGGCATTTGCGTTTAATTTTATACGGTGTATGGTGGGTTCGCAAAGTCGATGTTCGATTTCGCAATTATTTTCTACACTCTGTGTAGAGGGTAGATTCGTGAAATTTCTTTAGCTAAATATGAGCATTTGTTTTTTTGAGTTGGCTCTAGTTTTATGCCGCTACCCGTTACGGAGTAAAAAATGAACTAAACTATTCGTTCGCAGCATCTTACACATTATTAGAGCGGCCAAAATGAAATATTTAAAATAGTTCGAAAATTTTCATTTTTTTTTTTGAAGGATTAAGCTCTTGTACAATAAGGGGAGGTCTCTCTTTAAAATATTTTTGTTCAGTACTGCAGTACAAGACGGGAAAGGAAGAGAATTTTTGCGCGAATTCATCATCAACAAGCGTTAACGGGGTCACTTTCTGTATTGAAAACATAACAGTTTATTATATTTTCTAATGAACGGTCAAGTTAATTTGGCGTAGTAATACGGCAATCGACAAATGTGACGTTACATGTTTTATCAGTAACTCCTGTCCATTTTTTTTAATAAATTTAAAAGAAAACCGATGTAATAACTGTCAACTGCGGTCAACCTTTTTTACACGGGCAATCTACAAAAATTCAAAACGAATACGTCCCCGTCTATTATTAGCTGACCCGGTTTCACAAAAAAAAAAAAAAAAAGGTAAATTACTGGATGAGCAAATTTTGTTCACTGATTACGGTAGGGAAAATTATCATTCAAGGTCATCAGCCGTTTCATTTTCGAATGTTCTAATAATAATGTGATTATCACGCTTTCTTTATTGTCTCCGGTCTTATGACATGACTTTTTTTTTTTTTTTTTTCAACGCGAGCTCGTTTATTAGTCTGTACGCGAAGAGAGTGATTTGTTTTTTGGTCCAAATAGAGAATAGTAAATTCCTGAGAATTTCGGTAGCAGTTAGAGGTTAAAAATGTCAGCAGTTGCGCGACCGACACGTGAAATAAAATTAATTCGCGATAATTTCGCACAGTCTCACGATTTATCGGAATTGTCAGTTGGTAAATAGGTTAATTTCCGGACAGACAAATGGAATTACGTGAAGTAACGGACATTTTTGGAAGTTGTACGTTATAAAAGTGAGATTTTTTATCTTAAACGGTAATGTTGAAACAATAAAAATTTGGCGTTTATTCGTCTGAAATTTTATTATTCCTATCATTATCGCGGAATCACAAGAATTAAAAAAAGGAATGTTTTCATTTCGTGTTTCTAAATTCTGTTACCGTTTAAACGGTTAATAATTAATAAAAGCACAAAATACACAATTTCATCATGTACATATTTTCCGAGACTAGTTTCGGCTTTAATTTTATATAAAAATTGTACATTTTGTGATAATAATTGGTAATATTTTTTTCTTTTCTCCTTTATACTTACTTTCGGTGTTAAGTTTGAACTGTGATCCAGTAATAAACGGCTCGCGATACAAAAGATTATTTCGGCGTGATTTTATATTAGAGTCTCCTCTAGGGGGATGATTGGCTGAATTCTTATCGATTGCTTATACCGAAGTAGAGAAACGAACGGATTTTTCCTATAAGCTGTAGGCAGACTTTCTCGGTGAAAGCGGCGGCTAATTATGCAAAGAGCGCGGTAGACAGTCAGCCCCTGAATGTTCATTTCGTATAAAATATTTTCCATTCGCAAAATAAGCCAACATAGATCGTGTCGGTATTTGTGTCAAGGTGTATATTCGAAGAAATTCTTCGACATATCAATGAATTGCATCGTCTTCTTTTTTTCTATCCTTTTTCTCCTTGATGATATGTATTACACGGATTTTGCCGTTTTGCTAGATATACGTCTTTGTCCGCCTTCTTTCGATCCTCTGTATTCCTTCTGGAAGAAACTACCTTATTCTTAAACATTACAGGGCTGACTGCCGGTTTTTCCTATTTTTCTTTTACCATTGTTTACTCTTAATTTTCAGAACTCGCTTATTTTTAACCTTCTCTGTTGGCCTTATCTTCAACATTCGTCTTCACATGACACATTTCCCAAAGGCCCCTCCGTAACTACTGACTTTAAAAAGAAGAAGTTACTGATATACATTTTTAGAATTCGGCACACATATAATTTACAAAATCCTAATAAGGATGGTTCAGAAACGACAAAATAATATCCGCAAATTAAAATATACAATAACTCGCTAACGGGGTTTGACTTATCAAAATTAAAATTCCCTTTATAACCATATCTATAGAGTTAATCGATTATTATCTCGGGGTGGCTACTTCCCTTCTCCCCAAAACGTCGAGAATATATATAAGGAATTTAAAACGACCTCAAAAATTGCTCTTAAAAAATTCACAACTCATCACCAAAAATACCTCATTCGAAGGTGAAATTCAAAATATTAAAACGCAAAAAGTCTCTTTCATTAGATCAAAAAATTAACTGTTAAAAATTATTTAATAATAACCCGAGTAAAAAAATCCGGGAAAACAAAACGTATCTAAAACATACGCGTGACCCCCGCTTTATAGGAAAAATATAGCCGAGCTTACAACTTTACATTCAGGCCCTCACGAATCTCGTTGCATGTCGGGCGCGTATATGATGAGAAATATAAAAAATAAGATTAATCTCGCGGTTTACCTTCGGATTGATAAAAAAAAATCGTTTTAAAATTTTATTTTACTGGCACCACGTTAGTGGTTTGGTCCATTCCATCATTTCTAGTGGTTGATTTCTAGGTACAATACTACTTACCCGTAAACGTGTTATTCTCTAGAGATGATGGTTCAGCATATCTATTCGTTACTATTTTTCGGTTCCCCGACTAAATTTCTTTATTTAACCGAGTTTTTAATTGTCCTCTTTAAAACGCTGCAAAAACTCTCGGCTATCTTCCTTTTAATCGTTGTTCCTTCCCTTTTTTGTGTCCCATTTCTTACATCTATTTTGTCCTCTTCTCTCTTCTATTCACTTCCTTTGTGACGATTATTATGTTTTATTTGAATGTTCGACTCTCTTTTTTTGAATGAACACAATTTTAGCCTTTTTATTAAAACTTGGTATTTCTACCACCGCCCTAGTTAATAATTGTAATTGGTTTCATTTTCTTCTACTTCTGTTCTATTCTTAAACGTTTAGGAATACAATTTTTATTTTCTCGTCCTTTCCATTTCTTGGACTAATGTCCTCGTTGACGGGGGAAAAAAAAAACCAAAAAAAAAAAAAAAAAACAACAAAAAAACCGGTAACATTTACAGTTGGAGTTGGCGAAATTTTGTCGCCATGTGGTATAGGTCGTGATGTTAAATTAAGGGCAAATTATTCAAAGACCACACTACTCCTCCGTCGAGCGTTTAAATTTTAGATTTTTCTAAATAGTGAGAAATTCATTAAAAAAAATTAGATAACAATTTAAATAAAAACTTCCATTTTTTTTTTTTTTTTACTCGCATTTGAATACAAAACCTTCGATTTATTAACATTTATTGTACCATATTTTTATACATTAAAAGAATTAAACGGCGGAGGGAATCCGCTTTTTACAGCGTCCGTTAGTGATGAGTTTTTTAAATGTCATCATATCTCAATAAATTTCTTTAATAACTGATTGCAGTAAATACCTTCGAAGACTTAAAATGCCGAGCTTTTATTGAAATTTTAAAATTACCGTTAAGAAGAAATTACGAAATTTATCGACGCAGCAACAACTTTCAATGCAGCAGGTGGAAGTCATGGCGCAATGGTGGAGTGGGGGTTTATCCGAAACGGAATAAGTCGTAAAAGCAGGATGTTATTAATATGCTCGAGAGACACAAACGCCCCGCAGTCTGGACGCCTTCCTGTCAATCGTAGTCTCCTCGTTTTGCATTATTTTCACGTTTTCTTTGCCCTTAATCTAGCCCCTTTTGTCCTTTTACTATTTCGTCTTTATTTTAATAAACAAGCTTCTTACTGGTTTTTTTCTACTAAAACTTGTAGGAATACCACAATCCCATGTCTTATATTTTCTACTTCTTCCGCGTTATGCATGCTATCGAATTCTTTTTATTCTTCGTCCTTAAACATTTAAGGAATATATACATACAACTGTTGTTATTAAACCAAGGAAAAAAGCTGGCAAAAGTTTTAAACGGCGCCGTCGCGTGGATGAAGAGATTATAACAAGGACTGAAAACGGCGACGATTGAGATGATCTCTACGACTTCGTCATATTACGTGTCGCATTACGGACGATGCGAAAATTTAATTAAAAACTAATTAAAATTAAAATTAAATCATCGTAACGTTTTTTGTACAGAGTTACAAAATAACTGTCTACCGCTTATCGATATGTGCACTTGTTTACCTGCTATTGCTGCCCCCCCCCCCCCCCCCATACTACCAGAATAATCGCTAAACTCGGTAATTTTAATATTACACTCGGAACAAATGATATCGTTCCGAACGGGGACCAGCGCGTGCCTGACACAGGTGTGTGCATGTTCAAAATGCGTCTTTTTCTTTCTTTTAAAGATTACAGCTGAGATTACGCACGTAAATAATATTTTAATTTGGTTAAATTTTAGAGTGGTAAAATATGTAAAAAAAAAAAAAATATCGAAATTTTAAGCCTACTGGGACAGTGTAAATAAGAATCAACGCTAAGCCGTCCGTTTCGTATTTTTTCCCGCTTTTTGCGGTCACGTCTCGCACCATCTGACCAATCTCTATATTGTTTGTCGTTTATTTATTTGTTTTCTACACTTTAACATTTCGATAGTTTTAAATATTTTCTACAATCCCCCGGTGTTTTCTTTCACCGATTCCATTAGTACGGGCCTATTTCTTCGGAAATACCTGTAGTGTTCGCTAGCCCGCTTCCCTGCATAAGCAGGTGTACCACACGTTGAATTAATTCTTCGTTCGTTTTCTTTTTCTAATGTAATTCATATTTGAACTTTTACAATCTACGCGGTGTACGATATTTTATTGTGCATATATTTTTCTTTACTTTTCAATTGGTGTATGTTTTTACGACTTATTCATTGGATACTGTTTTGTTTTTTTTTGTTTTAAACGAAATTACAATAATATATGTATTTGTACGTTTTTGATTAGGCGATCACTTTTAATATTTCCATCTGTGCTTAGATGAATAAGTTTCAAGCAAGTTTCGCAAGTACGTGGACAGCATTGAATTATATTTAACCAGCTTGTTTTCCTCACTTCGGACGTACTCTGCAATGTTGTTGCGACTTTCGGAACAAGCCGAGACGGTGTCGTCATGTTTGTAAACGAAAGTTTTATAACACACACTTGACCGACCATATCGCAAATGTTAACGCAGAAATGAAAAACTCGGTAGAAGGTTTCCGTTGCTTATGTGTCTAACACAACTGCGCGAAGAGTGACAAATGATTAATATATTCGAAAATCATCTAGCGAATAAAAAAAAAAATTGTAAGTTTTTCAGATTGCTTTTTATCGCGGGGTACGTTCATTTCGAGCTAGTTCAATTTCTTTTTTCATTTGAATTTTCGAAAAGTACGCCCAAAGAACACAAGCCGGGAAGCCCCTTTGCGACGAAAAATAAAAAAAAAAAAATTCCCCGAGTCAACTATTAAAATTGTCTTCTTTTTATACTTGTGCGTTATATCTTTAAAACTTTTCCAAAATTAGTATAAACAAACCATTAGTACATTTTTACTCCATGTATATTACGAATAATATTGACTTTTGAATTCGTAGATCATCTATATTAAGTCACAAGTATCTGTTTGAAAATTAACGGGATGATATTCATTTGTGCCCTGGAACTGGCCGATGTTTAAAACTTTAGTCGTAACCTCCATTGCCGAGGGTCCACAAGATACTACTTTAGATTAGAGAGGACTAATCACTTTATGCGACTGAAAAAAGGAATTAATTTATTTCGATAAAATTTTCGGTCCGGTTTAATATAGTGTGTGTGTGTGTGTGTGTGTGTGTGCGGTGTTTTAACGGAGTCATTGGATAGTGCGAGACGAGTATGTGATTGGCTGTTGCTGCGGCAGTACGTCGACAAAGGCACAAAGACATAAGAACGACCGAAGTCTTGTTCCAGTCTTAATCTATTGCGGATAAAAAAATTCTTTTGCAAAATATCGTCCTTATATATTGGGTGGCTTGCTCTTCTTAGGTATGTCGGCTGAAACTAGCGAAAGAGTGCGCTTATGATAGGAGTAGATAACAGTTATTCCAGCAGTCAAGTAATTTTTTTCTCGGAATCTCAGCACGGCCAGGCAGCTCTCTATGTGTAACGGCTCGATTTTGATAAAAACGACTCCAAGCACGCTCGTAGCAAAGAAGCATCTAAAAAAAATATGTTTCCAATGCGGAGCCGTTTCGTTTTTGTTTTTTTTTTTTTTTAATTTTAAAATAAGTTCGTGGGTCTCACTGGGCAAGTATGTCCGTTGTGTGAGCGCCCGACTCTCTTATTATCGTTTATTTAGGTTGTACACGTTACACATTTATACATACTTATTATACACATCGAAATTATATAAACCTTAATTAATATTAGTCCTAGTAAATATATATATATATAACTTATATATAGGTATAAAGAATAAAGAAAAAACCATACACATACATTCATTCACTCAAAATAGTCATATATACATATATATATATATATATATATATATATATATATATATATATATATATATATATATATATATGTATACATATAATGATAACGTTCGCAAACAATATCGTCTTTATGAATTTCAAAACAGTAAGTTAAACGAAAAAGGAATGACACAATAACAACACAGAATACGTATATAATCAGCAGCTGCATGATTGAACTATCTAGGTGTCATTCGGACGCAGTTTGTTTTTATTCTTTGCACCACTCCTTCAGCCATTTCACTACCTCCTTTTTCCACGCGCTAATATGCTATTTTCGTTTATAATGTGATTGGGAATATTACTCGTTAATTTAATTAAAACCGAATATCACCTGTGTTATCAATTCGTAGATTTGCCCCTCTAGGGTATATGTAATATATGTATTATATTGATTTCTTGTTATTCGAGTAGTTTTTGGCCTAGTTGGTAACCTTACATTATTGATATTATATTCGAGTAACCTGTAATAGTAGTAAGTAGTACATCTTTGCAGACATTTCATAATTTTCCTTCTATACATAATTGATCTCGAGTCACTCCGTTTCCAATGTGGTAGTATAAGTTACACCTGTTTTGATTTTTACCTATTTTATTGATTTCCGTTTTCTTAGCCTCTCCCCATATTTGGATTCCATATAGAATTCTAGCCATAATTATTGCATTGTAGTATATACGTAGTGTTTTATATGAAAGTACCTGCTTTAATTTGTATAAAGCTGGAATTGATTGTCTTATTTTTTCGAACTTAAACCTTGAACGTGCTTTTTCCAGTTCAAGGATTTATCGATATATATATATATTCCTAAATACTTAAAGTCTTTTACGTTTTCAAGACGTGGACATAAACATGTAGGTGAAATATTCGTTTCATGGAGTTCGTGTAAGCATTCGTTATTATGAAGTATAATTCGTGGATCGCGACCCTTGTGTTTACTACTGTTTCGGATATGAATCAATTCGGATTTATTTATATTTACACATAACCTCCTATCATGTGCCCATTTACTAAAATTATCTATATCCTGTTGCAGTAATTTTTCCGCCACTTCTATCTTTTTATTTTCAATTAACAGCGCAATGTCATCAGCAAAAACATATACCTTTGCATTTTTAATGTGCCTGTATACGAAATATTCGTGAAATTTGTGAGGTTTATGATCATATACGGGGTCAGGCAACATCACATTTCCGTCGTTTTCAGTTGTCAGCTTTTTAATTTAAATTCAGCCGAAAGAAATCGCGCTAAAAGCTAAAATTAATTCCATATTCATATTTATTAAAATATCGTTTGAGAAAAAAGTTAATTTTCTTAAAATATCCCCCCCCCCCTCTTTAATTATAGTCACTATATTAAAATTGTTTGTCATACATATACATGTATAACCCCATAAATTTATATTATTTTTCGCATTTATGAAATAGTTTTTTGACATTTTTACAAAACAAAAAATATAATCAGTATGGAAACAACTGTGTTTTGAAAAAGATATTTATTCGCTTAACGTTTCGACCAGCTTACACTGGCCATCATCAGAAGCAAACTGAAGAACGGAGCGAAAATTGCGATCGACAATAACATTAAAATAAGAATCAGAAATCATGGAAAACCCAAATCAAAACAGATAACCTACCTCTAAACAGTTTTTTTTTTTTTTTTTTTTTTTTTCTAATGTTTTTATAATTTATCTATCTGTTGTTATGCGTTTTGTCGGTTTTTCCCGTTTACATTTTGGTTCCTTTTATTATTATTTTTTTTTGTTTTTATATTTTTTCTATGTTACGTCAGTTTTCCTGTTTAGAGGTAGGTTATCTGTTTTGATTTGGGTTTTCCATGATTTCTGATTCTTATTTTAATGTTATTGTCGATCGCAATTTTCGCTCCGTTCTTCAGTTTGCTTCTGATGATGGCCAGTGTAAGCTGGTCGAAACGTTAAGCGAATAAATATCTTTTTCAAAACACAGTTGTTTCCGAAAATTATTTATCATGAGTAATCACTGTGAAAGCTTTAAATTTTTAATCAGTATGGATTTATTTCACTAGCCAAAAACCCCACAAATTTCGGGAATATTTCGAAATCAAATGGCTCATAACCTTTTTAGAAACTATTGTTTGGTAACAAAGCCCGATAAAAATGTTCGCTTATTTTTGCGGCGAAAGCATGCATACACAACAGCTGATCAGTTCATTAGAATCTCCGTAGCGAGTTCCTTCCTCATTATTATGGTAACTAGTCTGAACTATCATATTGCGCAAGTAGAAATAACGGAATTTTGTGACAGTCTCGCTGCGTGCATCATCGCTGAAGAACAAAAAAAACGGAAACACGTGTTATTTCGAGTTTTATATCATTATTTACTTTACGATAACTTCAAAGTTAGTACGCGGTCTTGAGGACGAACAGATAGGACACATCTGTGTGACGTCGATTCGGAACCTGTAGTCGGTGCAGCGCAATTGATGGCCAAAAAAGATGGCTTGCCAAATGAACCGGTTCAACTTGATCGGTACTAAATGTTTCAACGGTTCAGCGAAATAATGCGGAATCTTAAGTATTTCATATTAGTAAGTCTCATTAATCCGAAGTAACGGGGACCGCGCGTAACCTATTCCGACTGATCGAAATTCAATCGTTATTTTAAAAGTTGGATTATTCCAAGGAATAATACACGAAACATTGTGAAACATCGTGAAACATGTATTATAGAATCTCTCCCTCTCCCTCTTTGAATCATCGTGACACAGAAATTGTCTCTATTGTACGCTTCATGAACACGTTCACTGAAGCTTTTCCCGGTAAATTCTCGAATCCCATCTGACTATCTTATTGTTAGAGGTACACGGCCACGATCTGGTTTTCCATACGGTTTCCCTTCGACGAAGAACGCGCCTGTCCAGTCCATTTGTCCGGATCACAATACAATAGAATGGAACGATGGTTTCCCAATTGGTGAACGGAAAGTATCAAACCTCCGATACGCTGATGATACCACTTTGATAACTCTACAAGTATTGAAAACGAGATCTGCATTTTTCAAAAATTCGAATAAATTAGTAAAGAGAATACGGATTGATAATTAACAGGAAAAAGACTAAAATCATGATAATCGACCGATCTCTAAAGATAACTAACATAAAACAAATAGACGACATAGAAGTGGTTAATAAGTTTACACATACGATTAGAATACCGAAAGTTGCAAAGAAGATATACATACGACGTTGCACGGAAATAACTAAAGGCGCGATGGGCGGATTAGTAAAAATTTGGCGTGATCAAACAGTAAAAAGGAAGGTGAAAATTCGAAAAATCATTAGTATGCTCGATCTTTTTATATGGCGCTGAAATCTGAACGATACACCAGAAGACCGAACGTGGGTAATTTCTCAAGCTATATGATGCTGGAGACGAATGTTCCCATGGACAGCCAAGAGGACCAATGAATCAATATTAATGGAGATTGGCGAACCAAAACGTCTATTAACGGAATTATAGAATAGTACGCAGAAATAAAATGTGTAATTTTAAATTTTTTTTTTTTTTTTTTTTTTTTTTTGAGATAAAAATTCTCAATTGCCCTATACTTTTAGATTCTTCGGCAGATTAAATATGATTCTTAAATTTGTGCTTAGCGACAATGAAATAATCCGAAAAATGGGGGAACTACGGTTTATACTTGTAACATTAAAATTGCTAATGGTCAAAACTTTGGAAAGAGTTTCGACTTGCAAAGAGATAATCAGAGCGAGTAATATATGTAAAAAGTTTGGATAAAATACGGGTTTATTTTGTAATTTTTTTACATTTACATCAAACCAGCGTAATTAGAAATAGAAAAAAATAATTTCTCCAAATCCCCATGAAAGTTCTTTGCGAGTGCTCTTTGGATATGTGCGGATTCTCTTTTCGCCAATTGTCTCCGATTTTCTTTTGTTTTTTTTTTTTTTTTTTTTTTTTTTTTTTTAAATAAGTTGTGGGTCTCACTGAGTGCCCAACACTCTTATTAGAGTTTATTTAAGATAGGAACAGAATACAAAAATTAAAACTGAACTTATTCTATAAATCACAAAAATTATTTAAAACATTAGTTAATAGTATACATACGCATATTAATACATAAGACGCCACGTAATATATATTATATATATATATATATATATATATATATATATATATATATATATATATATAAATATATATATTTGTACACTGGAAATGCAGATAGCTTAATATTTTAAATCGATAACGTGATCTTCTGTGGGATATTAGGATAGACAGGATAAAAACAAGGTTAATGTCCGTAAATAAATAAAAATAAAGGGTAGTGGCCTATACTTTATCTTTAATCTTTGCACCATTCCTTCAGCCATTTTTGAACCTCCTTTTTCGACACACCAATTTTTTTTTCCTCTAGTATATGATTAGGGATTGTACTTATTTAAATTAATTAAAACCGAATCATCAGTGTTATCAATTCTTAATTTTACACCGCGACGGGGATAAATATAGTATGTATTACTTTGGTTTCTTGTTTAATGGAATCTTTTTCCTGGATGGTAGTTTTATATTATTGACACCTTAAATGTCTAGTAATCTATAAAAGAAATAATACATTTTCGGAGACATTTCATCGTTTTCCTTCGACACATAATTGATATAAAATTGTTTTGTTTCCAGTGGGGCAGTATAAGTTTCGGACACCTCTTCTATATTTTACTTATTTTTAATTTATTTCCGTTTTTTTAGCCTCTCCCCATACTTGTATTCCGTATGTAATATTCTTGACCTCAATAATTGAATTGTAATATGTACGTAGTGTTCGATGATAGCTGCTTCATTTTATATAAAGTTGGAATGGTCTGCCTTATTTTCGAGTTTAAACTTTGAATGTGTTTTTTCCAGTTCAAATTTTTATCAATATATATATACCTAGATATTTATAATCATTTACATTCTTCAACGGTGGGCAGAGATACAAATGGGTATTGCTATTTTCATGAAGTTCATGTGGGCAGTCGTTATTATGAAGGATGATTATCGTGTATCTTATGTTTAGAATTGTTCCGAAGGTGCAGTAATTTAGATTTGTTTATATTTATACATAGCCTCCTATCATATGTGCCCATTTACTGAAATTATCTATATCCTCTTGTAATAACTTTTCCGCGATCTCTAGATTTTTGTGCTCCATTAATAAAGCAATGTCATCAGCAAAAACATATACTTTCGTATTTTTAATATGCTTGTGTAACGAGTTGGTGTAAATGAGAAAAAGAATAGGGGCCAATATGGTAAAAAAAAAAAAATGGTACCCTGCCCTATGCCGTATCGAATAGTTTTTTCTTTACTTTTATACCCTGCAATTTTGGCCATGTTCTTTCTATTTGTTATATAATTCCTAAACCATCTAAGTTGATTATTTTTAATAGCCAAATTTTCCAAGTCTTTAATCAATAGTTCAGGGTCAACTAAATCAAACGCTTTGGATAGGTCGATAAATGTAATTAAGAATTGGTTCCCCATCGATGATAGTCCTCTATTTATCATACTTACAGCCGTTCTCAATAATGTTATCGTGGACCTTCTAAAACCGTGTTGATTTTCATAGAGTAGGTTATTTCTTTCCAGATAATTTCTTAAGTTTTTATCAATATAGTGTTCTAAAATTTTAGCTGTTACAGATGTTATTGTTTCAAACTGATTTTGCACTCCTTTTTTATATATCGGTCTAACAATGTCCCTTGTAAGCCCGTCGGATGTGTTAGCTTCCTTTATGGAATAGTTGATCATGTTGGTCAAAATAGGAATGAAGATATTTGGGTTATGTTTAATATCTTGCACCCTAATTTCATCCCATCTCTTTACATTCTTGCGTAAATTTTTACCAATAAATAGAAGAAAAAAAGAAAAAAAATGATAACGTTTTCATTATCCTCCTCGGACAAATACATCAATGCCAACCGGTGGCGGCAGTAAGATTTTATCGGGCATCGGTGTGACTTGGGGAATACGGCAGGCCTGTTCAAAATCGAGAGAATGCTAATTACGATTACATGTGTAAATATTCCGCGCAGAATACAGTTTTCTCTTTGTAAATAAAGTCGCTATCGTACACAATAGTAACACACCGAATAAGGCTGTTTTACATAATTAACGAAGCACAGATGACAGACTAATCTGTTATCCGTCGATGTAGTGTGTGTTCGATTAGTTTATTTCGCTCTCTTTACAAATTAAACCGAGCTTTAAGTTTTCGTCGTAATCGTCGTGATCGTCGTTGTCGCTTTGTTAAATTTTGGTTACAAGTGGAAATTCGCCAGTTTTCTTTATTTCTTTTTTTTTTTTTCGAGTTGGAAAGATGGTACGAAACAACGTTTCCCCCCCACGTAAGTGCGAGAATATGGTTAAATTAATCTTTACAAAATCGATGCTACCAGATAATTTCGATAACTAACACTGAATTAGATACGAAACTGATCCGCATAAGGCTCTCTAGATGTACACCACCGTTAATTATACGATAAATGGTATTACAGTTTCGATGAAGTAATAATAATGTAACGTAAATAGTTTAGAACCGATCGAATGAAATTTTGGCTAGGTTTGAGGGGCTAAAGTATGAAATTGCGAATATTTCACGATCTGAACTTTCAGAAATGACGAAATTCCGGTACTACTGAAATTTTTTATTTAAATTGAATTGAATTTTTTCTTTTTTACAAAAATTCGAAATCTGAATAATATTAGAAAAATTATTTTCATTTATTCGCTTTAAAAAATCCTTAATAATACTCGATTACCTGATTAAAAAATGAATACGACGAAATTCCGTAAATTATTACGTGGATGGATATAAATTTTACCGATTCTTTTGTAGTTTTTCTTTCTTTTTTTTTCTTCTATTATTCTTATTTATTTTTACTTCGCGTAAATTTTAAATTTCACTTATAATTGGATTATGAAACCAAATATGCTCGAGTTTGTACTTTAATAAAAGATAAGCTTAGAATGATTTTACAGTTTAAAAAAAAAAAAAAATAAAATAATAAAATAAAAAAAAAAAAAAGTACATAGTTAAAAATAACTTGCCACAATTGGAATAGATTGACTTTTGCCGAAAGGTGATCATCGGGTCAGCTATATTAACTGGACTCGATTTGATTTTCGTATTTGATGTGGTTGGATTTGACATCTAGCTCGTATGAATAATGGAACGTAATGAATTTATCGGCTTAGAATAATTTTTTTATTGTTGGGTTATCTCGGCAATGATCTTAAAATTATTAAGAGTTAATCCGACGAATATATTTCTGTTGTAATTTGCATGAAAAATGTGTGTACTTGATACTGTGTCATCGTGCGTAATGTTATATAGAGAGAAAAGATTGCATAACCCCCCGGTAGTGGTAAATAAAAATAGCATCTTCATCTGTATAAAATTTTATTTTTTTCGTGTTTTTTTTTTTTTTTAACGAAGTTATCTGCAAAAACCTTTTGAAGTTAAATTTTGTACAATCTAAAATTTCGGTCATGTTAACATCAATTTTTCACTATAATCATCATTGTGTTCTAACCGATAGAGGTTATAACATATAGTTTTACGAAATTTTGCCTTGTCCAGCAATATTTATCACCATCGCTATAACGGAATGTCGTTATAACCGATTTTCACTATACACATACGTATATTATATATACCTCTGCTGTACAGGTAGACAAAACCAAAACACATCTCAATTGTAACTCGAAATTTGTCGTAAAAAAGTAATGTATTCTTTGCATGTTCTATGTGAAATGAATGCGCTTGGCTACCAAACCAGAGGTATCATGAGTTTTCGTGAGTTGTCTCGTTTTGGATCTAAGTCGCTCCCAGGTATATATATATATACCTAATCTGAAATTAAATCGGGTACCAAAGAATTCTAGGAAAGTAAAGGCGAATCATCGCAAGTAGAAACCCCCGCCCCCGTATTCTCATCAAATCCCCCTTAAGTACATTCTAAAAACGCCTTAATCCACAATCCATATAATACCTTATTAAGGATATGGGGCTAACTTTACTTTCTACTGTATGCAGATGGAAAGATAGTTATTTAGAACTATTGAAATAATAATATTTGACAATAACGTATTACCATCGTATAGAGGCTATTTTGTAAAATATTCTTTTTCCTCGGAACCGCCATCTGAAATTATTAGTTTACCTTTATCGAGCAAAAAGCTGGGTTTTTTTTAAAACAGGTCTCACTCCTAATTTTGACAAAGAAAAATTATGAATTTGTAAATATTTAAAAGGAAAACAAAAAAAATTTAACAAATACGAAACCCAGTCGTTATGCCTTAAATTTATCTAATCGCAACGCTCCAGATGGACTGTTTTTTTCTTCCTGTTATTATTATTTATTATTACCGTTAAATAATTTATTTAAATATTAAAAATAGACAAAAACGAAAAAATCGTCGTATAAATTCGTAAATTTAAAATTGAACACGACCAATTTCGGAATGTTACGGGAGTACTTTTTTTATGGTTTTATTCAATTCGCATAGCTAACAACAACAACAGCAAACTGTCTTTTTAACCGCATTTATTTAACGCTTTCTTGACCTGTACTTTTCGCCACGAGGCAGCGGTACCAACTTGAGCGCGGGAAACACCAGTACGACATAAACATTCGCTGAAAGTAAAACTGTGTCAATTGAACTGCTTACGAGAAGAAGGAGAAAAAATTTCAATTTGAAATAGTCTCGTTTCAGCTAGAGGCCCGGTATTGTTGTCGCGGTTAATTCGTAATTCCGATTTAATTTGAATATATTAATTTTGTTGAAGAAATTAATTTTTTCCCCTTCTTCGTTCGGGCGCATGTATTAATACGGTCATGAAGGTAACATGGAAGAAACGACATATTTCCCATTATGTAATCGTACGATATCTTCAATATGTCCACCTTTGGCAAAGGTGAAGGAACTCTAAACAGGCACCACAGGCTGGCTACCCATCGGACGCAGCGATCAACAGCAATCGCTCTTTTTCTCCTCTGCGTACGCGTCTAAATAAGATCGGACGGACGGTTATTAGTTACGCTTCCGTTCATGAACAACTCTGTTAAATATTTGACACGATCCATTTCCTGATATCAAGTCGACAGAGAGTTTAGTAGCATCAACAGAACAGTGCCCCCCCCCCCCTCTCCGCGTTCTCGTGAAATTTCCTATCCGTCCAAATCGGTGTGTGCGATGATATTACGGTTTGCCGTGAAAGATTCGCTAAACCGATGGATTCTCGCTGCTGACATCTAAATCGAATAATAGATTCATCCGATTGTTCGTGCGCAATGCATCCGAATTCCTTCGCTGCAGCATTAGCAGTAATTCGCGGCAAATGATGGAAACACTAGTACGTATTTTCGCATGCGGTTTCTTTGATCTTCTTTTTATCTCTTGTTTTTCCTATTTTGAGTCCGTCAAGAGATCGTTCGGGCATAAATAATATTACGTCAAATACCCAAGTTTTGGATTTCTTTAGCCTCGACGTTCCACTATTGAGCAAATTGTGCCGGATTAACTAAACATACAACTGGAATAAAATTCGTAATAGTACTTTTTGATGCGGTAGAGGCTCTTTTGATACCACTTAGCGCGACTGACTTGCGTGAATATTTAATTATTTCCGAATTACTCACTTAAAATTCTTAAATATAATCTCAAAAACAGATTGTTTCGTGTTGCTGAAAGCGCTTGCAAATCTCCTCGGAACTGTTGTTGTTTTTATTGCTTTTGATTTTAATAAGATTTGCGGTATCCGGAAAATGTTACATTGCCTCGAAACATGTTGGGGCGCTGTTTTAAATAAGTACAGCCGTTTTTTCCTTAATAATTATTTACAATATTTACAGATGCGGTGTACAGTCATGTAAATATTTCATATTGGATGTCGATGTTTTTTTGTTTTTTTTTTTTGTACTTTTTCTTATGAAAGTTATATATTATTTAATGAAAACTATGATAAATAAAATAGATAAAAATATTGTAGTATCGTAACGTAAAAATCGATTAAAGTGTATTTTCATGGGTTTTACAAAAAGTTTAAAAATACAATGACAATACAGTTTTACAAACGCATACGTTATACCTTGTTTTTCAATTTTGAAGGTGTATTTTAGTTTGCGTAATATTTCTAAAATCGACGTATAAGTATCGTAAAAAAAGTTTTGTACTCTATCGCGAAATTTTCATTTTCCGTTTATAAATAAGGGAATTTTTTCTTTATTTACTTTTTACTAAAGCCAAAATACAAGTTCGATCACGCTGGCACGAATATTGTTTTGCGCTGTTTGCCTTCATTTCCTAGAACAATTTTGATTTCTCTAGAACTTAAAACAGCCTAATTCGTGAATTTTACAGAACCGTTAGATCCGTTTTTTCAAAATCGGTTTTGCACATGTCAATAATAGAAGAATTACTTATCTAATAATATACTCGGTAATTCTATTCTGAACTTACAGATCGATGCGATTTTATAAATAAATTTCAGAAGCGGTGAATTATTTAGCAGCAATATATGTACATGAACGCTACTACATCCCTTTTTTTGTACATTGGGTTATTTTTATTTTCATGCTGAAGTATGCTCGATACTTGAAAACAATAAAAACAACTGATTAAATGCGAGAAATATTATTACAGATTCTGTATATGGCGACGTCCTTACATTTCAGAATTGGCATCGTATTTAAATATCCGTAATGTACAGCGCGAAGAAATAACAAAACAAACATATTACGCCTTTTTTTATACTTTCAGTTAAAGTAAAAAGTGTAAAGTAAGATATATACCCTTGATAAGACATCGTGGATTGTGTAATTAAACTTTTAAATAATGTACTTAAGGGTCCCTAATGGGGATCGGATGAGAATATTGAGGTCAGTGTTCCTTTCTACTTTTGGATTATCCGTCTTTGCTTTCCCCCAGATAATTCTCCGGTACGTAACTAATATTTAGTAACCAAGCGCCTTAACCATCTCGTAAATAAATTCGTTATATTTCAGGCCATATGGCGTAAATAAGCGGCTTTGTTTTTAATAAACCCCTAAAAAATACGATAATCGCTTAAAGGCTGGTCGTCTCGCTTTTAAAATTACTCCATTTTCGTTAGTATATATAGAATTTTCGCTCATATGATAAAATCGATATAAATACTGTACATCTTTGGATATCTGCGCACTCCTGACACACATATGTATATATATATATATATATATATATATATATATACACGGAGTAGTATATGATCGGAATACTTAATTATCCCTTTTGTTTTTAATAGAGCTGGTAAGATCATCGAGATGGATAATTTTGATCGCGTTAAATTTTATCTTTAATATTCATCCTTTCCATCAATGGCGCTGAATGACTGTTCTGAAAAGTGTTGGATACCTAATCGTGTGTATCGGTAGAAAATACCAGGGTACATCTAGAGTAATATTAGCTGAATTTATTACAAGCTTTTATTTAACTCTTCACGAGTTAGTATGTTAGTTTAGTCCAAATTTTGTCATCAGAATTTTGCACAGTTCTAACAAAAATCAAGCTTTGAAATTTTGCCACGTTTATAAATCCGTTGAGAATGTAATGTAGTATATAATATCTCTAATATCGTTCTAAATATCAGGTGTATACATAAGTTTTTGCCGTTGTTTGTTTTTTTGTTTTTTTTTTTTTTTTTTGGTAAAGAAAACAGATAATTTTCAAGGGAAACTCCCTTTTTGTTTATTGAACATATTGGCCATCGGCTTCTGCACGCTTCGCCCATCTTTCAGGTACGTCATGAATACCATGCAAAGAAACACTGTTTGTCTTTTGCGGCAAACCATTCGTCGACACACTTTCCAACTTCCTCGAATGTTGCTGAAGTGCTGCTCTACGAGTGCGTGCCCCATTGATGCGAAGAGGTGATAGAGTCAGATAGCGCCACGTCAGGGGAGTACGACGGGTGCGGAACGATTTCCCATCCAAGCGATTTTAACTTTCTCACTGGTTTTGCATTGTAAGACGGCGCATTGTCGTGTAGCAAAATAACTTTGCTATGTCTTGTGACCCATTCCGGTCGTTTTTCGATCAATGCATGATTTAAATTGATCATTTGTTGGCAATATCGTTGCGTGTTAACGGTTTCGCCGGGCTTCAAAAGTTCATAATACAAAATACCGCCTTAGTCCCACCAGACACAAAGCATGGCCTTCTTGCCGGAGCGATTTGGCCTTGAAAGACCGTCTTTGCTCGGTGACAGCCACGATTCTATCCGCTTCGGGTTTTCAAAATAAACCCATTTTTCGTCACCAGTAACAACAATTCGGTACAGAAATAATTTTCTTTCGTGGCGTTGAAGCAGCATTTCATAAGTGAGTTTGCGATTTTCTATTTGCCGTTCATTCAAATTATAGGGACCCATTTACCGAGTTTATGGATCTTCCCCATTGCTCGTAAACAACGCCTGCTGATTGTTTCTTGTGACACATTTAATGCTTTTGCCAATTGCTCTTGAGTTTGAGTTGGGTCATTATCCTTTTGTTCGGTGAAGTGTTATTCCCATTTGGGCTTCCTACTCCTTATTATACCCGTTATATCCTGTTGTGTCCTTTCTTTCCTCGCGCACAATTAGCGATATTTGATCGTCTCATTATAGGTATAATATTTTCTCTTCATTTTTAATTGTTTCTGAGCAAAGTAGTTGCCTCCCGGTCAAAAAAAGAGGAAACAAAACCCACTTAGTCATGTAGTTTATACGAGTGAATAAAGATTAGAATTATTGTAAAATACATAATACAGCGGTAATGCAGAAATAATCGATTTTTTTCCCGTTATATATAATCTTTCGGCAAGCTTTTACATCTGTTAAATTAATATAGTTATTATAACTGTATGGCATTATTGGTATGTGATATATTTTATGATAATTTCGATATTACCTTTATTAGTATCTATCCACCTAAACTATATATAACTAAAGGTAGATTTTGCATATTCAGAGCTTCCACTGTTCAAAAAACGTTACCTATTTTATTTTTTTTAGTACACTTTTTTTTTTTTTTTTTTTTTTTTTTTTTTTATAAATAAAATCTTGTTTAAAATATAAATATATGTATATATACGTATTAATTCCTCATTAAAGCCGCTGAGCATTATTTTTCAAGGTCTGTACAAAGATGTTGCTTTGATGGTTGGTGGAGAATCCAAAATGACCTTGGAAGGTCGTTCACAACACAATTTCTCGTTCCGCTGTTCGGTATCTGCATAAATTGCATAATTACCGCTATTATCATTTAGTTCAGCACTTCGCAACTTCTTTTTGTCCTTTTTTTTTTTTTTTCTCGTATTTTGCAACCCTAAAAATCTTTTGATGAACTTCGCAGTCACTACGAATTTATCCTAAATTTTCACCGGAGCAAGAGATGAAAGATAAAACCGCTTTTTAATTACAAATATTTCTGGTTAATGTCATGGATTGAAGATAGTTTATATATATATATATATTTTTTTTTTTTTTTCTTTCAAATTATCGGCTAAGACGACAACAATATTAAGAGACAGTTATTTTTTTTTAGGTATATATCGAAGGGGAATTATTCGAAGTAGAAATATCCATGTTAGCGGGCTTGTGTTAACATTCTCTACTAGCATTATTGTCTTTCGAAGTAGATGAATTATTGGATGAGTACGGAGAAGATAATTGTTGAATAGTTTTATTTGTTTTGTTGGCAGTTTTAACTTATGCTACGGGATTATTTGGTAACAAAAGGAAAAAAGGATTAGAGGGAGGTGTACGAACGAATCCGACATTAATTTAAACTAGTGATAAATTTAAAAATTAGATAACGACGGAACGAGAAACAAAACCGATGATAGGAAAGAAATAAAATAAAACGATAAAAATAAATATATATATATATAAGAAGATAATAGAAATAAATAAATTAAACGATCGCTCTGAACAAATTTTATCACGCGAGAACAATAAAAACCCGTCAGCGCCGCGGACACTAGAGTGAAAACAAAAAAAAACTCAAGCTCCCACCGTCACAATTAGCGTAAAATATAGAAGTTTCTGCTAATTAAATCACGAAATAATTCAAAAGTCGAACGTGTCAGATGTTCAACCGTCAAAATATTTAAAAGAAATAATTACTTATTCTGTACGTACACATTCCAGATGGAGAGAAACCTTTTCCGGCGGTGTTTAAAAATCTCCACTTCTAGCTGAACTAATGAAAGAAATTGAAATTCAATCAAAACTCATTTTTATCGCGACAATATTCAAAAAACCAAGACGAAACAATTACTTCAAATGTTTTTCGCAATTTCGAAGCTATCAGCAAAATATTCTGAAATATTTGAAATCACTACCCGGCATAGAAACGAACAAAATGCGAAAGGTATTAAATACACAATGCAAATTAATGCAATTTATCTTTAAGCCGCGCAAAGGGTACCGGCAAACGTGATATTGAAATGGAGCTAACACACCCTGCGAAGGCAATTAATGGCGGTTGTCCTCAAATAATTTTATAATGGAGCGCGATTTGCACTGTTCGATTTCAGGCCGATAATTTTATATTCTCTCCGTTTCAGAAAAATGAAAATCATCGGAGCGAATGCATTTAGGCCGCTTCGCTGCTATTGTAGTTTATAACGGAAATGATAGTTGAGTAACGATGATACTGTAATCGGAATGCTGACGACGGTAATTACAATAGCGCTAGTAATAGTGATAATAACGATAGAATTAACGGTATCTCATCGATGTTAAGTTCGTTTTTGAATGGTTTTTAATTCCCCGGTATCAGCAAAGTTACCGATACATTTTTACAACGATGCCAAATGACGTTGAAAGCATTAGCGATGCATAAATGACATTGCTCAAAACAAAAAAGGAACAAACTATTAATTATCGAAACGCAGAAACAGAAACAGTTTTAGGACACATACGTCGCATAATGCTGCTGGTTCGGATCATAGTCAATGCTTTCGGTGAAAAAAACATTTGTAAACAATATAAAAAGGTTCACGTCGAATTATAACATTGAAGGAGATCGTTTTACTTTATCAACGTCAAAAAGTTTTATAACCGATATGCGGATACTTAATTAAGGAAGAATTATTCCAAAGGTGTTCGCTCGGAGCTATTATGGAAGTAATGGAAATCGAAATCGGTGTAGGCGCTCTTCAGTTTGCTGATGTGCGTGAGAGCGCGCGCATAGTTTTATAGCGGACCGCCGCTTGTCTCGAGGTTTCTGAAGAGAGTAGAAGAAAGCTTAGAGAAGCCAAATGGGATGTAAAGGAAGTTGTGAAACGGACAGAAGGAATTTTGTACGGTGCGGGGGTGGAGCATCGCCAATTAAGCGCGTAGGTAAGATTTTTTCATGGTTTTCAAAAAAAAAATTTGAATGCGTTTTTTTCTCTCTCGAAATGGCATTTTTTGGTCTTAGGTTGTCCAATTTTCAGAAATTACTGAACCGAACCTCTTTTAAATAATAATTGTAACAATAATAATAATAATATATATTTTTTTTTATTCGACTCGTTTGCATTTCTGTATCGCTGGTCTCATTTCAATTACTTAAAACCTCATATTTCGTGAAGAAGAAGGGATAGAAAACTTAGCCTCACCTTAAAACCTTCGTTTGGGCAATATAAATAAACCCTGAAAATTTTAGCATGATCTGTCCAGCGGTACAGGAATGCATACCATGCAAACGTACAAACATTTATTTTTATATATATACACAGATTTTACTAATATTATTAAAAGCTTACGAAATCCGGAGTAAGTTTACTGCGCGAAAAAGCTGAAATCTGATAAGAGTGTATGTATTTTATCGGGGAAATGGTATATCGATCAGTGCCTTTTTTATTAAAGTTGCCGTGTAGAGTACAAATGAAATAGACTGGCCCATTTGGTATCTATGCTGGACAACGCAACTATTCTGTAAGGTATACGGGGTCTGCGTTCTTTACTTTCTTTGTTTTTTAATTTTATCAACCGCATAAAGTTGTATAAAAGAAAGCGTTGAAAGTAAATTTACTAATATATATATATATATGTATATGTATATATATGTATATATATATATATTCGTGTGTGTGCGCGTGCATGTTATTTTAAAGACTAGGTAAGCAGCGTTTATAACGCGCGAAGCTTTTCACAGTCCTTTGTATATATATTTTTTAAGTGCAGAGTATTCATTCGAATAATCGAAATGTCGTATTTTCTTTGAAGGTAGCAGTACGGTGCGCAGGAGATACACTGTCGCAGCAATGTGGAGTCCTACGCACGTACAGGTGACGGTGCAGCGAGCCAAAGGATTGAACAACAAAGGAACAAATAAAGTTTTCGTGACGATCGGTTTAGGAAAGGAAAAGTACCAAACGTCGGTGAAGGAAAAGGACGGGGATCGCGCCGAATGGCACGAGAAGTGCGAACTTCAAATTCCGAAACACGGCAACACCGCGTCCATCGTACTGACCGCGTTGAGTCAGAACTTTTTAGGCGTCGACCAGTTTCTCGGCTGCGTGAACATTCCGCTGAGCGAGCTGGACGTGTACGAACGACCGAAAAACAAATGGTACGATCTGCAAGACAAGAACGGCAAGGAGCGAACGAAGGACCGCGGCCAACTCGAAGTGAAAATCGGATTTTCCGTGAAGCCGGGCGCCGGCGGAGGCAACTTGAACGAGACGGGAAAGAAAGATCATCGCAGAGCGTCGCTAGGACAGCTGTCGCATGTGGCGCACAATGTGGGCGGCAGTTTGGCTAGCATCGGGAGCGTCGACAAGAAATCGTTCAAGAAATTAGCCAAGACGATTACTCGCAAGATGAAACGAGATAAAAAGTCGATGGATGGTCTGTCGGACGATGTTCGCGTCGAAGAGTCGTACCAGCAGCGCGGCTTGCAGTCGCAGACGTCCGGGTCCGCTGTCGCAGCCGGGCAAGTACCCGGCGATGCGGATCCGGGAGTGATCAGCGACGACGAATTCACGCTAGACGATCTATCGCATACCGGGTCCGGCTGTTCGCTGGAGATGGCGGCCGCATCGACCGGCGGCTCTGTCGAAACAGTGGCCAGCTCGGATACGGTCCCGATGTCGTCGAAAGATCACCATCATCAGTCGCAACAGCTGTCGACGACGCAACACCACCCGGTACAGTATAACACGATGCCGCCGCTGAAACCGCCTCGTTCGGTCACTCCGATTCACGAGAAATTCGTGCAAAAGTGGGAACAAAAATTACAAGAAGCGAAGAAAACCAGAGCCGTTTTGAACAAATCGTCCGAACGGATCGTAGTCGGCGGCGAATCGAAGAGTACCTTGTCATCGCCGAGCAGCGGTCGCGTGTCGTCCGAACTGGTCGCTCAGTACGCGGACAAAACCAGAGAAGATTTAATCGAACTGGTGCACTCCATGAAAGAGACCGTGCAACGCGCGAATAAGGAGCGGAAAGAAATGGAAGACTACATCGATAATTTGCTGCTGCGAGTGATGGAGGTCGCGCCCGATATTCTGCAGAATCCGTACGGTTCGCACTAGTTGCCCGACTTTTGAACAAAGCATCCGCATAAACCAGCGCCGAAAACAACCATCTTGTAAGACGCTGAAAAAACCTGAACGGTCTCTTTCCTTTCTCGTTATCTTTTCTTTACATAATTCTATTCGTCTCGGGTAATGGGAAAAACTTGGAAATGGTTTTGCGTTATATCCTTTTAATTTCCCATACATCTCTATACCGGGCAGTCGAAATTACTTTCAAGTTTCGAAATCATTCGCGCGCACAAATGAAAGGTATTTTTCCAAACGGAATGGCGGGCCACTTTCGGACAACTTATTAACCTGAAACATCATTGTAAAACCGGCGATAATTTTCACCGGAAGAATTCTAAATTTGCCAAACAAAAGCAGCGTCGATTAATATTTAAAATTATTTTGTGAATGAATTTTCAGCCTCAAATTATTTATCTTTTTTACTTTTCTAACACGGCGATACAAAGATTTATATATATATATATATATATATATATATATATATACTGTTTACTGATTTGGTAATTTTATAAATTACATTCAAAATTTCAGCTCTAGAATTTCGTCATTTCCATTTTCGAACAAATTAATTATATTGTAACGATCATTTTTCTTTTTTCCTTTTTTCCTTTTTTTTCTCTCTCTCTCTCTCTGATAGGTTATACGCGTTTCCTTGTTATTTTAAATCTTCATTCGCAGAAAATGTGTTTAACCTAATAAAATCATTCAAGTTAAGATCAAAATAGAGAACATAAATATTTACAGTTATTATAAGTATTACATTAAAAATTGCGATGTGAACGGATGGAACAAAATCATATTAAATAGTTGATTTCTCTCTCCTTATGCATGAAATTAAGGACGGTAATTTTAATGTCTTCCAACAACACTGTTATCGTTTGAATTTATTTAAATACTAATATGATTTCTAGAATGCTACAGAGCTCATTGTGTGCGTTTGTAATTTGACTAGTTCAAAAATTAACAAACTTTGAAAACATTTTAAGAGCATATATCGACGTAGCCGTTAACGTAAGTGGAATGAAAAATAAACCTCTGTACTACCTTTTTTGAACTATCGATATTAGACACGCTAGTAATTGTATTTTTATTTGTTTCACAAAAACATTACTGTCGATTGTGCCCCATACTGGAAACAATTAAACGAATTTAATTTATTTAATAATAGTAGTTTTCGGATATCTAATTTTTATTGCAACACAAGTAAAGATATCAGATATGTAACATAAAACAATTGTGATTGGCTGAGTTTTTTGCGATTCCTAATATATATATATAGAAAGGTACCACCGGTTGTCTTTTTAAGCATTATCATATTATTATTTTACTAAAAAAAAAAAAAAATGTTAAGGAATTTGTTCAACGTGGACAATTATTTCTGTGATACTTACGTGCCTTGTTTATGTTATATAATTAAATTATTCATTTAAAATGTACATCATATATGTTTATGCAACTTATTTTATACAAATAAACAATTTTATTTCATTTAGAATATTTTTACTTCCGTTCTGATCGGTATAACCGTTGATGCTTGTTAAATAAACGAATTAATGAAATGTATTAAACGTTCAAATAGCTATAACAACAGTTAACCGACCTCACCCTCAAAAGAAATACATTTTTTTTTTTTTTTTTATTTATATTTTTCCGGACGCGTCAACATTAATTAACCTAATAGCGCGCAAAGAAATCCACGAGAATTTTCTTCTCTAGAATTTTCATCAAAGTTCCCGACAGAATACAATTTAATAATGCTGTTAAATTTACTCTACGTTCGATACATACTTTTACGATAATTTTACTCGGTTTTAAATTAATAACACATTACCGCCAAAAGTGTTTAGATTTCGAATTTAGTGAAGAACATTAACTGCGATTATGCCGTGGATTTATGTATGTAAATGTTTTTTCCCCGCTTGCCGTCTGTCTTAATGAGACAGCAAAGCCGCTTTCACATATACATAAATATAAACTTGACCGGGTTTTCATTCATTTTAAGACTGTGAAATTATACGAAAAAAATGTTGACCATTTTAAATTCTGTGTTGCAAATGTTTTTTTAACTTAAATAAAACACAAAAGTTAACGAGAGAAAAAAGTTCAGAAGCAGATTATTTCAACTTGGTTTGTATATCGGTTAAAGATACATATTTAATCGTTCTAAACACATTAATAATAAAATAACACTCAGTGCTCTAAATGCTTCCTTTTTGGACATATTGCGCGCTATTGTCGCAGCTCTCATCCCGTTTGCTCCCACTGTGCTTCCAGACATCCCTCTTCGGAATGTTCCAACCTCCCGGAGGCTCCTATTTGTCACAACTGCAAAGCCATAGCTCGTCCGATCGTGCCTGCCCGGAGTGGCTTAGACAACAGGATATTAAAAGAATAATGGCGTTCGAGAATATATCGTTTCAAGACGCCGTCAAATATAAATCCTCTAGTGTCGTTTCCTAAGCCTTTTCCTATGCTAATCGTGCCGCAGCCCCTTCTTCCTCTCAAGCCTCTTCTTCAAACACTAATAAATTGTCTTCTCCTTCTCGTCCTAAATCTCCTACTTTTCATAAAGCTTGTAAATCGAAATTTCATTCCAAGCCTCTCTCTCTCTCTCTCTCATTTTTCTGCCGTCCCCTCCTTCTACTCCTGTTCTCCATCTGTTGGTTGGGCCTTGAATCGTGAGGATTACCCTTAGCTGAATTCTTCGTTGCCTTCCAACTCCTTTCTGGTTCCTCGCAGCATGCTTTCTAATTTCTCCCCCAATGATTCCTCTCTTAATATCACTAATCTTTCCGCCGCAATCATGGAACTTCTCGCTTCTCATAACATAGCCGCCTCCTCTTCTTTCCTTGACAATATTTCTTCTTTCTTATCCAATTACGTCCATTTCCCGTAAGGCATACTTTTCCTTCTCCTTGTCTTCCCCTTCCCCTCGTTAGCCAAACGTCTTACTTACGTTTCAGGAACACTAGACTTACCTCTGCGCTCATATCGTTTAATTTATTCATATGGAGGCATAATTGTCTTTTTAGGGGAGGATACCTACAAACTGGTCGACAACCATGTTCGTGCAGGTACTTCTCACTGCGCTTTGGATTATACCAAATTGATCCGAATAGAAAAGGTCCGGCAAATTGGCCCGCATATTATGGCGGGCAGGACTTCTTTCATCTTCAGTTTCCTTGTTCTTCCTTTTTCCTCCTCAAGTTGGAAGTGCGTCCCTCGCTTCTTATTTACTAACTTTTCTTTCTTCTTTTATAGCTACTTCTCTTATTTCATCCTCGCCTCTGCTCTCGTTTTCTATCCTATTCTAATCTTCTCGTATCCTAGATAGCATGTCGCGTCCTTATGCTTTGAACATCCTGCAGTGGAACTGTCGTAGCTTACAAGCTAATAAATTAAGTTTAGAGGGTTTAATTAGACCTCTATAATATCCACTTGGCTTTTTTATCCGAAACTTGGCTCAAATCCTCCTCGTCTCTACATTTCAAAAGCTATTTTTTGTTCGGTCCGATCGTGCGGATGGTTGCGGTGGCGTCGCCATTCTTATTAGATACGATCGGACCTATCGCACGATATCCCATGTCTTCCTCCTTCCTATCCTAATCTTCCTAACATAGTTTACATTTCCCTTTTGAATCTTCTTCCGAATCCATTACATATTGCTTGCATTTATAACTCCCCTAACTCCAGCCTTTCTAATCTTCCTCTTATTTCATTTCTTTCATTTTTATATGGCCCTTCATCATTGCAGGGCGACTGAAATGCGCACTCTCCTCTCTGGAGTTGCGCTGGGCATAATCCTAATGGTTCGATTCTTGAAAATCTCATCTTGGACCATGATCTCTTTCTTCTTAATGATCGGTCTCGTACATTTTTCAAGCATCCATCTTCCTCTAATTCAGGTGATCTCCCCTTCTCCTCTCCAAATCTTGGTCTCCTATGCTCTTGGAGGACTCTTGACGGCACTTTTGGCAGCGATCATGTCACCATTCGTCTCACTCTTAATGATGCACTCCCTCCCAAGTCTTTTAAGCCCCTTCAATCAAACCGTTGACTCCCTTCTAAAACTGATTGGGCTAAATTGCGTTCCTTGGTGGATTCCTCTCTCCCTTCTATTTCTGATGTTCATGATCCCTTCTTCCGTTACGATTTTTTTTACTCTAAACGCTAGATTCTGCTCTTTCTGCATCTTCTCCTCCTATTTCCAGCACGCGCAGTCACTCTTCTTCGTGTGCTTCCTCACTCTGGTGGAACGAAGAGTGTAAAACAGCGTTCCAAAAAAGTTCTGCTACCTTCAAAGCGTTCCGCTCTCATTCCTCTATGTCCACCTTCCTAGCCCACAAAGAAGCCAACGCAAAAGCTCGTTTCATCCTTAAGTCCGCCAAAAAGAATTCTTGAGAGTCTTTCTGTTCCTCCTTCTCTAGAGATATGCCCTTCTCGCAGATCTGAAAAATGGCCAAGTCATTTAGATCACCCTTTTCTGAGTGCTCTCGTCACTCCCACCCTTCCAAACCCCAGCTGAAGTTCTTCTTGGATTCCATTGCTCCCGCATATGTACCCTCTCTGTTCTTCCTTCTCTTCCGGTTGACTCTGAGCCTCACTTCCTGTCTTCTCCTTTCCATTACGACGAGCTTGCATCCATTCTTAATAAATTCATTTCGTCTGCTCCTGGCCAGGACGGTTTCTCGTTCCTTATTCTTAAAAATCTCTCTCCTGCTGCGCTACTTTTCCTTCTCCATATTCTTAATTCTTTTCTCCTTTCTGGTTCTACTCCAAAATCCTGGAACGGCTTTATTGTTGTTCCTATTCCTAAAAGAAATCACTGTTCTTTCCGTCCCATTTCCTTGGCTTCTTGACTGCGTAAACTTTTTGAAGATTTGATTAACAGTCATCTCGTGTGATGGCTGGAGCACAATACTCTGGTCCCTCCTAATATGCTTGATTTTCGCCCTGGACTTGGACCGGTTGACTGCACTAGTTATTTCCTTTCCGATGTCTAGAACTCCTTCCTAACTAAGAAATTTAACATTGCCTCCTTTGTGGACGTCTCTTCTGCCTTTGATAATGTGCATCTTCCCTCTCTGGGTTCCAAACTATTTTCTCTTAACCTCCTTCCCGTCGTCGTCATTCTCATACTCAACCTCTTCCAGAACAGAACTATCTTTCTTTCCTCTTCCTCCCATTCCACCTCCAGATGCGTTTATCCCACAGAGTTCCTGTCTTCTACACTTTTTAATATCTACTCTCTTGATATCGCTTCTCTTCCTATTCCTTCTTTCTCCCCCCTCTTCGCTGACGACATTTTGGTCTATTCCATCTCTGACAATCTGTCCGCCGCTATTGATGAGTTGAATAATTCCCTGTCTATTCTTAACAATCCCCTTTCTCGGCTTCATTTCTCTCTTTCTCCTACCAAGTCGTCTTGTATCATTTTTTCTCTCGGCCCCTTTAACCGCGCTCTAACTTGCATCATTGTGTCTGGTATTCCTATTCCCGTTGTCAATTCCATATGCTATCTAGGGCTTTTTTGGAATAGCCGCCTCACATTCCATGAGTACATTAATTTTCTCTGTAAATCCTGTCTTAAAATACTTAATCTCCTTAAATCTCTCTCTCCCCTCAGATAGGGAGGCGATCTGTTTATTCTTCTGATTCTTTTCAAAGCCATCATTCGGTCCAAACTCGACTGTTGTTCCTTTATCTACGGTAATTCCTCTAAGTTTTTCCTCCCTAAACTTGATGCGATCCAGAACTCTTGCCTCCGTTTGTGCATTGGAGCCTTGAAATCCTCCTCCATTCCCGCAGTCCTATCAGAGTCGGTTACCCAACCACTGTTTATTCGCCGTTCTCAGCATGGGTATCGCTTCTTAATTAAAAACGGCTTCCCATCTCCTCGTTCAAACTTATTTCTTCCTATCTGTATATCAAAAACCGCTGGAGTTTTTCTCCTCATAAAATACCAATCCTGTCGCTCATTGCTTCACGTCTTTCTAATTTTTCTCCCGTTGTCCTTTCCTCCCTTACTTCTCTCATGAGCCAATTCCTCCTCTCACAGTGCAGTCAACAATGAATTTATTCATCTATTGAATTCCTCTTTTCCTGCTCATATATTGATCTTTACGAATGGTTCCGGGAGCGAGGACGTCGTGGGTGGTGCGTTTACTGTCCCGTCGCTTCGGCTTTCTGAGTCCGTCCGGCTTCCTTCCTTCTGCACTATTTTTTCTACCGAGTCGATCGCCATCCTTCAGGCTATCTCTTTTATTTCCTCTTTAAGCGATCTTTCCCGATTCCTCATTATTTCGGACTCTAAAGGCGTCCTTCAAGCTCTATCCTCTCCTCCTTCACATGCCTCTGATAGTATTAATCTCTCAATTCGTTCTCTTACCTCCACTCTGCAGTCATCCCGCTCTATTCTTATTGATTTTTTATGGGTCCCCAGTCATTCCGTAATTGATGGGAATGACGCAGCCGATTCTTTGGCTCGTTCTGCTGGTCGCCTTGATTCATTCCTCAACCATTTCCCTTCTTCATATATCCTTTCCTTATCCACCTCCAATCACACCAGACTTTGGCGGGATATTTATTCATCCCTATTTTGTAATCGTCATTCGCATTACCGTTTTATTCAGTCGATTTCTCGTTCCCTATCTTGGTTCCATTCTATTCCTTTCGGTCGTCGCTCTTCTATTGTCTCCCTAATTCGTCTCCGGATCAATCCTACTTCTCTATTCTTACTTTCGATTTGCTCTGTCGCCTTCTCCTTATTGTTCTCTTCACGATTGTGATCCTCCTCGTATATGTGATGCTGATCACATTTTTTTCGAATGTCCTGCTCTTCGTAATGAACGCTCCCTTTTATACGGCCAGCTCTTGTCATTCTCCCTACTCCCTATAACTTTTCCTTTGTCTTCTCCTTTCCTTCATCTTCTGTGTTGCCTGCACTACTGTCCATTTCGGACCGCCTAGCTATTTAGTTCTTTAGCTTAGTTTTTCCTGTTGTCGGGTCAATATCACTGGCGCACTCACAAAAAAAAAAAAAAATAAATAAAAAAAATTACAACCGTTTTCTTAACTTTTTAACTTCATACTCCCCGGTAACAACAACTCTGCTGTAATAGCGTATAATAACCGATGATATTATCTAATTTTTTTGAACGATGACGTTATTTAACATTTTTTATGAAATTTAAATTACGCCATTTAGCACTTTGGGGTGCCGCACGGTTGTTTCGTGATCTATATGCGACTAGAGACACTCGTGCAGAACTCCAACACAATGTTAAAAAAATCACTATGGGAATTTTTTACAATTTTATACAAAAACTAGACATATTAAATAACAGAAATGCCTAAATATTGTACGAAAAGAAATACATTGTGTCTAATAATTCTATGTAACATAAAAACAAAGTTATGAAATCTATAAAATACAAGTAATATTTTAAATTACGAGTAACTTGTAGCCGAATAATTGAGTTAAAACGTTTCAGTTTAAGTGATGAATGTAATCGAAGAAATATTAACTTTTTTTTTCATACGTTGCTTAAAACTACTTAGTTTTCTTTACCATCTTTATTATAAAAATTAAACAATCCACGTTACCCATTTGTTCTGTTTGGAGACTTTAATGCACATTCTTTTTGTTCCCGGTAAATTCGACCTGCAAAACAAAAAGAAGGATATTATAAGATATAATTTCTAATTCACATATTGAATTACTCTATCGCAAAACTTGGTCGACGTTGGATCTTATCATTACCAACCGATTCATCCTGACCACAATCAAACAAGTCTACTTTTAGCTCACACCTTTTTTAGCAGTTCAGCCCCTTTGGTCCTCTGCCTCATCCGCTGCTTCCTTTCTCATTAAGTGTATAAAAAATCACACACCTCCAAAAAAACATCTTATTATTAAGAAGTGGCGGAATACTGTCACGTTTTACTAATCACAAAATATAATTCTCACCTATGCATGTTATAGACTAGCGTAGAATACACGAAGTTTATCTTCTACCATTTCAATTCGTAATGCTTTCCCCACTAAACTCAAACACACACTCGTTATTGAAATCTAATCTCTCAAAAACAATCCTGACTGCTGTCTTACGCGAACCACTTAAACCCGTGTTTGAACAATTTCCACCGTATTCATTCACGCCTTATTATAAAGGAAATTATCCGATCAATATATTCAGTGAATGTGCGCACTATTTGCTATTCAAGGTGCTGCAAATAGCGCGCTAAAACAAATTCTGCCCTTTTATCCAATACAAACTATTAAAGTGCGCTATATCCTTAAAATTTCAACAAGGTCAATATGCTACACGTTAATATTCCTTCCATCAAACTTTGCTTTGATCCGAAATTATTCGAATTCTCCTTTCGTAACTTCCACCGATAAAAATCAAAAACAATACGTTAGCATCCCCAGACTCTCGTTACGCCACCTCTTATCTCATTCATCATCACCCCTAAACAATACTCTCCTTTCTGTTTGCTCACGATGATGCAATTTTTCTATCACTCGCTCCATTTTCGATTTTCCTTCTACACTTTCCGAATCTCCGATAATCCTTAGAAAATCTAATCCACAATCTCGCTGCCCTTAAAGCTACCGATCTCTTCTCCTTTCTAGTAACAGCATTTGGAACTATTATATAACTGATAAAAGAAATAAAATGAAAATACATAAGTTCGTGTAGAAAAGTAGACACAGGTTTTAACTTTCTAAAGCTTACAGTAACAGTCACAGGTGATTTCGATATTTCCGTTTTCAACGGACCTATTTGAATGTTTCCGTTTAAAAATTACCTTTGAGTTTTCAAATCGTGAATGTGATTTTAAAATTTAACCTTTCGCCAAATCTTGTACCGTAAAAAGATAAGGTTGACCTTTAAATATTCAGTAATTTGACTGCAAGTTTTTCCAATGTTATTTAAGGTTTTAATCGAAAATGATGAAAAAAATTCGTAATATTTTAAAAACAAAAATGAATGGTGAGAGTTATGGTTTATTTTTAGAAACATAGTTACGTAGTTTTCTTCTGTTACCACTAGTGTCGGCAACAACGTGTTCACTATAATTTAAGCTGAAATGTTTGAAGTTACACTTCTGAAATTAGCTGACAAAATTACCTTCGTGAAACTTAATGCCAAATAATACATACAATTGTGAATCGATATATCATTCTAGATTATTTGCGATAAGTTTTTATTTTTACTAACTTCAAAAACAGAAGGTTAAGTGATCATCGCGTCTGTTTTTTATAGGCTTTCATTTAACTCGCTTTGTCATTCTGTCCGTCTGGGGGGAAACTTACGAACCGTTTTTCACCTATTTCCCGATGAACTAAAAAAGTGTCCTTTTGCAGAAATGCTTGTTATAGATGGCAATATAATAATATGCAACATCCGTGTTTCCAACTTCAAAATTAGACCGTCGGGATGCCGAACTAAGGAGAATTTTGAAAACGATTTTTCACCTGCTTGCCGATGAATTAAAAAAGTGTCCTTTTTCAGAAATGCTTGTTGTAGATGACAATATAATATTATGCAAAACATCTGGATTTCCAGGGGCGCCGAAAGCTCGAAATTTTGGAAAAAAATATTTTTTCTTTTCAGTCATGTGATATATCAATGGAAAGTTCGCTATTAGTTAAACATTGTGTTTCATGTGCTGAGGTTTATTCCGTATGTATTGCATGAAAAACAAAAGACAATATAATTGAAAGAATGCGATCATCCGTTATTTAATAATAAAATGTAACACAAAAAATTCTGTAAATGTTCTATAATCAAGATATTGAATAAAATAAAATAAAATTCTAAATTTATTGTTTTTTTTTATTGTTTTTTTTTTTTTTTTTTTTTATTGAAATACATAGTGAAAAGTTCGCAATAAAAAATAAAAAAAATAAAATTTTTGTTTTTTAAAAATAGGTTTTTATTTCTGCATTAAAAAGTACAAAATAACTTTATTAGTATGTTACTACCAGATACGCGTATCTTAACATTAAAATCTGAAACTACAAAATATTCTGAAAAATAAATGCGAGGGCCGCAAATTAATAATTAAATATTAATATTATAATACATCCTAAGCCAAAACTACAATCACCATTTAATGTTGTTCCATTGTTGTGCATCACAATACCACACACACCGAATATTTTTGTAACTGCGGCCCCCACTTTTATTTTTCAGAATATTTTGTGGTTTCAGATTTTAATGTTAAGATACGCGTATCTCGTAGTCGCATGCTAATAAAGTTATTTTGTATTTTTTGGTGCATAAATAAAAGCCTATTTTTAAAAAGGTTTTTTTTATTTATTTTATTTTTTGTTTGTTTTTTTATCTTTTTTTATGTTTATTCGTGCCTGAACCGGTCGGTAGTTGATACCATGTCGGTATATCGATAATTATCGGCGAACGCTCAGTAGCCGTTTAATTAAACGACAAAAAAGGGCGATCTCTTTAGAAAAATTTGTTTTTAAAAACGTGACACTAACACTTAAAATATTATCCCTTCCTACTCCTTCAATTATTCTAACTCTTGATTCCTTTCTGTCAGCCATCTTTGATCGTGTAAGGATCTGAGTCTCTCTTACCCCTCTGTTCCACTGTTCTTGAGCCAATGTCTATGTTGACGAACCCATTAAAAAAAAAAAAATATATCGATTTACCGAGCGAAATTAAGTTGGAAAAAAATTAATTTTCAATATAGCCAGATGAAAAATTAAAATATTATCAGTGTTAATTACACATAAACGAAAATTCGAATAAATGAAACTTACACGACGCCATTTACAGCTCATCATCCCTGGCCGGAATATTTTCTTCACATTATTGCACCGAACTTTTGATCATATGCACTGACAACAATGATAGCTTTTATTGGTTCGAAAGTGTTCTGCTCAATGGTATCGGGAAGTATCGATGAACGTACTCAATAGTCATCAAATAACAATGCAAAAAAAATAGTCTCCTCGAAGGTTTGCTAAAATTAAACAAAAAGAGAAATTTGAACATCCGAAATTTTAAAATTAAAAGGACGATGAACGCGAGTGGCACTTAAAGTGTCCTTAATGCTACTTACTATGAGGAAATAATGGGGCAATTCTCGTCAGGCAATGGCGCAATTTGGCTTTCACAAAACATTGCGCTACACTAGATATGCAATGTGAATTCGTTATTTAAAAAGATTACATGTCACTATCGTTGTTATCGAGTAAAAATAGAAAAAAAAAGATAATATTCTGTTACTATTATTTAGGATAATCAAAATTTTGAAGTATAAAAATCAAGTTGAATCTGGCAAATACTGTTTTTTTTCTTTATACTTTTATGTTTCATTTCAGTGACAAACATTTGCAACATCGAATAATGATATTAAAGTAGTCAAAAGTTTTCACATAATTTTATATTCAAATATACAATTAAACAAAAAACATTTCACCGGCTATGTGTAAAATTTTTTTACAATACAATACAGTAACTGTTTCTTTTTTGTGAAAGCAACATCCTGACCGTGTTTAACTGCTGTGGCTATTACGGTACGGAGATGCGCAGTTTATTTTTATAGATATCTGCTTATTCCGCTAGTTCTGATAAACTGTGTTACAGATAAAATTGCATTTGGGGGAATTCTCAAGAATGTTGGCGACTGTTTTGTTATTAATAGAAAGGAGCCGGTGGGGTGAGAGTTCTGGACAGTCGCACAGTATGTGGGAAGTTGAGGGAGTAACACCTTGGCCACAAAAAGGACAATTTATAGGAGGGGAGGACTATGTAGTTAAACTTACGTTTTTCACTTTCGGACGAAATATTGAATCATTGTTAAATCGATGGAATCTTACTATTTTATTATATCTCGATACTTATATAACCGTTGCTTAAATGAAATATTAGAGTAATAAAAAGAGTAAGACCAACACACGCCGCGTTCTTTAAATACATTACGAGCGCAATGGGCACTTTTATGCAAACGCCGGCGACAAATTTACTGCCGCGTTCTGAAAAAGGTGTCGCTCTATTCTTCAGAAGACCGAGCGTCTGAAAATACATTAGATTATACAGGAAACATGTATGTCCTTTTATGCAAAAGCTGTGTTGCGGCGTTAATAATGTTACAAACTGCTAATATTGATATAATTACATTCTATCTGTAGGGTTTGGCAATTTTTATCGTTAATATTTTGTTGTAATTGATTATTTAATTATAATGGAAATAGTAGATACGGAAAGATTAATCGATGAAATTAGAATTAGACCATCTCTATTTCGGATTTTTCTTGCGACGATTACAAAAATAAAGAATTAATGAATAACAAATGGATGGAAGTGTGCACAATATTTCTTACTAACTTCGATCAATTAGAGAAGCAAAATTTGTTAGTACATTAAATATTGTTCTGTACAAAATTTATCCATTATTTGTAATGGCTACTTGAATAAAAATCGAATTTCAGTAAACAATATTTGTTTCTATTTTCAAAAAAATACATTAATTTTTGTGATTTTAATTTGTTTTCTTCGTTATTTGATTTCCATAAAACTATTATTTTTAAGCTTATTTCTAATATGATTACATCGAGACATTGTTTTCTTAAACTAAAGTTCTTTATTTATAACGGTGGAATATTTCGTTCTATTTGAACATTGTACATTTTTTATATAGATTTAGTTATATAAAGTTATGTAGGTATTTTAAAATACTGTTTTCGATATTCAAACGGAATAAAACGTAACCAGCGTTTTATTTTATTTTTTTCAATTAAAAATATATACAAGCTATAATATAAAAAATAAATTATATTTTCTTCTTCTGCCAAGAGGAAGGGAACCATCACTGCTACTAAAAAATGCTTAGCAAATTCGTTTCTGTATATATATATATATATATATATATATATATATATATAACTCGGCCATTTTGGCCTCGCAAGGGGCTGTGCCCCTTGACCCCTCTTGCTTACATTTCTGTCTCTTTCTCTTCTATACTTTGTATAAAATGATCAAAATTTACAACGTAATTCTTACTGGCATCAACACACACGAAAAATAACATAACCACAAAAATCCTATTCTAACATTTAACTTCCGTTATATAAAATTAAGACATTTTTTCGTTACATTTATTGTTACATATTTCGTTACATAAAATTGTGACATTTTTTAAATAACAATAACAAAAATATATATAATATAATATAATATAATATAATATAATAAAATAAACTTTAATAACAAACAATATAGATCAATAAATTAGATAAATACCTATTTAGAAACGTTTTCGGGCATAACCCATCATCAGCTAACACTAACTTAAAGGAAACTTAAAACATACTGAAGTGAATATAGGGAATACATGTGTATATATAGTAGATGTAAAGAGGAATAAACATGGCAGGTATAAAAATCTATATGTTGAAAATGCTAATAATTAATATAAAATATAAAATAAAACAAGAAGACAAAAAGTTAAATTTTTATATTAAACAGTGGATTATTATTATTAGGTGTTTGGTCATTTAAAATATTATTTTTATATTTATTTATATAATAATTTTCTGCAATGTTCATATTATTACCTTTGTGATAAGTGGCCAGGATGGTTACATATCACAAAGGTAATAATATGAACATTGCAGAAAATTATTATATAAATAAATATAAAAATAATATTTTAAATGACCAAACACCTAATAATAATAATCCACTGTTTAATATAAAAATTTAACTTTTTGTCTTCTTGTTTTATTTTATATTTTATATTAATTATTAGCATTTTCAACATATAGATTTTTATACCTGCCATGTTTATTCCTCTTTACATCTACTATATATACACATGTATTCCCTATATTCACTTCAGTATGTTTTAAGTTTCCTTTAAGTTAGTGTTAGCTGATGATGGGTTATGCCCGAAAACGTTTCTAAATAGGTATTTATCTAATTTATTGATCTATATTGTTTGTTATTAAAGTTTATTTTATTATACCATTTTAACAAACAGGATGTATTCACCTACATTTAATAACAAAAATCCTACAAAATATAACAAACGTTACATAAAATTGGGACATTTTTCTGGGACATTTTTTTGGGACATTTAGCGTTACATAAAATTGGGACATTTTTCTGGGACATTTTTTTGGGACATTTAGCGTTACATAAAATTGGGACATTTTTCTGGGACATTTTTTGGGACATTTTTTCGAATGAGGGGTAGCCTAAGAATTACGTTGTAATTAATATATATATATATATATATGCTGCTTTCCTTTCGCGCAGTAAGGACAACAATCCGTTTTTATGCTCAAAAGAATATAACCCAGTTGTTTCTAAAGTTTCTTTAACTTGATAACCATCTCTGATCAATAATTAAGTAAAGCACTAATTGTTTTCATTACATTTGTGGTGTTTTCAATTCCGATATTCATCGGTCTATGCAGTATTCTTCATTTATTTGTGAGAATACCAAGTGTACATTCCACAAATCTTCTTGCGCGAGTTAATCGATAGTTAAAAATTCGCTGTTCTTTTGTTAAGTAATTGCCAGAATAAGGGCGCACCATATTCTCTGAAATAGGAAAAACATCTCCCCCATACAAACATAATGGTATACACCATTTGTCATTATTTTTTCTGGTTTGGAAGATCTAACAATTTTGTTTCACAAGTGCTTGATAAAAGTTGGAATTCTCGTACATACTATTGAGTCAGATGATTTACCGTAAGGGGTCCAACATCTATGTATAAAAATTGATAATTACTGTTGATTTTTTATAATTATAAAATAATAATGCACAGAGTGTTCAGATTTAATAATCCGAATGTGTTTACCATTGCAAGCTTCAATGCAATGGGAAAAATTACTGTTTTTTTTTTTTCAAAACCTTATTTGCAATTTTCATCCGCATTTCTGCTGAAAATTTTGGAAATACTTCGTTATATATTGTACTTCACAAAGCATTGAGAATATCTTTGGTATAATAAGGTTTTTGGTAGTTATTCCAATTCTAAAATTGTAATGCGAATCTGTATAAGTGCAACCAGAACCCAAGTATCTGCAATGAAAGATTATACTATAATATTTTATAAAATAATTTAAATCATTTTAAGATCCAAATTGCTATTTATAATCTATTATTTTAGATCATGATTTACAAATGAAATGAAAAAGCATTCGTGATGCTTATACCAGTTCCATGTGAAATGCAAAAACTAAATCTGGTCAAGGGTGGAAGCAAGCAAAAAACTTATGTACATGGAAGTTGTCTCGAATTTTCAAAAAAATTCTGTTACTTCCATCAAAACATGTACATACTTCACTTTCAACGTAGTCCGATGCTAGCCTGTAGAATGAAAATGAAGATGTGGTCGTAGTGGAAGTATCAGAAGAAGAACATGCTCGTCAACTTAGTAGTACTAATTTCAGACAAAGAAAATGCCGACTGGATGAAAAAATTGAGAACTACATTGACGATTTTATAAGTACAAAAAGACTTCGCTGGAAGAAAATAATGATGATGCATTGTTTTTCCGTTCATTATATCCAATGTTAAAAGATTTATCACAAGAACAAAAGATAAAATTTAGAATTGATATAATGAAGTTGCTTTTAAAGTATCATCAAAAAAGTAAAAGAATTTTTGCTGACGCATCCGATTCTGCTACAAAAAAAAATTGTGCAGCTGCAACATCCGGACAATCAGTTTTATCATCAACAGATTAATACATCAAATCTGACAAGCGGCTAAAGCCTGAGAACTCCACTCTCAGAACCGACGTCGTTACAATGACAACTATGTGGATGACGTTACAGAATATAAACATGAAAACTATAGAATTTTTGAAGAAAATCACACACTAACGAATTATTCGGCTATTTTGAATATAACCATCTGATTTGACATGTTGTTAGTGCTTTTTTATGTATGCTATTATTTGAAGTGTTTGTTTCTTTGAAATTTTATTTTTAAAATGAATTTTGTATGTGATATTTGTTCGAAAGAATATAAAACTCAAATGTCACTTGATATAAAAATCATTGTAAAATACATCAGATTTATAAGCCTTATGAAGCAACAAAATATGAGTGCGATGGGTTTTAATTATTGCAATTCGTACTTGGTGCCGACTACAAAAAGTTAATGTTGCTTAAGAATTGCCACAATATCTGTATGTATATTACTCCAAAATATATTGTTAGTGTAAATCTGGAAGTTTTTTTTTTTTTAAAAATTTTATTTCACCATTTTTGTTGTAAATATTTTTCGACAGATAAACTAACTTAAAGCGATGCTTCTTTTGGTGTTACATAAGGATGGGAGATATTGATCTAAGAGTCATTTTCAAATTTTGTTGGTAATGAATTGTTTTTGGCTAGTTTTTGTCTGCTTATGTTAAACAAGGTATATCTCTAATGACTCATTATTTTAATCTTTATTTTAATAACACCTTCATAAATAATCTTGGATGCTTACTAATATGCTCATATAAAATTATCACAGACCAATACAATTTCTAGTACATAAAAAATTATTCAAATCACTCTCCTTGTTTTTTTTTCATCAGTTTGCCAATACTAGGGATTTTTACCCAGAAACAATTGTAAAAGGAAGAAATCAATTCAAAAGGTGTACTCAGTAATATGAAAACATAATACCTATTTACAGACAGAGATGGGCTTGTAAATGTCACAATGGAAATTTAAGTTATTTTTTAAAATCTGAATCTATATTTCCCTTATAATTAGCACTGATAACATTTTCATCTTGCTAAAAATTAACTTTTTTCAAAAATACATTTCCATAGTAAATTGGTAATATTTTAAATCAATCACATTTATTACATTATTAAAAACTTTGTTCGCCTTTTTTGCTTACTACTCAGTTTGTGTAATCAATTTCCCCACCAGTACTTACTATTGACCGGTATACTTTTCAACGAACAAGGACTCTTTAAAATCTGTCTACATGTATGTGATGCACAAGCAATTATAATCATTGAAATTATAGTATGAGAAATAATGATTTATTTTGATAAATCTTTATTAGACTCGCCATTTTGTAAATGTGAAATATAAAACTGGTTAAATAATAAAAGCCTAGCCTAATTTAATAGATCATTTTACATTGAGATGGATTTGATACCTGCAGCACAATCTTTTTGACTGTGTTCAAGTTATAAAAATATTCTCCGGTTAAATTATTAATTTGTGGTCTTTCAAACACTGGCCCTATTCGACTAAATTGCAGGTTTGTCAGTATTGAGAACGCTTGTCAGCTAAAACCAAAATTCCTTTATGCGGTTGAACAGACGGATATGTTGGAGTTGAGACTGTGTGTGTGTGTATTATTGATAGCGGCTGATAGCGAAGGTAACTATATGTGTTTTTATAATCATAATTTTTTAAAAACCAATTACAATTTATAAAATTTTTAATTTTTGAATATCAGTGTTATTTCTATTTGAATTCTAACTGTTATATTGCATACCATTGAAAACATTATAAAGGTGGATTCAATTAAAAATAGAAGTATAGTGTGGAATGATTTCAATCAATTAGGTGATGACATAATAGAATGCAAACGTGGTTCACAAATTTCAGTTATAAATAATTCAGCTGGTTAAATTATAAATATTATGAAAAGGGGAATACTTAATGATTTTAAATACTTTAGTTAGATTTTTAAATGTTAGCCAATATGAGAACTTCTAACAATAATTTACATTGAATTAAAATAATACCTTGTAATAACTTGCATGAAATGTACATAGTAATATTTAAGAAAACATTCATGTAGTATGCATTACATAAATCAACATAAATAAACAAAAATTTAGAAATATATGCTTTCTCTAAACTTCACATTAACTTTATTATCATTGAAAACGTTTGATATGATGACGTTTTAGCCATAACAGAGCTTAACAGGAAATTATAATATTAATTATTTGACAACGGTGTAAATAAATTTGTAAGTGTGAAATATACGAATAATTAAATAAGCTTCTGGCTTACAATTTTCGATGGGTTATATCCTGAATGAGCTAATAAAAATTTTATTCAGAATGGACATTTTAATTTAAAAGAAAATATGTTTTATTAAAGTAAAAATTTTATTAAGAACATTTTGGTTTAAAAAGAGAACATTTTATTTTATTTTAAAAAATTTTTGTTTTGAACTTTATTTTAACCAGTTTCATTTTTAAACTCAGCTAATTCATTATGGTTGAGCGGTTATTACAAAATTAAATAACTATAATTTTATTAAAGTAAAAGATATATTAATATAAGAAATCGGAAAATTTAATCGGCATAAAACAAAAGAAATTCAAGGAACCAATTCAGTGGAGGATTCAACAACTAGTTATCCAGAGGAATTTATAGAATATACTCCGGTAGAAGAGGTAAATTGAACGCAAGATACAAATAGTGATTATAGTATATTTATATTTTATGTTTACATGAGAAATTAAACCATTTGTATAGTTGTGTAATGTGAAGATGTTATAATAATTTTGCGTGCGGCGTTGCGAAAGGGCCCTCAATGAGATAATCGTCTTATTACTAATTCGAGCATTTTGTAATTTGTTTTGTTTATATGTTATATTATAATTGTTAGTATAAATTAAATAAAAATAGTAATTTATCTTTGTTGAAGACAATTCACAGAAATAGTGATATTGTTTTTAAAAAACCCTTATCCAGAGTTTAAATTTGACGAGATATTTAAAAATTGGTTTATTTGAAGATTTGTAAATTTAAAAAAAAACAAAAAAAAAAACAATTATATTACGTAACTAGTCAGTTCATTTGACTGGTCATGTAATAATATAAAAAAGATTTTTTTTTAGAGATATAAAAAATACGTTTTTTTTACCCACTGTACTGGCTTTAAAAGGCCATAAACAGCGTCAGTGACTTCGACTTTAACCTACCAAATAAATCAGGTCAATCCCTCCAATGAAAGAATTAGGTCTGTGTGAGGATGTGCTAGAAAATAGATATCAGTATCCGGGCCCCTATAGCGACAATGCGACTTGGCATTGCCCATAGGACCCTGGTTAAAGAATGTATTTCATATAGCACCCGGACACCCACTCAAGCACAACCCATAGGTGTCTAGGAATATATAAAACTTATAGCCCGCACTATTGCAACAGTTGTGGTTATGCATTGCCTATAGAGTACTAGTAGAAGCTATTCCGAGTAATGGATTAATATTATTGTAACTATCATACAGCAAGTATATTTCTTATACATATAACGGTTTAAATATTTTTGTATCATGGAATGATTTAAGTGATAAATGCTATTAAGTGACAGGAAGAGCGTCACGGCACTATTTTCTTCTCTTAAGCCTTCGTCTTGGATTATCTAGAAGAGTATTAATATACATTCTATTTATGTTTGGGTTAGTATTTAATTATAATTTTTCAAAGAATTTTTGATACTGTTCGACGTGCATTGCTTTAACATATGGAATATCTAGACAGGGCTTGAAAGCCAGCCGAAAGCCAAAAGCTAAAAGCTGAAAGCCAATCATTTTTAGATGTCATAAGCTTAATCCAAAAGCCATATTTAAATTTCCATAAGCTAAAAGCCTAAAGCTTAAGCTATATTCAAAATTTAAACAGTCGAAAGCTGAAAGCTTAAGCTGTATTTCTAGAAAAGCTAAATTAAGCTTTATATTCGGCTTAAGCTTTTTTTAATTTCTTGATTTTGCATTTTTGACATAATTATTCGCGTAAGAAATTGTTTTTAAAAACTTTTATTATTGTGTGTAAAGAAAAAAGTTGAAGTTTCAATAGTAATGCTAAATAGTTTGATGCATGGTAATTAGTAATTGATTTTAATTATCTTGTATTGAAATTCATTTCGTAAGCCGAAAGTTGAAAGCTTAAGCCGTATTTTAAATTTAAACAGCCAAAAGCCGAAAGCTTAAGCTGTATTTATCAAGGACATAAGCCGTATTATTATTCAGCTTTCAAGCCCTGTATCTAGATCATTATGTAAGGTTAAGTTAGACACATACTTTCGAGCTGACGTGTTGTTCGGAGAATAATTGATTGTTGCCTTTGGATCTGTAAGAGATTGCTTTTACTAGAGTTCCCATAAAATTGAAGTCCATACCTCCATAATAGCGCTATGACCATCAAGTAGGCAGATCGTTTCAGCTTTAGATTTAAAGTGGACTTCTTTCCTATCAATGGAGTCAGTTGTTTGGCACGTGTGAAACATGTTATAACAAATAAAATAAAAAGTATATACAAATATGAAATAAAAAGAAGTTCTTTTATTTTCTAGCACTTTTTTTCTCCTTCTAATTCATAGTTTAAAGAACAATAAATGTATATAATGTCATTAAAATCGACTTCAACAAAACATTATTCACATTATTAACTAAACTTTGCAATACTTTAAATGCAAAATAATGCAAAATGTAAAAACTTCACTGCATTACAAAGGTTACAAATCACAGGAACAATACTTTCAATTATTATTTGTATAAATTAAAGCTTAAGCTATATTCTATATTTAAACAGTCGAAAGACGAAAGCTTAAGCTGTATTATAAAAAAAACTAAATTAAGTTTTATACTTGGCTTAAGTTTTTTTTAAAAAATACATCATGATACTATTCCTACAAATAAAAATTAATTGAAGAATCAAAATATTTTTGATATCAATATTTTACAAATTTTAAATTTCTTGATTTCGCATTTTTGACATAATTATTTGCATAAGAAATTGTTTTTAAAAACTTTTATTTTTGTGCGTAAAGAAAAAATACTGAAGTTTCAATAGTAACATTTAATAGTATGATGCATAGTAATTAGTAAATGATTTTAATTATCTTCTATTGAAATTCATTTCGTAAGTCGAAAGCTGAAAGCTTAAGCCGTATTTTAAATTTAAACAGCCAAAAGCCGAAAGCTTAAGCTGAATTTTTCAAGGATATAAGCTGTATTATTATTCGACTTTCACGTCCTGATTGCAACTGCTCTAGAATAATTTTCGCTATCATTATACGCTTATTTACCGTTTCATCGTCATAGCTGAAAACCACTCGGTTAATGTTTCGGATTTAAATGTTTTGATTTGGTGAGTTAAATGAGTCAAATGAATTACTGAATGATTACAATCAATTTGCTGAGTCAGATTAAAAGAATCACTCATTGCAACGAGTTACTTTTCCCATCTCTAGTGTACTTTACTACTAACTCTACCAAAATTAAAGATTATTTAAACATAGCGTGCGCTTCTTTTTTTTTAAACAAAGCAACGGAGCATTATTTTTTCCAATTCAGTTTTATAATTCATATCGTCACAAATTATTCTATTTTTAAATTGATTGATATACTTTTATAAACAATGATATAATCGGATGTGTTACGATATGATATATAGATTACAGTCGGAATCGATATATTTGAAACAGAAAGCCTAAAAAAACAATAATTTTTGAAAACAAAAAAGTTTGATATAAAAATCGTTTAATTATTTCAGTATAATAGATTAATTTCGGGTTATATTGAATTTTTATGGCTGCTAATGACAGTATTGATTCAGGTCGAAGAAGGTATTTGTTTTGTTTTAATGTTTTATCGGTTTTAATTCATTACGCTGTCCCCTTTTTCCATAGAAGTTACGATGTAAAATTAATTTATTGCCTATATTTCATATTATTATAGACTAATTAAAGATTACGGAAGTTAATGTTTAAAATAAATTTTGGTTTACAATTTAAATGATGGGAAATAATTTATTAAACTGGATTTGTAAAATTAAAATGCTAACTAGAAATTATTAAAACAAAGATTCTAAATGTAGTTACTTTGTAAAAATTAATTTTAAAAAATGCGATAAAAAGGTTAAACACTGATAGTTTTGGGAATTTGGTGATGAAGGTTGTTAGTGATTTTTAAGGTGATGTTTTAAAACAATCTATTTTTCTAAAGCAAATTTACATAATTATCTCGTATAAAATTTAGAAATGCGAATAATTTAAAGATTTTTGGCTATTGTGAAAAAACCAAAACACAACTAGTGTTTTAAAATATATCTTATTACACCCGAGAAAATTAATTATAAATTTTTGTAATAATTTCTAGTTCCAAATTTGTGTTTGCCTATCAGGCTATGACATACAGTGAAGCCTACTGGACAATAAAACAGTTTCAGTATGCGAGTTGTTGGTAATTTAATATCATAAAATTTAGTGTCAAAAATATGAAAGATTTTATTTATTCTTGTGTTTGTTCTATTCATATATATTTACTACAAATTAGTAGCGGAATTATTACGCGATAAGAATTAATGATACGTCAGAGCACGAGCGTATCCAAGTTTTAGTATCAGGGGAGATTTAACAAAATAAAACAACAAAAATGTGCCGAAAACATACGAGGAGTACCGAATGCAATGCGGTATCATTCGACAATTATTGGCGACAGGTTGGCAGCCCGGCAAATTTAAAATATGAATGTAATAATTTATACTCCTTGCCTTTCCTTATTTCAATATAATATTAATGTAATATTTTGAATATTTTAGGAGGAGCCTAATCAAAAAGGCAAATTGCGCATTTCATGTTTGTTCAAGAGATTAAATCATACAAATGAATAAAAAAAACATTAAAATGTAATTTAAAATTTGGATTAATTTTATTTAATTATCCTTCAGTGCATAACTGCTCGCACTTTCTGGTTTAGGTTTTCGTATCTATCACAAAATCGCATAAATTTTAGTGGTTAGAGCAGTTGCGTTACGAATGTTGTTTTTAATTTATAATTTTGTGTTTTTTGAAATCGATAAAATAAAAAGATTGGAATCATTCTGTTGATTAATTTGTAAATTGATAGAATAGCACTGTTGTGTTCATATTCGGAAGTATTTATAAAGAACTATTCGGTTTTCTTTATATAAGAAATCCGTTAATATTTGTGAAAGTTCGGTTTTTCTAGAATATCGAATAAATACGAGTAAGTTAGTTTTTGATCCTTTTTCGTATATTTTAGTAGTTCTAGATTTATCAAACGGCGAAAATTTGACGATGAATTAGTGGAATCTAGCTTAAACTCGACAGTAAATTCAATTGGAAGCAGAACGCCGCGTATTAGAACTAATTCGTCCACCACAACATATGCAGGTAATAACGTTATAAATATATATGTGTATATATATATATATATATATATACACGTTTCGAGTATGTTGGCCTTCGTAGTACTTTCTTTGTGAAACAAATGTATTCGAATTTTTAGCTGTGAATGAGTAATATGATACACTGTTTCGATATAAAACGAAATATTTCTGTAGTAAATTCTATTATTAAACTAAACATTTACATTTTTAGGGGTAATTGAGGCCGAAGTATATGGAAAAGTTTTATACAAATTAAGACTAGTGTTTGTTCATAAAATCGGTAATGAAGAGAATTTTTTAAATATGCGCAGAAATCATTCATTTTTTTGTTTTTTTTTTTGTTTTCACTGTTTATGATTGGATTTTTTTTTTTTTCATTTTATGTGATATTCAGGATTATAAAACATCCTCGATAAAAAATACGTTAAAATTTCTAGTTTTTTAATATTTGTGTTTTTTAAAAATAATTTTGTACTACTGAAAAATTACAGCTTAAAAATTTACTTTTTTACAAATTTAAAAATACGAATTATAACGACAAAAAAAGGGGTAATTTGAAAATGAAAAAACAATTAGTGATTTTTATGCGTAATTCGATCAGTTGCGGTGATGTTAAGCAAAAAAAGAAATAAAAGCCAATTTAAAAAGAGAAAAAACCAAAAGCAAACGAAGAAAAGAACGGAAATGTAGATTGTTTTTGCGATTGCTTTATTTGTATTTGTGTCGATAGTTTTAAACTTTACGTATTATTAAATTAAAAAAGCGGTGCATTTGAAAAAGTAATATTATTGAAGGAAACAAATAAAAAATGAACGGTGCTAAACGTGAAAGGAGGATCGCATGCGTTCCATAGTACACAGTATATACCTGTAATTTCTTCGTTTCACATGTGCATAGTCTGACGAGTAACTTCGGATGTTTTCAGTTTTTCGATTTTATTTAAAAATGGTCTTTATTATTATTATTATTTGCTACTTTAAGATACCCGTACTTCTTATGTTTTTCTTGAATCTACATCCACATAGACTTGTCTAGTGGTGAGGTCTGCGTTTCTGAAAATTATGGGTAGAAACGAAGATAAAATGAATTTTCAGTGAAATTTACATTAAAGTTTATATGTGGGCCATTTCAGCTTCGCAGACTTAATTGTGCTTTTTGATAATTCAGGTTATTCGCTCCATTGTTATTTTCAAATTCCCCAGTTTTTTAAGGTTCGAAAATTCAGATATTTTCCTGAATATATTAATTTAGCGCTTTACTTAACCGACTATTAGTAATAGACACATACGGTTGTCGACGGAGAAGTTACGACGATATACTCATATTTAATATCCGTCCGATAGGGGTGCCAAATAGCAAAGAAGAAAAATAAAATCTTCCTGCTATATTATTTTTTCTTCAGTTGTAAAAGTAATGTCTTAGCGTATTCTCGCAATTTTTAAATTTTTTCGGTCAGATGGTCGCTTTGAAATTTTTGTGTTTTTAATATTTTATTTTTTGTCTTTTATGGATAATTATAAAAGAAGTTGTGATTCAAAAGCAGTTTGTTTTAAAAAGAACAAAAAAAAAAAAAAAACGAAAAAATTGAATGTCTTCAGAAAAGTAATATTACATGAAAAATATGGAGAATTTTGCGAACATTGTTGTAACCAGTGATCAAAGAAATTGTTGATAATTAAATAATATACGTTAAACATCAATTCCGTGTTGGGCTTTTTACGATATTGTGAAAAGTTCAATTTCCTTAAACCTCCGATATCTTACCAAAAGTACTCGCTTTAGTTTTATTCTTGCGGATATATGTATATTACTGTTGATTAAAGTAAGAAAGTTCACACTGGCCTTCTTGTAGTTCAGACATTAATATCGGTTTCGAAACTCCTGAAAATTTTCGTTTCGTGAAACTGAAAACGTATACGGTGCCGTTATTGATCAACTGTATTTTTAAAATTTTTCCACACATCTTAGTTACGTTCCATTAACGTCGCAGATTGTTCAGTTCATCGAGTTTAATTGCCAAAAACGCAGTTGTACATTATGGTAAATAAATTATTTCCTGATGTTCGTATTGGTTTTTAAACGTAAAATCGTGTTTATATGTTTATTCTTCAGTTATCGTAACTGCGATGACGTTGAGTTCCTGTTAGCAGGAATATTATTACTACTCGCAAGCAGAGGGGAAAAAAACTAATAAAATATTTTTTTAATATTTTTATTGTTCTTTCTCTCTCTTTTTTTTTTTTTTTTTTTTTATATATATGTTTATTATAAATGGTAATTGGGAAACTCGATCGTCAGTAATTGTCGTTGCTATGTTTAGAGGGAATTTCATCTGTTCCTATTGTTGGCGAAACACAATCTACGACGTCGTTAGAGCCGTTGTCGTCAGAAAATGTAACTAGATCGAAAAGAATCAGTAAAACAAATACGCAGTTTTATTCAGCGCTTTCAGCAAGTGCTGCAGGAAGTCGTCGTCATAAAAGGATTGGTAAGCCGATTTTAACTTCTTCAGGTAACAGAGATTTCGGCAGATGGAAACCGGTTGACGATTTGGCGTTAATGCAGGCGGTATTTCAGGTGAATACATATATAGATATTCGAAAGTCATTTATTTTATTCCAGTTTAAATATAATACGCGTTAATCAATTTCATTTTAAGTGAACATGGAATGTTATTTAATTGAAATGTAGATAAATGAATCTGTTTGTTAATATTTGTAAACATAAAATAAGGAAATTTCTTAATAAACAACAATAAGTATAAAATAATTTATTTTAATAAGCCCAAATAATTTAGTTTAGAAATGTTTTTAGGCCTACTGGTTTATCATCAGCTGACAACGCAGAGTACACTTAAATAGAACTAAAAACACCATTTTTAGTTCTATTTGAGTGTACTTTGCGTTGTTAGCTGATGATATAGCTCGAGAACGTTTCTTTAAAGTAAGATATTTTAATTTATTAAAATAAATTTATACATATTTTTGTTTTGTTCTTAACTTGTTTAATTTATTTTTTCACTATGAATGTTAGTTATTACTAGACGTTGCGGCTAGTTAAGCAGTTATAAGTCGCTCATCACTAAATAAGGCGCCTACGTTATTTTTAATCCATCTCTACGAGTAGAATATGTTCAAACGAAGACATAAAATCCCGCTTGAAACTATGTATTTTGGCGTTCTTAAAGAGCACGCTGGGATCAAAATGTTCTACATTCCTTCTAATTACTATTTGTTGAAGGGCAGAAGTATGATATGTTGCTCGGTAAATTGGGCCGGAAATAATTACTTCTATGTAAGACTGAGACTTGTAATATTGCCACTCGAAAATTATCCAACTAGAGGATCAACTAAAATGTATTCTCGATGATGAAGTAAGGGGAAAAAATGATGCAATTAAGAAGATTCAAGATTACGATTCAAAGGAAAACGGAACGAGAAAAATAAATTTGATCGCTTGGTTGCAGTACGGAAAAGGTATGGGAAAACTTGTTAGTATAAAGACGAAAAAGGCGGCGATTAATTTATTTATTCCGAATATTTAACAAAAATCGAAAAATTTTGTCATTCAGGGTAGCCACCTAACCGGAAATTCTGCCGTAAAATCGAACCACATAAGTAAAGAGATAGCCAAAAATGATATTTTGTAATAAGAAAAAATCATTTGAAACGTTAAAAAGTGAATGCATTTTTTAATGTACTTCACACTCAAGAATAAAGTTATAAAGTTCTGTTTGATTCGTATGAAATATGTTGCGTCGATCAAATATTATCAATAGTACCAAAAAAGTTCCATTCTTCTTTTTGTACAATTTTAGTAATCATAAGAAATTAGGAGGATTTAGACCGGGAAAACCGGGAATTTAAAAAAGGATATTTGAGTGGCCACCATGTCTTTGCTTCTGAAGAAATTCCCATTTGAAGAAATCAATCGGTAATAGTGGAAGTAGAGATTAAAAAGTGTATAAATGAAGATTGTCCAAATTCTCAAATAGGGTTGCGCGCAGCAGTACTACGGAAATTCAAACAGCTAAACCGTACTTCTCGTACCGAGAAAAGGAAGGTGTGTATGCTTTCTCGAAAAAAATAATAAAGTTATATTTTTAAAGTAGATAAAGATAAACGAAGTAGTGATGAAAACAAGAAACTCAACACAGAAATAAGGTGTTTGGCTTGATACGGCACGAACCGTATTCAGAAATGAAAAAGACACGAAATTTGCGGAAGAAATTGAAAAAGTTGTAACCTATAATTTGTTTCATTAATAGTTCTCTTCATACTTGGTCTAAAGTATATATATATGGTCGCGAAACTGAAGAATTTTGTGGCCGGTACGGTGCGTTATATTCGTAATACGTTGAAGAAGAAAACGATTTATTTATTAGTGAATTTCGCTGTTATGTCTCTACTTACTAACGTAGCGGTTTAATCTGTTGTACGTATTTAATGATTTAAATTAAGAGAGCTATCTATATCTGTTAAATAATATATACAATTTGATATTTCTACTTTAATATGTAGGCTAAATGTATTCAAAAACACTTCTATTACTCTGTATATACCGTGGATTACTTTATCTATACTAATATTATAAAGAGGAAAGATTTGATTGTTTGTTTGTTTGTTTGCATTGAATAGGCTCCAAAACGACGGGATCGATTTGAAAAATTCTTTCACTGTTGGGAAGCTATACTATCTCCGGGTGACAAGGCTATATTATATTTTCAAAAAAATTAGGGATCCTTACTAAAACTCCAATAATGTAACCCAAGGTGTAAAAAAATGACCTAAACAATTCCTTACATCGCGTGCGCTGCAAAAACTATTGATGATAGAACAAAATAATGTACTACGATTTTGCAGAACACATCATTATCTACAAAAAGTGTCGCGTTAACATATGTCCAACTATTATAGTTATGTCACAATAAGTGTTCTTTTATTTAAAAAATTTAATTGAAATGCTGCCGCTAGAAAAGGCTCTTTATTTGTATCTTGGTATTAATCCTTATCAAAATAAATTACTTCATATTTAAGACTGCTGGACATTTCATTCGAAAGATATCATGAGTTTAAAAATGTAAGTATTAGAAAAAAGTCGCGTGGTCGCCGCTCACCCCGCTCGGCTAGCTAGGCAGCACCATAATATGCGATGTAGGCGTTACTGGGGTACGGGAGGGGAGTCAATGTCAAGAGATAATATGCGATGTAGGCGTCACTGGTGTATGGGAGGGGAGTCAATGTCAATAAATAAAGTGCCGCGCGGCTCATTTTCGCGGTCGGCTCCCTACGCAGCGGTCGTGTGCACCCATTTTTTTATATTTTTTTCAGTAAGTACTACCTGATAATAAATATATATTGTACATTTAACTATCTGAACAGCTTAGTGACTTAGTAGTTCTTATAATTTTTCAATTACATTTTTATATAGGTAATTCCTGTTCAACAGTTAAGCAAATAATTTAGTACAAAGGCAGTTTCAATTTTTTTTTTCAATTTTAAAATTCCCAAAAGATCAAGATCTCAACTTTCTAGAAATAGTTCCCAGGCGAGGGCATCAAAAATACGTTGTAATGGAGAATCTTCATCAGAAACTGAAAATCATCTTGCAAGTCAGAGGGAATACGCGTCGCAATCGCGTGTCAGACAGTCGAGTACGGGGCGTTCACAGCGGCTTGAAGAGCAAAATATTAGAAATACACAATCTCGCACTAGGGAATCGAGCTCTGAGCGTTCCCAACACCTTCGAGATCAGAGAGAAAGACAACAGACGTCAACGACTAGAGTTTGTGGTCGAGTTTTAGCTTACAGTAACAGATCAGCTTTCAGATACGATCCACAGATTGATTATGCTCAACAGTCTTCCGTCCAAATCGGAGCCACAAATAAGATCTGCTCTAAGTGTTCTGCCAAAAAATGGGCCAATGAACCTAATGGTATGTGCTATGCTTCTGGAAAAGGTAGTATCCGCAATATTCAGGAGCTGCCGCAGCCAATAAAAAATCTTTTGACAAATAATCATTTACTGATACTCTTACACAGTCATGAACTGAATTCCGCACGGGTGTAATTTAACAAATAAAGTAATTTTTTAGAATCATAATTCACACGAGCAAGGCCGCGGGCACAGCTAGTTCCTTAATAAGTTTATTGTCTAATCAGTGATTATTATCGGTGTATTTCCTAGATACGTTGTTATTTTTACTCGTGCAGATGTAGCATAATGCTATAAACGCTTTCGAGAAATCCGCATTCTACGAATAGGGCCCCAGCACAGATTCTCGTAATATTGCTGTGATTTCAGAGCGCCTTTTTTATAACAATTTCCTAATATAAGCGTATCTCCGGTTATAATACAGATTTAATGTATTTTGATAGGTGATTTTTCAATTCTAAATCCTTAAATAATTGCAAAAAAATTATTCAAATTAATGTTTTTAAGGCGCCTTAGTAATGTCTAATGTTGACAAGCAATGTTTATAATTTTTGTTTTTGTAAGATTTAATAGTTCGTATTATGTTGAATACTGCTGATTTATTTTGCAAGGAACCCGCATTGATCGTCGTCAATTATTTTATTTTCTTCATCCAGTTGTATTAGTTTATCTAAAATACATTTTTCGTATATTTCGCTGAAGTTGTATAATAATTGCTCTATAAAAGTTAGATTCATTTTTCGGTTTAAGTTTTGTTAGTATATAACTGTTTTTGATATTTTCGATTCTTTAGGCAAATAATTATTCTTAAATAGTATTTTGATAAATCTAGTTATTATATAGGAGAATTCAATGTTAAATAATTTAAGCACTTCATTTAAAATTCCATCTGATTCAGCGGCTACTTTATTTTTGCGATTTTTAATAATTAATGTTATTTCTTCTTCAGTTCCTTTGTAGCATTAATCCTTTGGAACGTCAAAGGATTTGTTTTTAAATATAGTTTATTGCTTATTAGTTCGACTTTTTCTTTTTCTTTAGTCGCGTAATTATCTAATTTTGCTATTTCCATGTCTTTCCTTTTATTTATTAAAATTTTATAGTTTAATCCGAAAGCCGTTTTTTCATTTGTTAGTTCTGTGTTTTTTTTCTTTAGCTTGTTTGGTATCATGTATTTTTATTGTTTAAAGTTTTCTCTGCAACTAATGTAGTAATCTGTTTCGTTTATTGAATTTTTATGTTTAAGATATTTTGTTTTTGTATAATTTGTTAACTAGATTTTTCTTGTACTACGATTCTAAATTCCACCAATAAATTATGCTAGTTTCTTGCTTTACTATCATATAATTTTGCGCTATTACATCAATGTATTTTTGAAAGTTTTTTAAGCATACGTCAATCTTTTCTATATTTTTACAAGTTACCTTCAAATCTATCGTATAAGAAAATTCTACCATATTATCGTCAAGTTTATTATAATCTATTACTCTAATGTAATCATCATTTTGTCAGTTTTTGTTACAAAATATATGTAAGTGATCACTATTATTTAATTCTTTGCTAACTTCCGAGTTTATAAATAAGTTAATTTGTAACTAATGTTAAGTCTGTGCTTGTTTTGTTTTTTTTTTCGAACATTTATTTAATGTTTAAGATATATGTCACATATCTGTATTATTTGGTTTAATTCTTTTCTTCTTCTATTGTGTTTACTTTATCACATATGAGGTTTCTAGAATTTAAATCGCCTAGTAATACGAACATTTTTAAGTTATTATTTTGTATATATATACATATATAATAATATTTGGAAATACGATGTTGCTAGCTTGTTAGGTGGTATATGAGTTAGTCTAAATGTTATCTCGTATTATATTCCCTATTAAAATATATGTATCATGTATGTATATAGAGGTAAATTAGATCGATATTATTATCATTAATTTACTGTAATGTTTTGATAATTGTTCGGCACGTAATTATTATTATATTTATCATAAATGAATGACAATATCGATATTCATAAGAAATACATCTTTTGCCACTTTACAATGATTTTCATTGTATTGAAATATTCTAATCATTAAGCACTGCTGAGTTATGTTTTGTAAATAATTTTTCTGTTTATTTCTAGTCTGATTTTATCGATGATTTTGGTAATTTTAATTTTAGTATCGTTACCTGATGTAACTGTGTTATGATTAAGTTATATTTATTTGATCAAATTTAGCGATATTTTTAATCATTTCTATTGCTGCTTCTTTTTTATTCATTTTATTTATTATTTCAATCGCTTGTTTATAATTTGCACACCCTAATTCCGTTTTATGTTGGTTTTCTATTATTTTTCCAATTGTTGCTAATGCTCTTTCTGTTGCATTATCTTCAGTTAATTGGGCTCTCCTGTCAACTCTCTTGTCACTCATAGTTATTGATGGTTCCAGTATTTTTACTTTTTTTGCGTGTATTTGTCGCTGTTATGTTATCTTCTTCCTCTATTATCGTTACTTTTTGTGTTTATCTTTTTTAATTTGTTCCTTACGTTGATTTTATACGGTTACTGCTCTTTCTGTTCCGATTGTCTGCATTGTTGCATGCTCGATTTCTTCGTCTATATAATTTTATCTGTTGTATTATATTTTTGTAGGTGTCTTCTAATGTCTATCTCATCTAAACAGGTTAAACTTAACGCTGCTGTGAAATTGTTTTCATACTTTTTGCGTGTTCCTCCGATGTACCTGTTTCCTATTATGTGTAGATTAATGTTATCATTTTATTGTATTTCTGTTTTGCTGTGATTGCGTATTTAATTTATTATTATTGTTGTAATACATACACTTGCCTTCTAAAACTAAAAACATGTTTGAAATCTTGCTCATGTAGCCCAAACGTAATGAACGTTAGTGGCGAAGTTATTTTTAGTCTTGATAGTTCAAGTTTTTCTTCTGTTACTATTATTCGCGGGATTTAATAATTTGCGAACTCTAAATTCGCTGTTCTCAATTTTGAAGTTGCGATATTCATTAGTAAATTTTTCTATTAGTATTCTATCAGTAAGATATGTACATTATTGCTCGATATTCTGAACGCAAATAATGTCCATTATTAGCTCCAATCACTTGTCCCGCTGCGTATACATGTTCTTTTAGTTTAATTTCTGAAATTTCGTGTATAAAAATGGCTTGATTTCTTTCAAGGAATTTTATTGATTTTCAACTGCTTCACTGTGTAATAACGGTTGGTTTTGTATTATATTAATTCTTCATCGGAGCCGTTTTATAATTTAACGGTATATACTTAAATGGTATATTTAATGATATTTCTCTTACCTAATAACTGATAAATACTATTTGATATTATCGATCCACCTCTAATCTCTTACGCTAAGTAATTTGCACTCCGACAAAATGAAATAGTTTTTACTTGAAATTACAAAAAAGAATTGCCATTAAATTGCAACATGTCGCATAATTTTTTTCGTACATTAAATTCAAAAATAATTACCGGCATTCAAGTCCCGGAGTGCAACGGGGTTGCGAAAAAGAGATAATGTATCGAGTTTTTTAAGTTATTAATATAACGATTAATATGAGTATTTTTAGTAATAGGGCTGAAGTAAGTTGAGTTCTAGTTTAAAAGAGAGGTTGAGCAAGTCAGCGGCCAGTGAATAACACAATATTTAGTCGTTACATTACACTTGAAGTGCTAATGTTCTGTACCATTTACAACGTGCGGTACTTTCACTAGAAATGTCAAAAAATAATAGCACAACCCGTTAAGACATAAAAAATGCACTTGGTGTACTCTAAGAATTCGGTCATTTCTTTGCTACGCCAGTCAGCGTGTATTCCATAAGAGCTAGTATTAGTATTGCTTAAAAGAAAATGTATTTAAAACAGCTTTGTTGTAGAACTGAGATGGAGGAATATAGATTATTAAAAGTAATATTACAAAAGATATTACTTCTTATTTTTTAAATTGTTTAGTAGCAGCTGCCTTTATGTACAATAAAATCCTTAAAATATGTGGAATGTATTATTATGCAGCGTAAATCAATATCAAAACATCTTCGTGTTCTTTTTTACGTCATCTTCGAAACGAAGTTCGGCGATGTACGACGGGATATTTTCGATATGATCGATTAGCCCTGCGGGGATACAGCTAAACTGGTAGCAGAAATCCTTTGTCCACAAATTTTGTGCATGGTTAATCGATCGTATTTTAATGAGCTTGCTTTTCATTTTAAATTTGTGGCTCCTTATGAAATGGCTGAAATATTGCAGGTGTCTTTCTTCGGCGTTATTGAGAAATTCCGTAGATTTATTCGCCACACAAACTTATTTGTTGATTTTTACCTATGATATTCTTAACATATCGCTCATTAAATACAATGACGTCATAACTGAAAAAACGCTATTTCGCAGGAAACGCAAATTAACATTTACATTTACTATAATTTGAACGGTGTACCCGTTCTAAAAGCAATGGTTATTTAGTTGAGTTTCTTATTTACCTAATATATGGCATTCTAACCTCTAATTGTACTCATAAAATGCATTCCAACTATACGCATAACTCAAATTCGCTATTTTTTGAATTATTACGTTATTGTATTTATTGAGCAATATGTTGATAAGCGTTCATTTCAAAAAATTGGATGCCGTTTTTGCCGTGTTGTATCAAATCTCTAAGATTCGCTTCCATGATCAGGAAACATAATACCTTAGAAATCGTAAGAGCTTAAATACTGTTCTAGTGAACAGATTTTTCATCATTATGAACATCGTTCTTGCCGATTACGCTTTGAGCAATGCCTGACAGGTACTTGGATAAAGAAGAAAGAATTTGTTTGCGCAGTTAAATATTGAAAATTGGTTCGATAGAAGATGTTTAGAAAAGTCTTTAAAAGCTAATCAAGACAAAGATAACGTACAAGGAGGACTGCTCTTATACCGTACAGAAGAAATATCTGCTGCGTGTGTAACTGCGGCGACCGCTGATTAATTAGCTTTATGTCACAGGTGTTTAAACCGGACATTAATGATATATATATATATATATATATATATAGAATACGCGAAGGTTTAGGTGCCTCCTAGTTCTGTAGTTTGTATCTTAATACGGATGTGCCATGAAGTAATCAATTGATTCATTGCAACAGAAAAAAATATGCGATAAACATACAGATGCATATAAAATGTTAAGTAACAATCGGTATGGTTATTGATCTTGCCTGAGCATATCGTGTCGTATTTATTTAATTAATTTTTCTACTTATTTTACTTCTACATATTTGAACTGTAAAGGAGTTGGGGGAAATTAAAAACATTGATTTTTTTTTTTTTTCTTCTTTGGTCAACATGTTCATGCAAAGTATGCCATATGCATATCATATTAAGATAAAACATTCGTTACTTTTATCATATGTGGTTGCGGGTCTGTAAATGATAGCCGATTTTCTGTTTTATTTGTACTAAATTTATATATATATATATATATATGTTTTTTTTTTTTACTTCACTTTTGTAAGACCTTTTAATTTTTTTTATTTTTTGTTATTTTTTACTTTATCGGGATTTAAAACACCAACTTGAAATTCACCACACGTTTCATCGATTTATTTGCATTAAAACAAAAAAAAAATGAAAAAACTTCAATTATAAATAAATTTTGCGAAATATATGGAAATATAAATTTTTAACGAAGTAAAACAATATATTATAATTTTTACAAAAAACACACAGTCCTGAAAATATTTTTTTTCCTTTTTGGGGTGAAAAATGTTTGGACTAGAGATCGGTATACATATTTCTATAAATGAATTTAGATGCCAATTATAAGTTTTTAGTAACGAAGCAGATGATTAATTTGACGACGCTGGTAACTCTTTGTGTTTTTTTGTTAGACATGCGACTTAAGAGCAGTTTATCAAGGAGTAAAGTTCAGCTGTAAATTTACGTTTAATGAAATCACGCAACGATGGTACGCATTATTATACGATCGAACGGTTTCAAGAACTGGTCTCGCAGCTATAAGAAATTTACACCAAGAAACTATATCCGCTGTCGAGTCAAAGGCGCTGTTCTCGGAAGCCGAAGAAGCCTTACTCGCTTCTATTAAATCGGTAATTTTAAAATTTATTTTTTATTTATGTTAATTTTTACCTTGTTAGCAAATGTGAATGCTAGTTTTCCGAATTTTACGGAGTATGTGTGATTTTATTAGTTTCAATAGCATTTTACAAAAAACAAAACTGAATTAATAACATTCTTTTTTAAAAACAAAAAGGTATACAATTATGCGACTAATGAAAGGAAAGAGGTTTTAATTGATTTTTTTTTCTCACTTATTTAGACCAGTATGAAACTATGATTTAAATTACAAATTATAAAATTACTTTAAGGTACATTATAATCTAGTCCATACATGTCTAATACATCTTTTTCTTTTCCCCGTGGTTCGTCATGTCTTTTGTTTGGCACATTCCATTTTTTATTTTTTACAATAAAGCTCACGTTTCTTTTTACATCAATGAGTTTTTATAATACAACTTTATGTTATTTTAATTTAAAGAATCAGTTTTAAATTACTTTTCAGGGCTATTTTCTAGCATAAAAAAAAAAAAAGAGTTTTCTTAGTGCGTCGCGTTCCTTATTTTAATCTTTTGTTCATTATTTTTCTGAACGATTTTATTCGACCGAGAAATTAAAGCATTTTTGGATTTTCTGCTCCTTTTCTTAGCCATTTTTTTTTTTTGTTCTTTTATTTAATTAGAAAAAAAGTTTATTCTTTTAAATTTCTAATATAATTTTTAGTTCAGTCGGAATTATTTGGTTATTTAAGGTTTAGTCTATTTCGGTTAACTTTTTTTACGTATTTAAAATAATATTAATATTGTGACGCGTCGTTGCGAAATAATTCATTAAAAATCAATTTACGCTTTTCTGTTTGATCGTAAATGATGTTATTGTTAACGTCTCGGTTTTTTTATTTTATTTTATATTTTCTAGCAAAAAGATTTTGCATGACATCCACAAACTGCGCTTCAACTAATTCTTTCTATTTTTAATTATTTTTCAAAGTTTCTTTCATTTTTAACCCCAGCGAATCAGCCTATGTTTTCATTTTTATCTTTAATTACACTTAATTTTTTTTGTAATTTTTTCAGTTATACCATTCTAAAAAGGCTTTTTACGTAGTTTAATTCCTGTTCGCGATTAAAGATTATTATTTTCATTATGGATGCCAGTGAGTTACTAAAAACTTTTGTGAACAAAAGAACCCAGGATGTTAGAGCATAATTTCTAAAATATTTTCCCCCTTTTTTCTTTTCGTCTAGTTTTAAAATTTGCACGATGTACCGATGTGATCTATGGTAATTTAATTTTTTCACGCTGTAGTAGCGTTATAATTTGCATGGTAATCGGAAGTAAAATATCATAAAGATAAGCGGTTTAATATTTCGTTTATGAAAAACTGCTATATTTTTGAATCTTATTCGTTTTTAAAGTTCATTAATTTGTCATAGGAAATGTAATTTTAAATTTCACATTTATATCTCCAATAATGATTGGGTTCATATTTCATTTGATAAAATACCATTATTATTTCGTTTACGTGCATTTTAAACAAATATCATCGTATTTAAATTAATAAAACTTATATTCGAGATTAATTTGAAACAATATACGCGACTATTAGAGGAATTGTCGATAAGTTTTAAGAATAAAGCCCTTTTATTTGTTTGCTTTTATTTATCATTTTCAAATTTTAAAAAATACCTTATTTTACGGGAGCAGATTTAACGTTGCGGAATACGTGAAACACGTTTTTTGAGAAAAAATTTTTTTTATTGAAAAATGAAAAAGTTTTAACGATACATTAAAAATAAGAAATAAAAAGTTATTTAGGTTATGCTAATAGTTTTCAAACGTCCGGTATCTGACTGTCTTGAATCTGTTTTGTACTTGGTACGTACACTTTGAAGATGAATCGACGTTTTGAAAACGAACTAGGATTAGCTACGGTCGTGTTTTTATACGTGTGAGCGAAACTGCTCATTTGATCGGCCACAACCACTAGATCGGGTAGTGGATACAGCGACAGACAGTGATCGTAATTCCAGTATATCGGGCACACCGAAAGCGGTAAAGGAATCAGATGAGATTGCGACAGAATGGTCCGGGCAAAGTGGTTCGGTATGTCTTCCGTCGCGGGCAAATGCACCGCGTTACGACTCATTTTTGTCAAAATATCCTCTCGAATGACGACGATCTCTTGAGTGTAGTACTGTATTCGGCACGGATTCGTGGTGATGGCGCATTTCGGTACCTTTCGTTTAAATTCGTCCATTATGTAATCCGGTAGTGGCGGTCTAGGTAGAATGTTAACGGCCGGCGAATCCGTTGGCCCGGGAACAATAACGAATAACGTTTCGTTCGAAAGATTTTTATATCGCGTAATGATGTCGGCCAATTCGTTAAATTTAGCTCGCAGCGTATCGAAGTATCGGTCGTTTCGCGGTGTCGACAGGAAGTTACCCATTAGCACGATCGCACTCGGCGTTTCTTCTTCGAAGCCATCGAAGAGTATTTTTATTTTTTGTAACACGTCAATGCGATCTAAAAATACGTCGGCTACAAAGACGATCATGGCTCCTTCGCTTTCCTGTTCCAGTTTTATAATTTTCGACGAATACTTCAAGGACGTTTCAGATAATCCGCCGAACGCGTTCACGTTTCTGTAATAGGTTCGACTGACTTCGGACGATTCTGTGGGCGGATGCGCTAAACCTTGTACTCGGAAAATTCCGTCTGAGTAATTTCCTTCGGCTAGCACAAAGCAGTTTTCGGTAAATAGCCCCGGATGATAAATCGTATTGTTGTCGATCTCTATCGGTAGCATTCCAGTTAGATCTTCCAAGAAGTATTTGCCTTAAAGAGAAAAGAAAATGGTCACAGTTTGGCCTCCGTTTACACGCAGAACATATTCGGACGTATTATACGAGCACGTATTTCACTTAAAAATACGCTGTACCATAATAAACTAAATTCGTACCGTTTAATAAGTATCAAATAATTATATTTTAAAACTTAAAACGCATTTTACGTTATAGTAGTTTTTTTTTCTTGGTACTCAAATTCCTTAAATCAAAGGTTCTCAAATTGGAATGAGGCGTCATGTCGTGTGAATAAATAATCCTAAAGGAGCGTATGGACACATATTATTGGTAATATTTTTGAAGTGTCTCTATTGAAAATGTAAGCAAGATGTAATATTTTCCCATAGTTCGAACGAATTAACGAACTGATTATGTTTTGGCGCGAAAAAAAAAAAAATTTCAGTAAATTGTTCTTATAGTATTTTATAAACTTTAAAAACTCGTTGAAAATAAATAATGAGAAACTGTAAAGTGATTAGTTCGTTGACACAAATCTTGCGAGAAGATGGAAAATGTTCGTGTTAAAGTTAAATTCGAAATTTAACTCCGCATAAAGAGAAAAGAAACAATTTATAAAAGTGTCACTCGATATTGACAAAACTTCAAAAATAGAAAATGCGATAATCCTTCGTCAAAAGTTATGGTGTTGAAAATCTGAAGACTCGATATGTCGATGGGTTAAATTTTCGACCCCCCCCCCCCTCTAAAAAGACTCGATATATACACAAGCATCGAAAAGCATAGTGAAAAATCACGCAAAGTACCAAAATTCAGGACACCATAAGGGGAAATAAAGACAGATCGAAAATTGTACCTACGGAATATAAAATTTCTAAAACTTAATATTTGTTTTAATATGTTTACGCTGTTAAATTTAAGTATTTTTATTTAAATAAAAATAAAATATGTTTATATATATATATATATAGATATATAAAATTGTTTCTAAATAAAAATGATTTTAAACAATGCCGTACGCACCCGCATTATATTGTTAGCAGCTAAAGATGATATTTTATTCTGATGCATTCTGTAGTGAAAATTTAGAATGATTATAAACTTACGAAATGCCTAATTAGAGTATGTTAAAACTGATGTCCATAAAGGAACACAAAAAAAACACAAGAATACGTAAAATTTAAAAATATAACGTCACAAAATAAACGTTAAAATAAATTTTTGGAACACGTAAAGCAGCGAGGAAATTACCGTAGGTGTTGATTTAATACGATGTATTCCGGTATTTTGATATCAATGTCAAGATAAAGTTAAAAACGATCAAATGTTTCATGAGAACCAACCGCGAAAATTTGTCTGTCGCTAGTTTGGATAACCGTTATGATTTTTTAAATTTTTAATTCGAAATCGATGTACTTTTGGTAAACAAAAGATTTGAAAAAATTTAAAAAATGTTGCAACCTACTAAATTAGAGAACGGAAATTAAACAGCCTTTGCAGATTACTAAGCGGTTTCAGGAATTTTAATTTATACGTTTTTTAATTATAAATCTCGAACCATTGATCTTTCAACAGCACTATTCAGTGTCGCGTATGTAAAAATTCCTACTCAAAATCGGGAAATTGAATAAAAAATGGCGCGTATAACGAAAGATAAGTTACAGTATGCTTATTAAATTAAAGTGGCTTTTTTTTTTTTTTTTTTTTTTTTTTTTAATTTTTTGTCAAGCAAACATAAACTAGGACGGTCTCTTTTTTCTTTTTTAAATAAATTTCCGGGCCTCCTCTAGGTGTTTTCCGTCGTTTCTCTGACAAAGACAATAACAGTCATACAGAAAAAGTGATGTAATTTTTCCAAAAATTTCGGTAATGTATTTTTTCTTCATATTTCGAACCAGGCGATAACATCTCAGTTAAATATAATTTTTCCTTCTTGTTACAAAATAAATAAAAATCGTGACCATTGTTTTATCGTTCTGATTATTAGCCAGATCCAGTGAGATTTTTTATCAACTACAGAACAGTAAATGCACGTATGTTTTGCAATCATTTTTAATACTTCCAAGTATTCTACATACTGTATGATACGCAAGTATTTCTATATCTTTTTCAAATTCCATGGCTTTGAACAGATTTTACTGATTAACGAAATTCTTTGATTCCCGGTTGCAAACCGGGGGGCGCTCTGTGAACGCCTGGGTTAAAAAACGAATGTTAATCGACAGCAAATTTCGCGATTATACACATGTTTCCTTTACGCGGGGTATCGATGGTTTTCTTTTTATAAACGTGTGTATAAGAAAAAGAGATACGCATTTCATTATAGACCCCGCCAAAAAACTGCTATTGTTCCTTTTTAAGTTTTTTTTAATTATTCATTAAAAAAAAAAATATTGAGTCTTTTTTAATTATTTTAATTTTACTTTTTATTTCTTTTTACTTTTTTCTTCTCTATGAATATGTGTGTGTTTGGGCGTCTCAACGTATTTGGCCGCGGTGATTTTGAGAATTTTTTTTTTTTTAAAAAAAATGAAACGAAAAGTTCTGAACAAGTAGTAATTTTTAATCAGGCAGGTTATTCGTTTGCATAAGAAACAAGGCATAGCGATAATATCTATACCTCGACAACAGATTGAAAAATACAAACTCTTAAAAACGGTTAATGTTGCATTCTGCGTTTACTTGAGATACTAAATTTTAAATACGTACCTTCTTTTATCTGACTCATCATTCCTAATACGATCGTTTCGACAGTCTCAGAGGAGGACGAACTCAACAAGCTATCAATGGTGCACAAACGGGGACCGTCCCTTTTCTGTTCCGTGTCTAACGTGTATGTTTCGTTTTTGTTCAACAGTTCGTGGCGTTCTAACCGTTGCTTTAGTATCGTGTAGCGATTCCGGAACATGATCGGTTTTGCCGAAGCCGGTGGAATCACATCGAGTTGTTGTTTCGATTTAAAGAACTTTTTCGACTCGATGTTGTATTCGAATAGCGGTATATCGAACGCATTAATTACGTGAATAATTTCATCGGTAAAATCATTTTCGGCTTTACAGCACTCTTCCAACGCCAACATCACATGATTCACTTGAACGATCGGATCGTTCAACGTCGGATTTCGTTGTATAGATTCGATAATTTTACACAGCCACGTTTCCCTGTCCTTTCCGGTTACCGGTAGTAACTGCTGGCACAGGCAACTGCAGGCGTCTCCCTTTATCGAAAGACCGTTTAAGCGAAACGCGCTACTAATGTTCTTCCTTAAATTTTTCATTGCTTCTTCACTAATTGCTTCTTCTGCCATATTGTCGATGATGACTCCTTCCTAGAAAGGTTAAATTGAAAATGTAATTGGTGTTATTAAAAATTTCATTAGTAAAAGTATCAGTCGTACTTGTAACATGCATTTTCGATGTACTCCAATTTGAGCAAATTTAAAACAAAGTTTTTAAAAATTTTTGAATTCCCGTTTTTTTTTGTACTGCAAAATTTTGCAATTATTTCCCTGCTGTAACGATTTTGCAAATTTATTCGGTTCAGAAAACAGGTCGATATTGACTACCTAAAACTAGTATAACCGTATTATGGCTGTTTAGCATCTCGTTGAGGAACTCGAGAATTCAATTGGAGGAAAATTCAATGAAAATAATAATTTTCCCGTTAGAATTTACATCATCGTTAAGAAGATTCGCGATTGCTTGAATAGTAGCGGAGTGTTCTCTTTTGTAACGTACAATTATATCGGTCAAGGATAGCGATGAAGAGGAATAGTCGCCTACACCAGCACAAAGTCTACTTACATTAAGAAAACTATTACATTTCGATACGTATAAAGGCGTTCTAGGCTCAATTAAACTAAGACTGAGGTAATGGAAAGATATTGGGTTGCTTAAACAAATCAATTTCCCACATTTACCTTATTCGTAATTTTTTTTTGTTTTTCATGCCCCCCCCCCCAGCAAAACAGCTTTATTGAATAAAAAAAAAAAAAGAAAAGATATTTGATTTAATGTTTTTGTCAAAATTGTAGGAACTTTCAGGATACGATTATTTGTTACACGGTTTCGCTCTTTAAAATTTCACAATCTGTTGTTATACATTTCGGATATTATGTGTATTGTCGTTTGATCTACTGTTTTTATTTTATTTCAATTTTGGTTCTCTATCCCGGATTACAGGGTTTGTCGTTTGCATTCAGTTTTACTAATAAAATTATACTTAAAATAATACTGAGTAACAGCGTTTTTCGTTTTCACTTACAGTAGCAATAATAATAATAATAATTATAATAGTAACTGGATTTTTATTATGTTTTACTTTTTTATAATTGTTACTTTTATTTTATATAAATGCAGTAGGAAAAGTTACTTTTCTTACATTTCATTCCTATCACGCTAGACTTATCGTGCGTCTGGCGACGAATTGCGCAGAGACATAATCACGCGGAACTAAATCCGACATAAACGCCAGTCCCAAATTTTGCGAAATAATTTACCGCCGTTTACAACTCAAATCTGTTCGAAATTTTAAATTGTAAATAATTTGGAACTTTCGATAATTCTTAAACAGTTTTTTTGTAAAATTCACTACGGAAAAAAACCTAACCAAGCTGCTTCGAAATTTTAACTTAGCCGCACTTGCAAATAATATTAAATTGTTTTATGTAACATTATAATGTACTAGTAAACGAGCTGTATGAGTTTGTCACCCATTGTTTTCGTCACTCCTTTATTCGCTGCTGAACACTCGCGTAGAAAAGGTTAAAAGTTTTACAAATCAGTACAGTGCTCCTTATTGTCACCTGACGGCGCTGTAATGTGATCGTATGTGTCTGTGCGCAATTAGCCGCCAGACACTTTTTTCTCCGTTTTATTATTCTCTTACGATTTCGCAATTTATTTTTAAACCGTTTCTATTGCCGTAATCATCCTTACCCTAAAGTACATACTTCTTTGCAAACTTTTACTATGTTCCTCTAAGTGTGCTTACTAAAATTCTTGCGAATATGTGTATCGATGTGTATTCAGTAGTTCTTTCTGTTAAACGTAATTTTGGAGATTACAATTCCTTATTTATTTTCTTTTTTTAGACATTATCGTGTACCTCTCTCTGCTGTCGACGTTACTTATTTCTTTTTACCGAAGCGCGATTCATTTTAATAACTGCGTGTTCGTATTAAAAATTTAATATGTTTTTGTTTTAAAAAGGGGGGAGCCTTGTTTTTAAGTTGACGAAAAAAAAACAGCGTTAAAATATATTAAAAGTTGAAGCTGTAAACTTAAAATCAAAAGATGAAAAGCGACTTTTTATTTCAAGTGGAATTCTTCAAAAATGAAAAGCCTGAATGAAATTTAAGTTTGCGTACGTGAATTACAAAGTTATTATCCCCATTACTTTTTTTTCTTTTTTAGTGATTATTGCGGACGGTAATTTTTTATATCGTGTTATTTATTCTTAATATCTTTCTACTGTTTCATAATTCCTACTGATATTCCGATCATTTTTTTTTCTTTTTAAATAATCTAAACTTATCTTTATTCTTAATTAATCTTTCATTTTTTTTTCTTCTATTTCCAGCCTTTTTGACATTAAAGCTATGAAGTATTTATTTACACGAAGTTTTTTTTTTTTTTTTGTTACTGAACAGAACTCTAAACCAGAACTAAAAGTTTTCGAAGAACTACTGCAAAATAATCCTTTAGTATTCCACAGAGCTAGGACGGCGAAGTCGCTTCAGATTCAATGGACACTGATGAAGTATTATAATTTACTCGGCGATCAAACTAGTAAGCAAATTATAATTAATAAATGCCGATTATTCCTTGTACTGATATTTTAATGTTTTTTTTGACGTCTCTGGAGTTGTTTTTTTAAAATTTTTTATCGAATATTTCTAAATGATTATAACCGCTGAATAAATTTGATCTCCGAATTACTGCTTTTTATCTGCTTGATGTAAGTGTTCCGTACGTTTTCATCACTGATTTTTGTTACATTTGCGAATTAGCCGAACGCAGAATGCGTTTGAAGTTTACTTGCATTACAAATTTTAGAAAATTTTCGAAATACCGGATGCCATATATTTCTGATAGTGTATTAGAGACTGGCATGGTAATACTAGTAAGTTTCCGCTGTAGCCGAACACGACAGAACTATCTTTTATAGAAATTAGATTGTAATTTTAAAAGTTAATTTCGGAATACTTATCCTTTTTAATGTCATCGTAATAGTAAGCCCAATTGTCTTTAAAAACTACTTTGAAAAATATATAAGGAATAGCATAGACAGAGTACATCTTTAGCGATTCAGTATTGTTGAGATTGCGGCAAGCATTGGAACGGGGTTTTGAAAAAGCCACAATGATGGTGTGCTATTGCAGGATCAGAGTGAAAAAGCAATAATACGAGATAATAATGGTAAAATAGCGAGTAAGTGTAAAAGTTTTAGAATGTTTAAAGAAGAAAAAAGAAATTTAGAAGAGGAAAAAGAGATGGCAGTGTAAGGTGTATCACCCCGGTAATTTTAGTTAAATTATTCAGCAAAGTTTATGCGGATTAGTTAAGGCGCAGGGTCGCAGGTAATATAACAGTAATATCATCATCATCTTCATCGCATTATAAGTACTATTCTTCCGAATGTTCTTTGTCGTTCGTCACATTCGCTATTTTTACAGTTCACGATATTGATTTGCCTTCATTTTTCTTTCGTTTTCTTTTTTTACATAAAATGTATTTGATATTAAGCCTTTTACTAATAAATTCATTTTCTCCGTTGTTTTCGTGTTTTTCAAATTCTTATCCCTTATTCTATATACATCAATCACCTCTTTATGTTCTCTCTTTGCCTATTAAATATATCTTTTACTGCAGTTCTGTTTTCTTAATATTTTTTGTACATTTTTGCTATTTTCCCACGTATGTAAAATATGCTATTTGTAAATTTAATTTAACTGATTTTCGTAATTTTATATGATGCAATTTTTCACGAGGAATTTTTGTTTTCACTGGTGATCCCGCTTAGATTTTTTCTTTTTATTTCTTTTCTTGCTATTTTACATATCAACTATTTGGTAATCTATAGAATAAGTTAAAATAACATGAATAAGAAACCCACAGTTTTCCGACATTTAGATCGCTGTGTCATCAGCGAAAGTTGTGCTATATCAACGAGCAATGTAGTAGGAATATCTGCGCTATAGATAAGGTAGAGAAGCGGTCCAAGTACATTCCCCTGAGGAACGCCTGCTCGAACCGGATATATACTTGATTTGTCATCACCATATTTAACGTAGAAATATCATTCGTTTAAATAAGACCGGAATAATTCAATTAGCAATGGCGTCCAAGTTTTTGCAATGGACTATCGCGCCAAACTCGATCGAATGCTTGGCTTACATCTAAAAATACGATATCGCAAATCATTTTCTCATTCAGGGATTTTTCAATTTTATGAACAATCCGATGCACTTGTTTTATCGTAGTATGTTTTGCTCGGAAGCCAAACTGGTGTTCAGGTATTATCTGTTTTTGCATTTGACTATTGGCATTATTCTTTTTAGCGGTAATTTTTCGTATATATAACTCAGGAAGTACCGGCAAGATTGAAATTGGTCAATACGATGATGGTTCCGTTGGAGGTTTCTGTGGTTTTTGAACTACGGCAATTTTCGACAATTTTTTAGTTGTATCGGAAAATATGTTAATCGCAGCATTGCATTAAATATGTATCCATTCCTTGTTACTCCTAATTGCTGCTATGTACACGTGTTGATGGGTAATCGTCTATTATTGGAAAGCCTAGGGAAAGACCCAAACAAGAAAAAAAAAAATGTACGTTAATAACACTAGTCCTTTTTTAGGCAATTCCTTTAAAACTTCTGCTGTTATTAAATCGTAACCTGGTGCTTTGTTAGGGTTTATTGTCCGTATTATAATGTTAATTTCACTTGATGAGGTCAATTTTATGGGTTTTGATACATCTTGACAACAGAACTCAGAAATTAATGATGGATCAACAGGATGCGATTTAAATATGTTGGCAAAGTATTCGCCAGATAGTTGCGCTTTTTCAATACCAGCACGAGTCCAGCTACGATCTGGTTTCCTTATAGGGCAAACGGATGGCTTTGGTCTTTTAAGGTTCCGGCGCAGCTTTCCACAAAGAGAAATTTCGTTGCGCTAAAGGTGATAAATTGGTCAGTTACTCATTGAGTGATTTATTCTTTAAATACTGCAATAAACGTTTAACGAATTTCGTCTGCTTGTTCAATGCACTTTTATGTGCAGGATTTCTGAATATTTGCCACTGCTTCCTTAATTTTCTTCGTAGATTTACCTCTGCTTTTCTGAGGAGTGATTTCACCACACCTGACACACAGACGTATTCTCTGTTGCAATATGCCTTGGTGTAACCGTATCTCTGCTGACATCTAAAACACTGGGGTATAGAGTATTCTTCTTACGCGGAGTTTCAATTTTGTTTTTTATATTAAGCGGTGATTGTAATTTTGTAAATATCTACATTATTTTCCTGTGGTTGTAGGTCAACGAAGAACAACGACAAAGGTTTTTACTCACCCGATGTCTGATGTTAATTATATGTCTAACTATATGTCCATATTCCGAGAGGACTGCTTTATGTAGGTGTCGTAGTACTACCCGAAAACTTCTTTTTTTTTTTGATTTTATTTGATAGGTACGATGTTGCGAAAATACTTAACTAACGAACGGTAAAATTTGCTATATTGTTTGTTTTAATTTCAACTCGCTTGCCACTTAAAGATTTACACCGAACATCATTTATTGGAATAACGTGCGAGATATCAGTTAGTATCTTAGTGTAATCTTTTGCACCGTAAGTTGTTATAGCGGGATGCTTAGTTTCTTTTTGCACAATAACATTTTCATTGTCCGTGGCTAGGACAGCGAATCTGTTAGTATTTCGTTTTACTATTTTATTTTCTATCAACTCTGAAGAAACACTTCTTAAGTAATTTCTTTGTTGTTCTTGACTGCTTACTTCCTGCCAATCGTGGCTCGTATTTGTTAGACTTTTAACCGACTCGGTTTGCATTGCGTCTTCTTGAAAATGATTCGAAGGTGATAACAAAGGAGCATATAGACTAGTGATGTTCCCTGCACCGATGTTATTATTGCTTGTATTATTATTATTACTATCATTAGTACTAGTAGTGGCGTTAACCTTAATGTTAGTAGAGTCAGTATAATAAGGATGCTTATCACCTGACGGTAACATATGGAGCTGTGATGTAGCGGTGGCGGCAGTAGTAGTGGTGGCGATAGTAGAAGCGGCAGTGCGACCGGTTTGTTGATTTACGGGAAGTGTACGGCTGGCGGTAGACGAGCGTGCGGCCATTCCGCTAGTGTATTTGTTAGATAAAGATAGAAATACCGGCCTAACCGATCACGATGACGTACTTGTGTAATTCGACTACTGTAACCGATTTAAATTATATCTTACGAAATAAACTATATCAGAAATATAATAATGAAAAGATCAAACGAAATGAACGCGAACAATGACAACTTTAAACCAACCTTATGCAAGCGATATTCCACTGTTATTTTCTGACATATATGTATTAGATTTTTTTAAATAATTTTAACAAAGGTCCTTTTCAAATTCATAAAATACAATGGCTGTTTTAAAAATACTAAGAGTTCGCTTCTAAACAGCGCATGTCTTATCCCAGTTTTCTGATGATGTAGGATAGTAAAGCTATATTCGTTAGCGATAGAGCGCTCTCATCGTGTTCAGTGCGACAATTCCTCGCTTTGCTATAGGTGTTTAAGTAAAGCTGCAGGTTCTTTGACAAAAATAGCCTATTTTTGTGCATTTCTTGTTTTGCTTCCTTTACAAAAATATACACCAGCTCTTTTCTACATACGCCAGTGTTCATTCTTTTACGTTCGCCAAATTATTCGATTTCTCAAAGGAATTCTTTACTTTTCTGCTTTGCTTCTTTTACGTTGCTTTTCCCCTTCCTGGTGCGCAATTTCAGCCTTTACGTCAAATCACTAGCCTAGTGATAGTGATTTCACGAGGTCTTTGTAATCCCTTTGTAATCTCAAATTGGTCCGTCTTATTTTACTGCTGATCATTCTTAACTGTACCTATTAGCTAAACTCAAGATGTTTACTGATACAGAGTAAATCTTAAATGTATTATTAAACATTTTTTCTTGTCTCGAAAATGATTTTTGTAATATATTTGACTAATTGTTTAATTTACATTCTGCGGTTGTATTTGTCAAATTAAATATATAATTTTAAAAATTTTAAATAACCGAAAATTACACATTCAAATTTGAATTTTTTGACAACATTTTTGTTGCAGATAATAATCAACCAGTTTCGATTCCTCCGCTTTCTTCGACTGAAGAACGTAATAATAATATATTAAACTCAGTGGGCACTTCGCAAGGTAAGAAGGAATTATAAATAATGGGATTATTGTTTTTTTTTTTTTTTTAGAATAATTTTGATATTTTGTGAAAATTTTGCGTAATATTCACTTTGTTGGAGTGTACTTTTCTATTCAAATAATTTTTCCTCGATCGTTTGAATTGTTTAAATCGTTTATTTATAAATTTTTTCTTTTCAGCTTTCGCAGCTACTGAAATTTCTGTTTTTATTTCTTTTCACCGTTTTCATTAGTCTCGTGGTATAAATGTCCATACGTTTTCTTTAATCATCATTACTTCTTTATTTCCCATCTGTTACTTTCGTTTTCTTCTTGTACATATTTTTTCTAGTCTCGCAACGCCCTATAAATTTTTCAATTATCTCCTATGATATCGTCTGAAAACATAACGCAAAGTGTTTATATATTTTGTATACGTCTAAAATAGATATGCCGATTCAAAAATGTGAAAATATTAGTAACTTTCAAGAATACGAAGAGTTGTTGGCTAATTCGGACGTGTTAAAGGATTCTAAAGATCCGGCAATTGACAGACAAGCAGCTCTTTCTGACAGGTTAGTGAAAAACGATTGCGAACTTTTTAATCGAGAAATGTGAAATAGTCGAGCTATATCAAAATCGTTTTTTGAGTAATTTTCTATGTTTATTATACTATATTTTAAAAAAAAAGCAACGAAACAAGGACGGAAAGGCAAAATTAAATTTATTATCATTGTGACAGTTTATAAATGTAAAGAACAATAATATGATAATTTTAAAATTGAAAATAATTTTCGAATTTTGAAAACACGTAAATAACAATAGAAAGCGAATCTGAATCTTGGTACGATATCTTAATGCGTTTAAAATGTGAATATTTCTTAGCACAAGATGGACCATTAAAAAAATTACACATCAGTCAGGAAACGTACACATGTGCTACTGATGATATACCTATATCTCTGAACGTGGGAATTTCATAAATTAGAGGAATGTATCATATTTTTGAATTTAATATATGCATAATGGTCAAATAAAAATCTACGCTTAATCTTTTATGAAAAAATACGTATTTAGGAGCGTAGAATCAACAGTCTGTTTTAGATAAGTTTATAGCAGACAACTTTTTCAATAAAAATTACGGCCAGAAAATATCGGTGAATAAATTTTTGTTTATCGGGTGCATTTATGTTTATATTATTATTTTTATGTATTTAACAAGTGAAAGTTTATTTGCTACCGTTGTCGTTTGTAGAGTTAATTTAAAAATTTTTGCGAACGCAGAATGTTATCTTTGATTCTGTTCAGACAGTGTGTTAATTCTTTTTTCTTTTGAATCATTATGTTTACTTTGTTCTTTAAACAAAGTAGGTTTTATTTACGCCCTCCCATAGCACACATAAAAATAAATAAATAAAATTGTACACTGCGCAACCCGAAAGGAACACTAATTTTCACATTGTGGCGTGTTTATAATACTATGTAGTAACTTGGGTTTTCAATTAAAATTACAAAAACAGCAGAAAGGCGTTTGTTTTCTGCTAAAAACGGAATTAATTAATAGGAAAATAATGATCTAGTTGAAAACTATGTAGAATTGTTATAATGAAGAAAAGGAGTAATATGCCCAGTTCCGTACATTTTATATGTAATAGTATTTTACAATAAAAAAAATGTGCATAAACAATAGCGCGGTAACCTAGTAGTTAGGGCGCTTGGCTACCAAACTAAAGGTGTCACAGGTTTTCGGGAGTTGTCCAGTTTCGGATCCAAGTCGCTCCCCCCAGGTATATACCTAATCTGAAATTAAATTGGGTGCCAGAGAAGACTGGGAAAGTAAAGGTGGTTGAGAGAAAGGAACTAGGCCACCTATTCTCATCAGTGCCGTTGGACTTACTACTTACATTGTGAATTTTAACTTCACAATTCCCAAATGCAGCATGTACCGATAGCAATTAAATTTTCGCAGCAAGTTGCTGTTAGAACTTAAAACTGCTTTAATATATCGAATTGAAAGCCCGTGCTTTACTTAATGTGTTAATATCATCGGCGGACAAATCTAGTCTAATTTACTAAGTTTTAAACGACAACACTGTTAATCGTTTGTTGTGTTAATCACTTGATTTTAAATTGTACAATTATATTGTTAATCTTTCCTCATTACTGCTGTAATTTATAAACTTTTATTGTCATTTCCAAATAATGAACTTATAACGATTAAGTAGAAGTAGGATTAAACACTTTTTTGTTACCGACTAAATTACTCTCGGACTTATCATTTCTTTTTCTATTATATGTATATATTTTTGGTCAATCAGAATTTAATTTATCATTAAAAAAACGAATGTACACATTTAAAATATATATATATATATATATATATATATATATGGATTATGATGAAATTTTTAATTCATTGAATGTAACATTTATTATTTATATTCTATAAGGATACTGAAAAAAGAAATGCGTCTACTAGAAAATGAACTGAGTAATCTACAGGAAGCCACAGCGTCTACAACTGGAATTAATTACGCGGAATTCGACAATCAAACGCTAGCTGTTTTAAGAGGCCGCTTTGTTAGATTCTTGATGAGATCTAAAGAGGTATTTTGGAGTTACTAAATAACTATTTTATTTTACGCCGTAAAATTGAAATCGTCCTATTTATTTTAGAGATATAAACTTTTTCTAATATAAAGTTCGCTTACTTGCCATATTTTCTTTTCTTATTCTTTTGCTTTGTTTTAGTTATGGGAGATTTTATTCACTTGATTATTTTTAATATATTAATTTTGATTTTTCCCCCTTGTAATTATGCTGTTTGATTTCAAATTATTTAAAAATTTTGGTCTTATACGGAATTTTTTCCTCAGTACTTCATGTTTGATCCGAAAGACAGTTGGATTATTTTTCATCAAATTTTTGTCCAACGATTGCATATTTCCTAGTTTGTTTGTTTTTTTAGTTTCCTTTGTTGCCTTTTATCATACAAGAAGCTGTTAGCGCTTTTTTTTTTTTTTTTTTTTTTTTTTTGTTACTTGTGACGAACGTTTCTTTGGAAACATCAATTATAATAATTCGCCTCAAAAACTTTAATTTTGTATTATAGATAACACTGGGTAGAAAAACAGTTGACAATGAAGTTGATGTAGATTTATCGTTGGAAGGTCCTGCGTGGAAAGTATCTCGTCATCAAGCTACAATTCGTATGAAAAATAATGGCGAATTTTATATCGCCAACGAAGGAAAAAGACCATTCTACGTTGATGGAAATCCAGTTTTACAAAGTACTAAATGTAAATTAGTGCATAATTCAGTTTTGGAGGTAATGATTTTTTTTTATTTCACATTTAATTGTACTGACACATTAAAATGTACAATAGAAAAGCGCAGATTTTATTTATTTTGTTTCTTTTCCGATATCATCTGAAAAATATTGCTATACGTTTGTTATTCGATTGATAGAATAATCCACAAATTCGAAAGTGATAAATAGTTAATCATAAAAATTTTCAACATTGAACTTTGCAATATATAAATGATGCAATGTGTCCATATTATACATAATGAACAAATTTTCACACATTTTTAATAATATTTCAAATCATTAGATTAAGTGCGAAAAAATCCATTTCGTACATTGTTGATCATCACGTCGGATATATTGTGAAATGAACAATGAAAAAGAGGTTCGATTATAGCTTTATTCGAAGAGAACAATTTCAAATCGATAGTTTTTTTTTTTTTTTTTTTTTAATGACTACGAATTGATTTTAAACTAGTCACTAAGTTTATCTTTTTTGAACGGAAAACATCAAAAAATATCAAACAGATGAGCAAATAGTTAGGATTTATAGACTTATTTCATTATTACTGGATTTTATCTTAGAAGTATTTTAGTATTTTTAGTAATTAAAGATTTAGATGGAATAAATAAATTCCCAGACATGGCTTTCAAAGATGATAACGAAGTTCAAATAGTTTTTCAAAAGATTATTATGTTCTTTATCATTTAGATTTATTCTTTTTCAATTTAAGGAAAATAAAGCTTTTTATTACAATTTTTTTTTTTTTTTTTTACAAATATTTCGTCTATATAACTCTTTGCTTAATTCTGAATTGATAAAAATTTTAAAACTATATAACCTAGCTCATAATGTATTAAATAGGGAAAAAAAAAGAGGTTATAAATATTTTAAATGGAAAAATTATGAATTATTAAAATAAATTTTGATCAGTTTAAACTGAAAAGTTAGAATTATACATATTTAACAGGAATGCATATTCAGCTTGGTTTTTAATTTATAAATTTTCGGCAAATAAAACGGTTAGTACACTAAAATCTCAAATTAAAACTCGAATCACAGTCATGCTATACTCTGATAGTTTTAAATTATGGTTTTTAGCTGATTTGGAAATGTTTAAATACCGAATTTTCAATCAGCAGCAATTTGAAAACAATTTTCTTTGTGTATGTTATCGATAATAGTTTCCTACACCATTCCTTAAACAAAGCTAATACTATTTGTTCTCTTTGTATCTTTAAAATCACTTCTGCTAATAGTCATATTTGAATATTTCAATTATTCATTATTAAACGGAGCACTGTAGCCTAGTAATTAAGTATTTTTTTACTAACTTGACTTTAAGGCTCAGCTCTTTCAGATCTACTAAGACATCCATTTGGATATCAGAAAAATATGAAAAATTAAAAGCGGACTACAAAAGAAGGCGGTGTATGTCTGCTATTTTTAATAACATCAGGCTTAGTATACTGTTAACTTTAAAGTCTCCAATTAACTCCTTTCATGGTCCATGTGATTTGTTTCTTTATTCAGTATGTTGTTCGAGCTTGATTAATTACGTGCCACTTAATACTACAATGATGAGCTTTTTTCGTAATTGAGAAAAATAATTTGCATTTTTTCAGTGCTAGTATTACTATAAAACTATTTTCTTATTTACCAACATTGGCCTATTCATATTTTTGCTCCGATAATAAATCTAAAATAAATGGGCTAGCGTACATCTCTTTAAAACTGCGAGACGCTTTTCGTCTTTTTTAAAAATGAAATACTTTTATTAAGCTTGTGACACCCGGTTACAAGGATAAAAAATATTCTTTCCTGTTTTTTATAGATATGTTTATAAATTGTGTACCATTTTGAAACAACTTCTTTGCCACAGAAATTATAAATCTGATTGTAACGATACTGAAACTCTTTGTTAGTGGTTTTGCTATAGTTTGTAAAATCTGTTCATTGGTATATTTATATGGGTCAAATTTGAATGAGCAGTGATATTTCACTATATATAATAAAGTAAAAGGTAATTTCTGCCTTTTACAAACTGTCTACGAACTTTTAAGAGTTTGTACTTTACTTAGGCAGGAGTTATGTATAGATCACTATCCTTGATAATAATTGTAATAGTTAAGATTATAAATACGAGCGAAACGTGTATATTTTGAAAATAATTTTAACATTCACAATAGTAATAATTGTTTCTTGTTTTAGGTCGCTGGATTGAAATTTATATTTCTAATTAATCACGATTTTATAGAAGTAATTCGAAATGAAGCCGCTAAAATGAATCTTACAGCATCCTAGAAGTATTTTTTAATTATTTTCATAATTAAAAATAATTTATTATATTTTGTACAAAAAAGAAAAAAAAAAGAAAACATTTTTTAAAAAAAATAAACGAATTTTTATTTTTTATATTTGACTGACAAATTTTTCTTTGTTGAAGGTAACATTGCTGAAAAAAATGAAACCATTTACTCGCCAACTTGTTAAATAATCTTAAACTTTAAACATTCATAAATAACCTAATTTTACTAAATATCCGTTACTTGTATGAAAAAGTTGGATAGATTCTAAGATGTCAGTACGTAATCGGCTACCTTTTGAATTTTTATTTGTCTACCCGCTTCACGTTTTTATGTAAAAAAAAAAACCACTATACATACTTTGATATACAAGAATTAATGCCCGGAAGAGATTTAACTATTTTTCACTGTGATATTATTTATTTTTTTCTAATATTATTAATGTCTGTTTATAAATATTCAATGTTATATTTGACTTTTACTCCTAAAATAGATCTTTCTATTGTATTTTGGATAATTTTTATTTCCGCTAGCATAAAGTTTGATTTTTTAATCTATTGCTACAGCGACCTTTGAAAGCATTTAATTTAACATTCCGGCATTTTCGCATGGTATAGAGAGTTTTACTTTAAAAGCGTACACTTTTATAATCTTATATATAAAAGAGAATGTAAACGCTTGTTCGTCTGTATGTTTTTTATGAATAACGAAACAGCTTATTCGATTAAAATGAAAATATTTTAAATAAAATTATTATCATGATAAATATAAATTAAATATAAAAATTGAATTAAAATGATTATTATAAATATAAATATGAGCTCTAGATAACGGTTTATTAATTTCTGGCTCGAGGAAGAAAACTTTTTTATTCGTTTAATTGCACATATTACTTTATATTCCTTATTTTACTAAAAATTAACTATGTCTCCCAATGCAACCCTACGTAGAGCGAAATAATCGAACTTCTCTTGACCGGACAGGCTCACACTGATCGAAATGATTTGACTGCACGTGTTTTTAAGCAAAAACTTACCAAATTGATGGCTAGCGGTACAGGAAAAATTTTCCTCATTAATTTCCTATTAGCGCATATTCGTTTAGAAAATGAAATTGCTCTAGCTCTCGCTTCATCGGGAATTGCAGCTACGTTACTGGATGGTGAACGAACAGCAGCACATTCGACGCTAAAATTGCCAACATGTAATATTGCCAGAGGTTCCGGCATGGCGAAAGTTTTACAAATGTGTTAATTAATTGTTTGAGATGAATGCACAATAGCACATACAAAATCACGTGAAAAGCGCGCTGGATCGAACTAAGACTTATGAGGAAATTCGTAACTATTCGGCGGAGCTCTAATTTTATTAGCAGGCGATTTTCGACAAACTCTCTACGCGTTATACCAAAATCAACTCAGCTGATGAAACCAACGCTTGCCTAAAAGTATCACATATTTGGCGATATACCCAAAAAATTACATTAACCACCAATATGTTTACATTTGCAACGCGATGCATCGGCAGCCTTATTTTCTGAACAACTATTGGACCTGGTAGCAAAAAAAGTACCAGTTGATACAAAAACAATGAGCATTTCAAGGAATTTTTGTAATATGACGGCATCTATTGAACAATTAATTGAGAAAGTTTTTCCGTAAATAGACATCACTTACAAAAATCATCAATAGCTTTGCGAACGTGCAATTTTGGCAGCGAAAAACAATGATAATCTTTTTTCAGTTCGGCGAAACTTACAGACGAAAATGGGAACAAAGTTATTAAGTAGTATCAGATGTGCGTAATTCGTATATTGAGAGTTGACTAAAAATTTATTAAATTTCATTTACTGAAGTTGTTTCGAAATGAAAAAAATTGCAATCGATAGAAAAAATTCAACTGTGCAAAGCAACATAAAATATGTAAAAAGAGCTGCGAGCAGTGAGGAATACATCCAAGCTGTGACAATGATTGTCGCTCAACGGTTCGAGTTTTGGAAAAGCCGATAAACACTTAACAGGCTTGTGTTATATCAATTATTGCAACAATTTAAAAGCGAACTTAAAAAATTAATGTTCGGCTCGCGGGTCTCAAAAGCCAATAAAAAACCTTCCATCGGAATTTAGTGCGTATTAATAATGCATCAATCAGTATTTTAATTAGGTATCGATTACAAAGTGACATTTAGGCACGTAATAATGAATAGAAAGGACTTAGGTGTATCATAAAAATTCGATCCATGAATCTAACGGGAGTTGTAGCGGTTCGGAAATTTGAATGTAGAACTTAGCGAAACGTTAAATCATAAATGCAAACAGGACAACTGATGTTAGAAATGAGAAAAGAAAAATAATCACTGCGCTGCAGAATTATGATTGTCATCAGGTTCGCCATTATAAATTATATAAAATTATATTTGATGTGTTCTGGTTTATTCGATAATGTGTTTATGTAGTTTAAATTTGCAAAAGAAAAAAAAAAAAAACATATTAAAACTCGCGTAACAGTTTTAGAATGAAATAAGTTACGAAAATTATTTGAAGAGACTTTATAATTCTAAATTGAGTCGTTCCAGTTTCAAACATTGACGATGATTCACTCGTTTAGTTTCACCAAATGAATGTTATTTCAATCTTCCAGACGTGCATGAACTAATTTACGACCTGCTACTGTATGCGTTACCTCCTACGAAGGCAAAATGATATGTACTGTCAATACTTTAATTTTGATTTCATATTTGTCACTATGCTCTCTTTATACATATTTTTAAATTAGTAAATAATGAAATCAGTTATGTATTTACAATTTTTCAGAATTTTCGATAAATTAAATTAAATTAGCAATTTTACTGTATAATTATCAAATAATGAGCAGTCACATAAGTACTCTGTATGTTTTGTCGTATTTATTATAGCCGTTAAAATGCACCTTCTAGCAGTTTAGTGCCAAATTTATATTATTTATCTTTTGTTTTTTATACGATATCTAGACACGCAATATATTTTACGGCATCATAATTATAAATTCAAATGGTGATTTAGTATTACTGACAAATTTAATAGTACTAATGAATTCTAAATCGTTATCAAAAAATAAAATCTATTTTAAGAATAACTAATAAGAAATCTTAGAGCTGAACGTCCGTAAAAGTGTAATTACGTGTCAAGAAAATTTACTGAGCAAAGCGCAGATTTCAGACATTTATGAAATTTAAGTTACAAAATGTATACCGCATAACTTATTCTCTTATTTAGCAAATAATTTTTCGAAGACTGCGCGCTTTTTTTTTTTTTTTTGTTTGATCTAAATAAATATTTCTACGGCGTATGGTAAGTGATTATATAGCGTCAATGATAGATGAGAAAAAAACTTGTATTTTTCTTTTTTTTAATTATTTTACACGAATACACTTTTTAATACCTTCTTTTTAGAACCTATAGTTTATTTATGAAAAAGGAAATGGTATTTTTCCTGTAAGTACTTTTTGAATCAATTCGTTACAAGCTCTCATTGTTATATTGTAACACCTAATTTAACAGATGAGGTAAGTGAATGGGATTATCAGACATGATAACGAATAGTGATCATCATTATATTTAAACGAAGCACAAATAATCACAACGAAATAAAAATGTATGTAAAATACATCAATTATAAAAGACTCGATAAAAACATTAAAGATGAAGTACTAAATCTAGACTTAAATGTAAATTGTAAAGAAAAAAATGAATTGAATACATGGATAGAAAATTTTACAAAATATGCGAAGTTAGCGATAGATGAATCGTATAATATCAGAAGAGAAAAAAATACATATTGGTGGAATGATAAATTACAAAATTGTAAGAATAAAGTCAATGCAAAATATAAAATGTATAAAAAATGTAAAAATGAAAGGCGCAAAGTTATTATTTAAAGATTACAAAAAAGAATTTAATAATTACAAATACAATATCAAAATAGCCAAAAAGGAAGCATGGAAGAAGTTAATGAAAACAAACAAACCATTTGGATTAAAGTACAAACTTTTAATGAATGGAAACGCTAGATTAGAAATACCATTGTTAGATGGATGGGCGACAACAGACAAAGACAAAACTGATTTATTAGCGGAAAAACTGTACATACATAGTAAACCATTCATTATTAACAGATACAATGTTGCAGACACAATAAAAATGAAAGAAGAGGAAATCAATGAAATAATTAAAAAGGTAAACAAGAAAACAGCAAGTGGACCAGATAAGACATCTAACACATTCGTAAACACATTCAATAAAAAGTACCCAGGAGTAATAACAAAACATATAAATAAATTATTTGAAAAAAGTTACTTTCGAAATATATGGAAGTTATCGAGAACAGCAGTAATACGTAAAACGGCTAAAACAAAGGTTAAGAGTATACATCATACAGAGCGATTAACATATTATCAAATTTCAGTCAGATTTATGAAAAATGCATACTAAGTAAAATTAAAAACTTCTGTGTAACACGAAATATTATTAATAAAGACCAGTATGGAGCATTGGAAGGGAAATCATCAGAGTTAGCAATTTGGAATATGTACGGAACTACTAAAGAATACAAAAATAAATCATATAAAACGGTAATGTTAACTATAGACATTACAAAAGCGTTTGATAGCATTGACATAAATCAGATGATAAAACTACTGGAAAAATTAGACTATAACTTATTACAGATTCTAAATCAGTATTACCGATCAAAGATATATAGTGAAATCGATATAAACAATTACAAAAAAAAGGTACACGTGGATATGGGTATATTACAAGGAGCGGTTTTAAGTTCATATTTATGGAATATTAGCACAAATATATCACTTAGAATTACCGAACGATGTGAAAATGATAACATTTGTAGACGATTCAGTAAATTATGGTAGCAGATAGAAATAGAGAAAAGTTAGAAAACAAAATAGCATATAAAAATATAAACGAGTTTCTAGAAATATATAATCTAAATATGAGCAAAACAAATTTGATGACATTCAACTACTGAAAAATTAACATAAACTTAAAAATAAATACGAACTGCAGATCAAAGGATCAATTGAAATAGATGGGCGTTCTGACAGATAAAAACCTCAAATTTTACAATCACTGCAAGCACATAAATGATAAAATTACGAAATCCATTACTGATTCACAAAGCTGTTCAACAATAACAATAATCAGATAAATTACAAAAAGGAATAATATTATATAAAAAAATTAATATTATTAAATCTATTATATGGCAGTATTATTTTATGAATATCATCAATAAATTGGCCAGAAAAGAATTGGAATATCGAAAGTCCAATATCAATTTATATTAATATTATAGTATTTTAAGATAAGATTAATGATTGTACAATGTGGAGTGGAGAAATCCAAAACTTAATTGGATGGTTTCCACCGCTGACCACATTAAATTTTTATATATAAAATAAAATAATAAAAAGCTTTCATCATTTTACCTTTTAAATTTACTAGATTTATTTCATGAGAGCGATTATTATAATCGTTCAAATAAGTTTAATAATAACCATTTAGTTTAATAATGTTGATCTGAAACATTCATCATTTAGAATATTTTCATCGAGACTTTCCAATAAAACATTAACCACAATAAACCTATATCCGACACTATTAATTTTAAAACGTTTGCTTTGTACTGAATATTTTGTAATTTGTTAAGTTTAATTTTTCACTTTTAAAAATCTCGAAGTGTTTCGTTTTTTTTTTTTGCGTTAATAAAACTAAAACATACTTTTCAACCGTTATTTGATACATTGAATATTTTATATTTATATTATAACTAAATGATAGCTTTACTTTTTTCATTTGAACAATAACGAAATAAAATAATTTCACTGCGAAGGGATTAGATTCAAAAGAAATTTTGTCTTGCTCCTATTTAATTTCTTTTATAAATTGCAAATATTTATTTTGAAATATGTACAAATCTCGCTATGGTATATAGACATTGGGAAAGTTGGATGAATTAACAACATACGTAACAATTTAGATTCATATTTTTGTGTAAATAAAGTTTTGCAGTGTATGGCATTTGAACACGCTTAACCTTAACGAGTGTATTTGCATTTAAAGATAAAAAAAAACTTCGCTTAATACTTAACTGTTTTCTAACGGTTTAATTGTATGTATTTCATATTAAATACAATGATTTCGTATGTTAGAATAAAAGTGATATAAAATCTCCCTTCACCGGATGCAAAATTACATTTTCAATTTATTTTCGTAGCAACCGAAAAAAGATCGAACATTCGGCTTTGGAAACAAATTAGACTGAAAATTTTTTGAACGTCGGGAAGCTAAATGAAAAGAAACGAATAATTTTTGATTATAATTAACTACTATATCAGTTTTTAATTAAGAATATAGCGCGAAATCATTCTTTTTTAAAGATTAAGTTGTTTTGCATTTTTCTTAATATTTAAAATTAAATAATTTCAGCTACGACTAAAAATTAATTTCGGATCGCAATCTACTTACCGAAAAAAATAAAAGAAATCGACGCACCTGAAGTATGAAGAAAAATTTTGCCGCTATTAGCAATTAGTCACAAAAAAAAAAGAAAAAAGACTCGCAAACAGTGATTTTCGTAAGTTATATTTTTACACGATATGAAAAAAAAATTTATTATCTTCACTATTTCCTACTTCAACGTCGCTACATCGCAAAAGTATGTTTTTCGAACATAAATGGCACATAATTACACAAGAGTGGCCGCGCTTTTTTCCCGTATGTTTACATTGGATCCGGCATATCAGTTGCTCCATATTTATGAATTGAAATATTCGATTAAAATTGTTATTTTAAATATTGTTTACTTTTTTTTTTCAAAATATTTATAGACACCGTAAGTTAAAATTATTTTCTTTCAAAAGACAAAATTAACTCCTAAACATTCGTAATAAAATTTTTATTCGAAAGTACGAAGATGATTTTTATCTAATCGAAATTTTTGTGCACAATTGGTTAGTAAATTGTCAAAATTCGTAACGAAATAATACAAATAAAAGCGCGTTAAATGATTCGGCGACATATTAATTGAAATAGCGAACGTATATACGAAAAATCGAACGTCGTCGTTCATGATCGATTTGAGAATAATCGAATTTCAAAAGGCGAAACAAAAATTTTCGTTTCCGCTAATGGTAACACGGGTAGGAAAGTATATAAATAATAAAAATATCCCAAAAGTAATCTGTTGCGTTGAATATTAGTATTAAGAGGAGAGCTGATAACGTAATTTTTAAGTATATTCTTCGGTTGTATTATGTAAATTATAGAAAACGGATATTATTAAAATGAGATGATCTTAAGGGAACGAAATGAATTTATTCAAAGAATATAGTTTCGCAGGTAGACGCAATATGACGTATAGAAATCGTTATACGTCAGTTTTTGCGATAAAATTTTTGCTATACATTAAGTAGTAATGTTAATATGGCCGAACAGGTACCGTTAGATCGTCATTTAAATAGCACGGAAATTAAAACCAAAAGTATCGAACAAACTCTATTACCTTTAGTCAAACAGGTACGTTTTTCGTTTTACCGTACGCACTAGTTAAAAGCGTTCAAGAATGTTGTGTTATTTGTAAAAGAGACGACGCGTTTGTTTTTGTACACTTCGTAATTCGGCTTTTTATATAACCGAGACTGCACATCGATTTTAGAGTTGTTTCACTGTTTTCTTTTTCGCTTCTAACGTTAGCGTTTTGTCGCATTTTTAAATGGCAGCTTTAAACGAGGCTGAAATTAATCCCGAAATCTATTATTTTCGTCCTTCCCGATGCACAAAAATCGTTTTACAGTTCGCTTAAGTATTTTTGTAGTGTATTGCAACGATATCTATCGCAGTACACTGTTGGTCAAAAAAAAAAACAACAAAAAAAAAACAACAAAAAAAAAACGTCTTTTACGCTCCAGTAATTTCAAAAGATTTTCTCCCCGTAGTTTCCCATTTAAGCGCTAGATGTCGTCGTCAACAGTGTTGCCTTATTTCGGTTCTGGTACAGTTAGCACCCTTACGCGGTGTGTGTTTATATTGAAAATGTGATTTTATGTCGATAAATAACTCATTTATTATAAATTTAAGGAAAACGAAAAGAAAAGAAAAAAAAAACTTAAATTATACGCACTGGCTCGGATTTTGTAGGCAAAAAAGGCTTCGTTTCTTTTTCGTGCGGTCTACGAAGGTTTTCGCAACGACAAAAATAGGCCAACTATAGTCGCAAACCTGGGCAGAATGAGCATTGATTAGAATCTGTACTTATCCCGAAGGTGTTAAGGGTGCGAATGGGTAATTAGATTGTGTGCGCGAAGACTTATCTTGATGTATACCTCCTCCAGTTTTATGCGGTGCGTTCGAACTGGAGGGGAGATTATTTCATAATTAGCAACTTTTACATTTCTTATTTTAGCCGCTAATATTACAAATGTCCTATTATAGGAGGTGATAGCGGACTATATTTATTAAATTTAATGTTTAAATTAAGTCACTTTTTTAATAAGGAATTCCCGCAAAATGGTTACCATGTCTCCACAGGTGAGTTATAAAATATCGATAATACATTAGATTTTTTTCTTTTATTTGTTTTTATTTTTTTCTCAAAAATAAGCATTATTAGTAGAAGTTATTTAACAGTTTGCGTAATTGTAACCCTAGTGGCGTTTTTCTTATTTAATTTTTCGCATTTTCTTATTCTTTTCGTCTAACGCTTTTTGAACTTTATCGATGCTTCGAATTTGTAGCGCGGTGAATTTATTTATTTTTTTTTCTTGTTATTTTTAAATATTTCGTCGCTTGTTTTTGTATTTTAAATTTTACTCGAACTTTTAAATGTGAAACAAAGGACTTCTCTTATATTTCACTGTATTTGTAAATATTAAGGAGTGTTGTATTCTTTCGGATTTGTTAATTCTTTTTGTTTTTCCTCATTTATTTTGACTCCCGATGCAAGAACAAAGGGAACGCGAGCGTTAGAATAAAAAAGTTTCGGTTTCGATATCGGTCAATCGATCGATTTCGCGAAATTGCCGACTACTCCTTTTCGTTTTATTTCGAAAAAGAGCAACCAATTCTTACTTTAATTTTGCATCTGAATTTTCATATATAATTACGCAATTCGTTAGTTTTTAAATTATTCAATACCGTAAAATGATAAATGTGCTTTTTTAGCTGGTCGACTTAATAAAAAAAAAAGGAAAGGATTAGAAATCAGTGAAATTTATACGTTATTAAATAAATTAGAAATCTGTTGTTACAGAGGTCGAATCTGCGAATTTTTATGGCCTTTAGGATTTATTCGCTTAATTTCGAATGCATTTTTATTTGAATTTTGGAGATATTCAGATTCGAGGCGAGCGGTTTTAGACAATGATTGTAAGAGGGGCGATCTGGAAAGTAGCGATTACTTTTTTTTCGAACCTGATCTGGTTATTTATTTCGCGCATTTTGTAGTTTCAGGTTCAATTTTCCGAAATGGCCGTCGTCGGTGGAACGTTGAATGCTTCATTAAGTTTATAGTCTGAATTTCTATTTATTTATTTTTTAATTCAGTTACCGGTGTTCAATAGGCGCGCATTAAAAATTTTTGAACTGTTGCGGTAGTTCTTTTGGCGAATTTTTCACACAATCGTTTAACTTTTACTACATCTTATTGAAATTGTCGAATACTTACAAAACTCATTAGAATATAGCGTTACCATGTTCTAATGTATCGTTTTCATTTTTTGTACGATGTTATGCTGAGCATATGTAGCGTAAACGCGAAGTATTCGCAATATTCTGAGCAAACAGATTAAGAGAGAGACCGAGAGAGAATCCTTACATTTTCAAAACACAATTATAAGGATGGAAATAATTTTCCGGTTGAGCTAAATAGTGATATGTCTCTGTTTAATCTGCTGTGCCATGCTGAAAGTATTGATTCAGATTTTTCTGATCTCTCTTTTTTTTCGTCTCTAACGTTTTCCCATTTTTGATTAATACATCAACTTCTTATTCATGTGAGGCGGCAGAAAAAAACATGTAAAGCAACGTCTTTTTTTTGTGGTATTTTACCAATGTCCCGTTGTATTTTAGTTTGCAAATTTGTAATCACTAATTAACGAATTCTCCTGGGTTCGTAATAAATCGTATAAGTATGTATGTGGAACATTTACTTCGTTTTGGTTTGTAATTACACAATGCCTGTGACCGGATAATGAGTTTTTTTTTTTTGGCGGTTAATTTTTTTTTTACCCGGTCATTTGTAAAAATAAAATTTACAATATCACATTGCATAGTAAACGTAACGGGAACATCAAAAGTGTTTGTTGTCGCGTGTGTAATACCGATAGATCGATGCACGCTTGTCAGTAATAGGGACGAAGATTAGCGTATCATCATCCCCTGGTAATAATCAAAGTAATCGGAGGTTATTTTTACGTTTTAATAGTTTTTTAAGAGTACGACCGATATCATTTGTAGTGGCATTAATTTGTTGGTTATAACGAGTGTAATTAATGTTTAACCTGATATATGAAATATCTTCTAAAACCGATAACGTACAGAGTGACGTACCGATTCATGAATTTATGTGATAATATCAATGATCTGATCCGCAAATGTAGATTAAAATTTCTTTACTTAATTTTTAAAATAAAATTTCGGTTATGCGTTAGATTAATTTCATTAGTTAAATAATAACAAATATTCACACACTTCGTTTGAGTTTAAATCGGATACAGTAATTATCGATTATAATGACCTGAAATAGTTGATTTCTCGAAGGTCGCTGCAAATAAAATTAACCGCAGCTTGTAATGTATGAATATGTATGATTTATGTATGTATATTTGTAGTTGCTGAGGGCAAATTAGGTACTCCCATCTTTTGAACGTTGCTTTTCTATTTCTCGGAATAATTTAGTTTGTACGCTTAAATAATTAATTTATTCTTCAACTGTCGTTTTATTTTTATTGTCACGAATTTCTATTGTGATACTTTTTCTTAATTTTTCTATTAAATTTATTTTCCCGAAATAGGAGTAAACTACTTATTCGGTTGTTAGTATCAGGTACTCTGTACTTCTTTACTTATTGAAGGTTGTTTTTTTTTTTCATGGGGAAAGTATGCGAGATAAACCGTGCGTTAAAAATAAGAATTCGCTTTAAATGTTAACATTTCATGGGGAAAGTATACGAGATAAACCGCGCGTTAAAAATAAATGGCTTGTAAAACAGGCTTTGTAAGATAATAGTGTAAAATTTCAGATATATATAATCAAAGTTAACCGTGTTAATCTAAAAATCAAAGAAAATTAAACCCCAACCCGATGTATTTAATGTTACAGCTGATGTAATAGCAAGGTCAAACTTTATCGGTTTTTAAGTAACAAAATATCGTGTTCGACCGTTGTAGATATTAGTGTATTTTCTTTACTTCGGTGTTAATATTTAATGATAGCGTAGAGTTATTAAGATCATGGACGTCCCCAAGGGGTGGCAGGGGAGGGCCGTTCCCCCCCTGGAGCTTTGAAATTTTTTAATCATCTGACCATGATGGGTATTCATGGGCGCGTAATCATGGCCAATTTGACTTTTATAATAAAGTAGTATAGAACAATTTGCCAGAAACCCCCACGAAAATTATGTTTTAATTCAGATTTTATTCTTGTTTAATAAAATATTAAGCCTTTACAAATTATAAATTTTATTTTTCCTATAACTCATATTCTTTTTCCATCATTTTGCCCCCCCCCCCGGCTCATCGGCTGGTGACGCCCTTGATTAAGATATTTTCGGATTTTTCTATTGGATTTGTACAGAGGGTGGTCATCTATGAAAAAGCCAGAGAATTCGCTGAAGGTAAATATCTACATTGAACCAAGCTTAAATTCAAAGCGTAAAAAAACTCGGCGTATCAAATTATGCTGTTTTTTCTCTTTCCGATTAACGGATTTCTATATATTTTATAAAATAAGATCAATGAGATTTTGAATATATGCGTTGAAGAAGGTTAACACATCTTTTCGTTTAAACTTGGGTTTTTGTCGATTTTTTTATTTTCAAAAAAACCAAAATACACGAATTTTACTATTTCGAATTGTGTTTTCTGTCTTGTTTTGATGTTTGTATTGACGAAAACATTGCATAAGTTTTTGCGATCGTGATTAAACCTTCCTTACTATGCTATTCAGGGGTTTCTGATGTTATCGTATCTGTGCGAGAGTTATACGACAATAATGCATCTATTCCATTTTGATGTTTATTGATGTGCTCTAAGTTTATGTTATAAGAAATGGAAGTTATATTATAAGAATTTAAAAAAGAAAAAAAATTGAACATTTTATTACTTCAGTTTTGCTTTTAAAAGCTGCGAATAGAACTTGAGAAAAGGTCGTTCAAATAGTACAGTTGTCTGCTATGTGTTTTTTTTTTTTTTTTTAGTTCATAATTTGTAATAAATATTTAATAGAAAAAATTAGATAGTTTTCATTTAACATCATTTAATGTATAAGGTTTACTGGTAGAAGTGATGCCTAAACTGCTGGAGGTTCCGATAGGAAATTTCTTGCTGCGCAGGAAAGAAAACTCACGGGACCCCAAATATTTCGATACAGAATTAGGGTCATTAAAAAACATTAAACAAAAAGAATTTGTTTACTCATATATATAAAACTTTTTTTTTTTTTTTTTCTCGAATAAAACACAAAAGACTAGGGAGAGTGTTTAATTCGTTTTTATCAGGAAGGAAAAGCAATCAAATAGTTGTTGGCCAAAAAATACATTGATTTGAAATTGTTTTAAAAGATATTATAGTTGTTTCTGTCAAAAAGTGTTATCAAATGTTCTTTTTTTTCATGTTTTTGTACCGAAGCATTTCCGGCTCCATATTTATAGTAATTTTTTTGATCAGCATGAACTTTTCTATTAGAACTTTCAAAGTTTGGGCATTGCCTCTCTGAACACACTGAATAACCGTTATTAAAAACAATGTTGACAATTTTTTTTTTATTTTCGTTTTTTTTTGACATGTCTTGTGACCTTTCTCACGTAAAAGCGTTATCGTGATAACATCATCGCCGTGATCGCGCGATCAACAGTTTAGGGTTCATGTTTTATGAAGGAATTGTATTTAAATTTTTACAGTTATATTTTGTATTCGAACTATTATGTTTCGTTTATATTATGATCAAAAATTTGAATTCAGGTTCCTATCAAAACGAAATTATAAATAGTCATACCGCACTTTACACACTAGCCAAAATATCCATGTTAAAATTTAATTCTGTACAGATTATTTTAAATTTTTTCCGTGGAAAATTAAGTTTAGTAATTTATTGGAATTCTTATAAAATGGTCTTTTAACAAGATTAAAAAAACCGCTTGCTGTTTAAAAAAGTATTCGAAATTGTTCGTTTAAATACGCATAAAAAAAAAGTATATCTTATGTAGATTTATAAATAAAATAAAGTAAATGTTACGTAGAAAATTGGGTAATGAATATAAAATTAGATTATAATTCACAAAGTAGATGTGGCAATGAATTTTATGTTTTGAATTTTTAACTTGATTTAGTATTTATCTGTTTTTTCGTAATGTATTAGATGTAAAACATTTAAGGATCTCGAGAATTTCAATAAAAATTATTAACAACATATAATATGTAGTGGTTAAAAAGATTAAAAATATATTCTCGCGCGAACATTACAATTTTAAAGCATAAATCATCAGCGGTTGCCCATTAAACTTTTTTCGCTGTGCCGAAGATAGAAAAAAGTCCGATTGACCTGTTGCGTCCTTCAGTTTTATTTTAATATATAAAGTAAAGTAAGTCCCATACCCTTAGAAGGGCGTCGGGGATTGTGTAATTAAGCTTTTCATAATGTACTAAGCCTAATGGATCTAAAGAGAATATTGGGGCCAGATCCTTTCTACTTGGGATCCGCCTTTACTTTCCCAGATTTCTCTGGTATAACCAATTCAGTTTCATGCTGGGTAAACCTGTGGAAAATTTAACTGGAACAAATTCTGTAACTTGATAAATAATAATAATTTGCAAAATTCCTGAAACCCGTCAATTTTTACATTTAACGGGTCATATTATAACGGTGTTTGCTTATTTTTTTGATCGTCTGGGGGGTTGCAACAACTCCTAACTTCTGTTTTTCATATATAAGGGTAGGTTGATTATTTTTTTATTTTAAAGCTTCTTCAATTAAAAACACAATGACGTATTTTTGAATCCTGACTTTCAACGGATATGGTTTCAACAAGATGGCGCACCACTACATTTTGCTCCGAATGTACGAGACTATCTTAACGAAGTGTTTCCAAATAGATGGATCGGAAGGAGAGGCCCGATTGAGTGGCCGGTGAGATCACCCGATCTCACCCCGTTAGATTTTTTGTTGTGGGAATAACTAAAAACCAAGGTTTATGTTATTAAACTAAACGACATCGCCGAACTTCGAGAAAGAATGACGGATGAAATCAAGCAAGTAACGCCTGAAGTGTTCCAGAATGTTCGGAATGCATTTTATCCTCGATTGGGGCACTGTCAGCAACAATGTGGTGGACATTTTGAACACTTTATACATTGAAAGAATTTTAGCGAAAATTTCCTTTTTTCTTTTTTTTTCAACACATTTGCTTATAAAAAATAAAAAAAAAAATACGTCATTGTGTTTTTAATTGAAGAAGCTTCAAAATAAAAAAATAATCAACCTACCCTTATATATGAAAAACAGAAGTTAGGAGTTGTTGCAACCCCCCAGACGATCAAAAAAATAAGCAAACACCGTTATAATATGACCCGTTAAATGTAAAAATTGACGGGTTTCAGGAATTTTGCAAATTATTATTATTTATCAAGTTACAGAATTTGTTCCAGTTAAACTTTCCACTGTATATATATATGTGTGTGTATGGAAATGTTTAAGAAGTAAACTTTACAATAAAATAATAGACTATAACAGTTTTAAAACAATGTTTCTACTTTGTAATTTTTCTCTTTTTTAAACTGTTGTGTCAAAAATTAAATAATTTGCGACTGAGTTTCTTAATTAAATGTTTTCCATTTACCATTACTATAGGAAGCCCTCCTTCCTGTATTTCGGTAATATTAAAAAACTCATCGGCGTATTTATTGCCAAAAAAAAATTGATTTATTTCGATGAAGAATGTACTCTGTCGTATTGAGTTTTGTCACTGCTGGAAACATATTCTTTAATATACACTTTTTAATGAAAAATATTTTTTGCTTCGATTCTTATGTAACGATAAATTTTTCTTTTCACAAAAATTTTGCAAATCATAAGAGTTTCAGAATATTCGGTATTGAATAATTGCCCTCTAGATGCCGAGTAGACAGGATGAAACACATTTTTTACATCGGTGTTTGCATTAAGAAATTTGATCAACAAGATGGCTACCCAGCTGGGAATAAGCTCGCAATTTTGCCGTAGAATCCGATAAAAATGTTTGAAACTTTCACAGTGACCGTTATTCATCGTAGTCAATTTTCAGATGTAACTGCGATAAATAAATGTATTTGACGTTTCGCAAGGATTATGCCGATCATCATCAGAAGCACTGCACTACAGAACTGATAAACACGGTCTTCTTATATGTATAAAAGGTAGAAACGTAAATTCTTAAAGTAAACAACTCGCCGACAAAAGAAAAAACCGAACAAATAAAAAGTAAGAAACAGAAAACCGCAAAACGTGCACACGAAGTAAACAAAATACCGACAAAACCAAAAGGCACAACGGTTAAAGAAAAATTTCCTCCCAAACTACTGCTGACGCTATTGCGTTAAACTAATTACCGGTTTGCCAGCTGTAGGAATACGTAGACCATCTTCTCTATTGGAATTCGGCCATTTCTCAATTTTGATAGCTTCCGTGACTAGCATTTTATCAATTTGAGTTTCCTTTGGCCAAAGCAGTGCTCAAACCTAATAGTGTGATTGGTTTTCGCTTGATGTTCCGCTAATGCTGATTTATCAACCCGTCCATAATTGGCTATATGCTCCTTGGTTTTGTCCAATGAATTTAACCCATAGGAACATGGTCCTTTATATACACCGGCACTATGGAACGCGGTAAACTATCGTCAGCACTTGGTAAAACGTTTTTAATTTTTATCGCGTTCTAAAAACCGGTCTCACATTATTCTTTCTGACAATCCTCCCAATCGTTTCTGTGACTACCCCTTCGACAAAGTGCAACACTACACTAGTAGAAGGTTGTTCTGATTTAATAATCTTATCCAGTTTGATTTTGCTAAACTTATACATCTGTCCGCTTCCTTCAATCCATTCTTAACCGTAACTCCTTTAAGGTACTTTAATTTTTCTTTAAGACCATCGTGACACGACATCTTCGCTCTATCTACAAAGGTCTTAAAAGCCCTAACCTTTTGGTTTGTATGTATGGTGAGAATTTTGTATAAATATTTATCCTTACGAAGATCGGAGCTAACCTAGACTTCATGCCACACCGTCATTGTGTATGAAAAATCTCTTATTAAATGTAAAAAAGTTGGATTTTGTAACCGCTTCTATAAATCCGGTAAGTTCACGGGAAATACCTTCTTTTTTCAAAAGACGAATAGTACTACATAAAAAATAACCATAATATCTTACGGATCTAATTTCAACATACTTCAATTTTTAATGAACTGCTAAGTATTCCCGGATGTGTGCTGAAGTTTTGCCAATTAATTGTTTCAATTGTTTGGCCGTGTATCCTTCCAAAAAATATATTGGTCTGTTAATAGTGCTGACAATGGGCCTCATCGGACACTCTGGTTTATGTATTTCAGGTAACCCGTATAATCATGCTAGAATATAGGGTCACGCGCAATTAAGCTTTCCTTCAAATATGGATCTAAACTTGAATTTTTAATAACTTTCTGAATCTTCTTGATACCCCCCCCCCCAGGGGCAAAGGATTTTTATGAAGCTCCGTATGTGAACCGACGTTAATTAAATCCATCATGTTTTGTTTGTACACACAGTGGTTTTCATAACCACCACAGCATTATCTTTATCCGATTTTAGAATTAAATTATCTTTGTTCGACCAAGGTTTGAAACTCAGTTCTGGATTGTACTTAGGTAACATATTGGCACAGTCTTGCCGAATGACCTCTGCTATACTTCCAGATACACGCTGCAATACTATAGACAATTTCTTCTAGTGGAATTTTACTAGGAGTTATTACGAAAAATTAAGACTCTTTTCAAAAATCTTACTTTCATTGCTATCCAAGGGAGTATGAATGAGGTTAATTACAGTTTGCCCGTCCAATATATTCCTACACTGAGGCTCATTATCTCATTAAGTTCATTCAATTTCCTAATTTGCCTCGGCGAGTTGTTTACTTTAAAAATTTATGTTTCTACCTTCTACATAAGACCGTGTTTATTAGTTTTATCGTGTAGTTGTTTCTGATGATGGTTGGTGTAATTCTTCTGAAACAACAAGTGAATATTTTTAACACTGTTGTGGTAGAAAATTATTCACGATAAATCGGATAAAAAGTAGAAGTTTTCGATAGGAGAAATTAATTTTAAGTAAAAAAAAAACACCTTTTTCTAGTATCACGTTATGCGCCATTTATACTTTTTTAAAGTATTTACTTCTGAAAGAAATTTAATTTTTTGTATCATATATATATGTATATAACTTGGTCATTTTGGCCTCGCATGGGGCTGTGCTCCTTGACCCCTCTTGCTTATATTTCTGTCTCTTTCTCTTCTACACTTTATATAAAATGATCAAAATTTATAACGTAATTCTAAATTGGTCCATATGAATATAATAACATAATCACAAAAATCCTATAAAATATGACAAACGTTACATAAAATTGGGACATTTTTTCTAATGGGAGGTAGCCTAAGAATTACGTTGTAATTAATATATATATATATATATATATATATATATATATATAGATATAATTTTATTTATAAAGAACGCGTAGAGAACCTATAAGGCAATCGTTTGTCTGTAAATTTCCAACACAGTAATAACATTTACAGTATTTTATCATGTAAATTAATACAAAAATACATTGAATCAATAGTTTGTGTACATGCAATTATAATACAATTTTTTCATTAAGAGAACTACAGAAGTGAAAAAAAAAACGAAACTTATATTAACACCGCCAATTGCAAAATATTTATACAAAAACGAACCAGCAATTCAAATTATATGTCGGAATCAAGTTAAATAGAAGATCAAGTACTCCATGTAATTTCTTATATTCACTTAGAGTTATAAATTCGTGACAATCCTAATTACAAATTGAAGTCATGTCCAGTAACCAATTTTTGATTTTCCAACAACCAGTTTGTTTTTTACAATTTATGTTCGTAATTTCAGTCGCTATTTTTTCTAAGAAGAGGTCACAATCAGTACTTATTTGTAGCACATAAAAGCAAAAGACGTTAATTTTTTTTGTTTACCCCGGGATGTAAAGTCATTTGCAAACGCGGGGCTGACTTTTTAAAAAGTATTATTGGGGAAGGAGGTCTACAGAACCAAACTCAGCTACAAATTTTAAATGGAATTTATATATTTATCATTAAATTGAAATTTAAAAAAAATAATCATGTTTTTCACGGCTGTTTGTTTCCAACAATCGTTACAAGTTTCTCATAAATACAGAAAACACGCTTAGTAAACTTAACGAAATTTGCTTCGCATATTTCATGTATGTAATCGACGGAACCCACAAATAAAAATAATTTTTGGGTTCCATATTTCAGTTTATTGAGGGCTGCGCCAAATTTTTAGAGGAGGTGACTTGAAATCCTGTAAAGTCGATGCCTGCTCCTGTTAAAAGCTGAGTAACTATAAGATGAAATACTAGGAGACTAAGTTTGCGGTCGTTGTGTTAAAATTTACTTTTAATTTTTGCATATCGTGAAAATGATCTTTGGGAAAAAATAACGAAAAATTCTTGTTCTAAAAATTATTCCTTATGTGCAGACGTTGCAACTACACCTCTTATACGTTTCCGGAGCTGTTGAAACTGTGAAAGATTTGTTTTCCAAAAAAGTGTCAAAAAGTTAATTTATTTATAGTAACAAGAAGCATTAGTCTGTGCTGTAGCAAAGTAGTGTCAAGTTTAAAGTGGTATTAGCTATTATTCAGTGTTAATAAAGTAAAGAAAAAGCAATTAACGCCTCAGAGTTTATTCAACAATTTGGCAAAGATTCGCCCACAGATGTAATGTTTTCCATTCCGGAGCCTATATCACCAATACCACCAAAACCACAGCAAGTCGTTTTTTTTTCTTACAACAATAAAAACACCATACCGGAACAGGAAAAATAGGACGTTGGCAAAACGTTACCATATATTCAATGCACGCAATAACCACCTTCAGCACCACGATTACAGAATAAAAGTCCTACAGAGCTGGAACTGCCCCGGGGAAATTATTAACCAACGTGCCGTTATCTGTGTAAAAGACTCCACTAACCCAGAAAATAAAAATAGCTTCATGTTTGCAGTTTTGGCCAAGTTTGCTAACAACCCATTTAGCATGTGGTAGTGTGAAATTCTGCAGAAAGTATACGATTTTTCTTGCATATAATTTCCGATCCGGTCAATGGCATGCATATTGATGTTTTTGAAAAAATCAACGGCCTAACCATTAACCCGTATAAATTAATTAAAATGGACGAAAGTGAAACCGATAGCAGTAAATATACAATAAGAGTTGCATTCGTTTTTAGACAAAAAGCTATATACATATGTTAACAACTATCGCAACCATACCAATATTTTGCATCGGGGAGCGGAAGGTAATTTCCAGCTTCCTGGAAAAACAAATTATACAAAATTAATACGGCTACAGTCACCGGGAGTGAAATTCGTCTGCTAGACCCGTGGAGAGTCTACAAAAGCTGAGGATGAGCATAACGGATCATTAAGATATGGAGTAGTAAGCTTTGAAAATATTTATAGATTATAATAATGTAAATATTCCAAAGTCATATTGTTTAATTAATTTTCTTATATTTTTAGTATGATTTTTTCATTTAATTTTTCATAATTTTTTTCAAGTATTAGTTTTCGCATAATTATCATAATCGTTTGTAATTATAGTACGATACGAATATATAATACACAGAATGTTAGTGAAATTAGTATCATTATTTCCGTCCTATTCGTGTGTAGAATTTATAAGTATAAGGTTTTCAGTCTCTAACAGTAAAACGAAAAAACCGATCTATTAAGAAAAAGAAATATTTGCGATCTTTTTAGAAGAAATTGAATTTTTTACATTTTGGTAAAAGTTTTGGTGTACCTTTCTACTGGTCTAGTGGTTTATGTAAGGAAAAATGATGATCCAAAGTTGGTGGTGAGTGCTATAGCCACTATACCAAGGGGTGGGTTGTAATAATTTTATTCTATTCGCTATATAAAATATTTTCTTTTAGTATATAAGAAGACAAAAAACTTTCGTCTTAATAAGGTGGATATTATTGTATGTAATTAGAAAAAAATAATCTTTCATTTCGAAAATAATACTAAGACCGATCTTCGGGGAAAATTAATTAAAGAAAATTACGCAGTGCTCTAATAAAAAATTGAAATAATAAAAAATATATAAGAGTGAAGAGGGTGCGGATTGCGAGCGCTATAATTCAGGTATTATCCTTTGATACAAAAACAAAATCAAAAAAAAAAAAAAGATAAATAAATTCTAGGACGAATGAAGAAAAAAGCTTACATCTTATTAAGGCAGATATTATTACTTTGTGGACAAATAATCTTTTGACTAAACAGCATAAAGAAATAAAAATTGCGTGCGGCGTTCTAATAAAATAATACGTTGTTTAATCAAAATAAAAAATAGAACGAGTAAGAAAAGAAACGGCGATGTAAGAATTAAATAATAATAATAATAAAAAAAAGAATTAAATAATATTCTTCAAAAACATACATCGATGTAAATAATTTATAAATAGGAAATTAATTCCTCCGAACAAAAAAATAAAAAACAAAAATAGATCGACAACGGAATATATTAAATTTTCGCCCTTTAGGAATAAATTAAAAAAATTACGTCAATTGAGCACTAGAAAAATAGGCGAAAATAATGAACTTTTATGAAAAAAACTGACAGTTTTGCAGTTGTAAAAATTACCGACTGCAAACAGATAACCAAATACGAATTCTTAATTATAGAGCCTCTGGATTGGTCAGCCACATCAGATCAAGTTCCTATAAAAACACCAGCCATCAGGGCTGAAATGTAATTGTATCCACTGTGTGTGTGACATATTCAGCGCTAACGTTTGTGATACAAGTAACAAACATTATCAAGTATTCTTAACTGTTTTTCTCCACCATTTTTTTTTCTCATAATTTTAAATAGTAAGTACCTTTCGTCTTATTTTTTTAAACAATTGTTTTAAACATCTCTAGGCTTTTTAAATTTTATAATTCTTTTTTACATAATTATAATTTATCAATCTTCATCAGTTTTAAAATTATTTAGTTTACTTTTTATTAGCATCCTTCCAGTGATGACAAACTTTAGACCTCTTTCATTTATTAATTATAATTTATCAATCTTAGTAAAATTCCATAATTTTTGTATTATTACAGTAATGGCTCTCACTGGTAGCGTTTACCCCTCTTACTCCATTACTTCTTCTTTTCCTTCTGATGAAATTACTGACAGTGATACAGAATCTGACGAAGAAAGCTATTTCACCAAGTTCTCCATGTTACAATTCTTGGATTCTTCTCAGCAGATGCGGCATGGCTTATATACAATGAGTTGGATATACCACTTTTTCCCATATATCCTGCTACAATCGCTGATGGCGCTGCTCATCTCATATGGCAGTTGATGTTGTCCTATGTACTATCATACAGGAGAAGATGCCTGATTTGCAGAAAAAAATTGAAACTACTGTAAGCTCCAGTTGTGCATGTGCAGGAAGACGTAGAATCTGTGAAGAATCTCATGGAAGACAATATGCACACGCTGTAGAATGATATTATAGCAACTATACTATGGCTTGACAAAAATTGAAAAAGGAAAAGTTACGAGTGAAGAAACGTTCGCGCAGAGTGGAAGGTAAAAGAATTGGGTGTCTGGCAGCAACATGTATATGATATAATGTGAGCTATGAATGATAGCTTGATACATATTAATGGAAAACTGCCAGATAGGTTGCATGCAACTGCCGCTACTAGAATGAATATGCCTATAAGTGCTTCAGTTTTAGGTGTGGATGAATCTCCTTGGTTAAAGTTCTCACCCAAGTCTATTACAAACATCTAAATATAGTGACGTTTACAGTACTGATTGGTTTACTCTTTATTTTTCAATTATACATCTGTAAAATATTGATGAAAAGAGAAGTGCACTTGTATGCGGGAAGAAGGTAAGCAACTGCAACAGATGTGTCATCTGGCGCGAATAAGTGGTAAATGAGTCGTTGCATAATAAAACATACGTAGCTTACTGATGATAAGGGTTTCAAGGTCATCTGGTCCCTGAGCTGTATAGTTGGGAAGTCTAGCAATGCAGGGGGTGGACGGGGGTGGATGTGACACATCTGAGCAGTAGGGCTGTCAAAGAATAATAATGTTGCCCACAAAATGGTGTGGGTGTGGGTGACATCATACTATGGCTTAGTGGCATGGTGCTTGTTATCACTTACCCCTTCCTGCAAACATTACCCCGTCCACTGTACCAAAACCATCTCTTTTACCCTACTAACAAATTATAAAAATAAACCTTAGCAGAAAATTTGTTTACACATCCGCACACACACAAAAAAAAAGAAATAACAGAATTATTTTTTGATAAGTGCAGTGTTGAAAAAGTATTACATTAAAGGCAAGTAAATAAAGAGGTAATACAATGACAAACATTTATGTAAGGGAAGTGGAATAAAAAATTATTGTGTAAATGTTGCAACGCCTAAAATTGATTTTTTGAGCCGCTAAAAGCTGCCATACAAATAAAATTGTAACGCCTCTTTTACACTTAAAACATTTATGGTTAATAATCAGAGTCTTTTATCTGTTTTTTGGTATACCAGTGCAAAATTTGACATTTTAAAATTCTTTGTGTATCCATAATATTCACTTTGAAAACTGAAAAGCCATCAAATCAGTCTGAATTAAATTTGATTTATGGGATCATTTAGATTTACATTTAAGTGTTATTAAATTTGCAAAAGAAAATTTATCTGCATAATGGAAAAATTATTAAATCAATTTCTAAATGTTTTATAATTTGAGAAAAAATTGTATTTATATGTACATAGTAGCTGGTGCTCGAGCTTTGTTCGGATTCATTTGGAACTTTCAAATAAGTTAAATCGAGAGTTTCGTAAACATTTAAAAGTGCAACAATAAAGCGCATATAATATGAAAGTTACAATTTGCGCAAGTTACCCGGTTTTTCAATTATGAAAGTGTATTTTAATTTGTGTAATATTTCAAATTGCCATATATATAAATATGACGAACAAATTTACTTTGTCGCGAAATTTTAATCTTCTATTTAACATGGTAAATAAGCGAATTCTTAAATTTACTTTTTATTAAATTTAAAATGCAAGATTGATCGCCAAACAAGCATTGTTTGCCCCTATTTCCTGGAATAATCAATTTCTAGATCTTACAACACTTTGTGAACTTAATCAAATTAGTTAGAGACGTTTGCAAAAACTCAATTACATATATAAATATACACACATACACGCGCATCCCCGTATATATTCGCGATTTGCGATAGAAACGAATTATTGTAGAATGGAGGAATCGAACAAAGTGTTCAATTTATCACGGGAAAAATCGTGTAAAGAAAAATGGAGAAAAATTGTCTTTTTTATTTTTTTTAAAATTAAATTATGTATTATTGGTTTGTTAATTTGTATATTTACTGTACGTGTATTTATTTATTATGCAACTTAAAATTGTCCGGAATTTTTTCTATTGCTCCCTCTGCTCTCTTGATCCCATTGTATGACAGAAATTTAGTGTAACTTACGGTTGTTATAGAAATAACCACAGTCAACTGACAAAAATTGTTTGTATTCGTATGCTATAAACGCAGAAAAAGTGTTTTTTATAGTCTTTTTGTGTTCATAAACGCCGGTTTGCTCGGTTGCTTGGGTCTCACGGGCGGAACTTCTAGTATTTTTTTTATATATATATGTAAACATTTATATACATATATATGTATATATGTATGTGTGTATGTACGTATATATGTATTTATTTATATATATATATATATATATACATATGTAATTCTCCGAAATGGCTACAACGATTTTAATGAAATTCACAAATCAGGGGTTTTTAAGGTCTAGTAATCGATTGGTTAAGGTCTTATATTCGAGTAAATTCTACGAAACGGACAATTGTAAAAGAGAGAAATGACCAATGTTCGTTTTAGTGATAAATAAAAACAAATTTAAAATTCATAAGCCAGAAATATTATAAATTATCCAAGTGTTGCCGAACTATCAGCTGTGTTTTTCAAAATGAAACATGTACTCAAAAAGAAAAAAAGTCGGCGAATTATCAATTTTCATTTTCCATGTTTACGTTTAACGATACTGCCGGTATAATTTTTCACTGTCGGCACACTTTCCGTTTGAAGAGTTCTATACGTGATAAGAAATAAAGCGTTTAATTATGTCGAGGTTTGTGAATCAATATTTACTTTCATGTAATTTAAGTAGGACAATTTACCTCTTCTTATTGTTATGTAAGGGTGTATGTGCGCTATTCGGTAGCCGTGTCGAAAGAACGGGGCATCCTTGGTTCCGTTTTGTGCTTGACGGTTTTGCCGCAAAGCCCTTTTTATTTATTTGACAGTTTCGTGCCTGCATCTAGATTTATTTATACACATACACGCGGGTGCAGGCGTGTCTGTGTGCGTTTGTCTGTGTAGCCGAGAAAAGTTTGCATTATAATTTTCTCTTCGTTCGAAAATGTTTTTGCGATACTGCGAAAATACTGCAGTTTCCCTGACAAATTTCTGGGTTAGCTCATAATAACGTGGTTGTCTGTTTCCTCTGTTGTTGTTTTTTGTTTTTTTTTGTATGCCGCGTTATTCGAATTAGTTCTAACTATGTGCCGGCGAAAGCATGTAAGACTATACATGTTTACGGTAGCCGTACTTTCACCTCTACCAGGAATGTGGGCCTCGCTGTAATTTATTGCACGCAAGAGTGCGGTGATTATTATTAAATTATCGCGGCGTGTTTTGCAAAAAGAAACTTGATTATACCGGGGATGATTTCAATTTGAAGGTGTCTTTTTTTGCATCAGAATATGTTTTCGAAGGTAACGTAAGACACATTGTTTTCTTCTCCCTGAATTGCCTTCTAAATTAGTTGCAAAAAAGGTCTGATAACTGCGAATACGGGGGAGTAGTTCGTTTAAAAAGCTTATCCGAACAGTAGGAGAAGCAAAATAATTTTGTTACTAAGAATGGAATTTGAAGAGTATCCGTTTCTTTAACGCACGTTCGTTTCTGAATTGTTTATTACGGTTGCACATAGGTGTGAATTGACTACGAAGCAGCCGGTTTTCAGAAGTATCTAAAATGTTTCCAATGAGCAGCAGTTTTGTTTCGAAATATTCCTGAAATTTCCGGGATTTATACGATCAAACAACGTGACATTTTCTTCGTTTTCACGACAGCGAAGTTGTAAACTTTTTAATATTTAAAAATTCACCCGAAAGAAATCGCGCTAAATAGTTCCATTCATATTTATTAAAATATTGTTTGAGAAAAAAATAATTTTCTTAAAATATTTCTCTTTAATCATGGTCGCTTTATACACCTATTATATATAACCATATAAATTTATAAAGATATTATTTTTGAGATTTTCATTTGTCAATAAGCGGTTGAATAGAGGAGAGTAGACCTATTTTCCTAAGACTTATTTAACTGAGATAATTATACCCTATAAGGTATGTGTCTGTCGAATAATTAAATAGGTGAAGGTTGTTGTTTTTTATTTTTTCTAGTTGCGTCAAGATTACCTTTTTAAAAACGGAAATTAATAAAGTCAAAATAGAATTTCTAGAAATGCTCGTTTCGAAAGATTGTCTCCGAATTATTTCGGTTCACTTTAAGTAGAGGAAAATTCACGTTGCTGTAGGGATATGGTCGGTCAGCACAGTGACGTTGGAACAGAGGTTCCAGATCGTATATTTATGGCGCGGTGGGAATTACCGAAAATGCATTAATTTGCTTAATTGCTTATATTGTTTCATGATTTTTCCTTTTTCTCTTTTTCGTTCCTTCTAGTGAACATTTCGATTTCTTCAGAAATATTTTTCGTCCAACTGATGTGTAAATATAAAGCAACGCAAAAATGTTTTTTTCTTCCTCCGAACGGCTTATTTTAGTTTTAGGTTGCTCAAAGATTTGAGTTTATTAATTGCGTTGCAATTGAAATAGCTAAAAAACTTGTATATTGCTGAAAGCCTGCTTATTTTATATACGTAATGTAAATAGTTAACGGAAAGGTTATATAATTAATTCATCTGCGCAAAGTTTATAATATTTGAAAATTTTTTTTGAAAAACTTACGTATGTGTGTGTTCGGTGAACATTTATTTGCGTCGGTGTTTATTTGTATTTACACATTAATGCGAAATTCGTGGTTAAAATTACGTTTAAAATTTTTGGAGTGATTATTAAATCGAAAACTTACGTTGTACCTGTTATTCATGTTTTGTTGAAAATTAGATCTCAACATTAGTTTCTCATAGAGAAAGACTGATCTGTCCGGAACGATCGTCGCGTGTGCTTGCTCGCGTAGGACAGGCCGTTAGTTTAGCGATCGAACGCTTTGTAACAGTTGGTGAAACAATTGCTGATGACAATCCAGAAATTAGGAATGATATGTACTTGGCTTGTAAAGATGCTAGAGCAGCAGGTATTTCGTAATTTTAAATATTTAAACCGTTCCTCGGCGCGCTATTTTGTAATCGTTTTTTGCTTTTTGTTTTCTTAAATTTTACTCAGAGCGTAAATTTAATTATAGATTAATTAAATATAATTACGGATAGAACGAACAATAAGATACGTATTATAAAACGATATACTGATCTCTTCAGAAACCTTTTTTCGGCTCCAGAAGAACATGAAATTAGAGACAGCGCTAACTTATAAAACAAACTAGGTATGGTTTTAAATTGAGTTTCGTGTAAAAGTCCGGTTGACGAGCCCCCCCCCCCCCATCAAAAAAAAATTGAGTTTCGTTTTTATTTCGTCACGTTTTATGCTTTAGGAAATTAATTGAAACATAAAATTAATAAATATTTGTCTTGCAGCATTACTGTCTACATTACTAAAGCAATTGCTAAAACTTTCGGGCATTTGCTCAGGATTTTTTAATGTTTTGACCGTTTTTTTTTTTTTTTTGGAACTCGTTCTTTTTATTACGCGGATATATTGCATCAAGTAACACCGTGCATTTCCCTTTTTTAAATCTGAGTTAAGTTACAAAACATTTGAGTATGCTTTTTCGTGATGGTATACTATGGTGTAAGAACCCTCTATCATTCTGTTTTAAGTCATAAAATTCAAAAAATTTTATATAAGGGACTCGAAAATTCAAATATTAATTGGTTAATGTTCGTCATTTTTTTTTTTATTTTTTAAAGATATCTGGAAAACGAAAAAATCTACAACTTTAGTCGATATCTTATTTTAAAATAAAACATAAAATTTGAGACATCTGTTTTTGTATTGACCTCGTTTTTTTAGTCTTTAAGTTATTTAAATTTCAAGTTTTGAAAATTTAATTTAAAAGAAAAAAAAAAATGTAGATAAATCCATACTTGTTTGTTAAATTTATAAATATAAAATAAATAAATACCTCAATAACTGTGTTTTTAGTTTTGAGTACGCTCTGTATTGTTAGCTGATGATGGGCTAGGCCCGAAAAAATGTATTTCTTTAAATTGAGGTATTTATTTTAATTTTATACTTGTTTTTGTTTTTGTTATTGAGATATTTATTTATTTTATACGCATAAAAAACAAAAATTTTTTCAGAATAGGAAAAATTAAATTAAATTACGAAAGATGCTGCAGTGAGATTATATGCAGGAAACCGTTTACTACCGTATTTTTTTTTTTCAAATTTTTCGCGTTCTGCGAATATTTTTCTTTCGAGTTGAATTCTCGTTAGCTTGATTTGAAATTAAGTCAAAAAACACTGCCTAGTGTAAGCGAGGATAACTTTTTTCGATTTGATGCCGATTAAAATGAGTCGCGAACATGCAGAGCCTGTCTTCAGAATGTTATCAGTTTCACATACCTCGGGGTGAAACGCGATGTGTGATTCCTCTGTTGCGTTGTTAAACGATATATGAGAATAAAGTCGTGTTCTGTGTGTTTATTTTATTTTTTCTCTGTGTTCTGATTGTTCAGTTCGTTAATTTTGCCTAATAGTAACTATGAGCCTATTCGATGGCGGGGGAGGCCCACTGATGCTTCCGCCGTCATCGGATAACCATCGACTGTTTGTTAACCGCCACGTTAATAACAATAGCATCATCAATTTCAATAACGGTAACAATGTTAATTCTATTAATGATCCGGCGAATGATGCGATGAATGTTGATTTATTCGACCCGGTTATTCATTTTGATCCATATTAAGTGATTATTTAATCTGATACTCTTAATTTCGCTAATTACCATTCCTTTTTGGAGTGTGCAAAACTTTATCGACTTATCGAATATTTTCAGCAGAATGACCTTCATAAAATTCAAGCCGTCTTCGATTCTGGGCTATCCGCGAACGAGTTTATTTTAAGAATTCATAATGACTCCAAAACCCCACGCCCTTGAAAACTTACATTTCTAATAATGCTCTTATTTGTTATTCGCAGCGTTGATCCATCAATATCTGAGGAAGGAACTTTCTCACGTTATGCAAAGTGACATTTTTCGTATAACGAAATCAGAAGGATTAACGACCGTCCGGGAGGTAATCTAATTCGAACAAGGGCTGTTGATATTAAATTTTCTTCACTTCGTATACCTCTGCAAGTTGCGTTTCTCGGTTGAGACTACCAAGGCAATGCCGCAACCGTCTAAGATTCTCTCGCATTGTTCAGCAATGCTGATCTAAATCTCGTTATCTTTATTGTGGCCAAGATTATTATTTATCTTCGAATTATTGAATAGGGAATATGATAATCTCGGGGTTCAGGTTAAATTCCCGAACTGTATCGGTAATCATCTAACTACTGATAGAAATTTCCCTATATACCTGAATCAATTTAAAATTCAAAAAAAAAAATACGATAACCTCTCAACATCCGAAACAATCAATAAGATCAGAAGTTCTAAAGTTTCCAATGTATTTTCTTACGCCGATAAGCAGAATTAACTGGTAATAGTAGATGTTTTTTAACCTTACGGGTCGAATACTAGTTTGCTTTTATGCATAATAATGGTACGTACACCACTATTTCTACTTTTTTGCGACTTTCCAATTTTTTCTTCTAACCCCACTCTCAAGTTTCATTGGTATGTACTGCAAAGGCAACGATAACCTATACATAGTAAATGCACTTTTAAATTTTCATATTCAGTTTCCTACAATGATATAGGGTATCCGTTGGATACTCTGCTGGTTGATAAGGTTCTCATAATTCAGTAACTTATTGTTCACCTTATGCAATCAGTTCTTAGAAGCCTGATAGTGTTTCTTTATACGATAAGTTTGTTAATATATTGAATTATTCCTTGTAACGCACTACAAATAGAGGGCCTTTTTATTTTGGTAAACCTACCCCTTTTATTGGAATAAAAAATGTGCCGACACGATTAGAACGAAAAATTCGCCGTTTAGAGTATTCCGTCAGAGTAAATGTATTTCAAGCTATTTTTGGCACTCATGAAAGAAGAGGCCACATTACTCGCGGGTATTTATTGTATTGATTCCAGTGCCAATGCTGATACACCTGTTTCCTTCATTTGGTCCAAAATAAAGAGAATGAGTAAACGAATTTAAGGGTAACCCTTCATATAATTCTGTTTCACTGGCCCGCTGCGATGTGTTTATAAACATTATCGCACCATTTTACGTTTCCCGTTTGTTGAAGCTTTTTTAAAGTTCAGGTTTGCCCCGGTAACCACTAATAACAGTAGTTCTTTCTTCTCTAGGGTTATTGATGAGCAGGAACTGGCTCTATCCTATAATAAAATCTTGTACCTGAACATGGATGGTGTAATTTAACGTACATTGAACGATTCACCCGAAGCCGCTGTTAAAATCATGTTAAATATTTTCAACTTTCTATCGCATTCCTTAGCAATAGAAGAAATTTAAGATTACCACTCCACTAGAGCTCAGTAAATTACCCGGCCTTTCTTCTTGGTTCCGTTACTCTGCTTCCTGTATTCGCAAGACGTTTTTTGAAAGGATCTTGAATAACGAACTCTTCTGGTGGGACAAATATAACATCTTTACCAAAAGCTTATTTGGTTTTCGTTACAGAATAACCAGTTTGAACTGTGTAGCTAACATTTTGGTTAACATTTATCAATCTTACATTAAGAAAGAATAATAGAATTACACGCACCTGAGGATCTTTGCTAGTCTAATACATGTTTTATTTTCGGAGGAAACATTGTTTTTTCACCATGTTACAGAAGGATCACAGTATGAATTGCTTTATATGTTTTGAGTCCTTTAATATTTAATTTGTATATTTAAAAAAGTCCTCGAATTAAACGTAGCAAATAACTGTTTTTTATTATCCTATGCGGGTGATTTTGTCCTCTGCAGTCGTAATAGCAACCTATATCTGAAGTTAGCACGTTACTTAATTGTGGTATCGTTCAAGTTTACAATATCTTGAATGGCCTTGGTTTGTCTGTTGCTCGTTCAAAGTGATTAGCGGTAGTATTCTCATGTCGTTCATTGTTTCTTTCGTTGTATCTCCCTCTCGCCGGCACCTAAGTACTTAGGATTTTTATTCTTGACACTAAATTAAACTGGAATAGATTATATACGTAACAAAAAGCTCTTTGCAACGATAACTATGGGAGCGCTGATCCCGCCTTCTTCTTCTTCTTCTCGTGCCACCCGATTCGGGTATTGCTTAATCATCATGTACGGATTGGATTATCTGCTGAAATTGATTACGATCTTTTGCTATCCTGACTAGATCTTCTTTTCTGTTAATTTCGGTCCATTTTTTTATATTATCTATCCAAGCGGTCTTTCTTCTTCCCGGATTTCTTCTTTCTTCTGTCATGCCGAGTAAATTATATAAAGCATATTATTGCAGCGTCCTAGATTATGACTGTTATTTCCTTCATAACTCCGCAATTGGTGATCGTAATAAATTAGTGAGGATACAGAATACACACTTATGCCATACAACCAGTGCTTGTTTTCCTTTCTCTATCGTTGCTCTGGAAACTGAAACTAAAATTCTTTCTTTCCCTAGGAAGGTCATAGAGGTTTCTTATGAAATACTGTCCTCTTGCCAGTCTCCTTCAATCTTATTTGGATGTTAAAGGCAATCGGAGATTTAGGACCTTCGAAATATCTCTGCTATTTTTAAGTGCTGTTAGACTTCATCACCATTCTCCTATTACTATATTTTCCTATCCTTCACTGATCTTTAAACAATACTCTTATATAATTGTCTTAAGTTACAAATAGATCTAGACTCCTTTAAACTTGTTAATCGACACGCGGCGCTAATAGAGTATTTAACTTCAACTTCAAAACTATTGGCTAAATTTCCAATATATTTTTACTGGTGTTTCTAAATCCCCTAATTCCGCAGATGCAACTATTTTTATGTCATACCTCAACTTAACAAACAAATTATCTCTTCCTCGTCTTACCTCTGTTTATAGCGCTGAGTGTTTAGCAGTTTTTAAGGATTTGTCCTCTTTAAATTCCCGTAACTTTTACAAAAATATTATTATTCCCTCCGATTCCATGAACTGTTATTTTAACTCTGAAATGTTTATCATTTGACACAAAATCACATCCATACGTATACAAAATCAGAAGCCTTAGTAGTAGTGGCCGATAGCGCTGCCATAGGCACTTAGATTAATGGTTCTTTAGAAGATCTTGATTTTAGTAGATAGATTCGAAAGGAATATTGGTTAGCGATATAGTCAAATCGCTGTACTAAGTAATAATTATACACGAAGCTGTTCACAATCCAGCATCCCTAACGCTTCCTGGTTTAGTTATATTTTGTCTGTTTCTAGCGAAAACAGATTATTCATCGTTACAATATGCCGTGTCCGGTCAGGTCTCCCTATTTCTACGTATAACACGGGCTTAATTTCTTTCCGCTATTGTCAACAACCATCGAACTCAGATAAAATGGTAGACACCCATTAGGCGGCTCAAATAATTAATTTGTACAAATTAATAGTTTATTTTCAGATTTCTCTTCGCTGTACCAAATTCCTGAGCATTGGCAGTGTTGTAATATCATCATTATCATTGTATGCCAATCACAAGATCATAGCTACACCGGTGAGTGATACGAGTAGAAGTTTTCGTTGCACATTTCACGGATTGGATTAGTCCATCTTTTGGTACATCTTCCTCGCGTCTCCAACTACTTCTTCAATTACTATTCTTTTCAGCCTATCATCTTTGCGTCTCATTAAGTGGCTAAAAGAACTCTAACAACCGTCTTCTGCAAATATCCGCAAGTCCTTCGCTCACACCGATCTCCATTAATACAGCTGCCTTAGTTCACTTTGTCGTCTATGAAATCCGTAGTATCCTGCGATGATGTTAATACATTTTTTAACCGCCCTTCTTGTTGTCCATGTTTCAGCACCAAGTAACATGATTGAGTGTAGTAACGTGTGCACCATTTTTTGTTGAATTCGTAATGTCACACGAATCTTCCAAATTCTGTTCAAGCTTATCAAGGTCGTCCTGGTTAATTACGCCCTTCTGCATATTTTCAGCCCGCACGATACATTATTGTAGATAATTAATTCGAGGTAGTTATTCTTGCACTACCTGAATATCCAGCGAAACCGGTATTATAATTTCTATCTATGACTATAGTCTTTATTTTATTTTTCTTCCAATATAGTTCCGCTCTCATTTTCTACCCTTGCTGAACGGGGTTATCAATTCTTCTTCACTCGCAGCTATGAGGGTCTTGTGTCGTTAGCGTGTCTGAGATTGTCCAACATTGAAGTCACGAGGTTCCATGCCATTCGTTCTTATTTATTAAGACGCCAGATGATGAGGGATGCCCGTCTCGATTAGTACATTAAACAGCCTACTTCATATCGTACAGGTAGTTACCGAAATCCAGAAAACATACCAAAATATCGGTGTACCGCACTGTCTTTCTTTCTCGGATCATTAGTCTCAAGAATTTGTTCCCTTGTTCTTTTACCAGGCATAAATCCCTTCTGCCCTAGCGAAATCTGTTTACGAAGGAAGTGCTTGTTATTAATAATTCTTGGAAGACTTTACTGGCGTGCGAAATCAGCATTATTATATTCTATAATTTGCACGCTGCCTCGTTAAACTTTTCTTGCGTAATGGAATAAAGATTGAATGTGTCAATCCCTTAGTTCAAGCCCGGTCTTCCAAATGGCACTGTACAACTTCCATATGTTCGTTCGGACAAGGCCAGTAGCTTTCATCATTTCGGCATTGATGGCATCTTTGTTGCCTTCTTATTCTTCAGATTTCGGATTGCTTCTTCTACTTTCGACAGGAGTATACGTGGCTTTGATTCTATATTCATTTTTATACCCACTTCTGTTGCCTGGTTTTCTGGCTTGTATATTAATGTATATCTCCACTCACTATTCCTTCCATGTCTCCAGTGTCTCATTTTCAGATCATGTTATTGTTCTAACCGATTTTTTCATTAGCCCAGTTCGTCCCTCTTTTTTTTTTCTTTTTTTTTTTTATGGGTTCGTTCACATGGACATTGGCCCAAGAACAAAGGAAAAAAGTCGCCAAAGACTCAAAAAAGAATCAAGAGCTTCGATAACAGAAGGAGAAGGAAGAGGGAGAATGAACGAAGCACTGTTCTGGAGTGGGAATACCGATTTGTAAAAGGGAGGAATAGAAAGAAGCTTCTTCAGTTACAAGGGACGAACAACCGAACATTATGTGATCGGGATCACAAAGGGGCGTACAATGGACTATAAGAAGACGGCACAATAGAGTAACAAGGAATCTCAAAATGCAGGTGGATCGATGCCTAGAAGGAAAGTCAAAAAACCAGGGGAAGCGAAGAAGGGAAGGTGAATAGACAGGAAAAAGGAATCCGGTAGGATAATGAGGAGACGTAGGAGTTAAACCACAGTCTGGAATGAGCAGCTGCAGACAGAAGGGTAATATTGGAAGCTGAGAAGGCAGGAAGAAACCTACCAGAAGAGAAAGATAATTGAGCGAATGAGTCAACCAGCTCATTTCCCTCGATTACGGCATGGCCAGGAATCCAAAGGAAATCCGTTTGGATTAAATGGGAAAGGAAGAGATCATGAATTAAGGAGCGAATAAAAAGAATAACGTAGTTGGCTGAGTGCGAAGGAAGAGGAGACGCGATAGCCTGCAGCACGCTTTGAACATCATCTGACAGGATAAGGATATTGCGAGAGACAGGTGAGGATCTGATAAAAATAAGGGCACGTAGAATAGTAGAAGATTCTTCTGATTAATAATATATATTTTTCGGTAAATAAGAGCGATGATCCCTTTTTTTAACGATTATTAATTATTTCGGCCGATTTTAGCTATCAGTATTTAAAGGTATTTTGAATGGTTCTATCCGGTTCAAAAAATTTAATAAATAGCGTAAAAGGGGGGAATTTTTCTTTTTTCGAGATTGGCCATGATGGCAGTTTAATTTGTTGCGAAAACGGCTCTGTATCCTCCGTAAAATGTATTGCTGGAAAATTTTTAAGTATCGCGCGTATTTTTTTTTTTTTAACGGCTTCAAAAAGGCCAGGTTATACTTTTTTATATTTATTTGCGCATAAATTTGATTATTTCGGTCAATTCCACGGATGTCTTTTGTTTATGGGAAGGTGGGGTATCCTATGTCAGTATATCGGTAAGTAACGTCGAACAGACAAGTGCTCAGTAGTCATTGAAATAAACGTCAAAAAAACGAGTATCTTTTTAGAGCAGTTAATAAATAAAGCTTTCACAGTGAATGCTCATAATAAATAAATTGCAGATACCACTGTATTAAAAAGAATTTTATTTGCTTAACGTTTCGGCCAGCTTACACTGACACCATCATCAGAAGCAAACTAAACTAAAGGAACAAAAGAGAAGTTTTTAGTAGTATAACAAATGTCATTGACATTTAAAATATTATCAATTTACCGTAGAAGCGTAAGTTCGAAAAAATATTAATTTTTAATGCAGCCAGATAAAATTACATGGATAAATATAGATTCGAATAAACAACGTTGAATCTACATAGCTCTGTTTACAATTACTGACGAAAAAGTATTAGACGTGTCTCTTTATATTATCGCATTTGACCATGTGGACTCAAGGACAATTTTTATTGATTCAAAGTTGTCTGGTCAGTGCGGTGGTCCCATAGGAGGGTATTGCCAAGTATTATTAAGTACTGACAGAGTAATGATTGAAATAACCATTAAAAAAAGAAGTTTGTTTAGCAGTAGACTTTCTTAACTTAATACAACCGGGCAGAAATTAGCCGAAAAATTTTCATCAGAATTTAGGGCAAATATGAGTATTCAAAATTTTAAAATTAAAGGGCCGATGATTATTAAAGTATTTATTAATTTCACGTATCATATAAATTATGTAGATTCGAATAAAGATAATTGAAAAGCTCACGGCGCGATTTACAAGTTCATTACTGACGGAATTTGAACATTACACTTTTTAACTAGTATCCAAAAATATTGGCATTTTAAACGGATCTGTCCGTATTTTCGCTAAAAATGTTTACCGCGAAAAAGTTATGAAATATTAAGAAGAGAAATACCGGTATTTGAAAATTTACTCTAAAAATTCAATGAAAATGCAATAAAAAGTAAAATTCGATAAGTGAGATTAATATAACATATATGTGTACCTTATACAGTAAAATATACCATATTGTGAATATTTTTAAGCAATATTTTAATACAGCAACGATATCAAATGAAAATCGCGACAATTAAGAAACTGCGTTAAATATTCCTGATGTTTGCAATATTCTTAGCTTATAGAAATCGAGTAGCTGTCTTGTTACACTCACTTAATAATAATGTTGCAATTTGAATTTGGTTTACCGGCGCTCTAATTAAACTAATAATAATACCTCTCTTTAAGGGTATATTTTACTAAGTGTGTCGGTATTTTTTTTAAAACTATTTTTATATTTTGACATATATGTATATATGTCTTTGGGCTGAGGGTCGACCTAAAATCGTGTAACGCAACGCAAAACGCAACGAAACGTAAAACGCAATGTTCTCTTTCTAATTTCGTAAAACATTTTAACATTCCGCGGATAATTTCGTAAAACTTTTTTCTTGCTGTCTGAAGGTTTTGCGCGACAATTCTCGAAATTTAGAATTAAAAACCCAGCACTTGGAATGGTACGTGGCGATTTAATTTTTGCTAGGCAATTCGATACGTAATTTTCACGTAATTGCTTGTTCACTCGATTTAATTTATACGTAAATTATATTCAACTTCGTGACTCGTAAAAAATAAAAAATAATGAAATTGAGAAGCAATAAAGAAGTTTATGAAAACATTGAAAAAAGTAGGTGACACTATGCGGAAAAGAAGAGTGAAACTGTACGGACATTTGAAAAGAATGGACGGAAAAATGATGACGAAGAAACTGTTTGACTATTTCGACAAAAACACGAACACAAAGCTGAACTAGTTTCGGGAGGTGAAAAGTGACCTTGCAGAAATGGGAATAAACGAAGAAGAAATGAAAAATAGAAACGAATTTCGAAGAAAGGTACAGGATTGGAACATGGTAAAGGAAAATGGAAGAACGGGAGCAGTTTGGACAAGTGAAAGAAAGATCCGGCAAGGGAAGCTGATGAAGATGTACTGGAAGAAGCGGAGAAGAAATGATAGGATGCGGTATAATGCGCGGTCCAAGGACGGCCAAAATCGCTGAAAGAAGAAGAATAGATAATCAAAATCAATGGCCGATTCGACGCAGGAATCACATAACCGCAAGAGGGACGAGGAATTTCAGAACAGCCATGAATTCTTTCAGTTCATGAACGAAACACCTTTCGGTTCTAAGACTACCGAAAATGAGAAGTTTGAAGCGTTTCTTTCGATTCATCGATTTGAATAAACCGGCTTCGAAGAGTGGTGCCGAACAAAGCCGTGAGTGGCGACAACGGCAAATGAATAAAAAACAAAAAGTTTGCAATGTGGAACCAAAATCAATGGCCGATTCGCCGCAGGAATCACATAAACGCAACATCGTTCGCCTTCAAATTGGTAAACCTTATATGATCAGAGCGACTATTGACGTGCTAGATGGTCTCGTCAACGGCGCAATCGGCACTTTACGCTACATCGAACGCACCATCGAAACAAGTGCGATAAAACGATTCTGGCTGTCTTTCAACCATTCAAAAATCGGCTGTTTACTGTGCTCAAAAGCCCAGGCACACGTACTTGCAAATCCGAACATGGATCATTCGTGGATACCGATAACTCAACGTACTTGCATCGCGCAAACAAACAGTAAAATCGTTACTTGTAAAAGTCCCTCCCTTTGTTGAAGCCTGTGCAATCACTATACACAAATCACAAGGCGCTACACATGTTCATTTACGAGTACAGCATCACGAACAGCAGCCCATTTATGTATCCCTTTCTCGCGTCACTTCGCTGGACTATTCCTAACGAATCACAATGGTGTAATCACACATTTTATCGCCATCGCGGAGAACTGAATCGAGATCCTTAAAGGGGAACGAGTTTACTCGTCTCGAACGCCATCATTTACAAACGGTAGGCGCAATGCCGGAATTTTCTCAATCGTTCTACGCAGACGGATTCCACGTCGCTCTCATTGTGTACATTCAACACTACTCAATCACTAAATGCACACTGGCTCAGTTTAACTAGCGATTAATCCACGATGTAAATTTCTTGCCTTGTCTGAAACGTGGATTGAAAACGATCGTTCTATTGAAATACCAGGATTTGGCATTCAATTTAAAAGGAATACGATTCGTTCTGGTGGTGTCACCATTTGCGAAAACATAAAACGCATTGCAGTCTAACAATATCAAAAACGATTAGCGGAAGTTTGATTAAAATAATATGAGCGTGGATCAAATCGAGACATGTCATGACGGTGTTGGCGACTTTTGCTCGGTCAAAAGAACTCTACATTCGCATCAGTTTATATCTTAGCGAATAGATCGTTTGAGAATAGTCAGCAATTCATCGTCTTAAATCTTATGGCGTACAGTCTCCTAAATTAAAGGTACCTGAAAAACATAATTATCACGATATGCTCGTTAGTGAAGACTTTAATTTGGATTTAAGAGGACCGCACAGAGCGGAATTTATTGGATTTATGCACACCGAGTTAGGATTACAACTAAACACCGACCTCGCCATATCTACTTCACGAAGCCGGAAAAATAATTGATGCTGTATTCTCTCGTTAAATTGGATAATCTCGAAACACGTGAATATATATAGCATACTACAGCAGCCATCGTCCATTATTATTTATAACTTGCAATTCTGTTAATTTGAATGTTGTAAATGATGATAGATAATACTAAATAAAAATAAAATTTAAAAATTAACGGTACGTTTCGAGATTTATTCTTTTTTACTTATAAAAATAATTTTCTACACGGTAGCTATTTTTTGGAATATATTAAATCTCACAGACATATATATATATATGTATTGATACTTCTGCGAGTAACGTGGAAATTTGAAGGTTTTTTCTTCTTCTTTAGACGATTCTCCTTTTTTATGATTAATCTTGAGTTTTTCCGTTTTAACCATTTTTAAATAGAGTTTAAATGTTATTCCACGCGAGATTTTTAAAGTAATCACATATTTATTAAATAAACATAAAACACATATTACAGAAAATAATAATTGTTATAAAAATATAAAAATACAGACGACATGTTTCGGAGAGTTACATACTACATAATCATGGCAATAATAATAATAAAAAAAAAAAAAAATTATTTTTGCCATGATTATGAAGTATGTAACTACGAAACATGTCGGCCATATTTTTATAACAATTATTATTTTCTGTAATACGTGTTTTATGTTTATGTAATAAAATGATAAATCAGAAAAAAATCGCTACGAAAATTTAATCCCGTATTTTGTAAAATATTAATTTTGTTGTTTCTTGGGGGGCGTATTTTAATTACCGTATTTAATGTTTCTTTTTCGTTTATGAAAGAAATAATATTTCTATTTAAATTTCGATAGTTTTTGCTCTTGCAAGATAATTACCGGTACTGCCCAATTAATTTCCGAGAAATTGTTTCAAATGGGAACTGTTTCAACTGTGATAATCGATAACATGTACGAATATGTGTTGCGTGCTTTTGTAGATATCCGAATTTACCGTTTTTATAATTTTTCATTTAAACCGGCTGTTGAAAATTTTTAACCGTTTCAGGAAATGCGATTGAGCGATTGTGTGAGAATGCCTTCGAAAGTACGTTGAATGATCGCACCGCAGTAGTAAAAGCTGCCCGTTGTTTACTCGGCTCAGTTACGAAAGTTTTATTGCTGGCCGACTCGGTGGTGGTGAAACAATTACTTCTGGCCAAGGAGAAGGTACGGTAAATGCTGTCTTTCTGTTAAATTTGTTTTTGTTTCTAACACGTTTTTGCTTGTACTAATCATATGCAATGGTGTACATTTTCGCTTCATGTAGCGTTTGTTCGAAGGAGAACAAAGCGAAAAAAAAATAAAATACGGTGAGCTATAGAGGAAATAAAAATAAGGATCAATCGAATCCTTCCGACCGGCCCAATGACAGCACTGCCGAGAGTTGAAGTGAAAGAATATAGACGGAACTGCTTCGATGGATTAAGATTGTGGGAAATCGGAGAAATTTCTAGGCAGATTACGCCATCCTTAGATTCCTTTACGGACATTCATTAACGTATAGGTTTATTTTGCCTGATCCGGTTGCAGGCAGATCCAGTTCCCGAATATATACGGAATTCGTTGCCTATCTCGCAGTAACTTTCGTTTTTGAAAGTCTCCATTCACTTCGGGAAAAAATATAAAGTTCAGTAATTTATTATGTATCAAACGATGTTCTGCTTGTGTGATGTGGTTTTTGAGATGCATGTTTCTTAAAAACCGGAATCAGAGTGATAGCGAATGCAAAGAGAGAACATGAAACAGGGATTTTGTTTCAAATTGTAAAATGGTAAAAATTAGGAAGATGCCGAGATGTGTGGACTGTTGAAAATCGATCATCGTCATGTCGAATTACAACGAACACTACTGTAGTGTAACGAAAAAAAAGTACCAATGGCGTAGAGCTAGAATCTTTAATCTGTTGTGTAGATTTATAAGTTGTTTGAGTAGAAGTGAAATTCGTTGCGATTAACTGATATTTAATTGTTTTGCTAACATCTTAGGGACAAAGTGAACAACTTATCTAGAAGAGAAATCACCGTGAAATGGGGAGAGGCAGTCGATTAAAAAGAGTGTATCGGGAAGTATTAGGCGCTGATGGTAATGCGGACATTTCATTGGCTATCAAAAAGCGTTCGAAAGCTAACATCGGATGGAATTGGTTGTGGAAGATATCGAGATGGGAACTCTGAAAAACGTATTTAATAGCGACGTAATAAGGATAGATAAGATACGAAGAAATATTTTTTAGATTCAAAAAGGCAGCAAGACACGCATGTGTGTTATGTTTCCGAAATACTCTGTTCAAAATGAATAGGAGAGCGTATAACGAGAGTAGAATGCTCCAGTTGCTAGAAACGAAGTGTAGGGCAAATATGGACGCGTAATATTGTTAATTCTGCGGAAATGAATTACCCGAGCAAAAGCTATAAGAAAGCGGATGCCGACACTCTAAAATAATAATGATTATTGGTTGTAAGAATCGAATTTAAACAAGAAGAACGATTTTAGTAAGGCAACATTACATACTTTGCATCGCTGACTGAAAAGAGAAATAAAACGTCAAAGTCAGATTGAGTCTAGTGCCCTGACCGAATTGAGGAAAGGAAACGAAAACACTTTATTGTTTCCAAAAAAAAAAACGTAAAATTAAAACTGATCCAGGCTTTAATTCTTATATGCGGCAGAAACGAGGACTAGAGAGAAATCAAAAGATCGGTATTTTTGAGATGTGGCAGAAGGTTTCTTAGATTGCTATGGACGACGGAACTCAAGTGAAGCGGTGTACGAAAAAATTGTTTGCGGGACACTATGGTTGGTATCATCCTCTTCCGATACATGAAGAGATAGAGAAACATATTGATATGATGCGAGAAAAAATTGAAGGAAAAAATCAACTAGTAGGCGCCCAACGTTTTGGACCAATGCAATAAGAAATACATCAGAGAGGTCGCAATAATCAACATTTATTAGCACGAAAGACCCCGGAGGAAGTCAAAGCTACATTGGCTGTTATCGGTTCTGTTATCATTTGAAAAAGAAGATACATTAGCGGGTAGTTTTTTTTTAACCCCCCTTTGCGCATGTCGATAAAGGATCTTCACCCAGAAACGAAACGAGGGACTAGGATCAGTTTAGATGTAGAGTCGGTATCAAATATTGATAAGATAAAAGAACTGAGGATAGGAACAACGGAGATCGACGGAAACGATAAGATATACGAGGCACAATAAGGATTAGGGAGCTCTTAAGTGATAACAGAACGGAGTACAAAGAAGTGCGTTCGTTCACGAGGGATGGACATTCAAAGAGGATATGGTCAGGATCACAGACGGCTTCGTTGTCAGAATAAAAAGGATAATTAAGGCGATAGAGCGAGATGAAAACGAAAACGTGAAGAAGGAAGAAGAGTATGATTCAGACGTAAACGGATAATAGGGACAATAACGGAGCGGCGAAGCGAAGGAAAATCGTAAAACCAAGTCTGCGTGGGAAGATTAGGTTGGATGGAAAAATAAAAATGGGGAGGGGGGCATTAAATAAAACGAATAAGTTGACTATCGTGCAATTCGAAATTTTGCGCCTATGAAAAAAATAATTGAGTGTCTATCGGTTATTTTTGAATTTAACGATCAGCCATTTCTGTTTAAGTGTATACCAATGAATAATCTGTCAGTTTTAAAAGTTTTGACTATCTGCTTGTTGGCTATTCGCTGTTCACATGGAAACTGTCCAATCGATATAAACCAAACTTTGCGATACATCCTATGTGTCTGACAGATACTTTGGACTAATTTTTATATGCAATTTTTTCTTTTTAGCTAATTGAAAAATGGTGACATGTTTAGTTTTTATTCTAACAGTGCCTATGTCGACTGTCGCTGTTGCAGCCATTAAATGCGGTGTGTAGAATCCTTCGTGTAAAGAGAGAGCTGTGTTTCGAACGGTGTAAAACTGTGGACTATGTTTTAATTTAAAAAATCAACTCGTTCTATACTTAAATTAATGCTCGCTCACCCGTACACCTAACCTTTGCCCGTGTCTTCCGAGATTAAATAAATATCGATTGTCGTATGCAAGTTCGCTACTCCTGTCTACGGAGGTTGCTAAGAAGGAATCTGTGGAACACGCGAAGTGAACGAGATCAAAGCTCGTTTCAACCCCTTTTTTTCGGTTTGGCGAATAAATCAATCTAAAATTTCTTCTCAGACTACATATTCGTTGATAACTTTTACCAGTACGCTTTGTTATTTACCTAATTTTAATACTTATATATGTATTATCAGATTTTAAAAAAATATTTCTTTTTTTTCATTCTTTTTTTTTTTTAATCTGAGTTTGTCAGCAAGGGCATCAGAAACGGGAAGGAGGAAAAATAAATTTATATTCTTATGTGTTTAAGGATAGAGGATAAAAATACTTCGAGGATAGGAATATCCAAAACGGAAGGAAATGAGAGAATATAAGCGGCACCGATAGGGATATTAAGTTTTAACAGCGAAGAATAGACGGACGGTTGCTCAGCAGAGAATAATAAAACATGATATCAGGGTCACAAGGAGAGTGTATGGAATAATTGAGTAGATACAGATGAAAATCGAGAAAATGATGCAGGAAGGAGACTCTATGGTTAAAGCGAAAGTGAAAAATAGCAGAGATTTTAGAGCGTTTAAGAGAGAGCAAGTGTCAGGAAAACTATGGATGAAGTTGAAAAGAAGGCTGAACAGAGAGGTGGTGGATTAGAAAATGAAGAAGAATAAGAGCTGAGCAACAATTTAGAACGAGTCATTTAAAGAAAGAAGAGAAATATATTATGGACTAAAAATCTGCCCCTGAAATGGAAGAAATATGCTCTCTAATTCATTACGCTCAATGGTCAAATGACCAGGAATCCACAGAAGATCTATTTCGATCGAGTGAAGGAGAAAACGATCACGGATGAGAGAGCATATCAGAAGTATTACATAATCGGAAGAGGTAGAAGAAAGTTTAGATATAATAGCCCATAAAGCACTTTCAGAATGGGAGATAATGAATATTTCGGATTTTCCGAACTTATGACTGTAATGCTGCACAATATAAATCAAGATTTACGTAAAAAAGGAGGCAAAGAGGCGTGGGAAAAATCCGGTTAAAGTATGAAAGTAATAAACATTAAAGCCGTGCGAGCGCGATGTTAGGTTTTGAATCAGTAGAATTAACGGCTTTTATGTGAGCTGGATTGTTTTCGATCATATACCATATGGCCTTCCTACTCCTTATAGTGCCCACTCCATTCTTGCATTCCCTTCTCTCAATATAGTTCCTTTGTTGGCCTTCTTTATCTCCTCAATTTCTAATCTTTTCCTTATAGAAGGTACAATTCCTTGCGTTGGGTTAGTTCCACTGTTGACGTGCCTAAAAAAAAAAATATTCCTTGTCCTTTACAGTTTCTCTTGTTCTGTCAGTTTTCATATTATATCAAATCTTATCGGCCAATTGGTGAAGCTATCGTAAACGGCGTACATTATAAGAAGTTGATTTATTTCTTTTTTGTTTTTTCTTTGGCCCGCGTAAAGTTTTTGTGCTTACTATATTATTTTCTTTATTCTACGCACAAATAATAATCATTATGTCGTCTGCAAAACGCAAATGGTGTGGGTGTTTTCCATTGATGTTTATTTCTTTGAATTCCAGTTCAGTGATTTCAGCGTATATTCTAGTATTGCTGTAAACAATTTAGGAGAAACAGTATCTCCTTGTCTTACGCCCCTTGAAACTGGGGACGTCGATGTTGCCACATACATGCTCACGCTGGCTGTGACAAAGTTGTTTAACCTTGTGTATACCATTTGCTTTAAGCGCTTCGACTATTGACCGTATGTGTACACTGAATCAAACACTTTCTCGAAATGTGTAAATCTCAGATACAAAAGAAGATTGTATTCTTTACATTTCTGAATTAAAAGTGTAAGTCTGTATATGGTCTAATGTACTCTATACTTGTGCCAGAATCCTGCTTGTTTTCTACTGGTTACCCAGTGTTCTTTCCAACCTATTTGTAAATAACTTGTAAAATATTGATAGTAGACTAATTGGTTGGTAATTTTTCAGATTCCTTTTGTCTCCCTTTTTATGTAGCAAGACTTTTTTTCATGATGTTGGTATTTTTTATTGTTGTATGCAACGGTTGAACATATATGTCAACTGTTTCACAACGGACTTAGCGCAATATTTCAACATTACGTGTGTTACCCTTCCTCTCCCGGTGCTTTCCCGCATTTTATTTGTTTTATTGCGAACATTGTTTCACTTTCCGAAATATTTTCGGCACATCATTTGTATCGACAGATTGTTTCGTAATAAAACAGTGATTTATACGAGTATTCATATCATACGTATGTATATAATGATTTACAGAATTTATACATAGTTCGAATTATATTTCTTATTTGTCTCTTATTTCTTCCTGTGATTCGTTGTATATGGATACAATTTCTTAGACGGCATAGTGATTGTAGCTCAAAACAGAAACGAGTTACAAGACATGATACATGAACTGGAGATGGCTGTAAAAACCGTAGGGTTAAACATAAATACCCCCCAAAAAAAACTAAATATGGGAAATACACAAGCTCAACAACCGATGCATAAATTAAAATTACAAAAAGGAGATATAGAAGAAGTAGACGAATTTGGTATATTTAGGTTAAGTCTTCACAACGATGAAAGATGAAATAAGTCCAAATTTTGCCGGTAAAATAACGAATGCTTATCGCATTGCTCCATCAACGATTCGTATAGGCTGATTAGTGTACGCGCTTGATCTGTCCAACATGTGTTGAAGGTCTGCTTCTAGTTTACTCTTCCGCAGCATTTTCCTTCAACATAGTACGGTCTAGATATAATCAGTTGTACACCATAGGCGTCTAAAAAATTGTAAAAATGTTAATAGACGAGTCTGATTATCCTAAAGGGAAAACTACTGAGGAAGTTTGGTGTACAGCATGTAGGAATTCCTAGCAATTCCATAGTAATTCCATAGTAATTCCATAGTAATTCCATAGCAATTTCATAGCAATTCCTCGGGAATTCCAGCAAGTCATTCCAGGAAGTAGTGTACGAAATTTACATCAGCGGTTTACCCTTTGGGTTATTCAGTTAAACGCAAGAACAGATGTATTTATTTCAGTATCCAACTAAAATATTCCTCGGAATTCTTCTGCTTGTCAAAGTAACCATCTACTCCGTACCATTCGTAGATACATTAAAAGTGCCCAAGGATGTGCGGCGTTTAACAAAAAAAAGCAGTTAGAGCTTTTTTTCTCGTACTGGGCGCGCCAGCGGCCTTGACCCAACAACATGATAATTCAATAGATAGAACTAAATAGCCAGGCGATCAGAAGTGGAACTCACAAAGGACAGCAGCAGCGGAACAACTGAAGACAACAGTGGGAAGTAAAGGATATAGGTAGCGTTAAAGGGAGTGGGGAGACGCAAAGCTAAAAGTTGGACATATAGAAGGGAGCGTTCGTTGAGGAGTGCAGAACATTCGAAAAGGATATGATTTGTATCACAAATACAAGGAGGCTCAGAAGCATGAAGAGAGCACAAAGGAGAAGGGAACAGAGCGAATCGAAAGCGAGAAAAGAAAGGGGTAGAGAATGATCGATCCCGAGTCTAATTAAGGAAAAAAACAACAGTGGAACGACGATAGATAGGAATAGAATGAAACCAAGGCGGGAAACGAGGAATCGGTTGAATAGGACAGTAGTATGAATAATGATTAGAGAATAAAGATGGATACATGCCCAGCCAAAGTCTGGAATGATTAGAGCGTGATCGGGGAAAGAATGTCTGAAGAAGGGAAAGAGTCGAGGCCATGCGGACGGCTGAGCGGGCTAAAGAGTCAGCTGAGTCATTGTCCTCTATATTGGAATGACTGAACGTCACATTCTTCCCCTTTTCATTCGACGTTCCTTCTTGAGTTTAGCGTTTCCTCGTCAAACGGTTGCCTATTTCCTCTTGCTCTCTTATTCCTTCTTGTTCCTTCATCTTGCGTACCTGGCGTTTTTCCTGCTAACAAAACTCCTATTCTATCTTTTATCGCTTGCCGCCTTAGACAGTTTTCTCCGTGTATCTACACTTCTCCTTCAATTTTCCTTCTCTGCTTCATCCTATTAACTGATTTTGTTCACCTGTACCACCCAAACCTTTTCTTCTTCCCCAAACATTTTTTGATCTTCACTGATGGCTCCAAGGGACCGAATGGTGTTGGTGCAGTTTTCTTCTGTCCCTATCAAAATTACTTCGAGTCCTTTAAACTTCCCTACTTTTGTTCAATTTTTTATACTGAGACTTCTGCTATTCTGCGTGCCCTTCTTTTTATCAAATCTTCACCGGCCTCTCGCAATTTCCTTATCCTGTCGGATGCTAAAAACGTGCTGCAGACTATCACATCTCCTCTCCCTTCTCACTCAACCGACTACGCCATTCTTCTTATTCGTTTCTTGATCCATGATCTTTTCCTTTCCCACTTAATCCAAACGGATTTCTTTTGGGGCTTCCTGTTCATAATCGAAGGAAATGAATTAGTTGACTCTTTCGTTCAATTATCTTCCTGTTCTAGTAGGTTTCTTCCTGCCTTCTCAGCTTCCAGTATTACCCTTCTGTCTGCAGCTGCTCATTTCAGACTGTGGTTTAACTCCTACGTCTTCTCATTCTCCAACCCAAACTTCTTTTTCATGTCTATTCAACCTTCCCTTCCACGCTTACCTTGGTTTATTAACTTTCCTTCTATGCGCCGTTCCAACCTCTCTGCGATTTGCCGCTTGCGTTTTCGGCATAGTTTGTTCCCTTCCTCGTTGATCCGTTATTTTCTCGTGTCTTTTCCTTATTGTCCACTGCACCCTCCCAGCGATTAATGTGATCCCGATCATATAATGTTCATTTGTTCGTCGTTTTCAACTGAACAAGCTTCTTTTTATTCCTTCCTCTTACAAACCGGTATTCCCGCTCCATACTGTGTTTCATTCATTCTTTCTTTTTCTTCTCGTTCGGTTATTCTAGCTCTTGATTCCTTTCTGTCGGCTCTCTCTGATCGTGTAAGGATCTGAGTCTCTCTTACCCCTCTGTTCCGCTGTTTTTGGGCCAATGTCCATGTTGACGAACCTATTAAAAAAAAAAAAAAACGTTAGATATTATTTTCCTGTGTATGCGACTAAATTATTTTCATTGTAATTGTTTTTACTCGCCGTAAACTGCTAATGTAATAAAAAATAAATAAATGAATAATTAAATAATAGTCCAACGTTACAGTTACACTCGATGTTATATTTACACGTTATACGAATTTAGATTCACTATTTTCACATATCTATACGTATATATATATATATAACATTGATTATTTGTAATTGGAAACATAAATGGACTCCATTAAAAAACTTTGTTATACATATAAAACTTAAACATTTTTGAAAAACATTTGAAAAAACACAATTAAAATTATTTAAAAAACACTTTTAAAAATTACTGTTCGACCGGTTTCGCCCGGATTATACATACATAATTGTAGACTCCGTGACTGTATAACCGACAGTATTCGCGTTTTTTCAAATGTTTTAATTGTTTTTCAAAAATGTTTAAGTTTTATATGTATAACAAAGTTTTTTAGTGGAGTCCATTTATGTTTCCAATTACAAATAATCAATGTTATATCTATATATACATATAGATATGTGAGAATAGTGAATGTAAATTCATATAACGTGTAAATTGTAACTGTAACCGTTGGACTATTATATTTAATGATTCATTTATTTATTTGTAATAAATTATTTTCGCGATATACATTTTTTTTTTCTCCCAGTGTAGCGTTTAAAAGTTTAGTCTTTGGTTCTGCGCTATAGGAAGGGGTGTTTTTCGAAATGTTTTTTTAAACATATAAAAACAGACTATAAAAGCAACAAAAAGAGCGTCCGTGAAAAAAGACTTTTAATGGTTCTAGCCTTTTTTGTTCGCAGGTATCGCGAAGTTTAGGGCGATTAGAAAATGTTACGAATTTTACGGAATTCGTGAAAGCTTTCAGTCAGTTTGGAGCCGAAATGGTGGAATTAGCTCATTTAACCGGCGACCGACAAAACGATCTGAAGGACGAACGCCGCAAAGCTCAGATGTCCGCAGCCAGACAAGTATTGGAGAGGTCGACTATGTTATTGCTGATTTCATCTAAAGTAATTTTCATACGATTATTACGATCGTAAGTTTAAAACCGGTTTGTCGAAAGGCAGTTTTTGTTTTTCCGTTTTTCTTCTCTTCCATGTAGTTTTTATTCAAAAATTTTATTTTTTTCCCTCTTTCTTCCTCTTGTTTTGCGCCTGCCATTTTATTAAGGGGAAGAACCAACGTAATTTCCATTCAGAGCCGTTGGAGGGGACGTTTAATTTCCGAATAAAAAAATCTTTCGTTTATCTCTCTTGAATTTATCTGTGTAATCTTTCGTGTCAAGTTTTTTCAGTATTGCAATCGATCCGGTCCACTTTCGTGGCAAGAGTCTCAAAATAATAATGCACGTTCGGCTGCCGACCATGTCAAATAATGGGACACATCGTGTGTGTGTGTGTGTGAGATTGTCATTATCGCTTTTTCGAAGAAATTATTTTACTCGTAACAACGGTAAAGAAAAAGGAAAAAGTAGAGAAACATTTTAAATGTCTATTTGAATTTTGAAATTCGGAAAATTCGATACCGAGAAATTTCACTTTTCCATTATTGAAAAAAAAAAGGAGAAACGCACAGAAACTAATAAACATAACAAACATTGTACTATATCAACATTACAAAAACGAACGTAGTGTATTTTTAAAGCATGAAGAATTTATTCCATTAATTTCAAAATAGCAATCATATACGACGTCCTTATTGGACAAAGTGATTCCCTTTTGTTTGGTCGGGAACCGAACGTTTATTATTATTATTATTATTATTTCGGCTCTCTTGTCTTGCGGGTTTCGTTTTGTGTCCTCGCGTACCTGAACATCGGTCTGTATTTCAGTCGCTAACATTTTTGCGATTATTATTTTTCCTAATCCGCGCGCAAAATTATTTCTTTTCATGTGTCAAGACATCGTTGTTTTATTTATCCACCAGTCTGTTTAGTGCTGTAGATGGCGAACTGCACGCGGAATGTTTTTTTATTCAACTCTAGAACAAACTTCCGCGTGTATTATTTACATTTGAAAATGTTCGATTAACGTACAAACTAGTTTCTACGGTGTACTTTGTTTTTAAAATTGAATTTCACGTTGAATAATATTTGCCGTCAAATCGATCGGCGGTATTTTCGAATGATTAAATAGTCGGAGGTATACTCTCTTATTTACAGTATTGTCGAAGAAAATATTTCTGCCTAACCGTGATGAATTTCGTCCGTTTTTCTATTGTGTGAAAAAATGAGTCGCTCTTTGGAAAACCACTTGATCAGGGGAAAAACAAAGATTTAGTAAATTTTTGGATTTACAGTTTTATAAATGATTCCTCTGCAAACTGAGCGAATAAACAATATTCAGAACGTATTTTCAGAAGAAGCATATGCGCACGGTATGTTTATCAAATAACGACATTCAGATAATCATATACCTGTACACTCTTGACCAAAGGTTTTCCCTTAAGTTATCTCGCGAAGATTTCAATTTCTTATACGATGATCTTGCTGCGGTTTATTGCAGAAACGAAGAAAAAAATGTGGGTTTTCTGCTTGTAAGTCGATTTCGAAATCTTTCCATGGTGAATAATATGCATTATATAAATGTACGAAGTGACCGAAAAGTAGCATATATCTTTTCGGGTTAATTGTATGTTTTTACCTTACTTCAAATGAATTGTTGACGTTAAATCGTGTTCGGTTGTCGATCTTTTTTCGTTTTCTCCAGCCGATTTAATTCGAATTCGAGTAAGCTGAATTTTTTGTTCGTTTGTCTTAAGATTAAATTTGTGCTCTACTAGTAATTAATGATCACGTTATTCTCTTTGCGTTGTTTAGACTTGTTTGAGGCATCCGGATAGCACGGGAGCTCGAGAAAATCGCACGACGGTGTTCATTCAGATGCGGCGGGCTATCGATCTCATTCATTTCGTCGTTAACGATGGAATTTGGGAAGGCAGCGGAAATATATTTCGGGATGACGGTCCAACGTTGAACGACGTATTACGGCATTTAGATTCTTTAATTGAAATGACGAGACTGACTTTAAGTCTAAGCGATAAAGATAGCCTCACTAAAACGATCGATCTGATCATCGAACGATTACAGGACTTTACTGATAGTGCTTACACTTCTCACGATCATCGGGAGAATATTTTAACGCTTTGCGATAAAGTTAAGGTGCATTTGGATCAACTCATTAGGATTGCGTCCGGCTTGGTAAGAACTCGTGGCGGAATTATTTCTTTTTATATATTTTTCTACATATACTATATTTATATATGTGTGTGTGTTTTCAATGGCTAGATCACACTGATGTAGTCACGCGTAATCGCTACAATTAGTGTTGAGGTAAAAACGAATCCAAAAACAAAAAGGGATCGAATAATTTGATATCTACCGAATGATAAATTTTCAGTTGCTATTAACTGAAATCGTGTTAGTTGTTCGCATTATTCTATGTTCATTAAAAAGCATTCCGTTAGAGTTTTCTTTTCTTTATTATCATAAAAAAATAATCCGATGTGATTTAAAATTGACGAGAATTGTAAAGTTCATTTCAGTGATCCCAGATAAGTGTGATAATAGTTCAATTTATAAGAGAACTGTTTTTCTGTAAAATCCTTGTTTGGAATTTAATTTCTTTTATCTTTCGTCCTCCTCAAGAATAAAATAGTAAAAAACTATAACGTATGATTAAAAAAAAAAAAAAAAAAAAAAATGAAAATTGACTAAATGAAAAGCTTTTTTCAAAAGTATATTTTATAGTTTATTTAATCATTTTTAAGTGATATTTTTATAATAGTTGTAATAGCGAGATGGAATAATTTTATAGTTCCTTTTGAAAAGAGTCCTCCGTTGCGTTATAAACGTTCGGCACATTATCATTCTATCTATGTGAGGTGCAAGCGTTTACAGGTGATTATGGTAGCGCAATGGATTAGACGGCGGTGTTTTATTTGAGTGAACTTTAGTTTTTTTTGTAGAAAATTACGCATTAGATTAATGTCCGTAGTTGGCGCTCCTTTACAGAAAAAACGAACAAAAAAAATATATCAGTATGGTTTCATTTCCGATATTTTTCATCTGTCAATGTTATAAGTCATTTATCGCTGTTCGTTTTCTAATTAAATTGATATTTCTTAAAAAAATTTAACAGTTTATTAATTTCAAAGTTGAAATAGAAAACGATTAATTTAAGTGTTATAAAGTAAACAGTATATAGTTTTAAAATTAAATTAATAACCGGCGATGTAATAATAAAACTTATGCGAGCAGAATTAAGTCTGAAATATTTTAATGTCCTATGACGAGAACGGTAGCTGTGCGGTGGGTGAGAGTGGCCCCCAAAAATGTAGTTCAAAAAAGGGATGACAAAACCGTAAACAGAAAAGAACCATTAAAGAGTAGCGAGATAAAGGACGAAACTTGAACCATTATTTTTGCGTCTTCTTTTTTCACACACCAATTTTTTTTCCCCATCCAGTATATGATATTAGGGATTGTACTTGTTTTGTTTTTTTTTGGCCTGAACAAATACCGTTCATTTGGCCAGCAAGCTGCACTATAAGAAGATATAAGGAATGACTATTAACGGAAAATTAAGGAATGGAAAGCAGGGAAAGTAAATTCCATTTTACAGTACGGCCGCAGCCACAGAGCAGTGCCCACAATGTCCAATGAAATTAATCAAAAAAAAAAAAAAAAAAAATTAAAAAATTAAAATAGGTTATCATTCTGCAATATGGCCGCAATTGTAGATTAGTGGCCCAAAACTGAAATCTTGATTTATTTTATGTTTTAGGGGATGCTGAAATTGAACCTGGACTTTTTGTTATTTTTTACATTGGGGCGTTTTATATAGGCCCAAATTGAAACCTTTGTAGATTTCGTTTTCAAAATTTATTACTTTCACGTACTGTCGAATCGCGTGCAACATCGTAGTTCGAAAAATTGAAAAACGATTAACCGCCCTTCCGCATTAAGATGGTAAATTGTTCTATAACATCGGTCGTCAGTTAACGGTGGAACAGTGTTTTACAAATGAAACTGATATAGTTAAAAAACCTTTTTTTCGTTGAACAATTGTATATATTACAGTTGAAACATGTATTTAAACATTTTGATTCTATCGGACAAAAATAATGCTTCAACAGTACAGGTAATCTCTTTAATTATAGTTACCCCGCAGTTCATAATCCCGACGTATATTTGACGTCACCTGATTTGTATTTACATTATTTTACGTTGCTTCTTTTTCAAGAGTTCCATTAGCAGAAAATTCATTCATTTTAAAATAATAAGACTCTAAATGAAGTTTATAAAAGCATGTTTATCGGAAGAAAAAAAATTATGATAAAATAAAATAATCTAAAAATAAAAAAAAAAATTATTTATTTTTTTAAAAAAAGGTAACCAAAATATATTTTGTAACGTTAATTTACGTCGCTCACTTCCACCGCTACATAATTAAGGTACATATTTACCCGGGAAACGTCGGATTTCACAACTAGGTAAATTAACGTTACAAAATGTGTTTTGGTTACTTTTTTAAAAGAAATAATTTTATTTTTTTTTTATTTTTAGATTATTTCATTTTATCATAATTTTTTTTCTTCCGATAAACCTGCTTTTATAAACTTCATTTACAGTCTTGTTATTTTAAAATGAATGAATTTTCCGTTAATGGAACTCTTGAAAAAGAAGCAACGTAAAATAACGTAAATACAAATAATCGCTACATAATTAAGGTACATATATTTACCCGGGAAACGTCGGATTTCACAACTAGCGTATATGTATAAATATCATGACTTGCAAACTCTCGTGATATTTATTTTACTATACATTGTTGATGATAAATGTCGGTTGGGAACGGATACGCGAGAAAGTTTTACTGCCGGTTAGCGTTCTTTATTAGTCGAATCTGATGCTATTTATATTTTAATTTAGAGCGACTTTTTATGGAAATCGTTATTATTAAGGGTTTTTTTTTCCTTCTTTTTTTAATATACTAGGTGGTGTTGATGTCCGACTAAAAAATATCACTTTACTGACGAAATAAAATAATAACTACATTATTAATTATAACGCTATAAGTATGTTGTCTGATAAAAAATGAAAAATTTTCGAAATAATTCTTCAACGAGGTAATCGCGGACGCATCTGGTTGTTTATATGGCGTGGCTTAATTAGCACACTTAAGAAGATGATGGAAGAAATGAAAAATTGTATCAGGAAATTTAATTGCTTCATCTTAATCAGCTTTGATGTCTGTTAAATGTTCGAGCTTGTTGAAAATTCTAAATGAAAATCGAATAAATGTAGTGTTCTACTAAATTTTCTAGGAAGTAGAAATATCGGGGACTACTTGATAAAGAAAACGAAAAAGGAAATATTGAACCCGTCTTTATGTCGTGTGTTCCACAGGGCTCTTATCCCCCCTTCTCTTCAATATTGCCATGTACTCGATATATAACAGTATCGATTCGAATAATGTCTCCCCGTAATACGATACGCAGATGATCTGCTATTAATAACCGTAATTACTCCAACATATTAGAATACGAGTACAATCGGAAATAGTAGGTCACTTTGTCCGGCGCACCTGTCGTATTTTAAAATACTTCTACACACTTCGTTGTTATCCGTGCTTTTAAATTTTTACCCATTTCTTGACTTATTCGCTATTCACTACCTTCATTCTACACTAATCCTTTCCGCCGAGTTATTCGGAATCAAATTAGATTGCCTTTATAAATTTAGTAATAAGCAGTTTAAATAATACCTTCAGTGAATCTCCTAAATGAAAATAAAACTCAAATGCTTCTAATATCAAAGAAAAGAAATTAAAAATTACATCAAAACAATTACCAGTAATTTTGAATAACAAGATTAAATATCTGAATACAATTATAGATGAAAATTTAAATTTTAACACACATACACTAAGTATGTAATAAATAATGAACAATCTTATTATTAAACTATTGTAGGAATTATTTTTACGGGGTTCGCGAACGTTGCAAAAAATACAAGGTCTGTCCGAAAAGTATCCAGAATACCTTTAAATATACGCGCCAGAACGTTCGAGCGCCCTCTACCCGGTACCATTGTAAACTGCAACTCTTCAGGAATTCCCTTGATGCCCGCAGTTTTTGTCGAGATGCCTTAGTTCGCTCATTGCGTGCATTTGTGTACGGAGTGTTGTTTGCGTTCAGCGGATTTGTTTATTGCTCAAAATGACCGAAAAAGTTGAACAGCGAATTTATATCAAGTTTTGCTTTAAACTTGAAAAAACTTTTGCCGAAACGATTAATATGATGCAAAAAGCCTTTGGAAATGACTGTATGGGTAAAAGTCCGATATACGAGTGGTGTTTAAAGATGGCCGCGAATCTGTTGGCAGTGATTTGCGCTACGGCCGCCCTACAAGTACAAAAACACCGGAAAATATCGAGCGTGTGCGACTCGCAATTGAGGGAGATCGTCGGTTGACTGTGCGCGAACTAGAATATGATCTTGGAATTCCAAAAAACCAATGTTTGCGAAATTTTTACCGAGAAAGTTGGGAATGACTCGTGTGTGTGCAAAATTCATTCCGAAATTGCTCACAGAAGACCAGAAAAAGCTTCGCTTTGAAGTCGCTCAGGACAACTTACAAATGATTTCTGATGATGAAATCGTACTCAAAAAGATTATTACTGGTGATGAATCGTGGGTTTATGGTTACGATCCCGAAACAAAACAACAGTCATCACAGTGGAAGCATTTTGGATCGCCAAGACCGAAAAAAGCACGTAAAAGTCGGAGCAATGTCAATTCAATGTTGATTGTTTTTTTCGATTATGAAGGTGTTGTGCACCACGAATACACTCCTAAAGGTCAGATAATCGATAATAGAAGAAAACGGTCTCAGCTTTGGTCAATGACTTCTTCACCATGACAATGCGCCAGCGCATGCGTCGAACTTTGTGCAGCAATATTTGACAAAGCACCAAGTCGTACAGCTTCGCCAATCTCCGTACAGTCCTGACACAGCTCCCTGTGACTTCTGGCTATTTCCAAAATTGAAAACTCCACTCAAGGGACACCGGTTTGACGACATAGAGACGATTCAAGCAAATGCGACAAATACACTAAATGCTATTTCGAAAACTGACTTCCAGGACTGCTTCAGGAAGTGTGGAAACACCGCTGGGAGCGCGTCGTTCAATCAAATTGGGACTACTTTGAAGGATGTCACTCGCCGCATGACAACGAAAGATAACACCAGCGTGGTGGTATGAAGGTATTCCGGATACTTTTCGGACAGACCTCGTATCTCAATAAATAGTCAGATAACGTAGTAAATGTCGTTTGTAGGAAGTGTGTAATGAAGCAGTCGTCTCGACTAAGCACACTTTTGAATGATGGACAAAAATTCAAATCGGTTAGAGAAAAGCAGAGTTAGAAACTTCAAGTTCACGGATTGTTTCAACAGTAAGATACAACTTACACCGCGGAAATTCTAAAAACTAAAATAAAAATTCATTAATACACCTAATACAATTTTTTTAATCGATACACAGTTTTTAAACCTCCGGTTGCTGCTTCCTCCCGTTTTTTTTTTTTTTTTTTTTAAAAATCCATCCTCTAACCTTAATTCCCTATGTAAAAAGTTTCACCCCAAACTTTGGTCATATGTTTACCCCTCTTCCTTTCGTAACAATCAATCCTTTTATCTATCTGTACAACCTAATCTTCCTTCTAATCGCTGGTTTTTTGAGTTTCCTTCGCTGTTGTCATTTCTATAATTTGCTTTCATTTTGGCCATTCTGCTCTATCTTTCGCTCGTTTTCGCTTTTCTCTTGTTCGCTCTTCAAATTGTCCCTGCCACCGGTTTACGGCGCCAGTCACATCTTTTTTGAATGCCCGTTTCTTTCTATCAAACGTTGCATTTCACATTTCTGTCTGTTGAAATTCAAGCTTTTTTTTTTTTTTTTTTTTTTTATCCTAAAACGTCTTGGGCTCGTCACCAAGGGCGTTCACCCAGAAACAAATAGAGAAAGGGAAGAAGAAGTCGGTTATATTTTAATCCGACCAGAAATCTTTGATAAAAAGTATCAAAATAGCAGAAATAACTAGTGGGGAAAAATAGACAGGATATAAGAAGCACAGTAAGGAGTAGGAAGTCCAAGTCTCAGCAAATAAGAATTCAAAGCAGAACGATCCCCAGAAAGGGATGAACACTGGAGGAACATACGATTGTCGTCGCAAATAACTGTTATCGTTAGTATCGAGAGGACAATCCCTGCTCCTTTTGTACATCTTATATTTTCTCCTTCCCTTCATCATCCATTATTTCATCCGTTAGTTCCTTTATATTGTTTGTATCGGACCGAATTAAAATTTAACTGGTGACTCTTTCACTTCTTGTTGTTTCTGGATGTATGGGGGGGGGGGGGGAATAGTATAGTTAATTCAGGTATATATGATGACTCAGGAAAAATTATACGCGGAAAGAAGCAATTTTATTGTCCGCATTTTTAATGGTTTTTAATGAAATTTCTTATTGTTGAAAAAAAGTGAAAACCGCCATGGATGCTACAATGATAAATGTAGTAGCAATTTTAAAGGAGTATTTTATTCGTCGAAAGTTTATTAGTGAAATTATTTTTCTCCAGCTTGGAGTACTCGGATGAGATAAAAATTTTATAAATATTCTGAAAAATAAATGTCTTGCGATTGTAAAATGTTATCCGTTAACGAATGATTAAATCTCCTATTTTATTCTCGAAAATCTATTAAATTGTACCGTTAAAGGTGTTTCGACGTCGTGACGCAGAATTTTTTAATCATCCTGAATGGGCTTTTTAATTTAAACTTCGGAAAAAAACTTTTTCGGTAATCTGCTGCGTATATCTGTCACGTTTTTTTTTTTTATCATATTTATTAAGGGGGTATCGAGAATTGCGCCTCCATCGGCGCTAAAAGATAGTTTAAAATTCACGTTTGTAATATTGCAATGCCTTTTTTGTACCGTGAAGGACGAATGCGATGATAGTTCGCCCACTCGCGAAATGGAGATGGCCATAGCAAATTGTTTAGATTCAACGCGAGAACTCCGGTCCGAGTTAGTGTCAGTTGCGAAAGATCAAACAAACGATTTACCGTCTGTCATCAGAACTGGAAACGAGTTAGTTTCGTTGATTACCGAAAGCGCTTTAGTAGCCGACATGGATCGAATACAGGAGGTTGCAATTCGGTTCCAAGAAACGATCGATCATATTTCTGAAGTAAGTTTCGTGAAATTTTAAATACGGCTAAGAGTACAGTGCTTAAAATAATGTTTGCTTTTTTTTCCAATTTCTCGGATGAGTTAATTTTTTTTCGGCGCGTTCTTTTTCAGATAACGAAATTGTTTCGGCATTTAGCCGGATCGGATAATATGCAAATTACAGCAAAGTATGCCGAAGCTAATCTTAAGATATACGCCCCGCAAGTTTTGTTAGCCGCGCAAACGTTAGCCCAATATCCGTCTTCTAAAATAGCGAAGGAAAATTTAGAAGGTACATTTGCACAATTATAGTTACTAGCGGTTATCGAGAAAAATTTAATTACGGATTTTGGAAATAAGTTTTAAGGTTAAATTCGGATAGAATGTTATCTGTAGCGATGTAGAAAAGTTGTCATTTTTAAGCTTTATACGAAATGAATTACAAGCGAATTCATCGGTGGGCGTACAGATCACGTTGAAATAATTCATAATAATAAGGTTTTCGTCGAGATACACAACGAATTAATAATAGTTGCCCCCCTCCCCTATCCACCCAGTTTTTTGTTGGATTTAGAAGGAAATATTTTTTATTCGTAAGGTATAGTTCCTAAACGTATTTTATGGCTTTAGTTTGATTTACTATTATAGAAAGTGTTTACGATACGTCTTGGAAACGTTCTATTTTACAATTTAGCTAATCTAAAAGTTTTAGTAAATATCTACGAGGTGAAGAAGAACAGTTTAAAATGTTAAAAATTACAAACGCGTTGTTTTTTTTTCATTTAGTGTTTACCGACATGTGGCAATCTTTAACTTTGGACATATCATCTACTTGCAAAGAAATCATGGAAAAACAACGAATGCCGGAGAAACAGACCTATATGTCTCTTCCAAGACCTGGAGTAAGTTTTGTTTATTTCGTACACCGATTGGTTTCGTCGTGTTCGGTTACAGTTAAACGAGCGTTTTTGACACTATTCTATAATTCTAATATACTTGTTTTTGTTCGGTTATAAAAATTTGTTTAATTTTAATTTGGTGCCATATTTTGGCGATAACATTCTCGATATGTAGATGAATTAGATAAATGCGATATGTCGAGTAATCATTCGTACATGTTTATATGATAGCAACGGAATTGTAGAAACGACTGTTTACGTGATCGTGTACAGGAAGGTTAATGCGTTTTGAATGTACTTTATTTTTGATTAAATTCGGGCGAGTATACGATTATCGAATAATAGTATATACTGTGTTTGGTAAATTTCCGAAAATTAATCCGATTAATTTGTTAGTATTCATTGAAAAATTTAAACTAGTTTATACATATACATTTTGCTTCTTGTTAATACGATTAATGAAATCAAATAATAAATAAAGTTACAAACCGAAATTTAACATGCTGAGACTGAATATTAAATAAAATATGCCAGAAACGTTTTCGGGAGTATTTCGGTTTCAGCGAAATAAAAGAAAGGGGGGGGGGATGTTAGCGAAGACGAACTTTGATTTTTTTCACATTCAAATCGTATATATCGCGTTCGTCTTTACCTCTTTTCTCTCCTCTTAATTCGCTGAAGATGATAGTACTATTCCCGAAAAAGGTTTCTAGCCTATTTTATTTTATATTCAATTTTAAGATATGTTACACTCATTGTAAGTATTCATTATTTTATTTTATTAAAAAATAATATTGTTCCGTGTTGATCTATGTTGCACATATGTTTTCTTTACTAATAGCACACGGGGGGGAAATAGGTATATTATTGCGCATTGTAGATGGCGATGTAGAAATGTAACAAAGGAACCACTATGAGTTCATCTTAAGACAAAGACACGCGTTGTCCGTTAGTTTTTCGCAGGGACGTTGCTGCTACATTATTATAGATTCGTATTCTACAAAAATAGATAGTAATTGGGGTAATCCTGTAAATAACGCAAATAAGTCGGATTGCAATTTAAACTGATAATAAACGTTCTTTATTGTAATATGAGTGCAGCTTTGTCTGTGTGCGTCTTTGCGTGTGCACTGAATTATGCGCTAATAATGTACTTAGAATTAGGTTAGACCGGTATTATCTTTTTTGTAAAAGTAAATTGGGAATATATCACAGACCCTTGGCGGGATGCCGCATATTATGGAATTAAGTTTTTCATTGTTTACTTAAGGGTTAATGAATTAGAAGAAAACAATGGAATCAGTTAATTTGATTCAATTTAATTAAATTAAAAATAAAATAACCAACATATTTCGGAAGCTGGCTTTAAAGATCATGTAGTGTAAAATGAGTCGCATATGTGCCTGGTGGGGCTGAATGTCGAGAATTGCAGAGTCAAGGTTCACTATGTACCAAGCTGAAAGTGTAATTTAATATTTTATTATTATAATCATGATTATAAAACTAGTTTCCGAAACACGTAGGTAATCTTATCTTTTGTTTAATTTACACAGTTCTTAATTATGACCGTATTTATTAACCGTTCGAAATATCGATTTTACTAAAGATGTCTGACTTTATTTAGTTCACATTTCGTTTCCTATTTAGCGTTTGTGTTGTTTTTGTGCGCGCGTGTGTGCATATTTGTATTTGCGCCTGAATGTGAATGGCTTAAAATTACGCGGGATATGTGAATGGCTTAAAATTACGCGGGATATGTGAATGGCTTAAAATTACGCGGGATATGTGAATGGCTTAAAATTACGCGGGATATGTAAAGGGAACTTTCTGTAAACTGACTGAAATGGTTTAGCAGAAAAATAACGAGATGTATGTAACTAATTCATTTCTCAATGATCATTTCAAATTTTAATTCTTTGATTCAGATTACTAAAGCGACACATATTTCGTTCTTTCGGCCGACTCTTTCGCTATATAAATTGCAACAAGTATCCCCCCCCCCCCTTTGTATGTAGATGTTTTCGAAGTTTTTCGTAAAATAAAAAACTTGTCAGTTTCATATGACGCCACGTATACGTCTGTTCAAAATGAGTTTCTGATGATGGACCGAAACGTTAAATAGATGTGTTAATGTTGACGCGGTGTCTACCGAAAATTGTAATTTCGATGATTTTAGCGAGTTTTGTTTGTTCCCCGTAAGGAAATTTCGCTCCTTCATTTGTAAGTTTAACGGTCGATTTAGTAAACTTTAGCTCGATTAATTTTCGACCGGTATAAGGGGAAATATTTGGAAATGCTTAAATTTCTGAAACCGCAACGGTATTAATACGAACGGTCTTAGTGTATGCGTTAAGCCTGTTAATAAATACAGTACGGTTTAATGCGATTTAATTGTCTTGTATAACCAATTAGAAGTTTTTCTTTTATTTAATGATGATGCGTCAGACACGGGTTCTTTAATCGGATTTATCGATGAAACTTCTTACGACATTATACAGGCTTCTTATATATATATATATATATATATATATATATATATATATATATATATATATATATATATTTAAAACGTTGATATCAATCGCGATACCTTTCGCAGACTGTTATGAGAATTTCATCAATATTTCATTTGTAGAATTTCCCGTCGGTAATGAAATAGGGTAAGGAGTAGACTGGAAAAGTCTGAAATTGGCGCCTGTGCGCACGTGATGTTTTTAGGGGGATTCACTTAGTTAAAATAAAAAAAAATAAATAAAAAAAAATAAAAAAAATAAAAGTTCATTTTAATTCGTTAAAAACTTTTTTAACTAATGTCAAAAACATACAAAAAATATAAGGAAAAAAAGAAAATGAAAATAAAACTATTTCAGACACTACTTTGCAACTTTAAAAGACTTTCGATGGGCAAAATTCATTTCAGTTTTGTCATTTAGAAAACCGAAATATTTTCAACAAAGACGTTAATGTACAAAATAGGTACTAGTTGAATGTTACAGGCGTGCCGGATCTCTACGATGTTTGCACGTTAGCGAAGTAACGAACTGTCCCGCTTTTTGTTTAATAATGCATAAACTGAATGTTGTCAATTTTAATATTCGGTTCTCTGCGTGACAGTTCAGTAAGTGCGCGTTTAGTGTAAAATTATTTAAAACTATTTCGCAGCGTGTTAAAATATATATTTTATTTTTAAATTATTACCTCTTTTTTTTTTTTTTGTTCTATTTCAGAAACACGGGACAACAAATAAACCATTGAAGTCTGTTCGATTAGACGTAGAGGTAGGTGTTCGATATATAGTGTAATAGCTTTGGTCTGATTATTTCATTGTAGAATTACTTCTGTACGTATTGTGCGTGTCCCAAGCGTCATTTTCAGTCCGTTGTTTGGGGGGACAACATAATAATATTTGAATGAGATTTTTTTCGTTTTTTCTTCTTTTTCCCGTTAAAAACATAATTACATAGTAACTTTTGTTTTAGTATATTGCTATGCGAGATTAAAAGAGACAGTTAAAGATATGTAAATTTATTTTCTTCGAGATATTCGGTTCGCCGATATTTCATATCGTGTAAAAATACATTTTATTAATTTCTATATATTTTATCTGCATTATTAAGGTATTTTTTCTCTGTTAAGTAATGCAGAAGTGATCACGGGTGTCGTGTTTATGGGCTAGTATAAAAGCAAACTGTAGCAGTTTAGGCGGCATTATTATAGATATTTAATATTATCGCGGCAATATTTATTAAAAAATTATTTAATTATTACGAGAAAAGTAATAATATCGGTAATTATTGTTATTATAAATGTAGTATGTATGACGGACTCTCTATGCGAAAACACGAGTAATTACGGCTAGTGTCAAAAATCACAATTTTCGAATATTTTTGTTTTTGTATTTTATATTTGTCAGTTAAACGCGCATTGCTTGCGATGAATATTTTACGTTTTCTCAACTGCGTATGACTTTTTTTTATTCGCCCTGTTCGTATATACTGCAGAACAACAAAAAAACTTCGAACCGCTATCCGATATCTTATGTATGCGTAATATTACTATTATTATCTTTATCGCTATTAAATTATACCTCTTACGTATTTTGTAATGTTGGTATTATATATATATATATACGTACATGGGGAGTTCATATGAATGGTTTTCTGTTGGTTTTTTTTACTTTATTGCACCTTGGAAAGAATTTCATTTTTTGAATACGCAGCTCGTGCTTTTTCTACATTTTTCTACTCGACCAGATGATAATTTTCTGCAGGGCGACACGGTTAGCAAACATATTATTGCCAGGGATATCGCAATATTTAATATGTTGCAGCGTGTAGAGTGCTGCATTCGAGAAATCGACTCGTAGTATGCAAATAGTTTTCGCAAATAAAACTAGGCAAAAATGAGTGCAACTATTCTTATATTAAGAATGATCTCTTTTCGAGTTTACCATTTTAAAATTTTCGATAATTATTTTTAAACATTTCGAAATGTAACAATACAGAAAAATACTAATAACTTCTTTTTTATTTATTTATTTATTTATTTATTTATTTATTTATTTATTTATTTATTTATTTATTTATTTATTTATTTATTCTTTTGATAAATTTTGTGGTTTGTAATTGTTTTATGAAATTATTTTGTTAGTAACGAAAACTGGCACAATAGGCTTGTGCATTTGTGCATAATTGTATCGATTGCCATGAGTAATGCTGAAAGAAATTTTTCATTTATTTCTGGTATAGAGTTAGAAGTAACTTATTTCAGAAGTTAACTGAACAGATTTAAATATAATACCCAATTCTTTTAATTATTAAAATTATTGAAAAATTTGCTAGTATTTTTCTGCGTATTTGAAGAGCAACCTAATTTGATGTTCCATTTTGTTTTTCGTTAATGAGGCGAATCTGCTCCCGCTAAAATCGATCATCGTGCGAATTTCTTGGATTTTTTGAAATGTTTACTCCGTTCATATATATTACATATATGTGCCCGTTTCGTTCTAGAGTTAATTCCTGTTAAAATGTTATTAAGTAATTACGATTAGGAATTTGCGAAATAATTGTCATATTCGTCGAAACAAACTATGCTCAAAAATTCACGGTAGTAGTCATCACGAATATATGGGAAACGTGTACAAAATTTGTCGGTGAATTTTACATGTTTGTTAACTATTTTTCCATCTGTCATACACTTTTTTTATCTTAGTTGTTTGACAAATATATAACAAAAATATTTTATTGTTTTTTTTTTTTTTCTTTTTCTTTATACTTTATATTTGACTATGATTACGAGGAGTACACATGTTGGTCTAATTTTTGCGAATTTTCAAATATATTTCCTTTTTTTTTTTCTTGTTTTTTTCTTGTTTTTTTCTTGTTACTTTTGTATTTTTAATTGTTTAATAATGTACAACGTTTGTCAGGAACAAGAGAAAATCGCGAAAGCAGGGTTAGAGATGAAATTAGCTACCAGTGAAATGGAAGCGGAAACTGAACGTTGGAAAGAGAATGGTGGAGGGGCAGTTCTAGAAGAAAATAACGATATCGTGAAACGAGCAAAAAATATGTCCAGTATGGCATTTAGCATGTATCAGTTCACTAAAGGAGAAGGCGCTTTGCGTACTACGCAAGATCTGTTTACGCAAGCGGAGTATTTCGCCGAGGAAGCGAATCGACTCTATAAAGTCGTTCGAACATTCTCCTATCAAGTAATTATATACTTTTAATTAACTTGTTTTTTTAACATTTCTACTGCCACCGATAGTTATGAGGTTCAGTTTTACGTTGACGTGGGAAAACAGAATTTAGACTAGTGGCTATTTTATAAACGTAAACAATTTTAAAAAAATGACCATTAACATTCGGTTACTATATATTTTTTATATTGCACGAACGACATATTCACAAAAAAAAAAAAAACATATATATATATAGCATTATCTAGATTATAAAAACATTAAAAAATGAACGATTAATACATATAAAAACAATAAATATAATAAAATAGTCCGACCGGTTTCGTCAATTGTTCGACATATTCGAATTTTTATCGTGTCGTTATTTACATTATTGGATCATTATTAAGGAATAAATCGATATATCGTGATAGCTGGTCTATGTAAGTGTTGAACAGGTGTATAAAAATCGATGAAATAACAATGAATATTAAAAAAAAGTGATATAAAATATAGTAAGAAAATATAAAAACATAAAAATATAATTTTATTTTGAACTTATACATTTGCGCGGCTAATCATGATTTTACGCTATTTCATAGTACTGTCCTCTCCTATTTCAGGTTCCGGTAGGTACTCAGAAAAAGGAATTATTAGAACAGTTAGATCAAGTGCCGACCTACGTTCAGCAATTGCAGTTCACTGTGAAGAACCCGACAGTCGGTAAGGCCGCAACATTCACAAAGGTTGATAGTGTCATTAACGAGACTAAGTCACTGATGAGTGTTATATCAAAAGTTGTCACTACGTGCTTCATTTGCGCCACACAAGTTAGTTTTACGATTTTTATTAAGTTTTTATCGCTTCCATCGCGCGATAATTTTTTAAATTTTAAGAGATTGTTTTCACATTTCATCATTCATTTTTTTTTAAAAATATTTCCTGTTTTATTCGGTACCATTAATATTAATATTATTATTTTTACCATCCGTATTATTTATTCTTTTACTCGATGATCTATCTAATCTGTAAAATGACTTTCCTATTGACTTATTATATTTGCATACGAAAATCGAATCAGTGTGGCTATACTTAATATAGGAACCACTCAGAGAGATAGAGAAAATACCAATAAATGTATCGGCATCGCGCAAATCAGACGCATATACATGAAATATATATATATATATATAGAAAAAAGATGAAGTAAAAAATTTCTATTACAACAGTTGGCAAAAATAAATTGGCAAAATGAGGAAAAAGGACGGCGCACACGTATAATTGCTCGAGTAAACAACAAAAGGAGGAAGCTACAAATTCAGCTGGACTTTTTTTACTACACAATTAATAAGAAAGCACGGAAGGAAATTAGCCGCTTGTCTACACAGATTCGGACGGTATGCAATACGTGTACCTGCAATAATGAGATAACACAGCTAACCACACGTTATATTTAGATACAAAAACTACGTTACGATGCGAAATTTGGTTGAAAATGTCTTTGATCTTAGTAATGGAAGTTTTGTGAAAAAAATTCAGACATTCGCATTTAATACGTTACGTAATCGTTTTCGATAGCGGCAGTAATGCAATGTGGTAGTTCGTAACTCTGTATGTCTGAGTGCGTGCTAGAGAGAATGTATGGCAGATTGGAAATAATAGGAACGCAAAACATCATTTAATGAGTTAGAGTAAGGATGTCATTAAATTATAGTTATACTATATATTTCTGATTCGTTTTCCTCTAGATAAATAGCTCGTTTGGTATTAAAAATATTACTACATATGTAAGCTATAATTAGAATAACGTTAATAGACAGACGGGGCCACTGTGTTGATCTTCTGTTTAAGTGATTATCTTTTGTATAGAGTTCTTGGCCAAGATCTTAAACAGCATTGCTTGGCCAGGCACTTTACGCATTATAAAGAAAAGAAAAAGAATTGTAAATAGATGTGGAAAATAAACGGATTAATTTTTTAAAAAATCTATAAAATGACTACCCGAAATTGATCTGTAGCGCGACGATAGCAGTTCTTTGTTCCGTTACGCGAATGTATTAATTTTTTTTTTTTATTTTCCTGAACAAATAGAGTTCATTTGGCCACATTTTTTAAATTAAGGGCATTTAAGTTTAGCGTGAGAAAAGTCCAATTTGTTGCGGTATTTAACGGTTTCGATTTCGTAAAAATTTACGATATAGTATTCTTTCTTCCAGAGTGATTTTATTTTTGTTCTAGAAAACTGTTGTGAGATATATTGTGCTCTATCCGTGTTTCTTATTTAGTTATAATTTAATGATCTGTTTTGATAAAATTACGGTCGTTTCAAAAGTGAAAAAATAAAATCAACATGTAGTAAAAACGTTTTAGATTCACGACTTTATAAGTAAAAATGATTTGAATTTGAAGGTTGCGCGAAATCAACTGTATTTCGTCCATGCCCTAATTCTCAAAATAACGCACGGGGTCGTTTAAAGTTTAATTTTCTTTTTATTTCAGCGGTCGTTATTGAAAGAAAAAACATTTTCAATTAAAATTGGTTACTATTAACCTTTACGACAAATTTAACGTCGACTAAATTATCAAAAATGTGAAATTTACTTCGTATTAATTTATAATTATAATTATAATTTATCTTTATATATTTATTACATTGCATTCATTTAAAATATGTTACACTTTTGCTTGTTTGTTAATGTAGTTATTTGATCAAAATCTAAATTTCTTACGTTCCGAAATTAATTACACGCTACAAAAAAAAAATTGTTTTAAAACCTTTACTTTTTCTAACCAATTATTAGATTGTTGAGCAGACACTACTCTTGTTTATTCCAGTTTTTTTCCAGATGTTCTGAAATTCGACATAGCAACTGTTAATACATCATCTTTCGAGTTGTGTGTTTTAGTATTAATTTTTGCTTCTTCGGTACGAAGAATTTCTCGTTAATATTAGACTAAGTCTGTAAATGTTATTTTTATTTCCTTTCCCTAGTTGTGAATTCAATTTTACTTTGAGCATCGTGACCCGTTTTGATTGTTCTTCTTCGACCTCTGCTTTGCTTGCTTATTGCTTAATTTTGAGTTTGTTCATTCGCTGTCGTTATGATGTCAAACCATCGGGCTGTCAGTTTACGCTATTTTCTTTTGTACGATATGCCTATGATATTTTGGGAACTGTCGTTAATAGACTGCAGAAAGACGGCATTCAGCGTGTTTAATTGCTTTAACATAGAGAGTTGTCTTAGTGCATCATGTCTGTATGTCGAATGAATTTTTCGTTTTTGATCTTTTATTAATTAGAGTCTATGCCTCATACAGGTAGAAAGGGCGTTCACTTTTGCATTTTCGATTTGGAAAGACCGGTCTTTGCAAATTTTCTCTAGTTCTGCCATTGCTATCTTCGCTATATGTTTCGTTTCTCCGCTTCTACTACTGATCCAAAGTGTATATAAACACATTTACAAAACCTCTATGTCTTCTAGCACGTTAGATTTTTACTTATTATCATGAGTTTCGTTTTTCGTTTATTAATTACCGGAGACCTAGCATCCAGTTTTCCTTTCCCACTCACTGTTCCATAAATCAATCGTTTCCTTCTCCGATGCGCCGTCGTCGGTGTATCGTACGTTAAGTGCTTTCCACCGATTTGAACTATTCCCGCGAAATCTTCTAAGGTGTTTCTTTGCAATAAATTCTAAAAGAATTTGAGAACGTATACATCTTTACATCTTTTCGATGGTGAAATGTTTCTTAAGTTCATTTATTTCTTTTCCGATTTTCGTTCGAGTATATCAATTTTTTGAAAAGTTTATTAAACGATGTGTGGCATCCGCATGTTGAGCAATAACCCGTTTGTTTCATTTGCCGCAGTTAAATGATTTACGATAGTCAATAAACTACAGAAATATGGACTTATTGTTTTCTGTTTTTTTTTTTTCTTTCTCATTTATGAATTCCTTGCGGTTTTTGCTGTTAATAAAATCAGTCTGTCTTTCGCAGTTTGTCAACTTAAGTAGTGTTTTATCTCTAATTATTGATGATCTGCAGGCGGGACTGGCATGCGAGGATTATTGTTCCGTAATTATTACACGGTTTGCTTGCGCATTTTTTATGATTACGGTATAAAGATTTCACCTAATCACACGGCGTCAGTTTATCGTCTTCCAAGTTTGGCTACATAATGACTAGATTATTTTTATTCTCTCGGAGGACTTAGCGCAGATACCGTATTGCTCTTCTATTGCTATTTTTAAGTTGTCGAATATTTGAATTCCGACATCAATACGTTTTTTATACTGCATTGCACTTTTTCTCGGTTCATCTTCCATGTATCAGGTCTGTCTTACAGTAACTCACAATATCCTTTTCAACGCTGTGCTATTTGTAGTTAGCGATCAGCTTTCCGATTCTGCCGTTAATTATTCAGTTCCGCGGTTTGAATTATCTAGATACGGTTTTTACTTTCTGAAAAAAAGATCTCCAGTTTAATTTCTTTCAATATGATATTCAGTTTCATTACATATGCTATAGTGTTTTCGAATTTCCTTATTCAACATGACTTAATTTTTTTGTGCTTCTGTTTACGTAATCTACGTAATCTACGTAATCTTTGAGCACACCTTTTGTTCCCTTTTCTTTTTTTTTTTTTTCTTCTTATATACTATACGCTGTATATGGTCTCTGTTATCCGTATTTTCTTTTTTCTTGTCTACGGTTCTCCACCATGGTCTGTGTCCAAAAATTTTCATTTATAATTTAATTTGCGTCCTAAATGAATCTAATGTATATTAAGTGAATGTAACAACGTTAACAACAGTTCGTATTTCATTATTATATCTATTCGGCTTCTGAATTAGTTCGAAAAATAGGAAATTTTTCTGCCTGAAATATCGATAATAATGATTAATAATTTCAATCGAAAAACACGTTAATATACGTTTAAGTTCGATTAAAATATTCTGTAACAACAGTTTAGTATTTGTTAGACTTTTACATCACTACTGGATATTTACTTTACGTTCAGATTAGTAATGTTTACTCTAAATTGCGCGACGATATAAGCGTAATAATTAGACTGTAAAACATTAGAAGTCAGTATAGCGGGAATATGTTGTGGTCAACATTTTTGAAAAAAAAAAGAAAAAAGAATCGAAAAAGCGATCAAATATAGCAATTATTAAATTAGCTGGTAAAAATTTTGGCGGAAGTCAATTGAATTATAAATTAGTTCGAAGTTAACGTTCCCCGTATTCCTCGCTTATCTTTGTAAATTGATAGTTATGCAAATTGCGCGACGATAATTTTGCTCAGAGTATATTGTGTATTACATTTGCTTCGAAGAAAAAGGGCGCGATATTAAGTGAAAAAAAATTACTACTAGAAATAAATACCTTAACGCCCGTGAAAGTTACAAATTTTGTTTTTATCGACTTATCGTATTGTCTTAATTCTAAGTTTCGTTTTATCGCAGTGGCCGTTTAATCCGATTGAAAGTTTTCTTAATTTCGAGCCTTCTCAAAATTATTCACAGAACCGGTTAAATGATTTGCAAAGCAATTTATGATCGGTGTTTAATTTTTTGCACATATGCGTCGTTTTATATGTGTATGTATGTCGCTTTATTCGCCGTACCCGTTATCTCTCGTTGCTTTTCGCAATGTGCTCCATTTTCCGTAACTAACTTAACGTTACTAATTTGGTTGCTTGGCGAATATAAATTATAATCAATTGTTTTTTCCGAATAGCATGATTTAAATATGCCGGAGCGTATAGTAACCCCGTCGATGATAAGTAAACAATTAAGTTCATCACACGGCATTGCCGAAATTGTTGAATGCAGAACGTTACCGCGTTAGAATTCCCATTCACCATTCAACTGAATTAGGTATTTTTAGTACCGGTGTTCTTTTTTTGTGGATTTTTTAACACGAATTGTTTTGTGTTTTTTGTTTTGAGACTAACCATTTTCTGTCTTTTTTTTTTTTTTTTTTTCGTTCTATATTTACTTTTTTTTCTTTTCTGGTACGTATAATTATGCTCTAATAACGTGATGTTAACTGCCTAATAATAAATAGTAAATTTATTTGCGGGAGAAGGTTATGCGAAGTCTCGCACTTGGGTCGACGGTGCATAAATAGTTTTCTCATTCGAAGCGGAGATTTAGGGAGTTACTAGTAAATTATATATGAACGTTATTAAAAATTTGATTCAGTGATCAACGAGAAGAGATGGTTGCTCGATTACCGCAGTAAGTGTACTCTGTGTTATTAACATTAAATCCATCGTTATTTTTCAGTAAAGTAATTTCCCGAAAAAAAGGTATGTATCCAGTATATCGTATTGAATCTTTATGCCTTTTAAAATTTGAAGTAGCGGTAGAGCCGGTAAGGGATGAACGATTGTAGAAAGACTGTATAAGTATTACGAACTGTGAAAGTACGTATAAATGTCGGAAAATTAAACCTCACGGTGAAGTATGCTGGGTCTGTCATTTTTGATGTGTAAACCTTTTAAATAATCATAGGGGATTTTTTTGTATTTAAACATCGATAGTGATTTATATTGTAAAAGTATTATTTGCTAGAATGACTTTCGTTTACATCGGTAAAAATTGAAATATTGGAATTTTACTTCGTTGCAAAAAACTTCAATCAGAGCTATTTTTACCGCTTATCCATTCTGTAAACGTTTGCAAATGTTTCACAAAAAGGCACAGTATCGTTGAACGTGTTCGGTGACCAGTTGCGTCGGGGTTTCATTTCGTTTCTACCCTTCGTTGGCCGAACGACGTTTATTCGAGAATTGAGTTTTTCATTTATACTTCTTTTTTCTTCTTTTGCAATATTTGCGTCGTTAATATCGCTATACGAGAGCGGTGAAAATTCCAGAGTAGAAAATGATGAATTTTTAAAATTGGTGTGGTAATTTAATTTTAGAAATAAAGAACAGAAATGCTGCTAACACTTTTTAAAACTTAAACATTTTCATCTAAGCATTTGTAAAAAAATTAAAAAAAAAAAAAAGCGAATTTCTCATACCGCTCTACGTGTTATTATAAATTCGGCTAGTCAACGTTTTGGCGTATGTTGATAGTGTCATCGAGTAAATCTTTTAAATTATTTTCGCAAATGTTACGCCACATTTAAAGCACGAATAAAAAAATTAATTACCAAAATTAATTTAAATAATTAACGGGCATTTTGCGTTTTCGAGTGTTATTTTATTGATTTCAAGTTAAAGCGTTTTTTTTTTTATTATATTTTACTTTATAATATTCTAATTTTTGAAAATTCTGTATTGTGCTAATCGGGTATATTACTAATAAAAGTAAAGTTTTAACAGTATCACTGTCTTCCGCTGCAATTTGACTGGCAATTCCCCAAACATGCCAGTTCGAAGAAAGACTTTACTGTTTCATAAAAAATCGCTTTTCGATTAATCTTAGAGCGATATAATTTTTCTCCAGCACACGTTCTTACACGAATCGTTTACTCTGTCGAAGAATTATTTTGGTCCGCCCCTAGCGCACTATCTTGTCCGTTGTATACATTCTTTTATTTAAACGTTCGCGAATAGAAAAATCGCCGCCAATATTCTTTTCCCGTTTGTTCTGCATTGAATTCTTCGTAAAGATCTTATTATACGCATTTTCTTGTACATATTGCATGCCTTTATTTTCAAACACTGCTCCTACCGAACGTGCTGCACGGAAAGAGACTATAACATCTGAGCAGCGGTGTATTATCAACACTTTTTTGGATGTCGCAGTTGGGTCTTTGCTATAGTTGGGCGCCTACGAGAATATTTTTAATTCTTGTGTAAGCAGCCAGATTTTTAGGGTATGGAAATTAATATCATTCGAATCGACATTGGCAAGTCGTCTCCAACGTTGAATTTTTTGTTTTTTGTGTTCTTTGCGATGGTAATTTGTGTAATTTGCGTGAAATTCGTTCGCTTTAAGCGTAATAAATGTTAAGGTTTTGCCATATTTTTCCCAGTTTCGTCGTTGCAGTTCTCGCCATGGTACTTGCAGGTTTCTTTTTCACATCCTTCTATGTTTTTAATTAGCGATCCGAAGTAATTAAATTCGTCTATTACTTCGTACCCCGCAATTTCTTCCTTTTTGGCTTTGTCAATTTACCTTTGTCTTTGACTAATTCACTTTCAAGCTATAATTTTCGCATATGGTTTTCATTTCATTGATAAATTTTGAGAATTCATCTTTTGGACGATGCTAACACTACTACATCGTCTGCGCGACGAAGATTGTTTAGGTTCTGCCCTACTGCATTTGTAAATTAGATTACTTAATTTCTTAATGAGCGCTGGAAATTGTATTATTAATCACGCGGTTGAATAAAGCAAATATATTTTTGTCGTATTCCTATTGTCTGAATTAAAATTTTTAAATGTTCATATCTGATTCTACGTATGTTCTGTAAGTAAGCTACTTATTTTTTTCGAACATCTAGTCATTTTTATGTGATCTTTGCGCAGGGTTTTCTTTTTGCTTACTTGATTTCCGCTTCACGATTCAAGGATAACTTGGAAAAAAAGAAAAAAAAAAAGAGTGTTTAAATCCAGGCAAACTGAAAAACGCGTCACGTTGAAATCACTTATAGAGTACCGCTTCATAAAGAAGTATGGATTACTGTATTTATTTCTTTTTCGGTTATTATCCGTTTACTGTAGCAACTCCTTGTTTAATTTCCATAACCGCCGTTTTACTGAAAAGAAAAAGTAATTAAAAAAGGAAGAAGTATTTTTTTCGGAAAAAAAGAAATATGGTAGAGAATTAACAGGAATTATTGTAACATATTATTATTTAAAAACACAACAGGTACAAAATAATCACCGATTTAGTATATCTTGAAAAAAGATGCATTTAATACAAATTTGTACTTTTATGTGCATCGTGTTGTTGTTATTGTATATAGTAGATTGTCGTTTATATATGTTGCTGCGGCAGATATTTTCAACTTAATTGATTACGGTACGTACTATGTGTCGTGTTATAATCTAAACTACAATACATCAACATTTTCAGTACGACGTGCTGTCCGTGGGCTAGAAATATTTAGGCGCACCAAATAAGCAGTGTCAATGCGTACATCTCGGCAGCGTGATACCGGTTACATACAAGTGCTGATAATTTTGAGAAATTTCGTTTATTTGACACTTATTCGACTTCTTAAAATTAGATACTATCAAATAAGGGAATAGATCCTTGTAGAAAAATCTAATGAAAGACAACGGGAAGCCATTCTTATTTTATAACACACAAGTGAATCAATGTAATTTCCTTTATCTGTGGCGCGCTTCTGAACATACATACATACATACATACATATATATATATATATAAATATAGGTGGTGGAGCACAGTTGCTTGTCGTATTATTTAGTTCGAATGAAGTTGATATATTTCCGGGAAAAAATGTTTAAATAAAAGCGTAGTGGTAAAAGAAGAATAAATACAACAGACGTAGTGAAGAAAGACTAATGTACTGCATTAAGTGCAGAAACAGGAATATATGTGTAAAGAAAGAGTGTATTGTTAAAATAGTATTATAGGTGATGGTCATAGTGCGATATTGATGAATTATTTAATTAACTTTTGACGCATAAATTAGAATTATTAATGCGAATATGTGTAGTATTTTCCGTGAATTATTTTTAATATTTTTGTTCGTGCCGCACCGAATGATATCAACATTACTTACATATATTCCGTGTGCTCAATCACAATTTAATTCTGCATGCCTATAATATTAATTTAAATATTTTGACGAAGCTAGGAAATGCAAGTTTTTCCTTTTAACATAGATAGTAGATAATAAAATTTGCATCTTGTAGTGTTTCTAAATTTTACTAGCCGTACTAAATATTTCAGATTTTTTAGAATTATATATATATATATATATAAATATTGTGCGCGTGTGTGTAACTCCGCGAGTCGTTAGGTTTTTAACAGTTCATAGCAGTTTTATCTTCCAGTTAGACGGAAAAGCAGTTATAGATGTTACTTGATTCGCTCTGTTATTAAACGATGCTAAAGTAATAAAGATAAATATAATTTACATGAATAGTAAACAGAAACGGTATATAATAATATCGTTTTCGAGCCTAGCCCATCGTCAGCTAAAAATGGAAACGAACTATGAACTACATTGAAAGAGACAAGTTGAATAAATATAACACTTGAAGTTCTCTATGTTATCCATATAAGGAGACAGTACATTTCACCAAAATCACCTAATAATTTTTGAAAAATCTCTGGAAATGATAATTTGTAAAAATTTTATGTCTTTTTAACTTAATTTTTTTAAGCACTTTTGTATGCGTATTTTTTTTTCTGAGCAACTTATCTCTCAAAAAATCACTTAGAATATGCCTCCACTCTCGTACATGGAAACGTATATTCGTTACATTCCACATAGAAAACATGTATGAAAAAAAAAAGGTGTTTTTATTTTACATTAATTGATTTATAAAAAATAAAGTATACTATAAACGCAGAAACTAATAAAACATACAAACACCAAAAGAAAAAAAAAATAACGATATTTACGTATTTAATTTTTATATCAAAATTGTACTAAAATTAAACCTATTCATTATTGACGTAAGTACAATAATTATTTATTTAAATGCTCTGAACGGATACACAAATACACCTAGTACTTATTCTTTTAAAATAAATATACAATTATTTGAATAAATAAACATAGTAAAATATATTAACACAAAAATTGAAATATAAAATTTAAAAATAATCAGTAGTTACTTACAATACCATCTATCGATAAAATAGCGAACTATATTATTAAGCACATCTACCATATTATGAGGAGACTAGTGCATTTTATAAATATATAAACGTCTCCATGTTCGCAGATATATTATGGAACATCACTTTGCGTGTCTCCATATATGGGCACCCTCCATTTTGATATTTCACTAAAGTGATAATGAAGACAGATTATCTGGGAATTTCTAACACGTGGTAATAAGTAGAATTTAAAAGACAGAAGCAGTTTTAAAGAACATCGTTAAATTTTTTAAATTTTTTTATTGGATTCGTCAATGAAGACGGACATTAGTGGAAGAAATAGGAAGAAAGAAAAAATAAAGTTATATTTTTAAATTTCTTACGTAATAAAACTAAAATACAAGTGAAATGATAAAAAGTAATGATAAATAAATAAAAAACTTACGAAAAATAAAAATTAAATTATAGTTAGGTGAATTCCCTCTTTAAAACCTATTAGAAAAGTGGAGATTTCTTAATAGGTTTTAAAAAGGGATTTACTTAGCGATATTTTTATTTCTTTTTATACTTTTTTATTTATTTATCACTATTTTCTATTCTTTCGCTTGTATTTTAGTTTTATTAGTTGAGAAATTTAATCATGTCTTCTATCATCCGCTCAAAATTTGATTACTGTTCATTTCTCTATGGTTGTGCCTCTAAGTTCCGACTCTCTAGATTGAATGTAATCCAAAACTCTTGCCCCGTCTCTGCCTTGGTGCTTCTAAATCCTCTCCAGTTCCAGCAGTCCTTGCCGAATCTAATACACCACCCCTTTCTATTCGCAGATTTTATTTGGGCTATCGTTTTCTTACTAAGCGTCTCCCACTCACATCCTCTACTCTTATCCATTCCTATCTTTCCATTTCTAGGAACTGGCGTTTCGTACCTAGGAAAATTCCTATTCTATCTCTCATTTCCCTTCGGCTCAGTTCGTTTTGTCTTTACGTAATGTCCTTTGTCAATCTCCCTTATTTCACTTTTAATTTCGTCGATCTCTGCCATCCTCCAAATATGTTTACTGTTCCTACGCTCTCTAAGTTTCTTCCGCAGGCCCTAATCAGACAGGAATTCTACAGTTTTATCAATTCTGATTTTCCTTCGCATGCAACCGTGTTTACAGATGGTTCGAAGAAGCCGGATGGTGTCGGTGCCTCTTTTATCCTCCCGGATTTTGACTTTTCAGAATATTTTTGCTTGCTCCCTTTCTGCTCCATATTCACAGCCGCATTGATGGTTATCCTATGTTCCATTATTTTCATTTCCTCTAATCACATTTCCTACAAATTCTTGCTTATATCGGACTCCATGACCGCCGCTCAGGTCATTTGCTCTCCCCTTCCTGATCATTCCTGTGATTTTATCATACTCCGCATACGCTCACTCATCCACGTTCTTTCTTCCCTTCATTCCATTCAAATTGATTTGCTGTGGGTTCCTAGTCATTCGGGCATCTGCGGTAATGAAGCGACAGACTCCTTGGCTCGGGTTGCTGCCTATTCTAACTTCTTCTTTAATCCCTTCATCCAATCTCCTTCCGCTGTGCAAAGGTTTTCATTTTAGGTTTTGGTCGGATATGTACGTTTCCTATTTTTCTAACAATTGTTCTTTCTATCTCTCTCTCCAATCTAGTCCTCCTGCCGATCCGTGGTTCTCTTTGTCTCCTTCACTTCGTCGTTCTGTTGTTGTTTCCGTTATTCGCTTGCACTCTTAAGCCATACTTTATTATCTTCCTCCCGTTTTCGTTTTTCGTTGGTTGCCTCTCCATATTGTCCTCTCCGCTCAAACGAAGAGCATGTTTGCGATGCGCATCATGTGTTTATTAAGTGTTGATTTCTTTCTGCTGAGTGCTTGGCTTTCTACTTCAGTTTGCTGAGACTTGGTCTTCCTACTCCATATTGCGCCTCTTATGTTTTATCTCTTCTTTCTCCACAGACTGTTCCTATTATTTGTTCCTTTCTTCTAACAATATCTGACCGTATGAAGATATAAGTGATTTCTTCCTACTCTAATTGTTTCTGGGTAAAGGTCCCCAGTTGACAAGCCCAAAAAAAAACAAAAAAAAAAAACATGTCTTCTTTAAAACTGCCCTCATAAAGTCTTCATTATATCACATTTTCACGGCTTCCTACAAACTACTTCATCCTTTTCCTTCTCTTTTTACTGATTGCGTAATTTTTCTTATACGCTCTTTCATTCTCAACATTTTTCTTTTATTGTAGATTTCAGGACACCTTGAAACACGACGCAGCCGATATACTATCATCTCGTTCATCTCCCTCTCTTGATAAATTTCTCGGCGTTCTTTCATCCTATAATATTATTCTCCTCTCCGCAGCTACTCATTCCAAACTATGGTTTAATTCGTATTTCTCCTCATTTTCAAATCCTGATTCCTTTCATCTTCCGTTAAGTCTAATCTACCGTCTTATCTCCGGTTTTTCAGTTTTCCCTCTAGGCGGCGTTTATATCTTTCTGCAATCTGCCGTCTATGCTGTGGACACAATTCTTTCAGTTGTCCCAGCATGCAGATTCTTTTCATCTTTTCCATCTGATTGCGTAAGAATCTCGTACTACCTCTTTTTCTCTTCTCACTTTTTGGATTAATGTCTATTTCGCCCCCTCCAAAAAAACAAAAACGAACTGGCTCTGTTTTTTAAATTCCATTTTTTATCGCATGCACGTATCCAAAAATCTGTCTTCATTATATGTATTCAACTTGATTTTTTGTCAATATACCCGAATAGGTTTCCATTTTGAGCTGATGATGGACTAGGCCCGAAAATTCTCACGAAATGTATCGTTTCTGTTTATTTGTTATTTATGTTATTATATTTATTTGTAATACTTTATAATTCGAGCAAACAGGTTAGTAGAATTTTCTATAATTTTAAGTTCTAAAGTATATTTTATACTTTTATTGTTTTTTAAAGCAGTGCGATTATTTACTACACGTGTTACTTTGAACTATAGTTGAAAATTTTAAACGAAAAGTTGAGTGATAAAATAATTAAAAACATACAATGTCTGGTGGTACTTTTTTTTCTTTTTTTTTTTGCATGCTGAGATACATCAGTTTAGTCACTTTCGACGAAACATTGTTTCAGATTTAAAAGAGAGATCTTGAAAAAACACGATAATTGGCAATATTGCTAGAGAACGCGATAGTTTGATTTTGCAACAACGTAATCTGTTTTCAAACGTAGCCGAGTACAATGTATCAAAGATAATTACATATTTTTAATGGAAAGTTTAACTTTTTTGATTATCTACTAGAAGTGTGCAAATGTTATCAATAGATCCGGATATGTATTTTGAAAGTGACATCAGTTTAAAATAATTGAAAAAGGAACCCGCTCTTCGTTTGTTATCATAAAGGTTAGTTCCGGGACAGTGGATTTAATTTTAAGCAGAAGTGCAACATTAAACTATAAAATTGCAGAGAAGCCTCCAATCCGAAGTTACTAATACGTGAGATCGATCAAAGAGACACAGTTTACCCTTCAAACAAACTGCCATTGCCGGATCGAATTTGAGCAAAAAGAAGTGAACGAGGAATAGCACACATCCTTTTTTATTAACCGGGCTGAAAGTTTGTCCGGAGTCCCTATATTGAATTAGATATTGTTAATATTCCAAGGCCTTTGTTAGCAGAAAAACAAAGAAAGAGGAGGATGAGTGAGAAAGTGATGAAGCGATAGGGGAGGAAGAGAAAAGAATAAAATCGAAAAGACTTATGAAGTGGGGAGGCCAGGTCTCTGCTTCCTTCAAGTTTGTAGAATTTTGCTATTAATTTCATAAAGAATCGAATGATGCAAGAATTTTTTTGAGAGAGAAAATATTATCTTGCTTGTAACTGTTCTGTGATACGTATTTTCTAATAACCACGAGCAATTTATAGTAATGGTTATTATTATTGATGGTCTCTATTTCAGTTACTTTTGTGTACCTGTTATTTCTGTTACTGTTCCAATTATCTATCCGAAACTGTTACAGTCGTTCTAACTTATTTAAATTAGGGAACACTGCGGTGTAACAAAAAAAAAAAAAAAAAAAAGAGAAAAACAAACTATAATAATTTTTGAGGTTAATAGAAATACATATACTTTGATTTATTTTTCGAAATATCTTTTTAAACTTAGGATTTTTAATTGCAAGAACTATTATTAAAATTTCTTATTTTTATCGAAATGATCTTTTCTAAAATTTAAATGTGTGTATTTTACAAATTTTCCATAATTTTTAAGCGATCGCTAAACGAAATTTTCCATATTTATTTCTGTTATATTGTGTACTGCAATTATGGCCAAAAGTATAAGAAGGTTTTTATTATATTTTAACTTTTACAGTAGCTGAGGATGTTTTGCGCCAGAGAGAGAAGTCGGTACAAAATCCTTGTAATTTGCACCGAAAATTTCTGTTAACGAATCCGGGATATCCAATAATAATATATTAAAAAAAAAAAAAAAAGACAGGTACTAAATAATTTTGAAGTATTATAGAAAACTCGTAAGTGCGATATTAAAGACTGAGTCAGGCCAAAGTTCCGGTTTTCTATAACAAATAGTCATGAGTCATACGAGAGTGGCCAATGTTTATACAGCAAATACAAATAAGCTTCACTATATCGGACAAGTTTAGAAAATCGTAATCTTTACTGAAGAAAATAAAATAATGCAAACGCGTTTCACAATTGAAATATGGCACATAATAAATGTGAATACGTTAATTATAATTAATTAGAAAGCATACACTTTGTAATCGCTTTTAATTTAATATTAAAAGAAACGTTTTTATTTTAAAACTTTCATTATATTTACCGGTGAGAAAGTTCTATTGTCAGATAAGTTCTGTTTAGATGTTTTTTTTTCAAATTTGTAGTGCTCGATTTGTAAACACGTGTTTTTTTACATCTTTGTATGAAGTGAAGGAAGTATTGTAATCGCGAAAAATGTTTAATGCCATATTTCAACGGATTTTTGACCATCCCTGATTACTTCTTTATACGGAGGAGAAGAAGTATACTGTATTCGTGGAGTATTTTAAATCTTACGTTTTAATAAAAATATCCACTTTAACCATCCCTGGATCTATTTTAAGTCCATTTTTTCGTCACGTTTGTACGTATGTATGTGTTTATCACGCAGAACTCAAAAACGGCTGATCGTAGAAGGTTGAAATTTTGTAAGTAGAGGACCGATCAATTTAATCAAGCTGGAATTTTTGTAAAATAACTTGTAATACATGCCAAAAAATATATATTGGACAAACCAGGAGAAATTTTAAAATAAGATATATCGAACATATATATGCAATAAAATATGGTCGTATGGTTAAATTCACTATAGCCGAACACATTATCAGTAATAAACATAAATTAACCTTTAACATTGATACAGATCTACAAATTTTAAAATATATAAATAATTATAATACATTAAACTTTGCTAAAAGCTATTACATTAACAAATTTCTAAAATAACTGCATAAACCATAATTATCCGAACACAGATAATTCACTATTCAATCTTTAAATTTTTAAATAATATTTTTTAATAACCGTTCTTTTCTTATGTAATTGTGATTAGATATCATTTTTATACTGGTTACTTATTGTGTGATTTAATTTGTTCATTTGTGATTTTAATTTTAATTTATATTCGAATTTAACTTTTATATTTCATATAAACATTGCTTAAACTTTTTAAAAAAAATTTTAAACTTTTAAATACTTTAATTTTATTTTTATTAGTCATTTTTCATAATTTAAATTTAATTGTGCAATAATCGACTTTTATTATCGACTTTTAACCGTTATTTTTTATATTTTGGCATCGTCTTTATTAAATTCATATATTATAATAACTCCCGTAATCATGAAGCTATATGTCTTCGAAACGCGTCGGGGTATTTGATAAATTAAATAATTGTTTTATCGGTGTGTAAAATTAATTACTGTAGTACAGACATAATATTGCACATTGCATTTGTATTACGTTCAAGACGTCTTACAATCAGTCTGTCGTCTGAAGTTCTTATCCGCGTTATCGATATATAAAAGTGTGCTCCCGGGAAGCGGTTATTAAATGCATCTCTCAATTTGCCCGGCTAGCACGGGAGATTAGACCAACTTATTATTCTGTCGGGAAATGTCTACATCTAGCCATAACATATCTAACAGTATCTACCTCAGTCCAGGAAGGAAGATGGTTGTGAGCTGTTTGTAGTTGCCTTCTTATGGAATTAATGATTACTGTATAAACGTTATTTTTCTGTTTAATATTTTCTCCTTTTCTTACTTTTTTCGCATCGCTTCTCATTAATTTTTTAAATTACCGGCGAATGTAACTGAAGTTCCTCTTTGTTTCCTAGATGTTTTCAGGAATGCGGATAAAACGAAATTCGAACGGTTAAAAAAAAACGAACATGTTCGCTTTGCTCGAATGTGGTGCCTCCGTGTTAAATTCTCGTTCTATATTATAAATTTGTTGCATACGAGTTATTTTGTTAAAATAAAAATGGAAAAAAATAACTTTCTGATTTATCAATTTTTTTTTGTTTTTTCTGTTTTGCAGTTTAATTTAGATTTTAGTGTTCTTTCTTCCCGAAATGCGAATCAGTTTCACGGTGAGGACGGATCTGGTGCAGGCGGAGTCGGAGCGGATGGGAAAATGAATTCCGGATCCGGATCAGACGGATCCATGTGACAATTCGGGATGGCTCGGAGAGGTAAAGGAGATGGTCGCCGGACCCGGGTCTCCTTTTTACTGTTCTGAGCCATCCGAAAATATCGTGCGAACACATTCAAATGGTCAATGAATTACCGAAGGCGAAAGGGTATTTTTTAGCGGACTCGATATCAATATTGTGCTCATTTTTCGACAAAAAAAAAAAAACAAAAAAAAAACAAGAACGACCTTCTCGCCCGTACGTACCTTTATTTTAATTAGAGTTTAAGACTTTAACTCTTTTGATGCTTCCAGATGTTAGTGTATAGTATAAGTGTACTTTTTTCATTTAATATGTGTATCTATGTTTTCTATAATTCGTTTAAATAGTGATGTTTTTTACCTACTATTCCGGAAGAAGTAATGAAAAGTACAAATTTAGAATATTTGTTTATTTCTCTATAATTCGTGAAATATTTAACTGCAGACCATGTAACGTAGAAATGTAAAGAAAACGAAAATTCGATGAAAAAAGGCAAAACGTGTAGCCGTAGCGAGTTAGAGCAGACTTTATCTCAGATTTTGCGCATCTTTCATTTAGCGCCGCGAATTCTCATCGATATAATTTATTATCAAAAAACAAGATACGTTTACCGCTCGGTAAACAAGTAACAGAGAAGCGGCAACTTCAAGGCATCTTCAAGCGACGATCTTTGAGCTTCTCTTTCATTTTTAGCGGTACTTATTAAGTAGAATTTTCGAGAAAAGTATATTGAATCGAGTTTGTTTTATGCTGAGGTTCGCCTAATCTTACGATATTCCCTACGACTACAGACTTGCTGTTTCGTTGCTGCGTACTAAAAGAGATGATTAAATATATCCGTCATTACAAAAATACCGTATAGTATAAAAGAAAGGTAAAAATAATCTTTAAAAAACAAATATATTGGTTAGTAAATAAGCGATAAGACGTGTTAGCAGTTTTCTCATTTAGAGCATATCATTGTTGCGTACAGTTTAAGATAGCGAATAATTTTTATAATCATTTGTTTTGATATTAGTTTTCATGGATTTTTTTTTTTTTTTGTTAATATTTTCCGTATTTCTTTAAATTAATTCATCCATAGCGTTTTTTATGTTAAACGTAGTATCATTTTTTTCTTTTTCAACTACTTATGAACATGTTTTCCTTTTTTATAAAAGAATGTATGATTATATTTATACTTTAAGCCGACGTATTTCATCGGTTAAAGCATACTTTAGTAATTCTATTTTGTTGTAATCATTTTATCAATATTTAGAATTACGCGTTGAATTTTCTTCAAAAATTATTTAGACACTGGTAAAAAAAAAAAATTATAGTTTTAACGGGATAAATTTAATATCCAAATTTCGTCATGCAGACAACCCTTGGACCCCCTCCCTTTGATGGTCTTCTCTGATTATTATAGAAGAGCCGTTTTCAAACGTTATATACGATCGATTCAAAAAAATGTCACATAATTTTTTATTTTATCCCCGAAGTAAAAATTACACATAATCATCAATATATACGAAATGCGTGAGTATTATTAAATGCGATTTACAAATGAAAAAAATAAAAATTATGAGCACTAACCACAATTTTAGACCCCTAAAGATCGTGCATTTTGGAAAATTTAAAGAAAAATTTTTGCCTACTTACCAAATTTAGTTTGAAATTGTTTTGTTTCAATTTTAATTGTTAGCCGAGTCGGTGTCATCGTTTTTATTTGCTTGTCTGTGTACATAAAACGTTTTAGTTAATTTCGGACAGAGAATTAGACATGAATATTTTTACTTTTTAATACTTATTCATTTAGAGTTTTAGTCAATGTAAAACTGAAAGAAAAATTGAAAAATAAATTATATATGATTTTTTTTTTTTTGGCGAAATAAGTTTTAATATTACAACCGTAGCTCTGGAAAGTTAGAGGAAATTTAAAATGGGGGAGACATACTACATAGTTTGAGATCGCTGAAAATTTGAATCTATTATGTTCAATCTATAGTTTAATTTTAAAAAAACAAAAAAAAAAAAAACGATTTATGTTTTTTCTAAAGTTGATAAAATTTTCTTTTAAAAGTCCAAAACTAATCTGAAATGGTCAACGGAGAAGGGAGTGGTGGATGCGTAGTGGAATTCATCTACACTGAGAATGTTTATAATAACATTTAATCGGCTAATTTTGTTACTTCACTTAATTTTTTTAAAAAGGTCGAACAATATGCGGAAATCCAGATACGAGCTAAGATGTAGTATTTATCGTTGGCAGAATTTTTTCTAGACTGAGAAGATTTTGGTTTTTTGTAAACTAACGGGGTATAATTTGAAGCGGCTCTGCCGAAAATCGAAAGTGAGACAGGACTTCCAAAGACTATTTTTCTCGCGCTAAAGAAGAATATTTAGAGAAAAAAAAAACCGGAGATTTTGTGTAGTAACATTCGTGAACAAAACATATTGTAGTTGCAATATTTAATTAAGAATTTTCTTGTTAACACTTTTTTCTATACATGTAGCGCTGGAATTTATCGAGACTGGTGGAAGCGGATGACTTAACTTTTGTCGGCAATTAGTTTTTTGTAAAAAGACTAATTTCCGAAGTTGCGTATAAACAACTTTTGTTTGTTTTCTATTTACAGTATTGTTGAATTTTATGCATTTTACACTTTAATATGAAGCTGAAGCACGCGTTGGCTGCTGTTCCTTTTTTTTTTTTTTTTTTTCATATATATATATATATATATATATATAGGGAAACGAAATTTTTGCCGGATTTATGTAATGAAGCTATAAAAGTCGAGTGTTGTTTCAATTTTAAAAATAGCGGTAAAGCGCGCTAGGTTTTTAGCTTTACACTTTTTTATTTACCTTTGAAATCTCTTAGCGCAAAATTTTTTTTACATTTATTCGTTTGTTTTATTTTTTTTTTTTTTTTGCGTAAGTGTGTTTATTAAATTTCTAATACTAACCGAATTATTAAAGAAGGCTGGAAGCCAGCGGTCATCTGTAGTGGCGGTAATTATAGTGTTAATCCTTGCGCTCGTAAAACTCGTGAATATAATTATTTAAGTCTTAAAGTTAAATAACTTTTATCTGTAGGACGGAGTTTTGTTTTATCAGTTTCAAAAAATTTTAAATACTTCGTAGAGACGAAAAGGTTTTTAATTTTTGTTTTTTTAGATTTTAAACTTTTCGAAATTAATATTAAGCGTATTTCAAAATATTAACGTAGCATAAACGTCTTTACCGAAGAATATGCCGTTAGCATAAATTAAAATTTTTCAATTTAATATTTTTCATTGTATTTAAACATTTTTCGTTTTTCTCTATCATCAATTTAAATTTGTATTTCACTTTATTTTATTTTTTTCGTTTACAATTAATATTATCATCAGTGAGAAATTTGATTTTTTTTTTTTTTGTTTTTATTTTATTTTTTAAATGTATATGTTTATATTGTGTATACGATCCGACCTTGGTAAATTTTGAACAGGCGTTTGTATGGTAATTACGAGGTTAACAAAAGATGGGGTTGTTAAAATCATCGTAACCAGTTCGAGATATAACGTGTCATTTAGGATCTAAAGCATTTATATGTAAATGACTGATTACGCTCGATTTTTACCATTAATATTAACGTTTTTCTATTAGATCTAAGAGAATAAGAAATTATTTTGCGATTTTAAGAAATAAATACACATACGCACACATACACACACATACATTTAATTAACAATCGTTGCAACAAAAGTGAGCATTATTAAATAGTACTTGTATAAACTGCATGTTAAATACCTTTGTGGTGGCCGAAATATTTTAATTTGTTTCCTCGGTGACGTCTCATCCGTAAACAACCTGTGATTAATCGCAAATTTACTTTGTATTCTTGTTAATCATTTTTTACCCATTTTTCCCACTTTTTCCTCCTTTTTATGTGTTAGAAGTAACTACTAACGAGGTAATTCGTTAGTATTGCATGTCTTATTTTAGTAGCAGAGACTGAACTCATTTATGCTATTAAGGTAAATTTATTCATCGATTTTTGTTCATCTTATATCTTTAATAAATTATTTTTATTTGCATGTAACTTTGTAGTCGCCGTAATAATTTTAATATACCATTCTTTAAATATCCTTTTTTTTTTTTTTTTGATTTTGCCGAATTGGAATTAGCTATTAATTTTAAATCATTTTCTTTGTCGAATAGATTATGTACAATATATTAGAAGCTAGTCAGTTTTAGAGTATAAAAAATATGTATATATATATATATATATATATACATATACATATACATATTTATGCGCTCATGTCACAAGCAAAGTGTATAATTAAGGCATTATTGTAGGTACTATATAAAATAGAACGAAATCTATTTTTTCTTTCCTATAACTATGTCTGTGTAAGTGTTTCGCGTATTATTTAGAAAGGTGAAAATTATGATCAAAAATTGTTAATGCAGTAGATATGAGTTGATCCCGGATAGTTATTAACATCGGTGTAATACAAATTGTAAATGTATGTATTTTACCAAGACATTAAATTGTGAGGAGACAGACGTGGAAATACACTTTTTTTAAATGTTATTAATTAGGTTGTGAATGGGCAGTGTTAATCTTTACGAGTTATTATTTTTCGTTTATTTCATTTTTGTTTGGGAAATAATTTATTTGATTGTTTTTAATTTGGTACATTCTTCTTCGAATGCCCTGGATTCTGAGCGTTCTGTTTTGTACTCCAAAATCTTAACACTGGATTTTCCTGCTCCGTATAGTTCTTCCTTTGTCCTTTCCTTTCCATCTCCAGATATAATCCCTGTTCTTCAATCTTTCCTAAGCTCTATTTCTAATCGTTTCTCTGTTTAACCCTTTCCATGATTTCTATAGTTGCTGGGTTAAAGCCGCTGCCGCGCCCTAAAAATAATATATAAAGTAATATAAAAAAATTTTGGTACATACAAAAAGAGTTGAGCAACAGTTTTTTTTCTCCCGGAACGAAGTTCTTATACGCGGCTTGTCGGTAAGAGTAAACTGGCAGAAAAGGCGAGGTAACGGATATCGCGTTATACGTCATCCAAGCGACCTTCACTCTGTCCCTTTCTATTATATACGGCTGTGTGTGTGTGTGTGTGTGTGTGCGAGCGAGCGAGTGAGCGAGTATCGAGATTCAGGCAGCAAGCATCGTATGCGGTCAGCTGTATAAGCCCAATTTTAAACGCGTGTACATTTTATTGAATTTGAAAATTGGCGCGGATTGTTTTTGTTTTAATTAATTCATACGGGATTCGTATTTTTTGTTTTAATTAATACGGAATTTATATATCGTGTCATTTTTTATCGTATACTTTATGAATGACCTTATACTTGTATATCTACCAAAAAGTGAAAGGAACTTCGTTCCTACCGGGTGTCCCCCTCTAGACACCACTTCTCTTTTTTTTTCTTCGAGGAATTCCGAATTAGTTTATGTTTGAAACACTTGAAATTCAGTGAACTTAAGAAAAAGACCCGCAGGGTGTTAGGTGTGGACGTGTATTGTGTTGTTATTTAGAATGGACGAAAAAGAGAAAAGTGGGGGAAAAATTGTACAGAGACTTCGGAATGCGTGTAAGTCTGTACAGAAATTATTCTAAAATTTGATAAAATAAAAAAAAAAAATATCCAATATTACATGTGGAACGCGATGACAAACCACGTCGCATATGTATACGCATGTGGATACCGATGTATAGACATACACAGTTGATGCTATACTTCTGTATCAATACGATTCTAATCGGTTTCAAGTATAGTCTTGAATACACGTTCGTGCTGCCCACAAAAAACTGCCAGAACACAACTAGAATGTAAGTAATTACGATGGTCCGAGGTGAACGATACGACTTAGGATAGAAGATTAATACAAAAATTATTCTATCATAATTAAATATTGTCGTCCATGTTCGATTTAATGGTTTTTGAAACTTTTTTAAAAAATTCATTTTACACGCTAACGTAAATTAAAAAAACTGAGCTTGTTACTTTTATGGCAATATTAATTATTTTACGCAACCTACATCGGCCAAAAACAGAGATTCATATAAATAAATTTAAAAACAAAAGAAATCCTTATTCAGGCAACATTGTACTGAAATTTACTGCCAAAGTCAGTAATACATCAGTTTTTCTTTGCTAAGTTTGTAATCGTAAAAAAGGTTTTTGATATGAAATAATTTATTTCGCACGCATAGTGTGAAATTTCTCGTATAACATTTAACTTAAATCATTTTTTTTGGGGTTTTCTGATTTTTGTGCGTCTCGCTTGTTTACCATTATGCATAGTCTTTTCTTTATTTATTTACTTTTTCATTTAGTCTATAAAGAGAAACTACTGTATCTGAATTTTAAATTTATAGTTAATACTTGAATCGTATTAAAAATAAAAATATAATTTCATCCGCGGTAACAGACAAAAATACTCTCAACGAAAGCATATACGTTATCGTTGAAAAGAAGTGGTAAAACGTGACGAGTGACGTTAAATATAATGAACGTTTGTGCTTGTTGGTAAAAATATCTGAATTAATGTTGTACTTTATAACGGATCCGTTTACGTTCGCTATAATTGTTGCCAGTTGCTTCGCTTTTTTTCCGAACTTATACAACAACTTGTGTTCAATTTATTTTATAGATCCTATATTTCACGTATTTTCTATTTTTAATAAAAGCAACCGCTTATTAAAGCGTTATTTTAACAAAAAATTAATGTTTTCTTTTTCGTTTCAGTTCCTCAGAATGAACTGAAAACATAAAAACCGATTTAAGTTGTTTCATAAACGAAATTTGGTTCATTTCACAGTTTCCACACCAGTCTTTCCCCCGGAAAAGTTAACGGACAGACGGACGGATGTAACGGACAAAGATTTCTTTTTTAAAACACAGATCTGGCAATCTAAACGTTAGTTCACCGATTTTATACGACATAATTTCATCGTATGAGATGTAGCGGCTTTTTGGGTTTCTGTTCGGCTTTTGTGAATTCGTCTAACTTCCATTGTTGTATTACCTACTAGCAGTGTGAGAATTTTTCGGTGTACGCATATTTATGTTGTACTGTGAGATAAAATTTTTGTACCGACCTCTAGCACATCATTTTTTCATTTTTTTTTTTTTTTTTTTTTTTTTATTTATAATAAAGAATCTTTAGTACAAATAAGTTGATATAATTGTTTTGTAGAGCAGTTAAAGAATTTATTTCTTATTTCGTACTATGGAGACTACTATTATGGAAGATTTATTACCGAAAGCCTGTTCGGTATTCTGGAATACTGAATCGAAATCTCATCTTTCTTTGTCATTTTCTGATTTTTTTTTGCCTGGTACGATGGTACTCGCTGTTTCTAAATCCCCGAGAAGTAATGAATAGTAATAAGCCCCTATGGAATTTTCCTGTCATTGTTATCCGCAAAAAATTTCCAGCGTACTCCGGAGAACAAACGAATTTTAGCCATTTATTAAACATGTTTGTTAGCATAGCGAGTCTCGGAACAATTTAAAAAATAGAAAAATATTATGATTAGTGTATTGAAATTGAAAAAAGAGAAAAAAACAGTTTTTACGAATAAATAAGTGATCCCCGGGAACCATTCACTTTCATTATTACGCCTACTAACTTTTTAATACGCGTCTGTATATTGTATACACTTTGCCTGAACATGCGTGAAGCTGAATTACATTATATCGCGTTAATGTATTTTTTGTAATTTTTCGTTTTTAAACAAGTGGACATTATTACTACACACGTGTCACATTATAAGATAATATGTAGTATGTAAGAATAAGTGTACAAAATGTTGAATAATGGCGACGCAGTATTATTAACGTTAAATGTTAAATGTAATTGTTTTTGTCTTCCTTTTCTCTTCTGTTATTGTGGTAACCATTTCTTTTTTTTTTGTTTTGTTTCTTTTTTTTTTTAATTATTCTTGTTACAGTAATTATTAATTGTATTTATATGTTTAATTTACTCGTTTCGACTTCCTTTGATTATTATATTTTTTATGTACATGTATTTCTTTTTTTCTGTTTTTTCTTCCGATTTTTAGTTTGTAAAAGTGTTAGTTAAGCGCAGAAATAAATTCCATAAAATTTTTTTTGTATGTGAAATAAATTTTTATTTAATTACGTTGTACGGTGGTTTAACAATCATTTCTGATTTCTTTCAGTTCTCTATTTGTAAACGTCATGTAAAATGTGCACATTGAATTTTTCGGATAATGTTTTTTGAAGATTGCTTTCAGTGAAAAAAATGAATTAATTGATTTATTTTAATTAAAAGAATTTTAACAGGCAGCAGTGTAGTAATGCTGCAGCGCGATAAAAATAAGCCGGGGTTGTTTTCATTCGTGTTCATTCAGTGATTATTAACAATTCGGCAAGTAATTGTTTATGTGAAAATTAAATAAAAAAAAAAAAAAAGACGGTAAAAGGAATTATCTTTTATTTTTTATTGGCAGAAATATTCGAATCTGTTGTTTCGAAGAAATCTGCGCAGGTATTTGTTTAATGAATTTAGTTTACTTTGTATTTTTGTTGCTTGCTATTAATGTTTGTTCGGCATTTGATTGCATTGCGTAGTAACCGAAAAGAAAACATTTACGCGTTAAGTTATTGTTTTAAAGAGCACATGTCTTGTTTTCAAGCACGGGGCTAGACTTTGAATTAATGCCATGGAGCTCTTCCGATAACATAACGAAGATAACGATTATTACATGTTTAATACATTTATAAAGACATGAATTTAATAGAATATTGTGCATAGGTGCCAAGTGTGCGGTGCAATTTACTGATTAATTACTCGCTGCAGAAAACCGTATTTAAAATTTTGTTCTGATAAGATATTTCTTCCTTTCTAATTTAATACTCTTTTTCTACCCTTCTACTCATCCTTCTCCTCCTTCCAGTTTGTGGTTTCAAGATTCTGCTAACCTTTGTCGTTGCACATCATAACACCATTACGCGTTTTATTCCTTATCCCGGTGCCATTTATCGCCCTCTCTGTCTTCATGCTGTAATCTCCATTCACCGGATCATAGTGTTGTACGCGATGCTGATTACGTGGTCTTTGAATGCTCTTCCTTATCCTCTGAACACTTTCTCTTCTCTATTCTAAACTCCTTAAGCTCAATATTCTTACTCCTTATAGTATCGCGACTGTCCTTACATTTTCTAATCCTCTTATTATTCATATCCTTTCTTTTTTTTTTTCTTGAAATAACTGTAAATGCCTATATTGTGGGTGCCCAAATTCTTATTGTTTATTGTATAAATATAACGTATAATATAATATCAACGTCCGACTATAAGCTAAGCTATTACTATTATTATACATATCGACATATCTACTGGAATAGCCACAAAACCACGAACGCGTGAAATAAAACAACAATCTTCGTAAATCAAGCTAACATCTTATCCTATTAACAAAACGTATACACTTCCGATCTGGAAATTTATAACTAATAATATTATTATACAGTATCACCGCAAACATATTCCAACCCATACAAGCAACCAGACAGTACAATCAGGCTCTCAACAAATGCAACACACAAGAAATAATCATATTCTATACATTAATGCTATTAATGTTAAAAACAGAACAATATATCCGAATAACGGCTACGGCCAACGTTACATAGTTAACTATAATAAATACTCTATACAAATATCAAATAGGTAATTTATACTCTATTATGCCACAATGCATGCAAGCCCGAATTTCCTTTTATATTGCATCTGGAGGGTGACCAAGAAACCTGCAAATTATTCCTCATATCCCTGCAACCAAGCAATTAACCAAATTTTTATTTTTTCCTTTCAAATAGCTAAATGCTGTTCTATCCTGATTTCCTTCGGTACTCTTAACAATAAAATCGTTAATACATTTTCTTCGACGTTATCTATTTTATTATTTACTCCTCGCCTGAATTGAAAGGACAATTCTTTAGGTACTCTGGTACTTCGCTTCTTATCTATTAATGGCAGTTGCACGTCTTGCAACTTACCTTTCAGCAGCTTGTGATAACAATAAATTGCTTTTGGAGGTAGTTCCTTATTTTCTATCCACCGTACAGGTTCGGAAATATTCCTGTTTCTCAGATTTCTGGAGGGAGTTATTAATTTCAGACATCTCGCTAGAAAATTGCTGATTTTGCTCATTTCCGATTTTTTCGCCTCACCCCCCATACTTGAACAGCATAAGGGACCCTCCGGCTATTTAATACATCCTTACACTACATCGTGGGGCATCAGAAATTTTAATCTATTCTCTTATATGTAAAATATCTAATAGAATTAAAATCTAGCGTACTGTTAAATAATTAAAATACTATTCATTTGTGATAAGTGTCCCGTTCTAGCTGAACTAAAAAAAAAAAACATTTCTAGCGCGAAATATGAAACATTGCGTAAAACGTGCATCTGTGTTAACTCTTCGTTTTGACATTAAAGGTAACTAGTTGACGAGTTAGTGCATGCGTAGTAAATATTTTGTAACAGCACGGAATTTTTACCACTGCAATAAAATGATCTGATGTAAGGTAAGATGCAGCAGAGCGTCCGATCATATGTGTGCGCAGTGTAACTAGTTGTGCTGAATATAGATCGCACCTAATTTCACTAATCTATAGCCCCGCCGATATTATATCGTTCGAGATAGACACTGGCGTCTCTTTGAAAGTACAACGAAATATGTTTAAAACACGGTTTCCAACGCAATCTATGTGCTTTCATCGCGCCAGCAGATGATGTAGTATCATATATACATATATATACATATATACATATATACATATATACATATATATATACATATATTAGGTCTATTGCATTTCAAAATCATTAAAATATTATATTTTCACTGAGATCACTCGTTAATTTTACTGTCAGTAATGCTGAAATAAGCGTACTTATTATAATATTTATTATATAGTTTCAATGCGTTTCAAAGCTTACCACTTCATGATCACGGAATTGTTGGTTCAGTGTGAAATGTTTTACTTTTAGTAGTGTGTTGCGAAATGCCATAAATTATCATTGTTTTAAATGAATTAAGGTTAAAAGGTTTTTCGTTTTTTTTAAAATTAATTTATAGGTGAATATATTACGTTAATATTAGACATCCATATGTTTTTTTGTTCTAATAAATTAGTTTAAGTAAAATATTAATGTAATGTATTTAATTTTGCATAATATTTAGTTTTGTATGAGCGCGGTAGCGTAGTGGTTAAGGTGCTTGGCTACCAAATCAGAGATGCCATAGGTTATCGAGATTTGTCTCGTTCCGGATCCAAGTTGCTCCCAGGTTTAGTCAGCCTGAAATAATCGGGTACCAGAGAAATCGCTGGGAAAGTAAAGGCGGTCAAGAGAACGGAACTGGCCCCCCAGTATTCTCCTTAAATCCATTAGGCTTAGTAAATTATGAAAAGCTTAATTTCACAATCTCCAACGCTGTGTCAAGGGTATGGGACTTACTATGATATTGAAATGTACAGTCTACACAAACGTACTTATTTATACGTATATAACTTACATTATATATATATATATATATATATATATATATATATATATATATAGGTAAAATAAAGATACTCGTGTGATAAAAATGAACGAGAGGATGAAGAATACCAGATTAGTTTTATTATTATTAATACTTTATTGCGAGTCGTAGCGATTAGGTAAATGGATGAGGGGGAAATTACAGCACGCTTTAACTTTAGCATAAGAATGCGCTATTAAATTTCTTTTCACCGACAGGAAATTTTGGGCCAGATATAATTGAACTAGTTGCCATGCTATGTCAGTGATATGGATTTTTATTAATCTCTGCGCGATTTATGTTGATCATAAACTATAACGTTTGCTACATTAAGCCTGCTGCAATTATCATCATTGGCCTGGCTTTCATTTAATTAATGCATGTCGAGGTCAGTGGACGAGCATCTCGGCCTTTGGACAAAATACTGTAGTAGCAATGCCCTCTCAGAAGAACACATGTTATGCCAGTACGTATAACAGTATAATTTTAAAATAACCTATGTGAACCCGCTCCCATAAATGCCTCGGTGTGAAGCTAAATTAAAACGAACGGTACGTATGAAATATATTTTTTATTTACAACAAATAATAAATAACGCACCAACAATAATAAAAATTATCACACGGTAAGTATTAAATCTAAACGGAGAAATAATTTTATATCTTTGACAGGAGTGAATCAGTAGTGCTTAATTAAAGTATTAAACAGATGTAACGTTGATGATCGAACTTTAGATTTAATTAGAAACCTATACAGCCGAACACCTTTACTTAAAAGTATAAGAATTGTAATAGAAAAAATGGAAAATTACGTAATGTAAAAAAAACCAAAAAGGGGAAAACAAGAAAAAAAGATTATTATCCGGTTACACTGTTTCATGTATACGGCGAAACTGACGGAACAGAACGTGGATATCGTGGCTAAATGCAGACTTGGAAGTGGGAGTCATCCAAATGCGATCGCCTAAAATATAAAAACCTTCATTTCGACCACTTGTTCTGGTTAGAGCCTCGCTATTGCTTTGCCTGTATTCTAACTGAAGTAATGAAAGCAATGTGGGTCTAGCAGTGATCGATTGTTATAAAAGAGAGTTTGACAACATCGCGTTAGCCATAATTGAATTTAGCGATCGTACCGGTATTAACGCAATCTCTCAATCTCTTACTGTGACTGAATTCTGAAACAAAGACGTGTACAAATGTACATAGCCTGAAAGACCGAAAATCGCCGTAATTCGATCAACAACATGCGCCCGGTCATGTTTTGATCGCTAATGACTCCTCGCAACCACCATCCAGCCGAATGTCTGCGAAGGTTGACTGTTTCTGTGTTCAAATTTAAGATTCATCTTTTGTATTGTTAAAGTAAGTTTTTTACCATACTTGTGTTAATTTTTACTAGTTTGTACTTTAAATATTATACATATTCCTTTTCTAACGATATATCTGAGCTGCACTGAAGTTTAACTCTAATCTACAGTTATTCAAACTGGTCAATGTCGTTTTGCTTCACTTTCTATCAACTTTAAAGTTTAATTTTTCTACTGTAACTGATATGTTGTCCTGCGGTAAGTGTAGTGGAAGTATTGAGGCTGGCTCAGATTATGCAGCTTGCTCTAAATGCTTATGTCAACTTCACTTTCCTTGCGCTGAGTTACAGCTGTCAACCTGGAATGCCACGAGCACTTATAAAAGAGCGGTATGGATTTGCCCATTATGTCGCTCTGGTAACAGCAATAGAAAGAAGAAAAAAACGAAACACCTGGTACCTGTTCAGTCAAATCTGCCTCTGATCTGCTGACAGGATCTCTGTAACGGTTAAAGAAGCGATAAATCAGCTACGAGATGTAATGATGTCTGCTTTTGATGAATTGCGCAACTCTATTTCAGATAGCGATGCTAAATTCTAAAATGCATTGAATTTAATTAGTTCACTTCGAGAAGAGTGTCACATACTTCGGCAAGAAAACATCAAATTAAATTCTCGCCTTGCTGATATTGAGCGGTACACAAGGTGAAATAATTTAATATTGAATAATATTCCGGTAGTGCCTAATGAAAACATTTACGACATCATCAATAAAGTAGGTGGTACACAAATTAATTAACACGATATTGACATTTGCCATCGCTTAAAGAAAAACAATCGCCAATAACATCCAAGTATAGTGGTGTAATTTTGTGACAGGCATTAAAGTTTGAACTGTTCAAACAGTTTAAAATCGTTTGGTCAACACTTAATAAAATTGGTTACCCAGATCAATTCTCTGGATAACACTTCTACGGTAATGAACAATTGAAAACGCAAGATTACATCAAGCAGTTCGAGGATTACGGATGGAAATATATCTGCATTAAAGATGGAAAAATCTTAGCCCGGAAAAACACCGATCATTCGAATCCACTCGTTCGATTAAGTTACTGCATTCGCGTCGTCACCGGAATGACTATTGTTGTGTTTACATGTTTTAAGTTTTAATTTCTTTATTTTTCTAGTAGTATTCTCTCCGTACATTCGGTATATATTAGGTTGAGGTTTGATGGTAGTTTAATTTCGTTATGTATACGTCTCAGGGAAAGTGAACATTATTCTTACATTATTGTTATTACGCTTAATTGTTTACTTTAATATTACGGTTATTTTATTATATTTTAATTATCTTACATCCTCTCTTATCCATTGCGTGCTTTATCCTAAAATACATTTTAATTTCAACTTTTACAAGTTTAATTCATTTAGTTAATTTCTCTCATTGTTAATTCTTATACATTTACTTTCTACTTTTTCTCTATATATTACCCTAAGCGAATATGTTTATGTCTCCTTATTTTGTCGCATCTGCACGTTAAGCCATTATTTACTTTTTATATTGCATAATTTCTTACAATTATTCTGTCGTATACTCCAAAAATTCATATGCATTTTAACTTATTCGATAGTGTTAATGAACTATGTTAACTTTATATATCTAATTTATACATTCTTGTTTACTTTAACTTCGTTTAGTGCATTTAGATCTAATAATTCTAATGCTTTCCGTTGTTATGTATTTTTTTCTTTAAACTCCTGTTTTTTAGCGTTATATTTTTATATATTATATTTTATATCGAGTAAACCGAGTGTGTTAGTGTGGTGTGGGCTTTTCTTTTGTTTTTAGGAAAATGTGACAAGACAACAAAATAAGATGGTAATGGTTTTAAATTATGTATTTACTTCCGTGTATTTTTTAGTTTATGAAATTTATATTGAGAATTGTTTTAATTACGAACTAGTTGTGTAATGTAATAAATGTCGTTTATTCTTCTGCATCTTTCTTTCGGATTCGCGCTGATTAGCATCATACAGATACAGCAGTGGCGACGAAGATGGGATGCCGGTGATTAAGTTACCCGGGTAATTAAAATTTTGATAATACTCCGGCAAGTCGTATACTTACAATTTTACTAAGCAATTTTCGGATTACTATTTACAATGAGCGTATCTTTTGAACAGTTGGTTTCGGCTCTTACTACTGCAATACAAAGCATGACTACACAACCGACATTAATTGTACAATCTGTTGTTATTGAAAGTCACAATGAAAGTATCGAAACATTTTCGAATTATTTACAATGCTTGGAAAATTACTTTTCCTTAAAGGGAATAGATGATACAAAAGATAATTTACGTGTTCAGTTATTTATAAATTATCTTGGTGCTAAATACTATAAACTTCTTTCCGATTTAACATTACCCGATTTACTGAATACAAAAATCTACAACGAATTAAAGAACTTTTTAATTTCATATTTAGACAAACCACCTAATGAAATAATTGAACAAAATAGGTTCAGTTTACGTACACAACATGAAAACGAAAATATTTGTCAATCTATGGCTGACTTAAATAATTTAAGTACATATTGCAATTTCAAATGTCAACACTGTAATAAAAATACAGCAGATATGCATTTACGATTACAATTTATTCGCGGGGTTAAAGACACTGAAATTCGTGAGAAACTGTTACAGCAAGGTTCAGATTTAACATTTACTAAAGCTGTTGAATTAGCTGTATCTATTGAAACGGTTAAGGCCGGAAGTAAACAACTGGAAGACTCAGGTCTTACATATCAGGTGAATTATATCAAAAATGAAATTAAGTTTAAAACAAAGAAATCATCTGATTTCTCGTACGATGCCAAATCACAACCAAGATTGTACAATTGCTGTTTCCGATGCGGCGAGAAATCACACAAAGCGGATACTTGCAAACACATACATACCGTATGTAATTTTTGTAAAATTAAAGAACATTTGTTTTCTGTTTGTAAAAAACGTTATAATAATAATTTTCAGAAGATGGAGATGACAAACATGAGCGTAATATAAATCGTAGTAAATTAAAACAACCTTATTTTAAAAATAAACCAGACGATTCTAATTCAAATAATGCTGTATCTCAGAATCAAATTAATGTAGATGAGTATACCAATATAAACGATCTTGAATTATATCCTGTAAATAATTTACAACTTAGTACTATAAATCCTATTAAGATAAATGTAGGGGAAAGTGGGGCAAAATCGGGACCCTAAGCTATTATCGTATCTAGAAAAGCTCCTGCTATAAAAAATTCGATAGAAATTACTTTGTGGGTTAATATATTTGTACCTAAACTGAAATAGAATCATTTACTTAGGCAAACTCTATTAGATGTGCAGAGAGAGCGTTTACCAAAAAAATTACATTTGCCCGGTTTTGCCTCACTAGGTGGGGCACAACCGGGTATGCTTTTTAGTGATACCCGATTTTGCCCCATTTATTCCAAACGTAAATAAAATAACAAAAAATATATAAAAACTGAATAAATTATTGACAAAAATCACACACAAAAGTATTATCTTCTTCATTAGCATTACTGCAAGCCTCGTGTGCCCAACATAAGTAGTTGACACACCTTATCCAGCCTTCGTTTTTGGAGCGAGAATATATCTCGTTAGAAAAAATGCAAGCTTCGTCGTGCTCGTAATCTTCTTCTTCTGACGAAGAATCACTGACCGGATCTGCGACCCGCTGATTTTTAGACTTTTTCTGCCTTTTCTGTTTTGATTTAGTTTGGGAAACTTCATTTCCCTTACGTTTTCTTGGAGCTCTTTCATTTGGAGACAAGGAAAGTTTCTTTTTGCCTTGATTCTTTGAAGTCTGGGCCATCTCCAATTCTAGTTTGTAAGGCGAAGAAGTCAATATCGCAGTCTTTCCTCTTCTGTTCATACTTTTTGTTTCTTTTTCTCTAAACAGTTCTTTTGGAACGGGCTTTATTTCTTTCGGAGAAATGGCAAATGAAGATCAATTACAAATATGGGGACGGTTGGGCTCTATTTTCGGTAGATGGGGGTAATCGGAGTTTCTCGACTGTGGTTGCAGATCGTTGGACAATTTTCCTCGATGAGCTTATTTGGATTCCCTCATCTGTGGGTGCAAATTGTTATATTACATCCTCTCTCGTAGAGCTTGGCTGGAGTCCATCATCTATAATCGAACTATCCACTCTTATCAGTAATGCACACCACAATCTAGATCGCCAGTCTGGCGCCGTACACAGCCGAATTTCTCACGAATTTGTCGATTTAGTGTTCTTACCGGAGAATGCGACGTTGCACGCTGCCCGAGGAAGCCTGAGAAATTGTCAAAAAAACGGAAAAATGGAATTTAGAAAATCATCATTATCAATTTTTAATTCAGACAGTGTGAGAAATATAATGTTATGGCGGCTGAATCCGTCTCAATAGGTATAATTTTTCTTTTGATTAATATTATAACTTTAAAAAATAATAAGGGGTAAAACCGGGTACTACCCGGTACTGCCCCACATCTTGGTACCCGATTTTACCCCGAGCAGACCATAATCAAACAAAATGGTGTTACTCGGCGATAACTCAACATAAACAATTGAATAAACCTTAGAAATGTTCTTTATACTACGCATAATCAATGAAATACTCACTACTATATGTTGTGTAAAGTCAAACGTGATTCACTGTACTTAAAATCAATACAAAAATCGATAATATTTCACTAATTTTCAATAAATATCATTCCAAGACACAAAAACACACGACGCGCGCAGTAAACCTGTTACAGACTATCATTGCGTTAGGAGCTACGTAATTCACTATAAAATCCGTTGATGTCGCTTGTAGTTATGGAAATTTTGAGGTACCCGGTTTGACCCGCCTGCCCGGTTTTATACAACTTTCCCCTACTACTTAACGATGCGTCTTTTTTGATGGAATTAGACACTGGAGCGCAGTATCCACTATGGATTATAAAATGTATTCACAAGAATATAATATTAAATATGAAGCTACAACTGTCAAATTAAAAATATATACCAATGAAATAATTAAACCTGTGGGCATGGTACTTGTCCCAGTTACTTACAATAATATAACAAAAAAATTGCGTTTATTTTTACTTGATGGACATTACAGCCCCATTTTTGGGCGAGAATGGATATCAGCGTTTAATATAACTATACAAAATGCAGTATTTATGCCGGTCGACACTACCAATATTTGCGAAAATAATTACAAACTAATTATTAAAAATTTACCTTATGAATTTAAAGATTTGTTTTCTGATAAAATTGGCAAATTCCAAATTACAACGCTAAGTTGAAATTAAAGGAAGGAACCAGTCCTATATATTGTAAGCCCAGACAAGTACCATTTGCAATAAGAGCCCAAGTAGAAAATGAATTGGAACGATTAGAGAAATTAGATATTATCGAGAGAACAAACTATACTACTTGGGGAACACTTATAGTACCTGTCATAGGCAAGAAAGGAAATGTCTGTTTATGTGCTGATTATAAGATAACAATCAATAAATTCCTAGAAGATGATAAATATCCAATTCCTCGTATCGATGAAATTTTTACTAAATTAGCCGGAGGAAAATATTTTTGTTCTTTGGACATTAACAAAGCATACTTGAATATGTATGTGGATGAAGAAAGTACAAAGTTACAAAGCATAAGCACACATAAAGGAGTTTTTCTAGTTAAACGTTTCATGTTTGAAGTCAAAACAGCATCAAGCTTATGGCAGTGTTTTATAGATTCAATACTTAATGGATTAGATGAAGTTACATGTTGTTTCGATGATATTACAATTAAAGCAAAAACTATACCTGAGTTAATAGATCGCTTATGCACTGTATTCACTAAATTAAAAACACATAACTTATATATAAACAGGGCCAAGTCCCATTTCTTTAAAACTTCAATCAACTATTTAGGACTTACAATTGATGCAAATGGAATACATAAATCTATGGATAAAATCGAAACAATTTTAAAAGCAAATCTACTGGAAAACATCTCACATCTCACAATTACATAGTTTCCTAGGTTTTATTAATTATTACAATATGTTTTTACCAAATTTATTCACATCAGTTCAACCACTAAATAAATTATTATGTAAAGAGCAATTGTTTAAATGGTGAAAGGAATGCCGACAAGCATTTGACACTTTAAAATTTGAAGTAGCTAGCGAACGAGTTTTAATGCCCTATGATCCAAATTTACTTTTGGTTCTTGCTATAGATGCTTCACCTTATGGATTGAGAGCTTGCCTCTTTCACAAACTAAACACAGGTGAAGAACGCCCTATTGCATTTGCATCCAGATCTCTTACAAAAACTGAAAAAGGATATAGTCAGATTGACAAAGAAGCTACAGCTATTTACTGGGCTGTAAAAAGATTTTTCGTTTATTTATATGGCAGGAAGTTTATGTTACATTGCGATCATAAACCACTTACTTCAATATTCAATCCTAATAAAGAGTTACCCTCAATGGTAGCATCAAGGAATTCCTTAGTGGTTTTGATTACACAATCCATTACAAAAATACTGTGAAACATGGAAATGCTGACTTTCCTTCTAGGTTCCCAGTAAAAAATAATAATCATATTATTGATAATGATGATATAGACATTTTTCAATTACAACAGTTAGAGGTACTGCCAGTTACACATAAAGAAATAATGAAAGAAACTATAAAAGATCCAGAATTACAAATTATTTACAATGCTTTACAAACAAATAGAAGATTACAGGGCATTGTATTCCAAGGAAGAGATACAGAATTCAGTATTATAAATGACTGTATTTACTATGGTATAAGAGTAGTAATTCCAAAACCGCTGAGGCCAGCAATCCTACAAGAGTTACATTGTGCTCACCTTGGAATTACAAAGATGAAAAGTTTAGCACAATCATATTGCTGCTGAAGAGAGATAGATCGAGACATTGAAGATATAGCTAAAGCATGCATGGCTTGTGCACAGAATCGTAACAACCCTCCAGCTTCCACAAATCACCCATGGAGCTATCCACAGACACCATGGCACAGATTACACCTGGATTTCACTGGAAAATTCTTGGATAGCTACTTTCTGCTATTAGTTGACGCACACGGCAAGTGGCTAGAAGTAGTACTAATACCAAATATCACATCTCAAACAACAATCAAGGTCCTGCGGAACATATTTGCTCGGCTTGGACTTCCAGTTACATTAGTAACTGATAATGGAGCACAGCTAACAAGTAAGGAGTTTGAAGATTTTTTGAGATCCAATGGTATCCAACACAAAGTTTCCGCAGTATACCATCCATCCATTAATGGTCAAGTTGAGCGATATGTTCAAGAAGTTAAAAAAAAATTAAGAGCAATGAACAAGAACCTAGATCACTAGATTTCAAACTAGCTACCTTTTTGATGCAGCATAGAAAAACTAAGTATACAACAACAGGGCTAAGTCCGGCAGAAATACTACTAAAGGCTAGTTATCGTACACGATTAGATCTTTTAAAATATGATTATGTCGCAAAAACACAAAGTAAATCAGAAAACAAGAAACAGTTGATTCCTCGGGTATTCCAAGCAGGAGATAGCATTTTATACAGAGGCTACTCTGGTCCTGATAAGTGGATTAAAGGTACTATAGCGGGACCACTTGGTCCATTACATTACTAAATATAAACCAATGAGGGAAATCAAGTAAAAAGGCATGTATACCAAATCATCAGGTCATCTACTGGAACTGGGTCAGGAAAAGATGATGTAGTTTTACCAGTCATAGATCCTACTATCCATACTACACCAGGACTTATTCAAGGAGAACCAATACTCAACAGTGACAACCTGGTCTCGCCTTCCACATTGGTTTCACTAGTGCTTCGAAGATCAGAAAGAATCAGGAGACCGCCAAATCGTATGGATTTGTAGTTTAAAAATAAGTGTGGGAGACTGTTATATTTTTATATTTTATATTTTATATTGAGTAAATCGAGTGTGTTAGTGTGGTGTGGGCTTTTCTTTTGTTTTTTTGTTTTTAGGAAAATGTGACAAGACAACAAAATAAGATGGTAATGGTTTTAAATTATGTATTTTTACTTCCGTGTATTTTTTAGTTTATGAAATTTATATTGAGAATTGTTTTAATTACGAACTAGTTGTGTAATGTAATAAATGTCGTTTATTCTTCTGCATCTTTCTTTCGGATTCGCGCTGATTAGCATCATACAGATACAACACTTAGTTTATTTATCTCCAAATTCTTCTACAACTTCCTTCAATCATTCTGGTTAGCATATTATGGTATATATATGGTACTACAAGCATTTTGAACTAATCACTCCTTTAACCTACTTATGTTGTATAATTATATGTCAGTATCTTGTACGTATAATCTTATTTGTTTTGTAACTACTATTTCATCGTTTTTATTGCTACAATTTTCCTTTTTTTCTGTAAAACTTTTCTAAAAGATTAATAAAAAAAGAAAAATTTTCATTGAAGTTTCGTGAAATGGTTGTACACCTACGCATCACTAAAAGTATGAACTATTTAATTCTACACATTTTTTTTTTTTTTTTTTTTTTTAATAATAATTTGCAGGTCTCGCAAGGCACTAGCCCGTCTGTGGGTTTCCGACATAATTATATCATTTATTTGTACAATATAACATCAACTTAACTTAAGTACTACTTTCTGTTACAACATAAAAAGTGTTAACTTATATATTACTATACTACAAAATCCACATTCTCATTATTTATCATTTATATTACAATTATACTATCATCTAAAATAATATTTCCTATTACAATACCTTAATATGATAACTTATATATTACAATAGTACAATATAATTTTTATCCAACTACCACTCTCTCATTAGCAGCTTAAAACTGGAGATAGTAATGAGTCTCATGCCAACGTAGCATCAATGTTATAAGTGGTTATTACTAGTATTACGATCCTTTTTTTTTTTTTTTTTTTTTTTTTTTGTTACTATTTCCATTGCTCTTTACACCATGCTATCAACCGAATTTTAACCTTGTTTTTCCATCTTTTCAGATTTTTTTTTTCATTTCAAATTTCCTTTGGTATGTTCCCCATTAATTTGATTAATACCTCTTCCTCTACATTGTCTATTTTACTGTTAAGACCCTTAGATCGTATATAGCAAGGTTTATCGCAATTTCTAGTCCTGTACGTTCTTGTTCTAGTTGGTAACTGCCTCTCTTCAAGTTTAGCACTGAGTAATTTTCTGTAATAATATAACATTTTTGGTGACATTTCGCTATTTTTGTTCCACCATGTGATGTTAGCTAATGCGTTCATCTTGCTCTCGTTGTGTTAGACCAGTTTTAAACATTTTTTTACAATTTGTTGATTTTCCTCATTTCTGTAATTTTCGCCTCACCTCAAATTCCGATTCCGTATTTAATTCTGAACATTATTACAGCTTCGAAATATAACCTTAGGCTTTTGTATGTCATACCTTGTTTTAATTTATATAGTGCTGGAATAGTTTGTCTAACTTTTCCTGTAATATTGTCAATATGGTTTCTCCATGTTAAAAACCTTTATCTAATGTTATTCCAAGATATTTAAATTCATTCACATTTTCTAACTTTCCACAACCACATATTTCCTTTCTATGTAAACACTTTGTATTGTGTAAAATTAATTTGGGGACAAACGTTCTAAACCGGCTTGGCGTTCTTATATGCATCATTTTTGTTTTTTTAGCATTAATTAATAATTTTTTATCATGCGTCCATTTTCATACATTATTGAGATCTTCTTGTAACATTTTTTCAGCACTTTCAGTGTCAGAGTGTTCAATAACTAGTGCGATATTATCTGCATAAACATACACTTTAGAGTTCTTTACATATCGGTAGAGCGAATTCGTATATATCAAAAATAGTATAGGTGTCAATATTGTCCCTTGTCCAACTCCATAATTCATTATTTCTTTTCTACTGTGTTCATTCCCGATCTTTACTAAAAATTCTCTTCCTCTTATGTATCTCCAAAACCATTTTAGATACCTCCCTTACACCCATTTTTCTTATGTCCTCAATTAGTATTACTTGGTCCAGTAGGTCAAAAGCCTTAGTAAAGTCTAAAAAAACTAACAGAAATTGTTTATCCACTGCTAATCCTTTATTTATATCTGATATTAATGTTCTAAGTAATAATATCGTCGAGTTTCCCTCTCTAAAATCAAACTGATTACTATTTTTCAACTTATTCTTAGCGTTTCCGTCGATCTCAGTTGTTCCTATCCTCAGTTCCTTTATCTTATGAATAGCTGACCGAATCTACATTTAACTGATCCTTCTCCTTCCTTTCGTTTCTGGGCGAAGATCCTTTGTTGACATGCCCAAAGGGGGGGGGGAGAACTTATTTCCCTCCAAGTAATTTTTCAAATATTTTCCCACGTACTGCTCAATTATTTTTTCTATGACTGAAATTAATGTGATCGGTCTGTAGTTTTCACGTTGTTTTCTATCTCCACTTTTGTAAATTGGCCGCACCATACTGATTTTTAGCTCTCTGGGAAATATTCCTTCTTTCAAGGAGTAATTAATCATTTTCGTTAGTAATGGGGTTAGTAGTTTTGAGTGTCTCCTGATATCTTTCACTCTTATTATCCTTGGGCTTTATCCGGATTAAGTTTTTTTATTATGGATTCTATTATGTCCTCTGTAGCTCTTGAAATGTATAAGGATATACTAGTTCCATCATTTATTTCAGTATTCAAGAATTTATTATCACAGAAGTGTTTCATTTTCCCCGTTATGGACAAGTAATAATTTAGGAATGCGTTAATTGCATTGTCATAACTAGCAAAATTCCTGAGTATATCCTCGTTTATTATTGCTTTTTTCTTTTTGCAGACTATTTTATTTATTATTCCCCAAGTTTTCTTCATGTCGTTGCCTGCTTTTTGTATTTCCTGTATGTAATATTTTTCTTTTGCTTGTCTTATTTCCTAATTAAAATAGATTTCTGTATCTCTTATATAATTCTTTATATCGTCTATTTGAGTTATTTCCTTTACGTCTTTTATAATATAGATCTCTCATATGAATGTAATTTAATATTTTCCTGTTCATCCATTCATTCCTAGGGCAATTTTTCGTTTTCACAGTTGTTTGTTTTATATACCTACATTCCTCGTAGCAATTTTTGAAAGCGTTTGCAATGTTTATTGAAATTTGCTCCGCACCTGCATTCTCATGCATGCTCTGCCAATCATATTTTTTTACTTTATAATTTAACATAATTTCATTTAAATAACTATAGTTTGTTAATGTGTCTGCCATAAATTTGTTACTATTAATCTTAAACACACAGTTAACCGGGTAGTGGTCTGAGATTTTTGTCTTTATAATACCAGCTACAACTTCATCAGCTGTATATTTTATAAAAATATTGTCAATTTCCCCTTATCTCCTCCCGTGTGGTTTCCTTAATTAATCTGATCCCCCTGTGTTTTACTATAATATTTAAGAAATTCGCTGCTGCAGCATTCCGTAATTCAAGATTAATATTAAAGTCGCCACATACTATATATTCCGTTTCGCGGCACAACCTTTTGAGAACCTCATCGATTCCTCTTATGAAGTCGCCGATTCTCTTACTCGGTGACTGATATATAGCTAACAGGGTGATTTTTAATTTATTAAATAAGCTAATTTCTATCGCTATATTATCGTAAACATTACTTTCAGTAAATAGTATTTTAGAGTTCCATTGCTTTGTAACAAATACTAATTTACCGCCGTTGTAGTTTCTTGGCTTCCCTAGGGCGTATTTATCATATCCATCTATCGCATACAGTTTTAATTCCTCGTCGCTTAAATTTACTTCAGTGAGAACAATAGCCGTAAACGGTTGATTATGAATGTGTGCTAAGAATTCATCCCAGTTTCGTCTCAGGCTTCTAATATTCAAGTGCGTTATGTTAAAAATATCGTTATTAATTCCTCCTGCTCTGTTCCAAGTCTTTGCAATCTCTGCTGTCCATTCTGTCACGCGTTCGTAGGTGCCATAACTAATTTTGTGGCAGAATTGTATTAACGACGTCATACGGTTTTTTTAGTTGTTTCTTCACAGTTTAATTATCAAATGCCTATAATATGTAACTCGTAATCCACATTTTAACTATGTCATGTTGTGCACTGATCTCGCCTATTTAAGTTGCTATTAATACAATAGAGATTTGCATAATTATGAAGATGCTTATATACATTAAATTCGCACTTATACACATACTTAGTACCTAAAACCGAGGTAGTGCCATCAACACGAAAGAAAGAATCTAACTCTAAAACTATAAACTTATATCATATTATCGATAGACATGCATATTACATATGTCAACATATACTACACACAGCATCCACGCACACTTTATATATACACAAACACATATACATATACATATACACATATATACACATACATATATTCACACATGCACATGAACTACTAGCGGACACTGCAATACCATCATGCACCCCTTCGGTACCACGCTATCTGTAATCGCATCCTGTAAGCAAACTTTAAGAATAAGAAATAACCGGAAGAAATAGGAAATAAAGTACAATATCAATGTAAAAGAACAACTATACTCGTACATATAATACCCTCATTAAAACACGCCCACTCTCTCAACATTACTACATCTTACAGCTAGTGAACGTAGGCGGTAACGCAAATACATAGACCGAAAACCATGTGCCACTGTTCACACACCTCCATACGCTACACACAAATAAGCAAGAATACCTGAATCCGCACATACATACGACCCACTCGCTTCCTACCGCGCTCTTCCACGCACACAGCATCGTTACATTCCACCGCTACCTTTGAGCTATCTTTCCTCTGCACTTTAATTCTTCTCTGTCTCGTACACGTCTCCCTAAATACCCCTGCCCAGGTTATACTACTGATCTGCCGCTTAAAACTTATCAGCGTTCCACACTTACTGGCCGCTACAACAAGTACTATTCTCACACACACTGCCATATCCTGCACAAACCCTGCACATCACCTTCTTTCCGCCTTACCGCCTACGTAACTAATATTTAAAAGTACAATAAACGCGATAGAGATAACAGAGTTACAGTTAACGCACATGATAAACAGTTATTAAAGACAATTCGTTAAATCAATTATAATAATTTATTTAGATCTTCGTCGTTTCTTATTCTAATTAACCGTTCGTCCATATTTTTTTTAACAAAAATTTTCCCGCGCTTTGTCCATACAAAGTTGTACTGCAGTAATCGGGCTTGTTGTTTAGTTTTCCAAAATAACTGCTTATAATAAGGTGATAGATTTTCGTTTACAAATATTTTCAACTGAGTGTCCGCGCTCGTTATATTTTTGTCAAGTAATGCGGTTTTTTTCCTATTCTTCAATAGTAAGTCGGCGATTCTCCTGCCTGTTTTCGCGATAATGGGTCTGGGTAACCTCGTATTTCCCGACGGTATGCGGTGAATTGCCGCGTAAATATAATTGTACTTTTTTGAACTATGAAATAAGTAAACTATAAATTTTATTTATTTATTAATTTCTAATTTCATTTCGCTTTATTTACGTTCTCGTAACTTAATTTAAGATGTAACATTATAGGGTTCTTTTCTTATCTTTAGCATCCGTTTTAATTTATTTAAATTTTCATACGAACAATTCTGATTTTTATGGCAAACAATTCGTTAAAACTATTCACACTTAATATTAACAGTTTACACCCTGTCAAGAAAGTATCGGGAATTGTTAAATAAAACGAACAATTTTTAATTTTCATCCAAATTTATTTTGTCACCTTCAAAATAACATCCATTCGAAGCGATGCACATATGCCAACGCTTTTTCCACTCGGCAAAGCACTTCTGATAGGCGGTTTCCGGGATGGCCTTTAGCTCTCGCGTCGCATTCGTCTTGATGTCATCAATCGATTCGAAGCGCATTCCCCGTAGCGGAAATTTGAGTTTTGAGAATAGGAAGAAGTCGCAGGGTGCTAAATCTGGTGAATACGGCGGTTGTTCGATGATATTTACCGAGTGTTTGGCCAAAAACTCATTCACAATTATGGCTTTGTGAGACGGCGCATTATCGTGATGGAGAATCCAAGAATTGTCGACCCACAAATCGTTACGTTTACGACGGATAGCCTCTCTCAAACGTCTCAAAACACTTAAGTAAAACTCTTTGGTGACTGTCTGTCCGGCTGGCACATATTCATAGTGTACCACGCCTCGAATATCGAAGAAAACAATCAACATGATCTTCACTTTCGATCGGCTTTGGCGAGGTTTTTTCGGCTTTGGCGCGCCAATTGGCCGCCATTCGGACGATTGCTGGTTCGTAAGCGTGTCGTACTCGTACACCCATGTCTCGTCACCAGTAATTATCTTTTCCAAGAAGGTAGGATCCAAATTGGCTCGATCCAGCATGTCTGCAGCTACCTGTTCTCGGTACTTTTTTTGAAAGAAATTCAGGTCTTTCGGAACAAGCCGAGCCGCAACGCGTTGCATACCCAATTTTTCGTGCACAATCGTACGTACGCTCTCGTGTGACATGCCCAATCCATGAGCCATCTCTCTCAAGCTCACATGACAATTTTCAGCAACGATTTCCTTGATTTTATCGACGTTATCATCGGTCACACTCGTTGAAGGCCGTCCAGAGCGAGGCATGTCTTCGACCGTCTCCCGACCATCCTTGAACGCTCTGTACCACTCGTAAACCCGCGTTTTTGATAAAGCAGATTCACCAAAAGCCTTCTGTAACATTTTCAGTGTATCGGCACAAGAAATTTCGTTCGAAACACAGAATTTAACACAAGTACGTTGTTCAATATTTTCACTCATTGTAAAACTTCGACAAAACACTTCAAGGTCGACTGATTTTAACAGCTGCTGTAAACACACTGGTTGACAGATCGCGCTAAAAATAGGCATCATAATACAAAACAGTTGTACCAACCTGGAAAAAAAAAATTATCTGCCTAGCTATTACCCGGGAGATTTAAATTGACAATTCCCGATACTTTCTTGACAGGGTGTACGAAACAAATTTGATGAACTTTTAATGTTTCTAACTGACCGTGATTTTGTTTATTATATAGTTACGTATTGACAGAAACTTGGCTGCATGAGAATGAATTAGATTGGTTTTCCATCCCGGATTTTACTTCCATTGGGCAATGTAGGCACGACAAAAGATCGAGAGGTGTAGTTATGTATATTAAGTCGGGAATATCTTTCGGTACTATTAATATTATTATTCCCTCTGTAAACATCGTAGGCGTAAAAATAAAACTGTTAAACAATAAACATGTATATCAATATTTGGAATTTATCGTTTTGGCTCTGCAAATCATAATGAATTTTTACATGATCTACAGGGTAATTAATATTTCGACCCATACAAGTATAATAACTAAGGCTATAAATATTGTCCTTTTAGATGTTACTAAATCTTCTGAATATTTAAACTTACTTTATTCTTCTGGGGTTTCTCTAGTATAATTAATGAGCCAACATTTACACGTGATCGCCTTAATTATGTATCGTGCTTAATGCCTTGATCATCTTTGTGTTCGAAACGTAGATAATAATTTATTCAAGCCAAGTATTGAATATAACATTCTGGGAATTAGCTTTTCTGATCACTTCGCTATAAGCGCAGTTTTCAAAATGAATCTTAATTTTCAGGTACACTCACCTAAACGTGACTTCTATCTTGATAAACTGAAGTTCAGCCAAAGTTTAAAAAATCGTTCATTGGGTGAATTATATCAAAAGAGTTGCTCGATTGACGAAAAATTTAATTTGTTCGTCACTAAACTTAAAGATTGTTTAATTTGTGCCACGCTAAGCAACCCAGAAACAAAATATTTAGAAAGAGACCTCCTTGGATTACCAGTAGGTTAGTAGAATCGGCACAACAGAAAGAGAAACTTTATAAATCATCTAAACAGTCACCAACTATGCTACTAGTTCAATTTAAGCAAATCTCTAAACAAATCAAATACAGTCTAGAAAAGCTAAGATGAATTATTATAGTGAACTACTACATAACTATGTGGTGGTTCTGACCGGAAAGAATACTGGGCGGTCATCAAAAATGTCCTAGAAACCAGAGAACAACCGATCAAAGAGATTACAGTTAATGGTTCAAAAATAAATGTCACTGGAAATGAAAAAATTGAATCTGACTATTTTAATAACTACTTCGCAGACGCTATTAAAACTATGTTAATTGGATGCAATCTACCTAATGTTTATGTACCTACTAAAGCAGCTAATATAAATTAATTTGGGTTTTACGATTTTCTTCCCGAAGAAATGAAGACTGCTATTCTATCCTTGCTAAACAAAGCCTCCTTTGGAGCTGATCGTATATCCGGTAGCTTGATAAAAGAAAACTTATCCTTTTTTCTTAGACCTTTAACATACTCATTTAACCTGTCCATCAAAATTGGAAAATTCCCCGAAGTATTAAAACTAGGAATAATAACACCAATCTTCAAATTTGGAGATAAAACCAAATTTTCTAACTATCGACCAATTTGCATTCTCCTTACTATTGCAAAAGTATTTGAAAAATGTGTAAAAAGTAGGATGCTTTTGTTTTTTACAAACAACTGGCTGCTACTTTAGGGTTAATCAATACGGTTTCCTCCGTGAGAGATGCACTGATGATGCAATTTTTGATCACTGTTTGTTTATATCTGAGAATTTGTGAATAGGACGTTCTGTGGCGGCAGTACATCTGGACCTTAAAAAAGCTTTTCATGTTGTTGACCGTAATATCCTATTAAGTAAGCTGTATCACTGTGGATTTCGGCGTTCCATATACAGTTGGTTTAATTCATACTTAACTAATAGATCATATGTCACAAAAAATAACAAAGTGCTTATTGACCAATTTTCTTAAGGTCACGGGGTGCCCCAAGGTAGTATACTCGGTCCTTTATTATTTCTTATATACATTAACGATTTGTGTAACCTCCTACAATTAGCTGGTAAAATTTTCTGCTATGCAGACGGTACTGCCCTTCTAGTGAGTGCGCGGGATCAGAACACCTTACAACATTTAGTTCAAGAAGATGTGTTTAAAGTTAGTAAATGGATGAACGAAAATTTTCTGTAAGCTAAAACACACTTTGGTTATGTATGTTGCATGTAGATGCTGGGATTGAATGACTTATGGGCTGCGTGTGGAGGTTAGATGTTGCTGGACTGTGTGGTAACATAGGTTATGCTAAGTTTCGGGTAGTTCATGTATTGGGAGATGCAATTAAGCCGTCTGGATGTAACATACATGTGGGGTATATGTTTTTGTTTTTTTTTTATAAACCCTCCCCTTTGGGCGTGCCAGTAACGGATCTTCGCCCAGAAACAACGTGAGGGAAAAGAATCAGTTAGAGAACTTTTTTTTCTTGATTTTCAAAAAATATACCTAATGCAAAATGATAAAATACTACTATGTAAAATAAAATATATAAAATTCTTTATTTTACAATATAATGATTATGTAATGTGAATGTACTAGTTGCAATCATTATACTATTTAAAAAAAAAGAGGCACGAATTTTATGTCAACAGTACAAAAATAATATAGAAATACCTTCATTTTTACAACATCAGTCTGTGATACGTACCATTGTTTTGTATTATACTTCGGTGCGAGTTTTTCAATCTCTTCATTTGTACAAACAACAATAAGCTGAATCATGTCATCAGAATATGGACTAGACAACGCAGTATCAGTCCAAATTGTCTCCATATCCCGACCAAAAACGTGATTTCTTTCATCACAATCAAAATCTATTTTTCAGGAAAAATCTCATCTTCTTCTTCATGTTTATCGTCTTGTAAAACATTGTCTTCTGTTTCGCTTTCCGTGCCATTTATGGTACTATCGTCAACTTCATTTCCTTCCTCTGATTGTTTGAAGAGTTCATTTTCCATTTCTTTATCAGTTAAAAATCGTAAACTAATTTTTTAAAACACTACAGAAATTGTAACATTAACGACAAGGCAGTGTCATATACGACACTCACTCTCAAAAATGTTTAATAACTCATCACACGACAGGCCGAACGCGAAATAGCTTTAACCACAACTAGTTGAATACTTGTTAGGAGGGTAACCAAGAGATTAGGCAGCCCGATCAGAAATGGGGCGCATGTGCAGTAGAGAATTTGATAGGTGTCATATATGACACAGTCTTGTTGTTCTAGGGATATTTATTAAAATCGCAGGGAATAAAAGTAATGAAAAAACAATTCAGTGCGGAGTAGGTCAGGGCACCATATCGGCCCCTATTCTTTTTCTAATTTACACTTACTCGTTATACAAGCATATTAAAAATGCAAAGGTATATGTGTTTGCCGATGATATTGCCTTATTATTAATGGAGCACAAGAATTTAGAAATAGCGGAAAGATTATTACAAGAGGATATAGATAATTTGAGTGCACATGATAGGAGGTTATGTATTAATATAAATAAATCTAAATTACTGCACATTCGGAACAGTACCAAACATATGACACACGATCCGCGAATTACCCTCTATAATAATTATTGCATACATGAACTCCATCAACAGTCATTTGTGTTGTTGTCCACCGCTTGAGAACATAGAAAATTTTAAATATCTAAGTATATATATCGATAAATCCTTGAACTGGAAAAAACACATTCAAAGTTTAAATTCGAAAATAAGACAGTCAATTCCAGCTTTACATAAGATAAAACAGGTTTTAGCATATCGCACATTACGTATATACTATGATTCAATAATAATGTCTAGAATTTTATATGGAATTCAAATATGGGGTGAGGCTAAGAAAACGGAAGTAAATAAAATAAGCAAAATACAGAAAAGGTGTTTGAAACTTATACTCCCTTACTGGAAGCAAAACGATTCTGGATCAACTTGATGGAAAGAAAACAACGAAATATCCCCCAAGATGTACTATTTCTATTATAGATTACTAGAATTTAATGTCAATAATACAAAATTACCATCTAGGCAAAAAACTCGATTAACAAGAAACCAAAATAATATGTATTACATCTACCCCTGGGGCGTAAATCTACGAATTGATAATACGGATGATTCGGTTTTAATTAATTTAATAAGTACAATCTCGAATCATATATTAGAGGAAAAAAGAATTGGTGTGTGGAAAGGGGAAGTAAGGAAATAGCTGAAAGAATCTATTATTGTTCCTTTCTTTTTTCTCTCTTTTTCTTTCTTTCTTTATTTTCTTTTTCTTCTTCTCTTCTTTTCTTTTCTTCGTATTTGAAGATATTTTGCTACCCTCATGTATCGGTATGTAGATGAGTACTTGCGGTGTGTGCATGTATTTGTATGTGTGTACTATGTCATAAGTTATATAAACTTAGTTGACTATTATTATGATGTATAAGATAAGCAAGAATAATTGTAATTTTGTATCTTAAATAAACGGTAATAAGAGTGTCGGGTACTCACACAACGGGCATACTTGCCCTGTGAGACCCACAACTTATTTAAAAAAAAAATTGAATTTTTATAGTTGTCTTGTATAAATTAAGAGGATCGAGTGTTCGTATTACTATTATCAACATTCATACTGGATGAGTCGTTTCCTTCTTTAAGTGTAAACTCATTTGCTTTTATTAATTTAATAGAGGACTATGTTAAAAAAGCATTATTATATTGGCCGAATAAATCTTCTTTTCGACTCGATGCGATTTCGGTAAAAATAATTAAAGATAATATCAATTATTTTATTAAACCACTATAAACAGTAAAGCAAGTCCCATACCCTTGATAAGGTATCATGGATTGTGAAGTTAAGCTTCCCATAATGGTACTAAGCCCAACAACACTAATGAAAGTAGGGGGGCCAGTTCCTTTCTACTTGGGATCCGCCTTTACTTTCCCAGATTTCTCTGGTAACCAATTATTGCTTTTTGTTTGATGGATCTATTCATTTTGCGATATTTCCTGATGCATTAAGAACGGGAATATGTGTATACTGGTATACAAAAGGTGGAAATAAAGAAATGTCAAATTATAGGCCAATATGTATAACCTCAACCATTTCAAAATTATTTGAGAAATGTGTAAAAAAAGTGCTTTTATTGTACTCCATCTTCACTGCGGATATTCCAACAACAGCGTATTCATCAGTCTTCACATATGCGGACGACATGCTTCTTATGGCTGCGGATAGGAGACCGGAAATTGCTGCCCAGTTAATACAACAGCACCTTAAGGTATTAGGAAGATGGTGCACAAAGTGGAAAATAAAAATTAATTCAACAAAATCAGCCAGTATAACTTTCTCTCTACGCAAAGGAGTGTGTCCACCAGTTCTATATGAACTTGAACCAATTCCACAGTTAAATTCAATTAAATACTTGGGCATAATCTTAGACAGAAAGCTCACTTGGCTACCGCATATATTGCATTTACGTAAAAACCTCGATGCATGTACAAGAGCCTTATACTACTTAATTGGAAGAAAATCTAACTTATCTTTGGAAAACAAAGTCCTAATATATAATACAATTCTGGCCTCAAAGTGGAAATACGGAATCGAACTGTGGGGTACTTCCGCAAAAACTAACTGTAAACGTATTCAACAATTCCAGTCGAAAACATTGAGGTCAATGTGTAATGCTCCATATTACGTAAGCAATGAACAAATACATCATGACTTGAACGTGAAAACAGTAGCAGAAATTTATCAACAAAATTATCAAAACTTTTATCAGGCGTTACAGATGCATGAAAACCCGTTAATTCGAAGAATGTTCACAACAACGCTACCGGACAGACCGCGCAGAAGGCTAGGAAGGAGGTTGTGCCGTGATATCCTCAGTATATCAGTAACCTGAACAACTTAGCACACAGCTGACTGCTCAAAGGAGCTACTGCTGAATAACTTATTAATTCCTGTTAATAGGCTCCCGCACATGTGCTAATTGTTAATTCATTACAGGTGCACATTGGAAAAAAAAAAAAAAAAAAAAAAAAACTTTTTACAAAATCAGAATTTTTTTAGCACTAACCAATATGGATTTTTGCCAACTGTAGGGTAGCCGTTTTTGAGCATATTACTTATATTACCAGACATTTGGAAGAGGGAAGATTCGTTGCGGCCGTATAGTTTGATATACGAAAAGCATGTGATACAGTAAATCATGACAAATTACTGAAAAAACTTTGTGCCTATGGTTTTAGAGGAAATATATATAACTCGTTCCAATCTTTTCTCACTAATAAGAAAAATGTAACAAAATTAAATAGTATCTATAACAACAGTATTTTGCAGGAGTCTGGTGTCTCTCAGGGCAGTATTCTGGGCCCTTCTTTATTTCTAATATACATAAATGATTTGTGTAACTTGAATGTAAATGGTAAAATCTTTAATTACGCTGACGATACAGTTTTTTTTTTTGTTGTTTTTTGTCCGGCTTTAGTTAACTATCAAGCCATTTGGCCACCAACCAGTTGATATAGGAATAATGCCAACTAATGAAAGATGCATTATATTTAATTGGGAAAAAGGTTACAGACAACCATGGTCGTAAATGTTCAACATTACCCACGAATGGCCGAATAAAATCTTTAGGAAAGAGAAATTTACCAGACTGAGCCCAAGATACATAGAGACTTGAACTAGACTGAGCAGAAAATTAATAGAACAGGAATTACAATCATCATATACAATAATTATAACTAACAATCATGGTCACAAATGTTTCAGCATAGTCCACGAATGTCTGCATAAAATCATAGCGAAGGAGAAACTGCCCGAGTCGAGTTCGAGATGCGTTGGGTTCCCCAACATGGCAGAGCATGGATAATAGTTATGAACTCACGTTTTCCTGAAAAACCGCAAGATTCAATTCAACAGGATGTTGGTAAAATTTTTTATTGGTTGCAGCATAATAAATTAATTCTAAATGAAAACAAAACCAAATTTATGATTTATACGTACCAAGCTCCGAATGTATGGAATAACTTGCGAATCTCATATAACAATAACATTACAGTTAATTGAGTATGTGAAATAAAATACTTGAGCTTGTTACTAGATAGCAGACTCACATGGCAGAAGCACACTTCTTACTATGAAAAAAAGTTGAGAAGAAATAATTATGTTTTTTTTTTGTTTAAGATAATTTTTCTCTCCTGAACACTTGCATAGGTTTTACTTAGGACTGTACCAGTCGGTGCTTGGTTATGGTATTATACATTGGGGGTGCGCAGCATCTGCTAACATACGTCCTATAGGAAATTTGTAAAATGCGCTAATTAAAACGATTGGTTCTACTTCTAACGAAGATCTTTTATTTGTGAAAGAATTATATATCTTACAGACTAAAAGTTTTATTTTTAAATATAAGACTAAATTTCAAATAGAAACAACAGGATCGATGATCAACCAATACAGAAACTGTCTTTGTCCCAGGGTTCAATAAATATCACTTCCGAATACTAGTTGTGTGCAATGGTGCCAAATTATTTAACTCTTTACGCAGGATTTGAAAATGGACTTGATAAATTACAAAAAGAGACGTAAGCAATTAATCAATTATATTTTGCATAACAGAATTATGTCTTTTTTGTATTTAAAATTCTTTGATTTCGTATTTTACAAAACACTTTTGAATATTCTAACTAAAGGCCACATACTTCAGTAGACATGTATCATGAGTAAAAGTGAAAGTTTAATTAATAGCTAGAAATATAGTGTATATTATAAAACTACTACATCTTATAAAAAAAAAAAAAAAAAAAAAAAAAAATGTACTGTGAAAATATTTTTGCATTATTACTTTACGCTCAGCGAATGTAAATAATATGAGAATATAACTCTATATACTTCATAATCTATGACTTTTCTGACGGTTCAAATTTGAAGAGATGTTGAATGGGACTTTGTCAGAGGAATATATTTTGGGGGCTGCCGGCGTATTTTGGTAGTTGTGGGGTTGTGTTTCTGGAACTCGTTGGAGGATATGTAGGAGATTTTGGTATATGTTTTTCTGATGAGGTTTAGTTAGGTGTTTTTGCAAATGATAATATAATATTACTTAATATTAATAAATTATAATGCGTTATTATTTAAGTACCAACTTTAATATGTGCTACTTATTGTTCCCATTAAGGTTCCTATTTTATTTATTTATTTATTTTTATTTTTTCCCCTCTGGATATTAGTCGTAATAATTGTTTTTTTTTTTTTTTTTTTTTGTGTAATCAATCAACCAAGGATTCTAAGTAATAGCTCAGAAGGAGTATAACATATTAGATTTTAATCTGGTGCGAGATTAATTGAATGAAAGAAGCTAGAATAAGAACAACTGACAAGGAAGGAAAAGAACATAAGAGTCATTGTATGGAGTAGGAAGACCAAAATCCAAAAGCTGAGAATGGAAGAGAGAACATTCTGAAGAAAATAAGGAATGACCCTAACGAAAACGACATATAGCAGTGATCAGGGGACGACAAAGAGAAGGAAACATGTCAAATCATTTAGTCAAAGAAGGTAAGGGCTGGACAGAAAGATAAAAGGAATTCGGATTGGAGAAAATGGAAAAATAAATATCCTTCCATAATCTAAGGTGAAATCGTTTGGAAATATGATTAATATTGTGAGTAGGAAATTTATGAAGAGGATGTCCATTGGAAGCTCCTGAGCGAGCCAAGGAATCAGCCACCTCATTACTTTCAATTCCAGCATGGCTAGGAATCCACAAAAAATCAATTTGGATCGAACGGAACAGGAATAATTCGTGAATTAGATTGTGAATAAGGAGAATGAAAGGTTTAAAAGAAGACAACGGTAAGGAAGAAGAAATCGCCTGCAAGACACTTTCTGAGTCAATTATTAAAAAAATTTATCCGGAAGATTTGTATCGACTTTTTATTTTATTTTATTTTTTTGGGCATGTCGGCTAAGGGCGTTTATCCAATCCAGAGGTGACTTTAATAGTGGTCAAATGATCTATTGTCAGACCAAAAAAGAAAGAAGAAAAAAAAAGCGGCCGTACTTTAGAGCAGACATTCTTGAATCCCGTAAAGTTACAATATGCGCTACCACAATTAACGATATGGCGAAGAGACAGAAATTGATTATCAGACGCGTGTGAGTACTTTAATTATAATAAATTATTTCGATAAAAAATGTTTTAAATTTGTTTAAAGTTTATTTTCTAAAACTTAGAATTAAAATAAATAAGTGTCATTAAAACAATGTGCCTTTTTTTTTAAATGAAAAAATTAAGGGGGGCATAAAAATGTTATTTATAATTCGGGGAGGCTCGACGAAAAAAAGGTTGGGAAACCCTGCTCTAAACTATATGAGCAAAGTTTGAATATTAATTGATGCAATGAATCAGGTCTATTTGTCCACCTGTGTTTTAAGTTTAACAGCATCATGATATTCATGACAAGTAACTGAGTTTAATTTTAAATAATAATTATGATCACTATCCCTGGATGATATATCGGTTATTTCATTATTCTATATTAAATATTACGGCGTTTTTTTCGGCCGAGTCGATCTCAATTCTTCGTGCAATTCAATTCATATCTTCTACGAGTGGGGTTTACAAATTCCTGATTGTTTCTGATTCCAAAGGCGTTCTTCAAACCATCTCCTCTCCTCCTTCTTATACTTCTGACGGTATCATCCTCTCTATTCGATCTCTTGTCTCTTTTTTGTTCTCGTTCCGCTCCATTCTCATAGACTTTCTGTGGGTCCCTAGTCATTCCAATATTGAGGGCAATGACGCAGCTGACTCTTTAGCTCGCTCAGCCGCCCGCATTGGTCCTTTCCTCGACTCTTTCCCTTCCTCAGACATTCTTTCTCTATCACGCTCTAATTATTCTAGACTTTGGTCTGACATGTATCCATCTTTATTCTCTAATCATTATTCATACTACTGTCTTATTCAACCGGTTCCTAGTTTCCTGCCTTGGTTTCAATCTATTTCTACCTGTCGTCGTTCCACTGTTGTTTCCTTAATTAGGCTTAGAATCAATCATTCTCTACTCCCCTCTTCTCGCTTTCGGTTCGCTTTGTTCCCTTCTCCTTTCTGCTCTCTTCACGCTTCTGAGCCTTCTTCTATTTGTGACTCAAATCACATCCTATTCGAATGTTCTGCACTCTCTAACGAACGCTCCTTTCTTTACGCCCAAATTCTAGTTTTGGGTCTTCCTACTCCCTTTAACGCTACCTATATTCTTTCCTTCCCATTTCCTTCAGTTATTCCATTGCTGCTGTCCTTTGTCTTTTCCATTTCTGATCGCTTGGCTATTTAGTTATAACTCTTAATTTTTCATGTTGTTGGGTCAAGGCCGCTGGCGCGCCCAGGGTAGATTAAAAAAAAAAAAAAAACCATAACAGGGTATAAAAGAAATTTATAAAATGATAAGGTAATCTTAGAAGCTCAGGAAATTCTCCGAGTATAAGGCAAAAGGGGACCGGCAATATGTAACAGTAATAATAATAGTAATTTCGGTAAAAAAAAAATAATATAAGTTTGTATATACGATTACTGGAATAAGTTTCTGGCTATTTATTTTAGATAACAGCTGGCCAGGCCGTGGTAGTACATAGAATAAGTTTTTTTAAAAAGATTATTCATTTTATTATTCATAGTATTGTTCATTATAATACGTTGGTATATATCTTACTTTTAAAAGAAATTCCTTTTTTTTTACAATCAGTTATTGGTTATTATTTGAAAATTGAATTTGGTTTTTTTTTTTGGCCTGAACAATATAAATTCATTTGGCCAGCAAGCTAACGTTCAGATCATACTAGATTCACGGAAACAAAACAAAAAAAAGAGAAAGTAAGAAGACATTTTCTTGTTTTTATCTAATTATTTACACCTTACTTATACTACTGGCTAATCAGTATAAAGGAAGTAACTTCGTCCTGCAATATGGCCGCAACTGCAGAGCAGTGCCCACAATGCTCAGAGAAAATTAAGAAAACAGAAAGAGAGAAAAAAAAAAAAATTATATATATAAATTAACCTTGACCACATCTTGCAATATGGCCGCAACTGCAGAGCAGAGCCCACAATGCTCAGATGAAATTTAAAGAAACAGAAAGAAAAAGAAAATACAAATTAACAATGATCACATCTCGCGCTGTCTGAGCATATTAAAGATTTTCTCTCAACATCCAATGACTCCAGTATAAAGTTACAAGGTTTATCAATAGCAAGCAGCTCAGCTGTAAAGATCGACGCCTCAGGAGAGAGTTTAAATTTAAATATTAAGTTATTCTCCACAATGAATGCAGCACCCACTCTACTGTTAGCACCCCGGAACTTAGCTCCGTCTGTGAATATTTTATATTGAGTTTCTGTTGTTTGTAAAAAATAGGAGTTTATTGCTTGGTTTGGAAGAGAATCTCTATTTAAGTTGTTGAAAAGATTTATATTTACATCAATGCTGCATAGATTAATACCATACGGTAGACTAAAATAGCCAGATGGCAGCATGGGAATAAGAGCTTCACAATATTGAATGTAAATATTGGCTCTTTTGACTAAAAGCGGCTTTTTCTGTTGAACAAACCTCCATTCCTTGGATATTTTACTTATCTTATCTAATATTGACGGAAGTTGGTAGTTGCAATATTTATTTAAAAATCTGTCTGCCAAAAGAGATCTTCTTATATGAAGGGGAGGGATCTTAGTCTCCATTTGGAGACTTATAGAAGGAGACGACTTAACATTTCCGGTTATAAGTCTCAGTCCGAGGTTCTGCATAACGTCTACTCTTCTCAAGAGTGATTTTGAGGCCGATCCATAAAAAACTGCACCATAATCAAGTCTGGACCTAATGAATGTTTTATAAAGAAGACTTAAAGTTACTGGATCACCTCCCCAAAAGGTATTGCTAATAGCTTTCAGCGGATTAAATGCCTTGGCTACCAGTTGTATTAATGATTGTAAATGGAACTTCCAAGTTAATCTGGAATCCAAGTATATACCCAAATATTTAACCTGTTTAGAAACTGTAATTTTTTGATTATAAATTTTAATATCAATGCTTTGTTGAGAATACGGTCTCAGAGTAAATAACATTACGCGCGATTTAGATGGAGACAGGTCTAAACCAATTTTTAGAAGAGAGTTTTGAGAAGCGTTAACAGAAAATTGATTATCTCGAATACATGTGGAAAGATTCTTATGTCTGGTATATACAACAAAGTCATCAGCATATGATAAAATATGTGATGCTGTAGAAAGGCGAGTAGAAAAGATTGTTAAGATATAGATGTTGAATAACAACGGGTTTAACACCGATCCCTGAGCAAGTCCCTTATACGCTGTCCGAACCTCAGTCTCTTTAGAAATCGGATTTATAAAGTGGAGTGATCTCCTTGTAAATAAACGACATAAAAGATTAGTTAAAGGGTATGGTATTCCAATCCTAATTAATTGCTCAAACAAGATAGGAATAGAAACATTATCAAACGCCCCCTTTATATCTAAAAAGGATGCTAGAAGGAATTCCTTGTCAATAAAAGATTTATAAGTGTCGTTCAAAAATTCAGCTATACAATCTAAGGTACCTAAACCCGGGCGAAATCCAAAAATATTATGGGGAAGTACTTTATTATTCTCAAGCCACCAAATTAGACGGTTCTTCATGACCAGTTCGAATGCTTTCCTTAGACAGGATGCCAAGGAAATCGGCCTATATGCAGGTGCTAGTGAAGAGGGGCTTCCCGGCTTAGGAATCGGATACACCAGAAATCGTCTCCAATCCTCAGGAACTAAACAATGTTGTAGGAGGCCATTGAAGATGTTTATCAGCATACCCTTAGCATTTTCCGACATGTTTTTAATTATTGAAAATGTTATCCCATCTATGCCCGGAGCTGTATCCCTTTTCCTGCTCAGTGGTATAAAGAGTTCGGAGTAAGAGATTGGTTGTAGTAGAAAATGCATGTCAACCGTGTCTGCTTTTGTGGATTGATTAAATTCGCCTAATTCATCCGCAGCTGGCACATGTAGAGGAGCTGCTGTGCAAACGAAATCACAAAACCAATCATCATTCGTTGCCGTGTGGTTCTGCACATTTCTGTTCTTGAAGCGCTTCGCTAATAACCAGATATCTTTTAATGGCGTGTTCCTATTAAACTTGCCACAGAAATTTTTCCAAGCAGCTCTTTTGCTAGATTTTAGCATTTTACGTGTTTCTGCAGCAATTTTTTTATATTCTATATACGACGACATAGATCCTTCTGCACGAAACTTTCTTAAGGCTTCATTACGTTCTTTAATTTTTAACTCGCATTGGATGTTCCACCATGGCTTAGGTTGTTTTTTCCCTCTATATAAGAATGCTCGAGGAACTGATTCCTGTAAGGTTGAAGAAATAGCACTCTGAAGTAGATTATACTTACCTATTATTCAGGCCCAAGTCAAGCGTATCTCGAAATTTGACCCAGTCTGCCTTTGAAAGTTTCCATCTCACGGTGGTCTGTTCAAAGCAGCGTGCCTGCGCATCAACACTGTTGGAAGTCTCTATATCGATATCAACAGCGATCGGATAGTGGTCACTACCCATCGAGTGAGGAAGAACTCTCCATGCGCAATCAAGGAATATATCTTGTGAGACAAATGACAAATCCACTGGATTATTAGAGTAATGAGGGTTTCCTATTTTAGTCATAGAACCGTCATTAAGAAGACAGAGATTGGAGTTGGAAATGATATCCATTACTGCCCAACCCTTCCTGTCATTGCAACTACAACCCCAGCAACTATTCAAGGCATTAAAATCCCCGCCTAAAACGATGGGAACATTGTTAATATTTTCCAAAGCTTCAACAAACATTGTAGTATCAATTGAGTGCTTGGGTGGAGAATAATATGAAATAAATATCCCAGAAAACCTTCCAATATTAACAGAGACCGCGACAGCATTAGATTTTGTATCGTTATGACGGCTTGTAAGATTTAGATTGATTTTACGGTGAGTTAGACAATTCTTAACTAAAATCGCCACACCACCATAACCATCTCCCCTATCTTCACGGTAACAACTGAAATTATTAATATGCAATTTTTTTTTGGCAGTAAGCCACGTTTCGGACAATAAGATAATATCTATAACATGTTGAACTAAAAATATCTCTAAATCGCACTTATTAGCGAGAATACTTCTAGCGTTCCACTGTAACACTCGAAGCATGATATAACGGAAAAAAAAAAAAAAATGAATTAAACTTGTTTAAACATAAAAAATCCTGTTTTTATTTATACGAGGAAAAATAAGAAAAAATAAAAATAAAAGTCTCTATAAAGAAGGTATATATGTATATATATATATATATATATATATAAAAATAAATAAAAATAAAAATAAATAAATAAAAAACAAAAAAAAAAAATAGTATTATTGATCATACTTGAGTAGAATTCGAGTAATATTAAAGTTTCGAAAATATATAATATCATAAATGTTAATCAAGGCTTTTTTTTTCAGTACTACTTTATTATATTTAATATTTTTATTTTTTGGTGGTAAATCTACTGTCATTTTACTTTTAACAACGGGATGAGGTGACTTGATTATCGTAGCAGCAGGTGCAGAGCTGGAGGCATTTCCCTGCTGCGTATCAATATTTATTTTCTTCGTTATATGTTTCCTTTCTCTACTTCTCCTATCTTCATCTGAGGAAAAGAATGAGACTGAGCGTTTTAAAGAAGGATCGCTTTTAGAAAGTAGTTGGTTTTTATCGAAAAAGCCAGTTTTTCGGGAGAAAGGACGTGGTTTGTAAGTAGGAATATTAGGAGTATCTCTGTCAGGTTCGTTTGACGGAAGGGACGGGAAGTTATCATCATTCGATAGTAGTGCAAACCTGTTGTACACTCTGTTTGAATATAAGTCATTTTGATTGTAGGACTTCGGAATTTCAAGTGAAGCTTCTTGAAAACTTAAGTTATAGTCAGCCATCATCTGATTAATGTTGTTTTGTCTTTTTCTCTCGGAGCAAGACGCGTCTGTGGATTTATGATTGTCACCGCAAAAAACACACAAAACCATTTGACTGATGCACTGAGCTTCAATGTGGCCGTTTCCTCCGCATCTGGCACATCTAGGTTTGCCCTTACATTGATTTGCGATATGTCCGTATCTCATACAGTGGAAGCATTGCCTGGTTCTTCGGACATACGGTTCACAGGGAAAACGCACATTCCACATGTATATATAGGAAGGAAGATTTTGTCCTTCGAAGGATACCAGAACTGTAGAGCTTGGAACGTATTTAGTCTCGCCGTTTACAGTAACACGCTTATTAAGTCGTTTTACATAATTAATCATATATGGTTCACACAATATCATTTCTAATAATTGTTGTTCGTTATAATCGATATCGACACCCTTAATGATTCCCATTCTGGAAGTCAGATACGTTGGAATATAAGTCTTATAGCCATGAGACAGGAAGAAATCGTCTCCAGCTGAATTATTTGCCGAGGCAGCGGTGGCAAAATTGACAATGACTCTGTTACGCCCAACCTTTTTAATTTCATTAACGTCTTTACATAAGTTTGATTTTCTTAGAGTTTCGGCGACTTTGAGCGCACTGATTGATAAACGAAATTGTTCTTGATCATCAGTATTTAATTTTTCGACAAACACTTTGAAGTGTTTTGTATCGCTACCGTAAACTGGGTTGTATTTATTAATTGTTTTAGATGTAAGCGAGACAGAGATATCCTCGTTGCTTGAAATATTATTATTTTTATTATTCGTATTAATTTTTTCTAAATCATTATCACAGCTTTTATCTCGGTTAATATTATCATTATTCGAATTATCATTATTGTTGTGCGGTAAATTAAAAGAGGAATAATCCATAACTGGACTACAAATGTCCGTTGAGGTTATCGTGAGAGAACTATTGCCGACCGGGGTGGGATCCCCCGTATCGGGGTTAAACATATTAAAGAACTATTACAGATAAGATAACGGCATATACCACCCGCCGAGAGTGTGTGTGTAAAGTGTATATCGGAGATCGATCAACCAAGGTGGAAGCCGACAGCAGAAGCAGAGTAACACGAAGCAGCAAATAATAAAATGAAATATGTCAATTCGATTGATGAAGAGACGTTTGTTATCGAAAACGCGTAAACACACAATCGAACCGAAAAGTATGACACGAACCATTTGAATTTGTTATATATATATATATATATATATTTGTTTAATAAGTAAAATAAAAAATTGAAATAATTTAAACAATTGCAACAGTTATTTTAAAATTGGCAAAGCAGTTTCAGTAATAAAATTTTGGACAATTTTTTCAAACATCCATTACAGTAATAGAAAATCCAATTTGTGTTATATTTGAATAATATTTAAAGAATAGAAGATTACTTGACGGCAAAAGTATCGGGAATAGATTATATCATTAGCGGAACCAGTATCAGCGTGGGATGTAACAGATACTACAATATAAATCAGACTAGAAAAAAATAAAATATGATTTTTTGATATGTATTCGTATAATTTTGTATATTATGAATTGAATTATTGTGATTTTAATATTAATTGTTAAATATTTTTTTTAGCTGCCAAATCTTACGAATCTTTTGGTTATATCTAAATAATAATAATAATAATAGTTCTAATCGTTAAGTAATTTAAAAGGAAACGAATAAAAAGGAAATTGTGTTCACTCCAAGGACTTTCTTAGGAGTTTATTTGAAATTATTAGATGGGATTTTAAATTTAAAAAATTTTAGAATATAATTTATTACGTAACTAGCCATTTATTTGATTGGTTTTGTAATAATATCTAGATGTATTAATCGATGGAAATTTAAACTTTTATTTTTCATCTGAGTTCTGTCGCTCTGTTCGAATGTAACGATAATACCGGATAATGGAGAGAAAAAAAATCGAATAATGAAACCGAAGTTTGAACAGGAAACCGAAAAATCCGTTGTTATCTGGGTAACTGAAAATGAATTAAGCTTTCCATTATGCTTCAAGCTTATAACGCGGATCTGAAGAGAATATTATTAGGACGATTCCTACGTTTCCAAACTGCCATGTTGGTTGGTAAACTTGAGAAAAACCTTTCGTCGGGAACAAAGCGACGAGTCTCGAACCTCGGTGGCTCCCGGGTTTTCGGCAGCAGAGAACGCCTTATTCATACCGCTCTTAAAATACGGCAAACTCTTGCATTATTTCCGACAATAGAACGCAGCCGGTAGCAGTATACATACTTGTCTTATCTGTATTTTTTTTTCCCGCACATTTGCCTCTCTCTATATGCGTTTCAGTGGAACAGATCGTGTATTTAAAGTTGCCGATAGGCAGCCACGACATATCGCGCGTATAAATGAATCGAGAGCAGTTTAAAATGATTCAACATACATTTATTTAGGGTATAATATACACATATACATATACATACATATAATATATGTTTATTCACTACAGTAATAACATATTCCTCCGAAGTATAGAATAATTTCGTTATATTTTTCTTCGTTACTTTCGTGTTGTTCAGGTTGCCGTTTCCGGAACAAAATCGACAATTAATAACGATGCGACAAATTTACAAGTAATTTTTTTAGCATATTTTTAAGCAAAGCCATACACGCGCGCGCGCTCGTTAAACAAATCTTCTGCGCATAATGAATAAAAATTATTCGATACAAAAACTGTTAGAAATTTCGCCGGTGTTGTTTCGTTCGCTTTCTAACTAAGACGAGATAGTCGGAGCGAAAAAAAAAAGAAAAAGAGAGATCGCGCTAAGAAAAAAAAAAGCTTTTAAATATTTCAGTAGAAATATTCTTCCGGATAATTAGAAAATAGGTGAAAATTTTTAGGGCAATTTTGAAGAAGAAATTTCGATAAAATGCGACAATTGTAAAGAGGGAAAAGCAGATAACACGCTTGATGACTGTGGACAGCTATAAAATAACACATATATGTTTATATCGTTAAGAAAGGGTTGTACGGTCACAGCCGCTTGGAATGTTCTGTGCCCATTGCGCGAGCATTAAAATTAAAAAGGGATAGTATTTCATTTTTGTCTTTTTTTTATTTGTTTCTATTTTGTTAGTGGTGTTTCGTATTACTTGAAAAACATTCAACTGGAGAAGATTTCTTAAAGCGTTCGAAATAAGCAAGTTCACGATTTATTATAGATTAAGTTAATTTACGGAAGTCTAGAATTTTTGGATAAATGTCGGAGTGCGGTCTCAAAAGAGGGCTCAAAAACTTAACCACAGAGATCTATACTGTCAACTATTGTTTGCAGCGTTTAATAATTGTAGTAGATTAATAAACGTTTCATTATTAACCGATTTTGCTTGTAAACCGGTTTCGAATCTTTAATAATAGAGGGGGGCCGGTAAGATTACTTTTCGTAAAATCGCGGATGACCAGCAAAAGATAAAGTGTTGATCCCGAGGGACTGGGGCTGGGGCTGGGGGGGGGGTGTTATTAACGATGTAATTTTCAAATTGTTGTGTGACCAAATCGAAGTGAGTAACAATCTGTTTCGGGATTTTGTTGTTTTTTCCATTTTAAATTAAAATTAATTTTACCATTTCATATCACGTCTTTTCTCACGGTATTTTCGTCGCCTTCACCTTTTCCAGAACGTCACCGTTGTCCGATATTGGCGACTTCTCAGCGGAACACGTCATCTCTAAATCGACGTCATTGGCTCCGTATATAATATACTAAACCCAACTTACCATACTTGTTCCTTCGATAAACCCATCGTTCCGTGCGTATATGGTATCATATTTATCAGACACACGGAAGTCTCGACGGTGAAAATGAATTTTAATTTCGGACGTCGTCGCTGTTTTTGCTGCTCGAAATTTTTAGGCGTATTTTAACGATTGCACCTGTTCAGCGAGGAAGTTTGTTGGTGGCTTTCCCGGCTCATTTCGACGTTTTTGTGCTTCATTTTCTATCCGATCGAAATTTCGGTCGAGCACAGTGACGTCATTTGACTGAGCAGAATGATTACTTGGTTTCCAGCGTTTGGTAATGATGACGCAAAAAATAAATCGAAAATAAACGTCATTTTTTTGTTGTTTTTTTTTTTTATCGGTTTTAATTTAATATGAGAAAGTCGTTAAGGTTTTTAAATGCATTTTCGATTTAAAAGAAATCCTTAAAAGAAAGTAAATCGAAGTTTTGATTTGTAATACTGACTCTGCGGTACCACAGCTGTGACTCTTTTTGAGTGAACTATAGTTTGAAAGAATACTCTGTGGAGGAAGAAGTGCTGGGAGCGAAATGAAAGATGGGTTCTGTTAAATTCGCACAGGTTCTACACTAAACATCGCGGTAACTGCGCTAGTACGTGTATATATAAATTGCATGTTTAAGAAAGAGAGCGAATTTTGTCGAAACGATTTTTGTTATCACCGGTAATCATTGAAAGAATCAAATATTTATTATATATTTATACGTGTCTGCTGAATAAAACGCAAAAAACATCGCTCGGTGCGAATATTTAAATACACACATTTAAAGAACTTCTTTGCCCGAATAAAAATTATGGAATACCCGACGAGGGTTACATATTTCCGTGTTAAATGTACTAACGCGATTATAAAAAGACTTTTTATTTGATAGTTGAAAAAACTCGGTCAAATTTAGCGAGCGAAAAATTGAAATTGAATAATTTTCGCCACATCGGTATTATTTTCACCGGCAGCATTTATTACGCTTTTTTAAAAAAAAATCTTTTTTTTTTTTTTTTTTTTCTAGTCTTATCACTTTACTAATTTACCGCGGAATATATCGTATTAAAATTTATCCATATTTTGTTATTCAGTAATAAATTTGTTTCTAATAATACACTAAACAGTTTTAAATAATCTATGCCAAGCAATACTTTCTCTTCGATTACGTATGTGAAAAAATGTAAAATGGCACCAACGTTTTGTAGAACTAAAATATTAAACGTACATAAACATCATTAGTGTATATTAAACTGTAAAAATATGTAACGAAATGATGCACAATTTTTATTTGTACAAAGATCTACATATGTACATATATATATATGTAACATATATGTATATACATATGTACATATATATTTAAATATTACGCGAGAGATGAAGTGGTATTTATGTTTAATTTAGCCAATGTTAAACATGTAATATAAAAAATATAACTTTTCCTATTAGTATTAACAATCAAAATAAAACATTTTCAACAGAATTCCCGTTTTTCTTAAACATCGCTTCGTATGATATTTTTTGTTCCCTGTTAAGTCGATACCACATTGTTTTCGGCATCAGTGACGTGCAAAACCTATATGTGAATTTAACCTAGCCTATAAAAGGTAGCATAGGTATGCAAATAATCTAAATCAGGACATTGTAAAAGAACGCAGATTGTACATGGCTATATTGTACTGGTATCAGTGTCGGGTATTTTCTGATAATTTTATTCACTCAAGAAGAAAAAATGTGGCGGGGGGAGGCTAATAAAATCCGATGAAAAGAGTAAACTTAAAGACACAAACAAATGTGCCGCAAAATTTGTGGAATACATATTTTTTAAATTATCTCCGCCACTGCTTGTAATCACGGATATCTTGTTAAATTCCGATAAAAATAATAATAATACTATTAAAATTAATAATTAATAATTAATCATAATTGATAATAATAATAGAAGTAATAGTAATAATAATAATAATCAATCATAATTGATAATAATAATAATTAATCATAATTATTAATAATAATAATTAATCATAATTATTAATAATAATAATTAATCATAATTATTAATAATAATAATTAATCATAATTATTAATAATAATAATTAATCATAATTGTTAATAATAATAATAATTAATCATAATTGATAATAATAATAATAATAATAATTAATCATAATTGATAATAATAATAATAATAATAATAATAATAATAATAATAAAAAAACTTGTGCTTGACAGAAAAAGAACGCACGATGTAGCTTTAATTTAAGGTAACATTAAAAATATTTACTACTTTCTTTAGTAGTTTATGGTAATTTTTTTTATTTTCTATAAATATTTATCTATTGCTGTAACTCCCTCCCCGCACTAACTCTAAAAAAATAAAAAAATTTAACCCTATTTTGCATGTGCTAGATTAGTATCGGATTAACGGCGTTAATGAAAATTTCCACTTAACACATTAAGAAAAACAAGAAAAGGGCGGAAAAACAAAAAAGCAGAATAAATCGGGTCCAGGAGGCGATGAAATGTCTTTTATTTTTGTTTATTTCGAAAGAACCGAATGCGCGATTGGCTGAGGTTAGAGGGATTTTCTTTAGTTTTAAAAAAATGTTGTGTCTCTTTTTTCGAATTTCCGTTTTTTTTCTTTGTCTATTTTTCTATTACGACAAGGGAGGGGGGGACGTATTATTTTTCATTCGACAGAGATATTTGTTAAAGGCGCCGGGGAATTTATTCGAGAACTAATTGTTATTCCTATACACGGTCTCGCTATTATTAATTATTAATTTACTGTTCTACGTCGTAGCAGGGCGAAATTGACAGTTTTTAGTTCTGTTACGAACGTGGAAACTAACGTATAATACCGGTGCTTTTTCTTCTTCTCCACATGGATGTATACTTGCTCGCGAATAATAGGCACGCTGGTAACACTTAAAGTTCTAAATGGTCCCTTCTAAAAAAAAATGTTCCGACGATAAAATTTATTCAATAATACGAGATGATGATGATGATGATGATGATATGTGTCTGTGGGTGTGTGGTTGTGGCGGCTAAAACAAAAAGTCTGCTTGGCGATTCGATTAGCGTCGCGTCCTGTTTGTGCTTGTAGAAGTGTGTAATGAAACTGCATTTCTGTTTACAGAATTTTGAGGAATATTGTAGTTGTTGCGGTTTGCTGATGGAACGAATTAGTTTGCGACGGCATCGTTGTGCGCTTTCTTAACTATGGCTAATTTGGAATGCGGATCGGTAACAGGAAGATCTTTGTACGGTGGTTCTCGAGGTCCATGCAGTAACAGAGTCCACTCCTTGAAGAATCCAGATTGAGGTGTCTTCGAATTGAATCGAATCTGTAAAGAAAAAAAAAAGGAAATATTAAAGATTCGGTCGATTTTAAAGCATGGTCTGTGGAAAGGGGATCGTATCCCTCCCTCAACGGTTCCTAATCGGTTCTCTTGATAAATCGTAAATTTATAAAAGTTACTATCCACTTTATTGTCCGGACTAGCCGGCAGTTTTCTTCTATTAGAATGTTCGACACGATTATTAAATAATTATTAGATGTTTCCTGACTAAGTGTTGTTTATTGTCGATGGGTTGAATTTTTGACGCGCCAAAAAAAAAAAAACAAAAAAAAAATATAAACACTATAAATTTATAAAACATAGAAACTAGTCAATTAATTTTATATAAGTAATTCACTGACTTTTTCGTAATCAACTTGCGTTGTTATTTTCACTTTTTCGGTGAAAGGTGTGCTTTGCGCATTTAATGATTTTAATGGTTGAGAGGATTCTGTGTTTTATTTCTATCAAATGACGAGCTCGATTTAAATTTTATTTTGTCACGCTGGTTATATTCGAATCGTTAATATCTGCGTCTGCAGCGAGAGAGTGTGTTGTGTTTTGGTTGCAGTGGATGACGGTGGCTTTGCGACTTGGGATTTTGGCAAGCGGTGCCGTCTGTTAGTTGCGTGGTTGTTTGCGTATGCGAGTATGTACGGGGTAGTTGTGCGTGCAAAAGGTGTAATTATCTTTACCTGACAAATGATGTTACGTGCGGCAGAATTGGATAAATGAACGCTATTACTCTGCTTGTTGATGACGGTGTTGCTGGCCTGTTGTTAGTAGCGCCGTGGTGGTCGGTTTTTGTTCTGACTTGTTAGCCGACCAATTTGCTGGTCAGCTGAGACGGTGATGGCACACAATCGGGTGTTAGAAATGATTAAGGTTGTTACGCGAAACTCAACAAAAAATACGATAAAATAAAGGACCGAACGCAGGTTTGCTCGACTAGTCACGATAACAATTTTCCGTTGATTTCATTGTAAATTTAAAACTATTTCTTCCTCGAAATCGAGCGTGTGTCGCAGTCGCGGTTAAATAAAGACAATTAAAATTTTTGTAATTTATGCATGTTTAAAATTCTATAATAAATTCCAAAAATTATGCTTTTATTTACATTAGAATAATAAAAAGCAGGCGATGTTTTTCTGGATCTGTACATGTGTTCGAGGCAACAAGTCAGTCATTTTTCTTTTCACTCGGTCGCATGCATTACACGGTGTATGTTGATTTTATAGTACCAGTGTCGTTTATTTGAGGGACACACACACACACCGTTCTTGCAAAATTTTAGTTCAATCGACTAAGTGGTTGTTACAGAGTAACAAATTCCTAGTCGAACACTGTCCGTAAACGATCTAGATAAGCGTAAGTGATCGCGCTAGAAATAGCCGGAGACGTTTTTGCCCTGAAATTCTAATCATTGTAAGTGGTCATCGAATTCGATTTGGCCAACGACGATTTAAGTGAGTCAGAATAACCGTAATTCGACGATTACCGTATATAAAAAAAGGGGCCACCATTTTGAAACAACGTTTCGCTATAGCTCTATTATGTTTATATAAAATTTCAGCCCCCTTTAGTCGGTTAAGTGGTTTTTACGCGAAACAATAACATACAAATACAGCGACGGTATTAAATTCTTTATTCGATAAAATAAGTCTTGGGAGAGTGGTTGAACTAGTTCGACTTCTTCGCATCTGATATTGTGCGAAATTAATTTTTCAAGCTTGGTTGATTACTTTGTAAAATGTGAAAAAGGAAGAAAGAAAAAGAGAAATTAATGGTTATAAGCATTTACGTTGACACGGATAGGTCTTTTAGACGGGAGTAGTTTAGCGAAAAGCGTACGTCACGCGAAAATGTTACCCTGACGACAACGTCATTCCATGCTTTTTTTCTAAAAAAGTTCATTCATCTTTTAAAATTAATATTTATATTTTTAAAATATGGTAAACATTTTATTTACTTTGCGATCGGTGTAGTTTGAGTTTATGTTGCTACTAAGGCGAATGAAAGATACAGCCATGTCAACATGTAATTCTGTATAGAAGATACGAAAGTAGTCGTTTAATTTTTTTTTTTTTTATTTATTTTCGGATACTAAAAATATTTTTCCTTTATACTAAACCGATTTACCTCTAAAATCCAGGTTCCTTGCGGGTATTCGCTCCAAGTGTGAGTTGTCATGAAAGGCCATCTAACAAATCCGTCTCGATGGTCATCATCGTTCGCTCTTCTGCTCAGAATCATCGATCTGTATAACGCGATAAAAGTAGATTAAATACAATAGCAGTTTTTCTTCGCAGTAATATTATTTGATTAATATTCAGAGTTATATAAATAAACATTAAATGTTTGGCTATTAATGTTTATAATATATTCGCGTTACTTTATTTTATTAATTAATTGGCAAGCAGGGGATGTGTAAGCGTACTCTGCAGATATTCAAAGTGTTTTGATAAATCCCGCGTAAGAATAGGACGTAATAAAATGAAAATATTTGCCTAAAATGTTCCGGATAATACTCTTTGTCTATGATTATTAAATGGAAGAAATGAAAAAGTGTTTACATATTAATGTTAAAATTTATTGAACACATTATTTCTAATACTTATCAAATGAATCGATAGAAAATATACTACACTAATTTTTATGAAATAATAATCGCATGTTTAATTTTTAAATATTGACGAAGCTGATAGCTCCAACACTGCGGTCATAAAGCTATCGAAACGCGTCAATGTTTAAAAATTAAGTAAGTGATTATTATTTCATAAAAAAGTGTAGTATATTTTCTATCGATTCATTTGATAATTTACACACTATTGGAGAATAGAATATACATTATTAATCGATGTAATGAAACATTAGAGTGATTTTGAAAATTAAAGTAGATTATTCGATAGTGCTATCGGTGAGACAAGAAAGACGTGAAAGTTTCGAAAAATTCGAAAAACTTTATAATATTAATAGGGAGCTCGGAAAACTCGGCGAATGGGTTCTTTTAATCACATAGACCACAACATTTCGGTCATGTTTCGTTATACTCGAACCCAGAGGCGGCGTTGGAAATTAGTTTCATATAGGACGCGAATTAACCGACATAATTGAATGATTTAATTTTTAATATTTTTTTCCCTCGTTTAAAATGTTACGTATCAATAATTACAAAATTTCGGCCGGTGGATAATATTGCTCCTTCGTACTCGCCACTGCTCGAGCTAGTTGCTCAAAGAGAAATGGAATTTAAAAAAAATCAAAAAAAAAAAAAATCTCACGAATTATCATCAGCAGTGTGATACGTGTAATCCTTACATCTCTAGAAAATTTTTCATGCAATGTGTACGAACACGTACCTATCATTACTGTAGAAGTATTTCTGTACTAATGCTGTTAGGCTTGGTACACTGTGAACCTTACCTTTGAAAATTCCCGACGTCCTGCTAAAAGGGGTCACTCACTTTACTTTTTATCGATCTACATAATTTTAATGCGATATTAATTAAATTTTTAAATTGTAACAATTTTTACTTACCGTAAACATATATGTATTAAAAATAAATAAATAATAGTCCAACGTTTTACCCTCGAAGTTATATTTACGCCACAACGAATTTTTATTCACTACTCATACATATATGTAACATTGATTATTTCGTAATTAGAAATATGAATTGAATTCACTAAAACTTTTGTTTTTATTATTAAAAAACTTGGAGATATTTTAAAAAACAATTAAAATTATTTAAAAGATTTTTTAAACGTTTTTAAATAATTTTAATTGTTTTTTCAGATGTTTTTAATTGTTTTTCTGAAATTTCGAAATATTATAATTATGACGAAAATTTTAGTGAAGCCAATTCATATATTTCTATATACGAAATAATCAATGTTACACATATGCGTGAATAGTGAATATAAATTCCTCGTTACAGCGTAAATATAACAAACGTTCAACTATTATTCATTTATTTGTTTGTAATAAACTTTTTATTTATTTATTTTTTTTTTGTGAGCGCGCCAGCGGCATTGACCCAACAGTAAGAAAACTAAGCTAAGAAATTAAATAACTAAGCGGTCCGAAATGGACGCAACAAAGAACAGCAGTGCAGACACCACAGAAGATGAAGGAAAGGAGAGGATAAAGGGTTATAGGGAGTAGGGAGACCTAATGACAGGAGCTGACTGTATAAAAGGCAGTGTTCGTTACGAAGAGCACAGGACACTCAAAGAAAATGTGATTAGCATCACATGTACGAGGAGGATCACAATCGTGGAGAGAACAATCAGGAGAAGGCGATAGAGCAAATCGAAATCGAGAAGAAGGGAGGAGAGAATGATTGATCCGGAGACGAATTAGGGGGACAATAGAAGAGCGACGACTGAAAGGAATAGAATGGAACCAAGACAGGGAACGAGGAATTGGCTGAATGAAACGGTAATGAGAATGACGATTAGAAAATAGGGAGGGATAAATATCCTGCCAAAGTCTGGCGTGATTGTGGATAAGGAAAGGATATCTGAAGAAGGGAAATGGTTGAGGAATGAATCAAGGCGACCAGCAGAACGAGCCAAAGAATCGGCTGCATCATTGCCATCAATTCCGAAATGACTGGGGACCCATAAAAAATCAATGAGAATAGAACGGGATGACTGCAGAGTGGAGGTAAGAGAACGAATTGAGAGAATAATATTATCAGAGGAATGTGAAGGAGGAGAGGATAGGGCTTGAAGGACGCCCTTAGAGTCCGAAATAATGAGGAATTGGGAAAGATCGCTTAAAGAGGAAATATAAAAGATAGCCTGAAGGATGGCGATCGACTCGGCAGAAAGAATAGAGCAGAAGGAAGAAAGTCGGAAGGACTCAAATTTTAGAAGCTTTCGAAATACAGATATTCGTGAAACAAATATAATAACCTAGACATGAAAAGTTAACTAATTACAGATAATAGACGATAATGAAGAAGTCAGCAAAAAAGTGGTACTATCGAGTTTCATCGTAAATTTAGGAATGATAGAAATTTAGCCTTGAAAGGGGTCAATTTTACGGAATCGAACGAAAAATGTAGAGGCAATAACTGATAAAAGGGGTTTACGAAAATAACAGAACGAAACACTCAACTTCTGTCGTAATGTAAAAGTCACGGAAAAGACGTAACTATAAGATCAACTGAAAACGTACGGGATTACAACCACATCTGAGGCCAAACGAAAACTTTGCTAATATAGTCGACAGAAAACTAACTAAGAATGGAAGATTAAACTCGGAATTAAAACGATAAAACAGGCGAGAGAGACGCAGCTATTGAAACGTTAGCGTTAGAGATAAGGTACGAACAGAGTAAGAACGTTAGCGCGATTCAACGTAACCGGTCACTGATTAATATTCGCCGCTGCGTAAACACGCCTGGTGCGTGGAATATTTGCGCATACGTTGAATGTACGCAGCAAATGAGAAAAACTGGAGTAGAACCGTTTTTGAATAACGGACGACAGTGGGGTGAAATGTAAAAATTTGAGCGTGGACTGTTCAAAAATAGATAACAGTATTAATTTTGGAGAGAAAAGTGGTACTTGAGCGGGGAGCAGAGCGAGATCAATTCTCGAGGAATTTCTAAAGATATATTTTTTCTCTCGTCCTATTATTTTGAGTAAGAAGATTAGTTTTTCGATTAAAATTTTGCGACTTTGGGTGGAATTTATATTTCTTTGAATAATCCGATCACCATTTTGTTTTTCCGCTATAAACGTTTCCGAACAATGCGATTAAGGCGAGTAATTGCCTAGCGAACTATTTCCAGTAGTCAAAAGTCGCCCGCACGCATTTTTCGTAAGCATTCGTCCTACACTTCACATTCCGCATATTTCTCGCTTAAATGAAGATCGTCTGTTTAAAGTGCGCATAGATATGCGTGAGCTTTAAATTACTGATATCGGCGAAACCTTTTCAGTAAAGTCAACGTTTGCAACGGAAATTATCTTGTGAAAACTGCACTGATAAAAAAAGATTAAAGATTTTCGTTACTGCTATGTTCAAAAGTGATCTTGCTTAACAAATTCCGGTAAATATTAATTAACAAGGTTTGATTTTGAAATAAATAAGTCTAAGAAGAGAATAAATCTCGTTTTTTTATTTTGTTATTTTTAACATTTCGAAAAAAAATTCAATGAGCGAAAGAAGAGAAAATTTTTTATTTTTCACTTGTTTTTTTTTTTTTTCTCTTTATTTTACGCTGATCAACATTGGATTTATCTATCGTCACGAAAAAAAACATCTTTTGATAAACCTTGAAAAAATAGAGAAAATGAGAAGAGGTGAAATGTAAGAAAAAAGAAGGAATATCAAAAAGGAGAAAAAGAACAAGGATAAAAGTAGTATGAAAGGAAAACAGAAGAACGCAATCTATAAAAGAGAGGGTAAATTAATGCAGGAAAAAGTAAGCGGAAATTGTGTTGGCCTCTGGTAACCCTTAACTTCAGTAGTTTGAATGAGCAAAAAAGAAACAAAATACCTAATTGAGTTCATCATCCGATACTACAGGCTCAAGTGGCAACGACGGGATATTTATCCCTCCCTATTTTCTATTCGTCATTCGCATTACCGTTTTATTCAGCCGATTGCGGAATCGTTGTTCTCTCTTTTCACCATCTCCTTCCTCTTTCTCCTCCTCCTCCTCCGCCTGATTATTCTATACCCGCTCTCGCCCCTAAATGGTCTCTAAACAAGGTTAACTGGGAGGAATTCCGTTCTAATTTCGACTAATCTCTTCCTTACATACATTCTTTCGCTGATCCTATTCAACAATATAACGTTTTCTCTGATTCCATTTCTTCTGCTCTGGATGTCTTCTCTCCACCAATTCATCATTCCAAAAGAAATTACCATCTTCAGGCTTCCTCAGTTTGGTGGAACGAAGATTGTACAAATGCCGTTAAAGACGGAGTTTCTTCATTTAGACTCTTCCGCTCTTGTTCTTCCTCTGCTAACTTCATGGCTCATAAAAAGGCTAATGCCAAAGCTAGAGATTTATCCTCAAAACATCCGAAAGAAATTCATGGAGAAATTTTTGTTCATCGTTTTCTAGATCGACCTCAATTTTCCATCTTTGGAAAATGGCTAAAGTTTTTCGTTCTTCTAGTTCGGAACGTTCATCATATTATAACCTTCCTTCAGATAGACTTACTACTTTTCGTGATTTAGTTACTCCCTCCTATGTGCCTTCCCTTAAGAAATCTTGGTCTCCTTTTATTCCTATCTCAAATTCTTCCAACATCAATGAACTTCGTGCTTTCTTGACTAATTCTTCTAATTTTATCCGTGGTATAGGATGACATTCCATTCAATCTACAATTGTTTTCTGTGCATCTCCGCAACTCCCCCGTTTTAGAACTCTTTTATTATTATCCCTATTCCAAAAAAGCATCCCAATTCCTTTGGCCCCATTTTTCTAGCTTCTTGTTTAAGAAAACTTTTCGAACGTATGATTAATAAGCGTCTTATCCGGTGGCTAGAATATAATAATATTCTTCCTGATAACATTTTTGGTTTCCGTCCTGGCCTTGGTGCTTCCGATTGCATATCCTTTTTTCTCTCTGATATCTATAAATCTCTCATCCACAAAAAATTTACTATCTCTGCGTTCGTTGATGCCACCTCAGCTTTTGATAAGGTCCACCTTCCTTCTCTACAGAATAAAATGCTTTCCCTTAATATGTTCCTCTTGAGTTTAGTTACCCATCTGTTTCGGAACAGAACTATCCATCTTTCTACCTCTTTCTTTTCTGATTCTAGGACAGTGTTTCGAGGTTTTCCGCCGGGATCGTGCTTTAGTCCTACCCTTTTTAACATTTACTTCCATAGTCTTTCTTCTCTTTCCATTTCTTCTAGTATTCTTTGCCGACGATATTCTCGTATATTCTTCTTCTTATGATCTGTATTCTGCTAATGAGGAGCTTAATAACTCCTTTGCTGTTTTAGAAAATTCTTTATCCTCTCTTCACCTTTCTATTTCCCCTGAGAAGTTTGCCTGTATCGTTTTTACATTTCGCCCTTTTGATAGTTCCTCGGTGTTAACCTTTGCATGTGCCAGGTCTCTCTATTCCTTTGCTCACTTCTTTTTCCTACCTCGGCGTAATTCTTAATAGTATACTTACATGATCATATTGACTATCTCTACGCGTCAGCTCTCAAAAGACTGAATTTTTTGAAGACGTTCTCTTCCCCCAAATAGGATGGTGATCCATATATTCTACTCATGCTGTGCAGATCCTTGTTTTTTCTAAATTTCACCATTGTTCTTTTCTCTTTATGCCATTGTTTCCCTTCTGGTCAAACGTAATCGCATCCAAAACTCTTGTCTTCACTTCTGTATTGGTGCCCTGAATTTTTTTCCAATTTCAGCTCTTCTGCCGAAACTGGCTTCGTTCCTCTTTGTATTCGAAGACTTCACCTTGGTGAAAGGTTCATGATTAGACGTCAGCAGATCTCTCCTTCCAAACTCATGAATTCTTATTAATATATCCGGGTCAATTGTCGTTTTTCTCCTCGTAAGATTCTAAGTCTTTCTCTCATTTTTTTCTCGACTCGTTACACTTTCTCACTTTTTCCTCTCCCAGAACAAATCTCCATACTTTACCTATAACTTCTCTGAACTATTCCCCTAAGCTATTTTCTTCAAAGTCTCTTCCTCGTCTTGTTATTCACGAAGAATTTAATCACACTCTTTCCTTACTATTTCCTGCTCATATCACGATTTCTACGGATGGCTCGAAATCTTCTTCGGAGGTCGATGCCGCTTTTATCCTTCCTGCCCTCAACTATTCCGAGTCATTTCTAGCCGAATCCATGGATATTTTGCGTGCGGTCCTTTTTATATCTTCGACTTCCAATTTAGTGAATTTCCTTCTATGCTCCGACTCGAAAAGCATTTTATTAGCTATCGCGTTTCCTTTCCCTGAACCCTATTCCTGTCCTATTATTCTTTATATTCGTTCCTTGATTTACAATTTATTTGCTTCCCGTTCTATCCGTATTGACCTTCTCTGGATTCCTGGCCACTGTGGTATCGCCGGTAACGATCTTGCTAACTCATTAGCATACTCGGCTGCAATAAATGGTCGTTTCATAGGCAGATTTCCTTCCCGAAACCTTTACTCTTTCTCTTTTCGTTCTCACCGTGACTTTTGGACTGATCTCTATCCGTCCTTTTTCTTCAACCCTGACTTCACCTTGCCTTGATACTTTCCTCATTCTCTTGTCCCTTGGTTTAACAATTTCCCCAGTATCGGCCGTTCTGTCACTTCTTCCACAGTTCGCCTTCGTTTTAATCATAGTCTGCTCACAGCTTCTCGCTTTGCTCTTGTTCAATCTTCTTTGTGTTCCTTTCATTCTCTTACCTTAAATGTCACCTGTGACGCAAACCACGTTCTATTATTCGAATGTTCCTTCATTTCCTCAGAACGCGCGATCTTTTGTTCCAATTTGCTTAGCCTTGGCCTACCTACACCTTATAGTGCTCTCTATATTCTCGCTTTTCCATCTCCTTTTGTTGTTCCTTCGTTAGCCGCCTTCATTTCTTCTGTCTCTAATCGTTTCTTGAAATAACCTGCCCCGCCATATGTCTTTCTATTCTTCTAATCTTTTGTGTCGGGTGAATGTCCTGTGCTGACGTGCTCATAAAAAAAAAAGTAAATAAATAAAACAGGAAAGAGATAATTTAACATAATAACTTCACAACTGCGTAAACAAAGATCATACTGCTGATGAAAAAAATAAGGAGGAACCCATCATCTGAAATAGTGGTTATGTGTACAAAAGCAGAGCCCATCATTGCGCAGTGCCTTAGATATAGCTGTAAAAAGGTCAGATCTCCTTGCGTAAGGAGGAAAAGAATAAGAGAAATTCGGCACGGTAGAGTGGAAGTACCAGAAAGCAGAAAAACTATGAGAGAGATGAAATCTTAACACGATGAAGTATCGAAGGCAGCTACTCGGAAAAATTAACTAGTAATGAACAAAAGGGAGTAAAGCGGCAGTGCAACAACCTAACATTGTGAATGGGTGCTCAGATGCCTATCGATGATTTTAAAAAGAAAAGGATAACAATTTTTCCAAAATTGTGACACCCCAGTTTTAAATGAATTAATTTTTCGGCAATTCATGTAATTGTTTAATTTTTATTATATCTTGCGCTTAAATTGTTCAAATATAGTCTTACAATAATTTCGTTGGGAGTGCCCGTCACAATTGAGTGGGTGCCCTGGCACCCTTGAATCCTCCGTTGTTGCGCCTCTAGAGTAAAGTGAATGCTTAGTAATGACAACAGCTCTGAATGGAGTGTCGTTTTTTCGAGTGATAACAAAGAGCACCATGCCAACAAACTATGATCGGAATCACACGAGATATCGGGGCAGGATAAAGATAAGATATAATGGAGAAGCGATGAAGCAGGAAATCAAACGAGGTGGTAAAGAGAGGAAACGACAAAGCTGCGTAATTAAGGGAAATCCAGAAATCGTGGATGCGGCATTAAATGGTGTTGTACGGATAAACAATGCGTGCAAGGATCAGAAAAGGAGGATTTTTTTTTTTTTTTTCGTGGGCGCACCAGCGGCATTGACCCAACAACAAGAAAACTAAGCTAAGAAATTAAATAACTAAGCGGTCCGAAATGGACGCAACAAAGGACAGCAGTGCGGACACCACAGAAGATGAAGGAAAGGAGAGGATAAAGGAAGAGTTATAGGGAGTAGGGAGACCTAATGACAGGAGCTGACTGTATAAAAGGGAGCGTTCGTTACGAAGAGCAGGACACTCAAAGAAAATGTGATTAGCGTCACATGTACGAGGAGGATCACAATCGTGAAGAGAACAATCAGGAGAAGGCGATAGAGCCAATCGAAAGCGAGAAAGGAGGATCTGTGAAACGATTTTTAGTCGGCGAACTGGATCTTTTTAGCTGTATTAAATAGTTCACGGGGGAAAAAAAACAAATTATTCGATTGGATAGCCGGAAGTTCTACGAGTAAAACGGTCTGCTTCTTAGTTCCCTGCAATGCCAGCAAGACTTAAAAGCGTAACTAGGAAACTGCGGAATTACGTGATTAAATTCGTTGAATAATGAGGAAGATGAAAGATGCTTTATGGAACTAAGCAGGAGATGACACTTTTGCGGATGAATGTGATGTTCGAAAAACGGTAATGAAAAGTTCCTTTTTTTTTTTGTTCCTTTTGGAAAATTTAACGAATGGAGAAAATTCAATAAGACGGATATTTGGCAAGGAGTGGGAATTTCATTGTGGGAAAAACGAAAATCTTTTATTAAAGAAGAGTAAACGAGATAAAGTCATGAAAAGTTTTCTTTAAATATATAGGAAGATTATTGATAATGGATGGGCTGAATGAAACTTTTGCATAAACAGGGGAAGAACGTCTGCTAAGATTAAATATGGATTGCAGAACGCAGCTACGTTCTGGAATAAATCTAATTTGAATAGAAGGCAGAAACATTCTCATACAGAAAGCAGCAGTAATTAAGTTTTAGAGCATATGAGAGAATTATAACAGGATTAATACGCCAATTAGAAGAAGGCGGCGAAGTGGTCTTTTCGGATATAGAAGCATTGTAAGTAAAGTAAGTCCTATATATGCTTGATAAGACATCATGGATTGTGAAATTAAGCTTTTCATAATGTTGTACCAATTCTAATGGATCTAAGGAGAATACTGGGATCAGTTTCTTTTTCTCGGCCACCTTTACCTTCCGAGATTTCTCTGGTAACCAATTCAATTTCAGATTGGGTATAAAGCTGGGAGCGACTTAAATCCGGAATGAGACAGGTCTTGATAACCTATGACATCTCCGGTTTGGTAGTCAAGCACCTTAACCGCTAGGCTACCGCGATTGTAGAGTTGAATAAAAATGATCAATACAAGTTCATAGTCGGATAAACGACCATTAAGAGAAATTCTTAGGCAACGGAAATGAGTAGGTAGCTTAAGAACACGTTGATTAGGACTGTAAGGAAAGTGAAAATAATACGTAGTAAACATTTTGAGGGAGGGATCAGTACGTGAAGTTTGAATGAGGAACTCTCTAGAGAAGAAAAAGTGTCTTGCATTTTATGACAAGAGCGGTGGAATAAAGCAAGATGTTGTTTGCAAAGACAAAGGAGTTCAAATGGGAAAGAAACAACACTGCGAGAACTTATAAGCAAATGGGACTAAAATCAGAGCTCTGCGTTAACTTAGCTCACTCTTGTTAACCTCTGATTACCACTATAAGCTGAACGTAGGTTTATGTTATTTACAAAATGGAGAAGTACGATAAAATTTTGTTATTTTTATTTCATTGAAATTATTATACGTTTTTTCTTTATTTTTCTTTTAAATATCGTTTACCTATATAAAGCAAATTAAATAGTATTTTTTTATCCTTAAAAACACCAAATTATGTGGTTTCATTTTTCAGGAGTTAATTCCACGCTTAAAAGCGGAAAATAGGAACAAAATAATCTCAAGTTTTTCTTGCAGTAGATGCGGTGTTTACTCTAGTCAGGGTTGACTTCATCTTTTGGATCTTTTTTAGTCGATGTAACATTTTTTTTGTAATTCTTACCTAGTCTTCATGGGTGATGTCAGATACAGTTCAATATCACCGCGTCGGGTAGCGTTTAATGATATCACGGCTTGAACGTGTTCCAAATAATTTACTTCCATTTCGGTCCCTTTGCAGGCATTTGTTTTGATCTCTAAGAATAAAGACTTGCCGCTATGGAATTCTCTGGAATCATAGACGAACGTACATTTAATTTATCGTTCCAATTATACCGCAACGTATTTATGCAATAATATAGGTCTTTATATAGGAATTTGTTATTTGCTTATTTTTCTTTCACATGAAAAAAACTGTCGAGATACAATCAACGTTGTTGTTCTAAGTAGGCTTTAAAGTATTACGCTTTGATGTAGAGTTTGTATTATTAGCATTCGTATTTTCAACACCGTTACCATTAATAGAACTATTAGAAGTGCCTATAATATTTTTACCGGCTTTCAAAAAGAAGAAGGTTATATGTTCGTAGGGTATGTTTTTTTTTTGTTTTTTTTTTTTTATGTTTGTTCGCGCATAATTAATATTCATATGAACCGATTTTACTGATTGTTTGCCCATTAGAAAAAGTGACTGTTACATCTGATACGGACAGAAGGTTAATGTGAGAAACCCTGATTTCACGACGTCAGTTTCGGTTGTTTTTCGAACGGACTTCTTTCGAAGTTGAGTTCAGTATGTCGGCGTGATTGCTGCTATGTACACATGTTGATGGGTAATCGTCCGTTGCTGACAAGCCCAGGGAAAAACCCAAACAAGAAAAAAAAAAAAAAAAAAAAAAATATGTCGGCGTGAGTTGAAAAACCGGGGTCTGATAACAGCGATATTTATTAGATGACAACACTGTGGGACGTGTTCTTATTTCCCCTAATTGCGCGAGGTTGGGAACTACATTTTGCATTTGAAATGAAAAGGTTAGGTGTATTTTCGCATTGCGATAGAGATTTTAAGGTTACAATTTCAGCGGTCTTGCCTCGCAGGGCGACTGCCGTCGCGATCCTTCATCATTTTCCTTCTCACTGCGCCCAAACCAACGTTTATTGATTACTACTTTACGCGATTTTAACACATACAAAAACTTATTAAGTAAATTAGTTTTAATAAAGTAAAATAAATAATTACGACAAGAACACTAGAAAAATTAATTTTACGACTAACCGCTGTAAGATTAAAAACTTGGAAATTAAATGTTTGCGTGTACTTATTTATACGGATAACAGACGGTTGTTTTTTGTTTTTTTTTTTTTTTTATTACAGTTACCGATTACCTTTACATTATGAATAGAAACTAAAAGTTCAGTTAGGAAGAAGAATAGTTTCTCAAACAGTAAAGTAAAAACTTTATTCGAAAACAAAGTAAAAAGAAGAGTGTTTATCTGGACGACAAGTATTTCTCGAGAACAATCATTTCCATTGGTTCAATGTGTAAGCAACTGGGTAACGGATAGTGCTAATTCATATTGAAAATTCATTAGAGAATTTTCCAAGAAATATTATACGTACTGGACATCACGGACCGTTCCAGCCTCGCAATGGTATCTTAAAGGAACTGTTTTCCATTGTTTCGCTAAAGCGACCATGGCTCCGGCATCCAATACCCCGAAACCGAATAAATGGTTAAATTCTAATCCAACACCGTTCATGGTCCAATGGAAACGGTTTTTAGCATCGAACAGCGAATTACGTTTGGATGTCAAGACAGTCAAGTGTTGCATATCACGCCAGGTCAGTTGTGGACTGAAAGAAGAGAGAAAAAAAGCGAAATTAATTACAACTCTTCTAAATGAGTTCCGGGCGAATTTACGTAGTGTACGTTACACAGGAAAAAATTAATTGTATACATATTTACTTGGCTTCTAGCGCTAATGCAAATACGCCAGCAGCTTCTGGTGCAGCTGCTGACGTTCCAGAGTGAGTTGTAGTGCACTTTCCGTATAGATCTGTCGTTGCCTGAAACATGATAATCGAGTTTTTCATCGTTATAACTATTAAAAAATAATTCGTCGATTTATTAAAGTAGTTACAGCGCTGAGCGAACGAAATTAATTAATGCTGGGATTTTTTTTTTTTGTTTTTCATTGAAAATTAAGAAAAAGGGACCGAAATTTGAAGTTTGTAGAACACGCGTCATCGTTTTTTTGTTTTTTTTTTTTTTTAAATGAGACGATTTCTTGGAATGGTATAAGGTGAAATAGTTGACGGTTAATAATTTGTTATTATCGGGAAAAAATTCGTGAGATTGTCTCGGTGGCATTTAGGCATCGAAAACGGTAGCAAATATTTCTAGGGTTGGCTTTCAGCGCACTACGTGTGCTTGAATGTTCCTTAAAACAACGTAACAAAAAGAGAAGGAAACGGTACTTAAGTAGGAAGGTTGTCGGTAGTATAGCGGAAAGACCTTATTACGAGATATTTTCCAAGATCCTAAATGAGATTAGTGAGATTGTTCCTATTTACATTACAAGCTTATCAGGGGCATTGGACAGGGTAGTTCGCCAAATTGGAATGTCAAATATAAAACTAGAAAGGTAAAGTGAAATGTAGCGGCGGGAAGAGAAAAATAATGTGAAAAAAAAAAAGGGTGAGCAGCCTGTCGTAGAGGTAGAGTAAGAGAGCAGTTGCGATTTTTTAATGAAATTATTAATAAAGCTAAATTATATTTTCTAACAGATCTTAATGATCCGATTAGATAATATTACAATAATTTGAAAAGGCAAGAAAACATCAAAAAAACCCGTTTTTTCGTAGAAAACTTTCATGTTTTTTTTTAACAATATCTTCGGAGAAGGTATATACAACCAGGGTGCGAACATTTTATTGTTGTTAAAGAACTTTGATAAAAACTTTTCAAAAAAGTAGCGCGCATAAAAAAACTTTAAAATAAGGATTTAACGAGTTCAATTACGATGTTTTGAGTTAGTTTAATCATAGCATTAATTCTGTTAAGATGCACTACGTTTTTTTTTTGTTTTTTTGTTTTTTTTGTGCTTTAAAAACAAATTCCACCAGAGCTTTCAAGCGATTTTTAATAAGAACAAACCGCGCATCCTTGTAAAACACGGTACAGGGTGTTGCGCCTACACAAAAAAAAAAAATATATCGAATTTATACATTTACCACAACTTATATAGACTGCGGTATTGAGTTGATCTTATACTAAGTTAAATTGGTGTAATATTTCAAGCACTCTCGCGAAAGGGCTTTAAGGATTATGAAATTCAGGTGTTTATACCACAAGTGTCTGTCGGTGGTTAAAAAAATTTTTAAACGCCCCTTTTGGCCAAAAAAAGAGGAAGTTCAAAGTAACAGGCTGAACAACAAAATTAAGGAAACCGAAATGTATCTCAAACATATGAATAAAGAACCGCTTTATAGGAAAACTGTAGCCGAGCTGACACAAGTTTATATTTAGGCCCGCGGGGCACCGAAAGCTCGAAAGTTTTGAAGAAAATATTTTTTTCCCGGGCATATCGAGTGAATGTATATTGGTCGGCTACGAAAATTTCAGGTTCTTACCGAAACTTTCGAAATTGGCGAAAAATGACGTTCTCTCCGTCTTTGCGACGCAAAAAATCAGATTTCCTTGTTTCGAATTTAGTAATGTATTAATGTTACCTTTAAGTTAACATACGGAGTAACACGCTGAAACATCACACTTAATTGAACTAGTTCATTCTAGTTTTCGAGACAATTAAGAACAGTCGTTGGAAATAATGTCTCCGAATTTTAAAATGAAATAAAAATGATTTACTACTACTTACAACGCCGGTATTTGGATCCTTAGCGCCGTTGCTGAATGTGGAAGCTAAGGTGGACGAGCAACTTTCATCGTAATGTGCATTTTGACCATCGTTGATGGCACTGTTAATGGATATAGTCCACATGCTGGCGGCGTATCCGTCGCAGTTGCAGTCGTCATCATCGCCGCCATCACCGCTAGCCCACACATAGATGTTACCCAATCCTCCGCGGCCCTAAATCACAGGAAAAACGTGTCTTAGTCTGCTCTTTCGTACGATGAAGAAGAATTGCTACTGTACTAAAATTTTTCAGGACATAATTGCAAATTCTTAACCATACATTGCAGTTCCTTAACAATTTTTACCATAGCAGCAATTAATAAAGAGTTAAATTTATGTTCCGAGTGGAATTTTTAACATTTTGTAGTTAGCACCGTTCGTTATTTTAGATTGCAAACGTTTTTCTTTTTCTTTTCTATTTTGATCTATCCCGATCTAATTAAAACTATCTAAAGTGCAGTGCTATTTATTACGACTGGGACTATCGGACTTTGACCCCGATAATATGTGAAAACAGTATTAGTTAAAGATCATGTTTTTATGAAATATATATCGTTTCTGGTAACTTTTTTTTTTTTTGTAATTTATTTTTAAAGTTAAAAAAATTTCGATGTCGCATTAAAATTCTAATTAATAATATTTAAAGAAGAACGAAAATAAGATGGCGAAATTTTAAAATATTCGCTTGATGGATTCCGGTTTTTTAAATAGTTAATAAAATTATCGAAAATTACAAATACAATAACAAATATGTCTTAAGATCGAATATTAAATAAAATATAACGAAAACGTCTTTTCGGGGGGAAATATCGTCCATTTTTAATATTACAAAAAAAGAGAAAAGAAAATATATCAATAAGGATAACAAGTTTAGAATCGAAGACTTAAATAATAACCTATTTTCATTTAGGAAAGAAACCAACAAATATTAATAAAAATATTTTTCTATTTTTAATTAAAAAAGAAATATAGTAATATATATATATAAAATATTTTATAAATGAGTAACACACGACTGAACTATCTTAGTAAAGAGAGAAGTACCATACATGTGTTGTTCGATTTCCGGGAAGCCATGCCTATTTTCAGCTAAAAAAGAAAATCAAAAAAAATATTGGTAACGGTAAAAATGCGTGATTTGAATCTGGAACAGGCTTAAATCGCACTCTCCTATAAGTGCAATGTGCTAGCGATTTTAAGTATCCGGCATGCTGAAATCAATTTGTTTCTATTGGCCTTTATTGTGTTCTCAGTTAGCCCATCCGCTCCTAAATGGCAAAATTTGCAAAGTGCGCTTCGCATCTTTTTATTTCGAATTTTCGCGATTTTTTTTTTTTTTTAATTTTTCCTAATAAAAACCCTTAAAAGACCAGTATTTGCGATATCTTTTTCTTCCGGCACATTTCCCCACTAACTTTCACAACTGTCGCTAGAGACCTTTTTCTTTATTTTTTATCGTCTTCCTCCCGTGTTATCTTTATATCATCGTGTCTTACAATTGGTGTGGTGCTTTTGTCAATTAAGTATAAAATCTGTTTCGGTTTATGTTCGTTGCTCTTCAATATGGCCGGCACCTGAAACGTATTGAGCGCTTTTGAAATTCCGGATCGGACGAAACGTTAAATTACTTCTTGATCCAACTTCATATTTTACTAGTTTTCCACAGTTTTCCCGGCTTATTAAAAACTTTCTACCGTTCAGCTTCTTTTAAGTCACTTTCATTAGTCCGATATATTTATAGCCTTTGTTTTAACTTGGATCTCAACCTTTGTTATTCTTTTTCAAGAATCGTGAATTTCAATTAATTCAAAAACACAAACTTTTTTCCCCAAAATACACTAATATTATATATTAACAGATCGAAGAAGTAAATAAACAAAATAAAGGAGTACAACTGAATAATTAGAAAATAAAATTAAATAATCGGCTAAAAAGACCGCTATTGTTTATAATTCTATCTTTATACCCCCTTTTTTGTTTTTACATAAATATATATCTTAAGGTTAGGGGTCAAAAAAATGCTTAAAGTGTAACCCTTTTTTTCTTTTTTTTTTTTTTTTTTTATGTATGCACTACGGTAACATTTTATTCAGTTTTGGGATCGACGGGTTGAATTCATCGCCATGCGAAGGACGTAGTCGCAATGTACTTCTGTACAAAAGGTACGCGGAGGTACTGGTTTAACTTTTTCGATATATAAGTCGTCTCTCCGAAAAATCCAATAAAATTTATAATTGGTGACATTTTTAATTGTTCTTACGATGTCAATAATTTTTTTTTGAATTTCCTATTTTTTTTTTTTTTCAAATCTATTAGTGTGAATTTTTTTCAGTACTCGGAATTAACAATCGGAATACGAAATGGGGGTTTCTGAGCATTCAGCGGTTAAGAGTGAAAATTTGGCCTTCCTCGAGGTAGTGTATTAACGTTAACACACTGTTTAATATCTATACAAATGATCAGCCCATAAGGGAAGAAACACGTCATTTTATATACGCGGGGATGATCTTGCTGTTGCTGCTCAATCAAAAAACTTCGATGTATCGGAAGAGATGTACTAACTAACATCCTGGAACGACTTAACGTATACTGCACGCAGAATGCGCTAAATCTAAATTCGACAAAGACGCAGGTATGCGCTTTTCTTCTTAGAAACAGCGATGCTAGAAGAAAGCTAAAAGTAAAATGGAAGGTCTTAGAAAATCAAGAAAATCCTATATTACATTTAGGTGTGATTCTAGACAGAAGTTTAACATTCCGAGCACATTGCGAGAGCATAAAAAAAGAAAGTATTTTTACCAGGAACGGGATTATCAGAAAACTAATTGCAACATCATGGGGGAGAAAAATCAAATATAGTGTGGACATCTGCTATGGCTTTGTGTATATCAACTGCGCGGAGTATGCCTGTCCTGTTTACACGCGGTCTACACATGCGAAAAAAGTAGATGCCACGGTATATGATGATACTACGCGTATAATTACTGGATGCCTTAAGCCATCTAAATTAGAAAATCTGTACCTTCTAGGAGGAATCGCACTTCCCCTGATATAAGACGGATATAGAAAGAACAGAACAATTACAGGATGATCGGCACCTGATGTATGGCCAAGTGACAGAGTAACAGCGCGTCTAAAGTCGAGAAAAAGTTTTTTAAATGCAGCTACAGCGATCTCAAACTGTAGTTCTGCAGAAAAGGAGTGGCTAATGCGACGGAAAGAACAGAAATAAGAGAGCCACAAGAAAATCCCGCACCGGGATTAAATAGGATTGGTCGGTATGGAAGACGCTCGATAGAATACTCGCCGGATGCTCAAGAACGAAAGAGAACATGTCTATGTGGTCAAAAGGGGACGTTTTTTAACTTGTGATTGCGGAGAAATTCAGACAGCTATCCATTTAATGGATTGCAGATTTGTCGGTCCCCGGGTGTAATATATTTTATGGACGCGCGGATCATAACGCTATAGAACTGGCGAAGTATTGATTCAAGAAAGTATGATATTTGGCTCGAATACGATACGAATAAAAAATAAATAATCGTTAATAGTCACGCAGAAGATAAATCGGTGTTTATTATAAACGCGTATTTAGATAACTGAAAATCAAAAACATTTGCAATTAATCTCCACTTTCTGATAATGAAGTGGCGGATTCTTTGGTACTGCCCTCCTTCCGCTGCGTAAAAGTTTTCATTTCAGATTTTGGTATCGAATGTATACGTTTCCTCTTTTTCTAATAATTATTCTTTCTACAAACTAGTGTCTTCCTGCCAATAATCCGTATGGTTCTCTTTGTTTCCTTCACTTCGTCAATCTGTTGTTGTCGCCGTTATTTGTTCAAACTAGTGTCTTCCTGCCAATAATCCGTATGGTTCTCTTTGTTTCCTTCACTTCGTCAATCTGTTGTTGTCGCCGTTATTCGTATGCATTATTAAACCACAGTCTTTTATTTTCTTTCCGTTTCCGTTTTTTTATTAATTTCCTCTCCATTTGTCCTCTTCACTCTAACAATGCTGATCCTGTGCTTATTAAGTATTTATCTCTTTTTCTATTAAGCGTTCTGCTTTCTATTCCATTTTGCTGCGACTTGGTCTTCCTACTCCGTATTACGCCTCGTACATCGTATCTTTTCCTTCTCCACACATTGCTCCTATTATTTGTTGTTTCCTCCTAACACAACATTTGATACCGTATCCAAAATATAATTTACTCCTATTGTTTCTGGGTAAAGAGATCCCTGGTTGACGAGCGTAAAAAAAGAAATATATCTATATATATATATATATATATATATATATAGTATATATATAAAAAAAAAAGTGCAAGTTAAGAAAAATATATGTTGGAAAAATTAGAAAGGATACGAGCTTGCAGTAAAAGAAAAACAAAGACGGTAGGTGGAGAAAATAGACCAGAATAAAAAAAAACTGTAGAGAAATATATTTATTCGGGATGACTTAATGCGTCGGTGGCTCAGAAGGATTTTCTGATTGAACGAGAACAGTAATGGTGAAATTTGGCAAAAAATAACGAAAGCATTAAAAATAAAACTGATTCCGTCTCTGATTTTTTCACTATTGGGATACGTAACCTGTACAGGTAGAGATTTTAAACGCAAACTTAGGAACTCGCCATCTGAGAAAAGGGTGCAAGAATAATTGATGCGATGGAAAAATTTTGTGGTTGTTCAACGAAAAATACTTTAATCAATTATATGCAGTCGGATAACAATAACGTAGCAGAAACGGTGCAGTTAGCTGAGATAGAAGGAAAGTGACAGGCCGAACCTAAGCAAGGTGGTCCAGAATTTTAGAATTTTACAAAATTCGTAACACATTATCGCAAAGTACGCCGGCCTACAAAATGTCAAACATCGTTGCGATGTTTCTGCGAAGGACTTGTGTAAGGTGAAAATCATCTGACATAAGCGACATAATGGAGTTTTTGAAATTCCTTTATCGCTAATAGTACAATCTCGGATTCGGGGATAGATGCGTATTGTGATAAATGCTTCAGATTACAGTAAATGCTTTTGTGAGTTACAAAAAATCTTCACAAAAGTAAAACACATTATAAGACAACTCTCCTAATTAGGTTAGTTTGGAATATTTGTATGGGCCCCCTCACCGGCTGTAGTTCCGAGTAATGACCGGATAAATCGGGCTGTCAGAGATGTCTTTTCTTCTTTTATGAACACAGTGCTCGCTCATCAAGCTTTATATTCAAATTTCTTCAGATATATTATTCAGAAAAGTGGAGAATCTTTGTTTTTATCTCAAGTTGATGTGGCTGAGAGTTATTAAACCAAACGCACAAAGCCTTGGTGGCTACTATTTGGCTGAAAATCGGACATACTTTCGTACTATAAAGTCCATGAACGTTCTGTTTTCCACTAGTACTATGTCCCTTTTGTTTGCAACTCATCCTGCCGACGATTAACCGCATACTCTAACAATGCCCGAGTGTTGGCCTGTTGAATGAACTCGTTCAATCAGTACTAATACCCCTAATTAATTCCTTCGTCAGGTGTGTGCTGACGCGTAAACAACAGGTTAATTTGAAGTATCTGGTACAAGTGCAGTTCCAGACGGTACCTATGCTTTACTACTGTTTAAATAAATAAAAAAAATAAATAAATAAGGGGGATATTTATTTGGAATTTATATTAATTAGCAAGAAAAATAGTTTCATTTAAGAAGGTTTCTATGAAATATTTACGTCTTAAATTTTGTATTACACAATTCAGTTTGCATTTGGCAGAGAATCTTAAAACGACATATGCTACGAACAGCAATTTAATTAGTAACATATATTCACTATGGTTTGCAATCGGTTACGGTTTGGCCCTAGCCAGAACATACTTTTGATCAAAAGAAGAAAAAAAAACTGTTTTATAAATAATACACACGCACATACTTCATTAACGCCTTTTACAATTGCTCTCATGGTAGCATTACGAGGTCCATCTACCGTCTTCCCATCATCGGTTGGGCCCCACGAAGCGCTGTATATATCGATCAAGTGCGGTTCGTGTCCCATCGAGTTCGCCTCTATTAAATCAGTCATGTAGGGCTGGTCTAACATCCTAATGCCTGAAAAAGACACCTTCGTTCGTAAATTCGTTCTCTTTGATCGTACGCAATTTCAAAATTGCTACTTTATCGTTCGCGTATTTGCATTATTGCATTATTACTTACCAGCGACTTTGGAGTCGTACGCTACGCCGACTCCGCAAATACCGTTATCTCTGGCCGCTGCAACTTCTCCGGCGCATCTTGTTCCATGACTGAAACAAAATAATAAGTGTATATAAGTAACAATAATAAAATTATAAACTATTAGAAGCAACAAAGGAGATACGTAATTTTCCTTCACACCTGTTAGATTGCTTTTCGTGTTATCGGTATTCCTACTGAAATGTAAATGAATTTCCGGCAATACTTAAATTATTTCTAGCTATATAATCGTCTTGGGGTAGCCTTAAGCTAGGATGAAACCAGTATTATTATTGATTTAAATCAGGCTTTTTAAGATAACCGAGCCATTTTCAGGAATTTCGGTGGGCCGCACCCCTGTTGTATTTTAAAAACAAAACCGTCTGGTTAATTAAAAATTACGGTTAATGGAAAAACTTAATATACACTAGCCAGATGAACAGACAGGATTTTGAAAAGGAAGGAGAACGATAGATCATATACACACGATGTTACGTAAATAATCGAAAAAAACAAACGAATAAAGAATATACGAATGTGCATGGCCTTCGGAGATTTCGAAAAGGCGTTTGACTGCCTGAAAACCAAAGCAATAATACGAGCATTAGAAGGGATAAAAGTTAGCAGTGCGTACACATGAATAATTAAAGAAAATATACGAAAAGGCGACAGCTAGATCGGCGATGAAAAACATAACATTCGACTGAAAAAAGGAATAAGACAAGCAGATGAGCTGTCCGCGAAATTGTTCAAAAACAGTATCGGAACGATTAAATGGGAAAATATATGCAGGTATACAGGTCGGAAATAAAAAATTAACCCACCTCTTATACGCAAATAGCTTGAAAGAATTATAAGAAATGATATAGTCAGTGGTAAATGCGCAGAAATAGGGCTTAAAATAAATATATGTGCAATGAACTTGTAATGGATAAATACAGTGACATAGTCATATAAACACACAGAAACTAGAAAAATTCATTTATTTAGGATAGTTGGTACAAACAATTTAGAAGATGAAATATCCAGAATACAATTAATATGAAAGGCGTTCTTAAAACTTAAGAATACACTTAAAGACAACACTCCTAAGTCTGAAAAAAAGAGTGTTTGACCAGTGCGTTCTGCCAGTTTTAACATAAGCTAGCGGAACACGGGTATTAACAAAAAAAAAAAAAAAAAAAGTTAATAAAAAATAAAAATTAATCAACGAAAAATGGAAAATGTTGGGGATTGCTCTCAAGGACAAATGGACGAAGAGGCGTATCCGAAAAACAACGAAAGTGACAGAACATATTATTAAAAATAGAGTAAATGGAGATTTATGGACATCATATCATTAAAAATAGAGTAAATGGAGATTTATGGACATGTGGCTAGAGACGAAGACCGCTGGATAAGTATGACAACACAATGGAAACCTGATGATGGCAAACGACCCTTAGAACGACCGAGAATACGATGGACAGATGAAATTCAAAAATTCAGAGCAAACTGGCTGGAAGAAGCCCAGGATCGCTGCGTTTGGAAAAAATTGGGGAAGGCCTTCGTCCAGCAGCGGACTGATAATGGCTAACGAAGAAGAAGATGAAGAAGAATTGTTAACTACGCGCGCCGTGTAAATTGACGATATCGTTTGAAATGAACTAGTCTCTTACGACGTTCTCTTTTTGATTACGCAATTCCCATTTCGCGCGCAAAAAAAAATCTTCCGGGAAATTTCCTTGCTAGTGTTGCAGTTAATTTTTCCCATTTACTGGAACATAAATTACAAGGGAATTACCGAAACTCGAAGGTCCCATATTGTGTTCTCTGCATTGTGGAAAGATTGCATTAAAAATAGGGGTTCAGCTCGTGAAAAACACAAATTTGATTAGTTATCGATTTACTTCCTGCTAGTAATTTAAAATGCTCGCGCAGATAACGTTTTTAGTATCGAAGCTCGATTTAATCTCGCCGAAAATAGTTACAAACAGCGAAATCCAATTACAATTCGCTAATGACCTTTTAAATTTACCCACTAATTAGTTTACAGCCTTCGCCGTATTTTGGAAAATTGTGTTTTCGTAAGAGAAAATTGAAATGCGCCCATTTTTAAATCGAAAGATTTCAGCCGGACAAACCACCTCTAATCGCACACGTTTTATTATACGTTGAATATATTTCACCGATAACCGTACGGTCGGAGAAATTAGAATTCACCGCTGTACGAAAAAATAAGTGAAGCGCGCGCATCGTATTTTAGCGTACTAAAAAATCGAAATAAGATCTCTGTATTTATCGGTAGAAAGTAAAGTAATTGAAAAATATTTGCACAACATTTTTTTTTTTTTTTTTGTTTTTTGATGGGCTCGTCAACCGGGGGGACCTTTATCCAGAAACAATTAGAAAAGGAAGGAGTCAATTATATCTTGGATACGGTATCAAATGTCGTGTTAGGAGGAAGCAACAAATAATAGGAGCAATGTGTGGAGAAGTAAAAGATGTACGAGGCGTAATGCGGAGTAGGAAAACCAAGTCGAGGCAAAATGGAATAGAAAGCAGAACGCTTAATAGAAAAAGAGATAAACACTTAATAAACACAGTATCAGCATTATTAGAGTGGAAAGGAAATTAATAAAAAAAACGGAAACGGAAAGAAAATAAGAGACTGTGGTTTAAGAATGCATACGAATAACGGTGACAACAACAGATTGACGAAGTGAAGGAAACAAAGAGAACCATACGGATTATTGGCAGGAAGACACTAGTTTGAACAGACAGATAGAAAGAATAATTATTAGAGAATCTTTGCTACCATAAATCCAGTCTAAAAAATACGCGTGTTGCATCCAGATGTATTTATTCTTTTTTTTTTTTTTTTCTTTCTTGGGTTCACCAGCAAAGGGGATTGACCCAACGACCAGTTGAGGAATTACTAGATGGGAATTCCATTGGAGCTAGAAATTACGAAGTTAGCAAGGATGGGCACTATGTTCATTGATGGAAGGGAAAGTATGAAAGGAGCACTAGAAGTAGTGGGGAAGTTGAGTTGTAACAATTCGTGGTGAAAAAGAGTGCGTTCAAAAAAGGGAGACGCGGGCACTCGAAGAAGAATGTAGATGTATTAATACGGACATTTCTATTTGATACAGTGATATATCAAAATAGGATGTACTGAGAATCATTACTATGCAGACCTCTGATCGTCTCAAATTATAATGATTTAAACGTCATGTTTTTGTAGACTACGAAATCAAAAGACAAGCAAATAAACATGTCGTCTAATTTAGCACTTGTATGAATTCACTTGCCACCAACTGATGGATAATTCCGGTGAGATACACGCGGACTGTGTAGCGAAGTAAGCCTTTAGACCTTGCCCAGCCATTATAAAGTTCAGAGCGTATTACTACTGAGTACTACCCTTCCAATAAAAAACCCACATTCTTTATCATATTAAATTCAACGCTAAATGACCACTAAAGTTGGTCAGATGTAATGAAAAATAATGAAAAAAAAAAAGGGAAAAAATTCTATTTAGGAAATAAAATATTCGATAAAAGAACAAAAATACGGTCGATCTTATTATTGTTATTTATTAATTTTTTTTTTATTGATCATCCATATTCACGGTTGTGTTATATAAAATTAGCCGAAACTAAGCTCGGTTCAGTATTGTTTATTTATTTCTTTTGTCCTCCGCTACAAATTGACCCATAAGCATTACAGATGAAATTATTTATTCACTTTTTCGATTTGATTAAAAGTGGCAATAACAAGGAAATTAAGAGCCGGAATGTCACAATAAATCTGTATAAAGTGTTTTTTTTTTTGTTAAAATTTATAAATATAAAATAAATAAATTCTCCTTAATAACAAACGAAAATAATTATAAATTAACTTTAACGAATTAAAAAATACCGCAATTTAAAGAAACTTGACGACTGTATCTAGTAACATTCCTTCCTTCTTGTTAAGGTTTACGGCACTATTTAAAGACTGTAATACTTTTAGCAGTTGTAAACATGAATATAAAAGCTGCTTTTTTCAAAGCTGTACAAGGTATCGAATATTTCTGTGTTCACATAAATATACTGACGAAAATTTGAAACATTAAATTTGCTTGCGAAGTGAGAGCCCTATTCGGAAGTTTTTCTCTTATCATTGGATTCGCGGAGAAGTATTTAATAGCGTGAGTATAATTCTTTCGCATAATTTTTAGTAACAAAAAAAAAAAAAAAAAATTTAGATAACTAATTGGCCGCAGATGATTTTGAAAAAATTAGCCTATGATAGGTGTATTTAACGCGGATATTTTAAAAATAGTGATTTTATTCCCGAAAATTTTCTAATAATAGATAGAATTATACTTCAAACAATTATCTTGCAGATGATCTTTCTTCTCGGTTTTTATATTCGAGAAGTGAAAACATTTATAATGGCAACTGAACTAAAATTGCTTCCAAAGATCAATATCGAGTCTGAGGATTTTTCGATGTTTATCTTGAAATATGTAATAAGGAAAATAAGTAACCGCATTTAAAACGTTTCTGATGATTGTTGGTGTAAGCTTTCTGAATGGTTAAGATTTTAAAATCAAAATTTTAAGTTTTAAAATTAATGTTTTAAATATGGTGTGCGTCTACCGTAAATTGTTTTCCTAATGAAAATAATGTTTGTTCGATTCATTGAAATTACTTAGGTTAGTGCGATATAAATGACGGTTATGTAGAAACTGATTAATGTGTTATATCGTTAAAGAAATTATTTAATGTTAGTGATATTGTTAACTATTAAAAGTGCGCTCCCTTTTTAATTTGGAAACCGTAATTTGTTTAGATAAAACGCGTTATCGTCATTTTTTACATTTTTTACATTTTTGACTAGTAAATTTTCGGTATATTAATCCAGCCGGAAGTTAATTTTTATATTTTCAGGGGCAAAAATACTGCTGTCTAACTAACTGCTTAAATACGAAAAAAGGCGTACACACCTGTAGTAACTAAATAATTAGAATTAATTAAAAAAAAAAAAATTTGTAGTTAAAGTAGAAATTATCGAATTGAGATGTTTGTATTAATTAAATGTAAAATTAGATGGATCGTTACCGAATATCCCGTTGCGATCTCATTATTTAAACTCGTAATAGAAAAATAAATAAGTATACATATTATTATTATTATTATTATTATTTGAACGAAAAACAGCTACACCGCAACAGCGACTGACGTCATTTATCAAAATTCATAAGCGGCTTTTGTACGGGCACCGATCGCGATGATTTTATTAATTAACAACTCGCACGAAGCAAATTGCATTCAAAATTTAGTTGGCCCCCTTTTATATCATATTAATTCCTTAACCGGGTTTCTGTTTGGGTAACTTATTAAACGAGCGCCTTTATCGGAGTTGTTTGTTTTTTCGTTGCGGTTTAACGCGGTAAGAGAATAAATGAGATGAAGATTTACTCCACTAATACAGAAAAAACTTTTCTAGAGATAAATCTAAGAAGTGTGTATAATTTTGAAATTTCAATGTGAACAATAAGTGCCATTTTAAAAGAACAACAGCTTCGTTTCAGAACGGCAAACAAAATGCGTCTGCAGACTTTGTTTACTCGAGAATTTATGGCTTTCTGAAATCCTGTTATATTCGTAGTTGTCATGGCTGTGATAAAGAAAAACCGGAAATAAAAGCATTCTATCCAATTGCTTTTCAATATGGAAGAAAAGTCTGCCTAGCATAACTGATTTTTCTCAACAGCTGCAAACGAAGTTTATTATTTATACTTTTATTTGAGATGATAACAATTGAAAGGTTTGCTTATCATTATCATTATCATTATCATTATTATTATTATTATTATTATTATTATTATTATTATTATTATTATTATTATTATTATTATTATTATTATTATTATTATTTTCAAAGAATAGCTTCGTTGTATGATACGTTTGAAAGAAAAATTACGCGGCACTGACTCTGTTTCACATTTTATACTGTTACTTTGGAATAATTTTATAATAATTAGAACATAGTAAAGATAGAATAATAAGAAAACTAATTTAACTATTGCACATACATATACAAGTCAAAACCCGTCGGTATTTAGTTGAGTAACAACTATGTATATAGCGAAATTTGTTTATCTTGCTAATTAAACTCTAAAATACAATTAAATACTAATTCTAGCTTAACAAATAAATAAACAATAATTTCCTGACAGAGATAAACAAATCAAAATAAAAAAAAAAAAAATTAGCTTTCTTGTGAGTTAAACGTTGTGTCACATATAATATTAAAATTTAAGATTACTAGCGTTGAGTTAAATCGTTCAAATTATTAAATTAAAAATTTTTTTTAAAAAATATTATTACAACGTATTATTGGTATAAAGTTGATGCATATTTATGTTATAATTTACCGGTAATTCGTGATTAATGTTACTAGACCAGCTCTAATTTTATTAATTTCAAAAGATCTTGACGAGTTTTATATTGCTTTTGTGTAGCTTAGATTGATTAGGTAAAATTATAAATTTATTTTTACTACATTACAAACGTTACTACTTAACGAATTCGTTTTACACTTTTAATTTTAGTTTTAACTTTAATTATAGTCTTAAATATAATCCTCAGTTAACATATATTGTAACGGAGTTACTACACTGAGTTCAAAATATGGTTAGATTAGGTATTATCATATATGTTATTTACAATATATAATTTCATATAGGTATGTTAGTGTAATAAATTTGAACTTTGCTGAACATATATTTAGCACATTTCATTTATATTTCTGTTACCAACCGTGCGCATGAACGGTTTAAACACATGGGCGCCGGGAGGGGGGTGCAATGAGGTGCACTTGCACCCCCCTGTCGGGAAGGAAAATACACAGAAAAAGATAAAGAATTTTTTTTATGAAGTCATCGTCGGAATAAAAACTTGAGGCATCTTTTAGGAAATTAACTGATCGACAAAAATGGTCTCTACAAAAATATGTATTGCTCATTTTACGAGTTTTATTAATTAGTGAGTTATAAAATTAAGAAGAAAAAAAAATGTCCTCCACTTTTTAAACTTTAACCTTCAATATCTTTTAAATGGTTAGATTAATAGAAAAAGTGTAAGAGATCTCTTTTGTAAAGCGTTCAGTTTCCTGCAAAAATATGTATTGAGATTTGCTGTACGTTCAATTAATGGCAAGATATGAATTTTTTCATATGGGATTAAGGAAAAAATAGAAAACTGATGAGGAGGACTTTCTCCTATTACTATTAACAGTTCATATTTCGAGATAATTTTCTAGAGGTGCATAGCAACCAATTTTTCGGTATCGGAAGTAAAAAAAAATAGTCGATTGTTTTTACCCCCCACCCCCTACCATAGTGCAAATGCAGATGCACCTCCCTGAATGTAATCCTGGCGGCGCCCATGTTTAAACATATTAAATTGTAAATTATTGTAGATTTTATAAATTGTAAAAATACATTCTGATTTGATTTGATCATTATTTATTATATATTTAGATTATTATGCGCACAGTTGTGCGAGACTTAGTCGATGTTACAAAACAATTTTTACATTTAAATACGATACACTAAAAAAAATAAAACTTATTGGTACTTAAAAATATAAAAATGAAAAAAAAAAAAAAAAACAAACGAAAAAATAGTTTCTATCTGGATGTTGTGTAATTAAAATATTTTTTTTTTTAATAAACCACTGTTTAAAGGCTATCTTCTTAAGTTCCTACTTAAACGATCAATATTTATGAACTACTATTATATAACGTGCTGTGGAACTAATCCAGTAACAAATTCCTATCTGTAATATTTAACAAGAATAATAACCATTAATTAAGCCGATAAACGAAACAAAGGAGAAATAAATAAATAAAAACGTCCAGGAATGCGTAGATTTTACGCGAGTAGTGGACAATGTGCATATAGACAAAATCCAGAAACGTGATTTACAAACTCGAACATTACTGCTAATGTACAATACAGAAAATGGCATTTTAGGTGCCGGTCTGTATTATTATTCAAAAATATTTACCCTAAAAATTGTAAAATTGTCTTTTAGAAAAAAAAACAAAAAAAACCGAAATTTCCTTTACAAATTTAATAAAAATGGGTTAAAAAGTTATTTAATCGACAAAACATATTTTGCAACACTTAAGGGAGTATTATTATAAGTTTTAAATTAATTAATTTCAATCAGAGTCGGGATCAAATTCAAATTGTAACAATAATTAAAAATCGAGTTAAATATTCCCGATCTTTTCAATCCTCGGCTTATAGAAAATGAATGATTGTGTTGTTAAATATGGGTTTTTAATTGTTGTAATTTGTGTGCATGTGAATTTCCAACATGAAGGACTCCAATTAAGGTATAAATGTTGTTCAAGAGTAATCGCAATATCCCTCCGGTAAGGTATATTTTACTTTTGTGGGCATTTTTATTGTATTCTTAACAGTAAATCTTGATGTGGTTTCTATTTTTTTTTTTGCGTAAAAAAATCGCTTTACGCTCGTTGTTACGTATTCACGTGTGTGTCTTATTAAGATCTTGCGAATATGCAAGATTTTTGCGTAATTTCGTTAAAAACAAACAAACAAGTATGAATATTTAAAGTTTTCGATTACCATAATTTATCGAGAGGTCAAAAGTAAGTGAGAACGACGAACTAATTTAAATAGAGATTAAAATTTTTCTCCCTAGACAAGGAGAAGTATATTGCGGAATGTCGCTGCTTTTGCCAGTCTTCAAAATTTCATTGGAAATAGATCGTCTATTCGTTTTCTTTTGCTAGCCGTATTATAAACATGAATTTTTCAAAAGGACACATCATTCTCGCAAAGCGGGACCATCTCAAAGTGTTTATTTCTATACTGCATCAGCTGTTTGTACAAATCTTTTTCGCGAAAAATTTCATATTGATATTCCGGGCGTCTTATTTCTTTCGCTTTCGACGTACCGCAGACGGTTTTGCCAGCAATTTTCTCAAACGTAGGAAACGGTTCAATGTAGTCCCTATAGCCACGCGAGAAGATTCGATTAAATTGTTTTTCCTTTTTTCTTCTAGATACAATCATCTTCCCATCTTTATTATCTACTTCACATGCAATCGAATTTCGGTCATTCTATATATTTTTTAATAGGTTTTAATTTTTTTTTTTTTTTTTTAAATTTTGTAATAAACAGTATGAAAAAAAAGCTGTTTTTGGAAATGGTAAGTACCTTTTTTCTAAATTTTAAATGTAAAACTGCAGAGTTCGTTTTGAAGTTAAACCAAAAAAAAAAAAAACAAAAAACAAAACAGCAATTGATTTTTTTCCAAAATTTATTTAAAAGATAACACAGATGAAATAAAATGACCTAAAATCTCAGCAAGCACTAACACGCGTTGATGTAACCATGCTATAACCGATTTGATTGATTAAATTAATTTAAAATCATCGCAGTTTATGCATAGTTTCGCGGTACGAAATAACGTCACGCAAAAGTACTATATCACCATCGGTAGATGTTCTATGGGCGTACATCGGGGCCGATTACTCAAAAACCATTATTAAACAGTATGCGTATTAATAGAAAATGTTTGAATTCGACTGTTAACGGATGCGTTTAGTTTTCGTATTAGCCATTATTATACTAAGCGTGAAAATATGTCATATAATAACATTGTCGAGACTATTATTTGGCAACTTTAAGTGGAAATAAAACGAAGAATGCCGGGCCAACTTCAAAAAAATAATTTCTTTAAAATACTGCCGGTAGTTCGCCGATTTTAAGTAATTCGGGTGGATGGTGCTTAAATTATTTCACGTGCTCTTTAGATGGCCAAAGTCGAAAATAAAAAAAATCATTATTAATAATAATTATAATGGTTATTCCTTTTTTATTAATATAATTAGCCCTTTAATTCAGAAAAGGAAAATAAAGAAATCTGAATAGTTTCCGTATATATACATATATATATATATATATATAAATATGTATATATGATTTAGGTTAGGTTAACGGTAAATGTGCGAAAATGTGCGAAATTCTGAATCAATCGAGTTGCATTAGAAAAATTCCGAGCGATCTATTAAAATCACCGAGATGTAAGTCATTATACGTGTACAATGTCTGCGTCAGTAATAAAAGTGAGTGTGAACGATATATCATGGAGTGTGTCAAGGCTCGTGATTAAATATTAGCAGTGGTGATATCGGACATCAGTCAAGCGCTTGATGGGAAATTTTGCATTATTGCTCTGTTACCCAAATTATTATACATAAATACATGCGTCATTCGATGCCGGAGGGGCTCCTTCTATTTTTCCTCGTCGTCCGATTTGGCTTTATCGTCCTTTTTTATATTTTAGTGTAGCGTTGAAAAAAGAAAAAAAAAGAAATGCGGTTGCTAGTCATATTAAATAATTACCCGCTGGTTTTTTATTAAATGCATCGAAAAATATATTGTTTTTTCCTGTTTAAACTAATGTCATCCTTCTGGGGTTTTAGTACAATTCTCCCGTGATTGGCGTTCGCGTCATAGGCGTTCCGAGCGAAGGACATTGTGGACCGCTCCGCGGCGGATAGGAATGGTTCTTTTTTCTCTTTTGTTTTTCGTGTTTTTGTTTTCCTTTCGTTTTTTTTTTTTTCTTAATTTTGAAGAATTTTTCTTCAATGGCGCCCAAACTGATTTAGACAGAAACGTAGTGCAGCGATTCGTAACAATGTCTTGCGCAAACTTTTACGGAATTTGCAGTTTGTTTCATTTTAAATATTGAAATAGAAATTTTAATATATGCAAGTTTTTTTTTTGTTTTTTTTTGGGGGGGGGGGTCTTCAAAAAATAAAAAAGACACTAGCCTAAGAAGAAGGAAAAGTATGAGAGGCGGTATCAGATGTTTATGCGATCGGATATGGAGACTCAAGTGCCGGGAATGACCGATGCCGACGCAAGGAAAGAACAAAAGATGCATAATACGGAGTTGGAAGACCAATTAACAGAAGAGAAGAATAAAAAGAAGAACGTTCGGAAGCGATACAGGTGCACTCGAAAAAAATGTTATCAGCGTCACCTATAAAGTTGTGTGGATCCCCGGGCAGTCTGTAATCGAAGACGCCGATATAGCTCGTTCATCCTTTCCGTAGATAAATTTCTCAGTGTTTTTTCATCTTACAACCTCTTCACTTCAGCTCATTCCGAACCACGGTTAAACTTGTATTCCTCCTAATTCTCAAATGCGGGTTCCTTTTATCTTTTTTTCATCCAGTCTAATCTGCCGTTTTGTTTCTGGTTTTTCAATTCTCCCTCTCCATGCGGCGTTCAACTCTCTCTGCAATCTGTCGCTTACGCTTCAGGCGCAGTTTGCTTCCTGCTTCCTTATTTCGCTTCTCTCTCTCTCTCTCTCTGTCTCTCTCTCGCTCTAGTCCGCTGTTATCACCATTCAATTAGAAGTGCGCGAAATTTTTTCTCAAGTTGTATCACTTTTGACCGGCTAGTAAACACTTCTAAGATTATACTACCTTTTCTTTCATCATTCTATACGCGTTACTGCTACTCTTTATTTCCTTCTTCATCTTTCTATTTTCGTTTTTGTTTTAACCGAAACGTAATTGTACACTTATTGAAAACCCCCATCGAGTTAGAAGAATATATTTCCCCGGTTTCAGTTGAATTTTACAATGACTATTATTTCGTCTGAGTTTAACCGGAGTTAAGAGTGCACAGCTATTATAATGTGCGGACGGAATTGTAATTATTCGGTTTCCATTTTTTTTTTCTAGTTAATTGGAATTATGAACACTAAACCGGTCCGCGGCAACAGGATGCGTGATTTTTTTTCCCGGAAATTCGAATATTTAAGAAAATTCCGAATAGTCGTCGACGTATTTTCATTAAAAATGAAACGTTAAAGGTACAATTTCGCGATGCTGCTGGAAGTGCTGAGTTGCTAAGGGATGTGAGAACGTCTCTGAGTTGAGCGCAGCGACTGACCTTCGAGAAAAGTTCATTCTTTCCCATCATCGTGCTTGTTGCCTTTTATCGCTCTTTCGCTCAAGGTCAGACAGGGAAATTGGATAATTACGTCGTGGAAACCGCGGCTAACGAGAGCTAATCCGAACGGTTCCAGTACGCGCAGCGAGCAGTTAATCGGTCGAGTTTTACCGGCTGAATGTTTTATTAGTTCCGGGTGCGAACGTTGCAGACGATAAAACTATCGATTACTTGTTCCACCGTTTTTCGCGTCTCGGACGTGTCGCCCGGAAATCCATAGCGACGGCGCTAATTCACCGTTTTGTTCTTATCGCGTTCTGTTTCGCAATCGACCGGCATCAAATTTTTACAACCGGGGCGATGGGCGAGGGGGGGGGGGGTCTGTGGCTGCATCTTGCAATCGTAAAATGAGATTAATCAGAATTCGCGCATGATAGCTTCGGACGAGGCTTAAGCCGAATTCGAATGGCGCGCGGCCCGTTAAAACTTTTAAGATAAGAGCAATGTGTACACGGTAAGTTGTGTTCGTTTCTAAAAATGGAGTTTATTCGTTCCTAAAATTAAGTTATCGATTAAAATGAAAGCGATAAAGCTTTAGTACTCGTCATCCACACCTTTTACGACGTCAGCGTAGAACGGTTCTTTTCAATACTAATCACTTTGCCTCCGCCTGTTTTCTCTTTGCAGAGATTTCATTGCGCCGTTTAAGAAGGCAGTCCCAGATCTTCGATACGGGTTAGCCTCGTTCAAGATCAGTTTGAATTTCGACTACCGCGGAGACTCGCGATCTGAATAATCCTTGCAAAATTTCCTCCGCACTTAAAATTCTTCTTCCTTCGACTCCTCATCTCGTTACATTTTGTTCGATCGTTTTATTTATGGCAGTCTTTAGCATGATTTCTACTGTCGTCTCTTTATTCCATTCGACTGTTTGCATTCTATTTTCCTTTCTACCAATATTTCACCTTTGCGTATTTTTTGTCTCGATTATTACGATTTGATCGGCGTGTTTTTTTTTTTCTTTCAAATATAACATCTACTTTCCTTACAGTGTTCCACGCTCTGCTGCCTTTGTTTTCTTCCTCCCTCCGCTACTATTCCCATTATTGCTTTCTTTATTTCTCGAAAATTTCGGGTTGCGTATTAAAGAGCGAAGATGGAAATTATGGAACTTGTAAAGTTCCGTATAAATTTAGTCAACGGAATTTTTTTAACGGGTGATCCAGAAATAACTAAATCCGATTTCGTAACAAGCTAATAAACGGGAACCCGAAGGAACTTGACCGGTTAATTTAAACTACGTAGGTTTAACGAGAGATTATAAAACTTTCAATATGTCAAAACTAATTGACAGAAAAACAGAGGAAACTAAATTGCAAAAATTTCGCTTCTCCGTTTTTAATGCCCACTTAAAACTCGAGTACAGGGCTCCCCGTCTACGGTTTAGCAAAACCTCAGACGCAAATACCGTTGCAACTAGAGCAACTTCATGCAGTACAATCAAAGTCTACTACTTGATGAGAAAGGAATGGCTTCTTCAACCTCGTCTTCGGGAATTACTACTTCAAACTCATTCTCCTCCGATACTCTAGTAAATCCCCTTTTTCTATACCCATTGCACGTTTGCTGAAAGATTTTCATTTCCTTATGGAGTCCTTAATTTTTTTCCCACTTCATCGTCTCATGCTTTTCATCATCATTCTTAGTTATCATGGTCAAACTTTTCGCCGTCATTGTGTATATACATCTATCCTAGAAGTAAGCAAACTGTCCTTAGTATACTATCAATTACGCCTCTCGGGAAATTATTCCGTCCGTAAATTTCGGTTAGACCTCACGAATTTCCTGAAAATATCGGTTCACGGTGAACAACAGCCGCTTCCTCCTTCGAGCAGTAACAGAAGAATGAATTTGTTCTTCGCACATTGGTGATATACAAATTTTCCAATCCTACGTCTCTCCTAATAGCCTGTTCAGTCATTGCGACTGTTGCATATATTTGTGTCACAGTCTTTTCGAATGCTTCGGATTCTCTAAAATCCGCTCTTTTCCATCAATATTCCAAAACTGTTTGCAGGGAAACATAGTGTTTTTTCCCAATTATTTAAGCTCTTCGTCTTTTTTCCTCTCATTTAGTATTTTACATTTTTCGTACCCCTCATCCGGCCAGGATTGTTTCTGTACGCGGCGCGCGATAATGTAATAAAAAAATAAGAAACACAACATTTAGTTGAACAACAACAATAATATGCTATTAAAAATAGAGACCGTATTATGAGCAAAATTTGCTTTACAAACACTTTCCTTTCATAGTCATCCTCAGGGAGCACTACCGTATGCTCAAGTTTTGCTTCTGCTGCACACCTGTTCCATTCATATAAATAATTCCTAACCTATTTATGTACAAATACGCTTTATATTGAAATAATTATGTACGTATTTTAGTTTTACTTCAACAGATACGGTACATCTTATGTTTAGTGTGGAATTTAACTTTTACCATTTTTCAGTAATATAATGTATATTATGTGTATACTTCAGCTCCTTTGGTAATTGTTTTATTTAATCTGCGAATTGCATAACGTGCACATGTTTTTTTTTCCATTACCTACTTCGTGGGACCAAGGGTTTTTCGATTTAACAGGGCTTTATCATGAAAGTAATAATTTCTACACGTCTGCTCAACAAAGTGAAAAACAATAGAAGAAAATAAAGATGTGTTGCAAGGCAATAACTTGTTTCCATTATTATTTATTATACAGATATTTGAAAATATATGTATATGTATAAAAAGGAATGTTTGTATGTATATATTTTATTTACGTATGTTTCTATGTAAGTTTGAATGTAAGTTTATGTATGTATGTTTGTCTCGTATGCGTTTCTGAAGCACTGGACGGATCATGCTCAATATTTTCAGAATATATTCGTGTTGTCGAAACGAAGGTTTTAAGGTGCGGCTGAGTTTCTATTCCTTTTCCTTCACGAAATATGAGGTTTTAAGTAGTTGAGATGAGACCAGCGGTATAATCAAAAAAAAAAAAAAAGTTAACTTTTATCAAATTTTAAATAAAACGATTACCGTGCTAAATATAAATTAAACGTAATAATTTAAATAAAATAATTACTACAGTAAATAATAAACTCTCTAGATGACATTTTAATAATTTCTGACGTAAGTAAATACATATATCTGTTACTTCACTTTTACTGAAATCATCAAACCTTCATGACGTGATCTAATAAACATACAAGTCGTGCTAGCTGCTGTACTCATTGCGGAGAGTTGAAAAAAGTAGTTTTTTCTATTATTTTTACTGAAAAATAAAAAAAAAAAAACCTGCAACGGAATTTTTCAATATTTGCTGCTACTATCGGGAATGTTATTTTTACTCAAATTAGAAATCTTTACTCAACTACTGTAGTTTGTTGTGTTGCGTGGTAATAAATTAACTTTAATAAAATGGGAGCATTCGGAAGATACGAATGAGGAAGATGTTCTTTTTATTTATGGGGGAGATCACCGTGTGTGAATAATTAAGTTCCTTCAAAACGATGGCTGTGTATTCTAGTAGAGCGAAACTTTTTATTAGATTACGACAGAAAAGTTATAGAAAGATCGATAATCTTTAATTAAACGTGAAACATGGAGACTATTTTTTCTCTCGAACGGTGATAAACATGTTTGCCCCAAAAGATTGAGAAAGAATCCGTTATATCAATATAATTCCGGATAAAACAAAACGTTTTTTACGAATTTCCAAGTACAGATTTAAACGGGTATTACAATGCACAGGCGAAGCCGTGAGTACAGCTAGTACAAAGGGTGATGGGCCAAAACAACTGCAACTACTCTCCGTTCACAGAGTATGGACGTTATCTAGCGGTCAAAAAGCCAGTGGAACATGATGAAGTTCATTCTTTTTCCGATAGCAGAACATATAGCACAACACGAGCGCCATTATAGTAATTACGGATGTCTGAACGAAGTGCAGTTAGAGTTTCGCATAGAAACTACAATGTATGTCTATAGCGAGCTCGTCAGTCGATAACATGGATATCAAAACCGGATAAAATGTTCCAATTCATTATTAGGAAATGATCGGCGAATCTTAACTGCATACGGTACGGAAAGTTTAAACAAGGTCACAATGTTGCGAAGGTATAAAACGTTTATCCATGAAACAACTGTATTGATCTCTTTTTCGAAAAGTAGCGGTCCAAAAGGATGCGCAAGTATATTGTGAAGAACGATACTTTGAGAATGCTGACGACGAATCAAACAGCGAGTAAACAATTTAAGGTGTAAGAATTTCTCTTATTGTTAGTCCGTAAGGGAAACTCTAACTACGCTTCGTTTACACAGCTGTATGTTCGTATTGCTATAATGGCGCTCGATCTGCACTTGTTACGTTGAAAAAAGAATGAACTTCATGTTTCATACTTTTTTTTAACCGATAGATAACGTCCTATTGTAGTTGTTTTGGCCCACCCTTTGTATATATATATATATATATATATATATATATATATATATATATATATATATATATATATAAATAAATTGTAAACGATATAATCGTGATGATCTTTTTTTTTTGAATTTCCTCGACTGGAAAATCGAATGAATGCCGCTGTCGTTAGAATTGTCGCAATCGATAATAAGCAACTGGAACAAATACATGGGGGGCGTCAACAAAACAAATTACGAATAAAGTGCGCGCATGTCGCTAGAGATTAACTGTCACGTAGGCGACGAGTAGAAATTCCAATGCAAATGCGAGGGCAACTTCGAATTTGCAAGTGTAATTCGAAATCTGTTCACTAGAATGAAGTTAAATTTACCTTTGGCGCGACTGCTATCACAAAAAGGTCCGCTAAGCCGGTGCAGAAAAATATTGTACCGATTTAAACAACTTTACCTATAAAAATATTTACCTATTCGTTTTCTACTGCGCGCTCTAATTAGTGAATAACTTTGGAATTTCGATTCCGTGAAAATTTTTACATTTCATTTCAGTAAATTACGAAAATATACGTTAGATTTTTCTTTAAGTTTTAATTCTCTGTTTCATTTTCAACTAGCCGTTACCCGAAGCTTCGCCCGTGTGTTCGGTATCTATAAATTGATTCATTTTTTCTTTTTTGTTTTATCTAGAATTTGTACACTATACTATAATAAACATTTTTTTAAATTTCGTATTGTATTTTATGACACTTTTTTTTGCCCACTTCATTAATAAACATCCGTATGTATATGTATGTAAAACCAAAAATTATATAAATAACGCACTAAGACCTTCCTCAGGTTCAGTAGTCGGTTGCGATCAATACATCCGTTTTTAATCTTTAACTTTTTCACTTTTTCCTATTTAAGATTTGAATGCCGATAACATTTCTCGTTGCAATTTACAGGATTTTCGTTTAATTTCTCGATAATATTAATTTCTATAGTATCCTATTTTCATAGTACACATTACGAGTACACCGTATAGTAAACAGTGTATGTACATAAGTATTTCAGAAAAATTAAATGATACTATTACGAAGAATTATTCATAAAGTGTGACAGTTATGCGTAATTAATACTTGCGATTGTGCAATAATTCAATTGTTCGTTTATGTTGTGAAGCTCCGCGGGAGCATGCATTGCTCAGATCTATATCGGGTATTTCGCAACGCAGACTACGAAGAAAGTGGTGTAGGGACATTTTGTTTGACGGATAATGTTGAAAACTTTGAATGAGCAGACGTCTGAAATGCGCTACAGTAACGCCGGCATCCGTACGATAATTAATCTGGTCGTATGTCAGTAAATCAAGATTTAGTTGCCTATCGGTAGTGAGGTAGAATGATATATATATATATATATATATATGCTTCCATGTGTCCAAAAGGTATCCCATGAAGGCCCGTAAAGAGTCGTGCGACGATCTTATGGCGATAGCCGTCAATAAACCATGAGATATTTACATGCTCGTACGATATTTTTTGCTTTTTTTCTTTTAAAGTATCATTGAATTGTTCTTCGTTTATATATATATATATATATATATATATATATATATATATATATATATATATATATATATATACTTTGCATACCCACTATTACATACACACTTGGTGACTGAGGGGACTATGTTTTTCATCCCCTCTTACACCCCTTAACTTAAGTATATTTGGCAAGGAACTATCCTAATACCTCGCCCCTTTATATACATTATAATATAAAATATACTTACCCCATCCACTTATTGGAATTGAGGAGAATTAAGAAAAAAAAAATGTATACATATGTATATATAGTAAGTAACAGAAAAATCATGTGCCATATATGGTCTAAAATTGTTACGAATTTTTTGTTTACATTTTTTAATTTATACCGCACCAGTGTATTGGATTCTTCAAAAACTAAGCCGTGTGGTGTTATGCTTCCCGTTCATTGAGAGAGGTAACAATGTTAAATTATGAGATTTTAAGAATTTTTTTTTTTTTAAATTTATTATTATACTGGGTGTTTTTAATTGCTACGATTATTACACCCAGTGTCAGGTAGGTATTTTAAATGCTGGTTGTTAGGTAAAAAACTTTTAAATTGTTAAATTCAGTTACATACGTTATTAATATATTTTTTTAAAATTAAATCGGTTTTTTTTAAATTACCAAACTCTCTCGTGATTCCGACACAAAGATCCACTCGTTTATTTAATTACATATATATATATATTTCTTTTTTTGCCCCCACCAGATAACCTCTGGAAGGACAAAATTTATTTATTTTTCGAATAATGTATAAAGGAACAGGCAGTTCAATGATTTCGAAGTATTGTGTAAGAACAAATTTAATCAGTAGTGTGAAATAAAAAAAAAAAAAAAAAGTGCAATAAAAAGCTTAAAATAAGTAATATGTGTGGAAACTCTTCGCAAAGTGTACTCTAAAAGTATGAACAATAACAGGGATGAGAAACATAGTCCCTGATACTGTAAGTAGTTAAGTTTGTACACATACAATGAGTTGAAATAATTATGTTAAAGTTTCGGCAAAAAAAAAAAAAGAAAAAAAATGATTACTTTATAAAAAGAAGGAAAAAAAAATGAATAAATAGTAAACTAATAGATACGACAAATGCCACAGATAACAATAAGAAATAAATTGTGAATGTGCAGCGTTAGTCAATGATATGTGGATCTTCATAGTTCATGATCTCAAGTTGTGGGCGAAGCACTCAAGCAGCAACAGAATTGATTAAGTTTTCCGTAAAATTTGGATTCACGGTTGACTTCAGTAACATGCTAAATAGATAATTAATTATAAGCTAATCGAAAATTTCAACTTCACCGCTGCTTCAGAAAATAAAAGAAAACTTTCAATATTACCATCAGGTGTTAGTATAAGCTCGAAAGAAGAAGAAATGCGATGCAAACTACCTAAATGAAAGCCGGACAGTCGTACACAAGGTGCTTAATATTATCGGGGGTAGTATTACAAAGCGTACACTCTGACCCAATAGTCAGATGAAATCTATACAGATATTCACCAAAATTTCCGTGCCCAGAAAGCACCCGCATACTATAAAAATTAATATTAGCATCGTTGAATCTAATTATTATAATAGGAAAAAATTGATAAGTTTTTCGACCATCCGTGTCACAACTGTCCCGTCTGGATTGACATTTGGAGATTATAATAATAGATTTAAAGTTTCTTATTGGTAGGACATGTCCGAATTTATTAAACAGATCAGGACTTAAATATACTGCATCGGTGAGAAGTCTAGTAGTCTTAGTGATATTCCATATCTTGAAACGATGTTAGATATTTAATTATAAATAAATCAAGGGGGAGAATATTACAAATAATATTGCGGCTGATGTTGGAGTTGTTCTATATAGAGAGCCGATATTATGTAGAAATTTGCGTTGTAGTTTATTGATTGATTTCAAAATAGATAGAGAGACATGTACATTGTGAACCTTAACTTCACAATCCCCGACGCCCCCTGTCAAGGGTATAGAACTTAGTTTACTTATAGTATCACCCTTTCTCTATATGTCAGACCGTTAACGTTTGGCTGAAGCCGTTTCAATTTAGCATAGAGTGAATCACACCTCCTGTGCAAATAAAGTATACGTGAGGAAAAGGTTAGCCTATCATCATCTATAAATCAGAATTTTCTGCGTTGAATATGTACAAATTCAATATATTTGCTTCGACAGGAACTTGGAGCATAATTTTACGGAAAGATTAAAAATAATAGTGTATTATTGAAATATCTTAATATATATATTTCTTCTGTGCGTGTGTATATGACTGAACTCCTCCTAAACGGCTGGACAGATTTTAATGAAATTTTTTGTGTGTGTTCAAGTAGATTCGAGAATGGTTTAGATTCACAATTCGGTCCATTACAAAATGTTTTTACGAATTTATGAAGAAAATTCATTTTTTTTTGCCGTTTTTGGTCCAAAAGGGGGGTTTAAATAATTTTTTAACCGTAATTTTTGAATTTCCATAAAGGGCTCCTGTGTTTTGTTTTATATTTGAAATTTCGCTTTTAAAGAGTTATCTGGTGACGAATTACGAATTTTTTAAGGGTATTCGTTCTGAATTCCATATTATGTATTCTAGAGGTTTTTTTACCGCCCAGGGTAATCGCTCAGTTTAAAGTTGTAAATTGTCACAGATAGAAGTTTAATTGCAATTTATGATCCAATTGCGATAAGTCGAACCGTTTCTGAACTATAACAGAAATAAATATTTTTTGTCGTTCCTGAACTATCTTATTGGGATTCCGTCGTTTATAGTGTGTACGGAATCTTAAAAATCGGTATAAATTTACTTTAAGAAATTAGAGATCATTAGAAACACGTTTTTTCGTGTATAGCCCATCTCATCAGCTAACTGCATAGAGTACACACTTTATTAAAAAGTATATAAATTGAGTGTGTGCTCTGTGTTGTTAGCTGATGATACAGCCCGAAAAAACATGTTTCCAAAGTACATTAAATTTTTAATATAAATTTATACTGATTATTGTTATTAGAGTTAATAATGCCTTGCTGCCGCGTAAATTACATTCATTTCAAAATATTTGTCTTTTTGGTTTTTGCACATTTATTGAACTTAATTCATTTTCAGTATTAATTTTTTCTTAATAAAAAACTGAATTTAATTCAGCTAATAAGTTAACACAAAATTTACTTTCTAAGGCGCTACGAAGTTCGCCGGGTCAGCTAGTATATATATATATATATATATATATATATATATATATTCGATTTTAATAAATTTTCCATCACAATCTAAATTAATCTAGTCGGTATTCTAAAAAGGGTGAAAACTTTGTTTTTCGTAGGGTTCATCACGTACTGCATCGCGTGTATTACAACTTATCTTGCTGATCAAAACCTAACATTCTTCTTTTATTGTATACAAAATTATTTTGACTGGTAAAATAGCTCGATCTTTTTCGTTTACCTGGAAAGTGCTCGCCTTTTATTAAAAAAAACCATACTGTAAATTAAGTATTTATATAATTTTACCTGTTGAACCAATCGTCAGTGTACCTCGGGTAGGGAAATTGATCGTTGCTGCTGAAATCATAACTGGCTTTCGCGTTCTGAAATAATACACAACTAGTTATTAATGCTTGTAATACCTACAGAAACATAAAAAACTAAACTATATCTTATTACACCTTAAAAATCTAGATTTCTCCATTTTTAAGTTATTATTAGAATTTTTTTTTTTCTTTTTTTTCGGCGTATCAACTACGGGCATTAACCAAAAGTGAAATTTTTCTCGGAAGAAGTACACGGCGAAGGTATTAGGTGCTACCCCCGAACGATATATGTGTGCGTGTGTTATTTATCAGTGGTAAATTCGGTTTTTTTTTATTCCTGGTCCTTCTATAAGGCAAAAAAGGTTGAAATGGAATTAACTCAGCGTACAATCGCACGCCTACTCTATAAACAAAAACATATATTACTGAGATAACTGTCCCAGCAGTGGATCATTCATCTATGAGAACGGTGCAAAGACCCTAACAAAAATATAGACAGATAAATGGAAAATAAATCAACATTGGCAATATTATCACAATGGTCTCAATTTATAATAGTACCTATATTAAAACCTGTCAAATGTCCTTTGAAGGTTGCATATCCTACAGGCCAATTTTACTGGCCTCTTGCATCAGAAAAGCGCTTGAAATAGTCGTTAATAATAAACTTGTACGGGTAGATCGAGAATCTAAAAATTTTCCTCGACCGAATGTTTGCCTTCAAATTCGGTCTCCGAACGTTAGATAAGTGCTCGGTCAGTAAATAAAATTTATTCTTTTATTTTGTGTAAGGATTTACTTGCAGCCACCTTCTTTTTAGACATTAAAGGGGCATTTGATAATGTTCTTAATATCAACAGTTAACAATTATAGAAGAGTTCCGGTAGTTTTTGACTAAGCATATTTGCAGTCTTTTCTTTAATAGAAAGCTGAAATCTTTGGTAAAAATCCGCCTCATTAAATTATACACTTTTCTGTGCCCTCATATATTCTTTTTTACAATGATCTCCTTTTGTGGTCAACGATTGTTCTTTTCTATTGAGCAGGTTTCCCCCTGTTGTGGCAATTTTTAAGAAGAGAGCAAAAAAAGATAGTGTGAAAATAATATTAAGGCAGTGTTAGGGGGGAATGTTAGGAGAATGTTGGGAAAATAAGGAGGTAATTTAATTAAAAAATATTTTTTTTTCTGGAAAAATAAATTTTTTTTAGCTTGCAAGTGTCGATTAATGACATTATAAGTAAAAAACGATATTTAGAATGTAATTAAGTTAATATTGAAAGGTATTTCAAGATAATTGAAAACATACTTTATAAGTGGAGAACCGTTGTAAACTTTTAGGAGGCGTGATAATTTATTAAGGATCAAGCCGGATGTTATAAGTTCCCAGATTCAAATTATTTACCAGTGTCTCCCTGGTCCAAAATATTCGTAATTTAAAAAAATCACGAGAAGAAAAATCAGGGCCCTGATAAAGGAACTGACTTTTACTTTCAGATTAATATTGTTGAGCATAGTTGAACTTTAACTATAAAATTCTAGCATATCTTATGAAGAATATGGGACTTACAAAAAAAAAAATAAAAACAAATAAATAAAATAAAATTTACAATATTTTACTGAATTTTAAAATTCATATACACCGAAAAAGATCAAGTATTTCTAGGCCAAAAATATTCGGCATTTCATTATATACATATACATATATATATATATATAGTATGCACACGTTCATTAATTTTCGAATTTAAAAATTATTGTAATAATGCTAGAAATCGAAAATTTTATGGAATACATTTATGTTAAAAATCCAATAAATATATTTCACCAGATGTTTCCGTCTTTACACACGCGTCGTAGACGGAATATTATGACCCGTTTAGGGCTTGATTATTATTATTATTTTTGGCTCAGGATTTAATCTATTTGGCCGTTATTTAAAGCTCGAATAAATTAGGCTATTTAATTCGAGTTGATGGCATTCGATGCAAACTGCTGTTTAATCACGAGTATCACATTCGGAAGTTTCGTAGTAATATAAGAAAATGTGAAAAAAATTAATTTATATATTTCATAAAAGGCAGCAGTGCGTATGATATCAATTAATACGTCTCTTGACATGGAGCGCGATTTCGAAAATATTTTCTGAATTCTTAAGAAACTGAGTCTTGCCGTAGCTACATAGTGGGTTCTGGGGAGGTCAGAAGGAGGGAACCAAAGGTCAATTCCGTGTTTTATCTCTCTTAGAAAGCAAGATTGTCTACAGAGCCAATCTTGCTTCCATTGGGATTGCACAAGAATTTTTATGGATTTTACTATGTCGGCGGCAAGAGGAGGGGAACAGGGCATGGGACACGACAGTGTTGACTTAGCAGCGATGTCAGCTAAGTAATTAGCCCTAAGTCCGGCGTGGCTTGGCACCCCCACAAGAAAGTAATTTGGTGGGAGGATGATCTTAATTTTAGGATTAGGGATTGTATAGAGTTGTTTATGATTTTGTATTTGTTGTTAAAAACGACGACGAATTAATAATTTCTGAAAACTTTTCTGGAGTAAACCGAATCTAATAGTGCAATATGATTTGCCGCTTTCATATGCGCATTCAATTCGATGATTTAAAATTCGCCGCTTTATTTTGTACGAACCGAAATCGTTTCTTCTTTATAACTCCAACTGAAGAATGAAAATCGTTTTATGTTGCGTATAATTTCAATGTAACATAAGTTTTATTACGGGGTAATTATTTTTTTCTTCGGAATTTTATTACCACGGCCCGGCTAAATTCGTTACTTTTTTCTACCGACGTGCGACCGCCTTCTTTTATGTTTTCGCACGGTAACATACATTCATTAGGGTATTTTCAAATATATCAACGACCTATGTGCGTCTTGCGGTTTTTGCGGATAACGATGTAATTTGTCTAGCTCGTTTATGGTGCTGAACAGAGTAACGAGTGTCACTCCCATCTATTAGAATGAGACAATTTTACGCAAAAAAAGAGATCATTATTCTTTATTATACTGTTGCCACGTCCACATTCTGAAAATGCAAGAATAACCGGAGTAGGCGAGCTCTTTATACGTTTTCTCGTATACATTAGCGTGTACATGTAAAAAAGCAATTGAAATAAAAGTAAGCAATTTATCAGCGACCAACGCTGTTACAGGCGCAGTTATTTATATCTGATGCATCGCACAGAGTATACATAGTACGTTTCATGGGAATAATTTGCTTCGCTGAATTTAACCCGAAGCGGCCAGTAGCCGTTTTTCTTAATCAGCAATTTCTTAAATTTTCCACTGCAACACATTTCGCAAGTCTCTCTGACTACGTCTCTAAGTGACGGAGTTTTATTAGCTCAAAAGCCGAATGAAAACTATCGGCCCTCTTCAATTTTCATATGCAATGACTACGAGCTAATTTAATGAAGTTACTTCGATTTTATTTATTTATTTTTCCTAACCACTGCTGCTACGGAATTTTGCGAGTATTTATATTTTAATAATGGATTATTTTGAAATTCTTCATTAGGCAGCATTTAAAGTATGTGAAGCACTGATGTCTTTAAGATGCGGATGATGTGCTATGCGCACAGTTAGGTAGATTCATCGGAACACTAGATTGCCCCGCTGAAAATGTTTAATATTTGTGGCAGGTGCTGGTAGTTGGCACCGGAACTATTAAAAGAAAGAAAATCACACGTACCGCGATCATGGGGACAGTGTAACTGGTCCATTCTACCGAAAAGCTCAGTCGTAAACACGAGTGCTAAGTTAGAAAAATGCTAATTTAGAATAATCTCATATATATTTAAATTATCATAACTACATCACCTACTGCAGAAATTCTATAAATATATTTAGTTCATGGAATGTATCTACATTATTCACGCTCTACTAGTGTTTCCAGCCGATCGTGGACATCCTTCTATGTAGTACTAGAGATTCATTATCTGCTAAGATGTTAATGAGTTTTTTTTTTTGATTGCGGCTTTTAACTAAAGTGAAGTATCTTTGGCATTGGACTCGAATAGAACCGGGCACTTGATGGTCTCAATTATGAAATTTTGCGAGCGTTGATGTCTATAACGAAATGTACTCTACTGGAAATTATCTTCTTACGTGGAAAAAAACCTTAAATATCCACTTTATAGATAAAAATGGCAACCTTGTCGTCCATTGCGTTAAAGTCCTGCTTCGAGAAAAAGTGAAAAACAAACTACAACAATGGTACGTTGAATTCAACAAGTTCTTGCCAAATTCGCAAACAGGTTTTCGTAAAGGACACAGAGCACTCCATAGACAATTTTGTCAATCTAACGATTAATGTAGAGAAATACTCTGCAAAGAAAAGAACCTCGCGGCCGTTTTTTTTTTTAAATGTTGAAGCTGCGTCTGCTGGTAAACATACATTTATTGATTAATTAGCTGTCGGCGCAATACAATTAAATTTCGTCAATTTCATAATCGCAGACAGAATTATATATACCGAAGTCTTACAATCAGCAGATTGATCGCAGTACTCAGTCCTTCGCTATAATGTGTACACGTCTCTCCATTATTGTCACCACAATGTTCCTAAAAGTGTCATAATTTCGCAATTCGCCGATAATATCGCGCTCCGGTGTAACCCCGTGCTTCTGTTAAATCTTGTAAAAGCTTAATGTCAAATACAAGTGAAATTATCTCAATTAACTTAACCTTGGGGTCCCTAGATTTCTTTCAATTCAACAAGCGAAACAAAGACCATGAAAACTTTGTTAAAAAAGCACCGAAATTAATAGCAGCTGTATATCAAATTCTTAAGCACCATGTTTGATCACGTTCAAAGAGTAAATTTTATTCGAAATAAGTGTTTTAAAGCTCTAAATTTAATTAAATTTTCCTCCAGAGACACAGCTGGCGGCGAGCCAAACCAGACTTTCTTCTCTTCCTATGCAAAAGTTTCGTTCGCTCTATCACGGACTACACACTATAGTTGTTTTGTATACTTCCTTGCACAAAAGAAGCAGATACAGACATTTGAAACGGTTTAGAACGCTGCAATTAAACTCGTACTCGAGTTACACCAACAAAAACATCATGACCGCAAAAGTCAAACTTACCACAATTAAAGAAAGTTCTCTGTATTCCTATTAAAGTGTTACCAGTGCAAAACCGTTTTCAATAAAAACTTGCTGATCTATTGTACAGCCGCAGTCGTCAATATAAAATTTTGGAATGGGACAACAGACTTCTTAAACAGGCCCTTAAAAGGGGATTCCTTTACAGCTAGAAGACAGAACACAACTACTCGATATAATATACATTCAACTACAGCATTTTCATGTACAAGATAAATGTTGATATCAGAAAAAAAAGTATATATATATATATATATATATATATATATATATATATATATATATATATATATATATATATATATATATATTAAAATGAACGATTATAACTTAGCCGGCTTCATCTAATCACTCAGGCAAGAAAAACGCCATTGAGATATCATATACAGACGGAAGCGAGGTTGATAGCCGCTCGTCAACAAGCTGTGCCGTTTACTGTTCGTATCTCGATGTACTTAAAAGCAGCATTGATAAAAGATCCTCAATTTTCACCGCGCAAACAATATAAACGCCGTCGAAATTACTTCGGAGCTTCCTGATCGAAAAATCATTAACAAAGACTCACAATCAGTACAAAGTTGATATTAAAGTCAATCTGTATATGTGGGAAATTAAAAGGCTAATACTAAATTGCAATCAGTCCAAATGGTAGCAGGATTCGGCTGGCCTTGAAATTAGCACACCGGGGAGCATTAGGGGAAACGGAATGGCCGATTCACTCGCTAAGGAAGCGTGTCTAGTCAAACCGCAGATTCAGCTGGTAGACTTCAAATACAATAGAAAAAAAAAAAAAAAATCGCAATCATCTTTCACCGATGAACCGCTCGCTGGTTTAAAAGCGTCGAATAGTTCTTCTACAACTCTCTCGAGAAAACATAAGTACCCATAAACAGATGCCGAGTGAATCACTATAGTCTAGAAATGCCTCCTTACCTCCTCGAGTCAGCCTTGACTATGGCGTCTCCATACAAGAACTGAATCGTGTTTTCCTGCAGTGCTCAAAGTACGATACAAATCTGTTAATTGCCTTGAAGCGTTCCAAGGTTTGTTCGCCGATCAGTATTATCTCAATTCTTGGCCGATGCTCAAATCAATGTTTGTAAAGCGTAATTGCGATTTTTATCAGATTGCATTTTAAAAATTTAAACTACACGTTGAACAAAAATTGTTATATAAGTTTATACACATCAATTGTTTTTGGTCGCATAATTGGAGAATAAATGAGTAAATAAATATATACATTTAACGCCTTCGTCGAGTTAAGACTGATGTCTGGTAGGTAATATGGTTAGAGATGGTGGATATGAAGAAATTTTTACCGACTTCATATACAGTTTTCCGGCGAGAGAGATCTTTGTTGAATGCTACGTAATCTGATCCCGCCTTATAGCGCGCTAATACAAACCTATAACGAACTCCGGGGGGTACACTTGATTGTTCAATTTTATTGTTGTACCCTTTCTTTGGTATAATTTTATCGACAGAAAGTTTTCAGTAAATAAACCAGCTGACAAGGTGGTTGAAAAAATAGCGTCAACATTGAACCCTACGATATCTCAAAATCGGATGCGATTAATTATTTCCAAAAAAAAAAAGGGAAAAAGAAAAGAAAATAACAAAACATTAAAATCGATTAAAGTGAAAGAGCTGTACGTTTAATTTTTTCAAAAACATAAAAAAAAATCTTCTCCACTTTATGTAGATTAAATTTGTTTTGATCATTACCAGAAAGAACTTTCGAAATTGTATGAGGAAGCTTAAAAAGGATACGCGTGAGCAAAATATAGTGACGGGATTATTACGTTGTGAGCAAGTAGGGATTGCTTTTTAGGAGGTGATGGTGAAGGAAGTACGAGTAGCCTCCGTTCGATGGCACGACTTCTTTTCGATTTAGGGGTTAGTGAAAAGTTACGAAAAAGGAACAGTAGAATTTCTGTATAGCGTGACTTGTTGATTATCCGTTGTTTTTTCTAAAGTCTAAAAACCATCTATCCGGTGTTTAGTATTGGGTGAATGGTGGAACATTCTTTTGTCGTATTGCCTCGAATACCAACGTGCGAAGAAATTCGTACCGGAACATGTAATATGTTATAGCTTTTAAAGGAAACTATTGATCGGACGATTTCCTTTTTCACAAAAATGCTAGAGCGTATATTGTGAAAATTGTTCAAACGCGGTAGCGAGTTTAGGGAGTCTTGGTGCGGAGAAGGTAACAAACAGAAATATTCGAATTAGACTTTCAATAACGATTTTTTTGACCATGAACAATTGAAGCGGTGGAAGATAGCGGAAAAAAAAACTTCGCATATTGAGGCAGTAGTGCTGTTCTGCGACTTGGAATCAGCCACGATAAGGATAATGATAGTTGACACGCAGTGGGCAACGTTTTACATGTTCACAGCGAGAGAGGTTTTGAAGACTGTTAAAGAAGAAAGAGATGAAAGGTAAGCTAGAGATATTTTTTTTACCAGACTACGGGAACGATTTGTTGGATTTAGAAAATGGGTAAAAGGCGAGAAGTAAATTTAGAATTTGATACACGGGTAGAAAAATTTAGTCTTTGCAAAGAGCTGAAAAGAAAGTTTTCTCGCTTTGCAGAGGATGTGCTAATTAAAAATTAAGTTGCTAAAATTTTTTATCAGCTCTGTCAAATAATGAGGCTACGTAGAGTTAATTTCTGATTTTATTAATAAGTGAGCGATCTTGGGAGAAAATCGGTTGCGTCCGAAACATAAATGATCGATTTCTTCATATAATGATTACGCTCTTAGTGCAGCTTTGTTTCATATGTATTGAATTTTTTGACCTCAAGATAAATACCTCGGGTATTTTGTTGCATGGAATTAACGACTTCGTTATACGTAAACGGATATTGACTTTATGAGCGGACTCGGAAAAAGCATATTTTATCGGTGAAAGATGCCGGTTTACCGTAATGAAAATTGTTATCCACCCGGAGCCCCCAAGCTGAATTATAATGTGTAGATTATTTTTTCATCGGCAAAGTATAACACGGCGTTTCTTAATTCTTTCCACGCAACAGTGTGATATGGCTTAATGATTTCGAAGAGAACTCTTTATTCTTAGGGCGACTGGGCTAGTCTAATTCCAGTTTCGCCTCTTCTGTCAAGCGTAACTGAAATATTTCAGAAGAGGAGTTTACAACAGTGGTGCAAATTATAGCAAATTTATTTTGGAAAATCGTTATAATTGACTGTTGGATTGCGCTTAACAATGCGACCGAAAAGTTTGCATTACAATGACCTTTCATATCGATCAGTTCCATCAACATCGTAACATCTGTTCGCGTACATTTGCAATTTCTACTTCCTAAATTATACCGATCGTTTTTTGGTTCTTCTTATGACCAATCAGGGACGATCATGCTTCTTATTAACAACGCTGCTCCTTCTATGATATCCCTAAAAGCATGCTATAAATTTTTTCTATCTGGGAAATTTTTATTCTTGGTTAATTTAAAAAAAATATATATACCGAGAAAATCAAAAGTTTCTTAAACAGTATGAATGGCTAAATTTCAGTTTTCTTTTGGAATTCTCCCTCGCGCCTTTAATATTTCTTACGCTTCGTTTTCACAAATAAAAAAAATCCTTGGTTCTTTTTCATTTGCATCGTTCTTTCCTCTACTTCTGACTATACCGAACTCTCTTTAAACGGACTTTATTTCACTTTTCTAATAAATTCTTATTCGATTTCCGGTTATGGCAATCTGTTGATGGTTGAAGGGATTGCTGGAACAGTTACTGTTCTGTCAACTTTACCGAATACTTCAAACGGCTTCCCGTTCGCGCTCAACTATGAACAGCTACTTTTCATACTTGCGCTTTTCTTCCACTAATGGTGAAATCCCGTTAAGCGCAAAACGTTGTTCCGCCTTATTCGTCAAAATTGGTTTCTTCCAAATTCCTCGTCACGCCGGTGACTAAAGCGATATTCGTCAAAACGACGTTTATCTCGTTTAGCCGGTTATTCGATTTTTTTCCGACATTAATTTTTTGACGCAATTCCCGTTTCGGATCATTTTGTAATTTCCAATTCTTCCCGCGATATTTTCGATTTGTTCGATTATTTCTTTTTGATCGCATTCCGATTCCGGTATTTGCTTTACAGCCCCACTCATATTTCTTCCGCATTTATGCGTTTTCATGTTTCAAATTTTCGGGCGATTTTCCTTACAACATTACTCTTTTTTCTCTCTCATCGTTATCATTTCTCTTAGTTTCCTTTAAACGTCGTATTAGACTACTATTATCTATTTTTTTTTTTCCGTTTTCATTACCATTCAGTAATGGTAATGGAAATAGTCGATGGCGGGGCCCTCTTCATGTAAATTGATTAAATCCGTATAGTTTTTTTTTTTTTTTTTTTTTTTTTTTTGAAAAACTATCGCGATCCGTACAGGGTGACTATTGTGCTGCTGACGAAGCGCCTCCTGTTTGTAAAAATTTACAAATTGGAGGAATAAGTAGGCAGTCGCGCGAGGATATTCTCTTATCGAATAGGGTAAAATTAAAATTCTTACTAATGAAAAAATGTTTAAAATAAAAGGGAAAGTCATTAATTATTAACTTTTTCCGCCGTTCTGCTATCAGCGATAGATAAAAAATGAATTCTTTTTCAAACACCGATGAAAATTTCCTTTTCCAGTTCTTTTTTTGTCTTGGAGGAATAAACCGTGAAGTTGCGCGCACACATTTGCGGCGGGAACAAAGAAATTTCTTTCTTTATTAAAATTTGCACCTTTCCCTTCTTCCTGCTTTCCTTTATTTCTCTCTTCCTACTTTTGCTTTATTTCTCTCTTCGCTCCGAATTAATTACAAAACGAGAATAGCTAAAACGATATAATGCTTGTTTTTGTCTTTTTCTTTCTGGATTAGCTCGCTAGGTCTGTTCGGCTGCCTGAACCTATTTTCAAGTATTTCTGTTCTGGCCGTAAATATTAAAGCGCCAGCTACTTAATGTCAATGAATATTTATTAATCTTTGCGCGATACTTCTTAATCTTGGCGCGTAATACTGTTCTGGAACGTTACGAACACCAGTCGTTGCTGACGTAGACGCTCTCGCCCTGTGACTTATTCTGAAAGCTTTGTAAAATTTGTGACTCGTTGAAGTTGGTCTTGGTAGAGTGTTACACGACACTCCGGCATAATCTGAAATGGAACTTTAGCTTTTCGTCTACCAACGAAGTATTAATTATCTTATGATAGTTAATTTTCTATTGTTCAACTTGGCTCATTACGGAGAAACGGAATGCGTTAACCATCGCGCTGAAAAATTTGTTACTTCGGTATTATGACTGCGGACTCAAAAAAAAAAAAAAAAAAAAAACGGTCAAATTTTAGTTGTTTTTATTTTTCTTCTTTTTCTCGCCATTCCGATCAGAAGACCACAATTGGCGCGCTGATGTGTAGTTACCTAAAGCTTGACTTATTCCACGTTAAGTTAATCATGTCTCTTCTCATTTGAACACGACATGACTTTTAACTACTAAACTAATAATTTTTTTATAACAAAATCAAATTACGTTACATAAAATAAAAAATATTAATCACAGTAAAAAAGAAAAACAACTTCCACGAATAAAACAAGTTTCATCGAAACGACCTGTGCTGACTCAGATTAGGTTTGAGCGAGTTATATTACTCTCAGTGGAATGTTGTTGTAATTTTCTCAGGGTTATCCAGGCAGTGCATCGTTACAGCAGTATTTCTTGATTCCCAAGGAGAGACGAAGAGAACATGCTGGACACTCCGATATTTTCACCGAATTCTAGTTTACTACAGAACTTACTATATCGAAATTTGTGCTAGTCTTGCACGAATGGAGGATCGGATCTTTAAATCGCGATGGGGTGTTCTGTTGGGCACAAAATAAGGGGCGTTGGCGATTTGCCTGAGGATTTGAAGCTGTTGAATTCTGTTGATATTGCTTTTGCACGTTGCGCCATATACTTCGATCCCGTATCTGTCCATACTGGTGCCAGTACACCGATAGGTAGATTAATCCCAAGATATGCTCACAACGGACTTCCTTCCCATAAAGAAATTTAGTTGGCTGCAGAGTTTCGTAATTATTTCATTTAGTTTTCATCAGTACACTCTTTTCACCAATTTCGAAATGGAAGAAGTTATATGTTGTGTATGTTTTTTTTTGTTTTTTTTTTTGGTTTTAAAATGTATGCTCATACGGATCGGTTTTGATGATCTACTGGTAAGTACACCACGAACCATACTCACGAATAAACAAACCGAGCAGTCGCACTGGAATAAATGTGAAAAAATGGACCTTCTGTAGAGAAGTTTTAATGGAATAACAAAGGCGAGATTGCCTTCAAATATTATTAAAATTAAACACGAGGAAACGTAATTTGGAAAAAAGTTAATTTTTAGCGAGATAAAAAATTTAAAGTAGCCATCGGGCAGTGGTGTTTCGTTCGGGTGCGATATCCCGCGATGGCGGCATCTTCCAAAATAATATACGAAACGTAGTCATCACTTAGCATACTGCTTTTCCTTGTTTCATTACTTTTTTTTGATGCGTAAATTTAATGCGGATAACTTCCAATTCGTCTTTGTATATTTTTCGTTGCGTCGGGTAACACACGCAGACTTTATTTATTTTCCTCACCTTTTTAAATTATATATTGTAACGAATTTGACTATGTATGGAGATTTCTCTTTTTTCTTTTATCGCTTCCTCCGTTCCTTGTACTAATGCGATTTTTCGGACGCCAGTGGAGAAACGCTCCACGCGATAATTAAAAGACGTTTTCCCCTTACCGGTTTATCAGCAATTTTTTCGATTAATGATAACCAGTAAACAAACAAATTTATAAAACAAATTTCAAATATTATTTCGCTAAACTCGTACAGCGCGGCTCGTATAGACAAAAAAAATAATCGGACCAGATCTAAAACGAAAAACTGATAACGCGGCCGTTAAACGTTTTATTTACCTGCGGCAGTGAGAACCATCAACATTTTATCGGAGTAGAACCGGGGATTGCTCGCCGTTTGTACTATCATATTATCAGAGAACAGACTACGGGTGTACCGCATACCGGCCCGCCTTTCAGAAGGTAACCGCGTAATTACCTCTAGTCCAATATACCACCGACGCATAACTACCGCATCATCTCACAAATAGGAAACTGGCGCCATCTCTCGATCCTTGAAACGATCAAATGAATCGAAATTAATTTGTTTCCATCAGGCTAGAGGCCGCACGATCCGTATCAATATAGACCAACTTAAAATTTGCGGTCGCTACCGTATATATTTAATTTCTCCGATCTTCTTCTTTTAATTCAGTCGTTGATTGTAAAAATAATGTCGATAGTCAAAGAATATGCACCACCCGAAGAATTAATTTGAACGTAAGCAGGAGAGAAACGGAGTTTATTAACGAAGGTGTTTGAAGTAGACGAATATCGCGCACAGAAGTGTGTCTCCTGGAGATTAGTTAATCTCGTGGGTTCTGTTTAGAAACGATTACGGTTTTCGATGATTAATCGTTTTAGTGTTTTCAAAAAATTTTGCTACATTTAGAGAACTGCTGAAGATACTCTAAATTAATTTTACGCCGTAATAAACAGACGAAATAAACCGAACATATCGCGTCCAGCTGCAATAGCTACGTAATGTTATTTTTCGTTACACGAATCAAAAAACTCACAAAAAATAACATTCGAAAAATATTAAGAAGTTAACCTTAAACTTAATTTACTTAATCAAATTTTCTAAAAATGATAAAAATAATAAATGTAAAATTATGTCGCACCAGTTTCGTCTTCCCGAATATATGTCTCTTAGGTAAATCAGACGAAATCGACATCATTTTATATTTACTTTTTTTTTTTTTTATCATTTTTAGAAAGTTCAATTATGTATATTTAGTTAACGTTTAAATATTTTTCAAAGGTTATTTTTTGTGAGTTTTTTTTTTTTTTTGATTCGCGTAACGAAAAATAACATTACTTAGCTATTGCAGCTCGACGCGGTATGTTTGGTTCGTTTTGTTTATTTACATTACGAATTTAGCAGATTACGACGAATCGAAAAATTTTTAACAATAATTTTACGCCGATTTTGTTAATTTTTACACGTGTAAAAAAGCGCACTTCTTAAGATATATATATATAAAATTTTTTTACTTACGTAATTAAACTTCAAATCCGGATGCATGAAATCGACACCTGGAAATAAAAAAATCAAAAATTGTAAACTTTCGTCATTATTAAAAGTTCAAAATGTTCATTTAATGAAACAATGATTGCTGAATAATACTCCATCGATATATCACATGCCCGGAAAAGAATATATTGTTTTCAAAACTTTCGAGCTTTCAACGTTCCACATATGAAGTTGTAAGCTGGGCTGTAGTTTTTGTATAGAACGGTTCTTTATGTATATGTTTTTGAGATACTGTTTCGTTTGCTCGGACTATTATTTACGTGAACATATTTTTTTTACCGTTTTTGGCCAAAAAGGTGATTTAAATAATTTTTTTAGTGTAATCTTTTCATTCCATGAAGAAGCTTCTGTATTTTGTTTTATATTTTAAATTTCACTTTTAAAGAGTTATCTCTAGTGATGAGTCATGAACTATTCAAGGGTGATTTTTAAGGTATTATATGTTCTTGACGGGTTTGCTTTTTTTTTGACGGATGAGAGGGGTACCGCACAGCGTAATCGGTTAGCTTGAAGTTATAGATATGGTTTTAAAGTAAATTTTAATTGTAATTTATGATCCTATTTTGATGAGTCAAACCACCGTTCGTTAATTACTGCATATTTTAATTTGCATATTTTTGTTGTTTCTGAACCATCTTATTGGGATTTCGAGTATTATATATATATATATATATATATATATGTATATATATATACACACATATATATATATATATATATATATATATATATATATATACTTGGAATCTTAAAAATACGTAGCAAGTTTGTTACACAAATTGAGTCAGTCAGTCGCGAATTGCGCTTGTAATCAGCGAGAGAAATTTAATACACGATAGGGATAAATATGGTTTTCAAAACTGGTTATAACTGAAGCGCTAATAGCCCACCGTTGCATTAATTATTATGAAGTTCACTTACTGCGTCATATTCGAGTAATGCTTAGCTGCGATTTGTTTTCCCTGCTCGTTCCATATAACTTTATATTTATTCTACATAGCTGCTTAATTAAATATCAAAAGATTAAACCATTTCAGGCGTTAATAATAATTATTGTCAATTTCGGTATTTTTAAACTTAATTTATTCCGGATGTTTTATGATTTACATACAAACTTTAATGCAGAGTAAAAAGCTTTTTCCTTACTAAAGGAAAAAGAAATAAAGTTTATGTAACTCGCAAAATTAATAATTAAAAAATACACAAAACCGTAAGTGGGTTTTTACATTTTTATGTTGGTAGATTTTTCTATTTTTGGTTTGGCCGATGGAATGTTAATAATAAGCTCACGAAGCGGAGGAAAGTTAGACGAGTCAGTCTTTCAGACCCTTTCGAAGAACTTCCTTTAGCTCTTAGCCTACACAGAAATCTTGATAGTTCGCAGCATTATTACCCGCCGTTCTTCCTAGGTATGTCTTTATTTTAATTGTTCTACCGTTGACTAGACAAAATACTCTCTTCTTCGTGATCTCAACATACGGTTTTAATTTTGTTAATTCACACTATTAAATCTGCTTTACCATTTTTACCTTCTAAGTAATCTTAAAAAAAATTATCGGACAGATCATAATTATTTCATACACAATACAAAGGTATCGATTTAGAACGAATTAACCCCGCTTTACAAATATTAAGTAATTTTAATTTCGCTTCTTTTTGTTATGGAAATCGATATAAACAAGCCGAATTTTTTTCTATTGATATTCAACACATCATTTTGGTGTTAAATAAAAAAAAAAAAATTCGCACCAACTTTTCAGCTCTTAATCTGAAATATTTTCCGAACTATTTAAAAATACACCTTATTTTTGGTTTCTTTTATTTTTCCCCCTCCCCCAACTATTAGATAGTAAAAGACGTGAAAATGAAATATTTTTGCGATTCTCAAATATGAACTCGGTTTTTTTAAGTTTTTTTTATTTTTTAACTAGGTTTCTTCAGACACGGAATCGCCAAATTTTAATAGTAAACGTCTTTTATGCTTCTCTATTTTGAAATTTTTCGATTTAGTGCAATATTATGAAAAAGAATTAAAAACCGATTTGCTTTAGGAAACTTCCTGTTTAAACGCGTGAATATATTATTTCATTGATAAACGAAAATGTCGATGTGATTAATATGAAACTAATTAAATATTCGCTACTATCCTCATTAATTACAGCGAAGTTTCCCCTTCTTATTGTTGAAAATTCCGCTTGAAATCCCTGTCGACTTTACAACGTTTAACGAATAATAGCCGTTTTTATTAGGGGAATAGTCGTAAAATTTGAAATAAGGAAATTGCTAATGATTGATTATTTATTAACAAAAAAAAAACGTTCCGTGTTAATCAAAAATTAACCAATTATGACAGTTCGTACGCCTGCAAGTGACGTTATTAAAAACAGTGTGAAGTACAAATATAGAAAAGGGGGAAAAAAAAGGAAAAAGGAATTAATGAAATGAAAAAAATGACTGAACATTTACTGTTTTATTCGTTTTACACGAATACGGGAGGGGGGGGGGTACTTGTGATCGTCGCGGCGATATAAATACTGCCCAACTCTGCTGGATAGATGGCATTAGTTGTCCAAACTGCGCCAACATATGGCTCTGATGATCGCCACTGGTTAATTTAGAATTGATCTGAAATATTAGTTATCAATTCATTTGAATATCTCCATTATGAAAAACTTAAAAATTAAACTTTTAAACTGAAAGTTTTCCAAAAAAATCTGTTTTTAACTTTTTTCCACGGAGTCGCCCTATATCGAAAAATTTGAAAAAACTCTCAAGTATAAAAAAATTTTTACCGTTAAAATTTGATGATTATGTTTACAGGATCATCGTATGTAGTAATAAACGATATTTTAGTTTTGTTTTATAAAAAATTGGGTTTGTAACGATTTTCACGTCTTTTACTTTCTAGTATTTTGGAAAAAATTTCCGTTCGTAAATATTCATATTTATTATACAGGAAAAAAAACTAAAAACTAAAAATAAAGTCATTATTATTATTTATTTTTGTTTTATTAGACTTTGAAAGGAACCAATCGGCTCATATGCAATGCAAGCCGATGTAACATTGTAAACTTATAACTTAATTCTACATTTTATAAATAAAATGAAACAAACAATAATACATATATATATATATATATATATATATATATATTAAGATCAGCCGAAGAAAGTAGGGAACGTAAAATTTACGGAAGACGGTTGGCCCCACGAAATAAGTTTAGAAAATAAACGTGATTGTTTCGCGCCCTGTACGAGGAACAGTTGAAAAAAAAGGTGATCTGCATCCAGAGTCACATGGTTGTTATTCGACTGTGAACGAACAGGTGCTAATTTCTGACAAGTCAATACAAATGCGCGGTTAGGGCACAGTGGTTTCAACAGAGCCGAGTAAACGATCATGTGCCGAGACATTGGAGCGCCGACAAACTTCTTTGGAAAATACCAAGCTTCCTTGAGTGGGACTGGAGTAGTATTCTTATAGAAGTCGCTGGCTTTATTTGTTGGTGGAGTGCATTCTAATCCGATTGCAACTGTATCCTCACCGTTGAACGGAGATCCATATATATGGAATATAAGGGCACCGCCAGTTGCCAATTTGTTGCAGATTTAGCGGCTTTATCACAGATAGTGTTGTCGAGAATTCCAGTGTGACCAGGAACACAGCAAAAGTTGGACTGAGAGGTTCCTCTTGAACGAACGGTGTGTACCTCTTATGAAATTACAAGTGTAAAATTGCCATCTTGGGTAGCATGGAAGTTCAATGTGGCATTAAGGCAGAGCTTATGGGGTCAGATAAAATAAGTATATTTTCGTTACAGTTGGAATCACGAAGGCAACGTAGAGCCTTTACAATCGAAAAAGTCTCGGCAGTGAAAATCAAGTATGTCGACGATAATTTGAATTTGCTGAGGTCACATTTCTGTTTGGAATAACAACTGCCGGTCTTACCGGTCCTTGAATGCGTTCAGATCCATCGGTGCGTACATATAAGAATCGATAGATATATATATAATCGGAAAAGAAAGAAGGACCTAGGTAAGGTCCTTGTTTGTGGAATACAAATTCATCATTGAAAATTTACCGGCGAAGGTGAACAATAAAAATACTGTCAGAAGGTAGGATAAGTAAGGGAGATTTGTACGGGTAAAACACCTTTGAAGAGAGTGCGAGCAAAGGTCGGGCTTTAGCCATAAGTGAAGATTTACTGTTAAGCGCCATCTTTGTTTTCGTAGTCTCCAAAAAAATGTCGGCACCTAGACTCACTGGAAACTACAGCAGGCAGTGATCAACACTGCCCGAACACAATCTGGGTGGTTCGACAACAAATAGTAGGGTGAGGTGTAACTAGAAATACGGGAAGCATGCCGGAACCATTTCAGCAGATGCTCAACGGTTGGTGAGTCCATGAACCCGCAAAGAGGATAGGTAGACGGAGGGGGAGCTCCTTCAAAGACACGTAGTTGTGTGACAGTGCAGTGTGCCCCGGGCGCAGTCTCGACAGGATCGAGAAGTCGCTACGTAAGACGGAGAGTGGCGGCCACCGTGGGTCGGTGTTCGACTTTATGGACCTGACCCAGGTCATTTGTTCGGACACCATAATTTGCTCCACTCTTCAGAAAAATGCATCAGTCCGATTTACTTTGAATTTTTATATTCCTAATTTCCGGAAAAAGTTATATAGCATAAGGGATTTCTTTCGTTGTTAATTGTACCATTAAGTCGATGCCCGTCTGTAACAGTATACCTATCTCGGCTTATACAACGATACTCTTTAAAGAATGCTCTGTCTCAGCTATCGCGATACCTATCTTTCACACTGGGAAGAGAATTCACCTGCGTCGACAGACGGTTTTTGCTTATTTTTAGTACCGCTCTAAAATTTTAAATTAAAATTTAAAAATTGATTAACTAGGTTTCTGTAAACTTCTATTCTTTACGCGGGGAAAAATGTATGAAAAAATTAAGGTAATTGAAAATTGGACATATTCACGTTTAAAAACCGACAAATTTGTGCCCTTGGAAATCTTTTTTAACTGCACGAGCGGAAAATATAAAAGTAATTAATAACATCTAAGAACAAACGAAATTACAAACTTAGAAAACACAAAACTGAGTAAAATAATAGTGCGAATTGAAAGTTTAATTAAAAAACTTTTATAATTGAAAAAATTTATTAACGAAAACAATGTTCGAATAAACAACAAAAATAATCAATAATAGTTAACGATAGTTTACAAAATTTATTCACACCTACTACGTAGTAATGAGTATATATATTCATTGATAAAAAATTTGCAATCCAAGTTCCGAAAAATCTAAAAAGCGTCGTGACAAAATAAAATTGTTTAACAGGAAACGTAATTAGAAATTAAATTCTTCAAATGATAGATGAAAAAAAAAAAAAAAAAAAGCTTGTCTGTCGAATTTGCGAAAAGTTGTGCTTATGATGTCCTTTCGAGTAGCAGGCTGCGACGAGTGTTCTCACGTTGATTTAATCTATTTCGTTCGTTATCACGCTGCAGAGTTCTGTTTTCAGTTATGTGTGTGGTTCCCGCAGAGGTTTTTCACTTATCACTAATTTCTCCTCAATTGTAATATTTACCTTTTCACATTTTTTCGGTCTGTCTGAATATTTGATAGAAGGAATTATTTTCATTATAATCTTCGAAAATATGGCGGGTATAAAAGAAAATATAACCAATTCGAACAGAACTAACAGAAACATTTACGCGCATACATATATATCCCTATATTATATAAATATATGTACATACATATATATGTGTATGTATATATATATATGTATAAACGTATTCAGTATGAGCTTAGAATCTTTTAAGGTAAGCCTTTCTTTTGTTTCCTCCATGAATAATAAATAAAAGAGTCCGACTTCGGATAAATTCATGCAGTAGTACGGTTTTTTTTTTATGTGAACTCTGCTTGGCTAATTCATACACTTTCTCGACACTCCTCACGAATACGATACCTTTTTGTGGTCTTATTTTTGCAACCACTTGAGTTTTTTTTTTTTTTGATTTTTACGAAATTAATTCTGTTCAGTCATGCTAGGTACTCGTGAGATGATTAGTTTTTTAATACAAAAAAGGATTTGGGTCAATAATTATTTGGTTGTTTCTTGGTAATGATACACTCACACGAGTCTTTTCCCACATTGATAGAATTCTTCTAGTAGCATTGAACAATTTCCATAAATATTGTTTTAAGCAAAAATAACGTAGATTCAACCAAAAAAAAAAAAAAAAATTAAAAATATTATTTCATAAAATAAAATTAATCCGACATGTTTCGGAGTAACTTACATTCCGTAATATTTCGTTTATCGTTAATAATAAGGTTAAAATAATATAAGTAACAGAACAAAAAAAAACCGTTATTGTCATTATAGGTGAGCTTAAATAATGGAAATATGAAAAAGTTAATTTACAAAAAAAAAACCCGACATTTAACATTCGTAGTTACCTACTCCATAATTGCCATTTTTGAATAAAGTTTAAAATCATACGATATACGAATAGAAAATCGATTAAAAATTCACGATATAACAACGTATTAATAAAGGTGTTAATTATTGATTTGAAATAGTCGGTGTTATTGTTTAAGGCTAGCTAATTGTTAATTATTTATTTCTAAATGTATTTATATATGATACGAATAAATGTTTAGAAGTTATATACATACATTTTACAATCTCTAAATCGGTCTCAATATAAAAATTTATGTTTATTCCTATGTTCCGTCACTGATGACGTTCAATTATGGCAATTTATATACTCCGGTGTACGTTATAACGAACATATATATATTTCCGCAATTAGAACACATGTATGAAATATCACATTTTTCGGTAGAAAAAAACCCAGCCCATTAGTGTTATAATAGGCGGCAGGAATGACAATCATCAGCAGAATAAATGAACAGGAAAATGGAGATTATAATGGATAAGAATAGCAGGCAATATTAACAGCGCAGCATGGGCATGATTTAGAGGTATTTACAAAGGTTTGCAGGAGAGAAGAAAGTATTTCGAGGGATAGAGTACTCTGATAGTAAATAGACCGTTACTCGCAAAATTTAACCTGGGAAATATTGCATAAGAAGCCAGAGTATTATGACGATCATAAGTATAGCCCATTAGTATCTGGCGCGAGAATATTCCGAGGAGCCGGACACCAGGTGACAACCGTAGTTATCCGTAGACGGAGTCCGGTTAAAATTGTGTTAAGATAAGGTTGATCACTATGATAACCAATACAGTTTATAGATTGCTCGGTTGCAATTAATATAATCAAACCTTTGAAGTTGCATTTAAGCAAAATTTGCCCGTAGCAGTCCCCGATTAAAGGATATATATATATATATATATATATATATATATATATTAAGATAAAACTTTTATTAAACATCACGACAACCAATACAGTTTGTGGACCACTGGAATCAAACTATTCAGATCTTGAAACTGACTCCCCCCGGGTTTATATATTTAGACTTGAAGATCAGAAAGACGGAGGCATAAATTTAACGAAAAATTATTTTAATTCTGATCTTCTGGCAGTTTAAAATCAGAAATATTTTCTAAATACTACCACTCCACATCACCCGATGAAGAGTAACAAATTCAGAGAAGTCAAGAGGACACACGGGAAAAGACAGTCTCATAGATCTAAACAATAGTTCAAATGAATAATTGAAAATCTGCTTTACAATCCACGAAAAGCTCAGTAGACGATGATATTCGTATAGAAACAAATTAAACATATGAATAAAGAGACTTATTTTCAAAAATCAGCTACAGTTATGAAATTAGCAAAATAGCAAAAAAAAAAGGGTGGAAAATTGCAGACATTATTCTCTCAAACTTGGAAAAACTACTTTGTGAAGTTAGCAGCTACTGTTGTTGTTCCATCTTGTTAACTAGCTCCATAAGTAAAAATTAATGAAACAAATAATAAATAACAGATTGCGCTATGTAGAGACGGTGAACTGATGACTAACGGAAGTGAGATAGACTTTAAAGCTATAAAATATAGAATCGAGATGGATTTGTAAAATACACGGTGATTGTCAGTTTTGACCTCGAAAAAGCCCCTCTAATCGAATCTGTAGGTGCATATAAAGTGTTCAACAATTTCACAAAATAGGGCGTAAAAGGACGCCCGGCCATCGGAGAATTCCTGCAGAATATAACGTTTGCTTAATAACGAATTCGAGTGAGTGTTCTTTCTTGAAAGTGTGGATTTATTGAAATATTTCTTCATCTTCAGACAGCCATGCGATTCTCGGGCCAGCGAAAGCAGGTTAAAAAGATGCTAGAAAATTCTACGCAAACAAATAAACAAAGAAGGAAAAAAGAAGCAAAACAAAGCGAGTTAAATAAAAGTTTTCAAAAAAGGAAGGCGCGATGTAGAGCTTAACGACCTTGAAAGTTGCTTTTTTGTAAATTTTCCTAGTTTCCCGTTTATGGGCTACAAAATAGTCAACCGTCTGAGGCAGCCTCAGAGTTGCTAGAATAGATATTAATCATCATCGAGTAGGAATTTTATCGAATGCCTTGCGAAGAAATTCCGCGCTTATCTAAAACTGTAGCGACACGGTAAAGTGTAAAACGGAAAAATTCAATAAGCAATCACCGGAAAAAAAAAGCAACCTTTTTCCCGCGCAAACGCATTTTCAAAGTACATATCGGTCATGCATGTTTGCGGACAATTTATTTTCTAACGCGAGCCGTTAATGCCGCTCTATTTACCATAGCCGAAATGATTGATTGCGCGCTGGTCCGCGATTTTGCAAATAAAATTAAACGTACGTGCTGGTGCGTGTGTACATGCTCGGCGATGTTTTGTCTTATATAATTTGGCTTATCGAAGACGGACGGTAAACTCTATAGGCGAACATCAACAGAAACTCCGAGACGAGCAGGCACAATAGCCAGTTAACTTGATTGATGATCGCGTCGCTATGCAATCTGTGCTCTCTGTTCGTATTTGCAAAAATTTCATGCCCGAGTTATAAATGAAAAACCTCGAAGCGCTTCGACGCATTTTATACTGGAGTGGGGTGGGGGGGGGGTGGCAGGCTGCTGTTGGCAGTACTGCATGAACATAGCAAATTAATCATCGGGAGGACAAAGGGAAAAGACTCGACGAAGAGTGTTGTTTTTCCGGCGACCGAGTTGGCGAATAAATTTTGCGACCTCGCCCTGCTGCGAGTTCTCCTCTCGATTGGGAAACTAAAGTGCAGCTTAATAATGGTCCCCTGGTCCGGGGAGAGCTCGCAGATCGTCGAAAGCATCTCTGGGCGTCCAATCGTTCCAGTCAGTATGTCAGTTAGTTCAAGATCGTCGCTGATCAATTGCGCGGAGCTTTTCCTGGAAATTACCCGAATCAGCAGTTCCATTTATCACGGTGACGGCGATCGTTTGTTTTGTTTACCTTTCGTCCGGTGATGGACAAAAGACAAGATCCGGCGCGATTCGGAACTAATCGACGTAATTAATAACTCAGCTGGTCGGTCTATTTTCCAGCATTTTTTACACCTACCCGGAATAGGAAAGTATGCGCGCCGATTGGCGCACGGCCGATTCTTTCAATTAATTAACGAGCCAATGGGAAACTCGGTAAGAGCGGCGTAATTTAATCGCAAATTGGCGTTATTAATTTCTTCGTGAATCGTTGCAGCGCCGAACCACCTTCAATTCGTACAAAGGTGTGTGTAGTCTCGCACGTCCCTTGTTTCATTTTGTATCACGGCTTCCGCCGCTGGCCTTAGAATCCGTCGCGACCTATCCGATTTCATAAATCTCCGTTTCACGCTGCATTTATTCTCATCTCCGTCTCGTTACATCCGCGGTTAACCGCGTACAGAATCGTTCCTGGACACACTAGCTTTTAGCACAACCGCTTCTTCTTCTTTTTATTTATTTTTTTTCTTTCTCGTTTTTTTGTTTCTGCCTACTTCTTTTGAAAATCACTCGCTTTCATTATATCGCCCAATTTCACTTTCATTCTGTCTTTCTTCCGCAAACTTCTATGATTTTTAAAATCTCGTTCCAGCTAAATTTCCTTTTTTCCCCCTCATTAAATCTATTCGTTTTTATCATCCGTATCTTCATTGAAAAGTTCTTTCTCGCTAGTTTCTTTCACAGCTCCTCCCCCCTCCATCGCGTGTTTTTATTTAATGAAGTTTTTCCCCGTTAAGTTTTACTAATTAAAGGGTTTTTCAATAATATGATAAGTTATATATTTTAAAACCCTTAAATTACGTTACAAAAGTTATATATTTTTATATATTGCACGGACACAGAGTACCTTTCAATTCATTAAAACATATAACTTTATTTATATTAAATTATTACTTAAATTAAAATACAAGTTTTACAAACATTATTAATTCACAAAATAAAACTTGTATTTTAATTTAAGTAATAATTTAATATAAATAAAGTTATATGTTTTAATGAATTGAAAGGTACTCTGTGTCCGTGCAAATATATAAAAATATATAACTTTTGTAACGTAGTTTAAGGGTTTTAAAATATATAACTTATCATATTATTGAGACAAGCGATTACAGGAAGAAATAACACATAAAGGGTTTTTCGTTGTTCATCCGTTAACACTTTTTCCAAAAAAAAATTTTATTCTCATTGGCTCGGACTTTTTTTTTTTTTTGTTTTCGATTAGACTAAAAGTTGGGGGTCTCCTCTAATTACGGCGCGCGCAGCAAACCCCTCCCCCCGTATTTTTCATATTTCTGTGCTTGACTAATTTACTACGAGGCCTCTCTTCCAGGGTAATATAATATAGAACACGCAAGAAATCCTCAAGTCGCATCTTCTTCCGAAAATAAGATATATTTACACGGTTATTGAGAAAACACTTGAAAACACGTGTTACCAAATTATTATTATTTAGGAAATCAGCCGACATGTTCCGCAGTTACACATATTTACATGGGGTATCATTCCACCGTTTTTTGTCCATTTCTTCTTATGAAGAAATTCTCGGCAACTCCATCAGTACTTTTGTTCATTTCCATTCAGATTCACTCGTTGTTGTCAGAAACACGCCAATCCTTTAATATCTGCGTGCGGTCGTAATGCCAATTTTTCCCCCCGCTCTTATTGATTCGCATTTGTGTTATTGTGTTAGTCGCCCAAGTTCCCACTCGCCATTCTTACAGATTTCGCTTTTTTCGGCCAATATATTTCCATTATTAATTGTAGCCGAGCTATCTATATTTGTTTTGTAAGTCTAACATGGCCTGAAATTATTTCTACAATTATTCCTTATTTTTTTTATACGAATATGGCTGTTTTTTATAATCATCTAACTTATCTCGTAACTATTGCTAATTCGGTTCTTTTCTCTTGACGATATTATTTTGCATTATTTCTTCCCTTCGCCGGGGTTTTTTTTTTTTTTTTTTAATGTCTGTTCCGGCAGTATACTTCTCTCGATATTATCTATTTTTGCTCAATGATTTTACTCCGTTTATTATTAAAAATGTTTACAAAAATAATTCATTACAATGCCACAAATAACTCACTACTAGCTGCGGCGCTGAGAAAAAAATGGTTTCGCTCGCGTATCTATCATCCTTGCAAATTTTTACGCGGGTTTTTTTCTCCCGCAAACGGACTCGCTCAAATTCAAAGGGAATATATATATATATATCTGTAGGAATCACATAGGTATGTGCGAGTTTAGCACTTTTTTCTTTCTTTTTTTTTTTGACTTTTTCATATCCAGAATTCTGCTGCGATGACGTGTCCGGTTTAAGTTTCTTCACCACACTAAGATTATGCTAAAACTTTGGGGGGTCAATATTTCGCAGAAGAATTATAAGCGCGTCAAATTTTAATGCATTTTATGCGGAGGAGGCATTATTGAAGTATCGGACAAATTGAAAAATTTAGTGAAATCATTTATAGTCATCAGGAAGCGATCACTTTCCCGCCCGTTCGATTGTTCCAGATGACTGAGTGAAAAAATTGAAGAGCATCGCAGATTTGGCAGAATAACGAAAAATCAACAACTTCTTAATAAATCTCATTAAATCAACGTAATAACTGACTAGTGCAAACCGTAAATGAGCAATAATTGAGATTTCATTTACTTTTTAAGAAACCCAAAATACTTCCAGGATCCAGAGGAGGGGATAAGGGAGATCCCCTTCCCAAAGAACCAAAGTTTCTGTGAAAAAATTTAGAGAAACTTAATTTATGCTATAAAAGATTTGTATAAATTTTACCTACGTGGATTTCATTATAACTAATATTTAATACTGTTTTCTAGTAAAACTATTAATGGTACGTTTTTATTTTATTTTAAACCGAACTGTCGTCGATCTTGTCTTATTTATTTTTAATTTTTATTTTGTAATTTTAATTAAAAATAGTTCAATGAGAAATATATATATATATTTAATCTTGCTCACGAACAAAGAATTCGGATCGGATTACCAACAAAAATAACAAAAATACTATCTTACTATTTCTAAACTATCATTTTAGCTAGAATTTTGTAATTTTGTTATTTTTCATCCATAAAAATAAAACAAATGTTAAATTAAAAATTGTAATAATTATGTATTTTTACAACACATTTTTAAATTTCTAAAGAAGTCGCTATTTCATTTTCTTTGTGAAACAAGGGGTATTTCTCAAATCTATTGCCTACCGTGGAAGATTTTACGTAATTATATAATCCCCCCCCCCAAATGTACTTCTGGATCCGCCCCTGAATGAAGTCTTCTTCTTCTTAAGGTGCCGTACGCTACATAGCGCGTTGGCGCAACCTATTCGTGCATTTTTAATTTAAGAGAACATCTTTTTCTATCATATCTTTCATCCACTATGTCTCGAGCTTTTTATTAAAATTAATTTATTACGCAACAGTAAACCGCAGTAATTGAGTAAGGGTTTTTATATTCCAGGTAGAAAATTATTAAAAAAAATTTCAAAAAATATTTCTCATTTGATATTTTCGGTATATGGTGTCTTCAAATGGGTTTTCTAAATAATCAATGCAAATGGTTTCGGTGAGGCGTAATCATTATTTTATACCAAAAACGGAGTAAAGTACCAAATCGCGTACAATTTTGGTATGCTGTATAAAGAATATTGAGACAAAACTATAATTTGATAACTCATTTCTATGGGAAATATAACGGTTTATGTACTTTTTTGGAAAATGTTTTTTTATTCCTTTTCACATCTTCAAGTTTAAATTTACAAAAAAACGTTCTTACTTATGTCAAGTATATATACTGTAATTACATTGATAATCACGATTCGTTTAGATTGCAGCGTGATTTTTGGTTTTCTCAAAAATGGGATTCTGCCCTTAAAATTTTGCAGAAGGAAAACAATTTTGCACCCTTTTAGTACACCATGCACGTATGTCTTCATGCGAAATTACAATTAAACTCATTTGTACCGAAAATATTGAAGTTTGTGTGCTTTTTGGAAAACAGTTTTTAACCCCTTTTCACCCCTTAAAATCCGAATTGATCGTGTTAATGTAAAAAATTTCAAGCCTTTAAATTTCTTACAAAAACAGCCAGAAGTGAAATCAAGCACTTTTATACAAACGTTCAAAAAAACATCGTAATTGTTTGAAAAATTCGATTTTAGACGATAAGTGTAATCCGCTTCGTCGGAATTTCCCTTGCACCCGTGCCACGATGCGAAGTTATCGCAAGCGTAATTGCGATTAACGGAAAATCGTTAATTGCAAATTGTTAACGTTAAAAATGATAATAAAACAGAATTATCGCGTCGCATGAGCGATTGCAGTCGAATTTTCTGACGTATTATATTTTCATGTTCATTTCTACCACCACACACACCTTACTATTATCCGCTGACTAGAAAGCTGCGGCCAAACGGCTTATCATCGCTAGGTTAAACAAAATAAACTTCCAAACACAAAACATAGCCTGTTGTTTAATTATACGCGCGTTAATTTTCTGAGAAGTTTAACAATTCGAAAGGAATCGTTGTTTGGAATTTTTTAATTTTCTAGATTGCCCCCGCGGGTTTTATCGATTTTTTAAAAAGTTCTTCAATTTTCACGTATAAACAGCTTTACTTACTTTCTTTTTATTTTTGTGTATAAACATTATCCCACGATCCGAGTGTCGCCTAATTTTCATTGTAATTCATTGATTGTCCCTTGTCCCCGCCACTCTTTGATATTTCGTTTTTTCCAGTAACATTTAGTATTTTCCGTTTCGTGTGAGAAGAGTCACCTTTAGCACTTCAATAATTCTTCACCGTCTATGTCTAGGGTATTTTCGTAGTTGTCTGCGGAGCCACATTCCGCATGATTGGAAATATTTTAGCATCCCTTTTGTTGCACATGCCTCTCTTTTCCATACCGTTTATTATATAAAAAGATATATGAACTTTTGTCTAATATCAAATTTTACATAGACGTTCTGAGGATTAAATAAAGAACGGTGAAATTTTCGAATTTACATATAACTCTGAAGTTCCGATATAATATTTTGTCGCTATTAGATTTTAGTCCCCTCGGAGAACTTAAGCGTGAGGCATTCTGGTAACGTCGGTGATACCCGTTTTTCCTCGTTACGCGATTGATTTCGCTTCCCAAATGTTTAACTTTAACCGATTTAAACTGATTTGTCGCAATCATTCTGTTTCATATCCACGGTCGAGTTATTAATGGGGCTATCCTACAATCCGTCATTTCTATTGCTCCTAATCGTTTTTCTTCTAATTATTCCATTACTTCAATCGTCACGAGCGCCCTTCACGACCATTTTTGCAATTTTATTATTCACCGCATACGTTCATTCGATTTGTTTTGATTTGCTGTGTGTTTCTAGACTCTCGGCCATTACCGGCAATGAAACAGTTGACCGTTTGTCTTGGGCCCCTTCCGTTATGTAAAAGTTTTCATTTCACAAGTTGGTCAGATATATATATATATATACGCTTTTTCTTTTTCTAATAGCTATTCAGATTTGTTCAACCCAGTTTTCATGCAAATCCGTGATTCCCTTTTTGTTTTGCTCGCTTTTCTGCTGTCTCCATTATTCGCAGGCGTTTTGCTCTTTTATCCTCTTCTCGTTTTCGCTTTTTATTAGTTTTCTCCCCACATTGTCTTGTTCATTTAAATGACGCAGCGCTGTCCAAAGCTCTGTTCTTTAAGTGTTCATCTCTGTTTCTGCGGAGACTCCAATTTTTTGAGGTTTCCGTTTATTGCTTGCAGCGTTGTATATATCCCGTCCTTTTCTTGCCGATTCATCTTTTCTGCTATGCTGAGATTACTCTTCCTATTAACGGTATTCGATGTCGAATTAAAATATAACCGATTTTATCCTCTCGTAATTGTATCTTTGGAAAAGGTTACGGTGACGAGTCCTTATCCCCTCTCCCAAAAAAAAAAAAAAAAAAAAAAATTATACCCGCAGAATCTTTTTACGAATCGGAATCGCGGAAAAAAACATATCCAATAAAAATAAAAATAAATTACTAGTAAATTTCCGCTAGCGAAATTATGTAGTTAATTTTTTAATTAATTGATTAATTAATCGATTAATTAATTTTTTTCTTTTGAAATATATTATAAGTATATACGGGGACGATCGACAAAAGCAGAAAAATATAGTAATAAAGCAGAAAATCAGATATCGACATTCCGAATCAGGTTATAATGTGTAAAATAAGATATATACATATAAGCTCGGTACTTCTAATTTAGCCAAGGCGAATCCGTTGGACTCCCGGATGCTCTAGTTCTTTTCTAATAGTGGTAGAATATTTTAGCCGATTACATCGAGAAAGAAAAATAGTGATTTCATTAACGCGCGAATTGTCAATCTCTTTTTACGTGCTCCTGAAATTCCTTTTTCAAATTTCAAATTCTTTCTTTCCAACATTCTTCCCAGATTCTAGGTGTACGGATTCTTTCTGTTATTTCAACGATTCATCACATCGAGAGGCTCTTTATCAGACCTATTTGTTCTTTTCTTGTTTACTTACGTTCTCAGACTTCTGCTTCATTCCGGTCTCTTTTCTTCAATTTTTTACGTCTGTCTTCTATTAATGTTTTCCTGCGTCCTTTGATTGTCTCATATGTTAATAATTATTTGCCTAATTCTTTAAAACCGTGTTAGTACAATTATTTCACGCGTGTTGTTCTTTAAATGACGAAAAATAAATGTGACGCAAGATATGCATATCGTTTTCTTACATTCTCTTTGAATGCACAAGTTTCAATGGTTTACATTATGAGAATAACGTCACCGGCGATCGCATGCTTCCAACCACTTCTTCTGTTTTTGACTAGGCTGAAGAATCTAATTTAATAAACTTTGGGTCTACGTATCGCCCGATGACTAAGGCATGTGCAGGACAAAATAATCCTTACGTATACACACAAAAAAAAAAAAAATACCAAATAGTAGTTATTTGCAAAATAATTTCCCCCCTAAATTTATCTAATTTCCTCCTCTACAATATCTAATGTAACCTGTATCTTCAGTGTAGGATGTGTTCAATTTTAAACTTATTATCCGATGAAATGCTTCGTTATTTTTAAATTACTTGATTTATCACGTTTTTCCGCTAAACGGTGAAATTTCACATTTTACTTGTACGATGAGTAAACACGATTACTTTTACGCTCTCTCCTAGTTCAATTATTTTTATCGTTTATAAAAAGTTCGTTTCCACGGTTGTTCTCTACAGATCTATTTCATATTTCAAAAAAAAAAAAAGCAAAATTGAACGACTCGTTATTATACAATATATCTATTTCGAAGAACTAGACATCATCACACTAGTTTCAAATCGACGTTAGCTCTTTCAAAGTGTGAACTACTAAATAGTTCCCCGCAACCGCCTATGGTAATCGGTACAAGCTAATCGACCCTAACGAGACGCCACTGTTTAGCCCATCCCTATTATTCACTACGCTAACAGTTCACCATATTGTCATTACCTCACAGAAATACATTCATATCGTACAAGTTGATAATACATAGAGCTCTATATATCTGATACTATCTAAAAGGTTATTTTTTTATTCGGTTAACTATAAAATCGCTAGTAATATTTAAGTAATGTTATTAACAACGAGGAATATTCATAAGAACTACTCGCGGAGAAATATGTACACATGCATATATTTTTTTAACCAATAATGTAATGTTAAAATTTTATTATCCTTGCAAAGAGAAAAAAAGGAAAAGAAAAAAATGGTGCGCTAGTACGTCGTACCTTTGAACAAACACGAACAACAGAGAAGTAATAAATGAAAAAAATTTCACACAATGTTGAAAATAGTTTTCTTACCTGCACTACTAACACACACACACACACGCACACACACATTAATTGCACTGCGGAGGGTGATTATCAGTGGTTAGCACGTAGAATTTTCGCGGTTATAATGTGTGGCAAGAAAGAGCCCGGGCATTTGTTAAGGGCGTACTTAATGGTTGAAAGTTTATCAAGCCGCTGCAACACATGTTTCAGTCACGATTACATATATTTTTATTGCCCTCCAGACGAATAAGCTTATCATGCACACGCCTTATACTTTGCGTTGCGAAAACCATAAAGACCACTAATTTCCTTCTAGCGTTCCTCCGTTAGCCGCTTCATCGGTGGTCCGCTCTCTATTTTGTTCGGTTTTAACGAAAGAAAAACAGAATAGTTTCAATTTTCCATTTTGAGTCGTGCTAGACCTTCTAGTCTCTACGAATATCGATTTTATTCACGAAACCCCAGTTAAATGAAGCGGTTAATTTAATTTATCAACGCAAATAATTAATTAGATTAACAATATGGAGACCCCCGAAATGATTACAATTAAAAGGCAGTACATATCGAATATTTATTCATTTGATAAAAAAAAAAAGCAATTACAAAAAGAAAAAAAATCGACGTAATTACGGTTTTATTAAACCCTTAAGGTATCTTCTGTACTACAGTGTTTCGTATAGTGCAATATTAAAATCTAAAAAATTATACGCACAGGACAAATAAAAACAACAATTGTGAATTATGAAAAACAATCGAGATTTGTTAATTCGTTCTCTAATAATATCCGCTGTTACACTAAATTAGTACGAATTTTTTAATTTTTTACCGACTTCCAAAAAGAAGAAGGTCGTAAGAAGATCATAGCGTTTATTTTTTTTTGTTTTTTTTTTTTAATGTTTGTCCGCGCATAACTTATATTCATATGGACCGATTTTACTAATTCTTTGCCCATTACAGAGTATACCATTCAGTGTTTCTTCTACCTTTTTTTTAGTTCATCTTAACCGTCCTTCAGAATTCCCTTCTCTTCCACGTTCTATCGCCCTCTTTCCGCTATCGTTTCTCTTTGGTGTCATTGCGTTCTTCATTCTAATGAAATAGTTGTCTGTGATGCTAATCACATTTTCTTTGAGTGCTCTGCTCTTTCTGCGAAACGTTCTGCTCTTTATTTTCTCCTTCTATAGTTAAGGTTTCCTGCTCTTTATTGTGCTTCCTACATACTGACTTTCTCAGTCTGTTGTCCCAGCCGTTGGTTCCTTTATTTCAGCTATTTCCGATCGAATTAAGAAGTTTAAATTCGTTTACTCTTCTCCCTATCGTTTCTGGGCAAGATCCTCGATTGACGAGCCCCTCCCCTACCAAATTAAATTCTTAGATCTCGTGTTTGATGAAAAGCTATCTTGGTTACATCACATTCACCATCTTAAGAATAAATGCATGAAATCCTTGAATATACCAAAATGCCCATTAAATCCGAAATACAACATATAAGCTCCTGCTAACTGTGTACAAATCTCTCACTTTAAGTAAATTGACCTATGGGTGCCAAGTTTATTCCTAATCAAACAAAGCACTTCTTAAATCACTTGACAAAATCCATCACACTGCTATACTCATTACGTTGGGAAGCGCATAGGGCGTCGCCATCGTTGGAAATCTGTTCACTAGCTGTTATCCCACCCGTAACGGTTATCCGAAACTCTCATGAATTCAGAGATCTATTTCACTGGTACCAAGCTAAGCTACACCGCGCATTGATAATTCTGTAATCCTACTACCGTCTTTTCCAAACGATCAACTTCCCAGTGTACTATCGAAAAAAAAAAGGGAATTAATTGAAACTCTAACTTCTTACACATCACAGTATACTGAAGTCATCTGAGAAGATACACCGATTGTTGCAAACTTAACCTTGACAAATGATCGCTCGAACCAGGATATCTCACTGCCGTCGCAGTATGAGGCGTGAAAAATGCAACTTTTTCTCCGCTACAGTCAGCTGTACACAGATGGCGGCAAAGCAAAACCCCTCAAGGGGTCCTCGCAAGTGGCTTGCGCGTACGAGATGGAGGGAGTTGTCCATGCGGTTCGGCTCCACGACTTCTTTCTGCTTGAGGGAATATCTGCAGTCTTACTCCCAGCTCCGAAATGCATTTCTAATCACAGATTCGTTGCAATCGATTAGGACACTCCAGACATCAAAAACTTTACACACACACACTGTCTCGAGAAATAAAGCGCATCATTAACGTGCTTTCTCGGGCTGGCTCACAGGTAACGTTCTTGTGGATTCCGGGTCATGCCGGCATGCCGAGGAACGAGCGTACGAATTTGGCTGCTAAGGCAGTAGCATATAGCTCGATGCCCGAAGGCGCCCCTCTTCCTCAGCTGGGGTCATCTGTTTTTCGGCAACATAAGAGACATGGGAAACTATCTGGTCAGCTCACACATCATGGCTGCGATCTATCAAGGTAAGCACTGGGTCATGGTGGACACCGATATCCATGTGCCGCAGAAAGTTTGTAGCACTGACCAGACTCTGCATAGGGCATATAGCAATATCCCGCAACTATTTTTTTAGAAGCAACATCTCCTCCCTCTGCTTGTTCCATATGCAATTCCCCCATTTCATTAAACTATCCAGTGATACTATAATTGAAAGAGTACCTGAAATGAAATATCTAAGAATAATGTTTGATCGCAAGTTGACTTGGTATAAACACTCCTCATATTCGGCTGGTAAACTAAGGAAATTAAATGATTTATTCTATTATTTGCAACAGCACTTCTTTCCTCTGCAACTATATCGTTTATATGTTTCCCTATATCAGCCAATTCTTGCCTATGGAATATACACAGTTCTGGAGAGGAGCAGCTTGATGTCATACCAAACCTATTACCGCTTTACAAAATTCAATGTTCAATATAATACGGCCTGCTAATAGTAACGGAAATAGTAATTACGACATCATAGAAATCCTGTATAAAATAAGTTTGGGGTTAATTTTGTTATCAAAAATAGGAGTGAGTTTAGCATTGCGTTAATGGGGGGTACTACTAGATTATCTAATACTTACTTCGCTGCAGTTGCCAAGTCGATTAAATATCATACGAGAATCCAAGTAAGGTACACTGGTGCTATTATATAATAGCACTTTCCACGAAAACCAGATACTTATTATTAAATTACAAGCGGCGTCGTAAAAATTTAAAATCATTGTTTAATTAAATTCAGTATTATAGTGTTGGTTGCTTTGTTTCATCTTTTTTACGAGTGCAATACTACGGCGGCTATACCTGGCATTATACCAGCCTATTCCTTCTTACGGCGTAATTTTCTGGGGGGTGCGTCTAATTATATTATTAGACCTGTAAAAATCCTACAGAATCCATTGCTTAAAAATAAACAACTTCGGGATATCAGTGTAATAGATAATGACATCATGAATTTTGAAACCCTGCACAAAGCAAAGTTGTTGTATTTTGTAATTAATAATAGAGACAGTTTAAAATTTCTCTAGTGTGGGGTTTTCCTAGATCCTTGGATAGTTATTCTGCCTCAATTACCAGGTCCTTTAAATATCATACAAGATTACAGGTGAGATATTCAGGTGCAACTGTTTTCAATTCTTACCCGAACTTGCTCGTTAAATTATACGCGGCGTCTTAAGGTTTCAAATATCTCTTCAGCTAACTTCCAGTTAAAAGATTATCTTTTACATACATATCATTTCCTGTGACGATTGCTTACTCCTTTGACCGCTACTTTTGAATAACTATAATGCGGGAACAAATTAAATGGGTTTTATTTTATGGAATGTGAAATAGAATTTGCCTGTTCCAAGGTGATGGTATTAAACCGATGGGTGGGTTTATAATTTATAATTTCAAAAATTTTAATTTCAATATTTCATCAATACTCCCTTTTAAACGGTTCAGAAATTTTTATTGCTTTCAGTATTTTATATGTAGCGATTTCGGGAAATTATTGCGCGTAATTGGTTTATAATTTTAATTTTCGATTAATATTTCATTTTGCACATTTAAGAATATTTATTGTGTTTTAGTTATTTGTATATATAATGAATTTTCAGAAGTTATTTTTATAATTTCTATATAAGAAATTTTTATCGTTTCAGTTATTTTCTTACGAAGCGATTTTTAGAGGTTATTGTTGTAAATATGTAAAAATGTTAACTCTTTCATTTTATTATATTCGGTACATAAAATCGTTACTTTTTATTTTGTAAATAGTTATATTAGATTTAGATAATTTGTTTGAATGGTCTACCGCTCGCGTATCATTGCACATAGATGAAATATACATATATATATATGTGTAATAATAATAATAATAAATGTTATTTGATTTGGTTTGATTTGATGATCTGTTTGAAACGTTATCGTCTGGTACGGATTACTTCAACGCGATTCCTACCACAAAAAGACGTGCGGGTAAGAATATTTTTATCTTTTTTACTGACAGAGGGGGCTACTAATTTCGTTACTGGCAGTCATAATTTTTCCATGTTTAATCTGCGACTAATTTCGGATTGATGCGCTACTTCAAAAGCACTTTTTTAAATCAATGCGCTCTTATCACCTCCGAAGGAGGTCCATGAGATTAGCCCTATTCGTTTTTTACCCGAAGAAGATAGGCTGAGTTTTTGTTTGGAAATTTTTTAGGGTTGTTTCGTCCTCTAGATGATAAATTATTAGCCGGCTGGCGAGGCAGTGTCAAAACGTCGAGGCAAACTTTTTTCTGGTAGAAAGAAAAAAAAGTGTTTCGTCGAAATTGGCCGAACGATTTTCAGGACTGCTGGAAAGAAGCAATCTATCCTTTGCAAGTTACGTTTGAGCTGAAATGTTGGTTTTTCTTGCCATTGAACTATTTCTTATATCTTCTGAGACTCGATCTGGTTCTCGCCAATTTTCTCGGTATTCTTTTTTAATATTTCAAAATTGTCAGGACCTGTCGCGGCTTTTGTTGTCGACAAAAGTCAAAATGTCAGCGAATAATATCGGCTTTTTTATTTTTCCTGCCAGTTCTTCGAATGTTCAGTCTCAGTTCAAAAAATAGTTCTTCATTTTTTCATCTTCGTTACTGCTTAATAAATTTAACGAAATGCAGGGCTCCCCCGCCTCCCACCGTTTTTGCACATTATACAGTATTTTTAGACGTCATTTTCACGTCTAGCCGACTACGGTAAACAAGCGGTTGAACGTTTCCAGTGCATAAATCTTATAATAATAGCGGATGCAGCTGTGTGTAACCCCTTAAAGCTTGACCGTTCGATTTTAACGTCATAAATTTGCACGTGCTGGGCCTTGTCGAGCGTTGTTATAACGAAACTGCCATTTTTTATATTATTTACGTCTAGAAGAGTATGTATAGGAGAAAACAGCGGGAGTAATATTCTTGTTTAGAGGAGGCTCCTTCCTAAACTTTCTAATATTGTGGAATCTCTATAAATGTATTAATGATAAAAAAAAAAAAAAAAAAATTACCCGCGCGTTTTACAATGCAGTCATTAGCGTTTCAGGATAATTTTTTTTTTAAAATTATTACACTTGTCGCGATAGTTTAAAGGAGAATTATTCGACTGAATTTCAGTAAAATCACACCTTTTTCCTCTCTTCCCTAACTCAATCTTAACTTAGCCGTTTGATTATGTCCTCTATAGTTCGCCTGCGGTTCAATCATAGTCTGCTTCCGGCTTTTCTTTTCCATTTTTCTCTTGTTCAATCACCTTTGTGTCCTTATCACTCTCCAGAATTATATCTGCGATGGTCTGGTTCGAATGCCCTTTTATTTCCTTCAAACGTGCTACCCTGTATTCTAATCTTCTGCGCCTTGGCCTCCTTATAGTGCCCACGCCATTCTTGCATTCCTCTCTCTCTCTCAATATAGTTCCTTTGTATTTCTAATTTTTTCCCCTTATATAATGTACAATTCTCTGCGCTGGGTAAGTTCCACTGCTGACTAGTCCAAAAAATTGAGAAAAAAAAAATTACATCTTATTGTTGTTTTGTTTTTTCATTATTTTCCGTGAAAATTATTCAGCTAATATCAGAACGTGATAGTTTTTTTTTTTTTTTTTTTTTTTTTTAAAAATTCCGATCTGGCTATCGTAGCTAATAAGCAATTGGAATGTAGGTTATGACATGACGGGAGATGCCACTCAACAATAACACTCCGCGTTGCTTTAGCAGTCAATCAAACCGACGGGGAAGATCTAGCGGCGTATACCGATTTGGGTCTGTGATTGTCGTTGGTCGAGTCTGATAAATCGCCAGCGGATTTGGGTGGCCTACTAATCTACGCAAGTAACGGTCGCTATAATTTTTAATTACTTTACTTACCTCCGGTATGATCCCGATGTAGCTTATCATTACGCATGTACTACGGTGTATTAACTCTATTATTACCAGTATTTTTGACTGGCATCGCTGCATAATTTTAATATTAGACGCTGATGTTGTTTCCCAAATAGATATAATACCATGGGTCCACAAACAGCAATTTTGACTTTAGCGATAACACGGAAGTTTTGTCCAGGACATCTCACACAGCTTCAAGTTTATTTCCTTGGCTCTGATCTTAATATGCTCCTTCCAGAATGTACCGGTTATTGGTCTAGAGACGTTACAAGTTATTACCTCCCTCCAATAATTAGGTGAATGCTTTTTGACACCAGGTGTTGGATGTTCCCAGATAGTTATCGGATTATTTCCTTTCGATAATTATCTTAATATATGTTTTAAAGACGCGGCTTACTTCCTGTTTCGGGAGCTACTCAAAGACTTTATAATCGTTTTCAAGAAATTCCGATAATTTTCTAATGGCACAACTGAAATTTTAATCTCGCCGCAAAAAGAAGAGAAAAAGAAGAAAAAAAAAGTTAACGGGCCTACTAAACAGAAATAAGATGATTATAACGAAGCACATATTGCATTAGCTTTGACTTCCAAGTTATGTAATATACGATTGTAATCCATACTATTGTGTTACAGTTGAATGAAGTAAATAAAATAGAACACTAACAACGCAATGGTAGAATTAAAAAAATATACAAAAATATAAAACACCAACTAGTTTCAGACACTACAATCCATCTTCATGGTGTGTATAAACAATTAAAATTAAAACAACGATAATAAATCCGTCGTCAGATTACATATTTTATTGCCGTTGGATTTATTATTGTTGTTTTAATTTTATTTGTGTTGTTAGTGTTTGTTCTAATTTATAGACTGTGTGTAATAGATTATATCGAGACTTGTCGCGTAAGTTGCTCCCGGCTAGTATACACCTAATCTGAAGTTGAATATTGGGGTTATAGTAGAGAGAAATGCGGGCTAGTAAAGGCGGATCTCAAGTATAGAGGAACTTGCTCCACAGTATCCTCATCAGATCCATTACGTTATGAAAAATTCCGCAATCCACGATACTCTATACCCCTTATCTAGGGTACGGGACTTTATTTACTTATTAGACGAGTAAGTATTTTTAAAAAAGTGAAAACAATCAGAAATTTTAAAAAAATGTACAAAACAAGGAAAAAATTAAAAATCCGAATACACATCGTAAAATAATAGAATATCTTTGTGAAACCGAATCGAATTGGAAGGGGGGGAAAAAAAATATAACAAATTTTCAAGCGATTTTTTCGTTTTGCTAGAACTGAGTAAATAGTTCCGACGAAAAAACAACTGCTTTCCGTTTCGATAGGAAAGAATTCGTCGACGCGGTTTTTGATTTTTAATTATTTTCAATTTTGAAAATGGCACAGTTTTCCGTTGTGTGTTGCCACTGACGTGGAATCAAAAACGGGAAATATCACTGGGACGACGAAGTCCGGAAAATTAAACGCGGAAGTATCATCTTTTTGTATATAAAAAAAGTTTTTTGGTCAGAGTTTTACTCTAATTGGCGGAAAAAACTTGAAATTAATTTTCTATTTTTAATTATTTCCGGGCGGACGGGGGGTGGTCTATTAATATAATTTTATTGTTACGTATTTTTTCGCGTAATTGTCATTGGCTGAGCGTAAATATTTAAATAAAGATGAAGCGTGCGAAAACGTTTACAAAAAAAAACAAACAAAAAGCTTGCATAGACAAGGTCAGGAAACGAGAAGATGATTAGGGGGGAGCGAAGCGAACATAAATATTTCTAGTTTCAAAGCTAAATTTGAAAATTTTTGATAACAGCTTATTTTCGTTACTTTGCAATTTTTCATCTTGTTCTTCCGTGTTTGTGTCCTCATCGAGTCGATTTTGTTTTTTAAGGAAACATATTAAAAGCTCACATGATGGGCCGCAAAATGTGCACGAGATCGTTCGAAAAATTAACCCGTTTCGAATTCTTCGAATTACGAGAATTTCATTTTCGGCCAAGAAAATTTTTATTTCTCGCCCCATGTACACAAAGGAAAAAATTGAAAACGCGGTACCTGTTAACTGCCTTTATAGTTTCATTTTTGAGAATGATCTGTGTACAAAGTTCACAACAAATCATTAAAAAAAAAAAACATGTCTTATTCCTGTCTGAACGATACTGAATAAATGTTTTTGTCATTCGGACGAACCATGTTTGCGTGCTGATTAAGGACAGACCTATGTACTACATAACGACGCGAGTTCTGGAGAAGTTATCGGTGGCACCTCTGATTGCGGATACCTGCTATATCGATCAATAAGTGTTACGGCAATCTGATAAATGTTGTACTCGCGTAAGCTAAGGGGACGTTGAAAAATATTTAAATGCGATTAAACGAAAGAAGAGAGAAGAAAACTGTTTGCGGGCACACAGCGGGTTTTTAACGTAATTCTCGGCGTAGATAAACGGCGTAAAAGCTGATCAACGCGTGAATATTGATATGAAGTTTGAACATTTGTGCAATGTCATTTTTCGAACGATATTTGAATTAATACATACCCGAATAAAACACGGTTAATTAATTAATATAAAGTCACCGCATGTTTGTCGAAATCGCCCGTACATTTTTATTAATTAATTAACCGTGGTATTTCATGCGTATTTTCTGTGTACTTCATCGGATACATTGAAATAGTAGTTGCCAGAAAATGTCTCTAATTATAATTACGTCATTAATTGAAAAAATCTTCCAACCGACAAGAGTAGAATTTGTAGAGATGCAAAATGTAGTGGACTGAGTCTCCATCCTAAACACTCATCTTGATTTTGTACGAAAAAGTAGGATATTGGTTTATAGCATAAGGTATAATATTGATAGTAACAGACAATGGGTGGAATATTTTTTTTTTTAAAGCTAAACAAACAAGAAGCGAATGAGTGCTTATCTGTACATCGATATTAATCAGTATGCGCCGTTTTGTTACTACCTTTCGTGGTTAACGATTGTTTCTTTTTTTTAAATCATTTTCTCTGGCCGTTGATAGATTTCAAACTCAGGACTGCGACTGCTTCTTTTCCGCTACATCATTGACAAGTCTAGAAATAAAAGTCTTTCCTATTTTCATTCATCAACCGAAAATCAAATTACGGGTTTTTTTTTTGTTTTTTTTTTGTGAAAGCAACATCCTGTACCGTGTTTAACTGCTGTGGCTATTACAGTACGAAGATGCGCAGTTTGTTTTTATAGATATCTGATTATTCCGCTAGTTCTGATAAATTGTGTTATGGATAAAATTGCATCGGGGGAATTCTCAAGAATGTTGGTGACTGTTTTGTTATTAATTGAAGGGGGCCGGTGAGGTGATAATGCTGGACAGTCGCATAGTATATGAGGAGTTGAGGGAGCAACATCTTGGCCACAGAAAGGACAATTCGTAGGAGAGGGGCTTCTTTGCAAAATAAAATTATGCGACATGGCCGTATGGCCTATGCGCAAGCGGCTAAGTGCACAGAAATCTCTGCGGGAAATGCTTTTTTCTGGCCACCATGGTTCCGTTGAGGGTTTAATTAACCTGGAGAAAGTCTGACGCGAGGACCAATGGATTTTCCATAAGGACGTGAGATTATTGAAGATTATGTTCGAGAGATAAGGTGGAGGTGGGCTGTTACTAGGCGAGGGGAATATATTTCTGCTCGGGCGGATGTATCGAAGCGTTCATTTCCAGGAATCCCTGCATGGCTGGGCGCCCACAGAAAGGATACGGAGCACCGTCTCTTAATAAGTTCGTATAATACCTGCTGGGTTCGAATTGCTACAGGATGTTTGGTGAGGGGATTAGAAATTGTCAATAAGGCCGCGGATGAATCAGATACCAGCAGGGCTTTCTGTGATGTAAGCTCTGTAGAAAGAAAATATTCCAAACAGAAAAATACTGCGTATATTTCAGCATCCAGTACCGAGCGATTGTCATTCAGTCGAATGCTTCGAATCACGTCGCAGACTTCAAAGGAACAGGCGGTTGGGGAAGAAGTAGCCTCTGGGGTAGCCTTGGCAGCATCCGTGTAGAAAAAGAGGTGGTCGGGGTATTTTTGCATTGTTGCTGTTGTCAACTGAACGATATTCGGGTGCAGGGGTTTATTATACTTCGTCAGGGAAAAGTTAACATCAATGTTTAAAGGGGCCCACGGCGGAATCATGATGTTAGGAGCTAGGTTAGGGAAAGGGATTACGCTCACGGTGTGCTGCGATAGGAGAGCCAGGATTTCTGGGAGAGGGTCATTAGGGAACTCTGGGGTGTTGGGGAGGTCATTTGTGTCAATGGGACAGGCGCGTTTACTAGAGAAAAGAGCGAGGGTCTCACGGTGGTAATAATAGGTTCGGAAATACTTTAGTGGGGGAGTGCCTAACAAGGCACACAAACTTACAGACGGGCAAGTTCTATGTGCGCCTAGTATCGTGCGGAGCGCCGTGTGGTGTATTGAATCAAGGGATTTAAGTAAAGAGGGACTGGCTGACGCATACGCCTGGGACCCGTAGTTTATTCTGGAAATGACTAAGGATTTGTATATGAAGAGGAGAGTTTTCGGAGGTACATTATACTTTGTGTTTGATACATATTTAAGAATAGATAGGAATTTATGACATTTAACTTTAAGATTGGATATGTGGGATCGCCAAGTTAGCCTATGATCGAACAGTAGTCCAAGGAAAGTCGCAGTAAGGTGAAAATGAAGTGAGGAATTTTCTAGATTGAGGCGAATGCTGGAAGAGTTTTGACGTCCCCTATAGAAATCAACACAGATAGACTTAGATGGAGAAAACACAAGACCATTATTGTTACACCAGGATTGTAGTTTTGAAATAGTTTTTTGTAGGATTTTTTGAGCATTTGCTGGAAAACTGGAAAACAGGGAAATGTTTAAGTCGTCAAAGTAGAGCCGGGCGTTTACAGGCGGAGCAATACAATCATTTATATCATTGATATAAAAAATAAACAAGGTTGCACTAAGGGCAGATCCTTGTGGTAAGCCATTCTCAGTTTGAATGGTGCTCGATGTTGACGAACCAATCTAAACATGGAACGTTCTGTTTGTTAAAAAATTATTCAGATACTTGGCCATGTTTCCACTTATACCAGCTGTTGTCAGCTTGGATAAGAGGCCGTATCGCCATACTCTGTCGAACGCCTTTTCTATATCGAAAAAGACGGAGTATACATGTTGGCGTCTGTGAAATGCTGTTAATATTTGCCTTTGTAGGCTCAGCAGATGATTAACTGTAGTACGCTTCTTACGCCCTCTCCGGCTTGTGATGAGGATAGGAGATTATTCTGTTCAAGGAAGAAAAGGAGACGCCGATTAACCATTTTTTCCAGCGTTTTTGCGAGGACACTTATGAGGGATATAGGCCTGTAGTTTTGTGGAAAAAGAGGATCTTTATTTTGCTTCAGAATAGGAATAACAACTGCTAATTTCCATGGCTCAGGGATCGATCCGGAGAACCATATTTGGTTATAGATATGTAAGAGGAAGTTTTTCGCTGACGGAGGTAAGTGTTTTAACATATAAGGATGGATGGAATCGGGCCCAGGCGCGCTGTTTGCAGTATGGCACTGGAGTTGATAGTCTAGTTCAGAAATGGTGAAATGGCAATTAATTACGGAATTAAAATAGCTTCGATTGTATAATTTAGGTTGGATTTTTTATAGACCGGTTTAAAGAAGTATCTAAAATGTTTCCCTCATGAGGGGTGCCGTTTCGTTTCGACATATTCCCGAAATTTACGGTGTTTATAATAATACGGTCAGGCAACCTCGTATTTTTGCTTCGTTTTGGCACGAGGCTTTTTAATTTAAATTCACCCGAAAGAAATCGCGCTAAAATCTAAAGTTAATGGCGTATTTATATTTATTAAAATATCGTTTGAAAGAAAAAATATTCTTCCTAAAATATTTCTCGTTTAATTATAGTCGCTTCAGACATATTACAATTGTTTTTGCATATATTTATTAAACATGTTATTTTTCGCAACATTGTTTTTAACATTTTCACAAGTAAATATTTCACTATTCACCCCCCCCCCCCCCCCCAAGGGAAAATATTTCGAAAAACGAAACGGCTCCTCATTGAGGAAACATTTTAGAACTACATACGGTTACAATAAAGGCAAACCACGTTTCCTGAAATGGTAACAGGTAAATAAAAGGTTGTTGGCTTTTTATGTAGACCATATTAATGACGTGCGAACTGCGCGCTCACGGATTACGTCCGGTTTTCCTTGCTCTACATTGCGCACATAGCGATGATGTGATCGAATCGTGGAAATGAGAACACGATATAGTAAAATATTATTTAGAAATATTGCGAAAAAGAGTGAATCAGTTTAATATACTGTTAATGGAAATATTTTCTAACGCTTCAGCGGCTGTGTCTCTCCTTCTTAAAAGAGCTGAACAGAAATTTCTTTTATGTCGCAATAGAAAACATGCTAAGTAAAAATATGTTTCCATGTCAGTTGTAGTAACAGAAAACAAAAAAACAAAAAAGAGACTCAACATTGCCTCATTGTACGTTGCCGCTGAATTGTAAATCATTCGATTGATTGCATCGCGGCGAACAAATTCGTTATCAAATTAAAGGTCTGTACGGCTTTTTTTCCTTGGTATTTCTTGTGGTTCACGTATGCTAACGATAGCTGTATAACACATATATATTCGTGTAGTCTAAAAAAAAGGCAAATTAAGTTACATCATAAAACTAATGATTGCGGTCCGTCGACAGCATTTTTAAGGTGGAAATAGTGTAAAATGGCAAAAGACTTCACAGTAAACGTTTTCAGCTTCTGGACAATCAAAGCGCTTTTATTTGGTCAAATAATGAGGCGCTTCAAATGTGATTATTTCGACTTTTGTGCGGTGAATATTGCAAAGACGGTAAAGAAAAAATGTGGTATATTAATAATTCTAATGGTAAATGTTTCGTTGGTAATGTGCATATAAACGTTGTAGGAATAAAAATTGTTAGAAATATTTTTTTTTATCGCACATTCGTTATTTGATGCGGGTTTTAATTTTTAACCTAGCTTATATCAGATTTTGGTCGGATGTGTACCCTTCTTCTTTTACCAACAATCGTTCCTTCTACCTTTCAATCCAACCTACACTTCCTTCTCATCCATGGTTCTCGGAGTTTCCCTCTCTTCCACGATTTATAATTTCCTCTATTGTCCGCCTGCGCTTTAATCACACACTGCTGCCCGCTTCACGCTATCGTTTCTCTTTGCTTCCCTCTCCTCATTGTCCGTTGCATCCAGATGAAGCAGTTGTCTGTGATGCTGATCACATTTTCTTCGAGTGCTCTGATCTTTCTGCGGAGCGTTCTCTTTTCTATCTTCACCTTATAAAGCTGGGGCTTCCCACTCCTTACTGTGCGTCTTACATCTTGTCCCTTCCTTCCCAGTCTGTTGTTCTTGTCCTTGGTTCCTTTATTTCAGCTGTCTCCAATCGAATTAGGTTCTAGTTAGTTGTCCCTTCTTCCCATTGTGTCTGGGCAATGATCCATAGTTGATGCGCCCCCAAAAGCTTATATGTGTGCTTCTTGAAAAAGTCTAGAACAAAAATATGCTTGTCTCCTCTCGTGTAAAACTTGTTTTTCCGAGTCTCTAGCAGGTTAACTAATTTTCGTTTCCAATAGAGGAATATGTGTATTAACTTTTAAAGCGAGTCCTATACCCTTAGCAGGGCGTCGGGGATTGTGCAATTAAACTTTTCATAATCTACTAAGCCTAATCGATCTGATGAGAATATTGTGGGACCAGTTCCTTTCTACTTTTGGATTATCCGCCTTTACTTTCTCCCAGATAATTTTCTGGTATAACTGATGTTCAATTTCAGATTAGAGACCTGAGAGGCGATTTGGATCTGGAACAAGTCTCGAAACCGTGTCCTCTGAACTAGTAGCCAAAGTTTTAAGAATTCCAGTTGTTTCGATCATTTTGCGATTTCTCTGATATTGTTATTCGTGTTTTTGTCTTTGAAGCTGTTTATTGATTGGACACCCGAATTACGCACCGACCCGAAATAGCCCGCCCGCTGAGAACTCGAATTGCGCACCGCTTTAAAAAAAAAGTACCCCGGATTTTATAAAATCGACGAAGGAATAAAATCAGTTAAAGTGTCGTTCTTTCAGTGACTTCCGAAATGTCTTATCATATCTCGATGGGGAACGTTTGCTATTTTTTGGAATAAAATTTCGGTTGTTTAGAAAAAACCTCCTTAGAGGTTTGCGAAAAATTGGGCTATCATCATCCCCTAAATATTTTTAAACTACCTCTAGGGAACATACACATTTCAGGAATGTTGCATAAAATAGAATAATTTTTTGCGCGAATATTATATAAAATAGAATGTAAATTACAATAATTTCTGACTGAATATACTTCATTGCACGGCATATTTCATGAAGCTTGTGTGTTTCGCATTAATACAAAATACGTTCATATCAGCTGATTAATTTACATAAAATACAAATGTGATGACCGTATGAAATTTTCGAGTTCGACAAATTAGAGGCATCTCTATTATTATAATATAGAGTTATTTTGGAATTTGAGGGAACCAAGTTTTGGGGAAATTTCAATTCTGATTATCTTACGTATCAATCAGTGTTCAGTCTCAGTTATAAATTGTCATTTGAATTAAAAGCAAATTTGTTAAAAATCGCAACTTGCAAATAAAGAAAAAATTGTAGCTGTCGCGCTGTGTCAAGAGGTAAAATACACGTTCGATCACAAATTTGAAACTGATAAGATAAAAGATCATAAATGTAAATAGACCGTTACGGTAAATTACCGAAGGTTGAGCTAACTAGCAAATTGCAAAAGCCAGAATCAATTTTTAATGATTATAAATGAGAACATAAATTATTTATCAAAAGTATACATAATATTTGTTTCGTAAAGGAAAAATGAAACTGGAAGTTTGAACAATTATATACATTTTTAAAATTAACCTGGCGTATTCTGAAATATTTTTTAATAAAATTTCATTATCGAGGAAATACATATTTTGTAATACATAAATCGGTGTTATTGTTTTTCGTTGGCGGATTTTAAATATCATTTTTTAAGTATACGATGATGCGTAAAAATGTTGAAAGCCATCGAAAAATGTTATAAAACGGCCCCATCAGTTTTTGAGTCCAACAAATATCATGGACTGAATGCCGTTTTCGTTCGTTTTTTTTTATATTTCATACCGGCAAACTTCCGGTATGCAATTCGAGTGTTTAGATTACTAGACCTTTTTTAACCGTCGTCGGCCAGGTAAACAACGGTGCGCAATTCGAGTGTCGCCGATTTACACACATTCGCAGTTACTTAATTAAATTTCAGCTCGATAGTGACCGGAAAAAGTACCGTACTGGGGTCCGAGTTTTTTTATAATCACGCGCGAAGGCAATGGCAAACCATCACGTATACACAGACATTTGCACACCATTGAGACTGCATTTTTATCTTGACACATTAAATATTTATAGTTTTAGTGTTGCGTATACAATCTCGTATGGTACAACTTTGGACGTGTTAAATATTTAATTTTAGTGAAATACAAACGATATTTCTAGAACAGAATTCGGAGTTGCTAGAAATTTTCGTATAACTGAAACGTAACCTATTTACCGATAAAACGTGATTTGTGCGAGTAATCTTAATTGTTTACTTCGTTGAAAAAGCGTCTACGTATAATTTTCACTAGCTACAGTTTAAAATAAAAATAGTTTTTGAAAAATTCTTAAGAAAAACAGCGGAGATTTACGCTGAAAATTTAATACGAATGCGCAAAAAAGGTAAAAAACTAACTGTTCCCGATAAGATCCTATACGGTAAAATATATCGTAAAGAAAGAGCATTATGATTATTAAACTTCTTATTCCTTCCTATCTTCATATCAAAAATCACTGGCGCTTGGCGCCTCATAGAATTCCGATTTTATCTCGTGTTTCCAATTTTTCTCCCTACGTTTCCTCTTATAACAGTCTTCCTTACTTTTCTTTCGATTTTAATAGCATATGACACCCCATAAATTTCTCCTCCCTCCCAATCCGAGCTAATTCTTCCTTTCACGATGTTCGAATTCCTTCAGCTGCAAAACTCTTCTTTTCCTTCCCGTGTCCTAATCTTGTCGGATGGCTCCAAGAGTGATGGGGGCGTGGGTGGTGCGTACACGTCTCCTACGTTCCTGCACTCTGAGTCTTTCAGACTTTCTTCTTACTGCTCCATCTTCTCGGCCGAATCGATCTCAATTCTTCGTGCCATTCATTTTATATCCTCTACAAGTGGGGTTCACAAATTTCTGATCGTTTCTGATTCCAAAGACGTTCTCTTCAAGCCATCTCCTCTTCTCCTTCTCATACTTCTGACGGTATCATCCTCTCTATTCGATCTCTTGTCTCCTCTTTGTTCTCGTCCCGTTCCATTCTCATAGACTTTCTATGGGTCCCTAGTCATTTCAATATTTTGTGGGCAATGACTCAGCTGACTCTTTAGCTCGCTCAGCCGCCCGCATTGGTCCTTTCTTCGACTCTTTCCCTGCTTCAGACATTCGTTGTCTATCACGCTCTAATCATTCCAAACTTTGGTCTGACATGTATCCATCTTTATTCTCAAATCGCTTTTCACAGTGCCTTCTTATTCAGCCGGTTCCTAGTTTCCTGCCTTGGTTTCATTCTATTCCTGCCTGACGTCGTTCCACTGCTGTTTCCTTAATTAGACTCAAAATCGGATCATTCTCTTTACTTCCTTCTTCTCGTTTTCGTTTTATTTTTAACTCTTTCTCCTTTCTGCTCTCTTCACGCTTCTGAGCCTTCTTGTATTTGTGATTCAAATCATATCCTATTCGAATGTTCTGCACTCTCTAACGAACGCTCTTTTCTTTACGCCCAACTTTTAGCTTTGAGTCTTCTTACTGCCCTTAACGCTACCTATATATCCTTTCCATTGCCTTCGGTTATTCCGTTGCTGCTGTCCTTTGTTTTTTCCATTTCTGACCGCCTGTTAGTTCTATCTCTTAATTTTTCATGTTGTTGGGTCAAGGTCACTGGGGCACGCCCAGGGTAGGAGAAAAAACAAAAAAAATACCCAGTGAAAGTGTATAATATATACGCTTTTTCAAAATGCAAATATAAACATAAATAGCTGTTGTTTTTAATGCGACCCAACAATTTTTTGCTTAAGACGATATTATCAATGCCGAATAGTTAATTCACCGCGCTTCAATTTTAGGCGTTTATTTGAAATAGATTTCGAAATGTGGAATAGCATCCGATAAGAAAATTATTCTCCGTTACTCTCTTCCGGCACTACAGTGGGCCAACATCCCTAACACGAACAAGCTGCGCTCAATTCGAGATACTATTCGACCATGGAAAACCTCATTATCTAGCAATCGAACGAATGAAATCGTTGTCACAAGACTCCGCCTAGGTCACTCCAAAATCACTCATAGTCACTTCCTGTCTAAAAAAACTTATCCCACTGTGTTCCAATTGCAATTCTCCTGTCACAATCCAACATTTACTCGTCAGCTGTCCCACCTATATAATTCATATCGAGCACAAATTCTCCAGTCGTCCAACCTTTCCGAAATCCTGTCTGATCGCCACGACAAAATTGAACACGCCTCGTACGTTTTCTCAAAACCACTAACGTATTCCACTCCATCTAACTCTTATCCTATCCGTGCCTCTGGCCTAGGCGGCAGTACACGGCACGCTAATCAAAGAAGAAGAAGATTTTGAAAATCTACCGCCGAAGATATTATACACGTTTCCATTATTAAAAAGAAGCAAACAAACTCTAAAATAGGAATGAAGTATTATTATTACTTTTTTTTTAAATGCCGATTTCAAGATTTACTATAAATATCTAATAAAAATGCACCAAAAAGGTAACAAAACAATTATTCGATCGGAAGATAATAATATGTATATCCGGGATACAGTGAAACACAAAAACAGAGAATATTATGATAATTCTTATACGACATTCATATCTGAATTAAAAAGTGGGTATCACAAATTAAAATAAAAATATGTAAAAACAACTTGCTGAGTGTATTTAATGCGATTTTTAATTTTATCGTCATTTGAAATTCTAATTAAGGTGTACGTGAATGTTGTTTAAGAACTATCGTAATATATGTACATTTTTTTTTTTAAAATATGCTGCTACTTTGAAATAGATACTATTTTTTATTTAAACAATTTTTTTTTTTTCTACTTTTTAGCGCAGTCTTATTAATCTTTTTTTATAGGAATCCTTCGAGTATCATCAACGTAATACTTAGATGTTTTGTCCGGCTAAGAATCAACCTTTTTAACAGCTACATGCGCTAAAACGGCGTTTAAAATTGGTTTTCTCCGACCGAATCTATATACTCTATTAACAACATTGATAATATTTTTTACCTTTTCTCAAATTACTACGTTTAGTATTGTTAATATTTTTAGGTGTCATTGGCATCTGTTATATTAATAAAATAAATCATTTTTAAATCTCGTTTTTCGTTGATTACTCATTTTATGTTTACCGATATTTATACTCATGCGGTAGTACCATTGCTGAATGGTACACTTTCAAATGAACAAAGAGTATCATTGGAATCGGTGTCCGTACGCGTACAAGTTGCTATGCGAACAAAACATAGGCGACGAACGTATTAAGAGAATTTTCCGGCTCAAATTATAACTACTAGAATGAAAATGTGAGCTCTTAAAATATGATCGATCTAGCGAAGTAATTATTCGGACTGACTGGTTGCCAGCCGAACGTTTACCGTTGTTTTGAGCTGTGTCAGTGTGCGAGTGTGTGTGGGTGCGCGCTTTAGGAATAAAATAACACGCTGCACCGATGTTGTCGCCGTCCATAACATTACTGATGGTGGAAAAGTTTTTTTTGGTGTCGATGTACGAAGAATATACGCCTGCTATTTTGTGTAGGCTATTTTTTTTTGTTTTTCATTTAAACAGGAAACATTTTCCGAAACAGACGCAGCTGGTGAACATATTTTTATGCTTCACTTTGAGCGCTACATTAAAGCTGACCGATAAACGTCATTTGGCCGCGTTGCTTCAGCGTGTAATGTGAGCCGAGAGAGGCTTAATCTGGTAAATGCGATTAAAACGTTGTTAATTCGAGCGTTCGGTTACATTTCGCGGATACGGTATAAATTCCGGAAAGCTCGCCGACGTTTATGCTTCGTAGGATAGCTTAAGCAACATACCGTCATCCATTATGGCGGTAGTAACATTCTTCCCGGTAACTCCTTGAGCCCAAGCAGCTTCTACGTTTAAATCTAACTTCTCCTTTCCACCGTTCTGCCCGGTATTTTTCAGGTACCATTGCAAAGGAAAGTACGGATCGGACGGATCGGCAACCGGTTTTATTTCCGGCACGAGATTTTCCACACGTAACGGTTTGTAGCCCCTCTTCACGCGTTTGAAGCCGATCTGTTGAATCGCTGTTTCCACCTGCAAAAAAAAAAAAATCCAACATAAATATATAGCGACAGGTAATATTTATTTCAAAAGGCGGCCCCATTTAAAGTGCCTACCTGCACACGTTCTCCAGCGGTATGCCAGAGGCGCTTTGTAAACAGTCTGACGTTACCGTTTGGATACTGTGCGGATGGTTAGGAGAATATTTGAATTTTTACCCTGAGTAAATAAAAAAGGATATCGAGATTTTTTTTAATTTTTTTTTTTTTTCTACTTTTAAAATTGATTCCTCTCTTTAATCTATTCTAATATCCGTTTTGTAAAATTATTATAGACGACTCTTATTTTAATAATTTTGCCTAAAATCGCGGGAACTATCCTGATGTAATTAGATATGTATATTCGATCTAGCGCCTACTGGTTAAATTGATCGACCAGTACAAATCTGACATTTTCGGCACCACTACAGGTTTCAAGACGCTGCGAGATAGACGGTAGGGAGGAAATGAGAAGATACGGGGCTAAAGCATAAATCCTATATGTACTATTATAAATCTCACAATCTGCGACGAAGCCTTGTAAAACTGTTAATTTACTCGAATAACATGAACGACATTTAACGCAAATATATTGAAATAATATTCAAAATATTAAAATGCCGACCATTCCAATGTAATTTCCTAATCTAACGGATCTTTTAAAATAATAAGTCTTTCACTTTTCACGTATTTATAAATAATTGTTCGCCGTATTTCGCCGCGTTATTGAAGGGATTTTCGCGAAATTAAAATCATGTTCGTTGCACTTCGCGAGTTTTTGCTCGAGCAAAAATAAAAGCAAACAAAAGGAACTGACAGTAAAGTCCTGCGTGCGCTACGTTTACGGTTCTCCATTTTATGCTCGTTTTCGTCATACTTTCGATCTTTTCTGGCACGTGTCTCTTTTTTTAGACTGCCGCTTGCCTTTCGATAAAAATATTCGGCAGCCATTTCATCTATTGCGCTGCAATAAATGATTCAGAAAAGCGCAGACTGTCCTTAAACGGTGGTGCGCCTCTACAACATAAATCGAGTTAACTTAACCAATAAATTTCTTTTTCACCGGGTCGTGTATTTATGTTACTCTCCAAACGGCGGGGCACACTCGATGGAACGTTTTACGAGCAATCGAAGAAATTGTAATTAGATGTAGCGCTGGACCGTATTCTAAAGTGTTAAAGTGGAATCGGTTAAAGTGCGAACAGGATGGTAATGTAATTTTTTTCTTTATTGCCGATATTAAGATATTCTCGTATTAGAAGGACGAAACGACGAATTACCAACGGACTACTTTGTTGCCGTCCATCATGAGCAGTTTTCCCAACGGCTTCGATTTTTTTTTTTTTTATTTCTCCCCAATTCCAACAAGTGGGTGGGGTAAGTATATTTTATATTAGAATGTATATAAAGGGGCAAGGTACTCGGATAGTTTCTTGCCAAGTGTACTTAAGTTAAAGGGTGAAAGAGAGAATGAAATACATAGTCCCCTCAGTCACCAAGTGTGTATGTAATAGTATACAATACATATATATATATATATATATATATATATATAAACAAAAACAAGGAACAATTCAATGATACTTTTAAAAAAAATAAATAAATTTAACGGAAGTATACTTAATATAGATATAAATAAATACGTGTACTTCTATATCTAAATATATACACAATCATATATAGACTGTTAATAATCTAATCTAACCAGGAAGTATATGGGAAGCAACGAACACACTCCTCGATTAGGATTAACGTTTGAATTCAGAGTGAATGGATTGAAAATTTTAAGATTATGTACACTTGAACTTCCCGATCATAGCAGACTCCATAGACAGCAAAATATTATTATGTGAATTAGCCTTAGTGATAATAAGAGACTGATTGGGTTCTATATCATGTTTCAAACGTGAAACTGTGAAGGCGGGACAATGAAATATGAGATGATCAATGTCATCGGCTTATATTGCACAGGGAACACTCTGCCCCCTCGGCAAGTTGGAACCCAATTTTTCCGTGGCCAGAGACCACCTGTGAATTGTAAAAAGTGATATTTAACTTCTTTAATTTAAACCGTTCACTAATCAGTGGAAAGAACAAATACGTTTTCCTACCAGTCAGGGCCGTATCCCATCTGGCTTGCCAAGCTGAAAGCAGAGATGAATGTATGAAACTTTTGAAAATTTTTAAGCTAGGATATAATCCTAGATTGCTGAAATTAATTGATAAGAATTTAATGTTTAATAATTTATAGACATCTCTTTGGAGTCTATATTCACGTATTATAGAACTGCCAATGATAAAGAGGTTCAATCAATGGTAAGATATTAGAAATTACATTGGCAGCCGAAGTGAGACGTGTTCTGTATACGGAGGCAATATTAAGTAGAAATTTACGCTGATGTTTGTTAACACCAACGATCGCTCTTATTAACATAAATTCCCGAGCCGTATTTATATAGGGGCTCCTCCAGGAGACCCCTACATAGGATGACTCTCTCCCTATACTTCAGACTATAAATATTCGGCTGAAGCCTTTTGAGTTTATAATAAATATCATCACATTTTTTCTGTATATATTTGAGACATAGGGAATAATAAATGTAAGTTTGTCATCAGTTAAGATACCTAAGTATTTCAATTGTTTTGTATGGAAAATCGATTCATTAGCTATGAGAGCAAGCCCTTTAACCTTATCTACTATTCCCTGCTCGCCAAACACAATAAATTGACATTTAGGAATAGAAAAATAGAGACCAAGATCATTAATGACGATTTCTAGGTAGTTGCAAACAACCTCAATAATTTTCAAATCATAATGCTTATGAACGGGAAATTGAATACACAAGTCGTCGGCATAACTAGTTCATAATGCAGATTAATTAATGAGCTGAACTTGTCCATCGTATGCTGTACATGGGAATATAACATATATTCCAGAATGTGGGTCCAAGAACAGAACCCTGTGGGACACCACACTACAGTCTCCTGCTGTTGTTTACAGAATCCCCTATGCACAGGGTAGCATATCTGCTTTTGAAGTAACTGATGATAGTATTGATGATGTATGGATTGATTTTGTATTTTTTTAACATGTCAGTAATAACAGACCATGTGCAACTATCAAATGCTCCCTTAATATCGAAGGAAATGACAACTGCAGAATGGCCGCATTGGCGAGATTTCTTAATTTTGGAAATCAACTTAAAGAGGACACCCTCAGTAGAAAGTCTCCTCCGAAAGCCAAACTGGTTCCGGTGAAAAATACTCCTACCATCAGTACGGACAGAACTTTCGCCGCGCGAATGATAAGTTCAATCGTATTTAATCCCATTTTTTTACTTTTTATTTTTTATATCTGATAAAGTAGGAAGCGTGCAAGAGGCCGCGGAGGTAGTGGAATTACCTTAAAAATGTCTTACATATGTATATTGTGTTTCTCGTGAAATTCTTTACACTCCAAGCACTTTAATTACAATTTAGAGTTTTCTGTACGCAGCTTTCTACCTCATTGTAAATATAACAAATTGTTTAAAAATTGATATATAAAATGATGCACTCGAAGAATTTAAAATCTTTTAGTACTGTACCGAAATGGATCTGATATTTTTTTGGAAAGATCCACATTTATGTTCGCTGCTACATATTAGTTTCAAATTGACGAACTTTGGGAGCAAAGTATCTCCATTAGCCCGAAAATTAAAAGAGTCAAATTGTAGCAAAGTTTTGGGCCATTTGAATGGAATGAAATAAAAAAAAAACAATAAAAAGAACGATGTACTTTTTTTTTTTTTTTTTTTTTTTTTGAAAAATAATTCGAAATAAAAAGGAAACTTTAAAAAGATATATTAAAGTGTAGTATAGTGACCAGCATTGACGTTTTTGATTTTTATTTAAATTACTTTCTTAAATAAATATGAAGGTTACGCGAGCACGGAGAATATGACATTATCATAAACTCGGACATGGTTAGAATTTGGATTTAATGCAGCTTGCTCACGCCAACGGGGGCTTACAGAGCTTCTATTGCTGTTGAGTGCAAAAGCGAAACATTAGGCGAGGACAACAATGGTACGTAGAAGAAAATTCTGCAAGCTCCACCAAGCGTGAATCGCGGACAACCGAGCTAAGGACATGGACATCATACGTGTAAATGGATTTGTCATTACGGTTACATAATAACTCTTCTACTACGTAATGAATAACTGCGGTTTGTTACTTTCAAATAAGTCGCCTGTTTCATCATTTTTACGACTACTTAACCGTGGTTTCTTTTTATCTTTTGTTACTCGCTCTGTACGGTTGCAAGTTTGGTATGTTCATCCGACAATACTGCTCGATTCAATTAAAAACTTTTAAATACTGATGGGGAACTTTACATACACACACATGCACATGCACGCATATATATAAAATTAAAGTGTTTAAATTGTAGCTGAAAAGCAATCGTAGAGAATGCACCATTTCGGAAAGGATTAGCATAACCCCGGAGGCTAATGGTTCTAACGTGTTTTACTGCGCTATAACTAAAACTATAGTGTTGAGCAGCATGAAGGGATAAAAAAGGAAACAAGCAAAAATTTAATCACTGTACTGTTTTCATTTATCGGTTTGATAGCGGGTTCGGTGACGTTTAATTTGGGACGCTCCTCGGAACAATTATCTAGTTTTATCAGTTCATTATTATTTTCTAAACATTTTCCATGCAGTTTCAGTTTAGAAATAACACATCTTTGGAGAATTTGTGATGCAACTTCGTTAACGTACAATGGAACTCCGATTACTTGAACATTTCAATTATCCGAATTTATTTCGCAGAAAAAATATGGAAGAATATCGCTTTTTCCCTTGATTACATACACGGATTTTACTTTTAGCTGCCGCCGATAGGGAATAGTACGCATTTTAAACGTTATCTATAGTATCTTACGCGATTCAGTTAAACCGGTAAAAGTAGGTTCTTACGTTAAACGTCCTTTTTGCTTCAAATCCGAAGATATCCCCGATTATCTGAACAGGCAAAGTACTTGATTGGAAATGTGACTGCTTATATCGACAAAAACGGCGTTCTATACGTTACACATTTTTCTCCTTGGTTTCAACGATATCTGATTTTCGTTTTCCTCTTCAGCCACGTTGATCTCTGTCATTAGAGAACTACTGAAAGTTTCTTTTTTAATTTTTTTTTGGTGGGTTTTCTGCATAATTAAAAAAACCTGGAGGATTCGACACTGATATATATATATATATATATATATATATATATATATATATATATAAATAAACTCGGCCCTTCAGGACTCGAAAGGGCAAGCACTCTTCACCGCCAGGTCTAGTTCTTCTATAATTCTTATAGAAGAGTAAACTTTTTCATTGACAATGCCGTTTTTAACTTTCATTATGTAAAATTAAGACATTTTTTCGTTATCCTTTTTCGTTACATTTTCGTTACATTTTCGTTACATATTTCGTTACATAAAATTGGGACTGGGACAAATTTCGTGACAGGACACTTATCCTGATGACCCCTAGCGCAAGAATGGCATAGCCATTAATATATACATAGGAGTAGTGGATTTTATATGAGTTTTTTAAAAAATGCATGTGTTTTTATAAAACATGAAGAACAATAAATAAATTTGAAAGAATAAAATGTAAACTAACACAAATATCAGAAATCAATAACATTGTAGTAGAAAATTTAAGAATATTACAATAAAGAAATATATACATATATATGTATAAATAAATATATATGTGTATATATATTTGTATGTACATGATGACTTATTAAATAATAAATGTTTAGGGATTTACAAATATTTTTAGAAAACTGCCGTATGGATTTTAAGACAGAATCTGCACTATAGGTTGCAAACTGTAATTATTTTCAGTTTTACGGATATATTTTATTTAATTAACAAACTGTTGTTTTTTTTTTTTCGAATTTTTCACAATCGTGTTCGTAGCTAAAAAGGTAATTTTTTATATGATCTTTAGAAAAAAGTGTGTATAATTATTGTTAGCGAAATGAAAAGTTGTTGAAGGCTAGTGAAAGATGATTTATTTTTATTCTTTTCCCTTTCGGAAAATTAGTGAGACCCACAAACATTTGGAAGCTAATTGGTGGAAAGGTGAAACTCGATTGGAAATTGATATGATGAAAAACGCGGGACAAAGAAATATAATGTAGGGATAAAGGAAGTGTGTAGGAAGTTTTAAATTTAATAAATAAGGGTAAAAAGCGGAAGAATAACGGCAATAGGAAAAGCTGAAAAACGACATGATGGAAATTGTAGATAGATGAATCATTAGAATATGAGTCGCGGTAAAGGAGCTAGTGGAAAAATTGTTGAAAAAATCTATGCGATGGAGACAATGGCTCAGTGTTTAAGAATGCGCATGAAGAGTGAACATTGATAAAGGAGGAAAAGTAAACGCCAGGTTAATATGCCGCAGATATCGAATTTTTATACATCTTGTTAATTGTTTCATTTAATTACATAGACACTAAAAAAAAATAAATAAAATAGTAATAATAACTGGTTAATGCGTAATAAAATAAGACTGGCACGTTTCAGAATTAACGATTATACGGAAAACGGCAGTTTTTGTTTATTGCAAAGTAATGAATACATTTGAGTTATACAGTAATTATATTATTTCAGCTAGTCAACAATATACAGAAACGGACTATTATAAAATAAATAAATAGGACTATCTGATTAAAAGATGCAATATGAATATTTCGGTTTGGAAATGTGTTTTGCGAATATGATTCCAGCACCAGCCTAAAAATATGTAAATGTATAGTGCGAAACAAACTGACAGAAGAAAAAATCTGTTATATCCTTGTTGCATTTATGTATTCTCTTCAAGTGCTCATGGTGCGACAACAGAATGAATTTTCAAAGCGAAATATTTTTGGCGCATGGCAGATTATAATATTTATTAACTTATTATACGCTACAGAATTTTAGTTCTGCGCTCAATCAGTGCAGCCCATATATAGAGTTGCATAATAGAATGAAAATGTCTAAAAATCACGTTTTATAAAAAAATGTCTCTTTGCTAATGTCGCTTTTCAAATGACTATCTAGACTGAATACCGCCAGTGGGGAGTGACCCGTGTTAATAAACTGTCCATTTTCTTTATTAGTAAAATTAATCTCTTTCAATAATCGAAAAAAGCAACAAACCGTTAACATCCTTCCACTTGTGATGGAGACAACTATGTTTGCGGACGATACTGCTATTTTAGCTGTTAGCAGCAGCCACCCCGAGGCTACAAACAATTTACAAAATGCTTTGGATAATGTACAGAAGCGGGCGACGGATTGGAAAGTCAAACTGAATGAGGAGAAATCAGCATATGTTATGTTCACATACCGCCAAACAAAGACAAATTACCAAGTATATTTGGGGAATAAATCTGTACCACAGGTAAATTTTCCCAAGTATTTAGGTATGCACTTGGACAGGCGTCTTACGTGGAATGTGTACGTTAAGATGAAGTGCCAACAAATTAAGCACACAGCGAAACAATTACAGTGGTTGGATGTTCGATATAAATGCATTCTGTACCGTCAGATCATTGTGCCGATATGGACATACGGAATACAACTCTGGGGTTGTACTAGTAATTCAAATCGTGCAAAAATTCAGGCGAGGCAGAGCATCATTTTGCGAACAATAATCGATGCATATCGCTATTATCGTAATGATGGCATCCATAGGGACCTGCATATAACATCGGTCAATGATGTTATTAAGCGAATGGTCATTAAACGCGGAGAGCGGATTCATCGACATGTTAACGTAGAAATGAGTCGACTTCTTAACACCAAAGAAGACGTAAGGCGCCTTAAACGACGCCATCCATCAGATTTGATTTAGTAATATATATATATATATATATATATACTATATAGGATATAAGATGTACGATTGTAATTATTATCTATTGTAATGATGTAATATGTTAGGAGCAGTAGTCAATCCATACGGGTTTGGCTTAGTTTAAAGCAACATTTATTAAAGTAAATACTTATTTAATTATAAATTAAGATTGTACCAATAAAAATAATAAAAAAAAAAAAAAAAAAACTTGCGATGGAAAAAATGAAATTATTAAAATTATCCGCCTTCTTTCATTTAAATACGCATCCATTACGGAATTATTCCACCCTGTAAAAAAAATACAAGAAAAACGAAATATTTTCAGTTTCTTCGAGCCTTTTTTAAAAGCTACAATTATTGTTATCGTTATCATTATCATTATTTATTTTTCGCATAATCATTCTGCTTTTCAATTGAGGGCGAGATTGAAACAGCACCATCGTTCGAACACATTCCCTAATTCCTTTTCACGTTACGAACCGTTGAGCCTGTTTACTTCCGTGGTGGTCGATTTTATTTCGAAATTCCAGATAGGAACCTTAAATAAACTTCCAGTTTTAAAATAAACAGGACTTTATTGAAGTCCAGTTTATCCTGTACACTTCTTCATTTTATAATCGAATTCTTCGAAGAACGTACGGAATCATCAAAAGGCAACAATTTTTCGATCGCAATGTGTCTCCTCTTTTACTTCGTCTTTTTTCCTTTCGTTTTTCAAAAGCCCCAGAAAACTTGTACATAAAAGCAAAAACAAACTATATCTATCTGGCACAATAGCAAGCTGCGTTCTGAATAGCGAAATTATTGTATAAGAAAAAAATTAAAAAAAATAAAATAAAAATACGTTGCTGTGACGTTCGCATGTAAAGGATAGGTAAAAGATTGTTCTTCCTCTGATGTAATGCGCTCGCCGACATCCAGCTCTGTGTGTGTGTTTGTGTTGCGTGTAAAATTTCTATGTATGTCGATAACTTTTTTTTTTTTTTTTACATCTAAACTGGAAGAAGAAGATTACGGAAGGAAGGCGATTTAAGGGAACTTTGAGTAGTTCGGAATGTGTGCGGATTCGAAGGAATTCTGGTAGTAAACGGTGGAGTACCTAAAAACAATAAGGAAGTCAAATGGAGGTGACTTTTCTTGGTAGCTGATAGCGCGTGTCAACAAACCGTTTTACCAGTCTCGTTGCTATCCGTCTTTGTAAACCAACGCCGCTACTCTTAATGGAGACCACAGAGCTTCTCGTATTAAATAATCTTCCAAGCAGATAGAAATACCCGTCTAAACAGCCGTCTGCGCTTTTGAATTGAATCCGCATACCGAGACCGCGGGCATTTCGTTTAAATTTGAGTACAGTTTGAAATGCGCCTCTTCACAACGAACACTCTATATTGCAATAAATAAATTATATATTGACGCGTCTGTGTATATATATATATATATTATGTATGCATTATTTCACGTAAGCCGAGCAGGCAGCCGTTTGTTTTTAGCGTTATTTCTTTCCGTATTTGTCTTTGAAAATTACACCGAACTACTCGATAGAAAGATAGTGCCTTTGAACATATTACCGGTTTTCTTCCTCTAGTGTACACTACGTCTGCACAGGCCGAAAATTGGAATCGCCAACGAACAGGCTAACGGATTTTTACAATAAAACAAAATATATAAATAATAAATAATTTATATTTAAATAAATTAAAATAAATCCCCTATTTAGAAACGTATTCGGGCATAATTAAAAACTAAATGATTTTCTTACTCAATTTCGTTTGTTATTAATATATACATATATATTTCATAAATATTAACAAACAGGCGTGGACTTATTTATATTGGATTTTTAAAATTTTCGATTTGGCACTTTAAATAAAAAAGCAACGAACTTTTGTCGTTCAGCGTTTGTGATAAGCAAATCACTGAGTAGGCCGATATTGAAAGCTCTACTAGTTGCCGAATTATATATTTCGAGAAATAATAGGAATGTAAATATTCTTCTCGATTTCGTTTTGGAATCCCGGAGGAATTTAGTTCGGATAAGACATGTCGTTATATTCGTTCACTCGGATCGCGACATGAACGTAAATTGAACGTAAACATTTGTATATGCCGAATTCTCAACGTAATAACTGGGACATTTGAGAAAAAATCCGCTTGAAATCGGGCAAAGTATTTCGCGAACTTATATTTATACTTGATAGTTGATAAAACGGCAGTTCAAAAATTCATTTGACGTTTTCTATTCGTAATTGAAGATGAAAATATTATTTCTTATTCGATAATTAGCAAGCACTTTTAACGTTCTTAGATTGGAAATTATCCGCCGGGGAAATTTCTTTTCCCCTTTCATTTAGACCTTGTAGTTTAGCACTGAAATTCGAGACTAGTTCATACCGAAAGCCGAAAATATTGTTAGGAAACATATTATTATTATTATGCTCCGGCTACCTAAAAAGGCGCTTGTTAAGTGTATCATCAAAAAGTTTTCTAATGCAGGATGTCAGGGAGACAGGACGTAGGGAAGAAAGCTTTTTTTTTTTTTAGGAATGGGGACGACGATAAAAGAGAAAAACGGAGTTACGCCAAGGAAGGAATTGAAAAGACTAAGAAGAAAACTAAAGTATTGTTCAGAAAGGTTTTCAAGGGCGAGATAAGCGCGTCAAGTCCTGCAGTGTAATTAACAGACTTTAATTTATTGAAAGCCGAAGTTAGGAAGCGAGGAGGAGGAGCAGAATTTTGCGGAAATGGAGAAGGGTACACAATTCACCGAAAGAAGGAACCATAAGCTGGAGCGACAGTACCAAACAAAAGGAATAAGGCCATCGTCGGGAATACCGAAGTTGGAAGGGCGTGGAGGTTGGGAATTTGAAGGCTCTGGCTATTTTCTAAATATACGCTAGAGTTCTAGAGAACTTAGCGCAGACAAATTTTTTGCAAGAGGTCTTCTTTGAGGATTTCACTATAAACCTGGGGCTGTTGCGTTAGCTTGTTTGTGAGCCAAAAAAAATTTTCAGCCGTAGGGTGGAAGGAGTCAATTATCCTAAACCTTTATACGATATCAAATGTTGTTAGGAGGACGGAACAAATAATAGGAACAACGCGTATGCAGAGGGAAAAGATAGGAAATAAGAGGCGCAATATGGCGTAGAAAGACCAAGTCGCAGCAAACTGAAGTAGAAAGCAGAACACTCAGCAGAAAGAGATTATTGTCTCGAGATTCTAAAAGTGTGTTCCGCCAGCTCAACTTACCTTTCCATTCATCCGAGTATATAATATTTTTCTTATAAACCGGAACCTCTTTTTCTCTAGTCATCGAGGGCGATAACACTTGCTCTCATTTTTCCGTTTCCTTTTTGGACGTCCTCATAATATTACTGTTTTTCTCCTTAAATGACTCATTCCGGACAATGGTACACAATTTCTATTCTGTATTTTTCAATTTTGGCTACGCGTTTCTCTATCCATTGTTTCCTGTTGACCGGTATTCAACGACTCGCAATCTCGTCTATTTTTCACCTTCGATTTTCTGTTTCGCATAATTTTTTCTTACTTCCTTTTCTGATATGCTGATCCTATTCGAGAATGTTCGGCTTGTTTTCCGGACGGACAGTCTTTATTCCACTCTATTGAAACTCGGTATTATCTTCCTCTATTACAATTACTAGAAAAAAATACCGAATTTAAAAGAAACCCATATTCTGGTGAAGCTACAAATGCGAACGGCGAATGTAAATAGGAACAAAATGTGCGAGAAGAAATTGAAAATGATTTTATAGCACGTACTCTGCATTTGTTCGAGAAATACTTTCGTTCTAAATAAAATTGCGGCACGCTGGACTTTATTTTTTTTCGTTGTTTTGTTTTGTTCGTTTTTGTTTTTTGTAAACGACCTATTCCGAAAATTCGCCTAGAACGAAGCGGAGAAGGTAATAAATTTTCGGCCTTGTTTCGTTTAAAGTGGCGCATATATTTTCAGTAGCAGTCTTTACAGCCACCTCTCTCGACGATCATATATATATATGGAAATGAAAAAAAAAGTTAAAAAATAACAAGCAAGAAAAACCATGAAAAAAATGAACTTCCTAAAACTGTTTAAAGCTGTTGCGAAAGAAATTCAATTTCCGTCGAAGCAATTAATTAAGGTTACACAAGCAGTGTAAAGTGGCTTTACATTAAGAACGCTAATGGCAGGAAACGCTCGGAATTCGTTTATATTTTATGTATTATTATTTTAGATGGTGGTAAAGAACGAAGAAATGCCTGGCGGCACGCAATACCGGCCTAGAAAATTTTTCTAAAGGAAACGCGGTCGTCTGGTAAAAAGAAAATAAATATATATTTAATAATTTCTATTTGATGTTTTTACGTTTAGCCTTTTTATTTGGCAAAATTGTAGCTAGAAAAAAAAATAAGAAAATATTTTTAGACGTAGAATAAACAGGAAGAACCCCCTTATTTACGTTTAGCGGGGAATCGAGCGACGTTGAGCGAACGAGCACAGTACTACCCAGAGTTTATTGAAATGCTGCTTTCTCTCAATTTTTTCCTTCCAGGAAATGGCGGAAATTGATTTCCTTCGCCATTTTACTTATTTATTTATTTATTCCGTTTTAATCTTTTTAACGCTCTAAAATGAAAAATTCCCCCTTAGAGGTTACGAGCAAAGAAATTTCGTAAAACTTTTTCCCCTGAAATTAATCCTTTTTTTTTTTTTTTTTTTTTTTTTTTTAGGAGCTTTATTATATCCACGTGCTAGCTCGTTTAGTCTGAATCCTTTGTCATCAAACTTTCGACACTTCTAACAAAACTAGAACTTTGAAATTTTGCACGAGTTTCTAAATGCGATAACAATGAAATATTGTACATTTAGTACCGTTTTAAATATGCGTTCCGATATGACGGATGATCTTTTCGAAAAATATTTGAAACTTTACGGGACAGAAAAATATAATGATCACGTGACACATATATTCATTTTATAATTTAGGCTCGAGAAACGGTTACAATGAACAAGAAGAGGCCAAATGCGTTGGAAAAGTGAAAGATTTAACTCAAATTTTCAGATTAACCTAAGGAGAAACAGAGAAGAAAAAAAAAGCAATCGAGTAAAATCTCACCTATCATGTTCCTTTTAAAAAAAAAAAAAAGTAATATTCTTTATCGAAAAAAAGGTGTACGATATCCGGCAACCGAAGAAGTAAATACACATTTTTAATAACAAGCTTCTATTTAGGAAGAACGGGTAAAAAGAACTCAAGTAATGCTTTGAAAGTGACCGCTCTGAATATGTAAACCCAGTGTTATGTAGTTTACATGGGGGTGGGCAAATTGTTAATCGAATTATATATAAAGTAGTGCATTTATGATAATTATTATATTTAATAGATATATATATATATATATATATATAACAGCTGTTGCAGTTGTAAGAAGTTGAGAAAAATACATACATTCCGTTATATATTTACTTTCGTATATATATATTTTACGATAAACTTTTTTGGTATTACCTTAAGATTCATTTCCACGTTAACAACTAGGCGAGTTTTTCAAATTAGAGCCCGTTAAAAACGTTACTTATTTTAACGATAAAAACTTTAAAGAGTCGTTTTTTCTACTTATATCTTTTTTATCACGATTTTGCGTGGACTTTTTTTTTTTTTATATATTTCCTTTACTACTACCGAACTCCTTACTGTGTCTACTTATTTCTAATGTTCTTTGCAAGTTCGGTGAGAATCAACGGAATACAGAGATAACTAAAAACCCTGATTCCGAGATAGTTTGCCAGCAAACGCGCTGATTAGAGCCCATCCAAGCAGGAAAGTTCTGCGACGATTTTCGTAGCAAGCACGCTAAAAGTTCTTCTTTAACCGTGTCATCGTGCGTAGAGCGGTTTTTGTTTAATGATTCTTATACAGCTTTCACCGTTGTACATTGTGTTTTCGACAGAGACGGCATTCGAGTCTTATTCGTTAAGATAACAAAAAAGCTTCGTATGTGGAATTATCATTTAAGAAGCTAACTTTCATTTATTTCGGAATATCTTATTTTTACTATTATTCTCGTTAAAACGTGCGTATTTTTTGCTTTAGTTATGTAATAATAGACGAATCATTGAAGTGAAATGATTTATACTATTCATTTGCAAATCTCTCTGATTGAAAGGTTTTTGTATTCTTGGTTTTTTATGAATTCTACACTGTGACACGTCCTCAAGGAAAGCCTTTTTTTCTTGTTATAAAATACGAAGAAGATTGTTAATCATAACAAAACAAATTGGATAACATTACAGTTTCTCGTATGAATTAATTTTTAAATTAATTTTAAACGATGTTTCGATATATTACTGCAACTTTATAAATATGGTGAACTTTTTCATTTTTGATTTAACTTAAGTGTAAAATATGCTTTATTTTATTTAAAAACTACTCTACTCGTATTAGTAAATGGGATATTAAAAAAAATAAATTTGACTGTCGCGTCTTGATGATGTTTTGATCTGAGGTGTCTCGATCGAATCTCGGCTAAATGAAAAATGTAATAATCTTTTCTAAGAAAACTGAAGTGAACAGTTTTTTACGTAATTTTATCAAAAATCTCATTTTCACGTTTAAACTACTACCTAACATATAGTAGTGTTGGCTCTATCGACTACGTTAATCCGTCTATCGTTTGTTCATATTTATTTAGAAAAGTTAATTTCAATTATAACAGCATTAAATCAAAATATATATTAATTTAACCTGGGGAAAAATGTAAAAATAGAACCGATCTGACTTGTGTTATACACATTATTGTCAATGTAATTTTCGATTAATTTTTATAGATATATGTGTGTCTATGCATTATATATTTTTTTTTTTTTTTTATTTTGCGACGCCTGACGTCTCGGGGTTATTTGCGTCTAGCTAAACATATTGACAATATCTCGTACATAACATTTTGATAATAACCGAGGTAAATTTATTTTTCGTAACAGGTGTAGATCAACAATAACAGGTGAAAATACTAATAAGCGAACAAAAACTATTTTCCAACCTATATAAAGATATAACACATTTCGATAGATAATAAAGAAAAAGATTTAACAAGTGTAAATTACTCTAGTGACGGAGGAAAAACTACAAACGATCAATAAAACCATATTAAACTATAAACTTTGATGTTTTTCAACCATCTATATCTATTGTATATAAACATGTGTATAGATGTGATATACATATATAGAAGAGAAAATCAGGTAACATTTGACTAGTCAAAACGATTATTAACATAAGCTTGAATCTACTAGGTCTGTGAAGACATGCATAGCAATATATTTACTCTATGCAAAAATACATAAAAAAAAACCCATTCCAATTTTCCTGCAGGGCGGCGAATAAGTGGATAAAAGTAAGAAAATCGCGTTTTAAGAAACTAATAATCACGCTACAACTGACCAGATAATTTAAATATTCCATACGAATATATATATTTATATATATATATACCGAAAATATTATATAAGAAATTATTTTGAAAATCCGGACTTTAAAAAATGAAAAGAGAGGTTAAAAATGTATTATAATTTTGCACTAAAAAAATCTGTATCGTGTACTAGAAATCTTTTTTTTTTTTTTTTTAAATTTCGGAATTTTACGAGTACAAAAAAAGGGTTTACCCTATTTTTAGCAAAACCCAGAAGGAGTGATGCTTATAAGAAAAATTATTATACGAATATTACGTGCGCTATGGTCTTTGTTTCGCGCACTGATGAAGCAGTTCAGAAACTAGAACAAGTTAAAATTCAAATAGCCAATTATATTAACGATAGAGGAATGTCACAAATGGTACCAACGACGTAATATATATCTATGATTCACCGCGTTACGGTAAAAGGGAAGTAAACAATATAGGTTTGTTTAGATTTCAAAAAAAAAAAAAAAAGCAAAAAACAAAAAAAGGTATTTTACGTTCATTAAAAAATAAGTAACATTCTTACCGCCTTACCTTTTATTTGTGTCGGCAATAATTATTATATCGATAGCTCTTTAAATAACATTTTCCATAAAAAGTCGAAAGAGTCGAGCGAAATACTTTGTAATTAATATTTAAAAAATTATATTACTATAATATTAAAATATTTCATGGACGCAGAAGAAAACAAATAAAGAAATATTGGAAATGATAAAAGAAGAAAGGAAGAGCTGATAAAAATTTTGGAACAAAGAAGAGACAGATTTTTGGGACACATACTGCACCACAACACCTTCATAATGACAATAATAGAAGGGAAACTAGAAGGGAAGAGGAAACGAGGCAGACCCCGACTTAAATGGATAGAACAGACAAAAATCAAACTGAAAATGGATTATAATAATATTAAGAACACAGCACAAGACAGAAAAAAAATGGAAAAGGATAATAGGTTAAGCTACAAGACAAGAGCAAGGCTCTTAAAAAGAAGAAGAAGAAGAAGAATTAGTCAGATGAGACAAAATTAAATAGTAAACCAACTTTTTCACTTCTTATATTGAATGTAAGTGAATATTACATTTTATGTGTTGTTTTTTGTAACGTTTATATTTCGTATTTCTATTAAGATTATATTTTCATGTGTGTAACATTTTCTATTTTCTATTAAGAACCCCTTAGATCAACTTTGGAATGTATTCCATTACGAATGTTAAACATTTACTATATATGTGTATGAATGTGTGTGTATACATGTCCATTATGCTTATATGAATTAGATCTGCAATTTAGTAACTAAGTTGTGTATTCGTGTAATGTTTCGTAGCAATTATTTTACTCGAGTATTTTAAAAATTCAAATAACGTGGAAACTGTTAAAAAATCGCGTAGCCGGAGTTTTCCATCAATGCGACTGGAAATATTATTTACACTTGAATCTTGAAATGCCGCCAACGTTTGCTATCGCGGACTCTACTTAAAGTTTGTTTGAATTATGTTTAATAATATGTTTAAAATGAAAAAAAAAAAACAATAAAGGAAATCAATTTTTGGTACAGGACATTTCTCATTACATATATGTAAAGAAAAAAACCAGAGGAAATTGCCAAGTTACAAAAAATTTCAATTTCATCAATCGGAAATTGTAAAATAAGTTAAAAAAAATTAGATGAAGATTATTTGCACCGCAAAGATGAAATTATAGATAGAAAAAATAAAATAAAAAATTTTAAGAAAGAGAAAATAGCTCTTGACTATCCGACGGAGACAAGTTTTTATTAGAATCTAGAATTTCTGTTGTACTTGTGTTGGTGGCTCACGCTGCGCCTGTGAAACGCGAAGGAAACTTTCAGCGTGTGCTTGATGCGGTCGATAAATCTCAGCTCGGACAACAGGACCGCTTTGTTTATCTGCTCTAGACCGGTCTTCGCGTCCGCGTTCAAAGCGTTCACGTCTGCCGATACCGTGTACAAGATGTAGATGGCCGTGTCGCCTTTATCCGGTTTCGCCAGAGCGGTTATGTTGGTAGTTTTCTCGTCCACGGAGCTGATGTTGACGACATAGTTCTCCTCTAACGCGTACGCCACGCTTTTCATGAAGCCGTGATAGTAGAGCGGCGGATCGAGCATGGTTCCGGGCGAAACGGAAGCAAGGAATTTTTGGAGCGTATCTTTGAACTGGCCAATTTCGAAGCCGGTCAGGTCATTCACGATCTCGTCAAAGTCCTCCGGCGCGATCAGCAACTTCCGGCAGACCCATTCGGACATTTTCTTCTTTAGAACCGTTAGCACCGCCGCGTTCGGCGCGTACAGACCCCAGGCGCTGCGTTTATCCGGGAAACTCGAGTACGGACTCAGGTAGCCGGTAAAGAAGAGCGCGCCGAACTCGTCCAGTAACAGATCGAATCGGATCTTGTTACGCATATTGCTGCTGAGATGTAGTCCGGAGATTAACGTCTGCACGGCCCGCTGCATCTGATCCGACAGAAGGATGCTGTTGAGGAACGGTACTTTGTCGTCTTGCTGGTCCAAGTACGGCTGAAATTCGCAATCGTTTTCCAGGAACTTTTTGATCGATCGCGAATTGTACGCGAGACCGCCGGTGAAATTATAACTGTACCAAAGTCGAACGTCTTCCGGACTAACCGGTTTCGGACAGGAACCGGTACGATTCAGTAAGGCGGACACTTCGGTCTCGGTGAATCCGAATAAATCCTTGAATCGGAAGTCTAACAACCAATACGGCAGTACGTTGTCTAGACGGCCGACGAATCGCGCCAAGTTCACGTCGAGAACGCCGCTCAGCAGACCCTTATAGAGTACGTCGTTCGTCTTCAGACATTCGTCCAGGATGCGCTGTAGTAGCGCGAACGTCTGATTGAATTCGGCCGACACGGAGACCGCTCGGAAGACGTCTCCGTCGGAATAGGAGCCGTTCTCGGCTTTCCGGTCGGCTATCCCTTTGTTCAGCAGACTAGCGAACAGCTGATTGAGCGGCTGGTCGTAGTCGTCGATTAGAATGTAGACGTCCCTGTTGTAGCGCGTGCAGAGAAATCTGCTCAGTACGAACAGCGACCGATGTAGCTGTTCGTCATCCGCGCTACCGGAATGATACAGATCGAACGTCGTCGCGTTCAACTCTTTTATGTTCGCTCTGGCGTAGCGGTAGCGGTCGAATAAGGCTGCCGACAATTTTCGAAGTTTGTCCGCGATTTCGCGATACGTGAAACCGACGATATCGCTGAAACTGACGTAGATTACCGCGAACCGGCCCTGAAGTTTCATGATCTGTTCGTTTTCGGCGATTTTCAACGGTTTCAGTTGCTTCGTTCGGTTGCCGAGGCGCAGTTCGCCGCCCGCGAACAATTTCCGGTTGATTTTTCGTTCGTCCGGAACCGGGTCTCCTTTCTCGTCCACTTCCCATTCCAAGAATCTCTTCAACATTCGCATGTTAACCGATTTACCCCATCCGGGCGGGCGTGTGATTAGCAGCACTTGACCCGCGCCTACGATGAAGTCTTCGATGAACATACTCTTGTCGACGAACCCGTCGTCGCCGACGATCACATCGTAGAATTCGTCACGGCTGAAAGTTTTAAAACTACTTTGACGATCGCTGTTGACGGTTCTAACGGTGACTGTCGTTAGCAGAGTCGAAACGAGCAAAACGACTAACATTCTGTGAATTGTATAATTGCGCTTTTTATATTTTCATATTATTTTACCCATTTTTTTCAGTTTTCCTACAATCGGATTATTAGAATTAAAATACGGCATATTAAATATTTTAGGAAAAACGATAAATCTCCGCTCAAACTGACGAAACTTAAAACATAACCTAGGTGCCTACGGGATACACTAAAAGGTAAAAGTAGGCTTGTGCTGGTCATGGAGCACGAATGAAGAATGACACGGATGGACATACACTATCGGACATTATAAAAGAAAAAAAAAAAAAGTCCCAGAAGAGGGATGATTTTAGTAATTTTTTATTTATCAAAAATTTTTAAAGAATAGCTACAGACAGGATCGAATAAGTTACAGGAAACCTATATAGGAAGCTCAAGCCTAAGCAAGCGGGAATACAGAGCCGAACGCTCTAACGAAAGAAATGAACACTTAATAAACATGTGATCGGGGTCATAAACAATCGCGTCATTTGAATGGAGAGGACAACATAATAGGCTAATGAAAAAAGCGAAGGTAGGAGGAAGGCAACGAAAATTATTAAAACGTAAACGCGCCATGGCGACAGCAACAAAGCGAGGAAGCGAAGGAAACAGAAGGAACCATGGATTTGAAGGAAGGCCAGGTTGAACAGACAAATAAAAGGAGCGACTATTAGAAAAGAAGATTCACATCCGACCAAAATCTGAGAATTTTTGCAGCACAACAGTAGGGGAGATTAGAAGATGGGGTTTTTTTGAAGAAGGAGGAAGCAATCAGCCCCATATGATAAAAATGTTATTTTTTAAATCCAGGCCAAGTTTTCGCAAAACGCGTACAACTATTTTAAGCTGTTTTTGACACCCCTCACATTACCTCCGAGGCTAATAGAGTTAACCAAAAGAAAAGAAAAAAGTCCGAATTTCACGCGACCGGCTAGACACTAGTTTCCGGGATGTTGTAGTTGCTGGAAAATCACAGCTTTGGCCTCTTACCGTCTGACTGAGTCAGCAAATTAAACATACTTCCAATTTAGAGACGTAGAGATAGTGTTCGCGGCGCTAATTACGAGAAAAATCGAAAACCAATAAAAGTTCAATGGCCATATTTGATATTTCGCACGGTACTAATGAAATATGTAAATCTTATTAAATTTGTAAACTACTCAAGAGGAAACTCAAACAGAAATAATGAAATCACTTTTTTCCTTCTGTATTATTGAAAAAACGAAAAAAGAAGAATATAGAAGTCAGTAGTGAAAATTAAATATTAAAGTTTTACGGCTCGTGTACGGAGCAAGCTTCGAGACGGTTATCATAAAAAGAAAAGTTCGAGTAATATTAAGGCTGATGTTTAGGACTTGCAAAACATAAATAACGGATAACCAGGTTAAAACTTTTAGTCACGGTCTAGAATACAAATAATTGTGCACTGAATAGAGTGCATTTATCTTAGAGAGCGATTTCCGATTGCAGCAGCAGCTTTGGACGACAGTGCAGTCATGTATCGCTCACTCCACACTAGTTGACTTCTACGCTAGTCATATTGAAAGACCGCAGTTATACAATACGGTGGATAGACTGAAATTCCGAAGGGAAATTTGCTAATTGAAAAGCAGGCACGAATTGCCGCTGAAACTTTTAGGAATAAAATTTGGATAATACGTCTATTATTAAATGGCCTTCTACGGAATGCAAAACTTTAAGCAGCGCAAATGAAGTGACTCTAACTTAGTCTTGAAAGAAAGCTCAGGTATTTAGTACGACTGAATAACATTTTATCAACTATTATTTATAAATAATAGGAGAATTATAATAGGAACGAAAGATAGAGAGATTGACTTTGACGGAGAAAGGGGTAGACTAATATTACGGAAATTGTACGTTTAAACAACTTCTTTTCGATATAATCGCACGCGTTTAATAAATTTTGTTTTTATTTTTGCTTTTTTTAAATGCAATCGAAAATTTTTAAAAATCAAGATAAACAGCTGAAGGACGTTTAACAAATTACAAAAAGCAACTTAATTAATTAAAAGGGAAAAATGTAAACGTAAAATTTGAATTAACGTTGCGGGTAATACAAATACCGTTTAATATTTAGAAAAATATTTCATTAGCGGAATAATATAGTTTTGTAACGTGTATTTAATTAAGCTATATTTTCATACACTTGACCGCAAAAACGTGTACTTTTTTTAGTTTATGTCTATTTGATTTTTCGTTTTCAGCGGTGACAATTTCGATTTATTTCGTACGAATTTTTTCTTTCGATGATGTTGGAATGTAAAAAGATCTTCTTTTTACAAAACAAAACGGAACATGACAGGCTGTTTCAAAGGGAAGAGTAGCTGGGAAAGTTTCAAGAGGATGGCGTAGACTGGCGATGACGAATTTCTAATTATTTAGTGTTAATCCGATTTAAAAGTAACCTAAATAACTAAAACAATGTAACTACGTGTTGTCAACGGCGACTGCTAATCTATACAGAAGCGCTAGTAAACGATGTAATGCCTTAAGAAAGTTGTAACAAAGTCGAAAATTTCGATGGTATTTTTACGAAAATAAACGATCGTTTGAAAATATTAAAAAAATGACATTTTTACAACGAAATTTTTAACTTTCCTAACGGAGGAATTGGTGAACTTCACACGAATTTCGATTCTCTTTAGAAAGCCACCTCACGGGGGGGGGGGGCTATATGGGAACTGTTAAAAAAAAAGAAAATACAAAGTAACGAACGAATTAGAATTGAAGTTATTTTCTCTTAATTAACGGCTTAATTGACCTAAGCCGGTAATAAAAAAAGCTGTACGTATTCATTAAAGATTACGTTTTTGAGATTCAGAGATTTAGAATTTGTTTATTGATATGCTTACTATTACTTCGGTAAAATGATAGAATTTCGAATGCGGGGGGGGGGGGGGATAAAGTAAAAGAATTTAAAATTAACTTTAGAAATACTGCTAAAATCATAGGGCAAGTAAAAAGTAATTATTTCGTAATTGAGTGACCTGAACTTCTTTTGTCGATATTTATTAAATAAATACGTTTTTTTTTTTGTTTATAATTATTTTAGTAAAAAAAAAGAACAAAAAAAAAACATTTCACAGGCGAAATCTGAAATCAATATGGATTCGAGAAAATCAAATAGTTTATCTCGCCGACTAGCACCACAGTCGACCGTTCAAACATACTATTCGAAAAGTAAACGACGCTTTTGTCATTACGCAGATTTCAAAGAGGAAATTAACCAGTACCACCCTTTATGTGGCATTGTGACGTTCGGGGTAGATGCGTTTCATTTTAGGAAAAAAGGCATGAACTAAAACTGGTGATTAATTTCAGTGATAGGATCGTCGGAGTAACACTTTTAAGTGGCGTACAACAACTGAAATACACATCCATGTCAAAACTGAAATATGTTCTTATTGGAATAAGTATTGAGCTTTTTCGTTGCCGCCACGTTTAGAGAATATTCGTCCACAAAAAAGCAGTTAATTTGAAGTTTTGCGATACCTACTTTTAATCGCATCGCTGAAAAATTCGACTGCACAGGCTGGTTTACTGCTTTTTTCACAGAGTTTCCGCAATAATGATCGATATAATTACGCCAGAAATACGACAGCGCAGACGCTGCCCGAAAATCTGGGACCACACTGACTGGGGACTTGTCTGCAAAACCTTCTGGAATAATTTGTACGGGCTTGGAGAAATGTCCCCGATGCCGTGACATTCGTGACGTTACAATGGTTGCATCCGATCCTCATTTAAAGTTCGCCTTGCAGTCGAGCGGTTTTCTGAATTACCCGAACGTTAACGATGGAATTGTTTCAGCGATGAAATAAAATTATACGACAAAATTTCTAGTCACGGCAATTACAGCTTGCCACCTCCTTCATATCAACAGAGAAGCGCAATGAAGCTGTTTACTGGAACAGCTGATAGTAGGAGAAACGTTGCATTTTTTAAATTTCTTGTAAAAGCGGAATGAATGACGGTGTACGTACTTGCTGCGGTCCCTGTGCTATACAAGTCTCAGGATGTTGGCAACATTTTCCTAATGAAAAATGTACATTAGACTGAATAATGTTTACACGCGTAAAATTTTAAACCGGTCGACGCAGCGCGGTACTTTTGCGGAATCTCATTTGGGTTTTAATTGAAAAAAAAAAAAAAGCGATAAAACCCGATAAGATATGATAAAGAAAATATCACAACTTTCAACGATAAAGAAAGAGGAGATGTTTCAAATCGGTTGTAGCGATAAAAAGATTACCGAAGAGAAACGAATAAACTGTCGCTTTTTCTTAAATCAGAGAGACACCACCCTCCGCCGGTATGGGTTAATTACTTTTTAGAAATAGCGGTCACAATTTTAGGTTCTTTTTGTTAAAATTAATTTGTAAAATGGTTTTTGTTTTTATTCTTTTGTTGTCCTCCTGCCGGGTTGCTTAGCAATTAGGGTTAGTTTTAGAGATGGCATAAAGGGGAATGAGGACAATTTTTTTTTTTTTTTTTTTCTATTATGGGCACACCAGCACAGGACATTTACCCAACACAAAAGATTAAAAGAATAAAAGGACATATGGAGCGACGAGTTATATCAAGAAACGATTAGAGACAGAGGAAATGAAGGCGGCTAACAAGGGAACAACAGAAGGAGATGGAAAAGTGAGAATATAGAGGGCACTGTAAGGAGTCGGGAGGCCAAGGCTAAGCAAATTGGAATAAAGGATCGCGCGTTCTGTAGAAATAAATGAACATTCAAATAGTACGTAGTTTGCATCACACGTGCCATTTAAGGTAGGAGGATGAAAGGGACAATGTCCTTGAAGGTTACATTTTTTTTTCTTTCTTTTAGACGCAACGCCCTGTATCGTGTTTGACTGCTGCGGCTATACCGTACGTGGACACGTGCTTTGTTCTTATAGATAACTGCCTATTCCACTAACTCCGATAAACTGTGTGTCGTAGATGAAATTGAACTGGAGGAATTCTCAAGAATGTTAACAACTATTTTGTTATTTATAAAAGGGGGCCGATGGAGTGGGAGTGCTGGACAGTCACGTAGGATGTAGGAAGTTGAAGGGACACAACACCTTCGCAACAGAAAGGACAATTGATTGGTGAGGTGGGGATCTTTGAAAAATAAAATTATGCGACAAGAATAGTGACTTGTGCATAAAGGGTGCAGAAATCTCTGCGGGAAATGCTTTTTTCCGGCCACCATAGTTCATTTGATTAGCCCTAAGAAAGTGTGACACCAAGACCAATGCGCTTTCTGCGAGGACGTGAGATTATTAAAAATGATGTTTGATAGATAAAGCGGAGAAGGGAAATTATTAAGCTAACATCGGTAGCATCATGCTGATCAAGCAGATGTATCGACGTGTTCATTTCCAGGAATCCCAGCATGACCAAGTGCCTATAAAAATGAAATAGAGCACTCCCTCTTAATAAGTAAAATTATATGAAAGATTACATGAAAAATTATATGAAAGATTATATGAAAAATTATATGAAAGATTATATGAAAAATTACATGAAAGATTATATGAAAGACAACATGAAAGATTATATGAAAGATTATATGAAAGATTATATGAAAGATAACATGAAAGATTATATGAAAGACAACATGAAAGATTATATGAAAGATAACATGAAAGATTATATGAAAGATAACATGAAAGATTATATGAAAGATAACATGAAAGATTATATGGAAGATTATATGAATATGTGAAAGACTACTTGAAAGTTATTGAGAACGTAAGAAGACGAAAGATGAAAAGGTGAGTAAAGGTAAAATATGACTATGGGCAATGTTTGTGCAGTGAACACGTATGGATTTTGTATGCTAATCTGAATTTTACCTTTTTCAATGTGTTGCGTCGAGTTGACGCTTTTCTAAAGCTGCATTTTGTAAGCGAAATGGAAATTAGTAGTTTTAACGATTTGTCTGCGATTTTAAAGAAAATTTTCGTAGCGGTCATAACGTCAAAATTAATAAATAAATTAAGGTATCTCACACATCCTGAATATGTTGTAAAGGCCGAAGAAGAAGCTAATTTTAAAATTACGAAGAAGGAAAAGTTTGTCATCTAGATCAGTTTTGCAAGTTCATTTTGAGATGTTCAGGAAGCTTAGAAGAACGCAAAATTTTGGTAGAAGTTAGATCACAGACCAGTTCCTTTAAGAAATTCTATAAAACAGCTACCCTCTAAGACACTAACACACAATTTTGTCTTTCCTATCGTGCGTCTCGGAGCCTTATTGATTGCTACAGGGTGGCGGTGACAGAAATTAATTTTAAACGGGGTGATCTTCCCTTTCAGATTTCCTTCGTTCATTTTAAATTTGCGGCAAATTAATCGAGATAATTTTTTTTACCAAATATTTAGAAACTTTAATATTTTTCGTTTCTCTTTTAATGTCTTATGTAGTAGCAAAAAAAAAAAAGGTAAAATATAAAATATAATAAACTTTCAAAAATTATATATCGCCCGATGTGGAGGCTCTGTAGCCGACTGCGTTCGGAAATAACCAAACAGAGCAAACGTTACGAGATAACCGAGACTATCAAAAATTTACCTTCACCGTATGAAATTAAGCAGGGGAATAAGAAGGAAAAATGCTTTGCTGACATGTACCAGCATGCTCCGTTAAACGTTTAAATATTTTCAAATAATTATAGGCGCATTTTGTTACGCGTGTAACATAAATGTAACGAATTTTTTGGAATATAAATAAACGCAAAAATACACAACACTGAGAATTATAAAATTTAAACGCGCACCGGCTAGTTTTGAAAATTTATGTTGTATTAACCGTAAACATAAATGTTCGAAACTGGAGTGGTGCCCGTTTGAATTTTATGTTTCAATTATATATCGACTGTGTTTTTAATTTAGTCAAATAATTCATTCTTAATATAGCTCGTTTCAATTTCCGACATTACCGACCATTAAAAATAGTGAAAAATCATGAAACTATTTTATTTACATGTGTGTGCTGGTACGAAGTTTATTTGCTAGAACCCCTAAATTATTGATGTACAAGAAAAATAAACTGCTTTCAACATGGCGTGTGAGAATTATCAACGTTGGAATATCACGCGTTTATCATAACGAATTTAGTTGAACCGAAAAATAAATACATTCCAGAAATGAACGGTTTTCCGATGATTATAAGTTTATTAAATACTAGCGGTAAAAATTTAATGATTTAAAAATTTAGGTATTCGGAGGTGTAGAATTTCAGAGACTCGGGATTTCGGGGAAATTAGAGATTGAGAAATTTAACGATTTAGGGATGTAAAAATTTAAATAAGAATCGAATTAATTCGGAAGGTATTAAGTTTGAAAACGAAAGGAATTTTGAGCTTATTTTTAGACTCCGTATCTTCGTTGGTGCGATATAATCACATCGCTATTAGTATTTTTATCTTCGCTATCTTTGATATCTATAATTAAGTTGTTTGCACGTTTAGATTACTATTCGTCTAATGGATCTAATTCGAATATATAGCTTTTAAAATTTCAATTATTATCACATCATCCGGTGTTGTAATTGCATTAAAAACGCCGTAATGAAAAATAAAAATTCTTCACATTTACATTAATAGTGAATATATTGTAATGCCCTAGGATGTGATTGTCAGAATTTTATAGTGTTTCAATTATAAAACATTTAATTAAAAACTGTTTAACTACAAAATTGCGCACTTAACGGGTAAAACGCAAACCAACATATATATATATATATATATATATATATATATATATATATATATATATAGGTATATATAATTAACAAATTTTTCCTTTGCACTAATTTCATTTCGAACATTCTTCCAAAGCATTTCTTTCTGGTTCACTTTATCCTTCTTCGGTTTTGCTGTTTGCTAACCTTTCGCTAATTCACCGTTGTAGCGAGTCTAATACATTCTTGCGAAGGAGGAGCTTTTTTCATGTTTTCTTTTTTTTTTTTTTTATTATACAATTTGATTACGAGAATTCAATTTTTATTCAAACATATTAAATGATTTTAATTAATTCCGAAATGAGGTTTTTATTATGTCAAAAGGAAAGATGAAAGGGATAGAAATAAAACGACAATTTGTCTCCAATTTTAAAACAATAAACACGCAGTACCTGCAGATTTTTGCTAACGTGAGTTACTGTATTCTCAGCTTTTAAAGCCTGCTCTTTTTAACGTTTCCTATGTTTTTTCTCTGCCTAATCTCTCAGCTTTTCCTGTTCTAGGAGCGTTCCATTGCCGATAAAATGAAAATATAGCTTCTACTATGTTTCATCAGTTTCTCTTCCATTTTGCTGGGCTAATTTGCAAACCCGAGAAAACAAACCAAAAAAAGTCATTACAAAGATCATTTAAAAGGGTGTTTAGGCACTTTTTCTTTTTTCTTCCCAGGACTTATATTGTTCCAGCGCAACAACCTAATTTGTAAAAATTTCCGAAATTGTGTATATTAGACGCGTATTTTTTTTAGATTACTTTTTTAAAAAATTAAAGAAACAGGTATTAAATAATGTAAAAATTTAATGGAAAAAAACAAAAAAAAAAAAAGACAATTTATGGCGTAAAGTTTTCTTCTCTTATCGTTAGTCGGAGATCGAGTACAGCTTCGCTTCGAGCGATGTGCGCATCTCTTCATTAACGACCACCAGTATGCGTCCTCCGTATCCGTACCGCTTCGACGTTAAATAGCCGTTCTGAAGTAAATAGTGGAAAAGTACGCTGTTAAAGTCGGTAAAATCCATCGTGGCCGAAATTTTCAACCAAGCACCGCCGCCGTTGACTAAATTTTTCACAAGGTCCAACAGTCCCTCTTTATCGTCCGATATCGACGACAGCATAAGCGTCAGGAATCGATCTTGCTCGTCCGTGCGATCTTCGTAGTCGTATCTGAGCCCTTGCTTCAGGAACCGCTGCACCATCAGCGGACAGTAGAGCACTTTGGTGTTCGAGTCGAATTTGTACGCGTACCAAGTGTCGAAGACTTTCATGTTAACCACGTTGTTCAGTTTTCCCAGGATGCGACTGACGTCCTGACTATTGTAGCCGTAGTGTTCGGAGAATTCCGGTCTCTGTAAACCGTACAAACTGTTCTCGGTGTCGTTAGCGGATTCGGTCAGTATCGGTAGGCCGATTACGCCGGTAACGAACGCCTTCCGCAACCATTCGTTTCGTTCGAACGAACTGACGAAGAATCGATGGAAGTACTTCCACGCGTCCGCAAAGTCGTCCGATTCGACCACCGCTTTCGATAATTCGGTGACGTTTTTCCTGTCCGTCTCTTCCGGGCCGTAGTTCTGGTTTCGGAATCGTCGCTCGAACAGATTGAAGTACAGGTGAAGCAGCGGCCGATCGTAATCGTCGATCATGATGTAAACGGAAGAAGAGTTGGTTCGATTTCGATAATGCTCCGTCAGGCACCGGCTCAGGAATCGTACACTGTCGGTCAGTTTCTCCGCGTTTTGGTTCCCACGACGGTAGATGTCGAACTCCTCTTGGTCTTCCGGTCGTTTCAGACTAGCTTTCGCGTACAGGAACCGTTCGAATAAGTCCTTGACGACATTTTTCATTCGGTTCAAAATGTCGTGAAAGCTGACGCCGGTGACTTCAGTCAGACTAATTCGAATGACCGTCTGCTCGCCCTGCTCCTTCATAACGCGTTCGTCCGAAGCGATCTTTAACGATTCCAGTCTGTAGGCGGCTTCGTTCGCGCGCAAACGTATCTGAGCGTCGCCTACGAATAACGCACGATTACGGCGCTCCGATTGCGAACTGATCGGCAAGTCGTTCTCGTCCAGCTCTAGTTCTAGAAATTTGCTCAACATGTTCAAGTTAACGCTCTTGCCCCAACCGTTCGGACGGACGATCGCCAGCACTTTCCCGTCGTACTGCAGGAAGTCGCGAATTAACAGACTCTTATCTACGACTATCAACTGTCTCATTTGGTCCATGTTTAGCTGGTCGGCCGCATATACGCGGCTCACCGGCAAACACACTAGTGCTCCCACAGTAACAACTAGAAGACGGACTACCGGTAACTTCCCGTTAGCGGAACGCGCAATAAAATCGGCCGACGAGAACCTACAGAGAAATTGTGTCTACGCATTACAAAAAAAAAAAACGAACGAAGAAACATCATAACGGCTAAAGTATTTAATATTAGTAGCTGCGATATTATTCCGTACTTACGCTTCCGTCGCAAATGTGTAATCACTTCCGGCTGGCTGCGACATCCCCCCGGCCCCACCCTCCTTTGGGTTTTAGAGCCTGCTCCGGAACCCCTGTTTAATTCGTTCTTTAATTGAAAAAATCTTTTATATAAAATTTTGTATTGTTCCAAGTGGCGCGCGTTAATGAGCGACTTCAAATCATTCGCTTTAAGTAATTGTGCTCGGCAAATGGAATTAGACCGGGTCGGCGCTCAAGTTCAGACCTTAACGCGTAGCGCTAATTGTTATTTATCACGGCGCGGTGGGCAGCTCTTACAGAATATTCCGGTGCAGCAATCGTACGTTTAGAGGTCTCTGAATTGTCGCTACCCGTTTTTTCTATAAGACTGGCAGCGGGGGAAGGATATTCCGAGAGGCTTCTCTCGCTTGTCATGTCATCAGTTTCGCACGACCGTTTCTGCTAAAAACCGGTCAGGCAATTGGAAATTTTTCAATTTTTTAAAATCAATTTAAATTTCGCGCCGGTGTCAAAAGTTTTGGACGGAATCTAGAGAGCTAGTACGTTTATCATCCGACTTGTCATGATAGTCGTTAAGCAGATGGGAGTAATGATCAATTTTGAGTATAGCGTTTATCAAAAACTACCGTCATTACTCGGAATAACGTTGTTTTTTTTCCCCCTACATAATATACTATCAATTCCAATTTAAAGAGTGCTGAAAAAAAAGTGTGGGTATTATCTTCTTCGTTCTAAAAGAAAAATATTAAGAAACAATCCGGAATTAATGTTTTCCACTCGCTTACTACATACAGCACACTTAAAGTAATGTGTAATTAAGCTTTCGATAATGTTACTTAAGGACCTAATGGATCTGATGAGGAAATATTAGGGCCAGTTCTTTTCTACTTTTGGATTATCAGCTTTTACTTTCTCCCAGATAATTCTCCGGTATAACCAATGTTCATTTTCAGATTAGAGACCTAAGATCGATTCGGATCTGGAACGAGACAAGTCTCGATAACCTATGACACTTCTGATTTAGTAGCTAAGCGCCTTAACCACTAGACTACCGCGCTACTACACTTAACGAGTGAAAATAGTGATTAATCAATTTCCACGTGTGGTTATTATAGCTCTATCGTAGTTAAGTAGGAACTTAACAAAGTAGTGCGGTATAATCTTTTTGATACTTTTTACGTACACGCTGAATCGTTTTGATGATAAGAAAAACTGAAATGAGTTTTAAACTAACTTCTGACATTTTATATCATCATTTTTCCCCCACCTTTTTGTTGTTCCTTTATCGTGAAATATTAAAAAAAAAAACAAAAAAACAAAAAACAAAACAGTCTGCCGTACTTCTTAAACAGTTGTTGAATTGCTGATTGCTGAAAGATGGTTATTTCGCAATTATTCGTTAATACGTGCGCATGCTCCTTTTATAATGACGACGCTCATGTGATCATTTTCGCATACCTTCCATTTAGGGCTAAGTTGTGCTTTAATCTAAAAACAAAAAAGACCTTTTGTGTACTATGACGTTCTTATTAAAAACAGCTGTCCGAAAATTGTGAGCTAAAATCCGAAGCAATTCTTTATTTTTTATTTTATTAAATGTTTACAGTTAATAGCGGTACGAATTTTCTTGTGATGCATTGTGATACACTATTTATTATGGTTATGTTATAATATGGATTTTATCATGATACGGATTTGTATTGATATAGGTTTGTGAATAATAAATATCTTTTAGTGTCACCAGAGAAAAACAGACAATTGTGAGGATCCGTTAATGGATTATAACCCTGGAGGAAAGCGACCACGAGGAAAACCGAGAAGACGGTGGATAGACTCTGTCAACAACGACATGGTGGAAGTCGGTGTTGGGATAGAGGACGCCGAGGACCGTAGAAAATAGAGAAGACAGTGCCACCAAACGGACCCCGCACCGGGAAATCGATAGGAAAGAAGATTCAGTGTCGATGATGACTTTTTTTTTAAGCAGAAAAATAAAATAGTATTACAAACTAGCCATCTAGACCATTTAGCGATTTATTTGAAGGAATATGGGGAGCATGAAGAGATAAGTGATGATATATATACCTTTTTCTTTCGATGGCCTTAATTTTAGACGAGGTCACGACTCTTCGGAAATTTTACGTTACTAACATTTAGCAGTCCTGCAGCATTCGAATGACTTTTCAGTCTTTCTACATGTCTTCGGGCATGAACTTTAATCATTTTTGTCACGCGTACTCTATGCCTAAATCCTCTGATGCAAGGTTAAAAGTGTCTTTTGATAATGATGTTGGCGTGGTTTCTTGCGAACGTCAATTTCATCCTCTTTTTTTGCCATATTAATTGTCTGTACATAAAATCAACGCTGATTTTGCGGTGTTCCTTTATTACGCGTAATAAGGTTGCTGCGCAATATTATATCGTTCGATCATTCTAATTGAGTTATCTTTTTTTTTTTTCTTTTTGTTTTTCATGACTTGTTCTTAATATTGATTAGCTTACCTAGAATAATGCTACTATTGAAATATCAAAAATTATTACTTACGCCGGTTTTTTTATTTTAATAGCCGAGCTTAAATAAATTTAAAAAAAATTTAAAAAAAAATTAAAAAAAACATATACATATGTACAAAATTTCGAATTTTGTACTTCGTAATTTTGTAAAAGTGTATTTTTAATTTATGCGAGTTGAATTTCGTTTTGATCGAACGCTAATCGCAAAAGACGCCGATATAAAAGGAAGAAAAGCGGTTCTTTGCCTAGATAATTTCTTCGATTCGTTACTATTATTAAAGAGAGACTAGTGTGTAGCCGTTGAAAAACAAAATCAGCTGCTCGAACGTAGACTCACAAGCCTATCCAGGAAAAACCTATGTCTTCACATGTTCCTTTTTTTTTATAAACATAACAGGGTAAAACTTAAAATTGTAGAAGATGGGATTAGCTAATCAGCTATTTTTTCGAAAATCAATCATAATCGATGATGAGAATTCTACCGAAGTACCAGTAATTAGATTTCTGTTTCTCCCGAGGATTTGCAGATGTTTGAGCTGTCGTTCTTTCGGCGGCTTCCTTGTCAGTTTGCAAGCTTCGGGGTAATGTAAAACCCGAATGTGTCCGATGATACTCTTTGTTCTCGTTCGGGTAATTGGTACTTTTCATTTTTTATGCATTGCTAAATATTTCGTTTCTACATTATTTTCGCGGTATTGATTTTCTTAATATTTCAAGAACTTTCCACTGAAAACAAACACAGTGATGTAAGATTTTACCGCTCTACCCCAAAATTCGATGATTTATTAACAAGAACATATTGAGTCAAATAAACATATCTTCATAAAGGCGGCTCAAGCTCGATATTGTCGTACTAATTTTCAGGCTTCAGTCGATGACGTATTTGGTACAACGAATATTTTCGGAACCGATTACAAATAATTTCCAGCAATATTTATTATAATCTTGATATCCGGGTTTTCAATCTAGCCCATTGGAGCCGGTTCAAGAATACTCTTCCGAGCTTCCCGCAACTACACTTTTCGATTTAAACCCAAAAATGATGCTTGTAGCACACAATTCCCCCGTCAACAGTCTGCTACGGCCAAGACACTGTTTGAAAGCGTTATACATGGAGATTTCGCGGTTAGACTAAATTATCTTAGTTTTCGGAAGGTGGCGAAAACAAAAAAAAAAGAAAGAAAAACGAAAGAAAAAGAAAGAAAAACGAAAGAAAAAGAAAGAAAAACGAAAGAAAAAGAAAGAAAAACGAAAGAAAAAGAAAGAAAAACGAAAGAAAAAGATAGAAAAACTACTTTCGTTCGTTGGAATGTAAATTAACGAGAAAGAGCGAGCGACTGTTATAAAGTTCGAAGACGTAACCGGGGAATTCGGTCGCATTATGAATTTCGATCAATTCGGTATTCCATTCGAAATCGCGTTCCGCATATTATTATTACTAGTCGCAGCGTTTTGCCGATATTCCGATATCGTTTTGTAGTGCTTGTTTGTCGAAAATGATGTTCGACTCTCGTTAGCGAACTGTTCAGTTCCGTTTGTATGGTTTTCGCGTTTTCGACAATTCGATACTCGAATAGAATCGAATTTTTTCGATTGCTGTTCGGTTTTGGCACGAACGCCGTGACTGACTGGTCGAACAGCTTCGTTGTATAGTCGGTTTCCAAGAGGAAAATAACCGATTTCATCATCGCGTGGTAAGCGATAACGGTCAGCGGAGAGTGCTCCGGCAGGAACTTCATTAGTCCGGCGCGGAACGTTTCGACCTTCAGTTCGGCCAGCAGATCGGCCAATCGTTCAAATTCCACCGAACTGACATTCAATCGTGCCGATATCCAGTCGACTATTTTCTTCTTCAGTACGACCATCGCTCGCTCGTTCGGAACCGACAGCTTCCGATCGCCGTAACCGGACGCGTCGCTCACCAGGTAGCCGGCGTACAGTAGATAGCTGTAGGCGCTTTCGTTCAGTCGGCTGAATTCGATATACTTCGATATCGGTTTCACGAGCTGCGCCCCGGCCACCAACGACTGCAAGTCTTTCTGCAGCTTATTCGACGACGACACCAGCAGACAGTCGACCAGACCGTCGCCGGGATTATCGTCACTCGACGGAGGGGCCGAGTACATGGGCGTTCCGTCGGCCATTTCGTAGTAGCGATAGCGGGATTTATCGGTTACCAGCCGGCCGATTTCCGATTCGGTGAATCCGAAGTGTCGGCCGAGTTTTTCCCGACTCTGAACGCTGTACTCGACAACGTTTTCCAGTCCGCCGTAGTCGAGACTGTAAAAGTTCAACGCAACGGTACCGGCTAGGAGACTGCGTTTAGCCGCCCGATTGTCGCGCAGATTGTTCTCGAAGAACGACCAGAAGAACTCGAACGTTTCGTGAAAATCGTCCGACCGGTATACGCGCTCGAATATCCGTTCGTTCGACGAAGACTCGTTCCGGAACTCCAGTCGGTATCGTTTGTACAGTCTGGAGAACAGATCGATCAGCGGTACGTCGTAGTCGTCGATTAAAATGAACACTCTCGTTTCGTTATAGTACCGGAATAGAGCGTCGCCTAGCAGCTGTAAACTGTACACCAGCATCGCACGATCGCTGGAACCGTTCGCGTACCTTCGGTACTCCGTGTCTACTTCCATCAGCGCTTTGCTGGAGTAATGGTGTGCGCGGAACGCGTCCCGTATCAGACTTCGCATCTTATCCTCGATTTCGTCGTACGTGTCGCCGGTCACGTTTCGGAAGCTTAAAAATATCACCGGATGCTTGCCAAGGTACCGGTCGATGATGTGTCGAGCATTTTCGCGACGGCATACTTTGAGCGCTTTTAACGTGGTGACGCTGTCGTCCGAGGAGACGGTTACGTTTCCGCCGCAGAATAAACGCTCGACGAATCGCCTAGACGCTTCGTCCGGTCGACGAGCCTTACCTCGTTTTACCTCTAGAAATCTCCTCAGCATGTCCAGGTTCGTGCTCTTTCCCCATCCGCTCGGTCGTAAAATTCGACTTATCGACTGATCTTGCTTCAGGTAGTCAACGATAAAGTGACTTTTATCGATGAATTGATCCGCCATCAGCAGTCGATAAAAGTTACTGTCTTTGAAAGCGCTCACCAGGTGTCGGTAATCGGTATCGTCACCGCTCTCAGAAACATCTTCCTTTTCCGCTGCTCCGACGTCTTCGTCGGAATCGTCGTCACCGCCGATTTCCGGTATAGTAGCGTTATCGAGAACGTAATAATCCTCGTCTTTTCGCATATTACCATCATCCTCGGAATCGCTGAAATCGGTCAAATCATCGGGGTAATCTTCGTCGTCGTGGTCGTTGGTAGACTTGCCGGGGTTGCGGGTGGTAGTGTACTTGGGCGTACAATTAACAGACAACTGCAGAACGATGATTAGTGACAAGAGGAAGACGCCGACAAGAGGCAGAGTATTACTACTACGTCTTTCGATCATTAGGCTTTTTTTTTTTCACCTTACTACCTGTATCTTCTCCTATATAGAGAGAGAATATTAAAGATAACAAATTTTTCCGTAAAACATTAAGTGACATTTTTTAATTGTTCGTTTTTTTTTTTTTTTTTATATTTCAAGTATTTTTATGCGACGCTCGACTTAATTATTAACGAGAGAGAGGATTTAAAAATTATCCGCCGCCATTTTTTCTTTTCTTCTTCCTTCTTTCTTGCACCCAACTACCATAGGAATCGACAATTTCGCTTTTCATCGAAATTCCATGTCAGTTATTGCGTAATCGAAAAATTGTTTTTTTTTCCGCACTTAGGCTCGTCAACCTAGTTATTGCGTGCGAAAACATTTTTCCAAAGTAATAGTTGAACACTTTTCATAAACGCCGAAGAACAATTCATTTCGTCTGTCAAATTTTGTTTTTTTTTTCGTTAGTTTTAATTAATCGTAGTGATTTGTGAGTACGATTGATTGTTGCATCATTTCACTTCCGTATTATTTTGTCCCTGAAATACTAGATAAAATTTAGATGTTTATCGAAAGCCCTTATTTAATAATATTTACCGTATTTATTATTGTTGAAGTACGTTCACGACAATAATAATTTTTTTTACACTTAATTAAACAATTACATATATATGTACAAGTATATATAATATTGTTTAATTAAGTGTAAAAAAATTTATTATTGTAGTAATAATATTCGATCGCATTCGAGTTTTTGTTAATATGCAGCTGAATAATAGTACCGACGAATGTTCTAGATTGCCGGGTAATTATTAAAAATTCGACCGTATACGAGAATAGCGACTGAAATTTAAAACTTGGATATTTCAAAGACTTATATATAACTTGGTGAACGATTTATATGATGATGGAATTTAAGAAGACAAATCTAAAGAACTGAAATGAGAAAATAATTTTTAAGATTTACTCGTGAAAAAGATAATGACTGAAAATGAAAATGTCATAATTGTATTTATTTACTATCTACCGGAGGCTGGCTGATGGCCAAAGCCGAGTGAAAAAACTGGAAAAAATTCATCGGAATGTAAACATACTTTAAACTCAATAACTCTTAATTTTTCATGTTGTTGGGTCAAGGCCGCTGGCGCGCCCAGGGTAGGAAAAAAAAAACTCAATAAAACTTTTTCTAATAAACGGCGTTTAATGCGGGGTTAACTCCCCATACACACACAAAAAAAAAAGCAGACTTCATTCCTTTTGTACAGAAATATACAGACCGCGTCAGACTTCTGCACAAAAAGTGCGCAGGTACGGTTTCTTTTTGTTCTTTTTTTTTTTTTTTTTGCGTTCTTCCGTATTTCTTTTGAGGTTTTTTTTCATTTTCACGCTTAGAATCATCTATATTCAACGATATAACATATTGCCTGCGTAATGGACTGAACTTAATGACCGACATTTCTTACTGAATTTCCTACGTAGAATGGAGCATCTTTTTTTTCATCGGTTGTATGAGACACGGAAAATCACGTTTAAATTCCATAAATGCATTTCGATCTTGTTCTTCGCACTTATCTATGAGATTTGCACGCTGCTTTTTTTATTTTCGAGCCATCGCTAACTACAGAACGATAGAATAAGCGATAAGGAAGAAACGTTGATAGTTTTGTTAAGAGACACACTTGAAAGACAACGCTGAGACAGACGCGTTTTAGGAAAAACAAGAACTCAAACTGTTGACACGCGATCGCAATTGTCATTAGGGTAACACTTCTGCGTAACGTACGCATTTAACGAAATGACCCCCCAGCTATATGACTAATCAGCGTCAAAAAGTAAATAAGCCTTTCCTTACAAACGATTGTTTAGCCATTCGTTCGTAAATCTGAGCCGACTGTTAAAATATTTCTGTCATCTCGTTACTTGTTTATTTATTTATTTTTTTTTTTTTTTGAAACAAAGTTCTTTTATCGGTAGGAACTGGCAGAAAAGGCGAGATAACGAAAATCGCGTTATGCGTCGTCGGGCAGGTAACCTTTACTCTCGTTCTCTTTCTCGCTGTCTCTTTCATATACGGGTGTGTGTGTGCGCGCGTTTGTGCGAGGTTCGAAATTCGAGAAGCAAGCATCGTACGCGCTCAGCTGTGCAAGCTGAATTCTAAAAACACGTGTAAATTTTATTGAATTTGAAAATTGGTGCGGTTTTTTTGTGCGACGTTACCACACTTCAACGAGTCCGATGATTTATTTATTTTTTTTGATTTAATTAATTCATACGGGATTCGTATTTTTTGTTTTAATTTATACAGGATTTATATATTGTGTGTCATTTTTTTTATCGTATACTTTACGCATGACCTTATACTTGTATATCTACCAAAAAATGGTGAAAGGTCCTACCGGATGTCCCTTCCCTAGACACCACTTTCCTTTTTTTTTTTATCCATATTAAAAAGTGCCTAATAATAACTAAAATCGGGACTGAAGAAAAACGTATTTTTATTAAACTATTACACGTTTGTTCGAATTACAATTTAAAAAATTACTTTAACCTATATACATATACATGTATATATATATATATTAAAGTAATTTTTTAAATTTTAATTCGGACGAACGCGTGATAGTTTAATAAAAATACGTTTTTCTTCAGTCCCGATTTTAGACATAAATAAATAATAATGTAAAAATAACATGTTTCGGAATCGTTAATTTCACCTTGAGTTAAATCCGCTTTGTGAAATAGTTCGATGTAAATTAAATAAATACGGAAAATCGTTAATTACAATAGTAGGATGAAAGAAAGTGTGTTTACATCATTTTAAGATCATTGCTATCGGTTTGTTTATTCATTCGTAGCCCATTTCTTACTTATTTAAATGCGATTCAAATGGTAGTTTTCAATTTAAGAACAAATGTTCAGCAAATACACCTGCAGATCGGACTAAATTCGATTAAAAGAAACGTCACTCTATTTGGCTAATAACGTACAGTCTTTTGCGCTTCTGTAAATTACGCATCTGCGACAATATAGTGAAAGAAGCTTTAGTAGCGTTTGCGCATGGCTTCAGAAAGAATGTAATTTGCCGGTAGTTTCAACCTGCTTTCGTATTCAGGTATAGATTTTTGCAAGCAGCACACGCACTGAAAAAGAGATTGCTTTCATGTGCGAGCGCAGAGTACTTTTCGCGAATAATTTAGATTGAGTTAAAATTTGGGGCTTTTTCATTTGAAAGCGATTGGAAAAAAATCATCGTCATTCTAGACGGCCTGAATTTGAATTTCAGTCGAAATGTTAAGCACAAATTATGATATGTGTGAATGTTTTTTGATGAAGCACCCTATTATGCACGCTGGTTTCGCTAAGTATTATTCTATGTCTCTCCATTGCAGGCCATTTATTTACTGCGAACGTTAGCCGGCGGTAATAAGCGGTATAGAATGAAGAAAAGATAGTTTATTTTTTCCAGTGAAATAATGATTTTTAGACAGTTATAATTAATTAATAATTGAGTTCCATTATTGCAGATATACATTCATGACGTGAATATATATTCAAATCGATCACTTCGAAAGGTATAATATAATTGGTCGCCGTCTTAAGTTAAAAAGTAAAAATGAAAAAAAAAAAATCATCTCGCGTACGCCTAAAGATAATGCAATAATAAGTAACGGTTGAGATGCCGCGCGATAACTGAATTTTATAAAAGAACGGTCTATAAATAATCGTATTTTTTCATTAGCATGACTGGGATAAATCGGTGATTCTGGATAGCGTACACGTTATTTTCAAAAGTAAGTGTGATTTTAATTGTGTACTGATCGTTTACATCTTTTAACGCCGCTAAGCAATTATTTACTGTCCTATTAGCGATTGGAATCCTTCGATGACGCGCGCGATCTTCTTTTAAATGATTTGCTAGTAATGAAAATTACCAATATACATATTGCAAACAAAATCGAGAAAGCGAGAAAGTACCATTCGTGTCCTCTTATATAATAATAAAACCAAAGCCGAATTTAGTAAACGTTGATAAGAGTGTTGGTGGGTACTCACACAATGGGCATTTTTGCCCTATGCGACCCACAGCTTATTTTTAAAATAAAATAAAAAAAAAAAAAAAAAAACGTTGTGTAGTCGTTATTACAATGATCGTTAGTTTTACTACTACTACTACTACTACTGATAATAATAATAATAATAAACTATAGAACTGTCTGTGCTCGTAAGTCACAGTGAAAATGGTAGACATGGTGATTTAAAGTTTGATGGATAAAAATATACACACGCTTTAGTACTTTGTTAATATAATATGTTCGAATTTTACAATTTTACATTTAGCGAAAAACCTGTTTGTAATCGAGCGATTTATTTGCGTATCAAAATTGTAATTGTTTTAAAATAACACGTAAAATTCAACAATAAACTAAAGCTAAGATAATATTTTGTCGAAGTCTTGCTTAGTTATATTGCCCCATTTTTTAAATGCATATACGTTGATTTTCCTTAAATTATTATCGTTGCTATAAGCAATAATTTCGTACAAAAGTTAGTAAAGATAGGTGCTGACTTTATGAAAAGAAAAAAGGGAAAAAAAAAGAGAAGGAAAAAAACTACGAATACTTGATTCTTATAAGTTGCAGTTATAAATTATATAAACGAAAAGTGATCACAAAACATACCTATAGTATTTCTAACGCGGAACAGTTTATAAAAATTTAGTTTCGTCTCGATAAATTTCGAAGGTAATAAGGAAATAGCCGGAAAAATAAGAAAAGTCAAAAACTCGCGGAATTGCGAAGGTAAGAAGGGGGGGGGGCGATTTGCGGGAAATAGTACGACGATGGCCGATCAAGTTTAGGCGATAATACGGAATTATTTTTAATCGCGTTTTAAATCGGGGGTATTTTACGTTCTAGTAAGTTTTTCGTTCGTTTATTCGGAATGAACAGTTCCCGTTCTCCGAAACCGAACGACCTGGAACTCAGCAGCCCGCTGAATACGAGGTAACTGTATGACCAAGCGAGTATCGAATCGAACTGAAACGATTGCGAAATGTTGGCTCGGATCGGTTGATCGTTCAGCAATTTATCCAACATTTCAAGTACAACGTCGTCTGAAAGCAACAGCCGATCGGTTAGAACGGATACGTTGCTTAGTCGACCGGCATCGTCGAATATTGACATATCGTCTCTGTCGATTCTGCTCCGATTTTCTCCGGTGGTCGTCGAGATAAATTCGGATATCCATCGCGGGTTGAAATACACCGTCGCAGCACGACCGCTATCGTAACGGTAATAACCGTGGTCGGTTTTCACGAATTGCGCAACAGTTGGTGGCCCGTTTCGATTCGATGTCAGCAATCGATCGACTTCGCTCGCGGAAAACCCGTAACTGTGCGTGTATCGATCGTGCTGAACGGTGCACTCGGTGACATTGTTGAGTCCGCCGTACTCGTTTGTAAAATTCAAACTGAACCGACCGGTCAGTATACCGCCGACCAATGCCAAATTGTCGTTCAGCGTGTTGGCGAAGAACGACCAAAATAAATTGAACACTCGACCAAACTGATCCGATTCGAACGCGACCGAACAAACCTCATTCGTCAAGCCGTTCTCTCGTAATTCCGTTTGATGTCGTTCGATCAAGCTAGCGAACGCGTTAACGATCGGACGATCGTAGTCGTCGATGAAAATGTACACCTTCTTCCGATGATGTCTGCAGAGTAACGCGCTCAGGAATCGTACGCTGTCGACCAGTTCAACTGCATTCACACTGTCGTTCGGCAAACGGTGAATGTCGAAACGAGTCTTGTCAAAGTCGTCTAAACCGTCGCGTATATAGACGTGACGCTGATACAAGCCTGCGACCAGTCGATTCAGTCCCGATTCGATATCGCGATAATTATCTGCCACCAGGTCGGCCAGACTGATAAGCAGAACCGGATACGATTGTCGGTATTTTCGGCTTCTGCTGGAATTTGCAATTCGTAACGGAGACAACAATATTCGGTCGCCGTTAGTCAACGCCAGCTGTCCGCCGTCAAATAATATTCGATTATCGCTAATACGATTATTGTTCGTGTCGTTCGCGATAGTCTCATTACCGGCAGATCGATCTATCGAATTCGATCGTCCGAACACGGATCGTTCATCGCTGCTGCTGTTCGTACTGTTGGGCTCGATTTCTAAATACCGTCTTAACATGTCTAAATTCGTACTTTTACCCCATCCCGAAGGTCGCGTAATTCGAACCGTCTCCCCGACTCGTTGATTCGTTAAATATTCTTCGATAAAAAGGCTTTTATCGATAAATCGTTCTTTCCCTAGCCGCGCCCGATAAAAATCTGTCGGCTGCTTTACCGCGTCGATACAGGCTGCCGCCGCCGTAAAAACGAACAGGCTGACTGTTACCGAAATTGAAATTCGATTTTCCATTTTAAAAGTTCGGTACGACGTCGATTGTTTCATTCCCGATTTTGGCCAGGGTCCGAAATAGTACGGGGGTGTCTTCTATCCCGTCTGCTATCCACATCGACGAGTAGTCAAAATCAAATTTAATCTACGCCGAATTGATTTTCTCGGCGAAAATTAAAAACAATTACCCGCCTAAATTAAATTCAAAAAATCCAATTTCGATAATAATCGTGTAAAATGGAAGACGATCTCATCCTTCGTGCCCCCAGGTTCTTTTTTTTAATATATGCACTTAAAAATAATGAAATTTTTGCATTCAATTTATCATTTGAAATTTCAAAAACCATCTTTCCTAAGAAAGAAAATTCTCGATGAAAACGTTAATTTGTAACTAGTAGAGGCTATGTAATTAAGCGGATTTTGAGGACGGTATTCAAAAAAAAAAAAAAAAAAAAAAAAAAAAAAAACTACATAAAAAACGTGTAGTTTTTTCAAATGTAGAAGCCGTTTATCTACTTTCCTTTTTGTTTCTTCTCAGATTCATAATTTTTCATGCACTATCCATAACTTCTGAAGCGGGCTACCAGTGACGTTCTCGACCTTATGAAGGATATCATTGTCGACGTATTTTAGGGCAATAGCCGAGCACGATTTTTAATGTTCATATATGCTAGGTTCCGTATGCGACGATGTTAGCCGATATTGAAGACATATACATTTCCTTCAAGTCGTTTTGTGAACCACAATACAAACGGAAGATCCCGCTCATTCTAGTGACTGCCGTCAAAAACTCTGTTCATGGAATAAGATGGAATAATATTGAATAAGATTGAATAAGATGAAATAAGATGGAATAAGATGGAAACGATTAATTATAAGAAAAATGAATACATTCAAATAAGAAAAGTTATACACAAAAAATTAAAAATTCAACGGTTCCGGAAATAGTTTGTTGGAAGACAGCTTTTGTTCAATATAAAATGGCGGAAGTCAAATTATCTTGGCTAAATCCTGCGTGAAGAAAAATACTCCTTACTGCGTCTAATATTGCAGGGTAAAATAAAAGGTCGGCGTAGAATTGACCGCAAATCAATGTAATGGTGCCAAAATATCTATAAATGGACAGGGGTATCCAATTTCGGGGAGCTCTTTTAGTATTGTCAGTTACAACTCACGTTATGATAATCGCCAACGCTTATGGAGAGTACCTCAGTGCAAGAAGAACCGATGCTTTTCATTTTTTTGAATGGTGCATTTTATTTTATAGTGATGAATGCGATAAATTTAAACGCATACGATAATTTTGTTTTTATCCTTTTTTTTTAAACTAAAATTTACTTCTGAGCAAGATGCTTGATTGCGCTATCACTGGTACGCTGTTTGTGTTTTAATTGAAGGCGGTGTTTAGTTGTAACATTCTTATCGGAATAAAATTGTAATGAAGCCGTCATAATTAATTACAATTACGTTGTTAATTAATATCGTGTAATTGTATTATTTTCGAACTACACGCGGCTCGTATTTAATTACCCTTTCTCATATGTATGTATATTAAAAAAAAAAATGTTTGATCAAAACCATTTATCAATTTGCAAGAAGAGAAACCGCTAGGTAAATTAACAGTTTTTATACGTACGTTCGCAATTGAAGTTCAGAAAAAGATCAAATTTAATAAGAACGCGTACAATAATATTTCCGGCTTATGGTTTCAAATTTATTTTTCATTTTCAGTTCGTTTTTATAACTTTCACAATCGTTTCGTTTATTTGAAAAATTGTTTTATGTAATAATTTTCGCATTGTTCCATGAAGGAAATCAAAATAATTCTCCACTCACAAGCGAATAAAAACTCGTTGCAACAATGGACAAAAAAAAAAGGTAAAGCAGAATAAAATCGAAAAAATATCGCATTTATATGTAATTGCGCAATCTTTGCACATAGATGGATTCTGTAATAATAATAATAATAATAATAATAAACTGATTTGATTTGATTATTATTATTATTGTTATTATTGTTATTATAATTATATCCCAGTAAACTTAATTATAAATTATGTGTTATTGTTATCATTTATCTCTGTCTTTCTAATCTTCCTATACGCTTGATTTGATAATGTTATATTCAATTGTAAAACTTTTTCGTTATGTACCTATTGATATGTTGGTTTGGTGCTTTTTTCGCTCTCATTGTCTTATTACTATTTTAAGAATTGAACGGTTCTTTGATGGAAAATAAGTTACATATTTTAATAAATGTCTGTATTCTTAACGATAAGTGTAATATTATGGTTGTAGGTGTAGGTTTTTGTTAATGTGAAACCCTCGGTGTAGTTGTGTGTAAACATTGGTCAAACATTGAGCACTGCAAATTTTTATGTGGCAGTATATTGGATAATAATTAGTGCAAGATTGACCTACGTAACTCCTGTGTATACTCGAAAATTTTGCGCATTCACGGTTACATTAATTAAGTTGTATTTTAGTTTTAATTTATTTCATGTAAATAAATTTGATTTGATTATTATTATTATTATTATTATGCCAAAGGATCACAACTGTGTCGGTTAGATTAGTAATACGGCTAATGTACTTAGCAAGCACTACAAATTTTCTACATCTTAATGATTGAGAGAGGTCTGTTTAGTAAAACTAATTTTTGTATATTATCCAATAAATATTACGCCAATCCTAGGTTACTTTTATTTTCAACCAAGCTATTTGGTAATTTAAAGTTATTCCAGTGCTTTTAGTTTAAATTCTTTACGTCACTTCTTTGTGTAACCTATTTTATTTGTCTCACTTTTGGTAACACTCGTATATGTCAACATATTAATAGTTCATCTGCTTTGCTCATTTTTGACGTTGCTTTATTTGGCTGGCTTTGGTGGTTTCGTGCTCAAGAATTTCAGGAACACATGCAGACTTTTCTTGCGAGTTGTTTCCCTCGTGTAGTACTTGTTTAGCTGCCATTTTTTCGGCTTGCGCAGAAATCTTTTCAAGCATTTCTTAATGTCTTTGTTTTTTGGCTTCCGATAGGGATCCGCCTATTCAGATCTCTACTATTTTGGTGACGCGTATACTGTCACACTCAAAACCAATTCTAGGTGTTCTCTGACGAGACCACCAGTCACCGGCCTTTTACATTATTATTATAACTGTATAACATTTTAGGCAAATCCGGTTGATTTTTAAATATTTCTATCATTTTGAATTTGATATTTCGAATAAACGGATATCGAACAAGTGTACTGATTGGAAAATTTTGACCAAATCGTTGCCGATAGACAAATGCGAAAAACGAATAATGGAATAGTTAAGATGATTCAACTGAACCTTGCAAAAAATTAAAAACTGCATAACTAGAAAGCGCTCAGAAGCAAACAACTTTTCTAGACATAAAACGAGAAAAAAAAAGCAGGTATTGTATGTAGAACAGAAGAGATTGACCACCGTAACCGAGAAGGACGGATGACGAAAGTGTATTAAAAAAAAATAGCGATAATAATGTTTTTTGTTGGTTTCTTTGGCGCGTCAACCATCCTTACCTAAAGAAAAATTTATCTATGTTCTTAATTTACGAAATATCCTACCTGAATGAAACAATGCTATTTAAATTTAATTGGCTGTGATTTTGGTAACTTTTTTTAGGCCTCTTTTTTTTTTTTTTTTTTTGTACTACTTTCCAAATTTTATCTGTCTACAATAATTCATCCTTAAAAACCGGTATTGTAATTTTTACAAGTTGCAAGGCGAACCTTTTGTAAAAAGGTCGAAATAATTCAAAAGAAGTTACATTTTCAATGTAATATTATTTTCTCCTCTTTTTTATTTTGCTTCTTGCGCTTATATCGCGTGTAAACCTCGTACGAGAGTATCAGTTATACATATGCTGCAGGTTTCAGGGTACGATCCGTCGAAAAACTCCGAAATACTGTGGACGTCATTGATAAACGGTCAGTATTTAAATGTACGTATGTGTCCGTCCCTCGCATGGTTAATATTCGTTACCTGAGTGTAGTATCAAGCGCTGTTGATAAAAGCTCGCCCACGCCCTACGTTCAACTTTGAAAGGTGAAATTATAATACAGCAACACGGTATATCCTTCGCGTCGGCGCTTTTGGAGATTCACTAAGCCTATAGAAACATTATCGAAGGCAGTTCCCTTCTGCTTGGGATTCACTTTTATTTTTCCCGACTTATATGCTACATTATCCAAACAGCGAAAATGAACATTTACTTTGAAGAAATAAACTGTTTTATCGGTGAAATGGAAGGTTAAACAACAGTGTAGGCGCGACAACAGCAACAGTTAAGAGTCCGTGTTTGTTTTATAAAATGAAATATGTAACCGGAAAAGGGAGTCGTTCGGCTAATTTGCCAGTTTTAACCTCAAAAATTTCACACCCTTTTTCCCTGGGCGTAATTAATTTTTGAAAACCCCGGAAACTTGATCCCCTCAGCAAACGTCTAAACTCTGATAATATCAAATAATCGCAGATTTTGTGTTGGCAAAATAACCTCATGGTAACGTGCCAGAAATTATATCGAATCAATACTATGTTCTTTTTATTCACCTTAAACACGTTCAACGTGTGTCCGTTTTTATCGACTATAATTACACTAATTTTTTGAACGGTTTTTAAATGGGTTTTAAACGTTTTAAATGAGTTTAAACGGGTTTTAAACAGGTTATTAACGGGGTTTAAACAGGTTTTAAACAGGTTTTATAATCAGGTTTTAAACAGGTTTTATAAGCAGGTTTTAAACAGGTTTTATAAGCAGGTTTTAAACAGGTTTTATAAGCAGGTTTTAAACAGGTTTTATAAGCAGGTTTTAAACAGGTTTTATAAGCAGGTTTTAAACAGGTTTTATAAGCAGGTTTTAAACAGGTTTTATAAGTAGGTTTTAAACAGGTTTTATAAACAGGTTTTAAACGAGGTTTAAATGGGTTTTAAAAACTTTTCGAACGGGGTTTGAACAGGGTTTAAACGGGTTTCGAATAGGTTTTGAATGGGTTTTGAACGAGTTTTGAACCGATTTTAAACACAAAACTGCTGGAATCGTTTTAATCGGAAAAAACAGCCTGAAACATTTGACTGCTTTTTTTAGTTTCTTTGTTTATAAGAAAGAGATTTTTAAATAATACCGTTGGCGGCAAAAATCTAGAAAATGAAAGTATCACGTGGTTTATTCGACTTTCGAAAGTTAACATGCTGTCGAAAGTTCTTGTAGCACAGCACATTGTTGCGGAACATTTTTTTTTTCCTTAAATTTAAGACGGCTTAAAATTTTTTTAACAGATACAACTTCAGAGCTTAATGCGGCTCGGAATAATCATTAGGTTATACGCTGGCATGCAGAATGGAATAAAAAAGAATCAAAGTCATTTGGTTTTTGCGAAGAGAGTGGCAAGTTAATTGCTTCTGTCAAAAAACTAGCATTTGGAGGTCCCTGGCCAGGTCTTCCTCAGTTGAATATATTTACGATAAAGTTCGAATTTTTTAAATGAGAATAAAGACACGAAATTTTCAAAAATAATCGGTCTTTTATTTAATTTTGTTTTGTAAAATATTGTAACAAATGCGTTATATGCCAACACGAAAGGTGTCGGCCCGTTGCTTACTTTTATAGTATACTTCTGTGAATCGAAAAAAAAGCAAATTAGCTGTCCTTCTGATAGAGAAATTTTTGGCTAACTGAATCAGACATATGTAGGAGGAACCAGTTATACGGAAAAGTTAGAACTATCCATGTGATCGAAACAAATTCAGCTTGTCGAATTTGACGATAATAATGCGGTAGGTTTTAAAGTTCAGGGACGAAAAAAAAGAATAAAAAAGTCTCGGTAATATTACGACTGCAGATGTGGGGTGGAAGTGGGGAAAGACAAAAATAATAGCGAGAGGTGAAAAGAGAGCTTTTTCAATAAAAAGAAATAAGGAACATTGAAAAACATACGGAAACGCGAAAATTTTTTGTGCGAATAAATCTGAATGTTTATAGAAGTCAACAAATATGAGGTAATTGAAAGGAATCGGAGCTTCTGAACTGTGGCTATGTAGAAAAAAACGGAGAGAAAAAGTAAAAATTATGGATGTTTTTCTTTTCTTCTCTTCTTCTAATACATCGAATATTTTTACTGAAAATAATAAAAGAAAGTCGATGAAAATCGATTGGCTTATGTAATAGAAATTAGTATGAATGCCGGAAGAAGCCAGCAATGGAAAAAAGGAAACGTCATGACAGACACTAACGATAACATACAAAACCGACAGAGTGGGTAAAATATCGCCGAATAAAAATGACGACCTTGTCAAAAACAGATTTCAATTGGTTCTGCGCTAATCCATAATTCAGGCCGAGGAATGAAAGAACTGCAGTATGGATCCACATTGGCATGATATCTAGAAGTAGTCATATTAATCGTATACGACTGACTGTAGTAAAGTTGACTTCAGTTCGATTTGAAGTTGACAATTCTTTTTTATAAAGCGAAAAATTTAATTTATAACCGAAAAACTAGAAAGGATTAAACATTTTCGAGACTACACATACACTCCGTAGCGTAATTATCAGCTAAAACAAAGAAGGCCATTTTTGCAGCATAAAAGACGATTTTAATTGTTCTTCCCCTTTTATTGCGCTCATACTTCGTCAAAGTATTAAATATAAAATCAAGCCTTACCTACAAACATATAGTTTCCCGCTGTTCCTTTAAAGATCCCGAATACAGATATTTAAGGTTCACTAACACATACACACACACATATATATATATATATATATATATATATATATTAATTACAACGTAATTCTTAGGCACTCCCCATTCGAAAAAATGTCCCAATTTTATGTAACGCAAAATGTCCCAATTTTATGTAACGTTTGTTATATTTTATAGGATTTTTGTTATTGTTATTTAAAAAATGTCACAATTTTATGTAATGAAATATGTAATGAAATATGTAACGAAAAATGTAACGAAAAATGTAACGAAAAATGTAACGAAAAATGTAACGAAAAATGTAACGAAAAAAGGTCTTAATTTTATATAATGAAAGTTAAATGTTAGAATAGGCTTTTGTGGTTATGTTGTTTTTTCTTTGTGTTGATGCCAGTAAGAATTACGTTGTAAATTGTGATCATTTTATACAAAGTATAGAAGAGAAAGAGACAGAAATGAAAGCAAGAGGGGTCAAGGGGCACAGCCCCTTGCGAGGCCAAAATGGCCGAGTTTATATATATATATATATATCGCTTATTAAATACAATAACGTCATAACTGAAAAAGCGCTATTTCGCAGAAAACGCAAATTAACATTTACTATAATTTGAACGGTGTACACTTTCCAAGAGCAATGCTTATTTTGTCGAGTTTCTTATTTACAAATACGGCGTTCTAACCCCTAATTGTACTCATAAAATGCATTTCAACTATACACATAACTCAAATTCGCTATTTTTTTAGTTACGACGTTGTTGTATTTAATGAGCGATATGTAAATGGCTATTTTAGTTATTGGAATTAAATATATTTTTACATCAGCGTCCAATGTCGATAATTATTTCGAGCGATATTTTTTTGCTCCAATTCGAAAATAATCCTATAATTATGTTTCCCCGTTTTTACACATTGTCTAATTACACGGAGAATTTCATATAATTGTCACACAAATTTTATAGTTGCGCATTCAATATTTACTCTCATCTCAAAATATCTTACATTTAATTTGTCTAGATAATGTTTATTTTGCTATATAGGTATTTTACAGATAATTATTCGACGTTCTAGGTCGACCGATATAGGCAGTTTTCAAAAAAGGTGAATACTTACATTGCGTTACACGATCGATACTACTTTTACAAATTTTAAATTACAGATCGACACATTATGCTTATGCTATAGCACGTGCATGCATTAAACTGTTACATTTGTCTATAATTAAAATCTTATTCGAAACGAGTGAGAGACAGAGAGATCACTCATTTTTATTGGTTACAATATGGCTTTTATCTGAAAAAAAAAAAGGCATGCTATAATGCATTGTTATCTGTTCGATAACCGGCCTACTGCCGTACGATGTAATATCATTTGTGTTTTATCGCAGTCTGCTGATGCTAAAGTTTTATTACGCGGGGCATCACAGTCTCTCTATGTAAAATCACATAAACGCGAGAATACTGAAAATATTACACGCGGCCTTAAACATGAAACATTTCTGAAACACGAAGTTATTTGTGAAACAACGGAAGTCTCCATAATGAAACAGCAAATTTGGCACGTGTCAATCATTTCAGCCTCGCATGTATTGTCCATTCATCTTTTAAGTACGAATTCACAGTTAAAAGTTGCAGAATTTCTATCTTAGACCCAAATAGCTATGATAAACGAATTCGTCTCTTTTTGAAAAAAATCCCTTAAATCAATTTATTATTAAAAGTTTGGTTTCTTTCCTTTAGCATCTAATTAAATTTTTTGAATTTGCATAGTAACGTATGATAACAAATTTTTGAAATTTATTTTCGAATAACCTGAAAATATTCTCCCTTTTCCTCGACAAACTAATTAAAAATTGAAGTTATTTTTTCCGTTTTATTTTAACCTATCGATAGTGTTTATATTACATTTATCGTATATTCTTCCTAATATGGCTTCAACTATTTCACACGATATATGTATGTAGATACATTTATTTCAGTTCGCTTACTGAATACATTAGCCAAAAGTATTTGAAAAGGATAAATTAAAAAGAAACGAGTCAGAAATTTAACAAAAATACAAGTTAATAAAATTATGAAAGTTAAAATAGAAAAAATTGCCAGCGAAGAAAATTAGTAAATATGAACAGTATTATAAAGAGTAGGATAACCTGAATTAACAAAACACTGCATTGTGTGCATACATGGGCGTCGTCAGCGGGGGGCAGCTGCCCCCCCCCTAGAGCATTGAAATTTTTTAATTAACTGGCCATAATGAGCATTCATAGGCGCGTAATCATGAATAATTTGCCAGAAACCCATGGAAATTATGTTTTAATTAAGATTTTATTCTTGTTTAATAAAATATTAAGCCTTTACAACTTATAAATTTTACTTTTCTTTAACTCTTATTCATTTTCTATCATCTTGCCCCCCCCCCCCGGAGGCTGGCAACATATCTTGCCCCCTCTTGGCCCATCGGCTGGCGACGCCCTTGTGTGCATATATATATATATTTATATATAGATGTATTTATATATATATATATATGTACGTATATGTATATATAAGTACAAACATTGAAAAATCATTATACCTCAATGACATTCATTTATTATGGTTTAAATATGCTAAATGAATGTAAATAATATTATTGTAATTAGAACATTTAACAGGAAAGTTTTTTATTATTAAAATAAAATAATTTTACCCCGGCATGTTCCGGAAATCAATGCTTCATATTCGTAGGAAACAATAAAATACATCAAATGAAGTTATTACACTTTTGATTTTATATATTAGATCTGTAAAACATGTTGGGATAAAATTTATTTTAATAATAATAAACTTACTTGTCAAGTGTTTTAATTACAATAATATTATTTACGATTATTCACCAGAAAATGTCTAATAATAATGCAAAAAAATAATGCCGAACAAGGTCGTGTCCACGGGGAGCTTAAGCCCACCTCCACCCACCATTAGAACTGAACTAGTTATTATAAATACACAAAAATCGGAAAAAAATCAAAAATTTAAAATAAATATTGATGATTTTTTAGGGTGTTCTTACCTTTAAAAGAAAAAAGATAAAATATGCTTAATATTTTTAGCTACTTCATTAATATCTTAAGGAAAAACTTTTTATTACGAGTATAATCAATAACGTATATACCTTTTATTAATGTTCATATACGGGGGGTAATTCATTTATATAAATGATTAATGGATATAAATCAAAATGATGGAAATTATTAATAGTATGGGGATATTAGTGAAAAATGTATTGTTATTTATAAAATAAATATGCCAAGAAACCTCCCCCCTCACAATTCTGAGCACGGCCCTGATGCCGAGTGACGTTCCATAACTCGTTAACTTTTATTAAGTTCCACGAAACGTTTGGTTGTTCCGTGGCATTAATTTCGAAGTCGTTTACCGGTGTCACTTTTTGCAATTATTTTCATCGTATTATCTAGAAATTTTCCCCCCTAAAATCATATCGTGCTTTTGCTTTGATGCATTAATTGGTTGAGAGAATCTTCACATAGAGTTACGTGGCAGTCTTCTTATCGCATCATTTCGTAACTTAATTTGAGAAATGTACTTTTATTTCCAAATAAACGACATTTTGCTTTCTCGATAGACGCGCCAAAAATTGTTACGCTCCCCGACTATACATTCAAACACTTTCGATTATCAAAATATCACGCTGCAAGCAATAGACGTTTGCTGTTTTTGACATTAACCAACTACGGCATTAGGATATTCCCGAAAGTCGCGATAGAACATAAAACATCAGCAGCGGCCGATGGTATGCGGTAAGGAAAATCCCCAAGGATATCATTATTACACTAGAGTTACGCTCGAGAACATTTGAAGTTACGTTTTATTTTTTACAAAAAAATTATTTCTGGAATCTAGATGCTTGGGGTAATTAGAAAAATTTTGATTCCGAGTGTCTGAAAAAGTGCAGAGAAACCGGAACATCAGAGTGACCTATATATTCAAATTTTTGTCAGATCATAAAGTGTCCAAATTTTTCAACATTCAAAAGGAGCTACGGCTACCGCAATAAACAAAAAAGTTCGCTAACTGGGTATTGTTATTTCTAGTCTCCAGCGTTTTATACGCAACACACGTTTACGAAGTGTTTCACGAATTTCAACTCCAAACATTTTTCATAATATAATAATCCTTTTCTCGAACGTCAATTCACCTTATTACAAATTACTTCGCGGGACTTTACTAATTTGAACATTGCTCTTACCTCTAACCTCGTCACTTACAAAAAAAAGAATTTTTAGACTTTCTGATCAACACTCCATTTTCGCTAACCGCTAACGATGAAAAAAAGCGTATTTGCATCGAAGAAAGACTATCGAAGATGAAAATAAAATACAAAAAAAAAAGAAAAGAAAAATGGAAACGAATGGAAAGCACTATCGGAAAAAGCAAAATAGCAGCACAAAGCATTATCCTATTCCGTTCTCAAACCATGCCAACACTAGAGTATCCTCGTCGAAAAGCATTAAATTCGTCGCTCGAGAACAAGAATAACATGGAGAAGGTAAACAACGCTTTAAACAGGAACAAAAGGAGATTTCGAGATGACTCCTTCTGCGAAAACGGAGACATCGTTTGACGCGTTCATTTTCGGAGGTGATTTAAAGGACGACCCTCAGAAGTTTATCGGATTCGTTCTATTCGTGAAATGTTCAGTTCTGAATGACAAAGCCGTTCTTTCTACTGTCTGCATCGACGCTATTACGCGCCATTTTGAACACTTGAAAACTCAAAATTACGTCATTTTAATTAAACAAAAATCTTCGTCCGGAGTTATATACACATACAACCTCAATAATCCTGCCAATACCGACCGACTTTTGTCCATAGCGGAAAACTCAGTACTCGTTGAGTAGTTTTCTCAATCGTATTGATCGACATTAACGCTTAATAATGCGCGGATTATGTTTTAAAATAAACCATGGAGCTATAAAACGTTCTCACGATTATTTATATGTTTTTTATCGGATGAAATTTTACATCACATATCCCTTTCAGAGGCATAATTTTAAAAAAATCTTAAATTTTATCAGGCGCAACTGGCAAGAACCAGTTTAAATATAATACTACAGATCCGCACACACACACACACACACACACACACTTATGAAGTAACTGAACGGAAAAAGCGGAAATGACACCTAATTTTACCAGCGTCATGAAAGTTTACTGCTACAATGTTTTTGACGTGCTGTACTGTTCAAATATTATAACCGTCCTATTTACGTACGAATGTGCCCTCAAGGTACATAGCGGAATCACAGAGTTCGAAAATGAAAGAAAAAAATTCACTGAAATCGAAGTGCTCGGAGAACATTATTATCGTATTATCCGTTTCGACTGAATGTTTCAAATTGCGAACTACACACAATTGAACAATACGTTCCATTAGAGAATTTTTTGTTTCAATCGGTGAATTATTTAAACTACCCTTTTATTTTTGCTTGTGTGTTTCATGTGCTGCATCACCGGCTACAGGCAGGTATTTCCCTGTGAAATAAGCAAGCGGAGAATACAAGAGGAGCACATTCGTTTTCTCATTCTCTTTGAAATGTTTCCCGGACTATAGCTACAATTCAGTTCTGCATATAGGTTTACTGCAAAGAGAGAACGAAACAGTTTTCACAGACAAAAAATGATGACTTCCTTGTTCATTTATGAAAAGTCGAAAAAGGGCTTTCTGCGTTAGCTTTTAAATGGTTTTTAACGATTCTTTGAAACCCGATGATGATGGTCGGTAAATATGGAAGAACCTTCAGAGAAAGTATTGGAAAAAAAATGGCGAACAACTTTATTACAAAGTCTGAAGCGAGTAGTGCGGAAATTCGATCAGACGTACGTTTATCAGTATTTCAACGGCCTGGGTTAAATGCATTTTTTTTTTCCAGCGGATCATTAGAGATCCATGGAAGCGGGGGGGCCTATTGAATTTTCTTCTGTTAATTCTTATTGGTACTCAATTTGTCGAAAAAGGAAAACCCAAGCGTTAAATAGGCAACGGCCGGGTTTTCTTTTTCCGACTTATCGTGTTTTTGCTTTGGTTTGGTCTCATTTTGCCTAATTCTCACTTTACCGAAAAATGAAACAGCACAGAAAAAAAAAAATAGTAATAATAATAATTTGAAAAAATCAACTTGGCAACACGGACACGTTTGGTAGACAGAAAAAAGGATATAAAAGCGGCTAGAGAAACGAAAGAGATTGACAAATAGCATAGTAGTTGAAAAGTGCACAGGTGCGATTATCGCGCGGTATCGAAATTGCTTGATGGTGGCACTGATAGATAAAAATGCGTACGAACAAATTAGTATACAGTAAATTTCCGGATATATTTTTTTATTTCTCCGGTAAATTATAATCGCGATATCTACTTCGAATTTCATCGTAAATAAATAGACCCCTGTACACCGACTGAATTAAGTATCGCTTGTTGGGACGCGAGTGAAAAAAATTAATGCAAATGTCGCATTTCTCGCAAAAAATAACTCCATTTCTACTTTGAAATTTCGTTATATTCCTTTTTTAACACGCGGCAAATCACTACATACTGATTGCTTTACATCACGAAGCCGCCATCTGTTATTATGGTTTCGGTCTTGTGTACATACATTACCGTACTGAAGAAAAGTGTAATTCTATCTCGAATATTACAAGCTGTCACTTGTGTATAAAAAACAGCTGACTCAGTCTAGTATAGTAATGGATATATCATTTATAAAAATTAATCGAGTAATTAAGTATACCTAATATTTTTATTAGTTAAAATATTTATTGCAAATTACGTTTTAAATGAAGCATGATGGTATCCAATTAGATTTTGGCAACAGCAAATAAGAAAACTGTCATTCATTAAAAAGTTATTTGTCTTTTCATTTGATATAAATTTTTCTGATTTATATTGTAAAATATTTTGTGTAAATGTTACAACTGTAATCTATTGGAAATTCGTTGAATTAAGAAATTTTAAATAGTAAAATGAATGTATTTTTTCTTTTCTTTTCTTTTTTTTTTTTTTGCTTTACCAAAAAATGGTGTCCATCCGGCAGACTTAAGGAATTATAAAAGGAAGAAGAGAACTATTAGAATTTAATTCGATTAGATACTAGGGAAATAAAGGAAGCAAGTCAAGGAGGACTGCAAACGAGCGTGAGTAATCGTACGGGGTGGGGATTCTTTCTTTCAAAAGTTCAGAATAAAAATATAAACATTCAGGTAAAAGGAAAGAACATTCAAATAGGAAGTGATTGAGGTCACATGCTAAATAGCAGTTCTAGAGAGTGTAGCAGGTAATCAGACGATATAGCGGGAGAGAATCTATGAAGAACGGAAGGCAATAAAGAGTGTCTATAGGTTACCAATAGCAGAAATCACAGAGTGACGAAGAAATGGAAAATAATAAAACCTAGAACGATTGGCGAGTGAAGGTATATATGGATAAGTCAGCCAATCTCATCACTAAAACTAGGTGGGCAGTTCTTCAGTTTTCTTTGGGTAGCGATCATCCGCCCGTTAATTTATTAATAGATATTAATAATAATATCCCTTACAAGTGGGAAAATAAATTTGTGGATCGTTGGAAGATATCGGAGGAAGGGTTAAGCAGGTTTACGTCAAAATTGGATTCGTTATGCAATAACATACTACTGTCTTCTATTGAGGAGCATTTATTATACGATGCTGTTATGAAGGCGATTAATAGAACTATTAGTAGCTGTGCTTATCGAAGCAAACCCTATTTTAGTAAACGTCCCCCGGCTCCCTAGCGGATTTGAATTGTGTTAAATTAACTAACGAGAAAAACCGATTGTATAGAATATTCCGTAAGAGTAAAAGTATGTTAGGTTACTTGAATTATAAAAAAACAGAACGCAGTCATGCGACGATATATATTGAAATGTAAGGTTTTATCGCTTCGGTAAATAAGAGTAGCCCGCTGAACACGGTTTGGTCAAAACTTAAAAAAACGAGTCGGTAATTTGATGAAAAATATGTGTGTGTCTTTTCACGTCTTTTGATTGGATTGATAATTTTATCGATCGAATAGCGCCTGCTTAGGAAATAATGTTCGAAAGTTTCCAATCTTCGGGTTTGAGTGTGAAGGTCCATGGTTTAACACTGCCCATCACTTTACAGGAGGTGAAACACTCGCTATCCTTTAAAAAAGATTCAAGTCCTGGCTTAGACAAAATATCCTATCGAATTCTAAATCATCTTCCTTTTACAGCTATAATGGTATTACATAGAGCTTTAACTATATTTTCAGGTCTTATGATGTGCCTAGTGGTTTGAAAGAATTTAAAGTTATAGCTATTAAAAACCCTAATAAACCCTTGAATGAAGCAGGGTCGTATCGACCGATCTCGTTGACCTCTTGCCTCCGTATATCATTTGAGAGAATTATAAAGGATAGACTCATCTGGTGGCTGGAACATCGCAATGTCTTTCCGCCCAATATGTTTGGGTTCAGGAACGGGATAGGCAGTATCGACTGCGTAGCTACATTAGTAGACGATATTTATCTATCGTTTATTCAGAAGAAATATTTGGTTTCTTGCTTTCTGGATATTTCTAATGTTTTTGATAGCGTTCACCTACCGACTTTATACGATACGTTAATGGAATTGGGAATTCCTATATTATTTGCCAGATTCATTTTTAATTTGTTCTCCGATAGGAAAATCATCCTTTCCCATCCTATACAAGGATATGTGTCCCGAACGATTTTCTCAGGGTTGTGCCAAGGTTCCTTACTGAGTCCGGTGCTTTTTAATATTTATGTATTTAAACTTATAAAAATTAATACTGGTAATATCCGAATCTTGTCATTTGTAGATGATATGGCGCGGTTTAGTTGTCGCCAGAATTTTAGAGAGGCTTCCCAGGTGCTAAACGATGGTTTGGCGGGAGTTCGTGATATCTTAACAAAGTTGAATCTTACTATCTCGACAGAAAAATGTGTTAATATGATTTTCGCTTACAGAACTATTGACCCAGGAACTTTCAAAAACTTTTCGATGGGTTAATATATCCATAGTTGACGTGATAAAATAAAAAAAAAAGAAAATCCCATTAAAAATCAACTGCTGCCTAAAGAGAAGTTCTTAGTCGGACTCATGACCTCTTACTTAAAATCCGTTCCGTTATACATCCTTTAGGTCTGCGATCTGCGTAAACATATGTAATTACGCTTTCCTTCTACAATTCTCGAATAAATGTATAGGTTCGAATAAGCTGAAACCTCCCCCCGATGACAATGGCATTTCTCGCTACTGCGGAAATACATTACATATCTTTACATTATACCCTCGTATAATTTTTGTCCATCCGGTGTCCCGGCCTCTATTTATTATAAATTGTATCCGTATCTGGTGATTAATTACTAAGTGTAGTCACTAAAATAAACATTAAAAAAGTAAGCTTTCTTAGAAATCACGTTCTTCACACTTAATAAATAGTAGACGAAAATTAGCCAAAAACTTTTTTATTAGATTATTAGGAAAATATGGACATCTATAAATTTAAAAAAAGGAACGGGCGACGAGTTACTTAAAGTATTATTAACGTTATTCATCATATGAAAATGTGGATAATGATTATGAATTCTATTAAAGTGCCTTTTCACAAGTTCGTCGTTCACGAAATTTATAGAGTGACGAAAGTAGCGGCAATTTTCTGGCCGATTGTTACGAATCAGAAATATTTACGCTAAAAATTGCGAAATAAAATTGCTTTTTAAAAGAAGAAAATACCGGCTTCGAGAGTTGGTCGGAAAATTTAATAAAATCGCATTAAAAAGTGAATATCATATAGACAATAAAATATAAAAGGGTCAACACGACGAATATTCTTAAATCAGATCTATTAGCGTCTTAATTAGAGAGTTTCGGTGTACATCAAATATTGCAACAATAAGTAAAAATCGCATTGAATATTCGGGAATTTTTTAACAGAGTTAGCCTGTAGAAAATGAACCTATTGTTCTACTCATTTTGGAAATTTCATTCTAATTAAGGTATTGTTTAAGAATATAATCATGAAATCCCCCCGCCAGTTGAATTGATTTTTATTATTGTCTAGTTGAAAAGAATTTCCATTTTTTTGTCAATATTGAACTTTGTACGTAGGATAGTGGATGTGACAAAACTCAAATGGAATTCAAGTCACCTATGACGTCACTAGAACAACAGGTGTAACAAGGATTATGATGAACCTATATAAATAGGTTACAAACGTACCATGTGCTCAGAGCACATCTGCGAATTGTAGAAATTAATAAGTATTTTCATAAAAAAAAAAAAAAAAAAAAAAAAAAAAATCTTTTGCGTAACATTTAATTCTCGCCTATCGAAAAATATAAAATAATACAATAAAAACGGAACAGACCGCGCATAAACTTTTGTCCTATTCCCATATATATACCACGGATGCTGGGTCTTAAAGCTGCAAAACTTTTACTCAGAATGTACCAAATCAGAAAGTGTTTACTGGTCGACGAGGGTAACTTCAATTACGATTTTTATTAAAACACGCCTAATAGAGATTCGAGAAATACGAGATCTACTCTAAAAAATTGAATAAGAATTCACTAAAAAGTAAAGAACTAAAAAATATATTTCACACTGAGAATTCAGTAAATAGCTTACAAATTAAATTCTCTTTTTTCTTTAACGTGAAAAACTATTCTATACAAAAAGAAAAAAAAGAAAGGAAGCAACGTTTGAAAACATTTCCAAAGATGATATGCGTATATATAGACATAGTTTGTTTTTTTTTCTTCGAATATTAATTTAAAAAATATAAAAAAAAAAATTAATTTGAAGGAATACATTGTAATTAAGTTATACGTTCCGAAATGTTTAATCATTCGTTGCGTTTAGAAATACGAAGAAGCTATATATTTTACCCTTCACTTCTGATGTGTAACTTCGCGCGGATTTTTCTGGCTGATTTTATTTTAATTACGTTTATACATGAAGTATTATTATTTTTGGTAAGAAGTCTAAAATTTTTCATAATATAACAGTCATGCTGTTTAATTTTATTGGTAATTTCGGTAGTGTACGAATAAAATCGGAAATCAGAAACAGAATGGAAAAAAACCAAACGGAAAAAAAACGAAACGGAAAAAAAAAAACGAAAAATAAAACCGTAGTTAGTACGAGAATTTTAAAGGGAAAGTTAATATAATGGTGCAGGCACGGGAAAAAATAATACTTTGACTAGTCCCAATCGAATTTCGCTCGCGATCGGATCGAAAAATGGCTTTCGGTTTGCTGCTCAACTGACGAATTATCGCTAAACATGTCATAGTCGACGGTTTTTGGTATTAGCGGTTCGATTTTTCGCTGAGTTTTAAACAAACGGTCGTCGTTGTACTCGATCACGAAGTCGAGCCCCAACTGCTTCCGGCAGAATACCAAAGCGATTTTTAGTACCTGTTTCACGTGAGGATACTTTTCGTTCGTGATGTCGTGCCGCTGCCCGATCATTTCGTCCAGTTCTAAAGTTACCTCCGTGTCAACTCGCTTCGATCGTTTGATCACTTTATAGTCGATCAGGATCGCGTTCGCCCGCCCCGAGTTCACCTTGGACACGAGCGTCACGTTTGATTTTTCCGTTCCGACCCGTATGTCGGCCAGGTAATCGTTCCGGAACGCGTTTGTCAGGCAGCGCATAATCGCGTTGCAGCATATCTCGGTTATCGGCATGGACGGTAGGAACTTCTCTAGCGTCTCTTTGAACGGTTCCACTTGCAACGCGGCTAACTGATCGTACATGAGCCGGAAGTCGTCCGTCGTCACTTGCAGCTTGTTGTTCAGCCAACGCGTTATCCGATCCCTAATTAACGATTCCACTTCCGAGTTCGGTATCGACAGTTCCCGAACGCCGAAGCCGTACTCGCTGAAATTGAAGTAGCCACTGAACGACAGGTAGCTCGGCGCCCACTCGAACAGGCGGCCATAGTCGATCGATTGCGAAACGTTCCGAACAATCGGATTCCGATTGTTGTCCAGTCGTTGCAACATTTCCTGCAGATTGTCCGCCATCAACAGATGCTCGACCATGGAAGCGTTCGCGTCTTCGCGCATGTAGACCGAGTACACTTTACCGTTGGCCAGGAAGCGACGAATCGACAGCGGATTGTAAACGAGCGTTTCGCCCAGTTGGTAGCCGTACCAGCGCGCCAGCGAGTCGGCCGACGAAGAATTGTCGCCGACTTTGGTCAACATGCGGGCGACGTCGGTTGCGCTGAAGCCGAAATGTTCGGCGAACTGTTTGTCATGCAAACTGTAACCTTGGGCCAGGTCGGTTCGGATGCGGTTTAACGGGTTTGCAAATTTGATGTCGAACACGCCGACCATCAGGCCGCGGTACAGGGCGTTGTTACCTTTGAACAGTCTGTCGAAGAACGTCCAAAAGAGGAGAAACGCCTTACAGAACCGATTCGAGTAGAACACTTTCGCGGCCACTTCCGTTTCGTCGATGTCCGGATACTCCTTCCGGTACTCCAAGTAGACGGTCCGGAAGAGGCGATTAATCGGCGCATCGTAATCGGCGATCATGATGCAGATGGTTCGATTGAAGTGATTTCGCAGCGAATCGCTTAAAAACCGAACGCTGTAGCCGATTAACGAGTCGTTGAATTTCCCGTAAAAACCCAGGCGGAACTCTTCGCGTTTGTACTGATCCATCTTGTTGCGTAGATATCGGTGTTGCTTGAACAAGTCCGATATTTTCTTCTTCAACTGTTTGCGCATGCTGAGATAGTTGTAGCCTACGATGTCCTTGAAATCGATGAGAAGTACCGGGTATCGGCCTTGATGTTCCATAGCGGCTGTTCGTTTGGCGATCGCTAGCGGTTTCAACGTTTTCCGTTTTTTAACGATTTTCGTCCTATTGCTAGTGTGCTTCGCGGTCGTTACTTCGATTTCGCCGCCGACGAAATACTTTCGATTGGCTCGTTCCGATTCCGGTAGTTCGTTTCCGTCCGGGTCGATCTCGATCTCTAGAAATCTCTTTAACATGTCCAGATTCGTCGATTTGCCCCATCCTCTAGGACGGGTGAAACGGCTGACTGTCGACGCGTGCTGCAGGTACTCTTCGATGAATAAACTCTTGTCGACGAAAATATCGTTTTTCACCAGTTCGGCGAAATCGTCGATGTCCACCATGGACGGACTCTGCAGATTCTTTTCTCGAACGGTAACACCGTTGCAGCTTGTCGAAACGGCCAAAATAACGGCAACGATCGAACGCACCGAGAATTTACGCAATGATCGAGAATTCAGCATATTTCTTTACACTTCCCGGCAGAGTTGTTCTTCTTAACGCAACGCTGAGTATCGATGTCTAATAGATCTTCTTCTTTTCCGAACTGCCAGACTTGATAGTCGAATCATTGCCGCCGCCTCCTTCGGAATGTCTTTTATTAGGTGTTGCTGCTGTTTTGGTGCGACGCGATCGCGTTATTTGAAGAAAAAAACAAATGACTATTCGAAAACATTCATTTCACGTCAGTCTAAACGTATAGAGCAAGATATGCAATTCTCTGGTAAAACTACAAAATAAAATTTTAAGAGCACACTATGAAATACTTTAGAAAAAAAAGGAAAAAAAACTGATTTTTCTCCACCAATTACAACATCTCCCTGACTTTCGTAATTCGTATTCGAAAAAATATTATAACCATCTCGTGTAAACATTAATAGTAATTGTTTTTCATTCATTTAAACGACATTAATAATGCAGAAATGACTCGAAAAAGCATCGTTTTCGAGGTAACGATTTGGGCGATATATTACACGATTTTTTAAATTTATATTCTCGTACGAGGTTTTAGTTGATTTATTTTTGGATATTGTAAACCTCGAAGAAACAGTTGTAGCGATTTTTTAAATAATTCGTTCGTTTGGTGATCGTAAACAGAAGGAAGAGGTGTTCAAAGCGTGCTTATTTAAATAATTCATTTGTTTGACCTTTAAGCTTGTGTGGTTTTCCCTTTCGATATCCGTGAAAACGATATTCTAAACGAACGAAGAGATTCCAGTCGATTTTTCGTTAATCAATTTTCGGCTATTCGATGTTTTGGATTGCACGATATCTCTGACCGCCAACAAGAAGAGGCACGCTATATGACTCTGTCAACATTTAAGAAAGAGAAACCAATTCTTACTTATTTTCCTTTGTATTTTTCTTTCTCTTTCTCTTTTTTTTTTTTTTTTGACCGCTGACAAGGAATTTGATAAGAAATAAAATGCTCTTATTAATGTAAAATGAAGTAAGTTTTACACCCTCGACAGGACATAATGTTTAATATTAAGGTTCATAATGCGCTAAATTCAATTTCAAAAATTGCCTTCTCTGTAGAAATTAGTAAATAGCACGCGTCCTTTTAGGGTATGTATGTGTGTACATGCAGTTTAGGATGGTAGTAATTCTGGGCGAATGAAGTGATTCAGAGGCTGTTGGAGGCAAAAGCGGTAGAATTTTCGGTTCCTCATTTTGTAATATTCGTCGTGCGAGGTTGAAAAATATTAAAAAAAAGTTCAGATAGAAATTTTTCGAATAATCGCCGTTTGCACTCTGTTCGAGATTAATGAAATTTTTACTGCGTGCTAAGCAGATTCTGCATAAATTCTGCATTAAAAGAAAATAATTACGAGTCCTATAAGGATAACATCTCTAACTGATGAAGCAAATTCGTATAAATTCACCCACTTAAAGATATTACTTGTAAGTACGTATTACATAGTCAGTTTATGGTCAGATTTAGGAAGTGATGTTGAACGATATGGAAATAGATTTTAACTCGAAAAAATAATTCTACAATGCAAAATAATTTCGATAAGAGCATAGTGGCTATATCTAAGACGTTTTGGTTTTAGTTTTTTCTCTCTCTCTCTTATATATATATATATTATGTATGTATGTATGTAAATATGCATTCGTGTGTGTACATTATAAAATTGCACTAAAAGTAAATAAAAATAATAAACAAATGAAAAAATTGTGTAGTATGTATTATCCAACTTGCTGTAGATACTCTTTCAAAGGAATAACTTTAAACGATTACTTAATTTGAAATTCTGTATATATTATGATGGCGGGGAACTAAACAGATAACAATCAACCGGTGTACACGTACAAGAGTTTTCTTTTTGTTAAACGATACTGTGAAAGAGAAGTACGTTGCGAACTTTTACCGATCGGAAAAGATAATTTATTGCAGTACTATCCGGGAAAACTCAGAACGGAACGGGTAGATGCCATATTATTAAATTAGTATCATTGAGAAAAGATTGCTATGAATTATGATCATATTTTTAATCGGAATATCTTACGTATGGTCAAGATGTGCTCATTAAGAATGTATTAAAAACTTTTTTCATTTGCTGAAATCGAATAATAAAAATACCAGGAGAAACTGGAAATTTTTTTAGAAAGCCGGGTTAAAAATATTAGTAACTTAGTAGTAATGTGGCGTCTAAAGTTTGGTTGAAAAATTAGCGGAACGGGTAATTAATAAAAATCAGATACAAAGGAAAATTCTAACCATGTTTCTGGCTATATTTTTAGTTTTTGGCACCTTTTTGGTTGCGTTACATACACACTAACATAAAATCTAAAACTTATATTAATGTTTAACAAAATATATTTTATCAATACAAGAGGTTAAAGCCCCGAACATTTTGAATTGAAGAGAAAAGTGGTAGAAAAACAAATACAATCATACAGTAATACTTTCTAAAATAGATGCTTTTTTTTAAAACAAAAAAAAACCAGGTAAAGCGGGTGTGTAATTTTAGAATAATAACAATAAAATAAATCGCTTACGTTCATTTATTGTTAACATAGCGAACGAAATTAGCAGTCAACATAAAATATTTCAGAAAGTAATGTACATACATTATATCATAAAAAAGTATACTATTATAGGAAGTTCTAGTATACTTACTTTAATGACCAGAATTGACACTTACACGTTTAAATAAAGAAATTAAATATATGCTATTTATCCTCGAGGATATTAGAAATTATAGAAGGACACTACCATTTTTTTTTTTATTTACCTCATTATTGTCGTAATCTGTCGATTGTTATAGTTATTATATAATTTTCATATTATGCAGAAATAATTTATAAAATAATTTATAAAACAAGCCGAATAGAAAACATTATTATTTTCTCTGTATTATGTTAATAACCGTGTTGGAAGAGGAAGCTTATCAAATCGAAGATTAGCGACGATTTTTAACGTTATCGAATGATAAGTGATGTTTACAAATTAAATTTTTATCAGTACGATGATGCGAATAAAGTAATTCGCGTAATATCATTCGATATTTTTAACGGTTTTCTTTTTCTCGGCGTTCCATTTAGTCAAATGTATTTCTTTTTTTTTTTGTTTCTCGGTAAAAATAGTGTTATATCAGCGTTGTAGAATAGTCTACCCGATTAGTGTCGCACCTCCCCCCCCCAAAAAAAAAATTGAACAAAAAGATCGATAAGGAATATATCGCAATTCAACAATTCAGCCGGGATCTCGGATAAGAAGTTTTTTTACGGTCTTCCCACGCAAATTATCTGAACTTTCGTATACGGATTTTATTCTTCCTTGCCTTAGATGATGTAGAAAATCTTTTCCTGTTGTAGTCATTTTTAAAAAAACAGTATCGGGATCGAAAGGAAATCTTTTTAGAGGGCATATTCCGGTACAATGTGAAGTTGGAGACAAAATTAGAGATACCATCATCAAATGTACACACATGTAGGTAGTATTTCAAGAGTCGTTCTAGAACCGAATTCGGGATTATTCGTTATGATATCATTTCCTACGCGGCAATTAGACAAATTCGATGAAAATGAAAATCACTACGGTTTAGTAAATGAAAGTGAAAGTTTACGGTAATAAGTAGAGATGACAATTAACTAACTCATATATGAAGGCTAGCGTCAATGATGCGGAGCGATTCAAATATTACGAACACATTTACAAAAGATCTAAATCCAAAAATCGAAAGGAAAAAAGCAGCCTTTGAGAAAGTTTCATTGATAAAATTTCTTACGCATTCTTTCCATTTATTTGTGCATAAAGAGGCGTAGCAGCGAAAACGCCCAAAAGACTACGCCGCGAAATGTAGTTGCGTAGAAGAAGCACTAAAGAACATGCTAGATGCAGAAGATGAGCACAAGTGTTACTATTATTGATAAGAAAATATTAGATACGATTGAAAGGATTATTTCAGATGCGCTATCATCGGAAGTGAATTGAAAAATGCGAAAAAATCACGAACAAAAAGAAGAATCTAGGTTCAGATTAGAGGACATTATTCCAAACGAACTGATTCGGTACAACTGTAGACGAACTAATTCAGTTGTATTACGGTTCGTTTATGGAATCACACGGGTGGTCATAAAATCCGATTGTATTTATATCCGATAAAATCAAACACAATTTTAGTAAAAGCCTCCAGAAACAATTTGCCATGTCACTTATCGCGTTTTTTATTTTTCTCTTCTTCGAAAGTATTCTTTCTATGTTGCGAGGAATAATTAAGAATTTAGTTTCGAAAAAAAGGCCCAACAAATGCTTCCTAATATACGGGAAAAGAGTCCTCCGACGGCATTTTTTACACAGAACGCATGGTGAAGGAACATTTTTTTTCCCGATCTCCTGTGCGACAATAAATGTAGGGTACAAACTAAAGGATAGCGTAATGTACATACACATATGCAGACATATGTAATAATATATGTTGACCTTGGATTTCAACAATTACAAGAAGTATGAATTGAAGGTAATGAAGTTTTAGCGCGCACTGATGGAATGTGCAGCGAGAGATGCACTAAAATATAATATACGCAACTTACAGAAAAAATAGGAAGCGTAATTCACTTTTCGGACTTCAGACATCTTTCACTTGATACTCTAAACTCAGGAGGTCGCCGCAGAAAATGAGGGCGATTTTTAATACGCGTTTTATGTGCTCGTATCGGTCGATCGCGATGCTCGCCATGCGATCGTCGATGCGTTTCATTTCGTTCTCGACCTCGTGCCGAAGTTTTTTACGGTTTTTTATCGCTTTGTATTTCATTACGATGGCGCCGTCTTGTTTACCGGTTTTACCGATCAGGATTACATTCGGGCCGGGCGCGTTGTCGACTTTTTGTTCCAGTCGAACGAAGTTGTCGTTCATGCAGCGTAACAGGCACGTCATGATGCCTTTGTAGTATATGGCGGGTACGCTGGACTTGGGAAGCACGCTTTCCATCCTCCGCTGGAACACCTTAATCTTAAACGATTGTAGCGAGTCCGCAATCTGTTGGAAAAAATCCGCCTGGCTTATGTTCAGTCGCGCGTGCACCCAGGCCGAAATTTTCGTTTGCAGCGCGTCGGCAACTTCCCGATTCGGTATCGTCAACGGCTTGTCGCTGTAGCCGAACGACTTCGGCTTCAGGTATCCGCTGAATACGAGATAGTTCACCGACCATTCGGGCATGTCATGAAAATTGATCTGCCTGGAGATCCAACAGGAAACCGCCTTGCCGTCAACCAGATCGTGCAGCTTTCGCTGCATGTCGTCCGTCGCGAAAAACAGATCGGCCAACGAGTGGTTACGCTCTTCGGTCCAGTAAGCCTGAAATTTCCCTCCGTTCGCTATGTAGCGCCTGATCGATAACGCGTTGTACGTGACTTGCTCGCCGAAATCGTGACCGTACCAGCGACGAACGTCGTCGCGATCCGTCCGAAAACTGACGTTCGTCAGCATCCGATCGACTTCCGCCTCGGAGAAACCGTAATAGGCGACAAAGTCCGGATCCTGAACGCTGTAGCGGACCAATTTGTCGAAACCGATATTTCCTAACGGTACTTCGAAGGTTCCGGTCATGAACGCTCGATATAACGCTTCGTCGTTCCGTTGCATGACGCTTTGGTAAAACGAGCGGACGAACTCCAAGGTGCTTTCGAATTCCGTCGACTGAGGCGCCTGTTCGAAAACGTCCGCTAGAGCGGCATCGCCGATTTGTCGTCGACGTACCAGTTTGACGTAAAGGCCGACGAACGGGACGTCGTAATCGTCGATCAGAACGACCGTTTTCTGACCGTGGTGTTTAAATAGAAACGAAGTGAGCCGTTTTAAACCGGCCGTTAATTCCTCGTCGTCCGTTCGCCCGGTTCGGTACTTCTCGAACAGCGTTCGGTCTGTTCCGGATAAACCGTTCATCAGGTAAGCGCGACTATCGAACAGTTGGGCCGTTACGTTGCGAACTCTATCCTTCACTTGGTCGCTCGTTTCGCACGCGCTCGTCAATCGGCTGAACGACAGATAAACTACCGGATAGCGACCTTGATGTTTCATACTGTCCGCCGAATCGACTATCTGCAGCCGGGAAACATTTTTGACCGGGCCACCATCGTCGCCTAAGACTTCACCGCCGCTAAACAATTTTCGATTGACCGACCTTTCCGACGGTATCGGCTGGCCCTTTTCGTCCACTTCCAACTCGAAGAACCTTTTCAGCATGCTCAAATTCGTACTCTTTCCCCATCCTCTCGGTCGCGTAACGCAAATAACACGTTCGTCCCGCTTCAGATAGTAATCAATCAGCGAACTTTTGTCGACGAACAAGTCGTTCACTACCAACCGATAAAAGTCGCTAATGTCGACCATATCGTTGCGTTCCAGATTGACGGCCGAAACGCACTCCAGACAGGCTAACAGGGCCAACTGCCGAATTAAAAGTGGCAGTAGAAGTCGACCAGCGGAAGGAGCGAGCATTTTCGGTTCGGTTCTTCGCATCTTCCCCAATCAGCAGCCTAGTAACGTAGTTGTCGGATCGTTTTCATACAAATCATCGCGCGTAAAGAAACCGCCAATCTCTCTTTCTCTCTTTTTAAGCCTATACTTCCTACCTGGCGAACAAGTTTTTAAACCGATTAAGGAAAACATCTAGATAATTTCATATTCCTAGTTATTTGTAAAAGATAACCGCTTAAAATTGCAACTTCTTTCAGACGGGTCACACTTGTCGCTAAGCAATATTTATTTTCTTTCTAGGGAATGACTAGCGTTTTTCGTAGAAAGGGGTATGCGTTTTTGAAATTCCATCACGTTTTAACAAATTTAATCCGAGATACTGGTTGCGGGCCGTCGGAAATTAGTTAAGGCTCGCAGCGTATCAATAGCGTAGCAAATCCTTCGTAGAGGTTAAAAAGGTACACGTGACTGCACACACACGTTCGACCTCCATTAACGTATTTCGTCAATATGCTCGGATTTAATTTATTTCGCTTTAAAAAATCCAGATGTCCCGTTTTTTGATTATTTCGGCGTAAAACTCCGCCTTTTCAAGTTTGAAATAATACGTTCATAATAATATAATACGACGATAAAAAACATTTTTTGTTAGAGTCGTCCATTCTGAAAATTTACGAAAGTTATCAAAATGTGAAGGATTTTAAAGATCCGTTTGAATAGCGCTGCAGTCACCACAAAATAGTGCCCAGGAACCACCTCGGCAGGGACGAATTGAGATGACCGTATGATTTTCACTCACTATTCGAACCGACTTCAGTTTTGATCGACTGATACTTGAACGATCTTACACAAAAAGACTATATTTTACTTTTAAAATAAACACACACACACACACACACACACACAATTATACAAAAACTAATAAACTATTAAATATATAGCTGGAATATATAAACTGAACTGCAGCTGTTTTGTAATAAAATTTTATGTCGGAAAAACAAAATTTAAAGGTATAAAGAGCACGTATGCGCGATTAATTATCATTGAAAAATCTACGTTCGCGAAATACGTTACATTCAATAAACATCATATATACAAAACGACATTAGATATGACAATACTGAAAATTATAAAAAATATTAATCAATTAGACTTTGCGGAACAATTAGATATTAATAAATTTAATAATAACAACATTTTTAACCGACTTCAAAATAGGAGGAGGTAATCACAATTCGACTGTATTTATATATTTTTTTTATTTTTTAAACACACAATTTCCAGACAACAATCCAATATTAGATATTATTAATTAATTAATGTTTTTATATACTTTTTTTTTAAATTTTAATTTTTAAATGTTTTTAAAGTTTCTTTGATAGTTTTATTTAGATCATATGATACCGTGATTTTTTCTTTATGTTACCAATTTATAGAGAGCCGTGATTATACGGATCTCTGTTATCCGAAACTAGTCGGCAATATTTAATTAATTTCGAATTATAATTATTGTATAAGTGTGTGTTTATTTTAAAAGTATTAACATTAACGCGAAAACATAATAATGGATAAAAATAATCTTTCTTTCAAGGTACTAGAGTAAGCGTTGCAAAACCGGTGAAAATTAATAATAAACACGGTTTTGAGATGGGGAAATTTACGTGAATTTAAGGGTTAATGTCGTTGATAAAAGTTGATTTTGTGTGGTTGTCGTTGCACCATTGACCGTCTAATAACGTGGACGGTTCGAAGTTACGGTAGCAAACGATAGAATTAACCGAACAATATTCGATTGCTATTGTAAGTTAATGCTTCAAGATGGTGTGGTGAAAAAATTTGGTATCGGCACTCTTGGCCGAACACGGTTCAGTTCCACAATGACTAGGGATCGGGCGGCAAGTTTTTAAACTACACGCTTGTTGTCGATCATTTTAAGATATTAGAATCTCGTAAATAATCGCATGCCGATCATAATTAGAAGAGTTAAAGTGTAGACCAGGATTGTTAATTCATCTTACGAGTAGAGTTGAGGGGCATTTAAAGCAATATCCAGAGCCTTATCTATAAAAGTTCTGCGGTCAAAAGGGATATAATAAAAGCAGAGCCGCTCATTGGGGCCTTAAAAATTTGACACCACCCGCAACAACATCAGCACTAGCAGATCACTTAATGAAAGAACGAGCATAGCATTACAAATAGAACGAGATCTAAAAATCTTAATACTAATCACAAATTATTAGAATTTTTCCCCTTAAATAAAAGTTATCAATGTTTTTTTTTTAGGGCACAAATATATGTATGTATATATATGTTTTTTTTTACGCAGGCTTATGTGTGACCCTCGCTGATGTTTAAAATCTACAGTATAATCAGCGACATCTCTCTGCCGTGCTAATGAATCTACGTAAGTAATGTAGCATAGATTCTACTTGTGTCTGACTCATTAACGCTTAAATCAAAAAAGTTTTGGACATTAATTAGCCGTTAAAGACAGATTTTGTCGGAATATTTTAAATTCCGCAGTACATACCTAACGGAGTATTTTCAAAATTTCGTAAAACCGATATGTTTTATTTTGCGACCCACTTTCATCTCTCTTCTACGAGTTCTTTTCTTCGTACACCCAATACGTCGTTTGCGAATCATTATACCGTAAAAAAAATTTCAATTTACCTATTTTCATACAACTTTGCGTTCTGAACAGTACGCGTTTCCTTCGGTTTACATTTATTATCTTCCTCAGCTATGACGACAAAGGAGAATCACATTTAAACAGAAGAAAAAAGTATTATACGAGTGTTTGAATACAAAAAGTTAATTCTTCATTTGAAATGTTTTTCGTTTAGAGCCTTAGAAGGAGAATGTCAGAAATCTAAAATGATAGTAGGAATTTTGGAAATAAGCCAAAAAAAAAAAAGTCGAAATGAGAAATGGCTGCCGGGAAGAAAAGCGTCGATGAAGGAAATAACGAAATGAGGGAAAGATTGAACACGGAGCGATATGATCAGTCGAATACGGTTTTAAAATGAAACTTGGAAGAAATGTAGATGCAAAAAAAAAAGTAGAATGAATTTTTTTTTTTTCTAATATGGAAGTAATATGCACTGACATCCGTCAAGCTGAAATATGTTTAATCAGTCTTGTTGTGGAAAACAACGAAATAACTATTTAAAACATGGACATTTTCTATCGATGCATTTCGGATTGTTTGTGCAACGGATACTGAAAACCGTTCGACAGTTAGGAGCAACTTTACCTGGTTCAGCAGTTTTATGTATGCCATTATTGTATACACACTAATGAAAATGTTGTATACAGTGAAAATCGGTTATAATGGCATCAATTGACATACCGCTGATAGAGGCAAATATCGACTGAACGAATTCGATAAAACCATATGTTCATTTTTAGCGGTTATTGGGCCTAAAATTTCGCTGCAGGAGTTAAAAATTGACCCTTATAACGTGACACTGTGGCACAACATTTAGATTAAAAAGTTAGATGAATTTAGCAAAAGTTTTCTTTTGATTTTTGTTCGATGAAAGAAAAAGGTTGATCCGATGTTCTGTTTGTAAAGTAAAGTTATATCCTTGATAAGGTTTCGTGGATTGTGAAATTAAGCTTTTCATAATGTAGTGTAAGCCTAATCTGGTTCTCTGGTGGTGAGAATACTGGGACCAGAGTTCCCTTCTACTTGGGATCCGCTTTCACTTTCCCCCAGATAATTCTCTGGTTTAATCAATATTCAATTTTAGATTAGGTATAATGGATCCGGAACGAGACAAGTTTCACGATCATTAAACACATTAGCGAAACAAGTATCAGTATTCATTTGAGCACTTATATCACCACGATATTATCGCTAATTATCTTTTGAAATTTTTCCCTTTCCGCGTTATTTTTCTTCAGCCGATTAACGAAATGCTGTAAACGAGGCAGCTGAATGTAATCTCCGATGATCACTGACAGCGCGCTGCTAATGTGGGTCGCACAATTTTATAACTGCAACGATGCGATTCCATCAGCCGACTCCTCTTTATAATGTCATTCGTTAATGTTACTTTTTTTTTTTGAAGTCACGCATAAAGAATTACGTTTTGATGGCACGATTTTTTTTGAAAATGTGGACGGAATTATTCACACATTATTTAAGCCAAAGCGGAACAAACTTAACGCAAACCTGCTAATTTTTATAATAAAATAACAACCTTGATAAGAAACACATTCAGCACAGTTACAAATTCCATCGCTATTAACTACGTCTTTAATTTATATAGGACGCTATTTACCATTTAATATGTACATTCCGATCTTCTTATTAAAAAATGAACGTTTAAAATTGACTTTGTTATAATAAACGCTAGATTAGAATCACCGTGCAATTTTCGTGAATTTCTAATGGAATATCATGGCACCGATTATTTCCCTCCCCCACTATTATGTAATACGTGCGAGTTAAAACCGGATTTTTATCCGTTTTTAACAAATATTTATTAGTATTATTTGGATAAATTTTAAGTAATTCTAAATTATTTTATATAAAATTACGACGCAAAAAGACCTAACCAAAAACCTGCTGCTTCGAATTTTTTTTTTTTTTTTTTTTTTTTTGGGCGCGCCAGCGGCATTGACCCAACAACAAGAAAACTAAGCTAAGAAATTAAATAACTAAGCGGTCCGAAATGGACACAACAAAGGACAGCAGTGCGGACACCACAGAAGATGAAGGAAAGGAATGACAAGAGCTGACTGTATAAAGGGGAGCGTTCATTACGAAGAGCAGGACACTCAAAGAAAATGTGATTAGCATCACATGTACGAGGAGGATTACAATCGTGGAGAGAACAACCAGGAGAAGGCGATAGAGCAAATCGAAAGCGCGAGGAAGGGAGGAGAGAATGATTGATCCGGAGACGAATTAGGGAGACAATAGAAGAACGACGACTGAGAGGAATAGAATGGAACCAAGACAGGGAACGAGGAATTGGCTGAATGAAACGGTAATGAGAATGACGATTAGAAAATAGGGAGGGATAAATATCCTGCCAAAGTCTGGCGTGATTGGAGGTGGATAAGGAACGAAATTTTAACTTGGTTATACTCTGCAAATAATGTTAAATTATTTTTTCGTAAAATTCATTATTAAAAAGAAGAAGACGATCCAAAAATCTATTACTTTATGAAAACACCTTTTGTGTAATTTTAAATTGTTTTACATAAAAAAATTGTGGTACATTATACAAGAGCTTCAGAGCTAATCTGTATGACATAACTAATCAGTTGGATACTCTTTGATAACTGTAGAAACTGATATCAGTTTACATCTTTATCGCTACCCGATGTCGCTGCTGAACAATTCATATCACGGTACATGGGAGATAGCAAGACAATATGCTATTTCTACCTCTAGTTGAATTTCATGAAAAAAGTATATAATCTTTCTTCTTCCCGACCGAATATTAAATATTTTCGTATTAAGCGAATTGTATTCGGTTTTTGTTTGTTTGTTTTTTTTTTTTTTTTTTAGAACAAGGTACGGTATATAAAAAGATTAATTCATTGGTTTTTTCGTTCTTGTTTTTCTTTATTACTCGCTCCTTTTGTACTTCTGGTTTGTTGATTACTCGTCTCTATTTAGGAATTTTTAGATTTTTTTGTTTATTTCTATAAGGTTTTTTTCTATTTGAATTCGTATTTTTCGTTCTGTTAGTTCTGTTTGTTTCTGATGATGGTAAGTGTAAGCTTTCAAAAACGTTGAGATTTTCAGATTGAATTTTAAGTTTTAAGATTAATTTTTCTCAACATACACCTATTAACGTCCATAAACGCATTTCATTTTCAGGTCCGTACTATTTTAAGATCCTCAGCCGGCTGCGAATTGTCCACATCGCTATTTCGCATAAACATATAATTGATAAAACGCCGCTTCCGGCTACATGCCCCTTGCGCAGCCAGACAACCGTACCGACAGTTTCCCACATAATACTTACCTGCCAAAAGTTTACTATGTTGCGGAGGCAACTTGGCCTACCCAGAGATATAGAGGGCAAACCCTCTCAAATGAGGTAATCTTTATCAGCATGATTATTGCCTTCATTAAAATAAGCGACTTAACTCAGCACATTTAAATTATCCCCTCTCCCTTGTGTGTGCTGTAATGACCATAGTAGTTACACACAGCACATACAATTTAAAGGGAAAAAAAATTTCTGGTCCGTTGTATTCTCCTGTTTATAACGCGTTTGTTTTTATTTTTATGTCATAAAAAATACTTTTTAACATACCGAACGTCATAAGTTTATTAGAGAAAAAACTCGTATTATTTTAAGTTTGAAAAATTGAAATTGTTCAACTTCCCCACACTGCAATTTCAACAGTTGCAACAAAAAACAACCCGGAAAAGTTTTTAAAAAAAAATCTTTAAATCCTAATAAAGTAAATAATGTTCCTTAAAGATCCGCCCCGGTTGACAAGTTCAAAAAATTAAAAAAAAACAAAAAAAACGTATTAATTTTACAAGAGCAAGTCAACAAGTCTGTAAAATGCATGATTTACGACATCATCGGTGCAACGGCTACATCAATGGAAAAGTAGCTGGTTTTAAGAATGGCAGAAAATTGCTTGAAGTATGTTTAGTCTCAAGTTATTTTGAAAAAAAAAAAAAATCATAAAATTTAGAAAATGTTTAAATGCCACACTCTCTGCGCTCTGCAGCAGCAGGTATCTCTAATGTTAAAGTAAAATTATTATTATAATTAGTGAAAAAAAAAGAAAAAAATCCGTACATATTTCGTGGGAGTTCATTAATGATTGTTAACAGTGAATTCTTCAATTGAACATGAAAAATCTAAAAAGAGGCACTTCATTTTGAGCATAGCAAACACGTTTCTCGTATAACCGATTTTCACTGTATTATATACTTCTAAGGGGGTTCCACAATTTTAGCGTTTCTTATTTCTACATGAAAATCTTCGATCAGTCCGCGCCTTTGTTAATCTTCTCTCTGGGAGCAAGAGCGGTATAAGAAATAAAGTAATAATGTTAACTGACGTGAAAATATCGCTCATTGAATACAATAACGTTGTTATAACTAAAAAAATGGCGAATTTGAGTTATGTGTGTATAGTTGGAATGCATTTTATGAGTACAGTTATAGAACGCCCCATATTTGTTTATTTTGAAACTCGACAAAATAAGCATTGCTCTCGGAAAGTGTACACCGTTCAAATTATAGTAAATGTTAATTTGTGTTTTCTGCGAAATAGCGCTTTTTCAATTATGACGTTATTGTATTTAATGAGCGATATAGATTTGTTACTTATCAGGGCTTCGAGTTTATTTATGCCACAAAGGGGGTAACTTTGCAGAAACTTTAAATCGGTTTAGAATTAGTTTAGACTTGAAAAAATCTTTGGTATCTTCTTGCTAAACCCGCGTTTAATGTGTCATTAACGCACAGTTATTTCCAGTATCTCAATTTCGTATGAAAATTATAGCAACATTTTAAATTAAGCATAAATTACTAATGAGCACGGAAAAAAGTAATAATAATAACAATAACAATACAGAACTATGTTATTAATTTATCAGCCAAGACGCATAGACGAAATGTGAGATTTACCAATGAGAAAAACGTACATAATAGCTTACTCGTCAATTCTAGCCAATGAAGAATTAGCACTAAAATATAACGAATTGAATGAAATTTTTTCCAAACTTAAAAGTATATTCGTATAAAGTCATCGTAAAATATGATAACGTAACGTTGCTCATTTTGTTGCTGCTTGAGGCGAGCAAAGTGAACGGGAGGAAATTGTTCACAAATTTTGTGCGGCAATTAAAGAATAATAATCAGCAGTAATTACCCTCGTTATCACGCCAACATTTATTCGTTTGCTTCTTGAAAAATGTCAAAATCGAATCATACCTCCATTACCGAAATTTACTTATTAAATAAGTATTAACGAAATTATTGTCCGCTGTGACTCATGTAGATTGCATTCGATGTTGAATAAGAAGAACAATAGCTTCTCTATGAGCTAATCCATAATAATTTGCTGAACTAATGTCATCTAAAGTGTATTTTAGATGAAATATATTAAATGTTAATTCCTTTCAATAAATATATATGTGTATACTTATATATATATATATATATATATGGCCACACTCGAATTGCGCACCGGAAGTTTGCAGGTATGAAATATAAAAAAGCAAACGAAAACGACGCTCGGACCATAATCGCTGTTCGCTGGACTAAGGGTTTCCAAAACTGATGGCGCTTGATCGTACTATATTTTTAATGTTCGATAACTTTCAACATTTTTACGTATCCTATTTTTGACAATTAATTTTTAATCTACTAATGAAAAATACTCTACACCTGTCTATGTATTAAAAATCATTCCTGTATAACGGTTTATTAAAAAATATTTGAGAATACGCCAGATTAATTTTAAATATACGTAATTGTTTAAACTTCTCATTCCATTTTTTTGTTTTTAAAACAAGTAGTTCCGATAAATAACTGTGATATATTTATGTTTTAATCATTAAAAATTGATTCCGGCTTTTGCAATTTACCAGTTAGCTCAACTTTCAGTAATTTAGCTTACTCCTAATTGTCTACATTTGTGTTCTTTTATCTTTCTAGTTTCAAAAGAATTATATTTATGATTGCACGTGTATACTACCTCTTGACATAGCGGCAGCTAAAATTTTTCCTTATTTGGAAGTTATTATTTTTAATAAAATATTTCACTTTCATATATACGTTAATGTTAATTTCGTGTTACCATTAATGTTAAGAAATTATCAGTGTTAACAGTTTTATCATGGGGATAAATATTTCTAGAACAGTTTGAATTCTACAAAGCGCCTGTAAAATAACAATTTTGAAACATCATTTTATTTCTATGATTAAAAATAGAGCAATAATTTAAACAGTGTCGAATTACTGTTATGTACTTATTATAAGCCGGATGATAATTTTTGATGTTTTTTGATGAGGAAAAATTATGACGCTTACACGTTAAAATGTAAAGCTATATACAAAAATAGTATTAAATGCTCTTTCAGAAAATGCTAACGTTTGAACAACTCTTCTGACCTCTGAGCGCTAAAAGTCGTTCAACGAGTTAAGAATATGTAATATGACAAATTTAAAATTATCTAAAAATTACTTCAAAATGCATGAATCACCAACCGATATAATTCCTGAAATTTAAAATATAAAATAAACAACAAAAACTTTGCATCGCAATAAACATTTCCAATAAGCACTTAATTTAAACCCCATTTGCATCTAAAAACGGCAAACGAACGTAGTTTTCGAAAATACATATATAAACGGATACTTTGGAAAGAAAAATATAACGATATTTTAGCTTTAAATTTAAATTACCGGAGGGTGCTGGAAACTTAAAAGTTCAAAAAAAAAAATTTTTCCCGGGCATGTTCTGTATTAATGGAAAACATTACACAGAAGTAATGAAATCATATTTCAGTGTTGCTTCTAAGAATTACTTTTTTATTCTCATAACCTAAATTTGAGTTTAAACTTCTGCTTCTTTATCATTTATCTAACAATATACATTAATACCAACCAAATGTGCGCAAAAATATCTATTATCTAGAGTAGAAACTATTTAATTTACAATAAACTACAAATTATAAAAACTTGACGAAGGAAAATTATCTTGTTAAATCCAACTAACATTTAAAGAAAAAAGGTAGTACTACTAACACCATTTATTTGCGTAATTATTATCATTGTAAGTTTTAATTAAATTGTTTTAAATAGGATTTTATTTTAATGGTAAATTTTTGCGTTGTCATTTAAAATTTAAGTAGAATACTATGTATTGGTACACTAAATGAAAAAATTACGATTTTTAACAAATTCGGTTTTAATTCAAATGACAATTTATAACTGAGATTGAACACTGACTAATGGATAAAATAAAATCTGAACTGAAACTTTCCCGAAACTCGGTTCCCTCAAACTCGTAAGTAATTCTATATTATAACAACATATTTAATTTGTCAAACTCGAAAATTTTACATGGTCACATTTATATTTTATGTATATTAATCAGTTGATATGAAAGTATTTTGTATTAATATGAAATAGAAGCTTCATGAAACATAATATGCCGTGCGCTGAAAATTCTACATATTCAGTTAGAAATTATCGTAATTTACGTTATTTTATATCATATTCGTGCAAAAATTATTCTATTTTATGCAACATTTCTTTAAATATGTGTACGTTTCTAGATTGTAAAAAATATTTCGAATAACAATCGTACTGCTAACGGGATAGTAGCCTATTTTTCGCAAACGTTAAAGGCTTTTTTAATCGACTGAAATGTAGTTCGGTTATTATTCCAAATAGTAAACGTTTCATTACGATAACACATTTTGGAAGTCACTGAAAGAGCGACTTTTACTCATTTTATTCCTTCATCGATTTTATAAAATCAGAGTATTTTTTTTAAAGGCTGTGCGCAATTCGAGTTGTCAGCGGGTGGGCTATTTCGGGTCTGGTGCGGAATTCGTGTGTGACTTGTCACTGTGTTAGTGCTTTGTGCGGAATTCGAGTGTCCCCATATATATATATATATATATATATATATATATATAACTCGGCCATTTTGGCCTCGCAAGGGGCTGTGCCCCTTGACCCCTCTTGCTTTCATTTCTGTCTCTTTCTCTTCTATACTATTCATAAAATGATCAAAATTTACAACGTAATTCTTACTGGCATCAATACAAAAAAAAAAAAAATAACATAACCACAAAAATCCAATTCTAACATTTAACTTTCATTATATAAAATTAAGACATTTTTTCGTTATATTTTTGGTTACATATTTCATTACATAAAATTGTGACATTTTTTAAATAACAATAACAAAAATCCTATAAAATATAACAAACGTTACATAAAATTGGGACATTTTTTTGGGACATTTTTCTGGGACATTTTTCTGGGACATTTTTTTGGAACATTTTTTCAAATCCTAAGAATTACGTTGTAATTAATATATATATATAACTCGGCCTTTTTGGCCTCGCAAGGGGCTGTGCTCCTTAACCTGTCTTGCTTACATTTCTGTCTTTTTCTCTTCTATACTTTGTATAAAATGATCAAAATTTACAACGTAATTCTAAATCGGTCCATATGAATATAATGACACAATCATAAAAATCCAAGAAAATATAACAAACGTTACATAAAATTGGGACATTTTTTCTATTGGGGGGTAGCTTAAGAATTACGTTGTAATTAATATATATATATATATATAGATGCATAAGCTCATATCACCAATGTCGCATTGATGTAGGTGGAGGTGTGTTTGCTCGTTAGTCAATTCGTGACTTTCAAATAGACGGACGCTGGTCAGTGTATAGTTTTTTTAATGTTTTCGAATATTTTCGTGAATCTTATTACCCTAGTGCTAAAATGGTTTTATACTTTTTTTTGTAAAACCTCAATGTTAGAAGTAGCTTATTGTAAAATGCATGCTCAATAAAAATGAACATTGCTGAATGATTTTTATGAGAAGGCCTATTGGTTTGTTTGGACTATGCTCGAAATTTCCATTACGGCAACTAATTAGCACGCAATTTGTGACAGCTTCAGCGATCAATTTTGATAATAGCTTAAACGTTTGATAAAATCGGACATGTTAGCCGACACTTTTCGAAGATTATTCAAGATATATGCAAATTTTTTATGTATGTAATGGCTATGTTGAGTTAGAACGGATTATGAGTTTGTCAAATAGCGTTGTAAAAACGCTAAGCAAGTGCTTTTTTTTTCGTTAGCGTATTCTATAACGGTCACCTGTCGAGAAAAAACACTTCGCACCCCTGATTCGTTAACTTGAAGTTTTATTAAAAAATAACGCAATTTTCAAGAAAATTATACTCTCCTATCGTAGAGAATACCTGTTAAAGTATGCTGAATTTTTACAATGAACTTTTTAGCGACGTTCGTGTTAGGGAATCTAGACGTCTGATAAAAACATTCGATATGTAGCGACAGATTGCTATTTTTTTTCTCTTCTTCTAAGTACGTTAACATTTAGTTGGAATTAAAATTTCGAAAATACGGGGAAGAAGGTAGAAACGGGTATTGTGTTTTTGGTTTGCTGGTAAAAACTAGCCAAGTCAAATCGTTAGAATTTATCCTAAATTATTTGCTTTGTGAAAATAATTCGACTGTTTAAATTTAACAAATTATATATTTTTAAATAGCAAACATTGTTGCCTATGAAAAAAATAAGAAATTGTGTTTTTAAAAATTTACTTTAGAATGTTGTATGTTCTTATAAATAAATTTCAGGATCATCTACAGAACTTGGCACTCATTTAGATCTCAGTTCTTTTGTCGGCCAAGTCGATAATTACGAATATTCTTAATATTGAACTTGGCTCCCATTTTTACATTTATGTTTTTGATCGGATAAAGAATTAACCGGAAGGAACATTCCACAAGTAGTATATGTATTCCAAGAATTACGTTACACTTAAAAACAACGCGATGTGAGGACGTTCAGGTTCCGGCTTAACGATAATTGTGAATAATTGTGAATGGAACAAAGTTCAAGATCGAGCATATAAAGCCGAGATCATCTTCGAACAACAAATTAAATCCTAGAAACAGTACGTTCGAGTCTCTGGATTTTATTCGCTAGAACAAGTGACTTTCATATTCAGAAGGCCGGACTCGAGAGATCGAAATGAAGCTGGCCCAGCATCAATTTTACATCGAGCACGAATAATCCTTATCGATATGTAGATATATCGGTTGCCAGTGATCAACTCAGAATACCGTCACCGGAATTATAATAAATTACGCATAAAATTAAAAGGGAAAAAATTGTTGGTTTATATAAGAAAGCCGTTCGTTTCGAACGTTACGCATATTTATTATTTTTATGATATAAAATACTCGTATTTTAAACAAAAAGTGTTTTTATCTTTCAAAACTGTAGATAAAACGAAATTAGGAATCACGGCGACTGCTAGGAAAATCGATGTGTGTGTGTGTGTGTGTGTGTGTGTGTCTGTAAAACAAGATGATAATGACTGCGACCGGTAAAGACCAAATGAGTAACTTGCACATTTGCCATCAAATTTTGGGTGCATCTAAAATCCGTGAGCTGTAAACATTTTCTTTTCTTTTCTTTTCTTTTTTTTTTTTTTTTTTGAAAAATCTAGTACGTCAACATTTTTTTTTTGATAATTCGACTCAATCTATATATAGGCAAGATATGTTTAACTTCCGTATTGAATTTTTTCGATGTAGATGAGTTTTTCTTCGACACTTTCTTAAATTTGCCTCCAGAATAACTTTGTCCAGAATCAAAAACGTCGAATCATCTAAATTTCAAGTAAAAAGTTCTGTCTACGCTCTATTTACATGCATGAACAACAAAAGATGAAACTTTTTTTTTTTCTTTTTTTGAATTCTTCGTACTTGAAAACAGAAATATATCAAAAAAACAAAAAAAAAAAAAAAAAAAAAAAACGATTTTCGGCGCAATTACAATGACGAGAAATTAATAAATATTTTTAAGGAATCTCTCTGATGGTAGCGCGAAAATTACAAATAAACGCGTACTATTTTTTATTGCTATTTTTTATTATTTTTCTTTTAATCATAATGCGGTTTAAAATTCATAGAATAAAACTTCGAAAGGAAGACCGCCCCCAAAATAAGTACAACGATGCACACACACACAAATGCACGAGCATACAAATTTCGTTAAGGACCACCGTTCATCAGATATGATACGGAAGTGGTCTCAGGAGATGTGTATTGTAGTACATGTGAATTTTTCTTCCTCGAAGGTAGTTCATGCCAATTGCACGCGCGAATGATACTATTTTTTTGCAAATACAAGCTGATCGTGTCCAACTGCGCATTATCCGACTCTGGCTTCTGAGCCCCCGTAGGCAGTTTGCAAAAACAGACTCGGTTTTTTTGTAATGTACTAAAATTAATGCACTTGAAATTGTTATATCGATCATATAAACGATAATAAGTGTCCGGGCAACCACACGATAAGCTTCGGCATTGCCGGACCCTTTACAGTTATTATTTAAAGAAAAATTAAATGTTTTTAAATGTAGATTCTGTAATATAAGTAGATTTGTTCCAAGTTTTACCTAGCGTAATATTATCGCGTGCGAGAAGGGTTATATATATTCATTTTATCATTTTTTTCTTATTATGCGACGGGGTGTCTTAATTAAAACGGACGAAAGAGGTAACGCGTAAATAATTTGAGCGATGCCTGAAAAAATACCCGTCCGACCGATGGCGTATGACGTTAGAAAACTACTGCCTTCGATATAAATTGAATGAAGAAAGTTTTTAAATCGAAGTGAATTTATTATGGATACGTTCCGCTGATGCTGTAAAGAGTAGTCCGGCGGCTAACCGGCCGATTATTTTTGAGCCTATTTACAGACTTCATTGTGTGGACAGGCTTACAAGGTTAACGATTATCACTGATTATTAGGGGGCACGGGGACCATTTTGTGTATCTAGAGGCCGGTAAGGTGTTTTTCTAAATTTCTCCTACAGTTATGTTAAGGCTGATAACAACATTGCTCGCTTAAATTTTAATTACGGATTGTTTTTCCTTTTAATTTTAATATTTCTTTCGGGTTTTTATGATATTTTTTTTCTCTTCAGAGCACAGTTGATATTTTTGCTTTTCTTTATTTGTTCTATTCTGCAAATTTTTTGCAACCGAAATCCAGAAAAAGGGGAAACAAATATTTTTTTTACACTTTAAATTTTCTTATTCGAACAATTTTCATTTTTTCTCTACATATTTTTTTCATTTTCCCGAGTTTTCTTGAAATTTTTACACAAGGATAAATCCGTTAACGCCATTTCAAGGACGGAAAAAATTACGCAGCGAATAACGAACAGAGAAAAACACATTCGTAATAAATACGCAAACATATATTATATACATGTATATATATATTAAGGCGATTGTTTTTTTGTTTGTTATAAAAAAATTTAAAAAATAAAAAATACTTAAGATATACTCGTATTATGTTAGACATTGTAGCGAATTAATGACGTAGTTCTTCCGGCGTATCTTTCATGTAGAGCATCAGCAACTGCTTCGGGGCGAATATTAGAACCAGTTTCAATATTCTTCCGATGTACGTGTAATTTTTCAAGTTCGTGTTGAACAGTTTGCCATCGAATTGTTGCAGTCGGATTTCGCCCTCCTTTTGCATCTGTTCCGGATCGGACACGTACTTAAAGTCGATGGTTATCGCGTGATTCAGCGGCGACGGCTTCAGCCAGATTCGTCCACCGTCGCTGGCCGCGTCCGGAGACGTTATCAACGTTACATTCGGTTCGATGTGGTTATAGCGCTGATTGCGCTGCAGTACCGTATAATTTTTGTTTTCCAGCAAGTACGTCAAGCACTTGATCAGTCCGTTGTAGCAACTTTCCGGTAATTCCGGTGCCCGAGTGACGACATGTTTCAGTTTCGAACGAAAACTGGAAGCGTTGAAATCGGCCAGGTCATCCGCTAAGCCGTCCAGGTAGCCGTGGCTGACGTTAAATCGCGCGCCCACCCAAGCGAACATGATCGACTTGAGCCGATCGCGAACCAGCCGATTCGGTATTGACAATATTCGCTCGCCGAATCCGAACGACTGCGAATTCAGGTAACCGGTGTAGGTGAGGTAGTTGAAAATCCATTTGGTCAGATTTTCGAACTCGATCGTTCGGACGAGCGTTTCCAGAACCGGCTTACAGTCAATCAGATCCTGCACGACATCTCGCATCTGGTCGTTGTCGATCAAGTATTCGGTCACGTCGACGTTCCAGTCATCCGGACGATCGTCGACCGGACGGAATCGACCGCCGGCCCTGATCAAATGCCGGATCCAGCGCGCATTATAGGTGGTCCGACCGCCGTAATAATAACCGTACCACAGTCGCAGTTCTTCCGAGTTCACGTTGATCCGACTTCTCTTCAGCAGCTCTTCCACTTCGCGCTCTGACAGTCCGAAGTATTCGTAAAATCCGCTGTCTTGAAGGCTGAACGAGCTCACATTGGTCAGGCCGCCGGATTCGTTAGCGAACGGAACGTGGAAGACACCGGTCAGTAGAGCTTTGTGCAGATGCCCGTTAGCCGTCAGCGAGTTCTCGAAGAAGCGCAGGAAAAGTTGGAACACGGCCAGGAAGGCTTCCGAATTGGCCATTTTCCGGTATATTTCGGCCTGCTTTGATAAACTGTCGCCGCCGTCGGTTGAGTTGCCGACGACAATGTCGTGTCGCTCAACCAGGCGACGGAACGTGTATCGAATCGGGACGTCGTAGTCGTCGATGAAGACACACGTCTTACGAGCGTACCGATTGTACAGTAGTTTACTTAGGAAATCCAAACTGGACAGTAGGCGCGCTCTATCGAATTTCGCATCGCAGTACGAGTCAAAGTCCAGCCGATCGCTCTCACTGGATATGTTCGATTTCAAGTAGCGATGTCGCTGGAACAGGTCCGCTACGAGGCTCTTCATTTTCCGTTCGACCTCGTCGTACGAGTTGCCAATCACCTGCTTCAGACCGATCGAAATGGTCGGATACCGGCCGAGAGTCGCCATTTCGGTCGACTTGGCGACATTCAGCGGTTGCAACATTTTTCCGCCGCTACCGCTAACGTTCACCGTTCCGCCGACAAACAGTTTCCGATTAATCGATCTGTCCTCCGGTATCGGATGTCCGTTTTCGTCGATTTCCAACTCGACGAACTTTTCGATCATGTCCAGATTGGTACTTTTGCCCCATCCGTCCGGCCTTACGACTTGAACGATTCTTTCGCCGTATTTCAGGAAATCTTCGCACAGCGAACTCTTATCGACGTACGCAGGGCCGTTTATTAGCAATTCATAGAACGGCCCGGTTTTTAAAGCGTTCGTTTTAGCGAGAAGAGCTGCAATAACGACTACAGCGTGTCCAATAGCGGCACGGGTCATGTTGTCCGGTTACTCGAACTTATCCGGTCGTTATTTAACTACCGCAATACATTACTATAAAAGTAAAGAAATTTCGTCTATAATTTCGATTTAACGGCGTAGTACAATCAACCGTGTCAGCTCTATCTGTCTCCGATCAAATCTCTTTTCGCTGCACTATTTCCCACTACTATTTGTGTTCCAATGTGCTACGTCAAGTGTTGCTTTTACGCAAATATAGTATATCTTAGAAATTATTGCTTTTCACTCTCTTTATCACTGAATTCTGTTGTCCCTATCGTAGTAGTCGGTAATTGAAAGTTAATTTTATTGATGAACTAGGATCGAAAGTGTTTTTTTTTTTTTTTTTTTTTTTTTTTTTTTTTTTTTTTCGTTTACAAAACGTTAATCTTCCTCTCAATAGATATGTACGGGATAAATAAATTAAAGATGCGCGTACTCGTTGTGCCGTAATGACCCTGGCAGTTATACATGGCCAACGAGTAGATTACACACAAAAAAAAAAAAAAAAAAAAAAAAAAGATGCGCGTGAACTTTATTCAGATGATATTACAAACGTTCTTGATACTACAAGTGACGTTCCCAATACGCTTTTTTGCCAAAAATAAAAATCATGTCCATATTTACTCGTCAAACGCCCCCCCCCCCCCGGAAATAATTTATCGATAATAACGAAAATTAATAATTTCTAGAACGGGTGAAAAAAAAAAACAACAAATTTCGCTAGTGGAGAAATAAAGGATAGAATAAAGATGGCAATTTCGTTCAGGCTATTTGAATACATCTCTTTCTTAATTCTTAATAAGCGGTTTTTACGATTGTTGACACCGGCGAGGATGTTTCGAGCGGATCATGCTAATTAGCTTACGTCGAGGATTCGAATTAAATAATGTACCCGGACGTACGGTTTGTTAAATTTAAGACAGCGGCTGAAATCAAGAGGGAATGGGCAGCTAAAAACACAAAAGCAGTTTTTGAGAAAATACCATCGAGCCAAGAAGGCTAAAATCCATTCAGTATATCATCGGAGAATGCACTGTAATGTGGTGGTCGGCTTGCAGCAGTGGTGAGTTTAAATAATTATTCCTTGAATTCTTTAAATCATTAAACTGTACACGGCTAGACGAAGAATATTAACATTGCGACGCGAAATACGAAATAGGATTACAGTCTCTACGAATGAATCGGTGGTTAGATAATTGAATTTTTCAAACTATCACGAAAATTCAGGTAAATCGAAATATATGTAATTTTTTTCCAATAACTGGAAATTGTTTATAAAACCAGACACGCTTAAACCATTTTTTTAAGCGATGAACTTTTTAAAATCGAAACGGTGCGCACTATGATGGAATAGTTGCGAAGTAAACCATACCTCCCCTAGATCTGGACCCGGCGCTCGTTTATAGAAAATTTATTACGATTTTGCATATCCGCAGTGCTCAGTTCAACGTTTTTTAAGCCTATATCGGAATTTCCAATTGAAGCCATACTAATGTTTCCGGTTGAATCTGATAGATATACAATATGGAACTTTCACTTTCATCGTCGAGTGATTATTTTATTTTCTTCGGTCTATCTTGCATGTTTTAGCCATTTTAAACATGGTAACACAAATATACATTTTAGCCGGGTAGTTGGCCGCGTCTTAGTCACTCAGTTTTGTAACCACCCTCAATTACGTAATCACTCTCAGTTTTGTGTACTGTAACAGTCGTATTGCTCGAATTCGAGCGTCGTGACTACCTATTCGTTCATTCTAGTTGTACAGAATAGGTAGCGCTCATAGCAATTATTATATGCAACGCGCAGGTGTACACACGCAAGAAGACTACATTCGGAACTGATAGTAGCCGCTTGATTTATCGATATACAAGTGCAGTCCCGTGTGTGTCTGCTGTCTCAGTTTTGTAATCACCCTCAGTTATGTAATCACTTACAGTGAATTTGGTGCGTGTTTTACTTTTACAGTCTACCGACGACGTGCCAGGGGATAACTCAATTTTCGCTATCGACTAAATTCTGAGAAATTTTCAAGTGAATCTCGAAGATTTCAGATTCCAAAGTCGAGTTCGCATACGGTCACATTTAATTCAAAGACATTTTCATCTGCATTTTCGAGAACTCGCATGAGTCCGCTTGCTTCTCATTCGGAGAACGTTATTTTTCCTGCCTGAATAAATAAAGTACGTCGATCACGTCAGTACTTTGAAATTAAACGCTACCGAAATACCGGTAAATAATTTTTAACAAGCGCAAACGCGAGGACAATCACCTTATCTGCTGCGAGAACACTACAAATATGTTAAGGGGCATTTCGTCGATATTCGCGTGTAGATGCCTTAAATGAATTCTAGTACGGACTTTAAGTAAGAAATGAAATTGCAGATTCTTATAAATTCTCGCGCTTTCTTATCTGACTAGGAAACGAATTTTACACAACGTTGCGCGAATTCGCTCTTAGGTTACTGCAATCGTTTATAGAACCGTTTGGAAGCGAGAGAGAAGGAGTCGAAATTAAAACTGAATCACTAGGCACATCTATACCATATTGTTTTGAGATGTCCGGAACCGAATATTGCTCCGTAGCGAAGAAATCAGGGAGAATGAGCAGGGCCAATTTCTTCAGACTTTGAATTTTAAATTCTCAATAAATTGCGACATTTTTAAAGTGCCATAATCATGCAATACAATGTTTGTATTATTGCATGATTCCATCTTTGTCTGCCGAAACATGTCGCAATTTATTTAAAATTTAAAATTTAATTATATTTCCTAAAAACAAAAAGAGTCCGTGCTTATATTTATCAACACGTATATATATATATATATATATATAAAAGCAAGGAAATAATGGATGGTGTAAATATTATTACTATTTTTCAGACCTATCGGGGTTTTAGTGGTAAGCTCAATTCCGCAATCCATGCTTACCGGAAGAGTATGACGCTTCAAAACTGAACTTCCACCTTAAGATCTAAACTTCAGTTAAGCGTGTGAAAGTATTAGTGTGAAACGGTTGTTCGCCAATGTGTACAAGAAAATGTTCAATGGCTGTATCGGCATTATTTAATGTGGCGGAAAAATTATAAAGACGCTAATTTGTAGTGAAGAAAAGTTCGAAGTTGCTTCAAGACCATAAAATTAATGTTTCGGGATTTTTAAATAAAAAAAATTTGAAAATTGATATTTAAATCCAACGATATACATTTTTAACGGCAATATCAGAACGGATACCAATTTCAAACTTGCTAAAACTAAATAGTTTGCTATTTGGGGATGAAGGATACGTATTACACACACAATTTAATTTATTTGCTTTGACACTAGATAAGATTTCCTCACTAGAGTGCGTTCCAGGCCCGAAAAATCTTACCGTTACTTAATCAACCGATGCGATGTCAGCTAAGAGACGAGATGTCGAAAAAGTCTTTTTTTTTTTTTTTTCATCCCCCCTTTGGGCACGTCAGATAAGGACCTACACCCAGAAACAACAAAAAAGAAAAGAGCCGTCAGTTAAATTTTGATTCGGCCAGATATGGACAATATAAAGGAACTAACGGATGAGATAATGGATGGTGAAGAGAAGGACAGAATATATGATGTACAATAAGGAGCGGCTTTGAGTTTCAGCAAACAAGAATATAGGATACCGCGTTCAACAGAAAGAGATGGACATTCAAAAAAGATGTGATTGGCGTCGCAATTCGCCGCCTCATTAGGGTGAAGAGGACAATTTGGAGAAGAAACAAGGGAAAAGCGAAAACGAGAGGAAGGAAGAGCAGAATGGCCAAAACGCAAGCGAATCATAGAAATGACAACTGAACGGGGAAGTTAAAGTAACTCAAAGAACACCAGATATTAGAAGGAAGACTAGGCTGTACAGACAGATAAAAGGATTGATCGTTACGGAAGGAGGAAGGGTAAATATCTGACCAAAATTTAAGATGAAATTCGGAACATAGGGAATTCAAGTTGGAAGATGGAATTTTTTTAAAGAAGGAACGAGAGGAAGCAGCAACTCGAGCCGAAAAAGTCGTTCATTCAAATAAATATACATATATATATATATATGTAACTCGGCCCTTCGGGACTCGGAAGGGGGAAAGCCCCCTTCACCACCAGGTCTAGTTCTTCTATAATTCTTATAAAAGAGTAAACTTTTTCATTGGCTACGCCGTTCGACAAAATTTTTTCGTTACATAAAATTGTGACATTTTTTTCCCGATGATCCCTGGCGTAAAAGTGGCATTGCCAATAATATTATTAGTTTTCTCTATTGACATTAAACAAACACAAATTAAATTTATTTTACCTTTTCAATGTGCAGCAGTGGGCTATCAGAACAAGACACCACTGCCTAACCCCAGGTACGCTCTGATACTCGAACATATACATACATACACATATATATATATATATATATATATATATATATATAATGAATATTTTATCTGATAATAAAACAGAGTAATGTTTCGAGATCTACCGTTTCGTCGATGATCCTTTTTTTCTCTGGGAGAACCTTATTAGTAGGTGATAACTTCGCCTTATTTCCTTAAATTATTCATTTAATTTCTCTAATTTACATTTATCGTAGAATAATTTTGATGTCCTGCGAAGATTTTTCTAATGAATCTTTAATAATTAATAAACCTCAGAAATCGATTAGTTGAATATATAAATTTCATATCTCGGTTATTAATAAAACCAACTGCTGGAGACTATACATTGTACACATTTTCTAATTAATTTTTAAAAAGAACTAAAACAGCGATATTAGTATTTTGTTTTTGAAATTAACTAAATTAGGAGGCTCTCGTAAAAACTTATATCAAATACATAATAAGCCGCTATTTTTAGAACAGCATGAAAAATCGCACCTTTTTATAAAATCATCATCATTATCACGATAACATATTGTTTACGATTATTTAAGTACGCATCGGCTTTGTTTTTGTTTAATGATACGAGAATATTAATGATAGCACATTTTCTTACTTGACATCTAATTCCAAAAACCGCGTCACTTATTTAGAAACATATTTACTTCACCAAGTACTTCATTGGTGGAAATGATATAGCTTGAAAAACTTGATGTTTTCGTATCGATAACTGTTTTTATATAGATAATTCCGGATCGCTTATCTTTCTTATCAGTTTTGTGCGGAACGTAATTAAAATACCGACAAAATCGGCTTGTGCAAAAATAAATCATTCGGTAAATCTCCGGTTGTCGAGACACTCGCTAACATCAGTGTGTACTGGAAGAGTTATTAAAATCGTAGCTACATATATGGAAAATTCTTGCCCCAGTCAGATGCTCGTAGGAAAATAAGAATTTAACCGGTCGATGCATTTCAATAAATATTCTTTCCGAGCAATTGATTAGGTTCGAAGACCTCACATTTTTGCGCAGACTAATTTTGTCGGCATTAAAATATGACAGCACGGAAAACGCCAGTGTATCCAGTGTGTGTGTGTGTGAAAAAACTTGACTAACTTCAGTTATTTTCGATTAATTTAAAATATCTAATTGTAGAGGCTCATCTAAAGGTAATCTGTTAATATTTTTCAGTTAGATATCCCGTCAATCACACTCTTTATGCTAGCGATTATTATATATTTTTCCGATAATAAGCTTCAGAATGAATCTGTTTAAATTGCCGACATAATCGTTTGAAATGAAGCGCGCATACACTGAAATGCAAATCGTGACAGGTGCGATAATGAAGTAAAGATAGCTCTTTTAAATTCGGTTTTAAGTATAGGCGTGGTTGTCGGAATTTTGGCGCAGTCTAATCTGCCGGCGTTAGGCCCTTTCACATATCGCCCACGGTACTCTAAACGTCACTATATAAGTACCGGTAGCAGTCACGTATTTTTCATTGGATATTTCGGTGTTCAAAGTGCTAATTTTCATTATTATGTCTGTTAAATTAGTAGTAGCGATACTTGTGTTTTTTGATTTGGAGTAATACATTAATAACAATATGATACCATAATAAACAACTGTCAATCTAACGTGATCAATGTAAGAATAAGCAAATGCATAATTTTACCATAAACACGTTTTTATCGCATCTGTCAGCGATTAGAGCATGAGAAGAAATTGTGTCTGTAATAAATTAAGAAAAGGGATATGCTTGACAAAATGAATAACATACGTTTTTAGCGAAAAAAAAAGTAAATTTTAGAATCATAATTGAATCGGGCAAAGCAATATTCAGTGTGTTCTTCTTCTTCTTCTTCTTCTTCTTCTTATTATTATTATTTCGTATGTTTTTGGGTATAGAAAGAAAAAAGTGGAGGGGTATAGCGAGCAAATTACATTGCGTAAACCGGATTAATTCCAAAAATTAAATTGAAATTAAAAAAATAAATAAATATATAAAATAAGATATTAAAAACAACAAATGAGTCGTTAATTATAATACTTATTTAATAAGGAATCGCGAAAAAAAATGCGAAAAAATAAACCTAGATCCGTGAAACTCTGATTTCGGAGTAGGAGGACCAAAAAAATTAAAAACTAGTCCAAATGTTGGAATCTTTATTTTAAGTATGTATGTTCCAAAAAAAAAAAAAAGAAATGGCAAAATTAGAATTAGAAAAACGTTAGAGCGCGTTTTTTTATTTACTTAATTTATTTACTTAATTTATTTACATAATTTATTTACTTAATTTATTTACTTCATTTATTTATTTTATTTATTTACTACATTTATTTACTTCATTTATTTACTTAATTTATTTACTTCATTTATTTATTTTATTTATTCACTTCATTTATTTACTTTATTTGTCGTATTCCGCGTTTTTAATTCGTGGTGAAAACCTAAATGTCTGCCGCTGAAAACCAAACTTATTTTTAACACGGACTCGGCGTTTTCGTAGCTGAATTTTAATAGGTCCGATAGACGGCGAACCGCTTCTTGTCGAACGACAGCTGACTGATCCGGTTCGAGCACTTTATACGTCAGCAGAATCGTAATTTTCTTCGATACTAACGCGACACCGTCGAACGGCGTCGCATGCCGCTCGAAGTAATCCGATAGCTCTACCGAATACGTCAGACATTTGACGATGGCGGCGTAGTCTTTGTCCGACATGATAAAGTGCGGTATGATCTGCCGTAGATTCCGTTCGAAAACGTTCATGTCCGTCTCCGTCAGACACCGCGATAACGTCTGCATGCTATCCGGTTCTATGCGTAAATTGTTACGAAGCCACAATAGCGTTTTCGTAACCAGTTCTCGTTTGACGGCTCGGTTCGGCACGGATAGCAGTTGTCCGCGATCGTCCGATTCTTCGTCAGCCGAACTGACCAGATATCCGCGAAATAGCAGATAGCTCAACGTCCACTGTACGACGCTGACGGCCGAATTGAACGGAAAGTACCGGACGACCGGGACGCGAATTTGCTCGCCCTCGATCAGCCGGTAGACGGTGCGCTGTAGTTCCGTTTTCGTCAGCAACCGGTTAATTAGTGGAGCGTCGGTCGCATTGTCACCGTCGAAAATATCGAACGTCGCCGATTTCCCGTCCAAAATTCGCCGTACGTTCCGGGTGTTGTAGTAGTAGACGGCGGTCCGGTTCCGGGTGAAATTGTAACCGTGCCACTGTCGAATGAGCGCTACATCTGCGACCAGGCCGGCGATTTCCAGTTCGCGGAGTCCGTAGTAGTCGGCGAATTTCCGGTCGTCCAGCAAACTATAGGCGACCACGTTGTCGAAGCCGCCGTCGAACACGTCGGTGAATTCCACGTCGAACGTACCGCAAATCATAGCTCCGAACAGGGCCCGGTTTTTTCCGAACGTTGCCCGGTAGAACGACCGGAAAAGCGCGAACACTTGGCGAAATTCTTCCGACTTGGCCACCGTCCGTTCTAACGTGTTCTCCAGGTTAGCGCGTTCGCCAGTCACCCGGTGAATCAGGTTGAACTCCGACTCGAATCGTTTCCTCAGGCGACCGGTGCGCATAAATTTACGAAACACGTTCGTTAACGGAAAGTCGTAATCGTCGACCAGCAGCAACACTCTACGACTGAAGTAGGTGCTCAGTAACTGCGTCAGGAAGCGAACGGCGCCGTTCAGTTCTTCGCCGTCGCGGATCGCTCCGCGACAATAAGCTCGAAACCGGTTCCTATCTATCGGATCGTCGCGAACCGCTTCCACCAGATACGGATGCTGTTGGAACAGGCGGACCGTTACGTTTCTCAAACGGTTGACGATTTCCCGATAGTTGGTTTCTTCGAAGTTGCCCAAACCGAAACGTAGCGTCGGTACGGTCCCGCGCAGTTTTAAACTATCCGCTTTGTCCGCAATATTCAAACGCTTCAAACGCTTCCCGTTCAGCTCGCCGCCTAAAAAAAGTTTTCGATCGACGCTATCCTCCGTCTCGGGTACCGGCACTCCGCTCGCATGATCCACTCGTAGAGCGAAAAATCGTTCCATCATATCGAGGTTGGTAGTTTTACCCCATCCGGGCGGTCGAACGATCGATAGTACGACATCGTTCGCGTTATCGTTTGTTTTTACGAATTCGTCGATCAGTAAAGTTTTATCGACAAAAAACGTATTGGCTTCCTTCTGATCGCTCGTCAATAGTCGGTAAAACTCGGCGGACACCTGATTAATGGAAGCGGCGACGCATACTATCGCGCCGACGAACAGAATGTAGAAATTCTGACCAGTTAAGCAATTACTATCTTCCATCAGTGTGCACTAGAAAAGGTTCCCGAAACGGCTGTCAACGAGATGAAATCGAATTCCGTTAGATATCGCAAAAATTCGAAGAGACTGTGTATATAAGACACACGCTAAACTGTCAACCGTACCGTGCGTTTTCGGGGACAATGTTAAACTATAACGACGGCTATGTAGACGTATTTTTTTAAATAGCACGATAATAATAACGCGTACCAGACTGAAAGATGTGAAATTCAAAAGCTCACGGCATTTTATCTTCCGCAGCGGAAAGCTCAAAAGTCCAAAAAAAAAAAAAAAGAAAAAAAAAGAAAGAAAAAAGAACAAGAGTAAAATATTTCAATTATTTCTAAAGAATTTTCGCTGGATGAGAAATTCTGTAAATAGATGGTATATACAGGCGCGTGTATTGATTTTTTTCGTCTTCCGATGTTTTTTTTTACAACAGCAATATTTGTACCGAGGATAAATCTGAAAAAATATCGGTTATAGAAATGTATCGACCACAGACCGCATTGGCAAAATGTAAATCGTTTGAATAAGATGGAAACGAACTCCGGAAAGGGCTACTTCATCTCCCCGGAACAGATAGTGGCAGATATCTCGCGCTTAATATGCAAATTTATAAACGTCAACAATAATAAAGTACGCCAATATGGTAATAAAAGAGAGTTGGCCTCGTTATAGCGCCGGGGGGGGGCTTCGCCATATCTTGTGCTTATAAAAATTAATACGAATAAAAAAACTCGGCGACGGAATAAAAGATTCAAAATTTACCGACCAGCTTATTTCCGACGTGCTTCATATCACCGACAATTATCAACGCTACTTTTTCGTACGCTCTTACTTGTGGCAATATTTTTTGTCAATACGAATATTGGAAAGCCTGCATCTTAGAGACTCGTGCCATAAATATTTAAATAATCGTTGAACCGGTTCCGAATTCCACTGGTTTCATGCAATATTTCCTTGCTTCTGAACCGTTACAAATACCGACACATATTTCGAAGTTTAGAATCATTTCTTTTCCTAAGATCCTTGACGAAATTTCCCTTTCGATATACTGTCGCTCAGACGTTCTACATAAATTTCGCAAACGTTTTTCCTTCCTCGATTTATGCAAATTAATGCCTGCCGCAAGGACGATTTCAATAACCTTTGAAGAAATTCGTCACAGTCTCGGTGCTCTATCACATGATACGCGTGATTCTTTTTCCTACCTAAAATGCGTTCGCTTTTCCTATTTCGTCCCCCTCCCCCCACACAAAACTCCAGCATCATTCCTCGCGTGCACTATGCCTTCTACGAATCTGGAAGAATCAACTGCCAACTGAATTTCAACGGCAGTTCAGAATATGACCCCAGCTGGTTCATTATTCTTCCACAAGCGAACGCAGGTATACACGTAATTCCCCGTACAGTATATGTCTAATTTCTCATCCGACGTCGTTATCGGATTGTTTAAATTTCTGAATTATGGCCGCTCCTTGCCTTGGGGGATTTCTGGAAGCATTTCTTCGATGCTGTGTTAATCAGCAGCACCTTATTACAACCATCTCTCCTATCTACTCATTTACACGAGTTCAACGGCCGACACTTGTCTAGCTTCTTCATTTGTCTTTGTATTCCAGGCTTTTGATAGCACCATATTCTACATTTATATACTACTTCCCATTTCAGATAGAGTTCCTTTCAGACAACGCATTTGATCGATAAAGGAATTACAATGGTACGCGATGTATTCGCGCGTTTTCTTTCTATAACTTAGCCGATATTCGGAAGATTTGGCGGTTGCGAAATATTCGTTCTTTTCCTCAGAAGCCCGCCACCGGGGTTGGTCAAATCAAAAATTTTTGTCAGCGAATTTCTTTCACGCTAGATTTTTTTAGTCCCAGTTTTTCCGTTTATTGCGTTCGTGTTTTATGTGTGTGTGTGTTGTTTTTTGCTTTTTTTCAGAATTAAAATTTCTTTTAATTTTTTTGGGTTTTTCGAAATTATTTGTAGATCCGCGCAATTAAGAAAAACGAGTATTTTTCGGAATATTTTTGTCCCTATTTCGGTACTAAATGATGAAAAGAAGTTTTATAATTTTTCTTCAAAATGGCTTTCGGTTCCTAAATTTGTTAAATGTAGTTTAAAAAAAAAAGAATATATATATATATATATCTACATATATATATATGTGAATACATATATCTATATATATATATATATATATATATATATCTACATATATATATATATGTGAATACATATATATATATATATATCTACATATATATATATGTGAATACATATATATATATATATATATATATATATATAAACTCGGCCATTTTGGCCTCGCAAGGGGCTGTGCCCCTTGACCCCCCTTGCTTTTATTTTTGTTTCTTTCTCTTCTATACTTTCTATAAAATGATCAAAATTTACAACGTGATTCTTACTGGCATCAACACAAAAAGAAAAATAACATAACCACAAAAATCCTATTCTAACATTTAACTTTCATTATATAAAATTAAGACATTTTTTAAATAACAATAACAAAAATCCTATAAAATATAACAAACGTTACATAAAATTGGGACATTTTTCTGGGACATTTTTTTGGAACATTTTTTTAGGACATTTTTTCGAATGAGGGGTAGCTTAAGAATTACGTTGTAATTAATATATATATATATATAACTGAAAAAACGCTACAAAACCCTTTTGCTGTAATCTTTTAAATTGAATTATTGTTTTAACTACTGAAATTATCACGGTGAGAACTGTCTAGGCCACTTAAAGACTACCCAACAGTCCGGCGTTCTGAATGTACTTCTTCAAAGTGTTATAGGATTTGTTGTCCACTTGGGTTAAAACTCGGCATTCAATTAGAATGTGTTGTACTGACGGGGATATTTTAATTCTGCACAATATGAACATGTGTTAGAGAGAGTTCAATTCCCAGTATGTAATCATGGCTTTTAACTGTATGCCCTATTCTTAGCCGATTGATCGTTGTGTATTCGACACACGCGGGCTATTAATCGGCGATCATCATGGTTCGATCATCGGCCTTATTTAACATAAGAACGTAGTCTTAGACATCTACTCTTTGCTCCACTACTAAGTTATTTTTTCTCGTAGAAATGTATCAAGCGTTCTTGAGATTTAGGCGGTATTGGGGATAACATAGCAGACCGAGCTTCTAGTTTTGCGCGCTCATTACCTGGGATCTGAATCTGGTAGTCCTTCTGGTCTAGCAACAGCAGAGTACCTTGGATTTTTCGCGCGATTGATTCTTCTGCGTTATTATTTTGTAGACTTTGTATGGTGGTCAGAAAATCTGTAATAACCAATATATTTTTCCGTTGAGATTTGGAATTGCAGTACTCCTGGAGACCGAACAAAATGACAAACATTTCTGCATCTAGCGCCGAACATGCATCATTTAAACGGGCTTCCACCAGTAGACCACCAATTTCGTAAGCGTACGCTGCTAGAGACAATTTACCTGTACGAACCTTAGATCCGTCTTTATACACGCCTTTGTGAAATCCTCATATCTGTTAATTACCTCAATTGCCTTCTGTTTGACAACATCCGGAGATGTTTGTGAGCTATTGTGCTCTAATAGTGATATATATTTGTTCCCGTAGTGGGAGCAGTGGGGTAGCCTATTAACTTCTGCCAGGCACGGAAAGGGAATATTTCGTTTGCCTAGCATTTTATTAATTTTTGGAAATACATCGTTGGGGAAAGCAGATTTGAAGGGTCACATAATTTTGTTTTCTACCGACCACGTTAATAAACTACAATAATTATGTAACGAGTGACTCTACATTTTGGCGGTAATGTCCCCCCGTTAATGACCACACAAGCTGGATGAAGGTAAAATACGGTGTGCTCCCAGTGTAACGCTAAGCGTGGAGTTTTGTATTGGATTAAGTATCTTTAATACGGATTTCTTTGCTGATGATTACACCTGTCATGCATAATTCATTTTACCAGGTATTTACGTATGTTTTTAGTAATAGTTTTGGATGAATATTGAAATTGCGGTTGGATAAAAATTTCATTATCTTTAAGGAATGATACTTTAGGTTAGTTACATATATCTCCGTGTCAACGAAGGATCTAGCGATACACCCAGGAAGGTTGCGGATGATTTAGACTGGAGTTGCGATTTATTTAATAATAGTTATTTTTGGTTTTGAGGTTGGTGTTTTAGATGGAAATCACAACGCATATAGATTTTTGACCGGAAAACACTAATCCGTTGTTCTGAGACCATTTCTTTAGTTTATTAATTGTTTTTTGTAATAAGGATTTAACTAAAGGAGAATTATCGAAAGTCAGAGATATATTGAGATCACCAATGTGTATAATCTGTCTACTACTGGAAGTTTTATGCAGTCAGCGATATCGTTTAATATATTTAGTATAAGTAAGGGTTGCACGTAATGTAGAACTCTGCGGAACTTCATTCTCAATAGAGATGGGTTCTGAGATTGCTGAACTGATTCTTATTTGTATTAATCATAGAACGCCATGAATGTATCGCCCCAACTTACCGTACATCCCGACCGCTCTTTATTTCTGGGATCGGCGACGAAAGGCTGATACAATTTGTCTTTGTAAACCTATCAAATAGCTGATAGTTGATTTCGACCTGCGTCCTCCAGCTTGCATAGACGATAGGATGAAATTTGCCTCTGAAAAATATAGGAAGCGTCCATTTTTTCTAATATTTTGGATAATGTTATTATTATTATTATTATTAAGGAAATTGGTCTGTAACTTTGCGGCGAACATGGACCTTTATTCGGTTTTAGGGTTGGAGCAGTCAACGCAAACTTTCAGTTTTTTCGTATATCGTCGGTATCCCATATTTGATTGTTTACGTCTAATAGTAGTTCTTTAGCGGACTGCGACTCGTGTTTGATCATATAAGGGTGGATTTGATCTATGCAAGGCGCATATTCTTTGTATGAAATTTAAGTTGGAATACGAGTGTTCATTATAAGTGAAAGGATGGTTAAAAGATTCATTTGTTTTAAATTTCACTTTATTTTGCTCTATATGCTAGCTCCTAAAACTCTCTCGCGTGTTTGTGCTTTAATGATTCTGTGGAGAAGTACATCGCAAACTGGTTGGTCGCTTGTTGATGATCGGTAATTAATTTTCCATTATCATTTGTCGTTGGATTTTGAAAGGCGTTAGGCGTTCCATTTATAGATTTGATTTTCCTCTACATACTGTAATCATTTGTCGTTTGTATAGACTCTATAAATTTTTTCCATACTTCTCGTTTCTTGGTCCGGATAAGGTTTCTCGCGGCTGCACGATGTCTTTTAAACTCAATTTTAAGTGTTCTTGTAGTCTGGTTATTCTATGATTTCTTAGTGCTTGTTTCTTCTGCACTATAGCAACTCTGATTTCTTCACACCAACACGGTACCCCCCCTACGCTTACTTTTCCTTGAAGTTGGAATTGCCGTTTCGGCAGCTTCTATGAATCTTTCTTGGTTTCTAATGATCCGGGAAATTGGGTGGGAACTTTTATTTTTGATGAATAGGTTGTTACCCAGTGTCTGCTTCGTGATACTGAAATCTTGACTCGTTCCCCTCGTTATTTTTATACACTTGTTTTTGTAAATTTATTATTACCGGGTGGTAGTGGTCACTGGAACATAAGTCTTCGGATACTGTCACATTAAATTTTGAGGTGAGTATACTTGAACAAAAAATAGATCTAATGTTGAAAAGGTGCTGTAAGTAGAATTAAAATTGATTGGCATGTTTGATGGGAGTAATACTAGGTCCTTATCTAATAGACTTTTTGATTTTTCTGATGCCGATCCCTATGATGGGGAGTGATGTTACTTTATTTAAGCGATGTTTTTTCTTATACTAGTTCGAAATTGTAATTTTCCACACTGGAGATATCAGTTTTATACATAAAAGTTTTAACGAAGAACATCGAATTTCTCGCTAAAAAAAAAAGAGTAAATAAACCCTTTTTAAATCGTACATAAATATCGACATCATATTCGAAAATGCGACTACTGGTGACATGACTAATTCAATGTGAAACGAAGTTTGTATAAGCGCACACGTTTAAACACGTAATTTTAAGTGATTATGAACTTTCTTTATGTTGCTGTTACTTTTTTTTGAATATGAACGAAAAAAAACAGGTGCAAAATATGAAAACAAAAGAGTCAGGAAGAGAATCTAGAATGTAGTCATTTCGAAGATAAGCTTGTGAGCTGATTTTCGAGTTATGAATTATTATTGCAGAAAAGAGAAATTAAGAACGGTGGTCGGTTGATAAATCTTGAAAATTCCGAGTAGAGATGAACGATTTGAGAATGCGTAGGAGGAGATAAAATGCCAGGAGATGTAAAAGTTCTTAGTTTGGGTTTTTTTTATTATATTTTTTTTATATATAATGGAATTTTATAACATTATAATATCTATAGGCCAGTATTAACATGTTATAACGAAACTTCTGAATAAATTTTCCCCATCGATCACATCTGAATTGGGGAACCAAAAAAAAAAAAAAAAAAAAAAAAAAAATTCCATCACGAATGGTTCTCAGCTTTGTAAACATCACTCTGTATTAGGGTCGCTACATATTTCTTTTGCTGCATGGTAGTCGCACGTTACCGCACCACTTCTGCATTTATGTTGAATGAATTTTACTTTTCGATAAGTTCACTACTTTGAAATCTGGCGGAAGAGATATTGGCAAGAGTTTGTTAACGGAATGAGAATCAAGATTTTTGTCATCTGCAACACGGATGATTAAAGATGCGGCAAAAAAAAAGACATAAGCGCGCTGTGTTTTCCGGTAAATATACCGTTTGTTGTGTTTGGATTTTTTTTTCTCTTTTGTTTTAATTCGATCACAGCTTAATGTGAATCTTATTGTACTTTTCCCATTCATTAGTTATGTCGTATTTTTAAAAAGAGAAGTGTCAAACGGAAATTAATTAATACATAATACCTCAATGTAGGAAATATTTTTTCCTCTTTAAATAAACTTTTACAATATTCATGTACTTACCAGAAAAAAATGTGAATGGCGATTTTTTAATAATAAACTATAATTTAAAACGCGCTAAAAATGAAAAATATACATTTTCTCCAATAATAGTGAATAATTTGAAAACATCGCTAAACTAAATGTAAAATAAAAGCTGTTTTTTTCTTTTTTTTTTCTGTTTAAATGTTTTACTTCATTTTCTACTTTTTTAGCTTCATTATCAAAAGGATTAATATGTTTGTAAGAAACAATAAATAAAAATACAGCATATCAGTGATGCGAATATAAACAAGTATGTAGAACGCTATGATGATCAAATGAAAAGAAAGGAAATACATAATGAAAATTAAAGGTTTGATAATTATCTATCAAATACATTGTAATTCTCTTAAACTACTGCCGTCACACAGAGCGTGTCGATATTATAAGAAAGAAATAAATAAAAAAGCAATATTGATTTACTGAAAAAAATAAAGAGCCGACATTTCTGTATTGCCACGATGGACGAATCGATTAAAAAAATTAAATTTTCCATCTTCAATCACGAATTTTAACTCGCCGGAGCCCTTTTAGCTGATAAAGAAATAGTAGACGCTGTTAGAAAGTGAAAAGTGTAGATAAATAAAAGGTTAGCGTCAGCAATCGGTGACGGAGCGATTCGATGATTTTCGAAAAACATTTTTTACCATTACTCAAATGCGCCCGGCAAAGAGCTCTTTGCTCGAAATAAACGCAAGGCATTTGCGGAATAACTATTTTATTACGTACCGAATAATTCTTGTCGCAGCAGCATCGTGCATTAGTAAACGGACGAGCTATTCTACACGATTACGCGTGTTTATCATGCGGTAAGAGAATTTTCTGGTAACAAAAAAAAAGTATTAACTATAGAGATAAGGCCTATCTCTATACTTAATACCTTTTTTTTGTTACCAGAAATAGGCAAGGCGAAAATTTATGTCTGCCGAAGAGAGATACTAAAATCGGATTAAAAACTGAAAAGGCTTTTAATTTTAATTCAGAATTTCGTGACGTTTTCAACGCATAGTTGAAAACCCATTAGTAATTGAAAAAGCAAAGCGCTAATTGAAGGCGGAACGGCGCTGAAAAATGCCAGCCGCTTTCGATTTTCAAATTTACCAGTACCTCTATTGTTTCCTTTGAATTTCGACATGGATCGACTGTTGCAGGAGGTGCCTCCGCTTGTATGTGTCGCAACTATGGAGATTCGACGGCAAATCGATCGTTGTTTAGGTTGCCATAGCGCGCCGAAATATTTTAACGCGGGTTTTGAAAAGCGCGCTCAGAATCAGCTCTCATTTAATTATCTCCTTCGCACCTAGCGCAAAAATGTGTTCGACGGCGAATTCAAGGCGCATCGTCAGAAATGTCGTTTTTCTTTGAATAAGGAATTTCCAATTTATGTTAGATTCGTATATTATAAAAATTTATAATATTTCAAATTGTTTCCGAATTACTTCGATTAGTTTTTCAAATGCGAGTGCGCGCATTCGTTAATTTTTGGATATTTTTAAAATACAAATTCGATCAAAGTCGCACTTTTCTTCGGCAACCTCACATTTTCCGAAACGGTTTTGATTACTACGTTTCTTTTTTTGTTTTTTTTTTGTTTTTTTTTTGTTTTTTTTTGTTTGTTTGTTTGTTTGTTTGTTTTTATATATTTGTTAAGATGCTGAAAATTGAAACTGCGGATATTTGACGTCAGAACCGAATTGCAAAAATTAATTAAACATATATACTAAGTGAAACGATTAATTTTTCGCTTTTTCGTATAATATAATTAATCGAAGAACGCATATAAAAATGTGTTAATTACGTTAGGTCTTTTTAAGTATTAATTTGTACGGAGTTTAGGATTACATTTTCGTTTTTCGGTAAGTAAAGTATTCTCGTCTGTATGTACGTTATGACAAAACTTGAAATTTTACACATTTAAAATTCATTACACCGTAGAGCTTAATTTTATAAAATTTGAACTAGAGTACTTCCGTAATCATTGAAGTATGTGCAATTTTAATAAAAAAGCACCTCCTCGATACATTCTGCTATTGAATGAAAACAAAAGTAAACATTTTAATTGAAATCAAGTGATATCGGTAAATGCCAGCGAGGGGCAAAAGCTTGGCAATTTTTTTTTTCAATTTTGCTTTTTACTAAACTAAAAAACATTATTCACGGGCGCTCATTAAAAATTTCTCACTAGCCGAACGGTGCTCGTTTCATTCGTAGCTTTCTACGTGTTACAGCGAACTTTTAATCGAATCAGCGCGACTTTTTAAGGAGGATTTCAAAAAACATAATTTACCACGTCGGAATCCTTGAAAGTGTGCACTCAAGTTTTGCCGATGTATAGTGCAAATTAGTAAAAAGGCCGTACGGCGGTACTTATTTGTCTTAAATTTCCTCCGTTGAATAACGTCGTCGCAGCTAGTCGAAATTTTAAAAAAACACGCCTTATCGGTATTCTACTAAATTTTTCATGAAATGTCCTACGGTGTTAGAGTTAACTTTTTTCATAGCAATGCGCAATTTAAAAGATATATATTAAACGGAGACTATAGCGTACCGAAGTTTTAAAATAGTACTATAACCATTTGAAAAAAAAAAAAAAAAGACGGATTAAAGTTTAAAAAATCCATTTTCTGTTTTTACCTATGTTCCCGTTATTCTTTTTAGTACCTACTCGCTACACTTCTGTTACTGTTACTATTTGCGACCTGTTACAATTGATTACAATCGGTTCTATTCGGTTATATCTGGCTCTATTCTATTACTAATAGCTTTAACGGATTAAATTATGGAACTTTACGATCTAAAAAGAACGAGTATATACTTTTTGGAGATAGTTCAAATTCTCGATTATCCGTATAGGTGTGTTTATTTTCGTTATATTTTTTTCCTTCGGAATAACTTTTAAAAGCTAGTATTTTTATTTATAAGAATTATTGCAAATTCTTATTTTCACTAAAATAAATTAATCTGCTCTAAAAATTAAATGCGTATTTTATAAATTGTTCCATCATTTTTAAGCGAAATATTTTCATTGCTTATTTTGTATAATTGTGATTTGATCAACAAAGGAAACTTTTTATAATAGTTTGTCCTTTTTTTTTATGGTAACTGAAAAAAAAGTTTTGCGTGGCAGCGAAAGGTTGTCGAAACGTTTTTATGAGCAGCACTGAACGTTTCTGTTAAAGAATCCGCTACACCTGATATCGTAAAGTATAAAGAACAATGGACTAGACAATTGCGAACCAGGGCTAGAGGAGTGTACTTTGTCCGTGCCTTTTTTCGGTGCAGTACAAAAATGAAAAAATCGACAGGAAAATGTGTAACAAATGTAAAATACAGTTAGCAAGTGCTACGTCGTCCCACTCTCGATTAGACCTTCAAACAGTTCGCTTGATGTTGTTGGAGCTGAAAAATTTCTTTTTCAGTGCATCCGTTGTATGTAAAATGTGTGTATCGTGTTGCAAAATGTGTGTATCGTGTTGCAAAATGTGTGTATCGTGTTGCAAAATGTGTGTATCGTGTTGCAAAATGTGTGTATCGTGTTGCAAAATGTGTGTATCGTGTTGCAAAATGTGTGTATCGTGTTGCAAAATGTGTGTATCGTGTTGCAAAATGTGTGTATCGTGTTGCAAAATGTGCGTATCTTGTTGCAAAATGTGCGTATCTTGTTGCTAGGCGTAATACAACGATGATGGGTACCTGGCGAGCTTTTATAAATGAGTCAATAAGGTTTCTGCTTTCTGCGTGGAGACGTCAGGATTACGTAAGATTTGCAAATAGGTTATACGAGTGACGATTAAATTAAAATTTCCCGCTCGCATTCAAATATTAACATATCGCTTAAATTCGATAATTACGATTTTTATAGTTGATTTGACCGATGTAGATTCGTTCAATGTGTGAAAAGTGTATTCCCCTGTCAAAAATTCTGAGATGCCCCCAGTTAACTCGTTTTTTTTTTTTTTACTCAATTTCATCGTATTAGGCCCGTTGCCCATTGCAGCGAGGAATGTGAAATGTTTAATGTGTTTTCTGAAAATTGCTTACTGTACATTTAAATGAAACGCTGCCCATTGCAGCGAGAAATAGTCGAAATAGTCGAAATAGTCGAAAGAGGCGAGCGAGGAAAAATAATAATTCTTCGCTCGCTGAGCGAGTTTTTCAAAACACATTTCAAGCGTTTCATATACATATTTGATAGAATAACAGGTCTTTTATATAACATTTCTTTGCCATTTTTAATTTATATATATATATATATATATATATATATATATATATATATATATATATATTGTTTGGAATTTGTATTAATATTTTTGTCCCTTTTTTTATGTAATTTCTATGTAATGGAAAAACTAATTGAAATGGTTAAGAAGTATGAATTTTTATATACAATACAGAACAAAAATATTTTAAAAATGTAAATCTGAAAGAAAGATAATATTCGGTTTGTAATTACAAAAAAACTTGAAATAAAAGATGGTAAATTAATTCTTGTCTGTACTTAAACTTTACATGCCGTTTTAAAATCTGTTGTTTTGAATTTTATTATTATATAGAAAAATTCAGATATCACATTTTTATTAGTTTTATAATTTTTTTTTTTGTAAAGAAAATTTTTAACTTCCGAAAAGTGTCCATTAAAATTTTGATATGTAAAGTAATTAAATTAAAAGCGATAATTATATTGTAGTGTTTTAATTAGGATATTAAGTCAATCAATTTACAATTAATTACAAAATCCGACCTGAAAACTAAAAAGTATTATACTTCAGTAAAGCATTAATTAATGTTTGTACAAGATATTTAATTTTGATCCTACATGAATACATAAGTATAAAGTGATACGAAAGTTTGGAACAAGTTCAGCGTTATTTATAAATCTAATATGTATAAATTTTTATTGTTTCAATGTTTGTAACATTTATAAAGAGAGTTTAATTTTTCGTCTATATTAATACTCTTAGTATGCAACTTGTTACCGATTAAATGAGTATCACTTTATTACATAATAAACTTTATTAACACACAGAAATCTATATTAAAAGTGAAAACAAACGATTAAAGATAAAAGTAAAAGACTGAATAAAAATTCGATAATTTAATCGCAAACTATTGTTTCCTCGTTTAGCGAACTCGTTGCGATGAGCAGTCGAAAAAAACACATTTCACATTTCACGCTGCAATGGTTAACGGGTCTTACTCTGGGCTTTATTTTCCGGTTACATCTATCGCCGTTATTATCATTATCATTATTATTATTATTATTATTATTATTATTATTATTTATCGGAAATTGATTTTTTTTAATATTATAATTATTTATACTGCGAGTGAAGAAAATAGAAAACGCTAGTACTTCAGAAAAAGACCAGTAGTGCTCGATGTAAAAAACTTTTAACCGCGTTTTCTAATCTTATCCCAATCGTTTGTATTCCACTTAAAAAATTACAGTTAGTTTCAAATTTTATCGCACTTCTCATTTATATAAATGTTTTGTCTTTGCTTTCGGTGAACAATTTTATTAATTGTAATAAAAAATGATAATATATAAAATTCTAACCGGAAAGAAAAGAAAATTGCTAGTTTTTCTTTCTATCTTGATTAGCTTTCTTTGCTTCTAAGATGGGGGGGGGGGTACTTTATTTAACGGAAACGATAATAAAGAAAAGTTGATTTGCCCGAAAATTCGTCTATAAATCAACCGAAAATTAAACGAAGAACGTTTTATTTCATAAATGAAAATATTCCCGCTAAAGGTGAAATTCCGAGTATATTACCGAAGCATTTTCATTCATAAAGCTGCGGAAGTGTTTGATCCCCGTCCAGTGTGATATTTAGCACACTAGTATAAAGTTAGCAGTCTTCTGAAAAAGTGGAAAAGTGTGAATTTCGTATATTTTTAAAATTTATGCAAATAAAAACGAAAAAGCTTCCTTTACTCGGGGAGACTTTTGCTTAAAATGACGCTTTTTCTTCGCGCGTTTCCAAGAAAACAAAAAAATCGAAAAATCATTCACAACATTGTAAAATTTTTATCATCAGACATAACTTTTTTACAGTGTCGTCGAAACCGGATTTTTTTGGTTTCGAAAAATTAAGTCTACAAACGGAATCAGCTCCCGACTGGAAGAGAACTTTAGTTTTTCTCCTAGAGCCGGACACATAGGGTCTGATCGAAAAGTGCAGTACACGTTAGGAAGCCTGAATTGTTGTTTTTTTTTTTTTTTTCGAACTAGCCATGAAACGAGTAGCATGTTAGTACATGTTTTGTACGCAGTTTTTTTTTTTTTTTTTTTTTTTTTAGATCCCCCCTTTGGGCACGTCAGCCAAGGACCTACACCCAGAAGCAACAAAAAAGAAAAGAGACGTCAGTTAAATTTTGATTCGGTCAGGTATGGACAATATAAAGGAACTAACGGATGAGATAATGGATGGTGAAGAGAAGGACAGAATATAAGATGCACAATAAGGAGCGGCTTTGAGTTTCAGCAAACAAGAATATAGGATACCGCGTTCAACAGAAAGAGATGGACATTCAAAAAAGATGTGATTGGCGTCGCAATAAAACGCAGTTAATTTAGATGGTGTTTAGTTTTCCGTTTTCTTTTTTGTTTTTGTACAAAATGTCGAGTAAATGCGCGAACATTAAATCTGCCTGAAATTGGGAAAAATGTACTACTAAATGTTTCCACCTAGAGACGCAGGTTTATGATGAATGTGTCTACTTTTGGTATCAAATGAGTGTCGAAAATTCATCGAAGACAATGTGAGAACCGGTGGTTGCAGGTCATTCTCCGGAACGAATTGCTCGAGTTCGGTTTTTCGTGCCCTCAAATAGGTGTCTGATCTCCTCGAAAAATTATATTTCCCTAAAAATTTCAAAAAAATTTTTAACGGAAGTGAAAACCCAATGGAATGGAAATTCTTAAAGAATTGCTCGCAAAGATCGAAAATGACCCCTTATTTTAATGACAAAACTGTTTACCGGGGGGAGGGGGATCTGGATGTATTAGGATCGTTGGGAGATACAAGTGCAACTCTAAAAATGGATTGCGCCAAAAAACTCGCCGAAATCTAAAAGGTGAGAAAGGAACGGTTGAAAATGAAACCCACGATGACGTTGTTCGTTGGCAACGAAGGAAACACTAGTTCATTACAGCGGTTTGTGTACCAGGATCGTGCACGGTCGATGCGTTAATGTATTGCGACGTATGTGCGAAAAAAATCGTTTGAAGAGGCCGAACAATTGGAAAAACGGTTGACTGCTGCAATGTCCGATGTTACGTATCTGTTCAGGCGGTATCTGGCTAAGAATAAGGTTGCTACAATTTCCCACTCACTTTCCTTCCAAGATTGAAATCCATCCTGAAAATAGAACCAACGGTTTCAAGAGAAAACACCAAAGATGCGCAATACCACCGAGGCGCAGTTTGCGCAGTGCTTCCAAAAATTAACCGAACACTGAAGGAAAAGGTGGAAATATTTCAGAAAATGTATCACTCTGATTTTATTATAAAAGGGTGTGTGTATTTCTTTTTGATACTTTTACCATGGTAAGTATATTTGTTTGATGTTTTTTTTTTAATTAACCAGAAAACTGGTTTGAACTAGTCTGATAGTAGTGTGTCTATATTTTGGAAAATGCCGAAAGTACAAGTGTGAGGATGAGACTCTTATATCCGGCAAAAAGAAATCCACTAGCCCCGATCACAGTCACGTTTATCCGAGGATACATTCTTGCGACTTCAAGCGAGCTGCCCGGTTAATTACCCGTTTGGTCTGATGCGGGGTAACCGGTCGTTCACATTCCCTTGGAATGCTCGTTTCGATGATTGAACATCACGGACCGACGTCACTTCGAACTTCAGTTTCCACTAGACTGCTGTCATTTTCGTTCGGATCTAGTATAACAAACTTAGGATCTATTAGCTTTTATATTATGCGGTACACTGATATAAAAAAAAAAAAAAAAAAGGAAAAGTTAAAAAACAAATCGTAAGCCCTGTTTTGAGACGTCACTAAACAGAGTTTTTAATTTAAGGACAGGATTGCAAAAAAAAAGGGAAAAAAAAAAGACTTTGTTTTATACTTTAATTTAACGTATAGCGTAATTAAATCTCCCGTCAGGTTGTCACATTCTTCGAGAAAGATACAGCCGCTCTAGAATATCAAACTTTTGGGAAAAATTGGCAAAAAAGGTAAGAGGTTCTAGGGCGCCTTTTCTATGATATAAATGAGACTGAAAGTGAAACGTTCACAAAACCGGTGTGTTACACTTTATAACTGTGTAAGAGCTCAGTACGGCCCTAATCGGTTCAGTGCTTGAAAATTCTCCACGTGTTAGATCGAGGTCACAACAAGATTAAACAAGATCCGGGGTTTCATAATCTGATTCACTATGACAAATCAAATGATCGATACTAATTGGTAGGATGCGGAAACTACAAATACAAGACGCTCACTGCCTAATAAACATTATTGAGATTTAAAGAATGCTAATATAATCCATCGTACACAGGAAAATAAAATATTTCGGTCATATAATCGGAGGAGAGAAATCTGCAACTAATCCTTCAGGGAAAAGTAGACGGAAAAAGAAGAGGGCGGAAAACGACCTGGTTAGATAACATCAAGGTATGGACGATGGTCGTTAGAAAGGCTCGTGCAAGATGCCAGAAATGGAAGTTTTTGATGATGTGATCGTCAACGCTCTTCGAAGAGTATGACACCAAGAAGAAGAAGAAGAAGAAGAATTGGAAATGGGAAGTTTTTCGCGGATAGCGTTGTTTAAAACTCGAATTTTATGTTAAACGCGAATTCGGTATACACTTCCATTCTGGTATTACGCGCGCAAAAATGCATACAAATCATATTAAATTTTCTCGCAGGGCTGGAAATACCGTTTTGAAATATTCCTAATATTTGAAATGAATGTAAAAATTCCGTATCACGAAATACGTTAAAACACCTGGAAATAGCTACACGAATGAATAAAGTTTCGTGAAAGGCACGATTCAAATCCTAATTGTGATACGTGATTTCATTCGGGCACTTTCGAACACCCTTCTAAAGTATGCGGTGAGCTGTTGTTTTTCCACCCTTTTCTTAAAAATACTCCAATATTTAGGTCTGATATTTTAAAATTATAAAAACCGTTTGTTTCCATAAAAAATTAGAACTGAGACGAAACAAAAAGGATATAATAAAATCTTTCACATAATTATTGTCCGTGAACATATCCCCCCATTTGATACACCACCAGGTTATCACTTTTATTCAATCCTAAATGATTCAAGAATAGCTTGCAGTTTATTCATTTTATTAAACTTTTGCGCAAATTATAGCCGCTAGTGAGATTATGTTTACTTAATTTTTTTCAAGAAAAGAACAAAATAACATATTTTAGAAAACTAAAATTCTATTACGCGTTTTTATTTAAGTTACACATAAAGTTTCGGTATTTATCGTAATCTTGAGAAAATTAATGAAATTAATTAACAGTGAAAAATTAACTCTTATAATAATATACTAGCAATTGTATATATGAATATATATGTATGTGTATATATATATATATATATATATATGTATATAAACTCGGTCATTTTGGCCTCGCAAGGTGCCCCTTAATCCCTCTTGCTTACATTTCTGTCTCTTTCTATTCTATACTTTGTGTTAAAGGGTTAAAATTTATAATATAATTCTAAAAAAGCGACGAACGTGTCTTCTTTTTGGCAGTCGTCGGTAACAAAGCGACATTTCCATGGTAATTTTGCATAGCATTTTAAGTCAACCTCCTCTGTTATAGTAATAAAAAATAATACGAAAAAAAATTATCCAAAGAAACCACCACATTTTTTCACGCTTTTTAACGAAAACTCAATTTATGTTCACCGATTTTCATCATTACTGACATGGTACTTAAGTTGAATGATACTCTTTCTAACGGATAAAGAATCAGTAAAATTGATCTATATGAGTTATGCGCGAACAAATATAAAAAAAAGAAACATACGCGACAAACGTGTATAACTTCCTTCTTTTTGGACGTCGGTAAAAAGGTAGGGAGAGCAGAATGGCCAAAACGCAAGCGAATCATAGAAATGACAACAGAACGGAGAAATGAAGGAAACTCTAAGAACATCAGGTATTAAAAGGAAAACTAGGTTGTACAGCCCCTCCGGAGGACACCACCCTGACGTGTTGGAGGGGCTTGTGTACTTCGAAGACGCCAAGAGCTATGTTAGCGGCAGCCTAGAGCTACCAGAAGGGTCTCCCAAGCAATGCAGGTCTTGGAAGAGAAGTCATACGAAGTGTGTCCCATTCGTAATGCTGGGCGGAAACGGGTCCAGCAGTACTGCATACAGGCGTATAAGTTGGATACAACGCAAATACGGCTGTATTTCAGCCATAGGCGCTATAAGAATAATTAAAGTACGGCTACGTTCATGTAAAACGCTAATTTTATACTTTTATCTCGAGATTTCTTGAGAAACTAGAAAACTGTTCACAATTAAAATAAGTATCGATTTGAATATTATCGCAAGAAACTTCGACGGTAGTAATAAAGGCATTGAGAAAATTCCAGAATTCGATATGATTTTACGAAAATCTTAATACCTTTTTCTACACTTTTGTGCAGCAACATGGATTTTTAATATCACGAACGAAACCTTGTTCGCTTAATTTACCATCCGCCACCTTTTCAATTCTTTCGGACGATGAAATTTTTTTTTTTTTTTAAACTGTCAGTCTTCTCCGATCTTAAAATTTAACTCGACGTTGTAGTAAACTAAGATGATTTCATTGTTGGACCGGAATCGGATTTCTATAGAGCACCTTTCCCAGATCACTTCCGGCGTCGGTAACATACAGTAATATCAACGTATGCCTATGTCGAAGATGTTTACGTGCGTGTCCATCAATGACTGAAACAACTCCTTCGAGAAAAATAGTCGCGGAAGCTCGACCGAAAGTGGGGCAACGGTTTTCTGACGAAAGAGAGAATTTTGAGGGTTAGCGAAGTTTGCAATATTTCTCCTTATAAGGGCAGCAATTTTCAATATAGCTCAAATAAAATTATAAAATTTTTAAAGCATAGGCATGAAATATACCGCGCTAAGTTCTTATAATAATATATGTAAGCATCTTCATCTTCTCCATCACTATGAGAATTCCTTATTAATTGGATGTTGACGGGGATTGATCGGTAGTAACACCGAAATATTATATTTTTGAAAATGGATATAATTTACATTACTAAAGTGTTTGTAATAAATTAATAAGCACGTTTTTGCTATATATTAATCGTGTAAAGTAAAAAAAAAAAGCGTAGAAATTAGATAGTAGGCGTTCGTTAATTTAAAAAATTCTTTAAAATTACACATAAAATTAAGTTAGTCTAAAAGCTTTCTTTCGATTACGTGGAAATAAATTAACAGCGTCACGAGTAGCGCAATTTACGGCTCTTCGCTCTATTTTAAACGAAACGAAAAACAAAAACCTAATAACGTAAATGACAATAATAAATAAGAGCGAGTGAAGTTCGGATTATAATTTTTCGATCATTAAAATAAATTAAACGGAAATAGAAATAATTTTCTTTTCTACTTTTTTTTTTTTAATTATTGTAAATATTAATAAGGAAAACGGCGTTTTCGTAATATCCGATTGGCGCGAAAATATAAAAACTACCCTCCGTGTGATTAGCGCTGAAATTTCAAAGCGATTAAAGGCCGAGTCGCGCTTAGTCTTTTATGTTGCATTAGTTGCCGGTGAGGGAAATGACTCCTCATCCTCTTCTCCAGTCGACTGCTCATCCTCTTCTTCAGTCGACTTCTCTTCCACCTTTTTCTCCCAGAACATGTGGAATCGTTTCCCTGTACATACCATAAACACTCGAAGAATTTTATAGGTACGTGGAAATTTTTGCAGCAGTAGCTGACCAATGTCATCTTGACGAGCCTCGTCGATCGTGTTGTGTATGTTCCGCTGGTTGACTACGGCCCGGTTGGATCGCTTGAAGTACCGGTAATATAGTACGATAGCTCTACCGAATCGTTTGTCAGCGTCCGGGCGGCCGATCCGTATCATCGTAATCCGTTCTGCGGACCGTAATTTCGCGGCGTCGAACGACGAATTGAAATTGGCCGACAGCGTAATGTAATTGCTGGAATTTTCGAGAACATGCTTAACGCAATGCATCAGAGCGCCGATTGAGTTGGCCGGCACATCCGGAACCTCGCGCAGCATACGCTTAACGTCGATGCGAAACTGGTACGGTCGAAACGCGTGCAGGTGCATGGCTAATTTGTAGACCTCGTCTGGAATCGTTGTCCGATTGAACGCGCGGCCTAGCCAGTTCTGTACGAGTCGTTGAAATCGGCTATAGATCGTACGATTCGGAATGAACAGCACTCGATTACCGTAGCCGTAGGAAATCGTGTTCAGCTGACCGCTGTGCAACAGGTAGCTCAAGGCGTGCTCGATCAGACCTTCGCCGAAACTGACCGATCTCGATACGTTTTCGTAGACCGGTTTGCCGCCTAATAGGTCGAGCAGCACTCGCCGAACCCGGTCGATTCGCATCAGATGCTCGATCACCGGATCGTCGTCGTAGTCGGCCGGTTTCGCCGTTTCTACGAATCGCCTGAATTCGCTCGGACTGTAGGTATCGCGACCGCCGAAACCGTAGCCGTACTCCTTCTTCAACAGGGTCGCCGTGCGATCGCTTCGCTGCTCGAGCAGGCGATGCGCTTCGTTTTCCGACAGTCCGTAGTACTCGAAGAATCCGCTATCCTGCAATGTGAACACGCTGATGCGGTGCACTCGGACGAATTCGGTTTCGAGCGGCACGTTGAACTGGCCGGTCAGTAGCGCTTTGAAGATGTCCGCGTTGTCGTTCAGAGCGGTTTCCAGATAGCAGACGAAGAAGTCGTAGGTCGACTGATATTCCTCGAAATCGTTGACCGTTTGCAACAGTACCCCGCCTTGTCGCTGGCTCATGTGCGTGTCGTTCGGCGCCGTTCGCGAAAGCCTTTCCCGGAACAGATGCAGCAGCGGCAAATCGTAATCGTCTATCAGCACTAGTACCGGACGTCGGAAGTGTTTGCGTAGCGACTTGATCAGGAATTTCAAACTGACCGGCAAGTAGAGTCGCTCGTCGAAGCTGCCGTCCAGGTACGACTCGAGGTCCGCGTGTTCCAGTTTGTTCAGCATTTTCGAACCATTCAAATAGCGGTACCGATTGAACAGGCGCACCGTTACCGTCTTCAGTTTGCTCTCGATTTCCTTGAAACTACTGCCGCGGATCGCGCTGAAATTCAGTCGCACGGTCGGGTAATTGCCGAAATGTTCCATTTCCGAGGAACATTCGGCTATTTTACTGTTCGGCACGAATAGCCGATAGTTCTGGTCGGAGCGCGCGTTCGAAAGCGGCTCGCCCAACTCGTTCGTTCGTAACTCGAAAAATCGATTTATCATGTCCAGATTCGTCGTCTTTCCCCAACCGTGCGGACGAGTTATCGCGATCAGTTTCCCGTCGGTGCATTTTAAGAATTCCCTTATCAGCATTGTCTTATCGACGAACAGTTGATTCTCGACCAGACGACCGAAATCGCCGTCCGTCTGCCGCTGTTCCATCTGCACCGTCGAATGGCCGAAACGAGATTTATCGCCGGAAAACAACACTATCGCGGACAACCGGAGAATAATCGTGAAAAATCTCTCCATCACCAGCACGCTGTTGCCGGGACGCTAAGGCGATACGATTTGTTCCAGCTCCAACAGTTGGCCGTTTCCATCGCAACTAGGACCCTCATAAACTCGCGATTAAAAGTAAACACGCACCACCTGCGCAAAATAAATCATTTTGTGTTGTCTTTTCTTTCTCCGCTATTATTTACCGTAAACGAGTATCGTATCGGGCTGTTTGGCGCGGAGAGATCGTCTGGCTATGATGAAATGGCGTCCACTTTTAGGGCCGCGATCTAGTTCTATCATATTCCGTCGAATGAATCATATTTCGAAAATTGTAAACAAAAAAAAAATAGATAAGATTTTTTTTTTCGTTTTCGACAATTTAAGCGGGCCTTGGTAAATAATTCTCGGTCGAGTAATTTTTCCGATAGGTAAAAGCGTGAAAATTGTAAAAATTGTTTCAAGTGAAACTAAATTTTCTCAGCTTTAGAAAAATTTCGATATTAAGACGTGTTTTTAGTTCTTTCTGAAATTACCCTGATGACGCATTTGTTCGGAAACCACATTTTTTCAGTAAAAGAAATGACTTTTTTGAAATGCGTAAGACAATTTTATTATTTTTGCCAAAATTACAACACTATTGTCACCGAGTGATGCGAACGCTTTTGTATTGATGATGAAATCCGGCCACCTGGCGTAGTCGGCGGTTTCACTCTGCTCTCCCTTCCCACGTGAACCTTACTCGATCTTCGACACTCCAAAGCCGGTATAGAATTCTTCTGAAGGTGCTTTTTATAATTTACTATCGGACTTTGTTTTTGTCAGTATGCGTATGCGCGTACACTTTAATTGAAACGATTCCTTTTTCGGAAACATACGAGCTTGTTAAAAAAAAACCTGCTGTAGTCTGTGTAAAAGATCCTCACCTCATTCAAAAGGCTCCTCTACTTCATTTAAAAGCCCGCTCTACCTCATTCTGATATCGATTATCGTTCGGGCAACACTTTTTTTTTTGTATTTATTCGGCTTTCGACAATTTAGTGAGATCCCCCGTGCCAAGTATAAGTGTCCTTCATTATCTCGATTAAAGTACAGGATCGTACCGGAATTTAGTAATTTTTCAAATCGATGAGAGATTAATTGAAAAAAAATTTTCTTTTCGCTGAAGTCGGAGTTTTTAGAATGTGCGAGGGAAAATCGCGAAAATCAATAAAAACGTGTAAAAATTAAGAATATATCAAAAATTTAAGAATTATTTTATCTTCAAGAGACCGTGTATTAGGTGTTAATTATAAAGGTATGTAACATAAATCAAATTTTACATCAATCCGCTTTTTAAATAGCTCGAAATTAAATTATAAAAACAGCGAATGAATTTGGGCATCGAATTATCCAAAATTATTCGGAATTTCCGTAATTTAAGTGTATGTTTTTACGATTATTTTATGTAATTAAAGTTTAGTCGTACGTCATTGCATTACGGAAAAACAACAAACTAAAAAATAAAGGTTTATAACGCATACGATCTTTCAGTTGGCTTTCTTCATAAATTTTCATTATTTGGCACAAACAAAAAAAAAAACAAAAAAACAAAAAAACATCGAATTTACTCATTACAGTAAAATGAATTGACCCTGGAGAAGGATTTTTTATAATGCCGGTTAATGAGATAGCTCTGTGCCAATTTAATTTTCGACATTTTCGCGCGTTCGGAAATTTGCACTAATGAAAATCAATAATCAAAAACACGAATTAAGAAAAAATTATTCGGTCCTCGAAATTTCTTATAAAAATTATTCAAATAAAATATATTTTTGCGGTAATTTGAAAGTGCACTGCCATCGAGGGGCTTTGTTTTGAATTATCTAGTAACTAGAAATGTTCGCAATCAACATGGCGGAAAAAATGAAAATAATCCACGTGCAAAATAAAAGAAAGGCTATTTTTCGTACATTACTTATACATTTGAGATTTACTTTTGAGGAAAAATAATGAGAAGAAATCTAATTTGTAATATTAATAACTACATTTGAAAACTACTATGTTCGAATTATAGAATGAAAATTCTTTTATTTTGTTCATTCATTTTTGAGTCGAGGACAGGGGACAATGAAGCAATAGAGCATCCAACCGCATTCAATCATCAGATTACAGGTAGGATCGGATCGACGTGGATTGTCTTTTTATTATTCTGAGGTGTGCACTAAATGAATCACGAAGTAAAATCGATTGTTTATAAAAATCGACCTTCGTAAGAAATAGTATTTTATATTTAGTCAAAAAGTTGAATTTCTTCGGCTAAAATATAAACGGACGATGTTACTGAGCTATTACGCTAAACATGAAGAAATAAAGAGGAAACATATGCCTCAGGCTGCCGAATGATCATCTCGCTACAGAGTGCATGTTGTGCACGGTAAAGCGACCAAAATCCTCAAGGGCTTTCCCGGTTTTCGGAAAGAAGTGTTTCGTCTTTCTTATGACTTCGACAATACTGAACTTACTTCGGTCCGTCTTGTTCTGCCATCATTTTTGTAAAGTTCAATTTCGCTTCTCATGTTCGGAAAATCGTAAAAATTTAGGAAGGTTGCACAAACATTCTTAAGATTAATAGTAAATATTTAGGAATAATAATAATAATAAGGAAGAGTAATAAAACAATAAAGGGGAATAATAAGGGAGAAAAATACTCAAAATTACAGCCACGGATAATGATTTAATTTGTTTTGGTGGTTCAGAATGAAATTGTAAAAATATAAAATTAGAACATTGTGATGATGATAGGGTAATGAATTAAAATGTATATTTTTAATTTTCTTAATGGGGCACTGTGCATTAGAGTTAATAATTAATGATAACGGGCGAAGAAATTCAAAACGATATTTTTTTCGTCTTACAAAAAGAGACGATGGCGGCTACAGAGCATGTGGTAGTCTAGTTAAGCTGCTTGGCTACCAAAAACATAAGGTGTCCAAGATTCGTAACTGAAGGAGTTACTGTGGTATATGTGACGTTGATTTTAAAACCCAATTAAGTACATTACGAAAAGGCTAATTTCACAGTCGCCGGACACGTACGACTCGTACTTTAACTTTACTGAGGGAAAGCGAAATATCCCATTAATTTTTGCCCATCAAGATTTCTTCTTGATATCACGGTACTATTAGCAGTCACATTTTTTTTCCTTTAAATTTTTAAAATAAAAGGTTTTTTTTTAAACAAAAAAAATAAATATATATATATATATATATATATGTATATATATTTAGCGAATTATTTCAAAAGATACCCTCACCATCACCTGTGTGAAATGCACGCTTGTTTTGAAAAAATTATCCCTATTTGCGACACACTACTGAGGAACGAAATTACCTATTTTACATGGAGAATTACGTTCACTGCAATATCTAGATAGGTGCACATCTATCACATTTAGAAATATATAAATAAAATAAAATAAAGAATTATCGGGACGGCAAATTGCAGAGCGAATAAAAACCTTTTGATTAATGAATAATCAGGACGTTGGCAGAACGACTCTGTGGTTAAATTAAAAAGCGGGAAGCAGTCGATGGACGTGACTCAGGTTGGTTGATTGTAAAAAGAAGAGTTCACGAACGACTAGAAAAAAAAAAAATGTCAGTCAGGTACCTTTTGTAGAATAATGATCTACTACCGGACCAAAAAAAAAACAAAAAAACAAAAGACAGTCCATTTAACTCTTGATTTTTTTTGCTATCGAAAAAACTTTGGACAGAAAAATATCAAAAAAAGAACAACCCGAGTGATCTATAATAAATCAACTTAAAGCGTTACTCTCGAAAAATCGTCCTCCTAAGAGCCTTCCAGCTAATTCCAGAATAATGCGCGCGTTTTTACAATTACACAAACTTTTAATGTTTTTTGCTTTTTTGATGGTCGATAGACCTCTGTGTAAGATAATTCGTAATCTAAAACATAAATAAGGATAAATGAATTATTTGGCGCGACATCCCTGTTCGTATATAAATTGAACTAACGTTTCATTTTGATTGCTCGGCAGAGGAGACATGATTAAATCATTTAGGTACTTTTTTTTTCTTTTTTTTTTTTTGTAGGTTCGTCAAACATTAGCCCAAGAGGCGAGAAAAGAAGGAAAGGTGAATCAGAGGTTTACACGATCAAATATAAAGGTTACAAAGGCTGGAATGAAGGAGAGGGAAAGAAAAAAATAAAAAGACGCGCAATAAAGAGCGCTGGAACGTGTATTAATGAAAGTGAAAAATAGAAAGAGGAGACATTTGAATAAAATGTGATTGCAGCGAAAACCAGAGAGAGGCGGAAAAGCGATCAGCGAATTGTGTTCAAAACGCAGACGACAAACTGCAGAAAGAGTTAAACGCCGCATAGAGGAAATATTGAAAAGCCGAGATATTTGAACAGACTATAATCAGGATTCGAGAATGATGAGGAATAAGAGTAAAACGATAATTTGGAACGAGAGCAGCTGCAGAGAACGGAGTGTGATATTGCGGAATGAAAATACGTTCTGAGAAATTGACCGGTAGATGAGAATGGGTTAGTAGACTGCGTGACTTAAACGTACCTTCTTATTCGACGATGTAGGCTATTCGAAAAAAGTCGATAAGATACTTCATATCAAAGAAGAGAAGAAAACTGAACGAACATAAAAAAAAGGTAAAAAAGAAGAAGAGCTATTTTTAAAAAGTGTCCTCTGAAAAGAGTAGGGATTAATTAGGGGAAAAAATTAGAGGTACTAACGAAGTCGTTTGAAACGGCAACGTTCGTAATTAAGTGCGCCCTTAAAAATAATAAGCCAGATAAGGTAAAAATAATTATGAAAAATAATTACTTATTAACGCGTCTATGGAGAAGTTTCTTATCTTTTTTCAGCTGAATTGTCGCCGTCTTCGAATTAGTCGGCGTGTTTTGGAATGACGACGGCACCGACGTGAACGGAAAATGACGAATTATATCACTACGTCGCTCGAAACTAAACAAGTCGCAATTGAACACACAATTTCCAAAAATGAGGAAGGTAAACATTAGTACGGTAGAACTTCAAAGACAAATAATTTAACATTCGCACAAAAGGTAACAAGCAATAACAACTAACGCGAATGTATAAAAATCATCGCTTAAGATGATACATGTTATAGCGCCAACAAAGCTACTTCTCTCGGCTTGAAAAGCAGCCAGCTCAGTTTTTCCGGAATAATATTAAAAATCGCGCCTGGAAACTTCAACTATGTGGAACATGACTTCACGTCGAACGACGGCTAGGAATCATCCCGCGCTAGACTACTCTCTCGATACACCCTAGTCGATGAACGCGAGACGAGCAATAAAATAAATGAAAAGCGATTTGAAAAGAGGCGCTTCTATTCAAAACATTTATGCTGTTCATTTGGTTCATTAATTCGAAAATTGATTTTTCTACGAGAAGAAAGAAGATTTTAAATTATTCTACGGGAAATTTGACTGATGATGTCGCTAACGAAAGAGGCAGAAAAACAAAAAAGGCGTCAGAAAAAAAATTAATCGGGATTTTTTTTTTTTTTTTTTTTTTTTTTTAAGCGTGATAGTATGCAAAACGCCAGTAAATTAAGCATGTTTAGCTCTGGTGTGTTTAATTATCTTTATATAAATCAATCTCAATTTCGTTTCGCAAGTTTTTTTTTTTTCGTTTGTTTTTTCACGCAAAAAATCGAAAAATGACTTTCGTAAAAATCCATTTATAAAAGTTACGTCACAATATAAGCGATAGAGTTTTTCACCTGTGTACCGAAGCTTTTAACCGATGCAAAGTAATATTTAGTTGTTTTTTTTTTTTATAAATCGGCCGGATCCAACAGTATTCGCCGCTGTAATCGATTTTCACCCTATTCTCTCCATTAAAAGTGTAGGATCATCAAAATTATGTTAACATTGTGAATGGTAATTTACCGCACAGAGTCTAATTTGAAACGCCTGGTTAATATTTTTTTTTTTTTTAGAACACGCCAGCCAAGGATACCCAAAAATATTAGCCGTCAGCTAAATTTTGATTTGGTCAGGTACGGACAATATAAAGGAACTAAAATGGATGGAATAATGAATGGCGAGGGAAAGGACAGAATGTAAGATGCACACAATAGGGAGCTTGAGATTCTGCAAACAAGAATGTAGAATGCAACAATTACCATAGTTACATGTAGGTGAGAATACACGATGCCTGTTTATTAAAGTTTGTTTTTATTATACCATAGTTACCTTCACCAGATATCGGCCAGGAATTTAGATTAAATCAAGATGCAGAAATCGGTGTAATTCTTTGGAGAAGGAAATCAGTTAAAAAGAAAGGGAAAAAAAGATGGGGTGATATGAGGCGCGGGATGCCGAAAAATAAAAGGAAAGTGTAAAAGAGAATTTCGCAAAAGAGTCACAATGTCTTGCAGAGACGAAAAAAACGTGACCGAAATTTACAAATAGAAACATTAGATTTGCCGTTGAAAGAGAAAACGTTGAACAAGCTCGAATTCGCGCGAAACAAAGCTGATTAAAAATATCTTGCTAAGATCAATTCGTTAATCGTTCACAGTCCTCTGTTTTTAATTGCGTCAATTTTAATTACGGCAATCGACGTTAATTTTGTCTGCAGTAAAGATAATCGAAAAAGTTATTTAAACTTTCTCGCTTGATTCAATCGAGACATATGGGACCGACGCTGGCCGGCAAAAAATTTCTAATAACCAAAGGACATCTCATTCAAGTATCACCTCTATATGTGTTAGTCGCAATAATACTGTACGTGTGTGTAAATAAATATTTCAATTATTCGAAATTAAAAATGTTTTAACTTTTTGTCTTGCTAAAAATTAATCTTTTTTTTTTTCAAATTCGTTTCCGTGCTTTTAATGTAGACAAAATTAATCAAGTATCAATCGCGTATATTAATAAAAAAAAAGCACCTGAGAAGATCACATTTTTTCACGTTTATTTGTATATCGGTGTTTGCCCTTGCGCTGGACCCCCGCTGAATTTCAAATGAACAAAGAATTGTTAAAATCGGAACGAGTACAAGAGTTAAACAAATATAAAAAAAAACAAAAAAACCATTGGTGACGAAGATAATATAAGCTCCGTCTTTTTTGGAGCCGGTAAAAAAAAACTGAATTAATTACAGGTAAAGAGCAACAAGAAAAAGTAAAATAAAAATAAAACGAGATCGTGTTCCATTGGGAAAAAATTCATGTATATATCCCCTTAGCTGTTGGGTCAATGCCCCTTGCCGGTGTGAGTCTAAAGAAGAAAGAAAGAAAAAAATTATATATCCCCGTGTGTCAAAAAAAAAAAAAAAAAAAAGTATTTTTCCAAGTGAAACTGCACAACTGCTCTAACGTGTTCTGAACGAAAACAAACATATCCAGAACACAAGAAATTCGCCTAGTTCGGCAATTCATCCGAACGCGTTTTAACACCGAATCGGCTAAAAACCAGACGCTTCAAGTCATGATTGTTCGCTTTTTGAAAATATCAAAGAATAAAAAAATCACACTAAATGGAAATGGTTGAAAAACTAAAAGAAAATAATATCCTGCGAAATTTTGTTTACTTCGCGAAAGTTTAAAATAAAAACGAGTACCGATTCCACCTTTTTTTTTTTTTTTTTAAACGTGAACTATCGGTTTTGTTTGTTATAAAAAAACGTCGAAGATGGACAGACGTTTCATCAAATTTCCGGCAACCGATGCTCAAAATGACGAATAGACGGACAGGCATAAAAAGAAACATAAGATAAAATAAGACAGGCGCAAAATAACAGAACGGGCTTTTGCGGTTATAGTAAATTTTATGTATATACTCGATGGAACGAGATTTATGCGAGCTAAAAGAGCGAGATAGGCACTGTGCTTGGGGCGCGCTCGCCAATTATACGGAAATATCGAATATATACATACATATATAGGTTCGAACGGTTTGAAGGATATTTCATAGAAATGTTCAATGAAATACGAAAGGAGGCCGGATCAAAGTCGGGGAATCTGTTATTGAAGAAAGTGCGTAGATGTGTAAGAGAGTTTCGAATTCGTGCTATTCTTCCTCGTAATCTAAGTAAGAGTCCCAACAAGAGCGTGCTACCGGTTGTCTGAAGATTGCGTATGGTTTTGTAATCCGTCACTTTCTTTCCTCCGTTAAGTAAGGTTTCCATCGAGCCTGGAAATTCATCAACGGCGCGGGGGGGGGGGGGAAATGTATATAGATATTCTTTATGTTCGCTATGTTTTTACATATAAAAGCAAGAAACATAATCATGTTTTCGATTTTGTGCTAGCCGCCTTCACTACCTACACTTTTATCGCGATTAAAATCGAAACTTTTGCTCCCCTTTTTGACTTTAGCTTCTGAAGTATGTTTTTAAATTTCTACACTCCAGGCGTGTTCTCCGGACCTGTTGTACCGCTCGACCACCGATTTACATTTTAATGCACAGCGCTCTAGAGAAGAAAGTTTTTTTAAAAGATTATCCAAAACTGTTGCGAAATTTACCTAGTAAGTGTAGATTACCGTAAAAACCTACGGTCTTTAGATGGTTTTTCACATTTATCCGCGATTTTATTAAAGCGACGTCAAATTACGTAATTAAACTTATAATAAAGACCGGGTTTCGACACATTTTAATCATATCTCAAACGAAAAAGGCTGCGCGGAGTATTGTATACAGAAATGTTGTTCCAACGATCGCAAGTATGTATGTGTACGTGTCAAGAACTTTCATACAGTAGAGACACGATCAAATATCACGTTCTTCTTAGTTCAATCATCGGGGTTTTTCTGGAAATGAGATTTTACCGACAATAAGGCGAATTAAACACATACTGGAAGAAGTTGGCTGGAATCGAGAAATTCAAAAGTACAAGCATGGAAAAGAATTTCCGGACAAAGTTTCGATGAAAGAAATTTGATCTGATTAAGGACTGTCGATTTTTTCAATGAAAAACTACTCCGTTGTACTGGGGTCAATGGGACTCGAGCATTCCGGTCATCTAAATTTTTGAGACAAGAGACGACGGTCTGGAAGATATTGCGCGATGAAAAAAAAAACAAAAAGAATTTATTATTAAATTGCTGATATGTTTGCTTAATTTATTCCTTAATTATCACAGATAATCTCTATTTCTGTATATGTAATATTATGGTACAGAGAAAAATATGGAAAAGCGTTTGGATGACATTATTGTAAATTATGTCCGCATATTTGGATGTTCGAATGTTTCAAAAAAAAAAAAAAAAAAAAAAAGTTATATGCACGGAAAAATTAGGATACTCAATTTTTAGCATAATAAAACGGGACCGACTTGCGAAATTTATTTTTTACTTGTTTAACGCGGGGAATTAATGTCCAAAGTAATAACACCCAACGTCTTCCCGCATTGGGTAAGCTAAGGAATGGTGGTTTTTTTTGTTTTTTTTTTGTTTTTTTTTGCTCCGAGATGTAATGTTCTTATCTTAAGTATTGTATTAATGGTTAAATGCGTTTTTTCTTTTTTTGAAATGTGTACATTAAGAGAATAATTATTGAATAATAGTGAAAAACACAAAGAAACGAACAATACAGTCTATTTAAGTCATTTAGTTTCTTACAAATACTTTACCGGAATTTAAAATATCTCTTTGTGCCAAAGTTTAACACGGTAAAAAGGGCTTGTAGAAAAAACAAATAAAATTCTCTTTCGAAATATTATAAACTCTATAATCCGTGTACATCGTAAATTACAATTCTATATCAACAGGTCTTTTCAAAGATACGAGTCACTATCAAGTGCTGTCATTGAAGATAACAAATTTTAAAAGTAATCGACTTTCAAATATTTTCCAAACATGAACGAAATTTTACGTAGAGATTGCGTACCGTTCACATTGCAGACGGAAACGAGGTCATCAAAAAGGTAGATTGAAATAAATCAATTTTTAAATAATAGTCATTTTGAGCTAATCAATAGATTGACATTTGGAACGGTCAATACCTTTCCTCTTCACCGGCAGAGGAAATTTTATTTATAAATGTTTTTCGTGTAATATCTTACAAATGTGTAAGTTTTTAATCAATAAAGGTATTTTGATTTTGATTTTGCTTGTAAAAACACGGCCTAAAAGGTCTCACGATGATTATTTTATTTATAGCGACCTGTACAGCCTTTTGGCCAGAGGCGTAAGAACTGTGATTGTTAAATGAGGTTATTAATTTTTAGCAGCTTTGAAGTATGAAAATAGCTGGAGGTTTTGACGATAACTGTCGCACAGTATACGGATTCGGGGGGGTTCCATTCGGGATATGCGAATTTCTTTGACTGCACAGTTTCGAGCATTCGGTAATTACATCATTGATATTGATATTGGGACATTGCAGGTGTCACATATTGGTTGCGGTTGTTTATTTAAGATGTATCGGTGCGCTAAGGTGGAGTGAACTGTGTTCTCTTCGGCACTACACTTCGTCCTATCTCGATTCTTCGAATGAGGTTATCCACGGAACGACTGTTTTCTTAATTGATTTTAGTTTGTTTGTGTCTGGCACTAAATATTTTCGACCGAAGCCGTGTATAAAAATAAAAATTTATATCTTTCAAAAAATACGGTGATTTTAGCAGGGGGGGGGGATTATTTCTAATATGTCAAATTGCTCTGATTTTTTTTTTTTTTTTTTTTTTTCGGTAGTACACCCGTAAAAGAGAATATACACTGTGCAACCCTTCTATTCCATTAATTACGACCATACGTTTACCTAGCGTGCTTAAAGAAATCCGGGTGCGTATAAATCAAGTCATTTCACCTGATAAGTATTACTCCGCATCAGATCACTTCTATTATATTAATTCTCCGTTTGGTAAGTATTTCATTCTTACACATTTGTTATTTTACGATAACCTCAATATCAGTGGCGGATCTACGGGGGATAGGGATAGAGGACAATCCTCCGAAAGAACCAAAGTTTCTATGCAAAAATTTGTTATAATAAAGAAATTTAACTTATACTATGAAAGGTTAAATTTTACCTATGGGGATTTTAATAATTAATATTGAATACTGTTTTCTGGTAAAACTATTAAATGTTACGTTTTTATTCTATTTTAAATGTCGTCGATCTTTTGCCATTTTTATTGATTTTTAATTTTCATTTTGTAATCTTAATTAAATATAGAGTTCAATGACAAATATATTGTATATTTAAACTTCCCATGGGGACAAAGAGAATTCGGATCGGATTACTAACAAAAATAAGAAAAAAATAAAGTGTCTAATAAAAATACTATCCTTACTATTTCTAAACTACCATATTTAAGGTATAATTTTATAATTTCGTTTTATTTTTCACCGCGAAATATAAGACAAAGTTTTAATTAAAAATTGTAATAATTATGTATTTTTACAACACATTTTTATGAATTTCTGTAAATTTGATTTTCTTCATGAAGCAAGAAGTATTTCTCGAATCTACTGTCTACCATAGAAGATTTTACGTAATTATATAAAATTTCCTCCTCCAAAATGTTCTTATAATCTCCCCCTCCCCCCAAATGTCCTTTTGAATCCGCCCCTGATAAAAGCGAAGTACTTAAAAATTCTGCGTGGGAAAATAAATCTTTCTGTTATTTAGTAATTTAAAGTAATATTTTAAATTTATAACCGAATAACCAAAAATTTACAACTTTTAAACGATTCAACTAAATGGTGTATATATGTAATTACGAGGGGAAAAAAATAGCGTTTTACGGATTATATCATCATTAAAATTCAAAAAAATATGTATGGATTTGAATAAATTATTTTTCTTAAACAGCATAATTATGTACGTAATAAAACTATATTAAAATGTCGGTAAAGAAAAAAATACATTTTACACCGAAGCATTTCTCGCACAATCCGTGGGGGAGTTTATAAAAATACAATTTTTTTATAATAGACGGGCTTTGAACTTACCAAACGGAGAATAAATATAATAGAAATGATCTGGTGTGGAGTAATATGTGACACCTGCAACGTCCCAATATCAATATCAATGATATAATTACCGAATGCTCGAAATTGTGCAGTCAAAGAAATTCGCATATCCCGAATGGAACCCCCCTGAATCCGTGTACTGTGCGACAGTTATCGTCAAAACCTCCAGCTATTTTCATACCTCAAAGCTGCTAAAAATTAATATCCTCATTTAACAATCACAGTTCTTACGCCTGTGGCCAAAAGGCTGTACTATTCTGATCTATTGATTAGCTCAAAATGACGATTATTTAAAAATTGATTTATTTCAGTCTACCTTTTTGATGACCCGTCTGCAATGTCTACGTAATATTTCTTTCATGTTTGGAAAGTATTCGAAAGTCAATCTATACTTTTAAAATTTGTTTTCTTTTTGATCATTGTTTGAATTGCGCAAATATCGTTCGTAAGTTTCTTTTAAACCGTTAAATGACTTCACTAGATATGAGATATTGTGCATATTTTACTTTATTCGTATTATATAACAGGCAAACATTTTGCTTTATTTCTATACTTAATATTTATGCGTAGTGTTAAACGAAGGGTAAAAGTTGAAGAACGTGTTAACTCATGCCTAACTCATCGGTTACGAACAACCTTAAAAGGCTGCCACACTTTCGGACAATTCCCCCTGTAACCGCGAAACGATAGCGCCGGATGTGGAACAACATAGAATTCCCCAGAAAATGTAAACATTCATATTTATTTCCTCGCCGGTTCGGATCGCAGTAAGAGTTCTCTATGCATATTACATTCTTTGTAGCGGGCACTAAGCATGGCGGAACTAAACCGATGCTAACTCATCGAATACCACCTTAGTGGATTGCCCTTTCCCATCGATTGATACAGCCTATTTGAAATAAGGGCCACGCAAATAATGCGATGACTACGCAGATGGAAGTAACTGCAGCTAACTGGCGAAGGTGTTTATGTAAACTAGCTGTGTTTACACTTCTAATTATTCAAAATGTATGCGAAGGCGGAGTTGTAAGTGCGCGAGCGGGTATTTATTTTTTACATGAAGTTTAAGCGTTACGTGTTTTATCGGATCTACATTAACGGGCTACGTATTTAATTTTGAAATAAATGTTTAAGGATAAACGAAAGGAAGGCTCGCCGAATGTGAGACTGCCATCGTTAAAAACAAGAAATTAAACTCACCTTCAATTCACTGTGTTTGTTTTTTTGTTTTTTTGTTTTTTTTTTGTAATTAAATGAAAAAGAAACAAGCACTAGGATACAATTATAACACTGTACAGCTTACCAAAAATAAACGCAACGGAAAAAAAAGTTAGAACGCGTCTAAAATTAACATGTTACGAATACGTTTTTGCGAAACGCCTCTTGTAAGCACTTCAAAATGAGATAATAATTCGTCTTATTATCTTCGGCTCGATTAACAATTTATATTATACAATTGTTATCAATTTAATAGCTGTCCGTTTTATTAAACAAGAACGAATTTAAAATTTAATTACCTTTCAATTTGTTATTACATTTGCTTGCAGAGATCTAGTCGCGCGATTAATATTTTTTTTTCTTATTTTTTTTAATTTACACTTTTTATCTTTTTCCACTCGCTGCGATAAACATTAGTTCGGTTACGGATTTTTTTTTTTTTTTTTTTGGTGGGGTTTTATTCCTCTAATTAGTTTCTAGTGACCTTTAACCTAATGGTCGCCGCTGGTTATATACGCATGCGACAGTCGTCACAATGAATGTTAGAAAAAAAGAAACATTTTAATTAAGTTACGATAACTTGTTAAAGTTCTTTCGACCTCCAAAAATACATACGCAATAAAAATGCAATAACTGGAAACGATGAAAAATTAACAGACTTAAATTTATTCATTATGTTTTTAAAATAATTATTATTCCGTTTAAAGTTTAAATTATTCATTCGAGTAAACTTGTAACTATCGTCAAAGAAATACGCTACTGTTCATCGTTTTAACCGATTCGTAAATTGAATCCGGATCAACTGCATCATCGTTTCAATACAGAAAAAATGTATGATGTTTATTTTCGTCTGCTTTCCTAACTCCGTTGATGCTCTTCCGATGCCTAGTATACCGGTTTACATATAGATCGCGAAATATTTAACGGAAGCATTTCAAAAGATTATTGACATTTTAAAATCATTTGTCAATTTTTCCATATTTAAACAACATTCGTAACTTTTACAAAAGTTTAATTACTAAAATATATACATAAATTAAAATTATCACACTTTATACAATTAACAAATATAAATAATACGCCAATTAGTTTCGGTTACACAGATAAGCTACTCTACAAGTATGGTTCTATCTTGCCCTAAACTAGTCGGCGTATTATTTATGTTTTATTAATTACGGAAGTTGCGATTTTATTTTATATATTTCAATTATTATATTAAATTCATTTAACCGAACTTCGTTATCCATTTTTCATCATAAAAGTTTTTGCAGCAAACTAGTTTCAACTTCGTCCGATTTGTTCGAGTACATTCTATTAGTTGACTTCGTTATTATTATTATTATTATTATTATGTTTTGGCCAAATGCAGCAGTTTCCGCTCTATTATTAGTTTATTCTATAATTGAATAGATGTGGCTGTGGGCGCAAATGAAAATGAATGGTTGTGATTGACTGTGTTAAAAGAAGTTTAGGATAAATATTACTATATGTTTTTTGTATTTTAAGATTAAGACAGGATTTTAAGTTTAGAAAGTATAACGAGGCATGTTTAGATTTTTATGATAAAGGTAGGAATTTTATTTTTATTTTATTCTAATTTTTTATTTTTGTTGTAATTATTATTATTATTGTTGTAATTATTATTATTATTATTATTATTATTATTATTACATTCCTGTGAACCTAATCTCATTGATCCCTCGCTGGAAATATTAGTGCCGACACTAGCGCTAAATATTAGCACTTCTATCTCCAACGTTCGGCGTAATCTGATCTCTCCGGAACCATGTTAACTTTTTTCGAAATCAAACTTTATTAATAATCAATGTTCTTTAAAAGGATTTTTGGATTTTGCGATCTTTATGCCGAAAACAATATTCGTTCTCCTTACTGTCGCTCATGTAGATGCCTATTACTTCTTCGTTGAACCTTTTACACGCAACTTTGCCTTAAATATCATGTTAATCTCGTTCAGATAGTTTTTAGAGTAATTTATTTTCATCATTATTTCGAGTATAGTTCATGGCTAATTCCTGTTTTTTTGTAATATTGTATCATATAGCTTTAGCAGTTGTAATTAAAAGCAGAAATAATAACGTCGTTAATCTGAGAATGTCGGAATAAACGTTACTAAAAATGAATTACAAGAAGAAAAAGAAGAAAGAGAAAAAATCGGAAAATACATTAAAGTGAATTGGAAAATATCGTATTTTATCGTGTTATATTAAAAAAGCCACATCTTTGTAGAAATTTTTACATACAGATGAAACAGTTGACCAATATTTTTGGAACATTAAATGGAGGGGAGGGGATATATTTATAATCTCCAACCAGTTTAGAATGCGGAATGTGATTATTATGTATCGGATTTGTATAAAATTTAGTTGTCGTCCCCGTGCGCGACCCGACTTTAATTGCTACATCGTGGATTTTGCAGTTTACTTCCCGGAGATAATTTCTGCCAAGTGGTTTCTCGGATACGCTTTACGTGGGCGTAAGATTAATCTTGATATTCATAATCATTTATCTGTGTTCTTTATTTCTATTAATTCGATAATTTCTTTAAGTTATTTTCGCTTTTCGATACGCTGACTATATTAAAAAGAGTGTAATTTGTTTAATTATAAAGCCAATAAATGAAGAAAAAAAAAGTTTACACGATTTGCATTTGCTCCGTGCACTCAGAGAACATTACAAATGTACTTTAGCGTAAGATCAAAAAATTAAATCTAACAGTTTAATCGAAACACATATTTACATTTGTAATAAATTCAACGTGTAAAATAACATAACTCGCTCTTGTTGGTACGAGGTACTTATTAGAAGTAACAACTGTATAATAGATTTCTTCAATAATGAAGGCGGAGCCGAATTCTAAGTTATATTCGTTTATTATAATTTATTTTCGAAAACATTATCGTGTTTGTACATATGTCCTCAGTATCGATTATCGTAATATCATTTATGCGCCCTTAATATCGATTATACGTTCTCAGCATCGATTATGTTAATTATTCTTACTAGTAGAAAATCCATTAAATTCTATAGCGCTGATTACTTCCTCATCATTCTGTAAAAGCACGAGTCTGTTTCAATGAAATCACGGTTTATCGAAAGCGTGAGCAGATTCACGTTTCAAATGCTTCAATTTCACTGAAATAATATACAGAATCTTTACATAAATCAGTCCGCTCTTTTTATCTTGTGAGCTGTGCGATCTCATATGCTTTGTGTGATACTTAAATGCAATATTATCAAAAGCCTTCTAATGAAGTAAAAATATTTTACTACACAGCGGAAATTTCAGCGACAGTTGCTAAGTTCGCAATCCGAACAATAAAGAAAAAATACATATTCCACGCGACATGAAAAGATTTTTAAAGATACAAAATGTCTTTAATTTCGAAACAGTTTTTGTTTCTTTCAAATAAACATTGCGTATTTTCAATTATATTCGTGATAGGTTTATATGTCTATTAAACGATTCACGCCATCAAAAACAGGTGACCATATACATCCAAAAAACTTGCTACGCTCTTACTGGTTTTATAAACGCAGTGGCATCCTAAAACAACTCTTCTGTACTATACTACGGGAGCTCTAGAAATTTGAGTGCTCCTTTCATCTGAAATAAATGGTAGAAACAAACAAGGTCAACGTTTCCCGAGCGTATACTCAAGGGCTCTTATCAAATGAGTCCTCCATTAGTACCGTGTTTGGCCTAGCGGCTAGAGCGCTTGACTTCCGATCCGGAGGTCTCGGGTTCGATACCGGGCGATGACAAAAATATACGGCGCTAGTTTCGTACACGGCAGTATAGACACATTTGGACTGCATCTGTATATCGGTAAATCAAGCGACTATAGTCAGTTCCGAATGTAGTCGTGCGAGTGCGCTAGCGTCGTATAGAAATATTCAACCGGCGAACAATCGCATCAACGTGAGTAGAGGCCAGTCGTCTTGATTATCCTACTCTGTTGATAAGCTTTCACATTTTGATCGGCAGCACGGAAGCTAGGTTGCGCTCCTGCTTACGTGCTTATCCATTGCGCGGCTATTCTATCCCCTAATTCTCTTCTGAATTAGGGGATAATCTCATACTCGAAATCGAGTGAGAATAGACGACGACGATATATATATACATGTGCGTCGCCAGCGGGGGGCAGGGGGCAGCTGCCCCCCTGGAACCTTGAAACTTTTTAATCAACTGGCCATGATGAGTATTCAGAGGCGCGTAATCATGGACAATTTGGAAGACTTTTATAAAAAAGTAGTAGAACAATTTGCCAGAAATCCACGAAAATTATGTTTTAATTAAGATTTTATTTTTGTTTAATAAAATATTACGCCTTTACAACTTATAAATTTTATTTTTCCTATAACTCATATAGTCTTTCTATCATCTTGCTCCTTTGGCGGCTGCAACTCGCCTCATCGGCTGGCGACGCCCTTGTATATATATGTATATATATGTATATATATAGTCGCTGTTGGACAATAACAACTGTACTGAAATATCCGCGACTGTTCGAATGACATTTGTTTTCTTTTTCTTAATATTACTTTTTTTTCTAAGCCTTGCAAGAGGCTAGAATCGCTCATGTATTTCATAACCGTTACGAATAACTCAGCAAAATTTAACTATTTCTCAGTTAATAGTTTTCATCATTCCTACATTGATAATTTTTTTTTTCTTCCGACATAACGAATGCTTTTTACATTTTCGATCTTTAAATTAATTTCAGTCTAAAAATTACGACAGGAGACAATTTTTCCGAGAAACGTGGTGGAGTCTGGAAGGAGTGTACCAGCCTGTGTTCGGAATTCGACAGAATTCCAAACAACCAATAATGAAAGTAAACGGCGAAAAACGGATAAAAAGAAAGACTCCGTTATCGTCAGCGTAATTTCCTTAGATGCTGCACTGCTAACAAACGCTGCTACAATTTCACTAATTGTTTCAAATAGTTTCTAGCGTAAACTTTTACAAGACTCTTGTTTGAACAGATACGCACGCAGTGTTATAAGAAGCTAAATTAAAAACTGAGCAGTCACGGATTAGATTTTCTGGACCCATTATTGGCCGTTTAAGTACACACTCCGGTATATCTTTAAATGATTTACTCGAAACGTTTAGTCCAATTGTAAATTTAATTCGAGTTACATCCCACGGTGAGTGCAATGTATCCATTTCATTGTATATTTTCCGCTTTGTTCTTTTTGTATCGTTCTTTTTTCGTTACTTTTCTGCTTGTACTTCTTAAAGAAGATCATTTACGTGCGTGTTTTTATATTTACTTGGAGATGTATATTAATTTAGGTTTGTTACTGTTACGATTTATATAATATACATTAATAAGTTTGTAATGTGTTCAATTTGAATGAACGATAATAAGAGTGTCGGGAAACCACGCAATGGGGAAAATTAACCATGTGAGGCAACTTATTTATTTATTTATGAAAAAAAAAAAAAAAAAATGTTGGCTGCAAAATTGGAGTGAAGTTTTTCCAAGGTTGAGATGAAGTAATTTTTAAGAAACGCGACGAGTTAAGATGGACTTTATGATAGCCAATGATATCTGCAAATAGAAACTTAACACAAAATATACGGGGAAAATTTGATGACAAGGTTAACATTTCGTTTTAAAAAATAAGAGATTTGAGTTTTAAATTTTTTTTGTTTTTTTTTTATTTTTAAAATTTTTACTTATTAATTAATTCTGTGGGCCTACTTGTGTGTTGTACATATATATTTCTATAAAATCTTTTAACATTTGGATAAAATTCATGTACGCCTTTTTTTCTTAAATAAATATTAAACTGATTTTATTTATGTTTTTCTATTTTCCAGTTGTTAATTTATACGAGTCTGCCGGAAATCACGAGCTGCTCCTGGAAAACGTATTAGTAGAAAAAAAAAAAAAATCGATAAATTTGGTATTTGGTTTATACGCGGCTTGCGTTGCGCAAGGTTTCACCTCGAACTTCTAAACCACGAGAGACCTAGAAAGCAGATGTCGCCGTGCATACTGAACTAAAGTAGTTGCAATTAGAGGATGTGTATAATTTCTTTCGGACAATTATTTTCGCTTATGCGCCGCAATGATGCTAATTATAATTTTTAACAACATAATCGAATATAGGGCCGATTGTACTGCAACACGTAATGAACACTATCTGACTAATTTGTCGAAGTTTATATAGTTAACAAGCTGTTTAACGATACTGATTGTCTAGGGGCTATATATATATACATATATATATATATATAGGCTTTCTCGAGATCGCTTACCGGCTCTTCTTACATTACTATTATTCTGGCTACTCGGACTGCGGGTTTTCGAAGGACAACCGAATTTTCATCTTACCATCTTTTTAAGGTGTGAAATTCCACGCCGAAATAATTTCCGCATTCTCTAATGCATCTGTTGTTTATTTTTGAAGAATCAAATCAAAAGAGAAAGTCTAATCGATCTGGTAAGGACACATTTAAGAGTTAATCGAATAACATCTGAGAAACTCCCGTGGCATCGGCTCACTTTTCCGTTGTACTTTCATCGAAGTTTAATTACTTTTTGTCAGCGTTGTACTTCTTCCTGCTCCATCTATCTCGTTCGTCCTGTTACACTTTATACTTTTTAGATTGTTTACGACGACAATGAATCCTCTTCATTCATCAGTGCCCCCCCCCCCTTCGATCAATTTCCTTTCACTAACACATCACCTCATTTTGCAAATATAAGGCGCATCTTGTGTATGGGATTGCCTCACATACGTTATTTCTGTACAGTTTATTTGTAGCTTTTTGTATTCTTCGAGTTATTCGAAGTATAAGTAATTGTACCGTAGTTGCATAATAAAAAGAACTGCATAACGTATACAAACATTTGCGCTGACCAGTGTCGGATTGCGCATGTATCGTAACAGTAAGTAAACGTATTACATCATATACCACATAATTTTGTACCAGAAATGGAAAAAACTTCATTAAAAAAAAAGGGTTATGATGCAATTGAAGTGGTAAGATAAAAGTTCCTGTACAAACAGTAAATTTTTCTTGTGAGGATAACATGCAGTCAATTTAAAATATATCCTTTTCTACAATATTGTAGGAGAACTCTGGTCATCCGGAGTGTGTTCCTGTGGAAAGATCCATAATGTTTATATATATATATATATATATGTATATATTAATTACAAGATAATTCTTAGGCCGCCCCTATTAGAAAAAATGTCGCAATTTTATGTAGCATCCATTATATTTTAACGCTTCAAACTTTTCTGCATTTGTCGTTTTCGAAACAAAAGGCGTTATAAATGTGGCAAATTTTTCGCTATTGCACAGTTCATCTTCCAATTTCTGTTTCCGCAATTCACGTTTGCGTTCGATGGCGGTTTTCATTTTTGGAAACATAGTGAATACACTTCCTATTACTGTGTAAGTTGATGATTAAGAAGTTTCATCTTAATAGGGATATTGCTAATTTAATAGTACCACAGAAACGCAAAAAATGTATTATTTATATGTATTGTAGTTTCGTTAGATTAATAAAATTTATAGTATAAATTATTGGTTATATATATATTTTTTTTATTATATAAAATTGGGATATTTTTTTGTTATAAAATCTAATGGGGGCCGGCCGAAGAATTATGTTGTAAATTTCGATCATTTTATACAAAGTATAGAATAGAAAGAGACGGAAATGTAAGCAAGAGGGGTCAAGGGATGCAGCCCCTTGTGAGGCCAAAATGACCGAGTTTATATATACATACATATAGTATGTATATATATATATATATATATATTGTAATTTCCTCGAATGGTAAAAATGATAGCATAAGTAGGTATGGGTGCTTTAAAATAAGCGCTGGTATCTTAGATGACCACAGTATATTAATGTAATTTTTCACGACCTTTTTATAAATTTTAAACTAGCTATATTAGATCATTCGTTAGAGCTAATTTTGTCAACATTCTGCCTTAGATCTTTGACTGTTCAAACCTCTCGTCAGGTGCCATAAACTTTTCTTTTATGGAATTCGGTGCTTTTCCACTTTTTTGACAAATAACCTCTCATGTGATTCTACCCGAGCTCGGTACATAGTTTCAGCAGCTTTTCCGTTGTCCATAATGTCTTTCTGTATGAAGATAAGTAGATTTTAGTGATACCGTTCTCAAAGGTTAACAGTCTTTCTTCTGAACTTTCGAGTTTTACAACAATACAAGAATTAGGGGGGCATTTGATAATTTTTATTTCGGTATAATACAAAGTTTAGACTGCCATGGCTTTTGTTTGTCTTCAAAAATTTTGCTTTTGACGTACTTGTAACTATTTTTGGTAATAAGTTTTCTCAGTTTTACCTACATTTGTGCTTTGTTTTTGCAACAATAGTTGAAGAGTTAGAAAGCCCAACAGCTAATAATTCGGCGGAGGTTTTTTGGGGAATTAATCGTCACATATTGTAAGTTTTTAAGAAAAGGATCTTTTCGACGTAATTTCGGTAAATCAGCAAAATATACATCTATATACATAGACTATTCGCTCGCGTCACGGAAGTGTATTAATTCATCGCCCCGTCGGTAACTGTACATTTTAAAAACATCTAAATGAATTAGCTCCGCTACAGTTGTTGGTTTTGCCTCGTGACAGGGGTCCTCTTATTTTTTTGCTGTTATTCTATTCCCCCCCCCCCCAATAACCACAGTACTCAACATTAGCATATGTGGTACTTGCAAAATCCTTTAATGAGATCATTCGATGAGAAAGTGTCGCGTTCTCAGAAGATCGTTTCAGTTAGCAAAAGAGTACTCGCACGCGTTAAATATGTATCGCTTTTACGAAGAATGTAACTTTTCAGTCAAAAAATACCCGACGATGGTAGTGCAAGAATACAGATGAGAAGAAAAAATGACATAACCAGCAGTCCGTTCAAACAAATGAAGTTTTAAAGCGCGGCGCAATATGTTTATTTTAATATTTAGTCGCAGTGCGAGATGATTTTGTTGTTTTTTGTTTTGTTTTTTTGACAGCTTTCGTAATTTGTGCGGTATTACATAGAGGATGAGATGACGAGTAAAAAATTAGTAGTAGTCGGGAAGAACGAATTAGGCAGGGTAGAATGTAAATTAAACGGGGGGAAAAAAACAAAAGAACACGGCTCGGATTCGTTTTTCTTTTTAATGGACGACGCCAGCAAAGGCTATTACGATGAAGAAGCTCTGGTAGAATTAGTTCAAATGTAGAGGAATAGGAGAGAAAACGAAATTAAGTCAAATCGTTAGGCTAACATTTAATCTGCGCATCGTCGTCGAAATATTATCGCGAAAGAAAAACCTAAAAATTAAGCTGTATCTTCGACGTAATCGAATTTAAAACCGACTTCGTTCCCACGAAAGACTAAAATAATCTGCAGAATTCGTTTAATATCGTTAAAGTGCGTACGCACATTCATTTGGGTCACTTTAGATTTAACGCAGGTGAATCCGGATTCGACCCGGTTCGACAGATCGGTCGAAGAATCGTTCTCGATAACTTCGTAATCGATCGCTATGAAACATTGTCGTCTGCCGAATTTCGAGATCATTACGATATCGGGCCGTTCCGAATCGGATTCGGTTCTCACCTGAACGGTGTAGTCGTCTTCGAAGTAGAACGTTAAGCATTTCATAAAACCGCGATAGAATGCCGGCGCCGGTACCGGCTTCACGTGTTCCATGAATTTCTTCAGTTTATTGCCGAACGCGTCAAACTTGTACGTGAACAGACTGTTAGCGATATCGATGAAGTCGTCGCTGGTCGCGCCGAATTTTTCCCGTACTACGGCCGCGTATTTCGCTTCGAGGTTTTCCCGAATCTCCAGGTTCGGTACAATGAGACCCATGGATCCGGTGCCCACGCAGGACGGACTCAAATAGCCGCTGAACAGTAGATAACTAAAACTCCAGTCGCTCATGTTGTGATATAGGATATTTTCCGCTATCCACTCGCCGACCATTTTACCTTCCAACCACAGTTGCAACGGTTCTTGCATGCTATCCTGTTTCAAGATGTCGTTCACCAGACCTTCATCGGTCCAATAGCTGCCAAACCGGCCGCGGTTGGCCAAGAAGTGCTTGATCGACCACGGATTGTACAATTTCCGTCCGCCGAAGTCGTAGCTGTACCAGCGCGCCAACTGCTCTATATGGTGATCTATTCGGTACGGTACTCGGTCCATCAGCCACTCGACCTCTCTGTGACTGAAGCCGTAATAGTTGGCCAGATCTCTGTCTTGTATGCTATAGTTAACGATCGAGTTCAAAGCGCCCGGTTCCTCGGTGAATGAAATGTGAAAAATACCGGTTAACAGTAAATTATTCAATACGGCGCCGTCCAGCAGGCACTGTTCGTACAGTGTTCGGAAAAAGGTAAACGACCGCCGAAAATCGTCCGTAGCGAATGCCTGATTGAACGCGTCCTCGCTGGGCAGATTGCCTAATTTCGATTTCACCTTTTGCACCAGATTGAAGAAGAGATTGTTTAACGGCGTATCGTAATCGTCCACCAAAATGCTGACGCTGCGATTGTAGCGCTGATGCAGTAGGTCCCTGATGAATCGCAGGCTCTGCTCCAGCGGCGGCGTTCCGGGCGACTTAACGGCCGTGCTGTAAGCGTCAAATTTTTCCAGGTCCGCTTTCGACAGACCAGATCTGAGATAGTTACGTTGTCTGAAGATACCGGCTATCACTTTTCGGAAGCCGTTTTCGATTTCCTCGGCGCTCGAGCCGATCACGTTTTTCAATTCCACCAGCACGACCGGGTATTGGCCTTGTCTTTTCATGATTTCCTGCGACCGTGATACTTCCAGCGGTTTCAGCTGTTTACTCTTGCCCGCGCCGATCTCCACCTCACCGCCCGCGAATAATTTCCGGTTCAAGCATGCGCCAGTAGCATCGCTTGAGCTAGCGTTACCACCGTTGCAAGCCGGTAACGGATTTCCGTTTTTGTCCACTTCCATCTCCAGAAACCGTCGTATCGTGTCCAAATTCGTCGACTTTCCCCATCCTCTCGGCCGAATTATTCGCGAGACGAAATCGTATCGGTCCAGAAAATCCTTCACTATACCGGTTTTATCGACGTACATTCCATCCGTTACCAAATGACAGAAATCGCTGCTGGCGGCCGTCGCGTGCGTTTTAAAATCTTTCAGATTGTGCAGTCGGCACGGATGAGAGGGAACGACCGAAGCCGTTCTCCCAACTGACAGTATTGTCGCAAGCAACGCAAACAAGGAAGCAAAATGAACAACAAATTTTCTATTGAATTCATTTTCGGTATTAATCATTCGATCGTATTACGTCCGAGAAGTCGGAATACCAGCACGCACTTGACAGCGACGAAACCTGATTGAAAAGACGCGGCCAACGCCGACAATATAACATACAGTGACAGTTATTAAATTTCTTCACTAATGCGTAAAATGTGCGCTTTGAAGCGCGAAAAAACACCTCAATCTTTCCGCTATCGAGATTTAAATCTCTATTATTTACCTCGCATCTACTTGATATTTTAAATAGCTTTCAACGTAATCAAATTGATTTTATTTCATGTTTCAATCTAATTTTCGAAAATATTAAACGGTATGTGAAGTCGTCGCGATAGCCTAGTTGCTAGAGCGCTTGACTTCCGATATGGCGGTCACGGGTTCGATCCCGAGCGACGACGAACTTCTTATTACAAGAATTAAATAAAAATAAAATAATCGCTAATAATCACGTGGAAGGCAATGGCAAACCACCACGTACAACATCATATGCGCGCTAGGTCAGTACACAGCAGACATAAATAGGACTGCACTTGTAGCGCGATAACAAGCGGCTTCAATCAGTTCCGAATGTAGTCTTGCGTGTATACACCTGCGTTGCATATTACAATTGCCTGGTACACAACCTATATCGGTACAGATAAATGTACGAATAGGTTGCGCCAACGCGCTATGTAGCGTACGGCAACGACAAGAGCAAGGCTCTTTAAATATATATTATAAGATAAGATGTGATTTAACAACGGGTCTAGGGTACTTCACATTTGAAGCTGAAAATCAAGGGCACAGCACACTTGGACTACTGTATAGTGGAAGGTCGGAAAAAAATCTAATCCCCACAGCCTAGGAAAAATCCATAAGAATTCCTACGATTATTATTTTTATAAGGTGCATATATCGTTTTTGTGATTACTTTTCACTGATTTTTTTTGTAATTTTCATTAAGTTTATATATATATATATGTGTGTGTGTGTGTGTGTGTGCGTGCGCATACATAGGCTGTCGCAAAAAAGGAGAGTCTAGATTCTGTTAGGCTACCTATCGACTGGAAAATATATTAGCATGAATATTTGAGCTGCAGTATGGTACTGTGTAAAAGTAAGTACTTATGCGATTCCCTCCGAGATTTTTAATAGCGGAAAAAGATGAATGAAATATACAATTTTTATTTGGAATCATTACCAATAAGCAATCAAACACATCTTTTTCAAAATATGCTCCTTTCACAATGAAACTTGCGTCCATTCTGTTTTGCCATGTAGTGAACCTTCTTTAATAATTCAACCTTAGGTATTGCCACGAAGGATACCTGCCTCGCCGTGACAACTTCTTCGTCCGTTGTGAAGCTCTGCAACCGCATAGGATTTAAGCTGTGGAAAAAACCAAAAGTAGCATGACGCCAGGTCTGGACTATATGACCGATGATGGAGCTGGTAATAATTCTAAATAAAAATTGGTATATTTCATTCACTTTTTTTCAGTTACTAAAATCTTGGCTCGTATAAGTAGTTATTTTTACACAGCCGTGCAGCAGCTCGTTTTGTCAACGAAATAATCTTGTCAAGAGCTTAATCGATAGATAATGAACAAAATATTTATCCTAACATGTGCTGCGGACTATCGCATCTCCTCTCCCTCCTCACTCAACCGATTACGTTATTCTTCTAATTCGCTCCTTCATTCATGATCTTTTCCTTTCTCACTTAATCCAAACGAACTTCGTTTGGATACCGGGTCATGCCGGAATTGAAGGTAATGAATGAGTTGATTCATTCGCTCTCGGTTATTTTCCTTTTCCGGTAGGTTTCTTCCTGTTTTCTCTTCTTTCAACATTAACCTTTTGTCCGCAGTAGCTCATTCCAAGCTATGGTTTGACTCCTACATCTTCTCTTTAGCCAACCCGGATTCCTTTTTCTTGTCTATTTAGCCTTCCCTTCCTCGTTTCCCCTGGTTTCTTGACTTTCCTTTCATGCGTCGCTCCAACATCTCTGCCATCTGCCGCCTACGCTTTGGGCACAGTTTGCTCCTTCCCTGCTTTTCCGTTACTCTCTTGTGCCGTCTCCTTTTTGTCCATTGTACCCCTCCAATATCTGATTTCTGTGTGATCCCGATCACATAATGTTCGAGTGTTCGTCTATTGTAACCGATCAAGCTGCTTTCTACTCCTCCCTTTTACAAATTGGTATTCCCACTCCATACAATGCTTCGTTCATTCTCTCCCTTCCTTCGCCTTCTGTTGTCCGGGCTCTTGATTCTTTTTTGTCGGCTATCTCTGATCGTGTAAAGATCTGAGTCTCTTGCGTCCTTTTCCCTTTGTTCTTCAGCACATGTCCTTGTAGACGAACCCAAAAAAAAAATTAAAAAAAAAAAGAAAATCCTAGCATGTTTCTAGCCGATAGGTTGCGCCTAGCTGTCTGTACTGAATTTAGTCTCACCTTCTTTGCGACAGCCTATATACATATATATATATGTTAATAACAACGTCATTCTTAGCCTGACCCCCATTACTTTTTTTGTCCCAAAACGTTACATATATTGTATATATAAGAAAATAAAGTATCGACAAAATGGATTGGTGCCTTGGTTAATTATGTTATTCTTACGTTGGGGTTAATAAGAAATTCTGCTAGGTTCTGTGTTATGGAAGTAATGACAGACATTTCTACGCAAATCGTAAATAAATTTATTACTTTTAAATTCTTTCTTGATTGTAATGAGAAAAAAAAACTTATTTTACGAAAAATATCATAGTCAATTAAAACCGACTCTTCCATATATATATATATACATATATAAACTCGGCCACTTTGGCCTCGCAAGGGGCTGTGCCCCTTGACCCCTCCCGCTTTCATTCCTGTCTCTTTCTCTTCTATACTTTGTATAAAATGATCAAAATTTACAACGTAATTCTTACTGGCATCAACACACAAAAAATAACATAACCACAAAAATCCTATTCTAACATTTAACTTCCGTTATATAAAATTAAGACATTTTTTCGTTACATTTTTCGTTACATATTTCATTACATAAAATTGTGACATTTTTTAAATAACAATAACAAAAATCCTACAAAATATAACAAACGTTACATAAAATTGGGACATTTTTCTGGGACATTTTTGGGGTTGCCTAAGAATTATGTTGTAATTAATATTAATTACAACGTAATTCTTAGGCTACCCCCCATTCGAAAAAATGTTCCAGAAAAATGTCCCAGAAAAATGTCCCAATTTTATGTAACGCTAAATGTCCCAAAAAAATGTCCCAAAAAAATGTCCCAATTTTATGTAACGTTTGTTATATTTTGTAGGATTTTTGTTATTGTTATTTAAAAAATGTCACAATTTTATGTAATGAAATATGTAACGAAAAATGTAACGAAAAAATGTCTTAATTTTATATAACGGAAGTTAAATGTTAGAATAGGATTTTTGTGGTTATGTTATTTTTTGTGTGTGTTGATGCCAGTAAGAATTGCGTTGTAAATTTTGATCATTTTATACAAAGTATAGAAGAGAAAGAGACAGGAATGAAAGCAGGAGGGGTCAAAGGGCACAGCCCCTTGCGAGGCCAAAGTGGCCGAGTTTATATATATATATATATATATATATATATATATATATTGGGCTCGTTATTAGAACCGCTGACTTTGATTAGAGAAAATGTTGTAGTTTTTGAATTTTGTTCCTGTAGAACATAAAAAAAGAACTCTAGACTAAAAATTAGACATTGAGGTGGTAGAGAGTGAATACACGAAATTTCGATATTTTTTTATTTTATCGTCATTTTTATTTTTTAAAGAGGTTCTTAAAATGTCAATTCATTTTAAATCTGACAGCAGATTGCTGAGAGTTTACGGAGCAATTGGACTATATTAAGTGTGTCGGAAAATTGAATTTGATAATCAGCGGTGACTGGTAGAAATGGTTTAATTTAGAGGTAATCCAGTTTAATATTCTTATGTGGAAGTCGATAGATAAACACGCTTAGTTGATTAATCGATGAGTATAACGATTAAAAATGAATTGATTCTAATCAGTGTCAAGTGAAGGCTTGCTTTTAAAAGCATAAGACATCCGAATCTAACTTGTCCGTTCAAATTTTCATGTCCATCTCACATTCTTCATTAACAGGTCAGCCTTAAAATTCCTAACACGTTGCTTTACCGGTGGCTTAAATTCGAATTGCTGTACGGGGTGGCTTTTTTGCTTCCTCTACTTTTCATTGATTCCGGATTCCAAATGTATTATCTGACAAATGTTGTCTGTAAGTAACTTACATTTCCTTTCCCCATTTTTCGCTTTCTAAATATCTCATTCTTATTGGTGGAAGAAAACCCTAAAAGAAAACCATTCTTAGGTTTTGAGCGGCTGAGTTTCTGGCGTATGCAGAATTTTATGATATGCACGTGTATCTCAAAGTATTACAGGAAAATTAATGGTCCGGACACTATCCGAAGGTACATTCAACTTTTTTTTACAGCAGGAAGCTACGAACCGTATTTTTGCATATATTAGTGAAATATCGCTATTTTCTTGGTATTCAAAATATATTAACAGTTATACAGAGCGCACTTTATTTTGAATATTTCAAACTTCATATATCTTGATGATCTCATAATTTGAATATAAACCGAAAAAAAAAAGGAAAATTATTCAAACGTGTCGACGGAAACATAATTTCAGTTAGTGACTATGTTTATATCTCGACGAAATAATAAAATTCTTAGGTTTTCATGATATTATTTGCTCATCTGGACTTTATTATTCAATGGGTACTGTAACAGAACTGGTTGTAATATATATATATATATATATGTACATATGTGTGATGCAATGTGTCGTTTGCATAAAACGTGGTAATAAAAACGTTTTTTTCGTAAAAAATAATAATAAATTACTTTACACGTTTTTGCGTTTTTCCATTATAGCAGTACATTTTAATTTCCATTTAAATTAGTAAATTAAAACATAAAATTAACTTTTTCTTATTAAATCAAAATGAGCTTCTGGGGGTAGAAATTAATAAAATTAGTTTACTCGTAGAAACCACGGATCGTTGTTCGGATGTTTATATATTTTTCAAAAAATGATGTTGCATATTGATCACTTAATTTCATATGTGTGTGTGTCTAGTGTTAGTAAAAGATTCAGCGGGCTATTCAAAAAGATGCGCAAACAGATAAACGTTGCATTTTATAAGTACATATGCTTTTGGATTACGCGGCAAATTGAATTTTACCACTAAACTAAATTAATGAAAAACCAAAAAAAATTTTTTTCTTAAAGAGCATATCTTAAATAAGAATTTTAATATTTAAACCTAATTTAGCGTTTTACTTGAATATCATTTTTTTTAAGCGAATTTTTTTGAGTTCTAATGATGTAAATTAAGCTGTTAATTACCTTTTTTTTTTTAAATGTTATTAGCGGAATGAAATAAAACTCGGAGGGACATATTTTTGGAACTTTCTTATGTTAAGGGAAAACTGGCCACTAAAAAAGGAAAAATAATTTTTGACAAAGGTATACAAGGCGACTGAGAGATAATATAAAAACAGAAGAATCCAGCGGATTAGGATTTCTTAACCCGTATCTTTTACACCGAAATTGGTCAAAATAACTGCAGGTAAAAGTTTTATTTATTCATTTTCGCTAACGGTTGCCTCAATTTCTCAGCAATTTCCTCTAAGAATCAGTTATTTTATTTTTTCAGTGCCGTTAGCCGCTTTTCGGTGTATAGCGTTGAGTAAGATTTGTCCAGTTGTGTAAGAGCTACGATTACGTTACTTTTTTTTTTCTCACAGTTAAAAAACTAATTTTAATTTATAACGATAAAAATGTAGAAAGTAATAAATAATTCAAGCCTTACCAGAAGAAACTTCTCCCCACCCCAAAGAACCAAATCCTCAATGAAAAAATTTTTTACAACAGACAAACTTAATTTATACTACAAAAAAATTTGTATAAATGTTATACCTATGAATTTAATAATTAATATTTAATACCATTTTCTAGTAAATGTATTAATGTTACCTTTTTTATTCTGTTTTAAATGCAACTGTCGTTGATCTTTTGTCTTTTTTATTAATTTTTAATTTTTAATTTGCAATGTAAACGAAAATAGTTTAATGAGAAATATATATATATATATGTATATAGGGTTGGTCATATTAGGTGGAGCCATTTATTTAACAAAAAAACATGAAAAAAACGTATTTTTTGCTGTTTAAGTGAAAAATCATTTAATTTGGGTTAAGAAGATTTTTTTTTTTTCTTTTGGGCTTATATGCAAGACAACCCATCGGTCATTAAGGAGATTTGATTACATCACTTTGTGAAGATTAAATCGCACAAGTGGTCACCCTGAGCTCGAATGACGTAATGTTCCTGTTTTTCAGCATTTTCCATTTTGTATTTGCCAATGCTTCGGCTGATATGGGGGCTATTTTCTAGTGGATTGTGGCCTTAAGTTCGTCTAGCGTCCTTGGCTTTTGATATAAACCTTTGACTTCAAGTAGCCCCAGAGGAAAAAGTCTGGCGGTATCAAATCAGACGAACGCGGAGGCCAGTCAAAATCACCTATTGTTTTTGATATCAAACGACCAGGGAACTTAGAAAAATCGATTGTGGAACGAGCTGTATCGTGCGCCATCTTGTTGAAGCCAGAAGTGCTCCATACCATTTTCACAAACAGTCGGCATCAAAAAATCGGTTGTCATAGGCTGATAACGCACCTGATTGACGTGCCACTGTTGAACCTGATGTTTGCGGTGACCGTTCAACACTGGCTTCTACGGCCGCGATATTTTCATCGGATCGCCTCGGTCGCTTTTTATTTGGATACCTGGCATTAGCGACAGTACCAGAAGACAAAAATCATTCGTGCAAACGCCGCTTTATTGTGTTCATTGAAGGCACATTTTTCACTTTATTTTTTTTTCTCCATGCCCGTTGAGTTTACACTATTGAGAAGTTATTTTAAATGCACAGCTGAACAATTTCAGCGCGTTTGATTGGTGCGCACTGCTGCATAGCAAAAATCTCCTAAGACTGACGCTTCAAACACGTGCTATCGTTAGTCATTCTCACATTTCTTGTCAAAGTTACAGTGTTGCCAGATGGGTCCACCTAATATGGCCAACTCTGTATATATAATCTATTTGCTCATGAACAAAAGATTCAAACCGGATTACTAACAAAAATAAAAAAAAAGGAAAAATCGAATAAAAGTACTATCTTTCTATTCTTTCTATTAATTTACCATTCGAATTCTGAACTACCATATTTAAGGTTGTTATATATCAATTATTTGACAACGGTATAAGTAAATTTGTATGTGTGAAATATACGAATAATTAAATAAGCTTCTGGCTTACAATTTTCGATAATTTCTGGCTAGTGATACCTTGAATGAGCTAATAAAAATTTTATTCAAAATGAACATTTTAATTTAAAAAAGAATACGTTTTATTAAAGTAAAAATTTTATTAAGAACATTTTGGTTTAAAAAGAGAACATTTTGTTTTATTTTAAAGAATTACTGTTTTGAACTTTATTTTAACCAGTTTTTGTTTAAACTCAGCCTATCCATTATGTTTAAGCGGTTATTACAAAATTAAATAACTATAATTTTTATTAAAGTAAACGATATATTAATATAAGAAATCGGAAAATTTAATCGGCATAAAACAAGGGAAATTCAAAGAGCCAATTCAGTGGAGGATTCAATAAGTAGTTATCCAGAAGAATTTACAGAATATACTCCGGTAGAAGAAGCAAAGGAATAGGAGCGTCGCAAGATACAAATAGTGATTATATAGTATATTTATATTTTATGTTTTACGCGTGAAATTAAACCACCTGTATAGGTGTGTAATGTGAAGATGTTATAATTAGTGTGCGTGCGGCGTTGCGAAAGAGCCCTCAATTAGATAATCGTCTTATTAGTAATTCGAGCATTTTGTAATTTGTTTTGTTTATATATGTTATATTATAATTGTTAATATAAATTAAATAAAAATAGTAATTTATCTTTGTTGAAAACAATTCACGAAAATAGTGATATTGTTTAAAAAACCGCTTATGCAGAGTTTAATTTTGACGGGAAATTTAAAAATTGGTTTATTTTGAGATTTGTAAATAAAAATAAGTAAATAAATAAATAAATAAATAAATAAAAAAAAAATCTATTACGTAACTTGTCAGTTTATTTGACTGGTCACGTAATAAGGTATAATTTTATAATTTCGTTTTATTTTTCACCCCCTAAATATGAGACAAAATTTAAATTAAAAATTGTAATAATTATGTATTTTTAAAACATGTTTAAATTTCTAAAAAGGTCGTTATTTGATTTTCTTTATGAAACAAGGGCTATTTCTCAAATCTACTGCCTACCATAGAAGGTTTTACGCGATTATATTACGAATGTTATTCGCCATGTGGAAATATAGATTCGAATGAAAATAATAAATATTTCCATAGTACGATTTACACAAGCTCATCACACTGATGGAATTTGAACATACTCCTAATAGCGAGCTTTATACAAGATAGAAAAAAGAGTAGCATTATAATAGGTGTTGGTCTCTATCGGTATTATTTCACTTGAGAATATTTACACTAAACATTTTTAAATAAAACTGTAAAGAGAAAAATATCGACGTCTTAAAATTTACTTTAAAAATTGAAAACGTAACATAACATAAAAAATACTTACTCTACGAAAGGTAATAGATTTTACAGTAAGATAGGCGGGAGTATGATTATTCTCAAACAACATTAATACTCGTTAGAGTTGGCACCTGATATTGTAACAATAATTGAAATCCGCATTAAATATTGCTGGTATTTCCAATACATATAGAAAACGATCGACCATTATGCTTATTTAATATGATTTTTTAGTTGTTGCAATTTAAAAATCCGGTGCCGACCCCAATAAACACTAATATCGCTTAAGTCGTAATATTTCATTGTTAAATATATTATTTTTTATCGAGCAATTAATTTGTAATTAAACTTCTGACGTAAATCTTAAAGTCGCTTTTTTAAACTATTTCCTACATAATAGGTTATTTCCGTTATAGTATAATTAAAAATACATATTTTTTTGTGATCATTCAAAAAGGATATGAAAGCAGTGGAAAATTTTAGAAATGTCTATCAAAATGATTCTATATACATATTGAGATGCAGTAAATTAACGTTTTTTCTTTGTCTTTTTTCACTAATAAATATAGTATACGATGGCTCAGTTTAACTTAACGAAGTGTAAATTGTAAAAAGTACTTTTTTTTTCCCGCGCATTGAGATTAATTACGGGTAGGATAAAAAAATCGTGCTGTACTGGTTCTCTACGAGCTGAAACTAAAACCCCTCGTTTGTATATTAGAAGGATAACTTCGATGACAGAAGAGTTTGGTCAAGTGCTGTGGTTGTGAATGCTCGTGTTACATAAATAAACTAGCACACTTCCGGAGTAATTGGAGGTTTGTCCAGCTTAAATCGGGCCCCTCCTGCTTAAGAAAGTAAGTAAATTTATTATTATAGCCCAGCTCATTAGTTTTCCTCTTAAATTATACTATTTCATGTCACCAGCTTAGCTAACTGATCTTAGGCTCGTAAACCCCCCCCCCTGAAACTTTTTCGAAATATTTTACAAAATAAACGAAGAAATATTTATTTCGCGTATTATTTATTCTGTAACATCGGAAAACACGAAGCATTTCTGGTTTTTCGTTTTTATAAAAAAGTAAACGTCAAAAAATCTTTGAAGTAATCCGTTTGGAAATTAAATTGCCACAAATAATCTCGCTAATATCACTGAAGTGGTAATCTTGATTATCTGTTTTAATTTCAAATTTCAGCATAAGTTTAATAGCCGATCTGTCTGCTGAACAATCCTTAAATGTTTCCCCTATTCACAACATTCTCCTATTCCTTCTGCAGATGTAAAAGCATGCCCTAAACTCTTCATCTTAAATTCGGTCTCTCGACAATTCCAGCATCGTGTTCCTTATACCAATAAGCGGAAAGAAATTTATCGTGCTTCCAACTCATACATAGCTCCTACAGATTTATCCCGGAAGGAGGCGAAGTAGTTCTTACAAGCACATTAACAGGGTCCTGCTCATTCATAGTTTTATATTCAACAAAAGTCCGCTTCCAGTCTGTGATTCCTGTGACACCCAACTCACAATCAAACACATATTAACCGAACATTCCAAATTCAGTATCGTTCCTGATATATCCCTTTTTTCAATTTCGGCAAACAATTCGGCCCAAGTTGGCGTAGTCCTTCAATTGTTAAAATTTATAAATTTTCACTAACACATATAAGCTAAGCCTTTCATGCTGCACCTCTAGTCACTGGGCTGTACATGTTGCTAATTAGGGGAGAAAAAAATCAAACTCAGTAATTTTTTGTACATAAATATCTAACTTTATGTACATATGTATAAATTTATACCGTGCATATATATCGTAATATCTGTGCACATCGGCAAATTTTAACTATTTAAAGTAATATCAACATCTTGTGACGCTTTTGAGTTGAACTGATTTTTTAATATTAGCTCATGTAAAATACACAGTGTAAATTACCGTTTAATTATTATATCGTCGCCGCTATATAAATAATAAAGTACATGTCTAGAAAAGCTGCTTGCTAAAAACTACGTACATTCATAGGATTAAATATATGATTATAAATTTTATAACGGAATGTAAAACTGATATATTTACTTTTAATAGCGAATATGTATTTTTTTTTTTTTTTTCATCGGTAACTGTTCACGAAACATTTTACATAGTTGAGTAAAATTGTTATAATAATAATAATAATAACAATAATAAAAATAGCAATAATAATAATAATAATAATAATAATAATAATAATAATAATAATAATAATAATAATAATAATTATAATAACAATAATAATAAAAGATTTGAATTATTATTTTTATTTTAATAGTGGTGAACATTACGTACATTGGCATTTCGCTTTTATAAGATATTGGACAGGCAAACAACGTTAGTTGGATAATTTTCTATATACTTACTTTTGAAAAAATACTTTTTCGATTTTTTGGAATTTACGCTTTGACAAAAGCGACAACACAAACACAAACATAAACCGACATTTTTCCAGCTGCAGAACCACCTTTAATTGATGAACATCAAAAACCCAAACTGGATGTTAATCTGTAGAACAGAAAATGAGACTGATCCCGTCCCAGGCGAGTATGTTCAGTCATTTACCGAATGTTACGTCATCCGATCAATTTCAACGATTTACACGTTAATCGATTACTGATAATCGGGTCTGTGTCATTATCACCGATTACGACATTAACCCGGTGTACGTTTTAAATTATTAAATTTTAAACATTCTTGGTTCTATAAACATTTTTATAAGCGTCGTTACAGTTGGCTGTACTTTAGCCGTCGAAATAGGCGTATTTTCGAGTTAATATATATATATATATATATATGTTTTTCGTCACGGTGGTTTAACGAAATGAGAATAGGTAAAAAATGTAGACGTTAAAAAAGAAAAAATGTGATGGAAGTATGACTCCGTTTAAAAATGTGACCACGGGGAAGAATGAAATGGGGTTAAACCGTTAATCACGAATTCGGGCACATGGAATGAATGAATAGAGGGAGAAATACGGGAAATAGAAGAGAAAAATGTAGGAAATTTAATGAACAAGAAGAGGGTATTTAAAGGGACCAGAAATTAAAAGCGCGGGAGCGGAAAAAGAGAGCGAGAGACAAATAGAAATGATGGATGAATTGATAGAGAGAGATAGAATGAGGTAATGAAGGCGAGACGAAGGGGCCTGGAGAAAGTTCCCGCTCGTCCTAATGTGAGCTGGAAGAAGCGAAATTGATGGACACAGCGAAGGATTAAGATAAAGGATTTGAGAAAAGGAAATCGGTTCCGGAAGTGCTGTCATTGCGATAAAAGCGTTTTACGATGTGGCGAAGCTCGGATACGTTTAAACTTTGTACACTTTTCGCTCTGTTATTAAATGCGAAATCGGAAAAGTGCATTAAACATTTTCGTGTGTGCATACCCCAATTTAAGCAAGCCATTAAAACTCTGTTCGTGTTTGCGCCAGACCTATACATAATATACTTGTTCCCTGCTATTTGTCGACGACAAAAATATGCTCGACGCTGAACAAGTTAGTATCGATCATGCATCCTCTTTAATAGAATTCATTTTATTGACTTGAATCCAAAAAGAAAAATTAATAATAAAAAATAAAACGATACGCAGTTTTTCTTCCTGCATAAATTAGCCTTCATCAAGCGCATTATGTGTAGTAATGGAGTAGAATAATTAAAACGGTTTATTAAGTTTCGTTTTGTTTTTTTTTAAACTTTTTTCCTTTCTTCTTTTCTTTTTTTTTTTTCGTTTTTTTACGTAGCTTTTGTCCTGTGACCGGATTAATTTTTCGTTTGAGTGTATAGACAGTTTTTTTTTCTTTTTGGGGGGAGAGGGCTCGCCAACCGGGGTACCCAGAAACCATAAGAAAAAAAGAGGAGTCAATTATATCTTTATACGGTCAGTTATTGTTAGGAGAAAGGAACGAATAATAGAAACAATCTGTTGAGAGGGAAAAGATAGGACATAAGAGGCGCAATATAAAGTAGGAACATCGAGTATCGCTAAAATGAAATAGAAAGCAGAACGCTTAATAGAAAGAGATAAACACTTAATAAACACATGATCCGCATCGCAAACATGCTCTTCGTTTGAGTGGAGAAGACAATATAGAAAGGCAACCAACTAAAAAGGAAAACGAGAGGAAATAGAATATGGCTTAAAACGCAGACGAATAACGGAGACACATTACAGCACGACGAAGTGAAGGGAACAAAGAGAACCACACGGATTGGCAGCAAGACTAGCTTATGCAGACAGATAAAAAGAACAGTTGTTAGAGAGAGACAATAACCTATGGACTATGCAATAATCCGCTTAAATTTGAGCGAGGGTCCAAAATTATTTCTAAATCATTAGAAACGTATTTCATTCGCCGCTGGCAACTTCTTTCATGAAATTACGCCATCTCTGTTCCCTTCGCATTGTCAGATTACCAGTCTCTCGACATACTATAATTCTTCCTAAAAAAAGTCTTGAATAATTCCTCCCTTTTACTGCTCGTTATATTTATATTTCTATTTATCTCATATTCCCTTTGGTTTTTTTTTTACTAGCGTTTGCAGTATTACCTGTTAGCGTGTGTTTAAAGAAGTAAGTGAAGAGATAGAACGTTAGGGAATAATAATAATACGATGCCAGGTGTGCTTTCCCGACACTGAATTTTTCAATTTCTCTATTAGCCAGTTCGATTTTAGGTCAGGCAGACTTGCGAACGATAAAGTCGCGAGTTATCTTAATTTCAATAGCCGAGTACCGTATCAATACTAAACCAGTTCAAGTAAATTTATTTTTATTTTTCTAGCGCAAGATTAATCGAATTTTAAATGACATACGGTGGCTCAACATTAAAACTTGCACGTGCTGAATTCGGTGCGATGCAGTCGTAGTTGAATGTTTTCATATGTCTTATAAAAAGTCGTGTTAGGCTCGGATCATCTGAATCGTTCGCTGCTATATACTGAGTCCTGACTTCTAAGGAGCACGATAAAGAAGGGTTTCAAAAGAAAGCAGCTGACTTCCTTACTGTGTTATTGGTTTTTTTAGTGGTCTTCTAGACGCTGTGAAGAGTTTTTGATTAATTTTTTTTTTTTTTATCACACTTTGCTAAACGACTTTTTATACTCCGAATGCGTTGCATTTAACATACGTATTTCCGATTTGAATCTGCTTTGAGAGCACAGAATACGCTTGACAATTTCGAAAAAAGAAACATACCCGATTCTGATATTTTAATCAAAATATCTGACTTCAAGATTTATTCCGGAAAAAATTTAATAAAAGTACTCGATTAAAAGTAGTGTATTTTACACTAAAAGATAATATCTTAAATTACGATTATTCTTAAACAACATTAGTACTTATTAGAGTTGATATTGCAACAGTATTTAAAAATCATATTAAACGATCAGACACTCGTTTTTCATAAGTTAGCACTAGAAATATCGGGAATATTTAATGTGTAGTAGCTCTTAATTATTGTTGCAATTTGAATTTAGTGCCGACTAAAGTATTAATCTGATTTAATAATATTATTATTTTTTATCGAATTTTCAAGGTTCATCCTTTAGTCTTATTCTTTTTAATATCTATTTTAGTAGCACTGCTTCCCTTGCTTAAAAATTTTCTTCTCTTTATTCTTTACTGATTACCTACTGCTTTTTCCTCTTCCGCTGTACTAGCCAATGAAGTACAAAATTCTTTTCTTATTATGATCGAACGTGTGTTCTCTGTCCTTAATTATTACATTCGATTTCTCTTTGTAAGTTTTCTTATGCTCTATTTACCCTACGACCTTACAGTACTGCTTCTGTCACATTATCCTTAGACAATACGTTTTTTTCTCTTGTTAATTTTTTTTTTTGTATCTTGGTGTGCTTGTTGATAGTAATTTATCTCCGTCATAAAACTAAAATCGTTTGTGTGTGATATAACACATATATATATATATATATATATATATATATATATATCTGTATTCGCATAAGAAACGAAATGAGAATAATACATGTACTAATAACTATATGTAAATGATGAAAAATTAGCATTAATGGGGTGTTGGGCAAGGAACTATATTCAGCCGCTATTTTTAATTTATACGCTAACTTCCTCGATAAATATGTAAAAAATTCGACGTGTTGTAGCATTCACAATCGAGTACCGTGGCATTCATGTAGCCGAGAAATGTAAATCTATGGGTAGATGGACACCTGATGAAGCTAGCGATTAATATCAAAAAGTCAAAGGCTTATAAGAACTTCCGGTAGATGATATAGAACATACAAACCACCCATTGTAATGTATTACAGCAGCTGTTTACACAATAGCTTGACTATTAAACTTCGAATGCTCAACACGACGGAAGAATTTAAATACCTCGTCTTTAGAGCATTAACCTGGGCTAATAAGCACGTGATAATTTTTTTATACAGATTAATGTCAATAGTGGCCTTCGGTCAAGGCCATGTCCACAGGGGGGGGGGGGGGCAGGGGTTACCCCCTATGAGAACACACAATAATCTGAAAAAAATCATAAATTTAAAATAAATATTGATGATTTTTAAGGGTGTTCTTACCTACCTTTAAAAGAAAAAAAAAATATATATACTCCATATTTTTAGGTACTTCATTAATATCTTATGCAAAATTTTTTATTACGATTATAATCAATAACGTGTGTAATTTTTATTAATGTTCATATACGGGGTAATTCATTTATGTAAATTATTAATATATAAATCAAAATGATGGAAATTATTAATATAGTAAGAATATTAGTGAAAAATGTATTGTTACTTATAATATGTGAAGAAAATTTTCAAAACCTCCTCTCCCCTTTCCAAAATTCTGGGCACGGGACTGCAACCGGTCATATTTTAACGCTTTAGTAGTGTCGTGGATCACACATATTGAATCTCGGTATGGGAGGAAACAAAAATACGGTAATCAAAAGAAGAAGTAATAAAGAGATGTTTAAAGATAATAATTCTAAAAACAAAAATGAAGTTCAGTGATAACGCGTTGGAAAGCGGAAAGACAATAAAGAAGTGTCTTTAAAAATACTTTATTGCCGACTATTCGAATGTAGGACTAAAAATTTATCTTTCGACGTCGAAAAGCGGAACAACTGGGAATTGTAGGTAGAGTTGCATATTACACATTCGATCGAAGAAAAGAAATTGTAAGATGGATAACATCGACGATACAGCCTTAATTAAATTGCTGAAAGGAATTCCGAACGATAGTATAATGAATGTAGAAATAGGTCTCTGGAAATTACAAATTAAACAGTAATTATTAGATGACATAAATGCATGATACTAAAGTCAGTTTTAATGTGTATGTGGTTTGTCGGCAAAGAATCGATCATACGTGTATGATTAAAATTTAATGCGATTTATTTTTTAATATTCAAATTATTTCCTAAGAATTATTATAACTGCAAGAATTAATAAGAGCGTTATTACCTTGTGGTACTAATCATTTATTTAAACATTAAAAAATACATGTATAAAATTACACAACAAGATGAAGTGTGAAGATATTATTTACACGTACTAAAAATTACACAAAAAAAAAAAGGAAATGTAAAGAATAGTAGACGAAATCCGTAGAAGATTATTGTAAATTTTATAAATGATATATGCAATTTAAAATGCGCAGAATTATTTCATAAAAGTATACACTAATTTATGACAAAATTGAAATTTTCCTTTTTTGGAATTATTAGGAATTATTTGGAATTATTTGGAAATATTTGGAATTATAAAAAAAAATCTAAATGTGTTTCAGTATTTAGAGTACAGAAAATTCGCGTGAACGGTGCTTCGGTTTTTTTTTGTACTCGTTAAATTATAGGTCGCGCGAGCTACGTTGAAAAATGAATACAATTAAACTACAATGATCATTATGCCTTTTGGAATTCAGAAGAGAAAGAAAAGAAAATCATCATCAAAATATTCATTTTACTCGAGAAAAAGCCTGGACACAGATAAATTTTTTGCAGATCTGATGCACGTTACAAAGTCCGGAGCAAGCTTACGCTATGAAGTCAGAAGAAGAAGTCATCAAAGATTACGGTCTAACTACTCTAATTTTGTAAGTTGTTTAATTTTCGGACCATCCTTAGCAATCTGTTTGACGACCATCTTTTACACGCGCTGGACGCAAACAAGACTCTACTCCAAAATCTTTCACTTCGTATTGTTTTTCGTTAAAAGTTTAAATTAATTTCCAGTTTCGAAGAATTCCGCAGACAGGACACGCGGAAACATTCATTATATTACCGTAATCAGTGTTCATCCCACCGAACATTCTACATTGTCGCTATCTTCTATTCCATCTTTTTCTACTTCTTGTATCATACCAGCTTTCATCGTACCTGTACAATTAATCACTGACAGAATCTTCATATTGCTTTTGGCTTGATATGTCGAAGAAACAAAAAAAAAAAAGAAAAAATGACCATACGTTACGAATTCCCGTTGACTTTGCACATAATCACAGATACCCGTTATAATTAAGCAACGCTGGTTTTTAACAAAATCGATCAATCGATGAAGTCGAATTTATTTTCTGTATATGTTTTTTTTTTTTTTTTTTTAATTTCTAAAGGGAAACAAACTGTATAGTTCGGTTTTAAAATAATGCCACATATTCCTTAAGATATTCCGTGTCGTTCATAGTTCGACATCTTCATATTGCAGATCCGGGTGACCGTTGTAAATTGCCAAAAAAAACTTAAAAACACGTTTAACGTGAGTATATCGGTCCAAATGAATGCCGCGAATAATTTCGTTTACGTAGGGCAACCCGAACGATATCTGCTTCAGATTTTGCTCGTCCACTAGGACCTTGTAAGCGAAAATTATCGCGCTGTCGGTCTCGTTCGATTTCGGTATGAACTGCATCGAATTCGCCTCCGAAATTAACCCGTTGCTGTCGTTCAGGTTGTGGCGGAGTACGGTATAGTTACTGTACAACGGAAATAACGAACATTTAACTAATCTTTCGTAGCTGAAAGGCGGTAATATCATTTGTGGCATCGATTGCGGCAATATCGTTCTGACACTAATCTCGAGTTCCCTGGTCTCCATCGAGATTAAAGATCTAGATATCGCATTTAGCTGGTCGCTGGTAATATTAAATTCATTCAGTACGGCAGCGACCTGCTTCGACTTGAGCAGGTTTCGGACGGCTTCGTTCGGTACGGACATGTTTAGCTGACCGTAGCCACGATTGCAGGTCAGATATCCGGCCTGCAGCAGATAGCTAATCGATAAATCGGGAACGATACGTTCTAGTTCGATCTGTTCCGAAATGTTACCAGCCGTCACGGAATCTGTCGATTGTTCGATTAGTTGCATAGCGAATTCGGCGACGCCTCCTTTAGCGACACTCGAATTGAGTAAGTGATCGGTAAAGAACGACCGGACAAGACCGTCAAATGGCGTGTCTCGCTGTCCAACTGAGGACGGCTTGTAAACGGTTTTGCCGCCTACTTTGTATCCGCATTCGGTCGCCAATTTTCCGGCTGTCAGCTTTTCGACCCATTCGGAGGACGACAATTCGTCTTCATAAAATCCGTAATGTCGCGAGAAATACTCGTCGGATACGGTGTACGCTACTAGGTTATCGAGTCCGCGAAAGTTTTGCGAGAATTTCACGTTATACGTACCGGTGACGAGCGCTCGATCGAATCCGGAATTACTCTTCAACGATACCTGGAAGAATAGCCAGAAAAAATCGTACACCTCTCGGTACGTCTTCGATCGTAGCGTCCTGTTCTTTAGCTCGATCACGGTGCATTCTTTGCACTCGTCGTGAAATTTGCGATAGAGATCGTCGAACGTACGCATTACCGGTAAGTCGAAATCGTCGATCAAAATGTACGGTCTCCGTCGGTGATAGTCGTAAAGCGAATCGCTCAGAAACCAAAGGCTGTCCTGCAGCTGACCACGGTCCACTTTTCTCGCACGGTACTGATTGAATATTTTGACTTTGTGCTGATTCAGTCGTTCGACGATGTAACCGTATTCGTCGTACACAGTTCCGATCAGTTCGACCATTTTCGCCTCGATTTCTTTACCATCGGCTCCGGTCACGTTGCTCAGATCGATAAAGATCATCGGATGCGATCCGAAATGGCCGTGGAATCCGGTTAGCCGGGAAATCTTTAGCGCACTTAGAACTTTCGATTTACCGGCGCATTCGACTTCTCCGCCGAAAAACAGTTGCTTAGCGCAACTGTCGCTGTCGTTCGTTTGCAGTTGCAAAAATTGTCTGATCATATTCAGGTTCGTACTCTTTCCCCAACCTTTCGGCCGTGTTATTGCGATCACCGGCTTATTGGTAAGGTTCAGGAAGTCGGCAATCAGCAAACTTTTATCGACGAACCGGTCATTCAGCCGTAAGCGATAGAAATTACCGGTCAAAGTTGACCGAACGATCGCCGCCGTCGCCCAGAATAACATGACGATGACTGAACAGCGCCTTAAACTTGACCGAATATGGATCGCAGATTTACCGGACGATAAGTCGTTCGACATTTCCGGTTGTCAAAATCGGCTTATTATCAACACGATTTTTTTTTTGCTTTCTATAACAGAATGTTTCTCCTATTAATAATAATATATACGTGTAAGAATTCTAAAATCGGACACGTACCTTTTTTCCCTTTTCGTCGCGATAGTTAAAAAAAGCCAAACGAAATTTTTTATTTTCTTTCGCTGATAAACTACGATCGATAAAGTGCGATAAATTTTTCCATCCGAACGCCTTCTTATTCGCTTCGTTCGTCTAGATTCTAGATCGTTTAACAAACGAAATTTGACGTAAAAAAAAACACTTCAATTCGTTGACTAACAGTCTTTTATTACTGCGGGAGGATCTACACGTATGAATTTGTACAAAAAAAAGGCGAGTTTATGCAAGACACTAGAAATAAGACGGGTATAGGTTAAAACCTTTAAAAAAACATATAAGAGTAGCTTTTATTACGCAGTCTCCTTGTTGGATTTTCAAATTTTTCACCACTTCAATCTGGTAAATTCCTTTTCCCCCTCGATTTTCACGCTAGCACTATTCTCTATCCTTCGAATCGGTTTAATTGTTGTCAGCCGTGCTGGTGGTAAGCTTATTTATTTTTATATAAAAATTAAACCCCGGTTATATTTAGCTGAAAAACGATCCAATTCTCTACTTTTTTCAACAAATAGTAAAATATATTTTATATGTGTAGTTGTATCAGTGAAAATAGATTAACTTCGATTACAAATTTATGAAAGATGTACTAATGTGTTTAGAAAATATTATAACTTGAAAGTGTAATATTTAAAAATCGAAGAAATGTTTCAATTCTGGCTGTATGCGACTACATTTATAATTAGTATATACTCTCGCGATAGCCTAGTTGCTAGAGCGCTTGACTTCCGATATGGCGGTCACGGGTTCGATCCCGAGTGACGACGAACTTTTATTACAAATAATTAAATTAAATACTTTACTAATAATCACGTGGAAGGCAATGGCAAACCACCACGTACAACATCATATGCGCGCTAGGTCAGTACACAGCAGACCCTCCACACCGGACGGACTGCACTTTTGTAAAACGATGTAAATCAAACGATTACAATCAGTTCCGAATCTAGTCTTGCCTGTGTACACATTCGTACTGCATATAATAATTGCCTGGTACACAATTTATATCTGTACAGCTAAAAATGTACGAATAGGTTGCGCCAACGCGCTATGTGTAGCAGCGTGTACGGCACCTTAAGAAGAAGATATGCACGATAAATGTCACTATTTTAGAATGTACTGGTGCAGAGAAAAAAAAAAAAAAAAAAAGACACGAGCTTGAAACATATTAATCTGCGAATGTACTACGGTGGCGGATCCACGAGGGGGGGTAAATAGAGGACATTTCCCATCCCAAAGAACCAAAGCATCTATGAAGAAAAAAATTTGTTATAACAGAGAGACTTAATTTATGCTATAAAAGATTTGTATGAATTTTAATTATAACTAATATTTAATACTATTTTCTAGTAAAACTATTAATGTTCCTTTTTTTTATTCTATTTTAAATGTCGTCGATCTTTTGCCTTTTTTATTTATTTTTAATTTTCATTTTGTAATCTTAATTAAAAATAGAGTTCAATGAGAAATATATATATATATATATATATTTAAACTTCCCCATGGGAACAAAGAGAATTCGGATCGGATTACTAACAAAAGTAAGAAAGAAGTAAAATGTCTAATAAAAATACTATCTTACTATTTCTAAACTACCATATTTAAGGTATAATTTTATAATTTCGTTTTATTTTTCACCCCTAAATATAAGACAAAGTTTTAATTAAAAATTGTAATAATTATGTATTTTTACAACACATTTCTAAATTTCTATAAATTTTATTTTCTTCATGAAGCAAGAAGTATTTCTCAAATCTACTGCCTGCCATAGAAGATTTTTACGTAATTATATAATTTCCTCCTCCAAAATGTCCTTCTTATAATTTCCCCTCCCAAAATATGCCCTTATAATTCACCCTCAATGTCCTTCTGGATCCGCCCCTGGTACACTAACGTATGTTATTTTGAAATATTATATCAAATATTAATTTGGAGTGTACACGCAGAAATAACGTATTGCTGCCGCTTATTTCACAGTTGTAAAACATTATTCGGTTATTTAAACTCTTTTTCGGCGGCCCGTTCAGTTCGTAATGAGATTAAAGACCGCAAACGAAGCGGACGATTTACATTGACCGAGCAGAATGAAATTATTATTAGCAGTATCATGAAAAAGACAGAATTACGTACTCTAATGAGATTTTTTGTCACCTTCGAAAAATAATCTCAGTAGTACACTTAAAAATTTGGAACACTTCCGTATTGAACTAGAAATGAAATTATTTCCGGTAAACGCCGTACTAATTAAAATACCTTTTATTTTTATCGTTTTACCATCAGAATCAACTAAAACGACCGGAGTGGCCTCTTAAAAATAGTAAACAAAAACACTGACATACGCAAAATGGCAAAATATAAATATTCGCTGTTTCGTTTATTCGGGGCATTTATATAACGCTAAAAATTGTAAAATAAAATGCTTTTTTACGAAAAATAAATACCGACACTTCAAGGTTTATTATAAAAATTTAATAAAAATGCACTAAAAAGTAAAAAATAATTACTCCCGATGAGAAAAAATATATGTCAAAATAATACATAACTTAAGATGACACATTATCGTAATTCTTATACAACATTAATACCTTAATTAGAGTAGGATCCATATTACATATTACAATATCTAGGAACAATTTAATGAACATTTAACGCAGTTTTTAATTATTATTATAATATGAATCTGATGCCGTCTTTGATTAAGGTATTAATGTTGTATAAGAATTACGATAATGTGTCATTTTAAGTTATGTATTATTTTGATATATATTTTTTATCGGGAGTAATTATTTTTTACTTTTTAGTGCATTTTTATTAAATTTTTATAATAAACCTTGAAGTGTCGGTATTTATTTTTTGTAAAAAAGCATTTTATTTTACAATTTTTAGCGTTATGCTTGAATTTTTTTCTTGTTAAAAATCATTTTTTTTTCACATTATTCTCCGTACTTAATACTTAAAAAAAAATCGATTTCTTTATTTTGAACTGCATTTCAACGGTAAAAACATCAAAAGCTTCATTTCCATAGTAATTTGGCAAATTCATAATATTTTAAGTTAATAAATCTAACTGGACGTTGAAACTAATCACGAATGAAAAGCATCATAAATGCTTCAATTCCCGCATTATTAAGCATAAAAACTACCGATCAGATCTTGATGAAATTTAAATGGGACCACATGAGAAGAGCACCACTATTTGAATAAAAGAAGAATCATCAAATTCGGTTCACCTAGAAGAAAGTTCTATGGTAACACACATAAAAAAAAAAAATACAGTCCAATTGAATACCTCCTCCTTTTTTGAAGTCAGTTAAAAATAAATAATCATCAGCAGCACACGGTTCTTCAAACTCGATTTTATAATCTGCATACCGTTTAAGAGTTAATAAATTTCTAAATTCCTTAAAGAATTCGTGTGTGTGTGTGTGTTAAATGTTCTAACATTTAATAATAATTTAGAGTTTTTAGATTATGGATATGCGGGAATGATTGTAAAAATGGTGAATTATAAATTTCATCGTTTTCTGCGTACGGCTTTTTTGTTTTCACTAATATCGATCGTTTCGTTCGCCGCAGACGATTGTATAAATAAAAATATTTTAATCGACACGATGTGTACCGAAAAGAAAGTTTTATTTCTAAACGCTCGAAATGCTAAAGGGCGCTCGCTTTATCGCGAAGAGAACATTCGGAAAGAGCTTTCGCGGAAATATGCTTGAAAGCTATCAAAGTTTTCATCTCTGTTGTAATCGAATATGTTGTGGGGTGGGGAACTGCTAAAACCCGGCAGACTAGACAGATTTCTAAGAATGCTGAAACCGCATTTACTAATTCTGCTGACATTTTATAAAGTAGATTTAAATAAGAAAAAGAAAGATTGCATCCGACTGGAAGCCGAAGCAATGACGTCAATTTCAACTTTTATTATTAGGTTTGGCGATGACGACCGACTCTTTAGACCGTTAAAGGGATTTCGCGTGTTTTTTTTTTAACGTATCCACCCACTTACCTCATTTTGGCTTTTGTCAAACTATCATCGCTGCTACTACAAAGACATTTTCGATTTCTGTTCAATCCTTTTACGCGATAAGAGCTGTTTTTAAACACACTGCCTCTTTTCTAATAGTTCTTACATCGGTGTATACATCAGACCGTTTCCTTATAAAGCACGTTCAAACCGGGCTTTTTTTGTATTTACCTCAATTGTACTAAAAATGTAAAGAAAACTTTGCTTTTTTTCGTCTCTCTAAAAGCAAAGTTTTACAGTTCGATACGGTTCGTCTACGGTTCTTACAGTCCTCCGTAGGTAGGCATAAAAAAGATTTTTTTCATGTTAAACTCCGTTAAAAACGACGTTATTAATAATTTTTCTCAATGGCACCTTTACATTTTTTTTTGTTTCTTTTTCTAATTTACGTCTTTATTATAGACTTTTCCCTTTCAGTTATAGTACGCGACTACTGAAAGAGTCCACGGCGTTTATGACTAGTGAAAAACCTACCTAGTTCAGTTTCCAAAGAAGTAGACGGTGTTACGACCGAAAGATATAAACAATTTCCATCGTCAAACGAGATTATACGTATAATAATAGTTCTAGAATTTATAGTTTCTGAACTACTGCAAATATAGCAGCCCTAAATGATGTAATTCAGTTTGTGTGCCTTCTTTTCACGCAAATTGTTCACGGATTGCACGTGGTAATCTGACATTTCAAATACTTATTTCATGATTCACGCATTTATAGTTCGTCTCCCTAGTAATCATCATCGGTAATTGTATATTGCATTCTCCATTCGACAGCTTAATATTTCCCCGGACAGATTTCTAACATCTCTCTAATAAGATTTGTCTGTGTTCTTGTTACGGTTCTATCGATCTTCCTTTTCTGTCATTTTTTGTAGCGTGGCTCTGCGGAAAATTGACTTTTCCTGAAAACACTATCCTTTAAAGGTATTTCAAAATTAGAAAAATAATAAGACAACTGAAAATTATTTTCGATAGTTCATTTTCAGTTTTGTCGTTCCTTAATTAACTAGATGACGAAAATGTCAATATAATTTGTCCGTGAATATTCGCGATCCTTTTAAACGTCCTCAATTACCGACAAGAATTCAGAAATTTCTGGTCCTCGATCTAATCGCGTCAATATATCTCGGGTATATGTGTGTTAAACTCTTTATTTATTATTGAACTGCCCAAGGGCGGCATACACAAATACTGTTAATAGTAAAATTTAAAAAAAATAAAATAAAATAAAAGGGAAAAGAAAAAAAAAATCACATTCTTAATTGACTTTGGCCATTGCCTCGGTCATTAGTTATGGTATTTTTAAAGATTGCTTAGGCACACAAGTTCATGTGGCTTAATTCTCTTAAGCCTTCTCGTATCGTTCCCGATGTTAAGGAGCTCGATCGCAGTGATGTTCGGATGGTTGTGGAGTCGGTATTCGTGCTTTTTCGCATAGATTTCGATCACCTGGTCAATCTCCGGAACTTGCAGATCTCGATGAAGGAGAGTGTTCGTTATATACCACGGTGCATTAGCTATTAGGCGTAGGACCTTATTCTGAAATCGCTGAATGACGAGTCGATTCGATTTTTTTGTTGTTCCCCATATCTGCAGGCCATAAGTCCACACAGGCTTAAGGATCATTTTGTAGATGAAGAGTTTATTGGCCATATTCATGGGTGACCGATACCCTATTAACCAATACAGTTTACGTAATTTGATGTTAAGCTCCTCGCGCTTTTTCTTTACATGAACTTTCCAGTTCATGCGTCTATCGAGATGCATTCCTAAGTACTTTGCTGAGTCCAATCTTGGAATGAACCTATCGTTTATGGTCGTAGGTATGTAGGTGCTAGGGCGAAGTGAAAAATTCACCCTGACAGATTTTTGTTCATTTATTTTGATTTTCCACCTTCTCGCCCAGTTGCAGACCTCATCAGCTGCAGATTGTAGGTCTGCAACTGCTTGATTGTATGAACTGTTTACCGAAAAGATGGCTGTATCGTCGGCGAACATGGCCACTTCCGTAGTTGTGGTCGCTTTGGGGGTATCAGCTACATAAATGAGATAGAGCAGTGGTCCCAGGATACTCCCCTGGGGAACTCCTGCTCCAATTGTCGACTGACTTGACAGAGCATTGTTGTACTTAACCCTGAAGCTTCTGTTGTGCAGATAGGACTTGAGTATTTCGCAGTGGTTTCCAGGGAGGAAACGGTTCAGCTTATAGAGCAGGCCTTCATGCCATACTCTGTCGAATGCCTTCTCAACGTCCAAGAAGATCGCCGGGCAAAATTTTTTGTCCTCCATTGCATTTTCTATCAGTCTTGTGATTCGATGGATTTGGTCGATAGTAGAATGTTTACAGCGAAAACCATACTGTGCATCAGGAATGATGGCTTCCTGGTCGATGATGGGCTTGAGTCTTTTTAAAAAGAGCTTCTCAAATAATTTACTGGGAATCGACAGCAGCGAAATAGGTCTATAAGATTGTAGTTCCATCTGAGGCTCGTTTGGCTTGGGAACTACAATAATTTTCGCTTGCTTCCATTGCCCAGGTCGGGTATATGATAAAAATTAAATAATTGTTTTATCGGTGTGTTTAATTCCCTTAATAATGTGTGTCAAATACGCTTTAATATTAAATAATGAACTCTCCTAGCGGCCAGTTAAAACGAAAAAATCTCCGAAATCCACATCCATCGCTTATAATCCGAAGTCTTACTTTAAATAACACGCTAGTCATCTAGAAATTATATTCATACGGTCTTTGTATATTATCCAGTCTGATTCGTTAGCAATGCGGCTTTCTTTGTTATTGTAAACTCTACAACTAATCCAAGATTGATGTGCCTCTTACACAGGTGTGTATGGATAGGTGTATAAGAGTGTTTGTTTATTAACTAACTAACTACGCGCGTGAAATGTTAAACTTACCTGAAATTGAAGATAGCGTGTTAAAAACTTCAAAACTCATAATATGAACTGATTAACGATTGCGAGATAATTATACTAAATACAGATATCGCATCGACTTTAATATTCGTAATCGTTTGCAATTCTTTTTAAATTAATAACTTTTCCTCATTGCTGTACAAATTCGCTACAACGTTTTCTTTTTCTCTCTCTATCGGCATAGAGGCTTTGGTTGCTACTAATCTAAACGCCTACATTAAATAGGTTTTGTTATCTACATCTATTCGTAATTGATCCGGTAGTTGTGCACAATTTACAAAATTTTGCCTACATTACTTGTGTGGAAACATTATTTCGTTCTTTTTAACCGATTTCAAAAAAGCAGGAGGTATTCAATTCGACTGTATTTTCTACTATTATACACTCGATTGTTCTGAATTAAAAGTAAAAAAAAATAAATAAATAAATAAACTTACAGGTTTATAGAGAAATTGATTTGGGAAAAATGAAGTGGCAGAATCTTGATTGCCTTCGCGGTACCGTTTAAACTCTCACCTCCCTACCCCATAAGAGATTAGAAATTGTAACAATTATTTTTGACATAAATATGTCTTACCAGCTGGGTTCAATCTAAACTTATGATGAAATGTCACGAAATTTTACAATGATTTTTACTTACAAATTCAGTGTCAGTATGAGCTAGGGAAGTGACTTATTTATATTTACCGTTATGGAAATATTTCATTCAATTTGTGATCAACAATTTAAATCCGTGTTTTAACTAAAACGAAACAGGTACTAGTAGTAGTAGTAGTAGTAGTAGTAGCAGCAATAGCGTAACATCTAAAATCCATGTCACAAAGAACCGCTATGCAAAAGTTTTACGAAAGTACTCTGGTTCAGTATTTTATCTAGCAAATTTAGCTACCGATTCTAGCCAGTTTGGAATTTCGATGTTTCGTTCTATTAAGACCTGGTTCGTATTCCCGGATTTTGTAAATTAGCAATATACGAAAATTCCTCCGGCACTGGATTAGCGAAAATATAGTTGACGAGCCCCAAAAACAAAAGATACAAAATAATAAACAAAAAAAAAAAACAAACAACCGATTCTTAGATTAAGTACACCTCTACTAGTCGTGCTGAGGAAGCAAAAAAACGACAAAAAAAAAAAAAAAAGGGTAATTAACTTTATAAAATTAATTGAAAACTGTAAAGCGGCTAAAATAAAACTTACGAATAATGGGCTCGTCTTCTATACGACCTAAAATTTACCGGGAGGGGGATACATACACTGGAGCAATAAAGTGTAGAATTGGCGTCGAGTGTTTTACGAATTCTGGGCCGCTTACAAAAAATATTACGGCACGATGAAATGAGACAGGTGTTATTTTAAGGTTCTTCGATCAGGTAAAAAACACCGATCGGAACTTCAAGGAAAATTCTTATAGTTAAGAAAAGATACCTTCGACTGTAAGGTTAGAAAGAAACTTATAGTAGAGAGGAACTGGAAAGAGAGGGGTGTATAAGCGACAAAAGACGAGTAACGAAGAGAATGTAATCATCGAAGCCGTTGTAAAAGACTTTTAGTGTCTTTCGCGCACATTTCCTCGAAGTTAGAGAATTGGTTTTGGCTGGAACGGAAGCCTCTTCGAATTGCGATAGAACTTTAAAAATCGAGTTTACGGAAATTTACTAGTCGACCGGAAAGTTCGAAGAAATGCCGATGCTAGTGTAGTAAGTTAAATTAGTGCGAGTCGAAAGGTATTTTTTTGAATTGCAATGCTGGCGTTGAGGCGTCGAATATTTATGGTGTTCCGCAAAGTGCTTATCTCGGAAGATAATTTAAAGCTACGATCTTAGATGATAAACAACAGCGGCTGAAATATCGATTATACTAATTACCGGATTAAATCGGGCAATCAGTCGACTCCGTGTGTTGTGAATGCGGCGCATTTAAAAAAATACTCGTCGAAAATCGATATCATCGTCACTGGACGAAACTGAATGACTCTTGCCGTTATTATTATACGGTCGAAGACGATGATCAAGAGATAATGTCCTCCCGAAGGAGAAGGTCGTTATTGCGACTCATAATGGGACCATTAATTTCGCGTCGTTATCGTTCGAATTATCGACGAAATCGGATATTTTTCAATTTTGCCTCTTTTTTCGTAACGAATGTTACGTTTTTTTTTTGTTTTTTTTTTTTTTTTGTATTTTTGTATTTTTTTTGGAATAAACGATAAATTCGCTCGTTGGCAGAATGCTCCGTTGTCGCCTTTTCAAATTTTACACGTCGATAAATTTTAACGAGCTTAATGTCCAACTGGACGCGGTAAGCTGAGCCGACCGACCATGTTATTACGTTGTCGGTGATCGGCCTTTAATCAGGCTGTGCTAATTTTATTACGCACCGACATATCGCTTTCATTCAAGACGGCTTTCTAAATGTATAGCCTATTAGCCTGTGTATATAGCCTGATAGAGTATATTAATTTTAATTCGATCTAAAAAACAAGCCAATACTCACGATCAGAAAAAAATAAAATAAAATACATACGCACAAATGTAAATATATATTAATTACAACGTGATTCTTAGGCTTCCCCCCGATTAGAAAAAATCTCCCAATTTTATGTCCCAAAAGAATGTCTCAAAAAAATGTCCCAAAAAATGTCCAAATTTTATGGAACATTTGTTGTATTTTATAGGATTTGTGTGATTATTATTTTAAAAATGTCACAATTTTATGTAACGAAATATGTAACGAAAAATGTAACGAAAAAATGTCTTAATAAGTTAAATGTTAGGATAGGATTTTTTTGATTATGTTATTTTTTTTGTGTTGATACCTGTAGGAATTACGTCGTAAATTTTGATCATTTTGTACAAAGTATAGAAGAGAAAGAGACAGAAATGAAAGCAAGAGTGGTCAAGAGGCACAACCCCTTACGAGGCCAAAATCGCCGAGTTTATATATATATATATATATATATATATATATATATGTGTGTGTACGTATATGTGTATATGTAATGTATACGGGTAAGAAATTATATGTATAAAAAAGCATATAAATAAATGGTTTGTTACAAGGTTCTGTATTATGGCCAAATTTAGCTTCTTATATGAGACAATATTTTCCAAAAATGTTCAAATTTTTACGTACATATTGGCGCTCCTATTAGTTACAGATCAATCAAAATTCAAATTAGGAGACAAATTATGTAACATATGCGTGACAATTAAAAATTTTGCAACAAAGAATGTTTTAAAAATTAACGTGACAAAAATAAAATCCCTTTTTTTTGTTAGTAAACATAAATATAGAAAAACTGATTATGTTTTAGAGAGTTACAAGAACTAATTAAATATTTAGGAGTATTAATGGATAAAAATTTTAAAAAATTGTATAATCATATTAAGTATGTAGTGAAAAAAAATAAATTCCTAATTATTTGTAATAGATTATATAATAACAACAATAAATTACATAAAAAAAAAAAAAAAAAAAAAAAAAAAAAAATTCATACTATATAAACATATTATTAAAAACATATACAAAGATATGTGTTACACATGTTAAGAGATTTAGCAACTAGGAAAGTTTCAAAAAATTTAAATCAGTTAAAATGAACAAGTCTTACAGAAAAGTGTTAACTATTATTCAGCATTAGTAAGAGTAGCGGCTACACATTATATGAAATAGGAAGATCTATAAATATATACATATGTAGTATTATTTATAATTAAAAATAACGGTAAAGAAAGTTACCCATTTACATTGATAAAACTTCGTAGCAACAATTACAATACAGCAGACTAGTGAAGATTTCGCGGGTTACCGAAACATCCAATAGAAGGGTGTTAAAAACGCAAAGACCGAAAGAATGCTAACTAAATGGATAGTCGATGGTGGGGAATGGTTAAATATTTTGGACACGACATCGATGGGGGACAAAAATTTGAGATGCTAAAGCTCATTATTCAAGGGAAGATCGAAGGAAGAAGAAGTGCAGGAAAATGGAAAACAGGCTGGATACAAAACATGAAGAACTGGACTGATGCTCAATCCAAGATCACATCTAAGGAGCAACGAAAAATCGTAGGTTTTCAACTGCGATCTGATCTGATTGCCAACGCTCTAAAAGAAATTATGTTTACAAAAATACAGTTATGATATAAATTAAGCCCCTCACTAGTTTAAAAAAAATGTTGGAAAGACATCCTGGATGCCTCCTTCTCTTTGGATCGCCTTATGTTTCACTTTGATAATAAAATTTTACTCTGTGAATAAAGTTCAATTTTCTATCTCATTGTTCGAAAACAGTGTACGGTTCTTTTAAATTCAGTTGAATTCTTGACTGCATTGAAAGCAAACTTTTACACAGATTGCACATTTTTGTACTATTAATGAAGAACTTGAATGGGCGACGCTAAACATGTAAATATACTTTAAACTGTTTCTTTTTTGTAGCTTTTTTTTTCATTAAGGGGAGCGAATATTTATTTAAAATTAGTAACAACCAGGCGGCAGTAATTTCGCTTCCGTCTTTTTCTTATTCGTATTATTATTTCGTCGGCATTAACTTACGTAAGTGGATTGACTGTGGCGAAAGTTTCGAGCGATTGAGTGCATCGTTCATTATAAACGTCGATGGTTTGCGATTTATGGGTCACTTATACTTGATGGACGGGGTGATGTTTTTCCGGAGGGACATTGCTCGAGAAGTGTTCAATTTACTTTAACCGTTATTTATTAGTTCACAGAAGTGTTCCGCTTTAACCGTTATTTATTTTTTCGATAATAAGTTTTTAACTAACTTAACGAGAAATTCTTTCGATTCTCAATTACTCAGTCGAAACAATTGAGAATTAAATAATCGTTGTATCGTTGTGATAAATGAAATATTTTAGTTGCATCGAGATTACAATAGTCTTTATTATTGCGTTTGCATTTCGAAGCTGTTCTTCCGGAGCATTTGAACGAAAACGAATGAATGTGAAACTAAGGAATGCATTCTTAAAGACAATAATGTACCGAAAGTAAAATGATAGCGGAATATAATACGCTTTGCAAACAACATTTGTGAAGAATTTGGAAAACTTCTGCGCGCAACGGGATGATCGATTAAGTAGATATTAGTCACGAAAAGATGCGGAAATCAAAAAAAAAAAAAAAAAAAAAAAAAAAATACCCGGAGATACCTAGAGATAGACGTGAATAGCGACTGTCCGCCGTTTGACGTCAACGGCAGCGGTATTAAAATATGGCGGAAATCAATTAAAGAAGAAAAAAAAATTAAAGAAAGGCTTTTAACATTTTAACATTTGTTTACTTACGGAAAAACGGCTGGCGATTTTTAATAATTATTAATAAACTATAACCAAACTGTATATGGCAGCGCAGTAGCCTAGTGGTTAAGGTGCTTGGCTACCAAATCAGAGGCGTCATAGGTTATCGAGACTTGTCTCGTCCCGGATCCGTATCGCTTCCAAGTTTATACCTAATCTGAAATTGAATTAGGTACCGGAGAAATCTGGGAAAGGAACTGGCCCCAGTATTTTCATCAGATCCATCAGGCTTAGTACATTATGAAAAGCTTAATTACACAATCCGCGACGCCCTGTCAAGGGTATGGGACTTGTTTTACTTATAACCAAACTAAAGGAATATTTTTTTAAAAATGTATCTTTTAAACGCGTCAAAAAAAAAATTAAAAATGAAATAATTTTTCTCGAATGATAAAAAAAAGAAAAAAAAAAGAGTTGTTAAACTACAACAGAAAGCGTTAGGATACCAAACATATGTAAGCGTGTATAAAATTGAACTCTCCCCCGCGCTTTTATATTATAGCTTTGGAAATAAATATAAAAAGAAGCTCCGTATCATCAATAAAGAGAGTTGGTGTCGAAACCCCAGAGAACGATAGACAGGTAACTCCACCACTTAAGGCGGCACGTTGAGATGGCCGCTAGTAATGTTTTTCACAATATGTTTTCATTCGCTTCGTACTTGCTATACTACGAAAATAATAATGTTCCTCTGAAAAAAAAAAAAAAAAAAAACAAAGAAAGAAAAACAAATTAGCCGGAGATTATTTATGCGCGACGATTGAGCGAGAAGAACTAGTAGAAATCCGATGTAAAAACTCCGAGCGATGAGGCATTTTATAAAGATTACAACAATTGAAAGTATCGCTCAACCGTTTACGCGTGGGCGACACGCGACTATCCCACGACTACTTATTGGAAGTCGCTCACTCTCCAACCACGTGTCCTTTCTGTCGCGCACAAGAGCCACCGGCGGTTGAGCACATTCTCGTAAATTACCCTACATTCCAATCTTCCAGAACGAGACACGGATTTGATAACCTCAGCCATGTTCTCTCAAACTCAGAAGCGAACCAAAGTGCAATCTTCCAGTTCGTCAGGGACAGTGGATTAGGGGCATTCCTGTAACCGGAGACTCTCTGGCCGTAATAGTCTAGATATTATACACGGCCCGGGGTCTAACCACGGTTTGAGAAATTAAAAAAAAAAAAAAAAAAAAATCATCATCGGGCGCGGCCGGTGAGTACCTGTGTAAAACCACTGCAGGTTTGGCATCAAAAGATTCTTTTTTTTTTTTTTTTTCAGGAAGGGAAAAAGTTACTGGTCTATTTGTTACAAGCGCGGGAATCAGGAAAAAAAAAAAACAAACCAAAACTGGAAAGATCTGTTGTAAGCTAAGCCAGTATGCGATAGATAAACATTCGTCCAGTTTCCCACAATGGTAATATAACGTATAAATTATTTTATTTCGTAATAAAATTTATACATATAATTGTATATTTTAAATAGCTTTTAAGCATATTTTACCTTTGCATACATGAATTAAAATAAAATCATAAAAAATTAATAAAGTTGAATAGTGACATCAAAATCGAGTATTCCTCCAGGGTCGATACCCGGCTACGACTACTTCGTTATACACTTACGACGTACATGTAATTTGATTATTTTTGCTAAAAATGATTTTTTTTTATATACATATATACACGCTCTGTTGCTTTAAGATTTAGTTAAATAACGACGATCTGGGGTTTCTTCTTTCCGAATCAAATTTTGATTTTTCATATTTTTATAAGTAAAAATGTGCAACGTAGTGAGTACTCCCAACCCCCACCTACCGAGGGAGTACGTACACATAAAAGTTAGTTTATTCATGAAAAAATTACGAGAAGATACTTTTCCGCGAATAAATATAAATGCGGTTCAAATAAAAATTTGTTATTTAGCAGCACGGTATAGTAAGCTTTTGCGATGACCCACAAGCCAAAAAACGACAAAAAGTCGATAAATGGAATCGCCCTAACTTTTTAGCGACGCCGTGTCAGCAAAAGCGCTTACTATGATTTCAAACGTAGTCTAAAAAAAAACCTTCACCCTAGAGGGTCGAACCTTTTAAAAGTTTTTCATTTTATTTTTTATTACGATTTCTTAGCAAAATGAATGATGGAGTAATCTTTTCCGCTTGTATTTCAAAAATGTGACGATATAGTGAAAACGGATGCTATACACCCTTAAGACATTTTCGTTCAGCGCCAAAACTACTATCACGACATGCGAAATCAATAGAATGACGAAAAATAGTTGAAAAAGAATGAATTAAGGATTACAAAAAAAAAAAAAAAAAAAATAAAGGCACAATAGCAAACAAAAAAATGAATTGAAACGAAGCAGACTTTTATCTTTTGCAAAAACTTATGCAAAAATTTCTAGAGCAGCATCTGATTGATTTAGGCATACTCAGAATGGAATAAAAAAGCCAGTAAAAAAGATAGAAAAATACGACTATACTTAAAATGATGAACTAACTGACAAATGCGTCAAGATTATGTCGGAAATAAGCTAAAACAAACGAATTACCCGAGCATTCTGCATTTAACGAATTGAGCGAATTATATTATTCTGCAAACTTTCAAGACCGGAACTTTTCAAAATTACAATTTCATCTTAATTTCGCTCATTACGATATTCAGGTTACGGCAACTCCAATGAGTTCTTTCTCTAGCGATTTTTCGGACTTAACCGTATTCACATAGTGATTTCCTTGTAATAATTTATAGTCATCATTCTATCGCCAAGTTTTGCGACATCTCAACAAAAATTAAATTTTCCTATTTTCACGATCACTTTGAAAAAATTGCGGATAATTAGAGATATCGGCATTTCGAATGTCATTAAAATTTTATTCTGGGTAATTTTTTCATTCGGCAACTACTGCCCATTCGGAAAGGCTGAATGTGAGAGTATGAAGCGTTACGAGGGAAGTAAATAAAACGGAAAGTGCGTAAATATATATATATATATATATATATATATATATATATATATACGTAGTGTAAAAAAATAGTCGAAATCAATACCGGTGGTACTGCAGAAATTTATGCAAGTTAAGACTCGTACTGTTGTGTGTTAATTAAAGAGTAAAGTAAGTCCCGCATATGCTTGAGAAGGTATCACATGGATTGTGAAGTTAAGCTTTCCATAATGGTACTATAGCTAATGAATTTAAGTAGAATACTGGGACGTTCCTTTCTACTTTTGGATTATCTGCCCTTACTTTCCCCCAGATAATTCTCTCTGGTATAATCGATATTTAATTTCAGATTAGGTATACACCATTGGGACAGCGATTTGGATCCGGAACGAGGCAAGTCTCCATAATGATTTGGTAGTTAAGCACCTTAACCACTAGGCTGCCTTGTACTAATAAAATAAATGACAAACTATCAGTATAATGCGATTTATCTCCCTTTCAGATTATGCAGTGCGTTCGTATTTGCTGATATTTTTTCCCCCTCAGATACAGCTATTTCAAGTGTTCAGACGAATATATTTATATATACATATATGCTATATTAAATCTTTAGTAACATTGTTTTTCTTTTCCAGTACTGGAATAATGCGGAAAACGCTTAGAACTGGTACGCATATTTCGTACTATTTTCTCGGTAACGGCTCGGCATTTAATGACATTTTTTAGAAATTTAAAAACAAAAACAAACGGAACAGAAAATAAAGATGAAACGTAAATAATAGATAAAAAAGGAATAGCTTAAGAAAGAGACATATAGAAAAACACTATATATGAAAGCCATGAACAGAATGAGATACAAATGAAAAAAAAGAAAGTACAATAATCCGGATCTAATTATAAAAAAGTGAGAATAAAGCGTTAATGAAACTGAGGACAAAAGGAGCAGCCAGACGCGGCGACATATGCGTAAGTAGTGAATTTTTACAATATGAAAAGCGTTAGACGAACGAGAAAATCCACGAAAAACGAATAAGAGTGGAATAATTAAAAAAAAAAAAAAAAGAAACATAGTTTAGCCTAAAAAGAATGGTACAATTCAGTTTGAAAAATATCCTGCTGATATGCAAGCCGATAATACGAACGGGGTAATCTTGTTCAGCGGAACATTTTTAAAAAAGTAGAAAATGAACTATAGTTTAAAAGTGCTTTTGAATTTAGCGGAAGAAATGGAAACGACAAGGCTAATTATCGTGCAACGTGATAATTAAATATAAATCAATGAAAACGAAAATTTAACAATTCGCAAAAGGATTAAAAAAATGTTTCAAAAAACGACATGTTCCAGAGCTTAATCGTGATTACACAAATAAAGTTTAACAACAGTAGATTTAGACTGTTTAGAGGGGAAGCCTTTGACAGATGCAACTGAGATATTTTAAAAGAAGTCTTAATGAAAACTAATGTAAATCGTGAAGAAATTAATGTTGTAATATACAACATACCAAATCTATATTATGTAATTATATATAAGAATCCTATATCGCCGAAATACTCGAATCAAGTGTTTTGTAATTTGTTATAGATTTTCTGTATCGCATTTTACCGAATGATACGCGCGATCGTTAACCTGATAAATTTTATGGTAATCAACACATCCAAAATTCCTCGAGTACCAAGTGTATAGCTATAACGTGCCAAAGGGCATCTGGTGATTGGCATAGACGTGAAAGCATATTAATTCTGATGATTTTCGGTTAATCGAAGAAAAAAAAAAAAGTATTTTTGTAATAGTCGACGACGGTTTGTCAACTGAACGAATGGATTACCTAAATAAGTCTGGTACTGTTTGATATTAACCTCAGTTTTGTCGCTTACGGGGTACTGGATAGAGTTTTTTTTGCGAGTATACAAAAGCGCAACCGCTGTGAACCCGGAAGCAATCGAAAGTTTCTATTTTTTCAAAATTAGTTTTGTTAAGAACATCGCACCGAATGCGAATAAATCTACATTTCTACTGACAATGTAATTTGTATGTTCATATTCTCTCCCGAAAGAAGATTTAATTTAATTTGAAACTTATTGAGAATTTCCATTTTAAACGCTGTCAAAATTAGACATACATGAACGGAGCGGTTCATTAAACGTTAGAATTAAACAATGTTTAATTGTCGATAAAGTAAAAAGTAAATACTTCCAAAACTGATGGAAGTTTAGAGTTTCAAAAATAATAACGAAATCTAATAAATTCGATTTTCTTTCAGAACTTTTTCGACCATGTTTTATATTTTAATGTTCGACCTTTTCTATTGAGCAATCGTCACTCTTTTCTATTAAAACTCGGTATTCCTACATCCCTTATCGGTGCTTCTTACATTCTCTCATTGCCTCCTGCTATACGGGGTTATTCCTGCTCTCGAATTATTTTTATTCCTTGTATATCTTTAAATGTTTAAAAATAAGAACTTTATTTTCTCCTTTTCCTCTTCCCACATTTCTTGAGCTAATTTTCTATTTAACGAATCCATTAAAAAAAAAAAAAAGAAAAAAAAAGAAGAAATAAAAAAGAATGTTCGAGTTATTATTAGGCGTGGGATCTTCAAAATAATAAAAATTTATTTCAGTTTATTAGTGGACTGGTCGGAGTTTTGGCATTAAAACGAATAAAATTCTATCGCGATCAACTGAGATAATTCTCGTGAAATATTAATTAATTTCGCATATTTTGAAATATTTCTTATAGAAAAGAAAAAAGAAAAAAAACCACAGTGAGCTTCCGAATGATTAGAAAAACATTTGAAATCCGTTGTCGAGTGTTGGAATAAGAGTTTATTTCCGTTGTTTTTTAAAAATAATTACGTATTTTTTGATTATGTACATTAATTACAAGTTAAGGTACACTTGGCTACTAAATCAGAGGTGTCATAGGTTATCGAGACTTGACTCGTTCGGGATCCAAATCGCTGTCCCGCCGGTATATACCTAATCCGAAATTAAATATTGGTTATACCAGAGAATTATCTGGGGAAAAGTAAAGGCGGATGAACTAGTCCAGGTGCTCTATTTAGATTCATTAGGCTTAGTACCATTATGGAAAGCTCAACTTCACAATGCATGATACCTTCTCAAGGATATATGATGGGGGACTTGCTTTACTTATTAATTACAACATAATTCTTAGGCCGTTAGATTTTGTAACGAAAAAAGTGTTCCAATTTTATGTAACGAAAGTTTTTATTAATTTGTTTAGAGTTTAAGTTTGATGCCGGTAAGAATTACGTTGAAAATTTTGATCATTTAATACAAAGTATAGGAGAGAAAGAGATAGAAATGTAAGCAAGAAAGGTTAAGGGGCAGAGCCCTTTGCGAAGCCGAAATGGCCGAGTTTAACTATATATTTTATTTTTATTTATTCTTCTTGTAGCTCATTTCCTCGATACTTCTTTTCGATTTGTTAGTTATTATGACACGTAATTATGACACATAAAAAAAGGTATCCATTACAAATAACATTTTTATTTTTATATTACGAATCGTCCGGGTTTTTCGAATAACTGAAACACGAAGAAGAAGGTGTCCTAATCGTGTACAAAGTTTTTCGCTTTGTCAACAATGAACAACGAATAATATATTATTGTCTAATGGGACATATAACGACGCGTGAATAACGGTCGATTATGATTTATTGCTGCCCTCTCTCACGTTACAATCAACACTTAAATGTAAAATTACATACGAGCCAAAACGGGAAAATCGAAATAACGAAAAAAGAAAAAAAAAAACATAGAAAAGAATTCGTTTTGACGTATTTTTTTGCCGTACTTTTTTTGTTTATTCTCGATAGAACCCGCTGGAAAAAAAGAGGCACGCAAACGTTTAATTGATTCATTAATACTGATGTATGTGTATGTTTGTTTTTTTCCGAACATTCTGTGCTAAGTAAATTTTGCACCGTTACAAACGAGAGACGGATTTTCTATGTTAATTTACAGACTTACGATGTCTCGAGCTTGTAACGGACCGATACTTTTTTCTCGAAGAACACTAGAACCAATTTCAGGATTTGATTGATGTAACTGAATCGATGTTTTATCGTGCTGTCCAGCCGATAGTCGATCTGCAGGAGCGCTTCTTCGGCAACCGAATCCATGTTCGTCTCAGTCTCGTTGATTATTCGGTACTCGATTATGACGGCGTTGGTTAGTTTTTTCTTCTTCGACATGATTATCGCAGTCACTTTGTGACCGCTTTCGTGATTACGAAAACTCTCGACCAAGTAATCCTCGCCGAACGAATAGATGATTCCCCTCAGGATTCCGGTGTAGATGACGTTGACGGAATCTTCGGACTTGACCGGAATGAAGCAGTCGGACAGATAGCGTTGCAGTCGCGCCTGAAATTCTTCAATTCGATTGCCGGTTATGTCGGCCGCTAAATCGGCGAAATCTTCCCGCGTCCGATTCAGCTTGCGGCACGCCCAGCCGACCATTCGGGTTTTCAGCAGTTCGTGAATTTCCTCGTTCGGAATGTTCACCGTCCATTTCGAATTGCCGAACGATACCGCATTCAGATAGCCGGCCTGCAGCGGAACGGTTAGGTCGTCCGCGACCCGTTCGTGAATCACTTTCGCCCGTATCTCCGACTGCACCGGTTCGCCGTCCATCAGCATTTGCAGGCTCAGCTGTACGTCTTCCGACTCGAGAATCGTGTCGGCAAACGTGTCGCCGCCGGTCGAACGATGCTCATTCAGCAAGTCGACCCAAAAATGTTCGAACTTGTTCTTGTTGGCAGCGAAATTCCTGATTGACCACGGACTATACAGCGTTATCGTTTCGTTCGCGCCGCTCCTCTCGTTCTCTTCGGTATAATTGTAGCCATACCAGCTGCGAACGGCTTGCTTGCTTTTGCCGAGAAGTTTACCGCCGAGACTGGTCATCGCCTCGTCCTCGGTCAGTCCGAAGTGCGTCGAGTATGGACCGCGTTCCAGCATGCCGTACTGGGACAACGTGGCCAGCCCGGTCAGAACCGGGTCGGACAACGGTAGCGAATAGGTGCCGACGATCAAAGCTTTCTCGACGGCCACATTCTCCTGAAACGCCTTGCCCAGTATCAGTCGGAAGAGTCGACGAGTGGTTCGGAACTGTTTCGATTTCGCCACCTTAGCGAATATTATCCAGTCCGGGTAATTTTTATAGTTCATCCGGTACTCTTCCACCATGCTAGCGTACAACCGGTTCACCGGTATGTCGTAATCGTCGATCAAAACATAAACGTTCTGGCCGAAGTGATCGGAAATCGTTCGAATCAGGAACTTCAGACTGTACAGCAATTCGGTCTCGTTGAACGTACCGTTCCGGTACAAGTTGAACTGGTTCAATTCCTCCTCTGGCAGTTTGCTCTCGCTACTGGCCAGATAGTCGTAACGTCGGAACGTGCCACTGATGAGGTCCCGTAGCGACCGTACGTTTCCTAAATAGTCGGTTCCGCTAACGTTCCGGAAACTGATCGACAACACCGGAAAACGCCCTTGCTTCTCCATGGCGAATTTACTACGTTCAATCTGTAGCGCCGGCAATTCGCGCTTCTTGTCGAAACCTAAATTGAACAGACCGCCGACGAACAGTTTGTAATCTTCCTTTTTCGCCTGCTGAATCGGTTTCCCCGAACGGTCCACTTCCGCCTGTAAGAACGTCTTCAACATGTCTAAATTGGTCGATTTACCCCATCCGGGCGGCCGCGTTATCAGGCTAACTTTATCGCCGCTTTTCAGAAACTCTTCTATAAACAGACTCTTGTCGATGAAGACGCTGCTCGTCACCAGAGTACGGAAGTCGCTGCAACTATCGATTCTATCATCGGCCAGCGGCGTCTGCAGATTGTTTATCAACAGCGCCAAACAGCAACAGAGTAACCAGAGCGGATTGAAATTAACCGAAAGTAGTAGTCCATCTGTTGCGATGTCGTTCATTAGCGGAATTTCGTGAAAAATTCGAACCGGTTTGAGTTTTAATGTTACGCTCTAGAGCAGGCGGGCTTTCGTTGTTCAGTTTAAAAGTTGGCGGTAACAACAGCGCTTGTGAACCATCATATCGTCTCTATAAAACACGGTCAATTAGTTAATTAAACCGCAACAACGAAATGTAAAACTGCACGTGTTATTTTCGCGCGACCGACAAGAATTCCACCGGATTTTATTTAACCCGTCCCCATTTTAACTGCAATTGCTTCGAATAATCGATTTCCCATTTGCCACTATTTCACACCTATTCATTGTCACGCCTCTAGAGTCATTTCGTACGACTGAAATGTAGAAAATCCATCATAATATCGCAGTTCATTATGATTATTATTACTATTATTTGCTATCGTCGCAATTAGTTGCTAGAGCGTTTGACTTCCGATATGGCGGTCACGGGTTCGATCCCGAGCGACGACGAACTTATCGCAAGAATTAAATAAATAAATAATCGCTAATAATCACATGGAAGGCAATGGCAAACATGCATAACATCATATGCGCGCGCTAGGTCAGTACACAGCAGACATGCATGGGACTGCACTTGTATATCGATAATCAAACGATTACAATCAGTTCCGAATGTAGTCTTCTTGCGTGTGTACACCTGCCTTGCATATAAACAATTGCTATGAACACTACCTATAATATCGGTACAGCTAAAAATGTACTAATAGGTTGCGCCAACGCGCTATGTAGCGTACGGCACCTGAAGAAGAAGAGAAGAACTGGTCCATGCGAGCATTTCGCGCATCTTAAAATCTCCTTCCGTTCGTTCTTTATATGAGAAAAACTCTCCATCCAAAAATGCACATTTTCTGCATTAAGATTCCTCTGGAATACACGGATATCACACCGTGTTGTTATATCACATCGATATATAGACACATAAAACACTTGCCTCAAATATTTGCAATATTCCCGGGGTAGTTCTTCGTACACATTTGTATTGCAATATTGTCAATATATATATATATATATATATATATATATATATATATATATATGTAACAAGAACGTCCATCATAGCGTTTGAAATGAGGTAGTACGGCTGAAAGAGGTGTAACTTTCCACCTTAATTAAACTATCATTTCACTTCTTCTTGCAATTCTTATTATTAGTAACTTAATTATTTAGCTGGGAGTCGCCCGGAAGGCAATGGTGCGCTTAGCGCGTATATGGAAAAAGACAGGCACATCTCCAAGTTTACCGAGAAAAGAATGGTCGCTGGTGTTCCCTATATGTGTGCGATGGACAATAAATCTAGAGGTCAAAAAAAAAAAAAAGGATACAAGCTTTTCAGATGTTTTGCTGGCGTCACATGCTAAGGTTTCCATGGACAGAGATGCGTACAAACACGTCTATACTGATCAGTCTGGAGGTCGAGGCACGAGAAAGACCGTTACCAACAATCCGTCGCCGCATTTTACAATTCTTCGGTTATGCGCCGTGGACCAAAGTCACTCGAAAAAAATATTATGCAGAGGAAGGTCCCCCCGGAAGGAGTACGAGAAATAACTGGAAAAAGACCGGAAGAATGCTTGCTAGCAACGACAGACCGTGAAAAATGGCACCACGATTGCATTCGGTCATCGTAACATGGATGATTCACAACGCTCGGAATCGAGCAACACGACGGAAGAAAAAGAAGAATTATTTAGCAAAGCTGTTTATTGTAGAGCAAGGGTTTTTCATTTGTGTTTACCCTATTGACTAAATCAGTTTTCTGAGACTTTCTTTATCAATCACATCTGGGATCTTGAAGTTTGAACTTAGGCAAAAACACTGACACAATTAGTTTATTTCCGAAATATTTCTAAATATTTAAAAAAAAAAAAAAAAGAGGAAAAAAGTATAGTTTCGTTGTTTGTAATTTTTGTATTAAAAAAAAAAAAAAAGAATAAATCCTTTTTTATTCGTTACCAAATGTGTTTGTTGGCAAATTGAATTTAGAATAACTGCGAAAACAATGTCTAGACGTTTCATTTCAACAAACAGTATTTGAGCCAACACTGATGAAAAATGCTGCCATCGCGAGTGTGCTAGAATTTCTTGAAGAGGTCCAGTGGTTAAACCAACATTCACCAGGATAATAGAACGATGCTTTACACGGCTCTTTTTAACTATTATTTCGCTTAATATAAACACATGGTGATAATCGCCGCAGATACAACTGCGTAGCATTCGAAAGAAATGAGGGCAATGTAGGGAGAAAAATCACAGAAAACGAAAACCAGGAGAAAATAAAAGAATGTAGCCCAAAAGAAAGGCAACAAAACGGTGAAATGAAGAAAACAACAACACGAAAGACTGGGTGAAATGAATAAAATTATTGGAAAAATCGTGTAAATATCTAAATAAAAACCGAAATGGTAATTTTTAAAACAGAATATTAGAGAATGGTATTTTTCTTACAAGAAGAAACGGAACGAAGCAACAATTTGAGCTAAGGAATCAGCCGCTTCGTTGTGAGCGATGCTCGAGTGGCTAGGACTCCAAATACGAATGGAGAAAAGAAAAAATGTGCACGAGCCAGCATATATGCGGTATAAGTCACAAGAGTGATCACGAACGGGAGAATAAATTAAAAGGCACTCGTGGCGTCAAAGATAATTAAATAATCGGAAAAAATACGTATTAGAAAAAATTTAAAAAAATAGGCTGTGTGCGCGTATAACAGAAGGAAGAAAGACGACTAAGCCCTGTAGTGCTGAAATTTGCAAAGATGATAGAAGCTCCGGCACAGCCAAGCTCTCTCAAACCACCCCGTTGAAATTGTTGTACGAAAAGAAAATAGGGAATTGATTATGAAATTCCTGCTTAATTATTGCCGATCGAGTTTTGAAAGTGAGTATAAAACAAAAACTCAGAAGGATATTTATTCAACGTAAAAAGGAAATTTTTGTGGAACACTATTGCTTAATCAATTAAGCCTAGATGGCAAACAATGGAAGAGGAAAAACTGGGTTTTCAGAGTCCTTGTTTTTTACGGTACGGAGGATTTCTAAATGTTTACAATTAATTAAGTGTCGGTAGCCGAATTAAAACATTCGTCAAACGAGAAATGTTTGCAATTTTCGTTATGGTGAAACAAAGCGATAAATCGTAGTTGCGATATGTTAGTGTATTACTTGATGAAAATTCCCGTACTCCGAACACATCCACCTTTTTTGTTGGTGTCCTTGTTCCGTTTCTCTCCTCCATAAAAATGTGCGTCTTTATATTTGAATTTAACGTGATTTTTTGTTGTTTTTTTTTTTTTTGAAAAACACTAAAAGTCGTACACTTTTTAATGAAAATAATAAAGCCAAAGTAATATCAGTAAAAATAAACGCACAATATTCTGATTGCTTTCATCTTCATAAATATGTGGTTCTTTGGTTTCTCTTTTTTTTTCTTTTTTTTTTTTTTTTTTTTGAAAATATATATATTTATTAATATTTACACATTTCCTCCTCATCAAGCTATACGCTTGTCTTCGAGTAATCCTAATTAGAAGTAGGGCAGTTAATTATATCCTTCAGGTTACGTTTTCTATACGTACGTATCTCTTTATACTAAGAAATTTTTTTTTTATTCTTTTTTGCAATATAGAATATCCCCATATTCTAGTGCGTGATCAGATTTATTCTTAAGATGTTTGTTCATTTTGTTTTCTATTATTATTATTATTATTATTATTACGGACTAATTATTAAGCAGGATGTGTGACATTCATCCTTTTTAAGATTAGTAATTTTCGAGAAACGGTTCCATTCCATGTGTAGAGTTTAGATTGGACAAGGTAGATTAACTTAGAATAGCCGGCACTACCATCAAAAGTTGAAGATGAAAGAATACATCTTTTTCTCTTCTTTAAAATATATTTTTGTCTGTTCTGCAAATTCCGAAATCTTCAAATGATGTATATACTACCTCTGAAACAGGGAACGGGGGGAAAAAACGCTTCTACAGATTATTGGCCTTTTCCAGTGTCGCGCAGATTAAATTTAAACCTAACTCTAGCACTCTCTCCGTATTCGTATTTTATGCTAATAGTTTTTCCGATAAAAATGTGCATTTGAAATGTATTCAGATTTCTTAAAATGTTCCAATAAAACAACCATCGCGTATATGAAACTTTTATGAAATTTCCACCAACCTATTTTTATCCGTATCAATATTTAAACGTCTGAGATGCTTCTTTTTTAATTCGGTATAGACGAAACAAATTTTTTAGCCGGGTTCCCTTGGAAATTAAGCGTTGCAGAGATTTTTTACATCGGAGTACGAATTTCGAAAGAGTTCGTAGTTTGTTCGTGTTTCTCCTTTTTTTTTTTTTTTTTTTTTTTTTTTTTTTTTTTTTTTTTTTTTTTTTTTGAGAGACTGTTCAATCTAAATGTCGATAGATGGAAAATGTAAAAGTAAAGGAAAATCCTATCGGAGTTTCATTTAGTTACCCCCTTTTAAAATTCGGTTTCGCGAAAAAGATGAAACTTTTAAAGTTATCGTATTTCTAATGAAATGAAAAACGGAAAAAAGGAATTGAACTGAAAAGGGGGCCGGATCTATAATCAAAAGGCCACTGCATACTTTGAATGTGAAACTAGTAAGTCAACTGCCGTGGTATGGTTAAATTAGTGGTTCTCATCTCGAATCGAATCCCACTGTCGTACATTAAAAAGCTTCCGAAAATTTCACTTGTTTTGGTTAATGTCCATAATTGACGCGCCAAAAAGAAAAAAAAAAAATACCGTCATCATATCAGAGCACTCAGTCGCGCCAGTATTAAAAGTGCGGTATTATTTTTTCGAAACGTTCTCCTTAACCGGATTAGACGGCGAACGGGATTCCTGAAAAATCAAAAACATTATCCGATTCTTAAAGAGTTCTAATTGCTGCAGACATTTTCGGACTACTAGATACTGTACAAGCAGGGCGCATCTACAGATCTTATAACGTGGATTTTTCTTTTCCACATCACTTCCAAAATATCCCATAAAATGAACAATCGCATGAAATGTAACATACATTGTGTCGGAGAATGTTTTCTTTCCGACTGATTATTACGTTTAATAAAGTAAATAAAATAGAATTAACACTAACAACATAATGATATAATGTCAAAAATATACAAGAACACCGACTAGTTTCGAATACTGCAATCCATCTTACAATCCATCTTCATGGTGTTGTTTCTACACACCATTAAGATGGATTGTAGTATTCGATACTAGTCGGTGTTTTTATAGTTTTTTTTTTTTTTTTTTAAATTGTATCATTGTGTTGGTAATGTTTCATTTTATTTACTTCATTCAACTGTAACACAATAGAGTATGGATTACAATCGTATTGATTGCGTTTAATTTATCTTATAATTTCGCAGGTTACAAAATGGTTCAGTTCATCGTAGGATTTTGTATTGCGCTATTCACCATGACGTCAACATAGTCAATAAGCGGAGAATTTTATTTGACACGGTAATTCCGGTCATTTTGTTTTAGTTCAAAAATAGATTTATTCTACACTTTCTTAAATTATGGAATACTGCCGTCATTTTATACAGCGCTGCTCAGACGTAATAGCGAATAATTTTAATACTTCAAAAAAATTAGAACCTTTTTCCTTCGAGCTGGCTTACTAATTTAAAATCAATTAACTCACAGATCTTTGACCCCCCCCCCACTTTTTTTTAATGACATTGAAATTTCCTTTTTTACACCAGGTTTTGAGGCAATTAAGCAAGTATCTGCGTGGTCCACAAAATCGGGAATTTTGCTTATTTTCGGTAACGCATTAATTGCACATATAGAGAGTTATTCTTAGTCTTCAACATAACGGGCATTAGTAGCAGTAGTAGGTTGTAGTAGTGATGTCACTTTTAAAAGATAGGTAACTTAAGCGACACGCAAATGACTCGGAACGTCTAAAATATAAATTTACGAAAGTCTATAATTCTCAATAGGGGGGTCGTATTTAGGTTTAATAGTTAAAACAGACAGTTGGGGGAATAACTCTGGAAAATGAAAACAAATAAAATAGGGGACATAGAAAAAAAAAAGATAAACAACATTCGTATTTTAAGGGGGAAACAGTTAAAACTCACGAAAAATCTCCAGCGATTGTAGACGATGTTCAACGATAGAATGCGCCTCGGGGATTACTTGCTACCGATTATTTTATGCAAATAGGATTTCTTTTTCGTGATTAAATTTTAAGCGATACAGAAACTAAATAGGCGTGTGCCATTTAATTGGGTCTTTTGTTTTTTCTTTTAAGTAGTTTTTATTTTTAAAAAAAAACTCATTTTCAACTATTAAGTTGAAATCATATTTATTTTAATTTTTTATTCGAGAACGAATCCCCAGCCTAGCGTAGTTGGTTATTCGTTCAGGTAGAAGACCCCTGCGGCACACTGAAAATATTAAAAAATTTCATTCGCGCTGCCGGATTAATTTTGATGCTTAATATTACTTTGTTAGAGATTTATTATTAAAACTTTTAATTTTTTCCATTATAAGATTCAAAAATTACAATTTTCTTCGAATGCGAAGAAAAAACAAAGAACACAGATTTAAGCAAGAGAAATTCTATTAAAAATACGATATACTCATACCCACTCTGGTAAGTAAAAAGAAAAAAAAAAAAAAAAAAATTGAAATATAAAAAGATTCAAAAAAAAAAAAAAATAAATAAATAAAAACGAGAAAGAAAATTAACAGATGAGGTCGCCTTTTTCAGTACCGGATGAGATTTATATTAAATCGTTCTTTCGAATTAAATGATTTGCAATATTTATTTCTTACGCAAAAATATGTATATTAACCTTATTCAATTACACCAGTGTGTACACCTTTAAATATACCTGCTGTATGTTTCAACGGTTGACGATTAAAAACACATTAATGTAATTAATATAATAATAAAAATTCACCAGAACTGACGTTTTTAAAAAGAAGGTAATAATTAAATTTAAATTAATTCTCTTGAAACACGATGAACATATTATAAACGGACGACAGTATGACGTAAATTTGATAAAAGTTATACAGGAATTTATTTTATCAAAATTCGCCGATAGTCATTTTTATTATCTTTTTTTTCCCTCCATAAATTAAAATTTATAAACCGATTCTACTTCACACTGATAATTCGGAAAACTCGAAGGAAATAAACCTCATTTATAATCTTCGCCGACTGATAAGGTTATATTTTCACGAATACATTTTCAGCCGATGTACACTCAGCTTTTTTCCTTTGTCGACTCAGTCGAGTATCTTGACTCGGTCGACTATTACACACAGCTGGAAGCTGATATATCATTGGTAAACTTGACGATTACTACGACGGCTGATATAAAAATCTATAAAATCTATATTCTATATTCTCCCTCAGTGCGATCTCGAACAATCCTTCAGTTGCCAGCTACAGTAATGCATTTTAAATGTGTACCATTAGCAGTCAACCGTGAGTTGCTGCGCAGTTTCCAATGTCTTCAACGAGAGAGACTCTATTCGTCTCTTTTGCAAAAAAAAAATCAAGCAAAAGCCGTATCTGTTCATTTTTATATTTATCCTTTTCCCTTTAGACCGCATCGAAATGTAAAACTTCAAATTTTGTTAACATGCGGTGAGTACACCAAGGAGGAGCAATCGGAATAAAAGTGATTAAATTCGTGAGAATAGATCTGCGGTATTTTCAATGAAATGTTTCAGACTAATATCCTATTTGTTCAGAAATTATACGAAAGAACAGTAATAGAAGAGACGTCACCACGCATGGTGAAATAGGACAAAATATTGCGTAACACATTGAAGGATATTGATTAAACGGCTGGCTGAGAACTTAAAGCTCAGCATTTGATGAAGTTGGCACACAGAAGATAAGGGGAAAAGAAATCACAAGAGATCGGAACTTCGGCGAAAGACGATTGTTAAAGATAAGGTGGACTGATAGAATTACAGAAAATTAAACGGAAGAAAAAATTTCGACGAGTGAAAAAGGAAGAATCGCACAAGAAATGATACATAAGGTAATGTGGGAAGAAGGAAGCGACAAGGTGAAAAAAAATTCGTGTAACTGGATAAAGAAAATTGAAATGAATATTAGAAGAAAATGCGGTGAAGACTGCGATTTTCCTTCGTAGACCTCTAAAGGCAGAAGACCGTGAATCGTGCGCTTAACAAATTATATTTCTACTAAATCAGAGTCGTGCTTAAAATTCCCCTATATGGACATATTGGTAGAATTTTTAATTTTCCCAGTATTACAAGATCATTAAAAATGTTAAAAGTCAAAATTTAAAGTCGTATGTAAACCAAAATCAACTAGTTTTACATGTAGCCACGGTGCGCTACTGTCACAATCTCCGCAAAAAGTATTGCAAATCGAAAATATGAAAATTATTTTGGTCAGTCCGAGTTTTTTTTTTGTTTCTAGTGTGATATTAATAGTTGTTTCAACGTGAAAGGTAGTGGGCTGAATTTTTTTTCCACAAATATTCCGACCAAGTGTAAAGGAATAAATGGCTACATAAAGTTCAGAAGGATTCTGGCTTTTTGGAATTATCTAGCATTAGCCAGTTTTTAACTTTATATAATTTTTAACGGTTAAGCCTTCATATCCAATGGGGGGATGTTTAGACTTAGAATTATTTGAAAAGGAAATGTATGTTAATAGCCGGAAATTTAGTAAGAAGGCAACCGTTATGTGCAAAAAATCGGGCAAGTACGTCAACATTGCCCTCGACATGACCGGGGAGAAGGGGAATAATAGGATTTACCAAAGGTGGAGAGAGAAAGAAGTAATGGCTAGAAGAACACTTTTGGCATCAGAAACCATCGGGAAATTATTGGTATAACTGGAAGGGGAAATATGAATGACAGCACGGAGAACAGCTAAAGATTGAGTAGAAAAATTGAAATGAGAGGCAGGTAATTTAACGGATTCAGAATGATTAAGAGAAGCGATAGTAAAGATAGCACACCCACTCCCTCCGGACTCTTAGATCTATCGATGTAAATACAAGCGTGAAGCGGGGGACGGCGGAATTAATAGTGGAGTTAAATTCACTAATGACAATCGAATCAGAGGAAGATTTATGAGATGACGGAAGAAAGACCAAGCTAAAAGGGTGAAGGAAGTTTGTATAAAATTAAAGAAGAAATATGAAGCGGCTTACTGAATGAAATGACATTGGAAAAAAGACTGATAAAGACGAAGGGCTGTACGAGCGAGAATAGTGAATATTTTGAGAACAGTTTTGGAGAAAAAAAATGTAAGAATGGATGAGTTTGCAACAGGAAAAAAAAATTTAATTTTAGATCGTGTGCCAGATCATAAAAACATATTTGTTATACGGGTTTGAACAGTAACCTTTCTATCACTTTTATCTGAAAGACCAATATTTGAATGTAGCACATTTACAGAATGTCTACAAATCCTGTCGATGGAGATGTGATCCATTCTACATATTTGACAAATTTTTAATCTACTGTTAAAGAATTAAACATCTCTATAAGTTTGAAATACGCAAAAGATTTTCCGTAATACTTTATCGATTATTTTAAAAACGTTTTTAATTTTTGCTTTTCTTAAAATTGATAGCAATTCTTTTCTATTCAAGAGTTAAGATTTATTTCTAAATATGACATAATTAACGGTCAATGATATTCAATATTTTTGAAACTTTTTTTGAAAATAATTTAGATCCGATTAAATTACTCGTTAAAATAAGCCTTTAAAGCTGTGGAACCTCAACAGAAAGGAAACCGAGTCTCGCCATATTTTATCATACCACATTATGGGCTAACATATCTGAAAAGAATATTGCTAAAGATGTGGCTGTCTCCTTCCTCTTATTGATTTTCCAGGAATTTTCTCCTGCACCGCCATCATGAAAATTTCATTTTCTCGGATTTTATGAGCGACGTATTTCAATCTTTGATATCCTCCAGCAGTGTTCTCTTTTCTTCTCCTACTTTTGTCAATACAGCGCTATTTGTTGTGTGTGTGTGGTCCACGATATCTTCATCAGCCGTCTGTAACACCACATTTCCAATGCGGCTATTTTCCTTTCACAATCTGCTCCCATTGTCCATGTTTCGCAGGCGTAATACGCTCCATACATAACATTCCATTATTCTTTTCCGTAAACTTAGACTCATGCTTTGATTTCCGAGCACCTTGTACAAATTATTAAATACTTTTTTCGCCATACCAATCCGCGTTCTTATTCCTTTACGATCTCTTCCATCTGTATTTATCATCACTGCCAAGTACCTGAATTGGTCTACATTTTCTATTTCTTGGTTGCCGATTTTTAAAGTAGTTTTTCTGCCACCGTTGCTTGAGAATTTCATCATCACTTTAGTTTTCTTTTAGCGTTAATTTTCATGCCGTATTTTATGCCAGTATTGTTTATTCTATCTATCATTTTCTGTGCCTGTGTTTCGGATTTGGCTATGAGCACTCTATCATCTACATAGCTTATTTCCCCGGATTCTACGCCCGTTTATTTTTATTCCCATTTTTTCAATTCCGGCTTCTTTTATAATTTCTTCTGCATATATGTTAAACAATCTCGGTGATAAGAGGCATCCCATATACACATATACATATATATACACATATACACATATACGCACATATACATATATATATATACACACATATACATATATATTTTTTCTAGAACTCTTATTTTCAACTCTAAAATGTCTTCTGAAATCTTATTTTTGCAAAACAAGTATGAAACATTATCCCCAGACAAATAACAATGTGCATGTATTTAAACATTTAAATAAACTGATTTCATTTATCATAACAAATATTCAAACTGAGCTCTACGTTGCCCAGTGCAATCTTGAACTCTTCTTTGAAATGAATCAAGGGGCTTGAAGAATTTCTTCATCTGATTAATGCTGAATAGCTTACATGATTGTGTATATTATATTTTCTCTTATTGTAGGCCCCCCTGTATATATCATACTTTTTACGGTTTCCTACAAATAATAGTCTAAAACAGTTAAGCCTGGTGAGCAAGGTGGATAATGATGAACTTAACAATCCACCTCACAGGAAACATTCTATTTAGCTAAGTTCGGATTAGTGTCATAATGTATGCTGGACAACCGTCTTGTTAAAACTAAAACTGTTGTGACGTACCTCAAGAGAAATGTTTTCCAACGAAGTTGGAATTTCTATCTGTAGCAGGTTCTAAATGTCGATTATTATTTATATTCCCATCAAAAAAAAAAAAAAAAAAAAAAAGAAAGAGAACCAATATAATCTCATTCTTAATAATCCCACACCAGACATTTCCTGATGTGTTGATTATCCGCCTTTCTCAACTAGTTCGGATTCTCCTTAGACCAATAAGTAAAGTCCCAATTACTGATGTCTTAATTACTTTTTTCAGGGGGTTTACTTCCGGCGGGAGAGTGGAAAAAATTTCCAGTCGATGTAACACAGTCAATTTACTAATATGAGACTTCGAATTTTTTATTTTACTAGGTATTTTAGATTTTATAAGGGTATACGAGTAGTTTGGGACATCCGATAGTGTGTGTGTTCTCTTAAAGGCAATAATCAATTTTGAAAGAAAAATCAATAATAAAGTTGTAAAGTCAGTTCGATGTAAATTGTCAGTATTCGGAACAAAAATATCTGACTGCCTTTAATTGATAGATTGGAAGGAATAATTTTGGCGAAATCTAATTAGATTTCTTGCAATCGAATGCTGCAGAAAAAACGAAACCCACAAAAGATGAATAGCTAACGAAGTTTAACAATATCGGTTTCGCTGGAACCGAAAATTTTCACCGCGTCGAGGCCGCTTTCAAGTTCGGAATAATAATTGCTAATTTCTTACCCAGCCTTTTGTAATTATATTTTGCAATGCAAAAAGGCAGTACTCGATAAAGCAGCTCAAGTCCAGCTTGCTTAATTATTAGCCGGGAATGGCGCGAAATTTATCTTATTTCAAAGTCAGCCACTGAATAGGCTGAAATTGAGAACAAACGCTCGAGTAGCTACGAATTCGTTTTGGGAGATGGTCCATTTTCGTGTGGCGAAATACTACCGGCTAAAATTCAGTCCTAACAAAAATCGACAACTTTTACCAGCTAGCTGCGCGTTAACCTCCTTATCTTACTACTTTCCATATTTCTATTAGAAAGAAAATCGATTAGCTATTTTTGGCTAGACTTGAAGCGCTCTCCCTTAGGTTACACGGAAATTGCGCTAGGACGTAACGGTACCGCTTTTAATTGTTCCCTTTTTCTCGGTTATTATGCAACATCTGTAATCAGCTATTTCGACTGTTTTCTTGCTCGCATTATTATTTGTTTCGTGTATATCATTATTTCGAATAACTTTTAAACGTTTAAAATTTAGTTAATTTTATCAGGTGAAATTGCACATTAAAATGGATAGTAATTGATTGAAAGAAAAAAATTCCTTTATTTATCGGCCTTTAATGTATTCGGTGCTATAGAATTTTCCGGTTTTTCCAAGAATTTGTAACGTGTAATTTTTGAAAAAGATTTCAATACCGCGGATCAAAATAAAGTTATGCTGGTTAAAAAGACGAGAATGAACGCAATATTCTGCCTACACCCGTTCCGATAACGAAAAGACGCTAACTCGGTAGAATTATGGACGAGGCTCTCAGAAAAATTGAGGTCGACAGTAGCATCATTGTGATTAAGCCGCTAAGTTATACGAGAGCCCAAATCCAGCTCAGCCGAACAGTAAGTTAAAACGATAGTTTGTCACATCTGAGAACCGTCTATTATATTCAAACAACGTAACCGGGGAAAATAAAGGAATTAATAGAAGTCTCAACAGAATCACTGAAGATGCGTGACATTTTTGACAGCTAGAAAACGAAAAGAATTAATTAAAATGATCAAGATCAGCAAAATTTGCCCAGAACTGACATCAAAAAGACTAATAATAATACACAATGATGAAGAGAAGCTGACATTAGGAGGAACGTCAACTACGAAATAGAGAATATATTCGCGAATCTCGACCAAGTATTAAGACTGCCAGTGGAAAACCAACAGAGTGTATGAATAAGTGCAGCCACAGATTATCTTGGACAGCTTCTTTTTTTTTTCTTTTTTTTTGTGGTAAAGTTAAAATGCGCACTTTGTAATTTTAACGTACACCGATTAGATCGATGACCGACAATGCCATATGATGCGGGAGACATTCGCAAATATGAACGTAAAATTAAAGGAAAAAACCCCGAGCATGACGACACTGGGAAAATGAAATATCATGTACAGACAAAAACAATGGATAAAAACAGCAATGGACCGAAAAATAGAAAATTTACAGCCATTTTGCGTTGTGCAAGTGAAAGCAGTCGGATCGTCGTGCCTTTTCAAAAAAAAAAATAAGAAAAAATCGATTACGAAACTTTACGCTCATTTGTAAATTGTGTATCGAATTAACGCACGAAATTATGTCGGCCCTAGCCAAAATGAAGTCACTGCGCGCGGTAATGTACTCTAGATGAATTGTGTAAATTTCGCTTACTTGAATTATATGTATATTATAATTCGCTTAGAAAATATTTAACGAAATCCTTTACTGCGCGATTAGTTAAGGCTGAGTACCTCTACCAGCTGATCGCGGTTGGACCGTATACTGAAAGTGAGCTACCAGTCGACGGCTGTTTTGTTACTTCTTTATCCAGCAGCGCTAGGCGACAGCGACCACTTAATTTTATTCATTTAATTGATGCAGTAATAAAATAGCACACATGTCGAGTAGTGATTATGATGAAGCTCATTTTACGTATGCAGATCGAAAAGATGGAGACTGGCACGATCAGTCGCTGGTTACCCCAGTCGTTGCGACGTTGTCTTGGTGAACAGTTCTCTATTTAAATGCCGCGATTTTGAAGATAGGTCGCGTCGCGGTATGGTCGCGGTCGCCTAGCACTGATGGGGTTACTCAGCCTAAGAGATTTTAAACGGGAATGTCGTTTAAATTTGTCCATTTATTTTAAAATCCTATATAATTTTTGAACTGTATGCTGCTAAAATTAAAATTGAACAGTTGACCATTACACATTAAAATTGTGTATATTAACGTGAAGTTATATATCGAATTGTAGTTGTTTGGCAAAAATTTTAATAAGAATATAATCTTCGGAAAATTACAACTAATCCTCCAAGAATATATCCTAACCACGTCTAATGCTATACCGATAGCTCTAAAACTCAAAATTGAGTGGCTTGTGCATCTCCGTGAATAACAAAAATATTCTTACATCGCTTAAGCAACCTTCTATCTTATCTGCAGAACTGACAGCTATCTTATTCAATATTCCCTACTCCACCGCCGTCAACAACAAAAACCTAATAATCCTGCCTGATTCCCTTACGTCACTTCAACTATTTCAAGATCCACTTTCATCAAACCCAATTTCTCGGCGCATTAATGTGATCCACCACACAATGTATCTAAACTCTATTCCAACAAACATTCATCTAAATCCTGGAATCTCTGGACATGATACGGTGGATTTGTCCGGCAAAGCTGCCACGCTTAATAGCACAATTTCTATTCTTATTCGTCCTACTGCTGTCAAGCAGCATTATAAACAACTAGTATTTTCTCTGTGAAAGCATTATTAGCGTCAGATAGAAAGTAATGAGCTTCGGAAATTAAAAGTAAAAACCGATATCGTGGAACTCCTCAAATCGAAAGTCACGTCAAGAACTACTCGTCTGCGTCCTGGACACACCCGACTTACTCAGGCCCATCTCTTATCAAATCTCTTCTTCCCCGATCGTCATTATTATGTTGAAGAGGGCTTAACGGCTGACCATATTTTTTGACATGCTTAAAAATAGCTTCTCTCCGACTCTCCCTACATGATCCTTCAATTCAAGCCGCGTTCTAGATCTTAATAATTTTTTCCAGCTCCATAAATAAAAACAGTAAATTTCCTTAAACAAGCCAAATTTTTCACATTTCATTTAATCCTATGTCTTTCCTAATTGAGCCGTGAAATCCTCTGTGTAGAGAGCTATATGTAGCTCATTAATTGGATAATACAGAAACAAAAAAAAAAAATTTCTACGCAATATATTCTGTGTGCTGCGGCGTTTTTCTCATTTCCAAATCCAATTTCAAAAACTGTCATGAAAAGCGACCTAGTTTGTAAAAACGCGACTTACCAAAACAACCAGGAAAAAATATATTTTACTTACCCGCGAGAAAAACACGTACATATCAAAAACTACCTAATATTCAATTAAAATAGTAAAATTAAAAATGTCCACTTAAAGGACGAAATATTAGCCAGTAATAGCGAAACGTATTAATAGCGCCTTAGAACGCTTAACCTAGTCTTGTTTATATAGTATTTTACAAAAAAAGCCGTTCGGTCGTGACCTATCGCAAATTTTGTCACTTAGGATAGGTGCTTCAAGTTCAGCTTAAGTACCTTCTTACAGAAGAAACCTTTTTTATTTTAATCTGTTAAAGTGAAGCTGTACTTATTTTTGTTTGTTATTGAGGTATTCATTACATATATTTATAAATATTAACAGATATATCAGGATTTGTCTAGATTTATTTACGCTTTGTTTATGCAGCGACGTCAATTTTAATTTATAAATTAAACGCATTTCATTTTCTTCTTTTATTTCGTTTTCTACGGTGTATGAGAACTGGCTGAAAGGCTGCGAGCGCCTACAGTGATGAAGAAATAATTATTACGTTTTTACGGCTCTCAATTTAAATCTGAAATAAAAGCTCGCACGAAGTAACGCGTAAATTGTTGACTAATTTAAAGGCGAAATTTGCATAAAATGAAATTAACTGGGTCGGTGCATTTATTTCCGGGATTAACGGCGGGACTAAAAGTATGCTCGTATAAACTAGAGCTAGAATATTTTCTTAACGTCCCGCTTAACATGGCCGAACACACTAGCGAATTATACAATTCTATTAATATTCCACTTGTTTCATATCTTTTTTTTTTTCGATTTTCGGGACGAAATATTTTTTAAAAATTAATTAGCGAGAATGTCCGGGAAAATTCGGAGAGAATCGCTGAAATTAATTATGCGCACTTGCATATTTGCATATTTTGTTCGTTTTTAAACTGTATATTCTAAATTCATATATAATAGTCGCCGACGCTCAGAAGTTGAGTATGGCGCTATAAAGAAGAAGACTTAACTATTAAGACCTCTGACGCGGAAAGATCCCCCCCTAACCACCATGATGGTGAAAACGGGTAAATCCACTTATCAGATTTTCTATATCGAAGATGATACAGCACTCTAGGATCTCTTTTCAACGAAGATGTTGCACCACAGCATTCCACGTTTTTACTGATCCCCCCCCCCCTTTGGGGCATGTCAACAAAGGATCTTCGCCTAGAAACGAAAGGAAGGAGAAGGATCAGTTAGATGTATAGTCGGTGTCAAATATTGATAAGATAAAGGAACTGAAGATAGGAACAACTGAGATCGACGGAAACGATAAGATATACGAGGCACAATAAGGAGTAGGGAGTTTGAGTGACAGCAGATTAGAATACAAAGAGGTGCGTTCGTTCACGAGGGATGGACATTCAAAGAGGATATGGTCAGGATCACAGACGGCTTCGTCGTCAGGATGAAGAGGGCAATAAGGGGAAAGAGCGAGATGAAAACGAAAACGCGAGGAAGGAAGAAGAGTACGATTCAGACGTAAACGGATAATAGGGACAATAACGGAGCGGTGAAGCGAAGGAAAATCGTAAAACCAAGGCCGCGTGGGAAGATTTGGTTAGATAGAAAAATAAACGGAAGGATGATTAGAAAAGGAGGAAACGTAAAAATCTGACCAAAATCTAACATGAAACTTTTTGCACAATGGGAGTAAATTAGAAACGGGAATTTTAGAGAAAAAAAAGCGGGAAGATACAGCAATCTGAGCCAAGGAATCTGCCATTTCGTTACCCTCTATCCCCATATGACTAGGGACCCAAAGCATTTCAATGCGGATAGCGTGAAGTGAGAAGAGAGTGTGAATGAGAGAGCGAATACGGCGGATGAAAAGGTCAGAGGAGTGAGAGGGAAAATGAGAGGAAATAGCTTTGATAAGGTTATGTTCAGTTCGACATTTAGAGTGAATTCTGCCGCGAGGAAAAATAACCTTATGACGTAAAAAAAAAAAAAAAAAAAATCAACGAAAGGAAGATATTAAATAATGAAAAAAAAAGTATTCCGCGTATGAGAAAGGCGATTGCCTAATTTATCTTTTTGGCTGGTCGTGGTCAAGAAGGGAACAAGATAATTTTCGATGTTATTGCTTTTTAATTTAATGAACTTTTTCAGTCATTCCAATATTGAGGGCAATGACGCAGCTGACTCTTTAGCTCGCTCAGCCGCCCGCATTGGTCCTTTCCTCGACTCTTTTCCTTCCTCAGACATTCTTTCTCTATCACGCTCTAATCATTCTAGACTTTGGTCTGACATGTATCCATCTTTATTCTCAAATCGCATTTTAAACTACCGTCTTATTCAACCGGTTCCTAGTTTCCTACCTTGGTTTCAATCTATTCCTACCTGTCGTCGTTCCACCGTTGTTTCCTTAATTAGGCTTAGAATCAATCATTCTCTACTCCCCTTCGCGATTTCGTTTTTCTTTAGCTCTTTCTCATTTATGCTCTCTTCACGCTTCTGAGCCTTCTTGTATTACTGACTCAAATCACATCCTATTCGAATGTTCCGCACTCTCTAACGAACGCTCCTTTCTTTACGCCCAACTTCTAGTTTTGGGTCTTCCTACTCCCTTTAACGCTACCTATATTCATTTCTTCTCATTGCCTTCAGTTATTCCATTGCTGCTGCCATTTCTGACCGCTTGGCTATTTAGTTATAACTCTTAATTTTTCATGTTGTTGGGTCAAGGCCGCTGGCGCGCCCAGGGTAGGAAAAAAAAAAAAAACTTTTTCGTTACGGTATTTTAATATAATTTTCTTCGTGGGCGGAAAATCAAGCTTCTTTTTCTCAATAATCTAAATGGAGAGACTTGCAATTGTTCTAAAATCCAATTGACAAATAATAAAACAGTCCCAAAAATAAATATTTTAAGGTTATTAATTAATGTTCAACTGAAATCGAAAGCTCTGTTTTTGAAATTAATTAAAATTTTGTCTTTAGAAATTAAAAACTCGCAAGAGCTGTTACACTAAAGTTTAAAATTTTCGCGACGACAGCGTCATTAATGAGTACGCGTTTAAGGGAAGAAAAAAAAGAAGTAGGATTGAAATTAGATTTAAGAAACATAAGCCGCGATAAAATAACTAAATATGCAAACAGCTTTTTCAGCAGTTTAATCTGCCGCGAACGTAGTTATATAGAATTGTTATAAAGTCAATTGAATTTCGTCAATTTTGCTCGAATTTCGTTAAACTTTTCAAAATATTTTTAAAACTTTCAACTTTTTTTTTTTTTTTTTTAAGGGGAAGACGGTACGAAGTCTTTCATTATCCGCTCGCGGGTTCGTGTCTTACTTTTTTAACCCTTTAATAATTTTTACGAAGAAGTATAATAATTAAAAAAAACAACGAATAAATTCCGTCTTAGTAAATAATAGAAAACATTTTAAATAACACCTTCGAAAATACCATACTAGAAGATACATGCTGAATTGGCAGAGTGAAAAAAAAAAAAAAAAAAAAAAGCTATATATTTTACCACAATTTCTTTACGAATAGAAAAATTCCTGAGTTCGAAGTTGAGCTGAAATATTTCACGCATACGCTCGAAGATTGAAAGTATTTTTTAATTTAAACAATTAATGGGGCTTTACCTATTTCTATTAGTGTGTTAATTTCGGTTAATAAATAAATCGTTTGAATTAATATAGCAATGCACGTTTCGCAATAAGATATTGTGAACTCCTATAGCGAATAAAATGTAGCTTTTTTTTTTTTTTTGAAATTTTCGATGTGTTAATTGTAATAATACATTTTCAGTTTGTGTAATTAAACTGAAATTAGAAGTTTTTTTTTTTTTTTTTTAAAGTCGCTATCGATGAATTTAAATTTATATCAACTCATCCTCCGAGAATATGGGGACAACTTGTAATTTCAGATTCTTTCTAATTCTACCGATTACACTATATCAGAACTGGCGCTAAGTTTAAACCGCTAGTAATAATTACAACACTCGCGATATTCGTTCGCGGTATTTTTTTTTTTTTTTTTTTGTTAAATTAATTTCTTGAACTTTTTTTTTCTTTATTTTTTCATTCTTTCGGTAGTTTTCTTTTTTTAACATGTTGTAGCATTTGTTGTTCAATATTTCTTCAAATCGAATGTGTCGTACTGACGGATATTATTTTAATTCTGCACAGTATGGACACGTGTTAAGGGGAGTTATCCTTTGCGGTATATGGTGTCATTGATTTCCGTAACGCTTTCTCCTTAAAAACCGGAATAGAGGTTGTAATTATTACGCATCTGTTCCGTATCCAACATCAGGCGACAACTAAAAAGAATAGTGACTATGAAAAAAGCTGCGTTAAAAAGAATAATTTCCGGTTCTGTTAAGTGCTCTTCGAAAACTAGTCAACGAAGCAGCCCTTTTAAACGAAAAAAAATAATGACCGATTTTCACATTCGCGACGTGTAAAATTACGAACAACATGATTGGCCAATAAAATCTGCGGTTAAATTCAGCCTTACTGTGACCAAAATTAAATTAATTAATTAAAATACTCAACTCACGTTCCGTTAATTCAATAATTAAATATTCAATCGGCGTCTTATGTTTTTTGAAACATGCAGTCTGTAATAGAATTATTTTAATTTTTACGAGCATATTTTCAGTCAACTCGAGTCATCTCACCGAGAAGAAACCTCGCATTATTTTCTTTTCCCTTTTTTCGATTCTAATAAATCGCTTAAAATCAAAACAAAACTGTTTCTGATTATGATCGGTCGAAACATCAAATAGTGTCTTTTTAATAGTCACGTGTTTTTTTTGATTTTTTTTCTTTTGGGGAGCTAAAGCGTTGTAATATTTTTCACGCAATCCTTGCTAGATGTTTTACATACGTCAAAGTAATTTTTTTCGAACGAAAATTCTGAAGGTAATCATATAAAGATAATTTTTCGAAATTTCTGTGGAAGATACCCCCCGTGCTTAAGGGGGGGGGTCTTGGGGGTTAAAAAAAATGATTTTTTTTTATTTCATAAAATGAATGTACAACATCATAAGAATATTGCGTCAAAATTTCAAATAAATCGAAGCAAAACTAACAAAGATATGGCATTATAATTGTGCGCCGCTCTAACTCTACTAAAAGAACGAAAACAACTATCTGGCCCTGACGCACAGCGGGATTAAAGAGCATATTTTTCTGTCCCTTTCGTATAATCCCTTAATTGAATTTTCGAAAAAGATTTACGCAGGTAGGTAGATGTTTATAACCATACCTTGAGACAGATTCGGTACGCGTAATGCTATTTCTTGACGACGCGAGATTTCAGTTAGAAATTAGTCTCTATTCACGATCTCTCAAACGTCATTCTCGGTTGCATCGCTGCTTTGTTTTGTCAAGAATGTTTACTCGGCCAAAACCAAAAATCCCTGTGTTCTGTTGTAAGTCCGGTCGTTTGCACTACTACATCGGGGTAGAGACGTATTTGTGTCTGAGTGATAGTGGTCGAGGCACTGACTTGTACTTGCGGCGGAAAACGCAATACTGTGTGTCAAGTAACGCTGAGCTGAGCGAAGATTTTGTATGTTAATCAATAAAAGGAATGTGTAGAACACGTCCAGAAGAGGATGGAGACCCGTTTGCGCGATTTAGTAAAAAAGAAGTGTAATAGATACTGAAACTAAGGCTGCAAAGAAAATACAAAGGAAAACACTTTCCGGTAAAGGCAAGCTCACTGCTAAATTGATTGATAAACTAACGTTTCACTATGGTCGTGTCATCCGTTACAATTCTCATTCTCTAAAAGAAATGAAGAAGGTCATTTGGGCGACTTATTATCACTACGCTTCAACTGACAAACACTCACAGCACCAAAACTGCCCGAGCGGCAGCTGCAAACGAATTGCGTTTTTTCAAACACTCTTACTCTGCTCTACCAAGTGATGTTCTAGAGGGGATTAAACACCAATTTATGAATATCTGAGCAAAGATGCTCTCCTGGAGCGATGTATTGGCGGATTCTCTCAAAACAATAATGAGAGTATCAACCAACTTATTTGAAAGATTTCGCCAAAAACTGAGAGTGGTTCGACAATTATTGTTGAGTTTGGAGCTCATGTGGCTACCTCTACCTTCAATGAAGGCCGTGTTGTTTACCTGACCTTTCTGGAAGAGATAGGAATCAGTACAGGCCCAAGTTATCATGGATAGGCGCAATCAGTGGAAAATACACGAATGAGCAAAGCGGATGAGCGAGCGGCGGAACATACCAAAGAAGAGAGAATTCGTCGTAGGCAAGAGCAAAAAATGCTTTGGACATTCTGAATCAAAGTTCCTCACTTTATGGGCCTGGCATTGATGATTCTGTGTGAGTATAGACAAAAATTACTACCTTATTAACGTTTAATTTGTGATTTTATACTATAAAAAACTTTAAACGCGTTTTTCTCGAAACAACGTTTTCAAAGCCGGTGCACTCTGTAACTCAAAATCTACTGCACCGATCGTTCTGAAATTTGGTACACTATGTTTATAGACAATTTGCAAGGTAGCAACGTCGAGTTTTTTTTTTTTTTTTAATTATTATTATTTATTTTACAATAACAAATGGCTAATTTTTACTCAAAAATCGGTATTTTCACTTCCAAGTGTTACCAACGATTAAAAAATAAATAAAAATTAAAAAACTCAACGTTGCTACCTACAGAAACTCATTAACTAATGAAAAAACTTTAGTTTTTTCATTTCCGATAATCCAGTGTTGAGTTATACTTTTTTTCGAGGCGCGTACGAAAATTTGCTGCCATTGGCTTAATTCTTTATATTTTTCAATGAAAATTTAACACAATATTCTTCAGATGTTACTTTATCATGTACCAATTATGTAAATAAACTTGCATTAACCATATTCTCTAAAAAAATTATCAAAAAATCGTCTTTTTTTGACCTCCAAGACCCTACCCCTCCTTAATTTCCGATTACTTTTACTAAATAACGAAATTTCAAATTTTTCAGCTGAAAACACGTTTTTTTTTTTCGTTCTTGACATATCTGTATAATTATTAAAAAAAAAAATCGAAATAAGCACGGCTCCAAAAGTCGCCGCTTATAAATGATAAAAAAAAGAAAATTAAGATATCGCGACGATGTATATGAGATTAAATAATGTGTTATCGAATTGACCAGGAATAAATTTCGGTGATAAGGGAAACGCATTAGTACTTTTCCGTCTTGCCGCTTCCATGATAATGTACCTGAAACCAGGCGTCTAAAATTGTTTTTTGGATCGCAGACTACTGAAGTACAAGCACGGGCGTCCTATTTGCCCCAAAAATTTCCTTGCAAATTTTTTAATGCATCTTCAGCGAAACTTAAAAGCCCGGAAAGTCTTACATACACTGCTGCATTTCTTTTTCTTCCTCTTCCTTGTACCCTCGAGAGGACGTTATGAAACTGCTCTATTTGCCACAGTGCTCCATGTTAGTCTGCTAGGGTGTTAATGTCTCCATATATAGAATCAAACCGGAATTAATGATTTTTTAATTGTTGGCGACCGAATGTGTTCTTGGTCTACTTCCTGTTCATTTTTCCGGCAATTATCTGGCATTGTGGCGAGTTTACGTTGCACATCATACGTCATTACCAAAAACTAAGGTCACGTAGATTGATTGACACATTTACAAACCGGCATTATAGTCGTATACATAATTGACTCAAAATCAACTAAAATGTTGCCATTTTTTCCAGTTTTAATTAGAAATCTATGCTGAAAATTTCAGAAGCAATGTTTAATAACATTATTTGTCCTTTCTGGTTGAAAAAAACCAAAAGAAAAAAAAAAAACGTAGAAGAAAAAAAGAAAGAGAAAGAGAAATAAATATGTTTATTATTTTTCCAGGTTTTTTGTTATGGAATATCCGGGTTAAAATAGGAATCAATCGGAAATATCAAGTGACGGCGAAGAGATTTAGACGCATTAAGTTGATTGTTTTTCAGTTGCGCGACTTTTTCATCGCTCGCTGTAACGAATTTAAGCTTTTTTCGTTTTTTCTTTTTTTTTTCAATCTCGAAATAAATCAGGTATTTCATTAAAGCTCAATCCAACACCTCCTCATTTTCCTTCGTACCACACCCACACGTGACGACGGTATTATCTCGAACACCAAACTTCAGCTTGGATAAGAAGTTTTTAGCATAACAACGAAAATACCCGTTTAATATACGGCTTTCAATAAACATCGCGTGGTAGGTTATTTCATTTTAAAAGAACAGGAAAGGGAAAAATCCCGTAAATTCCCTAACAAATATCTTCACTCTGAGAGCAGCTATTTAAAACATTATCAAGATATTTAACGCGAATATGTGTGAAATTTGCCCCCGCGGGTTTTTCGATTTTCACTTGGGGAATCGTTTTGACATCAAATAAAAATAATTCAGCGAAATTTACAGCTATTTTTATTTTAAACGGTTTAAGGTGTATTTCAAAAAAACCACCTCGTTTTTCGATTTTATTTATTATTTATTAACAGTAAAATGCAAAATAAATGAATAGCGATGATGTTTTTTTCGAATTCTTAGGAGTAAAAGACATAAAAAAATTACTATTACTATGAATCTGAGGTGGAAAGCCGATTTTTAAGAACAGAAATAAAATTAAAATCAATTTTTTTACCGCGTTTTTGAAAGGTGACCATCGCCAAATTTTGTCAGGAAATGTCTTTTTTACTCTTTTACACTCGGGAATTTTTACTTTTTTTTTTTTGACGCGGTGGAATCTAATAAAAAAAAAAATAAAAACTAATTTTTTTTCCAAAATATCGTGTGTTTAAACACACCAAAAGTTTTTTACTGGTAAAGAAATATATAGGAAATAATTATTCAACTGAAAATATACATTTTACTCATAAAAATATTTAGAAAATTAAGAAATGCTCTCCTTCAAATAGTTAAAGGCATTAGAAATTTTTGAATTGACGTTAAAAATTTTTTAAAATATCGATATCTCTTATTTTGATTTCTGTTTTGTCTTCAGAAATTCATTAAAATTGCTAGCGCCATCTACTGGAACTTTCAGAACTATTTTTTCCCTATAGTGGTTGTTGCTTAAACGAATGTAACCCGATGCTGTAGCGAATGAAAACAGTGACGAAGACAAACTGATGTTATTTAAAATAGTTTTTCATATACATTTAATGCGAAATCATCTCATTTATTGTAAATAATTATTGATACCTTTTTTGGAAAATATAAATAATATAACTTATGAAATAAAAATTCTCATTTTTATGTATTAACAATGTAAAATCTTATGGCTAATAGCACAGAAAAATTATATCTTTTTTATTCCAATGAATTTTTGCATGAAAAGAAAAAATTTTAACATCAATTTCTTAATTTTTTAAATATTTTTATGCGTAAAATGTATACTTTCAGTTGAAAAATTATTTTCTATATATTTCTTTACCAGTAAAAAAGTTTTGGTGTGTTTAAACATACGATATTTTGGAGGACAAAATGGTTTTTATTTTTTTTCATTATGTTCCACCACTTCGAAAAAAATGAAAAAATTCCCGAGTGTAAAGTAGTAAAAAAGACATTTTCTGACAAAATTTGGCGATGGTCACTTTTCAAAAACGCGGTCAAAAAATTGATTTTAATTTTATTTCTGTTCTTAAAAATCCATAGTAATAGTATTTTTTTAATGTCTTTTACTCCTAAGAATTAGGAAAAACATCATCGCTATTCATTTATTTTGCATTTTACTATTAAAAAAAAAAAAAATAAAATCGAAAAACGAGGTGTTTTTTTTTTTTAAATACACCTTAAACCGTTTAAAATAAAAATAGCTGTAAATTTCGCTGAATTATTTTTATTTGATGTCAAAACGATTCCCCGAGTGAAAATCAAAAAACCCGCGGGGGCAAATTTCCTATATATGTAAATCCGGCTATACCCTTTTTTAGGATTATTCTTCGAACTGAACTGTATAGAGTTTCGGTTTTTTAACATCGTGAATTTTTATAAAATTATATTTGAACAGTTCACATATATGGCACCTCCAAAAAAAAAAAAAAGGAAAAAAAAAGTAACGTAGTTTTTATATGCGAGAAAAGGCTAAAAAAAATCCTTGTAATCTGTTTACTTCGATGTGATTAATTAAAACGAAAATTATACTAAAAAAGACAGAAAATTTGCAAAACGAAATTTTTTCGAAAATTAAAAGCACATTTTCTTGTTTATCAGATTTATCAGAGTAAGCCCGTGTCATCGGGAAATGGGCATTGTTGTTAGTCTTTGCGATACACACAGGTATGACGATTCTACATTAGGCCCAGACTGAGTTTAGTGTGGAAATTATAATAATATATACATTTTCATAAATAAATTTTGCCACTGACGCGTTTCGAAAATAATACCTTCAAAAGCGGGGTAATAAATCTTAGCATCATTTATTATTATTATTATTATTATTATTATTATTATGTCACATCGATTAGTACCAGTCGAAAACATTATTACACAGATTAATACATTGGGACAACAAAAATTAGATTAATAAATATTTATATAGCTACACTCAGTAGTCGATCATTGGCGAGTATAGTTCGTATATTGATGTTTGATATATCAAAGATATGTTGTGGTTAGTTGAACATTCGGCCGAAATGTGATGTACAACAGAGTTTGAATTGTGACATTTTGCACCTTGAGGACGAGATATCTTGCTTAAAAAGTACCGGTGAGTTAATATGTGCAGTACGCTGTTTGCAAATTATTATCTGTTCAGAGTTTGATTCACTTGCACTGTTGGTTTTATTCGGTGCAAATAATTATTGACTGAGAGTGATGATTTCTGTTCTAATACATGGTTCCAGAATGGCGACTTATTGGTAGTAGGCCATCCAGTTTTGTTACGGAACTGCGTTTTTTGGTTGTTTTTTTTGTTTTTTTTTTTGTCGATCGGAACTTAACACGCTGCGGCCAGTGATCTACGTAACGATTATTTTGATTTGTACAGAATTTGAAGTATATTATTTCGTATTGTTATCGTTGCACAGTATGCGCTACCGACCATGCACTTTTAGGAAAAGAGACGATCCGTGCATATTAAACAATTTCCCGAGGTTTTGACGATGTAGCTTTCTTGACAGCGTTTATTTCCGCAGAATACGTCGAAGTTTCCGTTAATACTTCGAATTTATAACATTTATCATGAAAAATTATAACTACCGCAGCTGCTGTATCTCATGGTTTCGAAAAGTACCTGTAAAAACGAAATCGAAGTCTTTTAAAGTTTCTCTTTTTTGAAATATTTACCGTATCGGATTTCCACTGGTCTAGGGAAATTTGGTAGTCCAATATCTGCCGAAATTCGTCTTCCAGCGCTTACAAATGGGTTTGTATTTTAATTTTTAAATCTTCGTCCAGTTTAAAAAAGTATTATTACATTTTCAGCAGATACCTTTTGATTCCAAAGTTGAAGCTTTAATATGAACCTCTGAATATGATCATAGTTGCTTATTACAGTGCTGTTTCTGCCTTGAAGCTTCAAGTTTAGCCGATTCAAGGCATGAAATATATCAGTTAAATAGGTCGACCTCCATTAAAATTGTTCATTGTTGATTCTTTTTTTTCTTTTCTTTGAACTCAAGAATTAGGATGACCTCTTCTTTCAATTCATTCTGGCGAGCCAACAAAAAAAAAAAAACTCTTTCGACTTCGAGATCAGAGTAGGATGTTGCTGGCTCAAATGCCTTTCAAGGCGACTGGGCCTCATGCTATCGTTACTTAAAACTTTCACGCATATCACACACTGAGGCAATGGTAGCTCGTCTTTCTCTATGAAGGTAAATCCAAACTTAATATAATCTTCTGAAAACTTTCTCTTTTTCGCTGCCATTCTGCGCCTACAGTAGTAAAATACCTGCATACAGTTACATTCCCTTTACCCTCACGTAACTGTAGATCGGCCGCTGAGAGTTTTGATTCCTGATTTAGATCTGACTAGTTATTTGGAATGATGATTAGTAACAAATACCACTACATGACAACCTACCGTTAATCCAACATTTTTCTAAGTTATTCGCATTGTTATATTTTTATAATTATTCGTACTTTTGTTACATAATACTCGTACATAAAACACTGATGGAATAGCATGGTGACCACTGAAATATAATTTTTAAATTTCCGGTTTATTCCCAGTCCAAATCCCCCTGCCCGATTTCCTGATTATTAGAATTTTACAAAAAGAAGAACGGGATTTTTTTGTTACTACTTGACCGCCGCAGCATATTTATATGAATAAAACAGAACTTGGTAATTTTATTATCGAGGTGAAGTGCAGTAAAAAATGCACTTATTTTTCGCTTCAAGTGATTTTTTCTTATTAAAAATACCGTTTTGGCTATTTTTACTCTTTCTCCTAGTTTTACGAAAAAATTCCCGGCTCATCCCTGTTTTTTTCCCAGTTTGCAAAATTCCCGGTTTTTCCGATTTCCTGGTTGGATGGTCATCCTGAATAGTTTCATAAAGATTTTTAAAAATCTTCAGCAATCATTTATGTAACAAGAATTTTTAAATACCTATGTAAAACATAAATTTCTTCTAATTTCTTTGGTATTTTTTTCATAAATTTTTAGATGCCTGAAAGGTTATTTTTGAAGGCATGTCATATTATTTATTGAACGTCCCTCGTCCGATATTTAATTTACGCGTTAAATTAATTTTTCTTTCGAAAATGCAAACTTAACTTACTGCGCCCTCCTTGACATCTCTCTATGCCCTTCTAGGGGGCGCGCCCCCCTGGTTGTGAATTCCTGATTTAGAGTATCAAATTCTACGCAATCTTTTCCGAATATTTTTTATTCATTGTAAATTTGGCATAAAACCGTTTCTTATTTTTTTAACCTATATTCTTTTTGTAACAATTAAATTATTTGTGTACAATAGTACTCGTTATATTTGTTATTTATTAGATCGTTGTATTATAATGTAGGGCTAATCGATTTAATCGATTTTAAAAAGATAACGAAAGATTAAGAGTTTTGTGATTTTAAAATGTATATAAATCACAGATTAGTTGCATTTTATTTTCTTTTATTTTCGTTTAGCATAGAAGATTAGAATATAAAATTATAAATTCTTTCATGGAACATTAGAAAAAAGAAAAAGAAAGAATAAAACATATCTTCTTCTGAAGCAATAAGCGATAAGAAGAATATTCGGGAGTAACTGATTTAACGCAAACAACAAGCACATTGAATAATAATAAATGTAAATGTCAGTAAGTAATTTACTACAATATCAGCAATCTGTGCAACTCCTCCTCCGGACTTGTTTAAATAACACGGCGCAATCTAATGCAACACTGGTAAGGCTTTGTCGATAGCTAATGCAAACGAGTCAAAGTGTACTGTGAACGTAAACACCGAATCCGTATGAGTCCCCGACGTGGACACGTATCCGGGATGCAGGGGTAACCTGCGATTCAGTTCCAGGGATCCGTGCCAGGAAAAATAACGAACCTACTTATCGCGCTAATGTAAACTATGACTCTCTGGCATACTGCTGTGATCAAGTCTAATTTGTTACCGATTGGGATTACTTTTAATTAATGTTCACTTTTGCCCTTGCATCAGATCAGCAAAGCCAATCAATTAATAGTAAAAAATACGAAAGCTTCGAAAGTAGATTTAAAGGAAAGAAGTAATCGCGAAAAGAATAATACGTCGGCAAAGTTTAAAGAATGTTTTTAGAATAACGTTGCGAATTTTGTCCATTTATAAAACGGATTTTGATCAAAAAATTCCGCGGCATACATTTTTTTTTTTTTTTTTTTTTTCGTTTATTGGCGAATAAAAACGACCCACGGGATAACGGGATAACGTTGCTAACTTACATTTATGTTTAGCGTGGGAATCGTTTTATTTAAATTTTTACGTTTAATTTATATTGAAATAAGACGTTTGAAACGGATAAAGCCAGAGCGGATTTGCTATAGGATTCATCAAACCGGGGACGCACCAGATGAAACTCGTATCGCTGGATAGGAGTTTCCACGAATTATTATCATCCACACGCCGAGTCCTAGATAGTACCACAGGGCTAGTTGCACTCTGACAGAAAGAAGAAAAAAAAAGTTTATATTTACCGTGGCGATGATTTTATTTTAAATATTTTGCACCGTTACGGGATGGCATATTTTAGGGATTTATTAAAAAATAAACGAAAAGATTATTTACTACGGTAAAAAATAATAAATTTATTTGCATTGTTAATTAGAAATAATTGAAGGCATAATAACACATCTTTTTTTTCGTGGTGAAATACAATTATTTACGTTTTACAAATCAAATTTAAATATTATGTCAATAAATATATTATGTATATATATATATATATATATATATATATATATATATATATATATATATATATATATACTCGTAGCTCTATAGATGCAGAATGATAATTTGTAATAATATTTCTGCCTTGTGTGAGTGTTTGTTTTTTAATTGTTTTTAAGTGTCGAAAATCGAATAATACAGAAAAGCGTAGCTTTCATGTCATGTGCACATAATATTAGCGTTAAATTTTAGATAGTTCATATGAGATTTATTAGTTGCGATTTGATTTTAATTCTCCTTTGAGAATAACGACGACCTTTTCATATCGTTTTAAGTGTTTACTGATTTTTTAAATTAGCATAAAGAGCAAAATGCAAGTCCAAGAGCCGCACGAATTATTCGTCACGGAAACTTTGACATGAGTCGGGACTACAATGAGTAGTTCGGAAGAAGAACGACGGTTACATTTGACGTGTATTTGCCATTTAGAAATGAAGATACAGAGATGTTAGCGAACAAGAAATTACTAGATATGGAACGCGGCTTTTTTCACATGATATCTTGATAACTTGATATTTATATTACGTATTTTAGTTATCAGCGGCCAATCATTTCCTTAATACCTTCGTGTAACATTATCAACTGCTACCATTACAGAAATTACAGACGGTGTAACTTAACAGGTTCTTACTTATTCCTATATATTTTATAAAGATAAAAGAAAATAAATTTTTTTAATAAAATTTAAAATATTTATTTACTTAATTCCATTGTATTTCACATTCCATTTTTTTTTTTTTTTTTTGTAAACCCCCTTGGGTTTTGCTACTAGAGAGCATTAGCCCAGCAAAAAGGAATAGATGCATGAAATAGAATAGAAATTATATCTTTATTTTGTCGACAGTGGAATCAAGGAACACCCCTAGAACAGGAACAACTGAGAGAAATTCCATATTCTCTTTTGTTAACCGAATTCGATGATTCACATCTGTGTCAGGCGTCTGTTGACTTTTTTTTTTAGCGCCCTTCGAAGGAGAATTTGCAATAGTTCTTGAAGTCGATTCATACGAGCGCAGGTCAAAACACACTAGTATTCCATTTAAAGACCTCAGAGTTTTGAGGGTTCGTAGAGTCGGGAGAGAATGTTATATAACCGCCGCTTGCTCCGTTAAAGATCTTTTATTCGTTTCACTGAATTGTACCTTAGGTTCACGCTATTGTAAATGTTGTCGGCGAAAAAGTTTTCTATTAAACTCTCAAAATTACAAGTTTACTTGAATCAATGCCGCTGAAAAAAAACAAGTTTTTCTTTTTCCTCTACGCGGTGCTTTCGTGATCGACGAAAAATTATTAACGATGATTAGTTCCACCGTAAAAATCGGTCAAAAATTGTAAACCACAAAAAAAAACCCGGTAACCATCATCGGAAAACAGTAGTATATGTATAAAATTACAAAAAAAATTAAAATTAACCGGATGAAATGTAAAAGTGTATTTAGGAAAATTATTAAATAACAAAAGTAATTAACAAGTTTTAGAAATAATAGCGAATTTGGGGAGGAAAAAAAGGGTGCTTAGGAAAAAAGGGAATGCGCTGATTGTTTTACTAAAAATGATCTTTTATTTTCTGACAGCATATTGATACACGGTATAGTCTAAAGAGATGTTTGTTCGATAAAAGGCCAGCGATACTCTGACGACCTTTGCAACGTAACTGTACCGTTTCCGATTGACGTTGTACAGAGCCAACTGTTTCAGGCCTTCGGTCGCATTCCGTTTTAGATCGCAGTTTGAGTCGTCTAAAATTTTGTACCCTAATATAACCGCGTTCGCGAAATTCTCGGTTTTGTTCTGTTTCGGTATTATAAACAGGCAAGGCTTCTCGAATCCGCTCGGCCGAAATCGTTCCAAAAAGAAGTAGTCCAGTTTCAACGAGTAGATTACGCTCTGAATAATGGCGTTATAGAACAGCTCAAACTGTCCTAAAGTAAGACCCAGTTGCGGTACCGCTTCGGAAATCAATTGACGCAAGTTCGCTCCGAACGAGCGTATTTCGAAATGCACTAATTTCCTAGCCAGCGGAGCAAAGTGTCGTTCCATGGTGCAATTGTACACGCGCCGCATCCAGCCTAAAACGTTATCCCGGTAAATGTTCAACAGTTCCCGATTTGGGGCTACCAAATCCCAGACGTTTCCGTCGTGTCCTTTAACCGACAGATATCCGCTATGTACGGCCATACTTAGTTCATCCCAGATCCGGTCGTACCGGATAACGGTTCCAACCATACCGGCTATACTGCCGCCGTCTACGAAATTCTGTACTTTCAGTTGCATCTCGTTGCTCGTAAGCATTTCCATTGCCAACGACGTTCGTTCGTCGTCGTGCCAATACATGTCGAACGTGAAATCGTTTCGCACGTACTCGATAATCGAGGACGGATTGAAGACCGTATCTCCGGTAAAATTGTAGCCATACCAGTCGTTCAGATCTCTGACGGTCGGCTTACTGCGACCGATTCCGACGGCGCTCTTATTAAACAGGTAATGGTCTAGTTCTTTTTCGGAAAATCCGTAAAATTCCAAAAATTCCGCATCTAGACAAGTGTTTAGCGCAGCTGCTGCGGCGGCTAACCGTTCAAACCAGTCCGGTACGCTGATGATAAACGTGCCGCATATCAGACCGCGTTCCAAAACAGGATTATCGATGAAACAGTCAGTTAACAGGCTATCCAGAAGTAGCAGCGTTTTATTGAACTCTTCGCTCAGCACGATGTCTCTGTAACCGGCCCATTCCGGCATGATCGCGTCCTGCGACTTGAACCGTTTGATTTGGTCAAGCACTAAACTATTTACCGGAACATCGTAATCGTCTAGCAGCACGTAAACGGCTCGTTGAAATCGTTCGTGCAGCAATCCGGTCAAGAATCGTAGACCGTTGCCCGAGCGTACCGGATCGTTGACGACGCCTGTACGGTACGAATCGAACGTTCGCTTCCGTTCCGGATCTAGGCCGACGCTCAGATATTCGTATCGGCGGAACAAATGTCCGATCATCGTTCGAATTTTACGCTCGATCTCGTCGTAACTGACCCCTGTTACATTCCGGAAACTGATCGACAATACTGGATACTCACCTTGCTGCTTCATGATGTAGTCCTCTTCTTCGGATATCTTTAACCGGTTTACCGCGCCAGCGCTGCCGGTAAATAGGGCGCGATTACGACCTTGAACGCGACTGCCGTCTTTCGGGTCTACTTCGATTTCGAAAAATCTCCTCAACATGTCCAAATTCGTCGTTTTACCCCAGCCCTTGGGTCGTACGACGAAGCTGAATTGGCCTGTACCGGTTCTTTTTAAAAACTCCCGAACGAGGAGGGACTTATCGACGTACAAGCCGCTGGCGATTAATTCCGCGAAATCACCGCTGACTCCGGCTAATCCGGCGCCATACAAAGTAACGATACTCAACACCGAATAAACAAGTACTCGTCGACGAGCCGAGTAGGTTAGAATCGGAGCGGCTGCGCTATTACTACCAACAACGGTATGGGCCATAATAACTTTTATGGACCACTAGAAAAACGAAATGCGAGTTTTCTTTCGTAAATATTTAAGAAATTTTACATCTCTGTTCTTTGGGGAAAATCCTAAATTAATAAAAGTTTGGTCGTTTTATAAAGGAAACAAATTAAAAATAAAAACGTTATCATTATTTTTGGAACAATACAATGCGGTAAAGTTCGCGCGATATATTATGAAGGTGTTCTCGGTCGAGCCGATACTGTGAATCTCCAATTCCGGTGTGACCGGGAAATATCGTGGAAGTCATCTAACGGCAATTAGAAGAGGAGATCATTCCTTTTGTTTTTTTTCAACTCTTTTCCTTCACATTTATCTACTATTATAGCTAACTGGTTTATATATATATATATATATATATATATATATATATATATATATATATATGTATTCGGTAGCCTTTTTCAGTTCGGGATTTACAAAGTCTAAGCGTTTGGAGATTGTTAGTATTTCATAAAAGTTGTTTCTGAAACTAATGAATAAAGCCGATCTTTTTGTTTTTCGTTTTTTTTTTTGTTTTTTTTTTTATTATTCAAGAAGAGGGTACCATAATGTAGTTAAATACTACTAAAAAAGATGTAGGAATAATAATTAAAGCATAAAGAAATGGACGAATATAGAAATGGAAAAACTCAGATTTAAAAAAGAAAAGAATTTAAAGTACCATGTGATCAGCATTGTCACGGAGATATTATACGTTGAGGAAGAAGAAATAGCGTTGTCAGAAGAGTGATATAAAAGCAGGTATGCGCATTGTATAGCGAAGATGACAGATAAGATTATAAATAGGTGGGATTAGTGTTACAGAGGAAAATAACAATTAAATTAAATGCAGATAAACACCTATAAGCTGTTTTTGTTAAAATGTATGAATGTAAAATAAATAAATTCCCCTTAATAATAAACGAAAATAAGTATAAATTTAAATTAACTTTAATAAATTAAAATAAATACCTCGATTTAAGAAAACGTTTTCGGGCTATATCATCAGTTAACAATAGTCGGTACACTCAATTAGAACTAAAAACATGTGCTTTGTATTGTTAGTTGATGACGGGGGATGTTCCGGGAAACGTTTCCTTAAATTGAGGTATTTATTTTAATTTATTTAATATAAAATTTAAAAAAAAATTATTACAAAACATTTTACGCATTAATATGAAATTATTGAAATGTAAAAACGTATAAACATAAAATCTAATTATTTATAAAAGTACATTAAGTTACCGACATATTTTGCCGTCACATACTACGAATAATCATGGTAATTACCACGATTATGGAGTATGTGACTCCGAATTCTTATAAGTAATTAAATTTTCTGTTTAAGGCAAATTAACCTATACTTATTTTTGTTTGCTAGTAAGGAATTTACTTATTTTATATTTAACAATGATAAGAAAGAAGCAGGATTGGAAGAAGAAGGACAGTTGAACTGAAATCTAGAATGGAGGTAGAACATAATATGGGACAGCTGAAAACACCCTAAGAAATATTGGACGTGAACACAGACCTGTCTGATGAACTATTTTATTTCCAAGAGTGCGTATTATTATTATTATTATTATTATTATTATTATTATTATTATTATTATTATTATTATTATTATTATTGTATATTTCTTTCTTTCTTTCTTTTGCTTTTTAAAACATCTGTATGTCCCTTATACAGAATTATTGCGCTGAGCTGTTTCTACTCATTTTTTAATGTTAGAAAAGTATTTATTTTGAAAAAAACGACGCTAACCAGATGAACCATTGAAATTAATGCAGAAATGTTTGGATGTATATTGATATTTTCCCGGAGCTTTTGTTGCAATTCTTACCAGCTTTTTTAAATTACTGACACATTTCAATGATCTTTATTATTTTTTTTTTATTCGCGTATGGTGAAATGTAGATGCTCTAATTCTGTTTTCGTCAGTAAATTGATTTTCCTTGTTTAAAGAACACGATGTCATGACAGTCAAATCCTTAAAATATTTCCCGATTCAGTACATTTTCTAGAAGGTATTATATTGTCGACTGACCGACTTTTCTGGATCAAAAATTGTACAGCTATTATCGTATATAGATTGATGATTCAGTTCGTTTAAAATAACCCGCCCGTACCGTCATAGAATTACGAAAATTATACGTAATGTCCGCTGCAGTGAACATGTTGCCATTTATACTGTACAAGTTCTTTTTTCAGAAAGATTTAGAACTTCGGATTATTCGTAAAAATTAAAAGCACGCCTAAGAACTACGGCAGCACGTGTTATTGAAAGTCTTCCTAGTTATATCTCAAACAGTGCTCTCATAATCAGCAGGTAGAGCGCAATCTGCCCGGTTATTACATCTTTAAACCGTTCTATGTATATTCGCCCACAAAGGACTTAACCGTACCGCTTAGTGATATTACTAAAACGCAGCTAATTTAATTATATATGTATATTATTTCGCTTTGAATATCTCGAAATAGAATGTACATGCTTTGATCTTTTATTGTACTTTATTAGGCGTTTTTTAATAAGCAAAATTTTTAAAAGTTTGCAAATGCCACGGAAAAGAAAAGGTTCAAGTCTTTAGAATTACTATCAGCATAATTTCGTATAAAAAATATTGTATGAATAAACTGTATCATGTTTGAGAAATAAATTTGTAAGTTACTATTCTATTTTTTACTTTTTGGTGAAATATGCAATGAAATTTAAACCAATCTTTGCACCGTCGCGAAGACAGCGATTGGAATGCTAATTTATACAGTGATTTCGAATTCGATTCACTTCTAACTCTATCTTAATATTATTACAAAAATCTTTGCATAGTAATTAGTAGTAAACCACATTTAATCTTGCTTAGCACGATATTTTTGTAAATATCGTAATATTTATTTTTTTCGCAGAAGAAGCATCATTTTCATTATAAAAATAAAAAAAGGTTTTTGTATGAAATTGTGTTATTACCATTCGTTTCATTATGAAAATATATTACTATGAAAGTGTGTTAATATTATTAGTTTTTTTTTTCGAAAATCGCTTCCAGATTTACCCAGCCTAAAATGAATTGGGAATCAAAGAAATATATGTGTGTGTGTGTGGGGTGGGGGGTGGGGGGTTAAAAAGAAAGAAACTGGCCCAATAATCTTTTCAGTTCCATTAGACTTAGCACATTATGAAAAGCTTAATTTCACAACTCCCCGAGCTCTGTTTAGGGTATGGACTGACTTTATTTTACTTTATTATGAAGGTGTATTACCACCAATCGTTTTGTTATGAACCGTTTTGTAATGAATCAATTTATTACGAATCGTTTTATTATAAAAGGATATTGTTTGGCGGATTCCGTACTTTCAAATTTTGTTAATTGGAACTTACGGATGTTTTGGAAATTTCATCGCGCAATTTGGAGCGATGTAAGCTGAAGTTGATTTTATGAAAATAAAATTTGCGTCATTTTTATCGTTAAAGTGATGTTCTGCAAAAATTGTAAATGAATTAAAAGCAAAAAAACTACTAGGCTTAAAATAAGGGTTTTTGTTTATTTTTTTAAGTGTATCAATACAATTACCAAATGGAAAAAAACAACCAAAATTGAAGCTGACATATCCAATTATTAATTAACTTCGTTTTGGGGCTGAAGAAATCTATATTAAAAAAAAGTATATCAATAATAAAAATAATAAACAAATAAATATTTATTATTATTATTATTATTATTATTATTATTATTATTATTATTATTATTAGAATCGACTGTTCTAGTAACGGGAAGTTGGCAGAAATTAGAAGCAACTTCGATAAAAAATTTCCCTTTGCATGGCCGATCATAATTAACGTTAGCTTATTCATCAAGTTGAATAATTATGTTTCACTGGGCGACCGTTGTAAAACGAGATGATTAAACCGGATTACGGTTTTTTAACCAGACAAAAAAATATATTAATAAATCGACTTAATGTAAAAGCTCAGAATAAAAGAAAACGGAACATATTGCCGAGGGCAGCAAAAAAGTCTCGATAACCGGTGACACCTGAAAGCGACGCAATGAATACAACCAGTTCCACTGACTATATTACGTTAATTTTTTTGAATCCTTTCAACATTCGACATGATGAATATGGAAAATGTTACCATGGAAGACAAAGCAGCTTTCTCATTTGCTCGTTAGTATCGGCGAATTATTAATTAACGTATACCGTTACAAATTCAACTTTAATCAAATTTCCGTTTTCGTTTTTCATTTATTTAAATTAGATTCTAATAATAATAATAATAATATTAGTGATAATTCCATTTACGAAATTTGTATTCGGTCAGCGAATTATCGATTATATCGAACCAGTTCGTGTTTCAAGTCGAATCTATTAGAGCAAAAGGCCAGGTTAATTCGCAGCAGTCTGTCGATATTTTTGTACCGACTATCGATGGTCATGTCAGCTAGGTAGTCGGTTCGTGTCCGATTTACCAGTTCACCAGGAAATTCATCCGGGTCTTCGATTACTTTATAGTATAATAAAAAGGCACGATTCGATATATCAACCTTACCGACTATCGATATGACGTCGAAGCTGCCTTTTTTATAACTTGTCGATACGAACTGCGTGCCGAACGAGTACTTTATGCTACGCATAATGCTGTCGTAGAGTATCTTTGCGTTCCACGGCAGAATTTTCTTAGTCGAAACTTTTCGCACGATCCGACGTAACGTCGAATTAAACTCGCCTACGTCGAAACGGAATAACTGCCGCGTGATCGATTCGAAATCTCCCTCGGTCGCGTTCAATTTCCGGCATGTCCATTGGATCACTTTCGTCCGAATTAGATCGAGCGCTTCCCGATTAGCCGGAACCAAGTGCGTCTGCGCGCTATAGCTGTTCGATAGCACGCTCACGAATCCGGCCGCTACCAGAGCTGTTGCGTCCCGGTTTACGTTGAAGTACTCGACCTTCCGACGTACCCCGATCAATACCGGCGAACTGTTCTCAGCCAAGTTCTGTATATTGCTTTGCATCGCATTCGCCAGCAGCACTTGGTCCGCTAGCGGGGTCGATCCGCTTCGCGACCAATAATCGCGCAACGTGTAATCTTCCGCTAGCCAGTGTCGAATCGACCACGGATTGTACATTATACACCCGGTAATGTTGTAACCGAACCAAGTCCGAATTCGCTTTCGATCCGGCTGGAACGACGTTATTCTACTCAACATATGGTCCATGTCAGTTTCGGTGAATGCGAATAATTCGAAGAATTCTTTGTTCAACAGATCGTAACTTCTGTTCTCGGGAAAGCCTTCACTGAGCTCGGCCAATTGCACGTCGAAGGTGCCGGTGACGAAAGCTTGCTGGAAATGTTGGTTCGTCTTCAATTCCGTCTCCAGCAAGTCTCTCACGAGCTCTGTCGCATTGTCCAGATCGTCCGACATGCCGACGTCGTAGTAGATCTGTTTCTCCGTATTCTGTTTGTACTGTTGTTTGACCGTTCGGCGTTTGTTCAGCAATTCGATGAACAGCCGATTCAACGGGTCGTCGTAGTCGTCCACGAAAATGTGCGGCTTTCGGTTGAATTGCCGGTGCAACAGTTTACACAAGAACGTTAAACCGGCCACCAGCTGGGTCCGATTAGCCGTTTCACCGGTCCGGTAACGATCGAATTCTTCCCGTTCCGATTCGGCTATCGGATTCTTGTCGGCCAGATAGCCGTGCAGACGGAACGCGTCCGCGAGTAGCGCTCTAAGGCCGTCCTCGAACTGTTTGTAGTTGGTCGCAGTCGGCACCTGTTTGAAGTGCAAACTGACCACCGGAAAGCGGCCTTGAATGTTCGCTATCAAGTCGCCGTTCTTCGCTATCTGTAACGGTTGCAATAGCGCGGTCCGATTTTCGTCTAATCGGACCGGACCGCCGACGAATAGCTTACGGTTCACCCGTTCCGTATCCGGTAACGGTCGTCCGTCCTGGTCCAGTTCGATCGCGACGAATCTCCTAACCATGTCTAACGCGATCGATTTACCCCAACTTCTCGGCCGTATAAACCGGTTAATTAACCCGCTCTTTCCGAGATACAGTTCGATAAAACCGGTTTTATCCACGAACGGTTCGTCGCCGGTCACTAATTCGAAGAAATCGCTCGTATTAGTGGTGCTCTTTTTCTGCTTCGCATTGTGATGACCGTCATCGGTCGAACAAAAAACACGACGGCACAAATAAAAAAGCAACAAAATTCGAATCGTACGCGACATTCTTTCTTTCGTCTAACTCGCTAAAGAAAGTGTGGTCATTTCACGGAACATCGGTAAAAGAGATTCTCTCAGAGGGTAGTTAGTAGTTTTCCGGCTGAAATTAAACGATATCACTAAGTAGCGAATGCCCGATGTCAGCCTAAAATACGGAAAATATAAACATACGCATAAGTAGACGGTATAAAATTTTATATGTTCGCGAAAATGCGCTCTTACCACCGTATCTTCGCGTCTGCCAATGAAATCGAACAATTTTTAATTGCTGCCAAGACTGACCCTCGATGTAGGCGACTAGACATGCCCCCTCCCCCGGATGAAATCTGTGCGCATGGTCATCGCGATGGTTTATAAGCTCACCCTTTAAAGCTTTAGCGTGTTTTTTTTTTCTTTTCAATTCTTAGATTTTCCGATATATTCCTAGCTAACTCAAGAGTAACCTAAACTTACGGCAGACGTCTCAAACGTATCCTTTTAATTAATATTTTCCCCAAAATGTTCTCAAGGATAAGTGACGAAACAATAAAGAGGGTAGGTTAAGACGCGAAGATCTGTTTAATGGTTTCGGTACGTGAAACATTTTTTTTTTTCTCTTTTTGCTTACAGCTTTTGTTTCTCAGATTCGACAGTTTATCGATCATAGCGGAAAAAATCCAGTCGAGTGTTGATCATTAAAAAGGACGGCACATTGTCGATGTAAAGAGTAGACGCGAGTTTCACAAAAATAAATTACAGGCGGTTTAGAGATGGCTTTTAAGGAAAAACGTTGCCTTTTTTTAGTTATTGCGTCTTTCTAATAAGAAAAATCGGCGGATCTTTGAGGTTTCGATATTCCTTCGAGCCGGCCTAAGGTAGAAAATAAATTTTGTGTAGTTTAGATAGCCTAGTGGTTAAAAGGTACTCGACAAAGAAAAAAAAAAAACAAAAAAAAAAAACGGAAGTATCATGGGTTTTCGGGAGTTGTCTCACTGCGGATCCGAGTTGCTCTCATGTATATACATGATCTGAAATTAAATGTTAGTTATACCAGAAAAATATCTGCGGAAGTCGAATCCCAGGTAGGTAAAGAAACTAGTCCCAATATGTGCTTAAGATTAGATTCTTAAGTACATTACGAAAAGAGCTTAAAATTAGGACTCGCTCTTCACACAACTTGAATAAATGTTTTTTGATAGTGTGTCCATGTTTTCGTTTATTTCATTATTTCGATTCTTTACAATTCAATTTTTTAACAATTTTAAGTAAAAACTAGTATGCGACTGTTTCGATTTAGTAAAAAGATGCACCCAAAACTGTTGATGACAAATTTAATAATAAAATGTTTAACATAGCGTTAAAAAAAAAATAGCGCATTTCCCTAAAGCTATTACCGATTAGGCGGTTGTAAGTAAAAATTATTATAAAATTTTTCGTGAATTCTCTTTTTCGCGATTAACGAAGCCTAGTCGTGTAAGATCCACATCGAAAAGTGATAAAGCAACTTTCCGATTTTTTTTTCTTAAAATATTTCTCCCAAAACCGTGTACATACACGGAGAATAAAAAACAATAATTGTTTACATAACTGCTTCAAGGAATAATAGGGAGGTATATATTATTCGACCGATTGATAATGCGGATGAAATAGTTTTAATTAAGCTGCTGGAACGAATCGCAGAAGACATAATGCAAAAAGAGATAGGAACTTGGAAAGTATTAATTAAGCAATGGTCGGTTAATAACATTAATGAATGAAATTAAGTTAGATAGATCAAGAATCGACCATTCGTATTTGTCGAACGTGTAATACGAAATTGTTTTTGTATAATGATAAGTAGTTCTTTTTTGTTTTTATCTTTTTTATTTTATTATTATTATTATTATTATTATTATTATTATTATTATTATTATTATTATTATTTTGTTTTATTATTATTTTACTTTTATTTATTTTTTCTCGTTATTTATAATTATGAAAGTTAATTGCATAATTCTAATGAAATATTGTAACGTATTTGTCGAATAAAGCGTGTTGGGCACCCGCAGACGGGCACTACATTTTGTGGGACCCACAATTTATTTTTAATAATAAAAAAAATAAATAAATTACAAAGAACAAATTTATTGCTTGTTTTTTTTTTTTGTTTTCTTTCATTGTATCAGCAATAGGTTTGACAACTAAATTAACCATTAAATTACCGGAAAAAAAATCTCTGAAATGTTCTCCAAGCGGACAAAGCGGAAGTAAATGATTTTTTTTAAAAACGAGTAAGATTACGATTAAACGCCACTTTTCCGCATTCTCATTCGTTCCGAGACACTTGTCGATGTTTTCAGTGACATTGGAATAATTCAAATTTGTAATTAAAAATGATTTGCAACTGCACATAAGCGATGAAAATAATTTTAAAGTTTGTACAATTTCAAATTGCTTCTAATTGTGTAAGTTGAAATTTCAAAGTAAGAAGTTTTCGCTCGGCTCTTGTTTTAGTGAATCTTTCGCTGAAAAAAGTAATTAAAATTATTCATTGAAAAAGAGAGAGAGACTTAAAGAGATGTCTTGCTTCGAAATATTAATTAATTCGACCGTGCTACTTGCGAATTAAATAATTTAAAATTAAACTGCGCTTCGATATTGAACCGGAGAAGCACTATTACGAATTGACGGCGATTAGACCTTCAAACACTCATCACGAAGTTCTCTGTGTCTACGACAATACGAGTACGCCTATATCATCGGTTTTTTTTAAAGAAATATTTTTTTACATTTCTTTTTTTGTTTTTTTTTTTTTCTTTTGGATTATCCGTAAAAAAAAAGAAATCATTACGAATTCGAAAAGTGCATTCGTTATTATCGAATTTGATTTTGCTCGATTAATATTGTATTTATGAGGAAGCTGTTGCATTAGTTGGGTTAGTAAATTTAGCGTCTTTTATCGGCTGTACTACGTAAAATTTGCGACCAGGAGGATGGTACACTGCCATGTAAGTTAATGCGAGGTCAGTGAGATTCACTCAACCAGCGTTTTTTTGGAAATATCGATCACTCCCCGGGGGTGAACTGTAAATTGCTCAGTCCGTACTGGAAATAATCAAACTTTTGAACTATCCATGAATGAAGTCGGAATTAAAGAGCAGCGAGTAAATTAGAAAAGCGTCGATTAGTTTCGGAGAACCGATGGTGATGTCAGCATTTTTATGACGTATACGAATGAATTTTTATATTCCACTCGTGTTAAATCATTATCGTCTAAATGTAGTGTTTTTGATGTTTCAAGTTCGGCGATTTATCTTTTACAAAAAAAAAAAAAGCAATACGTGTGTTGTCCTTGATTCAAATTTGAATTTTACTCACTTTATCGTACATTCAATTAATATTCTTGGTCCTCTGAAATCGTATTATCCGTTTAAGTATTTTTTTTTTTTTTTTGCTAATCTCGTCCAAATTTTCTTTCCAGAGTTTTTCCCATTTGAGAAAACTCGGACTACATATAAGGTTATTTGCGGTTTCAAAATTGGTTCCCGTTGTTTCGAATTTTGATTTTTCAGGAAAATTAAAAAATCATTACCGTTCGTAGCGAAAAATTAATTCGACTATTATATAAAAGAGTTCGTATTCATTTTATAATAATCTCCGAGAACCGGTTATTACGAAAGGCTACAATTTCGAATTCATCCTATCAGCCCGTAAGAGTAGCGTGATGTTTTGGAAACTTCGCAATAATCTTTTTCAATTGCGTTAATTCGTCGTTCGCTTGTTACCTTTTAAAGATACGTTCATTTTGATGAAAACAAAAAATATATCGCTCGACGTAAACGCCATCATGCGGCGCCAGTCCGTCCAAACTAAAACGCATTAATATCTCGCAAGAGATTATGACAGTCATCGATCAGGAATTTTTTCAACAAAATAGCTAAAAAAACTCATGCAAAGTAAGCGATCAAAAACGGACTAGTAATAAAAGAAAAAATCGATTTAATTTTTCCGCTTTGTTGCAGTAGTAAAGTGATTATTTTTTAAGTGCAAATTATTATATATATAAAAAAAAAAAAAAAGCGAACGTAGTAGCAGCGGTCAAACGATAATCAGTTTTATAAACGTGAAAACAGGAAGCCGTTTTCGGAACCTTTAAAATATTAATATGTTTTTAACTTTTTAAAGGAAAACAGCTGAAATCGAATAGGGAACTAACTCGAATTCGAATTGCTAAACAACGCGCAAAATCAACTCTGGGACGTCCCGTTTTTTTAACGCCCAACTCGGGGGACGTATTAATTCCTTTTTTTTTTTAAAATTATAGTCGTTTTCCTTCTGACTATCAGAGTAATTTCAGATAATAAAAACGTACCGAGGAAATAGGATATGGAAAAAATGTCATATTATCAGGCAAAAACGTCAAACTATAAAAGAAGGAGCTGCCGATTTAACAAGATGGCTTTTTATACAGTCGGAATCAATTTTTTTGATTTCGTTGCAAAAATTTTATAGATGCCACGAAGTGTCCGGTAGTGTGTATTCGCCACGCGATTGAAGCTGATTGATCTTTCTTGCATCCTTATAAAGTGCAAGAATTCTCGATTCTCAGTTAAGTAATTAGGTGAAGATATTTAAGCCCTTTTTTTTTCTATCTTTCTTAATGTTTTGATGAAAAACTGAAACTTCTTCAGATCATAATAGAACACTTTCGTTTTCAAAAATCGTTTAAATCCGAGAGTCGTCAAAAATGTTAAAAAACACCAACGACGCCGGTATCTCGGGAAATATTATTTTCCCGGTAGAATTGGGGATGAACTGCTTAATAGCGCCAAAATGCACTTTAGAAAGATATATTCGTAAGAGGCTGTTTTGTTTTTTGTTTTTTCAGTACGTGTGCTATCTAAAACTGCTATAGATTATTTTGACGTTAATAAAGGTGATTACAATTCCCGTATTAGCGGCGTCGGATTCTTTACCACCGATAACGAAAGGCTCCATTTTAGAAGTAATTTAAAAGCTGGGGACTTCTGATCGTAATTCTTCGCGATATTTCCCGGAAAATTAAGAATTATTCATTAGATTTTCGTAATGTTTAAGTAATAATCGACTTAGTCTGGTCGACCAACGTTTCTATTTTAGACTGGTTCCAGATAGCGTTTTATAATCGATGGCAAAGTTTTGCTCACAAAAAATCACGATAACGGCGAAGACGGAATCGGAAATTTCTTTCAAGTTAAACTTTTGAACTTTCTCGACGAATTCGTTAACGTGCTTTTCGAGTTCGCTTTGCAGGTTCGCGCAATTTTCGATCACTTTACACTCGATTATGACGGTTGACGAATTAACGCTATCGTAAGTTTCCGGTAACGTTAGAATGAAATCGGATACGCTCGGTTCGATCACTTTGCGGGTAACGAATCGATAGCTACGGCTGGAATTGACAGTGTCGAACGAGTAGGCAATCGATCGGACTAGTCCGCCGTAGCATAGTTCCGTATCCCAGGGATTATTAAATAACGGAAATCGTTTCATCAGGTATTCTAATGAGCCGCTCAAGTATTTAGTATCCTGTCGGCTCAATTGGTCGGCGGTAAAGTTGAAATAGCTCGGCTTAATTTTGAATTTCGCGCTCGTCCATTCGATCACCTTCAGTTGGAATAATTTTTCAATTTCTCGATTCGGAATCGACAATCTCCTCATGGTTGCCGTTCGGTTACACTTCGACTGGTCTTTAACGTGGTCGTTGTTACCTCGCCAGGGCCCTATGTTTACGTAGCCGCTGGCGAACAGGACTGTCGGATCGGATGCGACGCACTGATAGTCGATCGCCGGTCTGATGGAACAGTTGGTCGCTCCGTCATCGAGCAGCTGTTGCAGTTTCTCTTGCATCATATCGGACACCAGAAGTACGTCGTCCGACAGCGACGGTTGAACGACCGTGCTGGTCGGTAAACCATAATAGTCGAAATGGCCGCCGTTCGCGAGAAATCCACCGATCGATATCGGTTTGTAGGCGATTGAACCGGTGAAGTTGTAGCCGTACCAGTGTCTTAGGCTGGCTCGACTGATGGCCGTTAGACCGGAATTTGCCAGCAGTCGATCGAGTTCCGCGTCGGAAAACCCGTAGAATTCCGAAAACGGATCTCCGTTTTTTAGTCCGCTATGCTGATCGTACGGACTTTCGGCGAAGGTCGGTTCCTTGTTTACCGTTGAGAACTCCACGTTAAACGCTCCGCTAATGAGTGCTCGATCGAGAGCACTGTTATTCCGGACGGTGAACAGCAGAGTGTCGCGCAAAAATCCGATGGTATCCTCGAGTTCGGAGGAGGCGCAGCACTGAAGTAGCGCCTTAAAATCGGTAGACGGCTGATCGGTCGGGTACTCTTTCTTGATTCGTTCGGCCAACTTTGCGAACAGATTGCTCAGCGGAGCGTCGTAATCATCAATCAGAATGTACACCTTAGCACGGCCGTCGAACCACTTCCACAGAACGAAGCTGAGAAACTTCAGGCCCATCCGTAACTTCATCTCGCTCGCTTTACAGGACAAGTAAGACTGAAATTCTTGCTTTTCCGCTTTGTTCAGATTGGTCTGTACGTAACTGTACTTCCGGTACAAGTTGCCCAAGAAATATTTGTAGGTGATCAGCAGGTCGCGATAGTTATAACCGCTGATCTCTTCGAAACTGACGCAGATAACCGGACTCTGACCTTGCATCTGCATTACGTGTTCCCACTTGGAAATTTCCAGTGCTCGACAATCACCACCGTCGCCGACAAACAGTTTTCGGTTTATCAGCTCGCTTTCCGGTCGAGCTTTGCCCTCCGGGTTCACTTCGATTTCCAGGAACCTTTTCAACATGTGTATATTAGTTGATTTACCCCAACCTCTCGGTCTGGTGATGGATAGTATTTTAGCGTCGCTGGTGATGAATCGTTCGATCAGCAGACTTTTATCGACGAAACCGCGCCCACTGTCTTCCGTCGCTAGACGATAAAATTCGTCGGTCACAACGTCCTCCTGGCCGTTTGCGAGTGCGATGGCCAGCCGTGAAACTAGCAGTAAACCGACAATCACCGGAAAACGAACGCGATGATATTGTTTATTATCCATATTTTCTGAAAATTTAATAGATTCGTTGTTTTTGTTTATTTGCTTTTTTTTTTTTTTTTGTTTTTATTTGTTGACGCGTGTTTTTATAAGCGGACAACGTCTAGTATCTTTTTTGGAAAGGGAAAGAAAACGAGATTGAGAAGAACCGAGCGATAACCTTCGATATCGGCGAAACTGCGTTAAAAGAGAAATTGTGCGTTACCGTCCGATTTGAAATTCTTATTGGTATTTGTGGCACCGTTCAAGGCTATATAAAAAAAAAAAAAAAAACATCAACGGATGGTAGTTGCACTTCGTTAATTTTACATTGTGCACAAATGCTCCAAGATTGACCATCTCGGAAATGGTTTTCTTTTTTTAGATATATTATTTTTTTTTAAAATTTTTTTCGCGCTCGTCTGCTATGAACTTAGCGTCAGCGATGATAATTTCGATATTTTCAATAATGCGATTTAAATAGAACGAAATACCATTTCTACAATCAACTACGCTATATACTGGTTGATTTCTGTCAAATTTTGTCCCATCGTAAACTTACTAGTACACACATTAGGGCCGTTGTTTCTAATGTTCTTGCGAATAAATATTAATAATTGCTGATTCCAAAAATGACTAAAGGTCAAAAATCTTTTTTTATAAGGATGCGCGTATTAATTAAAATTTTTATCATATTACCTCAACGTTCTACTTATTTTTAAATACGTTTACATTTTTGTTGCAAAATTTGTGGACCGTTTAGCAAATATTTCATTTATTATTATTATCTTTACACTTTATTGTATATTTGCTAGACTTTAACTCTATCAGGTTTTTATTTCTATTTTCAATTATCGTCTTTCTATTTATTCTGCTGTATAATAATAATCCCACTACTCGCGCAATTTCTGCGCATTTGTTTGCTAATGTATTATATATTAACCCGTCTTTAAGAATTAAAGGTTTTGATTTGATTCGATTATTATTACTATTAAATTTAAATAATTATTTATTATTACTTTATCGTTTTAATATAAACATTATTGATATAATTTTTATTATAGATTATTTTCACCAAAGGGGTTGTCGCGCTTCTGCATAACTTTGTTAATTTATATAGTTATGAATATTTTATTGTTCGTATAATTTTACAAGAACCCGTAAAAATCTTAAGCATGTGCCAACAACAAGATTATACGAAAAAAAAAAAAAATTAATTACTTTGGAAGCACGTGTATATTAAGTTGGCATTTGTAATCCATTAATTTGTAAACGCATTGTAGTTATTATATTTTACTTTACGCTACCGTCAAAGATGATTTTTTTTTTTATTTTTATTTTATTTTGTTTCGTGTATACGTTTGATTTTGTCGCAGTTTTAATTTCGCTTATTTATCATATGATTAATATTCATAGTGAAATTTTAATTGAAATATTATTCGCGCATTATTTTAATTGTAAGCTGAAATGAAATAAAATCTAAGTTTATTTTGCCTTGTAATTAAAAGTTGCGATATTTTTCTTTTTAATTTGGTTCCCCAAAATAATTTTATTGTTAATTTCAGTTTTATATTTTATGGCTTTTATTTTTATTTAATTTTTTTCATTTTTTTTTTACTTTTTTTTTTTTTTTAAAGGTGTGTATGAGGGTTTCCATGTGCCGTGTTTAACTACTGCGGCTATTACCACACATGGAGCCTACTTAAGGGGATTAAACGCGATAGTACAGATCGCCGCTCCGCATGAAAGCTAATACAGCTGCGACCGCAGGCGGAACATTTGAAAATATCTTAGAAGTAGAGGAAGTGGTGAAGTGAATGTGGTACTGCAAATGAGGAACATTCGAGAAGTAGGTGATAGGTGGATGGGGCGCTCGATTGACTTCAAAAGGAGCAGACCTGGCTCGTGAATATGTGGCTATGCGAGAGGATTGTATGTCCTATTCGGAGACGATTCAGGACAGAAAAATCCATGCGGGAAATTCCGTCTGTGGGCCACCAAGGCTCCGTGGTAGTTTTTACGCATCGGCGAAATGTACTTGAAGATCTCCATTCCTGTTTCCATTCTTTTCCAGTTTTCTGCATTAACAAATGAGCCAATGTAGAGAGTGTATGGCATTGGAGCATTTATTTATTTTTTGATCTTTTGCTCCATCGCTCGCGTAAATTTTGCCCATAGATGGGGAAATTGCGGAATAATAATAATTTTTGACTTTGATAATAATTATTATTATTGTTTGGTAAAAATAAATTCAAATTTAATTTTAATTATTATATTATTATTATTACTATCATTTTATTAGTTCAAAAAATTCTCTATCGTATTTTTCTCCATTTTCATGTTTAAATATCGAAGTTTTCTTACATTTTTGCGTTTGTTTTCTTTTTTATTTTTTCGTCTTGTTATTAAGAAATTTTTATTCTTTATATAAAATTCCATCATTCGCGCAAATATGCGCATAGATGGATATTGTGCAGTTATAATAGTAGTAATAAAAAAAATGATTTGAAAGTGATTTGATTATTATTATTATTATTATTATTATTATTATTATTATTTTACTGTTATTATTATTATGGATATTCCTGATGCCCTGCAGTTATATCATTTTCACTTATTATTCCTTTTATATCTTTTGCTTTTTTTTTCTTCTTGTTTCCTTTTTTTAATCCGAGTTGTTTTAAGTAAAAATCTTTACTATTTTTTTTTTTTCAAACGTTGCTTCCACACATATTGAGACATTTACCCCCCCCCCCCCCCACCCCTATTTGTTTGTCTGTTTTTCTAGTCGCTTGTAAGACTCTTTTTGATTTTTTCCAAACATTTTCGTCGGCTCGTTTTGTACTTCCCTAATCTTCCGTATATATCGTCAGTTTTTAGATTATACTTTTTTGCATTTTTTTCTATTTTTGTCCAATCCGAAGAATTTGTGTAAATTTTTTCGTTTTACTTGTTTCATAATTTTCATGATGTTTTTCTTGCAACTTATTTCTCTTAGATTGAAGTAAATGTATGGCCCTGCCCTTAATTAGAGGCTTTAATCGATTCAGTGAAAATGCTGGCGATCTTACAAAGATTTGATCAGGGTGATCAATTTCGGTGAGAATATGCCGAACTATTAGTTACGTCTCATAACATAATACCAGTCGCGTGATGTTTAGTTTTGATACTTGGCAATAATAGAGGAAGGTTGCTTCGTATTTTCAATGCAACGGCCGAAAAATAACGCAGATAAAAAAGAAGACTATAGATATACAAACGAGTATATATATATATATATATATATGTTATCCGATTTAATCAATTAATTAATAAGTATTGTAATAAAACTACGTATTAATTATTTGTTAGATATTAGTTTATTAATTTATTAAGCTCATTTCAAACTGCGCGAGAGAACAGGAAAAGAAGAACCGGGAAACCGTGGAAAGATAATTTCCATTCGGCTAAATTGTACTTGGTTTTCGAGAATTTTTAACAATAAACCTTCGATGCTTTTTAGGAAATTTCGTACTAACATCTGTCCGGAGGAATATTCGTGGTAGAAAACTTTTCTCGTAACTATTATATAAAAGAAAAAAGAAAAAAGAAAAAAGGACGGCTTTCTTGTTATTTCGGTTCAATTCGATATTTCACAACTACGCTTCTTTTGAAGAAAATTATGTAAATTTTCAACATCCGCTCTACCCTGCGACCACTGTCGCCGGACAGTTCAGCAATCAGCCGATTGTATTCGCGTTTTTCGATCTCCTTTAAACCGCTATCGGCCGTTTCCTCCAACTCCTCCGAATGGGAAACTCGATCGTATTTCAGCGCTATCGCTTTGTCATTGGACGGCGACAACAGTAAAATCATGTTGTCGAAGTCGCGGTCCGAATCGGGAGACAGCTTCTTGTATCCCTCCCGATTGAAAGCGTATATCAGGCACTTCATTATTCCGTTGTAGAACACTTCCATTTGCCACTCGTAGCGCATGATGGGCGAGTAAGAGAGTACTCCCTTCATGATGTCGCGAAAATAATCCGTCTTGAAGTCGTTCAGCAATCGCGCCATTCCGGTGAAGCAGTCCGGACCGACTCCCAATTTCCGGTACACCCAGTCGGTAACCTTCGACTTCAATATATTCTTGACCTCTAGGTTAGCGGCGGACAACTCGGATAGGCTGCTCTCGTGATACCAGATCAAATTCAGGTATCCGGTGAAGTAGAGGACGCTCATGTCGACCGTCAACGAATTGTACTCGATCTTCGTCTTAATCCAATGACCGACGGTTTTCTCCCCTCCGTACTCGTCTAATAACGACTGCAATTCGTTCTGAATCGAGTCCAGCGACAGTACGCACTCGTCGATTGTCTCGTTGTTCGATCCGAGCACCCAGTAATCGTCGAATTTACCGCCGTTGGCCGCGAAATGCCGCACCGACCACGGGACATACGTTATGCGACCGGTCAAATTGTGGCCGTACCATTGTCGTAGCTGAGTTCGGTTGTACCGTTCGCCAATACATTCGTCCAGCTCGCTATCGCTGAACCCGTAATACTCGGTGAACCATTCGCCGCGCAACGGATCGTTCAGTTTCGTAGGATGTTCGAAACCCAGCTCGCCGGCCGTGCTCAGGTGAACGTAGTACGTGCCGCAAATGATAGCCTGCTTCAAGAACGACGGCGACTCCTTCAGCGAATCGTCGAAAACGTTCTCCATCAGATAGTGTAACTTGTGAAAGTCCGGCGAGGTGGAAGCTTCGTAAAACAGTTGCTTATCGGTCGCGTTCGGATAAACCTCGCTCAACCGTTTCATCTCGGCCACAAACAGATGATTCCGCGGCAAATCGTAGTTATCCAGCAGTACGATCACTTTTCGATGGAATCGCTTGCGTAACAGTTCCCCGAGGAACTTCAAACTGCCGGTCAACTGTTCCGCGCTAGCCGTTCCGTTAGCGTACCGGTCGAAAGTCGTCCGAACGTCCGAATCGGAACGCGGGTCGCTATTTAAGTACCGGTAGCGACCGTATAGGTCGGCTATAGCGGCCTTCAACCGATCCAGAAACTGCAAGTACGTCGTGCCGGTGACGTTCCGTAAATTGATCCATATAACCGGATAACGGCCGAGGTAATTTTCGATCAGCAACGGTCGCGAGCTGATTTTTAACGGTGACGACGAGTTCGTCGCGTTATCGCCTAAAAATAGATTTCGATTGCGACGATTTTCCAACGGCAGCTCTTGCCCGTTTTCGTCCACTTCCATTTCGAAAAACCTCCTCATCATATCCAGATTAACCGTTTTACCCCAGCCCCTTGGCCGAGCAACTCTGCTAACGGTACCGTCCTCGCAACTGGCCATTGCTTCCAGCATCAAAGTTTTGTCGACGAATAACAGGCGATCTTTCGTCGAAACGATTTCGTGAAAGTCACTCGAGTCTATCGGCGGATTATCGGCCGCATCGCCGTCCGGCGACTCCGCTAGCAGTATCGGCAGAAAGAGCATCCGTAAGAAAAATTTCGTATAAGTTTCGAGTCGACGACGTTGACGAATACCGCCCATTATCAAGATAAAATGTTACCACTTATGTACGTATGTACGTACGATACATATATATTTTCAAAGCAAAATTAAAAATACCGCTGCTCCGGCTAGATCTCGTAACTGCCTATAATGCGACCACAATTCAATTAGCTTCGCTTTTAATTAAAACTATTCCACTCGAGTACTTAGATCATTCGTACCGTTGGGTCCAAAACAATTCCTGTCTTCGAAATATATCTAATCGATTAGGTAATTCTCAACCGGGTTCTGTGATAAACGTCAAAAATTCGGTTAGAGAAAAGAAAACGTAAAAAGTAACAAAATGTTTTTTTCTGACGTGCGGAAATTTCAAAGTAGCGTTAGTCCCGTCGCTCCTATGCCAATCCGAAACGTAGAAACCGTACAAACGTCGTATTAAAAACGGGAAGCAGTTTGATCGTTCGAGTTATCTGAAAAAATTAAGTGCAATGACTGCGTAAAGAACGATGAAAGGTGGTATTCTAGGAATTTTTGGCTATCGCAACTAAAACGGTCGAGGCACGTCGCACAACGAAAGGCTTCAGCAGACTGGTCAAGCGCTAGTAATAAGGATCAAAAGTGCGTGGCGGTTCAAAAGCATCTATAAAAAAAGAGAACAACGCTACGGAGATTGCGCAACACAATTAAGACCGGCAAACCCCTTTTTCGAAATCTTAGCAGAGACTATGTCGCTGACAACCGTGAAAAGTGAAGAAGCATCGTTGATGAAACTGAAAAGAGCAGCTAATAACAATTTCAATATATATCGAGAATACACGAGCACTCCCGGGATCGCGTCACTATCGGCAATTATACGTTCGCGACAAAACCTGAATCTACATCCGGGAGGACTCGACTCCTAGCTATGATCATAGTGATTTTAATAATTTCAGGCCCCTCCTGCGTCAGATTCAGATATACCGCATTTGTTTGTATATTTATTTTCCAGCCCTAGGATGATGATATATCACCGACAATTTTCTAGCGTAGCTGATTATATTCGACTCGGTAAGTTCGGTTTTTTTTTTCACTTAAATTATTCATCGTTTTACACGATTGTACTTTATTCGATATATATTTAATAAAGCACGTGATGCGCGCAATTATTTCGGAGCGGGAACACGTCGACGCCGCGTTTTTCTTAATCAATCATCCGTGTGCGCGGCTTCATGTATTTTTTGATCATTAAATATACTAAGTAGTAAAGTAAAGTAAAGCAAGTCCCATGGATATCCTTGAGAATATTGGGGCCAGTTCCTTTCTACTTGGGATCCGCCTTTACTTTCCCCCAGATAATTCTCTGGTACCCAATTATTTCAGGCTGGGTAAGCTTGGGAGCGACTTGGATCCGGGACGAGACAAGTCTCGAACCCGTGACCTCCGACATGGTAGCCCCAAGCACCTTAACCACACTAGGTTACCAAGTAGTAGTTACTGGAAATTAGCCCTAATCGTAATCACGTTCTAGTAGACATTATCCTAGAGAAAGACTGCGCAGATACATGAAGAAATTTCGACAAATCACCATCGCTGGTCGATTGACCTTAAATTCCAAACGAAAATGCCGGTTACAGAGCTCTACTTAGCCGAGCGCTATGTGAAATCGAGTCACTGTAATTTTTCATCTTCTTAAATTTCCTTAATAACAGAGTTCTAAACGTAAACGAACGCGCATCAAGTAACAATGCCTAAACAACGTTTATTCAAAACCATTTTTCTGTTCTTCGATAAATCGTCAGCAGCGCATATGTCATTATAGGAAATGCACCACATTCGTGGATCGCGTTAATTAATTAATTAATTCATTTATATCGAATAATAATAAAAACGTATACAATTAAAGTGAATGTTTCGGGAATGTCCCGCTTTCGGCTAGGAAAGAAAAAAGTTACATTTTCCGAAAAATTAAATGCTGGTTTATATTTACAATTGTAACGATTATGTGCGGAGAAAGCGGGCCTGGCGAAGTAGGTGGAGCACGAATCGTATTAGCGTTCAGCAGATATTGGCGGGGTGGTCAGTTTATTCCGTTGCCGATTAAATCTTCGTAAATCTTACTTTGCCGAATTTCGCGCCGACTAATTTTTAACGCTTTTCATTGCAGAGACGAAAGAAAATAATAGAAACGGAAGGAATACAAATCTACCGCAGATTGCTCGTGCAAGGCATATTTGTCAGCGTGGCAAACTTCTCTTAAGCGAACCAGCGGCTGAAGTTTCCGCTTCCGATTTTGAAGGCGAAATATGGATAGTAGTTACCTGGGAGAAAATAATTACAGTTCGAACGAGACGACGGAAAGAATGGCTCTATGTTCCTTTGACGCTCCCTCTAGAGACTTTGGTCGGCGACAGTTAGATTTTATAAGCCCATCAGCGCGCGCCCGCCCCTTAAAAGAAATCCGATAGGAACAATCTAGAAGAAAATTTACGAGTGACAACGTAATTTCGTCGGAAAATAAATTATCTCCCTCTTCTCTTGCTCCGCCACTGACACTGCTGCCGCCTCGTTCTATTCGCCATTTACGTCACAGATGCCAGAGAACCGCATCGGAGACAGAGCATTAAACGAACTCCACTGATTTTCGCCAATTAAAAAGTATATCCGAGAAAAGTTCGCCATGCCAAAAATCGATAGAATCCGCGGCTCGGTTGCGTATTAGACGAATTACGAATTATTTTGAAAAATGTCTGACTCGCATCACCGCACGAAGAAGCGAATTCCCCGTTTTCGTAATAAACAAATGAACGAAGCACGCCGTTTCTGTAAGATGTATTGTGACATTAAGCTATTTTCGTAATATAAGGGGCTGCTGATGAAGATCTATATACAGATGGTAGACCAATATCCCTTTTTCCTTTTTGGCACGATCCGACTATACTTTCCCAAAGATGGCGATGTAGTATCCTTCGTTCGGATTCAGATTCAGATTCGGATTCGGACAACGATTTCATTTCGAAACTAGACAAGTGATCTCCGGTTAAGTGTCGTTAATGTTTTTTATTTTGGAAAAGAGCTGCAATGCTATCACTGGCCGGTGGCACGAAATATTCTCACCGCGCGTGATTAAGCAATTCTATACGTGTAAATTCACTGGGGCCGAATTACTGAACCGAGAGGTCAACGGCTTTTCTGTTCGCTTCCTCCTTTTCCTCGTTCGTCTTATTTCGTTGCGATAAGTTCGGCGACGACGAGTAAAAATTAGAGACAATTATTAATCATTAATAGACGTGCGTAGTATGCATGCAGAAATTGACATGCAGATGAGAGCGCGAGTGCATAACGATATTGCAAAGATTTTCACAATAAATTCGAGTGCAATTTGACATGTACACGTAGCTGTATTTTGCGGATGGACTTACGAGTACGACTGTATTTGCAGGTCACGACGCTCGAAATCGACTAGTCCAACTAAGATATTAATGAAAACGTCATTCTTACGCCAAGGCTAATATATATAAAAAAAAAAAAAAAAGGTTCTGCAGCAGGTACGCAACTCGTTAATTATTACTTATTCAGTTACCTTATAGAGGTCACATTGTGATTCGGAGTGTAAGTCCCAAGGTAAATTCGGAAGGATCGAGTTTACATATATTCTTTCCTGACATCCATTAGACAGAATTTCCTTTGTGTCCTTTCTTTTTCTCATTTTCACTTTCTTCTTTCTTATAATGTGTCTGACGTTCCTTTTCACCTCTTTCCAGCTTTCCCATTTAAAAATCTTCTTCTTTCCCTTTGTATTCTTTATCCTGGAAAATTATGTCATTTGACTATTTATCCTTTTTTCTGCTCGTTTCTTTTTGTATTTTCCCCTTCTCTCTCTCTCTCTCTCTCTCTCTCTCTCTCTCTATATATATATATATATATATATATATATATATATATATATATATATATATATATATATATATATATATATATGTATATATATATATATATATATATATATATATATATATATATATATATATATATATATATATATGTATATATATATATATATATATATATATATATCAGTGGTGGATCCACGGGGGGGATATGGGACATTTCCCTCCCCAAAGAACCATACCCTCTATGAAAAAATTTGTTATAACAGGAAACTTAATATATACATATGCTATAAACGATTTGTATAAATGTTACTACTAATGGATTTTAATAATTAATATTTAATACTATTTTCTAATAAAACTATTAATGTTTCTTCTTTATTCTATTTGAAATACAACGGTCGTCGATCTTTTGCCATTTTTATTTATTTTTAATTTTTATTCTGTAACCTTAATTAAAAATAGAGTTCAATGAGAAATATATACATATATACATTTACACTTGCTCATTATCAAAGAATCTTTTTTGGGGCTCTTCAACTGGGGACTTTTACCCAGAAACAATTAGAATAGGAGGGAGTCAGTTATATCTCTTCATACGATATCAAATGTTGTTTAATAGAAACAATCTGTGGAGAGGCAAAAGATAGGACATGGCGCAATATGGAGTAGGAACACCGAGTATCAATAAAATGTAATAGAAAGCAGAACATTCAGCAGAAGAAACGAGATGTAAACACTTAATAAACACATGATCAGCATCATAAACATGCTCTTCGCTTGAGTGGAGAGGACAATATCGCGAGACAATCAACGAAAAACGAAAACTGGAGGAAGATAATAAAGTATGGCTTAAGAGCGCAGGTGAATTACGGAGACAACAACAGAACGACGAAGTGAAGGAAACAAAGAGAACTACTACACGGATTATTGGCAGGAGAACTAGGTTGAAACGACAAATTGAATGAATGATTATTAGAAAAAGAGGGAACTTAAATATCCGATACCTTAATCTAAAATGAAAACTTTTACACAGCGAAAGGAGTCAGACGATGGAACTTTTTTAAAGAAGAAGTGAGAAAAGACAGCAACCCGAGTACCAAAGAATATCAGCTACATCATTACCAAAGATGCTCGAATGACAAGGAACCCACAGTAAATATCAATATAAATGCAAGGGAGACAAAAAAGAACGTGGATAAGTGAGCGTGTGCGGAGTATGATAAAATCACAAGAATGATCAGGTACCGGAGAATGAATTAAAGGACGGTCATGGAGTCAGATGTAATCAAGAATTTAGAAGAAAGGTGATTGGAGGAAATGAAAATAATGGAACCGTAGGGGATAGTCATTAATACGTTTATGAATGTCGAACAGAAAAGAGGCAGACGAAAAGATAAAGCCAAAATCTCGGAGAATAAAAGAGACATCGACACCATCCGGCTTCTTCGAACCATCTGTAAATACGGGGTTGCATGCGAAGGAAATAGAGAATTGATAAAACTGTGGCTAATTAGGGCGTATAGAAAAAAACTTAAAGAGCGTAGGAACAGTAAACATATTTGTAGGATGGCGGAGATCGGCGAAATTAAAAGTGAAATAAGGAAGATTGACAAAGGTCACAATATACTATTTCTAAACTACCATATTTAAGGTATAATTTTATAATTTCATTTTATTTTTCACCCCTAAATATAAGACAACAGTTAAATTAAAAATTGTAATAATCATGTATTTTTAAACATTTTTCAATTTCTATAAATCAATATCGATTGATTTTCTCAATGAAACAAGGGGTGTTTCTCAAATCTACGACCTACCGTAGACGATTTTACTTAATTCCATAATCCCCCCCCAAAAAAAAAAAATCCTTTTCGATCCGCCCCTGATATATATATATATATATATATATATATATATATATATAGATATCCTGCAAAGAGAACCGTCAACGAGGGGCAATATTATCAATTAAAATGTTTTATTTGCGATTTTTATAGGAATTTCTAAAATCAGAAATCGAGAAAATCTGAAAATTATTTTCTTTCGAATATGAATTTCAGCTGTATTTTAAAATTTTTCAGTTTATATAAAGGGTTTTTGCTTTTTCCGCACCAAAGATTTATGTACTACTCCGATTTAAGAAATGCGCTGAGTAATTAGTTACGACAATAAAAAGTGGTAACTTAATAACTTTTAAAATAAACGTTAAAAAATAGGAATATAATTAACGTTCGAATAATTATTCTCTAGGCGAAAATCCGAAACTGTAAGGAACTGAATATGAACGGCGGAAAAAAAAAAGAATAAAATAACTTATGTATACTTAGAATACGGTTGAGGAGCGGTCGAATTTGTAGTGGAACGCCAAATTCCACTAGAATTTTCCAGCAACGTGTAAATGATATATGTACGGTAGCTCTGCAAGGTGCTCTAACAGGGCGCACTGAGAATATGTGTTCGAATCCGCAGAAATACACTGCGCTTAAATGTGTGTTCTCCGGGTGTTTTTCAAATGTCCGTTTTACAGTCGATATCCTAGTCTAAAATCTTTACCGCGGAACACGATGGTAAATTTTAGCATGTCCGTCACGTTGTACTCGTAATAGACGCTGGTGATATTTTTCGCGGCCACGTCGAGCCTTTGTAGTTGCCTCACAACCATCTCGTCCAGCCGACCATTGTCCTCTTCATCACGCACCAATTCGTAACCGATTATTATCATCTGTTTCTCGAAAGAGCCTTGCTTCGACGTCAGCACCATGTCGGACCTACCGCTTTGTTTATCGCACCATCGATCGTCAATGAGCACACTGTAAAGGTCGCGCAGCGCGAATGCCAGACTCTTTATCAGGCCGTCGTAATAGAGGTCGCGATTGACAGCCGTCTGATTGGCCGGCGGCAACGCGGCCAAAAGAACCCGCAGACTGTTCTCAAACTCGGAAATTTCTCCGTTGATTAATAGCTCGCTGAGAGACCAGAAGAAGTGCGGCGTTACCTTCAACCGTCGACAGGTCCACTCGATGATCTTGTCCTCGATAACGGTTCGCATCTGTTCATTCGTTATCGACAGTCGAAACGTCGACGATCGATCGGGTGCCGCGTTCAGATAGCCACTGTACAGCGCGATGCTCAAATCGGTGGTAACGGACGTGATGAAATCGTATTCGATCTTCCGCTCGATGTGGTCGTTAACGACTTTCCCGTCTACCAGCAGCTCGTGCAGAGTTTGTTGCATCATATCGGACGCCAACAGCGCGTCCGCTACCGCCGGATCGGTAACATTTTCAACGTTGTTTCGATCGTCGTCCAGACTGACGACAGCGTTGTCGCCTCTAACGCTGAATTCACGATTTTCGTTTAGGGTTTTCTCCTTGAATTCTTTCGTGCCATATTCGATATAGCGTTGCACCGAAGACGTCCGGTAGTGGTAAGCTGTATCGGCTCGGCCGTAAGAACACCAGTTACGCAGAGCAAGACGGTCTTCGCTGGACACGTTGATAGCAACGCTAAGGAAAAGGCCGTCCACTTCCGCATCGGAGAGCCCGTACCACGTGTAGTAGCGACTGTCCAGTAGGCTGTACGTGTTGTTAAATCCATCGTTCAGCTTGGGGAAATAGACGTCCACGATGCCGGTTAACACTCCTTTTTGAAGCCACGGATTCGATTTGAAACACGCATTGTAGACGGCTTGAAAGAAGGAGATGGCGCGTCGAAACTCTCTCGAGGTGACCGCCCTGCTAAAAGCGTCCGCATCCGCGTAATCGGCTCTGTACCGTTCGACCAGACGTATCAGGAGCTCATTCAGTGGTGCGTCGTAATTATCGATCAGTATGAAAACGGATCTTCCGTATCGGTTGAACAGCAACTTACTCAGCAGTTTCAGTCCGTACTCGAGCCGGACTAGTTCGAAGTCGCTTTCGGTGAATCCCGACGCGAACCATTCGAAATGCAGTCGATCCTGCTCCTCTACGTTTCCATCGCCTCTTCCTATGCGCAGCTCGTATCGATCTCGGAACAGATCCAGTAGCGAAAATGTCCATTTCTCGACCAGATAACGGTACTTTCGAAACAGATTCGCCAGCATAGCTCTCATCTTTCGTTCGATGTCGTCGTAACTGGTGCCGATCAGTTCGTTAAAGTCGAGCAATACCACCGGATACTGACCTTGATGCAGCATCACCTTCTTCTGCGGAAAGTCCGAGCGAGAAATGTTTAACGGTCGCAGCGCCTTTACGTGACGTCCGTAGCCGAACTCGCCGCCGTAGAATAACTTCCGGTTTACCTGCCGATGCGGTGGCAGCGAGTTGCCGCTCCCGTCTTCCTCCACCTCGAAGAACCGTTTCAACATGTGCAGATTCGTAGTTTTACCCCAGCCGTTCGGTCGCACGATTCGGACCACGTCGAACGGTTCTTCGAGGAAATCTTCGATCATGCTGGTTTTATCGACGAATCGTTCGAATTTATTCACCACTAGGTCGTAGAATCTATCGTTCTCGGCCGACGCGGGAACCCGGTTAATTCTGAGCGCTGCCGCGGTGACAGTGACCAACAGAAACAGCGATAGTCTAACGATGAGACGGTCATCGCCGCTAGACCACCGACTTATTCGCCGAATCGACAATCGTTGCTTCCTCATTACTAAAAAAAGGCCTCGCCAATCAAGACGATCTGTACACACATCGGCTAATTTCGTCCTTCACAGAATGCTGCTCATCACCTCCTTAATAAATACATATACCGCGCTCTTTATTCCGTCCCTAGGTAACAATTATTTCGAAACAATTAAATCTCCGGCACATCGAATTTCGTTTAGAGCGCAATACGGCATGTGCGTGTGTGTGAACGAACTGTTTTGGCGACACCGAACGGATCGGGGCGGAATTTCGATTAAACGCAGAGAGAAAAGAGAAATGCCTAGCCCCAAAATTACTCATTCGGCAGACGAATAATTTTTTTCAGCTAAAACTTTTAGGGCCTATTTCCAGTTAATACATTATAGGGAAAATGTGTTTTTTTTTTATTTCATTTTTTTTTTTTTCGGTTATTAAATTGTCGTTTTAGAAGCGTTTTTTTAGATTTTTCCATTTCTTTTTTAAAAAATTTTTCACGCAATAAAAAAATTAACATCCAATATTTTACATTAAAAATTCCAATTCATTATTTTTATTTTTGGACGCGTCAACTACAGTCATTAACCGAGCGCGCAAGTGAAATTTTTGAAAGTGTCAATGTGTGACAGCAGGAATGGAACCCGGCTTTACTCGAACGAAACGCAATTAACTAATCAACTACGCCACGGTAGCTGGCTTAGTAAAAAATTCTCATTTTATAAATTTTGAAATACAAAGTATGAAAATAGTAACTTCTTTTTGCCAGCTTCCTAAAAACAAAAAAAGCTTTTGTATATGTTCGTCGTGTATGTTTTTTTTTTTAAATTTTTTTACGTTTATTCACGCATAACTTGTATCCGTGTAGACCGATTTTAATAACTCTTTTTGTTCATTCGAAAGTGTACCATTCAGCGATTATACTATTCAAACAATCGTTAAAAAAAGAGGGAGTCCAACTTTTTTTTATTAATATAACAGATGCAATTGCCTTAAAATATTATCCGTATTAAGTATAGAAACGTAATTTGAAAAGTATAATTGATGTTAACTATTACGGAAAAACGTAGTGAAGGATCGATTTTTTTTTATGTTTGTTCGCGCGTAACTTGTACTCATGCGGACCGATTCCAATGATACTCTTCGTTCATTCGAACATATTCTAGTGATTGGTGGTGGTACCATGTGATTACCAATGAAAACAGTACTCATCAAAAACTCATCAAAAAACGTAAAAAATTCGGTGCCTTAGATAGTTTTTTTTATTAAATAACATACGCGACTGGCTTAAAATATTATCAATATATTAAGCATAGAAACGTAATTTGAAAAAAACCAAAATATTATTAACGTTAATTAGCGTAGAAATATGCTTTGAATAAAGAGAACGTTTTTTTTTTTTTTTCATCTTTTTTATATGTTTTTACCATAAAAATTTAGCTTTGAATAAAGAAACCGATTTTTTTTTTTTTTTTATGTTTGCTCGCGTATAATTTGTACTCTCATGCGGACCGATTTTCTAATCACACATTTCATTCATTCGAAAAGGTTTGAGTCATCGGTGGTGGTACCATGTAATTACCAATGAAAATAGTAGCCATCTCAAAAACGTGAAAAAAGTGGTTCTTTCGGATACTTTTTGATTAAATAACAGACGCGATTGGCTTAAAATATTGTCAATTACCAATATTATAAATGTCAATTACTGTGGAAATACGCTTTGAATAAAGAAAACCATTACCTTGTTTTTAAATTTTAAACCGCCATAGCGGTATTAACAAGGTTTCCATTATTAAAAAAGTTGATTTTCAGCAATACAAAAAATTCAAGTACTATGTTAAAAATGAATAAAACGAGTTTAAACAAACACCGATTCCAAAATTTACTACAAAATTTTAATAAAAATGCGCTAAAAGGTAAAAAATAATTACGTGCCTACTCCGATTAAGGTATTAATGTTGTTTAAAAATTGCCATATCACCATATATCTTATCAAATAATTATTTTCTACTTTTTAGCCCTTTTTTATTATATTTTCATAGTTAATCTTCAAGTATCGGTAATTTTTTCTAAAAAAAATTTTTTTTGTTTTTTGTTTTCGGTATTCGAGCGATTATTTTTACTTATATCATTTATGTTATTCTTAGCCCGACCCCCACTTCTTTTTTTTTTAAACAAAAATTTGTCTCAAAATGTGATCTTAAATAAAATTTAATTTTTTTGTCGCGCACTCGGAAGGAATTACGTTGTTAATTTTCCTCGTTCTATACGAAGTATGGAAGTAATAGAGCGGTATAGAGCGGTGGTGTCCCCTACGGGGCGGAGCCCCTTGCGAGGCACGAAAGGCCGAGTTTTATATATATATATATAGATATATACATATAAAGTCGGAAAATTTCTGTCCGTTCGTTTGTGTGCGTTAATCTAAGGAACTATAGAACCGATTTTGTTCCAGTTTCAACAGTGGATGATAAGTTGATCTTGTGGAAAGTTTGTAATGCATAATTTTTTTTTTCCGGTCGATATTTAGTCGAGATATGGGGATTTTTGTCGGTGGAGTGTAGAACCTGCCACAGTTTTATCGATAGAATAACCGAACAGAAAAATGCTCGCGATCTTTTAAATGTAACATTCATTCTCGGAACAAAGATCTTTTACGCGGCTTGGCGGTAGGAGTAAACTGACAGAAATCGTCACGACACGAAAAAGACGTTATGCGTCCTCCAGGCGACCTTCACTCTCTCTCTTTCGCTCTGTCTCTTTCTATTATATACGGGTGTCTGTATGTGTGTGTACGTGCGTGCAAGCATCGCTATTCGAGCAGCAAGCATTGCGCGTGGTTAGCTGTATAAGCTCAATTCTAAACACGTGGAAATTTTATTGAATGCGAAAATCGGAGCGGTTTTTTTGGCGACGTTATCAACAAGTCTGATTAATTATTTTTTTGGTTTTGTTGTTTTAATTAATTCATAAACGGGATTCGTATTGTGTCATTATTGCAATTTTATAATGGAAAGTTGACCAACAGAAACTGCAGCAAGTATAAATAATGCGAACTTAGAAAAGTGAGTTAATAAATCACGTAACTTAATACACGAGTATTTACTGTTTACATACATTTAATATACGTGTGATTCGAGTGTTCACTATTTACTATTTATATGCATTACAGAGAGATAATAATAGTGAAATCATATGTTCAACATCAAAAAGAGTATCGAAAGAGAAAAAAAATCGAAAATTAACTTCAGAGCGCGAAAAAATTACGAAAAACAAACGCTCAACGTCTACAAAAATTCCGGCACAATCAAAAAAAAAAAAAAAGTACAACATAATGAAACATTGAATCTTGCCAAGTATGATGCATATTATTCGCATGAGAATAAGAAACAATATGTTTTTTTTTGTTTTTCTATTTTTATTATTAATTAATTGCTCGGACACTAAGCTGATAGTTACTTAAAAAGCTGAATTTTTAATACGTTATAAATCGTTATCACATACGTCTAAAATAATTTTTTGAAAAACGTCTGCCGTAAGGTTTTCGAGGTTTTTTTTATATAATATAATTTATAATTCGCTATTTTATATTTAGTTTGTTAAATGAAATTGTTTGATTTAAATCCTTACTTTACATTTTTACATTGAAAAAATGATAAAAAATAAAATATATAAATTAGAGAGAGGGAGACAGAGACAGTTGAATGAAAGAGGATAGCGTTTTTTGGCGTGACGAATATAATAGAATCGATAGAAATTTACATATTAAATTACGTTTAGAGTTGAAAAAATAACAACTATCTTTTTTGTTTTGTTTTCCGTAATTTATACAAAAATGTTTACCGGTACGCGTATACACACTTCCATAGAAATATATGTAACTGATTACGAAGGTGTGTTTACTTGCGATCGGAACAAATTTACAAGCAGGCATTGTGGAATAAATAAGGGCACGCGGGTAATTCTGTCCGGTACAGCGAGTCCCATTTAAGGAATCAAGAGGACATTCTTTAAATCATTCGCCAGTCATGTCATCGGTGATTTGAATAGAGCGGGTATAGTTTTTATGTCAAATGTGAAAAATAATAATTTACATTAAAAGAAAGAAAAAAGATCCACACGTTTTCTTCGCTGAAATTCAAAAAATTCAAAAAAAAAATTATTAACTGTAAAACGAATGCTTATGTATATAAATTGTGTATCGAATTAATTATGTCGAATTGTAATTGCGTGGCAAAAAATTAAATCACTACGCGGTAATTCGCTGTGCCTGTAAATTTGAATTCAGTTAGAAAATTGATTGCGCGGTATTTGACGAAATTCTTTACCGTCGTGTTTAAAAGAGATTAGTACGCGGCGGAGATTTTTTCAGATAATGATGAGAATGTCGTTTAAATTTATCCCCATTCATTTTAAAATTCCTACAATTTTGAATTAAAATTGAAGAATCGACTAATTCCGGGCGCACTGCGTCGAATTAACGCGAACGAAGAAAAACTGTATAAATCGTATCGAATTAGCAATAATTAAATAATCACACTATAAGTAGATTTCAATGGCTTGTGTTTTTGTCGTTTCTAAAAATTTAATCGTAAAGGCTGTCGCAAAAACAAGGTCCTACGAAATTGCGAGATATTAAAAAAACTTGTCTTACGAAAAATTTAACCTAGAAAAGAAAAAATATACATATATAACGCGTGCCAAAAAATAAATGAAATACGTTATATTTATCAAGTGTGTTTCCCCGCCATTAAATAATATTTGACGCTACAGCTCACTGAAACACTATTTTTGACGAGTGTTCTAAAGAAAAAAAAAAAAAAGAAAAAAAAGGCGTCTTTTTTTTTACATTTCTAACTGACTAATTTACGAAAGAACAGAATAAACTAACAAGGAGTACTCCGAAATTACTAAAATTGGAATGCCAACTAACTGAATTCCGGCGATAAAGATCGCGCAAACCTCCTCTAATTTCAGCCGGGCTCAAAAATTTGATAACAAGATGGATTGTTAAGTAGAGGTAAAAATCTCAAATTTACTGACGATACACACAGATTACGACCAATTCAGAAAAAGTGTCATCAGAAAAGAGGGATGTATGGTCTCGAAGTTAGGGAAAAAACTGGAATAGTTGTTAAAGGATAGGATTTTTTTGCTAATAGTATTAGATTTTATACACGATGTAGATAGATAGTTTTATTTCAATGAAAATAGAGAAAAGGGCGTCGGATTAAAGAATTAAAATACGGGCCACTGATCAAATTAAACGGGATTGATTGATTAAACAGGGCTTGAAAGTTAGCAAAAACACTTTTACATTCTGTTGCAACGTGGCTTCTACATAAAAGAGACACTGATTAAATATAGCTTCGAGGTGTAGTGTGCGAAGTGAATTCATCCCCGTTCGCAATATTGTGCTGCTCTCTATGTACAATGTGAGAACTTTTGCGGATGTAATCGAACGACTAAATTTAAGTACCTCGAAAGATACAAAAAATTGGCGCAATCCTATCAGGGGTAGCCAAAAATGCAGGAAAAAAATTTACAAAACCAATTTCAAAAAGATGTCGAGCAAGTTTGATCACCATATAAATGTCCCCGATATATGCTGATATTTTCGGCTTATTATATTTAACATATGCATAATGTGTTTTAGTTGTTTCACCGTAACGTAAAACGCACATCACGGAGAATTTTTGACCTATTGAAAAACTGTATTGGAACTAAATAATCACAGAAAAACCTCATATTCAAAAACGTTAAAATGATGGCGAACGTAATTCAGCGGTGGAGAGGAAGCGTCCCTTCAGCGTGCTAAATCTTAGTTGGATATCCTTATGCTAAACGAGCTCTTAATAATTTTCTCGATGTCTACAGTTGTTTCCAGCAAAAATGATTATTAATGCTTTCCTGTTCGCAGACTGCGCAATGGTCTCTCATGTCGAATAGTAAAAAGAAGAAAAATTAACAGCATTAACATAATCGAAAAATACGTTAATATTACAGCGCGACCAACAAATATGGACTCAGTTGTAAAAGAAGGTAACAAATTTATTATCACGAAATAGGCCTTTGAAAAAAGTCAAGAAGCGGCCTCGAAAATATAGATAATTTGTCCGGACCCGGATAAAAATCCAAAGCAACGGTCTTCATTATGTGGCTGCTTTAAACTACAATTGCGATTACCAGCTCGAAATTACAGAATGGTATTTGCAGGTGCGACTAATTTAATTAGCCTCTTAAGCGTGATACAACGTACTTAAGCAGTTTTACGCATAACCGGATTAGCTTCAGATACGTCGCGGAATTTTCCTTTTATTATTATCCGTTTATTTGTTAAAACTTCGTCGCTGATAAAATTATTCGAGTGTGAAAAAAGCAAAGGAAAGAATTTAGCTAAATACTGATATCACATTAATTTCGCGCGATATCGATGCTACTTTTTTGTAGCCAATTTGTAAAATCGCCGAATTACTTTAATTACTTTTTTTTCCTTTTCCTTAATTCGGAGCTCGTATCGCGAATAATATCGGCGCAGTACTGCATTAACTAGAATGTACCAAAGTCTGACGTAATTGACCGGTGTGATTTAACGGCTCCTCGAGCTATTAGTGTTTTTTGAGTGTATTCTTGACTGCGTTAAATTTGATGTAAAAAATAACTCGGAATAAATGGAATTTAAAATTGTCAAATTTATTATGTGCGAAGTAAAAAGGATTTTTTGTTTTCATATAAATAGGCGATTTCATAAAAAAAAGGATTTTTTGTTTTCATATAAATAGGCGATTTCATAAAAAAATCATTATAAAATCAAATCTGATTATAACCTCTTGCAACGGTCTCTTTATTAATGAACAATATGGGGGGAAAAAAAACCAACTCTAAACCATATGCGCGAGGTAGCACGAGCAGCCAAGTTAGAAGAACTGACTGGTACGGCCGAGTGTATATCCCAATTCAGTTCATTGATGCGGGAAAAATTCGATTCGGAAAGATAGAAAGAACTATGTACTTTCCGATCACGCCCCCGAAGGGGGAAGGGAGAAATAGATTATCTGTTTATACTGTCTTTTCGTGCATTTGAAAAAATTAAGAACAGAGCGGGCAAGACGATTTATCGGCAGAATGTTTAAGCTGTTGCGCTGCAACATTATTTCTGAGACTGCGCTACTTTCGATTTCTGCAATAAAAAAGAGGTAGAAGATTGTTAATCTCCATCAGGAACTAGATTTTCTTCCCTACATCGAGAAAGGCTCGATTCAGAATCATCGTTATAAAGTAGAAAAGAAAAATCCGAGTGTCTCTTGGTTCTCTTTTATTTTTTGGGAGTCGAATGAAAGGAACCGAGGTATATATGTAGATGCCTTTTAACGTTATCATTGGATTTTGTAGACTTGTACGGCCTTAGGGCACATTTTCTGTTCTCAATCGTTTGTGCTATTTCATTGTATCGCCGTGGTAATGCGGAAAGTACCTGACGGCCGCTTTTAGAATTAAAGCAATCTTCTTGACCAGTAGACTGTTTGGAAAAATGTTTTCGGCTAATCTTAGATAGACGCCGACTGTAGGCGGGGTCTGTTCAATAGTATAATTGGCAGCTTTTCCGCCTGCTTTAAAAAACTGAAACTGGTGATGAAAAAGGATTATTACGACAAGGAGAATTCCAGGAAGTAATAATTCGAATAAAAAAAGCCTTCCGGTATGTAAATGGAAGCTTCCAAGTGTATACCTATGCGCAGAACAAAAGACGACATCAATAGCGGACAAAGAATATTAGATGTACTGAATTAGAAGAGGATTTGAATCCGTTCGACGTGGCTATTTAGATTGCGGTTTTCAATAAGATTCCATTTACGCTGCGCTCCCGAACACTCAAGTGTAGGGTTTAAAAAAAAAAAAAGGTAGCAATTACATATTGAGAATGTCATGTTAGGATATGGAGACGGTAAAATATCGAATGTGGTAAATTTCATGCGATGAACTTCAATCATGTCAGATGAGTGTGCTAATTATCCACAGGCGTGTCAGCTCTGGTTTAATCTTTACGGACCGTTCGCTGGTTCAAGGGACTTTGGGAAACGAGAGGTGGTAAAATATGTGATATGATGCTTATGGATAGAAATAGTATTGGGAATTTGCTGATAAATTGTTCCTCTCAAAGCAAACATGTATATCATTTAAACAGCTCGCATTCATTCAGAAAATTATAACTTTTCAGTCTCTTCCGATAATCGAAAAAATTTAAAACTGAAAAAGAAATTTAAAACTGAAAAAGAAATTTAAAACTGAAAAAAATTTCAAAACTGAAAAAAAATTTAAAACCGAAAAAGAATTTAAAACCGAAAAAAAATTTAAAACCGAAAAAAAATTTAAAACCGAAAAAGAATTTAAAACCGAAAAAGAATTTAAAACTGAAAAAAAATTTAAAACCGAAAAAGAATTTAAAACCGAAAAAGAATTTAAAACCGAAAAAAAATTTAAAACCGAAAAAGAATTTAAAACCGAAAAAGAATTTAAAACCGAAAAAGAATTTAAAACCGAAAAAGAATTTAAAACCGAAAAAGAATTTAAAACCAAAAAAGAATTTGAAACCGAAAAAGAATTTAAAACCGAAAAAGAATTTAAAACCGAAAAAGAATTTAAAACCGAAAAAGAACTTAAAACTGAAAAAAAATTTAAAACCGAAAAAGAATTTAAAACCGAAAAAGAATTTAAAACGGAAAAAGAATTTAAAACCGAAAAAGAATTTAAAACCGAAAAAGAAATTTAAAACTGAAAAAGAATTTAAAACCGAAAAAGAATTTAAAACCGAAAAAAAGAATTGAAGGAGTTTTCCAAAAAAGAAAAGAAAAAAAAATCGAAAGTTCAAAAGAAAATAAACCGTTTTTTTTGTTCTCGTCTCGGATTTAGATTTTCGCGTTGTTTGCAATTAAAAACTTTCTTCTACCGAATCATTTTAAAAAGCAACCACCTTCTTAATTTCGTATATATATATCGAAAAATTTCCCGCATATAGTTTGCAAACTATTGCCGATAAATTTCTTAAAAACAGTTTTCAAGTTATCTTTATACTTAAACTGTTACCGAGAGTTTCGAAATTTCACATTATCGCAAAAAAATTTTAATGCAAATTCAACAAACGATAGTTTCAAAGAATGTTTTCATTTCACTGGACTATAGCAGACTCTTGGGAAGCAGCAAAAGAATTACGCGGTATTCCTAGAAATGATCCGAAAAACAAACAGTTTTTCGGTTTTGTTAGTAGAGTTATATCGGAGTCATTAAAAAAAAAACAAAAAAAATTGGCAAACGCGATCGAAGAATAGGACAAATGTGTAACAATCGGGAGGTGCTTATTTTTTTTTCAAAGTTTTTTCTGGGGTGCTCAACGATTACTCAGTGGCTAATAATTGTGTGTCGTAATTTTTTCACTCATAGTATTCGATTTAAATACAAAAAGAATCAGTTGAATATGCTCGTCCTAACAGCAACGAAAATTTAAATCAGCGACATTTCGACAAAGGGAACCAAAGTATTAATTTTTCGCAAAAATACGGCTTAGATTTATAATTAACCGGCGTAGCAGTTGCTGATCAACGACTTCGCCGAAAAATATGCTAGCTATTCTTAAGATTTTTCATCGCAAGCTTTTCTATGTATATACACCTATGTATTCATTTTTTGAAATGTGCAAAATAACAAGGCACGACACTTTTTTAATGTCAAAGTTACGCCAGTAGTTTAAACATAAATATTGACCACGCCCCTCGAATAATATTTCAAATTTAAACCTAACCGAAATGCAATATTTTTTGGACACACACACACGCATCACACATGCACACACACACACATATACACATATACACATATATAGATGTATGTATTAAATTTATATATATATAAATATATATATGTATAACGAATAAAGAACATTTTCTGTTTCTAATTATAGAGAGTACTATTATGATTCTTTTCGCTACTTACTTTAAAAATTGTTAGGAAAAGAAAGAAAGCAGGGAATAAATTACAATTTTAATACTACTAAGCGCACCGCATAACTATAAATATACGCAAATATGAAATTATTTCATGAAACGTTAATAAAAATTCAAATGTAACATGTAAATTAATATGAAATATTCGACGACTTTATGGGTCGTTACGATAATGCGGCCTTATTATCAAATAATTCTGGATGCATATTCTCTTATCGCGATGAAGTACACATTTTATTTTTTACATCTGTAAAATCATTAAATTTTTACATCATTTTAATTTCCCTTTCATGTGACTTCGGCTACTGTTATAAACTTCACGAAGCACGAATGTATGTGCCATTTTCCAACTAATGGAGCTTTGCTTTCCGCCATTGAAGAAACCGTTGTTCTCTGACCATCAGCACCACTGACTGATTGAATAAATGCACCTCGCTTAGCTTGCAACCACTATTTAGTAATAAAGACAATGTGTAAATCAAGCTGCAGCCCTACACAACTTATTCTCATTCCCCTCAGAGCGCCTTTATTAAGTAAAACATATCTATATGTACTTGTGGGATGAACTTATCAACCCCAAATAGCCTATATATATATATATATAACTCGGCCACTTTGGCTTCGCAAGGAGCTGTGCCCCTTGACCCCTCCTGCTTTCATTCCTGTGTCTCTTTCTCTTCTATACTTTGTATAAAATGATCAAAATTTACAACGTAATTCTTACTGGCATCAACACACACAAAAAATAACATAACCACAAAAATCCTATTCTAACATTTACCTTCCGTTATATAAAATTAAGACATTTTTTCGTTACATTTTTCGTTACATATTTCATTACATAAAATTGTGACATTTTTTAAATAACAATAACAAAAATCCTACAAAATATAACAAACGTTACATAAAATTGGGACATTTTTCTGGGACATTTTTTGGGACATTTTTTTGGGACATTTTTTCTAATGGGGTGTAGCCTAAGAATTACGTTGTAATTAATATATATATATATATATATGAAGAAGGCTAGACAGAAAACTGAATTTTTGAGGAAAGCAATATCGGAAAACAATTTCGAAGTAGTGGTATTATGTTTTTCTCTGCTTGCAAGCTGCACGACGTCGTCTTGGTATTGGCAACGAAGCGATTAGATATAAATATGATATCGAAAACCATTTTCTTAATCAGAGAATCAAATGGCTCTTTTTAAACTATCGCCTTTCTCGGGCTTGAGGAGTTCCTAAAAATGGGGCACTCATTTGCTTTATTGAATGTGTTGTCAGACATTCCGCAAATTATCAACTCCCAACAAAGTCGGAGATGATTTAGCTTTTGTAACATGTTGCTTTTTTTTTCTTTCTCCTGTTCTTTTTTCTCTTTGAGCTCACCATCAAGGGGCACCGACCCAAGTTTGTTGAGAGATGGATTTTTAGGGAGCCAGAATAAGCCTTACGAACTAAACGTTACCAGCAGCTTAAAATCTTGCTGCGCTGTTTGATAGTGTTTTGTTTTTTTTTGGTCAATATTGACACGCGGTTTTCTATAAGAGAACCATTTGGAGAATAACATTTCAACAAAGGCACAAGAATAACAGTGTTTGGCTAATTTTGTAAATGATTCTCTTACAGAAAACCGCGTGTCAATATTGAACAAAAAAAAACAAAACACTATCAAACAGCGCAGCAAGATTTTAAGCTGATGGTGTTAGTGTCTAGTTCTTAATAATTCGGGTTCTCTAAAAATGCACCTCTCAACAACACAGCAGGTTACAAAAGCTAAATTATCTCCGACTTTATTGGGAGTTGATAATTTGCGGAATGTCTAACAACACATTCAATAAGGCGGTCCCGCATTTTTAGGAACTGCCCAAGCCCGAGAAAGGCGATAGTTTAAAAAAGCCATTTGAGCCTTTGATTGAGAAAATGGTTTTTGATATCGTATTTGTATGTAATTGCTTCGTTGCCAATACCGAGATGACATTGGAATTGCGCAGGCTGCAAGCAGATAAAAACATGATACCACTACTCTTGCACATTGATTTTCCGATATTATTTTTCTCCAAAATATACCGACTTTGACCTCGCTGATTACGTCGCCGCTACCAATCATCCTCTAAAAAAGTGTCGTACTTTTATAACGTAAAAATTGGTCGCGATCTGTAATACTTTTTTCATAATATATATGTACGTGTACGTTGCATAATTTAATAGAATTTATAAATACCGCGCATTCGTTGTTCTTTAAAAACTCAAATTTTATTCCGTTCCTAGTTGACTTTTTTTAAATTATCACTTATTTCGAAATAATTAATTAAATTTATTAAAAATACGCAATACTTTGGAGAAAAAAAGGAAAAAAAAGAGCATTATAAATTAATAACAAATTTAAAATGTTCATCTGTTCTGTTCCTCTTTTTTCATTATTATTATTATTATTGTTGTTGAATAACTCCGAATTTAATATATATATATATATGTCATCACTTAAAATTTATAATTTGCCTTTTTTTTTTGCTTATCAATGTAAAAAAAAAAAAAAGAACTTACAGCTAGTAGATGATAAAAAATCGGTGTTGTATTTTACTCTCCTGATTTCTCGTGTAAAATCCGCTATTACTAACTGCTTTATCTTTTATTATTTGATCTTCGGCTACAAGGGGGGCTACCATTTTATAAATGCGGAGAAATCAAACATTTCCCCATCGGTTTTAGGGCTATAAATAATATTTTTTAACTCATTCTGAAAATCAGCCGGAAAAAAAAATAATAATTTTCCTTTTCCGATTGCGCCCCCCCCATCCCTGACGGTATTATTACCGCCGAATGCAGCCATGCATCTGTTCTTGCTTGGGTGTCGTCACAAATTGCTGGCTCTAATAAGGAATATCATCCGCTTCATTACTTCCTAATGCAGTAGAAAGTACCGTATGTTGCCATATTTATGACAATGAAATCTTTTTAAATTGAAAAAATTACATTCGTGTTATAGTAGTTCATGGTAGCATGGTAAATTTACACGGTCTGAAGAAGTACGAGAAAATTCCCACAGGCAGTTACGGGCGGCAAAAATTATTCGACCGATCTATTCAGCGGATAGACTCTATTTAAATAATAAAAGCAGACGCTAATTTGGTAGCGTAGTATTAAAAATCATCCGTTTTTTTTCGGGATATGTCGGCAATGATAACGAATTATTCAAACATAGGTCAGTATGGAAATAAATTGAGCTAAATCGAAAAATACGCCAAAACCGTAGAGATGGAAAAAACTTTCAGAGACAAAGTTGCCGGACAAAGCTAATATCAAACGATCGCCTTGTATCTATAAAGATGTCAGTCACACGGACAAGGCAGATTGTAGGACAAATTTCGACGAAACGCACGCGAGAATTGAATATTTGTTCATCGAGGGAAATGCCGAATTAGAAATTCAAATTTCCGGATCGAATTACGCGACGGCTTTGTCCTTCGCAGATTATTTTAATAATCCCGTTTTGAGACTGTCACTGAAACATTTACCAATCAGGATTTCGGATACGCTCAGTGCGTGTTTTTTTTTTTTTTCTAAAATTTATCGATCCTGTAAGCGAAGTTTGCCACTTTGCTTGCGCCGAATATTTGCCAAGCTGAATTATCCTTCGATGAGATTGAAAATATCAAAAAAAAAAAATTTCGATATAATTAATAAAAAATAGTAAACAGAAATAAATCATTGAAAACATCAACTGTGTTACCTTATGATTGGAGAGATTTAGACGTGTTACACTGCGTTCTTTTATTATTCCTATCCTATAATAATTATTAGTTCGATTGTTTATCGTCGTTTTCTCGTTCGGCGCCGGGATCTCGCCGGGTAATGTTAAGTTCGAATGGTCCGGGTTTACCCGCCCAAGCGATAAATAACGAACGCTCAGATCTTTCGACCAGTACCACTAACACCAGTAACCAACTCTCATCGCTAAATGCCGGTAAGATCGATTCAATTATTACTACTAACATGCTTGTTCCGTCATTTAACAAAAATGATACTAACAATGACAACGTTATAACTCTACGCAATGTAGACAAGGCCAACAATACCTGGCAGTTAGTTAGACGAAAACGTCCTTCTCCTTCCTCGCCGCCGCATACATCGAGTGAATTTAAACGCTCAACGGCTCCGAAGCTAAAAACCAGAAATCGGTATCAACCGTTTATGTACTTAAACGATGACGACAACCACGAAAACACAGACGGAGATAATGAAACAGCAGATGCAAACGCGATGCCACTCGATAACCAGACATCGAACAACGCTGATGGTAACGATAAACAGAAACGAAACTCATCGCCACCGACTAACAAATTTACGACGCCTCCGCCGATTTTAGTAAAAGACGTTAAAAATTATGCAGCATTCACCAAGTCTTTAATAAGTTTGACAAATGTCAAATTTACATTGAAATCAACAAACACCGGTATTACTATAAAACCAAGCTCGCCAGCTTGTTATCGCGCACTGACAAAAGCCCTCCAACAAAATCAATACAAATTTTATACTTTTCAACTATCAGAAGATAGAGCTTTTCGTGTCATTTTAAAAAATCTTCATCATACAACTAGTTGCGAAGAAATCACGCAAGCATTACAAAATCTAGGTTTCTCTGTTCGTTCTGTATCCAACATAATAAGCAGAAGAACAAAATCTCCGCTACCGATGTTCTTTGTAGATCTCAACAAATCTTCAAAAAATTCAGAAATTTTTAAATTAAAACATTTATTACATACAGTCGTAATAATTGAAGAACCGCGAGTAACTAGGCAATTACTCCAGTGCATGCGTTGTCAAAATTTTGGACACACGAAAGCTTATTGTAATCTTCCACCTCGATGTGTGAAATGCAGCGGTAAACACATAACCGCTGACTGTCCTAAAACATCCGAAGAAAAACCGATATGTCTTTTCTGTCGTGGCGAACACCCTGCCAACTATAAAGGATGTGAATATTACCAACAAGAATATAGTAAAAAATTTAAACAGAGTGCAATAAGTAGAACTCTCGAAGCTTCATCATTTAATTTGGCGGACACCAGCACGTTTCCACCCATCCATAAGCAATTACCATCAACTTCGTACTCCAATGCTGCTAAAAAATATACCTCGTCTTTTCCTCCGTCTGCATCATCAGTAGTATACAATAACAATGCTCCACAACATACAACCGAACAAAAAGGAATTAACGAAACATTAACTTCCTTTCTTAATGAATTTCGAAATTTACTATCACCATTAATATCCATGTTAACCAAACTTATGGACAAATTATTATGAATTTGAGCCCTATAAGTACAAATTCATTAACAGTAGTATTATGGAATGCTAATGGGATTCAACAGAAGAAACATGAACTACAGTACTTCTTACAGACCAAAAGAATCGATATTGCCCTACTAACGGAAACTCATGTCGTTCATCCAGCGAGCCTTGAGTTACTAAATTACAGATGCTATCAGGGAACACACCCTTCTGGTACAGCAATGGGAGGTGTTGCTGTACTCGTCAAAAAGAGCATTGACCATCATCTACACTTCGTTCGCCGAACAGAGGCCTACCAAGCTGTTGCAATTAAAATAAAAACGACTTTTAATGAAACAGTAACTGTCACATCGGTTTATTGCCACCCAAGGTATTACATACCGAATCAGGAACTCACGGAACTATTTCATCGCCAAGGCAGCAAATTCATTTGTGGAGGTGACTACAACGCAAAACACCCTCACTGGGGATCAAGAGTTCCAAATAAACGTGGAGCGCAACTCTTCCAGCTGAATAGAGGGCTACGCCTCGATGTTGTTTCACCATTTACACCTACCTACTGGCCAAAGCATACCAACCGACTGCCAGATGTGCTAGACTTTTATTTCAATAAAGGATTAAATAATCTACACAACAACTGCTGTACAATCGCAGACTTGTCATCTGATCACGTACCAGTCTTACAAGTCCTAGACACAATTCCGCTACATACAAAACTAGACAGTCGATTAACAAATAAATCTACTGATTGGAACAAATTTGAAAATATAATAGATAACCAAGTGAACTTAAATGTAAAACTAAAATCACAGCACGATATTGATACTGCCGTTAATTATCTAACCGATATAATACAGGATTGCGCTAGGCAATCAACACGACCTGCAAAGTCCAGTGCTAACACTAGCAGTATATTGCCCATTGAAATACGTGAGCTAATTGCCAAAAGAAAAAAAGCGCGCAAAAAATGGCAACATAATAGATACCCATCAAATTACCAAACATACCGGGAATTTTGCAGCCAACTAACGAAAACCATAGCACACTACAAAAATGAGCGTTATACTCATTACCTTTCCACCCTAACTAATGCCGATGGCTCAATCTGGAAAGCAGCGAAAGTACTAACAAAGAAATGTGTTCCATCTTATCATATTAAAAAAACAAATACAATGTGGGCCAGAACAGATGACGAAAAGGTTAATACTTTTGCCGACTATCTCGAAAATATATTTCAACCTCCTCCTATGGAAAATCCACAACACACGCAGGAAGTTATACAGTGTAACAATAACGTCATGCAGTATTGTCAAAATTACACATATATTACACCAAATCAGCTTCGTACGTGCATCAAAAGTTTGCGAAATAATAAAGCTCCGGGAGAAGATGGAATAACAAATGATATCTTGAAGCATCTACCAAAAAGAGGATCTTTACTACTTTTATATATATATACAATTCTATGCTCCGGCTATCGTACTTTCCGACTAGATGGAAAAAATCGGTAACTATACTTATCCATAAACCTGGGAAGCCAGTTACAGATGTCTCATCCTATAGACCGATAAGTTTACTGGATACATTTGGAAAAGTGTTCGAAAAATTAATTCAACCACTTCTTTTTAATATGGCAAATGCCTATCTTCCAAATCATCAGTTCGGGTTCAGACCAAAGCATTCAGCTATTCATCAATGTCACAGGCTCGTTGATGCAATTGAGTCAGTCTTACAGCGTGGAATGTATTGCTCGGCAGTGTTCCTTGATGTAGCCAAAGCTTTTGATCGTGTTTGGCACGACGGTTTGCTATACAAAGCCCAGAAGATTTTCCCGATTGAAATATATCATCTGCTGAGGTCTTATTTAAGCGGTAGATCATTTCAAATAAAAATAAATGGCGTCTTGTCCAGCGAGCGTCAGATATTAGCATCGGTACCTCAAGGGAGCGTTCTTGGCCCGCTTCTTTATAACATCTATACAGCTGACCTACCGACTACAATGTTTACATTACAAGCTTCATTTGCGGATGACATTGCTATACTAGCTGCGCACGAAGATCGTCATGAAGCTTCAAGGTACATTCAACATCATTTATCGTTACTACAAAATTGGGCTCTCAACTGGAGGATCGAAATTAATGAACAAAAATCTTCACATATCACGTTCACAAATAACCAAGAAACATGTCCTCCAGTTACTTATAACAGCTGTAAAATACCGCAGATACAATCAGTTAAATATTTGGGATTAACCTTCGACAAACGCTTAGTATGGAATCTGCATGTAATTAATACAAAGAAAAAATTGAAGTCGCTACTGAGACAATTATATCCACTAATAGGAAGAAAATCCAAACTCAGTCTGAACAATAAAATGTTATTGTATAACACCATCATAGCTCCTGTCTGGAAATACGGTTTAGAAATATATGGATCAGCCGCAAAAACGCATCTCAAAAAAATACAGTCGTTCCAGTCGAAGATACTGAGGATAATAACCAATGCGCCTTATTATGTTCGTAATACTATAATCGAGAATGATCTCAACGTTCCTTCAGTGTTGGCGATATACAAGCAGCAATATACCAAAATGCATGCGGCATTCAGCTATAATTTAAACCCATTAATATCGCGTATGAAAACTACCGGTCTTCCTGACAACCCCGTCAGACGACTAAAGAAAAAACAATGCAGAGATGCGCTTACCGCTCATTATTAATATTAAAGATAATACCAAAACGCTCAAAAAAAAAAAAAAAAAAAAAAATGGAAAACTAATCTATGACTAGCGGCTTCATCTGTTGGGATGCGCCGTTATCTAGGACACTTAAAATAACTAATGATCACTTGCGTTGATGACCTATGAGTCGGTATGCAAAAAAAAAAAAAAAAAAAAAAAAAAAAAAACCAGCGACACAGACATACTGAAATTTTCAGTTTCTTTAGATACGCATGTTTCTCGCCTTTCTTTTTTATTAATATAATTAAAGTGGTCGATGGCATAAACTGTTTCAAATTAAACGGAAATAATGTTTTCAATTGCGCCGAAAGTTACATAATCGTACACTGGCAGACACAAGCGTGCATTAGAAGAACCACGCTCATAGCACACCATCAAATAGGCTCTCTAAAATGTATCTGCGTACGGGTACATATATATAAACACGAAGACGTACGGAGTCGATTACACGTCAGCATAAATTGAATCCACTTCCGGCTACATTTAACGCGGATAAACTGAACGAACAAATAAAAGTCAACTCTTTAATAGGACTAATTACAATGAAGTCACCAATGTGTCAGAATGCGCGAGATTAGGTTCTCGTCTTGTAACGCTAATGGTATCCAGTTGAGGCATGCGTAATCACTGCAGCACTGAACGATAAAATTTAAATACTCGATGAACCTGATTGTTTTTTGGTTAGTGTATACGATTCAGTTCAGATTTATTTATTATTGTCTAATTATTGTCGAGTGCGATGTGTTTTATAATATCAAGTTCTTTTTTTTTTTTTTGTCTCCTTTATGTAGCGGTGTTTATACAAATATGCGTAAAATGATAAATATTTATGCGCCGCCTGTCGATGATTACATTTAAAGTTAATATCTGTAGGTGTTTTGTGCTGCAGATGTTTTATTGAAATAATTTAATTTTTCCTTACCTTTTCAAGTGTATACTGTAATAAAGTGAATTTCGAGAATTTTTCTGAATTTGGAATTGTTACGGTTTATGTCATTAATTTTATATAAGGTAATAATATCGTCTACATACGTATATGTGGTATAGAGTTTAAAATACAAAAAAAGATTGTTGAACTACATATTATATTAATAAATTTTAAAATAATTCAGTTAATAAAAATCTTTCGTTTTGAACAATGACGACCCCCCTTTATTTAAAATCCATAATTACATTTTAATATATTGATATTATAAATCATCGTTAGAGTCGCGTACATTTATGACGGTTAACTTTAATCACATTTACCATGATTGTTCGAATCATGTCGGTTTTTTCTTTTTTGTATATTTCGTAAACTGAAATTTTCAAGTTTGTTTATAATAATCTATATATTAATATTCTCTCTCGATTTTCTGGTTTGTGTCTCTAACGCGTCATCATTTCGTAAAGTTAAAAATTTTCAGCGATACAAGTGAAAAAAGAAAAACATTCACTTACCAACGGATCAACTTTTAATTGCCTTGTATGAAGAAGACTTCTTCTGAAACGGGCATGCGGTAAAGCCCGATGAACAAAATGATATTCTCTGGATGACGACAATACCTGTTTAAAAGAAAATTAAACATTTAAAATAAATAACTGCGAAAGTTTTTCCGAAATATCAGTAAACATGAAAGCACTACTCATTCTGTTAATGGCGCAACGCGTAAAGCAGCATTCTCAAATTGTTGTTTGTAGTTGAAAAATGAAGAAAAAACTAATTAAGAAGCCCGATCGCGTGTAATTTCTAAGCCCATTGCGGTTTATATATGTATAATAGCAGGCGGGGTTTTATATGAAGTTTAAAGGAATATATATTATATATATGTGTGTATATATATATATATATATATATATATCGGATTGAGGGGACCCGCCCGGGACTGTGAAATTAAACGGGGGTACTTAGAACTGCTCTTACGATGAAACGCTCTGTCCTGGGATGTAACGCATTACTGTGAATAGGCGTGCGATTGACGAGGTAACGAATACTGTGTCAAAGACGTCACAGGTGTGTGTTATGTTGGAGTAAGGTAGTGCCTCGGTTCGGTAGCCGTAATGAGAATTGTAGGTAGGACGCGTATGTTACTGCAAAAAGATAGAACCTCTAAAGAAATGGCGCTTTGCTCTAGTTGCGAGGTCTGTACACCGATTTCCGGCTAATATGCCAGCACCGGTAGGGTAATAATAGGTGTACATTCTAGGACTTAGTCGAGTTGTCCTATTAAGCAGTTTGTATTTTTCAAGAGCTGAAGCACACTCGTGACGAATAGATGACTGCAAAAAAAGGTGAATGAACGTGTGGAAAATTTGCAATGAGGATGACCTGAATTAGATATGCTTCGGAACTTAGTAGAATTTTAACTTTATAACTTGGATTGTTCGCGGAAAGTAGGCGCGGGTTGCATGGTAGAAGAAGACTGTGTTATCGCTTCTGCATACACACGCCTATGGTGAGTGTAAGTTTGACTAGATCGCATCTTGAAATGCATTCGGTGTTATTAAAAGTGTACGTGAAAATTTAGCGATGGTTGAGGTAGTTTTCGGCAGTTTCCTCGTTCTGAATCCAGATATCTTCTGAGTATACTCTGAAGTTGAAAGTTGTGACTTATGCCGTAGAATTATCTGGGAGACATTAAAGTCAACTGGAAAAATAAAACTAGTTAGATCCACTAGAAAGTTCACGGTGAGCTTTAATTTCGTAATTCACGACAATCCATCAATGATATACGGCGGTTTACATCATGTATGAAGAAATTTATGATAAAACGCGACCCAGGTTAACGTATTAGTGAATATGTAAGCTAATCAAAGACGTATTTAATATTGCTCTATAATAATCAGACCAGTGGGAAATTTCATTTATGTCGCACACTCTTTCGTGTAGCAATGGACAAATTCCGGCACCAGTTTATGCCACTTCTGTACACGAGTTGAAGGTCTCATGTGCATTTAGTGTGCGCGATACCGCAGTCTTTAACGTACCAGCACGGAAGCAAAGCTAAGCAGTTTAATTCGTCTCGATGAGACGGAATAATCGAAAATGAAACGCGTTTATTTCGATACTTCTAAAAAGAACAAAAATCAGTTTTTAAGTTTAACGAGACACATGAATACAAAATATGCCACGGATCGATTCTGACGCATATATAAACCGACAGTTCTACGCCATGCGTGGAATTCAAGCATGTATCGATATACATTTACTGCGCAATTTTCTAAGATAAATGAGATTTTCTTTACGGTGATCATCTCTCTACGGTTATGGAGATCACGAGTAAACAAGGTAGCAGAGGGTGCTAAAAGTATATGAAATTACAGTACTTGAGCGCTTTGCTCAAATTTTTAAATATGAATTTTTGGCAGCTGTACGCAGAATCGAAGTTTACTTAGTATAATATATCGATATTTAGATGTTTTCATTTACTTTCTTTTTTCTATTAAGGGGAGATCGAGATGACTTATCCAATTTTAGTTTAAGTCCTTACAAGCGAGACTTTATCGAGTTCAAGAGTCAAATTATTTACCGCTAATAATTACGTTACGCTCATTGCTCCGGGAAATAAAGAAATAGTAATACCAAATTCCGAATTACTCTGTTAATTTATTCGAAATCGCTTGTCAAGATTTAATAGAGGTCTCTCTTATCGAGTTAATTGTTAACGTGTACGGGAAGCGGGCCGAAAATATTTTAGGAATTTGAAATAAATTTGCCGTAATTTAATAATTTTCGATCATTTTAATTCTTGCACGTGTAAATTTATATATAAATATATATATATATGTATTATATGTATGTATGTATATATATATGTATGTATATATATATATGTATATATATATGTATGTATATATATATATATATATATATATATATACACATATATATAATATTGTTTAGAGAAACAATACTTTCTTCAAAGAAAACACAGATCAGTTACTAAAATTTAAATTAAGTATTTTGTTTTTTTTTATTCGGCCCTTATCATCAGCGAGCCTAGAGACAAAACAATTCAGCACATAAAACACTTTCGTTGTTACAGGGAAAATAGCAAAACACTTGAACTACGACGATAATTTCAATACGTAATATTAATTTCATAAACGCTATTTTTGATGTGATCTTTGAAGTAATATTCTTACTTACATGACACACATACATATTTGCAATTTTTCGTTTTATATAAAAAATAAAATGAACCCGCGTAACAAAACAAAATCGCGAATATTCTGAAATAACGGTGTTTTTTAGTTAATTCCGTTGTAAACGAAGGGAAAGAGCTCGTATTACAAACATTGGGTATTAGGTAAACTTAATCTTTGGTGCAGAGAAATTCGGAAACTTTACTCATTCAATTAATTAAATTTATCGTTCGCGATATTCATTAGGATTCGAATTACGACTATCATTGAAGAAGTTTCAATGAATATTTCGATATTCTATTAAAGAATAGAAAAAAAAAAAAGACACCAAAATTAGTAAACTTCCGTCAGATGTTCGGTCAATATCGTTGGCGTCTCTGAGATCGGGGAAGTACATTGCGTTCAACTTACGAGACATCCTTCCAGCTGGAATTGTATTAGTTTCATACTGGGGTAATAGGAAATTCCGGATAACCCTCATATAGGAAATGCTGGCATGTCAGCATACCGCTGTGATATAGCGGGAGTCCTACACACGCTTTACATAGAAAAGAGGGTTAAGTGATGCGCGCAGACACAAGAGAGTTACCGATAAGGAACTAGTTCTGTGGAAAAAGTGAACTATTGTCTCTGCGAACGAAACGCGATCGTTCGTTCGCTCCCCGAGAGACTAATGAGTTTTTCAAAAATCCCATTCGGCTTTCTCAGCAGGCTAAACAGTAATCTCATTCCATTCTCCCGTTTTTCCGTTAAATTTTTATTTCCCAACAACTCGAAAATTCTCTCGCTAAAATCGAAAATTCCATCCCTCGAATATCGCTATTTTTTTCCGTTCGTAATTTTCTGTTGTGAGCTTGGCGCGCCGCTGAACAGGCCGATAAATAAAGATAGATAGATGGTCTACTCGAATTTATTCTCATATGAATTCTCCAAGAACCAGCCTTATCATTTTTTTCCCCCTATTTATCAACTAAGTCGTTTGGGTTTTATTAATCTTCATAAAAAATGTGTTTTTTATCTATTTTTTTTTTCAATTATTTTAATGATGCGTAAAACAAATATTACGAACCCTAGGAGAACAAATATAGTTTCTAAAGTGTCCATATTCGGAAACGGTGATTTATAAAAATTAAATAAAATAATAATAAAATATTTCCCATAATACGCGTTCATATATATATTAATGACTACGCCATTTTCACGCCAGGGGTCATTAGTAAAAGGTCCTGTCACGAAATTTGTCCCCAAAAATTTCACAATTTTATGTAACGAAATATGTAACGAAAATACTACCTATAATTTCATCTGTACAGACATTCCCATAGTGTACTAGGCACTTATGCAACGCGAGTGTACACATGCAAGCCTACATTCGGAACTTTTTTTTTTTTCCCATCACAACTGACCGGTTTTAGTGGTCATTTAGCGATTAATTTATTGCGATAAAGAATGTTTTGTGAAGGGGTAGTACTCAGCAGTACTCCCTCTGAACTTTATAATGGCTGGACAAGGTCTAGAGGCTTATTTCGCCACAGTCTACGTATTTCACCGGAGTTATCCAGCAGATTGTTAGCAAGTGGGTTCATATGGATGCTAAGTCGGGCAACATGTTTATTTGCTTGTTTTTTGATTTCATCCTCCGCAGACATGACATTCAAGTCATTATGGAGGGTATAATTTGAGACGTACCAGGGGGCTGCAGTAATGGTTCTCAGTACCCTATTTTGATATCGTTGTATTTTCTGTAAATTCGATGTTTTTGCGCAGCCCCACAGCTGTATACCGTACAGCCAGACCGGTTTTAGAGCTATTTTATATAATAGAGTTTTATTGTCTAACGATAAGCCCGATCTCTTAGCCAACAACCACGACATGGTTATAGTTTTAAACCTCAAATGCTCCATTTTTTTTTGAATGTGAGTACCCCAGGTCAGCCTAGCGTCCAAGTGCATGCCTAAATATTTTACGTTATTGGCATGTGGTATTACGACGTTATTTATTTTGATTGGCAGGCGTTCAATTTTTCGATTTGTGAATGAAATATGCGTCGACTTACTTTCATTGACTACTATGCGCCATCGTTTTAGCCAAGTTTCCACATGCCGAAGTGACTCCTGCAGTTTTTCTGTGGCTGTCTTTTCACACTTATCAACGGCCAAGATGACTGTGTCATCCGCGTACAAAGCTACTTCTGTATTATCCAGCATCGGGAAGTCGGTCGTGTAGATCAGGTACAATATTGGACCCAGAACGCTCCCCTGCGGAACCCCGGCCCTTACCGGAAAAATATCTGAGTATTCATCGGTTATTTTCACTCGAAAATATCTTTCTTGTATATATGATTTAAATAGTAGATAGAAGGAGTGAGGAAGCAGAAGTTTAATTTTGTACAATAATCCTTGTTGCCATACTCTATCGAAAGCCTGCTGGACATCCAGAAACGCGGCCGTACAAATATTCTTGTTTTCCAAGCTATTTTCAATAATCTTTGTTAATCTGTGAACCTGTTCTATAGTGTTATGGTTCTTACGAAAGCCAAATTGAAAATCGGGAATAATTGTATTGTTAGATAATATTGGAAATAACCGTTTTAAAATTAATGTTTCCAGTATCTTTGAGAGGACAGGAAGCAACGAGATGGGTCTATATGATGATACCACCTCAGACGGTTTTCCAGGCTTCGGTATAACAATTATCTGTGAGAACTTCCAAGCTAGTGGGAAATATTGATTGCGAAGAACAGCGTTATATGTATATTTGTGTTATAAATACAATACTTTTGCGTGGTAACTCATTTAAAAGCTCTGCTGTGATTAAGTCAAATCCGGGGCACTTTTTCCGTTTCATATTTTTGAAGAGTTGCTGTATCTCACTAGGGGCAACCGGTGTTATAGGTAAACTCATTTGCAGCGGTTTATCCAGGTATTCGAGGATATCTGTGGAGTCAGCAGCTTGAGGATTTGGTGTAAATACATCGTAAAGATAATTGGCAAAAAGCGCCGCTTTATCGAAGTTAGTACGAGTCCAGCTACTGTCGGGTTTTTGTATTGGTGGAATACACATAGTTGGCCGTTTAAAACGTTTGGTCACTTTCCACAGTGAGTAATCATCGTTTTTGGTCGGCGACAAACTCGACAGAAATGTTGCAAGCGTTTCGTTTTTATTTTCATGCAGTACTTTACGCAACTGCTTGGTTTTTCTATTTAGTTGCCTTTTAATAGCCGGATTTCTCGTCGTATTCCAGGTTTTTCGTAATTTCCTCTTTTCACGCACTAGTGTTAGTATATGTTTTGGGATATTATTAGAGGCCTTGGAAGGTTCTACAGTGGGAGTAGCTAGCCACGCAGCATTTTGTATGGTTTCTGTTAAGTTTTGAACTGCTTTATCAATATCGTAATTAGTTTTCAGAGGCATATTTAAACTAACGTTAGTCTCTAGATATTGTTTAAATAAAGGCCAGTTGGTTTTTTTATTGATGCAAAATGTTTGGTTTATCGATATGCAAATGCAGTTCCTCATGTGTGTCTACTGTGTGTACTAATTAGCGCTCGCATCATGGTATGCATGTTTGCCATTGCCTTCCACGTGAAATAGCGAGCATTTAATTTAAATTTTCGTAATAATTTGTACCGTCGCCCGGGATCGAACTCGAGACAACGAAAACCAAGCGCTCTAACAACTAGAGGCTATCGTCCCGAAGATCATTAAAATAATTTTTATAAATGTTATAAAAAATAAAACGTATTAAAAAACGAGCAGCGACCAATTAACCGGCATTCCAAAATCAACTCGAAAAATTAAGCGTCCGTTTTGCGTCAATTTAAGCTGTTAACAAAATAAATGTGATGTAGGTGTAAGTATATTTGTGTTTGTGTGTATATGAGTAATTTAAATTAATATAGAATAAGTTGTTTGCATATTTTGTGTGTATGAAAGTATATGCATACAAGGGCGTCGCCAGCCGATGAGCCGGGGGAGGGGTGATAGAAAGAGGATATGAGTTATAGGAAAAATAAAATATGTATAAGTTGTAAAGGCTTAAGGGGAGGTTCTCATCAGGACCGACCAAAAAATCGATTTTTTTTTTTTTTCATTTTTTTGTAGTAAATTATATGTAGAATATATTCCCAAAACCGTTTGCTCGAATATATGGTTTTTTTTTTAAATTTATGGAACAAAAACGAGACCCACCTTTTTAGTCAAAAATTGAAATCGAGCGGTAGTTCGAGCGGAGTGTATTTTACATCAATATTTTTGAATAACGCGTGCATATATCTATACTACGGTAAGTAGAGTTACCAAAAGTACCACCAGATGTCGCATGTATGCTATGACTCCGAAAAAATTTGAAGGTACGACTCTTGGTTTTGCCACGGTTATCGGAAAAAATAACAGTAAGGTTCTTAATGTTTGCGTGAAATATTCTTTCTGTCAAGTTAGTGTCAATAAAAAAAGCAAAGAAGGAACCGTTAGATTTAGTTTATGGAAAGAAAGTCATGAAGAGACATGCACGGCAAACTATCACGGTAGTTCTGGAAAAATGGAAGTGGACGCAATCACAGAAATGTTATCTCGTTCTCAAGAATTACTCGGTATAAAGTATGACTCATACATTGGTGATGGCGATACGAAAACGTTTAAGGTCATATTAGATGTAAATCCTTACGACGACCCCATAGTAAGAAAAAAAGAATGCGTGGGCCATGTCCAGAAACGATTGGGAATTAGTCTCAGGGCTTTAAAAAAGAAAACAAAGAATCTCGGAGGTAAAGGTACAGGTAAATTAACTGTTAAAGTAATTTGTAACTTAACAACATATTATGGATTGGCGATTCGACGGGATGTTGAGTGGGCTGTCTTTTACCATAATATCTCAACTGCTAGAAATCCGCAGCACCAATATTGTCCGGCTGGAAAGGATAGCTGGTGTAAATGGCGCGTAGCAGAAGCCAACGGTACCCTTAAGTTATTTGAGCACAAACCACCTCCGGCAGATAACGTTCAAGATGCAATCAAGCCTATTTTTGAGTCTTTGTCATCGGATGATTTGATGGAACGTTGCACTGGAGGAAACACACAAAACTCGAATGAGTCAGTGAACTCTTGCGTCTGGAAGCTCGCTCCGAAACACCTTCACTGCGGTGCAAAGACTGTAGAAATTGCCGCTTACATCGCTACTAGTCTATTTAATGAAGAATATACAGCACTGTTAAAAATTATGGGCATCTTAGGAATTACAGTTGGGCTTGAAGCCCATAATTTTGCCCACTTAGCTGATATGAAACGTGTTACTGCGGCTGAGAACAGTTTGTTGGAGGGAGCAAGAGCAGCTGCACTTTCGAAAAAAGCCGACCAAAGAACCCTTCAAGAGCAATATGAACTTGAGGAAGGACTGATGTATGGCCCTGGAATCGCTGATTAGCCACAAGGTACATTTTTTTTATGTTAACACAGAAAAATCGTTAATAAAATCTTTAATCGCGTTTCCTGAAAAATCGTGTTTTTCAAACTGTTGTCCGAGATTTCTCAAAAACTACTTGACGGATCGCCTTTTTTCTTTTTTCATTTTAAAGTAGATTTGAGTCATTGGAGCCCCTACTACAATCAAGATGATATATGCATATTTTTTTTTTTTACAGTATTTTAAAGAGCGAAAAATCGTAAAAAACTGTATGTAAAAATGCAAATGTCCGCCATTTTGGTAAATTTTGACTTTCATGGATGATTCTAGTAGGGGCTCCAACTACACTCATATAGTTTATAAAAAAATTTCGATTATTGATTTTTGATCACTTTTGCAGGTGCTAGAGTGGACAACAGTAAGGTACCTTTTTTTGAGACGGTCACGTTATAAGGCATGTCAAAAATTATTGTCGTAATATTTTTTATTAAAAAATTATTTTTTTTGTAGTTTATAACACACTAAGCAAGTGACAAAAAGTTTGAGTGTCTAATTTATTTCCCTCTATTAGAAAAAAATTCGAGAAAATTACGTCGTTTTGGGGCCTCCAGATGAGAACCTCCCCTTAATATTTTATTAAACAAGAATAAAATCTTAATTAAAACATAATTTTCGTAGGTTTCTGGCAAATTGTTCTACTACTTTATTATAAAAGCCTTCCAAATTGTTCGTGATTACGCGCCTATGAATACTCGTCATGGCCAGTTGATGAAAAAAAAATTTCAAGGCTCCAGGGAGGGGGAGCTGCTCCCTGCCCCCGCTGGCGCCGCCCATGTATGCATATGTATTCATTTATATGTATGTAAAAATGTGCGCTTGTGTTTTTATGTGTGTGTGTGTGTGTATAAATGTTATATAGATAAGTTTAGTAATTAATAAAGTTATTAATTTAATAATGATGTTTAAAGTAAATAATATTATGTAACATTTTGTCGACAAGCAAATGCTTGACAATACATAACAATTTGTAAAACCTATAGATTTTTTTTCTTTTTTTTTTTATTATATTTGTGAATAAACGATATAATTATGTTGGGAACACACAGACGGGCATTTGCCTTGTGGGACCCGCAAATTATTTAAAAAAGAAAAAAAAAAAGAAAAAAAAAGTATTTAAGATTAATATTGATAGGAATTCTTCTTTCGTGCGGGTGCCGCTTGATAGCCGACTTCTCCTCCTTCCTCAATTGAGTCCCTGTCCCGGTGAGCCACTTGATAAGAATTCAACCTGACCGTCGAGAGTCCTTGATTGCGGGTGTCATTTGTTAAGAATTCATCTTTCGTGGATTCTAAGTGTCCTTCTTTCGCGGCAACACTTGTTAAGAACTCAGTCCCTCGTTACGGAAAAATAATAAAACAAAAAACGGGCGCCAGCAACACTCGCTGTGTTGCAATCGGATGTGCCTCTTTCAGATCATATTACCCTTTTTTTCTGATTTTTTAACTTATCGAAAAGAATTTCAAAAGAAAATAGAGAAGTGCAATTACAAAAAAAAACAAAACAAATTCGATCACGATCCCGCCCCGTAACGGCGGTGGTCTCTCCGCACTGGAGATATCACGAAGCCGACACCACGTGTTCAGTAACGAAATTTCAGATAAAAACGTATATTTTCAGAAAGCTACACAAAAACGGAAAAATCACAGGATTCTGTGGACGAACTGCCGCGTAATGACTAGAAAAAAACACGTAAAAGGTGAAACTTTTCAGCAAAACTTAAAGCAAAACTCGCAGCCCTCGACCACTACCACTCAGACACTAACGCGTCTCCACCTCAATGCGAAAGTACCAACGGCCGGACTTGCAATCGAACACGGGGATTTTCGGTTTAGTCGATTAAGCATTCTTGATACGACAAAGCGGCGATGCTACCTAGAACGACGTTTGAGAGATCGTGAATAGATGAACAACCAGAGACTAATTTCTAACTCATACGCATACCGAATCCGTCTCAATATGTTAAAACTTAATTTGATTAAAGAACTCGCTAAATTTCATCAGTATCAAGATTTACATTGATAATTATATCATATTCCACTGGCAATACGGCTGCCAGTTATGGGGCTGTGCCAAAAACAGCAACAGTTTCTCAATTATGCAAAGAGTACAGAATAAGATACTACGCACGATCATCTCTGCTCCATGGTACATAACCAACATCACGATCCATGAAGATCTTGGAGTTCAATTTGTAAAAAATGAAATAGAAACTGCTGCCCGACGATATGCTGCCAGATTGAAAGAACATCCTAATAGTACAGCAAAAGAACTGCTGAGCAACCCAAGCGAGGGACGTAGGCTGAATAGGAAACAACCTCAAGATCTCTTATAAATTAAAAATGTATAAATAATATGTGTGTGTGTGCTAATGTGTGAGGGTGTATGTGCGTGTGCATGTGTGATGGTATGTATGTGTCCGTGAGAATGCAAAAATATGTGTGTATGCATTTTGTATACACATATATAAGTTAATTTTAGCACCCTTCATTGGTTGGGTTGCTTATTCATGTTATTTTAACTTATTCCATAGATTACCAAATAGTTGATAAGACTAGGTGTAAAATAGCAGGATATATTAAAAAAAAAAAAAAAAAAAAAAAAAAAAAAAAAAAAAAAAAAAAATCCACTTCATTTTTGTTTATTCCTCGACAAATTTTTCGCCTTAGTTTTAAAATTATGCAAATTTAGTTTGTATTTTGTGCAAATTTGTAACACACGTAGACATTTTACTCTGTATTAGGCATTTTTCTCTGTTAGAATAAAAAGTAAGTTGGATAATAAATATAACTGCAACGTTACGCGTTTATTTTTGATCTATCATCCCAAAGGGGACACAAAAAAAGGCTAAGAATGGTAGATTAAATATGAATAGATTTTTGTTGATACCGATAATTGTGATTTAATTTTGAATTTTTATTTACTTGTTTGATTGAGCAAATGTTACGAAGAAAAATAAAATATTTACTGAATAACAACATCACAGCCGATGAGTCATCTCGCATATATGTAAGTCCCCCCCCCCCCCAAAAAAACCATCACAGAAAACACTTTATATTTTTTAACACCAAGAAGTGTCGTTTACAGATTATTTAAATTTATTTTAAGCTCTACGATTTTTTGAACAGTATTTCTTGATATTTTCGATTTATTAATGGGGAAAATTGTTTATTGTCGCAGTTAGCGGCACATATTGTGATAACGGTTTCTATGCCGGAGGCTAACTGATCATTTATTGACTTCAGCGAAAAACCAGGGAGCATAAATCAAATTATTTGCAAAATGATATAGGAAGAACCGTTTTCTGTAGTTAATTAGAATAATAAGCAAAAGTATTTAATATTTAATTTTTTTTTTTTTTTCATGTAACCCTAATAATAATGAAAAACTAGTTCATTTTTTTTAGCTTTGGATTATATTCAAAAATTCGCGGCGTATATTAGCCGTTTCAAAAGTGAATGCATGTGTTAGAAAATTGTTTATTTTTCTTTGTTTTGTTTTATTGTTTTTTTTATAATATACATGTGATTTTTAATCGGTTATTTTTTATCGCGTAGATGCCGGTTAGTATTATTTCCATCTAAGTAAACTAGTAGCAGCCCCTTTTTTAGTCTGCTACTTTTTTTCGATTTAATTGCTATTTTTTTTTTAATCCGGTTTAAACTTTTTCGGGGTTATTATTTTTATGAAATCGTAGGAACCTTTTAAGATGTTCTTTTTCGGATTTCTTCGCACATTTTACGACATATATAAATTACCCCCCCCCCCCCGCCCACAATTAGCTTAAATTTGTCAACTTAAAAGTTTGCAATGATCTGATTAATTGCTGACTATCTTAAATTTCCTTCCGTCTTTTGCAAACTGTAGTGTTTTATTTGTCACCTCAGATTGTTTGGTGAATATTTATTTCATATTAATCCAAGGTTTAACGGATATTACTAATGATCCTTTTCAAGCGTTGCACTGCTTTTAAAATTTTCCAGTTTTATTTTAATTTAAGGTATTAAATTTTTTTTTCATTATTATTATTACTTTTTTCTTATTAATAAGATTACTCTGTCGGAGTGTGTTTATAATGTTGAACACTCTTTTTTTATTAGTTATTATTTATGATAACTTTGTATTTTCCGTTCTTTCTGTTTATTTTCAAAAATCGATTATTTCTTTAACGCTAATTTAAAGCACTTCTATGATATCGCTCCAAAATCTTTATATTTACCTCGTCTTCCATTTCCTCTTGATTCTACCAACGATAATATCCGTCCGTCGATTAACATCTTTACATTTCTCTATGTCTTTATAATCTCCGAGTGTCTCTTAAATTTCTTTCCGTGACCTGATTGCCGAGACGTGTGAATGTTTCATTTTTCTTATAGTTCTCGCGGTTTCACTCAGTAACTCTTTTGACTGATTAATCCAGTAGTCTATAGAATTGAAACAGAGTAGCCCGTGAACCATAATTGTAACCGATACTTCATATTTCAAAGAAATTTGAATTTACAAAACAATAACTATAGTCCGTATAGTAAACTATTTCGTTCGCGTGAATTATCGTAAAACCGCAACTGTCTTCATATCGTAATCGCTGTAACATGTCTATGTCGATCGGTTAGGACGGGTTGTGCGTTCGTCGCTCGTTCGTTAGAATACTCTATCCCGAAATCGATATCGAAATCGTATTTTTTCCGCAAAATCAATTGCTGACCGTTCTCCCGACCGACAAGCTGATCTTACTACTCGTCGCTATTCCAACTTAACGATATAGTTTTGCGAATACTCTGTGTATTTCTGGTAGCAAAATCCTAACATTTATCCCCTCTTGTTCTTAACGCAACACAAGGATTCGTGGTTAAATTTTTTTATGCGAGTCCTTGAATTTCATTCGTCGAATTCCTGCATTTCAGAATTTGCTTGACAATTTGAGCATTAATGATTCGAACCGTAATCTCGCAAAATTATATTAATATTAGAAATTGTCGTTCGAGCTGTTCGATGACATAGTTTATTCGATAAATATAGTATCCATTCTTACAAATCCAATAGGCCAGACATGTAAACAGCTTTATCAATTCTTCAAAAAATTCAATATTGAAAACTTTAAGATTTGAATACTATATGACACGTTTAACATATAAACTGGCTAAAAGGTTAAAAGGAAAAACTAAACCAAAAAAAAAAAAAAAAAAAAAAAAAAAATAGTTCATTTGATTGTTATAAAAGCCCAAAGAGAATTTGAACTTTTTTTGTTTTCTATTTTAGAGCACATGAAAAAACGACCTCCAACCAGAAACGACGTGAAAAAAAGACTAGGTCAGATATTGACAGAATGAAGGAATTAAGAACAGCAATAAAGAACAGAAAAGAAAGTGTCAGGATATACGAGACGCAACGAGGACTAGCCCAAGAGGTGATAAATCAAAATAAAGGATTGGCATTTTCAGTCGGAGCGGCGGGCGTTCAAAGAGGATGTAGTTGGGATCACAGAGAGATTCGTGATTAGGGTAAAGATGGCATTTTGGGGAGAATGTTGACGGGAAATAAAAATGACAGCTTAGAAAGGATGTTGACTGGAAATAAAGATGGCAGCTTAGAAAGGGTGTTGACTGGAAATAAAGATGACAGCTTAGAAAGGATGTTGACTGGAAATTAAGATGACAGCTTAGAAAGGATGTTGACTGGAAATAAAGATGGCAGCTTAGAAAGGGTGTTGACAGGAAAAGCCGAAAAAAATTATCAGAATCGTATTGGAAACACAGAATTTGTGTTCAAATTATTTTCCTTCGGTGACTGTAAAAGATTTTTTGCGTTTTTCGTACTTTTTAAGTTACATTTACATCTTCAAAAAACTACCTTAGACGATTATCACATGAGGGTTTTTTCCGATTTTGCGTTCGAATTCTTAACATTTTTTCTTCTATTCTTCTTTCTGGTATTTCTAACTTCTCCGTTCGCAGAATTTAAAACGTGATCCATTATGAAATTAATAAGACACGCTTTCCCGTTCAATTTCGATTACACTTTTAATTACTTCGTATTTTATCGCTAAATTTTTCATTTCATTTATATCAAAAAGCCACTTCACGAACACATTTTCTTTTTCAAACAAGTTGATATACTGATGAGATGATCAGTAGAAATTTGGTGTGCTGTTTTAATTCATTCTGTTATAGGACATATTAGTTCCCAGCTTGTATTCCATACTGGTCGTTTATTACATACTTTTAAAGTGGTCGGTTTCTTATGCCGATCAGCATTTTTTTAATATAACGATGCCCGAACGCGGTCACAGTCGCTTATTTCATTCCTTTCATACAGGTAAATGAGCGCCAGTTACCGATCGGATCGCACGATAAAATAATTAGTTTACTCCTAAGCTGCGATACCCGTCTATTTGAAAAGTTACGATTTTCACGGTATCACCCTTCCTTTTTTTTTTTTTTTTTTTGAGATAAACAATAATGAAATAAAAAAGCTGGTGTAGCATACCAAAGAGGGGGAAAATAAACCAAATTAAACGTTTCAATATATATAAATATATATATATATATATATATACATATACATACAGGCGTTTTTACGATTTATTGGTAGGCGTATTTTGTAATTCTTGCTGAATGTAAAGTGTACTTTTTTGAAAATTATGCAGGGCAGCGAATCTGCACAAAACATCTGCTACAGGTGACAAAAATAAAAAATATCAAAGACACTCGGAGATTCAAAATTAACTATCCAAAAAAAGATGGGACTGTAATTTTGTTAAATGCGAGAAGAAGAAGTCATTAAGGAGGAATTTTAATTAACTTCGACGTTCGACGCGAAAAGAATAAATTTTAATTTGAAACTGAATATAATTAAAATCTCCGCGGTGCAGCTCAATTCGGAGATAGCGTTCGTAACCCCAGAGATTCGTCTGTGTTTTAATCTTGAACCTACTGACAAAACGCTAAAGATACAAATTTAACTAACGGCGCATTTTACAAATTCTGCCGAGGGCAAATAAGACGAATAAAAGGATTATTAATTAAACGAATAAACGGATAAATGCGAGAAGAATTTAATGTAATCAGTTTGGAAATGGAGGAAAAATAACAATGGCCGTTCGAGGCGGCATTTCCGTTCTAATAAATAAATTTTTCGAAGCTAAATTCGAGTCTCGCTCTTATTTTTCACTCGTCCGGTCGGCCTATTTGAGCTTTTTTAAAAGGCCTTTTACTAAAAATAGGCCGATTTCGACTAACACTCGGCAAAAGTTACGAAAGGCTAACAACACACATTCCGTATCATCTGTTTTACTACATTTCGAACAAATCACTGGAAATTCGTAGAATTTATTTCTCCAACAAAAGTCTACCGGCAGCTTCCAACTTTTTCTTCGAAACCATTTTATTATGTTGCCGAGTAATTACGCGAATATCGCCAGGAAAATGGGAAAAAAAGTAGCAGCAACCTTCTTCCTCCGTCCACAAAGGAACGCTATGCCGATGTATTACTTTTTTTATCTGCTTTATTGAACAATATGGATTAAGATTTTCCCATTCAAATTTTTTATTATTTCATTTAAAATTCTTCATCATTACTAACTCGCAACAACAAGTAGTTCAATTTATAATCGGTTAACGCAAGTTTGACCGTTCTTCTTTTTTATTATTCTTTTCGACTCGTCAACTGTGACACATTATTATAGTACAAGAGGCATTTTTCCATAATTTACCCACATTAGAGTATCCTGTCTCGAACGAAATACTACCCCGCCTAATGCGTGTTATCTTTAGTGAACGCAAATGTGATGGAATAATCTACTAACCGGATTATGTCTTCTCATCTTTTCTTCGACACATTAGCCCGCCACGCACGTAGTACGGTTTTGTCCGCGGATTTAACCGTTAGAGGTCTGGACGATGCCGAAAACTGTACGGATTAAAATTGCGCTTCATTATAGACGGAAAACGGGTGAGTCCTCGGACCTGCCTGCAGGGCAAGTCTCTATAGATAACCACGTACAGGCCAGAACTGTTGCTGTTTAATAATGACGAAAGGTAAATCTGCGGGCAAAACTATCAAGCTAGAACTCTATTCCGACATAACTGCGTTCTAGTGCGCTGGCAAGCCAACGAATTTATCTGACCTCTCGAATAATCTTAAAAACCGATATAGACGGATTTCGCGCCAGTTTATCAAGTTTATATTAGATATTTTCGCGTTACACGAAAGGTTAATTTTTATTATGACGGCTAAAAAACAAAAACCGTACTGTGTCTTATGCTATGATTTACGTGCCCATTACGTAAAATAATGCAACTCAAAAACAGATCAAAAATTGGTCGAGTAAAAAGTACAAATTAAGTCACTTGCGGCGCCCTTATTAAAAGAAGATTCTCACGATTTTCGAAAATATTTAAGGGCAGATGCAAATAGGTTTGATTATTTACTATCTTTGCTAAGAAGTGATTTAACAAAAAGAAACATATACACAGTTATAAGAGAAAAGCCATATGAGCAAAGGAACGTTTGATAGCTCTAACACGTTCCTGGGTCTACAGGAAGATGTTACGAAGATTGGATGTTGTAAATATTAATAGACTCAACCAAAAAGTGTCTTTATTGCACAATACCGAGTACAGATTATAAAGAGTTACTAATTAATTCCGAGCACGAAAAAATAAAAATTAAATTAATAATAATAATCGTAATTAAATTGAAGAAAAAAAAACAAAAGAAGAGAATAACGTACGAAATCTCTGGCGAAATTATTGAGTAAACCAACGCGGAGGTCCGCGGACAAAACCGTACGTGTAAGGCGTTTTTTTTTTTTTTTTTTTTTTTATTGTACCGACAGCAGTCTGCCATAAACAATGGTGATATAAGAATATAAGGAGGGGGGATTGGGAAAAAGTGGAATGAATAGAAAAGGAAAAGTGAGGCAAGCTCTAAAGCAAGTCCCATATGTCCGTGATAAGGTATCGTGGATTGGCAAGTTAAACTTTTCATAATCGCACTAAGCTCAAGGGCATTAATGACAGTAACCCCACTTTACTTCTATCGCCTCTTGGTCTGCCTTTTTAATTTAGCATCTCTTTCCTGATTTTTTTCCCTACCTTTCGCCAGATTCTGCCTGTAATAATTTACCTTTCCGACATTACTAATTACACAGATATAGGTATTTCCCGCAATAATAATAAAATTCGTAAGTCAATTTTTTTTTTTTTTTTTTTTTTCGTTGTAAAGTATTTTGTAACTTTGGTATCTAACACGGTTGGTGTTACAACTGGACACCGTTTTAAGGAGCGGTTATAATTTTAAACGAAATTTCAAAAATCCAACTTAACTTCTATTACTGCCTTCACTTTCTGTCTAGTTTTTTTTTTTTTTTACGATTTCCTCCCGCCCAAAAGCTAGAATAATATTTTATCCGAGACAAGTAGTTTTTGGCGCTTTTCCTGTGCTATCATTAGTCGGATTTGAATACCGCTCCGTTTGTGATTTTCGTATCTGTTTATATAATATCGTTTAGTTCATCGTTAAGAACATAGTGGACTTGCGATAAAATCAAAAAAAAAAAAAAAAAAAAAAAGGATAGAAATATTAAAGAAATCCCAGATTGAGCAATTCCACGTAAAAAGATTAATCGCGTGCTCGTGCTACGATAATGAAGATAAGAAGACTGGCGGGACACTTTTAGAAAAAATGACGCAGTATTATTTATCGAGACATTCGTGAAAGTTGTCAAATATAAAATATTCGTATTACTACTAATCGTCCGTAGTTCAAAATCTTTATAGACGAAGAGCTCGTCGATAATAGTGAATTTCTTAATGATTTCCACGGTAGGATTATCGAATTGCCTGCCGGTTTTGTGTTTCTTTTGTTGGTGGAATCAGCTATGAGTTCTCAATATATATTGCTTCAACTAGTAATAAAACTAATTAGGGCATCGGAAATTTCGGAACGGATTTTAAATTAGCCTCATCATTATCTCTGAAAATGTGAAACTAGTCGCTGGACGAGTGGGGGAATTACATTTGATAATTTTCCAACAGCGACTACACTGTGAGCAACGTTTATATTCATTCGCTCATTGTTTTTTTTTTTTTTTTTTTTTTTTTTTTTTGTGTGTGTAATCTACTCGTTGGCCATGTATAACTGCCAGGGTCATTACGGCACAACGAGTATCGGATTTATTACAATTTGTTTATTAAATTATTTCGGTTAAGGAAGATTAGCATTGTCTGAACCTGTTCTGGACGGTTATCTAAAAGAAGGTGTAGTGGTTCGTCCTTGATTATTGTTAAGTTTTGACATTGTTTCAGGATGTGTTCCACCGAAGGTAGCACTGCTGCATTACAGAATGGGCAGGAAATCGGTGGAGGGGCTCCCTGGAGGACATGGTTGTGAGATATCGATGTGTGTCCCAGTCTCAATCTATTAAGGGCAGAGAATTCTTTTTTGGACATTTGGATCGGTGGCCACCAAGGATCAACATTTGGTTTAATATTCCTTAGGAAAGTTGCATGTTGGGACCAGGATGAGATCCAATGTTCTTTCATATTTTTGTGGAAGAAGGGAGTGATTTCTGGTGGTGGGACATTGGGTGGCATAGGGACAGACAACATTGACTTGGCGGCCCGGTCTACACATTCGTTTCCGGGTATTCCAACATGTGCCGGCACCCACAAGAAGCCTACTTGTATCCCCTCTTGGGTAAGGCGATGTGCTGTAGATCTTATTTTATAGACTAATGAACTGGTTATAGTAAGTGACTGAATAGTTTGAAGGGAGGCCAGTGAATCTGTGATAATTATGTATTGTTTGTTCTCAGATTTACAACACGCACATGCTTCCAATCCAAAGAGAATTCCGTATAGCTCGGCTTCTAATGCGGAGCTGTCATCATGTAGCCTCACTGCTTCGGCTTCACCTGAGATTAGGTAGGCACATGCTGTGGGAGTGGACAGTGTGCCAGCGACATTTGCTTTAGCTCCATCTGTATAAACGTGTGTATCATGTGTGTAAGTTTGTATTTTTTCGATACTTTTTTGGCGAGCTGTATATTGGTCCTCGTTAGATGTACAGTAGATAAAGAGTGATAAGTCTACCATCAATGGGGGTATTCCCATGGTGGTTCTTTTGGGAACAGGAGGAGATCCGGATTGTATTTGATGTTTTTCTCAGTCAAAAAATTTAGAATATTAGGTATTGGATCATTTTGAAAGGCTGGAGGAGGAATGACAGTGCTCCTCGAAGAGAAGTGATATTGTTGGTACCAGTATAGATGATCACGGGAGGTGTAGAAGTCAAATATATAGGATAATGGCGGAATTCCTGATAGCACACAGACACCCTGCGTGGGAGATGTTCGATGCGCCCCAAGGATGGACCTTAAGGCAGCGTGATGGATTGATTCAAGTGATTTTATGAGCTGCTTACTAGCCGAATAGAACACCTGGCAGCCGTAGGTTAATCTGCTTAGAATAAGTGATCTGTATACAGATAGAAGTAGTTTTGGATTATTGTTATATTTATGATGTGATAAACATTTTAGGATAGCTATGATTTTATTACATTTGCGTTTGAGTTCTTTAATATGAGGAGACCATGTCAGATGGGAGTCAAATGTTAGACCCAAGAATTTAGCTGAGGATGTGACTGGAAGAGGAAGTCCATTTAGGGTAAGGGAAAAATCATGGTTTGGGTTTACTCGACGACTTTTCTGGAATTTTACACAAGAAGTTTTATTTAAGGAGAAAGTAAGGCCGTTACTTTCGGTCCACGAATATAACCTATTGATTGTGGATTGTAGTATAGATTTGGCGTTGGAAGGAAAGTTTGATGCTAAGGATATATTGAGGTCGTTTATAAACAATCGGGATGTTACCGGCGGCCACATCATTTATGTATAGGATAAAGAGTGTTATACTTAGAGGAGAGCCTTGAGGAATACCATTCTCTATTAGGACAGGAGAGGATACAGTTGAGCCAATTTTTACTTGAATGTGTCTGTTTGACAAATAATTCATTATATAGTTGCCCATATTGCCTTTTATATTGGCGTTCTTCAGCTTTGTAAGCACTTTATATCGCCATATCCGGTCGAATGCTTTCTCTATGTCAAAAAAGACAGTATAGAGAGCTTGTGACCTCTTTTGGGCTTCAAGTATTTGTCTTTTTAGGCTCAGGAGATGTAACATTGGGGATTTTGATTTGCGACCTCCAATTTGTATTGGGGAGAGAACGTTTGAAGATTCTAGGAAAGAGGATAGTCGTCTGTTCACCATTTTTTCCATGATTTTGGAGAGTGAAGATAGTAAGGAGATAGGTCTGTAATTTTGAGGAATGAAGGTTTCTTTATTAGGTTTGAGGATAGGAATAATTAAAGCTGCTTTCCAGGATTTTGGGATGGAGGAAGTTGTCCAAATTTTGTTGTATACGTCAAGAAGTAGTTGTTTAGCTAGATTAGGTAGGTATCTGATCATGAATGGATGAATGGAGTCGGCTCCAGGTGCACTGTTTTTTAGCTTTTTATCGAGCTGGTAATTTAGTTCAGACATTGAAAAAGGATCATTGTATTTTTCTTTTTGATCTGGAGGAAAGGATATTTTTTGCTCCTCTAGTCTCGCTTTGTGTTCTAGGAAGGAATCGGTGTAGGATGCTGAGGAAGATACTTTAGCAAAATGTTGCGCAAAGGCATCTGCCACTTCTTTGGTGTCTGTGAGCAGGACATTGTTAATGAGTAAGGAAGGGGTAGTTGGAGGACGATAATTACCACACAACGACTTGATTCTTCTCCAAACCACCGTCGCAGGCATATCTTTTGAGATAGATGATACAAATGCTGTCCAGCACTCCTGTTTTCTCATTTTGATAAGTAGCCTGGCTCGAGCTCTAAATCTTCTGAATTCAATCAGGTCTGTAAGTGACTTCGTTGTTTTATACTTCCTCAATGCTCGTTTCCGTTGTGCGATCGCCATTTTGATTTCGGGGCACCACCATGGTACTCGCTTTTTCCGAGGAGCTGTTGTTGTTTTCGGTATTGTTGCTGTCGCTGCTTCATTCATCGCGTTGATGAGAATTTTCAGATTTTCCTCTACCGATTCCGTTTGAATTTTAGGGATAGTAACCTTTGTTTTGTAACCCTTCCAATCTGCTTTATGGAATGCAAATTTTTTTGTTACCTGGGCTGAGTGCAATTTTTGCAACTGGTGGGGAAAGTGTATGAAAATAGGGAAATGGTCACTTGAACACAGATCACCATGTACATCTATGTTCAAGTAAGGAAATAGTGAAACGGATGCAAATGCTAAATCTATTATTGAAAAAGTGTTATGAGTTGTGTTGAAATGTGTATGTGATGGAGGAGGGAGGAGTACCAGGTCACTATTACGGATGCTATTTGAAATCATATTTCCTCGTCTATTTGGCTGTGTTGAACCCCACTCAGAAGAGTGGGCATTAAAATCTCCCAGTAATAACACTGGGTCCCGCAGTTGAAATAGTAATGTATCAAAGTCTATTTTGGTTACGTTTGTAGCGGGTGGGAAGTAGCAATTACAGATTGTAATGGATGAGAGCGGAAGGGACGGGATTTTCACCTTCACCGCTACCGCTTGAAACATGGTACTTAACCTTATTTCATGTGATGGAATCGCTTCATGCACTAGTATCGAGACTCCTCCACATGCTGCTTGTCCCTGTGTGTAGTCAGAGCGAAATATTCTGTAGCCTTTAATAAGTGGTGAATGGGAAGAGTTTAAGTGCGTTTCTTGTAAACAAATGATTATTGGATTGTAGTTATTAATGAGTAATCTCAGTTCGTCTATACGTTTATAAAACCCTCTGCAATTCCATTGCAGAATACTGAGATTTGCAGCCATTTTCTCTAATTATTGTTGACAGTGTTACTTAAGATGACTAGTTTTATATCTTAGTTTCAGGGTCATCCTTGCTAAGGAGAGGTTTTAATTTATTAATTATGCGAGTACATCTGTTCTTAAGTCCTACGCTGCCTAATAATGGTCTTACTTGAGAAAGCATGTGTAAAAGGTTATCCCTATCTTCTGTGAAAGTCAGTGCGTAATTAACAAAATCCTGACTTGTGGCCGTCTTATGAATTCTTGAAATTCTTGATAGTCTAAGAAGAACGGAGTCTGGCCGCTAGTAAATAGATGTAATGTTCCTTCTGTTAATAGGTTAATATCAACTCCTTTGTTTGCTTCTTTAGAGGCTGGTTTGGCCGCATTGTCCATGACGTTAATTTCTACATTGTGCGCCGTAGAATTTTGATTTTCTAGGTTTATTCGCTTAGTAGCAGTTTTATCTGGAAATGGCGGTTGAGTTGAATTGTATGTTTCATCGGGACTAATGGGGTGTGGTCGTTTTTGAAGGGGGTTGTTATTATCAATGTTCATTACAGTAGAGGTATTGTCGGTAAAAGGGGAAATTCGCTCATTGTTACGACGTTCCAACTAAAATATATTTCGAGAGTTACTTCTTCAAGATTGAATTACCGAATATACAAAGAAATTCAACACGCATCGTAATTTTCGTAAATTATTAATACACATGGTTTCCTTCTTTTTGTTTTTATTTATTCCATAAAAAAACAGCATTTTATATCGGGAATAAGTAAAGACGTTATAATTGAAACTAATAAAAAAGAAGAATCAATTACACGGCGCTCTTTTCGTAATTTAAATCATTAAATAGATTTACAGGCAAATCTAATTACCGTCGCGATGGCAGGTGTTTGGCAACAAACCATATTATCACTAAGCACACGCGTGTACGGTAATCGCCGGAATTAGCGTTTTTAAAATCTCAGTGGTGGTAGGTTTTGCGAATTTCATAACACTAATTTATTTAAATATGAAATACACAAAGCTAGGCTAGGGGAAATAATGAGTCTGAATGAATAAGTGATATTAGAGCAATGCGGAGCGTTTCGTTGAAAATGGACAGAGTCTAATTAGGATTGTTGAGAGTAATGAAAAATTAACGTTTTTCTTTAAACTAACTTATATTACTAACTCCTATTATCAGCGTAACGATTCCGTTTTGTTTTTTTGTTGAAATCTACGATCAGAATTGGCAACGATTGGAGTTTAGCAAAATTGCGCGGTATCCGAATCTATCTGATGGATTATGAAATGTAAAAAATGGTAACGAAAAAGTTATCATCGACCGTGATATTAGCTTCCGTTGTCGGAAGCTGTTGAAAGTTACTAAAAAGAACATGAGTTAGAATTTCGGTCGCATTTAAGGTGCTCAAAGTTTTAATTGATAATAACGGCAGTGCATATTTAGTATGCGCGCTAGTGTTTTATAGATTTCACTTTCACAGAATAGCATTCTAAACGATTTAATTTTCGTATCGTGAGAATTTCGGTATCTTAAAAATTTGATATCTCAAAAATTAATCGGTATCGAAGAAATATTCAAAATCGCTGAAAAGAAATGCGTTTCAGCGTTTATGTAGCTTTCCTTGAATCACATTTAATGGCAAGATAATGTGCCGGACTAGAAAATTCACTATGGAGCTGCTTTCAACTGAATCCGCGCAAAATTTATTATTTTAAAATAGGCGATATAATTTGAGATCAACACATAAAAAACGAGCCGGCATTTTAATCATTTTAACGAATTTCAATGAACAGTTCCTTACTGGAAAAGATTTCATTCAAAAATATGAAAAAATTATGCCAATGATTTAACAGAAGAGATCTTCACAATATAGATCCAATATAGCCTGTCAAGAAAATAATAACTTCGTAAATTATTAATTAATTAAAACGTGGTATTCATTTTTACATCCAATTGCACATAATATTCTGCCGACTCTAATCGGGATTTTATACTTAAAATTGTGATTTTATAGCTTGATAAAAGAGTAGCTTCGTAACAAAAACGCGCATAAGGTTCTTACAGAAATGAACTAGGAAATAAATCACTTCCGCGTCGATAATTAGACAATTTACATTTTGAATAAATAACATTTATAAACTTTACGCACTTATAAAAGCCCCCGATAATTTAATTTTGGGTGTTTTTTGAGGAAATGGAATTTGTAATTGTAAAAACTGTTTTTTTTTCCATAAACTGGTTTTGTACATACACGTTTTCAAATGTAATAAACTAATGGAAAATAATTAAATTTATTAAAAACAATTATAACGCATCGACATGCTACTGCTTCATGGTCATGGTGAATATATATATATATATATATATATATATATACTTGAATTGAAATGTAAGGAAACAATAGGGTTCGTTTCCCCTCATTCCGTTCTCTCCTTTTTAGGGTCCGAGGATGTTTGGCATTCCATGTCTTTTTTAATCTGTTTTAAGTTATTACTTGTTCTCTTCCTCTCTTATGTGATCAGTTTTAGTTTTTCATCGTATCCCAGTATATGGGACATCATTCTTTATTGTATTTATTAATTCTCGTTTATCTCTAATCATGTTGTTCATGACTTCTTCATTGCTCTTTTTATTTATCCATTTTATCTTTAGAATTTTCCCCCACAGCCACGTCTCTGCCACCATCAAACTATTTTTTTTTTCGGCTTCATGTATTATCCTAGATTTGCATTATAGCAGTATACTTCGTACCTAGACCTTTAACGATAAAAAAAAAAGTTACTTAATTAAAATCACGGATATCAAAATATTGAAATCATTAATTTTTATCATACATTAAAGTGGTCGATAATAGAATTTATATATGAGAACAATTAAATTAAACAACTATATAAAAAACATATATAAAACATAAACTATTATGCAGTATATAAATTCAAAAAAATACAAAAACATGAATTTAATTCTGTGTATTAAAATTTTAAACAATAAGCGGCGGTTGAGTTTGCATATTTAAGTTAACATGTTTATATTTATTAATATGCTTCAGCGAAATCGAATAGTTTTTGATCATTATAAACGCAATTCCTTAAATGAACGAGCACACCTATTAATGACCCACTATTTATAATTTTTATACCGAAACAACACGTGCTTTTTTATATTTTCGTTTTATTCATGTACTACATAGCAATTTATTTTACATAGTCGTTTAATTTAATTATTTTCATTTAAAAATTTTATTACAGACCACTTTAATATGTTTTATAAATTAATAATTTCGATGTTTCCATATCCACCACTTGAAAATAAGTAACCCCTTTCTTGTCCGTTTAACTTTTTAGTATATACATATATATTCACCATGATTATTGAGCACTAATCTTCGAAATATGTAACCGTTTTTAATATAACTGTCTTTCATTTGTTTCTTGCGCTTTCGCATAAAACCTTTTTTTTTTTTTGTATGCAACTTCGTCAATCGTGTGTTTGAAGTTTTCTTTTTTCATTGAAAAGTGCCATTTTTTCTATTAACTATTTTTTTTTTTTTTATTATTTAAAATGGATCGAGAATAACTGTCACAGATTGAGGCTGTAAATCGGCCATAATCAATCCGAGAGGATTGAGTTTCTTCTTAAAATCTTTTTAATACGTATATTATTATACACTTAGGTTTAGCAGTGAATAATATCCGCTCTTAAATTTGCAATTCGCGTGACAAAAGAAAGAGTATCTCTCCTTTTCAAAGTTCATATTTAGTTGTTTATTCGAGGGCAGTTACAGTGGCTTTCCTTTTTTTTGGATTACCGCTATTTTTTTATCGACATTTCGATTCGAACTACGATTACTCTCCCAGTGCTACATTGCGTACAGTTTCTGTAATGTTTTTGTTCGTGACCTTCGCACGATTCGAGTGAAGGGTAGTTTTAATGGTGTCCCCGACTATTTTTCGCCTGTTTCGTGGTATATTCTTCGACATTTTGCACGTTCTCCGTACACGTCAACCAAACTGTCCTTTCACTACCTAGCCGGGTACTTCTTTTAATCTTCCCCGAGCCCCTTCCCTCGCCATACGGTTTAATACGAAGAGCGAAGAGATGAAATTGACGATAAATTTCAAGCAAGTAATGGAAGTAACAAAAGCAGGCAAGGAGAGATTAAAGAAGAGCCTGGAAGGTCGACTCGAAAATTCAGCGTTCACAGATGGCGATATCATTGCGCTAAAGGGATTATCTCGTACGAGCGAATGGGCGGCTCCCGGAAAAGTTGGAAACAAAATTTGACGCCGCATAAACAGTCGTACTGCGAAAGCTGATAAAGGTAAAGGTAGCAGTGCAAGGGACAATGCGAAGGAGTAAAAGCATTCCATCGATCTGCTTTTTGTCTAAGTTAATAAATTATTTACTAATCCACCTTATCACTCGGACTGTAAAAATAACGGAAACGACCAGCCTGTTTAGCCGTTAAAAAAACTATTCGTCATTTCGGATGAAAAATAGTTAAAAAAAAAGATAACGACAAAAACGGGAAAAATTTGTTACGCGACAGTCCGTTAGAAAAATAAAAATTAAATCTCGTCGTCTACTCCGCGGTAAATAATTTTATACCCGGGCAAATGTCATTTTGATGTTGCACCCGCGCGCAGTCTGTACGCCACCCGACAGATTAATTTTGTCAACCAAAGGCAAAAGTACTATTTTAATATTGGCCTCCATTAAAAAAGGCCGTTTTTCATTAATTAAATAAATAAAGGAAAAAAAATATGATTTTTTTCAGCCGACTTTGCTTAAAGGAATAATACGAATACATATTTCTACACAGTTTGAGAGGAAGGTTAAAAAAGAAGAAAAATTTGAGCCCGTTTAATGCCTACCCAAAAAAAAATAGAAATAAAAAAGAGAAAAAGAAATTCCCCTCCTCCCCACGCGATAACGAAGAAGGAAGCTACATCGTATTATTATAGTCTGATCGAAAATAAAGAACATAAAGAGGGAATCTAATAGGAGATATACCGATACAAAATAAGTACATACGGCCGAGAGCTACAAAATTCCATTCAAATAATAATTCATAATATATAATAAAACATTAGAAACTGAATTATTTCAATCCACAGGTAACTCCGATATCGAAATATGCACAGTACTGTTGGCCGTTTACTGTTCTCTACACCATGAGTTAACGAATTCAACACTATCAAATTATTATTTGGATTTACTAAGGGGAGCTGTTTTATGGCGGCTGCGGATTGGAATGCTAAACGTACAGCGTGAAGAGAATCTAGACTTTGAACTATCGGAAGTCGCAAAGGTACGATAGATAATAAAAACGTAACTTACATTTCATCAAGGTTGCCCCCCCCCCCACCTATGTATTAACCAGCTGATCCGAATAAACTGTCTGATCGACTACATTTTTATACTTCGAAAGGTATAACATATCAGTGTGTTCTTCCTTTGATCCTTCTTTCGATCATTCTCGCTTATTGTACAGACACACTCTAAGTGATACTGTTATACATCAACTCGATTATTCCTTCATAATCATAAAACCGACCGGGACGCTTATAGAGACTATCATTTCTACAGCTAAACTTAATTTTGAAAAACCCCCCACTTAACAGCAATATTTTAAAAACGCTGTGTAAAATTCAGACCGCAGCTACTTTAAATACATTCTACGTTAAACAGGTAAATAATAGGCAGCCAAAAATAGTAGTTAAGGATTATCCGCGTGATAAAATTTAATTTTATAAAAAAGCTAAACAACCTAAAACATTATTAACAAATGAGCAAAAAAAAAAAAACAAACATTTAATGATTATATATATATCAAATTGGTTGTTTAAATGTCCCTGCATCCATATCCTTTCTAATTATCAATCTTTTTCAAAGTAGAACTTTCCTTCCTTCTGCTCCTTCCTTTTCCGCTTCAAGGAAGATCTTGTAGGGCCTTCCGCAAGGTTTTTAGCCTTACTTTATTTAATTTATATGTTTACAAAATTGGTTTTCTTTCCTTAAAATCCAAATTTTTATTTTTTGCAGATGATATCCTTGTTTACTCCTCTTGCCGTAATCTTCTAGTTGCCAATGAGGAACTAAACAGCTCCTTAAGAACTCTAGAAAATGCTCTTTCTAACATTTATCTCTTCATTTCCGCTCCTAAATCAGCAGCTGTGTAGTCTTCACCCTTCGGCCTTATAACCCGAGCTCATTTGAGATAAATCTAAAAAATCATTCCATTCCAATAGTCAATTCTTTTCGTTATCTGGGTATCATTTTATACATATCAGCCATTTATATGCTTCCTTACTTAAAGTCTTAAACCTTCTTAAAGCCTTCTCACCTACTAGACGAGGAGGTGATCCTTCTGTGCTAATAATGTTGTACAAATCTCTCATACGCTCTAGATTGGATTATTGCAGTTTCTTATATGGAAACTCTTCCAAATCCGATCTCTACAAAAATTAGATCGCCTCCAAAACGGTTGTCTTCGGCTCTGTCTCAGAGCTTTGAGGCCATCTCCTATTCCAGCCATTCTATCTTAATTCAACATCTATCCTCTGTTCATACGAAGATCGTATTTGGGTTATCGCTTTCTCATCAAACGTTTTTCCACTTCCTCGTCAAATATCACTGACCTCTTATTCTTTTATCGTTCGTCACTGGCGTTTTTCCTGCAATATAAAATTCCTATAATATCTCATATATCTATTCGCCTTTCTAAATGTTCCCCTTTCGTTATTTCCCATCACAAGCTTCCATTCTTTTCTTACGTCTATTCCAAATTGTTAAAGCCACCAAATATCATCTTCATGCCCTACTTCCTTAGATCCTCTCTCTCTCTCTCTCTCATATCGTCAGTGTGAAATTTAATAATAAAATAGATTCTCTATTCCGTGATCACTGTTTAATTTTTTCCGACGAATGGAAGAACCCGAGCGGAGTTGGGAAGTCATTATTGTGCTCCCAGTTCAGTCATTCTCAGTCCTTTAGACTTCCGTCCTTTTGTTCTTTCTTTACTGCGGAATCTGTTGCCATCTGACAAGCCATTATTTATATTTCCTCTTCTGCAAGTCCTTGGAAGGATTCCTTATTGTTTCTGACTCTTTAAATGTTCCTCCAGCGCTATCTCCACCTTCCCAACCCAAGGGGGGATAAAAAAAAAATAGATTGAATGTTCCGTACGTAGCGAACGTTATTAGGCATTATGCTCAGAGACAAACACACAGACTGGAAACCACCTGTGATGTGTGCGGATTATAGCGAATGTTTTTCTCTTCGCGACGCTTCGTAATTAAAAATTTTGCAGAATTCCACTCAATGGCCTCTGGCTGACCAGATTGCGATGTAAAACAATAATATAAAAAAAAAAATTAAGATAACTAATAAAGGATTAGAGTCGAGGACAACACTGAGATGAAAGTAGAGTGAAGCAAAAATGTGAAAAGGAGAAATTGACGAATATAATTGAAAGAGCGTGAAGAACTACTAATTTCAATAAAACCGCATGCGACTCACTTAAGTTTTTCAACTCTTCAGGTGTGTTGAGGGTAAAACTTTATGATGCACTGGAAGTTGCGCGCGAAGCATGGCGTTTTCGGAAGGGATCCTGTCTGCATATATCACAGATGTGGGATAATTTTAAACATAAGCTTGTTGCCATTGCATTTCGCTGGTGAACGTAAGGTCAAGAGTAGCTCTTCTAAATTAGATGTTGAAACCGAGCAGATCAGTTTTGCGATTGCTTATTATAGAATTCTTATCAACGAGGCAGAGAAGAAAAATGAAAATGGTACGGTTGATTGCGGTTAACTTGTACGGCTCGAAGTAACGAGCATGCGTCTATATTGAAACCTGGTTAATTTAAATCTAGAAATTTAAGAGATTAGCGGATTTTTTCGAAATTTTCGATGTAGCCTATATTAAATAAGTAAATTATTTGAAAACATTTAAAAGTAGCGAATTTTTAGTACTCTTTATTTATCCTGCACATTCCGTCTAGCGTAAAAAAAGAGATGACCGAAAATCAATTTTTTCCCTATATATCGAAAGAAAATACTACCCTCTCCGAGTAGCCTAATTGCCACTGATACTTCGGTGCCAAATCATCAAACGAAAGTCGAACGCGCAATAACAAAGAAAACACTGAACAGACTTTTTTCACAAACATAATTATTAACGTCATGTCGCTGTGTTCTACAGCTCGTACAGATATAATAAGATTCAATATGCGCGCTACTAAATGTGTTCTCAGAATAATGACCGAGCGGCTAAACATTCCACAGCTGAACGATTTATAAAAAAAATCCTGGAATTAGCTTGAAAATGAATTGTACATGCACGGACACCGGGCCACACAAATATCGAACGAAACAATTTAGCCGATGAAAGAGTCAAATAATTACCTCATGCCGCTAGCAAGCATTAGTGAAAAACAGAGCATTTCACAGGCCGTTATAAGAACCAACAAACTGGGGATCAATCAGCATGATGGACGTAGAACGCCAAAGTTCACCTAACTTGAACAGTAAAACACGAGATTATATTCCTCCTTAACAACCATAGATATCCACTTGAGAACAATGTTCCTTTGCAGCGTTCTCAGAATCGCGTACATTATAGATCTATCGAGTACGATATAACTTAGCTCTGAACTACGTGAAATCTTAAAAAAACAGAAATTAAAACGTATCTTTGAAACTGCTAGTAGAGTAAACGGCGTACAAAAACAACAATAACAACAAAAATCAGCTACATGATCCATTACAAAATTTAAATAAAATTTACATTCAATATAATATCAATACGTTATAACTTGATACTTCGGACCTCTCCAAAGCCTCCTAGACCTCGCTCACTAGTTCATCTACATTGCTTATAGGCGAGTTGTTTTCACTGAATACACGTCATTCTTACCTTTTTTAAAGCCAATAATAATCAGCAATATTTTTTTTGCAAAAATCGCTCAGCTGAAAACTATTTACAAACGTACCGATATGACGCTAACATATAAACGTTCCAAAAGAACTGCACAGATTTTCGCAACCCCCGGTAAAAGATACGCGTATACATTAACATAAACTCGATTCTTCAGACTTCGCTATGGGAACACCTTTGGTTTTCGGATACATAGAAGACTAGATTTCAACTGATCGGGACATTCTTGAAAGAGAAGTATTTATTATTCTAGAAGTGTATTAAAAATTATACAGAACCGATGTATTTAATTTGCGGTTTTCGTAGCGAATTCTACTAGAACTTCTCTAACCCAAAAATATTATAAGTTTTCTCTTTACCCCTAGTGTAAGAATAACGTATTTAATTATAATATACGCACACACACACACACACGCACATATATATATATATACAAACTCGGCCATTTTGGCCCCGCAAGGGGCTGTGCCCCTTGACCCTTCTTGCTTTCATTTCTGTTTTTTTCTCTTCTATACTTTGTATAAAACGATCAAAATTTACAACGTAATTCTTACTGGCATCAACACACACAAAAATTAACATAACCACAGAAATCCTAATATTTAACTTCCGTTATATAAAATTAAGACATTTTTTCGTTACATTTTTCGTTACATATTTCATTACATAAAATTGTGACATTTTTTTTTTTTCGAATGGGGGGTAGCCTAAGAATTACGTTGTAATTAATATATATATATATATACTCGCCCCTTCGGACTTCGGAATGGGGCAAGCCCCCTTCACCCCCAGGTCTAGTTCTTCTATAATTCTTATAGAAGAGTAAACTTTTTCATTGGCTATGCCGTTCGACAGAAAAAAGTCTTTCAGTTCCAATTTTCACCATCAAGGGATGTAGAAGCGCTAATATCGCATTAGAACCATTTTATTAGTTTTCATGACAGGACACTTATCCTGATAAGTTTCAATTTTCACCACCAGGGGATTTAGGAGTGCTAATATCGCATTAAAATCTTAGATATGGGACAAATTTCGTGACAGAATAATCTTGTGATATGCTGACCAACTATAAACGCTCCGAGACTAAGTTGCATCATACAAAACCTTCTTTATCCAAAGCCACTAAAATGACTCGAAGTAATTAATGTGTATAAATATCGCAGCTTTTAAAAATTTATAATCTGAATTTTAACACTTAGAATGAAGTGTAATAAATGAAGACTGCAAGAAGCAAAGTTATACTATAATTTGCCATCACAAAATGAATAAAAATAAAAACTTGCGCGGTTTTTAGTGTTAAAAAAATAAAAAAAATAAAAAAGTAAAAAAACTCAAGAAAAAAAAGCAAAAAACTTTCCTACGCTAAAAAAAGAGGCAGTGGTTAGAGGTGTTTCGAGCTGTTATCTCGAACGAAACAGACAACGGCTACAAATTGCATTTACGAGTACAATAAATATTGAAAATTTAATCTGGTCAGGCACGAGCGTCGATAGATTAAAACAACCTGCTTCGGCTTCATATTTACTTTATTACTTACTGGAAAGAGACAGCTAGTACACTCTTATTATTATTATTATTATTATTATTATTTACAGTAATAATTTAAGAAATAATTGGATATATGACGCCTGCAATCGCTTCTTCCGATAGAAGGTTCCGTTCAAGTATAAATTAGATTTTCTTGACTGCTACTCAGTTGAAATTTGTAAGTACCGAAAGGAATTGGTATTTTACGATACCGCTCATTCAAATTTATAGATCCGCGCCGACGACGCGAGACAGGAAAATGAAATAATTTCATTTCTGTATTTGCATCTGAAAACTGATATCTGAAGCAGTGACATGCCAATGTTTTATAAACGTTATACACATTCACTAGCGCTCAGCAAATTTGAAGACGATAGTTACTGGTAGTGCTTTATCTTAGTTTACAACTTTGGCTATAGTTGTTACAAAGAAATTAATTTACAAAAATAATTACTACATACACGTACTTTATTTCGTATTTTAAGAAATTCCGTTTAATGAGAAAGCATATAAAAATTTAAATAAAAATTCGACTTATATTGGTATATAAATTGTATTTACCTGAAATTTCTAGTTTTTTTTTTTTTTTTCCGATGCCGTAACACTTAAACGTGGAAATAATCTAAAATGCAGACAATTAACGAGTGCACTGTATTTTAAAATTCTTTGGTCTGCAATGAAATTTATATTATATTACGTGAAATATTTCCTATGCCGATATTTTCATTTAATAATAATAATAATAATAATAATAATAATAATAATAATAATAATAATAATAATAATAGTAATAGTAATAGTAATAATAAAAAAATATCTTTGCCGAGTGTGTCTTTTTAAATTACCGAAAACGAACTTTTTCGAAACAAAATTGAAATCTAAAGTTGCCGGATTGTGTGAGTTGAACAAAGAGATATATGTTTTTACTTTCGAAAAGCATTCAATTATTTTTCTAAAGTAACGTATTTTATTGATACTTTAAGTAAGAGCACTATTTTATTATCTCCGCTAAAAGACTTTTGACAGTTTCCGATTCACTCCGCAGCCTTGTTGTTAGTTATATGCTGTGAACAGATTTTTTCTTCAATAACATCTGCAAACGCCTTTTGTAAGGTCAAATTATTGAAGTCTTTATGTTTTCCCAGTTCTTTTCCTAGCCTTTCTACTAGCACCATAATTTGTTCCCACGGTGATCGTAATAATAAGTATATCTTCAATTTTCAATGATTTCTGAAAATAGCTCGTGGAAATCGTTGTGCCATTTTTCAGGTAACTTAATTATCTCAAACTATCGCCATTTGACATTTTGTTTTGCGTTTAATTGAACAGGCGGTAATGAACATTCGTACCTTCTAAGAACCTATTTTAGCTTAATATGAGAGAACTCTTTATATTTAATTGTTTCGAAAAAATTTTAAATTTTAAATCATAAAAACTAAATAATTGTTTTATATTGGTGTAAAAAACATAAACAATAAGTCTAATATCTCTAATAAACAGCTAGAAAACCTACTAGAAAAAGTTCAGCTGAGCCGACCAGGATAAATAGGTTAAAAATGTGACAAAATGAAATAAGCAAGAGTGTAAGCGACATCGCTGATGCATAAATTATGGACACGGATTAAAATGAAATACTCGGATATAAAGCGAATAAGTCTATTGTGTTCTCTAAGATAGGATTAAAATTAATTAACATACAAGTGAATTGGACCGCACGTGAACCTAATCCTATCAGAAAAATTAACTATAAGAAATAAAAACGCTAAAATTAACTAAAGTGAAAGTGAAATGAACCGAATACGAAATCTGCCGAAAACCCGTTTATTTAGCTTACTTACCGATCGTTGTGATTGTCTACGAATATTCAAAATAATTTGTAATTTCTGCGGAGACAAAAATGCGAATTATTGTAAAATTTCGTTTATTCAGAAGAGCATTTTTCAGCGAACCCCGTTGAAAAGTTTTCGAAACTGTTAAGATATGTGCAAAAGAAAAGAATCAAAAAGATGTATCATTTATGCGATGATATTTTTTTCTCAGACAAATTGTGAAACATTCATTAGAACCCCTGTGTAGACGATTAATCTGCGCGATTTTTAAAATTGACTTTACGAATGAATATTTAATTGCAAAAACACGCGAATTTTCAAATTATCACAGAAAATTAAAGTTCAAAAAAAACTTACATTTTTTGACTGTGGAATAAAATTTTGTTTAAACAGGCAAATTTACTTGTGCATTTCGTTATCTCTACGGGAGCAGCAGGCTGGAAGTTGACTTGATTATAATATTTCATTTTAATTAAAGTGATGTAAAAAAAAAGAAAAACAGCTCAAACAACTAAACATTAAACTTTAGACTAAGTAATTTTATACATCACTTCAACGGATTAAACGATGTCATCCCCCCCCCCCCCATCCCGACCATGTAATAAGTGATAGAAATTTAACCCCTAACAGAGTCTTCAAAGGCGTGCGGACCTTTTATGGCTAGAGCAAAATTTTATTAGCATTTAATCTATATGTAAAGTTCGTACAAAGTTCTTTAAATAGTATTACACGTTATCTACGTTAGATTATCAACGGTAAAGCATATCGCTCGACAATCACTAACGAAAGCAATACAAAAGTTACTTCAACAAAGCAACATATGCTGTAGACGCACAATTTCTTTACGGTTCGGAATACATCGAGTAGCCAAAAAAAAAAAAAATCATTAAACTTTAATTTCCACGTGACGTTTTCCTCTTTTTCTATGGCGTTATCGAGATTTATGACGAGAATAAAATCATCGCAGTCAAAATACAAAATGAAATGCAGAGGTGTTCTGAGAAGGTTTATATAAAGTCTGTAAATGTCAATTACAAATATTGAACTTTTTTTAAAACTTGCATTAGTTAAATTTTTTATCAATCCAAAAACTTAAAAAGAAAAGCATTTTTTGAATAATATAGAATCGTTTAATATGCCGTTTGTTAAATATAAATATAATGCTTCAGAATTAGATACAAATAGAACAAAAACAAATTTAAAATGTATAAACAATAAGTATATATACATACATATATATATATATATATATATATATATATATATATCATCAGCCGAAAATTATTATATAAACAAATATAAATCTAATATATTAAATTACCAAATTCAAATAATAATAACTCCATTTTTAATATAAAAATTTAATATGCTCTTTAAATTTTTCAATCGTTTCATATTTATTTGTCTAATGTTATTGCATATTTTATATCGTCTTAACGTGTTCATTAAAATTCGTTTATTTACCTCGTAAACAATCTACCGCCATTAAAACACGGCGAGCATTTCCCCGCTTTCGATACGTGTGTAATTTCCGGCCTATATTATTCGAAATTTCTTTACGCCGCCTTCAAACTGTTATATATGTAAATATTCTGTTTTCCATATCGACTTTGTGCCTGTTTTTAAGGTTTGTTCTGATCACACGCTTTGTGTGGTTTTATTTATATTGTTAATTTTTTAGTTAATCATCTATATTAGTGTATAATAATATCATTTATACAATTTAAATTTGTTTGTTACATTTATATTTCATTCTAAATTACCAAATATTTCGAATAATTTTTTAAAAGAAAAAAATTAAAAATCAAAATCAAAAAAAGGGAACTTCGAGTTAGATCAAATATTATATCTATGTAAATCATTTCAATTAAAACCGAAATTTTGTTGGAATTTAAATAAATGCCGATTAAAAATAAACATTTTTTTCAAAATTTTCTAAAAAATCGCCGTCTGAAACTATCTTTTAAATTAGCGAAACACTTTCAGGCACATCCGGTATTTCTCAAAAATGTCTATTTTTTACAGAATCCTTGCAGAGAGAAACGTTTAATTTATCTTTAAAAATTGATAAAAAGATATTAATAACTCTGTTTAAGTGTTTTTTTTTTGTCAACTTTTTATCCGCATAAAGTCATACAAAGAACCGTACATTTAACAACCACAATTATTAATCCGATACACTTGATAATATTACGAATAGAACCACTGGTAACTCTACAAGTAAAAAGAAATAAAGCTGCGAGATACTTTGTTCTGCAACTACATCTCGTATTGCGTTATGCCTCTTGATTTGTACACTAATTCAGCTTAGATTTCTAAATTGTTCTAGAACAAGCCTGGCCGACCCAAAAATGATTTCGTAGGTTACTTCGTAGGCCGTATATTGAATTGCTTTAGAGTAAAAAAAATATACCAATATATATATATATATATTTATTTCTTTGCCGTTATTATTATTATCTTAAATTAACAAATCAACCGTCAGATAAAAATTATAATAATTAGTAAAACTAATACTATGAGAATTGATCAATCAGATTAGTTAATTTTAAAATTGGTAAAACATTACATTTTTTTTTTTAATATTATTATTTTAACTCCGCTGTACCTTGCGGCTTCTCAGCCAGAGTTTTTCTAATTGTTACTGTTATTATTTATTGTTAATTTTTGTGTTTCATTGTTCATTACGTAGTCAACGAAATTAAGCAGATTAAAAAGGTCTTATGTATTTCGGTTATCATTTTTTTTATTGTCTTCCGTTTTTAAACTTTCTACATTCAAAGATCGAATGTTAATCATCTGTTTCCTTATTATAATCTTTACAGATGTCCGATTCAGCAATTTTAAAATGTTTCAAATAGACTCCATTATTTCCATTTCCGGTTAAAAATTGAGTGAAGTTATAATCGATATAAAAATGTTTTTTTTTGTTACATTAGTACCGCGCTAGTTCATTTTTATTTTTCGTACATATTTTTGCAACGACATCACTAATAATAATTCGTACACATCGTTTCTAGTTCAATATCGATGTCTCTTAATAATTAATTATATGTCGATAAAAATTGATTTTTTATCTCGCTGAAAATTAGATAAAATTGTGAAATCATAATATAAAATTTAAAAGTTGTAGGTTTGTTTTCTAGGGGTATTTTTTTCGATTTAATTCTAGTGAAAACTACATGTAGTAGATTTGTTTTTTTTTTCTAATTTTCTCTGTGCCAAGCTTTCGCCATGTGGCTAGGCCCGTGCCCAGAATTTTGAGATGGGGGGGATGAAAATTTTCTGCGCAGATTTTATAAATAACAATACATTTTTCACTAATATTTTCATACTATTAATAATTTCCATCATTTTGGTTTATTGATTAATAATTTACATAAATGAATTACCCCGTATACGAACATTAATAAAAATTACACATGTCATTTATTATACTCGTAATAAAAAGTTTTTCCTTAAGATATTAATGAAGTACCTAAAAATATAGGGCATATTTTTTCTTTTTTCTTTTCCCTAAAAAATTATCAATATTTATTTTAAATTTTTGATTTTTTTCAGATTTTTGTGTATTTATAATACCTATTTCGGTACTCAGGAGGGGGGGGTAACCCACAAAACCAACCCCTTGGACACGGCCTTGCATGTGGCCATTCAACACAAATTATGATTTCCATGCCGGGATTTGAACCCAGACATCCTGGGTGAAAACTAGATATCCTAATCACTAGACCACATGGAAACCGGTTTTTGATTTGTTTTATTTTCATTTAAAATTATACGATTATTTACATTCGTATACAGATATTTCGATTCAACCTTTTTCGTTATTTCTAAAATGGTGTCTTTTTACTTACTTACGTTTCAGTTGCCGTTAATTTTAAAATAGCGTCTTCTTCACTCGTATATTTTGTTGCTGGTTAGATTTTAGTTCGTTCATTTATTGCTGTTTTCCACATTAAGAAATTAGTTCGAATTCAGAGTGGAACATAATAGTAAACGAACTAAAATTTTGGCAAAAATGAACTGGCCGTAGTAATGTAAACTTTCACCGTAAAATAATATAAATGACTCTTAGCGGGCCGGGCAGTGGGTTTGCCAGAACAATTGAGAATAGTAGCCTCCTTTTATCATTTCGCCATCTGTGATTCGTTTAAAATAGTTTCGTTCTTGAAATTGTTTGCTACAAAAGACACCCAACAAATGTGTCTCTCTTCTACGCGTTATAAAAAAATTAATTTGCGAAAAAAACCTGAATCAACTCTATACCGTGTTGGTTAATTTCTGATGAAACATTCGAAAATGTAAACAATACAGATCGCAACATGCAGCACACAATCTGATACTTGTAACAACTGTGATCAGACTTCCAGAAGAACCAAGCCAGAGTGGCAACGAAACTTAATTAACCAACTTCAAATGTAGTATAGAAAAAAGTGACAAATTCAATTTTATCGCGATGAAAATAATATTTCGCCATATTCACCGGATTCGTGAAGCGAAGTTGATTTGGAGGATATCTCGTTGCATTTCAAATTTTGACTTCGCAGCAGCAGAAGTCGAAGGTCGAAGTAATGGAAATATCGGATAGAGCCAATGTAACAACTACGCAAGAAGAAAGATGGTAAAAGTTGTTCCAGAAGAACTTTCAGAAAAGTAACGCGATGAAATAGAGATGTCGAAGCACATCTTACGCCGTGGCATGACACATCGAAAGACTTTTAAAATGTAAAATAATTCGATCAACTGTTGTTAAAATAATGACCTTTGCCTACTTCAATGCGCGAGCTATGTCCGGTAAACGAGGGCGATTGTGTCACGGTTAAAGAATTATTAACCGAAGCGCAATATAACAAATGTTATAATTCTCGGGTCTTCTTCAACTTTGAGGAGATCAAAATCAAATTAGTGTGAAGCTTTTTCGCGCAACTTGTACAAATTAATCTAATAAGAAAGAAGCAAAATGGCGAGAAAGGGGATTTTGGTTTTTGCTTTTTTTTTTCTTTTTCGTGTACGCACGTTTTTACCCTCTGACGATGAGATTATTTTCCTCGAAAAAATAACTCCGTGTTTAATGGATTCGAACATTTTTAGCGTATTTTCGACCGCCCATTAAAAGAAAATTTGCCATTTAGAGAGCTCTTAATAGACGTTGAGTTCGTTTTTTTACAGTTATTTCCAAAAAAAAACTGCCACATTTTTCCTTTCAAATTAAAAAAGAGATTAATACGATTAAGTTCGTCGCGCGAGCTATCGTTCAGCGAACGGACAAAGATGCTGTGCTTTCCGCATCTACTAGGGGCGTTTGAAAACTAAGTATACAACACTCAGGAGACGAGGAAAAAGAGGGAAACCAAAATCGAAAAAATATTTTATTATTTACAAAGTCTTACTCTATACTACTTTTCTACATAATTGCAATATCGCTGCAGTCATTTGTTATAACGTAAGATCAACTTTTCTATTCCAGTCGCATACCATGTAGCGTCCAAATTTTAGAAGAACGCAGCGACCGCTTCCTATAAAGACGAAGTATCTAGAAAATGTCGCTCAGCAAGATCTCTCTTCAAGCCAGAGAAAGTATGCTAGTCACATGGGGCGGGATCTTGTGAGTACGGGGGATGTCCAAAGACATCCCACCGAAATTCAGCGAGCAGGGATCTCGCTTGAGCTGCAACATGGGAAGGCTGCGTGGTACCCACCGCGCGGCCACCTTAGTCACGTGCAAATGTTCTGTAAGGATACGATAGATAGAAATTCGAGAACCGTTTCGCTATCTCATAGTGAAAATCAGATATTGTGTAGCGGCGATCTTCGTCCAGGAGAGTGCGTACAATGTTGATTGTTTCATCGTTCATTCCATCAGAAGGTCCGAGCGTCGTAGTGTGTGTCCGTTCTTCCCTCTTCAAATTGTTTCTACTCAGCGATAGGACTCTTGTTATCACATTTTTGTCTCCATATGCTGCACATAAACGTCGATAAATTTCGGCACCAGAAATCTTTTCAATAGTTCAAAATTTGATAACTGTGCACGTAACTCATATTTTGGACGGCACAGTTGGTGTGGTACTCATCGTTTTTTCGCTTTAAAACACATGTAATTTACAACCGATCGTTTCCAACCTTTGCGAATACATTGTAGTAAGAAACATGCCTACTCAATTTCATCGCTGCAGTATTGAACAAAAATGTGTATACTTAATTTTCAAACGCCCAACGTATAACATTCAATCTTCTTTCTTCATCATTTATCTTGTCGTACGCTTCCGTTACTCCATGCGTCCGTGGGGCGAATCATTGCGGTATAAATCAGTGAAATTAGCGATCGAATAAAGTACTTTTATATACATTTATGTGTATATGTTTATTTGTCGTTATTTTTATCGTCTTTGAATTGTCTTATTCAAAACTAGACTATTTCCGGTTTTTGTCAAAAGTCGCAACTTAAATTTTTTTTATTATTACAGTAACACTTCGTGATATTGTTATTCCTTAATTTACCTTGTACATGTTTCTGTAATATTTTCATAGTCGGTTTAATTTGTTTAATAAATTTTGTTAAATCCTACGTGTCTCGATTGTGGCCACTTCACATAAGGGTGCGCCCATTTATTTATCATACGCATCGTTTAATATTTTTTTCTCGTCAGTTACGAGTTATGTCTAATATTAATCTAAAGAACACTAAATTACATTTTCTCGGTCTGAGTATTATTTTTAAACGCTTGTTATTATGAAATTTCAGTATTATTACGACGAAATATGTTTAAAATTTTTCTTCTATATACATTAAAAAAATGTTTTGAAAAACTATTATTTCAGCTAGAGAGTATAGTTGCTTAGGCAGTTCGGTAAATTAATAATATAAAAAAATTTATTCTGCGCTGGATTAATGTGACCAGTCCAAAAATGAAATAAAAAAGAAAAACAGCAACAGTATTTTTTTTTTTTTTTTTTTTTATATTTAAATAATTTGCGGGTCCCACAAGGCATCTAATGCCCGTCTGTGAGTTCCCAACATAATTATATCGTTGATTCACAAATATAGATACATCTTAATGCTAACACATTATATTGATCTTATATCTCTATTACTTAATTATACTTAAGCTTTTATTTTCACTGAATTATACATCACATTTTTAAAACAAATACATTCATGCCCAATATTTCGGAGGGTACATACATTTTTTCATTAAATTTTGTAGTGTTTTTTTTTTAAATTTGTGATATAATGCTAATCACAGATTTTTCCGTAGTGATAGAATTTTTGACTTTTTTTTTGCTTTTTTTTTTTGTATTATTTGTTTACATTACTTAGTATATGATTACTTTTAAGCACAGCTATTATAAGGCAGAGAATAAGATTGAATGAGTACAGATGAGAACTTCTTTTTTAAATATTTACTACAGTCGCGGTGGCCTAGTAATTAAGATGCCGGAATACAAAGAGGTCATGAATTTTCGAGAGTTGCTTCGTCTTAGAATTAAGTCGCTGTCAGCTTTATAGCGTCCGAAATCGAACGCTAATAGAAAAGTAATTTGTGAAAGTACAGGTAAATCCAGCAAGAAAGAAATTAACTCGAAATATACTTATCAAAAGCAAAAGAGACGACACCTACGATCTAAACTGTATAGTAAAACAGAAAACATTTTAAAAGCCAACAAAAAAAAAAAAAAAAAACACTCCGAAATTAAAATTTTTTTCAAAAATAACTAATAGCGTACGGAAAATAAAAATTTCAAGCACATTAATAATACAGAAATTTCGTAAGAAAAAAGAGTTTAAAATATAATATCCAGACTGAGAAAATATATTTATTATTCTTTAAACGAACATTAGATACAGCGGAATCGATTAAACTAATAAAAAGTCGTTGCTAAGAAATATAAAGCGATACAAAAAAAATAAATGTAATAATATGTGTACAAAATTTTAAAATAAATATCGAACGGCGTATACAATAAAGAAATGGGCGTAGCTCTTATATACTCAAGGTGACTAGACTGCGGCACATTGATTTAAAAACAATTTATTAAGGAAATTATACAAAAACATTGCAAACATTAGAAACATACATTTTTTAATTACACGATATCAGTCTCTCTATTTTAACAGTTTACATACGCGTATATGCCATAAAAATCGCAGCGTGCTTATACATTTACCATACACACAATATTTTTTTTTTTTTTAATAATCTTATCAAAAACTTTTTTGCCGTTTTTTTTGGGTTTTTTCAGCGATCCGGGCAGACGTTGTTCATTAGTCTGATTTCAATCCAGTCGAAAAACTTTGTGTCAACAGTTATCAATAAATCAGATTTTATTTGATAACGCCATTACTGTTGCAATTCGGCCGACGAAATAAGGAGCCGGGTACATGAAACATTGGACCTCCTGCGAACGTTAGTATATCATTTGCTCTTATGACTTTTCTATTGAATATTACATTTCCCGTTGTAATATTTCCTTACCCGAATTGAATTCCTAGTCTGATATTGTGGCGCAAGAATTTAAATCAATTCTGAAATATTTTTGATGTGGGTTGCGATATTTCTTTTCTTACGACAGGGTGAGATCTTCAGATACCGCGTAATAGTTTCACATTGATTATTTTTCTTGTCGCGTTCAGAAAGCTTTTTTCAGTCCTTATTAAGAGAAAAGTTTCCAGTTTGATTCTACCGCTTTCTTTCATCCGGTATTTGCCAACTTCCTTTTCCATCGGTGTGTACAGCGAAAGGATTACTGAGAAAAACATTGAGAAGGCAGTTTTAAGAGACGAAAATGGAATTTCTTTGTTCGGCTAAGTGAAAATATTGCTTTTCCTGGAATTAAAGTGAAAAAAAAACCTACCAGACACGAACTCGGTTCGTGACGCAGTTGGAAAATATGCCGCAGTATACGACATTAAGCTTGTTTATCATTTACAAAGGTCTCGCTGTGATAGCATAGTCTCACCCGGTGGCGGTGGCGACATTTGATAGTTCCTAATATACATACATATATATATATATATATATATATATATATATATGTATACATGCATATATACATGTATATATGCATGTATATATTATACGCACATATATCTGTATACGTATTTTGCTGTAAAAACGTGCCTACATTTACCAATGAGAAGAGACCACCAGGATAGCAACTCATTACGTATTCCGAGCAAAATTCAATACCTTGCCACGGTTTCCAATATATGTTGTGGTAACCTCAGTTTGGTGGAGCAGTAGCGTAATAGGGAGAGCTTTCATATTTATTTAATGGCACTCCAGCTTTATTACGTAGCGGGGAAGTAAAATTATTTAACGAAAACTGGTATCAGGATTTTATTAATTATTGAACGACGTGGTGGTTTATGATATTTAACTGGTAATACTCGAGCAATGCGTGACGTAACAAATTTTAAATTGAAATGTTCGAGAAATGGAAATTTAGTAACAACAGATGTGGTTAAGTAGGTAAATTAAAACGAATGAGTTTGGTGTCAGTAGATACACAAAGACGTTGCCTTCTGATGAAATAGGTGTACACGTGCTGCTAAATGATACAATACCTGTTCAATGTGATTTGGGTAGTATTCACCGGTGACCGCTGCAAAGGGATTTTTCACACATTCTATAAGATCGATGTGAGATTTGATTTAAGAAATGTCGTCATAAACTTTGGTATAAGTAGTTACTCTCGTCTCGGCTCGTAGAGTAGATCTGGTCAAAAAGTATCTTCGCCAAAGCGTTTGTTTAGTCAATCCTGTACAGTCAATTTTTTTTTTTTTTTCGGTTTTTGAATTATAAAGGTTTTAATATGCTTGAAAGTTTTTGTTTAATTTGATTTTCGTGTTTTTATTGTTGTATTCTTGCAAAAAAAAACTTGAAACGCTAGAATTTCAAAAACGACAAGAGCAATTTTTATAAAAATTGACACACAGATAGATCCGGACATGTAGAAGATTTGTAAAGAAACATTTCAGAAAGACATTGTGCAAATATATATGTATTTAGACTAGAAAAAGCTGATAAAAAAGTTCAAATAAAAAAAAAAAAAAAAAATAAATCCCAATTCCTGATTAATAGTTTACCAAATCACGTTATTTAAAACTAAAATCGTTAAAATGAAAAAACCGCATTTCTAAATAAAGAATCGAATTAAAAAATCCTAAACGAATATATAAACTAAATGATATACATATAGATACGGTCGTTTTTTGTAAATAAAGAAAAAAATAATCTTTAGTATATGAAAATTGTAGTAAATATTCCGAAAATGGAGAAAAATCAGCAAATGTAACTGAAAATGGTAAAATAACATATTGCGAAAAAATTGAAAGAAAGGCTTTGAATTTATTAATGCGATAAAAATAAAAAAAATAATTTTTAAAATATTTTGAAACGATGAAATAAAAGTTTTGTCTTAAAAAATAGCACTTCACATTAGCATCAACCATCGCTTTTTTCTCACTCTTTTAAAATGTTCTAATTTAATTTTAGCCTGGAAAAATAAAATTATTTTCGACATTTCTATCGCATTAATAAATAAAAACTTTTCTCGATGCTTTTTTAATATTATATTATTAAATCATTACGTATTTCTAGGTTTGTTACGAGATGTGGAAAACACATTCATTTGCAGACGACTCGTATGGCCGCAATCATGGTAATATTTAAAGTATTATTATTGTTTTTCTTATTCATAGGTACTCGCAATAATAAAGAAATTCATCGTCAAATGTCAGCAAAGTAAAAATTTCACAAAATTTACCTGTTCCAATCTTATGCTAATTGAGGTCGAAATTTTTTTCTGTCAGCAGCATCTGGTTTACAATAGTAAATATATTGTATATATATATAAAGCTGCAAGCCCAAAAATTGTACAGCACGTTCTATATAGTAGCTAAAAAAATTTAGTAAATTTTTTTGTTTTTGATCGAGGAAATTTTCGTTAGATTACAGAAAATCATGAAACCCTCAAAATTATAAAATTAAAGGGCCTTTTTGAAAATGAAACTCTTAAACTATGAAATTTGTGAGTATAAATTTTGAAATGACACTGTATTTAATGCAGTTTTTAATTATTATTGTAATTTTAATTTGGCGTTTACTTTAATAAAGGTTAATGTTGTTTATGAATTATCATAATATCACTTTAAGGTTAATATTTCAATGCAAAATATAATGCGTCTTATCGAGTAACTGATTTTACTTTTTGTGCATTTTTATTAAATTTTTATCGTAAATCTTTCGGTACTCTTTAAAAAAAAAAAAAAAAAAAAAAAAAAAAGCATTTTCTAATGAGCGTTATGTGACGGTTCAAAAATTCATAAATTAAAACAATTAAAAATCCAAAGGTTTGGGCCGCGAAATGTCCAGCGAGCCCAGTCCTCCCAACCAGGGGGCATAGAAAAATGTCAAGGGAGGCGCGAAAGAAAAATTAATCTACCGCATAAATTAAACATCGAAGGAGGGGTGTTCAATAAATGTGACATGCCATCGAAAATGACCTTTCAGGCATCTGAAAATTTTCCCAAATAATCGACAAAGTAAAATTATCACCATTTTTTGCATTAGTTGCGATGAACCCACCGACATCGTTAATTGTGCACAGTTAATAGTTTATGTTCGTTACGTCAGCGGAGATCACATTGAAGAAGAGATTTTCTACTCCCAATCTTTGACAGCAGGCACTAAATCTGAAGATATATTTAATTCAATATCTGATTTCATCGAAAAAAAAAAATGATTTGGATTGGAATAAACTAATTGGATGGACTTTGCACAGATGGCGCCCCTGCAATGATAGGTGTACGATCAGACTTAGCTCAAACGCTCAAGGAAAAGAATGTAATAATTGTTTTATTCATCGACAAGCTTTGGCTTCCAAAACATTGCCACAGAAATTAGGCCAGACTTTGGACTTCGCTATAAAGATCGTAAACTACATCAAGAGCAGCGCTTTGAACAGTCGATTATTTAGTTTGCTTTGCGAGGATCTTGATAGTCCTATTCCACACAGAAGTACACTGGTTGTCTAAGGGCAACATGTTGGCTCGCCTTTATGAATTGAAAGAAGAGGTCATCCTCTTTCTTTAGTTCAAAGAAGAAAAAAAAAAAAAGACTTTTTGCAAATGTTCAACAATGAACAATTTCAATGAAGGTTGACCTATATTTAACTCATATATATTTGATGCCTTCAATCAGCTAAACTTGAAGCTTCAAAGCAGAAACGGCACTGTAATAAGTAACCATGATCATATTATTCAAGGTTTCATATCAAAGCTTTAACTTTCGAATCAAAAGGTATCTGCTGAAAATGTAATAATACCTTTTTTTCTCGACTATTCGAAGCGATTAAAAGTAAAAAACTGGACGAAGATTTAAAAGTTGAAATACAAACTCATTTGCAAGCGCTGGAAAACAAATTTCACTGATACTATCGAAATATTAATTCAGAGTCATCAATATGTCACATGAGACCAGAAACTCATTTGTTGTTGATGTTTTATAATTACCAGAACAAGTTCAGAAAGAATTTCGAGAAATGAAGGCCGATTCGACATCGAAAACTATGTATACGCGATATATATTCTTTTTTAAATTTCTCTGAAATATGTAGCATTTGAGCAACACATTTCATGAAAACTGTGAAAGAATTCTAAACAAATTCTGCAAATTCAGCTATCTTTTTTCAGTGAAAGCGTTCCATCGAAAAAACTGATTTTCCAAGCAGTTCGACAGTCGGAATAAAACGAAACATCGTTGCACGCCACTACTATTTTCTGGAATTATAACTTAAAATAAACATATACCAGTTTTTATCTTTTTTCGCAAGAATTTCATTTTCTTCCTTATGGTTTAGACTTTTTATGCGTTGTATTATAGTACGAAAGTTGTCGAAGGTACACACGATAGAATTAAGAAAATCGTGTAAAAACATATGTAAAAAAAATATAGGGGTGAAAGAGCGAGAGAGTTAGATAGATAACGCGTTTTGCAAAAAGAGCGTATCTTCGATAGGAAAGAGGTGAATTTTGAAAGGAAAACAACGAACCCTTATCAAACTGAAAATATCCGGCGAAACGAGTTATAATTTGACAATAGCAGTTTTACCAAATTTGAATCAGATTTGAAAAAGCGCGACAGTTACAGTTTGATCTTTTATTCATTGGCCGCTTGCGCTACTGTGACTTTCTTAACCAACTCGATAGTTTAACGGAAATCCTTACCACCTCGGTATTAATTCTTCCTGTCAACCACCCTTTTCAAATGTCAACATTAGATGAATCAAAAAAATGTCTTTTTCCGTTCTTCTCGTAACGCCTTTTTCATTGTATACTTCGAAGTTTCTCTATTTTCCTCTTTTTCTTTCCTTCTATTCAACGAATTAGACCTTATTTATTTATTTTTTTTTTTCTATTTACTCACTGGTCTATTGATTCCCTAGATAATCGGGTAATCATAATGTACTTACGATAACCGTAAAGGGTCCGTTTTTTAATGCCGTTCAAAAGGTTACTTTTTAGATTTACTATATGGAATTTATCGATAATAGTGTTTAAAATAATATCTAATTAATCAGTTTAGAAAATTTCACTATGGACCGAGCAAGTTTGAAAGGATAGAGAATGCGCTAGATCCGGCGACGCAGTCATGGTACTTTGTGTGGTGAGCTATTTGCAACTCAAGATGGTGACTAAATCAGGATTTATTGAACGAAAGCTGTTTCACTTCATCAAAATTCAAATAAAGTCCGTAATTACCAAGTATGCAAACTTCTTTGAGTTGCGAAATTTTTTTTAAATTTTCTCTGGACTCGCGATTATTCTTCCACGCTTTCACTCTTGAAAGTTTTCTTTCAAATTTTAACTCTTAAAAATTAAAAAAACCGTCACTATTATAAACGTCCCGCGCTCTTAATGTATGCGAAACTTTTAATGGGGGCTTTATTCATGGTTTACGCTCTGAGAGATACGAGTGTAACTAGAGGCACGAGTTTAATTGATAGAAGGAGTCATTCGGCTGTCTTAAGGTGCTGGTGCACCGACTGCGGAACGAGACAGTGACTGAGTGAAGTTCCATATTAATTGTCTGCTCGAAAAGCTCAATTCACAACGGGATGACAGTGAGGTGTAACGAGGTTCGTTCGCCACAGGTGTGGTGATAACGAATAAAAACCGTTAAATGTTCCACTAATATTGGAAATTCATCCGCAACCGCGCAGCCTCGGTTTTAAATTGATGAATGTCAGTCTATTGTCTGTCCGATGAAAGGAGTGCGCTCAAGTTTCTTTTCTAAACGTCAGTGTTGCTCAGAATAACGTACCAGCAACAAGAAGCGTATTATTAACATCTGACGCGTATTTTAGTATCACTGACAATAATAACGTGGTCACACTCCTTTCCGTTATTTCACTCCTTCTCAGGAGCAGTAACTTCGTTTTTGCTTCATCTCTGCATGTTTTTTAGGTGTTCTTTTTTTCCGACCTATTCACATCTAGATCGTTCACCTGATGTTAACCGCTACGAGTGTTATACGCAGTGGACTGCGAAAGTTTATTAACTTAAAGGGAGTAATCAGTGTAGCTTCCAATTTTATGAATTTAAAAGAAGCTGCAAGTATAAACGATGTAAGATTAAACGACACAAAAAAGTACCTAGATCGTACTATAAAACCGGAAAATATTATAAATATCGTAAAACCGATAAGCGAATGAAGATAAATGTTTAATATATTTCGATAGCGATGATGACCATTTTGATACATATATATATATATATATATATATTCCGAGCGGTACATCGGAATGTAGTTTATAATCCGATGTAACTGTTGAATGATTGTAATTGAACGGAAGTTGAACGTATTTTGTATGAAATATTTAATTATTCATGTATTTACAGAGTTTTATATGTATTTCAATCTTTCATCATTTCATTCGAATTATTGGATGGAGGATTAACAGATAACAGACGGTTCAGATAAAACCGCGCTAGCGTAGCTAACGAAAAATTTTCAAAAAAGTCGGCATAGAACAATGAGAAATAACTTTTATGAGCATGTTGTCTTCTCGCAATACTGCTACAAGCTGCCTGAATTGAGATTTTTGTGGGTCCCGCGAATTGAAAAGATGAAAAAAAAAAAGAAAACCATTAGCGGCCATAAAATGAGCCTGCAAAAATTAAGCACTGAAGGAACAACTGAAAGCGCCTGATAACAAGCAGCACCCGTATATATATATCTATCTCTCTCTCTCTCTCTCTCTCTCTCTCTCTCTATATATATATATATATATATATATATATAGGTGGAATAAAACAATCAGTAAACGCGCTTAACAGTCAACGGAGAAAGTAAAATTATACCAATACGAAATTAGAAATTATTTTCTCTCATAAAGTATTTAATATATCTGCTGATAGCGCGTGTGTCTGTTTTCCGCGGTACGTTATTTGATGTACCGTGACGTCTCAGTGACTGCTAATTCAAACTGATATCGTATTGGAAAATAATGAATAATTCCTCCGACATAGTGTATCCTGTGCCATTAAGCATAGAGGTGATTTAATGACATGTCTAAAAGCCGGAAACGCACACGCGTAAAAGACATCGCAATCTCACCATCCGGAATAATCGATGAAGAAGAAGAAGAATTTGTGTTTATAAATCGAGAATCTGCTGGTAAACTTATTTTTTTAATTATATTTCCGCGAAGATGTACACAATAGTCAAGTTTAGATTACAGGACATATTGTTGTAAGCCTTTATCGATTTCTGCAGTTAGGTTCCTTCCTGAATTCGGAAGGGTAAGTAGCTTAGAAAAGCCGAACTTTGTTTAGGAACAGGCAGGAATCTAGGAGGACATTGTATAAGAATTAAACTGTGATGTGCTTTAAAATTTCATTTATTGTTAAAAATTTATATCTTTCTTTCTAATTTTTCGCTAATTAATCTAGCTCACAGTATCGGTAACAGGCCCGCCACTATATATTATACCGATTCGATTAATCAAAAATACGTGTGGCCCTGCAAACTCTGTTAAAATCAACGTGTACAACATAAGACATTTTTTTCAAAAATATTAATGTAAAAAAAAGTTAAACTGATTTATTTCAAAAAAAGCAAGCCCCTTATATATATATATATATATATATTAGTAGCGATCATAAACAGGACAAATTGCTTTATTCATAATTTGCACTTTTTTATTTATGTCACAACAGTTTCGTGATACTCTGGGAACGATCGATCTGAACAGCTTTTGTAGATTAGGTGCAATTAAGTAAGATAGTTGTGATGGCCAGATTGAAAGAAAGCCGGGTAAGAACTTTGTTTTGATTGAACTAGTTAGAAGAGAGAAGGCGTTTAAGAGTTTTACAGCGTTCAACGAAAGAGAAGTAATTACTGATGGTTCGGCAAGAAGGTGTAGAAAATAGATTATGTAGTCTGTTTACTTTTAATATCTCCGTACCGGCATAATTTTATCTTTACCGCGGTAAGATAACGCCATCAATTTCATTGAGTAACTAGAGAGCTGGATAGAAGCCGTCAATCGCGGTAATAGTAGTAGTTGTATGTGTATTCATTGAAAAGAGTAATAAAACGACAGTTGGGGGATTCTGATATGACAAGGTGTACATTATTTCGACGTATTTTGCGAGAGTAGTACTTTCGCGTCGCGTAAGTACTGTCGAAAATCTAGCGAGTTCCATACGCAAACGAAAGAATTTCAACGATTATGTCACGCGTAAACGCAACCGATAGAAATAGCAGCGAAACTGCGGCCAGACTTTCGTATCGGCGACGAATGATCAGATTCGGCGAATTGTGGACCGGCATTATTTGTGAGTTATTTATATAATTTTCTTCTTCTTTAATATACACCTGACTTAAATAATGCGAAAGTAACGGTAGACTAATTGTATTACTAGTCCGCAGTTAAAAACGGTTGTAAGAATGAATCAAACAAAATTCTCTATTAATACCGGATATCAAGGCCGTGTCCACGGGGTGAGTTTTGGGGGTTAAACGACCCCCCATGAGAATTGAAATAGCTTAGGTACTTTATTAATATTTTATGCAAAATTTTTTGTTACTAGTATAATCAATAACATATGTAATTTTTATTGTTTATACAGAGTAATTCGTTTATTTAAATTATTAATATATAAATCAAAATGATGGAAATTATTAATAGCATGAATATTAGTGAAAAATGTATTTTTATTTATAAAATAAATATGCGAAGAAAATTCCCCCCCCCCCCTCCAAAATTCTGGGCACGGGCCTGCCGGATATGATTAAAAAAAAAAAAAAGTAAAGCATGATGCCATTTATGTTTATATAATATTAAATTCGAAAGAATTTTTTTTTTTTTTTGGTTTTGAACCTGCAGTATATCCCCGTGTAAACGTTTCACCCGGGGCGTTCTCCGTATAAATATGCATTACTTAAACATTTTTTAGTCAATGATGCTCTTTCTTGAAATCTTTTAAAACCCAGGAAGCTTCATACTAAGAGAAATCGATATATGGTTTCATAACCCCCTAAATTTGATTATTTTATTACATTTAACGAAGAGAATTATACATCCGATACTCTGTAATACAATGAGTTTGACTTGTTTTAAAAACAACACTAAAGTACGCATGTATACACAAACAACGAATGCAATATATCATGTTATATAATCGAAACCACCGATAATAGTGACTTCAAAGAACATATCATTAAATAAGCTTACGAAAGAAAAAGAACGGTCAAATAACAAATGTGTATTAGAACTGAACTATATCAATTTACGTTACGATTTAAGTGACGGTGAACTATGTCGGTAACTTGTTTAACACTGTTGACCATGTGTCAAATAAGAAGATACATTAAGTAAAATAAAACTTTCTGATGATTGATTGATGCATACAAGCGATTACTGATATTAATCATGTTCGTCTGTTTCGCACTATTGTTTATGTATCCTTCCCGCCGAAATTGCCAGTTCAGAAGGAAGATCGAGTAATGTTGTGAAACACATTTCTCTGTTTCATTATTCCCGTTTCTGCGTAGTTACGCATCTACTTTATACATTTGTGTTCGCCTGCTGGTATTTGTGTAGCTCTTTAATTATTACCGGATGCATTAAACTTTGAACCACTAATGTTCGAAGATGGGGTTTCCTTCAGCCGTTGTCGGCACTGTGGGCTCCACTGTTGCAGTTGTAGCCATAATGTTGGATGAGGATGTCGTCTTTCTTGCAGTTTTTCTTATAATTTATGTTTCGCTTTTCTTAGCAAGCTTTTGTTTAACTGTATACTAAGCACTACGACGCTTAATAGTTTCACTACTAAACTACTATTAATCTTATCTATCCGCCTAGAGTTATAGTGCTGGTAATCTACGTAAGCGATATTTAGGTCTGTGAAATCTACCTTTGTTTCTTTTTCTTCTTTCCTTTTTTGAAAAAATTTTTTTTTTTGGCATTTTTCACTTTCTGTTTTGTTTTATCTATTAGTTAACTTCGAAATTTTTCCTTGACTTATATGTCTATTGGTTGCTATGTACTCTTTCCCTTTGCTGTTCTACGTCAAGGTCTCCTTTCCTTGAATGAATCTTACTTTTATTCTATTTTATACAATTTTGTAAATTTTGATACTTTTGATACTTTGACTTTGACTTTTGTTGTTGGGTAATCGCTAAATGTCTCCTAAAATCTTTATCTCCTCTCGGATGGGATGGCGACCGGTGTATTCTTTTAATTCTGGTCAAATGAATTATTCGGTCCAAATTTGACTACTGCTCCTTCATTTATGGCAATGCCTACAACTCTTTTCTTTCGAAATTTGACTCAATTCAAAATTCCTGCCTTCGTCTGTGCAATGGCGCTTTAAAATCTTCCATTCCTGCGATTTTATCTGAATCTACCACTCAATCTCTATTCATTCGTCGTTGTTATCGTTTTTCAATAAAACGCCTCCACACTTCTTCATTCAACCTTATTCCTTCCTATCTTCATATCAAAAATCCTTGGCGTTTGGCGTCTCATAGAATTCCGATTCCATCGCTCGCCTTTCCAAATTTTCTCCCTACGTTCTCTCTTATAACAGTCTTCCTTACTTTTCTTATGATTTTAATAGCATATATCAATTTCTCCTCCCTCCCGATCCGAGCTAATTCTTCCTCTCACAATGTAGTCAATTTCGAATTCCTTCAGCTGCTGGACTCTTCTTTTCCTTTCCATGTCTTAATCTTCTCGGATAGCTCCAATAGTGATGGGGACGTGGGTGGTGCGTTTACGTCTCCTACGTTCCTGCACTCTGAGTCCTTCAGACTTCCTCCTTTCTGCTCCATCTTCTCGGCCGAATCGATCGCAATTCTTCGTACCATTCATCTTATATCAAATTCCTGATCGTTTCCGACTCTGAAAGCGTTCCTCAGGCCATCTCTTCTCCCCCTTCACATTCGTCTGACGGTATCATTCGATCTCTCGTCTCCTCTTTGTTCTCGTCTCGTTCCATTCTCATAGACTTTCTATGAGTTCCTAGTCATTTCAATATAGAGGGCAATGACTCAGCTAACTCTTTAGCTCACTCAGACGCCCGTAATGGTCTTTTCCTCGACTCTTTCCCTTCTTCAGACATTCTTTCCCTATCATGCTCTAATCATTCCAGACTTTGGTTAGACATGTATCCGTCTTTATTCTCAAATCGCTTTTCGCAATACCGTCTTATTCAACCGGTTCCTCGTTTCCTGTCTTGGTTTCACTCTTTTCCTATCTGTCGTCGTTTCACTATTGTTTCTTTAATTTGGACTCAAAATCAATCATTCTCTATTCCCTTCTTCTCGCTTTCGTTTATCTTTAGCTCTTCCTCCTTTCTGCTCTCTTCACGCTTCTGAAACTCCTTGTATTTGTGACTCAAATCATACATCCTTTTCGAATGTTCTGCACTCCTTAACCCTTCTTTACGTCCTACTCCCTTTAGCGCTACCTATATCCTTCCCATCCCATTGCCTTCAGTTGTTCCGGTGCTGCTGTCCTTTGTGAGTTCCATTTCTAACCGCTTGGCTATTTAGTTCTATCTCCTGATTTATCATGTTGTGTTGGGTCAAGGCCGCTAGCGTGCCCAAGGTAGGAAAAAAAAATTTTAAGAAGCAAAAAAGGAAAAGAATGATAGAAAAAAAAAAGAATTACTGCCTTTCTAAAACAGCACCAATAGCATTTGTTTAAAAATAAAACGAAAAAATCTTTAATACGAATAGTTTATTTGTGATCCGCTTCCACCTAAGTTTCAGGCTACCGTTTTTTTTTTTTTTTTGTTGCTATAAAAAAAAAAACAAAAAAAAACAAAACATTACAGTGATGACCGACAAATCCTGTCCTTGATTTATTAAGGTAAATTAATGTTAAGGTAAAATTTTAGAAATGAAAAATTTTTCCGAAGAAATGTTAAAATTTTGTGATGAAAGAAATTCTCACAAGTAAATACCAAAAAAAAAAAAAAACAACAAAATATTCATTTTAAAGCTTTTGTACATAGTTTGCCCCAAATTATATTGAAAAAATAGTACGAATTCAACACTAACAGCTTATCTGTGAAAATTATAAAATAACAAAAAATGCCGTGTTTGTTGTTACGCTGCATTTTTTTTTTTTTTTTTTTTTTTTTTAATTTCTGGTGCTACGAAAAACTCATTTTGAAGTTCGAAATTGGTATCAATATCGGGTTCGAAATTATTAACTGATTAATCGAACCTTCAAGGGTAATGTAATTTTTGCGGTTTTTTTAACGCTTAAATAAGTTCAGAAGTTTCGTTAAGAAAACGGAATATTGTTTCGTTATCTCTAAACACATCTGAGAAAATAAATTTTTTCAGATTTCTGAAATTTTCAGCGTCTCGAGGGCCAAATTTTGAAGCTGTGGACCATTACATGGCTCGGCAAAAAATAAACAAATAAAAATCGTAGAAAAACAAAATAAAACTAAAATAAAATAAACAAATAAATAAAACAATAAAAATTAAATTTAATAAACTATCAGGCGAATGGTGCGAGCGTAAGTACGCGTATGTGTGTAATCCTGTTGTGGGCTAGGGTGAATGGAATTCTGCATCGTCACCCACGGAGTATTCGGCAAAATATAATTGTACGAATCATAAAAAATGAGGCCTGCAAACATCGTAGGTTCTAAGGATTCCGAAAAGGCACGACATTTTTGAATAGATCAAAGAATCTCCGCGATCCTAGGCCTTCCTTTTGGTCCGATTCCGACAAGTGCGACGGTCAGTGCTATAAAAATAAGCCGACGAAAAATAACGACTGGAACGAGCCGGAGTCCAGGGCGAGCGAAACCGTCTAAAACAGTTTCAGTCAGTCTGATTTTTGTCGCGGTCGAAATCAGTGTGGAATAGTTTTCGGTCTTGGTCATCAGACCAGTGTAAAAAAGAGAAAAAGTAATTCAGGTTGATCACGGCTATACCTTTGCTGTTCAACAACGCGCAAGATCTTAATTCCGATCAAATATAGACGAAATCGTGTTATTATTCGAAAAATGTACCGAGTGTGTAATTTGTTAATTGCCTTAAAAATACCGCGAACCGAATTTCTCTCCGCAGATCTACCGATTCAAAGGACCAACGGACCACCGCCATTTAGGATATCGCACCACCCGGCCGACAATAGAGATACGTATTAAATTGATTTATATGTAGTAATCGTCGCCGTGTTATATTCGTATTATGTTAATTAACTTGTGTTTTCAGTGGTCGAACGTCCAAGTAAAATCGTTGTAGGTAAAATTATAATACAAACTTTAAATCTTGATCCATTTCTTGACTTATCTAATAATAATAATAATAATTGTAAAATAAATAATAATAATAATAATAATACTAATAATAATAATAATAATAATAATACTAATAATAATAATAATAATACTAATACTAATAATAATAATAATAATAATACTAATAATAATAATAATAATAATACTAATAATAATAATAATAATAATACTAATAATAATAATAATAATACTAATACTAATAATAATAATAAATAAAATACAACTTATTAATTCCGCGGACCAAATCCGCGGTGGCATCCCTGGACACGAGGTAAAACGCATTAATTGTAGCGTAATACCGTTACAAAGCTGAAAATCCGGATGTTTCAAACTAGCAAATACCGAGGAATGCGCGTATTTAGAACTCGATTCGAATTTTTTTAACTGTCATTCACGAGTCTCAAAGAGAGGGACGCGTGATTATTTGGGTTTTTTGAATTTTTCGTTGCCTTCGAAGGTAACTAAGGAAGGGGAACATGGTTTTGTTCCCTTCAAATAGCGCTTTTCTCATTGATATACCACACGCGCCTGGGAGAAAAAAGTAAAAATTTGGGATTTTCGGCACCCCGAGGGGGGTATTTTTCCCCTGAAATGCTTACTTATGGGTATGTTTTTGCAATATGTTTGACTTTTTTCCATTTTTTTTTTTTTTTTGTTTGAGTTTCATAAACTCCTTTACTCATTTTTTTAAAACTTTTTTTTTTTTGCCTGAAAGAGGACATTTCAGTAATTTTTTATTATACAAAAGAGTTTTTGATATTTGCTATATATTTTGAATTATGAATTTTCAAGTAAGTTTTGAGATCGTTTTATATTCGCCATTATGTCGTGGACGGTTTTTGCGAGTTTTGACGCTCAGGTTAATTTTCTACATTGTCCTAAAGAGAATTTCAATTGCCATATTTTTGTTTCCTAAATTAATGTTTTAATTTGATACTTTCGTCGTTTTCGAATCGTCTTAATAGAATATGCTGCACATGGTAATGTACGTAACTGTAATAAATAAAACAAACGGGGCAACTATTTTCTAGTTAGAGTGCATCTTCGCATGTCGTGGCGGGAACGAAAGTAACTTTGCCTTCACCGTGTAAATGTGTATTAGTAATGTTCTGTGAAAAAAGTATGTATTCAAAATTACAGAGAAATTAATAAAGAATCCTACAATAGGCGGCTTTCATAGTTACTACCGCAAAAGATTACATTAAAATCTTAACTGCGGTTTTCTGCTGTGAAATGTACTTAAAGTTTCTTTTAATTATTATACTAGAGAAATATTTCCTCTAAAAAAAGAAGAATTGAACAGAGGCAGGAGATTTTTAGTAAAAAAAATGTTAGAAAAAATTAAAGGTATAAACAGGTATTAATACAAAGGTAAAGCAGCGAGTAACGGCAAACGGCTAAGTAAATGACCGTTTCTAGAATAAGCGAATGATATGATTTAAATATATATAAGAGGAAATCGGCTGGTTACAATGATGAAAGCTATGGGACTTCCAGAAATCAGTTGACTCTAGTGTGTATTTTGGGAAAGAACGTATAAGTTTAAAAAAGTGGAATTTGTAGAAATGTTTTCTACAGTACATACAATATATACGCATATTATATAAATTTTAAATAAAACAAAAAAATCGATTTAAACGGGTTTATTAATTAATATACGGACGAGGCCCGCCGAGTAAGGGAAATGTCGGGAACAAAGGTAATAAAACATTGAAAGCTAATGGGGAAAAAAAGAAGAGAAGTAAAGTCGAAAGTGAAGATATAATTAACTCCTCTGGTAATGAGCAAATGAAGGAAAAGTTTTAAGAAGGGCATAATGGTGTTTATGCGGCTCGATGGGTGAGGCCATCTCAGAATTCCCAGTCGTAAGTTGCGCCAATGTCTTGAAGGTATGTGTATTGAAGAATATATTCGATTGAGAATTTATCTTATCCGCTATTTTAATTGCTCTCGGAAGAAGTGTTTTATTGTATTTATTTTACATTTCGGCTGTAATAAATTACTTACACAAACGGTATGTCAACATCGAAAGAAAGAATGAAACGTAAACATTCAACCATTTCAAACCGATACAACAAAAATAAATAAATACGAGTGTTAATTATCTCTGACTCCTTCAGCGCCCTTCAGGACATATCTTCTCCCCTTCCTGATCATTCGTGAGACTTTGTTATCCTCCGTATACGTCCATTCATTCGTAATCTTTCCTCTTTCCGTTCGATTAACATTGATTTGGTAATGAAGCGGCTGATTCCCCTTGGTTCGGTATGCTGCTTCTTCTAGTCCTTTTTCTAAGAAAAAATCTATTCGCCAACTTCCTATCGATGTCTAAGAGTTTCCATATCAGATCATGGTATCGGACACCTACGCTTCCTCCTTTTCTGATAATTATTCATTTCACCTGTCTGTTCAGTTTACTCTTTTTCCCTATTCATGGTTTCTTTTGTATCCCCTTCTTCGACGTTCTGATGCTGTTTTCATTATTTGTATGCGTTGTGACCATTCTCTGCTGCCTTTCTCCAGATTTCGTCATTCCCCGATTTCTTCCCCACATCGTTCTCTGCATCTTGATGATGCAGTTATTTGCAACGCCGATCATGGTGTTCGTATCTTTTTGTGGAGCGTTCTGCTTTGTATTCCTATTTGTTAAGGCTTGGGCTTCCTGCTCCTTATTGTGCTTTCTATGTCCTGTCCTTTCCTTCCCAAATTAATTATTCCTGCTATTTGTTCCCTTTAAGCAAAAGATTTCTGATCGGATGAAAATACAACCGACTTCTTTCCTTACTATTTGTTTCTGGGTGAAAGTCTAACGAACCGACAAAAAAAAGGTATAATAATGATAATAAAAAAACAAAAAAATAAATACGAGTAAAATAAATGAAAGCACAAATGATTAGAACCATTCGAATACAAGCAGCACGTTTGTCGGAATTTTCTTTTAGTTTTGACGTGAGCATGTGCCTTACGGCTGAGGTCATTTAAATGCGTTCTTCGCGCAAGAACTTTACCCTTATTTATTTTGATGGTATAGTGTAGACATTTTATTTAATTCATCGTCAACAGTTTCAGTTCACACTAAAACGAAATAGTCTTATCATTACACGCTGAAGACATATGCCATTATCACAAGGTACTTTTCTACAAAACAGTTATAGAAGGGTAATTTTTTCGCATACTGTTGACTCTTCTTACAGACCGTATTTAGTAGATCAAAGTTACTCTCAGTCGTAGCGTATTTTCAAGCTTTTAACCTTTGGTTTCCATACTTATACCTTCTACGGATTTGACAGATAAGGCTAAAGGCGATACAAATAATTATCGGCTTAATATGGTATGTCGAAATATCGCGCAGGGACAGATCGATACAACTTTAAATTTTACACGAGTCATAGTTTTACAGAATACAGGTAGAAATACCTATAGCCGGATTACGTCAATAGCTGCATCGACAAGGCATGCCTTTAGTTAATACATATAGGATATAGGATATATGATAGGATATATATAGGATAACGTGTAGGTTTGTCGCTACGGTCTGTAGAGTACGGGTAAGGCACGTGAAAATATACTGATGGTTGTTGTACGCAAATTTCAGTGAACTGTGTTGCGAGGACGTTAGTAATCTATTATTTAATTGCGGAAAGCACGAAGCAGAGAAAATTCAGGATAGAGTTTTGTATCATGACATTGGTTACGATACTGTGTAGTGCAGACCGATCGGGGCTACATTCATTTTCTTAAGAAACGGTGGATTATTATTTAAATTATTCAGAAGTAAAGTATCGTACTTATTTAGTTTCTCGATATTTTTTTTTTTTGTTTTTCCGTCCTTTTTTAAGATAGTAAAATGATTCGGAAACGACAAAAATAACCAAATTAAAATATACAATAACTCACGAACAGTTTGACTTATGAATTTCAAAATTGCATCATAAATTGCAATTAAAATTTTCTTTAAAACCATATTTATAACTTTAAACTAACCGAGAAAACCCGTCCAAAAAAAAACCGTCAAGAATATATAATATGGAATTTAAAACGATTTCAAAAATCGCTCCCTTAGAAAATTCATAACTCATCACCAAATACTTCCTTTAAAGGTACAATTCAAAATATAAAACAAAACGTAGAAGCGCTTTCATATAATCAAAAAATCACGGTTAAAAAATTATTTGAACTCCCCCTTTGAGTCTAAAAAAAAAAACCCGCAAAAAAAGTATGTTCACGTAAGCAATAGCACAAACGTATCTCAAACACACGTATTAAAGACACCGCTTTACAAGAAAACTATAGCCGAGCTTACAACTTTATATGTATTTACACCCAAAAAATATTTTGTTTTCCGGGTATGAGATATATCGGTAGAAAGATCGCTATTTGTCGGCAACGAAACCGTATTTCATTTCGTTAACGAAACTTTCAAAGTTGGGGAAAAGTTCAAAAAAGCGCGAAAAATTACGTCTCTCTCTCTCTCTCTCTCTCTCTTTGCGTCACGAAAAATCAGATTTCATTGTTTTGAATTTAGTATTATGTAAATGTAAATTATAATTCATACGGAATCCTCAGTGCTTGACTGAACTTGTTTTTTTGTTTGTCCCGATTTTCTAAACACGGTTTTATTTATTTTTATTTTTTTTTTTTGGTTCAGCGGCTTACAAAAATATCGTAGTTTTGTAGTAGCTGTGAAGTAAGTGTTTTGGGCTGGTGCTCCCTAAACGTAATACGAAAAAAAAAACCAACAAAAAATACGGATGTAGCATTGTAAATTTAACATACACTTCTCACGCAGTGGTGTAAGAAAAGGAAAAAAGTAGAAAAATACGCTCTTAATAATTATTTTAAGATCCACCGATGAGAGTTACTCATTGACATTTTTAAGTTTTGAATTTGTTATAGTTGCCAAAAATGGAATTATTACATGTCTGTTTGTTGACAGTTGCATGCTGGATAACAATATCGAGTGCCGGTAATAGCAGGCCTGAAGTAGACACTCCGCAAGGTGTTCTCTACGGCAAATACATGCTATCCAGGAATTATCGATTATTTTCGGCCTACCTGGGAATTCCGTATGCCGAGCCACCAATTGGTAGTTTAAGATTAAAAGTAAATACCACTGACCTTTGTTTATTAAAAGTATGGTATAAATAGCTGTTTCCAATACGTTACAGCTAATTACTATAATCGTTTTCCGAACTTGAGTAACATCGTAGAATTAGCCGCTATCATCAGTGAATACAGAAATGAAAATAACTCTTGCACGAACACACTCACCTCGTTAGCTTCCAGAATATTACCGGTAATATAATATGTTGTTTAGTTCAACATCTGATTAGTCGTAAAACGATGCGGACTAACTCCCGTGAAAAAAGTTATAAAATTACGGAGCTTAAAAAGTCGATTTTTCGGAATTCAGTTCTGATGAAAAAAAGTAATAAAAGAAAAGAGATTTTTTCTACTAAAAGCATGGAATTGTGGATATGCCTTTGAGTTTGACACAATAAAAACAAACAGTAAATGGCAGCAGTGTCTTAAAGTTATCCACGCCAAACTGTCCGCATTACGTGTAGCATCATAATGATCACACTAGGTCAAAAACAGAAATGATATTTTGGCTGCTTTGTTGTCAAAGAAAGTAATAGTCATTATATTCATTATTTACTTTTGGGGACAATACTATATTTCCCATCCTATCTGCCGAACTACATACCAATCCGTTGAACCTCCGATGAGCTCCGAATTACGTCAATTGTTAATAGAGTGAGTTAAGACCTGCTTCTGGCTCTTTCTTTCAGTCGCAGAATTTTGTAAAATGAATAGCAGGAGCCACTTTTCTTTCGAATTTCAGCTCAATTCATAAGAATGAGACGCGAGCGCCAAATGTCCTGAAGAAATGAGTAAAGTCAGGATTTGAAAAACGTAGAGGCGTCAAATCAAGCCCACTCTATACAATCTGGCAAAATTTCATTTCCTAACCGATAAGATGATGTGGTTGTCGGTAAACTTCGGTCGATGTGTAACTGCTCAACGAAACGGAATCTCCTCAATGCGCCATGTGCGGGCATTATTCTTTGCGTTCACCAAATCCTTGTCAAATGCGTCTTATATACCTTGAGTATCTGCGAACCTTTTAACTTATCCCTATTCTAAATATGTCTACATTCCTTAATCTAATCTTCCTTCCTCTTCTACGCGTTAAATCATTACTGCGTGTGAAACATTAATTTAATTTAATAATAATATTTTTAATGAATAGGGAGATCTTTATGATGATTGTAAATAGTCTTTTTTTTTGCGTGGAACATGCTTTAGCCGTGACCTAACTAGCAGAAAACGCTACACTAAATTTGAACGCGAGAGCGTTATTACGCGGCAGGTAAACAAGAATACAGCCTTCTTTTCTTGTCGTCTTAAGTGAGAGGATATATCGATGTGTGTTACTAAGTTCAATTGTGAAAAAGTGCGAGCTGGTGGAGTCGCCATGTACAAAAAAGAAGACTGCGTAATACGTTCAAGTTCGCATATTCTGATGAGATTTCACGAACAATCGTCGATTAATTAATAGAATTAATGCGGTCAGTGAGGAATGCGGGGATATTTGCGTCATCGAAAGCACTATAAGCAGTCAACGAGCTCTACTTGCGACTGTTTACATCTCGCCAGGCACTTCGATTGACGATGTTGAAGATTTCTTTTTCAAGTTAAATTTATTGTCGTAAACATCAAGAGTAGCAGAAATTGTTAAGGTAATCAAGAAGAGACAATACGACACAATACCTAAAATTATATCAGGAGATATCAACGTCAATCTCAAAAAATCTGAAAATCGGCGATTATTTCGGTTCCTGGAAGAAACCTTTAGATTACAACTTAAAAAAGAAATCCAGCTCTATCAACTACGCGCGGGGGATCGTCTTTTGACCTTCACTCTTCACATCGACAAAATTGATTCTATAAATTACATAAGTTACTTCAGCTATCATAAACCCAAATTGTCGATTCCTTCTAAGGATCACGTGACAAAAGAATAAAAAAAAAAAAAATTTAAATAAAATCGTTAGCATTATTATTCGCTTTCGAATTCGAGACGTTCATTATAACTTCTTCAATTTTAACATACCGTACAGAAGCAATTGAAAGTATCAGAAATGATATTAACAGACAGAAAACGGCTAAAGCATGTTCCGCATGTTTTTTGAATTTTTGCTATGAGCACTAATCAGAGAGCACTTGGGGTCCGGGGGAAAGGGGGTGTAACGGGGAGCACTCAGCGCCGATTTTTTTTTCATCCTTTCTTTGTGCTCGTCAGACCTCTACCCGGAAACAAATAGAACGGAAAGAAGTCGGTTATATTTTAATCCGAACAGAAATCTTTGATAAAAAAAAATAACAAATAGCAAGAATAATTAATTTGGGAATGAAAGGACAGGACATAGAAAGCACAATAAGGAGCAGGAAGCCCAAGCCTTAACAAATAGGAATACAAAGCAGAACGCTCCACAAAAAGATACGAACACCATGATCGGCGTTGCAAATAACTGCATCATCAAGATGCAGAGAACGATGTGGGGAAGAAATCGGGGAATGACGAAATCTGGAGAAAGGTAGCAGAGAAGGGTCACAACGCATACAAATAATGAAAACAGCATCAGAACGTCGAAGAAGGGGATACAAAAGAAACCATGAATAGGGAAAAAGAGTAAACTGAACAGACAGGTGAAATGAATAATTATCAGAAAAGGAGGAAGCGTAGGTGTCCGATACCATGATCTGATATGGAAACTCTTAGACATCGATAGGAAGTTAGCGAATAGATTTTTTCTTAAAAAAAGACTGGAAGAAGCAGCATACCGAACCAAGGGGAATCAGCCGCTTCATTACCAAATCAATGTTATTCGAACGGAAAGAGGAAAGATTATGAATGAATGGACATATGCGGAGGATAACAAAGTCACACGAATGATGGCCTGAAGAGCGCTCAAAGAGTCGGAGATAATTAAAAAGTTGCGGGAAAGGTGATCCGAGGAAATGAAAATAACAGAACGAAGAATAGCTAACAGCTCGGAAATAGTCGATTTTGTAGTGCTCGCCTGTTTTTTATTATATTTTTTTGACTGGTTATATGTATATATAAAAACTCGGCCATTTTGGCCTTGCAAGGGGCTGTGCTCCTGACCCCTTATGCTTTCATTTCGATCTCTTTCTCTTCTATACTTTATATAAAATGATCAAAATTTACAACGTAATTCTTACTGACATCAACGCAAAAAAAAAAACATAACATAATCACAAAAATCCTATTAATTACAATGTAATTCTTAGGCTACACCCGATTAGAAGAAATGTCCCAATTTTATGTAACGTTTGTTATATTTTGTAGGATTTTTGTTACTGTTATTTAAAAAATGTCACAATTTTATGTAATGAAATATGTAACGAAAAATGTAAAGAAAAAATGTCTTAATTTTATATAACGGAAGTTAAATGTTAGAATAGGATTTTTGTGGTTATGTTATTTTTTGTGTGTGTTGATGCCAGTAAGAATTACGTTGTAAATTTTGATCATTTTATATAAAGTATAGAAGAGAAAGAGATGGAAACGAAAGCATGAGGGGTCAGGGGCACAGCCCCTTGCGGGACCAAAATGGCCGAGTTATATATATATATATATATGTATGTATATATATATATATATGCATAAGAAAAGGCAAAATATTGAAATTTTAAAACCGTAAAAAGTTTTTTAAAATCAAATTTTGGGAGAAAATAAATTTCAAAATTTAATTTTATGGATTTCACAATGTTTTAACTTTTTTCCGAATCATGTCGGTTTGTGGTGTATTTCGTTTTAAATCAGACAATTTCTGTTTTTTTTTCTTTTTTCGGAGATTTTCGAAAATCACGAATAGCCCCCGTTGGTGTCGTAAAACAGTCTACACTATGCCATGCAAAATTTGGATTGGCTCCTAGCCCCGATCCATGTTTAAAAACTTTCTCACCTCTCGATAGCATTTTTCGTAAATTTACAAAAGCCAGACCAAAACGTATTTCTGTATTTTGTCTTTTATTTTTCGTGCATTTTACGTAATACGGGCGTCTATAATTTTTTTTTTTTAGAAATGTCAAAAAACCGATTAAATATTTTCTTTTTTCTTTATTTTTTCGGACAAGTTATTTTTCAAATTTTTGTCGTTAGACGCGCTAGTAGATAAAATCGATTTCTCAGAAACATGAGAAACAATTTATATGCTCGTCATTTGCTCTGCCGATAACACTACTAGAGATCTATGTACTTGAAATGCTTAATTCGCGAAAATCGGTAATTCTATTTTATAACACCGTTGCCATAAAGTGGCGGGTTGTTACCTCAGCGGCTGTTAAAATCGAAAAAAAGCTCATTTGAATTTTAATATTTCGTCCCTTTTTTCGTAGCGTCAAGCCTACTCTTGGAATTCCAGCGATGTTTCAAATGTTGACAGTAACTCTCAAGCTGACGAATGTGTCCTGAAACGTGTCGTTGGTACTTCTGTAGACCGTCTATATAAACTGTGTTACAATATTGAAAATACATTTCGGTAATGACGTACTCGAAAACAAAGTAAAAGACCATCGTATAAAATTTTATTACGACCAAATTACCAATTGCATCCTCAACTGGTATCTGCGAGCAGTTAATAATTAATTGACGATTCGTTAAATGCTCATCGGAATGTGCGCGCGATTTCAAAGGCGTTAATAAATTGTTAACATGCGCGCCGGCACTGAATTCAAAAAGTTATTCTCAATTACGGTAATGTAATTACGATAATTTCGAATCTAAGCCAGATAATTTAACGGTACTGCAATTTTATGATGATGTAAGATAATGTATTGCGGTAAGGATAACTGGCACTCGGTTAATTTTATTTCTATACTCGTATATAAATATTGTTCGTAAAATTGTGTCTACTACTATTTAGCGAATTAACTTTTTTATCTGATCTTTTAATAATAGTTTTAGTCGTTTGAAAATTCTTCAGCCAGTTTTTTTAAATTCCGGTACCGATTTAATTTTCTATAACTGCGAAACGTTAAACAACTCGGATAACTTATTTTTGCAACAAAATTCTTTATTGCCAAGATCTTCTTCTTCATTTTAAAGGCTTAGCCTTGTCGGTGAGAATTTTAATTTCCATTCCTCCCTTTCCATTGCCATCCTCTTCATAGCTGAATATTTGTTGCAACCAGCCATTTCCAAGGTAATCTCCGAATATCATACAACTTTTTATCCGCTTGTATGTGAGATTACAAATGTCAATGAAAAAAATACTGCCACACATTAGGTTATCAAATACAGAGTAATTACAATATGCCGCAACATTTATAATTAGTAAATAATGTTAAAAGTTAAAAAACGATATCATATTTGTCAATTTTATAAACTAATACAATATATCGGTATTGACAAATATGATATCGTTTTTTAACTTTATTTATTAATGCCATGATTATAGAGCACGTAATTCCGAAACATGTCGGCTCTTTTTAATATTTTTAAAGTATAATTTTCTGTAATATATGTTTTTATAAATTTTTAATAAAATGTATAATTAGTGCGAAAAGGGAAGAAAGAGCAAAATTAAATTCCTGCAAATGTTGTTTTACGTATATATATATATAAAAATGTGTTACTTAAATTGGGTTGCAAATTATCTGTTCTTGAAAAAGTAAAACAGAAAAATTAACATGTTTCCCTAGTATTCCGATAGAACGTAATTGAATGCAAAAGGAACACTAAAGTAATATTCGAAACATTTATTATTTTCCCGGAATGTAAAACGTTCCGAAAATGATACAGTTATTCCTTCGTTACTTACATTTCTAGATTTTATTAGCCACGCAGTATTTTCTTTGTAGTCAATTATTTCGAATTATTAAAAAATTCCATTAATCGACATTTAAAACGTTTCCCTCTAAATGTTACACGGTATTTGACGAAAAAAATCTTTATAATTACTTTTGCAGCATTTCCCCTTCCTAAGCCTACTATACTTATTTCATCGGAAAATGGCTTTTTCTTTTATTTCGTTTTTCAATTTTCATTATACACGACGTCGAAGCGACGCACTTGTTGAAAACGTTCTATCGATGTGCATCGTATTTTGTAGTAGAACTAACTTCTACGTACGGCAATCAAGCAAGTCCTTTCTCTAGTGATGGGTCACTCCGGCTAATGAACAAGGAAGGCAATAAATTTCTGGCAATAGCAAGGGAAAAAGCCAATGTGCGGAGGAAATATTAGCTGAAGTCCCCCGAGACAGCTGACTCTGGCGCTTTTGGTAAATGAACGAACAGGTAAATTCTCTAACGTCACACAGTCGCCGCAAATTTCTATCTACCATCTCGCGCCAGCCCGCAGCGAGTAGAGTAAACTGAAACCGTACGGTGTCCCATTTACTATACTTCAACCGGCCATTGTGATATCGCGCCCGCCGCGTAGTAAAAAGTTGAACGTTGCCATTGTTTCTGACTTGGTTTCTTTTTTTTTTTTTGTTTAAATGAAAACTAAAATTGCAGGTAGGACTCGGGTAACATTGACGATTTTTTAATTTTACTTATTTCAACAGCTAGCCGTATGATATGCATCTGGTAAAAAGTTGGAAGTTTCGTTTCAGGCTCCCGTAAAGGTATCGCTACCATCCTGGTATGGTAAACGAGATGCTACTGCAGACGCACCAGTTTGCATTCAAGCGAAATACTCGAATGGAACTATCGATATAGTCGGACAGGAAGACTGCCTGTACATCAACGTCTACTCTCCGGATGTCAGTAAAATCCATTATTGTTTTTCAAATTATTAAGTAGCGTGTTTTTTTCTTTCTTTCTTTTTTCATTTCCGGGGTTTTCGACGCATTTCAATTAATACGCAAAAATCTCGAATATTAGTTGCTCGCCAGATTGTCCACTAAGCCGATCGAATGCGAACTCAACAATTCAACGCTGAACCGAAATAATTCAAGTGTAGAGGCATTGCAAAGAAATAATGCACGCATTATACGGTAAAAGACGCGACGATCGCAGGATGAAAAATCTAAATTTTGCTTATTTTGAGAAACAGAAGTTAATACACGCTCGGAGAAATCTTTAGGGGACGATATGATGAAGCCATTAGTTTTCGATACGCTTCTGTGTTTAATTTTAAATATTATTTTATAAAAGTGTATATATATATATATACGTATATTTATATATATGTATATATATATACGTATATATATATATATGTATATATATATATATATATATATATATATATATATATATCTAAGGCCCCTCTGGGGGCACTTCGGTACAACCAGGGACCCTGAGCTCAGGGGAACGGGCGCGTCCACAGGCGGCGGATAGTGGAATGACCATCAGATATGATGGTTAGCTGCAAATAAGTTTCGTAAGAAACAAATAAGCAGTCGCGGACCATGAGCGGATATTGGTGGAAAGTCTCAAGTAGACGATTCCAATAGTGGCAGGACAATGAGTTGCGAGTGCGTGGAGGGGCAATTTGAGAAGCTGCCTGATAAAACTCTACATAAGTCTGTTAACTAACTCATCCTCGGCGCGTGGAGGCCGCCGTATAAGTCTCTGTTGCTACCTTCCCAGTAGCAAGCTGCTGCCTTGCAGTTTGAGTTTTTACTCAAAGGATAGGGTGTCACCCCGAAATTGTGACCACTTCCTTGTCCTTCCTCTCCTTAATTCTTATCTCTAGTCTCTTGTTATTTCCATTCACCCTTAAACCTTTGTCTGGCTCAGTCGTCGCGGAACTCTCCGTGCCACTGATCAAGTCTTGCAAAGCTGCGTAATGGGCGAATCAACTGCGCTCTGGTTCCCTCATTCTTTCCACTACTGCTAAATTTTCTTTTTTTATCCTTCCCCTTGCGCATAAATCCCGTTCTATATTCTATATACTTGCCCTCTCCTTCTTCTTTTCTCCTACTGCACGTGTTACCTTTTCTCTTTATTTCCTTCTTATTCCTTTTCCTTTCTGAAGATTCCCACGGCGACAAGATGAAAGTGGTGGTAGCAAGTTTGGTGAACTGGAAGCTATCAACTGAAGTCTTGCACGATGGGCGGTGCATCCTATATGGTTGCTCTCAACTGGAATGGAGTAGCAGCTGAGTTCGGCAGTCGGATGTACGACTGGGCAGGCCTATTTAGGACTCCCGCTGCCTACCGTAGCCCTCATGTGAGTACAGCCACCACTTTTATCAGCAACATTTGTGGAAAGGTCTGCGATGCCAGGATTGGCTTGATAAGCCATCTAAGGACTCATCAATAAAAGACGGGAATCCATACTCGGAATCGAGGGGATATCATCATCATCATCATATGTCTAAGAATTCATTTAAACAAGTAATTGAAATAATGTGTTCGTCAAATGTTAATAGTAGCAGATAAACATGTTCACCTCTTTCCTTTTCCTTTTTCTTATGCGTTTTCATTTAGCAGTTGTGTAAAAAAGAAAAAAATGGGTGTCACTGCCAATCAGTAAATCTCCCTTCACCTTCCGTTTTTTGATATTGATAAAACCGTTTGCCGCTTTTATTCAAAAAACGAAAAACAAAAAAAAAAAAAAAAAAAAAAAAGACTCTTGAAGCATTGTGATTAAGCTATATGCAAACGTCGGAACAAAAAGTTCAAAATATTTGCAAAGTATAGGAAATGTTCAGACGGGCGGTGTTGGTTATCGCATGAAATACGCGAAACTTTCACGTACGACATCTTACTCGTTGACTGGAAAAAACGAAAAAGGAATTATATTAAATAAGAAGTTAATAGAAACACAGAAAAAGTTAAATAATACTGTTTTGTTTTTCCGTTTGTTTTTTTTTCTCCACAAAATCTTCAAACATAAAACAAAACCCCCCCGTTACCATCTCCATCGTCGTTAGTAGTACTGTCGATTAACTTTTTCTAGATAGTGATACTTTGGAATGATGAATCCGAGTCGCCGGTTTTTTCTTCAAATAGTATACTCAACAAAAGTTCCAAGACGATATCAAGAAATACCCAGTTATTTTCACGAATATCCCTAAGAGCTGTCTGTCTTGGTATATTTAAAATTATCTCGTATACTGACGTAGATGAACAGATTAGCAAAACCGGCGGACCTTGTTATAAAAACAGCTTGACATCGAAAACACTGAGGAGTACTTTTCCGATTAACAACGACTTCTGTATTGAAAACAAACGTGATTTCTGAGTTTCTCAAATCCTTCCTGCGAATCACGCGTAGTCTTGTGACGTACGATTTGCAAACACTTTTAAAGTTGTTGAGAAATCTTTTCAAAGGCAAGTGCAATCACTAAAATTCCTGGCAGGCTCCGAGAAGCGATTCACTTCCGTCGAGAGAACAATGACAATTATTTTTGTGGGAGCGAATACACGTTGGTAGCAATTGTGCAAGATCTGTTGAACGACGGTCAAAAATATATCTTCGGGAACATGTGTTTCTCTTGAATTTGTCATATATTTTCCACACTCACTGTCGATGCGGTTTTTATCAAGATTTTCCCTTTAATGTTTTTTTCTTTTTTCGCCCGGTATAAATTTCAGGTGTTGAAACGAGAGAATAAAAAGAAGTCTTCTCGTTTTTCCGGTGTCGATTTCGATCTGTATTCAGTCAGCAACAGATAACTACTCCACAGCGACAGTGCATAATGGTGTAAAATCCCATATAATATGGTGACTGTCCAATACTGTGTGTGGAAGACGACTTAATAACTCACATTACTAGCGTATCAGATTGCAAACGCGAAGCAATTTAACGAAACATATTGCCTGGATAGCTACCCCCGCTCCCGATAACCTATGTTATTTTCGTTGCAAATTTCTATAGCCAAAGGTGTTCAGCTCTCGTTGCTACATTAAACCGACTGTAAAATTTAAAAACACGCCCATTATTCTCGAAATGCCTACACATGCGCGCGAAATAATAAAGAAGGAAAATATCTAAAAAAAGAAAGAAAAAAAAACCCATCGTTCTCGAAGTTAAGCGAATGCGCCGAGAACTTAATAATTTTTAACCGACTGCAGACATTTTACGGGGGGGGAAAATGCGAGAATAAATTACGCTTCGGTGGTGGTGGGGAAATAATTATAGAAATTTTGTTAAACTGGGTTAGTTGAAGCGGAAAGAAATAATGGTGCAAGTTGAAGAGGCGCGATTTATCATGAAAAGTAATTAGCGGATTAAGAAGAAATTCGCATTGAACGTAGGCTAGCCTTCAAAATGATGAATGGCGCGTGCAACGGCGAGAGATTTACGAACGATATATGATAGCGATGCGATGGACGACTAACGGGATTGCGTGACGACGCCGTTCGAAATGAAACTGCGAAGAGTGATGAGAAGGAATATAGAGTCACGGCGAATGAAAAAAGAAGGGGCTCACTACGAACGTCCGAATATTGAACTAATTAAAAACTACCGGCCTATGCGACTTAGGTTTCCTTCAGATGTCTATGTACGCGTATCTTTGCTAATATTTCTTTCCCGGCTCCTTGTTCGTGTTCGAATCGTAGCTGGATTTATAACCTTCCTTTCCGGCGCGATCGATCAACTTCATTTATACCTCTTCCATAATTTTCGATACATTTAAATTGCCTGTTTGTAAAAATCGGGGACGATCTTCGCTCATCTTCAATCCAACGCAAATCTCCTCCCTTTTTTCGAGATTGACGTGTTGACCATCTTTTGTCACATTCTGCATTCTGCATTCCTGCGCCCTCTAAAGATTTCCCCTTACTGGCTAAAAAAAGAGCGAGCCATCATAAAACTTCGTTCAGACTTCAGCCGGATTTTTCCAGCTCGTGATGTTCGTCTTTACTAATATTTTCTTCAAGATCTCTATGATTTAGTGCCTGCTACTTATAAGATTCTTAAATATTGAACGAACCACGTATATAAACAAAAAAGGTTCAAGAGAATAAAAGTGAAAGCTTTATTCCGCTCTATCAGGAAGCGCACGTATCACTGCCGACAGAAAAACAAAATTCTCACTAGCCATATAAGGAAAAAAGTCCCCGAGATTATAGATGCTCTGTCTCGTATCAATTATGCGTGCTGCATTTTGAGCATTTATTTATTTATTTTTTTGGCGCTGGTCCACAATCGTTTGCAATACGGGAAACTATAAATACACTTTCGCAGAACTGTTAAGCAGGTGCCACAGCAAGCGCTCAAAGTAAAACATATACGGTGGTGGAAAAATCGCGTTTCGGTAATAATAAATTCGTTTCCCCTGGACACTGTGTAAAACATTACTTTTCGCAAAAACTCGGTAGATTACGGTGAAAGTGAATTTTCTGATTTACGTGATCCCCGATAATCCTGTTGTCCATTCCGGCCACAGAGGCGGCTAGTCCGACGCTGATACGAAGCACCTGAAGAGTTGTGTTTATGGTATTTCATCGGTACTATGGACTTGCACGAATAGCCGCTTAATCGGTTGAGCGTAGTTGACGCTTATTCGATAATTATCACCGGGAACGGATGTGTTCTAGTCCTTAAACTATCACGAGCTTAATACACACTAAAATACCTCGTCAACCTCTAATCACACAAGCCATCTCCTTTAGATATTGCGCCGAAAAACGCTTTGCAATTAACCACTAATATACGCTGGTAAAGTAAAGAAGTACGAGAGTTATAATTAATCGTTGATGGAAGAAAATCGGGTCGGCTAACTCGAACGCCAAGAGCATGGCTCTTTTAAACAGATGATGATACTGACTGAAAAAAAAAGTTTCAAATATTTCTTTTCGTTCGTCGTCATAACAAAAAAAATCTAAACAGCGCGTACAAGTCAATAAACTAAGCAAAAGCTTTTTTTTTAGTCTTTATTTAAACTTTGGCAGCTGCCGTAGTATATTTGTTGCTCAGCTATCACCTGCTGATATGCCGATTTTGTAGATTAAGAATTTCGAAAAATTTCTCATACGTTCGACGAGTCTAAAAAATTATCAATAGAAAAGTTGGCAAATTCATCGACGGCATACAACGAATATTATTCGCCGTTTAGTTTTCCATCGCAACACCATCGATCTGGGCCATTTCAAAACACAGCGCTCGCAAAAATATCGAACTATTAAACATTGTGCCCATTAACGGTTCTATTCGGAATGTGCGGCGTTGCACAGACGAACTTCAGTATCGACATATTAGATAAATTGGGCTGTAAATCATTCAGCAATTATACACACTAGCATGCCTAATTCGATTGATTTTATTATGTTTGTTGAAAAAAATCGACTGGACACATCGGTTACTAAAGCAGATTTCATTCTTATGAAATGACGATACTACCCTTTTTTAGAGCTTCGTTCGTCGCAAAGTACCTCTCGAGGGAGAAGTAATCGAGTAAGTCGCAAAAAAATTCATACGGTTTTCAATTATCGTACAAACAGGGATTTTGGTAATTGTATTCTCCTTCGGAAAGGCATTTTTTAATTCTGTAATCTGATCACGAATGTATTTAAACTATCAGTTTCGTTGTAATAATTTATTTTACTTTAAATATATATTAAAAAAAAAGTAACTAATACGTTCGGACGAAGAGAGCAATATGGAGAAGTAACTAAGGAGAATCGGTAACGCGAGAATGGTAGAAGAGAATGATTAAAACATAGACGAATAACAAAAACAACAAAAAACTCGAAGAGCCATGAAACAAAATTAAGATTAAGTTTTGTACGGACAGATAGAAGGAACGATCGTTACGGAATGAAGAAGGGTAAAAATATTTAACCAAAATCCAAGATGGAATTTTTTACATAGTGTGACAGGCGATTAGAGAATGGAATTTTGTTGAAAAAGGAGGATGAGGAGGCAGGCAGTAGTAACTCGAGCCAGAGAAATCTCGATACCTACATGACTGGACACCCCCAACAAATCAAGACGGATGGAGTGAAGCGAATAAAGCGGATGGGTATGAGATATCGTATGCGACAAAGTGGAACTGGCGATGATTTTCCTCCTCTTACAGTTTTGTCTTTACCGTGTCTGTCTGAACGGTGTGTGGGGTAACAACCTTCTCTATGCTGTCCCTGGTACAACTGTAAGTGACGTGTACCGGTTACTTTCCTTCGTCTACGATTTTTTACCATTTGTTGCTACCATCAAACAGTTACGTCGTCGAACGTCAAAAAATCAGATGCGTATCTTGATTAGATCGTCTCCGCAGCTTCACATCAGATTATCGGTAACGCTGTTAAATTGTGTCATTGCAGAAAGCTCGATCCGATGGTAATATTTATCCAGTCATGGTGTTCATTCATGGCGGTGCATTTCTGTTCGGTTCAGGGTCAAGCGAGTCCTACGGACCACACTATTTACTGGACAAGGATGTTGTGTTGGTGACCTTCAATTACAGGCTCGGATTATTAGGTACATAAGGTAACTGGAATTACTACGTTTTATATACCGCTCAATCGATTAAATTCTCCCCATATCGTATATATACTTCTTACGGTGATGATTTAGATTTATCGTTATAAAGTTTCATAAATCTTATTTTTTCCTTTTTGCTGCATGCAGCGATTCGTTTTTTTTGTTCAACAGAACCCCCTAATGCAAAGAAGATAAATATTTCGTTTGTGCGGAATAACAAAAGTGCAATGTTTTATTTTCTCTTTTTTATAACGATTCTTATATGTTATAAAGGTACACCTGCTTTTTCAGGTGTTCATCATTTTTTTTTTTTTTTTCTGTATTTAATAAATAGTATACCAAAAATTTTTTTCAAAAATAATTGCTTATAAATATTCCACTCCCCTGGGATATGAACCTGATTACGGTGTGTTTAATTGCATTATTACAAATGAAATACGCTATGCAAAAAATAAATTCTAACACAGTTTACCTGTTTTTTTCTAAATTGAATATTTGTGTTAAGTATAAAAGGTCTGTGCATTTCGTGCAATCGTTGTTAAAATATTAAAGTCGGATAATTTTTAATAAACTCCACCGATTCACATTCGTGCAATTCATTAATACACCAGTCGGCGCTCAGTTTTTAATAAATAAATTAGCACGGACTCGGTGATGTATTATCTATTTTACCGTTTCTTTCTTTTCTAAAATTATTATAACCTGTTCTCGACGAACGTCTAGGCTTGTAGAAGTTCTTATTTTTGGTAAACACTTTTAGCCTAACTCATCGGCAGAATTATTCTTTTTCAAATCTGAACAAGAAAAAAGCATAAGTAAATATAGTTCTTTCTCGCTCTTTCTCTTATTCTATACTGTGCCATTGGAAAAGTTGAAAAGAAAAATACAGTAACTTCATAACTTTTCTGTGATGCCGTAAAGTGTTTTATTAGTTTCGTGCTCCTAAAATTTTCTCTTTGTCCTTACAAACTCTTATTATTCCACGCTTCTTATTTTTGCTCCGATCAATACTCGAAATTTTTTGTGACTCTTACACACTACTTGGACAGTTGAAAATCTAATGGCATAACCTATCGCAGACGTATTCAATCTTAATTTACAAAAAAGCATTTATTTTTCACGGCTAAGATAAATTCTGTAGCGTTTTTATAAAACTAAAATTTCGCCTTTCAAAAATTTTTCCTTCCTATCGGTAGCGCCTAGTGGTTAAGACGCTTGTGGCTACCAAATCAGAAGTGTCGTAGGTTATCGAGACTTGTCTTGTTCCGGATTAAAGTCACTCCCAAGTTTATACCTAATCTGAAATTGAATTGGTTACCAGAGAAATCTGGGAAGGTAAAGGCAAATTCTAAGTAGAAAAGAGCTGGACCCAATATTAGATCCAATAGGCTTAAAATACACTTAATTACACAATCCCCGACACTCCTTGAGAAGGGGATGGGACTTACTTTACTTTACTTAAAATTTTCGCAGCTTGTCATAAAAAAAGGACAATTTTTCATTTACTAAAAAAAAAAAGAATTTTGAAACAACAAAAAACTTTAAATACATCATTATTGCAACAAAATTTATTAGCTTTTTATTTTTCATCGTTGTTTTATAATAACGTTTACACAGGGAGTAATTATTTCAATTATCACTGTAACATAATACACACTTTTATTATTATCAATGGCTACAAGCTTTTCATGATTTATGTTACTTCATCGTTGATAGAGTTTCTTTGAAAATAGATTATTTAAATTTCTAGTTTAAATGCAAAATATTAAAGAATAATTAATCTACACTGTTTTTGCCGCCCTCTAAATTCCATTTGTGCTGTAATAAAAAAAAGATGAGCAAAAAGAAAAGAAAATAACTGGTGCTCGAACAACGGGCCTTTTTGGAACCTCTTAAATGCAATGTTATTTGCCGGCAAATTATAACAACGAACAGATTACAGAGTAAATATGCGGAGATGTAGTAATTATGGGCTGCTATCTATATAAAACACATGTTTGCACATATTGTTTTATTCATCGTGTTTTTTATGCAAACAGTAGGTTGCATGTGGCACACGCACACACAGATGGTAGAAGTCAGTTACTTTTCATATTATTTATTAATTAATAAAAAATTTTCCTTCGATATCGTTATTATTATTATTGTTTCACTACTTCTTTTTAAAGTTTAACTGAAATGTGACTACACTAGAAAATGCAAATGTAAAATAAACTTATTATGTATCGTTGTACACAGGATTCTTAACGCTAGAAGATGATGTATTGCCGGGTAATTACGGAATGAAAGATCAGGTAATGGCCTTGAAATGGGTTAAGGAGAATATTCGTTATTTCGGTGGCGATCAAAATAGTGTAACGATATTCGGTCAAAGTGCTGGCGCGGTCAGTGTGGCTTTTCATCTTCTAGCAAAATCTAGCAAAAGTACGTATTCCTCAGTGTACAATTCCGTTTTTGTGACCTTTTTGTTATTCATTTTTTCCCCTATAAATTGAAATTACCCTCTACATATGTTAAATAAAAATTCGCGTTATAGTACTTTTGATCAAAAATGAATTATTTATATGTATTTGAAAAAAATCAATTCCGTTATTATTAAAATTTTGTCCGTCCCTTACCATCAAAGCCGCTCTCCCTGAAGAATATTTAATCTCCACAAAACTTCTTAAGCGTTATAATTTCGAATTGGGCAATTATCATTTAACGGCTTTTACATATAGAGCACGACCCTCTGATTGTAAATAATGTGATTTGGCGAAACGTATCATGGCAAAGCGGCGAGAGGGACAAATTTCCATCAGTGGCATAATATGTAAGAAATTGATAAGCAGTTGGCGTTCAGGGTGATACAAAACAAAAACCTGTAAGATAACAGATCTAGCCCGATAGAGTAGCTAAAATAAGTCTTGAAAAAGGCTGAACCACAGAAGAAGATCTCTAAGAAAGATATTCTTTTGATTCGTGTCGAAAGTCAGTTCTCGATTGTATTTTCACGAAAAAATCAGTAATTACGGTTTCGGTGTCATTTGCAAAATGAATATTCTACTTAGCGTATTCGCAGTATAATAAACTTTCAACAACCCTACTTCCCTTGATAGAATAAAATCAACGTCAAAGTCGATAGCTGGCCTACTTTCCACATAATACATGCGGCAATCGAACTAATGTAACACTTCAGACCGGATTTACACTTGAAATCTTAATACCGTCAGTGTGCTATTTATAAAAATTTTTTTTAATAAATGCACGTTAAAAATACCTGTATTTTATTTAATAATCGCGGGAAAATTGAACTGAAATTACAATAAAAATTTCTTCGCGTAGTCGGTAAATTAATATTTCTTTTAAAAAATAACAAAAATTTAATTAAAAATGTTTCTAGAATATTCATTTATGTTTATTCATCTAGAATATTTAATTACGTTTATTTGATGTTTAGTATTTCGATTTTAATTTGATTAATTATTCAACAAACCGGATATATGCTATATTTAAAAATGTAACTAAAATTAAAATTAAAATATCCTCTTTTATAAGTATTATAAAAGAATCATCATCTGAGAATCCATGTTCCCCCACAACGATGTTCGAAGGATAGCGCTTTATGTATGTATATACAAAAAGTTCTATCTTGGGGGAACTTGCCATGAAACGTGATCGCGCCTAACTCTAGAAGAGCAAAAAATGTAACGTCATAAATCATGTTCAATTTAAAAACGTGTAATCTTTATACGCAGTATTAAATACATTCACACTCAGTTATTTCGAATAAAACTGCACGCAACATTAACATAACAACTATGTACCTAAATAAAAACATTATACGTAGGGCACACAACTTTGTGTCACAATAGCTTTAATAATTTCGGATTTATTTTTTCTCATTATGTCTCAATGTTTCGGAATGAAAAAATGTTTTAAGTTTTTGAAATTTAGGTTTCGATATTAGCCTTTATGTAAATATAAGTGGATTTTTTTGTTTTATATTAAAATTCGCGCGACATAAATAAGCGCATAGAAAATACTCTCACTTTTCAAGCATGACGAACCATGTTTGTAAATTAGATATACGAAATTAATATGGCTAAAAAAACTTCGACATTTACAGTTTTTACGTTTGTATTTTTACTAAATATGTTTGTGAAATCGATCGTAATGTATGAAATACGCACACAAATTCCGTATAGTTGAACACAATTAGCAATGAAGGAACGTCAAGAACATAAGAAACAAAAAGAGGCTAATATTTAATATCGTATTCTTACCCCCACCCGACGACTCCCTTATCCGCGAAAGTCTCGAGGACACCGCCGAATAATATTTTAAATTTTATAGAGGATTCCGTTTTAACTTTGCTATTTTTTCATTTACGATTTGCGAAAAACTTTTTTAATTGTACCGCGTTTTACAACTCGCTGATCTCATCAATAGCTTTCACCAACTTGTTGTTAGACACGACCTAACCCCGCTTTAGGAATGCTCACAGCGAATAATAATATCGTATCGAAATTCTTTCATAAATTTTCTTTTCATTCGTTAACAACAAAATTTTCAAATTTACCATCACAAAATGAAAATATCTCAGTTTTCAAATTTTCGGCGCATTTGTAACGAAACAGTTGTTTTTTTTTTTTTTTTTTTTCTTTTTGCAATGCAATTCCTTGAATATTTTAATAGAGTACTAATGAAGGGTGTTTCATTTCATTTACGTAGACTTGTTCGAAAGAGCGATATCGCAGAGTGGAACGGCTTTGAATTATTGGTCGCTAAGTCGCCGAGGAAGGAATGCCGAAGACGCTCGAAATTTCGCCAAACACGTAAATTGTCCGTACAAAGAAAATTCGAAAACTCTGCTGGAATGTTTTATGAAATTAAAGAGCGAACAATTTTTATACCGTCCGTTATACGATTTGAGTATTCTGGTGAGTGGTAATATCATTTTCGAAAAATTCTCCTTCCTAGCAAACCGTTCGCGAGAATTCTTAGAGTCTTCCATAAAAATTTATGTCGTTCGCAATGTGCACTGCATCGAATACACAATATGTTTCTAATGACAAGAATTATACACCGATACTAATGTAAGAAACAGCAGTGCCCGCCCGCTCATTTAATATCAACAATAAATTCTCGTTTTATATCAAAGAGCAAAAATGAATCAAATTTACAATCGATAAAGGAGTTGGCGGTAGCCCCTAGTAAGTTGGCCAGCAAACCAGAAGTGGCGGAGGATTTTCGGGAGTTGTCTTGTTCCCAGTTCAAATCGATTCTAGTGGCGCATACGCCTAATATTGAATATTGGTTATATTAAAGAAATCACGCGCATCCCGTGAGAAAGGAACCGGCGTTGATTTTCTCCATGAAAGCGGCTTAATTCCATAATCCCTGACGATACATGATATACTTTACTTTTTGCTTAAAGAAGTTGGACGGGATAGTTGAACAGGAGATTGCGCTATATTATGTAAAATGTGTAAACGAAACAACTGAGAACTGGAAGTCGGCATTGTATTGTACGAGAAAAATACCTCAAATTCGCTGCTGGCAATATCCACGTTGATATACTTACATGGAATAAATGATAATACAGGAAAACCGTGATTCTTTAAAAATATTTATTAAAGAAGTTTTTTTTTTTTCAATTTTTATGTAATTTTAAATTGGAGATAATTCAATCCAAATTATTCACAGATAAATGTTCTGATTTAAATATAAACTGACGGGTCTTAATATTGCTTAAAAGTTTCATTAAATTCCATTAACTCACGTACGGGGGGACCCCTGCGTTACCGTAATTAAACCTCACCAACCTACGTTTAACAAAGTATCTCATTCTCTGCATAGTGAGCACCTATCTTTTATTATTATTCTGCTTGAACACCTACTGTTACTGTTATTTTTGTTGTTATCGTTAACAAGTGGCTATGAACCATTAAGAAATTTATTTACTCTTTTACAGTACCACTTTCATATACAAACATTTTTCAAGATCCTATTGAAATTTAATAATTGGTTTTCTGCTGAACAAAAATTGCAAGTGTTCATCAATGAATATGACAATCTTAAATTACCTCTAGAGACATAGTAGTGTACGTTTAAACGAGATAAAAACATATTTTCTTCAGTACTTTTCCTGATTTTAATGATTTTATTTTACGTTGCCTTATTTCACTTAGAAGTTCTAATTTTAATTTGTCACGACGTCATCATTATACTTTCCTCTTTTCACTATATACATACATGCGTGTGAATAAAATGAGTCTCACACTCTTGACAAAGATTTTTTAAATTTCGCTTAAATAATTTTTTTTTTTTTTTTTAAATTAAATTATATTATAATCTTAAGAATAATCTTAAATAAGCAATAAGGATAAGGGTTTTTTTTTTTTAACAAATTGCTCGTTTAACATAAGTAGCCCGCGCTGGTACGCTCTATTAAATTATTTAAGTGCCATAATTATAAAATTAATAAATCACTCGATGCCTTTAAACGCTTAAACCCAAGGTTTAGTAGTGCAGTATTCAGCAACTGCTGCGCTTCTGTATTTCCATGGACTTGCAGATGCTACTCATGCATAAGTGCGGATTCATTTATTGGCGTTGTCCACTTTCTTCAGCTGCAAGTCCCGATGTAAATCACTGTTACACTGAAGCCAGTTATCAGCCGTATGATTTTTTTCTGCGACTTTTGGATGATGGCATGCGGTTCGATGATGTAGAACATCTCCACAACTGCAAACCATCGTGTCCAGATGAACTTAATGATCGTCAGATAAATGAGCCTCTTATGGTATAGACTGAGTTCTGAATGTCGTCCTAGTAACCAGTACAGCTGCCGAATTCTGATGTTAATCTGGCCTTAGCTTTAATATGTGTCTGCCGAGTTAATCTTGCATTTAAGTGCATTTCTAAATATTTTGCTGATGCAGATATCGGTACATGCTTACTGTCAATGTAGACACCAAGATTCATCTCTATTGGACGCAAACCATACGTAACGTGAACTGATTTCATTTCGTTAAATCTAATTTTCCAGTTCTTCATCCACATTACTAGTTTTATCTAGTGCACGTTGCAAGATAAGGTTCGCTTCAATTCGCGTGCTACCGACCGCAAGAATTGCCGTATCATCCGCGTACATGGCGAATGTGGTAGTACCTTCAATTTTTGGTACATCGGACGAGAACAGAAGGTAAAATAAAGGTCCGAGTCGCTACCCTGAGGCACGTCTGCCTGTATCCTGTGGAAGTTTTATTTTGCCTCCTCGTGAGCAACGCGAAACTTTCTATCCAGCAGGTAGGAGCGCTACAGCTCAACATAATTACCTGGTAAAGTAAGTGCTAAGCTTAGACATCAGCTCCTTGTGCCACACTCGATCAAAAGCGCTTGGGCTACGTCTAAATATACTACCGAACAGTATTTTTTTTTATTCTAGGGCGTTGCTAATTACTGACCATACTCGATGCACACTTGTTGAATTATAGAATACTTCCGTTGGAAACCAAATTGTTCATTTGGTATTACCTGCAAATGGTTAAGTCTCTTCAAGAATAACTTTACAAATAATTTCGAAATTACATCAGGAAAAGTGTTCTGTCACAAAATTTTTGTCCCATTTATAAGACTTTAATGCGATATTAGCGCTCCTGCATCCCCTGATGGTGAAAATTGGAACTGAAAGATTTTTTTTTGCCCAACGGCTTCCAAAAGTTTCTCCTGCTTTACTAAATGCCCTTTTGTCTGATCTTTACTAGTGCTTTTATACTTATTTCAAAGTTTTCTCTAATTCTCTCTGCGAAATCTTCTAGCATTTTCTAAGTTGATTTGTTCGAATCCGTACTGTTGTTTATCGATGATTTTCTTTTCTTTTATATATATATATATATATATGTATATGTAGTTTGTCTGATTACTAATGTGATTTTCTAAAATTTTTGTGATTGTACTATTAGTTGCTACTGGTCTATTATTTTGATATTCACGAGGATTTATTTTTCTATAAACCGATCAATTCCCGTCAGCTGCCTCACACTAGCTGCGTTGTACATCACAGTCACTATTTTAAACAGTATAGAGCTTGGTGAACAAACACGCTGCAATATTGAAGATTTAATAAAATATGAAATATTTTCTGCTAAAACTAACTTTTCACAATCAGTTCAAAACTCTCGCTTAAACATTTTCCAACACGCGGTAACTTCCGAATACATTGGCACTGCGCTCCGTTACCCCTACACCGCAATATAAGCGTAGCAGTAAAAAACCGGGGGAGGGGGGGGGTTACGGGGAAATGCAAAATCGAGAAAGAAAATAAACGAAAAAGTTCAGTCGATACGTCGCCGTCATTTTAAAAGTTAAATTCCGTTAAAGTTTTAACTTTCTTTTTATATTACCGAATAAATTATTCAAAAAAATTTACGCAAACGAGAGACACACGCAAATGAAGGAACAGTGAAATTTCAAATTCAGGCGCGAACTTTTCACGTAAACTGAAAATTTAAATAAATAATTACGCGAACCGTGATTCTAACTTTCGCCGTTCTTTTTATTATTATCCGAAAGTCGGACTTTATCTTACACCATCGCTAATGTTTTTCGTTTCATTTGACTTCGTTATTAACGTCATTTCCCTATGTTACAGAAATTCTTAAATTTCCTTCCGTTCAGTATAAAACTGGTTTTGGAACCGGAATCTGTGAAAGATGCTTTTATCACGGAAAATCCTTGGAATCAAATAATCGCACAGCCGGATGGCAAGCCGTGGATAGTTGGAATTAATTCTGGCGAAATAGGCGATACGATTGAACGTAAGCGAATAAATCGATCACGTGTTCAACTTTGTATTTATTTAGCATCGTATACGGTTTAAACATTCCGGAACCCTGATCATAATCAACTCGGTACCGCTGATTACACTTCTCCTCCGGGTGTCACAATTTTGTTTCTCAAAATCAGTCTCCGTTAGCTTATTTCATAAAAGCGTATTGGTAACTTTATGAACTTTCAACTTGTCATCCTAATATATACGCATTACTTTCTTTCGCGATATTTTCTTTTGCCCTTCACTTTATCGCCTCCTCTTTATTTCTCTGCCTCATACTTCTTCTACTTTTTTTGCCGCTCTTAAGAACTCTCACGGCGCCGTTCAGAAAAACAATATCGTACATTGCTAATTTACTAGGCAAATAAAAACATTTCTAATTTCTTTCGCTAATCAGATGTTCCAACCTACATATTTAATATCCGATGTTCATTATAATTCCATTACTTTTTATAGATTCTGTTTTAAAGATGGTGCGGTTTCTATGCAGCTCCGGGCTTACATTAATTCATGCGTTTTAATGTAATGCATCGCTTTCAATTTTCACGTTTCTTGCGCATGGCTATGAATAAAGATATTTCATGTTCTAATGCATTTCAGATTTTTACCACGCACATTTGCTTTTGATAAACCTGATAAACTACTTTTACAAGTTACTATTTCCAAGTTTGCTCGGCTACGTTCACACTTCATCCGTATGGAACTGGAACACAATCGGGGCGGCGATTAAACAATTTTATTTTCAAGAAAAGCCATTTCGAATCGCATTTCAAGAATTTACCCAAGTATGTAACAATTACGAAAACAAGCTCGACTATATTTCTCTTAATATTTATTATTAGTTATCATTAATAAAAGTAAATTAGAGTCTGAATTTATATCGGACCTAGTCAAAGGTGTAGGTCCCTAGGCTCTCGGATACTAGTTCTTCCGTAATAGTTTCAATTTACTGTGTTTCGTAATTTGCCACACATTACCTATCGATGTAAGAGAATAACTAGTAGTCATTAATAAAAGGTTCTGAACAAAATTGGTGCATAAAACTGTTTAAATCGACCAAGTGCGTTACACATATGATTTTCTCGGAACAAAATTTGTCGGCCGATTAAAATATATCCAAGTTTGGACATTTAGTCGTTTTTATTTGGATTTATTATTAAATTAATTCCTAAATCGAATGCGCGTTCAAATCGATTTTTTTATTATTATTATTTTTTTTTGGAGATTTGTTTCACTCCTGTTTTTTTAAAAAATCATTCTTTGAGAATTTCCTTAAATCTTCGAAAACGTTATTTTTAATGACAATTTTTTTTTTTTTTTTCGGATTTCAGTTATTTACTGATCGTGCATTTATAATGCCTGCAATTAATTCGACAATTTTACATCCGGGAATAACATATCTTTATGAATACGATCACATTAATGAATTTCGGACAAAATCTAACAGCAAGAAACTAAAAACCGATTACGGTAAGTTTTATCGATTACTTTTTTTTTTTTTTTTTTTTTTTTTTATTGTTAGTAATTGTTACAATTTTTAAGTAAAGCCTAAACTGTGATACGAAATGCTAGATTTGAAATTGCTGATGATAGGTGTGAAATAATTAAACAAAAAAAAAAAAAAAAAAAGACAGGAAGAAATTAAAGAACTACCAAATGAATTTTTTTATAAACAAATTGCGGAAACTTTTGTATATTTTTTTTTTGTATTTCTTTAAACGAATAATATTTAGCTTGTAAATTAAAAATGACTGAAAACGAAACTTTAACATTAAAATTTACTTAAAGTTCAGGTATAGTGTGCGGAAAGTCGACAAAATTGTAATTAAGCAAATAAAAAGCAAATATTATTTTTGAATAGTATTACGAGCTAAGCCGGTAAAAGTATAACACTAGAAAAAAAAGTCCACCAGAAGTTAACATCTTTCGCAATGAAATTATAAATTTCGACTGCGAAGTTACTATACGATTAGTACGAAAATATTAACTGTCTCACCGAAATTAAAAAGTGCTCGAAGGTTTAGACCACGACGAAACAGTCCAGATTAGACTCGTAACGTTTCAGAGATTACACTGTTCATCCATCATCAGTCTAATATGGATAGTTCGAACATGGCTTCTATCGAAAATATATTTCCGGATAACTTTAACACAACCACGAAAACGATTCGCCATTCCGATCATTAATGTGAAAAAGCATTTTAAACATTCGGTTGTTTTATTTTACAGCCATACCTCAGTAGAAAATAAATTATGTAACTTTTTAATCACTTCTAATCTATCATAATTAATAACGGGGAAATTAGATTGAACAAGTTGACAATTTTCGTCATAATGAGAAAATGGAAAAATCAACGTAAAATAAATTGAAAATATAATGTGTTATTCTAAAGTTCTTAAAAGGCATTCGCACACATAACACTTTTGTTAATAGGTTTATATAACAGATGAAATGCAGTAATTTTCGAAACTAGTAATGGGTAATTTTGAACCTTTAAACTTAATTCTATAAGAGATTATACAGGCTCTTTTAGAAAAAGCGCTCACCTGAAAAACGTAAGCTCCTTCCAAAGAGATTTTTGTGTTCCACCGATGGCAGCACTGTATTCCCCATTTTATAACATTGCTAACGAATCGGTAGATAAATATTCGGTTGCGTCATAATGTACTCCACCGAAGAACACGTTTTCCTGATGAAGACGTACACTAGTGTTCGAGCCGAAATTTAAAGCAAGTTTTGTCCTCTTACGGTAAAATTTTCCAAGTTCAACAACATAAACGGCCAAAAAAGAGTGTAATAACCCGTCTAATCAAGAAATTTGAAGAAACTGGCAGCGTTTGTGACAACAAGAACAGGAAATGGGGACACCACCCGAATTGCGCACCGACTCAAAATAGCCCGCCTGCTAAGAACTCGAATTGCGCACCGACTCGAAATAGCCCGCCTGCTAAGAACTCGAATTGCGCACCGACTCGAAATAGCCCGCCTGCTAAGAACTTGAATTGCGCACCGACTCGAAATAGCCCGCCTGCTAAGAACTTGAATTGCGCACCACTTTAAAAAAAATAAAGCTCCGAATTTTATAAAATCGACGAAGGAATGAAATCAGTAAAAGTGTCGCTCTTTCAGTGACTTCCAAAATGTCTTATCATACCTCGATGGGGGGGGGGGACGTTTGCTATTTGGAATAACATTTCGGTTGCTTAGAAAAAACCTCCTTTAAAGGTTTTCGAAAAATCGGCTATTTTTTAAGTATACGATGATGCGTAAAAATGTTGAAAGCCATCGGAAAATATATTCGAATGTTATAAAGCGGCCATCAATTTTTGAGTTCAACAAATATCACATGGACTGAATGCCGTCTCCGTTCGGTTTTTTATATTTCATACAGGCAAACTTCCGGGGCGCAAATCGAGTGTCGCCGAGGAAATTTGCTGCTAAACGAACGAAAATTGAACACGCGCGACACATGATCCAAGCCACGCCTCGTACTTTACTCGTTTGGCACAGGAACTGCGAGTGTCGTCATTATTGTCTGCTTATTGTCTGCTAATCACAAGGATATTTCGTTACTTTTCCATGTAGCATACAGATGTTGCAAACTCTTTCACCAGCCTCTGAACAGGAACGGTTCACGTTCGCCAAAGCATTTGGTGCGTACCTCTAGATACGCACTGTGAGAATTTTCAATGATTCATTTGGTTTAGTGATGAAGCGTATTTTGAATTAAATGGTCGCGTCAACAAATAAAATTGTTCCGTTTGGAGGACAGAAAATCGGCATGAATTCGACACAAAACCGTTTTTTCCGCGACGTGTTATGGGCAGCAGCGCTGAGTGCTCGCAGAATCGTCGATCTAAGTAACAGCTGCGTCGCATCGAGAGCTATTAAAGGATGAAGTTCTTCTTGTTATGAAGTTAACGTGGAATTTTACATCTTCCAACAAGATGGGGCAAAGCCTCGCACGGCCGGTGAAACGTTGTATTTTTTTGCGCAAACATTTCAAGTCACGTGCCATATCTGGCAATCAGCTGTGTCTAGCCTCGGCCACTGTATACCACTGATTTAAACCCTCTCGACTACTTCCTCTGGGGATACGAAAAGGATCGCTGCTGTATATAAATAAGTCGACTATAGTTGACTAATTAAAAGAACAAATTTCGCGACAGCATCGAACTCGGAATGTTGGAGCTTTGCACTAAAAATGTTTTCACTTGTTTACGGTGTGTAGTTAAAAATGGCGGTGCACATATTGAAAATGTTATTTAACAAGGAATGCGAAAAAAAGATGATATTAATTTGGTTCATTTTTTTTGTTTACGATTTTTGCGCGAACGCTTTTTCTGAATGACGTCGTATAAAATAACAAATGGCATAAAATTATAATTTACATTCAAAAATTATGTGTAAAAATATGTGTGTCTTATTGCTTTCGCATGGGGGAAAATAAGAAAATGCGACGCTGTCATTTCTCTTATTCGCTACTTAAAATTCCATCTGCGATTTTAGTAATTGTAAATAGAGTCGAATGCTAGTGCAGTTTAAATCTCGCCTCTGTTGAAGAATTTTCATTCTGGATCAATAAGGAGCATAACTGTTCGCTAGTAAAAGTAAAGTGTAATGCTTCTGTTAAATGTACACCGAGTTTTATTTCAACGTTTCAGGGGCTGCTCATGGCGACGAATTGATCAGTCTATTCTATAGGAAAAAACGGTTGCCGCTTGGAGTTCATGGAACAGACCGTGAAGTTTCCGATCAGCTAATTGAATACTGGACTAATTTTGCTACGTACGGGTACGGTATGAAAATTTTCCTTTACAACATTAATCTGTGATGATAATAATCTGCATAACATTTTTCAATTATTTTTACAAATTTCCTAATTCGAACAATGATATGAGATACATTATATGAGTACGTGTGTGTGTACTCGCGTTCATATACATACATATATAGGTATATATATATATATATATATATATATATATATATGTATATATATATATATATATGTATATATAAATGTAAACTAATTTGGCCTCGCAAAAGGCTGTGCTCCTTGACTCCTCTTGCTTATATTTCTGTCCCCTTCTCTTTTATACTTTGTATAAAATGATTAAAATTTACAACGTAATTCTAAATCGGTCCATATGAATATAATAACATAATCATGAAAATCCCATAAAATATAACACACGTTACATAAAATTGGGACATTTTTCGTTACATAAAATTAGAAGATTTTTTCTAATGGGGGCAGCCTAAGAATTACGTTGTAATTAATATATATATATATATACGAATAATACCCGGTGATTTAGCTTTGTTCAGATCTGTTGCAAAATTCCAGGTCAAAATAGAACAGTATAATACGAGCCCTATTTTTCCATTTTTCAATATTTTGAATGCATACTTTAGTTTGCATTCTATTTCGACATCGCACTATATAAATATGTCGTTATCAAATCTATTTCATCACGAAATTCCAATTTTCTATTTAATACACGGTGTAAGTAAGCGGATTATTAAATTTACTTCTTATTAAACACTAAGTGTCTCAATTTTTCAAAAACAATCGATTTTTAGACTCCCCCCTCCACAAAGCATTACTAATTTGTGAATTTTATCAACTCAGTTACGTTTGTATATATAAAAACCGCTCTCGTTTAATAACATATACATATATATATATATATATATTAACCGAGTTTAGCTCGGATCTGAACTCGCAAATTAATTAACGGACTATCACAAGTCTCACAAGCGGTCAAACGTTTAGCGGTAGTACGAACACGAAAGCTACACACATCATTTTTGTGTACATTGGATTATTATTGTTTTCATGTTGAAATAATCTCGGCTTAAAAGAAATAAAAACAAGTGTTCGTCAGCCACAAATATTATTATAAATTATCATCTTTTCATAACTGCATAACGACGGGGGTACATCGTGTTTGGAATTGACGTAGTATTTAAATGCGTTATGGAGAAAGACTGAATATAAAAATATATTTCATCACGAAATAAAAATATTATGCTCTTCATTTATCTTTAATTATCGATGTAAATACATTTTTATTATTTTTCATACAAAACTTAGCGAAAATTATTTGCTTTTTAATAAACTTCAAAAACTGGACGTCACTAAAACGTTATTTCGGAACTGTTCGTTTTGTAGAATTTTTTCAACGACAAGACATGACCAATGTGTGTACAATTTTTCTTTATATTATGAGATAATGTATATTGAAAACCGAAAGACCCATATTACGTAGCGATATCGTACTAAAATTAAAATTTTACCATGACGATAATTCAAATTTATTTAAATGAACTAACTTTTGAGCTGGAATATTCGGTAGCATTTTAATAACGGTTCATTTGTAATCAACTTTTTTTTTATAAGCCAAACCAAAAAAAAAAAAAAACAAAACAAAACAGGTTACAGTGTATGCGAGGATTACTTTATGAAAAAAAAGAAAAAACGGGCTATCTTTTGAGGACTAACAAATCGCGAAAACCCGCTATGTTATACGCTATTAAATTCTTTAATATCTCTTGTGAATCTGACATTTTTCTAGTATATTAGAATACGATTTGCTTAGTTCATTTTTTCCTCTCAGTTTCCTCTTCTTTGTTGCTTTTCTAGCGTTCCGAATGCACCGAATTTGTCGCTAATCAAATGGAGACCGGTCGCCAACAGTGAGATGAACTATTTGCACATTAAGAACGGTAAACCGAAGATGAAATTGCATTTTCGCAACAAGGCTTTCAAGTTTTGGAGTAATTTGTCTATCTCTTGCGATTTCTGACATCGCGAGTAAAACGAACTGTTTACCAATCGGAGCTCAATAGTTTAGGAACATTTTTAAAGCTAATCAAAAGAAGATTTAATAGCTTCATATCAACGAGATGGACGAAGGAGCCGGGCACATTCGATCAACGAAATAATGCACATCGTTAAATTTCGTACACGGGCAAGCAAAGTAATTTTAGCGTAACGATACATAAGAGTAATTTTTTATATTTGCACAAAGTTAAAAATATGCATTTTCGCTCGTTTAAAAACGAAGAAATAATAAATCTTTCATACCACTTAGACAAAGTGTTTCATCAATTTTAATGAATATATTCCACCATTAAATGCCTTAAGTTACGATTAAAAATGTTTCTTAATGTTTATTTTTTCTTTGAATAAATTTTATTTTATAATTCGATTGAGAATATCCTCGGTTTTACATTTCAAATACAATTAAATGAAAAATTGATTCCTTAAGAACATCTAACCTTTCTATATCCGTGTCTCAAGTAGTATCAAATTAACTCGCCTTCTTCCCTAACCACATTCACACGTATACAGACGTAGCTAAAGCGAGTCCTACTAATTTTCCGTCACCAACTGCATGCACTTATGAAATTGGAAGCGTAATGTACGCCGAGCGCCTAAACGACTACTGCTCTGTTTTAGAGGCAGAAATGTTTGGAATCCTTCTTTGTCTTGAGACATATGCTTCACGTCAGGCGTCTCAAAATGCCCTTTTTATTACCGATTCACTTTAATCTACCAAAGCCATCCAGAGCCCAAGCAGTTAGTTGCAACTCTCTACTAATTAAAATAAAAAACCTGCTATTCAAACTCTCACGATCCGAGCTACATGTCACATTCTTACGGATCCCTGGCCATGTTGAGGTTGCTGGAAATGAGCGGGTTGACTTGGCTGCTAAGGAAACTCTATCTAGCCCGATGCGGTTCAACGATGTACTGCCCCGATTCGGACCATCAGTCTTTCTGATGCACTGTTCTGAAGAGTGAATCAAACTATGATGTCGGAACAAACGACCTGGCTCAGGTCCATAAAGTTGAACACCGACCCACGTTTCCTGTCTTACGTAGGGATTTCTCAATCCTGTCGAGACTGCGCCCGGGGCACACTGCACTGTCACACAATTACGTCTTTGAATCCCCTCCGTCTACTTGTCCTCTTTACAGGTTCATGGGCTCGCCAACCGTAGAGCATCTGCTGAAATAGTGCCGGCATACTTCCCATACTTCTAGTTACATCTCGCCCCACCGTCTCTTGTCGAATCACCAGGAATGTGTTCGGGCAGTGTCGAATTTTGCAGCATTCAACACACTGCACCACCTTCTGTAATTTCCAGTGAGTCTAGGTGCCGTAATAGCCCAGGTCACAGCGCCTAGATTCATATTTGTAAATTTATAAAAAAAAAAGTAAATCTGCTCTATTTTTTTAACACTCCGCTGCATAATTAAATTATTATTATTATTATTATTATTATTATTATTATTATTATTATTTTGTTGGGTTCGTCAAAAAAAAAGACATTAGCCCCAGAAAAGGGAAAAGGATGAGCAGCGGAATGTTTCTGCGATTATATATGGAGGATAGCAAAGACTCAAGTGCTAGAATGACCGAGGGTGATGGCAAGGAGAGAACAAAAGATGCAAAATATGGAGTTGGAAGACCAATTGACAGAAGAAAGAAGAGTAAAAAGAAGAGCGTTTGGAAGCGATGTGTGCTTGCTAAATGTGAAAACTTATCTCTACGTTACCTTTCTATTAATTTTAGATTTTTTAAAAAAATTAAAAAAAGAACTTCAAAAAAACGAAAAAACTTTTTTCACTTATTTATCCTTTACAGTATCGCGAGGTTTTTCGACTCACTCTACAGTATATGGAGACTTATTTTCCCGGCTTCTTGGGAATGTCAATCTCGTTATTACAAATTGCATCGTGGGATATTTTTAAACTGTGATTGGACAATTAAAAATGATAACCGAAATGGACTGTGTTATTTTATCTTGGACGTGAAGGAATGCAATTGGTAGACGTTGAAAAATTTTACGGTTAAACAAAAAAGAGAAAATATATAAAAAAAAACAAAAAAAAAACGATTCCTGTAGTTGCCTTCATCGCGACAACACTAATCCCGAATTACATCGGAGTCTAGCGGCGATGAATAACAAAAAATAATTAAACGTCTATACAAGAAGAATTTGCAAATAAATCGGGTACCCACTAACCGCTCTTCGGATGAGGATAGAGAGACCACCAACGAGTCATATCCGAACTACTTACGTGGCCATACTCGACTCTAAACACCAATTATAATTCCTAAATGATCGACATTTCCTTTTCCAACAGTTTCCCTTTGATTGTTCTTCGCTTTCGCGTTCCGTTGTCGTTTCCGATTTTCCCCTATTATGTTTCCCTCTTAGCTTGCTCATCGAATTTTTGTTTCCGGCTGTAATAGCGTGCCCGGGAAAATTGAAAAATGAAAAAAAAAAAGTAAAAAATCACTTTTTCAGTAAATATTAAAAATGTCTTACATTATATCGATAGAAATTTTTTTTTTTTTTTTTACATACGAGGCCCGTTCAAAAAGTAAAGTTGCCACCTCTGAAAAGCCGATTAGAATAAATTTGCGGGATTGGTTGCGATCTCATTGTGTAGCTACAACATTCAAGTTTAAACTATAGTTTAAACCGCAATATTGTATATGTTTTTTTCTTTTTCGAGTTACCTGAATTAATCGTGGGTGAAATTCTGAAAGTTGCTGCCGACTACGAGGTGCGCTTAGTTATTTTCGTTTTTTAAACCGCATAAAAAATTGAAATTCAGCGACAAATAGTGGAAGTTTATGCTGTGATTAGTGTTCAACATGTTCGTAAATGGTGCCGTGAATTCCGAGGAGGTAGAACGAGTGTAGAGAACGAGCAATGGAGGACCATCTGTAATCTCAGACGGACTGATGCGAAAAATTGAAGAAATTCTGCGATCCGATCGCGGCCAAACCATTTTCGATCTTCTTGACCATTTAGCGAGTGTGTGGTACCAAGCATTTCATTGGCGTGAAACATTAAATTTTATGAAACTTTGTGCAAGGTGGGTTCCAAAACTGCTTACGGAGAAGCATAAAACACCGGGAATGGGCAGTTCTCTCGAAATTTCGCAACGTTTTCACGAAGAAGGCAACGCGAATTCCTCGACAAAATCGTCACAGGTGATGCAACCTGGGTATTTCACGGCACACTAGAAACAAAAAGTGTGAGTATGCAATGGAAACACACCGTTACACCGACTCGGAAGAAGCTTATGGCGATGGTGTTCTGGGATTTCGAAGGCATTATTATTATTATTTCGGTTGAATTCATGGAACTCGGAATCACTGTCAACGGAAAAAGGTATCGTCAAACATTAACCAACCTTCGTCAGGCAATCCAAAACAGATTGACCGAAGGCTTTGGGTTACTCCATGAGAACGCCCGCCCTCACACTGCTCGAGAAACCTGTGACCTCATCGCTCAGTTTGGCTGGAATACCTTACCTCAGCAAGTCCACAGTCCGCACCTAGCATCTGGCGATTACCATTTGTTTCCAAGCCTCAAAAGAGACATCGCAGGAAAAAAATTCGAGACCGACGAGGAGTTGAAAAATTTCGTTTTGACCAAGTTACAAAATTTGACGGCAAGTTTTTACGAGGAAGGTCTCGACTACTCGACAAATGATTAAATTTCAAAGGTGAATATCTGGAAAAGTAAATAAAAGTATGCTGAATTCAAAGCCGGTATCCGTTTTTTTCTCGCTTTATTAGTTTCGAAAATAAAAAAATAGGGAATCTTACTTTTAAAACGTCCGTCGTATATTCAACCAGGCTTTGATTTGAAACATGATTCCTCGAACGAAAGCCTGTTGCACCAGATTTTTCAAAAACACTCTATTGCAAATAAGAATCGAAAATACTACATGTATTTAAAAGAGAAGTTCAATTATTTCATTACACTTCCGTTCGAACGCTTATTAATCTCTTCATTTATTCCGATATTTTACGAAAATTGCCTGAAGAAGGCTTTGGGGAGCGTGATTTTTTCCTTAACAACGTGCGAACGCCGTCGACGACATGTTTAAAAGTTTTCAATTTTTTCGCATTCGGTTAAAAAATTAAGCGAGAAGAGAAATATTAAGGAAATATATTCGCGCGCCATTCGTGGAAAACTTACAATTTAGATGTGCCAGGAGTTTTCCGAAAACTCCGAACAATTGGCGGTTTTCCGGGCATCGGTCGAATTATCTGAAATTCCGCCTAACTGTTAGCTTTCCGTTTGAATTATCTAAATTGTATTTAAAGTTTTCTATGCAATTTCGCAATTTAAATTTTGAACTTCTTGTTTTATTTCTTTACGCTCTATTTTGCGCGATTTTATTATGAAAGTTTTATTGCTAAAAATTTAACATTTCGTAACAATTGCAGAAGCGTAAAATTCGTTTTTAACCAAAACTTTTCCCATTATTCCGGAATCTTTTAAAAATTAATTCCCAAAAAGAAGCAGGTAAATGTATTTTTTTTTTTTTTTTTTTACGTGGGGGGCTTTTAATTATTTCGGTTATTTTCGGTTAATAATAGTAAGCGACTCGCAGCCCATTCGCGGGCAACAGATTTGAATGTACGATGTTTTCAATATTCCCCGAAAGAGTAGAAACTGAATTAAGAACAAGGTCAGGGAGCGTGATGTTCTAGGCGCGCTGACGTTTTCCGTATAATAGATAACGATAAAATTAACATAACACGCTAAGTAACAAACATTTAACGTTTCGAAATTATTAATATCTTCGTAAATGTTCGCACCTGTTTATGAACCGTTTAAAAACTTTCATTGTAACATACGCGTCGTCGCAAAGAAGGGCGCATTAGCTTTCCGAACTTTTTGTAAACTTGGAAGGTGTTTCGTTAAGAAAACGAAATATGCTTTCATCCAGTTTTCCACCTTGATGCGCCCAACCGAAAAAAAAAAACATACTTTCTTCCGAATTTTTAGATTTGATCAAAATCCGAAATTTTCCCTAGTGTGTACTTTCATAAAATGATTTAAAATTTTCAAACATTACACTCGTACCGTAAACGAAGCTAAAACACAAATTATACTATGTGTTTTATTGAACATTCCCGAAAATCCGTTATTTTGTTTCTGTTTTTAAGCTCGTCAACTATGAAAGCCAGCGCGTAAGGAGTTTTTCTGGGTTCGGAATTCACAGATTGAGGATACTAAATGCTACCTGAATAAAACACCGCCACTTAAAAAACTAGGTTACGGTAGCCGGCTTCGAAATTCTCCTTACCACCGAATAAAATGAATTTTACGTGCACTTCTGTATCGCAAATAAAGATCTTCAGTTATTATCTGCCTAAAATATTTGAAACTCTGAACTTATTTAATTTATTCTCCGTTTATTTTTAAGTGGAACCTACGCGGGTTTTTACTTATCTCCATTATTTTCGTTTTTTCTAAATTAATTTCTAAGCCGAATTATTTTCTTTTACCACTTACATTCTGGTGGACTATTTTCTCGAGTACCTTAGCAGACCCTGTCACTATGGCCTGATCGTCTGCGAACTCTGCGAACTTTATATACTGTCTATTATGAAATTCTTAGAGCATACTTTCGTGCATATGTTAACATTTCATGAATATTTTCAGCGCATATAAATTCGAACCCTAGGAATCCGACCAGTTTGTTCTTTATGTCTGAGGGAGTTCTGATCCAGACGGACACTCTGGCGTATCCGCGATGTTAGAGTTCGAAGCAAAACCCGAGAAAAGGACACTTCCGTTTTCATCAAGCAATAAAAATAAAGGAAATGATCCATAAGAGAGTTCCTTTAAAAACATAAAAAAGTCTGTATACAAACAACCAATAAATTTCCTACATCATCTCTCTCCGACACATTCTTGGACTGTAGCCTCGAAGAAACTAAAAAAAAAAAGTATGGCAATAAACAGTTCAAATATCCGAAAGAATTACAAAACTTTTTCCGTAATGCACTTAACCAAAAATGATAGTGAACACTGTACTCTGGAATACAATATCGCCACTTGACGATATGGTAAAAATGATTAATCTTACTTGTTAGTACGTGCATAGCGAATGCATTAAAAACCGACGCGCGGAAATGATTTAAAATGGCAACGATTTATGAACAATTTTCTAACGAACTAAATTTATTCATCAGGTGCACAGCACTAGTAGCCCTCAATATCGAAAAGACATTTGATCAGCGCAAGAGAGACGAGATTTTTCAAGTTTTCGAACGTGGAATTATTGCGACCACTTGAAAAAACGAATACAAGTTCAACTAAATGATGATTTATCTTCTCCTCCGGTACACCACGAAGGAGATCAGTTAGTGCTAGTGATTCAGTGTAGCATTCAGCGGCGCAGTTAATCAAATTAACCTTCTCTAATTATGTTTCGCTTCTTGGTCGATGATGTTATGTGCTCTAGAGCAAACAAGGTGTTCAGAATATTCGGTTAAATCGCATTTGACAAATTTCGGTTCTCTAATGCGAAAAGTTCTAGCGTTGTTTTTCAAGGGGGAAATTGAGGAAGCCTCCATCATCTTATCTTGCGTTTTAAGACTCGAAGGTTTGTCGATAACACATTGTTGCAGGAACATCGTTAGGTAGGCGTTTCAACTGGAATAAACGTATATATATATATATATATATATATATATATGGATAAAGCTAAATCCGGAGCTAATCCAGAATACACTAGATTTACCGAAATTTTTACAAATGCAATAAGATGGTTCGCATGTTGGTAGTAAATCACATTTCGGCGAAATGTTCAGTTCCAGACATACCATGGCCCGATTTATGCCACTCATCTGAACGATTGTTAGAACCCTCCTAAAACGTTTTCTGTATTACGAACGAAACAATCACGACGAGACTATTTCGAATACTTCAATCGCCATTGCGATGATATAATCGACTTGACAGGTTTTTCGAATTCCATAAATTAGAAGAAAGACGCGTATCTTTTTGGTAAATAGAATCGTTTGTTTTAACGATAAGCTAGTTTTAGTATCAAATTCGAGGTAAAACAGAGGTACGAAAACTCGAGCACATTTTGGCGCGAAAACCTCCGAATTCTTCAGGCTAGCCGCGAACCTAAATTTAAATTATTTCTGTTATGAAATCAAAAAAAAAAAAAAAAAAAAAAAAAAAAAAAAAGATTAGCACACGCGTATTAGAAGACGCAATTTTGGTTTCAATTCCGAGACGGCTTTAGATTAAAGTCTCGCTGGCGTAAAAACAAATGACCCATCAGCCAGAGGGACAAGGAAGGGGGGAAATTAAAAACCGTCTGGACTGGGAAGGATGACTTGAATTTTTGAGTACAGTACAAACGAGATTAAAAAATTAAACACCGAGAGTTAAAAACTTCGCATAATTATAATTTCGCGTTCGGGCGTAACACGTTCGGACTTTTAATTGAAAGCGGAGAGCGTGTTTCCGAATTCAATGCGGTATCCCAGCACCGCGAGCTAATTTCGCTCTATCCATCGGCCAACTCCGCACTCTCTATTCTAGTTACGCAGCAATGTCGCATCTCCTTCTTTCTTACCTTCGTCATTCTGCTAGTGTTGAACAACCTTGTTCACTGCCGCATCGTCGCCGCCATTCGCCCCCCGGGGGACGATTTACAATTACCAGCTACTAGGTACTCGTGCTTTATCGGAAGAAACATTTCGAGCTGAGTCTGAAGATCAACATCGCAATCGCTCCGACTCTTAGGAAACGGACGACTGCTATTTCGTTAGTTCCAGGACGCAGTTCCTAATTCTGGCATAATAGAAGTGCTCAAGTGTCACTTCGGTATCGCATCGGGGCTTTTGACGACTATTACCTATAAAATGGTGACGAGGCAAACGGTGTAGCACCTAAAGATAATTTTTGAAAACGTTCGTCCTTCGATCGTTGTGTCCTACAGAGTTTTCATCGTACTTGAGCAGAAAGTGGTTTTGTACAAATTTTTGTTGGCCCCTCCTCTGTTGTCTTTGTTGATCTAATCTGAAAACTGTCGAAATGAAATTTCATTGTATTACTCGAATGAAATTGGGTGTTGTTTCAGTTTGACGTTGCGAGAACGGCGGCGAAAGTGTCGCAAAACAAAAACTGTAATTAAATAAAATAAATAAGAAAAATTAACGTAAAACTACACGAAAAGAATAACTTGAAAATTACCGATCTAAACGAACGTATTTTTTGTTGTTTTTTTGTTTTTTTTTAAATTTTCGCCACGTCAACTATGGACAGCAATGTGTGCAAGTGAAAGTTTCAAAAGTGTCAATGTGCGGTAGGAGTATTTTACCTGAACGAAATGCTATGTCTAATCAACCCGGGATAACGAACGTCCTACATTGCAAATTAAACCAGCCTGATGTGTTGTAAGTAAATATATCGGAATTAATATATTTTCACATTTCAATCGCTTCTCGTTTTTTCAATTCGCAACAGACAAAACTTCCTCGCCGATTACGCGTGTGATAAAAATTTTCCCTTTATTACGATTGCTCTCAATACGTCGCTTCAGAGATTATCTTCTTCATGCATACCATCACATTTATGAATACCGTTACGCTTTGTATTGATTTAATAGAAACAACTCGGGAAAAAGTTTTTTCTTTTTTTGCCAACATCGCAATCAAAAACGACAATACTGAAGATCTAAATCGAATAAAAACGTTATCAGTCGTTATTTTCGGGCTTCACGTCGTCTTTTATTGGGACTCTATTTTGTAAAATACTAAAATGCGGACATCGAATCCAAAGTCATATTACTACTCGCGCATTACCATGAACAATTCTAACGCAGATTGATTTGAGAAATTTTTCTATTCAGAGTCACGCTGTAAAAATGTTTACGGGATGTACGGCCTCGTATGTGATTCGATTTATTTATTTTTATTTTTTTTTTTGAAAATGAATTAATTAATTTATAATTTTCTAAATCACCACACGGTTTCTTTTTACGGTATTCCGGAAGGGGGAGAAAAAAGAAACGTATTTCTTACCGGATTTTTTTGAAAATAAAACGTAAAATTCGGCGTATCTCATATTTCTCATCTCTGAATCGATGGTTGAAATGACTATTACTAGGTACGCCAAAAATGCTAAATTATTAAAATTACCGAGAAACCGCCTTCAGATAGAATCGAAAATAAATTAATTTAAAATTATTAAATGTAAAATAATAATCTCGTCGGCTTTATTACAAAAGGTAAAAAATTGTTCGTTACTAATACGAATTTCCGATAACTATTCATTTTGTACCTTTAACATATTTATAGTTAGAATAAATCACCCGGAAACAGAGCATTTCTCGGTTTATTTATTCATGTTTATCATCTAACTGGTAATTATTATATTAGTTAAATTGTTCGTACTTTTTTTTTCCATTCTAAAGCCTGCTCATTGTGAACATTTTCATTTCAACTTTTATTACCAACTTCATAAAAAAAGAGGTTATATGTTTCCTTTTTTGTTTGTTTGTTTGTTTGCTTACGCATGTACCCCCGATTTTAAAAATTCTGTTTCATTCGAGAAAGTGTACTCTGATGTGAGCATATCGATTAGTATCATCAAAAAACCTTGAAAAAATGTGGTCGTCCCCCCTTTAGTTAATTTTTTTCTATTTATTAATATAACAGACGGAGGGGGGGAGGGGGCAGTGACACTTAAAATATATCAATATTAGGCGCGAAAAGTGTAATTTTAAAGAACAAACTATTCGACGCGGAACTTAGAATAAAGAAAACCAATTTTAAACCGTTATCACAAGCTTGTCACTTTTGAAAAAGTTGATTTTCAGCAAGGCGAAACACTAAAAATTACGAAATAAAATGTTTTATACCGACAAATCAAAATTTACTACTATAAAAATTTAATAAAAACAACACATATATTTCAGAGTAATATTATACTTTAAGGTGTGATATTATTTGATAATTTTTAAACATTCATACCTTAATTAGAGTTTCCGTACGTTACATTCCAATTCATTAAAAATATTCGTTCCGTTTCACTAGGAGTATAGAAAACGAGCGAACGTGTTATTATCCGGATTAAATTGTTAGGAGATATTATAATTTTAATTTGACTACTCCAATTGAGCTATCAATATTATACTATGTAAGAATTATCATAATATCTACTTTTAAGGTTGTATGCTTCACTGTAAAATATATTATCTTTATATAGGATAATTATTTTTCACTTTTTAGATGGTACATTTTAGATTCGTTATTTAAAAAAAAAAAAAAAGCCGAAAAACACATTTTAAAACTTTTCTAATATTTCATTACAATAAATCCGTTGTTTCGGTTTGTTTTGATTTGTTTTGGTTTGTTCTGGTTTGATTTATTCGGTTCGTCAACTGCAAACACTGGTGACTATATGTGCGGAGCCGCGATTCGCACTAGACCGTTTAAATCGATTCCTAATGCGGTAGCTTGCTTAAGAAAGGCAAATGCCAACAATTTTTTCTTTGATAGTTCGACATTTACATTGTTAAAATCACGGTTCGGTTCAAACCAGTTCACAATGATTACGCATTATTCATTAAAAAATTGCGCTAGTCGGCTGAAAGTCAGCTATTAAAGTGCAATAAAAAAATTGCTAAGTTAACGAAACAGACTTGGTTCTTCGGAGCGTTTACACGCAGAAATCAATGCTAGCGATGATATCAATTGCAATTTCTGTTCGAGTTGATTTGCTTCGCTCGGTGATTATAAACGCCCCTTGCCCCCGAAACCGATTTATTTTAATAACTACTCGGAAATCTGCGAGACATACGCACTCCTTCTTTTCGTTGATCATTTGTACAGCATTTTTTTTTATCATCTCGCGCCCTTTTATTGCATAATTTGTTATTTATTAAACGTTAAAATACGCGATAAAAGTGTAAAAAGCGGTAAATTTTAATTTGCAACACGCGAAAGAACGGGTAAATAGTGAGAGGTCGGATCCGAAAGTCGACAAAATTTTTACATACAAAATTTTCTCACTACGTTGTAAAGATAGAAAAAAGCAGAACTTTAAAAAGCTATTTGAACATCCCCGCAAATCATATTCGGTATACAATAATCCGGGGCACGTTTAAATCACTAAAGGCCTAATTAATTTATGTCTTTTAAAAAAAATTAGCGTAAAATAATTCGCAATAGATTTACAGTAAATGTGGTGACCTCTTTTTAGTCAAATCAAAAAAAAACGAAAAAAAAAACAGCGAAATCCTCTAGACACTTCCAGGTGCTAGCCTTCCAAAATTCCTATCAAAAGAGTCAGTTTCAACTGAAACCGTGTGTCGTTAAAAATGAAATAAACGCCTTACAAAAAAAGTTACAGTTTTCGTTATAGTATTAGACATCAATGTTAGGAAAACAATAAAATTATTTACAAGTAAATATTTACGATTATTATTAACATTGACGATAAGACTGGTATTATTACAGTTTGCATTCTCTCTAGTTGTTACATTGAAGGTACAATGGTAAGAATTACTTAACCTCGGGGGAGATAAAGCGAGGGTAAACATACGTTAAATATAAAACTATTTTTCTGGCTCGTCTTACGGTAAACATTTTAGAAGGAAAATGTTTAGAAATTTTGAAATTTAAGCGAATACAAAATAGAACGAAATAAAAAAAAGCTCGATACGGCTTCCGTCCGGTTATTCGATAAAAATACATGTTCTGGGAGGGGGATTACTTGATTTGTGCGTCAATAAATCTGCCATTGGTGATTATTATGTGAAGTTATAAGGATTTTCAATCGATATCTCGGTAATCAGTAATTACACTAACTATAAAATATAATACCTACACCGACTGAAGGTCGTTTCAACGATTATTGTTCGATAAGCGAAATATAGGTAACTTTTTTTGGATAACATCGCAGAATAACATTTTAGCGAGGTAACTAATTTTTTAAATAATTTTACAAATAAGGATCAGAATAGCGAACAATCAGCCGTTAGTTTCGTTGAATGGTTGTCATTACCGCGGAGAAATACAATGATTAGCACATTGTTCTCTAAGAACATCGAGAGAAAAATCTTTCCGCGCTACAAATATTAATCCGTCACGTAACATTTCAGAGCTGAACAGGTTAATTTTCCTTACGATGAAACCGCTTACAAATAAATCGGAAGAGAAGCGAACATCGATGCAAGGAAAAACATATTTTTACCGTGTTTAATGAAATTGATTTAATACTTGCCAACTCGCACGAAAAAAAATCGATCTTGATGGCTTATCTTTTCGATCTAATTTTTTTTCGCGTTCTATTTAGCTTACGCTGAAACAACCTCTTCCTGTGTAGCCCGTTATTTCTGTTCACTTAAGCTCCGCGACTGACTGCGGGCAGCTTTGACAGAATAGCCCTCAGAGGGCAGGCGTCTCTGTTGAGTGAAAAATTTATCCGATATTTTTTCGATTCATCAGTAAATGTTAAAGTCGAGTAGAAATCTCGATGGTATCCCGTTACTCTAGAATAACCGAAAGCCGTGTTTACCAGTGCTGTAAACTGATTTTCCACGTCCGCGTTCAGAGCACATCATCCGTTTTCAAAATCTAACTTAAATTTTCTGCGCAGCTCCAAAATCTCTTTTCCCGTCATACGAGAATCCGAGTGTAAAACTATTCAAAGAAAGCCTAAGATCAAAAATTCCTATTCCCGCTGTAATAGTTTGAAAATCCTTTGGTAAGTTTTCAAATTTGACCTAAGCACACCAATCTAACAAAACAATACCGATCGTTTTTACTGACGCACACATATAACCGTTATGCCGGCCATACCCGAGCGTTTAACTTTCAAATTTTGTTTTCCAAAGTGGCCGAAACACATTTTAACATTCTTAATATTATTTTCTTTCTTTTACTCTATTTAATTTTTCTTTCTCACTCACTGGAAACGTAATACGCGCATATAAGCATGTAGAACAAAGCTTCGCATTCGCGCCTCTCTCTCCTACACGTATTCCAGATAATCTGTTCTCTAAAAATATCGTTTAACTTCACACGCCATCAGCTCGCGATTTTCAATTGTAGTCATGGAAACAACTGACTTTTTTTTTATGTTTCTTTCTCGTCAGCATGTAACAACATGTGTATAAGCGAGCAGGACACGTCGTGTCTACCTCGCTCTTGTGTGATACTCTATCGCGTTAATTACAACTAAATACACTACCGCAGACGCGCCATCGCAAGTAAGCTCCTCATCACGCAATCGAAGCAGAAGCTCGCAATTATAAAATTACCGTAATTTTCATTTTTCATCATCAGTCGTCTTATTGATTATTTCGTTTATTTTATCTCGAAACTTTTTGCACGTGTAAACCAGATCGGAAGTACAAAAAAAAAAAAATAGTTCTAAATGATACCTTGAGAAATTCCGGCGTCTGGTGGAACCCGTTCTCTCAAACGAATTGATAAACATCACAGCTCGAATAAAATAAGATCAAGACTGGTGAGGGTATTTGACACTCGGAATCCAATTTTAAAACGGGTTCTGTTGGTACAGTTTTGACATTTTCATGTCTTTGCTTTGGCACGTAAACTTGAAAAGCGTCACGTAATGGAGCGTCACGTAATGGAGCGTCACAGAAAAGCGTTACGAAAATTTCATGTCTTTACTTAGGTACGACTGATCACTAATAAGAGAGCATTGAATACCGATTTCCCACATAGGCGAGTATGAATTCAACAGAAATAGATAAAAGTGTTTCCTATAACGACTTATCTAGACCTATGAAGATCGTAGGTTTGTGTATTTCACACGTCATTCATTTTCTGAGCGCACTTTAGTCTCGTGTAAACCGTTACCGCGTGTACACTGCATTCCTTCATTCCAACGTTTCCCGCGAAAAGTTTTATGGATTCCGAAAAGTTTCATAATTTAGTTCGCGAAGAGAACGGTGTAAAAAAAAAAAAAAAAAAAGTATAAAAGAAGACAATTTTGAAATACTTTGGACGGAAAATTCGACAAATTATAAAAGTAGAATAAGCTTATTTTTCATATAAACGTAGATGGTAAGAACGTGTTTTTCTGTTTTCTTCTTCTTTATTAAACTGGTCATCTAAAAATCTAGAAATGCTAGCATAATTATTAAATGCTTCGAACCGATAAGAAGAATAACAGACAGAGGAGAAAAGAGCACAAGATAGAAGAAATAGTATACAGAGTTGCTAATTAATACAAATTAGGAAAGTATAATAAGGACGCCGAACGGACAAAATCATGAAAATGTCTCACTGTGTTGCGGGCATCTACAGGCAAGCTGATTTATATACTTTAATAGAACTCTGCCTGAGCGTTTGCGTATGATTTAACTTGAACTTTAAAATCTTTAACATTGACATGAATTTTTTTTCTAAGTTTTACTCTTCCAGCCTGGTGACCTTGCGTGAGTATATGCGAGTGTGTATACAACAGGTGCATATACAACGTTGGTTTGCATATATAACGTCAGTTTGCATATACAACGCCAGCTTGCATATATAATGTCGGTTTGCATATATAATGTCGGTTTGCATATACAAAGTTGGATTACATATACAACATCGGATTGCATATACAACGTCAGATGTAGATAGGGTAAATCATGCAAAGAAAGTACAGATCTAAGTATGTGAGAGTGACAGGTTTCTCCAGCGAGAAAGTTATATACTGCCATCAGTCAGTCTAGCACCAGTCCAAATATTTTTGACGAAATTGTATGCATACAAGTGAAAAATTCAAAGATGATCTGAAAATAATGTATGTATCTATAACACGCTGCAATGCATGCAGTTGTGAACGATACGCGGTATCATGCCCCAATTTGTTTTATTGATACAAACTTCGTTTAAAGGTAATATTTTTTCGAGTTTTCATCTCAGCCTCACGTGTGTTTAGTACATTAACGGCGGGTCCATATTCCATCGATCACTACAAGTATGTTTAAACTATATCATTTCCGATATGTCCTGCATCCACCTTCTACAGCCATGCACTTGACAATAATTTTATAATGGTGTGGTAGTGTAATTTGGATTTTTAATCGTGTAAATTAATAATTTATTTACCTTTTTTTATTATTCTCTTCCTCGCTATTGTACAACATACGTTTATACAAGCAAAAACTAGTGTATTATTTTCATCCCCATTTCACATATTGCATTTTGCAGTTAAATTATCGATTTTTAGCTAAAGATGTTGATATTACAACATTTTCTCGCAGATTCTAACGCCATACTTTAACAGTTTAATTAACTTGTTTATCAATATTTTCGATATATTTATTTTTTTCTCTTTCATCGGTAATACCTGCATTTCGCATCTCTCTCTTTCTCTTTCGTTTTCCACACGCTACTTTATATCTTATGCATCATTTGATCCATACCACCGCGCAAACATATATCTTCACACCAATACATAATCAGGCGCGAATATGTGCTGATAAAAGTTTAATCACGGAACTATTAGTATTTTAATTATTACTTTTCTCCATCGTACAAACTTTTATCACGGCTGCTGTTTTCGTCAACGCATAATTTGCAATTGCAGACCAATGTATTATTTTTAACTTTTCAACATTTTCAATTAAAATATTTCCGATCATACGCAATTATCGAATTCTCTTTAACTATAAACCAGTCTGCGGCTAAACATTCACCAATGTAATATGACTAATTTAAAAATACTTTTATACGTCGCTATCAAATCCAATCGTTATCACCTTAGTCACGTATAAAATTTACGTTTTAATTATCGCTAAAATGTCACGATCTTTTTTCTATACGTTTTTTTTTTTCCGTTATTTTCTATATACTTTCCAACAATCTTGCGGTCGTGTATCGCGGAAATCTATTAATGTCAACAGCTGTGTGTGGTAGTGTGATGTAAGGAGCAATAAATGTGAAAAGTCTCTTTTCAAAAGCTACATGGTTGCACTTTGTGTAACGAGTCAAAAATACCGAATGCATGAGACACAATATATATGCAGTCAAGACAACCAAAAAATGGATGTTCATCATAACCACAGTTCGTCATTGTACACAATTACAAGTTCTTCCTCGTTTACTCTCTATTCTTTCATCACGCATGGAATTTTTTTGTGCGATACCGTCTTCACGAAGATGCCATTCCCATCGTCTATTTAAAATTTCCCAACACGCGACCGAATAACCCAATCATCTCGCCGATTATGTTCTGGTGCACACGAATCGACAGAAGTAACCATTTTAAGGTACGCGTGTCACAACTTCAATCGCAGATTGACCATACTTTATGCGATAATTGAAATAAATTCACTCGCGACACCGCCGGTGTTGCATCTATGGATTAACTTGAAATTGTTCTCAGATTCTGTATTGATCGAAATGATTTTTACCAATGCGAACGGATTGATGGCGTGCGAACCTCGGCATAGCGCTATTTTTTAATAGCATCAAAAATCCGAGTTCTTGTCTATGTTACCGCGTAGTTTCTTCTATAATGAAATCGAATTTACTCGGTAAAAGAATATGGGCAATAGCGGCTTGGGTTGTTTAACTGAATCAGGCGTGTTCATTGAAAGGAACTATAATCTAGAATGAAAATAAAATGGTTGCCAACACCTGGCCTAAATCTCCAGCTCGTTTATGGGCGTAAACAACAGGTGTGTTTTTGTTGGTTGCGGTAGTGTGGCGTCTTTCGAAAAGTTCTTTATTAAATTAAATTTTTAATTCTCCCTCTATTATTTAAATGAGCGCAAGTGTGAGGGCATATAGGCGCGCGTTAATTCGTACGACAACAAAGACGAAGCATCCCGCTACGGTGTGCTTTCTGTTTCTTTCGTTCTTTGTGTAAAGACGTTGTCCATTAACTTCGTGATTTTAATCTGCTTTTCCCATTTTCATTATTAATCGTCCGAAATGTTTCGTTCCGGCGGGAAAATTAATTGAATTAAACGGAAAAACATTAAAAAGCTACAAACATATGTTATTGTTTACCGAAAAAAATTCAATTAAAACGATACGATCGCAAAATATAACTTTACCAAAGCGAACGTATAAAGCAAAAATTTGAGGATTATTGCCAAAACTGTGAGTGAAATTTTACGTTTTAAATGAAAAGTAGCGCGTCTTTTCATACCGTCCGTCGAACTCATAAACCTTGAAGAAGTTGAATTTTTTTTTTTTTTTTTTTTATGGCTTTTAACACAAACTCCATCCATTGTCAAGTTTGAATTATGAACACGTAAAGAAACTGGCGCATGAATACGGAACGATTTTATCGAATTCATGATACCAATGGCGCTTTGTTAAGTAGCGTGCAACAGGACCTCCGACGTGAAAAATTGATCGATCGGTACAGCGTCTAAATTTAAATCGGAAAGACTGATCCATACCAATTATGAGCAATTAATGTGAAAGTTGACTTTGTAGTTTTCTTTATTGCGTTTTGGCTTTGATTATAATATATAGTCTCGCCGGTTATAGTAAAGGAAAAATCAAGGGGAACTTCCGTAACATTTTAGCAGGACCATTTAAAAAATTGTTAATCGATGCGACTGATGTTAAAAGAGAAATTGATCGGGAACTTACACAGCTCTTATATGTGATGTTAAGGAATGTAAAAATTAAAACAAGAATAAAAAAAAAAAGAAAAGTATTCAGTAGCGTAAAATTCTGAACTTCTTTTTAGTATGGAGCCGGGACCTAACCGCTCGAAAACGTTGCGCTTGAAGGGAAACAAAATGTACGCTGGAAGGAAGACGAAATGTACGCTGGAAGAGCGACGAAAGTAGCGCACTGGAAAGGCGACGAAAGTAGCGCGCTTATAATAAGAATACCCCACTGTAATAGGACAAACGGGTTTATAGTGAGTCAGCACATTATCATTTTCATAGACGAGGTTAGAGCATGATTGGAGCCGCCGAGCTGTTGGAAATTCTCAGTTCACAGCTTCAACATATTGCCATGGAATTCGATAAACCGTATTCGGACTACCGTAATAGGCTAGACGGGTTTATAGTGAGTCAGTGCATTTCTTCTATCTTTGTCCTCGTCTTGTTCTTTGAATACGACTTTTGAATTAAAATTTAAAAATATCAAATGTTTCGGCGTACCCGCGTGTTTTAACAGCTGCCATAACTTAGCCCATTGAAACATTATCAAAGGCTACATTGTAATCCAAGAAACAGAAGTAACCCGGCACTTGTGTATTCTCTAAGTTTTTCTACCATTTGCCTCATATCCATGGGCTGACCCCTTCTATTCCTTTACCCTGGATAAATCCAGTTTGTTCCTCCGAGATCCTAAGAAGTAGGATAATATTTAAGGCGGCTCTGATTATGTGTAATAAAACCTTGATTACACGACTGATCAAAGCAATTGTTCGATAATTTTCGCATTTATCCCGGAAGACTTTCTTATGTATAGGAACGTAAGTTGTCTCGCTCCAATCCGTAGGCCATTTCTCCGTTTTCTGTCCTTTTTTTCATAGCGTAAGACATCCACGACTACGTCACCAGCTCCTTTAATCATTTCCGCAGCTATGCCATCGATTCCTGGAGACCTACAGTCTTTTAGTTTAGGTAAGTATTTTCTTTTCTTCAAAAAAAAAAAAAAAAAAAAAAAAAAAGTAGCAAGTATATGCAATATACTACTGGGTTAATAAGTGTAAATAATGAATTGTAAATATATTGTAAATTTTTAAACTCTTTGTAATTTTTTCTAAGGATAAGTCGAAATTTCGTTTCGTTAAATTTATAAATTTTGCTTCATGTTACTTGGGTCTCTTCTTTTCACTTTGCATGCGGGTTATTATTTTATTTTAAATTTAATGCCTTTTATAGTTATATTTATTATTTAATTTCATATTTTTCATGTATTTCCTGTAATGTACGTTCTATTTTATGTATCGTATATTAGTGTGCAAGCTTAATTTTATTTCTTAGTACCCGTTTTGTTTGTATTTTCACGCGAAAAATTCGTTTAAACTAAACATTTTCCATAGCGCTTTGCAACACATTTGTGGATTTTCTTTGAAATTGAATTTAATGGCTTCTTCTACTTCAGTCCTTAAAATAGGGGCTTCGCCTCTGTATAAGCCTTCGTTCTTATTTCCTCTCCATCACTCATGAGTTTCTGACAATATTGCCTCCACCTGTTTAATATTTCTGATTTTGCATTAATTCCTTTGGTTATCTTCTATTGTGAATATTTTTGTCTTAAATGTATTTGTCAAATTTCTTCATCTTCTTATATATGTAACTCTCTTGATTCTTTGTATAGAAAAAGGTAACGGATCGTTGGCAAGCGAAACAGCGAACGAAGCTTGTGTGGAACCGAATTATCATACACTGTTAAACCGCTGCTATCGAACGGGCAAACGTCGTTCGGTCGAGTGGAGCAAGTCTTAATAGCTCGTTTAAGAATTGAACACATCAGACTGACGCATATCTTTATCAAAACACCGAACCGGCTTTCTACATGTGCCAACAACCGATGCATCATTTATTTTAATAGATTGTCAGAAATACTAAAAAGCAAAAGCTTATACAGCAACATTAATATAAGTATTAAATATATATTGCTGTATTAACATTTTACTTAACTTCCAGAAATCGTGTAATCTTTGTAACAATCTATAGAGTCTATAGATATGCAGATGACCAAGCAGTAGAACGTTGTAGAAATAAAAGAAACAAAAAAGAAAAGAAAAAGAATTATACAAGACAGTACTACGGTTAATCATAACAAACTTGATAGGGGTAATCTTTTTTTAGAATGCAGTAATTAGTGAAAAGTTTAAAATGTAAACACATTATTTTTCCGACAAATTAGAGAACTATGTATATTTATTATTTTTCTGCCGTACAGCGATATCGACAAAATAATCATCGTTGTTCGGCTAATTATAATTATCTACCGCTCGTTATTAACGATATAAAAATTAATCATTGTACGAGACAAACGTACCTGTTTGCAAAATTTCATCATCATAATAACCGTAAGCGCAATCGTGTCCCCACATCAAGTTAGAGCTTTCTAACGAGCTTTGCGTATGTGTATTCATTTGAACTTTGACATTTAAAACGGGAAAATGGCTAGATTAAAATCGTCAATTATTTTTTGACACACGCACTCACCGTTAATTTTGATTGCCGTTGAAAATCAATAATTCGGAATGACCGAATAAAATATTTTTCGGATTTAACTCGATAAGAGTGTTCCTATTAAACGATACTTATTTCTGCATTGTGCCCGATGAAAAAATTTAATAATATATCGTGTAGTTTTAAAAAATTATAAAAAACAACAACAAATATAACCTTTTTTTATATACCTTCTCAGAAGTGAATAATCCGAGCTCGTTCCAATAAGTATCAGCGAATCATAAATTTTAGTTCGAACTATAATACAATTTGCGAAAAATAATTATTGAAAGGAAAAAATCTTTAATTTAATTTAATTAAAATACTCCTGCTGATGCGGCTGATTTTTCGTATCGGAGACACATTGCGTATTTTTCAGTTATAAGTCTCTCGATGTGGATGCATCAGATGTAATGGTACGGATCTCCGATTAAAGGCTGAAAGAAACTGCGATAACTGGTGGATCTCAGATAATAATTATATCCGTACAGGCCAGGAAAATACTGGCCTTTGAGGAGGGATTGTGATAAGCTAGTTTCCTATTGGAAAAATCAAATATCCGTCTTTAACAGAACCATTTACTATATAAATTCCGCTTACTATGGCGCACAAAATTACTATATTCAAAAATTGGCGAACAAACATTTTTAGTAACATTTTAGATTCACAAAAATGCATCCGACTGTTTTTGGCCATCCAACATACACCGAAGGAGGGGGGGGGGGACAAAAAAAAACAAAGGTAACAAAAGTACAAAAGATTCTTGATGACCAAAATCATTTAAAATGAAATCATTTATCGATGGAAATTTCACGTCCGCCTTTTGATCTATTCTCGATTTGGTTGTGAAACAAAATTTTTTTCCGAAAATCAATAATTGGTCTCCCTACTCTCTCATTAGTGCCGTTGGGCTTAATTCATTGTGAACCTTAACTTCACAATCCATGATACCTTATCAAGGGTATGGGACTTACTTTACTTTAGAGGGAAACAAAATTAGCTATCTATCGTAGCACAGTCGGTTAAGCAGTACGGCATTTAGTTCAGGAAGGGACTGATGTCCCGCTGCCACCGCACATTCAAACTTCAAAAAAACTTCACTTGCCCTATGTTAATGTATATAGTTGACGCGGGCGCCTTAAAAAAAAAAAAAAAAAAAAAAAGTTTACGCGAATTTGTAATTTATTAACTATATTTAAATTATAAGTAATAATTTGATCATTTTAAAGCGAAATAGGTAATTTGTAATAGTAGATAATACAGAATAGATAAAAAGAAATAACTCCTCCAAACATTTTCCTTCCAGACCTCAATCAGCGTACAAGAACAGAAATAACGAAGCGTTCACTTACAGACACATCAACATCAAGCTCCCAGTATTCGTATATAAGCAGTAAACAACTGCTAATTGAAAATAAAAAGTCAAAGAAAAAGAGGGCAAAGAGATCACCAAAAATCTCAGAATCAGAACTAGTAGAAGACATATCTCCTTCACTCAGTGAAGTTGATGAAACCCGGGACTTCAAAACATCTCAAACCCCAACGCTGAAGGAGATTTTTAAACCATTGCAAAACTTATTCCGAGACAATGAAACCAAATACCCACTATCACTAATAAATTTTATGCTCTTTATAGACATGTACAATGGAAGCAAATCAGTAATAGAAAATGCTAAAGAGTTCACTGATGATCTACCAGGTCTATTAAACATGATGACTGAATCGTACCCGTTTTTACAACACAAAGGTACAAAAAACCGGTTCACGAGAATCATACGCACTCTAGAACAAGACGCAAATAACACTGCTTGACGGAATTGTATCACAAATTACTATTTTTACTATTTAATGAGTAACAACATAATCCTACAGTGGAATATAAACGGATTATCGCTACACTACGCAGAACTACAACAACTTGTCACCCTAAAACAACCAAAAATCATTGCCTTGCAAGAGACCCATTTAAAACCATATCAAAGTTTTAACTTACGAGAATACCAAACATTTCGCCTAGACGACTCCAGCCGCCTTGTTACAGCGGGTGGAGTATCAATTCTAATTCATAGCTCCATCTCCTGTTATCAGGGAGTAAATATTAATACAGAATTGCAAGTTATAGCAGTAACAGTGAAGCTCTCTTCAAAAATACATGCACCGAAAATCACTATATGCAACATTTATCTCCCTCCAGATTTATTATTAAGCAGAGATCACTTACAAACAATCGTTAAGCAACTCCCAAAACCATATATAATCCTAGGTGACTTCAATGCTCATAACAAAACATGGGACTCAACAAACAATTCTAAAAGAGGATGTTTAATCGAAAAATTATTTCTATTCGACGAACAACTACTCTTATTAAACCCCAAAAAACATCCAACTCACTTTAACGCGGCATCTAAAACCATGTCCACGTTAGACCTAGTCTTCGCTACAGCATCTTTAGGTGGAAGATTTAAAACAGAAGTCCATCACGATCTATGCGACAGTGATCATTTTCCAATAATCACCTCATCACTTGGCAATCTTACCACATGTCCTCAAACTTTTCCATCGAAATGGAGAATAGAAGATGCTAACTGGGAAATATTTAAAAGTGATACGGAGATCACTTTCGATCACAAAGAAGAACTGTCAGAAGACATTGAGAACTTTACATGTTTCATCCTATCTGCCGCAGCGAAGTCAATCCCAAAGACATCAGGAAAAATACGTCAAAAATCTGTTCCGTGGTTGTCAAAAGATTTGCATTTGGCTATACAGAAACGGAGAAAAGCATTTCGTAAGTTCTGCAGATCAAAGTTAAAAGAAGACTTTGAAGCATTTAAAAAGCAAAGAGCTGAAACACGACAAGCAATTAGGAAAGCCAAAACGGAAAGCTGGAATAAATTTATTTCTGAGATAAGCTTCAAAAGTTCGTTAAAATCAGCATGGGCAAATGTTCAAAAAATACAGGGTCGGAAACAATCATCTCCAATAACTTCGATAGACGACAACGACACGACAATCGAAGAACCTATCCATATTGCAAACAGGTTCGTGGAATACTTCGCTTCGATATCATCTGATCATAACTACTCACAACAGTTTTTGAATATCAAAAATAATGCAGAAAAAACTTCAATCCCTTTCAATAATAATAACGAAGAAGAGTATAATATAAATCTGACATGGCAAGAACTAACGTCATGCATTAATAGCCACATTCATAATACGGCTCCCGGACCAGACAATATTCACCCACTAATGGTAAAGCATCTACACATTACAGCACTAGAGTATCTTTTAGAAATTTACAACAAAGCTTTTAAAAATTCGATATTCCCTACTTGCTGGAAAATCGCTATCATAATCCCCATCCCCAAATCGAATACGAACTCCTCTATTAACAACTATAGACCAATAGCACTCACAAGCATACTGGGTAAAATATTAGAACAATTGTTAAACAAAAGGCTCTCATGGACACTTGAAACCAACAAGATACTATGTATCCACCAATATGGTTTTAGACAGCAACGATCAACACAGCTAGCGGTAAATGATCTTGTCATGAATGTAAAAAGATCATTCATAAATTCGAATTCCACAGTCGCAGTTTTCTTCGATTTTTTTAAGGCTTATGACCGTGTATGGCGGTACCTCATCCTCAAAAAACTACATCAAATCGGAATAGATGGTAATTTAGCAAACATAATCAAAAATTTCCTTACTGATAGAAAGATTCGCGTTCGAATAGGCAACATTCTATCAGAGGAAAGAACAATCTCCAACGGGGTACCTCAAGGATCACCCTTGAGTGCTACTTTGTTCCAGCTTGTGCTAAATAATATTACTTCAGTTGTCGAGAAGCCAATTTCTATCAGAATGTTCGCCGATGATGTTAGCATATCTCTTCAAACATCGTCGCTCGAAATCGCTAAACAAATAATACAGCCAACGATAGACAACATAAATACCTGGAGCCACGACCATGGTTTTCTAATATCCGCCGAGAAAACAAACTACATAATCTTCTCAAATAACAAAAGAAAACAACAAAATATAGTTTTGACACTGCGTTCCAAACCAATACCAGAAGTACAAACAGTTAAGTTTTTAGGAATCCTGCTTGATAAAAAACTATCATGGAAGGACTATATAACTTACATACGATCGAAATGCATCCGCCCTCTAGGAATTCTCAAGTTGCTCAACCATTCTGATGTAGGATGCAGCAGAAGAACACTGTTACATTTATATCGATCCCTCATCCGAACAAAATTGGACTATGGCGCTCAATTTTATAATTCAGCAAGCCGCACAACCTTAGGAAAACTAAATTGCATTCATCATCAAGGCATTAGATTAGCGACAGGAGCGTTCAGAACCACACCTACGACAAGCCTCTGTGTAGAAGCTAACGAACCTCCCCTCAAATATCGAAGAATGATCCAAACTGCAAATTTCCTAATCGCCGCAGCAGCTGTACCAGATTTACCAACAGGAAATCTTCTATTTAACAACTATTATCGAAATAAGTACAAATCAGCCCAAAAGGAAGATCAACATATTGCATTCAAATTTGAGGAAAATATCCGAATCTCCTATACCGCGAAAACATACCGCTCGCTTCCCCAGATCGCCGTACGTCCTGCACCATGGTCGAAACCGACAATCCAAATCATCGACGAGCTGTTAAAGTTATCAAACAACTGCGCAAGTACCGTAGACATGCAGTCAAAATTAAATAGTATTTTAAGACGATATCCAAACAGTGTACACTGTTACACCGATGGATCAAAAACAGCAATGGCAGCCGGAGCAGCTTTCTTCATTCCTAATACAATAAGCAAAGCTGTAAAACTACCGTCGTGGAGCTCAGCTAAAACTGCTGAACTATATGCAATATACCTTGCATTACAAGAAATATCGCGAATACATACAGAGTACCAGTTCATAATACTAACTGACTCGGCTAGCGCCCTTGCAAATATTCAATTAATATATAACACCAACCCGATAGTGCAAAGAATCCAAAAAATAATAACAGAATTACTTTCCAATGGACTGGATATTCTATTCGTATGGATCCCAAGTCATAAAGGAATAAAGGGTAACGAAATCGCAGATAAATTAGCAAAGAGAATGAATTCGCTGTCCCTGGGTACTAATACCGAAACCATAATAACCACAGATGATCTAAAGAAAAGATATAAAGAGAAAATTATAAATTTGTGGAATGCAGAATGGAGTTCGACCTCATCCACAAACCATCTCAGAAGCATAAAAGAAAAGATCGAGGAATGGGAGTCATCTGATCGAAAATCACGAAAAGAAGAATAATTTTAACTAGATTAAGACTCGGCCATACCAATGTAACCCATTCGTACCTTTTCAATAACACACCACCTCCATCATGTCCCTTTTATAACACTCCTCAGCTTACTCTTCGACATATCCTAACAAACTGCAATAATTTATCCGAATCCCGTCAAAAATTTAATCTGTCCCCAAAACCTATCCCATTTACTACGTAATAATAGTTCATATATAAATGACCTCTTCCTATTCCTCAAAAAATGTAATTTATATTATACTTTATAATTAACAACAAAAGCGCGGCTTGATAACCTCATTGTTGTGTTAAAGTCGCATAATAATAAAAAAAAAAAAATAAATAAAAAAAAAGAATAGATGAAACAGATTATAAATTTAAACTCGCTTATGCGTTAAGATAGCACGATCAGCGAAAGCATTATCAGATAGACACAAGCCAAGTTTTGTTTTCCATCGTGAAATAAAAAAAAAAAATTTGTTACAATTTTGGAAACACTAACTGGCCTGTGTTTATATATTTCTGATATTGAGTTCACCTTATGTGTACAACAATAAAATAATAATTAAACTAAACTAATATTAAGAACGGTACTATTTACAACTAACCTTAATCTCACTCATATTCCAAAAACCAATGTAGTTGAAAAGTAAACTTCAATCATAATGAAGAAAGGTTACTTACTAAACTAGAGCTAAAGTACAATAAAAATACAGATAGCGATGTGTAAATAAAATTTATCTTCACCTAGAGAGGAGAAAGAAGTATATACGAATTATTCGCTTTAAATTTGAAGATATAAAATTAAAATTCACTAATACAAATTCTATTTCCCCAAGTGAGAGTTCGGTCGTGTGTTCATGCGTTTATTGTAATAAACGTTTTCTCGTTAGTTGAATACACGGAATTACGTATTTTTGTCTTTATCTTTATCTTTCGCGATAGTGTGTGGTTTTGTCTAGTGCGGGCTACGGACGTTAACAGTATTATGGCGGTAATACCGCCGGATACAGCCATCGACTTATCAACTCCTCAACAACTTCCCACACCAACTTTGCCAACACATCAACAGCAATCATCATCAATAATATTACCGTCACCACTATTATCAGAAGAAACATCTCCATATATAGGTAAACAAATCCAACAGAAATCAGGTAACAACAATTCACAACTAACTACACAAACAACAGTGCTAACAGTTACGTTAAAACAGCATCAGCTTTTAATTTCCCATCAAAAGAACAAGCAATAGTTTTTAACATACCGAAAGGAATCAATCAAAAAGATTACATTATTAAAATAGGAGAAATCATAGAACCTCAAAATTTAAAATATATATCACGAATGTCACGCGACAGGTTTGCGATATTTTTATCCAGTAAACATTTCGTAGATTATTTAGTAGATACACACAAAACAATCACAATAAGTAACGACGTAATACATTTTTAAGAAGACTAATAAACCCTAAAAAAAGAATAATAATTTCAAATGTCTGTCCTTCTATACCACACTACATTATAGAAGAAATACTCAAAAAAGACTATAATGTAAACCCAGAAACCCCGATCTTTTTTATAAAGTACGGGATGGGAGAAACGAGAGGATACGAGCACTTATTAAATGCCAAACGACAATTTTTTATAAACCCAGAGGAAATCAAAAAAATCTCTGAAACAGTACTCATACACTACGAAGAAATAACATACCGAATATTTCTATCTCCAGACACAGGTTCATGTTTTGTATGTAACGAGAAAGGTAGTAAAAACTGTCCAAACACGATAGAAGACGAAGACATTTCAAACAACGTAAATGATAAAATAAATGACAATAAAAATGTAAACGTTGACACCAACTTCCCCACTCTTCCGTTAACGCAACTCTTAAATAGAGCTGCTAAAAGAGCACTATCAACAAATTCTTCCGAATCAATAATGTCAGGTAATAAATTAAAAAATGAAAAGAAACCCAAAATTAACAATATATTATTAAACGACCAAAACGCTAAAACAGATGATGCAGCAGAAACAAAAGAACAGGAAACAGTAACATATGACAGCGACCAGCCCATAAAGAAGAAAATGAATCGATATTAAAAAAAGAAATATTCAAACCGTTAGAAATAAATATCCGGAAAAATGAAGATAAATATCCGCTTTCGTTAAATAATTTTATGTTATTTGTAGGAATGTGTAAGGGGAAAAAAGATATTCTCCAGACGGCAAACGAATTTACGGAAGACATAAATAGCTTAATGAACATGCTAATTGAAAATAAACCTATCCTACATAGTAGATCAGCAAAAATTCAGTTCACAAAAATTATCAAAAATTTATCTTGTCAATTAAACACTCCTAAAGAGCAAAATAATCATATAAATAATACCTGATGAAAAGTAATTTAAATATATTATTACTTAATGTGGGCAGAACCAAAATTCAACAGTACGAAATATTAACAAATAGTGAACAAGACTTAATAATAATACCGGAACCGTATATTTACAAAAACAAACTATATGGAATAAACAATGAACAGTATGAAATAACACAGTCGAATATTGCAATAGCCTATAATAAAAATATAAACTTGTCAATAATAGGAACTACTCAAAATATCATTTCAATTAAAATAGGAAATTATATTTCATTTGCGTCCTACTTTTCCCCTAATGAAAGTATAGATCCACACATTCGTATAATTAACCATTTAATCACACAATTTCAGGAATTAAAACCGATACTGTTAGGTGATTTTAATGTTAGATCAACGATATACGAAAATTTAAACAATATAAACTATAATACGAAAAGAGCAGAAAAATTCGAAGAATTCCTATTTGCCAATGATCTAAGCGTCTGTAATCCTTATAACATAAAAACTTTTAACAATCACAATGGGAGCAGTGTAATTGATCTTATAATTGTCCACGAAACAATCAGCCAGAACATTAGAAATATAAAAATATTACCTTCTTCCGTAACGCAACACTTAACAATATGTCTGTAACTCTCAATAAGGAAAGATAGTAAATCACTAAAGGAAAATACACTAACAGTTGACTATGAGATCTTTCAAAAACAAATTATCAATGCAATAAAACAAAAAATAGAACACATTGAAAAAGTAACTAAAAAAAAAGATTTAGAAAACGAAATCATAGAATTTACAAACATAATAAAAGTACTAATCCACAATTCACTTACAAAAACAAAAATTCGCGACACATCTTATTGGAATGGAAAATTAGAAAGCTTTAAAAATATACTAAAAAAACTACAAAGAAGACTATACAAAAGCAAAAATAAAACAAACAATAAAGTGGAATCATTAAAGATTAAAATTAGAAAACTGAAAAAAGAATACAAGGAAGAACTGCAGTCATCAAAGCATGAAAAATGGAAAGAACTGATTAATTCGTCGACAATCTGGGGCAAGCCGTATAAAATATGTATGGACAAAACCAAACAAAGGGTAGACATGCCTGCTTTTAATGTCGGTGGATGCATCGTACACGATAACATTGAAAAACATAAAATAATTTTTGCTGAATTATTTCCAAACCGAACACTTAAGTTGCAACCGACTCAGCCAGATAAAACTCTTCAAATATGTGAAAACAAATTAACTACAACAATTAAAAAACTGAACAATAGGAAAGCCAATGGACACGATCAAATTTCTAACAAGATGATTAAATTTCTTCACAAAGTAGACGAAAAAATATTTAAATCTATTTACCAAAAATGTATCGAACTAAATTATTTCCCTAACGTCTGGAAACAAGGAAAAATTAAAATAATAAACAAACCTGGAAAAGATTTAACAAATCCGAAATCATACAGGCCTATAACGCTACTGTGTCCGGTTTAAGTAAAATATATGAAAAAATCATAAAAAAATTTTCTTGATACAGAAATAAAAGAAAAAGCGATTTTAAACGAAAATCAGTTCGGATATCTTAAAAACAAATCAACTGAGCTAGCAATAAAAAAGTTATGCGACTATATTGAAAAATATAAAAAACAAACAAGACATACGTTACTAATCAGCTTTGACATATCCGGAGCATTTGATCAAATAAAAATTGATGAAATCTTAAAAATAATGAAAAGAAAAAATATATCTGGTACAATACAAACTATAATTCGTAACTACTTAACAGATAGAAGAATTGGGTTATTTAATCAAGAAAACAAAATCCCATACAACAGGAGTGTCAACTCAGGAGTAACACAAGGTTCGGTTCTAGGGCCAGTACTCTTCAACATAGCAATGAGCGAAGTTCATAATTTGCATTTCAGTCAACACTGCAACATGATAAGCTACGCAGACGATATAATGTTAGTAGCAGGAATTAATAAAAAGGACGAAGTTTACAATATAAATGAAACAATAAAAAAATTGAGTAAAAACATTCAAAACTTAGGCTTACAATTCAACATAAATAAAACCCAAGCACTACTAATAAGTAGAAAACAAGACAGGGAAGAAATGATACATTGCATTGAACAGCACTTATGCATAAAGATAAAGATAAAATAAAAATAGTAAAAGAAATAAAATACTCGGGAATAATCACAGACACAAATTTAAATTTTGGAAAACACATCGAATTCATAATAGACAAGGTTAAGATTAATTTCGAACTAAAATCACTATATTCAAATATGTTCGGTTTCAAATATAAAGATAGAATAGTACTCTACAAAGCCACTTTTGGATCTATAATACTGCAGTATATTTTCCAGTTTTACGAGAAAAAGACAAGAATAAGCTGTTAAAATTACAAAGGAAAATATTAATAGGAACAATCTCTGGTTATCGCACAATATCATATACTTCAGTCAACATCATAGCAGGAATAATACCTATAGACTTAAAGTTAGAAACCGTAAACCAATCCCAAGAACTCTGCCAGACTTCGCAGCAACCGCACCACCTTGGAGTCAGCCAATCACAAACATCAACATATCGCTGACAAAATTTAACAAAGCACAATACCCCTCAAACATAGCACAAATAGCAACAAATATCATAGCGAGCTACATAGACCATGCATGCCTCTACACAGATGGAGCAAAGGCAATAGGTTATCAGTCACCGGCGGCATGCTCCTTCGAAGTCTCAGGGGCAGCAGAGTCAGTTAGACTGCACGATTGCTGTACAGCACTGGACGCTGAAATATACGCGATGGTCTTTTGCATCCAACACTATACCGATAGCAACCCCCAGTCCCAAAAGGCCCTACTCATAACTGACTCTCTAAACTCCCTTCAACTCATCTCGGGGATTAAATCCAACAACCCTTTGATAAGGAAGGTCCATTACCTATTATACAGGTTATCACATTTAAACTCCGAAATGTCCTTCCTATGGGTGCCGGCTCATGTTGGGATTCCAGGCAATGAGCGTGTCAATCGAGCAGCTCAGGCGACATTGTTCTCTCCAATGCCACACAACCCCCCTCTTCCCCCTACATTGGCTCATTTATTTATGCAGCAAACTGGAGAAGAATGGCAACAGGAATGGAGATCTTCAAGTACGTTTCTCCGAAGCATAAAAACAACCACGGAGCCTTGGTGGCCCACAGACGGAGTTTCCCGCAGAGATTTTTCTGTCCTGAATCGTCTCCGAATAGGACATACAACCCTCTCGCACGGCTACATATTCACGAGCCAGGTACCCCCAAATGTCTGCCCCTTTTGTAGTCAACCGAGCGCCCTATCCACCTATCACCTATTTCTTGAATGTCCCTCTTTTGCAGTACCACGATCCATGCACTTCACCACTTCCTCTAGTTCTACGATACTGTCAAACGTTCCGCCCGCGGTCGCAGCTGTATTAGCTTACATGCGGAGCAGCAATCTGTACTATCGCGTTTAATCCCCTTAAGTAGGCTCCATGTGCTGTAATAGCCCCAGTAGTTAAACACGGCACATGGAAACCCTCATAACAATCTTATAAAAAAAAAAAAAAAAAAAATGAAAACATTGAAACAAGAAGAACTAAAATTTTAGACAAAAAAACGTTACGAAAACAGATCAATAAAATTAATTCAAGTAGTATACGACACTCTGGCAACTCAGATGTGATAAATCAAAAACTGGCAAAGTAACAACACGGGGGAAATAGTTCCAAACTTAGAAGAAAGACTACAAATGAAACATTTTTATACCGATTATAACTTCACTCAATTTTTAACCGGACATGGAAATATAATGGGGTAGACCTATATGAAACGATTCAAAATTGCTGAATCGGACATCTGCATAAACTGTAAACAGGAAACAGACGATTAACATTCGATTTCCGAATGCAATAAGTTTATAAACGAAAGAGAAAAACGGAAAGTAATAAAAAAACCAATAACCGAAATACGTAAAAAAAACTTTTTTAATTTGATCAGCTTTGTCAACCATGTAATGAATAACAAAACAAAACACATCAACAACAAATAATAACAGTAACAATCAGAAACTCTGACTGAAAAACCGCAAGGTACAGCGGAGTAAATAAATAAAACAAAAAAAAAATAAATAAAAAAAAATAAATAAAAAAAAAATAAATAAAAAAAAAAATAAAAAAAAATAAATAAAAAAAAATAAATACATATTAATAAGAAGGAATATGATTGAATCATTTTAGGTTAAATTATCGAGAGTTTTCATTCGAGAAAGAAAATATCAGTCAAAATGCGATTTTGATACTATATGTTTTTACTTTTTCCGAATTAAAATGAACTATTCGATATTTAATATAATATTCGAAGATAAATTTTACTCGGGTCTCTTTCGACTGATCTACTCACGGTGCTAAAATTATCTTTATGAATATTCTTTTACGCTTAACATTCTGGAATATTTTATTTAATATATAATCTTAGGATTTCGGTATATAATTTCCGTTATGGCGCTAACAAGTTGTATCTGTAGAACTCCACCTGTATGGAATACTTCAGTTTGCACCGAACTTTCTCTGGTCATCGATACCGTTTTTATCGATAAGTTCTGACGTTAACCCAGACTGACTGACCTAGTCTAAGTAATGCTAGAAAACAGGTCCCCGTACGATGTTAGGGGGCAGGTAAAGTTATTAGGTCAAATGCAATCGAAAGAAAAAACGACCAATGCCGAACGTGCAGCGTAACGTAGACGAAACTCGAGATTGAAGAAGAAAAAAATAACGAAAAAACCTTTTACCCCCGCTCTGAAAAAATTTCCTTCGTACCGTCCGTCCATCATCGAAAAGTCGATCGAATATTTCCACCGTTTATGTCTTTTCCGCTTACTCCTTCACCGCCACTGAAAATCCGTTCACCCTTTTCGAGTCCACCGAATCCATCAAATCGTCCGAGAAACTCTTTACCAGCATTCTTTTCGCGCTACACCTCCACTATTATAATTTTACCGCACCGGAAAAAATTATCAAATCTTTCCGGAACTTCTTTTTCCCGTTTTTGTCTCTTTTTTTTTTTTAATGATATTTATAAGCAGCGCGCAATAGTAAATTCTGAAATGCAGCTGAATACCCCCCCCCCTTTCCTTAAGGGAAAGCATCGCTATGTCAAAGTCGTCGGCCTATGATGATGATAGCTGAGGGGCTAGTTTGGAACGTCGATAACCGCGTCCCGCCGTTAAATACCTCTGTCGTCCGACGGCAACCCTACTAACAACATCGGTCTTACTGTCTGACGATGAAATCAAGTTTACCAGCCACGCGAACCGACCGAACATTAAACCGTTCTATTCGACCATCATACATGTCTGGGTTTATTAATACACCAGCGAAAATTTAACGAATGACGCCCCCTCCCCCTCCGGTACGACTGCTTCTCTTTCAAAAGAACAATGCTTTGTACCGTACAGAACTTTTCATAGAGTCGACGACATTTTCAAAAACGCTATTAAAAATGCAAATGATCATTCGCCGTAGAGCATGTGGGGTAGATGCAGCGTGATAGTTATGGAACACGAGCTAGAAATAATACCTGAAAAACGAAATACAAAAAACCAAGCACTTCCAAAAGGAAATTTGTTACAACTTTCGCAATTCCCTGATTCGGGATATAAACTGCGATCTTAAAATGTAGAGGTACATTGTGTACAGCTTCAAAAAAAGTTTTGCTTTTTAGCTTGAGACTTTAGTGAGCGAACGAAACGAAAGATATTTCGATGCGAACAATGCTTCACGGCCTCTTAATTCCATTCTTGCGCAAAATAGGATTTTTCGATTTATGTCGCTTACGCTCCGTTTCCGTCTAAATTCACGAGCGAGCCCGATAATTCAGATTTTAATAATTCACCGGCAGAGCGCAGTTGGACCGGGTCTAGAAATCGATTTATTAAAAATTAACAGCGTTCGAAATAGCGGAAAAGCAACGATTTGCACGAGAAAGAATTGCGCTTCTATTTACTCTAGCAGAATGTTGAGTGAATGGAACGGAATGTAAACAACAGCCAAGGTCTAAAATGTATTGTAAACCGTTTTGTAAAATTCACCAGCCTAACTCCTCGGCGTTCGAGAATTTCACCCACTCTCCGCTCCCGGTTTACTTCGACCGCGCAATATAGAACGGCCAGAAATTCGCTTGAATTATTCCATTTTATTGTAAAATAAATACCGCAGAGTGTACGAGAGAACGGTTTGTAGAATCGCATAAAAATACCGCTATCTTTAATGGTATATAAACATTGAAAATTTAATAGCGTATAATATTGAAAAAACTATTAGGGGCGCTAAATGTTAATTTTCAATAAAACTAAACTTATTAAAAAAATAAAATAAAAATAAAAATAAAAATAAAAATAAATTTACTTTTTTGGATCGAAATAATGGATAATACTTTTGTTTTGTAAATAAACCATTTTTATTAGACTTGCGCTCGTGATAAGGACCAGCCGTCACTGCATTATTATATCTGTTTAAAATGCGAAAATATTTAATTTAAAACCTTACGGATGTGTGGTATACGTATTATACATTAGTACCCATTTATTTTTTTACTTTTTTTTTTATTATTTTGTCTACTTTAATATTTCGCTTTAAACAAAACCGGTAATAATAAAAACGTGTCGTACTACTTTACTTTTGATTCGATTAATTTAGTTTCTTTTCATACACCATCGCTGCTTAATTCTTCTTCCTTGATTAACGTGCCGTGTACTGCCGCCTAGGCCAGAGGCACATATAAGATAAAGAGTTAGATGGAGTAGAATAGGTTAGTGGTCTTGAGGAAACGTAGGAGGCGTTCAATTTCATTTCCGTATGTTGATCGATTTTTTTGTTTTTGCGACTTATTTAAGTTCGACTCTTTTATTTATAATATTTGAACATTTCTACGTAAACAGCATTCGTTAACGGCTCTCTTTATTCGTAACTGAGTGAAGGCTAATTTCAAGTATGCATATATATTTGTACAATTCTGTTCGCGTTGATTGTATTGTCCCCATTTCGATAGTCTCTCGTTTTCGTTTGAATTCCACTCATTTTGCGCGTGAATTTTTTCCTACTTTACGATGCTTTTTGTTTCTTTTCGATCCTTTAAGTCCCGATCGTCTCTGTTCTTTCTTATTTTACACACCTTCCGTTTTCAGCGGAACTATTTTTACCCGTAATCTTTTTTTTTTTTTTTTTTTTTTTTTGAATAACAACGGCGTTCGGTGGTTTGTCAAAACGCGAATTTTATTTTTCAGCATTAATTGTTTTCGAATTTACTTTTTTTTTTCAAAAGATTCCGATATTGTTTGTTTCGTTTAAATCCGCTGCGCATGCAGCGTTGTTGTTACTAAATTGAATAAATAGGAAGGTGCCGAATAAGGTTCAGACGAAGGATACACCTAATAAGGGTTAGGATTAAAGAAAGCAGAAACAAAATGACATCGAGATTTAGCTGTAGCTGCGCGCTAAAAAGCTATTCTGAAGTAAAGAGGACCGTTTATTTAAGCCGAAATGGAGACCAGCAGTAGGTTGAATTAGCCATCGAGTAAGCTAGCCGTGGTTAATCGGTTCCTGTCGAAGATAAATATTTGGAAAAACTTTTTAGACTACTTTTGTACGGCTCCGGGAGTTTTTGAACTGAATTTTTTCGTGTACTCCGAATTTTTCTTATTATAAAATTGTTTATTATTTGTATACAAAGTTGTTCTGAAAATTAAAATGCGAGAAATGTCAGTTTATTTGCCGTCTACGGATCCAATTTGAGTGTAACCTTCTGCTGGATACCAAGTCATACTGATATCATGTACAACGACTTAGCTGACCAGGCAGCAAAGCAGGCAACAACCATGTTTCCAATTCCAGCCGTCCCTATTCCAGCAAAGGATGCTATCCATTATCTAAGACATCAGTTCCGAGACACGTGGAAGCAGATCTGGATCGATACACCGACCACAAATAAGCTACGAAGCATAAAGGCAGACATACTTCCTTGGAAAACGTCGATTCAACCATCGCGTCGTGAAGAAGTAGTTTTGGCCCGGCTCCGCATCGGACATACAACTCTCACTCACAAGCATATTCTAGATCGGAAAGATGCTCCGCTATGCTGCTATTGCGGCCAGCAACCAATAACGGTTGTCCATGTCCTCCATGAATGTTCCGTCTTTCAGTCCTATCGTATGAATTGGCCCTCTACGTTCTCATCCACCATCTCTGATAATCCTAAAATGATCGATCAAACTTTCCAATTCCTCAAACGTACTAAACTTTTTCCCCTAATATAAATTTTACAACCGGTGTCTCTGGCCATAGTAGCAGTACATGGCACCGTAAAAAAAAAAAAAAAAAAAAAAAAAAAAATTTCACTTGATGCATTCATTGCAATGGTACGGACTATTAAATAGATCGTCAGTAGGTTTTTTTCCGTTTTGTTACTTATTTACCGCTAAAACGCAGAGTTAGTGTAAGTTGGTATAGAAGGAAGACACGGCGGATTATAGAACAAAACACAATTGACAGTCTAAAAGGTATTCGAAATGTTCGTCAGCAGTGTTGGGCAGCTTTAGATGGGCCGGCAAGTTCCCCTGCTAAAAACTAATTCAGCCCGCAGCGAATCAACCTACGGTAAAGCCGTAATAAACTATTTAAAATATATCGGTTATTTTTATTTTCATTTATATATAAATATATACATGTATATATTAATTAGAACGGCTGTGTTCATCGCTCGTTCGCCTAAAAAACAGATGAAATCGTGCTCGCGCTCAAAAGTACCTCGGTGATGTTCGTTATCGTAAACATTTACTCCCTCGGTTCACTTATCGTAAACATTTACTCCCTCGGTTCGCTTATCGTAAACATTTACTCCCTCGGCCTTTGTAAACTATAATCACATCGGTTTTGTTCGTTACGACTATTCCGGTCGGTAAGAATATTTTATTTTATTTATTTTTTTTTTTTTCTTCCGGTATCGTTCGAAAAACAACTGGGCTGCAGTCCACCAGATTAACGGTGTTACCACATATTCAATAAAAATATATCGTACATCTCATTTCGGTTTTAAATTTAACTAGTTAAAATCGGTAATTGTGTTCGCTTTTCGAGTTTCTTATCTCTGCAACACTAAGTATAGACGCTATCTCTACCGCGGTCGGCATGGCCGACCACACTAAACCATCTACTGCTGCTCCATCTTCGTCATCCTTACCCGTAGAAATTCCATCAAAATATCATCTAGCAAATAATAATGTTTCAATTAATAATAACGCCACATATGCTTCTACGCTTCAGCAAAAAAAGTTAACACCGGTCCAAAATTTTAATCATCCCACGGAAGAACAAGGCATAGTTTTCAATCACATATTAGAATATAAAATATTAGACTACCTAACAGCTCTGAAAAATTTAGTTCAAGGGGCAAAAAATATAATAGCGGCTTCACGAGTAAGTGGAAACCGAGTTATTGTATTTCTAAAAAATGCACACTTAGTGCACTCATTTATAACGACATACGGTGGCTTCGAAATTAACGGACACTTTATTAAAGCGCGTAAATTAAAATCTCCAACCACCAAAATAACATTATCAACCGTATCTCCGATAATAACCAATGCAGTCTTGGAACATCATCTTGTATCAAACCTAAATATGAAGTTAGCGTCGAATATTTCGATACTTAGAATCAAGCCATTAGACGAGGAGTTTGGTCACATACTTAGTTGGCGTCGACAAGTGTATATTACGAATTACGAGGAATTAAAACTACCAAGTTCCTTCACGTTAGACACCAATGACAAAAGTTATCGCATTTTCATATCAGCCGATGATCTTGTCTGCTTTAAGTGCAACTCCTCAGGACATAAAGCAGATAACTGCGGAGCAATTTCAAACCCCGATTATTCGGAGCCTGAAGCCCACCCACACCCCTTAGTCTCTCCAAATTCTACTCCATATCCGGCAAAACTGGTTTCAGACGACTTTCCATCACTTCCAAGCAATACCTTATCCAATGAAATAATTCAAGGGACCGATAGTCCTGTTATAAAATCACCACTTGATAACAGTAAAAGGTCGCTTTCTTCAACGTCCTCTAACCCATCTGCTCACTTTTCTGCACCCAAGGCTAACACCAAATCAAAGAAAAGGCTCAAAAAAACCAGCACCGAATCTGTCAATCAAACATCGTCGGATGAAGAATCTGCGTTGGAAGATCCTGGACCTTCATCGATTAAAACAATTCTTCAGCCATTAGAACCATACTTCAAAACGAACCAAAACGCTGTACTTTCTCTATCAAATTTTTCACTCTTCCTTGACATGTGTCGGAGCCCACGAAGCGACCCAGTAGCCATAGCTAATGAATACACAGTAGATATGACGGGCTTGATTGCACTAATGAAAGAGTGCCACCTACTAATTACAGACAGGCGCACTAAAATTAAATTTACTAAAATTATAAATAGCCAAACAACCCACCTTAATCGTATTCCTAAATAAGCTATGATGATTCAGCAATCCGATATTATTTCCTGGAATTGCAACGGTTACTACACACACCACCAAGATCTCCAACTACTACTGCAATCTTACAATCCGTCCATAATATGTCTTCAAGAAGTTCACCTTCAAACCAATCAAAAAGTCTCTCTACCTTCTTATTCCTTATTATATAACACCCCAATTAATAACAGAGTCGCTCACGGCGGTGTTATCATGGCAATTAAAAACAACACTATCTTTCAACAGCTTCATTTGCAAACTAATTTGCAAATTTTAGTCATCCGTGCTCATCTTAGATATGAAGTTACTATCTGCTGTATATACCTCACTGAAAATATAGATCAGATTGAATTACGTCAACTTATTAAAAAACTATCTACGCCTATACTTCTAGTTGGTGACTTCAATGCCCACAGTCCACTGTGGGGCGGAAGATATGCAAATGCAAGAGGTAAACTACTAGAAGAAATCATTGATGAATTTAATCTTATCCTACTGAATACCGAACCCACACATTATAATTTCAGCTACAAAACATGGTCCACACTGGATCTAGTACTTGTATCACCATCATTAGCTAACTCTACACATGTTTATTACCACACTGATTTAGCTGGAAGTGATCATCTACCAATCATAATAACAGGTTTAATAAAACACCTAAGACCAATAAACAAAGACAGATTCGACCGAAACTACCGCAAAACAAATTGGGACAAATATGCACACCTCTGCACTAATGTCGATCCAGCAGAGTATGCATCTAATATACAAACCTTTACCGCCCAGCTGGTTGAACATGCAAATCAGTGCACTACTCAGAGCTCTCGAAGCCAGTTAGGGCGTAAATGCGTGCCATGGTGGACGGAAAGCTGCTCAACCGCTATTAAGAACAGACGAAAGGCTCTTAAGAAACTAAAAGCACAACCCACTCAGGAAAACCATATCACATACCGTAAACTTCATGCCAAAGCTAGATTTATACTAAAACAAGCAAAAAAAGACTCCTGGCAGAAATTTACATCCACGATTACATTTAATACACCACCCTCAATCGTATGGAACAAGATCAACTCGATGGAGCAAAACAACACTTACCATTTACCATCCATTATTATCGCTAATAACATAAAAATCAGTGAACCGGAAAACATTGCAACAGCTTTCGCTAATCACCTTTCGTTAGCTTCAAATCGTGCTTCCCCTAAATCTCTTTCTTCTTTGGCCGCAACAATAGAGGCCGACTCACATCAAGAGTTCAATAAATTACTAACACTTGAAGAACTTAATCTAGCCATTCGCACGATAAATCCCTCTGCAGCGGGATATGATAAGTTTCATGCCAATATGCTCAAATACGCCTCACAAAGTATTAACTCTCATCTGTTGAATATATTTAATTAGATCTGGATATCCGGTTCTTTTCCCACTTCCTGGCGCCTGGCAGAGGTCATACCGATTCTAAAAGAGAACAAAAATCCAATGGAACTAGACAGTTACAGACCCATTGCTCTTACGTCTGTGCTTGGCAAGGTCATGGAAAAAATAAGTCAACCGTCGTCTTCAATGGATATTGAATAATAGAAAACTACTATCAAACAAACAGTGTGGATTTCGCTCTCACCGATCTACAATTGATCTTCTTTGTTACCTACAGAGGAACATTTTGGAATCCTTCTCCAGCCATCAACACCTGCTCGCCATCTTCTTCGACTTCACCAAGGCTTTTGACACGGTTTTACATCACAAGATCCTCGAACAATTACACCAATGGAATATCGATGGTTGATTATTAGCATTCATTAGGGGATTTTTGGATCAACGTCGGTTCCAGGTGACTCTTGGCGATGTCAGCTCAAAATCTCTTGAATTAAAAAATGGTGTACCACAGGGTTCAGTCTTAAGCCCGACGCTCTTCATTATTGCTATAAATTCGATGATAGCGGAGATAAATCCAATGATCCGAAGTGTACTATTTGCAGATGACCTGGTGATTTTCGTCCGTTGTCATGATCATAAACTTGGCGAGACTATGATCCAGTAAGCTACACAGAAGCTTACTGAATGGTCCACAAACAGTGGTCTTTCCTTCTCACCTGCTAAAACTAAAGCGGTGCACTTCTGTAGAATTCATCATTGTCGGCAGCAAATGGCTATTACTTTAGGTTCAGATGCCATAGAAACTGTTCCTCGGATTACATACCTTGGCCTGATTTTCGACAGAAGGCTGTCATGGCTGGATCATATAAATTATCTCAGAGCTGCTTGCACGAAAAGGCTAAATCTGATGAAAAAGTTGTCACATACTACCTATGGTGCGGACAAAATTTCTCTTCTCAGAATATACAGAGCCTTGATAAAATCAAAATGTGACTACGGTTTTCCTGCTTACGCGTCTGCTACACCAACAACTTTGAATCGATTAAACTCAGTCCGCCATACTGCCTTACGCCTTGCACTTGGTGCATTGAGATCAACACCAATAAACCATCTTCTTTACGACTCTGGAGAGCTTCCCGCTGATCTTCATTATTCTTACATCCTTCTTAAATTCCACATTCACTCACTCACAACTCCTGATCTGCCTGACTCTACAATGTTTTATCACAACTACCAATCTATTCCTTATTCAAATTTATTCTTTCACAACAAGATTACAAACATCTTCCAAAACCTTGACATTAACCTGCCTCCTCTCTGCAAAACTAGCCAACTGTCTACTCCCCCTTCGATATCCATTCCCATAATATGCGACACATCTCTCCTAAATCTTCGCTCATCACCACAATTCACTATTCAGGACTCGTTCCAGAATCTTCTGAATATGTATAATGGTTATGAAATACTATACACGGATGGAGCAAAAAAAGGAAATTCCTGTGGTTGTGCCGTCGTTTATAAACATGTGACAATTCGATGTCCACTTCCATCAATGTTCTCCGTGCTGTCGACAGAGCTATATGCAATTTCTTGCGCAATTGATGCTGCAAAATCGGAGTTAAACCATGATATACTAATTTGCACAGATTCCCTTAGTTCCATCAGATGTATACAGAACAGGCACGAACATCAACATCCCTTCGCGAAAACTATATCGGAAAAAGCGCTTACTTATTCGGGCCAAATTGTACTCGCATGGATACCAGGGCGCAGCAATCTTGGAGCTAATGACGAGGCTGACACAGCGGCAGCAGAATCATGTAATATAACACCAATTCCACTCATATCAACGCCGAGTAAAGATATCCTGATTCATATTCGGAGTAAGCTAAAGGCAAAAGCAACGGAACGATTCGCTATTCCTCCTCACTTCGACTCCAGCGTCACAGATCCGGTAATGTCGACGTCCAGGCGGAATGAGGTAGTCCTCTGCCGCGTTCGGTCCGGACATACACGTCTTACGCATCAGTTCCTGTTTGCAAAAGAAGAATGGCCGACCTGTCCTGCATGTAATACTCCCCTTACCATCGCCCACATCCTAACTTCCTACACAACTTATACTTTCCAACGCCAACTCGCTGACCTTCCTAATAATCTTCCTAACATACTGCGGCGCACCTCCTCCGTCGAAACTAAACTCCTCCTCTTCCTCAATAATACAAACATCCTACCATTAATCTAATATAATACCTTTCCTCCCGTGCCTCTGGCCCAAGTAGCAGGATACGGCACGGTTACAAATCAAAAAGAAGAAGAAGAAGAAGAAGAACGTAATTCTTAGGCTGCCCCCTATTCGAAAAAGTGTCCCAAAAAAATGTCCCAATTTTATGTAACGCAGAATGTCTCAAAAAAAAATGTCCCAATTTTATGTAACGCAGAATGTCTCAAAAAAAAAATGTCCCAATTTCATGTAATGCAGAATGTCCCAATTTCATGTAATGCAGAATGTCCCAATTTTATGTAGCGTTCGTTATATTTTTTATAGGATTTTTGTTGTTGTTATTTAAAAAATGTCACAATTTTATGCGACGAAATATGTAACGAAAAATGTAATGAAATAACATCTTAATTTTATGTAATGAAAGTTAAATGTTAGAATAGGATTTTTGTGATTATTTTATTTTTTTTGTGTTGGTGCCAGTAAGAATGACGTTGTAAATTTTAATCATTTTATACAAAGTATAGAAAAGAAAGAGATAGAAATGAAAGCATGAGGGGTCAAGGGACACAGCCCCTTACGAGGCCAAAATGGTCGAGTTTATATATATATATATATATATATATATATATAAAACTCGGTCCTTTGGTCCTCGGAATGGGGCAAGTCCCCTTCACCCCCAGATCTAGTTCTTCTATAATTCTTATAGAAGAGTAAACTTTATCATTGGCTACGCCGTTTGACAGGAAAAAAAATCTTTATTTACAACAACGATACAATATAATCGAATTACATTTATTGAACATTTATTTCAGATGAAGGAAGCAACAACGCTTACTGTTCTTTTTTTGCTATAGCGATCAATGGTCTGTGGTAACTGAAAGAACTGCTGTAAATTTTGGTATCCACTCGTTCGATATACCTGGAAAATATTGCATCCTGAGGAGTTCAAATTTTCACCACCAGGGGATGTAGGAACGCTAAAATCGCATTTAAACCATTTTATCAGTTTTCGTGACAGGACATTTTTCCTGATGAGTTCCAATTTTCACCACCAGGGGATATATGAGCGCTAATATCGCATTATATGTATATATATACTCGCCCATTTTGGCTCCACCAAGGGGCTGTGATCCTTGACCTCTCTTGCTTACATTTCTGTTTCTTTCTCTTCCATACTTTCTGTTAAATGATCAAAATTTACAACATAATTCTTAGGCCGGCCCCCATTACATTTTATAACGAAAAAATGTCCCAATTTTATATGATGGAAAAAAAATATATATAACCAATAATTTATACCATAAATTTTATTAAACTACCCAAAACAACTTAACATACTGCCAACACATATAAATAATAATTTTTTTCCCGTTTCCATGGTATTATTAAATTAGCAATATAGTTTTTACATGTTTCTCCCTATGATAGGATTTCTTATTCATCAATCTGCACAGTAATAAGAACAAGTGTATTCATTATGTTTCTCAAAAAGGAAAACTGCCACCAAACGCAAACATGAATTGCGGACAAAGAATCAATAAAACCGATCTACATAAATACGAATTATGCGCAAACAAACATGAAAAAGAAGGATAATTATTTTTTTTTAAAGTCGTAAAAATTAAACTATTACAAACGTTACTTAAAATTGGCACATTTTTTCTAACGGAGGGCCAGGCTAAGAATTACGTTGTAATTAATACATATATATATATATATATATATATTATTGGTGGTTGTTTGCGTTAAAAATCGACCTCCAAAAATTAATGGAAATAACGCAAAAATTATGAGTCGGTAGTTCTTTAAACTTTTTTTTTTAAAAATCCTCGAAGTAACTGTTCGATTTTTTTATCATCCTTCGCGCTTTTCGTTTGTTCCTTCTTTGTAACACCGTTCTGGAACCGAGCTTCTTAGCGTTTCCCATATCTTTCTTACTGCACGGCGGTAAGAGGCAAATGTAACATTATTTATCGACGCATCATTTATTACACTTGTTCAACTTCGTTACTTTCGTGCAATACTTTTTTCATATTTTTTTCGCTCTTTTCAAAAAAAAATATTCCTTTCAAATAACCCTCAGGAAAAGCTATATCCGTGCGAATATGCTAGACTCCGCGGTACGACATATTTTACAGAGCCTAAGAAATTTCGCGGCGAAAAAGTAAATAAATAAATAAAATTTACGCTACATCATGCCGAGGTCGATGTTTCACGTGGGCTGTTCTTGGTCTGTTTTTTTTTAAATCACTCGCTATCGGTTTCACATTTGTGTCTAAATTTAACGTTATTTCAGTAGCGCCATCAATTTTTAGGTTTCGTAATGTGACAAAGATCGCCATTACGGAATTCAGTTTTCCGAAAACCAAGACGGAACTGGAATATTTACATTATTCGCGCCTCCTAAACCGATACGGGATGTCTGACTTGAGCTGAATAAAAATACAAAGAACTTCCTTTCGACGTACATAAATATATAGAGTGTATGTAGAATTTTAAAAATTCGAAAATTTTTCACGAGTAATTTTGCAATTCGCCATCAAAAAAACGCGCGAAAAAACATTAACGCTGCGGGTAAATGCCAGTTAGGCGATATAAGTTTATCAACGTGAACTGTTCGAAGGCTACGTACCTTAAAGAGGCACTGAAACAGGTTGCCAGTAGTACATTTGCAGTAATCCATCGTATTTTAATTGAAACAATTAAGAAGGTCAACAACGGACCCGGCTGGTTGTCCGGAGAAACGATATTAAGCGAAAAGTAAATAGCGCTCCATGCGGAATAGCGAGAAAACAGACTAATTCAGAGTTGAGATGATGTTCTGTTAAAATCGAATTCGCTATTCTTATTCTGCCCCAGAAACCGTTTGTACCTTGGCGCACGTTTCAGTTTTAAAAATGAAATGTATTTCTTTTTGTTTATTTTCGGGCTCGTCAATTATGGACATTACGCAAGAGCAGTTTTTATATATATATTCTTAATTCACAACTAAGTTCTAGTCGAACGAAACGCCGTTGCCTAAACGGTGACTGGCTACGGGATAAATTTAATTGCTTTTCCCTTTTCTAGTCGCTTAAACGTCATTTCGAGCTGTTCTAACTACATCTCTGCCCCCTGTTTTTCATAATTCTTCGCCTTTGTCGACCGCAAAATTTCAAAACCTTCCTTTACACAACCGCATATGGGAAGGTGCGATTCGTCTAATTTCGTCGTACCTTTTGCCAGCTCATTCGATTACAAGTTCTACACTTTTGAAATCGTATACGCTACTACTTGCCGCTAGTAAAAATGAACATTGTTTCGATACGGTAAAACAAAAACAAATTTATCGGTATTTACCTTGAATAATTTGTTGTATTCGAACTTTATAATTGTTCTTCCCAATGTACGCACAGATTCGATTATTTATTATGTTTTTTTTTTTTTTATTTATTTGGATTTGTCGAGCCAGCGCAATCGTAATTTTTTTACATTAGCAATAAATGGGAGGGGGGATATTCGAATTTCATCCGTTTCTTACACCTACGTTCCATGCGGTAATTGGTTCATTATTTTCGTTAAAATCCCGACCATTTTTGTAATATATAAATATTAATATTTATACAATTCTGTTTTATTTGTGTGTAAATTTTTTTTGAATTTTTGAATTTTTTTATAAAATAATTAAAATTAAAAAAAAATACATATATCTAAGCATCAAAAAATGGAATTAAAGAATATTTGCTCTTCGGTCTTTCTTTTTATTTTTAATTTCATGGAGAGGACCGTGTTTATCTCTCTATCGCTGTTTGAAGTTTAGGAAGAATAAATACTGTTAATTGTACAGATTTTAATTTTAAAAAAAAATAAATAAAATTGTCACGTTTACTTATTCTAGCTGATCAGAAATAATTATAAATTTTACGCCACAATAATGTGTATGATGTCGGAACAACAACAAGCAAAGAATAAATTCGGGAAGATAGTCAAATAATGAGAACAATGAAAAAAGTAAATAAAAAGAATAAAAGAAGTGAAACTTTGATTTAAAGTTATAGTATTAGTACCAAATTTACCAAATGTAAGGACCAAATGGGGAGATCTGTGTGGTTATTCTTATAAACACATATCTATAGAAAGTTTCATTTGAAGAAAAACAAAAACAAAAGCAAAAAATGAATGCATTTGTTTTATTAATGTTTTTCATTGATTGTTGGATTCTATAAAAGATATAGTAGACTTACGGGAACTAAAATATGAAATATAAAGGTTTTTGATGTAATTTTATCAATATAGTATCTAAAAAATACTGCATCAATGGGGTAGTTTCGTACACTTTGCCATTGATTCATTTCGATTATTATTAATTAATAATTGAAGTTCGGTTTAAAGGAATTCTATTAAAGGCAAAGAATCGTCTGATGTAAAATTGTAACGTTGAAGTCTTCAACTAATATCATTGGATAAGTGTATGTAAATTTTCTTTTAATAACCTTGAGGGAGTGTAAGTAATCTTTTATGTTGTATAAATTGAATTATATCACGGACCCTATGATTTGTGGAAATATATGAATGGCGATAAAAATAATTATTTCTTTTCCATCTTCCGTCTTACATTGAACAGTACATATATATGATCCCCAACATCTGTTTGGCCAAAATCTAATTGCGTAACACTGTATTATGACATATCAATATTAGAAGTAATATTATTTAACTTATCGTTTCTAATAAGGTTAAACTGCAACCCCTCCTGCTCGAACGTTCTGGCATTTAAAATATTACCCTTCATTATTCTTTCAACATTGAAATACGGCTTGCTTCCATTGAGATCATTGACACTATTTTTCTGTATGCTCGATGCCTTTCTTATTCTTTATATCCGCTTTGAGAATGTTCATTTTAGTTTTTCGTTTTCATTTTTTTCTCTCTCTCTCTCTCTCTCTCTCTCTCTCTCTCAATATACTGAATGCTTTTCTTTTTCCGATTCGTTATATCCATTTTTTATGTTTGATTAATTTTTAGTATTTGAAATTCTAATAAATTTATTTTCTTTTTTTTTTTTTTTCATGTATATACCTATCAAACTGGTATAAAATGCAATAACAAGTAACGCAAATTTTAATTCAATATACGAATTTTTATATGTATTAATACTTTAGTTATTCATAACGTACGCTCGCTCGTTCACTCGTTTTTCCTGTCAACTGCTCGTCAATTTATTTATTTACATATAAGGCGCGCCTAAAGAGGTTTCACTTCGATAAAATAAAAGCACAATACGATCGGCAGAAATTATTATTTATAAAATATTATAACACTGACATGTTTCATAGTGACAAACTACATATTCATGGTGCAACAATTAACAATTTCAAATGTAAACGAAGAAGAAGCTACCTTTTATAAGTCGTTAAATCAATAACAGTCGATATATCGAATGATAATATTTACATTAAAATCAGGGATATACGAAATAACTTGTTCCGCGTGTAATAGAATATTCATTGGCCAAACTCGTTATACCTTTAAAATAAGATATAGAATCTACTATAACGTATACGTAAATCAATTGCTGCAGAACATATTATTATTATTCATAAACACAAATTACGCACGATATTCAAAAAGATATTTAACTGTTTTGAAATTAATTAATAATATAAACTTACTTAACCATGTTGAATTATATTTCACGAACAAACATAAAGATATCGTAATTAATAGCAATGTACGAACCAACAATCCGTTACTTAAAATTAAATTATAATCGTTTTATATTCTTAACTTTTTAATATTATTATATTTTTTATTATTTTAACATTATCGACTTTTTTGATTTATCGACCTTTATTGATTTAACGATTTACATATCATACTGAGATAACTTCTTTCTTGTTTACATTTCAAATTGTCAATTGTCATGAATATGTAGTTTGTCACCATGAAACATGTTGGTGTTGTAATATTTTATAAATAATAATTTCTGTCAATTGTATTGCGTTACACAGAAATGGTTTTGATACTTAATAGTCATGACAAAAAAAGATTAATAAATATGAAAAAAAATTATTAAGTCATATATTTTAGTATTAAATATTATTTGCGAATGTAAATAAAATATACATATATACATATATGTGTTGCCCTTGCATGAGAGCGAAACCAAAAAAAAAAAAAAAAAAAAAAAAGTGTCAAAGCTGGAAAACAATAAAAAAAAATTAAATTTGCATTATAAATACTAAGCAAAAATAACCGATTACACAAATATGCGTTTTCATCGAAAATTTGCGTTAATTAATTCTGAAAAAATTTAGAGGAAAATAGTAAAAAACCCTCGACATCACTCATTAGACCTAAATGACGGCCACAACTGACTCCCCGCCAACTCCGCTTTGTGCTAATGAGCGTAAAAAGAAAAAAATGAAAAACGTTCCGCTGTTACGCATGAAAGAACTCATTTTCAGCGCGATCCATCAAGTAGACGTTGACATTTATTTGTTTAGCGATATATCATGCAATCATCTCTGTCGCGGTTGATAGGCCGCTGGCATTTCCGAAGAAGCTGTTCTTCTCAATATCTCTTCTACTATACTCTGTGTAATCTTAAATTTAAATGAGCGATTGCTGCGCCTATCTAGATTCCGGATGCTCGAACGGAAATTCGATTTTGTTGAAACTGCACATATCTCTCTTTTCGGTTATTTCTGTTAAATAACAATAATAGGGTTTTTGCATCTGGTATAAAAAAAAAAAAAAAAAAAAAAACAAGCACGGAAAACTGTTCCAGTTTCGATATCTACTCCGAGTATATTTTGTGACAAGCCCCGATTCCGATCTACGTCAACAGCAGAATTATCAGATTACGTCTCAAGTACATCAGCTTGAATTACACACTCCTTTCTATAAACCTTTTTTTCTGCCGTTGCAAGGATCGATGATCGTAAAATTTAAACAATGTAAATGCTGCATACACACTGGTCATTCTGGTTCAGCTTGCGATTATCTATTGTACCCTGGGTTGACACGCTTACAATGTCATCCTTCAAAATTGTTCGGTTCGCAGTTGTTTACATATTAATATTGGATATTCCGAATTCGCTAGCGGAAATTTTCAGTGGTACTCATAAAAACGTCCTGGATAACTTTCCCCCTCCGGTGCGCGGAACTTTTTCAGTTACTATAAAAGTCAAATTCCCCATAGACTTGTAGAGCACAATTTAAGTAAATAAAATAAGTAAAGTAAATCTCATACGGTTGATAAGGTATCATGGATTATGAAATGTTAAGCTTTTCATGACAGTACTTAATGCATCTAATGAGAATACTGAGTTCCTTCCCCTCGATCGCCTTTTACTTTCCCAGATTTCTTCTCTCGTATAACCAATATTCAATTTCAGATTGGGTACTGCTGAGAGCGACTGCGTAAGAATTGCAAAGAAATGCGAAGAAAATTTGAGCCCAGAACTATTTGGTTTCAGCCAGGAGCAGGTACCCGATAAGTGATCTTTTACACGAATGTACTTATTCAAAGGAGTCTGGAGTTCCGACAACCCCTACTTTAATGCTTTATGGACTTTGAAAAACCCGTTGATAAGGTCCAGCATCAAAAACTGTTCGAGATACTCAAAGACATTGAATTGGATCCAGCAGATCGTCGAATAATCAAAATCCCGTATCTTATCTAGAGCGCTATTAATTCATTAAACCAAAATACTACTTCGAATTTAATTAATATTAACCGCGGCGTGACTTCAATAGTCAAATAGGTACGAGAAGGTCGGAAGAGGAAAAAATTTTAGGCCCATATAATTTTGGAAGGAGAAACGCGAGAGGTGAGAAATTAGTGAAATTCTGTCTGGAAAATAATTTTAGTATTATAAATAGTTATTTTAAGAAACGCAGAGGACGACTATGGACCTGGACCTCTCCAAACGGGAAATATAATACTCAAATAGACTACATGCTGACTAATAGCCGAGTAAATATAAAAAACTTTGAAGTAATAAATAATTTTCAATACTATTCGGACCACAGGCCAGTGAGTTGCGAATTAGTGTTCAAAGAAAGGAGAAGGTTACCTGTGCAAAAGTTAAAAAAGATGTATATATCGAAGGAAAATGAAGCTGAATATAACAGAGTATTTAAAAAGGTTCTGGAGACTAAACGAATAGAAGAATACCAATTCAATATGGAAAAACTGGATGGGTTAATTAAGGAATTAATTATAAACTCAAAGCAGGAATTAATGCATAAAAAAGTATTTGGAAAAAATGGAGGGCTCCCACAAGACATTTCGGCTAAGATAGAAGAGAGACAGAGATTGATAAATAAAAAGAATAAGTCCCCAAAGGAAAGAATAGAGCTAAATTTGATGTGTAAATTAATAAAATATAAATTAAGAACCTTCAATAAAGAGAAAGAAGTGGAGATGATAAAAAAGATTTGAGAATCAACAAAGAGTACAAAAATCATAAGGAAAAATTTAAGACAAGGATTAAATTGGCATGTATGTTTAGCGAATAGAAATAACCTTAAAATATATAACAGACTAGATATAAACACCACCGCTACAAATTATTTCGGTAATCTCTACAAAAAAATAGACGATATGGAAGAAACTGACTTAATAAATGAAATACAAGAAGACGAACCAAAATTCTTAAGAGAGGAAATAGAAAAGGTAGTGGGTACCTTAAAAAGCGATAAAGCAACAGGTGCAGATGAAATTACAAACGAGCAAATAAAATACGCAGGGGGAGAAATGATAGAGCTATTAACAATTCTGTTTAACCTGATTCTAAGAAATAGGAAAATTCCTAAAAGTTGGAAAGAATCAAATATTATTTTAATTTATAAAAAAGGAAACAAAGAAAAAATGGAAAATTATAGACCAATCTGTCTAGGTTCTACCATCTCTAAAATCGTTTCAAAAGTCCTAACAAATAGAATAAAAAATATATTAGAATTCGAACAACCTCCAGAACAAGCGGGTTTCAGAAATGGGTATTCAACAATTGATCACTCACATGTTGTAAACCAATTAATCGAGAAATGTAAAGAATTCCAGATAGAGTTAAATTTATTATTTATCGACTATCCTAAAGCTTTTGATTCACTAAACCATAGATTCCTATTATCAGCATTAAAGAAACAAGGAGTCCCCGAGAATTTTAGAGCAATAATCGATGATACGTATAAAGGCATGAAAGCTAGAATAATAACGGATAAAATAGGTAAATTTTTCGAAATAGGGAGAGGTATTAAACAAGGGGACCCGCTCTCCCCATTACTATTCTGTTCAGCACTAGAGGAAACGTTTAAGAAATTAGATTGGTCAAATAGGGGTATAAAAATAAACGGAAAATATCTAAATAACCTCAGATTTGCTGACGACATAATATTAATATCGGATAAAATAGATGATTTACAGAGTATGCTAAACGAACTCAACGAAGCAGGAAAAGAGGCAGGTTTAAGTATAAATTTAGAAAAAACAAAATGGGTGTCAAATGGGAGTTTCAATAAAGAAATAAGATTGGATAACAAGAGGATTGAAAGACTTGACAATATTATTTATCTAGGTCAATTAATTTCGGCGGATAATAGAACAATAAAGGAGGTGGAACGTAGAATTGTACTTACCTGGCGGAAATATTGGTCCTTAAAACATATCTTTAAAGGCCCATATAGTAATAGTCTAAAATGTGCAATACTAAACAGCTGTGTAGTACCCACCCTTACTTATGGTTGTCAGACTTGGACCTTATCTACAAATTTAGAAAATAAAATAGAGAGACTGCAGAAGGCAGTAGAGAGGTCGATGTTAGGCGTTAGACTAAAGGATAAAATTAAACATAAAGACATCAGGAATAAACTTAACAATACTAGTATTTTTAATAGAATAATAAAGAGACAAAAATGGGACTGGACGGGACATATAGCTAGGATTGGAAGCGATAAATGGACAAAGATTGTAACGGACTGGAGTCTTTATAACAAACGAAAAAGAGGAAGACAAAAATTAAGGTGGGACGATAATATTTCTAAAATGTTAGGACATAAACATTATCAAAGAGTAGCCTGGGACCGGCGTGAATGGGCACGTTTGAGGGAGGCCTTTGCCCGATATAAGGGCTAATAGTATTACTTATAATTTAAGATTATATTATATAGAAATATACTTATGGCTAATAATAATAATAATAATAATAATAATAATAATAATAATAATAATAACCGCGGCGTCTGGCAAGGATGTGTCTTATCGCCAATGCTATTCAACATCCAGGCAGAACAAATCTTCAAGGAAGCTCCGGAAGACAGCACACAATAGGTATCAAAATAGGTGGAAATTATATCACTAATATTTTCGTTATGTGGACGACGCAGTTTTAATATCTGGTAGTGCCAAAGAATTGAAATTAATCATAGACAAAGTGGAATATCATTAAATCGAAAGAGAACAAAGATATTGGTCATTGGAAATAACAATAACTCCAGAATACACATTAATGAAGATAATTGGAGAAAGTCGCTAGGTGCGTAGCTGAACATTACAGGAGGACTGAAGTGGAAATCAAAAGTCGGATTGTCGAGAAGTCTATTCAACAGGATGAGGAAAACCTTGACAGTCCACGATCTTAGGAATTAGGGGTTCGAATTTTAAAGTGTTTTAAATATGGGTCATCTTACTATATGGTTGTGAGACGTGGACTTTAAGGAAAAATACGCTGAATCGATTACAAACTTTTGAAATGTGGTGTTACCGAAGAATTTTGAGAGTACCCTGGACAGCTAAGGAAGATCAACCAGAAGATGCTCAAGGTTACGAGAAAAGACCGCGGCGAATTGATTAATTTAATAAAAATTCGAAAATTGAAATATTTTGGACACTTGATCCGCGTGATACACCATTTTGATGGGAAAAATTGAAGGTAAAAGAAGAGTTGGACGGAGAAAACGTACACCTGGTTCTGTGATATCAAGATGTGGACAAGATTAAAAATACAGAGTGGTTGGTACACTCCGCATACGACAGAGAGCGGTACCAGAATATCATTAAGACTTCGCTAGATGGCCACTCATGACCGTGATCGATCGGGACAGCAAGAAGAAGAAGGGAGCGTCTTCGATCCGGAACGAGACAAGTCTCGAACCTGTGTCCCCTCTGATTTAGTAGCCAAGCACTTAACCATCAGGCTACTACGTTGCCTAAGGGAAATAAGGAATATTTTATTTAATGCTTAATAAAAAATCTGATGAAATGCATTTAGATTTTACAAAAGATTATTTTGGTGGCAATAAGATCAAAGACTTTATTGGTTTCTATAAATAAAAATACTAGGCTTTCGTCTGAACGAAGAATTGAATAACAGTATATTTTATTAACAAAAAGAATATAATCGAAATATAATTTCTATTATCCCCGAGAAGTTTTGTAGTTCTTTGCAACCACGTTGTAAACAATTTAAAGCAATAACAGAACAGAAAATGAAAGAACGCATAACGAAATTTATCCAAGTCCGTCAAATAGCGTATCTATGATCTATTTCTAGCACAGAGTGCGTCGACAGCATATGAATTCGAACATAACGCCACAAGGAGGGATACGTCCTTTCGAATCCCTAGAAACCGAAAAGGCTTTGAAGATTAATTTCATCGCCGAAATTAGTGCAATAACTCTATAAACACCCGCTACTCTGAATATATAAATATAGTAATGATTTACGCTCTTTCAAAACATAAGCTTACTCTTTAATCATTGGATGGCAATAAGATCACAGATAAATCGCCTACTTATAATCTTAAGGTATTTCAATACGTCCGGCATGGAGGTACTCTAAAGATAACTTTAAAAAAGAGAGAATTATTTAAATTTATCCGACAAAATTCAATGCTTACACTTAAACCAAATCATAAAACTCGAATACAGTCTTATGCGGTCCAGGTATCGGATTGTTAGACTATACCGATGAGATGGTAAATGACCATTTGCCGATTTCAGTAAAACTTTTTCATCTCAATCACTCAACCCACATAGGAATACGGTGCCAAGAAGACACTATGAAGGAGGATTTTCAGGGGAGATCGACTGGGAAGAATATCGAACTGAACTAAAAGGTAATTCTGAAAATATACATGGGGAAGAATCCGCAGGTCCGTACAATACAATACGATTAGCTCGTTAATAAATAGCACACTGAATAACAGGATACCATCTGAAATAGTGAAAAAGTGGCGGACAATTATCGGCAACCTTGGTGCAATACGGATTGCAATTGCTTTGAGAAGGCTGTATATTACGATATAAATGCTCTCTACATTAGGCAACCACTCAAAATTTAAGGAGTAACAGGCTAGAGATAAGAAAATTATCAAAGGAAAACAGAGCTTATCCCGGAAATAATTCTTCAAACAACTAAAATCCGAGCGTAAATGTGACATAGAATTGCTATCAAAAACCCTTATTTCAATAATAAACGATAATGTAATTCTCCGAACCGGATTAATAAATTTATTCAGAGACTACCATCGAGCCTCTGAATGATCGATCTCCTGAACGAGCAATAAATAAAAAAAAATTGTCAGACAGAAAGATTACTCTGCCGGAATTAACTAAAAGCATGGTGGATCACAAAAAGAATTTTTGAACACTGCTGAATCGGTTTGGGGAGTTTTCTCTAGAAGCTAAATATTTTATACTATTATTCTTCTAGATAAATCGTTAAAAAATGTGATATATTCTCCTGACTCTTAGAAAGAATAGTACGTATATCCCAAAACCGGGGGGAAAAATAAAAAAGCTCATATATTTAGCTTCGTGCATAGGGGGAAGACTATGTACAGTAACATACAGAGAAGAGTGATAAGTTAATTATTCTGTAATTTTCCCAAAATATCAGTACGGCTTTTGAAGAGGATACGGTACTAGAAATACCACCGCTATACTGGTAAACGATTTATGCATAAGCTTAAACGTCAACTAGTTAATATTTGCCGAATTAAAATCAGCTCGTGACAACGTAAGCCTACAAATTTGCATTAAAATTTTCTCCGAATTAGGTCTAACGAAAAAAGACTTAAAAAAATAATAACAATAAGTTTATACAATGAATTCAATCAGCAACGAAAATTTTAAGTTATTTTAAAAAAAAAAGATTAACCAACGAGAATATATATCATTGTTTCCATAAAAAAGAACTGACAGCATTATTCCATATGGCTCGGTGAGAGCAGGTAGAAGTTCACCCCGCGGTAGCCTTCTGAGCTCACCGGTCTCTTCGCATTACGTACAAAAAATACAGGAAAGTTATACAGACAGAATACGACAATTATTCAGTACGCAGGTGATTTAGTAATATCATAAATACCTTTTTGTGTTCTCGACGTCACCCGTCAAGAATTGAACCATCAGTCAAGCCATGGTGTATACCTTTAAAATAGACAAAGCATAAAACCGAAATCTTGATAATGTCTTCTCTCTTAGAGTCGCGGTAATTTTTTTGGTAATTCACCATATTTTCAAAGACCTAAATTGGACAACACAACTTGCATCAATTGCAGTAAACTAGAGAAAACTAAATGCAGTCATAAATACGATGATAATCGTAGAACAATGAATTTCTTCTTAAAGAAGTGAATAACATTCTGAACTCGATAGATAACGAAATAGAAGAACTAATACTAATTCTAGTCGCCCCATGTTGGAGATATGGGCTTGAAGTATACGGAACTTCAGCAGTGAGCAATATCAGAAAACTACAGCAACTGCAGTCACGAATATTAAGGCAGATGGTTAACGCTTCGTATTACGTGTCAAATAAAACCCTCCATGAGGATCTAATATATCAAGTTCTACAATAAGTTGGCAGTTAACGATAGCCCGAATATAGCCAGCATGAGGCTGATGAGCCTTCCGGGTTGCACACACCGGAGACTGAGAAGGACATGGTGTAGAGACGTTTTGGCAAACGGATGACTAGGGAAAGTTTACAACAGCAGATACGTCGTCATGTAGCATTCCGCATAATCGATTAGCGTTACGTATTAATCTATATAAATTTTTTTCTTATGCGTTTATTTATATAAGACAGAATTGGTTAATCGTTATCGTAAGCCTCGCTGCAGTTATATCGTATGTTTCGCTGTTGTCTCTGATCCGCTGGGAGAAGAGATAATATTCTTAAGTTTTTGTTTTTCTTTTTAGTATAGGGTCAGAGCAGTGTCAATAGTAGTCATCTTCGACTGGCGTGGTAAAAAAAAAAAAAAAAAAGTCGCAGCTTGAAGCATTTTCGGGAAGGATATCGAAAGGAAGGTGCGAGCTTTAGGGGAAGACCTTGAGCGAGTAAAAAAAAAACCTTTCAATTGGTCCCGTTCTCAAACATTATTTTTTTTTTCTATATTAACAAGCTTTAAAAGGAAATAGACGATCGCCTGAATTGGTGTTCGCATAGGTTAATTTTATCTGATTTTTTACAATTTGGGTTTTTAATTAATCGTGTTCCATGTACCAATGTGACAAAAAGTGTTAACTAAATTATTGCAAAAGAAAAGAAAAAGTAACGCCGAAAACCGTATTTTTTCCTTTATTTCTCCAAGAAGAACCGTTTTGATAACATGCGCGTGAATCGCGTACAAACAATTAAAAAAACGCTGACCAGGAGATAATCATTATCTACTTATGCACGTGTACAAAATCTGAGAAGACTTTCAACGTAAAAAGCTGCTATTGCAATATAACTATAGTAAAAAGAAAAGGATTTCAATGTCCGGCATTTATCTCGCGATGCGAATGTAGGGGTAAAGAAGAAAATTTATCGCTTACGTTGATATTCACATTTAGAATATAAGTAAAGTGTACCTTTTGATCAGAAGTATTCGAAACGTGTGTTGTTCCGCCGTACCTTCAAAGATGGTTGCTATTTCTACTGGTTGGCGATTTCTAGCATGTAAGTACAAACCATAGAAACTGTTTTATCATCATCCTTTATGTAATATTTAAAAACAATAAAAATAAAAATAATTTAATCAATGTGCGTTGGATACGTTTTTGAGCGAGTCATTACAAAATCATTGAAAATTTACAAAGCCTTAATCCAATTTTGACTATAGAATTTGCAATGTATGAACTGACTATAATAAAACGAGTAATTTATAATCGACTGAGTATTTTGTTATACTATGAAAAGTAAGACCTAAAAACCAAAAAAAAAAAAAAAAATGAAAATGGGTAAAAATATATGATTTCGAACAGGCGGAAAAAGTCGTGAGCCATAAACAGCTTTTCTCGATTAACGTAATAAAGCTTTGATTTCGATTTCTTTTTGATGTAATTGTATAATAATTATCTATATGTACATAAAAATGAATGTTTGTTTGTTTGTCTTGTATGCATTCCTGTAACGCCGGACGGATCATACTGAAATTTTCAAGGTATACTACTACCTTGATCAAAAAGTTTCAGGAATGACCACCGTGTGACGCTATCAGTCATCCAATTTCATTTTATTTTATATTTTTTGTTAAATTTCCACGCTATCATTAATATTTCGGCCAAATTTGAGTGTCGCGGCTCGACATTTGTAAAAGTTATGTCGTTTTGAATACATCTGTTTTGTGCGTGTTTTCGATTTTTACGATTTTAAAAATGGAATTAACTTTGCATCAACGAGTTTGCATTAAATTTTATGTTAAAAACGGATTGAACGGAACAAAAACCTTGGAAATTTTTATAGAAGTGTGGCGGCAACGATACTCTATCGAAAACAAATGTTTATGTGTGGCGTGAACGCTTCAGAAATGGTTAGGCCATCGATATCAAAAACCGAAAAAAAAAAAAAAAAATCGATAAAATCAACCGCAAGTTGACCATTAGAAAGCAGGCAGAGGACATGAATATGGCCTATATTTGGGCTTGAGGCGTGTTGCTGCAAAGCTGGTACCGAAAGACCTGAATTTCATGCAAAAAAGGGACCGCGTTAACATCGCGAAAGACATGATTTCCTAGTCCAAATCTGACCCAACATTCATCAGACGCATCATTACCGGTGACCAGGTGTAGGTATATGAGTATGGCATGCAATTCAGACATCAAGCGAATGAATGGCGTACACGTTTTCAGTTGAAAAAGAAGGCGATGCTTACGATTTTCATTTATTAAAGACGACGCTGTGCACCATGAATTCTTATCAGAACATTAGACAATCAACAAGAATTATTATTTGAGTGTTATGAAACGTTGCGTGAAGAAATCCGCCAAAAAGCACCGGATTTGTGGGCAATCAATTTCTGGATTTTGCATGTCGACAACGTGCCGTCGCACAATACCACCGTTATTCGTGATTTTTGTGATAAAGAATAGAACGAATACTATTCAACAGCCACCGAATTCGCCTGATTTAGCTCCCTGCGACTTCTTCCTGTTCGATCAACTCAAGAAACCGCTCCAATAAAATAATTTTTAATTTAATAAAAATTTAAACACGTCACTTACTACATTTATATAGTATAAAAACACAAATCACGAGGAACTTATTTCGTGATGTGATGGTAACAGTGACGTCTGACACAGACTTCAAAGAAAGATACGGATTCGAATCCCCCCCCCCCCCCCAATGTTACGTAAGATTTTTTTAATTTTATATTTTTAATTATTAATTCTTATTATCTAATTATTTTAATTCTTTATACATAACTATATAAAATATAATAAGGCGAAAGCCAGGTCAATAAAATAAACCCTGTTTTATACGCAACGAATTCATTAAAAAATGTAAATAATAAAAAAATTTTTAAAATATTTATTGTATTAATATTTCATTTTATTGATCTGGCTTTCGCTTTATTATACTTATATAGTTATGTATAAAGAATTTAGACTGCCACGGACCTCAACGCTTTTCAGGACATCAAGAACCTCAATAACATAATCAAATTTCTTAAACGTACAATGCTACACTTAGTTTTATAAAACTATGTACCGTGCTGTAACTACACTAAGTAGATTATAGCCTATGTAAGCAGTAAAAATCTAAATAAATAAATAATGAAAAAAAAAAAAAAGAATTTAAATAATTAGATAATAAGAATTAATAATTAAAAATACAAAATCAAAAAAATTTTATGTGGTATTGGGGGGGGATTCGAAACCGCACTTTTCTTTTAACTCTGTGTAAGACATCACTTTTAACACTACACCACGAAACAAGTTTGTCATGATCTGTGTGTTTTTATACTATATAAATGTGATAAGTAACGTGTTTAAATTTTTTTTTAATTAAAAATTAATTTTCTTAAAATTATTTTATTGTTTTTTAATAATTTTTTTATTTAATATACTTAATTTTAGAATAATCAGTCTTCCGAACCATCTGCACAAATTAAACATAATCTGGAATTTTTTGCATATTTTTGTCTGAACGGCCATATATATTGTATATATTATCCATTAAATGCGGCTGTTAAAAATTTTAATTCCTCGCGTAAATCAAAAAGTTGCATTCTAATATTTTACACAGTAGTTCATATACTCATATGGTCTTCTGTCGATCGGCAAAATTTCATCAAAATCGGTGACTCGCAGATCGTGATCTCTCCTTGTTAGACGTGCTCGCTAATCAAAACAGACTGTAGCAGTGCACGCAATGGTACCTGTTTCCGAATTGTACATATCGAAAATAGGATTTAATTATAAGTAGGTCTCTTAGGTGCTGTAAATATTGAAATGAATTTTCAATGGATTACTTACATAATTTGGTTTTCTCAGGATTTATTATCTACATCGCGGAGTGGCAATATCGAATAAAACTAAAATATTGCTCACTGTATTCTGAATGCGCGCAATTATTACCGCCGTTAAAAAAGTGAATTATTGTAAAAATATATATAAATGCAGTAAAATATTTTTTATCCGTCACTGTAAAAATTGTTGATTTGTGATTTTTTAAAGAAAATTATTAATTTTTTAAAGATTTAAACAATTTGACGTAGAAACATTTTACCTAGGTATGTACTACACTATATTGTACTATACTAAATTTGTAAATAAAAATACCGTACCCTAATTGCTATCCAATTAAACATTTTTTTTCATTTCTTTCCCAAATTATATAAAATTTAGTACATTACTATATATGTAACCGCTCACGTTTGGAATGGAATTTCTGTTATCCGTCTGTTGAATTATCCGTTATACAAGGTTGACGGATAAAAGAACTTCTACTATATTACGAACCATGTACGAAGTAAACTCGGATGAAATGTATTAAAATTCCTGCGACGATAGCGGTGTTTAACAAAATTTTAGAGTAATTTATAATTTTCTTTATAAAAAAAAAAAATAAGTCGCCGCGAAGATTCGATAAAATTTTTGACTATGTTTGATACGAAATACCAATAAAATTTATGTTTTCCGACAAAATATCATACGTAGCATGACTAGACAGTTAAACTTCGACGACTAATATTAAAAATTTCTACCTCGATCATTAGTTTCTATACATATAATAAGTAAAGTAAAGTAAGTCCCATATCCTAAAATTAAGGTTCACAGTGTACCAAGTCCAACCACACTAATGAGAGTGTGGGGGCCAGCCCTTTTCTCTCGGCCAACTTTACTTTCCCGAATTTCTCTGGTATAATCAACATTCTCAATATTTCAAATTAGTTACATACCTCGGAGCGACATGAGACAAGTCTCGAACCCTTGATTAGTTTATCGTTATTCGCGCTGTTGTGCCTACTTACCCATACACTCTAGTCTTATACGTAGGTATATAGTTTCATACCCGCATGTACAATAGACGAGTATGTGTAGTGTACAGGAGTCTGCGCGACAGTTCCCAATTTATAACTTCGTCGGAAGAGTATTTTAAAATTCCCGATTGAAATCTATTGTCTATATGTATATATCGACCAGCGATGACGATGACGGTGATAATATTCGACTTAATTTTATCTATACACAGGCATTAATGCAAAAGATAACGCGATAAAATTTGAAAATATTTGGGCGCATTTTTCCAAATCGACATTTTCAATAGTAAAAGAGAAAAAAACTCGTAAGCTAAACATATTAATATGAAAAAATTCTAAAAACTGATTTAACAGAATCTGTGCAGTTAATAAAAATAGAAGAAAAATTCAGAGATCTCAATAAATTTAGAAACTGTATTCGTAAATGACAGAACAGTGTTTGACCATCAAGGTCTACACTAGCCCAGGACGCTACTTTATTAGGCAGGAAAGCGAACTTGTAATCGTTCTGAAAGGAAACTTGCAGACCAACGTGTCGACAGTGAACTTCGTTCGCGATCAGCAGTTAGTGAAGTCGGTGACTTAAGCGACTTCAATCGGGGTGTCAGTAATTTGTCCGCGGGCAATTACAAATTTTAAGAGCCCACCTGTGCACAACGCGTCATCTTTCTTCTCAATCGTTACCGGTTAATGCACACGGCAAAAATATTTCCCTAATTAGCCAAATCAGTTTTGAGAAGTATTGCACAATCCTTAGAAATGAAGTGTGCATTTGAAAAACAAAAAAAAAACCTTGAGAAAATTAATAAGGTAGCCTACCCTCCGGTGCTTTCCGGAAAATTGCATCGCTCGCGTTATCTACCCTATTAAACGGATTCATAATTAGAATCAGTTCATTAACTGATTATATTATTGAATCGTAACTGAAGACAGTTTCCCTGCGATATGTGTTACTTTGTTAGAACGATGGGCTACATTGATATTATTTTTAATTGCAAATAAGCCGATATGTTATTGCATTTCAGATTTAATTAACCTAAACGCAGCGATAACAACGGATTATAAATAAATCTAATCGTTTTATGTAATTTAATAGGTTTTATAATCGTATAAGTGGAAGTTTTTCAGATATTTTTGAAACTTTTAATCTGCAGAATTTCTTCATATTATATATATATGGCACACTATGGCGTGAATTCTGAGTAAAATTATAAACTTTAATAATGTTCTATGATTTACATCGTTATTTTTATTATGCGACTAATTAAATATTTTTGCGAATTTAATTTTTAATGTAATTAGTGCAATCGTAAAATTTTAAATTATTTATCATTATTACACGTGAATAAATTTGTTTTACATGGTTAATATTTAAACCGTGATCTTGAAAATTGAACGATCTATTTTTGCATTTGTTATTAAGTAACATGTAGTTTTCGATTCATTACTATTAAGGTTAAATCTGTTTAGCCATTCTGCTATTCCGTATTCAGATTTATTTTAATCTGTGATATATTTTCATTTTCGCCTGCGAGTGCGACATTAATGTTATCTATAAGTGGTAAATTAACATCAGCAGGTAATAATGAATAACTAAGAAAAACTTCGTTCCACATATGTATAGCCTAATACATAGACTCCCCCCCCCCCGTAACTAGCTTCTGTTTCTTTTTCATATGTGACCTCCTGTTGTAATCTATTTTCAAAATTAGGTATTAATGATATTTAATAAATTATAATCTACAGTTTACTTAGTTATTCAAAAAGATGTAAGAGGCTCCGATCAAAGTTGGATCCTCCCCTTAGAATAGACCTGACACCGCAGCTGTGATATGTACGCTAATGATGAGCGATACTTGCATAGAAAAATTATATAAGACAGATCGAAAAAAACTTCTTCTTCGGGGTATAATGTAAAGAGTCTGTCTATGCAATTAGATGCATACTGAAAAATTAACGATGACAGAAGATCTAATCAGTGATAGGCGTATAATATGAACTTGAATATAATAAATAAGTAGCGAATATTGAAAATTGTAATGTAAAAGAAAAGATTTTGGTGAAGCTCTTATATATACTGATATCTTTAAATTACAAAAACAAGTGAATAAAAGAAAGAAAAAAACAAATTAATATCTAATTTTATAACAGATACGGATTTTTAAGTTATTTCCATTTAGTTTTATTAATCGTTTTTCTGTGATATTAAAATTTTTCGATATTACTGATATTTTCAATAGGCGTAATCGGCTTTTATTATGAAATTCTATCGTTCTTTTTGTTTTTTTTCTCGATACATTTTAACTTTAAATATCACCATGAAAATGAGCTGATGCCTCCTCCAGTACGAATTATGTATACGATTAATAATTAACCGGGTACTATGAATTTAAATGATAACAGTTTAGCGCGAAACGTGTTTCAACGTATTCATTTAATTAGAATCGTTCTGTGTTTTCCTTCGCAGCGTTAAAGTTACAAAAAGACGTAAACATAAATTTTGAAAGAACTGAAAACCCCGTTTAGCGTAAGACTGTTTTAACGAGGAATTAGTGATTGAAATAATGTAATATATAGTTTACGAATCGGTGAGATTAAGTAAGACGGGAGGGGAACACAGCGACAATATGATCGTTATGATTACAGAAAGTGTCGAGCTTCTTCGGACTGTTTGCTATGAAGTATTGCTAATGTTTTTGAGAATTGTTGTAATAATGGTTATTATTTTCCATCGGCCTGAGGAGGACACAGTATCGGAGTCTTTAATAACGGCTTATTCATTCTCGCTCTTGAGGAAAATAAACCACGTTTAGAACAAAATTAATTATAAAAATATTACAAACTAATTTCAGACTAATTATGTAAAAATTATGATAAAATTAACTAAATTACATTTTAATTTTCTTAATTTCAAATTCGATTTGTCGTTGATAGAGCCGGTTTCGTACAGTATATAGGCTCAGGAGGTGTTTCGCGATACGCTCTACCGTCTAAGAATATAAATAACCATAATACAATACTCCGCATATAGATATAAACTAGAAAGAATACTTGAAAATGAAGGATACAAACTTCATTTTGATACATATAATAATGATAAAAAAAAAAAAACAAGAACACTACACAATAGACGCGAAAATACTGAAGCGAATGTGAAGAAAACTAACAAAGGGAAAATAAATATATATGAAGACTAAGAAAAGATGAAAGGAGCAGGATGTGGAATGTGAAATAAATCGAAGTGATCCCGTTGACTGTATCGGTAATTGGAATAGTGCCGCATAAATTAATATACGATTTAAAGATACCGGGGAGATACCGAATTAAAATTTCATCCGATACACTGGTCCTCCGAGAATTCAGTCATCGATGATCATTGAAAATTTATAAACGGTAATGCTACTGTAAGTGTAATGGTATTTTATAGCTGGATAGGCTATGAATAATAAATAGCGATATTTGCCGTGAAGGCGGATCGGAAGCTACGATAGAGTATGTTGTTTGTACGGTAGCTATATTTAAAGGGAGTGATGTGACGAAGAAATCTTAAATGTTATACATTACTTATAACGGTATGCACCAAATTGTACTATAGCCATTACCTGTGGAATGTAAGTGGTTTATACTACTTTTCTAAAATCGGGTAACATTAAATTATGATTACATTTCTTTTTTTCCTCTTTAGTCAAAGTTAGATGTCGCTATACAATATTTTCGAAGTAAAGTACAAATTTCTCCGGCTGAAAAAAGTAAATAATACTAACCGACCGAAGGTGAATAGGAACCTAATTATTATAACCTGTTCCACATTTCAAAACATCGAATCGTCAAAATCTATACACTTAAACGTTGCTCGAATGAAAAGCGGTAATTCTAAATGTATTATTTGGAACGCAAGAAATACCGTATACGCGCCGTATCTAGCACGCGTCTTAAATTTTTATAGTTATAGCAGTTGTATTTTACGAAAATTAAAAATAGACAATTTCACGAAAGCGCAAAAGTACTTTAAATACTATAAACTTAGTTTGGTTGTATAGAATACGCGCCAGTCTATTATAAGTTATCGCCAATTCAAAGTTGTACAACTTTACGAAAATTTTCCTATTCGCCTGAATTTTCCTTTTTCTTTGATGACCTATTGCTTCCTATTTCTGTTTCGGATTCATTTGATATTCACTTTCATTCAATAGCATATCATCGCCTTCAGTATTTTTCAAAATTTCGAATTTCTCAAGACCTCCTATCACCCCATCTTCTCATCACATCATTTCAGCGCTCATAAGATATATCGCACAATAAGCCAGAGTGGTGGTTATCTTTCTAGTCGGTGTAAATGTGGAATTACCATCTTATTCTTAATATTTTTACTTTAAAAGAGTTCGATTACGGGAACATCGAATGTTTGAACTAATTTAGTTAATCCGTCAAGTTATAAGTAAGTTTGCTCTCCGCTAATGTGAAGGAAAAACAATAAAACATTGCATCATACCAGCATACCTATTGCTACTCTCAGTCTTTTTCCTTCTTTAAGATCTTTTAAAACGCAATCTGTGCAATGCGCAACTGATTTTATAGAAACTTTCTGTTGAAAAAATGCCTCATACACGATAAAATACGCTTTCGATAGTTGTACATATATATATTTTTAAATTTTTACAAACTGAAATGGCTAATTAGAAATGGCTAATCAGAAATGGCTAATTAGAAATGGCTAATCAGAAATGGCTAATTAGAAATGGAAAAATAAATATAAAAACTAAATGTTGCTTTTGCCAAGACTGGCCGGTACCACATTCGCAAAGTTGACTATGCCTCTTAAAAAAAAAAAAAAAAAAAAAAAAAAACGAAAATCGCTCAGCCACGATCCTTAAAACTAAACGCTAAATTTACCAAAAGAATTCAGTTTTGTTGAGTAAACAACGATATGAACGTTATAGGAACCTGTAAAATTCCCCGTTATTTTAACGTTATCTTTTCATTGAAAATATTAATTTATTTTCACGTGTTGTTGTGCAATTCTGCTGAAAAAAACCGCCCAATGACAAATTTGTTTAAACACCTTGATTTAACTCTTAAATCGCAAACTTACGGTCAAAGAAAAAATAATATTTCGTTATACATTGGGTAAATGTGCTAGTAAACAAAATTAAACTATATATTAATTACAACATAATTCTTAGGCTACCCCCGATTCGAAAAAATGTCCCAATTTTATGTAACGCTAAATGTCACAATTTTATGTAGCGTTTGTTATATTTTTTATAGGATTTTTGTTATTGTTATTTAAAAAATGTCACAATTTTATGTAATGAAATATGTAACGAAAAATTTAACGAAAAAATGTCTTAATTTTATATAATGAAAGTTAAATGTTAGAATAGGATTTTTGTGGTTATGTTATTTTTCTTTTTGTGTTGATGCCAGTAAGAATTACGTTGTAAATTTTGATCATTTTATACAAAGTATAGAAGAGAAAGAAACAAAAATAAAAGCAAGTGGGGTCAAGGGGCACAGCCCCTTGCGAGGCCAAAATGACCGAGTTTATATATATATATATGTGTATATATACAAATATATAAATATAATAGCTGTGCCCGCGTGAAATACGGTTCGAAAAAAATGACTTTATTGGTTAAATTACGCCCGCATGGAATCAAGTTCGCGACTGTAATCAGTAAAAACTCAATATACAAAATTATACTCCTCAACCAAGTAATTTTATTCAAAACCATATAAATTTTGAAATTGGATGAGTGGTTTCGGAAATTACCTTCCACATCTAAACTTACACACATTACCTCTTTATAATTTAATGTGATCTATCGCTCGGCTATTATTTAGGGTCGACTGTAGTTGAAAAATTGGTCGCCACGAAAAGCCCTTTTATTAAAAAAAAAAAAAAAAAAAACGGAAAAATTAACTACTTTTAATCCAATTTGTTGACACGATGGTAGCTGTCATTTTTATATAAACAATATGAAATTACGCGAAATAAACAATTAACATCTCCTAAAATAGGAATTACATATTACGATCAAATCAAAATATGTATAAGTAAATATTTACGGAAATCGGATTAATGTGATTGTTAGATAGGAGAGACGGGCGTCAAAAAAGATTCCTAAACAGCGAAAACAGTTTATAATAGAGATTGTACCATTATTAAAGGTAAGGCTAATAAAAGGAGTACTAAAAGAACGAAAAGTAGAGTCAACAGACGAGGATTTAGGGGGAGAAATAGAGAGATGAAAGAGCATTTTCTAGTTACATTAAAAGCTGTTGAATACGGAAATTAGCTGACGAGATATTGCGATCGAAGGAGTAGATATGAGCACATCGTCGGCAAAAAAGAAGCAAAGTAAAGAGGAATAGAATCGATTTTGATAAAGTAAATATTAAAAAACGAAGAGACTACAGCAAGAAAAACCTCGACTGATTGTGTAGCAGAGTAAAAGGGAACGGAAAGAATTACAATTCTGCATCGAAAGAGAGTAAGTAATAATAAGAGAAGCAAAGTGGCTAGGAATTTTTAATTAAAAAGCATTATGATGCTAAAAATTGTGGAAAGGTAAACGTTACCAACAGCAATTAATATGCCGATAAAAGAAGCAATTAAAATTTTTTTTATTAATAATTGACATTTGAACGCCCTTGTAGACGCTGGAGAGAAGGTAAGATTTAAAAGTTGCAAGTATAAAAACAAATGGAAAAGAAGGAAAACGACCCAACGAAATAGAGAACAAAACACAGTAGGAGGAAGTGAGAACTGAAACAAAACATTAGCAGGAAATTACGATACGGTCGATTAAAAATAATTGACGCATATTACTACTACTGACGCAGGTCGAAAAACGAAAAAGTTAATCGGTTTGCGTAAATTATTATTTTTCAATTCCTCTTTAAATGAAATAAGTGCAGAAATGTGTTCAGCTTTTAATAGAATAGTAAAAAAACTGTGTCGTGTTGTAAGTTCATCGATAACGGACTAAAATAATTTTAGCAACTTTTACAAAAAGTGGTCGAAAAAATTGAAAAAGTAAACAAATTATAAACACACAAAAAAAAGGTACAAAATGAAACAATTATAAATATCAAAAAGGCCGGCTAGGATAACGCGATTCATAATTGTCCACGATTATGGATCCAGTTATTCGACACTAATCGGCATTTTTGAAATAGAGCTGCTTTATTTTGTACTTTTCTTTCTGAGTTTACAATTTATTTTTACCGTGCTTAGTTTCACTGCGGAACATCAGATTCATAGTTCATTTCCAGACCGAACTTTTTACCGAAAAACTGACTTCATATCAGCGTATACACTCGCGGTGTGCTTTTGCATACCACCAATATACAGTGATATATAGCGAACGGCTGGGCATTAGCAGCATTAATTTACACATTTTAAAATGTATTTAGTTTTCCGTAACTGACAGGTTTATTTCTCTTTACATTTCTTCTTCGTAGTATTTCTGATATGGGCAGCTATCGCGAGCGGACTAGAAGATCGTCCGCAAGTGAAAATTCCCCAAGGACAACTGCTGGGAAAATACTTAAGTTCCAGGAACAATCAATCCTTTTCCGCCTACTTAAAAATACCGTACGGTCAACCGCCTGTCGGAGACCTACGATTACAGGTAACTAAAATTACGTGAATTAATTTTCAAAACAAACAAATGTGAGGAAGTTTATCAAGAGATACGTATACTTTAATGGTTTTTGTTTGTAGTCGCCGGTTAAAGCTCTTTCCTGGGATGGTGTACGTGACGCTGGTAGTGACGGACCTCTTTGCGTTCAACCAAACATGAAGAAAGATAATTTCGGAGTTATCGGAGAAGAAGACTGCTTATACATTAACGTTTACACTCCGGATGTAAGTATCCAACACTATCGAGAAATGCTTCAAAAGCTCACTACTCACTTTGGTAATTAACCAGTTGAATTTTAGTCTATTGATTAAAGCATCAATTATAGACTTTATGGGCAGCAGTTTCATATCGCGCAAATGACAAGAATGTTGATGCGCGAACATTTTTCGAACGGAGTTTTCTTTCTTTCTTTTATTTTTTTGAATTTGGGTTTGTCGACTACGGGCACTATACCAGCTTTCCAAACGAAAATCTGCTGCTTAACCAAGAGTTACTGTATTCGGTTAATTCGTTCCTCAACTTAACTGGACGTATTATAAATTCTCATGCAGAAAGATATTGAAATGGGCTCTTATCACAAACATAATGTCGATTCTATGTTAATTCATCTTTAAGTATACTTATATTACATTGTACAAAAAATAAATAATAGAATGAAAAAAAAACCCATTAAAAATGTTTTTGGAAAATGTGGTGAGAGAGTAACTGTGAGTGTGTGTATAATCCTGTTGTCGGTCAGGGAAGATATTGCTACACGATGCCGAGTGAAAGGTGCACCCCGTCGAAAGAAATGGTTGTGACGGGTCGTCACGGAAACAAGGGAAAATTAATGGAAAAGAAATGGTCTTTCTTACAAAAAAATTCAGTCGGAGATTTAGTTACTGTTTTACCTCGTTCCAGTTAGAGTGTTTTTAGCTCCTCTGGATCATCCTGGCGAGGAGTTACCGTTTTACCTAGCAAATAAATAACCATGCTTTAGCTGACGTGCTAAACCGTAGCGAATAGCGCTTATAAAGAGAGTATCGCCCCGTATGATGGTTGTAAAAAAACAGTTCGACACAAAATGTACCATGAATCGTAGGCCCGATTAAGACTCGTTAAACAAAATTTTATCTCGGACCAGATTAAAGGATCTTGCTGTACGACAATCACAGCGTTGACCATTGGAAATCCGCCGGATTACAGACCAACGAACTGCCGACGGCAGTGATACGTACACTTTTATATTATATTCTAGTAATTTTCATTGTTTTATCGATTTCACATAAATTTTATAATTGTGTATTTTTAGCGTTATCAAGAAATATTTCTGTAGGTAACGAGAAAATATAAAATATCAAACTAAAAATTTTCTTAAATTTTTAAATTCTAAGAAATAATAATGACAATAATCATCATAATCATCATAATCATCATAATAATTATAATAAGCATAATAATCATAATAATCATAATCATAATCATAATAATAATAATCAAATCAAATAATACTTTATTATTATTATTATTATTATTATTATTATTATTATTATTATTATTATTATTATTACAAAGAAAAGCCACTTATGCGCAATATTACGCGAGTAGTGGTCAAAACAAAAATTAAGTCTTTACGATAACAAAAGATACGGACGCATTATTGTGGTTGTAGGTATAAAGTAATAGCAAAATTTAACAAGAAAAATAATAGAAAAAAGTGAAAAAAAAATAAAAATAAAATAATAATATAAAAAACAGAACACAAAAACAAAAATGAAATAAAAATAAAGATATTACATCATTTACAACAAACTGTAATAGGAAAACAAAATCAAAACAAGATGAGGTAAATGCGTTGTGCAGTATGAATATATACGAGTACTACGCCCTGATAATGACAATGTTCGGTAACTTAACATTTTACTTTATAAGTGATTTTAAAAATCGATGCTAACAGTACAAACCAATACTTAAAATAATTATGTACATTAAATAAACATCTACCCTTACATCTACACCCGTTTTTGCAAGCAGACCATACTCACAAGTCAGCTTAAATATCCTGTATAACACATACAATGATGTGTACAACAAACACATTAGCTACACCAAATCACATCTACACCCTAAGTAATATACACAATTTTACACTCACACAGAAAACAGATATATCCACATATATACTGTGAATTCAAATTTACCACACTTATTCCATTTGTATGTACATATAATCATATAATCTGCTCTCAAGTGCATTTCGGTGAAGATAACATAAGTTATGTACTAAAATAATTAAAAATTTAAAAGAGAGATAAATAAAATGAATAATAAAATATAGATAATAAGTGAAGTAGTAACAATAGTGTAAAACATTTCAGTGAAGATAACGATAAGTTATGTACTGAAATAGAGAGAGATAAATGAAAAAAAATACAATATAGTTAATAAGTAAATTAGTAACGATAGTGTAAAAAAGTGGCTGTAAAGATATAAGATGAATATCCTTTTAGGTGTATCTTAAAAGGATAGTATTAAAATTTTATGAATTTAGTCTTAAGATTACTAGATTATGCAGCTTAAATTTAAAAGGTCAATTTTCAGATTGAATAGAAATTATAAAAATAGGTGAAGTTTGTATAAATAGACGGAGTATGTCTTCAATGAGTCACGTTTTTGCTGAAGTAATTAATGAGATACTTTCGCCTGTATTTATAATTTTTTAGTGGTGGTTTCCCAGTTTGGAGTTGCATTTTTATAGCTACAGGCAAAGAATTAAACAGTTTTATATATGTATAACTTACCAAACTAATAATATCTACTAATCGTATTAAAAGATAGAAACGCTTAAACTTTCTTAGGGAGCTCGATCGAAAGGAAAAACCTACCCGGTAATGGTGTTTGTACACGGTGGAGCTATGTTATTCGGTTCGAGCGGAGCCAAATTTCTTGGACCTGAGTACATACTGGACAAAGATGTTGTTTTGGTTACGTTCAATTATAGACTCGGACTACTAGGTACGTCATGAACAACTAGCACAATTACCGAATAATACTGTAAATATATTATTACAAAGTAAGCGACAGCAACGGAAATTTTAAAATGACACTGCGAACCCGCATAATCGAAAACTAAAGTTTCAACTGCGACAGAAGAGTACTCGTATAAATGAATCTATATCAGGTAACTTTACCAAAACAATACGTGTACGTTCGATTTAGAAGGTACACGTGATAATGTAATGCATTAATCCCCCTGCGATTATTGCTTGACTCCGCCTGACTCGACCACCTAGCTTACTGTGCTAATTTAGCGTTTTGGTTAGTGATTCTGCATTTATGTATATGAAAGTTAACTTCTAAGAGTCTGATAGCTTCTAAACGTATAGTCCGCTATGTGCCTATTGACATTACATCGACAAAAGTTGACATTACTTTCCACAGGCGAATATTCAGCTATTATTTCACTTTTTCAACAGTTTTTATTTGAGGTCATGTTATCAGAGCGGACAATTTAGAAACGCTGCTCATCCAAGGAAAGATGAACGCAAGAAGAAGTAGAGGTCGTACGCCGACTAGATGGTCGGACGTGGTGCGAAAAGCTGCTGGTCGTACCTTTCAGGATTGTGTACACATCGCAAGAGATCGGAATAGTTGGCGCCGTCTGATCAACCGGGTGACCGATCATGGTCACGATACCCCTACACGGGGTATGACGATTCGGTAATAATAATAATAATTTGTCACCCCATACCTCAATAGCTCCGAACCTTGATGATACCTCTTGATAGTCTCTGATCGTTCTGTCGACTCAGCTATATCGCATCGACTAATGTTGATCATTAAAAATCTAATTAAACAATTGTTTCTATGCGCTGTTGAACAAAAGTATGCATTCGTTGGAACGTTATAATTTCCATGGTTTGTCCAGGGACGCCTGCTACGACTTCCAACTTACCGTAAACGTGTATTAATTTTCCGTTAACTTTTGATTAAAATTACCATTATTATCATTAGTAGTAGTATTATTTAATATAAGCTAGTTAACACCTTTAAGATCTGGTACTTGAAGGAAACAATACAGAAATGTTTCGGACTTGTAAATAGGGATATACATAAATGTAAGATAGCGTAAATTAATAAAATACTTCGGTCGATGGATAAGTTAATATTTGATATCCGAGTGATCTGTGTGCGTTAATAATCCTTATCATCAGGATTTTAACGGAAGAGACGACTGCGAAACCGAGCGTTTTCTTCACCTGCGAAATATATATATATATCTTTCTGAAAAAAAGCTTTACCGTTGTATCTTACGCGACCCCCGTCTCTGCCGTTACATCGGTGTATTACTTGAATTCCGATTACATTAAAATCAAGACTGTACTCGGATAACGACTCTTCGATCATTGCCACCTTTTGATTACTGTCCTTCAGCTCTGTGTCTCATCCTCGCAACCGGTACAAACCGATTTTCACTCGATGTAATGACGTCAAATGAACAATAATCGTATGAAATACAATTAGAAAATCGATGTTTGTAAATTACGAAAAATGACCCGAGAATTATTAGAAGTAATGTTCAAAATAATCCTCTGCGGCATTCGTTTGTTCACGAAATTTATTTTAATAATCGACTAACATTAAACCGAAATTGTTGACCCGTAACTATGATGAAACGATTTGTATTCCAGTGTTTATAGTTCTTAGTATTATTATTATTATTATTATTATTATTATTATTATTATTATTATTATTATTATTTTAAATTCTGTGCCTGGAAAAAAACAAGTAATATTGAAATGCAACTTTAAGTTTAAAGTTCTCCTCTTAAGATACGGAAAATTGAAACTGAAATACCATCAAAATTTAATATATTAATTTTATACTCTCTTTCAAATTACGGTTATAAATTAAGTGTTAAAAATTGTCGTCGTTTAATGAAATAAATATTTTTCTTTAAAATTTTTCATATCGCACATTACTGACTTGTATTCGTGCTTTGTACAAATAAGGATTCCTAACAGCGGAAGATGAAGTAATACCAGGGAACTACGGATTGAAGGATCAAGTGTTGGCTCTTAAATGGGTCCAGGAAAACATCAAATATTTCGGCGGTAATCCAGATAATGTAACGTTGTTTGGTGAAAGTGCGGGATCTGTCAGCGTAGCCTTCCATCTTTTAGCTAAATCTAGCCAAGGTTAGTTTTTTGACATTTCTTTCTGTTATCTAATTAAAGTCACCCTACGCGAAATACCATTACAGAATACTTACTAATAACATACTGGAAATGGTAAATTGAATTATTTAAAAAGATGCGACGGCATTTTTAATTCCGTTAAGCGTTAATCGAAAATGCACTAATCATTTCTCGATTTGCAATATCGTTTCGACTTGATTTATTTATTAATTAATTCGTTTTAAAATTTCTTCGAATATTCTTCCTGTTGCTTTGCCTACGTATTGATGTGTCACGTCATCAGAGAAGTAATCGAAATCAGGAAACTGAATAATAATCACAGGCGACAGGTTAGGTTTTTGTACACTATAAGAAAACCCTTGATTTCTTTTACTCTAACAAGAAAACGGAAATCTCAACGAAACACCGAGTAAATAGACTATATGTAAGATTACTCTATGTAAAACTAGTACATAAACAGAAATCTACAAATTTCCTCGAATTTAATTCATAATTTAATGTAAAAAGAAGCTAAAAACAGAATTCAAGGCTAGTTGAGAAAAGCTTGTCTAAAAATTCAAATTAGCTTAATAATATTGGAATATTAACATTAACGGCGAATATGCAATTCAAAATTTTCAGATGATAATGATATTATGTTTCTTTTAGGTCATAATGCCGTACCGACAAATAAGCGAGCTAAATTAAGTCTGCAAAACAAGTCTCTAACATAATAAAATCTAAGAACAAAAATAAATTTTTAACACTTAATTAAACAATATTCGTAAATATATTTTTAACAATGAGTCTAAATAATAAATACAGTGAAAATCTAAGAAAACATTAAACGATTTATTCCATTACAAAGTATCGCGAACTAATCGCATATTTAGGTTCAAAAGGTCGGCATTATCGGATAATGATCGAATTAAACTTTGGTGAATTGGAAAAATTCGATCGTTTCAAATTAAATCAACGAAATCGAATTTTCAGTAATGAAATTAAATATCTTGGAAGAATAATTGATAAAAATATGAACTATAACAAACACGTACAACACATAACCCTTAAAATCGAAAAACTTTACAATAAATTGAGATCATTGCGCATTAATGAATTCGGGTATGACACAAAAAAAAATAATTATACTTTATAATGTGCTATTTTTGGATCAATCATAGAATACACGGATCTTTACTTCAATAAATTGAAAAAAACTGATGTCAAAAAATTAAAACCGTTACAAAGATTATAATACTTATGAACGTAATATCAGCATATCATCGAACTGTACCTTATGGTTCTGTTTATGTAATAGCCGGGATAACTCCCGTAGAACTTCATTTAAGGCAGGTGAATGAAATTAAAAAGCTTAAAATGGAGAATAGACCTAATGAATCGTGTACAAAAATACCGAAAGAAATAATAAAACAATTCGAACGGAAAACATTAGAGATCCGGCAAGAAAAATACGAAAAATATACTACTGGCAGACGAACAGAAGCTCTACTAGCCAATATTGAAGCAAGATTAAACAATGGAAATTTCAGATCTAACTTCTTCCTAACATACAGTACTTCACAGGTTAAGAATAATTTCGCAGCTTACCGAAAAAGATTTAATATCATTAGCCTCTGCAGAGAATGTAAGGTAACAGAAGACTCCCCCAACCATACTTTTCCGGTATGTAAAAAATTCAAAAACATTAGAGAAAATATGATATTAGCGAAGATTTTTTCGGAAAACCATGCATAGATGAAGAACAGCACCAGAAACTTACTAAAGTTATTACGAAAATTCTTAAGAAAAAAGGAAATATACGATATATCTACAAGGAAATTTATTTGCCCAATTCTGAAAGATCGAGCCATATCCGAAAGTGGTAACAGTTTGAACTTCTGGTCATTAGGGCACAGAGCAGTGTGAAAGCTCAACAAGCCAAATACATCGCTAAAGATGCTCATTGTCAACAAGCGGCCTAATGTTGTATCAATTACCAGGCAAAATGCTAAAAAAGAATAAAATCGATTCGAAATTAAACGGACGTAACGAATATAATAGAAAACATAATAAACCATAAAATATTGAAGAAAAAATGAAATCGAAATAGACAGGGCTGTTATGTGCAAAAAAGGGGAGGAAAGATGGTGAAAATCATTATAAATACGGCGAGGAGGTTATAAATTTAAACGGAGTTTAGTTCACAGGCCGAACTATCCGGGATGGAAAAGAATAATGGAAACTAATTTAGTTGTTTGCTTTATGCGTGTATGCGATTTCGCGTCGAATTAAATTAATACGAGGATCTGCTCTTCTTTTATAGGTTTGTTCCATCGAGTTATATCCGAAAGTGGTACCAGTTTGAACTTCTGGTCATTAGGAAACAAAGGAGTGAAAGCTCAAGAAGCCAAAAACTTCGCTGGAGATGTTAATTGTCCATCTCATGAAAATTCAACGGCTTTATTGGAATGTTTGAGAAAATTGGACGCAAAACAGTTCTTCTACAATCCGTTTAAAGATTTTCTGGTTAGTTTCATTACACAACACAATTCTAATTAAAAATTAAAACAACTATAACAATAATCAAAGATGTTTCCTCATTACATTATTATATTCATTTATAGTTCATTTACACTCGTCAAATACGAATGTACACATTAACTTTCAAACGTCGCCGCCTGACTAAACTCATTGCGATCGTGCTGGTTAAATTTCTTAAATTCTTATTAAAAAGTATTCTAGTGTCGATATTTTTATAATTTAGATGAATACCTGACCCATTTACGTTAATTTCATCGTCGAATATATCGCGCAAAGCGAACGATCCATTTCGGATAAACAAACCGCTTTAGCTAGTTTCGCTTACGATTCGGTATTAACCGTTCTTTTGGTTCCGTCAAATTGCTGTAATTTTCTATCAATATACTTTTGTAATACGTGCCGGCGATGGGTTACACTGGAACAAGTGGCTGCAGATCAGACGTACTGGCTACCCAAAAATTTACGCTCTCGTTCGATCCGCATTTGAGCAGGTTCAAGACAGTCTGAGGCATACAATTTGTTCGAGACCGTCGCATTCATGAAAATCGCCGTAAAAATAAACTTCAGAAGAGGCCCATTTTGAAATAGAATTTTCTCCTCCTTTTCCCATACGTCTCACTGGTAACCATTAGCAGCGTTTTTAATTTAATCCTCTCGGCAACCTTCTTTAATAATTTCGTCACCGCTGCATTGTCGCTTTATCACAATCGTTGACACCACGTAGGAAGTCCTTCCTTTCCCCTCGCATTTGGACATGTAAATATTTTTTTTTTGTTTTTTCTTTCATTTTGATTATAATTTTTTGTGGAAAAACGCGAATTGTATATAGTATGCTCCAAATGGGGACCATTATACTATTTTTGCTTATTCGAATATCATCGCTCTTAGCACAATCAAGTGTAATTTTATTCGTAATGTCTCATTAATATTTCTCTAATACCGTTCGCAGAGATTATTCAATTACCTTCCATACAATATGGGAATTGTGCTGGAAAAAGAAACCGTTCCGGATGCTTTTATAACTGAAAATCCGTGGGACCTAATTAATCAGCCGAACGATACGCCTTGGATAGTCGGGATCAATTCAGGAGAATTCGGAGGAGCATTAGAAGGTAAGCAGATAAACATCGGACTAAATTTAACTACCTTTTTAAGCCAATACAGCATCTGAATATTACTTTATACAATTTTTTTCTGGCGATTTGCGCAGGTATTTACAAAAGTCAGTTGAACATGATAACAGATGTAGATCGCAACTACCGCATATATTTCCCGAAAATTTTGAGCTACCCTTTGTATTTGTTTGACGCGACCGACAAAATTAGACAGTATTATTTCCATGATAAACCTTTAAACGAATCGTTTTTGGAATTTACACAGGTAAGCATCCAGTACAAAATATGTCGTCTACACTGTTCGTAAATTATGTAAATGCTTGTACGCTCTCTATAAGAGACAGCTGTGCGTCACCTCTAATAAAAACCTATTTGTTATATTTACGGTTAAGAATCTATTCTTGATTATATTAAGCTTAAGATTTACCTCCAACTGGTATTTCGACAGATTAAAACCACTAGCAGAAATGTTCGTACATCGCATTGTTATAAATCGAAGAGTTCTAGATAATCGTAATGATAATATTCGGACTAATACGTTACTTTCGCTAATGACGGAAAAGACCAATGTAAACGGGAACACTGAATATGAGATAAGTCGAGATAAAAACCAAATATTTGTCAAAAAATGATTCAGTTTTTCGATATTAAACACCTCCAATTTTAGTATGGAAAAGAAATGGAAGGCGAAGATTACTAGCGGAACTGGTTCTCGTTAATTCGAGTGTTTGGGTTTAATTTCAGCTACTTTTTGGCGTTGGGAGTTACAAATGTATCATCAGAAAAGAAAAATTTTTATAAACGATATTTTCGAGAATAAGTTTAATCGAAAACCTATACCAGAAATGTGCTCTGTTAGAAGCATATTTCGTTTCAAGGAAATCATAGAATACACTTTATCAATTTATGCAAACTTTCTAAGTTATCTTTATTTTTCATATGTAGAACATCAAAGGCAAAGAAAGTAAATAAAATATTCTCAATAAATTCAGTTCTTGTAAGATTTATGGGAAAAAAAAGGTTGTGAATGCAACTGAAAACCAAAAGCAATATTTGTAGGGTGATTGAATTCCGCGATAAAAACGAATAATCAGTTACGATCATTGAAAAAAGAAGCGATCGGTATAAATGTTTTCTAATTAATTGTTATTTAGTAATTAGAAATCTATGCTTCGCAAATTCTGACGAGATAAAAATATCGGTTAGCCGAATGCTAAAAATTTCTAAATGTTTTATATTTCGAAAAGATATAAGTCCACCAGATTTATCGTAACTATAAGGGTGTAAAAGAATCAGTTAAAATCGGAAACGTCAAGAAGTATCACCGCATTTGAACTTCTAAATTAATTACTGAAATCGATTATAACTGATCGGCAGTAACATTTACATATTTTGTATGTGTGTTTAATAATCGTCATTTCAGAAGTTTGAAAACAGAAATGTAAATGAAATTATTTCTAAATTAAATTCCGAGGTGGTTTGTTATTATGGGTATAAAAAGTAAATTAATAAAATTTTATCAAAATGACGTCCCGAGTTTATTAAGTAAAGCATTATTTTCGGGATTCCGAAGGAGAAAGCAAAACGTTACACTTTTCATTCAACTAAGCTCCTCAGATGTATATATTTGTGTAGCAGATTTAATGATTCACTTGCAAAAGTTCTAATCCTAATGATAGCAATTCTAATCAGTGACATATCTGGCGATTGGAACAAATTCCATTTTGGTCCTACGTCATCATCAGGCTCATCTATTGAATTAAATGAACTGTATCCTTCATCCCAAACAATCGTTTCAAAAGCGCCAAAGCATGGATCATATTCCTCTTTTATGTATAAAGGTCATCATTTAAAACGAAGGTTAGTTATTTACGCTATATTATTAAACATTATTTGGATTCACTGAAACACCCCAGAACCCTTCATCTACCGTACTTACCACTACAAACTGGTTACAAAATATTTAAATATCTTCCTCTTACTCTTTATCAAAAAGGACTATAATCAAGGTCAATTAAAAAAAGCGCAGTTTGGGTTAAACGCGCTTATTAAAACTATTCAATAATAACATTTTTGCATTTATTTCAGTTGATGACAGATCGTGCCTTCATAATCCCAGCCATAAACTCGGCGTTACTATACAAAGGACCAAAATACTTTTACGAGTACGGACATGTTAATCAATTCAGAAAAGATGCCCAAAAGAACGGTCTAGGAATCGATTACGGTAAAAATTGTTTGCTTTTCAGAGATAAAAAAGAAAATCTAAACATCTGCAGACAACACTGCAAATGCATTAGCAAATAAATTCGCCATAAAATAAATCGTCGCGATAGTGTCAAAAAATCCACTTGAAATAGGAACAAAATGAACTGCATAATTTCCAAGTGGAGGAAATTGAACTTAAATCCACAGTAATATCATAGTACACATTGAGGAATAAAATTAAATTTAAATGTCTTTCCTTAATGCACACTTATATCAATTAGGAATTCTAAAACAATTTTGAAGACACTAATAACAAAACTTGAAAATTTCAAAAAACTTTTTTTAAAAAATACAGGAAATGCGCCATTCAAATAATTATATCGGGTAGTAAAATAATTTTTAGTAATTTCCAGAATATTCAAAATTGGAAATCGACAAACACATCGAAAACTTAATTTAGAACATCAGTTTTAACAATGTATAACACAGTAATAGAAAAATCGATTTTTCCGATAAGCAACTTGGAAAGTAGATGTAGATAAAACTGTCTTTTAGAAAACTTTCAAAACTTGCTGAAAACAACTCTTTTCCCCACAGTAACGATTAGAAACATAAATTTTGTTAAAAATTACTTCTATCGACATTTATATTGAGGAAAGGAAAAAAACCCTACAATTGAATAACCGTGATTTATGCAGTAGGAGAATAACGTACATGAATCTCGGTTTGACATTAGACATTACAAAAAAGAGACTATAATGATTTTGTCAAAAATAGGCTGAAAAAATTCAACTAATTGAAGTGTAAAGAAGTCGTAAAAATGATAATCGATTACTAATTAATAAAAATTTAACAAACTAATTTTACTGGTTTCTTCATTTTTGTATATAAAATAGGAATAAAGGTAAACAAAAAAAAAAAAAACAAAAGGTCATCATTTGTCTGATGAATTAAAAACTTTACGAGAATTATTCTTAACAATTAAGTGCTACTCATGGCGCAAAAAACCAGCTATTGCCTTGTTTTGAATAATGAAAAATAATTAAAGTTTATTAAATATCATTAAATTAATTCGTTCCACCAAAAAAAAAAATATATATATAACATTTAATATGCGATAAGAAACAAATTTAACGAAGATTTTTCGGAGTATCAAACTCAGAATATTATTCGTGGTACGATTAAAATTAGGTTGAAAATCTGAAAAATGTTTAATAAATGTTAATGATAAATTTTACGATAAAAATCGATAAATGCACGCTAATATGAGAAAATGAAAAACATTAATATATGAAACAATGCTTAGTAATTCATTTTAATTAGAGAATCATTAATTAAAGGGGTTTTATTATTCTTGTTATTACTTGTATGTTTAATGACATGCCTTATCACTGTATGAGAAATTTGTATTAATCCTCTTACGTTTATAACGGTCGCATTGGAATTTATGCCGTACACTAATTTGTGTTTAAATCTAACGCGTTCAGCGACAGAAAAGTTATATTTAAATAATCATATTTAACGGTTTTTTAATGCCACTGGAACTTTACACTGGAAGTACTCAGTCATATCTCGCCCACATATACGTGTAGTTCATTATATGTTGAACATGCGGTTTCCTGTACCCTGAATTTGTTCCATTTGTAATTCAATTTCATACTCATATTATTATCAATTAATTAACAAAATCTCTTTTTATCAGTTTTGAACAATATAATTTGTGTCCATTTCTGAATAAGTTGTTAATGCCGCAAATAACTGACTCCATATTTGTGGAAATGTGGTACATGCTACGTACCATGTATTTTCCTCATATACTCGTACCTACAGATGGTCTTTCCATCAAAATCGGTCACCTCCTCTGAGCAAAACCCTTCAGAATTTTTCAACAAAATAGTACATAAAACTAAAAAATATAATGTTTTATAAATTAATTACTAATAATAAATATGTAACATTTAATAATAAATACAAAAATTTCGGCAAATAGCGACAGACCTCGAGCGCAAATGGAATCTAGCGAATATTAAATATTTGATTATGTAAATAAATTCTCCCTAAAACAACACAAATTATTGCACGACGTAAATTCAGACATGACCATTACAAAGGAAAATGTAAATTCTTTAAACAGTGCCGAAGTATTTTACTAGATAATATCACCGATTAAAAAATATCCCGCACTTAACTCGTAATGCTCTGTTTAAAATTTATTTTTAAACATTTCTTCGGTCATTTGTTTTTGTTTTTTATTCGTCTACAGTAATTTGAATTTTGTCAACTTCTATCAAAAAATTTTTCATTCATATCTATTTCAAAGTCTTTAAATTCTTACCTTGATTTTTTAACAGTGCCATGAATATCGCTTTCGTTAATTCGATAAAGTCGATTAAATTTGTTTTTTTGCGATATATATATATATATATATATATATATATATATATATATATATATATATATATATATATATATATAGATAGATAGATAGATAGATAGATAGATATAGATATATATGTATGTATACACCCACGGAATTTCTATTCCTTTAATAACTAACAGAGATTTTCCCTGTTCTTGGGCCAATGTGTTTTTTGACGAACCTAACAATTTTATTTTTTTTTATTTTATTTTTTAAAAAACTAACAGAAATGGTCTATATAATGTCAATAGTATTAACTTTAAATTTGAATAGCAAAAAAAATAGTTCTCGCAAATGGATACAAGTGAAAACTAAAATGTTTAAATATCAAACTGACGTCATTGATCCGCTGTGTCATTTGCAGAAATTAGTTTTAAAAATTATCGGACATTTGTAAACTCCGGAATATTTGAAATACAGGTGCTGCTCACGCTGACGAAGTACCGAGCTTGTTTTACGTGGAATCACAAACACCCAATGGTCTGGCAGGAAATGATTTGAAGGTTTCCGAGCAAATGGTCGAATATTGGACCAACTTCGCAATATATGGGTAAGTAATTTGTTCGATAAAAAAATAAGTAAGGAATAAAGATTAGTTTTAAATTCTGAAGCAAGTGTTTTGTTATGAGACGAACAGACCGCTGCTTTTGCGAAAAGACATTTTTTATAACATTTAGATGGCCAAATCCAAGAATAGTGTGTTTAATAGCCAGAAAAAACAGTAATATTTCGAGAATCATTCAAATTTCCTGTTTTTTGTTGGTTTTTTTTCTCTTATAAGATAGCGTGCGGACCGGAACGGCAGCTTTATAGCTAGTTAAAAAGACGGAACAAGATTGTCTCTAAACTATTCGTGCAAATTTTAATTCGTTAGATACAAGTTTTTGAAACTTTCTTCTTGAATCAAGTATATTGCTGAACGACGTGAATCTCTGGTATTTGCATTCGGCATATTCCAGAAAAAGAAGTGGTCTTTACGTCAGCGAGGACAAGACTCACATCGGATGATTGTGCGAAAAAAGAATTTTAGGTTACTTGCAATCAGCTATGATTTCAAAGTATTGCTTACATCCACCTGGTTCCTACACTAAGAAGCTCATTCGAGATTGTTCAGTCATTTAACTGAAAATGGGACAATGATGTGGCAGCATTCACCCCGTCATCGGAGATTGCATCGTCGATGGTTTGCCTCGTCTGCTCGCTTGTTCCAAGACATCGGCGTAGCTGGAGACCGTCATAGTTGTCATTTGGAAATAGTTGGCGCAATATTTTCCTTATTATAATGTCACGATCTACGGATTTAATCAAGTTTGAGGCTACTAAAACGTTTAAAACGCCACAGTAAAAGTTAGTAAATAGTCTAGGTTGAAGTTTGTTCCGCGCAGCTCTGTTTCAGAACATAAATTATTAAGACGGATGGCGCTTGTTACGTCCGTTGAATTTCAAAGAAACAAGCTCTCGCAGAAAAACTCGAATTCCTGTCAGCCGCCTTGACATCATGAGTATAAAGTACGTTACATCGTGTAATATTTCAGCGTATGTTCTGATACCAAAATTGACTGTATTGAATTTACACAAGAGAGGTGTTGATATTTGGGTTTGGTTTCGTGTTCGGTGTATAATGGTAGTTTTATATTTTATTAATGAGGAAAGGAGTCATTCAGAAAGTTGGTGGTCGAAAGAATCTCATTAATTTCTAAACCGAGAAAATACGGTTACGACTGATATGTACGCTTCGATATATATAGCATTTGCCACAGTTCGACAATGAAAGAAACCCGTTTAGAATGCGCATTCCATGATCCGGTGAAGTTCTATATACACCATGGACTATTCGGATAGCTAAATTATGCATCAGATAGGGGAATTTTTCATGTGGATTAACTTGCTTCTACCTAAGGCAGGATGGAATCGTAAGAATTTTAAAAAAGAATGTTGCGTTTCCGATTTGATAAATATTGCAGTACTGATTTTGTTTAAAGGCGTCTTACATAATCGAGAACGAACACCTAAGAACAGATTAAAAGAAAAGATAGAAGAGACGTTAATTTAAAATAGACGAGGAATAAAATTGGAAAAACCATTATTAGTTATTCGAATTTCGTTGCATTACCTTCGTCGTAATAGAAACGAAAAGAAAAACAGGAAAAACAGTTGTACCCAATTTGTATTTTGTTATTCGCTCAGATTTGCCACAATTCGCGCAGTTTGAACACACTTTTAAGGATAACATTTAGACCCCTCCTACACTATTTCCCATAGTAAACTTCCTTATTTTATGTTTAACTTCATTGGATTTTTTCACCCTCAAAAACTCTCTTATCTCCCTTCATCATCTAAAACTTCTGGCTCCGCAGCTGCCAATCAAGAATTTAATTAAACGTTTTTAATAATTAATCATCGGTTTATTTTTATCTCTGGAGAGGAATTTCAGTAATATCGTTGACAGTGATTTTTCCAAAAAGAAGTCATCTTTACGCTTATTTTGCAAAAAAAAGACTCTTCGAGACTGCATTTAATATCAGTTTTAACTTTTGCTCCATATTGATACGATAAACTGCAATTTGTAATATTTCAATTATTTGTTTAACAGTCAACCAAACGGTCCAGATATGAAATTGCCAAAGTGGAAACAAACTGATAGTTCTTTGGAATATCTATTTATTAAAGATGGTGATCTATCCATGAAATCGGGATTGCGTCAAGAACAATTCGACTTCTGGAACAATTTGCCGATTAAACATAATTTTTAATAACGTACCCTAGTGATTTGTCTAGTTCATATAAATAATTATTTGTCTTTAAATACATAATTGTTTCCTTCAGACTGCTTAAAATTGAATTAATTACAATTTAGGAAATCGTAATTGAAATCATATTCTGTATAATTTCATCGTATCTGCTCCTGAGAAAATATAAAATCATGGCTGAGTAGAGAAAAGATAGAAACAAAAGATATTTAATAGTCTAAAAGCGTTCTCTATTCCCGAAATATCATTACCAACTGCGTAAGTGTGACGGGGTTAATCCGTAAGAACAAAATATCGTAACCCCTGTCGTTATAGAAATGCGAATGAATTGAAAAAATTTTGGAAATAATAAATGCCACTGGGCGGATAATAGAAGTACGAATTGGAAATGGCGCTGGCTTTAGCGTCTGTAGGAATGAACGATGTGATAATCGAGGGACTGAAGGCGTTGATGGACGCAAGAAAGAGTGTGCGCATGTATGCGCAGAACTATGAGTTAATCTTAGATAACAAAATAGGTCGAATTTGGGTACTTGTAAACAAATTTCGAACTTATGCGGAAGGAGATGAAAGAGCTCAGGGTTAATTTTCTAGACTGCAGTAGTATACTCAGATTTGAATACTTACTGTCAGATTTTCGGACTTGTGCAATGCAAGGGGAATAGAAGTTCGGATTAGTCTTCGAAGTTGGAGTAGTATACTTAGGTCAAAATTGAATACCTATGCTGGAATTATGAACTGGCATGATGTTATTTTGCAGCAATGGACCGTAGTTCTTGAAAAGTCCCAAAGCCGCTACAAACTGACTAGTATGTACAAATCTAAATAACCTATTCAATTTTATTATGAACTTGTGTCTGTGCGGTTCTTTGGTGAGTCTTCAAAAAAAAAAAGAAAAGAAAAAAACAATAAACATTTAATAGAACTAATAAAATACTTGGAAAGTTATTAATAAGTAGGATTGTGATCGTTCGAATTTATCAGCAATACAGCTAGTGAAAATATTAGTGATGCCAGAGAAGAAAGATTGCCGAGAACTGCCACTTTGGAACCGTGACGTCACATCCGCGGTTTACTATAAATGTGACGTCAATTAACTGATATTTACATTCGTTTCGAACAGTTAAGTGAAATATTTTAAAATTTGAAAAATACCATTTATTGAATAATAACAGTAGGAGTTACCAAGTATATAATAATAAATAATATATATATTAAAAATTTTAAAAGTATAATTTTCCTTTATTTACTACCGATTTTAATGTATAAACATTTAATTACGATGTACAATATCATTTAATAAATTCCACTCTGTTTTTGGCTAAACTGAGAAACGAAACGGTGTTTAGGATTTAAAATATCACACGTACATTTTAATATATATGCACATACATATATATATACAATTATATAGATAGATAATTATGAAAAAATATTATCTGAAACATCGTTAAGTTTAAAAAAAAAAAAAAAAAGGTTTCCCGAAAAAGAGATTATATTTCAAGGAAAATTTTAGAAAGTATTTATTAAATAGCGACGTATATTCGAAAGAACATAATATGCAACAAACGCTTATTTTCTATTGAAATTAAAATTCATGTAATATATAAGTGTCGAGAATTTGAATAAGTTCAGATTTCTCATTCATTTGTATTTTAAATGGGATCAATACAGTCGGTATTCCGTCACTACTGCTTCTTATTAGAAGTAGTTGTCCAGTGTTCCTAATAGAAGATTGCAATTGTAATCATCCTTTACAAAATGTAATAATACCAAATTACAGTGCTTCACTCAAGAAACACATTTGATAAATATCGAAACATACTCGTACCTACTACTCTGTTGCGATATAATTATGTGTATTAAATAGAGTTAATACTTTTTAAGTGCTTTTGAATTAAATTTATAGAAAAACGGCAATACTAGAATAAATTATTCAAATACAAATATATTTACATCGTACGAAGACCCCAGTGCGCATATTAATGCACTTTGTTAGAAAACTTTAAAAATACTCTGAATGCAATGCTTAAAACAAATTTAATCTATCCTAAAATTATTTAATCTAATATATTTAATGCGTTATATTTTTCTTTTCCCAATGTATTTTTCATTATTAATAACGAAAACAAAGTTACACGATGGAATAGAATTTCGTGAATTCAAACTGCCTTCCGGCATCCTGTTACCGATTTTACTATACTAACTTATATCGATTCAATTACAGCGCGTTTTCCCGTACACTAAAGAGAACAAGACTCCATCAGCCGTTTCCGCGGCATTATTAGATTACAGCATAAATTCCATCTTGAAATCTACCCTAATTTAGTATTGATACCCTCGTCAGGCCATTTTAACGCACATATAGATTTAAAAATTGTACTAGGTCCGTCGGAAAATATAATAACCGCACAAGCGCGTTACAGGCTAAGTAAAATCCATTGCAGCTAACAAGATATATCAAGTTAATAACTTAGTGTGTACAATGTAATTGAATAACGGTCGCGTACAGCTCAAGGTGCGAAATTATTCATGATCATGTGCTGTATCGAGCACTTCGGGTTAACTGGACACCTTTACCGACAAATTCCGCTTATCACAGACTCATTAACCTCCCTACAATTATTATGCTGCTGTCACACAGTAAAAACTCTATATTAACTCAAATACAAAGAAATTTACGTAAACTGCACAAGGAAAAATGTTAGCTATCTTTTCTGTGAATGCCGAGTCGTGATGATGTTCATGGAAGCGACAGAGTTGAACTCACCTCGACTGGATAATTCATTTACGACAATATCGCACATATTTTGGAAGAAAAAAAAGCATATACAATAGTATATTTTTAGACGATTCCAGAGCCTTTGATAAAGTCTGACACGGTAGATGTCCATCGTAATTTACAAATTCGTACTTTTATAATCAAAGTCAATAGGGATCACTTTAAAAAATTCCAGCCTCCTTCCACAAGCTGATTTCTGCTAGGTCCTATCTCTCTTGCATTCAATAAATATTTCAGAAATACCTAACTTAGATCAGATTGTTGTAGCTGCCATTACCGATGCTGGGGTTTTCATTTTCATCCAAACCAGAATTCAAGATAAATTAGAAATATGGGTCTAAGATCTAACGCATTCACTTCGATATGAATTTCATTCCTCGGTAGGATACGTTTCATGCCTGAAAATATAAATCTGTTGTTTTACAGAAACTCAGAAAATCGGATCATTAAAAAATGCCTACGATTAACTGGGCCGTCGTGATATGAAAAAAAAATTAATCGAGTTCTTTTCCCCGGATAAAAATTGTACGAGTGCTGCTAATAATAGCACCCCGTTCATGGAAACGAAACTCAAGTATGTTCAGAAATTTCGAATTTTTACATTTCGTATGTCAGCAAAAATAGTAGGCGGTCGTCACGACTCACTTCTTAAGATGAATTATAATTTCTTCAAATCAATCGCTAAAATCGAATGTCTGCGGTGAATACTGTGGAAAAACCCCTTATCAACAGCCAGCGAATCCCGTTAGAACAGCAAACAGGTACACTGTTAGGGAAAATTTTTAAAAAGTTCCACATCCGCTGTTAATAAATACGATTAAGTTAATAATTGTCATTTTTAAATATGAACCAGAAACGTATTCAGTTTATTAACTCGCGCGATCGTAACATTTTATCAAGCGAGCTTCGCTTTTGGTTTGATGATTTGCCAGAATCACAGTTAATCATTCTGGCCTGTAAAGTTATAATACGGTTGTTGTTATTATTCGGTCGGTTTCGATCTCGTCGTTACAAATAGTACCTGTTCGTTTCGAACCCTATTTCTGTTGTTAATTAGTATCTTCGTAATCCATTCGCTTTTCGTTCGTGTTTTTCCGTCGATTATTTCTTCGATCCTCATAAATTTTCCTTCCTATTTATTTTGGTTATTCTTAATATTCTTTCTTCGCCTTCCATGGAAACGGCTCTTTTGAGGCCCACACTTTAGTGGTGCTCGTTCTCAATAATTCCGAAAATAATTCACCTAAAATAAATGATTCGGTTCTATAAAATTCATCAGATTATTTCATTTACAGCTAGCAAAAACTCGTTATGCCATTTCTTTAATCCAAACCTATCTAGAAATTTAAAAAAGGTAATTCCTTCTCGCGGCATATGCATATTTTAAAGGTAGCAATTTGAAGCAAATTTATTAAAATTTAAAACTATTTTAACTTGCCAAGTGTGTATCTAACAATTCTTGAAATTTCAACTTCAATATCGAAGTCACTGCAAAATTCAAAATTCTACTTCATCAAATATGATGGCAAATACTGAGAATAAAATGCTTTTTTACAAAAAATAAATACCGACTTCAAGGTTTATTATACAAATTTAAAAATGCACTAAAAAATAAAAAATACTTACTCCCGATAAAAAATATATATCAGAGCGATATAACACTTAAGTGGTGATATCGTAATTCTTATACAACATTAATACTTATTAGAGTCGGCATCAAATTCATATTACAATATCTAGGAACAATTTAATGAACATTTAATGCAGCTTTTAATTATTATTTTAATATGAATTTGATGCCAACTCTAATTAAGGTATTATTAATGTTGTATAAGAATTACGATAATATCATCTTTAAGGGTATATCACTCTGATATATATTTTCTTATCGGGAGTAATTATTGTTTACTTTTTAGTGCATTTTTAAATTTTTATAATAAACCTTGAAGTGTCAGTATTTATTTTTTTGTAAAAAAGCATTTTATTTTTTACTTTTTAGTGCATTTTTATTCAATTAAATTAAAACATTTTAATAAGAACAGATATTTCCACAGTGTGAAAACATCAAAAGCTACATTTCCATGGTAATTTGGGAAATTTATAGTATTATTTTAAGTCAATAAATCTAATCCGACGGTGAAAACAATCATGAATGAAAAGCATTCAAAAAGCTTCAATCTCCCGCATTATTAAGGATAATTCAAAAACTACCGGTCAGATCTTGATCAAATTTAAATGGGATCACCTGAGAAGCACCACAATTTAAATAAAAGAAGAATCATCAAAATCGGTTCACCTAGAAGAAAGTTCTGTGGTAGCACACATAAAAAAAAAAAAAAAAAAAAATAAATAAATAAAAATACAGTCGGACTGAATACCTCCTCCTTTTTTGAAGTCGGTTAAAAAGAAGAAAAAATAGTAAAATCGTTTTCTAAAGATTTTAAAAAAGCGAAAGACGCAGCCAATGTATTCCTATAGGTACAAGGAGAATATCATCCGGAAAAAGGAGAAATACTAACGCTGTTATCGAAACTGAATTACTAGACGAACTAAAAAATGAAAAATAGCAACTACGAAGTATTTTAAGAATTTGATGACGAGAAAATTTTGTTAGCATCGTATAATGGGTACAGAACATTTAAAATAATCAACTTCTCCAACTTAGTCTTGTGTACGCGGTAACGAGCATCAAATCCCCTTTACAGAAATAAAAAGTGATAAAGTTGAAATTTTGCCAGAGTCTATGTTTGATGATCTGGTATGTGGTTTAAAAAGCATATTCAACACCACGGAAGCTAATTCTCTGATTTGTTGATTTCAAAAAGTCTCATCGTTGACATTCTCTAGACTTATTCCTTCCTACCTCTCCATTTTACAAAACCGGTGCTTTACTCCTGAAAAAATTCCTATCCTATCTCATAGTTCTTTTTTCATTTTAGTTTTTTCTTGTCTTACACTATTTCCGCTAATAATCTTCCTTACTTTTCTTTCGACTTTGCCACTCTTTCTCATTTTCCCAATGTAATCTTCTTTCCTCCCTAAATCTAAGCTGCAATTTCATAGTACCATCAAGTCCTTATTTCCCTCCCACAAGACTGTATTTACCGATAATTCAAGGGATCCTGTTGGAGTTGGAGCTTCTGTTATTTTTCCTGACATCAATCGTTTTGAATCTTTTTGTCTTCCGTCTTATCGCCATCTTGCGTTCCATTGTCTTTTGATTAGTTTCGACTTCATATTTCCTCTCCCGTTCCTACTCACACCTGTAGTTTTATTTGCCCTACGTATTCGATCTCTTATCTGCAATCTTCTCGTTTTTAATTTCATCTACGTTGACGCGCTCTTGATCCGCAGTCATGTGAGTACTGAGGCTAATGAGATGGCGGATTCCTTGGCCAAAGTGGTTTCTTCCTCTTGTCTTTATTTCAATAAAATTCCCTCTTCCAACTAGAGCTACCTCTACGATTAAACTTCCATACTAGATTCTGGTCGAATTTTTACACTTCTTCCTTCCCTAATAATCACTCCTCCTATCTGTCCATTCAACCAAATCGTTTTATCCGCTCTTGGTTTTATGACTTTCCAGTTCTACAAAATTCCGTTCTAACCTCTGTCATTCGTTTCCGTCTTAATCGTACTCAATTACCTTCCTCGCATTTTCGTTTTTATTTTCTTCCTCTCCTAACTGTCATCTTTATCAGAATCATGAAGCTGTCTCTGATCCCAACCATATCGTTTTCAAATGTCTTTCCCTCTCGTTTGAACGTGCTATTATTTATTCTAATTTGTTAGTTCCTGGATTTCCCAGTTTTTATTGTGCCTCTTACATCCTGTCTCTTTCCTCCCAGTCTGTTATCTCAGTGTTCAGTTCCTTCATTCTGGCTATTTTTGACGGTATCTAGGTGAAGGACTTTTGCAACGTGTTCAAAAAAAAATGTAATTCGAAAACTTTTTGTCGGAATTATTCCGTGGCTTGCCTTTCACGCTGAGCAACGATGAAAAACACGTTTCCTCGAATCTAAATTGCAGCGGTGCGCCAAGGACGTTGTTGCAAACAAATTGCATAAAAAATAAATTAATGATTATAACGTTGATGTTGTTTTTACACTTTCTGTCGAATGTTTTGCAGTTAATATTGTCGATTTTGTCCGTAACTATATTGCTGCTGCTATTAAACTTGCTGGGGGTAAATATATTTTTCTTTCTTTCTAATATTCATTATTTTTAATTCTCCGTGAGCAGAAAATTTCAAAAAATTCTTACAATTTTATCCTAATATCCCGACAAAAAGGGTAAAACAAAAAAAATTCGTTATGGTATGAGAAAAAAAATAAAATATATCTGAAAAATGTATTAAACACTGGTCTACCTTATATGTGTATGTTCCTAAAAATCGCGATTAGTTTAAAAATTACCATTTGCTCTTCTTACCCAAACCTTTTTATTTTTCGTTCGTTTTCATTTTCCTATTTTCTTACTGTCAATATTATAATTTATTCGTGGAGTTTTTATTATTTTCCAGGAAATAATTTTTATTTTTTAACATAATGAAACTATACAATTACGATTAATTCACCGATGAAGACGAATTCGAAAGATTGTTTTTACTTGTTTGCGTTTCTTCTAACCAATGCACACAGAAATACATTGTGACTGCCAAGTGCTCAGGATGTTGATTTTATCACAATTTGGGCAAATTACTTTTAATTAACCATGTTTCGCGCTATAGCGTGACAGCCAGAGCAACTAATTAACCGTCGAAAGTTACATTAAAAAACTATACCATTAGAAAACAATTTTTTTTGTTTATTCATGAACAATGTCGAATATAATTAATTAACTGTAAAAATACTGATGACAGGAGATAATTTAAAGATAAAAAATTATCTCTTGTTTTAGTTGTAGAAAGAGAGAGAAAAATTGATGTGATTAGGTCCATATTCGGAATATAAATAAGTAAAGTGAGCCCACTATCACCGGTATTTAGAACGTGAGTTAGTCCATCATACTTCCAAATATGGTTGCTGTTAGCAGTGGTTGGCGATTTTTAGCATGTAAGTACCTTTAAACCATAATAAAGGCTTAAAACGAACATAATTTTAATAGTAATTTAATGTTCTAATAGGCGTCTTATTTATATTACTTAAACAACATCTGCGTAAATACACTTTTTGTAATATAATAAAACGACTAATCATAATCGGCTAAATATTTTTCTACTTGTGACAAGCAAGGGTTGAAAACGAAAAAACTGAAAAATCAATGTTTCCGGTTAGGTAGTAATACTCGCACGAATATTCTTTGTAACATGCACATCATTGCATGCGGGAACAAATCGGATGGAATCGGGAATGATCGCGAGTATATTTCGAAATGATTAGTTTTGGTAATTGTAAAAAAAAAAAAAAGATTAATCGGAAACAAGAACTTATAAAAAATATAATTCTGATTTCTTTGGGGTTGAATCTTACTTTCTTTTTGATTTCTAATCTAGATATGGACTTGTAAAAATTCTATTTTTAGAATCGTCATGAGGAACTCGCGTACTTATTTTCGGTTCTAGGAATTTTGGCGATTTCTCGTTTTATAGGATTTTTCTACGTTTTCGATTTTTGCACATTTTCCAAGATTACTGACGAATTATCCGGCTCCTTTTGCAGCAGACAATTGATAGTCTGTGGGACCTACTTAACAAATTTCCAAGTTTTTTATTCATCGTGAACTTCTCCTTTATTTTCTCGGGATTCGCTTTTTTCGGGATTTCTAACATTCGTATAAACTCATGGTATTTGAGTTCTTAGTGTACGTTTAATAGCTATGAAGAACTTACGTGCTGAATTTCACGTTTTTACGTATTGTGAAGTATGATTTTAGGTTTTGCCTAATGTAGACTGTAAAAATTTTTCCGCCCTAACATTCAGAACGTTCAGAAAGAATTTTACAGACTTTTGGGTTAAACCGCATAAACAATTTTCATGCGAAATTTTAAATTGGATTTAATCCAAAGATATCAGACTAATCACGTTTGCTAACCTTTTCCATGCTTTAGAGATCGGAAAGTTTTCTTATTCTATCTCTTTTGTATATATGTATGATGTGTATATTACGATCACGTGGAATTTTACGATATAAGCTTCGTTCGTTTTCGCTGCAGCGTGGATTTCATCTTATTTCTAAATAAAATTCTCCAATACTTTTAAAAAATTTAGAGTGTTCAAAAATATTTTGCACACTTCAGTAAACCGTGTAATTTTTATACAAAATTGTGTTTTCAAAGTTATACTTGTTCCGAAGGTATACGTCCTTGGGCATTTTTTTTAAACGGGTTTTTCTTTCTTTCCGCCCCTTATATTTTAAATATACCAAAAAGCTTTCTTATTCTACATCTTCGGCAGATGAACAATGCTTACTTAAAATCTTAATTACTTAATAGTAATGACTGAAGCTGTAGTGTGATTTTTATTTTTTTAAAAATCAATTGGCTGACTTTGTCCCTTTTTTTATCATCAGATAATTTGAATTTTATAATGCGGTTTTAACGTGTCGTAGGTTCATCGTTTCACGTGATCTTTTAGATTCAGACATTTAATAATTCCAGCGATATGTTAATACATCTTAGGTAGTTGAAATATTTACGATTTCACCTTCATATATGTACATATATCTTATAAAGCTGCAAGAAAAATAATCGTACATCCCGTTCTATAGTAGCCGGGAGTTTATTTTTTTTCAACCAACGTATTTTCTCCGTGAAATCATAAAAAAATTATAACCCTCAAAATTTTAAAATTAAAGGGTCCAAATTTTGAAAAATGTAAAAATCGAGCTTTAAGAAAAAGATTTTCGAATAATTCCCGTATTCGGGAGACCTTCGTGTGCAGGTTAAAAAGAAAATCAATACCGCAACTCACATAAAACCAGCTGCGGAATTTTTTTTTTTAATTTTTCTTAAAAATTAATTTTTACCTTTTTCAAAATTTAGGCCATTTAATTTTAAAATTTTTGGAGTCTCGTATTTTTCCGATATTCTAGCAATTGAAATACATCAATTAAAAAAATGGAGTGACACTCCAGCTACCATAGAAAGAGCTATGGACTTTTTTCACCATTTTAAGCGTGTATTTTCACAAATTTTGGTCCCTAAATATAACAATTTTTCGAATTTTATATATTTTCCCCGTATTCTGGAGATCGAAGTAAAGGAAATCACGTAATTCATACAGAACCGGCTGTGGACTTTTTCAACAACTCTCTTTTTCTTAAAACTTAATTTTCACATTTTTCAAAATTTGAGCCCTTTAGTTTTCAAATTTCGAATATTTAATAATTTTCTTATGATCTGATGAAGAAAATACATTGATTGAGGGCAAAAATTAACTCTCTGGCTACCATAGAACGGGCTGTACGATTTTTTTTCTTGCAGCTTTACAAGATAGATATACATATATATATATACATATACAAAAAAAATAACAAATGTTAATTATACAAACAGAGAAAAATCCGAATAATATTAATTTAGATAAACTTCGCCGCAGTTGTTTACGAGAAATTTGAAAAAATATCCAAGTTGATGTTTCATGTTAAGACAGAAATTAAATGGAAAAACTGATTTTATATAATCATATATTCATATATATATATTTATTCTTGCAGAGTGCTTTTTGGAAGGTTACCGTTGTTGCATATTGCGATAAACTGGCATTGGTAGCATTAATTTATCCATTTCAATATGTATTCGGTTTTTCATAACTGACGGATTTATTTCTGTTTAAATTTCTTTTTCGCAGTATTTCTGATATGGACAGCTATCGCGAGCGGACTAGAAGATCGTCCGCAAGTGAAAATTCCCCAAGGACAACTGCTGGGAAAATACTTAAGTTCCAGGAACAATCAATCCTTTTCCGCCTACTTAAAAATACCGTACGGTCAACCGCCTGTCGGAGACCTACGATTACAGGTAACTAAAATTACGTGAATTAATTTTCAAAACAAACAAATGTGAGGAAGTTTATCAAGAGATACGTATACTTTAATGGTTTTTGTTTGTAGTCGCCGGTTAAAGCTCTTTCCTGGGATGGTGTACGTGACGCTGGTAGTGACGGACCTCTTTGCGTTCAACCAAACATGAAGAAAGATAATTTCGGAGTTATCGGAGAAGAAGACTGCTTATACATTAACGTTTACACTCCGGATGTAAGTATCCAACACTATCGAGAAATGCTTCAAAAGCTCAACAACAAATGCTACTCACTTTGGTAATTAACCAGTTGAATTTTAGTCTATTGATTAAAGCATCAATTATAGACTTTATGGGCAGCAGTTTCATATCGCGCAAATGACAAGAATGTTGATGCGCGAACATTTTTCGAACGGAGTTTTCTTTCTTTCTTTTATTTTTTGAATTTGGGTTTTTCGACTACGGATACTATACCAGCTTTTCAAACGAAAATTTGCTGCTTAACCAAGAGTTACTGTATTCAGTTAATTCGTTCCTTAACTTCAACAGACGTATAATAAATTCCTCATAAACATATACATATATTAATGACAAGGTAATTCTTGGACCGGGTTACACTACACTTTTTGCCTCATAATTATGTCTCACTGCTTTCTATAAGATAACAAAGTTAGAATTCTGTGTTATGCAATTTTTAAGATTTTTTAAAATAAAAAACTGGTGAGAATGACGTAGACAATTGAAAAATATTTTTCTAAAAGAGTTTTAGAAAAAAAAAGATTAGCGGTCAAGGAGACTTGTTCCATTACGAGGCCCTATGTTCAGAGTTATATATATATATATATATATATATATATACATATGTACATATATACAATATGTATTTATTTCAATAGCGAATCCTGATTTTTTCTCCAGTACTTTTTTAAAACTGAAAAACGTTGAAACGGAATCTTAAAACAATTATAATGTCAGTTACATGTTAATTCATTATTACACGTAAGTATACTTGTATTTGTTATGTATTAGCCAAAAATATTAAGGGGAGCTGACATTAAACATCTATTTTCTAATTAAGGAAAAAGAAACCCGGGGAAATACTAGTAAAGATGAATATAGTATAATAGAATGTGTGACTTTGAAAGAAACCCGTTATTTCCCATACATCGTACATGCTTTCGTTAATATTAACGTGATTCTATGATTTTGGCTAAATTGAAGGTATGCGATTAATTCCAGTTCTCCTTTAGATATTCAGGGAATGCGTATCACATTCATTTTTACTGCAGTGTGGGATTCTTACCTATTTTCTATATTTATATTTTCTGATATTTGAAAAGGGCAATCTTCTCTTGTTCACTATAACCTATCCTTTAAGTCGTTATCGAAGTGGAGGCCAATTTATCAGTAAACTTCATCTGTTGGCAACAATTCACCATCTTCCATTTTTCAATTCCAAAAATATTCACATAGCTGTATTTTAATGGCATTTTGGAGTTTTATTTCTGACGCTATGGTTTCCCCGCTAAAACGCAGTAGCCCGAAAGCACCACACGTTAAAGACAGAAGCAGAAAAATACCGAACAAGATCGCGTTATAATAGTAAAATTTACGGCATTGGCGGATGACTGTAAGACGAAAGCCATAAAATTAACAAAAGTTCGTCCCTCTTAAATAATGATTGTTACAATTTTAATTAGAGTGATTTATTTTTATCAGGTTCTGTTCGTACATTATTCAAAGTTTTTTTCTATTCTCCAAGCCAACGTTGTTCTTTCAAATTTTTATTCAAAAAATTCAGTGCTCCTGTCGCTTTCCCTTTCCACATTCACGCACGCACACGCATGCATATATATATATAAACTACCGTTCCAATAATATCTACTAATCGTATTAACCAATAAAAAAACGCTTTTAAACTTTCTTAGGGAGCTCGATCGAAGGAGAAAACCTACCCGGTAATGGTATTTGTACACGGTGGAGCTATGTTGTTCGGTTCAAGTGGAGCCACATTTCTGGGTCCTAAGTATATACTGGACAAAGATGTTATTTTGGTTACGTTCAACTATAGACTCGGACTACTGGGTACGTCATTAACAACTAGCACAGTTACCGAATAATATTGTGATTACGAAATAAGCGATAGCATACGGAAGTACTTAAAAAATACTATAAACCAGTACATCGAAAACTAAAGTTTAGAGGATACTCGTATAAATGCATCTGAACTGCACCAAAACGTTCGATGTAAAAGGTACGAGTTAATTCAATGCAATAATCTCTCTGCGTATGACCCAACAACCTACCTTATTGCGCAGATTTAGCCTTTTGGCTAGTATGCATATGAAAGTTAAGTTCTAAGAGTGTGATAGCGGTTTCGAAATGTACAATCCGCTATATATCTTTTTACATTTACATCGACACATAGTTCATATTAACCTTTAAGCGAGAATATTAGGCTATTATTTCATTTTTAATAGGTTTCACTTGTCGCCAGACCTCAATAGTTGAATGAATATAATGTAAAAATATTTATCACAACTAAAAACTGCGCTGATGCGTGTTGATGCATACTTCCTAACGGCATTTATTTTGGCACGAGATTTCGCTTAGGTCAGGTTATACGTTTACCTACAATTGTTTGCTTTTTTTCTCTTTTTATTACGGGGGTGGGGGGTCAACTACAAACATTAACCCTGCGCGAATAAAATGTTTTTGTACGACTTTTTAGTGATTCGAACTAGATTCCACTTGAACGGAACGCCATTCCCGATCAACCGCGCTGCGATAGAATCACTAGATCAATGTGTTTTTCATTTATTATATTAATTTTCTTATACGACTCGCATCGAGAATAAAAATAAAAAATATAACGTACACTAAATATATAGAGAGATCCGATGATGTAATGGATTTAATTAACACAGGCTGAGATAGTAGTGGACGAAAGGAAAAGCATGTTGTAACGTGGATTTGTTTTCACTTCAGGTAAATCTAAAATGATATCGGCTGTTTTTAAACGGGGAAGGCAAGATCGAGTGATTCGGTGTTTACTCATAAATTGAAAAAATATCAACGATATTTGTGTCATGAAATATGCCTGGGACACTAATATTTGCTGGCAATGATAGATCGAAATTATTTTATTTCCAAATTGAGAAATACATTGACATTACCACTTACATATAATGCTGCTGGAAAATTAACAATAAACAACACAGCGACAGGGTAAACAAGAAGTAATGGTCGAAATTACCCTTTTGCGGCATTTCTTTTGTTTTCGAAATTATTCTAAAAATCGACTAACATTAAACCGAAATTGTTGGCCCGTAACTGTGATAAAACCATTTGTATTCTAGTGTTTATAGTTATTACCATTATTATCATATTAAATTCTATGCCGGGAAAAAAACAGGTAATACTAAAATGCAACTTTAAGTTTAAAGTTCTCCTCTTAAGATACGGAAAATTGAGACTGAAATACCATCAAAATTTAATATATTAATTTTATACTCTCTTTCAAATTACGGTAATAAATTAAGTGTTATAAAAATTTTTCTTTAAAATTTTTCATATCACACATTACTGACTTGTATACGTGCTTTGTACAAATAAGGATTCCTGTCAGCGGAAGATGAAGTAATACCAGGGAACTACGGATTGAAGGATCAAGTGTTGGCTCTTAAATGGGTCCAGGAAAACATCAAATATTTCGGCGGTAATCCAGATAATGTAACGTTGTTTGGTGAAAGTGCGGGATCTGTCAGCGTAGCCTTCCATCTTTTAGCTAAATCTAGCCAAGGTTAGTTTTTTGACATTTTTGTAAGTTTACTCTATGTAAAGCACGTACATAAATAGAAATCTACAAATTTCCTCGAATTGACTTCATGATTTAGTGTAAAAAGAAGCTAACAACAGAATGACACAATGTGTCATCGCAATTATTCAGGGCTGGTCGGGAAAAGTTTGTCTAAAAACTAAATTAGCTTAATAATATTGGAATATTAACATTAACGGCGAATATGCAATTCAAAATTTTCAGATGATAATGATATTATGTTTCTTTTAGGTCATAATGCCGTACCGACAAATAAGCGAGCTAAATTAAGTCTGCAAAACAAGTCTTTAACATAATAAAATCTACGAAAGCGTTAAACTAATTCACATACAGATGCGACATACAGACATCAGGCGTAGAGACCGCGTATTTAAGTTTAAAAAGTAAGCCTTCGTGGATAAGGATTGAATTAAACATCAGTGAACAGGAGAAATTCAGTCATTTTTGAAACAAAAATGTCGCACATACGTTTAAAGAAGTTGACAGTAATGATACGCAGCTGCGAAAAATTAATTTCGAAAAACCAATTACAGGCCTAAACAATAAGCGGCCTAATGTCGTATCAATTACCAGGCAAAATTTTAAAAAAGAATAAAATCGGTTCAAAATTAAACGAACGTAACGAATATAATAGAAAACATAATAAACCATAAAATATTGAAGAAAAAATGAAATCGAAATAGACAGGGCTGTTATGTGCAAAAAAGGGGAGGAAAGATGGTGAAAATCATTATAAATACGGCGAGGAGGTGATAAATTTAAACGGAGTTTAGTTCACAGGCCGAACTATCCGGGATGGAAAAGAATAATGGAAACTAATTTAGTTGTTTGCTTTATGTGTGTAGGCGATTTCGCGTCGAATTAAATTAATACGAGAATCTGCTCTTCTTTAACAGGTTTGTTCCATAGAGCCATATCCGAAAGTGGGACCAGTTTGAATTACTGGGCACTAGGGTACAAAGGAATGGAAGCTAAACAAACCAAAACCTTCGCTGAAGACGTTCATTGTTCATCTCATGAAAATTCAACGGCTTTATTGGAATGTTTCAAAAAATTGGACGCTAAACAGTTCTTCTACAATCCGTTTAAAAAAAACGATATTATGGTTAGTTTCATTACACAACACAATTCCAATTAAAAATTAAAACAACTATAACAATAATCAAAGATGTTTCCTCATTACATTATTATATTCATTTATAGTTCATTTACACTCGTCAAATACGAATGTACACATTAACTTTCAAACGTCGCCGCCTGACTAAACTCATTGCGATCGTGCTGGTTAAATTTCTTAAATTCTTATTAAAAAGTATACTAGTGTCGATATTTTTTATAATTTAGATGAATACCTGACCCATTTGCGTTAATTTCATCGTCGAATATATCGCGCAAAGCGAACGATCCATTTCGGATAAACAAACCGCTTTAGCTAGTTTCGCTTACGATTCGGTATTAACCGTTCTTTTGGTTCCGTCAAATTGCTGTAATTTTCTATCAATATTCTTTTGTAATACGTGCCGGCGATTGGTTACACTGGAACAAGTGGCTGCAGATCATACGTACTGGCTACCCAAAAATTTACGCTCTCGTTCGATCCGCATTTGAGCAGGTTCAAGACAGTCTCAGGCATACAATTTGTTCGAGACCGTCGCATTCATGAAAATCGCCGTAAAAATAAACTTCAGAAGAGGCCCATTTTGAAATAGAATTTTCTCCTCCTTTTGTAACCATTAGCAGCGTTTTTAATTAAATCCTCTCGGCAACCTTCTTTAATAATTTCGTCACCGCTTGCTTTGTCGCTTTATTAGAATCATTGACACCACGTAGGAAGTCCTTCCGTTCCTCCCGTATTTGGACATGTAAATATTTTTTTTTTGTTTTTTCTTTCATTTTGATTATAAATTTTTGTGGAAAAATGCGAATTGTATATAGTATGCTCCGAATGGGGACTATTATATCGGTTTTCGACTATTTCGGATTGTTGTGGTGTGAATGTGAAGTGAAGAAAGGGAGATATATGAAAACATGTAAACCACCTCTCACCCTTTTTAACTCGAAGGAATACGACTATTTCGATAATTTTTGCTCATTCGAATATCATCGCTCTTAGCACAATCAGGTGTAAAATTTTATTTGTTATGTCTCATTAATATTTCTCTAACACCGTTCACAGAGATTATTCAATTACCTTCCATACAATATGGGAATTGTGCGGGAAAAAGAAACCGTTCCGGATGCTTTTTTAACTGAAAATCCGTGGGACTTGATTACTCAGCCGAACGACAAGCCTTGGATAGTCGGGATCAATTCAGGAGAATTCGGAGGCGCATTAGAAGGTAAGCAGATAAATATCAGACGAAATTAACGATCTTTTTAAGCCAATACAGCGACTGAATATTACTTTTTACAATTTTTTTCTGGCGATTTGCGCAGGTATTTTCAAATACAGTCCGGATCTGATAAGAGATTTGCAATTTGATTATTTAAATTTGTTCCCGAAAATTTTGGGCTACAAGTATACCGCACGATTTTGGGATTTGTGGCATATAAGCGCGCAAATTAGACATTTCTATTTCGGCAATAAACATTTCGACGAATCGTTTGTGGAATTTACACAGGTAAGTTACAAAATATATCGTTTAAATTAGCTCGTAAATTATATAAATGCTCGTTCGTCTCCATAGGAGTTAGCTGTGAGTCATAATACAAAGCCACGCGGTATAATTACGTTTAATAAAATCTTTCGTCAATTATTAAATCGCGGCAGGTAAGATTTATCTCGAACTAGTATACTGGCAATATTAAGACCATCAGCAGAAATGCTCGTACGCTGCACTCTTGCAAACCGAGAAATTCCAGATAATCGTAATGGTAATATTCGAGGACTAATGCGCCATTTTCGCTAGATACGAAAAAGTCTAATTGAAACGAGAACACCGAGTGCAAACTAAACGTTTGTCTAAAGTTGATTCAGTTTGTCTAATATTAACCACCTGCAGTTATTGTTTATGGAAAACAAATGGAGGACAAAGATTGTATGCGAAACTAATTCTCGGGTAAATTCGACCGATTTAATATTCATGTTAGCCATAAGGAATAAAAACGATTATAGATTTCCCTGAAAAACTTAGTTTGCGTAATTATCTCGTTAAAAAATTCCGTATAAATAATATTATCGAGGATAAATGAAATCTCAAAAACCTTACACTTGAAATGTGCTCTGTTGAGAAGATATTTCATTACGCGGGAACCTTAATTAATCATAGCAAAAGTAGCAAAGAAAAGTAAATCAAATAATCTAAATAATTATAACAACTTTGTGAGACTCATGAAAAAAATGTGTGAATGAAACTGAAGACCAAAAATGCATAAATACCGACACTTTTCAAGGTTTATTATAAAAATGCACTAAAAAGTAATAAAAAATAATTACTCCCTATAAGAAAATATATATCAGAGTGATATACCCTTAAAGATGATATTATCGTAATTCTTATACAACATTAATAATACCTTAATTAGAGTTGGCATCAAATTCATATTATAATAAAAATTAAAAACTGCGTTAAATGTTCATTAAATTGTTCCTAGATATAGTAACATGGATTTAATGCCGACTCTGATTAAGGTATTAATGTTGTATAAGAATTACGATATTACCACTTAAGTTATGAATCATTTTGATATATATTTTTTATCGGGAGTAATTATTTTTTACTTTTTAGTGCATTTTTATTAAATTTTTATAATAAACCTTGAAGTGTCGGTATTTATTTTTTGTAAAAAAGCATTTTATTTTACAATTTTTAGCGTTATGCTTGAATTTTTTTCTTATATTTTTTTTCACATTATTCTCCGTACTTAATACTTTAAAAAAATCGATTTCTTTATTTTGAACTGCATTTCAACGGTAAAAACATCAAAAGCTACATTTCCATAGTAATTTGGAAAATTCATAATATTTTAAGTTAATAAATCTAATTTGACGTTGAAACTAATCATAAATGAAAAGCATCCAAAAAGCTAAAAACTCCCGCATTATTAAGGATAACTCAAAAACTACCGATCAGATCTTGATGAAATTTAAATGGGACCACATGAGAAGCACCATCATTTAAATAAAAGAAGAATCGTCAAAATCGGTTCACCTAGAAGAAAGTTCTGTGGTAGCACACATAAAAAAATAAATAAATAAATAAATAAATAAAAATACAGTCGGACTGAATACCTCCTCCTTTTTTGAAGTCGGTTAAAAATAATATTGGTAGGACGGTCAAAGCCGACGTTAAAAAAAGAAAATAATCGGTTACTATCATTGAAAAATGAAGCAATCGGAATAAATGTTTCATGATTAATTGCCATTTAGTAATTAGAAATCTAAGGTTTTTATTTCTTTTTCCTACTAAGTTTTTTTTTAAATATAAAATAATACTAATATTATTTTATATATTATCTTTTGGGCGCAACAGCGGCTTTGACCCACCAACTACAGAAATTGTGGAAAGGGTTAAATAGAGAGACGATTAGAAATAGAGCTTAGGAAAGATTGAAGTACAGGGATTATTATATCTGGAGATGGAAAGGAAAGGACAAAGGAAGAATTATAAGGAGCAGGAGTTAAGATTTTGGTGTAAAAAACAGAGCGCTCAGATTCAAGGGCAGGGCATTCAAAGAAGATGTGGTTTGCGTCACAAATATGGGAGGAAAGATGGAACTATGAGGGGGACAATCGGGAGAAGAGGACAGGGCAAAACGAAAACGTGAAGAGGGTAGAAGGGAGTGATTAAAACGCAGTCTAATTAAAGAAACGATCGCGGAGCGTTTATAAGAAGAGGAATGAAACCACAGCTGAGAACAGGGAACCGGCTGAATTTGAAGATAATGAGAGGCGGGATTAGAAAATAAAGAAGGATAGATGTCCTACCATAGTCGAGAATGATTAGCTAAGGAATGAAGGAGGATGTCTGAGATTGACAATTACAGAGTAAAAGACCATCGCGGGCAGCCGAACGGGCTAAAATATCCGCTAACTCGTTGCCCTCGATGCCAGAATCGCTAGGAATTCCTTCTACGCTAAGCATATCATGTCATATTTATTTTCATTAATGCTTTATGTGGTAAGACTCGTGTGTCGGTGCACATATTATTAATTATTTTATGAGTGTAACGCTATTATTTAATGAAATAAATCTTTCTTTCTTCTTTCTTTCTACGCTGCGCAAATTCTGACGAGGTAAACATTTTGGTTGATTTCCAAAAAAGTAGTCGAACGCTAAAAATGTTTAAATGTATGATTCGTACTATATATACATATATTCCATCGAATTTGCCGCTCTATCGGGATCTAAAAGAATCGGTTAGTTACGAAACGTCAAGAAGTATCGAACTCTAAAATTAATCACTGAAATCAATATCCAAAACCGACCGGCAGTAGCGTAACACGCTATTTGGCTGTATTGTTATAAATTTACGTTTGTTATATGTGCGTTTAATAGTCATCTTTTCAAAAGTCCGCGATAGGTATTGGCAGATTTTTAAAGCCAAAAAGGTAAATAAAATTACTGCAAAATTACATTTCCGGATGGTTTGTTATGGGTATAAAATATCGATAGATAAAATTTGATCAAAATGACGTCCCGCGTTTATTAAGCAAAACATTACATTTTTCGTTCCACTAATCAACTCAAATGTACATATTTGATTTGTACGACGTATTTGATCATTTAGATGTAAATACTACTAAAGATAGCAGTCCTGGTCATTTAATCCTATCCAGGCTCCATGTCATCACCGGGTTCATTTATTAAATTAAATGAACTGTATCCTATGCAATTGTTTCAACCAAAGCGTGAACCACATTTCCTGTTTTTTATGTAAAGGTCATCATTTAAAACGAAAGTTATTTATTTACGCTATATTATTCAATCGCGCGCGTCTAAGAGCTGAAACATTTTTTAAGTCAAATCCATTAGAATACATGAAGACGGTTTTGAGGCAATTTCGACCGTTGTATACAGTAACGATATTTCACGCTGTGAAAAATTTGCGGAAAATTTAATTATCCATCCCCCGGTTTCGATTAAATAAATCTACTTGTGTTGAACGCAGTTTGTTTGCGAAATTACACGGAAATTAACGATTAAATAATGAAATTTTCTGCTTCATTTCAGTTGATGACAGACCGCGCCTTCATTATTCCAGCCCTAAACTCAACGTTACTATACAAAGGACCAAAATACTTTTACGAGTACGGACATGTTAATCAATTCAGAAAAGATGCCCAAGAGAACGGCCTGGGAATCGATTACGGTAAAAATTTGTTTGCTTTTCAGAAGTAAAAAAAGAAAATCTAAACATCTGCAGACAACACTGCAAATGCATTAGCAAATAAATTCGCCATAAAATAAAATCGTCGCGATAGTGTCAAAAAATCCACTTGAAATAGGAACAAAATGAACTGCATAATTTCCAAGTGGAGGAAATTGAACTTAAATCCACAGTAATATCATAGTACACATTGAGGAATAAAATTAAATTTAAATGTCTTTCCTTAATGCACACTTATATCAATTAGGAATTCTAAAACAATTTTGAAGACACTAATAACAAAACTTGAAAAATTTCAAAAAACTTTTTTTAAAAAATACAGGAAATGCGCCATTCAAATAATTATATCGGGTAGTAAAATAATTTTTAGAAATTTCCAGAATATACAAAATCGGAAATCGACAAACGCATTTTAATTTCTTTACAGAAAACTTAATTTAAAACATCAATTTTAACAATGATTAACATAAAAATGAGATTTTTCCAATAAGCAACTTGGAAAGCAGATGTAGATAAAACTGTCTTCTAGAAAACTTTCAGATCTTGCTGAATAACTACTGCGATGATTACCATAAAACAACTATTTTCCTTAGAGTAACGATTAGAAACAGAAATTTAGTTAAAAATTACTTCTACATACCATTTATTTCTGAAAAAGGAAAATTTTATGATATATGACTAAAAATATGTAAAAGCCTACAATCGAATAACCGTGATTAATGCAATAGGAGGATAACGTATACGAATCTCGTTTGACATTAAACATTAAAAAAAAGAATATAATGATTTTGTCAAAAATAGACTGAAAGAATTCAATTAATTAATATGTAAAGAAGTCGTAAAAATGATTTATTAATTAATAAAAATTGAATATACTAACTTTACTGGTTTCTTTATTTTTGTATATAAAATAAGAATAAAGGTAAACAAAAAAAAAAAAAGCTCATCCTTGTGAGTTATTGATTTTTATTTGATATTTTTGTCATTTGTGTACCATCTTATTAGGATTCCGTACATTATTACGGAATCCTAAAAAAGGTCATCCTTGTTTGTGAAATTGAAAACTTTACGAGAATTATTCTTAAAAATTAAATGCTGCTCATGGCGCAAAAAACCAGCTATTGCCTTATTTTGAATAATAAAAAATAATTAAACTTTATCAAAGAACATTAAATTAATTCGTTCCACAAAAAAAAAAAAATATATATATAACATTTAATATGCGTTAAGAAACAAATTTAACGAAGATTTTTCGGGATGGTACGATTAAAATTAAGTCGAAAATCTGAAAAATGTTTAATAAATGTTAATGATAAATTTTACGATAAAAATCGATAAATGCACGCTAATATGAGAAAATGAAAAACATTAATATATGAAACAATGCTTAGTAATTCATTTTAATTAGAGAATCATTAATTAAAGGGGTTTTATTATTCTTGTTATTACTTGTATGTTTAATGACATGCCTTATCACTGTATGAGAAATTTGTATTAATCCTCTTACGTTTATAACGGTCGCATTGGAATTTATGCCGTACACTAATTTGTGTTTAAATCTAACGCGTTCAGCGACAGAAAAGTTATATTTAAATAATCATATTTAACGGTTTTTTAATGCCACTGGAACTTTACACTGGAAGTACTCAGTCATATCTCGCCCACATATACGTGTAGTTCATTATATGTTGAACATGCGGTTTCCTGTACCCTGAATTTGTTCCATTTGTAATTCAATTTCATACTCATATTATTATCAATTAATTAACAAAATCTCTTTTTATCAGTTTTGAACAATATAATTTGTGTCCATTTCTGAATAAGTTGTTAATGCCGCAAATAACTGACTCCATATTTGTGGAAATGTGGTACATGCTACGTACCATGTATTTTCCTCATATACTCGTACCTACAGATGGTCTTTCCATCAAAATCGGTCACCTCCTCTGAGCAAAACCCTTCAGAATTTTTCAACAAAATAGTACATAAAACTAAAAAATATAATGTTTTATAAATTAATTACTAATAATAAATATGTAACATTTAATAATAAATACAAAAATTTCGGCAAATAGCGACAGACCTCGAGCGCAAATGGAATCTAGCGAATATTAAATATTTGATTATGTAAATAAATTCTCCCTAAAACAACACAAATTATTGCACGACGTAAATTCAGACATGACCATTACAAAGGAAAATGTAAATTCTTTAAACAGTGCCGAAGTATTTTACTAGATAATATCACCGATTAAAAAATATCCCGCACTTAACTCGTAATGCTCTGTTTAAAATTTATTTTTAAACATTTCTTCGGTCATTTGTTTTTGTTTTTTATTCGTCTACAGTAATTTGAATTTTGTCAACTTCTATCAAAAAATTTTTCATTCATATCTATTTCAAAGTCTTTAAATTCTTACCTTGATTTTTTAACAGTGCCATGAATATCGCTTTCGTTAATTCGATAAAGTCGATTAAATTTGTTTTTTACGATATATACATACCTTAATATATTTCTTATGTCTTTTTTGACGCACCGAACATTTCTGTTTTGTTTTATTTTTATTTTATTTTTTTTTATATTTAAAAAAAAAAAATGACAGAAATGGTATACATAATGTTAACAGTATTAACTTTAAGTTTGAATAGCAAAAAAATAAAGTTCTCCCAAATGGGTACAAGTGGAAACTAAAATGCTCAAATGGCAAACTGACGTCATTGATCCGCTGTGTCATTTGCAGAAATTAGTTTTAAAAATTATCGGACATTTGTAAACTCCGGAATATTTGAAATACAGGTGCTGCTCACGCTGACGAAGTACCGAGCTTGTTTTACGTGGAATCACAAACACCCAATGGTCTGTCAGGAAATGATTTGAAGGTTTCCGAGCAAATGGTCGAATATTGGACCAACTTCGCAATATATGGGTAAGTAATTTGTTCGATAAAAAAATACGTAAGGAATAAAGATTAGTTTCAAAAATTTTGAAGCAAGTGTCTTGTTATTAGACGGACAGACCGCTGCATTTGCAAAAAGACATTTTTTATGACATTTAGATGGCCACGGTTAATTCAAGAATGGTGTGTTTAGCTAGGGACCCACACAGTTGTCATTTGCAAATTTATCCTAGCAGGTTGGAGTAATTATCATAATATTTGCCGTATTATAATGTAACGATCTGATTTAATCCAGTTCGCGGCTACTAGAACGTTCAGAACACCATGGTAGAAGTTAGTAAATAGTCTAGGTCAAATTTTATTCCGCGTAGCTCTGTTTCAACGATGGAACATAAATTATTAAGACGGATGGGGCTTGTTATATCCGTTTAATTTCAAAGAAACAAGCTCTCGCTGAAAGAAAGACCTGAATTCCTGCTAGGCTTGGCGTCATCGGTATAAATTACGTTACATCGTAATATTTCGGTGATGTTCTGATACCAAAATTAACTATATTGAATTTACATAAGAGAGGTGTTGGTATTTTGGTTTGGTTTCATGTTCGATGTATAATGGTAGTTTTATATTTTATTAATGAGGCAAGAAGTGTTAGAAAAGGATCATTAAGAAATTTGGTGGTCGAAAGAATCTCATTAATTTCTAAACCGAGAAAATACGGTTACGACTGATATATGTATACGCTTCGGTATACATAGCATTTTCCACAGTTCGACATTGAAAGCAACCGGTTTAAAATGCGTGTACTATGAGCTGGAGAAGTTCTATGTACACCATGACGGATAGCTAACCGATGTATCAAATGGGGGAATTTTTATGTATATGGATTAACTTGTTTCTACCCAAGGCAGGACGGTAAATTTGTATGTGTCGGTAAAATTTTTAAAAAAACGTTGTATTTCATATTTGATAAATATTGGAGTACTGATTTTGTGTAAAGGCATCTTACTGATTCGTAAAATTATATCTGAATCGAATACAATGCCAAGAAATTTTATGTTAAATTGGAGAACAAAGTTGTTAATTTTTAAAGGAATGCCGAAAGATAGATTTTGACGCTTTTTATAGAAATCAATAAAGACAGTTTTAGACAGGGAAAATGCTCGTAGGCACTTCTGTAACATATCAGTGATTTTTTGAAGGATGTTTAGATCGTTAGATGAGATGAAAATCGGTCATAACGACCAGATTGTTCGTGTTCTTCAATGTCGTTATAACGGATTTCCACCGCGTCTCATCCATCGCTCAAAATATTCTTCAGAAGACCAGCGACAGATTACAAAGGTGTCTACCTACATTTTTTCCTTCTAAAACTGTCTACATTTTCGAAAACGTTGAAACCTAGCCTCCTAAAACATTTGTCGTTATATCTAATATCAAATAAAGGGCTATTATGTTTTTGGTACTCAAGATTTACTCTCCTTGAATACTTCGTTGAAAAACTTCCGTGAAATACATTTTCGAGTATAACTTTTTACTGATCAGCAAATAATTATTTACTTTTCTCATAGCAAATTCAAAAGCATAAACACCGGACTTTTTTCTTTATACATTAAAGGGGAAGGCGATGAAAAGCTTAAATCAATATGAGAGTAGACAGAGAAAAAAATTACTGTCTGTATACGTTCAATTTCTTCTTACTTTTGAAGAAACTTGTAACTTTTAATTTTTTACTGCAATCATCAGATGAGCATTAATCTTTAAAGAATATTCTTTGTAAAGATACACGTACTAGGGATTTTTATGAATTTCGTTAAATAAGTATTTAACGTGAAAATTAACGACGTAAGGAGAAGAAAAAATGAATCTGAAAGAATACCGGGATTAGTTCGGTTCTGTGATCCTTCTTTACTTTCCCCCTTGTAATGCTCTGGTCGCCGCATTTCAATTTTAAATACATATATACCTCTAGAAGTGGCTTGAGTTCAGGCCAAAACCAGTCTGAATCCGTCACATTCTGTTTGATAGTTACGCACAGATTATCGCGCTATCTGACAATACGATGTCGAAATGAAAAATCTAGTAAACTAGTGTACATATAAATATCGTTGGTCACTAGAAGTTAATTCGTGATTAACGATGCGAATTCCTACCGGAAACCTTGTCTTTTAACTCTAACGCGAGTGTACGCGTTTGCAGAGTACTTTATTATTATTATTATTATTATTATTATTATTATTATTATTATTATTATTATTATTATTATTATTATTATTATTATTATTATTATTATTATTATTATTATTATTATTATTATTATTATTATTATTATTATTATTATTATTATTATTATTATTATTATTATTATTATTATTATTATTATTATTATTATTATTATTATTATTATTATTATTATTATTATTATTATTATTATTATTATTATTATTATTATTATTATTATTATTATTATTATTATTATTATTATTATTATTATTATTATTATTATTATTATTATTATTATTATTATTATTATTATTATTATTATTATTATTATTATTATTATTATTATTATTATTATTATTATTATTATTATTATTATTATTATTATTATTATTATTATTATTATTATTATTATTATTATTATTATTATTATTATTATTATTATTATTATTATTATTATTATTATTATTATTATTATTATTATTATTATTATTATTATTATTATTATTATTATTATTATTATTATTATTATTATTATTATTATTATTATTATTATTATTATTATTATTATTATTATTATTATTATTATTATTATTATTATTATTATTATTATTATTATTATTATTATTATTATTATTATTATTATTATTATTATTATTATTATTATTATTATTATTATTATTATTATTATTATTATTATTATTATTATTATTATTATTATTATTATTATTATTATTATTATTATTATTATTATTATTATTATTATTATTATTATTATTATTATTATTATTATTATTATTATTATTATTATTATTATTATTATTATTATTATTATTATTATTATTATTATTATTATTATTATTATTATTATTATTATTATTATTATTATTATTATTATTATTATTATTATTATTATTATTATTATTATTATTATTATTATTATTATTATTATTATTATTATTATTATTATTATTATTATTATTATTATTATTATTATTATTATTATTATTATTATTATTATTATTATTATTATTATTATTATTATTATTATTATTATTATTATTATTATTATTATTATTATTATTATTATTATTATTATTATTATTATTATTATTATTATTATTATTATTATTATTATTATTATTATTATTATTATTATTATTATTATTATTATTATTATTATTATTATTATTATTATTATTATTATTATTATTATTATTATTATTATTATTATTATTATTATTATTATTATTATTATTATTATTATTATTATTATTATTATTATTATTATTATTATTATTATTATTATTATTATTATTATTATTATTATTATTATTATTATTATTATTATTATTATTATTATTATTATTATTATTATTATTATTATTATTATTATTATTATTATTATTATTATTATTATTATTATTATTATTATTATTATTATTATTATTATTATTATTATTATTATTATTATTATATTATTATTATTATTATTATTATTATTATTATTATTATTATTATTATTATTATTATTATTATTATTATTATTATTATTATTATTATTATTATTATTATTATTATTATTATTATTATTATTATTATTATTATTATTATTATTATTATTATTATTATTATTATTATTATTATATTATTATTATTATTATTATTATTATTATTATTATTATTATTATTATTATTATTATTATTATTATTATTATTATTATTATTATTATTATTATTATTATTATTATTATTATTATTATTATTATTATTATTATTATTATTATTATTATTATTATTATTATTATTATTATATTATTATTATTATTATTATTATTATTATTATTATTATTATTATTATTATTATTATTATTATTATTATTATTATTATTATTATTATTATTATTATTATTATTATTATTATTATTATTATTATTATTATTATTATTATTATTATTATTATTATTATTATTATTATTATTATTATTATTATTATTATTATTATTATTATTATTATTATTATTATTATTATTATTATTATTATTATTATTATTATTATTATTATTATTATTATTATTATTATTATTATTATTATTATTATTATTATTATTATTATTATTATTATTATTATTATTATTATTATTATTATTATTATTATTATTATTATTATTATTATTATATTATTATTATTATTATTATTATTATTATTATTATTATTATTATTATTATTATTATTATTATTATTATTATTATTATTATTATTATTATTATTATTATTATTATTATTATTATTATTATTATTATTATTATTATTATTATTATTATTATTATTATTATTATTATTATTATTATTATTATTATTATTATTATTATTATTATTATTATTATTATTATTATTATTATTATTATTATTATTATTATTATTATTATTATTATTATTATTATTATTATTATTATTATTATTATTATTATTATTATTATTATTATTATTATTATTATTATTATTATTATTATTATTATTATTATTATTATTATTATTATTATTATTATTATTATTATTATTATTATTATTATTATTATTATTATTATTATTATTATTATTATTATTATTATTATTATTATTATTATTATTATTATTATTATTATTATTATTATTATTATTATTATTATTATTATTATTATTATTATTATTATTATTATTATTATTATTATTATTATTATTATTATTATTATTATTATTATTATTATTATTATTATTATTATTATTATTATTATTAATTATTATTATTATTATTATTATTATTATTATTATTATTATTATTATTATTATTATTATTATTATTATTATTATTATTATTATTATTATTATTATTATTATTATTATTATTATTATTATTATTATTATTATTATTATTATATTATTATTATTATTATTATTATTATTATTATTATTATTATTATTATTATTAATTATTATTATTATTATTATTATTATTATTATTATTATTATTATTATTATTATTATTATTATTATTATTATTATTATTATTATTTTTATTATTATTATTATTATTATTATTATTATTATTATTATTATTATTATTATTATTATTATTATTATTATTATTATTATTATTATTATTATTATTATTATTATTATTATTATTATTATTATTATTATTATTATTATTATTATTATTATTATTATTATTATTATTATTATTATTATTATTATTATTATTATTATTATTATTATTATTATTATATTATTATTATTATTATTATTATTATTATTATTATTATTATTATTATTATTATTATTATTATTATTATTATTATTATTATTATTATTATTATTATTATTATTATTATTATTATTATTATTATTATTATTATTATTATTATTATTATTATTATTATTATTATTATTATTATTATTATTATTATTATTATTATTATTATTATTATTATTATTATTATTATTATTATTATTATTATTATTATTATTATTATTATTATTATTATTATTATTATTATTATTATTATTATTATTATTATTATTATTATTATTATTATTATTATTATTATTATTATTATTATTATTATTATTATTATTATTATTATTATTATTATTATTATTATTATTATTATTATTATTATTATTATTATTATTATTATTATTATTATTATTATTATTATTATTATTATTATTATTATTATTATTATTATTATTATTATATTATTATTATTATTATTATTATTATTATTATTATTATTATTATTATTATTATTATTATTATTATTATTATTATTATTATTATTATTATTATTATTATTATTATTATTATTATTATTATTATTATTATTATTATTATTATTATTATTATTATTATTATTATTATTATTATTATTATTATTATTATTATTATTATTATTATTATTATTATTATTATTATTATTATTATTATTATTATTATTATTATTATTATATTATTATTATTATTATTATTATTATTATTATTATTATTATTATTATTATTATTATTATTATTATTATTATTATTATTATTATTATTATTATTATTATTATTATTATTATTATTATTATTATTATTATTATTATTATTATTATTATTATTATTATTATTATTATTATTATTATTATTATTATTATTATTATTATTATTATTATTATTATTATTATTATTATTATTATTATTATTATTATTATTATTATTATTATTATTATTATTATTATTATTATTATTATTATTATTATTATTATTATTATTATTATTATTATTATTATTATTATTATTATTATTATTATTATTATTATTATTATTATTATTATTATTATTATTATTATTATTATTATTATTATTATTATTATTATTATTATTATTATTATTATTATTATTATTATTATTATTATTATTATTATTATTATTATTATTATTATTATTATTATTATTATTATTATTATTATTATTATTATTATTATTATTATTATTATTATTATTATTATTATTATTATTATTATTATTATTATTATTATTATTATTATTATTATTATTATTATTATTATTATTATTATTATTATTATTATTATTATTATTATTATTATTATTATTATTATTATTATTATTATTATTATTATTATTATTATTATTATTATTATTATTATTATTATTATTATTATTATTATTATTATTATTATTATTATTATTATTATTATTATTATTATTATTATTATTATTATTATTATTATTATTATTATTATTATTATTATTATTATTATTATTATTATTATTATTATTATTATTATTATTATTATTATTATTATTATTATTATTATTATTATTATTATTATTATTATTATTATATTATTATTATTATTATTATTATTATTATTATTATTATTATTATTATTATTATTATTATTATTATTATTATTATTATTATTATTATTATTATTATTATTATTATTATTATTATTATTATTATTATTATTATTATTATTATTATTATTATTATTATTATTATTATTATTATTATTATTATTATTATTATTATTATTATTATTATTATTATTATTATTATTATTATTATTATTATTATTATTATTATTATTATTATTATTATTATTATTATTATTATTATTATTATTATTATTATTATTATTATTATTATTATTATTATTATTATTATTATTATTATTATTATTATTATTATTATTATTATTATTATTATTATTATTATTATTATTATTATTATTATTATTATTATTATTATTATTATTATTATTATTATTATTATTATTATTATTATTATTATTATTATTATTATTATTATTATTATTATTATTATTATTATTATTATTATTATTATTATTATTATTATTATTATTATTATTATTATTATTATTATTATTATTATTATTATTATTATTATTATTATTATTATTATTATTATTATTATTATTATTATTATTATTATTATTATTATTATTATTATTATTATTATTATTATTATTATTATTATTATTATTATTATTATTATTATTATTATTATTATTATTATTATTATTATTATTATTATTATTATTATTATTATTATTATTATTATTATTATTATTATTATTATTATTATTATTATTATTATTATTATTATTATTATTATTATTATTATTATTATTATTATTATTATTATTATTATTATTATTATTATTATTATTATTATTATTATTATTATTATTATTATTATTATTATTATTATTATTATTATTATTATTATTATTATTATTATTATTATTATTATTATTATTATTATTATTATTATTATTATTATTATTATTATTATTATTATTATTATTATTATTATTATTATTATTATTATTATTATTATTATTATTATTATTATTATTATTATTATTATTATTATTATTATTATTATTATTATTATTATTATTATTATTATTATTATTATTATTATTATTATTATTATTATTATTATTATTATTATTATTATTATTATTATTATTATTATTATTATTATTATTATTATTATTATTATTATTATTATTATTATTATTATTATTATTATTA